>OX327697.1:15000-9852500 GCA_946807835.1 Ailanthus altissimus | reverse complement strand
TTATCCCAATTTAGTCATTTTTTTCATCCATAATTGAAATAACACTTTCTTCCACTTTAACCTTTTAAACACATGTTGTAGTTGTTCAATCATTACTTTATGCATATCCTAACTTGTACGAATAATTTTCTTCGTCTATGAAGTGGCCATCCACTCACGTATGAATATATCCCTACTATGTAAGATTCAATAGGTAAATATTATCATGCATATCCTAACTTACAGTCCCTAGTTCAAATGACATTATCCTCTACTTTGATCCGTAAAACATCATGTTGTAGGTTTGAAATCATCGCTTTATGCATGTCCTACTTGTAAGAAAGAAGTTCCTTGTATTTACACTATTAACTTACTTAAGTTTGATTAATTCACCACTATTTATGTGCAATAGGTGATTATTATAATATTATCCCAACTTGCTCTAGTTTCCCACTACTTTGGACATGCAGTCCCTAGTTGAAATAATTTTCAGTCCCTGTTGAAAGAATACTTTCTTCCACTTTGATCCTTTGAACACACATTGTAGGTATGTAATCACCAGTTTATGTATGTCACAACTTGTACAAATGATATTCCTAGTTTTGAGACGTGTCATCCAGTCAAGTGTTCTCATTAGGTAAGATTCAATAAGTGATCATTATTATTTTTTTTTCAATTTTCTTTTTTCCTTAAGTTTAGGCTTGTAATCTCGAGTTCAAATAATATTTTTCTCTACTTTGACCTGTTATATGCTATGTTGTAGATTTGTAATCACAGCTTTATGTATTCCTAACTTGTACGAATTATCTTCCTACTATTTACTTCTCTTTTACCTCAAACGTAAGTATCCCTATTATTAGAGATTTAGTAGGTGAAGATTATTACAATCCTATTTTAGTACTTTCCCCTAAGTTTAGGCTTATAGTCCCAATTCAAATAACATTTTCCTCCACATTGATTTGTTAAAAATCTTGTTACAGGCACTCAGTCACCACTTTATGTATGTCTTTAATTGTCCAAAATATGATTATACTTTTTCCACTTGTCATCAAGTAAAGTGTGAGTACATCTCTACTATTTAAGATTAAATATAAAGATTATTATATTATCCTATTTATTCCCCTAAGTTCATGCTTGCAGTCCCCTTTCAAACAACACGTTTGTCCATTTTAACCTGTTATACACCATGTCAATAGTGTTTATTGCATAATAAAATTCAAAAAAAGTACAATCGTATTAGAGAAAATTTCGTTGAATATCCTCTTATAACTCCCTCACGAAGCAACATCTTTATATTAGCCTTGCCAGTTTGCTATAATTGCATAAGACGCAAATTTAACACACAAAGGATTTAGAATGGAAAAAAAAAACTAATGCATTTGACATAGTGATCCACTTCCTATGGTAACATACATTGCAATTTACATATTAAACTCATTCTTATATAACTTCAGAAACTAGCATAACGTCCAACAATGGAAGGGTTCCTCTGTTATGCACCTCAAAAGGGTTGTAGGGAAAAAATAGTACCATGTAGGTGTTTGAATTTCATGCACTTGTCTTTGATAGTCTTTATTTTTAACAATGTCGTATAACCTGAATATTACTAGTTCCGCGAGTTAGTAGAAGTGCTCATGTATGGTCAGAGTTCATCTTTAATTGAGGCTTATCTTATAAGCTTTTATGAGTTCCTGCCTATTAGCCTTCTAATGAAGGTGGCACATTTGGTTGTGTAGTCTCTCCTGTTGCAGTATCAGACTCCTTTCCAAACCGAACATCATTAGGGGTCTACACTATGGATGGTAAAAAACCCCACATCTAGACCTAAAAAATTTGAATATTTTTCTCAAGTACGAGTTTCATATTAATTTTATTCTGAGTTTGAGTTGAGTTGAGGTTTTCTAGACCCTAATTAATCAACTTGAAACTTGGGTTAGTGATTGGGACTTATAGAGAATATTATTTCTTTGTTCCCAAACTTAAATTTAGCTTTAATTTGATGAATAAATTACTATTTATAAAGATAATTAATAAAATATAGGTTTTCAACCATTCGACATGAAGATTCTAGGAATTGGATGAAAAATGGAGAGATTTGAAGATTAAGTCAAGTGTGGCGGTATAGCAAATTTAGCACCGTGGTGCCTAACTCAAAGAGCCTAACACCGTAGCTCCCCACACCCAATGTCGTGGAACGCAACCAATATAACAAAGGAAAAATCCCAAGTTTTAGCACCACAGTGCTCGAATATCAGTGTTGTAGCATCCAAGACAGAAGATTCAGTGCCACACTGCTAAAAAGCTAGTGCTGTGGCACCTGTGTGACTAAAAAGAAAAATATGTTTTAGATACCTAATACGAATTAGACACGAAGCAGCAGTCCTAAGGGTTATGAAAACACTAAAAAGATCTCTTTAGAAGCAAAATAGAACAGAGAAACACAAGCAAGAGAAAACAACAAAAATAAGGTTACAAGAGAGATCATTGCAAGATTAAAGATTGAAGAGCAAGGATTGTGCAGCAAGCAAGAGAAGGATAAAGAAATTTAAGGGCATTTACCTTGTTTAATTTCTTCATTTTATCATATTTTTATGTCCTTATTAATAATATTTTTGAATATTTACTTTGGTACTCTTAAATTCATCATGAGCTAATTTTATCTATCTACGTTTCAACTATTGAACCCAATATGTAGTTGAACTTTCTTATCTCTCTTATTTTATGAACTCAATAAAGTAAAATTGTTCATTCTATCTTATGCTTAATACTTTCTTTATATTTGGCCAATTTATTGATTATTTGAGGAATCATAATAAACTTTACAGAGGAATTTATGTATTTAACTTAGGATAGTCTAATATATGATTATCAGGTAACAACTATGAGTTTCATATGGGATAAAAATATACCCATTTGACATATATAGTATTAGTAGGTCTTTATTTAATGAGTTGCATCTTATTCTGATTATCATAGACATATAGATAATTATTAAGGTGAAATATGGTTATTTGAACATTAATAGAGACTTATAACGATATTAGGGATCTAGCCAATAATTTATTATTGAGATATTAAAATAAGAGAATACTAGGTTCAATGAAGTATTGAAGGATAAGTTGTAACCTTAGGTTTATTTAAATTGGTCAATTCATATCTCTATTTTCCTATTGCTTGAACTTTGGTTAATTAAGTTATTGAAAATTTGAGTTTCCATCTAATTAAAAGTTTTAAGTAGTGTTAATTTTAGCATTTGGTGAAAGAATTAGATTATAAAGTCCTTATAAAAATGATATCTATCTTATATCATTATATTAATTATTACGATAGTGTGCACTTGTACTTAGAAACCGTATAATAAGTTTTTCACACCGTTGTCGAAGACTTTTTATTCTATTCTTTAAATTGATATTAATACCAAGCTGTTTTACTTTTAATTCAGACCTTTTAATATTTTTTTTCTTTCGTTCTTTCTTTCTATTAAAAGGTTTAGTTTTATTGGTTCATGCAAAGGACAAAGAGCTTGGACTTAACTTTGTTTGATCCTGAGATTAAAAGGACATAAAAGGACATTTCATAGACTTCGACATGAACATAATCATATAGTATCCATGGATGACCTGGCTAATAACCCAAAAATATAGCGTCAAATTATAGCAGAACCACAAAAATCATTGAGGAATTATGTAGTCCTTATTGCAGATGGTATCTGCTCTCATATTTGGTGACCTACAGTCAATGCGAATAACTTTATGATTAAATCGAGTAATATTCAAATGAGAAAGGATTTTGTACAATTTAGAAGTTCACCAAATGATGATTCCAACGAGCCTATAATAAATTTCTTGAAAATCTGTGAAACATTCAAATACAATAGAGTATTAGACAATGGCATTAGATTAAGAATTTTCCCTTTATCCTTAAGGGATAAAGCTAAGAATTTGTTGATGTTGTAGCAATCTGGATCCATAGCGACATGAGATAATTTGGTGTAGAAATTTCTTGCTAAATTCTTTCCACCTGCAAAGACGGTAAAGATGAGGAATGACATCAACTCGTTTATTTAGTTTAATGGTGAATTACTATACGAAGCTTGGGAGAAATTCAAGGACATGTTGAGGAAGTGCCTACATCATGAAGTAATTAAGTGGCTATTAGTCCAAACATTTTATAAAGGATTAGTAGGTCATTTAAAGACTATTGTAGATGCAGCTATCGAAGGAGCCTTAATGAAAAAAAATCTATAGATGAGGCATACGTGCTATTAGAAGAGATATTGAATCCAATAGTTACCAATGACCAGCTGAAAGCGTAACACCAAAGAAAGTTGCAAGCGTCTATGATATTGACGCATTCAACACATTGGTTGCCTAAGTCAATATATTATCTAAGAAGTTCGATACCATAAGTGTGAATGCCATCAAAGCTTAGAACATAACTTGTGATTACTGTGGTGACAACCACATGAACGAGTGGTGTATGGAGTTAACAAACTATGTGGTGAACTTTAATAGGTTGCAATATAACCCCCACTCTAACTTTTACAAACCAAGGTGGAGAAATTATTCGAACTTCTCTTAGAATAACAACCAAGAGCAGTCATTTAAACTAATAAACCCCTTAAGATGGTTGAAACTAGCTGTCCTATTTGTGTCTGCAATGTCATTAGAGGAAGTTGCTTTGATTCTGTAGAATGGCATCTTTAGATTTCATGTATTGTTGGAACATGTCTTCCAAGGATGGCTTCTTTTCTTAATGAAATCTTGGGATGCCATTTTACAAAACCAAAGCAACATCCTCCAAAGCTATTTTGCATCTTTAAAGACAATGGAGACATAAATGGAACAGTTAGCTTCAACCATAAATAACTGCCCTCAATGGACCTTGCTAAACAATACTAAAGCAAATCCAAGGGGTGAGAAAAGATTCCAAGTGTTCGCAAAATTATACACATGCAAATTGTAAAGGTAGGTACACGAGTCACGATCAAGTAATACAATAATGAGTGAGTATCATTTATATGAAGATTGATGTCCTAAATTAATGCTAAAACTATAGTGTTGATCACTTAACTTTATCTAAGCTAATTTAAAGACTAAGTTGAATTATAAAATTAAAGATTCTTAAAATAAACAAATTATTATATCAAAGAGGTGAGAATTCTATAGTTAAGAGTCATAAGGTCTTGATTTCACTCGACCATTCCTATGTTCTTTCTAGTTAGTAATTAACAACTCATCTTGTGAATTCATTAATCAACAGTTTAAAACTAATCTCGTTATCTTTCCCAAGTGTCAAATGAGATCTATACATACATAACCAAGTTGATATCTCTATCTAACTTCTTATCTATACATGCATTAAGTTACCTTTAAATGATTACCTTAGTTTTATTAGTCTCCCAACTTAATAAAATCAAAGCTGTGTTTTTTAATTCCAATATATAGGTTAAACTTTCCCAATCACATTCATAAGTTTTAAATCATCTAATCAATTTTCCTATCGAATTAGAAGTATTAAACTCATAAAAAGCATAAATGATAAACACAAGATAGTTATTAATCAATATAATGCATCAAAACATAGTATTTAATAGATTTACATCAAGCCTTAGAATATAAAATCTGGCTATCCATTGTCAAATGCACAAATACAATAGTCCAAGAGTTCATAGAAGTAAGCATGTGTCAAATAAAACAAATTACAAGTATAAACTTGAAATTAAAGTAAATGAGATCTTTGGGGCCTTTAGGGCCTTCAATCTTCAAGGGACTTTAAGATTCCAAGCTCCAAGTATGTTTCTATCACTAGAATCTCTTATTTTTCTCTCAAAATTTTGGTGATCTCCTCCCCCAAAAAAGCCTTCCATCTCTTTTTAGAGGTCTTCTAAAAAATGCCCTTTAAAAATTAGGGCACAAATCTAAAAGAAGATCTGCAGCTAGCAGCACCACGGTCGAGGGAGTTAATGCCATAACACCGCCCCTTAACCTAACTTAGGGTCACAGCCCTAATACTTGGTCTTGTTTTCTTCACTTGTCTTAGGGCTGTGGCTCAGAATTTTAGGGCTGCGGCTTGGATGCTTTGTGAAATGACTTCTTTGCCCTTTTTCATTAAATTTTGATCTTATTTATGCTCTGATTGTTTGAAACATACAACACAACAATGTATGCATAAATTGCCATATTTTAATACTCAAAATGAGAAAATATTGAATTAAGAGAGGTATTAAACAATGTATGGAATGTGCTTATCACAAGGCTATATCCGTAAGAAATGGTAAAGAGTTATAGTCCAATATAGAGCAAAAAAATATAGAAATAGATACAAAAACAACAAAAATAAAAGCAAAACAGTATAAATCTAGTTCAATTGCAAACTAAAATATAGAATCATCCAGTGTAGCCTTTTAATCTACTTCCACCATTCCCTCAAAGGCTATAGAACAAAAACTAGATAAGCAATTCTCTAAGTTCTTAGATGTCTTAACTTCATATTAACATTCCTTTCATAGATGCCCTTGAGCAAATGCCAAGCTATGTAAAGTTTATGAAAGATATCTCATCAATGAAAAAGAGACTTGCAGATTTTGAGACGGTATCACGCATAGAAGAATATGGCATGATCTTACAAAAAAAACTTCCTTTAAAGTTGAAAGATCTACAAAGTTTTACCATACCATGTATAATTCGAAACCAATTCTTTGGTAGAACCTTATATGATCTAGGAGCCAGCATCAACTTAATGCCATTGTCCATTTACAAGAAGTTAGGTTTGGGTGAAGCCAAACCTATAAATGTAACTTTGCAATTGGCAGATTGCTCACTCACGTATCTAATAGGTATCATAAATGACATTTTGGTAAAGTTGACAAGTTTTTTTTTTTTTCTGCATATTTTATAGTGTTCGACATGTAAAAAGATCGAGAAATACCCATTATACTTGGAAGACCATTTCTACCTGTTAGAGCTGGTGCTTACGTGTCATTTCAATATTGCATGAATATTACTTGATTAATATTTATACAATAAATATTTTGAATAAAATTGTTAATATTATAATTATATGGTACAATGCCTGTAATATTTTTAGACATTGTAAATTTGAAAGAGTTTAGATCTGGTTTAAAAGAGTTTAAATTAGTGCAAAGAGTTAGCAGAGCTGGGAGTTATAAATGCTAAAAGTTAGCACTGCTAAGAATTAACAGGTTATAAGAGTCAGGCATATCTAAGGAGTTAGAGCCTTATGTGAAATAGGACAAAGACATGAGAATATATTAGTAGTGACATAGTTGCAAAAATTTACAATAGGTGCTAGAAAATGTCATTATGTAAGTTTGTTCTCAAACATTATGTTCTTTATCTATTTTCATTGATACAGGTCTATCGGTGAATCATTTTTATATAAATTAGTGTATGTCTATATTTATATGGTACAAATGGTTATTCTTAGTTAACTATAAGCTTATAGCTCGTATAGGCATGAGGGTATTCAGTTAAGACTGGATACTGAATAAACTCACAAGGACCTCCAATAGACATCTTATAAATCGTTAATGGAGGGTTTTCTCGAGTTGATTTTTATTCATTGTCCTTAAACCTACGAGCCATAGTGGGCTTGTGAGTGACTATGTGTTGGTTGTACACATGCCAGAGACCTTTCATGGTCTAATTGCTAGGTGTCACTGGATATGGTTCAATGCTCATGAAGTTTGATGTGTTTAGATATGGGTGAGTTGTATATCCTGATGATCTAAGAATTATGTTTCAAAAAATCTTTTGATCAAAAGCATAAACCCTGAAATTTTTTTTTTCGTAGGGTTAAACAATATTGCAAAAGAGTTTGCGGATATTGTTTTACAGAAATAAAAATTTAGAGATAAATTCATGAATGTGGTTATGAGAATTTGGCGATGCTGATCTATGTCTCCGTATAGCCAGGATACAATTGATGGAAGGACTATATATATGTGCTATAATATCAACTTGTATAGTCTAATGCGCTGATTTGTAATATCTGTGACGTGTGCATGGGGCCTAGATCACGAACTCATGAAATAGTTCCATTTGATGAATCGAACTAGACCTAGGGAGTCCCATAATATGAAGTATACTCATTATGCACTAAGGTAGTATGCCGGATTAAATTGTTCAATATAATAAATTCCAGTAAAATTGAATATTTGTTTTATGAAGCCTTGGAATGTACATGTGTCAAGACTTAAGTGTTAAGTACATTAATTAGTTAACAATTGTTGTTGATCAATTAAATGTTGACAAGTGGCACGTTGTGAGCCCTCGGTTAAGTTGACTCAAGTATGTGATTAGATGGGACCCACTGTGGCTTAATTTGGTAACTAAGTAAGGGCTTAAGGGTAGCTTCACATTTTTTATTATTGTATTGTTAAATAATCAAGACATTTATTTATTTAAAAGTTAATTAAATATTTAACTTAAGTATGGTTAATAGTTAACCATGTGGTTAGGTTAAATGAATATTTAGTGATTAAATAATTTTAACTTAACCTAAATTAATTGTTAACTAAGGTTAGGTTAATTAATTATTTAATTATTTATTTGGTGGAAAAATAAGTTAACCTAACTTTAATTAATTGTTAACTTGAGTTAGGTTAATTTAATATTTTATTATTTACTTGTTTGACAAGTAAGTTTAACTTAATTTAAGTTAAATGTTAACTTGAATTAGGTTAAATTAAACCTAATATATTGTTAACTAAGGTTAAATAAAAGTTAAATGAAATAAATATTAAATTAATGAATTTAGAATTCATTTTTTGCTAATGATTTACAAGAGTTGCTTGCCATTTTGGTGAACAAGGAAAGAAAAGTTCATTTTCTTTTAAGTGGTTAAAAAATGCTTACAAGGGTAGTTCGGCTAAGTGGGGAAATTGGTGAGAGAAAAATTATTTTTCTTTATTTTCAATTGTTGAAAATACTATTTCATCTTCTTCTCCAATTAAGCTAGCCATGGAAGCTTTGAATTTTAGCATTTGCTATTCAACTGTTGAATAATACAAAGCTAAGTTCATTGCTTAAAAATAGTTTAAATATTAAATTAAAAATTAAGAGTTGATTTAAATGATTTAAGTGTTAAATCAGTGGTGAAATTAAAGTCGCTATTCTAGCCAATCAAATCCACCATTGTAGATTGCTAAAATTGTCAACGGATTCATTTCAAGTAGAACTCTAGCTCAAATTGTTCCAAAGGTTTGTGCGGTGAATTCTCAATCTTTAATTTGATTTCATTGTTGTAATGAAACAAAAATTTATTGTGTTCATTATTTAGGAAATTAGATTTCCAATTTTTGTTGCATATATATTTGTGTATAAGATGCATGGATTATATATATACGTGATTTTTTATGTGATAAACATGCACCACATACATGTACCCTATAGTATTAATTATCACCAACACTAGCAACCAGTAGAACTCTTATTAATGTATAAATGGGTTAAGAAACCATGAGAGTGCAAAACGTTGAAGTCACTTTCTGACAAGACCCGACCCGAGACCCTTTACTATAAATCCCAGTGGCCCTGCCGGACACCCCGACAGAAGTTCCTCCGAACCTAACTAGGTATGTTGAGAAATTCCGTGAGGCGAACCCCTTTTTAATTCTTGTTACTACTAAGAAGATCTAGTAATATACATGAAAAAGACATTTTAATTTTAAAAACAAACGGACAGAGTTTCCCCTGTTTTTCAGAAAATCCATATAAACCTGCAAAGAAATTTCACTTCTAATTCCAACACGTCTCAATTCTACCAATTCGGACCTCCGGTCCTTTCCAAATCAAATCCAACACAACTCAATTATTTCGTTAAATCACAAAATAAGCATAATCATAAAAAGTAAAAACGATCATCATAAATTGGAAATCTCTTCTTCTTGATTCAACACATACTTACAAATATACATGCCTACAACTATTATGCATAAAGTAAAGAGTGCTATTAGCACATTTACATGTACAAAAATTATCTTTGGATTCGGCCCACTACTCGGCAATAGGAGAATCAGCAGCTTGCGTTCCGAGACCTGCACCTGGGAAAGGGGTTTAAAAACACAAAACATAAAACGGGTGAGCTAAAAGAGCTCAGTGAGTGTAAATGAGATTTCAATTACAAGAACATTATACAAAGATAGCAATTTCTAACGTTCATGCAGAAATTATGCTTCTAAAACGGATGTAAAACTGTAAAATGGTTTCTAATATCATATGCTAATGAAATCTTGCCGAGCAGTTTTATCTACTTCTTTGGAAAACTATATTTAGAATCTGCATAACATAATAACTGCTGTGTGCATATAAATGCATAAATGCTATCGGTAAATCGAAAACTAGTAAAATCCTCGCTCGGCTATTTTCTTTCTAAACTGTACCAATAGTAACTCTAAAGCTCTATACCCACGCAGCGACTCAACTAGCACTGCATACGTGAGTAGGTCACGGGGCACCTCAACTAGCAGCACCCACAGTGACATCTCAAGACATCTCACTGGCTACGCAGCGGAATCCTACATCGCATGCATATAGTGAGACAATATCCCGTACACATAGAGCGACTCACATGACTCAACATCCTGACTTCCCGAAGTTAATGACACACCCCCAAGACCTGCCTATGTGCACGGGATATATCGGCCGGGTCTAATACAATCATCACCACTATAATCTGAGGGTACCAATGGCCTTAAAACGAATGCAGAAACTTTAAAACTGTTTCACAAATCGATCATGTAAAAGCATGTCTATGAATATATCAAGATCATAAATTATGTTTATGCATCGAAAGCTCATAAAACATACATAGTCATTGTGCGAAAGCATAATAACCGAAAAGTAAAAGAAATGGCAGATTTCCACTCACAACCGCTCCGCGCTCAATTGCGCTACCGATTCCTGCTCCTGTTAATGCTCTCGGTTATCTTCACCTACACGCCATAAATGACATTTAGAACCAAATCGAACACTAGAATCTCATTTAACTACTAAATGCACTAATCAGCATACAAAGCCCGGATGTAAACTACTTCCCGATTTTAGTTACGGAGCCATAATCGAAACTAACTCACCATCCGGCGCCCTGAAAATTATTGAACACCTTATAATTTGATTGGACATACTTGCCCTTCACCTTTCCAACATGGACAATTATGTCCCATTTTCTTAATTTTTGGGTTTTTCCATCAACCATATACATTCAATTCACAATATGCATCATTTACACACAACAATTCAATCAAAACACCACTCAATTCCTAACTTCCCTAAAGTGGTAGAATTTCACCCTAGGTTCCAACACATTCCTTTTCTCAATTTCTTGTTCCAATTACAACAAAATCATGCCAATTTCATTCTAAAGCCCTAATTACAACCAATTGAAATCTCTACAACAAAATCACCAAAAACCCTAATTCTCACCTTGCCAATTTCTTCCAATTGATGACTCCTTCAAGCTCCACCCTAGAATTCAACTCAATCTAAGCCAAGAATACACATAAGAACATCAATTAAAGCATTCTTGAAATCTCACTTATCAAACTCATAAAAGATGCTTTTCTTACCTCTTTTTCTTGAATTTCCACTAATAGAGACTTCAATTGAGCTTAGGGATGGGGTTGTAACCTTAATTTGGCTTGATTACACATGAAAAATCATGAAAAAAAACTTGAATAGTCACTGTAGCAGCACCCCCCTTTGAAGCTCGAATTTCTCTCTTTTTTTTGGCTAAGTGTTAGTTTTGATCTCTCTTAAAATTTCTACACACTTCTAACATATATATAGTGCTCCCTTAATTTACCATTTTGCCCTTCAATTTACTTAAAACTTCTAATTTGCCATTAGTTAAAAACTAATTATATAATTAGTTCATTTGTAACTATCTAGTTAGAATAGTTCAAAGAACTAACTAGAACTTCCAACTTGGCAATCCATGAGATTTCTTCTAATTGGTCCATTCTTTAATATATGGATTATGTTTCTCAACAAAGGCTTGTTCCATTCATAACCCTTAAATGAAAATTCATGTAGTAAATTAGAATTTTCGTTTCTAAGCCAATAGAGAAAAATTCTAAAAATATTCTAGGGTCGTCCGGCGCACTGATCGAGTGTGAAATTACCAAGTTAGATCTAATATCTCTCACGTGCACTATAAAGGGAATATTTCTAATAGGGTTAAAATCGAGTAACCCTATAGTGTCTTATTTGTTCTATACCGAAATCTAGGCGCCAATACTACTAATAGGGATTTGATATTACACTTTCAATGTATTCTAAGCCATGAAGTGCCCAAGTAAAGGAGAAGAATGCCTTAGCATTAATGTTATTGACAGTGAGGTTTGAGAATTGTTCAACAAAAATAACATTCAAGACTCTTTAGAAGATGTTGTCATAGTAGAGTTAAAGTAGAGAGCCTTAAAGCACAAAAGTACTTGCAAGTAGTAAACACCTCTCCTAATTCAATAGAGATAAGAGTAAAACCTCTGGAAAGAACCGAAGGTAAGTATTCTCACAACAAGCCCTTCATTGAAGAAGCACCTATATTAGAGCTGAACCCTTATCTAACCATTTGAGGTATGCATTCCTTAAAGAATCTTCTACCCTATGTGTCATAGTTTCTGTTAAACTTGATGGAGTCCAAGAAGAAAAACTATTAAGAGTGTTAAGAGAGCACAAAAGAGCAACTGGATGGACAATTACAGACATCAAAGGGATAATCCCATCATTTTGGATGCACAAAATACTCTTGGAAGAAGGTTGCAAATCCATAATAGAACCTTAAAGAAGATTATATCCAGTCACGAAAGATGTAGTAAGAAATGAGATTATAAAGTGGTTAGATGTAGGAATTATTTATCCTATTTTAGATAGCTCATAAGTAATCCTATCCAATATGTACCAAAGAAGGGAGGAATCACTGTTGTGGCCAATGAGAATAATGATTTAATCCCTACAAGAACATTTACTAGATGGAGAATATACATAGATTACTGGAAGCTGAACAAAGCCACCGCAAATACCACATTCTTCTCCCATTCATTGATCAAATGCTAGATAAATTGATTGGACTTGAGTACTATTATTTTTTAGATGGCTATTTCGGATACAATTAGATTGCAATTGCCCTATAAGACCAAGAAAAGACAACAGTCCTATGCTCTTACAGTACATTTTCCTTTCAGTAGATGCCATTCAACTTATGCAACGCACTAACCACCTTTCAAAGGTGCATAATAGCTATTTTTTAAAGACATTATGGAACATTTCTTGGAAGTATTTATGGATGATTTTCTATTTTTGGCGATTCTTTTGATTTATATCTTGATAACTTAGCATTTGTGCTTAAAAGATATGATGAGATTAATTTGGTGATAAATTAGGAGAAGTGTAATTTTATGCTCAAAGTGGGTATAGTTTTAGGTTATAAGATCTCTTCTCAAGGTATAGAGGTTGATAGAGTAAAGGTTCAAACTATTGAAAACCTTTCTCCTATTTGTGAATCTAAACACACATGAATTGTAATTGCAAGTGCATAGGTTGTGAGCAAGTTATAAAGTGACGAGTGAGTATCGTTTCCACGAGGATTAAACCTCTAAATTAATGCTAATTACTAACTTTATCTAGGTTAATTTAAACACTAGGTTGGTTAAGAAAATAAAAAAATGCTAAAATAAACAATTAAATAATTCAAAGAGATTAGAATACTATGGTAAAAAGGTCATAGAGTCTTGATTTTACTCTATATTTCCTATGTTCTTCATAATTAGTGATTAACAACTATCCTTATTATTTTATTAATCAAGGGTTTAAAACTAATCTCATTACCTTTCCTGAGCATTAAATAAGATCATATGCATACACAATCAAATTGATATCCATATTTAACTTGTTTATCTATACATGCATTATGCTACCCTTAAGTGATTGCCTTAATTATATTAGTCTTTCAACTCAATAAAATCAATTCAACACATAGGTTAAACTTTTTCGTGCGCACAACCCATAAGTCTAAATCATCTAATCAATTTTTTATTCTAATGAGAAGCATTAAACTAAAAAAAGCATAAATGAAAACACAAGATATGGTAATTAATTAACTAAACATATCAAAACATAGTGCTTGATAGAGTTCCATCAAGCTCTAGAACAATAAATTTAGCTATATATAGTCAAATACACTATTACAATAATCAAAGAGTTCACAAGAGTAACTATGTTTCAAATAATACAAATTACAAATATAAATTTTATATTCAAGTAAATGAGGAAGAAATGAGGGAAAATTAGTTGGAGAAGTCCTTGGGGCCTTCAATCTTTAATGGTCTTCAACAATGCTAGCTCCATGAATGCTTTGTCTCACTAAAAACCTTAGTTTTCTCTCCAAATTTCATGCTCCTTCCCTTTTAAATGAGACATTTACCTCTCTTTTTATAGGTCTCAAGATTAAGGCAAAAAATAAGCTTTTTGCATAGATTGGCATTGAAGCAAATTTGTGAGGCTGTGGCGTCAAGTTTTTACCTGAATTGGCACAGGGCGCTGAATTTTGGCATGTGGCCTTGAATTTTATCGCTGCAGTGCTAAGACCTGGGTTTTTGTGGCACTTTATGGCGTTACAAGGCATTATAGCAAAATACTATTTATAGTTACGGTAGTATTCACTATACAATCTACTATAGCATATTTGATATCTTTGCCTTGTTTTTTTTGAATTTTCATCTCTAGTTCCGTTAACTTGAAACCTACAAAATAATAGTAATGCATATAAAAAAGCCTAATATTCTCACACAAAATGCGTAATTATCAAATTAAGAATGATAAAAATATTACGTATAAAACTTACATATCACCTCCCCTTATTAATGTAAAAAGAGTTCGGTGTTTTGTTAAACATGTAGGTTTTTATAGGAGATTTATCAAGGAATTTTCTAAGATTTTTGAGCCCCTATACAACCTACTAGAAAAAGATATGCAGTTTCAATTTGATGAAGTATGCCTTGACACTTTTGAGACCTTAAAGAAAAAGCTCACTTCAGTATCAATCATTATAGCACCAGATTAGAATCTTATATTTAAAGTAATATATAATGCTAATGACACAGGTGTGGGTGCTGTCCATGGGCATCAAAGAGATAAAAGTCTTCCATACCATCTGCTATGCTAGTAAAACTCTAATTGTGCATAGTCTAATCACACCCCCATAGAAAAGTGCTTCTTGCATTGGTATTTTCCTTTGACAAATTCTATCCTTATCTTATTGAAGTCAAAGTAACAGTTTTTAGGAACAATTTAGCCATCAAGTACTTAATAGTAAAGAAAGATGCAAAGCCAAGGCTCATTAGATGGATTTTGTTGCTACAAGAGTTCGATCTTGATATTAAAGATAGAAATGACATAGAAAACTAAGTGGCAGACCGTTTCTCTCATTTGGAAGATCCAAAACATATTCAAAAGAAGATCCTGATCAATGAGACATTCTCAGACAAACAACTTCTCGTACCATGACACAAGTAAATCTCATGGTATACTGATTATGTTAACTACCTAGTTTATGGAATTATTACTCCAAATTTGTCATATCAGTAGAAAAAGAAATTCCTTCATGACACCAAGTTTTATTCTTGGGATGAGCCCTTCCTCTTCAAGTTGTGTGCAGATCAAATCATTCGGAGATGTATTCCATAATAGGAGATTACAAACATCTTGCACAATTGTCATGGTGGCCATTTTGCAAGAGACAAAATAGCAACAAAAGTATTGCAATCTAATTTTTACTAGCTTACTTTATTTAAAGATGCATATATTTTTGTTGCAGGTTATGACAGGTGTCAACAGACAGGAAACACTCTAAGAGACATGAAATGCCATTATAAAACATTTTGGAAATTGAGATTTTTGACTTACGAGGTATAGACTTCATAGGACCTTTCTAACCATCTCACAATAATCAGTACATTCTTATAGTAGTAGATTATGTGTCAAAATGGATGGAAGCTATAGCATTACCCACTAATGATGCCAAAGTGGTGATCAAGTTCCTTAAAAAGACATATTCACAAGATATGGGGCCCCGGGCCTCAAGAGCAATCATTAATAATGAGGGTTCACATTCAAAAAGTATTTATTAGTCTTTTTATAAATATATAGGGTCAACCACAAGCTCACAATTGCATATCTCCAATCTATAAATAAAGAAGATTTTGGAGAAAATAATAAAGCCAAATCGAAGAGATTAGGCTTTGCATTTGGATGACGCACTTGGGCATACAACACAACATACAAGACCCTTATCAATATGTCTCAATTTTATTTAATCTTGAGGAAAGCATGCCACCTGCCCTTAGAATTAGAGCATAAAGCCTACTAGGCAATGAAAACCCTAAACTTTGATCTACAAGCGGTAGGTAAAAAGTGCCTATTACTGTTGGTGCCGATTAAACCGAGTGTATGCATGTGGTATTTGTGCCTATTATACATATACTCACATCAAATACAGACATATATGTAGTGGAAGTATCAAAGCAATATAATACTGGTTGACAGTTCTAGCAATCAACTGCGGTGGGCTTAACTATCTAGAGCAACAACTTTGAAGCTAACACTAGGTTTAACATTTTAAACCATAATTTATTTGTTTTAGCCTTGATCAACTCTTAATCAATAAAACAAATATACTAATACTTTTTAATGGTATTGGCTTGATAGAGAAGATGATGGATTTAACACTTGAATTCAAGTTCGAAAGAAACAATTTACTTTCTATTTTTCTCCTCTCTTAGCCGTCCCACACAAATTGCATTAACCCCTTCATTTTGCTTCATTTAATCACATATATACAATTAACAATTAATTACACTAAACTATAGTTAACTCTTTAACTTAGGTTTAGTCTAACCTGACTAAAGTTAACTCTTAACTCTAGTTAAGTTAATAAACTTGTCCAACAAGTTATGAATATTTAAATATTTAATTAACCTAACTAAAATTAACTCTTAACTATAGTTAATTAGCTTACTTTTTTTAAAAAAGTAAACATTAATTAAATATTTAATTAACTTAACCTAGTTAACTATTTAACCAAAGTTAAGTTATTGATTATTTAATCATTAAATGAATAATTATCTCATATTTATTAATAAAATAATCAATATATGAAATTACCCTTGAGTCCATTTGCTTGGTTGCCAAGTTAATCCAAAAATAGGTCTCATCTAACCACACATTTAAGTAAACTTAACCAAAGACTTACTATGCACCACATGTCATTAATTAATTGGACAACAACAATTATCAACTAATTAATGTACTTAATACTTAAGTATCGGCACGCACACATCTCGAGGGTTCTTGAAACAAATAATCAGTTCTGCTAGATTCTACTGGATTGAACTATTCAATCCGATACATTGCCCAAGTGTATAATGAGTACACTTTATATTTTAGGACTCTCCAGGTCTACGCTCGATTTGTCAAATGAAACTATTTCATAAGTCCATGATTAATGCCCCATGCACACGTCACGGAGATTACAAATTAGTGCATTTGACCATACAAGTTGAGGTTATAATACATACATATAGTCATTCTGTCAATTATATCCTAGATGTGTAGGGACATAGATCAGCACCATCAAATCCCTATAAGCTCATCTATGAATTTATCTCTAGATTCTAATCTTGATGAACAATCTTCATAAATACTTTTGCTATATTGTTCAACCCTATGAAAAAATCATTTCTCTAATTTATTGCTTATGGCCATAAGATTTTCTAAGATATAATCTCGAAGCATCAGATATATTAACTCCTTATCTGAGCTGACAGATCCTATAGCTACGTATACAAGATTTTATGAGCTTCAGACCATATCCAGTGACACGCAATGGTCAGACCATAAAAGGTTTCTGAAGTCTATGGAACTTAAGTATAGTAGATCACTCATAAGCCCACCGTGGTACTTAGGTCAAAGGACTACAAATACTAATCAACTCGAGAGAATCTTTTATTAATGACTTATATAGGATGTTTATTGGGGTTCTCGTGAGTCTGTTCAGTATCCAGTCCTAATTGGATACTTGTATGCCTATACGAGCTCTAAGCTTATGGTTAGCTAAGAACAACCATCTATACCCTATAGATATAGACATACAATATTCTATATGAGAAGAGATTCACTGACAGATCTGCATCGGTGAAACAAGATTAGGAACATAATATTTAATAACATACTTACATAATGACATTTCTCGATACCTTATTGCAACTTTGTAACTATGTCATTACTAGTATACCCATAAGTCTTTGTCACATTACAGACAAAGCTTCAACTCCTTGGATTTCACTGATTCTTATAACCTATTAACTCTTAGCAGCTATAATTCTCAGTATTGCTAACTCTTAGTCCTAATCTAAACACCTTTAGATCAAATATGAACTCTTTCAGATCATATAATGTTTATAGCGTTACAAGTATTGTACCATATAATTAATGTAATTAGCGATTTAATAAAATGTAAATTGTATAAATACAAAATATTCATACAATCAGGGATGACACTTAAGCACAAACCTTAACAATTACAGCTTAGTGCCACAGATGATGTTAACTTGATGGAGCCAAAAGAAGTATTACATTAAGCTAACGATGTTAAATCAAACATTTCTTGGAAGGAAACTTAATGCTACAACACCCATAAGCCAAGGCCGTGATGCTGAGATGTAGAAGTCATTAGCCTAGACCAAGGCTTGAGCACAGTAGAGCTCAAAAGCTAGAGAAACAGTGCCTAAATTAGAGCCTTCACTGCCACGACGTCATCTATCCATTGTTATAGCATTAATACCTGGGCAACTCAAACCAAATTCCAGGTCTAAGCACCATGACACCCATATACAAGCATTGCAATGCTAAGTCGAGAACTGTTTTAAAAACCCTATAATCCCTCCATTTTCACTTCACTCTGTCATAACCCTAAAAAACCATTCCTAAAACTTGAATCCCAATCTTTCTATAATCAACCAAATCAATGCACTTTGACCATTAAATCCCAGCTGATAATAATTCCAAACACAAAATCATCCCACAAAAACTCAACAATTTCACCAAAATTTAGAAATCACCCAAAGACACCAAGAAGATAGATCTTCACTTTTTTGTCAATTTTAAAGCGATTAAGGTACTCAATTCATCACTCTTTCATTATTTAATCATTAGAACAACAAAATTAGTGATGAATTTAAGTTCTTATACTAGATTGCATGATTAATTGTACTTGGTGTTTAAATATTTTGAATAATGTCAAATTTTTTTGTATATACGTTGATATTGTTGAGTTTTATGCTTGTGTAGATTGAGGAGATTTGGTATTTATGAATAATTGTTGATATTAGAGTTATGTTGCACTTATTAATCGTATTTGAGAATTTGGGAGTGTAAATTCTTTTTATTTTCAGGAATTATTACAATGACTCCTAAACAATCCCTTTCAGCAGCACCATCATCATTTGGAGGATACGACACAACAAAATTCATATCAAAGGACACCTTTGAGCGTCACACAACCTTTGTGTCAGGAGGACAATCATTCTAGAAAAAAGGTTCAAAATCATCGAAGGACACTACCCAAACATTACAAGTATCATCAATGAATGGGGTTAGTGATGGGGGGTGTAAATGTACTATTATATCTATTATTTCGGACTTAGATTTTGCTTTAAAGTAAGAATAATTTGGCTATTTATTCGTGTTTTTGATCATATATAGGTTTACAAATCAAGGTATGAAGAGTCAGGACAAACCGGAGGTAAAACAAACAAGAAATAGTAAAGATACGAGAAGAAATGATGAACGGACCACCTAGGCTTGGGCATCGTGGCACCCATGGTTGGATGCCATGGCATTAAAGGCAGTGAGTGAGGTGCTACGATGCTTACGTCTAGCATCGCGACACCTAGGACGATTTCCCCACTTTGCACTTTCTAAGGTTGAGTGCTGCGACGCTTAGTCTATAGCCCTGCGGCGCCTATGCGATAAGCCAAATTCATTCTTTTATGTCCTATTTTGACTTTGATTCAAAGTCCCTCAACCTTAGGGTTCTGAAGAACTGTAAAAGCATACTTTTCAAAGCCAAAACACATACAATTTCAGAGGCAAATTTAAGGCAAAAAAGTTAACATTGCAAAATAAGAGATCAAAGTAAGTATTTAAGAATTGAAGAGCAAGATTTATGCATTCAAGTCAAGAGGAAGAAAAGCAATCAAGGGCGTCTACTTCTGATATTTATTTTCTTCTCTTAGTTATATGATCTTGTTGATGATGTTTTCGATTATTTACCTTGAAACTCTTGGATTGGTCAAGATCTAAACTCTTTTGATCTAAGGTTAGACTATTTGAACCTAATATGTAGTTAGAATTTTATTAACTCTTAGTTTGTGAACTTAATATAGTAAATTGATTCATTATATCTTGAGTTTATTGCTTTCATTATATTTGGCCAATATGTTGAATGATCAAAGAACCATAATGAACTCAACAGAGGCATTTATGTGTTTAGCCTATGATTGTTTGATACATGATTATAGGATAATAAATATGAGTTCCATGTAGGATAGAAATATGCATAGATGGCATGTATGATATGATTTAGACCTATTCTTAATGAATTGCATACTATTTAGATTACCATAGACATATAGGTAATTGTTAGGGTGTAATATAGTTACTCGACCATTGATAGAGGCTTGTGATGAGATTAGAGTCTATCGAATGAATATGTATTAAGGGATTAATTAAGAGATTAATGCATCCAATGAAATATTAGGGGATAAGTCAAAACCCTAGATTACTATTAATTGGTGAATTCAACCCTCGATTGCTTATGATTTACATTAGGTTTAACTTGATAGAATTAGGTTAATTTGATTTAATCCATCTTTAGATTTTTCTACATAAAAGTAAAGTAGAATTTAATTTTAGTAATTGATTAAAGAGAAATAGATTAAATAGTCCCAGTGGGAATGATAACTTGGAATTAAATCCTACATTACTTGATATGATAGTGCACACTTGCATTTAGCTATTATTGCACACATCAAGTTTTCAGCATCGTTATCGGGAATGCTACGTAGACATCTTTAGAATTACAATTAATCAGTTCTTCAAAACTTTGACCATCTAATAAGATCACTACGATGAGCTAGTGAAAGAGCCAGATTACAATGCAATCATCTACTTTTTAGCACCATCACTAGAAGCCAAGTGGGAACTATCTGGAGGAATTCTAAAAATAATTTCCCACTCATTATATTTGCCGCGAATACAAAGTGTTGTATTAGTTCATTGCCACTCGCCTTATGCCAATGCATCACATCAGTTCAATCATAGCATAGTGGGCTATTCTCTTCTACGCCAATCGATTGATATAGGGAGAGTGATCAAGGACAGCATCTTATACAACATCCAATATATAAATATGGGCTTCTATTGCCCATCCTTGATCACTACTCTAAGTGCCTAAGCTGGAGTTAAATGGGCACCTACAGAATAGTTACTACACTCGGTGCATGTCCTCAATAACAGCAAGATCAATCAAATTTTAGATGGACCGAAGCCACAGGTCTAGTAATCAGCACAACCAAGACAACGACGCTTACCTTCAACACCCACACCATCTCCACCACCCATCATCGACGAGCATCTTAGCTCTTTGGAATCCTACATGGCGACCTATTGATATGTGATTTTTATAACTAAGCATAAGTGCATACTATCGTATCAAGTAATATAGAATTTGAGTCCAAGTATTGTTCTCACGGAGACTATTCTACCTAAATTTAAATCAAGTACTAAAATTATTCCTACTTAACTTTTATCTAGACAAAATTAAAGTATGAATGATCTAATTTAATTAAATAAATTAAAATTAAACTAAAGCACTCAAAAGACAAACTAAAGATTTGTTTTCACCAATATTAAGATAACCGAAGGTTTTAACTTATCCCCTAATATTTTGTTGAACCTATTATTCTTTTGTTTAACCTCTCAATGAATTAATTGTTGGTTAGACTCTATCATTATAAGCCTATGTCGATGGTCATATAACTATATTTTATTATAATAATTACCTATATATCTATGGTAATCAGAATAGAATGAAACTCATTAAGAATAAATCTAATAAGGCCATGCAGCCATTTAGGTATATTTCTATCCTACATGAAACTCACAATTATTACCCTATAATCATACATTAATCTATCCTAGGCTAAACACACAAATCCCTTTGTTGACTTCATTATAGTTCCTAAATGTATCATTTAGCTGGCCAGAATTAATGAAAGCATTACATACAAGATAGATTAAACAATTATACTTCATTGAGTTCATAAACAAAAGAAATAATAATGTTCAACTACATATTAAGTTCAAAAGTTGAACCTTAGATCAAACAAATTTAGCTCATGATTAATCTAAGACTACCAATACAAGAATTAAAAGATATGAAGAGAAAATCCATAATAAAAAGAAGAGAAAATAAAGTAACATAGATGGCGCCTTAAGTTACTTCTTTCTCTCTTTTGCTTTCTGCACAATATTGATCTTTAATCTTTAATTCATTGCATGATTTCCTTAGAATTGTGTTTTTGTTTGCTTTTGAGTTCTCTCTCTTGTGTCTTATGTTTTAAATGCTTAATGAGATTTTTTTATAGTCTTTCTTAACCTAAGAGTTGTCATTGAGGAGTCCAAATCGCGTTAAGAGACTTAAATAGAAAATTGCGCTTTTTCCCATATGAGGGCAACAACCCTAAGATTCTGTCCCCTTTGTCACGGTGTTGGGGTCCTGGGCACCGTGGTGCCCAGGCTTAATCATTGGCCTTGTATTTTCTTTATCCTTTGGTCTTCTATCTTCGTCCAGTTTCTCTTATTTCCTCCATATCTTGATGCCTTGAGTCAAAACCCTATATTTTAACAACAAACTCAATAAATAGCCAAATAATCATGAATTTAAACACAAAAATCTAAGTTTGAGAAGGTAAGAATAATAGTTTAAATGAGACCCTATCACCAAAGCTGCCAATCAAGATCAAGTGTTGAGGCTTACCCTCACACACTTTGGCATATACACTAGTGTGCTTCTATAATTCCCACAATATCCACATCCTCAAACCCCTGCAGAATCAATCGATAAAGACAATGAGGATGATGAGGATGACGAAGAGAATGATGATTAGATAGAGGATGACTAGGGCAAAGACTGAGTCTCAACCTAAAAACGGAGAAGTGTTCTAATTTTTTGATTTTATTGCTACCATAAGGACATGGCTTATTTTAAGTTTGGGACGGAGGAAACACTTTCTAGTTTTTATGAATTGTATACTATTTAGATTATTATAGACATATAGATAATTATTAGGGTGTAATATAGTCACTCAACCATCAATAGAGGCTTTTGATGAGATTAGAGTTTAGCTAATTAATTTGTATTAATGGATTAACTAAGAGATTAATGAGTCTAATGAAAAATTAAGGGCTGAATCGAAACCCTAGATTGCTGTTAATTGGTAAATTCAACCCGTGATTGTTTTTGATTTGAATTAGGTTTCATTTGATAGAATTAAGTAATTTGATATAATTCATCTTTAGATTTTTTTGGATAAAAGTAAAGTAGAATTAATTTTAGTAATTGATTAAAAAGAAATAGATTAAATAGTCCTTGTGGTAATGATAACTTGGACTTAAATCCTATATTACTTTATACGATAGCGTGCACTTGCGCTTAACTATTATTGTACACCTCAATTTGCATCAGTTATGCACATAGCCAGAAGCAGTAGTCTTATCGATTATACAGGAATTCTAATAAATGACCCAGAACACTGGGCTTTAAAGGTCAAAATGAATGGACGAGATGTAGCTATCACAAGCGCTGCTATCAATAGGTTTTTTAACCACCAGAGCATCTTTCATGAGGACTACCATAAATTATTAAAAAGAACAAATTATAATGAGATCATCATATTCCTTGCCACACTAAAGGGTGAGTGGCAAATGTTCAGTTGCAAACATGTCTTTTTTCCCACCTATTGCATTAGCAGAGAGTATAAAGCATGGAATTATTTCATAGCAGTATGACTCATGCCAGTTAAACAAAGTAAGCTCAGTAATAACCCATCGTGCAATCCTACTATATACCATCCTCATAGGAAAAACTATTAACATTGAAAAGGTTATCAAAAAATAGCATCTTCCACAATATTCGTTTTACGAAGATGAACTTCTATTGCCTCTCTTTAATCCCTGCATTATACTACCAAGTTAGAGTTCAATGGGCACCTACAAAAGACTTATTACATACATCTAGGCAAACACTTAACAATAGTAAATAGCACAAGTTTAGGATACTACCCCTCTTCCTCCTCTTATTCTAGATCACTTGCCATAAAGGAGAGACTTAAATGTCTTGAGACATCATTTGCAACACTCCAACAGTGGTGTGCTACTTGACCAACTTATTAGGATCAAGTACTACAGATCTCCCCCTCATATTTTAGCATGGAAACAAGCACATTGCCTTAGCCACCAGCTTATCCTACTCCACTAGCCCTATCTACTCTAAAGGACAACTTAAGGTTTTGGCCACTTTATTAAAAGGACAACCATATTCTTGTACCTCTTACACTTATGTTAGTTATAGAAATCCATCATTTCTTAATCTATATGCAACTATACCCTTTGCAATGACTACAGATATTTAACATTGAACTCCATTTCGTACTCATGTTCCACGAACAAACCTGTCCCCAAATATTTTACATCCTACAACATTTCGATAGACTATATTCTTCCAAAATAATTTTATTAAGAAATAGTGTGTATCCTTTTATCTCACAATGCACCCTTAATGTAGGATCCCCATATAGGGGTGCGCAACTTTAGGTTCGGTTCAGGTTTGAAAAATTTCGATTGGAACGAAGAAAATTATCTCGACTAGGACAAAAAAAGTTGTCCCGATTAGGACAACCTTCTGGTCGGGATGGATCGGGTCAAGAATTTCCAACAAAGGATATTTTTTTTGAAATCTTAAAATGGCGTAGTTTCGATTTAGGAAGAGTTGGTTAGGGATAGGACGATTTGGTTTGGGTTGGGAATTCCCAATTTTTTTTAGAGTGAAAAAAATCAAATTCAATTTCAATTACGTTAAATGTTATAATTTCAATTTCAATTATACTAAATGTTATAATTTTAAATTCAATTTCGATTTTATTTACGTTAGATATTATAAATTCAATTCCAATTTAGATTTCAATTATGTTAAACGTTATTAGTCTAATTCCGATTTTGATTTCATTTAACGTAATTGAAAATTGAAATTAGAATTGGAATTGAAAAAAATAACATTTAATGTAATTGAGATTGAATTGAATTTGGAATTATAATATTTAACGTAATTAAAATCGAAATTAGAATTAAAATTATAATATTTAACGTAATTAAAATTGAAAATGGAATTGAAATTATAAACAATTACAATACCAATTCCAAATTTAATTACGCTAAATGTTATAATTCTAAATCCAATTTCAATTTAAATTACGTTAAATATTATAATTTCAAATCCTATTTTAGTTCATATTTATTGTAATTGAAATTGAATTGAAATTATAATATTTAACATAACTGAAGTTTAAATTCGATTAAAAGTATAATATTTAACGTAATTGAAATCGAAATTAGATTTTGAATTATAATATTTAACGTAATTAAAATTAGGTTAAAATTATAATATCTAACGCAATTGTAATCGAAATTGGATTTGAAATTATAATATTTACATAATTGAAATTAAAATTAGATTTAAAATTATAAGATTTAACGTAATTGAAATTGAAATTGAATTATAATTATAATATTTAATGTAATTAAAATCGATATTGAATTGAAATTATAACATTTAACGTAATTAAAATTGAAATTAAACTTTGAAGTATAATATTTAACGTAATTGAAATTGAAGTTAGATTGAAATTATAATATTTAACGTAAATAAAATCAACATTGGGATTTGAATTATAATATTTCACATAATTGAAATCAATATTGAATTTGAAATTATAATACTTAACTTATTGACAATCAAAATTAAATTTGAAATTATAACATTTAACGTAATTAAAATTAAAATTGAATTTGGAATTATCATATTTAACATAAATAAAATTGCAATTGAAATTTAAATTATAACATTTAACGTAATTGAAGTTGCAATTGGAATTTAAAATTATAATATTAGTGTAATTGAAATTGAAATCGGATTAGAATTATAATATTTAACGTAATTAAAATCGAAATTATATTTGAAATCAAAATTAAAATTGTAACATTTTACATAATTAAAATTAAAATTATAATATTTAACGGAATTGAAATCAAAATCAGATTTGGAATTATAACATTTAACGTAATTAAATCGTAATTGAAGTTAAAATTATAATATTTAACAGAAGTGAAATTGAAATCGGATTTGGAATTAATACATTTAACGTAATTGAATCAAAATTAGAATTTGAAAATATAATATTTAATAAAATTAAAATTAGATTTGAAATTATAATATTTAATATAATTGAATTTAGATTAAAATAATAATATTTAATGTAATTAAAATTAAAATTATAATATTTAACGTAATTAAAATTGATATTGAATTTGAAATTTAAAAAAATTTAACTTTTTTTAATATCTAAGTATTCAAAAAAATTTCGATTCGAGTCAGAAATTTTTCGAACCTGACTTGACCCGATTAGAATAGAAAAATTTATCTCGATCAAACTTGAACTCCTATTCCATTCTCGAATCGAGCCGAAAATTTTGAAATGGATCGGATCGGACCAGAGTAGAAAATCTGCCCACCCCTGTAATAAATCTAAAACTGAAGCATAAAAGTGGCGGTTGACAAAAATATAAGAGGGAGATATGTTAATGACATTAAAATTTATCTTAGCTTACCATTCATTAGAGGCATTATAATCAGGCAACGTAATAAACAGGTTTCATAAAGTGACCTACTGTTAAATAGGCTACATAAATACCATGTAGTACGAAAGAAGCGTAAATAATCTCTTATTTAAATGTCAAAGAAGATTTATATACGAGGCAGCAGAAGGAACACAAACATTTATACTACAGGACCCATAAGGCTTTAGCTAGTTGGGAAGGTGAGCAGGCGAAAGCAAATTGACAAATATTCTGGATCCACACATGATGTCAAATGCAACAAATGGATTGACATGATAAGGAAACATCTTCACTGTTAACACGAATTCTAGAAATTGGAAATACTAACTACTAAAGTGGGTGCTAAACCAGCCCGAAATACGGTCGAATAATAAACACTTCAATCAATGTAGGAGCAAGATTTAACATTTATCCTTCCTCTTGACAACTCATACGAGGTAGTCATTAACAACCGTTGACAGATACTAGATTAATATGTCGTGTAATCCAATTCTTTACACACCAATCAGTTAGTCCTGTAAATTTAAAAATTTATGAAATGTTTCTTATTTCAATGGAAGCCACATTTCTATTATATTATTAGCACATGCTCTGATTGAAGACAGAAATGTACAATGTGTTTTGAACAATTACGTGACAACTCAAATTTTATTACAATGCAAATCTGGAGTTAGTAACTGCTATTACAGATTCACTATAGAATATTGTTGGTGTGAAGTAGATCTATCGTAGATCTGGAAAATTTTAAAGCCTAAGCTCATCATTCCACATGCAAAAACATTGATTTATTATTTGTTTTACTTTGTCAGTTTACTTCAAGCTGATAATATTGTCGATGTAAATGGAGTGGGATAAAGTTTCATATTATTATATTGTTAACAGATAAATATTTTTAGTACTAAAATTGTGGTTTCATATGTGTCCACTATTATATTTCTTATGTATTTATGTGCATGCTTCGTTAATCAAACTTTAACTACAACATCAAATCCTTTCCCCGTCAGCAGGAAAACTCAAATAAATGGGCAACTCGATTCTGGGCCATTTTCAGCCGAGTGTTCACTACTTCGAAATTGTTACAGATCCAAACACTAGCGCTTCTAAAAGCTTACTCGGGCTAACTGTAACTAAATTTTCTTCATTGCCAGATATAGCATAATAATATTGAACTAAATCCACAAAATGACTTAAACTAACAATCATGGAACGTTAGTAGGGTTTAAGTACTTACGAGTTTAGCATACTACTACATTGTGTCAAGTACCTATCTTTCACTAGTGTCTTGTACAGATTTCGTGCTAACTCTTAATTAGAAGTATCAGAGGTAACCAAGCAATGAAGATTGTGTACATAAATTCCACTTAAGGACAAACACAAGCAGAGGGAACCCTAGATCTTGTTGAGGCAGAGGAAGAGAAATAGATTTCCACCCAGCTTTCTCGATAAAGGAAAGCTCGTAATTGCCCCTGCTTGAACTGATGATTTTCACTCTGACAGTGAGAAGAGAGGAGAAGAAGATAAACAGTCAATTTCACTTTTATCAAAGATGACTTTTTTTTTTCTTTTTAATTTACTCTTCAGTTTAGAAAATTCATGACTTCATTACTTTTAATTTAATTATTACACAATAACAGTAAATAATAACAATGTTCATCAATACCTATGCCCCATTGGGTAAAGTATCTCATTGTCCAATTCTCTATCAAGATCAAGAGGTCCTCGTAATTATTCATACTCCATATCTACATGTAAGAGATAGGAAAAGATGTCTTTTATTATTCTTCCACTTTGACCTAAAGCTCTCTCATTACTTGTTCCATAATTCTAATGCTCCCTATCCATCCAGACTATTAATTTGTCATTATAATTATGAATATATCCCTGTACAATTTTCGTGGTTGTTAATTTCATATGAAGTGCTTATTACCAACTTTTGGTCAACACCTTTCACCCGCATCCTATTGTGATCCTAATGATCGTTCAAGGAAAAGATTCATTTGTTGCAAAAATCATGCGTTCACTTTGTTTACTTCCAATCATCCTTACATTAATCTGAAGTGTTAACTAATTTTATTTGAATGGATTTCAGGAAGAGGTAAGACACCTCCAATTTCAGGCACCAAGGGCCCAGAGCGGCAAGGAAAAGTTCAAAGATGTAGATGAACTCCCCGCAGAGTAACTTTTAATACAGGATTTGTTATTGGCAGATCCGACCAATACTCCTTACTTTTTAATTTTTTTAAAAATTATCGAAGAAGACTCTTATTTCTTTTTAATTTTTTTCCCCCGTTTTCGGTTTTCTCTACACTACTCCTTGTATGCGAGGTTTGTTAATCTAAATAGGTTCATTTATAAATTATAAGATCAAGGTTCAAGAAATTTTTTCCAACACCAAATCCCTTTGCCAAACAATTTCGCTGCTACTTCTGTTAGCAAATCAATGCTCGCTCTACGATTTTCAGTTACCACTATCCAACGATTATAAAATCAAAATAGAGATAATAATCAAATATACTCACCTCGAAGAGGCCTTGGTGCTGCGACCTAGCTTAGGCTAGGCCGCAGCACCCAGCCTCTGTCAAGGTTAAGGTCATGGCCTTAAGCCGTAGAAACTGCCTTGGTTGTACTTTGAGCCCTCTTTGCTTTTGGATTTTTGTTTTCATCCATTTCTTGTCCGTTTAACGTGTTCTCAATCACGTGTCATCTCCTTATTAGTCTCAGATTAAAAATCATTCTCAAATATAATTTTAAATGACTAAATTCTAACAAACCCCTATTTGATTCAAAATCACGAATATGTTGTTTAGGATCCATCCCTTCCACAGCAAACGTTTAATTAGTTAGTGGTGATCTCAGTTAAGTCTTTGTACAGACTTAACTTCATTAAGGATCATGGCTTTGATCTTCAAAGATCCAAATGCATATCATTTAGGGTAGTTTTGTTGTAATCTTTTGTGTCACTCTTGACTCTACAACCACAATACTTCAGTGGCTAAAACTTATCCCTACCAACAACATTCTTATCATACATTCTCTTTTGATCTCTTTCACTATGATGATCTAATCTCCAATGCTACTTTTTAGTCTGTATCCCTTCAACAACATATGTTTAATTATATATAGTATTCCATTCAGCATATATAACTTGTTGTGCTTCTCACATTTCATTATCACCACTTTATCACCTTCAGTATTTCTTTTTATGTTTTTGAATGAATATCCCGCTTGATCTGTCATATCCAAGGATACCAAGTTTTGCCTAACACTAGGAACATATCACACACCAAGTAACTCCCTTACTTTTCCCATCATGCATTTTCAATCTTATACTACCAATTCTCATGACTTTATAAGCTATATCATTACCCACTAAAACTTTACTATTATTAATAGGTTTATAATTGGTAAATAAAGATATATTATGACACATAAAAAGTACAGTCAGAATCAAGTATCTACTCGCCAATATAATTTCTATTAGAAGCTACTAAAGTTTCAAAAACATCATAATCCTCCTCATAAGAACCTTTTTAGATATTATTTTATACATGTTAGAAATTTACAATCAAACCCAAGACTCAAATAATCAAAAATTTAAAAACGACAATTAGTAAACAAAGTAAAATTAAAAAAAGAACTAGAGATTTATAATAGTTCGATTCTCATAAACCTACGTCCATTTTCTAAGCTTAATAATAACTTCAGTATTGCAGTATAACTCAAAATAATACAGATAATAAAGTTACAGATGTTCCAACACTTTCTCTTTCCAAAATAATTTCTCTCTCTAAAATTGTTTCTTTCTCTAAAAATTGTTATTTTTCCGCTTCCCCCATCCTCTCTCTCTCTTTCTACCTAAAGAGAAGAGAGAAAATTTGAGTTATGATAAACCTTAACTATAAGCTCCTTATATAGGGTTTAGTTTAAGTTTATTAGGACTTTGTTGTATTTGAATTAGATTTGGATATCTTTTCAGGAAAAGGAGAACTGGTTTGTTTTTATTTGAAAAACCTTGCAACATGTACCTAAAATACTTTTTAACTAAAAAAATTATATATCCACCTTTGGTTATAAAGTATTTGATTCCTATTACTTAGTGTAGTACTTCTTCAGCTTAATTTTTATTTTTGCTGCTTACCCCTTATCAATATATAGCATACTTAAACAATCCTTAAGTTTGTTTATGAATAGTACCTTCGTTTCTAGATCAGTAAAATTTTTCTCAGCTTCACTCTTCCAATAGAAACTTACTTTTTGAATACCCGATTTTTATAGAAATAAATAGCTAACTGTCTTTAGAAAAAAAACAACTAACTTATTCTGAAATCATTGTTACTACTAATTTATCAAGTTTAAGTTTCTGAACCAATCCATACAACTATACAACACCTATTGGTCTCGGTCTCAAATGTTTATCTCAAGCCTTTATCTTGAACCTATGTCTTGGACCTCTATCTTGAACCTCTATTATGAACCTTTATCTATTGATGTGTTGGTTTTTGATTAGTTTGAGGTTGCGGATTCTCTTTTGTTTCAGTTTGTGTATTATTCTTAGGAGGAGTTTGAGGCTATAACCCTACCTCATGGTGAGATCCCTTCACTTTATTTGTCCTTGTCTCATTTACTTCCACATGGTATTTTCTTAAGTAGAAGTCAACTAAGAATAGAAAATACCTATTATCACCATGTGTTACTGTATTTTTTGGCCTTCACAAGTGAACATAGATGTCTTCAAAAACTTTATCTACCTTATAATTGTTGGTGTTAAAACTAATCATGTGTTGTTTTCCTAATATACAATGCCCAACTAGTTTTTCATTCCCAATGAAACTCCACTTTCCTATCTATAATAAGCTTGGTTTCCTTGTGTAGCCTAAACCTCCTATGTCACAACTTAGTCTCATTGCACCTTGCATTAGCAACAGTAACAATATATATATATATATATATATATATATATATATAGTGATAGTACTTTCTTTTAAAATAGACAAACTAGCTTCCTTAGTACCTTTCATCATAAGCATAGAACTATAACTTATCTTAGCTATCCATTTTTAATTTTATAAGTATATCCTGATTCGTCCAAAACCCTTAAAGATATTAGATTCTTCTTTAATTTAGGAACATATCTTATATCTTTCATAATCCTTATTATTTCATCACGTAATTTTATGAAAAGATTTGGTATTGCATTTTCGAAGCATACGTAGACGCAGGTTTAGGGGTATCTATCTCAAACTCGGTCCGCTGTCATCCCTAGTTATTCATAAATTATATCATCTGAATCTTAAGTTGCTACTTGTCACTAAGGCTCTTTTGACATTGTTTGCAATTGAGGAGATCTATGCATATATGTCAAAAGTTGATCCAAAGATTAATAGCTGATATAATTTATTTAATAAGATTAACTATAGGGATTATCAAATTTCTATTGGAAAATCTCAACATGGAAGAATCCTTAAATTTCCTTCTGGAAAAGAAATCATTTAATAACACCTTAGGATATTCTTGGTTCTAAAAGTAGAAAATATTGAAAGATTATTTTCTATCTAAGCAAGAATAGTATTCTCATTATATTATATATACCTTGACATTCTAGTCGCAACTTTGTATAGATCATACGTTTATAAAAAAAAATGGAAATGGACAAGCTTGATGATTGAATTCTCTTTCTGTCCTGATATTGATATCTCTTCTACTTACTAGAGCTAAGATGGGAGGTATTCAAATATCAGTTTAAGATTCAATACCCATCTTTATGCTTATTTGCGCAAGAGTTGATCTATTATTTGCCTGACTATTAAGTTGCATCTATTTATTAGACTTTAGATATTTAATACTTGAGAGAACTAAAAAAATCAAGATTGGACTAATCAACTTTATTTCAAATCCCATATTGAGGTTTTCTTCTCGTCTTCTAAATAGTTTATGGCACTACTAGAAAAAAAAAAAAGGAATTCAATGATAGATAAAATCTATCACAAAGTGCGATTTATGATAGATTTCATTTATTACCTTAAGAGAACTCATAGATTAGTGATAGATGAGATTTATCACAAATTATTGATAGAGGTATATATGATAGAGCTAATCTATCAAAAATCTATGACATATTTATGCCAAATGACAAATAGTTGCAAATATAGTTGATGACATGGCAAATGATGTGGACAATGATAGAGCAGCTTTATTGGCAGATGATATAATGATATGTCATTATACTAATATAATATGACATTAACAACTAGTTTTGGACAACGATGTGACATTTGTGTTGGCAAATGATGTAATGATGATGTCGTACTACTGACATCATCATTATGTCATAAATTAATGCCCCTCTATTCCAATTTAATGATAAATTCTATTTTAATTTAGTGATAGATTTTACCTTAAATTTGTGATAAATTTTATCTCAATTCAATGATAGGTTCTATTTCAAATTAGTGATAGAAATTTTGTACAAGAAAAAATATTTTATTGAATTATTTTTATTAAAATTTGGTAATATTAATTTAATTTAATTTAATTTATTTTTTAATATTATTTTAATTATTAATATAATTTAAAATTCTAGTTATCTTATATTGATTTTGTATTGATAATTGATAATTTATATTTATTTCTATAATATATTTTTATATATTTATAAGTATATTAATATTTATTTACAAATAGCACCCACCTGAATTTTGCATACACATAAAGGAACATAACAACATTGTTGCTAACTTAAATTACACATCAATACAATAGTTAGTTCAAACTCTAACATGTAAATTTTGAACAATATCTTGTTTTAAATGGAGTAGTAACAAACAAGTAAACAATATCCTATTGTAAATGAAATAGCCACAAACATAAGCTGATATTTATAGTATAGCAACTCTGTAGCAATGACCAATTTAACTCTGTTTGGAGCAATTATATGTTCCCATTCCAGTATACCAGCATAGAAATTAATAACAAGTATTATGCACAGTAAAACAAGACAGTACAACAGCAGGAACTTAACACTCCTTCGACCAACTACAATTAAATCTCCACTATATTACTTACAGCAAAGTAGTAAACAAATTCAACAGTACTTCCAACAAGTAAATGTTTAATTTTTCAACAAAGCAGAAGAGCAGGTAAGTTCAATCTCCAGCAACTAAATGAACAAATAAAATAAGCATCAGCACCACAATTAGCGAAGAGCAAATTAGCATATAAATACAATGATTGAAATTGGAAGGTCAGCAGAAGTAATGAACACTGGACTGAAAGATTACATGTTCAGAAGAGAAGAACAAAAAATGTGTTAGCATTAGCTTAAACGTGGAAATTCTAAAAAAAAAATGACAATTTCTACTCTATAGCTTATGAGATATGAATGATGCCTATTCAACCTAAAGTTTACCAATTTCTTCTTCAGTGTAGGTACTCTTACCCATGAACTTGAAAGAAATGAAGTAATTAAGAAATTTATAACATGAACATATGCCTATATTTATGTCACAAGAACTAGTAAATGATTTTGAAGTAACTTACATTTTGCAAGAGTACGTCAGGATAATTAATTACATCTCTCATGTACCCATGATGTAAAAATTGCACACAACTACTCCTGATTACATTAGGGCCGGCAAATTTTTTTTCAAGAAGCTATTGATGAATCTTAAAGGCATTAAGTTATTATATTTATATGAGTTGCATTACCTTGACTTCAGTGCAATTAATAGTCGATCTCCTATTGTTGCCTCCCTGTGCTAAATGAAAGCAAATGCCACTGCAAAAAAATGAAACTCTAATGACTTATACTATTTTAATTAGGTGAAGAAAAATTAAATCATTGTTTAAAAGACAAGATTGCACTTATTCAAGATAGTATGAAAGTCGTTGCAGTTGCGTTCTGCCATAGGGTTAATATGGCAAACAATATTATTAGACAAGTAAAAAATAGTGAGAACCCAATGGAAACTTTGTCAATTTAAAAGAAAATCAATTAAGAAACAGATATGTAGAATAAAGCATAAAGTAACAAGTAAAACATGTTATACTCAGGGTTATTTGGGATGAGCTAAATTTGATTGTGTGCTATTGTTTTAAGGCGATTAGCAATTGCACGCGAACAGTCATTGACCACTATTCTTGTTCCTGACTTTTTTTACATGGAGACAATGATGGAATTGATGAAGCCAAACTTTTGGACCTTTTTAGAGACCTTCAATTTTTCAAACAGTAACCTGGTAATAAATAAAACTTGATTCATTATTATTAGAAATGAAAAGAAGCAAAACATTTATTTGAAAAGAAGTATTATACTTACATTATATGTAGCTAGATGTAAGTTACACTGATTAGTGTTAGGTACAACACATACTTATAGTTCTGTTGTTGTAACTATAAATTATACTCAGTTGAAAAAATTTCATCCTTAATATTCACTTGCTTAGTCTTTAATGGTAGATATTTATCAACAAATGTCTTAAAAAAATGCGAGGTGTGGGCATCTAGCCAAGTTGTAGTTCATAATTTGCCTTGTACTCCTTTTAAAGCCTTATACGGGATTGAGAGTGACATCTTTTTTCTTTCTCGATATGACAACAACAACCTATAAGCAAAGTTACTGTAAGTGTGTTGTGTGTAGAGTGAATGTGTATTTTAATTTTTAATTTTACACGTCTCACATGCAAAATACATAAGGGGAATAAAATACACACTTTTAAATATGAATCTCATTACACTAATGAGATTAAAAATTACCCTTGAAGATGATTCGAGGTAATTTCAATTTCTAGAGTTCACCCTGAAGTGATGTCGCAAGCAGTTCTAGTCCATAATTTCGATGGGATTATAGAGCTATAATAGTAGCTTCCTAACTTAGTTGAAATTGTTGAAGCAACTCTTACTCCTAATTTCTCTTGGCCATATGATAATTTAACTATTAAATTAACTTTATAACACTTACCTTAGTTGCATTTGAATGGCTTAATGCACTTGTATTTATAGGGAAAGTGGTTGTCCACTTGGCCAATGAAATGCATTTGAGTGGCAAAAAACATATAAGCATGACAAGACTTTTATCTTGCCATTTCATGCTATGAAAAAGGGCTTGGTAGTAATGGACATATATTGGTCGATTGTGAGTGAAATTGGTGGTCAAATATTTGTAGCATTTAGCCACCACATGCTTATTCTTTAAGCGTGACAATGCTTAACTCTTCTGGCTAAATTATAAGTGGCAAATGCTAAGTCACATCATGCTTGAATTTAAGCATGACAATGCCTTGCACAAATGATGAGCAAGGCATTAGCTTAAGAATATAGCCACCATATATTTTCATTAAGCATGATAGATCAAAATTATATTTTGCTATGCCAGCACATGCTTACGTTAAACACGACCATACTTTATTACTTTGGCAGAATTTTGTTTCATATTTGATGGTAATGAATTGCCACTCACTTGCCATATGTCACGCCATTACAAATTAATGGCATGATATATGGCAAAAAATTAGGAGATAAAGTGGCAAGTCCCATTTGCCAACATTATGGGCTTAACACTTAAACCTTGTCGATTTCCCGAGAGACTCTAAAATAATTTCTGCTTTCTGAGACCTTCTTAGATCAAACCATTTGATCCGGTGCGCTACCCCAGTGCTCAACAAGTACACTTCATATTGTGAGACTCCCTAGGTTCACACTTACTTGTCTTACGAAACTTTTTCGTAAGTCCATAAATAATGCCCCACACACACGTTATAGAAATTATAGAATGGCATGTTGAACCATATAAGTTAGGTTAATACATATTCATATAATCCCTCTATCATTTATATCCTTGAAGAACGGAGACATAGATCATCACCATCAAGTCTCCATATACTCAACCATGAATTTATCTCAAGATTTTTATTTCCATAAATAATATCTGTAAACACTCTTGCGATATTTTTTATTCCACGGTAAATGCTTTACCGGGTTTGTTGCTTATAGTTATAAGACTTTTTGAAATACAATCTTAGAGCATCGGGACATGAAACTCACCCATATAAGATAACGGATCCTATATCTACACACAATGGACACCATGAGCATCGGACCATACCCAGTGATGTCTAGCGGTCAGACCATGAAAAGTCTTTGAAATGTGCAGAACTTAAGTATGGTGGATCACTTACAAACCTACTATAGGGCTCAGGTTAAGGGACCACGAATACTATTAAACTCGAGAGGACTCTCCATTGATAGATTTGTAAGATATCTATTAGAGGTCTTTTATTGAGTCTGTTCAGTACCCAATTTTCACTAAATACCTATATGCCTATATGAGCTTCTACTAAGCTCATAGTCTACTAAGACTAATCATGTGGACCATCTAAATATAGACATACATTGATATATATATATATAATAAAGTTTTGATCAACAAAGTAGCATCAGTGAAGATAGATCAGGAACATAATATTTGAGAACATTGCACAATAACATTTTCTAGCACTATTTAAAACTCCTTGTAACTATTCATTGCTAATACATTCGCAGGTCTTTATCCCATTTTAGACTAAGCTCTAACTCTATAGATTTCGCTGACTCTTATAACCTACTAACTCTTAGCATTTATAACTCTCAGCGTTGCTAACTCTTAACCCAGTTCTAAACTCCTTTAGACAAAATCTGAACTCTTCAGATCATACAATGTCTGAAACGTTACAAGTATCTTACTATATATTAAATATTAACGATATTATTCAAAATATTTATTATATAAATATTAAACAATTAATATTCATACAATATTGGAAAGGCACGTAAGCACCATTTACAGTTATAATATAATGCAAATCAATTTATTACTTCACCAATATACATTTATACGAAGTCTATCTTGTTGAATATAAATATACAAGGAGAGAGAAAGAGAAGGACATTAAACCTCGATTGGCTGTGAATTGCACATTTGCACAAAATTTTAAAATTTAAAAATAAATCAATTATGGCAGCAACCTTTAGTGTAATGACCAAATTTATACTAGTGTTTAAGAGTAGACAACTAAAATGTAATGACAAAATGTTTACAATTTTTGAAAAGTCAGGATCTATATCTAATATCTTAGTCGTATTTAGGAGTGGACAACTTTCTAATTTTCTAGATATAATTAAGAGGTTGAGAGGCTTTCTCTTGGCTAATTTGTAAATAGTCTCGGGGGGTATCATCATCCTTAATAGAGGTTTGTTCATCCTAAAACCAATTAGTTAGAGATATTAGTATCTATTACTCTATTAGAATAAATGACAAATATTGACTAAATAAACTTACATTGAATAGATTAACACTTGTAAAGTCAGGATCCATATCTAATATCTTAGTCATAGATAACCTATTAGAATTGACCACCTATTGAGTCTTCCCAATTCTGATGACATTCGTTAAAGCATTTAATTTTGCACTCATTATTGCTAACTTTTCATCATACTTCTTCCTCTCTCTTTGGCCAATAATGCATCTCTAATATGTACGATGAAATAGATTTTGGCAGTGATATACTTGTCAAGTCCTTTGAAATGGCTAGAAGTTGCCTTCCTTTACAAAGATTAAGCCAAAATGTCATTGGTACCTGATGAGCAGACTAAAATGAATATTTTTTATAAGATTCAGCCAACAATTAATGTCACTAATGTTAGCATTTTTTGTATTTTTAAGCTAGAAATAAAGCATTATCCTTAAATTGTAATTAATGAATATTATTTAAATAGGTTTAGTAAAATGGACATAACTCTCAATGTAGAAATCAAAATGAAGAAATTCATGAACCTGGAACAACATGACTTAATCTTACACAAACTTAAAGAATAGTTAAAATGCCAAATCTAATATTATATGGGCAAAAATTGGGATACAACAGAATTGAATTACAACATCTACTCAGCTTGACCCACCTCATATATTTGGACTGTATTTTTAAAATATGTACCCAATCAGTATGATTCTTGAATCCAAGAAATATTGACTCACTTATCTACAACTCTTATATTGATAGAAAAGTCTAAAGCAGTAGTTATCATAGACCAAATTGTATTGTAAATTGGTAACATTGTTGTTCGCTGAAATCTAATGTATCTTTGGTATTTTGTCCATATCTCATTAGCTACTCATCCAAATTGTATGAACCTGGTGGCTATGGAAAGAAAAGACAAAATAATACAACTTTCATGTTGACCAAAAGGCTATATATATCATTTTCATTATAAAAAAAGTGCGACAATTAGGTAAAAGAATGGATGGCCTAAATTATTTAAGATTGAAGTTACACTAAATATGTTTTCATTCATTGCCTATATAAGGACACTCTTAGGAGGCTAATGGAAATGTTTCTCAATACTTTATAATTCTCTTATATACTTTCTCTTTAACATGCATTATAAGCTTTGCTAGAGTTTTTGGCAAGGTTAGAGATAAAATTTTATGTGTAATAAAGCTACTTCTAGACTGTGATTCTTTGTCAAGGGTTATAAATATTTGTAAGTTTGCTTGTGTCTAAACTCTTATCTATTATTTTTCTATAATCCAGAGGTTATAATTCTCACGTTTTAAATATTTTTAGTCATGTTTTCTTTATATGATTCTTGTTAAAATATAATTGTTACAGGTTATATTGTTTTACAAGTTAAACTTTTACTACAATATTATCAATTTATATATTGTCGATCTTAGATAACATGTAAAGACAATAATTATTTGATATTCAAGTTGATTTTTTACTATAATATTTTTAAATTAATATATTATTGATCTTAGATAACTTGTATAGATGAACATAGTTTGTGATAATATTTGCAAAGAGTTTAGTCATATCAAATACACGTATTATCAAATGTGCCATATTTTACATATCTTCCGATTGATTGTTTAGGATGTAAACCTTTCAATTGAGTTATAAATATTGAATCAAAGTATATAATAGATTTATGAAGAATAATTGTGATTCTTAAAGCCTTGCTTATATCATCATAAGACTTCTCCCTTTATTTATATCGAATTCTATCTCATCCATATAAACTAATTAGTTAATTTTCTCTTTTGTTACTGTTTTAATATTTTTATTTTACTAACCTATTTTTTCAAAAGCTTCCTCGTGGGACTGACACCTCAATCTATATTACGATAGCCGCATTATATTTTGAGCGTAAACAAAATTTGGTGCCATTACCAAGGAGGTGCACTAGGCGAAAATAGGTTGCATTTTTCAATACTAAAGAGGTAACTTTGTACATTTACTTTTTTTTGAAAAATTTTAGTTCTTAAATTTATTCTTTATTGTAATTTATTTTTTTGTTCATGGTTAGTTCTACCACCTAACTTATTTTATCATCTTCTTGTATTTTTAGTTAATTTTACATGGTTAGTTCTACCACCTAACTTAGTCTATTTTTTTTAAATTTATTGTTGTATTTTATAGTTTATTTTCTTCTTTTTATTTGTTGTATTTTACAATTTATTATCTTTTGCTCATTTATTGTATTGTATTTTATTTTTCATGGTTGGTCTTACCATCTAACTCTTTTAATTATGGTTTAATTTTCTTCCTTTATTTATTATGGTTGGTTCTACTGCCTAACTTAGTTTATTATCTTTTATTCATTTGTTGTATTTTACAGTTTATTTTCTTTTATTTTCTTTTATTTACTTATTGTATTTTATAGTTCATTTTCTTTTATTTATTTGTTGTATTTTACAGTTTATTTCTTTTATTTACTTATTATATTTTACAATTTATTATCTTTTGTTCATTTATTATATTTTATATTATTTTTCATGGTTGGTTCTACCACCTAGTTCTTTTTATTTCTTATTGTATTTTATCACGTTTTATGGTTGATTTTACCACTTAACTCATTTTTTTTTGTTTTGTTCACTTTTTAATTTTTCTTTGACAATTTCTTTCATTAAAACAATTGTTTAAAAAAGTAAAAAAAAAAAATTGTTAGGATGTATACATCGACTTAAAGACAAACGAGAAAGATTTGTGAGAGAAGTAGAACTAGAACCACTACCATAATTTGTAAAGGAAGAGAATTCATCATCTAGTTCATCTTATAATTCCAACACAATGAGCCAACACGAGAATAACCTCGTTAGGACTCTAAAATATTACTTGCATCCTACTCGCATAGCCATATTATTATGCATTATATTTCGACCTAACACACCACATTTGAATTTTAAACCTAGAATGATACAACTTCTGTTCACTTTTCATGGTCTAAAAAGTAAAAATCCTTATGTACATGTCAGGAAATTTGAAAAGGTGGTGGCCACCTTCTATAGCCAACCTGAGGTCATAGACACTATTAGGCTTAAATTTTTTTCTTTTTCTTTAAAAGACAAAGCAATGAGTTGGCTATACTTTTTGAGACTAAGATCTATAGGAACTTGAGTGGAAATGACCCAAGCATTTTTCAATAAATACTTCTCACAATATAAAACTAATGGCCTAAAAAGATAAATTTCTTCATTCTCCCAAAAAGACAGTGAAACCTTGTATCAAGCTTGGGAAAGGTTTAAAGAGTTGTTAAATCTGTGCCTTCACCATAGGTATAACAATTGGAACTTAGTTAGCTATTTCTATAAGGGACTCATAATTAGAGAGCACCAATTTGTTGAAATAATATGTAATGGGAAGTTCCTTCACAAAGATTCTGAAGAACCTATAGAATTTCTTAATGAATTAGCCAATAAAGGCCATACATGGTGTAATATCCAATCCCTATTAGTAGTATTGGCGCCTAGATTTCGGTATAGAACAAATAAGACACCGTTGGGTTACTCGATTTTAACCCTATTAGAAATATTTTTTTTATAGTGCACGTGAGAGATATTAGACCTAATTTGGTAATTTCACACTCGATCGGTGCGCCGGACGACTCTAGAATATTTTTAGAATTTTTCTCTATTGGCTTGGAAAAGAAAATTCTAATTTACTACATGAATTTTCATTTAAGGGTTATGTATGGAATAAGCCTTTGTTGAGAAACATAATCCATATATTAGAGAATGGACCAATTAGAAGAAATCTCATGGATTGCCAAGTTGGAAGTTCTAGTTAGTTCTTTGAACTATTCTAACTAAATAGTTACAAATGAACTAATTACATAATTAGTTTTTAACTAATGGCAAATTAGAAGTTTTAAGTAAGTTGAAGGGTAAAATGGTAAATTGAGGGAGCACTATATATATGTTAGAAGTGTGTAGAAATTGGAAGAGAGATCAAAACCAACACTTAGCCAAAAAAAGAGAGAAATTCGAGCTTCAAAGGGGGGTGCTACTACAGTGACTATTCAAGTTTTTTTTTTCATGATTTTTCATGTGTAATCAAGCCAAATTAAGGTTACAAACCAATCTCTAAGCTCAATTGAAGTCTCTATTAGTGGAAATTCAAGAAAAAGAGGTAAGAAAAGCATCTTTTATGAGTTTGATAAGTGAGAATTCAAGAATGTGTTAATTGATGTTCTTATGTGTATTCTTGGCTTAGATTGAGTTGAATTCTAGTTTGGAGCTTGAAGGAGTCATCAATTTGAAGAAATTGGTAAGGTGAGAATTAGGGTTTTTGGTGATTTTGTTGTAGAGATTTCAATTGATTGTAATTAGGGCTTTAGAATGAAATTGGCATGATTTTGTTGTAATTGGAACAAGAAATTGAGAAAAGGAATGTGTTGGAACCTAGGGTGAAATTCTGCCACTTTAGGGAAGTTAGGAATTGAGTGGTGTTTTGATTGAATTGTTGTGTGTAAATGATGCATATTGTGAATTGAATGTATATGGCTGATGAAAAAAACCCAAAAATGAAGAAAATGTGACATAATTGTCCATGTTGGAAAGGTGAAGGGCAAGTATGTCCAATCAAATTATAAGGTGTTCAATAATTTTCAGGGCGCCAGATGGTGAGTTAGTTTCGATTATGGCTCCGTAACTAAAATCGGGAAGTAGTTTACATCCGGGCTTTGTATGCCGATTAGGGCATTTAGTAGTTAAATGAGATTCTAGTGTTCGATTTGGTTCTAAATGTCATTTATGGCGCGTAGGTGAGGATAACCGAGAGCGTTAACGGGAGCAGGAATCGGGAGCGAAATTGAGCGCGGAGCGGTTGTGAGTGGAAATCTGCCATTTCTTTTACTTTTCGGTTATTATGTTTTCGCACAATGACTATGTATGTTTTATGAGCTTTCGATGCATAAACATGATTTATGATCTTGATATATTCATAGACATGCTTTTACATGATCGATTTGTGAAACAGTTTTAAAATTTCTGCATTTGTTTTAAGGCCATTGGTACCCTCAGATTATAGTGGTGATGATTGTATTAGACCCGGCCGGTATATCCCGTGCACATGGGTAGGTCTTGGGGGTGTGTCACTAACTCCGGGAAGTCGGGATGTTGAGTCATGTGAGTCGCTCTATGTGTACGGGATATTGTCTCGCTATATGCATGCGATGTAGGATTCCGTTGCGTAGACAGTGAGATGTCTTGAGATGTCACTGTGGGTGCTGCTAGTTGAGGTGCCCCGTGACCTACTCACGTATGCGGTGCTAGTTGAGTCGCTGCGTGGGTATAGAGCTTTAGGGTTACCATTGGTACAGTTTAGAAAGAAAATGGCCGAGCGAGGATTTTACTAGTTTTCGATTTACCGATAGCATTTATATGCACACATCAGTTATTATGTTATACAGATTCTGAATATAGTTTTTCAAAGATGTAGATAAAACCCGCTCGGCAAGATTTCATTAGCATATGATATTAGAAACCGTTTTACAATTTTACATCCATTTTAGAAGCATAATTTCTGCATATACTTTAGAAATTGCTATCTTTGTATAATATTCTTGTAATTGAATTCTCATTTACACTCACTGAGCTCCTTTAGCTCACTCGTTTTATGTTTTAAACCCCTTTCCCAGGTGCAGGTTTCGAAATGCAAGCTGCTGATTCTCCTATCGCCGAGTAGTGGGCCGAATCCAAAGATAATTTTTGTACATGTAAATGTGCTAATAGCACTCTTTACTTTATGCATAATAGTTGTAGGCATGTATATTTGTAAGTATGTGTTGAATCAAGAAGAAGAGATTTCTAGTTTATGATGATCGTTTTTACTTTTTATGATTATGCTTTTTTTGTGATTTACACGAAATAATTGAGTTATGTTGGATTTGATTTGAAAAGGACCGGAGGTTCGAATTGGTAGAATTGAGATGTGTTCGAATTAGAAGTGAAATTTCTTTGCAGGTTTATATGGATTTTCTGAAAAACAATGGAAACTCTGTCTGTTTGTTTTTAAAACTAAGATGTCGTTTTTATGTATATTACTAGATCTTCTTAGTAGTAACAAGAATTAAAAAGGGGTTCGCCTCGCGGAATTTCTTAACTTACCCAGTTAGGTTCGGAGGAACTTCCGTCGGGGTACTCGGCAGGGCTGCTGGGATCTATAGTAGAGGGTCTCAAGTCGGGTCTTGTCACATGGACTGGACCGACCTCTACTGAAAGCACAATTAGGTCACGACCTAATGAAGTTTTTTATCTTAGGGAAGAGAATAACCTTAAAGCTCAGTTATAGGTCTTAACTAGGGAATTAGAGGCCTTAAAAACCAAAGATAGAAGGGTCACCCATACGGTTGCTAGGGTTAAGTTACATGATGTCTGTTTTGTCTGTGGAGTAACTGAACATTTAGTTCACGATTTCTTACTTATGGTGAGATAAGAGGGATATATGAGGAACAATATAATGCTCTGGGGATGTACAAGAAGCCTTGTTCACCCTACATAAAAAGCTATAATCCTAGCTGGTGAAACCACCCAAACTTCAGTTAAAAATCTGAATAACAAGCCAACAACAATTTGAAACAAGAACAACAAGTACCTAAGTCTTATGGTGCACCTTAATATAATGCATGACCAACTAGGTGTCCTTTAGATTATACATTATAAATATTTATAGAGGCACAAAATAAGACTAATAAAAAATTTGAAATAGTTCTTGCTCAAGTGGTAGACGAAAATAAAGAAATTAAGGGCTAAATCACTAAGATGATCAGTGCCTTAACTGTACAAGAGCGAGCCTACTTCTCCATCCAATCTGAAAGGACAATTCATGGCACAAGCCTTTACTTCTGATGCACAAAATCTCAAAGAAGTCAATGCCATTACTACTTGAAGTGGTAAGATTATGAGTGAGCCTACTTCTCCTACCAACACATCTACGAGTAGTAAAGACGCCCCTTTTAAGAAAGAGGTCACAGTTGAAAAAGAGTTCGAAAATAAGTTTTTAATCCTAGTGCCTTTTCCACAAACTCTTCAACTTGTTGGAAAAAATTTAAAAATTCAAGGTGAGATTTTAAAATATTTGAAACAAGTTAAGATTAATCTTCCCTTATTGCATTTAATTAAATAAGTTCGAACTTATGCCAAATTTATCAAGGATTTGTGCAATATCAAAAGAAAATACTATGTAAAGAAAACTACATTTTTAGCAGAGCAGGTAAGTGCAGCGATTAAACAAAAAACACCACCTAAGTATAAAGATCAGGATGTCCCATAATCTCTTGTCAAATTGAGACACATGAGTTTAGTCAAACTTTGTTGAACTTAGGAGCAAGTGTAAATTTGATGCCCAATTATATTTACGTGCAATTGGGACTTGGTGAGATTAAACTTACATCTGTAGTCCTACAGTTAGCTGACCGATCTGTCAAGAAACTACAGGAAATAGTATAAGATGTTTTGTTACAAATTGTTAAAAGTTTACTACCAAGTTGAGTTTCTTATTTTAGATACACATTCTGTGGTTAATATGGAGTCTAAAATCCTTCTTCTTTTAGGGAGACCATTTTTTGCCACTGTTAATGCTCATATTGTAAGTGATCCACCATACTTTGGTTCCACGTATGTCACAGACATTTCACGGTGTAATCGTTGGGTATGGTCCGATGCTTATGGAGTCTAGTGTGTACAGATATGGAATTCGTCAGCTCACATGGATGAGTTATATATATCCCGATGCTCAGAGATTGTATCTTAGAAAGTCTTATAGCCATAAGCAACAAACCCAAGAAAGAGTTTCCCACAAGGTTAAACATATTACAAAAGTGTTTGCATATATTGTTTATTAAGATACGTGTCTGGAGATAAGTTCACAGATGAGCACATAGGAATTTGACGGTAGTAATCTATATCCCTGCTCTTCCAAGATATGATTGTCAGAAGAATTATACGTATGCGTTTTAACCTCAACTTGTATGGTCTATTGCACTAATTTGTAATATCCATGATGTGTGCGTGGGGCATCGATATCAAACTCATAAAATAGTTTTATTTGACAAATTGGGAGTGGACTTAGAGAGTCCCGCAATATAAAGTGTACTCGTTATACACTGGGGCAGTGTACTGGATTAAATAGTTTCATCCAGAAAATTCCAACAGACCGGACATTTACTTCGGTTTCCCTCTGGTCATGCACGTGTCCAGACTTAAGAGTTAAGTACATCAATTAGTTAACAATTAGTTGTTGACCAATGGGATATTGACACATGGCACATGTGGGCCAATTATTGTTTGATTCAAAAATTACCAAAATGACCTTATTTATTGAACAAATAATATCATTATTTTATTCATTAAAATGTTTATTGAATAAAATAATAATAATATATGATATTATTATTTAAATTGAAATCAAACAATTAATTTTTTTATTTAAATTGGCATGTATTTTTACCATGAATTAATATGATTAAATCATTTGTTTAATATTAATTAAATGATAAGATAAGTATAAATTGGTGGCATTTGTTAATGGTAGGCCTTAAGATGTTTCTTAATTTTAAGAAAATATTTTCTCATTTGTCCTAAATTAAGGCTAAGTTCATTTAAAGGATTTTTCATTTTTTTTTGTTTTCAGTTAGTTTATTATAAATAATATTAAAACAAAACATTAATGGCAAACATAATGAATGTCCTTAGGTGAGAAAATGAAAGAAAATAATAAGCAAATAAAAGAGCAATTTATTGCTCAATTAATCATCAAAAATTCGTGCAAGGGGTTAAGGAAGAGATAGAAGTGAATTTTGCTAAGTGTTAGAAAATTCTCTCAAGTGTTAAGAGCACAAAAACACAACTCTTCCATTTTGGTCACCCATACTATAAGGTAGAAACAAGGATTCAAGAGTTGAATCCTTTGCTCGAAAAATTACTATTCTAGCTTCCTCAAGCCCACCATGTTGAGGAACTAGAATTGTGAATGGGTTGCTTCAAGGGGTGTATTCCGGTTTTACCAAATACCAAAACTTGACAAGGTATTATTTCTCAGTCTTGATGTATTTTACATTTATGAGATAACATATAAAGTTTATTTGTGTTTATTATTATGAAATTTGTATTCCGTCCATCCACTGCGCATGTATGTATGTGATACATATGCTATATTTGAATGATAGACACAAACCCACATGCAGTGCCCTAGCCATGGGTAGCTGACGCCGCGGCGCTAGGGCTTCCAGGCCCTAGCGTTGCAGCGCCAGGTGCTGGGTGCCCTAGCGCTAAAAAAATTGGCTTTTAAGCTTTGATTCTGGAATTTGCACTACAACACCAGATGCTACAGTGCTGGAGGTGTGACATCCAATGCCGTAGCGTTGACTATATAGTGCCGCAGCGCTAGAAGCTGGGCACCGCGGCGTCGGGGGTTATGCTTCCCCAGTGCTACCATACTGTAGGCCCAGCACCGCAGCATTGATTACAACCACTCTAATTATTTTTTAAATTATTTAAAATATTATTTTAACTATGTGGGAGTTTATGAGATACAATGATAAGAGTTATTAGGTGTATTATAAACCAGGATCATTTTTTCTGTGATAGTAAACACAATGAGAGCCATACTGGTGGGGGTTAATTGTGGTTACACAGAATTAATGTATGATTAAGAATTACCTTCTCATGATATGGGGATTAAGTCTATGTGATACTAAAAAAAATAATCTCTCTTAATCAGATTGAACAATAATACATTATGATATAGTGTTTTATCATTGATCCATCTTATCAATACGGTGTTAGCTGTATTATATCGGTCTTTCCTAAGATCGCTACAGTGTAAGGGTTGATCGGTATAATTTAGACTATACCGGTTAAACATGTGATGAGGCAAAGTATTGCCTTAGAATGCTACAGTGTGCGGACAGTACCGGTAGCATATATATGATAATTGATAAGTTAATCTAAAATACACTTAACCTAGATCGCTGCAGTGTGCGGAGAAGGTGTATTTAGGATCAAGAGTAGGAGTTGCATGACATACAATTGATAAGAGTTGTCTACCTGTTGGGTTTACAAAGGCCTAGATCGCTACAGTGTGTAGTTTGAGTAAAATACCAATGGGGTCCGCTTCCCGCTGTATAGTTTAAAATAGTTCAAACTGTCGTTATCCCATTTTGAGAGATTAGAAGGATTATGTGAAATAGTGGGAGGGCATTTTAAATTAAAAAATGTATAAATGTTATACCCATGATTTAAAATGTATTATTAGCGGTTTAATAAAAAATTTCGCTAACATCTCCTAATATTATTTTATTTGACTTGTGTAAGCTATAATGATATCTTCAAATCCCTTGGTACGTATACTGGATGCACATCAACTCAAAGGTGCCGATAATTTCTCTGATTGGTATATGAATTTCAGAATTGTTCTAGATTAAGAAAGATTAGGATATGTTATTGACCGAAAGATGCCCAGAGGTGTTTCCGAGAATGTCACCGAGGAAGAAAAGGTGACATATCAGAAATGGTTGGATGATAATTTAAAAGTTAAATCGTACATCCTCACCTTAATGTCCACGGAGCTGTAGATGGAGCATGTCTGCATGGACAATGCCAGTAGCATTATGCTCTATCTCAGGGAGCTCTTTGGTGACCGACCCCAAATTGAGAATTATAAGGTCGTCAAAGTGCTGTTTCAGGCAAAGCTCTATGAGGGCAGTCTAGTGAGTCCTCGTGTTCTCAAGATGATAGGATTAATCGAGAGGCTTGAGTCCATGGACCTCTCTTTGAGCAATAACCTAGAGAACAGCTTGATTCTTTAGTCGCTGCTTAGGTCATATGCACAGTTTATCATGAACTTCATATACAAGGAATATCCCCTACTTATGATGAATTTCACAATATGTTGAGGATAACGGATGAGGACATACATAAAGAAGGCTCAGCCCTCCTTAGTCATGGTGCTGCATCTTCGACCCTAAGGGCTTCTTGGAAGTCCAAAGGGAAGAAGAAAAGAAAGGTGAGGCACACACGCAAGATGAATCCTCAGTAGCGACAAATATCCAAACCACTAGAGAAGCTAAAAGCGAAAGGCAAATGCTTTCATTGCGGTGATAATGGGTACTAGAAACACAACTGCCCCAAATACCTTGCCATTGTGAAGAATACTACCTCAAGTATTATCTTTCCCATTATTGATATTTTTTTAGCTTTTGATACTAGTATTGGCTGGGTATTAGATATCACAAGTCCTTCTTACATCTATAATATGTTGCGAGGTCTAAAGGAAGTTAGATTGATACAGCTAGGGGAGGTACAGCTTCGAGTAAGAAATGGTGATCTCTTACGGGTCGAGGCTGTAGGACATTATAATTTAATTCTCCCTTATAATAAAACTGTTGTAATTCATAACTATTATTTTGTGCCTGCTATGATCAGACAGATTATCTCTCTTCCTGTACTTGACAGTGAATAGTATCATATGTATATTAAGAACCATTCTTTATATTTATGTGATATATTTGATGTTTTATTAGTTGAGTGCCAGTTAATTAATTGGATTATGTTTTAGATACAACGAGAAATGTCATAAATATACAGGGTAATAGTGTATAAGCTTTAAATGATACTAAATTGTGGCATATGAGATTGGGTCATATAGGTGTGAGACGCCTAACTCATTTGGTTAAGGATGGTCGGATACCTAATCTGACCATAGACCCTTACCCAGTTTGTGAATTTTGTATTCAAGGGAAAATGACTAAATCTCCATTCACTGGTATTGCACATCGTGCCAATGATTTATTGGAACTAATATATAGTGATGTATACGGTCCAATGAATCACGCTGCAATGGGTGGATTTCGATACATTGTTACCTTTGTTGATGATTTGTCACGATACGGGTATGTCTTTCTTATGAAAACAAGTTAGAAACCTTTGTAAAAAAGTTCAAAGAGTTCAAACTTGAGGTAGAGAAACAGACTAGGATGTATGTCAAATACCTTCGATCAGATCGAGGCGGTGAGTACATTAGTAGTGGATTCTCTAATTATTTAAAAGAGAATGGGATTCTAGCTCAATATAGTCCTCTAGGTTCTCCGCAACACAATGGTGTGTCAGAAAGGAGGAATCAGACTTTATTGGATATAGTCTGATCGATGATGAGCTTCACTGATCTACCTAAATATCTTTGGGGTTATGGTCTAAAAACTACTGCTCATATATTAAACAGAGTTCCATCTAAAGCTGTTTCAACCACTCCACATGAGATGTTGAATGGAAAGAAACCAAGTCTTAAATACTTTAAGATTTGGGGCTGTCCTGCTTATGTAAAAGTTACGCAACATGATAAACTTGCACTCAGGGGTACAAGTATCGGTTCATTGGGTATCACAAGAATATAATGGGATACCAATTCTATGATCTCGAGGAGCGAAATGTGTTTATTTCTCGATATACCACTTTTCTTGAGAAAGAGTTTCTCATAGATCATAGAGGTTGTAGAAAGATTGTGCTTGATGAAGCCAATCATAATGAACATGAAACTGAGATGGAACCTCCAAATCAATCGAGCGGTATTCCTTCAACACACCCTCCATATAGGTCTGAAAGGATGTCCAGGCCACCTACTAGGTATGGTCAGATGCTTGAAGGTGCACTGAGAGTTTTCTTAGCTGACGAAAATGATCCTTTAACCTATAAGGATGCGATGTTAGACATCGACTTGGGAAAGTGGCAAGAAGCCATGAAATCCAAAATTGACTCAATTTATCACAATCAAGTTTGGGACTTAGTTGAACTTCATGAAGGAATAGTTCTTATTGATTGTAAATGGATTTACAAATGGAAGCATGGGCCCGGTGGGAAGGTAGAGACCTTCAAAGCCTGACTAGTTGTAAAAGGTTATTCTCAATGATCTAGGATTGATTATGAGGAAACCTTTGCACAAGTAGCAGTGTTGAAGTCCATACGAATTTTATTGGCTATTGCTGCATATTATGACTATAAGATATGACAGATGGATGTAAAGACGACATTCCTGAATAGATATCTTGAGGAAGAGATATACATGGAACAGCCTGAAGATTTTGCATCCAGCCAATCCATAGGTCTAGTGTGAAAACTGAAGACGTCCATTTATGGGCTTAAGCAGGCTTCTCAAAGTTGGAACCTTCATCTTGATGAGGTAATCAAAGGATCTGATTTCATAAAAAATGATGAGAAACCATGTGTGTATAAAAAGGTCAGTAGGAGTATGGTTATTTTCTTAATTCTCTATGTGGATGACATACTGATCATTGGGAATGATATTGGTATATTACAATCAATCAAGATTTATCTAAACAAAAACTTCTCCATGAAGGACTTGGGAGAGGCTTCCTATACACTAGGTATAAAGCTTTATAAAGATAGATCTAAGAAGTTGATAGGACTCTCCCAATCATCATACATCGATAGTGTCCTTGAAAGGTACAAGTTTACTAACTATAAGCCAGCTAATGTACCTTTCAGACATGACATTCATCTTTCGAGGAGAATGTCTCCTCAGAAGGAAGATGAAAAAGTTAAAATGTCTAAGATGCCATATGCATTAGCTGTAAGCAACTTGATATATGCTATGATGTGCATAAGACCTGACATTAGCATGGCTGTAAGTGTTACTAGCCGTAATCAATCTGATCCAGGTGACAACCATTGAAAGGTAGTCAAACATGTCCTTAAATACCTTAAGGGTACAAAGGATAAGTTTCTCATGTGATTTGTAGGTTAGAGGATACATAGATTCAGGCTTTCAGTCTGATCTAGATGATAGAAAGTCTACATATGGATATGTATTTGTTAACGTGTTTTAGGTGTTGGGTTATATGGGGTGTATATTAAATAAAACTTAGGGTGCTTGCATGTGGGTTATGTTCATCATACAAGCAATATACATATCTCATACATACATGTGCACAGCGGAAGATTAAATATAATGAACACAGAAAATAACATTTGATTAAATTGAAATTCGAAATTGAGAAATATCACCAATGAAGCCTTTGGATTAATTTTCTTTGAAATTCACCATGAAATGAATCTTTGATCAATTCTAGCAATCAACAAGGGTGGGTTTGATTGTCTAGAATGGCAGCATCTTAATCCGGCATATATGTTTAACTCTTAAACATTTTTCAAAGTTAAACAATTTAACTTAATCAAATTTAATTTTCTTTTTATTCAACTCTTGAATAAATAAAACAAATCTTGTTTTTAGTTATTACATTTAGTAACCATTTATCTAGTTTGTTTTGTTGTTCTAACACTTAAAACACAAAACAAACAATTTCAATTTTTCAAATTGAATTGGCTCCCAAAATGCAAAACCTAAAATCTAAAACCAATTTCAAAAATTCTATGATTTTCAATTTCATTTCACTTTATATACTAATGCATAAATTCCAAACTAATTTGAATTTCATTTGCATTTCATTTGGCTTAACCTAACCTTAGTTAACATTTAACCATAGTTAGATTACTTTAACTTAACCTTTAAGTTAATAAATATTTAATTAATTTAACCATAGTTAACTAACTTAACCATGGTTAGGTTAACCTTTACTTAACCATTAAGTAAAGTTAACTAACTTAATCTTATGGTTAACTTTTAACCTTAGTTAAGTTAAATCATTTATTTAACAATTAAACAAATAAATATTTATTTTAATTATTTAACAATTAAATAATCATAAAGTGAAATTACTTTTATATCCTTACTAAGTTACTAAGTTAACCTAAAGTGGGTCCCACCATTTAACCATATACTTTAGTTAACGTAACCTTAGTAATTGCTGAATTATACTGTATTGAACAATTCAATACAGTACACTGCCCAAGTGTTCAAAGAGTACATTTCATATTGGGACTCTCTAGGTCTACACCCGATTTGTCAAATGGAACTATTCCATTAATCCGTAATCGATGCCCCACGCACACGTTACGAATATTACAAATCAGCGTGTCAAACCATACAAGTTGAGGTCATAACGTATACGTATAATCCTTCCATCATTTATACCTTGGATGTGCGGGGATATAGATCAGCACCATCAAATCCCCATTTGCTCATCCAATAATCTTATCTCCAGATTCGTATCTCGATAAACAATATACGCAAAGATTTTTGCTATATTGTTTAACCCTGTGGGAAACTCTTTTCCCGGGTTTATGCTTGTGGCCACAAGACTTTATGAAATACAATCTCGAAGCATCTGATATACAACTTACCTACGTAAGTTGATGGATCCCGTATCTACGCACACCGGACTCCATGAGCATCGGACCATACCCAGTGACACATAGCGGTCAGACCATGAAAGGTCTCTGACATATGTGGAACCAAAGCATGATGGATCACTCACAAGACCACCGTGGCACTCAGGTCAAAGGACTACGATTACTACTCAACTCGAGAGGACCTTCCTTTGACGGTTTCATAGGATATCTATTGGGGTTCTCATAAGTCTGTTCAGTATCCAGTCCTGACTGGATACCCGCATGTCTATACAAGCTCTAAGCTCATGGTCAGCTAAGAACAACCATCTGAACTAGTCAGATATAGACATACACTAATCTATATATTGTGAATTCACCGATAGACCCGCATTGGTGATCATAGATCAGGAACATTATATTTGAGACTTACTTACATAATGATATTTCTTAGCTCCTATTGCAACTCTTTGCAACTATATCATTACAAGTATACTCTCAGGTCTTTGTCCCATTATAGACAAAGTTCTAACTCTTTAGACCTCGCTGACTCTTATAAAATGATAACTATTCACAGTGCTAACTATTAGCATTTATAACTCTCAGCTTTGATAACTATTAGTTCTGGTCTAAACTCCTTTAAACCAGATTTGAACTATTTCAGATCAAACAATGTCTGTAATGTTACAAGCATTTTACCATATTAATATGATATTAACAATCTTTATTCGAAATGTTTATTGTATAAATATTAACAATTAATATTCATACAATATTGGAATGGCACGTGAGCACCAGCTCCAACATTAGGTTGTATGCATGTAATTGTATACATATTGAAAAATAAACACATGTATCATAATACACGAATTTCGCAGCGAAATTTATCATGTAATCAACATATACACATGTGCTTAAATTCTTAACAATTGAAGAATACAAAAAACATACCTTTGAAGACCTCCGATGATGATTTCAAATTCGAATTTCTTAGCTCTAACTTTGAGCTCACCTTGAAGTGCACTTATGTTCAATTCTAGTTCACAACAATCCTATGGGATTGTGAAGCTAGAATAGCAGCAATATAATCTCCAGCAACAAGATTTATATTACTTGAAAGAAAACTAAGAAGAATTTATTTTTCTTTCTCTTTAATTTTTCTCACAAGTCTTTGTTCAATGAAAAATTCTCTCAATACCAACTTTTCTTTTTTCTCTCTTCACTTGCACGAAAATTAATTCACACACTTGTTAACACAAATAAAAACCCAACCATATTTAGTGCTCTTAACACTTCACAAGTGCTCCACCAAAATTAGATTAAGTGGCCAACTACCAAAATAATTTTTTGTGGCCATTTTAATGGTTTAATAAAATTAACCATTAATCACAAAATGGTGCTCCACTTAATTTAATTTATGTTTCTGAAATTAAAATTACAATATTTAACTTAACTGAAATTAAAATTAGATTTAGAATTATAATATTTAACTTAATTGAAATTAAAAGACTTAACGTAATTGAAATTGAAATTATAATATTTAATATAATTAAAATTAAAATTGAAATTAGATTTTTTTATTCTTAAAAAAAATCAATAATTCTGGACCCAAATCATCCCAAACCGACCCAAACCAAACTACATCATTTTGTCATTCTAAAAAATAATTCGAGAATTCCTAACCTTAAGGTTATCCTAATTGGGACTCTGGTAGAATCGAGAATTCTCGAATCCAACCCGAACCTAAAGTTGCCCATCCCTAATTGTCTTAATGGGTATAATGTTGTCATGTGCATGCAAAAAACTACAAGGGAGATATAATTAGAAGATGTAATGCATGAAAGATATAATTGAACTAAGTGATCTTAGAATATTATATACTAAAATTATGGACACAATGCACCATCATTTTTACAAAAAGGAGAAAAGTGAAACCAAAGCAATTAGAAAATAAATAATTTCAAATAAGGCATAAAACCTTGAAAATGTTAATAAAAGTACACTACTTAAAATTAGTTTATAACTATCTTTGTTGTTTTCTAGGTCTGACATGACTCCCCTTCCTCTATATCCTAAAACTGATGCATTTTAAGTACATTACAAAAATTTTATAGTGTGTACAAAAATTGCATTATAAAAATTAGAAAGATAAGAAAACGTTCTACCTATCACTCTACTTCCATATGTTTTAATAGTAGCTGATGTGGGTCCTTGTATACTACTTGATCCCCTTCCCTACAAGATAAAGATAAAGATAAATGATTGAATTCAAATATTGCACCTAAGCTAAATTCAAACATTAGTTGGTTAGTTCAAACTAACTAATTAGTTATAGCACTTACCATAACACCAAATGACACCCTCCTTATACCAGTATATAATGAACTTTCCCTGCATTATAAATGAAATGGACATTGTCCATAAGTAATTAACTAAAGAATGTCACCAATTAACTAAACAGAATGGCAATTACTTACATAATCATTAAATTAGTTTTTCTATCCATATGTTTTGGAATTTTGACTAAATTTCCCACATGTTTGGCATATTATAATAAATGATCTGTTGACCTTAGCAAGTTCACTTGTTTCTCTCCTTCTAGCTAATTTAGGTCTCCTAATAGATCTTTTAACTTGTGAGGGATTCAATATGGATAATTTAACATCATCTCATGAACATCTATTTAGAATAGGACTAATCATACCCTTATATAAGCACTCAAAAAATTACTTTTACACAATTTTTTGCCTACATATATTGATGGGTCAGCTTTCAATTGAAGTATCACTCTCATTGCATGCTTGCATAGTATACCACTTACTTGCCATGCAAAGCACTAATATGTTTTGGCATTCATATCAACTAAGTATACTCTTTTAGGATCCAATATCTTAAAGAAAGTTATTTTTGACACTGAATATATTCAATTCTCTACCTTGGTCACCCAACTTATCCATCTTCCTTCTCACAACTGGTGCCGTGTCTATTTACCATGCTTATCAATACTGAAACCTTTCTTGTATTTTAACTATCACCTTTCTTATGTAATGCTCTAATAGAGTCAGAATGAGCATTTCTCTCTCCTTTAACAACCAATTATTAAATACCTTAGTGAAGTTATTTGTGACATGGTCATATTTAACATTTGGATCAAAGCCATGTCTTGATCATTTATGTACTGGCATCTTGTTAAGCCAATCATATACCTAAGAATGGACTTGTTTAATACTTTTAAGAATTCTTTTGAATTGATGTTTGTCAATCTTTCTAGCAGCAGATCAAAATAGATTCTTCAAGTGTAAATAATTCCATTTGTTTCTATAATTAGAATATATATGCTTGCACACTACCATATGGGTTAATTTGGCCAGTATGCTTCCTAGGCATTGATGTGTGCGATAATAGTTAAGCGTAAGTGCACGCTATCATATTAAGTAATATAAGATTTAAAGTCCAAGTTATTATTCCCATAAGGACTTTGAATCTATTACTTATAATCCATTACTAAAATTAGTTTTACTTTACTTCTATTAAAAAAACACTCTGAAGATGACTTTAATCTAAGTAAATTAAGACAATCAAATTAAACCAAAGATTAATCAAATACAAGTAAATGGTTAAATTGACTAATTAAAAACAATCCAGGTTTTTGGCTTATCCCATAATATTTCATTGGATTCATTAATTTCTTAGTTAATCACTTAATACAAATTGATTGGCTAGACTCTAATCTCATCACAAGCTTCTGTTGATGGTCAAGTGACTATATTACGCATTCTAATAATTACCTATACGTTTATGGTATTTAGAATAAAATGTAATTCGTTAAGACCAGGTCTAAATCCTACCATACATGCTATCGAGGTATATGTCTATCCTACATAGAACTCATAGTTGTTACCCTATGATTATGCATCAAACTATCCTAAGCTAAACATATGAATTCCTCCGTCAAGTTCATCAAGGTTCCTCAATCATTCAAGATATTAATCAAGTATGATGAATGCATTAAACACAAGATATCATGAACCAATTATAATGTATTAAGTTCATAAACTAAGAATTAACATTCAACTATATACTAAGTTTAATAATCTAACTCTAGATCAATAGCGTTTAGCTTATGACAAACTCAAGAGTATCAAAATAATACATGAAGAATTGCAAGAACAAGAACATAAAAATAAGAAAAGAAAAGAAAAACTAATCAAGAAGACGCCTTAGGTTGCTTCTCTCTTCCTTGACTTGAAGTTTGAATCTTGATTTCTTGGCTTTGATATCTTAATTTGTGTTTTGAATTATTTATCTAAGTTTTGCCTCTAATAAAGTCTATTTTTGGCTTTGAAAATAGTGCTATTATGGGTTTAAGAAACCCTAGAGTCGAGGGACTTTAAATTCAAGTCGAAATAGAACTTAAAAGAAGGAATTTTTCTTATCGTACGAGTGCCGCAGTGCTCATACCTAAAGCAGCATGAACAATGAAAGTCTCCTGCCACCGCAAAGCTTAGCTCATTGCCTTGGATGTCGCAACATCTAGCGCAGCAAATGCGACGTTTGTGTTTTTGCCGTATCTTAGCTGTTTCTCATCCGTTTTACTTCTAGGTTGTCCCAAAACTTCACATTTTTCCTATAATAAATAGTCCAATATTCGTAATATATATAAAAACATAAGTTCAGACTGCTAAATATACTAGTATAGTTACTGATGAACACTTGAAATTACACATTTGATAAGGGTTTTACATTATTATTTTGTATTACTACTATCGTTAACCTTTGTAACTTAAGTATGTTTATAATATTGGACTTAATTAGCTTTTAACTATTTTATGATAGTTTCGGTAAAATGCACATAACTTTCTTTCTAGAAATCCAATTGGAGTAATTTTGATCCCGTGAAAAGCTGATTCAATGTGCTAAAATATTTTATTTCATAAGGGATTTAAAATTCGAGCGTTTAAAGGGTAAACGATGGCTTAGAATTGAACTGTTCTGTAATACAGGCCCAGTCTGAGCAGTCATCAGTATTTAGCCCATAACTAGATAAATAAGTATCTAATACCTATGAGATAACTCAATTTGAAAAGATACGATACTTATTATAGATAATTTTTATAGTTGGCACAATAAATTCTTGAAACCATTTACAAGATTTGGTGTGGATACCCTTTCTTGTAAAGTATGAGTCTTGATTTATTATAAACACCTATAAAGATTGGCATGATAAATACATAAACCCATTTACAAGGTTTGGTGTATATTAATTGAAAGAAATAAATAGAAGTTAATATATAAAGAATAATGAATCTTAATAGTTATATCTTCCAATTGGAACCTCCTTTGTGTGAGGATTCCAATAAAGTTATAAAAAGAGTTTAATATATTCTTATTTCATGTCAAGAGTGGATCTTTCTAACCTTAGCATTTATTTTAATTGGTTAATTGAATTATTATTTGTAAACATCTTATAGTGCTTTAGAGTATTTATATTTTGTAATTTTAATTTTACTTTCATGTGGATTAATCCTGTTCTCACCGGGTTATTTATTACTTCGACAATCTTACACTTAGGAATAAACTCCTATATTCTATACGTGTCAAGTTTTTGGTAATGTTACCAAGGGAGTGAAATTAACTAAGTTTTTTTTATTATTATTATAGAAGGTTAAGCCTCCTAATTTACTTTACGTTATTTATTCTTCATTTGTTATTTTCATGGAAGGTTAAGTCTCGTACTATTTGTTTACTAACTTTTTATTATCCTAATCTAACATTAACTAGTCTAGCTTCTAACTATTTCTCTAACTTTTATTTTATTGTTAGCCTTACCTATTTTATTTGCCTTTATTCAATATTTTATTTTATCCTCTTATTTGTAATATTTATTGTTTCGTATTTTATTTTATTTCTTTGTTTGAGTGGTTGGTTTCGAGATCCTAAATCTCATCACTTGGTGAAAGGTAATTTTGAAACTTCCTTTGATAATTTGTTGGATTCTCTTTCATCTTCTCTTTCATCGCCAATTAACACCATAATTGATAATAAAAAATGAGGGACTCATAGACCCAGAGCACAATTAGTCTCAACATAATGACCAAAATCGACCTATGACACTTAGAGACTACATGAACCCCATATGAACTAGTGCACCATCTTACTTAATTTTTTCTCTAGATGCAACACATTTTAATTTTAAATTGAGTATTATCCAAATTTTACCCACTTTTAATGGCTTAGATGAAGAGAACCTTTACCTACGTCTAAGAGAATTTAAAGGAGTATATAACACGTATAATGACCAAAATTGTAGTATGAACACAATTCTACTTAAGCCTTTTCCTTTTCTTTAAAAAATAAAGCTAAAAAATGCCCACAAAATCTTAGGCCAGGATCCATTTTTTCATTAGATAAAATGCAACAATAATTTCTGAAAAAAAAATTCCTCCCTATAGAACAAATTCTTTCAAAAGATAAATTACCACTTTTACCCCAAAACCAGGAATGACCCTTTACCAATTGATAAACACTTACAATTACTCATTTAATAAGAGTTTTATATCATTGTTTTGTATTACTAGTGTCTTTAACCCCACCCTAACTTACGTATGTTTTCAATATTGTACCTAATTAGTTTTTAACTATTTTGTGGTAGGTCCGGTAAAATAGGAATAACTTTCTACCTAGGAATCTAATTAAAGTGATTATTGATTCTGTGAAGAACTGACTCAATGAGTTAACATATTGTATTTCACAAGACATTTGAAATTCAAGTATTTAGAGGGTAAAAATAGCCTAGAATAAGAATGATTTGCAATACAGGCCTAATCCGAACAGTCATAAGTATTTGGCCTATAACTATAGAAATACGTATCTTATACAAATGAGATAGTTCAATTTGTAAAGATAAGATACTTATATACAAATTTGAATTTTTGAGTGAAAGTTATTTCGGACGACATCAATTCTAAATTAGACAATCAAATGGGTGCATTAATTAAAATCAATGCAAATTAGTTGTCATTCTTCTTGACTTTTATCATCCAAGTAGCTTCCTCTTCATTTGTATTGATTTATCCATATATTTTTTTATAAATAGGTGAATTGTTTATGGCCAAAGCATGTAATTAGAGAGCTAGATTTTAGTTCAAGACACTTATCTTTTGTGTTATCTCTTTGTAGTATTATTTCTATTATTTACTATTCTAAAGTCATGATATCTCTTCTTCCATCTCTTTTCTTTTCTTTTTCTTTGGTTTTATTATGTCCAAGTAATTTTCTTTTTGTTAAGGTGAAAGGGTGAAACTCTTGGTAAGGTAATAAGATATACTTAACTCTTATTCATGAATTTAATGTTTTATTCTTAAGTTATGCAAATTTATATATGATGTATTTATTTTGTTTGCAATATTAATACCTTTTCTTGTAAAGTAGTGTATCTTGATTTATTATAAAAAAAATTTATAATTAGGATAATAAATTCTTCAAACCATTTACAAGATGGTTTTGGTTTTGGATCTTCCAAATCATTCCCACAGGAGATCCGGACCTATTTTTTTCTAATCCTTCGATAAAAAGATTCATTCTCTTCATAAAAAAATCGGAGGTAGAACCAATAAAGATTTCTTTTTCAATTCATTCCTGGAGTTGAATACCTCATTCAAGAATTATTTTTGATCCAATCTGTAGGAATCAATAGAAAAGGCAAATCCCTTATGATACACCAGATCTGGCTCGGTTATTGATAGAGTGAATAGATCTGCCATTTCTTGAAATCTCTCTTCTGATTCAAAATCGTGGGGTAACGTGTATCCCCCATGTTCCGATCATGGAATACTTGAAATAAATTAAAAAAATGGATTTTTGTTTAAGAATGATGTATTTATTTTGTTTGCAATATTAATATCCTTTCCTGTAAAGTGGTGTATCTTGATTTATTATAGAAAAATTTTATAGTTGGCATAATATATTCTTCAAACCATTTACAAGATGGCGTAAATACCCTTTCTTGTAAAGTGAGGGTCTTGATTTATTGTAGACAAATATAAATATTGGCATAATAAATACTTGAACCCATTTATAAGATTTGGTGTATAATAATTGAAAGAAATAAACACAACTTAATATATAAATGGTGATGAGCTTTAATTGTTATATCTTTTGATTGGAACCACCTTTGTGTAAGGATCTCAATTGAGTTATAAAAAGAGTTGAATATATTCTATTTAAAATGCCAAGAGTGGATCCTCTTAACCTTAGCATTCATTTTAATTTGTTATTTAAATTATTATTTACAAACATCTTATATTGTTTTATTTATCTTTATAGTATTATAGTTTGTAATTCTAATTTCACTTTCCTGTGGAACGACCTCATTCTCACTGAATTATTTATTACTTCGACAATCTTTTGATAATTTGTTGGATTCTCCTTTATTTTCTCATTCATCACCAATTAACACCATGACCGATAATAAAAAATGAGGGACTCATAGACCCAGAGGATAATCAGTCTCAACATAATGACCAAAACCGACTTATGACATTTAGAGACTATATGAACCCCACAAGAATTGGTGCACCATCTTACTTAGTTTTTTCTTTAGATGCAACACATTTTAATTTTAAGCCGAGTATTATCCAACTTTTACCCACTTTTCATGGCTTAGATACAGAGAACCCTTACCTATATCTAAGAAAATTTGAAGAAGTGTGTAACATATATAATGATCAAAATTGTAGCATGAACAATTCAAATTAAGCTTTTTCCTTTTTTCTTTAAAAGATAAAGCTAAAAAATGGCACAAAACTTTAGGCCAAGATCCATTTCTTTATGGGATGAGATATAACAACAATTCCTAAATAAAAAAAATTTCTCCCCACATAACAAATTCTTTTAAAAGACAATCTACCACTTTTGCCTAAAACTATGAGAGACACTTTACCAATGTTGGAAAAGGTATAAAGAATTACTTAATACCCGTCCCCATCATAAATTTGAAACTTGGAGATTAGTCTTAAATTTCTATAAAGGTTTAACACCCCAAGTTCGGCCAATGGTAGAAATAATGTGTAATGGAACATTTGAGGATAAAGACCTAGAAAAGGCAATGAACTATCTAGACTTACTAGCAAACAATGCTCAAAATTAGGACATTGCTAATACTTGTGAGGCACCTAGAATAACTTAAACCACTACATCTATTTGAGGTATTTATAATCTTAGAGAAGACCATGACCTTCAAGCCAAATTAGCATCCTTAGCAAGAAAATTCAAAACCTTAGAAATGAAAAATAGCGGTAAATTAAAATCTGTTCAAGAAATTAAGTGTCACATATGTGAAACCCATGGCCACTCTACTAATAATTTTCTAACTTTGCCTACATTTAGGAATGTCTTGAATAAGCCAATGTTTTAAACACATTTAAGCGATCAAATAATAACCTATATTCACAAAACTACAATTCTAGTTGGAGAAATCACCAGAATTTTAGTTGAAGGTATGACACTCAAGTACAGGCTTGACAACTACCTTTTCAATCACACCAAAATTTTCATAACTATCAAGGTTATATACCATATGTCCCACCTCCTAAGAACAATCTTGAAGAAACTTTACATGCATTCATTAAAAAGAAAGAGTCTATTAATTCTCAAAAGGCTCAAACATTTGCTGATTTGAAAGATACTCTTGCTAAATTTGCATTTGCCATAAACATTCATGAGAAAATAAAATTTCCTTCTCAACCACAACTAAACTCCAAATAACAACATAACTCAAATACATGTAGTTCAGGAAGTCAACACATAGATCATAACCACCATTTGAAACGGTAAGATTGTTGAAAACTACATTCCTGAACCTCATGAGAACGATGAATCAATCTCTAAAGATAAGAAAAGCGTTGAACCTACACTTAGTGAAGAAAACACAAAACACTCACCTCCACCCTTATTTTATAATGCATTATGTAATTCTAAGAAGCTAAATCACAATCCTAAAAATTTTAAAATCTTCAAACAGGTAAAAGATAGTATTCCTTTATTAGATGCTATTAAACAGGTTCCCTCTTATGCAAAATTTTTGAAGGATTTATGCACAGTAAAAAATAACTGAATGTGAAAAAGAAAGCAATTTTAGCTAAAAACGTAAGGGTCATTCTTTAGAATAATATTACTTTGAAATATAAAGACCCTGGTTTTCTTATAATTACACCTATTACTGAAAATCATAAAATTGAACAAGCCTTACTTAATCTTCGTGCTAGTGTGAATTTATTGCCATATTCAGTTTATCAACAGCTCAATCTCGGTGAGTTAAAACCAACTTTTGTAACTCTTTTGTTTGCAATAAATCAATACAAGTGCCAAAAGGGATAATGAAAGATTTTTTAGTTCAAGTTAATAAATTCATATATCATATGAATTTCATTGTCTTGGATACAGAACCTATTAAAGGATGTAATCTAATATCTGTTATTTTGGATTGTCCAATTTTAGCAACTTCTAACACTTTGATTAATTATAGGAATGGAGTAATGAAGCTTTCATTTGAAAACATAACACTTGAACTCAATGCTTTCAATATGTGTAAGCAACCACATGAGGAAGATGATGAAAGTAAAGAAGCCAACATGATTGAAACGATTGTGGAGGATCATTATCACAAAAAGAGTTCTATCAATCCCTTATAAATGTGTTTAATGAATTCTTTTAAATCAAATATACAATCAGGTCTTGAAATCTCTGACTTATGTTGTTTACTTGATCATGCACAGGTGATTAAAAATAAAGGATGGAAACCAAAGTTTGAAGAAGTATGAGAAAATGAAGATAAGCAGAATAAAATTTCAAAGTTGGAGTTGAAACCTTTACTTGAAAGACTAAAATATGCATTTCTTGGAGAGAAAAAAACTTACCAAATGGTAATCTCTTCTACAATGACAAGCAAACAAGAATATAAGTTAATTAAAGTATTGAAAAAACATAAAAATGCAATTGGGTGGACTTTAAAAGCTATAAAAGTCATTAATCTTTTGATCTGCACATACAGAATACACCTAAAGGATAATGCCAAAACTTTCAAACAATCTCAAAGGAGATTAAATCTACATATGAAAGAGGTAGTGAGAGCTGAAGTTCTCAAATTACTTAAAGTGAGAATCATCAATCTTATCTCAGATAGTAAGTAGGTAACTCCTACTCAGATAATACAAAAAATATGGAATCACAGTCAATGAAAATGATAAATGTGAGTTAATACCAACTCGAGTCTCATCTAGTTGGAGGATGTACCAGTCATTGCTATAATATTTGTATTAAATCAATTTCATTCTTACTTAATTGGTTCTTTAACAGTTGCATTTACTGACCATGATGCAGTAAGATACTTAATGTCAAAATATGATGCAAAATTAGGACTGATTCGATGGATTATATTGCTTCAAGAATTTAATATCACTATTAAGGATAAGAAGGGAGCTAAGAATATTATTATAGATTACTTATCAAGACTCGCACTAGATTCATCAACAGAAATAACACCTATTAATGATTCTTTTTTCGATAATTTTTTATTTTTTACTGTTACAATGCCTTGGTATACTAATATTGTTAATTTTCTTTTAACATGAGAAATGCCGCCTCAATGAAATGTTCAAGACAAAAAAAATTTTTTAACTGAAGTAAGAAAGTTTTATTGGGATGATCTTTATCTCTTTAAATATTATCCTGACTAAATATTTCAAAGATTCATACTCGACAATGAGGTAAGTAGAGTTATTTAATTTTGTCATTCTAAAGCATGTGGGGGACATTTCTCATCAAAGAAAACAGCTGCAAAAATATTATAATGTGGATTTTATTGGCCCACTTTATTTAAAGATACGCATGTTTTTTGTAAAACGTGTGAAAATTGTCAAAAATTGGTATCTATGTCAAAACGAAACATGATGCCTTTGAACCCTATTTTTGTTATTGAAATCTTTGATTGTTATGGAATAGATTTCATAGGACCATTTCCACTATTATTTGGATTTACGTATATCTCAGTCTTATAAACTTATGTCTCAAAATAGATTGAGGTTATTCCATATTGAAGTAATAACCATAAAACAGTTATAAAATTTTTTAAAGAAAATATCCTGATTTGGAATCCCTCGAGCCATTATAAGTGATAAGGGGAAACACTTTTGTAATAAGTCATTTGAAACATTAATGAAAAAATATAGTATTACTCATAAAATTACTACACCTTTCATCCTCAGACCAGTGGATAAGTTGAACTAGCAAATAGAGAGATCAAAAACTTTTTGGAAAAAATTATAAACCCAAATCACAAAAATTGGTCTTTAGGGCATTAAAACTTTCAACATAAATCTTGATTATGTTAGGCCATTAAAACTTTCAACGTAAATCTTGATTATGTTGGACAGATACGTAAGTTAAAAATAAATGAACTTGAAGAATTGAGAAATGTTGCATATGAGAATTCAAAATTTCATAAAGCTAAAATCAAAGCTTTTCGTGATTAAAAACTTCAAAGAAAAACATTTGATGTTGGTCAGAAGGTTTTGCTTTATAATTCTCAACTTTACATATTCTCTGATAAATTAAGATCAAGATGGAGTGGCCATTTGTTTACGCTCAAAATATATTGTGCCTATCGCAATATAGATTGAGGTGTCAATCCCACAAGGACCTTTTGGTAAAATAAGTTGGTGAATTAAAAATATTAAAGTAGTAGCAAGGAGAAAATTAACTAATTGGTTTAAGTGGATGAGATAGAATTGTCTATGAATTAAGGAAAAAATCTTTTGATGATTTAAGCAAGGCTTCGAGAATCACAATTATGCTTTATAAATTTACTCTACACTTTGATTCAATGTTTATAACTCAATTGAAAGTTTCACATCCCAAACAATCAATCGAAAGATATGTAAAATATAACACATTTGATAACACGTGTATTTGATATGACTAAACTCTTTGCAAACATTAACACAAACCATGTTAATTTATATAAGTTATCTAAGATCGACAATATATCATTTTGATAATATTGTAGTAAAAGATCAACTTGAATATCAAATAATTATTGTCTTTACATGTTATCCAAGATCGACAATATATCGATTGATAATATTGCAGTAAAAGAATAACATGTAAAATAATATAACCAATAACAATTATAATTCAACAAGAATCACATAAAGAAAGCATGATTGAAAATATATGAAACATTAGAATTATAACCTCTGAATTATAGAAAAATACTAGAAAAGAGTTTAGGCACAAACAAACTAACAAACATTAATAGCTCTTGATAAAAAATCAAAGTATAGAAGTAAATTTATTACACATAAAAGTTCATCTCTTAGTCTTGCCAAGAACTCTAGCCTAGCTTACAATTCATGTTAAAGAGAAGAAACTATGAGAGAATTTTCTAGTGTTGAAAATTTCCTAAGAGTATCTTTATATAGGCAATGAATGAAAATATGGTTAATGTGACATCAATCTTTAATAATTTAGGCCAACTACTCGTTCACCCAATTGCAGTACTTTTTCTATAATAAAAATGACTGATTTAGCCTTTTTGGCCAACATGAAGGTTGTATAATTTTGTCGCTTCTTTCCATAGCTACCAAGTTCATGCAAATTGGATAAATATCCAATGAGAGATGGGCAAATTTCCAAAGATATGTCAGATTTCAGCCAACAACCCTTTTACCCATTTATAATATAATTTAGTCCATGATAATGGCTGATTTGGACTTTATCATAAACATACGAGTTGTTGATAATTGAGTCAGTATTTTGTAGCTTCAAGAATTATACTGATTGGGTACTTATTTTATTAAATATGGTCCAAATACATGAGTTGGGTCAAGCTGAGCAGAAGTTGTAACTCAATTCTATTGTATCCCAATTTTGGCCCATAACATATTGGATTTGGCTTTTCAACTGTTCTTTAAATTTATGTAAGATTGAGTCATGTTACTCTAGGTTCAATAATTTCTTCATTTCAATTTCTATATTAAGTGTTATGTCCATTTTACTTAAACCTATGCAAATAACATTCATTAATCACAATTTAAGGAGAACACTTTATTTCAAGCTAAAATATAAAAATGCTAAAATTAGTGACATTAAATGGTGACTTTAGTTTCACACATGTCACAGATCTTTCACGGTATGATCGCTGGGTGTCGCTAGGTATGTTCGATGCTTATAGAGTCTAGTGTATACATATATGGGATCCGTTAGCTTACATGGATGAGTTATATATCCAGATGCTCAGTGACTGTATCTTAGAAAGTCTTATGGCCATAAATAACAAACCCAAAAAAAACTTTTCCTACATGGTTAAACAATATTGTAAAAGTGTTTGCATATATTATTTATTAAGATACGTGTCTAGAGATAAGTTCATGGATGAGCACATAAGGATTTGACAGTAGTGATTTATATCTCTACTCTTTCAGGATATAATTGGCATAAGGATTATACGTATGTGCTATGACCTCAACTTGTATTATTATTACACTGATTTGTAATATCCGTGACGTGTGCGTTGGGCATCAATCTCGGACTTGCAAAATAGTTCTGTTTAATAAGTCAGGAGTGGACATAGAGAGTTTTGCAATATGAAGTGTACTCGTTATGCACTGGGACAACGTATTGAATTGAATAGTTCGATCCAGAAAATTCCAGCAAATCAAAAATTTACTTCTATTTTCCTCCGATCGTGTACATGTCAAGACTTAAAAGTTCAGTACATCAATTAGTTAACAATTAGTTCTTGACCAATAGGATGTTGACACACGGAATATTGTGGCCCAATTATTGTTTGACTTTGAAATTACCAAAATACCTTTATTTGTTGGACAAATAATATTATTGTTTTATTCATTAAAATGTTTATTGAATAAAATAATAATAATAATATGATATTATTATTTAATTGAAGTCAACCAATTTATTTTTTATTTAAATTGGTATGTGTTTCTACTATGATTTAATAAGATTAAATCATTTATTTACTATTGATTAAATGTTATAATAAAAGTAAATGGGTGGCACTAGTAAATGGTAGGCCTTAAATGTCACTTGCAAATGAAAAATAATTTTTTACTTTGGCCAAGATTTTGGCTAAGTTCATCCAAATTATTTTCCATTTTATTTTGTGTACATTTTGTTTATTGTAAAAAATGATAAACAAATTACTAATGGTAAACATTGACCATTATAATGGATGTCATTATGTGAGATAATAGAGTAAAAAATTATTAATAATTAAAAGATCAATATGTTGCTCAATATTGTAGGGTGAAAATTGGCCAATGGATTAGTGGGAATGGTAGAGAGAATTGAAAGGTTAAGTGTTAGGAAATTCTCTTAAGTGTTGAGAGCAAAAATATATTCTCTCCATTTTTTCTCTTTTATTTTGGTCACTCATACTATAAGGTAGAAATAATGATCCAAGTGTTGAATCCTTTGCTAGTAAAGCTACTATTCTAGCTTTCCAAGCCCACCATGTTGAGGAACTAGAATTATGAACAGGTTGCTTCAAGGCAGGAACTTTGGTTCGACCAAACACCAAAAGCTTGATAAGCTACTATTTTTTAATCTTGATGTATTTTACATTTATGAGATAACATGTAAAACTTTATTAGTGTTTATCATTAAGAATTTTGTATTCCGCTCGTCCACTGCGCTTATATGAATGTGATACATATGCAATATTTGAATGATAAACACAAACCCACATGCATGCACCCTAGGTTTAAAATCACTCACAATTATTTGGGATAAGGAATAATTTGGTTGCTTAGCTAAAAGATGATAAAAAAAATTGTGAAAAAGTATTATGGTGAGAAATTGTTCTTATTTTGTAATGATTCCTTATGTTTTTTCAAAAACAAAAAAAAAGTATAAAAAAACAAAAAAAATATATAAAAAAACAAAAAAGAAAAGAAGTCAATTTAGTTTAATAAAGTCTTTATTCAATTTTAGGAGACAAAAATCATTAGGAAGCATTTTTATCATCGGAGTCACTATTCGTAAGATTCGCATAAAATAATTAAAGTTCTGAAGCTAGCATCTGGCAAGAACAGTTGAATTCTAAACAATTAATTTTTTTATCTTTGGATCAATGTTACTTTGTCTGTCTCTCCTTAAATATAACCTTTTCTTGAGCAATTATCTGTTTTCCAACTCCATGAGTGAAATCATAACCCATTAAACAGTTATTCACCTGAGAGGATATGGAGTTGAGGGTTTTACTTGGAGAAACTTTTTATTGCTATATATGTTGTAGTTTGTGGTAAGAAGGCTTCAGCTTAGTTTACACCTACACAATTTTGGAAGTTATGGTTGAAATAACCTTAATAGCGATAGTGATTTTAAATTCACGTTTTGTTTGAAATACTTAGGTAGTGTTAAATTTTTATTTATGCTTGAATTACTTGGGACTAGCAATAAGCTAGTTGAGGAGTGTGATGAACACTTGAAGTTACACATTTAATAATAGTTTTACATTATTATTTGGTATTATTAGTGTCTTTAACCCCCTAACTTAAGTATGTTTTTAATATTGTACATAATTAGCTTTTAACTATTTTATGGTAGGTTCGGTAAAATGGGCATAATGTTCTACCTAAGAATCGAATTTGAGTGATTCTTGATCCTATGAAGATATGACTCAATGGGCTAACATATTGTATTTCATTAGAAATATTAAATTTGAGTGTTTAGAGGGTGACAATATCCTAGAACATAAATGATCTGTAGTACAGGCTTAGTCAGAACAGTCATCAGTATTTGACCTATAACAATAGAATATGTATAAAACAACTCAATTTAAAAAGATAAGTGACTTATCTATAACTTTGTTATTTTGAGTGGAAACTAAGTTGGACCATATCAACTCCAAATTGGACAATCAAGCGGGTATATTAATGATAATCAATGTAAATTAGCTACCACCCTTCTTGACATTATCATCCAAGTAGTTTTCTCTTCATTTGTCTTGATTTATCCATGTTTTTCTATAAATAGGTGGCATGTTTATGTTCAAAGCATGTAATTAGAGAGTTAGATTTTAGTTCAAAATACTTGTCTTTTATAGTATCTATTTGTAGTATTATTTCTCTTGTTTACTATTCTAAAGTCATGTTATCTCTTCTGCCATCTTTTTTTTTTTCCGTTAGTTTTATTATATCCAAGTAATTTTTTTTTACTATGGTGAAAGGGTGAAACTCTTGGTAAAGTAATAAGATATACTCAACTCTTATTCATGAATTTAATGTTTCATTATTAAATTATGCAAATTTATATCGGAGGTATTTATTTTGTTTGTAACATTAATACCCTTTCTTTTAAAGTGGTGTATCTTGATTTATTATAGACAATTTTTATAGTTTGCACAATAAATTGTTGAAATCATTTACACGATTTGGCGTAAATACCCTTTCTTGTAAAGTGGGAGTCTTAATTTATTGTAAATTAATATAAAGATTGGCATAATAAATACTTGAACACATTTATAAGATTTTATGTATAATAATTGAAAGAACTAAATACAAGTTAATATATAAATAATAATAAACTTTAATTGTTATATCTTCCAATTAGAATCTCCTTTGTGTGAGGATTCTAACTGAGTTATAAATAGAATTAAATATATACTTATTTCAAATACCAATAGTGGATCCTCCTAACCTTAGCATTCATTGGTTATTTGAATTATTATTTGCAAACATCTTATATTACTTTATTTGTCTTTAGAGTATTTATAGCTTGTAATTCTAATTTCACTTTCCCGTAGATCGACCCCGTTCTCATCAAGTTATTTATTATTTCGACAATCTTGCATATGGGAATAAACTCTTATATCTGGGACATGTCACCAATGTTGGAAAAGGTATAAAGAATTACTTAATATTTGTTTTAATCATGGCTTTGTAACTTGAAGATTAGTCTCAAATTTCTACGAGGGCTTAACACCCCAAGTTAGGCAAATGATGGAAATGATATCTAATGGAACATTTACGGATAAAGACCCAAAAGAGACAAGAACTATCTAAACTTACTAGCAAAAAATGCTTAAAATTGGGACACTATTGGTACTTGTGAAGCACCTAGTAAAACTCAAACCACTACATCTAGTTAGGGTATTTATCATCTTATGGAATATTATAACCTTCAAGCCAAATTAGCATCCTTAGATAGAAAATTCAAAACCTTAGAGATGAAAAGAAGTGGTATATTAAAATATGTTCAAGAAATTGTGTCACATATGTGAAACCCATGTCACTTTACCAATGATTACCCAACCTTGCCTACATTTAGAAAATGTCTCCATAAACAAGATAATGTTTTAAACATGTTCTAGCAGTCAAATAATAGTCTATATTCACAAAACTATAATCCTGGTTAGAAAAATCACTCGAATTTTAGTTGAAGATATGACACTCAAGCACAAGCTTCACAATCACCTTTTCAATCACACCAAAAGTTTCAAAACCATCAAGGTTATACACCATATGTCTCACCTCCTAAGAAAAATCTTTAACTTTGATTGCATTCATAGAAAAGCAAGAGTCTATTAATTCTCAAAATGCTCAAACATTTGCTGATTTGAAAGATACTATAACTAAATTTGCATCCATCTTGAACATTCATGAGAAGGAAAATTTTCCTTTTCAACTACAATCGAACCCCAAAGGACAATATAACTCAAATTTATGTAATTCATGAAGCCAACACATGGATCAAGTTAAAATGGTTATCATTCTTTGGAGTGGTAAGGTTGTTGAAAAACACATTTCTGAGCATTATAAGAATGATAAATCGATCTCTAAGGGTAAAGAAAGCATTGAACCTACACCTAGTGAAGAAAACATCAAACCTTCATTTGCACCCCCATTTCCTCATGCATTACATAATGCTAGGAAGTTGAATCACAATCCTGAAATTTTTGAAATCTTCAAATAGGTAAAAGTTAATATTCTTTTTTTTTTATGCTATTAAATAGGTTCTTTATTATGCAAAATTTTTTAAGGATTTAGGCACAGTAAAAAAAAAATTGAATGTGAAAAAGAAAGCATTTTTAACTGAATAAGTGTCATTCTTCAGAACAAAAATACTTTGAAATATAAAGACCCTAGTCGTCATACAATTTCATTTATTATTGGAAGTCATAAAATTGAACAAGCCTTATTTTATCTTAGTGCTAGTGTAAATTTACTTTCTTATTCATTTTTTCAACAGCTCAATCTCGGTAAGTTAAAACTAACTTCTGTAACTAATTTGCTTGCCAATAGATCAATAAAAGTGCCAAGAGAGATAGTGGAAGATATTTTAGTTCAAGTTGATAAATTCATATATCCTGTGGATTTTATTGTCTTGGACACATAACCTTTTAAAGGATATAATTCGATACTTGTTATTTTAGGTCATTCATTTTTAGTAACTTCTAATGCTTTGATTAATTACAGGAATGAAGCTTTCATTTAGAAACATGACACTTGAGCTCAGTGTTTTCAATATTTGTAAGCAACCGCATAAAGAAGATGATGAAAGTGAAGAAGCCAACATGATTGAAATGATTGTGGAGGATCATATTCAAAAAGGGAGTTCTATTGATCCCTTAAAAATGTGTTTAATAAATTCATTTGAGTCAAATATACAATTAGATCCTGAAATCTCTAATATATTTTCTTTACTTAACTGTGCACAAGTGATGGAAATAAATGATGGAAACCAAAGTTTGAAAAATTAGGAGAAAATGAGGATAAGCAGAACGAAATTTAAAAGTTAGAGTTGAAACCTTTACCTGAAGGATGAAATACGCATTTTTTAGAGAGAAACAAACTTACCAGTGGTAATCTCTTCTATACTCACAAATGAACTACAAGGTAAGTTAATTAATGTATTAAAAATGCATAAAAGTGCAATTGGATGGATTTTAAAAAGCATAAAAGGCATTAATGTTTTGATTTACATACATAGAATTCATCTAGAGGATAATACCAAAACTTCCTAACAACCCCAAAGAAGATTAAATCCATATATAAAAGAGGTAGTGAAAGCTGAAGTTCTCAAATTACTTGAAGTAGGAATCATCTATCCTATCTCAAATAGTAAGTGGGTAGCTCTTACTCAAGTAGTACAAAAAAAAACAAACTAGAATCACAGTCATTGAAAATGACAAATGTGAGTTAATCTCGACTCGAGTCTTATCTAGTTAGAGGATGTGCATAAATTATAGAAAGTTGAACTCTGTCACTAGAAAATACCATTTTTCCTTACCATTCTTAACCAAATTTTAGAAATAATAGCAGGAGATCCCTACTATTACTTTCTAGATGGTTATTCTGGTTATTATCAAATTCTTATAGCACTAGAGGGCCAAGAAAAAACTACTTTCACATGCCTTTTTAGAACATTTGCTTTTAAGAATACTCTTTGAACTTTGTAATGCTCCAACAACATTTCAAAGATGTATGTTAAGCATTTTTAGGGACATGGTTGAGTATAACTTAGAAGGTTTCATAGATGATTTAACTGTGTTTGGAAACTCTTTTAATAATTGTCTTAAAAACTTAGAAAATATCTTTAAAAGATGTGAAGAAATGAGTTTTGTGTTGAATTGGGAAAAATGTTATTACATGGTCACTTATGAAATTATTTTGGGACATATAGTGTCTTCTAAAGGAATTGAAGTGGATAAGGCAAAAGTCAAACTCATTGCTCATTTGCCCCCGCCAAAAACAGTCAGAGAAGTCTGATTCTTTTTAGAATATGCTGAGTTTTATAGAAGACTCATCAAAAAATTTTGTGCTATATCTAGACTTCTTTGTAACGTCTTAGCAAAATATGTATCATTTGAGTGGACTCAAGAGTGTCAAAATTCATTTGAAAAATTAATTAGCCTTTTAACATCTGCTCCTATTATACAATCTCCTGACTAGTTTATACGTTTTGAGCTCATATGTTATACCAGTGACTATACTGTTTGCGTTGTATGGGGACAAAGAAAAGAAGGTAATCTTATGTAATTTATTACACAAGTAGAACTTAAAACGGTTCATAAATAAATTACACAATAACTAAAAAAGAACTACTTATTGTAATATTTACATTAAAATTTTTTTATTTTTACTTGATTGGTTCCTCAACTATTGTGTTTACTGATCAAGTAGAACTTTAAATAGTTCATAAATGAATTACATAATAACTAAAAAAGAACTACTTGTTGTAATATTTACATTAGAAAATTTTTATTTTTACTTGATTGGTTCATCAACTATTGTGTTTACTGATCATGCTATTGTAAGGTAGTTATTGTCAAAACATGATGCAAAACCTATACTGAGTCAATAAATTCTATTGCTTTAAGAATTTAATATCACTATCAAGGATAAGAATAGACCTGAGAATGTTGTTGTAGATCACTTATCAAGATTCGTACTAGATTCGTCAACAAAACTAACACTCATTAATGATTCTTTTCCTGATAAATTTTTATTTTTTACTGTTACAATGCTTTGGTATGCTAACATTGTTAATTTTCTTGTAACAGAAAAAATGCCACCTCAATGGAATGCCCAAGACAAAAAAGAATTTTTAAATGAGGTGAAATTTTTTTATTGGGATGATCCTTATCTCTTCAAATATTGTCTGACCAAATATTTCGAAGATGCATACCCAATAATGAGGTAAGTAGAGTTATTGAATTTTATCATTCTGATGCACGTGTGGACATTTCTTAACAAAGAAAATAGTTGCAAAAATCTTGCAATGTGGATTTTAATGGCCAACTTTATTTAAAGATACGCGTGCATTTTGTAAAACGTGTGAAAATTATCAAAAATTGGGATTTATTTCAAAACAAAATATGATGCCTTTGAACCACATTCTTATTATTGAAATCTTTGATTGTTTGTGGATAGATTTCATGGGACCATTTTCACTATCATTTAGATTTACATATATCTTAGTCACAGTAAATTATATCTCAAAATAGAATGAGGCTATTCCATGTCGAAATAATAACCATAAAACAGTCATGAAATTTTTGAAAGAAAATATCTTTAGTCGATTTGAAATCCTTCGAACCATTATAAGTGATGGAGGGTAAACACTTTTGTAATAGACCATTTGAAACATTAATGCAAAAAATATGGTATTACTCATAAAGTTGCTACCCTTTATCATCCTTAAACAAATGGACAAGTTAAACTAGCAAATAAGAAGATAACATAGCTTTTAGAAAAAACTGTTAACCTAAATGGTAAAGATTGGTCTTTAAGACTTAATGATGCACTTTGAGCTTATGCCTTTAAAACTTCATTGGGTATGTCTCCTTATAAGCTAGTTTATGAAAAACCTTATCACTTACCTGTGGAGCTTGAGTATAAAACCTACTAGGCTATTAAACCTATCAACGCAAATCTTGATTCTGCTAGATAGGTACTTAAATTACAAATAAATGAACTTGAAAAATTAAGAAATGATGCATATAAGAATTTTAAAATTCATAAAGCTAAAATCAAACCTTTTCATGATCAAAAAGTTCAATAAAAAAACATTTGATGTTTGTCAGAAGATTTTGCTTTATAATTCTTGACTTCATATATTTTCTAAAAAATTAAGATCAAGATGGAGTGACTCTTTTATTGTGAAACATATATATGCTTATGGAGCAATTGATATTAAAAATCCTAGAAATGGTAATATGTTTAAAGTAAATGGGCAAAGACTCAAGCTATTTCTAGAAAGACAAGCTTTTCAAGAAGAATTTGTGCCCCTGTTTAACCCTTGTTTCGAGATCAATTAATCTTTATTTTGCATATTTACATATTTTTATATATTTATTCTTCCTCTAACTTTTTTTTTTATCATACTTATAGGTTAATTTAGTTAAATTTTTGTTTCGCATCCTGGTTAAGTGGCAGATAATGGAACTCTGTGACATTTCAAGTTGATTTTGTTGCTTTTCATAATTATTGATACCTTTTCTTCTTCTCCCTTCTAAAAAAATGGACGACATTCTAATGAATTTGAAAAAACATTTTCTTTCATTGTCTCAAAATGCGTTAAAGAAAATTTACCAAGTAAGATTGGAAAGATTAAGGTTATTAATGATTATAAATATACCTACTGATGTACTTTGGTTAATTGAAGCTAAAGTTCGATTAGCAGGTGAGGTTTTCGACTCATTAATTACCTACATGTCTGGCTTAAATAAAAGCTTTTTTATAAAAAAGCGAAAGGCCAAAAGATTAATTATTTGTTATAAGTGTGCAAGCAAGACTTGTAACATATGTTGCTGTACTTTAGGAATGGTGTCTATAAATTGCGAAGATAAAATTAAGTTCATTAAGGATGGCCTGGGTAAGGAGTCTTTAGATGATATCTTATTGGCTCTTGAGACGTATCCTAGTAGATATGTGCATATTACAATTCATGAATTATGGGACATATTCTTAAAGGAACATGAGTGATATAGTCTTGAGAATCTGAATTTAAAAGACCATGTTTACCAATTTATAATAAAATTGAATGGGAAGCCTATCCCCGACCCATAGAGAGTGTTCAAGTCATTTCTGAACGTAAAATCAAAGGAAAATGTGAGCCACAATCATAACTACTTGGACATATTTACTATATCTATTATTTTTGAATGTTTCATTTCAACCTCAAATGTCTTCTCTAACAAAACCTAACCGCCCATAGTTGATTTTGAAAATTTTGTATTTAAAACTTAATCTTATCCATTAACAACCAACTACTCATATAACTTTACTTTACAATACCTTTTGGCTCTATAAATACATTGCATTATTTTTGAATCTTCATACAAACTCAAAATCATTTAAGGGAATGGATGAGTGTAATAATAGAAAGAACATCAACTCGTAAATTCATCAAAATTTGTGTCTCCTGTAGATCCAGCCCTGCAAAAATTAGAGAGTTTGAAGAAGTGACAAAAACCCTTAGTAAGGTGTTAGCTAAGTGATAAATTCATTTAGTATAAGGGGGAGGTAGTCATAGATTAATGAAATGTGTGGCAACAGCTGCACAAAAAAAGGTAGTCAAGTTTTGGGTATCATACTGAAAGCTCTAGCTATTGGTAATATTTTAGGAAAAATAATTTAGGATGAGCTACAAGTATCATTAATGCATGAGCAAATATCTCTTATGCTTTGGAATGCTAATGCCTTCATAACTCTACCTAAAGGTTTCGGAACTTTAGAAGAAATTTTTTTAATTGTCTCATAGAAATAATTGTAAATTCACCAAAAACCTATTAGTTTGTTAAATGTTAATGGTTTTTATAATGAGCCGTTATCTATTTTTTAACTATGTGGTGGAAAATAATTCATCTCATCTGCACCACGACGGATCCTCATTTTTGCTTCAACTATTGATCAGTTACTCGATGAATTACAAACTTTTATACCTCTATCAGATCCAACAATACGTCAGATAGTTTGGTATACTGATGACAATAAAAAGAAACGTAAGATAGATTTGACTCTTAGTCTGTAGCCTATCTACTTTGATGTATTCGTATGTATTTTGTGTAGCTTATTTTATTTTATTACAGATTTATTTTTAATAAAAGATATTTCATGTAATATCTTCTGTACTCTACTCTTTCTATATTTTGACATTAAAGATAGTATCTTAATCTGGTTGAGGGGAGAGTAGTTGATATATAATGTTAATGTTAATTTTTGGTACCACTTTGTTCTTAAATAAAAATTCATCATGAATGGCGTGAGTACAAGGTTCATTTATGCACTCTTGATACGCGTATTAGTTCTAAAATGCAGAGTAAATAGTACATTACTGAACTTTTGAAACACATTTTTATTGATTTATTTTTAATGCATTTTATATACATTTGTGGTAAAATTGATGATTCAATATATATAGTTAAGAGAATTTCCATATTTAAGTATACATATTCTTTTCTAAACTCACACTTTTGTAAGTGAGTGGAGAGGTATGAAATAATAACTTATGAACTTTTATTGATCTTTTAAAATGGTTAATTGTTTTTTGGAATAACATTATTTGGGATGAGAAATAATTTGGTTACTTAGCTGAAGGAAAAAAATGTGAAAATGTATTATGGTGAGAAATTACTCTGATTTTGTAATGAGTCCTTATATTTTTAACAAAAAGCAAATAAAAGCAAAAGAAAAAAGTATACAGAAAGGTAAAATGAAAAAAAAGTCAATTCAGTTCAATAAACTCTTCGTTCAATTTTAGATGACATAAGTTATTAGAAAGTAATTTTATCATTGAACTATATTCATAAGATTTGCATAAGATAATTAAAGTCCTAAAACTAGCATGTGGCAAGAATGTTTTGACTCTAAACAATTGATTTTTATATTTCTGGATTAATGTTGGTTTGTCTATCTATCCTTAAATGTAATCTTTTTTTGAGCGATTATCTTTTTTCTAACTCCACAAGTGAAATCATAACCTTTTAAACAGTTATTCACCTGTAAGGATATAGAGTTGAGGCTTTTACTTGAAAAAAAATTTCAAGGCTATATATATTGTGGCTTGTGATAAGAAGGCTTCAGCTTAATTTACACCTACACAATTTTGAAAGTTATGATTGAAATAACCTTAATAGCGATTGTGATCTTAAACTGACGTTTTGTTTAAAATACTCAGCTAATGTTCAAATTTTATTTATACTTGAATTGCTAGGGACTAGTAATAAGCTGGTTGAGGGGTGTGATAAACATTTGAAATTACACATTTAATAAGGGTTTTACATCATTGTTTAGTATTATCACTGTCATTAACCTCCCTAACTTAAGCATGTTTACAATATGGTACCTAATTAACTTTTAACTGTTTTGTGGTAGGTTCGGTAAAATGGGCATAACTTTCCACCTAAAAATCTAATTGGAGTACCTCTTGATCCTGTTAAGAGATGATTCAATGCGTAAAATAATGTATTTCACAAAGCATTTATAATTCGAGCGTTTAGAGATTAAAAATTGGCCTAGAATAGAACTAATCTGCAGTACAGGCCATGTCCGAATAGTTATTTGTATTTGGCCCATAACTAGAGAAATACATATCTAATATATATTAGATAACTTAATTTGGAAAGATAAGAAACTTGTCTACAATTTTGATTTTTTAAGTGGAAGCTAATTAGAATCACATCAATTTCAAATTTACAATTAAATGGGTGCATTAATGATAATCAATTCAAATTAGTTACCACCCTTCTTGACTTTTATCATCCAAGTGGCTCTCTCTTCATTTGTCTTGATGTATTTATATTTTTCTATAAATAGGTAGCCTGTTTATGCCCAAAGTATGTAATTAAAGAGATAGATTTTAGTTAAAAATACTTGTCTTTTGTATTATCTCTTTGTAGTATTGTTTCTTTTGTTTACTATTTCTAAAGTCATGTTATCTCTTCTTCCATCTCTTTTCTTTTTCTTTAATTTTAGTATGTTCAAGGAAATTTCTTTCTGCTAAGGTGAAAGGGTGAAACTCTTAGTAAGATAATAAGATATACTTAACTTTCATTCATGAATTTAATTTTTCATTCTTAAATTATGTAAATTTATATATGATGTATTTATTTTGTTTGTAATATTGATAACCTTTCTTGTAAAGTGATGTATCTAGATTTATTATAAACAATTTTAATAGTTGGCACAATAAATTCTTAAAACCTTTACAAGATCCGGCGTAGAGACCCTTTTCTTGTAAAGTGGGAGTCTTGATTTATTGTAGACAAATATAAAGATTGACATAATAAATACTTACACCCATTTACAAGATTCGGTGTATAATAATTGAAAGAAATAAATACAAGTTAATATATAAATAATGATGAATCTTAATTATTATATCTTCTAATTAGAACCTTTTTTATATGAGGATTCCAATTGAGTTATAAAGAGTTCAATATATTCTTATTTCATATGCTAAGAGTGATCCCTCTAACCTTAGCATTTATTTTAATTGGTTAATTGAATTATTATTTACAAACATCTTCTATTGCTTTATTTGCTTTAGAGTATTTATAGTTTGTAATTTTAATTTCACTTTCTTGTGAATCGACCATGTTCTCACCAAGTTATTTATTACTTCGACAATCCTTCACTGAAAAATAAACTCATATATTCTGGACGTGTCAGTTACTGCCCTATTAGTCATCAACCTGTCTAATCTATCACTTATGAATGTCATAGTCCTCCTTTCTTCATAACTAATCAAGTGGTATAACTTATCTTAAAAAAAAAACACCAACTCTCAATACACTCTACCTCACATACAAACACTGTTATTAGAAATATACCATTATTGTCATCTAAAGCCACAACAGACAATATATCACCACACTTTTGTTGGCGGTGGATCTAATACACATGGGTGTATGCATGTGCAAATGTGTCTATTGCCTAACACAGCAGAAACATGTAAATTTATAATAAACACAATAAATAAAATATATTAATCGCATTAATATATTTATAGGATAGATAACTCACCTCAACGTGTAACGTGATACACGTATTTTTTTCAGAGTCCGCATGGAGACCAACTCACGGGCAGTTCTAGTCACCAACACGGTAGGCTTGGTGAGCTAGAACAGCAGCTCTATACGCAGCACCGGGTTTAACTTTTAAACTCTAAAATAATCAGTGTTTGTTTTTATCCTTTTCTCCAAAAGGATAAAAAAAATGGAGAATTTGAAGCAATTCATAATTACTCCTCTTAGAAGCATAAAGAAAAATGAAACAATTTCATTTTTTCCTTTTTTTTTCTTTTCTTCTCTTCTTCTTCTTCTTCCATTTCTCATTCTCCATTTCTCTTTGTTTCCCTCACGGGCTAAATGCTCACACACAGCATACACTTCATTTTTTTTTCTCTTCACTTTATATATATATATATATATATAATATAATATAATATATATAATATATAATATAATATATATATAATAATATAAAATTAGTAATTAGTGCCAACTATTTGGCACCCAAAAATATAATATTAATATATATATATAATATCAAATAATAAAATATTATATAATATAATAATATATTATATAATATAAAAAGAGAGATATTTTAATTATTTAACAATTAAATAATCAAAATGTAAAATGACCATTTTACCCCTCATAAATAGTTACCAAATCTACTCCCTAGTGGGTTCCACCAAACTCGCACTTGGGTAAACTTAACCGAGGGTCCACAATGCGCCACATGTCATTATACAATTAGTAAATAACAAATATTGACTAATTGTTGTATTTAACACTTAAATACAGATACGCACGCATTCCTGTGGTATTGTTGAATATTGCAAGATTAAACATTTTAATCTGGCACGCTGCCCCAGTGCACAATGAGTACACTCCATATAGCGGGACTCCCTAGATCCTATGCCCGATTTATCAAATGAAACTATTCTATGAGTCCGTGAGCAATGCCCCACTCACACGTCACGGATATACAAATCAGCGCGTTGAACCATACAAGCTGAGGTTACAACGCATACGTATAGTCCTTCCGTCATGATATCTTGGATGTGCGGGGATATAGATTATCACCGTCAAATCCCCTAGTGCTCATCCATGTCTTATCTTCATATTCGTATCTCACTGAACAATATGTGCAAACTCCTTCCCATATTGTTCCACCCTGGCGGAACTTTTTCCGGGATGATTGCTTATGGCCACAAGACTTTCTGAGATACAGTCTCGAAGCATCTGGATATCAAACTCCAAAAGAGAGCTGACGAATTCCATATCTGTATGCACCAGACTCCATAAGCATCGGACCATACCTAACGACACCCAGTGGTCACACCATGAAAAGTCTGTGACATACGTGGAACCAAAGTATGGTGAATCACTTACAAGCCTACTATGGCACTCAGGTCAAAGGACCACGTATACTACTCAACTCGAGAGGACCCTCCATTGACGGCTTACATTGGTGTTTATCGGAGGCTCTTGTGAATCTGTTCCATATCTAGTCCTAACTGGATACCCATATGTCAATACAAGCTCCAATCTCACAGTCGGCTAGGAACGACCATCTATACCCTATAGGTACAACATATGTTGATCTATATAAAAAGGTATCCACCGACAGACCCGCATCGATAGAAATAGATTAGGGACAATAATTCGAGAACATACTTGCGCAACATGCATTTTCTGGCACCTGATTGTAACTCTTGCAACTATGCAGTTACTAGTATATTCTCAGGTCTATGTCTCATTACAGACAAGGCTCCAACTCTTAGATCTGCTGAGTATTATAACCAGCTAACACTTAGTTATGCTAACATTTAGTAATTATATGTCTCAGCGTGGCTAACCATGAGCCGTTATCTAAACTCTTTTAGAACTAATCCAACCTCTTTTAGATCTACAATGTTTGTAATGTTACATGCATAATATCATATAAATAGGTATTAGTGACTTAATGGGAATGTACATTTATATAAATACACAATTATATGTACATTTAGAGATGGCACGTAAGCACCGACCCTAACAACTTTTCTTTCAAACGATATCCATTTTAACCTATAAAAAAGTTTGAAACCACTCAAGAAACTTGCTTTGTGTGCTAGAAAGCCTAAGAACATTATTTTGAAAGTTTGGTTGTAAGGATAAGTTCAATGTTGGTTCTATTGTTCTTACCTACTCTATCTGACATTTCTTGCTATATTAATGCAACTGCACAAAAGTTACATTTCATAACCAAATGTGCATACTTGTGCAGGTTAGCATAAGACTGAATATGGTCCTCTTCGATCATGTTTATAGCCATTTTCTTAGCTCTATAAATTCTCTGCCTATCAATATTTATTCTATATTTTCATAATAATTCTTTCTTAAGAACATCAACTTTCACCTCTGGCCCTGCTTTGCCAAGCTCTCAAACTCTTTCACAAGTCATGGTGATTTAGCCTCAAGAGTTTTAGAGAATCTCAAACATTTATGGCTAAGGTTGTGACTCTTAATCATAAATGACACCTCATTTTGCAACCTATTAGCATGTATCTACTAGGAAAAACCTTCAAAAGTACATTTTACAATCACCCTTGGAGGTTCACTCTTCTCTCTCTTTGGTGTGAACCTTTGTTGAACAATGCACTTTATAAGTGCATCTCTATACTTTTTAATATTAACAAATGAGTGCCCAACTTTAAACGAAATTGGCTTCCCTAGTTTCTCTACCCATACTTTTCTATTAACTTTCCTAGGCATCTTATAAACTTCATCCTCCTACTCAGATGAGCTAATAATAAAATTATCATCATCTTACTCATACTCTTCTATACCATCATTAACTAAACCTGTTGTTGGATAGCAACCAGCTCCTTCTATAGTTCCCTCTAGTGATCCCTCTATATTTTTCTCTCTATAAGAGAAATGAAAGGACTCATCTGCCTCATTGTCTATCTAATAAAACTGTAGTGTATTAAGGTATTGTAGCTAGGATTGTAGTTTAGATGGATGGGTTATTTTGGGTGGGTGTTTTATTTTGGGTAGCAACATCAATTTGGGTGAGAATTTAAGCTTGGGTAGGAATCTTAAAAATTTCAACAATATTTGATTGGGGTTGGGTGTTGGGACTATATTTGATGGTGTATAACATTTGTTCGTTATTAAAGAACTAACTTCTTATTTTATTTATTTCCTAATCATATTCTGAAGTACTAATGTTTTAGACCTTATAGTAAAAGGATGTGAACTACCTCTAATGGCATTGCATCTATAGTTATATCAATATTTTCACTACCTATAAATAGAAATAACTCAAACATTAACTCAACATCATTATCATCCTCTAATTGTAGCCTACCCCCAAACTGTTGGGAGTTGTACATTCATGGGTGTTTGCATGTGGGTTTTGTGTTTAATCACAATTTATACATATCTCATACATATAATGAAGCAGCGGAAGCTTAAAGCATTGCAGTAAACACAATCATAATATATTAATCAGAAACGAAATTGAGAAATAACCCTTGAAGCCTTTGGTTGGAGATTGTTGAAGTCCACAAAAATGTTGTCTTTGATCAATTCTAGTAATCAACAATGGTGGGTTTGATTATCTAGAATGACAGCTTTTGATCCAGCACTTGTTTAACTACTTAAACTTGTGTTCTTGATTTTTTCTTTTTGATTAACACTTTATCAATTAATCAAAAACCTATTTTGCTAAATTAGTTTTAAGCCTTAAAAGAAAATAATGAATTCAACTCTTGAATCCATTAATTAGAAGACAATTTCTCTTTTCTCTCTTTGTAAAATGGCTGACCTAATTTTGCAAAATCAAATTGACAAAAAACCTTATGAATTTAATTTACATTTGTTTTATTTATACAAATGAATTTAATTTCATTTCATAACACTGAATTTCACTTAATTTCAATTTGAATTTAATCTAACCTAATCATAGTTAACTCTTAACTTTAGTTAGGTTAAACTAACATTAAAATATTCTAACTATAGTTAACACTTAACTCTAGCTAATTAAAAGAATATTTAATTATTTTAATCATAGTTAACTAACTTAACCATAGTTAGGTTAACTTTTACTTAACCATTAAGTATAGTTAATCTAACTTAACTAAATGGTTAACTCTTAACCTTAGTTAAACTTAATTTATTTATTCAACAATTAAATAAATAAATATTTATTTGAATTATTTAACGATTAAATAATTATCAAGTGAAATTATAATTATGTCCTTACTCTGTTACCAAGTTAACCTAAAGTAGGTCCCACCATCTGACCATATACTTTAGTTAACGTAACCTTAGTAAATTGCTGGATTTTACTGTATTAAACTATTTAATATGGTACGCTACCCAAGTGCTCAAAGAGTACATTTCATATTGGGACTCCCTAGGTCCACGCCCGATTCGTCAAATGAAACTATTTCACAAGTCCGTGAACGATGCCCCACGCACACGTTACGGATATTACAAATTAGCACGTCAGACCATACATGTTGAGGTTACTCCATATTCGTATAATCCTTCCGTCATTATATCCAGGATGAACGGGATATAGATCATTACCGTCAAATCCCGATAATTTCATCCATCACTTTATTATCTTCAGATTCGTATCTTAGTGAATAATTTACGCAAACACTTTTGCTATAATGTTCGAACCTGTAGGAAACTCTTTTCCCAAGTTGATTGCTTACGGCCATAAGACTTTACAAGATACAATCTCGAAGTTCGGATATACAACCCATCTATGTGAGCTGGCGGATCCCATATCTACGCACACCGAACTTCATGAGCATCGGACCATACCCAGCGACATGTAGCGGTCAGACCATGAAAGGTCTCTAACATACGTGGAACCAAAGTATGATGGATCTCCCACAAGTTCACCGCGGCGCTCAGGTCGAAGGACCACAAATACTACTCAACTCATGAGGACCTTCCTTTGACGGTTTCATAGGATATCTATTGGGGTCCTCTTGAGTCTGTTCAGTATCCAGTCCTAACTGAATACCTGTATATCTATATGAACTTCAACCAAGCTCATGGTTAACTAAGAATAACCATCTGTACAATACAGCTATAGATATACACTAATCTATGTGTTTCACCGATAGACCCTCATTGGTGAACGTAGATCAGGAACTCTTTATTTGAGAAGATACTTCCATAATGACATTTCTTAGTTTCTATTGCAACTCTTTGCAATTTTGTCATTACTAGTAAATTCTCAGGTCTTTGTTATATTATAGATTAGGTTCTAACTTTTTAGATCCCGCTGGCTATTATAACCTACTAACACTTAGCATTTATAACTATCAGCTTTGCTAACTCTTAGCCATTGTCTAAACTTCTTTAAACCAGATATGAACTCATTTAGATCATATCATGTTTATAATGTTACAAGCTTAACTACCATTTAATAAAAGTTATCAGCGATTTAATAAAATATGCATTGTATAAATATTACAAACTAAATATTCATACAAACTGGGATGGCGCATAAGCACATACCCTAACACAAACCAAGGTAAATATGCCTCAACTTTGTATCTCTCTAGGATGCGCTATTTTATTAGTAACACCTTTCATAACATTGTTTAGTAAACAGACTCTAGTAAACTCATTTGGATCAACACTATCTATAATAACACTCGTAGCAAACATAGATACAATCAAGGAAATTAGCATCATCCTGAAATGAATTTAAATGTAACAAGTTTAAGTTCTATAATAACAAAATTGCAAAACATAACTAACATTCAAGTATGTTTTTTCTATTATAACCAAACATAACCAATATAACCAAAATCATAAAACATAATAACAACACCATAGGTTCTATTATACCATGTTCTTTCTATTGTAACCAAACATAATCAACATGACCAAAATCATAAAACTTAATAACAACACCACATACAAGTATGTTTTTTCTTCTGTCATGCATTATTATTTACGTACACGTACATACACTTTCACATGTAAAGAACATATCATGTAACTTATGTACTCATATGCAACCATTGAAATCAATCTTAATGAATAAAACTTCCATACCTAAAAATTCACCATGTCAAAAGCATGCAAAAACATTAAAACTCAAAACTCTACTAGTTTTCTATAAAGGAAACAAAATAGAGAATCAATATGAGTTAAAAGGCTTACCTGAGACAATAATCTCTTTCACTTGGACAACCTTGATCGTCTTTTTTATAGTGTCTTTGTCACCATGTCTCTTTTGTAGTGTCTCTGTTACAGTGTTAGTTGTTGAAATAAGAAGACATTTTGTTTCTAAAGTGTTTTCATAGGTAAGCAAATGGCATTTGGGTGCTAGTTGGCTAATTTCATATTTGGTAACATTGATAACATTGTTTGGTAATATGTTTAGGTTTTTTAGTAACAGTTGGCAATACACATGACTTCTTGGAATTCACATGTGTTTATTTAAAATAAATACACACTTAACTTAAATAAAGACCACGTGGCCTTTTTATTTGACGTTTGTTGATTTAAATATAAATGACTTTATTATCATTTATCATGTCAACTTTCACAATAAATTATAATGGTAAGGCATCTGTGTAATATCCAATCCCTATTAGTAGTATGGGCGTCTAGATATATAGAGCAATAAAAATACCGTAGGGTTACCTAATTTTAACCCTATTAGAAATTATTTTTCTTATGGTGCGCGTGAGAGATATTAGACCTAATTTGGTAATTTCACACTTGATCAGGGTGTCGGATGGCCATAAAATATTTTTTAAAATTTTTCTCAATGAGCTTAGAAAAGAAAATTTTAATTTACTACATGAATGTTCATTTAAGGGTTATGTATGGAACAAGTCTTTGTTGAGAAATATAATCCATATATTAGAGAATTGACCAATTAGAGGCAATTTTATAGACTGCGGGAATTCTAGTTAGCTCCTTTGACTATTCTAACTAAATAGTTACAAATGAACCAATTACATACTTAGTTTCCAACCAATGATAAATTAAAATTTTAGAGTAAGTTGAGGGAGAAATTGGACAATTAAGGTAGCACTATATATAAAGTAGAAGTGTATAGAAATTTCATGAGATTAAAAGTATAACATCTTAAAGCAAAAGAGAAGCAAAATTTGTCCAAGTGAAGAGGGATGCTACTACAGTGAAATTTCAAGATTTTTTCATGATTTTTCATGCTTGATCAAGCTAAAATAAGGTCAAATACAAGTTCCTAAGATCAATTGAAGTCTCCATTAGTGAAAATCCAAGAAAAAGAGGTAAGAAAAGCATTGTTTTATGATGATGATATGTGAACTTTCAAGATTGCTTCAATTGATGTTCTTGTGTGTATTCTTGGTTTAGATTGAGTTGAATTTTAGTGTGGAGCTTGAATGAGTTATCAAATTGAAGAAATTAGTAAGGTAAGAATTAGGATTTTTGGTGACTTTAATGTAGAGACTTCAATTGGTTGTAATTAGTGCATTAGAATGAAATTGGCTTGATTTTGATGCTATTGGAGTAAGAAATTGATGAAAACAAATGTGTTGAGTGGTGGATGTAAATTCAGCCACTTTAGGGAATTTGGGGTTGAGTTGTGTTTTAGTTAAATTGTTGTGTATAAATGGTGTCTTATGTAAATTGAATGTATATGGTTGATGAAAAATCAAAAATGAAGAAAATGGGACATAATTGTCCATTTTTGTAAGGTGAAGGTCAATTATGTCCAACTAAATTTATAGGGTGTTAAGAAATTTTCAGGGTGTCAGATGATGAGTTAGATTAGATTAAATGACTCTGTAAATGAAAATCGAAAAGTAGTATCCATCCGACCGTTGTATGTCGATTAGGGCATTTAGTAGTTAAATGAGATTCTAACATTTGAATTAGTACTAAATGTCATTTATGACATGTAAGTGAAGAAAATCGAGACCGGTAACGGGAGCAGAAATTTGGAGCGAATTTGAGCTCGAAGCAGTTGTGAGTAAAAATCTGTCATTGTTTATCTTTCGTTTATTATTTTTTCGTATAATGAAATTGTATGTTTTATGAGCTTTAATGTATAAACATGATTTATGATTTTATATATATCTATAGATATGCATTTACATATTCGATTTAAGAACCAGTTTTAAAACTACTACATCAGTTTCAAAGGCCATTGGTACCCTCAAATTATAATAGTGGTGATTGTATTAGACTTGGCCAGTATATCCCATACACATGGCAGGTATTAGGGGGTGTGTTACTAACTCCGGGAAGTCAGGTTGTCGAGTCATGTGAGTTGCTCTATGTGTATGGAGTATTGTCTCGCTATATGTATGCGATGTAGGATTTCGCTGCATAGGCAGTGAGATGTCTTGAGATGTCACAGTGGGTGTTGCTAATTGAGACGCCTCGTGACCTACTCACGTGTGCGATGCTAGTTGAGTCGTTGCGTGAGTATAGAGCTTTAGGGTTACCATTAGTTTAGTTTAGAAATAAAATGGTCGAGTAAGGGCTTTAATAGTTTTGATCTACCGATCGCATATTATGCATTTATATGTTCATGCTAATTATTATTTCTTACAAAATTTGAATATTATTTTTTGAATATGTGAATAAAATTCGATCGGAAAAATTTTATTGGCATATGATGTTAGAAACCATTTTACAGCTTTATACATGTTTTAGAAGCATGATTTATGCATGTCTTTTAGAAATTAATACCTACGCATAATTTTATTTTATTTGAAATCTTAAATGCACTCACTGAGCTCCTTTAGCTCACTCGTTTTATGTTTTATGTTTTTATCCCCCTTCTCAGATGCAGGTCTCGGTACGCCAGCTGCTGATTCTCCTACTGTTGATTAGTGGGCCAAATTTGAAAATTATTTTTGTAAATGTAAATGTACTAAATAGCACTCTTTTTGCTTTCAACGTGGTAGTTCTAGGTTTATGTATTGTACATATGTTTTGGACAACCAAGAAGAGGTTTTGATATTTTAATGATCGTTTCACTTTTTTGTAATCAGTATTCCAGTTTTATGATCATAAGGAAATTTTTTAGTTGAGTTGGATTTGGTTTTAGAAATGACCGGAGGTCTTATTTGGTAGTATTGAGAAGTGGTTTGAAATAGAAGTACAATTTCTTTGCAGGTTTTTGTATTGGACTTTTAGAAAAACAGAAAAAACTCTGCCATTTCTTTAAAAAAAAATTTAATAAGTTATTTTCACGTATATTCCAAAAACATTCTCAGTAATAGCAAGAATTAAAAAAGGGTTCGCCTTGCAGAATTTCTCAACTTACACAGTTAAATTCTTAGGAACTTTCATCGGAGTGCCTGGCAGGGCCACTGAAATTTACAGTAGAGGGTCTCGGGACGGGTCCTGTAATCCGTGTATATTTTACCAAAAGTTTAAGTATTAATGTCAATTTTTTAAATTTTTGAGTATTAATAATATTAATCAATATCTTAGGGGGTATTGGTGATAATATTTTTAAATATTAAAAAAGTAAAACAAAATAATTATAAATCTCTATAATATGAAGAAAAATAAATAAAAAAGTTAAATAAAATTATTATTATGTAAATAAAATAAACAAAAATCAATCAATCTCTTTTAAAATATTTATATTATTTATTTAAATAATATAATATAATGAGAAAAAATTAAATAGAGACCGAATTATTTCATTTAAAAATTAAAGAAGCATTTATCGAGTGTGAGTTCATAACTTTGTGAGAATAAAAAATTAAAGATGACAAAATTAGAAGACGACAGTTGTATGATAAGTGGAAGTAAATGAAAATAATTAATATAATTTAAGAGAAAAAAAATATTTCTTTTTATTTTTTATTTAAGACTACAACCAAATAACATTATTTATTCATGTTTAAAAAAATGTAAATATTTGTAAAAATATTTCTCTAAATTCGTATTTATTTCAAACTCAATTATAAATTTTAACTTTTATGTTCTAAATTTCTTTCAAATTCACTTTAAATCTTATCAAAAATCCTTTCCAACAAAAATAAATCCCACAAAAAAACAGTAGCGTATTCGAGTCATTTTATCGTCCCTAACTATGTGCGATCTTAATGATTAGATTCTGATTCTCTTAGACCAATATTTGCCTTTTCACTTTCCCCAATTTGACCACTAATTCCAATTTTTAAGTCTCAGCTCGTGGGCAAGACGATTTCAGAAAATTTTCTTTTAATATAGCATGGCAGAATCAAGTCAAAATATTCATCCCTGAATTTCTTCCAGCAAAAAAAAAAATTGCACATCAAGATTGAGAAATACTGTCATCATATCACAATCTTTTTTTTTAAAAAAAATTATTGACACTTTCAGTAATAATCCTGATCCTTCAGTAATCCCACATATCAGAAAAAGATTCACCTTCCAGAAGGCAAAGTCAATAAAATAGAATATTACAAGATGATATTTCATATAACCTCCCCAGATTTTGGCTCAAAATCATCTAAAAAGAAATTACTATACACCAGATTTTTGAGCTAAAACATAAAAGTTCTCTATCAACTGCCAAAATGAAAGTATTAACAACTCCAAAAGAATGTCAATGTCAGTTCAGCAATCTTCATGAAAAATCAAACTCTACAAATGTAAACCATTACACTTTTCCCAGGGCATTGGGACAGGTAAATGGAAACTATGTACACCAAATCTCCATCAGACTCCTTTTCCTCTGTACAAATTCAGACAATTTTTCCTGTTCTAATGTCTAGCCCCTTTCTCCCAAGCAAGAACACAATAAAATGGTTAAAAAAAAAAAGTTAGATGGAATTCAATGTGCTATGTTCAACGACAATAAAGGTGATCGTCATCCTCAAACTCCGTAACTCCTAGCATTGCCAAAGCTAAGTGACTTTTCATCTCACTTTTTGTCTGTTGTAACTGAGGATAGCAATCAATAATTCCAGAAAAATTGTGCTTTTTCCTACTAGAGTAAATTAGTTCTTCTTCACCTCTAAGTATAGCAATAACTGCATCAATACCTGGCCTTTGAGATTCTTCAGTGCTTATGCAGGCAGCTGCAGCTTGAATCATCCGAGCTATTTTAGTTGAATTTCTTAAAGTGCATTTGATCTGTGGATCAAGCAACTCTTCGACAGCTGCCATTCCTTTATGCAAGAGGGGTTTTGCCTGCAAAAACAAATTTACTGTAACCAATAATTTAACAAATATTTTAAGCTCAGAACCTGTGAACTATTAGTATGTCTATATATATATATATATATATATATCATGTTTCAAGTCAGGAATAAATTTGACAATGAAAAAAATTCTTCAAACGTTTGCTTCAAGTGATGATGTCAGGTGACAGCTCATGCTAACAGTACCAAACAAGGTTAATCAGTGATGAAAAAATCTGAAATTTAAGTAACTAGTATTATCAGATTTTTCATATATAATTAAATCCAATACCATATCAAAATGCTTTCCATCTTTTTCACTAAGTAGAATATGAATGTCATTTTCATAATACTTGTATCTCATAGTTCAATAATTGTGTTTTATGCATTTTGGCTATAGTCAATATCAAGGCAATAGGGGAAACCCTATTTTCCCATAGGAGGCTAATATGAGGACCATTCATTCAACTATCATTAAGTCAATGCAAAGCACAGATGTTTCAAGAAATTAGAAACAAAACCTACCCACAAGACCAAGTTCTCTTCTCCTGGTGGCCTCCTTGCTTCAATTGGCTTTCGCCCGGTTAGCAGTTCCAACAGGACCACTCCAAATGCATAAACATCGGTCTTATCGGATACTTTTCCATGTTGGAAATACTCAGGAGCCAAGTACCTGCAATTTCAAATTGAGTTTCAGTAAATGGAAAACTAATAACATTTTTCTATGAAAAATCAAAGAAAATGAGAGATGGTAATTCTCAAAAATCATACCCAAATGTTCCTTTGACGGTTTTGCACAGGAAAGGAACTGAAGGTGCAGAAGTCCAAGTAGCTAATCCAAAATCACATAACTAAAGACAACATTTGAACAATTCAAATGATTATACATGACTAGTATAACATATCAAAGTTCAAAAATAACATCGCTTCCATGGATCACCAACCACAGAGCCTGAACTCTAAAGGCAAGTTCCTCACCTTAGGTGTTTTCTTGGATGAAAGGAGAATGTTTGAAGGCTTAATATCTCTGTGAACAACACATCTCCCGGTTCCATTGTGCAAATATGCTACTGACTCGGCAATTCCAAGGGCAACCTTATATCTCACAGACCAAGGTGGTGTTGAATTACCCTTTACTCCTCTCTTCTTATCTGCAAATGGGCGCATAAAAAATGACTCAAAATCATACGAACTGAAATCAAATTTTTTAAAAAAAAATAAATAAGGCTAAGAAAAACAGCATACCGTGCAAATGGCACTCTAAGCTGCCACCAGAAACATACTTGTAGACCAAGAACAAACCCTCCTCTGGATCAATACAAAAGCCCACAAGAGGAACAATATTTGGATGGTGAAGAGAACTAGCAATCATCAATTCTCTACAAAATGCTTTAGAAGACTCCTTATCTTCCTTATCTAATCTCTTTATAGCTACTGAAGTCCTCAAAAAACCAACTTTACCCCTAAACACAAAGCTCAAAGCTCCTCTTCCCAAAACTCTGCCTACCCTCCACAAAAACATCAATTTAAATCGCAAAGGAAAAGAAATATAAATCAACCAAAAAGAACACTCTTAACAAAATAAACAAACCCATGAAAGTTACCTTTAGAAAAATTACGAGTAGCTGCAAGAATTTGACCATAGCTAAGCCTGGTCAAAGAATTGGCAACTGGAGAAATACTCCTCTCAAGAGACTGAATCCTTCTCCATTTGAGTTCTTGAGCACGAGTATCACACAACCCATTTTCCAAATTCACCATCAAGACGGTAGCAGAAGAAGAAGAGTTCGTATTCATGGACTCCAGCTCAACCTGGGAGCAGAAACTGAACCTGAAAGAAGAGTGTACTGATTGTGGATCAGTACTCAGATCTGCTCCTCCTGACTCTGCAAGCAGCCATGCCTTGTTATGCTCCAAGTTGTTACCTATATACTTTTCATCGTTATTGTGAATGCCATTGTTGTGATTCTTGTTGTGAGGAGGTAAAAAACAGGAAAAACCAAAATCCCAGATCATCTTTCTCAATAAAGTTTTCTTCTTTAGCTCATTACGGTGGTTGTTATAGTCACAGAAGGGAAAGTGATCTTCTATGGAGGAAGCATAAAACCTACTGCTTAAGACATTATGATGTTGTTGTGGGTTTGTAGAGTAAGTGCAAATGTCTTGGGAAATCCTCATTTTGATGACAGATCTCAATGAGAGCACAGAAAACAAAAAAAAAAGACGAAAAGGCCAAAAAGAAAGGGAATTAAATAAAGTGAAAGCTGGGTCTGCTTTACTTCAAGGGTGGGAGAGAATGAGAATTTGCAAAAGAAGAGAGACAGGTAATGACCAATGGGAAATGAGATTGTGTGTACATAAATTGGTGTATGTATGGCATGCACACAAGAATCTGATTAAATTAATGATTGATCAGAGGGAGAAGGTGAAAATGTAATGCTTATGGTCTTTGATAAACAAAAGAAAATAGAAAGGAAATGAATAGGAGTTGAGGAGTTTGTTTCTAGGTGATGATATATGATAGACAAATTGGTTTTTATCTTACGTAGAAAGCAAAGAGATTCTTGTTGCTAAGGCTGAAGTGGACAACCAGAATTCACTAGGGCAGATTTTGATGCATAATATGGATGCTGACATAACATCTTTTAAACAAAAATAAATAAGAATGAGAGAGAGAGAACCAAGCAAGAAAAAGGGAAGGCTTGTGCGTTATTGAGTTTTTCTTAAAAAAATAAAATTAGGATATAATGTTATGAATTAAACAATAATTTGGTTGTGGGAAGAAGGAGACAATTGTGGAATTATGAGCTTTATGCAAAAAAAATTGGGATTTGTTTTGGGACAAAAAAAAAAAAAATTGATTAGCACAAAGTTCATTGCTAGATGACTTGGCATGTAGTTTGGTGACCATCCAACACCTTCCAACTTCAAACAAATAACAAAACTCTCTTTGACATCCCAACTCATTAGCCCATCCTTAAGCTTCAAATTGTTTTCAAAGCCTATGCTAATGATAATTAAGTTGGTGGGTCAAGTTCTTTTTTTTTGTTTAAGTTTCAATTAAACAATTCTCGCTTAAAGGTTTAACATTTGACACATACCATGCTATGTTTCTATACAAGAAGTAAATCTAGAATTGATCACTGTCTTGACAAAAATTTGTGTCGATTTTCTCATTTTCTTATAGAAAATAGTAATATTGAGGTATGAACACAGTTTATATTCTGTAAATTGAGTTCAATCCAAAATTAGTTGTACATTAAATACATAAATTAGAAAGATTAACTTTGCTGTTACATTCTTTTAGATAGTTGACTTGTTTTCTCGGGGAAAAAAACATTGGAAATTGTGTTTGTCACTCACAATATAGCAGAATCCATTCCCACCTAAAAGTGATGCAATTATATTTTATTGATAATCATGAAATGAAATCACATTCTAAGCTCAATTTCAAAGATATAGAAACTTCAATGTTAAACAATTTGGAATTTGACTGAATTCTGTGGTGTATTACTACTCTCTCTCTCTCTCTCTCTCTCTCTCTCTCTCTCTCTCTCTCTCTCTCTCTCTATATATATATATATATATATATATATATTCTCTTTAACACTTGCACATTTTTTACAGTACTCTCGTATTGAATAAAAATTAAATAAATTTTTTATATATAAAAATTAATAAATAATATTATTTATTAAATTTATTTTTTAAATTAATAACAAATGTTTAGTTCATAAATTTAAACTTATACCTCAATAACAAATAAATTAATTATCTTTACAAAAAAAATATTTATAATATCTTAATTTATTATCAGAACATAAACTTTTTATCTAAGCCAACGAGTGCATGAGACTTACCATTTAGACAAGGTAATTAGTGCAATTAGATGCCACCACATTCTATATTAGTAATTAAGTTTTGGCTTAATTTTAACAAAAATTGCTTAAAATAGTTTAAAACATTTATTCTTTCACTTTATTTCTTAGCTTAATATTCCAAATTTGGCATCATATTTTGTTATTCCAATTCTGCCACATTTTGAAATTACAACCCACAACAAAATCTTGAACCTTCCAACACCACTTCTTTGTTAAAAAAAGTGCATCTTATGATTTACTTCAATTTTTTCTTAAAATAAAATTTGCAATTAAGGGCACGAAAAATGTATGATAATGAATTAAGGCACCGCGTAGGTTTTTATGGATATAAGAAAGAATTTTTGGACTATGTTAATTTTTATTTAGGGATGCTAAAACAAATTAAATCAAATTTGTGTCGAATATAATTAAGATATAATAAAATTTTAGTGAATTTTTGTATTTCTAATTAAATTTGAAACTCAATTTTGAATTTGATTAATTTTTTAAACCAATTTTATTCATTTTTTAAAAAACAAATGAAAGGAATTCAATTCATCTAACCGCATTTGATGCAAATACGTAAATAATTCAAATTTGATTCGTTTTTTGTTTGATGAAATAATTAACTTAAATTGAAAAATTAATCATTAATAATACACAATACATATTTTATTTTCTTAAAAAAAAATACACGATTCATGAAATATTCGTTTACTTTGTTTTATATTTATGTCTTCTATGTTTTAATTATTTGCTATTTGTTACATTTTATATTTTAGATGTTACAAAATTAATAAATTATATATTTTTAAAATTTGAATCTTATGTGAAATTTAATCAAAATTATTTTTTATTCGAATTCATGTAATTCGATAGCATAAACAATAGCGAATTGTAAATGAATTGATGAATTAAGATGTTCAAATTTTAATTTAATTTGTTCAATTATTTTAAATTTATATTCGATTAATTTATTATTTGAAATTTTTTATTCATATTTATTAAATTCAAATCGAGTAAACAAATCATAAGTAATTTGCCATCTCTAATCTTATTAACATATCTTACTATCTTAATTTTAATTATTAGATATTTCTTAAAATAACTAATCGTCCATTTTGTACACATGAAAGCACCTATTATCCATTTATAAATTCAACATTGTTTATCAATTTGTAATACTCTTTATCGTATCTATTAGTAATAGAAAACAATGTTAAAAACTTATTATTAGGTTAATGACTTATTATCACAATCCCAATCCATTCCAAGTTAAACTTAGTGCCCCATGATCCATTATCAATCCGGATAGAAAAAGACTGACTAAAGATTTTGGTAGTTAACAAATTTTGAAACTTTTTTATATTGCAATAATCGATAAGTTGCTAATAAAATAAAATAAAAAATCAAAACTTAAAATATAGAGAAATTTTTTTATTAAAAAATTATATAAGAAAGAGAAAGGAAAAAAAAAAGATGAAGAAGAAAATCCATTAATAGCATATTTGAAGACAATATTTAGCACTTTTTATATTAATTTTTAACGTTCATATTTGTAATTAAAGATAATATGTTTAAAAGATGATATAATATTTTTTAATAATGTTATACTTGTTAAATGATATTATAAAATTTTTTATTTCAAATAATGTGTTAAGCAGTTATAAAATAATAAATTTATGTAATGGATAATTTTAAAATTTGTACTATTTTATTATTTAATAATTGTTTAATATATTAAATTGAGACAAAAATTTTAGGATATCATTTATAAAACATAACGTTACTTAATATTTTTTAAATTTATTTAATTATAACTAAGTAATGTTATACTTAGTTGTAATTCTCAAATAGTATTTTAAATTTTTTATTTTAAATTTATGTATCAAGTAATTATTAAATAATAAAATGATATAATTTTAAAAATTATTTATTATTTTATTTTATCACATAATGATTGATTGCTTGTAACATATTATTTAATATAAAAAAATTTAAAAAATATAACATTACTCAATATAATTTAAATTTATCTAACATTGTATTATTAAATTTGGTTAAAAATACAACAAATAATAAATCGAGAGTTTTGAAATCTCATCATAATCCCTAATATACGTTAGTTTTCAATGGTCTTAACGTACTATATCATTGTTTCGATGAAATGTAATCATTACATTTTTTTTAACATGATAATTACTATTTTGTCATTCCAAGAACAAATTTTATCGCATAATAATAAGTATGAAATAGTTTTTTTTCTTTTTAATTTCAAAATTTTATTTTCACTTTCTTTTTTTTTTCTCTATCCTTTTAATAATTCAATTTCCTTTTTGACACTTATAACAACAAAACACGTCAAATTAATGAAACTCAGAAACGGGGTCCCAAGTTTGTCTTCCCCACCTAAAAGGCCTTTTGTGAAATTTTTGATGCGTTTCCTAATGGGACCAATTTCTTTTTTTCTTTTTTGAAAAAAAGGACTTGTATAGTTTGGTCAGTTTTTAATTAACGATGGTCAAAATTATAGAATTTGGATAATTATGAATGTGGCCCGTGCAAATTGTGCCAATAGTCGGCACCTAATTGGTGACCACCAAAAGCTTGGGGAATGAGGGGTGACTTCGAAATTTTTTAAGTAATGCATGGAATAATTTGCTTATTTTGTAATCATGAAAATAATCATTATCCATGTAACACATTCAATGGCTCAATTAATAACCTTTGTTAAGTTAGTAGGCCTAACCTAATACATTGATTATTTATTAATTAGGTCATCTTAAAGTACATTCTTTTTTATTAGGAACATCTTTGTTGATGACTTAAAAGGATTACTTTTTGTAATTATTAAATATTTTTAAAATTTTTATACAAACTCTTTATAATTCGAAGGATAAAGTGCATTTCTCTCTTTTTTTTTAATAGAATAAATATTTAAATTGGGTTATATGTGAACTTAATTTAGGTAAAAAATTCAAATAATTTTATTACCATGTATAAGTCTTTAAAAGATTTAAAACATTTTTAATCAATATTTGGTTAAAAATTAAGATTTTTTTTGGGTGAGATCTAAAAAAGACAAGAGTAATCTTATAAAAAGAAAAAAAGCATTGACCTCCCATAAGTTCAAACTAATTCCAAGTAAAGCCTTGATGAAAAGGGAAAAGTTTATTTATATTATATTAGGAGATCTTTTTGCAAGGGAAGTTTTCAATATATTTTAGAAAATTTTGGAAATATGCGACAAATTTTAAGAAAAGAAAATTCTCATAAAAAACCTCAAGGGAGATTATGTGTCTAATTGTCAAACAATGGGTTTACATAATTAGGCAAAATCTCAAAAAATATCATCTTAAAAAATATATATATATTTTGATAGTTATTTAAAAAGAATCGCAAATTATATCCTCATTCAAAGATATATATATTTTTATTAAAACACTTAAAATTCACCTTTGACCAGGCCTTTGCCCCTAGACCTCGCAAATTTGTTTTAATAAATGTTTGTTTATAATTTTAGCCATTTAGTCTAGATTATTTTAGACTTTGGCCTTATAATATTTTGTTTTAACCTTTTAAATCCCACAATGTAGACATTAACTTCATTTAATTTTTTAACTCTAACATTTTGACACCTAACTCCTCTGCCATTTGTTTAATTTAGTTTTCTTCTTTTCTATCAAATGGAATTGATTGGTTTGGATGCATGGATGGGATTATTATTATTATTGTTAGGGCTATGGTTTAATCATGGACACCAAGTTGAAGTTCTTGTAGGTAACCAAATGTGACCCATCTTGATTGATTAATCATATCATTGAAGAGATGTTGATTAAAGCCTATGTTTCTTTCATTTGGTAACCATTTAATCATATCATTGAAGTTATGTTGAATTAAAGCCTATGTGTCCTTTCATTTGGTAACCATTGAATCAAACTTATATATTATTTATGTCCCATGAAATGACATCTCACATCTCTGTGGTACATTGAATAGAGAGGGCAATATCATTGATAAAATGATAATGTTTCTACTCATATAATCCCAAATACAAGATTCCAACTCATGTAACACAATAATACACATACTAAAACATACACACAATCTCTCTCTCTCTCTCTATTGTAGCATTCAAGAAATTGTGGATAAGTTTACTGTGTAATTTTTTTTCTGTTTGAAGGTCATTCAAAACTCCATTAAATCTGTTAAAATCAATTAAATTAAATCACTTTCTTTCATAACAAAACACCTCTGTTTAGGTTGGATTAAAATATTACATAGTGATCATTACATAGTCGGTTTAAATTTTTAATAAAATTCATTGATTTTAACCCACATTTACATCTCCATCTTTTTTTGTTAGAGAATATATAATTTAATTGTATTTTACTTCTATTGATATTTTTTACCCCTAAGAAATTTGGATTTTTTATTGATGTAACAAAAATATTATAAAAAAAAACCATTAGAATTTTTAGAAATTGCTTTAATTTTTAGAAATAAATATAATAATAATATATCACTCTGGGGACAGTAATCAAACAAGCATCTGCCTTTGTTAGGTCTCCAGCTGACATTACAGTTGCTGAAGTTAAAAAAAAAAAGCCTTAATCATATAAATGCACTCACAACAATTAATTAATTAGTTAGAATTTTCTTATGTTAATTTAAAAAAAAAAAAATTAGTTCAAAAATCTCTTGTTTGGCATTTTCCTGTACTGAGATTTGGTAGCCCCATTTGAGCTTAAACCAAGCTAAAAATGTTTTATATATTAATCAAATTAGTCATATACAAATCATATCTTAATGTTATATATACAAATCCAACGAATGGTTGGTTATAGTCTGTAATTTTCTTCCGAAATATTAATATTAGCAATTGCTGTATGAATCCACCTTTTTGTTTTTATTATCTGTTTATCAATTAAAAACACTTCTTCGTTGGATCATTTTTTTAATTATATTTTATAAGGTGACATCACATGATTTATTCTCCGCTGAAACGGACGGTGAATGTCGTCACGCTATTTATTATCTACTAACCTAATCAAGTTGTTTGTTTGCAGTTTCAAGTTTGATGGTGACTGTGGGTGAGGGCCGCCGTTGTTATTTCAATTTGTTACCAATATGTTTATCATCAAATGCCAATTACTTGGATTCTCTTCACTTTTGGAGCACATGCAACTCGATCTCGAGGCACGTTATGTTGTTTTGTATTTTTGATGATCTTATAATTTGTTTTGAATATGATTATGATTTGATGATTTCAAGATATATAATAAGATTTCATGTTAGTGCGGATCATCATCATCATGATGTTTTTAGCCTCTGTTTGTTATCTTGTGGTTTGGGGGCAGCCCCCACAACCACCTTTGTATATTCAACTTTTACTTTGATATAAATGGATTCTAATTGTATAAATCAATACATCATGTTTATACTTGTGGGAGAGTTGGCATTTTTCATGGAGGAGTTGATGGATTAGCTAAATGATCTTATAAAAAAAAATATAGGTTATATCTCTATTACTTGTTTTAGCCCTTTGCATCACCCAAGAAAAATCTTATGGAAAGAAAAATATATTTACCAATTTTGAGAAAATAGAAGAAGAATAGGATTATAGAAATGATGACTCTTAACATCTTTAAGATACCTAAATATTTGAATTCCAAGTTCCAACTCTTTTTTGTTTTATTCTTTTATTACACGACATATAAATTAATTTTTTTCCTAAGTCAACTGCAAATAATATTTAAAGTTATAAATTTATTGAAATATTACAATAAATCACTTTATTGAAACCCATAAATTTAAATAGTACCACGATCAAATTGACTATAACACTAAAGGGCTAACAAAGATTGGAAATTTCAACCATATAACAAAGAATTTTTTTTTTAAAAAGAAAACTAGTTTAATTGAGTCAGAAAGTTGGTGGAGAAAAAGTTCGTAAAATGAAATTTATTACAGGCCTTAGCGATAAGGAATCACATGGCCAATTGGTCCTTCAAGATGAAAGATAATAAATGTGTTGCGTTAGATACGTTAGACTTCCATGCAAGGCATGTGAGAAGGTGATGCCTATGTCTTCGTTATTGGACCGGAATATTAGCTTCTTGTTTATAGCCTTCCAAACAGAATCGAAAACATTTTCTATGTAATAAGTGGAGCAAGCAATTAATGGCTCTTGTTGCAGTTCATTTTCAACGTATGAGGTGTCTCTTGGGGGATATTCAGTTGGTCAGGTTCTTATTATAGAAGCAAGAGAAAATTTTATTTAAATTTTAGGATATGTATACGGTGAAGGCGGGGTGTGTAAAAAATAAATGTACGGGGAATTTAATTTTGTTTGCATTTAAATTTTTTTAATATTATTGACCTTAAATTTTGAACAAATTGTCTGAGAGTAAAAAGTTGAATTTATTTTCTTTTTAAGCAGAGAATGATCTGAGCTAAGTTGAGATGGATATTTATTTGCATGTATAGGCTTGGTGTTTTTAGTTTTTAATTGAGAACACATTGTTAGAATTGGTTCATACGTATCATATTTAAATGCATGTATATTTAAATATTTATATAAGTGTATATTTTTATTAAATTATTAATACCGATTAATATGGTATTATGTAATGTAATATTATAAATATTGTATGATTTGAAAGAGTTCAAATCAAATTTAAAAGAGTTTAGATAATAGCTCATAATTAGTCACGCTGAGAAATATAAATGCTAAATATTAGCACAATTAAGTATTAGCTAGTTATAATACTCAGCGAAAATCTAAGAGTTGGAGCCTTGTCTGTAATAGAATATAGACCTAAAAATATACTAGTAACTGTATAGTTGCAAGAGTTGTAATCAAGTGCCAGAAAATGTCAGTTGCGCAAGTATGTTTTCAAATTATTATCTTTGTTCTATTTTTGCCGATGCGGGTCTGTCAGTGGATACCTTTATATATAGATTAGCATATATTGTACTTATAGGGTATAGATAGTCGTTCTTAGCCGACTGTGAGCTTGGAGCTCATATTGACATATGGATATCCAGTTAGGACTAGATATAGAACAGACTCATGAGGGCATCTGATAGACACCCTATGTAAGTTGTCAATGGAGGGTCCTTTCGAGTTGAGTAGTATACGTGGTCCTTTGACCTGAGTGATACGGTGGGCTTGTAAGTAATCTATCATACTTTGATTCCACGTATGTCACAGACTTTTCATAGTGTGATTGCTGGGTGTCGCTGGATATGGTCCGATGTTTATGGAGTCCGCTGTATACAGATATGGGATCCGTCAGCTCGTATAAGGAGTTAAATATCCAGATGCTTCGATATTGTATCTCAAAAAGTCTTGTGACCACAAGCATTAATCCGGAAAAAAAGTTTCTGTCAAGGTAGAACAATATGACAAAAGAGTTTATACATATTATTCAATAAGATACAAGTCTGGAGATAGAACATGGATGAGCAAATGGGAATTTGACAGTGATAATCTATATCCTCAGCACATCTAAGATATCATGATGGAAGGACTATACGTATGCATTGTAACCTCAGCTTGCATGGTTCAACGCGCTGATTTGTGTATCTGTGATGTGTACGTGGGGCAATGCTCACGGACTCATGAAATAGTTTTATTTAACTAATCGTTCATGGACCTAGGGAGTCCCGCGATATGGAGTGTACTCGTCGTGCACTGGGATAGCGTGTTAGATTAAATTGTTTAATCCAACAATATTTAGCACTACCACGAGAATGCGTGCGTGTCTGTATTTAAGTGTTAAATACAATAATTATTTAATAATTGTTATTTATTAATTATATAATGATATGTAGCGTATTGTGGATCATTGGTTAAGTTTATCTAAGTATGGGATTTGGTAAGACTACTAGGGGTAGACTTGATAATTATTCATGAGGGGTAAAATGGTCATTTTATATATTAATTATTTAATTATTAAATAATTAATAATATCTCATTATAATATTATTTTATTATATAAAATAATACCAGCATCTATTTTATATATTTTATTATTATTTAATATAATAATATTACTTTTTCATAAAAGTGATTTTATTTAATGTTATAATATATAATAATATTATTATAATAATGTGAGATATATATATGTGAAATTGTGTGAATAAGGAAGTGTGTGTTTTTTGTGTCTGCAAAGGAAAAGGAAATTGAAATTGTTTCAATTTCTTTGATATGCCGAAGATAAGAGAAATGGAGAAAGAAAAGAAATGGTGCTGCCGAGAAGAATAAAGAAAAGAAAAAAGAGAGAAAAATAAAATTGTTTCATTTTCTCTATGATACCAAAAGAAGCAATTGTGAATTGCTTTAATTTTTTTTTTTTTATCCTTTTAGAGAAAAAGATGAATATATACTATCGGCTAATTTGGGGTTAAGAGTTAATCCTTTGCTGACTATAGGGCTGCTATTTTAGCTCGCCAAGCTCACAGTGTTAATGACTAGAACTACCTACGAGTTGATCTCCATGCGGACTCCGAAGATATACGTGTATAACATTACACGTTTAGGTGATTTTTCAAACCTTCTAATATATTAATGTGATTAATAATTTTATTTATTGTGTTTATTGTATATTTTATGCTTCCGCAATGTTAAATATGTATGCGATACATTAGCAATAGACACAATTACACATACATACACCCCCATATATTAAATTCCCAACACACATAATCATTCAAACAATTACAAATCTCTTTAATGGACATGTTGGACTTTTAAAGCCTTGGATTTGATAGAAATTAACAAAATAGTCACAAGTACATAAGAAGCAGAATAAAGTGGTTTAATTCATTATAAATCTACATTAACTTCACAATGTATAATAAACCCACTCAAGTGTACTATTTGAAGATTGTTTTTTACAACAAAAGTATAAGGAAGCAGAGCATATTTGAAAATTGAATCACTATTTAAAAATTAACTTCCAAAGTATAATAAGCTCACTCAAGTGCACTATTTGATGATTATTTTATACAACAGAACTATAAGGAAGTAAAGCCTTTACAAAATCAATACAATTATAATCATATTGTCTTGAAGCCTTAGGAGTTGCAAGAGCCTTGACTCTGTGATGGAGCCTTAGAGGCTGTGATGGAGTCTTTGGAGGTTGTAATCAAGCCTTTGGAGGTTGTAATTTACTTGGTGACAATTATTTTAGAAGAAGGAGGTCTACTCCAAGAAGAAGAAAAAAACCTTTTATTTCAATATTTAGCTTCCCTTGTATAGGCATTTTTATGCTTAGTTGTAGAATCATTTTAAGATTAGGACAAGCTTTACTTCCTTAGTTAGGATACATCCAAATATTGTAGCAATATTTTCTATTTAGGACACATTCCAAGCTTTTAGGAGAATGATTTGTACCAAGAATCTTGAGATTTTGAGATTCTCGAGAATAAGGGAGGTTTGAGTCCTCAATCGTTGGTCGGTTTATATCTTTGTTAGTCTTCAAGAGACTTGAGTAGTTGGCCCTTAGAGGGCTTAAGTGGTCGGCCTTGTCAATGATGCCTATTGATGTTGAGGACTTTTGGAGCAAAGGACCATGGGCAAATCTTAAGGACGTTTCCTTGTTAAATATCGAAGCTTCCTAATAGTGGTAGGTCGAAGTCTAAGATGTTAACATAGTGGCCTTGCTACGAACCTCAAGTAAGGAGTTCTTGGGATGATCGGGTTCAGTGTTTATGGGCTACTTTGATCTTTCTGAGGGATTAGACTTAGATAAGAATCCTAGGAGAGAACAAATATAAATTTTAGATAGTAGTTTTAATGTGCTAAAAAAGGGGTCTAGAACATTATATAATATTGAGAAAAAATATTTAGACTCTTAAATTTTGAGGAAATAGATAATAGACTCTTATTGTATTAAAAATCCCATCAAATCTCTTGTCAAATAATGAATTTTATCTATTAAAATAAAAAAAAGGATAAGAAAGAAAATTCACCCTAAAATTACAATATCGTGTTAGAAGACATAAACCTTGCTTATTGTCACAGACCCTTTTGAGGACTGTGCAACCTTAGCGCTTTGCATGTTAAGCAATCTAAAAACTATACAAAAAGAAAAAAAGAAAAAAGAATAAAAGACAAGCACACCAAGTGTGTTGCGAAAATACTTGCAATATAACTGAAGAGATTACAAGTTATAATATGTTTTGTTCAACTGAGGGTGTCCTCTTTTATACTAGGAGTCTTATACAATCAACGATTATGATTTAAACAATCTAACAATGTATATACAAGATGAGATAAGATGCTAAAGAATATTCTTATATGCCATCTCATCTAGATAGGGATAAAACTTATCCTATAGGGATAAACTTATCATATAAGTCATAGGCTTGGCCTATATCTCCATCCTAATCAAATGAGTGTTCGAGAAACTTCAATCCATATAGTACTACATGGGTCTAATAGCCTTTAGAAGGCTTTGTCATATACCAAGTGTTCAAGAAAATACTTGAGAACACTTGGAGCATGACTTTCTCACTCATCAAATTCACACGATGCCCTCATCGCATCTTACTGGAACTTGCGCACTTATTCTTCAATTTGCCACGTGTGCTCTTCTAATGGGTAACCCTTTCCACTTGATAAAGTACTCAATTGTTTGTCCTACAATTTCAACACAAGCATGCACAAATAGACCTTGATTACTTAAAAACAACAATAATAAAAGCTAAAATGGGGAAATAAGATATATCCATTTTACGTTTATCACCCACCCTTAGGCTTGTCTTTCGTCGGTATCATATAAGGTCCCTCCTCTATAATGAACACACAGTTGTGTCGAGAAAGCAACACCATGTCATATCGTCTCAAGAATTCTATAACTAGCACTATATCAAAATCATCAAGTGGTGATATTGAGAAATTTACCTCGCCGTGCCAAGTCTTTAGATAGATTTTGACTTCTCGAACCACCTCATCTAGTGATTTGGCAACAGCTTTTATGGACTTAAGGTGTTTATCCTCTTTTTTCACGTAAAGTTCCAAGCACTCTGCCTTCGCATGCTTAATGAAGTTATGCATGGCACCCATATCTATCCAGATGTAAGTCTTTATACAATTAATATAGGCTTCAATGTACATAAACGCCTTTCTGTTGACGTGTGAGCATTCTGTTTGGCTTTTATGGTGTTGAGCAACTATAAATACATTATTTAACCCTGCTCACTTACCTCACGTGCCGCAACCATTGCTTTAAAAGTATTCTTCTTCGGACATTCTTTAACCTAATGATCTTCATTCTAATCATACTTCTGCTTTTTCCATATGGACGGCTTGCCTTTCTCCTCATTATCTTCTAGAAAAGGAAACTACTTGGAACCCCTATATTTATTGTGATTAGATATAGAATTCTCAGACTTCTCCACATTACACTTACAGACTTCTCTACTTCTCTACCAATTTAAAAGCGTCAAATGTGTTAGCCACTTCGCGCCACTTCAATTCATTAAACGCCTATGTTTGCAACCTATCTAGCAAAATGAATAGCAAGTCCTCATTACTCATGTTGGGGATCTACAACATCAGTAGTGAGTACTCCTCTATGTACTTGCTGATGGACTTGATTTGTTTAATTCTTTTAATTGCTTTTGAGCGTCGTGCTCTACATTCTTTGGATATAACTGGCACTTTAGCTTTCATCACAATTCTACCCAGGTGTTGATGGTACAATACCTTTACGTATCTCTTTTCTTTTTCTACGCCACTATATAATTGTATGACCAGAAAGATAAAATGTCGCAGTATTTACCTTGTCTTCATCCCGTACATCTATTGTTTCAAATTATCTTTCCATTTTTTAAAATTAGTTATCGAGCTCTTTAGTTATCTACTTACCACTGAACTTCTTTAGTACATAAGCCTCAACTCTTGGCGTCCTTTGAGCAGTAACAACTTCATTTGCTATCACTCACTTGCACAGAATCACATCCTTCACAACAAATTCAAACCCTTACGCAGCTCCTCCACTCGGGATTAAACCTTGTCCATGGTGATGTATACATTCTCTTAAAATGTCTTGATCCAGTCTTGCAGGTTAACAACGTAAGTCTTAATGGATGCATTAATGAAGGAGTGCATGAAAGAGGCTATTATTATTTTATAGAGCCTAGGGAATATGAAAGCCCATTATGCTGACAAGCACATGAGAGATCTAGAATTTAATGTTGGAGACTGAGTGTTTCTACGAATCTCTCATTGGAAGGGTATTCTTCAATTTGGAAAGTGTGGTAAGCTAAGCCCACAGTACATTGGTCCATATGAGATCGTAGAGCATGTTGATGCGGTTGCCTATCGCTTAGCTTTACCCCCGAAGTTATCAAGAATCCATAATATGTTTCATGTCTCAATGCTTCGAAAGTACATGTATGACCCGAGCCACGTGTTAGAACAATAACATGTTCAATTGAGGGCAAATTTAACTTATGAGGAGGAACCGGTGAAAATATTAGAAAGGAAGCAACAAGTCCTGTGTTCTAAAATGTTTTCCTTAATGAAGGTTATGTAGACAAATTATGCAAAGGAAGAGGCTACTTGGGAGTACGAGGACTTAATGCAAACACAATATTCACTTCTTTTTCCCTTAGGTATGTTAAATTTTGAGAACAAAATTTTTAGAAGGAGGAAGGATTAAAATAGAGACATTTTCCTTTAAGGTGCTGTCTTCCTGAGAGAAGAAAGGTAAGTTTCCTATGGCTATTGTATGTAATTTCTTCATTTTTCTTGTTAACTCATTGATGATTTTAAGTTATTAGGTTATGAGTAACGCTTTAAACATGAATTTAGACCTCTTAGTATTAGAATTTCTCTAATTAGAGAGAGATTTAGACATTTAAAATTTTAGAGAGAGAAAGCTAGTGTGATAAAGAGTATCCAAGCTTTAAGAGTAATATTATCACTCTAATTTAAGATTTTTATTGATATATATATATATATGTTGGAGAGTAGGATTTCATGAAATTGAGGATTTGGGGAAACAATAACACTTGAATTTTGAGGTAATTTCGTTATGAAATTAGTAGTCTAAATTATTATTTTTCTTCTTTTAAGAGAGTTTTGAACGTGACATGATCTAATAACACATTTTAGATAAGCGTCATCACTTATTATGAGTGGAATTTATGTTTTATATATATATATATATTTATATAATTTATTTCTCATATTAAAAATTTCATTTATTATACATGATTTTTATAAAGTCTATGAAATATGAAGAATATTTAATCTTTAGTTAATTATTTATTTTACGTTATTAATTTAAATTCTTAGACATATTTAAATCAAGTATTTATTTTACGTTATGAAAAAAATCATTTAAATTGTGATTTGACTCCTCAAACATTTGTGAATAATATTATAGATAATTTATATTGATAGAAATATGTTTAAATGATTTATTTGTTAAAGTATAAAGTATGAGATGAGATTCAATGAGTTTATAATTGTATAAATAGAAGTAATTTTCAAACCAATAGGCAGTACCCTCCCCCTTTAAATAGAGATATGAGATTCAAACCTTTGGGGTCTGTCTATACACACACATAGGCTTTGGGCAGTAGGTATGGACGTTTTACTTTGCGCATGTGTAAGACAATAATTTGAGATGATATAAAGATGAGTATATCCAATGCTCTGCCTGAGGGATATTTTGAGTACGATGAGATTTCTCTCTAAGTACTAGTTTAGTGTAAGGTTTTAAAAGAAAAATATTTAAATATTTAAATTCCGTGACATATATTATATGTTATACGATTTATGAAAATTATTTATAAGATCATATGAGATTTTGTAGAACTTCCATTTGTAGCATGAATAAAATGAGATTTGATAATTCTTATGATATTTTGAATTATTTACATAATTTATGTTAAGATTTATATTTATAGTTTATAATTTTATTATTATTATTATTATTATTATCATTATCATTTTTCTCATTTTATTATGAAATTATTCCACTCACTGAGTCCATGAAAACTCACCCTCGCTTTTTTCCATCTCAAGAGATAGTAGACGTTCTCAGCTCAACGACTAGTTAAGGTGGGTCGCATAGTGGTACTTTTTGTCTTTTTGTGAGCTATATAAGATCTATGGACTCTCTTATTCCTTTTAGGCCTATAGAAATTTAGTGTATTTAGCTTGTAGACTGTGATGTATATTATGTTATTTATTTTTAGGCATTGGATGCCATGAGCTTGTTAACCCTATCTTAGATACTTAGAATATATTGGCGTATGAGCTATAAGCGTATAAATTTTTATTTGATGTTGGTGTTGTGAGTTACAGATAAGATATGAGAAGTTTGGAAGTATGGTTGATGGTTATGTTTATAGAAGTGCTATAGTTTAAATTGCAAGTTTGGGAGTGTCCATAAAATAGGAGAAACTCTGCCGAAATTTTGATAAAATTTCTAGTGTAGTGAGCTTTCATGAATGTCCACGGAATAGCGTCAAGATTGGTCCTAAAGTTTATAGAAAACTACAGGGCGGGTTATTTTAGTTGGTATCAGAGCATAGATTATAGATTCTGTAGACTTTCTTGTCTTTTAATAATTTTAGTGTTATAGTTAACATAGTTGGGATGAATATTTTTGTAGGCACCATCACTGAGCTGAACCCTCATCTTAGGTGTTATAGGGGAAATGAGCTGATAAATGAAGGTGTAGCAAAATCTAATGCACCTTTCGTCCAACTAGGATAAATTTTATTTCTTTGTCATCCAATGTGGAAATCTCTAAAGGTTTTCATTTTTATGGCTTATGTTTTGTGTCTTTTGTGCCCTTATGATATAGTTTCTAATAGCTCTTAGAAACACTGGATACAACCGTTATCTTAAAGGTATCCCTATCTTATGCAAGATGTTGCCAACCCTCTTGGCAATAGAAAATGGTCACTCGTCTTTATGATCAAGGCCTTCATAAAGTAGGCGTGCTGACTTATGCTGTATTGGAAGTAGAGTCTCCATCACCAAGTCCCTCACACGATACCTAACATGCTGCCTCTTGTCTATACCCACTTCTTGTGCTGAAATTGCACATTAAATAATGCATTGGGCTATTAGATTAATCCCACACCTGAAAACTCCTTGAGCTGCCCCCACAACTCACCTATCTTTGGTTAAGGCACCCGTATTATAGTTAGAAGCGTAAACCCAAGCTCCAACTTGTCCACATGATCAATCTCACCCATTTGTGGTAGTTTTTATGGTATGATAGTTGGCACAATCTTTTTGTGCTCCCCAAGCACTTTTGCAACTCTTAATGGTAGTTCATCCTTGCCCCCTTTTGCCTTATCATCCATCTCCCATACCGTGGCTGGATGTGTCTCTCATTTGTGCTCGATAACTCCCTATAGTTGTATCGCAAAAAGGAGTTTGGTGTTGACTTTTGTCTTCAAATGACTACCCTTGGGCTTGTCTATCATCAATATAATGTAAGATTCCTCTTCTATGATGCACACATAATTGTGTTAAGAAAGCGACACCATGTCAAATCTTTTCAAGAACTCCATATATAGCACCACATCAAAAACCTCAAGAGATGCTATTGAGAAACTTACCTCACCGCACCAAGTCCCTATGTGGATTTCAAACCCTTAAGCCACCTCATCTAGTGGTTTGGTTGTAGCGTGTATAGACTTGAGGTATCCTTCATCTTTCTCAATATAAAGTCCCAAGAGCTCCACCTTCGTACTCTTAATAAAGTTATGTGTGGCACCCATATTTATCAGCACTTGAGTTTTTGTGCAGTTGATGTAGGCTTCAACGTACATAAACACCTTTCTTGTTGGCATTTGGGCACTCTATTTACCTTTCATGGTGTTGAAGAGCACAAAGTGTTTTAAAAAAATACTTTTTATATAATTGAAGAGATTATAAGTTATGGGATGTTTTATACAACTTAGGATGTTCCTATTTTATACTAGTATCATTATAGAATTAATGGCTAGGATCTAAATAATCTAACGGTATACATACAAAATGGGATAAGATGTTAAAGAATATTCTTAGATGTGATCTCATCTAGATAGGGATAAAATTTATCTTATAGGGATACACTTATCCATAGGCTAGGCCTATATCTCCATCCCAATCAAATGAGTCTTTTAGAAACTCCAGTTCACGTAGCATTTCATAGATCTAGTAGATTTTAAGAGGTTTTGTCGTACACCAAATTTTGAGAAAATGCTTAAAAACACTTGAAGCATGACACTATTTACTCATACTTACATAACACAATATTATTGGGTTGAGAAGTTTCGTGCCTCAGAAATCTTGTACACAATTTGTTCATCTTCTTTTTTCATTCATTAGTTAGAGAAGAAGAGGTTTAGCGATCAATCCTCTTCTGACCAACCTAAGAGAAAGAATCATTTAAAATTCAACATATGTGTGCGGTAGAGTGTGTGATAGAAAAAAAAATTTGTATGAATGGGAATTTAATTTTTCTTGCGTTTTGAAAATTTTAATATATATTTTGGTTGATAAATATTTAGTTATGAAGTGCTCTTCCCATGATCACAATAAAAGACTCAGTTTAATTGAGCAGTCGGTGTAGGAACTAGGTGTACATGCCGGAGTAGTTATCGGGCACGACAAGCAATCATGTGAGATATGCCTGCTTATAGTCTATCTTGCTGCTCACGTAATTTTCATTTCATTCTGATTTTCTTCAATTTTAGAGGCTCTTCGCTCGCATCAGAATTTCGAAACAGAAAGCAAAAAATGACAAAGATTATGTTTGTCAAATAGTTGTAAATTTTGAATTTTAATTGATTATGTAGTAACCAGTATCCATAACCGGTAAGAATATGTATATTTATATATATAAATATACGTATTTTATTTGTATGTGGGTGATCCTTGATTTATATATTGTTATTAGTAATATTTTTATAGGTTAAGGATATACGATTAGTATTGGGTTTATTTGTATGACTTTAGATTTATTTTAGGGACCAAATTGTTATACTTTGAAAGTTTTGGGGGAAAATTCGTAAATACTAAAAATTAGCCTCTTAGTATAAAAATACACTTTTAAACCCTAATTTACCATTTTTAGGTCGAGCTACCCATTTTAAGAGAGAGAAGAGAGAAATAGAGGAGAGAGAAAGAGGAGAAGAAGAAGAAAAAGAAGAAGAAATTGGAATTTTGAATTTCAAGAGGTATATCATACGTATTTCTCAATTTATTGGTATTAATTAAGTTAATTCCTTTAAGTTTTGATTTCTGAAAATATGTATAATTGAGGATTTGTTGTGTATTTCGTAAGATCATATGAGAAATGATGATGATCTATAAGATAGTTTGATAAATCATGATGAATTATGGAATTTCTGCTGGATAACCTCTTGATCTAGGAATTTTATAAATTGTTGTGATTCGATTCTGGTTTTGAATTTTGAGTATATGAAATTAGACATGTTAAGGATCATCTGAGACTTTGAATCGATTGACAATTCTGGAAATTGAGTTTATAGTGAATTTACCAAAATGACCCTGAAATTCTGGAAATTTCCTGTGTAAACAGTATAATACAGTGACGAACAATGTTTGTCCTACTGAATGATCTTCAAAAATTATGAATTTGTGGAATATGATAATTTTATATGTCTAATATGATATACTCGGAATTGAGAATTTAGATCAATGTGGTTGAAGTGTTATGAATTTCTAAAGTGTATCAGCTCATTGCAATATTTGATTAACAGATTTTTAAAGCTATGGAATAAAATAGTCTTAAAATATTTTTGGCAGTGATTTGGAAGTGAAATATTTATCATGGATTGAGATATATGTTAAGAGTAATTATGTGATAGTTTTATAATTTTTGAGTTAGTATATGATTTTATAAAATTGAGAGATTGAATACTGTTCAGTAAGTATCTTGATCTTGTCAGGTTTGTAGTTTGGATTCGATGGTGTGTATGGAATGGATTGTGTAGGAAATTTGATATAATATTCATATATATGAAGTATATATGAGTCAAGAATGGTATATTCTGATTTTGGAGTAATTGGACATCATTTGATATATTAGAAAATTTTGTTAAGTGTAAGTGGTCAGAATGACAAGTTTTGAGAAATCAAGTATTTAGACCAATTTGATGTGTTAAATGCATTATGTATAATTTTGTAAGCTATTTAAGTATTTGTGTGAATTGTGAGGCTTATGAAAGGATTGATCTCCATTGATAGGTTAAGGAGATTTAAGCCTTGTAGCTGTAAGTGCTAAGAGGTAAGTATACTAGACTTACTACTGGAATCACAATAAACATAATAATTGTTTTGTATGATTTTGTAAATGGGGTTAAGAATATGTTTATGATATGTCAAAGTATATTTTGATATGAAATGTGAATATATGTTTATGAATGTGAGCATTGACATTGAGCATGGACATACATGTGTTTTTGAAAGTGAGCTTTCCAAAATAAGATGCGTTTAACAAAGAAAGCTTTTGAAGTATAATATGTCCATGAGAAATATTTTGTGATTTGAGGGTACTTGAACTCACTGTTAACTTAGTAGGCATTTTATGTGATTTGTGGAGCCTTTATGTGTGGCATTTCCTTCGGGATTGGTATATGTTATGTGTTCCGTATGTAGGGAGGATCCTATTGGTACCTAAAGGAAGTGTGAGTCATCACATTCGTGTGGTGGCATATTGGTACATGTGAGAGGACTCACCGATGATCAGGGTGAGGGTTTGGCTTTTACCTTCGGGCATAAGCGTTATATATGTGTGATTTAAAGACCTCACTTGTACTATTCCTCTCATACGGTATGTCACCTACGAGTGACATTTGGCTCATTATATGATATGTGATATGTAAGTCCTACTAAGTAGTAGTTGAGTGATGGTATTCCTATTATGTGTTTTGAAAGAATGTGTAAACGCTTACATGATATGTGATTTGATAAGATTATGATTTTGAGTGATCACAGCATATCATACATATGCATTGTGTACATATATGTATTTGTATTTGATATATGAAAAACTAGTATGCTTACTGAGTTTTATACTCATTATAGTTTATGGTGGTTTCAGGTAAATAAGGTACATGTGTGCTTAGCGGATTTGGCAAGGCTTCTGCTGTTCCTTGGGTTCCCTAAGTTGTTAGGTTGCTAAGTGTTTCATTTGGGGACACGTGGGATAAGATATTTGATTTGTCCCTAGTGAATAAATACCTATGTATTATTTTATTGTGTGTGGTTGGACTTAGTTTAAGTTTCACCAAGTATAGTAATGGATTGATTTTAAGTAAGAATTTACAATGAATATATTCTGGGCTTCCGGTAACAAAGTTGCTACTGGTGACGTAGTAGAGTGTTAATCTCTGAGAAAACTCTGCGTATCTCCGGTTTACTAATTGTCCCAGTCATAATTCAATTGCTATAATTCTGAAAGAAATTAAAATGAATGTTTAAGTATTATTGAATGAATGTAAGTGATGTCGTGTGTCAGATCTTTTGGGTCTGGGGCGTGACAGATTATCTCCTTAAAATATAAAGTAAATTTAGAGGCATGTTGTCTACCTTGATAATTTAATCTTATCAACACTGACACCAAAACCATCAACATTTAACAAACTAATAAGTTTTTGATGGATTTGCAATTGTGCCTATGAGACAATTTGAAAATTTTCTTCTAAAGTTCCGAAACCTCCAGGTAGAGTTATGAAAGCATTAGCATTCCAAAGCATAAGAGATATTTGCTCATGCATTGATGATACTTGTAACTCATCCCGAATTATTTTTTCTACAATATTCCCAACAGTTAGAGCTTTTAGTATGATACCCAAAACTCGACTGCCTTTATTTTATACAGCTACTGCCACACATCCCATTAATCCATAACTACCTCCCCCCTTATACTAAATGAATTTATCACTTAGCTAGCACTTTACTAAGAGTTTATGTTGCTTCTACAAACTCTCTAGTTTTTGCAGGGCTAGATCTATAGAAGACACAAATTTTGATGAATTTACGAGTTAATGTTCTTTCCATTATTACACTCACTCATTCCCTTGAATGATTTTAAGTTTGTATGAAGATGAAAAAATAATGAAATGTATTTATAGAGCCAAAAGGTATTGTAAAGTAAAGTTATATGGGTAATTGGTTGTTAATGGATAAGATTAAGCTTTAAATATAAAATTTTTAAAATCGACTATGGGTGGTTAGTTTTTGTTAAAGAAGACGTTTGAGGTTGAAATAAAACATTCAAAAATAATAGATATAGTAAATATGTACATGTAGTTATGATTGTGGCTCATATCTTTCTCTGATTTTACGTTCAGAAATAGCTTGAACGCTCTCTATGGGTTGGGGATAGGCTTCTCATTCAATTTTCTTATAAATTGGTAAACATGGTTTTTTAAAGTCAGATTCCCAAGACTATATCGCTTATGTTCCTTCAAGAATATGCCTCATAATTCACGAATTATAATATGCATATATCTACTAGGATGCGTCTTAAGAGTCGATAAGATATCATCTAAAGACTCCTTACCCAGACAATTTTTAATGAACCTAATTTTATCTTCGCGATTTATAGACATCATTCCTAAAGTATAGCAACATGTGTTACAAGTCTTGCGTACACATTTATAACAAATACTTAATCTTTTTGCCTTTCACTTTTTTATAAAAGAACTTTTATTTAAGTCAGGCATGTAGGTAATCAATGAGTTGAAAAACTCACCTGTTAATCGAACTTTAACTTCAATTAACCAAACTACATCAACAGGTATACTCATAATCATTAATAACCTTAATCTTTCCAATCTTACTTGGTAAATTTTCTTTAAGACATTTTGAGGTAATGAGAGAAAATATTTTTTCAAATTCATTAGAATGTCATCCATTGTTTTAGAAAGGAGAAGAAGAAAATGTATCAATAATTATGAAAATTGACAAAACCAACTTGAAATGTCACGGAGTCCCATTATCCGTCACTTAACCAGGATGCAAAATAAAACATTAACTAAATTAACCTGTAAGTATGATAAAAAAAATAAATAAAGTTAGAGGAAGAATAAATATATAAAAATATGTAAATATGTAAAACAGAGATTAATTGATCTCGAAACAAAGGTTAGACATGGACATAAATTCTTATTGAAAAGCTTAGTTTTCTAGAAACAGCTTCAGTTTTTGTCCATTTACCTTAAACATATTACCATTTCTAGGATTTTTAATGTCAATTGCTCTATAAGCATACATATGTTTTACAATAAAAGAGCCACTCCATCTTGATCTTAATTTTTTAAGAAATATGTGAAGTCGAGAATTATAAAGCAAAACCTTCTGACAAACATCAAATGTTTTTCATTTAATTTTTTAATCATGAAAAGGTTTGATTTTAGCTTTATGAATTTTAAAATTCTCATATGCATCATTTCTTAATTTTTCAAGTTCATTTATTTGTAATTTAAGTACTTATCCAGCAGAATCAAGATTTGCATTGCAAGGTTTAATAGCCTAGTAGGTTTTATGCTCAAGTTCCACAAATAAGTGATAAGGTTTTTCATAAACTAGCTTATTAGGAGACATACCCAATGAAGTTTTAAAAGCAGTTCTATAAGCTCAAAGTGCATCATCAAGTCTTAAAGACCAATCTTTGCGATTTGGGTTTATAGTTTATTTTTTAAATTTTGTTTTATCTCCCTATTTGTTAGTTTAACTTGTCCATTTGTTTGAGGATGATAAAGGGTAGCAACTTTATAAGTAATACCATATTTTTTGCACTAATGTTTCAAATGGTCTATTACAAAAGTGTTTACCCTCCATCACTTATAATGATTCGAAGGATTTCAAATCGACTAAAGATATTTTTTTTCCAAAATTTTATGACTGTTTTATGGTTATTATTTTGACATGGAATAGCCTCATTCTATTTTGAGATATAATCTACTGTAACTAAGATATATGTAAATATAAATGATAGTGAAAATGGTCCTATGAAATCTATCTACAAATAATCAAAGATTTCAATAATAAAAATGTGGTTCAAAGACATCATATTTTTTTTTGAAATAAATCTCAATTTTTGACAATTTTCACACGTTTTATAAAATGCACACGTATCTTTAAATAAAGTTGGCCAATAAAATCCACATTACAAGATTTTTGCAGCTATTTTCTTTGATAAGAAATGTCTCCACGTGCTTCAGAATGACAAAATTCAATAACTCTACTTACCTCATTATTGGGTATGCATCTTCGAAATATTTGGTCAGACAATATTTGAAGAGATAATGATCATCCCAATAAAACTTTCTCATCTCATTTACAATTTCTTTTTTGCCTTGGGCATTCCATTAAGGTGGCATTTTTTCTGTTACAAGAAAATTAACAATATTAGCATACCAAGGCATTGTAACAGTAGAAAACAAATATTTATCAGGAAAGAATCATTAATGGGTGTTAGTTCTGTTGACGAATCTGTACGAGTCTTGATAAGTGATCTACAACAATATTTTCAGCTTCATTCTTATCCTTGATAGTTATATTAAGTTCTTAAAGCAATAGAATCTATCGACTCAATATAGGTTTTTCATCATGTTTTGACAATAACTACCTTACAATAGCATGATCAGTAAACACAATAGTTGAGGAACCAATCAAATAAAAACGAAAATTTTCTAATGCAAATATTATAGCAAGTAGTTCTTTTTTAGTTATTGTGTAATTCATTTATGCAGTGTTTAAAGTTTTACTTGCGTAATAAATTACACAAGGTTACCTTCTTTTCTTTGTCCTAATACAGCACCAACAGTATAGTCATTGGTATAACATATGAGCTCAAAAGGTACAGACCAGTCAAGAGATTGTATGATAGGAGCAGATGTCAAAAGGCTAATTAATTTTTCTAATAAATTTTGACACTCTTGAGTCCACTCAAATGATACATATTTTGCTAAGAGGTTACAAAGAATTCTAGATATAGCACTAAAAGTTTTTATGAACCTTCTATAAAATCCAGCATATCCTAAAAAGAATCAGACTTCTCTGACTATTTTTTGTGGGGGCAAATAAGCAATGAGCTTGACTTTTGCCTTATCCACTTCAATTATTTTAGAAGACACTACATGTCCCAAAATAATTTCAGAAGTGACAATGTAATGACATTTTTCCCAATTCAACACAAAACTATTTTCTTCACATCTTTTTAAGACATTTTCTAAGTTTTTAAAACAATTCTTAAAAGAGTTTTCAAACACAGTTAAATCATCCATGAAAAGTTCTAAGTAATGCTCAACCATGTCACTAAAAATGCTTAACATACATCTTTGAAATGTTGTTGGGACATTACAAAGTCCAAAGAGCATTCTTAAAAGCAAAGGTTCTAAAAAGGCATGTGAAAGTAGTTTTTTCTTGATCCTCTAGCGCTATAGAAATTTGATAATAACTAGAATAACCATCTAGAAAGCAATAGTAGGGATCTCCTACTATTCTTTCTAAAATTTGGTTAAGGAATGGTAAGGAAAAATGTTTTTTTCTAGTAGCAGAGTTCAACTTCCAATAATTTATGCACATCCTTCAACTATATAATACTCGAGTCGGGATTAACACACATTTGTCATTTTCAATGACTATAATTCTAGATTTGTTTTTGGTACTACCTGAGTAAGAGCTACCCACTTACTATCTGAGATAGGATAGATGATTCCTACTTCAAGTAATTTGAGAACTTCAACTTTCACTACCTCTTTCATATGTGGATTTAATATTCTTTGGGGTTGTTGGAAAGTTTTGGCATTATCCTCTAGGTGTATTCTATGTATGCAAATCAAAAGATTAACGCCTTTTATGCCTTTTAAAATCCATCAAATTGCACTCTAATGCATTTTTAATACATTAATTAACTTACCTTGTAGTTCATTTGTGAGTATAGAAGAGATTACCACTAGTAAGTTTAATTCTCTCTAAAAAATGCGTATTTCATCTTTCAGGTAGAGGTTTCAACTCTAACTTTTGAATTTCGTTATGCTTATCCTCATTTTCTCCTAATTTTTTAAACTTTGGTTTCCATAATTTATTTTCCATCACTTGTGCACAGTTAAGTAAAGAAAATATGTTAGAGATTTCAGGATCTAATTGTATATTCGACTCAAATGAATTCGTTAAACACATATTGAAAACATTGAGCTCAAGTGTCATATTTCTAAATAAAAGTTTCATTATTCCATTCCTGCAATTAATCAAAGCATTAGAAGTTGGTAAAAATAAACGACCTAAAATAACAAGTATCGGATTATATCCTTTAAAAGGTTATGTGTCCAAGACAATAAAATCCACAGAATATATGAATTTATCAACTTGAACTAAAACATCTTCCACTATCCCTTTTGGCACTTTTATTGATCTATTGGCAATAAAACATATTCCACATGTTTTTAAATGAAAGCTTCATTACTTCATTCCTGCAATTAATCAAAGCATTAGAAGTTGCTAAAAATGAACGACCTAAAATAACAAGTATCGGATTATATCCTTTAAAAGGTTATGTGTCCAAACAATAAAATTCACAAGATATATGAATTTATCAACTTGAACTAAAATATCTTTCACTATCCTTTTTGGCACTTTTATTGATCTATCGGCAAGCAAAAGAGTTACAGAAGTTAGTTTTAACTCACCGAGATTGTGCTGTTGATAAAATAAATATGAAAGTAAATTTACACTAGCACTAAGATCAAGTAAGGTTTGTTCAATTTTATGACTTTCAATAATATATGAAATTGTAGGACAACCAGGGTCTTTATATTTCAAAGTATTTTTGTTCTGAAGAGTGACACTTATTCAGTTAAAAATGCTTTCTTTTTCACATTCAATTTTCTTTTTACTGTGCCTACGTCCTTCAAAAATTTTGAATAAGAAGGAACCATTTAATAGCATAAAAAAATGAATATTAACTTTTACCTGTTTGAAGATTTCAAAAATTTTAGGATTGTGATTCTACTTCCTAGCATTATGTAATGCATAAGGAAATGGAGGTGCAAATAAAGGTTTAATGTTTTATTCACTAGGTGTAAGGTCAATGTTTTCTTTACCCTTAGAAATTGATTCATCATTCTCATAAGGTTCAGGAATGTGTTTTTCAACAACTTTACCGCTCCGAAGAGTGATAACCATTTTAACTTGATCCATATGTTGGCTTCCTGAATTACATGCATTTGAGTTATATTGTCCTTTGGGGTTTGGTTGTGGTTGAGAAGGAAATTGTTCCTTCCATGAATGTTCAAGGTGGATGCAAATTTAGTTAGAGTATCTTTTAAATCAGCAAATGTTTGAGCATTTTGAGAATTAATAGACTCTTGCTTTTCAATGAAAGTATGCAAAGTTTCTTAAAGAGTTTTCTTAGGAGGTAAGACATATGGTATATAACCTTAATGGTTTTGAAACTTTTGGTGTAATTAAAAAGGTGGTTGTGAAGCTTGTGCTTAAGTGTCATATCTTCAACTAAAATTCGAGTGATTTTTCTAACCAGGATTATAGTTTTGTGAATATGGGCTATTGTTTGACCGTTAAAACATGTTTAAAACATTAACTTGTTTATGGAGATATTCTCTAAATGTAGGCAAGGTTAGGCAATCATTGGTAGAGTGATCATGGGTTTCACATATGTGACACAATTTCTTGAACATATTTTAATATACCACTTATTTTCATATCTAAGGTTTTGACTTTTCTATCTAGGGATACTAAGTTGGCTTGAAGGTTATGGTCTTCCATAAGATGATAAATACCCCAACTATATGTAGTGGTTTGAGTTTTACTAGGTGCCTCACAGGTACCAATAGTGTCCCAATTTTGAGCATTTTTCGTTAGTAAGTCTAGATAGTTCTTGTCTCTTTTGGGTCTTTATCCTTAAATGATCTATTACATATTATTTTCATCATTTGCCTAACTTGGGGTATTAAGCCCTTGTAGAAATTTGAGACTAGTCTCCAAGGTGAAAAGCCATAATTAGGACACATATTAAGTAATTCTTTATACCTTTTTCAACATTAGTGACATGTCCAAGATATAAGAGTTTATTCCTAAGTGCAGGATTGTCGAAATAATAAATAACTCGATGAGAACGGGGTCGATCCACAGGAAAGTGAAATTAGAATTACAAACTATAAATACTCTAAAGACAAATAAAGTAATATAAGATGTTTGCAAATAATAATTCAAATAACCAATTAAAATGAATGCTAAGGTTAGGAGGATCCACTCTTGGTATTTGAAATAAGTATATATTCAACTCTATTTATAACTCAGTTAGAATCCTCACACAAAGGAGGTTTTAATCGGAAGATATAACAATTAAAGTTCATTACCATTTATATATTAACTTGTATTTAGTTATTTCAATTATTATGCATAAAATCTTATAAATGTGTTCAAGTATTTATTATGCCAATCTTTATATTTGTCTGCAATAAATCAAGACTCCCACTTTACAAGAAATAGAATTTACGCCAAATCGTGTAAATGGTTTCAAGAATTTGTTGTGCCAACTATAAAAATTGTCTATAATAAATCAAGATACAACGCTTTAAGAAAAAAAGTATTAATATTACAAACAAAATAAATACCTCCAATATAAATTTGCATAACTTAAGAATGAAACATTAAATTCATGATAAGAGTTAAGTATATCTTATTACCTTGCTAAGAGTTTCACTCTTTCACTATAGTAAAAAAAAATTACTTGGATATAACAAAACTAAAAAAAAAAAAAAGAGATGGAAGAAGAGATAACATGACTTTAGAATAGTAAATAAGAGAAATAATACTACAAAGAGATAATATAAAAGACAAGTATTTTAAACTAAAATCTAGATCTCTAATTACATGCTTTGAACATAAAAATGCCACCTATTTATAGAAAAACATGGATAAATCAAGACAAATGAAGAGGGAACCACTTGGATGATAATGTCAAGAAGGGTGGCAACTAATTTACATTGATTATCATTAATGTACCCATTTGATTGTCCAATTTGAAGTTGATGTGATCCAACTTAGCTTCCACTCAAAACATCAAAGTTGTAGATAAGTCGTTTATCTTTTCAAATTGAGTTGTCTTATTCCTATTGTTATAGGTTAAATACTGATGACTGTTCTGACTAAGTTTGTACTATAGATCATTTCCGTTCTAGGATATTGTCACCCTCTAAACACTCAAATTTAATATTTCTAGTGAAATGCAATGTGTTAGCCTATTGAGTCATATCTTCATAGGATCAAGAATTACTCTAATTGGATTCCTAGGTAGAACGTTATGCCCATTTTATCGAACCTATCACAAAACAGTTAAAAGCTAATTAGGTACAATATTGAAAACATACTTAAGTTAAGGGGAGTTAAAGACACTAGTAATAAAAAATAATAATGTAAGACTATTATTAAATGTGTAATTTCAAGTGTTCATCATACTCCTTAACTAACTTATTGCTAGTCCCTAGCAATTCAAGCATAAATAAAAATTTAACATTACCTAAGTATTTCAAACAAAATGTCAATTTGAGATCACAATCGCTATTAAGGTTATTTCAATTATAACTTTCAAAATTATGTAGGTGTAAATTAAGCTGAATCCTTTTTACGACAAACCACAACATATATAGCATTGAAAATTTTATCTAAGTAAAAGCCTCAATTTCATATCCTCTCAGGTGAATAATTGTTTAATGGGTTATGATTTCACTTATGGAGTTGGAAAACAGACAATTACTCAAGAAAAGGCTATATTTAAGGACAGAAAAATAAAGTAACATTGATCTAAAGATAGAAAAATTAATTGTTTAGAGTTAAACCATTCTTGCCAAATGCTAGCTTTAGAACTTTAATTATTTTATGCGAATCTTATGAATAGTGAGTCCGATGATAAAATTGCTTCCTAATGACTTTTGTCTTCTAAAATTGAATAAAGAGTTTATTAAATTGAATTGACTTTTGTTTTTGCATTTTTTTGTACTTTTTTTTTATTTTGTTTTTGAAAAAACATAAGGAATCATTACAAAATAAGAGCAATTTCTCACTATTATACTTTTTCACAATTTTTTTATCATTCTTCAGTTAAGCAACCAAATTATTCCTCATCCCGAATAATTGTGAGTGATTTTAAACCTAGAGTGCATGCATGTGGGTTTATGTCTATCATTCAAATATTGTATATATATCACATTCATATAAGCGCAACGGACGAGCGGAATACAAAATTGTTAATGATGAACACTAATAAACTTTTACATGTTATCTCATAAATGTAAAATACATCAAGATTGAAAAATAGCACCTTGTCAAGCCTTTGGTATTTGGTCAAACCGGAGTTCCCGACTTGAAGCAACCTATTCACAATTCTAGTTCCTTAACACAGTGGGCTTGGGGAAGCTAGCATAGTAGCTTTACTAGCAAAGGATTCAACACTTGGATCCTTATTTCTACCTTGTAGTATGGGTGACCACAATGGAAGAGAAACAATGGAGAGAATATGTTTTTGCTCTCAACACTTGAGAGAATTTTCTAACACTTAACCTTTCAATTCTCTCTACCATTCCCACTAATCCATTGGCCAATTTTCACCCTACAATATTGAGCATTATATTGCTTTTTTAATTATTAATCATTTTTTACTTCATTATCTCACATAATAGCATCCATTATAATGATCAATGTTTACCATTAGTAATTTGTTTATAATTGTTTACAATAAACAAAATGAAAATAAAATAAAATGAAAAATGATTTGGATGAACTTAGCCAAAATTTTGGCCAAAGTGAAAAACTCTTTTTCATTTGCAAGTGACATTTAAGGCCTACTATTTACAAGTGCCACCCATTTACTTTTATTATAACATTTAATTAATAGTAAATAAATGATTTAATCTTATTAAATCATGGTAGAAACACATGTCAATTTAAATAAAAAAAAAATTGTTTGACTTCAATTAAATAATAATATCATATTATTATTATTATTTTATTCAATAAATATTTTAATGAATAAAACAATAATATTATTTGTCCAACAAATAAGGGTATCTTGGAAATTTCCAGGTCAAACAATAATTGGCCCACAATGTACCATGTGTCAACATCTCATTGGTCAAGAACTAATTGTTAACTAATTGATGTACTTAACTTTTAAGTCTTGACACGTGCACGATTGGAGGAAAACCGAAGTAAATTTTTGGTTTGCTAAAATTTTTTGGATCGAACTATTCAATTCGATACGTTGTCTCAGTGAACAACGAGTACACTTCATATTGCGGGACTCTCTATGACCACTCCTAACTTGTCAAACAGAACTATTCTGCAAGTCCGAGATCGATGCCTCACGCACATGTCACGGATATTACAAATCAGTGCAGTAGACCATACAAGTTGAGGTCATAGCCCATACATATAATCTTTCCACCAATTATATCCTAAAAGAGCAGAGATATAGATCACTATTGTCAAATCCCTATGTGCTCATCCGTGAACTTATCTCTAGACACGTATCTTAATAAATAATATATGCAAACACTTTTACAATATTGTTTAACCCTGTAGGAAACTCTTTTCTTGGGTTTGTTGCTTATGGCGATAAGACTTTCTAAGATACAGTCACTGAGCATCTGGATATATAACCCATCCATGTGAGCTGACAGATCCTATATATGTACACACCGAACTCCATAAGCATCGGACCATACCTAGCGACACTTAGCTATCACACCATGAAAGGTCTGTGACATGCGTGAAACTAAAATCACCATTTAATATCACTAATTTTAGCATTTTTGTATTTTACCTTGAAATAAAGTGTTCTTTTTAAATTGTGATTAATGAATGTTATTTGCATAGGTTTAGGTAAAATTGATGTAACACTCAATGTAGAAATTGAAATGAAAAAATTCTTGAACTTAGAGTAACATGACTCAATCTTACACAAACTTGAAGAACAGTTGAAAAGCCAAATCCAACATGTTATGGGCCAAAAATAGGGATACAATCGAATTGGATTACAACATCTGCTTAGCTTGACCCAACTCAGGTATTTGGACCATATTTCACAAAATACGTACCCAATCAGTATAATTATTGAAGCTATGAAATATTGACTCAATTATCAACAACTCTTATATTTATGGTAAAGTCCAAATCAGCCATTATCATGGACTAAATTATATTGTAAATGGGTAAAAGGGTTGTTGGTCAAAATCTTATATATCTTTGGCGGTTTGCCCATCTTTCATTGGATACTCATCCAATTTGCATGAGCTTGGTGGCTATGGAAAGAAAAGAGAAAATTATACAACCTTCATGTCGGCTAAAAAGGCTACATCGATCATTTTTATTATCAAAAAGGTACTACAATTAGGTGAACGAGTAGTTGGCCTAAATTATTGAAGATTGATGTCACATTAAACATATTTTCATTCATTGCCTATATAAGTAGACTCTTAGGACGTTTTCAACACTAGATAATTCTCTCATATGTTTTTCTCTTTAACATGAATTGTAAGTTAGGCTAGAGTTCTTCGGAAGGTTAAGAGATGAAGTTTTATGTGTAATAAATTTACTTCTATACTTTGATTCTTTGTCAAGAGCTACAAATGTTTGTAAGTTTGTTTATGCCTAAACTCTTACCTAGTATTTTTCTATAATCCAAAGGTTATAATTCTCATGTTTCATATATTTTCAATCATGCTTTCTTTATGTAATTCTTGTTGAATTATAATTGTTATTAGTTACATAGTTTTACATGTTAATCTTTTACTGCAATATTGTCAATCGATATATTGTCGATCTTTGATAACATGTAAAGACAATAATTGTTTGATATTCAAGTTGATCTTTTACTACAATATTGTCAAAATGATATATTGTCGATCTTAGATAACTTGTATAAATTAATATGGTTTGTGTTAATGTTTGCAAAGAGTTTAGTCATATCAAATACATGTGTTATCAAATGTGTTATATTTTACATATCTTCCGATTGATTGTTTGGGATGTGAAAATTTCAATTGAGTTATAAATATTGAATCAAAGTGTAAAGTAGATTTATAAAGCATAATTATGATTCTCGAAGCCTTACTTAAATCATCATAAGATTTTTCCCCTAATTCATAGATAATTCTATCTCATCCACTTAAACCAATTAGTTAATTGTCTCTTTGCTACTGCTTTAATATTTTTACTTCACTAACTTATTTTGCAAAAGTTTCCTTGTGAGATTGACACCTCAATCTATATTGCGATAGCTGCATTACATTTTGAGTGTAAACAAAGGGCTACTCCATCTTGATCTTAATTTTTCAGAGAATGTGTAAAGTCGAGAATTATAAAGCAAAACCTTCTGACCAACATCAAATGTTTTTCTCTGAAATTTTTTATCATGAAAAGCTTTGATTTTAGCTTTATGAATTTTTGAATTCTCATATGCATAATTTCTCAATTCTTCAAGTTCATTTATTTATAACTTACGTATCTGTCCAACATAATTAAGATTTACGTTGAAAGTTTTAATGGCCTAGTAGGCTTTATATTCAAGTTCCACAGGTAAGTGACAAGGTTTCCCATAAACTATCAAGAGACACACCTAATAAAGTTTTAAAAGTAGTTCTATAAGCTCAAAGTGCATCATTAAGTTCTAAAGACCAATCTTTGCGATTTGGGTTTATAATTTTTTCCAATCAATTTTTGATCTCTCTATTTGCTAGTTCAACTTATCCACTGGTCTGAGGATGAAAAAGTGTAGCAATTTTATGAGTAATATTATATTTTTTCATTAATGTTTCAAATGGCTTATTACAAAAGAGCTTCCCCTTATCACTTATAATGGCTCGAGGGATTCCAAATCGACTCAAGATATTTTCTTTCAAAAATTTTATGACTATTTTTGGTTATTATTTCAATATGGAATAGCCTCAATCTATTTTGAGACATAATTTTCTGAGACTAAGATATACATAAATCCAAATAATAGTGGAAATGGTCCCATGAAATCTATCCCCTAATAATCAAAGATTTCAATAACAAGAATGGGGTTCAAAGACATCATGTTTCATTTTGAAATGGATCCCAATTTTTGACAATTTTCACACGTTTTACAAAAAGCATGCATATCTTTAAATAAAGTGGGCCAATAAAATCCACAATGCAATATTTTTACAACTGTTTTCTTTGATGAAAAATATCCCTCACATGCTTTAGAATGACAAATTCAATAACTCTACTTACCTCATTGTCGGGTATGCATCTTTGAAATATTTGGTCGGGACAATATTTAAAGAGATAAGGATCATTCTAATAAAACTTTCTTACCTTAGTTAAAAATTTCTTTTTATCTTGAATATTTGATTGAGGTGGCATTTCTCATGTTAAAAGAAAATTAACAATATTAGCATACCAAGGCATTGTAACAGTAGAAAATAAAAATTCATCGAAAAAAGAATCATTAATAGGTGTTATTTCTGTTGATGAATCTAGTGCGAGTCTTAATAAGTGATATGCAATAACATTCTCAGCTCCCTTCTTATCCTTGATAGTGATATTAAATTCTTGAAGCAATAGAATCCATCGAATCAGTCTTAGTTTTGCATCATGTTTTGACATTAAGTATCTTACAGCATCATGGTTAGTAAAGGCAACAGTTGAAGAACCAATTAAGTAAGAATAAAATTTATCTAATATAAATATTACAGCAATGATTGTGCACATCCTTCAACTACATGAGACTCAAGTTGGTATTAACTTACATTTATCATTTTCATTAACTGTGATTCCATATTTTTTGTACTATCTGAGTAGAAGTTACCTACTTACTATCTGAGATAGGATTGATGATTCTCACTTCAAGTAATTTGAGAACTTCAGCTTTCACTACCTCTTTCATATGTAGATTTAATCTCATTTGAGATAGTTAGAAAGTTTTGGCATTATCCTCTAGGTGTATTCTATATGTGCAAATCAAAAGATTAATGCCTTTTATGTCTTTTAAAGTCCACCTAATTGTATTTTTATGCTTTTCCAATATTTCAATTAACTTACCTTCTTATTTGCTTGTCATTGTAGAAGAGATTACCACTTGGTAAGTTTTTCTCTCTCCAAGAAATGCATATTTTAATCCTTCAAGTAGAGGTTTCAACTCCAACTTTGAAATTTTATTTTGCTTATCTTCATGTTCTCATACTTCTTCAAACTTTGGTTTTCATCCTTTATTTTCAATCACCTGAGCATGTTCAAGTAAAGAACATAAGTAATAGATTTCAAGATTTGATTGTATATTTGATTTAAAAGAATTCATTAAATACATTTATAAGGGATTGGTAGAACTCCTTTTATGATAATAATCCTCCACAATTGTTTCAATCATGTTGGCTTCTTCACTTTCATCATCTTTCTCATGTGGTTGCTTACACATATTGAAAGCATTGAGCTCAAGTGTTATGTTTTTAAATGAAAGCTTCATTACTCCATTCCTGCAATTAATCAAAGTGTTAGAAGTTGCTAAAATTAGACAATCCAAAATAACAAGTATTGGATTATATCTTTTAACAGGTTCTGTCTACAAGACAATAAAATCCACAGGATATATGAATTTATCAACTTGAACTAAAACATCTTCCATTGTCCCTCTTGGCACTTGTATTGATTTATCACAAATAAAAAAGTTATAAAAGTTGGTTTTAACTCACCGAAATTGAGCTGTTGATAAACTGAATATGGCAGTACATTTACACTAACACCAAGATCAAATAAGGCTTGTTCAATTTTATGACTTCCAATAATAGGTGTAATTGTAAGACAACTAGGGTCTTTATATTTCAAAGTGTTATTATTCTAAAGATTGACCATTTTTCACATTCAATTTTCTTTTTACTGTGCATAAATCCTTCAAAAATTTTGCATAAGAGGGAACCTGTTTAATAGCATCCAATAAAGAAATACTAACTTTTACCTATTTGAAGATTTCAAAATTTTTAGGATTGTAATTTAACTTCTTAGAATTACGTAATGCATTAGAAAATGGGGGTGAAGGTAAGGGTTTGGTGTTTTCTTCACTAAGTGTAGGTTCAATGCTTTTCTTATCTTTAGAGATTGATTCATCATTCTCATGAGGTTCAGGAATGTATTTTTCAACAATCTTACCGTTTCAAAGGGTGGTTATGATCCATGTGTTGACTTCTTGAACTACATGCATTAGAGTTATGTTGTCATTTAGGGTTTGGTTGTGGTTGGGAAGGAAATTTTATTTTCTTATGAATGTTTAGGGCAGATGCAAATTTAGTAAGAGTATCTTTCAAATCAGCAAATGTTTTAGCATTTTGAGAATTAATAGACTCTTTCTTTTCAATGAATGCATGTAAATTTTCTTCAAGATTTTTCTTAGGAGGTGAGACATATGGTATATAACCTTAATGGTTATGAAAATTTTGGTGTGATTGAAAAGGTAGTTGTGAAGCCTGTACTTGAGTGTTATATCTTCAACTAAAATTCGGGTGATTTCTCTAGCCAGAATTGTAGTTTTGTGAATATAGGTTATTATTTGACCGCTAAAATGTGTTTAAAACATTGGCTTATTCAAGGAGACATTCCCTAAATGCAGGCAAAGTTGGAAAATCATTGGTAGAGTGACCATAGGTTTTAGATATGTGACACTTAATTTCTTGAATAGATTTTAATTGACTACTCTTTTTCATTTCTAAGGTTTTGAATTTTCTTGCTAATGATGCTAATTTGGCTTGAAGGTCATGGTCTTCCCTAAGATGATAAATACCCCCAATAGATGTAGTTGTTTGAGTTATTCTAAGTGCCTCATAGGTACCAGCAGTGTTCTAATTTTGAGCATTTTTTGCTAATAAGTCTAGATAGTTTATTGCCTCTTCTGGGTCTTTATCCTCAAATGTTCAATTACACATTATATATACCATTGGCCAAACTTAGGGTGTTAAACCCTCATAGAAATTTGAGACTAATCTCCAAGTTTCAAATTCATGATAGGGACAGGTATTAAGTAATTCTTTATACCTTTCTCAATATTGGTAAAGAGTCTTTCCTAGTTTTTAGGCAAAAGTGGTAGTTTGTCTTTTAAAAGAATTTGTTATATGGAGAGGAAAATTTTTTTCTGGAATTTTGTTATATCTCATCCCATAAAAAAATGGATCCTGGCCTAAAGTTTTATAGCCATGTTTTAGCTTTATCTTTTAAAGAAAAAGAAAAAAGCTTAAGTCGAATTGTTCATGCTACAATTTTGATCATTATACGTGTTACACACTTCTTCAAATTCTCTTAGATGTAGGTAAGGGTTCTTTGTATCTAAGTCATGAAAAGTGGGTAAAATTTGGATAATACTCGGCTTAAAATTAAAATGTGTTGCATCTAGAGAAAAAAAAACTAAGTAAGATGGTGCACCAGTTCGTATGGGGTTCATGTAGTCTCTAAGTGTCCTAGGTCGGTTTTGGTTATTATGTTGAGACTGATTGTCCTCTGAGTCTATAAGTCCCTCATGTTTTATTATCGATCATGGTGTTAATTGGTGATGAATGAGAAGATGAAAGAGAATCCAACAAATTATCAAAGGATTGTTGAAGAAATAAATAATCCGGTGAGAACAAGGTCAATCCACAGGAAAGTGAAATTAGAATTACAAACTATAATACTCTAAAGACAAATAAAATAATATAAGATGTTTGCAAATAATAATTAGGAGGATCCACTCTTGGCGTTTGAAATAAAATATATTTAACTCTTTTTATAACTCAATTGAGATCCTCACACAAAGGTGGTTCCAATTAAAAAATATAACAATTAAAGCTCATCACTATTTATATATTAACTTGTATTTATTTTTATAAATTATTATACACCAAATCTTATAAATGGGTTCAAGTATTTATTATGCCAATATTTATATTTTTTTATAATAAATCAAGACTCCCACTTTACAAGAAAGGGTATTTATGCCATCTTGTAAGTGGTTTGAAGAATTTATTATGCCAACTATAAATATTTTCTATAATAAATCAAGATACACCACTTTACAATAAAGGGTATTAATATTGCAAACAAAAGAAATACATCATTCTTAAACAAAAATCTATTTTTTGATTTATTTCATCTATTCCATGACCGGAATAGGGGGATACACGTTACACCATAATTTTGAATCAGAAGAGAGATTTTAAGAAATGGCAGATCTATTCACTCTATTAATAACCGAGACGGATCTGGTGTATCATAAGGGATTTGCCTTTTCTATTGATTCCTACGGATTGGATAAAAAATAATTCTTGAATGAGGTATTCAACTATAGGAATGAATCGAAAAAGAAATCTTTCTTGGTTCTACCTCCAATATTTTATGAAGAGAATGAATCTGTTTATCGAAGGATCAGAAACAAATGGGTCCGGATCTTCTGCAGGAATGATTTGGAAGATCCAAAACCAAAATCATCTTGTAAATGGTTTGAAGAATTTATTATGCCAACTATATACACTACTTTACAAGAAAGAGTATTAATATTGCAAATAAAATAAATACATCATATATAAATTTACATAGCTTAGGAATGAAACATTAAATTCATGAATAAGAGTTAAGTATATCTTATTACCTTACCAAGAGTTTCACCATTTCACCTTAGCAAAAAATAATTACTTGGACATAATAAAACTAAAGAAAAAGAAAAGAAAAGAGATGGAAGAAAAAATAACATGACTTTAGAATAGTAAACAATAGAAATAATACTACAAAGAGATAATACAAAAAACAAGTGTCTTGAACTAAAATCTAACTCTTTAATTACATGCTTTGGCCATAAACAATCCACCTATTTATAAATAAAAAAATATAGATAAATCAATACAAATGAAGAGGGAACTACTTGGATGATAAAAGTCAAGAAGGGTGGAAACTAATTTACATTGGTTATCATTAATGCACCCATTTGATTGTCCAATTTAGAATTGATATTGTCCGAAGTAACTTTTACTCAAAAATTCAAATTTGTATATAAGTATCTTATCTTTACAAATTGAGTTATCTCATTTGTATTAGATACGTATTTCTATAGTTATAGGCCAAATACTTATGAATGTTCGGACTAGGCCTGTATTGTAGATCATTTTTATTTTAGACTATTTTTACCCTCTAAATACTTGAATTTCAAATGCCTTTTGAAATAAAATATGTTAATCCATTGAGCCAGTTCTTCACAGGATCAATAATCACTCTAATTAGATTCCTAGGAAGAACGTTATGCCTATTTTACTGAACCTACCACAAAATAGTTAAAAACTAATTAGCTACAATATTAAAAATATACTTAAGTTGGGGTAGGTAAGGTGGGGTTAAAGACACTAGTAATACAAAACAATGATGTAAAACTCATATTAAATGAATAATTGCAAGTGTTCATCAATTGGTAAATGGTCTCTTCTGCTTTTGGGGCAAAAGTGATAATTTGTCTTTTGAAAGAATTTCTTCTATAGGGAGGAATTTGTTTTTTCAAAAATTTTTGTTGCATCTTATCTAATGAAGAAATGAATCTTGGCCTAAGGTTTTGTAGGCATGTTTTAGCTTTATTTTTTAAAGAAAAGGAAAAAGCTTAAGTCGAATTGTGTTCATACTACAATTTTGGTCATTATACGTGTTATATACTTTTTCAAATTCTCTAGATATAAGTAAGGGTTCTCTGTATCTAAGCCATAAAAGGTGGATAAATTTTGGATAATACTCGGTTTAAAATTAAAATATGTTGCATCTAGAGAAAAAACTAAGCAAGATGGTGCACCAGTTCGTGTGGGGTTCATGTAGTCTCTAAATGTCCTAGGGCGGTTTTGGTCATTATGTTAAGACTGATTATCCTCTGAGTTTATAAGTCCCTCATTTTTTATTATCGGTCATGGTGTTAATTGGTGATGAATGAGAAGATGAAGGACAATCCAACAAATTATCAAAGAAAGTTTCAAAATTACATTTCACTAAGTGATGAGATTTAGGATCTCGAAACCAACCACTCATACAAAGAAATAAAATAAAATACGAAACAATAAATATTACAAATAAGAGGATAAAATAAAATATTGAATAAAGGCAAATAAAATAGGTAAGGCTAATGATAAAATAAAAGTTAGAGAAATAGTTAGAAGCTAGACTAGTTAATGTTAGATTAGGATAATAAAAGGTTAGTAAACAAATAGTACAAGGCTTAGCCTTCCATGAAAATAACAAATGAAGAATAAATAACGTAAAGTAAATTAGGAGGCTTAACCTTCCATAATAATAAAAAAAATAAACTTAGTTAATTTCACTCCCCTATTAACGTTGCCAAAAACTTGACACATATAGAATATATGAGTTTATTCCCAAGTGTAGGATTGTCGAAGTAATAAATAACCCGGTGAGAACGGGGTCAATTCACCGGGAAGTAAAATTAAAATTACAAAATATAAATACTCTAAAGCAATATAAGATGTTTACAAATAATAATTTAATTAACCAATTAAAATAAATGCTAAGGTTAGAGGGATCCACTCTTGATATGAAATAAGAATTTATTAAACTCTTTTTATAATTCGATTGGAATCCTTACATAAAAGAGGTTCCAATTGGATGATGTAACTATTAAGATTCATTATTATTTATATATTAACTAAATACGGATGTTTATGCATACTTAAAACAAGATTAAAATTTATGCACTATAAATGGGGATGAGTATTCAATATTCATTACACAACATACATCTTGTTTGTATTTACAATACTCCTATACATAAATACTATTTTTCTCGAATAAACATTGACTTGAGCATCGAAGTTTTTTTCTTGCAGGAGGTGGTACAATCATTAATATAGAGATTCCAAACTTGAAACTTCAATTTGTTTATTTCTTATATGTCTTGGAGATTGTTTTTGCAATTACTGTTGCTATTGACTGGAAAATTACTAGCCACCTTGCATATTCACTTCCTCAAATTGGCAATGTTATTATCATGGGCATGCTAAACGTGTTCTGAAATAGAAACAATTTTCTAATTTTTGTTCTTGGGGAAATACTTCAGTGAAGTTACTTGGTGAGGATAAATGGTCAACTCTTCTATAATGTTGTTGTTGTCATCTTGATTTGTATACATGCACACAAATGGTCCAATGAGCAACACTACTCATTATATATTGAATGTCTAATTATAGCATTTTGTGAATAGAATTGAAACTACAAATTAATCAAATTATTAAAATTAATGATTTAACAATTATGTATGGGCATGAATGGAGATGGATACTAAGTAAGAGTTGGCAAGAAGTTTAGTACGAGACAAATGCACGAGAGAGGACCAAGATTGAGAGTTTAAAGTAAGGGGGAACGCAAAAACACAGAACTTTAGCACCAGGGCTCAACGCTGCAATGCTGGCCAACCAGTGTTGTGGCACCGTATCGAGTAGCGCCAGTACTGGGACGCTAGTCCTTGGTACCTAACTTAGGGGATTTTTGTTTTTAGCTCAGATTTAACTTCTTTGATGGGGTTTCAGACTCATAAATGCATAGACTCTTATTCCAACTAGGTTTAGAGTTTTTAGAGACTTTGAAAGTACTATATAAACCCTTATAAAATATTTAGAATTAAAAAAAAGTATTAAATATTAAATGAGAGACTCTAAGAGAGATTAAAGAACTATATAGACACTACGTACTTGTGTATATTAGGGTGAAATCATTGTGAGTGTTTATTGTTCTTATGTGAACGAAGGTACACCATATAGATTCTTTTGAGAGTTCTTTATTTATTTTTTCATTGTAATATCTAAAAGTTAGTATGAGAGGTTATGATCCTTTTGATCCACCGTGGACGTAGGTTTTTCTCGAACCACGTAAATTGGTTGTATGTATATTCTTGATTTAATTTGGTTCTTTTTTTTTTTTTTACTTTATATTTGCTTGAGATTATACAGTTTCCTAACAAATGGGTATTAGGATGAAAGGCTAATCTTTATTTCAAGGAGAGATTATTGCTAAACCTATTTCTCCCCTTCAACATTCAACAAACTGGTATCAGAGCCAATGTTAGGTAATACACCTAGGTGATATTTAAATCATGGTAAGTATCAAGCAAGATATAGTGTAATATCCAATCCCTATTAGTAGTATTGGCGCCTAGATTTCGGTATAGAACAAATAAGACACCGTAGGGTTACTCGATTTTAACCCTATTAGAAATATTTTCTTTATAGTGCACGTGAGAGATATCAGGCCTAATTTGGTAATTTCACACTTGATCGGTGCGCCGGACGATCCTAGAATATTTTTAGAATTTTTCTCTATTGGCTTGGAAAAGAAAATTCTAATTTACTACATGAATTTCCATTTAAGGGTTATGAATGGAACAAGCCTTTGTTGAGAAACATAATCCATATAATAGAGAATGGACCAATTAGAAGAAATCTCATGGATTGCCAAGTTGGAAGTTCTAGTTAGTTCTTTGGACTATTCCAACTAGATAGTTACAAATGAACTAATTACATAATTAGTTTTCAACTAATGGCAAATTAGTAATTTTGAGAAAGTTGAAGGGCAAAATGGTAAATTGAGGGAGCACTATAAATAGGTTGGAAGTGTGTAAAATTTTGAAGATGATCAAAAGCAAACACTTAGAACAAAAGAGAGAAAATTCGAGCTTGGAAAGGGGGCTGCTACAGTGACCTTTCAAGTTTTGTTTTCATGAATTTTCATATGTAATCAAGCCAAATTAAGGTTACAAACCAATCCCTAAGCTCAATTGAAGTCTCTATTAGAGGAAATTCAAGAAAAAGAGGTAAGAAAAGCATCTTTTATGAGTTTGATAAGTGAGAATTCAAGAATGTGTTAATTGACATTCTTATGTGTATTCTTGGCTTAGATTGAGTTGAATTCTTGTTTGGAGCTTGAAGGAGTCATCAATTTGAAGAAATTGGCAAGGTGAGAATTAGGGTTTTTGATGATTTTGTTGTAGAGATTTCAATTGATTGTAATTAGGGCTTTAGAATGAAATTGGCATGATTTTGTTGTAATTGGAACAAGAAATTGAGAAAAGAAATGTGTTGGAACCTAGGGTGAAATTCTGCCACTTTAGGGAAGTTAGGAATTGAGTGGTGTTTTGATTGAATTGTTGTGTGTAAATGATGCATATTGTGAATTGAATGTATATGGTTGATGAAAAAACCCAAAAATGAAGAAAATGGGACATAATTGTCCATGTTGGAAAGGTGAAGGGCAAGTATGCCCAATCAAATTATAAGGTGTTCAATAATTTTCAGGGCGTCGGATGGTGAGTTAGTTTCGATTATGGCTCCGTAACTAAAATCGGGAATTAGTTTACATCCGGGCTTTGTATGCCGATTAGGGCATTTAGTAGTTAAATGAGATTCTAGTATTCGATTTAGTTCTAAATGTCATTTATGGCGCGTAGGTGGGGATAACCGAGAGCGTTAACGGGAGCAGGAATCGGGAGCGAAATTGAGCGCGGAGCGGTTGTGAGTGAAAATCTGCCATTTCTTTTACTTTTCGGTTATTATGTTTTCGCACAATGACTATGTATGTTTTATGAGCTTTCGAAGCATAAACATGATTTATGATCTTGATATATTCATAGACATGCTTTTACATGATCGATTTGTGAAATAGTTTTAAAATTTCTGCATTTATTTTAAAGCCATTAGTACCCTTAGATTATAGTGGTGATGATTGTATTAGACCCGGCTGGTATATCCCGTGCACATGGGCAAGTCTTGGGGGTGTGTCACTAACTCCGGAAAGTCGGGATGTCGAGTCATGTGAGTCGCTCTATGTGTACGGGATATTGTCTCGCTATATGCATTCGATGTAGGATTCCGCTGCGTAGCCAGTGAGATGTCTTGAGATGTCACTGTGGGTGCTGCTAGTTGAGGTGCCCCGTGACCTACTCACGTATGCGGTGCTAGTTGAGTCGCTGCGTGGGTATAGAGCTTTAGGGTTACCATTGGTACAGTTTAGAAAGAAAATGGCCGAGCGAAGATTTTACTAGTTTTCGTTTTACCGATAGCATTTATGCATTTATATGCACACAGCAGTTATTATGTTATATAGATTCTGAATATAGTTTTTCAAAGATGTAGATAAAACCCGCTCGGCAAGATTTCATTAGCATATGATATTAGAAACCGTTTTACAATTTTACATCCGTTTTAGAAGCATAATTTCTGCATGTACTTTAGAAATTTCTATCTTTGTATAATATTCTTGTAATTAAATTCTCATTTACACTCACTGAGCTCCTTTAGCTCACTCATTTTATGTTTTATGTTTTAAACCCCTTTCCCAGGTGCAGGTCTCGGAACGCAAGCTGCTGATTCTCCTATTGCCGAGTAGTGGGCCGAATCCATAGATAATTTTTGTACATGTAAATGTGCTAATAGCACTCTTTACTTTATGCATAATAGTTGTAGGCATGTATATTTGTAAGTATGTGTTGAATCAAGAAGAAGAGATTTCCAGTTTATGATGATCGTTTTTACTTTTTATGATTATGCTTATTTTGTGATTTACATGAAATATTTGAGTTGTGTTAGATTTGATTTGAAAAGGACCGGAGGTTCGAATTGGTAAAATTGAGGTGTGTTCGAATTAGAAGTGAAATTTCCTTGCAGGTTTAGATGGATTTTTTGAAAAACAGGGGAAACTCTGTCCGTTTGTTTTTAAAACTAAGATGTCGTTTTCATGTATATTACTAGATCTTCTTAGTAGGAACAAGAATTAAAAAGGGGTTCGCCTCGCGGAATTTCTTAACTTACCCAGTTAGGTTCGGAGGAACTTCCGTCGGGGTGCCCGGCAGGGCTGCTGGGATCTATAGTAGAGGATCTCGGGTCGGGTCCTGTCATATAGAGAAATTCATTGGGATGAATAACTTAAACTTATGGAATGTAAAAGTCAAGGCTCCACTAGTAAAGGAATGGTTAGACTTAACTTTAAAGGAAACCCAAGCAATTACTAGTGAAGAGAAGAAACATTTGAAACCTTGGGAGATAAATTGAGATACCATTTTAAAGAGAGCCTGCAGCACTATAGTATTAGCGTTGAGTAACGAAGTATTAAGAGAGGTGAATGGATAAGAGATTGCATTAGATTTATAGAAGAAACTTGACACCTTATACATGAGGAAGTCTTTAGCAAATTGTCTATATATGAAGAAGAAGTTGCACCAACTATCTATGTTTGACAAGTCTTCAATAAGAGATCATATTGACACCTTTAATAAGATCATCATAAGTCTTGAGACTCTAGACATCAAGATAGAAGATGAAGATGAAGATAAGGCCATCATCCTGTTAAATTCGTTACCATCAAGTTATGAGAATTTTGTGGCTACGTTACTGTATGGTAAGAAGACTTTTCAAGGCATCATTGAATTCAAAAGAATTAGAGAAGAAATCTAAACTAATAGTGCAGTAGGTTTGGTTGCAAAAGGAAAGAAGAACAACCAACCTAAAAGGATATCTAAAAAGTATTTTCTTTGTAACAAGGAAGAGTGCTTTGTGACGGATTGTCCTAAAATAAAAGGAAGGGATGAAGATGCTGTAATAATAAGTTATAAGAATGACATTGAAGTTGTAGACTCTTTAATTGCCTTCGAAGAAAAGTACGCTGACAAGTGGATACTAGATTCTAAGTATAGTGTCTATATATATTTTGGTAGATCATTATTCACCAACTATAAATCCATTAGCGGTAAAATACTAATGAGGAATGACATGACTTGTGAGATCATAGGGGTTGGTAATATAAGGCTGAGAATGCAAAGTGAAAAACTTAGGGACTTACATGGTGTATAGCACGTTCCTAAACTTAAGATGAACTTGATATCCCTAGAGAAGCTCGAAGCAAAAGGCTTGGCTAGAGCGGAAAAAAAAATTTGAGTGTAGTAAAAAGATCTATTAAGATGAAATGTGAGAAGCATAAAGGGAGATCTATGTGCTTAAAGGGATGATTGAAGGTGGCTCAACATGAGGTGTTAGAGTAATGCAGACCATGAGGAGACATTTAAAATAAATTCACTAAAGTGATGAGGGTCGAAAGGGAATGCATTGCATTCATACCTTTAAAGACCAAAGTTATAAGCCTAAGATGAGTTAAGTCTTGCCAGCGCTACGGCACTAAAACATAGGCGTCGCAGCGCTGAGCCTTAGTGCTGAAGTTCCGTGTTTTTATGCTCTTTCTTACTTCTAACTTTTTGTCTTACTCCGCCTTCGTGTACCCATTGTGTACACAAAGATTTAACTAGAATCAACTCTAGGTGATGGAGCAATTGTATGGATGGATCCAAAAGCCTTTTTATAGGGACATTTTGAATCAAGGAATGATATGTTAAAATTAGTGATTCAATAATCATGTATGAGCATGAATTGAGAGGGATACCAAGTGAAAAGTTAGTAAGAAGTCTACTACGTGATGAGCATACGAAGAAGGAGTAAGACAGAGAGTTGGAAGTAAGAAGAAGCACAAAAACATGGAACTTCATTACTAGGGCTCAGCGACGTGGTGCTAATGGTCTAGTGTCACAACGCTGGCCAGCCAGCGCCACCACGCCCAACTTTGAGGATTTTCGTTTTTAGCTCAGATTCGACTTCTTTGAAAGGGTTTTAGACTCCTAAACACATGGACTTTTATTTCAACTAAGTTTAAGGTTTTTAAGAATTTTGAAAACACTATATAAATCTTTGTAAACTCTTAAAAATAAAAAAAAAAAGCATTAAATGAGAGACTCTAAGAGAGATTAAAAAATTAGGTAGACATTAAGTACTTGTGTGCATTAGGGTGAAACTATTATGAGTATTTATTATTTTTGTGTAAACGAAAGTATGACATATAGATTTCTTTAAGAATTCTTTAATATATTTTTTTTTTTTGTAATCTCTAAAAGAGTTAATAAGAGATAATAGGATTCCTTTGATCCACTATAGATGTAAGTTTTTGCCGAATCATATAAATTAGTTGTGTGTATATTTTTGATTTAATCTAATTCTTATTTCTTTTACTTTATATTTACTTGAAATTATACGATTCCACAACAAAGAGAGTATTACGGCAAAATGCTAATCTTTATTTCAGGAACAAATTAGAGTTAGATCTAAATCTCCCCTCAACCTTTAACAGAAATAATTTCATGTAATAATACTGCTCGTTATAATATAAGCAAATACTTTCCTTAAAAAAGAATTCCTCAATGCCCTCTTAAAAACAATACTATCTTCTCTTATTAATTTTATTTTTAAATATTGTCCTTTTATTATATTATTATTTTTCTTTTTACTTCTTGTATATAAAATGTCCGATTTTGTCAATGCCTCAATATATAACTTAAATTTATATTTTAAAACATGTGAATGTTCATATTTGATAAGCAACTACATTCTTTATATATAACTATGGTGGGATAATTTCCACTTATAATGATATTATATTTTTCATCTAAAAATGGTTGCAAAATTCCTAAATTGTACTAAAAAAGAATTTCTAAAAAACACCAAACAAATGTATAGATAATACATTTTTCAGTGGTGGTTTGCAATGTACCTTTTCTTCCATTGATGCTTTTAGTTGAGATCCCTTCTCTCACGTTAAATTTTTTTGTATATATATATATATATAACTTTATGTCTCTTTTAAAATTAAAAAAAAAAAAAAAAGAATAGTAAATATAAGTGTCATTATAATGGTATGTCAGTAAGTGGGCCTGCCCGAGTGGTTATCGGGCCGGATTAGAAATCATTTCGGCTCTGCATGCAAGGTTCAAATCCGGCCACTCATGTTTTGTCGTTTAAATATTCTCATTCCGGCCCAACTCAAAATAGTTTTAACTTCAAAAGATATAAAATCAATTAAATATTAGAAGTAGGATTTGAACTAGCCCAATTCAAAATTGTTTTTAACTTCAAAAAAATTTAAATTTGTTATTTTTAAATTCTCAATTCGGCCAAATTCAAAATAATTTTAATGTTTAAAAAAAAATTAAATTCAATTAAATATTAGGAAGAGGTTTCAACTGGTCCAATTCAAAATAATTTTTAGCTTCAAAAAAATTTAAATTTAATTAAACGATAAAAATAAAGTTTGAATGTTAAATCTTTGATGTTGTGGTTAACAACATATTAAATCATCGACTTGGTGGTTAACAATTATATGTTCACCAACTGAGTTATTCTAACAATCTAAGTTCTCCATTCGGCCCAACTCAAAATAATTTTTAATTTTAAAAAAATTAATTGAATTTAAATTCTCAATTTGGCCCAACTCAAAATAATTTTTAATTTAAAAATATTTAAATTCAATTAAATGTTAAAAAAAAATTTAAACCGGCCAAACTCAAAATAGTTTTTAATTTTAAAAAAATTTAAATTCAATTAAATGCTAAAAAAAATAATTTGAACGTTAAATCTCCTATCTTATGGTTAACGACCATATGCGCTACCCAAATGAATTATTCCAACAATTTATTAAATTATGTATAAACTTTACATTTTATGACTTTCGTAGACAGACTATATAATCCCGTTTATTTTATTAGTTGATATCCCCATTCCCCATTCTTAATAGTTGCTTATGCATCAAAGGCCATGCACAGAGTAACTTGTGATCCTAGCTGCTGATATAATCACCGAGGCATGAAGATGAAACACCTAAACTTATACACCATCCAAGTTCATATTTCAGTGCAAAAGCTACAACTAAAGCATGAAGATGGAACAACTAAACTTGTACACCTTCCAAGTTCATATTTCGGTGCAAAAGCTACAACTAAAGCATGAAGATGGAACACCTAAACTTATACACCATCCAAACTCATATTTCAGTGCTAAAGTTACAATTGCAGTTAACATTATCAAGAATAATGGTTTTACTAAAATTTGGTAAAGTCATACTTTAATATTAAATGTAAAACTTATAATGAAGATAAGTTATAATACCAAAAACAGGACATTTAACCATTACAAATTACACATGCGAGAATTATATATTATCAGCACAGCGGCTAGTCCCAGATTTTTAGAGAACATCATGCAGCATTCAATTTCTCTTCGCACACTTTCACAGCATGTATGGAAGAGAAAAAGCAACATCATAATAATCTCCAACTCCACAAAACACCAAGAAATAGTGTTTCCCTTTCTAAAAATCACAAAGCACTTTGTAAATTCAATATCCCCGAACAACAATGTCTTACAGAGAATGCCCTACAGACATGAAGCCATTTAGTTTTTCAGTGCTATCTACCATTCCAGACTCATTGAAGGCAGGACAACTAGATATTTGAGACCGGGTAGTTTTCTGAGTTTCTTCACATAATCTGCATAATGTTGAATAATCAATCTCTCTTTTACTTCATGCAGAGAATCTTACATGGACCAGAATTGTACTTCCTCGATAATCCAGCCGCACTAATAATTTCAAGAGTTGGCAGCAAATTAATCATAGACTGTTCCTGTGCCAACCTAAATGAACTACTTTGTATTCAATTCGCCAAATTCTGTGTTAAAGAAAGAATAGTATAAAAGAACAACCAAATTCCCGGTCTGCCAAAATGGTATTCATAACCCAGCCAAGTGAAATAACTGTGGAAAAAATTTTGGCGAACAAAAACAAACATCTTTTCCTTCACAGCGCAAGGCAAAACAGATCCATCGTGGTTTAGCATATAGTTTATTTATTTATTCATTTATTTTTATTATTATTATTATTACCAGAATAAGCAGGTGAAAATTAAATGCCTATCAGACATCTTCTCAAGATCTCATTTAGAAACAAGACAAATACAAAGACAATATCTTTCTTTAAAACATATCAAATGAATCCAGTAATTAGAACAAGGAGTCTCTGATTACACAAAAAAAACTAATAACACAGAGCAAATAAACTACGAAACAAGAAATAAAAATTCCATTTGATTCTGGATGCTAAATTAAACATAAATCACCTCAGGTTCTCAATGATAGATCTGGGAAGAACCAAGAATACTTCCAGTACCACATTATAACATTCTATAAAAATTCAACCATTACAACATCATGGGATGATGCATTTTTACAAAATTTTGTTTCACGATTAGGAGCAAAAAATATTCATGTGACCCAACATACAGTAAAACCTGTCAAGAGGACTACAGATAAAAACCTAGAAAACAATAAAGGGTTAAACATTGGCTATAATCCTAAAAGTGGATAGAGAATCTCTTGATCAAAGAAAAACAGTGAAATAGGGAAGAAGAGCAATTTCCACATGAAAAAAATTAGATTTTAAAAGAAAAAAAATTAAATAAAGAACCATTCGCAAAGTCATACATGAGCATTCAAAAGTCACAAGAATATCAAAATGGAATCCATCATTACAACCAGGTTTCCATATGAAGAACAAGGCTCATGTTTAATGTTTATGAAATTGAATTGGTGTCCACCTTCAACGCTAGTGGTGATTTAGGAGAAAACTGGCCTACAAAAGCTTCAGGGGAAAGCTTTTCCTTTGTAACAAATGCACATACAACAAACTTTCATTATCTAGATATCATTCATCAAACCATTATAGATGGTGACAGATCATTTTTTCAAAAACCTATGGGCCTTGAAATGAATTTGTGCCTGGCTTTTTGGTCTCAAAAAAAGAAATGGCTCAGCCATCCTCCTTAGCTAAACCATTATAATAATTATAATCTGGAAGAGTATTAATAGAAGAGAGCCAATTTAAAATGCAATGAGATAAAGAATTGGAAAATTTGGAGATATGAATGATTGCTGGAAAACTTACTATGTTTCTCTCAAGAGATTATCCAGACTGTAGAATTAAAGATTGGCCAATTCTTATCCAATAAGAACAAATTGGAGTTGATTCTTTTATGATAACAACATGTGAGGTCTACATAAGGTTAGTTGTGCTATTATAAAATTGGAAAAAGAAACCTATTCATTCCTTAGCCCAAACGACAAATATTTCTTGTTGCATCGTTTAGCTACAAAAGGGATAACAACAGAAAGCCAAACAGTTATCTGACACTACACTTCAAATTGTTTTCTCTATTAAACAAAATGTATGTCATATACAAGAAAACAACTTAACAGTCAACTTAAGCTCTGGTATAACATATCAAGAGAGAGAGAGAGAACGAAAATGTCTGACCTACCTAACGAGCTTTGCACTTTCTCAAAAGTTCGTCATATAAAATCTCCTTTCTTGCCTTGATAAGGCTATGTTTCAACTTTGACAATGAGGAAGGTGCTAGCTGGATTCCTTTTCCAGTCATACCTGTAGCATACTTAACAGCTTCTGGAAGCATATGCATATCGCAAAGCCCAACCACCAATAAATTACCGGTCTCAGTCAAATCAGAATGGTGATTCTCAATCATGTATTTCCAAAATTTTATAGAAATATATGGGTCCCCAGAATCCACATAAACCCTAACTGCTGCATGGCAATTTTCATGATTCAAAACACACTCATTTTTAACCATCTCATTGAACAATGCAGAAGCCTCCCTTAACTTCCTACACTTAACCAAGAACTGAAATAATACATTATATGTTTGCATATCTGGGAATGCCCCATTATAAGCCATTTCATCCAGCAACTTCATTGCCACACCAGTATCATTAGAATAACAATATAAGGTAATTATCATATTATACATCTGAGTATCAGGTCTAAAACCAATTCGCCCCACCATTGCATCCCAAATTAACTCAGCTCCTTTGATGTCCCGACCATTCAAGCATTTTTCAAGTGCAACCTTGAAATACTTCATCCTCGGATGACACCCCCGATCAATTATTGTCTTCAAAGAATTCAAACTCTCATAAATCCCATCATGACCCTTAAGCAAAGTACACAAAAACGAATCATATGCAGGCACATTGTCGGGATCCCACCCAATCTCAACCACCATCTCTCCGAAAGTGTTCTTCGCATTAACCATATCCCCTTCATTCTCCCACCCCTCTAACAAGATTGCATACGTGTCAGCATCTGGCCTAATGCTACCCATAACAACATGCACGAACTGGAAAGCATGTACAGTTTTCCCATCCCTACAAATGGCACTCAATAGCGAATTCAATGCAATAACATCATGCTTAAAACCATACTTTTCCATAACTTCAAATGTCATAATAGCATCTTTAACTCTATCAGCGACAACATAACTACCAAAAACAGAAGCAAATGTGGCTAAAGAAAGCAAACCCTCTTTCTTCATAGACTTAATGGCATCCCACATAGCATCGAAGAGAAAATTCTTACCCAACAAGTCAACAACAAGATTCCAAGCATAGGGGCTGTGCTTGTCATTTAACTGGTAAGCTGACCATCGGAAGAACTTGACAGCGGGACCCGGGTATGCGTAAGAGAGCTTGAGGACTTGCTCGACGGTGTCGTGAGAAACCCTTATGCGGGTCTCGTCGAGAACCTTCTCGACAGCTTGAGAAGGAGTGTTGGCGATGATCTCGCAGAGGAGTTTGATAGTCGGCGGCAAGTTTAGGACGTCGAGATATGAAGTGAAGACAGGACGTTTTCGTTTTTTGTTAGCGGCCTCCGGAGAAGAGTCGTGACGGTGGCGTCGTTTGTCGTGAAGGGGCATGATTAGGTCGGTTTTGAATTTGAATTACAAGAAGATGAAACCCTAAATGAAGGGCAATCAACAGGGTATTTGCGGTTGAGCTTGGAGCCTTGAAATTGAAGCTGGTTTATGTTGAAATTGAAGCTGGGCCTTCGTTAACTATGAGCTCTTGCAAAACACGTTTTCGGCATTGTCATTCATTATTAGTGTTTTTACTTTTTAGGATATTATAAAATAGACTTTTACTTTTTCTTAAATAAATAAAAAAATATAAAGAAATAAGGATTTTTTGTGTGGAAAGAAATAGACTTTAATTTCGAATTAAAGATAGAAAATCTCTATGATAGTATTGTTTTTTATAAAGATATTTAAGCGTACTTTTACAAATATAAATAAGATTTATTAGTTTAATAAAATTATAGATGCTAATTGCTTTTATTGATATATTTTATTAATTCATAAAACAAATTAGTATTTTTTTCCTCTTAAATTCGACTTAGAGGCTTAACCACTACAAAGTCAAGCCTATCTAGGCGTAAGCTCGAAAGTCTGAGCCTAAACATTTTAAGGTATATGGATATCTTTAAGCAAGTTTATAGTCCTTACTTCACTAAAATTATCCTCGGTAGTCGAGTATCCTCTTCGAGCCAATCGACCACCCTTGTTGTGCACAAGTATCCTAAAAAGGACTTGCCACCGAGAATCACAAACTCAATATGTCTTTTACAAATATGACTTCAATATTCTTGACATGAATCTTACCGATGTAAGAAAGATTTAACCCTATTTAAGTAAAACTTTAATACATTAGTTCAAAAAGGAAAAGTCTTAATAATTTTTCAGCCTTAATGGAATTCTACAACAACGTATAGAGCTCACATTATAATTCTATAAAAATGGTCTAAATTGCGGAGCTAAGGATCATGATCAAGAGCAATATATACACATTGAAATTGACATCCACACTTACATATATAGATTACTTTCGCAAGTTCCAAAACTCTCTTTGCCCTCAAATTCTCAGTAAAAACCTCTTTTTCTTATCGCCCTTTCTTTTTGTTCTAGTATTATTTTCTCTCTTCTTTTACTATTGCTAACTTAAGCATTAGAGTGTTTATGCCCAAAAAATATTCGACCCACTCTCACTTTCTTCTTTGGTTGTAGGATTCCTCGTAGGCCCAACATCTTTAGAGCAGACTAATCCAGCCAAGTTTCTCTGAAAGTCTAATTATTGTTCTTAGAAGAAGCAAATTCAAATCATTGATTTGAAAGTTGATAAAATTTTCAAGTCAATAATTTGGCATTGTCTGTGGGAGCAAACAAAAAGCTATTGAAAGAGCAAAACTCATAAGGAATGTTCATTCAAATATTGTGATTACCTGCTCCATGGCTATTCATAATAGTAGATAGAATCTGTAGGTTGATAAAACCTAGTTCACAGAATCAAGAAAAAAACTGTAGAAGTACGAAATAATAACATATCATCCCAAGATGGAGAATCACTAACTTGGTGAGAGGCACTGGAAGAAGACTTAAAAAAATCTCATAAAGACAATGATGAGTTAAAAAGCTTGAGGGCCAAAGTACTAGAGAAGTATAAAACCTTGGATAGATTGCAGTAACTCCGACAGATTACTGAACCACAACACAATTTTCTAGATTCAAGAAGCACCTAATTGATGCTATAGTAGTTAAACGTAAGTGCATGCTATTGTATCAAGTAATATAGAATTTTAAAGTCCAAGTATTGATCCTTCATGGACTATACGATCTAATTATATTAATCAATTACTAAAATTATACCTACTTTACTTTTATCAAGAAAACTATAATATGCAATTTAACTAATTAACCTAAAACTTAACTTAGATAGCAAATAAACAAAAGGTTAAACTCACAAATTGATAATAATAAAGGGTATAGACTCATCTTCTAATATTTCATTGAACTCATTAACTTCTTAGTTAATCCCTTAATACCAATTGTTGGTTTAAACACTAATCTCATCACAAGCCTCTGTTGATGGTTGAGTGACTATATTACATATTCTAACAATCACCTATATGTCTATGGTAATCAAATTAGAATGTAATTCATTAAGATCAAGTCTAAATCATGTCATATAAACTATCTAGGTATATGTCTATCCTAGATAGAACTCGCAGTTGTTACCCTATGATCATACATCACACTATTTTAGGCTAAGCACATGAATTACTTTGTCAAGTCCATCATGGTTCCTCAATTATTCAAAATATTGATCAGGTATAATGAAAACATTAAGATCAAGATAAAATGAATCAATTATATAGTATTAAGTTCATAAACTAAGAATTCATAAAATCTAACTATATACTAGGTTCACATAGTCTAACATTAGATAAACAAAGTTTACCTCATCACAAAACTAAGAGTATCAAACTAATCCATGAAAGACAACAAGAACAAGAACATAATAATAAGAAGCAAAAAAACTATTTAAGAAGACACCTTGATGTGCTTCTTGTTAGGGTCGGTTCTTACGTGCCATCCCTGAATGTACATATACTTATGTATTTATACAAGTGTACATTTATATTAAATCACTAATACCCATATATATGGTATTATGCATGTAACGTTATAGACATTGTAGATCTGAAGGAGTTCGGATCAGATCTAAAGGAGTTTAGATAAGGGCTCATAGTTAGCCACACTGAGAAATATAATTGCTAAATGTTAGCACAGCTAAGTGTTAGCTGGTTATAATACTCAGCAAATTTAAGAGTTGGAGCCTTGTCTGTAATGGGATATAGACCTGGGAATATACTAGTAATTGTATAGTTGCAATCAGGTGTCAAGAAATATAAGTTGTGCAAGTACGTTCTCAAATAATTGTCCCTGATCTATTTCTACTGATGCGGGTCTGTCGGTGGATACCTTTATATATAGATCAATATATGTCGTACCTATAGGGTATAGATGGTTGTTCCTAGCCAACCATGAGCTTGGAGCTCGTATTGACACATAGGTATCCAGTTAGAACTAGATATAGGACAGACTCACGAGGGCGTTCGATAAACATTCAATGTAAGCCGTCAACGGAGGGTTCTCTCAAGTTGAGTAGTATACGTGGTCCTTTGACTTGAGTGTCATGGTGGGCTTGTAAGTGATCCACCATACTTTGGTTCCACGCATGTCACAGACCTTTCATGGTGTGACCACTAGGTGTCGCTGGGTATGGTTCGATGCTTATAGAGTCTGGTGTGTACAGATATAGAATCCATCAACTCCCATATGGAGTTTGATATCCAGATCTTCGAGATTGTATCTCAGAAAGTCTTGTGGCCATAAGCAACCATCCCAGGAAAGAGTTCCGTTAGGGTGGAACAATATGGCAAATGAGTTTGTGCATATTGTTCAGTGAGATACAAGTCTGGAGATAGGACATGGATGAGCATATGGGGATTTGACGGTGATAATCTATACCCCCGTACATCCAAGATATCATAATGGAAGGACTATACGTATGTGTTGTAACCTCAGCTTGCATGGTTCAACGCGTTGATTTGTATATTCATGATATGTACATAGGGCATTGCTCACGGACTCATGGAATAGTTTCATTTGACGAATTGGGCGTAGGAGCTAGGGAGTCCTGCGATATGAAGTGTACTCGTTGTGCACTGGGGCAGCGTGCCGAATTAAATTGTTTAATCCAACAATATTCAATATTACCACAGGAATGTGTGCGTGTCTGTATTAAAGTGTTAAATACATCAATTAGTCAATAATTGTTATTTATTAATTGTATAATGACACGTAGCATATTGTGGACCCTCAGTTGAGTTTACGTAAGTGTGAGATTTGGTGGGACCCACTAGGGGGTGAACTTGATAATTATTCATGAGGGGCAAAATGAACATTTCTCATTTTAATTATTTAATTGTTAAATAATCAAATATCTCTCTTTTTATATTATATAATATATATTATTATATATTATATTATATTATATATATATGTAAAGAAAAGAGAAAGAGAAGAGAGTGTGATTTGGGCATTTGATGCCCGAGAGAAAAAAGAGAGGAAATGGAGAGGAAAGAAGAAGAAGAAAAAGAAAAGAAAGGAAAGGAAAAAAAAACAGGGGAAAAATGAAATTGTTTCATTTTTCCTCTATCTCTCCAATTGGAGCAACTGTGAATTATTTCAAAATTTCTATTTCTTATCATTTTGGAGAAAAGGATGAAAATCACACATCGGCCATTTTGGGAATTATGAGTTAATCCCGGGCTGAATATCAGGCTGCTGTTCTAGCTCACCAAGCCCACTGTGTTGGTGACTAAAACTGCACATAAGTTGGTCTCCATGCGGACTCTAGAAAAAATACGTGTATAACGTTACACGTTTTGGTGAGTTCTCTATCTTTTAATATATTAATGTGATTAATATATTTATTTATTGTGCTTATTACAAAATTTATACTCTTCCGCTGTGTTAGGCAATAGACACAATTGCACATGCATACACCCACACGTGCCTTAGATCCGCCAACACTTCTATCTCTTCATTGGCTTGAATATTCAATCTTAAACTTATACATTGATTTCTTGGCCTTGATCTCTCAATTTTGAGTGTGTTATTTCTCTGCATTTTTACTTCTCTAAAATCCATGTTTTGGCTCTTAAATGAGTACTTTTATAGGTATTAGAAACCCTAAAGTTGAGGGTCTTCGAATCTAAGTCAAAAGAGGAGAGTTGAAAGGGGATTTTTGTTGTTGCACGGGCGTTAAGATCTAGAAACACGACTTTAGGGAAGCATCAATGGGCGCTACAATGCTAGCTTATGAGCGTTGCAGCACCCTACATTCTATCTTAGAGGTCATGGTGCCCAAATCTGTATTGGCTGGGTCTCATATTTTTAGTGTATCTCTTTTATTTTGTATCTATTTTGCCTCCTATTTGTTTCTATTTGTCATATTTTCCATCATGCACCTATTTATGATATATAAAAAATGATTAAATAGAAAAATATTCATAATTTGGAGCAAAATACCCAAGTTGGGGACTAAATATACTAGTGTTGTACGCCCCTATCAAATACCACCAAACTTAAGATTTTACTCGTCCTCAAATAAAAGAAAGACAAATAATCATAATTTATTAACTCTAAATAAAAAAATAAACTAAACAAGCATCGGTTGATTAGATGATCATCCTCATTGTCTAAAAGACTGTTAAATGGTACAAGTCTCTTTAGAACGCAATAGATAACTTTTAATAATTCATCATACCATTCATCTAGTACTTCATTCTCTCTTATATATGATCACTCGTTCGTGTGTGCAATAAGTAAGTCATTGTTAAATGAAACTCAAATTTACTCAATACTTAAACTAACACATAAATATGATGTCTCGACATAAATTCAATAATAATACTACTATAAGATTGCTGTTCATACTACTCTCTACTAATGTAGAAATACACATGTTTATGGATATATTTAGGACTTTATTTACTTATAACATAAGAGAAAAAAAATACAAGGTCACGAGTCTAGAAAATATTTTATGAAAAGAATGGCTTGAGAACAAAGAGATAAAAGGCCGTCAAGAGTTATAAAATATACTCGAAGGGACCAACCACGAGGAGCAGGTAGGGGGAATTGGATGAGGAGGTCTCCCTCTAAAATAGCCAAAGTTCAGAAGGAAAAGCATATTCCTTTGACCGTTCTATTGGTAGTAATTTTTAAAGCCATCAAAGAGAAAGGCTTGCTTGAGGAGCCAAAAGCCACCATTACCCCACTCGAACAATGAAATAAGGATAAGAGATATGAATACCATTAGACTAGAATCACACTATTAGCACGTGCCTATCTTTGAAGTGTCATATGGATTGACTAAAGCAAAGTGTGTACTTAAAAAAATCCAGAATCAACTTGGAAAAAGAAAAAGCTTAGCCTAACAAGAACTTAGAAGCTAGGAACTCTCATCGACAAGAAATGACCATGATAATATCTAGAAGCCTTACACCTCACACTCAATAAAGATTTAAATAGACAAAGATAAAAATACTTCTAGTATTCATTAGTCAGACACTAAGAGATGTGCAACACCATGCCAAAAAGCTAAGGATCCAGACAGTCCCCACTTACTGAGAAGAATCCACAAGGATAAATTACCCACATGATGACGTACTGATCATAACCATTCAGATAGTTAGAATAGAGGTAAACCAAGTACTTGTCGATATAGGGAGCTCAATGGAGATAATATTCATAGAGATACTAGATGAGCTCAGTATCAAAGACTTGAAGATGGATAGAACATAAATACCATTATATGAATTTAAGGACAGTTGCGTCATGTCATTAGGAGTTGTCAACTTGCCATATCTATAAGGAGAAGCCATATGTCAAGACCATGATGGTAAAATTGTAGTGGTCAACTAGATGCTGCTTTATTTAGTCATGTTAGGAAAACTTTTTATGAGATATTCAAATGTAGCAATGTCCGTCCACTATTTGAAGTTAAAATTTCCTACTGGGAAAAAGTAGGGGTTATTAGTGGAGATAAAAAAGTGACAAATGGCTATTAGGAGTATAAAAAACTTTTTATATCTCAACAGTATATCCAAGGGAAGAAAACCAAACAAATCTTTGAAGCAAGTAGGAGAATTACTTTTAGTACCCATTAGACTAAGGTTACCCGAGAAGGTAGTCAAAATAGGCTCGTAGCTAAAACTAAAGATAAAGGAATAACTAAGTACACTAGTAAAGAAGTTCTCAAACTTCTTCGCATGGTCACTCGAAGATATACTAGGAGTAAGCCTTACTATTTTCTCAAATGCATTGGCCATCAATTCATCTTTCAAACTGATCAAACAAAAAAGAGGAATTTTTAATTAAGAAAGAAATAAAGTTATTGTAGCAGAGGTCGAGAAACTTTTAGCAGCAAGATTAGTCCGAAAAGTCCACTACCCAAAATGGTTAGCTAATGTAGTGATGGTTAATAAAGCCAACGATAAATAGAGAATGTGTGTCGACTTCACAAATTTAAACAAAGCTTGCCTCAAAGACAACTTTCTACTTTCGAAGATAAACTAGTTATTAGACTTTCTGGTCGGGCATGCTCTCCTTAGATTTATGGATGCTTTCTAAAGATTCAACCAAATCAAGATGTTCCCTCTTATTCAAGAAAAACATTTATTCATTACTTATTAAGGAACTTATTGTTACAAGATCATATCATTCAGACTAAAAAACGCAGACGCTATCTATCAAAAGCTCATAAATAAACTATTCAAACCACTAATTAAGAATAGTATGGAGGTAAATATGAAGGATATAATCACAAAGTCAGTACGATCTGAGGGCCATGTAAATAATTTAAAAAGACCTTTGAGATTCTAAAAAAACATCACATGAAGCTAAACCCTAAAAAATGTGCCTTCGGGATCAAATTAGGAAAATGTTCGGATTTATGGTAAGCCAGAGATGGATTGTGGCTAATTAGACTAGATTCAACCAGTCCTCGAAATGAAGTACCCAAATACTATAAAAGAAATACAAAGGCTAACAAACTAAATAGCTACTCTTAGTCGATTTATCTCCAAAACTATTGATAAGTGCTTTGAATTTTTTCAGGCTATCATGAGTAAATGGAAAGTGAGGTAGACCTCTAATACAAGAAGGCTTTTTATAAGTTAAAGGCATACCTGACCTAACCATTCTGCCTCACGGTATTAAAAATCAGGGATTAGTTGGTAATATTCTTATAGGTCTCGACATGAGTAGTACGCACAATACTAATAAAAGAGAAAGAAAGAGTTCAGAGACCTATATACTTTGCTAATAAAGCCTTCACAGACCCCAAGACTTGTTACCATTTGTAAAAAAGCTTGCATTGGCACTAGTTATGTTAGGAAAAAAATTATAATTGTACTTCCAAGCCCACACTATAGTCATCCTTACCAACCAGCCTATGAAATAGATCCTCTAAAAGCCCGAACACTTTGAATATTTGACTAAATGGTTGATCGAGCTCAATGCATTTGATATTTAGTTTAAAACAAGGATAGCCTTCAAAGGATAGACTCTCTCAGACTTTATTGTATAATGCACCTATGAAGATGAGGTCGTACCAAAAATTTCTTGTGAAGAGCCTGTAAATATATAAACTAATGACAAATCTTTGCCTCAATTTAGACACTTTTTATTGATGAACCTTCTAACTCTAAGAGATGTAGGGCTACCATTATCCTTATTAATCTAGAAGGAGATGAGCTCAGTTATGTGGTCAGATTCAGCTTTCTTACTTCAAACAACTAAGTTGAGTACGAGGCCCCCTTAGCTAGATTAAGAGTTGCATACTCCTCGTCAAGAGAACCCTTATCAAAAGTAACTTATAGCTTATTGTCAACTAAGTCAATAAAGGTTTCGAGGTGTGAGGAGATCATATGGCTGCTTGTCTTATAGAAGGTCAATAAGTAGATCAAAAATTTCATGAAAGTTGAAGTCCAGTATATACCAAGGTAAAAAGTCATAAGGCAGACATATTAGCATGAATTGCTTCATCTGAGGAAGCTCTAATACCACAATTTGTCCCCATCGAGTTTATCCTCAAACCTAGCATTTAAGAGACTGAGATCGAAGAGGTCATATAGATCAATCAAGAATACATTGAAAATGGAAAGCTACCAAAAGATAATTTAGAAGAACAAACCAGTTGTGGTACTGATCAGCTTAATACACCATCGTCGATGGAATCTTTTATAAACAATGACCTTTTCTCATGTACCTGAGGTGTATAACGCCCAAAGAGGCCAAATATGTCCTTCGCCAAAATTGAAGGATTTTTTAAAAATCAATCTAGAGCTGAGGTTCTGGCTTACAAGATTTTCTAGATGGGTTACTATTAGTCTACCATACTCTATGATACAAAGGAACTCGTCAAGAAATTTGATTCATGCAAAATATATGAAGATAACATTCATGTTTACTAGAAAACTTAAAAACAATGACTAGTCCTGAACCCTTCGCATAGTAGAGACTCGACCTGATCAATCCCTTACCCCGAATGAGAAGCTCAGCAAAGTACGCTATCATTGTTGTCGATTACTTTACCAAGTGGATAGAAGCTGAGGCCTTGTAAGCATTATACCATTATTATAATCCATGGAAAGCAGTTCAAGAATGAAAGCTTTAAAGATTTCTATAAACAACTTAGAATATAGCTTTTGTTTGCCTCCCTTACTCACCCAAAGATAAACGAGCAAGTAGAATCCTTTAAGAGGCTCATAAAAAAATGCTGAAGAAAAAACTAGCCGAGAAAAATAGGCTTGGATAAATGAGTTATCTGAAGTACTATAGGTAATGAAGACTACTAGCAAGACCGTTGTTGGTGAGACTCATTTCTTCATGGCCTTCAAATGCGAAGCCATAATCCCAGCTAAAGTATAAATGCCTACCCACCGGGTGCAATATTTTGATGTAAATAATGAGCTTATAAGGGAGAAGTTAGGCCTGGTTGAGCAAAAGAGATAACTAGCAAAGGTTCTGACAACTACTTATCAACAAAAGATTGCTTGGCATTATAATAAGAGAATCTGAGCTTGAGAATTTCAAGAAGGAGATATGGTTCTGAGAAAAGTATTACCAAACACTAAGAACCCAATTGAATGAGTTCTCGAACCAAATTAGGAAAACCCTTACAATGTGCTCAAAAGGATTCAACCAGATGCCTATAAGCTTAGACACGCAGATGGAAGGGTTGTTAGAAATCTCTAAAATGTCAAGCTTTCGAAAAAAAAATTTTATTTGTAGCCATCTTTATTGTATTCCTTAAACTTATAAAAGTTAAAAAATTCATCATTAAACCTTATTTTTTTCAAAAAATAATGAGCAAATGAGTTTTGGACAATTATGAGTGTAAGGGGCATCCTTAATGCTCGAATAGGGTAAAAGAGGAGGACTTCTTCAAATATCTCTTTGAAAGATAAACGTTCACCCAAGAGAAGCCTAAAATGCAAACTTGAGAATGTGTACATTAAATCTTGGAATATAAAGACTTAGTTAAAGCCTAGAGAAGGACTATTATAGCACAAGAAGTCATAAACAAAAATAGAGATTTTAATTGATATGTGAATAATTCACAAAACGTATTTACAAGGGAAAGTAAAAACAAAAATACAAAATCTCAAGCATCAATAGTAAGAGGGACAAATTGATCGTTAACTAAAGGTTAGGTAGTCGTGGTAGCAGGTGAAGCCGACGAGACCTCAACCAGTAAGTCATCATCATCTTCCTTATTACTTGAGGCATCAAGAGTATCATCCAGCCATTTAAGGTTAATTTTTGGATAATGCTCTCTGAGTAGATTGATAATCCTTTTAAATCCCTATATAACCCCTAAACCAATCACCTCATTCTTAACTATAGCAACTTTATCAGCTCCCTCTTTGATCTTATATGCCCTGTCTCACAGATTGTCAGACTCATATTTCAGAGCATCGACTAACTTTTTAATATTCTCCATTCGTTTCTTCAAATGGAAAATTTTCCATGTTAGCTCCGAGATCTTACTTTCAATAAAAATCATACCTCCAGTAACTTCATCTTGCCTAACTTTACTTTGTCGTTTGAGCTTAGAAAGTTGACTCTCAGTTGTAACCGTCTCAGTGGCCATCTCTTGCTGCTTTTCTTAAAGACTCATACATTTTTATCCTTAAGTTTATCTAATTCTTTGCCTTGGCTAAATCTTTTTTGAGGTCTAAAGCTTTTAAATCATCATAGATGCTTTAAGGATAATTCTTTGGCAAAATGATAAGCCATACACCTTATAAAAAAGAAAGTCAAGATTGAAGCAATCGAATGAGGGGAATTTAACTTAAATAGAAATAAGAAGAAAAGAAGGCTCATCTTCAACGCACTTACAAATGATGAATGAAAAGCAGTAAAAGCATCACAATCCTCTATCTAATGAGCAAGAACTAGCTAATAGACCCTTTCCCTTCCCTAAAAACCAAAAGCAGGTGCTTAAACTTACTCTGAGATGCAGTGGGCAAGTCAATAAAAGAAAAACTAGGAAGATTTGTAGCTAACAGCCTCCCAACCAATTGGATTGTCTCTTAAGAAAATGGGGTCATAATCTATTGGAATCGAGGAAGACCTTTGGGGAGGGTGTGGTGTTGTAGATTAAGGCAGAGTACCTTGAATTAGAGTTGAAGAGCCCTCTCATTTCCTTATCCCAATTATCAAATGATCTCTCTAAGTAGGCATCTTCGAAGCCTTTGCACCTCTCCCAGGAGCAGAAGTAATATTGTCCCCTTGACTACACATGAGTGGGTTTCTAGCATCTTCTTGAATAGTAAGCTTTATAGAGTGCTCTTTATGTCAAACATGCTTCTACTATTGTTCTTACCTTGTATAGCTGCAAAAGTACAAACAAAGCCCGAATCAGTGTTGAAGACTTGAAATAGAAAATATAAAAGATAAAAACAAACATTCATTCATTTCCTTAAATTTCCATTGAGACTGACCACCTTGATTGTTCTTTCTAACTAGAGGAACCTATTTTTTCTCAAAGTCGCCTGGCTCAGTCTTAATTACTACTATTATTTAAACACTTAAACTATGAAGCTCGGATTAACTTGGGCCTGACATGATTCCTAAAAAGCAATAAAAGTAGTCTACTATATTTTCAAAAATAATATCAATCAGCAAAACTCAAAGATGAAGAATAATAAATAAACCATCATTATCAAGTAAGAAACCACAATTAAAAAGACATACAAATGTGTGTACAAATTCACAAAACCTAAAAGTCCAAAAATATATGAGCTAAGTAAGAAAAAAGTGATTGTTTAAACAAATTGAAAAGCAATGACTTACAAATATTTGAGAACAAGCCAAGAAAAAGCAAATAACTAGTAAAAATAATGATCGGAGTAAGAAAATAGTGGTTACTAGACAAATCAAGCGCTTTTCTCCTCTTTAAGGAAACTAAAAAAAAATGGGCACCAAAATTCAAACTTCAATTTAATTAAAATAGGCTTCCAAATTATTGTATAAATATAAGTCGTAGATTAAATCCAATGGCCTCCGTGGAGTCTTACCTAAAGCTATATTTTCAACTGCTAAGTATAATCAATAACCGTTCTGTTTCCAAAAGATTAAAGTGCTAAGAAGGCCTTTATGTAACCTAAGCCACATTTGAAAAATAACTAATGCAAAAAAGTGTAGTATAAAAGGGATTTGCATTTAATGTGAAATGACTGCCTAAAATGTTCAAATGACCTAGTATACGACCTCCTCGAGCTAAAAAAAAGACCCTCAAACTGTTAGAGTTGGTGCTTACGTGCTATCCCTGAATGTATTTATACATGTGTACATTCTCATTAGATCGCTAATATCTATTTAAATGGTACTATACAATGTAACATTACAGACATTGTATGATCTGAAGGAGTTCAGATCTGATTTAAAGGAGTTTAGATAAAGGCTCACAGTTAACCACGCTGAGAGATATAAATGCTAAATATTAGCACAGCTAATTGTTAGCTGGTTATAATACTCAGCAAAAATCTAAGAGTTGGAGCCTTGTCTGTAATGGTACATAGACCCAGGAATATACTAGTAATTGCATAGTCACAAGAGTTGCAATCAGGTGCCAGGAAATGTCAATTGCGCAAGTATGTTCTCAAATATTATCCCTGATCTATTTTTACCGATGCGAGTCTATCGGTGCATACCTTTATATATAGATTAGGATATGTCGTATTTATAGGGTATAGATGGTTGTTCATAGCTGGCCGTGAATTTAAAGCTCGTATTGATATATGGGTATCCAGTTAAGACTGGATATATGATAGACTTACGAGGGCCTCCAATAGACACCCTATGTAAGCTGTCAACGGAGGGTCCTCTTGAGTTGAGTAGTATACGCGGCCCTTTGACCTGAGTGTCACGGTGGGCTTGTAAGTAATCCACAATACTTTAGTTCTACGCATGTCACAGACCTTTTATGGTGTGACCACTGGGTGTCGTTGGGTATGGTCCGATGCTTATAGAGTCCGGTGGGTATAGATATGGGATCCGTCAACTCGCATAGGGAGTTAGATAACCAGATGCTTCAAGACTGTATCTTAGAAATTTTTATGGCCACAAGTATTAATCCCGGGAAAGAGTTTCTACCAGGGTGGAACAATATGGCAAATGAGTTTGTGCATATTGTTCAGTGAGATACAAGTTTGGAGATATGACATGGATGAGTACATGGGATTTGACGGTGATAATCTATATCCCCGCTCATCTAAGATATCATGACGGAAAGATTATACATATACGTTGTAACCTCAACTTGTATGGTTCAATGCGCTAATTTGTAAATCTATGACGTGTGCGTGGGGCAATGTTCACAAACTCATGGAATAGTTCCATTTGATGAATCGAGTGTGGACCTAAGGAGTCCTGCGATATGGAGTGTACTCGTTGTGCACTGGAGCATCATGCCAGATTAAATTATTTAATCCAGCAATATCCAGCACTATAACGGGAATACGTGCGTATTTGTATTTAAGCGTTAAATACAACAATTAGTCAATAATTATTATTTACTAATTGTATAATAATACGTGGCGCATTATGGATCCTTGGTTGAGTTTACCTAAGAGTGAGATTTGGTGGGACCTACTAAAGGGTAGACTTGGTAACTATTTATGAGTGGTAAAATGGTCATTTTACACAATGATTATTTAATTATTAAATAATCATTAATATCTCATTATTATATTATATATTATTTTATTATATTAAATAATACTATTTAGCTGGCATTAATTATTTATATTTTATTATTATTTTTCAAAAAAGTAATTATGTTTTATATTATAATATATAATATTATTATTTTATTAATGTGAGATATAAATATTTGAGATGTGTGTGAATTTGTTGGGGGGTTGTTGAAGTGTGTATAACGAGGTAAATGGAAATGGAAGGAAATGAAATGAGTTTTTCATTTCTCTCTTTAGTGTGTCGTGAGAACAAAATAGAAGACATGAAATTGTTTTATTTTTCATTTGGTGCCTTGAGAAGTAATTGTGAATTGCTTCAATTCTCATTTTCTTTTTTTTTTTTAGAGAAAAGGAAGAATACATACAACCGGTCATTTTAAAGGTTTAAGAGTTAAGCCCAGTGCTGAATATAGAGCCGCTGTTCTAGCTTACCAAGCCTACTGAGTTGATGACTAGAGCTGCTAACGAATTGGTCTCTATGCTGACTCTTAGGAAATACATGTATAACGTTACACATTATGGTGATTTCTCAACCCTTCAAATATATTAATGTGATTAATATATTATTTATTGTGTTTATTATATGATTTAATTCTTTCGTAGCGTTAAATATGTATGTGATACGTATTTTATGCAATAAACACAATTACACATGCATACACCCACGTATATAAGATCCCCAACACAAACATCCCAAGTAACTAATTAAGAGTCGAAGAGGGTAATGAATGAGGCCATTGCAACCCCACTAAGTCGAGATTCCTAAGGTAGTCCTCGAGATAACTTTCAAATTTTATGTTAAGATAAAATTCTAAGGACTTAACATTATGTAACACTATCGTGAAAACCTCTCAAGCAACATGAGCAGTCATTGGATAAAAATAACAAAATTTAAGAAGTTCAAGCATTCAAGCTATTTATTCAAACATAAGTCACTTAGATATCCATATGCACACTAAATATATACAAGATTAAACAAGATACAATCAAGAAAGATCAAAGATACACAAGCTTAAAAAAGAAAAGAGTTTTTCATAAATAATAAAAAAAATATTTTCATAAAAAATTGAATATAATGGACAATATAGAAAAGAAAAGGAAGAAATCCCAAGTCTAAAGAGTAGAAGGCTAGTCTCCAATAGCAGCAGTAGAAGTAGGAACATCTCTAGCTCGAAGAACCTCTTTGGACGCTAGCACAAACATATTAAGAGGTGGGGGAAAGACCTTCTTAATTGTCTGAGAAATCAAGATCTTGATCTCTTTATCATCTTCCTCCTAGTTAGCAAGAAACTTCTTTAGCTATAAGAGATCTAATTCAGCATAGGGTATCTAAACAAGTTCACAACCTTACCAAAAGCCTTAAGGACTTTATTAGCAAGCTGGTTATCTAAAGTTTTGAGCTTCCCACTAGCTCTTCATTATTCTTCAAGAAGCCAATATTCTCCTCCAAAACCCCCACCTAGGACTTGAGCCCATTTATCTCTGACTCAAGGATAAAGGCCCTTATCTTTACCATTGTTGCCTTAGCCTTAGCCTTCATAACTTTAGCACTTACCTTCACCTCGACATTCTTCACCTTGGCTAAGCAGTAATTAAGCTTATGGTTAAAGCCCTCTATATTTTCTTGGCCTTCTTCAAGACTCTTTTCAAACTAGCTACCTTGCCTTCAACCAAAACTAACCTCTGCTCAACTATCACTACCTTATAAAGACCATTATAATGATTGCTGATGATAAATGCCTTTTATAGAAAAAAGAACCAAGTAATTAGTGAAATAAGAAGGCACCATAAGGAGAAGTAAACAAAAGTTACAAGGTTACCTCCAAAATACATCCCAAGCCATAGAAAAAAGATTGAGACGTACTGCATGTCAGTGTCAAAGTAACATGCTTCTTTTGCACCGTACGTTCTGCCTTTTTCATGAGAGGCGCTAAGTGCTCATATCTCTCATCTTTTGAAAGTGGAGGTCAAATCGATGAAAAGATGCAAGCTCATGCCTTAGCCAAGGTTTTGGGACTGAAGACTCACTCTGAACTTTTACTACTGGACTACATTGCTTGATTGAAGTGGCAGAGAATGAGGGGGTGGTGTGACTACATTAGGAGGCGTTGAACTATTAGGAGTAAGGGTTGAAGCCTCGTTCAGCTCCATCCAATTATCAGCTTTTGAGGCTCCAACCGAGCTCTTCTTCTTCTTATTATTAGAAGAGCCTTTAGAGCCAGCTCCTCCCTCAAAACTCTTGCTCAACCCCTTTCACACTAAGGTTGGCAAGTTTATAAGGCTCTTTTATATTTTCAAATTCTCAAGAGATGGGACTTCATTAGGAAGAGCACGTTTGTTCTCTCCTTCAATCTTTGAAAAACAAATGTAAGAATAAAGATCACCCAACCAAAACAAATAAGATCTTCAAGCAGTTTAAAATTTAAGAAATTACCTCTAAATGATGAGTTGGGTAATTCACTAACAAGACCGGTGCCCTTTAAGTTGGCTTGAGAAATAAGATCCTTATATAGAGCATTATATGCTCGTTTGCACTGACATGCATATATATATATAAACCATAAGTATACGATATGAGATCAAGTAATAAAGTGATAAGTATAGTATTGTCCCATGATGATTGATCTTTCAAATTTATGCAAAATACTATAGGTTTTCAAAACTTAATTTTATTTAGGTAACTTCAATTTTGAATTAATTGTAAAAACTAAAGAAATTTAAACTAGCAAAACTAATTAAAGTTATTAACAAAGTAATAATTAAAATTGACAAATTAATGAAATGGAAAATCTATAATAAAAGGATTCTAGGGTCATGATTTCACTCTATTCTTCCTATGTTATTCTTATTTAGTAATTATGAACTAATTCTGTTTCAATTTATTAATCAAGGATTTAAAATTAATCTCATTACTTTTTTCAAGTGTTAAATTAGATTCTATGCATAAATATTCAAGTTGATATACCTATATAACCTGCTTACCTACATATTAATTAAGTGATCCTTATATTAATCATCAAAGTTTTATTGGCCTCCCAAACTCAACAACAATTATGATTGCGTTCCCTAAATTCAAAAAATAAATCAATCTCTCTCGAGAATTAAATCCATAAATCTAGGTTAACTAATTTATTTCCTAACAAATTATAAGCATTAAGCATAAATAAACACAAATGAATTGAACTGAAACTTTGTTAAAATTTAACTAAATATTCTAAACATAATATCAATAAAGCTTCATCAAGCCCTAAAATAAAAATCTAGCCAAACATAGACATACCTATAACTAAAATCATCAAGAAATTCATAAGTTCAAACATGTTCAACTCAATATTAACAAACACAAATTTAAAATCAAGATAAAGAAAGAAATGAGAAGATTAAAAATAAGATGGAGATGATTTTCAAAGCTTCAATCCTTCAAGAATCCTCAAGATTTTAGCCTCTAAGTCTCTCTTGAAATATGTGCCTCTATTTTCTTTCGTGCTCCCTCCTCCCTCATTTGAATAGTGGCTTTTGGATCTCTATTTATGGGCTCCAATTAGGGCAATTTTTGAAACAATGAAAGGTTTTCTATTTTGTCTGGCACTGTGGCGTGGAGTGACTGAGGCCACAACTTATAGCCTTGCGTTTAGCTCGTGTTATAGCTTGGATGTTTGGGCACCGTGGCTTAAGATCTCGGGCCCGTCTTTCACTCTTTTCTTTAGGGCCACAACTTGAGATCCTGGGCCATAGTTGGATTATGAAATGACCATTCTTTTACCATTTTCTTTGTTTTTTGCTCTTTTGTTGCATAGTCGATTTGAAACCTACAAAATGACATTAATACCTATAAAATGTCAAATATTTATATTCATATTCATATTTATATTCACATTTAGCAATTACCAAGTTTAGGAACTTAAAATAATAGATATAAAATAAAACCATCAACTCTCAAACCCTTTTTACTTATTTCTTCTCCTCCTTAGCAATTGGGCGACCGATACATGGCTGAAAAGAAGAACAAAAATCGTTAAAAGAACAAGAAAAAATAAAGACATCAGAGCTCAAGAACATGGATAGATAAAAGAACTTTTCTAGAAAAAACTATAGGACATGACTGAAGATCGAACAATCCTTCATGCTCTTGCCCTAATCTCTACCAATAAAAAATCAAAGGTATTTCTACCTACAGTTATTTGAAGGCAAATTCTTGATGGGGGCAATCTTCTTCTCGCCATCATAAGCAGTCAGGTAGTGAAAGCCCTTCTACTGATCAACATTGGCCTTGATTTGATGCAATGCTTGAAGCTATAAAAACATAGGGTCACCAAAGCCAGCCTTATACCATATAACATAAAGGCCGACTAGTATTCTTTAAGAGTTCAAATTTAGCTAACAACGACGCTAGAAACTTGTTGTATGTGATTATTGAGCCCAAGTGTAAACTATCGTGAATAAGTAATATAGAGTGAGTAGAGTATCATTCCCACAAAGAATTGTTATTATTATTGCCTAAGTACTAAAATAATGTCTCATTTCCTTTATCCAAAAAAATGGTAATTAGATTTATTTATACTAAAACTAGACATTAACAATGTTAATCAATCTTAATTATACAGGCAATATAAAGTGCAATCACTATATAGAGAATGTATTAGACTATAGCTATCCCTCAATATGATTTTTTAACAATATTATCTCAATTATTAATACCTCAATTCAATTATTGGTCACAATACGAAATTCATCGCAAGCCTCTTCCGATAGTCAAGCGACTATACCTTAATATACAAATTACTTATATTCCTATGGTAATTCAAATAAATTAAGATTCATTAAAAATAAGTTATATTAACCATGCAGGCCATATAGGTAGATTTCTATCCTATAACGAAACTCATAACTACTACGCTGTGATTATATATCAATTTATTATGGCTAAACACTAAGATGCCTTTTTTAACTTTATCTTAATATTTTCTAATCACTCAATCACTTGTCTAGTATATTGGTAGAATTAAGAACAAACAAATTGAATAATACACAAAGTTCATAATAATGGGATCAACTAAATTAAGTACATATATATTGAGTTCAAAACTATAATTCTAGACAATAAAATTAAATCAACATGATAATAGTTTTATAGCTAAATACACAATAATCATGATACAATCTAATAAAATTGAATATTATGAAGAAATTGTAATCTTCACTTAATCCTTGATATTGGTTGAATCCTCTAATGATTAGACAATATGCTCTTGATCTTGTGTAATCATTCTCTTAAATAGCTTCAAATGTTGTTCTTGCCTAATATAGGATGATTTTTGGGTTAAAGGTATATTAGGTTGAGAGAAATTGGTTAGGGTAAGGTTAGGGAACGGTCAAGCCATCTCAAGAGCTTAAAAATTGAACTTTTTATATAGTGTAGAAAAAGACCTAAAGTCACAGTGTTCTTGTTGGGCGTGTATTATACTAGGGTGATTTTGTGTGTTTGAAAGCCTTCTAAAGAGTGAAAGAATTCTCTTGGTCAAATTTCACTCTACTCATTACATAACCATTATGCCATTTTTCACTTAAGTAAAAAATACACATGTATTTACTTTTCTTTTCCATAAAAGAATTAACCAAAAGCCTTTACTTAATTTTAATTGGACAATGACATTTTAAATGAATTAATAAATAACAAAATAATATTTATTTCATTAAAATAATGCTTGGCCGAATTTTGTCTCTTCAAAATTAACAAAATGAAATATTTTTCTTGTTTGACTACATTAATAAATATTAAAACTATTTCAATGTAAATATTTTTAAATAAATAATTCAAACCAAGATAAATATTTTCTTAATAGCCCAAGCACTATTTTAAATAATATATTAAAATACATTTTTACTTTATCAATGCAAGATAAGAAAACATATTTTAATTATTTAATTAATTCATTAAGACAAGTGTCCAACACATGTCACATGAGAATTAATATAATAAACATCTCATATCTATTAATGACAAGTGTCTCACTCATGCCTAATAAAATAATATAATAAACATCATATGTTTATTTAAATAAAATAATGTTCAATTAATTACAAGAGCTAATAGTTTAATGACATGTGTCAAGAGTACTTTTTCCAACAAAAAAAGGATCTATTTGTAATATTTGCAAACTATGTTTTTCACTTTACAAAGAGGTCCTCAAAACGAATCCTACTACCAAAAATTTCTCGAATCGAACCGTTTGACTCGGCTTGCTACCCCAGTGCTCAACGAGTACACTTCATATTGTGAGACTCCCTAGGTTCATGCTCGTTTGTCTTACGGAACATTTTTGCAAGTTTATGAACGATGTCCTACACACATATTGCAGATATTACAGAACGACGCGTTGAACCATACAAGCTGAGGTTAACCATATCCATATAATCCTTCCGTCATCTATATCCTAGAAGAGCATAGATATAGATTTTTACCGTCAAATCTCTATTTGCTCATCCATGAACTTATCTCCAGATTCGTATCTCGATAAATAATTTATGCAAACACTTTTACAATATTGTTTAACCCTGCAAAAAACTCTTTCCTTAGGCATACTACTTATGGCTATAAGACTTTCTGAAATACAATCTCGGAGCATCTATATATACAACTCACCTATGTGAGCTGACGGATCCCATATCTACGCACACCGAACTCTATTAGCATCGGACTATACCCACCGATACATAGTGGTTAGACCATGAAAGGTCTCTGACATATGTGGAACCAAAGTATAATGGATCACTCACAAGCCCACCGAGGCTCTCAGGTCCAAGGATCACGAATACTACTCAACTCGAGAAGACCTTCTATTGACAACTTCATAGGATATCTATTGGAGGTCCTCATGAGTCTATTCAGTATTTAGTCCTTATTGAATACCTGTATGCCTATACAAGCTTTCACTAAGCTTATAGTAAGATTAACTATTTGGACCATCCAGATATAGACATACACTAATCTATATATATTAGGGTTTTACTGACAGACCTACATCAGTAAAATAGACAAGGAACTTAGTATTTTAGAACATACTTGTATAATAACATTTTCTAACACTATTTACAACCCTTTGCAACTATATCATTACTAATATATTACAAGGTCTTTGTCCCATTTCAGACAAGGCTTTAACTCTTTAGATATTGCTAAATATTAGCACTGATCTAAATTCTTTTAGACAAGATCTAAACTCTTTTAGATCATACAATATTTGAAATGGTCCAAGCATCTTACCATTTAAATAAATATAATTAGCAATTAAAAGAAATGTCAGTTGCATAAATATTAAAATTAAATATTCATACAAAATGGGATGGCACGTAATCATAAATCCCAACAGTTCTGTCTTAAACATGGGCATTCTCCAAAATATTGCCTTAATGTCACAACATTCAAATCTTTAATATAGGGGTATTTTGAATGCTGTGGCATTCTTTTAGAATGTGGGAGCATTAGTTGCTCTAACATTTATGATGCGACGTTTAAAAATCACAAAGCCATGGTTTTCATCATCTCATATAAACATTGGAGCATTTTGATAATGAAAGTCAGGGCATTCATCACGTTTCTTAACTTCTTGAGCTTTTTGTCATCCAATTCGGCCGTATTTGCTCCAATTTATCCATTTATCCATTTTCCATCCTTTCATCACTAATCTTATAAGAAACAATATTGAAAGAATAAATGACTCTTACATTACTTGAAAATGAACAACTCCAAAAATAAAATGGGACAGAAATATAAATCTAAATCACACATATCAAATATCCCTAAACTTAGATAGTTGCTTGTTCTTAAGCAATGAGAATGAATAACACACGCAAAATAAACAAGTCATAAAAAAGATTCAAATGAAAATGAAAAATCAAAACATAAAACACTAACACATGGTTGGATTTATTTGATAATTACATAATTGTCTCAAAAACTTCCTTATTTATCTTCAAATCCTTTGAAATTGAAAAATAAAACTCTGAAAAATTCACAAACACTATAATTGAGCACTTTCATTATTCCTCATAAGTGGTCAACCTTGTGTGTGATTGTGTAAAATAAGCAAGTGTTTATTGAATTTTACCAAGATTAGGTCAAGTGCTTAAGATTGTACAGAACAGTTTTGTCTTAGCATTCTTTTATTTACAGAACACTCCATAAGCTGATTTTTTATATAGCTCTCCATTAATGTAGAAATACACAAGATTAAGAATCAAATAGGACTTTCATAATCTTATAATGTATGGTAAGGGTGAAGGTAGGATAAAATGGAGTAATTTTAGGATTAAATCACATTATAAACATATATTCATGCTATTTGTTCATCAAACCTTTCATCACATCCCCAAAGAACTTCCATAAATTTATTTAAAACTTTCTTTGTTCCTTAGATATATATATATATTTTATTTATTTATTTTTCTTTTTTTTTTGGACCATATAGATATGTATATATATATATATGTATTTGGTCTTCTTCTTTTATTTCCTTCTTTATTTCTCTTTTTCTTTTTTTCATATAATGGTATTTGAAATCGTTACACACTAAAAAAACTTAGAATTTCACAACCTTTTTTAACAAGCAATAACCATAGCCATTATGCTTATTGTGTGAAGGGTGATAATGATGGAACAATAAATAAAGGTTTTTAGGCATTATTGTTGTTAATAAAGAAAGGTGGTCATTATGCTCAAAATGGGTGATTAGGAATAAAAATATATATCAGTAGGCTTGAAAGGCTTAAACGATTTAAATATAGCCTAAAAGCATCTTTTTAATCATGATGCACTAGGATTTTGCCTCAAGCTGTAATTAAACGAGTTCTAAAGAGTCTGTCTGTTCATTAATATTGGAGTGTACTACTTGAGTATGAGCATCTCTAAGCAAAAATTTTAACTAATACAAGCTTTATTTAAGTGCTCAAAATTTGATGATCACAAACAAGGTCAAATTTTGCCTAGGTTTTAGTGCATGAATTATTTTAAGTATCTATCGTTGTTTTTAGGCTTTCGAAATATGACCTTAGTTGTTTTTTAGTTCGGAAGGCCAATAGCACTTTGGTGATCAATATAAGGATTGCTTAATGAATGTAAAGGTAGACAAGTTAGATAGGGATATCAACGTGAATATTTATAGATATGATCTTATTTGACACTTGAGAAAGGTAATGAGATTAAATTTAAAACTTTGATTAATGAATTGAAATAGAATTAGTTAATAATGACTAGATATGAAGCATATAGGAGGAATAGAGTGAAGTTAAGACCTTAGAATCCCTTTTATTATAGTTTTCCCATTTCGTAAAATTGTTTTGAGTATTGTTTCATCAATAGCCTTAATTAATTTTTCTAGTTTAATTTTTTTTAGTTCCTATAATTAATTTAATGTTAGAGCTACTTAGATAAAATTAAGTTGTGAAAACTTGTAATACTTAAAACAATCCTCGTGTGCTTGTAATTTTTATATATGTGCGTATCAGAGACCAAAGTCTACATCTACTTCACTAAGCCTTGGTTCACTCAGATAGAAGTATTGAATAATAATTTTACAGAAGTACAAGGAGGTCGAGCCTTAATAAAATAACATAATTATAAATATGTTGTTTTAGGGATATAAGAGCTATAAGAAAGCCTTTGGAGGTTGTTTGTAAAACCTTTTTGGTTGTAATGGAAACTTAAAGATTATAATCTACGTGGAGAGAATCCAGAAGAAGAAATCAAAGCTGAAAAGCCTAGAAAAGAGGAAAATTCCCTAATTTGTAATTTTCATCCTTTTTTACCAGCATTGATGCATTTGGTAATAGAATCCTTGTAGAACTAGGACAAGCTATTGCTTTCCTCTTTAGGCCACATCCCACGATTATCAGAATAGGATTGGTACTAGGAATTTGTGTCGAGATCCTTGGAGACAAGGGCAATTTGGGTCTTCGAGTCATTTTGAATCCTCAAACCTTGGTAAGTAATAGATGAGCACTTTCTCTCTTGCTTAGGTGGAAGGGGAGGGATTAATCTCTTAGAGGGCTTACGTGGTCAATTCGGATAATGTTAGTTGTCGAGGAGTGCCCGTTGGCACCAAAGAGTATTTGGTGTCATTCAAGTGTTTACGATCGAGGGCTATGAGTATATCCTAATGATGTTTCCTTTATATAATATTTTAGCTTCTAGTGGTAGTGGGTTGGGGCCTGAGATATTTGCATAATGGGTCTCGTCATAGTTGGTCATGGGCCTCGAGTAAGGAGTTCTTAGAAAGTCTGAGCTTTAAGTTCATGCGTCGTGCTGAGTCTTCTAAGGGAATTGGGCTTGGGCTAAAATCATATGGATGGGTATCTCAATTTCAATATGAACTTATTAATAATGAAAATTTTATTGTATTTTGGGGTTTGATGGCCTAATGTAGTTCTTGAGGTTAAGTAATAGGTCCTTAATAGGTACAGAGTGCAACAATTGTGTGCTTTTATCTGAGACCCTTAGGTCGGATAGATCCAATAAGAATTTTCTAGGGATTCTTATGTTCTCGACTTACAAAAAAGGGGCTCAAGTAGTGGAACCTTAAGAGGAATTTGTTTTAAAATTAATTCAGATTAATAGGGGAAGAAGCTTTCCTAGGTCTTAGTGGATCTAGTAAGTTAGCCATTTCCTCAAATTGTAAGTCTACCACCCCCCACCAACTATAAGTCTACCACCTCTTTCACAACAACTAAGTAGGGGTGGTTCAGTGGCAAGGGTTATTGATCTCTAAATCCATGATCTCTTTTTATAATTTCATATCCCATGCATTGATTTTAATAATAAGCACTCATAAAATTTTGAATTTGCTTATTTAGTACATCTACAAATTACCATTCTTTTTCAAAACTTTCCAGTACTAAAAGTTTAGTGCTCATAAAAAAAAGGCCAATTAAAGAACCAAGAAGATAAGGGCCATGACCAATTAAGAACCCTCTCGTCAAACTTCTCGAGCAAATTGAAGAACCTAGAGGATAGAGACAATGACTACTTAAGACCCTCTCAACAAATTTCTTAAATTAAAGAACCGAGAGGATAAGGCTTATGACTACTTAAAACCTTATCGACAAATTTGTTTTTCTTGTTTTGAAATTTTGGAGTCCGCCTGAAGTCTTTCAAAGGATAAGGCTTATGACTACTTAAGACCTTTCCATATTAAAGTTCTCAAGCAAGTCTTGGGTGAATATTAGAAAATCCAAATTCAAAGTTGTGTTCTTCACTTAAATAAAGCCTAAAAAGTTGAAGTAATTATATGTATACAAATTTATCAAAGTGTATTAAACACCGAATATGTGTTATCAACAGAACAAATAACAAGAACACAAGTGTGAAAAAGAAAATTTCATTGATTATTAGAAAATCATACATAAGAAGGAGGCCAACTCATATTACAAAATTTCAAAACAAGAAAAACAATCTTAAGCCTAAGGCGCAGATGGTTGTTCTTCTTTAATAAAAGCAATAAGGGCCTTATTAATTATATTGGGGATCAATTATATACGATGGTGTATGCATGTGCAACAGTGTTTATTGTAAAAATATGTATCTCATACATATTTGACACAACGGAACATTTAAAACATACAATAAACACATAAACATATATTAATCAAATTAATATATCAAAAGTAAAGTTGAGAAATCACCAGTACGTGTAACGTTTTACACGTATATCTTTGGAGTCTGCCTAGAGTCTCACTCGTAGGCAGTTCTAGTCACCAACTTGGTGGGCTTGACAAGTTAGAATAGCAACTTCTTAATCCAACACGGGATTAACCTTTAACCCCAAAATGGTCGGTTCTTCTTTTTCTTTTCTTTCTCTCAAAAAATGGAAAATGAACAAGGAACAAATGTAACAATTGCAGTCATTTTCTTGTTCCCGTAAAGCACACACATATATCTCTATTTTTGCACAAATAAATAATATTATTTAGCCATTATAGGCAAATATAATAATAAAATATAATACGCATGACAACTATCATGCATTATATATATTATATTATTAAAATATATAATATTATAAAATAATATATTTTAATAGAGATATTATGATTATTTAACAATTAAATAATCATAATATGAAATGACCATTTTATCCCTCATGAATAGTTACCAAGTATACCCCTTAGCGGGTCTCACCAAATCTCACACTTGGGTAAACTCAACTGATGGTCTATAATACGCCACATGTCATTTTACAATTAGTGAATAATAATTATTGACTAATTATTGTATTTAATGCTTAAACACGGATACTTATATATTCCTATGGTAGTGGTGGATATTACTGGATTAAATAATTTAATCCAGTACTCTGCCTCAGTGCACAACGAGTACACTTTATATTGCGGAACTCCTTAGGTCCACGCTCGATTTATCAAATGAAACTATTCCATGAGTCCGTGAGCAATGCCTCACGCACACGTCACAAATATTATAAATCAGCGCGTTGAACTATACAAGTTGAGGTTACAATGCATACGTATAGTCCTTCCATCATATATATCTCGAATGTGCAGAGATATAGCTTAACACCGTTAAATTTTCATGTGCTCATCCATATGCCTATCTCTAAAATGGTATCTCATTGAACAATATAAGCAAACTCTTTGCCATATTATTTAACCATGTGGAAACTCCTTTCTGGGATAACTACTTATGGCCATAACACTTTCTTGAGATACTATCTTAGAGCGATATATCACTCCCTATAAGAGCAGATAGATCTCATATCTGTACACACCAGACTTCATGAGCATCGGATTATACTCAATGACACTCAGCGGTCAGACCATGAAAGGTCTCTGACATACATGGAACTAAATATGGTGGATCACTCATAAACCCATCGTGGTGCTCAGATCAGAGGATCACTTATACTAATCAACTTGAGAGAACCTTCTATTGATGGCAATATAGGATATCTATTAGGGTCCTCATGAGTCTGTTCAGTACTCAGTCCTAACTGAATACCCGTATACCTATACAATCTCCAAGATCCTGGTCAGCTAGGAACGACCAACTATACCCTATAGATATAGACATACATTAATCTATATGAATTAATGGGATTTACCAACAGACCTGCGTTAATAGAAATATATCAGGAACAATATATTTGAGAACATGCTTGCATAATGACACATTATAGCAACCCATTGCAACTCTTGCAACTATATCATTATAAGCTTGTTCTGAGGTCTTTGTCCTATTACAGATAATGTTCCAACTCTTAGAATATTTTTTAACTCTTAATAGTGGTCTAAACTCCTTTAAACCATATCTGAACTTCTTCAGATAGTCAATGAGAAGGTCTTAGGTAGTCATAAGTTTTAAGCTTGAGAACTTTAATTCGAGAATTTCAATGAGAGGGTCTTAGGTAGTCATAAGCCTTGTCCTCTTGATTCTTCAATTTAAGAAATCTGTCAAGAGGGTCTTAAGTAGTCATAGTCGCTATCATATGGGTTCTTCAATTTGCTCGAGAATTTTGACGAAAGGGTGCTTAATTGGTCATGGCTCTTATCTTTTTGGTTCTTTAATTGGCCTTTTTTCGATGAGCACTAAAATTTAGTACTGGAAAGTTTTGAAAAGGAATGGTAATTTGTAGATGTACTAAATAAGCAAATTCAAAAAATTATGAGTGCTTACTATTAAAATCAATGCATGGGATATGAAATTATAAAAAAGATCGTGGATTTAGAGGTATTACTCATTATGCACTTGGTATTTCATGATTTATTAAGTATTCACCTTTGCGTGCTCAAGATCATATATCTACGATCTGACACTCCCAAACATTGTTTGGTGGCCTTTATAGGGCTAAAAACTTCCTCGAGCATTCGTTGACTTCATAATTACTCATTCTTCTTCAATATTTATGCATTTGAATGCTTATTCATAGGCGACATGATAGACTATATTGGGATTCTTAGTCAATTATTGATGTTCATCATCATAAATAGTCTTAGACAAGATGGTCTTATCTATTTTATGATAGTTGTATTTGTATTGCTTTTCGTTATGTTCTCACAAATGACACCAAATTATTGACCGTGTTTAGGTTTTCTAAGACCAACAAGTTATATTTTGTATTTCAGTGCAAATTATGATTGGGCTTATTGGTGAGCTAAGTTGCAGTTACAAATTATTAATGCATACAATGGGCCTAGTTAGCTTGATTTGTTTAATGTATATAATGGGTCTTTGAATTCTCAGATTCGATAATAAAAAAAAGAAGAAAAACATCATAAATAGATAAAAGACAAAATTATAGTAGTTCAGCTCCATGAAGCCTATGTCCACTTCATTAATCTAGCTCACTCAGAAGGCATTATTAAATAATGATTTTACAAAAGTATAAGGAGGCAAGGCCTCAATAAAATAACATAATTACAAATATATTATTTTGGGGCTTGAGAGCTGTTAGATCATTTGAAGTCTATTTATAGAACCTTCTAGGTTGCATTAGAGCTCTAGAGGTTAGAATCTACTTAGAGAGAATCTAGAAGAAGAAACGAGAGTTAAAAGGCCCAGAGAAGAGAGAAAAAAATCCCCATCTTTGTATTTTTCTCTCTTTTTATAGGTATTGTTGTCTTTTTTAGAAGAAACTATAACAAGTTATTGCTTTCTTTTTTAGGGCACGTCCTAAGATTAATATAACGAGATTGGTGCTGAGAATTTGGGGATTCCAATATCCTTATGGACGATGGCATTGTGGGTCTTCAGGTTATTTTGATGCTCAATCCTTGGTAAATAGTAGATGAACACAACAACAATAACAACAACTCAATCATCAATAACGTTATTTTCACCAAAACTATAAAAAAAAAAAACATAAACTCATTTTTCTTAAAGTGAAAAGAATAAATTAATTAAAGACAAAAAATTGGACCAATGATTATGTAAATACAACTAGTACATAAAGAATACTTGTAGAGAAGATTTAGTACTAGCACTAAATGTAAGTATTTCATTTAACTTTCTTTCCACTCTCTTTGTAGCTTCTAAAAGGAGAAATGTGAAAGCAGCTTATGGCCATCGTGGTCAAAGATATCACTCACCCTGAGTACAGAGGGTAATTGGTTTCAATAACTCAATTCAACAATAGTAGGTGAGAGCAATAACTATAAAACCAACTTATTATTATAAATACAAAAAACTTTTAAAGCTGCGAAATTCTTAAAAGATTTTAGAAGAAGAGTATAAAGTAGTTAAAATTTTAGTAGAGCTTAAGAATGAGGGGGAGGAAATGAGAGAATGCAGCATTGTAGTTAAAGTCCTGTCCAACAGAGCAGTGAACAGAGAGGCATTGAAAGTCATTATAATGCAAGTGTGGAAGCCAGTGGAAGGGATGCAGATTGAGAGCCTAGAAGTAACCATTTTATTTGTTATTTTTCAGCCAAAGAGGATAATTAGCAGAGGAACCTTGGCACTTTGACAAAACTCTTATAGTGTTAGAAGCGTGTGGAATGGGGGAGGTAAACAAAATACCATTTATGTATATGTTCTTTTCGGTGTAAATACATGATGTCCCAATAGTTTGTATACTGGAAATAACTGTAAGGAAATAGGTAGCAAAATTGGAAGAGTATAAGAGGTAGAGCTTAATAGTCATGAAGCTATATGGGGAAGTATGCCAGAGTTAGGGTAAAAGTCAATATTACAAAGGCTTTAAGAAGATTGTTAAAGTGGGAATAGAGGGATCAAAATAAGAGATTTTGATGACAATACAACATGAATATTTTTTTTTTTTGGTTTTTACTACCAGCATACATATAGAGAATGTGAGGAATACAAAAGGAAGATAAAATAAAGCCAAAGAGTGGAGGAAGAAGCCTAGGAAGATAGTTCGAACACCCAATAATTTGGCTATGGTGTGTGGATGAGATTAGGAGGTATCATAGAGCAACTAAGACAGAATAGAATGATGGAAAGAGAGACAGTGTAAGGGCAAAAGAGGAAAGAGAAAGATGAAATTAGAAATGGAAGTAAGTGTAATCTACAAGTTCAAAAAGAAAGGGAAATTAGCGTGGATGAGCATTAAAAAATAAGAGATAGAGAAAAAAAACTGGGTTGAAGTGGAGTGACAAGTAGAGAAGACCCAAACCATAACCTTATGCCAAGCCTAGTGGTTAGGGAGTTAACAATACCGATGGAAGCATGGTTAACAAATGAGATGTCACTGGAAACCATTAATGAGAATGAAGATAACTCTATGATGGAAATGGAACCTAGAGAAAGGGAGCTATCAAATAGGGAAACCTATCAGAGCATTGAAGAAGCGGGAAATCTTTTAAAGGGAAATGCATTAATGGGGCCAAAATAATTCAATTAAAAAGAAAGGAAGAGATAGGCCTTAAGATAGGAAATGAGGTTGGGGCCTAAAAGAAAATAACTTTTAAGGTGCATGAAAGGAGCCTATTTAAAGGAAAAAATAAGAGAAGCTCCTTGGTAGGGAAATGGATTTGGAAAAGAGTAGTGATATAAAGCCCAACTGGGCAAAAGAAAGATGATTGAAAAAGAGGTGGTTAGCTTAGCAAGAAAATGAGGGAAAATTAAAAAGAAAAAACGGTCAACTGAACCCAAGAAAAATGTAATTGAAGAACTTGACTTTGAAAATATGTAATCGATAGTGGCTGGTAGCCAGCCCCGGTGAGCTATGAAAATCATGAGCTGGAATGTTTAAAGCTTGAAGAATCCTCTGACATTTAGAGCATTAAAAAAAAATCTCCAAGATAATAAACTAGATGTTGTATTCTTGTGTGAAACTAAATTTAAAAAGGAGCAGGTGAGGAGAATGAGTTATACTTTGAGAATGGAAAATTGTTTGGCAATTAATCATGATGCCTAGTGTCACGGACTGATTTCTTAAATCCGCACGACCTTAGACACTGTACAAGCGCTAAGCAGCCTACAAGACCTAATTAACCAAAGAAAGAGATGAAAAAAAAGCACACCAAGTGTTTAAGAGAATGCTCTTGTATATTATTATTAAAGAGAGATTACAAAGCTATAGAATTACAAGCTTGAAGTATTTCTACAATTTGAATGATTTGGAGGATGGTTGCTTAAATGAGAGCTCCATCTATTTATAGCTAAAGCTATTTACAATGGACAGCTAGAATTCACTCTAATCCAATGGTCCACATCTAAAGTGGAGAATATCCAAAGGAATATTCCAAAGATGCTACCTACTATAAGTATATCCCAAGGAATATGTCATTTCTAGAATACTCCCCTACCTACCACTTTGAACCTGCTCTGATACAACTTGTCACGAACTTAATTCTTCAACCTGTGCGGCCTTAGACACTTGTTAGTACTAAGCATCCTCCAAATCCTCCAAATTGTAGAAATACTCCAAGCTTGTAATTCTATAGCTTTGTAATCTCTCTTTAATAATAATATACGAGATCATTCTCTCAAACACTTGGTGTGCTTCTTCTTCATCTCTTTCTTTTGTTAATTGGGTCTTGTAGGCTGCTTAGCGCTTGAAGAGTGTCTAAGGCCGTGCGAGTTCGAAAATCAGTCCGTGACACTAGCCAGGGGAGTCGCTTTGTCATGGACAGATGATGTAGACCTGCACATATTGTCTTATAGTAACAACCACGTAGATGCTGTAATTAAAGAAAATGGTGTTGATAGATAGAGACTGACTGGAATTTATGGATTGATTGAGATGGACCAAAAGAGGCATACGTGGGAACTACTTAAAAGGTTATAAGATGACCTCCCTTTTTTAGATATGTTTTAATGACTATGAAATTATAGAGATGAAATAAAAGAATGAGGAGCAACTAAGGTGTGTTAGAGCTATTACAGAGTTTAGGGAAGCAGCTAATGTTTGTCAACTCTCAGATATGCGGTGGACAGGTGCCTTATATACCCAGTATAATAAAAGTTATGGAAGAAATTTAATTAAATGAAGCTATATAAGTTTATGTGTAATGAAGATTAGAAAGCGTATTTCAATAAGTACAAGGTAACACACTTAACTGCAACTGGTTCAAACCATTGCCTGATTACGATTAACACTTGGAAAACAAATATCTGGAGGAGAAGAGAGGTGAGAATAACAACTAGATTCCATTGTGAGATTATGTGGGAGCTCCACCAAGAGTGTTTTAAAGTTGTTTATGAAGGTTGGATTTGTGTTAAAGGAAATCTAAAGGAACCTATCCAAAGCTTCATTGAAAAGGTTAACAAGACAAAAAAATGTTCTAAAATAATAGGGTAGGAAAGCTTTTAGGGGCAGGAAAATAAGAATTGATCAACTTTCAGAGCAATTAATGTAGTGCCATATAGCTAATAGACAGCATGATAAGGGGAACTAGATTTTGTAATTGAAAAGATAGTTAGATAAACTACTACAAGAGTAGGAGATCTATTGAAGATAGAGATCAATGGAGATTTAGTTCAAGGAAGGGGATCAAAAGACAAGGTTTTTCCCCCCTACATAAGAGCAAGTTAGGAAGGAAAAGGAATGCAATAAAAGGAATTAAAGATGAGCAAGGCACTTGGACTAGGGAAAAGGAACAAGTGGAGCAAATTTTAATTAACTACTTTGAATCATTGTTTGAATCAACTAGATCTAAGTAGAACTAGAGGAGGACATCTTTTGCAGGAATGATAGCCAAAGTCTCAAACTAGATGAATGTAGAATTGGGAAGATTATTCATTGGAGAGGAGATTGTCAAGGCAATTTAGAAATTCAATCCATAAAGGCACCAGATCCAGATGGCCTAACAATAAAGTTTTACGAGAAGCATTGGACTCATATGGGTGAAGATACAATTCAAACATGCCTTCACATCCTAAACCATAAATGTAATGTTCATTTGCTAAACTATACACTAATTGCTCTTATTCCTAACATCTAAAACCCCTAAAATCCAAATGATTATAGACCTCTAAGTTTATGTAATATAATCTATAGATTTATTGTAAAGACTATAGTTAATAGGTTGAAAACGGTGTTAAAAGAAATCATTGTACCAAACTAAAGTGCATTCATCCCTGACAAGCTTATTATTGATAATATCATAATTGGATATGAATGCCTCCATAAAATTTGAAGTAAGAAGAAGGGTAAGAAGGGTTTTGTAGCTTTAAAACAAAATATTAGTAAAGTTTATGATAGAGTGGAATGATCCTTTCTAGAAGATGCCATAGATAAGATGGGTTTTGATAAGGATTGGGTGAATTTGATAATGAGATGTGTTTTTAGCACCTCATTTTTTATTTTGCTTAATGGCACTGTTAGAGGGAACTTTTGAGCATAAAAAGGTTTGAGACAAGGCTGCTCACTCCCCCCTTACTTATTCATAATGTGTGTTAAAGCTTTATCATCACTTATCCATAAAGCTAAGAAGGAGAGACAGATTAAAGGAATGTATTTCAGTAATGGCCTGGCAATATCCCACTTGTTATTTACTAATGATAGTCTTGTGTTTGTAAGAGCTACAGTGAAAGAATGTAGCAACCTAAAGAAGATCTTTAATTGTTACAGTAAAGCTTTAAGGCAAATTTTTAATTTTGAGAAGTCTTCTATTTTCTTTAGTCAAAATGTTCCCAGACATCTAGATCGGAGGTTAAAGGATGTTTTTCAACTTAAGGTGGTTTCTAGGCATAAGAAGTATCTAGGATTACCTTCAATGGTTAGGAGAAATAAAAGGCAGTTTTTCAACTCAATTAGGCTGAGAATCATGAGCAAGGTAAACGGATGGAAAAATATAATGTTGTCAAATGGGGGAAAGGAAGTACTTATTAAAGCAGTTGCTCAAGCTATCCCAAGCTTTCTATAAATGTATTCAAATTGCCAAGGGGGCTTTATGAGGATATGTAGAAATTATTAGCAAGATTTTGGTGAAGATCAAAAGAGGAAGAACGGAGAAGAATTTATTAGGTTGGATGAAAGAAACTGAGCCAAGGAAAATGGAGTTGGGGAATCGGGTTCAGAGATCTCAACTATTTTAACCAAGCCTTATTATCAAAACAAGGCTGGAGACTAATGTAAGCACCAGACTCACTTACTGCAAAAATTTTGAAAGCGAGATATTTGAAAAAAGAGCACTTCATGGAGGCTAAGTTGGGATGCAATCCTTTATATAGAGGAGCATTATATTTGGAAGGCAGGTGCTAGAGAATGGAGTAAGGTGGTTAATAGGAAAAGAAGATAAGGTGAAATTCTATTCCAGCAATTGGCTTCCAAGGCTGACAACAATAAAACCTGTATCTCATAAAACTCTCCTAGAAAATAGCAATGTAGCAATCCTAGTAGATGAAAATAATAAACATAGGAGAGATCCCAACTAACATTCTTTAGAGAAGAAGATAGAAATCAAGTTTTGAAGATCCCTTTGTCATTGGAGAAATGTGATGATACTATTTGCTGGCACCATGATAAAAGAGGCCAAACTCAATGAGAAGTGGGTATTACATAGCATTGCAAGAAAATTTTGGATCAGGTCCAAGAACCTCAAACGACAAGCATACATGGTGGAAGTTAATTTGGTCTTGGTTAATCCCTCAGAAGGTCAAAGTCTTTATGTGGAAAGCCTTGCTAACTAACCTAACCACAACTACCTTGTTGGCCAATAAAGTAACAGACTCCCCACTATGTCACAGATGCCTAAAAGAAAAAGAGAATATTGCCAATGCCTTGATCAATTGTAAAGAATCAAAAGAATTTTTGAATTGCACTCAGTTTGGTGGTTGGATAACAGATTGCAAGAATATGGATTTATGGAGCCGTCTCTAACAACTAGTTGTGACTATTACAAAGGATGAGCAGGAGAGATTGGCAATGGTTCTTTAGATAAGTTGGTAAGCCAGGAATGCATACTTGTTGACCGGAAAGCAAGAAGAACCCAAGAGATTGATTGCTAGAGCTGAAGCATATCTTAAATCATCAAGCATAGCTACCAAAGGAAACATTACCAGGGAAGCTACCCAAAATAAGGGGAAATTTAAATTTAGAAAAATAAAAACTAGAAAGAGGATAGTGTAAGCTTAATGTAGATGTAGCAAAAGATGCCCAAAAAAAGAAAGCTGGGCTGGAGGCAGTAATAAGAGACGGTGAAGGGAAGGCTCTTATCATGACAGTTGATTAAAGAGATTATGAAGGGGATGTCGAGTTAGCTAAGACAAAAACTATTTTGTTTGGAATCAAAGTAGCATTAGAGTAAAATATTTAAAACTTAATTATGAAGTTAGATGCTAGAAAGGTGGTGAAGCTCATCAAAGGTTCCATCTACTCTCTAAAAGAAATCAAATTGAAGTAGATTATGTCCCAATAAATTGTAATACGGCAGTTCCGGAGGGAGCAATTCCTTACTCTTTTGGCTACTTGAATGAAAAGTTATTATGTTTTTTTAAAAAAACTACTAGCACTCAACATAATATGCAATATCTATTTATTTATTTTTACATTAATGTAATGTGCATGGTAAAAAATATATATTTTTTAAAAAAAATTAACTATACTATATGCATATGGTCATGTTTGGCAGCGGGTTGCGTCAACAAAATAAAATGTAATAGTTTTAACAATATTATTTAGGGGAAATGATATTTTTACTCTAATAATTTGAGTTAATAGATATTTTTACTTTAAAGTAATTTTAAATATCAAATTTTACTTTGATTGTTATTTTTAACAGTTAATATTAATAGTTGAAGGATAAAAGAGTAATATAATTATATAAATAAAATACCTTTTTGACACGTAGCATAATTTTATCAATTTATTATTTTTTTAACATGTGGCACTCATTTATTAATTTAATATAATTTTAAAAGATAAAATTTAATAAAAGAACACGTGTCACAATATAATTAATTACTTTAGACACGTGTCAACATGTAATTGGATTATAATTTTATTAAATAAATTTTAAATTTTTTTAATTAAATAAAAAAATTAAAAACAGAGTCAGAGTGTTGCTAAAAAATAACGGTTAAATTTATATTGTTAAACTCCATTTTTCATGATTTACACAATAGCTAAATTATTTTGACAAAAAAAAGTAAAAAAAAAAGCCAAAATAAGTGGAAAGGGGTAGCTACTGTCACCGTTAAAAGAAGGGACGGTGTAAGTCACCACTCATTTTGGTTATTTTCTTGCCTTTTTTTACAAAAAATAATCATACCATTATATAGATAAAAATATGGAGTCTAATAGTATAAATTTTAAATTTTTTTACTACACCAATATCGCCAAAAAATAGCGGTCGACGATCGATTGGTCGCCATTTTTTAATTACAATGATAATTTTTTAATTAATTTATTAATAATTAACTAATTTTATAGTGAAACATGTACACATTACATTGTAGAATGTTTCTATTCCCACATATTTTTTTAAAATCTATTGACAATGAAGATAAAATGATAAATAACTATTTAGAATAAAATTTTTATTTAAATAAATAATAAAAAGTGACGAATTAAGATAAAATTAAATATTTAAAATTATTTTAAACTAAAAGTGTCTATTAACCCATAATATTAAGTTACCTATAACTTTGGTCCTATTATTTATTTTAATACTTATTTAATTTTACCAAGCATAAACTTATCGGATTAAAAAATCAAAATGCTCAAAGTGTGAAGTGAGGTGAGGTTTGGGCCTCGGGGCCATTGTGCATCAAATGCTTCGCCGGCAGTGGAAAATTTACATTTTTATAGTTAATTATATGAAAAAAATAGGTAATGTTATAAAGTTAAATTTAATAATTTAAATTTAGATAATGACTTAAGTTTAAATAGCCTTACTTTACAATAATTCGTAAAATTTAATATTAATACCTTATTCATCAACTTTTGTGTAGAGTGGACCTAATTTTTATTGAAATTCAATATAACATTTAATGTAAGATTTAAGGATGTGGTAATCTATAAATACGATGGCCGTGGTATTAGCCGAACCCTCAAATTAGCACTAAATTATAGCATATGGGAAGTCAAAATCTTGAAGAGACTTCTTCGTGACAACTAATGTAGAGTCGAGAGATAAAAATAAAAATAAAAGTGGAAAAGAGGGACGGTATTTATATCTAAATTGGAAGAATTGTATGTGTAGTAACAGGTCGGGACTCGGGACCTGGGATGATTACATTTGCTCATCAGTTGTGTTAAGAAAAATGATTAAATGGAAACCCTAAATTCGTCTTAAAAGAAAACCACATTTCATAATTTCACTTGTTCGTCTCTTCGGGAGTCATTTGGTAGCTATAAGGCTGGATCTTAGCCCGTCAACTTCCAGTCTATGCTTCCCAACCTACCCCAGCCCCAACTCCCAACTTCGCCTACGCCGGCGGTTCCGGCTACGGCTATGGCTACGCCTTCCGCATCCACTCCTGTCGCCTCCAATCCTAATCGTAAGTTTTGAATTGATATATTTTTTTTCTTTTCGGGTGTTGGATTTGGTTTTATTAACGGTATTTCATTTTTCTGTGCGCTTTTGTGAAATGATTTTTTTTCTCTAGTAAATCATTATTTATTGATGAGCAAATGTTGAGCAATTCTTTCTACTTTGCATTACTCATTAATATATATTTTTTTTCTAAAAGGAGAGTGTAAGTTTTCAGAAATTTCTATTTTTTTCTACGTTTTCATCGAATTCGACGGCAAAATTTTAGCACTCTAAAAGGATGATTTTTTTTTTTGGTTTTTTCTGTAAATATATTTCTTTAATTTGTGAAAAAAAAAGAACTTTTCATGGGCGGTGAGAGTAAATTTTTCCGCAATGTATTCTCTACATTTATATCGAAATAGAAGGAAAGCTTTTAAATTTTGTAAGTAATATGTATTGTTTTGCTGTAAAACTGAGAAGTAAATATAAGTGATTTAACTAACAAGAACCACTAGCCCGATTGTAAATAACTTGCTTTTTCTCTTTACAGAGCACTTAATACACAAAAATCGTCTACAAGAGTTCGCACATAGGTCTTCTATACCACTCCCGGTGTATCAAACTGTTAATGAAGGGTTTCATCATGCTCCTAATTTCAGGGCAAGTGTTTTGGTGGATGGAGTAACTTATACTTCTCCCAACACTTTTTTGCATAGAAAAGCTGCTGAGCAAGATGTTGCAAAACTTGCTCTGGAGTGTATATACTGGAAATTAAAGGATGAAGGACTTCCTCTAATTAATGAGGTTTGTGAAATTATTAACTTGGCAAGTTTGGTCCGCATAAAATTTGTTTCTTCTGTGAGAAACTCATGGCACAATTTCTGTAATATTTTGTGGGAGCTATGCAAATTTTGTTGTGAAACTTTTAACTTATTTGGTGGCTTACTCATTGTGTTGTGTTTGATGGTTCTTTAAAGGACAAACAAACTCATAAAAGTTTGGTAACGTTCAATATTCGCCATACACAATTAGCCTTGTTTGTAACCTTGTCCTTCTATCTATAAATAATGAGTTGTTTCATTGAACAGTCAGTGTCCATTTTTCCAAATCAGTGTACTTTTTCAATCTTTTGACCACTTTCTATTTTTAGGGTCAATTTTGGCCTCTTTTCTTGTTAAAATCGAGATCTGAGAAGTGTTAAGAAAACTATCAAGTTTCTTACTTCCTGTCACATGTTGTAGCCATAATACCAAAATATGTAGGATCAGTGTAACGAGCACTTATGCCCAATATTTTCATGTTCTACTATGATATTGGAGAAGTTGATTCTCATAGTACTTTGATTATTTGATTTGTTTTATTCATTGCGCACTAATTTTCCATGTGATGTGTTCCTAAATCTGTTGGGCTAGTTATAGATATTTCAAACAACTTATTTGTCTGCGTCTTTTTACAAGACATTGTTTGTCGAATATAACAAAATTTTATGTGGTTGACATTTATATCTTTTTTTTCACTATTGCTGATGTCAAAAAGATAAGGTACTCTATTTATTTATGTTTATTCCTATTAAGCATGGGTACTTCTAAGGAGTCACATATTGCTACTTCGTGGACACTTTTGGTTGTTTAGTTGATACTTACAAACATATTTAGAGTTTGGATGTATACATATTTATGTTGTTTATTTATTTTGTTAGCATTTCTTTGTGATAGTTTAGCTATCATGTATTTCAGATGTGTGCTAGACTTCAAGTATAACTGTATTATTGTTGATCAGGAATGCAATCATAAGAAGAAAAAACATATGGGTTTATAATTCTAGTGTGCCTAATGTATGCTTAAGCATGTTTATGTAGTTAAGCAAGGATAAATTGCAATTATAGAAAGTTTACAAGTCAAGAAAAATTGCGAAATTATTACGTTGGTATAACAAGAGCATATAATATTTGATTTTTAAAAAAAATATTTTTATCAATGTATTCATGTGATGTCATACTTATATCTTATGTGTGTCTACAATTTGTAAATTGTTTAGAGCATTTTGAGATATAGGAATGTACTCTTATGTTGTCTCATTTTTCTTTTCCATGTCTTTCTTGTTGTCTAGTATGATATGTGACACGTAATTCCTTATGATCTTTGTCGCTATTTCTCTATTTACAAAATGTAAATCCTTATGTGGTTATTGGAGAACATGCTTTTAGTGCCTGAAGTGTGAGCATGTAGTCTTGTCATCTTTTTATGCAAATTAACTAAAATTTATTTTGTTTAGACTTTCGCCTATTTTTTCTGTGATATTGTTTTGATTTTACCCCTGTTTAGTCCGTGATATGTTATTGTATTATGATGGCATGTATATTTGTTTGGCTTCCTACACTTTATCATTTTGTTCTATATTTCCCATTTTTCTTCCTTGTGAATCAATGATAAGACTTGCAGTGTTGTTCCATGGTACTGGAGTTTCTCTAAGTTAACTTGTATGATAATATGAAAAAGAAGCACTGTGTTTATATTTTGTGTTTATAATGCTTTTATTATCAAATCTCTATTTCACACTTTAGAAGAATAGATAGAAGTACTAATAAAGTGCAGCATGATCTGCCGTCATAATTGCACTTTTGTGCTAACATTAAATATGCTTAGGTTTGCTGTTCTGTCTTTGAGCTTTAAAAGATTTGACATATGTTCTTGTATCATATCTTTAAAGCTGAAACCTTTTTATTATATTTCTTATTGTCTAGGATACTATATTTTGCAAGTCTATCTTGAATGAATTTGCGGTGAAGATGAATTTGCAAATGCCTATTTATTACACCATTCAGACGAAGGTTTGCTTCCAGTTTTTGTATCTTCTTTGGTTTTCAATGGCATTACTTACACTGGTGAAACTGGTAGAAACAAGAAAGAAGCTGAACAACTAGCAGCACGAGCTGTTATCCACACACTTTTGGGTATTCTTAAATACATCCTTTACAAAGAATATTATATACTTTTAATCTAATCACAGATTTGTATATAATTTTATATGTTTGTGGATTAATGCAAGTTTTGATGCAGGTACCTCCGGTTCTGCAACAATACTTTCTGAGATCATTAAATCCAAAGCCAGACTCTATGCAGCATTGAATAAAGCCAAGGATTCCCATTATAGCACCCAAAATATTGTGATTAGTAATGTGCCAAAAGCTGCTATTCCTGAGGCAAATGGGGCAATGCATCCAGCAGCTGCTGTTCCTGAGGCAATTGCAGGAATGCATCCAACAGCTTCAATTCTGGAACCAAGTGCAGGAATGAATCCAACAGCTGCAATTCCCTAGGCAAGTTCAGGAATGCATCCAATAGCTGCAATTCCCGAGGCATGTACTGGAATGTATCTGAGAGCTGCAGCTCCTGAGGCTAGTGCTGGAATGAATCTGCCTCGCCATCAATTTAAGAGGTCAAAACCAGAACCATCCTCTGAAACAGTTGATCTTCTAACTTCATTTGTTCCCCCAGTTCTAGAACAGCTTTCTGGAGTTGGTCCAAGCTCCACAAACAAGCGGCGCAAAAATAAAAAGAAGGCTAGTAAGAAATTAAGCATAGACCCTCAGTAAGTTTTGATTTGGCTTTTTCATATTTGCTTTGTTGTTTTCTGTTTCCTGTCTGTTTCAATTTTATTGTTCGTGAGGATCGAGTACTTCTCTTATTATTCTGTTACCTTCTATTGGTAGAGGATAACAACTTTTTACTCTGCATTCCTATGTGCATCCCAAGTTTTGTTGATTAGTTATATTTTTGGGAGATGCTCTCATTGTACCTTTCCCTTCAAGCTGTCCTTTTCTTTTTCATTTCAGTTTTCCTTTTGGCATCCTTTTTTCCTTGTTCAAATGGGTACCCCCTTCAGTGGCGTGGTATTGATGTTGAATAAGTGTGCTACTCCAGTCTTTTTCATTGCTTATCTTATTGCCTTTGTTTTTTCTTTGCTTGCAACTCATCTGCCCATCATAGCTGCATTGACCTTGTTTTTTGCTTCTTCATACATTTCCTTTATTTCACTTATGAGAATACTCTACAAGGATGGCTTTAGATGATTTGCCTTATTTACATCTCTAATCTAATCTTTGAACCCATATTTAGAATATACTATAGAATGTGATTTGTATATATGTATAAACACTTGATGATTTTACTTGGTGTTTTACAAAGTTGAAGTTCCAATGTTATGAGTATTGCAGATTGTGCAGTGCTATGCAGCCTTTGACTCAAGCCCTGTCTTGTTCAGTCACCCAATGAACAGCGTAGCTGCTGATGTGTCTCAGCTTTGTTGGATGTGGTCTCAGCTACGTTTTGTGTTTATTCTGATAGGTCTGGCTCAAACCTTGGGTTCTTCTTGAACTCTGATCTCTCCTTGTAAGATAACATGTAGTTGGTATTTTGTCATTGTTACGTACATTATGATTTGGCAATCTCCTTAGCAGAAATTCGGAGTTTTTGTTGTAGTATTAATAAATGGAATAAAACTTTTGAATTGTTGTAGTATTTATGAGTCGGATCTCATTTAACTGCAGTTCTTCTTAGAGACTACTATTAATTCAATTTAGATATCTAGTAAATACAAAATCAATTCAAATCAATTGTGATCTTTTGGCCATTAATAGCAATTCTCAATTAAGAAATTTCATGTAATACTGATTCCCTTTTAAATTAGAATAATAATCAAGAGGTTTATTTATATGCATTACATGATTAATGAGAAAAAAAGAGTTCTATGCTATAAAACATTACAACAATAAAACTTTGCAATAAGCTGACATTTTTAAATCAAGGGCATGTGGAATATGGTTTCATAAGGTTGGTTTGGAATATAAATTAATAAAATAGAAAAAAAAAGGTTTGTATTCTCAACAAAATTAGAAGAATAAAAACAAGGGCATATGATGGTGTATGCTTTTTTAAGAATAAAAACAATGAGCTTTTAGATAACATTAGTATTTTAGAAAAGCTGGAAGAAGCATTCTGTATATTTTCCAAATCTTATCATTTAAAAACGCATAAAATAATTAAAGTTTTGGGTTTCAGGTTAAGTTTTAAGGGAATAAGTTTTTACTTTTCAAATTAATCCCAGAAACAATCTTAAAAAATAGAACAAAGTAGCTATTTTTGAAACAAGACTTGGGCATCTATATGTTTCAACACAACATTGATGTTAAACTACATTACGTGTTACTACTTTCTACGAAATTTTATCTTCATCACTAACTTTATATATATATATATGTATATATATATTTAAAATATTTTGTTATTTATTTAAAAAAATAATTGGCAATTTTTTATGAAAAAAATTATATTGTTTGGGGGATAAATCTAACTAGGCCTGTGGAGACTACTGTGAATAGTTAAGAGTTTTGTTGAGCGAGAGAGTCTGAGCTGTTGGGTCTAGAGATGCTAAGAGTGGGTCTTGAACCGAGTGCTAGGCAATATGAAAATTAAAAATGAGTAGAGAACTTGTTGAGAAATGATAAAATGTGGAGTTGCATGATGGAGCCGTGCAAAGCATAAAAAACACGTCAGGAGCAAGTGCTAGCAGAGGTGGTTGTGATAAGGGTATAATTATCATATATTTTATTCCTATTTTACTTAAGGTTGTCTATTTTTATGGGATTAATTGGCTATTTATGTACTTAAATATTTATTTTGTAGATATTGGACTTAAAAGATAAAAATTGAAGAAATTAGAGCACAACTTCAAGTTTTGAGAACAACAGTAAAAACACGGACCAAAATGTAAAAATTTCAAAGTTGTTGATTTGTCGCCCTAGCGACAATTCTCCAATAAAAAAATGCTACAGTGAAAGCAGGTATCGTCCCAACGACGCGAGTACCCAAGAAGCTTTAATTTAGTTGCAAAAGCACCACGGCGATAAAGGTTGAGCATTGCAACGATAGAGCAAATGACTATAGGCCCTGTAGCAGTAGAGAATTTCTGCCTCAATGGTGCAACTTTTTCTAAAATAAGAAGAAATAAAACTCCAAAACTCTAATAAATCTCTATATAAAAGCCACTTGTCCCAACCTTTGAAGATGGGAAGTAGAGATACAATTTAAGGCTCTTTAAAACTAATAAAACAACTAGAACATAATTAGAACAATTTAAAGAGAGAGAATATTAAGAGAAACATGGGATTTTTGCATATCAACCAATTAGAAATTGACGTCTATATTGGTTTACTTTTGGTTGTATAATGTTTATTTTATTTTTCAACTATAATTCTCTTGTGATCATGAACTAAATATATTTTCTAAGTTATTACTTGAACTAAATATGTATGCTTAATTATTAGATCTTATTAATATTTATTTGAATTTAATTATTTATTATTCAATTTATTTGTTCTTAATTCTTTATTACATCAAATCAAGATTGTGATTGAATTGGGTATAATTTGATAAACTCAAGAGAGGCATCATTATATTTAGATCTTGATAATTTGATATATGATTGTCGAAAAATTTACAAATTTTAACTTAAAATAGAGATATACTTAATTGACATGTATGATCAATAAGATTTGGTCTTAATGGATTTTAATTTATTGCAATTACTATAGAGATATAGGTATTTAGTGAATTGAGATAGACTTACCTAGCCTTGAGGGAGGCTTATAAATATATTAGTGTCTTGACCAATAATAAAAATTGGGAGATTTTAATATTAAAATGGTAATATCTTTAAAAAAGCATATTGATGGATAGTTATGCTTTTTTAACTAGCTCTTCACCAAATTCTTTCCACTAGCCAAGATAGTAAGGATGAGGAATGACATCATCTTTTTCATGTAATATGACTCAGAAACACTTTATGAAGTATGAAAGTGGTACAAAGATATGCTAAGGAGGTTCGCATTATGGGATTCCAAAATGGTTGCTTGTATAAATGTTCTATAATGGCTTAATGAGATAATTGAGGACTATAATAAATGCTGCAATAGGGGAAACATTAATAAACAAATCAACTGACAAAGCATATAACCTGTTACAGAAGATGACATCCAACAATTACTAATGGCCAGCAAAAAAAAAACCCTAAGAAAAATTATAGGCATACATAATAAAGAGGCACTTATTATTAGCTACACAAATTAATCTGTTATACAAGAAATTAAATGCCATTGAAGATAGTGCTGTAAAAAGTAGACATGTCACTTGTGATTTCTGTGGTTACAACCATTCAAATGGTCAATGCATGGAGATTGAATATTACATGGATAACTATAAAAAATAATAGTATAATCCCTACATATACTTCTACAATTCAAAATGGATGGACCCTCTTAGTATACCAACATAATTTCAACAGCAAAATGAAGAGAAACCAAGCCTTGATGAGATGTTTATGCAGTACATGAAGCAAATAGATGCCTTCCTTAAAGAAAAACTTCTCATTCAAAGCCAAGTAACCTCTTTAAGGATGTTAGAGATTCAAGTCGGTTAATTAACTACATCATTAAACAGTAATCCACAAGGTTCCTTACCCAGCAACACAGAGGTGAATTTAAGAAGAAATATAAAGCAATGCCAAGCAATCACCTTGAAGAGTGAACAAGAACTACTAATAGTCGCTGAAACATCTTAACCTAAGGAGAACCATGAAAGAGTAATAAAGAAAACAAAAGAGGAGTCAACTGCAGAAGAAAAGGAATTTGTGGCATTTCAATGCAAAGACAGCCCATACATTCCACATTTACCTTTTTCACAAAGACTTTATAAAAATAACCATGAACATTAGCAAATTTTCAATGATATCTCTCAATGTTTCAAGGTTGACATGGTAATTCCTGAAAATCCACCATCGCCTCCTAAATTGAAAGTGATAGAAGCCTTTTAACTATAAGCTCATACAAAATTGTTGAAGTTAAAAAAAAAGAAGAGGCATGGCAAGATAATAGAAAGGTAAATTAATACCAGTCAATGAGGTGTAGTATTCTAGTCTAAGATTAAAATCTTTCTGATAAGCCTTAAATTAAGGTGGTTGGGGATGCGTCTAAGAGATTTTCTCATGGAGTTGTGGAAGTCAAAGAAGAAGAATATCAATGCTCTTAAGCATAGATTGAAGTTTCATAGGCGTGATACTACTGACATGTAATTTAATCTTTCATGAGTCAAAGAAGATATAAAGCCAATGACATTAAATCAAGCGCGTTTTGGGAGGCAACTCAAGATTTTTATTTTTATGTTGTTTATTTTATTTTGTGTTTCGTTTAGTGTTAAAACAGTAAGTTAGCATTTAAGGAGCAGCATAGGAATTTGCAGCGTTAGAAGATAAAAAAATTCAAAATTATTATATTAAGACTAAAACACTGCAATACTACACCTTCTTTTACCAGAGAAGTATCCTACTTTTATTTTTATTTTTTCCATTAAGGAAAATGTAAAATTTAAGTGTGGGGGAGGGAAACACTTATCTTGTGTTTATTTTCTACTGCATAAATTTTTTATTATCTTGCATATTATTTTTTTTAGTTATTAGTTTTAAGTTGAGATGATGATCATTAGTCCAGTTAATAATTAAGATATAGACTGAATTTACTTTTTACGAGTCCTTAGGAAATGATAGACACTTAAGATAATTCTTATACCAGAATTTTGAACTAATTTTGACCTTATTTGTTATCACTTAATTTTAAGCACATTGAAATAAAGCTTGTATTTGTTGAATTGTTATTTAGAGATGCTCATGCTTAAGAAGTACACTCAAGTCTCGAGGACTAATACTCTAAAACTTACTTGATTACTATTTGAGGTAAAATTCTAGGAAACACATGAATAGGAAAATGAAATAATGCTATCTTTGGATCAATTGAGCTTTATTAGCATACCTTAAATATAAATCTACCCCTAGTTACCCATTTTGAGCCTAAGTATCCATTGTTTCTATTTAACGATATTACAAGCCCAAGACTTAAAGCTTATTTATCCAAAGAATTACCCATAATACTATAAACCTTAAGTTTACTAAGAAATACTCTTAAAAGAAAAAAAGTTATGATTGTACGAGAAAATGGTACCAAAGTAGAAAATAATTAAGTCTGGGTGATATTTATCAATCTAAGTTTGGGGGTATTCAAAAAAAAAAAAAAGAACTCTTAAAATTCTTTATACCTCCAGATTTTTATTTTTATGTTGTTTATACTTGCAAATTCCCAAGCGCTTCTTGGGAGGCAACTCAAGATTTTTATTTTTATGTTGTTTATTTTATTTTATTTTGTTTTCTTTTAGTGTTAAAACAGCAAGTTAGCATTTAAGGAGCAGCATAGGAATTTGCAGCGTTAGAAGATAAAAAAATTCAAAACTATTATATTAAGACTAAAACATTGCAATACTACACCTTCTTTTACCAGAGAAGTATCCTACTTTTTTTTTTATTTTTTCTATTGAGAAAAATATAAAATTTAAGTGTGGGGGAGGGAAACACTTATCTTGTGTTTATTTTCTACTGCATAAATTTCTTATTATCTTTCATGTTATTTTTTTTAGTTGAGATGATGATCGTTAGTCCAGTTAATAATTAAGATATAGGTCGAATTTACTTTTTACGAGTCCTTAGGAAATGATAGACACTTAAGACAATTCTTATACCAGAATTTTGAACTAATTTTGACCTTATTTTTTATCACTTAATTTTAAGCACATTGAAATAAAGCTTGTATTTGTTGAATTGTTATTTAGAGATGCTCATGCTTAAGAAGTACACTCAAGTCTCGAGGTCCAATACTCTAAAACTTACTTGATTACTATTTGAGGTAAAATTCTAGGAAACACATGAATAGGAAAATAAAATAATACTATCTTTGGATCAATTGAGCCTTTTTAGCATACCTTAAATATAAATCTACCCCTAGTTACCCATTTTGAGCCTAAGTATCCATTGTTTCTATTTAACGATATTACAAGCCCAAGATTTAAAGCTTATTTATCCAAAGAATTACCCGTAATACCATAAACCTTAAGTTTACTAAGAAATACTCTTAAAAGAAAAAAAGTTATGGTTGTACGAGAAAATGGTACCAAAGTAGAAAATTATTAAGTCCGGGTGATATTTATTAATCTAAGTTTGGGGGTATTCAAAAAAAAAAAAAGAACTCTTAAAATTCTTTATACCTCCAGCTTAATAAAAAGAAGGAATTCTTTAAAAGTAGTGATTAAAAGAAAGATGAAAACACAATAAGGAGATCAAGAGATTTTTAGGTAACGTCTAAGTGTTTATAGTGTGACTTAAATGTCAAATATTTATCCTTATATCCCACATTGACCCTAGTTTTTCATTACAAGCTAATTAAGTCATAAATAGATCTCTAAACATGTGTCTTTCTACATTAGTACAGAGTGGTATAGAAAGCAATCCTATGGCAGTGTTATTATAAATAACACATTATCTTTATGTATATTTTTAAAGTAATTGAGTAAATCTAGGTATCATTTGACTATTTACTTGCTTATTGCACACATATATACACATACACATACACATACATACACAAAGTGATCAATTATAGGAAAGAATGAAGAATTTGATGAATGGTATTACGAGTTAACAACAGTTAGTTATTAAATTTTGAAAAGACTTGTGCTATTGAAACAGCATTTGAGACAATAATTATGATCATCTAATCAACTTAATCATGTTATATTTTATTTTAAGTCTTTATTTTATTTAGCATTAAGTATAATCTCTTTAATTTGTATTTTTCATTACTCAAGGATGAGTAATGCTCTAAGTTTAAAGGGGTTTAATCAGGGTATAATTGTCAAATATTTTATTCACATTTTAATTAGGGATTGTCTATTTTTGTGAGATTGATTGGCTATATATGTGCTTATATGTTTATTTTGTAACGATTGGACTTAAACAATGAAAACTTACAAAATTAGAGCAAAACTACAAGTTTTGGGAACAACAACAAAAAGGGAATCAAAATGCAAAGAATTTAAAGTTGCTAATTCATCGCCCCAGCAATGAAGTACTTGTCGCTTCAGCGACAATTCCTGAACCAAAAATGTGACAGTGAAAGGAGGTATCACCTCAACAATGAGAGTACTCAAGAAGCCCTAATTTAGTCACCAAAGTATCACGACGATAAAGGTTGAGCACTGCAGCGATCAAGAAAATGACTATGGCCACTACAACGGTAGAGAAATTTTGCCCTAGCGGTGCGACATCTTCTAAAATAAAAAAAAATACAACTCTAAAAATATAAGCAATCCTTATATAAAGACTACTCATCCTTGCCTCTAAAGATGGGAAGCAAAGACACAACTTAAGGCTCTTTAGAGCCAATAGAGCAATTAAAACATAATTAGAATAAAACTAGAACAATTTAGAGATAGAATGCCAAGAGAAGTAAGGGATTGTTAGCGAATCTTTAGCATATCAACCAACTACAAATTGACGTCTATACTGGTTTGTTTTTAGTTGTATCATGTTTATTTTATTTTTCAACCATAATTTTCTTGTGATCATGAACTAAATTTCTTTTCTAGAATAATTATTATTACTTAAACTCGATATGTGTGATTAATTGTTGGATCTTTTTAATATTTATTTGAATTGAATTCTTTATTATTCAAATTATTTATTCTTAATGCTTCATTATATCTGATCAAAATTGTGATTAAATTGAAAATACTTTAATAAACTCGAGAGAGACATCATTGTATTTAGACATTGATAATTGATACATGATTGATGATAAATTTACAAGTTTCAACTTAGGATAGAGATATACCTAATACGCATGTATGGTCAACATGACTTGGTCTTAATGAATCTTGATTTATTTTAATTACCCTAGAGATATAGGTATTTAGTGAATTAAGATATACTTACCTAACTTTAAGAGAAGCTTGTGAATACATTAGTGTCTTGACTAATAATAAGAATTGAGAGATTTTAATATTAAAAGGATAGTATCTTTAGAAAATCATATTGAAGGATAGTTATAATCCTAGGCTTTCTCTATCTTGTGATATTTAAAATTTGCCTAATTCTGATATTCTAATTTATTTGCATTCATAAATTTTGGTTTATTTTGATTTCTATGAAAGCATTGATTTCTAAATAAAAATAAGAAAACAAATTTTAGTACTTGGTTCAAAATATATAATTCCCTATGGGTTCAATATCTGACTTTATAGTCAATTTATTACTTGTTATGGTAACATATACTTGTGCTTAGTTTTGTGCTTTAGAAATAACATAATAATTTTTTGGTGATAGTCTTTCGATACTCAAGTAAGATGGCAGCTTAATGGTTAATGTTCCCTAGGATTTTTGCCCTTTAGAGAATGTGGAGAAGAACAAAAATAGTGTTTCTTACTAGATTATGTGTTATTCACAACTATCTTACTCTTATTCAAAATTGGAGATAATCCTTAAGCATGAAGGGATCTGGCCTGGAGAATTTCCCTCAGGGGTGACAATGGCGACACTTGATTAAAGAGTCTTCTATTTCATAGGGGCATTTTAGTGAAATAACACAGTTTAGGGCACTTAGGGAATTGCGCCCTTCTTTGAGACTTGGAGTACTGAGTAACCTTAGATTAACTACTTTTAAATAAGATTAGCCTTGATATTAGGTGATTTGCAAGTGCTATTTCCTTAGTTTCAATGTATACAATGCTGATTAAGGTCATTAACCTCAGAAAAACGTTATCCTTTTATCAATAAAGGGATAGAAGCCTATCACATGCTAATATGGTGACTTGGTAATGTTTTTTTGAGATTGTTTCCATCCAAAACTTTTTCCTCTTGCCCAGTTGTCATTCTATGTAGTCTCTATCCAAGTATTGGATGGTTTTAGTGATGATGTTGAAGGAGACTAGGCTTTATTGATGTATGCATCAATTGTTAGGCCTAATGATGATGTGGTAGGTGACTTAACCATGATGATTTTTTCTTTGACTATAGGACTGAGTAATGATGTGAAATCCTAAGTGGGTTTTATTTGCTATGCTCACTAGGCAAAATCATAAAGGCTAATGGGTTTAGGCTCATACTAAATCTAGTGGCTAAGTCTCAATTTGGGCTGGCCTTTTGGAGAAGTTGGGCCTAAGAACCCCAACGGACTTTAGGGAGTAGCCTAAATATCACCATAATGTCTCTCCAATATCAACCCTTTTATTTTATAGTGTAAAGGTGAGGAGATAGTAGAACAATTATGTTTCATGACATGTGGTGTGCTCTTATTCACCCCTAAATTTCCTTTGTTCATTCTCAGTATGTTATAGCATTGAATTCCCATGAGCTACTGCATTAGGAAGACTTCCTCGAATATAAGATCTTGCAGACCTCTTTTCTATACTTTTTTCTTTATTTTCATTCCTTCAGTGTGCCACTAAACCAAGGACCACAAGTTAGTTCTAACTACTTAGAAAGCACGCAAATGAGTTTGCCAAGTATTTTTCTTTAGTGGCTAGTGATGATTCTAACGTGCTTGATGAGCACTATTTGAAAGATTTTAGGCTTATAAGCTTCTTGTCCTGTAAGGTCCCTAATCTAGGTTAGTACTAGCTAAACTAAATTTTTATATAGTAGTAGTGTGTAAGACTAATAGAATTATGTTGATATTATAGTTGGGTATTCTTTCCAACTAATAGTTTATGCCGTCATAGGGGTAACTCTTGTTCCTTCATCCTGCATCCAATGTGTTTCTCTCACTAAAATCCTTTATTTATCTCTTTATTTTGTGCTCTCCTCTTCTCTTGTTAATGAGGCTTTTAATCACCCCTTTATAGGCTTAAAAAATAGACTTCAAAATTAAGGCACAAAGGAAAAAATAGAATTAGGGTGTTGGCATGCCTAGGCCCTACTTTTTGGCGCTTAGACGCCAAGCTTTCTGCTGAAGATATACTAATTTGGCGTCTGGGTATCACTTTTTGGCGTGGAGTACTGTAGCAAAAATATTGTTCCCCAATATTGTTCATAGGCATTATAGCTTGTTACTGTATCAATCTACTATAGCATATTGGGTTTTTTTTTTCGAACTTAAGTTTCTTTGAATTTTCATTCCAAATAGCTCCATTAACTTGAAACCTGTAAAATAACATTAATACACATAAAAAGCCACATATTAACATTCAAAATAAGCAATTATCAAATTAAGAGGGGTATAACATCATATATAAAATGCACTTATCATCCATCTTGTCAATATTATGGCTAAATTATGAGAGAATGGTTAGATTGATTTAAACTATGCTGGTTAAATATAAGATGAGGCAAATATAAGTGAGCGTATTGCCTAATATTGATAAAGTGTTAGGGTTTATCTGTAACTTATATTTGATCATTGACAAGAAGATATGGAATACACTTACCATTATCGCTAAAGTATGAGGATAATGTGTATTTAGGACCAAATGTAAGAATTACATAAGATGTAATTGATAAGAGTTATCTATCTTTTGGGTTTACAAAGACCAATATTGCCAAAGTGTGGGGTTGGAGTAAAATTCTAATAGGGTCCACTTCTCATTGTATAATTAAAATGTTTAAACTTTCATTTTTCTATTTGAGAGAATAAAGAGATTATATAAAACATTGGGAGGGCATATTTAGATTGAAAAACATATAATAGTTATATACATGATTTAAAGCGTTATTAATTAATGATTAGAAATATTTTCCTAAATATCTCAAATTTTTTCTTATAGAGATAAGATGAGTACGAGTAATCCATTAGTATACTCAATCTAGGCAAACTAATTATAGGGTACTGAAATATTTTTTGACCTGCTTATAAATTTGGGAATTGTTCTTGATTTGAAAAAAGTTTGGGTATATTATTAATCAAAAGATAATAAGAGGTGTTTCTAATGATGTCTCTTGGGAAGAGGTAGAAACATATCAAAAAAGAATAAAGGGTGATTTGAGAGTTAAATTATATATCCTGGCCTTAATATCTAGAGATCTTCAATATGAGCATGTGCACAGGAGTTATGCAAGTAGTATTATACTCCATCTGAAAAGTTATTTGATATATCTAAATCATAGATAGAGAATAGTCACAATGAAAAATGTTTCCATTATGGTGAGGTTTGATGTAGTAAATATTACTATTCAAAGTACTTTACCTTAGAAAAGATAAATCCCTTATGTATTTGTTTATCAATCATTGACATTTTATCAGTATTTGATGTTACAAGTACAGAGGTATAAGATACCACTTGTCTTTCTCATATCTACAATGTGTAATTGGATTGAAGAATGCTAGTAAGCTATGAAAATAAGAAGTATAGCTTTGTGTAGGAAATATATATTTCCTAAACGTAGAAACTGTTGGGACTTTTAAGTTACTTCTTCCTTCTTGTAGAAGCATTATGTTGTATAATTGTTATTTTATGCTAAATATTATTAGGTGAATCATATCTCTCCATGTGTTAGACGGAAAGGGTTATCATGAATACATTAAGAATAATTCCATGTTTATATGATAATATTTTGCTAACTGAGTGTCTGTTAATGAATGACCATTGTATCTTAGATTCAACAGAAAATGTGTTAAATGCACAAGTGAACAGAACAAACAAGTAGTTCAGGAATTTTGAATAATAAGAAATTATGACATATGAGATTAGGTCATGTAAGTGTGAGATGACTATCTCGTTTGGTTATAGATGGTCGAATACCTTATATGACTATAGAACCTTATTAAGTTTATGAATCTTGTATTCAATGGAAGATGACCAAATCTCCTTATTTAGGTGTTAGACATCAGCCCACTAATTTATTAGGACTAGTACATAGTGATGTTTATGATCTAATAGATCATACTATCATAAGTGAATTTTGATACTTCATTGTCTTGATCAGTGATTTGTCATAATACAGACGTGTTTCTGATGAAACATAAGTTGAAAACTTTTGAAGTGTTCAAAATGTTTTGAGTAAAAGTAGAGAATCAAATCGGGATGTATATTGAATGCCTTCAATCAGAACAAGATGGTGAATATACAAGGAGTAAATTTGTGAATTATTTAAAGGAGAAAGAGATTCTTGCTCATTATAGTTTTCTATATACTCTTTAACATAATGGTGTTTCAAAGAGGAGGAATCATACTTTATTGGATATGATTCGATCGATGATGAGTTTCACCGATCTTTCAGAATATCTATGGAGTTATATTTTAGAAATTGATGCTCATTTATTGAACACAGTTCTATCAAAAAACTTTTCCTTCTACTCTGTATATGATATAAATTAGAAGGAAACTCAATCTTAAGTATGTTAAGATTTCGGATTGTCTTACTTATGCAAAGGTTACGAAACAAGATAAACTTGCACCCAAGTGGTATAATGTGTGCACTTTCCTAGAGAAATCCTAAGTAATCTATGGATAACAATTCTATGATCTAGAAGAAAAAAATGTGTTTATTGCATGTAATACACTTTCCTAGAGAAATAATTTCTCATAGATCGTAGGGATTGTAGAAGGATTGAACTTGATGAAGTTAATCTAAGAATTTATGAATCGATAATGAAACCTTAGGCTTAATCGAGTGAGATACCTTTAACACACCATCCTTGTAGGTAAAAAAAGATGTCAATACCACCTGTTAGGTATGGTTTTATACCTGACGGTACCCTTAGTGTTTTATTAGTTAAAGAAAAAGATCATTTGAGTTATAGAGAGGCGATGTTGGATATTAATTTAGGAAAATGACAAAATTCCATGAAATTTGAATTTAACTCTATGCATGACAATCAAGTCTGGGACTTGGTTGAGCTTCTTGTAAGAATTGTCTCTATTGATTATAAATAGGTTTTACAAGCAAAAACGTAGGCTCGATAATAATATAGAGACTTTAAATCCTGACTGGTGGTATAAAGTTACACTCAGTGATCTAGGATATACTCATAAGGAAACCTTTCCACTAGTAGTCATGTAAAAGGTAATTTGAATTTTATTGGCTATTATATCATAATATGATTTTAAGATCTAACAAATGAACGTAAAGATGGCTTTCTTGAAGAGATATCTCAAGAAAAAGATATAGATGGAACAACTTGAAGGTTTAGTATCCAGCCTAACTTTTGATCTAGTATGAATATGAAGAAGTCCATTTATGGACTTAAGCGAGCTTCCCGAAGCTTAAATCTATATTTTGATCAACATAATTATCTTTCTAGTTTTTTACGTGGATGACATACTCAATGTAAAAAATGATGTCGGTATCTTGTGAGGTAGTGAAATATTATTTGAGTATGAACTTTTTTGTGAAAGATTCATGAGAGGCTTCCTATATACTGAGTATAAAGGCTTATAGAGATTGAGCTGGAAAGCTGACAGGATTTTCTCAATCTTCGTACGTAGACTGTGTCCTAAAAATGTACAACTTTAGTAACTGTGAGATAGTTCATGTACTTTTTAGACATAACATTTATCTTTCTAGAAGATGTTTCCTTAGGAAGAAGATGAAATAGTTAGAATGTTTAACATAACATATACATCAAATAAAGGTAGCCTATGTATGAGACTTGAATCAATGTGGCTGTAAGTGTTACGAGCCGATATCGATCTGATCTAAGTAACGACCATTGGATGACAGTGAAATATATTTGAAATAACTGAGAGGTACAAAGAATAAGTTTCTGAATTATGGAGAAAGTTACTTCCAACTCAAAGAATACACAGATTCAGATTTTTAGTCTGATCCAAAATGATAGAAAATCTATATCCAATTATATATTTCTTTTCAATAGTGCCATAGTTAGTTGGAAGAGTGCAATTTAGATGTCCACTACTGATTCTACCTTGGAGGTAGAATATGTTACAACTTTTGAAGCTTACAAAGGAAGTAGTGTGGTATGCAAGTCAATTGTTAAGCTTAGAATAGTTTCAACCCCAGTAGATCCTATCCTACTATATTGTAATAATAACGAGGTAATTGCTTAAGCCAAGAAGCCATAAGTACACAAAAAATCTAATCATATAACCTAAAGTATCACATAATTAGAGAGATCTTGGCTACTGGAGATGTAATAATATATAAGATATATTCTATGTATAACGTAGTGCACCTACTCAAGCCTTAACTTCTAGGGTATTTGAGAAAACATGGAGTTGATGGATATTAAATATCATCATAAATGGCACTAGAGTAAGTGGGAATTGTTGGAGATGGTGTTTATATGCTATTTCAATATTGTATGAATATTAATAGTTTAATATTTTTACAATAAACATTTCGAACAAAATTATTAATATTAAATATATGGTACCAAGCTTGTTACTTTTTAGACATTGTAGATTTAAAGAAGTTTAGATCTAATATAAAAGAGTTTAGATTTAATCTAAAAGAGTTTAGGTCAGCATTAAGAGTTAGAAATGCTAAGAGTTAATAATGCTAAGAGTTAGCAAAATTTTAAGATTTAGAACCTAATTTGAAATGAGACAATGACTTGAGAATATATTAGTAATGACATGGTTTCAAGTAGTTGCAAATGATACTAGGAAATGCCATTATGTAGTATATTTTTAAAAACCTCATTCTTGACCTATCTTTACCAATACGGATCGATTGGTGAACCTTACAAATCAGTGTATGTCTATATCTACATTGTCCAGACAGTTAGTCTTAGTAGACCATGAACTTAGTAAAAGCTTGTATAGGCTTATAGGTATTCAGTGAGAACTGTATATTGAATAGACTCATGAGGACCTCCAATAGACATCCCATAGAGCCGTTAATGGAAGGTCTTCTCGAGTTAAGTAGTATTTTTGGTCCTTTGACTAAAGCATCACGGTAAGCTTGTGAGTGATCCTCTATACTTTTATTTCAAGCATATTAGAGACCTTTTATAGTTTGACATCTGAGTGTCATTAAATATGGTTCGATGCTCATAGAGTATAGTGTTAATAAATATAGGATCCGTCAGCTTATATGGGCGAGTTTGTACTTCAGGAAGTTTTGTGGCCACAAATATAAACCCCAGAAATAAGTTTTCCATAAGGTTAAACAATATCGTAACAATGTTTGTGGATATTTTTTATGAAAATACAAATCTGGAGATAAGTTCATGGTCGTGTGTATAGAGATTTGATGACGGAGATGATCTATATCTCTGCTCTTCTAGGATATAGGTGATGAAGGAATTAAACATATATGGTTAACCTCAACTTGTATGGTTTAACATGATACTTTGTAATATATGTACTGTGTGTATGGGGCATCGTTCACGGACTTATGGAAGAGTTTTATATGACAAACCAAGTGTGAACCTAAGGAGTTTCACAACATGAAGTGTACTTATTGAGCACTGAGGTACTGCACTGGATTGAATAGTTTGATCCTAGAAAATTTTAGTAAGCTCAGATTTGTTTCAGTATCTCTTGGGATGCACACTTGTCAAAGCTTAAGTGTTAAGTACATTTATTTTATTAGTTGACAAAAATTGTTAACCAATTAAATAGTGACCAGTAGCAAGATTATGGCCTTTTGATTTGTTGACCTTTTGCCAACAAATGGATTGCTTGTGTGACAAGCAAGATGAATTAAAAATACGAAAAGTGATTTGTATTATTTTAGAGACAAACATGCATGGGATATGGGGCCTATCTCATTTGACAAATTTAAAATGCAAAGTGTTGCATTTGATTATTGGACAAAGATTAGATGATTCAGCCATCGGAACAAAGAGAGTAAAAGTGTTGCATTTTTTATGCGATATTTTTATATCTTAAAATTAAGTGCAAATATAAACTATAATATGCAAGTAATAAAGAGACAAAAAAGTGTGGTGTCGAACCCACAGAGATAATTTCTTATTTTTAACCAAGTACCAAAATTATGTCTTTTTAATAATTATTCAAAAAAATAAAAATCTAAGAATGAATGTAGAAAATATAAAAACAATGACATAATGTAAAGAGATTTGGAAGATAGCAATATAAAGAAAACTTAGGGTTAACAGTATGCTAAAGTGATGAACAATTAGTGGTCTACTATATGATCATAAAAAATTACGAATTTCTAAATATGATTATTTTACATGTCTAATATGATATATTCAAAATTGAGAATTTAGATCAATGTGATCAAATTGTTATGATTTTCTAAAATGTATCAGCTCATTGCAATATTTGATCAACAAAACTTTAAATTTATGGAATAAAATAGTTTTCAAATACTTTGTCATGGATTTTGAAGTAAAACATTTATTATAGATTTAGATACATGTCAAGAGTAATACTACAGCAGGTTTATAATTTTTGAGTTAGTATATGATTTTATAAAATTAAAAAATTGAATGTTGTCCTGTAAATATCTTGATCCTGTTAGGATAATAGTTTAGATTTGATGGATTTTATGAAATGGATTGTGTAGGAATTATGATATAATATTCATATATGAGAATGATATATGAGTCAAGAATGATATATTCTAATTTTGGATTAATTGGACACCATTTGATGTATATGAAAAATTTGTTAAGTGTAAGTGGTTAGAATGATAGATTTTGAGAAACTAAGTCATTAGACCAAATCGATATGATAAGTGCAATATGTGTAATTTTGTAAGCTATTTAAAGTGTTTTATGTGAATGGTGAGGCTTATGAAAGGATTAATCTCCATTGATAGTTTAAGGAGAATTAAGCCTTGTACTCGAAAGTGTTAAGAGGTAAGTATACTAGACTTTTACTGAAATCACAATAAACATAGTAATTGTTTACGTATGATTTTGTAAATGTGTTTAGAAATATGTTTATGTTATGCTAAAGTATATTTTGATATGAAATGTGAAAGATATATGTTTATGAATGTGAGCATTGACATTGAGTATAGACATACATGACATACATATGTTTTTGAAAGTGAGTGTTTCAAAATGAAATGTATTTAACAAAGAAAACTTTTGAAGTAGAATATGTCCATGAGAAACATTTTGTGTTTTGAGGATTCTTGAACTTACTATTTACTTAGTGTGCACCTTATATGAATTGTGGAGCCTTTATGTGTAGCCTTTCCTTTGGAATTGCTATATGTTATGTGTTTCGTATGTAAAAAGGATTCTATTGGTACCTAAAGAAAGAGTGAGTCATGACATTCGTGTGGTAGCGTATTGGTGCATGTGAGATGACTCACCAATGATTAAGGTGAGGGTTTGGCTCTTACCTTCAGGCATGAGCATTATATATATGTAATTTAAACCCCACTTATGCTATTCCTCTTATATGGTATGTCACCAACGAGTGACATTTAACTCATTATGTGATATGTGATATGGAAATCCTACTAAGTAGTAGTTAGAAAATGGTATTCTTACTATATGTTTTGAAAAAATATGTAAGCGCTTACTTTACATGTGATTTGATAAGATTATGATTTTGATTTATTATGGTATATCATACATATGCATTGTGTATATATATGTATATATATGTATATGTATTTTGGTTTATGAAAAATTAGTATACTTACTGAGTTTTATACTCATTGTAGTTTTTTGTAATTTCAGGTAAATAAGGTACATGTGTGCTTAACGGATTTGGCAAGGCTTCTGCTGTCTCTTGGGTTTCCTAAGTTGCTAGGTTGCTAAATGTTTCAATTATAGACATGTAGTTTAAGATATTTGATTTATCCTTATTGAATAAATACTTATGTATTATTTTATTAAGTGTGGTTGTATTTGGTTTATGTTTCACCAAGTATGGTCATTGGTTGATTCTGTGTTGAACTTACTAGAAACTTGCTAAAGATTCCTATGTTGAATTCAAGTTTGAAATTTTATGCAATATTAATTATAAGTGCACATTATTGAATGAGTGTAAGTTATGTCGTGTGTCAGATCTTTTGGGTTTGGGGCATGACAAATACTATCCCTCAATATGTTTTTTGATGATTAATCCTCTAATATTTAACTCTCTTAGTTTTTGTTATTAATCAAGACACTAATGTATTCATAAGCCTCTTCCAAGGTCATACAAGTATACCTTAATTTACCAAATACCTATATTCCTATGGTACTTGTAATAAATTAAGATTAAGTCTTGTTGATCATCCATGCCAATTAGGTATATTCCTATCTTAATTTGAAACTTGCATATACAACATTGAATGTTACTCTACAATTATGCATTAAATTACTTAGGTCTAAATATAATGATTCCTCTTCCAAGTTTATCAAAAATATTACCAATTCATTCACCATATATTGGCCAGATATATTAAAGCATTAAGAACAAGTAATTTGAATAACAAAGTACTAAATTTATTAAATATTAAAAAGATAAACCAATTAAGTGCACATATTGAGTTCAAGTATTAACCATAGAAAAATAATTTAGTTTATGGTTGCAAGAGAACAGCGGCAAAAATAATAAGAAATCATGATACAATCAATAGTAAATCGATATAGAAGTCGAATTACTCTTAATTGCGCCGCCTAAGAAACTCTTGATGTCGAAGAACGCCTTGAATCTCTCTCTCTATGGCTACTTTAATTAAGCTTCAATTGCTCTTTAAGACTTATGTTGTGTGTTTTTGATATTCTTGGATGTTCTCTAAAAGCTGGGGATGAGTGGCCTTTTATAGGGATTGATTTAAGCTTGAAAATTTCAATTCTTGTCGGATTAGGAATCACACTACTGCTGGGATGCTATGTTACTGTTGCTGGGGCACTGCGTGTAAAAGGCCTCATCGCTGGAGTCATGAGGTATTGGTGTTGGGGTGTCGGGACGTCGCTGGCACGATGATGAGGTAGCATTAGGGCGCTAAACTGCGACTTAAATAGGTCATTTTGTTTTCTAATTTTCTTATTTTGATTAATGTTTTAGCGTTGTGGCGAAAATCCTTCTGGTGTTGGGGTAATAGGTCCATACTTTCAATTTCATTTAAGTCCCTATAAATAACAATTATACACATAAATAGCTATTTATTCTTATAAAATAATAAAATATCAAAATAAAAATATGAAAAAATATTTGAAGGGTGAGTTCAGCCAAGCAAAAGGGATTATAATTTACAAAATTATTTTGTAGTATGAAAGACAAGCACACATGCTTGTTGGGGCCATTAATTGACTAAAGGGAAACAAAAAGAAAATTGAGGTTTTCTTTTTCTCCCTTGGGTGTGGTTCGACTAAAGAGCAAGTATAGGGAGGAGAGAATTTTAAAGGGTAAGAGTTGTTTAAAATATTTCTTCTTCTTATTCTTCCAAAAAGTGGCCAACTATTGCAAGAAAGAAAAGAGAGAAAAGTTTCTCTCTTGGTTCTTATTCATTTGGCTAAAAAATCAAGAAAAGAAAAAAAAAGGAAAATTTGTTTTTGGCAAGTGTTGTTCAAAAACACATTTTTCATTGGAAATTATTTTTGTGTCTTGAGCAAACAGTTGCTCCAAAAAAATACAATTCTATTCTTGAAACACAAATGGGTTAAAGAGTTTAAGCAACAAAGCTTGTTGGATTTTTCACAACAAAAGCTACCATTCTAGTATTTCAATGCCACTAGTGTTGAAGTCTAGAATTGCCAATAAGTTTATTTCAAGGTGAACTCTAGATTTGAGAATTCTATAACAAATTGCTTCAAAGGTAATTCTAAAAACTTATTAGTGTAACAAAATTTAAATTAAGAATGTGTTTGTGAATAGGAAATTAATTTTCTATTCTGCTGCGCAATTTTGTGTATATAACATGCATTTTTATAAATTTAATAAATATTAATCACATGTATTGATGTCTGATTTCATAACCTAGCGCAAGTGCACGCTTTCATACTAAGTAATATAGGATTAAGTCCAGATTATCGATCCCACAGAGACTATTGTTTCTATTTCTTCAATTTATTACTAAAATTACGCAATTTTACCTTTATCCAAACTAACTTCTAAGATGGAGTTTAACTAACTATACTACTACTATCGAATTAAACTTAATTAAACTATCACAAGCACTCAGAGATAAAATTCACTAGTTTGATAAGTAATCTAGGGTTTCGACGTATCTCCTAGTAGTTCATTGAATTTCTTTACCCCTTTAGTTATTCCCTTATTATCAATTGATTGGCTAGACAATGAATTCATCATAAGCTTTTATCGACAGTTGAATGATAATATCACACTCTAACAATTACCTATATGTCTATGGTAATCCGAATAAGATGCAACTAATTAAGAATAAGTCTAATCAAGCCATACATGCCACCTAGGTATATGTCTATCCAAGATGGAGCTCATAAATATTACTTTATGATCATGTATCAATCTACCATAGGCTAAATACATGCATCATTTTGTCAAAGTTATCATGGTTCCTAAACAATCAAAACAATGATCAAGTATAATGAAAGCATTAAGCATAGATAGATTGAATCAATTAAGGGATAAAGTTCATAACTAAGAGTTTAAAAGAGTCAATTACATACTAGGTTCAAGAACGTCTAACCCTAGATCAAAAGTATTTAACTCTAATCACAACAAGAATATCAATGCAAAAATATGAAAATATCATGAACAAGATCATCTCTTAAAGTTAAGGAAGAAAATAACACAAGTGATTCCCTGAGTTGTTCTTCTTCCTCTTGTCTTGATTGTCTAAGAGTTGATTCTTCAATCTTCAATAAATTCACTTTGATTTCTTGACTTCAATGTGTATTTGTTGCTTGCATTTTTCTCCTTGCTAAGTCTCTCTATTTTTGCCTCAAAATAGTATTTTTGTTACTATGAGAAACCCTAGGCGCGAAGAGCTTCAAATCCACCCAAAATAAGAAAGTTTAGAGGGGTATTTAAGTATCCGCATGGGCACCACGGTGCTGAGCATGAGTACAAAGGTTGCTACAATGTCGACGGGCGCCGCGGCACCCAGCCACTTGCTACGCTACTTTCATCTTTTGAGTGCATCTCGGTCGTTTCTCACTCGAATCGCCTCCTGTTTAATCTTATGTGTCATATTTTCATTCACACACCTATTTAAGATTAAAAACACAAATAAGTTGCCAAATATTAATGGATTAAAGAAAAATTACCCAAGTCAGAGTGCTAAAATACTATTGTCATTATACTATTATCAAATACCCCAAAACTTAAGACATTTGCTCGTCATCGGGCAAAACAAGAACACACTAACAAGGAGCCAAAAAAACTATATAAAAGCACCCTTTTAACATCACTTGAACCATGAGTTGCTCAGGTCTCAAATGGTGAATTACACTTATGAAATCTTCAGACTCAAAAATTATTTATGCTAATTCTACACTTTAATCATCATGCTTATATCTACTTTATAATCATTCACTTATGAGTGTGGTTCGAGTTGTTTAATTACACATCAATTGTATTTTTGAACATCTTATTTTTATCAAAGAAAGATCAAAACCAAAACAATTTTCCATAAGCTTGTTTTTCATAGTAATCTCCACTAATATAGAATAAATATATAATGCAGGATCAAATAGGACTTTGATTAGCTTGTAATGAGAGGCTTGGGTTAGGGTGTGAAAATATGGACAATTTTTAAGTTCAAATCGCACTATAACCATAACCTCTTTTGTCTAAGGATAACTTTTATTCTTTTTTTCTTCAGTCCACTCCCCCAAATTTATTTTTCTTGAACCCAACTTTTCAACAACTCTATTATTCCCCATTGTCTTTCTAGGAGGTCTTTTTTTTTTTAATCAAGCTTCTTTAATTCTTTTAACTGAATGAGAACAATTCCATAACTGTCTCTTCTTTTACCTAAGACTTTGAACCACTTCATGACCCTTACAACAAGATGTTATATATTATAATGCAAAGGTTATTTATAATGGATATGAGTATTAATTGGTTATAGGCTTCTAAAGTGGGTTTAAAAAGAATATAGTCAATCAGGTTCAAAAAGGGTGACTAAGGAAAAACATATTCAAGATTGGCTAGAAATGTCCAATCGATCCAAACATGGCCTATAATTATATGCCTTACTATATATGTCCTAGGACACCTCGAAAGCTAATAAAAAAAAGTTCTAGATAATAGACGACCTTGATTACCTTCTTTATTGTGAATAAGTATATTCTACCTTATAACTGCTAAACATTAAATAGCTTTAAAGTGCGTGGATGTTTAAAGTGAACAACTATAAGCTGAATATAATTAATCCGATTACAGTATAAAATGAACACAATAATAGATAAGTCTAGAGAGTTTATAGCTTTTCTTTAACTCTATGTATTATCATCGACTACAAACGTTTTTGACCCAAACAAACGATACTGGAAAAATTAAACTACTTCTAATGAAAACAAATAAAAACAAAAAATAAACTAACAAAGCATGAAGAAAATTTATGAATTAAAAAGTGTTTCCCCTGCCCCCACACTTATAATAAGACATGTCCTTATGGCGGCAGTAAAATAATAAGATTGGAACACTTCTATATTTTTATGAAATATTAGTTGTCCCCTCTGTCTTCATCTTCACTCACTACTTCGGATCATCTCCTAAGCCATCCGCATTTGGAGGCGCTGGATAGGCCGAAAGGTTTGGCAAGTTATATGTATCCATGCCGAAGTGTGTGAGAGTAATACGCAAAACCTAGTCGTGATATACAGCATATGATGCAGTCCACAGTTGGTGTGTGGTGAAGGCATCTTCTAACCTTGACAGCTAATTCGATAATTTTATATCTTATAATTAAGCGTAAGTATACGCTATCGTAACAAGTAATAAAGGGACTTAATAAGTTGGATGTCGAACTCACAAGGATAGTTTTTACATTTTTACCAAGTACTAAAATTATGTCATTCTAATAATTATTCAAAAAAATAAAAATCTAAGAATGACTGTAGAAAATATAAAAATAAAAACACAATGCAAAGAGAATTATGTGATAGCAATATAGAGAGAACTTATGATTAATACTATCCCTCAATATGCTTTCTAATAATTAATCTCTAATATTTAACTCTTTTAGTCTTTGTTATTGATCAAGATACTAATGTATTCCCATATTTCTTTGGTACTTATAATAAATTAAAATTCATCAAGATTAGGTCTTATTGATCATACATGCCAATTAGGTATATTCCTATCCTAAATTGAAACTTGCATATACAATATTTAATGTTACTCTACAATCATACATCAAATTACCTAGGTTTGAATATTATGATTCCTCTTCTGAGTTTATCAATAATATTACCAAGTCATTCACCATATATTGGCCAAATATATTGAAGCATTAAGATCAAGTAATTTAAATAACAAAGGACTAAGTTTATTAAATATTAAAAAGATATGGCAATTAAGCACACATATTGAGTTCAAGTATTAACCCTAGAAAACAAATTTAGCTTATGGTTACAAGAGAACAACAGTAAAAATAATAAGAAATCATGATACAATCAATAGCAAATCAATATAGACGTTGAATTGGTCTTAATTGCTATGCGTAAGATACTCTTGATGCTGAAGAACGCCTTGAATCTCTCTCTAAGGTTGCTTCAATTAAACTATTATTGCTTTTAACACTTGTGCTCTGTATTCTTGGTTTTTTTTATTGCTCTAGGGTTTTCTAGGGTGATTTTTAAAGTCTAGAGTCAAGTGGCCTTTTACGGTATTGATATGAGCTTAAAAATCTCAATTCTCGTTGGACTAGGACTTGTATTACCGCTGGGGCGCTATGCTGCTGTCGCTGGCACGATGTGTGTAATAAGCCTCACCATTGGTTCGGTGGAATGTTGGCATTGGCGCGCTGATCTGCTGCTGGCACGATGACAATAGGGCATTGGCCTGTTGCTGACGTGATGAAGGTCTGGCATTGAGGCACCAGTCGCGACTTAAACAGGTCGTCTTTTCTAATTTTCTTATTTTGATCACTATTCTAGTGCTTGGGCAAAAAGCTTTGTGGCACTAGGGCGATGGACTCATATTTTAAAAACTTTGCATTTTAGTTTCGTTCAAGTCCCTATAAATAATAATAAAATATATAAATAGCCATCTATTCTCATAAAACCATAAAATATCAAAATAAAAACATGAGAAAATATATGATAAATATACCTTTATCAATAGTTTTTTAGGCATGGTCAATTGTGCTATTGGTCTTTGTGGCGGAAATGGTCGGAGAGCAGGGTCTTAGGCTGAACCATAAACTATTGTAGCAATTTTACTGTTATCCAAGATGTAGGCTAGGGGAAATACTTCTTCTAATGATGTTCACTTGACTCCAGCTTTAGCGCAAAGTGCTATAATTAGTGAGGGGTAGTAGATGCTTTGCTTTGGATGATCGAGGCCGAAAAGGATTATATCTCTGATCACCTTGCCAATATCGATTGTCCGCCCTATTAGAAAGACATACAGAAGGAGAGCTCTCTTCACTGTTACTGTGCTCATGTGACTGACTGGCATTAGCTTGACAGCTATAAAATAGTGCCATGCTTTGAATTCTCTGCACATGTAGCGTGCGGGAAAAAAAATCGAAAGATTTCCAGACATCGTCCATTGAGCATCTGGGGTGCCCAAGTAATGGATGACGGCTTCATAATTTGAGTTCCGATGGAGCTTTATATATTCATCTCGTTGTATATTGGGTACCCTAAAGTATCTATTGATGACCTCATTATGGATGTGAACAATTTTGCCCTTGATTTGGACTTTCCCATAAGAGTGCTATTTGCGATTAGCATAAAATTCTGGGACGAGTGGAATAATTGCGGCCTCCAGTTGTGCATACAAGTGTCCCCAACCCATGTCTTCAATAATTCTAGAGATTCTTAGATAGCCATTCCTGTGATGTTGAAGCCTGTTTTAAGAATGATTGTGCATTTGACTATAAAAGAGTGATATAAGTTTGTGACTTCTTTGGAAATAAATTTGTTAGTATCATAGCTTACAGAAGATGATGTAATGAACTTCTTTAATTTCTTGGGCGCCATTGAATACTTGAAACAACAATAATGAGCACTCCGAATATAGACAACAACTGTCTCTCAAACATTACAATATCAAATCATATATGTGTGTCACATATCACTTTCTTTTTAGCTCAAAATCGCTACCGTACTATGTGCACACATCCATTCTCACATAATACAATACACTACCCATTACAACATACCACTCTCTACCTGTGATTGTAATATGGCATCACTACCTATATATAGGCAACAATAATATAGCAATATTACACCATCTCACCACTTACCTAATATATAGATATAGATTGATAGAAATATCCTAATAAGAGTATTATGCTTTATGCTCAAAGTCACCCAATTAAACAACAATCAACTCACCAATTTGAACATTAAACATCAATCAATACCAATTTGAACATTAAACATCAATAAACACCAATTGGAACATGTTTTCACAAGCATCATAATATGTAGCTAGGATTGCTAATAGAGAAATTCAAGTATAACCCATTAAATCTCAATCAACTCACCAATTTGAACATATTTCACAAGCATTCATGGATTTTTTTTTTCCGGTTTTTTTTCATTAACAAGGCCTAATAATCATAATCTATCAATAAAGACACTAATTATGCATGGTAACCATATAATCAAGAGTAATAACAAGAAAAAAAAATTGGGAAAGATATAAATTTGTACCTTGAATGCTAATGGAGAGAAGTAATTTGGAGTTGTGATGAATGTAAATGATTAGGTGAATTGTGTGCTAATGTGGTGTTAATTTGAGTGGGTAATGAATTTGAGTCTAAATATAGTGTGTGGGAGTGGTTAATTTTGATTGTAAGATGAAGAATTGGAAGTGTGAGATTGAGAAGATGAGTTTTAGGGTTTATGTGAAATGTGAGAGAAAGAGGGGAAGATCTGAAGAAACAAAAGGGAGAGGGGGAGAAGTATTACACTTCTCCCATATAAGCGTCGCGGTGCTCACACATAGCTGGGCACAATTGTACCCAAGTGCCAGCGTTGCGGCGCTAGCTATCCAGCGTCGTGGCACCGAAAATCTGTTTAGGGCACCATGGCAACCATTAGTAGGCCCCACGGTGCACGTAAGCTTTTTTTTTTATATGTGCAGCCTAAAAAAAATACTACTCATGAGAGAAAAGAAAAGACAAGAAAAATGAATTGAATAAAGAGAGAAAAAAAAATTAGTACTGAAAAAACTAATTAAAATCAAAGGATACTAGACTTGGGTTGTCTCCCAAGAAGTGCTTGGTTTAACATCTTCGGCTTGACGTGTTGACCCTACAGTTACTTGTGATCCAACAGATCGACATTGACCTTCTATCGATCTATATATCCTCCATGATAATTCTTGAGGTGCTGGCCATTTATTGTAAATTAAGCTTAATTATTTGGATCTTTAATTTTGACTGCTCCATTTGTGTATACCATTATAATTTAAAATGAGCCAGACTATTAGGACTTGAGTTTTCAAGAAAATAACTTTAGCCTTGAATTGTAGAGTAGTACTAGTTGTCTTTTTTCAAATGAATGCTGAAGTATCTTCTTATCATGCCACTATTTTGTCTTTTCCTTGTAAAGTTTAGCATTCTCATATGCTTATAGATGAAACTCATCCATGGCGTTTAGTTGAAGTAGACGTTTCTCACTTGTGGCTTGGAGAGCAAAATTGGGGGCTTTAATGGCCCAATATGGTTTATGTGCCAACTTCGAAAGTAGGTGACATGCTTTTTCAAAAATCAAACAAAATGGGGACATACCAATTGGAGTTTTGTAAGCCGTACGATATGCCCATAAAGCGTCATCCAAGTGTAATGCCTAATCATTTCGGTTTAGTTTAACCATCTTCTCTAAGATGTGTTTTATTTATCAATTGGAGACCTCAACTTGTCCACTCATTTGAGGATGATATACGGTAGCCGTCTTGTACTTGACTTTGTATTTTTGTAAGAGGGCTAAAAAATATTTATTGTAGAAGTATGAGCCCTCGTTATTTATAATTGCTCTCGGTGTTCTATATCTTGTGAATATATTCTTTTGAAGGAACTTAATCACTCTCCTCACCTCATTTTTTGGTAATGCTACTACCTCTACTCATTTTGAAACGTAATCCACAGCTATAAGTATATACTTGTTGTTATGAGATGGTGAAAACGATCTCATGAAGTCTATTCCTCAAACGTCAAAGATTTCAATCTCTAGAATGGTTTGCTGTGGTATTTCATGTCTTTTGGAGATGGTCCCCATCCGTTGACATCGATCATACCCTGCAACAAAAGAATATGCATCTTTAAATAATGTGGGCCAATAAAAACAAGATTAAAGTACCTTAACTGCTGTTTTGCCGCCCGCAAAATCTCCCCCATAACCGAATGCAGAACAATGGTGTAAGATACCTTGAGTTTCTTCTGTAGGGACACATCTTCGAAGGATTTAGTCTGCACATGATTTGTAAAGGAATGGCTCATCCCAAAAATAGAATATTGCATCATTGATGAACTTCTTCTTTTACTAAAAAGTTAAATTATGAGGTGTTAGGCCGGAAATTAAATAATTGATAATATCAACATACTAGGGGATCTCGTAATGTTGTGTTGCAAGGAGTTGTTCATTCGAAAAGGTTTCATTGATTTGGATCTTCTCTTGGTGTTGATTTGATGCTTCCAAGCGAGAGAGATGATCTGTAACTTGATTTTTAACTCATTTTCTATCTTTGATCTCTAGATCAAATTCTTACAGTAGGAGAATCCATCGAATGAGCCTTGGCTTAGTATCTTTCTTGTTAATAAGGTACTTGATTGTTGAGTGATCAGTGAAGACTGTGACATTGACTCCAATGAGGTAAGCCTAGAACTTGTCAAAAGAAAAGACGATCGCCAAAAGCTCTTTTTCTATGGTGGTGTAATTGGACTGTGCATCGTTGCGAGTCTTGTTTGTATAGTATATCGTGTGAAACACTTTCTCTCGGTGTTGTTCTAGTACAGCCCTAGAGCTAACTCACTTGCATCATACATTACTTTAGAAGGTAAGTCCCAATCTGAAGCTATAATGATCGGCGTAGTGGTAAGGCTTTTCTTCAACAGTTCAAAAGCTTCAAGACATGCATCATCGAAATAAAATTGCACTCTTTCTCTAGTAAGTTGCATAAGGGTTTGGAGATTTTGGAGAAATTTTTTATAAATCTCCGATAAAATTTGGCATGGCCAAGAAAGCTCCGCACTCCTTTCACATTAGTCGGTGGTGGCAACTTCTCGATGGTTTCTATCTTTGCTCTATCAACTTCAATACCATGAGTAGAAATTTTATGGTCTAAGACTATGCCTTCTTTAACCATAAAGTGACACTTTTTCCAATTGAGCATTAAATTGGTATCTTCACACCGTTTGAGCACAAATGCTAGATTATCAAGGCATTGATCAAATGAATTGTCAAAAACAGAAAAGTCATCCATAAATACCTCCATGAAATGCTCTATAATATCTGAAAATATAGCCATCATACAGCTCTTAAAGGTGGCTGGAGCATTGCATAGTCTGAATAGCATCCTTCGAAAGGCAAATTTACCATATGGGCAAGTGAACGTGGTCTTTTCTTGATCTTCAGGAGCAATTGCAATTTGATTATAGCTAGAATATCCATCCAAGAAGCAATAATAATCATGTCCTGCTAATCTATCCAGCATTTGATCTATGAAAGGTAAGGGAAAATGATCTTTGCTAGTGGCTTTATTCAATTTCTGGTAGTCCATACATATCCTCCAACCCGTGACAGTCCTAGTGGGGATTAAATCATTATTCTCATTTGCCACTATAATGATCCCTCATTTTTTTAGTACACATTGCACTGGACTTACCCATGAGCTATCAGAAATAGGGTAGATAATCCCTACATCTAGCCACTTAATAATCTCATTCTTTACTACATCTTTCATTACTGGATATAGGCGCCTTTGCTACTCAATTATAGCCTTGTGCCCTTCCTCTAACAGAATTGTATGCCTGCAAAAAAAGGGAGTGATTCCCTTGATGTCAGTAGTTGTCTATCTTATAGCTCTCTTATGATCTCTTAAGACCCTTAACAATTTTTCTACATGCGATTCATCAAGTTGTGTAAAAACTATAACTAGCAAAGTAGAAGATTCACCAAGAAATGTATACCTTAAGTGAATCGGTAGTGGTTTTAACTCTAATTTAGGAGGTTCTTTAATAAAAGGCTTAATGTGAGTTTGCAAGCCTTCTGGTTTATCTAAAGGTTCAGCTTTCCTTATGAATTTGTCAAATCTTAGAGAAAGGCTTAGGGCCTATAGATACTCTCGAGCTTTACTTCTTTATACCTCAACTCCATTTACCACTGTATCTTCTAGAAAATCTTCAATGTTATTTTTGTGAAAAATATCCTGCACTTCCTTGTCAATAACATCAATGCTCATACATTCCTCTTCTTTACTTGGCCTTCTCATGACTTTGAAAATATTGAATGTGACTTCTTCATTTCGCACCCTTATAGTTAATTTCCCTTTTTGCACATCAATAAGAGTTCTTATTATGGCTAAGAATGGTCTTTCTAGTATGATGGGTACCTCACAATCTTCTTCCATATCCAACACTATGAAATTTACCGAAAAAATGAACTTGTAAACCTTTACCAAAACATCTTCAATAATACCATTTGGATACATGAGTGAGCGGTCGGCCAATTGTAAGGTGATATTAGTAGGTTTAGCCTCCCCTAAACTTAGCTTTTTATAGATGGATAATGGCATTAGGTTGATGCTGGCACCTAAATCATATAATGCTCTACCAAAGAATTTCTCCCCGATAGTGCATAGTATAGTAAAACTGCTTGGATCTTTCAATTTTGGTGGCAATTTCTTTTGCAATATTGTTCTACATTCTTCGGTGAGTGCCACAGTTTCATACTCAACTAATTTCCTTTTCTTTGATAAGATGTCCTTTATAAACTTTACATAACTTGGCATTTGCTCCAAAGCATCCGGAAAATGTATGTTAATGTGGAGTTTCTTAAAGACATCTAAAAACTTCAAAAACTGCTTGTCCAACTTCTGTTTTTGTAACCTTTGAGAAAATAGTGGAGGTGGATGGGGAGGCTGAACTGTAAGTTTCTACTGAGATTTACTGGTTTGTGCTGCTACATTAGAATTTTTCTGCATTTCTTTACTGTTTTATGTATTTTTCTGCTACTGTACAGTATGTTATGCAGTAAATTTTGCACTTTTCTACACTTCTGCATTGTTTTCTTAATTACATTTTACATTTTTCTCCACTTCTGCATTGTTTGACTATAACTCCTTGCCACTTCTCAAAGAGATAGGTTTGCATTGCTTCTTATCCCCTCTTAAATTAGCTTCAGTGCTGCTTGTTAAAGTCCTTTGAGGTCGATTATTTAGTGCTACAGCAAGTTGCCCCATTTGAGTCCCTAGAGTTTTCAAAGATGCAGAATGGTTTTGTAAAATAGCATCATTTGGCTTCATATACTGCATAAACATATCTTCCAAGGTTGCTTTCTTCTCCTGTGGGGGATAAAATTCGAGTAGGTTAGGTTTAAGTTGCTACCCTTGGTTGCTACCCTATGAAAAATTAGGACGATTCCTCCACCTCAAATTATAATAATTTAAATGTGGATTATTCTGCTGTCTATTATGGTTCCCCATATAGTTTGCTGACTCCATGCATTGCCCATTCATGTGATTGTCACCACAGAAGTCATAAGTCGCATTTTGGGTCTTGATAGCATTCATAGAATCAAATCTCTTGGTTAAGATGTTGATCTGCATAGCCAATGCATTAAATGCATCAATCTCATGAACTATTGGATGTCATCTCTTCCAATAATTCATATGCTTCTTCTGTGGACTTATTCATCAGAGCTCCTCTAGTAGCGGCATCGATAATTATCTTTAAATGACCTACTAGCCTATTGTAAAACGTCTGGACTAATAACTATTTAGAAACTCCATGATGGGGACACTTCCTCAATATGTCATTGAATCACTCTCATGCCTCATATAATGACTTACCTTCAATCTAAACAAATGAGGTGATGTCATTCCTTATCTTAGCTGTCTTAACTGATGGGAAAAACTTTGCTAAGAACTTCTGTGCTAGGTCATCCCACGTTGATATAGATCCTGATGGTAATGATATTAACTAGCTCTTAGCCTTGTCCCTCAATGAGAAAGGGAATAGTCACAACCTGATGGCATTATCTAAAACTTTATTGAACTTGAATTTATCACAAATCTCTAAGAAGTTCACGATATGTATGTTAGGATCATCATTGGGAGCTCCACTGAATTGCACAGACTCCTTAAGCATCTGAATAGTACTTAGCGTGATTTCAAAGTTATTTGTATTAATAGTGGGGCACCGAATACTAGACTGAACGCTTTCTGTTATAGGAACAACATAATCCTTCAACAATCTCTGCCGATTCATAGGCTCAAACAATAGATTATCGATATTGTCATGATTCTCAGCCGTATTTTTATTTTGATGTTGTTTTCGATGAAGTCTCAAGAATGTTCTTTCAATCTTAGGATCAAAAGACGTTAAATTTTTGCTCTTGGTTCTTCGAATGAACTGTCAAAACAAAAAAGAAAAAAGAAAATAGTAACTAAAAAAGAACAATAATAATAATGAAATAAAATAAAATCTTAAGTAAAAGTAACATAGTATGGTATTAGTATTGATCTAAGAATAGATAAAATAGTCCCCGACAACGGTGCTAAAAACTTTATGTCTGATTTAATAACCTAACGCAAGTGCACGCTTTCGTACCAAGTAATATAGAACTAAGTACAGATTATCGATCTCACAGAGATTATTGTTTCTATTTCTTCAATTGATTACTAAACTTACCGTATCTTACCTTTATCCAAACTAACTTCTAAGATGGAGTTTAACTAACTATACTACTACTATTGAATCAAATCTAATTAAACTATCGCAAGCACTCAGAGATAAAATTAATTAGTTTGATAAGTAATTTAGGGTTTCGACGTATCTCCTAGTAGTTCATTGAATTTTTTTAACCCCTTAGCTATTCCTTTATTATCAATTGATTGGCTAGACAATGAATTCATCATAAGCTTCTATCGACAGTCGCATGATAATATCATACCCTAACAATTACCTATATGTCTATGGTAATCTGAATAAGACACAACTCATTAAGAATAAGTATAATCAAATCATACATGCCACCTAGGTATATGTCTATCCTAGATGGAACTCATCGCTATTACTCTATGATCATGTATTAATCTACCCTACGCTAAACATATACATCCTTTTGTCAAAGTTATCATGGTTCCTAAACAATCAAAATCTTGATTAAGTATAATAAAAGCATTAAGCATTGATAGATTAAATCAATTAAGGGATAAAAGTTTATAACTAAGAGTTTAAAGAGTCAATTACATACAAGTTCAAGAACGTCAAACCCTAGATCAAAAGTATTTAGCTCATGTTCACAACAAGAATATCAAAGAAAAAATATAAAAATATCATGAACAAGATCATCTCTTAAAGTTAAGGAAGAAAATAACACAAGTGATGCCCTAAGTTGTTCTTCTTCCTCTTGTCTTGATTTTCCAAGAGTTAATTTTTCAATCTTCAATAAATTCACTTTGATTTCTTGACATGAATGTGTATTTACTGCTTATGTTTTTCTCCTTGATAAGTCTCTCTATTTTTACTTCAAAATAGTATTTTTGTTGTCATGAGAAACCCCAGGCGCGATGAGCTTTGAATCCACCCAAAATAGAAGAGTTGAGAGGGGTATTTAAGTATCCACATGGGTGCTGCGGCTCTGGGGGCTCAGCACTACGGCACCGGGCATGAGCATAAGGGTTACTACAATGTCGAATGGTATTGCGATGCTCACTCGCTGATCTGGGCGCCGGGGCGCCTAGCCTGGGGCACCATGGCGCCTAGCCATCTGTTGCAATACTTTCATCTTTTGAGTGCATCTCGCTCGTTTCTCACCTGAATCACCTCCCGTTTGATTCTATGTGTCACAGTTTCCTTCACACACCTATTTAAGATTAAAAACACAAATAAGTAGCAAAATATTAATGGATTAAAGAAAAAATACACAAGTTAGAGTGCTAAAATACTATTTTCATTATGCTATTATTATGCATGCACCCTAATTTAGCACTCACAACACTTTTAAGGCTTATCTGGATTCGTGTCGCATTGAAAATTTTCCAAGTGTGAGCCAGGTCTAAGTTTAAATTCGGCTAGGTCCAATTGGCTTAAAACTCGGATTATAATCCGGTTAGCAATTAGTGGGCAATTTTTTCTTTTTTCCTTTTTTAGTTAATAATAATATTATTATAATAATGATAAAGCTGGCAGGTGCATTAAATTATCATTATTTATTATTATTGTTGTTTGAAATGATAGAATATTTAAAAACTCTTGTTTAGCTTAAAGTAAGAATGTGGGGTTTTGAGCAGCGAATTGCATGAGATATGACTTGTGAGTGAAAATTGAAATGTTAAAACCATTTTTTTCATTAAACTGGAACATTGTATTATGATACTTGGATTAAAGAGGAAATTGTTTTTATTCAAATCAAGGGAAAAACCAGGGTTCTAGGTTGAGTTTTTTCAAATATGAGTTTTTTAGAGTTTTTTGAATTTTTTTGGGTTTAGGTTCGAGTGTTTTTGACATCTCTATTACAACATTGGCTACAACTTGGAGCTCAGTTACTTGTGACACACACACACACACACACTCAATTTTGAATTCTTGGGCGCACATTAAAGACAAAATTCTGTTGGTACCGTAAACTTCTTTCTTACTTCAAGATTAAGGAGTCCACAATAATATAGAAAGTGTTAACTCAAAGATGATGAAAATTACATTAAAACACTTTGGCATCATCAAGGTACTGCTGGCATTGTAGCTAATGAATTTCACACTTGCACTTAACCAAAGAAAAAGTAACTAGGAAAGGAGCACAATAGAAATCACATGGTGATAAAAAGAGTGACAGGACCAGACCCGAGACCCTCTACTATAGATCCCAGCGGCCCTGCCGGGCACCCTGACGGAAGTTCCTCCGACCTAATGGGTAAGTTGAGAAATTCCGCAAGGCGAACCCCTTTTAAATTCTTGCTACCACTGAGAAGATCTTGTAATATACATGAAAATGACAATCTTAATTTTTTTTTAAAAGCGGATAGAGTTTCCCCTGTTTTTCGAACAAATTCATATCAAACCTGCAAAGAAATTCCACTTATATTTCTAATACATCTCAATACTACCAATTCGGACCTTCGATCCTTTCCAAATCAAGTCCAACACAACTCAATTATTCATTTGAATCACAAAATAGGTATAATCATAAAAAGTAAAAACGATCATCATAAAATTTATATCTCTTCTTTTTGGTTCAAAATATATATACAAATATACATGCCTAAAACTATTATGCATAAAGTAAATAGTACTATTTAGCACATTTACATGTACAAAAAATGATCTTCGGATTCGGCCTACTACTCGGTAATAAGAGAATCAACAGCTTGCGTATCGAGACCGGCACCTGGGAAAGAGGTTCAGAAAACATAAAACACAAAACGGGTGAGTTAAAGGAGCTCAGTGAGTACAAATAAAATTTCAATAAAATAACATCATGTATAGATAGCAAATTCTAAAGTTCATGCAGAAATCATGCTTCTAAAACTGATGTAAAACTGTAAAACGGTTTCTAACATCACATGCTATTGAAATCTTGCCGAGCGGGTTTTTATCTACATCTTTGAAAAACTATATTCCGAATCTATATAACATAATAACTGCTAGTGTGCATATAAATGCATAAATGCTATCGGTAAATCGAAACTAGTAAAATCCTCGCTCGGCCATTTTCTTTCTAACCTATACCAATGGTAATCCTAAAGCCCTATACCCACGCAGCGACTCAACTAGCACCGCACACATGAGTAGGTCACGGGGCACCTCAATTAGCAGCACCCACAGTGACATCTCAAGACATCTCACTGGCTACGCAGCAGAATCCTACAACACATGCATATAGCGAGACAATACCCCGTACACATAGAGCGACTCACATGACTCGACATCCCGACTTCCCGGAGTTAATGACACACCCCCAAGACCTTCCCATGTGCACGGGATATACCGGCCGGGTCTAATACAATCATCACCACTATAATCTGAGGGTACCAATGGCCTTAAAAACGAATGCAGAAATTTTAAAGCTGTTTCTCAATTCGAACATGTAAAGGCATACCTATGAACATATATCAAGATCATAAATTATGGTTATGCATCGAAAGCTCATAAAATATGCATATTCATTATGCAAAAACATAATAAACGAAAAGTAAAAGAAATGGCAGATTTCCACTCACTACCGTTCCACGCTCAATTTCGCTCCCGATTTTGCTCCCGTTATCGCTCTCGGTTATCTACACCTATGCGCCATAAATGACATTTAGAACCAAATCGAATGCTAGAATCTCATTTAACTACTAAATGCCCTAATCGGCACATAAAGCCCGAATGCAAACTACTTCCCGATTTGTATTTACGAAGCCATTTAATCTTATCTATCTCACCATCCGGCGCCCTGAAATTATTGAACGCCTTATAATCTTGGTTGGACATAATTGCCCTTCACCTTTTCAAAATAGACAATTATGTCCCATTATCTTCATTTTTTATTTTTCCATCAATATATACATTCAATTACAATATGCACCATTTACACACAACAATTCATTCAAAACACCACTCAATCCCTAACTTTCCTAAAGTGGCAGAATTTCACCTTAGGTTCCAACACATTCCTTTTCTCAATTTCTTGTTCCAATTACAACAAAATCATGCCAATTTCATTCTAAAGCTCTAATTACAACCAATTGAAATCTCTACACAAAATCACCAAAAATCCTAATTCTTACCTTGCCAATTTCTTCAAATTGATGACTCCTTCATGCTCCACACTAGAATTCAACTCAATCTAAGCCAAGAATACACATAAGAATGTCAATTGGAGCATTCTTGAAAGTTCACTTATCAAACTCATAAAACAATGCTTTTCTTACCTCTTTTTCTTGAATTTCCACTAATTGAGGCTTCAATTGAGCTTAGGGATTGGTATGTGACCTTATTTTGGCTTGATTAAGCATGGAAAATCATGAAAAAAAAACTTGAATAGTCACTGTAGCAGCACCCCCCTTTGAAGCTCGAATTTCTCTATTTTTTATCTAAGTGTTGGTTTTGATCTCTCTTCACATTTCTACACACTTCTAACATATATATAGTGCTCCCTCAATTGACCATTTTGCCCTTCAACTTACTCAAAACTTCTAATTTGCCATTAGTTCAAATGAAAAGATTTAATTGGTTTCTTTATAACTATCTAGTTAGAATAGTCAAAAGAACTAACTAGAGTTTCCAACTTGGTAATCCATGAGATTGTTTCTAATTGGTCCATTCCTTAATATATGGATTGTATTTCTCAACAAAGGCTTGTTCCATTCATAACCCTTAAATGGAAATTCATGTAGTAAATTAGGATTTCCTTTTCTAAGCCAATAGAGAAAAATTTTGAAAATATTCTAGGGTCATTTGGCGCACCAATCGAGTGTGCAATTACCAATTTAGGTCTAATATCTCTCACGTACGCTATAAAGGGAATATTTCTAATAGTGTTAAAATCAAGTAACCCTACGGTGTCTTATTTGCTCTATACCGAAATCTAGGCGCCAATACTACTAATAGGGATTGGATATTACAAAGAGAACCTTATATTTTCATACATTTTCTAAGCATCCCTAGTGTGCTCCAAGCTCAATTGACCACTTTATCCATACATGAATGATCAAAATCCACTTGAGATACTTTGATTTTCAACTGAAGCATCGTTAATAAGTAGTGGCGTTGCACATAGGCTTGATTCCCAATTGTTATTTTCGGCCTCTCCGTATGAAGCCTGATGAGAAGAGACAACGCAAGTCATATAGTGATAATAAGAGAACTGTAAACATCCAGACCTTCAAGGCTTAACATACCTCTACTGTACTCTTGGCCCATTTGACCATTTTTTACACACATAGTAGACAAGTAGTTTATCATTTGGTATTGAGTGGGTGGAGATAACATCAGTTTAGAGGCATATCCAATTTAGGATTAATTAGAAAACAATAGAGCTCAACTATTTGATACGGAATGGAGATAAACTATTTTAGTGAAATATATTTCATTTGCGATTCAGTGGAGAATGTGATGTGATGTGTACAATAATAGCTAAGCATAAATGCATGCTATTATATTAAGTAATATAGGGTTTACGTTTAAGCTCAAGTTATTATTATTATAGGGACGATTTAATCTGATTTTTCAATTAAGTACTTAAATTAATCATACTTTAACTTTTATCCAAAAAAAATTAAAATATGAATTGTATCTAACTAACCCAATTCTATGAAATTAAATTAAACCTAATATTAATCAAGAGCAAGCAAGGGGTTGAATTTACTAATTAAAAGCAATCTAGGGTTTGGACTTATCCATAGTATTTCATTGAACTCATTAATCTTTTATTTAATCTCTTAATTCAAATTAATTGGCTAAACTATAATCTCATTAAAAGCCTTTGTCGATGGTCGAATGACAATTACCTATATGTCTACAGTAATCCAAATAGAATGTAACTCATTAAGAACAGGTTTAAATTAAACCATATATTCCATCTAGGTATATTTCTATCCTACATAAAACTTATAGTTATTACTCAACGATCATGCATCAAATTATCTTAGGCTAAACACATGAATCCTTTTATTGAGTTCATCATGGTTTCTTAATCATTTAAAATATTGATCAAGTATAATGAAAGTATTAAACACAAGATCGAATGAATCAATTGTATATATTAAGTTCATAAACTAAGAGTGAATTAAGTCAAACTTCATATTAGGTTCAAATAATCTAACCCTAGATCAAAAAGAGTTTAGCTCATAACTAATCCAAGAGTTTTAAAATAAATAATAAAAAACGTCATCAACAAGATCATATTACTAAAAGAAGAAAAGAAATAACATAAGTAAATTCCCTTGATTGCTTCTCTTCCTCTTAACTTGAATGCATAAATCTTACTCTTCAATTCTTGAATACTTACTTTGATCTCTTGTTTTGCAATGTGAATTTATTTTCCCTTGGTTTGCTTATGAAATTATGTGTATTTTGGCTTTGAAAAGTATGCTTTTATAGGTCTTCGAAACCCTAAGGTTGAGGGGCTTTGAATCCAGGTCCAAATAGGACATAAAAAAAGGATTTTTTTTTCTTGTTGCATGATTACCGTAGTGCTTAGATCTGAAAAGCAGCATTTAGGGAAAAATGATTGGCGTCGCGGTGTTGGAGTTAAGCGTCGTGGCGCCCAGGCTTGCAAAACGGTCCTTGTATCTTTAAGCGTATCTTTGCTATTTCCCATCCATTTTACCTCCAATTTGTCCCAAATCTTAACGCTTTGACTTGTAAACTTATAAATGATCTAAACCTCAAATAAGTAGCCAAATATTCATAAATTAGAGCCAAGCGCAAGTTTGGAGTGATTGATATAATAGTACTTTATACTCCTATCAAATACCCCCAAACTTAAAACTTTGTTTGTTCTTGAGCTAACAAAAACAAACATAATCTAACTCTTAAACAATCAATTGTATGGGTCAATAAAAAATTTGTATAGTTGTCTCAAAGATTGAATTACAGTAATAAAACCTTTAGAATCAATAATTACTTATGATCATCCCATATTACAATCATTATACTTATTTGTACCCTATAAAGTTTCACTTATAAGTATGTGTAAGGATATTTATCTGTGTATCAATTTTATTTAGAATAATTTATTCTACAAGAAAGATTAAGACCGCAACAATTATCGATAAGCTTATTCTTCATAGCATTCTCCACTAATGTAGGATAAGTATTTAACAAAAAATCAAATAGGGCTTTACAAAGTTTGTAATGAAAGGCTTAGGTTAAGGTGAGAAAAATTGGGAAAATATAAGCTTAAATTGCACCAAAACTATAACCTTCTTGTCTTCGGATCAATTCACCCTTTCTTTCTCCTAATACACCCTTAAACTTATTTTCTTTAAATCCATAATTTTAGCAGCTCTTTAATTTTTGACTTGATTTCTAGTAGGTCTCTCTCTCTTTTTTTTTGTTAAAAAAAAATTTGAATCCTCCTATTCTTGTAATGTACAATAATTATTCCAAAGCTAGCATTTTTCTCATCTTTCTCCTTGACCTTTGAATTTAAACCCCTTCACAATCCTACAATATGATATTATAATTATAGCACATAGGGTGCTTATAAGAGGCTAAAATTCAATTAGTTTTGACTTATAATGTGTTTCTAAACAAAATATGGTCAATAAGGATCAAAAAGGTTGACTAGGTGTTAAAACATATAATAAGGTTGACTTGAAAGGTTTAATTGATCCAAATATGGCATATAATAATTTCTTTTGCTATATACGCCCTAGGATTTTGCCTCAAATGCTAATTAAACAAGTTTTAGATATAGGGCAATCCTAATTACTTTTTTTAATATGAATAAATGTCTTTTACATTAACAACTAATGAACATCTAATAGCTCTAATGTGCAAAGTGTTTGAAGTAAAAACGTATAAGATAAATATAAGCAAATTTGATTATAATATATATATATATAAATACAATAATTAATAAGTCTAACAAATTTGTAGCTTTTCTTCGACTCATCTTTTCATCATCAGTTATAAATTCTTTTTAACCCAAACAAAAGATAATAAAAAGAAAACAAAACAGAAAATAATAACTGGTAGGAAAATAAAAACTCAAAATAAAAGGACATATACTAGGTGTAATAACTCCTCTATAGGTGCCCATTCAACTCCAGCTTAGGCACATAGAGCGGTGATCAAGGATGGGTAGTAGAAACCTATTTTTTTTAACAGATGCTATATAAGATGCTATCCTTTATCACCCTCCTTACATCAATTGATCGACCTGTGAGGATAGCATAGAGTAGAATGGCCCATTATGCTATAATTGTACTAGTACGACGCACTGACATAAGGCATGTGACAATGATGTAATGCCACACTTTGTATTCACGACATATATAATGAGTGGGAAATTATTTCGTAATGCCTCTAGATAGTTCCAACTTGGATTATAGTCATGGTGCTAAAAAGAAAATGATCGCATGGTAATCAGGCTCTTTCACTAGCTCATTGTAGTCATCTTATTGGAAAGTCTGAGTTTCAAAAAGATGATTGATTATAGTACTTGCGATTTCTGCATAGCATCCTCTTACAAAAATTTCAAATTTATGTTCTTGGCCATTAGCATAAAATTCCCTAACCATTAGTAATACCGCTACTTTAGGTTGGGTACACAATCTTAACTACCCCTGTCTTTAATGATCTGTGTGATGTTGGGGGTACTAGATAAGAGAAAGCCTAAAACTTCATTTAGGTATGGCAATTCTCTTGAAGAGGAATGTGGTGTGACTTGTGAAAGGTTTTTTGGAGACAAATTTGGATGAGTCGTATGTGGCAAATGAAGAGGCGGCTGATTTCTTTGACTTGTGCAAAGGTATAGTGAAGGAACTTGAAATAGAAAATGAATACTCCCAAAATGGTGAACTATGTAACACACACTCTTTATTATATCTTCATTCACAATCTCAAGTTTGATGTAATATGAATCAAATTCAATCATTTCATCAACAATAAGTTGGAAAAACTATGTCACAACGGTGATATGTATAGCACAATTTTAACTCAATTTACTTACTACATGAGTTCAATTCAATCAAAACCATACTTATAGCATATTTCTTTAAAGTACAACATCACAATGTAAAGATCACACCAAATGAAAACTACGTTCCATAATCCTCAATTTTGCCACAGCTAATCACAATCTAACATTTCAAACATACAACATAAATTTCCTCATCAATATATCTAAATAACAATACATCCATGAAAAGAATATAAACAAATTAGCGATTATCCCAATATATCAAAACACGACTAATTAATCATCAAAATATGTAAAATATGATACAATAAGCAACATTATAATGAGAATAATGTTTGAATACTTGATGCAAACGGGTACCTTAGAGGTAACTTCAGACAAAGTGGGGTGGGTGATGTTATTTGGAAAATTTTCAATCTTTGATGAGTGATTTGTGTTTGCTGTTGTGTAATGATGTTTGGGGGTGTGTTTTTGGGATGATTTATGATGTGGGTATGTTGTTAATTGATGGAGTTGATGAAGGATTGTGATTTGAGGGTGTTGGAGGAGTAGTATTAGGGTTTGAAGAGGGAAGGGGATAATGGTTATGTGTGGGGGAAAAGGGATTAAAAACCCTTTTCTCGTATGAGTGTCACAATGTCTAAGATGGTTCCTTAAGTAGGTAGCACCGTGGCGTTGGAAAGTCAGTGTTGCGGCTCTGAGTTTTACCTCAACCCATTTTTCATGATGCTCTAAATCTAATAAAATGCATAAGCAAGTAAAATTAGCAATAATATGAAAAATAAAACTCAAATAAAATCCAAAGGATACTAAAATTGGGTTTCCTCCCAAAAAGTACTTGATTTAGCGTCATCGGCTTGATGGCTTGATCCCTTAATTACTTGGATTCAATTAGAACGATGCTGATTTTCTATTGATCGATATGCTCTCTATGATAATGCTTGAGGTGCTGGCCATTCAATGTAAATGAAGCTTGAGTGTTTGCATCTTTGATTTCTATAGCTCAATATGGATATATTGTGATGATTAGGTTTTTGATTTCTCAACTCCAGACCATTAGGACTTAAGTTTCCTAGGAAATAACTTCAGATGTGAATTATATAGCAACATTTATTGTCCATTCTGAAATGATCAATGAAGTATCGTCTTATCATACTATCATTTTTTTCTTTCCTTGTATATCTTAGCATTCTCATATGCTTGAAGATGGAACTCATCCATGGCGTCGAGCTGAAGTAAGCACATCTCTTCTATCATTTGAAGATCAAAGTTGAGCATTTAATAGCCCAATATGCTTTATGTTCCAACTCTAAGGATAGGTAGCATGATTTTTCAAAGATCAACCGAAATGTAGACATACTAATGGGTTTTTTATACAGTGCGATAAGCCCATAAAGCATCATCCAAGTGTAGTGCCTAATCCTTCTGGTTTGGCTTAACCATCTTCTCCAAGATCTGCTTTATTTTTTGATTAAAGACTTTTACTTGTCCACTTGTTTGGGTATGATATGCAGTAGCTATTTTGTGCTTGACCCTGTATTTTAGCAAAAGAGCCAAAAAAGTATTTATTGCAATAATACGAGCCCTCATTACTTATGATCACTCTCGGGGTTCCATATCTTGTGAAAATGTTCTTTGAAAGGAATTTAATCACTGCTTTTAGCCTTGTTTGTTGGTATATTATTGTCTTTACCCACTTTGAAATGTAATCCACTACTACAAGGATGTACTTATTGTTGTGAGATGATGGAAATGGTCCCATGAAGTATATGCCCCATATATCAAAGATCTCTACTTCTAAGATGTTCTGTTATGGCATTTCATATCTTTTGGAGATATTCCCCGTCTGTTGACATCGATAAAAACATGCAACAAAAGAATATACATCTTTATTTAATGTGGGCCAATACAAAATGGATTGCAGTACCTTTGCTGCTATTTTATCACTTGCAAAATGTCCACTATAACTAGACATCTGACAATGGTGTAGGATGTCATAAATCTCCTCTTAAGAGATATATCTTCAAATAATTTGGTCTGTACCCAATTTGAATAGGAATGGCTCATTCAGGAGTAGAATTTTATGTCATAAAGAAACTTCTTCTTTTGCTTAAATGTCAAATCAGAGGTGTTAGGCCATAAACTAAATAATTGACAATATCAGCAAACTAGGAGATTTCATGATGTTGTGTTATAAGGAGTTGTTCATCTGAAAATATTTCATTAATTTGCATCTTCTCTTGGTGTTGATTTGGTGCTTCTAAATGAGAAAAATGATTAGCTACTTGATTCTCAACTCTTTTTTTTATCTTTGATCTTACGATCAAACTTTTGTAGTAATAAAATCCATCAAATGAGCTTAAGCTTTGCATCTTTCTTATTAATGAGGTATTTGATTACTGAATGATCTATGAAGACTGTGACCTTGACTCCAATGAGGTAAGCCCAGAACTTGTCAAAGGCAAAGATTACTATAAGAAGCTTATTTTCTATGGTAGTATGGTTGAATTGCGTATCATTAAGAGTCTTACTTGCATAGTATATAGTATAAAAAACACTCTCAGCGTTGTCCTAGTATAGCACCGACAATTGTATCACTTGCAAGCCATCAGGTCTGTCTAAAGGTTCAACTCTTATCTTAAATCTATCATATTATAGAGAAAGGCTTAATACTGGTAAGTACTATTGAGCTTCAATTCTCTCTATCTCTTCTCCATTGACTACGTCATATTCCAAAGAATCTTGAATGCTATTCTTATTGAAAACCTCTTTCACTTCTCTATTAATAACATCAATGCATATATATTCTGATTCCTTACTTGGTCCTTTTATGGCTTTGAAAATATTGAATGTTACTTCTTCGTTCTGCACCCTTATAGTTAATTTCCCTTTTTAAACATCAATAAAGGTTCTTTTTGTGGCTAGGAATAGTCTTTCAAGTATGATAAGTACTTCACAATCCTCCTCCATGTTTAATGATGTGTACTATAATAGCTAAGTGCGAATACACGCTATTATATCAAGTAATATAAGATTTTAAGTTCAGATATCGTTTTATAGGGACTATATGATATAATCTTATCAATCAAGTACTAAAATTATATCTACTTCACTTTTATCCAGGAAAATCAAAATTTGAAATTCAACTAATTAACATAGTTTTATCAAATTAAACTAAACCTAAATAACAAATAAACAAAAAGTTGAATTCACCAATTAATAACAATCTAGGGTTTCAACTTATTCCCTTGTATTTTATTAGATTTATTAACCTTTTAGTTAATGCTTTAATACGAATTGATTGGCTAGACTATAATCTCATCAAAGGCCTCTGTCGATGGTCGAGTGACTATACTACGGATACTAATAATTACCTATATATCTGTGATAACCAGAATAGAAAGTAATTCATTAAGACTAAGTCCAAATCATACCATATATGCCATCTAGGTATATGTCTATCCTATATAGAATTCATAGTTGTTATCCTATGATCATACATCAAACTATACTAGGTTAAACACATGAATCCATCCATCGAGTTCATTATGATCTCTCAATTATTCATCATATTGATCAGGTATAATGAAAGCATTAAATATAAGATATAATGAATCAATATACTTTATTAAGTTTATAAACTAAAAATTAACAAAATCCCACTACATATTAGGTTCAAAAGTATAACCTTAAATCAAACAAGTTTAGCTCATCACTAAACCAAGATTATTAAACCAATGAATAGAAAATATAATTAACAAGATTATAATGATAAGAAAAGAAGAAAAATTAATCAAGGGATGCCTAGGGTAGTTCTTTCTCTTATTAACTTGAATGCTTGAATTGTTGGCTTTGATCACTTGATTTGTGTTGTTAATTATTTCTATAATTTTTTCCTTTATAAAAGTCTATGATTTGGCTCAGAAAAGAGTTTTAATAAGTCTTGGAAACCCTAGGGTTTAGGGCCTTCGAATTCTTATCATATGGGTGCCATGACGCTGGAGCCACGACATTGGGGATGAGTGTTGTGGTGTTCAATTTTCTACTCGGGATGCTGCAGAGTCTACGCTTGGGTGTCATGGCTCCTAAGGCAGGGTTGCCTGGATCTCGTATTTTTTCCATATCTTTGGTGTTTCTCGTCCGGTTCACCTTCTGTTTATCCCAAATTATCACAGGTTTCCTTATGCACCTATTTATGAGCAAAAAAAAAAAATTATATAGCCAAATATTCATAAATTAGAGCAAAACTTAAGTTCAGAGTGCTAAATATACTAGTGCATTTACGCTCTTATCATCCAAATCTATAAAGTCCACTAAATAGATGAACTTATCAACCTTTACCAAAACTCTTCAATAATTACCTTGGATAAGTGAGTGAACGGTCATCTAGTTGTAAGGAGACATTTATAGGTTTAGCCTCCCCCAACTTTTTATAGATGGATAATGACATTAGGTTAATGTTGGTACTTAAATAATATAAAGCTCTCCTAAAGAATTTCTGCCCAATTGTGCATGGTATACTAAAACTGTCTGGGTCTTTCAACTTTTGCGGCAATTTCTTTTGTAAGATTGCACTTCATTCTTTGGTAAGTGCTACAGTCTTATATGTTAGGGTTGTGCATACATACCATCTCAGTTTTGTATAAATATTTGATATCTATACAGTGTATATTTTGTTATATCATTAATTACTTCTTAGTAATATGGTTTAATGTTTGTTATGCTACAGACTATGTATTATCTGAAGGAGTTCAGATAAGGTCTAAATGAGTTTAGACCAGTGCTAAGGGTTAGCAAATATTCCAAGAGTTGGAACTTTGTCTTTAACGGGACAAAGACCTCAGAATATGCTTACAATGACATAGCTGCAAGAGTTACAATGGGTTGCTAGGAGGTGTCATTATACAAGTATGTTCTCAAATATATTATTCTTGATATATTTCTACTGAAGCAGTTTATCGGTAGATCTCATTAATCGCTTAGATCAGTGTATGTCTATATCTATAGGGTACAGATGGTCATTCCTAGTTGATCATGATCTTGGAGATTGTATAGGTATATGGGTATTCAATTAGGACCGAATACTGAACAGACTCATGAGAAACCCAATAGACATCCTATATTGCTGTCAATGAAAGGTCCTCTCAAGTTGAGTAGTATACGTGGTCCTCTGACTTGAGCACCATGGTGGGCTTGTGAGTGATCCACTATACTTTGATTCCACGCATGTCAGAGGCCTTTTATGGTCTGACTACTGGGTGTCACTGGGTATGGTTCGATGCTCATGGAGTTCGATGTGTGCAAATATGGGATCCATCAGCTTATATAAGGAGTGATTTATCCAAATGCTCCAAGATAGTATCTCAAAAAAGTCTTATGGCCATAAGCAGTGAACTTAGGAAAGGAGTTTCCACAGGGTTAAATAATATGGCAAAGAGTCTGCTTATATTGTTAAGTGAGATACCATTCTGAGATAGGTATATGGATGAACACATGAAAATTTAAAGGTATTGATCTATGTCCTTGTACATCCAAGATATATATAATGGAAGGACTATACGTATGCATTGTGATCTCAACTTGTATGGTTCAATGCGCTGATTTGTAATATCCGTGACGTGTGCGTAGGGCATGACTCACGAACTTATGAAATAGTTCTATTTGATAAATCGGGCATGGACCTAGAGAGTTTTGTGATATGGAGTGTACTCATTGTGCACTAGAGTAGAGTATTGGATTAAATTGTTTAATTTCAATAATATCCAGCACTATAACGGCAATGCGTACGTGTCCGTATTTAAGCGTTAAATACAACAATTAGTCAATAATTATTATTCATTAATTGTATAATGACGCGTGGTATATTGTAGACCCTCGGTTGAGTTTACGCAAGTGTGGGATTTGATGAGACCCACTAAGGAGTATACTTGGTAACTATTTATGAGGGGCAAAATGGTCATTTCATATAATACTCATTTAATTGTTAAATAATCATAATATCTCATTTAAATATATTATTTGATAATATTATCTATTTTAATAATATTATATATATTTATGCATGATAGTTGTCATGCATTTATATATATAATATTTATTTTATTATTTTATTATTATTATTGCCCTTGATGGCTAAATTTGATTATTTTAATATGTAATATTATTATTTTATTATAATGATATATATATATATATATATTTGTGTGTGTGTAAAATATAAAGGAAGAGGGAGATGCAATTGTTGCTTCTCTTGATTCTTTTCATTTTGCATTTTAAGAGAAAAGGCAAAGATATAAATATAGCTTGTCATTTTACGGGTTAAGTGTTAATCCCGTGCAAGATTAAGAAGTTGTTGTTCTAGCTCGCCAAGCCCACCAAGTTGGTGACTAGAGTTGCCTACGAGTAAGACTCCAGGTGGACTCTTTATATACACGTGTAAAACATTACACGTTCTGGTGATTTCTCAACTTTACTTTTAGTATATTAATTTGATTAATATGTCTTATGTGTTTATTGTATGATTTAATTATTCTACAATGCCAAATATGTATGAGATACGTATTTTATATAATAAACACTATTATACATACATATACTCATATATATTTGATCCTTAACATTATAATTTGTTAGTCACTTCTTCTTAGATAAGATATGCTTCATAAACTTTACATAACTTGGAATTTGTGTTCAAGAGCATCTACAAAAGGTATATTAATGTAAAGTTTCTTTAAGATATCCAAAAACTATGAGAATTGCTTGTCTAACTTCTATTTCTGTAGCCTTTAAGGGAATGGTAGAGATGGATGAAGAGGTTCAATTGCATGATTCTGCTAATATATGCAAAACATGTTTATTGTTATATGTTGTTGCATATACACTTTTCTATATTTTTACAATGTTTTATGAACTTTTTTGCTTGATGTACATCATGTTCTACAATATTTTTCTGCACGTTTTTTTGCTATTCTACATTACTTATTGCATTTTTCTTCTTTTCTACACTGTTGGACTGTAATTCTTTACCACTTCTCAAAGAGACAGCTTTGCACTACTTTTTATCACCTATTAAATTAGCATCAGTGTTGCTTAGTAAGGTCCATTGAGGATGATTATTTACGCATTATTGTTTTGCAGTTTGGTTGCCCTATTTGAGTCTATAAAGTTTTCAAATATGTAGAATAGTTTTGCAGAATGGCATTATTAGACTTCATATACTATATGAACATATCCTTTAAGGCCGGTTTCTTATCTTGTGAAGGATGAAATTCATAAGGGTTTTTTTGGTTTAGAAGGCTACTTTTGGTTGTTACCTTAAGAGAAATTAGTTCTTCATATAGCTTGTGCACTCCAGATTATAATATTTCAAATATGGATTATTCTGCTGCCTATTATAGTTCTTCATATAGCTTGTGCACTCCATGAATTGCCCATTCATTTGATTGCACTACAAAAAGTCACAAGTCACATTCTGAGTCTTAGTAGCATTCATGGAATCTAACTTTTTTGATAACATGTTGATTTGCACGGCCAATGTATTGAATGCATCTATGTCATGAACTCTAACTATCTTCTTTAGTGTAACTCTTTGAGCAGGCCCTTAATATCTATTTGATGTCATCTCCTCCAATAGATCATATACATCATTTGTAGATATACTCATCAAAAACCTGTAGTAGCAGCATCTACTATAGTCCTTAAATGACCTACTAGTCTATTGTAGAATGTCTAGACCAATAGGCATTTAAGATTCCAATGGTGAGGATACTTTCTCAGCATGTCCTTAAAGCGCTCCCATGACTCATAAAGTAATTCACCATCAATATGGATAAATAAAGTGATGTCATTCCTTATCTTTGTTGTCTTTACTGGTGGGAAGAACTTAGATAGAAACTGTTGGAGATGGTTCGTACATTTTATTCCATTATACAGTAAGCATTTCAATAACAATCATTAATACTTAATTATATGATAAGAAACTTATAATTTTTTCAGACATTCTAGATTTAAAAGAGTTTAGATTTGATCTAAAATATTTTAGGTCAGCACCAAAGTTAGCAATTCTAAAGAGTTAGAACCTTATCTAAAATAGTAACAAAGACCTGAAAATAATATAGTAATGACGTAGTTACAAAGTTACAAATGGTGTTAAGAAATGTCATTGCGCAATATGTTCTCAAAACATCAATCTTGATCCTTAGTTATCGACATGGGTTGATCGGTATTTCTTTTGAATCAGTGTATATCTATATCTGAATTGCTTAGATGGTTAGTCTTAGCAGGCCATAGACTTAACAGAAGTCTGTGTAGGCATACAGGTATGTAGTAAGGACTGGATACTGAACAGACTCACGAGGACCTTTAATAAACATCCCATAAAAAGTCAATAAAGGGTCTTCTCGAGTTGAGTAGTATTCCTGATCCTTTGACTTGAGCACTATGGTGGGCATGTGAGCGATCCACCATACTTTGATTTCATGCATTTAAGAAACCTTTCATGGTCTGATCGTTGGGTGTCACTAGGCGTGGTCCGATGCTCATGGAGTCTGGTATGCGTCGATATAGGATTTGTCAACTCATATAGGTGAGTTGTATATTTTGATGCTCCAAATTGTACTTCAGAAAGTCTTGTAGCCATAAACATTGACAGGACCTGACCCGAGACCCTCTACTATAGATCCCAGCGGCCCTGCCGGGCACCCCGACGGAAGTTCCTCCGAACCTAACTGGGTATGTTGAGAAATTCCGCGAGGCGAACCCCTTTTTAATTCTTGTTACTACTAAGAAGATCTAGCAACATACATGAAAATGACATCTTAATTTTAAAAACAAATGGACAGAGTTTCCCCTATTTTTTCCGAAAATCCATATAAACCTGCAAAGAAATTTCATTTCTAATTCCAACACATCTCAATTCTACCAATTCGGACCTTCGGTCCTTTCCAAATCAAATCCAATACAACTCAATTATTTCGTTTAAATCACAAAATAAGCATAATCATAAAAAGTAAAAACGATCATCATAAACTGGAAATCTCTTCTTCTTGATTCAACACATACTTACAAATATACATGCCTACAACTATTATGCATAAAGTAAAGAGTGCTATTAGCACATTTACATGTACAAAAATTATCTTTGGATTCGGCCCACTACTCGGTAATAAGAGAATCAACAGCTTGCGTTCTGAGACCTGCACATGGGAAAGGGGTTTAAAAATATAAAACATAAAACGGGTGAGCTAAAGGAGCTCAGTGAGTGTAAATGAGATTTCAATTACAAGAACATTATACAAAGATAGCAATTTCTAAAGTTCATGCAGAAATTATGCTTATAAAATGGATGTAAAACTGTAAAACGGTTTCTAATATCATATGCTAATGAAATCTTGCCGAGCGGGTTTTATCTACATCTTTAGAAAACTATATTCAGAATCTGTATAACATAATAACTGCTGTGTGCATATAAATGCATAAATGCTATCGGTAAATCGAAAACTAGTAAAATCTTCGCTCGGCCATTTTCTTTCTAAACTGTACCAATGGTAACCCTAAAGCTCTATACCCACGCAGCGACTCAACTAGTACCGCATACGTGAGTAGGTCACAGGGAACCTCAACTATCAGCACCCACAGTGACATCTCAAGACATCTTACTGGCTACGCAGCGGAATTCTACATCGCATGCATATAGCGAGATAATATCCCGTACACATAGAGTGACTCACATGACTAGACATCCTGACTTCCCAGAGTTAGTGACATACCCCCAAGACTTGCCCATGTGCATGGGATATACTGGCCGGGTCTAATACAATTATCACCACTATAATCTGAGGGTACCAATGGCCTTAAAAACGAATGCAGAAATTTTAAAACTGTTTCACAAATCGATCATGTAAAAGCATGTCTATGAATATATCAAGATCATAAATCATGTTTATGCATCGAAAGCTCATAAAACATACATAGTCATTGTGCGAAAACATAATACCGAAAAGTAAAAGAAATGGCAGATTTCCACTCACAACCGCTCTGCGCTCAATTTTGCTCCCGATTTCTGCTCCCGTTAATACTCTCGGTTATCTTCACCTACGCGCCATAAATGACATTTAGAATCAAATCGAACACTAGAATTTCATTTAACTATTAAATGCCCTAATCGGCATACAAAGCTCGGATGTAAACTACTTCTCGATTTTTGTTACGGAGCCATAATCGAAACTAACTCACCATCCGGCACCCTGAAAATTATTGAACACCTTATAACTTGGTTGGACATAATGGCCCTTAACCTTTCCAACATGGACAATTATGTCCCATTTTCTTCATTTTTTTGGTTTTTCCATCAACCATATACATTCAATTCACAATATGCACCATTTACACATAACAATTCAATCAAAACACCACTCAATTCCTAACTTTCCTAAAGTGGCAGAATTTCACCTTAGGTTCCAACACATTCCTTTTCTCAATTTCTTGTTCCAATTATAACAAAATCATGCCAATTTTATTCTAAAGCCCTAATTACAATCAATTGAAATCTCTACAACAAAATCACCAAAAATCCTAATTCTCACCTTGCCAATTTCTTCAAATTGATGACTCCTTCAAGCTCTAAACTAGAATTCAACTCAATCTAAGCCAAGAATACAAATAAGAATGTCAATTGGAGCATTCTTGAAAGTTCACTTATCAAACTCATAAAACAATGCTTTTCTTACCTCTTTTTCTTGAATTTCCACTAATTGAGGCTTCAATTGAGCTTAAAGATTCATATGTAACCTTATTTTGGCTTGATTACACATGAAACATCATGAAAAAAAACTTGAATAGTCACTGTAGCAGCACCCCCCATTTGAAGCTCGAATTTCTCTCTTTTTTTGGCTAAGTGTTAGTTTTGATTTCTCTTCAAATTTCTACACACTTCTAACATATATATAGTGCTCCCTCAATTGATCATTTTGCCCTTCAACTTACTTAAAACTTCTAATTTGACATTAGTTAAAAACTAATTATGTAATTAGTTCATTTGTAACTATTTAGTTAGAATAGTTCAAAGAACTAACTAGAACTTCCAACTTGGCAATCCATGATTTCTTCTAATTGGTCCATTCTCTAATATATGGATTATGTTTCTCAACAAAGGCTTGTTCCATACATAACCCTTAAATGAAAATTCATGTAGTAAATTAAAATTTTCTTTTCCAAGCCAATAGAGAAAAATTCTAAAAATATTCTAGGGTCGTCCGGCGCACCGATCGAGTGTGAAATTATCAAATTAGGTCTAATATCTCTCATGTGCACTATAAAGAAAATATTTCTAATACGGTTAAAATCGAGTAACCCTACGGTGTCTTATTTGTTCTATACCGAAATCTAGGCGCCAATACTACTAATAGGGATTGGATATTATAGCTTGCAATATGGATTTGTATTCTTTCCACAATACTTTCTATAGTCTCTCAAATATAGTTTGTTACTGCCCTCTTAAAGGTTCTTATTTTAGTCATTCCCCTTGAGATGATATTAATTGTATAGCCATATTTTGGAGCAAATTTCTCAGGTACAGCCCTATCACCTTTAGGCTTATCTTTGTTTTTAGTACTAATTTGTGTTAAGCATTTCTCACCTTATTGAGGAACTCCTTCTGTAGACCATTTCAAATTAGTGCTTTACTTTGGTCCATTTGATTGAAACACTTAATGGTGCTATGTTTGTGTTTTTTGTGGAAATTACAATACTTTCACTTATTCCTTTATTATGGGCTTCCTCTCATTATTGTAAGTTTTTGAAGCCACCTTTTGTTTTTGATAGTGAAAAAGATATTTTCTATCAAGGTGTTCAACAGGTTGTAGGATGAGAATTGAAACATTTTCATGGTTTACTGTAGGCTTGATTGGTTTAACTTAGGTGGTAGTAGAGGCAACCTTAGTAGAGCTAAATTCTTTTGCAGTTAGTGGTTCTTTGGTATAGGGGTAACATTAAGACCAACTCAACTCTCTTTGGTCTCTCTTTAGGCTGCAAACTGTCTCTCTTTTCTTATTGTCTTTACAAATGAGACTTTTTTTTATCTATTTCAATATGCTTTAGGGCCCTAACATAGGCCTTACCATACATTTTCAACTCTGACTCTTGGAAAACGAACTATAACTTCCTCAATCTAAGGTTTTTCTAAAAGTTGGTGAGTGTCTCATTAGCATTAAAGACACTTATATCTGTAACTTCTTTATATAATCCTTGGACGAGGTCATTTAATGAGTCAAATTCTCATTGCTTAGCATACATCAACATGGAGGATCTTTGGGCCTATCTCGTATATATTGGAACTGGAAGACAAAGGCCTTGGATAATTGGTCAAAGTTATAAATAAACTCAAGTTCCAAACTCTAAAACTAGGCTTTGGTTGTTCCATATAGAGTGTGAGGACATAGGCGACACATTGCATCTTTACCCATACTTTAAATTAACATGTGGTCTATGTAGAGTGCTAGGTGAGTTACTAGGTCATTTATGCCCTCATATAAGTTACAACATTATAAATTTTGGGGGTGAGGGAGTATTTCTGATCTCGGCAAAAAATGAGGACTTAGTCTCTACAATGGAAAAAGGGTTCACTATTGTATCATTTACTCGGTGGATATCCTCTAACTCTTACTGAAGCTTATCAACCTTTCTTAAGAGCTTAACAGTGGTGTTGTCCACCTCAGTGGCCTCAACCTTCTTAAGGGCTTAGCACTTGACATTAATGATGTTGGAGTTGATGCTTACTTGTCATTTCAATATTGTATAAATATTAATTGTTAATATTTATACAATATACATTTCAAATATAATCGTTAATATTACAATAAATGGTATCATACTTGTTACGCTACAGACATTGTATTACCTAAAGGAGTTTAGATCTGACTTAAAAGAATTTAGATTAGGGCTAAAAGTTAGCAATACTGGGAGTTGTAAATGTTAAGAGTTAGTAGGTTATGAGAGTTAGTGATATTTAAAAGAGTTAGAGTCTTATCTGTAATAAGACAAAGACTTGAGGGCATACCAGTAATGACATAGTTACAATAGGTGTCAGAAAATGTCATTATGCAAGTATGTTCTCAAACACTATGTTTATGATCTATTTTTATCGGTGCAGGTCTATCGATGAATTCCTTTTATATAAATTAGTGTATGTTATATCTATATGGTATAGAAGGTTATTCTTAGATGACCACGAGCTTACCGGAAGCTCATATAAGCATACGAGTATTCAGTAAGGACTGAGTACTAAACAGACTTAGGAGGACCACAATAGATACCTATTAAGCCATTAATGATGAGGCCTCTCGAGTTGAGTAGTATTCGTGATCCTTTGACCTATGTGTTATGATGGGCTTATGAGTGATCCATCATGCTTTAGTTCCATACATATCAGAGACCTTTCATGGTTTAACCACTAAGTGTCGTTAGGTATGGTCTGATGCATATGGAGTCTGATGTGCATAAATATGAGATCTGTCAGCTCATATAAGTGAGTTGTATATCCTAATGCTCTTAGATTGTATTTCAAGAAATCTTGTGGCCACAAGTGCATAACCCGAGAAAAGAGTTTTCTATAGATTTGAACAATATTATAAAAGTGTTTGTGTATATTATTTATAGAAATACAAATTGGGAGGTAAGTTCATAGATGAGCAAATGGAGATTTGACAGTGGTTTTATATATCTCTGCTCCTCTAGGATATAGGTGATGGAAGGATTATACGAATATATTATGACCTCAGCTTGAATAATCCAATATGTTGATTTGTAATATCTGTGACGTGTGTATGGTGCATTAATCACGGACTCATAGAATAGTTCCATGTAACAAATTAGACACGGACCTAGAAAGTCTTACAATATAAAGTATACTCATTGTGCACTGAGACAACATACTGAGTTAAATAGTTTAATTCAATAAATTCTAGCAAACCAGGATATTTATTTCAAATTCCTTCAGGATGTGCACGTGTCAAGACTTAAGAGTGAAGTACATTAATTGAATAATAATAATTATTGACCAATGGGATGATGATATGTGGCACATAACCCATTTATTATTTAACTTTGTAATTACCAAAATGACATTGCTAATCAGACAAACAAAGTCATTTATTTATTCTAAAATATTTTGAATAAATAATTATATTCATAGTTGTTATTCATATATTTTTAAGTCAAACAATTTTATAATACTAAATTTAAAGTGTATTATGTAAATTGTTACAATTAAATAATGTAAAGGACTTTACATTATTTGTATATATATAATGGCCTTGTTAAATTAGATCATCACATGTTTTAATTTATTTGTTATTTGAATACATAAATGAGAAAACATAATAGCATGAAAACATGGTTTGATGGGGCATGTTTTAACTTGTCAAAATAAGAGGGAAAATAAAAAAATAAATTAAAAATGAAAAGTGTATCATTTATGCCAAGATCTGGCCAAATCAAACTCTAAAAGGTAAAATATTTTTGTTTGTTTCTTATAAGTCAACAAATGTTTTTTAACTATGTATGAAAACATTAAAGAATGGCTTATGCTTTTGTAGGGCTATTTTGTGGATTTTGAAATTGAAGGAGAATTGTTGCTTAGAAAAGCAATTTAATTGACTTATATGGAAATGTGGGGTTTGGCCATTTCTTGTAATTATATGTGCATAAGCTTTTGTTGATTAAAGTATTATAAACATTAAGCATGGCTTAAGGCAATTATTGACATATATGGTGGGCTAACTTTTGATTATAAAATGAAATAAAAACTTTTATTTTTCATATGATGATAGTTCGGCCAAGTGAAGAGAGGGAGATGAGAGTTTTGTTTTTCAATTGTTAAAAAATTATTCATCCTTTTCATCCTCTAATAAGTTAGCCATGGATGATCAAACTTGAAGTTTGTGTTTCGTAATTCAAGAGTAATAAATAAAATCATTTCATTGCTTTAATCATAATATTTAAATATTTAAAAAAATAGTTAAGAGTTAACTATGGTGATTAAGAGTTAATCACTATTTGTATTTAAGAGTTATATACATTGCTGAAAATTAGAGTTGTTATTCTAGCGACTCAATTCCACCCTAGTTAGGTCCTAGAATTGATCGCGAGTGTACTTCGTGGTGGACTCCAGTTTGATAATTTTTAAAAGCTTGACAGGTGATTCTCAATCTTTACATTTCATTAGTGTAATGAAAAGACTTAAATTAATGTGTTTATTGCACTAGAAAATAGAGATTTATGTTTCTGCTACGTTAATTTATGTAAGAGAAGCATAAATTTTGATGTAATGAACACGCACCACATACATGCACCCTAATGCGTTTGGACTCATATTAATTCTAATGATCAGGTCTCAATTTAGACAGAGTGATTTTTTAAAAAAGTTGAACCTGAGAACTCCAATAAACCTTAGGGAGCAGTTCAAGTATCACTAAAATTTTCTCTAACAAATATTAATAAAAATTAAAAAGATTTTTAAAAAATTATAAAATAGTAATATAATTAAGAAATTTTATTGTAGAGAAACTAGTAATTTTAATTAACTAAAAAGAGTCACTAAATTGATTCAAATCCAACGTATATATCCCAATTAATAGGTGAAATTTTTTTTAAAAAACAAAGACAGTTACGTTGACATTCTGATCTGTTTGTGATTAGAGTTTCCAAATTCATGGTAAGGACAACACATATGTCCTTGAGACAAGGGATTGCTCTTCTCCCATTGCCAGCTTTCTTCTATTTAGCTATTTATTTTTCTTTTTTCTACTTATTTGAGTAACAAAACATGTGGATGATGATCTTCATCGGATTTGCAAAAGAGTTTACTTTATAATTTTGCTCATATTAAACTATAGGAAGTCAAAATTGGAGCCAGAGCCTCTTTGATATGAAGATTGCTACGAAATTCGAAGCCATAGATTTAAAATAATAACCATAAAGTAATAAAAGATTGTTTAGCAAATACCTAGTTAAGAGTAAAAATAATATTTATTGAAAACTTTAAATGTTATAGCCCTAAAGCAAATCAAAGAAAATAGATCCTAAATTTAGAGAACAAATTATGGTTAAATAGTGAGTTTAAATTTAGGTAAACATTACATTTTAACTAATTAGGTGAGATCATACCAACAAAAACAAAAACACACGGAAGGTTGAAGGGTCAGCCGAGAAAAGTTTTTGAGCGGTCAAGTTTGAACAAATTTCTTTTTATAATTTACTATTTATAAAGTTTCAATTTTTAACATTAAAATTTGTTGAGGGATAATGTTAGATTATTTAAATGAACTAATGATAGACTGACACTTAACTTGTTGAAAACAAGAGTGATATCTGCACTAAATTAGCCACTCAATGTAAATTAAAACCTATCACCAAACTTAATACAGGTATAAACTTATTAGCTTTCATAATTTGATATAGGAATACATATCAAATGTAACCTATTTGAGATTCCATATTATTATTCAATCCCATATTCAAAGGATAGGCCAACATGGTTAAGTCACTTATCATATTGTCATTTGGTCCTATAGTTAATGTATAAGCCAACAAAACACTACACTTGTCATGTTGGTAGTCAAGCAATTAAAATGAGATACCAGCAAATAGCCTAATAGCCCACACCACCACTAAGCCTCACACTTGCCACATTATCTCACAAAAATTACATCAAATGACAATTGATAAGAGAATAGATAAGAAGAAGAAAACAAAAAAGTCTAATCTTGTAGAGCACTTAATAAAGGATTACAAATAATTCTCTTTTATTGTATATAATACTATAAAAGCTATAATCCACCATAGTACCTCATTGAGGATAAAATCACATGGGTAATCAATAAGGGACCAATCATAAAATAGATTCTTAATTTAAAGAATAGATTATGGTTAACTAGTAAGTTTAAATATAGATAAACAATTACATTTTAGTTAATTAGGTGAGACCATATAAGCAAAAACAAAAACACACAGAAGGCTGATCAGCTGAGAAAATATCTTGAGAGGTAAAATTAGAATGAATTTATATTTTATAATTTAAAATTTAGAAATTTTCAAGTGTAACATTAAAACTCTCTATATTTGATCTGTTCAGTTTTTCAATTTTGATGTTTTAATCCTCCGTTATGCTAACTCTGGATCCTCCTCGTACCTAACACCAAATTTCATGAGAATTGATACATATTTGTTTGGATAATTAATAAATATTAATATAAGAGTTTTTTTCCCCATACAGATAGTGTACATATACCTATCTAATAAAGTAATGTTATGTATAAAAATAAAAACATAATATAATTTTATTGGATGTGTGTATCAAAGTTATTCTTTACAAGAAAATTTACAAATTACTCATCATTTTTATAGGATAATTAAAACCAAAATCATATGGGAACTTTTGAACATGAAATTTTCACACGCGAACATATAATTAACGAGTCAGTTCATTCAAAAACTTTAATGTATAAAGATCGTCCAACCTACTTAAGACTTCTTATACATAGAGAAGTGTAGTATGAAAACAGTTTACATTCAAGAATTGAGAAACATTATGAAACAATTGGTTATAAAAATTAATCCCATCTAACATTGTCCATGATATCAATTCGTCTTCCTTTTTTCCCCTTATTTTCTCTTTTAACTTGATCTCTTCTACTGCTATGGATGACAAAAAGGATTCATTTCCAAGATATAAATCAAAAAGTACCCGAAAACTCTTGTATCAATGCTTTAATTGAGATACCTATTGTCCAAATTAAGCTGAATTGCCCTAAAGAAATGTTCTTAATAAATAAAATCAGGGATTCCAAACTCAAGTAATGAAAGAAGAGTGTGAAAGCTGTAGTTACAACATATAATCTGAATAGAATTTTGTAGAATTGAGCATATTCTGAAAGCATCCCCACATACCAAACCATTTAAAATTCGCAACTCATAAAATTAATTAATTAAAAAAAGTAGATAATGATGCATGGTTGCATGAACAGCTTACACACCATGGAATGTAACAGTGCAAATAGAGGGAGGTCCACGTGTTGAAGTGAGAAAATAAGGAAAGAGTGAGGAAGCAACCTCAAAATGAGTTCAAGTCCTTGAAAGCGAGAGAGTAGCTTTCGATTTTGGAATCTCAAAGACGTGGGAACCCGAAAGATCCGGCGACCCTTCTGCTGCCTTTGCTATCTCTTTGTTGTCTTCCTTTGCCAGCCAGCTAACAATCACAATATTAGTATTAAGACTTGTAAACTATTCTCAAGCATAGACAAAAAACAAAACAATTAAATATGATAATACCCATCAACATTAATTAATGTAATAGCCATTTCTTTCAACTTGAAGTCGCTACATATAGGCCTTGAAGCGCATTTATCTTTCTGCATATGCCCTATTTCTTGAAACTAGCTAGAGTTAGACCTATAGTAGCACTCAAATTAGCTCACTCAGATTAATTAAAGCTCATTTTTCTTTTTTCAAATGGCTCTTGCCAAGGAAAGTATGGCCTTAGTTCAAACTTGTGCATTAAAGGGAAAAATGTTGGGAGATCTTTCTTCTCCAGGCTCTTATGGGATTGACGAGGGAGATGGCTCGGAGAAGACTGATGAGCTTGTGAAAAGCATCGCCATGAGCACTGCGTCCTCTCCGAGCAGTGCTAATTCTAATGGATATGCGTTTCGGGCTGAGAATTATCATCAACCAGCTGAGGAAGTTCACTCTTTGATAAATTTCAAGTCCGGGAACGATAATTTCATGCGTGCTAATGCATCATCTTTGCTTAGCTTTGAGCAAAATGAGAGGGTTTCTCAAAACACTAATTACCTGAAAGCTGGTAGCCACAGAGATGATTGCTCTTTGTGGGAGGGTAACCAATGGAATCAGATCAGTCCAAAGTATAACAATGATCCACGTTTTCTGGAGGATTTTAACTGCTTTGACACTGCTAGTAATTACGGCTTCATGATCGGTAATACTACTAAGGAAAGTCACGGGGATTGGCTTTACTCTGAAGCAACTACAGTCACTGATTGCATTTTGGAGTCTGGATCACAAGATTCAGGCAGCCTTAAACGTCTACATACGGTATTCATAATTTATTTTTCTTCATTAATTGCACCAAATATTACCTTAATTTTCATTTGTCATCATCTTCTTCTTTTTTTTTCTCTTTCATGTGTATGATGGTGTAATATTAGTAATTTGGGTCTTTCTCAGGGAGAGAGCATGCAAGCACTGAAGAAGCAATGCACTGGCACTTCAAGCAAAAAGCCTAAGCCAAAAATAGTTCCATCTAAGGACCCACAAAGTATTGCAGCCAAGGTACCTATTATATCTATACTTCTAAGAGTCTGCAATTCTTGAGAGCAATTTAAGCAAAAATCAAACAATAGAATTCTGTTTTAAATGCTAAGAATATTTTATTTTTCAGAATCGTAGAGAGCGGATTAGCGAACGGCTCAAGATACTGCAGGAACTGGTTCCTAATGGCTCAAAGGTTGTTTTACTTACTATTGATTTTTGTATTTTATATTATACATTTGTAAAAACTAGGGTTCTTCTGAAGTTTATTCTCCAAGTCTGAACACGTTGTGACATATATTTGCAGGTTGATTTGGTGACCATGCTGGAGAAAGCAATTAGCTATGTCAAGTTTCTTCAATTGCAAGTAAAGGTGTGATTTCAAGCAATTTTTTTTTTTCTAATTGAAAATTTTAATTTTAAGATCTAAGGTTATATTAAACCATCAAATCTTTTTGTTTATATGTTGCAGGTACTGGCAACAGATGAATTCTGGCCACCTCCAGGTGGGAAAGCTCCCGATATTTCTCAAGTAAGGGAAACCATCGATGCCATACTTTCGTCTCAGAAAGACAGAAACTCATCAAGCTCAAAGTAGTGGGTTGACTAGAAGATAATAATTGATCAGTTGTAATAATATAATATAGCACTCTAAGCCTTATTAAAGTTTTGGGCACCGAAAAGCTCTCTCTTGGAAGTTAGCAATGTTGAAATTAAAAAAGAAAATTATGAGTAGATAACATTTTTATCTTCGTTTTCTCTAAAGATCATGTAAAATTCTTCAGCATTTTGATAACATAATGAGAGGTGAGACTGCAAACCTCGTCCCACTTCCGTCTACTTTGTAATTTCTTGGATAAATGATATTTTGGTCATTCCTTTTATGAATATATATTAACTTAGTCATTATTGTTTTTAATATATACTATTTTAGTTCTTATAAATACTTTTTAGTAATTTTTTATTATTATTTTTATCTTTGAACAATTAACATTTTCATCTTTATAAAAAATAAAGTAATATATGTTAAAAAAGTGAAGATTAAATTAATATATATTCATAAAATCAAAAATCAACATGACATTTTTCTTAATTTCTTTGTACTTGTTCGGAAGTTGAAGATCTTTCTTTAGATCTAAATTATCTAACAATTTAAGTATAAGATTCTTTACCACCGTCTATTTTTCCCCTTGAGTTTTTATTAGACGATTTTCTTGGGAATAATTAGCTAAATCTACACTGCCTACATCACAAAAACTTAATATATATACATATTGCCAGCATTGAAAGAAAAACATAACCATGGTTTCAAGACATGGCTATTATTTGTATTACTTGCAAATTATCTGGATATCTACACGGATTGGAGAATTAAACAACAGATTAGGAAAATTTGACCATTATTTTATTTATTATGATTCAAGAGCTGTGTTGTACAACAAATATATTATTGAAGGATATGTATTATGGAGGTTCTGCCTATTGTTGAAAAAGTGAATTAATTTTGTCTGTTATAAAGCTGCATATAATTTGGCAACATATGCTGCAACAGATATATGGAATAATGTCCCTATCTAAAAATGCCTCTCCACGGTTGTTCCCAGCGAGCTAGTTCTATATATAAAATATTATTTCCATAATATATATCCACGAAATATATGCAAAATAAACGAGATGAAAAAAATAAATAAATAAACAAACATATAATAACAAGCAAGAAGTCACAAAGAGAAGAATTTCTTCCAGTTTTACCACACCAAGTGGGATGACCTTGAAGCCTTTAGCTAGTTTTCTCATTGAAACTTCTAAGATGATACGAATTACAGGATCATATATGATAATAGTAGCAGTTCCAATTCAGTTTTTTTGAAGTGTTGTAAGCTCTTGTGCTCAAAGAATCATTAGAAGCAGCATGAACACATGGAGGTAGCTACAGTGTAAATGAATACCTAACTTCAAAACCACCTTTTTATATAGACCATCTGTAGTGAAATAAAGATTTCCTGCATAAGGCTATAGCAGGGCATAGTTATTACATTCAATTGGTTGTCATTGAAGGATAGCCTTGTTATAATCGATATATCTCTTCACTAGATCTCATAGAAAAATAATACATAACTGTTAGTTGTTAGGGTATTTGGATTAAGCTCAGAGTTCAACATCCAATCTTATAGATTAATCTTTTAGATTAGTATAATCTTTCTTCTTATAAATCTTTTTATTTTTTCACTTTAGAAACCACTCTTTTTTAAAGTAGGACAACAACTCAACAATCATTTTTAATGTAAGACAATTCAAACAATCCTCCTTTCAAATGAAAGCTTGCCCGGTGAGGGATCAACACTTGCCCTACACATTGAGTCCATTCTCAACTCTCTCTTTTTTTAACCTCAAAATAATAATTAGTTGACTTTGATATTAAGTCCAAAATAGATATTAAGCTTGCTTCAAAGTCCACTGTTAGTTGTTAGAGGATTGGCCTAAAATCCAGCATCAAACACTAAAATCTAATCTTTTAAATAATGTGACCTTTTTTTCTTATAAACTTTTATATTTTTTTTCACTCTTTTTTAATATAAGACAATAACTCAACAATCCTCTCTAATATAAAATAATTCAACAATAATATAAATTAATAAATCAACATCGAGCAAATATTTTTAGCTTCAAACACAAGAAACAAATAACAGGCTGCAAAAATCCTTCATCGTCCACCAAAAGACATTCTTTGCTTGCAAACCCGCTACTTTAGGCTTTAGCTCAGCTCTGAATCGCTTGTTATTTGTCAGTGTGAAGCATCCGTACGAAACAGGTTTGTGTTGCTTGTTCATGTTCATGGTGAATAAGTAATTTATGTTCCGTCATGTTTGATGCTCTCAAACTCAAAACTCAAAGAAGTGGGGGGGACCAATAAGTCACGTGTAGATTTTAACAGGAATCACCATATCACATGGCCAATCACATGCCATTCCCATACAACCCGCTTATATTTATACATTCCCAAAGAAAATTATACTCATCTAATTGAAATTGAATGAACCGATTGTCTGTAATCAGAAAAAATAAATAATTTAATAATTTCATTAACTTCATTTAAGTGCAGTGATTTGCATTGGCCTTGTTTCTCTTCCATTACATTAATGCAAAATCATGCATAAATATGAAAATATAATTATTAAACTATCCTACTAAAGCAAAATTGTGTCCAAATAATTTTACTTAATCACATTAAATAGATGTATTTTGAGAATAAAACTATATAGTAAACATTATATTTTTGTTTAAGTTTTTATACCTTTTTTAGTTCTAGCTTGACTTGCATTGTTCAACTTGACCCTTGATTTCTGTTATCTTTTAATTGCTTGCATCTGTCTGGAATTTCTTGCACGCATTTACAAATTAAGAGATGGGGTGATGTATCCCGAGTTGAACAGCCAAAAGCATTAAAATTCTTTTGCTCCCCCACCCACCCCCCACATCTCAACCCCCCAACATATATTTAATAATTACTCAATTATTGATTCCTTCTTACAGAATAAAAGATAAGATCTTATATTATTTTAACCCATCATCTGTTTTAAAGGAAAAGTACCTTCGAAAATTAAACGATCATCATCAATGCAATTAACTTGTTTTAAAAAGATGTATATTTATCTCCAAATAAATTTTGTTAATTCAAAGTAAGTTTTCCAAGATATTCGAAAAATCTAAACTAACAAAGAGGCAAACTAAGGAAAACTTATTTGATAAACTAAAACCGTAGAAAGCTCATTAAAGACTACAACTTGGAGGAGATATCCTCCCATTAACAAAAATTACAATTTGGAAAGCCGTTTACATCCTCGGAGAAGAATTAAACACAACAATACGAGGTCTATCCCACCAAGAGTATAAATAGTATTGAAGTCCATTATCTGATTATATCTTGCTATTATAATAATATATAAATAATGCTAGGCTATACAAAGTTTTTGTTAAAGGAATATACTTCTATTATGTCAAGTGAAAAATCCTAGAACGAACCCTAACCCCAATATCTTTTTGTACATAGCAGAAGAATCAAATATCAAGCAAATAAATAAGGTAATCAAAGTAGATCAATCAGCACAACACAATCAATATACATGGTTCGGCCAATGGCTTATGTCCACGGTGGATTCAAAGATCTTAAACTCTCTTATTAACTCTTCTAGAGCACTTACATGAAAACAATAATGAAGAACTCTCAAAGGATCTATGAATGACGTACCATAGTTCTTCTAAGAACAATGAACACTCAAACAGCGGTGGCACCATAGCACACACAACACTTAGTAACTACCTAGTTCGTCTCTCTTTGAGAGTTTCTCTTAATACTTGATCATTAATTTAAAGTGTTTACAAAGATTTATATAGAGGTTATAATGTCCATAGAAACTCTAAACCTAATTTGAATAAGAGTCAATGTGTTTTAGGAGTCTAAAATCGCATCAAATAAGTCAAGCCGTGTCTAAAACAAACTTTGCCACATCTAGAGCTGCAGCGCCAGCAAGAAACCCGATCCATCACCGCGGTGCTAGCTTCTTTGCTTTCGGTGCCGCGGTCCTGGCGCTTCTAAGTCCCATTTCGCTTCTCCCTCAGGCATCCATTGCATCTTTGACTTCATTGTGACTCTTCTCTTGATATTCTTCATAATTCTTATCCATACAAAATTATTGACTCAATAAATTCGATAATTTTTATTTCAACTGATGTGTTTGCTATTAATTGATGTATAACTATCATATTAGTGAGAACTAAAAAGTCAACAACTACTTAACAAGTGATAGTTGTTCATTAGTAACACATACTATGTATTCTAATTTTATAAGTCTAGTACTACCATAATATATACTTCCCACCAAGTAGATGTACTTAAAACATTTAAATTATAATAAATTCATGTCTTCAACGTGTATTCGATATTTTCTTAATTCAATGGAAGGTGGGGTTGATGACTTTGGTTACCGATGTAAGTATAAACTCTAATTGATGAATAACATAAAAAGTCCTTTTGTACAGGCATAAATCCGTACTGAACGTCACACCTGACTAAATCCAGCGAAAGTATGGTAAAGAAAGAGGGTTAAATTAAAAAGAATATTATGATCTAACTTAGAATTAAAGATGAGCTGTTAAGCAAGCAAAAGCACATGCCTGAGCATGAAGTAGTTGAAAGCAAGTAGTTCAAACTCAAAGATGATTACATGGCTTCATCCCATGTGATCTTAGGGAATGGCAGGGTGGACTTGTGCATATACTTTATGTACATTACAATAGAGTATAATTATAATAAATATTAATCAATTAATATATGCATGCTGGCTTAACAATATATTCATTGCAAGGAAATTAAATGTCATTCTCGTTAGCATTGCTCACACATGAGAGAGATCTCAATGCAACGTCAGCTAGAATATTGTAATTGAGTGGCTGATGAACTCTCAGGAGACTTCAAGGAGATTGATTAAATCATATATATATGATTTGTGTTTCGACAAATTGTGTGGGAAAACAAACACTAGCGAGCTTGTCAAAATAATCTCCATGAGTACTTCTACCTCTCCATGCAGCGCAAATTCTGATACATACGCGTTCTAGGATGGAAATTATCAACCAGTATTCTAAACCTCTAAGGAATTGAGAAACTAAGAAAAGAATAATTTGTTAGTTTTGGCAAGAAAACCATAACTAACTCTTAACACATTTGGTTATTGTTTGACTATCACAACTAACTACTCTAAAGTAAATAAATCTCTTCCCCATTTCTGGAATCATTTGACTCAGCATCTATATCATTAGCTGCTGAGTTGGAATTAAAGGTTGCTGCTGAGCTAAAATCAGTTTTTGTTTCTGCTCTATAGCTTGTTCTGCTACTCTTTCATCCCCCTCGAGCTCAACTCTCTAGAATTGAAATTGAGCTTGTGTGCTAAAGTATTAAATCGAGTAATAGAGAGCGTCTTAGAAAAATATCTACAACCTGTGAATTACAAGGCACATATCTATATCATGTTCTCAATTAAGTACTTTGTCTCTTACAAAATGAACATCCACTTCAATATGTTTGGTGCGATTATAAAATACATGATTAGCAGCTAGAGAGGTTGCTCCTTGGTTACTACACCAAATTATTAGATTTGAAGTCTGTGTCACATAAAGCTTTGAAACTAGTGATTGTAACTAGGTAATTTCAACAGCTACTTGAGCCAATGCTCTATATTCTGATTTTGTATTAGATCTAGAAATAACCCTTTGTTTTTTTGAACTCTAAGACACTAGGTTGCCAGCAAGATAAACACAATAGCCACTATATGACAGGATCCAATCCGAGACCCTTTACTATAGATCCTAGTGATCCTGCCGGGCACCCCAACGAAAGTTTCTCCGAACTTAACTGGGTATGTTGAAAAATTCTGCGAGGCGAACCCCTTTTCAATTCTTGTTACTACTAAGAAGGTCTAGTAATATATATAAAAATGACATCTTAATTTTCAAAACAAACAGATAGAATTTCCCCTGTTTTTTAGAAAATTCATATAAACTTGCAAAGAAATTTCACTTCTAATTCCAACACATCTCAATACTACCAATTCGGACTTCCGGTCCTTTCCAAATCAACTTCAACATAACTCAAAAGTTTCATTTAAATCAAAAAAATGAGCATACTCATGTAAAGTAAAGATGATCATCAAAATCTCGAAATATTTTCTTATTGGTTCAAAACATACATACAAATGTACATGCCTACTACTACTACGCATAAAGTAAATAGTACTATTTAGCACATTTACATGTACAAAAATAATCTTCGGATTCGGCCCACTCCTTGGCAACGGGAGAATTAGCAGCTTGCATATCGAGACCTGTACCTGGAAAAGAGGTTTAAAAACATAAAACATAAAACGGGTGAGCTAAAGGAGCTCAGTGAGTGTAAATGAGATTTCAATTACAAGAACATTATACAAAGATAGCAATTTTTAAAGTACATGCAGAAATTATGCTTCTAAAACGGATGTAAAACTATAAAACGATTTCTAATATCATATGCTAATGAAATCTTGCCGAGCGGGTTTTATCTACATCTTTGAAAAACTATATTCAGAATCTATATAACATAATAACTGCTATGTGCATATGAATGTATAAATGCTATCCGTAAATCGAAAACTAGTAAAATCCTCGCTCGGCCATTTTCTTTCTAAACTGTACAAATGGTAACCCTAAAGCTCTATACCCACACAGCGCCTCAACTAGTACCGCATACGTGAGTAGGTCACAGGGCACCTCAACTAGCAGCACCCACAGTGACATCTCAAGACATCTCACTGGCTACGCAACGGAATCCTACATCACATGCATATAGCGACTCAATATCCCGTACACATAGAGTGACTCACATGACTCAACATCCCGACTTCCCGGAGTTAGTGACATACCTCCAAGACCTGTCCATGTGCACGGGATATACCGGCCGGGTCTAATACAATCATCACCACTATAATCTGAGGGTACCAATGGCCTTAAAAACGAATGCAGAAATGTTAAAACTGTTTCGCAAATCGATCATGTAAAAGCATGTCTATGAATATATCAAGATCATAAATCATGTTTATGCATCGAAAGCTCATAAAACATACATAGTCATTGTGCAAAAACATAATAACCGAAAAGTAAAAGAAATGACAGATTTTCACTCACAACCATTCCGCGCTCAATTTCGCTCCCGATTTCTGCTCCCGTTAACGCTCTTGGTTATCTTCACCTACGCGCTATAAATGACATTTAGAACCAAATCAAATACTAGAATCTCATTTAACTACTAAATTCCCTAATCGGCATACAAAGCCCGGATGTAAACTACTTCCCGATTTTAGTTACGGAGCCATAATCGAAACTAACTCACCATCCGGCGCCCTAAAAATTATTGAACACCTTATAACTTGGTTGGACATAATTGCCCTTCACCTTTCCAACATGGACAATTATGTCCCATTTTCTTCATTTTTGGTTTTTCCATCAACCATATACATTCAATTGACAATATGCACCATTTACACACAACAATTCAATCAAAACACCACTCAATTTCTAACTTCCCTAAAGTGGCAGAATTTCACCCTAGGTTCCAACATATTCCTTTTCTCAATTTCTTGTTCCAATTACAACAAAATCATGCCAATTTCATTCTAAAGCCCTAATTACAACCAATTGAAATCTCTACAACAAAATCACCAAAAACCCTAATTCTCACCTTGCCAATTTCTTCAAATTGATGACTCCTTCAAGCTCCACACTAGAATTCAACTCAATCTAAGCCAAGAATACACATAAGAACATCAATTAAAGCCTTCTTGAAATCTCACTTATCAAACTCATAAAAGATGCTTTTCTTACCTCTTTTTCTTGAATTTCTACTAATTGAGACTTCAATTGAGCTTAGGGATTTGGTTTTTAACCTTATTTTGGCTTGATTACACATGAAAATTCATGAAAACAAAACTTGAAAGGTCACTGTAGTAGCCCCCCTTTCCAAGCTCGAATTTTCTCTCTTTTGTTCTAAGTGTTTGCTTTTGATCTTCTTCAAAGTTCTACACACTTCTAACATATATATAGTGCTCCCTCAATTTACCATTTTGCCCTTCAACTTACTTAAAACTTCTAATTTGCCATTAGTTAAAAACTAATTATGTAATTAGTTTATTTGTAACTATCTAGTTAGAATAGTTCAAAGAACTAACTAGAACTTCCAACTTGGCAATCCATGAGATTTCTTCTAATTGGTCCATTCTCTAATATATGGATTATGTTTCTCAACAAAGGCTTGTACCATTCATAACCCTTAAATAGAAATTCATGTAGTAAATTAGAATTTTATTTTCCAAGCCAATATAGAAAAATTCTAAAAATATTCTAGGGTCGTCCGGCGCACCGATCGAGTGTGAAATTATCAAATTATGTCTAATATCTCTCACGTGCACTATAAAGGGAATATTTCTAATAGAGTTAAAATCGTGTAACCCTACAGTGTCCTATTTGTTCTATACCAAAATCTAGGCGCCAATACTATTAATAGGGATTGGATATTACACTATAGAACCTTCTATTATCAATATAGCATGCCTAGTCTGCATTTGTGAAGCCAACTAAGCTTAAAGAAGTTCCTAGTTTGAACAACACCCATGATTTTAGTTCCATGTAGATATCTAAGTAGCCTTTTATAGCATTGTCAATGAAGTTGTGATGGAGAAGTAAGATATTGACTAAACTTGTTCACAACTAAAGAGATTTTTAGCTTTACGAGTGTTACATATGTAAAGCTCCTATAACACTCCTGTAAAGAAAGCCATTTGAAAAAGATGTGTCTAAGTCTTTAGATAGATTAAGGCCTGTGCTTATTGACATTAGACATCTTTTTACATTCTCTATGTTTGTTTTCTTAAGAAAATCTATTACATACTTGGTTTGAAAAAAGTGTAGAGCTAACCTAATTCTTGTAATTTCAATGCTTAATAAATAAAGTTTCCCAGCTATTTTAAGGCAAGTTCTTTATTCAACTGTCTAAGTTTTACCTGAATAACATCTACATCTTCTCTAGTTACAATAATTATTGAGTTTATCATACCAAGCCTTTGTGTTTGTTTAGGGTTATAAAGAGCCTTTTGTAACTTGCATATATAACTTGTCTTTCCAGCCACCAAAGATTGACTTATATAGACCATTTCAATTAAATCCTCATTCAGAGATGCATTGTTAACATTAATCTATTTCAACTCTCATCCTCTTATCATTGCCAGAGTTAGAATGAGCCTAATAATGCTAGCTTTTAACCTTGAATGTTTAAAAAAAATCAACATTAGAAGTTTGATGATATCACTTGGCTACTAGTTTAGCCTTATACCTTGCTATACTCTTATTAGAATTCTTCTTTATCTTAAAAACTCATTTATTCCCAACTACTTTTTAATCTAACTTGTAAGGGACCAAATACCAAGTTTTCTTATTTAACAAAGCTTGGTATTTATTTAGCATAGCTTGTTTCTAGTAAGGTTACTTTAGAGCTTCTGTTCCAATAGTTTGTGTAATTCTAATACTTGGGTAAGGAAAATATTTGGTTTGAAAATGTCATTTTTTTATCTTATGATCATTGGATGATTATTAACAACAATTTTTGATTTGGCTCTGCATTTGCCAACGTTGAAGGTTGTAAAGATGGTGTTGTGCTATGAAGAGCTATGATTTCATTTAGTATATTGTTTGAAAAAGTATCGCAATGTATAGATGTATTTTATGATGATAAAGGTTTTTGAAAATATGGTATTGTAGAGTGAGTTGAGTGTCTATCATTAGAGACATTATTTAAATCTGGATTTATACCAGTAAATAGGGAACACAATAGCTCACTTATACAAGGAAATGAAACAAGATGAAAAGGACAAGCACAACTAGTTTTATTTTCCTGATATTTTGAACTGAAAGAAGAAATCTTAGCAAATGAATGAGTAGAACTAAAAGGAAAATATGTTCATTAATCACTCAAGCATTTGTGTCCTTTGTGTTGAGAACTGTACTCTAGAGACAAATATTTTTTAGTATGAAAATTGAGTTTATATTTTGAATAGCATCTCAAGTGAGGCTAATAAGCATACCTAAATATCTTTATAAAACTATAATATCATATATTTTTTACTAAAAACTAATTGGAAAGGGGACTTGTACTTAAGAATAGCCAAAGGCATTTTATTGATGAGAAAAATAGCTATAAAGAATGCTTTCACTAGAATTTTAAAGCATTTTACTTTGGGCTCAGAGGGTAAGTCTTATCACCATAAGATATATGTGTTTTCTCTCAACTCTTCCATTTTAATGATAAGTGTAAGGATAGGAAAATCTATGCATTATCTCTTTTGGTTAAGTAAATTATTCAATGTTCAATATTCTCTCTCAAAGATTCATTGTATAACCTCGATTTTCTTGTCTAATAGTCTCTCAACATATTTTTTGAAATGTTCAAAAGTGGTAAGAACTTTAGACTTTTGTTGCAAGGGGTTTATCGTAATAAACTTACTATAGTCATCAAAAGAACTTTAAACTTTTGTTGCAAGAGATATGTTGGTTTCTATACATCCATATATACTATTTCTAATGGATGATTAGTTTTAATTTTTGATGAACCCAAATGTAGTTTATGATTTTTTTCCTATTTGACAAACTAAACAAAAAGTAGGAATGTCATTATTTTTATTTTATCAAAGTATGCATATTACATTTGGATACATTTTGTCTCAGTACATCTGTACTAGGATGTCCAAATTTCCTATGCAATACATCAATCTAACTTTGACTAGTATTCAACAATAAAGACTTAGGGTTGATGATATCAATTTTGTCATCAAAAACTCATTTATTTATCTTACAATCAACAAAAAGAGAGAAGATTGAATCTAGTTTGTGACTATATTAACAGAATGAGCAGTGATAAAAGGAATTGAACAGAAGGTAAGCTGATATAGTTTACCTATAGTAATGCCTTTGAGAAGAACTACTTTACATCCTCGACAATACACATAGTTTTACTAAATTTAACAATTAAAAGGTTGTCAGAGGTAAGTATTGATATGCTAATAAGGTTTTTGGTCTGTCAGGCACATGAAGAACATTATTGAGTATTAGTTTTTTTGAATTTAGTGTTTTCATATAGTAATTACCTACATGTAAAAATTTTAACTTACTATCATTACTAACTATATTTTCCTTACCTCTATATTCACTGCTTGTTGCCATATTGCTGAGGTTGTTAGTGATATAGTTAGTTGCACTACTGTCCATATACCAACTCATATCACTCCCTACTTTAGGGTCTAGTTTGACAACATAGGCTAATGGTTGAGGTTTTATATTGCCTTGATTCACAACTAGCATTTAAGGCAAAGAAGGTAAAAAAAAAAAAATTCTTCTTTAAACCTGTTCTAACATTTTAAAGTACCATGTCTAGCATTTAGACAAATATGGCAAATTATTTTGGAGTTATTCTTCCATTGGCCTGTGTAATTCTACTTTCCTTTTCCTTCTCCCTTATAAGCTCCTTGAAAGTGTTGATTATTATGATTCGTAGGATTATCAAAACCTCTATCATCACTATAGCTTGGTTTGTTATCAGAACTAGCTTTAAATTTCTATTTTATTTTAGTATTTGTCATATTTACTAACATGTAACTATTTGAAACATTATTAGACAGGTAATTTTTGCCTTCTTGACTCAACAAAATTAAATAAATCTCAGCCAATGTCATCTCTTTTGATCTCACAGATACAAATAAAGCCGCATGATTATATTCAAATCCAAATCCATCTAACAAATAAGAGATTAGATCATGATCTAAAATTAGTATTCCTGTCATAGCAAGACTATCTACTATACTTTTGACTTTCATATAATACTCATTCATGTCCTTTCTTTATGGTTTGAAGTTGAGATTAAAGCTGTGTAAGCCTTGTTAGAGATTGACTCTCAAACATCTGTTCTATATACTTCCAAATTCTAAATGAGGTCTTACAATACATCACTGAACTCACAACTGAGCCAGTCATGGAGGAAAACAACCAATGCATGAGTAGTGAATATTGTTTTCTTTATTGTTGAGACAATAGATTCAAAGTTAATACAACAAGTATTGTAAAATGATTTGGATGGCCTAATTTCAGTCAACAAATCCTCTAGATCATTCCCTCTGACACAAGCTAGCACTTGTAGTTTCTAGAGTAAAAAGTTGTTATAGCTATTACTCTGTCTAATCAACAAGGAATTCATCTGAGCATTTAGAGCATGCAAGCACAATGCACTAGCACTTCAAGAAAAAAGCCTAAGCCGAAAAAGTTCCATCATAAGACTCACAAAGTATTGCAGCTAGGTTGACTATATATATACTTCTAGAGTATGGAATTTTTTAGAGTAATTTACGAAAAATCAAACTATAGAATTCTATTAAAAGTATGTTTTTCTTTTAGAATCGTAGAGAGCGGATTAGTAAGCGACTTAAGATAATGCAAGAACTAGTTTCTAACAGCTTCAAGGTTGTTTAATTACAATTGATATATATATATTGTATTTGTAAAATCTAGTATCATTCTTAAGTTTATTCTCTAATTTTGGATGTTGTCATATAAATTTGCAGGTAGATTTGGTGATCATGTTGGAGAAAACAATAGACCGTGTAAAATTTCTTCAATTGCAAGTAAAGGTGTAATTTGATGAACCTCATTTTACTCATTGAATTTCTTTAGTTTGAAGAAGAAAGCTTATATTTAGCCAAAAAGATCTTTGGTTTTATTGCGGATATCACGCCATACACTTCAATTTGACACCCCTATGGCATCAACTAAGCCACAACCTTGATACCCCTTTTATTCTATGCGCAGCGGAAAACCATAACTTGATACCATAAGAAAGAACACATAAGATTAACACACCAATAAAGATAAAGAAAACAAACCAATCAATAAGACACAAGATATATGTAGTTCGGCCAAAAATTGCCTACGTCTACGGAGGATCCATGATCCAGCTTCTTATTATTGAAATAGATCACTAAGTATCTTCTTACATCATCAATGATCCCACAAGACCCCTTAGTATCTCTCATAGAGACCTCTAAGTATCTACCCTTAATCACCATGACTCCTTAAGACCTCTTAGTATCTCTTCATAAGAGATTTTTACAACGAACATAAGAATAGCCCTAGCATCTAAGCCAAAAGGATCTATGGTGTTTCTCTTTTATTCACTCAAAGAACCTAAAGAAAAAACACTCCCCAAAAGGTTACACTCTAGTGCACCACGCACTTAGTGCCTACCTAGCTCATCTATTCTCTCTTATGGTTACATCTTGAAACCTTAGATGCTTAATCTTAAACAAGGGTTTACAAGTGTTTATATAAGGTGTATTTCGTACCTACTAACCCTATTCCTTGTTGGAGTAAGAGTTTACTTGTTTTGGAAGTCCAAAACTTTTCAAAACTCGAAATCTCAAACCAAAACAAACATCCTAATGCGTCTAGATGCCGCGGCGCTCATCCCTGGGCACTGTAGTACAAGCCTTTCTCGTGCTCATCGCCGCGGCGCTGGGGACCCAGCGCTGCGGCGCTAGTCTTGTGTTGAGTGCTGCGGCGCTAGCAGCTTCTCCTAAGATTTCTTCATTTTCTTCGCGTTTTCAAGTCCCATTTTACTTCCCCTGTCATGTCCCACACGTCCTTGACTTCTCCATATGTGTCCCACATGTTCTAGAATTTTTGTGACTCTCCACTTTGGTATTCATCTTAATTCTTGTCCAACCAAGATTGTTGAATTATTAATTTTCTAAGAGGTTTATATGTCGCATGTATTAGCAACAGATGGCCAACTCTATATGGGAATGTTCTTGGTATTTCTCAAGTAAGGGAAACCATTAATGCCATACTTTTATCTTAGAAAGACAGGAACTCTTAAGCTCAATGTACTGGGTTGACTATAACATAAGAATATAGCACTCTGACCATAATTAAAGTTTCAGGTAGCGAAAAGCTTTCTCTTAGATGTTTGAAATGATGAAATTAAAAAAATAATTTTAAGTACATAACAATTTACCTTTCTTTGTCTCTGAAAAAGTAAGATTGCAACCTTTTCCAAATATTCAGTATCAATCTACTTTTAATATTAATTTATCTGTATTTCTGTAGAGTTGAAGATCCTTTCTCCGATCTTATTAAATTTATTATATAATATGTTAAATTCAGTATGTATTCTTGGAAAATACCAAAATTTATAAAATATTTATATCATAAAAATTTAAATATATATTTATATAATTAAGTAGGTGAAGTTGCTCACTTTTTTTTTTTTTTGAATGGAATAATTCATACATATAATTCCGGAGGAAGAAGAATTCTCAATTACAAAATGTTCAATTTGAGGAGGCATTTTGTCAAACCAAATAGTTTTAGAATCTAAGTTGAGGGTAAGATGTGCCAATTCATGTGTAACTCGATTGAATGATCGATGAGCATGGCTAAAAGAACAACAAGAGAATGAAGAAGAAATTAAAGTAATATCTTGAAGGACCAAGCCCAGTTCCAAAGCAGAAAGGGAGCGATTGTTGATGTCACAAATAATTTCTACAGCATCAGAGACCACCTCAAGAGCTGAAATACCCAACATTCGAGCTAGGCAAAGACCGCGTAGCAATGCCATAGCTTCAAGAATATCCACTAAAGGCTGTGCTTTAACAGGAATGGAAGAGGAAGCCAAGACAGCCCCAAAGTGGTCGCGTAGCACCCCACCTAGCTCGACTTTGAAGTGTTTTAAGGATAGGCCTGCATCAGTATTTAGTTTAATGAAGCCCAGCTTAGGTGCTTGCCATAATATATTTTGCGACATAGGGGTGCCAGTAGTAGAAGCATTAATAGTCATTGACTCATTCCTATAGCATTTCGCCTAACTCAGCACATCCGACATCCTAAACACTTGTGTTCTGAATTAAATTAGTTTCTAATAAACCACAGTCTCTAAAATAATATAAGCAGAGTCTCAAATCCTTCAGTAGGTAAGCATGCCCAACAATTAATCAAAAGATCCAACATGGGTGTATTATGAGAAATGCCAAAGGCATGCATAAAAGAGCAAGATTGGTGTAATAGCTTTAGAGCATCACAAAGCTATAGTGCGTGCATGGAATTTTCAGCTCTTTTAGTACAGCGGCAATAAGAGTCATCAACAAGTACATGATGTCTCCTAAGATTAGAAAATGTAGGGATCCAACTATGAGACAGTCTCCAGACAAAGTGTATAATATTCGGGGGAAGCTGTAAACTCTACAAATGCTTCCACCAGTTGCGGAGAGAAGCATTGCCATTAGAAGATGATGTATGATTAGGGGCAAGAGAGAGCCAATAACCACTCTTAACAGAAAATTGACCATGTTTGTTGAAGTGCACATAACTGAGTCGCAAAGGTGGCCCTAAAAAAGTGAGCGCGGGATGCTTAAGATAAGTTTGCATTTATCCTCCGAAAAAAAGTTACAAATAAGCTATTGGTTCCAAAAACTTGACGGAAGAAGTAGGTCAACCATCATGGAAAGTTGCTCACGTTTAAAATGAATTTTTAGGTAAAATAAATATTATTTTTTTTATATAGTCGTGCACCATAAACTAAGTAAAATGAACCCTATCAAAATTATATATATAGCCATTGTGATGATAAAAACGCATAAATATGATTTTAAGATTGATATGACTATTATTTATATTTGTTGATCTAAAAATATAGACAATTTTTAAGTTAATGAGTTCAATTTATTTTTTATTGAAAACTATTTAGTTGAAACTAATAAAGTAAGGATAAAGAAATAGAAAAACACTAATTATATAGTGGCGTAGCTCAATTCGAACATATGTCCATTTTACCAAACTCAATAAACTCACTCATATGCATTATTGTATAATAATTTTATATCATGGTTACAAGGAATCTAAGCATTTATAGAATAAAGTAAAATAAAAAAGAAGAAAACAAAGAAATTAACGTCATGAGAACACTCCTTTACATTTTTTTTTAAAGATTATAATTGACCCCAAAATTTAGACAGTATCACTTGACAAATCCAATATATTATCTGAATACCTATGCAAGATATTAAAAAATTTGTCCATTAATTTTTTAAAAATAATATTAGGCATTTTAAATTTTTATTCTAAAAGTGATGTATTAAATAAATATTAGATATAATAAATAATTTTAAAATTTATACTATTTTACCACCCAATATTTGATTGACACGTTACTTTTAAATTTTAATTTAAAATAAAATTTAAAAATTTAAAGCATTACACTTTTTTTTAATAATAATTAATGAGCTGTGCTAGAATACAATACTAAAAGATATGCATTACGGTGGTTCTGCCTAACATTAAGATTGTGAATTAATTATGGCTATTGGCTATCAGAAAGCTGCATAATTAATTTATGCAACATATGATTTGCCAGATATATTCGGTGAGATTCTGGATTTCTCTCTTTTGACCATCTCTTGGATGCTAATCAGTCTTCCTCTATAGGTGGAGACTTCGAAAACAGGTTCGTGACCCCTATTCCAAGATTTAACTACTCTGTAAAATTGATAAATTCTTTCATATTTATAAATAGACTACAAAAGAGATGCAACTCTTTCTTTATATGTTAAATTATTTGAATTCAGTTGAAACTTACTCTCAAGTTACAAAATGAATATATATGAATGTATACACGGATGGATGTAATGATTTAATTTAAACCCACTTTCTTGGAATAGTCAATATGAGTTTAGATATAATATTTTTACTAATCATTAAGAGTGGCAATAGGGCAGGGATCACAATCCCCACCTCTATATTTGAATGGTGTAAAAATCCTCATACCTACCTCATACTTGATATATGTAATTCGAATTTGAGGTAAGGGATCCCATGGGTACTCTATATCCAATTTGTTTTTTAAAAATTTAAATACTCTTTTATTTGTACCATTTTATATTTTTGAAATACTCGTTCACCCCGTACAATTATAATATACCAAAAAAATATAAACATTGCATGAAAATATAAACTACATCAAGTCTTTAAGTTTTCAACTATTAATTCTAAAAATCAATAATATGAATTAAAATTTAAAAATCATAAAAATTAATGATTTCTCTGAACTTTGGCATCTAAATCATTATGTTTCATTTGTAATCCTAACATCAAGTTTCTATTAAGATTCCTTGCAAACCTATAATATAAAGGAAATAAATTTTGAGTTAGATTAGTGATGACTAAAAAACTAAAAATAGTATTAAAATCATTTATTACCTTTTTTGTTTGTTCCTCTTCATTTTTTTCTTCCTCAACAAATGAGTTTATTCCAATTTAAAAGTAAGTGTCTAATATTATAGTTAAAAAAATAAAGAAATGAATTAAAAATAAAAAATATGAATAAGAATCAAAATATTTAAAAATATAATGTAAGTAAATTTTATACCTTTAGATTTAGTATATAACCAACTTTATTTTATATAAATAAGAATTGTTTTCACAATAGGTTTTTTAAAAAAAAATATTATTTTTAAATTAAGTATTTGGGGTGAGTTGGGAAAATCAACTTATCCCTAAACCCACCCCGAATTTAATTTGGGTTTGAATTATTGTACCCAAACTCATCACAACCTTAAAAAACACATAAAATGCAACTTGAATTTCTCCTCATTTAGGGTAAGTCCCCATAGGGCCCTATTCTCATAGGAAATTCTACTACCCATACAAATCATCTAGGCTTGTATCCTCGAACACAGCCAATACTAGCTCAAACATAAATCCATCCTTCTTTCAGATGAATAATCGAACTTAGATAGGTTACTTTCATAAGAGCATATGTAGATACTAAAATTAATATAATTGATATTGACTAATTATAGCATATACCTATCCAAGTGATTGATGATTATTAAATTGCATTAATAATTATTGAATTGCATCTATAATTATTGAATTTCATTGATGACTATCAAATTGCATTGAAGACTATTGAATTGGATTGATGATTATTGAATTGCATTTAATTGAAGGTTAATAGTATTTATTATTAAATTTAATTAATATTGTTTTGTTACTATTTAGCAATAACTCTTAAGATCTAAGTTTATATAAACTTTTACAAATTTGTTTGTTGAGAGAGGATCTAACCCTTTTTTTAATATATTTTTAATATATAAAGATGATACACTCCTTCACTCGGAGAAAAGGCATGTGTTGGGCTTATTATCAAAGGCCCAACTAACTGGTGCCATGCCTAGCCTTTTAGAGAAACTAGCCCGATTCTGAATCTAAATTTGACAAATAACTCGGACCCATCGATCTATGGATGCCATAAAAGAGTTGTCGACACCATGGAAGGTGGGAACATATTGGATCCTAGTTTTCACGTGATTGATGATTTTTTAATTGCACTAATGACTTTTAATTATATTGATGACTATTGAATTGTATTAATGACTATTGAATTGCATTAATGATTATTGAATTGCACTCTTATACTCAAGATAGTACTTGCAAGAGAAAAGAATGTGTGTGTTAGGAAATGAATTATATTACAATTACAACCAAGGTTGTTTATTTTCTGCATGCAATGTCAAGTAATTTTAGATCCAAAAGACCTCTAGACCCAAAAATCCCTAGATCCAAAGATATTTTACCCTTATAACAAGCAAATTTGTAGAGTTTATATAAGCTTAGATCCTAAGAGTTATTACAAAATTGTAACAAAAAAAAACTCAATTAAATCTGATAATGAATGCTTTTAACCTTCAATTTAATATAATTCAATAGTTATTAATGCAATTCAATAATCATCAATACAATTTAATAATCATCAATCACTAGGACATATGACATTTTGTAATTGGCCAATACCAATTATGTGAATTTTGGTACCTATAGAGGTCTCTCATAAAAGTTACCAGTCTAAGTTCAATTACTTATCTGAAAAAAAAAAAAGATGGATTTATCAGTCAAATTGTCATCTTTGAGCCAATATCGATCGTGTCTAATAAAATGAGGCTAGATCATGAGCTATATCATCAAATCTTTAAATCTAGACAAGTATCAATTGTCTTTGAAAAAGTATGCTTAGACAATTAGTTAAAACGCTAAATCTAGACTCGTATCAAATTTTTTGAGAAAACAAGCTTATATTAAATCATTACTTCCATCTATTTTATACATTCATATGCTTATTTGTATCGTAAGAGTAAGTTTTAACTAATTTCAATTGAATTTAGCATGCGAAGAAAAAGTTGTACCTCTTTTACATTTTACTTATAAATATGAAAGAGTTACCAATTTTGCAGCCATTAGATAGACTATTCCTCTCAACGAAAGTACCACTAAAGTTTCTTAATTTAGAACCTCATTAGTCAATTACCTAATTGCCTTTTAATGCCTTTTCGAATATCAAAGAATCAAATTGTCCTCCACTCCTTTACTGTAGGTGGAGACTTTGAAGAAGGCTTCAAGAGCCCAAAACTAGTTCTTATATAAGATCTTAAGGTTCCAGAGGTGGTTTCTTTCTTTAGTACTGTTTTGAGACCTCAAAACCAGTTCTTCTATAAAATCCTGAGGTTTCAGGGCTTGTCGCTTCCTCTGGTTCTGTTCTAAGACCCCAAAATCACTTCCTCCACAAGGTTTTGAGGTTTCAGGGATGATTGCTTCCTCTGGTTCTATTCTAGGAGCTTGAAACTAGTTCCTCTACAAGGTATTAAGGTTTTGAGGGTGGCTACTTCCCTTAGAATTATTCCTCTTATTAGTTTATTGTTTATGAGATGGCCTTAGTTGGTCCCTCAAGTGTAGAGACTTCATTAGTCCCCTTTCTAGCCCACTAGTGAGCAGAATGACTTCTTCATGCCCTCCAAGTGAAAAGGATGGTATGCAAGCTTTCTATGGGTTCTAATTTTGTAAAGATAAAGTAGTGTATCTTTATTTCATCTTTCTTTCTTTCTTTCCCTGACTTCTAAGCTTTTATAGGCGATCTCTGTAATGTGGTTCCTAACCTTCCTCATTATGAAGCAAAGAAATTGAGGACCCAAAAGACAAAAAAAAAAAAGTCCACGACAGTTCCTAGAAGAGAGGTTCTAGTTCCCACAGACAACGCAATTGAAGTTCTCTTGTATGAATTTCATGAGAAATTACCTCGCAGTCCCTGCTTACTTTCCATAATTGCAAAAATACCTTCTGTCCTTCTACAAAAAAGAGCACTCCAACTATAAGTCTATAATTGCAAGATAAAATGGTGTATGTATGTGAAGAAATAGATTATGATGCAAGAATGAACAACGTTGTTAATTTTTTGTGAGCTTAGAATGGTTTTACTTTCTTAAGTTGTTATTCCAAGAATTATGTATGTGTTAATCCTTTATTTTTGTAAATTAATACTTGGCTTTTATAAAAGCTGAGATCCAATGAATTATTGCGGAGTAAAATGGTAATAACTCAATAGATCTCAATCATAAATGCTATTAGTTCAAAATTAAAACTGTTTTCAACGATATTCAAGTAAATTTATGTTAGAATTTTTCATAATTAAAAATATATTTTGTTCTTTGAAACATGTATAGACAGCTTTTAATGATAAATAATTAAAATTAAAGATGAGTTCTAAAGTATTCATGCCTTTTTATAGTGTCCATGACCGTTTGTGATATCCATATATCGATGGATCCGAGTTATCTATATTTTTAGAAAGTGGATTTGTTCTGCCATAAGCCTCCCCCGTTAAAGCAGAATCTGAGTACTTAGCGCAAGCTAATGGAAGATGGCCCAACAATTGGTCATGTCTTTGTCAAACCAACCAATCAATCTAATCAGTTATTGGGTCAAATTAAAATCTTTCTTGAATGAGAGATGATAATATTGAAGATGCAGATGCTGCGTGAAAGTCATATAATTAACAACCTCCTCAGTAAAGGTTAAAAGCGAAAGCTGAAGCAAGAATCAATAAAAGATCGACAACTATTTAATCTCCCATGTGTTTTTGACAGAATATGATCCTTCAATGGAATAATCTAAGTAAAAGATTTCTGCTACATTTATATTCACAGCTTTTACTGCTTATTTAGAAATTTTGCATGTGTATGGCTGAACTTCATAAATTTTCATTTGGTAGGTGAGCAGTGAACTTGTGATTCCTAGGATTAATTGTGCTTTAGCAATTGATCCTCTTCACCCACCAGTCAGTTCAGATTCAGCTTTTACGTCCAATTTATCAAATATACACTTACTGCACATGCTTGGTATAGCATTATTTTGTGAAATTGTGAATCTGAACCACTCAACTTTGCCATTTAATCTGATTAGATGTTGATGCTTTGTTTTTTTTCATCTATGGCTTTATATTAAGTTATTTTGGCAAAATAATATGGAGCAAAGGTTGTAAATGACTTGAGCTAGATGGAGTTATGCTTTGTATTGTCAGATGCTCGTATTATTATTATTATTTGTGTAGTGATGAGCTACGTACGTCCAAGTAAAAATCCAATCCAAGAGAATTTTCCAGTTTCATAAATAATCATTTAGAGGATACTTTTTGTGTTTATTTCACAATACTTGGTTGAAATAGACAAAAATGCTTTTCTTTTTCCGTGGATCATAATGATAGTTGAAAATTAAAATGAGGGAGTCAATTAAAGTGTATGACATTTATTTATACAACAGTCAAAATTAAATTTAGAGTAATTACTATACACATAAGTATTATGATATGCACGTGCCATTTAACTAATTTTCTACCTTGAACTTATCATTACTAATTGTTACATGCAAAAGTCATTTCAATTAAATAAAATATTCAATCGATTATGAAACTTGGAGTTAGATTGCATTAACATTTCAAAATAAAAGTGCTTGTATCGAAAATGGAAATATTAGAAAAACAATTACACCAATGTTATAGATTGAACACTTCTACGGCTTGAATATTGGACATCTATGTTTGCCTGCAATATTATGAAAAGATTTCCGCAAATTGATCAGCTTTATTCTTAGTTGATCTATCTCTTTAAAGCAGATAATTTTTATATCAAATATACTAGTAATAAATTAAGTTTATTTTAGAATACAAACGTTCTTATTTGATTAATCAAAATGGAAACTCGCGCACTGTCAAATATGTAAAGCATGCAGTAAAGAGTTTCTACATTCTAGACAGAACTCAAACTATTTTGAATTTTCTTTTAAGAAAAAGTTGTCAAAATATGATATTTATTTGAAGGGTTTCTATTGATAATAGGGTGAAATTATTAATTTAGCTATGAAGTTTTGTTTAATTACTACATTCATCCATATACTTTTTAAAGCAAAATTGACAGTTTAATTCTTGAGCTTTTATTAAATTATCCATTCACTCGTTAAAATTTTAAAACACCTAATTTAATCTCCACTGTTAAAAAATAATGTTTGAATTACAACTTTTAAGAGTAGTAAGGTAAATTGATAAATTTAATATAATAAAATAGTCACATGTTTGATTGAGTTCATCTTATTACTTTTAAAAAGTGCACTTCAGCATGACTTTTTCAACGAGAATTAAATTGGGTTATTTCAAAAAACTTTAAGGACCTAATAGATAATTTAAGAAAACTTTAGGGACTAAATTAATAATTTATTTATTGTTTTAAAAATAATACTTTGATTAGTGTTTGTTATTGAAAAAATAATATATAAATGGCACTTTTAAAAATAATAAAATAAATTGATATGTCTAATCATGATAAATATTTTCATATTTAATGAATAAAAAAATGCACTTTATATATTATTTTTTATTAATAATGATTAAATATAACATTTAAAAAATATAGAACTTCATTACATTATTAAGAAAAATTTCAAAACCTAAATTAATAATTTTCGTTAATAAAAGCGTAGTATGAGTAGCATCGATCTAGATCGGTTTCGATATAAACCGGAACCAATGCTTAAATGAAGTATTTCTATATATAAAAGTGGGTTTGGACGAACCTTCAACTAATTACATTTTCGATTTTTTTTATAAAAAAAAAAACATAGATCCAAATTGGTAAAAGTAAACCGAACTGGTTTCTTGGGTCTAAACTTAAAAGCTTGATTTGAGTTTTACTAATTTGCCCCATTTATATTATATGTATGGGTTTGACCTATAAAATCAAAACCAAATCGATAAATTAAAAAAATTGAATCCGCGGTTTGACTCAATCAAAGATTAAGGATTTGGTTATTTTGACAGTAAATTTTTTAAAAGTAAAATTTTTACACATAAAATTTTTAATAAAAAAAAAAGTTAACAACTATTTGATTGCCAATTAAAAAATTCTTTTAATATAATAGTGTTTGATTATACAATTTTAAAAGATTTTTTTATAATTAAATACTACTAAAAAGGACATAAACCAAAATGGATATTGATAAATAAAATCTAATGCTAATATTGAAATTTCTTTAAAAAACATACGTCAAATAATTTATTTAACTCGAAGCTACACAATATGAAATTAAGAGTGTAAATTTCAAGAACAATATTACTAATACATAGTAAACAACTCCAATAATTTTATATCTTTGATAATAAAATTGAAAAAAAATACAAAAATATTCTATGATAATGGATAAGTTTTGATAGAGCATACATTGTATATGTAGAGATGACAACTTCAATTATTATATTAAATATATATAGTTGAATAAGATTTTATTTTCATGATCCATTACAGGAATAATAAATTAATGTTATCATATATTTGATATTTTAAAATTTCTTTAAAAATTATATTTTTGAAAGTCTAAATTTTAAATTTTTGTTAGTAGAAATAAAATATTTTTTTAATCTTTAGAGGTTTATCTCTATTAAATATCATTAAAAAAATAAATAAAATAATTTTTAACATTAAAAAAATTATTTGGTCTAGTAAGAAGCCCAGTACTCTAAATCTTAGCAACCCCAATAAAATTAATTTTTGAAATATTTGCATTATTGTATCATCGGGTCTCGTCTCGAAATTATTGAAGGCCACATGAAAAGAAAAGAAAAAAGGTAGTATGTGGTGAACTTGCCCTAACCAACCAAGAAAGTGGTGGATTATTACCTATAAAAAATCAGAAATAGTGTAGGTAGTGAAAAAGATATCTACTGAACGGTAAGCGAAGACAAAGACACAAAACAAAGCCCTAATTATCCTGTTCTGAATTGTAGTGCCATAAGTACCGCAAGATAGTATACGAGAATATGAATATGACCCACCTAATCGAACTCCAAAAACCACCAGTCCAAGTCAACTCTCTTATTCTTTATAGTTATACTTACCTTCTCTCCTTTTCCGATCAGCTATATCTATGCCCTGCCCATCTTCTGCTTTTTGGTGGGTTTGTACGTTTTACCCTTCATATTCTTTTCTGTATCTTCTTCAAACCTCTAACAGAAAAATATAGATAGATAGAGGACGTGCGATGAGAAAGCCTTGCTGTGATAAAGAAGGCACCAACAAAGGAGCTTGGTCCGAGCAAGAAGACCAAAAGCTTATCGATTACATAAGAGCTCACGGTCAAGGCTGCTGGGGTTCCCTCCCCAAAGCTGCAGGTACATGAATCGCTTTTTATACAAACAAAACAAACTTTTCATTTTGTATGCAAATGTATATGTTAACAGAGCTTTTGTTTCAGGTTTGTACCGTTGCGGTAAAAGTTGTAGGCTAAGATGGATAAACTATCTGAAGCCGGATATCAAACGAGGTAATTTTGCCCAAGATGAAGAGGACCTCATCATCAAACTTCATGCCCTCCTCGGCAACAGGTATTGCTCTTTCTTTCTATCATATATATATATATATATATATATATATATATGCACTAATCCTTCATTTTATTTGCTAATTTCTGATAATGCTTGTGGTTTTTTGGGCTCTTAATTAGGTGGTCGCTTATAGCTGGAAGGTTGCCGGGAAGAACAGACAATGAAGTGAAGAACTATTGGAATTCCCATTTAAGGAAGAAGCTGATAAACATGGGAATTGATCCTAATAATCATAAAGTGAACCAAATTCATCGTCCTGAGACACAACATACTGCTAAACCTTTCACATCAATGAATATGGACGAAGCATGCAAACACAAAGTGCTTTCTGGCTATAACGATAGAGTGTCTGATGCGGGGAGTTTCCTTGAAGATGAAACATCTTCAGCTGGTTCCTCTAGCTTGAATCTTGATCTCAACATTGCGATTCCATCTTCTTCTCCCATTCACATAGATGAAGAGAAACCACGAAATAAGGAGTCAATGATGGCTAGTGAAGTCGAAAGTGATAAGTTTCCAACCCTTCTTCTTTTTAGATGAGAAAATTAATATCCTGACTTGGTACCGCATTTTCTTGTATCATGTGTCATGTCGGAATTCGTCAAAATGGATTCTAGTCTTTCCGTTTTGCAAAAGCATGCCAAATTTTTATGCATATTTTTCAAAGAAACTAAGGACGATATGCTCACGAGTTCTTCATGAGATATAAGGGTTTGGAACGGTTTAATTCATGTAAATGGTAACTATATATGATTGTGTGGTAGCTAGCTTAGAAAAAAAGATGAAATTTTGATTATTTTAGAAGGATAACACAACGGAGGAATAGGGTGCAACTAGTGATGCTTTACAAGGTGTGCGGAGGAGGTGTGTCTTGGCTAATTCTACGCAGCCCAAATAAAACTAATATGTATAGTAGGAGTAAGATGATGACAGGACCATAATCTGATAATCTGTTATATATCATGTAATAGTTACGATTCCATGATTATATCTCCCATGAAGGTGATTTGTGTTTATTGTGCAATTTATATTTCCTTCCATTTCTCATGAATATGAAGTGGATTATTCAAGTCTTGGTGAACAATGTGATCGCACGAAATTACGTTATTAGTACATGTTTGGCTACCATCTACTCATACGATGGTTATAGCGCATAAAGTGGGTGAAGTCCCTCGTCATAACAATTTTTTATGTGTATAATACAAATGTAATGGCAACATTAAATTGCAAAGAAATGTGAGAAAAAGAAACACCAATATCACTTAAACTTAAAATTAAGAAGCGTCTCTTAAGATCATGAACCCAACTGCTGCCTTAATTAGGTGCATTAGGTCATAATACTTCAGAAAGATGATTCAATTTTGCTATGGCTTAATAATAGCTAAATTGAAATGTACGAATCTTAGACAATTGAAGATTATTATGTCCATAACCATAAATCTGGATAGCAAAATTTAAGAAAAGTTGCATTTCTTCTTTTTGATGAATCGTGATCATGATACCACCAGTCATCCACGTGGTCAAAATACAAAATCGATAATTAATTACAAGAAGAAAGTGGAAACTACTTTTTCCTAGTCCACAGTGGAAATAATTGTTGCAAAACAACTCAGTTCAGCTGATTATTCAAGGAACAATCAAAATCATTATGAAAAGTGTTGAATAATATTTAACTGAGACACTTTATTGTTTCGATGAAATATAAAAGCTTTCCGTCAAGATATTGGGTGGTCGATAGTAATTATATGCTTTTCGACACCTATGCATCGTGGTGGTTGCACAATACGTGTTAAACATTGTTACTTGTTCTTGTCACTTGAATTAAGCAGCAAAAAGTGATTTCCACTGGTCAATGAGAGCTTTTCAGATTCTGGTGGGAAGATTTAATGGGGATAGCAGCTCTCAGCTTGTAACATCATATGCTTGAAATCAAACGAATTCTCATTGTGTAAGAGCAATATATTTATCTTTTTCTTTCTTTTCATTATTCACTTTAAACATGCTTTTGCATGTGAGTGTATTTTATTCCAAATCACTTCCTGTAGAAGCACTCCTAAATAAAGCCTAATACAATTTGAATCTTAAACTTGCTCAAATTTTGTCCCAGGAAATTTATGGCCGGAGGACGCCTCTAATGTACGTACAATAGGAAATCAAGATTTGTCAGTGATCATATATATAATATATATGTTGTCTCCTTGCATTTTGCTGACATATGCTTCAAGTTTCATATAATAATTTATCTGTGAATTACCGGCCATTTTTATTTGTTTTTTTATTTGGGTATCGGAAAACAACCCGTTCCAGAGAGTTCATAGATCATAAACTTCCTTTTAAATTGTAAAGAGTGGTCCAGATATAAAGGGGTGAAGTCTCGGTTCAGTTCAGCTTCATGAGCCAACAAGCAGTCAAACTCCAGTACTTATTTGAAAGAAAATTGTATGATTTAGGTTGGCAATATGTCATTTGTATATTGGGTGTGTGGGTAGTTGCAAATCACATGTAACAACGACAAAATTACAAAAATATCTAAGGCTATAGCTAGCTTTAAAAATAGGCTGTATTTCAAGCTTTCACTCTGATTTGTACGTTCTATTTAAGATCACAAACTTTTGTTTACTATATATATATATATATATATATCAGTAGTGTAGATTGTAATGTTCTCTAAAATAATTTTTTGGATTTTAAAATTTATGGTTCATAATATTAATATTTTTTTAATTTGTAAACATGCTAATAAATAGGTCACGTTTGAAAACTAAAACAATAAATAATTATGACATTATAGATTTTTATCTTAACAATTTTTATTTAATGTGTAAACATATTAATTTTTAATAAAACTATATATAAATTTTTATCGGCATTAAGTCTCTGATAAAGTCTCTGATATATCACTAGTTATTATGTATCGAAGTGTTAATTTTAAAATTTAAATGCAGAACAAAGCTTTAGACTAATGAATGTAATGTTTTTTTTTTTTAATGATTTTGAATCCTTTAATATTTGCAACATAGAAGTGAAAATTAAAATTACGAGTACGAAATGATATTAAAATTTTAAAAATGTAAATTAAATTGTTGAGCCAAGATTATTCTTAATGTTGTGTATAATTAAATTTAAAAAGAATATTATTATAATCTCATTATTATTTTATAGCGAAGTTAGAATTAAATTACGATCTTATGATTTTTTTTCAATTTTTATTTTTTACTTAAAAAAATTTAGTGTTTCATTATAATTGATAGTGATTTATTATCATAATATTATTATTATTATTTTTAATTATAATGGTACACTTATCCATTTTAATAACACAATAAAAAAAACATATTTTTGTTGTATAATATTTTATAATCTTTCCTAACAAGTGATATCAGAATTAACCAAATTTTATAGTGTTTAATTTATATTAATTAAAATGAATAAAAATTCTGCATAATTAAATTAAAGGCATCGAATTATTCTATATAAAAATTTAAAATGAAAAACTTAGTTTATGTAAAAGACCTATATTAACTTATTGAAAGGGATGCTACAAAATCTGAGAGTAATATAAAAAGTGTGTTGATCCTATTAGACAATTGATAGATCAGAGTGTATTTTTTATTTTAAAAAAAAAACCAAGACTATTGTTATTAGGAGGAAATTGAAGTCTATTTATAAGCAACCTATACCATAAAATAAAAGCCAATTTAATAAAAAAATATGTAAATTTAAAATGCAAATAAAGGTACAATATAATTGAACATAGCCGTGAGTTTTAAAGCAAAGTGAATCAATTGACAACTATAGGTATTTCACTTAATAGATGATGAGTTACAAGCATTCACTACTAAAAAAAATAAAGCTTTGGTGATAGATTATATCTATCACAAATAAAATTTTGTGATAAATACATTCTATCATCTAGAGTCACATTACTAATTTGTAATAGATTATTTCTAACACATTTGTTATAGATACAATCTATCACAAACTTATAACTTCTAATTTTTTATGTGACGTGACAAACTTATGTGAAAACTTGTGTGGCAACCAACATGACACATAATTTAACAAATGACATCATGATGATATTAGTATTAATGACATCATGGTGATGTCATCCAAAAAATTGTATGATCACTATTTTATGATGTCTACCACTAATCCGTGATAGTTATATATCACAAAATTATGATAGATTTATATTTTTTTTTAAATTGCATCTTTGTTTTATTTTATTATATATATAATTAATTAATATATATTATATTATATTATATTTTTTAATATATATGATAATATATAAATATTCCACAAATTTATGTAAGCATTAAATCAAGAACATATTATTAGTAATATAAATCCCACAATTAAAATCTAACATCCAAGTAATGTATATCCAACATCCAACATCCACTGTAAATTCCACCTCCAAAGCCAACATCAATCCAGAAAGAAACTCAACACATAGAGATTACAAAAATTCAAAAACTTGTATGCTTCCTTAGCAACACAATTACTTATGCACATGAGAATTATATGTCATTAAACAGATCAGCTTCAATTCTAGCACCAGTATGCTTGTTTCTAAATAAGTTTTGACTTGGATCATAAGTGCAGATCTATTCTCACTATAAGATTTTCTTGAAGTTCTGAACTAGACTGCAGGCGCATGATTTGTTGAATGAATTATTTCATACCACACATAAATAGGAAACTGGAAACTGAAATATAGTTACAAGGAAAAATGTAACTAATGTGTTAAATTTGCTTCGACTATGAAAATTTCCGAGACTGCTATTGTCCCTATAATCAGTGAACAACTTAATCCTGATCTCTTTAAAACTTTTAAACAACCAAAAAAAAGTTATAAATACAAGCAACATCACTATCAAAATGAAAATTCAAAAACCGTTTTTGAGTGTTCAAGATATAAGCAAGAAAAATATAAAAAGATACCTTTGAGAATATTAGTGCCAAGTACAAGGATCATAGATGGAACGATGCATCCCTGTCAATCAGATTTCATTTGCGTATTCAAGACATCAAAATATGTACTGAACTATAATGAGGTAGACAGCAAAATTTTCCAGAATATATGCTGGTAAAATTGTTTTGCTGCCACCAACACAAAAAATGACAAAACTCTCAATGAAGAGAAAAAAGAAGCATATTCCATTAAGTTCGCCATTGGTGAGTACAAACAGACAAGCAAGAAAGTAGTACATCAAAATGGACTCTGTACTGGGAAAAAATTGGAAAAAGCTTGCTACTGATGATAGAGACGAGACACATGCATGAGCAGGAAAAGTTGTGTACCTACATATGCAAGTAGCCATCCTTCTGCAGCTTATAGAGAATCTTCGGTGTGTCCTTATATTCAATGAATGTGGTATCTGAAATCTATATTTATAAAAGGATAATTTTAAAGTAAAATTCAACTGAACAAAATTCTTCAAAAAGCACTTTGCTTGGCAAGAAGCTCATGTTCCTTGTGACTGGTTACCAGTTCAGAGTAACTGCAACATTTCCAATAAAGGTACATTTATATAACAAGGGAGGGGCTTGTCACTCAATAGTTAAGACACTATACTTAATTCCACACAAATATTCGCATAGAAAATTGATGTCTTGATTCTGAGTCTCTTCAAGGAACAAAAGATACTAGCCACCTATCAACAGACTTTAAAAAAAATGTATTTGAGTATCTCCATCATAAAATTTAAACACAACTGAAAAAATGTACTTAGAGTAGAATGGTAACCAACATAAATGAATATAGCGCAGCATTGCCCCACAAGAATTTAAAACAGAACCACTAGTTAACAATCATTACCTTAAAAGTCACAAGTAGGCAACCAGCCTTTGAAAGTAACCTGAATATTCTATAAGCATCCCTCCCATATCTTTTCAACACAACTGATTTCACCTACCATACAGGAAATGTTACTAGACATCTACCTCAAACCACAATGAAAGAAATGATAATGCTTCGGATGTGTTGAAACAAATAGAAGGGGAGAGCCAGAGTTCCAATAAATGGCTCGACATAAGAACACCTCACTTAAAGATTGGGCTTAAGAGGGGCTATGACATGATAGAGTGGACAATAATGAGTTGAACGAGACCAACACAAGGTTGAACAGTGTTGTGGATCTACTAGCAAAGAGGCTTAGAGAAGTAGTGTAGAAGGTACTAAGTGTTGGAGCTGGTGCTCACGTGCCATTCCAATATTGTATGAATATTAATTGTTAATATTTATACAATAAACATTTCGAATAAAGATTGTTAATATCATATTAATATGGTATAATGCTTGTAACATTACAGACATTGTTTGATCTGAAAGAGTTCAGATCTGGTCTAAAGGAGTTTAGATCAGAACTAATAGTTAGCAAAGCTGAGAGTTATAAATGCTAAAAGTTAGCACTGTTAAGAGTTAGCAGGTTATAAGAATCAGCGAGGTCTAAAGAGTTAGAACCTTGTCTATAATGGGACAAAGACCTGAGAGTATACTTGTAATGATATAGTTGCAAAGAGTTGCAATAGGAGTTAAGAAATATCATTATGTAAGTATGTCTCAAACATAATGTTCCTGATCTATAATCACTAATGCGGGTCTATCAGTGATTCACTATATATAGATTAGTGTATGTCTATATCTGACTGGTTCAGATGGTTGTTCTTAGCTGACCATGAGCTTAGAGCTTGTATAGGCATGCGGGTATCCAGTCAGGACTGGATACTGAACTGACTTATGAGGACCCCAATAGATATCCTATGACACCGTCAAAGGAAAGTCCTCTCGAGTTGAGTAGTAATCGTGGTCCTTTGACCTGAGCGCCACGGTGGTCTTGTGAGTGATCCATCATGCTTTGGTTCCACATATGTCAGAGACCTTTCATGGTCTGACCGCTATGTGTCGCTGGGTATGGTCCGATGCTCATGGAGTCTGGTGTGCGTAGATACGGGATCCATCAGCTTACGTAGGTAAGTTGTATATCCGATGCTCCGAGATTGTATTTCATAAAGTCTTGTGGCCACAAGCATAAACCCGGGAAAAGAGTTTCCCATAGGGTTAAACAATATAGCAAAAGTGTTTGCGTATATTGTTTATCGGGATACGAATCTGGAGATAAGATTATGGATGAGCAAATAGGGATTTGACGGTGCTGATCTATATCCCTGCACATCCAGGATATAAATGATGGAAGGATTATACGTATACGTTATGACCTCAACTTGTATGGTCTGACACGCTGATTTGTAATATTCGTAACGTGTGCGTGGGGCATCGATTACGGATTAATAGAACAGTTCCATTTGACAAATCGGGTGTGGACCTATAGAGTCCCAATATGAAATGTACTCTTTGAGCACTTGGGCAGTGTACCGTATTGAATTGTTCAATACAGTATAATTCAGCAATTACTAAGGTTACGTTAACTAAAGTATGTGGTTAAATTGGTGGGACCCACTTTAGGTTAACTTGGTAACCGAGTAAGGATATAATAGTAATTTCACTTTATGATTATTTAATTGTTAAATAATTAAAATAAATATTTATTTATTTAATTGTTAAATAAATTAATTTAACATAACTAAGGTTAAAAGTTAACCAAGTGGTTAAGTTAAGTTAACCTTACTTAAAGGTTAAGTAAAGGTTAACCTAACCATGGTTAAGTTAGTTAACTATGGTTAAATTAATTAAATATTTATTAACTTAAAGGTTAAGTTAAAATAATCTAACTAAGGTTAAATGTTAACTAAGGTTAGGTTAAGCCAAATGAAATGCAAATGAAATTCAAATTAGTTTGGAATTAATTCATTTGTATATAAAGTGAAATGAAATTGAAAATCATTAATGTTTTAGATTTTAGGTTTTGCATTTTGGGAGCCAATTCAATTTGAGAAATTGAAATTGTTTGTTTTGTGTTTTAAATGTTAGAACAACAAAACAAATTGAATTAATGGTTACTAAATGTAATAACTAAAAACAAGATTTGTTTTATTTATTCAAGAGTTGAATAAAAGGAAAAACAAATTTAATTAAGTTAAATGGTTTAACTTTGAAAAATGTTTAAGAGTTAAACACATATGCTGGATTAAGATGCTGCCATTCTAGACAATCAAACCCACCCTTGTTGATTGCTAGAATTGATCAAAGATTCATTTCATGGTGGACTTCAAAGAAAATTAATCCAAAGGCTTCATTGGTGATATTTCTCAATCTCGAATTTCAGATTAATCAAATGTTATTTTCTGTGTTCATTGTACATAATCTTCCGCTGTGCACATGTATGTATGAGATATGTATATTGTTTGTATGATGAACACAACCCACATGCAAGAACCCTAAGTAAATTCGCCCAACCATATAACCCAACAAATGGTATCAGAGCAATTTGTGTTGTTATGGGTGATTTTTTAGTGTTAGCTAAGTGTTGGCTAAATTGTAGGACAAGTTCCGGGGCTGTTGGGGTGCATTTTAAGTGTTAAAAATGCAAACCAGTGAAAAACAGCACCTGGAACGCTGCAGCGCTAAGGTCCAGCGCGGCAGCGTTCATATGAACGCGGGAGCGCTAAGCGTTTGGCGCCCCAGCGCTGGACAAGGGCGAGGGCGCTGGTTTTCTGGCGCCCCAGCGCGGGAAGCACTGCTTCCAGCGCGCCCGCGCTAGTAAGTCATCGCCGCAGCACTGAGGCTTGTGAAGCCCTAGCGCGGCAGCGCTATAAGACCAGCGCCGCGGCGTTCTTACACTAAAAAAAAAAAAAAAAAAAAAAAAAAAAAAAAAAAAGAGTAAAATCTTTTTATTTTTCCGCATGTGGGGGTTTATGAGATGTAATGATAAGGGTTATTAGTTTACATGATAAACCAAGAAAATAATATTTTTATTATTTTATTTATTTTTGTAACCACAATGGGGGCCCCACTGGTGGGGGTTAGTTGTGCTTGTACAGAAATGAATAATTGATTGAGAATAACCTCTCATGTGATGAGCGCATATAATATGAAAGCCTGTAATTAAAATCTCTCTTAATTAGATTGAAATTTATTATATTATGTGATAATATTTTAAATGGTCCGTCTTGTCAATACGGTGTGAGATGGGTCACTATGGTCTTTCCCAATATTGCTTTAGCGTGAGGGATTTGGTCGGTGTGACTTGGTCTAATGCCGGTAAAACATGAGATGAATCAAATATATGCGAACATATTATCCAATATTGCTTTAGCGTGAGGATAGTGTCAGTAACATATATTTGAGCATTGATGAGTTAATCTGAAATACAGTTACCCAATATTGCTTTAGCGTGAGGGTAATGTGTATTTAGGATCAGTAGTAAGAGTTGTATGAGATACAATTGACAAGAGTTGTCTACCTGTTGGATTTATAAAGGCCAATATTGCTTTAGCGTGAGGCTGGAGTAAAACCCCAATGGGATCCACTTCCCGCTGTATAGTTTAAAATATTATACTATCTTATCCCGTTTGAGAGATTAAAGGGATTAAGTAAAGCAGTGGGAGGGCGTTTTTTAGATTAAAAAATGTATAACAGTTATACCCATGATCTAAAACGTAATTTATTAACGATAAAGAAATGTTCTGCTACACATCTCCTATTTTGTCTTATAGAGATAAGATGATTATCTTATAGAGATAAGATACTTGTCTTATAGAGATAAGATTGTCTTATAGAGATAAGATGAGTACGAGCAATCCGTTACTAATCTTGAACAAATACCAATAACTATAGGGTACTGAATAAAATATGTAAGACTTGCTTATGAATCTAAGAATAGTTCTAGATTCAGTAATATATGATATTACTAAACCACAGAAAGAGAAAAGTCATAATGGAAAGTGTTTCCACCGTGAAAAGGTTTGAAATAGTAAATGTTACTATTCATCGTACCTTCACTTAAGAAAGATTGACTCATTAGATATCTGTTTGACCAAACATTAACATTTCATTAGCATTTGATGTTAACTCTGCAAGGGTATGAGATACCGCTTGTTATTATCATATCTGCAAGATGTTGCATGATTTGAGAAATGCTTGATTACTAAAAAATGAGAAGTTCAGCTTCACGTAGGTAATAGAGATTTCCTGAACGTGGTAGCCGTTAAGACTTCACAGTTACTTCTTATTTCTAGTAACAGCATTAATGTTGTATAATTACTATTACGTGCCAAACATTATTAGGTAAATCATATCACTCCCTGTAGTTGACAGAGAGGGTTATCATAAAAATACGGAAATAGTTCCTTGTGATAACGATAATGATTTACTAACTGAATGTCAGTTAATGAATGGCCGTTATATCTTATATACAATAGCAAATGTTATAAGTGTAGAGGTGAACAGAATATATAGTATTTCAGCAACTTAAATAATAATGAATAGTGGTATATATAAGATTAGATCATGTAGCCGTGAGACGACTATAATAACTGGTTAAGGATGGTCAGATATTTGATCTGACTATAGTACATTGACTAGTTTATGAATTATGAATTCAAAAGAATATGACCGAATCTTTATGTAGGTGTAAGACGCCAAGCCACTGGTTTATTAGATCTGGTACATATAGATGTATTTAGTCCAATAAATCTTACTGTTATAAATGATTTCGATACTTCATTGTCTTTATAGTGATTGTCACTATATGGACATGTGTTTCTAGGAAACGTAGGTCAGAATAATTTCGAAGTGTTCAAAATGTTCTGACAATGAAAGTAAAGAAACAAACCCTTATGTATATTGAGTACTTGCGATTAGATCGAAGTAGTTTATACATAATCAGTAAATTCATAAATTATTTAAAGAGAATATGATTCTCTCTCAGCATAGTCCTCTAAATACTCCTCAACATAAAGATGCTTAGGAAATGAGGAATCGGACTATATTAGATACAGTCTGATTGATATTGAGAATCGCTGATCTTCTAAAATATCTATGAGGTTATACTTTAGCATCTGCTACTCACTTATTAAATAATTCCATAATCGTTCCTACTACTTTATATGAGATATAGACTAAATAGGAAATGAGTCTTAAGTATGTTAAGAATTAGTGTTATTCTGTTTTCATAAGAGTTATGCAACAGACTAAACTTGTATCCAACGGTACAAGTATCGGTTCATTTAGTATCTCAAGTGTATAATGGGATACCACTTCTATAATACAGATGAACGAAATATGTTCGTTTCTCATAATGTCACATTCCTAGAGAAAGAGTTTCTCATGGATTGTGGAGATTATAGAAAGATTGAACTTGATGAAGTCAATCCAAAAATTAGATGAACCAACGATGGAGTTTTAATTTCAATGAGTGAAATACCTTTAACACACTAAGTTCATAAGTCCAAAAGGATATCAAGGCCATCATTTAGGTATGTTTGATACTTGAATGTACCCTTGATATTTTCTTAGTTGAAGAAATGGATCCTTTAACTTATGGAGAGACGATGTTTGACATCGATTCGGAAAAATAAAAAGGATATCATAAAATTTGAAATTGACTCAACGCATGACAATTAAGTCTAGGACTTAGTTGAGCTTCCTGTAGAAATTGTTTCTATCAGCAGTAAATCAGTTTACGCAGCGGAAGCAGTGTGGGCCCTATCTGAAGGAATGGTCCTTCATGGCCTGACTAATGTTGAAAGGTTACACTCAGAGATCTAGGATCACTAATGAGGAAACCTTTTTCATCAGTAACCATGCTAAAGTCAATTTAGATTTTGTTGATGTCAAGATACCATAAAATTCGAATTTGACTCTAAGTATGACAATTAAGTCTAGGACTTAGTTGTGCTTCCTGTAGAAACTGTTTCTATCAGCAGTAAATCAGTTTATGCAGAGGAAGCAGAGTGGGCCCTATTTGAAGGAATAGTCCTTCATGGCCTGACTATTGTTGAAAGGTTACACTCAGAGATCTAGGATCAATAATGAGGAAACCTTTTTCATCAGTAACCATACTAAAGTCAATTTGGATTTTGTTGGCTATTGTTGTATATTATGATTATGAGGACTGGCTTATAAATGTAAACAAGCTGTTCTGGGAAGTATATCTCGAGTAAGAGATATGCAGAGAACAACTTGATGTTTTTGCATCCAAGCCTAACTTCTAATATAATGTGCAAATTAAGGAAGTCCATTTATGGACTTAAGCAGTTTTTCCAAAGTTGGAATCTTTGTTTAAATGATGAAATCAGAAAGTCTGGTTTTATCAGGAATAAAGAGGAAGCGTGTGTGTTCAGAAAGGGCAGTGGGAGTATAATTATCTTTTTAGTTCTCTAAAGTGGAAAGTATATACTCAATATTGGAAACGATGATTGGAGTATAGCAAGTAAATCAGATAAGTGTTATCTGTGTAAAGAACTTCTTCATAAAAGATTTGAGAGAGACTTCCTATATACTAGGTATAAAGCTTTATGGAGATATAGCTAGGAAGCTAATAAGACTCTCTCAAACTTCGTATATAGAATAAGTCCAAGAAAAGGTACAACTTCATTGACTGTGAGACAGTTAAAGTCCCTTTTAGAAGTGGCATTCATCTTTCTTAGAGGAAGTGTCCTCGGGAAGAAGATGAGAGAGTTAGAGTGTCTAACATCTCAGATGCATTAGCTAGAAATAAATTAATGCATACCGTCCAATGTACGAAATCTGGATTTAGATGGTTGTAAGTGTTACAAGCTGGTATCTAATTAATCCAGATCACGATCATTAAATGGTTGTGAAACATATCTGAAAATACTTGAGAAGTATAAAGGATAAGTTTATAAAATATGGAGAAAGTTTCTTACAAAAGAAGGGATACACATATTCAGACTTACGTCTGATCTGAATGGTAGAAAGTCTACATCTAGTTATGTGTTTCTCTTTATCAGTACCGGAGCTAGTTAAATGTGTGTTAGTAAATATCCACAGGTAATTCTACCTTGGAGGTAGAATATGTTGCGGCTTGAGAAGTCAGCAAAGAAAGTACTATGGATATTCAAAATTAATTGCAGAGCTTTGAATAGTTCCAAGCTCAGTGGATCCTATCCCACTATATTGCAAAATAACGGTAATTGCTCGAGCCGAGAAGCCATAAGGCACACCAGTATTCTAATCATGTGAACTCTGAAAATCACATAATTAGAAAGTTCTTGACAACAAGAGTTGTAATAAAAATCTAGGGAATAATCCTTGGATGTAGCGAACCCCCCTAAGCCTAAACTCCTATAGTGTTTGAGAAACACGTGGAGTGTATTGATATGAGATACCAGTACGAATGGCACTGAAGCAAGTGGGAGTTTGTTGGAGCTGGTGCTCACGTGCCATTCCAATATTGTATGAATATTAATTGTTAATATTTATACAATAAACATTTCGAATAAAGATTGTTAATATCATATTAATATGGTATAATGCTTGTAACATTACAGACATTGTTTGATCTGAAAGAGTTCAGATCTGGTCTAAAGGAGTTTAGATCAGAACTAATAGTTAGCAAAGCTGAGAGTTATAAATGCTAAAAGTTAGCACTGTTAAGAGTTAGCAGGTTATAAGAATCAGCGAGGTCTAAAGAGTTAGAACCTTGTCTATAATGGGACAAAGACCTGAGAGTATACTTGTAATGATATAGTTGCAAAGAGTTGCAATAGGAGTTAAGAAATATCATTATGTAAGTATGTCTCAAACATAATGTTCCTGATCTATAATCACTAATGCGGGTCTATCAGTGATTCACTATATATAGATTAGTGTATGTCTATATCTGACTGGTTCAGATGGTTGTTCTTAGCTGACCATGAGCTTAGAGCTTGTATAGGCATGCGGGTATCCAGTCAGGACTGGATACTGAACTGACTTATGAGGACCCCAATAGATATCCTATGACACCGTCAAAGGAAAGTCCTCTCGAGTTGAGTAGTAATCGTGGTCCTTTGACCTGAGCGCCACGGTGGTCTTGTGAGTGATCCATCATGCTTTGGTTCCACATATGTCAGAGACCTTTCATGGTCTGACCGCTATGTGTCGCTGGGTATGGTCCGATGCTCATGGAGTCTGGTGTGCGTAGATACGGGATCCATCAGCTTACGTAGGTAAGTTGTATATCCGATGCTCCGAGATTGTATTTCATAAAGTCTTGTGGCCACAAGCATAAACCCGGGAAAAGAGTTTCCCATAGGGTTAAACAATATAGCAAAAGTGTTTGCGTATATTGTTTATCGGGATACGAATCTGGAGATAAGATTATGGATGAGCAAATAGGGATTTGACGGTGCTGATCTATATCCCTGCACATCCAGGATATAAATGATGGAAGGATTATACGTATACGTTATGACCTCAACTTGTATGGTCTGACACGCTGATTTGTAATATTCGTAACGTGTGCGTGGGGCATCGATTACGGATTAATAGAACAGTTCCATTTGACAAATCGGGTGTGGACCTATAGAGTCCCAATATGAAATGTACTCTTTGAGCACTTGGGCAGTGTACCGTATTGAATTGTTCAATACAGTATAATTCAGCAATTACTAAGGTTACGTTAACTAAAGTATGTGGTTAAATTGGTGGGACCCACTTTAGGTTAACTTGGTAACCGAGTAAGGATATAATAGTAATTTCACTTTATGATTATTTAATTGTTAAATAATTAAAATAAATATTTATTTATTTAATTGTTAAATAAATTAATTTAACATAACTAAGGTTAAAAGTTAACCAAGTGGTTAAGTTAAGTTAACCTTACTTAAAGGTTAAGTAAAGGTTAACCTAACCATGGTTAAGTTAGTTAACTATGGTTAAATTAATTAAATATTTATTAACTTAAAGGTTAAGTTAAAATAATCTAACTAAGGTTAAATGTTAACTAAGGTTAGGTTAAGCCAAATGAAATGCAAATGAAATTCAAATTAGTTTGGAATTAATTCATTTGTATATAAAGTGAAATGAAATTGAAAATCATTAATGTTTTAGATTTTAGGTTTTGCATTTTGGGAGCCAATTCAATTTGAGAAATTGAAATTGTTTGTTTTGTGTTTTAAATGTTAGAACAACAAAACAAATTGAATTAATGGTTACTAAATGTAATAACTAAAAACAAGATTTGTTTTATTTATTCAAGAGTTGAATAAAAGGAAAAACAAATTTAATTAAGTTAAATGGTTTAACTTTGAAAAATGTTTAAGAGTTAAACACATATGCTGGATTAAGATGCTGCCATTCTAGACAATCAAACCCACCCTTGTTGATTGCTAGAATTGATCAAAGATTCATTTCATGGTGGACTTCAAAGAAAATTAATCCAAAGGCTTCATTGGTGATATTTCTCAATCTCGAATTTCAGATTAATCAAATGTTATTTTCTGTGTTCATTGTACATAATCTTCCGCTGTGCACATGTATGTATGAGATATGTATATTGTTTGTATGATGAACACAACCCACATGCAAGAACCCTAAGTAAATTCGCCCAACCATATAACCCAACACTAAGTCACGCTCATCGTATGGTGTCTAATGCCTATCATGATTTGGATTTTAGTTTTTTGGAGCCTCGGACACCTGTTGCTCTAGCCCCAGTTATGGAAAATGAAGACAACACTGTTAAAGCCTCAACCATCCATGCCACTCCCTTACAGCTAGAGTCCACCAAGGAAGGATTGAGTAAAAACCCCTCTAATGCTAATATCCTTATGGACTCCACTGTTCATCAAGCCAAAAGAGGTGAAGATGATGACGATGGTGATGGTGGTTACGAACAACCTTTTTCAATGACTCTCATAGCGATCATCTACTGAGTTCTGGACTTTTTGCTACCATTTACAAGCCAAACTAACTATCTTTCTCTGGATCCGTAGTTATTTTAATGTTTATCTGCTGAACTATTTGGATGACTGTATTGAAATATTTTTGAACTTTAGTATTAATATATGGATGTGTTTTAGGCCGTAGTTTCCCTTTTTCTAGACTGTTTATAGGATGCACCCTTATGCATATGGACTATTGAGTAGCATTAAGTTGCTCTCAACTTTCAAGGCATTAGAGCTTTAACTATTTTGTTGGGTTTAGTAGCTAATGTATGAATAATCAATGTTTTGTATAATGAATCAGAATGTGTTTATGTCTTATACTAACAAATAGTTTATCATGTGTTTGATAATTATTTTCATACAAAAACACTTAGCTTTAATCTCACTAAAATAACATCTTTGGGGATAACTTTCCCTTTGACATACTAAGTCCTTTGTGATTTTAAACTAAGGGCTTATCAGAATATCACATAATAATCCTAAGTCAAGTGATGATTACTACACTCACTTAACCTAATAGCCTCGTGGCATCATCATTAGGTACCGCTAAAGTATCTTACATTCTCACTTATCGTAAGCAAGATATCTAAGAGGAAAACACAGTGCTTTGTATAAACATAAAGGTAGTTTCAAATATTTGTACCTTTAAAGCTTAAAATGCCTTCATTGTGCTTCAAACTTCATTGACCACTTCCACAGTACATAGTTAATGGGCATCTCACTCTGGTTCTAATCTTAGTACTATTGAGGGGAATCCCAAGTAACCTACTCAAATTAGGATCGATTCCCAATCCTTTACCCTCGGCAATAACTCATTTGGCCTGAAGAGGCACTATATCCTACCTTGCATATGGCTATATACGAATGGTATTAGGAGAGGAGTATAACATGTATTTTTATAGAGATAAGTGGAGAATCATACATTTTCATTTTCTTAGGGTTTAGCTCATCCTGTTGTACTTTAAGCCCCTTTAGGTCGGTCTCTCTATTTATGAAATGAGCATTCCTTCTACTCATGATGCTCAAAGTCTCAATACAACACTGTTAAAAGGATATCCAGGGACCTTTTACATAGACTTGATCCTTAATGTCTGCTCTTGGCATTTGCACAGGGAATATGTAGAGATTGCCTCTCCTTAGAACCATTTAATATTTTGCTCTTGAATCAAGACTTTGCCATTCTTACCCTCATTTGCATATAAAAAATATGTTGATATGCTTGTAAAGAGTACACCTAGCGACTTGGTAATCATTGGAGATACAAGAGCATCTTTAGAGAAAGTCTTTTCATTTTAGTGGTAACATTAGTGTTGGAGCTGGTGCTTACGTGTCATTCCAATATTGTTGAATATTAATTGTGTAATATTTATACAATAAATATTTTGAATAAAAATTATTAATATCATATTTATATGGTATAATACTTGTAACATTACGAACATTGTTTAATCTGAGAGAGTTCATATCTGATTTAAAGGAGTTTAGATTAGAACTAATAGTTAGAAAAGTTGAGAGTTATAAATGCTAAGAGTTAACACTGTTAAGAGTTATCAGTTTATGAGAGTTAGCGAGGTCTAAAGAATTAGAACCTTGTCTATAATAGGACAAAGACCTGAGAGTATACTTGTAATGATATAGTTGCAAAGAGTTGCAATAAGAGTTAAGAAATATCATTATGTAAGTATGTCTCAAACATAATGTTCCTGATCTATATTCACCGAGATTCACCAATGCGGGTCTATCGGTGAATTCACTTTATATAGATTAGTGTATCTTTATATCTGACTGGTTCAGATGGTTGTTCTTAACTGACCATGAGCTTAAAGCTTGTATAGGCATGCGGGTATCCAGTCAGGACTGGATACTGAACAGACTCACGAGGACCCTAATAGATATCCTATGAAGCCTTCAAAGGAATATCCTCTCGAGTTGAGTAGTATTCGTGGTCCTTTGACTTGAGCGCCATGGTAGTCTTGTGAGTGATCCATCATGCTTAAGTTCCACATATGTTAGAGACCTTTCATGGTCTGACCGCTATGTGTCACTGGGTATGGTCCGATGCTTATGGAGTCCAGTGTACGTAGATACGGGATCCGTCAGCTTATGTAGGTAAGATGTATATTCGATGCTTCGAGATTGTATTTCATAAAGTCTTGTGGCCACAAGCATAAACCCAAGAAAAGAGTTTTCCACAGGGTTAAACAATATAACAAATGTGTTTGCATATATTGTTTATCGAGATACAAATCTGGAGATAAGTTTAAGGATGAGCAAATGAGGATTTGACGGTGCTGATCTATATTCCCGCACATCCAAGGTATAAATGATGGAAGGATTATACGTATACGTTATGACCTCAACTTGTATGGTCTAACATGCTGATTTGTAATATTTGTAACGTGTGTGTGAGGCATCGATTACGGATTCATGGAATAGTTCCATTTGACAAATCGGGTATAGACCTAGAGAGTCTTAATATGAAATGTACTCTTTGAGCACTTGGGTAGTTTACTGTATTGAATAGTTCAATATAGTATAATTCAGTAAATTACTAAGATTAAGTTAACTAAAGTATATGGTTAAATGGTGGGACCCACTTTAGGTTAACTTGGTAACCTAGTAAGGATATAAATGTAATTTTACTTTATAATTATTTAATTGTTAAATAATTAAAATAAATATTTATTTATTTAATTGTTAAATAAATGATTTAACTTAACTATGGTTAAAGGTTAACCATATGGTTAAGTTAAGTTAACTTTACTTAATGGTTAAGTAAAGGTTAACCTAACCATGGTTAAGTTAGTTAACTATGGTTAGAATATTTATTAACTTAAGGGATAAGTTTAACTAACCTAATTAAGGTTAAATGTTAACTAAGGTTAGGTTAAGTTAAATTAAATGCAAATAAAATTCAAATTAGTTTGAAATTTATGCATTAATATATAAAGAGAAATGAAATTCAAAAATTTTAAGTTTTTAGATTTTGCAATTTTGGTAGCCATTTCAATTTAAGAAATTGATATTCTTTATTTTGTGTTTTAAGTGTTAGAACAACAAAATAAATATAGATAAATGGTTACTAAATGTAATAACTAAAATAAATTTATTTTAATTGTTCAAGAGTTGAACAAAAGATAAAATAAATTAATTTAATTTGATTAAAACAAATGTTAATTATTTTTGGTTGGCTAGAAAATTAAGAGAAAAATGAAGAACGAAAATTGAAATGTGTCAAGAGTTGAAATCATTTCTATTCATCATATTCTTCAATTAATTTAGCCATTAAAACATGAATTAAATTTGTTTTTATTCAAGAGTTGAATAAAAGGAAAAATAAATTTAATTAAGTTAAAGAGTTTAACTTTGAATCAAGTTTAAGAGTTAAATTAAATGCTGAATTAACACACTGCCATTCTAGACAATCAAACCCACCATTGTTGATTGCTAGGATTGATCAAAGTTTTATTTCATAGTGGACTTTAAGCAAATTAATCCAAAGACTTCATGGGTTAAATTTCTCAATCTTGTTTTTCATTTGATAAATATATATTATATGTGTTCATTAATTTTAATCTTCCGCTGTGCACATATATGTATGATATATGTAGAATTTTTGTATAATGAACACATCCCACATGCAAGCACCCTAGAATAATCAATACCCAACAATTAGAAGCACGACTAATACAACCCTGACATTTCTCTACATATTGAGCAAGTAAAAGATAGGTCTCTTACTCGATCCATAAGGACTTCTTGAAATTAAAACAAATAGTTAGGCTTGCTAGAAGCACTACTAAGCCTCAAGCAAAGATTGGAATTAATAATTGACAAAAGCTTGAAAATGAATTGAGCATAGGTCAGGCATGCCTATTTTTCACTTGTAGTACTTACAAAGTTGGTTATATTTCACGTGTGCTTCACTTGCCTATCATATAAGGTAGTTAACTTGTAGGTTCCCAGTCTGATCGTCCTATCCACTCTAAGGGACCTTCTCAGTTGGGGCCTAAGACTCTATTTGAGGGTTTTTTAGTATTCAAGTTCACTTTATGCAGGATTAGGTCACATTCCTTGAATTTCCTTAGTTTGACCTTTTGATCACACAGCTTGGCTATCTGTTATTGGTAAGCTACCACTTTAATAGCTATTGAGGCCCACATTTCTTCCACGAGGACTACGTTGGGTGCAATTGAGCTAGATTAAAGGTGAGGCCCACATTTCTTCCACGAGGACTATTGCTCAGCTTTGTGAAAATGAGCAGTTCTATCAATGGGCATTCTCAATTCAACTAGTAAGACAGCCACAGACCCAAAAGATAAAGAAAATGAGGTCTTCTTTGTGGCAATACTGAGCATGGCCTTATAGGCCTACAGCACGCTGGGTAGCTCATCCACCCAAGCCCTTTGCATTTTTTCATAACCTCTTTACGTTCATTAGATTAAAGGTGAGTTAGTGAGGCAAACTTACTAGTGATCTTTAAATTCTTGTAGAATTGCTTAAATCTCTCGTTGTTAAATTGAGTCTTTTTGTCTGTTACTATAGTGTGATGCAGACTAAAGCGACAAATTATAACACACCATATGAACTTGATAGTCTTCCTCTCAGTGATAGAGGCTAAGAACTTTTCATCCATCTACTTAATTGTATAGTTTACTGCCACAATGACATATTTAGCTCATCTCCTTCCAACTTGCATTGGACTGATGAGATTTACCCCATAAATGGAAAAGGGCCATAGAGAGCTTAGTAACATAAGATTCTTAAGAGGTTTCCTTGGTATCTTTGTAAACCTCTGACACTCATCGCACTTAATGACCCTGGCTTGAACGTCCTACTTCATGTTGAACCAAAAGTATCCCTACCTCAGTGCTTTTTAGGCGAAAGCTTTGCCCCCTCTATGATTTTCACACATGTATTCATTCATCTCCCTAAGTACATATTATCCCTCCTAAGGGCACAAACACCTTAAGTAGGGCAAGGAAGCTTCAATCTTATAGAGTATTTCATCAATCAGGAAATACCCTGCCACTTGATATCTCAGCCTTCTGGCCTGAGTTTAGTCCTCAAGGGTAATTTCATCCTTCAGGTATTAAACAATAAGATCCATCTAGTAAGGGTTACTAATTATCGAGCTAACTTCTAGGAGTTCGACAACTTGATACTTGACTTAAGGATGATCTCCACCAGCACTATCTTGAGTAGCATCATGGTAGTAGTAGAGACTAACTTGGCTACCATGTTGACTCTGTAGTTGTCTTCCCTTAGCACCTGCTCAACACAGATCTCATTAAATGTGTTGATTATCTCTTAGGTCTTCTTCAAATAGGTTTTCATGTTCACTTCTTTCGCTTAGTACTCATTATTGATCTAATTTATTACTAGTTGTGAGTAACTCTTGGTTATTATTATTGAGCTTCCAAGGCCTTAGCCATTGTCATTATCACGATCATAGACTCGTACTTAGCCTCATAGTTCTATATCTTAAAGTATAATTTTAACATATAGCTCACCTCTACTCTGATTGAACTAATGATTATGATTCAAGCTCTGCTTCCCTGAGCATTTAAGGCTTCGTCCATATGTACGGTTTATAGAGTCACTGCTTGTTGCGGGCTAATCTCACACTTCTCTTTCTCTTCTCCCTCTTGGTTTAGAGTAAATTCGACTATAAAGTCAACAATGACTCATGCTTTAATAGAGGGACACAACTTGTAGATGTCAAACTCACTTAACTCGTATGACCACCTCATTAGTTTGCCCAACACATCTTTAATTTGAAGGATCCAGCTCAATGGTTAATTGGTCAACACTGTGATTGCATGAGCTTGAAAGTAAAGGCATAACTTTCTAGCTGCCATAACCAAGGTTAATGTGTACTTTTTAGTACGTTGATATTTTTTCTCTACATTGACTAGAATTTTACTGATATAATAGATCGGCCTTTAAACTTTATCATTCCTCTCCATTGCCAGTATTGAGTCGATAGAAATCTTAAATACAAGGGAAACATATTACCAAGCTTGGACTAACGAGTAAAAAACGCTCCTCTAAATATTTCTTCAACTTCTCAAAAACTTTTGCGCACTTAGAGTCTAGACTAGGTTCTTTCTTGCCTTGAAGGCTTTGAAGAAAGGTTTGCAGTAGTTAGTGGCCTCAGAGTTAAACCTGCTCAATACAACCACCCTCCTTACTAAGCGCTATACTTCTTTAACTATCTTAAGTGTCTTTATCTTCCTTATTACTTTTATCTTCTCTGGGTTTTCTTCAATCCCTCTCTGTTACATAACAAATCCAAGAAATTTTCCATTGGTTAGGTTAAAGGTGCACTTCTCTGAATTTAACTTCATGTTGTGCTTTCTCATTACCTCGACTATTCCCTTCATGTCTGATATGTTTTTAGGACTGAGCATTAACTTAGTAATCATGTTATTAACATAGACCTTCATAGTCTTCCCAATTTGATCTTTGGAAAGCTTGTTTACTATATGGTGGAGGTGTCCTCGACATTCTTGAGCCTGAAAGGCATTGTCTTATAGTAATATAAGCCTTTATTGGCGATAAAGGCAATATATTTCTCATCCAGGCCATACATTTCGATTTGGTTGTAGCTTGAGAAGGCATTTATGAAGCTTAGGAGCTCGTGTCCTGAGGTTGCATCCACTAGTTGATCTATTTAAGGTAGAGAGAATATGTCTTTGGGCAGGCCTCTTTATTGAGGTTGGTGAAGTCCACACACATGTGCCACTTCTTATTCGCCTTATTCATTAGTATAACATTAGAGAACTACTCAAGATAATAAGCCTCTCGAATGAAACTAATACTAAGTAGCTTTTGGATTGATTAAACTAGGGTGTATATATGTGTAATTGTATTTATTGTTCAAAAATATGTATCTCATATATATTTACACGTAGCAAAAATTATAAACAAACAATAAACACAAATAATAACATATTAATCATATTAATATATATAGAGGTTTGAGCTGAGAATTCATCAATTGTAACTTTTCGCAAAAGTTACTAAAATCCGCCTAAAGTGTGACTTATTAACAGTTCTAACAATTAATTGGATGGGCTTGATTATCTACAACAACAGTTTTTTTTTAGTATTGGGTTTAACACTTTAAACTCTAAGCAAATTAATTTTTTCTTGATCAATAAATCAAACATTTATGCTGTTGTAATTGGTAGCCAATAGTAGAGATAAGTGATAAAATCAATTTTAACACTTAAAATTAATGTTCAAAGGTAATCAATAATAGAAACAAGTGATAAAATCAATTTTAACACTTGAAATTAATGTTCAAATGATCAAATCCCTTATTTTCTCTTCACTTTGGTTGGCCACCTTCTTTTTCAAACAACAACAAAAACATTTAATTTTTTCATTCTTTGGTACTCACGTTTTCACACACCTATATACACTAATACATAATATAATATCTTTAAATATATATATATATATATACACTTGGCCACCAAGAATACATATATTAATATTACATTAAATAATAATATTATTTATATACTTGGCCACCAAGTGTATATATATATTAATATTATATCAAATAATATTATATTATATTATAAAATAATAAGAGATTTTGATTATTTAACCATTAAATAATCAATGTGTGAAATTACTATTTTACTCTTTTTTGTTACATGGTTACCAAGTACACCCCTAGTGGGTCCTATTATACTATACACTTGGGTAAACTTAACCAATAACTCATAATATGCCACGTGTCAATATACAATTAGTAAATAATAATTCTTAACAATTAATGTATTTAACATGTAAATACAGACACATGCACATCCTGTGGTCATGTTGGATATTGTTGGATTGAACAATTCAATTCGGTACACTATTTTAGTGCACAACGAGTACACTTCATATTGCAAGACTCCTTAAGTCCACGCCTAATTCGTTAAATGGAGCTATTCCATGAGTCCGTGAACAATACCCTATACACACGTTATGGATATTATAAATCAACGCGTTGGACCATATAAGCTAAGGTCATAGCGTATACGTATAGTTCATCCGCCATCTATATCCTGGATGTGCGGGAACATAGATCAATATCGTCAAATCTCCATAAGCTTATTCATAAACCTGTCTCTAGATTCATATCTCACTGAATAATATATGCAAACTCTTTGTTGTATTGTTTGACCTTATGGAAACTCTTTTCCTGGGTTTATTGCTTATGGCCATAAGATTTTATGAGGTACAATCTCAAAATATCTTGATATACAACTCCCTATGAGAGCTGATGAATGTCATATCTACACACACCAAACTCTATAAGCATCAAACTATACCCATTGACACCCAGTAGTCATACCATAAAAGGTCTCTGACATGCGTGAAACCAAATTATAGTGGATCGCTTACAAGCTCACTGTGACACTCAGGTAAAAGGACTACGATACTACTTAACTCAAGATGACCGTTTATTGACCGATAAAGTCTATTGGGGTCCTCATGAGTCTGTTCAGTATCCAGTCCTAACTGAACACTCGCATGCCTATACAAGCTCCAAGCTCTGGTAATCTAAGAACAACTATCTGTACCATACAGATATAAATATACACTGATCTATATAAAGAGATATTCATTAGCAGACATGCGTTGGTGAAAATATATCAAGAACAATGTATTTGAGAACATACTTGCCTAATAATATTAACTAGCACCCGATTGCAACTCTTTGTAACAATATCATTATTAGTATATTCTAAACTCTTTGTAACTCCTTAGAATTCACTCATTCTTATAACATGCTAACTCTTAGCAGTTATAATTATGAGTGTTGCTAACTCTTAGCCCTGATATAAACTTCTTTAGACTATACAATGTTTGTAGCATTACAAGCGTAGTATCATATAATTAAAAAGAATTAGTGATTTAATAAAAAGTACATGCTATAAATATCAAATATTCATACAAGCAGAGATGACGTGTAAACACAACCCTAATAGTAACTTGTTTGCATTTGCCTCAATAGCTTCATACATTTCTTGGTTGAAAATCTTCTTTTCTGCTTAACTGGCTTATGGTTGGGATCCATATTCAGCTTATAACATGCTATTGTCGAATAAATTCTTAGCATATCCTCATGGGACCACTTTAAAAATATCAACATACTAATTGAGGAAGATGATAGAAAACTTCCCTGACTTCCTTGGGCATTGAAAAGTTTATCTTGATGATCCTACTTAGATCGCTCAGCAAAATAGGAATCTATATGAGCTCCTCAGTGCACTCACCCTGCTTCTCCTCTTTATTTTCTATTGGGTTCACTATGACAATCTAATAACTTGGTTTCACGGTGGTTTCATAGCATTTTCTAGTCACTTTCTAGTCACCTTTCATAGTAACAACTTCCCCATTCATAAGGATCTTCATTGCTAAATGGTATATAGAGACAATAACTCGAGTTTCCATTAGAAAAGGTCGATCGAGAATCACATTGTAGTCTCTTAGTTGATCTACAACAAAGAAATTAGTCATATGAACAATGGAGCTTGTAGCACTACTAATGATGACAAGAAGGGTGATAGATCCAAATGGCATCACACTATACCCCATGAATCCTACCAAGGAAGTAGAGATATATGACAGATTAGGGAACTTAATCCTCATTCTTTCTAACGCATCTTTATAGATTACTTATACTAAGCTCCTAGTGTCTACATTACACGAGCTACTTCACTAGTTCTAATTCTAAGGGTGATTACAAGAGCATCATATGGGAAAACACAACTCCTTGACAATCCTCATCAATAAACACAATTGGAGTATATGGAAAGACTAGCTCAGGAGGGCTAAGGTGTACGACATGAATCTGCATTCCTTCCACAATGTCTCTTGCAGTCTCTCAAGCATAATTTCTTACTGTTCTTTTAGAGGTTCTTGCTCTTGTCAATTTAGTTTCCAATTTGTATTGAACATCCCTGACTTCACTAAGGAACTTTTTCAATAAGTCATTTCTGATTAAGGCATCAATTTTCTTTCTCATTTTAAAGCAATCAACAGTTTGTGGCCATATATTTCTTGGAAATCACAATGCTTCCACTTACTCCTTTAATTTTGGCTTTTATTTATGGCAGTAGGATTTTAAAGCCATCTCTTATTTCTAATAATGAAAAATAAATTCTCTCAAGAAGTGTTCAGTGAACTGTAAGACTAGAATTGTGACACCTCCCTAGTTTAGTTTGGATATAGTTAGTTGAACTTAGGCGATATTGGTGGCAACCTCACGAGAGTTGAGTTCTGTCGTTAGTGGGACCTCCTAGGTGCAAGTGGCAACATTAGGGTTAGTTCAGCTCTCTTAGTTCCTCCTTAGGCCGAGAACTACCTCATTTTTCTTCTTACCTTTTTATTAGGGACTTCTAATCTATCTCGATCTGCTTTAAGCCCTATGCATAAGCCTTACCATTAGTTTTTGGCTTTGATTCTTGAAAAAAGCAAACCATTACTTTTCAAAACTTGATATTTTTACAAAAGTTGATGAGTGTTTCCATACCACTAAAAATACCTATATCAATAACCTCATAGTGGAACCTTTCTACGAAGTCTTTAAGAGACGTAGACTCTCCATTTATGACATATATCAGGGTATAGGGGTTTTTAGGCCTATCACGTGGGTAATGAAACTAAATGATAAAGGTCTTAGAGAGCTGGTCAATATTGCATATTGATTCAGATTCCAAACTTTGAAACCAAGCTCAGGCAGTCCCGTAAAGAGTGTAAGGGAACATACGATACATTGCATCCTCTTTCACACCCTTGATTTACATATGGTCTTTGTAGAGCTTTAGGTGAGCTATTGAGTTGGTTCTGCCTTCATGGCTTATGAGTTGTGATATCCTGAACTTGTGAGGTAGGGTTGCATTCTTATGTCCACTGTGAATAGAGATTTGGTCTCTATCATAATAAAGAGACCTACTACAAAATCCTTCATTTGGAAAATGTCTTTAAGATCTTGTTGGAGCTTGTTAACCTTTCTAAAAAGCTTTCTCGCAGTGTTGTCTACCTCAGTGTTCTCCACATCCTTATCCTTAGCATTTGGTATTAAGTGAGTTTTGAAGATCACCCTTGAAGATTACTTCGATTCTCTCTCTTTGGTATCCCTCTACCTATTTTCAGCGCTACTTTAGAGCTCTTTATTAGGGTGAAAAGGAGATTTACTCTTGCTAGCTTGTTTATTCTATTGGGGATCTCGAGAGCAATGGCTTCAAGGTTAGTCATGATGGAAGTAAGCAGAAGCAGGCTGAGTTGGCCTACAGATCTCCTTCTCTATTCTACCTCAACCTTCAACTACACTAGTCATCATACTGCACAACTCTTTGACGAACTCTTTAAATTGTTTTTCAGGTGACTAGAGCATCTTTATGAGATAAACCAATAAGCGACCTTAAGGTGTTCCCTTGAGCCTGTTTGAAGAAACACTACATGCTTCTAAGTCCTTAACTATTTTCTAATGGGTGAGGTTTTGGTCAAGGATTCGATTTTCATTAACATTTCAAACACGATTGGGGGGGTTGTTTACGAAATCTTAACTGGTCGAACTTGACAAAGCTTCTCAAAGTAAGCTTTCCCCAGAAATTTCCACAAACATTGCCAGATATTTAGGGTTAATTTTGGTTTAGGTCCACCATAAATAGTTGAAGAAATTTGATGAGTAAGAAAAAGTTCGCTTTATTGGGCCCGGTGGTGCCAAGAGTTAGCTTTGAACTTTGATTTTCGGTGGCATTAAAACTGAGGCTAAGTAGAGATTACGTTGAGAACTAAATACGAGTTAAACTGTTTCAGGGGACCTAAGAAACACAAAAAAAAGGAAGGTCAGTAGTGAATGTCGGTAATGGCCCTCTACCGCTCAAGTTAGGTCATAGCTTGGTGATGAATCTTCCTTAAAGGTTATGCCTTATAGAGAATATGTTAGAGAGACAGAGATAATTTTCTTACTAGAGAGTGGTTACTTAGTTTAAAATATGTGTTACTCTCATTCCAATTTAGAGAAAAGCCTTGAGCATGGAGGAAAGTTGGCTTGGAGATTGTTTCTCAAAGGCAACATGCAGTGACATTCAATTGAAGAACCGTTCATTTCATAAGGGGCATTTTAGAGAATTGAATTAGATGGGGGCTTCTAGATAATTATTCCCCTTTAGTGTTTAGAATACTAAGTATTTTCTAATTAAGTACTTTTGTAAGTGACCAGCTTTGTTAGGTGAACTAGGAGCACTAAATGGGTTATAGGCTCTATCCCCTATAATCTTAACAAATTCACTGCTACATTATCCATTAACTTTAGAGAGCTCTAATTCTCATGTCAGCATAGGATAATGACCTGGCACATATTGATATGGAGGATTGTCATTGGTTTTTTTGATATTCTCCTCTTAGACCTTATCTTTAGGTCTAATCATCAAATGATGTGGCTTCTAATTAAGCCATTGATGAGACTTGATGGTGACACAACATAGACTTGCACTTTGTTGATATATACATTAGTTGGTGGGCTTAATGATAATATGGTAAGTAACTTAGTCACGATGATATGTCCCTTGATAGTAGGATTGAGTGATGACATATGCTCTTGTGCAGGTCCTACTTAATAACCTTTTTAAACCAAATTATAGAGGCTCATAGATTCATACTCATACTCAACTTGTTAAGTTAACATTTTTTTAACTAGACTGCTAATTAGAGAAATTGGGCCTAAATACTTAATTAGATTTTTGTGAATGGGCTAAGTATTTTCTAATTTTTTTTCCTAGCAAAAATAATCTATCCTAAATTTTTATATTATATTGTCTTATTTTTGAGGTCCCTATCGGCTATAGCTAACTAATTGAGATTTAACGTGATTTGTTCATACTAATAGAAGAACTCTTATGCTTTAAGACTTGTTCTAATGATGGTAAACTTTTCCATTAGTTACGTTTTCTTTTGTTGAATAAAATTTTCAAGCAAGGCGTTCAATAATCTAAGGGAAATTCCTAAAGTTGACCGTTATTTTATTATTAATTTTTATTTTGACCAAAGTCAAATATTTTAAATTATATTAACCAAATATACGATTAGTTTACTATTTTACCCTTATTACAATTTTAATAATTTTTATTATTATTTAATTTTTTATTTAATTTATTATAAATTACTGAAGAATATAAATTTTTAAATAATTAAAATTTAAATTAATTATAAAAAGATTGTAAATTGATAATAATAATTAAAAATTAAAAATAACACAAGATCGCTGGGCGCACGCTCGGGCGCGCGTCCAGCGACCATTTTGTATTTTTTTTAAAAAATAAATTTAAAAATAAAATAAATAATTATATATTAAATATTTCTTATATTTTTTTATTTATTTAAATATATAAAACCATCGTATTATTATTATTATTTTTATTTACCCTTAATATCATCTCTCGTTTTATTCGTTCTTAGATCTGGCGTTCTCAAAACTCACAGATCGCTCTCAAAACTCATCTCTCGATCATAGCTAAAGTTTAAAATAAGTAAGATTTTATTTATTTTAATTTAATTAATAGTATTATTTATATTTATTGAAATAAGTGTTTGGATATATATATCTGTTACGATGAAGTTGTAGTTTATGATTGAGTTATTGTTACGATGACGTTGTGGTTTATGATTGAGTTATGGTGTGCGTATAATTGTTGCTGGTGGTAGATTGGTATGCGTCTGCGCGTGACTGCACATATAATTATTGTTGGCCACTGTTGTGTACACACTAGTAACAATCGGTGGTCATGTACAACCCGTTCTGATGAGCACCGATTGTAATAAAGTGCTATTGTGCATCACCGCAGCGTTATAACACCACCACCAAATAGCTTTGATTTCTGAAACTGCATTTATATTTATTTTATATATTTAAAATATATTTATATATAGTTATATATTCAATTTTTTTTAATTTAATTAATATAAAATTAAATTAAAATAATGTTATATTTTTTTTCAGGTATGTCACAAATTTCAACCATTATAAGTTTTGGGGGGACATGGGAGAGTTGTAGCGATGGTTTTGAAAGATACATTGGATATCAAAATATGCATATGGTTGTTCCGAAAAATATTAGATACAAAGCGTTGTTGAGAAGAATTTGTCACATTTTAGGAGTTAATCAGGTGCATTATAAAGTAACTTTGAAGTTTGAGGTTCCTTCAAGTACTATAACGTTGAGATCCATTCCACTTGAAAATGACGATGATGTAATATTGTGGTTGAGCTTATAGAATAATATGGCTACATCGCTTTGTGTAACAGTAGATGCTCGAGGACCTGAAAGTAATGCAGAAGCATCAATGGAGCAAAAAGAAGGCTATGCTAAGCAATTCTCATCGACAACTCCTATGTATATTCCAAATTCTCTGGAGGATTATCATTATTCTCCTTCGATGCTCAACGAATAACAAGGCTACACATATGACCATGGTCAGATATATGAAGATGTTGGCGTTGATATTGGCTATGATATTGGTGAAAATGATGATCATGGTTACGAGGTTAATGATGATTGTAGAAATGATTATGATGATGATTATGAAGAGAATGAGGATGTAAATGATGATGCTGGTGATGATGATGATGAGGAGGATGATGATGATGAGGAGGGTGATAATAATGATGATGAGGAGGGTTATGGTAGAAAAGAAAGGGTTAAGGTAGAAAATCCATTTCAGTTTCAGCCTGAGATACCACCATTTGACTTGAATGTATCGAAAAAAATTTCTTGTGATGGGATTGGTGATGTATTTGTAGGAAAATTATATAACAGTAAAGATGAAATTCATGAAGCTATAAGTATGGTTGCACTGAAGGGAAAATGAAGCTTTAGAGTTTATAAATCCACCAAAGATCGTTTCGAGTTGAAATGCGATGATGACAGCTGCAAGTGGAGGTTACGGGCAGTGTCAACAGAAGGGCGACATTTTTTTATTGTTAGACGAGTAGATACAGGGCACACTTGTGTTTTGAGTCAATTAAGGGATGGTCACCGGCAAGCCAAGAGTCGAATTATTGCTAAAGTAATAAAAAATAAGTTTACATCGGTCAATAGAAACTATAGGCCAAAAGACATTCAAGCAGATATACGTGAATAATTCGGTGTTCAAATAACTTATACTAATGTTTGGCGCGCTAGGGAGTGTGCATTAAGATTAATAAGAGGTACTCCTGAGGATTCGTTTAGATTGCTTCCTGCATACAGTTATGTATTGCAACAAAATAACCCAGGTACGGTTACTCATTTGGAAACTGACGCAGATAATCACTTCAAGTATTTCTTTATGGCGTTAGGACCCTGTATCAGAGGTTTTAATTCATTAATCTGACCGGTAGTTGCAGTGAATGGAACATTTTTGAAAGGTTCCTATCTTGGTACAATATTTGTGGCCGTTTGTAAAGATGGAAACAATCAGATTTATCCATTGGCTTGAAAAATTGCTGACTCAGAAAATGATACTTCTTGGGAGTGGTTTATGGTTAAACTGCGAGAAGTTATTACAGATCATCAGAATCTTGTTTTTATATCTAATCGATATGCCAGTATTGAGAGGGCTATACGGGGTGTGTTTCCTCATGCATATCATGGGTTCTGCATATATCATTTGAAAGGAAATTTAATGACAAAATACAAGTTACCATCAGATAAGTCTAAAAAATGGGTATACCTATCTACCTACTTCAGTGCTGCCAAGGCTTATCGTGTCCATGATTTTCAATACCAAATAAACAAGATGCAACAAATGAGACCTGACATAACAAAGTATTTGGAGGAAGATGTTGGTACGGTGAGATGGGCACGATCATCTGGTGCTTTCAGAAGGTATGACATTATGACTACTAATATCGCTGAGAGCATTAATGTAGTTGCAAAAGAATCAAGAAAGCTTCCGGTGACTAATTTGGTGGAGTGGATGCGAGAGCTAATGCAATTGTGGTTTTACCATAGACGATTGGCATCACAAAATATGACCAATGTCTTGACGAACTGGGCACATCATAAAGTCATGAAACATAACGATAAGGTAAGTCGAATGACCATTTCTCCTGTTGATGATTTACAATTTATAGTTATGGATGGTGGAGTAAACTGGATTGTAGACATTGGCGAAAGAACATGCAGCTGTTAAAAGTTTGATTATCGGTAACTGCCTTGTTCCCATGCACTCGCCGCATGCAGATACATTAGATTATCGTACGAGAGTCTTTGTTCAACTTATTACACGTCCGAGACTTTATTTCGTGCCTATAGCGAGCCAATACTTCCGGTTGGTCAAGTGTCAGATTGGATAGTCTCAGATTATTTGAAAAATATGGACATTCAACCTCCGATAGCATGTCGTCAGTCAGGTAGACGTCGAATGAATCGGATTCTATCTCAAGGAGAGGAACCATCAAAGAATATATGTAGTCGTTGTAGACAACATGGACATAACTGACAAACGTGTCGAAACCCTGTACCTTTACAAAGCAGGTGATGTATATTCATTTATAAATATTTACTTTATTGATATTTAATTATGTATAATATAAGGCTAATATTTAAATATTTTTTTATTTCAGACGAATTTGATAAAATAAGAGAAAGAGTTATACCATGAGACTTAATTATGTATAAGAGTCAAGTTTCGTCACTTCTGTAATTCACTTATTTTGTAATGCACTTATTTTGTAATCCACTTATTTTGTAATCCACTTATTTTGTAACGCACTTAATTTGTAATTCACTTAATTTTGTAATTCATTTATTTTTTAATGCACTTGAACTGTGTATTACATATTTATTTTATTTTAATGCATTTGTCTTTAGTATTAATGTTAATAATTTTCACAAAATTTTTGACAGAATCTCCTCTATAATATGGACAATCCCAAACCTGTCATATTAAATAAACACACTTCTATCAAACTGCGAAATCACTTTCACATACATACACCCAAATCAACGCCCACAAACAATTATACACCAAAATCAATGCATATTGATTAAATCACACTTCTATCAAACTGCAAAAACACTTCCGCATACATACTCCCAAAACAATTATGATATATCAATTATACACCCAAATAAATGCATGTAAATAAATTATAGTGTTAAATATCTACGAAGTTGTAGTCCACAAATCAACGGCCATTTTCTGTCTATAAAATGTACCAATGTCAGGGAATGAGTCAAATGGTCGACCTAACATAAGATATTCAATATACATACAGACGAAGACGCCACAGTCCCTGCTCCCAACCTCTTGCTGCGACACATTCTCCCAGATACGAGTCATCGACCAAAGTAACAAATTTGGGCTTTGTATGCCCCTCAAACTATAAAATCTACACCTTTGAAGGTAAAAAGGCATTGCAACACACAGAGGCTCTATAAATCTCATGATAGACTCTTCTGAATGTCCGTTCAAGCTGGAATCATAAAGAACGATTGCAAACTGAGTAAGGTCGAGTTGCGCTACAATCCAATGTTCTTGATTCATATTCAGAGGAATATATACCTACAAAAATAATTATGGTATTATTTTTAACTTAATGTTGTTATATGCACAGTAAAAAGTCAATATTATTCTTAAAAAATACCTTATTGACCGATGCCCACGGTTTAGCGCCAAGTAACTCGGTCTTTGTTCCAAGTGCCTAAGCCAACAACATTTCAAGCCAGTCGTTGTTGTCTGGAGGATTAGCAGTGAAGGACATTTTTCACATTTGTCGAATGTACTCTTAAACACAAATAAAAGATACTCGTTAAAGTCGATAATAGTTAAAGTCAATAATATTATATGCATAATAAACGGGTAATATAATAACTTACGTAGAAATATACATCTGTAGTTGTACAATCCTGTAAGTACATGTCAGAAAACGTTCTTTGACGCAAACGCAAAACCTTCAAATATTCATTTATATGCTACAAAACACACAAAATATGTTTAAGCTTTGATATTATTAGACAAATCACAAAACAAAAAAAAGTTAAAATAAAGCCTCACCGAATCGTCAAGCCAATTTTGTAGTATCTCATTAAACCACGTATTGTTCGGATCGAGTCCATGCAAATGAACCCATTGTGTTGGGTCATTCTTTTTTATCCAATCCAGCAGCTTAGCATATTTACTCTGATCAATAGGAATCAGCTGCCCATTTATGTCAATAGTAGGTCCTACTTGTAAGTCCACAAGTTTCTTCTTCGCGGGCTATTTTAACGGATTGGTGTATGGACTGACTTAGGCTGCTGCCTTCTTGCGAAGACGCCCATACCTACTTATGTTTTCACCCAATGGAGCAGGTATAATTTTTAAGCTTGTAGGGCTATCAGCAACAGAAGCAAATGATTGATGCTGAGACTCACTAGCAGGAGCAAATGTATGAAAGTCAGCAGCCATGAATTCGGCACCCTACAAAACCAAACAATACCGGTTAATGTATTGAATTATTAAACTTTGTATCCAATATATTTTAGGTTTAAAACGTACTATACTCTGCCTTACATCTTCGGAGATATTGGTTGGTTTAAGCTGTTGCATCAAGAGAGATATTTGATGCAAGATATTTTCTTCAGCCTTATCAATCTTGGCTGAAAGCTCTACGTTACCCTTATCAATCCTGGTAAATATCATTACTTCAAGATCATCCATCTTCCATCTTCTTCTCCAGGATTTCATACTGTGATGTTGACGTGCCGGATTGAAACTATACATAAGTTATTATAATCAATTTTCACAAGCTAATACTAACCAGTAACAAAAGCATCAAATAATTGAAGGAAAAAAAATTAAATTATTATACCATTGATTCAGTCACTGGCGGGGCTTGAAATTTGTCGAGGTGCTGCATATTATCTGTGAATTGGGTGTTCGGGATATCAACTGTCTCCAACTTAAGACTCCCTCCCCATTTTTCCAATGGAATGCAAAAGTTTACTACCGCGCGATAGTCCGCAGTCTTCTTATGTTTGCGGGGTACCAACTTCCTATGAACCTCCAAAACTTTTATAATATTTTAGATTTATTAATCATTATTAGAAAATATACACAAATTATAAGAAAGTTATATATAGTTTTTGTTGAACATAAAAGCATACCCCAACACCATCGAAGAGGACATCTACGACGTTTTCGTATAATAGAGTGCTCGTGCCAGACCAATTTAGAATACGAGGAAAATAATCTCCATTCCTATTGGCAAACAACTCCCCACACCTCGGGATCACCTCGTAGATCCACACCTGAGATGATAATAAATTTAAATTACAATGCCAACAAAATAAATTTTTCTCTATCATAATATCATAATGAATCAAAAAGATAGAATTACTTACCAAGAATGCGTGACAAAATGAGTATAAGTTGTATTATTCTATATCCCCAGTGCCTGTTTTTTTACCTTCGCCAACTTTTTAATTGGAGCCATGCATAAACTATTGTAGAGTATAGTTCATGTGATCGTGCCCTAAGGATAGACATTAAACTGATCTAAATTATCTACTAGACAAAGTACAAAATATTGTATGATTCTATTCCGATCATGTGGCATTATCAATTTATGAAATACATAAAATAGATACATTTTTACTACATCTAAATCATCGTCAAATGTAACGTTGCCGAACCACTGATCTAAATCCTTGTAAGTCAACTGACTTCTACCCGAAAAATATTTATGACAAAGTCTATCACCTAACCCACTTACTACAGGATAATTCCCCATCCTCAAACCAGTAATCAAATAAAAATCTTGATGAGAAAATTTAATACGTCTTTTACCTATATAGAACCATAATTCTTCATATACATTTTTGGTATGCACACGTCTTAATAAAATTTCATGAGCTAAAATACCTGAGAATGAAATATTTGATACATCCAATAAACTACCAAAACATGTGGTTCTAAATATTTCTATCTGCTTCGAAGTCAATTTATTCTTTATATTTCGTATAACCCATAACTTCGAGTACGTATGTACGTTTGCTCAGTAGAAATTTTTTTCAGCAATTACATATTCTTTCGTGACATTCTCATTCTTGAAAAAATTAAAAAATTATTAATATTAACAAAAAAATAATCAATATAACATATAATCAAAATTTAATTTAATTATAACTAACAACCTAAACTATTTAAATAATTATTAACCAAATTAAATTATTAAATTAAATAATTATAAATAAACATAAAACAACATAAATTAATGAAAAAAATTTATAAAATGACATGTTTTTTGGTGGAGCACCGCCGTGACGAGAGAGAGGGAAGACTGTCGTGAGAGGTAGAGCGCTGCCGTAAGAGAGAGTGACCGTGAGGAGTGCCGCCGAGAGAGAGTGAACGTGAGAAAAAATTAAAAAAAATGAAAAAGAAAGTGAAAGTAAAAATGTCAATGGAGAGAAAAAAAAATTAAAAAAAATAAAATTTTTTCTTATTTAAAATAAAAAGATAAAATAAAAAAAACTTCTGTAATTAGTTAATAATACATATATTATTTTGACATACGCATTTAAAATTTCGGCCGGCCAATTTCCCATAATCTAATGCTTATCTGCATGGGAGTCAGGAGGTCAATGTACTAGAAAGTACTTCCACTTACTGGCATTATTGTGTTTTTAACCATCTGTATACATATAATATTCTCGTCTTTCTTCTCAAAAACTCGAGAGTTCACAATTGTCTACCATTATTATAATAAATTCATCATTATAATCAAACTCAATAATTCTTGATAGCTAAAATTTTATTCAAACGGTAGCTAGCGCCACTTATCCCTATGATTTTAATAAGCATTAAAGTTCCCGAGATCCACTTACGCCGCCCGCCCGCCCGCCAATTAAAGCCTCCTATAGAAACTATAGCTCCCCTAAAGAATATTAAAAATAAAAGAAATAAAAAGTAAGTCTAAATGAATTTAAATCTTAACTTTTAAGATAATATTTATCAACTTGACCACTTGATAACACTTAATTTTTGATAATATTTTGTGAATGCTAATATATATATATCTTATAAATAAATTAGATAAATTATTAGTTATAAAATAAATAATTTGATACTCAAAATTATAAACAATGATAAGTTTAGAGTATTTAGTAAATATTAAATTCAATCAAGTGTGTCCAACAAAAGATTCAAAGGTTAAGTTTTAAAAACTTATTATGAAAATAAATTAATTTATAATGTTTTTAAATTAATATGAAAATAAATTAAAAAACTACTAAAGATAATGCATAAAAAAATAAAATTATTTTCAATCTCACAAGTTATTTTTTAGCATTTAATATCAAACAATAAAATAAATTGTCATAAAACAATTTAATTATAATTCATGAGAACTCATAAAAAAAATTAATTCATAAATAAAAATATTGATAATTATATTCAATTAAGAAAATTTAGTTTCCTCGAATTTTTAAATTAAAAACAATTATACAGATAGTGCAAATTCTTCTATGCTTTTAAATGAGTTTTAATTATTTTAATTGTTAACAAAAAGTTGTATTCTAGTAGAAAAAAATATCTTTAAATGATAATTGATGACTATATATGAAAAATAACTTTTAAAAAAATATATTAAAAATAACTTTTGACTATTGTTGACAAATTACCTTTTATTAGTATAATTATAATTATTTTTTATTTTTTCCATTATCTTAAGAATAATTAGAAAATGAGAAGATATTTATAATGCTTCCACAAAAATTTTAAAACTTTTTAAAGCTTATTTGAATTTAATGTTAATTAAAATACTTTAAACTTATTATTGTTTAAGTTTCAAAATTAAAGGCAGTCAAACGGTTAGATTAACAGTTTTTATTTTAGAAATCAAGAGGGGTTTTGGTCTTTTATTTTTAACCATAAGAGGTTAAATAGGGATTAACCAATACCATAGAAAACAAATGAAAAAAGAAAAGAAATAGAGAGCCTGTCAAAGATATTTAGTAACCTTAGGTAATATTTTAAAAAAACAATTAGACCTTTTCGTTAGAACAAATGAAAAAGAGAACCTGTCTTTTGCTCTCACTAACCCTAACTTTAACTTCCTTACTAACCCCATTCGAATTGCTCATTGCATTCACTATTAGATTTTGATTTTTAACTTTGATTTAAAAAAAAAAACGAATTATATAAATTTGACACAGTGCATGTTTATTTTTACCATGATTGATAATTAAAGTCGTATTTGTGCTTTTTATTTCACATTAATATTCTGTTTCCATTACAAAAATCATAAAGCTAGATAACACAAGTTGTTCTTATCCATTTTAAAAAGTGGCCTAGTAAATGAATTGAAAGCAAGAAAGCCTTCATTTCACATAGACATGGTAAAATGTGAAAAGAATATTTTATATCGACACTACACCGTTGGCTAATGGGAATCTTTTAAGGGGATAAGAACGTCCCCATTTTCATTCATGACCCCATTTAATTTATTCAACTTTGCCCAACCAAAATCAATTTTAATTGTCTTCACACAACTGAATTAATCAACGTTCCTATTTGTATTTCACCAACAAGACATTTCGATCAAATCATCCCCTTCAATCATAGGAATTTCAAAGAATTTCCACTGATTCACACCTCACCAAACTTTCACTGTTAATTATCTCCATATACATATATAAATTTCATGCTTAATTTACTAATCCTACATATTTAAGATCGAGATAATTAATTAGATATGGGTAACAGCATAGGAGGAAGAAGAAAAAATGCAAAGGTGCTGAAGATTGATGGAGAAACGATCAAGTTAAAGACTCCAATTCAAGCTTGTGAAGTTGTTAAAGATTACCCAGGTTACGTATTATTAGATTCAGAAGCTGTGAAGCATTTTGGCATTAGGGCAAAGCCATTAGAGCCTCAGCAGCAGCTTATGCCTAAGAAAATATACTTCTTGGTTGAGTTGCCAAAGTTTCCCGAGGAAAAGGTGACGAGAAGAGTACGATCTGGTATTCATATGAGCGCCAAGGACCGGCTCGAGTGCTTGATGCTGTCAAGGAGGGCGGTTTCGGACCTTTCTTCGGTTGTTACGTCGACGAGTCACGCCGGCGATGGGGCTGCGGAGACGGAGGCTGGGCGGATGAGGGTGAAAATGAGGCTGCCTAGGGCTCAAGTGGATAAGTTGGTGGATGAGAGCAGAGATGATGGGGAGGTGGCTGAGAAGATTATTGACCTTTATATGGGAAAGTCCGGAGGCGGTGCTCGGCGGCCGGAAGAAGAATGGAAATCGGGTCTTGGTGCCGTAAGAGAAAATCTAAAGGCACGTGAGGTATGTCAGTTTACTTCGACTTAACGACATTGTTTTGATTTTTATTTGTCTACAAGTTCTGGTTGTTTTGAGTATTAAAGCACTATCTTAATTATGAGCATGCTTTTATTAGAATTTGAGGAGATTTTACAAAAATTAATTGTTTAATTGTGTCATATTTGATTAATTAACATATTGCTAAATAAAAAAAAAAAGAACCGATATTAGATTTAACGGTGAATTTGGATACGCATCTGAATATAAATAAACATATGTCACTAAAATATCCAATTTATTTTAGACCGAAAGTTGTGTGTCGAAGCATTAGCATGCTAAAACGTGCGAGTGGCTGTCCAAATTTTTCCTTCTCATTTGTACGGCCATTTCACATAATTTAAAATTAACCCAACACATTTGATCTAACAGTATAATGTATATGTTACTGAATTGATAAATTGACTTGAGATTAGTGGTCTAATAGTTTTCGCATGTGAGCACGATGAATTGGAGGCTCACAGTCACATGCATGAATGAAGAGAAATTAGCGGTCTAATTAGCAAGTCCCATTCACTTTTCACTTTCGTCTTTGTTGGACTTTTTTCTCAAGTGTCGTAAACGAGATTTGCTATTAATGTAATGGAAAGAACAAAATGGCCATGAAGGTGACATTGTTCATGACATCATCATCAACTTTACTTTTTTTTTTTAAAATAACGATAACGTAGGTAAATATTTATTTATACTCCACCTTAAATTTAACCCTATTAAAATGAGAAAACTGTTATCAGCACTTTATTTTTGCTTATATACCTTTTTTTTCTTAATTTTTTTAAAACTATTAATTTCTCCTTTTTAGAGATTTTTAAGGAAAACAATAATACTAAAAAATTGAACAATTATCCTCCTAAAATAGAATAATCAGTAGGTTTAAAAGTTAAAAATATAAAAATAAAAATATTCATGAAAAAAGTGGTAATTTTCGATTAAAATTCTATCCCATTTTAAAAGTCCTTTCTGAATTTACCTTAAATTTTATTAAAATATAATAATACTAGACTTATAAAGTTAGAATACAAATTTTAAATACCAACTGATGTAAAATTTAATATATTTATTGTTGATTGTAGCTGACAATTAGCATATTATTAATGAAAATTAAAAAAATTAGTAATTATTTAACACATAATAATTATTAATTAATTACACATTAATTAAAATAGATAAATCTAGCTGCTACTTATTAAAATATGATTTGGATCTCAAATCTAAATATTCAAATAGCCTGCAAATCCATTTGAGGCGAATGGGACCCTACTTACTATGTTGCGAGAGAAGTGAACAAATTGTCCTTGAAGACTTGCGATATATATGACTTTCGATAAGATACTTTGCCTAACCTTTGGCACATTAGTGGGAAAGAATCCCAGAGTCAATTTTTAACACAGAAAGAGAGAGACAAAAAGAAGTATCTATCATATTATATATGTAAACTGGAACTAGAATTCCCTTATATTTCTAAAATATACCTTTATATTTAATACATTTTCTTATTTCATTCAACTTTGCAGAAGCAAGTAAGTTTTGTTCCTGAAGAAGGAGAGATTCATGTATCCTCGCAATAGATATCGATCGAGTTGATTAAGTGAAGCATAAAGCAGCATCAAGATATTTCTTTTGATATTCGAGTTTGCAGATCAATTATATATGTATTTATATCAATTTTACTGATTCTGTTACTAGTTCTAACGCAAAATTAAGTTGTTAATATGAATAATATTTATGAAAATTGCAATGTAAAGTTATCGATACATTCAGCTTGTTTTATTAAATTTCTAAACAAGTATCGCTGCATCAAAGCAATTAATGTCTGCTGCCGTATAATTCCGGCAAGCATTGTAACTTCAGATAAAATTTGATTCTTTTGTTCAAAACACCGGCCTTGTTAATGTAATTGAATTCTCAGTGCTAGCAGCTAATCCTCTACAACCACAATGATTGAGCAGATCACACAAGCCCTTTGCACGTAGTCGGCCACTCTTTTCCCTATAAGAACAAGAAGGCGCCCATCTGCTATTTACAAAGGGCCAATTTCAGACCAACCTGAAGATGCTCATTTACTACTGACCAAGGAACTAGAATAATCAGCTGGAAGACTTGGACTTCTCCTTATCACTAAGAATCTCACCTTTGACCCTCCTATAATCTCAGTATTTAGTCTAAACATGAAATCCTTCTATAATCTTGGGATTAAAGTTAGAATTGGAAGGTGAAAGCTTGCCCTAGGCTTTCAAGAACTAAATCATTAAGCTCAATAACGTCTATAAAAGGAGCTCGATAATAGAGAAGCAAGGCTTTTTTCCTTCCCCTTCTTAGGGGGACTACTTTCTTCTTTTTCTAAAGTTTGGCCAAGCAATTGATAGCTTTCAAAAGGCTTTATCGCAATTTTTCAAGGCTCTCTTATAGCCCATGGCTCCTTGTACTCCTATAAAAATTACCATTCAATAGTGCACTTAGAGTGAGTTAAGACTTGGTGAAGTGAGTGTAAGTTTCTATAGAGCCGAACCACTATAATTTCATGTCTTATATGTGTTATGATTATTCTCTATTTATTCTCAATTGAATATAAGGTTCCAAGGAGCCTGGTGTACAATTCAAGCCCATTAAACACTAATAAGTAGTCATTGCGATCTAACCTATTAGCGGGCCTGACTTCTATTCTTGAATAAATATAAATTTTGACTCGTTGGCCCATGGTAGCCCAAATCACAAAGGTTTCTCTCATTATAGGATTTGACCACACATCTCACGACACGAGTTGACGATAGCTATGCAACACTTATATGAAAGTTAGTACCATCTCATTAAGGTTTTGTTGTCCACATGTCTAGGGTTAGTAAGGTTTTGCACGTTGTCTTGAAATACAATGATTGGGAATTACAATACTATCGGAGTAGGAAAAGAATATGGAAAAGGTCTATAAAGTAGGCAGCTCTTAATCCTTAGCGAACCAACCTCTAGGATCTACATTTTAGCTTTGTTTGTTCGTTAATAGGACATAACTCAAGACATATGAGATGACACCAGGTTATCTACGAATGAGCTAACAAGGGTTAAGGAAAGATTAACAAGGATGAAGGCAACGCAAACCTAAAGAAATAATCGGCCTTGTTGAAGAGGCCACTATAAGACATTTAAGGGATTCAAACTGTAAATGTATGAACTCAAGCACATGGAGATAAAGTCTAGAAACCTAGATAACACTAAAAACATCAAATAACACTCCAAATTTACTATCTAAAACTTTCATTTTTAATTCATATATGTTTACCATTATAGTGATAATTCTATGAGAACTAAAATCTCTTGATCATAACATATAATGATAGTAATGTTTTTTCATATAAGCATTTCAATGTCTCGAGATCAATATTACCTAAAAGGGACCCATACAAGAGTTGAAAGGATACGAGGCAAGACCTTAATGACCCTTTTGGTTGGTTGATCATTACAGAACAAAGGCGATACGAAGAAAGGTCCCAACAACCCTTTTTTTTAGTTTGTAGAAGAGTCGAGGCGATATAAGGCAATGCCCTAACTATTAACGTGTTTAAGGGTGTATGCATATGATTGTGTACATATTGAAAAAACTAAATACATGTATCATATACACGAATTTTGCAGTGGAATTAAGCATTTAAAAAATATATAAATATGTAACTTAAATCATTAACAACTTAAGATTATAGAAACATACATTTGATGACTTTTAGTGAAGATTTCAATTCCAGATTCTTCCTAACTCCAACTTTGAGCTCACCTTAAAGTGCACTATTGTTCAATTTTAGTTCATAACAATTTAGTGGGATTGTGAAGCTAAAATAGAAACAACTGAATTCCCAGCAACAAGGTTTTATTTCTTGAAAGAAAAATAAGAGGAATTTATTTATTTTTCTCTCTATTTTTTTTTCACAACCATTTGTTCAAAGAAAAACTCTCAAAAACCAAACTCTCTTCCAATCCCCCTACCTTGCATGATTTTTGCTTCATACTTTGTTAATCAATTATTCAAAAAAATGTTCAGGTGTGTTAAGTATTGAGATTTATGCTTACGTGCCATCGCTTTATATATGAATATTTTTTTAATATTTATACTAGCATTATCATTTCATTACATTGCTAATTATATTATATATATGGTAAGATGCTTGTAATGTTTCAGACATTGTATGATCCGAAAAAGTTCAGATCTGCTCTAAATAAGTTTAGATCAATGTTAAGAATTAACAACACTGAAAGTTATAAATGCTAAGATTTGGCACTGATAAGAGTTATCAAGTTATAAGAGTCAACGATATCTAAAGAGTTAGAGCCTTGTCTAAAATGAGACAAAAAGCTGAGAATATAATAGTAATAACGTAGTTGTAAAGAGTTACAAATAGTGCTAGAAAATGATATTATGTAAATATGTTCTCAAATATTATATTCATGATCTTCACTGATAGATATATAGATTGGTGTATGTCTATATCTGGATGATCTAGATGGTTAGTCTTAACAGACTATGAGTTTAGTAGAAGCTTGTATAGAGATACAGGTATTTAGTAAGGACTAAATACTGAACAGACTTACAAAGACGTCTAATAAACATCCCATAAAGCTATCAATGGAGGGCCTTTCGAGTTGAGTAGTATTCGTAGTCCTTTGACCTAAGTGCCATGATGGGCTTGTGAGTGATCTATCATAATTTGGTTTCATACATGTTAAAAACCTTTCATGGTCTGACTACTAGGTGTCGTTGGATATGGTCTGATGCTCATAGAGTCTGGTGTACATAGATATGGGATCCATCAACTCATTTGGGTGAGTAATATATCATAATGCTCTAAGATAGTATTTCAGAAAGTATTATTACCATAAGCAATAATTATCGAAAAAGGAGTTTAACCCTAGGGATAAATAATATCATAAAAGTGTTTGCAAATATTATTTATTCAAATACAATTTTAGAGATAAGCTTTCGGTCGGGCATATGGAGATTTAACTGCATTGATCTATATCTCTTCTCTACCTGAATATAAATGATAGAGGGATCATACAAATATGTTATAACCTCAACTTGTATAGTCTAACACACCGCTTTGTAATATTTATAACGTGTGTGCGGGACTTCATTCACGGATGTATGGAGGATTCTATATAACAATTCGAGCGTGGACCTAGAGAGTCTCACAATATGAAGTGTACTCGTTGTACACTGAGGCAACATTATAGATTGAACAGTTTCATCCTATAAATTCTAGCAAACCGAAAATATATTTCAAGGTTTCTCGGGTTATACACTTGTCTAAATTTAAATGTTAAGTACATCATTTAATTAGTTGGTAAGAGTTATTAACTAATTAAATGTTGACAAGTGGCATAAGTTTGTTCCATGAATTGTTTCACCTTGAATTCACCTATTAACTATGTTAGTAAAATCAAATAAGGTAAAAATTAATTATTCAAATAGTTTTTGAATAATTGAATAAATATTATTTAAATAAATAACAATATTTATTTAGTTATTATTTTGGTTTAGGTGGGAGACATATACCTAATTAGGTATAATTGCCACCAAATATTATTTTTTAGTTTTTTGGCCGCTTAATCAATTTTGGGAGCATTTGTGAAGTGTTTAACACACTTAAATATTATTTTGAATAAGTGATTAACAAAGTGTGAAGCAAAAATTGTGCATGGTGAGAGGGATTGGTAGAGACTTTAGTTTTTGAGAGTTTTTCTTTGATCAAAGGGTTGTGAGAAAAACTAGAGAGAAAGAAAAATAAATTCCTCTTTTTTTTTTTCAAGAAACACAAACTTTGTTAATGAGAATTCAATTGCTACTATTCTAGCTTCACAATCCCACGAGATTATTATGAACTAAAATTGAACAAAAGTGTACTTCAATGTGAGTTCAAGGTTGAAGCTAGGAAGAATCCGGAATTGAAATTTTCACCAAAGGTCATTAAAAGTATATTTCTATAATTTTAAGTTGTTAATGAACAAAGGTGGGATAGGAAGCCTCTCCCAAATTCTTTATGGAGAAATTTTTATTAAGGTAACTTTTAACTGACTATAACATACTAATATCATTTCTGATAATGAGTTTGTCATCCACGTAAAGTGTGAGTGATTTTAAATCTATGGTGCATGCATGTGGGTTTGTGTCTATCATTTAAATATAGCATATGTATCATATACATACATGCACAGCAGATGAGCGAAATACAAATTTCATAATAATAAACAAAAATAAACTTTACATGTTATCTCATAAGTGTAAAATACATCAAGATTGAGAAATAGTACAATGTCAAGCCTTTGGTATTAGGTCGAACCAGAGTACCCACCTTTGAAGCAACCCGTTCATAATTCTAGTTCCTCAACATGGTGGGCTTGGAGAAGCTAGAATAGCAACTTTTTCAGCAAAGGATTCAACTCTTGAATCCTTGTTTCTACCTTATAATACGAGTGACCAAAAATGAAAGGAAAAATAGAATATGTGTTTTTGCTCTCAACACTTGAGAGAATTTTCTAACACTTAGCCTTTCAAAATTCTTTCTACCATTCCCACTAATCCCTTGGCCTAAGTTTTACTTAATCAATTGAACAACATATTGCTCTTTCATTTATTTATTATTTTCTTTCATTTTCTCACCTAATGACATCCATTATGTTTGCCATTAGTGTTTTGTTTATTATTATTTTTCATTTTCTCACCTAATGGCATCCATTATCTAGGTTAATATTTGCCATTAGTGTTTTGTTTATTATTATTTACAAAAAAATCAAATGAAAATAAAACAAAATAAAAAACATCATTTAAATAAATTGGCCTTAATCTAGACCAAACGAGAAAATAATTTCTCATTATTAAACAAGATCTTAAGGCCTACCATTAACAAATGCCACCCATTTATACTTATCATATCATTTAGTTAATATTAAATAAATGATTTAATTATATTAAATCATGGTAGAAACATATGCTAATTTAAATAAAAAAATTAATTGTTTGAATTCAATTTAAATAATAATATCATAGATTATTATTATTATTTTATTCAATAAATATTTTAATGAATAAAATAATGATATTACTTGTCCAATAAATAAGGTCATTTTAGTAATTTCTAAATCAAATAATAATTGGCCCACATGTGCCATGTGTCAACATCCCATTAGTCAACAACCAATTGTTAACCAATTAATGTACTTAACTCTTAAGTCTTGACACGTGCACGACTGGAGGAAAATCGAAGTAAATTTTCGGTCTGCTAGAATTTTCTAGATCGAACTATTCAATCCAGTACGCTGCTGTTTACACTCAAAATATAACGCGACTATCGCAGTATAGATTGAGGTGTCGATCCCACGAGGAAGCTCTTGGCAAAATAGGTTGGTGAAGTAAAATATTAAAGCAGTAGCAAAGGGTTAATTGATTTAAACAGATGAGATATAATTGTCTATGAATTGAGAAAAATTTCTTATGATGATTTAAGCAAGGCTTTGAGAATCATAATTATGCTTTATAAATCTACTTTATATTTTGATTCGATATTTATAACTCAACTGAAAGTTTCACATTCCAAACAATCAATCGGAAGGTATGTAATATATAGCACATTTGATAACACATGTATTTGATTTAGTTAAACACTTTGCAAGCATTAACACACATCATGTTATTTATACAAGTTATCTAAGATCGACAATATATCATTTTGACAATATTGCAGTAAAATATTAACTTGAATATCAAACATTTATTGCCCTTACATGTTATCCAAGATCGACAATATATCAAATTGACAATACTGCAGTAAAAGATTAACATATAAAACAATGTAACCAGTAACAATTATAAATCAACATGAATCACATAAGAAAAGCATGACTGAACATATATGAGACATGAGAATTATAACCTCTGGATTATAGAAAATAAAATAGATAAGAGTTTAATCAAAACCAAACTTACAACATTTATAGCTCTTGACACCGAATCAAAGCATGGAAGTAGATTTATTACACATAAAATTTCATCTCTTAGCCTTGCTAAGAACTCTAGCCTAAATTGCAATACATGTTAATGAGAAGAAAATAAAAGAGAATTATCTAATATTAAAAACGTCCTAAGTGTCTCCTTATATAGGCAATGAATGGACATATATCATGGAAGACATCAATCTTCAATAATTTTAAGCCAATAACTCATATATCCACTTACAGTACATTTTTGATAATGTAAATGATCAATTCAGCTTCTGCAGCCGACATGAAAGTTGTATAATTTTGACTCTTCTTTCCATAGGCACTGATTTCATGCAAATTGGATGAGTATCCAATGAGATATGAGCAAATTTCCAAAGATACATCAGAATTCGGCCAACAACCATTTTACCCACTTGCAATGCGATTTGGTCCATGATAACGGCTGATTTGGACTTTACCATAAACATACGAGTTGTTGATAGTTAAGTCAAAAATTCACAGCTTTAAGAATTATACCAAATGAGTACGTATTTTGTGAGATACGGTCCAAATACGTGAGTTGGGTCAAGCTGGGTAGGAGTTGTAGTCCGATTCTATTGTATCTCTATTTTTGGCCCATAACATGTTGGATTTGGCTTTTCCACTATTCTTAAAATTTGTGTAAGATTGAGTCATGTTACACCAAGTTCAAGAATTTCTTCATTTTGATTTCTACATTGAGAGTTATGTCCATTTTACCTAAACCTGTCCAAATAACATTCATTAATCACAATTTAAGGAGAACACTTTATTTCAAGCTAAAAATACAGAAAATACTAAAATTAGTGACATTAAATTGTGATTAAATCTCTTAACAACATGCATTTTTATGTGTTCATCAGCTGCCTAGTGCACAACGAGTACACTTTATATTGGGGACTCTCTAGGTTTACTCCCGGTTCGTCAAATATAATTATTCTGTGAGTTTAAGATCGATGCCCCACGCCCACGTCACGAATATTACAAATCAGTGCAGTAGACTATATAAGTTGAGGTAATAGCGCATACATATATTCTTTTTGCCAATCATATCCTGGAAGAGTAGGGTTATAGATTACTACCGTCAAATCCTTATGTGCTCATCCGTGAACTTATCTCCAGACACCCAAACTCTTTCCCTGGGTTTGTTGCTTATGGCCATAAACTTTTCTAAGACACTATCTCTGAGAATCTGGATATATAACTCATCCATGTGAGTTGACATATTTCATATCTGTGTACACCGAACTCCATAAGTATTGGACCATACCTAGCGACACCCAACGGTCACACTATGAAAGGTTTGTGACATGTGTGGAACCAAAGTATGATGGATCACTTACAAGCCCATTATGGTACTTAAGTTAAAGGACCACGTATACTACTCAACGCAAGAGGATCTTCTATTGACGGCTTCATGGGATGTCTATTGGGGTCCTTGTTGAGTCTGTTCAGTATTCAGTCCTTACTGAACACCTGTATGTTATACGAACTTTCAGTAAGTCCATGGTTAGCTAAGAACAACCATCTAAACCATCTAGGTATAGTATAAACTAATTTATGTAAAAGGATTCTACCGATAGACCTGCATCGGTGAATCAATTCAGGAACATATAATTTGAGAATAGACTTCCATAATACATTTCTTACCACCTATTGCAACTCTTGCAACTATGTTATTACTAATGTATTATCAGGTCTTTGTACTATTACAGACAAGGTTCTAACTTTTAGACTTCACTGATTAATATAACATGCTAACTTTTTATCATTTACAGTTTTCAGTGGTGCTAACTCTTGAGATTAATCTAAACTTTTTTAAACTAAATCTGAACTCCTTCAAATTATATAATCTCTATAGCATCACAAGCATTGAACCATTTAATAATAGTAATTAACAATTTAACAAATAATGAACTATATAAATATTATAAAATAAAATATTCATATAACAATAGGATAGTACGTGCGCACAAATCCCAACATAAAGAACCAAGAAGACTATCATACTTCTATTGCTCTTTTTATACACACAAGATTCTTCTTTGTTCTTGATGAAATCAGACCCTCTGATTACTTCATCAAAATAAAGATTTCAACTTCGAGAAGCTTGCTTAAGTCCACAATAGACTTCTTTAGTTTGCATACTAAAATAGAAGTTTGGTTAGATGTAAAATCTTTAAGTTGTTCCATATAGATCTCTTTTTCAAGATATCCATTTAAAAATGTTATTTTTACATCCATTTGCCAAATTTTATAGTCATAATATGCAGTAATTGTCAGTAAAATTTGAATTGACTTAAGCATCGCTACTGGTGAGAAGCTTTCCTCATAATTGACCATAGATCGCTGAGTATAACCTTTCACCATCTGACGGACCTTAAAAGTCTCTAATTTTCCATCAGGCCCACGATTTTGCTTACAAATCTATTTACAATCGATAGAAATAATTCCTTCAGAAAGCTTAACCAAGTCGCAAACTTGATTTTGATGCATTGAGTTAATATCAGATTTCATGACCTCTTGCTATTTTCCCAAATCGATGTCCAACATATCCTCTCTATAAGTTAAAAGATCCTTTTCTTCAATCAAGAAAATACTAAAAGCACCTTTAGGTATTGAATCATACCTTTCAGTGGCCTTTATATCATTTTTGAGCTATGTAGAGGGTGTGTCAAAGGTATTCTAGTTGATTGCACCTAAAGTTCCATCGTTGATTCATTTACATCTTGATTGAGTTCATATAATTTAATATTTCTACAATCTCTATGATTTATGAGAAACTGTTTCTCTAGAAAAGTGGCATTTCGAGCAAAAAAAAGGATGGTAGCTAATTGCTAAGCGCGGTGTGGAATGGAGTGGGACAGCATTTGCTTGTCAATGGGGTGGTGAATGATGATGCTTTTCGATCGCTAATCAATGTGCATGGACTCCTAATTCTTTTTGTCCTCTTATTTCATTTCTTTAAACGCCCTCCTCTCTTCTACAAATCCTGTAATATATATACCCACACTGAAATAGGTCGTGCCCTTTAAAAACAATTAAAGCAGCTTTCTCCTCAAAAGTCCTTTAAGACTTCTTTTATTTAAAAACACAAAAAAAAAACATTAACGCCCACTTTCTCGCCCATTAAAACTTCTTTTATTTAAATTTGGCAACAAAAAAAAAAAAAAAAAGAGAAGAAGGATAATAAGGAATAAGAAAATCCAAGGTAAATTTTAAGATAAATTCTATTTTTATGAAAACGTTTGAGATATTATATTGTGGGTAATGTTTTAAGTTTAATTTAGTACCCAAAGTGTTGGGTTTTTAGACTATTAGAGGAAAATTTAGGTGTTTAAAATTTTAGAGAAAGAAAATTAATTTAAGAGATTGTTGGAGTTTTTGGGAGTAAGATTATTACTCAAAATAAAGGATTTACTTATATATACATTGTTGGGATTGTTGACTTTCATGGAAAAGTGAGGGATTTGAATTTTGGAAAACTTTAACCCTTTGATTTGAGGCTAAATTCAAATTTTATTGTATAATTGTTTAATTTATTAATTTTCTTCATTTTAGGACCCTTGGGAGATAGACGGAACAATTTGAACCTCGAACCGTAAAGTCTGCATCAATTCTACTAGTTGGTAAGTGTATAACTCAATGTGTTACCACTTCATTTAATAGATTTTTATCTAAAAATATCAATTTGAGTATTAATTTTCATTCCAGTAAATAATTATGTGCTTTGTCTTATTTAGAAAGGTTTCCGTACATGACGTGTCTTGATAATGCGTTTTCATTAGCGTCATTACCTTTTGCGAGTGAGACTTAGATATATATATATATAGTTTATTTCTTATATTAAAGATTGTATTATTATACATCATTTATAAAGTCCGTGAAACATGATGAATATTTAATTTTCAGTTAAATTTTTGTTTTACATAATTAATTAATTTTTTTTGACATATTTAATTCAAATATTTATTTTACGTTATGAAAAACTCATTCATATTATCTATATTGATATAAATATATTTAACGTTTAAAGTAAAAGTATGAGAGAAGGTTCTATGAGTTTACAATTTTATAAATAGAAGTGATTTTTTTCAAACCACTAAGCAATACCCTCCCATCTTCAAATAGAGATATTAGATTCAGGCATTTGGGGCTCGTTTGTCATATTAGCTTTGAGCCGTGTGTATGAGTGCTTTGTTCTTTGGGAGCCTATTTGCTCTTTGCATGCGTATGATGAGGATATAAGTTGAGATATGAGATGACTATGTCAATGCTCTGCCCAAGGGACATTCTAGGTACGACGAAGTTTTTCCCCTGAGTACTAGTTTAGTGTAAGATTTTAAAAAAATATTTAATTTCTATGACATGAATTTATGAAAAGATTTTATGAGATACTTTTAGATTTTGTAACACTTTTATATTTAGCATGGACAAATGAAAATGATGTTTCTCATGAGATTTTAGAATATTTATATCTTATACGTTAAGAATGGTATCTATAATGTAAAGTTTATTTTAATTATAATTATAATTATTCTATTATCTCTATTATGTTCCATATTTATATTTACACTATTCAACTTACTGTTTTGTGAAAACTCACTCCCCTCATTTTTTTCTTTCTCAGAAAATTATAAACTTTCCTAAATCAAAAATTAGTTGAGATAGGTTACGTGATGGTGCTCTAAGTGATTGTGTAAGTCATATGGGACTTAGTGGCATTTTTTGTCATGTTGGTTTACAGGAATTTATTGTATTAGATTTTTGGACTTAGATTTGTATTATACTATTTTGGGCACTTGATGTCATAATATCACTAACATCATCCTAGATACTTAGAATATATTGATGAATAACTTATAAATCTATTTTTCATTTGATGTTAATAATTGTGAGTTGTAGATGAAACATGAGAAGTTTGGAAGTATGATTACTTTTATTAAGTTTATAGAAATGTTATAATTTTAAGTTGTAGTTTGAGAATGTCTGAAAAATAGAAAAAAATTCTGTTGAAATTTTTGTAAAATTCGTACTATAGAGACTATAAAAATGTCAATAAAACAATAGTTGAGATTCGCTCTAAAATTTATAAAGAAATTGCAGGGTGACACATATTATTTTTTCATTTACTTAATACTATTAATAGCCATATGGAGTTGTACCCAATATATAATTTATCGACCGATTGATTTGTTTGATAGAAAAAGATAAATGCGAGACAAATAATTCCAACCCTATAAGTTGTTTAAATGTAAGAACTCCTGCATGCCGCATATATTGTTGGCTGTTGGGTATTATATTCCTTTGAGCCAGAAGAATAATTCTATTGCTTTGATTAAAGAGGAAAAAAAGGAGTTCCTTTTGATCTTCGCCAGGGCATCCGATTCCCTTTAATTAGTTTAACCAAAATGCTTTCATGATGTACAAATTTTGCTATGGAAATGTGCTTCTCGAATCCACATCTCATGTTCAACCACTAATATTTAAATTGATCACTCGTGATGATATTCATAAATTGATTTCACCCTCATATTTAACTTTACCGTTCCAGGAATAATATATAGATTGAATAAAGGATTTAATTACTTTGCCATTGCTTTTGGTGGCTCCTATTACTTGGAGCACTGGCGTTCATTATGTATATGCGGTTAATTAGAGAACTCTACTTTTACTACACAATTAATATAATGCTAGAATATTAGGCACTGCTGTACATGTAGTCTCATCACTTAAAACGAAGTTGAAATGCAATTTGACTCATGTTGTTTCTTTTAAAAGTCCATTCCTACTTCTTTCACACAAATATTCACCCACATAAATAATAGTGAAAATTGAAGGGAATGGGAGAGAATAAAATGATTCACTCTATGTATAAGGTTTTACAATGAAATCAAAGAGTTCTTTTATTTATATTATAAATTATATAAAAGTATGTCGTCATTGAAAGCCAAATTGAAAGAATTGTTCCAGGGTTTCAATTTTCATAAAGTGTTGTAGGTGCTTTCTTCTTGGAGAATACAAAACAGTCTCGTCGAAAAAACCGATCAGCACAAGATTTTCCACTCAAGATATACGACGAATTAACCAATAAAACATAAACAGTTGATTCAAACTAATTGCAAAAATAATCAAAATAGGAAATGAAACAAACCCCAAAAGAAAGAAAATGTGAAAACAGTAAATCAAATGGCACACGGGCTTATAGTAGTTCGGTTTTCAATTAAAACTTAAATATACTTTTGAGTTTTATTAAAGGCTCGAATTCAGTATAAAAAATAGTACTACCAACAATTGCAAAGATTATAGATAAAAAAGATTAATTATTTAATAGAGTAAACAATCACATATACAAACATAAGAATATACATGATTTGATAATAATCATTTACGTTTATAGTATATCACTAGATATTTATTTTTTTATTTAGTTCTTTTATATACAAAGGACCCTCATAAGAGAAACTCAATGATACAATAATAAAAAAACTAGTAAAGGATCTATCTAATACTATCTTACGCTTATGCCCTATACTAAAGTGCTTCATGGTATTCTTCTGCACTTATGCTTAGTGTCAGAGTTGCTCTACCTTTTATTTTATCTCTCTTGTTGATACATTAGTAATTCTAATGAATTATAAGAGTTTATATAAACTCTAAACCACCCTTAGAAATCATATTTCTTATTAGAATAAGAGTTCACGTACTTAGAAAGTCCAAAATCGACTTAAACATGCAATAGGTAACATTGCGGCATTCAATCTCAAACAGTAGGGTGTTAATACAGCTTATCCAATGCTGTAGTATTCTTCAATCAACATTGGAGTGTTAAACCAAAGTAGGGGAGTTCTAAGGCCAATGTTGGAGAATTCGGCTTATTGTTAAGGCGTTGAGAACCCAACATTGTGGCGTTTAAGTCTGGGTACATTACCCTTGTGGTTCTATTCCTCTCATCGAATCTAACTTCCTATTCCACACTTCTTTTATCTATCTATTGTGTTCTTGACCATGTATTGACTCTCCATTGATTTTTATCTCAAAATCAAACTATACATTGATTTTGAATCACCAAATTCTAACAAACCCTTCATTAATTTAAAATCTTTTTAAGAATCCATCCACTCCTTATCCAATGCTTAATTATTCTAGTGTTGATTCTAGTTAATTCTTATGCCTAGACTTAACTCTTCTAAGGCATATGATTTCAATCTTCAAATATTATGAATGTATCTCTTTTCGGATAACCATCATACTATGATTTTCAGTGTCACCTAGATATCCTTTCAATATCTTTATGGCTATATCCTCCCTTACCATTCATTCTCTTTTGACCATTGTCACCACAATGACATAATCTCTAATGTTGTCCTTGGTCTGCATCCCCCAACAAATCTATGTTGAAACCCTACGGCATTACATCAAGCATATAGCCTTAATTATGCTTCTCATCCATAGATCCTTTAAACATGTTTCATATTCTTTTTACAAGAAGCCTTCAAAGATTCTGCAACTCCAAATCCTATTCACATACTAATCCCAATAATACCTTCATCCTTCTTTGCCTTCCTTTTTAATTGCTCTTCAATATCGATTCTTCAGCTTTTCCTTTGCAGTCAAGCCACTACACTCCTAGGCTATTAATCTTTTCCCTTATTATTCTGTATTCATACTTGTGAATCCCATAATAACCTATGCTTGACCATTAACCTCAATCATAACTCTGATACTAATTTGTTGAGGTATTAGGTTAGGCCATTCAATCTAAAATCACTTAGGCATTAACTTAGCCGCAGCTCTGATACTAATTTATTGCTGGAAATCAACCTTAACATTAATCTCACTTAGTAATTAGCATTAGTACTAATTATATTTGTTTTGATATACATGCCCTAATACCTCTTGACTGGGTATTTAGCACCATAACACCCTATTTTTTTGTGGAAGACTTCAATTTACTAGTAAAATAAGAATAAACAAGATCAACCACACAAGACATAAGAATATACATGGTTCGACATAACCACCTACGTCCACGGTGGATCACCAGATCCTTCTTTTTTTTCAGTTCTTTTATATACAAAGAACCTTTATAAGAGAAACCTTAAGATACAATAATAGAAAAACCCTTAAAGAATCTAACAAATTAGCATTAGTACTAATTCTATTTATTTTAATATACGTGACCTAATACCTCTTGACTGGGTATTTAGCACCATAACACCCTATGTGCTTTGTGGAAGACTTCAATTTACTAGTAAAATAAGAATAAATAAGATCAACCACACAAGGCACAAGAATATACATGGTTAGACATAACCGCCTATGTCCACGGTGGATCACCAAATCCTTCTTTTTTTCAGTTCTTTTATATACAAAGAACCTCCACAAGAGAAACACCAAGATACAACAATAGAAAAACCCCTAAAGAATTTAACCAATACTATCTTTCACTTATGGCCAGCGCTCAAGCACTCTATAACACTCTTTCCCGATTATACCTAGCGCCAAAGCTACCCTAGTCCTCTATACTCTATCTTGTTGATGTATTGCTAATTCTAATAAATTACAAGAGTTTACATAGGCTCTAAACCATTCTTAAAAATCACATTCCTTGTTAGAGATTCAACGTGTTTAGAAATTTCCAAATTGACTTAAACTTACAATTCTACACAAAATAGGATTTTTTTTTGAACAGGTAATGCTATGGCATTCAATCTCCAATGTTGGGTTGTTTATGCGATTTATTCAACGTTGTAGCATTCTTCGATCAACGGTAGGGCATTGAACCAACATTGGGAGTTCTAAGACCAACGCTAGGGGGTTCAGTTTTCTAGAATTATTGCAGTGTTTATGTCTGGGCACGTTGCCCTTATGCTTCCATGTCCTTCCTCATGTCTAACTTTCATTCTGCACCTCTTTTATTTATCTATTACATTCTTGACTACGTGTCTCTATGTCCCAGCATTCATGTTTGGGCACGTTGCCCTTATGCTTCCATGTACTTCTTCGCGTTTAATTTCTCATTACGCACCTCTTTTATCCATCCATTGCATTCTTGACTATGTGTTAACTATCTATTAGTTTCCAACTCAAAATCAAACTATACCTTAATTTTGAATTACCAAATTCCAACAACTTTCTTAATGCATTATCACTTTACTTTAGTTGCTTCTTTCTTTTTAGTGTATATTAGTTTATAATATAGAATTCTACATGTAGATATACATATTCTCAAGTTACAAATATTAATTTGGAAATTTGAACCACCACGTTGAAACAAAGGATGAAAGCCAATCATTGCAAAATATTAACCTCTCAATTACCCGACCAATTTGATCTTTTTGTTTTCTATATCTAATGGTCTTAAGCTCTTGTTGATCATTATGTCCTAATTATAAACTTACACCAAGCGTCCCATCTCATTCTATATGTACTCAAAAAGAGAAGATAAAAAATTAATATTATTGGATGCCGTCGCTGCTGAGATTGTGTAATTTTTGTCGTGGAAAATGAAAGGAAGATACAATTTTTAAATTTTTTTTTTTGGAGCCAGAAAAGGAATATATGATCACAAAGGAAAGATTCCAACTAGTTGGCTTGTAATGACTTGGTAGCGATGCAACAAATTTGCACCCAAATCTTCTCCTGATGATCTTAATATTGCCTTCAGGCTTTACTTTTCTTTTAACATTATTCCACATGTTTCACGTAAATCAAGAAATTAATGATCATATAAGACTTAATGCCAAAGCAAAAGCATATAAAAAGAGAAGAAAAATAGAACTAGTTAAAGAGCCATTTCCCATCCAAGTAACTTACCTTCTTTTGCATGCCTACCCCAAATGAAGCCGGTCTCCTGCATTTAAAACGTCCACATGCTATTGGCTTTCATAAATTCACATAGCCAAACTATTGATTGTATGAGTCTCATTATAATACAACATCCAACTGTTCATCTTACGAAAAACTAGAATTACCGAAGCAAGATGACCTCTTCCTGATCTTGCTTTGTTAATTGCCAATGCACCCAACGTAAGGCACAATAACAAAACGCCAGTTACCTAAACACACTTTTTGACTCTTTCTTCCTCACTTCTCCTTGTAATTTCATATAAAACTAACACCTTTTGCTCCTATTATTCCTCTTATAACTTCATACAAACGCTTAATTCTCTCCTGGCTCTTTCTCTGTCAAGAGAAAATGCGGTTGAGGCGAAACCGAAGAATTCATCAAACACTTCGTATTTTCTTTCTTATTTTGTTAATTTCATTCAGTGCAATTTCAGTTAGTGCAACTGCTTCCAAGAAGCTCGAAGACCAGGAATTGGTGCCCCAGATACCAGATGCTAGCATAAAGTGTGGAACATGCCCTTGTGTGAACCCATGCGCCCAGCTTCCTCCACCACCCCCGCCATCGCCACCACCACCAAAGACTACATATTGCCCGCCAGCGACACCAATCACACCACCACCACCCAGGTTCATCTACGTGACTGGCGACCCTGGTGGAATTTACTACACTGACGCTGATGACGGGGGGTTTTACTCGAGAGCTGAACGTAATGTGGCTGAAACATTGTTACTTTTTGCTGGGTGTGGTCTGTTGGGGCTCTTGATAATTTGGTAAAATGTGATATGGTGATAAAGCAAATCTCTCGTACTAGGGTCTGATCTTAGCCCCTTACTCATTCTTACATAGATGACAGTATTCTATATTAATGCCCCAACTTTTGCGTGCCTTTTAATTTGTCTCTTCACTCGTATTGGTGTTTAATTTATTTTGAGAAGTGTAAAGAATTATATATGTCCATTGCTGATGCTTCACTTGTTTAAATTTCAATAATGACAACTCCCTTGTCAGAAAGATGATAATTGTATCATTCATTATTGGAATAGGTTCAAAGATTAAGTTGGTTTTTGTCCAAATATTCTAATAGGCTTTGAATGCTGTCTTCCTAATGGAAGCATGCATAGTATTCTATGCTGCAAATTGTAAGAAAGCTTTAAGCCAATCTCACTATGACTAAGATTTTATTTAAGTTAGAGTTGTATTAGTGTCATTAATAAATAGATGGGAGTCATCTTAGCTTTAGAAATAGTTATTGCTTGCGGATGTTATAAGATAATTTTTGAATTTAATTCTATTTTAATTTTTCATCTTCTTTTTAAGTCTGCATTATGTTTTTTATGGAAACTTTACAATAAATGACAACGTTGTAAGGATTATATAGATTGCTTGTAATTTAAATTTAATCATATTTTTAGAAAAAATAATATAGTGACAGATAAATTGTCAAATGCTGGGCTTCAATTTAATGATTTTATATAATGATTATGACTTTATTTGAATATTAGTTATATGCTTTTTAAGAATGCAAATAAAATATTTAGCTAAAAATTTCATTAGTATTAAATTTTTAGGCAAGATTTTACACTCATCCTTCTATTGGCTTATTTTGTGCTTTTTTTAAAAGATTTTTGCTAAATGAAGGTGTTTTTAGCCCTTCTTTCTTTGTAATTCTTTTTTTCTTTTATTAATAAATTTTTTGCATTGTCGAGTTTGTAAAAAAATAAATAAATGATGTTTATGATTATGGAAGAAATTTATTTGCGAGAACTTTTATGGTGAGTAAAAAATTTAATACAAGTAAGCATGCATGTCAAACCTGTGATTATCAACATTAATTTCTCATTAAATTAACTTTCCCTTATGATATGGTGGCTAATAAATCCAGTTATAAATCCAGTTAGTAAAATCTCTTGACGTGGTAAAATAAATTATGATATGGTGGCTAATAAATCCAGTTAGTAAAATCTCTTGACGTGGTAAAATAAATTTGAAGTTCAACTGGTACTAGACAAAGGAGAAACTAGCTTACGCGTCATACTAGCTAAAATGATAAGGATTACTAGCCTAATAATCAACAAAAAGCTGGTTAATTTAGCTAACATCAGATTAATTAAACTACTAAGATAGTATGGTAAGGATAATGCTTTGTTCTTTATTCGTATTCTTCGCCGCTGGTTTTCTTAACTTTTTCTCTTGCACAAAGTTTACCTACAATATTCTATAACAGATGTAACACGTATTTTAGTATTGCTTACATGATATGTACAGGTAGGCATAAAGTTAAGAAAATGACTTAATCATTAAGTGTCACATAAGAAAACAATTAATAAATCGTATGTCATTATAACGTATACTATCACTTAATGTTCTAAAATTTTAGTAACATCTGATTATGATAGGTTAATATGAATGGTGCTAGTAGTATATAAACTGATCATAAAAAATTATATATGCAAACTAGTTCTACAAACTCATTTATATTACCTCATGCATCACATACGGTTGGAAAGATAAATATAAGAATTAACCAATCCTACAATGACACATCAAGTGATATGAGTGAGTTTATATGACTTAATTTGTAAATATAATATCATTCTAATATAAAAGGTCACATAAGATGCAGACTTTCAGTTAACATTATAATTTGTGGGAGAAAAAAACTTAGACCCATCGGCGTCTTTAAGTGTGCTAAAGTTTAGGGTTTTCCCTTAATAAAATCTCGTCTTATGTATACACATATATAACTGGTAGCTACGGGATCAATACGATACACACCAAAATTGAAGCTCCGTCTTCTTCCTCGTTGTCTCCTTGTTTTCGTTGACATTTTCTTTTTAAAAAAAAATCAAATACTTTTTATTGGGAATCCACAAGGGTTGCAGTTGAATATAGGAGAGTGTACAGTAGCCAAGTTGCATCCAAGCACCATCTGTACGTGGGAGCGATAATTCACTTCTCAGTGACAGCAGATTCAGTTCCATATACCAGGACTATCACAACTTAATCAATAAGTAGTTCATTTCTCTTTTTCAATATCAAATTAATTTAATCTCTCACTGCACTCCAATGTTATGAATTTGGCCTCTGTGCCAAATCTCTAATTAATTTTGGCTTTATCCAATAGTACTCTTTGTAACAGTTAGAGCCATGTATTATGAACACTATAATTTATTTGTTGCAGAAAATCAGTATTAGTACTAATCTTATTTAAGAAATAATTTTTACATTAGCTTTATTATTGAGGTTTTTATGCGTCCTAATATCATTATAAATTGGTATTTAACACTTTAAGAATCCTATGTACGTGCGGAAGACTTCAATTACAAATAACTAAAAATATAAAAAATTAAAATAACAATAAATATAAAAATTATAATACACAGGATATACATGGTTCATTAATAAATACCTACATCTCCGATGGATCCATGATCTAAGTTCTTTTATAAATTGTTCACAAAAACCTCTTAGATTACTAAGTATCTCCTAAATCACTCAAATCTTCCAAATTACTCAGTTACTCAAAAATCACCTAGATCTAACAATAAAAGATTTAACCATGGAATACAACGAATAGTTAGAGTTCTCTCAAAGGTTCTGTCATCGCTCTCTTGTACACTCAGTACCTAAGTGATCTTATGGTTACACTCTTGCGTACTCAACTCTAAGTGTCTACCTAACTCTTTATTCTCTTTTATGTTTACATCTTTGATGCTTGATTAAATTTAAGAATTTACAACAATTTATATAGTACACAAAGCATCCCTAGAAACTATAAACTTAGTTGGAGTAAGAGTCCATATGTGTAGGAGTCCAAATCTCACTCAAAAATTCAATTCGAGCTACTAATGGACTTTCTAAAAAAAACAACATTGCAGCATTCTGTAATCAATGCTATGATGGTAAGTGGGACTTTGGGCCAATGTTAGGGCATTCATCAACCATCGCTAGGGTGTTGAACCAATGTTTGGGGTGCTCTAAGGTGAATGTTGGGGTGTTGAACCAATGTTTAGGGTGCTCTAAGGTGAATGTTGGGGTGTTGAGCTCTCTGAAATTATCTTTAAGGTATTCTATTTTCCAACATTGAGGCGTTTAGACCTGAAACATCCCCACTTATGCTTTCACATCCCTAATTGCTTTTGACTCTCAATTTTGCTCCTTCCCTATGCGTCCTTCATGTACTCAAATTTTATAATGACTCCTTATTAGTTTTTAACTCAAAATCATGCTTAAAATAATTTTGAATCACTAATTCCAACAAACCCCTCATTGATTCAAAATTCCTCTCAAGAAGCTATCTAGGATCATCCCCTCATCAACCAACACTCAATTACTCTAGCATTGACTCCAGTTAAGTCTTATGCGTAGATTAACTAAGACTCGTGACTTTGGTCTCCAGAGATACAAATGTATCTCACTTTAGTAGTCTTCATATTATGATCTACAGCATCACTTAACATCATTATAATATCTCAATGGCTAAGTCTTATCCCAACGCTCACTACCCTTCCTACACATTCTCTTTTGACCTTTGCCACACTTATGAAATTTTTATTTTTTTGCCCTTATAGTTTGCATCCTCTTAACAACTTATGTTGAGTCATACACAATATTCTCCCCAAGCATATAGCCTTCATTATGCTTCTCACGTATAGATCAGTTTTTAACACCTTCAGTATTCTTTTTTCTTTTTTTTTTTACCTTGAATGAATATCCTACTTGATCTATCACTCCTAAGGATAATAGGCTCTCTATGAGACGAGGAATAAATCTTATACCTAATAAATTTCCCATATTTCCATCATGTAGTCTTAATTTTATTCTACCAATCCTCTATAACTATAGAAGTCATATCTCTGTTTATTGGTACTTTTACAACCCTTAATAGATCTACAATTGGTAAATAACAATTTTTCAAGACTCATATAGAAACTACACCCTAAAATTAAGTATTCACTCACCAAGTATACGTTCCTGCAGAAGCTATCAAGTTTTCTGCAACTTCCAAGTCTAATTCATAGACTTAATGTAGCATTATCTTATTTGTCTTTCATCTATATCATTCTCTCTAAAAAATCTCTTATCAAGTGCCTTAGGCACTTCTTAGATCTCCCATTCAATCTTGATTATTCTTCTTTTTCAATCTTTATTCACAATCTTTCTTCTTGCAGTTAATACTACCACACTTCTAGACTTTGATCTTTTCGCTAATTTTTTTGCATTCAATCTAAATGACTCTTCAATCTAACTTTGATATAGATGATGCAGGCTTCTTAATCACAGGCAGTCTCTCTAAAGGTTGTCTCTATCTTTAAACTCATAAGCAAAGCTATCTCCTTTTTCCTTTTTAGATAATCATTCTCCCGATTGAACTTCTTTATACTTGTGAGTCCCCATGGTTGAACAAATTTGCTTTGCAATTTGGCTTTGTCACCTTATGCTCTGTAATTTGGACCTTAACCATACCTCTGATATCAATTTGTTGTGTGAAATCAGTGATAAAGATTAATTAGCTTTAATTTCTATCTTTCAAACTTAATTTTTGTTCGTTTAAATTAAGATTATTTGACTTTTTATGTGCTTTATTATTATTTTGTAGGTTTGGAGTCAATGAACCAAATAAGAATGAAAATCTAAAGAAAATAAGGCAAAAATATCAAATTTGCTAAAGTTTCATACTATAATAGACTGCTACAATGATAATGAACAGTACTTTACTACAATATCAACACTGTAATGTCAAAAAAAAAGTGTCGCAATATTCAGTGCCACAATGCTTCATGAATAGTAATTTAAAAATAGTAACCAGGCACACAGTATTACTAATCTAATTTGTATTTGATATTTTACCCTAATTTAAAGATATAAAACCTATAAATAGAAGACCAAAAAACATAATTCAAAAATCAAAAAGAGAAAGAAAGAACAATTTTTAGAGGATCAAGAAGACTAAAAAATTAAAAACTGTAGTAAAATTAGTTTTATCTCTTCAACTCTTTATCTTTCTAGCTTTCTATGATTTTCATAATGTTATTCTTGATAAATTCTAAAACTCTTTATTTCACCATGAGGTAAGTTTCTATTCTAGGATTACAACTTTGAACTTGATATGTGATTGAATTCAAATGATTTTCTTATTTTTATGAACTTAATAATAGAATTGTTCAATTATTCTATGCTTAACATTTTCTAATTACTTGATCACTAATTAGATTGTTGTGGGAACTCTAATGAACTTGACAAAGGAATTTTGTGTTGGCCTTGAATAATTGGATATATGATTATAAACTAACAACTATGAATTTTATATAGGATAGAAATATACCTATATAGCATATATGGTAGTAATAGATCAGTTTTTAATGAATCTTATTCTATTCTAATTACCATAGACATAGAAGTAATTATTAGGATAAGATATAGTCACTTAACCATCGACAGAGGCTTGTGATGATATTAGTGATCTAGCCAACAATTTATATTGAGGAAATAACTTAAGAAAAGATTAAGTGGTTCAAGTAACATATCGAGGGATAATTATAATCTTAGGTTTTATCTATTATTGGTACTTCTATCTTATTATCTTTAGTTTTTTCTATCTTGTTAATTTTTTGTTATTTAGTTTAGATTAATATCTTTTTAATTTTTTTTTGTCTAAATAAAAGTAAAGAGATATAATTTTAGTATTTAGCATAAAAGAATAACAGCAATTTCTCGTGGGAATGATACTCTAGTCATCTTATATTACTTGTTTATGATAGCATGCCTTTGCACTTAGCTAGAAATCGCATATCAAATTTTTAGTGCCGTTGCCGAGAAATTAGTTTATTGTTCTTGTTAATAGTAATACTAATTTATCTTACTTTTACTTCAGATTTATTTTTTTATCTTATTTTTACAGTTACTTTTCTTTTATTTTTGTTTTTGTACAGTTACTTTTTATTTGTTTTTATTTTCATTTTTCATATATGTTTAATTCATTCTTAATGGCTAAGTAAAATCAAACTGGAACACAAAGATTACTGCGATATTTTACTATCCCACAAATAGGCGACATACAGTGGACTACTTTGAAATCTAGCCAAAGATGATTCAATTGTTGAAAACCTCAGTACAATTCAGTGGACTGCTAAATGAGGATCTAAATGAGCATATTATAAATTTATTAGAAATTTGTGATTTATACAAATTCAATAGTCTCAAATGATGCGATACGGCTTCGACTATTTACTTTTCACGTCTAGATAGAGCAAAGATTTGGCTAAGGTCACTACCATAAAATTAAGCAATGAAATAAAATCAGTAAATTAATGTGAAAAATTCATTTGAAAATGATTGATTAAAACAAAAACATACAAGTTTTCTTTTGAACAAAGGTTCAACACTATTAATATCAAGTCTAATAAGGTAACAAAAAAAAGACAATAAAGGTGTATTGTACTTTATAATCATCAATAGTAATATATAAAAAAAAAGTTCTAGGATTCTTTGATTATCACAATTATAAATATGAATGGCTATATATTGTCATCCCATGGAATGGAATCCGAAAGATTCTTTTGGTTATGTAAAGTTATAAACCAACTATTTTCCATTTAGCTTATGAATCATATAATAATAAGAAAAGAATGCATTTAACTTGTTTGTTGAAAAATTGAGAGAATGAGAAAAAAGAATTTAGACAAGAATTATGTATTGTTGTACATCAAAATACAAAGAATAAGCTGTACATTTATAAGTCTATTCTTATGTTGAAAAAAGAAGAAAAAGTTAAACTAGGTAATTCCATATAAAAGGAAAATACACATAAAAGGTAATTGAGAATATTTAACCTAAACATTAATTGAGAATATTTGTTAACTCTTTAACAAATCAAATAATTTATTTACTCTTTTAACAAATCAAATAATTTGTTTCCTCTTTAACAAATTATTTAATTTGCTTCCTCTTTTAACACTTCTCCTCAAGTTGGAGAGTGAATATCAAAGACTCCCAACTTGTCAAGCAGAAAGAAGAAAGTATTTTAACCCAACGGCTTAGTAAAAAGGTCAGCAACTTTTTTTTCTCTTTCTATGAAAGAAGTCTTAAGTTCTCTTTTTTGTATCCGTTCACAGACTGTATGACAATTTATCTTAATATGTTTTGTCATTTCATGAAAGATAGGGTTAGCTGAAATGTAAATTACCGCTTAGTTGTCACAAAACAGTTGAGCTGGCTCTGAGTAAGATACTTGTAAATATTTTAATAAGTATTATAACCAAGTTAATTCACAAGTAATTAATGCCATTGACCTATATTCAGATTCTGCTAAGGACTATGATACTGTGACTTGTTTCTTGCTTTTCTACAAACATAGTAAATTACTAAGAGAAACATAATAACCAGTAACTAATAATCGTGTATCTAGATATCTAACCCAATCTACATCATAAAAGCCTATCAACTGTAGATTGTCATGTGAAGAAAATAAAAGATACTGTCCTAGAGCATTTTTCAAGTACCGCAACACCCGATGTACTGTTTCAAGATGTATTTTTCGCAGTTGTTCTATATAAACTGACTAAGTGTATTGATAGAGTAAGTAATGTTTGGTCTAATGATGGTAAGATAAATTAACTTTCTATTAATCTGCGATAATGACTTGAATCATTAAGCAACTCTCCCTCATTAGAAGTAAGTGTGAGATTTTGTTCCATGGAAAACTTTGCAGGTTTGGGATATAGAAGTCCAGCTTCCTCTAGTATATCAAGTGTGTATTTTTGTTGGTTGATAGAAATTCTTATTTTGGATCGACTAACTTCTACTCCAAGAAAATACTTTAAAGGGCCAAGATCCTTAATTTGAAAACAACTGGCCAAGAAATTATTTATCTCTTGTATCATTTTCTCATTGTGTTTAAGTGATGGTAATGTCGTCGACATAGAGAAGGATAAAGAATAGTCTACTTGTAATTGTTGGAAACCAAATTTTTAGATGGCATCAAGAAACTTATAAAACTAACTCCGTGAAGCTTGCATCAATTCATAGAGAGATATATAGAGTCGACAAACTAAGTATTGCTCTCCCTGTAGACGAAAACCTAGAAAAGGAGTCATATAGACCTTTTCAGTCAAATCTTCATGAAGGAAAGCATTTAAACATCCAACTGATGAAGATGCCAATGATGAATAGAATCAATAGACAAAAGACATTGAAAATTAGTTAAGTTAGGTATAAGAGTAAAATATTTAGTGTAGTCAATACCTTCGCGTTAAGTAAACCCTTTAGCTGTGAGGTGAGCATTATAATGCTCAATTGAACCATTCGAGTTGTACTTGCTTTTGTAGACCCATTTGCAACTAATGGGTTGGTGACCAAAAAAAAATTGTGGGGTTGTTGTGGCGTGGGATAAGTGATGCCGCAGAACGGATGTTCTAGATTGGCACCTAGGTATTAGCAAAAATGGTGTTATGGTGGGGAATGGTTTGCGATGCTAAATATCTAGGTATTGGTTTTGCGGTATGGAGTGGCTGGCACTGCGACACTTAGGTTCTGGATTGGCTCTTGGATTTCTATTGAGATGTCATCGCAACTTAGAGAAGTTAGTGTCGCGTTGCCCGGATATTGTGTTTGGTCATTTTAGGTCTTTATCATTATTTATTGTGTCATATGGTAAGGGTAGGGTTAGTGTGTCTATATGGTCATCAAGGTTTTGTATTGGAGTAGTTGAATATGGGAATATAGATTCGTTAAATACTATAACACAAGATATCGAGATTTGATAGAACTAGAGGTCATAGACACTGTAGCCGTTTTAGCCAAGTGAATAACCAAGGAACATGCAATCTGGGCTTAAGTTTCAAGTTTATGATTTGGTTTAAGGTTGGTAATATAACATAAACACTTGAAGATGTGAAAATTGTTAGGGTCGGTGCTTACGTGCCATCCTTGAATGTACATATACTTGTATATTTATACAAGTGTACATTCCCATTAAATCGTTAATACCCATTAATATGGTATCATGCAATGTAACGTCAAAGACATTGTACGATTTGAAAGTGTTTAGATCAAATCTAAAAAAGTTTAGATAAGGGCCTACAGTTAGTCACGCTGAGAAATATAAATGCTAAATGTTAGCATAGTTAAGTGTTAGCTGGTTATAATACTCAGTAGATCTAAGAGTTGGAGCCTTGTCTATAATGAGACATAGACTTGGGAATGTACCAGTAACTGCATAGTTACAAGAGTTACAATCGGGTGCTAGAAAATGCTAGTTGTGCAAGTATGTTCTAAAAAATTATCCCTGATCCATTTCTGTCGATGCGGGTCTGTTGGTGGATACCTTTATATATAGCTCAGTATATGTCGTACCTATAGGGTATAGATGGTCGTTCTTAGCCAATCGTAAGCTTGGAGCTCGTATTGACATATGGGTATCCAATTAGGACTGGATATGGGACAGACTCATGAGGGCCTCCGATAGACATCCTATGTAAGTTGTCAACGGAAGGTCCTCTTTAGTCGAATAGTATACGTGGTCTTTTGACCTGAGTGCCATGGTGGGCTTGTAAGTGATGAACCATACTTTGGTTCCACGCATATCACAGACCTTTCATGGTGTGACTGCTGGGTGTTGCTAGGTATGGTCCGATGCTTATGGAGTCTGGTATGTACAGATATGGGATCCGTCAGCTCGTATAAAAATTTTGATATCCTGATGCTTTAAGACTGTATCTAGAAACCTCTTGTGACCACAAGTATTAATCCCGGGAAAGGGTTCCCTCAGGGTGGAACAATATAGTAAAGGAGTTTGCGCATGTTGTTCAATGAGAGACAAGTCTAGAGATAAGACATGGAGGAGTACTAAGGGATTTAACGGTGATAATCTATATCGCCGTACATCTAGGATATCATGACGAAAGGACTATACGTATACGTTGTAACCTAAGCTTGCATAGTTCAACGTGTTGATTTGTATATTCGTGACTGTACATAGGACATTGCTCACGGACTCATGGAATAGTTCCATTTGACGAATCAGCCATAGGACCTAGGGAGTCCTGCGATATGAAGTGTACTCGTTGTGCAATGGACAGCATGCCAGATTAAATTGTTTAATCCAGCAATATTCAGCACTACTAGAGGAATGTATGTGTGTGAGTATTTAAGTGTTAAATGTAACAATTAGTTACTAATTGTTATTTACTAATTGTATAATGACACATGGCACATTGTGGACCCTCGGTTGAGTTTACCTAAGTGTGAGTTTGGTGGGACCCACTAAAGAGTAGACTTGATAACTATTCATAGGTGGTAAAATGGTCATTTCACACTTTGATTAATTAATAGTAAAATAATCAAAATATCTCTTATTATAATATTATATTATATATTAATATTTTATTTAATAGTGCCATATAGTTGGCATCTATTAATATATAATATTGTATTATATTATTTATTTTATTATTATTATATAATATATTATTTATTTTATATATTTATAAGAGATATGTGTACAAAATGGTGTGTGTGTTTGTATTGCGGGAAATTGGAGAAGAAACGAAAATTGAAAAAAAGAAATGGAGAAGAGAAAAAGAAGAAGAAATGGCCAAAGGAAGAAGAAAGAAAAAAAAAAGAAAAAAAAATGAAATTGTTTCATTTTTCTCTATAGTTTCAATTGAAGTAATGGTGGATTGCTTTAAATTCTTCATTTCTTATCCTTTTAGAGAAAAGGATAAAAATACACACCTGACCATTTTAGGGATTAAGAGTTAATCTTGTACTGGCTATAGGGCTGTTGTTCTAACTCACTAAGGCCACCTTATTAGTGACTAGAACTGCCCACGAGTTGGTCTTCATGCGGACTCCGAAGAAATACGTGTATAACGTTACACGTTGAGGTGAATTCTCTACCCTATTAATATATTAATGTGATTAATATATTTATTTATTGTGTTTATTTTTTAATTTACACATTTTCGCCCCGTATAATTCGTATATGGTACGTATTTTAGGAAATAGACACAATTGCACATGCATACACCCACATATATTAGATCCTCGATAACAGAAATAAGAGTATACTGGAGCTTTATTGTCAAGTCATGATATAGTGCTTGGCTGGATAAGACGGGTATTGGAAGGCAGTTGATTAGGTAGCAGGCTCTTAATAGGCTCTCCCTCCAAAATTGCGAAGTGAGGTTACCTTGAAAATGAAGTGAACAACTCACATTTAAGAGATTTTTGTGCTTACGCTCTACAACTCTATTTTGTTGGGGGTGTGTATGGGCACGTATGTTAGAAAGAGGTACCATTATCTGTAAACAAGGCTTGTAAAGATAAAAACTCTTTTTGATTGTCAAAATGTAAAGCTTTAATCCTACAATGGAATAAAGTTCAAACTTATAAAGAAAAGGACTTTATTAATGATTGAGTCTCAAATTTTAAACTCATCAAATGTATCCAAGTATAACGAGAACAATCATCAACAATAGATAAGAAATAACAAGCTCCCATATATTATTAGGTCCCTAAATATCACAATGGATTAAATTAAAAGGTGCACTAGTACATATAGAACTACTAGGAAAAAATAAACAAGTTTGTTTAGTTAAAAGAAAAACATCACAAAATAAAGTAGAATCAAAAGAGATTTCAGGGTTGGTTTTAGAGAGTGCCTGAAATAGTGCAATTGAGGGATGGCCTAATCGTTGGTGCCAAATATGAGGTTCCCATCGGATGTGGTGTATGATATGTGATGTTTGGTTGGTTTTGAGATAGTATAAACCATTAAGTTATTCGCCCAAGCCAATCATTTTATTCGTAGCTATGTCCTGCACCACAAAAAAATCAGGGTAAAATGTTATACTACAACCCAATGCCCAAGTAAATTTACCAACTGATAACATATTAAATTTAAATTTTAGTACATAGAGGACATAATTTAGAGTAATGTTATTCAACAACTTTGTTAACTTAACACACTCAATTTTAGCTTGATCTTTATTTGGTAACTGAATAGAATTGTAAGAAGGAGTTGTCTTATGTAATGTTGGTTAAACATTAAAAATATGATTGGTAACCCCACTATCAATAATCTATTCAGTATGTGATAGAGGTTTAATCTTACAACAGAAAGGTGAGTGAATACTTGTAGTGTTCACAAAAAGTAAAGTGTTACAATTATCCTTCAAAAGTAGAGTTTTGAGTTGATTGTACTATTTGGGAGTGAAAGTGGTGTTGGTAAAATGTTGTCTCTTAAATTCTTCTTTGGCCGTCAAGTTATTAACATTAGGCTTTTTTTCTCTTGGCTTCATTTCCTTACCATGTAATTTGTGTCCAGGTGGAAAACTATGGAGAAAGTAGCAACGATTAATGATGTGGTTGTATTTTTCAAAATGAGTACAACTTTTTTTCTTGGATGTTCAATTCTTGGTTTCTGAAGCATTTGAAATTTGCATTATAGCATGATTGGCTCACTTTCTCTTCTAATGGCCACTTCAATTTATCTCTCTTGTTGGAGTATCAAGCATGAATCTTGTGTGTGTCTGGGAGATGACTTATCATGAGAATTGAACTTCGCATACTAGCATAAGATTCATTTAGTCCCATCAAGAACTACATGACCCTTTCTTTTTCTTCTCGTTCGGCAAAGCCTTTTAGACCCTCACAAGTACAAGAAATTAGATTATGATAAGAAGTCAACTTATCATAAAGTGACTTTATCTTAGTGTAATAGGCTGAAATAGACTAAGACCCTTGTCATTGTTCGATAATTTCTTGTCAAATTTGTAGATTTAGGAGTCATTCCCTTGAGAGAACCTATATTTCAAGTCATCTCAGACTTCGTTCGTAATTTCTGCATAAATAACACTTCCTGCAATATTAGAATGAATTGAATTCAAAATCTAGGATAATACCATATTATTGCACTGTTGCCAAGCCGAAAACTTAACGTTAGATTAAGGCGGTGCTTGTATTGTTCTGTTGATAAATCCAATTTTGTTCTTGGCATTTAGAGCTATATGCATCGCCCGGCTCTATTGTCCATAATTATCTCTTTCAAGCATTTTAGTAACCAAAACGAGACCTAGAATATCCGAATAATGTATGGTAAAGACATCCATATCATCAGCAATTTTATCTACCATCATCTTAGAAAATTACTCATTCTCCTTTTTTAAATTAACGGAAGTCATATAAGAAAGTTAAGACTCTAATACTATGAAACATTGAGAAAGTTAAAGAAAAAATTGAATAAAAATTGTGTATTGTTGTATATCAAAATATAAAAAGTAAGCTTTACATTTATAAAGTTATTCTTATATTGAAAAAAAAAGAAGCTAAATGAGGTAATTAAATATAAAAGGAAAATACACATAAAAAATAATTGAAAATATTTGACTTAAAATTCAATTAAATAAAAAATTATTTTATTTATTTACTTTTTTAACAAATTAAATAATTTGTTTACTCTTTTAACAAATCAAATAATTTATTTTCTCTTTAAAAAATTATTTTATTTATTTCCTCTTTTAACATTTATTTCATCTAATTTTTTCTAAGAATGGCAGGTTCTTCTATGCAATTTATATATCATGCTTTACTAGGTCCCCTTTCGATGTTTACTCAACCAATCCTACTTTTATCTGGGCCTGGAATCAATTTCTCTAAGAATAAAACCCTTGTGCTTTTGATAGGCGTCTAGAAATAAAAGCTAGCTAAAGGCTTGTTTGTTAGTATTAACCTATTTTTCTTATATATTTAGAAAGATATATATTTAAAAAAAATAATATTAATATTTTAAATTATATTTTAAATTGATATATCAAATAAATATTAAATATAATAAATAATTTTATATTTTATATTATTTTAACATTAATACATATTTTACATGTTATTTTTTGAGATATAATTATAGATACAATTTAAAATATTATCATTTGCTCATTTGAAAGATGCTCAAAATTAATTTTTTTTAAAAAAACCTTACGAAATTTGTGCAATACAACTGACACCTAGAACGTAGAAACAACAATTAATTTACCATTAGATTCGCATTTGGCTGTCCGTCATATTCTTTAAAACCGGCGGCATGATTTCGCAGGTCGCTAAAAGATAACAATTATAACCACCCCTCTCTAATTTTATGAATAAAATACCAAGACAGAGAGAGAACAATTTCAATCAAGGGCACCATGATGAAGCTTCCTTTATTCACCACTGAATTCAATTGCTTCTTTATTGAAAGGAAAAAACCTAGTGCTCTAATTGCTTTATCTATGATGCCACGTGTCTGTTGAGAATAAAGTCTCCAAAATCCTAAGAATCTTTTGAGCAACTTTGCGTCAACAAAATATACAAGTCCTAACTTCTGTACTTGCTTAAGAGTTTGATAACAAATATAATAAGAAAATTAAACTTGCATCTGATTAATTAAATTGACTCATTAACTAATCCACCCCATCATTAGTATTAATTAGGCTGCCGCAATTAGAGACTTCGAACCGAATTTTATTCATATAATTCAACATCCAATCGTATGAAAATTAATGATATAATGCGTAACTATCAAATAAAATACTACTTACTTTTTTTTAAAAAGAAAAAAACCCTTCTGCAATTATAATTGATGGAATCTATCAATCTAATACGTGTTTTATTTCCTGCATTCTGAAGATCATAATTTGTGATCCAGACTATCAAAAAAAAAAAACAAAAAACAGTACGATCTATAAATCATTATTATGCGTACAGAATACGCGAGATTTTATACATTAGAGATCCACAGAAAGATGAAAATAAGCAACTTGTTATAGGTAAGAATTTGTATATTTTGATATTGTCTGAAGGCTTCTAATCTCAAGAAGCAACTATTGAAATGATTGCTGATTTGTGTTTCTTCTGAATATACACGGAAAAACAGTAATTAAATTATTTGAAGGAGTATCAAACTCCATAGTCCGAAGTACATGCAGATGAGAGCTCATATCATCTCGTCTATTGATGATCTTTGCTAGCTGAGGCCACTTGATCATCCAAAAATCACGAAATGAATGTCGAGTACACCACCAACGAAGATCTTACGCATTTTGCAGTGATCATAGTTCCAGAGTATCTCTTCCTCATTCTCTTTGTTATTATTAATTCTCTTTTCACTAGTCTTACATGTTTATCTCCAGCTTACACTATATGGCAATAAATAAATAAATAAATAATCCAAACTCCAAGCTCTCCGGTGTCCTACCTCCACATATCCCCACAAACATGTGTCTATTGAACGCATGACAAGAACCCCATTGATTTATTATAATGTTTACCTATTTTAGTACCAAATATTAAGAATAGGGGTTTTAGGAGGACTATAGATAGAGCGGGGTGTTAGTACTTCGACGAAACACCCTAAATCGGTACTTAGTAGGACTTTTTTTTTTTAGTGTATTTTACAACTATTATAACATGGGAGAGGGCGGACTCTAATTCCTGACCTCTGGTTATGGGGGTGCACCTACAAGGGGAGCTTGCCATTTTGGCTAAGCTCCCATGTGCGTACTTAGTAGGACTCTTAGTGGGTGTTACTTGTAAACTTACCCAGCTTAGTTAACACTCATCACAATTAATAATAATAATTAACTTTCCTCTTCTAATAACTAGATTTTGGGCCAGATTTCCAAGCCCGACCATTATTCTGACCCATCTCACCTTATGTGATAGTCACAAACATTTATGAACATGATCAAAATTATCCCATGGCAAAACCCAGCCATTATCAAATCTAATACCATCGTTACAGAGGTGGGTTGCGATTTGACTATCAACCTAATAAATCTCACGCCTAGGTAGCCCTTGGTGCCAAGTTAACACAAGACCAACACTAAAAGACCAATGCAACTTAGCACAAACTATAATTTCGCTATTCACAGAATGCAAAACTTAAAAACATGAAAATTCAATCTTTGATTTCTTTTATCTAACTATTCACAAGTATAAATGCGTTTCCAATATATTTGCAAGTTTAATGATCAGATACAATTTGTAAAAATAGTTGCCAGCCTCGAGTAAATAGCCTTCTATATTCCTTAAGAAATTGAAGTTGTATGCTCCCACTTAATTTGCAAAAGATATTTTATCTGAAAGACAGCATCTAGGAACTGTTTCCTTTGGAATCAAGAAGTCCAAGTCATCATATATCCAATTCTAACATCAGTTGCCTCCCAAGGAAAAATTGTAGACCGAGATCTTAACAATGTCTTTGTTGGAAGTAGTTATTCAACAATCATGTATGGGTATAATTTAAGATGGATACCAATAAAGAGTTGTCATGAAATTGAGTATGCAATAGACGTATGAGAAAGGAGTAAAACAAAAAATTGAAAGCAAGGAGGGAGGTGAAGAAAAGTCAAGGAACTAACTCCTAGCCCGACCGCTGCAATGCTGGCTTTGTAGTGTTATAACTCTGACTTTGCAGTGCTATAACACCGACTTTGCAATGCTACGGCATCGATTCCAGAAACTCTGGCGCGACAATGGTTCTAGCGCCATAGCAGCAAACAAGTACCACTACAATGGTGTGACAAAGTCGCATTAGCTCTACAGCAACAAACAAGTTTTGCTGTTGTGGTGTGATAAAGTGCACCAGCCTTGCAGTGAAAACTAGATAGCGTTGCAGCGATGCAATTTTAAAAACTTTTATTTTTCACTTGCATTTCATTTATTTAAGGGGATTTTAAACTCGTATATATATGGACTCTTATTTCAACTAGGATTTATAGGGACTTTGTAAACACCATATAAACCCTTGTAAACCTATAGAATTAATCAAGTATTAAAGAGAGACTCTAAAAGAGATTAGAAAGTTAGGTAAACACTAAGTGCTTGTATGCATTAAGAAGAAATTATTATCGAGCGTTTATTATTCTTGTGTGAACAAAAGTATGCCAAATAAATTCTTTAAGAGTTTTTATTCCATTTTTTTTGTAATCTCTAAAATAGTTAATAAAAGAGATTAGGATCATTTGATCTACTGTAGACATAGGCTTTTTGCCAAATCATATAAATTGATTGTGTGTTCTTGATTTGATATGGTATTTACTTCTTGTCTTATATTTACTCATGATTGTATGCTTCCACAACAAGTGAGTATTAGGGTGAAAAATTAATTTCGAAGATAAGTTATTGCTAAACCTAATTTCCCCTCAATAGTCTCAATACACAAGTGCAGTTTAATGTCTTGATTGTTTTTCAATGCCAGATTGAAGTATCAGAGTCAAACCTCAGCTCCCATATTGGCTAGTAGAGCAAATCTTGCTTTAGCGTTAACACTCGAGGCTTCTCATCAGATGGACTGTCCTCATGCATACAAACTCTCCATGTTTTATTTCCTAAAATATTATTAAAACTATGAGTATACGATATTTTACCTCTAAAATGTGAGTGACAAAACAATTCAAAAAGTCTGGAAAGTATATTTAAGCTGCTCATTCCGAGCAATGAGTATTCGATAGTATAAATAATATCCACAACTGATGCTTAAAACCCCATTTCATATGGCATATCTACTGGCGAAAAGAAATTTTTAATTGGAAAAAGCCTTTTTTGACTTTTTTTTTTCAAACCAATAAATGTCAGATTATATGCCTTGTGCATCAAAAATAATTTACCCTAAGTCAAGCATGTATCTCCTCGCTTTGAAACTACCCAAAATCCCAATGAGACTAATAGCAAATCATGTCAATTTGGCTCTCAAAGTCTGCTAGTTAAGACTTTGGGACCTCACCAACACAATGAATACAAAATGATTTTCCTTGGACTTGGTATAAAGCGACATTTATTCACAGAACAGATATCTGAAACGATAAAATATACCATAAAAAGTATTTCAAACTAAGTTAAGAGCTAAAGCATGGTAGAAACCATATATATTCCCCATGAATGGTTTAAAAGAAAAAATAAGATAAATATGATGTATCAGGAATAAAGCATACTTGGGTCCAATGATCAGTCAGAGCAAAACCTCGAGCCTTTGAAATCAACGTAGGATAAAGTTCAACCTCCAAAATCCTAACAAGTGGCATTGGCCTTTTGACACCATTTATGAGAAGAGAAGGTTCACTTGCACAAATTATGATTTTGTCAAGAACTCACCTGATTGTATAGATTGGAATACCTCTGACAAAATGACGATCCTCTGAAGAAATGCCACCAAGTTTCAGCTGAAAATAGGGAATTTAAGCATCAACACGGAAAATTAGTCACTTAAAGCAGATCACAAGCAATTAGTTAACAGACAACCTGAGTTCTTTTTATCTTTTATTTATTTTTTATTATTATTTTTTTTTTGAAAGAAGGAAACCTGAGTTGAAAAGGTTCCCCAGATAGCTTGCACCCTTCCACGCTCACCAGTCAGCACACCCGAAAATGAACTACATAGTACGGTACACCGTATATAAAAGTAACCAACTGAACTGAGACCACCCTTTAGAAAAATGGTAACTCCCTAACCGGTATCAAGCTCAATAACTTTCATATTCATTGCTCTGTATCGAGGACAATCAGCTGAACTGCTATTCAAAGCGGCACATGGATTGGTTACAACTGAGTTCCTAAAAGTTGCTTGTAGACTTCTACTTAATCCCACGAGATAAACTGAATCCCCACGGCGTAATGCAGATTCTGTTGGATAAAGAACAATTGAAAACACACATTATAAAGATGAAGGATGATAATGCATTAACAAAATATAAAATATATATTACAAGTATATATCATTAGATAAAAAATATATAATATAGGCATACATCATTAGATTGTTGAAGGATGGCATAGGGAAAAAAAGCTCAAAAAGTCAAACTACCAGGAAGTAGTTCAGCAGCATGAACCATTGAGGCACCAGCAACAGAAAGTGTTAGAATTTAATGCACTTCTCTACATTTCTCTACAACTCTCAATAATTTTAGAATGGAGAATTCTTTGCAACTAAGTAAGTTGCAGAAAAATTAAAGTTTACAGCTATCCTTGAATATTCTAAACATGTCTTAGTTGTTAAGTAAATGGTAGCAAACTTGTATTTGATTACAAGTTGTCATGTAAGTTCTAGCATGTATTAGTTGTCATTTGACATTTAGGAAGACAACTTTGAATTTGTAAGCTCCATGGAGAGCTATAAATATACATACAAGTTATTAATATATATAGCTTAAAAAAAGGCTCATTGAGAGCTCAAATGTAGCTAGTAGTAGCTCATTAGGAGCTCAATAGAAACTCATTAGCAATATAATATTCATTGCTAAAAATATGAGTGTATAAACACACAAAATATATAAAGTTATAGAGCTCTACAGTAGCAACTCATTTAATAGAAAAAATTATGTTTTAGTATTTTGCATGCATCCTTCAAATACAAAATTCTCTAAACATAAACAAATATATTTCAACCTTTATTCATTCAAAAAATTTAACATTGTGTCAAAGCTCTAAAATTTTCAACAATTTCATTAAACACAAATAAATCCATTTCTCCTCAAAATATATATTTCTAACATGGTATCAGAGCTCTCAAAATTTTCAATATAGTATTAAATCAATAATTTCTAACAAGTGGTATCAAAGTCAGTTTTGATCATAACTAGGCATATCAGTGTGGACATATCAAAGCCTAGTTCGATCATAGTTGGGCCTTATCATCAAGCATCCAAGAGATGGCTTTCGCAGCAAGTGATAATGCAACAATCACATACTCTGCCCTTCCAATTTTTAGGGGAGAGAAAATAAGATTTTTGAGAGGTGAAAATAAAGGCATTACTTATAATAGAAAGATATGTGAGTATTGTTGATAAAGACCTCAAAAATTAAAAAAAATGAAGACCAACTTGCAGCAGCACATCAAGAAAATCTTGAGGCAACTCAAGAGGAAATAAGAAAAAAAATTGTAGCTTGTGGATTAGCAAATTTGTTGAGCTCTGCCATAGCAACTCAAAAACAAATTCTGTTATCTTAAAAACTCATTTGTGTTGTAAAGAAAGTGTACTAAAGGGGAGTGTTGAAATTTAATGCACTTATTCATATTTCTTCACAACTCTCAATAATTCTAGAATGGATGCAGTAAGTATAAATGCAAAATTTTTAAAGACAAAAATGGAGAATTTTAAAAACTAAGTTGCAAAAAATTGAAGTTTACAGTTGTCCTTGAATATTCTAGATATGTCTTAGTTATTAAGTAAATGGTAGCAAACTTGTATTTGATTACAAGTTTTCATGTAAGTTCAAGCATGTATTAGTTGTCATTTGACATTTAGGAAGACAACTTTTAATTTGTAAGCTCTATCGAGAACTATAAATATACATACAAGTTATTGATATATATAGCTTAAAAAAAGGCTCATTGAGAGCTCAAATGTAGCTAGTAATAGCTCATTACGAGCTCAATAAAAACTCATTAGCAATGCAATATTCATTGCTAAAAACATGGGTGTATAAATACATGAAATATATGAAGTTATAGAGCTCTACAGTAGCAACTCATTTAATAGAAAAAATTTTGTTTTAGTGTTTTGCATGCATCCTTCAAATACAAAATTCTCTAAACATAAACAAATATATTTCAACCACTATTCATTCAAAAAATTTAACATTGTATCAAAGCTATAAAATTTTCAACAATTTCATCAAACACAAATAAATCCATTTCTCCTCAAAATATATATTTCTAACATGGTATTAGAGCTCTCAAAATTTTCAACATAGTATTAAAGTCTATAATTTCTAACAAGTGGTATTAAAGCCAATTTTGATCATAACTAGGCATATCAGTGTGGGTATATCAGAGTCTAGTTCGATCATAGGTAGGACCTATCATCAAGCATCGAAGAGATGACTTTTCGCAACAAGTGATAATGCAACAATTACATACTCTGCCCTTCCAATGTTTAGGGGAGAGAAAATAAAATTTTTGGTAGGTGAAAATAAAGGCATTACTCATAACAGAAAGATATGTGAGTATTATTGATAAAGACTTAAAAAATTCAAAAAAAGAAGACCAACTTGCAGCAGCACAACAAAACAATCTTGAGGCAACTCAAGAGGAAATAAATAAAAAATTGTAGCTTATGGATTAGCAAATTTATTGAGCTCTGCCGTAGCAACTCAAAAACAAATTCTATTATCTTAAAAACTCATTTGTGTTGTGAAGAAATTGCATTAAAGGGGAATGTTAAAATTTAATGCACTTATTGATATTTCTTCACAACTCTCAATAATTCTAGAATGGGTGCAATAAGTATGAATGCAGAATTTTAAAGACAAGAATGGATAATTTTTAACAACTAAGTTGCAAAAACATTGAAGTTTACAGTTGTCATTGAATATTCTAGATATGTCTTAGTTGTTAAGTAAATGGTAGTAAACTTGTATTTGATTATAATTTTTCATGTAAGTTCTAGCATGTTTTAGTTGTCATTTGACATTTAAGAAGACAACTTTTAATTTGTAAGTGCTATAAAGAGTTATAAATATGTGTACAAGTCATTGATATATGTAGCTTTAAAAAAATTCATTGACAGCTTAAATGTAGTTTAGTAATAGCTCATTAGGAGCTCACTAGAAGCTCATTAACAATGCAATATTTATTGTTAAAAATGTGTATAAACATACAATATATGAAATTATAAAGTTTTGCGGTAGCATCTCATTCAATAAAAAAAAAAGTTATATTTTAATATTCTGCATTCATTTTTTAAATACAAAATTTTTCAAATACAAATAAATACATGTCAACCTTTATTCATTCAAAAATTTCAACATGGTATCTAAAATTTTCAACAAATCCATTTCTCCTCAAAATATACATTTCTAACAGAATGATCATATGCAATTAGAGCAAAATTGTGAACAGGATGGAGAAAGACCAACCGCAATGGAAACTAGGCAACTTAATTAATATTGTAAAACAATAATTGCAGTTTTTGCACCTCATAAGTTTTACCTCTCCGGGTGTTTCAATTGGAAAAGCAGTAAATGAAAGCATCACATCAGATGCAGATAGTGCAACCGTGTTATTGTCAACTGCGACCAAGCCCATGCTTTGAGTATGGTAGATGATGACACCAATCCAAAAAAATTGTTGTGAATGGACACCATCAATCATACATGATGGTGGCACGTGAACCCGCAAATATAACAATTAATTTATTTTGCTTCCAAAATATTGTTCAGCCATGCAAGCTCTCTCAAAATAGAAGTACCAGAAAAGGGTTGAGCAAACCAGAGGCAATTGATAAGAGCGAACAGCTGAAATATAGTGCCTTTCAAATATTACCTCAAACATTACGACAGTGGGCTCAATCACACGTTCTGCAAATGAGGCATTTGTTGTTGCTGCAGTTGCATCAAGACGATCTCCTGCATTTGCCATAGTACGTGAATCCTCCAATCTAACATCTCAACTTTCATCCGGGGAGCATACAGCAACAACACAATTGGCAGATGCAGACTCTTCCACTCGTCGTTTCTTTCTTCCACCATCAGATTCATCCTGAGAGTGTGATTCTACAGAAGCATGTTCATAGGCGGTTTCCATACTAGTAACACCATCAGTCAACTCTTGGCTATTACCTCAATGCAGATGTTCCATATAAACAGGCTCACTACATAATGGACCTGTTTGACTCGTAACCCCTTGTCCTCCACCATTGACACCAGAAGATGGTGCAATAGCAGGCTTCGCTGTCCACAGACCAGAACTATCATCACGAGTGTATATCTGAGGAGGGGCATACCATTCATGGCGATCAATTGTGACTATGACAGACTGCAGTTATTACAAGAGTCACAAAAAAATCAAATAAAATACTGGACTCGTTTACTTAAAGCAGTGAATGTTAATTTGTGCGCACGCAAGCACATAATTTATGATTTGTTAACATGATACACATACAGAGGAACAAAATCATTTCCTACAATGAAGTGAAAAATGCAGACAACTAATTCGACAAATATGAATATGTATGTAATTTTATCCCCCTAATTTTAATATGTAGACTCTAGCCCTTATTAGTATTTATTTTTTTTGGGCATCTTGGCCCTTGATCTCCAAAATTCAACATATGACGCACTTTAAATGGCTCTGCCCCTTCTTCTCATCAGTTAAAAAATCTGGCTTTCTCACGTCTTGGACCTGCCCTTGCTCCTCATCAATTTAGAGCAGGTGTAATTTCTTTTTTCTTGCTTTTTTACTTCTCGGCCCCTCAATAGTTAAAAAATCTGGCTCTGCTTTTACTCCTCATCCTTATAATTGTTAGACATATAATGTTAATTATGTCCTTAAAGCATGTGAAATGATATTTTATTTGATTAATAAAAATTTATTCATACATATAATTAAGTATATATTTTTGAGCTCATATTTATAAAGTATGTTATGTACGTATTAGGCATATAATATTAATACAGAGAGTATAGATTATAAGTTTTTCATAAATTAAATTTAGTTCACAATCATTAATGAAATTGATATTTCATTATGTAAGATTATAGCTTTTTTGTTTCTTATAGTTGATGATTTACCTTAATCATTAAAGTAGAGACTTCGAGTAGAAACATTACTGTAAATGCTACATTGAATAGAACTATTATAAATTTCGATCATGTTAATTAAATGTCATTGATCTTCATTCACAAAAGTTTTAATAAGCTTGATTGATTTTAATCCGAAGCAAATAATGAACTTACATTCATACATTATATCTTTTGAGTTATCACAAAGTAAGATTTATATAAACTGTCAAAACCTCGATATCTTAAAGATATAATTTCATGGATCGTAGGAACATATATTTTCAAGATGGAATCTAATAAATAATATCCACCTAAGCCGTTTGCAATACTTGATCATTTAAATTTGTGGCCGTAATATATTCAATAAATTATTTATTGAATAATAATATTTATTTGTAAATTTATTTATAAATATAGATATATTAAAAGTGATCGTTAGAGCATTCGGTGACTTATAGGCAAATAAGTAATTAAAGATGCAAGATATTTTTTTCATGGTCTAACTTTAATTATGAACATCAATTAGAGTGTCAATTAAATTGTTATTATTGGTCTAAAGATCAAACTCAATTTAATTAAAATGAATTTTAATTAAATGGGCTTTTACTTAATAATATGAGTTACTAAAGTATAGCCATTGACTTTTAGTGGAATAGTCGGGGGTTAACTTAGAATAACTGGTGTATCATAAGATGATTAGAACTGGGCCTTTTAAGTTAGAGATAGGAATTTCATGGGTCTTGCAGTCCCTCTATTAGCTCAAATCCTAATCAAATTCTAATTTTCAAATCCTAATCTAATTCTAAACACTCAAGGGAGATTCCTATATATATGGAAGATTTGGAGTAGTAAATCATTACAACAATTATAACCAAAAGTAATTCTTTTTACTTGTTCTTACGTGAAAAAAGAATTTAGTTATTACACTTCTCTCAAATTTGGGTATTAGTGATTTTATAGATTAAGAAAAGATCAATGTGTCCACACACGTTAAGTTTAAAGGTTGAAGATAGTAGAGAAGATTGCAGTCAACCAATTCAAAATTTGCCATAGTGAAGAATTGAGGTAATCTTCTATCCTTATGCATGTAATTGTGAATAAGACGATGTAGTATCCGCTGTATTTATTTTATTAAACAGAAAAAATTTTATTTACTATCAACAACTGGTATCAAAGTCGTCTTGTTTCATATTATATGTGTAATTTATTTTATGTGTGGAGTAATTATTTACTGTGACACCAATTGTATATTTAATCTATATTTATTATTTTATTAATTATGGGATGAATGGTTACGCCTAATAATTTATGTCTAGATATTTGCTTGTATTTGTTTTTAGAATTATAATCAGAGAGGGTAATGAAATAATATCACAATTTTTTCTCTTAATTAATTCTTGATTTTTTTAGATTTGTTTTTATGCAATTAATTGGCGTAGTTCTTTTTTTATTAATTTTATTGTATTTAATAAAAAAGCAAACGGGAAAAAAAATATGTAACAACAAAAAAGAAAGAAAACAAAAAACAAAAAACAAATGTGAAAGTGAAGGTGTGGGAGGCGGCCTGAAGAGGATGGAATTACGGTTCATCTGATAAATATTAAATAGGCCCCTTCTAAGTTTGAACTAATTTTATTTTTGTTAATTTAATTTGTATATATTATAACTTGTTCTTTAAAGGTTTGTTAATTATGTAAATAGGTCCAACATAATAATTTATTCTCACTCAGCCCCCTTTATGTTTGGGACAATTTTAGTTTGGTTAGAAAATTTTAAGAGATTTGTAAATAGGTCTCAATTTTGATCCAAATTTGTTTTGGACTAATTTTTGGATATTTACAAATTTAAAATTGACCCAAACTCTTTTTAATTTTGGTCCAATTTTATAAAAAACAATTTGGACTATTTTATTAAAATTATTGAGTCTAAAAATATTTTTAATTTAAATGTTTTTAAGAATGCCCAATAGAAATTTTAACCCAACAATATGCCCAATTTATTTTTAAAAAAATAAGTGGACCAAAGAAATTAAAATGCCCATAAAAAGAGACAAGCATGAGGAGATAACATTATAGAAGAGCCCAAGTTGACTTCAAGGAAGTCTTTGAAGAATTTAGGCTTAGTTTTAATGTTTTGCTTCCTAGGAAAAGTCGTAAATTATGGGTATTTATTTATCTTGTTAATTGATTTAATGAATAACATGTCCTATAGATTAAGGGTGCCACATTCACATGTCCATACATAAAATATATAATTTTGTGTGACATTAATGTTCTAATGCAATTAGGATAAGATTATCATCATTGTTTTAATATTATATTAATTTATTATTTGACGTGACCTTATTAATTATTTTATGATTATAAAATTAGATATTAATAAGTAGAATGTCAATTTTAAAAATTAATTGGTATATTAAAATTAAAAACTCTAAAGATTAAAATATTAAATGAGAGAGAGCTTTAGGCATAAAAGCCACAGCCTCCATTATTAGTCTTATAGTAAGGTTGATTAATGTCTTGCCTCGAACCTTGTGAGCTCCCTGCGAAGGAAATTAATTACAATTGATTATTATATAGAACTTCCCTAAAGGTTAAGATCCAATATAAGATTCATGCAAAATTGACTATTTTACGGTAATTGTTTTAATTAGAAAATATAGAGGATTGAAATAATGGTTATACACTCAACTTAGGTTGATTGATATCCTTTTTATGAAGTTTTTGTCAATCAAATCTAAGGGCAAAAAATCGGTAGTTTATTACTATTTAATATGAGATATGTAGATAATAATAAATAAAAAATTTGCATGGTACTAGTATAATTAATGATGGATACGACAACCTACAAAGGCATATTCTGAATGAAAGTTGGATTATCAATGTATATTATAGTTAAAGAGTTCTACATAAATGCATTTCATGCATTCATACAAAAGTTTCACATGCTATCAAATAATATATGCTTATGTACGAATTTATTTTTTAGAATTATATCTTCATTCATCCCACTAGCATCCATCCTAAGCTAAAACTAGTTAACCAAGAATAATTATGTGGATTGAGAAGGAACATAGATATTGCACTCACAGTTGAAAAGCACAGATATATCTTAATTGATAAATGTCCTCAAATACCTAATGAAAAGGCACCTTAAGATGAAATAAATGCTTACAATAGTCACTTGACTAAGAGCCCATATTCATCTTTTGGTCTCAATTTTAATGAAAACGAGTAATAAGAAGAAGAAGTATAAGCTAAAGAAAGCGTCTAATTTAAGATTTGTGAAAATTCGTAAAAAAGAAGTTCGACCCAAAGGAAAATGTTTTCAATATGGCATTAAGTGGCATTAGAAGAAAACACAATGTCATTTAGTTAAGTTTTTCTAATAACTAATAGGACATCTTTACCTTCTGGTAATATTTTTTTTTCACTGAGACATATTTAATGGTTGACTCTACAAATTCCTGAATAATAGATTTTGAAGCCACTAATCATATTTGCAATTCATTGCAAGGGTTCTAGGAAACTAAATCACTCAATGAATAAGAGATCAGTCTAAGATAGAAAATGACACAATTATTGCAACCAAGGTAGTGGGAGTTGTTCAACTTTATTTTGATGATTTTAAGACTTTGGTATTAGAGGATTGTTTATTAGTACCAAACTCAAATACAATTTGATTTCAGTTAGTTGTTTGAATAAATTTGGTTATTCTGTTATTTTTTACTCAAATGTGGTGACTAAAAGAAATAAATCGTTTATATGTTTGGTACACTAATTAACAATTTATACTACATATTTCTTAAAATTAACTCACTGTTTGGTACAAAATTAAATAATGAATCTAATCATCATAAGAGGATTAAAGTGACTCTTACTAATCAAACGTATCTATAGCATCTATGTTTTAGTCATATTAGTCTAGATAGGATCCCAAGACTAGTCAAAGATGGATCTTTGAGTTCATTAGATATTGAACCATTACTAGTCTATGAATCCTGTATAGAAGGCAAAATGACCAAAAGACCTTTTAATGCTAAAGGTAATAAAGCTATTGAAACATTAGAATTAGTGCACTTTGACGTAGGTGAGCCTGTGATCACACAAACTAAAGGAGTTTATGAATATATCATGACTTTTATTGATGAGTATTCTAAATTTGATTATGTGTACCTAATGCACCACAAGTTTGAGGCATTTGATAAATTCAAGGAGTTTCAGGTAGAAGTGGAAAGATAATTAAAAAAATACATAAAGGTAATTCGATCTGATTGAGGTGACGAATACCTTTATAGTGAGTTTAAGGCCTATTTGTCAAACAATGAGATATTATCCCAGTTGACTGCACTAGGGTCACCTCAGTAAAATGGTGTAGCAGAAAGGCAAAATAAAACTCTTCTTTAAAATAGTGAGGTTAATGATGAGTTATTCAACTTTACCTATCTCATTTTAGAGTTATGCCTTAGAAATAACTATGCATCTTCTTAACTTAATTCCATCTAAGTTAGTCCCAAAAATACCTCTAGAAATGTGGATGGGGCATAAACTAAGTTTATGTCACATATATATATGGAGTTGTCTAACATATTTGCTAAAAAGGAAGACAGACAAGTTAGAATTTAAGTAAAAGATTTATCTATTTCATCCTAAAAGAATAAGAGGAAGTATTTTCTATAGTCCTTAAAACAAGAAAGTATTGGTTAACACCAATGCAATCTTTTTTAAAGAATATTATATGAAAAACTACAAGCCTATGAGTAAGATAATTCTTAATGAGTTATCTGAGAACTCCAATATTGTGCTTGCGAAGTCAATTAGTTAATTCCCAAACCAGATCATAATAGCCAACTAGAGTCAGTTGTAGAACAACAACCACCGATACTTCATCATAGTAGGAGACTTATTAGACATTCAACTAGGAACATGTTAATTGGAGAGTTCTTTCATGTAGTCTCTAATGAGCATGAACTAGATCCCACTAGCTATGATGAAGCAATAGTTGATAAAGATGCAAACCATTAACATAAAGCTATGAAATCATAAATGGATTCTATGTATTCTAATAAAATTTGGGAACTTGTAGAGAAACCTAAAGAGATAAAATTCATAGGGTTTAAATTGGTCTACAAGAGAAAGATAATAGTAGATGAAAAGTTAAAAACCTTCAAAGTGGCAAAATGATACATTCAGAAAGAAGGTACCAATTATAAAGAGACTTTCTCGACGGTAGCCATGCTTAAGTCTATTAGAATTCTCTTTCCATTACAACAAATCTTGATTATGAGATTTGGCAAATAGATGTCAAGATTACCTTTCTTAATGGCAATCTTAAATAAAGTATCTATATGATGCAACCATATGGCTTTATAGCTACAGGCCAAGAGCATATGATTTGTAAATTGCAAAAATCTATCTATAGGCTTAAACAAGCACTTCGATCTTGAAAGATTAAATTTGATCAAGCAATCAAATCGTTTGATTTTAATCAAAATCCTGATGAATCTTGTGTTTATAAGAAGATAGATAGGCGGTTGGTGGTTTTTCAAGTCCTGTATTTAGATGATATACTACTAATTGAAAATGATGTAGGAATGTTATCATCAGATAAAATATGATTATCTAACCATTTTGATATAAATGATCTAGGAGAAGCTAGTAACATCTTTGAGATCAAAGTATTAAGGGATCGCAAGTGAAGGGTGTTAGGCTAATTCCAAATTGAGTATATTAATAAAATTCTGATCAAGTTTGCCATGCATAATTTCAAAAGAGATTGTTTCCTTTTAGATATGGAATTGATCTATCCAAGATCAGTTTCCTAAGACAACTGAAGAGATAGATCGCATGAGAGAAATTCTTTATGCATTAGCAGCAGGAAGTCTCATGTATGTAATTCTATGTACTAAATTATATATTTGTTATGTAGCTGGAATGATCAGCAGATATTAATATAATCCAAGACCAGAACACTGAACTGTAGTTAAGTATATATTCAAGTACCTTCGAAAAACGAAAGATTATATACTTGTATATTTCAATGAGGATCTTATACTAATTGGGTATACAGATTCAGATTTCCAAGCACATAAGGATACTCAAATCTTCCTTAGGGTATGTGTTCACTTTAAATGGTGAAGTTATAAGTTGGAGGGGTGCAATACAATTATTTATTGCAGACTCCACTATGGAAGCTAAATATGTAGCTACATCTGAAGCTATAAAATAGGCTATATAGCTCCAGATGTTCCATATAGAGCTTGAGGTGATACCTAATGCTTCGATGCCTATTGTTCTTTATTAATACAATAGTAAGGCAGCAGCACAGTCTAGTGAACCAAATACCACAAGATAAGAAAACACATTAAGAGAAAATAATATTTGGTAAAGGAATTTTGTGCAAAATAGTGAGATGATAATATATAAGATTACGTAAGCGATAATCTAGTAGATCCATTCACCTAAGTCATTGCCAGCTAAGAGTTTTGAAACACATGAATAATATAGGGGTTAAATAATTACTCGACATGCTTTATGGCAAGTAAGAGGTTGTTAGACATATAATGTTATTTATGCCCTTAAAGCATGTGAAATAATATTTTATTTAATTAATAAAAGTATATTCATACATATAATTAACCATACATTGATGAGCTCACATTTATGTATGTGATCTATGTATTAGGCATATAATGCTAATACAGAGGATATAAATTGCAAATTTTTATAAATTAAATCTAATTCACAACTATTAATGAAAACGGCATTTTATTATGCAAGGTTGTAGTTTTTCTGCTTCTTATAGTAGATGATTTACCTTGATCATCGAAGTAGAGACTTCAAGTAGAAAAACTAGTGTATATGTTACATTGAACATGACTATTGTGATTTTCGATCATGTTAACTAAATGTCATTGATCTTCAATCACAAAAGCTTTGATAAGTTTGATTGATCTTAATCCTGAGCAAATAATAAACTTATATTCATGCGTTATATCTTTTGAGTTATCACAAAGTAAGATCCATATAAACTATCAAAACCTCGATATCTTACAGATATAATTTCATGGGTCGTAGGAACATATATTTACAAGATGAAATCTAATAAATAATATCCACCTAAGCTGTTTGCAGTACTTGATCATTTGAATCTGTGGCCGCAATTTATTCAATAAATTATTTATTAAATAATAATATTTATTTATAAATTTATTTAAAATATATATATATATATATATTATAAGTGATCATTAGAGCATTCAGTGACTTAGAGGCAAATAAGTAATTAAAGATACAAAATATTTTTTCCATGGCCTAACTTTAATTATGAATATTAATTAGATGGTCAATTGAGTGGTAATTATTGGTCTAAAGACCAAATCTAATTTAATTAAAATGAGTTTTAATTAAATAAACTTTTACTTAATAACATGAGTTATTAGAATACAGCCCTTAACTTTTAGTGAAATAACTTGGAGTTAACTTAGAAAAACTGGTGTATCATAAAATGATTAGGACTATGCTTTTTAAGTTTGAGCTAGGAAGTCTATTGGTCTTGCAATTCTTTTATTAGTTTAAATCCTAATTAAACTCTAATTTTCTAATCCTAATCTAATTATAAATACCCTAAGAGAGATTCTTAAATATATGAGAGGTATGAAATAGTAAATCATTATAACAACCATAACTAGAGAAATTTCTTTTTACGTATTTTTATGTGAAAAAATAATTTCGCATAAGAAGAATTTAGTTATTATCATTTTCTCAAATTTTAGTATTAACGATTTTAAAGATTAAGAAAATATCAACGTGCCACACGCATGAAGTTTGAAGGTTGAGAATAATAAAAAAAATTATAATGAGTCAATTCAAGATTTATCATAATAAGGAATTGAAGTAATTTTTAATCTTTATCCATGTAATTACGAACAAGACAATTTAGCATGAGCTACATTTATTTTATTAAATAAAAAAAAAATTTATTTACTATTAACAATAATAATAACAAAAAATTACACCGGAGACGAATTGACAAACATATGCATCACAACAGAAGGTCACAACTCATTGCAGTCCAAATCCAATTTTCAATTAGAATCTAGCAGTACTTCGGTGAAAGAAACCCATTTAGGCCTATAATGAAGAGCAGTATACCTTCCTGCGATGACGATCCATATAGCTCATATATTCTAATGGAACTCGAACACCCCTAGATAGCCCGGATAGAGATTAGATTCTCAAGCCATTGTATCTCCACACCAGCAAATTTTTCAATGATGGCATGACGAGGAACGCCTGCTCTAAATAGCATATATCTGCAATAGTATTCAACATAATAGTTGTATTAAGTACAGAGAAGCAAGCGCTTAAAAACAATAGAATAAATCAAAATATGTTGTACCCCGTGCAATATTTCTCACTTTAGAGTCCCAGACAAATGAGAACTCGGTGATAACAGACAATACACAACCTGTAGACATAAATGAAAACCAAACGCACAAATTTCCCAAAGAAGATCTAAAACACTTACCCAGGTTCTGTAACTTATACAAGACCACAAGGAAAACTTAAATTTCTGGCCTGTTCAACGTAGGAAAACAAAAAATGTACATATAAATGGTTTGTCAATCATATTCAACCCACATACACCTTGTTGACATGTAGACCATCTTTCCATAATGCAATTGGTGAAAATCATTCACAATTCTGGCAACCTAGACTATAAGATCCATACAAGGTTAGTGTAACGATGAAGGACAAAAGCTCCAAATGACACAGGATGTTCGACTTTAACCACTAAACAGCAAGAGTACTCGCACCCAGTTGAACATTTTGATGACATTGAAACAGGAATGCTATACAAGGGAGAAGTGTGCATCAGGCATCAGCCACACATGTCTACTGTTGTTTGTGCACAACAAGAAGCAGAATTGAGAGAGATTGCATAAGTTAAAAAAATATAATAAAAAAAGCCTAAGATGGCCTTTTCTCAATGATAAACACTTCAGCACCAACAACACAAGAAACTCCATTAATCAATTAACCTAAGGTTGGCAAGGTTTTCTCAAGAGCCCTCCGAAAACCCAACCAAAGTAAATAAATTATTACTTAATTTGTTTCATTACTTAAATATATCATTCTTATTTTAAATTATCCAAATTTTTTTTTTTTTGCAGTTAATGTTAAATTTTCCTATAAAATGATATTTTTGTCTATGTTATAATTAATGTGTCAATCACTGTGTCCACTGTCAATAAATAATTGACCATTGATAAGATGGACATATACACACTCGAACAGAATCAAATCTTAATATTTATTTTTAAAAATAATAAAAACCTTCTACAGACTTTCGTCGGTGGTGAGCCATTTCGCCCACCAATTTTCAATGATAAAAATGACTAAAATATATGTAATTAGACTCCTTTTTTTATCTACACAATGGTAAATCATTTGTGATAAAAACAATATATCAGATGGTGGTTAAATATGATGGGAGAACAACGAGTACTTCCGTTCGCCATCAAGCAGGATGGCAGTGACTAATCTATCCAATGGTGACAATGATTGCGACCACCACCTCATTTTACAATAGACGACAATGGTAATTACTCTCTCACTATATTTGGTCGCCTTCTAATTATTTTATAATAAAAATAATAATCTCATAATTATATTGATAAAAAAAATGAAATCCGGTAATATAAACATTAATCATTTTATAATCGGAGGCCGATGGTCGATAGCGGCTCACAATTGAGCTAAGAATTGTAGGGTTATTCTTTATCATTTATTTATTAATTTTTTTAATAATTAATTATTATTTGACATGTGTTAGAGTATATAAATATCTTACTCTTTAATCATTAGATTTAACAATAATTATGTAATAAAGAGAAACAAAATTAAATCATTTAAAATAAAAAGAATAAATTTTAATAATAAATCGAATTATAAAGACAAAAATATCCTTCATCCGTTGAAAAAGATCAAGCCTAATGTTTAGTCAAGAGATGTAACATAGGTGCACTTAGACACAAGGTGGATAAAAAGGTCCGCCCAATTGCTTTGCTTCGAGTGAGACAGGAATTATTACACCCATCAGAAGCCAAATGTTTCAGAGGTATTATAGAGAAAGAGAAGGAAAATCAAAATAAAGGCTTAGGCTTAGAGAAAATATATATATATATAATATCCGAAGAAGATAACAATATATATAAAAAGCACAATAGCAAAATGAGATACTATTAGTAAAATAGTTAGTAAAATAAAAATTTATCCACATATATATATAGTATATATATAGTATATATATAGTGTCCATTAAAATAAAATAAAGACTACCAAATAAATAAATTTGGAAAATTTTTCAAGTTGACCGTTATTTTAATATTAATTTTTATTTTGACCAAAGTTAAATATTTTAAATTATATTAATCAAATATTCGATATGTTGACTATTTTACCCTTATTACAATTTTAATAATTTTTATTATTATTTAAATTTTTATTTTATTTTTTATAAATTACTGAAGAATATAAAATTTAAATTAATTATAAAAAGATTGTAAATTTATAATAATAATTAAAAATAATAACAATATAAATTAAAAATAACACAAAATGCTCGCTGGGCGTGCGCCCAGCGAGCATTTTGTGTTTTTAAAAAAAAAAAAATTTACAAATAAAATAAATAATTATATATTAAATATTCCTTATATGTTTTTCTTTATTTAAATATATAAAACCATCGTATTATTATTATTATTGTTATTTACCCCTAATATCATCTCTCGTTTTATTCGTTCTTAGCGTTCTCAAAACTCACAGATCGCTCACAAAACTCATATCTCTTGATCATAGCTAAAGTTCTGGCATTCTCAAAACTCACAGATCGCTCTCAAAACTCATATCTCTCGATCATAGCTAATGTTTAAAACAAGTAAGATTTTATTTATTTTAATTTAATTAATAATATTATTTATATTTATTGAAATAAATGATTAAAGTGTTTGGATATATATCTGTTACGATTAAGCTGTGGTTTATGATTGAGTTATGGTGCGCGTATAATTGTTGCTGGTGGTGGATTAGTATACGTCTGCGCATGACTGCACATATAATTGTTGTTGGCCACCGTTGTGTACACACTAGTAACAATCGGTGCTCATGTACAACCCGTTCCGATGAGCACCGATTGTAATAAAGTGCTGCTGCACATCACCGCAATGTTATAACACCACCACCAAATAGCTTTCATTTCTGAAACTGCATATTATATTTATTTTATATATTTAAAATATATTTACATATATAGTTATATATTCAATTATATTTTTTTAATTTAATTAATATAAAATTAAATTTAAATTATATTATATTTTTTTTAGGTATGTCACAAATTTCAACCATTATATGTTTTGGGGGGACATAGGAGAGCTGTAGCGATGGTTTTGAAAGATTCATTGGATATCAAAATATGCATATGATTGTTCCGAAAAATATTATATACAAAGCGTTGTAAAGAATAAGTCATCTTTTAGGAGTTAATCAAGTGCATTATAAAGTAACTTTGAAGTTTGAGGTTCCTTTAAGTGCTATAAAGTTGAGACCTATTCCACTTGAAAATGATGATGATGCAATATTGTGGTTGAGCTTACAGAATAATATGGTTACACCGTTTTGTATAACAGTAGATGCTCGAGGACCTGAAAGTAATACAGAAGCATCAATGGAGCAAAAAGAAGGCTATGCTAAGCAATTCTCATCAACAACTTCTGTGTATATTCTAAATTCTCCAGAGGATTATCATTATTCTCCTTCGATGCTCAACGAACAACAAGGCTACACATATGACCATAGTCAGATATATGAAGATGTTGGCGTTGATATTGGCTATGATATTGGTGAAAGTGATGATCATGGTTACGAGGTTGATGATGATTGTAGAAATGATTATGATGGTGATTATGAAGAGAATGAGGATGTAAATGATGATGCTGGTGATGATGATGAGGAGGAGGATGATGATGATGAGGAGGGTGATAATGATGATGAGGGTTATGATAAAGAAGAAAGGGTTAAGGTAGAAAATCCATTTCAGTTTTAGCCTGAGATACCACCATTTGACTTGAATGTATCGAAAAAAATTTCTTGTAATGGGATTGGTGATGTATTTGTAAGAAAATTATATAACAGCAAAGATAAAATTCATGAAGCTATAAGTATGGTTGCACTGAAGGGAAAATGGAGCTTTAGAGTTTACAAATCCACCAAAGATTGTTTCGAGTTGAAATGCGATGATGACAGCTGCAAGTGGAGGTTACGGGCAGTGTCGAGAGAAGGGCGATATTTTTTTGTTGTTAAGCGAGTAGATACAGGGCACACTTGTGTTTTGAGTCAATTAAGGAATGGTCACTGGCAAGCTAAGAGTCAAATTATTGCTAAAGTAATAAAAAATAAGTTTACATCGGTCAATAGAAACTATAGGCCAAAAGATATTCAAGCAGATATACGTGAACAATTCGGTGTTCAAATAACATATACTAATGCTTGGCTTGTTAGGGAGCGTGCATTAAGATTGATAAGAGGTACTCCTGAGGATTCATTTAGATTGCTTCCTGCATACAGCTATGTGTTGCAACAAAATAACCCAAGTACGGTTACTCATTTGAAAACTGACATGGATAATCACTTCAAGTATTTCTTTATGGCGTTAAGACCCTGCATCAGAGGTTTTAATTCATTAATCCGATCGGTAGTTGCAGTGGACGAAACATTTTTGAAAGGTTCCTATCTTGGTACAATATTTGTGGCCGTTTGTAAAGATGGAAACAATCAGATTTATCCATTGCCCTGGGGAATTGCTGACTCCGAAAATGATACTTCTTGGGAGTGGTTTATGGTTAAACTGCGAGGAGTTATTACAGATCATCAGAATCTTATTTTTATATCTGATCGACATGCCAGTATTGAGAAGGCTATACGGGGTGTGTTTTCTCATGCATATTATGGGTTCTGCATATATCATTTGAAAGAAAATTTGATAACAAAATACAAGTTGCCATCAGATAAGTCTAAAAAAGGGGTATACCTATCTACCTACTTCAGTACTGCCAAGGCTTATCGTGTCCATGATTTTCAATACCAATTAAACAAGATACGACAAATGAGACCTGACATAACAAAGTATTTGGAGGAAGATGTTGGTACGGTGAGATAGGCACGATCATCTGGTGCTTTCAGAAGGTATGACATTATGACTACTAATATCGCTGAGAGCATTAATGCAGTTGCAAAAGAAGCAAGAAAGCTTCCGGTGACTAATTTGGTAGAGTAGATGCGAGAGGTAACGCAATTGTGATTTTACCATAGACGATTGGCATCACAAAATATGACCAATGTCTTGACGAACTGGGTACATCATAAAGTCATGAAACATAACAATAAGGTAAGTCGAATGACCATTTCTCCTGTTGATGATTTACGATTTATAGTTATGGATGATGGAGTAAATTGGATTGTAGACATTGGCGAAAGAACATGCAGCTGTCGAAAGTTTGATTATCGGCAACTGCCTTGTTCCCATACACTCGCCGCATGCAGATACATCAGATTATCGCACGATAGTCTTTGTTCAACTTATTACACGTCCAAGACTTTATTCCGTGCCTATAGCGAGCCAATACTTCCGGTTAGTCAAGTGTCAGATTGGATAGTCCCAGAGTATTTGAAAAATATGGACATTCAACCTCCGATAGCACGTCGTCAGTTAGGCAGACGTCGAATGAATCGGATTCTATGTCAAGGAGAGGAACCATCAAAGAATATATGTAGTTGTTGTAGACAACATGGACATAACCGACAAACGTGTCGAAACCCTGTACCTTTACAGAGCAGGTGATGTATATTCATTTATAAACATTTACTTTATTGATATTTAATTATGTATAATATAAAGCTAATATTTAAATATTTTTTATTTCAGACGAATATGAAAAAATAAGAGAAAGAGTTATACCATGAGTCTTAATTATGTATAAGAGTCGAGTTTCGTCACTTCTGTAATTCACTTATTTTGTAATGCACTTATTTTGTAATGCACTTATTTCGTAATGCACTTATTTTGTAACGCACTTAATTTGTAATGTACTTATTTTGTAATTCACTTAATTTGTAATGCACTTATTTTGTAATTCAGTTATTTTGTAATACACTTAATTTGTAATTCACTTAATTTTGTAATTCACTTATTTTTTAATGCACTTGTACTGTGTATTACATATTTATTTTATTTTAATGCACTTGTCTTTAGTATTAATGTTGATAATTTTCACAAAAATTTTGACAGAATCTCCTCTATAATATGGACAATCCCAAACCTATCATATTAAATAAACACACTTCTATCAAACTGCAAAATCACTTTCGCATACATACACCCAAATCAACGCCCACAAACAATTATACACTCAAATCAATGCATATTGATTAAATCACACATCTATTAAACTACAAAAATACTTTCGCATACATACTCCCCAAATAATTGTGGTATATCAATTATACACCCAAATAAATGCATGTAAATAAATTATAGTGCTAAATATCTACGAAGCTGTAGTCCACAAATCAACGGCCATCTTCTATCTATAAAATGTACCAATGTCAGGGAATGAGTCAAATGGTCGACATAACATAAGATATTTAATATACATACAGACAAAGATGCCACAGTCCCCGCTCCCAACCTCTTGTTACGGCACATTCTCCCGGATACGAGTCACCGGCCAAGGGAACAAATTTGGGCTTTCTATGCCCCTCAAACTATAAAATCTACACCTTCGAAGGTACAAAGGCATTGCAACACACAAAGGCTCTATAAATTGCATGATGGACTCGTCTGAATGGCCGTTCACGCTATAATTATAAAGAACGATTGCAAACTGAGCAAGGTCGAGTTGCGCTACAATCCAATGTTCTTGATTCATATTTAGAGGAATATATACTTACAAAATAATTATGGTATTATTTTTAACTTAATGTTGTTACATGCACAGTAAAAAGTCATTATTATTCTTAAAAAAATACCTTATTGACCGATGCCCACGGTTTAGCGCCAAGTAACTCAGTCTTTGTTTCGAGTGCATAAGCTAATAACATCTCAAGCCAGTCGTTGTTGTCTTGAGGATTGGCAGTGAAGGACATTTTTCACATTTGTCGAATGTACTCCTAAACACAAATAAAAGATACTCGTTAAAGTCGATAATAGTTAAAGTCAATAATATTATATGCACAAAACACACAAAATATAATAACGTACATAGAAATATGCATCTGTAGTTGTACAATCCTGTAAGTACATGTTAGAAAATGTTCTTTGACACAAACGCAAAACCGTCAAATATTCATTTATATGCTACAAAACACACAAAATATGTTTACGTTTGATATTATTAGACAAATCACAAAAACAAAAAAAAGTTAAAATAAATCCTCACTGAATCGTCAAGCCAATTTTGTAGTATCTCATTAAACAGCGTATTGTTCGGATCGAGTCCGTGCAAATGAACCCGTTGTGTTGGGTCATTCTTTTTTATCCAATCCAAAAGCTCAGCATATTTACTCTGATCAATAGGAATCAACTGCCCGTTTATGTCAATAGTAGGATGAAGCTGTAAGTCCACAAGTTTCTTCTTCGTGGGCTGTTCTAACGGATTGGTATATGGACTGACTTGAGCTGCTGCCTTCTTGCGAAGACGCCTATACCTACTTTTGTTTTCACCCAATGGAGCAGGTATAATTTTTAAGCTTGTAGGGCTATCAGCCTCAGGAGCAAATGACTGATGCTGAGACTCGCTGGCAGGAGCAAATGTATGAAAGTTAGCAGCTATGAATTCGGCACCCTACAAAACCAAACAATACCGGTTAATGTATTGACTTGTTAAACTTTGTATCCAATATATTTAGGTTTAAAACGTACTATACTCTGCCCTACATCCTCGGAGATATTGGCTGGTTTAAGCTATTGCATCAAGAGAGATATCTGATGCAAGATATTTTCTTCAACCTTATCAATCTTGGCTGAAAGCTCTGCGTCACCCTTATCAATCCTGATAAATATCATTTCTTTAAGATCATCCATCTTCTTCTCCAGGATTTCATACTGTGATGTTGACGTGTCAGATTGAAACTATACATAAGTTATTATAATCAATTTTCACAAGCTAATACTAACCAGTAACAAAAGCATCAGATAATTGAAGGAAAAAAAATTAAATTATTGTACCATTGATTCAGTCGCTGGCGGGGCTTGAAATTCGTCGAGGTGCTGCAGATTATCGGTGAATTGGGTGTCTGGAATATCAACTGTATCCAACTTAAGACTCCCTCCCCATTTTCCCGATGGAATGCAAAAGTTTACCGCCGCACGATAGTCCACAGTCTTCTCATGTTTGCGAGGTACCAACTTCCTATGAACCTCCAAAACTCTTATAATATTTTAGATTTATTAATCATTATTAGAAAATATAACACAAATTATAAGAAAGTTATATATATTTTTTGTTGAACATAAAAGCATACCCCAACACCATCGAAGAGGACATCTACGATATTTTCGTATAATGGGGTGCTCGTGCCAGACCAATTTAGAATACGAGGAAAATAATCTCAATTCCTATTGGCAAACAACTCCCTACACCTCGGGATCGCCTCGTAGATTCACACTTGAGATGATAATAAATTTAAATTACAATGCCAACAAAATAAATTTTTCTCTATCATAATATCATAATGAATCAAAAAGATAGAATTATTTACCAAGAATGCGTGACAAAATGAGTATAAGTTGTATGATTTTATATCCCTAGCGCCTGTTTGTTTTACCTTCGCCAACTTTTTAATTGGAGCCGTGCATAAACTATTGTAGAGTACAGTCCATGCGATCATGGCCCAAGGATAGACATTAAGCTCATCTAAATTATCTACCAGATGAAGTACAAAATATTGTATGATTCTATTCCGATCACGTTGCATTATTAATTTATGAAATACATAAAATAGACACATTTTTACTGCATCTACATCATCGTCAAATGTAACGTTGCCGAACCACTTATTTAAATCCCTGTAAGTCAACTGACTTCTACCCGAAAAATATTTATGACAAAGTCTATCACCTAACCCACTTACTACAGAATAATCCTTCATCCTCAAACCAGTAATCAAATAAAAATCTTGACGAAAAAATCTAATACGTATTTTACCTATATAGAACCATAATTCTTCATATAAATATTTGGTATACACACGTCTTAATAAAATCTCATGAGCTAAAATACCTGAGAATGAAATATTTGATACATCCAATAAACTATCAAAACATGTGGTTCTAAATATTTCTATCTGCCTCGAAGTCAATTTATTTTCTATATTTCATATAACCCATTACTTCGAGTACGTATGTACATTTGCTCGGTAGAAAATATTTTCGGCAATTACATATTCTTTCGTGACATTCTCCTTCTTGAAAAAATTAAAAAATTATTAATATTAACAAAACAATAATCAATATAACATATAATCAAAATTTAATTTAATTATAACTAACAACCTAAACTATTTACATAACTATTAACCAAATTAAATTATTAAATTAAATAATTATAAATAAACATAAACAACATAAATTAATTAAAAAAATTTATAAAATGAAAATATTTTGGGGTAAAATGCCACGGCGCGTGCGTCTACGCGTTGCCCACAGCAGCGCGTAAATGCACGCGCTGCCGCATTTTACCCCAAAAAATATGCCGGATACATTCTACATCCAATCTACACACATTATTAACTTTATATCTATACATTTTTATATATATTTAATTAATATAAATTATAATACTGAAAAATAAAAAAAATATTTATAAATACATACCAACTTTGTTCTGCCATGACGAGAGAGAGAGAAGACTGCCGTGAGAGGTGGAGCGCCGCCGTGAGAGAGAGTGACCGTAAGGAGCGCCGCCGAAAGAGAGTGAACGTAAGAGAAAATTTGAAAAAGTGAAAAGGAAAGTAAAGGTGAAAATGTTGGTGGAGAGAAGAAAAATAAAAAAAAATAAAGAAATGTTTTTATTTAAAATAAAAGGGTAAAATAGAAAAAAATTAATGTAATTGGTTAATAATGCATATGTTATTTTGACTTGGTCAAAATAACATAAACATTTAAAAATTCGACCAATTTGGTTAATTTCCCAATAAATTTTATATTTCTAAATAAATCCCACCTTTAACTGCTGACACATTCTCACACACGTCTAACATGTGTGTGGGCACATCACTTTCGATGGCAAGAGTAAGAAGTGAGTCAGATTGCATCACCTATGAGATGAACTGTAGGGGCAGTGTAGAAAAGATTTCTTCTCATTTACATCCCTGAAGATTTGTAAAACATCACTTAGATGGAAAATTTTCATTAATAAGCAAGGACCTCCCTCAAATCAACTTGTCTTTTTATCCGAGAAAATAGCGAAAGAGCTATTTGAACACACTAAATATTTTTACACTGATTAGTAAATTTAAAATATTGGAAATTTACTTTATTTACCTCTTCAGTTAAACATATTAATTATCGTGTTCATTTAAAAGGAAAATAAAAAGTTATTAGCCATCCATTTTTCTCGTTGGAGGGAGGCCAAATTTGGGTCATCTCAATCGAACTTGATTTCCGGTCGAATATAAGTTTTGGTCCCGAAGGGACTTGTCTTGTGTCTTGATTCTCAAATGAACCTGATTCGAATTGGATCGGCTCAGGAATCGGGTTCAATTTCGGGAATGGATTTTGATTTGGGTGGGTTTGTGTTTGGAATTTTTGGATGCATTTAAATATTGGGCTAGATTTAGTTTTTATTGAGTTGTTGTATTTTGCACCTTTTTTAGGGCCTTTTTAGGGTTTTTTATTTGTACTTTTGTTTTTAGCTTTTGTTTTGAATTTTTTTTCCCTATTTAAAACTTTGAATGGTTTTATATAAGTTAAATAAAAAAAATTTAATTCACAATTGATTATGTGAAAGTAAACAACAAAATAAACAAATTTTAGTTCGAGCAATACATTCAATGTAATTAAAAGCAACATATAAAAGTAAGGAATTAAATAAGTAAATAGATAAAATAAACATACACATAATAAAATATACATTTACATTCATAATAAAAATGATTAACATTCATTCTTATCAACTGTATGCATAATAAGAATAATTAACTTCATTCTTATTAAATTTATTCAATAATTAAAATTCAACACCAAAAATTAATGAATTTCATTTAAAAAATATGAAAACAGCAAATGCTTAATTGTAAAAATAGAATATACTTTCCGTTAACAAATGGTAAAAATTAACCTACATGAGAAAATAGTTATTCGTAATATTCATAAGCAACAAAGTCAATTTTTATCCATTATATCAATCCACCCTTAGTTTTATCTTAAGAAAGCATAAATTACAGCTCCTCCATTAAGCACATTGTGCATTCATGGTCACCATGATGATAATGATAGTAGTATCAAGGATAATAGTCACGACAAGCAAGTTGAAAAGTGGTAATAACATCCTGCAAGATGTGCTTGAAGCTCTTAGACATGTAATTTTAGCTAAGATAGGAAGTGTTATTTAAGATGGCCTAGACGAAATAATTGATAAAGTCCTCAACCAGTTATGAGGGATGTAAACTTTATAAAGAAAAGTGAAACCCAACATAAAATTTCTTTGTCAAGAATCGTTCTTATTCAAATTCAAAAACTTTGACCCGTTATCTATAAATAAATAAGAACCAAAGGTATAAAATTTAATATATACGTCATTCTCAAGAAAGATGAGAAAGATTGTGAGTGATAAATTAAGGATGAAGAACACAAGATGAAATTTTGATAAATTCATAAAAGTTCTTTGAAAAACCAAGAGAAAACTCTCAATAACATTAATGTCATAAACTCTGAATTCCCTTTAAGGTTATAGGACCTTATATAGCTGAATTTACCGAGAGCATAAAAGGAAAAATAAGTCATATCTTCGGCATAGTAGAAATTGATTACAAAAAGAGCAAATAAATAACTAAGCATATTAAGGAAATAAGAATTCTTGTATCCTTGTTTTTAAATATAGTATAAGCTAAAAAAAGAAATAAGAAAAATAAGGATATAAGAGATTAGGAAACAAAATAAAGGGCAGATTTGTATGCCATTATTTTCCTTTATATGCCCAATTTCTTTTCTAAATTGATTATACCTTATTTTGTTCTTCACATAAATTACTCCAGATCACTTAACGAAACTTGAATAATATTAATAAAGCATTGATCATCTTGAATACTTAATTCAAGTTGTTTATTATTTTGAACAAAGCATGAATTTGAGATGTGCTCAACTAGCTTACTTAATGCTTCCATCATTTTTTTGGTTTTTACCTTTGTCATTGGAACCTTATATATGCTCAATGAATCTTATGAAACTTTGGCAACCTAATTCGTATCATCCCCCATTTCTTGAAAAGGATTTGTTCTTAAATCTTCACCTACATTAAAATAAGATGAATCAGTAATATTAAAGCTTGCAGTTATATTATACTCAACAGAAGGTCTAACTTGTAAGTATTGGTATTGATCCTTTCAACCATTGAAAATGGACCATATCCCATTGGAAGTAGTTTAGAACACCTTTGAATGAGAAACCATTTCTTTCTAATATGCAACCAAACCTAATCAGCTTGCTCAAATATAACTTTCTTGCACCTTTTATTAACTTAGTTGGCATATTGTTCAGTTCTCCTTTCAATGTTTTTTTCATGTCCTTTCATGGATATGTTTAACAAAGTCAATTTTCTTCTTTCCATCTAAATTAACACACTCATCCATAAGTAAATGAGTTAAATCCAAATGATTTAATGAATTATAACTAATAGGGGCATAATTATAATAGTATATTTGGTACTCCAACTGAGGTATTTTACTCTACATTATGAATATTTGGCTATTTATTTATTTATTTTATATCTTAAATAGGTGCATAAGGAAAACTGTGATGAATATGAACAAAAGGGCTTAAATCGGACTAGAAATGAGCAAAATATACTCAAATTATGTAACTTAGCCAAATTAGGCCTGGGTACTACGGCAGAGAGGTCAGTGTTGTGCCACCCAATCAAGGAATGTAGGATACAACTTCCCAGGTCTCAACCTTGTGGCGCCTATTTGATAAGTGTTAAAACCCTACTTTTTAGTCCTAATTCGAGTGGGATTCGAAGGCCCTCGACTATAGGGTTTCAAAACACATATAAAAAATATACTTTTCAGAGTAAAAACACATAGAATTTCAGAGGCAGCCATAAAGTATATTGGAACTAGTGCTCACGTACCATTCTAATATTGTATAAATATTAATTAATATTTATACAATAAATATTTCAAATAAAATCATTAACATTAAATATACTGTAAGATGGTTGTAACATTTCAGACATTGTATGATCTAAAGGAGTTCAGATCTAATCAAAAAGAGTTTAGACAAAGGCTAAGAGTTAGTAGTGCTGAAAGTTATAAATGCTAAGAGTTAGCACTATTAAGAATTAGCTAGTTATAAGAGTCAGTCAGATTTAAGGAGTTAAATCCTTGTCTGAAATGCGACAAAGATCTGAGGGTATAATAATAATGACATAGTTGTAAAAGGTTGCAATAGATGCAAGAAAATGTCATTATACAAGTATGTTCTCAAACCCTATGTTCTTGATCTATTTTCACTAATACGGGTTTGTTAATGTGAACCTTATTTAAATATAGATCAGTGTATGTCTATATTTGTATGGTACAGATAGTTGTCCTTAACTGACCATGAGCTTAGTGGAAGCACGTATAGGCAAGCAGATATTTAGTGAGGACTGGGTACTGAACAGGATCAATTAGGACCTCCAATAGACATCTCAAAGCCATCAATGGAAGGTCCTTTCGAGTTTGTAGAATTCGTAGTCCCTTGACTTGTGTACCATTATGAGCTTGTGAGTGATCCATCATACTTAGGTTCCACATACATCAAAGACCTTTCATAGTCTGACTGTTGGGTGTTATTGGGTATAGTTTGATGCTCATGGAGTCTGGTGTGTGTAGATATAGGATGCGTCAGCTCATATAGATAAGTTGTATATCTTAATGCTCTAAGATTAAAGTCTTATAGCCAAAATCAATTAACCCGAAAAAAGATTTTCCCGTGGGATAAATAATAATGCAAAAATGTTTACTAATATTATTTATGGAAATACAAATTTAGAGATAAGTTCACAGTTTAACATATAGAGACTTGACAGTGATAATCTATATCTTTGCGCTTTCAAGATATAAATGACGAAGAGATTATATGAATATGTATTAACCTCAACGTATATGGTTTAACACGTTGTTTTATTATTTCTATAACATGTGTGTAGGGCAATGTTTATAGACTTCCAAAAGAGTTATGTAAAACGAAATATGTGTGACCCTAAGGAGCCTTACTATATGAAGTATATTTATTGTGCACTGAGAAGTTCTCAAAAAATCAAATTATTTCAAGATCTCTCAGGAAAATCACAAGGTTTAAGTGTTAAGTTCGAAGTCTCGGCAAGTGGGACTTACCACTTTATTCTTTCTATTGGATTTTACATATCATGTCATTAATTTGTTAGGACATGACACGTGGTAGGATTTCATTGGCTTAATATATAATTTGTAAATATTGCAAAATTATATAAATGCCAATGGAATAAATTAATTGATTTATTTGATTTTGGTGGCTTTAATTGATTGGCTCCTTTTGTAAACAAAGTGCTGGTATAAATTGAAAGTCAATTTTGGCCAATTTTAAATTGAAGGCTTCGGAAGCTAAATGGTAAAATGAAACAATTAATTAAATTGTGGCATGTTTCTATTAGGAAAAATCAAATGTAATAAGCAAAAGGTGGCTGATTTACATTTGTTTCCAAAGCCAAATTTATTGTCATACTAATTCTTATGCATGAGTTGCGTGAATTATATTTGTTTTTATTTTTTATTAACCACTTAGCTTACTAATATTCGGCAAGCTATATCTATTTGCCATCGAGCTAAAATGAAAGCATGAAAATTTAAAGGCCACTAATTGGCATTTAATTAGTCATAGTGGCAGCAATACTTTCCTACATAAAGGGTTATAGTACATTTGTAAAAGGTAAGTGAAATGTAAGTCAAAGTAAATTACAAGGTATTAGCCAAATGTTATAATAACTAAGTGTTAGTCATTAAAATATATATAATAAATGTTCTTAGTTTTTATATGGCATTCGGCTAAATATAGAAGGAAAATTCATTTAGCTTAAGTCTCGAGAGCTTAAAGAAGAAGCAATTAGTTGCTTTAAGTATTAAAATTTCAATCGAGAATATGTAGCTACCGTTTTAACTCAAAGGATCCCATCGAATTCTCGACTAGAACTATGCAAAGCACGCTTCAAGCATGAGTTCCTTAATATCGTATTAGTGTAATGAGATATTTCGTGTGTATTTTATGCATGTGATGTGTTAATTAAAAATTAAAATGTACACACTCACCTAATCCAAATTGCACTTTCAGAGCAAACAGATTCATATTCAATTCAAGAGATCAAGGAAAATTATTGAAGATTGAAGAATAGTTCTTATGTAATAAAGTCAAGAGAAATGAGAGTAACCCAGGGCGTCCCTTGTGTTATTTTCTTTTTTCTCCTACTTAGATTATCTTGTTCATGATTTTTTTCAATTCTTTCTTTGATACTCTTGTGTTAATTATGAGTTAAACTCTTTTAATTTTGGGTTAGACGTTTTAAACCTAGTATGTAATTGAATTCCATTAAACTCTTAGTTATAAACTTAATATACAACACAATTGATTCATTTACCTTGTTTTTAATGCTTTCATTATACTTGATCAATGTTTTGAATGTTTAAAGAACTTGATGAACTTGACAGAAGAATTCATGTGTTTAGTCTATGATAGTTTAATACATGATCATAGGGCAACAACTATGAGTTCCATCTAGGATAGGCATATACCTAAGTGGCATGTATGATTTTATTTTAACTTATTCTTAATGAATTGCATCCTATTCAGATTACCATAGACATATAGGTAATCGTTAGGGTGTGATATAGTCATTCGACCATTGACAGAGGCTTATGATGAAGTTAGTGTCTAGTCAATTAATTGGTATTATAGGAGTAAGTAAGAGATTAGTAAAGTCAATGAAATACTAGGGGATTAGTCGAAACCCTAGATGCTTCTCATTTAGTGAAATCTTTGATTGCTTTTGATATTAAATTATGTTTAATTGATAACAGTAGGTTAATTTTGTTAAAATCCATCATTAGAATTGTCTGGATAAAAGTAAAGTGATGTCATTTTAGTAATTGATTCAAGGATATAGGTTCAATAGTCCCTATGAGAACGATAATCTAGACTTAAACCCTATAATACTTGGTATGATATTGTGCGCTTACACTAGACTATTATAGCACACATCAAGTTTTTGGCGCCGTTGTCAGAGATTATTGTTATCTATTCTTAGATCAATACTAATACCATACTAGTTTGCTTTTAATTCAGATTTTATTTTTCAGTATTTTTTATTTGTTTTGAATTTTGACAGTTCATGCGAACAACCAAAAGCTAAGATTTTACTTATTTTGATCCTAAGATTGAAAAAACATTCCGAAGACTTCGATAAAAACAACATTTATGCAGAAATATGGCAGAGGATCATGACAACATCAACAATTCTGTGTATAAGCCTGTAGTTGAGCAGAGAACTTTGAGGGATTATGATGTTCCTATAATAGAAGGTATTCAATCTAGTATTCGGCGCTCGACTATTAATGCGAATAACTTTAAGATTAAGCTAAGTACTATTTAGATACTAAAAGATTCCGTACAGTTCAATGAAGCTCCTAACGATGATTCCAGTATGCATATCATAAATTTCTTAAACATTTGTGATACATTCAAGTTCAATGAAGTATCAGAAAATGCCATCTGACTAAGATTATTCCCTTTTTCATTAAGGGATAAAGTCTAGAGTTGGCTGATGTCATTTCCGTTAGAACCTATATCAACATTAGATGACCTAGCACAAAAGTTCTTAGAGAAGATTTTCCCATCAGTAAAGACAGCCAATATGAGGAATAAAATCACCTCATTTGTTCAGTTTGATGGTGAATCATTGTACGAGGCATAAGAGCGTTTCAATGATATGTTGAGGAAATGCCCTCATCATGGAGTCCCTAAATGGCTACTAGTCTAAACATTCTACAACGGGCTAGTAAGTCATTTAAGGACCATTATAGATGTTGCCGTTAGAGAAGCTTTGATGAATAAGTCTATAGATGATGCATATGATCTATTGAAGGAGATGACAACAAATAGTTATCAATAGCCTGCTGAGAGAATTACACCATGAAAGATTACCAGAGTTTATGATATTGATGCATTCAGTGCATTGCCTGCGCAAATCAACATATTGACAAAAAGATTCGATGCTATAACACACGTGACTTCTGTGATGACAATCACATGAATAAGAAATGCATGGAGTCTGCAAGCTATATGGGGAATTATAACAGGCAGCAGAATAATCCACATTCGAACTACTACAATCTAGAGTAGAGGAATCAACCTAATTTTTCTTGAGGTAACAACCAAGGGTAGCAATCTAAACTAAACCTACCTAGATTTCATCCCCTACAAGAAAGAAGTCAACCTTGGAAGAGATGATTATGCAGTATATAAAGTCTAATAATGCTATCTTGCAAAATTATTCTATATATTTAAAGACTTTAGAGACTCAAATGGGGCAACTTGCTGCAACCTTAAATAACCGACCTCAAGGGACTTTACCAAGAAATATTGAGGCTAACCTAAGAGGGGATAAAGAGTAGTGTAAAGCTATCTCTTTAAGAAATGGTAAAGAATTGCAATCCAATAGTGCAGAAAAGGAGAAAGGTGTAATACGTGATATAGAAAATAGTGTATAATAGTAGGACAATGCAGAAAATATTACAGAACATGATGTGTAGCAGTAGAAAGGTCCAAAAAGTAGTGCAAAAATGCATAAATTTGTAGATGCAACAGCACAAACCAGTAAAACTTAGTAGAAACAAGCAGTTTAGCCTCTTCATCCACTTCCGCCATTCCATTAAAGGCTACAGAAATAAAAGTTAGACAAGCAGTTTTTAAAGTTTTAGATATCTTCAAGAAACGTCACATTATCCCCTTTTAGGTTAGCCTCATATCATCCCCAAGAGCGATCATAAGTGATAAAGGCTCGCATATCTATAATAAATACTTTTCAACCCTCTTGCAAAAATATATAGTCAAACACAAAATAACCGCTACATATCATCCCCAAATAAATGGACAAGTAGAAGTATCTAATTGAGAAATTAAGCATATCTTAGAGAAGAAGGTTAAGCCAAACCGTAAATATTGGACACTACACTTGAATGATGCTTTATGGGCATATTGCACTACTTACAAAACACCTATTGGTATATCTCCATTTTGTTTAATCATTGGAAAAAGCTTGTGACCTACCTTTGGAGTTGGAACATAAAGCCTATTGGGCTATTAAAGTACTTAATTTCGATCTCCAAGCCATGGTGAAAAATAGTTACTTCAACTTAACGTCGTGGATGAGTTTTTTCTATAAGCATATGAGAATGCTAAGCTTTATAAAGAATGAATGAAATGATGGCATGATAAGAAGATACTTTAGTGATCATTTGACAAAGGACAACAAGTGTTGCTCTACAATTTATGTCTGAAGTTATTTCTTGGGAATCTCAAGTCCCGATGGTCCGGACAGTTCCAAATCATCACGGTATATCCACATAGAGTTGTTAAGATTAAAGATCCAAACACTCAAGTTTCATTTATAATGAATGGCTAGCGCCTCAAGCATAATCAAGGAGGATGCATTGATTGACAAAAAGTCAGTGTCGATCTGATCGAACACCAGTAACCAAGGGATCAAGATGTCTAGTCGAAGAGTTAAACCAAGCGCTTCTTAGGAGGCAACCCAAGCTTAGTATCCTTTAATTTTGATTTTTAAGTTCTTATTTTTCTTTTTATTAATTTTTATCATGCATTATTAGGTTTAATTAGATTAAATTAATTTTTTTTTTTTAAAAAAGAAAAGACTTAGTGTCGTGGCGCTCCAAATAGAAACTATAAGGTCTCAACGCTGCTCTTTCACAAATAAGCCACATGCTAAAGCTTGGGCACTGGCTTCCTAGCATTATACATCACCAAGTTGAGCACTCAGCACCGCAGCGCTTGTTTACCAATACCGTAGCACTGAGACTTGGGCAACGTAACACTTTCCTAAGCGTTGGCACCGCAGCGTTAGCTTGCCATCGTCGCGGCGCCAACACGGGAAAAAGGGTTCTTAACCCTTTTTTTTTCATTTTCCTTACATTTCCCCTATTTCATTCTCATTCTAAAACCCTAACTCTCAAATCCCCAGATCATCCATTCCTAATCCATCCATAAATCTATCAATTAAACACTACAACCACTTTCAAAATCCCACAACAAACACAAACCCAAATACATTTACACATGATCACAACACAAAATCACTCATCATCAAGCATCAAATTTGGCCAAATCATTACTCTTACTACAATTGTTCGAATCTTGCCTAAGGTATCATTATCGTCAATATTTTTACGGCATTCAATATATACACACCATTAGTCATTCGGCTATTCCATACATTATAACTTTTTTTCCATTTAATGACTATATGAGCATTAATTTATTTAGATAGTTATTGTTTAAATTTTGAAAGTCTTTATATGCTAGTGAATTCTTTGGCCAATATATATGATGAGAAATCTGTTGTTGATTGAGTTTTGTTTGAGATTAAATTATGATAAAAACTTAGGGTTGAGAATTGTTATAGTGAAATCAAGCTCAAGACTAATATAGTTGCACATTGAAACGTTGGGGATTACATGTGTTAGATGCTTCAAAATGTTCCATCATGCTTATTAACATATACTATAAGGAGTATTGGTTTATTACATTGACATTATATAGTAATGAACCCAATTCAACATATTTCACTTATAAATCACTTGCTTGTGCACTTGGATTGGTTTAATACTACATGATGTTGAGAATGTTAATAGTGAAATGTTGAGGCATAGTTGGGTTGTGGTTTACAAATTTGGGAGTATTTATGTTTCTGTTTCATGTACAGTCACCATGCCACCACGTAAATCAAAGAAGTCCACTACTTCATCATTTGCCACATATGATACAAATGGTTCATCTCCAAAATGGCCTCCGACAGCTATTCTAAATTTATCATCAAGCAAAACGCCATACCTGAGAGGGGTTTTCGATTGGCACCCAATCACTGCCCAAATATAAATCAAATCATTAAGGATATAAGTTAGGAGCGATTCTGTACCTAACCTGAAGTAGCTATTATACCGGTGGTTAGAGAATTCTAAGCTAACGCCCAAGAACATTAAAGTTTAAAAGTTTTTGTCCAGGGCTGTTATGTAAAATAAAGAGCGATCAATTTATTTTTTGGCACTCCGCTGATCCGCAATAGCAACTATAATGAGCTATTAAAGGAGTCGAACTATACCAAAATCATTAATTGTTTAGCCCCGGGTGTAGTTTAGGAATTCAAATGGAGATTCCCAATAAATTTCCTAGTCGCTTCATGCGCTATGAATACCAAGCATGGCACTACTTTTTAGCTACATGCCTTATGCTAGCACTTCAATTAAGTTCCGTGACAGTATCTCAAGCCATCCTCCTATATGCTATAGATATAAAAAAAAAATGATCAAGGATAACATTTTACATGCTATACAGAACACTAAAATGGGTCTCTATTTCTCGTCCTTGATAATTGCTTTGTGTGCCTGAGCTGAAGTCGAGTGGGTACTGTTGGGATTTGTGCTTACGTGCCATCCCTTTTATGTATAAATATTTACTTTATGTTTATACATTTATGATTTCAATATATCACTAATTATTTTATTTATAAATATGGTAAGATGCTTGTAACGTTTTAGACATTGTATGATCTGATCTAAAGGAGTTTAGATCAGAACTAAGAGTTCAGATCTGATCTAAAGGAGTTTAGATCAGAACTAAGAATCAGTAAAATCTAAAGAGTTAGAGCCTTGTCTGAAATAGGACAAAGACCTAAGAATATATTAATATGACATAGTTGCAATGAGTTACAAATGGTGTTAGGAAATGTTGTTATACAAATATGTTCTTAAATTTAATGTTCCTGATCTACCTTCACTAATGCGGGTCTGTTAGTGAAGATCTTAATATATATATATAGATCAGTGTATGTCTATATTTGGATAGTCCAGATGCTTAGTCTTAGCAGACCTTGAGTTTAGTGAAAACTCGTATAGAGATACAAGTATTCAGTAAGGACTGAATATTGAACAGACTCACAAAGATCTCCAATAGACATCCCATAAAGCCGTCAATAGAGGATCTTTCGAGTTGAGTAGTATTCGTGGTCCTTAGACCTGAGTGCCACGGTGGACTTGTTAGTGATCCACCATACTTTGGTTCCACACATGTTAGATACCTTTCATGGTCTGACCGCTGGGTGTCGCTGAGTATGGTCTGATGCTCATGGAGTCCGATGTGTACAGATATGGGATCCATCAACTCAATTAGGTGAGTAAAATATCATGCAACTCCAAGATTATATTTCAGAAAGTCTTATGGCCATAAGCAGACATCCAAGAATTTCTTGGGAAAATAATATCGTAAAAGTGTTTACGGATATTATTTATTGAAATACAAATCTATAGATAAGTTTATGGTTGAGCACATGGAGATTTGACAGTGTTGATCTATATCTCCGCTCTTCTAGGATATTTATGATGGAAGGATTATACGAATATGTTATAACCTCAACTTGTATGGTCTAATGCATCATTTTGTAATATCTGTAACATGTGTGTGGGACATTGTTCACAAACGTGTGAAATAGTTTCATATGACAAATCGGGCATGGACCTAGAGAGTCTCACAATATGAAGTGTACTCGTTGTGCACTGGGGCAGCGAATTGGATTGAACAATTGATCCAACAATTTCCAGCAAAATGAAAAATGTTTCAAGGTTCCGTTTATTATTCACTTGTTAATAATTGAAGGTAAAATACATTATTGGTTTACAAGAGTTGTTAACCAATAAGAAATTGACAAGTGACATAATCTTGCTCCATAAATTATTTACCATGTATTTACCTATTTACCTTGCTTGGTAAATACATATATGGTAAATGTAAATATTCAAAATAGTTTTGAATTATTAATATTTTATATATTAATCAAATTATTATTATTAATTGGAATAAGTGGCAAACACCATTTACTAATAGAGAATGCACTTGTTATTAATAATAAGGAATGTTGACCACTTAGTAATTCTTAAATGATGCACTAAGGAAGTGGTAAAACCACTTAACATTGATTAAATGCCATTTACTCTCTAGAAATTGATTCAAATGGTTGAATCAAATTGGTGAGTGAAAAATATGATAGATTAATATTTGTAATGGCAAACATGGTTAAGTGGTGGTGGAGCACTAAGAGAAATCATTCTTTGCACTTAAGAAAGAATTGAAAGAGTTTAATTTGTAGAGTAAGAAAGAGGGAATTTCGTTCAAGGAGAAAGAAGAGAGAATTGAGAGCATTTCCTAAGTGTTTTTCTCAAAGTGTTGAGAGAAAATACAAAGGCTGACCAAGGTTCAACATAAAGAGTTGTAAAGAACAAAAGAAAACTCTTAACTCTTCTCATCTCTTGGTAGTAATCACTCATATAGACAAATTGTTTTAAGTGTTAAAACAATCCTTTGCTGGAAATTCAAGGCTGCCATTCTAACTTTACAATCCCACCGGATTTAGTTGTGAACTAGAATTGTGCAAGGGAACACTTCAAGGTGAGCTCAACAAATTGAAGCTTGGAGTTCTTGAAGAATTGTAAAGCTACCTTCATAACCGGGTAGGTTATATATTTGCTATTCATTTTATATCATGCATGAAATATATATGAGATATATATGTGCTTGAATGATCATACATGTGATTACATGCTTGAATTTGTTACATATTGTATAATATGTATGAATACTTCCGTTGCGTATTTAATTTTTGAAATTATATACATCTATACACATCACACACCATATCACAATAGGTACCTTCTAAGGAGTTGCTCTACCCTGTTCATGCTTTCGACAATTGTGTAATCAACTAGATTATCGATGCCCCATATCTATGGGCAAAACTGCTACAACAATGCTTACCTCTAACAACAACACCACCAGCTCCACCCACCTTTGAGAAGTGACTTGACTGCATTGAGTCTCATTTAGCTTTCCTTCATACTCATACAGTTTATCAAGATCAAGTCTTAAGGATTGCACTGTCACATTATGCACCTCTACTACCTCATGACACTCCAGTAGAGGACGCATAATAATGATAATGATGAGGATGACAATGAAGAGGATGATAAAGCAATGGAAGACGATCAGGATAGTGACTGATTCTCCCCTCACATAAACAGGGAAATGTTCCAATTTTGTTCTTTTACTGTCGCTATGAGGACATGGCTTATTTTAAGTTTTGGGGCAGAGGAAACACTTCGTAGTTTAGTTTCATTTTATTTCTTTCCTATGCTTTACTCTTTTATTTTCAGCTTTTATTTCCTTTAAAGTTATTAAATTTTTTAATAATTATCTTTTGTACGAGTCGAAAAGAATTTGTAGTCGATGATGAAAAGATGAGTTGAATAAAAGCTATGAATTCTTTAGACTAATTAATTACTATGCTCATTTTATATTATAATTGAATTGCTTATATTTAGCTTGTAATTGTTCAATTTAAGCACTTTGCACACTCGAGCTATTAAATGTCCATTAGTCGTTAATATAGAATATATTTATTCACATGAAGAAAGTAATTAAGGTCGCCCAATATCTAGAACTTGTTTGATTAGCATTCGAGGCAAAATCCTAGGGCGTTTTTAGTAAACGATATAATTATAGGCCATGTTCGGATCGATTAAACCTTTTTAGTCAACCTTGTTATATTTCTAATCCCTAGTCACATGTTTTTTAGCCGACAAGCGAATAATTTTTGTATCCTTTATACATACCCTTCGTACTATAATAATATCTTGTTATAAGGATCATGAAGTGACTCAAAATTATAGGCGAAGAAAGAGGCAGCTCTGGAATTTTTTTTTATTAGCATTCAAGTACAAGAATTAAAGGATTCAAAAAAAAAACCCTCCTAAGAAATATAGTCAAGAATAACAAAAGTGTTGACATTTTGGGTTCGCATAAAATAAGTTTAAGGCTGTGGATTAAAAACAATTAAGATGGATTGATTCAGAGATAAGAGGTTCTAGTTATGGTGTGATTTAAACTTAAAGTCTTTTCCATTTATATCACCCCAACCTAAGCCTTTCAGTACAATCTAAGAAAAGCTCTATTTGATCTTTTGTTATATAATTGTCCTACATTAGTGGAGATTGCTATGAAAAACAAGCTTATGAATAATTGTTTTAGTCTTGTAGAATAAGTTATTCTAAATACAATTGATGCATAGATAAATATCCCTACACACACTCACAAAGTGGATAATTATAAGGTAAGTTTAAGCATGATTATTATAGTAAGGGATAATCATAAGCAATTTTTTATTCTAAAGAGTTTATAAGTGTTATTCAACCTTTGAGACAACTATTTAATTTTCTGATTGACCTAGTTGATTGATTGTTTAAGAGTGGTTTAAGACTTAGGTTATAGTTATTTTTTATTTTGTTTGCTCGATGAAGAGAAAAGTCTTAAGTTTTAGGGTATTTGATAAGGCTGATGCGATATTTTTATATTTTAAAATTAAGTGCAAGTATACACTATCGTAACAAGTAATAAAGGGACAAAAAAAGTTAGATGTCAAACGCACAGGGTAATTTTTACTTTTTAACCAAGTACTAAAATTGTGTCTTTCTAATAATTATTCAAAAAAAATAAAAATCTAAGAATAAATGTAAAAAAATATAAAAGCAATGACATAATGTAAAGAGATTTTGAAGATAGCAATATAGAGAAAACCTAGGATTAATATTATCCCTCAATATGCTTTCTAATGATTAATCATCTAATATTTAATTTCTTTAGTTTTTGTTATTGATCACGACACTAATGTATTCACAAGCCTCTTCCAAGGTCATGCAAGTATACCTTAATTTACCAAATACCTATATTCTTATGGTACTTGTAATAAATTAAGATTCATTAAGAGTAAGTGTTATTAATCATACATGCCAATTAGGTATATTCCTATCCTAAATTGAAACTTGCATATACAATATCGAATGTCACTCTACAATCATGCATCAAATTACCTAGGTCTAAATATAATGATTCCTCTTCCAAGTTTATAAAAAATATGACCAATTCATTCACCATATATTGGCCAAATATATTGAAGCATTAAAAATAAGTAATTTGAATAACCAAAAACTAAGTTTATTAAATATTAAAAACATAAGGCAATTAAGCGCACATATTGAGTTCAAGTATTAACCCTAGAAAGAAAATTTAGTTCATGGCTATAAGAGAACAGCAGTAAAATAAATAATAAATCATGATACAATCAATAGCAAACTGATATAGACGTCAAATTTATCTTGATTGCGCTACCTAAGATACTCTTGATACCAAAGAATGCCTTGAATCTCTCTCTATGGTTGCTTCAATTAAACTCCAATTGCTCTCTAAGCTTGTGTTGTATATTCTTGATGTTCTTGGATTGCTCTTGAATGATTTTTAAAGTATGAAAATGAGTGGCCTTTTATAGGGATTGATATGAGCTTGAAATTCTCAATTCTTGTCGAATTAGGACTCGCACTACCGCTAAGGCACTGGGTGTAAATGGCCTTACCACTGGAGCGATGAGGTGTTAGTACTAGAGCATTAGCCTGTCGCTGGAGTAGTAGAGCGATGGCACTGGGGCGTCAGATTGCGACTTAAATAGGTCATCTTTTTTTATTTTCTTATTTTGATCATAGTTTCATCGATGGGGCAAAATTCCTTGTGGCGCTAGGGAGACAGATCCATACTTTAAATTTCATTCAAGCCCCTATAAATAACAATAATACACATAAATAGCCATTTATTCTCATAAAATAATAAAATACCAAAATAAAAACATGAGAAAATATATAACAAATATGCCCTTATCAGGGGCATAATTATAATAGTATATTTGGTACTCCGACTTAGGAATTTTGCTTTAAATTATAAATAATTGGCTATTTATTTGTGTTTATTTTAATCTTAAATAGATGCATGAGGGAAAATATAATGAAAAAGAACAAACAAGAAGCTAATCGAATAAGAAATGAGTAAAATGCGCTCAAATTACGCAACCTAGGCAAATTAGGCATGGGCACCACGGTGCCCAAGGCTGGGTGCCGCAGTGCCCCAGGCAGAGAGGCCAATGCCTTGGCGCTGGCTTACTAGTGCCGTAGTTTCCAATCAAGGAATGCAATATACAGCTTCCCAGGTCTTAATGCCACGGTGCCGCACAATAAGTGTTAAAACCCTACTTTTTAGTCCTAATTCGAGTGGAATTCGAAGGTCCTCTACCATATAGTTTCAAAACACGTATAAAGCATACTTTTCAAAGTAAAAACACAGACTTTTAGAGGCAAACAAAGAGCAAACAAATTCATATTCAATTCAAGAGATCAAGGAAAACTATTAAAGATTGAAGAACAAGTTCTTGTGCAATCAAGTTTGGGTGTCCCTTGAGTTATTTTCTTTCTTCTCCTAGTTATGATGTTTTTCATAACCTTGTTCATGATGTTTTTCAATTCTTTCTTTAATACACTTGTGTTAATCATGAGCTAAACTCTTTTAATAAAAGGTTAGATGTTTTGAACATAGTATGTAGTTAAATTCCATTAAACTCTTAGTTATAAACTTAATATAGCACAACTGATTCATTCTATCTTGTTCTTAATGATTTAATTATACTTGATCAATGTTTTGAATATTTGAGGAACTTTGATGAACTTGACAGTGGAATTCATGTGTTTAGCTTATGATAGTTTGATGCATGATCAAAGATTAACAACTATGAGTTCCATATAGGATAGACATATACCTAGATGGCATGTATGATTTGATTTAGGCTTGTTCTTAATGAATTGCATCATATTCAGATTACAACAGGCATATAGGTAATTGTTAGGGTGTGATATAATCATTCGACCATCGATAGAGGCTTATGATGAGTGGAGTAAGTAAGTGATTAGTAATTCAATGAAATACTAAGGGATTAGTCAAAACCCTAGATTACTTCTCATTTAGTGAATTAAATCTTTGATTGCTTTTGATATTAAATTAGGTTTAATTGATAACAGTAGGTTAATTTAATTAAAATCCATCATTAAAACTGTCTAATAGGTCTAATAGTCCCTGTGGGAATGATAATCTAGATTTAAACCCTATAATACTTTGTACGATATCGTGCGGTTAGGCTAGACTAGTATAGCACACATCAAGTTTTTTGTACTGTTGTTGGGGACTATTGTTATCTATTCTTAGATCAACACTAATACCATACTATTTTTTTTTTAATTCAGATTTTATTTTTCGATATTATTTATTTTTTATTTGTTTTTATTTTTGACAGTTCATGCGAAGAACCAAAAGCAAACATTTTACTTCTTTTGATCTTAAGATTAAAAGAACATTTCAAAGACTTCGACGTGAACAATATTAATGCAGAAATATGACAAAAGATCATGACAACATCAATAATCCCGTGTATGAGCCTATAGTTAAGCAGAGAACTTTGACTACAATCATAGGCTGATATAAAAGCAAAGTTTTTTGTATCTCATTCTCTTTTGCCTAAAAGTTCACCTATTTTCTCTATTTTCTTTCTTTATTAACCAAAACATCCTTTCCTTTTTCACTTTCTTTTTCTCTCCTTTTATGTTCTTTCCTACTTGTGAACTCTCACTCTTTTTTTTTTCACATCACTCTCCCTTTTCAACTTCACTTTATCTTTATACACTTATCTTAGGGTTAAAGATATAAGAGCAATTGGTTTTCCACTAAATACAAAAGATTTTCTATTGGTGTAACCATCATAAATTATATACCTATCATATTTCCATAGTTACCCCAAAAGAATATGCCCAGCATGCATTGGCATTACATTACACAAAACTTCATCTTCATACTTTCCAATTCAGAATGAAACAACCACTTACTTATTTTCTTTGAATTTTTCAGAATCATTCAACTATTGTAGCTTATATAGCCTAAGATGTTTCAAAGTTATTGTTGTGTGTTTTCTATAACACAAATTAGCGCAAGTGCACGTATCGCAACAAGTAATATATGATGAGAAAAGTGTCGATCCCACAGAGAATGATTTATCTTTTCTAGTTTAAGTACTGAAATGGTGTCTTTCTACTATTATCCAGAAAATGATTTAATGTATGATATTAAACTACTCAAGTAAAAGAACAAATTAATTATGCTAAGCGATAAACTAAATTATGAACAAGTTAAATTCAATAAGAGAAATCCTAGGATTATAAACTATCCCCCATTATGCAAATAAATTCAGCAGAATCTCTTTGATGTTTATTGGTTCTCAACTTGATATATTGACCAAAACACTCAACACATCACAAGCCTCTTTTGCAGGTCAAGTGAATCTATTCCATCCAATCAAATATCTATATGTCTATGATAAATAAATTGAACAAAATTCATTAAGCACAAGTTTTATGAGCCATACATGCCTTATGAGTATATGTCTATCTCATATGAAACTCAAGTGTACTACACTATGATCATGCATCAATATGCTTAAGACTGAATACCTAAATGCCTTTGTCAAGTTTATTTAAGCATTTCTAGATCAATTTAACTACTGGCCAAGTAATCAAATAGCATTAAGCACAAGCACAATGAATTTATCAAAAGCTGAATTAATACCATAAAAGAGAGAACTAAAATCAATCACATAATGAGTTCAAGGATGTAATCCTAGATGAACGAAATTAGCTCATCATTAAACTACACAATCTTGAAGCTAATTCCATCAATACATGTAAACTAAACATCTTACAACAAGCAAAGAATCAAAGCAAAGAAGACATCCCTGTCAAATGCCTTTGTTGTTGAAGCTTGCTTCCCTCCTCTTTGATTTCTCCAAACTTAGAAGTTAGGTGTTTCTTTGTGTTTCCAGCTGCTGTCCCAGCTGGAGTCCCTCCTCAAAATGTAAGTTTTGAGCAAATAAATAGGTAAGAGCACGGAATTAGGGCGTATTTTGGGTTGCTTTTCGGGTTTCCTGATTTTCAGGAACCTGTCACATTTTGTTGTCCAGGTCCCGGCGCCGCGGCGCTGCGATTTGGCGCTGCGGCGCTCACTTTCTGCAATCGGCACCGCGGCGCTGAAATCCAGTGCTGCGGCGCTGCACTGTAGCAAAACAGTGTACTGTAGCAACAGTGCCTCCATTCGTATTTTTATCTCTAATGCTCCCATTTTGCGTCCGTTTTCCGGTATTTTTGCTCCGATAATGCTTCAACCTATAAAACAACATTAATACGCATAAATAGCTCAATTATTGAGATAAATTGAACAAATATCAAGTTAGGAAGATAAAATAGTTTATACAATTACGCCTTATCAGTTATCAATTCAATTTTCTACCAAACTAATGCTAGCCATAATACTATAACTACATACCTTATTATTGAGATAGCATCTAGTATGAAAAATATTATCACGTTATACCTTTTCATCCTCTTTGATTTGCATACTAAGAGCTCTTCTAGTAACCAAAATCTCTTTATCAAGCAAATATTCAATGTCACCTGCATCCTCCAAAAGTGGCATGGACTCATTATCAAATTTATCTTTGGTCTCAATATCACTATCATCTTTCAATATCATCACTATTTTGTTTAGGCGTTGAGATGCAATATGGCCTATTATCAAACACTCAAAGCATTTGATATCTTTATTTCTAGAAGGTCAAGAATCAAAATTACCTTAGATTGGTATATCTCCACTTTGTTATTTTTGAAGGTTTTTGCCTTAGGTTTAAAATTAGACTTTTTATCCTTTTTGCTCAAATTCTTGTGGAAATCTTCCTCTTCAATTATTGATCAACTTTTATGGTCATGTGCACCACGTCATTCAACTTAAAATAATGTTATAACCCCACCACATTTGCAATATCACGGTTCTAACCAACTAGGAACCTAGTTATAGTAGCTTTCTGGTCCTTCTTAACATTGGCTTGAATCGTGGCTATTTCCATCTCCTTGTGCTAGTCTTCAACACTTTTAGAACCTTGAGTAAGACTTTACAACTTCTGAAATAAGTCTCTATAGTAGTGACTTAGAGAATCGCCTCCTCATAATAGCCTTCATTTCTTCCTATGTCTCAATGGGTTTTTTATGATTCTATTTTCTGCTCAAAATTAGTTGATCCCACTAAATAATACCATAGTCAGTAAATTCTATAGCATCTAACTTTACCTTTTTTAATTCAGAATAATTGTGACAATCAAAAACTAATTCTATCTTTTTCTTTCACCCCAAATAAGCTCTAAGATCATTTTTTCCTAAGAAATAAGGAATCTTCATCTTAATGCTTCTCAAGTTGTTATCAATCCTATCTCTATATCAAACTCCTTTAGCTCTATTCCCATGCCCAAACCTACCCAAATTAATATTAGAGGCACGATCATCATCATCTAGGTAATCTCTTTGTGAACTAGATTCAACTTTATCTATTCCTTTATTCAACCCATCAAACCTTAATTCCATTTGATTAAATATTTGTTCTATGGACTTAAAGAAGAGTTTAAATCTATCTTTTTCTGAGCATCATCGGATAAGCCTTTATCTTTATCTTGAGACATGTTTAATAACTTGCAAACAAAGTTAGAAAATCTCATAAATACTCCTTTACGTGTTTTCTCTCAATTTTGATAGCACTCACATTCGTGTTTACTCAAATTTGACTTTTATTCTCTTATGAGCACACTCTCTTGCCTTTTCCACTCTTTAGTCTCATCTTTTAGTTGTTTATTGAACTTAAACGAACTTAGTCAAAAAAATTTACAAAAATCCAAACTTGACAAATCAGATCACTAAGGATGAGAATAGGTTGAATGATGTATTCTAAAATAGCCTAACGTAAGCGCACGCTATCGTATTAAGTAACATAGGGTTTAAGTCCAAATTATTGTTCCCTCAAAGACTATTAAACCTATTCCTTGGATCAATTACTAAAATTACTCTACTTTACTTCTATCCAGAAAGTTCTAATGATGGATTTTAACTATTGTTAATAATTAACCTAATTTAATAACAAAAGAAATCAAAGATTGAATTCACTAATTGAAAAGCAATCTAGGGTTTCAACTAATCCCCTAGTATTTCATTGAATTCCCTAATCCTTTAGTTACTCCCTTAATAGCAATTGATTGGCTAGACACTAATCTCATCATAAGCCTCTGTCAATGGTCGAATGATTATATCACACCCTAACAATTACCTATATGCCTGTTGTAATCTGAATATGATGCAATTCATTAAGAACAAGCCTAAATCAAATCATACATGCCATCTAGGTATATGTCTATCCTATATGGAACTCATAGTTGTTAATCTTTGATCATGCATCAAACTATCATAAGCTAAACACATGAATCCCTTTGTCAAGTTCATCATGGTTCCTTAAACTTCAAAATAGTGATCAGGTATAATGAAAGCATTAAAATCAAGACAGAATGAATCAATTATGTTATATTAAGTTTATACTATATAATTATGCCCTTATCATTAAATGCATAGGAAAGGAATAGATGAAATTAGGAAACAAAGAGAACAAGGTTATAATGAAACAATAAAATAGAAAAATAAAGACAAAAGAAAATATGAATTTTGATGCAATTAGTGTTGTTGTTTTCTTTAAGGATGAATTGCACAAATTAGGCAGAATACACTCTTGATACAAATAAAACTTGAATAGAAATTAACATTTCAACTAATTTCAGAACTTCTATACATTTTATTTTTGAATTCAGAATATCAAACCTGAAATCAATTGAATTTGAAATTTTTTCTATATATTTTTAAAATTTTTCTGCTTATATGTAATGATAAATAATAGAATTTGAATGAATTAGGGTGAAGAAATAGGTTAAAGTTATGGTCATGAACAAATAAAAAAGATAGGTTGTAAATTCAAGGAAATAGAACAAAGGGTGGAAAATTTAAATGAATGAATGAACAAAGGAAAAAAATAAAAGATAAATCAAACCAGATTTAAAACCTAAGCTCTAATACTAAATGATATGAACCTTATAAAGAAAAGTGAGACTCGATGCTCAATGAGGTTCCTTTGCCAATGATTGTTCTATTTAGATATACAAACAAAAAAAAGAGACCTTGACTCGTTATATATAAGGAGATAAGAACGAGAAGTATAAGAATTTAAGATAGACGCCACACTCAAGAAAGATGAGAAAGATTGTGAATGTCAAATTAAGGATGAAAGCCACAAGATGAAATCTTGTTAAGTTCAAAATAGTTCTTTGAAAAACCAAGAGAAAAATCTCAATAATATTAATGTCATAAACTCTGAATTCTCCTTAGGATTATATAGGAAATAAATAAGTCAAGAGTATCCTTAAATAACAAAAAAAAGGAATTTTCCAAGAGTATAAAAGGAAAAATAAGTCATATCCTTGGCACAGTAGGAATTGATTACAAAAAGAGGAAATAAATAACAAACATATTAAGGAAACAATTATTGTAATATCCAATCCCTATTAGTAGTATTGGCGCCTAGATTTCGGTATAGAACAAATAAGACACCGTAGGGTTACTCGATTTTAACCCTATTAGAAATATTTCCTTTATAGTGCACGTGAGAGATATTAGACCTAATTTGGTAATTTCACACTCGATCGGTGCGCCGGACGCTAGAATATTTTTAGAATTTTTCTCTATTGGCTTGGAAAAGAAAATTCTAATTTACTACATGAATTTCCATTTATGGGTTATGAATGGAACAAGCCTTTGTTGAGTAACATAATCCATATATTAGAGAATAGACCAATTAGAAGAAATCTCATGGATTGCCAAGTTAGAAGTTCTAGTTAGTTCTTTGAACTATTCTAACTAAATAGTTACAAATGAACTAATTACATAATTAGTTTTTAACTAATGGCAAATTAGAAGTTTTAAGTAAGTTGAAGGGCAAAATGGTCAATTGAGGGAGCACTATATATATGTTAGAAGTGTGTAGAAATTTGAAGAGAGATCAAAACCAACACTTAGCCAAAAAAAAAAAAGAGAGAAATTCGAGTTTCAAAGGGGGGTACTGCTACAGTGACTATTCAAGTTTTTTTTGTATGATTTTTCATGTGTAATCAAGCTAAAATAAGGTTACATATGAATCCTTAAGCTCAATTGAAGTCTCTATTAGTGAAAATTCAAGAAAAAGAGGTAAGAAAAGCATCTTTTATGAGTTTGATAAGTGAGATTTCAAGAATGCTTTAATTGATGTTCTTATGTGTATTCTTGGCTTAGATTGAGTTGAATTCTAGTGTGGAGCTTGAAGGAGTCATCAATTTGAAGAAATTGGCAAGGTGAGAATTAGGGTTTTTGGTGATTTTGTTGTAGAGATTTCAATTAGTTGTAATTAGGGCTTTAGAATGAAATTGGCATGATTTTGTTGTAATTGGAACAAGAAATTGAGAAAAGGAATGTGTTGGAACCTAGGGTGAAATTCTGCCACTTTAGGGAAGTTAGGAATTGAGTGGTGTTTTGATTGAATTGTTGTGTATAAATGGTGCATATTGTGAATTGAATGTATATGGTTGATGGAAAAACCAAAAATGAAAAAAATGGGACATAATTGTCCATGTGGGAAAGGTGAAGGGCAATTATGTCCAACCAAGTTATAAGGTGTTCAATAACTTTCAGGGCGCCGGATGGTGAGTTAGTTTTGATTATGGCTCCGTAACAAAAATCGGGAAGTAGTTTACATCCGGGCTTTGTATGCCGATTAGGGCATTTAGTAGTTAAATGAGATTCTAGTGTTCGATTTGGTTCTAAATGTCATTTATGGCGCGTAGGTGAAGATAACCGATAGCGTTAACGGGAGCGTAATTGAGCGCGGAGCGGTTGTGAGTGGAAATCTGTCATTTCTTTTACTTTTCGGTTATTATGTTTTCGCACAATGACTATGTATGTTTTATGAGCTTTCGATGCAGAAACATGATTTATGATCTTGATATATTCATAGACATGTTTTTACATGATCAAGTTGTGAAACAGTTTTAAAATTCTGCATTTGTTTTGAAGGCCATTGGTACCCTCAGATTATAGTGGTGATGATTGTATTAGACCCGGTCGGTATATCCCGTGCACATGGGCAGGTCTTGGGGGTGTATCACTAACTCTAGGAAGTCAGGATGTCGAATCATGTGAGTCACTCTATGTGTACGGGATATTGTCTCACTATATGCATGCGATGTAGGATTCCGCTGCGTAACCAGTGAGATGTCTTGAGATGTCACTGTGGGTGCTGCTAGTTGAGGTGCCCCGTGACCTACTCACGTATGCGGTGCTAGTTGAGTTGCTGCGTGGGTATAGAGCTTTAGGGTTACCATTGGTACAGTTTAGAAAGGAAATGGCCGAGCGAGGATTTTACTAGTTTTCGATTTACCGATAGCATTTATGCATTTATATGCACACAATAGTTATTATGTTATACAGATTCTGAATATAGTTTTCCAAAGATGTAGATAAAACCCGCTCAGCAAGATTTCATTAGCATATGATATTAGAAACTGTTTTACAGTTTTACATTCGTTTTAGAAGCATAATTTCTGCATGAACTTTAAAAATTGCTATCTTTGTATAATATTCTTGTAATTGAAATCTCATTTACACTCACTGAGCTCCTTTAGCTCACCCGTTTTATGTTTTATGTTTTTAAACCCCTTTCCCAAGTGTAGGTCTCAGAACGCAAGCTGTTGATTCTCCTATTGTCGAGTAGTAGGCCGAATCCAAAGATAATTTTTGTACATGTAAATGTGCTAATAGCACTCTTTACTTTATGCATAATAGTTGTAGGCATGTATATTTGTAAGTATGTGTTGAATCAAGAAGAAGAGATTTCTAGTTTATGATGATCGTTTTTACTTTTTATGATTATGCTTATTTTGTGATTTAAACGAAATAATTGAGTTGTGATGGATTTGATTTGGAAAGGACCGGAGGTCCGAATTGGTAGAATTGAGGTGTGTTGAAATTAGAAGTGAAATTTCTTTGCAGGTTTATATAGATTTTTTGAAAAACAGGGGAAACTCTGTCCGTTTATTTTTAAAATTAAGATGTCATTTTCATGTATATTACTAGATCTTCTTAGTAGTAACAAGAATTAAAAAGGGGTTCGCCTCGCAGAATTTCTCAACATACCCAGTTAGGTTCAGAGGAACTTCCGTCGGGGTGCCCGGCAGGGCCGCTGGGATCTATAGTAGAGGGTTTCAGGTCGAGTCCTGTCAATTATTCTTGTATCCTTATTTTTAAATATAACATAAACTAAAAAAGAAAATAATAATCTAAGAAATTAGGAAACAAAGTAAAGGGCAGATCTGCATGCCATTATTTCTCTTTATACGTTTAATTTCCTTCATAAATTGATTATGCACCAGATTTTCGGTCCTAAATTGATTATGCCTTTTTTTTTTTCATGTAAATTACTTCAGATCACTTAAAGAAACTTGAATAACATTAACAAAGTATTGATCATCTTAAACACTCAATGCGGGCAGTTTAGCATTTTGAACAAAGCCTAAATTTGAGATGTGCTCAACTAGCCCATTTAATTTAAGTTCGTTCTTACCGTTATTATTGGACCATATAGATGGTTTTTACCCTCGATTCCTTCATTTTCTTGGTTCTTGCCCTTATTATTGAACCATATAGATGGTCAACGAATCTTGTGAAACTTTGGCAACCTGATTCACATCAATGAGTTATTATTAATGATCGACCAGATGATAAAGGCCCTACCAAAAATGAGAAGAGGCATGAAGAATAAAAACTCGCGCAAGTTAAGCATGTAAATAGAGAATTATCACCCAATAACTATAGTAATGGTTGTGCTCTAATTGACCATAGGTAGCACCAATTACATTGGGTTTTCTGATGAAGATTTTATTAGCATCATCTACCAACATAATAATCCTCTAGTTGTCACCTTATAGATATCCAATTATTCTATCATGAAAGTTTTGATAGATTGCAAAAGCAGCACAAACATCATTTGGAGTACTTCTAGAAGATGGGTCTAAAGAAAGGTGAGATTATTGCAAGCCATTATTAGTAAACAGTACTATAACTCAAAGTATTCTAACAATTAATTTCTTGGTAATTGAAGCTCCCTTTTCATATCATGCCATTATGGGTAAAGACTAAGTGTATTAAATGTACAATATGGTTTCTACACTATATTAGAAGATGTTTTATAAAGCTAAGAATGAAACGATCATTACCATTATTAAAAGGAATCAACAAGTCGCCAAAAGATGTTACCAAGTAAATTTAAAAGAGGAGCATGACACATAGACATCTGCATTGCCATCTACATCTTTAAATGTATAGAGCTTCACCAAATAGCAATTATAAATAGTTTCAAAGGGATCTAGGAAGAGTCACAGGAAATGATATATAAAAGGACAAAAGAAAGCAAAAATGAAAACGTTAGATGTAAGTGAAGTTACGAAATCACAAATTGAGGAGTTCGTTCTTGAAAATTAAAAAAAAACTGGGTAAACTAAAAAAAGTGTGCTTACTTAAAATTGCAAGAAGAATACGCAGACAAACTGATGAAATTGTTATAGGAAAATCTAAAAGAAAGATATGATCATCAGAGAGATGTATTCCTCTCAAGAGTAAGACATTAGTGGATAATTTGAGATTGCAGCATTTTAGAACTTTGTTGAATACAATTATGCTTTGTTTAGAATCACCTTACAACTCAAATTATGTGGTGAAAAAGTTATAAAACAAGACATGTTAGAGAAAACATTCTTTACCTTTTATGCCACTAAAATTGTTCTACAGTAATAAAATCACAAGCGACGATTTAAAAACTACTCAAAATTAATCTCATGTTTTCTACTTTTTAAACAAAATGAAGCTCTTATTAAAAATCACGATTCACATCCAACTAGCTCTTAACCATTCCTAAAAGTGGATACAAATACTTATAACAATATTGGGTGTGATTATGGAATAGGAAGAGCCGTAGTCTTCACCTTTATAGTGACCATACCAAGAATGGTGGAACACTAAAAGAATGCATAAACACTAAGACAAAGACAATGATGTGGATAATAAAAACCCTAAATATTATAAAAATAATTGTTATTGATGCGGTGCAAAAGAACATTGGTCACGTACACGTCGTACCTTAAATTATCTAGTCAAACTTTATGAGGCATCTATTAAAGTAAAGGAAAAGAAAGTGGAGACAAATTTTATTGATGATTCAGATCCAACGGATCTTACTTATTTAGATGTCTTCGATTTTTTTGGGGATAAAGAAGGGAACGCCGAATATTAAGCTTTAACTAATATATCTATGAATGCATTTTTTGTATGAAATATAACTTTTTTAATACTGATAAAGAAGTATAGCTTTTTGTAATATATTATCTTAATTTCAAACATGAACTTTTATTTAATATAAGGAATGACTTTTTTAGATGAATTATCTACTTTGGAGAGGAAAGTTAGGGATGTCTTTTTGGCTGATAGTCCAACTACACACACTATCTTTTAAGATAGGAAATATTTTTTAAAACTAACAATGATTGAAGGAAAAATCAATTCTATATCAGGTCCTGTAAATCTAATTAAAGGCTTTAAAAGAGCAATGATCTTGTAGCAAGTGGAACAAAGTTATATATAAAAGAAGCTTTATATGAGGCGGATTCAAAAGAAATTTGCTTAATTTTAAAGATATAAGCCAAAATAGATATAACAATGTGATTTTGAGTGAGATTAACATAAAATATCTCTATATTAGTTCCAACATCTCAGACGGGAAATACATACTTGAAACGCTTCCTTCTTTATCATATAGTTGGTATTATATAGTCATAAATTCAATTGAAAGCCATAAGTAATGAACCAGAAGTGATCCAAAAATATTTACGCTATGCCATGACTGCCTTGGTCATCGAAATCAATTATGAGACATAGGATCATTGAAACTTCTCATGGACATCCATTAAATAACTTAAAGATTTTATTATGTAATGAGAATATTTGTAACATTTATTTACAGGGAAAATTTATAGTCAGACCATCCCCTTTTAATCTTTGTTTAGAATCTCCATTTTTACAAATGACCCAGGGAGATATTTACAGACCAACTCATCCACCAAATGGACCTTTTCGCTATATATGGTTTTAATTGATCCATTTACATAGTGGTAAAACGTTTGTTTGTTGTGCATACAAAATGTTGTATTTGCTAGATTACTAGCATAAATTATTAGATTAAAGGCACAATTTTTAGCATTCCCTATTAAAAACGTACATTTAAAGAATGTTAGTGAACTTACATCTAAAAAAATTGAAATCGATGTAAAACATCTTGTGCCACATGTTTACAAATAAATTGGATTAGTAGAATCCTTAATTAAATACCTCCAGATAATTGTACCTATTTTATTAATGTGCGCACAATTACAAATTTCTTCATAGGGTCACACTATTTTGTATGTTGCAATATTAATTTATTTTAGACCTACTATATATTATTAATATTCTCTATTATAACTTGTACTTAGTCATCTACCTGATATATCCCATTTACTTACCTTTTGTTGTACTATATATGTATCTTTGCTCCCCCAATAATACAATAAGATGGGACCTCAACATCACTACGGATTTATGTTGATTTTAACTCACTATCAATTATAAGGTATCTTAAACCCTTGATGGATGATATATTTACCACACAATTTATAGATTACTATTTTTATGATACAATATTCCCACCATTAGGAGAAAGAAAAATGCCTCATGAAGTAAGGCATAGAATTTCTTAAAAAATGACTACTATGTTTTATTTGGATCCTTGCACAAATTAATGTAAATATGAGGTGTGAATGATTGTTTAGTTTAAAAGAATTACAAATGAATTACCAAAAGCATTTATATATGCATCAAAATTAACTAAGTCATATATATCAAATGCTAATACACTAACCTAGATGATTGTTCTAATAGAATAATATAATAAAATGGTAGCAAATGAAGATGTCAAACTTGGAGGACATAAATAAGTTTTTGTATGAAAATGTAATAAAACAGCGAGGTCACCGGATATAAAGTAAGAGTCGGTACTATAGGTTTCTAGCAAAGACCTAGTACTAATTGTAATAAAATTTATTTTCCCGTGAAGGTCACAATTAAATTTCGATTTTTAATAAGCTTAGCAGTATCAGAAAAGCTTTATATGTGTCTTATAAAATTGTGACAGCTTACCTATATGGGTCACTTGACACAAATATATATATATATATATATATATATTATATATAAAAATTCCTAAAGGATTTAACATGTCTAAAGTATGTAATTATAATTTGTACTCAATCAAGTTTCAAAGATCTTTATATAGACTAAAGCAATCTGAGCATATATAGTACAATTGCCTAAGAAATTACTTGATAAAAGAAAGATATATTAATTATCTAATATACCAAGGTGTATTTATAAATAAGTCAAACATTGAATTTATTAATATATTTGTATATGTAGATGACATGAATCTTATTAGGACTCCTCTAGAGCTTCTAAAGACTATAGAATATTTTTAAAAAAAGCTTTAAAATGAAAGACTTGAAAAAAATTAAATATTGCCTTGGCCTTGTCATACACATGTGTGACTATTAAGAGTCTTAGTGGCAAAAAAAAAAGGAATACAAATATATATATATATATATATGTATATATATGTTTTGTTTTGTTTTTGCTTTGGTTAAGAAGAAGCAATTGAAACAGGAGAAGAAGCAAAATCTGGAAGAGAAAAGGAGAAAGGAAGAAAACGAAACCGAGAAGAAAGAAGGAAGAAAAAGAGAAAAAAAAAGAGAAGAAAAAAAAACTAGCTGAGAGAAATACGCAAAGAAAATAAATAAGAAATTTTAGGAAATTAGTTTGGGTAGTTAGATTTATACCCAGCGTTTTGGCGGGTAATAATTTTATGATGTTAGAATATTTATATTTTAATATTTATAATACATATCGGTACTAATAATATATTTTTATATCCTATGTTATAGGAGGAGTACCGATAGCTAGTAGACCCCAAGATCTAGAACCAGCTCAAGATTAGCGAACTTTTATGAGTGGATAACTATATATATTTTATATATTTTTAATACAACCGTTTATGATTAAATTATGCGTTATCAGATTTAGTCATGATTTATTTTAGACTGATAAATATTTATGTTATATAGTATATTCAGAAATATTTTAGAATTTATTATATTATAGTTTATGATTACGTTCAGTATATAAATATTTATTTTAAAACAATTGTGCTTTCATGATATTATATAGTAGTAATTTTTTAATCACCATATGCGTACCCTCTCCTTTAATGTAGTTGCTCTGCGCATGCGTTAGACCAATTTAGTTTGCTTTGCCCGAGCGATGCAGCATTCAGTCGAGTTAAACCTGCTCAGATCCCTCCATGAGTTATTCCGCCAAGTTAAACCAGTTTTTCCTCAGGTACAAGTTTAGTATGGTTTTCAATATATATATGTAGTACATGTTTCTAGAGCTATGTTATATATATTCAGCTTGATAATAGATTTTATAATAGTTTATGCTTCCAAATTTTTAGATCCCTCGTATTATGTTATGATTTTAGTTTTAGCACAGATTTTTATGACAACTTATATTTCAATACAAGTTTATTGGCTACTCAGTATACAGTTTCATAATTATTCTATCTTACAGATTTATACGTGTACAATACATATAAAGTATATAATATTTTTATATTATGTCCACTCACTGAGTCACAAGCCCACTCTTTTTCCTACTTTCTCTATTTTTCCCAGGTTGTCACAGGAATTCGTGCAGTGTGATATAGTCATCACATTTTGAGGTTGGCCCACGACACGCATAGCTACATAAGTGTCTCAGTCTGTATATTTGTATATCTTTTTATATATTGGAGTACACATGTACACCTTTTGTTGAGGCAGGTAGCCTCATTGTATCATATGTATAAGTAAAAAGTATGTTAGTCCCACGTCATTGCAGGATCCGTCTCGATTCTCGAGGAGAGCTCGGGTCGGGTCTTGTCAGGCCTGCAGATCGAATACAAATCAAATAGAATTTTTATCTATCAATTTACCTATACTAAAAAGATTCTGAAAAGATTCATTATGGATAAAGCCTATCTATTAAATGCTCCTATAGTTGTTCTGTTTCTTGATTGCGAAAATGATCTATTTCATTTCAAGAAAGATGATGAAAAAAATACTTGATTCAGAAGTACTATATCTGAGTGTAATTGGTGTTTTATTATATCTAGCCTAATACACTAGGTTAGACATAGCTTTTATAGTAAGCTTATTGATAAGATTTAGTTCTGCACTAACTTGATGTTATTGGAAGATTGTCAGACATATATTTTATACGTTCATAGAATGATAGATTTTAGACTATTTTGTTCACGTGAACCTTTAAAAAATTCAGGTTTAGTCGGTTGTGTAGATACATGGTATTTATCTAATTTCTATAAAGCTTGCTCATAAAAGGGATATATTTTTATTTACAACAATATAACAATCTCATGGTGATCCACAAAATAAACTTTTACTGCCACCTCCTCCAATCACTTAGGGATTCTTTCACTATATGAACCAAGCAAGGAATGTATATGGCTACAATCTATCATTCATCACATCCAAAGTACATATAGCTTTTTTTTGTAACAAATATTCCTACTATAGTATATGAAGACAAAGTTGTTTGTATTGCTCAAGTTAGAGGTTGATAAATCAAATAAGATAGAATTAAATATATTTTTTTAAAATTCTTCTACACTCATGAGTTGTAACAAAGTAAGAAAATTAACATTAAACAAATACGCTCCACTGATAAATTTGTAGATCTATTTACTAAATTTTTACTAACATCAACTTTTAAAAAATTAATTTAAAAAATTGATATATACTAACTCAACAAATTGACAAATGTGTATTGTACTTTTTTTTTTATCGACTAAATTTTATTCTATTAAATTTTATTAATAAAATTTTTAATAAAGTACTCTACTACCATTATATATTATAAAATTGTATATATTTTACTTAAATTTTGTTCAACTGAATTTTTCTTTAACAATATACAATAAAAATACTGTATTCTAATAGAGAGTATTGTGAGGTGGTGGGCTGAGGAAGTGGATTACACCACCCTACCACTTCATCCCATCTATATATATATATATATATATATGACCTCCCTGTAATGAAAACATGCATTCTATTATTTTTAAGAAGTGTTCTAATACTCGAATTGTCTTTAGTTTTTTTATTTTATTTTATATTATTTACTTATAACAAAGACATATTATAATAATAATAAATAAATAATGTCCTAAACTAAAGTTCCAAATGTTGAAACATTTTGGTTTCCTAAAATTGACCTTCTCATTTTATAATATTTAACAGTAACAAAGTATTAAATAGGATTAATTTGTACTGTAGTATTGTAATAGTTTAGTGAGTTATTATTAATTCGTTAGGATTCCTATCTTGCAATATCTTGAGTCTTTATTTTATTTATTTGCTAATTTCATGACACAAGTTAAGAAATAGGCATCGAAAGGGAGAATAGTGTAGGTGTAAGCTTTACACTTAAGGGATATAATTATAATTGGCATACAGAGGGACCCTTTATAGCCTCTTAGAATGGGTAGCCCTCGGCTATGAATAGGGACAGAGTCTTCGTTTGGTCTCTCACTCTATTTACCATGTAAATAAATACTCTCTACTCATTAATTAAATTCTTTCTATTTGTTATTTATATTTTCTCTCAACTTTGACTAATTTTAACTTTGAGATTATGAAAATCAATTTTTAGAGTATTATACATTTCTTTTAAATTTTATTGCAAGTTTTTATTTATTAAAACTTATTTACAATATTAATTTATCACTCAACCTAAAAAATTAAGCTAATAAGTAAAAATTTAATATTAATATTAAATATAAATTTTTAATAGTCCTTCTCAAGTGAAATGTGAATCTAAATAGGTTTAAATCAAATAAATTTCCCATTTCATAGATAAAAAACTAAGAAACTAAAAAATTAACTGAAAACAAAAACATAAAAACTCGAACTTAAGACCTTAACTTTGATACCATATTAGTTTATCATTTAATTTCTATTCAATGTGGGACGTGACATTTTTCTTTACCCAATCACATGACGCCCTCTTCATGGTATAGTTCAAACTCAAAGATCAACCTGATCCGTATTTCTCATCCTCTTGGTGGCATGGGAGACCTGCATCCCACGTGATAATTTTTATTTGGGCAATTTTAGAAATCTATATATAAATGAGAATTCAAGTCTGTTTTGATACCACTTATCATAGGTCGAGCACTTACTATTGACTTAAAAAATTAATTTGTTAGATAATGTTACATACCCACCCTTATATACCCAATTTCCTTCTCCAATTGTCTGAGCAATTCCTCTAGCTTAACTATTAACCATTACCAATTAGTATTAGTCAGTCATCTAGATTCTCTCATCACTGCTGAGCACATTGCACTCTCTGGGCACCACAATGCATATCCTCGTCTTCACCATAAGCCTCCTGGGCTGCTTGTTGCTTCATCCTCATCTCCTCCTCAATGTTCACATCATGCAGAGTGGTTTCTTCACACTCATCCAGTTCCATATCAATCAGCTGGACTGAGGTCCTCCGAGGTAGCACAGACTCCAGCTTCTTGCACTGGTCTGGGGCAGTAAGTCTGGGAACTCAACAGTGAAATGAATGTACAATTTGCCTTTCATGAAAGGCCTATGATACACTGGCATTCCTTCATCGTTTATGGCCGTGAATTGGTCAGGCATGACTACTTCCCCAGGTTAAGATTTGAGGAGCAGTTGCCTGCCATCCAGATGAGTTATTGCAAATTGGAAGTCGCATAGAGCTTCTGTTAGTGAAAGGGTGTGCTCAAAGAATAAGTCATCACCCTTTCTTTTAAACTTGGGGTGCTCTCTCTGTTGTAGAACAAACACAATGTCACCAGTGACAATGTCAGGCGCTTCATCAGCTTCTCCAGGGAATGTAATCTTCTGTCCATTTTGCATACCCTTCTCAACAACCACTTCTAACACTTTCTTCTCCTGAACAACCTTCTCACCATTACACTGTGGGCAACGATCCTTGTCATTGATGGTTTCTCTAGTACCCTTGCACCCATTGCAAGGATGCTGCATTTTTGTGGCCGAAGTGTCTTATTAAGACTTTCATTCCAGATCCTTGGCAGCCTGAACATCTCATTGATGCACCTGACTTAGACCCCTTACCTTGGCACTTGGAGCAAATTACATTGCATGACAGCAAAAGCTTCTTTGATATCCCATTGTAGAGATCCTCCAATGAAACCTTGTGGGGATGGATTACATCCTCTCCCCTCCTCTGCCTCTGGCCTCTGCTGCTTCCACCACCACCAAATGGGCTGGCACCGAAGAAGGATTGAAATATGTCAAATGGGTCATGGCCTCCACCACCTCCACCCATTCCTTCCTTGAGGGCATCCTCGCCGTATTAATCATATATCTCACGCTTCTCTGGATCACTCGGAACCTCGTATGCTTGTGCCAATTCTTTAAACTTCTCACGATCACCACCCTTGTCAGGATGATTCTTAATAGCGATTTTCCTATAAGCCTTCTTTAGATTATCTTGCGAAGCGTTATTCGACACTCCAAGAATCTCATAGTACTTTGTATTATCGCTTTTGTTCGTACTCTTCCGAATATCTTTTCTCTCTCTTATTAACTCGTTAAAATTTAAATTGAGAGATGAAAGTTTAATATTAATATTAAATATAAATTTTAATATATAAAAATAGTTAATTTTAATGAAATTCTTCCTTTGCCACCAACACGCTTATGCAATTTCGTTTATTGTTTTGGACTCAAGCATATTAGCCCTAAGATTTTGTAGGTTTGTTTTGATGATAAAAATATTAACCAATTGATTTGTTAATCAAAGTTTTTTCTTTAATACATTTATTATATAAAACAATAATACAAATATTTTGATAAATTATGAACATTTAAAGAATAACTCAAAACTCAGAAAATCATCAAAAAGCTCTCAAAAAAATGAAATGTCATAAACAACTCAAGTAAAATGCAAATCAAGAAACTAGTTTGGATATTTTTAAGTTTCTATTTTTATGTGAAGTTATTTCATTTTGATATAATAAAATTCATAACAAAAATAAGCTTAAAGTTAATTAAACTTTTAGTTTGTGATCAGTGTGATGGAATTCCTTTCAACAATGACCCATTTTTTCTTTTCTTTCTTTTTTTTATTGCAATATAACGTGATTCCATTATAAACAGTACTAAGCTTGCCATGAAGTACACAAATTTTTTAAGACTAAAATGGAATTTCGTTTATGGAGATCCGAAATTTCGTTATGAGAAAATCCAATGGTCACTTTGTGACACACGGCATCTGAAATTACTATAACGACTAGTTTTCCTTAACATTACTCACTTTCTATGCAAATCAATCACCCCTTTTGAACTAAAACTTTCTTGTTTACTTACTCCAGTTGTTTTAAAATCTTTGAAGTCAAGTTTGATTACCATTTATAAATAAAAACACATACTTGATCAATAATAAGCAGAGTTTGTAAAAGTATATTGACACTTAGAAAAGTCAATTGTTATAGAAGGTTGAATTGGCAACCGAATAAGCAACTTGTTAATAGGAGTTTAATCGACATGGTTTAAGTGAATATTTTTGTAATACTCTTAACTTTAATAAAGACAAATTTAATAAAATCCTCAATGCACTTGACTTGAGATGTGAATAGTAATGGCTCTTCTTAAATAATTTGAGTAGTTGTTTAGAGCCTCACTTTTAAAAAAGATCTCTACAAAAATTTATATCACGTATATATCTTAAATAAATTAAGCTTTATTAAAATTACTTTATATTTAAGATAAAAAAATTTTGTCTATCTAAAAAAATCTTAAATTTTATGTTTTCCTAAATAAAATATTTTAATGTTATCAAAAATTAAAGGTTAAAATAACCTCATCACATTCTTGTTCTATTCCTTATTCAAGTATTCGAAATCAACATTTTTCTTTGCTCTTCTGCTATTGAAATTTTCAGTTTTATCACTCTATTATATTTTTAATTTGCAAATTATCTTTTTTTTAGTAAGATTTTACCATTCTAATATATTTTTAGTTAGCAAATTGTTCTTCTTTTCATAATATTTTATAGTCTAAAATAAGGTTATTCTAATTTTAAGTATTTAATATTTGATTTTCTTGCATATTATTCTTTCTTTCAAGGTGTTTCTTTATTTGTAGTGTAACAAGAAAAGACAAATGTTAACATGCATTTGGATTTTTAAAAAAAAACTTTAAAAAGAAGAAGAAAAAACTAGAATTTTAGTTTCGCTAACTCAATCTATCTCTTAAGATTCAACACAAGTGTTAATACAACTATATAGTTTACAAGTACCAATTAAACTATTACAAGAATTTAAATCAAAGTTACAAAAACTCTCAATAGATACAAAATTTGTACTTTGACTTTATAATTCTAGCATTTTTGATAAAATTAAAATTAATGTTATGTTTACAAAATCGAGATAAATAATTTGCACGCCAATTAATATATTAATTTTTAATAACTATTACTTATTAAATAGTTGTTAACTTTTTAAAATTTATTAATATGATAGTTATATAATGTCAATCAAAAATAAATATATGAGATATCATATCAAATAAAATATAAAATATGTATTGTAACTATATAAATATAACATTATTGATAAAGTTAAAAAATACGAATTATATTAAATTAGACTGTTAAATCGAAAGAATTTAAACTTCAAGTTCATTAGACTTATCAATTTAGGGACAAGCTACAGTACAGCTGGCTATGTTATACAGTCGGCTGACGTAACCAAAATGACCGTGCATTTTGGGTTTTTTTATACAAACCCCCTTATATTAATATAATTAACATATATAATTATATTATAAATTTAAAATCATTTAAGTCCAAAAATAAATTAATAAAAAGAAAATAATTTTATTATAATATTTATTTTAAAAAAATAAAACATATTTTATATAAAAATTTATAAACATAAATTAAATATTATTTCAATGATAACAATCAATAAAAAAATAAAGACAAAATACATACAAAATTTTTTTACTTTCAATTACAATAAATGTTATAATTTTAATTTTAATTTATATTTTAATTATATTAAATGTTATAATTTTAATTTTAATTTTAATTGTAATTACGTAAAATATTATAATTTCAAATTCAATTTCAGTTACGTTAAATGCTATAGGTCAAATTTCAATTAGGTTAAATATTATAATTCTGAAATCAATTTCAATTTTAATTGTGTTAAATATTATAAATCTAATTCTAATTTAAATTAGCTTAAATTTTATAATTCTAAAATTAATTTTAATTTTCAATTTCACTACGTTAAATATTAATAATTCTAAATCTAATTTTAATTTCAATTACATTAAATTTTATAATTTCAATTCTAATTTCAATTTTGATTACATAAAATATTATAGTTCTAAATTTAATTTCAGTTTTGGTTATTTTAAATGTTATAATTTTAATTTTAATTTTAATTACATTAAATATTACAATTTGAATTCTAATTTCAATTATGTTAAATGTTATAATTTCAGTGTCAATTTTAATTATGTTAAATATTACAATTTCAAATACAATTATAATTTTAATTATTTTAAATATTATATTTAATTACAATGTCGATTTCAATTACGTAAGATGTTAGAATTCTAATTCTAGTTTCGATTTTAATTATGTTAAATGTTATAATTCTAATTACAATTTCAATAACGTTAAATGTTATATTTTTAATTCAAATTTTAATTTTAATTATGTTAAATATTATAAATTCAATTCTAATTTTAATTTTAATTACGTTATATATTATAATTTCAAATTTAATATTAATTTCAATTACGTTAAATATTATAGTTCTAAAATCTAATTTTAAAATTAATTTCAACTACATTAAATGTTATAATTACAAAATTAATTTTAAATTTAATTTCAACTACGTTAAATGTTATTGAAATCCAATTTCAATTGTAATTACATTAAATGTTATAATCTCAAATTCAATTTTAATTTCAATTTCAATTATGTAAATATTATGATTCTAATTTTAATTTTAATTACGTTAAATATTATAATTCCAATTATAATTTTAATCTCATTTACGTTAAATGTTATATTTCAAATCAATTTTCAATTCCAATTACATAAATTTTATAATTCTAAATATAATTTTAATTTTAATTCCAAGTACGTTGAATGTTGTAATTCTAAATGCAATTCTAATTACAATTTTAAGTACGTTAAATGTTATCATTTTAATTTTAACTTTAAATTAAATTTCAATTACATTAAGTACATTAAATGTTACATTTGAAATCCAATTTTAATTTTAATTTTATTAAATGTTACAATTACAATCCAATTTTAGTTTCAGTTAGATTAAATGTTATAATTTCAAATATAATTTCAATTCCAATTTTGTTAAAGATTATAATTCCAATTCTAATTTTAAATTCAATTCCTATTATGTTAAATGTTATAATTTCAAAATCAATTTCGATTCTAAGTACATTAAATATTATAATTGAAATTCTAATTCCAATTTTAATTAGGTTAAATAATTTTTATTTCGATTTTAAAATATGTTAAATGTTATAATTTCAATTCTAAATTTAATTTCAATTATGTTAAATGATACAATTCCAATTTCAAATTCAATTACGTTAAATATTATAATTTCAATTTTAATTTTAATTTCAATTTGAATTATATTAAATGTTACAATTTCAATTATGTTAAAATGTTATAATTTCAATTTCAATTACGTTAAATATTATAATTTCAATTACAATATCGATTACAATCACGTTAAATGTTATAATTTTAATTATAATTTTGATTTCAATTACTTAAGTGTTATAATTTTAATTTCAATTTCAATTTTAATTACGTTAAATATTATAATTACAATTCAAATTTCAATTACATTAAATGTTATAATTTTAATTTTAATTACGTTAAATGTTATAATTTTAATTCCAATTTCAATTTCATTTGCATGTTATAATTTTAAATTAATTTTAATTTCAATTACGTTAAAAAATAAAATTCTATTTTCAATTATGTTAAATGTTATAATTATAATTTTAATTTTAATTCTAATTTTTATTACATAAAATAGTTTAATTCAATTTCAATTTTTATTACGTTAAATGCTATAATTACAATTCCAATTTCAATTACATTAAATGTTATAATTCTAATTTTAATTACATTAAATGTTATAATTTCAATTTTAATTACGTTAAATGTTATAATTCTAATTTCAATTTCATTTACATATTACAATTTCAAATTATTTCAATTTCATTTACGTTAAAAAATAAATTTCTAATTTCAATTATGTTAAATGTTATAATTTCAATTTCAATTTTAATTCTAATTTTAATTACATAAAATATTACAATTCAATTTCAATTTCAATTTCAATTTCAATTTCTATTACGTTAAATGTTATAATTACAATTCTAATTTTAATTACATTAAATGTTATAATTTTAATTTTAATTACATTAAATGTTATAATTGTAATTTCAATTTCAATTTTATTTACATATTATAATTTAAATTAATTTCAATTTCAATTACGTTAAAAAAGAAATTTTTAATTTTAATTATGTTAAATGTTATAATTCTAAATTAAATTTTAATTCTAATTTTAATTACATAAAATATTATAATTCAATTTCAATTCCTATTACGTTAAATGTTATAATTCTAATTCTAATGTCAATTTCAATTATGTTAAAGTTATAATTCCAATTCCAATTTCAATTTCAATTTTAATAAATATTAAATGTTATAATTCTAATTCTAATTTTAATTTTAATTACATAAAACAATATAATTCTAATTTCAATTTTAAATACGCTTTTAATTTGAATTACGTTAAATATTATATTTCTAATTCCGATTTGATTTTCATTTAAATATTATAAGGGATTAGGTCAAATTTACTCTAATATTTTAGGCTAATTTACAACTTTATCATAGTTAGAGATAAAATACCTAAGTTTACCATATCCGTTAATCTTCGCCGTCAAATTGGATGAAAATATTATCTTTAATTGACAATTATCATTATACCTTCATTATTTGTCATTTAACCTTAGACACGTGGCACAATCTCACTCATTCATTGTCATTAAATACACGGTGCAATATCATTCGTTTATTTAATTTAATATAATTTTAAAAAGGTAATAAATAAATATTTTTTAACAAAGCAACACGTGTCAAACATTGAAGAGTTACAAATTACATATGTCATCCTGCAACTGGTTTATAATCATAATAAATATATTTAAAATTAATTAATTAATAATTAAAAAACCTGCCACCGCCGTTGTAAAAATGGCAATCGGTTGGCAAACATTTTTTTATCGACACTTCGATAACAAAAATGAAAATTTTATGAGTGAAAACACATAATATATTAAGTATGAATACTTAGTATATTAAGTGGGAATACGTAATATATTAAATAAGAACATGTTGCATATTCAATGAAAATATTTAGTATATTAAGTAGAAACAATTAGTATATTAAGTAGGAATATGTAGTATATTAAGTGAAAAAACGTAGTATAATAAGTGGGAAGATTTAGTATATTGAGTTGGAACAAGTAATATAATAAATGAGAACATTTAGTATATTGAGTGGGAACATATAGTATATTAAGTGGGAACACGTAGTATATTAAGTGGGAACATTTAATATACTACATGTTCCCACTTAATATACTATGTGTTCCCACTCAATATACTAAATGTTCCCATTTATTATATTAAGTGGGAACATTTAATATATTAAGTGGGAACACGTAATATATTAAGTAGGAATATTTAGTATATTAAGTGAGAACACGTAGTATATTAAGTGGGAACAGTTAGAATATTAAGTGGGAACACATAATATAATAAGTGAGAATATTTAGTATATTGAGTGGAAACACGTAATATAATAAGTGAGAACATTTAACATATTGAGTAGGAACACATAATATATTAAGTGTAAACACGTAATATATTAAATGAAAATATTTAATATATTAAGTACGAACACGTAGTATATTAAGTGGAAACATTTATATATTAAGTGGGAACATGTAATATATTAAGTGGGAACACGTAGTATATTAAATAGAAACATTTAGTATATTAAGTGAAAACACGTAGTATAATAAGTGAAAATATTTAGTATATTGAGTGGAAACACATAGTATATTAAGTGGGAATATTTAATATGTTAAATGGGAACAAGTAATATATTAAGTTGAAACATGTGTTATATTAAGTGGGGACATATATTATATTGAGTAGGAACATGTAGTATATTACACGGGAATACATAGTATATTGAGTGAAAACACGTAGTATAATAAGTAGCAACATTTAGTATATTGAGTGGGAACACATAGTATATTAAGTGGGAACACGTAGTATATTAAGTGGGAACATTTAATATATTAAGTAGGAATACGTAGTATATTGTGTGAGAACATTTAGTATATTAAATGGGAACATGTAATATATTAAGTGAGAATATGTTGTATATTAAGTGGGAACACGTAGTATATTATGTAAAAACACGTAGTATAATAAGTGGAAACATTTAGTATATTGAGTGGAAACACATAGTATATTAAGTGGAAACATTTAGTATGTTAAGTGTGAATAAGTAGTATATTAAGTGAGAACATTTAGTATATTGAGTGGGAACATGTAATATATTGAATGGGAACACGTAGTATATTAAGTGGGAATAAGTAGTATATTGAGTGAGAACACGTAGTATATTGAGTGGGAACATTTAGTATATTAAGTGGGAACACGTAATATATTGAGTCGGAACACGTAGTATATTTAGTGGGAACACGTAGTAAATTAAGCGAGAACATTTAGTATATTAGGTGGGAACACGTATTATATTGAATAGGAACACGTAGTATATTAAGTGGGAAGAAGTAGTATATTAAGTGAGAACACGTATTATATTAAGTAGTAATATTTAGTATATTGAATGGGAACACGTAATATATTGAATGGGAACATGTAGTATATTAGTTGGGAACATGTAGTATATTGAGTGGGAACACGTAGTATATTAAGTGAAAAAACGTAATATATTAAGTGAAAACACGTAGTATATTTCTACTTAATATACTACTTGTTCCCATTTAAGATACTACGTGTTCCTACTTAATATACTATGTGTTTACACTCAATATACTACTTATTCCCACTTAATATACTACGTGTTCCGATTCAATATATTATGTGTTCCTACTCAATATACTAAATGTTCCCACTTAATATACTATTTGTTCCCACTCAATATACTACTTGTTCCCACTTAATATACTACTTGTTCCCACTCAATATATTACGTGTTCCCACTCAATATACTAAATGTTCCCACTTAATACACCACGTGTTCCCACTCAATATACTACTTGTTCCTACTCAATATACTACTTGTTCCCACTCAATATACTACTTGTTTCCACTCAATACACTACGTGTTCCCACTCAATATGCTAAATATTCCCACTTAATACACTACGTGTTTCCACTTAATATACTACTTGTTCCCACTCAATATACTACGTGCTCTCACTCTATATACTACGTGTTCCCACTTAATACATTACGTGTTTCTACTTAATATACTACTTGTTCCCACTCAATATACTACGTGTTCCCACTCTATATATTACGTGTTCCCACTTAATACATTACGTGTTCCCACTCAATATACTACTTGTTCCCTCTCAATATACTATATGTTCCCATTTAATATACCAATTATTCTCACTCAATATACTACGTGTTCCCACTCAAAATATTAAATGTTCCCACTTAATATATTACGTGTTCCCACTTAATATACTACTTGTTCCTACTTAATATACTACTTGTTCCCACTTAATATACTAAATGTTCTTACTTAATATAATACGTGTTCCTACTTTATATACTACGTGTTCCCACTCAATATATTACGTGTTTTCACTTTATATACTACGTGTTTTCAATTAATCTATTACGTGTTCTCACTCAATATACTACGTATTCCCACTCAATATACTACATGTTCCCACTCAATATATTACATGTCCCCGCTTAATATACTAAATGTTCCCACTTGATATAGTACATGTTCCCACTTAATATACTACTTGTTCCCACTCAATATACTACGTGTTTACACTGAATATATTACTTGTTCTCACTCAGTGTACTACATGTTCCCACTCAATATACTACGTGTTCTCACTTAATATACTACGTGTTCCCACTCAATATACTACATATTGCCACTTAATATACTACGTGTTCCCACTCAATATACTACGTGTTCCAACTCAATATATTACGTGTTCCCACTTAATATACTAAATGTTCCCACTTAATATACTATGTGTTCTCAGTCAATATATTACGTGTTTTCACTCAATATACTAAATATTCTCACTTAATATACTACGTGTTCCCACTTAATATACTACGTGTTCCCACTTAATATACTACTTGTTTCCACTTAATATACTACTTGTTCCCACTTAATATACTACGTATTTTCACTTAATATACTACGTGTTTCCACTCAATATACTATGTATTCCTACTCAACATACTATGTGTTCGCACTAAAATATACTACGTGTTTTCACTTAATATACTAAATGTTTCCACTCAATATACTACGTGTTCCCACTCAATATATTACGTGTTCCCACTCAATATACTAAATGTTCTCACTCAATATACTACGTGTTCCCACTCAATATATTAAATGTTCTTACTCAATATATTAAGTATTCCTACTTAATATAATACTTGTTCCCACTCAATATACTAGGTATTCCTACTTAATATAATACTTGTTCCCACTCAATATATTAAATGTTCTCACATAATACACTACGTGTTCCTACTTAATATACTACTTGTTCCCATTTAATGTACTACTTGTTCCCACTCAATATACTACGTGTTCCTACTCAATATACTAAATATTCTCACTTAATATACTACGTGTTCCCACTTAATATACTACTTGTTCCCACATAACATACTAAATGATCCCACTTAATATACTATGTGTTCCCACTTAATATATTACTTGTTCTCGCTGAATGTACTAAATGTACTAAATGTTCTCACTTGGCATACTAAATATTTCTACTTAATATACTATATTTTACTATCATTTGCTATTATCCAAACTTTTATATTCTTAGCACGTTATTGATTACCGTTGAAAATATGTGATTTAATTTCTGGTGTTCTAATTTTATTAGTATTCTACATACGTATGCTTTTCATATATGTTAAAAAAATTTAATTACAAATAACATCATGTTCTCACTTAGTATACTACTTGTTCTCACTATTTATCTATTGTATGTTAAGTGAAATGCAACATGCAACAGTGAGTGGGAACATAAGCTAAATATTATTATTTTAAATATAATTTCAAATTTAATTATATTAAATGTCATAATTCTAATTATAATTTTAATTTTAGTTTCGTTAAATGTTATAATTTTAATTCTAGTTTTAAATTCAGATTCAATTATGCCAAATATTATCATTTTAATTTTAATTACGTTAAATTTTATAATTCCAATTCTAATTTTAAATTCTATTTCACTTATTATAAATGTTATAATTCTAATTCTAATTTTAAGTTCAATTTCAATTATATTAAATTTTATAATTTCAAATCTAATTTCAATTTTAATTACGTTAAATGTTATAATTTCAATTTCAATTTTAATTTCAATTTCATTTAAATAACTATTATAATTTCAATTCTAATTTTAAATTCAATTTCACTTACATTAAATGTTATAATTCTAATTTTATTTTTAAATTCAATTTTACTTATGTTAAATATTATAATTCTAATTCTAATTTAAAATTAAATTATAATTACGTTAAGTTCTATCATTTCAAAGCAAATTTTATTTTTAATTATGTTAAATGTTATCATTTCAATTTTAATTATGTTAAATATAATAATTCCTATTTCAATTTTAAATTCAACTTCACTTACATTAAATTTTATAATTCTAATTCTATTTTTAAATTCAATTTCACTTAAGTTAAATATTATAATTTTAAATCTAATTCTAATTTTAATTTTAATTACATTAAATTTTATAATTGTAATTTTAATTACATTACATTTTATAATCCAATTCTAACTCTAATTTTAGTTATATTAAACCCTGATGGTGGGGCCTTATGGGGGATAGCCCAGCTCAATAAGGATAGCACACTCCCCGCTTCAAGCGCACTCCTATATCGACTGAATCACTCTAAAGGTCTAGTCGGTGGAACTAGTGAACCAAGCAAACTAGTTAGATGCGTTGTGCGAAGGGCTCGTAGTACCCCCTTCTCTTAATCCAGCATTTTCTTTAATTCGTTGAAACAATTGTAGCAGCTCTGACACACATTGATTTTGCACATTCTAACATCTTGGGTTGAGATTTCTCGTCATGCTTTTCACTTTACTATGTTACTATGTTATGTTAAAATTGAAATTATAATATTTAACATAATTAAAATTAAAATTTGAATTATAACATTTAATGTATTTGAAATTAGATTTGAAATTATAATATTTTACGTAATTAAAATTTAAATTGGAATTGAAATTATGACATTTAACATAATTGAAATATAAATTGAATTTGAAATTATAACATTTAATTTAATTGAAATTAAAATTTTTTTGTATGTATATTTTCTTTATTTTTTATTGGTCATTATCATCAGAATAATATTTAATTTATGTTAACAAATTTTTATATAAAATATTTTTGATTTATCAAAAACAATTATAATAATAATATTATTTTCTTTTTAAAATTTGTTTGGACTTAATTGAGTCAAAATTTATAATTATAATTTTATGCCTTTATGATAAAAACCAAAATAACAAGCAATATCTAAGATTGCCGGTCACCTTAACTAACGTCAGTTAGCTGTATGGCACAACCAACTGTACTGTAGTTAATCCCTTATTTAAGACACCCATAAAATAACTTCTCCTTATATCATGTAACTTGCTTTCACTTTTTACATCCACAACTTATTATATATTGTATATCATATAATGTAGGACGTGTTCTCACTTTTGTACCTTTCACCCATAAATATAAGAGGGTGTCCCCACTTATTTATAAATTACAAGTTTACATTTAATTTCACAAAAAATATAATATAATACAAAGGGATTATGTTTTATATGTGTCCTAAATAGCCATGGTTAACATAAAAAAGTCTCGCCATATGGCGCCACCACAGGACATCATGTGGTATTTAAATTTAAATTTTTATATTTAATCTTTAATTTCTTAGTAAATTTTATTTAACTTCATACTTAAAATAGTAATTATTGTTCTAAGTTAATGAATAATTAATATTCAATTAACCACTTTTATTTAAATTATAAATAAAATTTAAATTATATTAAATTTAAAAATATATAACAAAATATTTTAATTAAGCTAAATTAAAATTTTTGGGTTGTTTTTAACTTTTGACCTTTACTTTTTTGGGGGTGTTTTTATATTTTTGATATATATATATATATATTTACTTTTCAAGGCATTTATTAAACTATCTTAACATTTCAACTCTTAATTTCAAAAATATATAACAAATTCAAATTTTCATTTTCCAAAATAAATAATTCACAAACAAATTTCTAATTTTCAAGAATATATTTATAATTTCCAATTACTAATTTGTTGCAAAAAATATATAACAAGTCCAAAATATATTTCTAACTTCCAATTTTAGATTTGTTGAAATCTAAATTGGACTTTTAATTATAACATTTAACTTTATTAAAATTTAATTTAAAATAAAAATTAAAATTATAACATTTAACGTAATTAAAATTTGAATCAGAAATAGAACTAGAATTATAACATTTATTTACTTGAAATTGAAAGTGGGTTTGAAATTATAATATTTAATGTAATAGAAATAGAATTTAGAATTATAACTTTAAAATAATTGAAATCGAAATCGAAATTACAATTATAACATTGAATGTCAGTGAAATCAAAATTGGAATTACAATTATAATATTGAATGTCACCGAAATTGAAATTAGAATTGGAATTATGATATTTAACATAATTGAAATTGAAATTGAAATTATAATTTGCATTATAACATTTAATGTAATTGAAATCGAAATTGTAATTAGAATTATAATATTTTATGTACTTAAAATTGAAATTGTAATTAGAATTATAATATTTTATGTACTTAAAATTGAAATTGAATATTAATATTTAATGTAATTAAAATTAAATTTTGAATTATAATAATTAACTTATTGAAATTATAACATTTAAATTAATTAAAATTGAAAATAAAATTGTAACATTTAACATAATTAAAATTGAATTTGAAAATAAAATTGGAATGATAAGATTTAACGTAATTGAGATTGAAATTGAAATTAGAATTGAAATATATCATTTAATGTATTTGAAATCAAAATTAGAATTCAAATTATAACATTTGATGTAATTGAAATTAAAATTGAAATTAAATTTAGAATTATAATTATAATTATAATTATAATTATAACATTTAACGTAATGAAATTAAAATTGAAATCTGAATTATAAGATTTAAGGGATAACAATAAATTTACCCCAATATTTTAGGCATAAATACAACTTTATCCCAATGAGAGATAAAATACCCAAATTTTTCTAATAATTTTTAATGGTGAAAAGATAAAAAAAGTAATTTAACCATAGAATTAAATTAAAATTAAAAACGTGGCACAAAATAACACGTGTCATTGTATAGTTGGTAATATTTTTAAAAATATTTTTACAAAAAATTAAATTAAATGATAAATTATTAAAAAAAGAATATGTAACTATCATTGGAGACGACGACTAGCGTCATTTTTTGGCGAGTCTCTAGCGTAAAAAGATCATATTTTTAAGTCATTATAGTCTATTTTTTCTTATTTACACAATAGTGGGGACATTTTTAGAAGAAACATACTAAAAAATGGCCAAATGTGGTGGTGAGAAGCGGCGACCTTCGTCATTAACTATTAAATGATGGGACGGTGACTTGCATCGCCTCTATCTATAGATAGATTGGCGATCTGTCCATAGGTAGGGGTGGTGCAAGTCACCGCCCTACCATTTGACGGCGGTGGTGGCCATCACTACGTTTGACATTTTTCAATCTTTTTTTGAGTAAAAAATGACTCACAATTGTGTAGATTAAGTAAAAAATAGTTTAATAATGTAAAATTTGATATTTTTTATGGTTGAAGTATTGCCAAAAAATGCCATCTGGCCACCAGTCGGCCGCCGTTTCTGACGATAGTTATAGATTAATTTTTTAAATTTTTATCATTTAATTTAATTTATTTTTTCAAATATTTTTTTAAATATAAACTAATTATATAATATCAAATTAAAATTAGATTTGGAATTATGACATTTAACGAAACTGAAATTGGAATTATAAGATTTAACGTAATTAAAATTGAAATTGAAATTAGAATTATAGCATTTAACGTTATTGAAATTAAAATTAAAATTATAATATTTAATGTTGATGAAATTAATATATTAACATTATTGAAATTAAAATTATAATATTTAATGTTGATGAAATTAATATATTAACATTATTGAAATTAAAATTAAAATTAAAATTATTAATTATAACATTTAACATAATTGAAATTAAGTTTAAAATTAGAATTGGAATTATAATGTTTAACGTAATTGAAGCTGAAATTAAAATTAAATTTAAAATTAGAATTATAACATTTAATGTACTTAAAATTGAAATTGAAATTATATTATTTTATGTCATTAAAATTAGAATTGGAATTGGAATTATAATATTTAATATTTAATTTAAATTTAAATTTAAATTAGAAATGAAATTATAATTTTAACGTAATTAAAATTAAAATTAAAATTTGAATTATAATATTTAAAGTAAGTGAAATTAAAATTAAAATTATAATATTTTATGTAATTAAAATTAGAATTAGAATTGATCCTAGATCATTTAGCATAACCTTTTGTAACCAATTGAGCTTTGAATGTCTCTCCCTTTCCATCGAGCTCACGTTTTCACTTGTAAACCCATTTACTTTCAATAGGAACAATTTTTTCAGGAAGCTTAACCAAGTCTTAGACTTAATTGTCATGCATATAGTTAATTTTGAATCCATGGCTTCTTTTCATTTTTCCAAATCGATATCCAACACGCCTCTCTCTAAGTCAATGGATCTTTTTCTTAAATTAAAAAAACCTCAAAGAGCATTTTTAGGTATTATACCATAACTTACAGGTAGCCTTGACATCATTTCTGACCTATATGGAAGGTATGCCAAATGTATCTTACTTGATTGAGCTTGAGGCTTTATCATCAGTTTATAAATTTTTGGATTGATATCATCAAGTTCAATCTTTCTATAATCCCCACGGCCCATGCAAAACTATTTCTCTAGGAAAGTGACATTACGAGCAATGAACATATTCTGTTCCTCTAAATCATAAAACTAATATCCCATAGAATGTTTGAGATATTCAATGAACCGATACTTGTACCCTTAGGTCCAATTTTATCCTATTACATAACTTTTACATATTTAAGACTTGGTTTCCTACTAGTCCATATCTCATACAAAGTAGAAGGAATAACTTTTGATGGAACTCTATTCAATAAGTGAGTAGCAGTTTTTAAAGTATAACCCTATAGATATTTTAGAAGATCGATGAAGCTCATCATTGATCTAACCATATCTAATAAAGTTTGATTCCATTTCTCTGAAATATCATTTTGTTTCGGAGTACCTAGAGGACTAAAACTGATATGAGAATCTCATTCTCCTTCAAATAATTTATGAATTCATCGCTCATGTATTTACAGCCTCAATCTGATTGAAGACATTTAATATACAAATCAATTTGTTTCTCTACCTCCTGTCAAAAGTCTTTGAACATTTTAAAGGTTTTCGACTTATGTCTCATTAGAAATACATGTTCCTATTATGATAAATCATTGATAAAGATGACAAAGTATAGAAATCCACCCATAGTAGTGTGATTCATTGAGCTACATACATCACTATATACTAGTTCCAATAAATTAATGGCACGGTGTCCAACACCTACAAAAAAAGATTTGATCATCTTCCCTTGAATACAAGATTCATAAACCAGATAGGGCTCTATGGTAAAATCATGTATGACTATCCCTAACCTGATAGGCTAGATGTCTCACGTCAATATAACATAATCGCATATGCCATAATTCTATATTATTCAAAGTTCCTAAACTACTACCTGTATTCACCTTTGCATTTTAGACATTTCTTGTTGTATCTAAAATCTAACGACCATTCATCAACTAACGTTTAGCTAATAAAATATTATCTGCATCATATAAGTATAAGGAATGATTCTGATTAATACATGATAACCTTCAATGTCTAACACAAGAAGGGATATAATTTATCTGATAATGTTTGGCATAAAATAACAATTATACAACATTAAAGATCTACCACAAATGAGAAACAACTCAAAATGTCTAACTATTTTGACCTGTAGGAAATCACCATTTCTAATACAAAGCATTATTTCTTACACTACAGTTGTCGAACTTCCCATATACCCTGCAACATATTGCTAATGTGAGAAGGATATGGGGTATCTAATACCTAGCCAATACAAGTATCAAATGCTAATAAAATGTCTATAATAAGTAAATACATATTTGAGGGGTTGTTCTTGACTATGGAAAGATACCTGGACAATTACACTTTCAGTGTCCGTTTTCTCTACAATGGAAACATTTTCCTTTGCCTTTGTTCTTTTCTTATGACTTGTCTCTGATGACCCGTATGTGGTGTCTGCTTCTCTTTCTTCTTACCTTTAGACTTTCCAGAAGCCCTTGGGGAAGAAAATGAAGCACCACTCTAAATGTAAAAAGTTGTACCTCCTTTGTTCATGTTCTCTAGAGCTGTCTTCAATATATTGTGCATCTTAGCATATATGGGAGTCAACGCATTCACATTAAAGTTTATGATTAACTATGCAAATGACCTCAACAAACATTAGAGATTAAACTATTCCCCAAGCTATTGTTCTAAGTTATATCTATTGTCTCCAACTTATCGATATAGAAAATCATGTTAAGTACATGGCGACTTACTAGATTGCCTTCAACCAACTCAAAAATTGTTAATTAATAACTGTTTAAATCATGGATATAATTAGTATACGTTTTCAATCTAAAAACACTCTCCCACTGCTTTACATATGCCCTTATTCTCTGAAACGGGAACAATAAAGTTTAAACATTTTAAACTTTAAAGTGAGAAGTAGACCCATTCAACATTCTAAACCGGCCTTACACTTTAGCAATATTGGCCTTTGTAAAACCCAAAAGGTAGACAACTCTTGTTAATTGCATCTCATGCAACTCTTACTTTTGATTCTAAACACATTTTATCCTGACGCGTTAGCAATATTCGATAAATATGTTCCAAACTAACTTGTCAATGATGAAATATAAGTTACTGATACTACCCTTACACTTTAGCAATATTGAATAATACTTCTGCTTATATTTTTCTTATCTCATATTTAACCGACATAGTCCAAATCACACCGACCAATCTCTCACGCTTTAGCAATATTGAGAAAGACCGAGATAACCCGTCTAACACCATATTGACAAGTCAGACCATGTATAATATTATCTCATAATGATATACATTTTTAATATGATTAAAAGAGATTTTTTAATTTATCCACATCTCATTGGAATATGATTCATAATCAAGCATTTATTTTACGCAAGCACAACTAACCCTACTATTAGGGTTCCATTATGCTTAATAGCGCAAAACAATTATTACAATTTGTAAAATAATTATATAACAATTATATTATTGCATTAAATAAATTCACATGCATAAAATGCAAAATGGAGTGAAATGGGTCCATTGTTGTAGCGTGATGCGATATTTCTATAACACATAATTAAGCGCAAGTATACGTTATCGTAACAAGTAATAAATTGACTTTTTAAAAGTTGAGTGTCAAACCCATAGAGATAATTTTTATTTCTACCAAGTACTAAAATTATATCTTTCTTGTAATTATTTAAAAAAATTAAATCTTAAATTAAAATTAATTTAAGTAAAATAAAAGTGCATAAAATAAATGACACAACTCAAGTAAATTAAAAAGATAACAAGATAGAGAAAGCCTAGGGTTAATTATTACCCTTCAATATGTTTTCTAAAGATTAATCTATTTAATATTAATATTTTTCAATTCTTATTATTGGTCAAGACACTAATGTATTCATAAGCCTCTCACAGTCAAGTAAGTATATCTCAATTTATCAAATACCTATATCATCAGAGTAATTGCAATAAATTAAGATTCATTAAGAACATGTCTTATTAACCATACATGCCAATTAGGTATATCTTTATCATAAATTTGAACTTGTAAATTACTGTACAATCATGCATCAAGTTATTTAGGTCTAAAAATAATAATGCCTCTCTCGAGTTTATCAAAGTATTATCAAATCAATCACAATATTGATAAGATATTATGAAGCATTAAGAAAACATAATTTGAATAATAGAGAATTTAGTTCAAATAAATATTAAAAAGATATAATAACTAAGCTCATATACTGAGTTCAAGTAATAATCTTAGAAAATAAATTAGTTCATGTTAACAAGAGAATCATGGCTAAAAAATAAAATAACCAGGATACAACCAAAAGTAAATTAATATAGACGTCAATTTGTAGTTGGTTGACCCGCCAAAGATCTATCAGTAATCTCTTATATTTCTCTTGAAATTCTCTCACTAAATTATTCTAATTATGCGCTAATTACTTTTTTGGCTAAAGATAGCCTTGAGTGGTGTGTTCCCTAAAAGCTGGGAATAAGTGGTGTTTTATAGGGGTAGATTTGAGCTTAAAAACTTCAATTCTTGTTGGGTCAGAACTTGCGCGATCACTGAGGCAAAAATGTGCTGTCGTTGGAGCGCTATGCTTATATGCCAGGATCATTGGAGTGATGGACATATAGAGCCTGGGCGCTAGCTTTTCATTAGGGTAGTAGCCAAATTTCATTAAGGCAAAACTTTGCGACTTGAACTGGTCTTATTTCTCTCTTTCTTATTTTGTCTCGAGTATTAGCACTAGAGCGAAAACCCATGTATCGCTAGAGCAAAATTTCCAAATTTTGAATATTTTACATTTTAGTCCTTAGTTTTTGCTTATTCCATGTCTTTACTCTAATTTTTTAGCTTTTTTAGTCTAAACCCTATAAATGAACAATAATGCATATAAATAGCCAATTATTCTCATAAAATAATCAAATATCAAAATAAAAATGTAAAACAATAAATAACAAATATGCCCTTATCATAGTGCTAGACACACACTGCTGCAACGCTAAGGTAGTACCTTCACCACTACGGTAATAAGGTGTCATCGATGCAACGTCAATTATACTTTAAGCGCTGCGATGCTGCGTCCCTACCACTGCAGTGCTAAGGTCAATACCTTTAGCACTGCAACACTATGCAACCATTACTGCAACGCTATGCAACCATCACTGTAATGAAAAACACAAAAAAACCTAGCACCAAACCATGTATCGCTACAACTTTCATCCAATTTTTGTAAACGCTGCAATGAAATGCATTTACAGCCCTAGTGCCAGTTCGAATAGTGACTTGGTTCTACATTATCAACACTTGAAAATGCTATTACAACTATTCTTGGGCATCCCAATCAACTCAGAACACTCAATTATACCTAGAACAACACACAAACATACATTAAGGGTGCACGCATATGATTATATACATGTTGATTAATTTCAAAATACATGTCTAACACATAATATGTAGCAGAATTATACATAATTAATCAATAAACGTACTCAAACTATGAAATCAAATGCTAAAGAAAATCAAAATCATACCTTTAAAGAACTTCATGAACAATTAATCCCAAAGCTCACACAAAAGTGTAATCGCAAACAATCCTAGTTCGTAGCAATCTAGTGGAATTACAGAGCTAGAACGATAGCTGTTCTTCAAACTTTTAGTAAGATTTTGTTCTTGTTCAACACTTGAACAAAGTATTTTTTTTCTCTTTTTCAAATAATGAAGATAAGGGCTCTTTTGAAACAATTTCAAAGTATGGTTTATATACATGGCCAAAATAGGAACTTAAATGAATAACTTTCAAAGTTATCATTCATTCATTACATGATTGACAAGTGTCACCCTCCATCTCATACAAACCATTTGCATAAGTGACATTTGTCACATGTGTTTTTCATGTATGTGCCATTTGTCTCACAAATAACCATACATGGATGCCATATATCAAAATCCCTTTTTTTTTATGCAAAAGAGGACTATTTGCAACATTTGTAAAGTATGTTACCCATTTTTCTAAGAGACCCTAACACAAATCCTATTTTTCAAAATCTTCTCGGATCGAACAATTTGACCCAATCCGTTACCCTAGTGCTCAATGAGTATATTTCATATTATGAGACTCCCTAAGTTCACATTCGTTTGTCTTATGAAACTCTTTCGCAAGTCCTTGAAAGATGCCCCACACGCACGTTATGGATATTATAGAATGGAATATTAAACCATACAAGCTAAAGTTTGTTGGAGCTGGTGCTCACGTGCCATTCCAATATTGTATGAATATTAATTGTTAATATTTATACAATAAACATTTCGAATAAGGATTGTTAATATCATATTAATATGGTAGAATGCTTGTAACATTACAGATATTGTTTGATCTGAAAGAGTTCAGATCTGATCTAAAGGAGTTTAGATCAGAACTAATAGTTATCAAAGTTGAGAGTTATAAATGCTAATAGTTAGCACTGTTAATAGTTATCAGTTTATAAGAGTCAGCGAGGTCTAAATATTTAGAACCTTGTCTATAATGGGACAAAGACCTGAGAGTATACTTGTAATGATATAGTTGCAAAGAGTTGCAATAGGAGCTAAGAAATATCATTATGTAAGTATGTCTCAAATATAATGTTCCTGATCTATGATCATCAATGCCGGTCTATCGGTGAATTCACAATATATAGATTAGTGTATGTCTATATCTGACTTGTTCAGATGGTTGTTCTTAACTGACTATGAGCTTAGAGCTTGTATAGACATGCGGGTATCCAGTTAGGACTGGATACTGAACAGACTTATGAGGACCCCAATAGATATCCTATGAAACCGTCAAAGGAAGGTCCTCTCGAGTTGAGTAGTAATCGTGGTCCTTTGACCTGAGCGCCACGGTGGTCTTGTGAGTGATCCATCATGCTTTGGTTCCACATATGTCAGAGACCTTTCATGGTCTGACCGCTATGTGTCGCTGGGTATGGTCCGATGCTCATGGAGTCCGGTGTGCGTAGATATGGGATCCTTCAGCTTACGTAGGTAAGTTGTATATCCGATGCTCCGAGATTGTATTTCATAAAGTCTTGTGGCCACAAGCATAAACCCGGGAAAAGAGTTTCCCACAGGGTTAAACAATATAGCAAAAATGTTTGCGTATATTGTTTATCGAGATACGAATCTGGAGATAAGATTATTGGATGAGCAAATGGGGATTTGATGGTGCTGATCTATATCCCCGCACATCCAGGGTATAAATGATGGAAGGATTATACGTATACGTTATGACCTCAACTTGTATGGTCTGACACGCTGATTTGTAATATTCGTAACGTGTGCGTGGGGCATCAATTACGGATTAATGGAATAGTTCCATTTGACAAATCAGGTGTAGACCTAGAGAGTCCCAATATGAAATGTACTCTTTGAGCACTTGGGCAGTGTACCGTATTGAATTGTTCAATACAGTATAATTCAGCAATTACTAAGGTTACGTTAACTAAAGTATATGGTTAAATGGTGGGACCCACTTTAGGTTAACTTGGTAACCGAGTAAGGATATAAAAGTAATTTCACTTTATGATTATTTAATTGTTAAATAATTAAAATAAATATTTATTTGTTTAGTTGTTAAATAAATGATTTAACTTAACTAAGGTTAAAAGTTAACCATAAGGTTAAGTTAGTTAATTTTACTTAATGGTTAAGTAAAGGTTAACCTAACCATGGTTAAGTTAGTTAACTATGGTTAAATTAATTAAATATTTATTAACTTAAAGGTTAAGTTAAAATAATCTAACTATGGTTAAATGTTAACTAAGGTTAGGTTAAGTCAAATGAAATGCAAATGAAATTCAAATTAGTTTGGAATTTATGCATTAGTATATAAAGTGAAATGAAATTGAAAATCAAAAAAAGATTTTTGAAATTGGTTTTAGATTTTAGGTTTTGCATTTTGGGAGCCAATTCAATTTGAGAAATTGAAATTGTTTGTTTTGTGTTTTAAGTGTTAGAACAACAAAACAAACTAGATAAATGGTTACTAAATGTAATAACTAAAAACAAGATTTGTTTTATTTATTCAAGAGTTGAATAAAAGGAAAAACAAATTTGATTAAGTTAAATTGTTTAACTTTGAAAAATGTTTAAGAGTTAAACATATATGCTGGATTAAGATGCTGCCATTCTAGACAATCAAACCCACCCTTGTTGATTGCTAGAATTGATCAAAGATTCATTTCATGGTGGACTTTAAAGAAAATTAATCCAAAGGCTTCATTGGTGATATTTCTCAATTTTGAATTTCAGTTTAATCAAATGTTATTTTCTGTGTTCATTATATTTAATCTTCCGCTGTGCACATGTATGTATGAGATATGTATATTGTTTGTATGATGAACACAACCCACATGCAAGCACCCTAAGTTTTTTTTGTAATACAACCCATAACCCAACAAAGTTAGCCATATCCGTATAATCTCACCATTACCCATATCTTAGAAGAGCAGAGATATAGATTATCACCGTTAAATCTCTACATGCTCAATTGTGAACTTATCTTTAAACTTGTATTTTTTTAAACAATATTTGCAACTGTTTTGCGATATTGTCTAATTCTACGGAAAACTTTTTTTTTAGATTTTTGCTTATGGCCATAAGACTTCCTGAAATACAATCTTGAAGCATCAGAATATACAACTTACCCATATGAGCCGGTGGATCCATATCTACATACATTGGACTCCATGAGTATCAGCCAATACTTAATGACACTCAAAGATCAGATCATGAAAAGTCTTTGACAATGCATAGAATCAAAGTATAGTGGATCACTCACAAGTTCACCACAGTGCTCAGGTCAAAGGACTATAAATACTATTCAACTCAAGAAAACCCTCCATTGACGGCTCTATGGGATGTTTATTAAAGGTCTTCGTGAGTTTGTTCAACACTCAATCCTTACTTAATACCTATCTACCTATAAAAGCTTCTGCTAAGGCCACAATGTGCTAAGACCTACCATTTGAACAATCCAGAGATAAACACATTCTAATCAAGAAGGAATATTGATTGTCTTATATTCCGCAACCATAGATTAGGAACGATGTTTCCAAGAATATATTGCATAATGATATTTCTTAGCACCATTTGTAACTCCTTACAACTATATCATTATTAGTATATTCATATGTCTTTATCCCTATTTTAGACAAAGTTCTAACTCTTAGCATTGTTAATTCTTAGCACTAAACTAATCTTCTTTAAATTTATAATGTCTGAAAAATTACAAGCTTATTACCATATAAATAATAATTACAGATTTAATAAAAATATTCATTATATAAATATTAAATAAATAAATATTTATAAAATAATTGAAATGATACGTAAACACTATCTTTTACACAAATATATTATCAGACTTTAAATTTTACGATCTACTAAATAATGGAATTAATTTTATCAACAAAACACTAAAAGAATATCAAGCAAGGAGAGAAAAATAACAGACTACTATAATGTGGCCACTAAACGGTGATGCTCTAGGCTACACTGCCATATATACAAAATAGATCAACAGTGCACCACAACGCTTTGTCGTTTGATGGCAACATTAAATTGATCATTACTCTTCTCTCGAGTTCAACACTCCTTCATTGTTCTATTGTCGAAAATAGTTACAACATTCTGTGATCATGAAAATTTGGGTTTAGTGGTATCTTTGTAGAGTCTGATTGTCTAACAATCATCAAAGCAGTTGCTGATGGTTGGTGGTAGTGACCAACTACTTTTTTTCTTCTAATTTTCTTAATTTTATTTAATTAATTTATTATTTTAATAATTTTTCAAATATATATGACTGACCAAAATTGTGTTATGTATCTCTAATAAAACAAAAGTGTTTCATGAATGTAGAGATATGCCTCTGCCCCTTTCTACATTTAATGAAAAACAAAAGGGTTATAGATGTTACTTGAATTCTAGCTAATATAGGTGTAATTTTGCGGGCACTTAAAAAGCCTAACACAATTTTAAACTTGACAATTACTAATATCATACTTTAATTGATACTATAATCAAAATCAGGATATAAATATTCGAGTTAATTTGGACCTTTTGGATGAAATTCCCCGTCCACAATATTAGTATTTTAAGAAATTTAAGTATTTTAGAAATTTAGTTAACTTCTTAACGAACCAAATAAACATGTTTTAAGATGAGTAATGTAAGTATTGGGGACCACTGGATGAAATCATTTGCTCCGCACTATTTGTACTCAAAGAATTTAAATTAAACTTTATATTAAAAAAATTAAAGGTTTGATATCATATTAGAGTAATCGAGTTTTTATATTTTTATTTTAAATAATAATTAAAAAATTGTATACACACTTAATACAACAGAAAATATCTTAATTCGACAATAACTAAATAGGAAAATTTAATATAGTGCACACTTAACCCAACAAAAGGTAAATTCAGTTTGTCGACTGGTTAAATAAATTAAGATTAACTTCTAAATAATCTCAATTTCTTTCTCTACATTCTCGTTATTTATTTTCTCCCACTTGTGTTGTTATTTTATTTTTAATTTTTTTATCATATATTTTAATTTTGACTCTATATATTGTATATCATCGTTGGCAATTGGGGTTATGGTGGTTGTGCATCATAATGCGGTGTTATTAGAGGGTGGTACTATAATGATCACCATCTTTTTGTTGAAATTGGTAAATAAAAATATTTTGTTTATAAAAATAAATATAGTAAAAGTCAAATCGTCTTATTCATAATTATATGTATAGGGATAAAAGATTATCTCAATTTTTTACTATGTCAAATCTTGAATTGAATGGCTGCAATCTTCTCTACTATCATTAATCTTCAAACTCAATACATTTGGGCGTGTGAATTTTTCTTAATCTCTAAAACTACTAATACTCAAATTTGAGAGAATAGCATTAACTAAATTCTTTATCTACGTAAGAATACGTAAAAGATTTTTTTCTTTGAATGTTTATTGTCGCTTTTCTTATTAAATACCTTTCATATATATAGGGATCTCCCTTAAGTATTTAAAATTTGATTAGGATTAGAAAATTAGAGTTTGATTAGGATTTGAGCTAGTCGAGGGACTACAAGACCCACAGACTTCCTAGCTCCAACTTAAAAGGCATAGTTCTTATTATCTCATAATACACCAATTCTTCTAAGTTAACCCCAAACCATTCCACTAAAAGCCAAGGGCTGTACTCTAGTAACCCATGTTATAAAATAAAAGCCTATTTAATTAAAACTCTATTTAATTAAATTAGGCTTGATCTTTAGACCAATAATAACCACTTAATTGACCATCTAATTAATATCCATAATTAAAGCTAGGCCTTGTAAAAATGTCTTACCTCATTAATTACTTATTTGCCCCTAATTCACTGAATGCTTTAGTGATCACTTTTAATATATCTATATTTGTAAATAAATTTACAAATAAATATTATATTCAATAAATAATTTATTGAATAAACTGTGGCCACAGATTCTAATGATTAAGTATTGCAAACATCTTAGGTGGACATTAATTATTAGATTCCATCTTGTAAATATATGTTCCTACGACCCATGAAATTATATCTCCAAACTATCGAGGTTTTGACCGTTTATGTAAATCTCACTCCGTGATAACTCAAAAGATACAAGGCATGAATATAAGTTCATTACCTGTTCAAAATTAAGATCAATCAAGCTTAGTAAAGCTTTTGTGAATTAAGATCTACGACATTTAGTTAACCAGATCGAAATTCACTGTAGTCATGTTCAATGTATCATATACATTAGTTTCTCTACTCGAAGTCTCTACTTCGATGATCAAGGTAAATCATCCACTATAAGAAGCAAAAAAAACTACAACCTTACATAATGAAATACCATTTTTCATTAATGGTTGTGAACATGATTTAATTTATAAAGAACTTGTGATCTATACCCTCTGTATTAGCATCATATGCCTAATACATAGATCACATGCTTTATAAATTAGGTTCATCAATGTATGCTCAATTATATGTATGAATAAACTTTATTAATCTAATAAAATATTATTACACATGCTTTAAGGGCATAAAATAACATAAATTGTCTAACAATCTCTCACTTGCCCTAAAGTATGTCGGGCATCTGTCGAACTCCCATATCATATATATGAGTTTCAAAACACTTTGTTGGCAATGATTTAGTGAATGGATCCACTAGATTTTCTACTGATGCAATCTTGGATACCATAACTTCACCATTTTGCACTAGCTCCCATACCAAATGGTATTTTCTCTCAATGTGTTTTCCTTTTTTGTGGTATCTTGGTTCCTTAGATTGTGCTACAGCTCCGCTATTATCATAATAAATAACAATGGGCATCTTAACACTAGGTACAACTTCAAGTTCCATAAGGAACTTGTGGAGCCATACAGCCTCTTTTGTAGCTTTTGACGCAGCTACATATTCAGCTTCCATGGTAGAGTCTGCAATGCATGATTGCTTTACACTCCTCCAACTAATAGCCTCACCACCTAAAGCAAACACATATCCTGAGGTAGATCTTCGGGCATCCTTATCTGATTAGAAATCGGAATCTGTATAGCCAATATGTATAAGATCCTCACTAGAATACAAGAGCATATAATCTTTCGTTCTCCGAAGGTACTTGAATATATGCTTTACTGCAATCCAGTGTTCTGGTCCTGGATTAGATTGATATCTGCTGACCATGTCGACTACATAACAAATATCTGGTCTAGTATATAGCATTGCATACATTAGACTTCCTACTGCTGATGCATAAGGAATTCCTCTCATGTGATCTATCTTTTCAGGAGTTTTGGGACACTGATTCTTGGATAGATCAATTCCATGTCTAAAAGGAAGTGATTTCTTTTTGGATTTATGCATAGTAAACCTAACCAGAATTTTGTCTATATATGTAGCTTGAGATAAAGCTAACATCCTATTTTTACGATATCGTAATAGCTTAATTCTAAGAATGTAACTAGCTTCACCTAAGTCCTTCATATCAAATTGGTTAGATAACCAAATTTTAACTGATGATAATGCTCCTACATCATTTTCAATGAGTAGTAAATCATCTACATACAGGACAAGAAAAACCACCAACTGTCTATCTATCTTTTTGTAAACACAAGGCTCATTAGGATTTTAATCAAAACTAAATTATTTGATTGCCTAATCAAATCTGATGTTCCATGATCTAGATGCTTGTTTAAGCCCATAGATAGATTTGTGTAGTTTACAAACCATATGCTCTTGGTCTATAGCTATAAAACCATCTGGTTGTGTCATATAGATACTTTCTTCAAGATTGCCATTAAGAAAGGCAGCCTTGACATCCATTTGCCAAATTTTATAATCAAGATTTGCTGCAATAGATAAGAGAATTCTAATAGACTTAAGCATGGCTACCGACAAAAAAGTCTCCTCATAATCGATACATTCTTTCTAAGTGTACCCTTTAGCAATAAGCCTAACTTTGAAGGTTTTCATATTCCCATCTACCCTTCTCTTTCTCTTATAGACCCATTTACACCCTATGAGTTTTATCCCTTCAGGTTTCTCTATAAGTTCCTAGACTTTATTAGAATACATGGAATCCATTTCTGATGTCACAGCTTTATGTCAATGGTTTGTATCTTTATCAACCACTACTTCATCATAACTAGTGGGATCTAGTTCATGCTCATTAGAGACTGCCTGAAATGACTCTCCAATTAACATGTACTTAGTTGGACGTCTAATAATCCTCTCACTTTGACGGAGTACTGGTGGTTGTTGTTCTGTAACTAACTCTAGTTGGTTATTATGATCTGAATTGAGAATTAACTCATTGACTCTATCAAACATAATATTAAAGTTCTCATATAACTCATCAAGAATTATCTTACTCCTAGGCTTGAAGTCTTTCATATGATCTTCTTCAAGAGAGATTGCATTAGTGCTAACTAATACTTTCTTATCTTAAGAATTATAGAAAAGACTTCCTTTTGTTCCTTTAGGATAGCCAACAAACAGATAAACTTTTGACTTAGATTCTAACTTGTTTGTCTTCCTTTTTAGCACATATGCTGGACAACCCCATATATGTATATGACGTAAACTTGGTTTATGTCCTATCCACATTTCCAGAGGTGTTTTAGGGACTGACTTAGATGGAATTAAGTTAAAAAGATACATGATTGTTTCTAAGGCATAACCCTAGAACGAGATAAGTAAAGTTGAATAACTCATCATTGACCTCACCATTTCAAGAAGAGTTTTATTTCTCCTTTCTACTACACCATTTTACTGGGGTGACCCTAGTGCAGTCAGTTGGGATAATATCTCATTGTTTAACAAATAGGTCCTAAACTCACTATAGAGGTATTCGCCACCTCGATCAGATCGAAATGCCTTTATGTGTTTTTCAAATTGCCTTTCCATTTCTGCCTGAAACTCTTTGAATTTATCAAACGCCTCAGACTTGTGATGCATTAGGTACACATAATCGAATTTAGAATAATTATCAATGAAAGTGATGAAATATTCATAACCTCCTCTAGCTTGTGTGCTCATGGGCCCACACACGTCAAAGTGCACTAATTCTAACGTTTCAATAGCTCTATTACCTTTAGCATTAAAGGGTCTTCTGGTCATTTTACCTTCTATACAAGATTCACAGACTGGTAATGGTTTAATATCTAATAAACTCAAAGGTCTATCTTTGACCAGTCTTTGGATCTTATCTAGACTAATATGACCAAGACGTAGATGTCATAAATACGTTTGATTAGTGGGAGTCACTTTAATCCTCTTATGGTGATTAGATTCATTATTCAATTCTGTGTCATGTAGTGAGTTGATTTTAGGATATGCAGTATAGATTGTTAACTAGTGTACCGGAACATATAAACGACTTATTTCTTTTGATCACCATAGTTGAGTCAAAAATAATAGAATAACCAAATTTATTCAAATAACTAACTAAAATCAAATTATGTTTGAGTTCTGATACTAACAAATAATCATCTAATACTAATGTCCTAAAATCATCAAAATTAAGTTAAAAAAACTCCCACTGCCTTGGCTGCAACAGTTACGCCATTTTCTAGCCTTAGACCAATCTCCCATTCATTAAGTTGTCTAGTTTCCTGGAACCCTTGTAATGAGTTGGAAATATGATTAGTGACACCATAATCTACTATCCAGGAATCAGTAGAATCAACCACTAAGTATGTCTCAATGAAAATTCTTTTACCAAAAGATGAAGCTATCCTTTTAGTTATTGAAAACTTAACTAAATGACAGTTTCTCTTCCTATGCCCTTTAATGCCACATTGGAAACAATTTCTTTTGAGCCTTACTACCTTTTTATGAATTTGCACAAACTCTGAATTAGATGCTTTCTTTAGCTTATTCCTATTCTTCTTACTACTCTTTCCTCTAAGATTGAGACCAAAAGATAAAGATGGGCTCTTAGTCAATTGACTATTATAAGCATCTATTTCATTTTGGGGTGCATTTTCATTAGGTATTTGAGTGCATTTATCAGTCAAGACATATTTGTGCTTTTCAACTGTGAGTACAACATCTAAGTTCCTTTCCCAATCTACATAATTATTCTCAGTTAACTTGTCTTGGTTAAGGATAGATGCTAATGGGTTGAATGAAGACATGATTCTGAAAAATAAATTCATACATGAGCATACATTATCTGAAAACATATGTTACTTTTGCATGAATACATGAAATGCATTTATGTAGAACTCTTTAACTACATTATACATCGGTAATCTAATTTTCATTCAGAATATGCCTCCGTAGGGTGGTCATATCCGTCATAAATCAAACTAGTACCATACTAATTTATTATTATTATCTCGATATCTCATATTAAATAATAATAAACTACCGATTCTTTATCCCTTAGATTTAATTGACAAGAACTTCGTAGGGAGGATATCAATCAACCTAAGTTGAGTGTACAACCATTATTTCAATCATTTATATTTCTCAATTAAAAAAGCCACCGTAGGGTGGTCAATTTTGCATGAGTCCTATATTGGATCTTATCCTTTAGGGAAATCCTATCTAGTAACTAGTTCTGATTAATACCCTCCGTAGGAAGCTCACGAAATTTGAGGCAAAGCATTAATCTACCTTACTATAGGATTAATAATGGAGGCCGTGGGCTTTATGCCTAAAGTCCTCTCTCACTCAATATTTTAATTCTTAGAGTTTTTAATTAATTTATAAAATGACATTCTACTTATTAATATCTAATTTTATTTTCATAAAATAATTAATAAGGCCACGTCAAATAATAAATTAATATAATATTAAAATATGACAATAATCTTATCCTAATCTCATTAGAATATTAATGTTATACAATATGATATATTTTATGCATGGACATGTGAATGTGGCACCCTTAATCTATATGACATGTTATTTATCCAATTAATTAACTAGATAAATAAATAACTCATAATTCATGGCTTTTCTTAAGAAGAAAAATATTAAAAACTAAGCCTAAATTCTTCAAAGTCTTCTTTTTAGTCAATTTGAGCTCTTTTATAATGTTACATCTTCTTACTTGTCTCCTTTTATGGGCTTAGATTTTGGGCCTCTTAATTTTCTTTGGTCCACTTATTTTAAAAATAAATTAGGCTTATCTTAGACTTTAAAATTTCTTTGGTCCTTTAAAAAAAATTTAAATAAAAAATATTTTTAGACCTAATAATTTTAATAAAATAGCCCAAATTTAATTTTATAAAATTGAACCAAAATTAAAAGAAGTTTGAGCTAACTTTGAATTTGTAAATACCTAAAATTAGTCCAAAACACATTTGGATCAAACTTGGAACCTATTCGTAAATTTTTCAAAGTTCTCTAGCCAAATTATGATTACCTAAGTCTTGGAGGGGCTGAGTGAAATAAAAAATTCTATTATGGCCTATTGGCACGACTAACAAACTTTTAAGAGTTTTTTTTATACAGAATGAAAACTTCTTGACCTAAATAAAAATTATTTATAACAAGGAGGGGCTTATGTGAGAATTTTTAGATGAACTCTATTAATCTCCTCTCACTTAGGCCGCTCCTATTGTTTCTCCTTTTTTTTACCTTTTTTTCTTCCTTTTTTTTTCTTTTTTTTTAATTACAACAAAGTAATAAAAAATAAATTCTTTAGATTACAAATAAAAAATCTCAAGTCATTTAATTGATTTACAAAAAAAAAATTTAAAGAATCACCGAAAATTAACTTAATCATGAATTATTATGAGCACAATTATTCATCACATAATTAATAAAAATAACAAATATAGATTCAATATGCAATTGGTGCCAAATAAACAATTGCTACCACACATAAAAATAAATTATACATGTAATATGAAATAAGGCAGCTCTAATACCAGTTGTTAGGATTGGTAAATAAAAATTATTTATTTATAAAATAAATGCAGTGGAAGCCAGATCGTCTTGTTCATAATTATATTTATAGAGATAGAAAATTACTTCAATTCCTCGCTATGTTAGATCTTGAATTGAATGGCTGCAATTTTCTCTATTATTCTTAATCTTCAAACTCAACGCAGGTGGGCGCGTGGATCTTTTTTAATCTCTAAAACCATTAATACCCAAATCCGAGAGAATGATATTAACTAAATTCTTTTTTCACATAAGAATACGTAAAAGAATTCTTTTCTCTGAATGGTATTGTCGCTTTTCTTATTACATACGTCCCATATATATAAGGATCTCCCTTGGAAATTTAGAATTTGATTAGGATTAGAAAATTAAAGTTTGATTAAGATTTAAGCTAGTAGAGGGACTGCAATACCCATAGGCTTCCTAGTTCCAACTTAAAAGGCCTAATCTTTATTATCTTATAATACACCAATTCTTCTAAGTTAACCACAGGCTATTCCATTAAAAGCTAAGGGCTGTACTCTAGTAACCCATGTTATAAAATAAAAACTCATTTAATTAAAACTTCTTTTAATTAAATTGGGCTTGATCTTTAGACCAACAATAACCACTTAATTGACTCTCTAATTGATGTTCATAATTAAAGTTAGGTCTTGCAAAAATGTCTTGCCTCTTTAATTACTTATTTGCCCATAAGTCACTAAATACTCTAATGATCACTTTTAATATATCTATATTTGTAAACGAATTTACAAATAAATATTATTATTCAATAAATAATTTATTGAATAAACGGTGGTCACAGATTCTAATGATCAAGTACTGCAAACATCTTAGGTGGACATTAATTATTAAATTTCATCTTGCAAATATATGTTCCTACGACCTATAAAATTATATCTCCAAACTATTAAGGTTTTGACCGTTTATGTAGATCTCACTCTGTGATAACTCAAAATATACAATGCATGAATATAAGTTCATTATCTGTTCAGAATTAAGATCAATTAAGCTTATTAAAGTTTTTGTGAATTAAGATTTACGACATTTAGTTAACTAGATCGAAATTCACTGTAGTCTTGTTCAATATATTATATACATTAGTTTCTCTACTCGAAGTCTCTACTTCGATGATCAAGATAAATCATACACTATAAGAAGCAGAAAAACTATAATCTTACATAATGAAATACCATTTTTCATTCATGGTTGTGAATATGATTTAATTTATAAAGACCTTGTGATCTATACCATCTTTATTAGTATCATATGCCTAATACATAGATCACCTACTTTATAAATATGGGCTCATCAATGTATGCTCAATTATATGTATGAATAAACTTTATTAATCTAATAAAATGTTATTACACATGCTTTAAGGACATAAAATAACATAAATTGTCTAACACTTTCTTCATCTATTTCTTTCTTTTTTGTTACTCCTATAGTAAAACCGACCTTATCATCATGTATATCCTTCAAATTAGGGTTAAAAATATCTCAGATGAACTAATTAAGTATTAGTTGATCTGTCAACGACAATAATGACAAACAATGATTATATAAATTTTATTTTTAATTTGTTAGTTATCATTAGAAATATTAAAAGTTATTTAATTTAGATATGAATTAATTATTTTATATTTTTAGCTATCTAAACAAATAAAATATTTTGCTTGATAAGAGTTTATGTCTTTTTTGAAACTATAAAAATATTTATGTCCTTTTATGTTGGAAGGTAAAAAGATGATTGAACCCTTAAAATTTGGGTTCAATCATTTATGTAAATTTAAATTTAAATTGCTATACAATCAATTAAAATTTAATTGTGCAAGATTCAATTTCAATTCTGCAATATTCAATTTCAATTAATTTATATTCATATGATAAATTAATTAATAAAATTGAGTAAATTGAATTATAAATTGAATTATAATTAAACTGTGATATAATAAATTAAAATTCAATTGTGCAAGATTCAATTTGAATTAATTTATATTCATGTAATAAATCAAATAATTAAATTGATTAATTTAAAATTATAATTCAACTGTACAAGGTTCAATTTGAAATAATTTATATTCATGTGATAAATTAAATAATTCAATTGAATAAATTAAAATTATAAGTCAATTGCTCAAGGTTCAATTTGAATTAATTTATATTCATGTGATAAATCAAATTATTCAATTCAATAATTTAAATTATAATTCAATTGCGCAAGGTTTAATTCAATTAATTTATATTCATGTGATACATCAAATAATTAAACTTAGAAAATTGAAATTATAATTCAATTGTGTAAGGTTCAGTTTAAATTAATTTATATTTGTTCGTGAATTGAAATCACAAATGCACAGGTTGTGATCAAGTACTACAATGATAAGTGAGTATCATCAATCAAGGATTGGATCTTAAATTAATACTAAGTACTACGGTGTTGGCAACTTAACTTTATCTAGGCTAATTTAAAGGATAAGTTAAATTATAGAATTAAAAATGCTTAAAATTAAATAATTTGATAAATTAAAGATATAAGAGTTGATGAACACTTGAAATTACACATTTAATAAAGATTTTACATCATATTTTTTTTTGTATTATTAGTGTCTTTAACCCCTCTAACTTAAGTATGTTTATAATATTGTCTCTAATTAGCATTTAACTATTTTACATAGGTTTGGTAAAATTGGCATAACTTTCTACTTAGGAATCCAATTGAAATAATTCTTGATCCTGTGAAAAGCTGATTTAATGGATTAACATATTGTATTTCATACGACATTTAAAATTCGAATGTTTAGAGAGTAAAAATGGTCTAAAACAAAACTAATCTGCAGTATAAACCCAGTCCAAACTGTCATCAGTATTTGCCCATAAGTATAGAAATACGTATCTAATACGTATGAGAAAACTCAATTTCAAAAGATAAAAAACTTATCTACAATTTTAGTTTTCGAGTGACAGGTAATTCAGACCACATCAATTCCAAATTAGACAATCAAGTGTGTGCGTTAATGATAATCAATGCAAATAATTGCTACCTTTCTTGACTTTTATCATCCAAGTGGTTCTCTTTTCATTTATTTTAATTTATCTATATTTTTTTATAAATAAGTGGCATGTTCATGTTTATAACATATAACTTGTAAGTGGACATTCATATGTAATTTTAACATTAAAAAATAAAATTATAATGCAATATCTGTAAGAAAAACATAATATCTATATAAAAAAAAGATATATTTAAATGAGAAAATAAATTATAATTAAAATGTAAAAAATAAAGATTAATTTTATAAACTAAATATAAGACTTGTAAATATAATGCAACACATGTAAGTTAGTCATAAACTTATAAATGACAATACTATATTTGTAAACGGAGCTAAATTTACAATTTTAACATAAAATTTATAAATTAATATTAAACTTGTATATCCAACATTAAAAATAAAATTATAACAAAATTAATACTTGTAAATAACAAAAATTTAGGATGAAAATTCATAAATTTATGCTAAACTATAAAAATTGAGCAATTGACTTTATAAATCCAATGTATCATGTTTATGTTAATATCAAATTAGTAAATAATAAATATTGTATCTATAAATACTTACAAATATAAAATTAAACATTTAAATCAATGTTTAACGTGTATGTCTTACTAAAAGGATAAAATTAAAAATTACAATATAAAACCTGTAAATAGAATAATCATTATCAAGTATTGATAATTTTATTTGTAAATTTGCATTAACAGGCTCATAACCATGATTAGCAAATTAAAAAAAAAAATCTCATTTTTTTTTATAATGGTTTTTAATTCTTATATCTTATTTGTGGGTCAAGTTATGGTACTTCCGGCTGAGCCATGCAGCCGGAAGTCTAAGCCATTGGATTTGAGTAGTGGAAATCCAATGGTCCAAAATCAATTGCAGTTAAAATTGGCTACCGAATGTCAAGATAAAGAAAGGAATGGAAGGCAAATACTACATGCCGCCCTCTCATATCTTGTTAACTTTCAAAATTATGTTATATTACAAAATTGTCAAAATAAGCTATTCTCTTAAATATGGAAATAATATCAAGCAATATATATTTTTATTTTTTAAATTTCATTAAAATAAAAACTAAATACACAGAAGGGTTAAATGTTATAATTTTGAATCTAGTTTCTATTTTAATTACATTAAATGATATAATTTTAGTTCTAATTTTAATTATATTAAATGTTATTATTTTAAATTCCATTTAAATTTGAATTACATGTTATAATTCTAATTTATTTAAATTAAGTTAAATATTATAATTTTAAATTTAAATTTAATTTCAATTACGTTAGACGTTATAATTCCAATTTCAATTTCAATTTTAATAACGTTAAATGTTATAATTGCAATTACAATTTTAATTATGTTAAATATTATAAATTAAATTTAAATTTAAATTATGTTAAACATTATAATTTTAATTCTAATTTTAAATTAATTTCAATTACGTTAAATGTTATAATTTTGAAACTAATTTTAATTTCAATTACGTTAAATGTTATAATTTTAAAACTAATTTTAATTTCAATTACGTTAAATATTATAATTTTAATTACTTTAAATATTATAATCTAAATTCAATTACAATTTCAATTACTTTAAATGTTAAAATTTCAAATCAAATTTTTAATTTAATTCTAATTACGTTAAATGTTAAAATTTCAAATCAAATTTTTAATTCAATTCCAATTACATTAAATGTTATCATTCCAATCTCAAATTTCAAATTTGATTACGTTAAATATTATAATTCCAATATCAATTTCAATTTTAATAACATTAAATAATTCTAATTCCAATTTAACTTTTAATTACGTTAAATATTATAATGTCAATTCTAATTTCAATTTAAATTTAAATTTCGTTAAAATTTATAATTCTAAATCAGATTTAAATTTTAATTACGATAAATATTATATTTTAATATTTTAATTTTAATTACATTAAATATTATAGTTGTAAATCTAATTTCAATTTCAATTACATTAATGTTATAATTTCAATTTCAATTTTAATTTTAATTACGTTTCATGTTATAATTGCAAATCCAATTTTAATTACATTAAATGTTATAATTCTAATTCTAATTTCAATTACGTTAAAGGTTATAATTTCAAATCAAATTTTGATATTAATTACGTTAAATATTATAATTTCAATTTCAGTTTCAATTTCACTTTCACTTTCAATTACGTTAATTATTATAATTCTAATTTATATTTCAATTACCTTAAATTCTAAATCTAATTTCAATTATATTAAATGTTATAATTCTAATTTTAATTTCAATTACGTTAAATATTATAATTTCAATTATAATTTTAATTACGTTAAAATTCTAAATCTAATTTCAAATTAAATTTAAATTACGTTAAATATTATAATTCCAAATGTTCTAATTTCAATATCAATTATGTTAAATGTTATAATTTTAATTAAATATATGTTATAATTCTTAATCAAAATTTTATTTAATTTACGTTAAATGTTATAATTCTAATTTCAGTTTCAATTATGTTAAATGTTAATATTCTAAATCTAAATTTAATAACATTAAATGTTATATTCAAATTCCAATTTCGATTTTAATTAGTTAAATGTTATAATTCTAAATCCAATTTTAAATTCAATTTCAATTTCAATTTAAATTGCGTTAAATGTTATAGTTCTAATTCTAATTTAAATTTCAATTATGTTAAATATTATAATTTCAATTTGAATTTAATTACGTTAAATAATTTAAATTTCAAATGCAATTACATTAAATTTTAGAATTTCAATTAATAATTCAATTTTAATTACATTAAATAATTCCAATTTGAAATTCGATTTTAATTTCAATTACGTTAAATGTTATAATTTTAATTTCAATTCTCAATTACGTTAAATTTTATAATTCTAATTTCAATTTCAATTACATTAAATGTTACAATTTCAATTCTATTTTTAAATTTAATTACATTAAATGTTATAATTTGAAATCGAATTTTAATTTTAATAATGTTAAATTGTATAATTTCAAATCTAATTTTAATTACGTTAAATATTATAATTTTGAATTCAAAATTCAATTTCAATTTCAATTACATTAAATATTAAAATTCCAATTCTAATTTTAAATTCATTATGTTAAATGTTTTAATTTCAATTCCCTATACAAATATTCAATTATGTTAAATGTTATAATTACAAATCTAATTTCAATTTTTATTACGTTAAATGTTATAATTCTAATTCTAAATTCAATTTCAATTTTAATTACATCAAAGAATTCCAAATCCAAATCCAGTTTTAATTTTAATTACGTTAAATAATCAATTCCAAATCTAATTTTATTTTTAATTACGTTAAATATTATAATTCCAACTCCAATATTAATTTTTAATTACGTTAAATATTATAATTATAATTATAATTTTAAATTTAATTTAGTTACGTTAAATGTTATAATTCTAAATCTAATTTTAAATTCAATTTTAATTATATTAAATGTTATAATTTAAATTCTAATTCTAATTTTAATTACGTTAAATAATTTCAATTTTAATTCTAATCACGTTAAATAATTCCAATTCCAAATCTAATTTAAATTTTAATTATGTTAAATGTTATAATTCTAAATCTAATTTCAGTTTCAATTACATTCAATGTTATAATTTCAATTCTAATTTTTAAATTCATTTCACTCATGTTAAATATTATAATTTCAATTCTAATTTTAAATTCAATTTCACTTACCTTAAATATTATAATTTTAATTTTAATTTTAAATTCAATTCTAAATTTAATTAAGTTAATTCATTTCAATTTTAATTATGTTAAATAATTCTAATTATAAATTTAATTTCAATTTTAATTACGTTAAACTCTCTTTATTTGATAAAATATATAATAATCATAGTTAAATAGGACACCCATAAAATATCATCCTATTATATTATGTAACATTTTTTTAATAATAACTGACGACGTGCAAATTATTTAAAAGTGGGAAAATAAAAGTACTTTGTTACTAAAAAGTGTAAATAGTGAGAACACTTGGTACGTTAAGTGAGATACAACATATATGAATTTATTTATAATTATTTTTTAAAAAAATATATATAATAACCATAATTAATTAGAACACTCATAAAATATCATCTTCGTATATTATGAAATATTTTTTTAATGATAACTAATAATGTGCAAAGTTTGTAGAAATAAGAATATGCAAACACTTTTGTTGGTATCCCAAATAATTTTCTGTGAAATTTTAATAACATTTGACATAAGTTTTATAATTCATAAATTGTCGTTTACAAATTGGGACTTATTCATTAAGTTTCAAAAATTTAGTTCGGGAAGATGTTTTAACCTTTTCTCATTTGTACATGGACGTTTATGGTGAGATATGATAATAGTTTATTCAGCCAAAATCATTCGATTATGACTGCGATGATTTTCAAATTCAAAGCGCAAATAGTCAGAACATGTGTTATGCCTAAGTGGGATTCGAGTTACATGGGGCATTGTTTGTAAATCTATTCGTTTTTGGGTAATTTATATTAACAAAAGTTATTTAAGACACCTATAATATATAATCCACTTATAATATGAACAAATTTTTGAAGGATAACTAATAACTCGCCAATTGTTTATGGGGGATATTCTTGCATATTTGTGGGTGAGATATGCAAAAAATAAAATTACGTGTTATATTAAGTGGAATAAAATATACAAGTTATGGATGTATTTTTTTATTATTTGAAGTATTTTATATTAATCATAATTTTAAGATACTTATAAAATATCATACTTTGTATTATATTATATTTTTGGTACAGATAAATACAAACTCTTAATTTATAAAAAAGTGAGAATACCAACTTATATTTTTTGTGAGAGATGTAAAAAGTGAAAACACATCCTACACATTTAGTAGAATATAACATATAATAGGTTATGAATGTAATTATTTTTTTTAAATTTAGTTAAGTGCTTTATATTAATTATTATTATTTAGGACATCCATAAATATTATCCTTTATGTTATGTTACATTTTTTGTGTAGATAAATGTAAACTCGTAATTTATAAATAAATAAAAAAAAGTGAAAACACTCTTTTATATTTATAGATGAGAGAGGTTAAAAGTAAGAACATGTGCTACATTAAGTGGGATATAATATATAATAGGTTGTAGATGTATTTTATATTTTAGGTACTTTATATTAATTATGGTTATTTAAGACACTGACACGTCCAGAATATAGAAGTTATTCCCAAGTGCAGGATTGTCGAAATAACAAATAACCCGATGAGAACGGAGTCGATCCACAGGGAAGTAGAATTAAAATTCCAAATTATAAACACTTTTAAGATAATTAATGCAGTATAAGATGTTTGCAAATATTATTTCAATTAATCAATTCAAATAAAAAGCTAAGGTTATAGGGATTCACTCTTGGCATAAGAAGTAAGAATATATTTAATTTTTTTTTTCTATAACTCAATTGGAATCCTCACACAAAGGAGGTTCCAACCGAAAAATATAGCAATTAAAGTTCATCATCATTTATATATTGATTAGTATTTATTTCTTTCAATTATTATACACCAAATCTTATAAATGGGTTCAAGTAATTATTATGTCAATCTTTATATTTGTCTACAATAAATCAAGACTCCCACTTTACAAGAAAAGTTATATAAACCAAATCTTGTAAATGGTTTCAAGAATTTATTGTGCCAAGTATTAAGTTTGTTAATAATAAATCAAAAATCACCACTTTAGAAGAAAGGATATTAATTCTACAAACAAAATAAATACATCATATATATTTTGCATAACTTAAAAATAAAGCATTAAATTCATGAATAAATATTAAACATATCTTATTACCTTGCCAAGAGCTTCACCCTTTCACCTTAGCTTAAACAAAATTATTTGGACATAATAAAACTAAATGAAAAGAAAAGAAATGGAAGAAGAAATAAGATGACTTAATAGTAAACAAGAGAAATAATAGTACAAGGAAATGGATACAAAGGAAAAGTATTTTGAACTAAATTCTAACTTTCTAATTACATCCTTTAGGCATAAACAAGCCACTTATTTATAGAAAAACATAGATAAATCGAGACAAATTTGGAGGGAACCACTTGGTTGATGAAAGTCAAGAATGGTGGCAAAATAATTTGCATTCATTATCACTTAGGCACCCACTTGATTATCCAATTTGGAATTGATGTGATCCGAATTAGCTGTCACTCAAAACATAAAAGTTGTAGATAAGTCTCTTATCTTTCCAAATTGAGTGATCTCGTACGTATTAGATACGTATTTCTATAGTTATGGGCCAAATACTGATAACTGTTCAAACTGGGCCTGTACTGCAGATCAATTCTGTTCTAGGCCATTTTTTACCCTCTAAACACTCGAATTTCCAATACTTTATGAAATACAATATGTTATCCCATTGAGCTAGCTCTGCACAGGATCAAGAATGACCTCAATTGGATCTTTAAGTAGAAAGTTATGCCCATTTTACCGAACCTGCCATAAAACAGTTAAAAGATAATTAAGTACAATATTATAAACATACTTAAGTTAAGAAAATTAAATACACTAGTAATACAAAACAATCATGTAAAACTCTTATTAAATGTGTAATTTCAAGTGTTCATCACACCCCCCAACTGGATTATTGCTAGTCCCTAGCAATTCGAGCATAAATAAAATTTGAACACTACCTAAATATTTTAAACAAAACGTTAGTTTTAAAATCACAATCGCTATAAAAGATTATTTCAATCATAACTTCCAAAAATATTTTTGTGTATGTGTGAATTAAGCCAAAGCCTTCTTACCACAAACCACAACATATATAGCCTTAAAAATATTTCAAGTAAAAGCCTCAACTCCATATCCTTACAGGTGAATAACTTGTTTAATGACTTAGGATTTCACTCATGGAGTTGGAAAACAGATAATCGCTCAAGAAAAAGTTATATTTAAGGACAGATAGACAAACTAACATTGATCCAAAGATAGAAAAATCAAATATTTAGAGTCAAACCATTATTGCCAAATGCCAGCTTCAAGACTTTAATTATTTAATGCGAATCTTACGAATATAGAATTCGGTGATAAGATTGCTTCCTAATAACTTTAGTCTTCTAAAATTGAATGAAGACTTTATTGAACTGAATTGACTTCTTTTCTTTCTTTTTTTTTAATTTTTTTTTTACTCATTTTTTTTCTTTTTTGAAAGACATAAGGAATCATTACAAAATAAGAGCAATTTATCACCATAATACTTTTCCATTTTTTTTTATCCTTCAGCTAAGCAACCAAATCATTCATCATCCCAAATAATGTCATTCTAAATAAAAATTAACCATTTCAAAAGATCAATAAAAGTTCGTAAGCTGTTATCTCAAATCTCTCCACTCACTCACAAAAGATATGCGAGTTTAGAAAATAATATGTATACTTAAACATGGAAATTCTCTTAGCTATATATATTGAATCATCCATCTTACCACAAGGGTTAGTATTGTTCTCAAGAAAGAATTTCAGAAGTTATTCTTTAGTAACCTAAATAGAGAAAGTGATTTAAACTAAACAATTTTGAAATCATATATCGATAGTAAAGCAAATTTATTTACGCAAGAGTTACCAAAAACTTAAGCAACAAACAATTATACATAAAATGCATTAAAAATAAACCAATTAGAATGTGTTTCAAAAGTTTATAATGTACTCTTTACTCTGGCATTCTATAACTAGAATGCGTCTCAAGAATACATAAATGAACATTTTACTCACGCCATTCATGATAATTGTTTTTTTTTACATAACAAAGTGATAACAACAACAAAATAAAATAATTAACACTAACATTATATATCAACTATCCTCCCCCCAACCAGATTGAGACATTGTCCTCAATGTCAAAATATAGAAAGAGTAAAATATAGAAGATATCACCTGAAACATCTTTTATTGGAAATTAAACTTGCAACAAAATAAAACAAGCCACACAAAAAAAATAAAACAAGCCACACAAAAAAGCTTAAAAATACATAGAAATAGATAGGTTACAGACGAAGCGTCAAATCTATCATGCGTTTCTTTTCACTGTTATCAGTATACCAATCTATCTGACTCATTGTTGGATCAGATAGAGGTGTAAAAGCTTGTAGTTCATCGAGTAACTGATCAACAGTTGAAGCAGAAATGAGGATCTGTCATGCTGCAGATGAGACGAATTATTTTTCCACTGCATAGTCAAGAAAAGATAACAACTCATTATAAAAACCATTAACATTTAACAAACTAATTAGTTTTTTATGGATTTGCAATTGTGCCCATGAAACAATTTGAAAAATTTCCTCCAATGTTCCGAAACCTCCAAGTAGAGCTATGAAGGCATCAACATTACGAAGCATAAAAGAAATTCGTTCATGCATTGATTATACCTGTAACTCATCCCCAATTGTTTTTCCTACAATGTCTCCAACAGCTAGAGCTTTTGGTATGATACCCAAAACTCGACTGCCATTATTTTGTGCAGCGGTTGCCATACGTCCCATTAATCCAATACTACCTCCCCTATATACTAAATGAATATTGCGCTCAGCTAACATCTTACCAAGGGTTTCTGCTGCTTCTATAAACTCACTAGTTTTTCCAGGGCTAGATCCACAAAAGACACAAATTTTTATGAATTTACGAGTTGATGATCCTTCCATGATTACACTCACCCTCTCTCTTGAATGATTTTGAGTTTGTACAAAGATGCAAAAATAATGCAATGTATTTATAGAGCCAAAAGGTATTGAAAAGTTAAATCACATGGCTATTGGCTTGAAATACAAGATTCAACACCTTTTACCAATTTTCAATTTGTTAGCTGAAAAAGTCACATGGGTTGTCGGCTTAAAATGCAAAATTTTCAAAAAGGATTATATGTGGTTGATTATTGAAAAGACGTTTGAGTTTGAAATGAAACATTTAAAAATAACAGCTATAGTAAATATATACAAGTAGTTGTGATTGTGGCTCACATCTTCCTCTGATTTTACGTTCAGTAACGACTTAAACGCTCTCTATGGGTCGGGGATAGGCTTCCCATCCAATTTTCTTATAAATTGGCAAACAGGGTCTTTTAAAGTCAGATTCCCGAGTCTGTACCACTCATGTTCTTTTAGGAATATGTCTCATAATTTATGAATTGCAATATGCACATATCCACTAGGATGCGTCTCAAGAGTCGATAAAATATTATTTAAAGACTCCTTACTCAGGCCATCCTTAATGAACCTAATTTTATCTTCGCGATTTACAGACACCATTCCTAAAGTGCGGCAATGCGTGTTGCAAGTCGTGTGTGCACACTTGTAACAAACATTTAATCGTTTTGCTCTTCGTTTTTTTTAAAAAGAGCTTTTACCTAAGCCAGGCATGTAGAAAATTAATGAGTCTGAAAATTCACCTGTCAATATAACTTTGGCTTCAATTAACCAACGTAAATCTACAGGTATATTCATAATCATTAATAACCTTAATCTTTCACATCTTGCTTGGTAAATTTTCTTTAAGGAATTTTGAGGCAATGAGGGAAAACGTTTTTTTAAATTTTTTAGAATGTCATCCATTTTTTTTTTTTAGAAAAGGGGAAAGAAGAGAAGATATCAGTAATTATGGAAAACTGACAAAACCGATTTGAAATATCACGGAGTACCGTTATCCGCCACTTAACCGGGGTGCAAAACAAAACTTTAACAAAACTACTAAATTAACCTGCAAGTAAAAAAAAAATGTTAGAAGAAGAATAAATATATATAAATATGAAAATATATAAAACAAAGATTAATTGGTCTCGTAACAAGGATCCGATAGGAACGTAAATTCTTCATGAAAAGCTTGATTTTCTAGAAACGGCTTGAGTCTTTGCCCATTTACCTTAAACACATTCCCATTTCTAGGATTTTCAATGTCAATTGTTCCATAAGGGTACACATGTTTCACAATAAAAGGGCCACTCCATCTTGATCTTAATTTTTCAGGGAATATGTGAAGTCGAGAATTATCAAGCAAAACCTTCTAACCAATGTCAAATGTTTTTCTCTGAATTTTTTGTATCATGAAAGGCTTTAATTTTAGCTTTATGAATTTTTGAATTCTCATATGCATCATTTCTCAATTCTTCAAGTTCATTTATTTGTAATTTACGTATGTGTCCAGCAGAATCAAGATTTTCATTGAAAGTTTTAATAGCCCAGTAGGCTTTATGCTCAAGTTTCACAGGTAAGTTACAAGGTTTTCCATAAACTATCCTATAGGGAGACATACCCAATGAAGTTTTAAAAGCAGTTCGATAAGCCACAGTGCATCAATTAGTCTTAAAGACCAATCTTTGCGATTTGGGTTTACAGTTTTTTCTAAAATTTGTTTTATCTCCCTATTTGCTAATTCAACTTGTCCACTTGTCTGAGGATGATAAGGGGTGGCAACTTTATGAGTAATACCATATTTTTTTTACCAATGTTTCAAATGGTCTATTACATAAATGCTTACCCCCATCACTTATAATGGCTCGAGGGATTCCAAATCGACTTAAGATATTTTCTTTCAAAAATTTCATGACTGTTTTATGGTCATTATTTCGACATGGAATAGCCTCAATCCATTTTGAGACATAATCTACTGCAACTAAGATATACGTAAATCCAAATGATAACGGAAATGGTCCCATGAAATCTATCCCCCAACAATCAAAGATTTCAATAACAAGAATGGGGTTCAAAGGCATCATGTTTCGTTTTGAAATTGATCCCAACTTTTGACAATTTTCACAAGTTATACAAAATGCATGTGTATCTTTAAATAAAGTGGGCCAATAAAATCCACACTGCAAGATTTTTGCAGCTGTTTTCTTTGATGAGAAATGTCCCCCACATGCTTCAGAATGACAAAATTCAATAACTTTATTTACCTCATTGTCGGGTATGCATCTTCAAAATATTTGATCACGATAATATTTAAATAGATAAGGATCATCCCAATAAAACTTTCTCACCTCCGTTAAAAATTTTCTTTTGTCTTGAGCATTCCATTGAGGTGGCATTTCTCCTATTACAAGAAAATTAACAATATTAGCATACCAGGGCATTGTAACAGTAGAAAATAAAAATTCATCGAGAAAAGAATCATTAATAGGTGTTATTTCTGTTGATGAATCTGGTGTGAGTCTTGATAAGTGATCTGCAATAACATTCTCAGCTCCCTTCTTATCCTTGATAGTGATAATAAATTCTTGAAGCAATAGAATCCATCGAATCAGTCTTGGTTTTGCATCCTGTTTTGACATTAAGTACCTTACAGCAGCATGATCAGTAAATACAATAGTTGAAGAACCAATTAAGTAAGAACGAAATTTGTCTAATGCAAATATTACAGCAAGTAGTTCTTTTTCAGTTGTTGTGTAATTCATTTGTGCACTGTTTAAAGTTCTACTTGCGTAATAAATTACATAGGATTTACCTTCCTTTCTTTGTCCTAATACAGCACCAACTGCATAGTTACTAGCATCACACATGAGCTCAAAAGGTAAAGACCAGTCAGGAGATTGTATGATAGGAGCAGATATTAAGAGGCCAATTAATTTTTCAAACAAATTTTGACACTCTTGAGTCCACTTAAATGATACATCTTTTGCTAAGAGGTTACAAAGAGGTTTAGATATAGCACTAAAGTTTTTTATGAACCTCTTATAGAATCCAGCATGTCCTAAAAAGGATCGGACTTCTCTGACTGTTTTTGGTGGAGGCAAATGTGTAATGAGTTCAACTTTTGCCTTATCCACTTCAATTCCTTTAGAAGATACTATATGTCCCAAAATAATTCCAGAAGTAACCATGTAATGACATTTTTTTCAGTTCAATACAAGACTCTTTTCTTCACATCTTTTTAAGACATTTTCTAAGTTTTCAAGACAATTATCAAAAGAATTTTCAAACACAGTTAAATCATCCATGAAAACTTCTAAATAATGCTCAATCATGTCACTAAAAATGCTTAACATACATCTCTGAAATGTTGCTGGGGTATTACAAAGTCCAAAGGGCATTCTTCTAAAAGCAAAGGTTCCAAAAGGACATGTGAATGTAGTCTTTTCTTGGTCCTCTAGTGCTATAGGAATTTGATAATAGCCAGAGTAACCATCTAGAAAGCAATAGTAGGGATGTCCTGTTACTCTTTCTATAATCTGATCAAGGAATGGTAAAGAAAAATGGTCTTTTCTAGTAGCCAAGTTCAATTTTCTATAATCTATGCACATCCTCCAACTAGATGAGACTCGAGTTGGTATTAACTCACTTTTTTTATTTTCAATAACTGTGATTCTAGATTTTTTTGGTACTACTTGAGTAGGACTTACCCACTTACTATCTGAGATCGGATAGATGATTCCTACTTCAAGTAATTTGAGAACCTCAGCTCTCACTACCTCTTTCATATGTGGATTTAATCTCCTTTGAGGTTGTTGGGAAGTTTTGGCATTATCCTTTAGGTGTATTCTATGTGTGCAAATCAAAGGATTAATACCATTTATGTCTTTTAAAGTCCACCTAATTGCATTTTTATGCATTTTCAATAATTTAATCAACTTATCTTCTTGTTCACTTGTGAGTGTAGAAGCGATTACCACGGGGTAAGTTTATTTCTCTTCAAGAAATGCATATTTTAGTCCTTCAGGCAGAGGTTTTAACTCCAACTTTGAAATTTCGTTCTTTTTATCCTCATTTTCTCCCAATTCTTCAAACTTTAGTTTCCATCTTTTATTTTCAATCACCTGTGCACAGTCAAGTAAAGAACATATGTCAGATATTTCAGGATCTAATTGTATATTTGACTCAAATGAATTTATTAAACATATTTCTAAGGGATCGGTAGAACTCCCTTTTTGAATATGATCCTCCACAATAATTTCAATCATGTCACCTTCTTCACTTTCATCCTCCTCTTCATATGGTTGCTTACACATATTAAAAACATTGAGTTTAAGTGTCATGTTTTCAAATGAAAGCTTCATTACTCCATTCCTGCAATTAATCAAAGTGTTAGAAGTTGCTAAAAATGGACGACCTAAAATAACAGGTATCGGATTACATCCTTTGACAGGTTCTGTGTCCAAGACGATAAAATCCACAGGATATATGAATTTATCAACTTGAACTAAGACATCCTCCATTGTCTCTCTTGGTACTTTTATTGATCTATCGGCAAGTAAAAGAGTTACAGATGTTGATTTTAACTCCCTGAGATTGAGCTGCTGATAAACTGAATACGGCAATAAATTCACACTAGCACCAAGATCAAGTAAGGCTTGTTCAATTTTATGACTTCCAATAATACATGAAATTGTAGGACAACCAGGGTCTTTATATTTCAAAGAATTATTATTCTGAAGAATGGCACTTACTTGTTCAGCTAAAAATACTTTCTTTTTCACATTCAGTTTTCTTTTTACTGTGCATAAGTCTTTCAAAAATTTTGCATAAGATGGAACCTGTTTAATAGCATCCAGTAAAGGAATATTAACTTTTACCTATTTGAAGATTTCAAAAATTTCAGGATTGTGATTCATCTTCTTAGTATTACGTAATGCATGAGGAAATGGGGGTGGAGGTGAGGGTTTAGTGTTTTCTTCATTAAGTGTAGGTTCAACACTTTCCTTACCCTTAGAGATTGATTCATCGCCCTCATGAGGTTTAGGAATTTCTTTTTCAACAATTTTACCACTCCGAAGAGTGATAACTGCTTTAACTTGATCCATGTGTTGGTTTCCTGAACTACATACATTTGTGTTATGTTGTCCTTTGGGGTTTGGCTGTGGTTGAGAAGGAAATTTTCCTTTCTCATGAATGTTCAGTGCAGATGCAAATTTAGCAAGAGTATCTTTCAAATCAGCAAATGTTTAAGCATTTTGAGAATTAACAGACTCTTACTTTTCAATGAACGTATGCAAAGTTTCTTCAAGATTTTTCCTAGGAGGTGGGACATATGGTGCATAACCTTGATGGTTTTGAAAATTTTGGTGTGGTTGGAAATGTGGTTGCGAGGCCTGTGGTTGAGTGTCATTCCTCCAACTAAAATTTGGGTGATTTCGCCATCCAAGATTATAGTTTTATGAATATGGGTTATTGTTTGACCATTTGAACGTGTTTAGAACATTGGCTTGTTCATGGAGACATTCCCTAAATGCAGGCAAAGTTGGGCAATCATTGGTAGAGTGATCATGGGTTTCACAAATGTGACACACAATTTCTTGAACAGATTTTATTTGACCACTCTTTTTCATTTCTAAGGTTTCGACTTTTCTAGCAAGGGATGCTAATTTGGCTTGAAGGTCATGGTCTTCCTTAAGATGATAAATACCCCCACTAGATGTAGTGGTTTGATTTTTGTTAGGTGCCTCACAGGTACTAGCAGTGTCCCAATTTTGAGCATTTTCTGCTAGTAAGTCAAGATAGTTCATTGCCTCTTCTGGGTCTTTTTTCTCAAATGTTCCATTACACATCATTTCTACCATTTGCCTAACTTGAGGTGTTAAGCTCTCATAGAAATTTGAGACTACTCTCCATGTTTTAAAACCATGATGGGGACAGGTATTAAGTAATTCTTTATACCTTTCCCAACATTGGTAAAGGGTCTCTCCTGGTTTTTGGGCAAAAGTGGTGATTTGTCTTTTGAAAGAATTTGTTCTATGGGAGGGAAAAAACTTTTTCAGGAATTGTTGTTGCATCTTATCCCATAAAGAAATGGATCATGGCCTAAGGTTTTGTAGCCATGTTTTAACTTTATCTTTTAAAGAAAAAGGGAAAAGCTTAAGTCGAATTGTGTTCATGCTACAATTTTGATCATTATACGTGTTACACACTTCTTCAAATTCTCTTAGATGTAGATAAGGGTTCTCTGCATCTAAGCCATGAAAAGTGGGTAAAAGTTGGATAATGCCTGACTTAAAATTAAAATGCGTTGCATCCGGTGGAAAAATTAAACAAGATGGTGCACCGGTTCGTGTAGGGTTCATATAGTCTCTAAGTGTCCTAGGTCAGTTATGGTCATTATGTTGGGACTGATTGTCCCCTGGGTCTATGAGTCCCTCAATTTGATTTTCGCTCATGGTGTTATTTGGTCAAGAATGAGAAGATGAAGGAGAATCTAACAAATTATCAAAGGAAGTTTCGAAATTACCTTTTACTAAACGATGAGAATTAGGATCTCGAAACCAACCGCTCATAAAAAGAAATAAAACAAAATACAATAACAATAAATAATACAAATAAAATATTAAGCACAGGTAAATAAAATAAAATATTACACACAAGTAAATAAAATATATAAATAAATAGTAGGAGGCTTAGCCTTCCATTAAAATAAAAAGCGAAAATAAAAGGTGAATAATAAATAAAGTAAAGTACGTTAGGAGGCTCGGCCTTCTATGAAAATTAAAAAAAACGAAAATAAAAAGTAAAAAAATAATAAATAAACGAAATAAAGAGTAGGAGGCTCAGCCTTCCGCGAAAATAAAAATAGAATAATAAATAAAGTACGTTAGGAGGCTCGGCCTTTCATGAAAATAAAAAATAAAAAATAAAAATAAAAATAAAAAAACGAATAATAAATAACGAGTATGAGGCTCAGCCTTCCATGAAAATAAAATAAACAAACAAATAACAATAAAACAAAATATTAACGTTATGTCCCCGGCAATGGCGCCAAAAACTTAACACGTCCAGAATATAGAAGTTATTTCCAAGTTCAGGATTGTCGAAGTAATAAATAACCCGATGAGAACGGGGTCGATCCACAGGGAAGTAGAATTAAAATTCCAAATTATAAACACTTTTAAGATAATTAATACAGTATAAGATATTTGCAAATATTATTTCAATTAACCAATTCAAATAAAAAGCTAAGGTTATAGGGATTCACTCTTGGCATAAGAAGTAAGAATATATTTAATTTTTTTTTCTATAACTCAATTGGAATCCTCACACAAAGAAGGTTCCAACCGAAAAATATAGCAATTAAAGTTCATCATCATTTATATATTGATTAGTATTTATTTCTTTCAATTATTATACACCAAATCTTATAAATGGGTTCAAGTATTTATTATGCCAATCTTTATATTTGTCTACAATAAATCAAGACTCCCACTTTACAAGAAAGGTTATATAAACCAAATCTTGTAAATGGTTTCAAGAATTTATTGTGCCAAGTATTAAGTTTGTCAATAATAAATCAAGAATCACCACTTTAGAAGAAAGGGTATTAATTCTACAAATAAAATAAATACATCATATATATTTTGCATAACTTAAAAATGAAGCATTAAATTCATGAATAAATATTAAACATATCTTATTACCTTGCCAAGAGCTTCACCCTTTTACCTTAGCTTAAAAAAAATTATTTGGACATAATAAAACTAAATGAAAAGAAAAGAAATGGAAGAAGAAATAAGATGACTTAATAGTAAACAAGAGAAATAATAGTACAAGGAAATGGATACAAAGGAAAAGTATTTTGAACTAAATTCTAACTTTCTAATTACATCCTTTAGGCATAAAAAAGCCACCTATTTATAGAAAAACATGGATAAATCGAGACAAATTTGGAGGGAACCACTTGGTTGATGAAAGTCAAGAATGGTGGCAAAATAATTTGCATTCATTATCACTTGGGCACCCACTTGATTATCCAATTTGGAATTGATGTGATCCGAATTAGCTGTCACTCAAAACATACAAGTTGTAGATAAGTCTCTTATCTTTCCAAATTGAGTGATCTCATACGTATTAGATACGTATTTCTATAGTTATGGGCCAAATACTGATAACTGTTCAAACTGGGCATGTACTGCAGATCAATTCTGTTCTAGGCCATTTTTCACCCTCTAAACACTTGAATTTCCAATACTTTGTGAAATCCAATATGTTAGCCCATTGAGTTAGCTCTGCACATGATCAAAAATCACCTCAATTGGATCTTTAAGTAGAAAGTTATGCCCATTTTACCGAACCTGCCACAAAATAGTTAAAAGATAATTAAGTACAATATTATAAACATACTTAAGTTAAGAAAATTAAATATACTAGTAATACAAAACAATCATGTAAAACTCTTATTAAATGTGTAATTTTAAGTGTTCATCAGACACCCATAAAATATCATCCCTATTGTTATGTTACATTTATTGTGCAGATAAATACAAGCCTATAATTTATGAAAAAGTGGAAACACCCTCTTATATTTGTGGGTGAGAAGTGTAAAAAGGGAGAACGCATCTTACATACAATAGGTTGTGGATGTATTTTTTTTTTTTAGGTACTTTATATTAATCATGGTTATTTAGGACACTCATAAAATATCATCTCTTATATTATATTATATTTCGGATGTAGATAAATGTAAACTCGTAATATATAAAAAGTGAGAATACCTTCTTATATTTGTGAGCGAGAGGTGCAAAATTTTAATTTCAATTTCTATTCTAGATTTAATTACATTTAATATTATAATTCTAATTTCGTTTAATGTTACAATTCAAAATTTAAGTTCAATTTCAATTACGTTAAATGTTATAATTTCGATTCTAATTTCAATTCAATTACATTAATGTTATAATTCTAATTCTAATTTTGATTTTAATTACGTTAAATATTATAATTTCAAATCCATTTTCAATTTTAATTGCGTTAAATATTATAAATTTAAATATAATTTCAATTTTAATTACGTTAAATGTTATAATTCCAATTTCAATTCTCTTAATAATTTTAATTTTAAATTCAATTCCAATTTTGATTACATAAAATTTTGTATTTGCAATTCTAATTTCATTTAATATTATAATTCTAATTTCGATTCTAATTTTAATTTCAATTATATTGCATTTCATAGTTGCAATTTCAATTACATTACATTTTATAATTCCAAATCCAATTCTAATTTTAATTGCATTAAATGTTATAATTTTAATTTTAATTCTATTAAATTTTATAATTCTAATCTAATTTCAATTCTATTAAGTTTAAAATTCAAATTCTTGTTATATTAAATATATTTTATTTTACCTTTCAGAATAACCACTCATGGTCATGGTTGTATATGACATACTTCTCATTTTAATAATATATTATTTATTTAAAAAATAATATTTGGTATAATTTATTGAACATGTTAATCCATATTAAAGAGAATGATTTGATCAGATTAATTAAGACTAGACAAGATAGAATTAAATTAGATTCGAGTATTTTAATAGTTTTTCATAATTGGTGTAATATATAATTGTAATAGACTAATTGAAATCATTTTAAGAGAAAATAGAAAAAATTAAACACAAATAATAATTTGAAACAATTGTTAAATATCTAAAATATTTTATTCAAATTAATAATTAATAGATACAAATAGTCAATTCATAATTATATATTATTCTAACTTATTAAGATTAATTAATTATACAAATATTCAATTATCTATAAGTAGAAATATACTAGCACCTTTAATTGGTGAAACGTACAAATATTAGGAGCATCATCCAAACAAGTAGGAAAATACATCAAGACGTCATTGCGCACCCACACCTTAGGAAAATAGACTAAATTATGATAATATCTTTACTTTCATCTATTGAGGCAAGTTATAGTGGGGATATATGCAAAATACAGTTAGTGAGAAATCCTTAAACAATTGATTCTATTTATACAAGTGGGATACAACATACATTAAGTTGTTTGTAATTTTTGTATAAAAAAAAAATATAATAACCATAGTTAATTAGAGCATGATATGAGTTAATTAAGTCTAATATTTTCATTTTTTAAGGTTAATATTTGTTTGCTGAAATTATGATTATTTGGCCTTTTTAATATATTTTATTTTTATTTTATAGGTTTTGAGTCAATTGAGCAAATAGGGATAAAAGTCTAATAAAAATAAGCAAAAAAAATTAAATTACTATACTATCCTACTATAATAGATTGCTACAGTAATGAGCTACAGTACGAGTGAATTGTAACTCGTGAACAGTGTTTGTGAATAGTAATCCTAATCTGACTTATATTTAATATTTTACCCTAAATTGGAGACATAAAACCTATAAAATAGAATATCAAAAAGCCTATTTTAAGAATCAAGATGAGAGAGAATAAGAGAGAGAAAGAAAGAACAATTTTTGGAGGATCAAGAAGACTAGAAGATTAAAGACTGTAGAAAAATTAGTTTTATCTCTTCAACTCTTTATCTTTTTAATTTTCTATGATTTTTTATGATGTTATTCTTGATAAGCTCTAGAGATTTTTATTTCACCATGACTTAAGTTTTTATTTTTAGGGTTAGACTTTTGAACCTAATATACAGTTGAATTTTTTTTACTTTCTTAGTTTATGAACTTAATACATGTAATTGATTCATTATATATTTTATTTAATAATTTCATTATATTTGGGCAATATTATGAATGATTGAGGAATCATGATGAACTTGACAAAGGAATTCATGTGTTTAGCCTATGGTAGTTTGATGCATGATCATAGGGTAATAATTATGAGTTTTATGTATAATAGAAATATACCTAGATGGCATGTCTAGTTTGATTTAGATTTGATCTTAATGAATTATATTCTATTCTGATTGTCATAGACATATAGGTAGTTGTTAGAATGCGTAATATAGTCACTTGACTATCGATAGAGAGTTGTGATGAGATTAATGTCTAAGCTAATCAATTTGTATTAAGAGATTAACTAAAAAGGTTAATGAATCCAATGAAATATTAGAGAATAAGTCTAAACCCTAGATTATTATCAATTGATGAATTTATATCTTCGCTTATTTTTGAGTAGTTTTAGTTTACTTTGATAGTGTTAGTTTAATTAGATTCAATTTTTATTTTGATTTTTTTGAATAAAAGTTAAGTAGATATAATTTTATACTTGATTGATAGAATTAGATCACATAGTCCCTATAAAAATAATATCTGGACTTAAAATCCTACATTACTTGATACAATATCGGGCGTTTATGCTTAACTACTATAGCATACACCAGGACACGAATGAAATATCATTTCCTTAAAAGATGTAAACATTTTTGAATGATAATTGACAAAGCGTAAAATTTTTAGAAATTAGGATATACAAATACTTTGTTGGTAAAAAGTGAAAAATAGTTGGAACACGTGGTACGTTAAGTGAGATACAACGAACATGAAGTTGTCTGTAATTCTTTTAAAAAATATATATATATGTAATAACCATGGTTAATTAGAACTCCTATAAAATATCATTCTTATATTATGTAACATTTTTTAAATGATAATTGACAACATGCAAAAAATTTAGAAGTGCAGACCTACAAAAACTTTGTTGGTAAAAAGTACAAATAGTGAGAACATGTGGTATGTTAAATATGATACAACATATATAATGATATTTGTAATTCTTTTTTAAATATATATATAATAACCATGGTTAATTAGAAAATTCATAAAATATCATCCCTTTATAATATATAATATTTTTTAAATAATAACTAACAATGCACAAAATTTTTAAAAGTGGGGATATACAAATACATTATTGGTGAAAAGTACAAATAATGAGAACATGTGGTATATTAAGTAGGATACAATATACATGGAGTTGTTTGTTATTATGTTTGTCTTAAAGCAATATATAATAACCTAGTTAATAAGGATACTTATAAAATATCATCCCCTTATAATATGTAACATTATTTTAATGATAATTGACAATGCGCAGAACTTTTAGAAGTGAGGATATGCAAAAACTTTGTTGGTAAAAAAAGTAAATAGTGGGAATATGTGGTACGTCAAGTGAGATACAACGTAGATAAAATTATTTGTAATTCGTTTTTTAAAAAAAAATTATACTAACCATAATTAATTAGGATACCTATAAAATATCATCCCTTATATTATGTAATATTCTTTAAATGATAACTGACAATGTACAAAATTTTTAGAAAGTGTTTGTATATCCCCACATCTAAAATATGGGGATATACAAACATTTTGTTAGTGAAAAGTAACATAATAATATACATTAAATATTATAATTTCAATTTCAATTTTTATTTTAATTGCAATAAATATTATAATTTTAAATCTTATTTTGATTTTAATCACATTAAATGTTATTAATTCAAATTTAAATTCAGTTATGTTTAATGTTATCATTTTGAAATTTTAGGATGGGTTGGGTCAAGAACGGGAATAATGCCCACCCTTAATAATTGACAATGCTTAAAATTTTTAGATATGGAGATTTGCAAACACTTTGTTAGTGAAAATACATAGTATGTTAAGTGGGATACAACACATATAAAGTTGTTTGTAATTTGTTTTTAAAATATATTTTTATATAATAACTATAGTTAATTATGACACCCATAAAATATCATTCCCTTATAATATGTAATATTTTTTTAATGATAACTGACAATACGCAAAAAATTTAGAAGTGAGGATATGAAAATACTTTGTTAGTGAAAAGTACAAATAGTGGGAACACATGGTACATATTGGTGTATAATGGGTAAAATTTCATCCACCAAACTATGTTGTTTGTAATGGAGACTGCAATACTGCTCTAAGGGAAAATAAGATAGCTTTAGGATAATATGATGGGTTAAATATGATAATCTTCATCTATTCAATCCTTAAAAGTAGGGATATACTCACACTTTATTTGGTAAAAAGTGTAAAAAGTTAAAACTAATTTCCGTATAAGTATGGACATACATATACTTACACCTCAATTTCGTACATAGCCTTTATTGGGCCAATTAGATTTGTTAGCTAGCACTGTAGTCAAGTTATTGATCACGAATTACAGTTCATAGTTATTGTATTAATTTTGATATTTTTCCTTATTTCCTTTAGATTTTTATCTATATTTACTTCATTGACTCCAAACTTACAAAATAATAAAAAAGCACATAAAAAGTCAAATAATCTTAATTTAAACTAACAAATATTAAGTTTAGAAGATAAAAATATTATACCTAATTAACCCCTATAATAGACCTATGTCCTGAATTGGTACAATTTTTTTTTTTTATGGTTTGGCCTTTTTTTATATAAAAAAATCTTTTCATATTGGGTTAAATTGAGGTTTTTGGTTAGTTTTAGCCTTTGTTTTATAGTTTATTTATATTTTGGATATTTTATAAATTTTAAGGTATTTATTGGTCTATCTTAACTTTTCAATTCTAATTTCTAAAATATATAACAAATAAAAAAATTTATTTTTAAATTATAATATTTAATGTAATTAAATTAGAATTGAAATTCAAATTAAATTATAACATTTAATGTAATTGCCATTGTAATTATAAATTTTAATATAATTAAAACTAAAATTAAAATTGGAATTAGAATTATAACATTTAACATAATTGTAATTGAAATTGGATACGCAATTATAACATTTGATGTAATTAAAATCGAAATTATAATTAAAATTATAACATTAACGTAATTGAAGTCGAAATTAAAACTGAAATTATAACATTTAACGTAATTAAAATCAAAATTGAAATTGGAATTATAATATTTAACGTAATTAAAGTTGAAATTAGAATTAGAATTATAACATTTAATGTAACTAGAATCAAAATTGGATTTGGAATTATAACATTTAACGTAATTGAAATTGAATTTAAAATAAAAATTAGAATTATGACATTACGTAATAGAAAATAAAATTAGATTTGGAATTATAACGTTTTAACGTAATTGGTATTAAAATTAGATTTCAAATTATAACATTTAACGTAATTTGAATTCAATGGCTACAATCTTCTCTATTATCCTCAATCTTCAAACTCAACCCGTGTGGGCACGTGGATCTTTCTTATTCTCTAGAACCACTAATACCCAAATCTGAGAGAATGGTATTAACTAAATTCTTTTTTCACGTAAGAATACGTAAAAGAATTTTTTTCTCTGAATGGTTATTGTCGCTTTTCTTATTACATACCTCTCATATATATAGAGATCTCCATTGAGTATTTAGAGTTTGATTAGGATTAAGAAATTAGAGTTTGATTAGGATTTGGGCTAGTAGAGAGACTGCAAGAACCATAAGCTTCCTAGCTCCAACTTAAAAGGCCTAGTCCTTATTATCTCATAATACATCAATTCTTCTAAGTTAACCCCAAGCTATTCCACTAAAAGCCAAGGGCTATACTCTAGTAACCCGTGTTATAAAAAAAAACTCATTTAATTAAAATTCATTTTAATTAAATTAGGCTTGATCTTTAGACCAACAATAATCACTTAATTGACCCAATAATTGATGTCCATAATTAAAGCTAGGCCTTGCAAAAATGTCTTGCCTTTTTAATTACTTATTTGTCCCTAAGTCACTTAATGCTCTAATGATCACTTTTAATATATTTATATTTGTAAACAAATTTATAAATAAATATTATTATTCAATAAATAATTTTATTGAATAAACTGTGGTCACAGATTCTAATGATTAAGTACTGCAAACATCTTAGGTGGACATTAATTATTAGATTTCATCTTGCAAATATATGTTCCTATGACCCATGAAATTATATCTCCAAGCTATCGAGGTTTTGATCGTTTATGTAGTTCTCACTTCGTGATAACTCAAAAGATACAATGCATGAATGTAAGTTCATTACCTGCTCAAGATTAAGATCAATCAAGCTTATTAAAGCTTTTGTGAATTAAGATATACGACATTTAGTTAACCAAATTGAAATTCACTATAGTCATGTTCAATGTATCATACACATTAGTTTCTCTACTCGAAGTCTCTACTTCGATGATCAAGATAAATCATCCGCTATAAGAAGTAGAAAAACTACAACCTTACATAATAAAATGCTATTTTTCATTAATAGTTGTGAACATGATTTAATTTATAAAGAACTTGTGATCTATACCCTCTGTATTAGCATCATATGACTAATACATAGATCACATACTTTATAAATATGGGCTCATCAATGTATACTCAATTATATGTATGAATAAATTTTATTAATCTAATAAAATGTTATTACACATGCTTTAAGGGCTTAAAATAACATAAATTGTCTAACACTTTCTTCATCTATTTCTTTCTCTTTTGTTACTTCTATAGCAAAACCGACCTTATCATCATGTAGATCCTTCAAATTAGGGTTTGAAAATATCTCAGATGAACTAATTAAGTATTAGTTGATCGGTCAACAATGATAATGACAAACAATGACGATATAAATTTTATATTATATTATTTTTATTTAGTTAGTTATCATTAGAAATATTAAAAGTTATGTAATTTAGATATGAATTAATTATTTTATAGTTTTAATTATCTAAACAAATAAAATATTTTACTTGATAAGAGTTTATGTCTTTTTTGAAACTATAAACATATTTGTGTCCTTTTTTCCAAATTTTAAGGGTTCAGTCATCCTTTTACCTTCCAATATAAAAGGACACAAGACTCGTGGTTATAACATATAACTTGTAATTGGACATTCATGTGTAATTTGCACATTAAAAAAATAAAATTATAATGCAATATTTGTAAGAAAAACATAATATCTATAAAAAAAGATAAATTTAAATGAGAAAATGAATTATAATTAAAATGTAAAAAATAAATATAATTTTATAAACTAAATATAAGACTTGTAAATATAATGCAACACATGTAAGTTAGTCATAAACTTATAAATGACAATACTATATTTGTAAACGGAGCTAAATTTATAATTTTAACATAAAATTTATAAAATAATATTAAACTTATATATCCAACATTAAAAATAAAATTATAACAAAATTAATACTTGTAAATAACAAAAAATTAAGATGAAAATTCATAAATTTATGCTAAACTATAAAAATGGAGCAATTGACTTTATAAATCCAATGTATCATGTTTATGTTAATATCAAATTAGTAAATAACAAATATTGTATCTATAAATACTTACAAATATAAAATTAAACATTTAAATCAATGTTTAACGTGTATGTCTTACTAAAAAGATAAAATTAAAAATTACAATATAAAACCTGTAAATAGAATAATCATTATCAAGTATTGATAATTTTATTTGTAAATTTGCATTAATAGGCTCGTAACCATGATCAGCAAATTAAAAAAAATCTATTTTTTTTGTAATGGTTTTTAATTCTTATATCTTATTTGTGGGTCAAGTTATTGTACTTTCGACTGTGTCATGCAGTCGGAAGTTTAAACCATTGGATTTGAGTAGTGGAAATCCACTGGTTCAAAATAAATAACACTTCAATCTCATTACGCTAATGTGTTAGAGAGACTCACCCTTAAAGCATACTTGAACAATTCTAATTGAAGACATGATAGGCTTTCTCATGCTAAAATGGTAACTTTACATTCTCGAAGAATTAGAAGAAATAATTGTTTTTGGTCTCTCGTCCTAAAGTTATTTATTTCAAATAAAAAACTTAACTTCTTAAATTTCTGTATCAAAAATTGCACACCCTCACAATTTGTTTTGGCCATTTATATAGCTGATGAAGCCACCAATTGATCCAATTAAAAACAAGCAAAATGCCATAGAAAAGCATGACAAAGCCTTATTTTGTTGCTCGTAGCTATTATAGATTTTGCCTAGTGTCAAAGAGAATTTAATGGCCAAATAAGTGAATAAGTAGTGGCTGTAGTTGATTTGTAATCCTTTTAAAAAATAACCACATCCTCCTTACCGAATTGAAATAAAATGAGTGGCATTTGTTCAGAGTAAATTGGTGGCATTCAATAGATGAAAAACATGCCACCTGCTCTTTAAGAATAGCATGCTGTCCAAATTTGAATACAACAAATTGTTTCTTTCTTTCTCTGTTTTTGTTTAGTTTAAAAATAAATTAAACAATAAATAATAATAGTTTCAATGGAAAGAAAAGATTGGCCAAATACGTTTCAAATTAAAGACTTCAATACATTTTGCTTTTAGCCAATAAACATTTAACAAATTTCAATTGTTTACTTTAATTAAATGAATGGCTAAATTTTTATCTCTTAAAAAAATTAATTATTATTTTATTTAAATCGTAGTTGTATCTATTAATGCTATGCATTGTGCCATTACAAGTTAATAGCACGTTATGTAGCATGCACTTCATAGATTAACGTATCAAGTCTTAGTTGGTATAATTTTAGATTTAATACTTAAACTCTATTTACTTTCTGAGAGATCTTAAAATAAATTTGTATTTTTCAAAAACTTTCCAAATCAAACAATTCAATCCAGTGCGTTACCTCAGTGCTCAACGAATACACTTTATATAGCGAGACTATTTAGGTTCACACCCATTTTATCTCACGGAACTCTTTCGTAAGTTCATAACCGATGCCCTACACACACGCGTTATGGATAAAATAAAACGGTGAGTTGAGCCATACAAGTTAAAGTTAATGCATATTTGTACAATCCCTCCATCATTTATATCTTAGAAGAGCGGAAAGATAGATCAAAACCATCAAGTCCCTTATTGCTCAACCGTAAACTTATCTCATAGATTCGTATTCCATAAACAGTAACCACAAACACTTTTACGATATTATTTATCTCTCAGGAAACACTTTTCTAGGTTAATATGGTTGTGGCCACAAGATTTTCTAGAATACAATCTTGGAGCATTAGGATATTCAACTCACCCATATAAACCGACGAATCTTATATCTTCACACACCAAACTTAATGAGCATTTGACCATATCCAACGACACCCAATGGTCAGCCATGAAAGGTCTCTAACATGTGTGGAACTTAAGTATGGTGGAGATCACTCACAAGCCCACCGTGGGATGCTTAGGTTAATGGACCACGAATACTACTCAACTCAAGAAGACCCTCAATTGGAAGATTCATGGGATATCTATTGAAAGACTTCATTGAGTTAGTTTAGTATCTAGTCCTAACTGAATACCTGTTAAGGACGGTGTTTACGTGTCATCCCTGAATGTACATATACTTGTGTATTTATACAAGTGTACATTCCTATTAAATTGCTAATACCAATTTATATGGTACTATGCAATGTAACGTTACAGACATTGTAGATCTGAAAGAGTTCATATCAGATCTAAAGAAGTTTAGATAAGGGTTCATAGTTAGCACAACTAAGTGTTAGTTAGTTATAATACTCGGCAGTTCCAAGGGTTGGAGTCTTGTCTGTAATAGGACATAGACCTGAGAATATACTAGTAACTGTATAGTTGTAAGAGTTGCAATCGGGTGCCAGAAAATGCCAATTGCGCAAGTATGTTCTCGAATAATTATCCCTGATCTATTTCTGCCGATGCAGGTCAGTCGGTGGATACCTTTATATATAGATTAACATATGTCATATCTATAGGGTATAGATGGTCGTTCCTAGCCGACCGTAAGCTTGGAGCTCGTATTGACATATGGGTATCCAGTTAGGACTGGATATGAGACAGACTCACGATGGCCTCCAATAGACATCCTATATAAGCCATCAATGGAGGGTCTTCTCGAGTTGAGTAGTATACATGGTCCTTTGACCTGAGTGTCATGGTGGACTTGTAAGTGATCCACCATACTTTAGTTTCACACATGTCACAGACCTTTCATGGTGTAACCGCTGGGTATGGTCCGATGCTTATGGAGTTTGATGTGTACATATATAAGATCCGTCAGCTCGTATAGGGAGTTTGATATCCAGATGCTTTGATATTATATCTCAAAAAGTCTTGTGGCCACAAGCATTAATCCCGGGAAAGAGTTCCGCCAGGGTGGAACAATATGCAAAGGAGTTTGCGCATATTGTTCAATGAGATACAAGTCTAGAGATAAGATATGGATGAGCACTAGGAGATTTGATGGTGATAATTTATATCCCCACACATCCAAGATATCTTGACAGAAGGACTATACGTATGCGTTGTAACCTCAGCTTGCATGGTTTAACGCACTGATTTGTATATCCGTGACGTGTGCATGGGGCATTACTCACAGACTCATAGGAATAGTTTCATGTGACAAATCAGGCGTAGGACCTAGGGAGTCCCGCGATATGGAGTGTACTCGTTGTGCATTGGGGCAGCGTGTCAGATTAAAATGTTTAATGCAGCAATATTCAGCAGAACCACGGGAATACGTACCTATCTGTATTTAAGTGTTAAATATAAAAATTAATTAATAATTGTTATTTATTAATTGTATAATGACACGTGGTGCATTGTGGACCCTCAGTTGAGTTTACCTAAGTGCGGGTTTGGTGGGACCCATTAGGGGTAGACTTGGCAACTTTTCATGAGGGACAAAATGGTTATTTCACACTTTGATTATTTAATAGTTAAATAATTAAAATATCTCTCATTATAATATATTATTATATAATATTTTATTGTATGATATTATATATATATTAATATTTTATTTTGGGTGCCATATAGTTGGCACCTATTTATATTATTATTTTATATATATATATATATATATATATATAAAGTGAGAGAGATGAGAATTAGAAAAAAGAGTGAGTGTGTATTTTTGCTTTTGACCGAGAGAAAACAAACCAAAATGGAGAAGGAAAATGAGAAGAGAAATGGAGAAGAAAGAAAGGAAGGAAGAAGAAAAATAAATGAAAAATAAAATTGTTTCATTTTTTTTTATGCTTCCAATTGAAGTAATGGTGGATTACTTCAAATTCTCCATTTCTTATCTTTTTGGAGAAAATGATAAAAATACACACTGACCATTTTGGGGTTTAAAAGTTAAACTCAGTGCTGCATATAAGGCTGCTATTCTAGTTCACCAAGCCTACCGTGTTGGTGACTAGAACTGCTAGCTAATTGGTCTCCATGAGGACTCTGAAAAAAATACGTGTATAACGTTACACATTGAGGTGAGTTCTCAACCTTACTAATATATTAATGTGATTAATATATTTAATTATTGTGTTTATTGTATATTTTACGCTTCCGCCGCATTTAAATTTGTATATGATACGTATTTAGGCAATAAACACAATAACACATGCATACACCCACATATATTTACTCCCCGCCAACAAATGGTATCCGAACCATTTAGGATATATTTGGGTGTTGTTTGAGTGAATGGATATAAAAGACCCAATGCAAACAACGTGTTTCAAGTGTTGAAGCGAGTATGCCTATGGATGTGCACTGGGCGCTGCAAGGCCAGCGGGCTGGCGCCACAACGCTAGGGGTTCGACTTCCCTGCGCTGCGGCAGTGTACTGTTCACTTAAATAGTAGCACATGAACAACACTTTTTATTGTTCACAGCTACAATATTTTTTAATAGTATTTTTAAACAGTCTTTCAAAATTAATTTTGCATGTGTAAATTTATGAGATGTAATGATAAAAGTTATCAGTCTATATTATAAATTGGGGTTTATGAGATGCAGTGATAAGAGTTATCGGTCTGCATTATAAATCAGGATTAATTTTTTTGTGTTGGTAACCACAATGGGAGCCCTATTTGTGGGTTAGTTGTGCTTACATAGAAAAATTAATTAATTGAGAATCACCATTCCCTAAGAGAATGGAGACCTAAGTTTGAAACAAAAATCTCTCTTAATCAGATTGAAGAATATTACATTATGAGATAATGTTTTATTCTGATATGTCTTGTCAAAACGGTATTAGACAAGTCACGTCGGCCTTTTTCCAATATTGTTACAGATTGATGGACTTGGTCGGTTGGGCTTGGACTATACCAGTTAAACATAAGATGAGGCAAATATATGTGAAAGTATTTTCCAATATTGCTACAGCGTGAGAGTAGTATCGGTAGCATATATTTGATTATTGATAAGTTAATCTGAAATACACTTACCCAATATTGCTACAGCGTGAGGATAAAGTGTATTCAGGATCAAGTGGTAAGAATTACATGAGATGCAATTAACAATTTTTGTCTACATGTTGGGTTTACAAAGGCCAATATTGCTACAGCGTGAGGCCTGAGTAAATTTCAATGGAATTTACTTCCGCTGTATAGTTCAAAAAGTTTAAACTATCGTCTTCCCATTCGAGAGATTATCGGGATTATGTAAAGCAGTGGAATGGCGTTTTAAATAAAAAATGTATAATTAGTATACCCATGATTTAAAACGTACTATTAGCGATTTAATAACTATTCCGCTTACATCTCCTGTTATTTTGGCCTATCAAGTCTAATGGCCACAATGAACTAGTTGGTGTGCATAGTTGATATAATCCAACTCTAGGGTATTAGGAATTACTCTGCCCGGCGAATGAATCTCAGAAATGTTCTAGATTCAAAAAAATTTGGATTCATTGTTGATCAGAGTTTGCCGTAAGGTATTTCTGATAACCCCTCTCTTAGAGAATTGAATAAAGAGAGTGTGTCCCTTTTTATTTAGGGTGCTTTATCTTTTACTTTATGTGTATCTGGTGAGACCAGATATGTGAGGAGAAGAAGATGAGGCAGATATCTAGGATAAATCCTCAGAGGTAACATTTATCCAAAGATCAATAAGAGAGCGTGTAGGTAAAAAGTGTTTCCACTACAGTAAGGTTGAGTATTGGATATACCTCTACCCTAGAATCCTTATAATTGTCAGGAAGACTCTTACAGGTTTGTGTATGACACATATAGACATTTCTATGGCATATTATGCGGGCTTAAGCTGGGTATGAGATACCGCACGTCCCTCTTATATCTGTAATATGTTATAGGGATTGAGAGAGACTAGAATGCAACAGCTTGTAGAAGTAATGTTAAGAGTATAAAATGGTGATTTCTTACAGGTCCAAGTTGTTGGGCAGCTTGAATTACTTCTTGTATGTAATACAACAGTTGTATTGCATAATATGTATATTTTATTAGTTAAGTGTCAATTAATAAATGGACATTATATACAATTAGAAATGTCTATAGATCGGAATCCTTAAATGATACAGAGCTATGTCATGTAAGTTAGGTCATATAGGTGTAAGACACTTATCCGTCTGGTTAAGGATGGTTGGATTCTTTATCTGACTAAAAAGATTTAACCAGTTTATGAATAATGTATTCACAGAGATGACTAAACATACTAGAATGTACATTACATCTCTTCGATTAGATTGAGGTAGTGAGTACATTAATATCAAGTTTTTCGTTTGTTTAAGGAGAATGAGATTCTCACTCACTGAAGTCTTCTGGGTATTCATTAACATAATGATGTTTAGGAAAGGAGGAATTAGACTTTATTAGAGACGGTCCGATTGATGGTGAGTGTTACCAATTTATATCTTTGAGAATCTGCTCCAAATATAGCTGCTTATTAAGTAGAGTTCCATCAGAAGCTGTTCCTTTCATTCCGTATATGATACAGAAAGGAAGGAAGCCATATTTTAAATTAATTAAGACTTGGGGTTGTCCTGCTTACGTAAGAGTTACGCAGCAGGGTATCTTATTTTGTAAGAGTTACTTAGCAGGATAAACAGCACCTAAGAGGTATAAGTATAGGTTCATTGTGTATTCTATGAATTCCAATAAGATACTAGTTCTATGATTAAGAGAAACAAAGTGTGTTTGTTTCTTGATATACCACTATTCTAGAGGAAGAGTTTCTCATGGATCGTGGGAATCATAGAAAGATTGAACTTGGTGAAGTCAATCTAGAAATCAATGAACCAAGGATGGGAACATATGCTCAATTAAGTAGTGACCTTTTAGCACATCTCCAAATGGGTTGGAAAGGATGTCTAGGTCACCTTTAAGGTATGTTTGATACCTAAAGGTGAACTTGGAGTTTTTTCGGTAGAAGCAAATCATCCTTGACCTACAAGAAGATTATGTCAGACATCGATTCGGGAAACGACAAGAAGCCATGAAAACAACATTGACTATATGCATCAGAATCAAGTCTGGGACTTGGGTAAAGCTACCTGTGGGAATTATTCTCATTGGTTGTAAAGGGTTTAGAAGAGGTAGTGGAAGCCAGAAGGAAGGTAAAGACCTTCTAGGACCTATATTGGTTCTAGAAAGGTAATATTTATTGATTTGTGATCAATTTAGAGGAAACCTTTTGACCATATTGATGCTAAAGTCAATTAGAATGCTATTGGCTCTTACAGCATATTATGACTTTAAAGTTTGGTAAATGGATGTAAGAAAGGTGTTTCAGAATAAATACCTCGAGTAAGAGAAATTCATGGAATAGCCTGAAGGTTTTATGTCCAGCCAGACTTCTGGTCCAGTGTACATGAAAGGTCAGTGAAAGCATGATAGTCTTCTTAATGCTCTATGTTGATAACATATTGGTCATTGGAATGATGACAATATGTTATAATAAGTCAGAAGAGACTCGTAAAAATTTCTCCATAAAAGATTTAGGAGAGGCTTATTTTATACTAGGTATAAAACTTTATAGAGATAGAGCTAGGAAGTTGATAGGACTCTTCCAAATCATTTCACATCAATAGCATCTAAAAGGGTACAGTTTATTAACTATGAGATAGTTAACATATCTTTTGGACCTGTTGTTCATCTTTCGAGGAGAGTATTTCTTCAAATGAAAGATGAGAAAGTTAGAGTGTCTGACGCATCAGATACATCAGCTTTCTAGAAATTATTGTATGCTATGATGTGTTTGAGACCTGAGATCAGTTTGGCTATAAGAGTTACAAGCCGAGTTCAGTCTGATTCAGGTGACCGCCACTTGTTGGTAGTCAAACATATCTTAAGGTACCTTGAGGATACAAAGAATAAGTTTCTCAAGTATGGAGAAAATAACTTACAAATGAGAAGACACACGGAGTCAGACTTTTAGTTTGACCTAGATTATAGAAAGTTTACATCTGAATATGTGCTCATTCTTAATAGTGTAAAGTGAGTTAGATTATACCAAACTGGGATTCACTGCTAATTTATAAGTATGTAGTACAAGCAGCAATGAGGATTCGTAGGTTTATCACTGGCCTTGGAAGAGTTCCAAGACAGATAGATCTTATCCCATAGTTTTGCAACAAAACTAGGTCGTTGTACCAGCCGAGGTGCCAAGAGGACATCAGTACTCTAATCATTTTGAGAGGAGTCTCATATGACTAGAGGGATCTTGACTGAAAGAGATGTGATTATTTATAGAAGTGCTCTATAAATAATTTAACGGACCCACATTGTAATGCCATGACTCTAAAAGTGTTTATAAAACACGGAGAGTCAATGCGTATGAGATACCATCAGGAATGACACTAGAGTAAATGGGAGATTATTAGGGTCGGTGCTTACGTGCCATCCCTGAATGTACATATACTTGTGTATTTATACAAGTGTACATTCTTATTAAATCGTTATTACCAATTTATATGGTACTATGCAATGTAACGTTACAGACATTGTAGATCTGAAGGAGTTTAGATAAAGGCTCATAGTTGGCCATGCTGAGAGATATAAATGCTAAATGTTAGCACCACTAAGTGTTAGCTGGTTATAATACTCAGCAGATCCAAGATTTGGAGCATTGTCTGTAATGGGACATAGACTTGGGAATATACCGGTAACTGCATAGTTGTAAAAGTTGCAATCGAGTGCCAGAAAATGCCAGTTGCACAAGTATATTCTCGAATAATTGTCCTTGATCTATTTCTACCGATGCGGGTTTATCGGTGAAAACTTTTATATATAGATCAACATATGTCGTACCTATAGGGTATAGATGGTCGTTCCTAACCGACCGTGAGCTTGGAGCTCGTATTGACAAATGGGTATTCAGTTAGGATTAGATATAGGATAGACTCACGAGGGCCTCCGATAGATATCCTATATAAGCCGTCAACGGAGGGTCCTCTCGAGTTGAGTAGTTTACGTGGTCTTTTGACCTGAGTGCCACAGTAGACTTGTAAGTAATCCACTATACTTTGGTTCCACGCATGTCACAGACCTTTTATGGTGTGACCGTTGGGTGTCGTTGGGTATGGTCTGATGCTTATGGAGTCCGGTGTGTATAGATATGGGATCCGTCAGCTCGTATAGGGAGTTTAATATCCATATGCTTCGAGACTGTATCTCGAAAAGTCTTGTGGTCACAAGCATTAATCCCGAGAAAGAGTTTCGCCATGTCACAGACCTTTCATGGTGTGACCGTTGGGTGTCACTGGGTATGGTCTGATACTTATGGAGTCCGGTGTATACAGATATGGGATCCGTCAGCTCATATAGGGAGTTTGATATCTAGATGCTTCGAGACTGTATCTCGAAAAGTCTTGTGGCCACAAGCATTAATCCCGAGAAAGAGTTTCGTCAGGGTGGAACAATATGGCAAAGGAGTTTGCGTATATTGTTCAATGAGATACATGTCTGGAGATAAGATATGGATGAGCACTAAAGGATTTAACGGTGATAATTTATATCCCTGCACATCCAGGATATCATGACGGAAGGACTATACGTATGCGTTGTAACCTCAGCTTGTATGATTCTACGCACTGATTTGTATATCCGTGACGTGTACGTGGGACATTGCTCATGGACTCATAGGAATAGTTCCATGTGAGAAATCGGGCGTAAGACCTAGGGAGTCTCGTGATATAGAGTGTACTCGTTGTGCACTGAGGCAGCGTGCCGAATTAAAGTATTTAATCCAGCAATATTCAGCAGAACCACGGGAATGCATGCATGTTTGTATCTAAGTGTTAAATACAACAATTAGTCAATAATTGTTATTTACAGATTGTATAATGACACATGGCACATTGTGAACCATCGGTTGAGTTTACCTAAGTACGGGTTTTGTAGGACCTACTAGGGGGTAGACTTTGTAACTATTTATGAGGGGCAAAATAATTATTTCACACTTTGATTATTTAATAGTTAAATAATTAAAATATTTCTCATTATTATATAATATCATATAATATTTTATTATATGATATTATATATATTAATATTTTATTTTGGATACCATATAGTTGGCACCCATTTATATTATTATTATATTATTATTATTATTATATATTATTTTATATTATTATTTTATTTTATATATATATAAAGTAAGAGAGATGAGAATTAAAAAAAAAAGTGTGTGTGCATTTTTGCTATTGGACGAGAGAAAACAAACAGAAATGGAGAAGGAAAATGAGAAGAGAAATGGAGAAGAAAGAAAGAAAAAAAAAAGAAGAAAAAAAAAGAAAAATGAAATTGTTTCATTTTTTTTATGCTTCCAATTGAAATAATGATGGATTGCTTCAAATTCTCAATTTCTTATCTTTTTTGAGAAAATGATAAAAAAACACACTGACCATTTTGGGGTTTAAGAGTTAAACTCAGTGTTGCGTATAAAATTGCTGTTCTAGTTGACCAAGCCTGCTGTGTTGATAACTGGAACTGCCCGTGAGTTGGTCTCTATGCAGACTCCGAAAAAAATACGTGTATAACGTTACACGTTAAGGTGAGCTCTCAACCTTAGTAATATATTAATGTGATTAATATATTTAATTATTGTGTTTATTGTATATTTTACGCTTCCACCGTGTTTAAATTCGTATATGATACATATTTAGGCAATAGACACAATAGGACATGCATACACCTACATATATTAGCTCCTCCCCAACAATACATGTATATCTATACAAGCTGGCACTAAGTTCATGGTTAGTTAAGATTAACCATCTGGACCATTCAGATATAGACATAGACTAATCTATATAAAATAATGTTTGTACTGACAGACCCTGCATCGGGAAAAAAAGATTATGAGCATATAGTTTAAAAACATATTTGCACAATGACATTTTCTAGTATATTCCTAGGTCTTTGTCCCATTTTAGACAAGACTCTAGCTCTTTAGATCTGACCGACTCTTATAACCTGTTAACTTTTAGCGTTGTTAACTCTTAGCATTTATAACTTTCAGCGTTGTTAACTCTTAGCATTTATAACTTTCAGCGTTGCTAACTCTTATCTTTGGTCTAAACTCATTTAGATTTGATCTGAACTCCTTTAGATCAATACAATGTTTGAAACGTTATAAACATCTTACCATATATGTAAAATATTAAAGATATTATTCAAAATGTTTATTGAATAAATATTAAACAATTAATATTTATACAATATTAGAATAACACATAAGCAACATCTCTAACAAACTCCCACTTACTTTAGTGCCATTAATGATAATATCTCATATCTATCAACTCTATGTGTTTTTTGAACATCCTAGAAGTTAAGTGCTAAATGCAGTTGCTATGTTATCCATGGATTATGTCCTAGATACTATTACATCTCCATTAGCCAAGAACTTTCTCATTATGTAGTATTTAGAGTCCACATGATCAGAATTCCAGTATGCTTAATAGCTTCTTAACTTGAGCAATTATTCCATTATTGTTGTAGTTAGTAGGATAGGATTTACTGAGTTAGGAACTATTTTTAACTCTGTAACTAACTTGTATGTCCACAGAACTTCCTTCACAAGCTTTACAAGCCGCAACATATTCTACCTCTAAGGCAGAATTAACTATAGATGACATTTTCAAATAACCAAGGTGCTATTGAGAAGAAATAGAAAATGAGATGTAGATTTTCTATTATCCAGACCAGAATGTTAGTCCAAGTCTGTATATTCTCTGAATCGTTAGTAACATTCTCCATGATTTAAAAACTTATCTTCTATACCACTTAGGTATTTCAGATATGTTTCACGATCAATTAATGGTCATTTCCCAAATAAGACCAATACTGACTCATAACACCTATAGTCATCCAAATCTAGGTCTTGTACATAACATGGTGTACATCAAGCTACTTTTAGTTGATGCACATCATGAGATAGATACTTTCTCTTATTTAGGACACTTTCTCCTAGAAAGATGAATACCATATTTGAAAGGTTACCAAACTATCTCATAGTTATTAAAGTGTACCTTTCAAGAACTTATTCTATGTACGAAGATTGGGATAGACCTATTAGCCTCCTTGCTCTCTATAACACTTTATAACTAATATATAGGAAGCCTATCCTAAATCTTTCATGGAGAAATTCTTACGTAGATAACTCTTAACTAACTGACTTGCAACATACTAACGTCATTTTTTACATTTATGTATTCTTCCACACAAAGAATTAGATAGACAATTATGCTCCCACTGTCTTTATGAACACACATGCTTTCTCTTCATTCTTTATGAAACCAAACTTTCTAATTTCTCCATCAAAATGAAGATACCTGCTTCGGAAAAAACTGCTTAAGTTTATAAATGGACTTCTTAAGTTTGCACATTAGATTAGAAGTTAGGTTGAATACAAAACTTTCAAGTTGTTCCATATATATCTTTAAGTCAAGATATACACTTCAAAATATCTACTTTACATTTATCTGCTAGAACTTAAAATCTTAATATGTTGTAATAGCCAATAAAATTTAAATTGACTTAAGCATGATTAATGATGAAAGAGGTTTCTTCATATTCAATCCTAGATCTCAGAGTGTAACCTTTTATCATTAATCGAGCTTTGAATGTCTCTACCTTCATTTTGCGCCATTGCTTCTACTGTGTAAACTTATTCATAATAAATAGGAACTATTCCTATAGGAAGCATAACCAAGTTCAGACTTAATTATCATGCGTAGAGTGAAGTTCAGATTTGATGGCATATTTTTATTTTCTAGAATCGATGTCCAACATCGTTTATTTATAAGTCAATGGATCATTTTCTTCAACTAAGAAAAAACCAATGGCACTTTTAGATATCACATATACCTAATAGGTGATCCTTGATATTTAATGACTTATAAGAAAGTGTGTGTTAAAAAGATTTCACTCAATTAAGCTAAAAGTTTCATCGTCGGTTCATATGTTTCTTTATTGACTTCATAAAGTTTAATCTTTCTATAATCATTACGATCTATGAGAAACTTTTCTCTAAGAAGGTAATGTTCTAAGAAACGAACATACTTCGTTCCTTTACATCATAGAACTAGTATTCCATTAGGTTCTTGGAATACCATATGAACTGATACTTGTACCGATTGTGTGTAAGTTTATCCTATTGCATAACTCTTATGCAAGCGGAACAACCCCAAATCTTAACATACTTAAGACTCGATTTTCTTTCAGTCTATATCTCATATAGAGTAAAAGGAACGGCTTTCGATGGAATATTCTTCAATAAGTGAACAACTGTTTCTATAGCACAATCCTATAGATATTCTAGAAGATTGGTGAAGCTTAACATCGATCAGACGATATCTAATAAGGTCCGATTTCTCCTCTCTAAAACACTTTTGTATTGAAAAGAACCTTAGGACTATATTGAGCGAGAATTTTATTATCCTTTAAATAATCTATGAATTTACTGCTCATATATAAATTGCCTTGATCTAATCAAAAGAATTGAATATACATAAGGGTTTGTTCCTCTATTTCCAGTTAGAACTCTTTGAGCACTTCAAAAGTTTCCAGAAACACATGTCTATATCGTGGCAAATCACGATAAAGATAATGAAGTATCGAAATCCACCCAATGACAGTATGATTCATTAGAGTATATACATCACTATATATTAGTTCCAATAAATTAGTGAAGCAGTGTCCAACACCTACACAAAGATTTGGCCATATTCTCTCGAACACAAGATTCATAAACTAGTTAAGGTTCTATAGTCAAATCAAATATCTAACCATCCTTAACTAGACAGGATAGTCATCTTACAGCTACGACCTAATTTTATGTACTACAATTCATTATTATTTAAAGTTTTCGAACCATATTTATTCTGTTCACCTAGACATTTTCTGTTGTATTTAAAATATAATGATCATACATTAACTGTCACTCAGTTAGTAAAACATTATCTTTATCATATATACATGAGGAACTAATTTTAAATGTATTCATGATAACCCTCTCTGTTTGCTACAATGAGTAATATGATTTGTCTAATAATGTGCACAAAATAGCAATTATACAACATAATACTTCAATCAAAATGAAAAAGTGACTTAAAAATCCTAACAGTTATGACTTTTAAAAAATCTCTATTTCCTACGAGAAGTTGTACTTCTCTTTTCACAGTTTTTAAGCATTCCTCAAATCATGCAACACTTTGCACTTTTTAGCATAAAATGCCAATGAAATGTCTATAATTGGTAAACATATATCTTAGGGGTCTCTCTATCTTAAAGTAATGTATATTAAATAGTAACACTTACTATTTCAAACCTTACCATAATGGAAATATTTTTTTATTCTCTTTGTGTGGTTTGGATATATCAAATAAATTTCACATGGAGTATATTACTACTTGTACATCTCATGTTCACATATTTACGCTAAAGATCATTAGACATTGAGGCCATGGTATTTGATTTGACTCTCAAATCATTTTTAATCATATTTCTGATAATTTCCATTTTTTCTAAAGAAAAGTCATCAAAAACACCTCTATTTATTTGTTGATCATTGATACATCCAAGTTTTTCTTGAATCTAGAACTATTCATAGATTCATTGGCAAATCAAATATTTTATTAGTACCTCTAGTTGGTGTGCAAAGATAAGTACATTAACGAATTGCTTATAGTCATCTTATCTCTATAAGATACCAATCTTATCTTTTTAAGATTCTAATCTTATCTCTATACGATTAAATAGAAGATGTACAGTGGAACATTTCTAATCGTTAAATAATAATACTTTAGATCATGTGTATAAATTTTATACAATTTTTTAATCTAAAAGTGCTCTCTCACTGTTTTACATAATCTCCCAAAGCTCTCAAAGGAAAAATGATAGCTTAAACTTTTTAAACTGTACAGTGAAAAATACCCTATTAGAATTTTACTCCAGCCTCACGCTTTAGCAATATTGGCCTTTGTAAACCCAAAAGATAGACAACTCTTATTAATTGCATCTCATGCAACTCTTACCACTGATCCTAAATACACCTTATCCTCACACTTTAGTAATATTGTATAAGTGTATTTCAGATTAACTTATCAATTATCAAATATATGTTACTGATACTACCCTCATACTTTAGCAATATTAGATAATACGTTCGCATATATTTGTCTCATCTTATGTTTAACCGGTATAGTTTAAATCATACCGACTAAATTCCTCATGCTCTAGTAATATTAGGAAAGACCGATATGACCCGTCTAACACTGTATTGACAAGACGGATCAACTTGTAATATTATCTCATAATGGAACATTTTTCAATCTAATTAAGAGAGATTTCTTAATTCTATTCTCATCTCATGAGACTGTGATTCTAAATCACATATCTATTTTATGCAAACACAACTAACCTCCACCGTAGGTCTCACATTGTAGTTACTAGCACAAATAAATGGAGCCGTAATTTATATCGCATTTGTAACGTTTATAAATAGAAAAAACTTAAACAATTTATTTTTAAACTCTTTAAAAATAAAAAATCAAAGTGACTGTCGTAATTACGGCTTTCTTAGGTTTTCGGTACTGTGACACTGAAGGCCATACCATCGGTGTCACAAAACCAACCTAAATGCGTAGCGGTACTTGGGTCTCTACCCTAGTGCCACGGTGCTGAGCCTACAACATTGCTGTGTTGGGGATAGAACCCTCAATGCCTTTGCGCTCCCTTTCAGCTGCGTCCCAATTATATAATTTTTAAAACTTGAAACATATAATCGACAGCCCTGAAAAATTTAATTACGCTACGTATACTCTAAATTAAAGCACAAACAGGACACAACATGCGTTGTGATACCATTTGTTAGGTTGGTGTGTGGTGCATAAGGTGAATGTGTACATTTTTAATTTTTTTAAAAAATTTATTACATGTTTCACATACAATATTGCACAGTGGAATAAATAACACACATCAATCTTATTATGCTAATAAGATTAAAGAGACTCACCCTTAAAACATGCTTGAACAATTCTAGTTGAGGACATGGTGGGTTTTCTCAAGCTAAAATGGTAACTTTACTTTCTCAGAGAATTAGAAGCAATAATTATTTTTGTTCTCTCGACCTTAAGCTATTTATTTTCAAAAAAAAACTTAACTTCTTAAGCTTCCGTATCAAAAATTGTACACCATCACAATCAGTTTCGGCCATTTATATAGCTGATGAAGCCACCAATTGATCCAGTTAAAAGTAAGAAAAATGCCAACAAGAGGACAGCATGACAAAGCCTTATTTTATTGCAAGTAGCTAATATAGATTTTGCTTAGTGTCAAAGAGAATTCAATGGCCAAATAAGTGAATAAATAGTGGCTATAGTTGATTTGTAATCTTTTTACAAAATAACCACGTCTTGCTTATCGAATTGAAAGAAAATGAATGACATTTGTTTAGAGTAAATCGGAGGCATTCAATAAATGAAAAACATGCCACCTACATTTTCAAGAATAGCTTGTTGTCCAAATTTTAGTACAACAAATGGCCAAATTGTTTCTTTTCTTCTTTCTTTGTTTTTATTTAGTTTAAAAATAAATTAAACAATTAATAAATAATAGTTTCAATGGAAAGAAAAGATTGGCTAAATATGTTTCAAATTAAACACTTCGTTTCATTTTGCTTTTGGCCAATAAACATTTAACAAATGGCAATTGTTTACTTTAATTACATGAATGGCTGAATTCTTATCTCTTAAAAGAAATAATTATTCTTTCATTTAAATGGTAGTTGTATCTATTAATGTCATACGTTGTGCCATTACAAGTTAATAGCATATTATGTAGCATGTAGTTGGTAGATTAACTAATCAAGTCTCACTTGGTATAATCTTGGGTTTAACACTTAAACACTAACTACTCTCTGAGATACTTTAAAATAAATTCATATTTTTTTGAGAACATCCCAAATCGAACATTTCAATCTAGTGTGCTATCCAATGCTCAACGAGTACACTTCATATAGTGAGACTCCCTAGGTTCACACCCGTTTTGTCTCACGGAACTCTTCCGTAAGTCCATAACCGATGCGCCACACACACACGGTATGGATAAAATAAAACGATGAGTTGAACTATATAAGTTGATGTTAACGTATATTCGTATAATCCCTTCGTCATTTATATTCTAGAAGAGCGAAGACATAGATTAATATCGTTAAGTCCGCTATTGCTTAACCGTAAACTTATCTCATAAATTCGTATTCTATAAACAATAACCACAAATACTTTTGCGGTTATTGTTTATCTCTCAGAAAACTCTTTTCCAGGTTAATATGCTTGTGGCCACAAAACTTTTAAAATACAATCTTGGAGCATCAGAATATTCAATTCATCCATATGAGTCGATGGATCCTATATCTACACACACCAGACTTTATGAGTATCAAACCATACCAAGCGACACCTAGCGATTAGACTATAAAAGGTCTTTGACATGTGTGGAACCTAAGTATGGTAGATCACTCACAAACCCACCGTGGTGCTCAGGTCAAAGGACTACGAATACTACTCAACCCGTGAAGACTCTCTATTGACGGATTTATAGGATATCTATTGAAGGTCTTCATTGAGTCAGTTCAATATCCAGTCCTAATTGAATACTTGTATATCTATATGAGCTTGCATTAAGTTCATGGTCTGCCAAGATTAACTATCTGGACCATGCAGATATAGACATACACTGATTTTATAAAATAAGGTTTGTACTGACAGACCCTGTGTAAAAAAAAATAGGTCAGGAACATATAGTTTAAGAACATACTTGCACAATGACATTTTCTAACATCGCTTGCATCTATGTCATTACTAGTATATTCTTAGGTCTTTGTCCCATTTAAGATAAGGCTCTAAACCTTCAGCATTGCTAACTCTTAACATTTATAACTTTCAGTGTTACTAACTCTTAGCTCTAGTCTAAACTCCTTTAAATCAATACAATATTTGAAACGTTATAAGCATCTTACTATATATATATAATATTAACGATATTAATCAAAATATTTATTGAATAAATATTAAACAATTAATATTTATACAAAATTAAAAATGACACATAAATACCGCTAAATCTATGTCATTACTGGTATATTTTTATGTTTTTGTCCCATTTAAGATAAGGCTCTAAATTTTTAAAATTGTTAATTCTTAACATTTATAACTTTCAGCATTCCTAACTCTTAATCCTAGTCTAAATTCCTTTAAATCAATATAATATTTAAAACATTATAAATATCTTACTATATATATAAAATATTAATAATATTATTCAAAATATTTATTAAATAAATATTAAATAATTAATATTTATACAATATTAAAATAAAACATAAATACCATCTTCAACAAATAAGAAATAAAAAGTCAATACTAATAAATAGTAATAACTGATTTATCTAAGTATAACGCTACTCTATTTTAAACACGACAATTATTAATACATAAGCATAAGTTAAGGATACAAAATTTGTTTGCAAGTGTAATTGCACTCTTAACCTTCAGAGATGATTCCGGTGATCATGACGTCAGGATACAACTAAATTATCTCAAGGGATCAGATTCAAAATTTCAATTTATTATAAGATATATTCTGCTATTAAGACCAGTTAGACCATCAAAAAAAATTTATCTGAAGGTTTTTTCAATTCTTAATTCCACATTCGCTTGAGCACTATTGGCCCAGTTTAAAAGTCAATGCGAGAACTTATTCAATCAGTCGTCAGAAGAATCAATTGATGAAGTTCAGCAAAAATGGAGTTGATGATCAAAATCAAGGAGAGTAAACTAAGAATAGAAACTCTTTCGACCATCAAGAGTTGGATGACAATGTTCCTTATCGATACAGGTTGAACGACAATGTTCCAATTGGATATCATGGCGCAAATAAAAATAATAGAAATAAAACTAAAGGACTTAAAACGCAACTACTTTTAACTCTTGGAATAAAAGTATATCTAGCCTTTCACCTAACATTGTTGAGGAATCAAAACAAACTAAATTTCCATCAAATTCAAAGAATGAGATTTGACGCTTAGAGAAGCAAAAATCTTTTCATCAATCTGGTAGATTGATAATGGCCTTGAGGCCTGTCAAAATTACTGAAACCAAAAGCCCCAAAGCTCCTGAATTTAACTGTTGTTTTAACTTGAAACAGTAAGGAAGCTCTTAAGACTAGTTCCTAGCGTTTTGAGCCCCAAAGCTTTATCTAAAACCAGTGTTTTCAGAAAACTTTGATCACAATCTTTTCTAACCATCGATCCTCTCTCTTTTTCTTTTAATACTCTTTGATTGATAATTGTTCACGAATTATAATCTTCCCTCACATTGAAGAACCAAATCATATTAATTCCTCAGGTCATTCAGCAATGATATAAGAGAAACTGCAATAGAACATGTCAAGGAGAAAAGAAACCTGTGGTAACTTTATAGATTGTCATACAAGAGTTACCTTACAAACAAACTACAAAACTATGCTTTCACCCTCATACAACATTTGGTTTTATTGACACTTACCAGTCACCCGATACCAACACAATGGCCTGGACTGGCATTTTTCACCGTATCTTTTTCTTTTTTCCTTTTTTATCTTTCTACAACAGAAAATTTTATGTCACAAAACCACAAAGGACACACAGCTGATAAACTGAAACAATCATTTAGAAGAAACTTCAGAAGTACAAGTAGCAATCGGCAAATCAGTTGGCGTGCATACCAGAGCCCTTTGCTGTAAATGTCTCAAGCTCTGTTCCATGCTAACTTGAACCATCTCAGCTAGCATCTTTTTTGCTTTCCCAGATTGATCATCTCCATCAATCTGAGAGATTATGTTACAAACAATATTCTCTACTGTATCAGGTTGAAGCTCTGACCTTGGATATGGAGAGTCTCTTAATAACCGCAAAAGGGTTTGTGCTTTTGTCTGTGACTTGGGTGTTCCTTGAACTGTGAGCTCAAGAAGCCCCGGGATCACACCTTCTCTAAGAATCAGTTCTCTATATTTACACCGATCACTCTGACACATCGTAAGTAGTGCCCCAACTGCATGCTCCCGACCTTGAAGAGATCCATTTTCTAACACTTCAACAACAGCAAGCACCCCACCTTCTTCAGATGTCAATGCAATCCTTCCCTCATCAAAACCCACTAAAGATTCTATTAGAGCACTACATTTCTCGGCTGTTTTAGAAGATTTTTTACAGAATTTCAGCAATGTAACTATAGAAGGGATTGGATTAGTTTCAAGGATAATTCTAGGATTATCTGGGTGTGTTGAGAGATTTGAAAGAGCCATTACAGCATCAAACTTGGCTTGTTGGCTTCCATGTCTAAGGATTTCAACCAGCAGAGGGATGGCACCAGAAACACTTATAAATGACTTGTTGACAGTAGAAGCAGATAGTGTGAGCAAAGATGCAGTAGCATGCTCCTGTAAGTTCAAATTTGGTGACTGGAGGAAGTTAATGATTGGTTCTAAGGCACCAGCTTCAATGATACTGATCTTATTCCTGCAAGATAAGAGGCAAAAAAATCATATGAATCTGTAGAGCAAATTTTATGCTTCAATTGAGTTTGGAATTACTGGTGTATTCATCTGCTAGCAAGTAAAAGGTTCATGATTCAAAAAACATCAACCTTGAAATTTGAATTGAACATATCACATTGTGAGAATATGAAATTAAAGAATCAAAATCAAAACCTTGTGAACATTCAATAAGCAGAGCAGGATAAGATAGAAACAAGTTAATGAAGTTCTATTGATTAGGGTCACAGAATTGCTGATACACAAGGATCAAATGATTTACCACAACGTACTTATCAAACAAACGAGATTACACAAGCCAATAAAAATTTTGCCCCAGTTCAATCCTGGAGTGGAAAGTCTTGAATAATCAAGAATTATTAATAAAATCTAATATTTATGAAAAAAAAAAAGAAAACAATTCAAGAATTTTCATTGGAAAGGAATAAAGAAGAAAGAATATAAAATGTTTCCCTCTTCTAGAAGTTAAAAGGTTCTCCCATCACTGTGATATGATAACGTGAAGGAGAAGCTAACAGAAAGAAAAAGATTAAAAAGAAACAGTAACATGTGATTGCGAACCGAACAACACCAAATCCACCTCCAATCAAATGTCTTCAACCATTAATGCATCACCACTCTTCCTCTATTTATTTTTATTATTATTTTGATTAAGAAGAGGGTACGAAATATTCGTGATTCGACCGACACTTTCATGACCATCATAAACGTGACTGAAAATTTTTAAATTTTCTTTTTTATTTTCCTTAAGGAGAAAAAAAAGGGGTCACGACGTGACTCGACAACCGAATTAATAGTTTCTTATTCTAGGTTCCTTTGATGATAACACACCAGAAATGAAGAAGAAACGGATATTCTTAATCAGAAAACATATATTGGCAACTACAATTCAAGACCCGGAAAATAGTTTCATATTACTATTTATTTGATCAAACTCTTAAAATTCAAAATTAAAATTTTTTTATTGGTCATAAAAATTCTTTCATCAACGAATTAGGTATAGGGGAAAAAAGTAAGCAATTAATAAAAAAAGGGATACACAAGAGAATCGCGAAGCTCGGTGCTGAATTTTCTTTTCTCCAAAGTTCAAGTTGATGAATTCGAGGCAAAAAGTAAAAAATAAAAACAAAACTAAAACAATGACACAAAATACCTAGAAATGGGATTATTAACATTACCACCCCTGAGATTTATATAAATTACATTTTAATGATCATTACAGTTCTAATATCATTCTCTTTATTTAATTTAAAAAACAAAAAATAACCTTCTAATTATATTTTTTTATTTTTAAATAATAAAAATATCTTTAAAAAAATAAGATATTTTTGTCTTTTAAATCAAATAAAAGAATATGATAGTGTAATTAAACCCGTCGCTCAAGTATAATTTATGTAAATCTCAGGGGATGACAGTGTTAATACCCAGAAACTCAGTAACATCGAATAATCATTACAAAAGCTCCTCAAAACCCAATTAAAAAGAAAAAATCAACTGAAGAAATCTCCTGAAGTCCTTAATTTCAAGTGGGAAAGAAAACAAATAGATTAAAACTTTTAACAAAGCCATCATGGATTCTGGTATGATCGGTCAGAATTTTGCAAGAAGGCCATTACAAATTTATTTAAATGCCAAAAGAACCACAAATTAAGCACGAATTAGCAAACAGGACAAGTAAATATACGTACTTATCGTCTTTAACGGCGAGATTGAGGAGCGCGAGGAGGGCGGAATCGTGATAAGACTCGGGGGAGTCAGCGGCTAGGAGCATTTGAACGAGCGGCTTAACGGCTTCCGCTAGCTGCCGGCGACATCGCTGGGAAGTCTTGGTGAGGCGACGGATTTCCTTGGCGGCTTCGAGCTTTAAATCGGGGTCGTCGGATTGGATGAGGTGGAGCGCGCGATGGACGGCCGAGGAGGCAGAAGAAGAAGACGACGAAGACGAAGAGGCGCGTGGAGTATCGGGATTCGTATCGGAGGAGGCGGAGATGTCTGAGGCGCGGTCCATGGTAAAAAAAAAAAAAGGAAATGGATAGAGAAATCGTCGGTAGTTTGTTGGTGAATGATAAGAGAGTGAGAGAGAGAGAGAGAAACGTAAAGGTGTGGTGTAACTGCGCTGTGTGTCTGGTTGTGGTGTTGGCGTTAAGCAACAGTTTTAACTTAGAAAGCTCCTGAGTCGTGTGACATCAGTCAGAGATCGGGGTGGGCAGGTGCTCTTGGTTTTTGGTAGTTTGGTCAAAGCTCATCCTGTTTATGCTTTTTCTTTTAGTTATTTATTGTTTGATTTCTTTTCTTCTTTGGCTTTGCTCTGGGCTACAATCTAGTAGTATCTGGTTGCCAAATTAATGGTAACGAAAATGACATCCCCTTTGATTACATGTATATTTTAAATATTATTTTACATCAAATTATATTTATTGTCAAAAATCTATTAGAACAATTCAGAATAAAATACTTAAATGTATAATTTATAAAGATCTCAAGACGCTTCATATTTGCTTACCGTCGGACGGAATGATACGAGTTCTTGAACTTTCTATAAAGTCATAACCTAACAAAATCAAAGAAGGATCATTATGTATTTAACTTATCTCAAATTCTTTTTTCTACAGTGTCAAAGAAATGAGGGTGGAAAAGACCTTTTGCTCTGTCAAGTGAGTCTTACTTTAAAACTTTTGAATTAAATTGAAACCCCAAAGCATCTTATTGATTTTTTAGAAAATAAAAAACTTGCCATGTTTTTTTTAAATTAATCACAAACAAAAAATTTAAGAAGGAACAAAATCAAGAAAAAGGGGTCATTATTGGAACTTAGATAAAATCTTTGTCTAAATTAGACATTTTATTTTATGCAAGATGAGAATGAAACCCTCTCACAAATAACAAATGTATTAGTAAATAGTTGTTCGATTTTTCATATTTCAGAAAATTCTGTTTAATATAAAAAAGGAATATTGATATTTTTGAAATAATTAAATCTACATGTATTTAAATAATAGAGTAGGAAAACCTAAGGTACTTTTTTTCAAAAATATCTATATAAAGGATCATCGTCATTCCGAACCAACAAATTTCTTTTCTTTTTTTTTTCTCTTAAGTTATGAAATTTTGTCGCCACATATAAGTATTTTCAAACGTGGAACTTAGAAAAAAGTAAAAACTGCAAGATTTGTGAAGTGCATTTTGCGTAATCCATTTAAAAAGAATAAACATATATATGCTTTCACGTGGCACCAAGCAGTGATGAGTCTTGGATTATCGATGCTGCTTCATGGAGCATGCTGGCCATTTGCTGCCACAGCCCACGTGGGCGAAATCCCATGAAAATATTCCCACTCAGACTCAGCTTCCGGTCAAACGTTAATTTTTCTCTTTCCAACGGCCTACCCCAGCACCCACCTTTGATTTTGCAATTGCACGTTGCTTTTGTTTTTCTTCCATTGGCGTAGTATTTAATGTATTGATTAATAATAATAATAATAATAATAAATAATAATTATTTAATATGTATAATTTTTTATTAGTGACGTATTAATTAGAATATAAAATTTAGATCTTAATTTTATAAACCTAATATTATTGTATTATATGAATGACAAATTAATTGGCCTCAAAATATTATTTCTTAAATTAATTGTACTTTAAAATTTTCTTATTTCATTAGGAGAAGAATTAAGTAATATTTTTAGTACTTAAGTACTATAAATATTTAATGAAAAATTAAGTAATATTTTAGTTCCTATGTACTATAAATAACTTGACTATTAAATCATTTTACTAATATTTTTTAAAATTATTTTCTTTAATTCATTAATATTAATAGTTATTTTATAATAGAATTGACTTTATACTAAGGATAGGCCTCCGGTACATTTGGGCTGTGCTAAACAATTGAATGACATCAATAAAAGGTTTTTGTGGCAGCACCACCAAACTTTGACTTATTTTTAAAAAATAACAAGTTAGTCTCTCATAAATACATTTATTGAAACATTAAATAATTTTTATAAAAATTTTTAAAGTAATTTTAAATTTAAATTTAATTTTAATTATATAAAATATTTTAATTTTAAATTTAATTTTATTTTTAATTAAATTAAATATTATAATTTTAATTTTAATTACATTAAATTTTATAATTACTTAATATTTATTTTAATTTTAATTATATTAAATATTATATTTATTCTAAATCTAATTTTATAATTTTAATTACGTTAAATATTATTATTTTAAATCAAATTTCAGCTATATTTACGTTAAATATTATAAGTACGATTCTAATTTCAATTTTAATGACGTTAAATGTTATAATTTTAATTTTAATTTTAAATTACGCTAAATGTTATAATTTGATTTCATACTTTAAATTCAATTTCAATTACGTTAAATGTTATAAATTCAATTTTAATTACGTTAAATATTATAATTCTAATTTCAATTACGTATGTTATAATTTCAATCTTAATTTTTAATTTAATTTTAATTATGCTAAATGTTATCATTGCAAATCTAATTTCAATTTTAGTTATGCTAACTATTATAATTTCAATTTCAATTTCAATTTCAATTTCAATTTAAATTATATCAAATATTATAATTCTATTTCGTACTTTAAATTTAATTTTAATTACATTAAATATTATAATTTTAAATCCAATTTTAATCTCAGTTATGTTCAATGTTAAAATTTTAAATCTAATTTTAATTTCAATTGTATTAAATGTTATAATTTCACTTCTAATTTTTATTTCAATTTCAGTTACGTAAAATGTTATAATTTCAAATCTAATATCAATTTCAATTCCATTAAATGTTATTATTTCAATTCTAATTTAAATTTAAATTTTGTTAAATGTTATAATTTCAATTTTAATTTCAACTTCAAATTCAATTATGTTAAATCTAATAATTTTAATTTTAAATTAAATTTTAATTACGCCAAATGTTATAATTTAAAATCTAATTTCAATTTCAATCACGTTTAATGTTATAAATCCAATTCTAATTTCAATTTAAATTATACTAAATGTTATAATTTCAATTCTAATTTTAATTTAAATTAATTATGTTAAATATTATAATTTTAATTTAAATTTTAATTACTTTAAATGTTATAATTTCAAATCCAATTTCAATTTTATTATGTTAAATGTTATAATTTTAATTCTAATTTTAAATTTAATTTTAATTATGTTATATGGTATAATTCTAATTTTAATTTCAATTTAAATTATGTTAAATACTATAAATTTCAATTCTAATTTCAATTCAAATTGCGTTAACTTTTATAAATCCAATTCTAATTTCAATTTAATTACATTAAATGTTATAATTTTAATTTTAATTACATTAATGTTATAATTTCAATTCTAATGCCAATTTCAATTTAAATTGCATTAACTATTATCATTTTAATTTTAATTTAATTACATTAAATGTTATAATTTCAATTTCAATTACATTAAATATTATAATTTCAATTATATTAAATGTTATAATTTTAATTCTAATTTTAATTTTAATTTCAGTTACGTTAAATATTATAATTTCAATTCCAATTTTAATTTACATTAAATCTTATAATTCCAATTCCAATTATGTCAAAACTTATAATTCTAATTTTAATTTAATTATATTAAATGTTATAATTCCAATTTCAAGTTCAATTTTAATTATATTAAATGTTATTATTCAAATTTTAATTTTAATTACATTAAATGTTATAAATTTATTTCACATTTGAAATTCAATTTTAATTACGTTAAATATTATAATTTTACTATTAATTACGTTAATATTATAATTTTAATTTTAATTACGTTAAATGTTATAATATCAATTTTAATTTTGATTTTAATTACGTTAAATGATGTAATTCCAATTCTAATTATGTTAAATGTTATAATTTCAATTCAAATTTTGATTTCAATTTTAATTTAAATTACATTAAATGTTATAATTCTATTTTGTACTTTAAATTCAATTTTAATTGCATTAAATGTTATAATTTTAATTTCAGTTTTAATTGAATTAGATGTTATAATTCTAAATCCAATATCAATTTCAATTATATTAAATATTATAATTCCAAATTTAATTTTAATTTTAATTACGTTAAATGTTATATCTACAATTTCAAATCCAAATCCAGTTTCAATTTAAATTACGTTAAATGTTATAATTTTAATTTCGATTTCAATTACATTAAATGATATAATTCCAATTCTAATTTTAATTTTAATTAAGTTAAATGTTATAATTAAATTCTAATTTCGATTTCAATTATGCTAAATATGATTATTCCAATTCTAATTTCAATTATATTAAATGTTATAATTCTATTTTATACTTTAAATTCAATTTTAATTACGTTAAATATTATAGTTCTAATTTTAACTTCAATTTTAATTATGTTAAATATTAGAGTTCCAATTTTTATTTCAATTTTAATTACGTTAAATGTTATAATTTCAAATCTAATTTCAATCTCAATTACGTTAAATATTATAATTCAAATTTTAATTTAAAATTTATTTTTAATTACATTAAATGAAATAATTTCAATTCCAATTTCAATTGCATCCAATGTTAAAATTTGAAATCTAATTTCAATTTCAATTACATTAAATGTTAAAATTTGAAATCTAATTTTAATATAAATTAAGTTAAATGTTATAAATGTAATTCTAATTTTAATTTCATTTATGTTAATTGTTATAATTTTGAATTCCAATTCCAATTCCAATTATGATTACATTAAATGATATACTTCCAATTCCAATTCGGATTTTAATTTCATATTTAATTTCAATTACATTAAATATTATTATTCTAATTTCGATTTCAATTTCAATTACGTTAAATGTTATATTTTCAATTTCATTTCAATTTTAATTACAATAAACATTATAATTCCAATTCAAATTTTAAATTCAATTTCAATTATGTTTAATATTATAATTATAATTTCACGTATGTTAAATTTTATAACTCTAGTTCTAATTTTTAAATTCAATTTCAATTACATTAAATGTTATAATTCAAATTTCAATTACGTAAAATGTTATAATTTTAATTCTAATTTTAAATTCAATTTCAATTGCATTAAATATTATAATTCCAATTCTAATTTCAATTTTAATTACATTAATTGTTATAATTCCAATTCAAGATTCAAATTTAATTATGTTAATTGTTCTAATATGAATTTTAATTATGTTAAATGTTATAATTCTAATTCCATGTTGATTTTAATGATGTTAAATAATTTCAATTCTAAATTTAATTTTAATTTTAATTATGTTAAATATTATAATTTTAATTATAATTTTAATTCTAACTTGAATTTTAATTATAATTTTAATTCTAACTTGAATTTTAATTATGTTAAATGTTATAATTTTAATTCTATTTTCAATTTTAATTATGTAATATAATTTCAATGTCAATTACATTAAATGTTATAATTTCAATTCCAATTCTAATTTTAATTACGTTAAAGGTTATAATTCCAATTTCAGTTTCAATTTTAATTACGTTTAATGTTATAATTTCAATTTCAAATTCAATTTTAATTACATTAAATATTATAATTTCAATTCCAATTTCACTTACGTTAAATATTATATTCTAAATACACTTTTAATTTCAATTACATTCAATGTTATAATTCTAATTCTAATTTTTAATTTATTTTAATTATGTTAAATGTAATTAAAATTGAAATTAAAATTTGAATTATAACATTTAATGTAATTGAAATCGAAATTTGAATTGAAATTATAACATTTAACGTAATTGAAATTGAATTTAAAATTGAAATTGAAATTATAACCTTTAATATAATTGAAATTGAAATTGGATTTGAAATTATAGCATTTAACGTAATTAAATTTGAATTTAAAATTATATTTAAATTTAGAATTATAACATTTAACATAATTAAAATCGAAATTGGAATTAGAATTATAACATTTAACATAATTAAAATCGAAATTGAAATTAGAATTATAACATTTAACATTATTAAATTTGAATTTTAGAATTGTAACATTTAACGCAATTGAAATTGAAATTTTATTTAGAATTATAATATTTATCTTAATTGAAAACTGAAATTAGAATTTGATTTGAAATTATAACATTTAACTTAATTAAAAATTGAATTGAAATTGGAATTATAACATTTAACGTAATTAAAATTAAAATTATAACATTTAATGTAATTGAAATTTTGAATTGAAAATATAACATTTAACATAACTGAAGTTAAAATTGAAATTTGAATAATAATATTTAACATAATTGAAATTAAAATATGAATATGAATTAGGAAAAAGGACATATATATCCCTAGAATTTGGCATTTTACCTAATTTTGTCACTATTGTTTCAAATTACCTAGATTTGTTCCTCTCCATTAGTCAGTTGCCGTTTAATCGACGAAAAAGTTCATTTTTCTGTACAATGATATTTTTTCCTTAATAGAATTCATGTGATAATTACTTATAATTTAACCATGTTTGTTATGTCCACGTGTCAATTAATGATTGGCCATTGATTAAAAATTATATATGCCAATCTCGGATAAGCCCAAATTTTACTATATATATTTTTAATTTGTATATTATATTTATATCAATAAAAAATATAAAATATTAATTATAAAAAATATATCCTCTCTCAACTCTTTCATCACCACTCATTTCTCTTCCACTTTATTTTCTTCCACTTTCTTTATTACCAAACACTCACTAGTGTCAAAATCAAATACCAATTTTATAATTAAAAATTCATTTCTTTACTTTAATAAAATACCCATTTCATAATTAAAAATATATTTCTTTTCTTCAATCAAATACTCATTTCAGAGTTAAATACCCATTTCTTTTCTTAAATTAAATATCCATCACAAATGTCTTCTGTGAATCTAAGATTAGTAAAAAACCAATCAAAGATCTGTTTTGTGTCCACGCACAAATATCAAATGCCCATTTCATTTCCTAATTTTTTTTTTCTATAATATCATAAACCAATCATTGTTAATTGATTTCTCTTCAAGTGTATTAAGTAGTCGTGTAATCAATATCAAACAAACTACACACATAAAATTATTGGTCCGTTTGTGGGAACGTACAAATACAACAAATTAGTATATGCAAGTAAAGAAGCTTCATTAGGGGCCAATTCATTCAAAGGATTAGATATCTCTTTTATCTCGTCTTTTTTATTCTTTGATTATCAGCTCATGAAATATTCAAAATCAAAGAGCTGAGAAGATTTTCTTTTTTTCTTTTTTCTTTGTGAATTTCTGTGTGATAATTTAAGATGGATGCATTTCTGGGTTGTTAATTTAAGATTTTTCTTTTTCTTTGTTAATCAATATCTATTCTAGTTTCAATATTCACCCAATAAATTTTATAAAAATTAGGAGAAAGTGAGTCTATGAGTGATGATGGAGAACAAGAGGAGTTGAGAAGAGAGAATAAACTAGGTGATAGGGTGGATATATTTTTTTTATTATTAATATTTTATTTTATTTTGTTTTAATATAATATTAATATAAAAATTTTAAAAAAATTATTAAATTGCTAAACCTATTATATTGTGACAGGTGTATTTTAAAATATGTCTTTTATTAGTAACCAAATATTATTTAACATATGACCATGAGGACATCTTGTGTGTCAATTTGCGTGTCAATCTTCCTATTGAGTTACTATTTTACCCTTATTTTGTCATCTTAAATGACAACTGACTAATGAAGATGGACAAATTTAAGTAATTTGAAACAAGAGGGACAAAATTGGATAAAGGGCCAAATTCTAGGGACAAAGATGTTCTTTTCTTTTGAATTATAACATTTAACGTAATTGAAATAGAATTAGAATAATAACATTTAACATAATTGAAATTAACATTTATCATAATTGAAACTAAACTTTGATTTAAAATTATAACATTTAAACGTAGTTGAAATTGAAATTGGAATTAAAATTATAATAGTTTATGTAACTGAAATTAGAATTGGAATCAAAATTATAACATTTAATACAATATATTATCTTTAATTTATTAATTTCAAAGAGGGAGGTTTTTGTTAATTGTTTAATCTTAAGAGTTTTGTTTTATATTTAACAAAACTCTAATTTAACAAAACTCTAATAGAGCTTTTGATATTTTTTATTATGATCTATTGTGCAAGTTACCGGTCATTTAATTTCAGCCATTGATCTAATCTAATGATTAAGACTTCCAGCTATACCACACAGCCGTAAAGATCGTAACTTGACTCTTTTACCAATCCAATAATCCTTACCTGTAATATTTATAACATGGAATTGAAATTGAATATATTGACCCTAAAATCTGAATTTTTGGAGATTTAATCAGTATGATTCACAAATTTACCACCATAAAAACTAAAAGAACTTTTTTTAACTATCGAATACAAATTTCAATCTCATATAATTTTGAAACTATGATTCACAAACTCACCGCCACAAAATTAATTAAATACAAATAATTTTGATCAAAATTAAGAGAACCCACAAAGAAAATTCAAACCAGATATAAATGTGTGCATACCCACTATTGAAGATGATGCTTGTGTGCCATTCTAATTTATAGTACATATTCTAATATAATCATTAATACTTATTTAAATGGTACTAAACTTGTTACATTTTCAAACATTGTAGATCTAAAGAATTTTAGATCTGATTTAAAAGAGTTTGGGTCAGGGCTAAGGGTTAGCAATTCTAAGAGTTAGAGCCTTATCTAAAATGGGACAAAGACTCAAAAGTATTATAGTAACGACATAGTTGTAAAGAGTTGCAAATGGTGCTAAGAAATGTCATTGTGCAATATATTCTTGAAAACATCGTTCCTAATTTATGGTTACTGATGCAGGTTGATCGGTATTCCTTCAGGATCAATATATGTCTATATCTGAATTATCCAGACGGTTAGTCTTAGCAAACCGTGGGCGTAGCAGAAGCCCGTATAAGCATGCAAGTATTCAGTGAGGACTGGGTACTGAAAAAACTCACGAGGACCTCTAATGGACATCTTATAGAGTTGTCAATGGAGGGTTTTCTCGAGTTTAGTAATATTCATGGTCTTTTTACCTGAGTTTCATGATAAACTTATGAGTGATCTACCATACTTTAATTTTACATATATTAGAGATCTATCATAGTCTGACCTCTGGGTATTATTGGGTATGGTCTGTTGTTCATAGAGTCTAGTGTGCGTAGATATAGGATCCGTAAGCTTATAAGGTGAATTGTATATCCTAATACTTTGAGGATTATATTTCAAAAAGTCTTATGGTCACAAGCATAAACAAAGAGTTTTTTGTAGGGTAAAAAATATCGTAAAGGAGTTTACAGAAATACAAATTTAGAGATATGTTCACAGTTGAGTGTATAGAGATTTAATGGTGATGATCTATATCTCTGCCCTTCAAGGATATAGGTGACGGAAGGATTATACGGATATGGTTAACCTCAGCTTGTATGGTTCAATACGTTGTTCTGTAATATCCGTAATGTGTATGGAGGGCATTGTTCATGAATTTACAGAAGAGTTTCGTAAGACAAACGAGTGTAAACTTAGGGAGTCTAATAATATAAAGTGTACTCATTGAGCATTGGGGTAGCAAGCTGGGTCAAACGGTTCGATCCGAAATTTTTTTGAAAAACAAGATTTATTCTAGGATCTCTCAAAAAATATATGTGCTAAGGTTTAAGTATTAAACCTATATTTTATTAGTTAAAGTAGTTAACTAATGGAAAAATTACACATAGCATAATGGTTTCATGCATGAGTGACACACGTCATATGCATGGATTTTATGGGTGACACATGGGAAGTAGACACTTCAAGGTGCGTTCAAAGCTTGAATTCTTTACCAAATGGCTTTATAAGTGAGTAATTCCAATTCTGTTAGTGTAACAGACTTAAATTCAGTATGTGTTTATTGAATAGAAATTTAGATGTCAATTTCGCTGCATATATATATGTTTGACAGGCATTTGTGGACACATTTTACATGCATGCACCAGATATAGCACTCAACACCCACTACCATAATAGCCTCCTCCTCTACGTACGTCGCTATGTCCACCACCAAGAGATAGAAACAAGAGGCAAAATCATGCTCCTTCTATTTCTTTCTTTCTTTCTTTCTTGTATATGGATCTCTCTCTCAAAGCCAACAAAAACCCACAAACCTAGAGGTGCCTGAAATAGTTGTACTCGGCCGATCCAACTCTTCTGCTTGTGCTTGATCCAACAGTAGCGCTCACCATCGATCTTTGATTAAGACTTTGATGGTGACAGAGAATGGTGCCTCCAGTGGTGACAAAGAACGATGGGACAAATAAGTTGAAACAGGACGACAACGACTTCAATCGAACTTTGATTTGACAGCTGTAGTGCTTGAAACGGTTGTGCTTCAATCGAAGTTCAATCTGCCTGAAACACCTATGTTTTGATTAAACTTCGATTTGCTTGAAATGGTTGTGCTTCGATCAGATTTTAATCTACCTGAAATGGTTATGGTGCCTGAAACAATTGTGCTTCGATCAGACTTCAATCTGATAGCCTTCTTTTATTTTTGAAAGTGAAGATCTAGTAGTAAAAAATGAAATATTATTTCATTTCAATATTTTAAAAATATTTATTTAATATTAAAATGTTAAAATAACTTTATTACCCTTATCTCATTAATTTTGATGAAATATTCCCTAACGAAAGGGCATTGGTAAAATTTTTTCAAATCTTTAGGTATTTTATTAAATTTTAAAAATTTTGGGTATTCGTTTAATTAAGTCTTACCTCATATGTATTCATGATAATAATCCTAAATAAAATTTTACACAAAATTTTCATATAATTTATTTAGTAAAGTTTAATTTTAATAGTTTTTTTTAACATGTTTAGTTAATAGACTTTAATTAATTTGGTACTTAAAAGTCGATTGTCACTTTATTTATTTGGATAAATTTTAATTTTTAAAGTTTTCTAATTTATTTAGTTCATAGACTTTCAATTGATCCGATGCTTTAAAATTGATGGATGCTTTATTAATTTATTTAGATAAATTTTAAATTTTAATATTTTTTTTAACTTGTTTAGTTTATAAACTTTTAATTAATTTAGTATTTAAAATTAATGTATAAGTTTTTAATATATTTTTTGTATGATTTTTATCACTTATATATATATAATTTTAATATTTTAAAAAATATTTAAGTGACCAAATTAACCGAATCAATTTGGTACGTTTTTGTAATAAAAATAAAAATTTTAAATTTAATTCTAAACAATACCGAATTAAATTGTACCACACCTGCTCCTAATAAAAAATTGATGACTTTTTCTTAAAGGCGATTAGATCAATTTGACAGTCCATCTTGATTTTGCTCTAACTACTTTGTAGGGTTTATATATCTTTTTTCGCTTCATTAACTCTGTGTTTTGGTACTTTCACCGTTGATTCATTTAATTTTTTTTCTTCTTAAATATGTAATACGCTTTAAGTGGATGACAGAAATTTTGCACTAGTATTTTTAAACATTCAAAATTTTACTCATTTTTAGTAATTAATTAATTTTTTTATTTCATATTTATATATATATTTTAAAGTAAATTTAATTTTAATGATTCTAAAATAATGAATTGCTTACACATAAATGTATGTTTAATAAAAAAAATACAATGAAGAATAAAAATACCTTTTTAAAAAAAATTATGTTGAGGTTTAAATGAAATAAAAGAAAGTTAAAAAACTTATCAAACTAGCATTTTACAACAAAATGAAATATGAATTTCTTTTACGTTCTCTACATTGTAAGAGAACATATTAAGAGAGAGATCGGCATAAATACGATGTTTCTTTTAAGAGTTTAAAAAAAAAAACCCTAACTCTCTCTCTCACCACTTTGCAAAAAGAAAAACCAATTTTCTTACTTCTACAGGGAAAAGGTTCATTTTATCATCTTCCTAGTGAAAACCTCATTTGTTCACTTTTTTCTTTCTATCATTTTAGCCATTTAGCCTTTTCTCTTATTGCTAATAAGTTCTCTACTAGATTAATGGTTCTTAACCATCAAGAAAATCATCTAGCTTAATTTTTTGTGTTTGGGTTATTTTTTGACCATCTAAATCTTTTATATATATTGTTTCTTAGTGGCTTTATTCTTTCTTATTTTATAATTATATTTTTCTTTATATTTAAAGTTTTATTAGTTTTGTTGATCGTCAAAATCTGAGAAATTTTTAGTCACATACTAAATTTATTTTCTAGGAGCTGTGACTTGATCCTTGGTGTTGAAATAATATAACCTCCTGAGTCCTTTATGACCTTCGAGACTAGTATATGCACTTATAGAACCAATTAAGCTATACTAGTGGTTATTTCTAGCAATAACTCTCAAATGCTTAAGTCAACAATAAGGTTTTCAACAAAAAAAGAAATTAAAAATAGGGTTTTTAGAATAATCTTATGTTCTCTCTAGTTTATTCTTTTTTAGAGAAGTTTTATTTTACTACAAAAAAAAATCCCCTTATAAAGAACTATACTTCAAGACTTTATATAGATGTCTTTGGGTGTTTTTGCCGTCCGAGTCCTTTAGAGACTAGGATATATTCCTAGGTTCTTAGAGTGGAATATTCCTGAGATACTAGGAATGGAATATATCCAAGATCTTTAGGATGGCATATGTATAAGATCTTTAGATAACACTCATCCGAAGTTATAGAGGTAGGGTGTTATGATATCTCAAGATTAGTCCTCCGTGGTACTAAGGTCGGTCAAACCAAGATCGGTCAATTTGGAATACCAAGAATCAGCCTAAACTTTTTAGGCCCTTTTGGGCCTAAAGCCCTGGGGTCTTATACAGAGGTCTAGCAGCTTAGGCTTTAAAGCAAGATGGGCCTTAGGGGATTGGGCCTAACTATTGATCTCCCTTATCGAACTTCGGGATTTAGGACCTCGGGGTGGGATTTTTGGGGAATCGGCCTCTTTCTTGGTAGCTTGGACTTGGGTTGAGTCCTTTAGATCAATAGAGGCCCCTCAGTATTCAATATTGATTTATCAATGCTGAAAATTTTGGATAACGTCCTTAGTAGTGGTGAGCTCGAGGAGATCTTTTAACGATTTGGTTAAAGGAAATCCTTGGGGCTTTATTATTTTGATTTTTAAAATTTTCACCAAGCATTAAATGAAGCTACCCTCTTCGAAAACTGTGTAATGTTTTCGTTACACTTCACAAGTAGCCAACAGTTAGATTGCTATAATTAACAAAGACGTGGACACTTTTATAGCCATAAGATCCTATCCAATGGTTGAAACTATTCTCAAGCTGTCACGTCGATAAGATTAAGCGACGCCTCGCGTGAGCGTTAGTTTGGGCAGTTGGAGATGATTGAGATTAATTTTGGGATCTTTTTAAATAAAGAGTCCCTCTAATTTCTTAACACTTTGACATATTTGGAGTTTTTAGAGAGAGAAAACAACGCCCTCATTGTGAAAAATAACTACAACCTATTTCTTCGACTTTGATTTCTAGCCAATTTCTTTGTCGTTAATTTCTAATAAGTTTCCTTTGGGTCTTTTCTATATATTTCTCTCTTTCTTTGTGTCTTATTTTGTTCTTTTTGGTTTTATGGCTTTATAGTATGAATATACTTATTTATTCTTTGTTCTCTTTTAGGTACTTGATTTTGGATGTGAAACTTTGTTTTTGAAGAATTTGTTTTTCCTCTGAATGCTTGAGAATGTATTTGATTGTCTTGTATGCTTGGGTTGGGTTATTTGGTCTCATCCGCTTTAATTTTATCTTTAGGAATATGTTTTTGGATCATTACAGTAGTGCCTAAAACATAGTGGTTCAAGAGTTTAGCCACATACTATTTGACTCCAATATTTTGAGGAGGAAGAAGTCTTTTTAATCCGTAGGAGATCTTAAAGAGGATTTGCTCCCCAAGGTTTAGATGAATAGCTTGACCATAAAGGAGACCCTAAGATTGAATTAGTTGATGTTGAAGGGGATTTAAAGAGGATGAAGAATTAGGAGTCAGAGGATGAGTAGACCTTTACTAGTGAGGAGGTGGGATACGAGTTAGGCTGAAGCCCAACTACCCTTCTAAGGTGATTGAGCCTTAAATTGTTAAACTTAGGGTCTAGTATGATATACTCACCGAAGTTACTAGCCAACCTCCTTATGGTGAGGTCACCCTTCATCTGAACTTTTTTAAGTTAGGACTTAGGCTACCCATGTAGCCTTACTTTGTTAGGCTGTTAAAACTTAAACTCGCCTCATGTCAAGTGCATTTGAACCTTTAAAGGTTCTTGTTAAGATTGTATATTATATGAGCAAGAGACGATCAATATAAGCTCACTTTTCAAAAACTCAAGTACCAGTACCAAATCCAAGCTAACCCTGATAAGAATAAGGGGTTTTATTATTTGACAAGGCATGATGGCGAGAAGAAGACTACCCCCATCTAGAAAATGCCCTCAAGTAAAACATTTAGAAGCATCTACGATTTTATGCTAAGAGAGAGTAGGGCAAGAGATCCATGGACTGATGTTGGGGTCCTACTCATGCCCCCATTAAGTTTTCAAGTGCAAGTCTTTTTATTTATTTTTTTACTTTTCATTCTTTTTCTTTCTACTTTAGGTTGAGGTTAACCATTAACTGATGTCTTATTTATTTTTTGTAGTTACTTAGTCTTCTCAACCAAATCTTACCATGGAAGACTGTGAAAAGGTTGATTGAGCATTAAAATACTTCAGTTTAGTGACTGATTTGCTATCTGAGGAGAGCTTGATGAGCTTAAGGCTTATCTCAAATGGTGTTAAGAAAGTTCAATTTAAGCAAGTAAAGAGAAAGAAGTAATTTTTACTTAAGCCTATTTTCTTTTCTTTTCTATTCTCTTTCTTTTTCTTCTTTGCATTCTTCTAGTACTTGTTTTTTTATCTTTAGGAATGTTCGGCCTAGGAGATTCCAATATGAAAAAGCATTGCCAAAAGTAGGGTCGAGGGCTTTATCGAGGAACCCAAGAGTAATAGTGGAGGTCTTTTTTCAGAGGCTATATAGGTAGTTGGGTGCCCCTTTTCCATGAAAGACTACCAAGGGGCCTTCGAGAGCCTGAAGGGAAAGGGGGTTGCAAGCCTTTCTCCTCAAAGTTAAATGCCACCCCACTCTTAAGGTGTGTTTTAACATTTACCCTACTCGATTTGAGGGGCTTTGAGGGTAGAGAGGTTAGCTACAGTAACAACAATAAGGGTGTTCACTTCGATTTCTAAGAAAGACATTGAGAGGATGCTTGCTCGGTCCCCCTTAACCTTCACCTTGTTTGATATCTCCTACTAAAAGAAAGCAAGATATCGATATCTTGTCCTCCTTATTAGCGAGGGGAGCAATATGTGCCTCTGGGATATGCTAAAGCAATCTGTGAGTTGAATAAGCTCAAGTTCGCCTACCTTTCCATTGGCAATGCCATAGAGGTAATTATTTTCCACTATTTTTATTTTACGTCTTTGAAATAGTGCTTGGGCTAATCTTTCATTAGTTCTTAGAGTAGAAGGTTTATCCTTCACAGGTTCCAAGATGGCCGCAAATATAAGAAGGATGAAGCTGAAGCCAAGCACCTCTGTAGGGAGTTGGTTGAAACTAAAAAGCAAGCTGATGCGTACGGTTAAGGAGTTCAAGGATTTTACTAACAAGGTCGAAGAAGTGGATGTAGGATCGATTTAAAAATTTTTATGTCTATTTTAATTTAGCAACAATAGAGTATAAGAAAAAAAATACCCTAATCGCGAATTTTCATGGATGTTCTCTATTAACACCAGCAAATCTTTCATGCTATATCTCCCACCAATAGAATACTCGTGTGGGCAAGTTGATAAATTGTAGAAGATCGTCTAAATTCTGTGCTCTTAATTTTTTCTCTATAGAAAAAATTTAGCCTAAAAGAAACATTGATAAAGAATATGTAAAAGTAGTTTTGAAACCCCTTTTTATAGTATTAGAATTCTCATATTATCTATACTCTTAATCTTAATAGGATTAGGATAAAATAATATCTTTATATTATTTTAATTTAAATAATTAAAAGGATAAATAAAATATCTAATATTATCTTTAATTAAATAATTTAGATAATTCATAATTATCTAATTATTTAATTCTAGAACTATTATGATTAGGCCAACAATCGATTAAGCCTAACAAATGTAATCAAATTAATTAATTGGTCAATAAGTTTAATCAAATTAAACTTAGACCATTTAATATTTTAGATTTAGCAATTTATTTAATAGTCCATGTTAGTGTTTATGAAGTCAGCATGGGGACCTAATGGATCTACAAAATTAAACTCCAATAAATTAAATCATTATATTAAACTCTTTAATCAATATGATTTTATTTATTAACTTTATATTGCTCCACTAAAAATATAAAGATGAACTCTTAATTTTGCAGATAAATTATAAAATAGAAAAATGTCTTTGTCCATTTAATAATCATTTCATATAGATCAATCCTCCACAAGTGTTCATAATTAAAGCTAGGTCGAGTGTCTGTTAACATCTCTAATTACACCTTTATCCTTGATTCACATTGATCATCTTTGAATATTTAATTTGTGAAATTCACAAATTTATTATTTTCTTTAACTTTTAAAGAAAACTGAGCGCTCATAATATTTACGACCAGAATCAATTATCAAGGGAACAACTTATCTAACTTCCTTTTAGAAGGAGTGGATTCCATATCTGTAAGAAATGTTCCCACCCATCTATTTTGTTACATTTATTAAATACTTAGTAATTGACTGAAAATCTTTTACAGTCTTTAATAAACATAACTCAATGAATAGCAGTTCATTAATCACTCAGGATTATGATTATATTGTGATAAAATAAATTCTCTTTACTAACGGAGATTAATAGAGAATTAATTTTATCGTGATATAGTTCTATATAATCAACATTATACAAAGTACCTCAATTTTCTATGTCAACACGTAGAATGATCCGAATAAGACCATTATATACAATATACAAATGGACCGCATTTATAGTCTATCAAATGAAGTTTTCGTCTTCATCCAGACTAAAGATAAGTTTAGATTATTACACTTAAACTTAATTCTCTCGTATATAACTATTATATACTAAGTTTAAGGTTACATATAATAATCAAGGAATTTCATGATATTTGAATAAAAATAATCATAATTACAAATATCATATTGAATTAATAACCTTTATTAATTATTTTCAATAGTATCTAAATACAAATAATTATATTTTTAGGGCACACTTTCAACAGTGGAGGTAAATGGGATGACAATTAAAAGCCAACTTTTTGAGCTTTATAGAAAAATCAAGGTCCTCAAGGCAACAGTGGCTAAAGTCAAGATCATTACTGCTACCCTAAGGTCGAACGGAAAGAGGTTGTCTGGGTTGCGGATTTAAGGGTGTGAGTGAAGGCTTCTCTATGTGAGTAGAGCTCTTAAAGGAATAATACCTTAACCTTAACCTTAATTGGCTTGATGATGAAATGTTTAACCAACTGACCAAGAAAGAGATTGTTGGGGTCATGAACTTAGACGCTGGTATAGGGATATGCCACCTTCATACAGCTACCAAGAATGCTGAGGCTGTTGCCAACCCTAATCTTTTAGTCATTCTCTATGGAGTTGAGCCCTTTTATTAGTACTCCCTAGGGGAACATGTGTCTGAACAAAGTGGCAAGTAGGACTAATGAACCTGGCTGACCGATGTAGTGGGAGTGGATTAGGTCATTGACAGAGGTTAAGATTATAGATTATTTTGTTGCTGATCACGCTTATTGTTGAAGATTAAAAACCTCTTTCTTTTGTATTCAGTCATTTTAAAAAAATGTAATTTATATTTACTTTTCTCTTGAAATATATTATTTTCTCATATGAACTGAATTGAGGCCTTAGTGCCTTTTATCTTTATCTCTTCAATACTTATGTTTTATTTTTATTTCAAGGATAGTCAATCATTACTGAAGGCATTTGAGTTGAGTGTATTTATTAATTATTGTTTTAAACAAAAATTTGACTAAATATTGAAGCAATAATATAACCTAAGCTTTAGGGTTTAACTGATCAATCTAATTTAACCTCATTCTTGGTTCACTGAATGCTTAATTATAATTTCACTAAGTGTTTAAAGGCATTTGCTACTTGACCTCATAAAGGAAGGGTTCTTTTCTGAGGGTTTGTGGGCGAATGAGTCTTCAGTATGATGGATTCAGACCTAGCACCCCTCTTATCTTTTGTAAATGAATTGTTTAAGTAATCAAACTCTTATCATTCTCATGGCTATTTTTAAACCCATTACCATTCTCATGGCTATTTTTTAACCCATTACCATTCTCATGGCTATTGCTTGGCGTCATTCATGGCACAGGTCCTCAGGGTTCAAAAAGGTCGTAAAAGACTCGAACCCCCATGAGTGTTATCCTTTCCAAAGTCATTTTTCTTCTAAGTGTTAAGCCATTCCACCTTGTAAGCTTGGGAGCGTCGGTGGGCATTCATTCTATTAATTTACTAGACCTCCATCTCCAATGATGAGTCATCTGAGGAGCTATTACTCATTCCTTGTTGAAGTTTCCCTAACATCTCCCAAGTTTCTAAGGGGAATGCTAGTCATTCTTAGGAAAAATTGAAAATAGAATCCGAGTTGTCACAATAGGATGAGCCCTGATATACACGTGTAGTTTTCACAAAATGAATACAAAAAATGAATTTATTGAATTATAAGACCCTTGAGTACTGCTTGGGGGTCTTTTATGGCAAATATTAGGAAGTAAAAAGACAAATGGGAAAGGTTTAAAGCTTTTTGACCACTCGCCCACCTGTATATCCGAACTCATATATTCTAGGCTTCAATATTTTGAGGACCTTGTAAAGGCCTTCCTAGTTAGGGTTCCCTTTAAACAAAATTCTTAATGTTTATTAGTACCTTTGTTTGTTATAATATTGACCTATTATTTGTTGCCATATCACTACCTAAACTACTGCTTGTTCTTCTTTGCTCAACTAGGTTTACATCATAGAGCATTTCTTCATTTCTTTTCTCATCAATGTATAACATTTAATGAGTTGGTACTGCAACCTTGGCAGAAATCACAGCCTCACATCCAAAGGTTAGGGAGAATGAGGTTTTTCCATTTGTCATTTTTCTTGTAGTTCTAAGTACTTATAGAACTACGAGCAAATCATTCACCCAAGCCCCTTCTTCTTAGCTAATTTCTTTTTCAATAATTTGAAATAAGTTTATTATATGACTCCACTTACTTATTGGTCTATGGGTAAACTGGGAAGACAAACTAAAGTTGTATGGTTAGCTATTGACAAAAGCTCTTGAAATTTTTATTGTCAAATTATTTACTATGGTAAGTGATTATGACATATGGGACCCCAAATCAAAAAATAAAGTGCTTCTAAACAAAATCTCTGTCCTTCTTCTTGGTCAGGGTTCTGCTTCTACCCATTTGTTAAAGTAATCCATGGCAACCACTACATACTTTATGAAACCTTTCCATCGAGGTCATGGTCTAATCAGGTTGAGCCTCTATTTAATGAAGGGCCAAGGGCTAGATATGACCGTTAAGTTCATATGAGGGGTATGGATATTATCAATGTGCTTCTAGAAAGCATCACACTTTCGAACAAGCTCCTTAACATCTTATAGTGTTGTAGGCTAGTAGTAACCTAATTTAAGAGCTTTGTGGACTAAAGACTCAACACTTGAGTGGTTTCTACGAATCGCTTTATGAATCTCCCAAAGTACATCATTGGCTTTGTTAAATCCTAGGTACCTCAAGTACGAATGGGATTGCACTGGACAATAGAGGGACCCTTCAATCAGAGCGTATTGAGCTGAGGTATACTTAAATTGGTGAGCTTTAAGCTTGTCCTCAAGTAACTATTTATTCTCTATATATTTTTTGATGAGGCTATCCAACTTTAGTAGGGATCAACTTAGAGGACTCCCTTTACTACCTCTTTGATGCTAGGTTCTAGGATGAGTATGCGTGGCACTAATTGAGAAATCTTAGCATGTCTAGTTATACCAGCATGTTTGCCTTGTGATTCTCACTTCGAGGGATGATTTGAATCTCGACCTCTTTAAACGGCTCCATAAGCTCTTCCACCTTCTGAAGATAAGCCGCTATATTTTCTCCTCTGGTTTTTGAAGTTTTTCTTGACCTATTTGACCACTAGTTTGGAGTTATTTTTGATGAGGACTTTTTTGGATAGGACTACTTAGATAACCTTGAGCCTAGCCCGGAGGGCTTTATACTCTATATCATTATTAAAATCTTGGAAACTAAGTGTAATCACTTACCTGAGCTTATCTTCTTCTGAGTTGACGAGGATGATCCTTACCTCACACCTTTAAGAATTAGACACCCCGTCTATGTAAAGTGTTGAGGCTGGGGTTTTTAGGCTCTTACTCGATTGATTATCCTAGGATTCATCGAAGAGGATTTCTTCTTGCATGGACAAGTCTTTATGCGTACATTTAACGATGAAGTCTATAAAGGCTTGCCTCTCGATGGCCAACCTTAAGTTATACTAGATATTGAACGCACCGAGCTTGACCACCAATCTTACTAATTATCCAAAAGGCCAGATTTGTGCAAGATCTGCTTGAGGGGTTGGCTGGTGAAGACTGCCACTATATGAGTTTGGAAGTAAGACTATAATTTTCAATCTAGGATGCAAGTAAAATTAGACAATGTTGCTTGTTTTTAATGAAAATTCATATTTATTTTTATAAGAGAGAGAGAGAGTATAACTAATACGTTATTCTATTGTTGTTCTCTTTTTTTATAATTATTATTTATTTATTAGTTTTATAATGAAGACTTATTATGTTCCTCTTCAATAAGTTGAATTTATTCTTCTATGAGTTCTTTTTCCCTGAAATGCTTCTATGAGTTTCTTTTAGCACGGTTGAAACTTATAAACGATTTTAATAAGAAGAAAATTTAGCCCAACCAAGATGTTAACGCCAACCTAAAATTATACACGATGGGCCAATTTAGATTCTTTTCTTTTGTACGTTAGTCCAGACCTAGTTAGGTATTAGACCCATATTAAGTGCTTGTTAATAAGAAGTCTTATTTGGTTAGAATTCTTTATTTTTTCTTTTCAAATTAGGATTAGAGTAGGATTTTGAGAAGCGTATATAAAGGTTTAATGTTTTTGTAAAGGGACATCATTTGACACAATCAATACAATAATTATAGTTTTCTCTAAATTTATCTTTTCTCGTTTTAGCTTTCAACCAAGGATTTTCTCATCCTTGCTTGTTGGTTTCCATAGCCCAATTGTTAGAATTTTGCTTGTTCTTCTTTGTGAAGTAATTCAAAGTTTACGATTTACTCGCTATCTCATAGCTCAGGTTTTATTTTAAACCTTACTCGTTGTAAGTCAAATTCAGCAGTACCTTATTTGACGAGACTTAACCTCAATTCACTGAGGATTTGAGAAAACTTGTATTTCTAGCAAGACATTGAATGTATACGGATCCCACCAATAAATTTTATACGTGAACACAAAAATATATTCCCAATTACATATATGCACCTTGCGTTATTGCTTGGAAGCAATACATTATTCATCCTTTGATTTCAAACACTATAATTGTATGCAAGAGAAAGTTGATGTCACTATAATTATCCCAGAGTTTTATTCTAATGAGCAATGTAGTTCACTATATAATGAACACTTCAACACGTGGTGCGATTTTGTAACACATTATAAATAAAAATGAAATTATAAATTAATCAAATAATACCGCATAACAATATTATTCACCATATAATAAGCTATGTAATCAACTATTTATATAAATTATTGAAATAATAATGCTATATTTTTAAATAATATTCTAATTTTTTTATCTCAAATTGATGTGTCAAATAATTATTAAATAATAAAATGGTGCAAATTCTAAACTTACCCATTACTCCATTTCACTATCCAATGATTATTTGACATATCATTTGGAATAAAAAAAATTTTAAATACTATTTAAAAAATGTAGCATTATTTTTATTAAAAACATGTATCTTAAAACTTACATATTGGTAGTTGTAAGAAAACTATTATCACTACAATTTTGGAAAGCAAATTTATTTATAATATAATTCCCTAGTAGAAAATGACTAATCTCTCTTTTTCACGTGATTTTTTTTTCTTGTTAAATAAAGTTAATGAGTAGTGTTAGATTTATAAAATATCTTAGTTAATGTGATTTTAATAAGTAATTATTACGTATTATGTAATTATTAATATTTTAATATTATTAATATAATAATTATACAATACTAATTAATAATGAATACATCAAATATTATATTTATCATGAAACAAATTTTGTATACCAACTTTATAAATCTATCATTATTATAATTTAATATATCAATCTTGTCATCCTAAGTAATGTGTAAATGATTTATTAGATAACAAATATTAATAACTTTAAAAAAAATTAATTATACTTTCCCATCATTAAATAAATGAAAAAGAAATAATTTAGGATAGAGAAATTGAGATATATTAATTTGAAATCGTAGTTGCTTAGGGTGAAATTGGTTCTCGCATTTCCTTACTAAAGAAATTAATAAGAAATTGAACGTGAATAACATTAATATTTGTTACATCAATTGAAATGTAAATGAATATATATAGATTACAAAGGTGATACGTGGATTACATTATTTGATCAATCACAGAAACTAGAAACTTGAAGTGATATTTTACTTAAAATAAGAACGTAAAGTTTTACTTAATTTCAACCGGTCCAATGTTTTATTAACAAATTATGAACCCGACACCCTCCTAACTTTCCAGGTGAATCCCATCCGAATTAAATTAGTCTCTACTTTTAAGAAATTGAAATGATCACCCTTAACACACGCAGGAAACTTACAGAATGAATCAAATGCTTGTGAGTTGCAGTGGATGCATCCATCAATTCACTCTCATCTAGGTTTTGGGTCCTTTTCTCTCGGTTTCACACTGCACTTTTGCCACGTGAGAGTTCTTGGAGTGTAAGTTCTGCGTGCATTCATGATTATTAAAAGCACAACATTTTCTAAACAAAGAGTATCCATAAAATGAAGAAGTGAATAAATTACTTTTATGGTGTTGTATAAAATGTGTGTTGTATGGGAAATGTATATAAGGATACAATAAGAATAAGTATTAAATTAAGGTGTGTTAAGCACTGTTTTTAAATTATTTCTACCCCTCAATTGATATTAATTAATGTGCACTAAGATTTGAAAAGAGAGATAATTCGAGCATTCAATAACTTATTAGAAAATATAAAGGTGCACATCAAATATATTGTCATTGGACAACAAAAGTATACTTATGAAAGTAGTTGATAAGTAGAGAACTTTGAACAAATGATTGAGAAGAAAAGTTAATTCCCACGATTTAAGTGTGCTTGCAGTATTTATAGAGTTCAAGTGTCTTTTTAAGAAAACACAAAACCTCTTTGAAAGGCTACACCATTTGGAAGGGTAAGTGACTCTTTGGAGAGTCACAACTCTAGGCCTGGGCCTCTATGGCACCTAACGGCCATGTTAGGGGCTAGCATTGCGGTGACTAGGGCACCATGGTGTCTATTCCCAGTGCCCAAGCCTCCTACGACTTGGACGCTTCCCCTTCGTCCTATTTTCTCTTTTCGGCTCTTTTCTCTACTAAAACACTTGATTTTACATTTATTTATTTGAAATACTCTTAAACACCAACAATCACCCAAATATTTCAAATAAAATAATGTAAATCAAATCAATAACATATCAAATTAGAATTTAACTTATATGTATTGGTGCTATTCCAAGCCATGAACCAATCCACTGATTAAGTAACTATATTTCACAGGAACTAGGTGAAACCAAGTTTCTATCAACTTTCATTCATTTAGATATAAAATAGAGGGTTAAATGATCAAGTTAAACTCTATAAAACTTATTGATATCCACGGTTTGGCACTAATAATGGTCATGTGCCTTCCTAACTTCATGAGTACTCTAGAGATGCATGTCTAGCTCTCATAGGAACTGACCTAATTTCACACTCATATAGGTGACACTCCATCAAGTGTGTTTTGCAGGTTTAACACATCACCCCCTAAAGATCTATAGAGTTTATTAAGAGACTAACTTACCATATTCCACTGCAGATGCACTATCTTGCCATAGGGAGAGACTCATATAAACAAAATCGATAGTACAACAAGACAATAAATGACTTGTTCTTACCTTTATGAACCTACTTCAATGGGATCTCTAATCATATAGGCAAGGTTACCATCATTCTTGTCTCATGCTCTAGGCAGAAGTTTCACCCTTCTTGACATATGTTCCACAAATCTCCTATTTAGTGGCTTTGTCAAAGAATCAGCCAAATTCATATCTAACCTCAAATAATCTAGACTCACCACCCCAGATTCTAGCTGCTACTTTATAATGCCATGTCGTAGACGAATATGTCTATTTTTTTCATTATAATTGATAGGACCCGCCTGGAGATCCTTTACTGTGGATCTTGGTGGCCCTGCTTGTAATGCCTAATTCTCATGAATGGTCAAATACCTAGAATTTTGGTATTTGACAATTAGGGAACCGTAGAAGTTTTAGATTTTGACTCTTCTCGGAACAATTTTTTTAAGTGTTTACGCGAGTTGTAATAGACCTAATTGGATAATTTCATAGTCAATTTGGACATTGGGTGCTCATTGAATATTTTTAGAATTTTTCGATTGACTAAGTAGTGAAAATTTAATATTTGTATCAAATAATTTTTGTGTAAGCATCATACCCTAAGCAAGCCATTTTTTTTAGATAAGGATGTGTATTTTAAGACATATGGACCAATCAAATTGGGACAATTGCATATATTAGTCTATTATATTATATTTTATTAGTTATTAGTAATAATTATTAAATTATTGGCCACCAATCAAAAGCTTTTTAATTAGAGGACTAGGTAGCAATTAGATATTTATTGGAGGGCCATTATGCAATTTTTGGACATATATATAAAGGCCAAGTGTTTTGATTGCAAGAAAGTGTTAAAAGAAAAACAAAATAAGAGAGAGAGATATTCGGCCATGAAGGGAGAAGAAGGTGAACAGTGAAACCCATGACATTTCTAAGCCAAATCAAGGAATCCACACCAAATTCAAGTTGTTTCCAAGTGCCTAAGCAAGATTTAAGGGTGGATTAAGGGTAAATTTACTTTAAAAGGTGAGAATTCCAAATCCTAAATAGTAAATTAGGATTTTTGTATAATTAGACTTCAATTGAATAAATTTAGGGCATTAGAATGAATTTTGGGAGTAGATAAAACCATAGGTAAGAAGAAATTTGAAAAATGGTAAAAATTCCATTTGGGTCATTTTGGCCATTTTGGGGTTTTTAGTGGTAGAAGTATAATTAGCTAAAATTGAGGGTTAGAAATAAATTCTAGGACTCTTATGATGAGTTTTGATGGATGGAAATCAAAGTTAGGATATAGGACATAATAGTCATTTATGACAAAGATTAGGGGTAATTATGTCCAAAGAAAATTATAAGGGATTATGGACCCCTTTGACAAAAATGGTAGTTTGTGCATAAATTGTGATTGTTGGGGGCAAAATTATAAATTTAGAAAGGATTTTTGGTGGTGGCAAAAATGTACACTAAGAGTAATTTTGCCATTTTAGAGGGACTAAAGCGTAATTTATGCTTTGTAGGTGCCGAAGGTTAAAACCAATGAAAGGACAAGTCTGAAAAAGAAATTTTAGCGTAGGACAGTTGGTGAGTGGGAAAATAATTAAAAGAAATTAAATGCAGTTTATTTTAAATTATTAGTATTTATATGCTTTCTAATTTGAATATTGTTGTTTTAGGTAATTTACTCAACTTACATGATTTTTAAGAATTAAGAAAAGTATAGTGATATTTTTTATTTGATTTATTTTTTTATATAATGAGAATAAAAAATTTATCATTTCAAAATACCGCAGAATTTTAGAATTACAATTCAGTATTTTCAACAGTTTAGAGATTTATTTTTTAACAGTAAAAAACAGATTTTAGAAAACAGTAAAAAACAGATTTTAGAAATTTACATATCAATTTTAAGAAACAGTTTTAGATACTATCAGTTTTTAAAGGCCAGTAGTACCCAATTTATGAGTTGTCAGCTATCCCATTCAGATCCCTATAGGGATAGTATAGACTCAGCCGGTATACCCCGTATGCGTGGGTAGGTCAGTCAATTGAGTTGAGTGTTACTAACTCTAGGGAGTCGGGGTGTCGAGTCAGTGAGCCGCTTATGCTACAAGGTGTTGTCTCGCTATATGTCTGCGATGAATATTCCGTCACATAGACAGTGAGATATCTTAGATTTATCAGTTTATCAGATTGGTCACAGTGGTTATTGCTAACGGAGACCGCCCTGTGATCGACTTATTTTGTCAGTCACATTGATGAGTGGGTCCAGCATTAGGGTAACCATTGGTGCTTTTTAGACAGACTAGAACCGAACGTAAGTTTTAGACAATTGTATGAGATATGTAGTTTTTTTTTTCAGTAAATAAAAATATTTGTTAATAATGTTCAGATTTTAGCAGTAGCCTATTAAGTTTTAAAAATTTTAAATAAAGAAAACCGCTCGATAGAGTTTTACCAATATTCAAGATTTAGAAACAATTTAGAACAATATTCAATACTTTTTAGAATTTTTAATATGTTTCCACAATTATTCAGATTTCACACCCACTTATTGAGTTTATCAACTCACAATTTATTTTTGGTGTTTTTATTTTTCCCCCAGGTACAGCTAGCAACGTACAGCCTATAATTTCTCCTGTAGATCAGTAGTGGGCCAACCCTATGACGATCTCATGTCCATGTACAGAGCTATATGTATACATTTAGTGCATATACATGTATCATATTTAGTTTTGCGTTGTATATCATGCATAACAGATTTTGGAACTAAAATGAATATTTATGCCTTTTTTAAATTATTAGTTTTCTTGTTATGGATGTTTGTTGGAGTATGATCAAGTATACATGTGTTGATTGATTTGAAAAGGTATGGGAGGTCCTCTTGCAGTTGAGAGATGTGAGAAATATTTGGAGTGTATTTTCTGCAGGTTTATGAAATATAGATTTTTACAAAAACAGGAGAAACTCTGTTAATTTTAATCCAGAATTTTTAGAAAAATTAAAATTTTTTTGTGTTTATAAAAATATATCTAAAAGAAATTAAGAGAAATTTAGGGTTTGCCTCATAGAATTTCCTAGGGTTGATAGTGGACTTTGGGAAGTGTTATGTTGGGGTGCTCGACAAGGCCTACCTAAGTTCACATTGTAGGATTTTGGGTTTGGTTCTATCATTGTTGGGCACCCCAACGGAAGTTCCTCAGCGTCTAACTATTAACGCTAAAAAATTTCGCGAGGTGAACCCCTAGTTAGTTCTTGCTATTACTGATAAAATCTTGAAATATTTATGAAGATAATTTATCAATTTAAAAAAAAAACGGATAGAGTTTCTTCTATTTTTTTGAAAACCCAAATACAAAGGAAAATCACACTTATATTTCAAATATCTTTCTCAACTTCTAAATAGGACCTTTAGTCCTTCCCAAAATCAATTATAAACTCATATTCAAACAGTTTCATTCTAATCCCATAAAATGAACATATTAATGAAAAGTGAAAACTATCATCATAATACTGAAACCATTTCTTACTTGTTCAAAATATATTTACAATATGCAAAAATATTATATCTACTATGAAAAAAAGTCAAAATGTGCTACTTAGCACATTTACATTTACAAAACGTTCTTCTAATTTGGCATACAAATCAGCAGTAAGAGAATCAGCAACCTGCATATCAAGGCCTGCACTTAAAAAATGGGTTTAGAAAGCATAAAACACAAAATGAGTGAGCTAAAGGAGCTTAATGAGTGCATTTAAAATTTTCAGTAACAATAAAATAAAATTCTGCATAAATAATAAATTCGAAAAAAATGCATAAAACATGTTTATAAAACTGTAAAAAGATTTCTAACGTCAAATGCTAATAAAATTCTGCCGAGCGATTTTTATTAATATTTTCTGTAAACAGTTGCAAGAATCTATAAATCATAGTAGCTAACATGCATATATAATATATAAAATACTGATATGTGATCGATAACTTAAAAACTGCTAAAAATCTCACTCAGCCATTTTCTTTCTAAACTGCACCACATGGTAACCTTAAATCTCTATGCTAACGCAGTGATTAGACTAGCATCGCACACGTAAATAGGTCACAAGGCGTCTCAACTAGCAACACCCACTGTGACATCTAAAGACATCTCACTGGCTATGTGACGGAATCCTACATTGCCTATATGTAGCGAGACAATATCCCGTACACATAAAGCGACTCACATGACTCGACAACCCGACTTCCCAGAGTTAGTGACACACCCCTCAATAGTTGCCCATGCGTACGGGATAAATCGGCCAGGTCTTAAACTATCACCACAATTGTAAATCTGAGGGTACCGATAGCCTTTGAAAACTAATTTAATAACTTTAAAACTATTTTTCAAACTGAACATAGAAATTCATGATTATAACAGTAGATAGAAATTGTAAATCATATATAAGCATTTAAGATCATATAAAACATAAAATTTAAATATGCTAAAATATATTAAACAAATGATACACAAAATCGATTTTCACTCACCGAATGCTTCAAGTTCGATTTTTCTCCAAATTTTTTTCTGCTTTTACCGCTCTCGGTTTTCTTCATCTACATGCCAAAAATGACATTTAGGTGGATGGATTCCACTTTTTTATTTTCATTTACGAAGTCATTCAATCTTATTTAATTCACCATCCGATGCCATACAAATTGATTAATACCTTATAAATTTGATTGGACATAATTGCCCTTCACCTTACCAACATGGACAATTATGTCCTATTTTCTTCATTTTTAATTTTCCATCAACCATATACATCCAATTAACATAACCATTTATAAACAACAATTTAACCAAAACACAACTCAAGCCCTAAAATTCTCTACAAGGCCGAATTCACATTCTCCACCCAATACATTTCTTTTCTCAATTTCTTATTCCAATAACATCCAAATCATGCTTATTGCATTCTAATGCCCTAATTGTTGGCAGAGGATCTACTTTAGTACACATGGGTGTATGCATGTGCTATTGTGTCTATTGCCTAAATACGTATCATATACAAATTTCTTACACAGCGGAAGCGTGAAATAAGCAATAAACACAATAAATAAAATATATTAATCGCATTAATATATTAGAAGGTTTGAGAACTCACCTCAACGTGTAATGTTATACACGTATTTTTCTGGAGTTCGCATGGAGACCAACTCGTGTGCAGTTCTAGTCACCAACATGGTGGGCTTGGTGAGCTAGAACAGCAGCCCTATATTCAGCATGGGATTAACTTTTAATCTCTAAAATGGCCGGTGTGTATTTTTTTTTATCTTTTTCTCTAAAAGGATAAGAAATTGAGAATTTTAAGCAATTCAATATTGCTCCAATTGGAAGTATAGAGAAAATGAAACAATTTCATTTTCGCCCTTTTTCTTTCTTTCTTCTTCTTCTCCCTCTCCATTTCTCTTTCATTTTCTCAACCAAATTTAGCTTCCAACACACACCTCTCTTTTTCTCTTTCTTTTTCTTTATATATATATATAATATAATAATAATATAATATAAATAATAATAAAATAATAATATATTATATAATATAATAAGAGAGAGAATGATTATTTAAAAATTAAATAATCATGGTATAAAATGACCATTTTGCCCCTCATATATAGTTACAAATTTACCCCCTAATGGGTCCCACTAAATTCCACACTTAGATAAACTTAACTGAGGATCCACAATACGTCACGTGTCATAATAAAATTAGTAAATAATTATTATTAACTAAGTGTTGTATTTAACACTTCAATACAGACACGCACGTATTCCTGTGGTATTGCTGAATATTGCTGGATTAAATAATTTAATCTAGCACGCTGCCCCAGTGCACAAGGAGTACACTCCATATCACGGAACTCTCTAGGTCCTATACTTAATTCGTCAAATATAACTGTTCCATGAGTCCGTGAGCAATGCCCTATGCACACGTCACGGATATACAAATCAGTGCATTGAACCATGCAAGTTGTGGTTACAACGCATACGTATAGTCCTTCTATCATGATATCCTGGATGTACGGGGATATAGATTATCACCGTCAAATCCCCTTGTGCTCATTCATGTCTGATCTCTAGACTTGTATCTCATTGAACAATATGCGCAATCTCTTTTGCCACATTGTTTCACCCTGGCGGACCTCTTTCTCGGTATGATTATTTGTGGTCACAAGACTTTATGAGATACAGTCTCGAAGCATCTAGATATTAAAATCCATATGGGAGCTGACATATCCCAAATCTGTAAGCAGCAGACTCCATAAGCATCGGACCATACCCAACGATACCTAGCGGTCACACCATGAAAGGTCTATAACATACGTGAAACCAAAGTATGGTGGATCACTTACAAGTCCACGTGGCACTCAAGTTAAAGGACCACGTATACTACTCAACTTAAAAGGACTCTCTATTTATGGCTTACATTGAATGTCTATCGGAGGCCCTCATGAGTCTGTCCCATATCTAGTCCTAACTGGATACCCATATTCAATACGAGCTCCAAGCTCACAGTCGGCTAGGAACGACCATCTATACCCTATAGGTATGACATATAAAAATGTATCCACCGACAGACTTGCATCGGCAGAAATAGATCAGGGACAATTATTTGAGAACACACTTACACAACATGCATTTCCTGACATCCGATTATAACTCTTGTAACTATGTAGTTACTAGTATATTCCTAGGTCTATGTCCCATTACAGACAAGGCTCCAACTTCTGGATCTGCTGAGTATTATAACCAGCTAACACTCAGATGTGCTAACATTTAGCAATTATATATCTCAGTATAGCTAACTATGAGCCCTTATCTGAACTACTTTAGATCTGATCCAAACTATTTCAGATCTACATTGTCTGTAATGTTATATTGCATAGTACCATATAAATGGGTATTAGCGATTTAATAGGAATGTATACTTGTATAAATACACAAGTATATGTATATTTAGGGATGACACATAAGCACCGACCCTAACACTAATAACATTCAATTGAAGTTTTTACATCAAAGTCACACAAAACTCTAATTCTTACCTTACTAATATCTTCAATTTGATGACTTACTTTAAGCTCCACACTTGATTTCAACTCAATCTAAATCAAGAATTCACACCAAAACATTAATTGAAGTCATCATGGAAAATTCACTCATCACTATTACCAAATAATGCTTTTCTTACCTCTTTTCCTTGAATTGTCACTAATGAAAGCTTCAATTAATCTTAAAAACTTGTAGTTGGCTTTATATTAGCCTGTTCAAGCATGAAAAATCATGAAAGGCTTTGGGTTTTTACTGTACTAGTACATATTTCACCATAGCTGAATTCTCTTCTTTTTGCTCAAACATGCTATGCTTTTCATTTCATCAAAATTCTACACACTTCCACCTTATATAGTATTCTCCCAATTGTTTAATTTATTCCTTAACTAACTCTAAATTTTTAAATTGCCATTGGTTAGAAATGGAAGGATTTAATTGGTTCCTTTGTAACTATTTAGTTAGAATAGTCAAAGGAACTAATTAGGCAATCCATCAACTTGTCTATAATTGGTCTATTTTCTAAGACATGGATTGTGTTTCTTAATGAGGCTTGTTCCATGTATAACACTTATATGGAAATTCATGTATTAAATTAAAATTTTCTTTTCCAAGCCAATAGAAAAAAATTTCAAAACTATTACATGACCGTTCGATGCTCCAATCGAGTGTGAAATTATCAAATTAGGTCTAATACCTCTCACGCGTATCATAAAAAAAATTTTCTAATAGGGTTGAAATCGGGTAACCCTACGGTGTTTGTATCGCTATAAACTGAAATCTATGTAGTTATACTATTAATAAGGATTGAGTATTACATAATTCTTATTCTTTTCTCTAGCAATCACTGCTAGGCAATCATAATTTATAGAAATTGTAGTAAGAGGATGAGTACTAATGGAAAGATCACACATAAGTGTCCTTAACCACTCAACCTCATAACAAACCTTTTCTAAGGCTATCAATTTCGATTCCATGATAGATCGTGCTATACAAGTCTATTTAGTAGATTTCTAACATGTCTCTTCCGTCCATGGTAAAGATATATCCAAAAGTAGACATAACCTTATTGAATTCAGATATCCAATTAGCATCATTATAACCTTTAATCACAATTAGTGATCTATCATATGAAAGTGCATAAGTTTTAGTACCTATCAAATATTTTGCAATCCTATCCAAGATACTCCAATGCTTTTTTTCTGGGTTTTGAGTATACCTATTCAATCTCCCTATAACATATGCTATATCAAGCTTAGTAGTATTCATCAAATACACGAGACTATAATGATTTGGGCATAATGGTTTTGATTGTCATTATGTTCAATATTCTTTCAAAGTTTAACACTAGCATCATTAGGTGTTGCCACCAGTTTACATGCTGTATACCTAAACCTCTCAAGAAACTTCTCTATATACTGCTCTTATGATAAAGTGAGACTATTAGAAGTTCTCTTTATCTTTACTCCAAATATTATATCAGCTTCTCACAAATCTTTCACTACAGATACATTTGATAAAAATTTCTTAGTCTCAATTATTACTTCTATACTAGGACTGAATATAAGCATGTCATATACATATAGAATTCTGATGACATATTTATTAGCATCAAAGGTTTTATAGTACACACACTTATCGAAATCACTTATTACAAAACAATTTGATACTATAGCATTGTCAAACTTCTTATGCTACTGTTTTGGTGCTTGTTTCAAGCTATACAAAAATTTGACCAACTTATATACTTTATGCTCTGTACCAATACTAATACAACCTTTCGGTTGTTTCATGTAAATTTTCTCTTTTGAATCACCATTTAGAAAGACAGTCTTGTATCCATTTGGTGTATGAATAAATCATATATTATAGCAAATGCAATCAATATCCTAATATATGTAATTCTAGTTACAGGAGCATAAGTATCAAAGTAATCTAAGTCTTTTTTTTGAGTGAACCCTTTGGTAACCAGCCTTACCTTATATTTCTCAATTGTACCATCAGCCATCATATTTTTTTTAAAAATCCATTTACAACCAATGGACTTGGAATCAGGAGGCAAATCCACTAATTTCCATACATGATGACTCATGATTAAGTTGATTTTGATCACTAATTTGCTCTCTCCATAAAGGAACATCATGAGAAGTCATAGCCTCACTATAAGTCTTAGGATTCTCTTCCATAAAAAAAAAATATAGAAATCATTACCAAAATTAGTAGCCTTCCCCATTCTTTTTGCTTATCCCAAGTTTATTGTTAAATCTTTTCGGAGGATCTACATTAACCTTTATACGAGTCATACTTTTATCTACATTGGCTTTCTTAGAAAAATAGACTCAAAGAACTCTGCAATTTTAGATTTAATTACATTGTTTGCATCAAACAACCCTATAGTATCCTCTAATACCAAGAATCTATATATAACACTATTTTGGGCATAACCTATGAACATACAATCAATTATCTTAGATTCCATCATTTTCCTTATAAGGTCAGGAATAAGAATCTTTACAAGACACCCCCACACTTTGAGGTATGAAAAGTTATGAGCATAACATTTTCACAACTCATAGGGTGTAATTTCCGTTTTCTTATAGAAAATTTTATTTTGTATATGGCAAGTAGTCAATATTACTTCCTCCTACAAATTCCTAGATGCTCTAGAATTAATCAATATACAGTTCATCATTTCTTTTAAAATTTTATTTTTTCTTTCAGCCAACCTATTAGATTTAGGTAAGTATGGTGGTGTAACTCCATATATAATTCCATTGCCCTAATAATAAGAAATAAACAAATTAAATATATACTCTCATCTCCTATCAGTTCTTAATTTTTTTAATTTTTCTACCAAGCTGATTTTCAACTTCTTGTTTCTAGATTAAAAACTTATCATATGACACATCATTGTTTTTTAACAAATATACCTTAGAATATTTTGAGAAATCATCTATAAAAGTTATGTAAAATCTTTTCCCCCATCTAGTCATGATATCTTTAAGATTACTTAGGTCACTATGAATTAAACTATGCAATTCAATTTCTCTAAGAGTTAAGTTTACTACTTTTCTTTGTGAATTTTCCTTCCACGCATACATCACAATGATGCATTTAATCTAAACTCTTTTTAGACAAAAAACCAACTCTTTTCATCTTTCTCAAATAAAGATAATTCAAGTGACCTAGTCTATCATGCCATAAACTAAAAGGCTCAACAATATAAACTAAAAAAACATCTTTATAAGAAAAAGCTTCATAGCTTTAATGATGATTCTTCTTTAACGCTTGATTTTACATTTGTTTATTTGACATACACACTTAAACATCAACATAAGGGGCTTTAATATATATTTTCTTAAAGAAGAATCATCATTAAAGCTATGAAGCTTTTTCTTATATGTATAAATATTCCACAAGATAATTTATGTGTGATTTTATAATTTGATTGGCCTACTGTGCTGTGTGTCTAGATTCAAGAGCTGTCATTTGTATTTTCTATATTTTTGGGGAATCCAACCCAAATAATTAACTAAAGAGCAAAGTAAAGCAAATTAAGTGGACTCCTATATGCGTATAAGATTATCATTTATATATAGATGTTACTCTTTGTTAAAGCAAAGTTGTCTTTGGATTATTCGTTGTAATACTTCAAAAGTTGAACCTCTCTCTCTATATGTGTGTGTGTGTGTGTGTGTATGTGTGGACGTGCGCATATATAGGTGTTGAAAGTTTTTAGAGTGCCCTCTAAGAAACCCTGAATATCTTACGGAAGTCTTTCACTTATAAGCAATCAAGAATAGCACAGATTACACAATTAAGGAGATAAACAATCAATCACACCGAAGAAAGCACAAGCAATATACGTGGTTCGGCAATAACCACCTACGTCCTTGGTAGATTTTAGGATTCTATATTCTTGTATTCAGTTCTTTTATACATAAAAAACTCCACAAGAGATTATAAGGAATACCCAAATGTCCAAGAACTCCCAAGGATTTATACCTCATTTTCTTATATACTTAAAACATTCAAGTGCAACCTAAGCTCTCTATTCTCTCTCTTGTTAATGCTTTGATGCTTGATTAATTCTAAACGGTTACAAGAGTTTGTTTAATGTTTAAGAGGACCTTAGAAACCTTATTTTCAGTTAAAATAAGAGTGCACATATTATAAAATTCCAAAAACTAACTTTAGGATACTATACTACTCAAAATTACACTTTTTTTTCGAATTGGTGGCACCTAGGTGCCAAAGTGAGTTGGTCTTGGTTTTCCTTTATGCTTTAAGGCCCTTTTTGTTTTTAGCTTCCATGTTTTACATTTATCATCCTTCTAATGCATCATTGACCTCATCTCAACTTTTTATTAGTCTCCAACTCAAAATTAAAATCCATCTTTGATTTTAAATCACCAAAATTTTAACAAATCCCTCATTGATTCAAAATCTCTTTTAAAAAACTTTACCAGGATCCATCCACACTAATGCTCTATCACCTAGCATTAACTCCAGTTAAGTTTTTATCTAAACTTAACTATTTTTAGGCTCGTGAGTTTGGCTTCAAAGATATGAATGTATCTTTTCCTAGATAATCCTTATATTATGGTCTGCCATGTCATTTTTGACACTATTATAATACCTCTATAGCTTATCCTTGCCAATAGCACCCTTCCCATACATTCTCTTTTGATTCTTGCCACTATGGTAAGCTAATATCCAATATTGTCCTTTCTCAACAACCCATGTTAAGCCACCTATAGCATTCCCATCAAGCACATATAGCCTATGTGTTTATCACTCTTTATAACTACTATAGATCCTTCCATTACCTCTAGTATTCCCTTTTTTACCTTCAATGAATATCCTTCTTGATCTAGCATTCCTAAAGATATCAAGTTATTCCTAACTCTAAGAACACCTTACAATATGTAACTCTTTAATTTTCACCTTATACATCCTAACTCTTATGCTACTAATCCCTACGACTATACTAGTCATATCATTTTCCATAAGTATTTTTCTATCTCTAATGGATTTATAATTGGTGAATAAAGACCTATTAGAACATGTATAATAATTGCAACCAAAATCAAGTATCCATCCACCAACATACGTCTCATTAGAAGCTATCAATAATTTTGCAATTTTTAAGTCTTTTTCACAGATTATTGCAACCCATCTACTATTCTTTGCCTTTCTTATTGAACTATCCTTTTTAACTACCCTTCTTTATTACAATGATAAAAAATTTTAGAATTTTAGATCTGCCTCATTGATTGTTCTTTCTATCTCATCCTTTTGCAACAAAGCCTACTGTACTACTAGATTCAAATATTTTCCTTAATTATTTAGAGTTCAACGAGGCTTTAACACCGGTTACCAATAAAGTCTCCCTCCATACATGATAATTAGAGGTAAAAAATACAACAAGATAATTACATTATCTTTATCCTTAATCTTGATATCTATAGTCTTAATATCTATGATGATTTTGTTGAAAGTATCAATATGATCTTTCATTAAAGTTCCTTTAGTCATAGACAACTGATATAACTTCTTTTTGAATAAAGAAGATTCACCGAGGACTTCGTCATATAGAAGGTGTCAAGTTTCTTCCAAAGACCAATTGTCATTTTCTCTCAACCACATTTCTTAGGACTTTGTCACTAAAAGATAATACTATAGTACTATGGACTTTTTTTTGAACGTTTTCCTTATCGAACTCAGATCTAGGCTTTATCGATTTCTTCTCTTTACTAGTTGTTACTTGAGTTTTCTTAAGGGTTTAATCTAACCATTGACTCTCTAGTAGAGTCATAACCTCCACCTTTTAAAGATTGAAATCATTCTGCCCATTAAACTTCTCTATTTTATGCTTATAAGATGCCATGGTTAATATCAACCTATACTCTATACCAATTTATTGAGGTTTTTTAGCATGAATACCAAGAAACCCTAAATGCCTTACGGAAGTCTTTCACTTACAAGCAACTAAGAATAACAAAGATCACATAATCAAAAAGATAAACAATCAATCACACCAAAAAATGCATAAGCAATATATGTGTTTCGGTAATAACTGCCTATGTCCAAGTGGATCTCAAGATCATAGCTTTTTTTATTCAGTTCTTTTATACATAAGGAACTCTCACAAGAGATTACAAAGAATACCTAAGATTTGATGCTTGATTAATTATATAAGATTACAAGGGTTTATATAGTGTTTAAAAGGTCCCAAGAAATCCTATTTTAAGTTGAAATAAGAGTTCACATATTGTATGAATAAAAAAAACTGATTTTAGGGCACAATACTATAAAAATGCACTTGTCCCGAATTGGTGGCACCAAGGTGCCAAACCTGGTGCCTAAGTGCCGAATGTGAGTTGGTCTTGGTTTTCCTTTGTGCTCCAAGCCCCTTCTTGCTTCCGACTTCTGTTTATGACCCTTTCTCATCCTTCCAACGCATTCCTGATCTCATCTCAACTCCTTATTAGTCTCCAACTCAAAATCAAAATTTATTATTGATTTTGAATCACAAAATTTCTAACAATTAAAGAAATAATTTGATGGGCTACATAATTGCTATATGGTGAGCAATATTATCACGTTGCATTGTCTAGTTAAATCATAAATTTTGCATAATTTATGATATAATACAAAATCTTGTCATTTATGATATAATACAAAATCTTGTCACATATTAAAATGATCATATGATGAGTTATATAGTTCACCATTATATATATATATATATATACTATAAAAAAGAAAAAAAAACACTTGTGATTTTTGAAAAAATTAATCAAAAAAAAAAAAGAAGGAATTTTTCCATATGCATCTTAACAATACAAATTTGATATATGCATATTTTTATGTGAAGGAATTTTTCTATAAATTAGAACAAATTAACTTTCCTTTCTTTCTAGATCTTTAAAATCACAAGTCTTAAAACATGTGTTAGCAAATAGGGTTAACATACGTAACCTTTTTCGAGATTTTTCTATTATATTATAGGGAAACTAGATTACCCTTTCGATTACCATATAAAGAGAATAGAATACCCATAAAAAAAAATAAACAAAAATAACAATTGATGAAGCCAACAAAGCATATGTTATATTCCAAATTTCTTAATAGTATTTTGTTGTTGCTACAAAATATAAATATACAAAAAATTAGAATATACAGATTAAAATAATTTTTTTTCAAAACAACACTATATTTATATAAACTTTTTATACAAGTTGATGTAAGATGCAAGCATTAACCAGATGAAACATTAACAAGACTAGGATCCTAACTTAATTATCTATTTGTTTTAATAATATTAAGTTGGTAATTGATAAAAATAAAAATAAATAGAAAATATATCTTGACCACACATAACAAATACAAAATATCTATCAAAATATTTTTTAAAGATGCGATAAGATTAAATTAGGAGAGAATCTTAATTCATATTAAAGTTAATAAATTAAATAAAAACAAATAATGTGGGTTAATATTTGGATGTCATGCAGTATTAGAAACCATATTTATAATAAAGTAGACACTAGTTGATGGTGGCCACTACTATAAAACTAACCTTCACTAATACAATGTTACTAAATTTGTTTTAAATGGTGTTAGTGAAAATAAAAATATACTGATATAATAGTATTGTGTCAAGGTTCGTTGACATTTTTATAAAGTATCAATGAATTATTGATATTATTAAATTTATTATTTTAAAAAATAATTTAATTTTTCCTCCTAAGAAAGATGTCATTTTAGGGCTAAAAATTATACAAAACATTGTCGTTTTTAAGGACAAAGAAATCAAAACAATTTTTTTCCAAGTTTTTTCTTTCTTAGGTCTTTTTCTGTCTCTCACAAAATCATAAACCCTAACCCTCTCTGACCATAGGTGGCTACTTCACCTTTAGTGCCCACACTTTAGAAAACTTTGTTTCTAAGGTGAAGCTGTTCGAGGCGCTATTCATAGAGCAGGATTCGAATGCATAGGTCAGCACGACACTGTGCTTAGCGATTGCGATTGATGCATCGACAGATCTAAATGTACTGATGAGTTTGGAGAGTTTTGATTTTGATATTCTTGGTTTGAGAAATAATGGTGAAGATTATGAGGTGGTAACCATGGCTACCACTAGTGATGAAGTAAAAGGTAAAATTATTGGTATGAGGGATAGAAGGGAGGGATCTGGTGCAAGTGGGAAGGAGGAGGAAGTGGAAAAAGGGAGATTGAGTTGAAAAATGAGAGAATATGTTAAGATTGAATACTTTATATTTCTATTTCAATGTAATAGTAAAACTTATTACAATACAATAGAATAATCGTATGTTATTTATAAAAATATTCACAGCTGTATTTGTACAATCTAAAAAGCTGTTACTATCTTTGCTTGATGACTCATCTTGTACCATTTGTATTTGGAGCCATTTGATTATTTCTTATTATACCTTCATAACTCTAATTTTGCCACCTCAATGAATTGCCTTAGATAATGAGCTGTTGGTACAATTCCCTTTGCTGTCTCTACTGTAATTCATTTTGTTGTAGCTGGTGCCTTACTCTATAGTCTATTTTGACTTATGCACAATGGCTACTGTTGAGCTTATGGTTTGTGTCCACATTTCTTGATTCAATGAGGGGCTTAACCACATTATTTCAACACCCGCTCTTCAAGCTAGATGTTCTGTGTTGAATATTTAGTTTGCTTCTCAAGAAACTAAATCTGTCACAACTTAGAGATTTATTGAGAAAGTATGCTGGTTGATTTAGACTGGGTATGAAGTTGATTTCTAGTTAACCATTGCACACTTTGTCTCTTACAAAATGGATATCAATCTTTATGTGCTTTTTATTTGAGTAATACACTGAATTTGAGGCTAAGGCAGTAGCACTTGTATTGTCTGTATATATCACTTGAACACTTTTAGTTTTTAAACCTAGCTCTTTTAGTAACCTAGTTATCTAGCTAATTTTAGCACTTGTATTGGCTAGAGCTCTATATTTAGCTTCTACACTAAACCTTGCAACAACTTGTTGCTTCTTTGAACTCCACGAAATTAGATTTTCACTAAGGAACATCAAATGCCCCTTAATAGATCTCCTATCATCTATGTTATATACTAGTTTGTATTAATGAATGTAGAGAGTTCAAGGGATTCAAGTCTCCTCAAATTAAGGCTATAATCCAGAGTCTCCTTGAGATAACTGAGAACTCTTTTACATGCTACCTAATGAGGCTCAAGAGGATTTCTCATAAATTGGCTTAAATTATTTAAATCAAAAGTCAATTCAAGTCTGCTTAATGTTGTATAGGCTTCAAATAACACTTCTATATAGTATAGAATTCCTAAAATGTTTCCAATTTGTCTTTGTTAATCTATACCCTATGCTGAGAGGTACATTGCTTCACTTACATTTTGTCATGTTGGTCTTAATCAGAAATTCCTTTATATAGTTTCTTTGAGACAGAAAATTTGAGTTTTTTGATCTACTCATTTCTATCCCAAGAAAGAAATATAGATCACCAAAATCCCTCAAAGCAAAACTTGTACCTAAATTGTTAATCAGCTTTTGAATTGCTTCACCATTGTTACCTATAACAATTATGTCATCTATATAGATTAACAACAAGGTAAACTCTTGCCTGTTTCTTTTTATGAACAAGGATGTATCACTTTTGTTCCTATAAATCCCCAGTTCATAAGAAAAGCTTTGAGTTTCTCACACCAAGCCCTTGGAGCCTGTTTTGGACCAAAGAAAACTTAAAGGAATATACAAACAAAATCAGGTCTTTTTTGATCTTGATACCCTTCAGGTGCATGTAAACCTCATTTGTCAAGTGATGCAATATTTCTATATCTTAAAATCAAGCGCAAGTATACGCTATCATAACAAGTAATAAAGGGACTTATAAAGTCAGATGTCAAACCCACATGGATAATTTTTATTTTCTACCAAGTACTAAAATTATATCTTTCTTATAATTATTCAAAAAAATCAAATCTTAATTTTTCAATAAATTTAAGTAAAATAAAAGTATAGAAAATAAATGACACAACTCAGCAATATAGAGAAAGCCTAGGGTTAATTACTGTCCTTCGATAAATTTTTCAAAGATTAATTCGTTTAATACTTATATCCCTCAATTATTGCTCTTCCAAGGTCATGTAAGTATATTCCTATGGTACTTGTAATAAATTAAGATTCATTAAGAATAAGTCTTATTGACCATACATATGAATTATGTATATTCTTATCCTAATTCGACACTTGCATATGCAACATTGCATATTACTCTACAATCATGCATTAAATTATTTAGGTCTAAATACAATGATGCCTCTTTTGAGTTTATCAAAGTATTATCAAATCAATCATAATATTGATCAGATATAATGAAGCATTAAGAACAAATAATTTTAATAATGAAGAATTGAGTTCAAATAAATATTAAAAAGATCCAATAATTAAGCTCACATATTGATTTCAAGTAATAACCCTAGAAAATAAATTTAACTCATGGTAACAAGAGAATTATGGCTAAAAAATAAAATAAACATAATACAACCAAAAGTAAACCAATATAGACGTCAATTCGCAGTTGGTTGATACACCAAAGATTCGACAATAATCTCTTGCTTTCTTAAATTTCCCTTGTTTCTCTCTCTAAAAATTACTCTTCTTCAATGCGTTGTAATTTTAAGAGCCTTAAGTTGTATGCTCTTTGAGGTTTGAAATGAGTGGTCTTTATATAGGGATTAATTGAAGTCTTGAAGTTCTATTTCTTTTAAGTTTAGGAGTTCATCGCTGGGGGCGAAAGAACTGTAACATGAGGTACTATTTACGAGACACTATTCACCACTTACTCTTTACTTGGCGTTGCAGCGAGATGTCTTTGGGCACTAAAACTTTTGCTTGGAAAAAATTGTTCACCACTTCAGCGAAACACTATAGCAAAATCACTGTTCACAGAATACTGTAGTGTTATTACTGTAGCATTTTATGTTTTGCCTTTTTTTTCTTGAATTTTCATCCCCAATTGCTCTATTGACTCTAAACCTACAAAATAATAATAAAACATATAAAAAGCCTATTTTTTTTTTAACTGAGCAATTAATCAAGTTAAGGGAGTGAAAATAATAGATATACTTTACGTTTATCATCAAGTCTCCATTTAGAAAAGAATTATTGATGTCTATTTGCTTTATTTTCTGCCCATTCATCAAGGCCAAGGCCAGAATGATTCTAGTGGTGTTGGGTTTTATAACTGGGCTAAAGGTCTCATTAAAATTAAGTCCTAGTGTTTGGTGTTATCCCTTGGCAATAAGTCTAGCCTTGAATCTTTCAATAGTCCCATCTGCCTTCTGCTTTACCTTATAAACCCATTTATTTCCTACAACTCTCATGTTGTGATTGTATAGAACCAAGGTCTAGGTTTATTCTTGACCAGTGCACTAAAATCTTGATCTGTAGTATTTTTACAATTGGTGTCTTAAAGTATAGACTTAACATTATCAGGTGTAGAACGAGGTTCAGGTTTGGTTGATAGGTAGAATTTTGGTTTGTGAATTTTAACTTTGGATCTTGTAATCATAGGGTGAGCATTTTGAGTGTAGTGTGGTGTTGAACTTGGTTCAATGTTTCAGGTAGAGGCTGTTCTTGGGTGATTGAAGTGGGTGAGTTATGTTCCTCAAGTTATTATGGTGATTTGGTATTATCTGTAGCTTCTAGAGAGTGAGAAGCTAAAGGTTCTGCATTAGCTGCATCTGAGTTTAGGTTTACCGACTCTTAGGATGTGTTTCAGAAAATAAAATGATTATATATATCAGTGTTGATATTATAATCATTTGTCCTAAATTGGTTACTTGACTCAAAAAGGAAAAGACTTTTTATTAAATTTCATATGTCTAGCAATGTTTATCCTTCTAGAAGGATGTTCACACACATATCCCTTATGTTTAAACTCATTCCCGAGGAATACACATTTAGAAGTGTGGAAATTAAATTTGTTTTTATTGGAGGGTCTTAAGAATGGATAACATTTACACCCAAAAGTCTTCATCAAGGGTCAGAAAGTGGCGTTGAGTACTTTGGGTTGAATAACAAATTTATTGATTGGATAGCATTTGATTTAAACCAATATCTCCTATTTCCACTATAAATACTGTTTCAATAATTTTATATTAATCAAATTTTTTTTTTAAGTTATGCGATTTGATTATTCTATCCAATTGTGTGACCTTTCTAATTCTATGGTACTTCGATTGATTTGAATTTTTTTTCAAGTTTTATAATATTTATATATATAATATTGATATCAGAGTTTGTGAATGGGGAGGTTTTGTTTATTTTATTTTATTCTCTATTTTTCACTTTTTATTTTGTAATTTGATGTTATTTTTGGGAATGTATTGTGTTCCTTGTAAGAGTTAAAAACTACAAGTTTTGATGAGCCTAGATATTGCAAATTTATAATTCTAAAAGGACATTGGTATTATTCATGAACCTTTCGGGACTCTTTGTTTGACTACTTTGTTGTTGGCACACTTCTAAGTTTTTTACATAACAGAAACCCAAATATGTGTGTGATTGGATTTGTTAATGCATGAATTTTATTTGTTGATTTTATGAATTTTGTGGCTAATAGTTTGAAGAGACTAAATAGGCATCTTTGTTAATCTAGGGTTTGAACCAGGGGAAACTCTTATACCATATATTCCTTAATAAATGTATTAATGATATAAATCAATCAAATAATCTCCCTTACCATATTTACATAATTTATCTTTCTTGTATTGTCATTAATGTGTAAATACTTTCTTTTCTTTTGTATATTTTAGTTTTGCTATTTTGTATGAGCCTAAAGTCTATATAAAGGCTCATTCTATCCATTATTCTCACAATATATATCTTTTATATTTCTCACATAGGTAGAGCTTTGGTTCTTTCACTATCTTGTTGTTTAGTTAGAACTTGCTGAATGTTTTTAAAAAACTCATTAAAAGTTCACCAAAGTTTCATAGGAAAGCTATTAGAATTTTGTCGAAGTTTTTTGTAATCGACAATGCTTGGCTCAAGACATTCAGATATTGCTAGCCATTAGAACCCCACCAAAATCACATCGATCAAATGTCAAAACAGTGCACCAATCAAACTTCTTTGTCTCCGTTATTTCCTAACTCAAATTCTAATTATTTATCGACGAGTGAAAGAGCATCACCTAGCCCATCACACTCAGAATCAACTAGTAATTCCAAAGGCATCGGAATCACATTGATTCACCGCTGCAAGTGTCAGCATGTGCCTAAACCATCCTACCATTTGTCGACGTCTATCCCAGATCCCGGTCATTTTCTAGTGCACATCCTCTCATCACCAACATCATTTAACTCCTCATCACAGAATTTATTGATCTAAGGGTATTTTTGTAAATTTTTCAATATTCTAAGGTTAGATTATGATTTTTCTATACTTTTAGGTAATTTTGAAATTTATAGAAGCTTTGAGGTTATTCTACAATCATTAAATTCTTTAAGGGCTATTTCATAATTTTTAATAGTCTTGGGGTAATTTTATAATTATTAAAAGTTTTAGGGTCATGTAATTATTACAAATTTTAGGGGCCAATTAACTACTATCAAATAATTGAAGGGGTGAAATTGTTTTTTTTTAAAGATCTATTACAATAGATAAGTTAGATATTTCTCAATATCCTATCTCTGCCTGCACTACCTAAGATATATTATCATTGCCACTTACATGGACATCTAATTCTTAGTTGTCTAACTAGTAAATATAGAATATGTCTACAGCTTAAACCAAATCATTATGAAAACGATTGTCCCTACAGAAATAAATTATCTCAAGGTGCAACTTTTACAAGACCTGGTGTTACTCCTACCCAGGATAGTACGAGTCCTTCTTCAAACTTGGTTAGTAATCTTGAGTCTTTACTCTATTAACTCCTCTCAAACTCTAGTAAACCTTTAATTTCTGTTTCTTATAGTATTTAAGTAATTCTTCTTAATATTCTGATTCTGCATGTTGCAATCATATTACTTCTGATCTTACGGTTTTCTCTTCTAAATATCTGCTTCTTATCTACCCTCTATTCAAACTATCAATAGTTATCTTGCTTTAATATCTTCGTATCTAACTTTTTTTTTCCTAACCTCACATTAAATCTTTTATCTGTCAGTCAACTATGGAAACTTAGTCTAAATGTCTTGTTTACTACTTCTGCTTGTTACGTGTAGGATTCGAAGATAGGTCAAACATTTAGGACAGGTCGTAAGTTAGATGTCTATATGAGCTCGTCTATCTAGTTTTGTCCTCTTTATGCCTTTGGTTTGTAGTATCTACCTCTCTAGTATCCTTGTTACATCTTTGGCACTCTCATTTAGGTCATACATCAGTCAATTACATATGATCTCTAGTATCTAGTGGTCATTTAAGTGTTATTTTTTTTTATAATAAAGATGATTATTTGATATGTTTTTTAGCCAAACAACTAACTTTACCTTTTAATGATAATACTGCAGAGTCTCATGCTCTATTTGATTTTATATATTCTAATATACGGGGTCCTTCTCCCAATGTCATTATGGGAGGATCTAAATATTTGTTATTTTTATTTATGACTATTCCTAATATACATGATTCTTTCTTATGAAACAACGACAAGAGCTTACTAAAATTTACCTTAATTTTACTCAGATAGTTAAAACACAGTTCTCGTTTTTAACTAAGATTTTTTGTATTTCTAATGTCATAGAATACAAAGATTCTAACTTTCTAAATCTTCTACAAGAGCATAGTATTATTTATCAAAGGTCTTGTTCTAGTATATCTTAGCAAAATAGGATAACAGAGTGTAAACACAAATATATTTTAGACACCATTCATGCTCTCCTTATCTCTTCCTTTTGCCGTGAACATTTTCAGGAAAAGCCCCCTTAACCATTTTCTTTACCATTAATTGTGTTCTCTCTCTTGTCATAGAGAACAAGTCACCTTACAAGTGTAATAACCAGTATCTACAACTGGTAAGAATATGTATTTATATATATATATATATATATATTTTATTTGTATATGGGTGATCCTTGATTTTTATATTGTTATTAGTAGTGTTTTTATAAGTTAAGGACATACTATTAGTATTGAGTTTATTTGTAAGACTTTATATTTATTTTAGGGACCAAATTGTAATACTTTAAAAGTTTTAAGGGTAAATTCGTAAATACAAAATATTTACCTCTTAGTATAAAATTACACTTTTGAAACCCTAATTTGCTCATTTTTGGGTTGAGCTATCCCTTTAGAGAGAGAGAAGAAAGAAATAGAGAGGAGAGAAAGAGAAGAAGAAGAAGAAAAAGAAGAAGAAATTAAAATTTTGGATTTTAAGAGGTATATCACACCTATTTCTCAATTTATTGGTATTAATTAAATTAATTTCTTTAAGTTTTGATTTTTTAAAATATGTATAATTGAGGATTTGATGTGTATTTCGTAATATCTTGTGAGAATTGATGATGATCTATGAGATAGCTTGATAAATCATAATGAATTGTGGAATTTCTGCTTGATAGTCTTTTGATCCAGTAATTTTATAACTTTTTGTGATTCGATTCTGGTTTTAAATTTTGATTATATGAAATTAGACATGTTTAGGATCATATGAGACTTTGAATCAATTCTAAATTCCAAAAATTGAATTTGTTGTGAATTTACTAAAATGACCCTGAAATTCCGGAAATTTCCTGTGTAAACAGTATGATACAGTGGCAAACAATTTTTGTCCTGCTAAATGATCTTCAAAAACTACGACTTTGTGGAATATGGTAAGTTTATATGTCTAATATGATATACTTGGAATTGAAAATTTAGATCAATGTGGTTGAAGTGTTATGATTTTCTAAAGTGTATCAGCTCATTGCAGTATTTGATTAACAGATTTTTAAAGCTATAGAATAAAATAGTTTTAAAATTCTTTTGGCAGTTATTTTGAAGTGAACTATTTATCATGGATTGAGATATGTGTCAAGAGTATTTCTGTGGTAGTTTTATAATTTTTAAATCAGTATATGATTTTATAAAATTAGGAGTTTGAATACTGTTTATTAAGTATCTTTATCCTGTCAGGTTAGTAGTTTGGATTCGATGGTGTGTATAGAATAGATTGTGTGGGAGATTTGATATAATATTCATATATAAGAATAATATATGAGTTACGAATGATATATTCTAATTTTGGAGTAATTGGACATCATTTGATGTATTAGAAATTTTTGTTAAGTGTAAGTGGTCAGAATGACAGGTCTTCGGAAACCAAGTATTTAGACCAATTTGATGTGATACAAGCATTGTGTATAATTTTGTAAGCTATTTAAAGTATTGTGTATGAATTGTGAGGCTTATGAAAAGATTAATCTCCATTGATAGGTTAAAGAGATTTAAGCCTTGTAGCTGTAAGTGCTAAGAGGTAAGTATACTAGACTTTTTACTGAAATCACAATAAACATAGTAATTGTTTTGTATAATTTTATAAATGGGGTTAAGAATATGTTTATGTTATGTCAAAGTATATTTTGATATGTAATGTGAATATATGTTTATGAATGTGTGCATTGACATTGAGCATGGACATATATGTGTTTTTGAAAGTGAGCTTTCAAAATAAGATATGTTTAACAAAGAAAGCTTTTGAAGTGTAATATGTCCATGAGAAATATTTTGTGTTTTGAGGGTACTTGAACTCACTGTTAACTTAGTAGGCATTTTATGTGATTTGTGGAGCCTTTATGTGTGGCCTTTCCTTCGGGATTGGTATATGTTATGTGTTCAGTATGTAGGCAGGATCCTATTGGTACCTAAAGGAAAAGTGAGTCATCACATTCGTGTGGTGGCGTATTGGTGCATGTGTAATTTAAAACCTCACTTGTACTATTCCTCTCCTACGGTATGTCACCTACGAGTGACATTTGGCTCATTATGTGATATGTGATATGTAAGTCCTACTAAGTAGTAGTTGAGTGATGGTATTCTTATTATATATTTTGAAAGAATGTGTAAGCGCTTACATGACATGTGATTTGATAAGATTATGATTTTGATTGATCACAGCATATCATACATATGCATTGTGTACATATATGTATTTGTATTTGATATATGAAAAACTAGTATGCTTACTGAGTTTTATACTCATTATAGTTTATGGTGATTTCAGGTAAATAAGGTACATGTGTGCTTAGCGGATTTGGCAAGGCTTCTGCTGTTTCTTGGGTTCTCTAAGTTGCTAGATTGCTGAGTGTTTCATCTAGGGACACGTGGGATATGATATTTGATTTGTCCCTATTGAATAAATACTTATGTATTATTTTATGGTGTGTGGATTGGATTTGGTTTAATTTTCATAAAGTGTGGTTATTGAATGATTTTAAGTAAGAATTTCCAATAAATATATTCTGGGCTTCCGGTAACAAAGTTGCTACTAGTGACGTAGTAGAGTGTTAATCTCTGAGAAAACTCTGCGTATCTCCAATTTAATAATTGTCCCAGTCATAAGTCAATTGATATAATTATGAAAGAAATTGAAATGAATGTTTATATATGTTCAATAGAAGATTATGTGTATATGTTAGATTATGAGTTGATTTTTAGTGTTGAATACTATTTATGAGTGCACATTTTTGAATGAAGGTAAATGATGTCGTGTGTCGGATCTTTTGGGTCTGGGGCGTGACAATAAGTGTCTTTATGGAACCCCACATAATTATAGTGTCCTCAAAGTATTTAGTAGTGTCTACTTTGTTTTATTTCAAAAATATGAGCACACCAAACTCAAGCCATGTACTCAGTTATGGTGCTTCTTGGGATACATGATTAAACATAAAGGTTATAGGTGTTAGGATCCCATATTTAACCGCCTTCACATCTCTTATAATGTAGTATTTCTCGAGCAATTTTTGTTTTTCTGTATCCAACTTTCATTCGTGTCTTCTTCTCTTTCAAAATTTCTTTATAGATAATGCTATTGATATTTTTTTCCTGATACTTCAAACATAGATACTTATTCTAAGTTTCATACAGGTAAGAATGCTAATATAGTTCTTTCTCCGGAGGTTCCCCCCTTATTTGAAAGATTTGTTCTAGACACCATTGAATTTTCTATACCCTTACTTCATCGCTTTATTTAGGTAAGAGAGCTCCATATTAAACTTTGTGATTATCAGTGTTTCTTCACTACTATTTCCTTATATAAACCTTAGTCATATTCTAAGGCTAACTATAATCTTGTTTGTCAATAAGCAATAACAAGATTTGCAGGCTCTTGAAAAGTCGCATACTTGAGATTTTATTACCCTTCCATCTAATAAAATTGCAATTAGCTACAAATGTGTGTACAAGATCAAGACCATGTTTAATGGGTCTATTGAAAGATTTAAAGCATGTCTAGTTGCCAAAGACTTTACTCAAGAATATAGAATTAATTATAAAGAAAATTTTGCTCCAATTGCTTGGCTTACTTTTGTTCAGATTTTGTTAGTTGTTGTTATAGTTCGTGGTATGCCATTATTTTAGATGGATGTAAAGAATGCTTTCCTTAATGGTGATCTTGTTGAAGAAATATATTTGAATCCTCCTTCTGGTTATCCACATCCTCCAGAAAAAGTTTGCAAACTTCGACATGCTTTATATAGCCTTAAACAAGCTCTTCATGCCTGGTTTGCAATGTTTAATGGCATTATTCTTAGCATGATTTTTAGTCTAGTCTCTATAACTCAATTCTCTTAGGCCACAAGACAACACATAGTTGTATGCTACTTTTTATCTAATTGATGATCTTGAGTGAGGATTTTCTTGGTATTTCTACTTTAAAAAACTTTCTTTAGTAACACTTTTAAATAAAAGATCTTGACACCTTCAGCTATTTTTTTGGCCTTAAAGTACTATTTGATTCTACCGAGTATTATCTCTCACAAGCTAAATATATATTAAATCTACTTCCTAGAGCTGGCTTGATAGACATTAAGACTGCCTATACTCCCCTAGAGCATAATACCAAACTCTGATCTTCTAATGGTCTTCTCAGTGATGCCACTCTTTATCACTAGTTAGTTGATAGTTTGATATATCTCACTTTTACTTGACCAGGCATTGCCTATGATGTTCATGATGTCAGTCAGTTTATGACTACTCCTTGTACCTCTTATTTTGTACAAGTTCTTCATATTATGCATTATTTTAAGGGTACACATATTGATGATCAATTTTATCGATGATCAATTACAGGGTTTTGTCTTTTCTTAGTAGATTTTCTTATTTCATGATCACTTACTGGGTTTCTTAGTAGATTTTCTTATTTCATGATCAATTTTATCGATGATCAATTACTGAGTTTTGTCTTTTCTTAGTAGATTTTCTTATTTCATGAAAAAGCAAGAATCAGATAGTTACTGCCCGTTCTAGTACTGAGGCTGAGTACTGTACACCTACTGATATTATCCAAGAGATTGTTTGGCTCCGATGGCTTCTTGGAGATATAGGTTTTGCTAATTCTAAAGCTACACCTCTTTATTACGACAATTAGAGTGTTATTCAAATTACTCATAACAATATTTTTCATGCCCGGGTTACACATATTGAGATAGACTATCATTTTATTCAGTAACATGTTTCACAGGGAGCAGTTATGCTCCATTTCATCTCTTCTGAGGATTAGTCTGTTGATATCTTTACCAAATCTCTCCTTCTTGGCCGTTTCCAAGCTCTGGTCTCCAAACTGAAACTTGCTTCTACTTCGCCATCTTGAGTTTGAGGGGAATATTAAAGATATGAATAAATCAAATAATCCCCCTTACAATATTTATATAATTTAACTTTCTTGTATTGTCATTAATGTGTAAATATTTTCTTTCCTTATGTATATTTTAGTTTTCTTATTTTGTATCAACCTTGAATTTATATAAAGACTTATTATGTACATTATTTTTACAGTAAAATATTTACATCTTTTATATTTCTCATAAAATGAAGCTGCATTTCTTCTAAAAGGACTACAACAATGTTATTAAGTCTATATATAAAGTGCTTCATTGTAGCTTTAATTTCTTAGACTTCCTAGAGTGGCAAGCATTCATTCCTTGATGTCTAAATGTGTTAGCAAGCATTTCTTTTAGTGTGTGTTTCGCATCAATCTAACTATAGAGAGGTAATATTACTGGTTCTTGTAGCGTCTGTCTTCTCTTGATTGCTGGTTCTTGTAGCAAGTGTCTTCTCTTGTATGTGAATCAATGTCTGTGTCCTCTCCTAACTTGAGTGTGGTTAAAGGTGTATCAAGTGATGACATGATGAAAGTTAGCTTGTATGGTATAGGTGTGTTAAACAAAAATTTAATAAATTAGAGTGGAGGATAACCAAAGGACTAGGTAAAGGTGATAATAAATTAAAGTTGAGGATGTGCATGGTGTTTGTAATATGCCACAAGCTGGCCTCTTCGGGTTGCAATTTTTTCAGCTTTGTTGAACTAGGTTGTTATTATTAGTACGTTGTCTAATACTCAATTGTCTATACAAATGCGTTGATACTGGGTCTGATTCTATACTTCTCGACAACCTTCGCTTGTATTATGTACAAAATGGCATGTTCAAAATTTTAGAATCTGTGCTTACTACCCTCTGAAAAAGTTGTACAGAATATTTTGTGGATGCAGTATTTATGGATTTAAGTTGTTATGTTGGTGAACTATCAAGGATAAATATAACATTACTCATTCTGTCATTTATATAATCTAAATACTTTCTTTGTACCAGAAAAATCCGTGGAATGGACGGGTAACAACATCAGAACTCCGAACTTCAGTCACTCTGAAGAGAATAAGTTATAGTTGCTAAGGAAAAAGTTGATATTGACTTCCATCCGCAAAAGACAAGATTCAAAGCTTTTTACTTTCTATATTCATAAATCCTACCAACTTTTTTTTTTATTTTTTTTATTGTCATTGTCTTGTGTTATGAGTCGAGCATTTATTATTAACAAATAAAAATTAATTTATTAAATAATATTATATATTTATTTTTATATATTTAAAATTTATTTAATGTGAGACGTGATATTTTTTTCACTCAATAACATAACTCTCTTATCACGGTATAAATAAAACTCAAAAATTAATTTAACCCGTATTATTCATCCTCCAAGATTAAAAAACTCACTACCTATGTAGTAATTTTTATTGGAGTTTAAAACACAAAATTTTTAAGACTCATATGATCCGTATTACTCATCCCTCTAACGGCACGGGAGACTCGTATTTTATGTGACAATTTTTATTAGAGCGATTTTAAAGATCTACTTACAAATGAGAATTTAAATCTATTCTGATATTACTTATCATAAAACCAAACGCTTATTATTGACCTAAAAATTTAACCTATTAAATAATACTACATACTCACTTTTTTATATTTAAAATCTACTTAATTTCTATTTTACCTAACATTGACACTTAGTAATTTTTTAATCCTTTATACAATTACGTACACAACTGCAGAAAAGAACTTTTCAGCAACAGTATGAACTCGGAAGTTCTTAATGCTGTTGTGTTGTCTTATTGATGTTCGTTACACGGTCAATCTTGGTGTAAATAAAAGGATCAATCATAGAAAATTTCGTAAATGCCCTCTGCTTGTACATGCTTTCTTGTAACTGCCGACATTAATTGTTTAATATTTATAGAGATTAGCAACAGTTGCCAATACAAGTAGTAGCAGCCATGAGATGCTTTAATTTAGTGGTACTGAACAAAATATTCATGGAAGAATTGCTATTGTGAAATGATTTTTAAAGAGTTGGAATTCTTAGTAGAAGTTTAGTCTTAATGTGATGAAACTTTATGTTTTACAATTTATAGTGCTATTATATTCTACACAAGTATTTTTTTTTAAATTTATTTTTTATTTATTAAAACTGCTTTCAATTAATTTATAATTTGAATTTCAGTTGGATAAATATTTTATTGTTGTTAAATAAATTTATGTGAATTAAATTTCAAATTTTTATTAAATTCAAATTATAATTTTCATTATAGGTTTCAAATATAATTTTTTTTAATTAATTAATAAATTTTTGCTATTATAATGTTAGTAATATTTTAATACTATAGTATGAAAGTGTTTCTTATACTATCAGTAATTTATTGACACTTATTATAGTGTCAATAAATTTTTAACTCTAAATTATTAATATTATAAAACAATGTCAATAAACTTAATTGGTTATGTTAATAATAGATCCTAGTCCATTGACAAAGACAATAATCGTGTGAACTGATGTTTTGAAAAAACAATTTCCAAGTTAAAACACATGTACTTCTCTATAATAAATTAAATTTATTCCAATATAAATAAGGGAATTGGCTTCTGGGGTTGAAAACTTAGAGAGGGCGTTCTGAATTGAATAATATTTTTGGATGTGTTGTCTTATATTTTCCAACTAAAATTGATACACTGCCGTGCCCTTCAGGAAATAAATACATTAACTTCAAAAGTCATTATCTTTCAATCAACTAAAAAATAAATGCATACATTTCTATAGCCTTATTCATATTCAATGCAAGGCCTTCAGTTTTCAATATTATTACAGTCTATACGATAAAATAAGAAGTTTTAAGACAAGAAATTTCATTGCCTGATGATTCATAAGAAATTAAAAAAAAACAAAGGGGGCTAGAAGTCACAAAACAAATTGAATTTGAATCTATCTATTCCTTGATTATTTTAATTGAAGGTACGAGAGAGATATGAAAGATAAAGTCGCAGGTTGGGAATAGGACCGCAGTGGGAACTCTCCAACCGCCTGGTCGAAGGCCAATAGTGATATGGGAAAAATAAAACTTTGGGGAATATGTTATTTTTAACACTGTAGCTTCCATTACTTTCATCGAGGGTGACGTCGTAGAGGAACATTCCCCCTGTGCTACAAGGTCTTTTGGTGGTATCTCTCACCTACTCATCATGGGGCGGAATCGAAACTCTCACAAAAGAAATGTGGGGAAAACTTGGGCACTGTTGACTAGTTGAAGATGTGCTCATTTTCCGAGAAAGGATGAGTGCTACCAAGTTAGAGTCTAGTATATGCTAATCACTCACCCTCTTAACTATTTATATTCATGACTTATCCATCCACAAAGACTACTCCAACCGGATGGGCATACCTTATCAATAAAAAGTGAGTGAGTGAGTGATGGTTGTGTAACACTAGGAGTATCAATTGCATGATGAATTATTGTCGTAGGATTCCAATCTTCGTGAACACGATACAAAATGTTCAAAGTGAGATATGAGAAGCAACACGTGGCTTGAGTAATCGAGTAAGAAAAAGATTTTTCGTACGCAAAATGAGAGTAAGTGGAAACCAAATTTTACTATTGATGATAAGAACAACGAAATAACAATGTATTATTGAGGCGATGGTGGCATATGAATAGTTTAAAATAATAATTCTAGAGTTAGAGATGTTAATGATTGTAGCAACGTGGACTAAATGGTGTGGTTATTACATATATAATTTCTGTTTCTGATATGTGCAATCAACAATCCATTGCCCAACGTCTTTGATCGTTATTTCAAAGTGTCAAATCACTTACAAAAAATTTAATTTAATGCGATAGCTTAAGCAACCTACAACACGCTGCTTCCATTGAAATTTTGTATTAACGTATGTCTGTCTCCTAACTTGTGTCTTTTTCAAATCACCATTCAACGAAATGAAAAATAAAAGAAAAAGATATGTTTGATGTAATATTTAGATCTAACTTTCTATTTTGGTATAAGTAATTTAGTAAAAATTATATGATTAAATTATTTTCAAGATATGGCTACTACTAATTAAATCAACTCAAAAAAATTATTTGATTATGATATAATAGCCTTTGGCATCTTACTTGACTTACAACACCTCAAAATTATAGTGGAACTTAATTTACATTTACATACAATATAGATAATTTTAATGTACTTTTAAATATTATTGAAATCAGAAAGAATATAAGCTAATTTTTTTTTCTATTTTTAATAATATAATTAGTTCAATAATATTATATTACAAGTATAATCTTTATTTTTTTTTAAATTGAGAATAAAAAATTTGAACTCATAACTTTCACATTAGAGATAAAAGCACATGCCAGTTCTTACCACTAAACTATAGTTGCTTGCATTTACAGATATATATTTATTTGATATTGTAATTAGAAATTTATCGAACTAATATTGATCAATAATAAGTATAATTTAGATATTTACGTTTAAAGAAAAAAGAAAGAAGAATATATTTTAATAAATTAGAAAGTATTTTAAAAAAAAATTCGTTCGCTGAATGCAAAGAAAGGCCGCGAGAAATTATGGGGCAATTTGCTTACATGGAACGGAGGAATTTTGACCTGTTTTGGTGAATTGGAGAAGGGATAATTTTGGACGATAATATATTGATATAACTATTGTTTTTTTTCTGTGAAATGTTAAAATTGTTCAACAGCCTAAATCATTCATCCACCTTAAACGACAAGTCGGATGTCGTCTTTTTAGCACGTGCTAGAAAGCTATGTAGGTTTTTTTGTCTTGAAACGTGGAAGATGGTTGAACCAAACACGTGACATCATTGACTCTGCTCCGCTTATAACTTATATGGTTTGGAGAAAGTTTTTTTTTTATTATAAATTTTTTAACAAATAAATTGGAGACACATTTTTTTTAATACAATATTGCATTATAAATTTTATATTTTAATGAAATATAACATTATTGACGTTGGCCTAAAATTGTATATGATTAAGCTCATTTGAGTTCATTTTTTCTAATTGTATATACTAGTTTAGATTTAATTGAGATTTTAAGCCTATTTAAGTGTCTCTTAAAATATGAATTTTTTTATTAAGGTTCTTTTTTTTTTTTAAATAGAATTAAGTAGGATTTTTTTAGATTATAATGAGACAGAATAAATCATTGCAAATTATGGTTCACATACAGAATACAATAATATAACTTTTCTTTCAACTTAACTTTTATTTTGGTTATTACTTTAACTCGGGATTTTAATATGTATTTGTTGATTATTATAAACTTGTTATCAAATTTCACTTGTTCTTCTTCGCTAACTAACCTAAATTTTATAATTTGTTTATTATTTTAATCTTAAGTTTATTTTAAGTTTTATTTGTTGTAAGTCGAATTTGACTTTATCTAATTTGATAAATTTTAACTCTAATTTTTTGTGAATTAAAAGTAATTCATAATTCTAACTGAACATTAGACATAAATAAATTATTTTAATTAATTTTATACACGAATAAATATTAATTAGATAAATACAAACACTCACAATAAATATTTACTAATTGCATCTAATAATAAGAGGAATGGAAAATCTCTAAATTTCCTAATCTTTACCAATATTTGAACTCTGAACTTAGGTCAAAGGGCAGAGACTTAGCCAGAAAAACAAAGCAACATGGTGCTGAAGAGACATAAGGTGGTTCCGCTGTTTGAGGGATTTGTTATGATCTCACATGATTTTCATGCATTTGACAATTTCATAATAATGGCACAACAATAAGATCTTTGGGTTTGATTTAGTTCGTATTTCTCCTTAATTCACAAACATTATGATTATGTTTCAATGGCTAATACTTCTATGTACATTTTTCAGATCTTATAAGGACAAAATATGACTTCTTATTTTTGTTTTATAAAGTAATTCCGGAAATAATTTTATGAAATCTATTCTCTTAGATTTCGAATAACATACTCAATTTTAAAAGAAATCATACTGGTATAATTTTGAGATAAATCATAATAAAATAAGTGATGACGTTTTTAAATTTAAAAGAATTTTACTACTAAACACGATAATACTTATAAAAAAAGGTGAAATATTACAAAAAAAATGACTTCTATTGCTTCTTCTTTAATTTACTCTCTGTAATAATTTGAAGTTACATCTTAAATGGTTATGATTTTTTATATTATTGTTATAAAAATATTATTTAATAATATTATAAGAGTGAATTTATTAAATTTGGTTAAATGGATGTACACTCATATTGAACTAAATTATTATAATTTTATATTTTATTGTATTTTTATAATTATTTGTATTAGTCTCAATCTCTATTCCTAAAACTAATAAATTTAATTTGTTAGCTTTGGAATAGCCCAAATTTTAGGATCAATAATGGTTAAAGTTGGTGCTTACGTACTATCCTTAAATGTACATGCTTATGTATTTATATATGTATACATTCTCATTAAATCACTAATATTTATTTATATAATACTATGCAATGTAACGTTATAGATATTGTATGATATGAAAGAGTTTAAATCTGATCTAAAGAAGTTTAGATAAGAGCCCATAGTTGACCACACTAAGAAATATAAATGCTAATTGTTAGTTGGTTATAATACTTAATAAATATTCAAGAGTTGAAGTCTTGTCTGTAATAGGACATATACTTGAGAATATACTAGTAACTGTATAATTACAAGAGTTGCAATCAAGTGTCAAAAAATGTCAGTTGCGCAAATATGTTCTCGAATATTGTCCCTGATCTATTTCTACCGATACAGGTATATTGGTAGATATCTTTATATAGATCAGCATATGTTGTACCTATAGGATTTAGATAGTCGTTCTTAGCCGACTGTAAGCTTGAAACTTGTATTGACATATTAGTATCTAGTTAGGATTAGATATAGAAAAAATTCATAAGGGCCTTCGATGGACACTCTATGTAAGCCGTCAACGAAGAGTCCTCTCTAGTTGAGTAGTATGCGTGGTCCTTTAACCTAAGTGTCACGGTATGCTTATAAGTGATCCACCATACTTTAGTTCCACGCATGTCACAGATCTTTCATAGTGTAACCTCTGGGTATGGTCCGATGCTTATGGAGTCCAGTGTGTACAGATATGGGATCTGTCAGCTTGCATAGAGAGTTAAATATCCAAATGTTTCGAAACTGTATCTCAAAAAGTCTTGTGGCTAAAAGCATTAATTTAAAGAAAGAGTTTCCGTCATAGTAGAACAATATGGCAAAGGAGTCTGCACATATTGTTCAGTAAGATACAAGTCTAGGGATATGACATAGATGAGCACATAGGAATTTGATGATAATAATCTACATCCATGCACATCCAATATATTATGATGGAAGAAATATATATATGCATTATAACCTCAACTTGTATGGTTTAATGTGCTGATTTGTAATATCCATTTGACGAATCGGGCGTAGACATATGGAGTCCTGTGATATGGAATGTACTCATTGTGTACTAGGACAGCGTACTAGATTAAATTATTTAATTTAGTAATATCCACACTACTATAGGAATGTGTGCGTGTTTGTATTTAAGTGTTAAATACAATAATTAGTAAATAATTATTATTTACTAATTGTATAATAACATGTTGCGCATTGTGGACCATTAGTTGAGTTTACTCAAGTACAGGTATGGTGGGACCCACTAAAGAGTAGACTTGGTAACTATTTATGATGGACAAAATGATAATTTCACACAATAATTATTTAATTATTAAATAATCATAATATCTCATTATTTTATATTATAATATTATATAATATTATTTTATTATTGGTATTAAATAGTTGTCACCCATTTATTTATTTTATATAATAATATTATTTTATTTAATTAGTGGCCAATTCTAATATTATATTATTATTTTATTAGATGTGAGATATATAAGAAGTGGTGTGTGCTGTGTGATGAGACGAAGGGAAAATGAAAGTTTCATTTTCCCTTCATCTTGTGCCGAGACAAAGAATGGAAAAATGGGAAAATGCAAAAAATGAAAAATATTTTTCATTTTTTGTTGTTGTAAAAAGAAAATGGAAATGTTGATTTCAATTGGTGGCTAACAAGTTGGCGACTAGTTACAACAATGAGGAATTTATTTTATTGATAAAAAAGTTAATTAAAAGGAAAAATAAATTTAAATGGTTTAAGTGTTAAATCTAGTGCTAGATTAGGAGTTACTGTTCTAACTTCCCAAGCCCATTGAGTTGGTGACTAGAATTATCAACGAGTTGGTCTCTAAGCAGACTCTCAGAATACACATGTATAACGTTGCATGTTATGGTGATTTCTCAACCCTTAAATATGTTAATATGATTAATATATTACTTATTATATTTATTGTATTGTTTTAAATTATTCTACAGCGTTAAATATGTATGAGATACGTATTTTATGCAATAAATACTATTGCACATGTATACACTCACATATATTAGATCCCCGACAATAATTTGACGTCATCTTTGAAAACAGAACGAAAAGCTATGAATGTAATGAATCGAAAAAAAATAAATTTTCAAAGAATGACAATTTTTCGACAAAGATGACCATTTTTTAGTTAGATTGGCGATGACACGTGGTGAATGTACGGGACTCAGATGGCTTTCAGTAGCTTCAGCAATCCAAGACATCGATCTCTACAGTGGATAGCATATGGTGTATGATAAGGAAGCATGTTCCACACGCAGATGGCTTGTCAAAGCATCGAGTGGCTTGCGATAGCAAGGAGTAATACAGTCAGGTCGTAAGGTGGTTGGCGTCTTTCAGGCAGTTAGCAATCTCTTTGTTATGGTTGATAGTGGCTGAATGTTGGGCAGAAGAGAATAGCAGCAACGAAAGAGAGAAAAATATAAAACTACGGCTTCATATGACTTTCTCACTCAATCCCTTTTAGTTTTAGAAAAATTAGTATTGACTAAAATATTTTCAAAATTTTATAGCTAAGCCTTAAATAGAATCTATATTTTGGGTGATTCGTTATGGCCTTTTGTAAAACTGAGGACTAAGGACTTGAGGTTGCCATGTAAGTCTTAACAAGACCAACCACGAAAGCCTTTATAGAAATCAAGTATGAAATCCCTCACTGAGGTGGACCATGAAAGCTCTCATTGAGGCCTAGCATAAAAGCCCTTGCCAAGGGTGAGCACGAAAGCCCTCACTGAGGCCAACTACGAAAGTTCTCAAAACGGTCGAGCATGAAAACCCTTATTAAGGTCAAGGATAGAAGCCCTTATAAAGGCCAAGCACATAAACTCTCATTGAGACCGACCACGTAAACTCTCATTAAGGCCAAGCATGGAAGTTGTCATCGAAGTAAACCATGTAAGCTCTTATCAAGGCCAAATACGAAAGCTCTCATCGAGGCCAATCACGTAAGCCCCTCATCTAGATTGATTACAAAGGCGCTCATCGAGGCAGACTATATAAGCTTTTCTCGGGCTGAGAACTCAAACTGACTTTAGGACATAAATTTATTAATGTCCAACTTAAGTTGACTCAAGGGCACAAATTGACCAAGGTCCAACTCAAACCTACCCGAGGACTTAAATCGACTGAGGTCCAACTTATTCTAACCTAAGGACTGAATTTGACTAAAGTCCAACTCAGACCAACTTGAGGACTCAAACTGACCTGAGAACTCAACCTATTCGATTAGTTAAAGAGTCGATGCATGAGGATACAAAGTAAGGCCTCTACAACCTCCTCAGCTAGTTGAAGACCTGAGGCAAGGGAATACGGTGCAAGGCCTTTACAACCTCTTCGATCAGTTGAAAGGCTGAGGTGAAGAGATACGGAGCAAAGCCCTTACAACTCACTCTGTCGGTTAATGAGTCGAGGTGAAGGGTGCGAGGCTAGGTTTCAACATCCCCTCCGATCAGATAGAAGAGTTGAGAGGATACAAGGAGAGACTCCCAATGACCCTTTTAATAAAATGCTAGAAGATTCTAAAAAATACAGGGTAAAGCCCCAATGACCCTCTTAATTGATCGTTAGAGGCACCGATTTCAAACACTAATTTTTATCATTTGTGCATTAAGACAACTACAAATAGAACTATGTCATGTAGGCCTATAGGCACACAATTATTGCTTTAGTTTTTCCAAAGGCTGACATTTAACCTTGTGAACTACATCGAGATGCTAAGCCAAAAGAATTATTATAAAGTTTTCAATACCAATAAATTAATACTAAGAGATGAAGGACCCCATTTTTTTCATAGATTTTGGATAACATACCCAATCCTAAAAGGAATTCTACTTCTACAATTTCAAAATTTATCCTAATCAAAAAAATAATAACATATTCTAATCTTAAAAAGACTCTATAACTAAACACAATAATACTTACGAAAAAAAAACAAAATAATAAAGAAACGGACCTATTTTGTGTCTTCTTTTTGAGTCACTCTCTATAATTATTTGATTTTAGTAGTTTAATTATGGTTTTAGTAGGAAATTGTTTCCTCTCATTTCCTTCGGGTAAAATATTGTTGTGATTTAGCAGAGCACTTACCGAGATTGAGTGGAAAGACAACCGCTTCTACACACCAAAAAACAAAAAAATATTAAAGAAAATAAAGAAAACCAAGAACAACAAAATTTTAGAGAATGCGTAAACAACAAAGTTAGAATTTTAGAGAAATGATAGAATTTTTCAAATGTGCTTACTCCTCACTTGCGAGTTTATGCTGAAAAATGCACAGCCAACTAATGGATATCAGCCAACTGCTTGGTTGAATTTTGAATTTTGATTGCATGTTAAGCTTGCATGGGCCAAACATTTCTCAGTTTGTCAGGCCCAACACAAGCGTAACTGTAGTCAGTTTGATTTCCAGCCCAAAAGAATACCAAACTATTATTTCCTCCTTCATATCACTAATTCTTTTCTCTCTCGCCTTTTTTATTTATTTATTTTAATGTTATTGTTTTTTTAGATAAATTTAGTTTTTATGATTCCTACAACAATCAATATCAACAGTGTTGAAGCGCAGCACAAGTTATTTTATGCTAGTGAGGAGTTGGGGCATGGCTGTATGCACCTTTTTCTCCAAATGAAAGTCTTGTTTGAATCCCTTATATATATATATATATATATATATATATATATATATATATATATATATATATATATATCTTTTGAGTGTTACAACACACACCCCTCTAATAATAAATACATATATATGTATATATCTTTTGAGTGTTACAACAAACACACCCCTCTAATAATAGATACATACCCCTCTTTATTTTGTTATAAACGGAATCGAACCTTAAATTTAAATAGACAATTAAAAAAAGACTAATCAATTCGACTAGTATTCTCAACTCATTTGAATTCTTTATATTAAAAGCTCAATATTTCAAAGGTTTTGATTTTAGTCTTGCTCATGAATTTCGAAAAAATATATATCTTTGATAAGTGTTCCTGCTAAATAGTATATTTTTATACTGAAGATTTGATATATATACATGTGGTAACGTTAGATTTGGACGAGTCGTCATATATTAATTTATTTTGTTATGATAAGGTAATTATTTTGGTGTTTATAAATTATTGTACTTTGAATGCAAATTAAGAAAGCATTATTGAGAGGAAATGAAGACGTAATTATTTGGTGTCCCCAAAATACCATATTACATCATAATTAAACTAGAATAAAATAAATGAAGGAATTGAAAAATGAAATGCATATATGTAATCATATAATTAGAAATTCTTTTTTTTTGAAATAAAAAATGCATTAATCACCACGAAAGTTAAGAGGAATTCTCCATTACAACATATTCTAATGAGCTTGCAACAATATTAGTCCAAGTACCAATTGTAGATGAATATAAAGCTAATCGAGCAAGCTCGTGAGTCAATCTATTAGCATTTCGTAGTACATATAAAATTTTGAAAGAAGAAAATCGGTGGAGATAATCTAAGATTTCCTAGAGAATTAAACTAGTTTCAGAGTGAGTAATAGTTCCAGAGAGTAGATCATTAACAATCACAACTACATCAGATTCAACTTCAATAGAAGGCAAGTTAAACAGAGATATAACTTGTAGCCATTTAAGGATAGCTGTAGCTTCAGCCATATGAACCGAAAAAAGGCCTTTTGTCATCTCTAAACTCGAGCACAAAACCTGCTCTAAATGATCATGAATCATAAAGCCAAAACTTATTTTGTTTGTAGAAAAATCAATAGCAGCATCAGAGTTCAACTTAAAACTCATTAAAGGTGGCTTTGACCATTTCTGAACTTTGTGCTTTGTGGCCACCCGCGGCTATACATTTACTGATTTAAATTCTGCCAAAAAATCCTTAACCCAACCAACCATACCATCCGCAGTCAATAGAATCCCCTTATTTACAAACTTGTTTCATACAAATCGAATATTCCAAAGGATAATGCATAAATAGATCTAAATAATTATAAAAGAGCCTATGCATGGCAGTAATAAAAGAACTTACATGCTGTAGTAAAATGAGAACAAAATATTACATCCATAAATGTTGGTTAAAGTTATTGTTATACCATTCATAACGCAATAGAATAGAAAATAATTTTTTTTAATATTTATTTTTATTAGATAAAAATACTTTTTATTTAAGGATCTTATGAATACATGAATTTGATGTTAAAATAAATAAAAAAATTAACAAGAACATACTTTAAATTCACGCTGAATTTTCTTACACCAAAGAATTTCAAATCAAGCATCTTATTTTATAGTGAGAAGAAGAGTGAGCTTCCAAAATTGTTTTCTTCTTAAAAAAAAAAACGTGTCCCACATTTTTTTTTTACGTATGTGTATTGTGTCTTATTTAGACTAATCTTCTAATTTTAAAATAATAATTTAATTAATAATATTTATTAATTAAATTATTATCTCTTAAAAGGAGACCTTATTCATGTAAACCACATAGAGTCACGCTCTTTGTGGTTAACATATAATACCCAACATTTGAGCATCATTAGTCTTTTAATAAAAGAAAAACACTAAAATTAAAATAAAATCTTTCTGATAATTTCAAAAATTATCTTAAAGATTTTATTTATTGAAGTTTTAAATTAAATTTTTAATTACATTTGGATAAAATATTATCTATATTAATTAATTAATTTTATCCAAATATAAAATATATGTATTTGAAAACTATTTTTTAGACACAGATAATTTGTGTAATAACATAATTCTTTTTAATTATTTATTATAATAATGAAAGAGGTGGTATTAAGAACCTATAAATATGTGGTTAAAACTTGACACTGTCTGCCAATGACTTGCTCATGTTGCCGAAAACTTTTTTTATTTGTAGAGAAAGTATTCTAAAATGATTTATATAAGTCATCGTGTTTTAAATTACTTTTGGTGTGGAAAGGATCGATAGTGAATCATTTTTTGTATGTTTTATAAAGTACTATTTTATATTCTTTAGCGAACTTTATCTATGCAATTAGAAAATTGCACCTTTTAAATACACCTAATTTGGAAAAGCTTGAGATGAGCCCAGTTTTGCAAAAGACTGAGTTGTCCTGCCTCGGAGTGCTTCATGATTCCATTAAATCAATTTCCTTCAACTTTAACATGGGATGAAGTTTCACTGATTTACATAGAAACTATTGTAGATATATTATCCAGTGAAGTTTTGATTTAGTTATTTATTTGGTGCTGACCACTTTTTATGCATATTATGATTTTGAACTATACTTTTTTTATTCTCTTTAGTTCTCACTTAGTTGATGTAAGAGCCGTTCATTTCTATAAAAGATTCCTTTGATCGTATTACTAAGAAGCAAAAGTTGTCCTCCACTAAATCCCAAGAAGTAATTGATCAAGTTGGCTATGAAATTAAGGAGGCATTAACCCACGCTTTTAAAGCTAGCAAATGTAATGGCTGAGGATTTTCTAAAATCAATTATATACTGATACTTTCTGTGGTTGTAGAAAAGAGGTCCTTATCTAGCCATCTATCTCTGGGCATTCATATTTGTTCTTTCTCTTGTGATGTTGACAATTTACCTTGTTTATTCTGTGGTTGTAGAAAAGAGGTCCTTTATTCAATAAGTTTACCCTTATAAGTAATGTGTTGAATTATTGATTTTTTTTCCTGTGATTATGCTATGAATAACTTCCGTATTGTGTAAGTTAGATTTTGTTAACGATGCTTGTAAGGTGTTTGTGAAAACGAGTGAGAGACAGATAGTACAATGAAAGCAGAGTCACCTAGCTACCATTTGCATTGAGGTTGGCTTATAATAAATTGCATACTGGCTATTTTCTTTTAGCATTAAAACTTATTGTATCAATGTAATTGTGATTTCTTAACCTGATACAGACATTATCTGCTCTATGCAGTTGATCAAGTACAGCTAGATCTTATTAATTAGTCAACCAAATCTATTATTCTGATGGATTTAGAATCAAGAGAATGTTATTTGTTCATTGATTTCTTGGTCTTAGAGTTGCGTTTGTCCTGCTTTTAAGTTTAACATTCTTTTTTATTTGCAAATGGTTGTTTCTGAAGATATAGTTAAACCCATTTTGACATACCAGTATTTAGAATCTTAGAATTTATTGTTTTGGTCATTTAATTGTTTCTTGCATCTCTTTTTTTTCTTCTTTTTTCATGTATTTATCTAGTATTTCATTTTATGTATACCAGTATTTAGTATTCAGCAGCTCTAGACAAATTTGGTGACCTCTATCGTCACATGTTTATAATTATATGCATTCATGTTATATCAATAAACTGACTCTGAAACTAATTAGAATGTCGTGTTGCTAGTTATGATAGGGCTTTCAAAGTATAAGGAAGGTCATTTTTCTTACAGTTAATGCTTTTCCTACATTGTTTGCTGCTTCTACAAATATTTTATTTCTCCCATGATTAAATTCACAAAATACACATATATTTCAGAATTGTTGAACTGCGGTTTCTTTCATATCTATATTCACCTTTATCTCAATATATGAAAATGAAGAAAATGAGGTCCTGTATTTATAAAGTACCAAATGATAACAATGATTGTGGTAACCCAATAGTTTGTCAGAAGAGATTTAAAAATAAAACACAAAAAATTAAAGATAATAATCTACATGCATTATTTAACCAAAATTTTTGAATTTAAGACATCTATATAAGTAGCTATACTATTTATAAAATAAAGTTTGAAATTAGAACACATGTATTTACATGTATTTACATGTATTTGTGATTGTGGCTCACATCTTTCTCTAATTTTACGTCCAGTAACGGCTTAAACGCCCTATATGGGTCGGGGATAGGCTTCCCATTCAATTTTCTTATAAATTAGCAAACATGGTCTTTTAAAGTTAAATTTTTGAGACTATACCGTTGATGTTCATTTTTGAATTTATTTCATAAATCAAGAAGTTCACGTTGCACCAGCCCATAGGAATAGGTCTCAAGAGTCAATAGGATATCATCCAGAGACTTCTTACTCAGTCCATTCTTAATGAATTGAATTTTGTCTTCTCGATTTCTAGATGCAAATCCTAAAGAACAATAACTCCGATTACAATTCTATCGAGCACATTTATGATAGACTTAAAACCTCTTTGCTCGTCGCCTTTTGGTATAAGAGCTTCTTCCAAGACCAGGCATAAAAGAAACAAAATCATTTGCAGACTCACCAAATAATCGAACCTTGGCTTCAATTAACCAATGAATATCCACAAGGATATTACTCAACATCAATAACCTTGGTCTTTCACACCGTGCTTTGTAAATCTTAAGTAGAGTATTTTGAGGCAATGAAGGAACACGTTTTTAAAGGTTAGCAAGAATGCGACCTATTTTAAAAGAAAAAAAATAGATGAATGCACAGTTTGAGGGACAGATTTTAGGGAATTGAGAAACTGACTTTAATAGCTATGGAGTACCGTATTCGTCACTTGACCGGAAATAAAATCACAGTGAAGAAAAAAAGAAAAAAAAAGTAAAATAAAATGTGAAAGAAAATAAAAGCAAAAATAAAAAGTCAATAGATAAAATATAGACAAAATATAAAATATGGTACAGATAGATTGAACCTGATCAAGTATTATAGACAGGATCCACAAGAGAGATCTCGTCTAGGTACATAGAGTGGTTTACCTTTTTCACATAGCTTTTCAGCCGCTGTCCATTCACTTAAAAAATTCACCCATCAGTGGGGTCTTCAATTTTGACAGCACCATTAGAAAAAACTTGCCTTACTATAAATGGACCAGTCCATCGACATCTCAACTTTCAAGGGTGTAAATGCAATCGAGAATCCTAAAGATAAACCCGTTGATTTGGCTTGAAGTATTTTCTTGAGATCTGTTTGTCATGAGCTGCTTTCATTTTAGCTTTGTAAATTCTGGAGTTATCATATACGTCATTTTATAGATCTTCTATTTCTGACAATTGTAACTTTCTTTGAAGACCTATAGCACTCAAATCAAAGTTAAGGGCTTTGACAGCCTAATAAGCTTTATGCTCTAGCTCAACAGGTAAATGGAAAGCTTTCCCATAAACAAGCCAGTATTGAGATATCCAAAGATGGTTTTGTATGCAATGGGATATGCCCATAATGCATTAGAAAGGCGTAGAAACCAATCTTTGCGATTTGGGTTAATCGTATTGATAAGAGCAAATTTGTCATATATTTTCTCATGTTTTTATTATTGATATTTTATGGTTTTATGAGAATAGATGGCTATTTATGTGCATTATTGTTATTTATAGGGACTTGAACGAAATTTAAAGAAAGAACGCAAAAGGAGCGAAAACAGGGACTAAAATGCAAAGTTTTCAAAGTATGTGTCCATCGCCCCAGCGCCACAAGGATTTTAGCCCCAGCGCTGAAATAGTGATCGAAATAAGAAAAATGACCTGCTTAAGTCGCGTATAGCGCCCCAGCGCCAGACAGTCACCGCCCCAGCGACGAGACAGTGCCCCAGCGCCAAGATCCCACCGCTCCAGCGGTAATAGCTTTTTCACGCGTCGCCCCAGCGACAGATGCATAGCGCGCCAGCGGTAGTGCGAGTCCTAGTCCGACGAGAATTGAGATTTTCAAGCTCATATCAATCCCTATATAAAGCCACTCGTTCCCAGCCTTCAAGAATCAATCCAAGATGACCTAAGAGCACCAAGAATACAGAGCACGAGTCTTGGAGAGCAATAGGAGCTTAATTGAAGCAACTTTAGAGAGAGATACAAGACGTTCTTTGGCATCAAGAGTTCCTAGGCAGCGCAATTAAGAGCAATTCGATGTCTATATCGGTTTGCTAATAATTGTATCATGATTTATAATTATTTTTACTGCTGTTCTCTTGTAGCCATGAGCTAACTTATTTTCTAGGGTTAATATTTGAACTCAATATGTGTGCTTAATTGCCATATCATTTAGTATTTAATAAACTTAGTCATTTATTATTTAAATTACTTGTGTTTAATGCTTCAGTATATCTGGCCAATATATGGTGAATGAGTTGGTAATATTATTGATAAACTCGGAAGAGGAATCATAATATTTAGACCTAAGTAATTTGATACATGATTGTAGAGTAACATTCAATGTTGCATATGCAAGTTTCAACTTAGGATAGGAATATACCTAATTGGCATGTATGATCAATAAAACCTAATCTTAATGAATCTTAATTTATTACAAGTACCATAGAAATATAGGTATTTGGTAAACTAAGATATACTTGCATGACCTTGGAAGAGGCTTGTGAATACATTAGTGTCTTGATCAATAATAAAGACTAAGTGAGTTAAATATTAGAGGATTAATCATTAGAAACATATTGAGGGATAATATTAATCCTAGGTTTTCTCTACGTTGCTATCTTTAAATCTCATTGCATTGTGTTTTTGCTTTTATATTTCTTACATTCATTCTTAGATTTTTATTTTTCTGAATAATTATTAGGAAGATATAATTTTAGTAATTGGTTAAAAAGAAAGAATTATCCCTGTGGGTTCGACATCCGACTTATTTAGTCTCTTTATTACTTGCATACGATAGTGTATACTTGCACTTAATTTATGATATAGAAATATCGCATCACGTATCTTCTAAAATCTGTTTAACCTCTCTATTTGCTAGTTCGGCTTGTTCATTTGTCTGTGGATGGTATGTAGTGAAAACTTTGTGAAGAACACTATACTTGCGCATCAAAGCTTCAAAAGAACAATTACAAAAATGTGTTCCTTGGTTACTAATGATGACACATGGCATACTGTACCTAGATAATATATTTTCTTTTAAGAATTTTACTACAGTTGTATTATCATTAGTATGACAAGCTACAACTTTCACCCATTTTGATACATAGTCAACAACTAGAAGGATATAAAGGTAGCCAAAAGATAAGGGAAAATGGCCTATAAAATTGATACCCCAACAATCAAATATCTCAATAACAAGAGTATGGTTAAGAGGCATCATATGTCTTCGAGATAAATCACTTAACTTTTGACATCTTTCACCGGAACAACAAAACTTATTAGTGTCTTTGAACAAAGTAAGCCAGTAAAGACCATATTGTAAATTATTTACAACTGTCTTCTTTATAGAAAAATGATCACCATAAGCAGCACTATGAAAAAAATTTAAGACACTAGAAACTTCACTTTTAGGAATACAACGTCTCATAATTTGGTTAGGATAATATTTGAAAAGATATGGATTATCCCAATAAACATTACTTACCTTAACCAAGAACTTACGCTTATTTTGTGCACTCTAGTTAGATGAAAGTTCACCACAAACCAAATAATTTACGATATATGCATACCAAGTTATTTGGCTTATAGTAAAAAGATGTTCATCAGGAAATCATCTCGAATGGGTGGCAAATCAGTATAGTCATTGAACTCAAGGCGGGATAGATGATCAGCAACAATATTTTTAACGCCCTTCTTGTCTTTGATGGTCAGATCAAATTTCTTATTTGATTGGTTCACTTATTGTTGTTTTTATTGACCACGCGGCCTTTAAGTATATTTTTTTTAAGAAGGATGCTAAAACCCATTTAATTAACAGAATTTGTCTAAGGCAAAAACAACAGCTAGTAGTTCTTTTTCAATAGTAGTGTAATTCATCTAAGCATAATTCAAAGTCCTACTAGTATAATAAACAACAAAGGGTTTTCCTTTCCGTCATTGCCCAAGAACTGCTTCTATAACATAATTACTTATATTACACATAATTTCCAATGGAAGGTTCCAATTTGGTGATTGCATGATAGGAGCAATGGTGAGTTTGGCAATGAGTGTTCAGAATGCCTCCTCACACTCTTGTGTCCATATAAATTCTATATCTTTTAGCAAAAGGTTACACAATAGTCTAGATATGATAGAAAAATTTTGTATAAACATTCTGTAAAAGTGAGCATGTCCACGAAAAAATCGGACATCTTTTATCATTTTGGGTGTAAATAATTTAGAGATTAATTTAATTTTTGCCTTGTCAAGCTCTATCCCTATTTCAGATACAATGTGGCCTAAAACAATTTCTGAAGATACCATGAAATGACATTTTTCTCAATTTAGCTCAAGTCTTTTTCCTTCACACCTTCTCAAAATAGCTTTCAAGTTAAGTAGGCATAAATTAAAAGAATTACCAAAAGCAATCAAATCATCTATAAAAATTTCTATGCATTTTTCAACAATATCAGAGAAAATACTCAACATACAATGCTAAAAAGTAACTGGTGTATTACATAATCCAAATAGCATTTTACGAAAAGCACAAGTACCAAAAGAGCATGTAAAAGTGATTTTTTCTTGATCTTCTATAGCTATCTCAATCTGGTAATATCTTGAATACCCATCAAGAAAGCAATAAAAAGGATGTCCAGTTACACGTTCTAAAATTTGGTCGATAAAAGGCAATGAAAAATAGTCCTTCCTAGTGGCTGTGTTTAATTTTCTATAATCAATACACATTCGTCAACCACTTACCACCCTAGTTGGTACAGGTACCCCATTCTCATTTTCTACAATAGTAACCCTAGATGTCTTAGGCACTACTTGAGTTGGACTTACCCATTGACTATCAAAAATTGGGTAGATTATATCCGCATCTAATAGTTTCAAGACATCTTTCTTCACTACTTCTTTTATTGTTGGGCTAAGTCTTTTTTGTGGGCTCCTACGAGGTTGGGCACCTTCCTCTAAATGAATTCTATAGGAGCATATCAATGGAAAAATACATTTAATTTCAGCTATGATCTAACCTAGTGCAGACTTGTGTTCTTTTAACAATTTTATCAATTTTTTCTTTTGTTCAACACCAAGTTCAGAAGAAATGATGATAGGAAAGGTATCACCTGGTCCCAAGAATGCGTGTTTCAAACCTTTAGGCAGTGGAGAAAGCACAACTTGTAGTGTCTCGAGGTTTGATGGTTTCAGTTTCTCCCTCTCTCGTGGCAACTCTTCAAAGCGTGGCTGCCAAAATCAAGTCCCTTTATCCTGTGAGTCAACAATACTAAACATATCAGTTATTTCATCAGGATAATACAATTCTTCAAAATCAAAATCAAAATTAAAGAGGTTTTCTAAAGAATCAGAGGCATGATTTTTATAAGTTTCCTCCGCTACAACTGTATCTATCATATACGTATGATAGCATTCATCTTATTCTCGTGGTTGCTTGCCAATATGGAAAATGTTCACATCAAGAGTTATATTTCCAAAAGATAATTTCATTAGACCATTTTTGTAATCAATAAGAATGTTAGCAGTGGCAAGAAAAGGTCTCCCAACAGAATGAGTATCTAAAACAAGAAAATCAATAGGGGCAGTAAAATTTATCAATTTGCAACATCTTCTACTATTGCCTGTGGTTTTTGATTAATCAGTCAGCTAATTATAGGACTACAGATGTAGGTTTAATCTCACAAAGTCTCAATTGCAAATAAATAGAATAAGGCATTAAATTTACACTTGCTCCTAGGTCCAACAAAGCTTGATCAAACTCATATACCCCAATTTGGTAGAAGATTATGGGACATCTTTGGTCTTTATACTTGGGTGGCGTCTTTTGTTCAATCACTGCACTTACCTATTCTACCAAAAAAGTAATTTTTTTTACATGGTGTTTTCTTTTAATAGTGCATAGATCCTTGATGAATTTGGCATAAGTTATAATCTGCTTAATCAAATGCAACAAGGGAAGTTTAATCTTAACTTGTTTCAAATATTCCAAAATCTCATCTTAAATTTCTAAATTTTTTCCAACCAGTCGAAGAGCATGAGGAAAAGGCACTAGGATTGAAAACTTATTTTTGGGCTCTTTTTTCACTGTGGCCTCTTTTTTAATGTGGCCGTCTTTACTACCTATTGATGTGTTAATTGGGGAAGTAGGGTCACTCACAATCTTACCACTTCGAGTAGTAATAACATTGACTTCTTTGAGATTTTGTGCATCAGAAGTAGAAATTTGTGCCATGAATTGTACTTTTGGATTGAGGTTGAGATGGAAACTTACCTCGTTTTTGTACAGTTAAAGCACTGGTCAGCTTTTTGATTTGACTCTTGATTTCTTTATTTTCGTCTATCACCTGCGTAAGAACTGTTTTAAATTTTTTATTAGTCTTACTTTGTGCCTCTAAAAGTGCTTGTAATATATCCTCTAAAGGACTCCTAGTTGGTCGTGCATTATATTGAGGTGTAATATAAGACTTGGGTGCTTGTTGTTCTTGTTTTCAATGGCTGTTGGCTTGTTGGTCATATTTCCAACTAAAGTTTGAATAGTTTCTCCAGCTAGGATTATAGGTTTCAGAGTATGGTGAATAAGGCTTTTTGTACATCCCTATGGCATTACATTGTTCCTCATATATCCCTCCCATCTCATTATAAGTGGGGCAATCCTGAGCTAAGTATTCCACTTCTCTACAGATAAAACAGACATCGTGTGACTCAACCTTAGCAATCGTGTAGGTGACCCTTTTATCTTTGATTTTCAAGGCCTCTAACTCCCTAGTTAAGACCTCTAATTGGGCTTTGAGGTTATCCTCTTCCCTAAGATGGAAAACTCTACTGGGTGTGACCTATTTGTGCTTTCAGTCATGCTAGGTCCGGTCCATGTATAGGCTTTTTTAACTAAATCATTAAGGAATTCTATGGCTTCCTCTGAATCTTTGTGAAGGAACTCCCCATTACACATCATCTCAATAAATTAGCGCTCTCTAATTGTGAGTCCTTCATAAAAATAGCTAACTAAGTGCCAATTTTCATACCCATGGTGAGGGCACAAATTTAGCAACTCTTAAAACCTTTCCTATGCTTGATATAAGGTTTCACTATTTTTTTGGAAAAAGGAAGAAATTTGTCTTTCCAGGCCATTAGTTTTGTGTTGTGGGAAGTATTTATTAAAAAATGCTTGGGTCATTTCTCCCCAAGTTCCTATAGACCTCGGCCTCAAAGAATATAGCCAACTCTTTGCTTTGTCTTTCAAAGAAAAAGGAAAACTTTTAAGCCTAATAGTATCTATGGCTTCAGGTTGGCTATGGAAGGTGGCAATTACCTCTTTAAATTTCCTAACATATACATAAGAATTTTCACTATCCAGACCATGAAAAGTAGGCAGAAGTTGTATCATTCCAGGTTTAAAATCTGAATATGGTGTGTTAGGTGAAAATATAATGCATGATGGTGTGACTGTGCGAGTAGGATGCAAGTAATCTTTTAGAGTCCTAACGGGGTTATCTTCGTGTTGGCTTATTTTGTTGAAATTACAAGATGAACTAGATGGTGGATTCTCTTCCCTTATAAATTGTGGTGGTGGTTCTAATTCTACTTCTCTCACAAATCTACCTCGTTTATCTCTAAGTCGATGCATACATCTTAACAAAAAAAATTTTAAAATGAAAGAAATGGTCAAGAAAAAATAAGAAGTGAAATAAAAGACAACAAGAAATAGAAATGGGTTAGGTGGTAAGACCAACCATGAAATATAAATGTAATAAATGAATAAAAGATAATAAACTGTAAAGTACGTTAAAAAAAAGTACAATAAATAAATTAAAAAAATGTACAATAAGTAAATAAAAGAAAAGAAGGTGCAATAAATAAGAAAAATAAAATGCAAAGTACAATAAATAAATAAAAGAAAAAAAATAAAATAAAACGTTAGGCTGTAGAACCGGCCATTAAAATAAAATAAAAATATAACATATTAACTAAAGAAAATAAAGTACAATAATTAAATAAAAATAAATAAAAATAATAAATACAAAAAAGTGCAATAAATAAATAAAAGAAAATAAAGTGCAATATATAAATAAAGTACAATAAATAAACTAAAGTGCAATAAATAAAAAAAGAAGTTAAGTTAGGTGGTAAAATCAGCCATTAAAATAATATAAAATATAATAAATTAACTAAAAAAAACAAATTAAATTAGGTGAACCAACTATGAAAAATAAAATGAATTACAACAAAGAAAATAAAACTAAGATTTTACAAAGAAAAGAAAATGTACAAAGTTACCGCTTTAGTATTGATAAACGTAACCGACTTTCGCTTAGTGTGCCTCTCTGACAACCGTGTCAAATTTTGTTACGCTAAAAATGTAATGTGGTTATCGCAGTATAGATTGAGGTGTCAATCCCACGAGGAAGCTTTTGGCAAAATAGGTTGGTGAAGTAAAATATTAAAGCAGTAGCAAATGAGAAAATTAATTAATTGGTTTAAGTGGATGAGATAGAATTGTCTATGAATTGAGGAAAATGTCTTATGATGATGTAACAAGGCTTCGAGAATCTAAATTATGCTTTATAAATCTACTCAACATTTTAATTCAATGTTTATAACTCAATCGACAGTTTTACATCTCAAACAATCAATTGGAAGATATGTAAAATATAGCACATTTGATAACACATGCATTTGATATGACTAAACTCTTTTGCAAACATTAACACAAATCATGTTTATTTATACAAGTTATCTAAGATTGAAAATATATCATTTTGACAATATTGTAGTAAAAGATCAACTTGAATATCAAACATTTATTGCCTTTACATGTTATCCAAGATTGACAATATAACAAAATTGACAACATTGCAGTAAAAGATTAACATATAAAACAATATAACCAATAACAATTATAATTCAACAAGATCACATAAAGAAAGTATGACTGAAAATATATGAAACATGAGAATTATAACTTTTGGATTATAGAAGATAAAATAGATAGAAGTTTAGGCACAACAAAACTTACAAACATTTGTAGCTCTTGACAAAGAATCAAAGCATAGAAGTAGTTTATTAAACATAAAAGTTCATCTCTTAGCCTTGTTAAGAATTCTAACCTAAATTACAATACATGTTAATGAGAAAAAAATAAGAGAGAATTATCTAATGTTGAAAACGTTCTAAGAGTGTTTTTATATAGGCAATGAATGGAAATATGTTAAGTGTGACATCAATCTTTAATAATTTAGGCCAACAACTCGTTCATCCACTCTTAGCACCCTTTTGATAATGTAATTGACTAATGTAGCTTTTTTGGCCAACATTAAAGTTGTATAATTTTGTCTCTTCTTTCCATATGAACCAGTTTTATGCAAATTGGATGAGTATCCAATGAGATATCGGCACATTTCCAAAGATACGTAAGATTTAGGCCAACAATCCTTTTACCCACTTGCAAGACAATTTGGTCTATGATAACGACTAATTTGGACTTTACCATCAACATAATATTTGTTGATAATTAAGTTATTATTTCAAATATTTAAGAATTATACCAATTGGGTATGTATTTTGTGAGATACGGTCCAAATACATGAGTTGGGTCAAGCTGAGCTGAAGTTGTAGCTCGATTCTATTGTATCTCAATATTTGGCCCATAACATGTTGGATTTGACTTTTCAATTGTTCTTAAAGTTTGTGTAAGATTGAGTCATGTTACTCCAAGTTTAAGAATTTCTTCATTTCAATTTTTATGTCCATTTTACATAAACCTGTGCAAATAAAATTCATTAATCACAATTTAAAGAGAACACTTTATTTCAAGCTAAAAGTACAAAAATGCTAAAATTAGCGACATTAAATGGTGACTGAATCTCTTAATAAATATGCATTTTCATGTGTTCATCAGATATTAATATTAAAAGATTAATCTTTAGAAAATATATTAAATGATAGTAATTAACCTTAGCTTTCTCTATATTGCTATCTTATTGAGTTATTTAAGTTTTGATTATTTATTTTTTTTGCTCTTTTATGTAATTTATTTAATTATTTGCAAATTGAAGATGTATTTTCTGGATAATTACTTGAAAGACACCATTTTAATGTTGGAGCTGGTGCTCACGTGCCATTCTAATATTGTATGAATATTAAATGTTAATATTTATACAATAAACATTTCGAATAAAGATTGTTAATATCATATTAATATGGTATAATGCTTGTAACATTACAGACATTGTTTGATCTGAAAGAGTTCAGATCTGATCTAAAGAAGTTTAGATCAGAACTAATAGTTATCAAAGCTGAGAGTTATAAATGCTAAGACTTAGCACTGTTAATAGTTATCAGTTTATAAGAATCAGCGAGGTCTAAAGAGTTAGAACCTTGTCTATAATGGGACAAAGACCTGAGAGTATACTAGTAATGATATAGTTGCAAGAGTTGCAATAGGAGCTAAGAAATATCATTATGTAAGTATGTCTCAAATATAATGTTCCTGATTTATGATCACCAATGCGGGTCTATTGGTGAATTCACAATATATAGATTAGTGTATGTCTAAATCTGACTAGTTCAGATGGTTGTTCTTAGCTAACCATGAGTTTAGAGCTTGTATAGGCATGTGGGTATCCAGTCAGGACTGGATACTGAACAGACTCATGAGGACCCCAATAGATATCCTATGAAACCGTTAAAGGAAGGTCCTCTCGAGTTGAGTAGTATTTGTACTCCTTTGACCTGAGCGCCATGGTTGTCTTGTGAGTGATCCATCATGCTTTGGTTCCACATATGTCAGAGACCTTTCATGGTCTGACTGCTATGTGTCGCTGGGTATGGTCCGATGCTCATAGAGTCTGGTGTGCGTAGATACGGGATCCATCAGCTTACATAGGTAAGTTGTATATCCGATGCTCTGAGATTGTATTTCATAAAGTCTTGTGGCCACAAGCATAAACCCGGAAAAAGAGTTTCCCGCATGGTTAAACAATATAGCAAAAGTGTTTGCGTATATTGTTTATCGAGATACGAATCTGGAGATAAGATTATTGGATGAGCAAATGGGGATTTGATGGTGCTGATCTATATCCCCGCACATCCAGGGTATAAATGATGGAAGGATTATACGTATATGTTATGACCTCAACTTGTATGGTCTGACACGCTGATTTGTAATATTCGTAACGTGTGCGTGGGGCATCGATTACGGATTAATGGAATAGTTCCATTTGACAAATCGGGTGTGGACGTAGAGAGTCCCAATATGAAATGTACTCTTTGAGCACTTGGGGAGTTTACCGTATTAAATTGTTCAATACAGTATAATTCAGCAATTACTAAGGTTACGTTAACTAAAGTATATGGTTAAATGGTGGGATCCACTTTAGGTTAACTTGATAACCTAGTAAGGATATAAAAGTAATTTTACTTTATGATTATTTAATTGTTAAATAATTAAAATAAATATTTATTTATTTAATTGTTAAATAAATTATTTAACCAAACTAAGGTTAAAAGTTAACCAAATGGTTAAGTTAAGTTAACCTTACTTAAAGGTTAAGTAAAGGTTAAGCTAACCATGGTTAAGTTAGTTAACTATGATTAAATTAATTAAATATTTATTAACTTAAAGGTTAAGTTAAAATAATCTAACTATGGTTAAATGTTAACTAAAATTAGGTTAAGCCAAATGAAATGCAAATGAAATTCACATTAGTTTGGAATTAATGCATTAGTACATAAAGTGAAATGAAATTGAAAATGAAAGAGTTTTGAAATTGTTTTAGATTTTAGGTTTTGCATTTAGGGAACCATTTCAATTTGAGAAATTGGAATTCTTTGTTTTGTGTTTTAAGTGTTAAAACAACAAAAACAAAACAAATTGAATTAATGGTTACTAAATGTAATAACTAAAAAGGATATTTGTTTTAATTGTTCAAGAGTTGAATAAAAGGAAAAATAAAATTGATTAAGTTAAATGGTTTAACTTTGAATCATGTTTAAAAGTTAAACATATATGCTGGATTAAGATGCTGCCATTCTAGACAATCAAACCCACCTTTGTTGATTGCTAGGATTGATCAAAGATTCATTTCATGGTGGACTTCAAAGAAAATTAATCCAAAGGCTTCATTGGTGATATTTCTCAATCTCGAATTTCAGTTTAATCAAATATGTATATTCTGTGTTCATTGTATTTACTATTTCGCTGTGCACATGTATGTATGAGATATGTATATTGTTTGTAAGATGAATACAACCCACATGCAAGCACCCTAGTTAATTTGTACAACACACCCAACATTTAATACTTGGTTGAGAATAATATTTATTCCCGTAAGTTCGACATCTAACTTTATAAATCACTTTATTACTTGTTTACTGTAGCATATACTTACGCTTAAATTTATATTGAGAAAATACATAAAACAGGTATCTATCCCCTAGTTATTTGTCTAATAGGGGATGGATATAATGAGAGTTTTGTCATTAGCAGCTAGAGGAAAGCAATTTATTTTATTAGTGACATATTACTTCTCTAAGTTAGTAGATGATAAAGCCTAAACAAAATAATTGAAATAGAAGTCAAGAAGTTCCTTTGGAACAATATAAATACTAGATATGGAATTCCACAGACGTTGGTCTATTGCAATAAAAATCAATTTGTCAATAAGACGGTATCTTCCTTTTGCAGTAACTTTAAAGTTCAACAGAAGTTCTTTTCTTAGAGTTACCTCTAGGGAAATAGACAAGCAGAAATTACAAACAAAACTATCTTCACAATGTTAAGAAAAATACTGGAAAGGAAGAAAGAGAGGTGGCTTGAAGAGCTTCAGGGAATTTTTTGGGCATACAGGACAAATGAGAATAGATCCGCGAGAAGTTTCCTTTATGCTTTGGTTTATGGAATAGAGGAGGTGCCTCCCTTAGAAGTATTCATTCCAACACTAAGGACCAATATAACTAACCTGAACCTTAGTAACAACTTCTATCCATGGTAAAATCCTTAGTAGATGAGGCACTAAATATCACTTTCATTCATGCCACAATTTATAAGAACAAGATGTAGGAGAATTAAAAAATGAAAATTTGCAAACCAAAAATTAAGGAGGTAGACCTAGTATTAATAGAAGCTCTTGGTATCAACAAGGAACTAAATTCCAGAAAAATGGCAATGATATGGGAAAGACCTTATAAGGTGATCAGAAAACTAAGCTAAGGAGCTTATCTATTACAGACTATTAATAAGATTCAAATCCTAACATTATGGAACATTTCAAAGTTAAAAAAGTTTTATGTGTAATATTATTTCAATTAAATTGATGCAGTATTCAAGTTACCATTATAATTGTCAAAAATATTTTACTAAGTCTTTCTTGGAAGATCATAGACCCTCAAGTTACACTGTCTTTGAAGGGCAGATGATAAGACAAAAAGATGATCTTCATCGGAAAGAATTTTCTACCACAGAAGCCAAAAGTCTTTCTTGGAAGATCGCAAACCCTCAGGTCACACTTCTTTAGAAGCATAGAAGTTAAGATGATTAGAAAAACTTCTTTAAAAGCACAAATTATATGACAATTTAACAAAAAGTTTCCTTGAGAGATCATTAGCATTTGGGTCACACTTTTTGGGAAGCATATACATTAAGACAATAAGACAATCTTCTCTAGAAAGAACTTACTTTCACAGAATCCAAAAGTATTCCTTGGTAATTCATTAACCCTCACATTATACTTCATAGAAGCATAAACAATAAGATGATAAAACGAACTTCTTTGGAAGGAATTCCCTTTCACATAAGCAAAAACATATTCCTTGGAAGATCATTGGTGATGGTCATATTTTCTTGGAAGCATAGATGATAACCTAATAAGACAAACTTCTTCGAAAGGTTCTCCTTTTAACAGGAGTATAAATCATTTCTTGGAAAATTATAAATCCTCAATAACATAGATAATAAAATGAAAATATACCCTGAAAGTGTTGTTAGCTTTTAAGCATAACACTTTCATTGACTAACTCCTAATATTCTCTCATCAGAACATTTTTGTAGTTACAACAGATTGTTGGCCATGCTTAGTCACTTAATATAAAAGTAGGGAAATCAAGTCCATAAAGGCAAGAACAATCTATGTTCAAGGAAGTGTGCTTAAGCTTTTGAGTTGTTATAAAGCATGCAAAGAACCAACACTTGGTAACAATTATGCATACTAATAATGTAGTAACCAGTATCTACAACAGGTAAGAATAAGTATTTATATATATATAAATATACGTATTTTTATTTGTATGTGGGTGATACTTGATTTATGTATTGTTATTAGTAGTGTTTGTATAGGTTAAGGACATACTATTAGCATTGGGTTTATTTGCAAGACTTTAGATTTATTTTAGGGACCAATTTGTAATACTTTGAAAGTTTTAAGGGTAAATTCGTAAATACAAAAAATTAGCCTCTTAGTATAAAAATACACTTTTGAAACCCTAATTCACTCTTGTGGGTCGAGCTATCCCTTTAGAGAGAGAGAAGAGAGAAATAGAGGGGAGAGAAAGAGAAGAAGAAGAAGAAGAAGAAGAAATTGAAATTTTGGATTTTAAGAGGTATATCACAACTATTTCTCAATTTATTGGTGTTAATTAAGTTAATTTCTGTAAGTTTTGATTTCTGGAAATATGTATAATTGAGGATTTGATGTTTATTTCATAAGATATTGTGAGAATTGATGATGATCTATATAGATAGCTTGATAAATCATGATGAGTTGTAGAATATCTGCTTGATAGTCTCTTGATCCAGGAATTTTATAAATTGTTGTGATTTGATTTTAGTTTTGAATTTTGCGTATATGCAATTAGACATGTTTAGGATCATCTGAGACTTTGAATTCATTGAAGATTCTGAAAATTGAATTTGTAGTGAATTTACCTAAAGGATCCTAAAATTCTGGAAATTTCCTGTGTAAACAGTATGATACAGTGGAAAATAATTTTTGGCTCGCTGAATAATCTTCAAAAATTACAAATATGTGGAATATCATAAGCTTATATGTTTAATATGATATATTCAGAACTGAGAATTTAGATCAATGTGGTTAAATTGTTATAATTTTCTAAAGTGTATCAGCTCATTGTAGTATTTGATTAACAGATTTTTAAAGTTATGGAATAAAATAGTTTTAAAATACTTTTGGGATGAATTTTGAAGTGAAATATTTATCATGGGTTGAAATATGTGGCAAGAGTAATTATATGGTATTTTTATAATTTTTGAGTTAGTATATGATTTTATAAAATTGGGAGATTGAATACTGTTCAGTAAGTATCGTGATCCTGTCAGGTTAGTAGTTTGGATTCGATGGTGTGTATGGAATAGATTGTGTAAGAATTTTGATATAATATTCATATATAAGAAGGATATATGAGTCAAGAATGGTATATTATGATGTTGGAGTAATTGGACATCATTTGATGTATTAGAAAATTTTGTTAAGTGTAAGTGGTCAGAATGATAGGTTTTGAGAAACTGAGTAATTAGACCAATTTGATGTGATAAATGTATTGTGTATAATTTTGTAAGCTATTTAAAGTGTTTTGTGTGAATTGTGAGGCTTATGAAAGGACTAATCTCCATTTATAGGTTAAGGAGAATTAATCCTTGTATCCGAAAGTGCTAAGAGGTAAGCACACTAGACTTTTTACTGAAATCACAATAAGCATAGTAATTGTCTATGTATGATTTTGTAAATGTGCTTAGAAATATGTTTATGTTATGCCAAAGTGTATTTGATATAAAATGTGAAAGATATATGTTCATGAATGTGAGCATTGACATTAAGCATGGACATACATGTGTTTTTGAAAGTGAGCTTTCAAAATGAAATGTGTTTAACAAAGAAAGCTTTGAAGTGTAATATGTCCATGAGAAATATTTTGTGTTTTGAGGATACTTGAACTCATTGTTGATTTAGTAGGCATCTTATATGATTTGTGGAGTCTTTATGTGTGGCCTTTCCTTCGGGATTGATATATATTATGTGTTCCGTATGTAGGGAGGATCCTATTGGTACCTAAAGGAAGATTGAGTCATCACATTCGTGTGGTGGCGTATTGGTGCATGTGAGAGGACTTACCAATGATCAGGGTGAGGGTTTGGCTCTTACCTTCGGGCTTGAGTATTATATATGTGTAATTTAAACCTCACTTATACTATTCTTCTCATATGGTATGTCACCTACGAGTGACATTTGACTCATTATGTGATGTGTAAGTCCTACTAAGTAGTAGTTGAGTGATGGTATTCCTGTAATATGTTTTGAAAGAATGTGTAAGCGCTTACATGACATGTGATTTGATAAGATTATGATTTTGATTGATCACAGCATATCATACATATGCATTGTGTACATATATGTATTTGTATTTGATATATGAAAAATTAGTATGCTTACTGAGTTTTATACTCATTATAGTTTATGGTGATTTCAGGTAAATAAGGTATATGTGTACTTAGTGGATTTGGCAAGACTTCTGTTATTCCTTGGGTTCCCTAAGTTGCTAGGTTGCTGAGTGTTTCATTTGGAGGCACGTGGGATAAGATATTTGATTTGTCCCTATTGAATAAATACTTATATATTATTTTATTGTGTGTGGTTGGATTTAGTTTAAGTTTCACCAAGTGTGGTTATAGATTGATTTTAAGTAAGAATTTGCAATGAATATATTCTGGACTTCCGGTAACAAAGTTACTACTGGTGACGTAGTAGAGTGTTAATCTCTGAGAAAACTCTGCGTATCTCCGGTTTACTAATTGTCCTAGTCATAATTCAATTGCTATAATTCTGAAAGAAATTAAAATGAATGTTTAAATATTAAGGAATGAGTGTAAGTTATGTCATGTATCAGATCTTTTGGGTCTGAGGCGTGACAAATAAAATCATTATTATTGATAAATGATTATTTATTGATTATCATTTAAGTGGATTTATAGACTACATGATAATCAATAGGTTTAGTGTTAGTAACATTTAAAAAAGGAAATAATGCTAAATCAAAGTAATAGAAAGCTAATAATTATTATAAAGAGTCGATTACAAAATTTCAAAAGATTTGCAAAATAAAAAAATAGGAGCAACTACTCTTAATAGATGAGGACTCTTTTAGAAGGTCCACTACATTAGGATTTACTTTGGAAGTGCCTTCCCCAACTAAATCATAGTTTGTACCATGGATGTCATTGTTAAAGTGTGTTGGAAGTATTTTATACTTATTTTTAGGCTTTGGTAAACTTAGTATTTGTTTATTTTAAGTTTAAATTTTATACTTTTTATTCTCTTTATTGTTATTTTGTAGGTTTGAAGTCAATGAAACTATTTGAAATGAAAATCCAAGACAAACAAGGCAAAAATATCAAAGCTAAATAGTAACTACTACAGTAACTATTGTCTTAGATTATAGTACAAGGGCAATCTATTGTAAACAAGTAAGAGAGTGGTGAATAGAGTATCATTCCCATGAAGAGTTGTTGTTATTTTTAAGTTAAGTACTAAAATTATATCTTATTAATTTTACTCTGAGGAAGAATTACAAGATAGTTAATCTAAACTAAATAAACAGTTGACAATATAAAACTGAAGATAAGAAGCGTGAATCACCAATAATTAATAAAACCTAGGATTATCCCTCAATACTTTATTGGACCAATTAAACTTTTTTTTTTAAGTTAATCTCTCAATATAAACTGTTAGTTAATGTTTTAATCTCATCACAAGCCTCTGTAGATGGTAGAGTGAATAGAGCGTACCCTAACAATTACCTATATTTCTATGCTAATTAGATAAAGATAAGACTCATTAAGAATTGGTTTATAAAATTATATATGCCTTATAAGTATATGTCTATCTCATATGAAACTTATAACTGCTATATTATAATCATATATCAAATTATTTAAGCCCAACACAAAAATTCCTTTGTCAAGGTTTATTAATGTTCCATAATCAATCAAATTAGAGATTAAGTAATTAGAAAGTAATAAGCATAAAATAATTGAATAATTTTACTATTGAGTTTATCAAAATAAAAAAGAACTTGAATTCAATCATATATCATATTCAAAGTTGTAATGAAGAAAAACGAAAGATATAAGTAAGAGAAGAAGAAAACAAAAAATAGTATCTTGACTCTTCATTTTTTATCTTTAACTTGTTGTTGAATCCCTTCTTTAATCTTCACATCACGTTTAAAACTCCTTAAAATTTAGTCTCTTGTGTGTGCTTTCTTGTTGTCTCTCTTTTTGGCTTCAAAAGACTTCTATTTATATGTTTTATGGCTTTAAATTAAGACAACTTAATTTTTAGAGCAAGTTAGGATTTGTTTTAGTCACACTGGCATCGTGACCTTGGCTTTTAGGCACTGCAGCACTAGAAGCACTAACTTGGGTGTCGTCAAATAGTTCCATTGATTGCAAACCTACAAAATAATAATAAATTACATAAAAAGCCTAAATATTCATGCTTATAATGAACAAATGCTAAACTTAAGGAAGCATAAATAATAAGTGAATATGTGCCTATCAAACTCCCCTAAATTTAGCAATTTACTCATCCTTAGCAAAGAGAAAGAAACTAAAATCTAGAAAAATAAATAACAGGTTGGTTGATGTTTAACAACTTATCTCAAAGATTGCATATAGTTTACAACTCATGAAAACTTTAGAAAACATAAAAGTTAGAATGTCAATCCATGCATTAGCCTTACCCTATATGTGATTCGCTTGGTGCGTGTGTGTAAGATATTCTCATTAGTCATTCACACTCAGATCAGTTTATACATACAAAGATGTGAAAATTTTGTCTCTATAGATTTTTAATTTATTCACATTTGATAGGTTTGCTTTTCATATCACTTTCCACAAATATAGGTTCACACATAATCTTAGATCAATTAGGTCTTTATTCAACTTATAATGTATGGCTAGGTTAAAGGTAGGATAGAATAGATAAATTTAGGTTTAATTCACACCATAAATACACATTCTTATTCTCAAGTCATCAAACCTTTCATAAAATTTTCCAAAGATCCCTCTAAACTTATTTCACAACTTTCATTGTCTACTTAATTGCCTGTGTTTTTTTTTTTCTTTCTCTCTTTTATTTTTCTAAGCTAGGGATATAGCAAGCTAGGGATATTTTTCTTTTATATCCCCAAACTTAAGTTTTTACAACATGTGAACAATTTGTTGGAGATGATGCTTACATGCTATTTCAATTTTGTATAAATATTTATTATTTAATATTTATACAATGAACATTTTAATAAATCGTGAATTTTTTATTATATAGTATTAAGCTTGTCAATTTTTAAACGTTGTAAATTTAAAGAAGTATAGATCAGCGCTAAAAGTTAGCATTCTAAGAGTTAAAACTTTGTCTAAATTAAGAACAAAAACTTGGGAATATATTAGCAATGACATAGTTGGAAGAAATAACAAACAGTGTTAAGAAATGTCATTATGCAGTATGTTCTTAAAAACATCAATCTTGATCTGTTGTTGTCGACATGGATCGAATAGTATTCCTTCTGAATCAGTGTGTGCTATATCTAAATTGTCCAGACAGTTAGTTTTAATAAATCGTGGGCTTAGAAAAAGCTCGTATAGGTATGCAAGTATTTAGTAAGAACTGGATACTAAAATAGAATCACGATGACCTTTAATAAACATCCCATAATGACGTCAATGAAGGGTCTTCTCAAGCTGAGTAGTATTCGTAGTTTTTTAACTTGAATGCCACGATGGGCTTGTGAGTGATCCACCATACATTAATTTTGTGCATATCAAAGGCTTTTCATGGTCTGACCTTTGGCTATCATTATGTATGGTCTGATGTTCATGGAGTCTAATATGCATAGATATGGAATTTGTCAACTCATATGGGTGAGTTGTATATCCTGATGCTCCGAGAATATATTTCAAGAAGTCTTGTGACTACAAGCACAAACCTTGAATTTTTTTTTTGTAAGGTTAAACAATATTACAAAGGTGTTTGCGGATATAATTTATGAAAATACAAATTCAGAGATAAGTTTATAGTCAAGCAAATAGAGATTTGACACTAAAAATATATACATCTGCTATTCTGGGATATAGGTGATGGAAGGACTATACGTATATGTTTTAACATCAACTTGTATAATTCAATATGCTGCTTTGTTATAATCGTAATATGTGTGTGAAGCATTATTCACAGACTTATGAAAGAGTTCTATAAGATAAACTAGATGTGACCTTAGAGAGTCTCATAATATGAGGTGTACCCGTTGAGGACTAGGGTAGGGAACTGGGTTGAAAAGTTCAATTTTAAAAAATTATAGATGAGTAGGATTTAGTATTGGGACCTCTCGAGATTGACACATGTCAAATTCTAATTGTTAGAATTTTACATATTACTAAACCTTAAAGGATAAGCTTTATATAGTACTTGGACAAGTGTAAGACACTTGTCATGTACATAATCATTTTAAGAAAGCTTAATGGCTAAGCTTTGGATAACACTTGGACAAGTTTATGGACACTTATCAATCACTTGATTATCTAAATAATGCTTAAAGGTTAAGTATTGTTTAAAATAGTAACAAGTGTATCTTTGATAATTTAAAATAATCAAAAGCTTAAGAGATTTTTTGCTTTTTATCCATCATATAAAAGTTTTATACTACGTGTGAGAAAGGTGGACAAAAAGGATTTTTACCTTCATCGTTTGCAATAAACATTTCAGCCTTTTTTGAAGAAAAATAAGCAAGTTAAAAGAGACTAAAACAAGAGTTTCTTTAATCCTGTTGGAATTAAAAGGCTACTGTTCTAAATTCTTGATCCCACCTGTGTCAAGGACTAGATTTTTTTCAAGAAAACACTTCAACGTGAGACTTTGAGATCTATTTATCCAATAACATTATCGGTGGTTCATTAAAGTATATTTTCTATTATTGATGGAAATGCTTGTGTTTATGTGATTTTAAAATGCATATTATGCTTCCACTACATGGTGTGTGATATATACTTGCATTTCACTACCCAAAAACACTTACACACCCGATCCATATTAAAACTCCAACAAAATTGGTATCAAAGCATACTATATGTGAGGTATGTAACAAAAGAGTTATGTATTGTTGGACAATGGAGTAAATGTGTGATGTTTGACATTAAGGCCTAAAACAATGGGTGATACAGCTTTAAGCGTTGACGCTACAATGTCAGATCTTTGTTTGATTAACGTTGGGGCATTCCTTGTTCAGCACTGTGGTGTTCATGGTTTTCACTCCCTTTCAAATTTTAAATGTATGTGATGCCTATATTATGCAATTATATAACTATTATATAAATTATGATGATTCCTTTACATTGTTAATCACAATAAGAGCTCTATTAATGGAGGTCAGTGGTGCTTGCATAAAATAAATATGTATTTAAAAATGATATCCTTATGAGATATGGATAGTATCAAAATCTCACTTAATTAAATTAAAAATGTATTTCATTCTTGTCAATATATTTTTTGGCACCTGATTGCAACTTTTGCAACTATACAGTTACTAGTATATTCCTAGGTCTATGTCCCATTACAGACAAGGCTCTAACTATTAGATCTTCACTGAGTATTATAACCAGCTAACAATTAGTTGTGCTAACATTTAAAATTTATATCTCTCAGCGTGGCCAATTGTGGGCCTTTATCTAAACTACGTTATATCAAATCTAAACTCCTTCAGAGCATACAATGTCTATAATATTACATTGCATGAAACCATTTAAATAGGTATTAGCAATAGAATGAATATGTACACATGTATAAATACATAAGTATATGTACATTCAGGGATGACACGTAAGCACCAACTCTAACATATACTTATTATTCTAATGTTAGACTATATAAACCTAGTATGTAGTTGGATTTCATTGATTCTTAGTTTATGATCTTAATACATATAATTGATTTATTCTATCTTGAGTTTAATACTTTCATTATAACTGATCAATCTTTTGAATGATTGAGGAACTATGATGAACTTTACAAAGGGATTCATGTGTTTAGCCTCAAAACGTTTGATGCATGATCATTGAGTAACGACTATAAGTTTCATGTAGGATAGACATATACCTAAATGACATGTATGGCATAATTTAGACTTGATCTTAATGAATTACATTTTAATTTGATTGCCATAGACATATTGGTGATTATTAGAATGCATAATATAATCACTTGACCATCGACAGAGGCTTGTGATGAGATTAGTGTCTAAGCCAATAATTTATATTAAGGGATTAACTAAGTGGTTAATGAATCTAATGAAATACTAGGGAATGAGTCTATACCATAGAAAATTATCTTTTAAAGAATTTATCTCTTGTTTGTTATTGTTTAGGTTAATTAAATTGATAGAATTAGATAAGTTAAATAAATTTCAGAATTTAAATTTGTTGAATAGAAGTTAAGTAGCTATAATTTTATTATTGATTGAAAGAATTAGATCACATAATCCCTATAGGAACGATATCTAGACTTTAAATCTTGTATTATTTGATATGATAGCGTATACTTGCGCTTAGCTATTGTAGCACAAAACAGTCATAAGAGGCAGGAATAGGCCGAACTCAATATCTATTTCCAATTATTACAAATTGAATAATAGTTTTACAAGAGACGGCAAAAACGTAGATTTAATAAGGAATTAAATTTCAACAACATAAAGTTACCCGAAAACTATTAGGAACACATTAAATTCAGGATTATATACCAATTATAACTAACATTATTTGATTTATTATCATAATTACTAATGTAATAACTTATTATATCTTAACTCTTATAAAAAGTCAAGAAGCTGATTAGAGATGCATCGGCTATTTTTCATTCGTATAAATACACAAAATTCCTAGAACAAAAAGTATGTCCATTAAAGCACACAAAAACTAATGACCTATTGGGCTCTTTAATACAATTCCCTTTCACATGCATGCACACTTTTTTATCATGTATTTACTAACTTAAGCGTCAGAGTACTCTTTCTTGCAGAAGGACGTAGGGACTTTTCGCAACAATGAAAAGTATGTAAGAGCAAGAAAATAATATCTCGTGGAAATCATATTGTAGAACTTCAGAGATAATAGTCAAAATTATTTTATTATGAATGAATAATCTATTGGTAGCATGAACACATGCCGCTTTCGATGATTCTCTGTGCAAAAGATATTGTAGAGTGTTAATGACAAATATAGGGATGGAACAGCTTATCAATTCCAATCAAATATTATTTTGTATTTGTTATCCTTGTAGTAGATTCCATAATTTCAAATATATTGATGCTTTAGGTACAAATTATACGATGAACAATAAAACTATACATTTATATATTCAAGTATGCTAAGTACAGTATTTGCTTACATTCCTGCTTAGTAAAACTTTTTTGCTAGTCTCATGCTTAATTACAATTGCTTGTTAAGCAGCCAGATCCACTGTTTCTGAACAAATTCTACTCAACTTATGTTGGTAAATTACATCCAGCTTCTATACAACAACAATTTCAATCTTTTTACCATTTTAACTAGGCAAAACGAAACCTCCACCATATGCATCTTTTAATCATTATATGCATATTTGAAAGACTGCAGGTCATAAGAAATATGATTGATGCAAGAAATTTTCAAATTTGTGATAAATTTATTATTGTGGTTTCTTGCCATCATTGTCAAAATGTGAGTGTTAAGAGGAATTTGATCTTCGTAGCTCATGAACTCAACAGGATTGGTAGAGAGATGAGAGAAAATCCTTAGAAATTTTATTAAGAGAGAATTTCTTGTATACAATCAGCGGATGTTTTTCTCATCAATAAACCCCTTATTTATTAGTAAAGATTGATCATGAGTGTTGTTAAAATTACTATTATACCCTTAATGGGTATATTCGCGGTAGATAACAATTTAGTGCATTTGTGTGATCATTGTTCCTATAAGTGTCATTTAGTTTAAATGGTTAAATTATTTTAATTGGTATAAAAGGTTTAAAATTTGAATCTCGTTCATATCAGGGTAAAGGAGTGGTTTGGTTATTATATTTCGGTAAATAATAACTAAACCATACTCAAATTGTTAGAGGATTTGGATCTAAGGAGGGATCTATAAGTCCCGCCGGGAATGCAAAAAAATATTAAAATATCAGAAGGTCTGCTGTCTCACTTATTACATATCAAAACACAATATCAATCCATTACAAGATCTTGGAAGAAAATTTTAAAAAACAAAAAAACGATAAATGCTATTTAGTCATATATTCTTAAATTTCAACCTAACTTCTAAAGTAAAACCTCTTCACTGCCTCCAAATTTGTGCGAGAAAATATTTTATTATTGTAAGTAAATTATTATCTTCTGGTGTACCCATTACTTTGAGCTTGAGTTCTTGTCTCGTTGAGATGAGAGTATGACATCAATGGCTTCCCTTACTTGAGAAATATTAGGAGCTTTTTCACCTGGAGCTGGCCAAAATTCATCTGTTGCAAGTACCTGCAACATTAAACAAAAGATTTTACAGTTAAAAATAACCTTTCTTCTTCAAATTAAAAGAAATGCAAATAGAAAAAAAAAATTGCATGAAATCATACCTTTACTTGCAGATGAAGAAACTTGACATAGCTAATTGCTTTCTCCAACATGGTCACCAAATCAACCTACAAATATATGTGACAACATGTTCAGACTTAGAGAATAAAGTTAAGCAGGAAACTAGTTTTTTATAAATGTAAAATACAAACAAAAACAATAAACCAACCTTGGAGCCATTAGGAACCAGTTCCTGCAGTATCTTAAGCCGCTCACTGATCCGTTCTCTACGATTCTGAAAGAAAAACATTCTTTTAATTTACACATAATTGCTGACTCTAGAAGTATATATATTTTAGGTTCATTTTAGACTTAAAGAAAACCTTGGCCGCAATAGTTTGCGGGTCCTTTGAATATGGAACTGGTTTCGGCTTAGGCTTTTTGGTTGTGGTAGTACTTGAGCATTGCTTCTTCAGAGCTTGCATGGCCTCTCCCCGAGAAACCAGTAGTCGTTAATGTTTATTATTATAACATAAGAAAAAAGAAGAAGATAATAATGAAAATTGAGCTAATATGTGCTATTGAAATAGAAGCACACAAACAAGCAAAATAATTCACCCAAGCAATATAATAATGTAGAATAAGTTACTAATAAATAAATAGAGAAAGGGGTAGAAGAAGAACACACAAAGAATTACCTACGATCAAGATCACACTCTTCTCTTATTATGAATCTCAAGGCACTCACAAAGTATGCCTTTTATAAGAAAGATCACAAAGAAAACTTTCTCTTTTACTCTAGGGATTTTCTCTCACAAAGAACCACTACGATCTCTTGTTTATCACAAAGATTGTCAAGATTATTAGTTGATCACAAAGATCTCTTATTTTATCACAAAGATGTGTTTACAAGCCAATTGGTAGCCTTTATATAGGCTTTAGGATGACTTAGGTTTACCCTATATGTGTGGGAATCGTATTAGGGAGTCCTGGAGCAAGTGGGAGATGAAATTAGGAAGTTTCCTAATTTTGGGACACTGTTTCCGTCTCCAGCATCGCGGCGCTGGGCTCTCGTCACTGCGGCGCTGGCGCACTTTTTGCTTAGCGCTGCGGCGCTCAGGTTCTGTTCTAGGCACCGCGGCACCCACGCCTGGTCGCTGTGGTGCCCGCGCCTGGTGCGCCCTTCTTCGTTTTTCGCATCCGTCTTCGATCCATGCACACCCTACGCACTTGGCTTGAACCCCAAATCATATTCCGATGATTTTTAATCAATATTCTCACAAATCCACTCTTTGATTCAAAATCATCCACAAAGTAACTCGATCTCTCATTTTCGCATTTTCAGTCACCTTCACAAAGTAGTGACTCCGGTTAAGTCCTTGCATAGGACGAACTTAACCGAGGGTAGTGGCTTAGTCAACATATCAGCAGGATTTTTAGATGACACTATTTTTGTTAGACTAACTTCACCATTTTGGACAATCTCATGAATGTAATGGAGCCTCACATCAATGTGTTTCGACCTCTCGTGGAACACTTGATGCTTGCTTAGGTGTATGGCACTTTGGCTATCACAATACACACCGGTGTTCACATCTTCACTAGTCAATACCTTTGCGCATATGCTTTTTACTCACACGGCTTCTTTAATAGCTTCTCCAACAGCTATGTACTCTGCCTCTGTGGTAGATAGTGCAACCACATGTTGTAGAACTGATCTCCAACACACACACTACACCCAAACACTGTGAATACGTAGCCCATTAACGATCTTCTCTTGTTAAGATCACCTGCATAATCTGAGTCTACGTACCTTCTTACCATTTCATTGCTGTCCTAATCCCTCTTATACACTAACCCGTGATTCGACGTTCCCTTGAGATATCTCAGAATCCACTTTACTGCAAGCCAGTGATCTTTTTTTGGATTCGCCATATATCTACTCACCACACTTACAGCCTGTGCTATGTCTGGTCTTGTGCAAACCATTGCATACATGATGCTCCCTACAGCGCTTGTATATGGTACTTTGCTCATCTGCAGTTTTTCTTCATCGGATGTCGGCGACTGTGCTGCTGAAAGTCTGAAATGCATGGCCAAAGGAGTAGAGACAGCCTTCGCGTTTGACATACCAAACTTCTCCAACATTTTGACTATATATCGCTGTTGGGACAAGAAGATAACATCTCTTCTTTCCCTCAAAATATCCATACCCAAAATTCTCTTCGCTGCTCCCAAATCCTTTATTTCAAACTTGCCACTCAACTGCTTCTTGAGCTTCTGTATTTCTTCCATATTCTTGCATGCGATCAACATATCATCGACGTATAAAAGCAAATACATCATCCCACAACTCATGTTCTTGAAGCACATGCATCCGTCATACTTGCTACTACTAAAACCATAAGCCATCATAAACTCATCAAAGCTCCTATACCACTGTCTAGGTGATTGCTTTAACCCGTACAATGACTTCTTTAGCAAACAAGCATGATCTTCTTTTTTGGGCTCCTCGAACCCTTGCGGTTGTGCCATGTATATCGTTTCTTCAAGCTCTCCATGTAGAAAAGCTATCTTTACATCCATCTGCTCTAGATGTAAATCAAGGTTTGCACACATGGCTAACAAAATCCTAATAGATGTATGCTTGACAACTGGAGAAAATATCTCATGAAAATCAACTCCCTCTCTCTGAGTAAAACCTTGTGCTACTAACCTAGCCTTGAATCTTCTAGGCTCAATTCCCGATATCCCCTCCTTCACCTTATACACCCACTTGCACCCGACTAGCTTCTTTTGAGGTCTCTCCACCAACTTCCAGGTATTGTTCTTCTTAAGAGAAAAAATTTATTCTTCCATGGCCTGCTGCTATTCTTTCTTGTTTTCACTTTTCATAGCTTCACCATATGTCCTAGGCTCATCATACTCAAGAGTGTAAGCAGAATTAAATGCATAAGTAACTAAGTCTGCTTGTGCATACCTGACTGGTGGGTTGATCGTTCTCCTTAGCCTGTCTCTAGCAAGCTGGTACTCTTCAAGTTCCAACTCAGGAGTTTTAGTCTTCTTTTGGGTGGACTTGGAGAAACTTGCCGGTGTTCTTGGTTCATCTTCAAGGATCTCCTTGTTGAAATGTTGATCTGGGGGCATATCAGATCCATTTTCAGGCGTTACTTCAACTTCTATTGACTCGGGTGCTGAGTCTTCCTTGATCACAGGTTCTTCTTTCTCATCTTCATGAGAGGTTTTCATCATCGTCATCTCATCGAATGTCACATCACGGCTTATGATACTTCTTTGTGGTGTTAAGTCTTTACACCACACCTTGTATCCTTTTACTCCTTCGGGATATCCTATGAATACCCCTTTGATAGCTCTAGGTTCCAACTTCCCCTCCTTAACATGTACAAAGGTAGGGCAACCAAATATTCTGAAGTGGTCATACTTCGGAGGATTGCCAAACCATTTCTCTTCTGGCATCTTGAAGTCAATTGCTGAGGAAGGACTTCTATTAAACAAGTAAGTTGTAGTCACTACAGCTTCTCCCCATAATGTCTTGGACATCTTTGCATTGGTAAGCATGCATCTAACCCTTTCAAGTAGGGTTCTGTTCATCCTCTCAGCTACCCCATTCTGCTGCGGTGTTAATCTTACCGTTCTATGCCTTGCAATCCCATGCTTGGCACAAAACCCATCAAACTCTCTGTTACAAAATTCGAGGCCGTTGTCAGTTCTCAACTTCTTCACTCTTTTGCCAGTCTGATTCTCAACAAGAATTTTCCAAGTCTTGAATAATTCAAAGGCTTGATCCTTGCTCTTCAACATATAGACCTACAGCTTCCTCGAATAGTCATCAATCAAGCTGAGAAAATACCTGGCACCACCACGAGTAGCCGTCTGAGCTGGTCCCCAAAGATCTGAGTGTATGTAGTCAAGAGTCCCCTTAATCTTATGCTCGCTGGTACTGAACCTCACTCTATGTGCTTTCCCTAGCACACAATGCTCACAAAATTCTAAAGGCTGGAACTTATCCTCTCCAAATGCCTTTTGACTATATAACTCCTTTAGGTTTCTCTCACCTAGATATGTCAACCTAAGATGCCACAACTTAGTTTGCATACTCTCATCATCTACAGAAAATAGTGCAGAACCGCTCATGACTTCACCCTTAAGCACATAAACACCTTTGCGCTTTTCTCCTTTCATCACCACCATGGAACCTTGCAAAACTCTTAAAATCCCTCTGTCGATCTTGATGGAACACCCATTTGGTCTAAAGTCCCTAGTGAGATCAAATATCTCTTCAAGTCAGGAACATACCTAACATCTGTCAACTCTCTTACTCGCCCATCATGCAGCCTAAACTTAACACTACCAATTCCCATCATCTGACATGTAATGTCATTACCCATTAACACCTTACCACCACTAATAGGCTGGAAATTTGTAAACCAGGACTTGTGTAGGCACATGTGAAAAGTACAACCAGAATCAAGAACCCATTGTTCAGAGTTCATACCATCAGTAGCGACGAGTGTCTCTGCGCTGTCATAGCTATCATCATAGGCAAGTGCAGCATCCGCTTTCTTTTTATCTTGTGTTCTCTTCTCAGGATAGTCATTTATGAAGTGCCCCTCTTTCTTGCAACAATAGCACTTCCTAGGAGTCCTAGACTTCGACCTTGAGCCTTTTTTCTTTCCATCTCTATATGAGGGCCTTCCTCTTACAGATAGACTTTCTGCATTGCCCTCGGTCTACTTTCCTAATAACTTTGAGTTTAATGATGATTTTACATCACTCATCCTTAAACTCTCTCTGCCGTAGAGTAGCGTATCAACAAAATTCTCATAGCTCTTGGGGGGTGAACTCAGCAGGATAATTGCTTTATCTTCATCTTCTATCTTCATGTTGATAGACTCAAGATCAAATATGATCTTATTGAAGGCGTCTATATGATCTTTCATCGGCGTCCCCTCTAACATGGATAGCTGATATATCTTTTTCTTTATATGTAATCTGTTGGCCAACGATTTCCTTATATAAAGAGAGTCAAGCTTTCTCCAAAGATCTATTGCCATCATCTCACCTGCTACTTCTTTTAATACATCATCGCTCAATGACAGAAAGATTGTACTATGAGCTATTTCTTGAATGTCCCTTCTTTCTGCTTCTACTCTAGATGACTTTGGCATCTTCTCTTCATCACTAGATGGAGCTGCAGTCTCCTCTAATGCCGAACCAAGCCTTTGGCTCACCATTAACGCCCTAACCTTCATCTTCCACAGATTGAAGTCATTCGTGCCATTGAATTTCTCTACCTCATACTTGGGTGTGGCCATGTCTACTTAAAACTAAAGCTCTGATACCAGTTTGTTGAAGCGAAAGCACACAAACAAACAAAACAATTCACCTAAGCAATATAATAATGCAGAATAAGTTACTAATAAATAAATAGAGAAAGGGGTAGAAGAAGAACACACAAAAAAATTACGTGGTTCGGTAACTTGCCTACGTCCATGGTGGATCAAGATCACACTCTTCTCTTGTTATGAATCTCAAGGCACTCATAAAGTATGCCTTTTATAAGAAAAATCACAAAGAAAACTCTCTCTTTTACTTTAAGGATTTTCTCTCACAAAGAACCACTACGATCTCTTGTTTATCACAAAGATTGTCAAGATTATTAGTTGATCACAAAGATCTCTTACTTGATTACAAAGATGTGTTTACAAGCCAATTAGTAGACTTTATATAGGCTTTAGGATGACCTAGGTTTACCCTATACGTGTGGGAATCGTATTAGGGAGTCCTGGAGCAAGAGGGAGACGAAATTAGGAAGTTTCCTATTTTCGGGACACTGTTCCCGTCTCTAGCGCCGCGGTGCTGGGCTCTCGTCACCGCGGTGCTGGTGCGCTTTCTGCTCAGCGCTGTGGCGCTGGCATCTTGGCGGCGCGGCGCCCACGTCTGGTCACCGCGGCGCCCGTGCCTGACGCGCCCTTTTTCATTTTTTGCCTCCTTTCGCGTCCATCTTTGATCCATGCACACCCTACGCACTTAGCTTGAACCCCAAATCATATTCCGATGATTTTTAATCAATATTCTCACATGTGCAATTAATGACGAAAAATAAATTAAAGTACCGTATGGGGACGTTTAACCCTTTTTGCATCTTGTGATTGTGAGTCCAAGACAGTATCAGTGACTACAGTTGCTTCAGTGTATAACCAGTCACCAAGATTTTCCTTTGTAATACAGTTTATCATGAATTTATAGTCGTTTGAAGTATCACAGTAATTAAAATTCTCTATTATTCTATAGTGAGAAAGTGTAATGACTGAAATTCTACATCGGGCAAACTCGTTTAAAGTGAAAGCCTTATAAGGAAAAATTTCCTCTACCCTTGCGAGACACCTTTTGGAGATGGTGATTCGTTCCGCCCATAAAGGATAAAGTCGTGAGGGGACAAGGTAGTGCAACGGAAGTGTGCGTGAACCCCAAAGCGGACAATACCTTGCACGGGGACGGGTGGGCTCTTTCATTTGGTATCAGAGCCGAGGATGGCTCTGTTTCGGTGGTGGGGGGTATTGTAATGACCCAAATCCCCCCTACCCTTACAAAGTGCCTTTTGGGGATGGTGATTCGTTTCGCCCATAAAGGACAAAGCCGTGAGGGGACAAGGTAGCGCAGCGGAAGCGTGCGTGAACCCTAAAGCGGACAATACCTTACACGGGGACGGATGGGCTCTTTCAGAAAGCTTCTTATTCTTCTTAAAGCTGAGCAAAGATTGCTTTGCTCATATTCATTTTTTCACAGGTTTATGTCCTGGATTTATTTCTTTTGGCGAGGACCGATTTATCTTAGAGGGATTGGGTATAAACCCTAAGCTTGGTCGCACTAAAAAATTTTTGTGATCTTCTGGAATTTCCTCCCTGATGGATGGATTAAAGTAAATACATACGGATTTTCTAAAAGTAATCCAAAAAAAGTAGCTTGTGGGGGAGTTTTTCATGATGAAAGAGGTACTTTCTTCAGAGGCTTTTCTTATCCATTACAGATTGAGACAATATTTTATGCTGAAATAATGAGAGCGATCATAGCTATTGATATAGCTTATGCTCGTGATTGGCATAGATTGATTCTAGAAACTGATTCTTTACTCTTGATCAATTTCTTTTCTAATCCAAAGTTGAATCATCCTTAGAATCTTATTACTAGATGGAAGAATTGTCAGTGGTGTGTGTCTAATATATATTTTTGCTTTGTTTATTCTTTTAGAAAAAGCAACAGTATTGCGGACTGCTTGACAAACATTGGCTTGAACTATGATGATCTTATATGGTAGGTGTGTTCACCATCTGAAATCTTATATTTGTTATATAAAGATGTCAATGATTACCTCAATTATAAATTTCATTGATCTATTTTAAATGGTTGTAATCTTATTAAACTTCCTTATTATTTTTTTTTATTTTGACATTATGAGCATTTTATGGGGTAAGGCCCATTATGTCCCCCCTAAATTGTAATTTTTTTTTTTAATCTTTCAATAAATTTTTCTCGCTTGACGTGATTTACCTTAAAAACAAAATGATGCATTCCCATGCACGAAATTATCATACCCATGTTTGAAGTTTATCAAAGAGTGAACTTCCTCAGCTAGTTGATAATTTTCAGCCCCTAAGTGAGAATTTGCTCTGCTTGAAAAGGTAGAAGTACTCACTATGGCTATAATTTTTTACAGGTACTCAGAAGTATTTGGTTCAGACAGTTTTCCAACACATAAATCAGATATTTATATACGTGAACTCTCCTCAATTAATCAGTCTCATTGAACTCTCTTAATTAATTCATCGGCCAGCGGCCATCAACTACTCAATTCTATTCCAGCTTACGTTTGTAGTGGACATCTCCAGCACGTGGGCTAGCCAGAATGCACCACTTTGATTAATTAAAATCAGGTATTTTTTGCGAAGTGCATATATAAAATATATATGAAATCCACTCTGCCATTCCCTAACCTCACATGGATGAAGCCATGTAATCATATTTGAGTTTAAACTACGTGCTTTCAACTACACAAGCTCAGGCATGTGCGTTTGCTTGCTTAACAACTTGTCTTAACTCCCAATTAGATCATAATCTTCTCTTTGATTTAACCCCTCTCCATGTACCGCACCTTTTGCTAGATCGAGTGAGGTGTGATGTTCAGTTGGAGCTTATACACAATATGAGTTTGTAATTATTTTGTGAACAAGGAACCATCAATCCCACCTTCGATAGAATTAGGTAAACCTCCGTTACAACTTAAGACACTTGATTGTCTCACGTCCAAATTTTATCTAAATCATTTGTTAATATTATTGTAAATTCTTGATCTTACTTGCTAGGCATTTAGTGGTAGGATAGACCTCCTATTGTTGTCAAGTTCTTATAGGATGCAAATGGCGTTTCAAGCTATAATTTTTGTCAATTCTTGAAGATATCTACTCTGAGTTGTAGTTCTTCATATGCTTTGTGCTCATTTATTTTATGAAAAAGACTTTCTTCAATTTGCATCTAGTTTAGTAGCTTTGTTTTTTTTGAATGAATGCTTCATTTTATTTAAGAAATAGACTCAAAGTATATATGAATACACTTTCTTAAACAGAAGGGAATGAAATTCTCCCACACATTAGACATAAGTAATAAAAGCCCATTTTGCAAGAAAATAAGCAATAGTGTTTGGTCCCTCCCAACAAAAGTGCATGAAGTATTACCAAGTTTATCTAAAAACTCCAAGATGTTCTGCAGCAAATTTCCTTCAATACCATGGATATGCTATGTGGAGATGGCCTGAATTAGGTTCTTGCAATCCGATTCTATTTGCAATGGCTTCAGTAATTTCCCACTTATCTTCAAGCTCCACATATCTCCCAAACTGATCATCATTGCAAAGCATTCTGCTGAGAATGGAGAACATGCCGAAATGAAAGACTTGGTCGAGCACTTCCAAACAATTGCATCCTCATCCCTGATCACCCAGCCTACACCCGTTAAATTTCCTTCCGAGTTAACACTTGCATCTACGTTCAATTTCCAATTCCCCGTTGCAGATGGTTGCCAAGATTTTTCCAACACAGTATCATCAATAGAATTATGGAGTGGCACAACATGCCATTTTGTATCTCGAATACCTTGCAACAGTTTAAATTCATCCAGCAATTTTCTTGCTCTTGAGATAATGGGCTGTGCCCTGTATTCTGAAGATCCCATAACCATATCATTTCCATGCGTACCTCTAATATTCCCATGAAGAAAGCAATTTCGCTGATACCAGCATTCTCAAAGCAATATGCAAAAGAGTTCAATATCCCGATCGAAAAGAGATTTGAACATGTGAAAGAGGAAGCTTCCAATATCCGAACCATGAAGTCACCCACCACCCTCGAGAACTCACACTGACTCTAGATTAAGCTAACTGAAGAGCATTCAACTAGAGCATGGAAATGAGATTCCACATGATCTTCACACCGAAAACATTCAGCATCAACAGGAACATGTCTTCTCATCAATGTCATATTAGCAGGAATACTTTTATAGAAAACCCTCCGCACAAAGATTTTTACTTTTAGAAGTAGAGGCGGGCAGAATCGGTTTTGGTTTCAGTTCTGACCCGAACAGAACCAAAACCTAATCAATCGGTTCAAGTCTATTCAAATAAAACCGAACCGGTTCAGTTCGATTTAGTTTAATTTTGTTTTTTTTTTTAATTTTTAGTGTATTTTTTTTAAACTAAACTAAAACTGAACCAATTAGATCTAAGAAAATCAAACCGAATCCTAAACTGAAATTTAAATGGAATCAAACTGAACCAAAAATTTTGGTTTAATTCGGTTCGATTCACGAATTAATCTTGTAAAGTACCAATTAATTGAGTTGGGGTACATTAGGTGTGCCAACTGGTATTGTAGCAATTAGAGCCGAATCAACAGGCTAGCTCATTCAACCTTGTAAAGTACCATAATCCCTCCTATGTCATCAAGTCCGCAACCTGATACGTATCCCTCCACAAGCTAGGTGTGATAGGTCTAAAATCCAGTTGCCTTGGTATCCAAGGGTTCGAAAAAATAGTAATTTTGGTACCATCACCCACCGACCATCTCACACCGTGAACTAGCAATTCCTTACCCCAAATCATACTCCGCCACATGAACGAGCTCCCTTTAACAACCATAGCCTCCATAAAGCTAACATTAGGGAAATATTTTGCTTTGAGTATGCAAGCTGGTAGTGAAGAATTATTCGTGAGCAAGCACCAACCTTGTTTTGCGACCAAGGCTTTGTTGAAATCCTGAAGATTTTGCAGACCTAATCCCCTATATTTCATTGCATTACAGATATCTCCCCATTTTAGCCAATGTAACTTCTTCCCATTTTCAGTTGAACCCCGCCAAAAGTCCCTCATAAGTTGCTCATAAATGAAATAGGTAATCGGAATATGGACATTGAATTGTTGGTATCGCTTGAATAACAACTTTTAGAAAGGTTAGCTTCCTTCTAACCGAGAAAGACCTAGCTTTCCACAGCTCTAACCTCTTCCAAACATGCTCAACCACATTCTGAAATACCACCCTTTTACTTAAACCAATGTAAGAAGGAAGGGCTAAGTATTTTTCATAGATGTTTTCACCTACCATGCTGAGAGTTCGTAAAATGTCATCCTTAATCCTGGGATCAACACAAGGGCTAAAGAAGGTAGATGATTTTTTATAATTTAGTGTTTTTACAAATAGCTCCTCGTACCTGGATAGAATTCTCCTTACAGAAGATTAATTTTCAGTGTTAGCTTTGCAAAAAACCAAGTTATCGTCTATAAAGAATAGATGAGTTACTCTTGGAGCATTATGCGCACAAGCAAAGCCATACAAAGAACCCTCCAAATCTGCTTATTGGAACCAATATGATAAACCCTCTGCACATATAAAAAATTAATAGGTGATAGAGGCACCTTGTCGGAATAATGTATCCCTTTGCCCTGTGATTACCCCGAAATCAAAAACAGATTGTAGATAGTCAATTGTGAATCATCTTCACCCACCGTCTACTGAACCTTAATTTTATCATAAAACCAAAAAGGAACTGTCACTCCCCCCAATTATAGGCTTTATTCATGTCCAACTTACATGCTAAAAACCCTTCCCTCCCTCTCTTTCTTGTATCAGTGAGTGCATCATCTCAAAAGCGACAATAATGTTGTCTATGATCAATCGTCCTAGAACAAAAGCACTTTGGGAAGATGATATTACATTTGAAAGTACCACCTTGAGCCTATTTGTCATACATTTAGCAATAATCTTACATATAATATAGTAAAGGCTTATACGGTGATAATTAGAAACCCTAATTGGTGTGGTATCTTTGAGATTAACACAATGTTGTCATCATTAAAATTTTCCAAGGACAAGCCTTCATTAAGCACCCTTAAATAAAATATAACCACATCTCCTTTCACAATGCCCCAATATATCAGGAATAATATTGCACGAAAACCATCCGGTTCTAGAGCCTTGAACACACCAACAGTAGATACAGCTTTGTTAGAGGAATCACTTTTCTTCTCGTAAGATTAGGTTAAAGTAAAGAATCATAACCAAGTTCAACCTTAAATCCTAACCTCTTTGTACAGTGAAATAACCTGTATATCAAGCAAAATAGTAAGAATTCAAAGCAGATAATAAAGAGCACAACACAATTTCTTACGTGGTTTGGCCAATTGCCTACGTCTACGGTGAATCCAAGGATCCTAGCCTCTCTTATTAACTCCCTAGAGATTTTATAAGAAAAACTCAATGAAGAACCCTTAAAAAGACCTAATGTTTAATGCACCCTTACTCTACCATGAGTAATGAACACCCAAACAACGATTTCACCCTAGAGCACACAAGCATTTAGTGTCTACCCAGTTCTTCCTTCTCTTAGAGTCTCTCTTAATGCTTTATTTCAACCTAAAGGGTTTACAAGGATTTATATATGGGTTATTTTGTGCCTATTAACACTAATCCTTATTAGAGTAAGAGTCCAACTCTGAAATCTGAAACAAAAATGGACTTTGCCTGCTCTGGCTCTGCGACGCTAACTCACTGATTTGGGCCCACGGCGCTCAACATTAGGCGCTTCTACGCTCAGCCCTGTCAGCTACTATGTGCTTTTTCCTAGCTTCCTTCGTGTCTTCGAGTCTCGTTTCACTTCTCCCTTCATATCCCGCACGTCTTAGACTTTCCTATACGTGTCCTACATGTTTTAGACTTCTTGTAACTCTCTTCTTTGATATTCATCTCAATTCTTACTCAAACAAGATTGTTGAATCACCAAAGCTCTAATAAACCCTTCCTTGATTCAAAATCTTCCAAATAAGAAGGCTTCTGGATCCGATCCACACTAATACTCTATTACTTAGAATTGAGTCTAGTTAAGTCTCCATAAGACTTAACTTTTTTCGGGCTAGTGACTTTGGTCTCGAAAGGTATTCGTGTACCTTGCATAGGGTATAGATATGTTATACTCATTTCTGACTCTCATCATCTCGATGAGCATGGTTTGGATGTCACCTAATAGTTTGCATTACCCCAACACCCCATGTTGGACCACTTATGGCCATCCTAGTAAGCACATAGAGCCCCTGCATTATGCTTTTCACCCTTAAACCTTATAGATCATTTTTCTACCCTTAGTTTTTCTTTTTTCGCTCTAATCGAATACCTTTCCTCATAGAGCTTGCCTAAGGATATCAAGTTCCTCCTTAGATTAGAAACATGCCTTACACCATGTAAGTCCCTAGTTTCTCTACCTTGCATCTTCAATCTTATGTCACCATCTCTCATGATCTCACAAATCATGTCATTCTCTATTTGAGCTTTACCTCTCTTGGCTTTATAGTTGGTAAACATCTATCTGTCGGGATATATATGGATGCTACACCCCAAATCTAGTATCCATTTGTCAGCGTATTTTTCCTTTGAGGCTACCAACATGTCTACAACTTTGCTATCTTCCCTAAGAGTACCGATTACAGCACACCCTCCTTGTTCTTTTGATCTCAAACAATCCTTCACAAAGTACCCCTCCTTATTACAAAGGAAATACTTATTAGATCTTATTCTCGATTGGTTACTCTTTTTTCTTGTGCAAGTAATGCTGCTCTACTCTCGAATTTAAATCTCTTTGTCAATTCTTTTGAGTTCAATGATGCCTTGACATCATTCATCATTAAGAACTCCTTACCATATAGCAGCGTATCCATAAAACTCTCATAACTCTTCGACAATAAACTTAACAAGATTATGGCATTGTCTTCATCCTCAGTCTTGAAACCTAATTGCTCAAGACTTATGATGATCTTATTGAACTCGTCAATGTGTGCTATCAATGAAGATCTTTCATGTATAGTTAACTGATGTAGTTTCTTTTTCATAAAAAGTCTACTTGCAAGAGACTTCTTCATGTTTGATGCCTCAAGTATCTTCCATAGCCCTAAAGTAGTTTCTTTATCACCAACTTCCCTTTATACTTCGTCGCTTAATGCTAGGATTATAGTACTGTAAACCTTTTTCTGAATTGTGTCCCAATCGTTCTGCCCAAATTTTGAGGTTATCATCTCTTTGCCAGTATAGGAACTGGCTTCCTCCAAGGTTGAGCCTAGCTCTTCCTTCACTAGTAGAGCCCTAACCTTATTCCTCTAAAGATTTTAAAGTCATTCATCCCATTGAACTTCTCTATTTCTTACTTGATTATAGCTATGGTTTAAATACCTTAGGTGTGTATTATCGAACCTTAGCTCTGATACCAGTTTGTTGGAGGAATCACCATTCTCCTTGTAAGATTAGGTTAAAGCGAAGAACCTTAACCAAGTTCAACCTTTAACCCTAATCTCTTTGTGCAGCAGAATAACCTATATATCAAGCAAAATAGCAAGAATTCAAAGCAAGTAATAAAGAGCACAATATAATCACTTACGTGGTTAGGCCAATTACCTACATTCACAGTGGATCTAAAGATCCTAGCCTCTCTTATCAACTCCCTTGAGATTTTACAAGGAAAACCCAATAAAAAACCCTCAAAATGACCTAATGTTCAGTGTATCCTTGCACTACTGTGAGCAATGAACACCCAAACAATAGTTCCACTTAGCGCACATAAGCACTTAGTGTCTGCCCAGTTCTTCCTACTCTTAGAGACTCTCTTAATGCTTGATTTCAACCTAAAAGGTTTACAATGGTTTATATAGGGATTATTTTGAGCCTACTAACTATAATCTTTATTGGCGTAAGAGTTCACTTATTTTGGAAGTCCAAAACTTCCCAAAACTCAGAAATTTGAAACAAAAATAGACTCCACCCAATTTAGCACTATAGTGCTGAGCATGCTGTGCCCAGAGCCGCAACGCTGGATGCCTGATGTCGCGACGCTGACTCACTGATCTGGTGCCGCGGCGCTTAGTGTTGGGCACTATAGCGCTAGCCCTGTCAACTGGTACATGTTTTTTCCCTGCTTCCTTTGCGTCTTCAAGTCCTATTCACTTTTCTCTTCGTGTCCCACACGTCCTATACATCTTTACACGTGTCCTATACGTTTTAGACTTATTGTGACTCTCTTCTTTGATATTCATTTCAATTCTTGCCCAAACAAAATTGTTGAATCCTTAGTGAAAGCCCATTCAACATACCTAACTGGTCTTCAACAATGCGTGTAATCACGTTATCAAAATCCTAAAGCTGAAGTTCCTAATACTATATCTCATCCTTAACATTGGTTGATTTGAACAAACTAGCCAAAAAAGTCTAAGATGATCAATGAGATACCATTCACATCCTTAACCCACTAACCTCTATTTGAGAACAGCCCCTATATTAATTTTTCTCTCTCTTTGCCGAAGCTTTTGATGAAAAAAGCTTGTGTTACAGTCACCCCAAGCAAACCAGTCAGCTCAAGCCCTTTGGTATCAATAGACTTCTTCATACTCGAGCAACTTCTAGAGCTCCTCCTCTAGATGGTGTACTTGACAGTTTTCAAATGAAATAGAGTTAGATTCTAGTAAACAATTAAGGTTTCTCTCAATTTATTTTATTCTCGTAGGTACTGCCCCTTCTTATTTATAATTCCACTCCATAAGTACCCTACCACACTGATCCAACTTCTTTAAAATAGAAATACACTCTGTACTCTATAACTTTTAGACAACCTCTTCATAGCCCTCTTCCCGAATCTACACCGGCTTAAACTTGAACCTTTTTTCTATAATTTTGCTTATTTGCACTTGGTCCCTTAAACTTCAAAATAATCTGGATAGCTTTGTAGTTCGAGGAAAAGAAATCCAAATGATATTCTTTAGTCTTCGAAAAGAGAGAAAACAAATCTTAGCTTGTAAATGATATATCTAATCCTTCTATAATGAATTTTTCATCTACCTAAGAACCCTTCTAAGTGAATCGATTTCCCATAAAACTAACCTCAGCAAGTTCTAACTCAAAGATAGTATCCTAGAAGTCCTTCATTGAGCTTCTCATCACTATATACCTTTCACCCTCATTATCTCTTTCAAATAAAAATTCATTAAAATCCACTAGAAATCGAAATGGGAGTGTTGAAGCGGAAGCAATCAGACAAGCAAATATTCCAAGTAATATAATGTAGAAACAAGCAATTAAAAAACTAAAGAGAGAAAGTAGAAGAACAACACACAAAATTTACCTGGTTTGACAACTTGCCTACGTCCACGGTGGATCTAGATCACACTATCTTATTATTTAATCTTAAAGTACTTACAAAGTATGGCTTTTACAAGAAAGAACTCATTCTCTTTTGTAAACTAGGGGTTTCTTTTACTAACAATCACAAAGAACACTTTGATCACTTAAATATCACAAAAATGGTACTAAGATGTATTTACAAGCCAATTAAGGTCCCTTATATACTCTTTAAGATGACCTAAGTTAACCCTAAATGTATGAGAGTCATTTTAGGGAGACTTGGAGCAAGTAGGATACTCAACAAAATGAAAAAGTCTTTTTCCTGTACTAGGTGTCGCGGCGCTAAACCATCACGCTCAATGCATCTTTTGTCCTCCTTTTACGTTTATCTTCAATCTTCGCATACCCATCATACTTGGCTTACTTTTTAAATCATATCCCAATGATTTTTAATCAACTTTCTAACAAATCCTCTCATTGATTCAAAATTATGCACAAAGTATCTCGATCTTTCATATCCGTATCAAAAACTTTATCATTGCTCTTCAACACATAGACCAACAGCTTCCTTGAATAATTATCAATTAAACTGAGAAAATACCTTACACCATCATAAGTAGTTGTCTGAGATGGTCCCCAAAGATTCGAGTGTATGTAGTCAAGAGTCCCCTTAGTTTTATGTTTGTCGGTACTAAACCTCACCCTATGTGCTTTTTTAGCACACAATATTCACAAAAATTTAATGGTCGAAACCTATCCTCACTAAATGTCTTTTGACTAAATAACTTATTCAGGTTTCTCTTGCCTAAATATTCTAGTTTAAGATGTCACAACTTGATTTGCATATTCTCATCATCTACAGAGAATAATGCAAAACCATTTACAACTTTACTCTTTAGCACATAAACACCTTTGTGCTTCTCTCATCTCATTACCACAATAGAACTATTTAATACTCTTAAAATCCTCCGTCAATCTTAATGAAACACCTATTCTGGTCTAAAGTCTCTAGTGAGATCAAGTTCTTTTTGAGGTCAAGAACATACTTAACTTTTATCAACTCTCTCACTCGCTCATCATACAACCTAAGTTTAATACTACTAATTTCCATCATTTGACAAGCAACGTTATTACCCATTAACACCTTGCCACCATTAATAGGTTAAAAATTTATAAACCAAAACTTGTGTGGGCACATGTGAAATGTCTAACTAGAATCAAGAACCCGTTGTTTAGTACTCTTACTATCAGTAGTGACTAAAGTCTCTACGCTATCATAGTTATCATCATATGCAAGCGTAGCATCCGCTTTCTTCTTATCTTGTGCTTTTTTTTTTCAGATAGCTCTTTATGAAGTGCTCATCTTTCTTGTAGTAATAGTACTTCCCAAGAGTTCTAAACTTCGATCTTGAGCCCTTTTTTCTTCTATCTCTATATGAGGACCTTTCTCTTATAGATAATCTTTCTGCATTGCCCTCAATTTGCTTTTCTAATAGCTTTGATTTTAATAATGACTTCACATCGCTCATCATTAAACTCTCTCTGCCGTAGAGAAGTATAGCAACACAACTCTCATAACTCTTGAGAAGTGAACTTAGTAAGATAATTGCCTTATCTTCATCTTCTATCTTGATGTTGATAGACTCAAGATCAAGAATGATCTTGTTGAAAGCATTTATATAATCTTTCATCGGTGTCCCCTCTGACATGGATAACTGATATAGCTTCTTCTTTATATACAATCTGTTGGCCAATGACTTTCGCATATAAAGACAATCAAGCTTCTTCTAAAGACCAATCGCCATTGTCTCACCTACTACCTCCCTTAGTACTTCATCGCTTAATGACAGAATGATTGTACTGTAAGCCCTTTCTTGAATGTCCCTTCTTTCTGCTTCAGCCTCAGATGACTCTAGCATTTTCTCCTCTTCCCTAGATAGAGCTACAGTCTCCTCTAATGTTGAGTCTAACTGTTAGCTTACCAATAACATCTTTACTTTCATCTTCCACAGATTAAAGTCATTTGTACCGTTAAATTTCTCTACCTCATACTTGGGTGTAGCCATGTCTGCTTAAAACCAAGCTTTGATACCCGTTTGGTGAAGCAAAAGAAATCAAACAAGTAATTATCCCAAATAATATGATGTAGAAACAAGTAATTAAGAAACTAGAGAGAGAAAGTAGAAGAACAACACACAGAATTTATGTCGATAGGTGATTGATGCTATAATAGCTAAATGCAAGTGCACGTTATCGTATCAAATAATATAGAATTTTAAGTCCAAGTATTGATCCCGCTTAGACTATGCGATCTAATTATATAAATCAATTACTAAAATTGTACCTACTTAACTTTTATTCAGAAAATTACAATCTGAAATTTAATTAACTAATCTTACTCTATCAATTAAACTAAACAAAAGCAAATGCTAGAATTCACAAATAAGGATAATCTAGGGTTTTGACTTGTCCCCTAGTATTTCATTGGATTTATTAACCTTTTAGTTAATCTCTTAATACCAATTGTTGGCTTAGACACTAATTTCATCATAAGCCTCTATCGATGGTCAAGTGACTATATTACATATTCTAACAATCACTTATATGTCTATGGTAATCAAATCAGAATGTAATTCATTAACATCAAGTCTAAATTATACCATACATACCACTTAGGTATATGTCTATCTTAGATGGAACTCATAGTTGTTACTCTACGATCGTGCATCAAACTATCCTAGACTAAACACATAAATCCCTCCGTCCACTTCATCATGATTCCTCAATCATTCAAAATATTAATTAGATGTAATGAAAGCATTAAAACACAAGATAGAATGAATCAATTGAATGTATCAAGTTCATAAACTAAAAATTAACACAATCCAAATCCATACTAGGTTTACATCGTCCAACTTTAGATGAATAATTTAGCCCATCACAAAACCAAAAGTATCCAACCAATTTATAAATATCAACAAGAACAAGAACATAATGATAAAGAAAGAGAAGAAAAACTAATCAAAGTGACTCATAGATGTGCTTCTCGCTCAATCTTGACTTGAAGCTTGAATTTTAATCTTGATTCTTCAATCTTTGGTTTTGATCTTTAATTTTGTGTTGTGAATTCTTTCTATAAGTTTTTGCCTATTTTCTTTTTTTTTCTCTCTTCCCTTAATTAGAGTTTTTGGCCTTCTATTTATAGGTTTATGCCATCAAATTAGTGTTAAAAATCAAATACAAGTCAAAGTAGAATTACTGTTCATGAGTTACTATAACAAAATACTGTTTACGAGTATTGTTCATGCATACTGTAGCATATCACTGTAGTTCGCACTATAGCAATTTGATATTTTTGGCTTATTTTTATTAGAATTTTGACCCTATTTACTCTATTGACTCCAAACCTACAAAAATAATAATAATATGCATCAAAAGCCAAATAATCTTAATTTTTACGAATAAATATTAAGTTTAGAAGATAAAAATATTAAACTTAATTAACTCCTATCAGTAGGCAACTTTCCTACGTCCACGACGGATCCAGATCACACTCTCTTATTATTGAATTTTAAGGTACTCACAAAGTATACCTTTTACAAGAAAGCACTCACAAAGTATGCCTTTTACAAGAAAGATTTCATTCTCTCTTATAAACTAGGAGTTTCTCTCACTAAGAATCACAAAGAACATTTAAATCGCTTAGATATCAAAAAGATGTCGCTAAGATATGTTACAAGCCAATTAAGAGCCTATATATAGGCTTTAGGATGACTTAAGTTAACCCTAAACGTGTGAGAGTTATTTTAGAGAGACATGGAGCAAGTAAGAAACTTAACAAAATAGAAAAGTCTTTTTCTCGCACTGGGCGCCACAGCGTCCACACCTGGGCACTGCCATGCGTCTTTTGTCCTTCTTTTGTGTTCATATTCGATCCTCACGTACCCAACACACCTAGCTTACTCTCTAAATCATATCCTAATAATTGTTAATCAACTTTCTCACATAGAGATTCAAAAATCCACTCAATTGCCGAAGTAATTCCCAAATCGTTTCAATTTGGATTCCTATAAAAGCCTACAACTCTCTAACATGTTAGCTAATCCATCCTTTATTTTGATATCAACATGGGCACAAGAAAACCCTAAAAGATCTATCTCACGCATATCACTCCATAGTACAAAGAGCCCACCACTTCTCACCGCACTATCCACATGAAATGAATTAAGGAAACCTTAAGTTTTTCCTAACTCTAACTACCCTTTTTCCATAAAGTTTGGTCTCCAATATAAAAACCAAACTCGGGGAACTTCGAATAAGAGTTTATGTAACCCTCTCAATGCACGGGTTCCCCACACCCTATGTATTTTAACACAGTATACTTATTTTGAATGGCAGGATTACTCTGCAATTCCGCCTGAAAGGAGAATTGTTCGTTTGACTGAAATTTCTTTGAGGGAGACAAACTGCTTGTTTTAAATGATTTCTAAATTTCAATTGTCTGACCATATGAACAATATAATAACGATTTTAAACGCAAATAAAAACTGTACGGTTTTGGAATGTATGGGTTATATATATTTCGAAACACCATTACATGTTGAATAGAGATGATAAATTTTTTTAAGCAAGTTGATGGTATTGGATGATGCTAGTTTAATTTTGAAAGCACTTTAATTTGATGAACAGGATAGTAATACAAGATCTTATCTTGTTTTTCAGTAAGAAGGAATCAATACCAAATTGATGCTTTTGACTGTTTAATATGGGACACATCAATCAAGGGTAAAGTTGAACAATGCAAGTCAAACTAATTAATAAATCCTAAGGAACCGCCCAAACACATACAATTATTAGTGTATAGTGCTATAACTAAATCATATCGAAACGAAGCCGAGCTGTCTCTCTTAAAAAAAACAACTAAGGAGCTGTTTATCTTTTGACTTAATAATGAATATGATTTAATTTTATTTATTCAGTCATTATTTTTTAACTTAATAAATTTTAAATTAATTTTGATTAAATTAAAAAAGTAATTTTTTTAAATTTTTTAACTGAATGTAAAGAAATCATAATTATTTAATTAGTTTTCTTTTTAAAATATCCTACTTATACAATATAATTAGAACTTTATTCATATAAAACTTATTGTTTCTTTTATGTTTATTAAATATGTGTTTCTTCGTTTTTGGTGATCTTTCTCTTCTTCAATACAACTAATCAAGATTTCAATTATTTTGCTAGATAAATCACTTCTTTTCTATTCACTTCATTATCAATTAACTCAATTGCATGTTCTTTTTATTCAGTTTTAAAAAGAACATAATAAATTTAGGAGATGAATTTATACTGTTTTAATATTAATTTGTATAGAAAAATATTATTTTATTCATACATTTCTAATTTTTATTATTAATTTAACTTTAAATTTTATAAGGGTATAAATATGTATAAAACAAATTAGTTTTTAGTTATTTTTTAATTGAAAAATAAATAATTTAATACTTATATTAAGATAATAAGTAAAAAAAAAAATTAAATTCAATCATTCAATTATATTCAACTTTATTTAGAATTTGGTAAAAAAAATTACAATAATTAATAATACTTATGATTACTAAAGTGGTCAAAGTTAACAAGACGCTCAAGTGCTTTTGCATTTCTTACATGAATTATGTTTCTCTTATAAATAAAAATATGCATAATCATATTTTGAGGTCTCATGGCTTTTACTCAACAACCATTCAATAAAATCACTAGATGTCAAGTATAAATAGATTAGTAATTATTAATATTGACCCTAAAATTTGAACGATTTTAGAGCCAACAAGTTAAATATGTTAGTTCTTCAAAATAGAAATTGAGACTAACAAAAATAATCATAAAAATACAAAGAGAATTATAGTGGTTTAGTTCAACGTGAGCTTACATCCACTTTACTAAATTCGATGAGCTCACATATATGCCACTATTGAATAATATTGTTAAAGTAAAAGTACGATAAATTGTAATCATTACAAATAAAATAAATGAAGAAAGAAGGAGATAAAGAAACAGAAGATATCATAGAAGCTATAGTTAGTTGTAGAGTCCCTTTAGGATTGGAATACATAATTATTTTCTTAATTAGGATTTCTCCCAAGATTTTAGGGATAGAATTCCTTAATTTTTAGTACTGAATTATCGATACTAGAAGCTTTATTGTAGTTTGGGCTAGGAGATCTACCATTGGGTTACGAGTAACTGTATTTATCTTTTTATCTTCTTGGTTCTTGGGTCATCTTGAGTGTTCGGGTTAGTTTATGACTCTGGGTCAATTTGGCCTCAGTGAGGGCTTACATGGCCTCGATGAAGGCTTACGTAGTCTTGATGAGGGTTTATGATAACCTAGGCAAGGTTTTATATAGTGTCGATGAAGGATTACAGCAGCCTTAATGAAGGCTTATAACAACTTGGATGAGGGCTTATGTGACCTTCATGAGGGCTATGCAATCTCGATGAGGGCTTTTCTTATATCCTCTTGACTTTTCTGAGACAATTAATCAAGATGGTTAATAAGGGCTTTTCCTTATATCCTCTTAGCTCAGCTCGTTAACTGTCCAAAAGGGTCGTAAAGGCCTTTGCCTTATATCCCCTAGGCTCAGCTCTTTAGCTACCCGAGGGGGTCATAAAAGCCTTTAACTTGCATCCCTTAGCTCAGCTCTATAAAAATTCCTTCCAAACAATCACACTAATGTTCCTAAAATGGTAATGGTTATTACTTGTATGAACTAAAACTATTTGAGCGCTCACAAGTAGACATTAATAATAAGTGTAAGTATAGAATTATTGAGTAGTAAGTTTATAGTATTATTTAGTACTTTTTGGCATCCATTAGGCTTTTTGAGAGTATTCCCATTCGTTTATATTTATATGCAAGCGACTAGATTCTTTCGATTATTTCATAATGGCCTACTTTGACTAAAGTGGAGGACCTTTTTGAGCATATACTACCTTAATCCTTATTGGTTCTCGGTCTATGGAGTAGTGTCCACAGTCCTCAGCCTTGGGTCTTCGACTCTTTAATTCTCAGCCCTCAACTTTTCGATTCTCGGACTCAGCCCTTAGCTTTTCAGTTCTCGGCCTCAACCCTCAGTTTTTTGGTTCTCAGCCTTTGCCCTCAGCTCTCGGTCTTGGTCCCAGGTCCTCAATTTTACAGGAGAACATAATGAATTACCCAATATAAACCCCATTTTTATTTTCTCTCACTTGTGCCACATAGAGTTTTCTCTTTTACCTAACCTTTTAGCCACCGCCCACCAATTTGAATAGTATCCTAAATGGTAGTGGTTGTTGTAGACTAGCCCCGACAGTTAGCCTTGGGCAGCTAAGGGAGAGTAAAGACTTGAGATTTAAGAGGAAATAAATTAGGGTTTCAATCAGCAGCCTTGAGGAGTGTGATGACAGCTTTGGGTGGCAATAATAGTGGTCAAAACGGTGAGCATGAAATAAGAGTAGCCAAATTATTGGCAACCTCGATCTAGGTTTTTCTGGCCATGGTAAAACGGCGATGTTGTTTGGATTTAGGTCAACTTAAAATTTTGTAGATTGCCATTGCAACAGTGAATGATGGCAAAAGTGGTCTTAGTGGCTAAGGTTTCGACTTCCATATCTTTATGTTTATTATTTGTGTTTTCATGTCATCATAAGAAACTGCCTTGGTGGTTCCTCTACCTCAGCTTGCACATGTTCTTAATCATATGTCTATGGTTCAATTCTCTATGTAGCTCCCTTGCTTTTTTTTTTTCTTTCTAAATTTAGATTCTTTTTCATGTTTGCATACAGCCTATGCATGGTGGTTTACGAGCTGTCAAATGTTTTTGCAATTGTTAATTCTTTTTTTCTAAGAGTTGTTGAAAAGTTGGCTATGTGTATATTACATTGTGTTCATTATCCACATAATAAGAATCAACATTTGGTTTTTTTTTTTATTATTTGCGGATGCCCTATTACATTATCAACCTCTTCAACTATTGATTCTTAGGTTTGAGAGTCTTTACCTAATACCTAATAGGTGTAAAATAGAGGTTTAAAGATCTCTAGCAACCTTTAAACCTGTTTCATTCTTTTTCTACAATCATTGGCGTAACATAATTGGTAGATGCCCTTGCTACAGATTTGTCTGGTCATTGAAATTCGCCTCTATGTTCTCCCATTCGAAATTAGGTGGAAAGACTTTCTACCCGTCTGAAAGCCGCAAAGAGGTTAGGTGGTTACTAGCTGTGTGTTATCAGAGAATCGGGTTATACCCTTAAATATTCATTCCATTCCGTTAGGTTCTCGCGTTCCTGTACCATACTTTTTCTTTTAGGTAAAGAGCAAAATATTACTAACCACTTATCTTTTTGGCCAGTAATATAGAACATTTGCTTGACTTGAGAAGCTAATATAAAAGGGTATGACTTATGACCTAAACATTTCAGGTAGACCATTGTGAACCCAAGATTATCAACTCTAACACTGCCTCCACTCTTAACCTAATTACACTTGAAAACTGTAACCTTGAATATAAAATAGTTAATGTCCCAAATTTCATCTATGACTCTATAAAATGATAATTCCTCCACTCCAAAATTTTGGTCCTTGGCACTTAGACACTTGCATTGTTATTGTGACTAAACTAACACTACTTTTTTTAGTAACTCAATTTTTATCTCGATCATTTGTTAGAAAATAATAACCAATAATTTTATACCTCAAGTGTTTAATGAGCTTCGATCTCGGTCCTTGTGATAAACACTCAACTATGTGTGAGATGGACTTTTATTCTTTATAATACTAAAAACCTCCAATTTGAATAGCATTAGAAGTAGAGAAAAATAGGTAATAAATTAATTATTAAAACACAAAAAAGTAAAAATGACATTTCTTATAGTTATACCTTTTCCTTAAACTAGTAAATAAAAGTATGATTATGTTGATCTTGCAACCATTTTTCCTTACTTGACATACATGTGTATTGTTGCTTCAACCACATTAAATGCTCCCTAATTTATGAGTGAAAATATTATTATTAATCTATGAACATTAAAAAATGTTAAATCTAAAGAAACAAATATAGAATTATCATAAAAAGGAAACATTTACTCAATATAAGATTACACCTTTGAAGTATTAAGTTGGACATAAAGATGGGCCTAATCTAGTAAATCATAATCTACTTCTATAATTGTCCCATCAATTAATGGTTTGTCAAACACCATTTTATTCTTTTGCCCATATTTCCTATGGCATTAAAGCTTGACAAAAAATCAGCACAAAGTTTCATTGACTCCTTAACAAAATAACATTCAGCAATATAACCTTTTTATCGATTAAATTTCATGAACCTCTCAAATGGATACATCCATCTTAACTATACTGGCCTCCATTGCTTAAATTCTTCGACAAGATGGACTTTTAAGTGAACTATAATATAAAAAAAAAATTAGGTTGAATGTAATTCTCAAATAAATACAAAGTAATAATAATATCATTTTACAATGTATCTAACTTGGCAAGGGTCAACCACAATAGTACAGAAACTACTAAAAACAAAAACTCATTCTAATAATAGCAATTTACACAAGAACGGCATTCATTTAGATGTTCATCATTTTTCCTAAACAAGATACAATCGTTTAGGCAGGCATGTATTTTTTTCATAATTCATACCTAATGCACTCAGTATTTTTTTAGCTTCATAAGTTAATAAAAGCAACACATTTTGTTCAAGTAGAACATCATGTACACAAATCAACAAGTTAGAAAAACTCTTGTCTATCCAAACATGTATCTGTGGAATTTGTGATCCAAAACCATGTTTATGATGTTGGTAATGTTTGGAACAAATTCGGGAACATATCAGAATTATTTTGGAGCCGGAAGCATGTGTGGAAGAGGTGGAATTCTAATGGAACAATTGAAAAAATTGCAGAAGAAAACAGGTAAAAAATTTCCAGGTGTGAGCGCCGCGGCATTGAAAGCGCTGGCGGAAGCATTGGTTCCAGTATGTCAATGCTGCGGCGCTGGATCTCAATGCCGCGGGCTGCACTGTTCATTGTTCACTGTTCACAATCTGAAAATTTCGAATTTAGGCTTTTTCTTTCTCATTTTTTGGGTATTTTAGACTTCATATAAATACCCCATTATGCCTAGGGTTAGAGATGAGAAACACTTTCAAAACTCTTTACAAAAACCCTAGAGCTCTAAAATTCAATTTGTATCATTCTTTGATCTTGTAAGATCAATTCTCTTGTAATCAAACAATGAATAAGAGAGACTTGGATCCTTGATCCACTGTGGATGTAAGCAATTTGCTGAACCACGTATTTTGTGTCTTGGTATGGTATATTTCTACTTTTCTCTATTGTCAATACTTAACTCTACAATTTAACTTGTTGTTCTTGTTTGGATTGTTTTAAACTACTTCATTGCTTGTATTCTCTACGTATTTCGCTGCGTGTTAATCTCTACAATATTCTTTTCAAATTACACAATTTCAGTAGACTAAATAACTTTGTGTATTAAGAACAACTAAAGTACAAAGGTTTATTAACACGCCGTAGAAGTTTTCCATAAGATCCATTAGCTAAATCATAATGCTAATATGCTTCATTCACGATTTCTATAGTTTCAACAAACTTATTTCTTCCACATCTTGGCCATTATGACGCAGAAATTTTAATTCTTCTGCATGTTAATACTAAGTCTTATAATTTTTTATAAAAACTATATATAAACAGATGATCTTTAACTTCATAGATAGTCTTAACAATAATATTAAGATAAATTATGTAAGGACCTCTTTTTTTTTATAATTATCTAGATACGATGATGAAAATTTCAGAATTCTTGGATACCGTCTTTATATTTCTTTGACATTTTATAGCACAACGTCCAAGATTTATTCATATTATGATAAAATTAAAGCAATTCGTGGATCAATTAAGAAGTTATGTCAGAATATATTATAAATTCAATTATAAATTAATATTAAAACTCATCATACTCACATGGTCAAATGATGAGTCTACTTGGTAAGGTGCTATTGTTTTCCCAAGTACAGATAATTCTAATGCTCAATCGCGATCACCAATGACATTTACATCTAGGTGTCTAGCTAATATACCTTGTACATCGTAATATTACTTGACCATGTGAAGATGAGAATTAATTCATGGGTGAAAAGGCAATAGCATAGATAAAAAGGTTCATATAGGCAAGTAAAACGTAAATTTAAGGGATACTCCATAAGGACGTAACAAGTTCTAAAGGGTGGGGAGACACCAAAATCAAAGACATTCCTCGGGTAACTCATTTTGTTAGGTGGAAATTAGGCAACATACAAGACCCAAGTCTGGTATTATGTGAAACTTAAATTGCAAAATCAAAAACAATGCAAGCCCAGGGGCTCCTCTACAACCGTTGACTCGTAATATTTCTTTTTATATAAGTGAGAAAGCACGTGAGATTATGAAACTACAATCAAAGAATAATATTTCTGTTGCTACTAACTTAGTTTTATTTTAGCATAAATTTCTAGTAGCAAACCCACTAGGAAAACATAATTATCAAATTAATAATGTAAAAAGGAAGAGAGAAAGAAAAAAATTCAAAAAAAAAAAAGAAACTGAAAAATTAAGACTTTACAAATATTATTTAACGATCAACATTACCCAATTGACAAAAATCCCAAATCAATTATCAAATTATAAGACTTGTTGAAGATTCCTAATTTACTTGCAGACTTCAAGTCAAAGAGAAAAATAGGAACATATAGTGTAAATTTTTGGTGTATGCATGAAACAGCAAACTATAATCAATATAAGTGAACCTTAAAAACGCAAAATAAAAAAAATCGAAGATGTTAGGATTTCAAGAACCAAAAATACTCATAAAAATTTGAAGATATTAATGGCACACGGTTAGGCTGATGAAGATGGCATAATGTTTGGTTTCACTTCTCCTCTCTCAAACACGATTTGAAAGATTGATTAAGACCGAAGAACATGGTGTTTTCCCTTCTTTTTTTTATTAAGTAGCTGACGCAAAGTGGTGCATTTTCTTTTTTATTTTAAAAAACTGCATGCATTACTACAAAATTAATTTTACTACACTACAAAATTGTGTCAATATTACTCCAATTAAAAATTTATTGACACTAAGTTAAACGTCAACGAATCACTAACATATTAGAAAATTTCAAACACTATATTGTTAATAAATCTCTAACGCTATAATATCAATGATTCACTAACACCATAATGTCAATGAATCTTTAACATCATAGTATTAATGAATCCCCAATATTATAATATCAAAAAATTATTAAAATCATAATATCAGCAGTTTAATGATACCAAATGATACCATGGTGTCAATCATATTATGATTATTTGATGTAAATTTAATTTAATTTTTTAATTAATTAAATTTTAAATTATTGAACCAAAATTTTAAATTTATATTTAAACTTGAATTCTAAAATTTAATATAATATTTAGATAAATATCAAATTGTTAAATAGTATAAAACTACATTTTACAACCATATAGTTAAATATATCTAAAACTACAGGTGTTAAATAATATGAAACTACATTAAAGTTAGTTTGAATAGACCAAAATATCCTAAAGTTTGAAGATGAGTAAACACATAGCTAGCAAATTAGATTTGAACAAACCAACACTCCATCAAAATACTTGAGAGCAATGAACCTATAACTTAACGGTAATTGAGAAAAAGTATTTCACAATCACCTTTATTAAAATAAATATAAATACATTAGTAAATTAAAAAGGTTGAACAATTTACTTAATTTTAAAATTTTATAATATGAAAAATAATTTAAGTGTAAATGATTAATTAAGAAGAACTTACTTATTTTTGATATTTTGTGATTAAGTCCACAATATATATCTCCTATCGAGGTAATGTAATTTTTAGTGTAATCATCAATCAACATAAAGTTCCATTGAATATAATGATCAAAACAATTAGCAAAAAGAACAACGATAACATAAAACTAGTTGTTCTATTTGTGCATGCATTTCTTTGTGCAAAGAAAATTGATGAAGGAAGGGCATACCTTCAATCTGTTGCCTTAGCAGAATAATAGTTTCTTGCATTTCTCTATTTTCCAATATCTATTCACATTATGAAATATTATCAAAAATCTTAGAACAGCAACCATGGAAAAGTGACCAAAAAAACTTTAGAATTCTACCCTCATCTGTAGTTGTTCCTGCAGTGTCCTATTATCCGCCGACTTAATCTTGAATACACATCCCATAACAGTGAAATCAACTTAATTAGATATAGTTAATACTTGCGATCAGACAATCATTAATACAAGTACCAAGGATATAGGATAACAAACTTCAAGTTCAAAGGTTTTTTCATTGAGCTGAGTAGTAAGCTTGGATAAGGCCTACAAGAAAGAATAACAAACAAATTAGAAAGAAAATTTTCAACACCAAGGATGAACGATATAAGAGTAATCCCCTCCTACCAAAAACATGAGGTCAATTCAAATTTTCTGCACAACCTGTATTATTATCCACCATCAAAAGTCAAAGCAACCCAGAAATGGTTAGTGTTTAAAACTGATGCTTTCATTAATTTCATCCTTGAGCATAAATGACTTGAACAATTTAGAAATGGCAGCATAAAGAGAACCTGAGAGAGGAAGGAGCTTGTACAAATTGGCTCTCCCAGATATACAGAGATGAAAATAAGACATTCATACACAACATCAATAAATATATATTTGGTTTTGACAACATCAATACTAAACTCTATTGCAGATCACTAGCCTTTTGCCGAAAAAATAAGAGAATAAAGAATTAAGTTCGTTTCTTTATACAGCCAATTTTAGTTTTGAGGAAATTTTAAAAGAAATCATCGTTTTCCTTCTTACAAGGACAAAATTTATGAATTTATTTTATATACAAAACAATACTAAATAAAATCTACCTGCAACATATGATGATGCGGTACATCCATCTTACCTAAATTTTTCTCCTTAGTGCGCAGTATGTAATAAAGGAGAATTATTATTTGTAGTTCGAGCAAAAATAATCACAAACTTAGCTTCTCTTCGTTCTATTAACAATCGAGCACTAACTTGACTTTATTCACGTAAAAATTAGATTAAAAGGTGCAACTTTCGGATGAAGGAGGGGAAATTTAATGCAATCTACATTCTTACACTATGGAGAGGAGTTGAAATAGCAAATATCTATGTTACAAACAGACTGTTCCTTCTAAAATGTAACGTGATCAACTGGTAAAAATGTGTTCAAAGCAAGGCATGAAGTTTCGATGTGGAGAAGGACATGGAGTTGAGGATCTTTACAAGAGATGACATGGAATTCAATGCCACCTTCAGCACTTCTTGCGAACAACCTGGTTTCACTAACTTATTTACCTGAGATCAGGACATTGACATGAAAGGTAAGCTCAACAAGTGCGGACTTTTCCATATGATGTTGGAGGGGTTTGCTCTACTCTAGTATAGGGACTTAAAGCAGCGCAATATCACCTCTTACCATGAGCTGATTGAGAAGTTCGCACAATACCTTCGAGGTTCGTGCAAGGTCGTTAAAGACCCGGAACAACTAAAGCGGGTTAGACAGGGTAAAGGTGAGAGCCTTAGAAATTTCATCCAAAAATTTCACAAAGAGATAATAACTTTGGGAGCTTTTGACCAACCTATCACCCTAGATGCCCTCAAGTCAAGGTTGAAACTGAATAGATTCTGGTATCACTTGGCAGAGAGCAACGTTGCAAGTTATACGATGACATATAGCAAGGCACTGAAGTGTATATCAATAGAAGAAGGCGATGAGGCTAAGAGATCCATTATCGAACTGCCCAGGGGGCACGTTAGGACCAGAGAACATAATAGATATGGGGGAAGGGAAGGACCTTCACCCCCTTTACAAAAATACCGGAGGCCAAACGATGAATATTGTCCTCCGAAGAGAAGAAATTTCACAAACTGGCGCGATGCGCCAAATAGCAGAAGGAATAATATGTCGAACAATAGGCCCAGAAATTGGAGAGATAGGTCAAATAGGTTTGGCCTGAGCATCCCACCTAGGTAGCCTCGAAGCCCGAGGAACTATGAACACCCAGTTGAAGAGAGAAGGGTGGCTCATGTTGAAACATTTCTTCCTTTAGTCGTACCACTTAAAGATATCTATGAAGAGATTCAGAATCGGGGTCTGCTATACAAAAAATTCAAATTAAAGTTAATAGAGCGGCGAGCATATCCGAAAATGTGGTGTGACATGCATAAGGGACTAGGACATACTACAGGGGAATGGTTCAAGTTGAGGAAGCAAGTAGATACTCTGATAAGGAATTGATACCTAAAAGAGTTTTGAGCTAACCGATAGCCACGTCTACTGACCAGCCTAACGGATTGAATCTTAACGCTGTCACGATTATTTCTGGCAAACCCACATTAGCAGGAGAATCGAATAAGCAACGAAAAAACTACTCCAAGTATTCAATGGTGGCATACTAAGTTATATACAACTCTCATCTGGCCAAGAAACTCGAGTTATGGCAGGAGGTGTCGATCACGTTAACAAAAGAGGACGCACAAAGAGCTATTTACCCCATAATGACGTACTTATGATATAAGTGTTGGTGTCAGGTGAAAATATAAACATGGTATTTGTCGATTCGGGTAGCTCAGTCAACATAATCTTTAAAAAAAACTCTAGATGAGTTGAAAATCAAGAACCTGCACATAGAAAGAACCCAGACACCGTTGCAAGGGTACAGAGATAATTATGTGATGTTGGTTGAAGTAATGGCTCTGCCCTTCACTATAGCACAGAACCCCTACGAGAAAACTATGGTGAGCAAATACGTGGTGCTCGATTATCCCTTTCCGTATAAAATGATCTCAGTTAACATACTAAATGTTCTCACTTAATAAACTACATGTTTCCACTTAACATATTAAATGTTCTCACTTAACATACTAAATATTCCCACTTAATATACTACATTTTTCAACTTAATATACTACATTTTTCAACTTAATATACTACATTTTTTAACTTAATATACTATTTGTTCCCACTTAATATATTAAATGTTCCCACTTGATATACTAAATATTCTAACTTAACATACTAAATGTTCCCACTTAATAAACTACATGTGTAATATCCAAACCCTATTAGTAGTATTAGCGCCTAGATTTCGGTATAGAGCAAATAAGACACCGTAGGGTTACTCGATTTTAACCCTATTAGAAATATTCCCTTTATAGTGCACGTGAGAGATATTAGACCTAAATTGATAATTTCACACTCGATCAGTACGCCGGACGACCCTAGAATATTTTCGGACTTTTTCTCTATGGCTTAGAAAAGAAAATCCTAATTTACTACATGAATTTCCATTTAAGGATTATGAATGGAACAAGCCTTTGTTGAGAAATACAATCCATATATTAAGGAATGGACCAATTAGAAACAATCTCATGGATTGCCAAGTTGGAAATTTTAGTTAGTTCTTTTGACTATTCTAACTAGATAGTTATAAAGAAACCAATTAAATCTTTTCATTTGAACTAATGGCAAATTAGAAGTTTTGAGTAAGTTGAAGGGCAAAATGGTCAATTGAGGGAGCACTATATATATGTTAGAAGTGTGTAGAAATTTGAAGAGAGATCAAAACCAACACTTAGACAAAAAAGAGAGAAATTCGAGCTTCAAAGGGGGGTGTTGCTACAGTGACTATTCAAGTTTTTTTTCATGATTTTTCATGCTTAATCAAGCCAAAATAAGGTTACATACCAATCCCTAAACTCAATTGAAGCCTCAATTAGTGGAAATTCAAGAAAAAGAAATAAGAAAAGCATTGTTTTATGAGTTTGATAAGTGAACTTTCAAGAATGCTCCAATTGACATTCTTATGTGTATTCTTGGCTTAGATTGAGTTGAATTCTAGTGTGGAGCATGAAGGAGCCATCAATTTGAAGGAATTGGCAAGGTAAGAATTAGAGTTTTTGGTGATTTTGTGTAGAGATTTCAATTGATTGTAATTAGGGCTTTAGAATGAAATTGGCATGATTTTGTTGTAATTGGAATAAGAAATTGAGAAAAGGAATGTGTTGAAACCTAAGGTGAAATTCTGCCACTTTAGGGAAGTTAGGGATTGAGTGGTGTTTTGAATGAATTGTTGTGTGTAAATAGTGCATATTGTAAATTGAATGTATATGTTGATGGAAAAATAAAAAATGAAGATAATGGGACATAATTGTCCATTTTGGAAAGGTGAAGGGCAACTATGTCCAACCAAGATTATAAGGCGTTCAATAATTTTCAGGGCGCCGGATAGTGAAATAGATTAGATTAAATGGCTCTGTAAATACGAATCGGGAAGTAGTTTGCATCCGGGCTTTGTGTGCCGATTAGGGCATTTAGTAGTTAAATGAGATTTTAGCATTCAATTTGGTTCTAAATGTCATTTATAATGCGTAGGTGAAGATAACCAAGAGCGATAACGGGAGCAGAAATCAGGAGCGAAATTGAGCGTGGAGCGGTAATGAGTGGAAATCTACCATTTCTTTTACTTTTCGTTTATTATGTTTTTGCATAATGAATATGCATGTTTTATGAGCTTTTGATGCATAACCATGATTTATGATCTTGATATATGTTCATAGACATGCATTTACATGTTCGAATTGAGAAACAACTTTAAAATTTTTGCATTCGTTTTTAAGGCCATTAGTACCCTCAGATTATAGTGGTGATGATTGTATTAGACCCGGCCAATATATCCCGTGCACATGGGCAGGTCTTGGGGGTGTGCCACTAACTCCGGGAAGTCGGGATGTCGAGTCATGTGAGTTGCTCTATGTGTACGGGGCATTGTCTTGCTATATGCATGCGATGTACGATTTCGCTGCATAGCCAGTGAGATGTCACTGTGGGTGCTACTAGTTGAGGTGCCCTGTGACCTACTCACGTGTGCGGTGCTAGTTGAGTCGCTGCGTGGGTATAGAGCTTTAGGGTTACCATTGATACAGTTTTGAAAGAAAATGGCCGAACGAGGATTTTACTAGTTTCGATTTACCGATAGCATTTATGCATTTATATGCACACCAGCAGTTATTATGTTATACAGATTCAGAATATAGTTTTCCAAAGATGTAGATAAAACCTGCTCGGCAAGATTTCAATAACATGTGATGTTAGAAACCGTTTTACAATTTTACATCAGTTTTAGAAGCATGATTTCTGCAGGAACTTTAGAATTTGCTATCTATACATGATGTTATTTTATTAAAATTTTATTTGCACTCACTGAGCTCCTTTAGCTCACCCGTTTTGTGTTTTATGTTTTATGTTTTCTGAACCCCTTTCCCAGGTGCAGGTCTCGATACGCAAGCTGCTGATTCTCCTATTGCCGAGTAGTGGGCCGAATCCGAAGATCATTTTTTGTACATGTAAATGTGCTAAATAGCACTCTTTACTTTATGCATAATAGTTTTAGGCATGTATATTTGTATATATGTTTTGAACCAAGAAGAAGATATTTAAATTTTATGATTATACCTATTTTGTGATTCAAATGAATAATTGAGTTATGTTGGACTTGATTTGGAAAGGATCGGAGGTCCGAATTGGTAGTATTGAGATGTATTAGAAATAGAAGTGGAATTGCTTTGCAGTTTTGATATGGATTTTTTTGAAAAATAAGGGAAACTCTGTCCGTTTTTTAAAAAAAAATTAAGATTGTCATTTTCATGTATATTACAAGATCTTCTCAGTAGTAGCAAGAATTAAAAAGGGGTTCGCCTTACAGAATTTTTCAACTTACCCATTAGGTCGGAGGAACTTCTGTCGGGGTGCCCGGCAGGGCCGCTGGGATCTATAGTAGAGGGTCTCGGGTCGGGTCCTGTCAACATGTTTCCACTTAACATACTAAATGTTCCCACCTAACATATTACATATTCCCACTTATCATACTAAATTTTTTCACTTAATATACTACATATTCCAACATAATATACTATTATACCCATTTAACATACTAAATGTTCTTACTTAACATACTAAATATTTTCACTTAACAAACTAAATGTTCTCACTTAATATACTACGTGTTTCTACTTAATATACTAAATGTTCTCACTTAATATACTACGTATTTCTACTTAATATACTAAATATTCCCACTTAATATACTACGTGTTTCCACTTAAAATATTACGTGTTCTCACTTAATATACTAAATATTTCCACTTAGTATATTACGTGTTCCCACTTAATATACTACGTGTTCTCACTTAACATACTAAATGTTCTCACTTAATATACTACATGTTCCTATTTAATATACTAAATGTTCCCACTTAAGATACTACATGTTCCCACTTAGTATACTATATGTTCTCACTTAATATACTACGTGTTCCCACTTAATATACTACATGTTCCCATTTAATATGTTACATGTTACTACTAAACATATTTAATGTTCCCACTTAATATATTACATATTCTCACTTAATATACTACATGTTCACACTTAATATACTAAATTTTTCTACTTAATATACTATATGTTTTCATTTAATATACTACATGTTCGCACTTAATATACTAAATTTTTTCACTTAATATATTATATGTTCTCACTTAATATACTACACGTTTCCACTTAATATACTACATGTTTCCACTTAATATACTACATGTGCTCACTTAACATACTAAATGTTCTCACTTAATATACTATATATTTCCATTTAACATACTAAATATTATCACTATATATACTACAGTTTCGCACTTAATATACTACATGTTCCTACTTAATATACTATATGTTTTCACTCAAAAAAGTGCCTATATTCTCACTTTTACAATCTTTGCACGTTGTCGTTTACCACTGAAAATATGTAATTTAATATAAGGGGTTCCAATTTTATTAGTGTTCTATATACGTATAATTTTCATATATGCTTCAAAAAATAAAAAAGTAAATTAATCACAAACAGCATCATGTTCTCACTTAGCATACTACATATTCCCATTATTTATCCTGTTGTATATTAAATGAAATGTAACATACAACAGTTAGTGGGAACATAAGTTAAATATTATAATTTTAAATCTAATTTTAATTTTAATTACGTTAAATGTTATAATTCTAATTCTAGTTTTAATTTCGTTAAATGTTATAATTCTAATTCTAGTTTTAATTTCGTTAAATGTTATAATTCTAATTCTAATTTTAAATTTAATTTCAATTACGCTAAATATTATAATTTCAATTCTAATTTTTTAAATTTTATTTCAATTACATTAAATCTTATAATTCCAATTCTAATTTTAAATTCAATTTCACTTATGTTAATTGTTATGATTCTAATTCTAATTTTAAATTTAATTTTAATTACGTTATGTTTTATAATTTCATGTCTTATTTCAATTTTAGTTATGTTAAATGTTATAATTTCAATTTCAATACGTTAAATGTGATAATTTTCATTCCAATTTTGAATTCAATTTTACTTACATTGAATGTTATAATTTTAATTCTATTTTTAAATTCAATTTTATTTACGTTAAATGTTATACTTTTAAATCTAATTCTAATTTTAATTTCAATTACACTAAATTTCATAATTACAATTCTAATTATATTATATTTTATAATTTCAATTCTAATTCTAATTTTAGTTATATTAAACCCCGATGTGGGACCTTATGGGAGAGGGCCCATCCAAATAGGGATAGCACACCCCCTACTTCAAGTGTACCTCTGTATTGATTGTCTAAGGGTCTAATCGGTGAACCACACGAGCTGGTTAGAAGCATAGGGTAGAGGGCCCATAGTACCCCATTCTATTAATCCATCCTTTTCTTTACTTCATTGAAGCAATTATAGTAGCTCTTGCACCCATTAATTTTGCACCTTCTAGCATCTCGGGTTGAGAATTCTCATCACGCTTTTCACTTTACTATGTTACTATGTTGTGTTATGGATTTCTCGTCGATTCTTCTCCTCATTCCTTTTCTCTTGGGCTTCCTCTACTTATTCCGCCCAACGAATCGGCTTTTCACTTGACCAAATAGTTAAATTATGATATTCTATTAAATTTATAATTTTAATCTAATTCTTTCTTATTACATTTAAGTACATGTTATTTTGCCTCTTTAGGGTAACCACCCATGTTCATGATTGTATTCGACGTACTTTTCATTTTAATAATATTTTTATCTTATTCCTTTTTAAAAAAATATTATTTGGTATACACATTTTAAGAGAGATAAAAAAAATTAAATACAGAAATATTTGTTATGTTTTGGCCTTTCTTCTTTTTAAAATTCTTTGTCGTATTGGGATAAATTGAATGTTTTGGTTGGTTTTATCTTTTGGACATGTTTATAACTTTCAAGGCACTTATTGGACTATATTAATTTTTCAAGTTATAATTTCCAAAATATATAACAAATTAATTTTTTATTTTCAAATTATAATATTTAATGTAATTTAAATTAGAATTAGAATTCAATTTGAATTATAACATTTCATGTAATTGAAATTATAATTATAAAAAAATAATATAATTAAAATTAAAATTAAATTGGAATTGGAATTGAAATTGGAAATATAACATTTAACGTAATTGAAATTGAATTTAAAATTGAATTAAAGTTATAATATTTAACGTAATTTAAAATAAAATTGAACATGAAATTATAATATTTTACGTAATTAAAATTGAATTTAAAATTAGAATTATAAAATTTAATGTAATTGGAATCGAAATTGGATTTAGAATTATAACATTTATGTAATTAAAATTGATTTTAAAATTATAATTATAATATTTAACATAATTTGAATCAAAATTGGATTTGGAATTATAACAAAACAACGTAATTAAAACTGAAATTAGAATTAGATTTTAAATTATAATATTTAACGTACTTGAAATCGAAATTGGATTTGAATTATAACATTTAACATAATAGGAATTGAATTTAAAATTAGAATTAGAATTATAACATTTAATGTAATTGAAATCAAAATTAGAATTGGACTTATAATATTTAATATAATTAAAATTGAAAATTGAATTCTAATTGTAACATTTAACATAATGGAAATTAAAATTAGAATTACAATTATAAAATTTAATGTAATTAAAATTGAAATTAGAATTGAAATTATAACATTTAATGTAAGTGAAATCGTGATTGGAATTATAACATTTAACGTAATTAAAATTGAAATTGGATTTAAAATTGTAATATTTAACGTAATTAAAATTAATATTAGAATTATAACATTTAATATAATTGAAATTAAAATTAAAATAAAATTTTAACATTTAACATAATTGAAATTAGAATTGAAATGATAAAATTTAACATAATTAAAAATAAATTTAAACTAAAATTTGAATTATAACAGTTAACATAATTAAAATTGAAATTAGATTTAAAATTATAACATTTAATATAATCAAAACTAAATTTGAATTGAAATTACAATATTTCACGTAATTGAAAATAGAATTGAAATTAATATTAATGTAATTGAAATTAAAATTGAAAATAAAAAATAGAATTATAACATTTAACGTAATTGAATTTGAATTTCAAATTGGAATTTGAATTATAACATTTAAAGTAATTTAAATTGAATATGAATTTGGAATTATTAACATTCAATATAAATAAATTTGAAATTAAATTTGGTTTTAGAATTATAAAATTTAACCTATTTGAAATCGGAATTAGAATTATAATATTTATCGCAAGTAAAATTGAAATTGAAATTATAATATCCAACGTAATTGAAATTAAAATTAAATTTTGAATTATAAAAATTGATATTGAAATTGGATTTAAAATTATAATATTTTAAGCAATTAAAATTGAAATGATAACATTTAACATAATTGCAAAATAAATTGAATTTGAAATTATAACATTTAATTTAATTGAAATAAAAAAAATTTGTATGAATTTTTCTTTATTTTTCATTGGTCATTATCATTAGAATAATATTTAATTTATGTTTCTAGATTTTTATATAAAATATGTATTATTTTATCAAAAAAATATTATAATAACATTATTTTCCTTTTTTATTTTTTTGGACTTAATTGATTTAAAATTTAAAATTATAATTTTATATATTAATTTTATTAATAGGGGGCCTTTATGATAAAAGCCAAAATGACCAACAGTACCTAAGATTGCCGGTCACCTCAATTGACGTCAGCCAATTGTTTGGCATAGCCGGTTGTATTGTAGTTAATCATTTATGACACATAAAATAACATCCCCTTATATCATATAACATGTTCCCACTTTTTATATCCATAACTTGTTGTATGTTATATCTTACTTAATGTAGGACGTATTTCAAGTTTTTGTACATCTCACTTACAAATATAAAAGGCTGCTTCGACTTATTTATAAATTACGAGTTTGTATTTAACCTTGCAAAAAAAATATATAACATAATACAAAAGAATGATACTTTATAAGCATCTTAAATAACTATAGTTAATATAAAAAAGTTTCGTCATGTGGCATCACCACAAATGCCATGTGGTATTTAAATTTAAATTTTTATATATAATCTTTAGTTTCCTATTAAATTTTATTTTATTTCATAGTTAAAATAGTCATTATTATTCTAAGTTAATGAATAATTAATATTGAATTAACTACTTTTTATTAAAATTTAAATTACATTAAATTTAAAAATATATAACAAAACATTTTAATTACGCTAAATTAAAGTTTTTGGGTTGATTTTAGCTTTGACCTTTACTTTTTTCTTGGTATTTTTATATTTTAGATTTTTTTTAATTTTCAAGGCATTTATTAAACTATCTTAACATTCTAACTTTAAAATTAAAAAATATATAACAAAATCAAATTTTCAATTTCTAAAATAAATAATTCACAAACAAATTTCTAATTTTCAAGAATATATTTATAATTTCCAATTATTGATTTGTTGCAAAAATATATAACAAGTCCAAAATATATTTCTAACTTCCAATTTTGGTGTTGGAATTTAAGTTGAAATTTTAATTATAACATTTAACATTAATAAAATTTAATTTAAAATTAAAATTAAAATTATAACATTTAACGTAATTAAAATTTGAATCAGAAATGGAACTAGAATTATAACATATTTATACTTGAATTGAAATTGGATTTGAATTTATAACATTTAACGTAATTGAAATTAAAATTAGATTTGAATTTATAACATTTAATGTAATTTAAATTTAAATCAAATTTGAATTGAAATTATAACATTTAACATAACTTCAATTTGAAGTTAAATTTGAATTATAATGCCTAACATAATTGAAGTTGAAATCAAAATTATAATGCTTAAAGTAGTTGAATTTAAAATTGAAATATGAATTGAAATTATAACATTTAATGTATTTAAAATTGAAATTAGAATTATAATATCTTATATAATTAAAATTAGAATTAGAATTCGAATAACATTTAAGATAATAGAAATTGAAATTAGAATTATAACTTCAAAGTAATTGAAATCGAAATTTGAATTACAATTATAAAATTGAACGCTAGTGAAATCAAAATTAAAATTAGAATTATAATTATGATATTTAACATAATTGAAATTGAAATTAGAATGGAAATTATACATTGAAATCGAAATTGTAATTGGAATTATAAAAATATAATTAAAATTAAAATTAAATTTGAAATTGTAATATTTAATGTAATTAAAATTGATATTTGAATTATAATATTTAACATAATTAAAATTAAAATTGAAATTGAAATTATAACATTTAAATTAATTGAAATTGAAATTAGAATTATAATATTTAAAGCAATTGAAAGATAATTTTAATGGTAGAAAGATAAAAATATAATTTAACCACAGAATTAAATTAAAATTTGAAACACGGCACAAAATAACACGTGTTATCCTATAATTAGTAATAATTTTAAAAATATTTTTACAAAAAAATTAAACTAAATGATAAATCATTAAATTTATATATATATATATATATATATATATGATGTAATTGTCACTGAAGACGGTGATCAGTTGGCCGCCGGCCATCATTTTCTTGCAAATCTTCAATATCAAAAGATCATATTTTACATATTAGAATTTATTTTTTATGATCTACATAATGGTACGATCATTTTTAGTAAAATAAAATACCAAAAGACGACCAAATATGATGGTGAGAGTCGGTGGCTTTTGTCTTTCGTTGTTAAATGATGAAGCGGTGACTTGCACCATTCCAACTTATAGACAAATCTCAAGTCGATCTTTCCATAACTGGCACCACCCCACCATTTTGACGGGGACGGCAATGGCTGCCGCTCCCCATCACCACTCCATTATTATTATTGCCTCTGCCACTTGAATTAAAATCTCTTCTTTTTAAACCTTTTTGTGCATTGTTTGCACTAAATACATTCTAACTACTTGAATTTTCGGATGAACCAAGTGATAGCCTACTCTCTTGAGTCAACAACATCAAATATGCTTCACTTATTGTAAGAGTGCCTATTTTACTACTTATCAAGGTTATAACAACATCATATTCAGGACTTAAGCTTTAAAAAATATTAAGACAGTCATTTGATTTTTCTTAAGCAAAGCTAATTGCAGTTTTAGCTGAACAACTTTAGTTTTAGGTGCTAAGCCAAATTGTTTATTAACATTTTTCCATAGTTCATAAGAGGACTTACAGTCTATAACAAGACCAAGAATGCTATCTTATATTGTGAAAAATAGCTAGCAGAGTAAGATCTGATCCTGCCTCATCCACGCCTCAAACTCTAGATTTACATCAACATCCTCTTCTAACTCTCCTGAGCATTTCTAATAAACTAATCTAGACAGATACTCTTCCTATTGATGAGATCCTCGACTTTGTTAGCTCTAATTGCAATGAGCACTTGAGATCTCCAAACTACATAATTTTATTGATCAAGTTTCACCATTGATGAGAATGTATAAGAAAAGGAATGTGAAAATCCTAGGTTCAAATTTGAAGAAGCCATGCTAGATGAATTGGCTTTTGCCATTTCAGACTCTGATACCATATAATAGTTCAATTGACAGTGTTTAGATGTCGAGAAAGTTTTAGGAAATGAAAGAAACAGAATTGTTTAAGATCTGCAAAATCTTGAGAATTTTTGTTCACACCTCAAAATGAATTGTTACATCATTTATATACACATTAGAGGTCTCTAGAAAACAGAGATTCGTTAACAAACTTGATAACAGAAAAATTAAAAGCTTAACAAACTTTCAACTTGTCTAACAAACTCTCTTCCACGTAAGCAGCGGTTGCCAGCTCAGCAATGACAACTCAGCAGTGATGAGAGAAACCAGAAACCTTCTCCAATACAAAAGACGTTGTAGTTAACAATAAGCTTTCTTCCTCAAATAAAAAAATAATAATAAATTAGAAAAAAAAAAAGGTTATGAAATTACACATGTAATTGAAATTGAAGAAACTTGACGTAGCCGATTGCTTTCTCCAACAGGGTAACCAAATCAACCTGCTTATCAATGCATATGAAAAACATTAAGAATCAGAAAATAAACTCAAGAAAGAAAAAATTATTTTTACAAAATAATAAATAATTGATGATTTTTGCTTCAAGAATGGAGTACAAAATTAACAAAAAATTATAACAATCGTAGCTAAACCCACCTTGGAGGCATTGGGTGCCAGTTCCTGCAGAATCTTGAGCCGCTCGCAAATCCTCTCTCTATGATTCGGAAAGTAAAACATTCTTTTAACACATTTCTATTTTTTGATTTTTGCAGAATTTGCATTCAGGATTTCTACGTCTTGAAGCTTATATATACTAGGTTCACTTTATGGTTGAGGGAAACCTCGACTGCAATATTTTGCGGGTCCTATGGAACTATTTTTGACACCGTTCACTAGCGACATCAACTCTAACTAAGGGCCATATATCATTTCTTGCAAACTATTTAGGTTGAATGAAATTTATTAGAGGGCTTATTTGTTAGAACCTCAATATATATATGTGCCTCTTTAGAATTTAAACATAGTATGGAATCTATTTGTTATTTACCATAAATCTCTTCCTTATTTTTCATATCAGCTTAGATTGTTTCAAAGGATTTTTCTCCAAATTTTCTAGGAGTTTTTATGTCCTTATTGTATTTTCTTGCAGATTTTTGAGTTAGATAAATTTGCTTTTAAACCTTTAGAAAAAAATGTTGGTGTTTTTTTTTTTATTATTTATTAGTATTGCGAATATCAAGTTATGTACTTCAATTTGATACTCCTATGGCATCAATTAAGTCACAGCCTTGATATCCTTTTTATTCTATATATAACGGAAAATCATAACTCACACCATAAATAAGAACACATAAGATCAACACACCAATAAAGATAAAGAAAACAAACCAATCAACAAGACACAAGATATACGTGGTTCGGCCTAAAATTACTTACGTTTACAGAGGATCCATGATCCAGCTTCTTATTATTGATATAGATCACTAAATATCTTCTTACATTATCAATGATCTCATAAGATCCCTTAGTATCTCTCATAGAGACCTCTAAGTATCTAACCTTAATCACCATGACTCCCTAAGATTTTTTAATATCTCCTCATAAGAGATTTTTATAAGGAATACAAAAATAGTTCGAGCATCTAAGTTAAAAGGATTTATGGTATTTCTTTTGTTCACTTAAGAACGAAAAGAAAATACTTCCCAAAAGTTACACCCTAGTGCACCACACACTTAGTGCCTACCTAGCTCCTCTATTTTCTCTTATGGTTACATTTTAAAACTTTAGATACTTAATTTTTTTTTAGAAGGGTTTATATAGTGAATAAAACACCCTTAGAAACCCTAAACCTATTTGGAATAAGAGTCATTACTTGTAAGAGTCTTAATCTCACTTAAAGAAGTCAATTGAGTCAAAATAGGAAATATCCTAAAGTAGCCACGTGAATAGTAATTAGGTGAACAGTAATCACCGTGAACATTGTCACCGTATAAACAATACCTATGCGACAGTATATTCTTTTTTACTTTCCGTTTTACTCCTCCCTTGTACACCTAATGCGTACTTGATTTTATAATGACTCTATTTTTTGTATTCATCTCAATTCTTACTTATACAAAATTGTTGAATCACCAATTTTCAACAATTAAATTAATTCATATGATAAAAATTTTGGATTCCCACTCATAACAGTTGCTTTATTTTTATAATTTATTTCAGTTGTCCACCTATACAAGCTCTTAAGAACACTTGAAGGCTCAAGCTTTACAGTTTTTTTTTTCTTGCTTTGGTTGTATTAATGCACTTGTACTCACGACGTTTGCCTTTTTGAATTGGCAAATTTGCTATTTCAGACTTAAGAAAATATATTGGTTTTTTCTAATTTATTGGATGAATCCCTTGATGAAAATTTGGGTTCAAACTCATAGGAGTTGATTTGTTTCTATGATATCGTCCACCAATTCGTGCTTTTCGCAAGCACTTGAAAGCTTCAGCTTTACACTTTCTCTTTGTCTTGCTTCAAATGGACCAATGCATTTATATTCGTAGTGTTTATCTCTTTGACAATATTTTTGCATTTACAATGGTTATTTTTTTAAAGTGCCAGTCACTCTATGGCAATAATGTCATTTTCCAATAATGATCGTTTCTTTTCAACAATGATTGTCTCTCGTGCATGCTATTAGAGACATTTAAATTTGATTCTGTGTGTCTTCTTCATATCTTCAATCATTATTCTAAACAACAATGTTTTGTCTTTTAGTTTCTTGACTTTCAAATTCAAGATCTTTTACGAGCCAAGTTTGAAGGAGAGTGATAAAATTAGTATTATATTAGAATTTCTTATTTAGGTTAGTGTTATTTTAGTATATTCTTATTATGTTACTTTTTTTTAAAAATCGAAGTCTTATTTCTAATATACTATTATTTCTTAGGTTATCTATATAAATGTTATCTTTCATAATATTATTCAGAGTGTGAAATACAAAGATTTCTCCAATTTCTCTAAAATAATGAAACGGGTTTATTAATATATCATATATCCAATTTGCAAAGAAAAGTTAAAGTACCGTATGGGGATGTTTAATGTTGCTACATTTTGTGATCCAACAGGTTCCAAGATGCTATTGTTGGATTTGTGGAGCTTAATTATTACCTTGATGCAACTTACTTAATACACGAGTCGACCTTTGTTTCTTACTATACAAGGGATACTGTACTAATTTGTTTCCTAATATATAAATTATACTAGGAGGACTGTTCTTATATGAGAATGTGTATAAAAAAGAAGTGCGAGGGTGAAACCCTGCGTGTTGTAGTTCTTTTTTCAAGTATAACAAAAATTTGCATTGAAAAAACAAGTGGATATAGCTCTTAATTTGAGAGTGAATCACTATAAATATGTGTGTGTTTGCATGTTATTTATTTATTTTATTATTCTCAGTATTAATGGATTAGTTTAATCCGTAATAGCTATCACTAGCAGCACTTGCTTCAGTGAATGACCAATCTCCATGGTTTCCCTCTGTAGTGTTGATCACAAAGCCATAAACTACTGGCAGTTAAAATCCTGCTTTAAGCGTGTATCGTCGTAATACTTTGGATTGATCTGACTCCACTGGCTACTATGATTGAAATTATTATCCTCCCACGTCGAGTAATCATTCTTTTGACTATGAGTTTTCTAGTTGCTGGGTCTATTATCTAAAAGTCCAACTAATTCATACTTAATTCAACTTTCTTAAGAATCAACCTACATTAAATGAAGGCTCAAACTCTATGAAACTGAGGATTCGGTCCAGATTTTAAATCTAAGCTTAATAGGTAATTTGATCCCCGATTCATAGATCCACAAATGGGTCATGCATCGTGAGGAAGCGAAAACGAATTAAACTTCAAATTTCATTCCAATTTTAATTTATTAATTGTTGTTTACATGACTTAAATCCTTCTTTGTTTTATGACTCAGTAATGGACTTAAATTGAGTTTAATTAAAAATTAGCACTTATGTATACTTTGAAAGGAATTGAAACTCACATGCTATAATAAAGATTATTATTTGTCCATACATTCATTTGAGATTATTCATTTATAATTGATTCATTTTTCAATCATTCATAATTCTACGTCGATTGATTGATTCATTACAATCTTGTATATCTTTGTGAACACTCCCCCGTGCACAATACTCCCTTTTTAAGATTTAACAATCTCTTTGGTATTATCCCTCCATCTCTTACAAAAACAAACACAAGCAATGATGATTTAACTGAAACAGACCTGTTAAACTCCATTGTGGCAGAGGATACAATCGACGCGCTGTCAGTCTCTTTTAAAGATTTATGTCTTAAAATTAATTAAAATAAAGAATATAAAATAAAAAGATAGAATGTGACAGCACTCTCGCTCTATTAATAATGTAAGAATATTGATTAAAAATTATTGGAATATGATTTGGGGATCAAGTCAAGTGCGTATGGTGCGCACAGATCGAAGACGGACACGAAAGGAGGCGAAAACCGAAGAAGGGGCGCATCAGGCGCCAGCGCCGCGGTGACCAAGATGAGCGCCGTGGCACCACTTCCAATACCTGAGCGTCACGGCGCTGGGATCCAGCGCCGCAGCGCTCAGCAAATATCGGGCCAGTGTCGCGGCGACGCGAACCAGTGCCGCGGCGCTGAACGCGGGAACAGTGTCTCGAAATTAGAAAACTTTCTAATTTCGTCTCCCACTTGCTCTAGGACTCCCTAATACGACTCCCACACGTATAGGGAATACCTAGGACATCCCAAGGCCTATATAAAGGCTATCAATTGGCTTGTAAACATATATAGAGAGTGAACTTGACAACCTTTGTGATCAAGTTTGTGAGATCTTGGTGATCTTAGAGAGATCTTGGTGATCAACAATAATCTTAGTGATTATTCTTAGTGGTTCTTTGTGAGAGAAAATCCCTAGAGAGCAAGAGAGAGTATTCTTTGTGATCTTTCTTATAATAGGCATACTTTGTGGTTGCCTTGTGATTCATAATAAGAGAAGAGTGTGATCTTGATCCGCCGTGGACGTAGGCAAGTTGCCGAACCACGTAATTCTTTGTGTGTTCTTCTTCTACCCTTTCTCTCTTTTATTTCTTAATAACTTGTTCTGCATTATTATATTACTTGAGTAAATTTTTTAGCTCGTTTGTGTGCTTCTGCTTCAACAAACTGGTATCAGAGCTTTGGTTCTAAGCAAACATGGCCACACCCAAGTATGAGGTAGAGAAATTCAACGGTACGAATGACTTCAATCTGTGGAAGATGAAGGTTAAGGCGTTATTGATAAGCCAAAGACTTGGTTCGGCATTAGAGGAGACTGCAGCTCCATCTAGTGATGAAGAAAAGACGCCAAAGTCATCTAGAGTAGAAGCAGAAAGAAGAGACATTCAAGAAAGAGCTCATAGCACAATCGTTCTATCATTGAGCGATGAAGTACTAAGGGAAGTAGCAGGTGAGACGACGGCAATAGATCTTTGGAAGAAGCTTGACTCTCTTTATATGAGGAAATCGTTGGCCAACAGACTACATATAAAGAAGAAGCTGTATCAGCTGTCCATGTCAGAGGGGATGCCGATGAAAGATCATATAGACGCCTTCAATAAGATCATCCTTGATCTTGAGTCTATCAACATCCAGATAGAAGATGAAGATAGAGCAATTATTCTACTGAGTTCACTCCCCAAGAGCTATGAGAGTTTTGTTGATACGCTACTCTACGGCAGAGAGAGTTTAACGATGAGTGATGTGAAATCATCATTAAACTCAAAGTTATTAGGAAAGTAGGCTGAGGGCAATGCAGAAAGTTTATCTGTAAGATGAAGGCCCTCATATAGAGATGGGAAGAAAAAAGGCTCAAGGTTAAAGTCTAGGACTCCTAGGAAGTGCTATTGCTGCAAGAAAGAGGGGCACTTCATAAAGGACTTTCCTGAGAAGAAAGCACATGACAAGAAGAAAGCGGATGCTACGCTTGCCTATGATGATAGCTATGACAGCGCAGAGACACTCGTCGCTACTGATGGTATAAAATCTAAACAATGGGTTTTAGATTCTGGTTGTACTTTTCACATGTGCCTGCACAAATCTTGGTTTACAAATTTCCAGCCTATTAGTGGTGGTAAGGTCTTAATGGGTAATGACGTTGCATGTCAGATAATGGGAATTGGTAGTGTTAAGCTTAGGCTGCATGATGGGCGAGTGAGAGAGTTGACAAATGTTAGGTATGTTCCTGACTTGAAGAGAAACTTGATCTCACTAGGGACTTTAGACCAGAATGGGTGTTCCATCAGGATCGACGGAGGGATTTTAAGAGTTTTGAAAGGTTCCATGGTAGTGATGAGAGGAGAGAAGCACAAAGGTATTTATGTGCTTAAGGGTGAAGTCGTGAGTGGTTCTGCACTATTTTCTGTAGATGATGAGAGTATGCAAACCAAGTTATGGCATCTTAGACTGGCACACTTAGGCGAGAGAAACCTAAAGGAGTTATATAGTCAAAAGGCGTTTGGTGAGGATAAGTTCCAGCCCTTGGAGTTTTGTGAGCATTGTGTGCTACGGAAAGCACATAGAGTGAGGTTCAGTACCGGCGAGCATAAGACTAAGGGGACTCTTGACTACATACACTCGGATCTTTGGGGACCAGCTCAGATAGCTACTCGTGGTGGTGCTAGATATTTTCTCAGCTTGATTGATGACTATTCGAGGAAGCTGTGGGTCTATGTGTTGAAGAGTAAGGATAAAGTATTTGATGTGTTCAAGACTTGGAAGGCTCTTGTTGAGAATCAAACTGGCAAAAGAGTGAAGAGGTTGAGAACTGATAACGGCCTCGAGTTTTGCAACAGAGAGTTTGATGGGTTTTGTGCCAAGCATGGGATTACAAGGCACAAAACAGTAAGATCAACACTACAGCAGAATGGGGTAGCTGAGAGGATGAACAGGACCCTACTTGAAAGGGTTAGATGCATGCTTACCAATGTGAAGATGTCCAAGACTTTCTGGGGAGAAGCTGTAGTGACTGTTGCTTACTTGATAAACAGAAGTCCCTCCTCAGCAATTGACTTCATGACGCCAGAAAAGAAATGGTCTGGCAATCCTCCGAAGTATGGCCATCTTAGAATATTTGGTTGCCCTGCCTTTGTACATGTTAAGGAGGGGAAGTTGGAACCTAGAGCTATCAAAGGGGTATTCATAGGATATCCCGAAGGAGTAAAAGGATACAAGGTATGGTGTAAAGACTTAACACCACCAAAGAGTATCATAAGCCGTGATGTGACGTTCGATGAGATGATGATGTTGAAAACCTCCCAAGTAGATAAGAAAGAAGAACCTGTGACCCAGGAAAATTCAGCACCCGAGGCAATAGAAGTTGAAGTAGCGCCTGAAAACGGATCTGATATGTCCCCAGATCAACACTTCAACAAGAAAATCCTTGAAGATGAACCAAGAACACTGGCGTATTCCTCCAAGTCCACCCAAAAAAAGACTAGAACTCCTGAGTTGGAACTTGAAGAGTACCAGCTTGCTAGAGACAGGCTAAGGAGAACGATTAACCCACCAGTCAGGTATGCACAAGCAGACTTAATTGCTCATGCTTTTAATTCTGCTTACACTCTTGAGTATGATGAGCCTAGGACATATGGTAAGGCTATGAAGAGTGAAAACAAGAAAGAATGGCAGCAGGCCATGGAAGAAGAGATTAGTTCTCTTAGAAAGAACAATACCTGGAAGTTGGTGGAGAGACCTCAAAAGAAGTTAGTCGGGTGCAAGTGGGTGTATAAGGTGAAGGAGGGGATACCGGGGATTGAGCCTACGAGATTTAAGGCTAGGTTAGTAGCACAAGATTTTACTCAGAGAGAGGGAGTCGATTTTTATGAGATATTCTCTCTAGTTATCAAGCACACATCTATTAGGATTTTGTTAGCTATGTGTGCAAATCTTGATTTACATCTAGAGCAAATGGATGTAAAGACAACTTTTCTACATGGAGAGCTTGAAGAAACAATATACATGGCACAGCCGCAAGGGTTCGAGGAGCCCGGTAAAGAAGATCATGCTTGTTTGCTAAAGAAGTCATTATACGAGTTAAAGTAATCACCTAGACAGTGAGTGGTATAGGAGATTTGATGAGTTTATGATGACTTGTAGCTTTAATAGGAGCAAGTATGATGGATGTGTGTACTTCAAAAACATGAGTTGTGGGATGATGTATTTACTTCTATACGTCAATAATATGTTGATCGCATGCAAAAATATGGAAGAAATACAGAAGCTCAAGAAGTAGTTAAGTGGCGAGTTTAAAATGAAGGATTTAGGAGCAGCAAAGAGAATTTTGGGTATGGACATTGTGAGGGAAAGAAAAGATGTTATCTTCTTGTCCCAACAGCGATATGTAGGCAAAATTCTGGAGAAATTCGGTATGTCAAACGCGAAGGCTGTCTCTACTCGTTTGGCCATGCATTTCAGACTGTCAGCAGCACAGTCGCTGACATCCGAGGATGAGAAACTGCAGATGAGCAAAGTACCGTATGCAAGCGCTATGGGGAGCATCATGTATGCAATGGTTTGCACAAGACCAGACATAGTACAGGTTGTGAGTGTGGTGAGTAGATACATGACGAATCCGGGTAAAGATCACTAGCTTGTAGTAAAGTGGATTCTGAGATATCTCAAGGGAACGTCGAATCACGGGTTGGTGTATAAGAGGGACGAGGACAGCAATGAAATGGTAAGAGGGTACGTAGACTCAGATTATGCAGGTGATCTTGACAAGAGAAGATCGTTGACAGGCTACGTATTCACAGTGTTTGAGTGTATTGTGTGTTGGAGATCAGTTCTACAACATGTGGTCGCACTTTCAACCACAGAGGCAGAGTACAGAGCTGTTGGTGAAGCTATAAAGGAGGCCGTGTGGTTAAAAGGCATATGCGCGGAGATATTGGCTCACAAAGAAGTAAACACCGGTGTATACTGTGACAGCCAGAGTGCCATAAACCTAAGCAAGCATCAAGTGTTCCATGAGAGGTCGAAACACATTGATGTGAGGCTCCATTACATTCATGAGATTGTCCAAAGTGGTAAAGTTAGTCTGACAAAGATAGCGTCATCTAAAAACCCTGCTGATATGTTGACTAAGCCACTGCCCTCGGTTAAGTTCGTCCTATGCAAGGACTTAACCAGAGTCACTACTTTGTAAGGGTGACCGAAGATGCGAAAATGAGAGATCGAGTTACTTTGTGGATGATTTTGAATCAAGGAGGGGATTTGTAAGAATATTGATTAAAAATCATTGGAATATGATTTGGGAATCAAGCCAAGTGCGTAGGGTGCGCACGGATCGAAGACGGACGCGAAAGAAGGCGAAAACTGAAGAAGGGCGAGCATCAGGCACCAGCGCCGCAGCGTTCAGCAAATATCGGGCCAGCGCCGCAGCGACGCGAACCAGCACCGCGGCGCTGAACACGAGAACTGTCTCGAAATTAGGATACTTGCTAATTTCGTCTCCCACTTGCTCTAAGACTCCCTAATACGACTCCCACATGTATAGGGAATACCTAAGACGTCTCAAGGCCTATATAAAGGCTATCAATTGGCTTATAAACATATACAGAGAGTGAACTTGACAACCTTTGTGATCAAGTTTGTGAAATCTTTGTGATCTTAGAGAGATCTTGGTGATCAACAATAATCTTAGTGATTATTCTTATTAGTTCTTTGTGAGAGAAAATCCCTAGAGAGCAAGAGAGAGTATTCTTTGTGATCTTTCTTGTAATAGGCATACTTTGTGGTTGCCTTGTGATTCATAATAAGAGAAGAGTGTGATCTTGATCCGCCGTGGACATAGGCAAGTTGCCGAACCACGTAATTCTTTGTGTGTTCTTCTTCTACCCTTTCTCTCTTTTATTTCTTAATAACTTATTCTGCATTATTATATTACTTTGGTGAATTGTTTAACTCGTTTGTATACTTCCGCTTCTACAAATAAAATATAAAAAATATTTTGTAGTACATTCTATCACCAATTTGTGATAGAATGTATCACAAATTCGTAATAAGAAATTTATTTTAAATTAAATTACATTGTTTTGAAATTTTTAAATTTTAATAAATATTTATTAAATAATTTGTAAATATATTTATCACTAATCTATACTATTTATCTCTTGATACATTCTACCACTTATTTATGATAGAAAATATTTGTGATAAAATATATCATAAATTACTGATAAAATAAAATTTATGATAAATTATATCATAAATTTTTGATAACAGTACATTTTTGTCATTAATTTTCCTTTTAATAGTGCAATTAGTGTTTTCAGTGTTGAAGTTCGTTCTCTCTTTCCAATTGGAAAGTCCTTTTCAGCAAGAGGACGTATTTGCTAATAAAACTTTTTTAATGGGATTTTAACCAGTTTTCTTCACTGCAATTAGTTTTACAGTGAGTAGATTTCTCTAAATTTGAAAAAAAATTATTTTTATGACTGCAGGTGTTAAGTTTGTTTTTTCCGGATTTGAACAATCAAGCAGATGGAGATGTTTGACAACAAAATTGTTTTATTTGCAGCGACCACAAGTTTAAAAAGTTTTGCTCTTTAATTTGTCGACTCGTACATTCACTTTGCCTTTTAAGATTTGTAGAAGGGATGAACCATTATGACGTCGCTTCAGCAAGCTTAGCGCCAGTCCAGGCGGATAGGCATCCGCAACCCAACCTATAGAATCCATAAGGTGTCATTATTTAGTCTTCCTACTAGAGAACACGTCATAGCAACTAAGTCAGTTGTGTTCTTAAAGTATGAGAAAGATCTTCAATTACCTTTATCGTTGACACCTCAAAGTAAAAGGACTCCATATGCGTCCAGAAGCAAAAAAGAGACGCACAACACAAAATAAAATCCCCCTTCTCATAGCTTTGTGTCAAACTCAAGAGTCAAGAAAGATCATTTCCAAATTGTTTGACTCTTGCAACAAACACTCAGTGATACAGAATCCGTAATACATATAATTATCGAGAAAAATTAACGGCTATACAGAATTGTATAGAAACTCATTCCGCTATTAACAATAAATAAACAAAATAACCCAAATTAAACAGTTAAAACATAGGAACGGATAATAATGTCCCAATACAGAACATCAATCAAACCCTAATTAACAAGATTTAATTAAAATTCATCATTCATTTGCACAAAAACTAAAAAACCAGAAACAATTAATAATTAACTAAAACGGACCTATTTAAGGCAAGAACATTCCTTCATTCTACTTCACTGCAAAATATGGTGATCAGGAATGGATGATCTTGCTCACCTCCTTCTTGGGATTGACTCATGGTTATCGAATTATATGTGTTATGACAAGAGCACCCAAAGGTTACAAGGGACCTCAGTAAAATGCTGGTGGAACATACTTGTCTTATGTCTATGTGGCTGCATATTTTCTGAGGTTGCTCTTGACTGGTTGTGGCTCATTGGTAAAAAACAGAGCTTTTAATTAGGAGTTTATCTGAAAAAGATAGCTTTTAATTAGAAGTTATCTTGTCAGTAATAATTAAGCAAAAATTTTCTACTAGTCAGGAAGCCAGGGTAGCTGCATTTATTCACAGCTACAGGTTAAAATTACCCTGACCATGGGCACTATAGAAGGGAATAGGCTTCTTTGACAGGGTCAATAACAAAGCTGTCATCCTACAGGCCAATTTCCAGAGCATTTCCTGTAAATGAATTTCGACAAATTAAACATAAGATAAGATTAAGTAGGCTCTAAATTAGGTTAAGAAACAACTATTCCTCGAAGCTTATACTTATGGATTAAGTCCCAAGAATAGGATATAGCACTAGCAAAAACAACAGTGCGCTGCAGTGTAACTACAGAAAAGAGGAATTTTCTAGCCTTACTTTTGTTATATGGGTGCATATGGACATCATTTTAAAAGATACGGTTAAAACAAAATGATTTATAATAAAACTGCAAGTTATAAAGTCAACAAAATGCATCATTCTGAGATATTATCAGCAAACAATTATGTAAATCATCACAACTTAAACTGCAGTAGTTCTGGCCTAAAGGCTTGCATCATGAACAAGAGGATAATGATAACTTGTCAAAATTCTTCTTGACAGCTTTTGCTGTGATGTGTTTAATTCCAAGTTTCTTCATTGTCCAACCCTTTTCAGCGTATACTTCTTCAAAATAGAGAGTTCAGTTAAGATGATCTCATCTCCTAGATCCTCAAATATTTAAGAATATGGAGCAGAGGAAGGGAGGAAACATTTTATTTTCTGTTTTGCAATGAATTTTTTGGATTAATTCACCAACTAGTACCAAATCAGCAAGTATGAAAGGTGTTACAAGGATATGATTGACTACAACATTGAAGGTAGAAAGAGATATCTTCCCAAGCAAAAACCTTATAAGTTTGGATCAAGAATTTAAAATGCAACAAAAGTGATGAGAAAACCAATTTTTATCATAGTTATCACAATAAGTATCAATTATCAAGAAAATACTCAATGTATATGTAATTTGAGCTCAGTTAACAAAAGCACAGATGACATATCAGAGAAATATGACTTACAGCTATTTGGTAATCAGTAGGCCAATTAGCACCATGCTTCCCGTAATTTTCCCACTGCTCCTAATCACCAGTCACTAGCCAAGACCATGACAAGCAACCTCCAAAATTACAGAACCAATATTATGCATTTGACTCTGACACCAACCACATCCATTTGCATGTTCTCTACAGCTTCTCTATATCTGCTACCCCAGCTAGAATACTCAACCTTCTTTTAATATTTGGAATAAGAAACAATACAAATATTGATAGAGATGAATTTACAGAAATAGAGTAAACCGGCAGTCAAATCTTACAAAAAGATGTTAGCATCTACATGAAGAACATATAGGAGAAAACCAGATTCAAAGTATAAGCCTATACAAAATCAAGAGTCAATTTAGAGCTGCTGACCGGTTCTATTGAATGAAAGAATAAAGAACCGGAATACTCACCTTTTTACGTTGTTTGCCTCTCTCCTCCAACTTTAAATTCTAATTCTTTACCCCACACCCTTAACCATTCAACCAACTCTACATCATGCATTCCACTTCTTTTGTTTGTTCCTCCCTCATCCAACAAAACCACCTCTCCCCAATTTCCCTCCAAGCCCAAAAGTATCCTACTTTGCTGAGAAGCATTGAGATAAAATTATATATGTATACATATATATACCCAAACCAAAATCTCAATGACACTCTGAACTTCAAGCAAAAGAATATAAATAAAAGATGTAATTGTTACTGGAAAAAGGAGGGGAAAATACAGTACTTAAGGAAACGTATATGGAACCACTGAGTTGAAAAGCAATGCAGAACAATAAAATTTTGATTTACCATACAGAAGGCATTCCTGTAACATCTAGACTTGAATTTGGCCTTCACAGTGACTGTTCCCCACATCATCAGTCTGTTATGCTGAAGACTCATAGAGTTCACTCTCAAAACTCAAATTGATGACCAAAAATCCGGAACTTTTGGAGGTAAAAGCCGTTCTTGAATACAATGATACCATTGGAGAATATGGGGAAGAGGCAATATTTCCAGCAAAAATCTAATGCTTAAAATCAGTAAATCATTACCATGTGATACATCGCCATCAAAGTCCTTCAAGATAGAACTTCCTGTGAAAAATACTAGGAGAATATTCGTACCGCTACTACTACTTGCCTAAGCATCAGAAAGAAATTTCATTTCCTGTCCCATAACTTTATAATAACATAAAGCATGAATTAAGACAGGAAAAAGCAGGTATACTCAGAAGTCGTCATTAGTTTTGCTCCATTGTGTGTAACTTCTTCAAGACAATGTGCCACACATTGACTTTTGGAAGTTTTGTGAAGGGGAAAAATAGTCAAACATTTAAAGAACACTATTATGAATTTCAGACTCTTTTAGTAACTATATATGATTTTCTTCTCTCTTTATTTCTTCATTTTTTATCCTTCTGTATTACTAAATACTAGTTCTTTGGTGCCATGATGAATTTTGCCGACAATCATTTTAGTATGAGGCAGAAAAACTAAGAGAGAATCAAGAAAACGTCACTGTTAACACAAAATCCCTCAAAATGGAACAACATAAATACAATTCATCAACCAGAAAATTAAATAGCTTATTAAGTTGCAGAAGCATAGTAAAGATTTATCTTCTTCTTATATTCAATATGTCAATGATTTGCACCTATAACCCATCTTTCATCTGAATAAATAGCAAACATTCAGGAAGCTAAATGAAAATTTTAAAGAAATATAATTTCCAAGAAAAACAAGCAAAATTGCCTAAATCGTGGACCGCACAAAAAATTGCTAACTCTAAACTCAAGATTTTAAAATGAAACTAGAGCTTTTATCAGAACATATCTACATTCTCTTCAGCTATCATACAACAAAAACATTTTATACTGTAAAAATAAACTAATTTTATAACTATGTTGAGCTTCACCAAAAACTATAATTTCAACGAAGGAAGAAGTTACACTCTACATGAATTCAGAAGGCGAATTGGCATCAGGCTTCCCACTCTCTCCCAATCCTCCGGGATGCTGCAAATTCTGCAAAACCTGGGGCGGCAATGCCCCCAATCCACCACCTAATCCATCATTTGCAGAACCAAAAAACTGACAAATAAGCCTAGCCATAACTCCAAGAACCTGCAATTGATTCTGGCATGCATCAGCATGCATTTGCATCATGGACTTCTCATGCTCAATCTGCAACCCCAGCATTTTCTCTCTCCACTCCATCTCTTCCTCTTCCCTCTTCTCCTCCATTCTCATCCTCCTCCTCCTCTCCTCATCCAATTCAATTTCTAACCTCACTCTTCTCTCATATTCCCTCCTTGCCCATTTCAACTTCCTCTCTTCCAATTCCATTCCTTTACTCTCCACACCCTCCTCTCTCTCATCTCTCTTTCTTTCCTTCCTAAACTCAATCTCTCTCCTTTTCTCTTCCCTCTCAATCACGCCATTTTCTCTCACAAATTCCCTCTCTCTTCGTTTATCTTCTCTCCTCATTACCACATCCCTCAATTCCAAAGATTTTGCACCAAGAAACCCAAGATTCTTACTTTCTTTCAAACCCTTCTTCAATTTCTTATTTTTAATAGAACCCATTTCACCAATTTCCTTTCCCCCACCAAATTCACTCTCACTCTCCATCTTTTCTCCGCTTTCGTCGTCCTCTTCCACTTCCTCCTCCTCCTCTTCATCCAAATCCTCACTATTTATCCCCACAAACCCCAAATCACAACAATCCTCAAACAAATCCCCACCGTTGCTTTCACTCACTCTCTTCCCTTTAACTTCAAGCTCCACATCCCCAAACACCTCCTTATACTTCAAGAAATTCTCCCAGTGATTCTCCCCATCTTTCCAATTAAACTCATCATCCGAAATTCTGATCTTCTGCTTGACACCCAAGTACTGGTGCCTCATGTTCTGGACTTTGATTGACACGTCACGCCACGACCACTTGAAGGGGAAGCTCGCTGGGTCTTGCAAATGGTGCAGGGAATTCACGTGGTCGGCGATGGGCCGGAACTTCTTCTCTCGGGTCTTGAGCTTTGATAGCGTGCCGGAGTTTAGGAGATCTGAGTACTTGCTCAAGAGGGTCTGCTCTTCTAGCTCGGACCACTTCTTTCGCTTCATTTTTATTTTCGGGCGAATTTTTTAGGTTTTGGTTTGGTTTTAGTTGCAGAGAAGATAATTAGAGAGAGCGAGCAGTGAGCAGATTTTGAAGATGCGTTGTCTTAGAAAGACAAAAGTTGAGACTTGGCGACACTTGTCGTATTTTTTATTTTTATGACGAATAAGAATTTCGACCGACCGTACGTTAACAGTTGAATAGTAAAAATACACACAGAACGTTTTTATGTATATTTCAGTGAATTTTTTAAAAATAGATGTTATATTATTGGTTAAAAAATTAAGATGTTATACTTGGATATGTAATCGGAACAACACAATATATCATATATTGACGATTCAAATAATTTTTTGTAAAGAAGGGATACAATTTAACCCATATTGGGAATCACCCTTACAATTGAAATTGAAATCACTCTTCTATTAAAAATAAAGAATTCTATTATCCGATAGAAAAAACAAAATAACTTTTGTTTAAGATAGAAAAATCGCTTTTATGCAGAATGAATAATGCAAAATATGCTATCATATAAATTGTATATCCACAACATTTTCAACAATAACCTATTTAAAACCTCAACCTAACTTAATATCTAAAAATAACATTAGTATGTTCAGGTGATTGGTAGAGAAGCTTGAGTGCCACTAGATGTAATTTTCCTATCAGGTTTAGTGTTAAGTGGCTACTATATAGCAGTATTTTGCTTAAGAGGCAGTGGCTTTTGCCTAATGGTAGAAGGCAACAGCGACAAGTTCTAAAGCTTATTGTAGGGAAATAAAATTATGGGTGGTGGCGTCCAGTAGATGTTCAGTAAAATTCGACAAATTCTCGGTTAAATTGGACTTTAGTTTAGAAAGATCGGCAAAGGCCGATGGGGCTCAATTTAAGGCCCGAGGAAGCGCGACAAAACTCAAATTGGTTCGGCGAGGCCGTGGAAGCTCAATAACAGGCAAAGATTGCTCTGAGGTGACCGACAATGCACAATGGTGCCCCAGGGTACTCTACTTGTTCATTCACCGACTAGATCTCCAATCGATAAACATTATAAAGACAAAACTAGAAAAATGATTAAAAAAAACGAACGAGCAAAAGTAATAATTATGGTGAAGGAGGAGAGTCTGGTCACCGAAGAAAAAGCCCACTTTTTAGTTGATATGAATGGTTCAACTTAATGCAATGTTAGAGTTTTGGAGAGAAAATGTGACTCGAGAAAGAAAAGTGTATGCAAATCTTTTTATTTTAGTGAAGTTTCTAAGTTTAAAATTGTTGAAGCGGAAGTACACAAACGAGTTAAATAATTCACTGAAATAATATAATAATGCAGAACAAGTTATTAAGAAATAAAAGAGAGAAAGGGTAGAAGAAGAACACACAAAATATTACGTGGTTCGGTAACTTGCCTGCGTCCACGGCGGATCAAGATCATACTCTTCTCTTATTATGAATCACAAGGCAACCACAAAGTATGCCTATTACAAGAAAGATCACAAAGAATACTCTCTCTTACTCTCTAGGGATTTTCTCTCACAAAGAACCACTAAGAATAATCACTAAGATTATTGTTGATCACCAAGATCTCTCTAAGATCACAAAGATCTCACAAACTTGATCACAAAGGTTGTCAAGTTCACTCTCTGTATATGTTTACAAGCCAATTGATAGCTTTTATATAGGCCTTGGGACGTCCTAAGTATTCCCTATACGTGTGGGAGTCGTATTAGGGAGTTCTAGAGCAAGTGGGAGACGAAATTAGGAAGTTTTCTAATTTCGAGACACTGTTCCCGTGTTCAGCGCCGCGGCGCTGGTTCGCGTCGCCGCGGCGCTGGCCCGATATTTGCTGAGCGCTGCGGCGCTGGATCCCAGCGCTGCGGCGCTCAGGTACTGGAAGTGGCGCTGCGACGCTCATCCTGGTCGCCGCAGCGCTGGCGCCTGATGCGCGCCCTTCTTCGGTTTTTGCCTCCTTTCGCGTCAGTCTTCGATCCGTGCGCACCCTACGCACTTGGCTTGATCCCCAAATCATATTCCAATGATTTTTAATCAATATTCTTACAAATCCCCTCCTTGATTCAAAATCATCCACAAAGTAACTCGATCTCTCATTTCTGCATTTTCGGTCACCCTTACAAAGTAGTGACTCCAGTTAAGTCCTTGCATAAGACGAACTTAACCGAGGGCAGTGGCTTAGTCAACATATTAGCAGGGTTTTTAGATGACGCTATCTTTGTCAGACTAACTTTACCACTTTGGACAATCTCACGAATGTAATGGAGCCTCACATCAATGTGTTTCGACCTCTCATGGAACACTTGATGCTTGCTTAGGTGTATGGCACTCTGGCTGTCACAGTATACATTGGTGTTTACTTCTTTGTGCGCCAATATCTCCGCGCATATGCCTTTTAACCATACGGCCTCCTTTATAGCTTCACCAACAGCTATGTACTCTGCCTCTGTGGTAGAAAGTGCGACCACATGTTGTAGAACTGATCTCCAATACACACTACACCCAAACATTGTGAATACGTAGCCTGTCAACGATCTTCTCTTGTCAAGATCACCTGCATAATCTGAGTCTACGTACCCTCTTACCATTTTATTGCTGTCCTCGTCCCTCTTATACACCAACCCGTGATTCGACGTTCCCTTGAGATATCTCAGAATCCACTTTACTGTAAGCCAGTGATCTTTACCCAGATTCGTCATGTATCTACTCACCACACTCACAGCCTGTACTATATCTGGTCTTGTGCAAACCATTGCATACATGATGCTCCCCACAGTGCTTGCATACGGTACTTTGCTCATCTGTAGTTTCTCATCCTCGGATGTCGGCGACTGTGCTGCTGACAGTCTGAAATGCATGGCCAAAGGAGTAGAGACAGCCTTCGCGTTTGACATACCGAATTTCTCCAGAATTTTGCCTATATATCGCTGTTGGGACAAGAAGATAACATCTCTTCTTTCCCTCACAATGTCCATACCCAAAATTCTCTTTGCTGCTCCTAAATCCTTCATTTCAAACTCGCCACTTAACTGCTTCTTGAGCTTCTGTATTTCTTCCATATTTTTGCATGCGATCAACATATCATCGACGTATAGAAGCAAATACATCATCCCACAACTCATGTTTTTGAAGTACACGCATCCATCATACTTGCTCCTACTAAAGTCACAAGCCATCATAAACTCATCAAATCTCATATACCATTGTCTAGGTGATTGCTTTAACCCGTATAATGACTTCTTTAGCAAACAAGCATGATCTTTTTTACCGGGCTCCTCGAACCCTTGCGGTTGTGCCATGTATATTGTTTCTTCAAGCTCTCCATGTAGAAAAGCTGTCTTTACATCCATTTGCTCTAGATGTAAATCAAGGTTTGCACACATAGCTAACAAAATCCTAATAGATGTTTGCTTGACAACTGGAGAGAATATCTCATGAAAATTGACTCCCTCTCTCTGAGTAAAACCTTGTGCTACTAACCTAGCCTTAAATCTCGTAGACTCAATCCCCGGTATCCCCTCCTTCACCTTATACACCCACTTGCACCCGACTAGCTTCTTTTGAGGTCTCTCCACCAACTTCCAGGTATTATTCTTCCTAAGAGAACTAATCTCTTCTTCCATGGCCCGCTGCCATTCTTTCTTGTTTTCACTCTTCATAGCCTCACCATATGTCCTAGGCTCATCATACTCAAGAGTGTAAGCAGAATTAAAAGTATGAGCAACTAAGTCTGCTTATGCATACCTGACTGGTAGGTTAATCGTTCTCCTTAGCCTGTCTCTAGCAAGCTGGTACTCTTCAAGTTCCAACTCAGGAGTTCTAGTCTTCTTTTGGGTGGACTTGGAGGAACACGCCAGTGTTCTTGGTTCATCTTCAAGGATTTCCTTGTTGAAGTGTTGATCTGGGGGCATATCAGATCCGTTTTCAGGCGCTACTTCAACTTCTATTGACTCGGGTGCTGAGTTTTCCTTGGTCACAGGTTCTTCTTTCTCATCTACTTGGGAGGTTTTCAACATCGTCATCTCATCGAACGTCACATCACGGCTTATGATACTCTTTAGTGGTGTTAAGTCTTTACACCACACCTTGTATCCTTTTACTCCTTTGGGATATCCTATGAATACCCCTTTGATAGCTCTAGGTTCCAACTTCCCCTCCTTAACATGTACAAAGGCAGGGCAACCAAATATTCTAAGATGGTCATACTTCGGAGGATTGCCAGACCATTTCTTTTCTGGCGTCATGAAGTCAATTGCTAAGGAGGGACTTCTGTTTATCAAGTAAGCAGCAGTCACTACAGCTTCTCCCCAGAAAGTCTTGGACATCTTCGCATTGGTAAGCATGCATCTAACCCTTTCAAGTAGGGTCCTGTTCATCCTTTCAGCTACCCCATTCTGCTGTGGTGTTGATCTTACTGTTCTGTACCTTGTAATCCCATGCTTGGCACAAAACCCATCAAACTCTCTGTTGCAAAACTCGAGGCCGTTATCAGTTCTCAACCTCTTCACTCTTTTGCCAGTTTGATTCTCAACAAGAGCCTTCCAAGTCTTGAACACATCAAATACTTGATCCTTGCTCTTCAACACATAGACCCACAGCTTCCTCGAATAGTCATCAATCAAGCTGAGAAAATATCTAGCACCACCACGAGTAGCTGTCTGAGCTGGTCCCCAAAGATCCGAGTGTATGTAGTCAAGAGTCCCTTTAGTCTTATGCTTGCCGGTACTGAACCTCACTCTATGTGCTTTCCCTAGCACACAATGCTCATAAAACTCCAAGGGCTGGAACTTATCCTCACCAAACGCCTTTTGACTATATAACTCCTTTAGGTTTCTCTCGCCTAAGTGTGCCAGTCTAAGATGCCATAACTTAGTTTGCATACTCTAATCATCTACAGAGAATAGTGCAGAAGCACTCACGACTTCACCCTTAAGCACATAAACACCTTTGTGCTTCTCTCCTCTCATCACTACCATGGAACCTTTTAAAACTCTTAAAATCCCTCCGTCGATCCTGATGGAACACCCATTCTGGTCTAAAGTCCCTAGTGAGATCAAGTTTCTCTTCAAGTCAGGAACATACCTAACATCTGTCAACTCTCTCACTCGCCCATCATGCAGCATAAGCTTAACACTACCAATTCCCATAATCTGATATGCAACGTCATTACCCATTAAGACCTTACCACCACTAATAGGCTGGAAATTTGTAAACCAAGACTTGTGCAGGCATATGTGAAAAGTACAACCAAAATCTAAAACCCATTGTTCAGATTTTATACCATCAGTAGCGACGAGTGTCTCTGCGCTGTCATAGCTATCATCATAAGCAAGCGCAGCATCCGCTTTCTTCTTGTCCTGTGCTTTCTTCTCAGGAAAGTCCTTTATGAAGTGCCCCTCTTTTTTGCAGCAATAACACTTCCTAGGAGTCCTAGACTTTGACCTTGAGCTTGAGCCTTTTTTCTTCCCATCTCTATATGAGGGCCTTCCTCTTACAGATAAACTTTCTGCATTGCCCTCAGCCTGCTTTCCTAATAACTTTGAGTTTAATGATGATTTCACATCACTCATCGTTAAACTCTCTCTGCCGTAAAGTAGCGTATCAACAAAACTGTCATAGCTCTTGGGGAGTGAACTCAGCAGAATAATTGCTCTATCTTCATCTTTTATCTGGATGTTGATAGACTCAAGATCAAGGATGATCTTATTGAAGGCGTCTATATGATCTTTCATCGGCGTCCCCTCTGACATGGACAGCTGATACAGCTTCTTCTTTATATGTAGTCTGTTGGCCAACGATTTCCTCATATAAAGAGAGTCAAGCTTCTTCCAAAGATCTATTGCCGTCGTCTCATCTGCTACTTCCCTTAGTACTTCATTGCTCAATGATAGAACGATTGTGCTATAAGCTCTTTCTTGAATGTCCCTTCTTTCTGCTTCTACTCTAGATGACTTTGGCGTCTTCTCTTCATCACTAGATGGAGCTGCAGTCTCCTCTAATGTCGAACCAAGTCTTTGGCTCATCAATAACGCCTTAACCTTCATCTTCCACAGATTGAAGTCATTCGTACCGTTGAATTTCTCTACCTCATACTTGGGTGTAGCCATGTTTGCTTAGAACCAAAGCTCTGATACCAGTTTGTTGAAGCGGAAGCACACAAACGAGCTAAAAAATTTACCCAAGTAATATAATAATGCAGAACAAGTTATTAAGAAATAAAAGAGAGAAAGGGTAGAAGAAGAACACACAAAGAATTACGTGGTTCGGCAACTTGCCTACGTCCACGGCGGATCAAGATCACACTCTTCTCTTATTATGAATCACAAGGCAACCACAAAGTATGTCTATTACAAGAAAGATCACAAAAAATACTCTCTCTTGCTCTCTAGGAATTTTCTCTCACAAAGAACCACTAAGAATAATCACTAAGATTATTGTTGATCACCAAGATCTCTCTAAGATCACAAAGATCTCACAAACTTGATCACAAAGGTTGTCAAGTTCACTCTCTGTATATGTTTACAAGCCAATTGATAGCCTTTATATAGGCTTTGGGACGTCCTAGGTATTCTCTATACGTGTGGGAGTCGTATTAGGGAGTCCTAGAGCAAGTGGGAGACGAAATTAGGAAGTTTCCTAATTTCGAGACACTGTTCCCGCGTTCAGCGCTGCGGCGCTGGTTCGCGTCGCCGCGTTGCTGGCCCGATATTTGCTGAGCGCTGCGGCGCTCAAGTACTGGAAGTGGCGCCGCGGTGCTCATCCTGGTCGCCGCGGCGCTGGTGCCTGATGCGCGCCCTTCTTCGGTTTTCGCGTCCGTCTTCAATCCGTGCACACCCTACGCACTTGGCTTGATCTCCAAATCATATTCCAATAATTTTTAATTAATATTCTTACAAAAATTATATTTCCCACGTTAAAATTTTTATAAAAAATCTTCTTTGATTTGCTTAAAATTATTTTTAAGTAAAAACAATTATATATAATGATACTATATTTGAATAATAAAGATATACAATTTATATTTTTAATTATATAAATATATTAAAAATATGAATAATTAATTAAATCTAGATATTTTATAAATAAATAAATTTATTTACAATGATGCTATATTTAGATAATTGAAATAAAACATTTACGTTTTTATTATATAAATATTATACTATAAAATATGAATAATTGATGAAATATAGATATTTTTATAATTTAATTTATATCAAAATTCAGAATTTCAGCCATTAGTCTGGTATTAATATTTCGTGGACCATGATTAAGCTTTGTCTGGGATTTATTTTTTAATCTTTGTTCTAACAATTTTTCGTACTTGTAATAGTAATTTAATAGTAAAATTTTTAGTGTATTTTATTTTTTTATTAAAATAAAAGTCTTGAATTCGATACCCGCTCTTATATTAAAAAAAATAAAAAAAAAGTCTTTCTCATTATAATTAAGTCATTATCAAATAGTACTCTACCTAAAAATTATGACCCTAATATTCATTCTGAGTTTCATATCTCTGAAATTATATCAAGACATTTCAGAATTAAGTTCACTTATAATTCAATTCATATAATTATTTCAGTAAAAAAAAGGTGGTCAATTCTTGCCAAAAAAAGAAAAAAGAAAAATCTACTATACACATGCAGAAAGACTCAGACCGTTAAATAATAAAAAAATGTGCACTTTATCATCCGATAATATCGAACTTTTTTTTATGATGTATTAAATTTTAAAGTATTGATTTTATTCAATTAAGTGTTATAGATAATTAGTAAATTGGCAACATTATTGAAATCTATTTATCAAAAATCGACTCTCTCCTCTAAATTTTGGTTTTGATTTAGAGTTCTTAAAAGAAAAAAAATAATAAATATTTTGAAAATAGTCTTTCTGCATGATGGGGAAGTCCTTGATGGAGCTGAGAAATTAGATGCGCTTTATTTAGCGACTGTTATCCATGGATTCTTGCCAAGGTTCATATAACCTCTGAGATTGGCTTGATTATTTAAGACATATTACACTGCCTTTTTATTCTTACAAAGTTCTTTATGCAACTGGGGAGTCCAATAAAGTAGCTAATAGCTTAGTCAAAATGGCATTCAGTTTTGGTTCGGAAGTCACTTAGAGGCATGATATTCCAAGTTTTTCTCAATGCAATATTTTCTTTCCATATATATATATATATATATAATGTCACATGTCAATTATTAGTTCAATGACTAATTATTTTACTATTTTTTATAAATTTAAAAAAGTTTCATAATCATTAACAATTATTCTTTTAAATTTAATATTAATATTTAGAATAATCTATTTTTAAAAAAATTATAAAATAATTTATATTTTATAATTTTAAATAGCAAGATTAAAAATATAATAAAAATATATTACATACAAATTTCATACTATCATTACAAAAAGATTTGCATAGAATTATAATTATAAGTGTAGTTACTAAGACATTTAGAATTACAATTACAATTATAATAATAAAAGTTATAATTATAATCACAATTACGACAACAACAAATTCAATGACGGTTTTTGTACATATGTAATAATTATCATATCATTTACAATTATAATTACCGTTCAAATTATTGTTACAATATTGAAATTATAATTACAATTTCAATTATAATTATAATTGTAATTGTATTTGCATTTACAATTGTAATTGTAATTTATAATTTTAATATTAATTACAATTACAAATTCGACTATGATTGTCATTGTAATTACATTTATATTTACAATTAGATTAGTAATAATTGTAATTATAATCACAATTAATATAGATGCAAATTTAATTATTGCAATTATAATTATAATTATAATTATAATACTATAATTACAATTACATTTACATTTTTAATATTAAATACAATTCCCAAAGTTGTAATTACAAATTCAATAAGAATTACAATTACAATTAAAATTTAATAGTCATTATCATTATGATAAAGACAATTATAATATTTATAATTAGAACTATAATTGTTTTTTAAAAATTAAAAATTAATATAATAAATTTTTAAATATTTATAAAAATATTTTAAAAGCAATTAATTATTGATTTAATTGTATTTTATTTATTAAAATATTAAAATTTGCAAAAACATAGTAAAAATTTTAATTCGTAGTTTTCTGACTTATTGAACTAAGCACAATAAGGGTCGTGGCTCTTTACAGGATAAAAGAATGAAGAAAAAAAGAAAAATTAAATAGGCCCAATCTTGAGCATCTTTCTTAGGTTGAGTTCAATCTAAAAACTAAAATATCCACACGACCGTCTTATCTTGATTGAATTACAGGAATTTCATATAGAACGGTTCCATTTAGCCTCCATGATTTTTTTATTTATTGAACTTCACTTTTAAGAAAAAGTATTGAAATTCCAATTGTAGCTTGTCAATAAAGGTGCAAAGTGGGTTTAATGGCAACTCTCTCTTAGATGTGCTCTATTTGGTGCATCTTCGTGACTTTAAGCACTTATTTCTGTCGTTCCTATTTGTAATAAGTTAAAGGTTTACAATATTTTTTAAAAGCACATCAACTTAAATGTTTGACAAATATTTAATTTTATATGACAATATATAATTAACAATTATGCACGTATTTATACTTGACAATTATATTTATTTCTCGCAAGGGTCTCGCCCAGGTTTAACTCATCAAGAAAATAATCAAATAATCAAATGAACTCACAACAAAGGCCTTCTACACTAAGGCACCATAGGTCGAAGCCCACTAATGAAAGAAAACGTAATAGTAGCGTCAGAGGAACATCCTCAAGACCTACCAGCAGTTCTTAACTATAAGTGTTCTCAACATCAACTAATGTCCTCGGTAATCTATTCAGATCAAGCCGACAACTCAACCTCCTAGGACCGAACCAAAGTGGTACGTATACTAAGATTTTAGGATAAATCCTACTCATATAATATGAATGTGATTCAAATTAAAAAAATAAAATGTATCTTAATTCTAATAAGACTCAATAACTTAACTCTTAAAATGTGTCTTAATTATGTAAGACTCAATAACCTAACTAACTAAGGCCTATAAAAAGAAGGTTGTACCACTGCATAAAGGAGTGACTTTTAAAAGATTGAAACTCAACTTCTAAAATATACATAACCTCTCTTTTAAATTGTGATTATTATTTCAGCCATCATCTTATCATAGACCTATTGTTAACTTAAGTATTGGATGGTCATTATTGAAAATAATTTTTGACGTGGTTTAACATTGTTTGTACTTGTAGGAGTATTTTTAGAGTCTAACGTGTATCAAGGAAGACCATATAAGCTCAGTTTGGAAGAATCTAGTACACTGTTCCCAAAAAGAAACAAATTCAGTTCGTAGGCTCAGAATTTTCCAAAATTAAATGTTGGAGCTGGCTTTAGAGCAGGAAGTCACGCTAATAATATAATAACCAAGCACCTGCATACTAAAAGGTTAGGGCTTAGGGTAAGTGAAAAGAAACTTAAATAAAGTAAGAAACAATGATGATTTAGATGTGCATGATGCCTAGAGAATATTAACTGAACAAAAGAAAGATTAGAGAAAAAGTGGGAGGAGACATGCAAAGGAGTGTGACGTTAAAAGAAGTGCCCTTAGAAGAAAAATTAGAGGATTAAAAGAACGACTACACGAGTTTATAGAGGGCAAAGAAAGACAAGAACACCATCTTCAAAGGTGACCAAGAGGGAGTGAAAGTCCCTATTTATCCATGATCTTAAGAACATAGAATTGTATGTGGTCTTTCAATTGTTTAGCATCGCAATTTATAAGGGAACAATCAACCCGAACCATTATTTAGACCAGGTTACTGACCTATTGGCTATTAAAAGATTAAAGAAGAACCAAAGTCCGAAATAAAGGAGCATATTCTTCTAAAGTGAGTCGATGGATAAGTTTTTTTACACTTTAAGAAGCCTGTGAATTGATTAAAGACCATTGACAGTTGAAGAAGATCAAACAAAATCGGATAGGGAACTTGAGAGATTTTATGAGTCAATTTCACAAAGAAGTAATCCAACTCGAGGCTTTTGACATGTCAATCACCCTAGAAACCCTGAGGGAAGGACTGCAGTTAAATCGATTTAGATATTATTTAACTGAGAACCCCATCACAACCTATATGGCCACTTACAATCAAACACCAAGTATATAAGAATCAAGGAAGAAGAAGAGGTGAAGAGAGCAACGACAATAAAACTCAGGGAAGAGTTCTGAGAAGAAAATTGAAAAGATCTCATAAGATAAGGGTGTTCAGGGAAAGAATAGACTGAATACCTTCAAGAATTATGAAGTACCCCTAGAGAGACCGACCATGTGAAAAAGATTGAGATGAAAGGGTGGGGAAATATCCCCCCTAGAGTGACAACGTTCCAAGAAGAGAAGTATGTAGCCTCAATTATCCTTTAGAGATCTTCTTTAAAGCCATCAAAGAAAAAAAGGCCTACTTGAGGTGTTAGTTGTTATACAAACCCACAACACTTTGAAACAAAAATAAGAAGTATGAGTTTCATTATGATCACGGGCACATAACTAATGAATGCTACTGACAGGATCCGACCCGAGACCCTCTACTATAGATCCCAGCGGCCCTGCCGGGCATCTCGACGGAAGTTCCTCCGACCTAATAGGTAAGTTGTGAAATTTCGTGAGGCGCCTTTTTAATTCTTGCTACTACTGAGAAGATCTTGTAATATACATGAAAATGACAATCTTAATTTTAAAAAAAAAGGACAGAGTTTCCCCTGTTTTTTGAAAAATTCATATAAAACTTGCAAAAAAATTTCACTTCTATTTCCAATACATCTCAATACTACTAATTCGGACCTCCGGTCCTTTCCAAATCAAATCCAACACAACTCAATTATTCATTTGAATCACCAAATAAGCAAAATCATAAAAAGTAAAAACGATCATCATAAAATTGAAATCTCTTCTTCTCGGTTCAAAACATACATACAAATATACATGCTTATAACTATTATGCATAAAGTAAAGGGTGCTATTCAGCATATTTACATATACAAAAATGATTTTCGGATTTGGCCCACTACTCGGCAATAGGAGAATCAGCAGCCTGCGGCCCACTACTCGGCAATAGGAGAATCAGCAGCCTGCGTACTGAGACCTGCACCTGGGAAAGGGTTTAGAAAACATAAAACATAAAACGGGTGAGCTAAAGGAGCTCAGTGAGTGCAAATAAAATTTTAATAAAATAACATCGTGTATAGATAGCAAATTCTAAAGTTCATGCAGAATCATGCTTCTAAAACTGATGTAAAATTGTAAAATGATTTCTAACATCACATGCTATTGAAATCTTACCGAACGGGTTTTATTTACATCTTTGGAAAACTATATTCCGATTCTGTATAACATAATAACTGCTAGTGTGCATATAAATGCATAAATGCTATCGATAAATTGAAAACTAGTAAAATCCTTGCTCGGCCATTTTCTTTCTAAACTGTACCAATGGTAACCCTAAAGCTCTATACCCATGCAGCGACTCAACTAGCACTGCACACGTGAGTAGGTCACGGGACACCTCAACTAGCAGCACCCACAGTGACATCTCAAGACATCTCACTGGCTATGCAGTGGAATCCTACATCGCATGCATATAGCGAGACAATACCCCGTACACATAGAGCGACTCACATAACTCGACATCCTGACTTCCCGGAGTTAGTGACACACCCCCAAGACCTGCCCATGTGCACGGAATATACCAGCCGGGTCTAATACAATCATCACCACTATAATCTGAGGGTACCAATGGCCTTAAAAACGAATGCAGAAATTTTAAAACTGTTTCTCAATTCGAACATGTAAAGGCATGTCTATGAATATATATCAAGATCATAAATCATGGTTATGCATCGAAAGCTCATAAAACATACATATTCATTATGCGAAAACATAATAAATGAAAAGTAAAAGAAATGGCAGATTTCCACTCACAACTGCTCCATGCTCAATTTTGTTCCCAATTTCTGCTCCCGTTATCGCTTTCGGTTATCTTCACCTATGTGCCATAATGAAATTTAGAATCAAATCGAATGCTAGAATCTCATTTAACTACTAAATGTCCTAATCGGCATACAAAGCCCGGATGCATACTACTTTTCGATTTTTATTTATGGAGTCATTTAATCTAATCTAACTCACCATCCGACGCCTTGAAAATTATGGAACGCCTTATAACTTGGTTGGACATACATGCCCTTCACCTTTCCAAAATGGACAATTATGTCCCATTTTCTTCATTTTTGGTTTTTCCATCAACCATATACATTCAATTTATAATATGCACCATTTACACACAACAACTCAATCAAAACGCCACTCAATCCTTAACTTCCCTAAAGTGGCAGAATTTCACCCTAGGTTCCAACATATTTCTTTTCTCAATTTCTTGTTCCAATTACAACAAAATCATGCCAATTTCATTTTAAAGCCCTAATTAGAACCAATTGAAATCTCTACAACAAAATCACCAAAAACCCTAATTCTTACCTTGCCAATTTCTTCAAATTGATGACTCCTTCAAGCTCCAAACTAGAATTCAACTCAATCTAAGCCAAGAATACACATAAGAACATCAATTTAAGCATTCTTGAAAGCTCACTTATCAAACTCATAAAATAATACTTTTCTTACCTCTTTTTCTTGAATTTCCACTAATTGAGGCTTCAATTGAGCTTAGGGATTAGTATGTAACCTTATTTTGGCTTGATTAAGCATGAAAAATCATGAAAAAAAACTTGAATAGTCACTGTAGCAACACCCCCCTTTAAAGCTCGAATTTCTCTCTTTTTTGTCTAAGTGTTAGTTTTGATCTCTCTTTAAATTTCTACACACTTCTAACATATATATAGTGCTCCCTCAATTGACCATTTTGCCCTTCAACTTATTTAAAATTACTAATTTGCCATTAGTTGAAAACTAATTATGTAATTAGTTCATTTGTAACTATCTAGTTAGAATAGTCCAAAGAACTAACTAGAACTTCCAACTTGGCAATCTATGAGATTTCTTCTAATTGGTCCATTCTCTAATATATGGATTATATTTTTCAATAAAGGCTTGTTCCATTCATAACCTTTAAATGGAAATTCATGTAGTAAATTAGGATTTCCTTTTCTAAGCCAATAGAAAAAAATTCCAAAAATATTCTAGGGTCGTCTGGCACACCGATCAAGTGTGAAATTACCAAATTAGGTCTAATATCTCTCACGTGCACTATAAAGGGAATATTTCTAATAAGGTTAAAATCGAGTAACCCTACGATGTCTTATTTGCTCTATACCGAAATCTAGGCGCCAATACTACTAATAGGGATTGGATATTACAGCTACTATCTAAGGAAGCAAATAGACTGACTTATTAGAAATGGGTATTTAAAGGAGTTTGGAGTTGACAAAAAGCAAAAGAAATCTAAAAAAACCAATAATTTAGATCTCAAGTCTTTGACTTAGCCATGGATGATTATATTAATTATTAGAGGTCTTATGTTGGTCAAAGATGATAACATGCAGTGGAAAAAGTTATTTTCGGTACTTTATTATGGGACACAAAGTGATGTGCAACACCTTGGTTTCCAAGAAGCCTTGAGTGCAAGCAGTTCCTATCATGTTACCAAGAAGGATGCCTGAGGGAACAGTTACCCACAAGATAACGCATTGGTGGTCTCTGTATAGGTAGTTGATATAGATGTCAATCAAGTATTCATCTACCCAGGAGTTTGGTGGATATCATCTTCAAAGAAGCATTAGACAACCTTATTATTAAATATCTTAATTTCAAAAGAGCATAAGCTCCTTTGTATGGGTTTAAAGATGGTTACATCATGCTGCTTGGAGTTCTCAGCTTACCACGTCCTTATAGGATAAGCCTTATGTAAGACTATGATGGTAAGCTTTATAGTGATTATCAAGCCATTCAGTTATATATATTATTAATTGGAAAATTCCTAAGCGGCTATGTCTATTCACTACTTGAAGTTGAAGTTTCTGTATGTCAACCGTGTACCCAAGGGAGAAAAAGAAGCCAAAATCCTCGAGGCCAGTTGAAGAGTTTCTCACTGTCCAAATAAATCCTAGATTTATTGAAAAGGTAATGAAGATCAACTCGCAGTTAAGATTGAGGATTAAAGACAATCTGAATGTTTTTTTTAAAGGAATTCAAAAACTTCTTTGTTTGGTTATATAAAGATATGTTAGGGATAAACCTTTCCCTGATCTCCCACACCTTAGCCATTAGCTTGTCCTTTAAGAGTGTCAAGCAGAAGACAAGGATCTTTAATTAAGAGATGAATAAAGCCGTCTTAACCTAAATCTAAAAACTATTAGCAGTAGGTTTATTTAGGAGATCCACTACCTTGTATAGTTGGTTAATATAGTGATGGTTAAGAAGGATAATGAGAAGTGAAGAATATGCATAGACTTTATGGATCTAAATAAAGCCTACCTAAAAGACAATTTTTCTCTTACAAAGGTTAACTAATTGGTAAACTCTATAATTAGGTATGTACTAGTCAATTTCTTAGACGCCTTATTGGGATATAATTAGATCTATATGTTTCCTTCGATCTACGAAAAGACCTCATTTAATACTAATCAGGAACTTAATATTTTACGGTTATGCCATTTAGACTGAAGAATGCTAAAGCTACTTAGCAGAGACTTGTTAATATGTTTTTTAAACTCTTGATTGGAAAGTGCATGGAAGTCTATATTGATAATATGATAGACAAGTTGATGTTTCTCGAGGATCATGTAGAAGACCTAAAAAAGACATCTGAGATCCTGAGAGAGCATAATATAATGCTGAATATAGAGAAATATATGATCGGGGTTGAGTCGGGTAAATGCCTAAGATTTATGATGAGCCAGAGGGGGATTGAGGCTAATCCTAATAAAGTCAAAGCCATTCTAAAGACGAAGTCCTTGAGCATAGTAAAAGAAATCCAAAAGCTAACAAACAGAGTTACTACCTTAAATAGGTATATTTCAAAAGCCACTGATAAGTGTTTTAAATTTTTTCAAGTTATCAAGAGAGAGGATAAGATAAGGTACACTCAATTGTGAGAAGAGGCCTTTCAACAACTTAAATTTTATTTGGCTTAGCTTATCCACCTACCAATATGGAGGACTGAAGATCAATTACTCATCTACTTAGGTGTCTTAGCATAAGCTGTGAGCTTAGTCATGATAAAAGAAGAAAGAAAGGCCCAATGGCCTATTTACTTTGTCAGCAAAGCTTTCACTGACCTTGAAAATTGCCACCCTCCAACCGAGAAGTTAGCCCTTACATTGGTTATGTTCAAATGAAAGTTGTGACCCTATTTTTAGGCACACATAGTGGTTGGCCTCATCAATCAGCCTTAGAGGCAAATCATGCATAAACTAGACCTCTCTTGATGGTTAATAAGATGCATAGTCGAGCTTAATGAGTTTGACATTCATTATAAGCCAAGGACAACTATCAGATGGTAAGCCCTCGCAAACTTTATTATTGAATGAACGTATAAAGATTTGATTTTGTAAGAGAAAGCCCCCTCTAACATGTCTTTAAATGGTCAAATGAGCCGAGACCCTCATAGCCTAACCTAGACACTATATTGTGATGAGGCATCTAATTCTTAAGTATGTGGGGTGGGCATCATCCTTATTAACTCAGAAAGGGATGAACTTAGCTATGTGGTTTGATTTGGCTTTATAGCTTTCAATAATAAGGTCGAGTAGGAACCTTTCTTAACTAAACTCGGGTTGCCCGACCAGTCTTAACTAAAAGGCCTTCGCCAAAAGTGATATGCAATTGGTGGTAATCAAGTCAATAAGGACTTTGAGGGTAAAGGAAACCATATGGTCATATACCTTCCGAAAGGTAAGGAGCTCATGGGACAATTTGAAGGGGTCAAAATCTAGAAAAATCTAAAGACCGAGAGTTATAAGACAAACGTATTAGCATGACTAGCTTTAACCGAGGAAGCTTGGATACCTTAGTTAGTGACTCTCGAGTTTATTTTAGATCCAAGCATCAATGTGGTAGTAGAGGTACACCAAATTAATTCATACCCTAGCTGGATGAATTCTATCAGAAAGTATACAGAGAATAGGGAATTACCGCAAGATAAGTTAAACAATAATATTTACCATCGAGGATATTCTCATAGATATTTAAGATTTTTACAACCCAATAATGCTAAGTATGTACTTTGAGAAATCCATGAAGGGTTGAAACCACTATGTGATAGAGTCTCTGGCCTACAAAGCCATCAGGCAGGGTTGTTATTGTCCCACAACACTCTAGGACACTAAGGAATTAGTATGGAAGTGTGATACATGTTAAAGGTATGCTGATAGCATCCATACCCGTCTTGAGAACTTTAAAACTTTGTCTAACCCTTAGCCTTTCGCCCAGTGGGGGCTTGACCTAATCAGGCTTCTACTATAAGGAATAAGCTTGGTCAAACATAAAATGACCTGCCTCGTATTTTGCCCATAAACTTTAGGGCGGATCTCAACTATTATCCTATATACATTTATATAATCTCACTATAGTAGGAATTCTATCAAAGTTTTAGTAGAGTTTTTTCTATTTTTCAGACATTCCTAAACGACAACTTAAAATATAAATACTTCTATAAATTTAACACAAGTAACTATACTTTCATACTTTCCATTTCTCATCTACAACATACAACTAAGATCATCAAATTAAAATACATATATAAATAACTCATCAACATATTTCAAGTATCTAGGACAATTTTAATAACATTATGATATCAAATGCCTAAATAGCAAAATACATATCTAATATAATAAGTTACTATAGGCAAAAAACAATGACAAAGAAAGTCCATAAGTCCTACATAGCTTACAAAATAATTTAGAGTACCATCATGTAACCCACCTCAACTAGTTATTGAGTTGAGAAAAGTCTATAATTTCTTGAGAGGGGAAAAGTGAAGAGGGTGAGTTTTCATCAACCTAGTGAGTAGAATAGTTTTAAATTAATTAGAAACAACAAAAACAAGAACAACAACAACAACAACAATAATAATAAACTTCTATATTATAGATACCAATATTAATGAATATGATATAAATATTCAAAAAATCTCATGAGAATCATTAAATTTCATTTTATTCATTCTAAATGTGAAAGCTTTATAAACTTTAACACAATCTCGTAAATAACTTTCGTAAATTGGTTCGTGTGTAATGCATGTTATAGATATTAAATATTTTTACTACAACAAATTACTAGTTCTATAACTAAAATTGACTACTTATTCCTTGCATGCAATGAATTTAAAAGTTGTTGAAAATCATAAGTATTCAAAACTATATAAAGCAAGTTGTTAATAATGAAAAAAAACTAATTATTAAATTAGGATAAGCACAATGCGGGATGTGTATTGTGATTAATATTTTAAATTGTAAATTCTACCTCATGTAATTTTTAGTTGTTTATATTCCTTAATACACCACTAGTAAATGCATGTGGTAGATATTTGTCAATGCATCAAACAACCATTTACTAATTAGCATTGTGAAAGTCTCTCTTGAAAATGATCTTTCACTACTCATTTTTTTAGAAGTGGTAGTTATAAATGTTTAATATGAATTAAAAAATTAATAATAATAAAATTATTGGAGCAGAAAGTTAAGCTTACAAACAATAACAACATCTTATCGTTATACAAATGACCAATGCTCATAATTAAAAAAATTAAGCAGTTTAATATTTATACAAAATGTGAATATCAAATAATTACAAAAAGTAAGCATTGAATAATTACAAAAAATGAGCATTGGATACACATAATATGATGTTTTTACCAGAATTGAGTATAAGCTATAATGGCAACAAGCATTTTAGCTTCACAAAAGTTAAGTCATATCAAAATACATAATTCATGAGCGAAACTTATGTATTTTTAAGGCCATGCGATTGTAGATTCTATAGCATCTCCAAGTACTTGTAGATCGTTAGTAGTTTGATATAAGGCAAGATCTTTTGAACTTAGAGTTACTTTTTTCACCCAAACCTTCCAACAATCTGAGCCAAAAATTATGTGATGAACTAGCGATTTTGAATTGGTAGATTCAGTTTCAGCTTTTGCAACCACTTCATCCGTGTCATACCAATTTCCTAATTTACATATAGCATCTTGGATGAAGTCATTATTAAAGGTGACGACATGTTGAACCTAAATGGTAATTAAAAAACAAATCATTGTTATACATGTAGTTCACCAAGAAATTTTTTAAATAATTTGTTGTAATAATTCATGGAAAAATTACTTGAGAAGATGATTAGAAAACATCTTTTGTAGTACTAGTATTCCTCTCTAAATTTCTAACAATTTCTTTGGATTGACAAATAATTAAGAAAAAAAAAAATCTACCACCAAAAACACAATAAATGCAGTTATTACATACTTAATTAATGGATATAAAATACAAATTGCTAATATAAGAGAAAAAAGATATTCAATTGTAAGGTTAAATTAATTGATATATTTATAACAAAATACAAGTTGATATATCTCCACTACATTTTCACATCAACAAGCAAATAAAAACTATGGTCATTAAAGAAATACCAATCACAATTAGTTTAACTTAAACTCTTATAAATAACTAATAAAAAAATTTCTCATAAAAAATGAAAAGATTCATCTAAAGACACTAATAGTTAACAAATCCCGACATCTATCTTTTAAATAAGCTTTAATAAAATTCTATAAAACAAATTGTTATCATGCTAGCCTAGATTTTCTTCCCATTTAAGAAAAAGAAAATACAAAGAAAACCATTAAACCACACTCCATAAACCGATATTGCATTAAATAAGAAATATGCAACAATCTTACAACTACATCCTTTAAATTAGTATAATTGTATTGAATATTCAATTATTAACTCAACTTTGAATAAAGAGAGAATAAAAAAGAATATTCACTAAGATTGTTGAGGCTAAATGACAAAAACAAATAAAAGAACTCACTGTTTGTTCTGAACATGAGAAGGGATAACATAAATTATAGTTTCATTATTATTAATATAATGGAAATAAAAGAAAAAAAGGAAGAGAAACTCAATTCTCCAAAAACACCTAAAATTAAAGTACCAAATAAAGAAAACACAATCACATACACTTTAATTTGTTTGGTCTACCTGCATAGTATTTTTAAAAATATGTGCCCATCTATTTTATTGTCTATCTTGAGGCTATTTAAGAATTAAACAAATACAAATATCAAGATATATTGTACCATAAAATTAAACATTTAAATTTAATTTAGTTTCATTACCCGAAGATTATTTGCAACAACATATGCCTCTTCACTTGCTTCATTCTTGAGATTATAAGTAAAAATTTTAAAACTTTTCAAAAAATGTTGGATTATTAAATAAAACATCAAATCTATGATATTCTTTTTTACTTGAAGATCATTTGTAAATGCTTGTATCTCTCCATTAGATACTTTACACTGAGACTGTAATAAAGAAAATATGTACCTAAAAAATTTTCAGGAATATTAATAAAATAAATAAAATATTAAGCTCAAGTCAAAATTTCTTTTTCACCTGAAAAATATTTGCCACAACATGCAACATAGAAGTTGCATCTTTATCATGAGAATGTAATTAAGGAAAATATATTTGAAAATCTTTAAGTGATGTCAAAACAATAGAATGAATTTTTGGATTCCAATTCTAACTTCACCTAACGAATACTTGTTAAATCATATAACCTAACATTTACTTTCTCATCCTGAGACTACAATTAGAAAAAGTATAACTAAAAATTATCTAGCAATATTAGTTGGAATAAAATTAATAATTGCATAATTCTCTATACTAATGTGATCAAGACCAAATAAGCAAAAGTGTAGTTAATTTGTGAAGCTAAGGTCTAAGATCTCTTCTTCTCTTAGTTGAGCTAAATTTGCCTTACCAAATATTAAAGCCTCCACTTTTAAAGGTGTTGCTTCAAATTCTAGTGCATTAACATGTCCTCGACAATTAGGTCCAATAACTTTTGCTATTGCATCATTTCTTATAAATGTAACATTTTTTGTGTATGGATGTTGGAAACTTCCCTAATTTCATTCTCAAAAATAAAAAATCAAATTACTGCACCATAAGTAAATTTAAATTACAACTAAGCATATTAATTATAATTGAGATTAATTGTCATACAATTTTTCTCTCTAACAAATTCATTAATTAGTTACCCATATTTATGAATATGTCCAACAATTCAAATATTGACTCTAGTTACATCTTCTAGATTCATAGTTACTGCTCTTTAAATATAGCATTAAAAACAATCTCTAATAAAATTCAGAATTAATATAATTGAAATAACATCAATACCAAAAAAAAAACTGAAATTTTTTTCTCACCATTTCTTTTTACTCCCTTACATACCCTTTACAATTTAGCCCATGGGGTAGAGTATTCTTCACTTGCATTTTTCTAAATCTTTTACTTATTCTCTAAAACTTAATGCATAAACAATAAAGTTAATAAAGAAAAATAAATAATTGAAGATAGATTTCTCTTACGTAGAATTTTAGAGAGAGGCGATATTTTGTAATTTTTGCCCAATCTTCATTGTTTTCGATATTATCCAACTTCAATAATTGAAGATATCGATATGCATATCATTTTTTAGCCACTTTCCTTATTTTTCTTGTTAACTGAGCTACCTCCGAGATGCATCCATTGCCTTTAACATGTATCACGTATGATATTTATCGAAACTGAACTTTTGCTAAACAAAAAATACAACCAATCACCATAGTTATCTTGTAATGTTATTGACATCAACATAAAAAATACAGGTTAAAAGATCAATAAGTTCAACTTTGATATAATAAACAACCCATAAAACTCAACACAAGTCAATTCATATTAGTACTATAAAATGTTTAAATGATATACCAAATTAACACTATTGATCTAGTGCTTATTAACATGATAAATAAAAAAACTAGTCTTGCAATTGGCATTTATTAGTTTTTTTTATCTACATACCTTCCCGTAAGCTATCTTTCAAAATAGTTGGTACAAACTCTCAGTCATTATGAGTTACTGGCATAAAATATCTCACTGATGTTCCCATGAATGTGTTTAACTTAACTAAAGCAACTCCAACAAGTTGCCTCTCTCATTCCACTTAATACCAGTGTCTTTAGCTTTCTTGATAGCATTATAATCTAATCATTTTACACTTCTTCCCTTTCTTTTGTTTGGTGCATTTCTTTCAGTATTTGATGATTTAGTGTACGATGTAGCCATATGGTATCCTATTAAAAAAATAATTGAAGAAAAGAGAGATATTACTTATATATTTATAATCTGATAAGTTTAAAAAGCATATCCAAATTCTAACAATTGATTTAACTCACATATAAATAAATTATAAGTAAAACAACATTTATTAAGCAAAATAACAATCATTTATAATATAAAGAAAAAAATGTTTCAAAATGAATATCTTTTCAAATAAACATACTATGACACAACATATAGTACAAATATAATTTTTTTTTCTTTTTTCAAATAAAAAATACAAAAAAAAAATGGTACATCCAAGTAAAACAATTAAATAAATTACCTACCATTTTACTAAGAGTTCAAATTAGACTTGCATGCTCTCACAATTACTTCGCCTGTACTGCTCATCTTTATAAGTCAAATTAGAGTCACGTTTAGATATATCTAATGGTGTGTACATTATGTAAGCATTCTCTTCAAAAACATTTAGGTCATGGAACCCTCTTAGGGGCACTTTTAAAATGACATACCAATTAGAGGTATCACAATCCCTAGAATAAAACACTTGCTTGGCCTGTGAAACGAGGATTAAAGGGTCTCTTTCAAATTGATTACATTGGTGGAGGTTTACCAATATAAAACCATTATCAAATTTCACTCAATTAGTAATATTTGCCTAATAACATTTAAATATTGAAACTTGTAATGCACAATAATCTAACACATAAATGAACTATGCTTGGGCTTGATTGCTGGAGGCCCTATTACTTTTGATGAACACTATCAACGTGCTACTGTACTTCACTAACAAAGCAACTATTAGGGAATAGAGTGACGGCTGGTGTCCAATGCAAGGAACCATCCTTAGCCCGCTAGGTATAGGTAGGCCTTCAATAGCTAAGTTCGACGACCACGAAAGCAAGGATTGAATTTACGGTAACCCTCTCTTCCGCTATTGGTGGATCGTTGCACAGAAAGACAGATAAAAGCAACCTTTCTTAGGTGGTAGTAATTGCGAACATCTCTCATTTTCTCTTTCTCTTAGTGTGCACAATTTTTCTTTTATTACCCCATAATAAATGATTTTTTTTTTTTGAATAATTGGGGTGTTATCTTTAACATTAGCATTGCAAATTATTTCAGCTTTAGGAGAGACACCATTATCGTGTGTAGAATTCTCGCTACCCATTGCACAAAAATAAATTCCGTTGATAACATAAGAAAAATATGACATTACTTGTGTCGTTGGACTAAATACAAGCCATTTCAATGTGTTTGAAGTGCTAGAATTACTAATTTCTGCAACCATTTGATTTCATATTTTTAGATGTTAAGTGTAATCTCATTAAACAAAACATTCCTACAAATGTCAATTGTAAATTAATTTAAGAAATACAACATTACTCAATATTATTGGAAAGCCACATGGCAGAAGATGATGCATGCATCTTATGCAACAAGGATGGCTTATTTATCAAATTTGAATTCAAGCCCTTTAGCTCTTTAAGATGTAATATGTTGACAATGTCAGTAGTTAAGAGTAGACATATGTATATTATCTCTTAGATTTCTATGTTATCCTTTAATTTTACTACACTTATCCTATATATGGATTGGCTTCTACTCTATTAAACAAAATATATTGATGGGCAATCCTTAACATGTCTTTAGACATATTTATGGATATCCCACTTAGAAATAAGGTGCCAGTTCACTATAGTGTCATCTCCACAATCCTCATTTCTACATGGTCAGTTATTAATATTTGCTACTTGTGGCATGTAATTACTACAAAATTACATGCACTTTCCACCCAAATAACATTCCATTATGCATCCTTTTGGTCTTGCAAGATTTCTAACACATCATTTTGAAATATTTATAAATTTATCAAATATGAATAACTATATTAATTATACTTATTAATATATACCTCAACAAAAATATTAGTAAATAAAATAATTTAATAGTTTTAAAACATAAATGGATTACGTCTTAAAAGGATACATCCAAGATACTGATATAAACCACATAGACAAGCTTCCTTTGCTGAATGAATTGAGAGATGAACCATAATATAAAAAAAAAAATTGGAGAAGGGGGGGATATTTTTCGAGCATGCATAAAGTCTTTGCAACTTGACCTTCTAATAGTTCTATCTTACATCTATCAATCACTCTTTCACATAGTTCATTAAACATTATACTTAGCCAAAATATAGCATTTCTAGGACCATTAGGCAAGAGACCTTTAATAGCCACAAATAATAGATGTTGAATTAGAACATGATAGTCATGAGACCTTAATCTAAACAATTTACATTCATCCAATACAACATTGTTGCTAATATTAGAGCTATAACCATTAGGTAGTCTTAAATTCAATAACCTTTTGGAAAAGAGTTTCTTCTCTTTGTTTAGAAGAGTGTGCGGACCTAGAGGTAAAGTAAACTCACTTCCATCATTTTGAACATAAAGCTCTTCTCTAGTTTTTAAGTACTTTGGATCATTACGGTAATTAATCTCGTCCTTTGATTTTTCCTTTATATCTAACATGGTGCCAATAATGCTCTCACATATATTCTTCTCAATATGCATCACTTTCAAGTTATGCCGAAAATATAAATTCTATAATTTAAATAAACTATGGTTAATTAACTTAGCAATACAATTAAATAATATTTTTAAATATTCAATAAGTATATAAAATCTTTAAAAAATTATTTATGTTCCAATAAGGTAAGTTGAAAAATATTGATTTTTTTTTTTCACATTTCCTTCAAAAACTTCTTTTTTTCTTTCCTTTCTTTCCCCAATCATTCTTAACTTTGCTACAAGCTAATAAAACTTCTTCACTAGTCCTTATTTGTGGCTTTTCACCAAACTCTTCTTCTTGTCAATTAAAACATTCATTTTTCTTTTGAAAATCATGATTAGAGGGAAGAAATTGCCTATGACCCATGTACACATATTTCTTACTAAATGGCGACCTTAAAGAACATATGTTTATACCACATACTGAGCAAGCAACTTTGCCTTTTATGGTACATCCTACTAAATTTCCTTATGCTAGGAAATCAATAATGGTCCACATTAATACAATCTTAAAATTAAACATGGAATTGGTTTGTGCCCCGTTGTTCCATAGCACATTCAAATATTGTATAAGTGGCTACAAGTAGACTTCAATATCGTTCCCTAGTTGTTTAGGCCTTGGGATTAATATTTTCAACATAAGATTTTCTTTTGATACGCATTTCCATGGAGGAAGAGTGTACATGACTAGAACCATCATCCAACAATTGTATTAAGTGCTTAAGTTACTAAAAGGATTGAATCTATTGCTAGATAGACCAAGTCTTAAGTTGCGTGGATCTTTTACAAATGAATGCAATAATTAATACTGTCCCATGATGGTGAATCAATCAAATGTCTTATCTTTCCATCATGGCTTTTATGAGTGGAGTGCTATGTTAGGTTTTTAGCCATTTATACCGGCTTAAACATCCTTTTAAATCTAGGAATTATTGGAAAGTCGCAAAGCACTTTTGTTGGTACTCCCTGGCTAATATTATTAGTACATCCATTTTCTTTCCATCGAGAAGCATCACACTTCAGGCATCTTTCATGATGCTTAAGTTCTTTTCTGAACAAACAATAATCATTAATACATACATCTATTTTATCATATCCTAGACCAAACACTTTCAGTAACCTTTTCACTGAATACAATAAATTAAATGTATTATTTTGTGGCAATATATCTTTGATAATCTTCAAAAATTCATCAAAACCTTTATTAGAAAGGCCATGTGTAGCTTAAAACTTGTACAAAACTATTACAGTTGATAATTTTGTGTACTTAGCACAACCTTCATATAAAAGCAATTATACATCTTTTACCTTATGTTTAAAATTTTTATCTTCTATTTCAAACTCAGTTTCTACATGATAGTCATCATCAATGCAAGCATCTCTATACATTCTAAATGTTTTTGACATTCTAACATTTTCTTTTTGTATATAAACACCTAGTGTTTCTCCATGAAAGACTCAATTGGTATACATAGGTGATAAAGGTATAAATGTCATATATTTTATCCCCATTTACTTAGGAATTATTTATTTATATAAGAATAGATGGCTATTTATGTGCTTAATTGTTTATTTTGTAAGGATTGAACTTAAACGTTGAAAGCTAAAGAAATTGGAGCAAAATTACAAGTTTTAAGAATAGCAACAATAATAAGGACTAAAGTGTAAAAAATCCAAAGTTTCTAATTTGCCGCCTCAGTGGTGAAGTACTTGCTGCCTCAGTGACATTTCTAGAGCCAAAATCGCTACTGTAAATAGAGACATTCATCCCCACGATACAAGTGCACCAGAAACCCTAATTTGATTGCAAAAATCTTGTGGCAGTAAAGGATGCAGCAATGCTATGAAAAGTAATGGCGCTGCAACGGTAAAGAAAGTTAGCCCTAACGATGCGACTTTTCCTAATTGAGGAGAAAAATAACTCTAAGACTTTAATCAATCTATATATAAAGGCCACTAGTCTCAGCCCTTTCACAACACATAACACAAGTCTTTTAAAACAATTTAAGTAGAATTAGAGTAATTTTAGATAGAGAAGTGAGGGCAATTCAAGCAAGCAAGAGATTGTTGATGAATCTTTGGCGCATCAACCAACTGTAATTTGACGTTTATATTGTTTTTGCCTTTTGTTGTATCATGTTTATTTTATTTTTCAGCCATAATTTTCTTGCAATTATTAATTAAATTTATTTTCTAGGGTTATTAGTTGAACTCAATATATGTGCTTAATTATTGAATCATTTTAATATTTAGATAAACTCAATTCTTTATTATTCAAATTATTCATTCTTAATACTTCATTATATCTAGCAAATATTGTGATTGAATTAGGAATACTAACAAAGGTATGCTTGTCATTTATTTTATCATATTTTATTTTGATATTTTAATATTTTAATGAGAATAAATGACTAATTATATGCATTATTGCTTATTTATAGGGTTTAGATTGAAAAAGATAAAAAACTAGAGCAAGGATGCAAAACAAGCAAAAACTGGGGACTTAATTACAAAATATTCAAAATAGTTGAATTTTTGCTCCAGCGACAAAACACGAGACAAGATAAGAAAAATCAAAATAAGACCTGATCAAGTCACAAATTTTATCGTACCGCTATCAAGGTTTCACCCCAGTGACAGACCATCGCTCCAATGAAAATATGCCATCGCTCTAGCGATTGCGGCATATAAGCATAGCACCCCAGTGATTATAGATTTTCGGCCCAACGATCATGCGATTCTTGAACAAAAAGGAATTGAGGATTACAAACTTAAACTAAACCCTATAAAAGGCCACTCATTCACAGCCTTTAGAGAACACACAAGACACTCAAAAGATACACAATATAAGTCTTAAAGAGCAATTAAAGCACAAGTGAAGTAGCTTGTGAGGGAAATTCAATGCGTTCTACTGCAGCAAGAGTTTCTTAGACAATTCAATCAAGAGCAATTTGAAGTCTATATTGGTTTGCTATTGATTGTATCATATTTTCTTTATATTTTTTCGCAATTCTCTTGTAGCCATGAATTAATTTTCTTTCTAGGGTTAATACTTGAACTAAATATATGTGCTTAATTTCCATATCTTTATAATGTTTAATAAACTTAGTTTTATGCCATTCAAATTATTTGTTCTTAATACTTTATTATATCTGGCCAATATTATGATAATTTTGGCAATACTTTGATAAACTCAGAAGAGTCATCATTGTATTTAGACCTAGGTAATTTGATGCATGATTGTAGAGTAACATATTAAGTTACATATACAAGTTTTAAATTAGGATAGAAATATACCTAATTGGTATGTATGATCAATAAGACTTGTTCTTAATGAATATTAATTTATTAAATACCATAAAAATATAAATATTTGATAAATTAAGATATACTTGCATGACCTTGAGATAGACTTGTGAATACATTCATGTCTTGATCAATAACAAGGACTAAGAGATTTAAATATTACAAGATTAATCATAAGAAAGCATGTTGATGGATAGTATTAATCATAAGTTTTCTCTATATTGTTATTTTTCATATTTCTTTATGTTGTGTTATTGCTTTTATATTTTTTTATATTCATTCTTAAATTTTGATTCTTAAATTTTTATTTTTGTGAATAATTACTAGAAAGACATGATTTTAGTACTTGGTAAAACGTAGATATTATCCCTGTGGGTTCGACATCTGACTCTTTTGTCCCTTTATTACTTTTTAAATAGCATATACTTGTACTTAAATGTATGCCTAGAAATATTGCACCACAATTTTAGCACCATTATCAGGGAGAATTATCTACTTTTTCACCGATATTAATACCACTCTTTCTAGTTTTTACTTTAGAATTTATTTTAATTTAGTTTTCTATTTACTTTCTTTGGAGGTATATGGGAAGATCAAAAAGTGAAAACTTGATTACCTTTGATCCAGAAATTGAAAGAACTGTAAGAAGACTTTAAAGAGAACAAAATCAAGTCAACATCATGGAAGATCAAATACCAAACACATCCAACATAGTAGCAAGATCGCTAAGGGAATATGCTGTCCCCTTAGTAAATGGAATCCACTTAAGCATTCAAAAGCCAACTATCCAAGCCAACAACTTTGAGATCAAGCCAAGCACAATTCAAATGCTTGAGTATTCGGTGCAATTTAGTGGACTACCCAATAATGATTCAAACATGCACATAATCAACTTCTTGGAGATATAGACACATTCAAGTACAATGGGGTGTTCAATGATACAATCTATCTAAGATTGTTTCCCTTTTTTCTTGAGAGAGAAAGCAAAGAGCTGGCTATTATCATTTTCATCTGGATCCATAACTAAATGGAATGATCTTGCTTAGAAATTCCTTGTTAAATTTTTTTCACCTGCCAAAACTGCCAAGATGAGGAATGACATTACATCCTTTTTGCAACTAAATGGAGAATCTCTATATGAGGCTTGGGAAAGATGTAAGGATATGCAAAGAAAATGCCTTCACCATGGAGTCCTAAAGTGGATGCTTGTACAAACATTTTACAATAGGTTAGCCGGTTAATTCAGAACAATAGTAGATGCTGCAGCTAGAGGAGTAATTATGAACAAATCAACCGATGAAGCTTATGATCTACTAGACGAAATGACATCCAATACCTACCAATGGTCCACTAAAAGAGCAATGCCAAGAAAACTCACTAGACTATATAAAGTAGACACTTTGACCACATTATTTTCCTAAGTTAACATTTTGCTAAACAATTAAGTACCTTGGGAGTTAATGCCATCAAGTGTCAACCAATAAATTATGATATTTGTGGAGCCAACCATACTAATGGGCTATATATTGAGGAATCCTCCCAACTTTTCTTAGAGAAATAATAATCAAGGGAAACTTTTCAAAACCATGAATCTTCTTGGGTTCCAAACGCAAGCTCAGTAAGAGAAAAAACCAAACTTAAAAGATATGTTCTTATAATACATGAAAAGAACTGATGTAATTCTTCAGAATTAAGCTGTATCATTTAGAGCCTTAGAGAATCAAGTAGGAAAACTTATTGCAGCAATGAATAAGCGATCTCAATGAGCTCTACCAAGTGACATCAAAGTTAATCCAAGAGAAAATATAGAGCAATGCCAAGCTATCTCCTTGAGAAGTGGTAAGATCTTATATGATAATATAGCTCAACCACTACTTTCAAAGATTAGAGAGAAAGAAAATTTGGTACAACCATATAAACCATCTATACCTTTCCTCAAAGGTTACAACAACTAACAAGTAAAAAAAACAGGTGTAGAAATATCAGTAAAGAAAAGTGCAAAAACTAGTATTCAAGTGCAGCAAAATTTTAAAGAGCAGAAAAGTGAATACTTAGCAGGAAAGACCAGTAGCAAGCCGCAGAATCAGTCTACACCATTTTCTCAAAGGCTGCAAAAGAAAAAGCTAGATAAGTGTTTTCTAAATTCCTTGAAATTTTTAAGAAATTATATATTGATATTCGTTTTGTAGATGCACTAGAGCAAATGCTGAGTTATATGAAATTTATGAAAGATATCTTATCAAAAAAGAGAAGATTAGATGACTTCAACATTATGGCACTAGTGGAAAAATATAGCACCATGTTGCAAAAAAAGCTAGCTCCAAAGCTCAAAGATTCGAGAAGCTTTACTATACCATGCAAAATTAGGAACCACGACTTTGGTAAAAGCACTATGTAATTTATGAGCTAGCATTAACCTCATGCCACTATCCATCTATAACAAATTAAGACTAAGAGAAAGCCAAACCAATAAATTTTATACTCTAACTAGTAGATTGATCCCTCATCTATCCCAAAGAAGTTGTTAAAGATGTCCTGGTCAAAGTAGATAAATTCATCTTCCTTGTCGATTTCATAGTTATAAACTTTGAAGAAGACTAAGAAATCCTCATCTTTCTTGGAAGACCTTTCCTAGCCATGGGATGAATGATCATTGATGTACAAAAAGAGGAGTTGACCATATGAGAGTGTAAGATGACATTGTAACATTAAAAGTCTTCAAGGAGATTAAGTTGTCATATGAAAGTGAAGACTGCTTCAATATTAATATGGTACACCCAAACACTGAGCAGCTCAAAGACATAGAGATATTAAATCATCACATCCGAAAGAAAGCGTTGAAGTATAGAAAGACAAGAAAAAAGAAGAAGGAGCAACATCTTAGGATCAAAGAGAATGGCAAAGAAGAATCACTTCTTGGGTCTAAGATTAAAGTCTTTTCAGGAGAGCACGAGGAGAATGGAGCAAGAATTACAGCTCAAGGCTTGATTACTAGGCTATATAAGCCTAAAGAGAGGATAGCTTACAAGATCACATACAAAGATGCCTTTACAACTGCCTTTGAACCATCATAAAAGTAGAAGAAGCCCCGTTAAGCCGATGACGCTAAATCAAGCGCTTCTTGGGAAGCAACCCAAGTAATTTTTATTTTTATGTTGCTTAATTTTAAATTTAGTTACTTTAGTTTCTTTTCTTTTTAGGAATAAAGCAAGTCAAGCATTCAAAAAAGTAGCACGAGCAATCTCAAGCATTAGAAACCAAGGAAAATTGTAGCCATATTCATCAAAATACAATGCTGCATTACCTAAACTTCATTTACTAGGGAAGTCTTTTATTCTCAATTCCTTATTTTTCAACATTAGGGACAATATTTAATTTAAGTTGGGGGTGAGAAATATTTTTTTTGTATTTATTTTGCTACATAAATTGAGTGGTTGTCTTGAGGGTAAATTTTTTTTTTCGTTTCTGTTAGGTTGATAAGATCATCATTAGTCTATGATAAGAAATAGAATACATGGCTGAATTTATTTTTGCAAATCCCTACGAAATGATAAATTATAGAGACTTTTTTTGTTATCTAAGTTCAGGAACAAGTTCAACCTTATTTATAATCACTATTCTTTGAGTACTTTATAAGCATGAATAGTTATAATCTTACTTAAAGATACTTATGCTTTAGGGAGTATACCATAGCCTTGAAGACCAACACTCTAGAACTTGTCTTTAATTACTGCTTGAGGCGAAATCCTAGGACAGACATGAATAGGAAAATGACATTAGGCAATGTTTGGACCAATTGAGCCTTTCTAACTTACCTTAGATATATATATATATATATATATTTATCTCTAGTACCCTGTTTTGAGTCTAATTACCCAAAATTTCTATTTTAAATACATTACAAGCCCAAGACTTAATATTTATTTATCCAAATATTTACATGTAACACCATAAATCTTGAGTTTGCTTAAAAATACTCTTGAAAAGAAAAAAGTTGTGGTTGTATAGGGTACTATAAGAAAATAGGTTTATGTGGTATTTGTCAATCTAATTTTGGGGGTATTAAAAAAAAAATCTTTAAAATACCCCCAACTTAATAAAAAAGGAAATTCTTTGAAAAGTAGTGGTTGAAAAGAAGAATGGAAATACAATAAGTTTAAGGGAGGAGATAATACAAGGAAAAGAAGATTAAGAGGTTTCTAGGTAAAGTCTAAGTGTTCATGGTGTGACTTGAACCTCATATATTTTTTCTTTTATCGTACCTTGACCTTAGCCTTATGTTACAAGTTAAGTAAGGTCCTAAATAGATCCTTAGACATGTGATTTTTTACATTAGTGAAAAGTAGTAACAAAAACAAGTATATGAAAGTTTCATTATACAAATCAAATGTCGAAACATCATCTTTTTTGTACAAACTTAAGTATAAAATAAATCTAGGTATGGTTTTAGCTATTACTTGCTGCTTTCACACACACGCACCTGATAATTATTTATAAGGAAGAATATGGGACTAAATATAGATAATTAGAATTGTTAATAGATATTTATCTACTTTAGGATTTGTGCCATTTTAACAGCCTTTAAGATAATGATTTTGATCATCTAACTAACCTAGCATGTTTTGTTATACTTTCTTTTTGAGTCTATGTTTGTTACTAAGTCAAGTGTTCTTTTGATTTTTCTCTCTAAATATTTTATTGCTTGAGGACAAGCAAGTGTTTGAGTTTTGGGGTATTTGATAAGGGCATATTTTTTATTTATTTTATCAAGTTTTATTTTGATATTTTTATGAGAATAAATGGCTAATTATGTGTATTATTTCTTATTTATAGGGTTTTGGTAAAAAAAAGATGAAAAACCGGATCAATTATGCAAAACAAGCAAAAATCAGGGACTTAATTAATATTCAAAACTAGTGAATTTTCACTCTAGCAGTATAGCCATTTTTGCTCTAGCAACAAAACTTGAGATAGGTTTAGAAAAACCAAAATAAGACTTGATCAAGTTGGAAATTTTTGCCTCAGCGCTATTAAGGTTTTGCCTCAGTGATAGGCTAGTACTCCAGCGAAAATATGCCACCACTCCAACGATCATGGATTTTCACCCTAGTGATCACACAATTCTTGAACCGATAAGAATTGAGGATTACAAGCTCAAATCAAACTCTAGAAAAGGCCACTCGTTCCCAACCTTTAGATAACACACAAGACACTCAAGAGATACACAACACAAGTTTTAAAGAGTAATTGGAGCACAAATAAAGCAGCTATAAAGAGAAATTCAAGGCATTCTACTGCAGCAAGAGTTTCTTAGGCAATTCAATCAAAAGCAATTTGAAGTCTATATCGGTTTGCTATTGATTGTATCATATTTTCTTTATATTTTTTCGCAATTCTCTTGTAGCCATGAATTAATTTTCTTTCTAGGGTTAATACTTGAACTAAATATATGTGCTTAATTTCCATATCTTTATAATGTTTAATAAACTTAGTTTTATGCCATTCAAATTATTTGTTCTTAATACTTTATTATATCTGGCCAATATTATGATAATTGTGGCAATACTTTGATAAACTCAGAAGAGTAATCATTGTATTTAGACCTAGGTAATTTGATGTATGATTGTAGAGTAACATATTAAGTTACATATACAAGTTTTAAATTAGGATAGAAATATACTTAATTGGTAGGTATGATCAATAAGACTTGTTCTTAATGAATCAATTTATTAAATACCATAGAAATATAAATATTTGATAAATTAAGATATTCTTGCATGACCTTGGGAGAGGCTTGTGAATACATTCCTGTCTTGATCAATAACAAGGACTAAGAGATTTAAATATTACAAGATTAATCATAAGAAAGCATATTGATGGATAGTATTAATTTAAGTTTTCTCCATATTTTTATTTTCTATATTTCTTGATGTTGTGTTATTGCTTTATATTTTTTATATTCATTCATAAATTTTGATTCATAAATTTTGATTTTTTTGAATAATTACTAGAAAGACATAATTTTAGCTATTGGTAAAAAGTAGATATTATCTCCATGAGTTTGACATTTGACTCTTTTGTCCCTTTATTACTTGTTACGATAACGTATACTTGAGCTTAATTTTGTGTCTAGAAATATTGCATCAAATACTTTGATAAACTTGAGAAAAGGCATAAGTGTATGTAGACTTTTATCATATTATTCATGATTGTAGAGTGATCCACAAGTTTTAATTTAAGATAGAGATGTATCTAATTTGCATGTATGATAATTAAGAACTATAGTAGATGTTACAGTTGAAGGTGCTTTAATGAACAAATTAACTGGTGAGGTATATGATCCCCTTGAAGAGATAGCTTTTAATATTTATCAATGGCTTGCAAGCGAACAAGATTAAAGAAAGATGCTACTGTACATGAGATCGATGCTTTAACCATATTAACCTTAGTCAATCTCTTATCCAAGTAATTGAATACTTTATGAGTCAATGCAGTCAAGAACTAATAAGAGCATATTTGTCATATATTTTTTCATGTTTTTATTTTGATATTTTATTGTTTTATGAGAATAAATAACTATTTATAGACATTATTATTATTTATAGGGACGTACAACCATATAGACCACCTATAACATTTCCTCAGAGATTACAGCAACTAAGAAGTCAAGAGAAAAGTATCGAAATACAAAATCATAGAAACTAGTATTCAAGTACAAGAACAGAAAAGTGGCAAAATACAAGATTGTTTATGCATTAATGTATTACACCCAAACGTCAAAGAAACCAAAGATATGAAGACATTGGATCCTCTCATCCGAAAAAAGGGCATTTAAGTATAAGAAGGCAAGAAAAAAAGAAGAAAGAGCAGCACTTTGACAAAGCAAGCAAAGAGAAAGAAAAGGAAGAGCCACTTTTCTGGTCTAAGATTAAAGTCTTTCCGGAGAGGCACAAGGATAATACAACAAAAGATACTACCTGAGGGTTAATAGCAAAAATATGGAAGCCAAAAGAGAAGAAAGCCAGAAAGATCACATACACAAATGCTTTCATCAGTAACTTTGACTCACTATAAGAGAATAGGAAGCTCCGTCAAGCCAACAATGCTAAATTAAGTGCTTCTTGGGATGCAACCCAAGTAATTTTCATTTTTTTGTTTATTTAATTTCCATTTGGTTACTTTATTTTGTTTTCTTTTAGGAAAAAATCAGCAAGTCAAACATTTAAGGAAGACAGCATGAGCATTTACAAGCGTCTAGAGCAAAGGACCGCATTCATACAACAACGCTGCATAGCTTACATTTCAATTACCAAAGAAGTCTATTACACTCAAGTCTTTATTTCTCGACATTGGGGACAATGTCTAATTTAAGTTTAGGGTTGGAAAATACTTTCTTGTGTTTGTTTTGCTACATAATATGAGTGGTTGTTCTTGTGGGTTAATTAGTTTTTTAGTTAATTAGTTTTTTGTTAGGTTTTTTTAAGATGATCATTAGTCTATGATAAGAAAACAAGTACGTGGCTGAATTAATTTTTCACAAATCCCTAAGGAATGATAGATACTTAAGACAATATTGGTTATCCAAGTTTAGGAACAAGTTTGACCTTATTTATAATCACTATTTTTAGCACTTTATAAGCATGAATAGTAATAACTATTACTTAGAAATACTTATGCTTTAGAGAGTACACCACAGTCTCGAAAGATTAACACTCTAGAACTTGTCTTTAATTACCACTTAAGGTTAAATCCTAGGAAACACATGAATAGAAAAATGACATTATGCCATCTTTGGACCGATTGAGCATTTTTTTATGTATATTTATCCCTAGTACCTTATTTTGAGCCTAATTACCCATTCATTGGTTTAACCACATTACAAGCCCAAGACTTAAAGTTTACTTATCTAAAAATTTATCAAAAATACCATAAACCTTGCATTTGCTTAGAAATACTCTTGAAAGGAAAAGGTTGTGGTGATATGAGAAAAATAAGTTTGGGTGGTATTTGTCAATCTAAGTTTGGGGGTATTCAAAAAAAAAAGAAAAAAGAAAAGTACCTCCGGCTTAAAAAAAAAAGAAGAAATTCTTTGAAAAATAACGGTTGAAAACAAATATGGAAAACACAATAAGTGTTCATAGCGTTCTTCTACATTAAGAGTTTCTTAGGTAGCATAATCAAGAGCAATTCGGCATCTATATCTGTTTGCTATTGATTGTATCATGATTTCTTATTATTTTTCTCACTATTCTCTTGTATCTATGAACTAAATTTTCTTTCTAAGGTTAATACTTGAACTCAATATGTGTGCTTAATTACCATATCTTTTTAATATTTAATAAACTTAGTTCTTTGTTATTCAAATTACTTGTCCTTAATGCTTCAATATATCTGGCCAATACATGGTGAATAAATTGGTAAAATGTTTTATAAACTCGAAAGAGGAATCATTATATTTAGACCTAGGTAATTTGATGCATGACTGTAGAGTAACATTCAATGTTGCATATGCAAGTTTCAAATTAGGATATGAATATACCTAATTGGCATGTATGATCAATAAGACTTAATCTTAATGAATCTTAATTTATTACAAGTGTCATAGGAATATAAGTATTTGGTAAATTAAAGTATACTTGCATGACCTTAGAAGAGGCTTGTGAATACATTAATGTCTTGATCAATAAAAAAAAAAACTAAGGGAATTAAATATTAAAGAATTTATCATTGAAAAACATGTTGAGGGATAGTATTAACCCTAGGTTTTCTTAATAATGCTATCCTCCAAATCTCTTTACATTGTGTCATTGCTTTTATATTTTCTACATTCATTCTTAAATTTTTATTTTTCTAAATAATTACTAGAAAGATATAATTTTAGTACTTGGTTAAAAAGTAGAAATTATCCTTATGGGTTCGACATCTGACTCTTTTGTCCCTTTATTACTTGCATACGATAGTTTATACTTGCACTCAATTTTAAGATATAAAAATATCGCATCAAGAACCAGCCAACCACTTGTGATTTCATAGAGATAGTCATGCAAATGGACAAGGCATAGTGATGCACGTTATGTAGAAAATTACACCTGTAATAACCCTAATTCTAACTTTTACAATTTGGGATTGAGGAATTATCCTAATTTCTCATGGAGCAATAACTAAAGGCAGCACTCTAAAATCTATGAATCCTCTCAGATTTCAAGCTCAACCTTAATAAGAGAATAAGCCTGCTTCAGAGGAGATATTTATACAATACATGAAGAAAACTGATGCATTACTTCAAAGTCAATCCAATCTCTTTCAAAGTTAAGCAACATACCTTATAACCTTGGAAAAGCAAGTTGGACAACCATGAATAATCATCCACAAGGAGCTTTACCAAGCAATACCATGGTTAATGCAACAGGAGAGCATTGTAAAACTATCACATTGAGGAGTGGAAAAGAATTGCAAGATCATGAAAGATAGTCTCCAAAGTAACAGGATGATGAGAGTAGGAACATATAAAGAGAAAGAAAGACAAAAATCAAGAGAAACATAAAGAAAAGAAAGGAAAACAAGCGTAGCAACCCAATGAGCAAGCATACCATCCACTACTACCTTTTCCTCAAATGTTGCAAAAGCAAAAGCTAGATAAGCAATTTTTAAAATTTTTGGAAATCTTTAAAAAATTACATGTTAATCTTTCTTTTGTAGATACACTTGAACAAATGCTAAGCTATATGAGGTTTATGAAAGACATTCTCTCAAGAAAGAAGAAACTAAATGATTTTAGGACAGTGATACTGATAGAGGAGTATAGCGCCATCCTTCAAAAGAAGTTACCTCCTATGTACAAAGATTCGGTAGCTTTACAATACCATGCACCATTAAAAACTATGATTTAAGAAAAGCTCTATATAATCTAGGAGCAAGCATAAATATTATGTCACTTTTTATCTACAAAACATTGTGTTTAGGAGAAGCAAAACTAACTAATATTATACTCCAATTTGCAATTCGATCCCTTACTTATCCTAAAGGAGTCATTGAGGATGTGGTAGTCAAGGTAGATAAATTCATCTTCTCGTTGACTTTATTGTTCTTGATATAGAGGAAAATTGAGAGATCTCCATCATTTTAGGCTGACCATTCTTAGTCAGCGATAGGACATTGATAGATGTCTAAAAGAGAGGACTCACCATCAGAGTATAAAATGAGGAGGTGTCTTCAATGTATTCAAAGTTATGCAGTTCTAAAGTGAGATCGAAAACAACTTTAGCCATGATGAGATTGAAATAAATGTACATAAAGTTTTTAGCATCAATACCATTAGAGACTCTCTACAGGATGTTGTCATTAATAAGGATAAAGTAAAGAACCTTGAAGCAATGAAGTATGTGAATTCACTCAACACTTCACCGAGTTTTGATCTCTTTAAACTTTACTTTGAACTACTTAAGAGATCAACATTGGGGTCATGCAATAATTCCTCTATAGAAGAGGCGCCCACACTTAAGCTCAAGCCACTTTTGAGCCATTTGATGTATGAATTTTTTTGTGACTCTTTTACTTTTCTTGTTATTATATCCAATGATCTTGATGAAAAACAAGAAGAAAAACTTTAAATGTAGAAGATTCTACTTGAAGAAGGAGACAAGTTAACCATTGAGGCAAAAAAAAAAAGATTGAATCCGATCATAGAGAAAGTGGTAAAGAAAGAGATAGATGCAGTTATCATTTACCCAATATTCAATAGTTCATGGACTTGTCCCGTACAATGTGTACCAAAGAAAGGAAAATTCACTGTAGTAACCAATGAAAACAATGAATTGATCTCAACATAAACAGTCGCCAAATTTAGAGTCTACATGAACAACTAGAAGGTAAATAAAGACACAAGAAAAGATCAATTCCCATTATCTTTCATTGATCAAATGTAAGACCGACTTACTAGACACGAGTACTACTGCTTCTTAGGTGGATATTTGGGCTATGATCAAATAGAAAACCATATTCAAATGCTCTTATGGTACATTTGCTTTTAAAAGATGCTTTTTCGGCTTTACAATGTACCCGCTACTGATTGCTATTTTAATGACCTAGCACAAGTGTACGCTTTTTGTATCAAGTAATATAGAACTAAGTCTAGATTATCGATCCCACAGAGACTATTGTTTCTATTTTCTTCAATCGAATACTAAAATTACTCTACTTTACATTTATCCAAACTAGCTTCAAGGATGAAGTTTAACTAACTAAATTATTGCTATTGAATTGAACCTAATTAAAATATTGTAAATACTTAGAGATAGAATTCACTCAATTGATAAGTAATCTAGGGTATCGACGCATCTCTTAGTAGTTCACTGAACCCTTTAACCCCTTAGTTATTTCCTTTTTTATCAATTGATTGGCTAGACACTGATTTCACCATAAGCTTCTGTCGACAGTCAAATGATAATATCACACCCTAACAATTCCCTATATGTCTATGGTAATCCGAATAAGATGCAACTCATTAAGATTAAGTCTAATCAAACCATACATGCCACCTAGGTATATGTCTATCCTGGATGGAACTCATAGATATTACCCTATGAGCATGTATCAATCTACCATAGGCTAAACACATGATTCATTTTATCAAAGTTATCATGGTTCCTAAACAATCAAAATAGTGATTAAGTATAATAAAGGCATTAAGCATAAATAGATTGAATCAATTAAGGGATAAAAGTTCATAACTAAGAGATTAAAATAATCAATTACATACTAGGTTCAATAACATCTAACCCTAGATCAAAAGAAATTAGCTCATGTTCAAAACTAGAATATCAAAGCAAAAGTATGAAAATATAATCAATGAAATCATCTCTTAAAAGTAAGGAATAAAACAAAACAAGTGATGCTCTGAGTTGTTCTTCTTCCTCTTGTCTTGATTGCTCAAGAATTGATTCCCCAATCTTCAATCTTCAATAACTTCACCTTGAACTCTTGGCTTGAATGTGTGTTTGTTGCTTGTGTTATTCTCCTTGCTAAGTCCCTCTATTTTTGCCTCAAAAGAGTATTTTTGTTGCTATGAGAAACCCTAGGTACGAGGAGCTTCGAATCCTTCTTCAATAAATGAGTTTAGAAGGGTATTTAAACATCTGCATAGGTACTGTGGCACTGGAGGCTCAACGCTACGGCGCTCACACGCTGTTCTGGGCGCCGCGGCGCCCAGCCACCTGCTGTTGCGCTACTTTTGTATTTTGAGCGTAACTTTTTTGTTTGACATCCGATTTACCTCCCGTTTGTTCCTATGCATCAAAGTGTTTGTCATGCATCTGTTTATGATCAGAAAACATAATTAAATAGTCAAATACCTATGATTTAAAACAAAATACAAAAGTTAAGTACAAATACTATTTGTGCTTTTATGCCCCTATCAAATACCCCCAAACTTAAGACATTGCTCGTCCTCGAGCAAAATGAAGAAAAACATTCATAATTTATTCATAACTCAAAAAATAAAAAATAAAAACTAAAAACAAGCTCAGGTTGATTAGATGATCAATATCGTTGTCTCAAAAGCTGCGAAAAATAGCACAAAGCTTTTTAGAAATCAATAAACAACTTTCAACAATCCTCATACCATTGATCAAATACTTCATTCTCCCTTATTAATGATCACTTGTGTGTGTGTGTAATAAGCAAGTAATTAGCCAAATAGAACATAGATTTACTCAATACTTAAGAAAGTACATAAATATGATATCTCGGCATAGTTTTAATTATAACACTACCATAAGCTTGCTTTTCATACTACTCTCCACTAATATAGAAATGCACATGTCTAGGGATCTATTTAGGACTTTATTAGCTTGTAATGTAAGGTTAAGGTAAAGGTGGGTTATAAAGATATATATAAAGTGTAAATCACACCATTAACACTTAGACTTTACTCAGAAACCTCTTGATTCCTCCCTTCCTTGATTATTCATCTCTTCACCAAAACTTATGTTATTCCCATTTTTCTTTTAATCCCTTTTACAAAGAATTTCTTCTTTTTCTTAAGCTGGGGGTATTATGCATTTAAACATTTTTTTTCTTTTTTTTTATATACCCCCAAACTTAGAATGATATATACATTCAAGACTTATTAATTTTTCATTATAGTACCCTTCTTTTATACATCCACAACCTTCTTTATTTTAAGAATATTTCTAAGTAAACTCAAGGTTTATAGTGCTATCGGTAGATTTTAGGTTAAGTAAACTCAAATTCTTTAAGCTTGTAATGTGGTTAAATAGAAAAAATGGTTAATTAGGCTCAAACAGGGCGACTGGGGATAAATATACATATAAGGTAGGCTCAAAAAGGCTCAAACGGTCCAAAGATGGCCTAATGTCATTTCCTTAAGCATGTGAATTCTAGGATTTCACCTCAAGTAGTAATCAAGCAAGTTCTAGAGTGTTGGTCTTCGAGACTGTGGTGTACTACTTAAGCATGAATAACTCTAAGCAAAAATTTCAACTAATACATGCTTATTTTAATGTGCTAAAAAATAAGTGATAAAAAATAAGCTTGAATTCAATCTAAGAATCATGATATAAGAATTATCTTAAGCCTCTATTATTTCCTAAAGACTTGTGAAAATAAATTCAGCCAATATTTTATTTCTTATCATGGACTAATGATCATCATCTCAACTAAAACTTAACAACCTAAAAAGAAAAAAAAAATTTACTGCACAAGACAACCAACCAATATAAGCAGCAAAATAAACACAAGAAAGTGTGTTTTCTACCCCCAAACTTAAATTAGACATTGTCCTCAATATCTAAAAATAAATTTAAAAGTAAGAGAAACTCCTATAGTAACTGAAGTTGAAGCAGTGCAGCGTTGTATTCTGTTGAATGTGATGCAGTTCTCTTTGCTTCCAACGCTTGAACTTGCTCATACTGCTTCATTGAATGCTTGAATTGCTGATTTATTCCTACAAAGCAAATAAACTAACATAACTAAAACTGAAAATAAGCTAATAAAAATAAAATTTTACTTGGGTTGCCTCCCAATAAGCGCTTGATTTAATGTCGTCGGCTTGACGAAGCTCTTTCTACTCTTTATAGAGGATAATCGTTAATAGTAGAAACATCTTTGTATGTAAGCTTGCTGGGCTTCCGCTTATTTGGCTTCCACATTCTTGCATTTAGACCTTGGGTAGCAACTTGTTCTTCTTTCTTGTGCTTATCCGGAAAGACTTGAATCTTAGACCGGTGAAGTATTTCTCTTGTGGCATTTTTCTTCTATCCTCTCATCAAACTGTTGCTTCTTCTTCTTCTTTCTTCTCCTTCTATGCCTTAACACATTCTTTTTAATATGAGGGTTTAATATCTCTATATCTTTGAGTTCTTTAGTGTTTAGGTGCACCACATTAATGTTACAACAGTCTTCATCTTCAGCTGGTAATTTAATTTCGTTGAAGACTTTAAATGTTGCAGTGTCATCTTGTATCCTCATGGTCATCTCTCATTTTTGAACATCAATGATCGTATGTCCTGTAGCTAAGAAGGGTCTTCCAAGGATGATAAGGATTTCTTTATCTTCTTCCATGTCTAGAACAATGAAATCGATGGAAAAGATGAATTTATCCACCTTTACTAGCACGTCTTCAATAATTCCTTTCGAGTAGGCAAGAGAGTGATCAGCAAGTTGAAGTGTGATATTGACTGGTTTTGCTTCTCTCAAACCTAGCTGGTTGTAGACAGAAATGGGCATAAGATTAATGCTCTCTCCTAGATCGCATAGGGCTCTACCAAGATCATGATTGCCAATGGAGCACGGTATGGTAAATCTCCCAGGATCTTTGAGCTTAGTAGGTAGCTTTTTCTGAAGAATAGCGCTACACTCTTCTGTCAATGCCACTGTCTCATAATCCTCCAGTTTTGTCTTCTTAGCAAGGATGTTCTTCATAAACTTAATGTAACTAGGCATTTGTTCAAGCACATCTGCAAAAGGGAGATTAATATGTAATTTCTTAAAAACATCAAGAAATTTAGAGAATTGCTTATCTAATCTCTTATTTTGCAGCCTCTGTGGAAATGGTGGAGGAGATATGAATGACTGTCAGGGTTATTTCTGTACATTTTCTGCACTTGTATACTATTCATATTTCTTTTCTACACTTTCAAGATTTCCTTGCTGTAATTTTTCAGTTTAGCCCTTGTTTTACACCTCTGTAACCTTTGAGGAAAAGGAATAAGTGGTCTATATGGTTGCACATTTTCTTGTTGATCAACCCTCTAATTTTCCTTCATCTTTGGAAGTGGTGTTGGTAGTATGTCATTATATAAAATCTTACCACTTCGTAAGTTGACGGCTTGGCATTGCTCTACACTTCCTCTTGGATTAGCTTCAGTGTTGCTTGGTAAAGTCCCTTGAGGTCGATTATTTAGTGCTGCAGCAAGTTTCCCCATTTGAGTCTCTAGATTTTTCAAAGATGCAGAATGGTTTTGTAGAATAGCATCATTCGACTTCATGTACTGCATAAACATATCTTCCAATGATGCTTTCTTTTCCTGTGGGGGATGAAATCCGGGTGGGTTTGGTTTAAGTTGCTGGCCTTGGTTGCCACCCCAAAAAAAATTTGGATGATTTCTCCACCCCGGATTATAGTAATTTGAATGTGGATTATTCTGCTATCTATTATGGTTCCCCACATAGTTTGCTAACTTCATGCATTGCCCATTCAAATAATTGTCGCCACAGAAGTCGCAAGTCGCAATCTGGGTCTTGATAGCATTCGTAGAATCAAACCTCTTAGTTAATATGTTGATCTGCGCAGCCAATGCATTAAATGCATCAATCTCATAAACTCCAGCAACCTTCCTTGGTGTGACTCTTTTAGCAAGCCATTGATAGCTATTAGATGCCATCTCTTCTAATAACTCATATGTTTCATTTGTGTACTTATTCATCAGAGCTCATCCAGCAGCAGCATCTATAATTGTCCTTAAATAACCCACTAGTCCATTGTAAAATGTCTGGACTAATAACCATTTCGGAACTCCATGATGGGGACACTTCCTCAACATGTCCATGAATCGTTCCCATGCTTCGTATAATGACTCACCTTCAATCTACACAAATAAGGTGATGTTATTTCTCATCTTAGCTGTCTTCGCTGGTGGGAAAAACTTCGCTAAGAACTTTTGTGCTAGGTCATCCCATGTTGATATAAATCCTGATGGTAATGACATCAACCAGCTCTTGGCCTTATCCCTCAATGAGAAAGGGAATAGTCGTAACCTGATGGCATCATCTGAAACCCCATTGAACTTGAATGTATCGCAAATCTCCAAGAAGTTCACGATATACATGTTGGGATCATCATTGGGAGCTCCACTGAATTGCACAGACTCTTTAAGCATCTGAATAGTACTTGGCTTAATTTTAAAATTGTTTGCATTAACAGTGGGGCGCCTAATACTAGACTGAATGCCTTCTGTTGTAGGAATAGCATAATCCCTCAACGATCTCTCCAGATTCATAGGCTCAAATACTAGATTATCAATGTTGTCGTGATTCTCTGCCATATTTTTGTTTTAATGTTGTTCTTGACGAAGTCTCCGGAATGTCCTTTCAATCTCAGGATCAAAAGACGTTAAATTTTCACTCTTGGTTCTTCGCATGAACTGTCAAAACAAAAAAAGAATATATATATATATATATAATTATTAACTAGAACGGAGAAAGACCAATAACAATAATGAAATAAAAATAAAATCTGAAGTAAAAGTAAAATAGTATAGTATTAGTATCGATCTAAGATTAGATAAAATAGTCCCCGACAACGGCGCCAAAAATTTGATGTCTAATTTAATGACCTAGCACAAGTGCACGCTAATTTGTATCAAGTAATATAGGACAAAGTCCAGATTACCGATCCCACAAAGACTATTGTTTCTATTTTCTTCAATCGAATACTAAAATTACTCTACTTTACCTTTATCCAGACTAGCTTCAAAGATGGAGTTTAACTAACTAAATTATTGTTATTGAACTGAACCTAATTACAATATTGCAAATACTTAGAGATAGAATTCACTCAATTGATAAGTAATCTAGGGTATTGACGCATCCCCTAGTAGTTCACTGAACCCTTTAACCCCTTAGTTATTTCCCATTTTATCAATTGATTGCCTAGACACTGATTTCACCATAAGCTTCTGTCGATAGTCAAATGATAATATCACACCCTAACAATTACCTATATGTCTATGATAATCCGAATAAGATGCAACTCATTAAGATTAAGTCTAATCAAACCATACATACCACCTAGGTATATGTCTATCCTAGATGAAACTCATAGATATTACCCTATTATCATGTATCAATCTACCATAGGCTAAACACATGATTCCTTTTGTCAAAGTTATCATGGTTCCTAAACAATCAAAATACTGATCAAGTCTAATGAAGGCATTAAGCATAGATAGATTGAATCAATTAAGGGATAAAATTTCATAATTAAGAGATTAAAATAATCAATTACATACTAGGTTCAATAACGTCTAACCCTAGATCAAAATAAATTAGCTCATGTTCAAAACAAGAATATCAAAGCAAAAGTATGAAAATATAATGAATGAAATCATCTCTTAGAAGTAAGGAATAAAACAAAACAAGTGATGCCCTGAGTTGTTCTTCTTTCTCTTGTCTTGATTGCTCAAGAGTTGATTCCCCAATCTTCAATCTTCAATAACTTCACCTTGATTTCTTGGCTTGAATGTGTGCTTGTTGCTTGTGTTATTCTCCTTACTAAGTCCCTCTATTTTTGCCTCAAAAGAGTATTTTTGTTGCTATGAGAAACCTTAGGCACGAGGAGCTTCGAATCCTTCTTCAATAGGCGAGTTTAGAAAGGTATTTAAACATCCGCATGGGCACTGCGGCATTGGGGGCTCAGCGCAGCGGCGCTCACACGCTGTTCCGCTGCGGCACCCAGCCACCTGCTGCTGCTCTACTTTCGTATTTTGAGCGTAACTTCTTCTTTTGACATCCGATTTGCCTCTCGTTTGTTCCTATGCATCATATTTTTCGTCATGCATCTGTTTATGATCAGAAAACACAATTAAATAGTCAAATACTTATAATGTGAAGCAAAATATGAAAGTTAAGTATAAATCCTACTAGTACTTTTATGCTCCTATCAACTACTTTCCAATAATGCATGATAGCAATATTCTTTGACATTAGAGGTATTTATGGATGATTTTTTTTTTAATGTTTGGGGACTCATTTGATTTATGTCAGAATAATCTAGCATTTGTGTTGAAAAGATGTAAGGGACCAATCTTGTTTTGAATTAGGAAAAATATTACTTTATGGTTTGGGAAGGTATAGTACTAGGTTATAAAGATTCTTCCAAAGGTATAGAGGTTCATAGGGAAAAGATCAAGACCATGAAAAATCCCCTCCCCCTTAACTAATGTCAAAGGAGCTCTGAGTTTTCTTAGATATGTAGGTTTTTATAGGTGATTCATCAAGGATTTCTCCAAAATCTCCAAGCCCCTTTGCAACCTTCTTGAGAAAGATGTACAGTTCAAATTTAATGATGATTGCATACAAGTCTTTGAGACCTTGAAGAATAAACTCACCACAACCCTTATCATCAATTAGGACTTTCCATTTAAGCTCATGTGTGATGATAGTGATACAGCAGCAGGAGCTGTCATTGGATAAAGAAACAATAAGGTCTTCCACTCTATCTATCATGCAAGCAAGACCTTAAATAATGCACAAACTGATTACACCACCACAAAAAAGAGTTACTAGCAGTAATGTTCACCTTTAATAAATTTCAATAATAATTCATTAGAGTCAAGGTGACCGTCTACACCGATCATTCTGTTATTAAGTACTTGATCACCAAGAAAGATGCTAAGCATCAATTGATCTAGTGTATACTACTATTATAAGAGTTTGATTTAGAGATCAAAGAAAGCAAAGGCATTAAAAATTAAGTTGCAGACCACTTGTCGTGTTTGAAAGGCATAACTAAGGAGGAGATAATAATCAATGAATCCTTTCTAGACGAGCAACTTTTGGCAGCTCAACACCTCGAGATCCCATAGTATGTTGACTTGGTTAATTTTCTTGTTAGTGGTATTTTACCTCCTAATTTGACTTCGTAACAAAAGAAGAAGTTTTACATAACATAAAGTTCTACTATTGGGACGAGTCATTCTTGTTCAAACAATGTGCTAATCAAATGATAAAAAATGTGTGTACTATATGAAGCAATTGAGAGCATTCTTCAGCATTTCCATGCTTGCGAATAGAGGAAATTTTAGAGGTGATAAAATGACAGCCAAGGTCTTGCAAGTTTTTATTGTCCTACCTTATTCAAAGATGCACACTTTTATGCCACCCAATGTGATAGATGCTAAAGGATGGGGAACATATCAATGAAACAAGAGATGCCCTTTAAAGTATTTTTAAGGTTGAATTATTTGACGTTTGACGGATTGACTTTGTGGGACTATTTCCACCCTTAAATAGATATAAATACATCCTAGTGCCGGTGGACTATATGTTAAAGTAGGTAGAAGCAGTTGCACTTCCAACAAACTATGCAAAATTAATGGTCAAATTCCTTTGAAAGAACATCTTTACAAGGTACGACACTTCATGAGCCATCATCAGTAATGAAGGGTCACATTTTTACAACAAATACTTTTTAGCCTTTCTACAAGAGTATGGAGTCAAGTGTTCTCGAAATTATACACATGCAAATTGTAACCGCAAGTGCATGGAGTGTGATCAAGTAATAAAATAATGAGTGGGTATCATTCCACAAGCATTGGTATCCTAAATTAAGGCTAAGTACTATAGTGTTGACATCCTAACGTTATCTAGTATAAACTAAAGACTACGTTGAATTATGGAATTAAAAATGCTTAAAACTAAATAATTTGGTAAATTAAAGATATGAGAGTTCTATGGTAATGGGTTCTAGGGACCTGATTTCATTATACCATTCTTATATTCTTTATCATTAGTAATTAACAACTAATCTTATGTATTCAACAATCAAGAGTTTAAAATTAATCTCTTTACTTTTCCCAAGTGTCAAATGAGATCTTATGCATACACAAATAAGTTGAAAATCCCTATCTAACTTGTTATACATACATGCATTAAGTTACCTTTAAATGATTACCCTAAATCTATTAGTCTTTCAACCCAATAAACTCAAAGTTATGCTTTTTAAAACTAACACATGGGTTAAAGTCTCCTAACTACATAACCAATAATTTTAAACACATCCAATCAATTTCTCAATCAAATTAGAAGCATTAAGCACATAAAAGTATAAATGAATAAACACAAGATAATCACTAATCATATAACAACTTCAAAACATAGTATTCAATAGAGTTTCATCAACCCTAGAATATATAATTTAGCTATTCATAGTGAAATACTCAATTACATTAATCTAAATGTTCACAAAAGTAATCATGTTTAAACAACACATATTACAAATACAAACTTGAAATAAATATAAATGAGATAGAGAGAAAGAGGGAACTAGTTGGAGAAGTCCTTGGAAGCCTTCAATCTTTAATAATCTCCTATAATCCAAGCTTTAATTGTGTTTCTCTCACTTAAAACTCTAGTTTCTCGCTCTTTTTCATGTTCTCCCCTCCTCAAATGAGGCATTTGATCTTCTATTTATAGGTTCATCCAAAAACACCTTTGAAAAATTAAGGAAAAAGAGGCAAACAATGACAAAACCAAAACTGCATGTGTTAGTGCCGTAGCACCATAAATTTTCACACTTACTGCAACTGCGGCCTTAAATTTCTGCCATGTAAGGTCGTAGCATCATAAAGTTAGGCCACGATCCTAATGCCTAGAACTTGATTCTTCTTTTTCTTTAAGGTTGTAGTTTGGATGCTTGTGAAATGACTTTTTTGCCCTTATTTTCATCAAACTTTGATCTACTTTATGCTCCAATTGGTTACAAAATAATTAATACAAGCATAAGTGGCCACATTTCTAATACTTAAAATGAGAAAATAGTGGATTAAAAAGGGGTACTAAACAATGTTGAAATTCGTTTATCAAATTTCCTCAAACTTACGTACTTACTCATCCTTGAGTAAAGAGAGATGATTAAAAGATAAAACGATAACAAACTATAAGAACACACTAAACACCGGGTCAAAAAATGATTAGCAAATTGTTTCAAAAGTTTCTTATGATTACCAATCTCAAGGAAAGCTTAAACATCATAAATGTTCAATATATTAATCCAACACTTATTCTAACCCACAAGTGACCTATTTGGTGTATGTATAAATAGCTAAAATCATTAATCACATGCACTCGGATTAGTTTATGAACACAAGACTGTGAAATAATCTCTTACGAGTTTTTATTTAATTAACACTTAATATAATTATTTTTTGCATCACTCTCCACTAATGTAGGTACACATATAATCAAAGATCAAATAAGACTTTATTTAGCTTGTAATGCATAGTTAGGGTGATAGTATATTAATCCAACACTTATTCTAACCCACAAGTGACCTACTTGGTGTATGTATAAATAGCTAAAATTATTAATCACATGCACTCGGATTAGTTTATGGACACAAGACTGTGAAATAATCTCTTACGAGTTTGTATTTAATTAACACTTAATATAATTATTTTTTGCATCACTCTCCACTAATGTAGGTACACACATAATCAAAGATCAAATAAGACTTTATTTAGCTTGTAATGCATAGTTAGGGTGATAGTAGGATAAAATGGATCAATTTTCGCTTAACTCACACTATAAACACATATTCATCTAGAGATTACTCAAACTAAACCAATTGCTTTTCACCTAATTTCCCCTAAAGTTATTTCTTTGATTCACTTTCTATTTTGTTCTTCTTTTTTTTCTTTCTCTCTTTTTCTCTCCCTTTGTTTTAATGCTAAGGTATAGCAAACTCAATCTAAACAAAATTTATGATGATTTGTTTTTTAATAGATACATAAGAGTCACATACCCCCAAATTTAAGCTTTTCGATAATAGAACAACCAAAATCCATAACCAAAATATAACCCTTCTTTAATTTACCCCTTTATTTTCAAAAGTTCACATAACTCTCTAAAATGAGTGTTATGCCCATAGCATGATAGGTATTATAAAGGATAATAAAAATAAAGGCTAAGGTAATGATATGGTTACCAAAATATAAGTGGTTATTAGGTTTAATGGGGGTGACTAGGGGTAAAAATATACAAGGGTTGGCTTGAGAAGCTTAATCAATTCAAATATGACCTAAAATCATATCTTCGATTACGTATGCCTTTGAATTTCACCTTAAGTGATGCTAAAAAATGTTCTAGCATGTTTTCAAGACTTAAGTATTATTGTTATGCATAAATATCTTCTAAGTAAGCATAAAAACTAAATGATTCTAATTATGTGCTTAAAAGATTAAGTGGTCACAAAGTGAAGTAGAACTTGTCTTAGATTACCAAGTAAACAATCACAACATTCATTTTTTCAAAAGAAAGTAGCATTTGAAATCATGTTTCTATTTCATATCATTAACTACTAATCATTCAACTAGCCCACAACTAAAGATGAAAATGAATAAAAAGTTGCATGCAAAATAAGACAACTAAAAACAACAATCGTAATAAGTAAGCATGATCAACATAGAAAATGAACACTGAATAATGTTTCTCTCCCCTAAACTTAAAGTTGACATTGTCCAAGTGGCAAAAAATAATAGTGAGTAAAAAAAACTTCTCTCATAGACGATGGCTTAATGCGGTGGTGCTTGAATTGTGAGGTTGAAATGGGTGCTTGAGTTAGTGCCTAAAGCCTTTTGAGTGATGCTTTTCCAAAACATGTTATTTGATGGTGTTTGAGGTATAATTTAGTGTTCAGAGGGTGTAAGGATGATCGGGGGGAATGTGAGGGGTGCTTAGAGTAGCTTAAAGGGTAGATTGAAAGGATGGAAGAAGTGACACTGCGACCCCAAACATGTGGTGCCATGACACCATAACCTAGGTTTTAAAATATAATTTTCAAGATGTTGGGGCTGTGGCACCATCTTTTTGGGGCAATAGCCCCAAGTTGCTACCACAATTGAATTTGTTTTGGCTTGTGAGCTTCCTTTGGCTGTACCTTATTAGCTTTGTTTTTGATTCTTTTTCCATGCTTTCATCAAGTTTCAACTTATTTTAACACACTACAAGAAAGAAAAACAAACATTGAAAACTAAAATTTAAATTAAAAATTAAATTCACTTAGGTTGCCTCCCAAAAAGCACTTGATTTAATATCTTCAGCTTGACATCTTTTAGATTCATGGGGGATCAAACTAGACTTTGGAGGCATTTTGCTCATGGAACACTTCTACATTTTATTGCTTTGGTATGTATTCAATAGCTTTGTCAACCTCTTTCCTTGATTTCAAAGCTCCATAAATTGATCATTAAGTAATGACCCCAACTCTTGTGTTTTAAGCTTTCTCGAAAATAGTTTTAGCCTTGGCCGAAAGAATAAACCACGGTTGCCAGTATTAATTTATTTTCAATCATGATCTTTCCATGCCTCATCATTTTTCTTGTTCAATGCATCTTCACTTTCTCATGAGCTATCCCCTTCACAATTGAATGCTATGTTCCACCATCCGAATGCACATTGTCAATCATTTTCATCTTGAAAGCCTTGAATGTGACCTCATTATCTTGTACCCTCATTTTCATCTTTTTCTTTTCTATATTAATGAAAAATCTCTTGGTGGCTAAGAATGGTCGCCCAATAATAATAGGAATATTCTTATCTTCCTCTATATCAAGGACTATAAAGTTCACCGGTATGATGAATTTGCCTACTTTGACAAATACATCTTTAATAACACCTCATGGATAAGTTATAGATCTATCATCCATTTGCAAGAAAATTATAGTGGGCTTCACCTTATCAAGATCCAACTTGTTAAAGACAAATAGAGGCATAAGATTGATGCTTGCTCCAAGGTCACACAAGGCCTTCTCAAAAGTTAAATTTGTAATAGTGCAAGGGATAATGAAGCTACCCAAATCCTTCATCTTTTTAGGTAACTTCCTTTCAAGGATTGCACTACATTCCTCCGTTAGTCTTACCATCTCATAGTCCTCCAACCTTTTATTCTTCGACATCTATGTTTTCATGAACTTCACATAGTTTGGCATTTTCTCTAAGGCATACATAAATGAAATATTGGTGTAAATCATTTTAAATATCTTAAGGACATTAAAGAATTGAGCATCTAACTTATTTTTTTAACAATGTTGAGGGTATGGCAATAGTGGGGTAATGATAGAAAAGTTGTTTGGGAAGAAAATGGATTTGGGTTTGTGATTTACCTTAAATGGTTTAACAACAACTTCTTCTTCATTGCCTTCAATAACATTTTTCTCAAGAGCTTCAAATTCCTTATTGCTCTTAAGGGTGATGGTATTGCAATACTTTCTTGGATTGGCCTCTTTATCACTTTGGAACTTGTCAAAAGATTAATCTTTGATTACATGGGCAAGTTGACAAACTTACACCTCTAATGACTTCAATGTAGTATTCATGTGAATGTAATGTGTCTCAATATTATTAAAACGGGCTTTATCCTTGTTGAACGTCTCATTTGTCTTAATAATGAAAGTGCCCAAAAGGTCCTCTAAAGAGGGCTTCTTTTCAGCTACTTATTGATTAAATCTCAATAGAGGTTGCAAGGCATTTTATGGATAGCCATAGAAAAATTTTCATGATTCCAGAGCCCAGGATGATAATGCGTAGGAAAGTTATTCTGGTAGTTGAAATTTTGGTTGTTGACATATTAGATCTGTTTCAGATTACTCATTTCACCAGTGTAAGACAGATTTGCTACGATCATTGAATCTTTACTTGTTGAAGCCTCTCTAGCATTTAATGCAAAAATTTAATTTGCCGAAGCCAAAACTTGAGTTGAAGGAGCAACAATGGGATCAACTTCATGCACTCCGATGGCTATCCTCACAATAGGCCTCTTATTAGGCCATTGGTAATTGTTGCACATTATTTCCTATAACAAACCTTGGGCTTCTTCCGTGGTTTTGACAACAACGTACCACCTGCCACCGCATCTATAATAGTTTTTTTTTTGCCTATTTAGTTCAGTGTATAAGATTTGTATTTAGAACCAATATTGGTATCTATGCTAGGGGTACCTCTAGATAAGGTCCTTAAATTGCTCCCAAGCTTCATAGAAAGTTTCAAAATCAAATTACCTAAAATTGAGCTATCTCTCCATAAAGTTGTGAAGTCTTAGATGGTGAAAAGAATTTTGTGAGGAATCTTTGGGCAAGCTTTACCTATGTTGTAACATTTCCCAATTGCAAAGATTAAAGCCATCCCCTTGCCTTGTCTCAAAGAGAGAATGGGGACGAGCATAGGCAAATAGCATCCTTCATGACTCTATTCATCTTAATAGTATCACAAACCTCCTAGAACATAGCAAGATAAGCATTTGGGTCTTTGCTTGGCAATCCCCTATATTGATTTTGTTGCACCATATTGAAAGGGCCAGCTTTAATTCATAATTATTGGCTTAAACTGCTTGAAGTTAAATCCTCGAATTGGTCTCATTAACCACATGGATAAGCATATAGAAATTTGACAATGCTAATCTATATCCCCATTCATCCAAGGTATAAGTGAAGGAATGATTATATGTATATCTTCTGATCTAAACTTGTATGATCTTACGCGCTGATTTGTAATATCCATAATATATGTATGGGGCATTAATCATAACTTATTGAATAGTTCAATTTGACAAATCAGGTGTGGACCTAGGGAGTCCCGCAATATGAAGTGTATTCGTTATGGACTGGGGTAGTGTACCGAACTAAATAGTTTAATCTAGTAAAATCCAACAAAAACTGAATTTTTATTTCAGGAACCATCGAGATGTGTGCGTGTCAATACTCAAGTATCAAGTATAATTAAATGGATAACAATTGTTGTTGACCAATTAATTGGTGACACGTGGTGCATAGTGAGTCCTCGATTAAATTAACTCAAGTGTTAGGATTGGTGGGACCTACTTTGGGTTAATGAGGGCTTAAGAGAAATTTTATTTAATTAATTATTTAATTGTTAAATAATTAAAATATAATTTATTTAATCGTTAAATAAATTATTAACTTAACTAGGGTAATAGTTAACCTAACTTTGGTTAGTTGTTAACCAAAGGGTTAAGTTAAATTAAGAAATTTAGTTAACTAAATTATAGTTAATAGTTAACCGCAGTTTGGTTAAGATAAATATCTAACTTTGCTTAATGGTTAAGTTAAAGTTAACCTAACCTAGGTTAAGTTAGTTAACTAGGGTTAAGTTAATTAGATATTTGTTAACTTAAGTGTTGAGTTAAAATTAACCTAACTAATGTTAATTGTTAACTTTAGTTAGATTAAAATAACTAAAGTAAATGAAATGCAAGTGAAATTAAACCAAATGCATTATAAGTGAAATACATTAGTATTTAAATGAAAAAAAAATATAAAAGGTTGTTGAAGCTTTGGTGGCCAACTATTTTAAAGAGCGAAAGGTGAAGAATTTGTTTTTTTTTTTTTTCATTTTTCAAGTGTAAGTGTTGCACTCTAATACTCATCTTATTCTTCCATTGTCCAAACCACCACCACAACAACATATGTTCATAAGTTCAAGAGTTGAACTTTTAATATTAAGGTGTTAATTTAGGGTTTAAGGAGATAAACCCAGTAGTTGGATTCAAGCTGTTGTATAGCTTAACAAACCCACCCCATTTATCACTAGAATTGCTAACGAGCTTCACTTCAGGCGAATTCCCCAAATTCATAGTTCAAAGGCTTCAAAGGTGAATTTCTCATTTCTATTTTAATTTGATTAAAAATGTAATTTAAATGTGTTTATAATATGTTTTAAAACTTTTGCTGTGTATTTGATGCGTATATGTATGTATGAGATGTGTATATATTGATTATGAACACAAATACCACATGTATATATCGTAGATAAATCGACACTTTCAACATTACCCCACAAATATTTATTGAATTCATCCTAATTATCTATTTTCCATTGTACAATGGATCTAGATAACTTCTCTCTCCATCCTAAATCTCCTTAAAATTATAGTCCGTATATAGATCATCAAACTCTTAAAATCGAACATTTTTTAGGGTAGGTACTCGCTCTGTAAGTGATGACTTAGTTTCTTCAAAAATTGTCTCAAGACTATATATTCTCTCATTTTTAGTCCAAATATAATCGTAAACTCCTGCCGACTAAAATAGATGCGTTTTTTGTTCAGCATCTAAAACTCATCATCCTTATCCACGATTTTGACCTTGTGGAGTAACATATAATGAACCACAATGCTAAAAAATTTTAGTTGTTACAAATCCAAGAAATGACCCATACATGTATTTTTCATATTTCTTTTTGATGATCTATCAACTTTTTTCTTATTGTATCAAGAACCCAAAGTTTGGAATAACACGAAATTGTGGCAGGGAAATTATCTTTGACTAGAACCTTTAATTTTTTTTAAACTGCGTTGTTGAGAAAAATGGTAAACCATTAATTGATTATCATTTTAATAAGTTTATAATTATTACAAATAATTTTAAGCAAATATTAATTAAAATTATTAGGGACACAATAATAACAGTATCATTAAGGACATTTAGAAAAATTAGGGACATGGCATACCTACATGAAAATGGGGCGATAAGATTTTATCGCCCCTTATCTCGCCATTTTTTGCTAGTGCAATATGATTTTATAGCCTCTTATCATGTCGGTAGAAGGGCATGATAAGTTTGTAACCTTTTTGCCACCGCCTACCGCCCCTCTCAAAAACCCATCTCCCATCGCTGCCAACCCTTCCTACAATCGAAAACCACCCTTCCTCCACCATTGATGCCGCCACACATCCACAAACAACTTTTTCACAACCTAAATAAAAAAATTCACACAAAAAATCACACCACCTACCACCACCCCAAAACCCATAATTAAATTTCTCAAAAACAACATAAATCATGCAACAAATCAAACCCACAATAACAATAAACTCTAACATAAAATTAAAATTTTCACTCAAAAATTAAACTTTTTTCGCTCACCTCATCATTGTTGCCACTGTCTATCCTCATTATCACTGTCACCATCAAGTTGCCGTTAGTCGTCATTACCATCGTCGATTGCCATCACCCGTGCCTCGCGTTTGAGAGAGTGTTTTGAGAGAGAGAAAATGTGTTGGGGGTATTAGTGTCCAAATTTAATTGATTTGGCCAAAAAGATTGAAAGTTTCAAATGGTGGCTAAAAAAGTTAAGATCCCTTCAATTTTGGGTATTTCTGAAAATTTGCTATTAAATAATTTGTTTTTATTATTAAAAACTTGCATAGTGTAACTTGTGAATATATTTTTCTTTAATCACTCATGTATAAGGCATGTGGTTATATGATTGTTGTCCAAAGCCTCTTTATATGTATATATAAGTCTTAAAGATCTTAATCTCATTTACAAATCTAAATGAGGGAATGTATTGCTTAATAGTTTGAAAATAATTAGTATTTATGAAAATATTAACTCATAGAACATTATCATATCATATTTAATGCTTTTTAATCCATAAACTATTTAAACTCATTTCTACAACTATATAATGCAGTATAATCTCAACTATAAATATTTCGAGAGTCAAAACTATAATACATATGCTTTTTTTTCGTAACTTAAAATAAATATTTAAATTTAATATGGCATTGTCTGAGATAACTAATCATTAAGAAAATATATCTATTTTCTATAAAAAAAAAAACAAATTTAATATGCTTCCATGCACTTTCATAAAATCATGAATGAAATAAATTTAATACTTCATATAGAAAATAACATAATATACTTAAAAATCTAAATCTCACTCATAAAAAGTGATGTCGCTAATTAAAATATATTCTCTACACACGTTATGTACAAAAATCCTCTTAAATAAGAGAAAATACACAATTACTTATCAGAAAAGGAAATTAATAGTTGAATTGATATTTCTAAACACAAATTTATTAAACAAAATGGTATCATAATGAGTTATACATATACTAACTCATGAAATCGATACAGGCCTTGCGACTCAGGATCTAAGTTATTCAGTTGATCTATTACGGATTCTAAAATTAAAAAAATAATAAATTAGGCTAATGATACAATAAAATTCAAAATTAGGCCCAAATAAAAAGTTAGGTTTTCTAAAACCCAAATCTCTTATTTTTTTTGTAAATGTATCGTGTGTAAGGTGCAAATATGTATATTATAATTTTTAATTTTATTTATTTGTATCTCTTACATACAAATTAACGCAGCGAAAAAGAAATTTAATTTTTTATTATAATATACACATATTGAATTTAAATTTGTTACATCTAACAAAATTAGTAACTTACTCTGAAGTTATACTATCAACAATTTTAGTCTAAAAATACTAGTGAGATTGTTTGAGCTAAAATTATAGCTCCTTCTATAATTAGATTTGCTGAAGCAACTACTTGCTTCTGTTAGAAACTTAGGGCCAAGTTGATTTTGTACCCTTCATTGTTTAACACTTGGACAAAAGGCCACCTTATTTTTTAAGTCTCGGTTAAGGTATGTTTATTTTGTAATTGCAACATTTGCAATTTTTTACTTCAGTAATCATAGCCGAATTTTATGTCTCTCTTGGCTATATATATATATATATATATATATATATATCTATTTTACTAACGCTTAGTCACCATTATTAACTGTAACTTCTTAGAATTAAAATTGCCGAATGCCACCCTATGTGTCCAATTGTAAAATACTTTGCAATTGACACTCACCTGCTTGCCGAATCGGCAAGAATGAAGTGTTATATAATTGCAACTTTTGCAATATATATATATATATATATATCTTTTGGTTACTTGAAGGACAAATGTTCTTATAAAACAAAATGGTGGCATTCAATTAACAGGTGGCTGTAGCATGAGTGGTGGCCTCAACATACAAGACAAAAGGCTTTAAATTGTTATATAAAATGTATGTTTTCCTTTTTAAAAGAACTATACGAGAAAATGATGGCAAACATGTGGTGGCAAGTGATTAATCATCACTTGTCATTTGTCACTTCTTTATAATTTAACATTTAAGTTCTATTAATCTTTTAAAAGATTTTAAAATAATTTTTAATTTTTGAAATCTTTTCAGATTCAACTTTGGATTTAATACACTACTTTAGTACTTAACGAGTATATTTTATATTGTAAAATTTTTTAAGCTCACAACTATTTATTTTACAAAATTCTTTCGTAAATTCGTAAATGACGCCCTACACATATGTTATAGAAATTATAGAACAGCACGTTGAACCATACAAGTTGAGGTTAATATATATTCGTATAGTCTCTCCGTCATTTATATCATAGTAGAGTAGAGATATAGATCATCACCGTCAAGTCTCCATATGCTCAACCACGAACTTATCTCTAAACGAGTATTTCTATAAACAATAGACACAAACACTTATAAGATATTATTCATCCTACGAGGAACTATTTTTTGGGTTTTATACTTGTGGCCACAAGAGTTCTTAAAATAGAATCTTAGAGCATCTAGATATTCAACTCAACTATATGATGAATTCTATATCTATACACACTAGACTTCATGAGCATTGGACCATATCTTGCGACACCCAACAGTCAGACCATGAAAGGTTTCTGACATGTGTGGAGCCTAAGTATGGTGAATCACTCACAAGCCCACCATAGTGCTCAAGTCAAAGGGTCACGAATACTAATCAACTCAAGAAGACCCTCAATTAATGGCTTTGTGGGATGTCTATTAGAGGTCGTAATTGAGTTTGTTTAGTACCCAGTCCTCACTGAATACTCGTAAACCTATATGACCTTTCATTAACCTTATGGTCTGTTAAGACCAACCATATGGACCATCCAAATATAAATATACACTGATCTATATATATTAAGGTCTTCACTGATAGACCCGCATCAATGAAGATAGATCAGCAACATAAAATTTAAGAACATAATTGTACAATAACCTTTCCTAGCACTACTTGCAATTATGTCATTATTGATATATTCTCAGGTCTTTGTCCTATTTTAGATAAGGCTCTAACTCTTAGATTTCGCTAACTTTCATAACCTGCTAACTCTTGGCAATTATAAATCTCAGTGTTGCTAACTCTTAGTATTAATCTAAACACTTTTAGACCAAATCTGAACTCTTTCAGATTACACAATGTTTGAAATGCTACAAGCATTTTACCATATATTATTTAATATTAACAAATTTATTTGAAATGTTTATGTATAAATATTAAACAATTAATATTTATACAATATAGAAATGGCATGTAAGAACTATTTTTAATAACTCCTACTTGCTTTAGTGTCATTAATAATGAAATATTATATTTATCAACTTTAGATGTTTCTCAAACACCCTAGAAGTAAAGGCCTGAGTGGGTCAACTATGTTATTCGTAGAATATATCCTAGATACTATTACATCTCTATTAGCCAAGAACTTTCTAATTATTAGTATTCAAAGTCCACATGATCAGAATTTTGGTGCGCCTTACAGTTTCTTGGCTTAAGTAATTGCCTTGTTATTATTACATTTAGTGGGATAGGATCTATTGAGTTTGGAACTATTCTAAACTCTACAACTGACTTGTATATCCACAGGACTTCTTTTACAGGCTCTTCAAGCTATAACACATTCTGCCTTATTGGTAGAATTAGTTGTGGATATCAAAATTTCACTCTTAACTAACAGTGTTACCGAAGAGAAGAAATACAAACCAGATGTAGACTTTTTATCATTTAGACCAGACTGAAAGTTTGAGTCTGTGTATTTTCTCATATGTAAGTAACTTTCTACATGATTCAAAAACTTATTCTTTATACCTTTTAGGTATTTTAGATATGTTTCATGGCCTTTTAATAGTCGTTGCCTGATTAGATTAATATTGGCTTGTAATACATATAGTCATCCTGATATAGGTCTCATACATAACATGGCGTACATCAAGCTACTTCTAGCTGATGCACATGGTATGTTAGACATTCTAACCTTTTCATCTTCTTGTCGATGACACTTCCTCCTAGAAAGATGAATGCCATGTTTGAAAGGTACATTAACTGTCTCACAGTTACTAAAGTTGTACATTTTTGGGACTTAATCTATGTACGAATATTGGGATAGTCCTATCAGCCTCCTAACTCTATCTCTATAATGCTTTATAGCTAGTATATAAGAAGCCTGTCCCAAATCTTTCATAAAGAAGCTCGTACTCAGATAACTATTACCTGACTGAATTGTAACATACTAACATTGTTTCTACCATTAAGTATGTCTTTCACTTAGAGAATTAGAAAGACAATTATGCTTTTACTACCATTTCTAAACACACTTTTTTTTTTTTCATTTTTGATGAAATCAAACTCTTTGATTTCCTTGTTAAAATGAAGATTTAAGTTTCCAAAACATTGCTTAAGTCTGCATGGACTTCTTTAATTTGTATATCAAATTAGAAGTCACGCTAAATACAAAACCTTCAGGCTGTTTTAAGAAAATCTCTCAGTCAAAATATACATTCTGGAATGCCATTTTTACATCTATCTACCAGTCCTCAAAATCTAAATATGCTACAATAGCCAACAAATTTTGAATTAACTCAAGCATGATTACTAGTGAAAAAGATTTCCTCATAACTGATCCTAGATGTTTGAGTGTAACCTTTTATTACTAATTAAACTTTGAAGGTCTCTACCTTTATATTGGGCCAATGTTTTTGTTGTGTAAATTGATTTACAACAAATTAGAATAATTTATATGGAAAATATAGTGAAGTCCCAGATTTGATTGTCATGAGTTGAGTCAATTTCGGATTTCATGGCATCTTACTATTATCCCGAATTGATGTCCAATATTGCATCTGTATTACTTAAAGGATCTTTTTCTTTAACTAAGAAAACACCAAGGGAACCTCTAGGTATCAAACTATACCTTACAGGTGACTTTGATATCTTTTTCGACTTATGAAAAGAGTGTGTTAAAAATATCTTACTCGATTGATTTTGAAGTTCCACTGTCAGTTCATTAACTTTATCAAGTCAATCCTTCTATAATCCCTACGACCCTATGAGAAACGGTTTTTCCTGAAGGTGGCAATAACGAGAAATGAACACATTTCGCTTCTCTGGTCATAGAATTGGTATCCCATTAAATTCTTAGGATAACCAATAAATTGATACTTGTACCCATTGGGTACAAGTTTATCTTATTGTGTAATTCTTATGTAAGCAGAACTATAACACTTTAGGCAAATCTCACATTACTAAAGTATGACAAAAATACTGAGTTTATAAGGGGTAATCTACACTTTAATTAGTAAGACGCAATTTGAGTGAAGGACGCTTACGTGAAGTACAAGAACAAAACCGTACAAGCTTAGGGCCAAAGTGAATAATATCTTACCAAATATGGTTGGGTCATAACAGATGTTCTCATTTTTACTTTTTTTTAAAATTATTTTTCACATTATAAGAGGGGAAGAAAATACTAGGCAAGAAGAAGAAATCGAAGAAAACCAAGATTGATCATTGAATTGTGAGTGGAATAGTATATTAAATTTATTTTACATCCAGTTATATTTGTTTTAAGAATTAAAAAAAACGAAGTTTATATTTCTAGTTTATTGAAATTCTATTATATTTTTAAAGAAGTTATTATGTGATTGAGTATTTGAAGTTAAAGGAATAAAAGTCAGTTTTGTGTTTTTAGGAATTGTTATTGTTATTTACCAAGTTAAATCGTTGAATTTTATTAGAAAAGAGACAAAGGATAAAAGTGGTGCTAGTGGATTTGGAAAACTGATATGACTGCCATGAATTATTGATCATAACAGACAACAAATTGCAGGATACCAGTTGCTAATGTTAAAATAAAAATCAAAGTTTCTTTTAAAATAATATTTATATATATTATTTTAAACATTTACCTTATATATTGTAAGACTTCATAAAATTTAGAATATAAAAATCCATTATTTCTTCGGTGGAGTCAGAACATTTACTAGGATTCTCCTTTTGGATTTAAAGTAGTAAATTAACTAGCACTAAAATTCTAAATACAGTAACGATTTTCTTAATTAACGTTAACTACATTGAGAATAAAAAGAAAACAATAAATGCATATAGTATTTTTTATTTTTCTCTACTGCCATAAAGCAATCGGTATATATTAGTTTTGTGTAATAAATAATTTTATTATTTTTAAATAATTCATTTCAATCTTATTATTTCAAAGGATCGAGCTGTGATAAATATTTATTTTGAATATTACAAGATTTTACAAATTATTGTGATGTTAGTAATTATTTTAGTTAAATTGGGATTCTTAATTATATAGAATAAATATTTATGTAAAAGATAAATTTTGATAAATTTATGATGTTTGTAGTTTATAATATATTCTTGAAAATGAAATAATGTCACGTGAAATCAAGTTGCCCAAGATTTTCCTTGCAAGCAATATATGGTTTTGAAAATTTTCTTACCTTCAATTTCATTCAAAAAAAAAAAATTACTGAATTTTAGTTTAAGAGATATGTTTTAAAATATTTCGAAGTGCCACTGTTATTATGTATACACATAAGAATTCGTTATTAAATTATTTTTTAGTATCTTTACTTCAATGACTAATTGTTCTATAATTTTCATATTTGTTTCTTTCATTTATTATAAATAGTTGATAAATAAACTTTAGTTACAAACTAATTATGTAGTTCTTATTTCAGTTTTTAGTTTTTAATTAATTAGAATGTACTCCTTCCTATTAAATTACAGATTCAAATATAGGTCTTTGGACCCATTTAGGCACACATAGATACTTTAGGCTATGTGTTTAAATGCCTAGCCCTTTTAAGGCATAGCTTTGCGTATGCGTGTACGACCAGTTAATATTTTATTCTGCCTGTGCGATGTAATGCCACCAATTATATGACCAGCTTATCCTTTTTTACTTTGTCTGTGTGTTAATAGTTACATCGGGTGTATGACCATTTATTTATTTAGGGACTTGTTTGATGTTTTTTTCAGCTACTAGTATAATTTTTAAATTAGAAGTTTAACCAAGTTATTTTACACAAGACGAAAAGTATATAAGTTTTTCTCAAAGACAAAATATTTTGTATGAATATTACATATGTATTTAGTTTATCCTAAAACAAGTTTTCTTAATGTTATAGTGTTATGGTTAACATACTATAATATAAGAAAATATATTTTGAATACATATATGTATTCACTTACAGAGTTTTATGCTCACCCTCTTTTCTCTAAAAGTTTTTCCCTCTCCAGATTCTTGCGTTTCAGTTAGAGCGTGTTAGATTTCGTAAGATCGGCCACGGAGTGTTGCAAAAGACTATTCTTATTTCTTTTTTCTTATTAGAATATAGTAGAGATATTTGGTATTTGTGTTTATTAAAGACAATTTCATGTTTTCAATTTCCTTATCACTAGTTGAATACTTTTTTTGTTATATATATATATATATTATTTATTTATTTATTTATTTTTCGAGGATTTTTTGATTGAATAAATTTGGCACGCTGTGTTTACTCAAGTTAATCGTGGTAAAAGTTAAGATCTTGCTTAATCATAGGAGAGATTGGATCCTTTCTAATGGCATTAGAGTCAATCCTGGTGTGCAGCGGAGCGATGGTGGGGCAAACCTCAACGAGGTCGCTGAGTCCCTAAGAGGGGTGTATGTAATATCTTAGGCAAATCTCACATTGCCAAGGCACGGAAAAGATGCTGGGTTTATAAAGGGTAATCCACACCTTAATTGGCAAGATGCATTTTGGGTGAATGACGCTTACGTGAAGCCCAAGAACAAAACCACGAGGGCTTGGTACAAAGTATACAATATTTTTCCAAGTCTGGATTGGGTCATGACAAATGGGCAAACCTCAGCGAGCACGCTAAGTCCCTAAAAGGGGTGCCTGTAACACCTTAGGCAAATCTCACATTGCCAAGGCACGTGAGAGATGCTGGGTTTATAAGGGGTGATCCACATCTTAATTGGCAAGAAATATTTTGGGTGAAGGACGTTTGCATGAAGCCAATGAACAAAATTGTGCAGGCTTGGGCTCAAAGCAAACAATATCTTGTCAGGTCTAGATTGGGTCATGACAAGAACAATCCTAAATCTTAACATACTTAAAACTTAGTTTCCTTCAAGTCCATATCTTATACAGAGTAGAAGGAACGACTTTCGATGAAACTTTGTTCAATAAGTGAATAGCGATTTATAGAGCATAATCCATAGATATTCTGAAAGATTGGTGAAGCCCAACATCGATCAAATAATATCTAATAAAGTTCAATTCCTCATCTCCAAAACACCTTTATATTGAGGAGAATATAGAGGACTATATTGAGTGAGAATTATATTCTCCTTTAAATAATATATGAATTTACTACTCATGTATAAACCGTCTCAATTTGATCGAAGGCATTGAATATACATAAGGGCTTGTTTCTATACTTTTAGTCGGAACTCTTTGAGCACTTTAAAAAGTTTTGATTTGGTTTGCCATAAACACATGTTCGTATCATTATAAATCACAATAAAGATAATGAAATATCAAAATTCACTCAATGACAATATGATTCATTGGACCTTATACATCACTATGTATCATTTTCAATAAATCAATGGGCCAGTGTCCAATACCTGCTTAAGTATTTAGTCATTTTTCCTTGAATCCAAGATTCATAAACTGGCCAAGATATCAAAGTCAGATCAAGTATTTGCCTATTTTTAATCAGACGGGATAGTCATCTCACATTTACATGACTTAATCTTATGTCTTACAATTCCTTATTATTCAAAGTTTTCAAACTACTATTTATTCTGTTCACCTAAATATTTATTGTTGTATTTAAGATATAATGGTGATTTATTAACTGACACTCAGTTAACAAAACATTATCTTTATCATATAAACATGAAAAATTATTCCTAATGTATTTATGATAACATTCTCTATCTAATACAGGGAATGATATGATTTGCTTAATGATATTTGGCACAAAATATTAATTATACAACATAATATTTTTGCCAGAATGGAGAAGTAACTTAAAAGTCCTAACAACTACCAAGTCTAGGAAATCTCTATTTCTTATGCGAAGCTATACTTCTCCTTTTATAGCTTCGTAGCATTCCTCAAATCATGCCATGGTTTGTAGATATGAGAAGAATATGCAGTATCTCGTACCCTTGCACTCTTAGCATGATATGCTAATAAGATGTTAATAATTGGTAAATAGATATCTAAGGGGTCTATCTTTCCTAAGGTAAGGTATATTAAATAATAGCGTTTACTATATCAAACCTCTCTATAATTAAACACTTTCCAATATGATTATTCTTTATTTGTGATTTGGATATATCAAATAATTTTTTAGATTGAGTATAATACTATTTACACATCTCATGTGCATATACTTTTACTATAGATCATTAGACATCGAGGTCAGGATACGTGATTTGATTCTCAAATCATTTCAAATCTATTTCTGATAAATTTTCACCTCTTCCAAAGAGATATTATTAAAAAAAAACCTATTTATTATCTTTTGATCAGTAATATATCTAAAATTTTCTGAATCTGGGACTATTCTTAGATTCATAAGCAAGTTAAAATATTTTTCGGTACCCTAAAGTTGGTGTGCCTAGATCAAATATATTAACAAATTTGTCATATTTATCTTCTCTTTATAATATGCTCATCTTATCTCTATAAGATTAAATAGGAGATAAGTAGTAGAATATTTCAAATCATTAATTAATAATGCTTTAGATCATGGGTATAATTTTTATACATTTCTTAATTTAAAGACAGCCTCCTACCGCTTCATATAATCTCTAAATCTCTCAAAGGAAGAAAATGACAATTTAAACTTTTTAAACTGTACAGTGGAAGTAGACCCTATTGGTCTTTTACTCTAACCTGATGCTTTAGCAATATTAGCCTTTGTAAACCCAAAAGTTAGACAACTCTTATCAATTGCATGTCATGCAACTTTAGCACTGATCCTAAATACATCTTATCTTTACACTTTATCAATATTGGGTAAGTATATTTCAGATTAATTTGTCAATGATCAAATATATATTATTTATACTACCCTCATGCTTTAGTAATATTAGGCAATATACTCGCATATATTTGCCTCTTCTCATGTTTAATTGGCATAATTCAAATCATATCGACTAATCTCTCATGCTTTAGCAATATTGAGAAAGATCAAAGTGACCCGTCTAACACCGTATTGACAAGACGGACCAATGTGTAACATTATCTGATAATGAAATAATATTCAATCTGATTAAAAGAGATTTTTAGTACTTTTATCCCCATTTCATGGTGATATGATTTTTAATCATATATTTATTTTATGCAAGCACAACTAACCCCTACCAGAAGGGCTCCCATTATGATTGCCAACACAAATAAATGATTACAGTTTATAATACAATTTAATAACATTTATTATTGCATAAATAAACATCACATGCATTTTTTAAAATATTTAAAAAAATATTGGAGAGAACAATGTGAGCGCCACGGCATTAGGCTCCTTATGCTGCAGCGTTTGAGGCCCAGCCCCTAGCACTGCAATGCTAGCCTTACAACGTTATGGTGTTGACAATGCAGTGTTGTGATGCTAGAGGTAGAACCCCTAGTGCCACGGCGCTAAATCCTGTGTGCTGCAGCACTGGGGCTTGGAAACTTTAGCCCTGCGGCACTGAATTACTAGCACTGTGATGCTAGAGATAGAACCAATAGCGCCACGACACTAAATCCTGAGCACTATGGGGCTGAGGCCTGGAAACCCTTGCACTGCGGTGCTGGAGCTTGGAAAGCCTTATTACCGTGAAGCTAAATGCCAGTGCCACAATGTTCAACTTGCTATCTCCAGACTTTTGCACTTTCAACACTTAAAATGCATCACCGGCAGCAGTGAAACCATTCCAATGACACCATAATCACTCTAATTTATCCAATTAGCACACAAAAATGTGCTCTTATATCATTTTGTTAATGTGTTGTGTGTAAGGTGTAAATGTGTATATTATAATTTTTAATTTTATCTATTTGTATATCTCATATACAAATTAATGCAGTTGAAAGAAAATCTAATTTTCTATTGCAATATACACATACTAAATTTAAATTTGTTACACCTAATAGAATTAGAAAATCACATATTGAATTTAAATTCTAGTCAAAAAATGCCGGTGAAATTGCTGTAACTAGAATGATAACTTTTTGTTCTGCTAGATTTGTTAAAGCAACTACTTACTTCTATTTAAGTCTTACGGACAAGTTGATTTTGTCCACTTACATTGTCTAACACTTAGACAAAAAAAAGCCTTATTTTAAGTCTCGACCAAGGTGTGTTTAGTTTGTAATTGCAACATTTGCAATTTTTTACTTTAGTAATCAAAGCTGAATTTTATATCACTCTTGGCTATATATATATATATATTACTAATGCTTAGTCACCATTATTAATTGTAACTTCTTACAATTAAAATTACTGAATGCCACCCTATGTGTCTAATTGCAAAACACTTTGTAATTGACAGTCACCTGTTTGCCGAATCGACAAACATAAAGTGTTATATAATTGTAACTTTTATAATATATATATATATCTTTTGTTTACTTGAAGGAAAAATGTTCTTATAATACAAAACTTTCGCATTCAATTAAAAGGTGGCTATAACATAAGTGGTGGTTGAAACTTACAAGACAAAAGGCTTTAAATCACTTTATAAAATGTATATTTTTTCTTTTTAAAAGGACATGTGTAGAATATGGCGGCAAGCATGTGGTGGGAAGTGATTAATCATCACTTACCATTTGTTACTTCTTTATCGGTTAACACTTAAGTCTTATTAGTTTTTCAAGGGATCTTAAAATAATTTATGCTTTCTGAAATCTTCCCAAATCGAATTGTTTGATCTGGTGTGCAACTACAGTGCTTAACGAAGTACACTTCAAATATTGAGACTCGCTAGGTTTACACCCATTTGTTTTACGAAACTCTTCCGTAAGTCCATAAATAATACTACACATACACATTACAAAAATTACATAACGGCACGTTGAACCATACAGGTTGAGGTTAATACATATTCGTGTAGTCCCTTTGTCATTTATATCCTGGTAGAGCGAAGATATAGATCATTACTGTCAAGTCTCTAAATGCTCAATCATGAACTTAGATTCGTATTTTCATAAACAATATACACAAACACTTATGCGATATTGTTTATTCTACAAAAATTGTTCTCCGAGCTTTATGCGTATAGCCACATGACTTCTTGAAATACAATCTTAGAGCATTAGAATATACAACTCACCCATATTAGCTAACGGATTCTCATATCTATACATATTAGACTCCATGAGCATTGAACAATACCTAGTGATACCCAACGGTCAAACTCTGAAAGGTCTCTAACATGTGTGGAACCTAGGTATGGTGGATCACTCACAAGCCCACTGTGGTACTAAGGTTAAGGAACTACAATACTACTAAACTCGAGAAGACTCTCTATTGACGGTTTTATGAGATGTCTATTAAAGGTTCTTATTGTGTCTGTTTAGTATCTAGTCCTAACTGAATACCCGTATACCTATACAAGCTTATACTAAGCTCATAGTCTCCTAAGACCAACTATTTGGACCATCCAGATATATACATACACTGATCTATATATAGTAAGGTCTTCACTGACAGACCTGTATCAGTGAAGATAGATTAGGAATATAAAGTTTGAGAATATACTTGCATAATAACATTTTCTAGCACTATTTACAACTCCTTACAATTATGTCATTGCTAATATATTCCTAAGTTTTTGTCCTATTTCAGATAAAACTTTAACTCTTTAGATTTTGCTGACATTTATAACCTGCTAACTCTTAGCATTTATAATTCTCAGCATTGCTAACTCTTAGCATTAATCTAAACTCTTTTAGACTAGATTTGAACTCTTTCAGATCATACAATGTCTGAAACACTACAAGCATCTTACATATGTTATTTAATGTTAACGATTTTATTCGAAATATTTATTTTATAAATATTAAATAATTAATATTTATACAATATTGGAATGGCAACTAAGCACCATTTCCAACATTTTCCATACAATCCAACATGCCAACAAATATATAGTTAAATCTTTAATTTGAAAGGTAAATCTAGCCCCAAAACCTCCAACACACTCTCTTACACTAACTTTCTCTCTCTGAAACCTCAAGCACTTAAATTTCTTTTTAATTAGAATGATTCTAGGGTTCTAGATTATGCTTAAAACACCACCCACCAATTAGTTTCTCCAAGTAATTCATATTTTTAATAAAAAGAAGGATTCCAGAGAAAATTTAACTTGCTCATTTATCTTCTTCATTTTCCTCTCAATTCCCTCCCCCCTACTCTCTCTCTCTCTCTTTATTCATTTAATAGTTTTAAAAGATGATGTGAAGCTTGGGTTTTGGGCCTTGAATAAGTGGACTTTAATTTTTTTTTTCTGTTGGACATTACAAATTCAATAGCGTATTTTTTTCGTAATTAAAGGGTATGGGCTATTTTAAATTACATTGTCATCACTATGGATTACTTTACTAAATAGGTAGAAGCAGAACCCGTGACCAATATCACAGAGAAAAAGTTTAAGGATTTTATATGGAGATGTCTAATATATAGGTTTGGTGTACCATATGTGATTATAACAAATCACGAAAAGTAATTCAATAGCAACAATTTCAAAAGCTTCGATGAATCACTTAGCATACAACTCCGTTTCGCCTCTCTAGCCCATCCAAAGACTAATAAGTAAGTGGAATCCTCCTATAAGCTCATTAAAAAGCTATTGAAAAAGAAGCTAATCAAGAAGAATGGGGCATGGATTGATAAGCTACTCAAGGTACTTTGGGCACTTAGAACCATTAACAAAACAACCACAGAAAAAATTTATTTTCCTCTAGCCTTTGGATGCGAAGCCATGATTCCTGCAAAAGTTGAGATGCTAACATATCGAGTATTATACTTCGATGAGGCAAAGAATAAAGAGTTACCCTGAAAAAGTTTGGATCTTATTGACTAGATGAGAGAACAAAAAGGGTTTGAAACACAGGATACCAGTAAAAGATTGCCTGAATATTATAACAAGATAGTTTGAGCATAAGAATTTGCAAAAAATGACCTTGTTTGGAGAAAGGTACTACTAAATATGAGCAACCTTACCAAGGGAGTCCATGGTCATAATTAAAAGGCCCTTATAAGATTCTCATCAGGATTAGACCAGGAATGCATGAGCTCGAGTATGTAAATGGATAAGTAGTTAGAAAGCCCTAAAATTTTGAGTTTATTAAAAAAATTGTTACCCTTAAAAATGATTATTTCTCATTTTATTTCAAGTTTATTTTAAGATTGTAAGAATGATCAATCATCTAATAAACTTTCCTTTTTGACACCCCACTAAAAATGACAAGTACACTTGCCCAACCTCATCCAACAATGATATCTTAAGGTCCATTTATTTTATAACCAAGCTTGTCTTATAGTGACCTCGAGATTCATATAACTAGAATAAGCAGAGTTCCCCAAGAAACTTAAAAAAATTAAGGGAAAGTTAATAGGGGTTGAAGTGAAAATCCTTCTAGATGACATATCCCAGTGATGGAGGTCTGGAAAACTAGCATGCTCCCCTAATACTCTAGTAAAATCATAAGGGAGAAAGTACTCCTCAGACGACCAAGATTTCCCAAAACCCGTTGAGGATTTGCACTCTTAAGTAATGTAATATGCAACTCGAGTCTTATACCTAAAGGCAACTGATTTAAATTCCTTATAAATTATTAATTCCAAACATATGATTAAGTATCTAAGTTTTTAGGAGAATAATTGGCCTAAGGATAACAAATCACTTTTTACCGAGTATTGTTGCATATTTTCTACTTAAGCGTAAGTGCACATTATCGTAACAGATAATATATGATTTGACTCTTAATATTATTTCCATAGAGACTTTGTTAACCTATTTTTCACTAAGTATTAAAATTAAAACTTCTTATTAACCTATTTTTACAAAGTATTAAAATTAAAACTTCTTACTAACTTATTCTTTACTAAGTATTAAAATTTAAACTTTTTACTTTTATCCAAACAAAATTAAATTAATTTAAGACTAAACTAATATAACCTAATCAATCAAGATAACCTAATTAATCAAGATAAAAACTAAGTAAACAAATAAAATCACTAATAAAGAAAGAACTAAGGGTTACAATTCATCCCCCTATACTTTATTAAATCAATTATTCTCTTATCTTTATTCTATTAATTATGAATTGTTGGCTAGATCCCTAATTTTGTCACATGCATCTGTTGATGTCGAATGACTATATCTCACAGTAACAATTATCTATATGTCTATAGTAATCAAATAAAGATAAGACTCATTAAGAACTGATCTATTAACATTATATATGTCATATATGTATATTTCTATCCCACATAAAACTTTTAAGTGTTACGATATGATTATCTATCAATCTACCCTAGGCTAAACTCATAAATCCTTTTTTTCAAGTTCATTATAGTTTCTAAATCAATCAATATATTGACAAGATATAATAAAAGCATTAAGTTCAGATAGAATGAACAATTCAGTTTTTTAAGTTCACAAAAATAAAAGAGATATTAGAATTCAACTACATATTGGGTTCAAAAGTTGCAACATTAGATAAAGAAAATTAGTTCATGATGAATAAAAGAGTACTAAAGAAATAAGTCAAGGACATCATAAAGAAAAACAATGGATCTAAGAAAAGAAAAGGATAAAAAAAAAAAGGTTATATGCCTAGGATCTTCACTTTCTCTCTTTAGGTTTGCAGCACACTTCTTCTCTTCAATCTTTAATTCTTGCCTAAATCTCTCTTGAAAGTTGTTTTTGCTTGTTACGGTTGTTTGTTAATTTGTCTCTTTAGCTTAAAAAATGGTCTTATTTAAAGGTGTTTGTATCCTCAAGTTAAGGTTTCTTCAAGTCCAAATCTGATTGGGACTTCTTAGAATTTTTCTTTTTAATTACACGAATGCTATGGTGCTAGCTTCTAATCGCCACATCTCTAAACTCTTTAACTTCAGCACCATGGCACTGAGTTTTAAGCACCGCAATGCAGAGACTTGGAAATATTCTCCTTCGCATTTTGAACGAGCACTGCAATGTTGGTCTTTCTTCTTGATTTTCATTTGATTTCTAGTACCTTCACGTCAAATGATTGAAAACCTATAAATCATTAATAAACTTCATAAGTAGCCAAATATTCTTAAATAATAAAAAAAATTAAAACTTGGGGGATGGAAATAGTAAACCTAATTAACCCTTATCAAGTACAAAAACTAATAACTTTTAATTACAAGTAATTATAACAAAGTCATTAGTTTAAAGAAGATAATTAGGACCGAGCATAAGGTCAAACTTGTCTGAGATCAAGCATAAAGCATCATTCTATAGAATAAAGAGGGAAAATAATTTGAAGTATAGAATCAACTCAAAAAATAAATTGAACATAAAAAAAAATTAAAGGCCTTGATCAATTACATTAATAAAATATCCATTACAGAAAGATCAAAAGATATGGAAATAAAAAAAAAATATTAAAGGAGAAATCTTCGAGCAGAAGAAGAGGAAGGAGTTAGCAGAAAGAGACTCGAGCCTACATTTCAGCACCATGATCGGGGACGCAATAAGTTCAACCAAGACGCTTGCCCAAATATAGTGTGTTCTCCGTCCTGCTTTGCCATAGTCATGAATATAGTTGAGATAATAATTACTGCACTGTCGCGGTGCTATAGAGCGAAAGGTGAACTGATGAAGGACCCTTTCATTCTTAACCTCCATAAATCATTGTCAGATAGAGGGGTGAGAGAACCATGTCCTCCTCAGCCAAAGAGGCAATAATAGAAATGCTTAAGGTAAGAGAACCGGTGCCCATAAGAGTGAGGTTGGCCACGGTCTCTGCATTTTCAGTTGCAGTAGAATATTGGCTTACACCCACTCTAGTATCTAAGGTTGGGTCCTCAGAACCTCATTCTTGGCCTGCTTTACCACTGCATCTTTGAGCCATTAGAGGCTAAGATTAGGGTGACATCTCTTGAAGAACTCTACACACTGCAAGAACCTATCCACCACTCCTATTAACCACATATGGCTAGAAGACCCCTACTTAGCAACTCGAGCAACTCTATTTCCTTGGTCAGCTGCACAACTTTCTCTATCATCTCAGCTAAATCTGACCTTAGAGTATCAGTGGTAGCTTCAATCTTTGATATCTTACCTCGAGAAGTTTGTTTTGCTTGGAAATCTATTAGGTTCAGCTCTCAGCTACAGCCACTGCCTTAGACACCTTGGCTTCCTAAAGCTTTTGCCTTTCCAGCTCTAAGAATTTACTCGTAGCCTTCAACCTCTTCATCTACACCACCTCAACCTTAGTAGCAAAGGACCTGAACTCTTTGGTGTATTCCTTAGCTAATGCTTCCTTAAAGCCTCTGGTACTGGCCTTTAGGTCTTTGTACTTAAAGCCCTTCCTAAAAGATGTAAATGAGTCAATTCACTTGCAGTAGAAGGCGCAGATGGCTTGCAAAAATTTAGTTAACATCACGAGCACTTTTTTATACTTTAGAAAAATCATATGAGAGAAATAGAAGATCACATCTATAATACTACTGATAGCGAAGTGGACAGTTGTAATAAAGTCCTACTTTGAGAACACTTTTACTCGATTTGGATTGATATATCGCTCCCTTTACCCTATTAGTGGGACCATATCTTACACTTAGACCGTTTACTAAATGTAAGAATATTGATTAAAAATCATTGGAATATGATTTGGGGATCAAGCCAAGTGTGTAGGGTGTGCACGGATCGAAGACAGATGCGAAAAGAGGCAAAAACTGAAGAAGGGCGCGCATCAGGCGCCAGCGCCGCGGCGCCACTTCCAGTACCTGAGTGCCGCGGCGCTGGGATCTAGCGCCGCAGCGCTAAGCAAATATCGGGCCAGCGCCGTGGTGCTGAACGTGGGAATAGTGTCCCGAAATTAGGAAACTCCCTAATTTCGTCTCTCACTTGCTCTAAGACTCCTTAATACGACTCCCACACGTATAGAGAATACCTAGGATGTCCCAAAGCCTATATAAAGGCTATCAATTGGCTTGTAAACAAGACAAAGAGTGAACTTGACAACCTTTGTGATCAAGTTAGTGAGATCTTTGTGATCTTAGAGAGATCTTGGTGATCAACAATAATCTTAGTGATTATTCTTAGTGGTTCTTTGTGAGAGAAAATCCCTATAGAGCAAGAGAGAGTATTCTTTGTGATCTTTCTTGTAATAGGCATACTTTGTGGTTGCCTTGTGATTCATAATAAGAGAAGAGTGTGATCTTGATCCGCCATGGACGTAGGCAAGTTGCCGAACCACGTAATTCTTTGTGTGTTCTTCTTCTACCCTTTCTCTCTTTTATTTCTTAATAACTTGTTCTGCATTATTATATTACTTGGGTGAATTGTTTAGCTCATTTGTGTGCTTCCGCTTCAACACTAAAGATTATGTTATTTGGGGTGAATGATGGCGATTCTCGTTAATCAACTTTCTCACTTACTCCACATTAACCAACTTAAGTCTCATAGAATCTAAAGTAGCTTCAATGAGAACTTTGGATCCTCGAGATAAGCTTGAAGACGAGGCAATGTAGTGCTTGAAGGGTGAGGTGGTGTTTGAACAGGGGCTAAAGAACTATCAATCTCTATTCCCTTATCGACCATTAAAGAAGTTCTTTGAGGCTCATTTAAGGGTTCTTCAATCATTCTCCTTAGGGATTCCCTTAGTGGCCCCATTGTATTCCTCCTTTTGAGGAGCTCGACCTCCCTAATCTTGGCCTTAGACTTGCTGGTTTTTTTTCTGCTTGACTCTCCTGCACCTTATTGCTTAATATAGGAGACAGCAAAAATAATCAGTGAAATAAAGAACACAAGAACATAAGATCTTTGAAGTTAAGGAACTTTACTTCCCTTCCTTAGTCTTTAGATAGTAAGACTGTTATTAGCATTAGCAACTCTCTCTATTAAGCATGAGGTCCATAAACTCACCTCAAATAAAAGGTTTTTCTAGTCTATAGAATACCTTAAAGCTGTCTCTAAAGTGGAGATGCTCAGGCATGAAGTTCAAGTAGTTATAAAAATCATTATTTAAGTAATCATCCTCAAAGTAGAAGAAAAAAGAGAAAAAATTTAAAGAGTATAAAAAAGAACTACATTATAAAATTTGGTGGGATAAGAGTAAATCCCTAATGTGGGATTAGGAACTTCTCGACCCTATTCCTCTTTTACATAAAACCAAATGAACTTCCACCTGTTATTATTTGAAGGCATTTATTTAATGGGGTTCGTGCTCTTATACCCTGTCAAGTAGTAAAAGCCCTTGTTCCTAACCAAATTTGCATGGAGTTGATAAAGATATTAAAACTCTTAAAAGTGGGCTCAAATAGACAGATTCTTACCCACATGATGTATAGCCCCAATATCACCCTCCAAAACTTCTAACCTAATGTGCATAGGGCGAGCCTTAATTAGGCTTACATGTCAGGCTGTGAAGGGTCTACTAACACTTTAGTCCAACCAGCACCGGGATCACCATCCCCTACTAGTCACCACTAGCCAGGCACTGGCGCACCCACATAACCAGTTCAGGTTACCTGCACCCCCAAGGATTCGAACCCCCGCCCCCATCTCTATAGAGGCCTTATAGGCCGTTAGAGGTTCGTCCTTGTACCCATCAAGATGGCCTGATGGGTACAAGGATGAACTTCTAAAGGCCTATAAGGCCTCCATGGAGATGGGGGCGGGGGTTCGAATCCTTGGGGGTGTAGGTAACCTGAGCTGGTTGTGTGGGTGCGCCAGTGCCTGACTAGTGGTGACTAGTGGGGGATGGTGATCCCGGAGCTGGTTGGACTAAAGGGTTAGTAAGCCCCTACAAAGCTTGACAAAAAGGCTAGCCTTTTTGATAGGCTGTGGTAGGGTCCACCCCTCCATCTTGGGTCCACCACTAGGGGGAACTGGCACCCCAGCCACATACACATCGTATGTGCGATTTCCCCAGTGCTCAAACCCGGGAACTCTTCCACATATGCCTTACGAGTTCGAGACCAGTACCCATCGGGTCGAGAAAAAGAAAAAAGAAAAACAAATAAGAAGAAAGAAAAGAAGTATAAGTGTTTTATAAATAATTTATCTTGTTGCCAGGAGATCTAAGACACGTGGGTGTATGCATGTGCAAATGTGTCTATTGCCTAAATACGTATCATATACAAAGTTTAACGCGGCAGAAGCGTAAAAACAACAATAAACACAATAATTAACATATATTAATCACATTAATATATAAGTAAGGTTAAGAACTTACCTCAACGTGTAACGTTATACACGTATATCCCTAAAGTCCACATGGAGACCAACTCGTGTGCAGTTCTAGTCACCAACACAGTGGGCTTGGTGAGCTAGTACAGTAGCCTCATATCCAGCATGGGATTAACTCTTAATCCCCAAAATGGCCAGGTGTGTGTTTTTCATCCTTTTCTCCAAAAAGATAAGAAATGAAGAGTTTGAAGCAATTCACAATTGCTTCAATTGAAAGTATAGAAAAAATGAAACAATTTCATTTTCTCTCTCCTTTTTTTTCCTTCTTTCTTTCTTTCTTTTTCTTCTCTTCTTTCACCTTTCCATTTCTTCTTTCTCTTAGCCAAAAATGGCCAAACACACACACACAAAACTTTTTCTCTCTCTTTCTCTTTATATATATATATATATAATAAAATCTTAATATATTATAATAATAATAATATAATAGGTGCCAATTATTTGGCACCCAAATATAATAATAATTTATATAATATTATGTAATAAATATTGTATAATATAATATAATAATGAGAGAGAATGATTATTTAACAATTAAATAATCATAGTGTGAAATGATCATTTTGTCCCTCATAAATAGTTACCAAGTCTACCCCCTAGTGGGTCTCACTAAATCCCACACTTGGGTAAACTCAACCGAGGGTTCACAATACGCCACGTGTCATTATACAATTAGTAAATAACAATTATTGACTAATTGTTATATTTAACAATTAAATACAGACACGTACGTATTCCCGTGATAGTGCTGAATATTGATAGATTAAACAATTTAATCTAGCATGCTTTCCTAATGCACAAGAGTACACTCTATATCGCAGGACTCCTTAGGTCCTACGCACGATTTGTCAAATAGAACTATTTCATGAATCCGTGAGCAATGCCCCACCACACGTCATAGATATATAAATCAATACGTTGAACCATGCAAGTTGAGGTTACAACGCATACGTATAGTCCTTCCGTCATGATATCCTAGATGTGTTAGAGATATAGATTATCACCATCAAATTCCCTAGTGCTCATCCATGTCTTATCTCCAGACTTGTATCTCACTGAACAATATGTGCAAACTCTTTTGCCATATTGTTCCACCCTGGCAGAACTCTTTCCCAAAATGATTGCTTCTGGCCACAAGACTGTCTAAGATACAGTCTCAAAGCATCTGGATATTTAACTCCATATAGGAGCTGACAGATCCCATATCTATACACACCAGACTCTATAAGCATCAGATCATACCCAGCGACACCTAGTAGTCACACCATGAAATGATTGTGATATGCGTGGAACCAAAGTATGATGGATCACTTACAAGCCCACCGTGGCACTCAGTTTAATAGACCACGTATACTACTCAACTCGAGAGGACCCTCCGTTGATGGCTTACATTAAATGTCTATTCAAGGCCCTCGTGAGTCTGTCCTATATCCAATCCTAACTGGATACAAAAATATGACAATACGAGCTCTAAGCTCACATTCGGCTAGGAACGACCATCTATACCCTATAGGTACGAAATATGTTGATCTATATATGAAGGTATCCACCGACAAACCCTCATCGGTAGAAATAGATCAGGGATAATTATTTGAGAACATACTTGCGCAACTAGCATTTTCTGGTATCCGATTGCAACTCTTACAACTATACAGTTACTAGTATATTCCTATGTCTATGTCTTATTACGGACAAGGCTCCAACTCTTAGATCTGCTGAGTATTATAACCAGCTAACACTTAACTGTACTAACATTTAGCATTTATATGTATCAGCGTGGCTAACAATGAGCCCAGATCTAAACTCCTTTAGATCTGATCTAAACTCCTTCAGATCGTACAATATCTGTAACGTTACATTGTATAGTACCATATTAATGAGTATTAGCGATTTAATGAGAATGTACACTTGTGTAAATACACAAGTATATGTACATTTAGGGATGGCACGTAAGCACCGACCTTAACACTACATTATAGCAAAATAAAGTTAAATAGCAGCCTAATTCCTAATATATATATATATAAAGTGAGGTGCAAGGTGACCTTGCCAAAGCATAGACTAACAAGGAAAATCATCCACCATAGAGGCCCTCAGCGTTATAATGGCAGTGATATCATACTAAACCCATAACCTTTTCAGATCCTTATTGGTAACTTTGAAAAGTTGATATTGATGGTCTAGTTCATAATCCTCTTCATCATCATTATCGGAAGGCTCCCTCTACCTCAACCTCTTCTTCCTTACCGTTCTTGATTCTCTTAGAACTCTCGTCAGATTCGATTATTTTTACTTTAGGGTTTCCCTCTTAATACCCCTAAGCCCTAACCATCTTAGCCTCAAATTCTATCCCCTAATCAAAGCCTAAACCATATCTTAGGAAGTAGAGTCCCTTGAGATCCCTTTCAATGCATTAAAGAAGCCTCTTCCTCCTTTATGTCACTATGATCAGACGTAATATTTAGAACTATTTGGTCCTATACACTATTTGAGCCAGTTTGACTTTTTGTTGACATTATCAAGAACATAAATCATATTTAAGATAAGTAAGCTAATTCGAGGGCAAGACCAAACATTCCACCCTAAGCACAGATACCAATCAAGAACAGTTCCACATTCAAAATAAAAATAAAAATAAATCCAATAAGCATAATAAATAACTAAGAAGAGTTACAAAGAAGGCTTAATAATAATTATTAGAGTTTGTGCTCATATGCTATTCTGGTATTGTATAAATTTTTGTTAATATTTATACAATACACATTTTTAAAATTTATTGTTTATAATCTTGTATTAATCTTGTTCCTTTTCATACATTATAAATCTAAAGTATTTTAGAGCACAGTAAGAGTTAGTATTTTTAAGGGGTTAGAACCTTGTTTGAATTGAGACAAAGACTTGAGAATATTTATTATAGTGAATTAGTTGCAAGAAATTGCAAATGGTACTAAGAAATATAAATATGAAGTATATTCTCGAAAATGGTTCTTGGTCGTAGGTTTTCTGAAATGAATCGATTGACAAACTATTAAGATCAATGTATATCTATATCTAGATGGCTCAGACAGATAGTCTTAACAAATCGTAAGCTTAATTGAAGCTTGTATATGCATGTAATTATTTAGTTAGGACTGGATACAGAACAGACTTACAAAAACATCTAATAAACATCTATAAAGCCGTCAATAGATAGTCTTCTTGAGTTGAGTAGTATTTATAGTCCTTAGACCTGAGTGCTGATAAATGTATATTGTATCTATTATTTTCACTTCGTTAACTTGATTAATTACTCATCTTAATATGATAATTACGCTTTTTATATATTTTATTATTATTTTATAGGTCTAAAGTCAATGAAGTAAATTAGGGTGAGAATCTAAATAAAACAAGGTAAAACATCAAAACTGCGATAGTGATGTAAACAGTGCTATAAACAGTGATTTCAATACAGTGCATTTTACCCCAATGATAAACAGTGTTTCACTACAATAATGAATAATACACTGTAGCGGTGAACAGTATTTTGCTGCTGCAAAAATTCCATAACCAAAATCGCTTGAGCAAAATAAAAATTTGCCCCAACAATGCAACTTTTCCTAAATTGAAAAAAAATACAACTCCAAGACTTCAATCAATTCCTATATAAAGGCCATTTATTTTAGATCTTATTTACACTCAAAATGTAATGCGGTTATTGCAGTATAGATTGAGGTATCAATCCCACGAGGGAGCTTTCGAAAAAATAGGTTAACAAAATAAAAATATTAAAATAATAATAAAATAGAAGATTGAATGTGAGATTGATATAGAGAAAGTAAAATTATAATGATGTGAGCAAGGCTTCGAGAATCACTAATATGTTTCATAAATCATTATATACTTTGATTCAATATTTATAACTCAATTGAAAGTTTTACGTCTCAAACAGGCAATCGAAAGATATGTAAAATATGGCACGTTTAATAATAAATGTAATTGACATGATTAAACTCTTTGTAAACATTATCACAAACCATATTCATCTATATAAGTTATCTAAGATCGGCAATATATCATTTTGACACTATTGCAATAAAAGATTAACTTGTAAAATGATGTGACCAATAACAATTATAATTTGACAAGAATCACATAAGAAAAGCATGACTAAAAATATATAAGATATGAGAATTATAACCTCTAGATTATAGAAAAATAATAAACAAGAGTTTAGATACAAACAAACTTATAAACACTGTAGCTCTTGAGAAAAAATCAAAGTCTAGAATTAGATTTATTTCATATAAGAGTTCATCTCTAACCTTACTAATGACTTTAGCCTAACTTACAATTCATTATTATAAATATTAAAAGAAAGTATTTGAAAGAATTTTAAGACATGAACAAACATCCATTAACCTCCTAAGGGTGCTCTTATATAGGCAATGAATGAAAACATATTTAGTGTGACTTTAGTCTTCAATATTTTCGGCCACCAACTCATTAACTTAATTGTAGGACTTATTTGATAATAGAAATGATCAATGTATCCTTTTTGGTTAACATGTAAGTTGTAGCATTTTGTCTCTTTTTTCCATAGCCATCAGGTTCATGCAATTTGGATTAGTATCCAATGAGATATGAACAAAATACCAAAGATACGTCAGATTTTGGCCAACAACCCTTTTACCAATTCGCAACACAATTTGATCTATGATAACGACTACTTTGGACTTCACTATCTATATAAGAGTTATAGATAATTGATGCAATATTTCTTAACTTTAAGAATCATACTAATTAGATACGTATTTTGTGAAATACGATCCAAATACAGATGGTGGGTCAAGCTAAGCAGAAATTGTAATCCAGTTCTGTTATATCCCAATTTTGGCCCACTAATGTTAGATTTAGCTTTCTGACTATTCTTCAAGTTTGTATAAGACTGAGTCATATTGTTCCAAGTTTAAGAATTCCTTAATTTCAACTTTTACATTGAGAGTTATGTCCATTTTGCTAAACCTATGTAAATGACATTTATTAATTACAATTTAAGGATCACACTCTATTTCAAATTTAAAAATATAAAAGTGCTAAAATTAGTGGCATTCTAAATGTTAAACGGTGACTGAATATCTTAATAAATATGCATTTTAATGTGCTAATCACAGCGCCAATTAGCTTATACTAGTTCCTAGCAATTCAAGCGTAAACAGAATATGCAAACCTATTTAAACATTTCAAACAAAAAGTTAGTTCCATATCACTATTGCTATTAAGATTTTTTCAATCATAACTTTCAAAATTGTGTGCGTGTAAACTAAGCCGTAACATTCTTACCACAACTCTATATCCTTACAAGTGTATGACTGTTTAAAATGCTAGAATTTCTCTTATAGAGTTAGAAAACAGTTAGGCACTCAAGAAAAAATCAATTTTAAGGACAAACATACAAATTAACAATGATTCAAAGATAGAAAAATCAATTATTTTTTGTACTCACCAATTTTAGGACTTCAATTGTCTTTTAAGAATAATACAAATATAACTTGGTGAGAAAACTGCCTTACAAAATATTTATCTTCTAAAATTGAATAAAGACTTTATTAAAATAAATTAATTCTTTTCTTTTCTTCTTTTTCTTTTTCTTTTTCTTTTTTTGGTTTTCCTTTTTTGTATTTTACTTTTCATTTTTGTGTATTTTTTTTTTGAAGAATACAAGGAAGCATTATAAAATAAAAAATATTTTCTCACCAAAATATATTACTCACAATTTGAAAATTCACTTTAAATCTTCCTTTAGCTATGCAACCATTTTATTCGTTAATTCGAATAATATCATTCTAAATAAAAATTAACCAATTTAAAATATCAATGAAAGTCCTAAGTTGTTTTCTCAACCTTTTCACGTTACAAAAGATATATAAGATTAGAAATATATATACTTTAACATGGGAATTCTTTTGGCTATATAAGTTGAATCATTTATCTTACCACAAGGCTTAGCATTGTGCTCAAAAATATTTCAGAAGTTATTCTTTAGTAACCTAAATAGAAACAGTGACTCAAATCAAATAATTTTGAAATCATACCTAGGTAGAAAAATAAATTTTCTTATACAAGAATTACCAAGTCTGCATGCAATAAACAATAATGCATGAAATATAAAATAAAATAATAATAAGTTAGTTAAAATATGTTTCAAAAGTTAAAAAAAAAAACTTCTTACTCTGTCATTCTTAATCTAATTGACCTAGAATGAGTCTTAAGAGTTCAAAAATGAACTCTTTACAATACCATTTTAATCAAATAGGTATGTCAGACTCTATCATTTTTTTTTTAAATGCAAAATACAACTTACGTCTGCTATCCTCTCCCTTCAAACCAGATAGAAACATTACCCTCAATATTTAAATAGAAAGAGATAAAGTATAGGAGACATTACCTAAAATGTCAATTATTCAAAATAAACAAACCTGAGAGACAATTAAGCAAATATAAACTAAAATGATGATGCTAATAAACCAAAAACCGAGAAAAATTTACCAACGAAGTGTCAGATCCAGTTTTTGCTTGTTATTGACATTCAATAGACCTATGGGTTTTCGATGGATATTCATCATGGTCTAAGAGGCAATTTAAAAATTTTCTTCTAAGGTACCAAAATCACATGGTAAAGCAATAAAAGTGTCTGCATAGTAAAGCATTATAGCTATACGTTCATGCATGGATGAGACTCATAATACTTCCCTTATTGTTTTCCCAGTAAGGTTTTCCTCGACTAAAGCTATAGTAATAATACCTAAAACTTGACTTCCTCCTAAATGTGCAGTTTTTGACACACATCTCATTAACCCAAGGCTACCCCCTCCATATATCAAATGGATTTTTCATACGGCTAATATTTTTCCTAGATTATTTGCTACCTCTACAAACACTTTATTTTTCCCAAGACTGGATCCACAAAATACACATATATTTTAGAATCATCGAATAGAGGCTCTCTCTATATCTATACTCACCTTTATCTCAATAAATAAAAATGAAAAAAAATAAGGTACTGTATTTATAAAGTACCAAATGATAACATCAATTTTGGTAACCCGATAATTTGTTATAAGATATTTGAAAATTAAACACAAAAATTCAAAGATAATAACACACATGCATTATTCAACTAAAAGATTTGAATTTAAGATATTTATATGAGTAGTCTTACTGTGTACAAAAAAAAGTTTGAAATTAAGACGCATATGTATGTATAGGTAATTGTGATTGTGGCTTACACTTTCCTCTAGTTTTACGTCCAGTAACGGCTTAAACGCCCTCTATGGGTCGGGGATAGGCTTCCCATCCAATTTTCTAATAAATTGGCAAACAGGGTCATTTAGAGTCATATTTTTGAGACTATATCGTTAATGTTCATTTTTGAATTTATTCTATAAATTGAGAAGTTCACGTTACACAAGCCTACATGGATGCGCCTTAAAAGTCACTAGGATATCATCCAAAGACTCCTTACTTAATCCATCTTTAATGAACTAAATTTTATCTTCTCAATTTCTAGATGCAAATTCTAAATGACGACAACTCCGGTTACAATTTCATCGAGCACATTTACAATAGACTTGTAATCTTTTTACTCTTTGCCTTTTGGCATAAGTACTTTTTCCAAGACCCAGAATAAAAGAAACAAAATTATTTACAGACTCACCGGATAATTGAACATTGGCTTTTTCACAGACCAAATAATTTACGATATGTGCGTACCAAAGTACTTGGCTTAAGTGAAAAGATGTTCATCAGAAAAATAATCTAGAATTGGTGGAACATCAATGGAGTCATTGAACTTAAGGTGGGATAAATAATTCACGATAACATTTTCAATACCCTTATTGTCTTTAATAATTAGATCAAATTCTTGCAAAAGAAATTTTCACCTAATTAAACAGACTTTAGCATCCTTCTTCGAAAAAAGGTACTTAAAGGCCACATGGTCAATAAAAATAATAATAAGTGAACTAATTAAATAAGAACAGAATTTGTCTCAAGAAAAATAATAGCTAATAGTTCTTTTTCAGTAGTAGAGTAATTCATTTGAGCATCATTCAAAGTCCTAGTAGCATAATAGATAACAAAGAGTTTTCCCTCCCTTCGTTGCCCAAGAACTGCTCCTACAGCATAGTTACTTGTGTCACACATATTCTCGAATGGAAGGTTCCAATTTGGTGATTGAATTATAAGAGTGGCGGTGAGTTTAGTAATGAGCATTTGGAATGCCTCCTCACACTCTTGTATCCATGTGAATTCAACATCTTTTAGTAGAAGATTACATAATAGTCTAGATATGGCAAAATTTTTTTGTATAAACCTTCTATAAAAGCTAGCATGTCCTAGAAAAGATCAAACATCTTTTACTATTTTAGGAGTAGGAAATTTAGAGATTAATTCGATTTTGACCTTGTCAACCTTTATCCCCTTTTCAGATACAATATGCCCCAAAATGATTCTTGAAGATACCATGAAGTGACATTTCTCCTAGTTTAGCACAAGTCTTTTTTCTTCATACCAACTCAAAATAACTTTTAAGTTAAGTAGACATGAATCAAAAGAATCACAAAAAACAGTCAAATCATCCATAAAAACTTTCATAAATTTTTCAACCATATTAGAGAAAATACTCAGCATATAATATTGAAAAGTAGCTAGTGAATTACATAATTCAAATGACATTCTACGAAAAGTATAAGTACCAAAAGGGCATGTAAAAGTGATTTTTTCTTGATCTTCTATAGCTATCTCAATCTGATAATATCATGAATACCCATCAAGAAATCAATAAAAGGGATGGCCAGCTACACGTTCTAAGATTTGGTCGATAAAAGGCAGTAAAAAATAGTCTTTCTTAATGGTTGTGTTTAGCTTTCTATAATCAATGCATATTCGCCAACCACTTACTACCCTAGTTGGAATAGGTGTCCCATTCTCATTTTTCACAACACTAACCCTAAATTTCTTAGGAACTATTTGAGTTGGACTTACCCATTAACTATCAAAAATTATGTAGATTATACATGTATCTAATAGTTTCAAGACTTCTTTCTTTACTACTTTTTTCATTGTTGGGTTAAGTCTTATTTAGTGGTCTCTACGGAGTTGGGCACCTTCTGTTGGGATTTGTGCTTACGTGCCATCCCTTTTGTGTATAAATATTTGCTTTATGTTTATACAATTATGATTTCAATATATCACTAATTATTTTATATACAAATATGGTAAGATGCTTGTAACGTTTTAGACATTGTATAATCTGAAAGAGTTCAGATCTGATCTAAAGGAGTTTAGATCAGAACTAAGAGTTAGTAATGCTAAAATATATAAATGCTAAAAGATAGCATTGATAAGAGTTATTAGGTTATAAGAGTTAGCAAAATCTAAAGAGTTAGAGCCTTGTTTGAAATGGGACAAAGACCTAAGAATATATTAGTAATGACGTAGTTGCAATCAGTTGCAAATGGTGCTAAGAAATGTTTTTATGTAAATATGTTCTTAAACTTAATGTTCCTGATCTATCTTCACTAATGCGGGTCTGTTAGTGAAGACCTTAATAAATATAGATCAGTGTATGTCTATATCTGGATAGTCCAGATGGTTAGTCTTAGCAGACCATGAGTTTAGTGGAAACTCGTTTAGAGATACAAGTATTCAGTAAGGACTGAATATTGAACAGACTCATAAAGATCTTCAATAGACATCCTATAAAGCCGTCAATGGAGGATCTTTCGAGTTGAGTAGTATTCGTTGTCCTTAGACCTGAGTGCCACGGTGGACTTGTGAGTAATCCATCATACTTTGGTTCCACACATGTCAGATACCTTTTATGGTCTGACCGCTGGGTGTCACTGGGTATGGTCCGATACTCATGAAGTCTGGTGTATACAGATATGGAATCCATCAACTCAATTAGGTGAGTAAAATATCCTGAAACTCCAAGGTTGTATTTCAGAAAGTCTTATGGCCATAAGCAGACATATCCAAGAATTAATTTTATTCTCGGAAAAATAATATCGTAAAAGTGTTTACGGATATTATTTATTGAAATAAAAATCTAGAGATAAGTTTATGGTTGAGCACATGGAGACTTGACGTGTTGATCTATATCTCCGCTCTTCTAGGATATTTATGATGGAAGGATTATACGAATATGTTATAACCTCAACTTGTATGGTCTAATGCGCCGTTTTGTAATATCTATAACATGTGTGTGGGACATTGTTCACAGACGTGTGAAATAGTTTCATATGACAAATCGGGCATGGACCTAGAGAGTCTCACAATATGAAGTGTACTCGTTGTACACTAGGGCGGCGAATTGGATTGAACAATTAATCCAACAATTTCCAGCAAAATGAAAAATGATTTAAGGTTCCTTTTATTATTCACTTGTCAATAATTGAAGGTAAAATACATTATTGGTTTACAAGAGTTGTTAACCAATAAGAATTTGACAAGTGACATAATCTTGCTCCATAAATAATTTACCATGTATTTACCTATTTACCTTACTTGGTAAATACATATATGGTAAATGTAAATATTCAAAATAGTTTTGAATTATTAATATTTTATATATTAATCAAATTATTATTATTAATTGGAATAAGTGGCAAACACCATTTACTAATGGAGAATGCACTTGTTATTAATAATAAGGAATGTTGACCACTTAGTAATTCTTAAATGATGCACTAAGGAAGTGGTAAAACCACTTAACATTTATTAAATGCTATTTACTCTCTAGAAATTGATTCAATTGGTTGAATCAAATTGGTGAGTGAAAAATATGATAGATTAATGTTTGTAATGGTAAACATGGTTAAGTGGTGGTGGAGCACTAAGAGAAATCATTCTTTGCACTTAAGAAAGAATTGAAAGAGTTCAATTTGTGCAAGAAAGAGTGAAATTCGTTTTAGGAGAAAGGAGAGAGAATTGAGAGCTTTTTCTAAGTGTTTTTCTCAAAGTGTTGAGAGAAAATACAAAGGCTTACCAAGGTTCAACATAAAGAGTTGTAAAGAACAAAAGAAATCTCTTAATTCTTCTTATCTCTTGGTAGTAATCATTCATATACACAAATTGTTTTAAGTGTTAAAACAATCATTTGCTGGAAATTCAAGGCTGCCATTCTAGCTTCACAATCCCACCGGATTTAGTTGTGAACTAGAATTGTGCAAGGGAACACTTCAAGGTGAGCTCAACAAATTGAAGCTTGGAATTCTTGGAGAATTGTAAAGCTACCTTCATATCCGGGTAGATTATTTATTTGTTATTCATTTTATATCATGCATGAAATATATATATGAGATATATATGTACTTGAATGATCATACATGCTTGAATACGTTACATATTGTTTAATATGTATGAATACTTCTGTTGCGTATTTAATTTTTTGAAATTATATATACATCTATACACATCACACACCATATCACAACACCTTCCTCTAAATGAATTCTATAGGAGTATATTAATAGAGAAATACCTTTATCACATTTTTCTCTTGTTCAACACTAAGTTTTGAAGAAATGATGATAGGAAATGTATCACCTTGTCCTAAGAATGTGTGTTTCAAACCTTTGGGTAGTGGAGAAAGCTCAACTTATAGTGTCTCTAGGTTTGATGGCTTTGATCTCTCCATCTCGTGGAAACTCTTCAAAGCATGGCTGTCAAAATCAAGTCCCTTTATCCTATAAGTAAAAAATAATTAATACATCAGTTGTATCATCAAGATAATGCAATTCTTCAAAATTAACATTAAATAGGCATTCTAAAGAGTCAGATCATGATTTTTATAAGTTTCCTCTACTACAAGTGTGTCTATCATATATGAATAATAGCATTCTTTTTCCTCTCATGGTTACTTACTAATATAAAAAATGTTCACCTCAAGAATCATATTCCCAAAAGATAATTTCATTAGACCATTTTTGGAATTAATAAGAGCATTAGTAGTGGCAAAAAAAGGTCTCCCTAAAATAAGAGGGATTTTAGAGTCTATATTAACCACAGAATGAGTATCTAAAATAAGAAAATCAGCAGGGTAATAAAATTTATTAATTTGTAAGAAACATCTTCCATTATTCTTCGTGGTTTCTTGATTGATTAGTCAACTAATTATAGGACTACTGATGTAGGTTTAATCTCACCAAGCTCCAATTACAAGTAAACAGAATAAGGTATCAAATTACACTTACTCTTAAGTCAAACAATGCTTGACCAAACTCATGTGTCTCAATTTGGAAGGAAATTGTGAGATAGCTTAGGTCTTTATACTTGAGTGGTGTCTTTTGTTTAATCACTGCACTTACCTGCTATGTCAAAAATACAGTTTTCTTTACATGGTATTTTCTTTTAATGTTGTATAGATCCTTGATGACTTTGGTATAAGTTGGAACCTGTTTAATCACATGCAATAATGGAAGATTAATCTTAACTTGTTTTAAGTATTCTAAGATCTCACCTTGAATTTTTGAATTTTTCTAATTGGTTGAAGAGCTTAGGGAAAAGGCACGAGGATTGAAAATTTATTTTTAGGTTCTTTTTCAATTGTCGCCTCCCTTTTTTTTGGGGGGGGGGGGGGGTAATGCGATATTTCTATATCATAAAATTAAGTGCAAGTATACACAATCGTATGCAAGTAATAAAGGGACTAATTAGTGGGATGTCGAACCCACAGGGATAATGTCTTCTTTTTAACCAATTACTAAAATTATATCTTCCTAATAATCATTTAGATAAATAAAAATCTAAAAATGAATGTAGAAAATATAAAGACAAAAACACAACGCAAAGAGATTTAAGTGATAGCAATATAGAGAAAACCTAGGATTAATACTATCCCTCAATATGTTTTTTAATGATTAATCTTCTAATATTTAACTCCCTTAGTCTTTGTTATTGATCAAGACACTAATGTATTCACAAGCAGCTTCCAAGGTCATGCAAGTATATCTTAATTTACCAAATACCTATATTCCTATGGTACTTGTAATAAATTAAGATTCATTAAGATTAGGTCTTATTGATCATACATGCCAATTAGGTATATTCCTATCCTAAATTGAAACTTGCATATGCAACATTGAATGTTACTCTACAATCATGAATCAAATTACCTAGGTCTAAATATAATGATTCCTCTTCTAAGTTTATCAAAATATTACCAATTCATTCACCATATATTGACCAGATATATTGAAGTATTAAACACAAGTAATTTAAATAATAAAGGACTAAGTTTATTAAATATTAAAAAGATATGGCAATTAAGCACACATATTGAGTTCAAATATTAACCCTAGAAAATAAGTTTAGTTCATAGCTACAAGAGAATCACAGCAATAAAAATAAAACATGATACAATCAATTGCAAATCGATGTAGACGTTAAATTGCTCTTGATTGATGTTGCTCTAGACTCTTGGTGCTCTTGAACTGCTCTAAGTTCTCTTTTTCTTGCCCTAGGTTCTTCTCTGGTCTCCTTTACGTCTGGGGTCGAGTGGCCTTTTATAGGGTTTGATTTGAACTTGAATAACTCAATTCTGGTCGCACTAGGATTCACGTTACCGCTGGCGCGCTATGCAGTTGTCGCTGGGGCGCTGCATGAAAACGGCTTCATCGCTGGAGTGGTGAGCTGATAGCGCTGGGGCTTTGGATCGTCGCTAGAGCGATGACTATTTGACGCTGAAGTGCCAGATGCGACTTAAACAGGTCTTTTTCCTATTTCGATCACTATTCTAGCGTTGGGGCGACAAAACTTGTGGCGCGGGAGCGCTGTACTCATATTTTGAAAACTTTGCATTTTAGTCCCTATTTTTGCTCCTTTTGCATTCTTTCTTTAAATTTCATTCAATTCCCTATAAATAACAATAATGCACATAAATAGCCATCTATTCTCATAAAATCATAAAATATCAATATAAAAACATGAGAAAATTATGACAAATTTGCCCTTATCAAATTCCCCCAAACTTAAATACTTACTTGTCCTCAAGCAATAAAATAAAACTAAGAGCGAAACAAAGGATTATACTTGACTCATTTAACAAATAAAGAAAACAAAACAAAATATAATAAACTAGTAAGATGATCAAAATCATTGTCTCAAAGGCTGACGAAATGGTACAAATCCTTAAGGTTGATAAATAACTATTAACAATTCTAAATTATCTTTATTTAGTCCCTCATTCTTCCTCATAAACAATCACCATGTGTGTGTGTGCCAGCAGCAAGTAAATAGCTAAACCATACTTTGATTTACTTTATACTTTAGTTCGTACAGAAAAAATGATGTCTCGACATTCAATTTATATAATAACACTTCCATAGGCTTGTCTTTACTACCACTCTCCACTAATGTAAACAAATCACATGTCTAGGGATCTATTTAGGACTTTACTTAACTTGTAACGTAAGGCTAAGGTCAAGGTTGTTGGGTTATGGGGTACAAATTACTAGGGTGCTTGCATGTGGGTTGTGTTCATCATACAAACAATATACATATCTCATACATACATGTGCACAGCGGAATATTAAATACAATGAACACAGAAAATACATATTTGATAAACTGAAAATTTGAAATTGAGAAATATCACCAATGAAGCCTTTGGATTAATTTTTTTTGAAGTCCACCTTGAAATGAATCTTTGATCAATCCTAGCAATCAACAAGGGTGGGTTTGATTGTCTAGAATGGCAGCATCTTAATCCAGCATATATGTTTAACTCTTAAACATGATTCAAAGTTAAACTATTTAACTTAATTAAATTTGTTTTTCCTTTTATTCAACTCTTGAATAAATAAAACAAATCTTGTTTTTAGTTATTACATTTAGTACATTTACACAAAATAAACAATTTCAATTTCTCAAATTGAATTGGCTCCCAAAATGCAAAACCTAAAAACTAAAACAATTTTTAAAAGCCTTTTAATTTTCAATTTCATTTCACTTTATATACTAATGCATAAATTCCAAACTAATTTGAATTTCATTTGCATTTCATTTGGCTTAACCTAACCTTAGTTAACATTTAACCATAGTTAGATTATTTTAACTTAACCGTTAAGTTAATAAATATTTAATTAATTTAACCATAGTTAACTAACTTAACCATGGTTAGGTTAACCTTTACTTAACCTTTAAGTAAGGTTAACTTAACTTAACCATTTGGTTAACTTTTAACCTTAGTTAAGTTAAATCATTTATTTAAACAATTAAATAAATAAATATTTATTTTAATTATTTAACAATTAAATAATCATAAAGTGAAATTACTTTTATATCCTTACTAGGTTACCAAGTTAACCTAAAGTGGGTCCCACCATTTAACCATATACTTTAGTTAACGTAACCTTAGTAATTGCTGAATTATACTGTATTGAACAATTCAATACGGTACACTGCCCAAGTGCTCAAAGAGTACATTTCATATTGGGACTCTCTAGGTCCACACCCGATTTGTCAAATGGAACTATTCCATTAATTCGTAATCGATGCCCCACGCACACGTTACGAATATTACAAATCAGCGTGTCAGACCATACAAGTTGAGGTCATAACGTATACATATAATCCTTCCATCATTTATATCCTGGATGTGCAGGGATATAAATCAGCACCGTTAAATCCCTATTTGCTCATCCAATAATCTTATCTCCAGATTCGTATCTCGATAAACAATATACGCAAACACTTTTGCTATATTGTTTAACCCTGTGGAAAACTCTTTTCCCGGGTTTATGTTTGTGGCCACAAGACTTTATGAAATACAATCTCGGAGCATCGGATATACAACTTACCTACGTAAGCTGATGGATCCCTTATCTACGCACACCGGACTCCATGAGCATCGGACCATACCCAGCGACACATAGCGGTCAGACCATGAAAGGTCTCTGACATATGTGGAACCAAAGCATGATGGATCACTCACAAGACCACCGTGGCACTCAGGTCAAAGGACCATGATTACTACTCAACTCGAGAGGACCTTCCTTTAACGGTTTCATAGGATATCTATTGGGGTCCTCATGAGTCTGTTCAGTATCCAGTCCTGACTGGATACCCGCATACCTATACAAGCTCTAAGCTCATGGTTAGTTAAGAACAACCATCTGAACTAGTCAGATATAGATATACACTAATCTATATATTGTGAATTCACCGATAGACCTACATTGGTGATCATAGATTAGGAACATTATATTTGAGACATACTTATATAATGATATTTCTTAGCACCTATTGCAACTCTTTGCAACTATATCATTATAAGTATACTCTCAGGTCTTTGTCTCATTATAGACAAAGTTCTAACTCTTTAGACCTCGCTGACTCTTATAAACTGATAACTATTAATAGTGCTAACTATTAGCATTTATAACTCTCAGCTTTGATAACTATTAGTTCTAGTCTAACCTCTTTTAAACCAGATCTGAACTATTTCAGATCAAATAATGTCTGTAATGTTACAAGCATTCTACCATATTAATATAATATTAACAATCTTTATTCGAAATGTTTATTGTATAAATATTAACACTTAATATTCATACAATATTGGAATGGCACGTGAGCACCAGCTCCAACAAAGGTGGGATAAAAGGATAAATATATGAAGTTCAATTCACACCATAAACACTTAAATTTTACCTAGAAACCTCTTGATCTTCTTTTCCTTATATTATCTCTTCCCCCAAACATATTGTATTTTCCATCCTTCTTTTCAACCTTTATTTTTCAAAGAATTTCTTCTTTTTCTTAAGCTAGGGGTATTTTATTTTCTCTTTTTTTTTTCTTCAATTTTATATACCCCCAAACTTAGATTGATAAATACCACCCAAACTTATTTTTCTAATATCACCACAACCTTTTTCTTTCAAGAGTATTTCTAAGCAAATGCAAAGTTTATGGTGTTACAGGTAAATTTTTAGATAAATAAACTTTAAGTCTTGGGCTTGTAATGTTGTTAAACCAAAGAATGGGTAATTAGACTCAAAATAGGGTACTTGGGATAAATATACTCTAAAAGGTAGGCTAGAAAAGCTCAATCGGTCCAAAGATGGCCTAATGTCATTTCCTTATTCATGTGTTTCCTAGAATTTCGCCTCAAGTAGTAACTAAAGACAAGTTCTAGAGTGTCGGTCTTCGAGACTGTGGTGTACTCCCTAAAGCATAAGTATCTCTAAGTAATAATTATAACTATTCATGCTTATAAAGTGCTCAAAAAATTGGTGATTATAAATAAGGTCAAATTTGTTCCTAAACTAAGATAATCAAAATTGCCTCAAGTATTTATCATTCCCTATGGATTTGTAAAAATAAATTCAGTCATATATTCTTTTATCATAGACTAATAATCATCTTAACTAATAAAAACTAATTAACTAAAAAAACTAAGTAACTAAAAAAAATTAACCCACAAGAATGACCACTAATGAACACAAGAAAGTGTTTCCCATACTAAAAGATATGGCAATTTAAGCGCACATATTGAGTTCAAATATTAATCCTAGAAAATAAATTAGTTCATAGCTATAAGAGAATCACAGCAATAAAAGTAAAAATAAAACATGATACAATCAATCGCAAACCGATGTAGACGTCGAATTACTTTTGATTGATGTTGCTCTGGATTCTTGGTGCTCTTGAACTGCTCTAAGTTCTCTTTTTCTTGCCCTAGGTTCTTTTCTGGTCTCCTTTACGTCTGGGGTCGAGTGGCCTTTTATAGGGTTTGATTTGAACTTGAAAAACTCAATTCTGGTAGCACTAGGATTCGCGCTACCGCTGGTGCACTATGCAGTTATCGCTGGGGTGCTGCATGAAAACGGCTTCATCGCTGGAGCGGTGAACTGGTAGCGCTGGGGCGCTGGATCGTCGCTGGAGCGATGACTATTTGGCGCTGGAGCGCCAAATGCAACTTAAACAGGTCTTTTTCCTATTTCGATCACTATTCTAGTGCTGGGGAGACAAAACTTGTGGCGCAGGGATACTGTACTCATATTTTGAAAATTTTGCATTTTAGTCCCTATTTTTGATCATTTTGCATTCTTTCTTTAAATTTCGTTCAAGTTCCTATAAATAACAATAATGCACATCAATAGCCATCTATTCTCATAAAATTATAAAATCATAAAATATCAATATAAAAACATGAGAAAATTATTACAAATGTGCCCTTATCAGGAGGCATCTTTACTACTCGTGATTTTGTTGGCTAAAGAAGTAAGGTTAGTCATGATCTTACCACTTTCAGTAGTGATGGCATTGATTTCTTTAAGATTTTATACATCAGAAATAGAGACTTATGTCATGAATTGCCCTTTTGGATTGGATTGGGATATGGAAACTTACCTCAGTCTTGAATAGTTAAGGTAGTAGTCAACTTAGTGATTTAACTTTTAATTTCTTTATTTTCGTCTACCACCTGTGCAAAGAACTGTTTCAAATCTTTTGTTAATCTTATTTTGTGCCTCTATAAATGCTTGTAATATGTCCTCTAAAGGACTCCTAGTTGGTCGTGCATTATATTAAGGTGCAACATAAGACTTGGGTGGTTGTTGTTCTTGTTTCTAATGGTTGTTGGTTAGATTTCCAACCGAAGTTTGTGTGATTTCTCTAGCCAAGATTATAGGTTTCAGAGTAAGGTGAATAAAGCTTATTGTATTATTCCTCATATATCCCCCTCATCTCACTATAAGTGTGGCAATCCTAAGCTAAGTGTTCCGCCCCTCTATAGACAAAACAAACATCATGTGACTCAACCTTAGCAACCACGTGGGTGACCATTTTATCTTTGGTTTTTAAGGCCTCTAATTCCCTAGTTAAGACCTCTAACTGGGCTCTAAGGTTATCTTCTTTCATAAGATGAAAAACTCTACTAGATCGTGACCTATTTGTGCTTTTAGTAATGCTAGGTCCAGTCCATGTATGGGCTTTTTTAGCTAAGTCATTAAGGAATTATGTGGCTTCCGTAGAATCTTTGTGAAAGAACTCCCCATTATATATCATCTCAATAAATTTTTACGCTCTCTAATTATGAGTCCCTCGTAGAAATAGCTGACTAAGCACCAATTTTCATTTCTATGGTGAGGGCACAGATTTAACAGCTCTTTAAACCTTTCTCAGGCTTGATACAATGTTTTATTGTCTTTTTGGGAGAAGGAAGAAATTTATCTTTTCAAGCCATTAGTTTTATGTCGTGGGAAGTATTTGTTGAAAAATACTTGGGTCATTTCTGCCCAAGTTCCTATAAACTTTGGCCTAAAAAAGTATAGCAATCTCTTTGCTTTGTCTTTTAGAGAAAAATGGAAAATTTAAAAAGTAAAATTAGGTGGTAGAACCAACCATAAAAAAAAAATTACAATAAAAGAGAAACATTTAAGAAGTAAAATTTTACAAAGAAACGTAAATGTACAAAGTTACCGCTTTAGTATTGATAGACACAACCTACTTTTGCTTATGCGCCTCTCCGACAACGATGTTACATTTTTGTTTATGCTTAAAATGTAATACAGTTATCACAATATGGATTATAGTATCGATCCCACAAGGAAGATTTCAAAAAAATAGGTTAGTAAAATTAAAATATTAAAACAATAATGAAGGAGAAGATTCAATGTGAGATTGATATAGAGAAGGTAAAATTAAATGTGAATTAAGGAAGAAAATTATAATAATGTGAGCAAGGCTTCGAGAATCACTAATATATTTCATAAATATGTTCTATACTTTGATTCAATATTTATAACTCAATTAAAAGTTTTACATCACAACCAGTTAATTAGAAGATAAGTAAAATATGGTACATTCAATAATAAATATAATTGACATGACTAAACTCTTTGTAAATATTATCACAAACTATATTTATCTATATAAGTAATCTAAGATAGACAATATATCATTTGACAATATTGTAATAAAAGATTAACTTGTAAAATGATGCGACCAGTAACAACTATAATTTAACAAAAATCACATAAAAAAAGCATGATTGAAAATATATAAAATATGAGAATTATAACCTCTGGATTATAGAAAAAATAATATATAAGATTTTAGACACAAACAAATTACAAACATTGTAGCTCTTAAGAAAGAATCAAAGTCTAGAAGTAGATTTATTTTATATAAGAGTTCATTTCTAGCATTGCCAATGACTTTAGCCTAACTTTCAATTCATTCTTATGAATATTAAAGGAAAGTATTTGAGAGAATTGTAAGATATGAAAAAACATCCATTAGCCTCCTTAGGGTGTCCTTATATAGGCAATGAATGGAAACATGTTTAGTGTGGCTTCAATCTTTAATATTTTTAGCTACCAACTCCTTCACTTAATTGCAGTACATTTTTAACAATGGAAACAATTGTGTAGCCTTTATGATCAACATGAAAGTTGTAGTATTTTCTCTTTTCTTTCTATATCCACTAGATTCATGCAATTTTGATTAGTATCCAATGAGATATAGATAAAATACCAAATATACGTCATATTTTGGCCAACAGCCCTTTTACCAATTTGCAACACAATTTGGTCTATGCTAATGACTGCTTTGGAATCCACTATCAACATAAGAGTTGTATATAATTGACTTAGAATTTTCCATCTTCAAGAATTATATTGATTGGACATGTATTTTGTAAAATATGGTCCAAATACGGGAGGTGGGTCAAGCTAAGCAAAAGTTGTAATCTAGTTCTATTGTATTCCAATTTTTGCCTATTAAATGTTAGATTTTGTATTTTGACTGTTCTTCAAATTTGTGTAAGATTGAATCATGTGGCTTTAAGTTCATGAATATGTTTATTTCAATTTCTACATTGGGATTTATATTCATTTTTCTAAACCTGTGCAAATAATATTCATTAATCAAAATTTAAGGATCACTATTTATTTCAAGTTTAAAAATACAAAAGTGCTAAAATTAGTAGCATTCTAAATATTAAATGGTGACTAAATTTCTTAAAAAAATATACATTTTAATGTGTTCATTAGACCTCAAAGAACACATTGCTCAAGGTTCTTTAGAGCTAAGAGAACAATTAGAACAATTTAGAGAGATTATCAAGAGAAGCAAGAGATTATTGACAAATCTTTGGCGTATTAACCAATTGCAAATTGACGTCTATATTGGCTTGCTTTTGGTTGTAACATGTTTATTTTATTTTTCAGCCATAATTCTCTTGTTATCATGAACTAATTTCTTTTCTAGAGTAATTACTTGAACTCAATATGTGTACTTAATTGTTAGATCTTTTTAATATTTATTTGAATTTAATTTTTATTATTCAATTATTTATTTTTAATGCTTCATTATATCTAATCAATATAGTGATTGAATTGAAAATACTTTGATAAACTCGATAGAGGCATCATTGTATTTAGACCGTGATAATTTAATACAAGATTGTCGAGACATTTATAAGTTTCAACTTAAGATGGAGATATACCTAATTGGCATGTATGATCAATAAGACTTGATCTTAATAAATCTTGATTTATTATAATTACCATAGAGATATAAGTACTCAGTAAATTGAGATATACTAACTTGACCTTAAGAGAGACTTGTAAATACATTAGTGTCTTGATCAATAATAAGAATTGAAGGATATTAATTTTAAATGATTAATTTTTAGAAAATATATTGAATGATGGTAATTAACCCCAGCTTTATCTATATTGCTATTCAATTGATTTGTGTTATTTCTTTTATGCCTTCAATTTAGTTTAATTATTTTTACAATTTAAGAATTTAATTTTCTAAATAATTACTATAAAGACAAAATTTTAGTACTTGGTTGAGAATAATATTTATTCTTGTAAGTTTGACATTCGACTTATAGTCCATTTATTACTTGTTATGATAGTGTATATTTGCGCTTAAGTTTATACTTAAAATACACATAACAAATGTCATGATAGTCTTATAAGTGATTCATCATACTTAAATTTCACACATGTTCGAAACCTTTTATGACCTGACCTCTAGTGTCATTAGGTTTGGTCTGATGCTCATGGAGGTTAGCTTATATAGTTAGATTGTATATTCTGTTGCTTCAAGATTATATTTTAAAACATCTTTTGGCCAAAATGATACACCTCGAAAAGAGTTTCCATAAGGTGAAAAAAATATCGCAAAATAGTTTGTTTAAATTATTTGCCAAATATAAATCTAGAGATAAGTTCAATGTCGAGTGGATAGAGACTTAATGGTATAGATCTATGTCTTTAGTCTTCTAAGATATAAGTGACAGAGGGATTATACAAATATGCATGACCTCAACTTGTATAGTTCAACGCACCATTTTATATAAGTCATGATATATAGGTGGGCAGAGTTCATGGACTTATGAAAATGTTCCATATGACAAATGGGTATGAACCTAAAGAGTCTTATAATATGAAGTATACTCTTTGAGCACTAGGGTAGAGATTAGTCATGTAATGACTAATTAGATTTGTGTAAATAATAATTATGGGATAATTATTATTTTAATTAAAAGGTTTCAGGGTAACAGTTTGATCAAGGACATTTCTTTTGGTATAATGAGTTCAATTCTACCACATGACGAGAATAACACATGTCAAATTCTAAGCATTAGAACTCTTTATGTTGACTCATGTATGCTTAATGGTTAAACAATTTCATGATGCAATAATAACATATAAAGCACTTGAGAAGTGACTTAAGGCATATGTAAACACTTGTCACTCATGCATGGTTAATTATTAAGCAACATGTATCACTTATTACTCATGCATGCTTAATTGTTAAGCAACATGTAGTACTTGTCACTCAAGTATGCTTAATTATTAAGCATCATGAAACACTTGTCATGTATGCTTAAGGTTTAGCAAATGAGCTTGGCAAAATAAAGAGTGGCATGTAATGAAAAAAAAAGGGCTTAGGAGTTAAGCATAAAGGGAGTGAAAATTTTGATTATGTGAAAGGTTTAATCCTATAGTGAGGATTAAACCAAAAAAATAGAGAAAACAAATTAAAGAACTACCATTATTCTAGAGTAAAAAATTCCACCTCAATTTTTAGACTTGAATTGTTCATGAGACATTCATTATGAGCTTCTTCTTGATGATTAAATATGTACAACTAGAATACTAAGCTAAGGTATATCTTCTATAAATTAATTTTATATTTGACTGCATATTACATTTGATGTAATACATGTCATAGGAATATGTATGAAAGTATTTTCCTTAGTGTATATTATGCATAAATTCTGAACATATTTAGCTTTCGTTGTGCTTTTTAGTTTTAATTTTATTTCCCACCACTTTCAACAACAACACCAAAGGGAATATATGAATATAAAGAAATATATACCCGTAATAGATCCATAGTATCGACATATATTAAAATAAAGATAAAAAAGAAAGAGATGGAGATATAACTAATTGATGGTGTTCGATGAAGAACTTTAGAAGATCGAAACTATGATTAGAGATTGAAAATACAAAGTCAAAATCAAAAAAATTTTGTTGGATGCACTGTAGAAATTTTATTCTCTTTCTCTAAAACTTTGATGACACTCTCTCTCTTCAAGCACTATTTAGAATGTAGAAAGTTTTAAAATGGCCTAAGAATCCTATATTTGTAATAAATCCCAATGTTTAATCTTAGCCATTGAAATAATTGAACGACCTAGAGAGTCCAACACTTAAAAACATTATTTCATCTTACCAATGTGATAGCTAAGAAGTAGTGATGACTATTAGATTAAATCTAAGGGCTCAGGACTTGTCCACGTCTTTAGTAACTATAGCCTTTGACTTTTGGGTTTTGATGAAGTGTAATAGGTACGCTACACAAATTTTAAAGAAACACCACCATTTAAGAAGAGGCCATCAAAATTTAAACTTTGGAACAAGAAAAGGCTAGATCTAAGCTAATTTGATTGCGAATTATTTGATCTAAGCTAATTTCACAAGACCCTAAGGACTATCCTAGATCAAGATCAATAAGTCGCATTATCCAAACTTTTAAGAGCATCCTAAGCTTAATTTGATTGCGAATTATTCCTTAATTTGAAAACTATAGTAGAATTTCTAGCATTGATAAATCAATACTAAAAACTAAGGGTCTCTATTTCCCCTAAGGGCCTTTGCCCAGACCTAACTTATCAAAGTAATAATCAAATTAACCATAAGCTTAGACCTTTGGAAGATATCTCACCCAAGGATCACATAAAGGCCCTCTACACTAAGGCACCCTTAAGACCGAGTCTACTAACCAAAGAGGGTGTAGCATTAGTGTCATAGGTGTTAGGTGCGGTGTTTCGGTACAAAATTGTATTAGGTGCGTGCGTGCATGCATGTAGCTTGTGTTGATTGTTCATAAATACATATACATGCATCTCATATATTATATATATAGCGGAAGCTGAAAATTTAATTTTCTAAACAATGAACATGATAAATTTTGCATTTCATTACATTAATGAAATTAAATAGATATTAATAACATTAATACCAAATTTGAGATTAATCACCTCGCAAGCCTTTTGTACGGCTAAAACTAGAGTACCGCCCGAAATAAGCCTATTGGTAATTCTATGACTCAATAGGGTACTCTTAATCTCTACTTTAACTCTTAAACTAAGCAATGATTTTAATTTTTTTTTTTCCAACTTTTGAATGACAAAATGATCAAATTTAAAGCTATAATGGTGGCCTAATTTTAGAGAGAAGACGAATAGTCCTCAAGCTTTCATTTTGTAGTTTTAACACTTAAAACAAAAAATGAAAACTTTACCTTTCTCTTTACCCATGAATAGCTGACCACCTAATGCGAAAGCTAGTCTAATTTTTTGTTTCATTTCACATATATAATAAATTAAATAATTTAACCTCGGATAAATTTAACCTAACTTAAGTTAACATTTAACCCAAGTTAGGTTAGCTTTACTTGTGCACCAAGTAGGTTAAATTATGATTATTATATTTAATAAACCTAACTCAAGTTAATAATTAACTAAAGTTAGTTTAACTTACTTTTTTAATAATTAAGTAATTAAATCATTAATTAACTTGACCTTAGTTAACAATTAACCTAGGTTAAGTTAAATACTATTAAATTATTAAATATCCTTTTAACCTAACCATACGGTTAACTCTTAACCATACTTAAGTTAAATATTATTTAACATTTAAATAAAATAAATATATTGATTATTTAATAATTAAATATATAAAATTACCCTTAAGCCTTCACTTGATTACCAAGTTAACCCATAGTGGGTCTCACCTAATCACACACTTGCGTCAACTTAACCGAGGGCTTACTATATACCACGTGTCAACATTTAATTGATCAACAATAATTGTTAATTAATTAATATACTTAACACTTAAGTCTTGGCATGCACACATCCCGAGGGTTCCTGAAACAAATATTAGATTTTGCTAAAAATTACTATATTGAACAATTTAATCCAGTATGTTGTCCTAGTGCACAATAAGTACACTTCATATTGCGAGACTCTCTAGGTCCACATCCGATTCGTCAAATGGAACTATTCTATGAGTTCGTGATTAATGCCCTACACACACAGCATAGATATTAAAATTTAGCGCATTAGACCATACAAGTTAAGGTTATAACATATACCTATAGTTCTTCCGTCAATTATATCATGGATGTGCGGGGATATAGATCAGCACTATCAAATCCTCATAAGCACATTTATGAACTTATCTCTAGATTTATATTTCTGTAAAACAATATCTATAAATGTTTTTCCAATATTGTTTGACCCTACGGAAAACTCTTTTCAAGGGTATTTGCATTTAGCCAAAAGACTTTCTGAAACACAATTCCTAGAGCATCAAGATATACAACTCACCCATATGAGTTGAGGATCCCATATGTACTCACACCGAACTCTGTGAGTATCGAACCATACCTAGAAACACATAATGGTTATACCATGAAAGGTCTTTGACATGCGTGGAATTAAAGCATGGTAGATCACTTACAAGCCCATTGTGGCACTCAGGTCAAAAGAACGCGAATACTACTCAACTCGAGAGACCCTCTATGGTTTTGTGGGATGTCTATTAGAGGTCATTGTGAGTCTTTTTAGTATCCAATCCTCATTGAATACCCATATGCCTATACGAGCTCCAAGCTCATGGTTAGTTAAGAACACCCATCTGTACCCTACCAATATAGACATACACTGATCTATACAAAAAAGATTCATCGATAAAACTGCATCAATCAAAATAGATCAGGAACATAGTGTTTGAGAATATACTTGTATAATGATATTTCTTTGCACAAATTATAACTCTTTGCAACTATGTCATTACTAGTATACCCTCGGGTCTTTGTCCTATTATAGACAAGGCTCTAACTTCATAAATTTTGCCGACTCTTATAACCTGCTAACTCCTTAGCATTTATAATTGTTAGTGATGCTAACTCTTAGTATTGATTTAAATTCTTTTAGACCAGATCTGAACTCCTGTAAATCATACAATGTCTGTAACGTTATAAATAATATACCATATGTGTTTTAATATTAATGATTTTATTCAAAATATTTATTATATAAGTATTAAACAGTTAATATTCATACAATATTAAAATAACAAATAAGCACCAACGCCAACAATAGGAACTTCCTTGGGTCCTATCAATAGTCCTTGCTATTAGGGTTGTACTTACGTGCCATCCTAATTTTGTATTAATATGTGATATCTATACAGAGTAAATTTTGGTATATCGCTAATTACTTCTTAATAATATGGTTTAATGCTTGTTACGGTACAGACTCTGTATTATCTGAAGGAGTTTAAATAAAGTCTAAAAGAGTTTAAACTAATACTAAAAGTTAGCAAATATTCCAAGAGTTAAAACATTGTCTATAACTGGACAAAGACCTCAAAATATGCATATAATAATATAGTTGCAAGAGTTGTAATGGGTTGTTAGGATGTGTCATTATGCAAGCATGTTCTTAAATATATTATTCTTAATCTATTTCTACTGACGCAGGTCTGTTGGTAGATCTCATTAATTCACATAGATTAGTGTATGTCTATATCTGTAGGGTACCGTTGGTCCTTTCTAGCTGACCATGATCGTGAAGATTGTATTGACATATAGGTATTCAGTTGGGACTGAGTACTGAACAGACTCATAAAGATCTTAATAGACATCCTATGTTACCGCCAATGAAAGGTCCTCTCGAGTTAATTAGTATACGTAGTTCTCTGACCTGAGCACCATGGTGGGTTTGTCAGTGATTTACCATACTTTGGTTCCACGCATGTCAAAGACCTTTTATGGTCTAACCACTAGGTGTTGCTGGGTATGGTTCGATGTTCATAGAGTCCGATGTGTGCAGATATAGGATCCATCAGCTCTCATAAGGAGTGATATATCCAGATTCTCCAAGATAGTATCTCAAGAAAGTCTTATGGTTATAAGCAGTTTAACCAGGAAATGAGATTTCATAGGGTTAAACAATATGACAAAGAGTTTGTTAATATTGTTTAGTGAGATATCATTCTGGAGATAAGTTTATGGATGAGCACATGGGATTTGACGGTGTTGATCTATGTCCCCGTACATTCAAGATATATATGATGGAAGGATTATACGTATGCATTGTAACCTCAACTTGTATAGTTCAACACGCTAATTTATAATATCTGTGACGTGTGCAAGGGGCATTGCTCATGGACTTATGGAATAGTTTCATTTGACGAATTGGGCACGGACCTAAGGAGTCCCACAATATGGAGTGTACTCATTATGCACTGGAGTAGAGTACTAGATTAAATTGTTTAATATAGTAATATCCAACACTACCACGAGAATGTGTGCGTATTCGTGTTTAAGCGTTAAATACAACAATTAGTCAATAATTATTATTCACTAATTGTATAATGACGCGTGGCACATTGTGGACTCTAAGTTGAGTTTACCCAAGTGTGTGATTTAGTAGGACCCACTAAGGGTATATTTAGTAGCTATTCATGAAGAAAAAATTGTCATTTTACACTATAATTATTTAATTGTTAAATAATCATAATATGTTATTTAAATATATTATTATATAATATTATATTAATTAATAATATTATATATTTTTTATTGTATGATAGTTGTCATGCATATTTATATATAATATTATTTTATTATTATTATTGCCTTTTATGGCTAATCATTTTTATTTTATTATATAATGTTATTATTATATTATTATGAGATATATATGCGTGAGAAGCGGGAAAGAGGGAGAGAGAATTACAATTGTTGTTTTTCTTTCTTTTTTCGTTTTTGCTTTTTAAGGGTTAGAAGCAATTGTTGCTTCATTTTCATCTTGTTTTCTTTCAAAGAAAAGGAAATAAAAATAGCCAGCTATTTAAGGTATTAAGAGTTACTCCCGTGTTGGATTAATAAGTTGTTGTTCTAGTTCGCCAAGCCCACCAAATTGGTAACTAGATCTGCTAACGAGTAAAACTTCGGGCGAACTCCTATAGACACGTGTAAAATATTATATGTTCTGGTGATTTTTTAACTTTACTTTTGATATATTAATTTTATTAATATATGTTTTATGAGTTTATTATATGTTCTAAATATTTTGTTGCGCCAAATATGTATGAGATACAAATTTTATACAATGAACATTGTTGCACATACATACACCCATGTATACTTGATCCCCAACACTTGCAACAAAGTGTTCTCGGCATCAGCTAATGTCTTCGGCAACTTGTTCAAGCCAAACCGACTACTCAACCTCCAAGGATTGAGCCAGAGTAGTATGTGTTATCGTAAGACTCAGATTTATCCATATCCCCAAAGATCTCAAAGTATTATGAGATTCTCGAATAAATTCTACTTCTATAATCTCGAAGTAGATTCGAAGGTAAAGATGTTTCTTAATTTTGATAAAACTCAATAACCTAACTCACCAAAACTTATAAAAAGAAGGCTAAACCACTATACAAGGGATTGACTTTTGAAAGATTAAAACCCTACTTCTAAAAAAAATACAGAACCTATCTTAAATTGTGATTATTATTCCAGCCTTCATCTTTTTATAGACTTATTGCAGACTTAAACATTAAATTTATTGTTGAGAGTAATTTTCTAGCATGGCCTTATTAGGGATAATGCCTTAAAAGCTTGTACTTGTACTATTTTTGTGAAATAAATAAAACTGTAGTTTTATATTTGAAAATTGTACATAATGTTATGCTATAAATATAAAAAAATCTCGAGTTTATTTATTTATATAACCATAACCTTAGTATATAATTGTTATATATAAGAGGATTAAGATTATGGATAATAAATAGAAGAAAGTCTGTAATAAATTAATTAGTGTTGAGATCTTTAATTAAATATTACTAGTATAGTCTATAGACATTGGGAATGTAGTAATTTTATCCGAAATACTAATATAGTAACATTATGGTGGAGGCACTTTATATAATATGATTATGTACGCCTGGATTAGATATAGTTTGAATTCGTATGTAAATATCGTTGTTAGATAAGAATTCAAATAATGTCAACTAATGACTATATGTAGATCTACCTCAATCTTGAGTGATCATAAACTCTTGTTTATGTCACTGTGTCGTTTGAGATTTTTGTTATAGTTTGTCTTAGAACAATTTAAAATTTTATGTTTTGGCAGCATAATGAGGTAAGCAGGTAGGAATGTGATGTACAAATATAGAATTCATTTCTTCATAATTGAAGTTAGAAAGAAGATTTCTTTAAATATTAATTGTAGAACTAAATGATTAGAGTGATCAATTTATGACAAGTTTATAAAGTAACTGTTCACTGGTGAATTAATAATACTTAAGGATAAAGAAATTATTAGAGGGGTAAAATGGTAATTTGACCTAACTCTAATTATGATCTATTTATGGATGGTTAAGTAGCATGAAGTGATTAAATCAATAGACTGCTTTAAGTTTTTGAGTCAAATATATTTATAATTTCAAGAGTGTAATTCTAGATTTTTAATAGAATAACATTGAAATTAATAAATTAGATTAACTGATTAAAGAGTTTAATTAATTATTTAAAATTTATTAAAATTTAAAATTATAAGTCCATCGATCCCCAATACCACCTCTTTAATTATTACAATGAATAGTATAAAGGGATTATAATATTACACAATTATTGTGTTTAGAAAATAATTTTCTATAATACGTACAATCTATTGGATAAAATTAATTAATTCTAAAAATAATATCTTATCTAATAAAATGTAATATTTAATTTAAGAAATTAAATGGATAAAATTTTAAAGATAATTTTTTAAATTATCAAAAAAATATTTTTGGATAAGAAAATACATTCAACAAAAAGGAATTTCCTTTATGCTGAATGTATATCCCTCCTCATAAAGAGGAGAGATTTTATCTTCTAACGTTTTCTTTTATAAAAGATTATTTAAAAAAAATTAATTTTAAAAGATTTTGAAAGTCAAAATTTAGAAAGTTTTGTAACACTCAATTATTGGGTGTTACACATGAACTAGATAAAGAGGATCTCTCTCTTGCTCACCTTTTTATCTCTTTAATTTTAGAGAGATATTTAATTAATTAATTAAAGTTATTAATTAATTTATCTAATTAAAATAAAAATTATTTTTATTTTAATTGAGTCAATATAAAAAAAAAAAAAAGGGCTAAGAAATATAGCCTAGAGTATTTATCTTTTATGTAATCTTGTAATTGAAAATTAGTAACCCACTATTTTTTTCACTCTAATATAAAAGGATGGGTTTATAATCCTTTGATATAAGGAATCCTTTGGTATAGAAAAACAAAGCAATGATCTCTTGCTAGCATAACTGAAAAGTATATTCTTTATTTTTATTTATTTTGCATTTAACCCATAGGTTCATAAAGATTTGATAAAAAAGAGTTTTTATTTGAATTTTTTTGTTGTGTCAATCTCTACTGCAAAATGTATTTGTGCCTCCCAGAAAATCACTTTCAAGTTTAGGGCCTTCAAGCCTAAAAGAAGTCAGTCTTTATAGGTCCAGTTAGGTGTTTTCCTATGGGATAACCCTCTCTCAAAGCCTACCACTCTTTGCAGGACAACTCACTCTGAAGACAAGCCTATAGTGATAGCCATTAAGTCAGGTCTTGGCAAGGCTAGACATCGCAGAACCTGCTCGGATTCAGAGAACTTGATCAGTAACCTGAAGCATCTACTTGGCAGAATCGGCCAGGATACGACCAAGACCACTCTTTACACACTAACCAGATCGGATTATCCTGGCACCAGCAGATCAACGAGGAAAATGGGTTGGCTATATGATGGAATGGTCGACTAGATATAGCTAGTGAAGTTACTAAAAAACTAACCTTTTAGGACAACTCTAAACCACGACTAAGCCAAACAGGAAGAGACTACCAAGGGGCCGACCTCGGACAGATCAAGTTTAGCCTCACACTTAACCAAATCCACGGGCGAATATTCTTTAACAAATGTTAGGAAGATACTTGGCGTGTAACAGAAGTATGTCAGAAGGATATTTAGCGTGTGATAGAGACACAACAAAAGGAGAATGGCTAGAAAGTCCTCTGACGATTAGCACTATAAAAGGGAGAGAAAAGCACAAAGAATGGGGATGATGCCCAAAATAACAAAAGAATTAACACAGAGAAAGAAAAAGTTTTCTTCCTTTCATTCTAAACATGTTTTTACTTCCTTTTTTGTCAGACTCTTATTACAAAGACCTATTCTAACTTAAGTATTGAAAAGTCTTCGCGAGAACCCACCTTGGCAAGACCATCACGATGAGTCTTACTTATGATTTGCAGATTCTGTCATAGCCGTCGAAGAAGAGAAGACCTAAGCTCCTGTAAACAAGCTCAATTAGAACGAGGCCCAAGTGTTAATTCCTGCTAACAAATAAATTCAAAATTTGTTGATCTAAAAAACTTTTTTTTCGATCAACAATATTAAAACCAACAGGCCTAATTGTATTTGTAATTGTAAGGATATTTTCATAATCCAACACCTATCAAAGGAGATTATTTAAACTAGATTTGAAATAATCTATTCTACTATTCTTAAAAAGAAACAAATTTGGCTTATAGGTCTATAATTTCTCCAAGTTCTGCTGTTAACAATATTTAATAATCATTAATCTATTTATAGTTTACCACTAGGATTTTATTGAATAATTATTGAGTAAAAGGCAAGACACTCAAAATATGCTTGTGCACATTTTTATTTACAGGAGAAACATAATTCATGTAAAAAGATGCAAAAGCACTTGAGCGTGATGTTACCTTTGATCACTTTAGTAATTGTAACAATTATCAATTATGTTTTATCAACCGCACAATGTTATGCTTGGAATTTTTAGCAATTTTTAGTTTGTAGTTTACTAAACACATTGTTGTGACAAATATTTAAAAAGTTATTAAATATCAACCACAATAATAACCATTTAGCTTTAAATGCATTTGTTTTCTTCTAAAGAAATCATAACTATCATTTAAAAATAATTATAAAAAAAAAAGCAAAATCCTTTCAAATATAGCCAATTTTTTTTTTTGCAAAGAAACCATTACAGTAAACAATAAGATATTCTATTATAAACACAGATGTTATAATTGGAGATAATTTCTGCAATAAGGTACTGACATCGTAAGCTTGAGTTGATCTATACGATTAGGGGTGGGAACGGTTTGATTCGAATTTTTTAAATAAGTAAAATCGAAATCGATTTTTTTAGAGAAAAAGTTGAATTGATTTTTTTCGGTTTTGTTTGGTTCGGTTTTTTTGGCTTTTTGACTTTTTTAAATTTTTTTTATTTTAAATTATGAGTTTTTTTAATCCATTTGTCCAAATAATTTAATAAAAACCAATTTGGTTTAGTTCGGTTTTTTTTTCTAACTTTTTTTTAATTTTTTCATTTTAAATTGTGGGCTTTTTTAATTAATTTATCTAAATAATTTGGTAGATCATTTTAATTCATTTTTCTAATTATTTCTTTACACGTTTTATAAGCCACTAAATTTATTCTTATATATTATATAAGTCTTTAAAAAATTAAGTTGACTAAATTAATATATATTATACATTATATATTATATAATCAAAAACATTTCATTACACATTACATACAGTAACTAAATTTATTCTTATATATTGTATAAGTCTTTAAAAAATTAAGTTGACTAAATTAATATATATTGCATGTTACATTACATGTTATATATTATATAATCAAAAAAAATTTTATTACACATTACATAAACCATTAAATTTAGTCTTATATATTATATAAGTTTTTTAAAAAATAAGTTAGCTAAATTATTATATATTACATGTTATATATTATATAATAAAAAATTTTATTACACGTTATATAAGCCACTAAATTTATTCTTATTTATTATATAAGTCTTTAAAAAATTAAGTTGACTAAATTATTATATATTACACGTTATATATTATATAATAAAAAAATATTTCATTACACATTACATAAACTACTAAATTTATTTTTATATATTATATAAATCTTTAAAAATTTGGACTATTTTTTGAGTTTTTTTATATTTTTATTTTACATTTTAGGCCTTTTTAATTCATTTGTCTAAATAATTTAGTAAATTATTTTGACCTAATGTTTTGGTCTATTTCATATTAATATAATTATAATTTATTTAATTTGAGATAAATTTAAAAATTCTTATTAAATAATTACAAAAAAAATCAAAATTTCAGTTTGGTTATTTTTTTTTAAAAAATCGAACCGGAACTGAATCAGACTGGTCGATTTATAAAAAAAAATCGAACTAGACTGATCGATTTTTTTAAAAAAATAAAATCGATTTTTTTGTGGCAAAAAATTGGACTGAACCAAATCGGTTGGTTCGATTTAATTTTTCGATTACCAATTTTCTTTCTCACCCTTACATACGATAAGTTGTGACTCATGTCAAAGTTCTTTTTGTGATTCTGTGAAAATTATATATATATATATATATATATTAACTCATCATTTTTCAATCAAATTTAGAAGGGTCACACCACCCATTAAGACATATAGGCCAAATGTGCTTTGGTTTTGTTTTAATGACTTGGGCCAATTGCAATTTTTAGTTTGCAATTTTTAAAACCATGCCGTTAAGATATGATAATGTTATCATAGAAGTGCTTGTAATAGGAAATGATTGAAGTTTGATAGGGATAACTCTGTAAATGGTGGAGGAAGTTAGGAATTAATTTAGTGACGTAGTTTGTGTTCTTTTATATGTGAGAGTTTTTGGTCCTTTTGATATAAGAATTGTTTTGGTTTATTTTATACGACGGTAGGTTTATTCTCTTTTTGATTAAGATAGCTTTTGAATTGTCTGTATCTTTTTATGTGAGAGTTACAAATTTAAGCAAATTATAATAAATTTATTTAATTTTTATATAGAGTTATGATAATTTTTTAATTTTATATCAGAATCCTACGATATAATTTAATGATTCTGTAAATAATATTATATTAAATGATATTAAAAAAATAGAAAATGATCAAAATAGTTACATGTTCATATATGGGCCAAATTATAATACGTTAGCAATGTTTAAACAATTGTCGAAATCGTAATCGGTGATGCCTCCAACTCAGATTCGCACGCCACGTGAAAGCTAATTCCCACATTACCCTCATTTCCTTCTCAAATCACGACCTTTGATTCTGCAAGGTGCAAACACCAAACAAAACTCCAAAAATGGCATTTTAGTCAATTACTAAACGATCTACGTCACTCCGCTCTCTCAAATTAAATACAGAATTCAGCGAATGCAATCTTTGAAATGCTCCCTACGCAACAGTTTCTCCGTAGTTGCCGTCCAAGTTTGGGCATTCTTCCAGGAACTCACGTTTTCCGGTAAATTAAAATAATTTCTCTAGAATCTTATCTTCTATTTTCTGCCTTTTGCGCCAGTTTACTAGCTTTTGGTTAGAATTGAAAGTAGAAGGAGCTCGAGAATGTCGGTAATGGCGCCTCCGATACTCTCGCTGGCGTTGCCTTCGGAGACTGGTCGAGTTTTGAGCATTCAGTCGCACTGTGTTCAGGTAATTATTTTCTTTTATCTTATGTTATCTTCTGTTTTTTATTCCCCTGAGAAAGTTGATGAAAAACAAACCAAAAATGATCTTTCATCGAAGAAGTCAAACATTATGTTGACTTGATAAATAATCGTAACAGAATTGAGTGATGTGTGAAATTACTGTTATTTGCATGTAATCTGTAATGTCTGCATGTATTTTAGTGTGATAAATGTGCGAATTAGATTGAGAAATAAGAATGTGTAATTGTTCGGTAATTAAAGAGTTATGATGTGGACAACAAAGTTTTGGAATTTGTGTCAAATGTGGTTTCGTTGAAGTAAAAAGGAGTAAAACCAGTTTAATTTCTCTCTCGTATTGAATCTTGGAGAAGAAGGACGTTTGTTTTAGTAAAACCAATTGTTGAGTTGATAGGTGGTCATGTTCCCTCATTTGGTTCATGCTACGTACTCTCAACTTACTAGATTTGTTGCCTGTTATGATCAAGGAATTATTAAAATAAGCGGCAGAGGAAAGCTGATCTTGCCCCACAATTGATGACCCGTTTGTGGCACTAAATAAGAATCTAGATGTTCATATATTGCCTCCGTGTTGTAATTGTAAGTTTTGTCCCATTATCTCTTATGATTGGGCTAAGCCACAACCTTTTTCTCTCTACATTGGTAAAAGGAATGAAATATGACAGAGTTGAATTGTAATACAATGAATGATCTGTAAACGAAAATTAAATGAATATAGAAAGATGTGTGCATATTCCCTCCTTCTTATGATTATAAGTTTTGTGTGATCTGTTGTTTGGTGTGTAAGCAGTCACTTGTTTTGCCTGTGTTGGTGAAGTAGTTGACATGTTGGTTTGTATAATAAAATGGTCTATTTTTTTTATACAACATGTAGCATGTGCAGCTGCAAACTGAAGAAATATGAAACTTAAAATACTTGCCATATTTCTGTGATGTGGCCCAACCTCCTGCCTGGAATTTGAATATTATTAATTAGTTTCTATCTTAAAACCACTGCTAATGTTTTTTTTTTTCTCTTCTTCCTAGGGATATGTTGGAAATAAATCAGCTGTCTTTCCTCTCCAATTATTGGGCTATGACGTGGATCCAATCAATTCCGTACAGTTCTCAAACCACACAGGCAAGCTGCTTACACTACTACTCAAACAGTCTCAGATCTCTAAGGCCTGACATATGGTGCGATGTCATTGTCAATCTGAATAAGTTCAGGCATAAAATTGTGGCCGAATTAATTTCAGGTTAATCATTCTGAAAATTTTGCAGGATACCCAACCTTCAAGGGCCAAGTTTTGAATGGACAACAACTTTGGGATATAGTAGAAGGACTTGAAGACAACAATTTATTGTACTACACTCATTTATTAACTGGTATGTTAAATTGAGTTGTCTACATTAACTATTTGATCTCTAATTATTTCATAGTATTCTCCTGCTATGTGTCCTTGGGTTGGTTTGTATGCTATGCTAAAGATAAGAAGTATGTGAAATTTTTTTAGGAGAAAAGGAATACACAGTTATGTTTCTGAGTAGTCTGTCAGAGACTGCAGTAATTAATCTCCCCTACTACCAGCGAGGAATCAAGTATATCATTTAGTCGTTTAGGATAGAGATCTCTATCAGCTAGAGGTAGTGTTCATAGTGCATACTATTGATTTGAATCATCATTCATCTATTTTTTCCTTTTCTTTTAGCAGGGTTTCTTGGCCACTTATGGTGCAAAATTTTCACTTATCTGGCATCACTAAATTGAGGTTTAATTTGCTGATCCTTGCAATGTCTCAAATTCTGAGAGTAAACAAGTCAATTATTAGAACTGGCTTGTTTTATATAGATCCTCTCAACTGTACTAGTGTATTTTTCCCCAGATGTGGACCTCTGGGTCACTCATGTGGTTCTATAAATTGAGATCATGAACTACACACTTCCAGACTAAAAGACATTCAAATGGGACTGCATAAACATATGATTTTCCTATTCAATGTGCTCCTACCTATTTATATTAGTGCTGTTAATCACGTTGTTATGGTGTTTGGGTAAATGTCCTATTTGGTTCAAGAGTTGTAAGTTTGGAGGAGTGAAGTGATCTAAGTAGAAGGTTTTGCACTTTGCTGGTTATGGAGAATAAGAAGCTACATGCTGGTGTAGTAATAGAAGTATCCCTCAAAACTTCTTAATTCACAGATTTTGGAAGTGGAAAATGAATGGTAGAACTTGAAAAAGAGACTCTACTTGAAGTCATTTATATTTTATACAAGCTTGAAGCACAATGTTGAAGAAAACGTATTTCATTACCTATTGAGACTAAAAAGAATTATAAAAAGGAAATAGAAATAAAGAAAAAAAAACTTATGCCATAGGAAATTATTATTTCTGTTTGCTTCAGCACTGTCATGTCCGTTGGTTTTGGATGATGTTGCTAGCGGTTTCCCTCTTTTAGTAGGTAATAGTATGACCTAAAGATGACATAAATCTATCTTTTATATCTGACCTTCCATCCAACATCAAGTCGCTGAAGCCTTTTACATCAATATGTACTTTGTTTTCTGCTATCCATGAAATTACTTCAGTGCATTGCTTTCTCACAATCTGGATTCAAGTCTATTTGGAACTTTAGTGCTCTGTTTTAATTGATGTAATTGCAGGTTATATTGGTTCAGTTTCTTTCTTGAACACTGTATTGGAAGTTGTCAACAAACTTCGCTCAATAAATCCAGAACTCATATATGGTAAGTTTTGAATATTCCGGAGCTCATTGCACTTCTCTTTCAACACTGATTTGGAATTCTAGATCTGTTTAAATTTTCATCCATTGTGGTGTACCTTTGACAATAATAAATTGGTCTTGGGGTATAAACAGACATTGGTGATTTCCTATTCATGTGCCTATATACTTTGTCTATCCGAAAAGAATAAAAGAACAAATAAATAAATGAATGTTTGCTAAAATGCTTTCTGCCTCGTCAAGTTTGTGATCCAGTGATGGGTGATGAAGGAAAGCTTTATGTCCCTCCTGAGCAGGTATCAGTATACCGTGAGAAGGTAAGTAAATAAATTGTTATTTTCTTTTTGTGGACATGTTTCTTTATCTTTTGCAAATTATGTACACGAAGCAGCTGTTAAACTTTCAGTATTGCTTACATTTATTCTAATTCAACATCACATACTAAGAATTTGATTCATATGTTAGGATTTTAGATTCAACAGCTTGGGTACGCAATCATTGTTGCATTATGCCTTGAGTATTATTTAGATTCTATAGTTATGACTTGATGTGATGGGCAAATATTTATGATCATACCTTTTGATGGAAGTCCTTATGATTAGGTTGTTCCAGTGGCTTCAATGTTGACCCCTAATCAGTTTGAAGCAGAACAATTGACTGGTTTAAGGTACTTGCATAGTGTTGGGAGGGTACTATGTTCAGTTTCTGTTCCCATTTTGTTGACTATTGAATTTGCTATGAAATTGTCTTTGGATATAGAAGCAACTTGGGTATATAACTATTACTGAACCGAAATCATATAAACATTGAAATGCACATGGAACACCTAGGACAAGATTTCCGTGTTATAACTTCTGTACTTTAAACTACTTTTGTTTCTCAAAAATCAAGTTCCTGTGTTATAACTAGCACAATGTCATGTCTGCTTCTTATTATATATTGATGAAGAATAAGGTCTCTTTGTTACTATGTATTGGGCACTTATTGCAGTTCTGCTTTCGCATTCTGAGAAGATTTACTTTTTACAGGATTGGGAGTGAAACAGATGGGAGGGAAGCTTGTAAGATTCTTCATGCTGCTGGACCTCCAAAGGTTTTGTTATCTTAAAAATTGATTTACTGTGAAAACCTTTAATTTTTCTATCTTGATATTTTATGCTTCTTTCATTCTCTATATCATGGATCCTTTTAGTTTTAATAATTTTTCCTGGGATGTGGGGTTTGAACTTCATTGATAATTGATCTTAGCCGTGTCTTTACCTTAATATATAGTGCGTATTAATCATTAAGGAGAAGTTTGAACTATGTCATTGAGTCTAAATTTAGAAGGAAGCATGGTTAACACAAATAGAATGTTATTAAAGGACTGGTGGAGTTTCTGCTTTAATACAAAGAGAAGAAAGTTTCCAATAGAAATCTTTTATTACCAATTAACAAACCATGATCTTTATTAACCTTAATTAGTGGAACCTTGGTAGGAATTGCACTTGTTTTGTGGCTTCTGCAGTCCTTTGATCTCTTTTCAGGCAGCAAGAAAATTTTGCATGCATTGTGTTTTACTTCATTAAGAGAAAACATACTGAATACTCAATCATTAGCTCTCAACCTCCACACAATTTTTTTACTTTTGACGGGAACCTGTCTCAGAACTGCACTTAGATATTAACTCTTATTGGTTTTTTTTTTAACATAGTATAATTCTATCAGGTTGTGATCACGAGCATTAATATAGATGGTAATCTTTTCCTCATTGGCAGTCATCAGAAGGAAAAGGTACGTCTATTATTTAGTTAGTCGCGGTTTTTTATGTTTGACTTTCGAGCTCAATTTGCTTGCTCATAATTGGTCAAGTGTGTGAAATGTGAATTACCACATTGGTGCTATCCTCTGTTATATGAATGTGGACTACAAGATAAGTGTTTCAGGATATTGTCTTTACCAAAACATTGAGTAACAAATTAACAGCCTGGTCTAATGCATTAAGAACATACATTAATGCACAAAAATTATATAGATTGTGTGTATGTACAACAAAATTACATGTGAATACTTGTATCTATTGTACATGCATGTTCTTTTTACTCCTTTAAAGAAAATATTTTAAAACTATCAATTTCCAATATATACAATACACATCTTCCAAGTTATGGATGCAAATAGCTAAAATCCTTCCTTCTTTCATTTACTCATTAAACCATAATAATTTAATAAACATGAATTTCTAAATCTATACATGGAGGACGAAGCCATTATTGGCACCAAAATGGATAAAAATGTATGCCACATATCTGCCCTATAAATTTACCCAGATGCATTTATGAGTTACAAGTGCTTTAATGTTTGTGAGGGTATTACCAAAAAAAAAAAAAATAATAATGTTTGTGAGGTCAAATTGATAAGCATTTCAGAAGCTGCAAAATAATTCAAAGTAGGCAGCATTCTTGTATGTTTGTGCTATTCGGGTTGTTAGACCAAATCATCTATAAGATCAGTAATGTCTACTGAAGAAACCTCACTATAATAGAAAAAATAATAACCTGCGTGAGTAATTAGGCACTCATATTTCTAGTTCACAAAAAATGAATATATTTGGAAATTAATAATTTCCCACATATATATTATATCCATCTCTAGATAATTGACACAAGTAGCTTTCCCATATATTACTGTAGTCTTTTTTTTTTTTTGGGCCTTCTTTGCCTTTCTGATATGAGTTCTTGTTATTCATATTAAGATTATATTCATTTACAGCCATATTAGTGTTCACATTGGTACATTGTTGTGAACCTCAGCAAATTGTGCATGTGATATGTATTTCCTTAGGTCTATAAGCAAGCATTTAATGTAGCGATTAGTATTTAAAATTTCAAATTACTGCAGTAAGTGCAGGTAAGCTCATCTGCTTGCTATGTTGCAGGGCCAATCTCCAGAGCAGTTTAAGATTGTGATACCGAAAATTCCTGCTTATTTTACGGTATGCAAATTTTCCTCATTTTGTGGAACTTATATGTTAATATTTTTAAACGTCGTTTAAGTGAAGTAATCTTTCCTCCTTGTAAGCCCATGTATCTTCCTTCTCCTAATCAATGTGGGATGACTCAACAACATACCCTTAATTTGAAACCCCTTTGTCGGTGGATGGAAGGTTGACGCCAACCCTTTTGTTCAGAACCTGTTGAGTCCATCAATATTTTGGTTGCTAAGGTTTTGCTCTAATATTAGTTATTAAAAGGGCTAGGCTTAGGATCTAAATATGCAACCCAAAAGACTAGTCCATTAAGTGGAGTGACCGTTCTTCCTTATAAGCCCATATAATATCTCTCTTCTTCTAGCCAATGTAGGATAACTTAATAATTGAGATAATGGATTTGCAATGAGTTTCTCTCTAGAATCTCACTAGAGGCACAAACATCAAGAATATATCATATTTGGCTCAACAAGAATGTCTCATAAGTATGTTTAATTAAAAAAGGACATTAAGTGATAATAAATCACTAATTAAGCCAATAAGAATGTTTAGGATAATGTTGGAAACTAATCTTCCAAATTTGAGCATAAATAGAGTTGAAATCACCTTCCAATCATCAATCCAAAATCCAAATCCCTAAAGCCCAAAATTTTGTACCGCTCCAAGTTCTCTTTTAATCATCGCTCGGCAATTTTCATCACACCCCTTATTCACATTTTAATAGAACCCATCTTGTCTTTTTCCTAATTAAAATTTCTTCGACTTTATTTGGAATTTGGGCTACTCTACAATTGAGATGGAATAAGCCAACAATTCTTCCCCTCCGGCTCATATGGAGGACCCTCCTAAGCATGTTTTCCCTCTACAAGCATGAAGCTTTTTCTTGGATAAGGGGATAGTCATCTTGTTCGGTCCATTCTCGGTAGTACAAGTCTTTTCAAGTTGTGGCAACTTCATCTCAAACGCATCATGTAAACAATGTCACCTGACATGAATGTGCTTGGATCTTGAATGAAATGTTGGGTTCTTTGCCAAGTGGATGACACTTTGATGGTTAGAGTAGACAACATAGTATTCTTGTTTCATGCTCAACACTTGTAGGAACTTTGATTAGGAAAAAGAAAAAACATGGGTTCAACTGAAAATGTGCATAAGGGTTGTGAATGAATTGCCAAATGATTGAAAGAGAGAACCAAAAGCCTGTACGATTGAAAAACAACCTTTGGGGCTTTAGGGATTTGGATTTTGGCTTGATAATTGGAAGGTGATTTTGACTCCTTTTTTTGTTGCAACTTGAAAGGTGAGTTCCCAACATAACCCTAAACATTTCTATTGGCTTGGATTAATGTTTTAGTATCACTTAGTTTCCTTTTTTAGTTATACCCACTTGTGAGACATATTGTTGTTATTGGGCCAAGAATGGCATGTTCTTTATTAATGCTGAATCCATTGTGGAAGTTATTGAGAAAATGGGACCCACGTTTTGTACCACTTCCCATGAAAATAAGAAAGGAAGGAATGACATGTAAATTTTTCTGGAGTTTTATAGATAATCTTTAGATACAACTGTATTGGCCTGTGATTCCTTACTTTCCATTTTATTCAATTTATTTCATTCTTGGTGTATCAGCTTTGCCGTGTATATGATGCTTATACTGTTTCATATGTGTGCTTATGCTTGTAGGGAACGGGTGATCTAATGACTGCACTTCTACTTGGATGGAGTAATGTAATGCCTCTTCAATGTTTATTGAGTTCAAGCGAACTTCTGGACAATTATAGTTGATGTCTTATTTTTGATAATGTTTTCTCTTTGTGCTGTCCAGAAATATCCTCACAACCTCGACATTGCAGCAGAGCTTGCAGTATCAAGTTTGCAGGTATTACTTTTGCTTATCCTGCTAGAATATTCTGAAGGTATTAATGTTGCTATGCATCAGTGGGAGTTGTTTGACCTTATGTTACATCATGAAATTATATTCTGTAGTATAACAGAGGAAATGGCAGCTAGAAATGTAGTTGATGTTCTAGTTTGCAACATGAAGGGGTTTTGGTTGTTTTGAGAGGGCTATCTTGATTTGCTGCATAATGACATCCTTATTCTTAATTGACACAAAGTAAATGAATGTCTTGCATCCTGTTTATTACCATTCATCAGTGTTTTATAGGATATAACTGGACTCTGCCAAAAGAAATGGTTAGTGGTCACGCCGAGGCTCAACTTTTTGGGGTGATTGAACAAGTTCATCTTCTTTGCTTTCTTAAAACTAATTATTGGATTTTGTCAATGCTTTCAGGCACTTCTGCGAAGGACGGTGAATGACTATTTAAGTGCTGGATACGATCCAAAATCTAGTAGTTTGGAGATCCGATTGATCCAGAGCCAGGATGACATTAGCAATCCACAAGTGAAATTCAAAGCTGAAAAATACAACTAAATTTGCAATTTTTATTTTATACAAACGTAACTCGTTATACCGTGTTCTTGGTAGTATTTATTTTTACCGGGTTTGGTAAGTCAACTAAACAAACATGTTGTATTCTCCTGTTTTCACATAAAAAGGTTCGAGTTCCTTGGAGGAAATTGTCACATAGTGGAGACGAATTGTCTTCTCTAGATATTTAAGAGTGACTTTGGAAACTAGTAAGGATAATATCTCAAACTTTCTATCCTGAAGTATTGAATCCTACCATTTCTTGTTGGATCTGGACGATTTCTAAATCAGTAGAAGCTCCGTTTGAGTTTTAAAAGCATTCTTGATGGTGTCATTTGCCTAATCTTTTATGATGGATGGAATGAATGCAAAGCCGTTATCTTGGTCGTTTAGAGGCGCGGCAGTTATTTGTTTCCAGCTGAGTTTCATTTTTTGTTTTCCGAACCTTATCAAGTGTACCATTGTCTGCTTTTATCTAAAGATGTAATTTGCCAAGCATATATCAACTTTGCTGGGACATGGGCTAAGCCTTTCGCTTCTTTCTTGCAGTTTAGGTGAGCTTCAACTATTTTAACTGTGTTCTGTCTCAGAAAGGATGTGCAGATCCCCTGATTTCCATGTTTGCTATCAACATTCCTTTTATTGAACAATGAATATAACATAGTCGTTATATTCCCAATTCACAGTGGCCTTCCAGGAGTGGTATTATTTTTCTGTTTAAAACAAAAGGTCTTTTTGGTTTGATCAAATTCAGAAACATGCAAGTGTAGGCAAATTTTTTTTAAAAATAAATGCTAATTATTACCCTTTTTTTGGATCCTTAAAATAGTACTGCACGCCCACTAATCGAAAATTAGACATCTTACTTGCTTACAAGAGTAACTCTTAAAGATTAAGGGTGGGCAAAAAAAATTAGTAAACGAAAATTGAATCGAATGTCGGTTCAGTTCAGTTTGGTCTAATTTTTTTTTAAAAATTTGATTAGTCTAATTCGGTTCCGATTTTATTTTTTTTAAAAAAAATAACTGAATTGAAAAATTAGTGTTTTGTAATTATTTAATAAAATATTTAAATTTATCTCAAATTAAATAAATTATAATTATGTTAATATGAAGTAGACCTAAAAGTTAGGTCAAAAAATGATTTACTAAATTATTTATATAAATAAATTAAATAGCCTACAATTTAAAATAAAAAAATTCAAAAAATAGTCTAAATTTTTAAAGACTTATATAATATATAAAAATAAATTTAGTGATTTATGTAATGTGCAATGAAATTTTTTTGATTATATAATATATAACGTGTAATGTAACGTATAATATTTATTAATTTAGTCAATTTAATTTTTTAAAAACTTATATAATAAATAAAAATAAATTTAGTGGCTTATGTAACATGTAATAAATTTTTTTTTATTATATAATATATAACGAGTAATGTAACGTGTAATATATAATAATTTAGTCAACTTAATTTTTTAAAAACTTATATAATATATAAAAACAAATTTAGTGGTTTATGTAATATATAATGAATTTTTTTTATTATATAATATATAACGTATAATGTAATATATAATAATATTAATTTAGTTAACTTAATTTTTTAAAGATTTATATAATATATAAGAATAAATTTAGTGACTTATGTAACGTGTAATAAAATTTTTTTTATTATATAATATATAACGAGTAATGTAACGTGTAATATATATTAATTTAGTCAACTTAATTTTTTAAAAATTTATATAATATATAAGAATAAATTTAGTTGTTTATATAATGTATAATAAAAATATTTAAAAAATGAATTAAAATAATCAAGCAAATTATTTGGACAAATGAATTAAAACCCCACAATTTAAAATGAAAAAATTAAAAAAATTGAATCGGATTGAACAAGTTTTTACTAAATTATTTGGACAAATAGATTAAAAAAAGCCTACAATTTAAAATAAATATTTTTTGAAAAAAGTCGAAAAACCGAATTTGACTAAACAAAAAAAAACTAGCCCGGTCCGGTTCATTTTTTTTCTTAAAAAAATTAATTTTAATTTTACATATTTAAAAAATCAAACCAAACCGAACCAAGCCCGAAGGCACAAAGCTGTATTACAACATTAAATTATTATTAAGAGTAGCCCATAAAAAATACAAATATACAATAGGGCTACAAGTTTAGGCATATATGAGGCTATTCATCAACTGGAAAGCTTCCCTAATTCACCCTTTAAACACCAAACGAGTTGATCATTGGAAAAGAAATAGAGATGTGGGCACCTTAGAATGCACTTTAGCATATGTATTCAAAATTTGACAGCTCAAAAATTCCTAAATTTTGATTACCTTTCACCTGCAAGAGGCCAAAGAGTTGAGAATGTAGTTGAACACAAAGATTAGGGATTAATGCTTTTTCTTTATCTGAGTGGGATTGCACCAAAATGCATAATCCAATTCTAAATTGAAATTGTCCACTCGGTTTCCTTTGGAAAGAATATTCAATGAAAAAAAAAATTCATCAAAGGCTAGCCAAACTATTAATTGAAAAAAGCAACTGTAATAAAATATTGTAATTACGTCAACAAAGTAGCAGTTTGAGTATCTTGTTACATCATCGATAGATTAAGGTACCTTAGATACCATCTGATTAATGAAAATGAAAACAAGTTATCGAAATGTTCAATTTGAATAAAGTACCGATTACAAAAGACTAGATAGAAGATTAAAACTTGCAAAATCAAAATAAGTGGTTTAGTTATCTCTCTTCTTATGGTCAATTAAATTGGCATATAGTTTTGCATCTCTTTTTCAAAATGAATTAAACCTTAGATAGAGATTAAGGGATGAAGTGAAGTAATCGTGTTGAGATCAAGCAGATCCTATTCTTCCTGCTGTAGATCATATATGAATATTTCGTTTATAATAATACAAGGGATGTGAGCCACTAAAAAAATACTACCACCATTCTGTCATCTCCCATTTTATAAAAAACTTAAATTTTGTTCACAAACCCTAACATTCTAACATCTAATAAAAACTTCAATTTCAAACTCTTAATATTTATAGTTTGTAATTAATGTTCTCCCTTGGATCTCAGCCCATAGGATCCAATGATTATGCATCGCCAACATGTCCACTATAACTCACACTCACAAGTATGGCCCAATGGTACAAGGATATGTGGTTGTCATTAGGCTGACTTGCAGTCCTTCTCTCGCAAACATTATCCTTAAACATTGGATATACTCTTCGACTTATCACCCTGGTCGCGTATCGACCACCCTGGTCATGCTTAGACTTTTTCTAAAGGAGTCAATCACCGAGAATTATAAATAAGATACACTTTTCATAAATATAATCCCTATATTCTTAGTATAAGTCCTATAAGACCAAAAATGATTTAACTTTATTTGGGTAAAAATTTAATATTGTAATCTAGGAAGGAAAAGTCTCAAGGGGCTTCCAACCATATTAGAATTCTAATACTGCATTACAACCCTATAAATAGGGTCTAGTTTTGTCAAGAGATACAAAATTTTAATTATGATTAAAAACAAGAGACTGTTATTCTCAACAACAATAATCAAGGCAATAATATTTTGAAGGCTTTGGGACCTTTCTTTCTCAAAACCTTTAGTATAATTTCTGATTGTCATTCACCATCCACCTTTCTTATTTATTTTTCTTGTATTTGCCTTTTTTTTGGTCGTTATTGACTTATGCATCATAATGTCTTTGTAGGAAAAACTTCTGGTGTGACCTAATCTTTATTTTTTTGTTACAAGATTCTTATTAGGCTTGGCATTCTTGGAGCGGATCAGCTCAATCCAGTTGCCTATTCTTCCCAAGACCTAGCTAAGCTTCCTAAGATAAGTAAATTTAACTCGTTGATTTAAATATTAATAGAATTATCAAGTCAACAGTTTGGTGTCATTTATGGGAAGCGAACAAAAAGATATCGAATAAGACAAAAAGAAATGAAGAACGAATCTTCAAAGACCATTTTATCTTTTACATAGCTGCTCAAAACAACGGGCAAACCCTACGAGCTGATGAGAATCTAGCACCACAAAGTCCAGATAGATATATAGAAATACGAAATAGCAACACACCATATCAAGATAAAGAATTGATAGACTGGCAAAAAATATTGGAAGAAGAGCTTAAAAAATCACGACAAGATAGGGATGAACTAAAGAACTTGATGACTGAAGTTTTGGAAAATTGTAAGAACCTAGGAGGACTACAAGAATCCTAACAAATCCCTAAATCGTAACAGGATTCCATAAATCCAAGGAGTATCCTCCTAATAACAGGAGCAGTAAAAAGTTTCTTTGGCTAACCTAGGAACAAAAAGGGAAAGGAGTTTTAGTAAACTCCTCTAAAGAAGATAGTCTCCCACCGGGCAAAAGGACACACTGTAGAGACTATGATTGCATTTTTGTCTAATTAAAAATAAGTAACTTAAACCTTCTAAGATGTAACCAAGGAAAAGGCAATTTAGGCGAACGTAATGCCTAAAGTATATTGGATAGGCTTAGAAGAGAAAGTAGAGACACACAGGATGCTAAAGAAAACCTAAATAAGTGAAGAGAAGATAATAGGGTTAAGGGAGATGCTTGAGAAATCCTAAACAAATGAAGAGAAGATAGCAGAATTAAAGAAGAACAGAGAAATATTGAATATGAAAAGAGAAAACAACAGAATTAAGGTTGATATGAGAAAGATTCTAAATAGGATCAAGGATCATAAGTATAGCAAGCAACCTAATTCAGTACCCAGGTATAGAGACTCGTTGGCAGAAAAAGTTCAAAGTCAAGAGGAGCGATTACAACAACTCATCGAGAATGAAAGAAGGCAAGAGCTTCCTCTCCTAAAAGTAACTGAGTAGGAGAGAAGGTTCCCTCTTATCGAGGAGTTCAGAGATATGGAATTACCAATAAGATTCAATAATCTATAAAGGCACATCAGACCCTATTATTATGTTAACTAGGTAACTAATCTATTATTAATTGTAGGGCTCATAAAAAAGTAGTTGTGTCATTTATTCCATATGAATTTGATGGGTAGACCCTCATCTGGTATCGAAGCTTGAGACAGAGAAGTAGTTCCTCATTCAATGAGCTGACCGAGAAATTTTTCTAGCATTTCTGAGAAGCTTTCGAAAAGGCTAAAGATTTACAACAACAGTAATAACTTAAACAAGGTCAGAATAAAAAGCTTGAAAAGCTTTATGGAATAATTATATTATGAGGTCTTTTAACTTGGAGCATTTGATCTTTCCATTGATTGGAAGCATTAAAGCCAGGGTTAAAATTAAGCCGACTTTGGTATTACCTATCTAAGAACTTTTCTACAACCTATATGCTTGCCTAACAATCTCCTCGATATATGAAAAATCAAAGAAGAAGAAACAACAAAGAAAATTTCCAAAGCATATGCACGAGAAAAGATGCAAGGATGTGAGTTTAAAAGATCCCCTGAAATAAAGATGACATTAGAACGAAGAGATAGAACACCACAAAAAATAACAAAGTATCTTCGAAAAAAAACCCTTTGAAGAGGACATTAGAGAGATTGGACAAGGAGATCTCCCTATATAGTGGCAAAAGTATAAAGAGAAAAATGCATCCCTTTAATTATTCCCTTGGTGGTAATGTTTGAAGCTATCAAAGAAAGGTCTGCTTGAAGAGAAAAAACCCTCATGGTGCTACTTGAACAAAGAAATAAAGACAAAAGGTGGGAATACCATCAAGACCATGGATACACTACCAACGAGTGCGCACCCTTAAGATTCCAAGTGGACTAACTAATGAGAAATGAGTACTTGAAAGAATTTAGGTTGATATAGGACCAAAGCAGTCTCAACCTAAGAAAGATCTGGAACTTGTTAGCTTTCGACCACTATAAGCAACTATAATTATTTCAGGAGGTCCTATATTGGCTGGAGATTAAAATAGACAAAGAAAGAATTATTCTCAATATTCACTGGTAGAACATAAAGTGATGTGTAACACTAAAAAACCATGAGTTCATTCAGTACCTATCATGTTAACTGATAAGGATGCATAATGTGTAAATTATCCCTATGATGATGCACTAGTTTTGACTATACAAATAGCTTAAATATAGGTAAATCAAGTACTCGTAGACACAAGAAGCTTAGTGGACATAATATTTAAAGACACATTGAACAAGCACAATATTAAAGATTTAAAGATTGAGGGAACATAGACTCCCTTATACGGATTTAATGACAACTGCGTCATGTCACTAAAAATGCTAGGTTTACTAGTGTATTTAAGAGAAAAACGTTATACATAAACCATAATGGTAAACTTTGTAGTAGTCAATCAGGTAATGCCTTACTGAGTTATGCTAGGAAGACACTTCATAAAAAGCTTGAATGTCTCTATGTCATTCCACTATTTAAAACTTAAGTTTCCTGTTAGAGATGGATTATGGATCATTAGTGGAGATTAGAAAGCAATAAGGAATTGCTATGTAAACTTATTTAAAATAACTTTTTTTTTAATCTGCACAGTAGATCCAAGAAAAGAAATAAATCAAAATCCCCAAAGGCAATAAAAGACTTAATCTCGGTATCTGTCCGATTAGGATCTCTAGAATGTAGTAATAATAGAATCACAGCTATAGTCAAAGATAAAGGAAGAATAGAGTTCATGAATTAAAGAGTTCTCAGATATCTTCGCTTGGTTACATGAAGACATGTCGGGAACAGATCCCACCCTTATATCACACACATTGGCTGTCAATTCATCTTTTAAGCTATTTAAACAGAAGAGGAGGATTTTTAATCAAGAAAGAATGAAGCTATTGTGACTGAACTAAAAAGTTATTGGTAGCAGAATTTATTTGAGAAGTTCATTATCCCAAATAGTTGGCTAATGTTATGATGGTAAAAAACAACTAACAGAAAATTGAGGGATATGCATAGACTTCACAGATTTGAACAAGGCCTGCCCTAAAGATATTTTTCACTCCCAAAGATTGATCAATTAGTAAACTCTACAGTTGACCACACCCCTCTCCGTTTCATGGACGATTTCTCAAGGTATAATAAGATCAAAATGTTTCTTCCTAATTAAGAAAAAACATCACTTATCACTCATCAAGGAACTTACTATTATAGGTTATGTCTTTCAGACTTAGAAATGCAGGCGCTATCTACTAGAGACTCGAAAACAAAATATTCAAATCACTAATTGGAAGAGCATTAAGGTGGACGTGGATGATATGATTGCAAATTCAGTGCAGACTAAATGCTACGTGGGTGACTTAGGAAAGACCTTTGAAACTTGAGAGAATATAACATGAAGGTAAATCCCGATAATGTGTTTTTGGGGTCCAATCAAGAAAATGCTTGGGCTTCATAGTGAGTCAGAGATGAGTCAAATCCAACCCAGACAAAGTTTGACCAGTTTTTGAGATAAATGACCTAAGCACCGTTAAAGGAATACAAAGACTTATAGAACGAATAGCTGCCTTTAGCTAATTTATTTCTAAAGCTACAGATAAATGCTTTAAATTGTTTTAGGACATCAAAAGTAAAAATAGGACAAGATGGACACCCCTCTCCCATAAACATTGCTCAGAAGTTAAAAGAATATCTAGATTAGCCACTTCACCTTGCAATTACCAAAGGCTAAGGACCGATTGATCATATATTTAAGGGTTTTAACTCAAGTAGTAAGTGTAGTATTGGTCTAAGAAAAAGAAGGTGTCAAAAGGCAATTTTATTTTACCAACAAAGCCTTCACAATTTCTAAAGCTTGCTACCCCTTAATAGAAAAACTCGCATTATAATTGGTCATGGTAGGACAAAAGTTATGATCATAATTTTAGGCCTACACAATAATCATCTTGATCGATCAACCCTTAAGGCAAATTCTATACAAGCCTAACCTTTCTCATTATTTGGTTAAATAGACAATCAGACTCAATAAGTTCAGCATTCAATATAAACCAAAAATGGCCATTAAAGGACAAGCCCTCACTAACTTTATTGCAGAGGGCACCTATGAAGGCAAGGTCAAAATAAAAGCCCCTAATAGATGATTAAGATAAAGAAATACCTATAGACTATCAATAATAAGTGAGTACCTGCTAGCTCAACTTAGACAATCTTTATTGATAAAGCTTTCAATTTTAAAGAATGTGAAGCTGGAATTGTTTTTATCAGTCTAGAAGAAGATGAGCTTAGTTATTGTGGAAGATTTAACTTCTTTGCTACAAATAATGAGGTTGAATATAAAGCCCCCGTAACTGGGTTAAGACTTGCTTGATTAATTCTTGCTAAAAAGGTCTTTATTAAAAGCGATTCACAGCTTATCATCAACCAAGTCAATAAGGAATTTCAAGCTCGAGGAAACCATACGACTGCCTCAGAAAGTTAAAAAGAAAATAGAATAGTTTGAAGAAGTGGAGATCCAGCAAATACCAAGATTAAAAAATCATAGAGCAAACATACTAGCAAGGATAGCTTCAATAAAAGAAGCTTGAATACCACGGCTTGTCCTCTTTGAGGTTATCTCCAAATTGAGCATTAAAGAAATTGAAACCGAAGAGGACTGTAGATTGATCAGCCCCAAATTGGATGAACCCTATTCAAGAATACATAAAAAAAAGAATGATGTCTAGTTTCTAACTAAGTGCAAGTGCATGTTATTGCAACAAGTAATATAAGAATTGAGTCCAAGTATCATTCCCACTGAGACTTATTTAACTTAATTCTATAAATCAAGTACTAAAATTAATCCTACTTAACTTTTTTTAGATGAAATCTAATGACGAATGATCTCTAATTTATCTAATTTTATTAAATTGAACCTAATCTTAATAAAAGAGCAAACAAGGGTTAAATTCACCAATATAAGAAGAATTTAGAGTTTTGATTTATCTCTTAATATTTCATTGAACCTATTAATCTCTTTGTTAATCTCTTAATAATAAATTGCTGGCTAGATAACGAATATCATTATAAGCCTCTATTAATGGTCAGATGACTCTATCTCATCCTAATAATAACCTAGATGTCTATGTAACTAGAATAGTATGAAATTCATTAAGAACATGTCTAATAATGCATACATGTCATTTATGTATATTTTTATCCTACATGAAACTCATAGTTGTTATAGTTTTTCAAGATTATTATGATTCCTTGAACAATCAATAAATTGGCCAGATATATAAAAGCATTAAACGCAAAATAAAATAAATCAATCTAATTCATTAAATTCATAAAATAAGAAAAATAATAATATCCAACTATATATTAGGTTCAAAACGTCTAACCCTTGATCAAAAGAATTTATTTTATAATGAATCTAAGAGTATCAAAGCAATGAATTAAAGACATGATTAACAAAGACATCAAGTAGAGAAGATAAAAATAATAATAGAAGTTAATGCCCTTGGAATTATTTCTTCTTCTCTTTTACTTGTTGTGCAATCCTTGCTTTTAATCTTCAATCTTCTTGTTTTAATCTCTCTTGAATTTTTTTTTTTTTATATTTGCTCTAATTTTTTCTATGTTGCCTTCCTCTATTGGCTATGAAAAAGAGTATTTTTATAAGTCTTCATAACCCTAAGGGCATATGGCTAAGAATCCAAGTAGTATTAGGAGTCCTAAAAATTAAGGTCTTTAGTTGCATGAGCACTGCGGTATTGGTTGGTATGTGCACGGTGCTCTAACTTGGAAAAATGGTGGCGAAAATTCTAGTTAGGTGTTGCAGCGCTAGTTGGTGGACACCACGACACCTGCCCAAAATTTTCGAATTCTTCATTTTTTGTTCGATTTCCCTAGTATCTATATGTCGTGGGTTGAAAACCTATAGTTGATCAACATCTTTAAATAAATAGCCAAATACTCATGATTTAGAGTAAAATTTAAGTCCAAGATAATATAAATAATAATCTATATAAACCCCTATCAAATACCTCTAAACTTAAGACTTTACGCATTCTCGGGCATAACAAAAACTAAACACTCACAATTATTTTTAACTCAATATAAAATTAAAAAAAAAATTAGGTTGATTAGATGATCATAATCATTATCTCAAAGGCTTTTGAAATGGCACGTCTCTTTCAGAAATCAATAAACAACCCTTAGTAATTTATAATACCATTAATCAAGTTCTTCATTCTTCCTTATATTTAATCACTTTGTGTGTATGTGTTTATTAAGCAAGTAAATAGTCAAATGATATCTAGATTTACTCAGTAGCTTAAAATAGCATATAAAGATGATGTCTCGGTATATTTTAATTTATAATAACACTTACTATAAGTTTATTTTTCATACCACTCTCTATTAATGTAGAAAGATAGATGTCTAAAGATCTATTGAGGACTTTAATTAGCTTGTAACGAAAGGCTAGGATCAAGGTGAGATATAAGGCATATATTTATGAAGTTCATATCACATCATGAACGCTTTATACTTTACCTAGAAACCTCTTGATTCATTCTCTTTGATTTATCTCATCTCCAAAACTTATGGTATTTTTATCTTTCTTTTAATCACTATTCTTCAAAAAAATTCTTTTTTTTTTCTTAAGTTAGTGGTGTAAAAAATTTAAAGACTTATTTTTCCTTTTAAGAATATTTTTAAGTAAACTAAAGGTTTATGGTGTTATGGATAATTTTTGGATAAATAAGCTTAAAGTCTCGAGGCTTGTATGTGGTTAAACAAAAAAAAAAAAAAAAGGTATTTAGGCTTAAAAGGGGTAATTAGGGATAAATATACACCTAAGGTAGACTAGAAAGGTTCAATTGGTTAAACATGGCCTAATGCAATTTTTCTATTCATATGTTTTCCAATATTTCATCTCAAGTAGTAATCATGCAAGTTCTAGTGTGTTGGCCTTTGAGATGGTGTTGTACTATTTAAGTATGAGTATCTCTAAGCAATCAATTCAACTAATACATATTTTATTTCAATGTGCTAAAAAATAAGTGATAAAAAATAAAGTCGAAATTAGTTCAAGATTCTTGGTATGAGAATTATCTCAAGTATCTATCATGTCCTAGGGACTTGTAAAAAAAATTCAGCCAATATTTTATTTCTTATTATGGACTAATGATTATCATTTCAACCAAAAATTAATCAACTAAAAAATATTAACAAGCAAGATGACAAAAAATATATGCAAAAAAAAAATATATATATAGGATAAGTGTTTCTCTTCCCCAAACTAAAATTTGACATTGACCCCAATATCAAAAAATAAAAACTTGAGAGTAAGAAATTTCCTTAATAATTGAAGTTTAAGCATTGCAATGTTTGTATCTTGATGTAACTGTGTTTTTCCTTAGTTTCTAACATTTACAATTGCTTGTCTCACTGTTGTAACCCTAAAAGAAGAAAAAAGTAAATAAAAATGAAAATAAGTGAAAATAAAAACAAAATTTACTTAGGTTTTCTTTCAAGAAGCGTTGATTTAATGTCGTCGACTTAATAAGGCACTTTATATTCTTATGGTGAATCAAAGCTAATGGTATAGGCATCTTGGAATGTATTCATGCTAGCACCCCTCTTTATGGTCTTTTATAGCCTTGAAATTAAGCTTTGGGCAGTAGCTTTCACTCTATGTTCATTGTGCTCTTTTGGAAATATTTTAATCTTAGACAAAGGTAGGGAGTTCCTTTTGCCCTTGTCTTTGATCTTTTCATGAAAGTTCTGTTCATGCTTTTTCTTTCTTTTTCTTCTATGCTTTATTGCTTATGTTTTGATGAAAGAATTTATTGTTTCCATCTCTTTTAACTGTAAAAGTTATTGTGGATTGTTTAGGCGCACCACCTAAATGCTAAAACAGTCTCTATTTTCTATTGGCAACTTAATCTCGTTAAAGACTTTGAAAGTTACTATTTATCTTGTACCTTAATTGTCAACTTCCTTTTTTGTACATTAATTGCAGTTTATTCGGTGGGTAGGATTAGTCATCCAAGGATGATTGGAATTTCTTTATCTTCTTCCATTTTTAGAACAATGAAATCAACAAGAAAGATGAACTTGTCCACCTTTACTAGAACATCCTTTATGACTCCCTTAGGATAGGTGAAAGATCGATCAGCAAGTAGGAGTGTGACATTATAGGATTTGCTTCTCTTAAACCCAATTTGTTGTAAATTGAGAGTGGCATAAGATTTATGCTCGCTCTTAGATTACAGAGTACTTTTCCAAAGTCATAGTTTTTAATGGACCATGGTGTGGTAAAGCTCCCAGGATCTTTGAACTTATGAGGTAGCTTCTTTTGAAGAATGACATTACACTCCTCTGTCAATGCTGCAATCCTATAATCCTTCAGTCTCTTCTACTTCGAAAGAATGATCTTTATAAACTTGACGTAATTATGCATTTGGTCAAATACATCTGCAAAAGGAAGATTAATGTATAATTTCTTAAAGATTTCAAGAAATTTTAAAAATTGTTTATCTAGTTTCTTCTTTTACAACCTCTGAGGGAATGGTGGAGGTGGATTGAAAGTCAACACATGATGTTTTTTGCATATTGTTGCTGGTGTTTTCTGTTGTGTCTTAACTTTTTTGCACTTCATTATTTTTCTGTACTTGAGCACTCGTTTCTGCACTTTTTTCTATAATTATTTTTGCACTTTTCTACTATTAAGCATTTGTTTTTGCACTGTTCTACTATTGATTTTCTGCTTATGCACTTATTTTGCGCCTCTGTAGTCTTTGAGGAAAAGGTATTAGAATTCTATAGCGTTGCACTTGATCTTTCTATTCTATCTTTTCCTTCCCCTTATTTCTTTGCATGCTAGATAGTAGTGGTTAGGATATGTTGTCATGTAAGACCTTACCACTTCTTAAGGAGATAATTTGGCATTGCTCTACATTTCCTCGTGAATTGGCTTTGGTATCACATGGTAAAGTTTCTTGAGGTTGCTTATTAATTACTATATCAAGTTTTCCCATTTAAGTCTCCAAAATTTTCAACGTTGTAAAATCATTTTGTATAATGGCATCATTAGACCTCATGCAATGTAGGAGCATTTCTTCTAAGGCTGTCTTCTTCTCTTGCAGTGCCCAAAATCCTAGGGGGTTTATTGGTCTAAATGATTACCCTTGGTTGTTATTCCAAGAGAAGTTTGGATGATCTCTTCATCCTGGATTGCAAAAGTTTGAATATAGGTTGTTCTACTTTTTGTTAAAGTTTCCCACATAATTTGCTAATTCCATGCATCCCCATTCATGTAGTTTCCACCACAAAAGTCACATTTTGAGTCTTGATGGAATTCATGACATCAAACTTCTTTTATAACATGTTCATTTGAGCTGTAATGCATTAAATGCGTCAATCTTATGAACACTAGTGACTTTCTTTAGTGTAACCTTTTCAACAAGCCATTGGTAACTATTCAACGTCATCACCTCTAGTAGATCATATGCATCATTTATAGACTTATTCATTAGAGCTCCTTCATCAACGACATCTATAATGGTCTTTAAATAGTCTACTAGTCTCTTATAGAACGTTTGGACTAATAGCCATTTTGAAACCCTATGATGAAGAAACTTCCTCAACATATCCTTGAATTGCTCTCATGCCTTATATAATGACTCGCCATCAATTTGAACAAATGAGGGGATATGATTCCTCATTTTTGCTGTCTTTACTGGTGAAAAAAACTTTGCTAAAAACTTCTGTTTTAAGTCATCCTATGTCGATATGGATCTAGATGGTAATGACATCGACCAATTTTTGGCTTTATTACTTAAGGGAAAAGGTAATAATCTACTCAAAACTCGAGAACATATAAATAAGGGACTTTTGAAGCTAAATAGATGCATACAAGCCAAAGCACAAAAAAGAACAAGTTTCAAAGAGATTGAAACTAAATTTGAAGATTGAAGAATGACATACACATAAGTTGAAGAGAGAAAAGTAAAGAATCAAGGCACTACTATTTGTTTATTCTCTTCTCTTTCTTAGATCTTATATTTTCCTTCATCATGTCTTTGAATTTATGTTTTGGAACTTCTTCCATTATCATGAATTAATTTTCTATATCTAGGGTTGCAACCTTTGAAGTCAATATGTAATTGAATTCAAAATTTTTTTTATTTTATAAACTCAATACTTTGTATTGTTCAATCTGTTGGGATTTGTGCTACGTGCCATCCCTTTATATATGAATATTTGTTTAATATTTATACTAGCATTATAATTTTATCAAATGGCTAATTATATTTTATATATGATAAGATGCTTGTAACATTTCAGACATTGTATGATCTAAAAGAGTTTAGATCTTGTCTAAATGAGTTTAGATTAGTGCTAAGTATTAGCAATATTGAGAGTTATAAATGTTAAGAGTTGGCATTGATAAGAGTTATTAGGTTATAAGAGTTAACGGTATCTAAAGAGTTATAGCCTTATCTGAAATGAGACAAAGACTTGAGAATATATTAATAATGACGTAATTGCAAAGTGTTGTAAATAATGCTAGGAAATGTCATTATATAAATATGTTCTCAAATATTATGTTTCTGATCTATCTTCACTAATGGTCTGTCAGTGAATACCTTAATAAATATATAGATCGATGTATATCTATATCTAGATGATCCAGATGGTTAGTCTTAGCAGACCATGAGTTTAGTAGAAGCTTGTATAGAGATACAGGTATTCAGTAAGGACTAAATATTAAACAGACTCACAAAGATCTCCAATAGACATCCCATAAAGTCATCAATGAAGGGTCTTTTGAGTTGAATAGTATTCACAGTCCTTTGATCTGAGTGCCATGATGGGCTTGTAAGTGATCTACCATATTTTAGTTCTACATATGTCAGAAATCTTTCATAGTCTAACCGTTAGGTGTCGCTAGGTATGGTCCAATGCTTATGGAGTCCGGTGTGTATAGATATGGGATCCATTTGTTGGGAGTTGATGAATTCTTAGGGTGCTTGCATGTGGGATGTATTCATCATACAACAAATATACATATCTCATACATATATGTGCACAGCAGAAGATTAAAACAATACAATGAACACATGTAATACATATTTATTAAATGAAAACTGAGATTGAGAAATATAACCCATGAAGCCTTGGATTAATTTGCTTGAAGTCCACCATGAAATGAATCTTTAATCAATCATAACAATCAACAAAGGTGAGTTTGATTGTCTAGAATAGTAGTATTTTAATCCAACATTTTGTTTAACTCTTAAACTTAATTCAAAGTTAAACTCTTTAACTTAATTAAATTTATTTTTCTTTTTATTCAACTCTTGAACAAATTAAAACAAATCTATTTTAGTTATTACAATTAGTAACCATTTAATTTATTTGTTTTGTTGTTCTAACACTTAAAACACAAAACAAAGAATTTCAATTTCTTAAATTAAAATAGCTACCAAAATTGCAAAATCTAAAATCTAAAACATCATGAATTTTGAATTTCATTTCACTTTATATACTAATGCATTAATTTCAAATTAATTTGAATTTCATTTGCATTTAATTTAACTTAACCTAACTATAGTTAACATTTAACCTTAGTTAGATTATATTAACTTAACCTTTAGGTTAATAAATATTTAAATATTTTAATCATAGTTAATTAACTTAACCATGGTTAGGTTAACCTTTACTTAACCTTTAAGTAAGGTTAACTTAACTTAACTATATGGTTAACCTTTAACCATAGTTAAGTTAAATAATTTATTTAACAATTAAATAAATAAATATTTATTTTAATTATTTAACAATTAAATAATCATAAAGTGAATTACTTTTATATCCTTACTAGGTTACCAAGTTAACCTAAAGTGCGTTCCACCATTTAACCATATACTTTAGTTAACTTAACCTTAGTAATCTGCTGAATTATACTATATTGAACCATTCAATACGGTAAATTGTCAAAGTGTTCAAAGAGTACATTTTATATTGGGACTCTCTAGGTCTACACCCGATTTGTCAAATGGAACTATTCCATTAATCCGTAATCGATGCCCTACGCACACGTTACGAATATTACAAATCAATGTGTTAGACTATACAAGTTGAGGTCATAACGTATACGTATAATCCTTCCATCATTTATACCTTGGATGTGCGGGGATATAGATCTGCACCGTCAAATCCTCATTTACTCATCTTTAATCTTATCTCTAAATTTGTATCTCGATAAACAATATACGCAAACACTTTTGCTATATTGTTTAACCCTGTGAAAAACTCTTTTTTTGGGTTTATGCTTGTGGCCACAAGACTTTATGAAATACAATCACAGAGCATCGAATATATAACTTACCTACGTAAGCTGACGGATCCTATATCTACATACACCGGACTCCATGAGCATCAGACCATACCCAGTGATACATAACGGTCAGACTATGAAAGGTCTCTGACATATGTGGAACCAAAGCATGATGGATCACTCACAAGACCACTGTGGCATTTAGGTTAAAGGACCACGAATACTACTCAACTCGAGAGGACCTTCCTTTGACGGCTTCATAGGATATCTATTGGGGTCCTCGTGAGTCTGTTCAGTATCCAGTTATGACTGGATACCCGTATGCCTATACAAGCTCTAAGCTCATGGTCAATTAAGAACAACCATCTGAACCAGTCAGATATAGACATACACTAATCTATATATTGTGAATTCACCGATAGACCCGCATTGGTGATCATAGATCAAGAACATTATGTTTGAGACATACTTATATAATGATATTTCTTAGCACCTATTGCAACTCTTTGCAACTATATCATTACAAGTATCCTCTTAGATCTTTGTCCCATTATAGACAAGGTTCTAACTCTTTAGAGCTCATTGACTGTTATAACTTGCTAACTCTTAGCATTTATAACTCTCAGCTTTGCTAACTATTAGTTCTGGTCTGAACTCTTTTAGACCAGATTTGAACTCTTTCAGATCAAATAGTGTCTGTAATGTTACAAGCATTATACCATATATTATGATATTAACAATTTTTATTCGAAATATTTATTGTATAAATATTAATAATTAATATTCATACAATATTGGAATGGCATGTGAGCATGAGCTCCAACACCATTAGCTCATTTGGGTGAGTAATATATCCTAATGCTCTAATATTGTATTTCAAAAAGTCTTATGCCTATAAGCAGTAATTCTCAGGAAAAGAGTTTAACCCTAGGGATAAATAATATCACAAATGTGTTTGAAAATATTATTTAATGAAATACAATTCTAGAGATAAGCTTTCAGTCGGGTATATAGAGATTTGACAGTGTTGATCTATATCTCCGCTTTACCCAGATATAAATAATGGAGGGATTATACTAATATATTATAACCTCAACTTGTATGGTCTAATGCACCACTTTGTAATATCCATAACGTGTGTGTGAGGAATCATTCACAGACGTATGGAGGAGTTTCATATGACAATTCGAGCGTGGAGCTAAAGAGTCTTATAATATGAAGTGTACTCGTTGTGCACTGGGGCAACATTATGGATTGAACAGTTCCATCCTAGAAATTCCAACAAACCGAAAATATATTTCAGGATTCCTCTGGTTATACACTTGTCTAGACTTAAATGTTAAGTACATAATTTAATTAGTTGACAATAGTTATTGACTAATTAAATATTGACAAGTAGCACAATTTTGTTCTATGAATTATTTTTCCATGAATTCACCCATTAATCATGTTAGTAAAATTAAACAAGGTAAAAATTAATTATTTAAATAGTTAAATAAATATTATTTAAATAAATGATAATATTTATTTTGTTATTATTATTTTGGTTTAGATGGGAGACATATACCTAATTAGGTATAATTGCCACTAAATATTGCATTTTAGTTTTTTGACCACTTAATCAATTTTGGGAGCACTTATAAAATGCTTAACACACCTAAACATTATTTTGAATAATTAATTAACAAAAGGGTGAAGCAAAAATTATGCATAGTAAGAGGGATTGGAAGAGAGTTTGGTTTTTGAGAGTTTTTCTTTGAAAAAAGTGTTGTGAGAAAAACTAAACAGAAAGAAAAATAAATTTCTCTTATTTTTCTTTCAAGAAACAAAAAACTTATTATTGAAAATTCAATTGTTGCTATTTTAGCTTCACAATCCCACTGGATTATTGTGAACTAGAATTAAACAAAGGTGTACTTCAAAGTGAGCTCAAAGTTAGAGTTAGGAAGAATCCAGAATTGAAATCTTCACCGAAGGTCATAAAAGGTATGTTTCTATGATCTTAAGTTGTTAATGATTTAAGTTATATGTGTATATGTTGATTACATGCTTAATTTTGCTATAAAATTCGTGTATATAATACATGTATTTATTTTTTTTAATATGTACACAATCATATGCATACACTCTAAAACACGTTAACATAATCTATCCATACTTAATGCTTTCTATCCATCTAGCCAATATTTAGATTGTCTTAGAAACTATAATGAACTTGACAAAGGGATTTATGTGTTTAGTCTAGGCTAGATTGATATATGATCATAGCATAACAATTTTAAGTTTCATAAAGAATAGATATATACTCGTATGACATATATGGTAGTAATAGATCAATTCTTAATAATTTTTATTCTCATCTGATTACTATAGACATATAGGTAATTATTAGGGTAAAATATAATCACTTGATCATTGACAGAGGCTTGTGATGATATTAGAGATCTAGCAAATAATTCATAATTGAAATATTAAGATAAAAGAAATAATTGGCTCAAGTAAAGTATTGAGGAATATTCTTTATGCTAATACTAATACCAATACCAAGTTATCTTACTTTTAATTTAGACTTTTCTTTTTACTTTTACAGGAATTTTTCAATAGTTTAAGCATAGAGAAAAAAGTGTTGACTTCATTGCTTTTGATCCTTAAATAGAAAAAATGCTTAGTAAACTACGTCAAGAGAAAAACCAGGCAACAAATATGGATGATCAGATCTAGAATGCAGAAATTCAAATCTCAATTATAAGTAAGGCGTAAAGATATTTAAGGGATTATGTAGTACCTACAATATATGGTATTCATTCAAGCATACTCAAACCTACTATTAATGCCAATACTTTCAAAATCAAGCCAATACGATTCAAATGCTAAAGGACTCTGTGTTGTTTAGTGGATTACGGTAGGATGACTCTAATGAACACATCATAAATATTTTAGAAATTTATAATACTTTTTAAGTACAACGATGTCTCTGCGATGTAGTCAGATTAAGGTTATTCCTATTTTCACTAATAGGCAAAGCTAAAAATTGGTTAATGTCGTTGTCGTTTGGATCTATAGCAACATGGGATGATTTGGCCCAAAAATTTATAGCAAAGTTTTTTCTACTAGCAAAGATAACCAAGATAAGGAATGGTATAACTTATTTTGCTCAGTTTAATAGAGAATCTTTATATAAAGCATGATAGAGGTTTAAGGACATGTTGAGGAAGTGCTTACATTATAGGATACCAAAATGGCTGCTAGTTCAAACTTTCTATAATAGTCTAGTAGAACACTTGCAGATTATAGTTGATGCAGTTGTTGGTGGTGCATTGATGAACAAATCCATGGATAAAGTATACGACTTACTCGAGGAGATGGCATCGAATAGTTATCAATGGTCAGTCGAAAGAGTTACACCAAGAAAGATTGCAGAAGTCCATGATATAGAGGCATTTACTATATTGGCAACTCAAGTCAATCTTTTATCAAAGAAATTTGATGTAATAAGAGTGAATGCCGAAAAAAAATCAAAATATCACCTTTGATTTTTGTGGTGATAATCACTTGAATGGTCAATGTATAGAGACAACACAGTATGTTGGGAATTTCAATAGATAGTAGAAATATATCCCATTCAAATTTTTATAATCTAGGGTGGAAGAATCATCCAAACTTCTTTTAAAGTAACAACCAAGTGTAGTCTTCAGAACTAAAATCCTCTAGGATTCTTAACATACCCACAACACCAACAAGAGAAGAAAATCGCTTTGGAGGACATGTTCATATGATACATGAAGCAAACCGATGCAATCCTATAGAATTAATCCAATATTTTGCAAAGCCAAGCAACATCTTTAAGGATCTTAGAGACACTAGTAAAACAACTAGCAACATCAATAAATGGTTGTCCACTAGGGTCCTTACTTAGCAATATCAAGGCAAATCCAAAAGATGATTGAAAAAAATCACAAGTTAGAAACCTTGAGAAGCAGAAGGGAATTAAAAGAAGCTATAGTAAAAGTCTAACCTCAATAACAGTTCACTCAAGATGACCGCCACTCTGAGGAAAATATATAAAAAAGAAGAAAAATGAGGCAAATAGAAGGCTTTCAGCCATGCAATCATCCTCCACATTTCCCTCAAAGACTTTATAAGAAAAAATTAAATAAGTGGTTAAATTTCTAGAAGTGTTCAAGAAACTTCACATTACCATTCTTTTTTAAAATGCATTAGAACAAATAGGTAGTTATATAAAGTTCATGAAGGACATTCTATGAAAAAAGTAGAGACTTGAAGATTTTGAAATAGTGGTTAAGCAAAAGAATGCAATGCAATTTCACAGAAGAAGCTAACTTCTAAGCTCAAAGATCCAAGAAGCTTTACCATTTCATGCATTATTAGAATTCAACATTTTGGCAAAGCTCTCTGTGATTTTAAAGCAAGCATAAATTTGATGCCATTGTCAATTTATAAGAAGTTAGGTTTGGGGGAGGCTAAGCCAACAAATGTTACCTTATAGCTTGCAGATCACTTACTCTCAAATCCAACAGGCATAATTAAGGACGTATTGGTGAAAGTTGATAAATTTATATTTCCTGCAGATTTCACTATGTTCATGAAGGAAGACCACGAGATCTCCATCATCCTCGATAGACCATCCTTAGCCACAGGAAAAACATTGATTGATGCATGAAAAGGAAAGCTTACTATGAGAGTTTAAAATGAGGAAGTAACCTTTAATGTTTTCAAATCCATAAAGCTTTTAAGTAAAAAAAAAAGAATGCTTTAGCATTGACTTAATTAACAGTGAAGTCCAAATAGTATTTGCCAAAAGTATTATTTAAGACTCATTAAAAGACATTTTCATTAATGGAATTGAGGTAAAAAGCTTAGAAACACAAAAGTACATAAAAGTCTTGAATACTTCCTTGAGATATGAAAGAGCTAATGTAAGGGTTGAGCCATTGGAGAGACTAGAAAATATTGAGGCATGCTATAAGCCCTCAACTGAAGAACCACTGACATTAGAAATCAATCCTTTACCAAGCCATTTGAGGAATGCATTCCTTAATGATTCCTTTACTCTCTCTGTGATAATCTCAATGGCTTTAGATGATGTACAAGAATAAAAAAATTGCTTAGAGTACTAAGATAGCACAAACAAGTAATAGGATAGACCATTGCTGACATAAGAGGCGTCAACCCCTCATTTTACATGCATAAACTCTTATTAGAACATGCTATAAGACATCAATAGAGAATAAATGGAGATTAAATGCTATCATAAAATAATGGTAAAGAAAAAGATCATAAAGTAGTTTGATATAAGAATCATTTACTATATCTCGGACAGTTCAAAGGTAAGTCTAGTATAATATATGCTAAAGAAAGTAGAAGTTACGATTGTAGCCAATGACAATAATGAGATGATCCCTATAAGAATAATAACTAGAGGGAAAGTATGCATGGATTACTATAAGTTGAACAAAGCCACAAGTAAAGACCACTTACCACCGCTATTTATTAACTATATGTTAGATAGATTGGTTGGACATGACTATTATTATTTCCTAGATAGATATTTAGGCCATAACCAATTTTTCATAGCCCTAGAAGACCAAGAGAAGACTACTTTCACCTGTCTCTATAGAAAATTCAATTTCTGGAGGATGCCTTTTGGACTATCAATACACCTACCACATTTCAGAGATGTATGATGGCAATATCTTTTAATATGGTGGAGTAGTTTCTTAAAGTCTTCATGGATGATTTCTCAGTTTTTGGGATTCTTTTGACATATGCTTGGATAATTTATAATTTATGTTAAAGCACTATGAAAAAACTAATTTGGTGCTAAATTGGGAGAAGTGTTACTTTATGGTCAAGAAAGGAATAATCTTATTCATCAGATCTCTTTAAAAGGAATCGAGTTAGACTGTGCTAAAATAATAACAATTGAAAAACTTTTACCACCTACCATTCTTAAAAGGGTTAGGTGTTTTCTTGGACATGCCATATTCTATGGAAGATTCATTAAGTATTTTTTCAAAATCTATAAATCTCTCTGCAACTTATTAGAGAAGGATGTATAGTTCAAGTTCGATCAAGCATGCATTGAAGCCTTTGAATTACTAAAGGAGAAACTTATTTAAGCTCTAATCATTATAACACCAGATTAGAGTCTCTCACTTAAGCTAATGTACAACGCTAGCAACATTGTAATGGAGCAGTTGTAGGGCAAAGAAAGAAAAAGGTCTTTCATGTTATTTACTACACCAAAAAGACATTGAATAATGCTCAGTTCAACTACACCACTACAAAAAAAAAAAAAGAACTTATTGTAGTAGTATTTGCCTTTGACAAGTTTTGATCTTATTTTATTATAGTTAAGGTGATAGTCTTTACAAATCATTCAACTATCAAATACCTAATCATAAAAAAAATGCAAAACCAAGGTTGATTAGGTGGAAATTGTTACTACAAGAGTTTGATCTAAAGATTCGAGATAGAAAAGGTGCATAAAATCAAGTCGCAGACCATTTATCCCGTTTGGAATGTCCAAATTAAGGCAAGGAAGAGACAATGATCAATAAGACAATACCAAATGAATAGCTCTTGGCTGCACAACACAAAGACATACCATGGTATGCCAATTATGTCAACTACTTGGTTAGTGGCATCCTTTCTCCAAACCTGACATTCAAATAAAGAAAGATGTTTTTGCATGATGTCAAATTCTATTAATGGGATGAACTTTTTCTCATCAAGCAACATGTGCATCAATAAATTTGAAGGTGCATTCCAAATGAGGAAATTGAGGATATATTACACAAATGCAATGCTTTAGGATATGGTAGACACTTTAAAGGAGAAAAGATAGCAGCAAAGGTATTACAATCTATTTTTTATTAATCTTCTTTATTTAAAGATGCATATTTCTTTTGTTATAAGGTGTGATAAGTACCAAGAAGTTAGGAACATTTCCAAAAAACTTGAGATGCCTGTATAGATATCTTAGAAGTTAAGATCTTTAACATTTGGGGAATAGATTTCATTGGACCATTCATCTCATCGTACAGCAATCGACACATCCTTGTATTAGTAGACTATGTCTCTAAATGGGTGAAAATGGTGGTGTTACCATCAGTGATGCAAAAGTGGTTCTGAAATTTCAAAAAAGAACATCTTCACATGCTTTGGCACCTCAAGAGCTATCATTAGTGACGAGTGTTCTCATTTCTACAACAAATACTTTTCATCCCTCTTATAGAATTATGGGGCCAAACACAAAATTGCCACAACATACCATTCAGCCGAAGTACCCAACAGACACATAAAGCCAACCTTGGAGAAAACGGTGAAACCAAACCATAAAGATTGGGCATTGCACTTTGAAAATGTACTTTGGGTATATCGGAAAACTTATAAGACCTTTGTTGGAATGTCTCCTTTTCACTTAGTCTTTGGAAAAACATGTCATCTACTGTTCTAGTTGGAACATAAAATTTATTGGGCTATCAAGGCTCTCAATTTTAATCTATAAGCGACTGGTGAAAAATGCTTACTATAACTCAATCAAATGGATGACTTCCATTTGCAAGCATATAAGAATGCGGATTTGTACAAGGAAAAAGCAAAAGGGTGGCATGATAAGAAAATATTATGGCGCGCATTTAAACCAGGACAATAAGTCTTATTTTTTAATTCCTCTTTTAAGCTATTTCTAGAAAAACTAAAATCAAGATGGTTCGATCCATTTAGAGTGACTAAAGTATTTCCCTATAGAGCATTAGAGGTTGAAGATGAGATATCCAAGGAAACATTTAAAATAAATGGTCAATGACTTAAACATTTTTTGAGCGTAGAAATTTATTGACAAAAGACCTTTGTTAACTTGACAAAGCCAAGAAAAGAGAGTAAACACTATGTCAAGCCGACAATGTTAATGCAAGCGCTTCTTAAGAGGCAACTCGAGTAAAGTATGCTTTTATCTTTCTTAAAAAAAAACCCCAGTGCCTCGATGCCCTAACACCCAGTGCTATGGCACTAAAGTCAGTGTCCTCAAGGCCATTGTGCTCAACACCCAGTGTCGCAATGCCTATGTTAGTGCCTTTAGAGTTGTGATGCCTAAAGTCCAAAGCCACAATGCTAAAGACTGAAAAATACCCCTTATTCCCAAGTTGCAAAGCTAGAGCGCTGAGAAAAGCACTGTGGCATTAGAGCATCATAGCACTAGTAAAAAAAAGTACAAAATTGGGCAATTTTCCTTATTTCTCCCATTTTAAAAACCTTAATCTCTCTCAATCTTCTCTCATCAAAACTCAAATTTTGACCTTCACACATCAAATTGACCACAAAACAACCATAAAAACACCTAAAATAAATAAATTTTCTTCCATTATCAACTGCAATTTTCATAAAAATTTAGTGATTTCATCAAGAATTCTAAGGGGCGCCCTAAAAACAAAATTGATGGATTTTTCCTTCAAAGGTAGAAATTTTGTGCCCTTGCTAAATTATTTTTTACATATTTATTATGGTGCAATTTGAACTAGATTATTAAGTGTTGGCTATGGATTGAATGAAAGTAGAGTTATTGGTTGTGCCTAGTATTTGTAAATTGATTGAGAGTATGAAAGGATGTTTTCTCTTGATTAATATTACACTTTGGAAGACTGAGGGGGAAACGATGTTGTTGTTGTTGTTTGAAAAGTTAAAAAACTTCGAAGAATTAAAATTTGGTGAAAGAAACACTATAGTTTTATTGAAAATTGGCTCTTAAGAGATCAAGAAAAACTCATATTGCATTGCCAAGTTTCAATAGCACCAAGTTTGTTTCACTTTTTACAATAAAACATTATGTGAATTATGTGGTTAAGAGAATAACCATTCTAAAGACAAGTTTCGACCTTCCAGAGGGAAAATTTCCAAGCATTGAAAACATCATCATTGCCAAAGAGTGGAAAAAGTTATGTACCTTACTAGAAGTAGCTGTCTTACCTATGGTGTATGAATTCTACACTAATGCCCTCAAGCACAAAAATTTGAAAGTACGAGTGCAGGGCAAAGAAATAGCGTTTATAACATTAGCATCACCTGCTTCTTCAACTCAACAACCATCTAAAATGACGAATACGATCAACTGTTAAAGAAGTTATATTTTGAGGCTATTATCAGGAGGTTATGCATAGCGGAAGCAACATGGAAGATGTTAGGGAGTTTACACGTCTTATTCCCAGTAAGATACATGAACAGAGATGAAAAGATCTAGCATTAGGGCACGACTTATGCCAGTTACACATTTTAGTAGTGTGACTAAGGATCACACAATTCTTCTCTACGTAATCAAGATAGAATGAGTATTTATGTTGAAAAGGTTATCAAGAACAATATTTTTCATAGCATCCATCAGGAGAAGGAAAGTTTATATTTCCCAGTTAGCCATTATTGCAGGTTACTTTTTTTGTTCATTCTAATTAACATTTATGCAAGCCCATTTAGTGTGACTTAAGAGTGAGTTTAAAGCACGCCGATACGAGTTTCATGCTCATCAGCAGTGGTGTACCTAGTGGACTGTATATCGGGCTCAATATATACAATTGTATGTCACTTACTTTGGGATGGACATCAGCTCACTACCACCACCACCAGCCTTCCTTGTATATTACACTGCAGCTGACGACAACTATGATACCAAGGAGGACAATAGAGACGATGAAGACGAGGGTGATAAAGACGACATGGATAATGAGTGAGGCGTCGCACAACATTCAGGAAAATGTTTTAGTTTCTCATTTTACTGTTGCCATAAGGACTTGTTGTATTTTAGGTTTAAGGGCTATGAAACACTTCTATATTTACAAAATGAATTGATTTATTTATCTTTATGTGTTCTAAGTAATTCTTTTACGTTTATTTTTTTGGTTTTGATATGGGTTTTGTATGATGCCTATTAGTCTATAATAAGAATTTGATTGTGATAGATATAATTCTTGAGAAACAATAGATGTTGCAGTTATTCTTATGTTTAATCTTTGTATTAATAGTTTTTATCTTATTTGTGATTTTTTGAACACATTAAGCATATAAAGTTATAATCATTTAAGTTTATTTGATACCTAAAGAATATTTATATATGACAAAGACATATAGAAGTCTAACACATTCTAGAACTTGTTTAATTATTACTTGAGATGAAATCCTAAGTAACACATGATTGAGAAAATGGTTTTAGGTCATATTTGGATCATTCGAGCCTTTTAAGCCTACCTATTATATTATTTTTATCCCTAGTCACCTATTTAGAGCCTAATGACTGTTTTTATTTGTTAACCACACTATACTTTAGCCTTTAAAAATATTTTACTTCATAAAACCCTTTACACCATATGTATAGTGTTCTTGTTAAAAGTTATGAGGAATATTGAGCTTATGAGAAGGAGTAGAATGAATAGTGGTTGTGATTTTTAAGTTGTTAAAAAAAAGATGAGAAACAAAGTAGAGAAAGGAAGTGAAAAATAAGTTTATGAAAATATTTGGGAAAATTGATAAAAGATAAGGATAATCCAAGAGCAAGAATGTATGTTTGTGGCGTGAATTAAACTAAAATTTATCAAATTTATCCTATTTTCACCCTAGCGTGCATTACAAGTTAGATAAAGACCTAATTGATCCAAGATTACGCATGCACCTACATTAGTGCTTAGAATTCTCTCTCTTGAAAATCATTAGATAGAAACTAAAGTAGAAGAGCAAAAAGACCACGTCTTTATATATTATTCTCAAGAAGTAATCCTAACCATTGATTCAAGATCTAAAGGTTAGAACACCCTTAAAAGCAAAAAGACTTTGTGAACTGATGTATTTCCCCACAAAGGGTACATCTTAACTGTCCAACACTTACTTTTCAAGATGGTGACTTACCAACTTCAAATAATTAAGTCCCATCATTGCTATAATCATACGTTTGTGTTAAGTGAGCTTAGAGACCTATTAGCTAAAGGAAATCTTATTGAACAAGTGTATCCATTCTCCTATATGAGATCTGATCTCGAGCACTATCCCAAAGTAACAAGCTGAGGATGTTGTTAGATTACATCAAAAGGCACTTTAAAGAAACCACTAATATAAGGGACAAAATTTATAGAACAACGAAAATTGAAGGGCCCCTATTCCTCGTGGATCTTGGCCCATAAGGCTTAATGACTACACATCCCTAACTTGTCTTTTATAACTAACAAGGCCAAGCCCGTAAGCACAGGCCCAATGGTTACAAGGGTACACGGGTGTCATTGGGTTGAATCATAGTCCTTATCTTGCCAATATTATCCTCGGTCATCGGGTATACTCTTCGACTTGACCGACTACTTTGGTCATATATCGACCATATTGATTGTGCTCAGACAGTTTCAAAATGAGTCAACCACAGAGAATCATAAATAGATACAATTCTCATATATATAACTTCTGTAATCTCAGTACAAGTTCTACACAAACAAAAAAGATCTCATTTTATTTAAATAAAACTTTAATATAGAAATTTAAAAAGGGAAAGTCTCAATAGACTTCCAACCTTATTAGGAATCTAATATTACATTGTAACCCTATTAAATAAAATAAGGTCCAATTTTATTAAGAAAGGCATGATTATAATTACAATTATAATTATAATTATTGTAATTAAAAATAGAAGATTATCATTCTCAACAACAATAATCAAGATAATAATATTCAAAAGGCTTTGGGTCCTTTTTTCCTAAAACCCTTAACGTAATTTTAGATCATCATTCACCATCCACCTTTTTTGTCCTTTTTCTTTTATTTCTCTTATATTTTTTTAAATTGTTGTTAAGTTAAGAATTAGAGTACTTTTGTACCAAAAAAAAAAAAAGCTTCCTTTGCAACCTCATCTTTCCTTTTTATTACAGCTCATCAGACCTGCCATCTTTGGAATGGATTAGCCCAATGTAAAAGCCAATTCTTGCCAAGACCTTTTTCGAGTTAACAATTAAGAAATTCAAACTCACCACATATTTCTTTTTTAAATTGCAAAGTTCAAGCAATATCGTGCCCTCCACACCAATTATAGCTTTCGGTTGAATTTTAGATGAATGATGGTCGTGGGTTAGAGTATTCGGAAAATTCTCAAGTAGTGTAGTTTTAGTTGAGTGGAAAAATTATAAAATTAAATTCATGAAAATCATTTTTGTCTTTTTTCTCACTGTTTGATTATAAAAATTTAAAAGCTTTTTTAGGGTTAAATTAGATAATGTCCTAAATATATGGGTTATTACGAAAACTTTCCGTTAAAAAGTATGACGTGTGAACGTAGAGGTTCCTGGAGTCGCAGCAAAAACACTTCAAACAAATTCTTGAACCAACGGAAGCTTTCAAATTGTTAATTTTGGTTGCAAGAAAGAACAGGGACCCAGAAGCGGCACTAGAGCTGGTAAAGCATGGAGTCACGCTTCTCCTACTAGATGTTCCTCAGTGCACTCTCGTCGATATTGACACCCAGGTCACTTCACTACTTCTACCTCTTATACTTCGGCATTTTCCTTTTTCTTGGTTTAGTATGGCAATAGAACATTTTGCTTACTGGGATTTCGTAGGAGTATAAAGAAAGCAGATTGTAGAAGAAGCTTGCGAACCTGATGCTGTTAGTTGGGTCTTATGTTGTTTCTGTTGTTTTGAATTGGAAAATAACCAGACCATGAAACGAATATATGGTTTTTGCTTTTACTTCTATTTATTGTCTTGTTGGGGTTTATTATTCTATAATTTCACGAATTTCCAAATGTTTAATATAGTTTCCATTTTTTAGATGTTCGCTGTGGGGCCTGCTTTTAAGGGTATCAAGATGATCCCACCTGGAGTTCATTTTATATTCTATAGTTCATCAAGCAGGTTAGTTTATTGCTCTTTAATTGTTGTCATTGTTACATGGATGACTTTGTATATCATTTATCAGGTAGTTTAGATTTGGGATTTTCGCATGTCATGGCTCAGTAAAACGAAAATATGCTCTTCTTCTTGGTTGAAAATAGTGCAAACATCTTCTGTTTCATGCTAATCAGTTTTATGGCATTTTTCTGCCTTCTCTATCTGTATATTATATTGATCTTATGTTTCCTTTCAAATGCAGAGATGGTAAGTTCTCGCCAATTATTGGCTTCTTTGTCAATGCTGGCCCCTCTGAGGTCTGGCTTCTGAATATCTTCAACTGATTTCTGTAAATAAAAATCTTTATAATGAAATTGTTTGCTGTGTCAAGATTATGAAATCTGTTAATTCAATAGTTTTAAGTTGTTTGTAAATGAATCTCAGAATTTAAATGGACATGTGCTGATGACATTGCTGTAACAGGTGATTGTTCGCAAGTGGGATCAACAGGAAGAATGCTTGCTCAAAGTATCTGAAGAGGAGGTTTGTTTCGTTGTTTAATATTTTGTTTGTGTATGTACATACTATTAAATGTTCTGTTTGTGCATGTACATACTATGTGAATGAGTTGTGTGTAAATCTCTTATCCTATAGAGAATTTCTTGACTTAAAAGAGTCCCAGAAAAATTGTAAAGCTCATCTCATACTAGACCTGGTGGCACAGAGTTTCACTCTGCTATAACTATGGGGCAAAACTGCAATTCTATTAGGCAAGTGCCAACGCACTCTATTTGTGAATCACAATTCTGGCAACAAGCTTGTAGAAAACTTGATTTCTTCTATTTTCTTTTTCTTTTCTTATTTAGTTTGTAAAAGGTTTGAAATTTGTAACTAAAAAGAATTTGAGTTATTATTTGCAAATACTTCAGCTTTGTCAAGCTGCAATTAGATTGTAAAATTTATGATGGCAAAAACTTTTGAACTGAATCATATAACTTTTAATTTTTGCCTAAATGTTTCTACATATACTATGCGGGGGAAGCACATCTGAAATTGAATGATTAGACCACAGTTTAGCTTAATTGTTTGTCTCACTCTTTAACTCTTTGTACTTGGCTTGATAAGTCCCTGCCAATTTATTGTTTGTCTCACATCTTGGCTTGTCTCTGGAATTTTTATGTTGGACTTATTTCCTTCCTCCTTTTATGCTACAGCTTCCTCTACTTTCTATTAAATAATCATCTTACCTGCAAAAGAGGAGATGAAAATTATTTTTATTGTCATTTCATAGGATTCCATTACTTTTGTTTGTTTGATCAGTTTTATCAGTCACGTGGTCAAAATATTAGGCTGAGTTGACCATTAAGAGTAGTTATATGGATTACAGAGAGAAGCATATTTACAAGAAAATATCATTAATAAGTAACATGTTAGTAATTTTATGTACTTAAATCCTTCTCAATTTGGATCAGTTTTGATAGGATGCTGATCCTACTAAAGGGTTAGGTGTGTTAGCACACTACATTACATTGCTTCAAAGTGCAATATGCTTGCTTCAGCTTCAATCTTATTAAACACAATTAGAATGTACTTTGTTCCAAGTTTTGCATAGGAACTGCTGCTCATCTGACGATAATCAGCTCTAGAGGATTTTGGAGGGATGATATGTTATCTACCAGTACCAAATAGAGAAACTATAATGCATTTATTTTCTTGTTTCATGCTTGCTATTGGAAATTTGACTGAACAAATAGGAGTGTAGCTCAGTAGTTACCCAACTATTGTGGGTTTTCTCCTGAACTCTTATCGATTGAACTTCTTATAATAATCCAGAGGAATAGTTCCATTGGAATTAGTAAGGCATTTAACAGACTACTTGGATGCAGGCATCAAACACCTGTGTAATTGAATTTTTTTGTCTACCTCTTTAAGAGACTGAAATTCATGAAAAATTCAAACTGGCTGATATTCTTCTAAATACTACATATTCTTCTCCTTGCTGGAAAATGATGTCTTGATCATCTGGAATCACAGGACGACTATAAGTTCTCCAAAGAGGATAAACTGATTCTCTTGCATGAGCATGAGAGAATTCTTATGATGACTCTACTTTCAAAGTTCTGATTCTAATATTTCAACTTTCTCAATGAAAAGTCTTTCATTTTTGGTTATACAGTGTCTCTAAATATTTTTTCATTTTTGTAGCCTTTACATACCAGAAGTCAACTATTCACAAAGGTAATGTTCCGAGTCTTTTGTGGCTTAGTATGTGAAACTGTGACTTCTAGGATGCAAATATTTCTTGAAGGCGATAACCAACTAAAATCATTTGTATTATCTCAACTTTGGGTTCAATCAAGGGCCATTTTCCACGTTAAGATTCCTCCATGTTTTTTTTCCTTGGATATAGGTTCACTTGTTTTGTGAACAAATAATATCAATTTTTGGCTTATTGCTTAGTGGAAATTCTCTACCTTGGTTTCTCTAATGGTCTTCTTTCCTTTTTCATTTTAAGTTCTTGTTTTTTCCCATTTTCAAAGTCCAAGGGGAAGTTTAGAAGTATTTATTTATTTTTTATTTTTAATAAAGAAACCATTATTGAAGGGTGAAGTTTACTAGTTATGATTTAATCATGGGATAAAATTGTCTGGTATAACTGGTTACTTATAACATATGCATATGCAACACCAAACATTAACAGCTGAACTGTTTTTCCTTTCTATTTAACTGTAGTAAAAGAATTTACCTCTTACTTGCCTTTCATTATTTGTTCCTACGGTTGTTTAACATGTTCTTACCACAGTTCATTAAGGTCGTCTACTATCAACTGAAATATGGACTTCGGAAAGACCACAGTGGCTCAGAGACTAGAGTATCCGCACTATTAGACGACTCGTGGTTGTCTGCTGATAGTTTTTTGCACCATCTTTGCAAGGTAATGAAGATTTTTATGTGTTTAATTTGCTACCACGCTGAATGTACTTGGCATGATTGTGTTGCTGTGCTGTTATTTAAGGTTGGGTATCTTCTGGCCAAATTCTAAGGTCTCATTGCCTTAGTAATTTGATCTACAGGTTGCTAGCTTATAAATTGGTCAACTTAGTGAACTTGTTTTCCTAAGAGGAGATCATTCAATTTTCATCTTAAGTTGCATTAAATCTTGTGTATATTGGATGACATATGAAATATTCATTAACTGTCAAATGAATTACAGGATTTCTTTGCATTGGTGAAAGAGGCTTCTGTTATTGATGGAGATCTTCTATCATGGGTAACTGCAAGTTATTATGCAACTTGAACAATGTACTGTTGTTGTGAAGGAAATATGTTACTAGAAAATATATCAATAGCCATCAGCCAGATCCTGATAATACTCTTATGTTCAATCAGAAATTATAAAATCTTCCCTTCAAAGTTATAGTCAGTGCATCTTCAACACTTGGAATTTTGAATTTCTTACAAGCAATATGAGTCATTTCTCAACAGGAAGGAGGTTTGAGATTAACTTTTTTTAACAACTTGCCTAATAAGTACCTGGAGTGAGCTGATCCGGCTGCTTGCATGGGTTTACTAAAACTATGATGAAGTCCAACATATATTTCTTTCGGAAACAGTCACGAAAGCTAAATAAATTGCAAGCATTGTTCTATAGCTCAGAATTATATTCCAGATGTTGTTTTGATCTATTATTCATGCTGATTTTGTATTTTTTCTTGTTTACGAGGACAGTCATTGATGAGCTTTCAGAAGTCCTTTGCTCTGTACTAAAGGCTGTAATCTGTTGCCTAAGAACTTAAGATTTCCCATTGATGTGCTACCCTGAATAATTAACAACCAAAGTAAAAATAATAAAAAAAAAGTTTATTGATTTTTGTCTTTAGCTTACTTGTAGTATAAGAAGGTCCGAAATCCCAACTCTTTTTAACTCTTATAGACAAGGAAACTCAAGGAGCTGCTTGAGAACAGTCTAGGATGGGAATTTCAGCAGAACAGTGCTGTTGATGGAATATACTTCGAGGAGAATGATGAGGTCAGTCTCTTACCATATCGCCTTTCTGCCTGTCTGTCTCATTATGCACATGTGGATATGCACTGCTGCACACGTGCTTGCACAGACGAGAGCTTATTGATTTTTCAACATGTGCAGTATGCCCCTGTGGTTGAGATGTTGGATGACTGAAGGTGTAACGCAGCTGCCGGAGTTTGATCGTAAATGCTTTTTTACTACATCCATGTTGAACAATCAGCTTAATGGATGGTGGAGAAAGCGGACAGTCAGAAAAAGTATGACGGCAGTCACCACTTTCAACATTTCTCTAGAGCTATCAGTTGAATAATATGGTAGCCCCTTGATGTACTTGTGTTTATATACAATTAGTACAGAGGATGATCTTAGAATCTGTATAATATAAATGGGTTTATATAATCAATTGTACAGAATCTGTTGGTTCCACAGTATTTTCTAATTTTTTATTGATTGCATTCTTGTGCTTGTACACTCAAAAGTACACTTTTCTTTTCTTTTCTTTTCGCATTAATTATAAAAATAGAGATATGCAAACCAATTTAAACAAACCAAGAGAAATGCAATTTTTTTTTATTTCAATTTATTTTGTGTCAAATCACAAAAGTTGTTAGATTTTGTATAGGAAAAAACAAATGTAATTTCTTGAAAAATTAGTCATTAGGAATGCTTATTTATTCATTTAACTGAGAATTTTTTAAAAATTAAATTAGAGGTAAAAATACTGCTAATTCTTCATTATTAAGTTGTTAATACAAATCCACTTATTTATTTATTTACGAAAATTCAATTAATTGGGTCGGGGTTCCAACATAACCGACCTTTTATCTCTTCATTAAGTTTTGATTCATGAGGAAAATGATCTTTTTAATTAAACAAGTAAATGAATACTGAATTTGACATTCAGTAAATGATGTCGCTGAGGCTCTGTTCCCGCCTTTCAAATTTTCATTCTTTCTTCAGAAGCGCAAAGCCCCATTTACTCCCAACATTTCTGACGAGGTCAGTTTCTCTTTTTCAATAAACTAGCGCAAGTGTTAGTTTTGCGTCGTGGCTTTGCTTGTTAACAAATTCTAAAGACACCCTTTCAGTTTTCTGTTTCAGAATCGAATCTCTCTCTGATTCAGCAGTTGGTAGTTCAAGGAATCATATTATTCTTGGTGGGTAGTTCTGTTCAAATTTTCAAGGTTTGTTTGTTTGTTTCCATTTTTCTTACTATTTCATCCTTCCGGCTTTATGCATGCAATATATAATTTCATAATCCGGGTTATATGATTTCATGTAACTTTTTCATATTTCATACTTCATTGTAGCTTCATCATATGTACAAAAGACCTATTAAGACCTTTTTGAGAGACCTCGGGAATGGTAATTGTAAGTGTGTATATTGTAGTCTATGTACTTGTAGAAAGTCCTCACTGAATGCATTAACTACATATTTAGCTGAGATTCCTTCCAGTATTGGATAAAGGTTTTATGTTTCATGCTGTCCTTTGTAGAATCTCTATATGGAAGACATTACTTGATGGTTTCTACTTTCTAGGTGGCCCTTTTGACCTCTCTTACTTTTTTTCTTTGTTTTTGTCATTATAAATTCTTAGCATATTATGGTCTATTCCCTCATTAAACGATATAAGGATATGTGGAATCTCACAAGATAAGCATCTTAAACTTCATTGTGAAGTTCTTGAGCTAAATTGTGGCATGCCACTGAATTGTATTCTTCATGACTCATTCATGACTTAAGGTTAAGAATCTTATGATTATCATCTGTGAGTGGGTTTTATAGTTGTATAATTTTGTTATTATTTTGCTTTCAACATTGATTTACTTGTAGCAATTTATGAAGTTGGTCATTATCCTTTGAGCTAAATGCATATGGTATATATTGATTGTTTTGTAGTGTCTCGCTCATACGCCTGTGACAGACGCAAACATTATGATCTCTTTGGCAATGGAAGGCCAGGTGATGAGGAATTCAGGAAAGCCTGGAACACAGAGATGGATGAAGATGAATGTGTATGGACAGGAAGTGAAGATGAAAGTGATTCTGAGAAGGGTCAAAGTCATAAAGAAAAGGAGATCAGGAAGTCAGAAAGCAGGCGAAGGAGAAGTCGGACCTGATTGATGCCGATGACAGCGATGAGTTATATAGTGTATGGTCTGGTAGTGATGAGGAGAAGACTCTGTGAACTGGTAGTGAAGGTGATGATGACGATGATATACCGACAGAACCCTATCCAAATGAAGCTAGTGATAAGTATATTGATAAATTGTTTGAGTTTGAGGAGAAACCTAAATATCGAACTATCTCTGAACTTCTGAAAGATGAAAATGAACCAGAAGAGTTGTCTCCTGGAAAGCAAGCTAGGAAACTTGCAGTTGAAAATGCCTTAAAGAAATTGAAGAAGGGGCCGGATGGGCGCTACATCAATGTTTGGGAAGTCATGAGTGATATAGACATCTTGATAGGAGCATTTGAAAACATTGTCTCCGGCCCAGAGTATGAGGAGCTTAGAAAGGGTGGGCCTAAGAAATTGAATATGCAGTTTTTCAAAGATATACAAACACGTATGAGAGATCCAAATTATAAATTCTCACCCGAGATAAAGTTGAAACCAATGAGTAAATTGGTTCCAAAAAAGAAATGGCAGAAATCAGAGTCCCGACGAAGGAAAGCAAAAAAGCGATAAGTTGTTATCATGTCTTTTGGCAACTGAAACAAGTAAGTTATTTTGTTCTTTGCCTTTCATGATCAATTAGACCATGTTACTTTTGTACTTTGCTCATTTTTCTCTCTGTAATTTTTGTCCAAGTTTTATATGTCGTCTTTATTCAAATTTATCATGTAACTAATAGTATTTAAGCTAGTTGTGACTGAGATAGAATTTTTTTTTTTGAAATAAACTGAATTCCATTATAGAACACAGAATAATTACATCATTTGGGGCTTCTGATAGAGCATAGAGAGTTTAACGAGACCTTACAATAAGTTTTACACTAATGTATGCCCAACCCCAATCCCTTAAAAGTAAAGGGGAATAAAATATCCCTAACTGGGGAAATCTTTTCCAAAGAAAGGAGAGAAATACACCCTAATAGTCAGGGAGTAAAATAGAACAATCCTCACGTAGGAGTAGGAGGGGAAAATAAAATACTATTACAAAAACAATATTACAAACATAATTACAAAATTACCCCCGACGCATGATATAGTCATCGAACACATTCCAACCAGCCTTAATCCAACCCACACTAATAGGCAAATATTGATTTTCCACTAGTACATCGCCTGAAATAGATCACCAGCCTTGCAGTGGTCAGAGGCGAGAATCCATGGTTGGAGAACAAAAACGGAGGGGCAGAGAACTGACAGGGATGCAATACGCAAAAACCGGCCACAGTAGTAGGATATAGTAGGAGAACGGGTTTGAAAAGGTATCGGAAAAGTATACAGTCCTGACCTAAAACTCATCGATGGCGCCAAGGCTTTGCGGCGAAATGATCTGCACATAGTCTCCTAGAGTAGCCACCGACACCGACGGCCTGAGCTGCACTTGTCCGGCCTTACAGAATGAAACTAAAGCAAACTGAGAGAAGAAACGTAAACAGCACGAACTAAAAAAAAAGCTAACAAACTAAGAAAAAAAAGAGCTCATTTAGAGATTGGAAGGAGAAGTATGGAAGAAAAAAGGTCGGCCTCCTCTTCGGTGAAAAACCAGCTTTTTTTACGATGGGGTGAATTTGTTATTTAATTTACAAAATTTTGTCCAACTCATTGGAAATTTGAATACATATTTAATTTTTAGAGTCTCGTATCTTTGGCAGTACATAAAAAATTCGAGGCTTACAAGTCAAAGCAAATGAAAATTCAACTAAATGGGATCTTCTCCACCCTGTCCCTTGGAACAAACAAAGCAAAAAGTCAAGTCTTAAGAGGTTAAAAACAACAGCAGCAAGGAATATAGTCCCTCCATTTCTGTATTTAAAAAAGTGGGTTTCCCTCCTTTCCCCTGCTAGCTGGATAAGGTGGGTTGCTGGAGTATGTGCCGTCCATAGAATTCTGGGGAGTGAAACTGTTATGTGGACACCTGGAATTATGTAGGTGAATTTTCAGAGAAATTAATTTAGATTTTTTTAAACATGAGCTCTCGAAAAAAAATCTGAGTTGCTATTGAAAGGTTGGTGGAGAGGTTGATGATATGTATTTTCTTTCAGGAGTATCTCAAACTAGCTCTGAAGAGTTTTGAATTTGTTTCTCTTTAGTTGTTGAAATTGTAAGGTGCTATTTTTCTCCAGCTGTCTGCTGCTCAGAACATGTTGGCCTTGTAGCTATTTCTGATTATCTTCTATTGTTTGTACAAACTAAACTAATCAAGCTCCCAATAAAACGGGACAACAAATAAAAAACAATAAGTAAACAGATTTTAGAACCAACAATCTTTACTCTTTAAGTAAACAAGATTTAGTGGAACGGTGCTTAGAATACTTTATTGTTAGTGGTAGCCACTATCCATCCTCAACTGTTCTTTCGTTTCTCAAACCACACATTTTTTTTTTGCATGATGATAATTATTTCTCTATGCTCAATACAAATTATAGGGTGCAGAGCTAAAACTGAAGTCCTTGTAGGGAGAAGTTGGGGAGGATTCATAATTCATCATATGGGGTTGATGTGTGTAGTAATTAACCATCGTATTGTTGTTGGTATGCATCATCTCCAGAGGTGGATGGTTATACTGGTACCAATTCCGCATGTTGTTCATCATCATGGATGGTGGAAGTTCGCTTTCATAGCCTGTCCGCTTGTCAAAAATGTTCATTTTATTGTTTTCCATGGCAAGTCTGTTTTCCACCTTTTTTGCTCCCATCAAATACTGATCAACCTCACCACCCAGAGGACTCGTACCAATATTCTGGTCAAGATAGTTTTGAAGACTCCAATGCTCTTGCAAGTCATTGCCTAAGAGGGTGGGAATCATGTGGTCAGGTTTGGAGGCATTCAGGCCATTGATTCTGTTATTGTCATCTATGATGAAGTTGGCTCGTCCTTGGTTAAGTTTCTGATAGGAACTTTGAGACCAAAGCTCGGCATGTTTGCCTGATCTCACCAACTTTTTGATTAAAGTAGCAGAGTCTACACTTCCTGAAACTATGACCAGCTGGTTTTCAGCATCAATGTTCACCGAGTAAACACCTGAATCCAAATTTAGAAAGAAAGATAACTGTTAAGAAAATCCACAGGGAAAAGAAAAAAGGATTATCAAAATATCAGTAGCAGAAAGTCACCAAATATTGAGACTTCAAACCTGGTTTCATCAGTATCTTTGCGCTATTATTTAGTTTCAGGATCAATGTAAAAAAAAATCCAAGAAAATTTATTTTGGACTTGGGAGTGGAGATTTTTTTATAACAGAGCTAGAGCACAGAACAATTGTCAAAGTGAAGTGCCAAATATGCTTATATATATATATATATAAAAGGTTATTTTGAGCAAGAATCACTTTTGTGGAAACGCTTGAAAAATGTTTTTAAAAATAATATTTATCAGGAGCTTTCAGCATTATTTTTTGATAAAATATTTTTAAAAAAAATCTCCCCATTAAAATTTTGTGCTACTAATATTTAGATGATAGTGTGATTCCATGACTGAAACATTACGAAAAAGTTAAAACTGAAGGAAATGAGAACAGCACGGAAAAGTGGTAACAGTGCCTTCAATTTTCCGGAGAAGTTTCTTCACTTTCTGCTGGCAGCCTTGACAGTGAATGTGTACTTTCAGAACATACCTCTGTAAAAACAAACCCAGTATATAAGGAACTAATTTAATGGCTCTGTTTGAAAGGACTAACAAAAAAAGATGGAAAGGTGGCAAGAGGCAGAGACCTGGATCTGGAGGAACTCAACTCCATTTCTTGACATTTTGAAGTTTGATTAGTGTTGATATAAAAGAAGATGATTTTTTTTTATAACGTTCTTTTAGGAGCCCAGCAGCCAACTTATAATCAAAGTGTGTCAAGTGATAAAGATTTCAGAGACACAAACTCTCTGTGGGCAGCTACCTAAAACAAAACAATTTGTACCCACCATGAATATAATTGCCTTCACATGCAGAGATATATAGATGAAGATTGTGCAGGACATATTGTGTTTAAAAAGAAAAAGTATAACTAATTTTGACTTGGTTCATAGGATTGACATTCCATGAAATTGCAGAAATTGCATGTGATGAGCTTGTTCTTGTTAGTGCAGAGGGAGTACACCACTTTTGCGTGATATTGTTGGGCTGGTGGTGTTTGCTCAGGGCATGGCAAGGACTGTTGCCAGTTGCCACATGCTAAGTTGTTATATTCATCCTTCAGGATTTCTTTTGTTGCTTCCCTCACATCAATAGCCATCTCTTAAAATGCCCTTCATAACCGAGTTTAAGATTAAAAGATTTTTTTTCAAGCATCTTTGCTAAGGATTGAGGAATTTGGAGGAAATTAATGTTAATATAATTTGTGCAACAGGTTTAATTTCTGATTAACATCTCATTACCCACATGGTAACACTCCTAATCATTGCTAGAATTTAATTATCTGGATATTGTAATATCAAAAAATTTGAAGGAGATTTAAAAAAGTTGATTTTGAATTTAAATACTTTATGGACCATACCATAGCTGCATCTATCAACATGAAAATTAGAAAAAAGCAATTAAATATGTCAACATTATTGATTTAAATTCTTTAAATATATTTCCTTTGGTTTGTACTTGTCCAAAAATTGTTAATATAGTTCTACCATCTTAATACAAATGCTGCCAAAAAGTATAAAGGTTAATGTTAATGAATTTTTGCAATTAGGTAATGTTTGCTTTTTTTAATAGAGTTTAATTGAGCTAAATACAGTTAAATGATTTAATTTAAATACTTTTTTTTTACGTGTGCATGATAAGAAAAAAAAAAAGTTTTATAAAGATAGAGATATAGTTTGTTTCATATCATTCAAAATTTTTACATTAAACTAAAAAGTAAAAAAAATTGCATTTTTAGGTAGCGTTTTTTTCTTAACTAAATTTTGAATGAAGTTGAACGATTAGATGAATAACTTATTTATTTATTTGTTTGTTTGTTTTTGTTTTGTTTTTTTTTTTTTTTGCTTTTGTTTTGATTGATATTTACATATAATTTTTAAAGTGTTTTCTTTTTAATTAAAAAATAATTGAAAGCTAATACTTTTACATTTATACTCTTATATATTTTTAAAGTTAAATTAATAAAAAATATATATAAGTAAAATATCAATTTAATTAAAAAATTTATATTGAAACAATATCAGTCTGAATTTTATAGTAATTTTTTTATGATCTATATACGTTGTTTTTAAGTTGTATGTACGTAAAATAATTTTATTTGCAAAATTTGTTAACATAATAATTACGTATTTTATATAATGGATATTTTTGTAAGAAATAAAAGAGATAGTTTTATAGAGATAGGGATGCAATATACTAAACAGATAAAAATGTTTATTTAAAAGAAATTTAATAATTTAATGTATGACTATTTACATTAAGCTAAAAAGCCAAAAATTTAACTTTCTTAAATAAGTTGAAATTGACTAAAATTTTTCATTAAGTTATAAAACCAAGCAACTTTAAATAATTAAATGAATTAAATTAAGTCATATTCAACTACAAGTTAAAAACAAAAAAAAAAATTGATTTAAAATTTGCATTAAGTTAGAAAAACAAACAACCTTAAATGACTGACGTCAAACTCACAAAACAAACACCCTTTTAATCTTGATCAAATCACAAAAATTAAATCCTTAATTTAATTCTAATACTGATAGAATTAAATTGGTGAAGATATTTATTTTTCATCATATTATACGAATTTGTTGAATGTATGGAGCTAATTAATGGCTCTATGCAAATTCATCACGTGGCCTATACTTTAGTTTATTTCTACTTGTTCTAGTTTATTTTCTACTAGTAAAAAGAAAATGTCCAAGTAAGATTAAAATAATACCATCCATATTTGTTTCCTATTAGGAATAGGTTAAGAGGGCATTTGTGCTTATATAAAAAGGTGTGTTAGGACAAGTATTATATCTATTGTAATTCCTTGTATCATGGTGAAAACCTGCAGCAATAGTGGACCTAGTCATAGGTTAAGAGTAAACCACTATAAAATTTCGCGTTGTTTTTTGTTATGCTTTGCTTTTATTATTTTTTTTTATTGCTCTTGTTAGGTGGATGGTTCAATCTGCAACAATTGGTACAAATGTTTAGAGATTTGTGCAATGAGCAATGTCTACCGAAGATAAATTTGGGATGAGGAGTTCATTTGGACATGGAATCAACAAGTTTGATCTAGAGAATGCAAATTGAAGATGACCTCTACGATAAAAAAATTGCATAGGATGAAAAATCAATAATTATGTTAAAAGTCGATTGAAAACTCTTAAATAGAGAAGTGTTAGGTGTCATTCAGTTACTATTATCAAAAAACATTGCTCATAACATGGCAAAGGAAAAGATGATAATAGGTTTTGATGCAAGCACTATTTGACATGTATGAGAAGCATACTATGAATAATAAGGTATATTTCATGAAAAATCTTTTTAATTTGAAAATAGTAGAAGATACTCTAATATCAAACCATTTAAATGAGTTCAATATGATAGTTAATCAATTGTTATAGTTGAAATCAATTTTGATGACGAAGTTAAAGCCCTCATTCTTCTAGCCTATCTACCAAATAGTTAGGAGCCTATGTAGGCAATAGTTAGTAGCTCTATAGGTAATATTAAACTTGAATTCAAAAGCGTTAAGCATCAATTATCACTAAAGAAACTCCTAAAATAGATTGAGAAGAGACATTAACATTAAATTTTGCCTTACACACTAAGCCTAGGAGCAAGGGTAGTGATAAGAATTCCAATAAAGGTAACAATAAATCAAAGTCAAAAAATGGTAAGGGTAAATCCAAATTTAGAGGGAGTGTTGGAATTGTGGCAAGGTTGGTCACATTAAAAGGAATTTCAAATCACCAAAAAAGGATGAGAACAAAGATGTTGCCAATTTTATAACTGATGAAGAGCATGATGCGTTATTTTTACTTGTTGATAGTCTCGTTGACTCTTGGGTTTTAGACTTATAAGCTTCTTTTCACACCATTATACATCAAAATATCATGGATAATTATATTATTGGTAATTATGGGAAGGTATATCTAACTGATGGAGAACCTCTAATATTATTAATATACATGACATTTGTTTATAGATGTTAAAGGGATATATGTGGAAAATTCAAAAAGTAAGGTATGTACCCAAATTAATTCCTAATTTAATTTTAATAGGACAACTTGATGGTGAATGACATAATGTGACCTTCATTAATGGTACATGGAAGGTTACAAATGGATCCATGATTGTTGCTTGAGGAAATTAAATTGAAGCTCTTTATATAACTTACAATTATTGGGATATTGTTGCAATTACTAATGTAAGTGTCAAATCAAATTTGTGACATTGTAAACTTGGGCACATAAGTCAAATAGAGGTAAAAATGCTTTTACCAAGGGGAAAGCTACCAGATTCAAAGTCTGTTAAGCATAACTTATGTAAAGTTGCATTCTTGGTGAGTTTAAAAGGTTAACTTGTTAACAAGTTGCTAGAAATTGAAGCTAAATAAATTAGAGTTGGTTCGTACTGATGTATAAGGGCTTGCCATTATAGCATCCTTTGGAGGCTCAGTATACTATATCATATTCATTAATGACTCAAGCAAAATATCATTGGTTTATTTACTAAAATATAAATTTGATATATCTAATTACCTTAAAAAGTGAAAATTCATGGTTAAGAATGGGGCAAATTTAAAAGTTAGAAGCTTATGGTCCGCTAATAAAGAGGAATACCTTAATGCTAGGTTCAAACAATACTGTTTTGATAATGGGATTAAGATAGAATAGACTATTCATGAAATCACAAATAGAATGGTTTAATTAAAAGGATGAATAAAACTTTGAATAAAGGAGTATGAGATTACACTCAAGGTTACCAAAGATATTTTGGGCTAACACAATTAATATTCCAGTATATCAGATCAATAAAAGACCTTCAATACTATTAGAATACTAGAATAAGTTTAGAGTAGTAAAAAGGTAAACCTTTCTTTTCTAAAAATATTTGGTTGTATCTTTTACATTCTTGATGACCATAAATCTAAGAATTGCTTTTTTATTGATTATGATGATATCAAGTTTAGTTATTGTTTATGAGGGGACCAAAATTGAAAGGTTATTAGTGAAAGAGTGTGTGTGAATGGAGAAGTGAAATGCATATACAAATTTATTATGCATAATGAAAGCATATCAAATAGATTTCGTAGTATTTTGAATCCCATTTTCATATATTTTCCTCAAACAATAGTAGAAAACATACTTGATTAAGTATTGTAGAGGTTGAAACAAATTGGTCTCACCTAAAGTATTACTCTTGAACAAATCTAGGCATTGATTATGGTGGAACAAAACTCTAAAATGGTAGCCTTTTAATTTTTTGGCATTTCAAGCTTAACTCTTTAAGCCTTTAGCTCTGTCACTCTCGGCTTCTATCAAGTTTTACTTGCCAAAGACAAAACCTATTTTCTTGTCACAAAACCAAAAAGCTGAAAAATAGAAAAACCATCTCTATCTCATTTTGCATAACACGTATGCATTAGATTTTGTTGACGTTAAAAATGGACGAGTGTCCATGAAATAATTTGCCACCATAACAAGTGTCTATGACTTGTCAATTTCTTAAACAAAACTTAACTATTAAGCTTTATTAAAAATTCAAAGTAGACAATTAAGGAAACACTAATTTGGTGCTTTACAATGCTTAAACATGTATCGAATTATAATACTTAGAATTCGACATGCGTTTTTTTTAGAGATGCTAAAATCAAATCTTGCTTATTCGGAATTTTCTCGGATCAAACACTTCAACCCTATTTGCTACCCTAGTACTCAACGAGTATACTTCATATTGTAAGACTTTATAGGTTCACACCCATTTATTTTATAGAACGTTTTCATAAGTTCATGAACTTTACCCCACCTACATATCATGGATACAGCAAAATGAAGCGCTGAACCATACAAGTTGAGTTCAAATATTGTATAATCTCTCATTCTCCTATGTTTAAGAAGAGTAGAGACATAGATCTATGCCATTAAGTTTCTATCCGCTCGACTTTGAGCTTATTCTAAATTTGTATTTCGATAAACAATATCTATAAACTCATTTGTGATATTATTTTACCTTATAAAAACTCTTTTAAAGGTAATGATTTGGGCCAAAGGACATTCTGAAATATAATATCGAAGTATCAGGATATACAGCCTAACCATACCATATATGTTGACAAATCCTAGATCTATGCACATCTGACTCCAAGAGCATTAAACCACACCCAATGACACCCAGAGATCAAATCATGAAAGGTCTCTAACATGTGTAGAATTTAAGTATAATGGATCACTCACAAGCCCACCATAGCGTTTAGATCTAAAGACTACAAATACTACTCAACTCGAGATAGCCATTCTTTGACGGCATTATGAAATGCCTATTAAATGTCTTGGTGAGTCTATTCAATACACAGTCCTAACTGAATACCTGCATACCTACATGAACTTCCACTAAACTTACGATCTACTAAGACTAATCATTTGAACAATTCAAATACATACATAGACTATTTATCTAGTAATCGACCCATGTCAGTAAACATTAATTAGGATCATGTTTTGATAATATACTATATAATAAAATTTCTTAGCACCATTTGTAACTCCTTGCAACTATGTCATTACAATAAATATTATCGAGTCTTTGTTCTAATTCAGACAAGGTTTTAAACTCTTATAAATACTAACTCTTAGTATTAATCTAAACAACTTTAGATCTACAATATCCAAAAAAGAACAAAATTATCACAATTTATTAAATAACGATTTATAAAAATATGCATTATATAAATATTAACAAATATTCATATAAAATTGGAATGGCACATGAGCACCATATCCAACAATTAGGAGTAGGAATGTTCTCTTCAATAAATAATGTATAGAGCTGGGTACAAATATAAACAAACATATCCTGAAGTCAAGAAGCCAAAAGTTGTTTAATTAGAAGATTCTCAATAAATAAGTTGTAGAATGATGACAAAGAGGATCAAGAGAATGTAAATCTAGAGAAGGAGCCATAGATCTTTATATTTGAACCTAGAAGATCCATTAAGACTATTAAACCACCATAGAGATATTCCCCTTCACTATACTACAACTTGTTGATTGATTGATTGAGGTCAACTAGAAAGTTATGAGGAAATAATACATATTAATGATTCAACCAAGTGGGAGTTAGCCATGAAGGATGAAATATATTCACTGTTTATCCAATTAGACATGGTAGTTGTTTACACTCAAAATATAATGCGGCTATCGCAGTATAGATTGAGGTATCGATCCCACGAGGAAGTTCTTGGCAAAATAGGTTGGTAAAGTAAAATATTAAAGAGGTAGCAAAGGATAAAATTAATTGATGAGATAGAATTGTCTATGAATTGAGAAAAATATCTTATGATGATTTAAGCAAGGCTTTGAGAATCACAATTATGCTTTATAAATCTATTCTATACTTTGATTCGATGTTTATAACTCAATTGATAGTTTTACATCTAAACAATCAATCGGCAAATATGTAACATATAGCACATTTGATAGCATATGCATTTGATATGACTAAACTCTTTTGTAAATATTAACACAAATCATGTTTATTTATAAAGTTATCTAAGATCGACAATATATCATTTTGACAATATTGCAGTAAAAGATTAACTTGAATATCAAACATTTATTGCTCTTACATGTTATCCAAGATCGACAATATATCAAATTGACAATACTGCAGTAAAAGATTAACATATAAAACAATGTAACCAGTAACAATTATAGTTCACCAAGAATCACATAAGAAAAGCATGACTGAACTTATATGAGACATGAGACTTATAATCTCTGGATTATAGAAAATAGAATATATAAGAGTTTAATCAAAACCAAACTTACAACATTTGTAGCTCTTGACACCGAATCAAAGCATGGAAGTAGATTTATTACACATAAAATTTCATCTTTTAGTATTGCCAAGAACTTTAGCCTAAATTACAATACATGTTAATGAGAAGAAAATAAGAGAGAATTATCTAATTTTTAAAAACGTCCTAAGTGTCTCTTTATATAGGCAAATGAATGGACATATGTCATGGATGACATCAATCTTCAATAATTTTAAGCCAATAACTCGTTTATCCACTTGCAACACATTTTTGATAATATAAATAACCAATTTAGCTTCTACAACCGACACGAAAGTTATAGAATTTTAACTCTTCTTTCCATAGGCACCAATTTCATGCAAATTGGATGAGTATCCAATGAGATATGAGCAAAATTTCAAAGATACATCAGAATTCGGCCAACAACCATTTTACCCACTTGCAATTCGATTTGGTCCATGATAACGGCTGATTTAGACTTTATCATCAACATATGAGTTATTGATAGTTAAGTCAGCAATTCACAGCTTCAAGAATTATACTAATTGAGTACGTATTTTGTGAGATACGGTCTAAATACGTGAGTTGGGTCAAGCTGGGCAGGAGTTGTAGTTCGATTCTGTTGTATCTCAATTTTTGGCTCATAACATGTTGGATTTGGCTTTTTCACTATTCTTCAAATTTGTGTAAGATTAAGTCATGTTGCACCAGGTTCAAGAATTTCTTCATTTTGATTTCTACATTGAGAGTTATGTCCATTTTACCTAAACCTATCTAAATAACATTTATTAATTACAATTTAAGGAGAACACTTTATTTCAAGCAAAAAATATAGAAAATACTAAAATTAGTGACATTAAATGGTGATTGAATCTCTTAACAACATGCATTTTCATGTGTTCATCACAGCCCCCAATCAGCTTATTGCTAGTCTCTAGCAATTCAAGCGTAAATAGAATATGCAAAACTACCTAAACATTTCAATCAAAACGTCAGTTCGAGATTACTGTTGCTATTATAGTGTTTTCAATTACAACTTCCATAATTTGTGTGTGTGTGAACTAAGCCATAACCATCTAACCACAAACCACAATAGATATAGCCTTAAGAATTTCTCCAAGTAAAAGCCTCAACTCCATATCCTCACAGATGTATGACTGTTTAAAAGGTTGAGACTTCTCTTATGGAGTTGGAAAACAGTTAAGCACTCAAGAAAAAGTCAATTTTAAGGACAAACATATAAACTAACATTGATCCAAAGATAAGAAAATTATTTGTTTAAAAATCAATTATTCATATCATACGCCAGCTTTAGAACTTTAATTGGCTTGTGAGAATAATACAATTATAACTTGAATGAAGACTTTATTAAATTGAATTGCTTCTTTTTTTTTGGTATTTTTGCTCTCTTGTTTTTTTTTTTTGTATTTTTGAAGAATACAAGAAAGCATTACAAAAGTTTCTCACCAAATTATATTATACACAAATACAACCAACTTATCCCTAAATTCAAATAATATCATTCTAAACAAAAATTAACCAATTCAAAAGATTAATGAAGGTTCATAAGCTGTTTTCTCAACCTTTCCACTTACTCACAAAATATATGTGAGATTTAGAAAAATATATACTTAAACATGAGAATTCTCTTGGCTATATAAATTGAATCATCCATCTTACCACAAGGCTTAGCATTGTGCTCAAAAATATTTTGGAAGTCATTCTTTAGTAACCTAGATAGAAACAGTGACTCAACCTAAACAATTCTGAAATCATACTTAGGCAGAAAAGCAAATTCCTTTATACAAGAATTACTAAGACTACAAGCAGTAAACGACAATGCATGAAATATAAAACAAAACAACAAAAAGTTAGTTAAAATGCATTTCAAAAGTTAGTACTAAAACTCCTTACTCTGCCATTCTAATTTGACCTAGAATGCGTCTCAAGAGTTCAAGAATGAACTCTTTACTCTGCCATTTTAATCAAATGTTGGACCACAATTATTTTTTTTTTTTTTTGCAAAATGCAACGTATGTCTACTATTCTCCCCCCAAACCAGATGAAACATTATCCTCAATGTTTAAATAAAAAGAAATAAAGTATAGGAGACATTACCTGACATGCTAGTTATTTGAAAGAAACAAACCTGAGAGATACTTAAGCAAATATAAACTAAAATGATGATTCTGATAAATAAATAAAAAAGAAAAATTTACAAACGAAGTGTCAGATCCAATTTTCGCTTGTTAAGGCCCACTAACCAATCGATCCGAGTTATTGTTGGGTCAGGTTCGTAGGTAACTGTCTGTAATTTGTTAATCAATTCATCCGCCTCAGTAGCAGAAACCAGGATCTGTCGCACCGAATCTGAAATAAAATTCTGTTCCACAGCTTGATCAAGAAAACAAAGTAAGCAATCAAAATAGTTATTAACATTCAACAAACCTATGGGTTTTCGGTGGATATTCATTTGGGCCCAAGAGACAATTTGAAAAATTTCTTCCAAGGTACCAAAACCACCTGGTAAAGTAATAAAAGCATCTGCATTGTAAAGCATTCTAGCTATACGTTCATGCATGGATGAGACTCGTAATTCTTCCCCTATTGTTTTCCCGGTCAGGTTTCCCACAGCCAAAGCTGTAGGAATAATACCTAAAACTTGACTTCCTCCTAAATGTGCAGCTGTTGACATACACCCCATTAGCCCAAGGCTACCTCCTCCATAAATCAAATGAATTTTTCTTGCAGCTAATGCTTTTCCTAGATTGTTTGCTGCTTCTACGAACACTTTACTCTCCCCAGGACTAGATCCATAAAATACACATATATTTCGAAATTGTCAAACTTGGGTTTCCTCCATATCTACACTCACCTTTATCTCAATATATGAAAATGAAGAAAATGAGGTGATGTATTTATAGAGTACTAAATGATAACAATGATTATGGTAACCCGACAGTTTATCAAAAGAGAGTTAAAAATAAAACACAAAAATTTAAACATAATGACCTACATGCATTATTGAACAAAAAGATTTGAATTTAAGACATCTACATGAGTAGCCCCACTATTCATAAAATAAAGTTTGAAATTAAAACACATATATTTACAAGTAGTTGTGATTGTGGCTCATATCTTCCTCTGGTTTTACGTCCAGTAACGGCTTAAACGCCCTCTATAGGTCGGGGATAGGCTTTCCATCCAATTTTCTTATAAATTGGCAAACAGGGTCTTTTAGAGTCAGATTCTCGAGACTATACCGTTGATGTTTGTTTACGCTCAAAATATAACGCGGCTATCGCAGTATAGATTGAGGTGTCGATCCCACGAGGAAGCTCTTGACAAAATAGGTCAGTGAAGTAAAATATTAAAGCAGTAGCAAAAGGTTAATTGATTTAAACGGATGAGATAGAATTGTCTATGAATTGAGGAAAATGTCTTATGATGATTTAAACAAGGCTTTGAGAATCACAATTATGCTTTATAAATCTACTCTATACTTTGATTCGATATTTATAACTCAACTGAAAGTTTCACATCCCAAACAATCAATCGGAAGGTATGTAATATATAGCACATTTGATAACACACGTATTTGATTTAGTTAAACTCTTTGCAAGCATTAACACACATCATGTTATTTATACAAGTTATCTAAGATCGACAATATATCATTTTGACAATATTGCAGTAAAAGATTAACTTGAATATCAAACATTTATTGCCCTTACATGTTATCCAAGATCGACAATATATCAAATTGACAATACTGCAGTAAAAGATTAACATATAAAACAATATAACCAGTAACAATTATAAATCAACATGAATCACATAAGAAAAGCATGACTGAACATATATGAGACATGAGAATTATAACTTCTGGATTATAGAAAATAAAATAGATAAGAGTTTAATCAAAACCAAACTTACAACATTTATAGCTCTTGACACCGAATCAAAGCATGAAAGTAGATTTACTACACATAAAAGTTCATCTCTTAGCCTTGCTAGGAACTCTAGCCTAAATTACAATACATGTTAATGAGAATAAAAGAAGAGAGAAAATTATCTCCTAAAAACGTCCTAAGGGTCTCCTTATATAGGCAAAGAATGGACATATGTCATGGATGACATCAATCTTCAATAATTTTAAGTCAATAACTCGTGTATCTACTTGAAGCACGTTTTTGATAATGTAAATGATCAATTCAGCTTCTGCGGCCGACATGAAAGTTGTAGAATTTTGACTCTTCTTTCCATAGGCACTTATTTCATGCAAATTGGATGAGTATCCAATGAGATATGAGCAAAATTCCAAAGATACACCAGAATTCGGCCAACAACCATTTTACCCACTTGCAATGCGATTTGGTCCATGATAACGGCTGATTTGGACTTTACCATAAACATACGAGTTGTTGATAGTTAAGTCAGAAATTCACAGCTTCAAGAATTATACCAATTGAGTACGTATTTTGGGAGATACGGTCCAAATACGTGAGTTGGGTCAAGCTGGGTAAGAGTTGTAGTCCGATTCTGTTGTATCTCAATTTTTGGCCCATAACATGTTGGATTTGGCTTTTCCACTATTCTTCAAATTTGTGTAAGATTGAGTCATGTTGCACCAGGTTCAAGAATTTCTTCATTTCGATTTCTACATTGAGAGTTATGTCCAATTTACCTAAACCTGTCCAAATAATATTCATTAATCACAATTTAAGGAGAACACTTTATTTCAAGCTAAAAATACAGAAAATACTAAAATTGGTGACATTAAATGGTGATTGAATCTTTTAACAACATGCATTTTCATGTGTTCATCACAGCCCCCAACCAGCTTATTGCTAGTCTCTAGCAATTCAAGCGTAAATAGAATATGCAAAACTACCTAAGCACTTCAATCAAAACGTCAGTTCGAGATCACTGTTGCTATCATGGTTTTTTCAATTACAACTTCCATAATTTGTGTGTGTGTGAACTAAGCCATAACCATCTAACCACAAACCACAATAGATATAGCCTTGAGAATTTCTCCAAGTAAAAGCCTCAACTCCATATCCTCACATGTGTATGACTGTTTAAAAGGTTAGGACTTCTCTTATGGAGTTGGAAAACAGTTAAGCACTCAAGAAAAAGTCAATTTTAAGGACAGACATATAAACTAACATTGATCCGAAGATAGGAAAATTATTTGTTTAAAAATCAATTATTCATATCATACGTCAACTTTAGAACTTTAATTGGCTGGTGAGAACAATACAATTATAACTTGGTGAGAAAACTGTTTTACAAGGTATTTGTCTTCTAAAATTGAATGAAGACTTTATTAAATTGAATTGCTTTTTTTTTTTTTTTTTTTTTTTTGTTTTTGGTACTTTTGTGTTTTTTTTTTTTTTTTTGAAGAATACAAGGAAGCATTACAAAGGTTTCTCACCAAATTATATTATGCACAAATGTAACCAACTTATCCCTTAATTCAAATAATATCATTCTAAACAAAAATTAACCAATTCAAAGGATCAATGAAAGTTCATAAGCTGTTTTCTCAACCTTTCCACTTACTCACAAAAGATATGTGAGATTAGAAAAATATATACTTAAACATGGGAATTCTCTTGGCTATATAAATTGAATCATCCATCTTACCACAAGGCTTAGCATTGTGCTCAAAAATATTTTGAAAGTCATTCTTTAGTAACCTAGATAGAAATAGTGACTCAACCTAATCAATTCTGAAATCATACTTAGGCAGAAAAGCAAATTCCTTTATACAAGAATTACCAAGACTACAAGCAGTAAACGACAATGCATGAAATATAAAACAAAATAACAAAAAGTTAGTTAAAATGCATTTCAAAAGTTAGTACTAAAACTCCTTACTCTGCCATTCTAATTTGACCTAGAATGCGTCTCAAGAGTTAAAGAATGAACTCTTTACTCTGCCATTTTAATCAAATGTCGGACCACAATTTTTTTTTTTTTTTTGTAAAATGCAACGTATGTCTACTATCCTCCCCCCAAACCAGATGAAACATTGTCCTCAATGTTTAAATAGAAAGAGATAAAGTATAGGAGACATTACCTGAAACGCCAGTTATTTGAAAGAAACAAACCTGAGAGACACTTAAGCAAATATAAACTAAAATGATGGTACTGATAAATAAATAAATAAAAAGAAAAATTTACAAACGGAGTGTCAGATCCAATTTTCGCTTGTTAAGGCCCACTGACCAATCGATCCGAGTTATTGCTGGGTCAGGTTCGTAGGTAACTGCCTGTAATTTGTTAATCAATTCATCCGCCTCAGTAGCAGAAACCAGGATCTGTCGCGCCGAATGTGAAATAAAATTCTGTTCCACAGCTTGATCAAGAAAACAAAGTAAGCAATCAAAATAGTTATTAACATTCAACAAACCTATGGGTTTTCGGTGGATATTCAGTTGGGCCCAAGAGACAATTTGAAAAATTTCTTCCAAAGTACCAAAACCACCTGGTAAAGCAATAAAAGCGTCTGCATTGCAAAGCATTCTGGCTATACGTTCATGCATGGATGAGACTTGTAATTCTTCCCCTATTGTTTTCCCGGTCAGGTTTCCCACGGCCAAAGCTGTAGGAATAATACCTAAAACTTGACTTCCTCCTAAATGTGCAACTGTTGACACACACCCCATTAGCCCAAGGCTACCTCCTCCATAAATCAAATGAATTTTTCTTGCAGCTAATGTTTTTCCTAGATTGTTTGCTGCTTCTACGAACACTTTACTCTCCCCAGGACTAGATCCACAAAATACACATATATTTCGAAATTGTCGAAATTGGGTTTCCTCCATATCTACTCTCACCTTTATCTCAATATATGAAAATGAAGAAACTGAGGTGCTGTATTTATAGAGTGCCAAATGATAACAATGATTATGGTAACCCGACAGTTTGTCAAAAGAGAGTTAAAAATAAAACACAAATATTTAAACATAATGACCCGCATGCATTATTGAACAAAAAGATTTGAATTTAAGACATCTACATGAGTAGCCCTACTATTCATAAAATAAAGTTTGAAATTAAAACACATGTATTTACAAGTAGTTGTGATTGTGGCTCACATCTTCCTCTGGTTTTACGTCCAGTAACAGCTTAAACGCCCTCTATGGGTTGGGGATAGGCTTCCCATCCAATTTTCTTATAAATTGGCAAACAGGGTCTTTTAGAGTCAGATTCCCGAGACTATACCGTTGATGTTCATTTTTGAATTTGTTCCATAAATCGAGAAGTTCACGTTGCACGAGCCCACAGGGATGCGTCTCAAGAGTCAATAGGATATCATCCAAAGACTCCTTACTCAGTCCATCCTTAATGAACTGAATTTTATCTTCTCGATTTCTAGATACGAATCCTAAAGAACGACAACTCCGATTACAATTCCATCGAGCACATTTATGACAGACTTGTAACCTTTTTGCTCGTCGCCTTTTGGCATAAGAGCTTCTTCCAAGACCAGGCATATGAGAAACAAAATCATTTTCAAACTCACCAGACAACCGAACCTTGGCTTCAATTAACCAACGAAGGTCCACAGGGATATTACCCAACATCAATAGCCTTAGTCTTTCACACCGTGCTTTGTAAATCTTAAGTAGAGCATTTTGAGGAAATGAAGGAAAACGTTTTTTAAGGTTGGCAAGAATGCGATCCATTTTGAAAGAAAGAAAAGAGATGAATGCACAGTTTGAGGGACAGTTTTTAGGGAACTGAGAAACCGACTTTAATAGTCACGGAGTACCGTATCCGCCACTTGACCGGGAAATAAAATCACACTGAAGAAAAAATAAAAAGAAGAAAATAAAGTAAAATAAAATGTGCAGGAAAATAAAAGCAAAAATAGAAAGTCAAAAGATAAAATATAGACAAAATATAAAATATGGTACAAATAGATTGAACCTGATCAATCACGATAGACAGGATCCACAAGAGGGATCTCGCCTAGGTACATAGAGTCGTTTACCTTTTCCACGTAGCTTTTTAGCCGCTGTCCATTCACTTTGAAAGTCCGTCCATCAGTGGGGTCTTCTATTTCAACAACACCATTAGGAAAAACATGTCTTACCATAAATGGACCAGTCCATCGAGATCTCAACTTTCCAGGGTGTAAATGCAATCGAGAATCATAAAGATAGACCCGTTGATTTGGCTCAAAGTGTTTCCTTGAGATCTGTTTATCATGAGCTACTTTCATTTTAGCTTTGTAAATTTTGGAGTTGTCATATGCGTCATTTCGTAGCTCTTCTATTTCTGACAATTGTAACTTTCTCTGGAGACCTGCAGCATTCAAATCAAAGTTAAGGGCTTTGACAGCCCAATAAGCTTTATGTTCTAGCTCAACAGGTAAATGGCAAGCTTTCCCATAAACAAGCCGGTATGGGGACATTCCTAAGATGGTTTTGTATGCAGTACGATATGCCCATAATGCATCAGAAAGGCGTAGGGACCAATCTTTGCGATTCGGGTTAACCGTATTTTCCAAAATCTGTTTAACCTCTCTATTTGCTAGCTCGGCTTGTCCATTTGTCTGTGGATGGTATGCAGTGGAAACTTTGTGAAGAACACCATACCTGCGCATCAAAGCTTCAAAAGAACGATTACAAAAATGTGTTCCTTGGTCACTAATGATGACACGTGGCGTACCGTACCTAGATAACACATTTTCTTTTAAGAATTTTACCACAGTTGTATTATCATTAGTACGACAAGCTACAGCCTCCACCCATTTTGATACATAGTCAACAGCTAAAAGGATGTAAAGATAGCCAAAAGATGAAGGAAATGGACCCATAAAATCAATACCCCAACAGTCAAATATCTCGATAACAAGAATAGGGTTAAGAGGCATCATATTTCTTCGAGATAAAGCACCTAACTTTTGACATCTTTCACAGGAACGACAAAAATTATTAGTGTCTTTGAACAAAGTGGGCCAATAAAGACCACACTGTAAAATTTTCACAGCTGTCTTCTTCATAGAAAAATGGCCACCGCAAGCAGCACTATGGCAAAAATTTAAGACACTAGAAACTTCACTTTCAGGAATGCAACGTCTCATGATTTGGTCAGGACAGTATTTGAAAAGATATGGATCATCCCAATAAAAGTTACGTACCTCAACCAAGAACTTACGCTTATCTTGTGCACTCCAGTCAGATGGAAGTTCACCACAAACCAAATAATTTACGATATGTGCATACCAAGGTATTTGGCTTATAGCAAAAAGATGTTCATCTGGAAAATCGTCTCGAATGGGTGGCAAATCAGTAGAGTCAGTGAACTCAATGCGGGATAGATGATCAGCAACAACATTTTCAACGCCTTTCTTATCTTTGATGGTTATATCAAATTCCTGCAAAAGAAGAATCCACCTAATTAAACGGGCTTTAGCATCCTTCTTAGAAAGAAGGTACTTAAGGGCTGCATGGTCAGTAAAAATAACAATAGGTGAACCAATCAAATAAGAACGAAATTTATCTAAGGCAAAAACAACAGCTAGTAGTTCTTTTTCAGTAGTAGTGTAATTCATTTGAGCATCATTCAAAGTCCTACTAGCATAATAAACAACAAAGGGTTTTCCCTCCCTCCGTTGCCCAAGAACTGCTCCTACAGCATAATTACTTGCATCACACATAATTTCAAATGGGAGGTTCCAATCCGGTGATTGCATGATAGGAGCGGTGGTGAGTTTGGCAATGAGTGTTCGGAATGCCTCCTCACACTCTTGTGTCCATGTAAATTCTGCATCTTTTAGCAAAAGGTTACACAATGGTCTAGATATGGCAGAAAAATTTTGTATAAACCTTCTGTAAAAGCCAGCGTGTCCAAGAAAGGATCGGACATCTTTTACCGTTTTAGGTGTAGGTAATTTAGAGATTAATTCAATTTTTTCCTTGTCAACCTCTATCCCTCTTTCAGATACAATGTGCCCTAAAACGATTCCTGAAGATACCATGAAATGACATTTCTCCCAATTTAGCACAAGTCCTTTTTCTTCACACCTACTCAAAACAGATTTCAAGTTAAGTAGGCATAAATCAAAAGAATTACCAAAAACAGTCAAATCATCCATAAAAACTTCCATGCATTTTTCAACCATATCAGAGAAAATACTCAACATGCAACGCTGAAAAGTAGCTGGTGCATTACATAATCCAAATGGCATTCTACGAAAAGCATAAGTACCAAAAGGGCATGTAAAAGTAGTTTTTTCTTGATCTTCTATAGCTATCTCAATCTGGTAATACCCTGAATACCCATCAAGAAAGCAATAAAAAGGATGTCCAGCTACACGTTCTAAAATTTGGTCGATAAAAGGCAATGGAAAATAGTCTTTCCTAGTGGCTGTGTTTAACTTTCTATAATCAATACACATTCTCCAACCACTTACTACCCTAGTTGGAACAAGTATCCCATTCTCATTTTCAACAACAGTAACCCCAGATTTCTTAGGAACTACTTGAGTTGGACTTACCCATTGACTATCAGAAATTGGGTAGATTATACCCGCATCTAATAGTTTCAAGACCTCTTTCTTTACTACTTCTTTCATTGTTGGGTTAAGTCTTCTTTGTGGGTCTCTACGAGGTTGGGAACCTTCCTCTAAATGAATTCTATGGGAGCATATCAATGGAGAAATACCTTTAATATCAGCTATGGTCCAACCTAATGCAGACTTATGTTCTTTTAACAATTTTATCAATTTTTTCTCTTGTTCAGCACTAAGTTCAGAAGAAATGATGATAGGAAAGGTATCACCTGGTCCCAAGAATGCGTGTTTCAAACCTTTGGGCAGTGGAGAAAGCTCAACTTGTGGTGTCTCGAGGTTTGATGGTTTCGGTCTCTCCCTCTCTCGTGGCAACTCTTCAAAGTGTGGCTGCCAAAATCGAGTCCGTTTATCCTGTGAGTCAAAAATACTAAACACATTAGTTGTTACATCAGGATAATACAATTCTTCAAAATCAAAATTGAGAAGGTTTTTCGAAGAATCATAGCCATGATTTTTATAAGCTTCCTCCGCTACAAGTGTGTCTATCATATATGAATGATAGCACTCGTCTTCTTCTCGTGGTTGTTTGCCAATGTTGAAAATGTTCACCTCAAGAGTCATATTCCCAAAAGATAATTTCATTAGACCATTTCTGCAATTAATAAGAGCGTTAGCAGTGGCTAGAAAAGGTCTCCCCAAAATAAGAGGGATTTTTGACTCCATGTTAACAACAGAATGAGTATCTAAAACAAGAAAATCAACAGGATAGTAAAATTTGTCAATTTGCAACAAAACATCTTCTACTATTCCCCGTGGTTTCTTGATTGATCGGTCAGCTAATTGTAGGACTACAGATGTTGGTTTAATCTCACCAAGTCCCAACTGCAAGTAAATAGAATAAGGCATTAAATTTACACTTGCTCCTAAGTCCAATAAAGCTTGACCAAACTCATGTGTCCCAATTTGGCAGGAGATTGTGGGACATCCTGGGTCTTTATACTTGGGTGGTGTCTTTTGTTCAATCACTGCACTTACCTGTTCTGCCAAAAATGCAGTTTTTTTCACATGGTGTTTTCTTTTGATAGTGCATAAATCCTTGATGACTTTGGCATAAGTTGGAACCTGCTTAATCAAATGTAACAAGGGAAGATTAATTTTAACTTGTTTCAAATGTTCCAAAATCTCACCTTGAATTTCTGAATTTTTCCCAACCGGTCGAAGAGCTTGAGGAAAAGGCACTGGGATTGAAAACTTACTTTCGGGCTCTTTTTCCACTGTGGCCTCTTTTCCAAGGGGGGCATCTTTACTACTCGTAGATGTGTTAATTTCAGGAGTAGGCTCACTTACAATCTTACCACTTCGAGTAGTAATGGCATTGACTTCTTTGAGATTTTGAACATCAGAAGTAGAAGCTTGTGCCATGAATTGTCCTTTCGGATTGGATTGAGGTTGAGATGGAAACTTACCTCGCTCTTGTACAGTTAAGGCACTGGTCAACTTTGTGATTTGACTCTTAATTTCTTTGTTTTCGTCCACCACCTGTGCAAGAATTGTTTCAAATTTTTGATTAGTCTTACTTTGTGCCTCCATAAATGCTTGTAATGTATCCTCTAAAGAACTCCTAGTTGGTCGTGCATTATATTGAGGTGCAACATAAGACTTGGGTGCTTGTTGTTCTTGTTTCCATTGGTTGTTGGCTTGTTGGTCCGATTTCCAACTGAAATTTGGGTGGTTTCTCCAGCTAGGATTATATGTTTCAGAGTAGGGTGAATAAGGCTTCTTGTACATCCCTAGGGCATTACATTGTTCCTCATATATCCCTCTCATCTCACTATACGTGGGGCAATCCTGAGCTAAGTGTTCCGCTCCTCCACAGACAAAACAGACATCGTGTGACTCAACTCTAGCAACCGTGTGGGTGACCCTTCTATCTTTGGATTTCAAAGCCTCTAACTCCCTAGTTAAGACCTCTAATTGGGCTTTGAGGTTATCCTCTTCCTTAAGATGGAAAACTCCATTGGGTCGTGACCTATTTGTGCTTTCAGCAATGCTAGGTCCAGTCCATGTATGGGCTTTTTCGGCTAAGTCATTAAGGAATTCTATGGCTTCCTCAGGATCTTTGTGAAGGAACTCCCCATTACACATCATCTCAACAAATTGGCGCTCTCTAATTGTGAGTCCCTCATAGAAATAACTAACCAAGCGCCAATTTTCATACCCATGGTGAGGGCACAGATTTAGCAACTCTTTAAACCTTTCCCATGCTTGATATAAGGTTTCACTGTCTTTTTGGGAGAATGAAGAAATTTGTCTTTTCAGGCCATTAGTTTTGTGTTGTGGGAAGTATTTATTGAAAAATGCTTGGGTCATTTCTGCCCAAGTTCCTATAGACCTCGGCCTCAAAGAGTATAGCCAACTCTTTGCTTTGTCTTTCAAAGAAAAAGGGAAAAATTTAAGCCTAACAGTGTCTATGGCTTCAGGTTGGCTATGGAAGGTGGCAATTACCTCTTCAAATTCCCTAACATGTACATAAGGATTTTCACTATCTAGACCATGAAAAGTGGGAAGAAGTTGTATCATTCCAGGTTTAAAATCCGAATGTGGTATGTTAGGTGGAAATATAATGCATGATGGTGTGGCTGTGCGAGTAGGATGTAAGTAATCTTTGAGAGTTCTAACGGGATTTTCTTCGTGTTGGCTCATTGTGTTAGAATTACAAGATGAACTAGAAGGTGAATTCTCTTCACTTACAAATTGTGGGAGTGGTTCTAGTTCTAGTTCTAGTTCTCTCACAAATCTTCCTCGTTTGTCTCTAGGTCGATGCATACATCCTAATTTTTTTTTTTTTTTTTTTTTTTAAGGAAAGAAATACTTAAGGAAAATTAAGAAGTGGAATAAACACAACAAGAAATAGAAATAAGTTAGGTGGTAAGACCAACCATAAAATATAAATACAATAACTAAACAAAAGACTATAAAGTACGAAAAAAAAAAGTATAATAAATAAATAATAAAAAGAAAATACAATAAGTAAATAAATAAAAGGTTAAGCGGTGGAACCGACCATAAAAAGAAAATACAACATGTTAACTAAAGTAAATAAAGTGCAATAAATACGTAAAAGAAAATGAAAATAAAGTACAATAAAAAAAGTGCAATAAATAAATAAAGTACAATAAGAAATAAAGAAACTAAGTTAGGCGGTAGAACCAGCCACAAAATAAAAAGAAAATACAACAAATTAACTAAAAAAAAAAGTACAATAAATAAATAAAAGAAAGTGAACGAAGTTAGGCGGTAAAACCAGCCATTAAAAAAAAAAGTGCAATAAATAAACTAAAGAAAATAAAGTGCGATAAATAGATAAAAGAAAATAAACTAATTAGGCGGTAAAACCAGCCATTAAGATAATATAAAATATAACAAATTAACTAAAGAAAACAAAATAAATTAGGTGGTAGAACCAACCATGAATAATAAATAAATTACAACAAAGGAAATAAAACTAAGATTTTGCAAAGAAAAGAAAATATACAAAGTTACCACTTTAGTATTTATAATCGCAACCAACTTTCGCTTAGTGTGCTTCCCCGGCAACGGCGCCAAATTTTTGTTTACGCTCAAAATATAACGCGGCTATCGCAGTATAGATTGAGGTGTCGATCCCACGAGGAAGCTCTTGACAAAATAGGTCAGTGAAGTAAAATATTAAAGCAGTAGCAAAAGGTTAATTGATTTAAACGGATGAGATAGAATTGTCTATGAATTGAGGAAAATGTCTTATGATGATTTAAACAAGGCTTTGAGAATCACAATTATGCTTTATAAATCTACTCTATACTTTGATTCGATATTTATAACTCAACTGAAAGTTTCACATCCCAAACAATCAATCGGAAGGTATGTAATATATAGCACATTTGATAACACACGTATTTGATTTAGTTAAACTCTTTGCAAGCATTAACACACATCATGTTATTTATACAAGTTATCTAAGATCGACAATATATCATTTTGACAATATTGCAGTAAAAGATTAACTTGAATATCAAACATTTATTGCCCTTACATGTTATCCAAGATCGACAATATATCAAATTGACAATACTGCAGTAAAAGATTAACATATAAAACAATATAACCAGTAACAATTATAAATCAACATGAATCACATAAGAAAAGCATGACTGAACATATATGAGACATGAGAATTATAACTTCTGGATTATAGAAAATAAAATAGATAAGAGTTTAATCAAAACCAAACTTACAACATTTATAGCTCTTGACACCGAATCAAAGCATGAAAGTAGATTTACTACACATAAAAGTTCATCTCTTAGCCTTGCTAGGAACTCTAGCCTAAATTACAATACATGTTAATGAGAATAAAAGAAGAGAGAAAATTATCTCCTAAAAACGTCCTAAGGGTCTCCTTATATAGGCAAAGAATGGACATATGTCATGGATGACATCAATCTTCAATAATTTTAAGTCAATAACTCGTGTATCCACTTGAAGCACGTTTTTGATAATGTAAATGATCGATTCAGCTTCTGCGGCCGACATGAAAGTTGTAGAATTTTGACTCTTCTTTCCATAGGCACTGATTTCATGCAAATTGGATGAGTATCCAATGAGATATGAGCAAAATTCCAAAGATACACCAGAATTCGGCCAACAACCATTTTACCCACTTGCAATGCGATTTGGTCCATGATAACGGCTGATTTGGACTTTACCATAAACATACGAGTTGTTGATAGTTAAGTCAGAAATTCACAGCTTCAAGAATTATACCAATTGAGTACGTATTTTGGGAGATACGGTCCAAATACGTGAGTTGGGTCAAGCTGGGTAAGAGTTGTAGTCCGATTCTGTTGTATCTCAATTTTTGGCCCATAACATATTGGATTTGGCTTTTCCACTATTCTTCAAATTTGTGTAAGATTGAGTCATGTTGCACCAGGTTCAAGAATTTCTTCATTTCGATTTCTACATTGAGAGTTATGTCCAATTTACCTAAACCTGTCCAAATAATATTCATTAATCACAATTTAAGGAGAACACTTTATTTCAAGCTAAAAATACAGAAAATACTAAAATTGGTGACATTAAATGGTGATTGAATCTTTTAACAACATGCATTTTCATGTGTTCATCAATGTTCATTTTTGAATTTGTTCCACAAATCGAGAAGTTCACGTTGCATGAGCCCATAGGGATGCGTCTCAATAGTTAATAGGATATCATCCAAAGACTCCTTACTCAGTCCATCTTTAATGAACTGAATTTTGTCTTCTCGATTTCTAGATACGAATCCTAAAGAACGATAACTCTGATTACAATTTCATCGAGCACATTTATGACAGACTTGTAACCTTTTTGCTCGTCGCCTTTTGGCATAAGAGTTTCTTCCAAGACCAGGCTAATGAGAAACAAAATTATTTTCAAACTCACCAGACAACCGAACCTTGGCTTCAATTAACCAACGAAGGTCCACAGGGATATTACCTAACATCAATAACCTTAGTCTTTCACACCGTGCTTTGTAAATCTTAAGTAGAGCATTTTGAGGCAATGAAGGAAAACATTTTTTAAGGTTGGCAAGAATGCGATCCATTTTGAAAGAAAGAAAAGAGATGAATGCACAGTTTGAGGGACAGTTTTTAGGGAACTAAGAAACTGACTTTAATAGTCACGGAGTACCGTATCTGCCACTTGACCGGGAAATAAAATCACATTGAAGAAAAAATAAAAAGAAGAAAATAAAGTAAAATAAAATGTGCAAGAAAATAAAAGCAAAAATAAAAAGTCAAAAGATAAAATATAGACAAAATATAAAATATGGTACAGATAGATTGAACCTGATCAATCACGATAGACAGGATCCACAAGAGGGATCTCGCCTAGGTACATAGAGTCGTCTACCTTTTCCACGTAGCTTTTTAGCCGCTGTCCATTTACTTTGAAAGTCCGTCCATCAGTGGGGTCTTCTATTTCAACAGCACCATTAGAAAAAATATGTCTTACCATAAATGGACCAGTCCATCGAGATCTCAACTTTCCAGGGTGTAAATGCAATCGAGAATCATAAAGATAGACCCGTTGATTGGGCTCAAAGTGTTTTCTTGAGATCTGTTTATCATGAGCTACTTTTATTTTAGCTTTATAAATTCTAGAGTTGTCATATGCATCATTTCGTAGCTATTCTATTTTTGACAATTGTAACTTTCTCTGGAGACCTGCAGCATTCAAATCAAAGTTAAGGGCTTTGACAGCCCAATAAGCTTTATGTTCTAGCTCAACAGGTAAATGGAAAGCTTTCCCATAAACAAGCCGGTATGGAGACATTCCTAAGATAGTTTTGTATGCAGTGCGATATGCCCATAATGCATCAGAAAGGCGTAGAGACCAATCTTTGCGATTCAGGTTAACCGTCTTTTCTAAAATTTGTTTAACCTCTCTATTTGCTAGCTCGGCTTGTCCATTTTTCTGTGGATAGTATGCAGTGGAAATTTTGTGAAGAACACCATACCTGCGCATCAAAGCTTCAAAAGAACGATTATAAATATATGTTCCTTGGTCATTAATAATGACACGTGGCGTACCGTACCTAGATAACACATTTTCTTTTAAGAATTTTACCACAGTTGTATTATCATTAGTACGATAAGTTACAGCCTCTACCCATTTTGATACATAGTCAACAGCTAAAAGGATGTAAAGATAGTCAAAAGATGAAGGAAAATGACCCATAAAATCGATACCCTAACAGTCAAATATCTCGATAACAAGAATAGGGTTAAGAGGCATCATATTTCTTCGAGATAAAGCACCTAACTTTTGACATCTTTCACAGGAACGACAAAAATTATTAGTGTCTTTGAAAAAAGTGGGCCAATAAAGACCACACTGTAAAATTTTCACAGCTGTCTTCTTCATAGAAAAATGCACCATCGCAAGCAACACTATGGCAAAAATTTAAGACACTAGAAACTTCACTTTCAGGAATGCAACGTCTCATGATTTGGTCAGGATAGTATTTGAAAAGATATGGATCATCCCAATAAAAATTATGTACCTCAACCAAGAACTTACGCTTATCTTGTGTACTTCAGTCAGATGGAAGTTCACCACAAACCAAATAATTTATGATATGTGTATACCAAGGTATTTGGCTTATAGCAAAAAGATGTTCATCCAAAAAATCATCTCGAATGGGTGGCAAATCAGTGGAGTCAGTGAACTCAAGGCGGGATAGATGATCAGCAACAACATTTTCAACGCCTTTCTTATCTTTGATGGTTATATCAAATTCCTGCAAAAGAAGAATCCACCTAATTAAACAGGCTTTAGCATTCTTCTTAGAAAGAAGGTACTTAAGGGCTGCGTGGTCAGTAAAAATAATAATAGGTGAATCAATCAAATAAGAACGAAATTTATCTAAGGCAAAAACAACAGCTAATAGTTCTTTTTCAGTAGTAGTGTAATTCATTTGAGCATCATTCAAAATCCTACTAGCATAATAAACAACAAAGGGTTTTCCCTCCCTCCGTTATCCAAGAACTGCTCCTACAGCATAATTACTTGCATCACACATAATTTCAAATGGGAGGTTCCAATCCGGTGATTGCATGATAGGAGCGGTGGTGAGTTTGGCAATGAGTGTTCGAAATGCCTCCTCACACTCTTGTGTCCATGTAAATTCTGCATCTTTTAGTAAAAGGTTACACAATGGTCTAAATATGGCAGAAAATTTTTGTATAAACCTTCTGTAAAAGCCAGCGTGTCCAAGAAAGGATCGGACATCTTTTACCTTTTTGGGTGTAGATAATTTAGAGATTAATTCAATTTTTACCTTGTCAACCTCTATCCCTCTTTTAGATACAACATGCCCCATAACGATTCCTGAAGATACCATGAAATGACATTTCTCCCAATTTAGCACAAGTCATTTTTCTTCACACCTACTCCAAACAAATTTCAAGTTAAGTAGGCATAAATCAAAAGAATTACCAAAAATAGTCAAATCATCCATAAAGATTTCCATGCATTTTTCAACCATATCAGAGAACATACTCAACATGCAACGCTGGAAAGTAGCTGGTGCATTACATAATCCAAATGGCATTCTACGAAAAGTATAAGTACCAAAAGGGCATGTAAAAGTAGTTTTTTCTTGATCTTCTATAGCTATCTAAATCTGGTAATACCCTGAATACCCATCAAGAAAGCAATAAAAAGGATGTCCAGCTACACGTTCTAAAATTTGGTCGATAAAAGGTAATGGAAAATAGTCTTTCCTAGTGGCTGTGTTTAACTTTTTATAATCAATACACATTCTCCAACCACTTACTACCCTAGTTGGAACAGGTATCCCATTCTCATTTTCAACAACAGTAACCCCAGATTTCTTAGGAACTACTTGAGTTGGACTTACCCATTGACTATAAGAAATTGGGTAGATTATACCCGCATCTAATAGTTTCAAGACCTCTTTCTTCACTACTTCTTTCATTGTTGGGTTAAGTCTTATTTGTGGGTCTCTACGAGGTTGGGCACCTTCCTCTAAATGAATTCTATGGGAGCATATCAATGGAGAAATACCTTTAATATCAGCTATGGTCTAACCTAGTGCAGACTTATGTTCTTTTAACAATTTTATCAATTTTTCCTCTTGTTCAGCACTAAGTTCAGAAGAAATGATGATAGGAAAGGTATCACCTGGTCCCAAGAATGTGTGTTTCAAACCTTTGGGCAGTGGAGAAAGCTCAACTTGTGGTGTCTCGAGGTTTGATGGTTTTGGTCTCTCCCTCTCTCGTGGCAACTCTTCAAAGCATGGCTGTCAAAATCGAGTCCCTTTATCCTGTGAGTCAAAAATACTAAACACATCAGTTATTACATCAGGATAATACAATTCTTCAAAATCAAAATTGAAAAGGTTTTTCGAAGAATCATAGCCATGATTTTTATAAGCTTCCTCTGCTATAAGTGTGTCAATCATATATGAATGATAGCACTCGTCTTCTTTTCGTGGTTGTTTGCCAATGTTAAAAATGTTCACCTCAAGAGTCATATTTCCAAAAGATAATTTCATTAGATCATTTCTGTAATTAATAAGAGCGTTAGCAGTGGCTAGAAAAGGTCTCCCCAAAATAAGAGGGATTTTTGACTCCATGTTAACAACAGAATGAGTATTTAAAACAAAAAAATCAACAGGGTAGTAAAATTTATCAATTTGCAACAAAACATCTTTTACTATTCCCCGTGATTTCTTGATTGATCGGTCAGCTAATTATAGGACTACAGATGTTGGTTTAATCTCACCAAGTCCCAACTGCAAGTAAATAGAATAAGGCATTAAATTTACACTTGCTCCTAAGTCCAATAAAGCTTGACCAAACTCATGTGTCCCAATTTGGCAAGAGATTATGGGACATCCTGGGTCTTTATACTTGGGTGGTGTCTTTTGTTCAATCACTGTACTTACTTGTTCTACTAAAAATGCAGTTTTCTTCACATGGTGTTTTCTTTTGATAGTGCATAAATCCTTGATGACTTTGGCATAAGTTGGAACCTGCTTAATCAAATGTAACAAGGGAAGATTAATTTTAACTTGTTTCAAATGTTCTAAAATCTCACCTTGAATTTCTGAATTTTTCCCAACCGGTCGAAGAGCTTGAGGAAAAGGCACTGAGATTGAAAATTTACTTTCGGGCTTTTTTTCCACTGTGGCCTCTTTTTCAAGGGGGGCGTCTTTACTACTCGTAGATGTGTTAATTTCAGGAGTAGGCTCACTTAAAATCTTACCACTTCGAGTAGTAATGGCATTGACTTCTTTGAGATTTTGAACATCATAAATAGAAGCTTGTGCCATGAATTGTCCCTTTGGATTAGATTGAGGTTGAGATGGAAACTTACCTCGCTCTTGTATAGTTAAGGTACTGGTTAACTTTGTGATTTGACTTTTAATTTCTTTGTTTTCGTCTACCACCTGTGCAAGAATTGTTTTAAATTTTTGATTAGTCTTACTTTGTGCCTCCATAAATGCTTGTAATGTATCCTCTAAAGAACTCCTAGTTAGTCGTGCATTATATTGAGGTGCAATATAAAACTTGGGTGCTTGTTGTTCTTATTTTCACTGGTTGTTAGCTTATTGGTCAGATTTCCAACTGAAATTTGGGTGGTTTCTCTAGCTAGGATTATATGTTTCAGAGTAGGGTGAATAAGGCTTCTTGTACATCCCTAGGGCATTACATTGTTCCTCATATATCCCTCTCATCTCATTATAAGTGGGGTAATCCTGAGCTAAGTGTTTCGCTCCTCCACAGACAAAACAGATATCGTGTGACTCAACTCTAGCAACCGTGTGGGTGACCCTTCTATCTTTGATTTTCAAGGCCTTTAACTCCCTAATTAAGACCTCTAAATGGGCTTTGAGGTTATCTTCTTCCCTAAGATGGAAATCTCCATTGGGTCGTGACCTATTTGTGCTTTCAGCAATGCTAGGTTCAGTCCATGTATGGGCTTTTTCGGCTAAGTCATTAAGGAATTCTATGGCTTTCTCAGGATCTTTGTGAAGGAACTCCCTATTACACATCATCTCAACAAATTGGCGCTCTCTAATTGTGAGTCCCTCATAGAAATAACTGACCAAGCGCCATTTTTCATACCCATGGTGAGGGCATAGATTTAGCAACTCTTTAAACCTTTCCCATGCTTGATATAAGGTTTCATTGTCTTTTTGGGAGAAGGAAGAAATTTGTCTTTTCAGGCCATTAGTTTTATGTTGTGGGAAGTATTTATTAAAAAATGCTTGGGTCATTTCTGCCCAAGTTCCTAAAGACCTCGGCCTCAAAGAGTATAGCCAACTCTTTGCTTTGTCTTTCAAAGAAAAAGGGAAAAATTTAAGTCTAACAGTGTCTATGGCTTCAGGTTGGCTATGAAAGGTGGCAATTACCTCTTCAAATTTCCTGACATGTACATAAGGATTTTCACTATCTAGACCATGAAAAGTGGGAAGAAGTTGTATCATTCCAGGTTTAAAATCCGAATGTGGTGTGTTAGGTGGAAATATAATGCATGATGGTGTGGCTGTGCGAGTAGGATGCAAGTAATCTTTTAGAGTTCTAACGGGATTTTCTTCGTATTAGCTCATTGTGTTAGAATTACAAGATGAACTAGAAGGTGAATTCTCTTCACTTACAAATTGTGGGGGTGGTTCTAGTTCTAGTTCTCTCACAAATCTTCCTCGTTTGTCTCTAAGTCGATGTATACATCCTAACAACAATTTTTTTTTTTTTAAGGAAGAAATGCTTAAGGAAAATTAAGAAGTGGAATAAACACAACAAGAAATAGAAATGAGTTAGGTGGTAAGACCAACCATGAAATATAAATACAATAACTAAACAAAAGACTGTAAAGTACGAAAAAAAAGTATAACAAATAAATAATAAAAAGAAAATACAATAAGTAAATAAATAAAAGGTTAGGCGGTAGAACCGGCCATTAAAATAAAAAGAAAATACAACATATTAACTAAAGAAAATAAAGTGCAATAAATACGTAAAAGAAAATGAAAATAAAGTACAATAAAAAAAGTGCAATAAATAAATAAAGTACAATAAAAAATAAAGAAACTAAGTTAAGCGGTAGAACCAGCCACAAAATAAAAAAAAATACAATAAATTAACTAAAAAAATAAAGTACAATAAATAAATAAAAGAAAGTGAACGAAGTTAGGCGATAAAACCAACCATTAAAAAAAAGGGCAATAAATAAATAAAAGAAAATAAAGTGCAATAAATAGATAAAAGAAAATAAACTAATTAGGCAGTAAAACCAGCTATTAAGATAATATAAAATATAACAAATTAACTAAAGAAAACAAATTAAATTAGGTGGTAGAACCAACCATGAATAATAAATAAATTACAATAAAGGAAATAAAACTAAGATTTTACAAAGAAAAGAGAATATACAAAGTTACCACTTTAGTATTTATAATCACAACCGACTTTCGCTTAGTGTGCTTCCCCGGCAACGGCGCCAAATTTTTATTTACGCTCAAAATATAACGCGGCTATCGTAGTATAGATTGAGGTGTCGATCCCACGAGGAAGCTCTTGGCAAAATAGGTTGGTGAAGTAAAATATTAAAGAGGTAACAAAGGATAAAATTAATTGATGAGATAGAATTGTCTATGAATTGAGAAAAATATCTTATGATGATTTAAACAAGGCTTTGAGAATCACAATTATGCTTTATAAATCTACTCTATACTTTGATTCGATGTTTATAACTCAATTGACAGTTTTACATCTAAACAATCAATCGGAAGATATATAACATATAGCATATTTGATAGCATATGCATTTGATATGACTAAACTCTTTTGCAAATATTAACACAAATCATGTTTATTTATAAAGTTATCTAAGATCGACAATATATCATTTTGACAATATTGCAGTAAAAGATTAACTTGAATATCAAACATTTATTGCTCTTACATGTTATCCAAGATCGACAATATATCAAATTGATAGTACTGTAGTAAAAGATTAACATATAAAATAATGTAACTAGTAACAATTATAGTTCACCAAGAATCACATAAGAAAAGCATGAATGAACTTATATGAGACATGAGAATTATAATCTCTGGATTATAGAAAATAGAATATATAAGAGTTTAATCAAAACTAAACTTACAACATTTGTAGCTCTTGACACCGAATCAAAGCATGGAAGTAGATTTATTACACATAAAAGTTCATCTCTTAGCCTTGCCAAGAACTCTAGCCTAAATTACAATACATGTTAATGAGAAGAAAATAAGAGAGAATTATTTAATTTTTAAAAACGTCCTAAGTGTCTCCTTATATAAGCAAATGAATGGATATATGTCATGGATGGCATCAATCTTCAATAATTTTAAGCCAATAACTCGTTTATCCACTTGCAGCATATTTTTGATAATGTAAATAACCGATTTAGCTTCTATAGCCGACATAAAAGTTGTAGAATTTTGACTCTTCTTTCCATAGGCACCAATTTCATGCAAATTGGATGAATATCCAATGAGATATGAGTAAAATTCCAAAGATACATCAGAATTCGGCCAACAACCATTTTACCCACTTGTAATGCGATTTGGTCCATGATAACGGCTAATTTGGACTTTACCATCAACATACGAGTTGTTGATAGTTAAGTCAGTAATTCACAGCTTCAAGAATTATACTAATTGAGTACGTATTTTGTGATATACGGTCTACATACGTGAGTTGGGTCAAGCTGGGCAGGAGTTTTAGTCCGATTCTGTTGTATCTCAATTTTTGGCCCATAACATGTTGGATTTTGCTTTTCCACTATTCTTCAAATTTGTGTAAGATTGAGTCATGTTGCACCAAGTTCAAGAATTTCTTCATTTTGATTTCTGCATTGATAGTTATGTCCATTTTACCTAAACCTGTCCAAATAACATTCATTAATCACAATTTAAGGAGAACACTTTATTTCAAGTTAAAAATACAGAAAATACTAAAATTAGTGACATTAAATGGTGATTGAATCTCTTAACAACATGCATTTTCATGTGTTCATCAGTAGTTAATAGAGTTACTAAAATGAAAGAAGGCATTACATAATAAATGAATTTATCGAGTCAAAAAGAACATAATGGCAGTAAACAATAAAATGAAAATTTGGTGATAAAAGGTTATCAATAAAAAAGTTGTGACCATATCGAGATTTTCTCTCCAATGGTGAAGATAGCTATAATTATAACAGTGCTTGGATTATTAGCAAAAGAATACTTACATCTAGAATAATTAGATTTAAAAATATCATTCCATGGTCATTAAGAGGAAGAAATCTACATTTAGCAGCCATGGTATTTTCAAGAGGGAAATAAAGTATGGTATGCAAAATTTAGAAGAGTTTGTGTGGTAAAAACAAGGCGTTAATGTAGTGGTAGAAGATGAAGTTTGATGGGTGAATGTGCTATAACGACTTCTTAAGGTGTAAAATGGGTCATTTCTGTTATATGAAGAATTTTGACAGCTCTTATATCATTCTAATGTTGGACATAAATGACATGCTTATGGCAAGGGTTTGCATATGAGAGATTAATTAGTTGAAAAGGAAGTTGTCAAAAAAAATTTGCAATGAAAAGGAGCTATAAATCAATTCCTTGAATTGAGGATTATTAAAGATGGTGAATAGGGTCTTAGAGCTATTGAAATGGGCCATGCCCTTTAAAATGAAAAGAAATAGGCTATTAAAGTTTTTAGAGTCCAAAGAAAAAAAAAATTAAATTCCATTTGTTAATGCTCAAAACCCAAGCTTCACACCTTTTTAAATTATTAAAAGTGTTAAAAAAAAGAGAAAGGAAAAGTGAAGGTTGAGAGAGAGGGAGACAAGAAAAGCAAGGGTTCAAGGTAAATTTTATGGGAAACCTTTAATTTATTAAAAATTTTAGATTATTTTAGTGTCAATGGCTTGTGGATGGTATTTTAAGGATGATTTAAAACTCTACAATGTTGGATTCTTTTCAATTAGAGAGAAATTTGAGTGCTTGAAGTTTTAGAGACAAATTTTTTTTGTAAAAGAGACCGTTGAAGGTTTTGGGGTAACATTTACTTATCAAATTAAAATATTTAACTATATTTTTGTTGGATTTTTGATAGGGGCGTAAAAGCACTAGTATGATTTATACTCAACTTTCGTATTTTACTCTAAATTATAAGTATTTGATTATATAATTATATTTTTTTTTATCATAAATAGATGCACAACGAAAAATGTGATACATAGAAACAAATGGGAGGTGAATCGGACATCAAACGAAGAAGTTACGCTCAAAATACGAAAGTAGCGCAGTAGATGGTTGGGCGCTGCGATGCCAAGGGCTAGGCGCCGCAGCGCCCATATCAACGAATGAACGCTACGGCGCTCAGCACCCAGCACCGCGGCACTCATTGACGTCTGGATAGACCTGGTGCTCGTGCCACCTCAACTCTCCTATTTGGGTGGATTCAAAGCTCCTCGCGCCTAGGGTTTTCTCTTAACAACAAAATACTATTTTGAGGCAAAAATAGAGGGACTTAGCAAGGAGAAAAACACAAGCAACGAATACACATTCTAGCCAAGAGATCAAAGTGAATTTATTGAAGATTGAAGATTGAAGAATCAACTCTTGGGCAATCAAGACAAGAGGAAGAAGAGCAACTCAGGGCATCACTTGTGTTATTTTCTTCCTTAGTTTAAGAGATGATTTTGTTCATGATATTTTCATACTTTTGCTTTGATATTCTTATTTTGAACATGAGCTAAATACTTTTCATCTAGGGTTAGACGGTCTTGAACCTAGTATGTAATTGACTCTTTTAGACTCTTAGTTATGAACTTTTATCCCTTAATTGATTCAATCTATCTATGCTTAATGCTTTCATTATACTTAATTACTATTTTGATTGTTTAGGAACCATGATAACTCTGAAAAAAGGATGCATGTGTTTAGCCTAGGGTAGATTGATACGTGATCATAGAGTAATATCTATAAGTTCCATCTAGGATAGACATATACCTAGGTGGCACGTATGATTTGATTAGACTTATTATTAATGAGTTGCACTTTATTTGGATTACCATAGACATATAGGTAATTGTTAAGGTGTGATATTATCATTCGACTATCGACAGAAGCTTATGATGAAATCAGTGTCTAGCCGATCAATTGATAATAAAGGAATAACTAAGAGGTTAATGGAGTCAATGAACTATTAGGGGACACGGCAATACCCTAGATTACTTATCAAATTAGTGAATTCTATCTCTGAGTACTTGCGATATCTTAATTAGGTTTAATTCGATAGCAGTAGTTCAGTTAGTTAAACTATATGTCAAAAGCTAGTCTGGATAAAGGTAAAATAGAGTAATTTTAGTAATCAATTGAAGAAATAAAAATAATAGTCTCTGTGGGATCGATAATATAGACTTAATCTTATATTACTTGGTACGAAAAGTGTGCACTTGCGCTAGGTTATTAAATCATACATCAATTTTATGAAAACTAGAGGGATTTGAGATTTGAAAAACCTAGATTTATGCCTAATTTTGAATTTCATTGTATTTTTGTCCTAATTTATTATTTTTCTTTATTTTAGAGCCCTTAGAAGATCAATAAAGTGACTTGGACCCTGAGTCACAAGGCTCGCATTAATTTCACGAGTTGGTATGTGCATAAGTCATCGTGATACTTTTTTTAATGGATTTTTATTTAAAAATACTAATTTAAGTATTAATTTCTATATCGGTGAATAATTCTGTATTTTCTCTTATTTAGTAAGGTTCTTATACGTAACATGTCTTGAAAATGTATTTTTGATTAGCGGCATCACTTTTGTGAGTGGAATTTAGATTTATAAGTATATTATTTTATTTCCTATATTAAACATTTAGTTTATTTCACTAATTATTTTATGAAAATGTATAGAAGCATATTAAATTTGTTTGATAGAAAATGCATATATTTTCTTAATAATTACATCTCAAAATATATGTATTGAGATTATATTGCACTGTATTTAAGTAGAAGTGAGTTTAAATAGTTTATGGATTAAAAAGTATTAGATATAAGATAATAATGTTCTATGAGTTTATGTTTGCATAAATAAAAGTGGTTTTCAAACCATTAAGTGGTATCATCCCCTCTTTAGATTTGTAAATTAGATTAAGGTCCTTGGGACCTATCTGTACAACATAAAGGCTTTGGGCTATGTGTATAAGCGCCTTGCTCTTTAAGAGTTTTACTTTGGGCTATGTATATGGGTGTCTTGCTCTTTGGGAGTTTTGCTCTATGTAGACGTAAGACATGGATATGATTAATGAGTTATGTGTACGTCTAATGCTCGAAAAGTATTTGGAGTATGACGAAGTTCCCCTTGTGTACTAGTTTAGTATAAAATTCTTAAAAAATATTTAATTTCTATGGCATGTATTATGCATGAACCAATTCATAAAAATATTTACGAGATCATGTTAGATTTTGTAAAAATTTCATATTTTTCATGAGTAAAATGGAATTTGATGATTCTCGCGAGACTTTTAGAATATTTATATCATATACGTTAATAAAATTATGTCCTCTTATTCTTATTCAAACAATTAATAACTAAAAAGAATAAATTTAAACTAAACAATCAAAGAAAAGACATGTAGAAATAAAATAAGGCAACAATTATGATTACCAATATGAAAAGAGCCCAAAATTATAATTATCTCTTAATACTTCACTTGAATCTAATTATTTTTCTTAATTTAATTCATCAATATATGAATTAAATATCTCCATAAGCCTCTTCTGATGGTTAAGTAAGAATAACCTAATCAATCTTTATTCCTATAATAATTAGATTAAAGCAAGATTTATTAAAAACAAGTTTTCTAGGTTATACATACCTTATAAGTATATTCCTATCTCATATAAAATTGAAAGCTTTTATGCATTGATCATGCATAATTTTATTGAAGGCCAAATATAAAAATCCCTTTTCTAAATTCTTTTAAGGTTTTTCTAATCAATATAATTAGTGATAAAATAATTAGAAGTATTGAGCATATAATAGAATAAAGAATTCATCATTGATTTCATAAAGTAAGGGAAAGTAAATAATTCAAGCTACATATTGAGCTCAATATAATTCTAAAAAGTAAATTAGCTCATGATAAAATAAAGAGTTTTAGAGCACAATAGGTTCAATATCATAGAAATCATAGAAAACTAAAAAAATGAAAAGTGAAGAAATAAAACTATGATGCTCTAAATTTTATAGTCTTCAATCTCTTTTCTATTAAATTCTTGATCTCTTTGGTTCTCCAAAGTCCACTCTAAACTCATAAAAATTTGTTCTCTCTAATGCTCTCTCTCTTTCTCTTCTTGAAATTAGCTTTTTAGTCTTTTATTTATAGGCTTATGTCTATAAATTATGGCAAAAATACGAGTATAAGTCAGAGAAGGCTTTCCAAATCCAGAGTCTAGTGCCACAGCCTCACTTCCTAGCACTATGGTGTAGGCCCGATATCATCTTATCATCACAGCCTTACCTTAGAGCACTTTAGTACTTACTTTTACAACACTAAATCTTGGTGTTGCGGCCTTGAGATTTTTAGTTTAAGCTTATTTTCTAATCATTCTAGTGCTGCAATCTTGACTTCTACGGTTGTGTCGCTGAGCTTTTGATCCCATCTAGATGATTTCATCTCTTTTTCCTCTAATTTTCATTCTAATTCACTCCCATAGACTTCAAACCTACAAAATGACAATGAAACACCTAAAGAGCCAAATACTCATGCTTAAAAGAACAAATGCTAAGCTTAAGGAATCGAAAATATAAGTATAAAATACACCCATCATTGGTCTTATAAAAACTCATCCCCTTTACATTTTCATCTCTCAGGAGATTTTAGACTTTCTCAACTTAATGATTAGTTGAGGTGGATCACATGGTAGTGCTTTAGGTTATTTTTTTAGCCATGTGAGACTTATGGACTTTCTAAGTCATTGTTTTTCCTATAGTAACTTATTGTATCAGACTTTTAGACTTTGGATATGTACTTTTCTATTTTGGCATTTGATGTCTTAACATTGTTAACATTGTCCTAGATACTTAGAATATGTTAATAAATAATTTATAGATATATTTTTATTGATCATGTTAGTTGTATGTTCTGGATAAGAAATAAAAAGTTTAGAAGTATAGCTGCCTATGTTAAATTTATGAAAGTGTTCATATGTTAAGTTATAGGTTGAGAGTTATGTATGAAATAGGGGAAATTTTGTCAAAATTTTGATAGAATTTATACTGTAATGAGAATATATGAGCGTTCATAGGATAATAGTCAAGATTTGCCCTAAAGTTTATAGACAAATTGCGGGACGGGTTGTTTCAATTGGTATCAAAGCATAGGTTATAAATTTTGTAGAATTTTGTTTTTTCTTCATGATTTTATTATTGTAGTTAATATAGTTGGGATGATATTTTTGTAGGCACCATCATGCTGCACGTCACATTAGACCAATCATTGAAATGAACTGAACCCCCATTCGAGGTGTTATAGAGGAAATGAGCCGATTAATAAAGGTACAGTAGAATCTAATACACCTCTACCTATTTAAAAAAGTGCTTGTAGCCCCACACACAATGAACATGCTTGCTTAGCTTGTATTAATACCATTGAGTGATTGAAGAATCTAAGGGTGAGAAAATTTGAAGATTCGAGAAATCCTTCAGAGGTTGAGTCTTAGTTAGGTAGGATGGAGAGAATATTTGATATGACGAGGTGAGATGAGGAGAAGTGATCTTTTGCCACATTCTTAGTTCTTGAAAGTTAAAACATTATAAAAATTATTTCCTTGCCCTTAATATATCTTTGAATTTGTAGGGAAAGCATTAACTTTTTGCGAAGAAAAATACTTTAATGCTCAAATCAATATTTAATAAAAAAAATGAGATGTTAGTGTACGGGGAGTGTTTCAATGACAAATAGGAGAGTGATCAATGAATTATGTATCGAATGAGAATACTGAATATTGAATATGGAATATAGAATCAATTATGGTTGCATACTTATTTATAATAGTTAAATCATAATCTTTATCAGAGTTTGAATTCATGAATCCAAATTCATATCAAAGTATAAATTAGTACATGCATTTAATTGAACTAAGTTAATTAAAAATTATAATCCGCTTCAAATAGAAAAAAAAAATTTAAGTAGAATTCCTTTACTAATAAGAAATCGTTCTTCATGTGAAATAATAACTAACATTTGAATTCTAATTTGTTCCTACCTCCTATGATGTCTATGATTCATTTGTGAAATTCATGAGTTGCCATGTTTAATTACTTAATAATTTGGATTCGCAATCTAAACTGAGTAATTTCACAAATTAGATAATAAGTGCCCAACAATACAAATTAGCTCATATTATAACAGAGAACCACCGATAGAATATATAGGTAGTAATTTAAGTCAAGGAATTGCCGCAACTAATATTTTATCTTTATTCCATCCTATTTTATTACATTGCAAATATTGAATTGTCGCAACAATGAGGCGCTGATATTTAAAGTTTTCAAAAACACTTCTCAGTGTGTTGGAGAAAACACCACTTGTGTCCACATATAATCTAACTTGGCTTCTGACAGTAAAATATTTTATAATTCGTACATCCTCTTATTTTCCAACAATCGTGAATACAGATTTAGGTGCACATCATTCATTGTTTGTCACCATTGCCACAATAACAATTAAACTATTTTTTTAATATTTAATATTATATTAAAAAAAGGATAATCAACTGACGTGTTATCATGTTTATCACTTATCAAATAATTATTAATTTTACTTCTTAAATATTGAGAAATAAATTTTATATCTCATCTATATAGATATAACATTAGTATAAAAAGAATAATTACTTAAAATTGTTTGTTGCACTTTAAACCATTGCAATTCTATTGTTTTAAAAATAAATATCCTTTACAAAGCAGTGTCTTACACTAATACTAGAACAATAAATTTTAATTTGCTGTAAATTAAATCATGAATGCTTCTACTTTCTAAAATTTTTGATTCGGTCTATATATATATATAGATAAATGTCAATTGACTGATTCTCAGATAGCTTCACACTATTAAGCTCAAGTAACTTCATGTATTATGATTTTTTGAGGACGTCGTCTTTTTCACGTGAAATGTGTTGTATTTCCTATCTTCTGATAGGCCGAAAATTGAGAATTTCGAAGGAAGCTAATCCAATTGCATTTATTTATGCACATCAAGTCGATTTCCTTCGTTTAATTTATCACTGTATACTGTTAAAATTTGTTCATTTATATATTTTAGTTTCTATAAATTCAATATCCAAATTGCAAGTTACTTTCTAATGGATAGCTCTTTAAATTTCATATCTTAGAGTAAAAGAATAACAAATCGATTTTCCTTAAACCAAAAAAAAATATATAAAAAATCAGAAGTGATAATATACTAATTAAAAAAATTCCACAAAAAAAAAAAAAAAAAAACAAATACAAAGTTTCTGCATTATCTTTAAATGATTGAGTCTGATTGTGGCTAACTAATTATCTCATATCTAAAGCAGTGTTTCAAAATAATTTTTTTTTTAAAAAAAAGAATCCTTATCTTATTCAACTGAACGATATTTCTAAAGATAACATGGCATCTATAAAAACCTACAGAAGCTTGCCTACAATTAACGAAACACACAACATGAAGGAAAAGGCTTCACATCTCTCTTTTGCTCTCGTTTTGTTCCTTTTGTGGAACTCTGCACATTCCGCAAGCATTGATTGCATTGACGGATATGACACCGAAAATGCAAGGATAGCTTGCAATGATGGATTTGACACGGGTGGTTTAAGCAGAAAAAGTTTCCCAGACGATTTTGTATGGGGGACGGCAACGTCTGCATATCAAGTCGAAGGAATGGCTGATAAAGATGGTCGAGGACCTAGCATTTGGGATGTTTATGTTAAAGAACCAGGTATTTGACATAGTCTTATAATCTTCATTTTCATTTTCACATATTATTCTTAATTCTAACTGTTAATCTTTGGTGTAATTAAAGGACATATCGCCAATAATGCTACTGGTGAAGTTAGTGTTGATCAGTATCATCGCTACAAGGTATGGCTTAATTGCCCTTGGAACACTTCGATGATGATAGTTTTAGTAAGTTTTTGTGTAATGTAATTGAAAGTTGTTACGTCTCCTTTTCTTACAGGAAGATATCAACCTCATGAAAAAATTGAACTTTAATGGATATCGGTTTTCCATTTCGTGGTCTAGGATCTTCCCAAGTATATATATAAATTACTGTTATCATTTTTTTTTTGGATTTCTTTATCCAAGATTATTATTGTTGAATCAATTAATTGATATTTGAAAATTTCATTTTGTTATAAACTTTTGCAGGAGGAAAAGGGAGAGTGAATTGGAAGGGGGTTGCTTATTACAATAGATTGATTGACTACATGCTCGAACAAGGTGCAGCATAAAAATTGCAAATAATTAATAGAAATTGAACCATTTATGCCGTCTGAAACTTCATTCGGAAATTAAATGTATGTTTATTTGAAACTTACAGGGATTACTCCATTTGCAAATCTATATCATTATGACATGCCATTAGCTCTTCAGGAGAGATATGGAGGATTGCTTAGCAGTCAAGTTGTGTAAGTTCTTACTTCTATGGATTCGCAATATTCATTTTGTATCTATCGCAATATAATTTATTATATCAAACAAAAACTTGCAGGAAGGATTATGCAGATTATGCAGAATTTTGCTTTAAGACATTTGGTGATAGGGTTAAGAATTGGTACACATTTAATGAGCCGAGGGTTATTGCTGCTCTTGGGTTTGACAATGGCATAAATCCTCCATCAAGATGTTCCAAAGAGGTTAATAATTGTACAGAGGGTGACTCAGGAATTGAGCCATACATTGCAGCACATAATATGATTCTAGCTCATGCTACAGCTGTTCAAAGATATCGTCAAAAATACCAAGTAAGATCTTTTATCTTATAATATTTTATTTACTATTCTATGTATTAGTACTGAGCATCATTGACTGAATTTTATCTTGTACAGGAAAAACAAAAGGGAAAAATTGGAATTTTGATGGATTTTGTTTGGTATGAACCCCTCACCAGATCAAAAGCAGACAATTACGCTGCTCAAAGAGCTAGAGATTTTCACATTGGATGGTGAATCTTGATTCTCATAAATGCAGTAAAGATTGGAGTAATTACATAATTCATTCTCTTTATCATGTATTCGACTGTAACTCTCAATTTACAGGTTTATACATCCCATCACATATGGTGAATATCCAAGAACAATGCAAGAAATTGTTGGAGATAGGCTGCCAAAATTTACACCAGAAGAAGTATTGCTGGTGAAGGGTTCGTTCGATTATTTGGGTATAAACCAATATACCACCTACTACATGTATGACCCTCCTTGGCCCAAGTCCAACATCACAAGCTACCAAAACGACTGGAATGTTGCTTTTGCTTGTAAGCCTCTTATTTTATGTTAGAAAACATGTTTTCGAAATCATTTGGTTGGTTCTATAGTCTAATTTTCTATTCATTGTCTGCAGATGATCGTAAAGGAGTACCAGTTGGTACAAGGGCCAATTCTGAATGGCTTTACATTGTACCTTGGGGTTTGTATAATGCTTTGACATATGTCAAAGAGCGTTATGGCAATCCAATCGTAATGCTTTCCGAAAATGGTATGATCAACTAAAAATGTCTTTTAATCTGACTGAATCTTTGCCTTCATTTGAACTGATGAATAATATTATTTCTTGTGATAATAGGTATGGACGATCCAGGCAATTACACACTTTCACATGCATTACATGACACCACAAGAATAAACTACTATAGAGGCTACATAACCCAGTTGAAGAAGGCTATTGACGATGGAGCAAATGTTGTTGGCTACTTCGCTTGGTCGTTGCTCGATAATTTTGAATGGTTGTTAGGATACACTGCTAGGTTTGGCATTGTTTACGTGGATTTCAATACCCTTGAGAGGATCCCGAAGATGTCTGCATATTGGTTTAAGCAGTTATTGCAAAAAGATTAATAAGCAGTTTCCTAGGGCTTCAGGGTGTTTAGAGTTTAGGCATATTAACAAATAACAATTGCAATAAGCATTTCATTAGCCTTTTAGAGTTTAGGCGTAATGACAGCTTTCGTTATATTTTTGTTGCTTTCAAGTGGGTAATTAATAAGAACTTCTTATATATTTTCTTCTTTCTAATTTGATTATTGATACTATTTTATATATACCATGAACTGCTTGTGGCTCTGGTTAAACATCAGTATGAAAAAAAAAAAAGAAAAAAGAAAAAACTGTGTAGACTAGGACTAACAATTATATTCTCGAGTAAATGACTGCTAAATTCCTTAATTTGACTGAGTACCTTAAATATTCCCCTAGTCTCTGGATAATTTGAAGGTACTCAAGCCAAACTAAAAAAGGTCGAACAGTCTTTATCCTTATATTCTTTCACACTTTTTGATAACAATTCTTCCTATCCCATTGATGTTGTTCCTATTGTTCTTTATTTTATTTTATTTTATTTTATCAAATATAAGCTAAGGTCTTTATCCACTCCAGACTCATTTATCAGACTCTTTATAAAAGTCGAGTTAATTGACTTTGACTGCTACTCCTTTAATTTGTCCATGAAATTCGTTTTGAAATTGAGTATTTTACCATTATTATTGCAATTGATTTTGCCAAAAAGAAGCATTTGGTCGAAAAAGGGAACAAACGATTTTGATAGAGAATTTAGAATATATTAGTAGTACAATTATTACTACCAAATAATCAGCTTGTTTGATAATTTTTTATTTGTACAGCTTTTTAGTTTTGTTATAGGATATCAAGATTTGGAATTCTAGCAGTATTGGTTAATTTGAAAAGCTTAACTTTTCTGTATCAAGATGATAAAATGTATAGAGTAATATTATATTTTTCAAACAATATTTTAAATATTATTTTTTTATTTTTTAAATAATATGTCAAGTAATTATTAAATAGTAAATAATTTAATTTTTAAAATCACTTATTACATCATTTTATTATCCAACAATTACTTAAAATATCATAAATAAATTTGTGATGCCATTTTAAAATTGTAACATTATTCAACAATATACTCCATTATAATTAATGTGCAAGTTTTTTCATAAATTTAATTTTAAGATCATTATCATTATTTAATGACATAAACCACGTCACTCCAAAATATAAATTAATTGGAAACAGTGTCTGCCATGCAAAGAATAATTTTAGTAGACGTGAATTTGGAATGAAATGGAGTTAGCCAAACTCAATAATTTGTTTGAACGTCTTTGTAGTTTGTATTTATTTTTCCTGATTTGTATTATAAATATGCAGCTGCTAGAAGATGATAAATAACCGTGAACTCATGACGCGCATGCATAAACAAAGTTATGTAACTGGAAAATAAGCACAAAACTTGGACATAACTTAATTTGGGTTCACTACAAGGAAAAGCTTAACTAGGCCCCGAGCTTAATCATATATAGCATTGGATGGTTTAACATTACATAAGTGTTCATGTTCTAAAAATTAGGTTTGTGTATGCTTTGTATCCGCCTAGACAGAGATCACTTCAAATTCAAAAGAAATCGAATAGGAGTTTTTGTCAACAAACGAGGTTTATTATTAAACCTAGGCTGGATTATAGCAAGCGAGATCTATCTCTAGACCTGAGCTGTGACACAACAAACATGATGAAGAGCTTGGGTTTTTCATAGAAAAAGATAAGTGAAGCCCTATCAACAGGACTGCGAGATTTTCAACGAGTAATGACGAAAAATTCTGGATTGAATAAAAGAAAAAAATATAAAAAACTAAAAAGTTTGTATAAATTGTATAGATTGAATTGCTGATGATTATACAATGAGAAATTAAACTTATTTATAAGCTATAAAATCCTATAAAAAACTTAATTTTACAAAGCAAGGAATTCTAATATAACACAACTTCCTATTATATACAAATTTCTAAATAAACTATAATACACAATTGGACCCAAAATCTTAGAATGAAAAAGCCTACTAGGCACTTTCTAGGCCAGCGCCAACAATACCCTCTGCAAGCTAGTCGAAAAGATAACTTTTGTCAAGGCATGCACTACCTAGCCAACCTAAATCACCGTCTATCAATCTTGACCCTTAAAATCACCTGTGCTTCTATTATTTACAAATTGCCTCAACCAATCTTGATTGTCTAATCAAGAGCTTACTCATTACTCATACGTCGCCTTGGTGTCTTGATGGTTTTCATAGCCATGGAATCATTCTGCACCTTTTCTAGCATTGCCTTCATTTAATCAGTTGACCGAATTTGCCCAAAACATGACTGGATTGCCCCAATCCATCTTTTGCTTCTGAAAAGTTTATTCGATCTGAAAAGTCATTCGCCCTAAACCTTTCATTCTGATGTAACTTTAAAAATCACCTGTTTTTATTCAACCATCTCAATATAATGATCCCCCAAAATCAGTCCATGCTGCCAATAATTCTTCTCATCCATGCCGGCCTTATTGATGCTTATTATCCATCTGTCTGGCATACTGATTATTATCAAATGGCTCATTGGATCATTTTCCTTTTTCTGGCCTCTAAACATTTAATGATCTCTGACCGGCCTTTCATTTTCTGACCATTTCATTAATTACTCATAAATACTTTCTTAAAAATGGCCCTATTTATTAAAACAGTTATAACTCTTAAATGTACTGTGACTTTCCATTTTAACCGCCTTTAGCTCGTTATAAGTAGAGTTGAGCTCTCATTTTTATTTTACCCCATTTTCAAGCTTTTTTCTCCAAACTTTTACCAATGCATTTTGCTCTCAACTTCGGTCTTCTAGCGGTCTTCATCCATACTTAAGGCAATTTTTGTAATTTTTGGTTCTTTTTTTTCTTTTGATTTGAATTCTCTAGTTTATTATCCGCTAATCTTTTTTTTTTAAATTAGCAGATATTACCATGGCGTCTAGGTTGACCGTATCCCACTCTAAAAGTCAAAATCAATTGAAGCTCAAGAAACACCACTTGACATACTAACTAAGTCCAATCAAGTCAACGAACAAGTCGTCTACAAGGTATTGTCTTATAAAGCCGACACCTCCCAGTACATTCTTAGTCCTTATAATGTCCACGTTATTTCTCAATACCTTGATTGCTTTCTTGCTCATTAGACCTTAAATTTAGTCAACCTCATAACATGTCTGTCTGGTCATCCTCTAGATCAATTAGGTCTTAGCCAAAATTGTCCAATGATTATGTAGATTGGTTAAATCAGCTTGAACCCCACTTTAAATCAATATGAAAGTCGATTGGGGTCTATGATTTAATCCAATTGTCTAGGTTTCAAATAACTTTACATAATGGATTGATATCAGCCGTCCTTCTATTTTGGTAAAGGGTGTTAAACATCTTTTGCTTTAGGTTATAACTCCCACCCTGTATGACGTGGCCGTTCTTTTTAACATCCCAGCCCATGGGATTGACATTAATGCATATCTTTTAGTAGGCTTTGTTGACCTATATTTTTGAAGGACAAAAGCAAGTTTTAGAAAGTTCATGACTTGCTTTAGGGAAAAATCAGCCACTCCCTTCAGGGTAAAGCATATCGCTTTCTTATTATATTGAGCTGTATTCATAGCCCTTTGACCTAAGCGCTATGGTGAGCTTGTGAGTGATCCGCCATACTTTTATTTCAAATATGTTAGAGACCTTTCATAGTCTGTCCGCTATGTGTCGCTAAGTATGGTTCGATGATTATGGAGTCTGGTGTGGGTAGATACGAGATCTGTAAGCTTATATAGGTAAGTTATATATCAGATGCTTCGAGAATGTGTCTTAGAAAATTTTATGGCCATAAGTAATGAACCTGGGAAAAGAATTCCTCATACGGTTAAACAATATTGCAAAATTATTTGCGTGTATTATTTATCGAGATATAAATCTGAAGATAAGTTCATGGATGAGCAAATGAGGATTTGACGGTGCTAATCTATATTTCCGCACATCCAAAGTATAATGATAGGAGGTTATATGGATATAGTTAACCTCAACTTGTATGGTTCAATGCGTTATTCTGTAATATCTGTAACGTGTGTATAAGGCATTGTTTATGGAGTTGCAGAAATGTTCCATAAAACAACGGGCGTGAATCTAGGAAGTCTCATAATATGAAGTGTACTCGTTAAGCATTGTGGTAGCAAATCAGGTCCAACTGTTCAATCCAGGAGATTTTCAGAAGTATGATTCGTTTTAAGAACCTCTTTGTAAAGTGAAAAATATAGTTTAAAAATGTTACAAATAGGTCCCTCTTTTACTAGAAAAGGTATTCATGACACCTGTCATTAAACCATTGGCTCTTGTAATAATTGGACATTATTTTATTTAAATAAACATATGATGTTTATTATATTATTTTATAAGGCATGTGTTAAACACTTGTCTTGAATAGACATGTGATGTTTATTATATTATTTTTCATGTGACATGTGTTGGACATTTGTCTTAATGGATTAATTAAATAATTAAAGTTTGTTTTCTTATCTTACATTGTTAAGACAAAACATGTATTTTAATATATTATTCTAAATGGTGCCTGGGTAATTATGAGAACATTTATCTTATTTTGAATTATTTATTTAAAACCATTTACATTGAAATGCTTTTAATATTTATTAATGTAGTGAAACAAGAAAAATATTTCATTTTATTATTTTAATGAAGACAAATTCGGCCAAGCTATTTTTTTAATGAAATAAATATTGTTTTGGTATTAATTAATTCATTTACAAAGCCATTGTCCAATTAAAATGAAGAAAAGGTGTTTTGGTATAATTCTTTTATGAAAAAGAAAGGTAAAGACTTGAGTATTTTTGCATAAGGGTTATATATAGAGAGGAAGTGAAATTCGGCCAAGGCATCCTTTGCACTTTTGAAAAAATATTCCAATAAGGTAAAACACTTCTCTTTCTTCTTCTTCTTTCAAGTGAGACTTGGTAGGAAAAATAAAAGGAAAAAGAGTTTTGTTTCAAGAGTGAAAACAAAGATAGTTTATTTGCTTAAAGAGTTTAAGCACAAGAATACTTAAATCCTACACCATAATTAAAGCTACCATTCTAACTACTCTAATCCCACAAAGTTTTGGAGACTAGAATTGTTCAAGGAATTACTTCAAGATGAGCTCCAAAAAGTTTTAATCATCTCCAAATCGTCGACAAAAAACAAAAGGCTTGCCAAGTTAATTCTTTACAAACCCTAGTAATTTCATTTATGAGATAACCTGAAAAATTTATTGTGTTTATTGCTTAGAAAATTAGTTTTTTTGAGTTTCACAAGTGCACAAATATGTATATGATGCATGCTTTGTAATGATGAACACAATCTCACATGTACGCACCTTAGGATAATTAACACTCACAGGTGGTCCCCCTTTGGATCTTATATTTTTGGCTTTTTGTATACTTTCCCTAATTTTTAAAGTTTTTTCACAGCTTCTTACTGGTTGACTCCGTTCTTATGCCTCCTGGCTAATACAATGGCAAATCAATCGAGGTAATTTTGATAAGGTATTTCCTTCTTTTATTCTACCTCTACTTTAGATGATTCTTTATTTTCTCTCCTTGGACCAGCTCTTTTTAGCCCCAAATGGTCTTGTCAGGCTTATCAAGGTCCATCATCGGATAAATCTAATATCAACTGGTATAGGTATTGGGTTGCCTACCTTACTACTAGAGATTTTCACCACGATATTGTAATCGTCACCGGTAATAATAACACGTGTGGCACCGAGACTTATCATCCTTAGCGGGTAAGTCACCAATTTGGGCTTGTACAGACCATCCCTTACCCTAACCTCTTCTCAGCTAACCAAAAGTTTAGGTCTCGCGTAGTCTTTAAGAATCTTACTTTTGTCAAGGAAACAACTGTTGTAAATAATGAACTACTAAAACCCCTTCAAACTATCGACTTACCTGTCTTTCCTAATCGACTTTATTTTAGTTTTTTCTTCATTTTGTCTCCCTTTATTTTACAATACCTTTAAGAGTATTTGTCTCAGCTAACCAAAAGTTTTTGTCTCGCGTAGTCTTTAAGAGTCTTAGTTTTATCTCATTTTATTTTACAATACCTTTAGACTTTGTTCTTTATTTATATAATTTTGCAGTTGATAATGTTGTTAGTGTTATGTAGGTTGAATTGCCAAAGTCACAGGGTAAGCTTATTTAAGAAATTTTAGATTTTTAGAAATTTTTTGGTGTAAAATTTAACTGTAATAAACTAGACGAAATGAAAGGAATAAGACACCAACGCAAAAGGGAGTTGATCCTAAAACATAACTAGAAGGCCGTAGATAGGCAAACCAAATGGGTTTGTGAAAGCAGTCCTTGACTTGGTGAAGTTTTCTTTGAGCAGCCGTTTGAGGACCCAAGGTTGCCAATACATTCTGCAAAATTCAGCATAACGGGTCATATTCCTGAAAAAGAAATTAATCGGCCAACATGGATCGGATTTTATTTAGATAATCATTCTAAGCCGACCTTAGATCCTGCACTAGTATCAGTGGTCGGCGATTATACATTACAAGGTAAACCTTTATTTGATTTTGACAATAGCCTCTGATCTGATAATAATTTGCCTATTTGTTTTACAGAGGCTATACCATCACTTTAAATGCTCATTTGGCTAGTGAGGAGGAAGACTTGGCCTCTCATAAGAAGCAAGTTAAGGTAACAAAATCATTTTTCACTTTAGCCTGTTAGATTGGTCTTAGGCTTTAATTACTCTTTTTTTTTTGTAGACGATGGCCAAGAGATCGACCAAAATAAAGATTGTTCACTCAAAAATTCTTTTAGGGTCGATTGTATCTCTCTACTTTGCCATTTTTCTTGAAACATTGACCTCAGCTAACCCATTACCTAAAGTCAGTGAACTTCTAGAGCCGGCCTTTGTAGGAGAATCGTCTGAACATCTCGTAGCTCCAACGAAGGACCTTATAATGGTTGCTTAATCATCCCAAGCTTCTGTAGCTCTTCAGCCTCAGCCGTTTAAGAAGCCAACGGTGAAATGGCCATTGCTGAACACTGCTACCTTGGTGCTTAATGTCCTATTGGATTTAATGGTGCGTTTGTCAAGTGATGATGAGGAATGGCCGATGAGTCCTCATCTTCTACTTCTCCAATTCACCCGTCTACACTCGAAAAAGTTGAAAAGACTATAAAAGAACTCAAGGGGATGATAGGTTGCTTGGTCGATATGTTAATGGACAACTGAGAAGTGATTGAAGTAAATAAAATGTTAGGGTTGTGCCTACGTGCCATCCCAGTTTTGTATGAATATTTGATATCTATACAGAGTATATTTTGTTATATTGCTAATTACCTTTTAATTATATGGTTTAATGCTTGTTACGCTACAGATTTTATTTTATCTGAAGGAGTTCGGATACGGTCTAAAAGAGTTTAGAATGGTGCTAAGAAATAGCAAATATTCCAAGAGTTGGAGCATGGTCTGTAATGGGACAAAGACCTCAGAATATGCTAATAATGATATAATTGCAAGAGTTGCAATAGGTTGTTAGGATATGTCATTATGCAAGCATGTTCTCAAACATATAGTTTCTGATCTATTTTTACTAACGCATGTCTGTTAGTAGATCCTATTAATTTATATAGATCAGTGTATGTCTATATCTGTAGGGTACAGTTGGTTGTTCCTAGCTAATCAGGATCTTGGAGATTGTATAGGCATACAGGTACTCAATTAGGACTGAGTACTGAATATACTCATAAGGACCCCAATAGACATCCTATGTTGCCGTCAATGGAAGGTCCTCTTGAGTTGAGTAGTATACGCGGTCCTCTGACCTGAGCACCACGGTGGGATTGTGAGTGATCTACCATGCTTTGGTTCCATGCATGTCAAAGACGTTTCATAGTCTGACCGCTAGGTGTCGCTAGGTATGGTCCAATGCACATGGAGTCTGGTGCGTGTAGATATGAGATCCATCAGCTCTTATAGGGAGTGATATATCTAGATACTCTAAGATAGTATCTCAAGAAAGTCTTATGGCCGTAAGCAGTTAACCTGAAAATGTGTTTCCATGGGTTAAACAATATGGCAAAGAGTTTTACTCATATTGTTCAATTGAGATACCATTCTAGAGATAGGTTTGAGCATATAGGGATTTTATGGTGTGGATTTATGTCCCCGCACATCCAAGATATATATGATGAAAGGACTATACGTATGCATTGTAACCTCAACTTGTATGGTTCAACGCATCGTTTGTATATTCATAGTGTATGCGTGGGGCATGGCTCACGGACTTATGGAATAGTTCAACTTGACGATTCGGGTGTGGACCTAGGGAGTTCCGCCATATGGAGTGTGCTCATTTTGCATTGGGGCAAAGTACTAGAGTAAATTGTTTAATTCAGTAATATCCAACGTAACCACAAAAATACGTGCATATGTGTATTTAAGTGTTAAATACAACAATTAGTTAATAATTATTATTTACTAATTGTAAAGTGACACGTGACGCATTGTGAACTCTCGGTTGAGTTTTCCCAAGTGTGGAATAAAGTGGGACCCGTTAAAAGGTATACTTGGTAACTATTTATGAGGGGTAAAATGATCATTTTACACTTTAATTATTTAAATATTAAATAATTAAATATCTCTAATATTATATATTATTTTATTTATAATAATATAATATATATAATGCATGATAATTGTCATGCATTATATATATAATATTATTATTTTCTTTATTTATTTGTCAACAAAGCATGTTTTATTTATATAATATTGTAATATTAATTTTTATTGATAAGAGATATATAAGTGTGAAGAATTGAAACAGAAATGCTAAGTGAATGAATTGGAAATGGAAAAGAAAAGAAAAGAAAAGAAAGCAAAAGAGCTATTTTTCCTTTACCATTTTCCGTTTCTTGCTCTCGGGAAAGAAGAAGCAATTGTTGCTTCTATTTTCTTCTCTTCATGACCGTCAGAAAGAAGGAACAAAAAGTTGAACTGGCCATTTGGGATTAAGTGTTAATCCTACGTTGGATTCAGGAGCTGTTGTTCTAGATTATCAAGCCCACCACGTTGATAATTAAAACTGATAACGAGTATAACTTCAGGCGGACTCCGTAGCAATACGTGTAAAATGTTACACGTAATGATAATTTCTCAATTTTATCATTTATATATTAATTTGATTAATATATGATTTGTGTGTTAATTGTATGTTTTATAATTTTGCTGCGTTAAAATATATATTAGATGAGTATTTTGCAATTAACACACTAGTACATGCATACACCCGTACACAGTTGATCCTCTACACAAAAGCTCAAGTTCTTAGTAGATAATGTCTTGGGCAATCATATATCGGTTGGCCTAAAGATATAATTGGATGACTTTGTAGCTTCGTTTACTTCAATTGCAAAGAAAAAGCAAACGACCATGCAAATGATAAAGGAAGCTGAGAAAGCTAAAGCTAAAGAACGTAACAATTTCCAAAGTTGAAGTTAGGATAGCTGACTCATCAATTGCCGAATTTTGTACTTTATTAGACAAAATATAACCAGCATCTAGAGCCTACCTTTTTGTAATCTTTTGTGATCAATGAATGAAGTTTTTAATTCATTTAGTATGATTCATGAGATGCAACTCAGAGTGAAAAACAATTGGTTTGTATTAATATTATCATCAACATACAAATCGGTCTATTAGATCGACCTTCAATTTTTTATAACTATTATACAGAATGGACTTAATGAAAGGTTTTGCTGTTAATTTCCTCCCATACACTTAGCCAATAGAGTTTTAATTACTTCCTATTGATCCACTTGTCATGCATCTCTCTATTCATGTCACTTAGTAAATATGTCCCATTACCAAAGATTTTTGCTACTTTGAACAGCTCTTCCTAATGAGGGTTGATTTTACCTAAGTCGCTTTGTTTTATACCTAATGGTAATATCGCCTTCCAAACGAGGTCGTGTTGCCCAAAAGTCTTCATCTTTACACTTTTATTATAAGCTCTCTAAACTTTCTTCTTTTGGATCTCTAGGCAATTTAGTGCTTCAAGGTCATGCTCGTCCAGTTTGTCGGTCTCTTTAATCATGGCGCTTCATATTCCTTGGGATTCAAGTCACCCTGAAATCTTCTCCTTAGGGATTTATAGTGAGCTCTATAGGAACCATGGCTTCATAACCATATACCAGCTAATAAGGCGAGGTACTTGTGGTCGTCTTTGGGCTGATTTAGTTTGCTTATAATACCTCTTGAAGTTTATCATGCCATGATCTTGGATTATCTAAGATTGCATTCTTTATTCCTTGGATAATGGCCTTAGTAGTTGATTCAGCTTGACTATTTGATTGTACATAATAAAGAGTGTTGTGGATTATTTTTAAGTTGAATTCAATAGAGAAATCAACTACATCCTCTCCTATGAAAACTGTCCCCTAGTCGGTCATGATTGATTCAGGGAGTCCGTGCCTGTACACGATGTTCTCTTTTATGAATTTGATTACTAATTGCTAGTTGACTATCGTTAATAGGATAGCTTCCACCTGCTTTGTGAAATAATCAATCACCATTAGAATAAACACCTATTGTTTTTATGAGGGCGGATATATTCTTTTGATGACGTCCATCACCCATCTTCTGAACGGCCATAGTCTAATAAATGCGTGCATTTCCTCAGCCAGGACGATCCATATCGGCCCATTTTTTTAGCATTCTTAACAATTAATGGTATAGTTATGGCAGTTGTATCCCATAGTCAACCACTAGAATTCAGTCTTTAAAATTGCTTTCTTCATCAATTATTCACTAAGATGGGCCTTTATTAATCCTTTATGAGCTTCGGCCATCACAATCATGGACTCTTTTGAGCCAATGCATCTTGACAATTTGCCAACAGGGGCTCTTCTGAATAACTCTTCTATGAAGAGTGCAACTTTATCGCTATAATCTTAACTTTTTGATCAACTTGATTACTAGGGTTATTCATATAGATGATCAAGTCATCTCTCCAATCTTTGCTTAAGTCAATTTTATGATAAGATCTAATATTCTATCAATCTGTAGGCATGACTATGGTTTATGTAACATAAGAATCTCTACTGTCATCTTCTTGTCACTTGTTGCCCCTTCGGCGAGATTATTGGCTTCAATATTATTTGTCCTTGTCGAGTACTTGACCAAAGCTATGTTAAATCCTTGGATAAGATGTTTTGCTTTGTTACAATATGGGATTAATAGGTCAGCTTCACAACGATATTCTTCAGTAACTTATTTAATAACCAATAATGAATCACTCCTGAAATTGATGTCCTTGACTTCCATCTTTGCTAATATTTCAAGGCCAATAATGAGTGCTTCATACTCGGCTTAGTTGTTGGTACATAGGAAGTTTAAGAAAAATGACATCTTGACTTTTGTTCCTGTGAGAGAAATTAGGATGATCCCTACCCCTGTAGCTTAATTGGTCCTTGATCCATCAAACTAAAGCTGTCACTATTACTTGTTGTACTGATCTCATATTCGATTATACCTTCATAAGGTATGGGATGATTGGCTAAGAAGTCGGCCAAAGCCTATCCCTTAATCGTTTTTAATGGAACATATTTTAAACTGAATTCTGACAGAGCGATTGCCCATTTTCCCAATTGATTTCTTAGAAACGGCTTGGACAATAGGTATTTAATAACATTCATTTGGCTGATTACATAAATTATTGAAGGTAATAGGTAATACCTCAATTTGTAGCACAAGAAGAACAAGGCCGAACATAACTTTTCGATTGTCGTATATCTGATTACGGCATCATTCAATACATTGCTGAGGTAATATATGTCTTTTTTTGATCCTGCTCTATTTTTATGCCAATAAGCTACCAATCGATTCGTAGGCAGGAGAGATATAAGGAAGTAGAGGTTACCCGGGCATAAGTGGCACCATGACAGCTGGACTTGTTAGGTATTTCTTGATTTCGACCTTCTGATGGTAGTCGGTCCATTTGAATTCTTCACCGTTTTTCAATTTAAATAGGGGCGACCAAGCATGTAATTGTTTGGCATAGTTTGAAATAAATCGTCTTAAAAAATTAATCTTGTCGATTAACTGTACAAATTTTTTCTTGGTTTTTGGTGTAGAGGCTTCTTTTATAACCCTGGCTTTATTAAGGTTTATCTTTACCCCCTATTGGTGTAGCAAGAACCCAAGAAAGTTACCAGCCGATACCTCAAATGTAAATTTTAAAAGGTTCATCTTAACCTAGTGCAATCGCACTCTTTGAAATACAGTCTGTAGATCAGCCAAATGTTGTTTGATTGATATGGAATTAACTGCCACATCATTAATGTATACCTTTAAGAATCAGTCGATCATATCATGAAAGATTATGTTTATGGCCTGTTGGTAAATTGCCCCTTCGTTCTTCAATCTGAAATGTAATATCCAATCCCTATTAATAGTATTGGCGCTTAGATTTCGATATAAAGTAATGAAGACACTGTACGGTTACCTGATTTTAACCTTATTAGAAATATTTTTTTTATGGTACCCTTGAGAGATATCAGACCTAATTTAGTAATTTCATACGCGGTCGGAGCTTCAGATAACCCTAGAATATTTTTGGAATTTTTCTCTATTGGCTTGGAAAAGAAAATTCTATTTTACTACATGAATTTTCATTTAAGGGTTATGTATGGAACAAGCCTTTGTTGAGAAACACAATCCATATATTAGAGAATGGACCAATTAGAAACAATCTCATGGATTACCAAGTTGAAAATTCTAGTTAGTTTATTGGACTATTCTAACTAGATAGTTACAAAGGAACCAATTATATACTTAGTTTCCAACTAATGGCAATTTACAAATTTTGAGTTAGTTGAGAGGCAAATTGGTCTTTTGGGAGAGTACTATACATATGGTAGAAGTGTGTAGATTTTTCAAGTGATCAAAAGCACAACACTTAGAGCAAAACAGAGAGCAAATTCGGCCAAAGTGAAGGGGGTGCTACTATAGTGAAATTTTAAAAAAAAATTTCACAATCTTTCATGCTTAATCAAGCTAAAATAAGGTTACATACCAATTTCTAAACTCAATTGAAGCCTCCATTAGTGAAAATCCAAGAAAAAGAGGTAAGAAAAGTATTGTTTTGTGAGATTTATAAGTGAACTTTCAAGATTGCTTCAATTGATGTTCTTGTGTGTATTTTTGGTTTAGATTGAGTTGAATTCTGGTGTGAAGCTTGAAGGAGTCATCAATTTGAAGAAATTGGCAAGGTAAGAATTAGGATTTTGGGTGATTTGAATGTAGAGACTTTAATTGGTTGTAATTAGGGCATTAAAATGAAATTGGTTTGATTTTGATGTAAATGGAATAAGAAATTTAGAAAAGAAATGTGTTGGAACTTAGGGTTGAATTTTGCCACTTTAGGGAAGTTAGGGATTGAGTTATTAGGTATAAATAGTGCCTTATGTATATTGAATGTTTATAGTTGATGGAAAAATCAAAAATGAAGAAAATGGGACATAATTGTCCATTTTGGAAAGGTAAATGGCAATTATGTCCAATCAAGTTATAAGGCGTTTAATACTTTTCAAGGCGCGGGATGGTGAGTTAGATTAAATTAAATGACCTAAATAAAAATCGGAAAGTAGTATCCATCCGGGCTTTGTATGCCGATTAAGACGTTTAGTAGTTAGATGAGATTCTAGTGTTTGAATTAGTTCTAGATGTCATTTATAATGTGTAGGTGAAGAAAATTTAGAGCAGTAACGAGAGCAGAAATTCGGAGCAAAATTGAGCTTGGAGCGCTTGTGAGTGAAAATCTGTCACTTCTTTTATCTTTCGTTTATTATGTTTCTGCATAATGAAAATGCATGTTTTTTGAGCTTTTAATGCATAAACATGATTTATGATCTTAATATATATCCATAGATATGCTTTTACATGTTTGGTTTAAGAAATAGCTTTAAAATTACTGCATATGTTTTAAAGGCCATTGGTACCCTCAGATTATAGTGGTGGTGATTGTATTAGACCCGGTCGGTATATCCCGTGCACATGGACAGGTCATAGAGGGTATGTCACTAACTCCAGGAAGTCAGGATGTCAAGTCATGTGAGTCGCTCTATGTGTACGGGGTATTATCTCGCTATATGTATGCGATGTAAGATTCCGCTGCATAGTCAGTGAGATGTCTTGAGATGTCACTGTGGGTGCTGCTAGTTGAGGTGCTCCGTGACCTACTCACGTGTGTAGTACTAGTTGAGTCGTTGCATGAGTATAGAGCTTTAGGGTTACCATTGATACAATTTAGAAAGAAAATGGCCAAGTGAGGACTTTACTAGTTTTCGATCTACCGATAACATTTTATGCATTTATGTGCACATGGTAGTTATTATGTTGTACAGATTTTGGATATTTTTTTTCAAAGATGTAAATAAAATCGGCTCGGCAAGATTTCATCGGTATATGATGTTAGAAATCGTTTTACAACTTTATATCAGTTTTAGAAGCATGATTTATGCATGTCTTTTAGAATTTACTATCTATGCATAATGTTATTTAATTTGAAATCTTAAATGCACTCACTGAACTCCTTTAACTTACTCGTTTTGTGTTTTATGTTTTCTAAACCCCCTTCCTAGGTGCAAGTCTCGGTACGCAAACTGCTGATTCTCTTATTGCTGAGTAGTGGGCCAAATCTGAAGATTATTTTGTTCATGTAAATGTGCTAAATACCACTTTTTTTGCTTTTAGCATAGTAGTTCTAGGCTTGTGTATTGTACATATACTTTGAATAATCAAGAAGAGTTTCGATATTTTGATGATCGTTTTACTCTTTTATCAGTATTTGAGTTTTATGATCATAATGAAAATTTGAGTTGAGTTGGATTGATTTTGGAAATAATCGGAGGTCCTATTTGGCAGTATTGGGAAGTGGTTTGGAAATAGAAGTGTAATTCTTTACAAGGTTTGTACTAGATTTTCAGAAAAATAGGGGAAACTCTGCCCTTTTTTTAAAAAATTAAGATGTAAATTTTATGTATATGCCAAGATTTTCTCAAATATAGCAAGAACTAAAAAGGGGTTCGCCTTACGAAATTTCTCAACTTACCTAGTTAAATTTTGAGGAACTTCTGTCGAGGTACCCGACAAGGCCACTGGGACCTTTAGTAAAGGGTCTCGGGTCGGGTTTTGTCATGAAAGGCAATATTACCCATTTATAAGTACCAATCTCCTTAGGACATCTGAAGGCAGTTTTATGAACGTCAGTCTTCTTGATGAATATTTGATTGTAGCATCAATGTCCATCCAGGAGGCTCAAAATTTGATAACTTACAGCTAAATTGACCAACATATCGGCTATTGGCATTGTGTATTCATCTTTTAGGGTTTCCAAATTAAGATTACAAAAATCTATGCAAAGCCTCAGTTTGCCATTCTTTTTAATTACTATGATGATATTACACAACCATTTTACATAATTGGCCAATAGTAAGAACCTAGCACTGAGTTGTCTCTTGATTTTGTCTACTATCTTGTCTTCGATGTCTCTGGACATCCTCCTCATGTTTTGTTTAAACGGCCAATATCCTTATTTGATCAATAAACTATGTTCGACCAAATCTTTTCTAAGGCCAGGCATTTCAGAATAATCCTATGCAAAATAATCCTTGTGCTCCTTTAGGATCGCTAGTAGCTTGGCTTCAACAAACAGATCTAATTCTTCACTAATAAAAATTGGCCTAAGGTCTCTATTCATTCCCAGCTTGTATTCTTTCAATTTTGCTTTGAGGATTGTGGTCGTCTAATTTAGCTGGGGCAATTTTCATGTCTTGACCAAGTTGTGGGCCTTGCATCTCATCTTCATAGATGCATTCGGCCAGAACAAACACGTGTTCATTCATCAACAAAGTAAATTAAGGGTCAATCTGTTTTGACCGACATTGGATGTGCTAGATCGCTTTTAATTAGATAGGCATTAGGTTTGGAGTTGTTTGAGTTATATCATGTTGAATTGTCCCATTAGAGTACAGTGGTGGTAAAGTTAGGCTCCTAAAATGTTGCGGATGCCACTTGCTCCCCTTCAAATGGATTTGGATCAGGGTGAATTATTTCCACCGACCCATCGGTTGCCATCGAAAGATCATCTTATGCATAATAGATGGTAATATCTTGTTCAAATGAATCCAATCTCATCCAAAAAAGACATTGTAGTCACTTAGAACATTGACTATATAAAACAACTCATCTTTCTCTATATTGCCGACTCTTACTTTGAGGGTAGGGATTCCATTAGCTGGTGTTTTGTGGCCAGCAAAATCAGTCTTAACGACCTCAGAATATTCAAGATCGCATTTATTAATGGTGCTATAGTAGCTAAGCGCAAGTGCACGCTATCGTATCAAGTAATATAGGATTTTAAGTCCAAGTATCGATCCTACAAGGACTATGTTATCTAATTCTTTCAATCAAGTACTAAAATTATAACTACTTCACATTTATTCAAAAAACTAAATTTTGCAATTTAATTAACTAATCAAATTCTATAAATTAAATTAACCTAAACAGCAAGTAAACAAAGAGATAAATTCACTAATTGATAATAATCTAGGGTATAGACTTATCCCTAATACTTCATTTAACTCATTAACTTCTTAGTTAATCCCTTAATACCAATTGTTGGCTTAGACACTAATTTCATCACAAGCTTCTGTCGATAGTTGAGTGACTATATTATTCATTCTAACAATCACTTATATGTCTATGGTAATTAAATTAAAATGTAATTCATTAAGATAAAGTCTAAATTATGCTATACATGCCACCTAGGTAAATGTCTATCCGAGATAGAACTCATAGTCGTTACCCTATGATTATGCATCAAACTATCATATGCTAAAGATATAAATCCCTTTGTCAAGTTCATTATGGTTCCTTAACACATTCATACTATTGGCCAGATATAATGAAAGTATTAAGATCAAGACAGAATAAAACAATTATAATAATTAAATTCATAAACTAAGAATTAATAAAATTTAACTACATACTGTTGGGATTTGTGATTACATGTAATCTCTTTATGTATGAATATTTATTTAATATTTATACTAGTATTATCATTTCATTAAATCGCTAATTATACTTTATATATAGTAAGATGTTTGTAACGTTTCAGAAATTGTATGATCTGAAGAGTTCGGATCGAGTCTAACTAAGTTTAGATCAGTGCTAAGAATTATCAACGCTAAGAGTTATAAATGCTAAAAGTTAGCACTGATAAGAGTTATCAAGTTATAAGAGTTAATGATATCTAAAGAGTTAGAGTATTGTCTAAAATGGGACAAAAACCTGAGAATATATTAATAATGACGTAGTTACAAAGAGTTGTAAATAGTGTTAGCAAATATGTTCTCAAATATTATATTCCTGATCTATCTTCACTGATGCTGGTTTGTTAGTGAATACTTTAATAAATATACAAATCGGTGTATGTCTATATCTGGATGGTCTAGATGGTTAGTCTTAGCAGACCATAAGTTTAGTGAAAGCTCATATAGAGATACAGGTATCAGTAAGGACTGAATACCGAATCGACTCAGAAAAACCTCCAATAGACATCCCATAAAGCCATCAATGGAGAGTTTTTTGAGTTGAGTAGTATTCGTGATCCTTTGACTTGAGTGCTACGGTGGGCTTGTAACTGATCCATCATACTTTGGCTCAGCACATGTCAAAAATATTTCATAGTCTGACCGTTGGGTGTCGCTAGGTATAATCCGATACTCATGGAGTCCGGTGTGAATAGATTTGAGATCCAACAGCTCATTTGGGTGAGTAATATATCATAATACTCTAAGATTATATTTCAAAAAGTCTTATGGCTATAAGTAGTAATTCTCGGGATAAATAATATAAAAAGTGTTTGCGGATATTATTTATTGAGATATAATTCTAGAGATAAGCTTTTGGTCAAGCATATGGAGATTTAACGGTGTTGATTTATATCTCTGCTCATCATGTTTTTGAAGATCTCCCATACTTCATACAACAACTTGTCATCAATATGACTAAATGAGATGATGTCATTCCTCATATTTGCTATCTTTGCTAGTAGAAAAAACTTAGCTAAGAACTTATGTGCTAAATGTTTCCACGTCGATATAGGTCCTAATGGTAATGACATCAACCAACTATTGGCTTTGTCCCTTAAAGAGAAAGGAAACAAGCTTAATCGGATGGCATCTTCTGAGAGTCCATTGTACTTGAAGGTATTATAAATTTCTAAGAAATTTATAATATGCACATTTAGATCGTCATTGGGAGCTTCGTTAAACTATACAGACTCTTTTAGCATTTGAATTATACTCGACTTAATGTCAAAGTTAATAGCATTGACAGTTGGTCATTGAATACTAGATTATACACCATCGGTAGTTGGGACAACATATTCTTTCAATGCCTTCCTGTGGTATCACATGCTTAAACACTAGATTATTGATATAATCGTTATTCTTTTTCATGTTTAAAGATCACTGACATTGTTCATATTGAAGTCTATGTAATATTCTTTCAATCTCATGATCAAAAGAAGTCCAATTAGCACTTTTCACCCTTCGCATGAACTGTCAAAGTAAAACAAAATGAAAATCAAAGTAAAAGGAAGAAAAAAATAAAAGAAAACAAAAATAAAATTTGAATAAAAGCAAGTAACTTGGTATTAGTATTGATCTAAGAATACAAAAAAAAGTCCTCGGCAACGGTGCCAAAAATTTGATTGATGCTATAATGGCCTAATGCAAGCACACACTATCATATCAAGTAATATAGGAGTTTCAGTCTATATATCATTTGCACATGGACTATTCGATCTATTTCTAACCAATTACTACAACTATACCTACTTTACTTTTATCTAAAAAACTATAATCTGAAATTTAACTAACTTAACCTAGATAACAAATATAAAAAGAGTTAAACTCATAAATTGATAATAATCTAGGGTATAGACTCATCCCCTAGTGGTTCATTGAATTTATTAAACTCTTAATTAATTCTTTAATATCAATTGTTGGCTTAGACATTAATCTCATCACAAGCTTTTGCCAATGGTCGAGTGACTATATTACGCATTCTAACAATCACCTATATGTCTATGGTAATCAAATTAGATTTTAATTCATTAAAATCAAGTCTAAATTATTTCATGCATACCATCTAGGTATATGTTTATCCTAAATGGAACTCATAGCTATTGCCTTATGATCATACATCAAACTATCTTAGGCTAAACATATGAATCCCTTTGTCAAGTTCATTATGGTTTCTTAATCGTTCATAATATTGATCAGGCATAATGAAAACATTAAGATTAAGATAGAATAAATCAATTATATGTATTAATATTAATAACTAAGAATTTTGAATATTGATTTCCTGGCTTTGATTTCTTAAATTTGTGCGTGAATTATTTTTCTGCATTTTTTGCCTCTTTAAAGTTTGAGTTTTGGCTCATAAAAGAGTACTTTTATAGGTATATGAAATCGTAGGGTCGTCATTGAGGAGTCTAAAATGGGTTAAGAGATGAAAACAAAAGAAGAAAACTACATGTTTCTCGCATGAGAACCGCAGCCTTGAGTTCCTGGGCATCGTGTCCTTGAGATTATGTCTCCATTACCATGGTCGTAGATTCTTAGGCATCGCAGCCCTGACTGAGTTCTAGTGCTTGCATATTTTGACTGCAACTTTTTTATTTTACATCCGCTTCGCCTCCTATTTATTCTTATACATTACATTTTACATAATGCATCTATTTATGATCTAAAACACAAATAAATAGCCCCATATCCATAAATTGGAGTAAAATATGAAAGTTGGGGACTAAATATACAAGTGTATGTACACCCAATCAAATGCTACAACCTTGAGTCTGGTGTTGCGGCATTAGGGCCTTTCAGGCTCTAGCACCACAGTGCTAAATGTTGAGCATCCCGACACTCGTGTTTTCAAACCCTAATGTTGTGGCGCTCAGGTTTGGTGCATCGGTGCTAAGGGTTCTGCCTCCAGTACCACAGCACTAAAAGGCTGGCGTTAGGTAGCCTAGTGCCACGACACTAACACTGTTCACTTAGAAATTATTTTAAAATTAATTATGCATGTGGAGGTTCATGATATATAGTAATAAGAGTTATTAGACTACATTATGAACTAATATTATTTTTCTTTATGTTGGTAACCACAATGAGAGCCCTACTGGCGGGGTTTAGTTATGTTTGCACGAAAATAAATGATTCATTTCAAATCATCTCCTTATGAGATGAGACGTAGTATTTAAAAATCTCTCTTAATAAGATTGAAGTGTATTTTATTGTGAGATAATATTATACATGGTCCATCTTGTTAATACAATGTTAAACGGGTTACTGCGGTCTTTCCCAATATTTCTTTAGCTTAAGGGATTTGGTCAGTGTGACTTGGACTATGCCAATAAAACATAAGATGAGTCAAATATATGAGAACGTATTATCAAATATTGCTTTAGTGTAAGGGTAGTATCAGTAACATATATTTGATAATTGATAAGTTAATCTGAAATACACTTACCCAATATTGCTTTGACGTGAGGATAAAGTGTATTTAGGATCAGTGGTAGGAGTTGCATGAGATGTAATTGATAAGAGTTGTGTACCTGTTAAGTTTACAAAGGCTAATATTACTTTAAAATGAGGCTAGAGTAAAAGTCTAATAAGGTCCACTTCCTGCTGTATAGTTCAAAGAGTTTAAACCGTCGTTATGCAATTTGAGAGATTAAAAGAATTATGTAACGCAGTTTGAGGGCATTTTTAGATTTAAAAAATGTATAATAGTAATACCCATGATTTAAAGCATTATTAGTAACTATTAGAAATGTTCCACTATACATCTTCTTATTTGTCTTATATGGATAAGATAAGTACAAGCAATTGTTAGTACACTTGATCTATACACACTAACTATCAAGTATTGAGAAATATTTAAACTTGTTTATGAATTATAGAATAGTTCTGGATTTAAAAAAACTTGGATATATTATTGATCATAAGATAGTAATGAGGTGCTTCTGATAATGTCTCTTTGAAAGAGGTTGATATTTATTAGAAATGGCTAAAGAATGATTTGAGAGTCAAATTATATATCCTGGCCTCAATGTCTAATAGTTTTCAGCATGAGCATGTGCACATGAGATGTGCAAGTAATATAGTGCTCCGTCTAAAAAATTATTTAATATATCTAAACTACAGATAGAGAATAATCATAATGGAAAGTATTTCCACTGTGATAAGGTTTGAAATAGTAAGTGTTACTATTTAAGACACCTTGATTTAGGATAGATAGACACCTTAGATATCTGTTTACCAAACATTGGCATTTCAATAGCATATATGACTAGAAGTGCAGAGGTATGAGATATCCCATGTCCTTCTTATATATGCAAGCTATTGCATGATTTGAGAAATGCTATGAAGTTATGAAAAGAGAAGTACAGCTTCACGTAGGAAATAGAGATTTCCTAGACGTGGTAGTTGTTAGGACTTTTATGTCACTTTTCCATTCTAGTATAAACATTATGTTGTATAACTGCTATTTTGTGCCAAACTTTATTAGGCAAACCATATCACTCCCTGTAGTAGACAAAAAGGGTTATCATAAATATATTAGGAATAGTTCTTCATGTTTATGTGGTAATGATAATGTTTTGCTAACTTAGTGTCAGTTAATGAATGGCCGTTATATCTTAAATTCAATAAGAAATGTCTAAAATGCTTACGTGAATAGAATAAATAGTAGTTCAGGAACTTTGAAAAATAAAAAATAGTGGCATATAATATTAGGTCATGTAGTCGTGAGACGACTATCCTGTCTGGTTAAGGATTATTAGATACTTAAGCTGACTATAGAACGTTGGACAGTTTATGAATTATCAATTCAAGGGAAGATGACCAAATCCTTGTATAGGTGTTGAACATTAGGCCACTGATTTATTGGAACTAGTATATTATGATGTATATAATCCAATGAATCATATTGCCATGGGTGGATTTGTTAATGTGTATTTATCGTACATGCATGTGATTATGTTCATTGCTCATTTTATCTAATGCATGACAATTATAAATAATTACATAGCAAAATTGAAAACTAATTTCCTAAGGAACTAACATACTGAAATTGAAGTCTTGTTACATTAACAAGTCCAGAAAGTCATAGCTTTAAAGCATTTAGATATTTCTTTACTTGGAGCTTACTTTGAAGTCAACTATTGAATAATTCTAGGCTTCGACAAAGTGGTCAGATTGAAACTCTAGAATGGCAGCATTATTAGATCAATTTCTAGCAGGATTCAATTTTGAAATCCTCTTAAAATGGGGTGGTTTGTTGATTTAGAAATAGGGACCATAATGAAACAAGTTCAAAACTTGTTATTTATAGTTAACAAATGTAAGGGGTTAAATGCAATATTTGCAAACCTTTAGCCACCTAACCCTTTGTATGAAAACACTTATCACTCATGCATCACATATATGCTACCAATTGTTAATCATGCAAAGCCTCAATGTGCCATTTGTCAAACAAGTGGCCATGTGTCAATTTCTTTTGCCATGCAATAGTTACCTCTTTGTAACATTTGCAAAGTATATTTTTCACTTTTCAAAGAGGTGCTAAAATGTATCTTACTTTTTAAAATTATCCTAAATCGAACCGTTCGATCCGTCTCGCTACCCTAGTGCATAACGAGTACACTTCATATTGTGAGACTTTTTATGTTCATCTTCGTTTGTCTTACGGAACTCTTCTGCAAGTCCATGAACAATGCCCCACATACACGTTACAGATATTACAGAATAGAGGATTGAACCATATAAGTTGAGGTTAACCATATCCGTATAATTCTTCCATCACCTATATCCTGTAAGAGCATAGACACAGATCATCACCGTCAAATCTCTATATGCTCAACTATAAACTTATCTCCAGATTTGTATTTTCATAAAAAAAATATCGGTAAATACCTTTGCAATATTATTTAACCCTGTAGAAAACTCTTTTTTAAAGTTTCAGGGTTTCATGCTTTTGGCCAAAATACCTTTTAAAATACATTTTTTGAAGCATCTGGATATACAACTCACCCATATAAGTTGACGAATCCCATATCTATGCACACTGGACTCTATAAGCATCGGACCATACCCAGTGACACCTAGCTGTCAAACTATGGAAGGTGTCTAAAATGTGTTGAACCAAAGCATAGTAGAACACTCAGAAGTCCACTGTGGCACGGCACTCAAGTTAAAAGATTATGAATACTACTCAACTCGAGAAGACCCTCCATTAATAGCTTTATGGGATGTTTATTGGAGGTCTTCATTAGTCTGTTCAATACCCAGTCCTTACTCTTTTGGATTATATCTAAACTCATTTAGATCTACAATATCTGTAAATGTTAGAAGCTTCTTACTATATAATTTTGAATTAACTATTATTATCAAAATGATTATTGTTAATTAAAATGGCATATAAGTATAATCACCAATAGGATTTCAATACTTAATTGTCTTTATAGTGATTTCTCACAATACGGACATATGTTTATGGGAAACACAGGTCATAAACTTTTGAAGTGTTCAAAATATTTTGACTAGAAAGTAAAGAAATAAACCTTCATGTATATTGAATACCTTCGATTAGATTGAGTAAGTTTACAAATTATTTAAAGGAGAATACGATTCTCACTCAACATAGTCCTCCAAATCCTCCTCAACACAAAGGTGTTTTGAAAAAAAGGAATTAGACTTTTTAAAATATAGTCCGATTAATGTTGAGCTTTTTTTTAGATATTTTAAGGCCAACTGGTGATGAAAGGTTACACTCAGAGATTTAGGATCGATAATGAGGAAACCGTTTTCATCAGTAATCATGCTAAAGTCAATTCAAATTTTGTTAGCTATTGTCGTATATTGTGATTTTGAGGTTTGGCTGATGGATGTAAAAACAGTGTTCCTTAATATATATGTAGAGTAAGTGATATGTATAGAACAACCTAAAAGTTTTACATTCAGCCTAACTTTTAATCTAGTGTGCAAACTGAGGAAGTCCATTTGTGGACTTGAGCAATTTTTTTTTTATGAATCTTCATTTTGATAAGGAAATAAAAAGTATGGTTTCATCAGGAACGAAGAGAAAGCCTGTGTGTTTAGGAAGGGCAGTAGGAGCATGATTATCTTTCTAGTTTTCTACGTGGAAGACATACTTAATGTTAACAATGATGTTGGTATATTACAAGTCAATCAGATAAGAGTTATTTAAGTAGGAACCTCTCTATAAAATATTTGGGAAAGACTTCCTATATACTAGGTATAAAGCTTTATAAAGATAGAGTTAGGAAGCTAATGAAACTCTCACAATTATTGTACATAAACTAAATCCCAAAAATGTACAACTTTATTGACTGTGAGATAGTCAATATGCCTTTCAGATATATTATTCATCTTTCTAAGAAGAAGTATCCTCAATAAAAAAAATGAAAGGGTTAGAGTATTTAACTTATTATATGTATCAGTTAGAAGTAGCTTAATGCATGCTATGTTATGTACGAGACTTGAATTTGAATGGCTGTAAGAGTTACGAGATGGTATCAGTCTAGTCTACGTCACAACTATGAAATAGCTATAAATCATATTTGAATACCTATAAGATACAAATGATAAGTTTCTGAATCATAGAGAAAGTTTCTTACATGTGAAGGGATATATATATTCAAGCTTTTTGTCTAATCTAGATGGTAGAAAGTCTATATTTGGTTATATGTTTCTTCTAATTGGTACCAAAGCTAGTTAGAAATGTGTAATTTAGATGTCCATATTTAATTTTTCCTTAAAGGTAAAATATATTGCAGCTTGAGAAGCTTACAAAGGAAGCACTATAGATATTCAAGCTAGTTGTAGAGTTTAGAATAGTTCCAAGCTCAGTGGATCCTATCCCATTATAATTGCTCAAGCCAAGAAGCCATAAGGTACACCAGAATTCTGATTATGTGGACTCTGAATACCATATAATTAGAAAGATCTTGGCTACATAAGATGTTATCTAGGATACATTCCATAGATAACGTAGTGGACCCATTCAGGCCTTAACTATTAGGGTGTTTGAGAAACACGTAGAATATATGGGTATTAGATAGTAGTACGAATGGTCTAGAGCAAGTGGGAGTTTGTTAGAGCTAATGCTTACGTGTCATTCTAATATTGTATAAATATTAATTGTTTAATATTTATACAATAAACATTTTGAATGGAATCGTTAATATTAAACAGATATAATACAATGCTTTTAATGGTATAAACATTGTATGATTTAAAAGAGTTTAGATCTGGTTTAAAGGAGTTTAGATCAATGCTAAGAGTTAGCAACACTGAGAGTTATAAATGCTAAGAGTTAGCACTGTTAAGAATTAGCAAGTTATAAGAGTCAACGAAATCTAAGAAGTTAGAGTCTTGTCAGAAATGGGACAAAGACTTGAGAGTATAATAGTAATGACATAGTTGCAAAGAGTTACAATAGGTGCTAGGAAATGACATTATACAATTATGTTCTCAAACACTATGTCCTAGTCTATTTTCATTGATGCAGGTCTATTGATGAATCTTTTTATGTAGAATAGTATATGTTTATATCTGTATAGTATAAATGATTGTTCTTAGTTGACCATAAGCTTAGTGGAAGCTCGTATAGGCATGCGAGTATTCAGTCAGGACCGTATACTGAACAGACCCATAAGGACCCCAATAAACATCTATGAAGCCGTCAATTATAAGTCCTCTTAAGTTAAGTAGTATTCATGGTCCTTTGACCTAAGTGTCATAGTGGGCTTATGAGTAATCTACCATCCTTTAGGTTTAAGGATGTTAGAGACCTTTCATAATTTGACCGTTACGTGTCACTAGTATGGTCTGATGCTCATAGAGTTCGGTGTGCACAAATCTGAGATTTGTGAGCTTATATAGGTAAGTTGTATATCCTAATGCTCCAAGAATTGTATTTTATAAAGTCTTTTGGCCAAAAGTAAAAACCCTAAAAAAGAGTTTTTCGTAGGGTTAAACAATATCCGCCTTTGCGGATATTGTTTTACAGAAATACAAATTTGGAGATAAGTTCACGATTGAGTATAGAGATTTGGTGATCATAATCTATATCTTTTCTCTTTCAAGATATAGGTGACAGAAGGATTATACGTATGCGTTCTGACCTCAACTTGTATGGTCTAACACGTTGATTTATAATATCTGTAACGTATGCGTGGGGCATCTATCACGGACTTATGGAATAGTTTTATTTGATGAATTGGGTGTGGACCTAGGGAGTCCTGCAATATAAAGTATACTCGTTGTACATTGGGGTAGGGTACCGGATTGAATAATTCAATCCAGTAAATTACAACAAAATCGAATATTTGTTTTAGGATCCCTCGGGATGTGCATTTGTCAAGGCTTAAGAGTCAATTACATTAATTAGTTAACAATTGCTATTGACTAATTGAATGCTAATACGTGGTGTATAGTAAGCCTTTGGTTAAGTTGATCCAAGTGTATGGTTAGCTGGGGCCTACTTTGAATTAACTTTGTAACCAAGTAAGGGCTTAAGGGTAATTTTATTTGATTGATTATTAAATTGTTAAATAATCAATATATTAATATTTCGTAAGAGTTAAGTAATCTTTGACTTAACCATGGTTAAATATTAACTAAAGGGTTTAGTTAAAATAGTTAAATTTTACTTAATTGTTAAGTAAAATTTAACTTAACTATAGTTAATTATTAAATATATAGTTAGGTTAAGTAAGATACTTAGTTAGCGTAAGAGTTACGTAAACTTTAACCTAACCTTAGTTAATTATTAACTCATGGGTTAGGTTAAAGACTAAATAAGAGTGAAATGCATGTTAAATTAATAGTTAATTGAGTGCATTTGGCTTATAAGTGTGAAATGAAACAAAAACAAGTCTTAATGCTTAATAGGGGTTTGGCCAAATTAGAAGAAAAATGAAGACTTTCATTTTTGTTTTCCATGTGTGAAATGAAAAGTAAGTTTTTTCTTCAAGTGCTAAAAGAAAAACTTCATCTTCTTTATCTCCTCTAAATGGTCGGGCATCATTAAAGGTTTGGAGTTTGTTCATTTGTTTTTCAAGAGTTGGAAAACAATATAACTCCATTGCCTTAAGAATTTGCTTAAGTGTTAAGCATTAGATTAAGAGATAATCTAAAGGGTTTAAGAGTTAAACCATTGCTGAAAAATTAGAGCTGTCATTCTATCCAATCAAGTTCACCTTCGTTAATTGCTAGAATTGACAACAAGTTTATTTCATGTAGAACTCTAGTTTAATTCATTCCAAAGACTTTCGAGGTGAATTCTTAATCTTTAATTTTATTTCATTATTCTAATGAGGCAAACATTTATTGTATTCATTATTTTAGAAAATTAGATTTCTAATTTTCGCTGCATATGCTATGTATAAGATGCAAGTATATGAAATAATAGACACACACTACATGCTTGCACCCTTGATATTTATCGGCATTTAACAATCCTATGAAGTAGGTTTATAAGGGTAAGAACAATTCACTTGTCTTGTTTTACTACTGATAATATGTTGTGAGTCTCTCGCTAAGGTAAGGTGAGATAACACATCTCCAGTAAGAAATGATGAGTTTTATACTCTTAATGAACTCTGTAGCACATTATTGCATGGTAGTATGTTTTACGACAGAACATATCTAATAACGTGTCACATATGTGAGTGTAGAATTGGGTCAGTTCCTATGAGAGTTAGTCAGTTATCACTAGAGCACTCATGAAACCAGAATGGCACAATGTCATAAAGTGCCACACTATTGGACATAAACAAGGTCATAAAACGCACTCCCACTGTTTTACAGAATCTCTTTAATCTCTTAAATGAGAAAACAATAGTTTAAATACTTTAAACTATACAGTGAGAAGTGTACCCCATTGGTATTTTACTCTAATCGCACACTTTAACGATATTGGCATTTGTAAACCCAAAAAGGTAGACAACTCTTGTCAATTGCATTTCATACAACGCTTACCACTGATCTTAAATACACCTTATCTGCACACTTTAGCGATCTAAGATAAGTGTATTCTAGATCAACTTGTCAATCATCAAATATATAGTACCTATATTAACCGCACACTTTAGCGGTCCAGGGTAATGCTTTCGCATATATTTATCTCATTTCATATTTAACTGGTATAGTCTAAGTCACACCGACCAATCCCTTACACTTTAGCGATCATAAAAAAAATCGAAATGACCCGTCTAACACCGTATTGGCAAAACGAATCATATTACAACATTATCTCGCAATAAAATATTATTTAATTTATTCAAGAGAGATTTTTTTTATTAACAATTTTAATAAATATTTGCATCTCATACGTATCTAATTTATAATTAGAATATTTGTTTATACAAGCACAACTAACCCCCACTAATAAGGCTCTATTTGTGGTTAGCAGCATAAACAAATATTTACAATTTATTACACAATATTATAACACTTATAATTGCATTAAATAAACCTCACGTGAAACAAAATTTACAAATTGTAGTGTATTGTTTGGAATAACCAATGCTATAAGGTGAATGCTATAGCATTATATAATATAATGCTCTAGAAAAAAAATTTACTCTTTTTTTTTCCTTCAACCTAAAGCGTTCTGGTGTTCTACCTTATAAATGCTCTGCCGTAAAACACAATAATGCCATAGTGTTTTGGTTTACAAACGCCCCTATGTTTTCATATGCAAAACCCAGTATAAACGCTCCAGTGTTAAGCGATGAATGCTCCAGCGTTCAGCGATGAACGCTCTAAAGTTCATGTTAACACATAAACACTCCAGCGTTCTAATTGCACCGTCGTGGTGTTCATTTGACAGAAACTATTTTTCTGCACTTTAAACACTTCAAAATATAGTTTCACTGTTTCTAAGCATTCTAAACACTTCATACAACACTTCAACAATAAACATGCTCTGATACCAATTATTAACGTGTTTTGGGGCATATGAATGTGATGGTGTACATGTTGAACAAACTAAATATATGTATCATATACATGTTTGTTAGCATAATTAAATATATAATAGACATATAAACATATAAATTAACTCATTAACAACTTAAGATCACAGAAACTTACCTTTGATGAACTTCGGTGAAGATTTCAAATTTCGAAGCTCACCTTAAAGTGAATTCTTATATAATACTAGTTTACAACAATCCGGTGGAATTATGAAGCTAGTATGTAGCTACTAATTATTTCTAGCAACAGGTGTTTAACACTTAAACATTTTATTTACAAATTTTTGTTTCTCAAAAGAAGAAGAGATGAATTGTTATTGTTTATCTTTTGTTTTCTTTTCAACCCTTTTCTTACAAAACACTAACTCTTTCAATCTCACTTTTGTATCTGTTTTAGCCTTAGATAATGGAATGAATTCATCAATTTTTTTTGGTTCACCCACTTCACAAGTGCTCCACCACATATCACTCAGTTGTTGAAGCATACAAACAAGTTTTTATGGCAACCTTTAATAATAGAAATAATGCACGATTATTTGATGAATACATTCCACTGAAAGTTGAAAACATAACATGGCCCCTTCTTAATTAGGTATGTCTCCTATTAGTAATATAATCCATTCATTTATTAAATAAATAATAAAATATTAAATAGGTCATATTATGCCACTTGCCACAATATCATTGGTTAACAGTATTTATTAATTAATAGATATACTTGTGAGGGTCGATGCTTACATGCCATCCCTGAATGTACATATACTTGTGTATTTATACAAGTGTACATTCCCATTAAATCGCTAATACCCATTTATATGGTATTATGTATGTAACATTGTAGACATTGTAGATTTGAAGGAGTTCGGATCAGATCTAAAAGAGTTTAGATAAGGGCTTATAGTTAGCCACGCTGAGATATATAATTGCTAAATGTTAGCACAATTAAGTGTTAGCTGGTTATAATAATCAGCAGATCCAAGAGTTAGAGCCTTGTTTATAATAGGATATAGACTTAGGAATATACCAATAATTGCATAGTTGCAAGACTTGCAACGGGTGCCAGGAAATGTAAGTTGCGCAAGTATGTTTTTGAATAATTATCCCTAATCTATTTTTGCTGATGCAAGTCTGTCAGTGGATACCTTTATATATAGATCAGCATATATTGTACCTATAAGGTATAGATGGTCGTTCCTAGCCGACCGTGAGCTTAGAGCTCATATTGACATATGGGTATCCAGTTAGGATTGGATATGGGATAGACTCACGAAGGCCTCCGATAGACATTTAATGTAAGCCGTCAACGGAGGGTCCTCTCGAGTTGAGTAGTATACGTGGTCCTTTTACTTGAGTGCCACAGTGGGCTGTAAGTGATCCACCATACTTTAGTTCTATGCATGTCATAGACCTTTCATAGTGTGGCGACTAGGTATCGTTGGGTATGGTCTGATGCTTATGGAGTCCGGTGTGTACAGATATGGGATCCGTCAGCTCCCATATGGATTTAGATATCCAGATGCTTCGAGACTGTATCTCAAAAAGTCTTGTGGCCACAAGCAATCATCTCAGGAAAGAGTTCTACCAGGGTCAAACAATATGGCAAAAGAGTTTGCGCATATTATTCAGTGAGATATAAGTCTGAAGATAAGACATAGATGAGCAATGGGGATTTGACGGTGATAATCTATATCCCCGCACATCTAGGATATCATGATGGAAGGACTATATGTATGCGTTGTAACCTCAATTTGTATGGTTCAATATGCTGATTTGTATATTCGTGACGTGTGCGTGAGGCATTGCTCACAGACTCATGGAAGAGTTCCATTTGACGAATCAGATGTAGGACCTAGGGACTCCCGCGATATGGAGTGTACTCGTTGTACACTGGGGTAGTATGCCGGATTAAATTGTTTAATCCAGCAATATTTAGTAATTCTACAAGAATGCATGTATGTCTGTATTTAAGTGTTAAATACAATAATTAGTTAATAATTATTATTTACTAATTGTATTATGACACGTAATGTATTGTTGACCCTTAATTGAGTTTACCCAAGTGTGGGATTTGGTGGGACCCACTAAGGGGTAAACTTTGTAACTATTCATGAGAGGCAAAATAGTCATTTCTCATTTTGATTATTTAATTGTTAAATAATCAAATATCTCTCTTTTTATAGTATATAATATATTATTATATGTTATATTTTATTATTTATATTATATAATATATTATATTATATTATATATATATATATATATAAAGAGAAAAGAGAGAAAGAGAGCAAGTGTGTGTCGAGGCCAAATTGGTCGAGAAAGAGAAAGGACAAATGGAGAAGGAGAAGAGGAGGAGAAGAAGAAGAAGAAGAAAAAAGGGAAATGAGGAAAAATGAAATTGTTTCATTTTTCCTATGCCTCCAATTAGAGCAATTATGAATTGCTTTAAATTCTCCATTTCTTATCCTTTTGGAGAAAATGATAAAAATACACACCGCACATCTATTCAGTGAGATATAAGTCTGAAGATAAGACATAGATGAGCAATGGGGATTTGACGGTGATAATCTATATCCCCGCACATCTAGGATATCATGATGGAAGGACTATATGTATGCGTTGTAACCTCAATTTGTATGGTTCAATATGCTGATTTGTATATTCGTGACGTGTGCGTGAGGCATTGCTCACAGACTCATGGAAGAGTTCCATTTGACGAATCAGATGTAGGACCTAGGGACTCCCGCGATATGGAGTGTACTCGTTGTACACTGGGGTAGTATACCGGATTAAATTGTTTAATCCAGCAATATTTAGTAATTCTACAAGAATGCATGTATGTCTGTATTTAAGTGTTAAATACAATAATTAGTTAATAATTATTATTTACTAATTGTATTATGACACGTAATGTATTGTTGACCCTTAATTGAGTTTACCCAAGTGTGGGATTTGGTGGGACCCACTAAGGGGTAAACTTTGTAACTATTCATGAGAGGCAAAATAGTCATTTCTCATTTTGATTATTTAATTGTTAAATAATCAAATATCTCTCTTTTTATAGTATATAATATATTATTATATGTTATATTTTATTATTTATATTATATAATATATTATATTATATTATATATATATATATATAAAGAGAAAAGAGAGAAAGAGAGCAAGTGTGTGTCGAGGCCAAATTGGTCGAGAAAGAGAAAGGACAAATGGAGAAGGAGAAGAGGAGGAGAAGAAGAAGAAGAAGAAAAAAGGGAAATGAGGAAAAATGAAATTGTTTCATTTTTCCTATGCCTCCAATTAGAGCAATTATGAATTGCTTTAAATTCTCTATTTCTTATCCTTTTGGAGAAAATGATAAAAATACACACCGGTCATTTTAGGGATTAAGAGTTAATCTCGGGTTGAATATAGAGTTGCTGTTCTAGCTCACCAAGTCCACCGTGTTGGTGACTAGAACTGCACACAAGTTGGTCTCCATACGAACTCCGAGAAAATACGTCTATAACGTTATACGTTATGGTGAGTTATCTAACCTTTCTAATGTATTAATGTGATTAATATATTTATTTATTATGCTTATTGCATGTTTCACGCTTCTGTTGAATTTAAATTCGTATATGATACATATTTAAGCAATAGACATAATTGCACATACATACACCTACACGTGCCTTAGATCCGCTAATAATACTTAACACTTAAGTCTTGACAAGTGCACATCTTGAAACAAATTTTTGGTTTGCTAAAATTTTCAGGACTGAACTACTCAATCTAATATACTGCCCTAGTGCACAATGAGTACACTTCATATTGTGAGACTCTCTAAATCCACACCCGATTTGTTATATGAAAATCCTCTATACATCAATGAACAACGCCCCACACACATGTTATGAATATTATAAAGAGTCGCGTTAGACCATACAAGTTGAGGTTATAATATATCCGTATAATCCCTCCATCACTTATATCTTGGAAGAGCAGAGACAAAGATCAACATCGTTAAATCTTTATATACTCAACCATAAACTTGTCTCTAGATTCATCTTTTAATGAATAATATCCACAAATACGTTTGCGATATTATTCATCCTTAGGTAAAATGCTTTTCCTAGGTTGTTTACTGGTTATGGTCATAAGAAGTTCTGAAACATTATATTAGAGTATAAGGATAAATTACTCACTCAAATGAGCTGATGGATCCCATATCTAGGCACACCGGACTTCATGCGCATCGGACCTTACCGAGTAAAACCCAAGAATCGGACTATTAAAGGTTTCTGACATGTTTAGAACCAAATTATGGTGGATCACTCACAAGCCCACCATGGCATTTAGGTCAAAGGATCACGAATACTACTCAACTTGAGAAGACTCTCCGTTGACGGCTTTCTGGGATGTCTATTAGTAGTTCTCGTGAGTCTGTTCAGTACCCGATCCAAACTAAATACTTGTATCTATAACTGAGCTTCCACTAAGTTCAGGGTCTGCTAAAACTAACCATCTAGATATAGATATACACTGATGTATATATAATAAGGTCTTCACTAACAAACCTAAATTAGTGAAGATAGATAAAAAATATAGTATTTGAGAGCATATTTGCACAATAATATTTCCTATCATAATTTGCAACTCTTTGCAACTACGTCATAACTAATATATTCTCAGGTTTTTGTTCTATTTCAGCCAAGGCTCTAGCTCTTTAGATTTCACTGACTCTTATAACCAACTCACTCTTATTAGTGCAAACTCTTAGGATTGCTAATTTTTAGCCTTGATCTAAACTCTTTCATACCAAATCTGAACTCTTTCAGATCATACAATGTGAGTAGCATTATAGGCATCTTACCATATATTAAATATAATTAGTGATTTAATAAAATAATAATTGTATAAATACAAAATTATTATTTATACACAAAAGGGATGGCATGTAAGCACAAATTTCAACAACCCCCACATGTGTTAGTACCATCCACGATGGTATCTAATGCCTATTGACTCTACATGCCTTTTAAATATTTTTAGAGTTAAGGCTTTAGTAAGTGGGTCTACTATATTATTCATATAATTTACTCTAAAAACTATTACAACTCATCTAGCCAAGATTTCCTTGATGATGTGGTATTTCCGCTCAATATGCTTAGAATTTTGGTATGTTCTCAGCTCTTTGGCTTATACAATGCCTTCGTTATTGTTGTAGAACAATAGTATAGAATCCATTGAACTTGGAACAATTCCAAGTTTAGCGACAAATTTGCTTATCCATACTGCTTCTTTTGCTGCTTCTGAGGCTACAATATATTCCACCTCTGTTGTGGAATCAACTGTGGACAACCACTTGTTGCTTTTCTAACTTACTACAGCATCGTTGAAAATGAGTACATATCTGGATGTAGACTTTTTATCATCTAGATCAGACTGAAAGTCTAAATCTGTGTATCCTCTCATTTGTAAGTCACTTTCTTTATATATCACTTGTCCTTGGTACCCTTAAGATATTTTAGGACATGTTTCATAACCATCCAATGGCCTTCACCTGGATTAGACTGATATACGCTCATAACACTTACAACTATACTGATGTCAGGTCTCGTATACATCATGGCATACATCAAGCTTCCTATAGTTGATGCATATGTTATGTTAGACATTCTAACTCTTTCATATTCACTCTGAGGATATATCTTCCTCGAAAGATGAATGTCATGTCTAAAAGGTATATTAACTATCTTACAGTTACTAAATTTGTACTTTTTCAAGATATTATCTATATACGATGATTAAGAGAGTCCTATAAGTCTCGTAGCTCTATTTATATAAAGCTTTATACCCAATATATAGTAAGCCTCTCCTAAATCCTTCATGGATAAATTCTTACTAATATAGCTTTTGACTGACTATAACATACCAATATCATTTCTAATAATGAGTATGTCATCCACATAAAGAACTAAGAAGAAAACCATGCTCTCACTGCTCTTTTTATACACACATGATTCCTCTTCGTTCTTAATAAAACTAGACCCTCTGATTACCTCATCAAAATAAAGATTTTAACTTTGGGAAGCTTGCTTAAGTCCATAAATAGACTTCTTCAGTTTGCATACTAGACTAAAGGTTTGGCTGGATGTAAAATCTTTAAGTTGTTCCATACAGATCTCTTCTTCAAGATATTAATTTAAGGACGTTGTTTTTACATCCATTTTGTATATTTTACTGTCATAATATATAGTAATTGCCAATAAAATTTGAAATGACTTAAGCATCACTACTAGTGAGAAGGTTTCCTCATAATCAATCCTACATCACTGAGTATAACCCTTTGCCACCAGACAAGCTTTAAAGGTTTCTATTTTTCTATCGGGCCTACGCTTCAGCTTGTAAATTCATTTATAACTGATAGGAATAATTCTTTCAGGAAGCTCAACCAAGTCTCAAACTTGATTTTGATGCATTGAGTCAATTTTAGATTTCATGGCTTCTTGTCATTTACTCGAATTGATGTCCAACGTTGCCTCTCTATAAGTCAAAGGATTATTTTCTTCAATTAATAAAACACCAAGAGCACATTTATGTATTGAACCATACCATTCAGGTGGCCTTGATATCCTTTCGAACTTTCGTGAAGGGTGTGTTAAAGGTATTTCGCTTGATTGATCCTGAGGTTCTCATTTGCATTCTGTTTAACCTTATCTAGTTTAATCTTTCTATAATCTCCATGATCTATAAGAAATTCTTTCTCTAGAAAAGTGGCATAACGAGAAATTAACATGTTTTGTTCCTTTGGATTATAGAATTGGTATCCCATTGAATTCTTGGGATACCCAATGAACTAGTACTTGTACCCTCTGGGTGCAAGTTTTTCATATTGTATAACTTTTATGTACGTAGGATAGCCCTATATCTTAAAATATTTAAGACTTGATTTCCTTGTAGTTAATAACCTTATAGATATTCAGAAAAAGATCGCTGAAACTCATCATCAATCGAACTATATCCAATAAAGTCTGATTCCTCTTTTCTGAAACACCATTGTGTTGTAGAGCATCTGGAGGACTATACTAAACAAGAATCTCATTCTCCTTTAAATAATCTAAAAATTCACTACTCGTGTATTCACGGCCTTGATCTAATTGAAGATATTTGACATACATGCCAGTTTGTTTCTCTACATCAAATTGGAACTCTTTGAACTTTTTAAAAGTTTGTGACAAATCATCGATAAATATTACAAAGTACAAAAATTCACCCATTGCAGTGTGATTCATTAGATCAAATACATCACTATATACTAGTTCCAATAAATCAGTGGCGCGGTGTCCAACACCAGTAAAAAAATATTTGGTCATTTTTATTTTAATACAAGATTTACAAACTAGATAAGATTCTATGGTCAGATCAGGTATTCAATCATCCTTAACCAAATAGGTTAGACGTTTTACACTTATATGACATAATCTCATATGCCATAATTTCATATCATTTAAAGTTTCTAAGTTATTATTAGTATTCACCTATACATTCGTGACGTTTCTTGTTGTATCTAATATATAATGGCCATTAATCAACTGACATTCAGCTAATAAAATATTATTCAAATCATACAAACATAAGGAACGGTTCTGAACATACATATGATATCCCTCACTATCCAATACAGGAATGAAAATAATTTGCCAGATAATATTTGGCACAAAATAACATTATTCAATACAACAAATTTATTACATGAAATAAGCAAATCATAATGTCCAATAGCTTCAACCTGCAGGAAATCACCATTTCCAACAACAATTTGCATTCTTATTTTGGGGCTTAGATATATGTCGCTTCTAAGGACCCATGTTGGGTGTTTCTTTTACCTTCTTTTTATTCTTCCATTTAAAATTCCTAGAAGCACTCGAGGTGAAAGATGTAGCACCCTGAACATAGAGGTTGTGCCCTATTTATTCATGTCCTCTTGAGCTATTTTCAACATGTTGTACAAATGAGCATAAGTATAGGTCAATCCTAACATGTTTAAGTTCATGATGATTTGTGTAAATAACCCTTGAAGTGATTGGAGAATCAAATGGTTCCCCAATGTATTGCTCAGTGAGATATTTATGGTTTCTAACCTGTCAATATGAGATATAATCTTGAGGACATAGGTACTTATTGGACTGACCACGAGTAATCTAGCTTGAAAGATAGATTTGGCAACCTTATATATTTCAACTTGAGATCAGTCGCTAAATAACTTCTTCAGGTAGAGCATTATACTGCCAGTATTGTCCATGTGAACATCCTCTTTTTACAACTTCGTAGATATTGAGCCAAGGATGTAAGATTTGACTTTCAAATCGTCATCTAACCATTTTTGAATTGTCTCCTTTACTTTTAGAGAAGCATTATTAAAAATAGCTTGGGGCAGGCTTTCATCAATTACATACTCAAGTTTCTTAGAATTCAAATCTATTTTGAGATTCATAAGGCAGTCATTATAATTATCTGCACCTTTGAGTTGGTGCGCATCAAGGATACGAACTAGTAGGTTGCTCGAGGCCATTTGATTTTTGCAAGACAAAAAGAAAAAGATATTAGCGGAATATAACAGTTATATATTTTTTTAATCTAAAAATTCCCTCCCACTATTTAACATAATTCCTTATCTCTCAAATGAGAAAATGATAGTTTAAATACTTTAAACTATATAGTGAGAAGTGGACCTTGTTGGCATTTTACTCCAACTGCACACTTTCACGATCTTGGCCTTTGTAAACCCAAAAGGTAGTGATGAACACTTAAAATTACACATTTAATAAAGATTTTTCAGCATCATTTTGCACCATTAGTGTTATTAATCTCCCTAACTTAAGCATGTTTTTAGTATTGTACCTAATTAAGTTTTTAACTATTTTAATATAGGTTCGGTAAATTAGGTATACCTTTCTACCAAAAAATCCAATTAAATTAATTCTTTGAACATGTAGAGAGAAAATGTTATGTACTAAAAATTTGATTTCACATACAATTTGTAATTCGAATATTTGGAGGGTGAAAAGTGGCTTTGAAGATGACATATCTGCAGTGCATGCCTAACTGAGTAGGCTTTTATATTTGGACCGTATCTCGTAAAATACAAATCTAATTGGTATGATTCTAGAAGCCACAAAATGATAATTTAATTATTTATAAATTTTTAGTTGAGCAAAAAGTCCAATTCAGCCAGCTTCCCAGTCAAAAGAGCACTACAACTTTGGGAGAAAGTTTTGTAGTAGAAAATATTGAAGATTTGGTCACACATGAATAGTGCCCATAAATTTGCCTATTGAGGACACCTTTGGTTAAGGGGGAGATATACCTCTTTTTTATTTTGTAATCTTAGTTCATTTTTCATTTTATTCTATTTTCTCAAGTTGTGTCGTTCTAAACTCTTAGCTAAGGCTAATAGTGAAACACTTAATAGAGGTGTAGTACTTTGATCCTACTCTTATATTTAATGTTTATGTTCAAATGATTTAATTTATCATTTTTTAAAGTGGTTTTGGTTTGTTTGAAGCCTTGATTCTTTGTAGACTAAGGCCACAAAGAATTCTTTGAAAAATCTTATACATATCAACAACATATTTTTACAAATTATGTTTTCTATCAATTAAAATCATTTTTTAAGTGAGTAAAAGGATCAAAGGAACTCTACTACAACCGAAGTAAGTGTGGATCTCTAATGCCTTAATGTTCTTCTAAATTGATTTATTAATTTACACTCAGTAATCTTTTCTTTTAAAATCAACCAATATTCTCTATCTTTGGGTACAATACTTCATTACTCTTAAACATTGACAAACAACTTTTGCTCTTGGTGATCACTTCCTATGGATACGACACTCGAACTCATGAGTAAATACTATAATTAAGACAACCTACACTTGCATAATACGATATTTAAGTTGTAACAAATTTTTGGCACCATTGCCGGGGAGTGAAATTAACTAAGATAATTAATAGTTATTTTTTTTCTTTCCTGGAAGGCTAAGCCTCCTATCTTGTTTTACTTTAAGTATTTTTTATTTTGTTATTTTTATTTGACTATAGTTGGTTTGACCACCTAAATTTGTTTTACTAACCTTTTATTATTCTAATGTAACTTTTAATTATTCCTTGAACTTCTATTTTATAGTTGTCCTTGCCACTTAATTTGCTCTTATTTTTTTTATTTTGCCTTCTAATTTGCTCTATCTTATTTTATTCTAATTTGTTTTGTTTTATTTTATTTTATTTTATTTTATTTTATTTTTCTTTCTTCTTTACTTTAATTCTCTTGTTTATAGCATTTGTTATTATTATATTTTGTTTTCTCTTCTAGTATGAGTATATGGTTTCAAGATCCTAAGTTCTATCGCTTGGTGAAAGGTAATTCTAAACCTCCCTTTGATAATTTGTTTAGTTTTCCATTATTTTCTTAATCAAACACATCACACACCATGACCGATAATGAAAGTGTTCAAGAAGATCATGATAATGTACATATTCGAACCATGCGTGAATACGTGCAACCTCCTTGTAACTCTACATCCTCATGCTTCATTTTTTTTCCTTGAATGCCAATAATTTTACATTTAAGCCTAGAATGATTCTCTTAACCCCAAATTTTAATGGCTTAGAATCGAAAAGCCTATATTTTCATTTAAAAGAATTTGAGGAAGTTTGTAGTACATTTAATGACCAAATATGTAGTAAGAATTAATTAGACTTAAGTTGTTTCTATTCTCATTGAAAGATAAGGAAAAAAATTTACTTAATTCTTTAAGACCAAGGTCAATAGGTACTTGGCAAGAAATGCAACATGAATTCCTAAAGAAATATTTTCCGACACATAAAACCAATGCTTTGGAAAGAGAAATTCAAAATTTTTCTCAAAAGGAAAAATGAAACATACTTTCAATGTTGGAAAGATTCAAAGATTTGTTAAACTCTTGCCCACATTATGGTTTTGAAAAATTGAGAGCAATCAGTTTTTTCTATGATGGTTTAATTTTTGAGACAAAACAATTTATTGAAACTATGTATAATGGAGAATTTTTAGACAAAGGTCCAGATAAGACATTTAATTATTTGGATCATTTATCTAAAAATTCTCAAAATTACTAAATCACTAGTTCTACCAATTCAATTAGATCAAATCTTGCAAGTTTTAATGGAGAAAAATATCAATTAAGTCAAGAACATGATCTAAGTGCTAAGGTAGCTAGTTTGGTTAGGAAAGTGGAAGCCATAGAAATGAAAAAACTAAGGGAAACCAAATCTATTCTTACTGAAGAAGTTTGTGGTATTTGTGATATTGTTGGCCATCTCGCAAATGAGTGACCAAACCTTCCGATCTTCAAAGAAGCCATGCATTTGTAAGTGAATGCAACAAACTATATTTAAAAACTTTTTTTATAACATCCAATCCCAATATGGTACTGTAGGTGCTTAGATTTTGGTATAAAGCGGAAAAAAAACCGTAGGGTTACCCACCTTAAACCCTATAAAAAATATTTTTTTATGGTGTGCGTGAGAGGTATTAGACCTAAATTGGTAATTCCACAGTCAATTAGAGAGTTGAACGATCATGAAATATTTTCAGAATTTTTCTATTGGCTTAGAAATTGAAAATTCAACTTAAGCACACATAAATTCCATGGTAGCCTTATACATGGAATGAACCCTTGTTAAGAAACAAAATCCATGCCTTTTCAAATGAACTAATGAGGAATAAGCTCATGGATTGCCAAGTTAAAAGTGAAATTTGGTTAGTTTAACTAGTTTAGTCAAATAGTTAGAAATTGACCAATCATATCCTTTCATTTCTAACCAATGGTATCTTTGATATTTCGAGTTTAGTTGAGAGGAAAATTGGACATTTTAGAGGGCACCATATAAGGTGAATAGGTGTTGAAAAATTGGTCTAAAATGAAAAGCAAAAATTAAGACAAAAAGAAGGGATTTTCAATAAATTGGAAAGAAAATGAGGGAGACTTGTAAAACCATTTCCAACAATAAAATTCAAGGATTTTTCATGAGTTTTCATGCATGATCAAGCTAAAACCAGGCTAAGCTCAAGTTCCTAAGGTTAAATAGATCATGCACTAGTGAAAAATCTAAGGAAAAGAGGTAAGAAAAATATTATTTAGCGATGGCAGTATATGAGTTTTCAAGATTACTTCAATTAATGTCTTTGTTTGAAGTATTGACTTAGATTTGAGTTGAATTCAAGTTTAGAACTCAAAGGATACACGAAACTAAAGGAATTAGTAAGATATTAATTAGGGTTTAGGGTGATTTGGATGTAAAGACTTCAATTGAATGTTATTATGGCATTAGAATTAAATTGACATGTCATTGAACAAGAAATTGAGAAAAGGAATGTGTTGGGTGGAAGATGGTGAATTTGGCCACTTTTGGTATTGTGTGCTTGAGTTGTGTTTTGGTTGAATTGTATTGTATGAATGCTATTTCATATTAATTGGATGTATATGGATGATGAAAAATCAAGAATGAAGTAAAGGAGACATAATTGTCCATTCTTGGTAAGATGAAGGGCAAATGTTTAACTGAATTTATAGAGTGTTAACCAATTTTATGGCTTTGGATAGTGAATTAAATAAGATTGAATGACCATGTAAATGAAAAATGAAAAGTGGAGTCCATTCGAGCCTTGTAAGCCTATTAGGGCACTTATTAGTTTAGGTGTAATTTTAGCATTAGTAAATATTTTAAATATCAATTATGGCATGTACGTAAAGGAAATCGAGAGTGGTAAAAAAATGAAAATTTTCGGAGAAAAATTGAGCTTAGAGCTTTTGGTGAGTAAAAATCTACAATTGTTTATCTTTCGTTTAACATATCTCAGCATATTTGAATTCTATGTTTTTATGAGATCTTAATTGCATAAGTATGATTTACAGTTTTTGGATACTATTATAATTATAAATATTTATGTTTAGTTTTGAGAAACAATTCTAAAGTTATTAAATTAGTTTTCAAAGACCATTGGTACCCTCAAATTTATTGTGTGGTGATAATTTAAGACCCAACTGGTATATCCCATATGCATGGGCAAGTATTGGAGGGTGTGTCACTAACTACGAAAAGTCGAGTTGTCGAGTCAAGTGAGTCACTCTATGTGTACGAGGTATTGTCTTGCTATATTTAGGCGATGTAAAATTTTGTTGCATAGCTAGTCAGATGTCTTTAGATGTCACAGTGGGTGTTGATAGTTTAGACGCCCTGTGACCTACTAACATTGTACAGTGCTAGTTTAGATGTTGCGTGAGTATAGAGTTTTAGGGTTACCATTTTGTACAGTTTAGAAAGAAAATGGTTGAGCGGGAGTTTTACCAGTTTTGAGTTATTGAACACATATCAGTGTATTTATATATATATACCTGTTAGTTATTATGTTTTATAAATTCTAGCAATCATTTACAAAAATTATTATTAAAAAAATCGCTCAACAAGATTTTATCAGCATATGATGTTTAGAAACCGTTTTACAGTTTTATAATAGTTTGAGAAGCATGTTTTAGGCAGTTATTTAGAATTTAATATTTATACAGAATCTTATTTTTACTGGAAATCTTAAAAGCATTCACTAAGCTCCTTTAACTCACCCATTTTGTGTTTTATATTTTTTAAAACCTTTTTCAGGTGCAGGCCTCAGTATGCAGGTTGTTGATTCTCCTACAGTAGATTAGTGCGCCAAGTCAGATAATCATTTTGTAAATGTAAATGTGCTGAGTAGTACCTTTTAATGTTTTGCATAATAGTATAGACTTTGTGCATCTTGTAAATTTGTTTGAACAAACGAAGAATAGTTTATGTAATATAGTGACACTTTTCACTTTACATTAGTATGTTAATTTTCTTATAAATTAATTTTTGTGATTTGAATGAAATTATTGTGTTGAGCTGTGATTTGATTCTAGAAGGACTGGAGGTCTTATTTGGATGTTGAGAAAACATTTTGAAATAGAAGTGTAGTTTTCATTATAGGTTTTATATTTCTAGGTTTTCAGAAAAACAAAAAAACCTCTGTCCTTTTTTTTAAAAAAAAATTGGTAAAATATCCTCACTGATATTTTAGGATTTAGTTAGTAATAGCAATAATTAAAATGGGTTCGCCTTGTAAAAATTTCTTAATTTTGGTAGTTAGACTCTGAGGAACTTCCGTTGAGGTGCCCGATAGGGTCCACTAGGATCTACAATAGAGAGTTCCAGGGTGGGTCCTGTCAGAGTAGTATCAAAGACTGGTTTTTGAAGTTTTTAGTTAAAAAACTTATTTTCAAAATGAGAGTTTCAAAATTGTATGCATTTTCTAATTTTATTAGATTGGATTTCATGCATTAGATAACCATTTTCATTATTAAAATTCACAGAAAATATGCATCATCAAAATTGCCTACGTATTAAGAGAGCAGTTACGGAGGCTCTTGCATCTGAAGAGGAGCATGTGAATGAGTCAGTAAATGCTCTCATGCAGCAGACCCCTCATGAGTCATCTTAACTTGCCGAGCTAGAGGGTGAAAATGTAAATGTAGCTCAGATGGCCTGGATGCCGAGAGAGGCAGGAGAGTCTATTGAGAGCGCCAAGAAAATAGGTGCTAAGCCTTATGATAGCATAGAAGACCCTGAGAGAGCCATATCCTGGTTAGAGAACAATGAAGAAAATTTTCAGGTTATGGGTTATTCTAAAGAACAAATGGCGTCATATTTAGCATTTCTATTAAAAAGGAGTGCAAAAGATTGGTAGAAGGCTTTGTAGAGGAGGAATCACGATGGGATGTTTTGAGCACTTTTCAGAAGAAAATTTCTAGATAAGTTCTACCCAAGAGCTATAAAGATGCAAGGATAGAAGAGTTTTTCAAGCTAGAACAAGGTTCTCTCTCTATGGTAGAATATGAAAAGAAGTTTTCAGAGCTCATCCGTGTCATTTTCTTCATAGTTGATAATGAGGAGCAAAAGGCTAATCGATTTGTAGTGGCCTCAATCCTCAAATCAGTTGCTTACACTTAGTACGAAGCATTGGTAAAAGCTGCAACTCAAGTTGAAAGAAGTATAGCAGTTATTACGAAGCTGAGACAGCAAGGCCAAAAAAAGGACTGGTCAGGTAGTTATCAAAGAGGACCTAGTAAATCTGCGAGAATAGAGAAGAGATCTACATAGTCCAGCAGTTAGAAACTAAGCCAATGAGCTCAATTAAGTCAAGCTTCTGTCAGGTAACCATTAGCTGAATCCTAGAGTACTAAAGAGAGTTAGAAGAATTTTTTGGTGTGTAACAAATTTGGAAAGGCTTGTTCTAGAGATTGTAGGAAGAGGACTATAGGTTGTTATAAGTGTGGTCAGGAGGGCCACTATATGAAAGATTGTCCGAACATTGGAGCTAGTGTAAGTCAGAAAATAGACTACCAGCATCGGGATAAACCAGTTGTGGCCGAGGATAGAGTATAAGTGGTTCCCAATTCAGATGGCCTAGCCATTCAAGCCAACCTAGTAGGGGAGTCGATATAGGTGAATCATCTGTAGGGCAATAAGGTAGACCTCGTACCCAGGCTAGGGTATTTGCGGAGACCCAACATGAGGCAGATACGGCCCCAAAAGTTGTGATAGGTACGATGTCAGTCTTTGATCGAGATGCTTATGTACTGATATATCCTGGAGCTACTCATTCTTTTATTTCTATGGGGTTTACTGCAAATGATAGTATAGTCCCATAATTATTAGATTGTAGCATGGTGGTGTCTCTTTTTACAAGAGACTCCATTGTAGTTTAAAAGGTATATAGAGGTAGTAAAATAAGCATAAGGGGCCCCGAATTTTTGGCGGATTTGATCTTACTGGCCATCAGTGAATTTGATGTGATTTTGAGGATAGATTGGTTCTCAAATATCGAGCCATAGTGGATTGCTTCCGAAAATAAGTTAGATTGTGTAGGTTAGGGGAATCTGAAGTTATTTTCTGTGGGGTATGAAAAGTACTTACCGCCAGTATGGTGTCCATAATGAGGGCAAGAAAGATGCTTTGAAAGTCGTGTCAAGAGTATCTAGTCTATACAATAAAAATAAGATATGGTGGAATGAAATTGGAGGATATTTTGGTAGTTAAAGAATTTTTGAATGTGTTCCCTAATGATCTTCTAGGGTTACCTCTAGATAGAGAAGTAAAGTTTTGAATAGAATTAGCCCATGGAACAAAGCCAATTTCTAAAACACCTTATAGAATAGCTCATTTGGAATTGAAAGAATTGAAGGTTCAAATGAAAGAGTTAGTGAATAAGGTTTTCATCAAGCCAAGTACATCTCTTTGGGGGGCATCAGTCTTGTTTGTAAAGAAAAAAGATGTGAGTATGAGATTATGCATTGATTAAGGGAACTGAATAAAGTAATAGTACATAATCAATATCCACTTCTGAGAATTGATGATTTGTTTGATCAGCTGCAGGAGGCCAAAGCATTTTTCAAGATAAATTTGAGGTAAGGCTATCATCAATTAAAAATTCATAAGGAAGATGTTCTTAAGAGTGCCTTTAGAACTCAATATAGGTATTATGAATTTTTAGTGATGCCTTTCGGGCTGACTAATGCCCTAACCACCTTTATAGATTTTATGAATCAAATTTTTTGACCTTATTTGGATCAGTTTATAGTAGTGCTTATTAATCATATACTGATCTATTCAGGCAATAAGAAGGAACACACAAAACATCTGAAGGTTATTTTACATACTCTAAGGGAGCATCGGTTATACACCAAACTCAGTAAATGTCAGAGGCTAGATAGAGTTACATTTTTAGGACATGTAGTCTCTACATAAAGGGTATTCGTAGATCCCTAGAAGATTGAAGCTATAATGAATTGGAGACAACCCACGAATGTGATGAAGGTTACCAGTTTCTTGGGTTTGGCTGGGTACCTTGAGAAGTTTGTAGAGGGATTTTCAAAGACAACCGCTCTTCTGACTAAGCTAACCCAAAAAAAAAGAGGTTAATATAGTTTAAGGCATGCCAACAGAGTTTTGTTAAGTTGAAGAGAAGGTTGACCTCAGCCCCAATGCTTACATTTTCATTAGGGAAGAACGGATTTACAATATATTGGGATGCTTCCAAGTAGGGTCTAGGTTGTGTGCTGATGCAGAAAGAGAAAATAATAGCTTATGCTTCCAGACAATTAAAGAAGCATGAGCAATATTATCCCTCACATAACCTAGAACTAGCAGCGGTAGTTTTGCCCTAAGAATTTGAAGGCATTTCTTATATAGGGTTCCCTACAAAATTTTTAAAGATCACAAGAGCCTACAGTACTTGCTCACCTAGAAATAGCTAAATATGAGGCAGAGAAGATGGCTGGAGCTTATCAAGGATTATGCATGCATGCTTGAGTACTATCTTGGAAAAGCTAATGTCGTAGCAGATGCTCTCAAGAGGAAGCCTTTCAACTCAGTAGCTCACCTGAAGGTCGCATATCTATCAATGCTAATAGAATTGAGGTATTTGAGTGTAAAATTGAAGTTGTCAGATTTGAGAGCACTATTAGCCACATTTCAGGTCCACCCGATACTAATTGATCAGATTAGAGAATTATAGACTCAAGATCCACAGGTAATTAAATTAAAGGGTGAAATTAAGTCTGGGCAACAAAAGGACCTTTCAGTGACCGGGGATGGTATAGTAACCTTAGGTCAAAGATTATGTGTATCGAATATGAATGAGTTAAGAAAAGAGATTATGGAAAAAAACTCATTCTTCTGCATATGTTATGCATCAGGGGAGCACAAAAATGTATTATACCCTAAAAGAGCACTACTGGTGGAAAGGCATAAAGAAAGATATAGCTGAATTTGTCTCTAGATGCCTAACTTGTTAGCAAGTAAAGGCCGAACACTAGAAATATACAGGGCTCTTACAACCCCTTCCAATCCCTAGGTGAAAATGGGAGAGGATAACAATGCATTTCGTGGTAGGACTTTCGCATAACCAAAGAGGCAATGACGCGATATAGGCCATTGTTGATAGATTGACAAAATTACCCTAATTTCTACCCATCGAAAGTAATTATGCCCTAGAAAAATTAGCCCAGTTATACATAGATGAGGTGGTACGACTTCATGGCACTCCAGTATCCATAGTGTTAGATAGAGATCCACAGTTCACATCCTGATTTTGGCCTAGCTTACTGAAAGCTCTAAGCACTAAATTGAATTTCAGTATGGTCTTTCATCCACAGACGGATGGCCAGTCTGAGTAGAGGATTCAGATACTCAAGAATATGCTTAGTGTGTATGTTCTAGAGTTTAAGGGGAGTTAGGATACTCACCTATCATTGATGGAGTTCACTTACAATAATAACTACCAGGCCAGCATCGGGATGGCACCATATGAAGCGTTGTATGAAAGAAAGTGTAGAACTTTAGTTTGCTAGGATGAGGTCAGTGAAAATAAGCTTATTGGTCCAGAAATTATCCAAATTACTTTAGAAAATATTCAAATTATTATATAGAGATTGAAAATAGCTAATGATAGACAGAAGAGTTATGCAGATAATCGGAGAAAAGACTTAGAGTTCCAGGTTGGTGATAAAGTCTTCTTGAAGATATCATCATGAAAATAAGTATTAAAATTCGGAAAGTGATGAAAGTTGAGTCCCTAATTCAGTGGGCCGTATGAAATAGTTAAAAGAGTTGAGTTAAAGAGGTGGCATATCGTCTACGATTACTAGTAGAGTTAGCCATAATCCATGACGTGCTTCACGTTTCCATGCTTCGCAAGTACATAGCAGACCCTTCACACATTCTAAAGGAACATTCAATAGAATTGAATGAGAATTTGACCTACGAAAAAAAGCTTGTACAAATTCTAGACCAAAAAGAACAACTGCTTTGTAATAAAAACATTCCTCTAGTGAATGTGTTATAGATGACCATGGAGTAGAAGAAGCCACGTGGGAATGTAAAGATCAGATGCAAGTACAACATCTCTACCTTTTTGGGATTGGCATGGTTTAAATTTCAAGAACGAAAATTTTTTTTAGGAGGGGTGAAACTATAATATCCGATCTCTATTAGTAGTGTAGATGCCTAAATTTTGGTATAAAGCAATAAACAAATAGTAGGGCTACCCAACTTAAACCCTATAAAAAAATCTTTATGGTACACGTAGAGGTATTATACCAAAATTGATAATTTCATAGTCGATTGGAGAGTCGAATGCTCATGGAATAGTTTTGGAAATTTTCTATTGGCTTAGAAATTGAAAATTCAACTTAAGCACATATAAATTCCATAAGAGCCTTATACATGGAATGAACCCTTATTAAGAAACACAATTCATGCCTTTTCAAATGAACCAATGAGGAATAAGCTCATGGATTGCCAAGTTAAAAGTGTAATTTGGTTAGTTTGACTAGTTTAGTCAAATAGTTAGAAATGGACCAATCATATGTCTTCATTTCTAACAAATGGTATCTTTGATATTTAGAGTTTAGTTGAGGGATAAATTAGATATTTTAGAGGACACTATATAAGGTGAATAGGTGCTGGAAAATTGGTCTAAAATGAAAGTAAAAATTGAGACAAAAAGAGGGGATTTTGGGCAAATTGGAGACAAAATGGGGGAGACTTGTAAAACCATTTCCAGTAATAAAATTCAAGACTTTTTCATGATTTTCCATACATGATCAAGTTAAAATCAAGCTAAGCTCAAGTTCCTAAGGTTAAATAGATCATGCACTGGTGAAAAATCCAAGGAAAAGAGGTAAGAAAAATATTATTTAGCAATGGCGATATATGATTTTTCAAGATTACTTCAATTAATGTCCTTGTTTGAATTATTAACTTAGGTTTGAGTTGAATTCAAGTTTAGAGCTCAAAGGATACATGAAACTAAAGGAATTAGTAAGATATGAATTAGGGTTTGGGGTGATTTTGATGTAAAGACTTCAATTGAATGTTATTATGGAATTAGAATTAAATTGACATGTCATTGAACAAGAAATTGAGAAAAGGAATGTGTTGGGTGGAAGATGGTGATTTGGCCACTTTTGGTAATGTGTGCTTGAGTTGTGTTTTGGTTGAATTGTATTGTATGAATGCTATTTCATATCAATTAGATGTATATGGATGATGGAAAATCAAGAATGAAGTAAAGGGGACATAATTATCCATTCTTTGTAAGATGAAGGGCAATTATGTCCAATCAAATTTATATAATGTTAAACAATTTTATGGCTTTGGATAGTGAATTAAACAAGATTGAATGACCATGTAAATGAAAAATGGAAAGTGAAGTCTATCTGGGCCTTGTAAGCCAACTAGGGCGCTTTTAGTTGTAATTTTAGCATTAGTAAAGGTTTTAAATATTAATTGTGGCATGTAGGTGAAGCAAACCGCGAGTGGTAAAAGAAGAAAAAAATTCGGAGAAGAATTAAGCTTGGAGCGTTTTGTGAGTGAAAATCTACCATGGTTTATCTCTATGTTTTTATGAGATCTTAATTGGATAAGTATGATTTACAATTTTTGGAAGTTGTTATAATTTTGAATTTCTATGTTCAGTTTTGAGAAATAATTCTAAAGTTATTAAATTAGTTTTCAAAGGCCATTGGTACCCTCAGATTTGTAGTATGGTGATAGTTTAAGACCCGGTCGGTATATCCCGTATGCATGGGCAAGTATTGGGGGGGTATGTCACTAACTCTAAGAAGTCGGGTTATCGAGTCAAGCAAGTTGCTCTATGTGTACAGGGTATTATCTCGCTATATTTAGGCGAAGTAGAATTTTGCTGCATAACCAGTAAAATGTCTTTAGATGTCACAGTGGGTGTTGCTCGTTTAGAATCCCTGTGACCTACTCACGTTATGCAGTGCTAGTTTAGTTGCTGTGTGAGCATAGAGCTTTATGGTTACCATTTGGTGCAATTAGAAAGAAAATGGCAGAGCGAGTGTTTTAGCATATTTTTTGTTACCAAACATATATTAGTGTATTTATATATATACCTATCAATTACTATATTTTACAGATTCTGGCAATTGTTTACAAATATTATTAATAAAAACATTGTTTGGCAGGATTTTATTAGCATATGATGTTTAAAAACTATTTTACAGTTTTATAATAGCTTGAGAAGCATATTTTAGGCAATTATTTAGAATTTAATATTTATATAGAATTTTATTTTTACTCAAAATCTTAAAAGCCCTCACTGAGTCCTTTAGCTCGCCCATTTTGTGTTTTATATTTTTTAAATCTTTTTCCAAGTGTAGGCCTAGGTACGTAGGTTGCTGGTTCTCCTACAACAGATTAGTGGGCTAAGTCAGATGATCATTTTATAAATATAGATTTTGTGCATCTTGTAAATATATTTTGAACAAATGAATAATGGTTTCTGTAATATAGTGACAGTTTTCACTTTTTATTAGTATGTTAATTTTGTTATAAATTAATTTTTGTTGTTTGAATGAAATTGTTGTGTTGGGTTAGAATTTGATTCTGGGAGGACTAGGGGTCCTATTTGGAAGTTGAGAAAACTGTTTAAAATAAAAATGTGGTTTTCATTGCAGGTTTTGTGTTTTTGGGTTTTTAGAAAAATAGAGGAAACTCTGTTTGTTTTTTTTTTCGAAAATTGATAAAATATCCTTACTGATATTTCAGGATTTAATTAGTAATAGCAAGAATTAAAAAGAGTTTGCCTCAAATTTCCAGTTTTAGTAGTTAGACTTTGAGGAACTTTCATTGAGGTAGTTAGACTCTGAGAAAATGGCAGAACCCACCACGGAACCCCTTTACTATAGATCCTGGTAGGCCCCGTTGGGCACCTCAATGAAATGATAACAATGCTTAAATACAACCTTGTCAAAAGCCTTCAAATCCTATCATTCCCCAAACATAAAAACCCTTGGGGAGATGTTGTAATCATTCATGCATAAGCAATTAAGATTTAATGATCAAACTTCACGAGCCATTAATAAGAACAAGAGTACACTTTCCAATTTGACATCTTTTGTCCAAAATCAAGAAAAATGTAAGTTTCCTTCTCAATCTAAACCCAATCCCTTGAGTCATTTCAATGTAAATAAATCTTATGAAAAATAAAAATCACTTGAAAATGTCAATGCCATCACAACACTTCGTAGTGGTAAAGTTATTAATAAAACTTTTTTTTCAAAAAAAGATGAACCTAAACCACTCGAAGTAAAAAATGAGAAGAAAAAAGAGTCAAAGTCTTTTAAGGTAGAAGAGTGTCCAATTCCTGCCCTATTTCCTTAAAGTTTGAAACCCACTGAAAATTTGAACGTAATTCTAACATTTATGAGCTTTTCAAGCAAGTCAAAATAAATATCCCTTTGTTAGATGCAATAAAGGAAGTCTCGTATTATGCCAAAGTCTTGAAAGAAAAGCATTTTTGACTGAAAGTGTAACTTCAATCATTCAACAAAACACTCCTCCAAAATACAAGGATCATGGATGTCCAACTATTTCTTGTGTGATTGGTAATTTTAGGATTGATCGTGTATTGCTTGATTTAAGAGCTAGTGTTAATTTTTTACCTTACACTGTTTATGAGCAATTAGGACTTAGTGAGTTCAACCCTACTCCAATAACTCTTTAACTTGCTAATAGAAGTGTTAAAGTTCTAAGAGGAGTAGTGGAAGATGTACTTTTTCAAATTGATAAATTTTATTTTCCTGTTGATTTTATTATTTTAGATACACATCCCGTTTTGAACTTGAATGCTCAAATTCCAGTCATTCTAGGTCATCTATTCTTTGTAACTTCTAATGTTTGATTAATTGTAGAAATGGTCTTTTAAAGTTATCTTTTAGTAATATAACTTGTGAACTGAATGTTTTTAATATTTACAAGGAATTTATGGACGATGATAATGTGCATGAAGTTGATATAATCGAAGAACTTATACATGATGAATTTAATATCTATTCTTTTGATAATGATTATGAAATGGAAAACAATTCTGAAACTCATTCTTGTTCTCAATTTTTGGAATAGACAAATATAGACAAGATTTAAAGAATTACCACCAAATACGAATGCTCTCTTGCCATCAAATATGCAACTACAAAAATCAAAATTGAAGCCATTGCTATCTCATCTCAAGTATTCATTTTTTTGTGAAAATGAAACTTTCCCAGTAATCATCTCGTCTAAATAGAATTTACTCCAAAAAGGTAAGTTGCTTGACACTTTAAAATTATACAAAAATGCATTAGGATGGACCATTGCTGATATTAAAGGAATTAACCCTTTAATATGCACACATAAGATTTATTTAGAGGATAATGTAAAACTCTCTAGAGAGATGCAACGAAGGCTTAATCCCAACATGAAAGAAGTGGTAAAAAATGAGATTCTTAAGCTTTTAGATGTATGAATAATTTATCCTATTTCTGACAACAAATAAGTATATCCTACTTAAGTTGTACCTAAGAAATCTGGAGTAATTGTAGTAAAAAAATAAAAATTAATGAATTAATTCCAACTAAAACTATTACTAGTTGGCTCATGTGCATTAACTATAGGAAGCTAAATTAGATGACTAGGAAAGATCACTTCCCTCTACCTTTCATAGATCAAATGTTAGAAAAGGTAGCTGGGCATGAATTTTATTATTTTCTAGATGGGTATTCTAGGTACAACCAAATTGAAATTGCATTTGAGGATCAAGAAAAAATTACTTTTACATGCCCTTTTAGAATATTTGCATACAAAAGAATGTCCTTTGGTTTATGCAATGCACCTGTCACATTTCAAAGATGCATGCTAAGTATTTTTAGTGACATGGTCGAATGTTTTCTTGAAGTATTCATGGATTATTTTTCTATTTTTGGTAATTCATTTGATGATTGCTTATCAAATTTACAGAAAGTCCTTATTAGATGCAAAGAAAAGAATCTTGTGCTTAATTGGAAAAAAATTTTATTTCATGATCGATCATGGTATTGTGCTGGGTTATATTATTTAATCTAAAAGCATAGATGTGGATAAAGCCAAAATTAATTTGATCACCAATCTTTCTTCTCCCACGTGTGTAAAACATGTTAGGTCATTCTTAGGACATGCTGATTTTTATAGAAGGTTCATTAAAGATTTTAGTGTCATATCTAGACCATTGTGTAATCTTTTGTCAAAATACACTATTTTTAAATGGGCAACGACTTATCATGAAGCATTTGATAAACTTAAAAGCATGTTAACTTTTACTCCTATTATTCAATCTCCTGATTGGTCTTTACTTTTTGAAATCATGTGTGATGCTAGTGATTATACAATTGGAGCTGTTTTAGGGAAAAGGAAAGATAAAATACCCATGTCATATACTATGCAAGTAAAACACTTGATAGTGCTCAAATAAATTATTCCACAAATGAAAATGAATTAATTGCAGTAGTATTTGCTTTGGAAAAATTTAGATCTTATGTTATTGGTTCACCTATTATTATATTTAGCAATCATGAAGCTTTGAAGTATCTTCTTTTAAAGAAGGATGCAAAGCCAAGGTTAATTAGATGGATACTTCTCCTCCAAGAATTCAACATCACAATTAAGAATAAAAAGGGAGTTAAAAATATTGTGACTGATCACTTGTCTATACTTATTTATGATGAATCTTTTGAATCTTCACCAATCAATGATATATTTCCAGATGAAGAACCTTTTGGTATTGTTAATTTACCTTAGTTTACTAACATTGCTAATTTTCTTATTACAGGAAAACTTTCATCGCATTGGCAATCCTAGGATGAAAGGAAATTTTTATGCGAGGTATGCAATTATTTTTAGCATGATCCATACTTCTTCAAATATTATCCTGACCAAATTATAAGATGATATGTGTCTGATAATAAAATTCATAATGTCATTTCCTTATGTCATTTTGAAGCTTGTGGTAGTTATTTTTCTTTAAAGAAAACTATAACAAAAATTTTACAATATGGAGTTTACTGGTCCACCCTTTTCAAAGATACTTATGAGTTTTCCAAAACTTATAAACAATGTCAAAATTTAAGAAGTATAAGTAATAAAAATATGATGCCATTAAACCTAATTTTAGTGATTGAACTTTTTTATTATTGGGGCATTGATTTTATGAGTCCATTTCCTTCTTATTTTTGGTACATTTATATCTTGGTGGCTATTGAGTATGTTTTCAATGGGTTGATGCAATCCCTTGTAAAAATAATGATCATAAAATAGTTTTGAAATTTCTAAAAAATAACATTTTGACAAGGTTTGGAATTCCTAGAGCAATTATAAGTAATGGAGGTTCACACTTTTATAACGAACTTTTAAACTATTGACGAAGAAATATGGAATCACACACAAAGTGTCTACACCTTACCACCCATAAACATGTAGACAAGTCGAGCTTGCTAATAAGAAAATCAAACGAATTTTCAAAAAAAATAGTAAATCCAAATAAAAATTATTAGTTACGACTAAATGATGTACTTTGGGCTTATTATACTGCTTTTAAATCACCAATTGATATGTCTCCCTATAGGCTTATTTTTGAAAAACCTTGTCATTTACCTATGAAATTGGAACATAAAGCTTTTTGGGCTATTAAAATAATTAACTTTGACTTAGATAAAGCTGGTCCTCTAAAGAAACTCCAATTGAATGAATTAGAAGAAATCAGGAGTGATGCTTATGAAAACTCTTGGATCTACAAAGAAAAAATAAAGACATTTCATGACAAATATAATGTCAAAAAAATCTTTGAACCTTTATAGAAAGTTCTCTTGTATGATTCAAGATTACACTTATTTCCTGGCAAACTTTGTTCTCAATGGACTAGTCCTTTCATTGTCAAAAAAGTTTTTTGTTCTCATAGAGCTATTGAAATTGAAAATCTAAAGAATGGAAATATTTTCAAAGTCAATGGACAACAATTGAAGAGTTATAAAGAGAGGGTAGACAACTCTTTATGTCTCGAGGAAATCCAACTTATGGACCTATCTATCATGCTTAATCAGGTTCTATCTATCTATACCATATTTTATGTTTTTATTTTTTTATTTTATTTTATTTGTTAGTTTTTTCATTTGTATGTTTTTATTTCCCGATTAAGTGGTGGATAATGGTACTCTGTGACATTTCTAATTAATTTTGCAAGTTTTCCATAATTACTAACACCTTTTTTCTTTTTATTCTTTTCTTAAAAAATGGATAACATTATAATGAATTTCAAAAACGTTTTCCCTCATTGCCTTAATATGCCTTAAAGAAGATTTACCAAGTAAGATGTAAAAGATTAAGGTTATTAATGATTAGCAAGATTAAGATTTACCAAACGTTTTTCCCGATTGGCAAGTGAGTTTTTATACTTATTAATTTCTCACATGCCTGGCTTAGGTAAAAGTTCTTTTGAAAAAGTGAAGAACAAAAAGATTAGGTGTTTATTATAAGTGTGCACATACGACTTGTAACACAAGATGTCGTAGTTTAGGAATGGTATCTATAAATTGCGAAGATAAAATTAGATTCATTAGGGATGGCCTGAGTAAGAAGTCTATGAATGATATCTTAATGACTTTTGAGATGCATTTTAATGGATATGTGCATATTGCCATTTGTGATTTATGAGACTTATTCCGAAAGGAACATGAGTTGTACAGTCTCAAAAATCTGACTTTAAAAGACCCTGTTTGTCAATTTATAAGAAAATTATATGGGAAGCCTATCCCTGACCCATAAAGGGCATTTAAGCCATTTCTGGATGTCAAACCAGAGGAAGATGTGAGCCATAGTCACAATTACTTGTATATATTTACCATAGCTGTTAACTTTGAAAATATTTTATTTCAACCTTAAATGTCTTCTCTGATAATAAGCAATTAACCATAGTCAATTTTGAATTAAAAAATTTACCTTTAAAGCTTAATCTCCTCTAATAACAACCAACCACCCATTTAATTTTACATTGCAATAGCTTTTTTTTTTTTTGCTCTATAAATATATTGCATTATTTCTGCATCATCATGCATACTCAAAATTATTCAAGGGTTATGGAGAGTGTAACAATGGTGGGAACATCAACTTGTAAATTCACAATATTTTGTGCCTTTTATAGATGTAGCCCTTAAAAAACACAAGAGTTTATAAAAGTAGCAAAAGCTCTTGGTAAGGTGTTAGTTGAGCAAAAAATTCATTTCGTATATAGGGGAGGTAACCGTGGAATAATGGGGTGTCTAGTAGCAGCTGCACATATTAAACATAGTTGAGTTTTTGGTATAATACTAAAAGCTCTAGCTATTGGAAATAATGTAGGAAAAATAATTGGGGATGAGTTATAGGTATCATCAATGCATAAGCGCATGTCTCTAATGCTTAGGAATGTTGATGCCTTCATAGCTCTACCAAAAAACTTCAGAACTCTAGAGGAGATTATTTAAATTACCTCCTGGGCATAATTATAAATTCACCAAAAATCCATTGATTTGTTAAATATTGATGGTTTTTATAATGAGTTGTTATCTTTTATTAACTATGCGGTGAAAAAATAATTCATCTCATCTATGGCACAACGGATCTTTATTTCTACTTCAACTATTAATCAGTTGCTCGATGAATTACAAAATTTCATTCTTTTATATGATCCAACCATGCCTTAGATAGATTGGTATCTTGATGACAATGAGAAGAAACACAAGATAGATTTAACTCTCCATCTATAGTCTCTTTACTTTTATTTATTTATCAGCTTTTTGTGTGGTTTGTTTTATTTTGTTGCAGGTTTTTCTCTTTAATAAAAGATGCTTCAGGTGATATCTTTTATACTCTACTCTTACTGTATTTTGACATTGAGAACAATGTCTCAATCTAGTTTGGGGGAGAGATAGTTCATATATGATGTCGATGTTACTTTTTGTTATCATTTTGTTATTTTCGCAAAAATAAATTTGACATTTGGCATCATGATAGCATGAGTAAAAGGTTTATTTTTGGACTCTTGAGATGCATTCTAACCCACTTGTTATTTTTATTTTTTTATTTCATGTATATGTGTTCTTAGTAATTATTGTGTAAACAAGTTTGATCATCGAGGTATGATTTCGAAATTATTTAGTTTTAATCACTTTTTCTATCTAGGTCACTAAAAAATAACTTTTAAAATCATTTCTTGAGCATAATACTAAAGTCTTGTGGTAAGATGGATGATTCAATGTATATAGCCAAGAGATTTTGTATGCTTAAGTATACATTTTTTAATCTCACACATCTTTTTGTGAGTAAGTAGAGAGGTTAAAAAAATAACTTACGAACTTTCATTGATTTTTTGAATTGGTTAATTTTTATTTAGAGTAACAATATTTGGATAAGGGAATGATTTGGTTGTCTAGCTGAATAATGACTCGAATTTGTGAAATGTATTTTAGTGAGAAGTGATTCTTATTTTGTATTATTTTCTGAGGTTCTTCATATTCTCAAAAAATAAAAAAAACAAAAAGAAAAAAGAAAGAAAGAGAAAGAGTCATTTAATTCAATGAAAGTCTTTGTTCAATGTTAAAAGATAAAAGTGTAAAAAGAAAGAGAGAATTAATTCATTACAATAAAGTCTTTATTTTAAAAGACAAAAGTTTTAGGAAACAGTGTTTCTCACCGGACTCTATATATGATATTTGTGATTGAGGTTCTAAAAGTTAGCACATGACAAGAATGGTATAACTCTAAACAGTTAATTTTTCTATCTTTAGATCAATGTTAGTTTGTTTGTCTGTCCTTAAATGTGACATTTTCTTGAGTGCTTATTTATTTTCTAACTCCATTAGTGAAACCCTAGCATTGTAAACAGTTTTTCACCTATGAGGATATAGAGTTAAGGCTTTTACGTGAAGAAAATTTTCAAGGTTATATATTTTATGGTTTGTGGTAAGAAGGTTTTGGTTTAGTTCACACACGCACAATTTTGGAAGTTATGAAATAACCTTGATAGCAATTGTGATCTTGAACTGATATTTTTAAAAAAAATGCTTAGATAGTTATTTTTAATTACGCTTGAATTCCTTTGAATTAGCAATAAGCTGGTTGGGGGGTATGATGAATATTTAAAATTATATATTTAATAAAGATTTTTCAGCATCATTTTACACTATTAGTGTTATTAATCTCTATAACTTGAGCATGTTTTCAATACTGTACCAAATAAATATTTTTACTGTTTTAATGTAAGTTCGGTAAATTGGATATATCCTTCTACCAAGAAATCCAATTGAAGTAATTCTTAAATCTATGAAGAGATACTTTCATTTACAATAAAGTTGGATTTCACAAAATTTGTAATTTGAACGTTTCAAAGGTGAAAAGTGGCTTTGAAGAGGACCCATTTGTAATATAGGCCCAGTCCGAGCAAGATTTTGTATTTGGATTGTATCTCACAAAATATAACCTAATTGGTATGATTCTAGAAGCCATGGAAAGATAATTAAATTATTTACAAATTTTTAGTTGAGCAAAAAGTCCAATTCAACCAGCTTCCCAGTCAAAAGAGCGTTATAAATTTGGTGAAAAGTTTTGTAGTAAAAAATATTGAAGATTTGGTCATACGTGAATAGTACCCATAAATTTGCTTATTTAAAGACACATTTGGTTGAAGGGGGGATATATCTTTTGTCATTTTGTAATCTTTAGTTTATTTTTTATTTTATTCTATTTTCTCAAGTTATATTATTCTAAACTCTTAGCTAAGGCTAGAAGTGAAACACTTAATGGAGGTGTAATTTTGTCACATTAATCTTACTCTTGTATTTTATGTTTGTGTTCAAATGATTTGATTTATTATTTTTGAAAGTGGTTTTGGTTTGTTTGAAGCCTTGATTCTTTGTAGACGAAGGGCACAAAGAATGCTTGGAAAGATCTTTTATATATGAACAACATATTTTTGCAAATGATGTTTTCCATCAATTGAAATCATTTTTTAAGTGAGTAAAAGGATCAAAGGAACTCTACTACAATCAAAGTAAGTGTGGATCTCTAATACCTTAGTATTCATCTAAACTGATTTCTTAATTTATACTTGGTAATCTTTTCTTTTAAAATCTACCAATATTCTCCATCTTTGGGTACAATACTTCATTACTCTTGAACATTGACAAACAAACTTTACTCTTGGTGATCATTCGTTGTGGATACGATACTTGAACTTACGAGTAAATACTATAATTAAGACAACCTATATTTGGATAATAAAATATTTAAGTTGTAGTAGTTAGACAATTCTTGTCAATTGCATTTCATACAACTCTTACTACTGATCCTAAATACACTTTATTCGCACACTTTAGCGATTTAGGATAAGTGTATTCCAAATTAACGTATCAATCATCAAATATATATTACCTATATTACCCGCACACTTTAGAAATCTAGGGTAATACTTTCACATATATTTGTTTCATCTCATGTTTAACCGGTATAGTAAAGTCACACCAATCAATCCCTCACACTTTAGCGATCTCGGGACAAATCGAGGTGACCCATTTAACACCATATTAACAAGACAAATCATATTATAACATTATCTTATAATAAAATATTATTCAATCTAATTAAGAGATAATTTTTAATAACAATTTTAATAAATTTTCGCATCTCATACGGATCTAATTTATAATCATAATATTTATTTATACAAGCACAACTAACCCCTACCAATAAAGCTCTCATTTTGGTTAACAGCACAAATAATTATTTATAATTTATAATACAATATTATAACAGTTATAATTGTAATAAATATACCTCACATGCAAAATAAATTTTGTAAATTAGAGTGTATTGTTTGGAATAACTAGAGCTGTAAGTTGAATGTTATAGTATTATACTATATAATGCTCCAAAAAATATTTTTACTCTTTTTTTGTGTCTTCAACCTACAGTGTTCTGGTGTTCTGCCTTACGAATGCTCTGGCATTAAACACAATAATGCCACAGCGTTCTGGCTTACGAATGCCCCCGCGTTCTCACATGCAGAACCTAGTATGAATGCTCCAATGTTAAGTGACGAACGCTAACAAACACTCTAGCATTCATCGATGAATGCCCCAGCGTTCATGTTAACATATGAATGCCTTAGCATTCTAATCGCACCTTTGCAGCGTTCACTCAACAAAAACTATTTTTTTGCACTTTAAACACTTCAAAATACAGTTCTTACTGTTTTCAGGCATTCTAAACACTTCATATAACACTTCAACAATAAACATGCTTTGATATCAATTGTTAACGTGTTTTGGGGTGTATGCATGTGATAGTGTACATTTTGAACAAACTAAATATATGTATCACATACACGTTTTTTAGCATAATTAAACATATAATAAACATATAAACATGTAAATTAAATCATTAACAACTTAAGATCACAGAAACTTATCTTTGATGAACTTGGGTAAAGATTTCAAATTTCAAAGCTCACCTTGAAGTGAATTCTTGTATACTATTAGTTCACAACAATCCTGTGTGATTGTGAAGCTAGTATAATAGCTACTAATTATTTCTAGCAATAGATGTTTAACACTTCAACACTTTTATTTACAAATTTTTGTTTCTCAAATGAAGAAGAGATGAATTATTTTTGTTTTTCTTCTATTTTCTTTTCAACCATTTTCTTACAAAAACACTAACTCTTTCAATCTCACTTTCGTAACTGTTTTAGCCTTAGATAATGAAATGAATTCATCAATGTTTTGTGGTTCACCCACTTCATAAGTGCTCCACCACATATCAATAAGTTGTCAACGCATAAAAATAAGTTTTGGTGCCAACCTTTATAAATAAAAATAATGCACCATTTATTTGATGAATACATTCCACCAAAAGTTGAAACTATAACATGCCCTCTTCTTTATTAGGTATGTCTCCCATTAATAATATAATCCATTTATTTATCAAATAAATAATAAAATAATAAAAGGGTTATATTATGCCACTTGTCACTATATCATTGGTTAACAACATTTATTAATTAATTAATTACTATACTTAACACTTAAGTCTTAACAAGTGCACATCCTGAGAAACCTTAAAACAAATTTTTCGTTTGCTGAAATTTCTCAGACTGAACTATTCAATCTAATATGCTGCCCCAGTGCACAATCAGTACACTTTATATTGTGAGACTCTCTAGGTCCACACCCGGTTTGTCATATGAAACTTCTCCATTCATCCATGAAAAATGCCCCACATACATGTTACGGATATTACAAAGTGGTGCATTAGACTATACAAGTTGAGGTTATAATATATCCGTATAATCCTTCCATCATTTATATCTTGGAAGAGTGGAGACATAGATTAACACCATTAAATCTTCATATGCTCAATCGTAAACTTATCTCCGCATTCGTATTTTAATAAATAATATCCACAAATACTTTTGCGATATTATTTATCCTTAGGTAAAACGTTTTTCTCAATTTATTTACTACTTATAGCCATAAGACTTTCTAAAACATAAATTTTTAGCATAAGGATATATTACTCACCCAAATGAGTAGATGGATCCTATATCTATACATACTAGACTCCATGAATATTGGACCACACTTAGCGACACCCAGCGGTCTGACTATGAAAGAGTTTTCTAACATGTGTAGAACCAAAGTATAGTATATCACTCATAAGCCTACCGCGACGCTCAAGTCAAAGGATTATGAATACTATTCAACTCGAGAAGACTCTCCATTGATGGCTTTATGGGATATCTATTAAAGGTTCTTAGGATTTTGTTCAATACCAAGTCCTTACTGAATACTTGTATCTCTATATGAGCTTTCATTAAGCTCATGGTCTACTAAGACTAATTATCTAGACCATCAGATATAGACATAGACTAATCTATATATAATAAAGTCTTTACCGACAGACCCACATCTATGAAGATAGATCAGAATTATAATATTTGAGAACATATTTACATAATGACATTTCCTAGCACTATTTATAACTCTTTGCAACTACGTCATTACTAATATATTCCCAAGTCTTTGTCCCATTTCAAACAATTCTCTAACTTCTTAGATTTCATTGACTCTTATAACCTGCTAACTCTTATGAATGCTAACTCTTAGTATTTATAATTCTCAGCATTATTAATTTTTAGCACTGATCTGAACTCCTTTAGACCAGATCTGAACTCTTTTTAATCATTCTATGTCTATAACATTACAACATCTTACCATATATTAAATATAATTAGCGATTTAATGAAATAATACTTGTATAAATACAAAATTAATATTTATATATAAAATGGATGGTACATAAGCATAAATCCCAATAATTATTGGATATTACAAGTGTATTTCAAATAAACAAATGTATTTCAAATACACAAAAAAATGAAAAAGAATCAAAGAGAAAACGAAGGAAAAAACCAAGTTGTTGGAAAACATCTTGGGCATCGAAGTGGTGCTATTTGAGTGCTATGACGCTCAAATCAGAACCTTGAGCACTGGGGCGCTAGATGATGAATGTTGCAATGCTCAGTTGAGTTTCTTAGATTTGACTTGGCAAGTGCCGAGCTTCGTGGTATCAATTCTAAGCGCTACAGTGCCAATTTATGAAGATGTAACCTTTGAGAAAAGTCACAAACTTTTCCAACCATTGTGGTCTTTTGAATAGGTTTTGTGTCTCTCTTGAAAAATATCTCATCTGTATATATTGTAGGCACATCTCAAATAAAAGATATACAATCTCCTGCTCTTTAATCCTCTTACTCTCTACTAATTCATTAAACTCCATTTTAAAGTCTTACTTATGGTCTAAGTAATTGCATTTGTGTGCAACTTTGCAATTACATTGTCATTGAATCTGAAACTCTCTTACTATTCAAACTCTTTCCTTGATTAAGATCATTATGGGGTAGAAATAGTTTTAAGGACAGTACATTTATGTGCCTTGACAAAAGAAAATAGTTATATCCTTTACATCAACTTCTCTAATAGCAGAGTCTAGGGTAGTTTTAGTTTCCTCTAGTGGTTAGAAGGCTAGTTTTAATCTCTCTAGTTGTCTACAATGATTGTTTAATTAATTCTATTATAATTAATTAATATTTGGACTGTAACTGATAGTTGAGATTTTAAATTAAGATTTAAGATGTTATAGTTGTATTAAAAAAAAGGATTGTTATTACTTATTACAATAGGTAAGTTTTTTGTCTTCTTATTAAGTAAGTTCAAATTAGCGGATTTGAATCTTCTATTGATTCAAGTTTATAGGAATTTTAAAATATTTTCTGAAATTCATGAATATACAATGAGAAAATGTTTTTATGTTCTATATTTATTATTAATTACTCACTAAAGTATTTTTTATATTGCACTTATTTAGTCAAAATAATTTAAAAAGAGTAATGCTACATATCCTAAGTTGTATTTTAAATTGTTTCCTAAATAATGATGTGTCAAGCAATTATTGGATAATAAAATTGTGTAAATTTTAAAATAACCTATTATACCTATTAATTGTTTGACACATCATTACTTGGGATATAACTTAGGATAGAAACTTAAGACGTGTAGCATTATTTATTTAAAAATATAATTTTTGTTTTAATTTCTTAGTGTAGATCATTTTGTTTTTTCATGTAGTGATATTATCATGTATTATTGATGATTTATTATCTTTATCCCTTGTAACAACATTTATATTTGAAAAAAAAAATTAAAAAAAGGTTTTAGATTTGCTTTATAATAATTTTTACATTAAATTTAAAAAAATGTCTTATTTTTTAACCTACTTATACAAGGAGAGATTTTGTTTTATATAAGGCCGTGACCAATTATTTCCTTCCTGTTTTGAATATTACCCACTTACCCTAATATTTTATGTTACCTAAAAAAATTTCTATTGTTACAAAAATTTTGTTAAATCATAACTCTTATTGTCTTTCTACTAATTTACCCCTACATTGATGACATCATTGTTGTCATCATCATTTTACTTTTTTTTTTTTTTGCAGAAATTAATTAATTAATTTTTAAAATAATAATACTAAAATAATAAAAACTATAACATAAATGGAAGGATGAACATTCTATTTATTTTATTTTATATTTTATAATTTCATTAATATTTAATATTTTTTATATACATTATTGTTTAATGCTCATTAGAAAGAATAATATGATATAATTTTTATTATTATTATTAAACACTAAACAAATAATTAAAATACTATAATACTAAAAATCATAACATATTTATGTTATGGTGGAAGGATGAACATTCTTGTTATTTTATTTTTAATTTTTAATTTTCTATTTTCTATTTTTATTAATATTTAATGCTCATTAGAAAAAATAAATAAGTTATAGTTGTTTAATATATTTTGAACAAAACTACTAAAACATAATGAAGATAATTAAATAATAAAACTGTAATATATTTATTCTTTCCTCAAGAGTATTAAATATTAATGTATTTAAAAAAGTTAATTATTGATTAAAATTTTAAAATATAAAACAAAAGAAAAAATTAACTAAAATATTTATCCTTCTATCATAACATAAATATGTCATAGTTTTTATTATTTTAGTATATTTTTTTAAGAAATTACATTAATAATTTATGAGAAAATAGTAAAATAATGATATTAGCAATGTAAGGACAGATTAGTAAAAAGACAATATAAGTTATAATTTAACAAAATATTTGTAACAACAAGTTTTTTTTTAATAATATGAAACATTAAAAAATAAATAGGTAATGCTTAAAATAATAGGGTTATATATAGTTCCCCTTTTATATATTTAGTCCCTAAATACTCTTTCATTTGCTAGATCGGTTGTTGTAATGGTCATGTCAAACACATAATAGAATCTAAAATTTGATTTTGTTCTTTTTATTTATTTTTCTGTGGTTTCCCTAGTAAAACACTAGGAATTTTAGACTATAAACTAATTTTATGCTTATCTTTTCTTTCTCTCTACTGAGAAGTATAGAGAGAGAAGTAAAAATAGAAGAAACCTTGTATGGTCACTCGAACTGAGCGTAGGTTAATTCTCTATTTACAATCTAAAGCAAAGTAACGGAAACTTATAAATAAATTGCAATAGTTAAGGTTGGTAAGGAGGGAAGGAGGCTTTTAAGAAGGTAAGGATACAAAAAAGTTAATACAATTATGTAATTCCTTAAATATTATGGAGATCAAAGGTGAAGTAGTGAAACTTGCAGGAAACAATAGAGAAGAGTGTGAGAAAATGAAGGCAGGGTGTCTAGTAGTAAGAGTGCTTTCAAGTTGAGTAGTCAATGGAGAAGCATTCAGGTAACTATGAAGCAAATGGAAGCTTGTAAAGATTCTGCAAATTTAAAGTCTTAGGAGCAATCGGTTTTTATGCCAATTTACAGCAATAGATGACAAAAGAAGAATGCTGACTAGAGAACCGTGGGATTTTGACAAATCTTTAGTAGTTTTATCCAAAGCTAAGGTATTAGGGATGTAAAATAAGTTTTATTCTCTCATACTTCATTTTGGGTTCAAGTGCACAACATTCCAATTGTTTGTATGTAGAGAAATATGGCAAAAATGTTGGGATGTAAAATTGGACGAGTTAAGGAGATTGAACTGGATGAGCAAGGTGGATACTTGGGGAAATTTGAAATGGTGAAATTTAGAGTGATATCTTACAGCCTTTAAGAAGATTTATAAAAGTGTGAATGGAAGAATCAAGGAATGAAGTTATTCTGCCTTTACTCTATAAGAAACTTCTAGATTTCTGCAATCAATGTGGCAAAATGGAACATTCGCGTAGATAATGTGAGGACTTTGAGGGAAGGTTCAAGGAATTAAAGAAAATGGAAGTGAAGAAGAGGAGAAGGAAAAGGATTTAGGAGTATTTACTTATGGCCCATGGATGAGAGCTGGTTAAGTAGGGGAATAGAGGAAAGCAGCTAAGTAGAAGAAGATGATGGAAAATAAAATAAAATAAAAAGCAGATGAATGGTCCTTCAAAAGGGACTCCAATATAAACAGATAAAGGTACAGAAGTTGCAAAATATAGGATAGAAAAAGAAGTAGATAGAAAATTCATAAGAGTGGCTGATGAAGAGGAAGATCTAAAATAGAAAAATGACATGAATTTGAATAAGGCAGTTACCAAACCCAAAAGAATAGAATTTTGTAAATTAGAGGAGATCCTAAGGAGCATTAATGAGACTAAAATTGACATGCTAATAGATCTTGGCCTACGGGGCAAAAAGGAAGAATGAAGAAGAAAGTGGAAGGCCATTAATGGGTATTTAATGGCTTAATTGACTGAAAATGAAATGGAAGGAAAAGTTCAAAAATAGGCAGAAGGTTTTAGCGGGGAGACTGATGTAGAAATGAGGTGTCAAGAAGGGAAATAGTTTTGGGCCTTAAAGCTAGGAGTGAGCACCTGGTCTAAGGGGCCTAAAAGGAGTTAAACTAGGAAGATGGCCCAGTCACAAATAAAGGAGGGAATAAACAGTAGATTTTATTGACTAGAAATTTGGTTAGGAGAAGCAGAATATGGGGCTTTTTTCTGGTAAGAGAAAAAGTGAAGAGGTTGAGCTAGTTAGCTTAAAAGCCGAAAAGGGAAACTTTCAACAAATAAAACAAAATTTGAAATAAAGTTGGAATAGGAAAATAAGTTAGGTAAGGAGGGATGCATTGACATGTCTCTAATGGACATATCAATAAAGGCTGGACACAAGCCCTATCGAAAGTAATGAAGCTTTTAAGTTGGAATGTTCGAGATTTGGGGAAACCTCAACATTTTGAGCTTTAATTAAAATTTTCCAAGTATATAAACTTCAAATAATATTTGTTGTAAAACCAACCTATTAGAAAAGTAAGATGCAGCATGTTGGGAAAAGGTTGAACTTCGCAAACTGTTTTGCTATAAGTAGAAAAGGAAATGAAAATAAGAGTGGTTGTGTTATGGAATGGTGAAATGAATATGAAATTGTTGTCATGCAGTTGATGCCACATAAATATGTTCGTGCAAAAAGAAAGGGAAAGAACATAGAGATTTACAAGAGTCTATGGGTTACCAGATATAAAACAAAAGAAGTTTACATCAATGCTTCATAAAAGATTGGCAAATATTATCGATCTTTCATAGATTTGCTATAAAGACTTTAATGAGATCCTAAATATATATGAGAAGAATGGGCTATCCTAAGAAATACTAAAGCTATAGAGAGATTGAGACAAGCAGTTATAAGTAGTGGTTTAATTGACATGGGTTGGAATGGTTTCTCATTTACATGGTAAATGGGAGATGGGGTCCAAATTTGATGAAAGAAAGGTTGGATAGATTCTTTTTGTAATGAAAAATGGTAGCTCAGACACCGTAAATTTGGGTGCAACACATAAAAGCTACAACACTTAATCATTGCTTGATATTGATGGAAGTGTGGGACAATGGTTTCTCTAACAAAATAGGACAAAAAGCACCAAGCAAATTCTATTTGAAGACATTTGAAACCTTTACCAAGACTATGAGTAGATAATTAATGAAGGATGGAATGGTCAAGGGGATTTGAGCTAAGAATTAGTAAATTGTTTTGTAACATAAAATTGAAAGGACAAAAAAAAAATGCTTTGAAATACTGGAGCAAGATTTTTGAAAGAAGAAGGAAAAGAATTAGATGAGCCGATGAAGGAATTGAACCAAAGCAGAATCCTAGGCTACCAATATGAACAGAATATTTTAATACAAAACCTAGAAAAGCAAATTGATAGTCTACTTCAGAAAGAAGAAATCTATTGAAAGCAATGCTCTAAAATAAGCTAGCTTAAAGAATGGGACAGAAATACGAAATTCTTTCATACAAAAGCTAGTAAAAGGAGAAAGGTCAATATAATAATGGGTTTTATTAATGATAATGAGAATTGCATAAAAGACTAAAAGGGAAGTGGAAGAAATCATATGCAGCTATTTTGTGGAGCTTTTAGAATCTCTCAACCCTACAAAAAAGCAAATGGGTGAAGCAACCAAGGGAATAAAGGAAAAGATCTTAAGGGCGATGAATGAGGAGCTCCTCAAACCATTCACTAGAGGAGATATTGAGAGTAGTTTGATAATGGAACCCCTCAAAAGCTCTAGTGCCAAATGAAATCTCAGTAAGCTTCTATCAGAAGCATTGAAAACATGTTAGTGAAGATACTGTCAAGGCCTGCGTTCATATCCTTAACCAATAAGGTATTGTTAAGAACTTAAACCATACCCTAATTGTATTAATTCCAAAAGTTCAACATCCTAAAAAGCTTATTGATTTTAGATCAATAAATCTCTACAATGTGGTGTATAAGTTTATAGCAAAAGCTATTGTAAATAGGCTTAATACAGTTCTTCAAAACATTATCTCCCTAAACTAAAGTGCATTCACGCCTAATAGATTAATTAGTGATAATGTTATTTTAGGCTATAAATGTCTTCTTATGATTAATAGTAAAAGGAAAGTAAAAGAGGGTTGGGTAGCTCTTAAATTATATATCAGTAAAGCTTATGATATAGTGGAATGATAGTTCCCAAAAGATGTCATGATAAAGCTGGGTTTTGCTAAATCTTGGATTAAGTTCCTTATGCGATGTACAACTACAACATCTTTCTCAATTCTACTAAATGGGGAAGTAAAAAGGAACTTTAAAGCAAACAAGGGTCTTAGACAGAATCTTGGGTTAAGTTCCTCATGCATTGTGTTGGAGCTGGTGCTCACGTGCCATTCCAATATTGTATGAATATTAATTGTTCATATTTATACAATAAACATTTCGAATAAAAATTGTTAATATCATATTAATATGGTAAAATGCTTGTAACATTACAGACATTGTTTGATCTGAAATAGTTCAGATCTGGTTTAAAGGAGTTTAGATCAGAACTAATAGTTATCAAAGCTGAGAGTTATAAATGCTAATAGTTAGCACTGTTAATAGTTATCAGTTTATAAGAGTCAGCGAGGTCTAAAGAGTTAGAACTTTGTCTATAATGAGACAAAGACCTGAGAGTATACTTATAATGATATAGTTGCAAAGAGTTGTAATAGGTGCTAAGAAATATCATTATGTAAGTATGTCTCAAATATAATGTTCCTGATCTATGATCACCAATGCGGGTCTATCGGTGAATTCACAATATATAGATTAGTGTATGTTTATATCTGACTAGTTCAGATGGTTGTTCTTAGCTGACCATGAACTTAGAGCTTGTATAGACATGCGAGTATCCAGTCAGGACTGGATACTGAACAGACTTATGAGGACCCCAATAGATATCCTATGAAACCGTCAAAGGAAGGTCCTCTCGAGTTGAGTAGTAATCGTGGTCCTTTGACCTGAGCGCCACGGTGGTCTTGTAAGTGATCCATCATGCTTTGGTTCCACATATGTCAGAGACCTTTCATGGTCTGACCGCTATGTGTCGCTGGGTATGGTCCGATGCTCATGGAGTCCGGTGTGCGTAGATACGGGATCCATCAGCTTACGTAGGTAAGTTGTATATCCGATGCTTCGAGATTGTATTTCATAAAGTCTTGTGGCCACAAGCATAAACTCGGGAAAAGAGTTTCCCATAGGGTTAAACAATATAGCAAAAATGTTTGCGTATATTGTTTATCGAGATACGAATCTGGAGATAAGATTATTGGATGAGCAAATGGGAATTTGATGGTGCTGATCTATATCCCCGCACATCCAGGGTATAAATGATGGAAGGATTATACGTATACGTTATGACCTCAACTTGTATGGTCTGACACGCTGATTTGTAATATTCGTAACGTGTGCGTGGGGCATCGATTACGGATTAATGGAATAGTTTCATTTGACAAATCGGGTGTAGACCTAGAGAGTCCTAATATGAAATGTACTCTTTGAGCACTTGGGCAGTGTACCGTATTGAATTGTTTAATACAGTATAATTCAGCAATTACTAAGGTTACGTTAACTAAAGTATATGGTTAAATGGTGGGACCCACTTTAGGTTAACTTGGTAACCGAGTAAGGATATAAAAGTAATTTCACTTTATGATTATTTAATTGTTAAATAATTAAAATAAATATTTATTTGTTTAATTGTTAAATAAATGATTTAACTTAACTAAGGTTAAAAATTAACTATAAGGTTAAGTTAGTTAACTTTACTTAATGGTTAAGTAAAGGTTAACCTAACCATGGTTAAGTTAGTTAACTATGGTTAAATTAATTAAATATTTATTAACTTAAAGGTTAAGTTAAAGTAATCTAACTATGGTTAAATGTTAACTAAGGTTAGGTTAAGCCAAATGAAATGCAAATGAAATTCAAATTAATTTGGAATTTATGCATTAGTATATAAAGTGAAATGAAATTGAAAATCATAGAATTTTTTAAATTGGTTTTAGATTTTAGGTTTTGCATTTTGGGAGCCAATTCAATTTGAGAAATTGAAATTGTTTGTTTTGTGTTTTAAGTGTTAGAACAACAAAACAAACTAGATAAATGGTAACTAAATGTAATAATTAAAAACAAGATTTGTTTTATTTATTCAAGAGTTGAATAAAAGGAAAAACAAATTTGATTAAGTTAAATTGTTTAACTTTGAAAAATGTTTAAGAGTTAAACATATATGCTGGATTAAGATGCTGCCATTCTAGACAATCAAACTCACCCTTGTTGATTGCTAGAATTGATCAAAGATTCATTTCATGGTGGACTTCAAAGAAAATTAATCCAAAGGCTTCATTGGTGATATTTCTCAATTTCGAATTTCAGTTTAATCAAATGTTATTTTCTGTGTTCATTATATTTAATCTTCCGCTGTGCACATGTATGTATGAGATATGTATATTGTTTGTATGATGAACACAACCCACATGCAAGCACCCTAAGTTTTATTAATTCGCCCAACCCAAATAACCCAACACATTGTCCCGTATCACTATGTCTGTTCATAATGTGTGTAGAACAAGGTAGAAAAAGAAAGCCAAATTAAAGGGATCAAATTAAGCTCTCAAAAATCAATATCTCACCTTTATTTACACATGATAGCTTAATCTGCATTAATGCAAGAGGAGAAGATTACATCAACCTGAAGTAGTTGTTTGAGAGATATGTTATAGCCTCAGGAAGTTTCTTTAACTACTCATAGTCATCAATTTTTTTCAGCTTAAATATAACTAGGGACAAGATAAATGTTAGACATATCCTCTAGCTCTAGGTGGTTTCAATTCATGTGAAATACATGGGCCTTTTATCTATGATAAGCAGAAACAAAAAAAATAATTTTTCAATAAAGTTAAATTAAGAATGGCTAGCAGGATTAGTGGATGGTTGATGAATGTATTTTGAATCTATAATCCAACCTTATTTATCTTAGTAATTGTCCGCTATTATATGTTAAATATTGTTGTAATAGGGTTAAATTAAGAGAAGATGGGAAAGAATGAAATTAGAGCAAAAGAAAGAAAATTACTACAATAAATCACTACAGTAATTGTGAACAGTGGATTTGATACTGATACTATAGCAATGCATTGTTTATAACTATAGTAACGGCCATTATTCATTAATAGTTAATCACTATGTGTTAAAATTACTATTGAAGCACTGTAGCAATGTTCAAATCACTGTAGCCGATAAGAATAATGATTAAATGATTATGGAACATTAGGATAAAGTTGGAAAAGGTATCATATTGTTTAGACCTAAACAAATTAATGCAATATTGTGAAGTAATATCTACAAGTTTCGATGTAGAATAGGAATATGCCTATATGGCATGTTAGAGCAATACAACTTATTTATAATGAATCTTGATTTATTCAAATTACCATAAGAATGTATAAATTTGGTAAATTAAGGTGTAATCACTCGACTATCGGAAGAGGCTTATGATGAAATACATGTTGTAGCCAATAATTGAATTGAATGATTAATAATAGGATAATGAATTCATGTTAAGGGATAGCTATAATCCTAAATACTTTTCATATAGTGATTGTATTTTACACCATTTGTACAATTAAGATAGATTTGTAGATTTAGTATGTCGTTTTATTATAAACAAATCAAATTTATTAATTGTCCGATAATTACAAGAAGACATAATTTTAGTAATTAGTTAAGAATAATAATAATTTCTCATGAGATCGACACTTAACTCATAATATATTACTTGTTCCTGATAGCGTACACTTGCGCTTAGCATAAAAACAAAAAATAATGCAAGAGAATATTTTTTCTAATGGTAGGAAAGAGATCCTGATAAATAATATAGCCCAAGTAATACTAGCTTATACCATGAGTATCTTTAAGCTGCTTTTAGGGTTATGTGAAGACTTGCAAAGAATGATAATCAACTTCTGATAGGGAGCTAAAGATCCAAAAAGGAAGAAGCTTTACTGGACAACTACAAGAGGTGATGCTAACCAAAATATAAAGGGGGAATGGGCTTCAGAGACTTTTTTTTGCTTCAATCAGGTACTGTTAGCAAAATAGAGCTAAGGAGTAATTCAGAATCCAAATTCTCTAACGACAAGAATATTACAAGCAAGGAATTATAAGAATAGCTAGTTTTAGATACCAAGCTAGGTTTAAATCCTTCCTATGTATGGAGAAGCATTATGGAGAAAGGTAGATTTTGCAAAAAGGCTTAAAATAAATAATTAACATAGGTGACAGAGTTAGAATCTATGAAAGTAATTAGATCCAAAGAAGTTAACTTTGAAACTTATATCCCCCAAAACGCTGCTTAGTGATAGCAGTGTAGCTATGTTAATTGATAAAGATAATAGGTGAAGGAAAGAGTTTATTTATCAACATTTTTTAGAGTAGGTTGTGCAAAAGATTCTCAAACTACCTCTCCTCTAAGCTAAACTAGATGATATAGTTTGCTAGCATTCTAAGAAAATAGGCATGTATATTGTAAGGAGTGGCTATTACATAACTTTAGAGAAAAAAACGTAAAACAAAGGCTTAGCCATCCAACCATATGAAAACGTAGTGGAAATCACTTTGAAGGATCTCAGTGCCTTTAAAAGGTTAAAATATTTATATGAAGAGCAATATCAAGTGATCTTCCTACAACAACAAGCTTATTCAATAGAAGAATGACTAAAACCTCTTTTACAGTAGATGTCTTAGAGAATCAGAAACCTGCCTCTATACTTTAATGAAGTGGAAGATAGAAAACATTTTTGGAACAAAACCAAGTTTGTAAATTTGATAAAAGGAAGGCAAAGCACAGAATTATGGGATTTCTATCAATAAATCTCTACATCGACAACAATGAAAGAAAGGTACAAAATAGTAATGATCTTAAAGCTTGTCTGGCATGAAGAAGTATAGAGGTCATCTCGGGAAACATTTGAAGATTCTAAAAGGATACTTGATAGAGTTGAAGCTTATCTATAATTAAATTATGCCAAAACAACCTATGAGTATAAGTCAATGGTGAGTTCTCACTCCAGAGCAATAGAAAATAGAGAAGAGATTTCTGAATGATGGTATAGGATCATCATAAATACAGTTGTTCTTCAAGGAAAGAAAGTCAGGACTAGGGATTGTTATAATAAATTGGAAGGGAAGACTAATGGCTATGATTGTAACATGCGAAAATTTTTGGGTAGATGTAGAATTAACAAAAGCTCAAGTAATTCGACTAGCTTTTGCAAGTTGTACAAAGTATAAAGTTCAAGATTGTTGTGATAGAATCAAATGCCCAAAATATAGTAGAAATGGTGAAATGTGTTAGTGTATATACCACAGACTTAGAACACCAAATACAAATAACCCTAGTACTATTAATCTGCTATCAATTGTACAAAGACAATAGAAACTACCAGATTGCTAAAACAGAAGCAATACCCAGCATATACATATTAGGAATTGAATACTATGCCTTAATACCAATTTTAATAGTCAAATACCTAAATACACTAATAAATTACAATATACCATAAGTATGAAGTAACTCTACGAATTAAAATATTTGTCTCATAGATTATGTATAAAAATAGCAGAAATACCAACATACCACAACATAATATATACATGATTCGGCCAAATATGCCTACGTCAACAATGGATCAAGGATCCGAGCCTCTTTATTGATTCTTAAGATTACAAGGTTTTTAAATGAAAGAGTCAGAGATCAAATGATCAAAATACATACTTAAACATTGTATTTTATCTGTATTTTTGGCCTTTTCTATTTTCTCTCACTTCTTTTCTTCAAAATTATCAAATATAAGGGGTATATATAGACAGAACAGATACTGCGATGCTCAAATAGATGTCGCGGCATAGGCAACTTATGCCCATTATGCAACCAATGCCTCGGCACTAGTTAAGGCATTGGCCAAGGCATTCGTCAATGCCTTGCCAATGCTAGGGTGCTTATACTTGAAAATTTTTCTCCTGTTTACTGCATTTTTCATGTACTGTTCTATTGAGTTTCTGACCCCTTTCAGCTATTTTTGTCTCCGTTTCAACTCTAAATTTGTCCACGAATTGGTCATCAATTCAATGCCAATCAATACATAATTTTGAATCACTAATCCAACAATTCCCCTTCTTGATTCAAAATCTCCAAAGAGACTAATCGGGATCTATCCACCACATCACATGCTCAATTACTTAGTGGTGATCCAGTTAAGTCACTCAGACTTAACTTTTTTGTCTTTAGTGATTTAGGCCTCTATAGGTACAAATGCTTTAAATGTAAGTTAGTTTGATTGTGATCTCTTCGATAACTCATGATACATAGACCACAATGCCTCGATGGTTACAACTTATACTTATCAACAACTCCCTTACTAACCATTCCTTTCTGACCTTCACCACTTCGGTGAGTATTACTAAGATGCTGCCTTTTTTTATGCCCTTCCTTAATAGCAACACATGCAAAGGAGCCGGAATGCTATCTCTTAACAACATATGCTGACTTACTCTCAGATTGCACTTTGCCAACAACACATGTTGAATCTAACTTGGCATACTCATTATCAACACATGTTCTTACCGCATTTCCAATAAGCGCAAATAGACTATTGCACTTCTCACCCTGCATAACAATAACCATCCTTCTTGCTATTGTCAGTGATCTTTTTTTTTCAATCTTAAATGAACATTCCACTTGATCTAACATACCTAGGAAAATTAATTTCCTCTTTAGACTAGGAACATATCTTACATTCTGCAATTTACTAATTTTTCCACCATGCAGTTTCATCCTTACACTACTAATCCCTATAACCTTACAAGTTATATCACCGCCTACTAATACATTACGATTAATGGGACAATAATTGGCAAACGAGGACCTATCATGACAAATGTGAAACTACAGCCAGAGTTAAGAATCCACTCACCAACTATTTTACCATTCGAAGCCACCAATGCCTCTGCAATTTCGTAGTCTAACTCAGGCTATTGCAGCATCAGTTTCTGGTCTTTTCCCTTGCATTTTGGCTCTTCTCTTAGAACAGTCCCTTATCAAGTTCCATTCTTTTATGCAAAAGTAACACTTCCTAGACTTTTATCTGAGTTCTGATCCTGAATCACCTTTCTACTATGCATTTCTACCAACGGTCTTCCCCATTATAGCCAATCTAGCTGCACTACTTGAAGACTCTGATCTTCGAGTCAATTCCTTGGAACACCAAATACAAACAACTTTCGTACTATTATTCTGCTATCAACTGTACAAAAATAATTACGAACACAATAGCAACTACTGGATTATTAAAGTGGAAGCAATGCCTAACATATACGTATTACGAATCAAACACTATGCCTTAATATTGAATTTGATAGTCAAATATCCAAATACACCAATATTTTGTAATACACCACAATAAACCATAAGTACGAAGTAACCGTACAAATTGAAAGATCAATCACATAAATTATACGTAGAAATAGTAGAAATACCAATACACTACAACATAAAGTATACATGGTTTGTTCAAATACACCTACGTCTACAATGGATCAAGGATCCGAGCCTCTTTATTGATTCTTAGGATTACAAGGATTATAAATGAAAGAGTTAGAGTTCAAATGATCAAAATACACACTTGAACAGTGTATTTTCTCTATATTTTCAGCCCTCTTTTTTTTCTCTCACTTCTTCTTTTCAAAAATCTCAAAATATAAGGGGTATGTATAAACAGCACGGGCACTGCGGCGTGGGTAACTTATGCCCATTCTGCAACCATTGCCACGGCCAATGCCTTGGTAATATTGGGGTGCCATACCCAAATTTTTTTTTCTTATTTATTGTATTTTTTATGTACTGTTTGATTGAATTTTCGACCTCTGGCTATTTTTTCATTTTTGTTTCAATTTTAAATTTATCCCTAAATTATGTATTGATTCAATGTCAATTAACACATAATTTTGAATCACCAATCAATGATAATATTGATATTTTGAAGGAGATCAGAAGGATTATTAATGATATCCAAAGAAAATGTTCACAGTCGAAAGGAGCTAGATTATGTTATATTCCAAAAGCTTGTAATGTGTCCGCTCACAAACTAGCATAAACGGCAGTTAAGCTCTCTTGTACCCAAACATGGTTGGAGAATTTTCCAGTCAGGCTTGAGTAATGAAAGCAATTTGTTTTAAAAAAATAAAACACTAGGAATTTTATTGATGGGACTTCAGGTAAATTACAGGTCGTCAGATTTTTAGTCAACGAAATTCCCCATTTGAACCGATTGGCCGGTGCTGCTTCGGCGACCAATCGTTTCTCCCCTTTAGTTGGCGGTGATTAATGAAGAAATTGTAAAGTATCTGTCTGTTTCAATGACAAATATATTTCTTTAATTGTTATGATAGCCCCTATCAACATTAAATATTTTATTTTTAATTAGTGGATACATTCTTTTAACAAGTTAAAGACTGTAAAGAAGGCATTCAAAGGCTACTGCTTTGAGCAGAAGTTTCTTTTCTATCACCAAAGGTTATTCTATACCGAGAGTGGAGCTCCCCATAATCATTCTCCCTTTTAGCAATAATGGTACATAAATTAATTATTCGTCACTTTTATTTTATGATTAGATTATGATACTTCGCAGCGCCATGCGGCAAATTAAAGTTAATTTGCCAAACTGATAAAGACATTTAAATATGGTTAATTTTGACAACGCATATAGAAGACGATTGCTATAAAGATTGACATGGTTAATAATTTTAAGATTACATCAAATTAGATGCTTGTGATTGTCACTTTATGTACTAACTACAAGCAACAGGAAGGTGTTGAGATAAGATCATAATTAAAGTTTTGTTAAGACAATATATGCGATCACTATTATCATTTAAAAACGCAAACGACGTCACTCCATTAAAATTAAAGCCAGAGGTTGCGGAAATATCGTTGAAAATTTGAAACTGTGTCTGCCATGCATTAGGGCAGGATAAAAAATAATGTATAGATTTAGTAAATTTGGATATGAAATGATTGGAGTCAGCCAACAGAAGAATTTGTTCGAATAATTTTTTGTTTTAATTTTCTGATTCATATGAGTTTGGAGCTGTTGGAAAATAATACGATTCTGATCTTGTGGGTAGAAATTTTATTTGGCGTGCATGCATAACAATAAAGGAATGCAGCTGGGGATAATGCACAAAAAACTGGACATAATTAAGGATATTCATTATTTGGGTTTACTACAATCAGGAGAAACTTAATAATAACGCTGGCAAATTTGTCTGCATATCGGGGATGGCACAAGTATCTAGCTAAAGGAAAAAAAGATATAAGTTTTTGTTATTATTCACTTTGTTTATGATAATGGAATTTATAAAAGAAGGGCCATAAAAGGATGATGCAGAAAGCTGATTAAAAATCAGTTAAATGAGAATTTTAGCTATTCTTGGTGTATTGCTTTTCTTTTTAGTTAAATTTTTGTTATATGTGTCTCTCAACTAATCATTAATAAAATTAACATACGAATCTAATGAATATGCAATATAGATTAATTAGTGTTTAAAAAGAATAAGTTAACAATCAAAAAATGATATGTAATATAGTGGTACTTATAGGATAAATTACATTTTTTATCTGCTATTTTTATCTTGTTAATATAAGTTCTTTAAGTTCAGGGTAACATAAGCATTTACGATTTGGTCATTTTAAAGCGTATGCATTTACTTTGTGGGCTATTGGTGCTTTGAATTATACTTTTTTTTTTCAACGTTACAAACATCTTCTCAGTTTATTAGTTGCAAAGTCAGATAGTGCATTCTCTTTCATTTCTAGCGATTGCATGCAATGCTTTAGCGATGCTAATTAACTGGTGCAGGTCTATTTGTATGCCATTATTCACTATTTCTCAATTCCACTGCCGCTAATATGTTTTGCCCTTTAATTTGTGGAAATAGAATCATATTCTTCTCTCCAAGTCTTAAGAGTTTCTAAAATCTTGTCTCCCCTTTGAATATTTCCTAACCATTATTACTAAGTCAACAATCACATATATACCTTCGTTTATTATTTTTTATCCACTCGAAGCCTCGTAGAATAGGATAGGGAAATCCATTATTTGTAATAACCTATAAAAGTATAGCAATTGAAAATCCAGTAGTTGGATGTATTTATAATTAATATGAAGAACAAAGAAATAAATAACATGAAAATTCATGATACTCGCATATCTAGAAGATAATTCTTTTAATAAGAACTTGTACTGATAAAAAAAAGAGAAAGAAACAAATGAAAATTTTCAGACGATAATCAACTGAAGTAGAATTGAGATAAATTTCCGACACGTTGCAATCGCATAATAATTTAGTTTAATTTTTTTAAATAAAGTAAAGACATCTGAACTAATTGTAAATTTTTTCTAGATTCATTATTTTATGGAAACGGGATCCAATTCAAGTTCTATATCCTTCAAGATCTAGGGGTGAAAGTGAAAGAAGGAGAAGTTAATTTTTTTAAAAAAAAAAGTGGTGAAGAGACAATTAACAAAGACACTTTTTCCGGACCCTTTACAGTTTTACTCAAAGAGCTGGAGAAGAGAATTAAACTGGGGAAAGTGAAGGGAATAATCATTGTTTTGAGTACAATTTATGTACTAGCCCTCTTGGAAAAAACTTTTCCTTCCCTTTATTTCATTTCCAAAAGAGAGTAGTACTGTGAGGATCGCTTAAGAGTAATAGCTCTTTAAGTTGGCAAAAGAAATTAATATTGCACTTTAGTTAACATAGTACTCATAGCATTACATACATATAGTGTTAAATAAGTTTTCCTTTGGAAACCCACTTTCACTTGCAGAGATTCAAAATTTTCTTACATGATTGAACAAGCGTTGACATTATCATCACTGAAGATGGAAACAAGATTATCCTCGGGGGCATTGGACTCCGGAAAAGCTTGGACAACGTTGCGAACGTAGCCGGCCGGTGCTCTTTTGTCGTAGGCACCAGAAACATAAGGATAGTAAACAAGATGTTGAGGGATATAAGGCCAAAATTCAGCTCTCTTGCCTGTACGTTTCACTCTCTTTAACACCTTGTTTGGATCAACATAGCCGCTCACCTTTACCCGGCTTTCTTTTCTGTACACCTCCACAGTCTTTACTCCTACATGAAATTGAGAAATTCGTCATTATTTATTTTATTAAATTATGAATAACTGGAATATCCAATCATAATTAACTATTATTAATATTTACTTTTAATATTAATATTCAACTTTCACCTATTAGTTTAAATTTATGAATTAAAGAGTTAATTAATATGTTTCAAAGTTAGGTCTGAAGTTCAAACATTCATCTATGTTTCGGATCTACCTAAGATTCTCGTTTCACATTTACTTATTAACTTTGACTTTTGGGTATTAGCTTCAATAATAAACTAATAATTATGAAGTAAAATAATTAATGGGTGTTAGGGGACTTAAATCACTAATTAAGTACTTATTAGTTTAAATTTTTGGATTGAATGATAAATCAATAATTATGAAATAAAATGATTAACGGGTGTCGAGGAACTTAAATCACCAATTTCTTGAATCTATCTAAGATTTACGTTTTGCCTCTATCAATTAACTTAAACTTTTGAGTATTTATTAGCTTAAACTTTTAGGTTAAATGATAAAATAATAATTATGAAATAAAATAATTAACGGGTGTTGGGGGACTTAAATCACTTTTTAGATAAGTTTTCTCATTCTTTGAGGTTGATATGAACAGAAGATACTGTATCTTCTTCAATGAACAAGCCAGGAAATTAAGCAGTAATAATAATATATATTCTTGCTCCATGTTCCATGTACATCCAGACAAATATGATTCATTATTCAGTATTATAACATCACCTGTCTGCCTAACTACTAAAAGATATTCTTTTAAGGTCAAAAAAAGATGAAGGATTCTCACGGGTGATAATAGATTCATTAATTTATTTCCAAGTTTCAACTTCTACAAATTCAACCCAAGGATATGCTTTTGTTTTTCTTTAACATACGCAGATACATAAATTTATTTATAATTGTTAACAATTGAACACTAAATTGCTACAATTCGGTGCTGGAATTTCTGACAAACATGAGAGTCAATGAAAGAAAATAAAAGAAAAGCTTTCATGATATGTAGAACCTTTCATGGAGGTAACAGCATTTTTGACTCTTCTTTCGCAGCCATCGCAGTCCATTTTCACTTTGATCTCAACTGTCTGGCAAACCAAGCGCACCCCACATTTATCTTTAGTACAATATATAAAGAGAAAAAGCAGAAGACAAGAAACATTATTATCTTCACCGAGTTGCTTTACATATATCACACACAGAGAGCAAAGAGGGAGAAGGGAAAGCCAAAAAAATAACCTGCATTGATTTGCGTTTGCTTCTTGTGCTGGTGATAGTGCAAAAGTTGGAGAGATAATCAAGAGCTCCCATGACTTTGATTCTCTTTAGCAGAAAGCTAATTACCAAAAACACAAAGTTAGAGAGAAAGAGATATTGATATAGGATATATGTTGAGAGAATTGCTACTTATAAAGGAGAATGTTTGATGTATTATAAAGAATTGAAAGATGTGTATACGGACACTTTCTAGAAAATATTTTTTTAATATTTTTTAACTCAAAAGAAAGGAAAGAAGAGCCGATAAACCATGCTAATGTGCCTAAAAATCATGATAAGGGGGCTCTCCTCTTATTTGTTTATTACAGTAAGATAATGGGAAATTGTTGTAAAGTACTTTTACGTTTGCTTTCATTTTTGTTCAATGAGTGTGGCATTGCCTTTGTAATTATTTATTATAAAGAAACCTCAATAACTGTTTCTACTGGTGGGTTCTATCCCATATATAAATTGGAATATCACTAGGAATTTTCAATTTCTCCTGGCATTTTATTCCAACTACAGTTACCTCAATCATTATTTTAAATTAATCATATATAGCTAATTTATATGGGAATATTTGAGACAAGTTATATAAAAGAAAATAGATGGCCAAGCTTATTATCAAGATTTGCAAAATTATTTTGGTATATATTTTCAACATTTTCAAAACTGTATACAATAGCTTTTGGGAAAATCAGAGATGATAATAACTCAATTATCAAGATTTCACAAGATGTTATAATAATAATTATATTTTCAACATTTTCAAAACTGTATACAATTGCTTTTGGGAAAATCAGAGATGATAATAACTCAATTATCAAGATTTCACAAGATGTTATAATAATAATAATAATAATAATAATAATATTTTTGATTCTTTGCGTTTGTTATTTAAAAAAGAAAATGATTCCAAACTTTGTATATATGACTATCATGGGTGGGTTGCCTTCGAAAGTTAAAAAGAATTAGCTCTTCTGTGATGTCCTCAACCGAAGGACAATTTTCTAAACAAATGCATTACCATTCAATATTGAGGCTGCTTTATTGACTAACATATTACTAAATATATTTTTGTTCCTCAATTCATCTAAAAGTATTTTAAATGGATTTGAATTTATATCACATTTGAATAAAATTTCAATAATAGATCACATTTGAATTTATATCGTGTCTTTTTACTCAAAAGTAAATACGTCTTAAGCACTCATATACTAAGAGTTTTTTGGCAACTTTTTTTTTTAATTATGAACATAAAGATATTTTCACCCCAGATTTTTCTTGCTAGGCTAAGTGTTTACATAATCCATTTTAAGAGGGAAAAAACAATCTGTAACATATTTTATGTTGGTTTTTAAATTCATCACCCCGTGGAGAAAATATTGCCTATCAATTTGGTGTGGGATCTAATATTTCTAATTTCTTTAAGATGTATATAAAAGTGCTCTTATGTAAAAATTCTATTTTCTAAACAATACTAAGTATTGTTTAGAAAAAAATTCTTATGACCAAAACCTTTTCTTAAAGAAAAAATATTGTATTAATATTATTGAACAGATTCCTGAATTGTTTCTAATTTATTTATTTTTTAACAAAGTCAATAATTTATCGAGTTGTTTCAACAGATCCCTATCCTGGGTGAAGAAATGATTACATTTATGCTGTTACATTTGCATGTTAATAGAAGAGTTGCAGTGGGAGCGTGCTTATTTTTCAGAAGTTTACTATGTATCTGATTACAATTTTACTAAAATTCATATACTCTTCAAAAATTACTGTTAAATATCTTTGTGATGAAACCAAAAAAGAAAAGATTAACAGAAAAGTGTTTCCCCCCTTGAAACACAAGCACATGCAACCTTATTCTTACGAGGAATTGATGTCTTAATCGTTTGAATGATTAGTATTCTGAAATTTAACCTTTCTCCAATCAGAATTAAAAGCAAAACTAAAAAAGTGTTGCCAAACATCAACGGTAAATTTGGCTTGTAAAGGCAAGTCGGACAGGTTAGCACTATCAAATCTTCGATTCCAGGGATGGCTTTCAAAGGAGCTCAGAATTTCGTAAAATTTAAGCAAAAATGGTGGGTCAATTAAGGGCCCAAACATCCAACCAGAACCAGAATTGAGTCGATCATGTCACCACAAGTACAAGTAACGCACGTACAATTTAAAAACAAAAAGATTGTTTTGCTTTCTTTAAAGTTCTCACTTATAGCAAGTTGTCAAATTCTTTCCGGGGACAGCTTCATGCCTTCACAGATTCTACAAATTTATCAAAATAATAAATTAATCTTTAAAGAAAATCCAAATTTGTTATCTATATTTGAAGGTGCAATTTATATACCCAAAAGAGTTCCTGAAAAACTATCGATACAATTTTTGTCTCAACAATATTACAAGACTAAATGTCAGAAAAAGTTAATGATCACGATCATATATGTTGAAAAACATTGAAAGATATCTTTTATGTGGGTTCACATATTAATTATAATTATAAATATTATGAGCTATCTTAAATAATAGTTAATTTAATTAATTTATTTGCGTTACCTTTTATTGGGCTCTAGAGACACTTAATTCGATATGGACTTGTATATGTAAAAGCTTAATACTAGTTAAATTATAATTCACGAGATTATAGTTTAACCTAATATATAAATACCTCATATAGGGTTGTAGTCCCATGTCAAATCATTAGACATAAAGTGTTTTTCCACTTTTCTATCACAAAGTGAACCTTATTGAGCAGTTTATAGATTTGATTATGAAAGACTGCTATATTATCGTGTTAAAAAGCTTCTAATTCTTGTGTTTAAATTGCTATGAATTTCTCATGTATGATTTTTTTAAACATCTATCTTAATAATTTGACATAATAGATTAAGAATTTGTATGATGTGAGTATAAATCTTATTTGTATTTATGTCTAACAAGTGGTATCAGAGTAAAAATTATATTAAATTATTAGAATTGTTCATATATATATATTCATCATTGAATATCTTTTTCTCTTTTGACTTGTTAGGACAAAGATATTATATGCATGATTTTTCATCATTTTGTTGAAAAAAAACATTAGGTTTACAGTCTTCAATGTAATTTGAGGGTTCAAATATGGTTAGGGATCATTAATTTGAACACTTAAGGACGAAAGCATAAAAAATCTCTTAAATTTTTTTTTTCGGCATTATTCAATGAATATAAATTTTTGAAATCATAGAGGGCGCTGGGCGACGAAGTCAGAACCTCGGCACTATAGTGCCACAGACCGCGACCAGATATTGTGGTGCCACCTTATGACTTTGCAACACCAGCCCAAACAATAACTGGGCATTGCAGGACTGCATTGGTAGCGCCACAACACCAAAATCAGGGTATAGGTGCTATATGGCTACATTGATAATGCCTCAGAACCACGCCTTAAAGGGTAAAAATTTTAGAGTTTTGTTTTTGAGAGAATTGTGACAACCAAGCCGGTTTATGCAGATTCAACCTGAAACCTAATCCATCTAGATTTTATCCTACATTAATTAATTTAAAATTTGAACATGTTTTGAACTATTAGTAACACTGTAACCATATCAACCTTGGCACCACGCACCACTCCAATGCATATGAAAAACTAAATTTGTCTATTTGTAGGCATTTAGTATTTTTTTTTTGGCACTATATATCTTATATTTTGAAAACAATTGATTGAAATAACATGTTGGCAAAATAATCTCTATTGTGTAAATTTATTTATTTTGATATATAAAGATGAATATATTTATTATTTGTGCAAAAAATAATTGACCCAAAGGAAGATTATTTCTTTTGTAAAATAATGAGCATATTTACGGTAATAAAATTACAATAATTATCAAGTTTTTCATAAATGCAATAAGCCAATCCAAAGAAATGCTTATTATTGATCGAATTTATTATCAATATTTGATTACTACATTGAGAGTACTACTTATAGTTGATATTTCTATTCATGGACTACATATCAATGTTAAGCTAGGTATCTCATGATGGGCGCACCTTTATATATTTACTTATGTCATGCATATATGCCTTAGGTAATGGCATAATTATTAATTGCGAGCTTGTTATTTTATTATGTGTTCTCTTTTAGTTTTTTCTACTTCTTTTATATCTGCAAAGTAAATTCCATTCATGGCACAAGCTTTAAGTATTGGAAAGAGAACATTATGATTGTTCTCAGTTGCATGAATCTTGACCTTCCACTTCTGATAAATTGAATTGTTGCTCTCACTAATCTAAGTTCCACTGAAGATAAAAAAAGACTTAGAAAAGTGCGATCATTCTAATTATATGTGTTTTGTGACTATAATAAACAAGTAATGACCGGATCTTTTTTTGTTTGAGAAAATTGAACAACATTTTGTTAAAAATGAAAAGGCTGCAATAAGTATGCTACTAGCTAACCGTGTTCAATGAGGCATAATGGCAAAGGAAAAAGAGTATATCATGCAGTCTAATATCTGTTCCAAGCTTAAGGTACTAAAGTTAGAGTTTTGATGCCTTGCTCTTGCATTTGGTTTTAATTTTTCTTCCTACACAATATAATCAATTTAAGGTAAGTTAAAACACCTTAAATGACAAATTGACTCTTAATGAGCTCATTTCACATTGTGTACACTAAGAAGATAGATTAAAGTAAGAAAAGATTGAAACTGCTTATTTAGCAAGTACTTCTAAGATAAAATTACCAATAAAAAATGAACAAGAAAAGGAAACTATAATAGGAACTTCATAGAATAATCTACAAAAGAAACAAGGTCCGGTCATTATTTATTTCTTCTGTAAAAAAAACTGGTCATTTGAAGAAAAATTATCCTAAATATGTCATATGACATGTCAAGAAAGGTAAACTTATTAACTTTATTTGTTCTAAAATTAATTTAGTTTATGTACATAAACACACTTAATGGGTGGATACAAATGCAACTACTCATATAAGTGTGTCTATATATGGTTGTCTAAGGAGCCGATTGCCAATTGATGTTGAAAGATACATCTATATGGGAAATATAACACAACTCTTGTAGAGGTTATAAATTATTTCGACTATAGTTAGAGACTAGATATTATTTGAATTTAGATGAGAGTTATTATATACCGTCATTTAAACGAAATTTAATTTCTATTTCTAGTTTGGATAAATTAGGATATTATTGTTCATTAAAAAATAATAAGTTTATTCTTTATCAAAATTCAAATCTTGTACTGGTTCTCTAGTTTATAATCTTTATAAACTGGACATTCATGCCACTTTTAATAAATTCTTGCATGTTAATAAACATGGTACTAAGCAAAAGTTAATTGGTGAGAATTTTGTTATGTTATGGCACAAGTGTTTAGGACATGTCTCTAAATAGACAATAGAAAGTCTTATGTTAGATGAGATTCTTAATTCCTTTAAATTTAACACATTTTAAAGTCTATACTGAGTGCATTAAGGAAAAATAGACAAACAACAAAAAATTAGGTGCCAACAAGAACTTTAGCATCTTAGAACTAAAACATACTAATATTTGTGGACCATTTCCTATGCCTTCTTGGAATGGCTGATAGTATTTTATTAAGTTCATTGAAGACAATTCCTATTGTAGGTACCTTTACTTGATTCATGAGAGGTTTTAATCTTTGGATGTGCTTAAGGTTTTCAAAGCTAAAATTGAAAATTAACTTAATAAGAAAATTAAAACTATCAAATTAGATCGTGGTAGAGAATTCTATAGAAGATATGACGGATCATGTAAATAACGTTTAAGGCCTTTTATGAAATTTTTGGAAGAGTGCAGCATCCTCTCACAATGCACAATGCCTGAAAAATCAAGCATGAATGATGTTGCTAAGAGACGAATCATACATTTATCCCATATGAGTTATGGATTAGAAAGAAGTTTAGTATTAAAAACTTACATGTTTGGAATTGTCTAGTTAAGGATAAGCCATACAGACTGAATGAAAAGAAACTTGACTCAAGAATAATCAATTGTTATTTTGTTAGATACTTTGAAAGATTGTGGGATTTCAAGTTTTATGATTCCATAAGTAAATTATTTTTTAAGACAGGCAATGTTAAGTTTCTTTAAGGATGTTGAATTTTGGTTTGGGCGATGGGGAGTTTAAAAGTCTTATAAACACATTCACCATTTTTAAAATAGTGAGCACAAAATATATAAAATTTTAGATTATATTTTATAAAAAGAAAACTCTGTTCATATATATATATATATAATTAGGACCCATGACACTATATTTTTTATATAACATCTTATACAATTTTTAGATCCTTAGATTAATATAAATTCAATGATTTAGATAAAGTTTTATAAAATTTTAAATGTGTATGGCTGATTGCATCTAAACCATTAAACATATATTGATCCAAAAAATTAAAAGTTGTGTAAGATATAGTGTCAAAAATATAGTTCCATAAATCTTGCCCCATATTTATATATTATAATTCATTATTTCTTATAATGATAAGTCAATAGACACATTTGTATCTCAATATTTTGCAGATATAGCTAGCATTATTAACTACCTAACGAGTGCTAGTCATGCAAATATCCAATTATATTTGCAATCTTTATTTCTTTTTTCTTTTTTTCCAGAAATATGCATGTATCATATTTATGTGTAAAGGAAACAAAATGAATTCTTTAACTATTACAAACGAAAAAAATAATAATAATAAACCTATTCTACATTTAAGCCAAACTGTAGTTTGGTTGAAACCCGTATACGGATGATTTATCTCTGGTAGTTGAACTGGATTATCATAGGTAAAATCAGTTTAAGCATTGAATATACATGTGTATGTATATATATATATATATATATATATAGGAAAGTTTTTTAACAAATCATGTAGAACTTATTATTATGAGAATGAATCAAATAATACACTCTTTAAAAAATCAATCAGCATAGAATCGGACCACACATTATCTAAAAATTCATGAGAGCAAATTTAAGTGTATTGAGTATCACTATTTTCTCTAGCGGGCTATATTTCCTAGAGGAACAAAGAGAAGAAACACATAGCGAAATATTGATTATTGATGGCATCGTTTATAAATTTGGGAGAGTGCAATAATCCCATGTGCTTAATTTCCTGCCCAGTATGTGGATCATGCTAACAGTAAGCTCAAAAAATATATGTACATTTAGCACAGTTTTCCCCCTTTTGTAGTTGACAATTACGCATAATGATGTCTAAAATTTAACTTAAAATCTATCAATCTTCAATCAACAACACAAACCTTGGGCAACAATAAAACTATAATTCAAAACTCAATTTCGGGAGAGAACCCCTTTTATGTCTAACACTATTTACAACTATGTTTTCCGGACGTGCTCATTACTGACCGCCAAATGCGAATATCCAACTCGAACTGTCCATTATAGCTGAAGAAATAAGATGGAACTAAATAAAATCCAGTTAAAGGAGGTCCATCATCCAGCTTTTGACAGCCGACGGTGATAGATTGAAATTTAGAGGTGTGAATTCCGGATGAGACTCTTGCCTGAAGATCATAATCTAATGGCAATTCATCGCTTTTGGAAGCAAGACAACTAACTGATATCAAATTTCCGTAACTTTCAGTACTATTGTTGAGAATAAAGAGAACATTATCTTTCTCCTCCTGAAGAATGAACGATTTGTCATCAGCATTTAAGGTGATATGAAAGAGAGTGTTGTATGAAAACCGAACTGCTGAGTGTTTAAGACTGAAGTGTTGGTATAATTGTTTAGATGAACCAACGAAGTCGCAATCAGGGTGCGGGCAGGAGCATGGCTCATATAAGCATGTCTTCTCGTGTTCATGTTTCTTGCTGTAAATCATTACTTCTTTGCAGCCGTACTTTGTGTTCTTGCATTTTGCTCGACCAAATTCTAAAATAAACTCAGTATGCCTGTTACGGCAATCAGTTGGAGATCGGCAGAAGGCACATATATTGTTGATTTTGGTGCGGCAGGAAGAGCAAGAAGCATGTCCATTTCGACACTGAATTGCCAAGAAACCATACAAAAAGTTTAACAGATTATCTTTAGTATTTGCATAAAGTGAATGAGGATTGGTGAACTACAAGAATAATTAAAATTAAGGTGAAATATTGTTGAACAGAATGTAAGTTACATACATATATAAAGCTATGCACATAAGCCATCACACACTAATTATTTATGTTAGTGTTGGTACGTATGACATGATTTTGACAGGGGTATTCTTTAGAATCAAGATATTTGTCTATATATAACATTCAACATCAAGCCCTAAACTAAAATGTATTTATTAGGTATAACCAACTAGCCATTAGAGTCCGAGAAAAGCGGTAAAGAACTTGATAAATTCATCTCATAAACAAATAGAACTAGAGATTGTGACTTAAAGTTCAAAGTATACAGAAGGTAGAAATAAAAAATTGGGATGTAAATTTAAGTAGTCTCTCCCTACTCCCAGAAACAGGAACTGGAAACTGGCAAATTAACTTCATTCGAGGAATCTCACTCAAAATAATTCAGAAAGAAAATAAAAACAAAAAGGAAAGAAAATACAAAGAGAGCAGTGTTACAGTTATAAAGTTGGAAAACAAACCTGAAAGGCAGGAATGTCCAAGGGCTTATAGCAAATCAGGCAATCCAAAATATCTAGGTCGGGTAGGCCTAGCCAATTTGACCCATTATCATCTCCTGCTTCTTCTCTATGTTCCTGTTTTTCACCTTGTCCTTTGTCACGTTCTTGTTCTTGTTCTTGTTCTTGTTCTTGACGTAATTCATCAACCGCATAGTTTCTTAATAATTCTTTGTCGTCCTCATCTCGAGGTACTTTCCCATACCCATCTTCGTTATTGTATTCATGAATTAATTCTTCTTCATAATAATCTTGACGTTCTTCGCCATCTTCTTCTTCTTCATCATCATCTGAACTATCCACTTCTTCTCCATAATCTCCTTGAAACCCTGAATCGTCCTCTTCGACTTCATAATAATAATCCTCTTGAGATTCTACGCAGCCCTCTTCTGGCACATATTCTTGTTCGCATAGACCACTATCGTCGTCCTCTTTTTCTTCATCAATTTTTTCTCTGGAAGTTTGAGGGTCCGTTCTCCGTCTCTTTTGACGCCAGCTGGTACTTGATCCTTCTCCATGTTCCCATCCAGCCGGCGGAAAAAATATAGCCATTAGATATTTGCCTTCCTTAATTACAAGGGTTTTACTGCCAAATAATAATGTAGAGATATATACTGAATTAATAAAAGCACTTCTCCTTATGTAATTTTCTATATTTGTCCGACCAATGTTAGGAAAGTGGAATCTCTTTCTCATTATGTTTTCTTTTACTTGATTTCCCTAAAGAAGTAGAATCACTTTCACGTTTGATTTACCTTATACTTTAAGGACTTTGGGATTAATAAACTAATTATATTATATGTTAACGGTAATTATCTTTTAGTTACAAAAATAAATATTCAAATAAAATAAATATTCACATGTATAAATGTACTGAATAGTTCTACAACATCTATAAGTTAATTATATAAAGGAATTATTGGATTTGATAGAATTTTAATCCGAGTGAAATTGATCTTAATTGAATTAAATAAAATTTGAAACTATAACAGATTTGATTGTGTCCCCCTTGGAAAACAATAATATCCTAAAAATAATATAATTCTATCCCTAATAAAAGAAAATAATGATAAATTCTATTCCTAAAAAAACAAAATTCTAATTAAAGCTAGCAACACCTCTAAAAAAAAGTCTTAAGAAATAAAGAAGGGCATTCAATTAAATTGGTGACATATTATTTAAATGAAAAATGAATTTTAAAAAATAATTTGAAGGGATCGTTTTATTTTTATAAAAAAAAAATCGGAAAGAAATAAGTGTTAAAGTAATTATCAACTTAATTCTCTCAAGTCTACAATTGCATTGAGTTCTGATTTAGGAATATTCTTTGATTTTTTTATGAATCGTTAAGGTAAATTTATTAAAAAAGCAATTTGGCTATATTAAAACACTTATTTACATCTTACTATAAGAATCTATAACATACATATAAAAGTGTATTATAATATTTCTAAGGGTTGTTGTCAGTCGATTCAATCATATTTATAGTTCAGTAAGGCTTGAATCCGACTGGTCTGATAGTTCAGATGGATACGAAGGGCACTAGATGTATATAAATGTGAAAAACGAACTGAAAATTCCAATCTTATTCCAAATAGGTATTTGAAAATCAGATCTAACGATGTATGCGAAAGAGAGAGTACTAAAAACAAAGAGATTAACAAGGTATTTGATAGCGTGTACTAAAAACAAAGAGATTAACAAGGTATTTGATAATGAATCTAATGTGCTAAGAAATATTATGGATGCTACAAGATTTACAAGGAATTTGATCATGATTATATTCTAGCTCAAAATTCACTTCAAGTTTGGGTTCATGTTTATGTAACATTTAAGCAAAAACCCAAAAAATATATATAATAAAGTTAATTGATAAAAATATTTCTTATTATAAAAATCATATTGATGTGAATAACAACCAACGCCAGTAAGACCACTACTACCAAAGCAAACAAATTAGTGAAGCAATATTTGCTTTATTTGCGAGTTAAATCATAAATGTGGGTTCATACAATCGTAGGCAGCAAAGATCTTAAATCTCCATTCCCTTCCGTTGTTGATAATTCAACATGATTATCTTAGAAGTATCGTACTATCAACGGAAGTCTAACAAACATCACTTCACTAAAACACCCGATTGCAGTAACCTTCCTGTGTTTTTTTTTTTTTTTAAATTTTAGATAATCAACCCTGGGTAACAAAATAAATAGTAATGCAAAAACAGTCTCCAATTCAATATCAAAGAAAACAAAACAAAAAAGATTCCAGTCGATGAAATTAAGAAACTCATCAAGCAATTACTAAATTACTTCTTCTTTGGTCGCTGTACGAATCTCCAAGAACCAAATAAATCAGATGGAATGAAGAGCGATGCTCTGCAGGAGAATTATCACCCAATCGCTAGATACTTTTACTGCAAGATTGGAACTTACAGGCAACTCTTGATCTTGACAGAATAAGGCAAGATAGACGAAGATGAGAAAAGATAAGAAGTGGATATAAAAAAATATCAAGGTATGATCTACTCTCTTTTATATTTAAATACTAGTAGACTGAACATTATGTTTAGTATATGCTTATGTGCGAAATTCTAATCTTGTCCTAAAGCCTCACATCTAAGTGTTGTAAAATGAATTTTTAAATATTTACATGCACAATGAACCTAGGGTTATGGTACTAAAATTAACCTCATCGGTTATTCGGATGCCGACTTTGCTGGATGCAAAGTGGTTGAAAAGAGCACAAGTGGGATTTGTCATTTCTTAGGTCATTCAGTTGTCTCATGGGCTTGTAAGAAACAAAATTCATTAGCTACATCAACTATTGAGCTGAATATATTGCCGTGAGTAGTTATTGTGCTCAAACACTTTTGCTAAAACAAACCCTTAGGGACTTTGATGTTGAAATAGGAAATACTCTTTTTATGTGTGACAAGTGCTATAAAGTTATTTAAAAATCCCATTCAACACTCTCGGACCAAACATATTGAAACTAGACTTCCTTTTTTGAGAGATCATGTCCAAAAAGGTAAAGATAGGTTCGGCAAAATTAGAGGAGAGCTTGGTATGGTGGAATCTCTATATTAGGAACATTTTGCATAATTAATTGTTTAATTAAATTTTTTTTTTTTAAAATGCGTTGAGTTCATACATGTCCTATTTGCATACTTATTATGTTTGAGATAAATTTATTTTAAATTATTTGATATACATTTAATTGTCATAAGGGGAGTTATATCTTCTAATCATTTTAGGTATATCATTAAATCTTTGGTTTTCTAAAGGGGAGATTTGTCTTTGTTATATTTAAGGAGAGCATAGCAAGTTTAATGAGATAATATATATTGAAATATTATTTTTAAAAATGAGAGAAATACTAATTGTATATTTCTCAAATTGTATTTAACATAAAAAATGCCCCAACACTGTTGAAAGGAAATTATTTTTAATGCCTTTTATTGATGACAAAAAGGGGAGAGATGTATTTTGATAATTTGTGTATATATTTAATGCTTTTTATACTAACTCTATTGAGATATTTTTTAAGCTCTACATAAACAAAGGAGAGTTATTTTATTTTAAAATTAGTCTCTCTAAAAATCTTCACTAAAGTTATCAAAATAAATGAAGTATTTGTCATCATAAAAAAATAGGAGATTTTTTATTTTCTAGCTATACACGTTGTGTTTTGGTGATACAAAATCTTATGGTCATTGTAATATATTAATCTATTAAGTATTGAAATATTTAAATACATAAGTATGATAAACTAAGTGCAAGTAAAGCACTCATAGAAACTTAAGAATTTCAAGACTTTAACAAAATTAATGGGCATTTTAGAAATTATTCTGGCACTGCGTAAGATAGAATATTTGCATCAAAGCCATCTTATGGTTTCATTTTCCTTTTGATCCAAATTGATCAAAATGCAAGCAAAAATGTAACCAATTTATTTATACTTATTGCTAATTGGCTGAAATAGCATGCCATTAGCTTTCAAAAAGCCGCCAGCTCATGCTTAAAATATTTTGGCTTAATGAATTTGATCTGGTTGAATTCAACCTTTTGAAATTATGCCTTAATTTATTAAGTTAACATTTGAATTATAAATACTTGATAAATAAATGGGCCATTTAAAACATGCCACGTGTCTTGCCTTAATAAATTAATGGCATGACATGTGGCATCAAATAGAAAGAATAAAGTGGCGAGTCCCACTTGCCAAGATCTCGAACTTAATAGTTTAACCCTATGATCTCCTTGAGAGACTCTGAATAAATTTTGATTTTTCGAGAACTTTCTAAATTGAACTATTCAATTTGGTGCGCTTCCTCAATAAACAACAAATACACTTCATATAGTAAGACTTCGTAGGTTCACACCTATTTTGTCTTACATAATTTTTTCGTAAATCCATAAATGTTATCCCACACACGTTATAAAAATAACACAACATAGTGTTAAACCATACAAATTAAGGTTAATACATATTCGTATAATCTCTTTGTCATTTATATCCTGGAAGAGCAAATATATAGATCATCACTTTCAAGTCTCTATATGCTCAATTCTATAACTTATCTCCAGATTTGTATTCCCATAAATAACATTAGTAAAGACTTTTACAATATTATTTCTTACACAAGAAACATTTTTTTTTTTGGTGAATTGCTTATAGCCATAAGACCTTCAGGAACACAATTTTGGAGCATCTGGATATGTAACTTACCCATATAAGTTAAAAACTCTCATATCTACACACAATAGACTTCATAAGAATTAGACCATACATAGTGACACCTAACGGTCAGATCATAAAAGGTCTTTGACATATGTAGAACCTAAGTATGTTGGATCATTTACAAACCCATGTAGTGTTCAGGTTTAGGGACAACCAACACTACTCAACTCGAAAGTATTATCTATTGACGGATTTATGAGGTGTCTATTGCAGATCCTAATTGACTGTGTTTAGGACCCAGTCCTTACTGAATAGTCGCATGTCTATGCGAGCTTCCACTAAGCTTATAGTTTCCAATGACAGACCCGCATCACTAAAAATATATTAGGAATATAATATTTGAATACATACTTGTACAATGATATTTCTTAGCATCATTTACAACTCTTTGCAACTATGTCATTCTAGTATACCCTCAGGTCTTTGTCCCATTTCAAATGAGACTCTAACTCTTTAGATTTGTTAACTCTTATAACTTGTTAACTCTCAATAGTGCTAACTCTTAACAATTATAACTCTCAACGTTGCTAACTCTTATACGTGGTTTAAACTCCTTTGAACCAGATCTGAACTCCTTCAGATCATAAAATGTATGAATTGTTACAACATCTTATCATATATTATTAATATTAACGATTTAATCGAAATGTTTATTGTATAAATATTAAACAATTAATATTCATACAATTTGGAATAACACGTAGGCACTAGTTCCAACAACTCCTACTTGCTCTAGTGTCATCCATGATGAAATATAATACCTATTGTCTCTATGTGGTTCTCAAACACATTATAAGTTAAGGATTTATTTAGTCAGTTTGCTATATTATTCATGGATTATATCATAGATACTACTACATATCCAATAGCTAAAAACTTTTTAATTATATGATATTCATTGTCCACATGGTTAAAATTTTGGTGCTCCTTATGGCTTTTTGGCTTGAACAATTGTCCCGTTATTGTTACATTTTGTGGGATAGGATCCATTGAGCATGGAACTATTCTAAGCTCTACAACTAACTTATATATCCACAAAACTTCCTTTTTAAGCTTTTCAAGGCACAACATATTCTACCTCCAAGGTAGAATTAACTGTGGATATGTATATTGCACTTTTAATTAATTATAGTATCAATGAAAAGAAATACATAACTAGATGTAGACCTTCTATCATCAAAACCAAACTGGAAGTATGAGTCTGTGTATCCTCACATTTATAAATAACTTTCTCTATAGATTAAAAACTTATCCTCTATACCTCTCCAGTATTTTAAATATATTTAATGAAAAATTAATAGTCATTACCCAGATGAGAATGATACCGGCTCATAACACTTACAGCCATCCAGATCCGAGTTTCGTACATAACATGATGTACCTTAATCTATCTCTAGTTGATGAACATTATATGTTAGACATTCTAACATTTTCATCATCTTGCTGAGGACACCTGCTCCTAAAAAGATGAATATTATGTTCGAAAAGTACATTAACAGTCCCATAGTTACTAAAATTATACTTTTCAAGAATATTGTCTATATACGAAGATTGGGATAGTCCTATTAGACTCCGAACTTCATATCTATAACACTTTCTATAACACTTTATATCAATTATACAATGTAATGCTTTTGCAAGAATAGAGAAGTAACTTAAAAGTCCTAACAGCTACCATGTTTATAAAATCTTCATTTCCTACGTGAAAGTGTACATCTCCTTTCATAGCTTCTTTAACATTACTCAAATCATGAAACACTTGTTAATTTGAGAATAATAGACGGTATCTCATATCCTTGTTCATTTAGCATCATATACTAATGGATGTCTATGATTGGTAACAGATATCTAAGGGGTCTATCTTTCTCAAGGTAAGGTACATTAAACAATAATTATTACTATTTTAAACTTTATTATAGTATAAACACTTTCCATTGTTACTAATATCTGTTTGTAGTTTGAATATATCAAATAAGTTTTTAGATGAACACTGTACTACTTGCACATCTCATGTGCATATACTTCTATTGAAAATCATTAGACAATGAGGTCAGGATATATGACTTGACTCTCAAATCACTCTTAATCCTTTTCTGATAAACTTTATCTTCATTTAAAGAGATATTATTAGAAACACCTTTAATCATTTATTAATCATTAATATATCCAAGTTTTTCAGATTCATTGGCAAATCAAAATATTTATCGGTACCCTATAGTTGGTGTACTATGATCAAGTATACTAACAAATTGCTCATAGTGATCTTATCTCTATAAGATTCCTATGAGAGTTTTAGCAAAACATTTCTAATTGTTAATTAATAACGCTTTAGATTATGGGTATAAATTTTATATATTTTTATTCTAAAGACGCCCTACAATTACTTTACAGAATCCTCTAAATCTCTAAATTGAGAAAATGATAGTTTAAATCTTTTTAAACTGTACAACAGGAAGTAGACCAATCGGTATTTTACTCTAGCGGCACACTTTAGCAATCTTGGCCTTTGTAAACTCAAAAGATAGACAACTCTTACCAATGGCATCACATGCAACTCTTACAACTAATCCTAAATACACCTTATCCACAAAATTTAGTAATCTAGGGTAAGTGTATTATAGATTAATTTGTCAATTACCAAATATATACTACTGATACTATTAGGGTCGGTGCTTACATGCCATCCCTGAATGTACATGTACTTGTATATTTATACAATTGTAGATTCTCATTAAATCGCTAATACTCATTTATATGGTACTATGCAATGTAACGTTACAAAAATTGTACGATCTGAAAAAGTTCATATCAGATCTAAAAGAGTTTAGATAAGGGCTCATAGTTAGCCACGCTGAGAGATATAAATACTAAATGTTAGCACAGTTAAGTGTTAACTGGTTATAATACTCAGCAGATCCAAGAGTTAGAGTCTTGTCTGCAATGGGGCATAGAACTGGGAATATACTAGTAACTGTATAGCTGCAAGAGTTGTAATCGAGTGCTAGGAAACGCTAGTTGAGCAAGTATTTTCTCAAATAATTGTCCCTAATCTATTTTTACCGATACGGGTATGTTGATAGATACCTTTATATATAGATCAGCATATGTCGTACCTATAGGGTATAGATGGTCATTCCTAGCCGACTGTGAGCTTGGAGCTCGTATTGACATATAAGTATCCAGTTAGGACTGGATATAGGACAGACTCACGAGGGCCACCGATAGACATCCTATATAAGCCGTAAATGGAGGGTCCTCTCGAGTTGAGTAGTACATGTGGTCCTTTAACTTGAGTGCCACGGTGGGCTTGTAAGTGATCTACCATACTTTGGTTCCACGCATGTCACAAACCTTTCATAGTGTGATCGCTGGGTGTTACTGGGTATGGTCTAATGCTTATGGAATTCGGTGTGTATAGATATAAGATCCGTCAGCTCGCATAAGAAGTTTGATATCCAAATGATTCGAGACTGTATCTCAGGAAGTCTTATGGCCACAAGCATTAATACCGGGAAATAGTTCTGCCAGGGTGGAATAATATGGTAAAGGGGTTTACGCATATTATTCTGTGAGATACAAGTCTGAAGATAAGACATGGATAAGCATTATGGGATTTGATGATGACAATTTATATCTCCGCATATCCAGGATATCATCATGGAAGGACTATATGTATGCATTGTAACCTCATAGAATAGTTCTATTTGACGAATCGGGCGTGGACTTAGGGATTCTCGCGATATAGAATGTACTCATTGTGCACTGAGACAGCGTGCCAGATTAAATTATTTAATCCACCAATATCTAGCACTACCGCAAGAATGTGCGCGTGTCTATATTCAAGTGTTAAATACAACAATTAATCAATAATTATTATTTACTAATTGTATAATGACACACGGTGCATTGTAGACCCTCAGTTGAGTTTACTTAAGTGCGGGTTTGGTGGGACCTACTAAAAGGTATACTTGGAAACTATTCATGAGGAGAAAAATGGTAATTTCACACTTTGATTATTTAATTATTAAATAATCAAAATATCTCATTATTATATATTATTTTATTATATAATATTATATAATATATTATTATTTTATTTAATGGTGCCAAATAATTGGCATCCATTAATAATATTATTTTATTATTTATTATTATATAATATATTATATTATTATTTTATTTTATATATATATAAGATATGTGTGAGAGATAATGAGTAGTGGGTGTAATGTGCTGAGAGAGAGCAAAAATGAAAAGAAGAGAAAAAGAAAAGAATGGTGATAAAGAGAAAGAAGAAGAAAGGAAAAAAAAAGGAGGGGAGGGAAGGGGGAATGAAATTGTTTCATTTTTCTCTATAGTGCCATGAGAAGCAATTGAGAATTATTTCAAATCTCCATTTTGCGGTTTAAGATTAAACCCAGTGCTGGTTGTGGGGCTGCTATTCTAACTCACCAAGACTACCGTATTGGTTACTAGAACTGCCCATGAGTTGGTCTCCATATGGACTCCGAGAAAATACGTATATAATGTTATACGTTGAGGTGAGTTCTCTACCCTACTAATTTATTAATGTGATTAATATATTTATTCATTGTGTTTATTATAATTTAAACGCTTCTGCCACGTATAAATATGTATATTATACATATTTTTGGCAATAAACACAATTGACCCACGTATAGTAGATCCCCAGTAACAATGGCCAACCTGATGAGTACAATGACAAGTCGCTAAGACAATATAAGGGGAAAGTCTCAGGCTCGATTCCTTGGGGGTTTGCGCATGAGTTGTGTGTGTTGGGGCTTCAGTCTGGGGATCCTGGAGGACAAAAGGAGTTAGGTAGACCCTACACATTCTGACAAAAAGGCACTCCTTTTTGTCAGATGGTGTGGGGCCCACCAACTCCTTGGTCCACCGGCTAGATGACACCTCAGAGCTACCAGTACACCCACACAACCAGTTCAGGTTACCTGTGTCCCTAAGGATTCAAACCCCCGCCCCCATCTCCATAGAGGCCTTATAGGACTTTAAAGGTTCGTCCTTATTCCCATCAGGTTGGCCAACCTGATAAGTACAAGGACGAACCTCTAAAAACCTATAAGGCCTCTATAGAGATGGGGACGGGGTTTCGAATCCTTAGGGGCGCAGGTAACCTAAGCTGGTTGTATGGGTGCGCCGGTGGCTCTAAGGTGTCATCCAGCTGGTGGACTAAGGAGTTGGTGAGCCTCACCCAGTTTGACAGATACTACCCTCACACTTTAGCGATCTAGGGTAATACTTTCACATATATTTATCTTATCTCATGTTTAACTAGTATAGTCCAAATCACACTGACTAAATCCTTCACACTATAGCAATATTAGAAAAAGATTGAAGTGACTTATCTAACACCGTATTAACAAGATGCACCACTGTGAAATATTATCTCATAATGAAACACTTTCAATCTGATTAACAGAGAATTTTGTACTTTTTTTTGCATCTCATGAGGACATGATTCATAATCATACATTTGTTTTGTGCAAGCATAACTAACTCTTACCAGTAGAGCTTCAATTGTGATTACCAGTAAAAATAAATGGGCCACAGTTTATATTGTAATAAGTATAATAATTTATAAATTACATAAAATAAATAATAAATATTTTTTAAACAATTTAAAAAGTAATCAATATGAGTAATTAGCATAATTACAGCTTTTCATAGGTCTCCGGTGTTGGAATTTATACTTATGTGCCATCCTTTTATACATGAATATTTGTTTAATATTTATACTGGTATTATCATTTCATTAAATCGCTTATTATATTTTATATATGGTAAGATGTTTGTAACGTTTCAAACATTATATGATATGAAAGAGTTCAGATCTGGTCTAAATAAGTTTAGATCAGTGCTAAGAATTAGCAATGCTTAAAGTTATAAATGTTAAGAGTTGGCACTGATAAGAGTTATCAAGTTATAAGAGTTAGTGATATCTAAAGAGTTAGAGCCTTGTCTAAAATGAGATAAAGATCTGAGAATATATTAATAATGACATAGTTGCAAAGAGTTGCAAATACTGCTAAGAAATGTCATTATGCAAATATGTTCTCAAATATTATGTTCTTGATCTATCTTTACTGATGCTGGTCTGTCAGTGAATACCTTAATAAATATATAGATCGGTGTATGTCTAAATCTGGATGATCCAGATGCTTAGTCTTAGCAGACCATGAGTTTAGTAGAAGCTCATATAGAGATACAGGCATTCAGTAAGGACTGAATATTGAACTGACCTCCAATAGACATCCTAGGTATACAGGCATACAGGCATTCACAAAAACCTCCAATAGACATCCCATAAAGCCATCAATGAAAGGTCTTTTGAGTTGAGTAATATTCGTAGTCCTTTAACCTGAGTACCACGATGGGCTTGTGAGTGATCCACTATACTTTGGTACCACACATATCATAAACTTTTTATAGTCTGATCGCTGGGTGTTGCTAGGTATAGTCCCATGCTCAAGGATCCGATGTGCATAGATATGGGATTCATCAGCTTATTTGGGTGAGTAATATATCATAATGCTCTAATATAGTATTTAAGAAAGTTTTATGGCCATAAGCAGTAATTCCCAAAAAACGAGTTTAACCTTAGGGATAGATAATATCACAAAAGTGTTTGCAATTATTATTTATTGAAATACAATTCTAGAGATAAACTTTTGGTCAGGCATATGGAGATTTAAAGGTGTAAATCTATATCTTCGCTCTACTCGAATATAAATTTTGGAGGGATTATACAAATATGTTATAATCTCAACTTGTATGGTCTAACGCGCCACTTTGTAATATCCATAACGTATGTGTAGGGCATCGTTCACAGACGTATGGAGGAGTTCCATATGACAATTCGGGTGTGCACCTAGAGAGTCTCACAATATGAAGTGTACTCACTGTGCACTTGGGCAGCATTATAGATTGAACAGTTTCATCCTAAAAATTTCAGCAAACCAAAAATATATTTTAGGGTTGCTCGGGTTATACACTTATCTAGACTTAAATGTTAAGTATATCATTTAATTAATTGGCAAGAGTTATTAACTAATTAAATGCTGACAAGTGGCATAATTTTGTTCCATGAATTATTTCACCATGAATTCATCCATTAACCATGTTAGTAAAATCAAATAAGGTAAAAATTAATTATTCAAATAGTTTTTGAATAAATAATATTTAAATAAATAATATTATTTATTTAATTATTTACTCAATTATTCAAAAACTATTTGAATAATTAATTTTTACCTTATTTGATTTATTATTTATTTAATTATTTATTATTTTGGTTTAGATGGGAGAGATATACCTAAATAGGTATAATTGCCACTTGATCAAACTATTTATTATTTGTTTTTAGTTTTTTGGCCACTTAATCAAATTTATGAGCACTTGTGAAGTGCTTAATGTTAGGATATGTGCTTACGCGCCATCCCAGTTTGTATGAATATTTAGTTTGTAATATTTATACAATGCATTTTTTATTAAATTACTAATAATCTTTATTAAAATGGTAATTAAACATACCTGTATTCAGTAGGACTGGATACTGAACAGACTCACGAGAACCCCAATAGATATCCTATGAAACCGTCAAAGGAAGGTCCTCTTGAGTTGAGTAGTATTTATGGTCCTTCGACCTGAGCGTCACGGTGGGCTTGTGGGAGATCCACCATACTTTGGTTCCACGTATGTCAGAGACTTTTCATGGTCTGACCACTACGTGTCGCTGGGTATGATCCGATGCTCATGGAGCTCGGTGTGCGTAGATATGGGATCTGCCAGCTCACATGGATGAGTTGTATATCCATACTTCGAGATTGTATCTTGTAAAGTCTTATGGCTGTAAGCAATTAACCTGGGAAAAGCGTTTCCTATAGGTTTAAACATTATAGCAAAAGTGTTTGCGTATATTGTTAATTAAGATACGAATCTGGAGATAAAGTAAATGGATGAAATTATCGAAATTTGACGGTAATGATCTATATCCCGTTTATCCAGGATAGAATGACGAAAGGATTATATAAATATGGAGTAACCTCAACATGTATGGTCTAATGCGCTAATTTGTAATATCCGTAACGTGTGCTTGGGGCATCGATCACGGACTTATGGAATAGTTCCATTTGACGAATCGGGCGTGGACCTAGGGAGTCCCAATATGAAATGTACTCTTTGAGCACTTGGGCAGTGTACCGTATTAAATAGTTCAATACAGTAAAATCTAATAATTTACTAAGGTCGCGTTAACTAAAGTATATGGTCAGATGGTGGGACTTACTTTAAGTTAACTTGGTAACCGAGTAAGGACATAATTGTAATTTTACTTGATAATTATTTAATTGTTAAATAATTCAAATAAATAAATATTTATTTAATTGTTGAATAAATAATTTAAGTTTAACTAAGGTTAAGAGTTAACCATTTAGTTAAGTTAGATTAACTATACTTAATGGTTAAGTAAAAGTTAACCTAACCATGGTTAAGTTAGTTAACTATGGTTAAAATATTTAAATGTTCCTTAACCTAACTAGAGTTAAATGTTAACTATAGTTAGAATATTTAAATATTAATTTAACCTAACTAAAGTTAAGAGTTAACTATGATTAGGTTAGATTAAATTCAAATTAAAATTAAGTGAAATTAAATGTTATGAAATGAAATTAAATTCATTTGTATAAATAAGACAAATGTAAATTAATTTCATAAGTTTTTTTTTTAATTTGATTTTGTAAAAATTAGTTCAGCCATTTCAAAGAGAGAAAAGAGAAATTATTTTCTAATTAATGGATTCAAGAGTTGAATTCATTATTTTCCTTTAAGGCATAAAATCAATTTAGCAAAATTAATTGTTAATCAAAAGAAAAAATCAAGAACATAAGTTTAAGTGGTTAAACTTCTGCTGGATCAAAGGCTGTGATTCTAGATAATCAAACCCACCATTGTTGATTACTAGAATTGATCAAAGATAACATTTTGGTGGACTTCAACAATATCCATCCAAAGGCTTCAAGGGTTATTCCTCAATTCCGTTTCTGTTAATTCCATTAATATATTTTGATTGTGTTTACTGAAATGTTTTAAGCTTTTGCTGCTTCATTATATATATGCGATATGTATATATTGTTGTTAAACACAAAACCCACATGCAAACACTCTAGAATGGACAACTCCAACACTTAACACACTTAAACATTATTTTGAACAATTAATTAACAAAGGGTGAAGCAAAAATCATGCATAGTGAGAGAGATTGGAAGAGAGTTTGGTTTTTAAGAGTTTTTCTTTGAACAAAGGATTGTGAGAAAAATTAGAGAGAAAGAAAAATAAATTTCTCTTATTTTTCTTTCAAGAAACACAAAAACCTTGTTGCTGAAAATTCAATTGCTGCTATTCTAGCTTCACAATCCCACCGAATTGTTGTGAACAAGAATTAAACAAAAGTGAACTTCAAGGTGAGCTCAAAGTTGGAGCTAGGAAAAATTCAGAATTGAAATCTTCACCGAAGGTCTTCAAAGGCATGTTTCTATAATCTTCAATTGTTAATGATTTAAGTTACATGTATATGATACAAGTATTTAGTTTTTTTAACATGTACACAATCACATGCATACACCTTAAAACATGTCAACACCCTGATGCGATGTTAAAGGCCCAACCTTCGGTGTCACAGTTCAAACTTTTACGGCGTTGCGGTGCTAGGGTCTCTATCCTGGCATTGCGGTATTAAGTTTTTGGCGCTATGGCACTGGACTAGTGGCGCTGCTGTGTTGTAGCATTGATGGCCTAGCTCTGCAACGGTGTCCTTTTCGACTGCATCATAATTATGCATTTTTTAATATTTGAATTGCATAATCAGCAACACTGGGACATCTTAATTACACTACAGACCCCAATTAAGTACAATCAACACACAATCATGGGTTTTGATACCAATTGAAAGTACTCTATTCATAGGGTGAGCATATATATTTTTATTTTTTAATTTATACATCACATGCATAAATACGCAATAAAAAATAAATAAACATCCCATTACACTAATGAGATATTAGAGAACTCACCATTGAAGTGTGCCTTACGCAGTTTTAGTATAGGACTCAGTGAGATCCTTTGAGCTAGAACGGAACTTTATTTTCTCACTGGAATATTTAATTTGAAGTAACCTTGCTTCATACATCTCTCAACCCTTATATAAATATTTTGCTTATAGTTCACTTGCCTTAGAAAAGTACTTGAAAATAGAATAAAATGGGGTTCGTTATTTATAGCCAAAGCCACCTCATTTCATCAAATAAAATGCCAATATATGTGAGCCATTTATAAGCATGGCAAGGCTTCATATAATATTTGTCGCGCTTAGAAAAAATGGTAAATGAAAAGTAAGAGCTAGATGGCCGAATGGTTTTAGTTCTATAACATGTCATGCTTAAAACAAGCATTACATGTCAACATATCATTTGTAAATTATGTGGCTAAATGAAAAATAATTTAGTGGCTTATGCTTTCTTTATAAAGCTACCACTTCATGCTTAACTCCAAGCATGACAAAGCCTTATTGTTTCATTTTCCTTTTGGCCAAAATTGATCAAAATGCAAGCAAACATATAATCAATTTATTTACACTTATTGCTAATTGGCCGAAATAGCATGACATTAGCTTTCAAAAAGCTGCCAACTTATACTTAAAAAATTTTGGCTTAATGAATTGAATTTGGCCAAGTTTAAATTTTTTTAACTAATGCCTTTTACTAATTTATTAAGTCAACATTTGAATTATAAATACTTGATAAATAAATAGGCTATTTAAAACATGCCATATGTTATGCCCTAAAAAATTAATGGCATGACATGTGACGTCTAATAGAAAGGATAAAGTGGCAAGTCCCACTTGATGAGATTCCAGGCTTAACACTTAAACCCTATGATCTCCCCAAGAAACCTTGAATAAATTTCAATTTTTCAAGAACTTCCCAGATTGAACTATTCAATTTGGTGTGCTACCTCACTGTACAATGAGTACACTTCATATAGTGAGACTCCCTAGGTTCACACCTATTTTGTCTTATGAAACTCTTTCGTAAGTTTATAAATGTTGCCTTACACACATTACAAAAATAATAAAACAATGTGTTAAACCATATAAGTTGAGGTTAATACATATTCGTATAGTTCCTTTGTCATTTATATCTTGGAAGAGTAGAGACCTAGATCATCACTATCAAGTCTCTATATACTTAACTCTAGAACTTATCTCCAGATTCGTATTCCCATAAATAATATTCGCAAACTCTTTTCGATATTATTTCTTATACGGGAAACATATTTCCTAGGTGAATTGTCTATGGCTATAAGACTTTTAGGAATACAATCTCGAAGCATCTAGATATAAAACTTACATATATGAGTTGACAGGTCCCATATGTATACATACCCAGCGATACCTAGCAGTCAGACCATGAAAGGTCTCTGACATGTGTGGAACCTAAGTATAATGGATCACTCAACAGCCCACCATAGTGCTTAGGTCTAGGGTTACTAATGCTACTAAAACTACTCGACTCAAAAGAATCATCTATTGATGACTTTTTAAGATGTCTATTAAAGATCTTAATTAAGCCTGTTCAGTACTTAGTCCTCACTAAATAGCTGCATGTCTATACGAGCTTTCACTAAGCTCATGGTTTGTTGAGATTAACCATCTGCACCATCTAGATATAGACATATACCAATCTATATTAAATAAGATTTTCATCAACATACCCGCATCAGTAAAAATAGATCAGGAACATAACATTTGAAAACATACGTGCACATTGACATTTCTTAGAACTATTTGAAACTATATCATTGCTAGTATACCCTCAAGTCTTTGTTCTATTTCAGACAAAACTCTAACTCTTTAGATTTTGCTAACTCTTATAACCTACTAACTCTTAGCAATTATAACTCTCAATATTGCTAACTCTTAGTTATGGTCTAAATTCATTTAAACTAGATCTGAACTCCTTCAAATCATATAATGTATGAAATGTTACAAGCATCTTACCATCTATTATTAATATTAATTATTTTAATCAAAATGTTTATTGTATAAATATTAAATAATTAATATTCATACAATTTGGAATAACACGTAAGCACTAGTTCCAAAAAATACAAATATAATAGTTATATTAATGTGTTATATAAACTATTAGTTTTTGTTTATGTTGTTAACCACAATAGGAGCCCTACGGGTGGGGGTTAGTTATGCTTACTTGAATAAATATTTTGAATATGAATCAAATTTGTATAAGATGTGAAAAAATTATTATTATAAATTCAAAAATCTCTCTTAATCAAATTGAAAATGTTTTACACTATGAGATAGTATTATGCATGGTCTACTTTGTCGATATGATAATAATCTGGTCAACTTGATCTTTTTCCCAATATCTCTAAAATTTGATGGATTTGGTTAGTGTGATTCAGAATATGCCGGTTAAACATAAAATAAGAAAAATATAAGTGAAAGTGTTATCTAATATTGCTAATGCGTGAGGGTAATATCAATAACTTATTTTTTTATCATTGGCAAGTTAATCTTGGACACATTTATCCAATATTATTAAAGCTTAAGGATAAAGTGTATTTAGAATTAGAAGTAAGAGTTGCATGAGATACAATTGACAAGAGTTATTTACTTTTTGGGTTTTACAAAGGCTAATATTGCTAAAGCGTTAAGCCTAAGTAAAATGCTAATTAGATCTACTTCTTACTATAAAATTTAAAATATTTTAATTTTTATTTTCCCGTTTAAGAGATTATAGGAAATATGTAAAGCAGTGGGAGGGCGTCTTTAGATTAAAAAAAACATATACTAGTTATATCCATGATCTAAAAACGTTAAAATGAATAATTAGAAAAGAATCAGCTAAACATCTCTTGTCTTGTCTTATAAAGATAAGATTATAAGAATACGAGCAATCTATTAGAGATACATATATTAGACACACACGAACTATGGGCACTGAATAATAATTATAACTAACTGTGAATCTAAGAATTGTTCTAGATTAGGAATAATTTGAATATATCATAGATCAATAGATGATAAGAGGTGTTTCTGAAAATACTTCTTCTGAAGAGGTTTAAATTATCAAAAAAAGGATAAAGATGATTTAAGAGTCAATTCACAAATATATCTTGACCTTAATTTAATCTACTGATATTTAGTAAGAGCAAGTGCATATGAATAGTGCAAGTAGTATTATGCTCCTTACTGAAAGAACGTTTTTGATATACCTAATATCCGCAAAATGATAATAAATGCAAAAACAATTATTTTCATTGTATCATTGTTGGATGCTGTAATCATTACTATCTAAGTACATCGAAATAAATAATATAAACTACTTAGATGAATGTTTACTAAAACATTGACATTTCATCAGCATTTGATGCTAGAAAAGGTTGTGTATTAAATACTGCATACTTCTCTCATATCTATAATTGTTGTATGATTTGAGAAATTCTTAAAAAGCTACTATAAAGAAAAGTTCATCTTCATATAGGAAATAGAGAGTTTTAGAATGATGATGTGGTTTATATTTTTAATCACTTCTCTCAACTAGCAGAAGCATAAGATTTTATAGTAATTATTTTATGCCGAACATTATCAAATAATTAGTATATCTTCTTGTGTGAGACCATGAAGATTATCATGTATATAGAAGAAATTATTTCTTATATTTACATGATGTTGATAGTGCATTGTCAGTTAAATGTCAGTTAATGAAAGGCCATTATAATTAAGACATGATAGAAAATATCTTGAATAATTTGGTGAACAGATAAAATAGTAAGTTCAGGAACTTTGAATATTATAGAATTGTGGAAAATGAGACTAAGACATACGGGCCTGAGATGCTTAACCCGTCTGGTTGGGGATGGTTAGATACTTGATCTTACTATTGGACTCTATTCGGTTTATAAATCTTGTATTCAATGGATAATTAATAAGTCTCCATTGTTGGTGTTTGACAACATGACAATAGATTTATTGAAACTTGTACATTATGATGTATATGGTGCAATGAATAACATTGCTATAGATAGATTTTCCTACTTCATTGGCTTCATTGATGAATGTCACAATCTAGACATATGTTTGTTGAAACACAAGTTAGAAACTTTTGAAATGTTTAAAGGGATTTCAATTTGAAGTAGAGAAACCAACTGCCATGTATTAAATTTCTTTGATTAGATTTAAGCGATAAATACATGAGAAATGGATTTTTTAACATTTAAGGAAAAATAAGATTCTTGCTTACTATAATCCTCCAAGTATTCCTAAAACATAATAATATTTTTAGAAAGAATGAATCGAGCTTTATTATATAAGGACCGATTGATAATGAATTACACTAATCTTTCAAAAATATCTATTGAGGTTTTGCTCAAGAAATTGCTATTCACTTATTGAACAGAGTTCCATCAAAACTTTCCCTACTACTTCATATGAGATATAAACTAGCAAGAAACTAAGTTTTAAGTAAATTACGATTTGGGGTTGACTGTTTAAGTAAAAGTTACCCAATAGGATAAGCTTGCACCCAATAAGTACAAGTATAGGCTTAAGGGATATCCCGGATATTTTAAGGGTTATTAGTTCTATGATCTAGAAGGAATGAAACACTCGTTCCTCATAATGCCACTTTCCTAGAGAAATATTTTTTCATGGGTTGTGCAGATTATAGAAGAATTGAACTTGACAAAGTCAATCCAAGATTTATGGAATTGGCGATAGATCGTTATACTCAAGCAAGTGAAATACCTTTTAGACACACCCTCCACGTAAGTTAGAAATAATGTAAAGAATATTTGTAAGCTATTTTTTGATACGTAAAGATGTCCTTGGGATTTTCTTAGTTGAAGGAAAAGATCCGATGACTTGTAAAAAGGTGATGTAAGACATTAATTCAAGAATATAGCAAGAATTCGTGAAATTTTAGATTGACTCAAAGCATGTCAATCAAGTATAAGACTTTATTAAGCTTTTTAAAGGAATAGTTTCAAGTGTTTGTAAAAGAGTTTACAAACAGAAGCATAAGGGCCTGTTCGAGGTGGAGACTTTGAAATAATAACAAATTATGGCATACGTGATTATTTCTTTACTATAAAATGACACTTCTTCCAATTTAGCATTAAATTTGTCTCCTTACATCTTAAGTACAAATGCTAGATTTTCAAGGCATAAATCAAAAGAATCAATAAAAACTAAAAAACCATCCATAATGCCTCTAGGAAGTGTTCCATAATGTTTGAAATGATCTTCATCATGCACCGTTAAAAGGTGGCTAGTGCATTGCATAAGCTAAATAACATCCTCTAAAATGTAAATGTTTCATAGGGATATATGAAAATAGTCTTCTCCTGGTCTTCTAAGGTGATTGCAATTTTATTGTAGTCTGAGCACCTATCTAGAAAATAATAGTACTAATGCCCAACTAATCTATCTAGCATATAATAATGAACGGCAGTGAAAATTGATCTTTTCTTGTGGCTTTGTTAAACTTCTGTAGTTCATACATATCCTCTATCTGGTCATTGTATGAGTATTGATCAATTCATTGTTCTCATTTTCAACAAAAGTAACACCTCCATTCTTAGGTACATACTGCACCAAACTAACCCATAAGTTATCAGATTTGGATAGATGATCCCCGCATCTAGCTAGTTGATTATCTCATTTTTAACTACTTATTTCATCATTGGGTTTGGTCTTCTTTGTTACTCAATAGTCAGTTTGTGATTTTCTTCTGGCAATATCTTGTATATGCAAAAGGATGGACTTATTCCACAGATGTCGACAATGCTCCAACCTAATACTCTCTTATACTGTTAAGTAGTTTCTCTTCCTATATATCATCAAGCTTACCAGAAATAATAACAGGAAGTGTGTAATAGTTACCTAGATAAGCATACCGCAAATAACTTGGTGATGGTTTTAGTTCGATTGTGGGTGGCTCTTCTATTGAGGGCTTATTTCTTGCCTTAAAATTCTTCGGTCTATCCATTGATTCAAATATGGATCTCATGTGACTAAAACTATGCAAAGCACTCAATGTTTTTATATACTCCCTTGCTTCATTGCTCTTGGGATTATCCTTATTGATCATGGCATCTTCAAAAAAGTCTTGGACGGTACAAATGTTTAAAACTTTATACACTTATCTCTTAATGACATCAACCTTAAAACAATTATCTGCTTCACTTGGGAACTTCACAGCCTTGAATATATTAAAAGTTACCTTTTTATTTTAGACCCTTATAGTCAGCTCACCCTTCAAAACATCAATCAAGATTCTTCTAGTTACTAAAAAATATCGGCCTAAAATGATAAGGATCTACCAGTCTTTCTCTATGTCAAGCACTATAAAATCTGCTGGAAAAATGAACTTGTCCACCTTAACTAGTACATCTTCAATCATTTCATTGGGACAAGTGAGGGATTGGTCAGTAAGTTGGAGTATATTTGTAGGCTTTATTGCACATTGACCAACTTTATTGTAAATTGACAGTGGCATAAGGTTGATACTATCAGGGTCAGTGCTTGTGTATCATCCTCGAATGTATATATACTTGTGTATTTATACAAGCGTAAATTCCTATGAAATCGCTAATACCCATTTATATGGTATTATACAATGTAACTTTACAGACATTGTATATTTAAAGTAGTTTGGATCAGATCTAAATGAGTTTAGATAATGGCTCATAGTTGGCCACACTGAGAGATATAATTGCTAAATATTAGTACAGCTAAGTGTTAGCTGGTTATTATACTCAGCTGATCTAAGAGTTTGAGCCTTATCTGTAATGGGATATAAACCTGGAAATATACTAGTAACTGTATAGTTGCAAGAGTTGTAATCGAGTGCCAGGAAATCTAGTTGCACAAGTATGTTCTCAAATGATTGTCCTTGATCTATTTCTGCCAATGCGGGTTTGTTGGTAGATACCGTTATATATAGATCAACATATGTCGTACCTATAGGGTATAGATGGTCATTCCTAGCCGACCGTGAGTTTAGAGTTCGTATTCACATATGGATATCCAGTTAAGACTGGATATGGGACAGATTCACGAGGGCCTTCAATAGACAACATATGTAAGCCATCAAATGAGGGTCCTCTCGGGTTGAGTAGTATACGTGGTCCTTTGACCTGAGTGCCACGGTGGGCTTGTAAGTGATCCACCATACTTTGGTTCCAGCCATGTCACAGACCTTTAACGGTGTTACCACTGAGTGTTGTTGGGTATGGTCCGATGCTTATGGAGTTCGGTGTGTACAGATATGGGATCCATCAGCTCACATAGGGAGTTTGATATCCAGATGCTTCGAGACTATATCTCAAAAAATCTTGTGGCCATAAGTATTAATCCCGGGAAAGAGTTCCATCAGGGTAAAATAATATGGCAAAGGTGTTTGCACATATTGTTCAGTGAGATACGAGTCTGAAGATAAAATATGGATGAGCACAAAGGGATTTGACAGTGATAATCTATATCCCTGCACATCCAGGATATCATGACGGAAAGACTATACGTACTCATTGTAATCTCAACTTGCATGGTTCAACGTGCTGATTTGTATATCCGTGATGTGTGCGTGGGGCATTGCTCACGGACTCATGGAATAGTTCCATTTGACGAATCGAGCGTAGGACCTAAAGAGTCCAAAATATAGAGTGTACTCGTTATGCACTTGGGCAGCGTGTCAAATTAAATTATTTAATCCAACAATATTCAACATTACCACAGAAATGCGTGCGTGTTAGTATTTAAGTATTAAATGCAATAATTAGTTAATAATTATTATTTACTAAATTATAATGACATGTGGCATATTGTAGACTCTCGGTTGAGTTTACCTAAGTGCGGGTTTGGTAAAACCCACTAGGGGGTAGACTTGGTAACTATTTATGAGGGGTAAAATCGTCATTTTACACTTTAATTATTTAATGGTTAAATAATCAAAATATCTCTTATTATAATATTATATTATATATTATTATATTATATTATATATTAATATTTTTTTTTATGGTGCCATATAGTTGGCATCTATTAATATATATTATTATATTATATTATTTATTTTATTATTATTATATTATATATTATTTTATTATATATACATAAGAGATATGTGTGCAAGTTTTGTGTGTGTGTTTTGTGTTAGGCAAGAGAATGAAAGAAATTGAGAAAGAGAGAAAAAAGGAAAAATGGAATCGGAGGAAGAAGAAGAAGAAAAAGAAAACAAAATTAGGGAAAAATAAAATTGTTTCATTTTCTTTATGGTTCCAATTGGAGCAATTGTGAATTGTTTCAAATTCTCTATTTCTTATCTTTTTGGAGAAAAGGATAAAAACATACACCTGACCATTTTGAAGTTTAAGAGTTAAACCTAGTGCTAGATATAAGGCTGTTGTTCTAGCTCACCAAGCTCATCGTGTTGGTGACTAGAACTGCTCACGAGTTGGTCTCCATACGGACTATGAGGAAATACTTGTATAAGGTTACACGTTGAGGTGAATTCTCTACCCTACTGATATATTAATGTGATTAATATATTTATTAATTGTGTTTATTGTTTATTTTAAAGGCTTCTGCCGCATATAATATGTATATGATACGTATTTTAGGCAATAAACATAATTGCACATGCATACACCCACATATATTAGATCCCCGACAATAAATACTAGCTCCCAAATCACATAAAAGCTTTTCCAAAATGTTGATTCCTAATGGTGTATAGTATGGTGAAGCTTCTGGGATCTTTAAGTTTATGAGGCAATTTATTTTATAGAATAGCATTGCACTCCTTAGTTAATGCTATTGTCTCAAAATTATCTAGATTCTTCTTTTAGAGTATGTCTTTTATAAACTTGACGTAACTCAATATTTGCTCTAGTGCCTCTACAAAAGGAATGTTAATGTGCAATTGTTTAAAAACTTTAAAAAATTTATAAAATTGCTTATCTAAATTTATTTTCTATAGTCTTTGGGGAAATAATGAAGGTGTAATGTAAGGTTATACTTGAGCTTTTTGAACTGCTTTCCCTTTGTCTTTAGTTTCTGCACAATCTTCTTCTACTACTGAAATTTTTGTTGCTAAATTTTATGCTTTTTCTTTCATTATAGTAGTTTTATTTATGTTTTCTGGCTATACATCTTGTTGTTTTGGAGGTCTCATTACATTGGTTTGCACCTCCTTACCACTTCTCAAATTGACTACTCTGCATTGCCCTATGTCGCCTCTTGAATTAGCTTAATGTTGCTTGGTAGTGCTTGTTGTGGATGGTTGTTCATGGCTAAAGCAAGCTATCCAATTTGTATCTCCAATGTTCGAAGAGAAACTACTTGCTTTTGCAAAAGTTTATCAATCTTCCTTATATACTACTATTTGCAAAATTTTATACACTCGAATTATAACCACAAGTGCATGGGTCGTAATCAAGTAATAAAATAATGGGTGAGTATTGTTCTCATGAGGATTGGTATCCTAAATTAATGCTAAATACTATAGTGTTGACAATCTAACTTTATTTAGGAAAAATTAAGGACTAAGTTTAATTATAGAATTAAAGATGCTTAAACTAAATAATTTGGTAATTTAAAGATGCGAGAGTTTTGTGGTAATAGGTTTTAAGAACTTCATTTGACAATATCGTTCTTATATTTTTTATCATTAGTGATTAACGATAAATCTTATGTATTCATTAATTAAGGGCTTAGAATTAATCTCACTACCTTTCTTGAGTGTCAAATGAGATCTTATGCATACACAACTAAGTTGATATCCTTATCTAACTTGTTATACATATATGCATTAAGCCACCCTCAAGTGATTACCCCAAGTCTATTAGTCTCCCAACTCAATAAACTCAAAGTTATGCTTTTTTAAAACCAACACATGGGTTAAACTCTTCTAAGCACATAACCCATAAGTTTAAAACATCTAATCAATTTTTCAATCAAACTAGAAGCATTAAGCTCGTAAAGAGAATAAATGAGTAAACAAAAGATTGTCATTAATAACGTAATAAATCAAAACATAGTACTAAGTAAAGCTACATTAAGCCTTAGAACATGTAATCTAGCTATCCATAGTGAAATACTTAATTACATTAATCCAAATGTTCACAAGAGTAATTATGTTCAAATAACACAAATTATAAATATAAAGTTGAAACAAATATAAATAAGGTAGAGAGAAAGAGTGAACTAGTTGGAGAAGTCCTTGGCAACCTTCAATTTTTAATGGTCTTCCATAATTCAAGCTCCAAATATGTTTCTCACTAACCTTTTTTTCTCTCTCTATTTATAAGTCTTCTCAAAAACACCCTTAGAATATTAGGGTAAAAGGGAAAAAAAAAGAATGGTAAAATACAAGTGTAGGTGGTAGCGTAGCAGCACCAAAAAGTTGATACCGTGGCTTCACTCGTTTTCATGACTTGGGCCTGCAGCCCCATGTTTTTTTCCAAATGAGGCTGCAGCCTCAAAAAGGTTAGGGTTGCGACCCGAATGCTTGAAATTTGATATCTTCTCTTTCTTGGGGCTGTGGCTTGGAAGCTTTTTAAAATCACTTCTTTGCTATTCTTTTCATTAAACTTTAATCTCTTTTATGCTCTAATTGAATAGAACCTACAAAGCAATCAATGCATACATAAGTGGCCACATTTTTAATACTGAAAATCATTAAATATTGGATTAAGAAGGATATTAAACAATGTATGAAATACATAAATTCTCCCAAACTTAAGTATTTCCTCGTCCTCGAGTAAGGAAAGATGATTAAAAGCTAAAAAGATAACAAACTATAAGAAAATACTAAACATAAGGTCAGCAAATGATTAGTAAATTGTCTCAAAAATTTCTCATGACTACAAAAGGAAAGCTTAAACATCATCACCATTTAACATGTTAATCAAACACTTATTCTAATCAACAAGTGATCCACTTGGTGCGTTTGTCAATAGCTAAAATCATTACTCACATGTACTCGGATTATTTTATTCACACAAGACAATGAAACGGTCTCCATGAGTTCTTATTTAATTAACACTATATGTTTATTTTTTACATCATTCTCCACTAATATAGGCACTCACATAATCAAGAATCAAATATAACTTTAGTTAGCTTATAATGCATAGCTAGGGTGAGGGTAGGATAAAATGGATCAATTTTAGCTCAACTCACACTATAGACACGTATTTCTCTGGAAATTACTCAAATCAAACCAATTTTGTAAAATTATTTCTTTGATTCCATTGTTATTTTGTTGTTCTTCTTTTTCTTTTTCTTTTTTTTTTTCTAAGCTGAGGGCATAGCAAACTTAATCTAAAAAAAATTTATGATTATTTTTTTTATAGATAAATAAGAGTCACTATACCTCCAAACTTAAGCTTTTTCTATTTTAAAACAACCAAAATCTATAACCAAACCAAAACCCTTCTTTAATTCACCCTTTCATTTTCAAGAGTTCACATAACTCTCTAAAAGGAGTATTATGCCTATAGCATGATGGATACTATAAAGGATAATAACATTAAAGTCTAAGGTAATGATATGGTTAGCAAAAACAGTAGCTATTAGGCTCAACGAGGTAACTAGGTGTAACAATATATAAATTTTGGCTTGAAATGCTCAATCGGCCCAAAGATGGCCTAAAATTATATTCTCGATTACGTATGCCCTATGATTTTACCTTGAGTGATGCTCAAACAAGTGCTAACGTGTTTTCGAGACCTTAAGTATTCTTGTTATGCATAAACATTTTTTAAGTAAACACAAAAACTAAATGATTCTAACTACATGCTCAAAACATCAAGTGCTCATAAAGTGAAGCCAAACTTGTCTTAGATTATCAAGAAAACAATCACAACATTCATTATTTCTAAAAGAGAGTAGCATTTGAAATCATGTATATCATTGACTACTAATCATTTAACCAACCCGCAACTAAAGATGAAAATGAAAAACAAATGCAAAATAAAACAATTAAAAACAACAACTGTAATGAGTAAGCATGATCAACATAGAAAATGAACACCGAAAAGTGTTTCCCTCTTGTCCACAATGGAAAAACAATAATAGTAAGTAAAAGAAACTTTCCCTGTAATGATGGCTTTAGTGCATCGGTGCTCGAGTGGGTGCTTGAGTTGGTGCCCAAAGCTCTATAAGGTAATCATCAAGGGATGACTCTAATTCTCTTATTTTAAGCTTGCCCGAAAAGAATTTTAGCCTTGACCGGAAGAAAGAACCACAATGGCCGGTAATTGGTTGCTTTTCCACCATAATCTTACCATAACTCATCTTTTTCCTTGTTCGGTGCATCTTATTCTTGCCATGAACTCAGGGTTGAATAGTATCTATCTCCTTCCCATCATTCGAATCCATTTTTTCAATCTTCAAATATTCTTCGAAATCATTTGGAAACTTTATCTCTTTGGAAACCGTGAATGAGACCTCCTCATCTTACACCCTCATTTTCATCTCTCTCTTCTCTATACCAATGAGAACTCTCCCGATGGTTAAGAATACTCACCCAAGAATAAAAAGAACATTCATATCTTCCTCCATATCAATGACTAAAAAGCCCATCGGTAAGATGAATTTTCTTACATTACCTAGCACATCCTCATTGATACCCTATGGATAAGTTATAGATCTATCCGTCATTTGTAAAGAAATTGTAATAGGCTTTACCTCACCAAGATTAAACTTTTTAAAGATAGATATAAGCATAAGATTGATGCTTGCTCTAAAGTCACACAAGGCCTTCATAAAGTTGAATTCCTAATACTGCAAGGGATAGTAAAGCAACTCAGATCCTTCATCTTTTGAGGAAACTTCCTTTGAAATATTGCACTACATTCCTCTATTATCCTCATCGTCTCATAGTCCTACAAAATTTTCTTCTTTGACAACGCTTCCTTTATAAACTTAATATAGTTTGGTATTTTCTCTAAGGCATCTACAAAGGGAATATTGATTGAATCTTTTTAAAGTTCTAAAGAAAATTAGAGAATTAAGCATTTAATTTCTTTTTGTAAAAGTGTTGAGAGTATGGTAATGGTAGGGTAATGATAAAACGATTGTCCGGGGAAAAATGAGTTGGGTTTGTGATTTACCTTATATAGTTCTGCAACAACTTCTTTCTCTTTACCTTCAACCACCTTCTTCTTCAAAGCTCATACTTTCATGCCACTGTTAAAGGTAATGGCATTGTAATGTTCTCTTGGGTTGGCCTCCTTATCACTTGGGAACTTATCGAAAGATTGATCTTTGATTACATCGACAAGTTGGTAAACTGAAATATCTAGTGACTTCTATGTAGCATTCATGTGGGTATAATATATTTCAATATTATCAAACCCGGCCTAATCCTTGTTGAACCTCTCTCTTGTCTCAATGATGAAAGTGCCTAGAATGTCTTTTAAAAAAGGCTTCTTCTCAGCTACTTGTTGGTTAAATCTGGATGAAGGTTGCAAAGCATTTCTTATATTACCATAAGAGAAGTTCTTATGATTTTGGACCCTATGATGATAATGTGTAGCAAGCTGTTACTCCGGTAGTTGAAGTTTTAGCAGTTGACATATTGGATTTGTTTCACATTACTCCCTTCACCAATATAAAACACATTTGCTACCATCATTGAATCTTTGCTTATTAAAGCTTCTCTAGCATTTCATGTACAAATTTTATTCACCAAAGTCAAAATTTGAGTTAAAAAAGCAACAATAAGGTCAGCTTCATACACTCTGACGGCCTTCTTCCAAGATTTTTGATAACAACATACCATCTGTTGTTGCATCTATAATATTTCTTGTATGCCCATTTAGTCCATTATAGAAGATTTGTATTGGAACCAATCTTGGTATCCATATTGGGGGCACCTTCGAATAAGGTCCTTGAATGACTTCCAGCTTCATAGAAAGGCTTCAAATCTACTTCCCTAAATTGTGCTATCTCCCACAATGTTTTGAAGTCTTAGATAGTGGAAAGACTTTTGTGAGGAATCTTTGGGAAAGCTCTTTTCATGTTGTAATACTTATCAGTTGTAAAGATTGAAGCATTCCCTTTACATTGTTCTTAAAGAGAATAGGAACAAGCATAGGCAAATAGCATCCTCTGTAACTACATTCATCTTAATAATGTCACAAACCTGAAAAAACATAGCAAGATGAACATTTGAATTCTCATTTGGCAATACCCTATATCAATTTTGTTGCATCATATTGATAAGATTTAGCTTTAATTCAAAATTATTGGCTTAGACCAATTGACGCTAGATAGCCAAATAGGTCTTATTAACCACAAGTCTAAAATAGTCCAACAATGCCCATGGTTTTTGGTTATTGTTACCATCATTGGCTATAGTTTGAGCTTGATCTCTCGTTTCTCTCATAAGCCTCCACAAAGTGTGCTCAACTTCCAGATCAAAGGGCAAGAGCTTCAAGCTATGGGCTCTTCTCATATACCTTCAACAACCATAATAACACCACAACTTAAAAAGAACAAAAGAAAAATAAAATGATTAAACTAAAATTAAGTTACTTATCCACAATACTAACACCAATTCAAAATTCACAATCTGCAACGACGGTACTAAAACTTGTTTGCAAAATTATACACACGTGAATTATAACCGCAAGTGCACAGGTTGCGGTTATGAAAAAGTGTTTAATAACAAAAACAAAATTAAGCTAACAATTGAATTCATTCATTCAATTGGAAAAGAAAAATCTGGCCAAGGAATTGTAAGGTAAGAGAAAATTTTGTTTTTGTTCTTTCAAGTGTTGAAAAACATGAAAAACCTCTCTTCTTCTTCTTCTCTCATAGATGGATCAAAATAAATGAAAAAAAAATGGAGAAAAGATAATTATATTAAACAAGAGTTGTTCAAAATAATTATCATATGAAAATATTTTTCATCATTTAAACAAAAGTTGTATGTAAATGTTTACTATCTCTATTTTAAGAAACAAAATTGTATTCAAAGAGTTTGAATACAAATTGCTGAAAATTCTAAAAATTAAGTTACCATTCTAACTCTATAATCCCACCAAACCGTTATGGATTAGAATTGTTCAACAGTTCACTTTAAGGTGAGCTCTTCAATTGGATTGTTGGAGGACTTGAAGATTTTGTAAAGTTACCTTCATTAGGTAAGTGTTCTTTACATTTTAATTTTATGTACAGAATTGTTCATCATATATAAGTTGTTGTATAATATTTATATTTGAGCATATATGTGATATATATGGTTAAATTTGTTAAATTAGGCGTATATATTAACATACTTCCACTGCGTGTAGTAATTTTTGAAATTACGTATACACTCGTATGTCACACACTCGATTCCCAACAGAAGAGTATGTCTTACCTTGTACAAACTGGCCACCATATGAGGGGCTATAAAAATACTTTACCCAGTTCCTAAAGGTAGGGCGAGACTTAGTGCCATTTTCTTTCCAACAAAACTCAAAATTAAGCAACTTTCTTGCTCTCATTAGTGGTAAGCTCAATCAAGAATACATCATTCTTAACCAGGTTAGAAATTTGATTATATCTGATACATCCTCCAAAATAGGGTAAACTCCCCTCAAGTTATTATAAAAATGTCCGTCATCATCTTCAACCGCTGAAAAGAAATGATGGCTACATATAACCCACTATGGCTTGAAATTCTCACAACTCCGCATGTTTATATTCATGAGCTACTCAGTCAGCCTAACTAGGTGTAGGGTGAAAGGGTACCTTAAACTGTATTTCAGCCTAAAGATGAGTAAGGCATACATAAGAAATTGAGTTAGAAGGTATCAATGAGGCTCGCTCTAGTTTCTCGCCAAGTAAGCCCCCATCACCTTAAGAATCAATATGAGATTCCAACATGGCTAAGAAAATGTCATTTGCATAAAGCGATGATTATATACACCATCTGAGATCCTTTTCTTAGAGGACGATTTTGTCATTTTCAAAGACGTAACCATTGTTTATCTTGAATTTGGTATAATGACCATGTTTCTTAGAGGAATATTTTGCCACTTTCAAAAAGGAGGATATTGTTTATATGTCAAATCGCAAAAAACATGTTTAATATACCAAATTCACAAAAAATATAGAAACTCTAGTTAGGTATGGCGAACTAACCCTAAAAAGCTCTACTTGGTTATGCTTATCTTTTTTGCTACAATCGAAGAAACAAGTAACAAAATCAAGAATAGAAGAAATATAAAGAATGCGATAGATATATAAAATGGATCACTTGAAGAAGAAACCCATGCAAAAATTTAAGAAATATAGAAAAAGAAAAAAAAAAGATACGAGCACACAAGTCATGCCATAAGAAGCCTTTTCGCAATAATTATAAAGAGAACTTTAAACAATTACTCACTAAGTATTGCAAGAAACCATTGAAGAATAAACAATAAATCTTCAAGGTAAATCTTTGATATGGGCTAAAGCAAAAGGGCAAAGTGGAAGTAAGCCAAGATTAAAGGAGATAAGAGAATGTAGAAATAAGAGAAGAAGACTTTTTAGAAAAAGAATAAATAAGTGAAAAAGTTGGTCAACCAGCCCCTTTTTATAGAAATAAGCTAGAGGTGATGATTGGCTATTATTTCAAAATTAACTAGCCGTTAGAAATTACTACTTAGCACAGTGAAAAATTGGCTAGTAATTTCAAAATTTTGAAAACAAAACAATAATAAGAATAAAAAGCCTAACCATTACGCGCGATATAATAGTAAAAATCCTTTAAATACTAAGAAAAGGCATGCCATAAGGATGCAAAAATGACTAGGGTCAAGCTAAGAGAGTGAACATGTATTGATTTTACGATCTGTCTTACTCACACTATATAGATTATAAAATCAAAGAGGCTAAATATGTTTATACACAAATGTCCAATGGCACAACTCCAAACTAACATATACCTAGGTATATATAATAAGGTAAGTCACGTGGACTAAAGCCATTTTATGGGACTCAACCTCTAGATCATGATTCGGTAAATATAAGGATGCACCAAGTAAAGCTCAAAACATATGGGCCCTATGGTTAAGGTCCACCTAGGGGTACTTATTCCAAAATAAGGGTAAGCCCATGTTAGTAAGGGTAATGAAAAAACAAGATCTCAATAATGCCTTATTTGACCAGTAAAATCTTACTAAATTGAAATTTGTGGTTTTCTTATTTTATTTGGTTACTAAATCACCTAATAGTCTTTTATTTAGATTTTGATATTTTACCCATTTTATTCAATAAACTCATTTTTTTATTTTTAATCGCATTATAATTCATTAAATATACAAGATTTTATGAGGATAAGGAATCAAATATATTGTTTTAACCTAATAAAAACTCCAGACCCCTTAAAAAGCCTTGCATTATATATAAAGCTAATTAGTATTCATGATTCATTATTATTTATCACTCATTCATGACTATTAAATATGATTGTCATTTATTTATCATTCATAGCCTTAAAAAAAATCATCATAGTTAAACCTCAGGTCCTTGTTCATCTTCTCACAAATATTCTTGCATCATGCATTGCCGTTAAAACACTTAAATATAGCTTTTAATTTCCTTTATCGTAACTTACAACTTGAAATCTTAAGGAGTACAAACTTTAGTTTGCCTTAAATTATCCTTGGTGAATGCAACATCACATCTCTAGGAATCTTTCTCATTGTTTCATAAATAGTCAATTATAGTAATAGCTTTGTGACTATTCCAAGGTCTCACATTCAAACAAATATTTTGTTAATCCATAAGAATAAAGTTCAAGAAGCGAGTCCCCTTTAACCTTTCAAATTAAGATTCTTTCAACTTAAAAAGTTAAATGTTCCTTATATAGAAAATATCTTTTGGTAATTTGTATTATTCATATACATATATACATCGGTTCTAAGACACATGTTTTTTCATTATTTAGTGTGTAAATCTAACTCTCATACATCTCATAGTCTGATGTTGGGATTTATCCAAAAAAAAATTAAACATTTTGAATTCAACAAGCTTTAACAAAAATAAAGAGGTTGAAAACCACTTTTTAAATTCATACTGTATCTCTATATAATTTATCATATCAACACAAGAATCACTGCAATTAATAGGGTTTGTCACATCACAATCTCCAAAATTACCAAAACACTTTGTATTTTATTTATTAGAAAAGAACTAAAAGATTTTAAGTAGTATAAAATTTTTATACTTAATTGAGTTTAAAATATGTAGTATCATTAAAAAGATTTCTCAAATTAAAAAAAGAAAAAAGAAGTCTTGTTCGTATCACGTAGCCAAATAAAAAAAGTCTTGGTTGCCTAACCTTGTGTAGAATAAATTGCAAGGGAGAAAAGTTGCCTCAGGCCTTGTATTTATTAGTGAAAGCTTGGAAATTTTGCCAATGAAAAAGTGAAGTATGGGAGATTTTTCCAGGGAGAAAGTGAGGGCTAGAAGATTTTTCAAATTAAAAGTTTCTTGGTCTTGTCACGTGGTCAAATTTTTTGTGTTGAAGAAAGATAAGATTTTTTTTTTCTAAAATGCAAATATCATTACAAAGATGATATAACTACGTTTTTAATAAAATAAAATAAGGCTATTATATATTTTACATTTACTGCTGACAAAATATACTAGAAACCTATATTTTAAGGGTGGGTGAGAATAAATGCCTCGCTTGTTTTATTCGGGTTGATCATGACATTGTACCTCACAAATGACAAGAATGTAGTTACTCCAAACTGTTAAAAGTAATTTGTATAAAACTAAAATAGTTGTTATATATTGAAAAGATAGTATTTTTTATTCATTTTTAGGAACGAAAGCAAAAGAACGGTCTTTATTATATTTCATGACCAAATTTATATAAAAATAAATAAATAAATATTACAATAGACAAGACGGAATTGTTGCAACGTCTGGGGCCATGGCTCCACCCCCAAGCCCCGAAATAATTTTTTATAAATTTATATATATAAATAATATTATATATTTTAAATTATATATTAAATTTTAAATGATGTGTTAAATAATTATTAAATAAAAAAATAATATAATAAATAATTTTAAAAATTATAAAAATTATTTATTTAGTGATTATTTAACATTTTATTTGAGATTTAAAATTAAAATATGTAATATTGCTCTTGTCATATAAATATATATTCTAAGTCTTACAACAATTTTTCTTAAATTTATATATATATATATATTTTATTATTAAAATATCTATTTTGACATCTTCAAATTCTTTTAAAATTTTTATATTTAGTGGATTAAATTATCAATTAAAAACAATTCACACTAATATTATAGACTTACTTTTTAATATATTATTTAGTATTTAAACAATATTTCATCTTTTTCTATTTTAATATTTTTATCTAATAAAAAATAATTTTTAATTTACAAGTGACCCCACTTTTACATTTTTCAACTTTAGTCTTATAATTCTTTTCCTACGTAGAAGATGGAATACATCTTCTCTTTAATACAAAAGAATTTTATACTTGTAATTTATTTTTTTATATAAAAAAAAATTCCTTTCAATTTAACTTATATAAACAGACACACAATTATTGAATGTTATACAATGATAATTTTATCTTCTTTTTAAATTTGCACTAAATTCTTCTTTTTAATTCAAAGGTCAAAAATAAAATTCTCTAAGAAATAAATAAGTTAAAATATTTTAAATTTTAATCATTTTATTTTTATATTAGTTAATTTTTTAATATCTTATTATTATAATTTTTTATATATATTTTATGAATCTTGATCTTTATAACTTTCACTTTAAATTTATTAATTTTAAGATATAAAATATATTTCTTTGATAATTTAATATGTTTATTTTATTAAATTTAAAAATTTATTTTATGATTTGACCCCAAATCTCATATTCTAGTTCTGGCCCTCACAATAGACATGAACAACCTTGTACAAAATGAATTCTGGTGAGAAGGGATAAATGATTTCTCAAATTCATAAGAGAAAAAAAGAAAATTTGTCAAATATATATAAATTCGACTGATGAACTGGGGTATTATTGTAATAGAATCACTGATTGATTGCATTTAATGATTTAGTCAAATATAGATGGCATCATCAATCGATAATTTCATTGCAAACGTAAACCGAACCCAAGTTTGTGGTGGTAATATTCTTACCTTTTAGTCTTAGTGTAATATTGACTTTAGTTCTTCTCCTAACCAGGTTATTTATCAAACTGTGGTGGATTCCAACTCGCACGCAAGCTCTGATGCGGTCGCGGGAATCAGAGGCCCTCCTTACAAATTTCTTTATGGAAACACCACAGAGATATTAGATACCAGCACACAAGTCATGCCATAAGAAGCCCTTCCGCATCAATCATAAAGAAAACTTTAAACAATTACGAGGAACCACTGAGGAATAAAGAATAAATATTCAAGGTGAATCTTTGATGTGAGTTGAAGCAAAAGGGCAAAGTGGAAGCAAGCCAAGATTGAAGGAGATGAGAGAAAATGAAAATAAGAGGCAGAAGACTTTTTAGAAAGAAAATAAATAAAATAAAAAGTGGGTCAAACAGCCCCCTTTTTATAGAAAAAAGCTAGAGGCGATGATTGGCTATTATTTCAAAATTAACCAACCACTAGAACTTGGCAAAGAAAAATATTGGTTAGTAATTTCAAAATTTTGAAAACAAAACAGTATTAAGAATAGAAAAGTCTAACCATTACCCCAGATTCAACAGTAAATATTCTCTAAATGCTAAGAACGTCACGTAAGGATGCAAAAATGATCGGTGTTATTGATTCTACGGCCTGTGTCTCTCACATTACACAGCTCATAATCAAAGGTTAAATATTTTCATATAAAAATATCTAAAGATTTAAATTTTTTGCGAAATTATAAACACGGGAATTATAATCACAAATATACAAATTATGATCAAATAATAAAATAATAAATGAGTATCTTTTTTACGAAAATTAATAACTTAAATTAATACTAATTATTATAGTATTGACAACTTAATATTATCTAAGTTAAACTAAAGTCTAAGTTAAATTATAAAATAAAAAATACTTTAAATTAAATAAATTGATAAATTAAAGGAATGAGAAATTTATGACAATGAAATTCTAAGGACTTGATTTTCTTCTATTATTTTTATGGTCTTTGTCATTAACGATTAACTAACTAATTTTATACATTTATTAGTGCAGGGTGTATAACTAATCTCATTCCCTCTCTCGAGTATTGAATGAAATCCTATGCATATACAACTAAATTGATACTCTTATCTAACCCGTTATACATACACACAGTAAGTTACTTTTATGTAACTACCCTAAATTTATTATTCTCATAACTTAACAAACTCAAAATTATACCTTTTACAACCAATCCATTCAATGCAATTAAAAGTTTTAAGCACATTAAAAGTATAAATAAATCACATAAAATAATCATTAATCTCATAATAACATCAACACATATTGTTCAATAGCGTTCTATCAAACTCTATAACAAATAATCTAGCAATTCATATAGAAATGTTCAGTTACATCAAACCAAATGTCCATAAAAGTATCAATGTTTATATCAACACAAAGCACAATCACAAACTCAAATTGAATGTAAATGAGATAAAGAGAAAGAGAAAACTAGTTTGAGAAGTAGTTGGAAGCTCCAATGTGTTTCTCTACTAGAACTCTAATTTTCTCTCTTTAATTTTGTACTCACCTCCTCCCTTTTTAAATGAGACCTTTAGTTTTCTTTTTATAGGTTCTAAAATTATGACAAAAGTGAAATTTTCTACATCGATTGGCATTGTAGGATGGAGATTCTGCCAGAATTGGCATCGTGACGCCAGATTTTGACGTTGTCGCAGGGTACTGTTCACATAAATAATACCACTATAAATAATAAAATACTATTCACATTTTTTGTTCCCGTGTCGCAGTGCCGTGGCCTTATTCTTTTGGCACCGCAGCGCCACAACATGAATTTTTACAATGCTGCGATGTTGCATTATTGTAGATTACTGTTTATGTCTAGTATAGTATAATACTGTTCATGTCTACTGTAGTAGTTATTGTAACCTACAAATTAACGTTAACACACATTAAAAACATATATTTTTATTTAAGTTGATCAATCATCAAATTTAAGAGATTAAAACTATAGATATAAAATATGTTCATCACAAGTCCAAGCCAACATATAACTAAGAACATATAACAATGTAAGTCACATAGACTAAAGCCACTTTATAGGGCTCAACTTGTAATCATAGTTTGGTAGATATAAGATTGTACTAAATAAAACTTAAAACTTATTGATCTATGATGAAAGCCTACTCGAGGATACTTAACCCAAAATAAGAGTAAGCCTATATTAGTAAGGTTAATAGAGAAATAAAATCACAATAACGCCTTATATGACCCTTAAAAATCATACTAAATTGAAATTTATAGTTTTCTTATTTTATTTGGTAATTAAATCACTTAATGATCTTTTATTCAAAATAAATTTAATATTTTACCTATTTTATTTAACAAACTCATTTTTTCTTTTAATGGAATTACAATTCATTAAATATACAATATTTTATGAAGATAAAGTGTCAAATAAAATTGTAATTCCATTAAAAGAAAATTTTGGAATTACAATATTCTTAGCATTGTACATAAAGTTGATCATTATTCATGACTCATTACTATTTATCACTCATTCACGACTATTAAATATGTTTTCAATTACTCATCAGTCATAGCTTGCAAACATTTCATCATAGTTAAATCTCAGGTCCTTGTTCATCTTCTTGATCATAGTTAAATCTCAGTCAGTAGAGTTTTGCTACATCACAATCTCTAGAACCACTTAAAACACCTTGTATTGTATTTATTAGGAAGAACTAAAAGATGTTAAGTATTATAAACTTTTTATATTTAACTGAGTTAAAAAAATATAGTATTATTAAAAAGATTTCTCGAATTAAAAAAAAAAAAGTCTTGTTCGTATCACGTAGCCAAACAAAAAACGTCTTGTTTGCCAAACCTTGCGTAGAATAAATTGCAAGGGGGAAAAGTTGCCTCAAGCCTTTTATTTATTAAGGCTAGTAGATGTTTCGACGAGAAAGTGAGAGCTTGGAAATTTTGCCAGTGAAAAAGTGAAGTATCGGAGATTTTTCCAATGAGAAAGTGAGGGCTAGAAAATTTTCAAATTAAAAACTTCTTGGTCCTGTCACGTGGTCAAGATAAGTTTTGTTTTTCTAAAATGCAAATATCATTACAAAGATGAAATAACTACGTTTTTAATAAAATAAAATAAGACTATTATATATTTTACATTTACGGCTGACAAAATATATTACAAACCTATATTTTAAGGAAGGGTGAGAATTAAATGCCACACCTCACAAATGAAAAAAATGTAGTTACTCCAAACTCTTAAAGTAAATTTGTATAAAACTAAAATATTTGTTATATATTGAAAAGATAGTATTTTTTTTAATTCATTTTTTAGGAATGAAAGCAAAAAAACAGTTTTTATTGTGTTATATGACCAAATTTATATAAAAATAAACAAATATTATAATAGACAAGACGAACTGTTGCATACCTACTTATATTTATGAGTGGTGCTAAATTTTTTAAATCATATTTTAAAATTTAGATTTTAAATGAGATATTAAATAATTATTGAGTGAAAAAAATATGTGATTAATAATTTAAAATATTGCGGATATCAAGCCATGCATTTCAGTTTGACAACCATATGGCATTAACTAAGTCACAACCTTGATATCCCTTTTATTCTATGCGCAGCAGAAAATCATAACTCATACGATAAGTAAGAACGCATAAGATCAACATATTAATAAAGATAAAGAAAACAAATCAATCAACATGACACAAGATATATGTGGTTCGGCCCAAATTACCTACGTCCACAGAGGATCCACGATCCAGCTTCTTATTATTGATATAGATTATTAAGTACCTTCTTACATCATCAATGATCCCACAAGACCCCTTAGTATCTCCCATAGAGACCTCTAAGTATCTCCTCATAAGAGATTTTTACAAAGAACAAAAGAATAGCTCGAGCATTTAAACAAAAAGGCTTTATGATGTTTCTTTTGTTCACTTAAGAACCAAAAGAAAATACTCCCCAAAGGTTACACCCTAGTGCATCACGCACTTAGTGTCTACCTAGCTCTTTTATTCTCTCTTATGGTTACATCTTGAAACCTTAGATGCTCGATCTTAAACAAAAGAGTTTATAAGTATTTATATATGGTGTATTTCATGCCTACTAACCCTATTCCTTGTTCGAGTAAGATTCCACTTGTTTTGGAAGTCTAAAACTTAAAATCCCAAACCAAAATTGCATCCTGACTTGTCTGGGCTCCGCAGAGCTGGCCTTTCTAGCGCCCACAGCCGCGACGCTAGATTGCTATCTTGGGCGCCGCGGCACTCAACCCTAGTGGTACCCTTCCTCATTTTCTTCGAGTCTTCGAGTCCCGTTTCACTTCCCCCTTCGTGTCCTACACGTCCTAGACTTCTTCATACGTGTCTCACACGTTCTAGACTTCTTGAATCACCAATTTTCCAACAAACCTCTCCTTAATTCAAAATCTCTCTATGAAGCTAATCATCGTCACCCCTCATTGACCAATGCTCACTAGCATGGTCTATAAGTCAAATCCCAGACTTAACAAAAGCTCTTACGACTACGGTCTCCAAAGATTCCTGAATGCTAATGTCTAGAGTAATTTAATGTTGTGATCTTCTATGTCCCTAAAACACCATGACCACAACCCTTAATGGTGAAAACACATTCTTGCCATTGCTACTCTTCCCACACATTCTCTTTCGACCCTTGCCACAAAGTGATATAATTCACAAGCTGCTTTATGGTCTATTTCAAATCAACAACCCTATGTTGATCCCATTCTAAGCACTTTTCTTTAAGCACATAGTCTCCCTTTGTGCTTATAACTCTCCGATCCTTTTACTTCCCATTTAGTATTCATTCTTTATATCTTCCATGAATCTCCCTATTTTGATCTAGCAGTCCCGAGTCCATTAGGTCTTTATGAGATGAGAAATGAAATCTCATACTTAGTCCCTACCTTGTCGTTTTTACTATGTAATCTTAATCTTATTCTACCAATCCTCTATGACTTACCATAAGCCATATTTCTCCAATTGGTAAATAATGATTCTTCATGACTCATATGAAAACACTACCCTAGATCCCAAAAATAGTTCATCCATCAGACACTTATTCCTCCAGAAGCTCTCATGCGATCAAGATTTTTGCCTAGTCATCCAACAGACTTACAAATCCACCTTCCTTTTATCTTTGTCTTTCTCTTAGGACTATCCCCTTGAGCGCCCTAGACACCTTTTGGATCTGCCCTTCAATCTTGATTATTCTTCTATTTCCATCTTTATTTTGTGTCCAATCTGAATGATTCTTCTAATTAGGACCTAGATGACGTCATCTTCTTAGTAGTCTTTTTTTTAAGAGTAATCCTTACTCAAAAAATAAAACTACCTGGTAAGGCTATTATGTTTTTCTCTTTCAGATAATTATCTTCCCTATTGTTCCTCTTACATTTGTGAGTCCCTATGGCTGATACTACTGTCTATGCTCTGCAATCTTGACTTCAACCCACGATCTGATACTAGTTTGTTGTGGATATCAACCTATGCACTTTAGTTTAACAACCATATGGCATTAACTAAGCCACAGCCTTGATACCCCTTTTATTCTATGCGCAACGAAAAATCATAACTCATACGATAAGTAAGAACGCATAAGATCAACATACCAATAAAGATAAAGAAAACAAACCAATCAATAAGACACAAGATATACGTGGTTCGGCCAAAAATTGCCTACGTCCACAGAGGATCCACGATCCAGCTTTTTATTATTGATATAGATCACTAAGTACCTTCTTACATCAATGATCCCACAAGACCCCTTTGTATCTCTCATAGAGACCTCTAAGTATTTACCATTGATCACTATAACTCCTTAAGATCTCTTAGTACTTCTCATAAGATATTTTTATAAAGAACACAATAATAGCCTGAGCATTTAAGCCAAAAGGGATCTATAATGTTTCTTTTGTTCACTTAAGAATCAAAAGAAAACACTACCCAAAGGTTACACCCTAGTGTACCGCGCACTTAGTGCCTACCTAGCTCATCTATTCTCTCTTATGGTTACATCTTGAAACCTTAGATGCTTGATCTTAAACAAAAGGGTTTACACATGTTTATATAGGGTATATTTCGTTCCTACTAACCCTATTCCTTATTGAAGTAGGAGTCCACTTATTTTGGAAGTCCAAAACTTTCTAAAACGTGAAATCCTGAACCAAAACGGCATCCTGACGCTGTCCTTGGCATCGCGGCGCTCAGCCTTAGTGGTACCCTTCCTCGTTTTCTTTACTTCATTCACGTCTTCGAGTCCCGTTTCACTTCTTTCTTCGTGTCCCATACGTCCTAGACTTCTCTATATGTGTCCCACACGTTCTAGACTTCTTGTGACTCTCCACTTTGGTATTCATCTCAATTCTTGTCCAATCAAAATTGTTGAATTACCAATTTTTCAATATTAAAAATTACAAAAATCAATCGCCCAATAATTGTTTAACACTTCATTTGATATCTAAATTTGAGATGTGTAATATTATTGTTATATATATAATCCAAAGCTTGAAACAATTCCCTTTAAATTTATATATATATATATATATATATAGTATTAAAATATTTATTTTGGCCCCTCAAATTCTTTTAAAATTTTTATATTTAGTAGGTTAAATTATCAATTTTAAAAAATGGTCTACATTAGTATTAAAGACTTACTTTTTAATATATTATTTAATATCCAAATAATATTCTATCTTTCTTTACTTTAACATATTTTCTTAATAAAAATAATTTTTAATTTACAAGTGGCCTTTATTTTTATAGTTTTGAACTTCATTATCTTATTTTAATAAAAATAATTTTATATTTATAAGTAGTCTTTAATACAAAAGAATTTTATATTTATAGTTCTTTTCCTACGTAGAAGATGGAATACAGCTTTTGTTTAATACAAACAAATTTTATTCTCTCCAAATTTGCATTAAACTCTTATTTCTAACTCAAGGACAAGGAAAAAAAAATCTTCCTAATACAAACAAATTTTATTCTCTCCAAAAATAACAAGTAGGTTAGAATATTTTAAATTTTTTATAATTTTATTTATATATTAGTTAATTTTTAATATCTTATTATTATAATTTTATTTGTATTTTATGGATCTTGATCTTTATACTTTTACTTTTTTTAATTTTAAGATATAAAATTTAGTTTTATCGATAATATAATGCATGTTTTTTTATTAAATTAAAATTTTTATTTTATGATTTGGCCCCTAAATCTAAAATTCTGGTTACAACCCTTGATAATGGACATGAGCAACCTTGTATAAAAACAATTCTGATGACAAGGGATAAAAGATTTCACAAATTTATAAATAAAAAAAATTGTCAAATATATATTAATTCGATTGATTACGTGGGTATTATTATAATAAATTCACTAATTTAATGATTTAGTCAAATATAGATGGCTTATACTAGACTATATATAGTAGGTAACTTTGTTCCTAATCAATCAATAATTTCATTGCAAACCTAAACCAAACACCAGTTTGTGGTGGTGATGGCATTGATGATAGTACTCTGCTTTTTATGTCTTTGTTTAATATTGCCTTTAGTTCTTCTCATAACTAAGTTATTTATCAAACAATGGTGGATTCCAACTCGCTTGCAAGCTCTGATGCGGTCACGGGGAATCAGAGGCCCTCGTTACAAATTTCTTTATGGAAACACCAAAGAGATGTTAGAAATGAGAAACGAATCCATGAGTGGCCCAATGGAATTCTGTCATGACATATACTACAGAATTCAGCCTCACATCTACTCATGGACCAAGCAATACGGTAAAATAAGAACCTGTTCATTATATTTACGATTTTCAACTGATTTGTATTTGCGAGTTGTTATCAAATTCACATTCACTATTTCTTTTTAAGATTGTCAACATAACCCCATTTGAGTACAGGGAAGACCTTCTTAACTTGGAATGGTTGTAAACCTGAATTGGTGATCATGGAAATCGATCTGGTTAAAGAAATTTTAAGCAATAAAGATGGATCATATCCGAAAGCAGAGTTCGAGCCTATAACGTTCAAGATATTTGGTGGTGGGCTTGCACATGCCGAAGGTGAAAAATGGCAGAGGCAACGGAAACTCGCCACCCACGCTTTCATGCGTGCGGAAAGCTTAAGAGTAAATTCTAGATTTTGCTGTCAATCGTTATCTTCAATACATCACTGCATGCTTAGAAAGATACTAAAACTAAAAGTTACTAAATCATAGGGTATGTTTCCGGCAATAATTGGGAGTGTGGAGATTATGTTTGAAAGATGGAGAAAAAATGAAAGCAAGGAGATTGAGGTATCTCAAGAATTTAAGATTTTGACAGCGGAAATTATAACTAGAACGGCTTTTGGAAGTAATTACCTGGAAGGGGAAAGCATATTCCATAAGCTTGTGAGGCTGGTTTTCTTCGTCACCAGAAATGATAATGATTTCAAGGCTAAAACGTCTCTAAGAGGGCAAGTTCTTCTCTCTAGTTCCTAATATTTGCGACTACGTCGTTTTACACCTACACTTATCTAATTGCTTCCTAATAACTAAATTTATTCTAATTTTGTTGCAGAAATTTTGTGAAAAACTCCGACCACATTGAAGCAGACAAACTCGAACAAGGGATTCGAGATACTATCATAGGGATGATAAAGAACAGAGAAGAGAAGGTGATGAAGGGAGAACTAAACGACTACGGGAACGATTATTTTGGGTTGCTTTTAAAGGCTTATCACGATCCTGATGTGACTAAGAAAATATCTTTTGACGACATTATTGACGAGTGCAGGACATTCTTTCTTACCGGTAATGATACTGTATCACACTTACTTACATGGAGCATTTGGCTTCTTGCACTTCACAGTGATTGGCAAGAGAAATTGAGGAAGGAAGTGCTTGAATTATTTGGCAAACAAAACCCTACACTGGATGACATGGGAAAGTTGAAAACTGTAAGCATGCATGTTAATTAAAATAATAAAATCGTGGAATTATATTATTTTTGTTCTCAATATTAATTAACAAATTTAATTTTCTCTCATTTATGCTTTTGTAGATGAGCATGGTTATCAATGAATCGCTACGACTATATCCACCTACTGTTATTCTTCAAAAAAGGAAAGTCAAGAGGGAAGTCAAACTGCGAAATTATATTCTTCCAGCTGACATGGAAATTACTATTCCTATTCTGGCAATTCACCGTGATCCGCAAATTTGGGGAGAAGATGTTCATCTTTTCAAGCCAGAGAGATTTGCTGAAGGGGTAGCTAAAGCTACCAACAACAATCAAACGGCATTTCTTCCTTTTGGTTCGGGACCAAGAATTTGTGTGGGATATAATTTTGCAGCTATAGAAGCAAAGGTTATTCTCTCAATGATTCTGCAACGATACCAGTTCAATCTGTCGTCAACTTACGTCCACTCACCGTATCTACATGTTACACTTCGCCCCCAACATGGACTGCAAATAAAGTTTCATCGAATTATTACCAACTAGAATTACTAGGTACAAGTATAATAATAAAGAATTTTCTAGATTGAAGTTATGGGCTGGCTATTTTCTAATCTCTCTCAATAAGAATTGGAGTAGTCAATGTAGGAGAAATGATCGACCTGCGGGGCCAAAAAAATATTTGCTAAATAAACAGAATTTATGTACTATTCAAATGTTGTGGTAGGATTTGTACTCAGAAATAGAATAAATGAATGTGCCAAGTGTTGCTCGATTAATGTTTTACGTTTTATGGCCATTTTCACATATGCAAGTGGTGGATAAAAAAAAAAAAGGTACATCTCAAATCTAGGGCACGAAGCATTTGTTTAGATGACTTAATAATAAAAAGTTTATAGTATATTTTTCTATTAAATTAAAGACCTTAAATTCCATTTCTCACTCTCCCAAATAAAAAAAAAAAAAATCTAGGGCACGATCATTTTGTCTTTCTAAGTGCGCACGAATTCCAAATCCAATAATTAGAGGAGTGAGGTTATTTACATACTAAAAATAAATATTTATATACTTATTTTTTAATTGACACCTATTTTTTATAATTGAAGTTTTTTTTTTAATTAAATTCATTGATAATAATGCTTAAACAAATAAATAGTACAAAGTGCCAAATATACCATATTAGAACATGACAACTCGTTAACAGATTTAGGAAACTAAATCATCACCTATCTGTCAAGTGATTTATACTTTGACCATTTATAATATTTAAATATCTAATCCAAACAATATCTTTAATATTATGAAAAACATCAAAAATAAAAAAAAAATTATTTTAAAATACCACTTAATTACATTCCTTCAAAAGAGATTTATTTTTATTTTTCCTGCAAAAAAAAGAGACCTCGCGCTGCCAGTTGAGTGAGTGACGATTGATATGGCAAGCCAGAAGAACCTTGTGCTAGATGCTATAGGAAAAGCTCCATTGAAAAAAAAATGTTAAACTATCTCATTATCTTTACCACAAAAGGGCAAATAGCTCAAGGTATAAACTCCTTGTTTGTTAGCTTCTCTCTGGTAAATAATCTATTCCTCAAAGTCAACCAAGCAACAAAATTATGTTTGGGAATATGTTGAGACCCTCATACCAGTTTATACCATCCAACCTTAGCAATTGAATTTTAAAACACCGATATGTACTCGCAATTGAAAATTTCCCATTTGGCCTTCCATTCCAAGAAATTCTATCTTTTAAAGAAATAGAGAAAGTATTACGAATGTAATTCCAAACATGATCTGTGTAATTGTCCAAAGGATCAAGTAAGCTCTATTGTCCACATTGCCACAAGTCTGAAACCTTAGCATCCGGAGAAATATTAGCATCATTATGTTCACTTGAGAACATTTATTGATTATTAACTCCCCATTATCCATGGATTCTATTAGAAGTAGAAAAATTTACCATCACCCAATTCATAGTTAAACAGCTTTTTTTGTTTTTGCTCCTCAAGTCCAAAATCTTTCTCTATGTCTAACTACAATCCATTAACTTTGTAATTTTTTAAAAGCTGAGCCTTTGAAGTTTATTATCGATCACCCATCTAGTTTATAACGACGATTTTACTGCAATCAGGTCCCATACATGCTTGGTAACTGCCGCCAAATTCCAAGATCTTATTAGCTTAATACCAAGGTCACCTTCTTCTTTTTACCTTTACATACCTCATCCCAAGCTACTAATCCTCTATTCCGCTGTTGGTCTAAACCATGGCATAAAATCTTGCGCCATTTTTTTTAATTTCTTTGAAGACCGATTTAGGGAGAATAAACATTGGCACCAATAGACATGCATAATCATTAAGGTAGAATTAATCAATTATAACCACCTTGCATGATTCAAAAATTTCACATTCCAACTTGAAATTTTGGCAATTATCTTATTCATTAGTTTCTGGCAAAAGTCTTTTTAAGTCTTCTAGAGATAAGGGAAATACCTAAGTATTTAGGAGGCAAAGCACTAAATTAAAATTGAGTTTGCTGTAAAATGGCCTTCTTGGAAGGATTAGGGACATTTTCGAAGAAAACGAAGCTCTTACTTGCATTAAACTACAAGCCAGATCCCCTAAAGAAATCATTTAACATTTTCTTAAATTAACCAATTGAGCTGACATCACCATAACAAAACAGAAATAAGTCATCAGCAAAAATTAAATGGTTTAATCTCAGTCTATTGCACCCCTTATGAAACGTGAACTAATCCTGAGGAATGCAACATGAGCTTTTACTGAGACACTCTATAGCTAGCACAAAAAGCAAGGGGGACATGGGATCTCCTTGCTACAAACCTTTTTTCCCCAGGAAAAGCCCTTCAAGCTACCATTAAATACAACTAAGAACATACAAGTTCTAACACACACCATGATAAGTCAGATAAAGAGTAGGTAAAATTAAGCTCTATTAACACCTTTTCTAGAAAATCCCATGAGACTGAGTCATAAGCCTTGTGAAGGTCTATCTTAAGGGTATATCTTGGTACTCCACTGTGTTGATCATATCCCCTTACCAATTCATGAGCCAATAAAACATTGTCTGCTATGTTTCTATGAGAGATAAAAGTTAACTGACTAAATTAACCAGATAGTTACCCCTTTTCTTCATCTAAAAGTGATTATTTTAGTAATACACTTATAAAGGATAGTACAAAATGCAATTAGTCTAAAGTCATCTAGGCCATTAGGGTTAGGTAACTTAGGTATAAGCATAATGGCAGTGGCATGAATAGATTTATAGAATTGACCTGAAGAGAAGAAGGACTACACAGCGTTAGTTACTTCATTGCCAATAATGTGCCAATATTTTTTTAAAAATAGACTATTATAACCATCAAGTCCTTGAGCATTATCCCCATTGATACTAAACATAGCTTCTTTAACTTCTTAGGTAGTGACAAGGGCATTAAGCATGTATTTATCTTTTATCTTCAATTTAGGGCATGCATCTATGATTCTCTTTTGGATAGACACCCTGGAGTATGTGTTTGTCCCTAACAGTTCTTTATAATAATTGATAATGGCTTGCTTTATAGTCTTAGGATCATGAGTGTTTTTCCCATTTTGGCATTCAATATAAGTGATTTTATTTGACTCTTCTCTATTTTACTGAGTTATGAAAATATCTAGTATTGTAATCTCTTAATCGAATCCATCTAATTCTTAATTTTTGTCTGATAATACTTTCCTTAGCATAAATAACCTGCCTCAAATGTTGATAAACATATGTTTCCTTTTCCTGAAGAACTTTATTAAAGGGATCATAAATCATTCTCTTCTGTAGAAAGTGTAGCATCTTCTTATAGTCTTCAATCTTCTAGAACACATCATAGAAGAAGTTTTTGTTAATTTGTTTCAACTTAACTTTTAAAGATTTGAGTTTAGACTAAACACGAAACATTGGGGAACTATAAACATTACTCTGCCAAATTCGATCACATATGCTGAGAAAATCAGAATGAGAGCACAAAGTATTAAAGAACTTGAAAGAAACTTTACGCATAAGGGACACCTTGAAAATAAAAACCACAAAATGGGAGTGATAAAAAATACCAGATGGTAGTACTTCACATCCAAAAGCCTCCCACATGTCCAGCCATTTTCTATTTACAAAGGCCTAGTCAATTTTCCTCCATATTCATTGATCTTCTATCTAATTATTGCACCATGTGAATCTACATTCATAGTTTTTTAACTCGAACAACTTAAGCAGTAAGTTCGATTCCTTAAACGGATCCATTATAATGTCATTAATCCATTGGCCACTAATTTTGTCATTATTGCTAAGAACATTATTGAAGTTACATTGGATCAACCAAGGTGAAGTGTTAGTAGCCAATCCATCTTAAAGGTCCATCCATAGACTCTCTCTATCATTAGCAGAAAAAGCCTTATAGACAATAGTCCATAGGAACTCATTGTCATCAACAAGAAATTTACAATGGATAAATTATCAATGCTTTTTCAAGATCACCACATTGCATCTAATGGGATTAAAAATAATCCAAATTCTTTCCATATCTAAACTGTCAGAGTTATTTTCCAACTTCCAACCTCGTAACGCTAATTTTCTCTAAACAATATCTATGTTAGCTAGTTTAACTCTTGTTTCTAACAATCCCAAAAGACAAACATTTCTTATTCTAATCATATTTCTCACCTCTAATTTTTTACAGGGGTCATAGAGACCCCGCATGTTCCAACTAGAGATCAGTGTCCCTTAGTAGAGGATTTAGAGGCCTTTATTGCATTTTGGCCTTCTCCAATAATTTCTACCTCATTTGTTATAGCAATAGTCTTCCTTAAGTTGAATCTATCAATTGCCTTAGTTGCATTTGAGTCCTCAATTTCTGGTGCTTATGCCATTTCCTTAGGATCTCTCTCTAATCTCATCAGAATCCTGCTTAACCATCCCATCCTGGCCTTTAATATACATTATCTGTACGTAATTTCTAGAATGTGTTTTAGGAGCTTTATTTCCACTCTGGTTGTTCTGATTAGTACCTTTAACTTTCTACACATGTTTAATCTCTGCCCTACATACTTTTCCATCATGACCAAACTTTTTGCATTTGTGGCACATAATAGGCTTCCACTCATAGAAGGAAAATTGCATCTCCACAAAAATTCTTGCATATGCTAACCTTGTTCTACTCAAAGTACATTAGACACAGTATTTAGGAGTACCCAGAGAGCTAGCAATATGACTTAATAGATAGGAGCTCCAAAATTCCCAAGGAAATCCAGGAAATTGTACCCAAATATATAAAGATCTAATGCTAGCTACATCTATGGCCATCCGAGGATTTTAGATTTTAACAATTAGTCAGCGTTTATCAAAGGTAAGGGGACTATCCTCAAGAGCTCTTCGTTGCCTAATTTCATCCTAAAAACTTAAACAAGAATAGATCATTTTTAATTACATGAATTGAGATTAGCCCAAATTATTTCCATCAATTTAGAATAAATGCTTGTAGTTCTTGGATTATAGGGAATAGACTATAAACACATCTAATTAATGTATAGTGCCATCTTCTCCCTTCCTCAATCAATTCATCAAAATGAAATTTAATAATTTTCTTACCATTGCAAATTGTAGAGGGGACAAACTACAGCTCACTCTCAGAACTCCTGTACTGATTTCCAGAAAACAACAAAGTCCACAGACAAGCAAGCAAAATCTTCTCTTTTTTGGTTGACTTGCTCACATCAAACCCCTCAGAAGTGCCGGCAACTCGCTGATCAGAAGTAGCAGCAGCTGTTCCAGATTTCGACTCAAGTTTAGAAAGATGGCCTCCTGAACAAAAATGCGCCAGCAACATCTATAGCTTCAGCCATAGAAGAAAAGTTGCTACCACTAATCCCATAGAGTGCTTCGCGGTCGATGGAGCTATAAATTAAATCAAAACCCAATTCACCACCAACAATAACCGCCTGAAGATTTAGTGATCTCAGAAGACTTCATAGGGGATTCGTTAACCGCGTCATCCACCAGTGCATCATTCCTCATCCTAGCTTTAGCTGATGACCGGCACATAACCACAGCATTAGAGTCGAACTTTGGACGAGATCGTGTCATAGAGTGAGGCGTGTTACAAGCCTTCTTCTTCCTATAAAAATGGCATATATTAGCGTAATGCTAACGTAGGCCGAGAGAAAAAGACTTGTACAATTTTGAATTTTTCCTTTGATGCCGAATTTAATTCCAACCAACATATTTTATGTACTATTTTTCCTTCACCAACAATAATATGCATCATAACCTGTAAAATGAAAAAAAGAATCATCTGTAATATCTCTGCAGCTTTCATTATTGTTAGATATTTTATGTTATTTTATGCCCTTAAACTATGTGTAATAATATTTTACTAGATTAATAAAGTTTATTCATGTATATAATTGAGCATACACTGATGAACCTATATTTATAAAGTATGTGATATATGTATTAGGTATATGATGCTAATACAGAGGGTATAGATCACAAGTTCTTCATAAATTAAATCTAGTTCACAGCTATTAATGAAAAATGGCATATCATTATGTAAGGTTATAGTTTTTCTGCTTCTTATAGTGAATAATTTGCCTTGATCATTGAATAAGAGACTTCGAGTAGAAAAATTAGTGTATATGTTACACTGAACGCGACTACTGTGAATTTTGATCTGGTTAACTAAATGTCGTAGATCATAATTTACAAAAGCTTTAATAAGCTTGATTGATCTTAATCCTGATCAGGTAATGAATTTATATTCATGTATTATATCTTTTAAGTTATCACGGAGTGAGATCTAAATAAACGGTCAAAACCTCAATAACTTAGAGATATAATTTCATGGGTCGTAAGAATATATATATATATACAAGATAAAATCTGATAATTAATGTCCACCTAAACTGTTTGCAGTACTTGATCATTAGAATCTGTTGCCACAGTTTATTCAATAAATTATTTATTGAATAATAATATATATTTATAAATTTATTAACAAATATAGACATATTAAAAGTGATCATTAGATCATTCAGTGACTTAGGGACAAACAAGTAATTAAAGAGGCAAGACAGTTTTTTCATGGCCTATCTTTAATTATAGACATCAGTTAGGGGACTAATTAAGTGGTTATTATTGGTCTGAAGACCAAGCCCAATTAATTAAAATAATTTTTAATTAAATGAGCTTTTATATTATAACATTGATTACTAGAGTGCAACCTTTGATTTTTAGTAGAATAGCTTGGGGTTAACTTAGAAGAATTAGTATATTATGAGATAATAAGGACTATGCATTTTAAGTTGGAGTTAGGAAGCCCATGGGTCTTGCAGTCCCTCTACTAACTCAAATCCTAATAAAACTCTAATTTTCTAATTATAATCAAATTCTAAATACCCAATAAAGATTTCTATATATATATGTGAGGTATAGAGTAGTAAACCACCAAAATCATATAAAGAAAAAAAATTATTTTTACGTATTCTTACATGAAAAAATAATTTAATTAATACAATTCTCTCAGATTTAGGTATTAGTGTTTTTAGAGATTAAGAAAGATCCATATGTCCATACGTAGATTGCAGCCAATCATTCAAGATATGTCATAGCAAAGAATTGAGGTAATCTTTTATCCCTATACATGTAATTATAAATAAGACGATATAGCTTCTGCTACATTTATTTTTATTAAATAGAAAATATTTTCCACCTTATTTTACATTACATGTATAGTTTATTTTTATGTATGGTAGTAATTGTTTATTGTGGCACTAATTACATATTAATTTATATTGTTATTTTTTTCATTAATTATGTGATGAATGGTTATGTCCAATAATTCATAATTAGATATTTGTTTGCATTTTTTCTTAGAATTGTAACAAAAGAGGGTAATGAAATTATATCATAATTTTCTCTCTTATTTAGATTAAATCTTGGTGACTCTTTAGATTTTATTTGTATGCCAATTTATTAGCATAGGATTTTTATTTGTAATATAAAGAATATATATTTTTAATTTTTTGTTGTATTATGAATAAAAAAAAAAGAAAATTTTGAAATTGAAGAGCCACGTAGCTGCCACTCATTCATGGCAGTAGCATTATGGTGGCTAGCCACCAGCGCGTAAAAGTTGGCATTCTCTAAAGGCGATGCAAGCAAGGCAGTACGTTCCATGCTAATGGGCTTACCGGATCGCCGATTGGCTCATTATTGGTGGCTGCATTCAGCAGCAACACTTGGAGGAGAAAGGAGACGCTGCCAATAATGGCTGGCTGATTGCTCATGGTTTCATGGTCGGCACTATCGGCAGCCAGCAGCAAGCTCCCTTGGTCTTTTCTCATTAGTGAGCGGCGGTTGAAAGCTTGGCTGGACTACTGAACGGCAACTGAAAACGTGGGTTATGAAGTGCTGGGAAAGAGAAGGAGCGGCGGAGGGTGAATATTATGGAATTAGAGTTTTCACTGGCATTAGGCCCCTCTTTGTTTTAATTAATTCTGATTTGGTCAAGTTTATTTGTATATTGTATAAATAGACCCTTAAAATTTATCTATTATGCAAATAGACCCTAATAGAATTGATTATTCTCACTCGGCCCGCTCTAATTTTGGATAATTAAAGCTTGAGCAGATAACTTATAAAAATTTTCAATAAAATTTTAAATTTAACCCAAATTTATTTTTGGACTAATTTTGGGTATTTACAAATTTAAAGTTGGTCCAAACTTCTTTTAAGCTTGGTTCAATTTTATAAAAAAAAATTTTGGGTTATTTTATTAAAATTATTGGGTCTAAAAATATTTTTATTTAAATTTTTTAGAAGACCCAAAAATATTTTAAGTCTAAAATAAGCCTAATTTATTTTTTAAAATAAGTGAACCAAAGAAAATTAGGAGGCCCAAAATTCAAGCCCATAAAAATAGACAAGTAAGAGGAAGTAACATTATGGAAGAGCCGAAGTTAACTTCAAGGAAGACTTTGAAGAATTTAGGCTTAATTTTTAATATTTTTCTTTCTAGGAAAAGTCATGAATTATGGGTTATTTATTTATCTAATTAATTGATTGGATAAATAATATATCATATAAATAAGGGTGTCGCATTCACATGCTTATGCATAAAATATATCATATTGTATGTCATTACTGTTTTAATGAAATTAGGATGAGATTATTGTCGTATTTTTAATATTATATTAATTTATTATTTGACGTGATCTTATTAATTATTTTATGAAAATAAAATTAGATATTAATGAGTAAAATGTTATTTTATAAATTAATTAAAAACTCTAAGAATTAAAATATTGAGTGAGAAAGGGCTTTAGGCATAAAGCTCATGGCCTCTATTATTGGTCTTATAGTAAGGTAAATTAATGTTTTACCTCAAATCTTGTGAGCTCTGTACGGAGGGTATTAATCAGAACTGGTTACTAGATAGGACTTCCCTAAAGGATAAGATCCAATATAGGACTCATGCGAAACTGTCTACGATGCGTTTTTAATTGAAAAATATAAATGATTGAAATAATAGTTATACACTCAACTTAGGTTGATTGATATCCTTCCTACGGAGTTCTTGTCAATTAAACATAAACAATCGGTAGTTTATTATTATTTGATATGAGATATCGAGATAATAATAATAAATTAGTATGGTACTAGTCTGATTTATGACGGATACGACCACCCTACGGATGCATATTCTGAATGAAAATTGAATTACCGATAAAAAATATAGTTAAAGAGTTCTACATAAATGCATTTATGCATTCATGCAAAGATTACACATACTATCAGATAATGTATACTCATGTATAAATTTATTTTTTACAATTATTTCTTCATTCATCCTACTAGCATCCGTCCTAAACCAAAACAAGTTAACCTAGAATAATTATGTAGATTGGGAAAGGAACTTAAATATTGAACTCAAAATTGAAAATCACAAATATGTCCTAATTGATAAATGCACTCAAATACCTAATTAAAATGCACCCCAAGATGAAACAGATGCTTATAATAGTCAATTGACTAAGGGCCTATCTTCATCTTTTGATCTCAATCCTAGAGGAAAGAGTAGTAAGAAGAAGAAGAATAAGTCAAAGAAAGCATCTAATTCAGAATTTGTACAAATTTATAAAAGGTAGTAAGTCCCAAAGAAAAATGTTTCCAATGTGGCATTAAAGGGAATTGGAAAAGAAACTATCCTTTAGATAAGTTTTCAATAGCTAAAAGGACAGCTTCACTTTCTAGTAAAAATTTTTTATTGAGACATGTTTAGTGATGGATTCTACTGATTCATAGATAGTAGATTTTGGAGCCACTAATTATATTTGCAATTCATTGCAGAGGTTCTGGGAAACTAGATAACTTAATAAAGGGGAGATCAGTCTAAGGCTAAAAAATGGCGCAACTGTTGCAGCCAAGGCAGTGGGAGTTATTTAACTTTATTTCGATGATTTTAGGACTTTAATATTATATGATTGTTTGTTAGTATCGGAACTCAAACGTAATTTGATTTCAGTTAATTATTTGAATAAATTTGGTTATTCTATTATATTTGACTCAACTGTAGTGATAAAAAAAAATAAATCGTTTATATATTCTGGTACACTTGTTAACAATCTATTCTATATATATCTTAAAATTAACTCACTACATGACACAAAATTGAATAATGAATCTAATCACCATAAGAGAATTAAAGTGACTCCCATTAATCAAACATATCTATGGCATCTACGTCTCAGTCATATTAGTATAGATAGGATCCAAAGACTGGTTAAAGATGGATCTTTAAGTTCATTAGACATTGAACTATTACTAGTCTATGAATCCTGTATAGAAGAAAAAATTACTAGAAGACCCTTTAATACTAAAGGTAATAGAGCCATTGAAACGTTAGAATTAGTGCACTTTAATGTCTATGGGCCCATGAGCACACAAGCTAGAGGAGGTTATGAACATTTGATCACTTTCATTAATGATTATTGTAGATTCGATCATATGTACCTAAAGTGCCATAAGTCTGAGGCATTTGATAAATTCAAAGAGTTTTAGGCAGAAGTGGAAAAGTAATTAGGAAAACACATAAAGGCACTTCGATCTGATTGAGGTGGTAAATAACTCTATGGTGAGTATAGGACCTATTTGTTAGACAATGGGATATTATCCCAGTTGACTGCACCAAGGTCACCCTAGCAAAATAATGTAGCAGAAAGAGAAATAGAACTCTTCTTGAAATGGTGTGGTCAATGATGAGTTATTTAACTTTGCTCATCTTGTTTTGGAGTTATGCCTTAGAAATAGCCATGTATCTTCTTAACTTAATTCCATTTAAGTCAATCCCTAAAATACATCTAAAAATATGGATAGGACGTAAACCAAATTTACGTCACATACATATATGGGATTGTCCAACTCATGTGCTAAAAAAGAAGACAGACAAGTTGAAATTTAAGTCAGAAGTTTGTATGTTTGTTGGCTATCCTAAAGGAACAAAAGGAAGTCTTTTCTATTGTTCTCAAGATAAGAAAGTATTAGTTAGCACTAATGCAATCTTTTTTGAAGAAGGCTATATAAAAAACTTCAAGCCTAGGAGTAAGATAATTCTTAATGATTTATCTGGGAACTCTAATATTGTGCGTGATAACGTCAATGAGTTAATTCCCAATCTAGATCATAATAACCAACTAGAGTCAATTATAGAACAATAACCATCGTGACTTCGTCATAGTGAAAGGATTATTAGACATTCTAACTAGGTACATGTTAATTGGAGAGTCATTTTAGAAAGTCTCTAATGAGCATGAACTTGATCCTACTAGTTATGATAAAGCAATGGTTGATAAAGATACAAACCATTGGCATAAAGCTACAACATCAAAAATGGATTCCATGTATTCTAATAAAGTCTAAGAACTTATAGAGAAACCTGAAGGGATAAAACTCATAGGGTGTAAATGGGTCTACAAGAGAAAGAGATAGGTAGATGGGTCTACAAGAGAAAGAGATAGGTAGATGGGAAGGTGAAAACCTTCAAAGTTAGGCTTCTTGCTAAAGGGTCACTCAGAAAGAAGGTATCGATTATGAGGAGAACTTTTTACCGATAGCCATGCTTAAGTCTCTTAGAATTCTCTTATCTATTGTAGCAAATCTTGATTATAGGATTTAACAAATGGATGTCAAGATTGCCTTTCTTAATGGTAATCTTGAAGAAAGTATGTATATGATACAACCAAATAGTTTTGTAGTTATAGGTCAAGAGCATATGGTATGTAAACTGCACAAATCTATCTATGGACTTAAACAAGCATCTGGATCATGGAACATCAGATTTGATTAGGTAATCGAATCGTTTAGTTTTGATCAAAATCCGAATGAATCTTGTGTTTATAAGAAGATAGATAATCGGTTGGTGGTTTTTCTAATCCTATATGTAGATGATATACTACTCATTGAAAATGATGTAAAAGCATTATCGTTAGTTAAAATTTGGTTATCTAACCAATTTGATATGAAGGACTTAGGTGAAGCTAGTTACATTCTTGGAATTAAGTAATTATGAGACCGTAAAAATAAGATGTTAGCTTTATCTCAATCTATATGTATAGACAAAATTCTGGTTAGGTTTGCTACGTATGAATCCAAAAAGGGATCACTTCCTTTTAGACATAGAATTAATCTATCCAAGAATCAGTGTCCCAAAACTCTTGAAGAGATAGATCACATGAGAGGAATTCCTTATGCATCAGTAGTAGGAAGTCTCATGTATGCAATGCTATATACCAGACCAGATATTTGTTATGCAGTCGACATAGTCACCAGATATCAATCTAATCCAGGACTAGAACACTGAACTGCAATAAAGCATATATTTATGTACCTTCGGAGAATAAAAGATTATATGCTTGTGTATTCCATTGAGGATCTTATACCTACTGGTATACAGATTCAGATTTTCAAGCAGATAACAATGTTCAAAAATTTATCTTAGGATATGTGTTTACTTTAGGTGGCGAGGCTATAAGTTAGAGAAGTTTAAAGCAATTATCCATCGTAAACTCTACTATGGAAGCTGAATATGTAACCGCGTCAAAAGTTATAAAAAAGTCTGTATGGCTTCGCAAGTTTCTTATGGAACTTGAAGTGATGCCTAGTGCTAAGATGCCCATTGTTATTTATTGTGATAATAGTGGAGCTGTAGCATAATCCAAAGAACCGAGATACCACAAGAAAGGAAAATACATTGAGTGAAAATACTATTTGGTACGAGAGCTTGTGCAAAAGGGTGAAGTTATGGTATCTAAGATTGCATCGGCAAACAATCTAGCGGATCCATTCACCAAATCATTGCTAGCAAAGTATTTTAAAACTCATCTATATAATATGGGAATTCGACAGATGCCCTATATGCTTTAGGGTAAGTAGGAGATTATTAGATATTTTATGTTATTTCATACCCTTAATGCATGTGTTATAACATTTTATTAGATTAATAAAATTTATTCATATATATAATTGAGTATACATTGATGAGCTCATATTTATAAAGTATGTGATCTATGTATTAAGCATATGATACTAATACAGAGGGAATATATCATAAATTTTTTATAAATTAAATCTAGTTCGCAGCCATTAATGAAAAAAGGTATTTCATTATGTAAAGTTATAGTTTTTCTGCTTCTTATAGTAAATAATTTGTCTTGATCATTGAAGTAGAGATTTCGAGTAGAAAAAATAGTGTATATATTACATTGAATGGGACTACTGTGAATTTTGATATAGTTAACTAAATGTCATAGATCTTAATTTACAAAAGTTTTAATAAGTTTGATTGATCTTAATACTGAATAGATAATGAACTTACATTCATACATTGTATCTTTTGAGTTATCACGGAGTGAGATCTAAATAAATGGTCAAAATCTCGATAGTTTGGAGATATAATTTCATGGATTGTAGGAACGTATATTTGCATGATGGAGTCTAATAATTAATATACGCCTAAACTGTTTGCAATACTTGAATATTAGAATTTGTGGCCATAGTTTATTCATTAAATTATTTATTAAATAGTAATATTTATTTATAAATTTATTTACGAATATAGACATATTAAAAGTAATCATTAAAGCATTTAATGACTTAGGGGCAAATAAATAATTAAAGAGGCAAGACAATTTTTTTATGGCCTAACTTTAATTATGGACATCAATTAGATGGTTAGTTAAGTGGTTATTATTAGTCTAAAGACTAAACTCAATTTAATTAAAATGAGTTTTAAGTAAAGGAGCGTTTACTTTATAACATAGGTTATTAGAGTACAGCCCTTGACTTTTAATGGAATAGCTTCGAGTTAACTTAGAAGAATTGGTGTATTATGAGATAATAAGGATTAAGCATTTTAAGTTGAAGTTAGGAAACACATAGGTCTTACAGTCCCTCTACTAACTCAAATCCTAATCAAACTCCAATTTTTTAATTCTAATTAAATTTTAAATACGTAAGAGGGATTTCTATATATATATATGGGAAGTATGGAGTAGTAAAACACTACAATCATATAGAGAAAAATAATTCTTTTTACGTATTCTTATATGAGAAAAGAATTTAATTAATACTATTTTCTCAGATTTAAATATTAGTATTTTTAGAGATTAAAAAAAATTTACGTGCTCAAATACGTCGAATTTAAAAATTGAGAATAATAAAAAAAATTACAATTAATCAATTCAAGATTGTCATAACGAATTTTTATCTTTATACATATAATTATAACAAGACGATCTAATTTTTACTGTCTTTATTTTTATTAAATAAAAAAAATTATTTTACTACCAACAATGCATCATAACCTGTAAATTGAAAAAAAAAAATCATCTGTAACATATCTCTGCAGTTTTCATTATAACTTTTCTGTATGGTATAAGAAGTATATGCTTTTTGACTGTTCTTTACAAAAATTACTCGTTCTGTGAGCAATATAATTTTTTCTACTTGAAGAATCTCTTCAATTTTTGTTTGGGATGAATCGCAATAAGGGTTTTGGAGTTTGTGCAAATATCATTCAATAATATACTTGTTATTTGCAGTCAAAATAATTTAAAAATATACTGGGCAGTCTAAAGGGTAAAAATAGTCCAATTCTATTTTTACACAAAATTTATTATGAAATGGAAGAGGTGGGCCTCACCGATTCTGTACATCAGATGGCCCTCAATGAATTCTTAGAGATTAACGATAGAAAGAGAAAGCAATTATAATATGAGTTTATTTCATATAATATCAATTCATATAGGATTAGAAATTGACCGGACCAGTCTAAATCTAGTATATACATAATCCAATATGAATATAAACTTGGGGAAATGGACGAAGATGAACCTTTACCTTCAAGATTGAGTTATAGAGAGTGACAAACCACAGAACTAACGATTGATTCTCGAGTTTATTCCATAATTAAACACATGAAGACTAATTGATTTCAAATTGCTTCATCATTTGATTCCTTTTTGGCTGCTGGCTTCTTATATTTAAGATTATATTCGCCGTAAAGGTGAGATGAAAATCCCCACAGGCACATAGCCAAGGCCATGCCCTTTTTGGCACTAAAGCTCTCGCGCAAGAAAATCACAGTAAAAACCTGCTGAACTGGAACTAGTAGAGATGTAAGTAGGCCTCCAAAGAGAGATGAGGAGCAGAAGATTAAGCCGACAAGTCCCATGATTAGAGCCTGATTTGCTATCGCCCCCAGCACCAGTATGGTGTAGTACTTGTTCGGCCCAAGGTCAAATTCCGCTGCTTCTTTTGATATAGCCTGTGCAGAGTGAATATTTTCAGAAGAAGATTAAACATTATTCTGATGAGGCTACACATAAACCATGCAGTTTTAGAATGCATCTGGACTCAATCTAACTTTCGTGGAATTTTGTCGTTGATGTGCAATGAACTGATTTGTGTGGCTAATTAAAGATTAGGCTTTTATTGTATAAGTGATTGAACTGACTTTTGTTAGATATAAATTCTTGAAAGGTTATTTCAAAGAGTTGGGCGATATGCAGTTCATAATCTACGAAGTAGATATTTAATCATCAGTCATAATTTACCTGAAAGTCTTTGTTGATGATCATTGGTACCGTGCAAAAGATAGTAGCAAACATGGAAATGAGAAGCTGAATTTGCATGACAAGGTCAAAGGTGATGGGCAAGCCTGCCTTCATCTGGGTATATTCCAGTGCTGCCATTATAAACCCGTGAAGCGCAGCGGAAGCAATAGACATGACGTAACCCAATGTATACTTCTGTCTAGTTTCGCCTCTAGGACGATCTCCATCCGTGTGAATACCCAGAATTATCGATCCAAAGACCATCAAAACCACCGCATTAATGGAGTAATGAGTGAACTTATGTTTGACAACAAGAAAAGCGAAGACTGCGACGAAGCCTATTTGAGATGAACAAAGAAGAGCAGAAACTGATAACGGAAGATAGTGTAAACTGAAGGACATCAGGTAGCTAGTAAGACCAAGTAGACATCCCAAGAAAGCAGTACCAGCGAAAAGCCATTTTGTTACTAGCAATTTGCTATTTCCAGTTCTTGATCGTGCTCGTGCATAAGAAATGGCAATTGGGAGGATCAAAATAGGGAAACCAACTGTGAGTAACCAAGAGCTGAGCCACTTTCTCTTTCCCCCATGCAAGTAGTAGACCCTCAGAAGCATTGGACCTCCTATGGTACCAACAGACATCATTATGCTGTTTAGGACTATAAGAAATGCCTTGGTGGCCTTGATATGTTGACGATCTTTCTGTTCATTATTTCCTCCTTGCTCCGTCTCCATTTGCCTTACTTGAAGCGGTGCTCGCAGTGACAAGCATAGCCAGAGTTGGTTTCTGCAATAATGGTTACTGGGTTATATAGCAATTCATAATATTCTATCTTACAAAAAGTAATCATGATTAAAAGTTAAAACACGTGGTTAAAAGGTAAAACTGGATAAAGTAATATATGACTTTTATTAGTAAATTTTAAATGCCAATAGTAAAATTATCATAAAAGTCGCAGTACCGAACGAAGAGAAAGATGAGCAGCATAGAGGGCTGTAGGAGGAGAAAGTCTTGACTGCATTTGATATATGTTGCTCTTTTCAGCGAATGAGTTATGTGTGTGTGTTGATATTTTGTATTTAGTTGATTAATATATATGATTTGAATTTAATAAAAAGAACGAGTATTTTTAACTTCTTTTGAAATAATCAAGTTCTATTAAAGTTTAGAACAAATAATTTGGTGACAAAATAAAAGACGGAGTTTGGTCATATGTATGTTTAGTTGGATTTTTTATTGATTAAAAGAGTATTTTAATTTTAAAAGGTCTTTTTAATTTTTTTTATTAGGTTTGATTGTAATTAAAAAAGAGTTTTTAAAAATTAAAAATATTATTTTACTTATATTTATAAAAATTAAAAATTTGAGCTTATTTAAAAATAAATCTTTTTGAACGTTTTTGTTATATTTGTATATTAACACATATATAAATACTATTTTCTTAGTTCTATAACATATTCTTAATAAAAGTAAATCTATTAAATAATATATATTTAACATTTTTTTAAAAGGTATTACATTTTTATAAGGTTTTACTAAAAGTTTTTTGTTATCGGTACATAATATTTTTATTTTTCATTTAATTTTATACAAATCATAATAATTTATTTAATTCGTCGATTATTATCTATTAATTTACTTGAATTCTTGTAAAATTTTATTTATTGATGTGAAAAGTTTCAATTATTTTGGCCATATTTTAACAATAAATCCAAAACTAAATTTTAGCCTAAATTATTTTTGTATTATCTATAAAAATACTTTAGTACATTTTAAAGATTAGATTGTAATTTTTATTTTATGTAAAAAAATACGAAACTGTCTAGAAAATAAATGTAAACTTAATTAAATATTTATTTTTTAATAATTTAATAACAGATAAATACTTTAAATAATGTGTCTAAAAGACCTATTATATTAAAAGAGTTTTTTTAATTAACAATCAAATGATTAGTGACTTTTAAAAAAAAAAATTTAAAATTTATACTTTTAAAAGTTTTATTTAAAAATTTCAAGAATGATTATGTAATTAATTTTTTTTTAAAAAAAATAAAGGTTTTAGCTCTAAAGTATTTGGTGATTAGAGAAAAAAGAAAAAAATATATTTTTGTTACAAAGAAAAATTAATTTTAGCACCAACCACTGGCTAGACAGAAAAAAAAAAAAAACGGGGGAAGTAATTTTTGTGACTAAAACAAGGGGTTTTGGCATGAAATATTTTAGTTACGAAGGAGCTGTTTGCTATGGTAAAGAAGGCAAAGAAATTTTATGACTTAAAAAAAGGGGATTTAGCGCATTCTAGCATTGAAGGCAAGAGCTGATTGCTAACGGCCTGTTTGATACAGCTTTTTGAGTAAACTTTATTCCAGTAGTGCATTATATTAATAGAGATTTCATAGTTAAGAGTATTTACCAAAAGTTTAGTTGCTTGATTGATACTCATCACTCTTAAGGAAAATTATGTAATTAATTTAAGGGAAACTATAAATTATCCCTATAGTGTTTTAAGCATTACTTACTTATTCTATTCATATTTTATATTACCCAAAAAAAATTTATTATTTCAAAAATTTTATTTAACACTAATTATTTATTATATTTTTACTAATCTATACTCACATTACTATTTTTTTTACAAATTATTAATGTAATTTTTATTTTTGTATTTTTTTATTAATATTAACATTTTTTATGCATTAATACTAATTTATTTAAAAAGTAATTTTTTAAATATTAAATTTTATTGATGACTTTTTTAATGACAATAATCTTAAATACTTTTTGAGAAAAAATAAATATATTACGATTTTATATTTTTACTATTTTTAAGTAGTTACAATTTAAAAGAACAAAAAAAACTATAAGATATTTATTCTTTTTAATGAGTATATAATATTAATGAATTAAAAAATATTAATATTAATAAAAATATAATATACAAAATAAGAAAAAATAATAATCAAAGTATTCATCCTTTCAATAATATACATATGTTATGATTTTAATTATTTTAATATTATTTTAAAATAATTACATTAATAATTTATGAACAATAATAATGTGAAGATAAATTAGTAAAAATACAATAAATAGTTAGTATTAAACAAAAATTTTATAACATTAAAATTTTTTTTGAGTAATATAAAACATGAGGGAGGTAAGTGGGTAATGTTTAAAACACTAGAAGGGGCAATTTATAATTTTTCTTTATTTTATTAGATAGGTTTTTTAAATTATATTCTAAAAAAATTGAAGTAAAATTTTAAAATAAAAATTGAATTTTAGATAATTCAATACTTAAAAAAAAAACTCTTTAACCTCTATTCTCAAAATTTCAAAATGTGAACTTCTTTTGATAGAGGCAAAAGTTTTTTTTAATCACTAAAACTCTTTTTCGACTTACAATCAAACGCCTTAAAATAGTTTCAATAATGCTTTTAACAAAAAAAAATCTTTTAGCCCGTGACAAAGTCATACCAAACTGGTTGTTAACTGAAAAAAAATTAACACAAAAAAATTTGGTGACTAAATAGAAAAGGATTATTAAACCATCCCACCCCCCGAAAAAAAAAGTTTTGCCACAACTTTGAACAAAGGATTAGGTGAGTAGACAAATTAAAAGAGGATTTTTAGCACGCTTTAGAAAGAAGGATTTTGGCGACTTAAGAAAAAAATAAAAGAGTTTTAGCACGAAAAATTCTAATGACTAAATGGGAAATTTAAAAAAAAAAAAGAAGAAGAATTTAGTAAGTTTTAGCATGATGGTTGATTTTGGTGTCTTAAGAAAAGAAAAAATTAGGTCGTTTTAGCTGGAAGGATTTTTGTGACTAACCAGAACGCGTAGTGGGCTAGACTATACAACTTTGGCACCAGGGAATTTGGTGATTGGACATGCCATATATTAGTAAATAAGCTCGTGGAAAACAGAAATTACATATTATATAGATCATGTCATCAACCACTTGCAGAAGATAACGAAGAGGAAAGTTTTAAAGAATCCTGGAAGTCGTACATAAACAATCCAGACCTCATTTCATATTAAGAAGTAGAGCAAGTTACACAATATTTAACTCCTAAATTGTTACCAATAAAATTAAGAATCAAACCAAGAGGAGGAGCATATTGGAGTGCAGTGGAATAATTTCAGCATTAAAAATAAATAAATATCAATAATTTCATAGCCATTGAAAAAACAAATCAATAATTTTATAGCCATTAAAATAACTTTACAGAATGACATTTTTATATTCCTTTTTGCTTTAATTAGTTTCTTGTTTCTCGTAGGAGCCGGGAAAGCAAACGATAAGATGAACTTTGGGACGATATATTTTGCATACCAAACGAGCAATTAATCAGAAAATAAGCACTTGCAGAAGAGAAATGTGTACAGTGACAACTCATGTAAAGATAACAAAGTGTAAAGCTAAGAGAATAATTCTTTTTTAAAAAAAATTAAACAAATAAAAAGAATAATTAGAGTGGCACATTAAATAATAAAACAGAATCTCTGACTTAATCATTCAGGAATCATCTAGCTACATCATATCTTCTGTATCAACAACAACTATTCATTCTATAATTCAACAAAGAAGAATCAAGGGTATACGTTTAATTGAATGAATTCTGGGAGAAAAAGGAAGGCATTGTAAGAAATGGGAAATTCGTTAGTTATGGAAACCAAATAAGAGAGGATCATGAATTTTTTTTTTTTTTTTCCTGAGTGGCTGAAGAATATTAGTTCTTACAACAGAAGAAATAAATGTGAATATAATATCAACCCAAAAATTGTTCGTAAAAGTCAAGAAAGCATATTTAGTTAACACGTGGGTAACAATATTAGCTTCCCATTTAAAGTGCCGGGACATACTATCTGTGAAGATAAATGTCGTACAATTTATCATTGGCCTAAAAAATTAACTTGTTAGTTAACGATGTATATCAATTTTTATACATTTAAAATTTACTTAATTTTTATTTAATATAAAACGTGATATTCTCTTCTCATTTAATCATGTGACGCTCTTATCACGATATGACTTAAATTCAATGATTAATTTGACCCGTATTGCTTATCCTTCAAAGTTAGGGGATTTACTATTTACGTAATAATTTCTATTGGAGTTCAAGACACAAATTTTATAACCCACTTGATTTGTATTGCCCATCCTCCTAACGGCGTGAAAGACCCACATTTCATGTAACAATCTCTATTGGGATGATTTTAGAGGCTCATATACGAATGAGAATTTAGGTTAGCTCTGATACCACTTATTTCGAGTCGAGCGCTTGCCATTAACTCAAAAGACTAGCCTATTAAATAATATTACATACCCACCTTTATATATCCAAAATCTACACAATTTGTATTCGATGTAAGATGTGACACAAGAATAAAGATAGGACTTTTAGAGGAAGTGAAAGATTTTGCTTATAAAGTAGATACATTATTGCTATAATTTATCTCCAAGAAACTAAAAAAGGATTAAATTTAAGCAATCTCAATCCTTCAAAAATTATAGCACATTCAACACTAAAATAAGGAATAAAGTCGCAAATTATTTTTTAAACCAACAAGTTGTATAACCCTAAACTTATCTTGAATAATCATATTGTTAAAGTTTATATTTAATATTAATATTAAGTTTTTTACAAATAGTTTAAAATTTTAGATCAAGTGATTAAATAATTTGATATAAAAATTAAGATCATGAGTTTGAATCCCTATGTTTTTGTTTTCAAGTTAATTTTTAAAATTTACATTATCTCAGACTTTTAAATCCATGAGGTCCATACTATCATTGACTACCATTCTAATGAGTACGACGCTTCTAATATTTTGCCAGCAATTCAAACGAAACCATTAAAGAGCCAAGAGTTTCTCTTCTAGGTTGATACATGTTTCATGTGAGGAGCACTAATAAGACTTTCAATAATTTTGTTCAAACAAAACCATCAAAGAGCCAAGAGTTCCTTTTGCAAATTGATAGCTAGACTTAATAATGTACAACCCATTTGAATTAAATTTGCAAAGAAGAGAATCTTAAAGTTGAGAGTGGCCAACAAAAAAAGAGAAAATATAATTCGCATCTAATAGCTAAAAAGAAAAGAACCTAATAACAACAAGATATTTCATGAATAGTCTAAATTCAAAAATTTTGACACGTCACACTCATAACTAAGAGTAATCGACCTAAAAGAGGTCTTGAAATCCAAGGATTTAATTAAATAGGATAGAAGTACCATCCCTATTAGGAGAATTACCTTTAAATTTTTAATTTCACTTTTTATTTCCTTAATATTTGTCATTAAAAATAGATTTATATATAACATTTTGAAAAATTAGAAATGACCTAAATTTTAAGTCCATTATTTATTTTAGCAAAAAAACCAACTCACTATTCTTTTATAAATAAAAACTTGCAAAATGGAAAAAATTGCCCTTAATCATTTAATCTATAAATTCCCTCTTCTTGGCTCTCTTCACAATTAAAAATCCACACTAAATCCTTAATTAATTGGCAATGAAGGACCAATGGCAACTATAATAAGTCATCTCCCATTTTACATTTTTGTGTTTAATATATGTTTAAATTTCATATTGCGAATGTTAATATAATAGATGTCGAGCCCAAAGTAGTGTTACCATGAACTCAATAAGTTGAATTTATTTCTTTGAAAAACTTGACTCGATCTGAAGAAGAGTCAAGAACTGAACTGAACTGAACCAATTCACTCTAAGGATACTGGGCCTGGTGAGGATACTGAAACCAAAAGAGAAGGTAAGGTTGCACTAGATGTTTTTTGGGCTTAGGGATTCTAATACTTAAGTCAGTAAAACCTATGAAAAATAAGGCACAAATATTAAAGAGGAATGACTCAAACATCTTTTTTTAGTATGGTCTCTTTGCTAGCAAGTGTTTCTGTGCATTTGTAAGTATATGTCTCTCTCTCTTTTAAAGCGTGCCTTTCTGGGTAGAATTATTGTCCCTTTTTATAGAGTTATAATATAGCCTAATGCATAGTATTAGAATCTTAATGGGATTAAAAATCCTTAAGACCATCCTGTTCTTAGTTCGATTATTAGAGTCTTACTTAAATAGGGTTAGACTTCTTTTGCCCTTGTAGGACTCGTATAGAGATTATAAGAGTAATATTTGATAAGGTGAATCTTATATGTGATTCTCGATAGTTGAGTCCTTTTGAGATTTTTTGAGTGAACAAGGTGAATGGGTTACTAATCATCCAGCTCTAGAAGTAAGCTCTTTTAAATCTATTTAAGCGATCAAAATGATCGAGTCATAATTAATTACCCATTTTACAGGATTATAACACCATTTTTATCTCTCTATGAACATTTTTCCCTTAAAGATGATTATGACTGGCTTCCTATTTTATTATGGTGGGTCGAAGATGCTGATGAAAGCGTTTGTGTAAGTGATCTTGCTGGCTTTCTTCTTTTTCGGCTTCCATATTTTTGCAATTATACCTCAGGCAGTATCTTTTGCTGCATTCTCCTTATGTCTCTCCGAAAATACTTTAATCTTAGACCGAGGAGATGGTTCTTCCTTTTCTTTCTCTTTGCTTGCTTCGTTGTGATGCTGCTTTTTCTTCTTCTCTCTTGCCTTCCTATGCTTCAATGCTCTTTTTCGGATGTGAGGATCCAATGTCTCCATATCTTTAATTTGCTTGACGCTTGGGTGCACCACATTAATGCAGAAATAATCTTCATTTTCAGCTGGTAATTTGATCTCCTTGAAGACCTTAAAAGTGACTATGTCCTCTTGTAACCTCATGGTCAACTCCTCTTTTTGCACATCAATGATTGTTCTTCCAGTTGCTAGGAAGGGTTGATGAACACATGAAAATGCATGTTATTAAAAGATTCAATCACCATTTAATGTCACTAATTTTAGTATTTTCTGTATTTTTAGCTTGAAATAAAGTGTTCTCCTTAAATTGTGATTAATGAATGTTATTTGGACAGGTTTAGGTAAATTGGACATAACTCTCAATGTAGAAATCGAAATGAAGAAATTCTTAAACCTGGTGCAACATGACTCAATCTTACATAAATTTGAAGAATAGTGGAAAAGCCAAATCCAACATGTTATGGGCCAAATATTGAGATACAACAGAATCGGACTACAACTCTTACCCAGCTTGACCCAACTCATGTATTTGGACCGTATCTCCCAAAATACGTACTCAATTGGTATAATTCTTGAAGCTGTGAATTGCTGACTTACTATCAACAACTCGTATGTTTATGGTATAGTCCAAATCAGCCGTTATCATGGATCAAATCGCATTGTAAGTGGGTAAAATGGTTGTTGGCCGAATTCTGATGTATCTTTGGAATTTTGCTCATATCTCATTGGATACTCATCCAATTTGCATGAAATTAGTGCCTATGGAAAGAAGAGTCAAAATTCTACAACTTTCATGTCGGCTACAGAAGCTAAATTAATCATTTACATTATTAAAAACGTGCTGAAAATGGATACACGAGTTATTGGCTTAAAATTATTGAAGATTGATGTCATCCATGACATATGACCATTCATTGCCTATATAAGGAGACCCTTAGGACATTTTTAATAGAAAATTCTCTCTTTTTTTATTCTCATTAACATGTATTGTAATTTAGGCTAGAGTTCCTAGCAAGGCTAAGAGATGAACTTTTATGTGTAGTAAATCTACTTCCATGCTTTGATTCGGTGTCAAGAGCTATAAATGTTGTAAGTTTGGTTTTGATTAAAACTCTTATCTATTTTATTTTCTATAATCCAGAGGTTATAATTCTCATGTCTCATATATGTTCAGTCATGCTTTTCTTATGTGATTCATATTGATTTATAATTGTTACTGGTTACATTGTTTTATATGTTAATCTTTTACTGCAGTATTGTCAATTTGATATATTGTCGATTTTGGATAACATGTAAGGGCAATAAATATTTGATATTCAAGTTAATCTTTTACTGCAATATTGTCAAAATGATATATTGTCGATCTTAGATAACTTGTATAAATAACATGATGTGTGTTAATGCTTGCAAAGAGTTTAACTAAATCAAATACATGTGTTATCAAATGTGCTATATATTACATACCTTCCGATTGATTGTTTGGGATGTGAAACTTTCAGTTGAGTTATAAATATCGAATCAAAGTATAGAGTAGATTTATAAAGCATAATTGTGATTCTCAAAGCCTTGCTTAAATCATCATAAGACATTTTCCTCAATTCATAGACAATTCTATCTCATCCGTTTAAATCAATTAACCCTTTGCTACTGCTTTAATATTTTACTTCACTAACTTATTTTGCCAAGAGCTTCCTCGTGGGATCGACACCTCAATCTATACTGCGATAGCCGCGTTATATTTTGAGCGTAAACAAAAATTTGGCGCCGTTGCCGGGGAAGCACACTAAGCGAAAGTCGGTTACGATTATAAATACTAAAGTGGTAACTTTGTATATTTTCTTTTCTTTGTAAACTCTTAGTTTTATTTCCTTTGTTGTAATTTATTTATTATTCATGGTTGGTTCTACCACCTAATTTATTTTGTTTTCTTTAGTTAATTTGTTATATTTTATATTATCTTAATGGCTGGTTTTACCGCCTAATTAGTTTATTTTCTTTTATCTATTTATCGCACTTTATTTTCTTTAGTTTATTTATTGCACTTTTTTTTAATGGCTGGTTTTACCGCCTAACTTCGTTCACTTTCTTTTATTTATTTATTGTACTTTATTTCTTTAGTTAATTTGTTGTATTTTCTTTTTATTTTGTGGCTGGTTCTACCACCTAACTTAGTTTCTTTATTTCTTATTGTATTTTATTTATTTATTGCACTTTTTTTTATTGTACTTTATTTTCATTTTCTTTTACGTATTTATTGCACTTTATTTTCTTTAGTTAATATGTTGTGTTTTTTTTTATTTTAATGGCCGGTTCTACCACCTAACCTTTTATTTATTTACTCATTGTATTTTTTTATTATTTATTTATTATACTTTTTTTCTCTTACTTTACAGTTTATTATCTTTTGTTCATTTATTGTATTTATATTTCATAGTTGGTCTTACCACCTAACCCATTTTTATTTCTTGTTATGTTTTATTCCACTTCTTAATTTTTCTTAAGCATTTCTTTCCTAAAAAAATAAAAAATAATATTGTTGTTAGGATGTATGCATCGACTTAGAGACAAACGAGGAAGATTTGTGAGAGAACTAGAACTAGAACCACCCTTACAATTTTTAAGTGAAAAGAATTCACCTTCTAGTTCATCTTGTAATTCTAACACAATGAGCCAACACGAAGAAAACCCCGTTAGAACTCTAAAAGATTACTTGCATCCTACTCGCACAGCCACACCATCATGTATTATATTTCCACCTAACACACCACATTCGGATTTTAAACCTGGAATGATACAACTTCTTCCCACTTTTCATGGTCTAAATAGTGAAAATCCTTATGTACATGTTAGGAAATTTGAAGAGGTAATTGCCACCTTTCATAGCCAACCTGAAGCCATAGACACTGTTAGACTTAAATTTTTCCCTTTTTCTTTGAAAGATAAAGCAAAGAGTTGGCTATACTCTTTGAGGCCGAGGTCTATAGGAACTTGGGCAGAAATGACCCAAGCATTTTTCAATAAATACTTCCCACAACACAAAACTAATGGCCTGAAAAGACAAATTTCTTCCTTCTCCCAAAAAGACAGTGAAACCTTATATCAAGCATGGGAAAGGTTTAAAGAATTGTTAAATCTGTGTCCTCACCATGGGTATGAAAATTGGCGCTTGGTTAGTTATTTCTATGAGGGACTCACAATTAGAGAGCGCCAATTTGTTGAGATGATGTGTAATGGGGAGTTCCTTCACAAAGATCCTGAGGAAGCCATAGAATTCCTTAATGACTTAGCCGAAAAAGCCCATACATGGACTGGACCTAGCATTACTGAAAGCACAAATAGGTCACGACCCAATGGAGTTTTCCATCTTAGGGTAGAGGATAACCTCAAAGCCCAATTAGAGGTCTTAACTAGGGAGTTAGAGGCCTTGAAAACCAAAGATAGAAGGGTCACCCACACGGTTGCTAGAGTTGAGTCACACGATGTCTGTTTTGTCTGTGGAGGAGCGGAACACTTAACTCAAGATTGTCCCACGTATAGTGAGATGAGAGGGATATATGAGGAACAATGTAATGCCCTAGGGATGTACAAGAAGCCTTATTCACCCTACTCTGAAACATATAATCCTAGCTGGAGAAACCACCCAAATTTCAGTTGGAAATCTGACCGACAAGCCAACAACCAATGGAAACAAGAACAACAAGCACCCAAGTCTTATGTTGCACCTCAATATAATGCACGACCAACTAGGAGTTCTTTAGAGGATACATTACAAGCATTTATGGAGGCACAAACTAAGACTAATCAAAAATTTGAAACAATTCTTGCACAGGTGGTGGACGAAAACAAAGAAATCAAGAGTCAAATCACAAAGTTGACTAGTGCCTTAACTGTACAAGAGCGAGGTAAGTTTCCATCTCAACCTCAATCTAATCCGAAAGGACAATTCATGGCACAAGCTTCTACTTCTGATGTTCAAAATCTCAAAGAAGTCAATGCCATTACTACTCAAAGTAGTAAGATTGTAAGTGAGCCTACTCCTGAAATTAACACATCTACGAGTAGTAAAGACGCCCCCCTTGAAAAAGAGGTCACAGTGAAAAAAGAGCCTGAAAGTAAGTTTTCAATCCCAGTGCCTTTTCCTCAAACTCTTCGACCGGTTGGGAAAAATTCAGAAATTCAAGGTGAAATTTTAGAACATTTGAAACAAGTTAAAATTAATCTTCCCTTGTTACATTTGATTAAGCAGGTTCCAACTTATACCAAAATCATCAAGGATTTATGCAATATCAAAAGAAAACACCATGTGAAGAAAACTGCATTTTTGGCAGAACAGGTAAGTGCAGTGATTGAACAAAAGACACCACCCAAGTACAAAGACCCATGATGTCCCACAATATCCTGCCAAATTGGGACACATGATTTTGGTCAAGCTTTATTGGACTTAGGAGCAAGTGTAAATTTAATGCCTTATTATATTTACTTGCAATTGGGACTTGGTGAGATTAAACCAACATCTGTAATCCTACAATTAGCTGACCGATCAATCAACAAAACCACGAGGAATAGTAGAAGATGTTTTGTTGCAAATCGATAAATTTTACTACCCTGTTGATTTTCTTGTTTTAGATACTCATTCTGTTGTTAACATGGAGTCAAAAATCCCTCTTATTTTGGGGAGACCTTTTCTTGCCACTGCTAATGCTCTTATTGATTGCAGAAATGGTCTAATGAAATTATCTTTTGGGAATATGACTCTTGAGGTGAACATTTTTCATATTGATAAGCAATCACGAGAAGAAGACGAATGCTATCATTCATATATGATAGACACACTTGGAGCGGAGGAAGCTTATAAAAATCATGGCTCTAATTCTTTAGAAAATCTCTTTGATTTTGATATTGAAGAATTGTATTATCCTGATGAAACAACTGATATGTTTAGTATTTTTGACTCACAGGATAAAGAGATTCGATTTTGGAAACCAGGCATTGAAAAGTTGCCATGTGAGAGGGAGAAACCAAAATCATCAAAACTCGAGACACCACGTGTCATCATTGGTGACCAAGGAACACATTTCAGTTCTAGAAAATCTCATAAAGCTTATTGGGCTGTCAAAGCCCTTAACTTTGATTTGAATGTTGCAAGTCTCCAGAGAAAGTTACAATTGTCAGAAATAGAAGAGCTACGAAATGATGCATATGACAACTCCAGAATTTTCAAAGCTAAAATGAAAGTAGCTCATGATAAACAGATCTCAAGGAAACACATTGAGCCAAATCAACGGGTCTATCTTTATAATTCTTGATTGCAGTTACACCCTGGAAAGTTGAGATCTCGATGGACTGGTCCATTTATGGTAAGACATGTTTTTCCTAATGGTGCTGTTGAAATAGAAGACCCCACTAATGGACGGACTTTCAAAGTGAATGGACAGCGGCTAAAAAGCTACATGGAAAAGGTAAACGACTCTATGTACCTAGGCGAGATCCCTTTTGTGGATCCTGTCTATCGTGATTGATCAGGTTCAATCTATCTGTACCATATTTTATATTTTGTCTATATTTTATCTTTTGACTTTCTATTTTTGCTTTTATTTTCTTGCACATTTTATTTTACTTTATTTTCTTCTTTTTATTTTTTCTTCAGTGTGATTTTATTTCCCGGTCAAGTGGCGGATACGGTACTCCGTGACTATTAAAGTCGGTTTCTCAGTTCCCTAAAAACTGTCCCTCAAACTGTGCATTCATCTCTTTTCTTTCTTTCAAAATGGATTGCATTCTTGCCAACCTTAAAAAACGTTTTCCTTCATTTCCTCAAAATGCTCTACTTAAGATTTACAAAGCACGGTGTGAAAGACTAAGGCTATTGATGTTGGGTAATATCCCTGTGGACCTTCGTTGGTTAATTGAAGCCAAGGTTCGGTTGTCTGGTGAGTTTGAAAATGATTTTATTTCTCATATGCCTGGTCTTAGAAGAAGCTCCTATGCCAAAAGGCGACGAGCAAAAAGGTTACAAGTCTGTCATAAATGTGCTCGATGGAATTGTAATCGAAGTTGTCGTTCTTTAGGATTCGTATCTAGAAATCGAGAAGACAAAATTCAGTTCATTAAGGATGGACTGAGTAAGGAGTCTTTGGATGATATCCTATTGACTCTTGAGACGCATCCCTGTGGGCTCGTGCAACGTGAACTTCTCGATTTATGGAACAAATTCAAAAATGAACATCAACGGTATAGTCTCGGGAATCTGACTCTAAAAGACCCTGTTTGCCAATTTATAAGAAAATTGGATGGGAAGCCTATCCCCGACCCATAGAGGGCGTTTAAGCCGTTACTGGACGTAAAACCAGAGGAAGATGTGAGCCACAATCACAACTACTTGTAAATACATGTGTTTTAATTTCAAACTTTATTTTATGAATAGTAGGGTTACTCATGTAGATGTCTTAAATTCAAATCTTTTTGTTCAATAATGCATGTGGGTCATTATGTTTAAATTTTTGTGTTTTATTTTTAACTCTCTTTTGACAAACTATCGGGTTACCATAATCATTGTTATCATTTAGCACTCTATAAATATAGCACCTCAGTTTCTTCATTTTCATATATTGAGATAAAGGTGAGAGTAGATATGGAGGAAACCCAAGTTCGACAATTTCGAAATATATGTGTATTTTGTGGATCTAGTCCTGGGGAGAGTAAAGTGTTCGTAGAAGTAGCAAACAATCTAGGAAAAACATTAGCTGCAAGAAAAATTCATTTGATTTATGGAGGAGGTAGCCTTGGGCTAATGGGGTGTGTGTCAACAGCTACACATTTAGGAGGAAGTCAAGTTTTAGGTATTATTCCTACAGCTTTGGCCGTGGGAAACCTGACCGAAAAAATAATAGGGGAAGAATTACAAGCCTCATCCATGCATGAACGTATAGCCAGAATGCTTTACAATGCAGACGCTTTTATTGCTTTACCAGGTGGTTTCGGTACCTTGGAAGAAATTTTTCAAATTGTCTATTGGGCCCAACTGAATATCCACCGAAAACCCATAGGTTTGTTGAATGTTAATAACTATTTTGATTGCTTACTTTGTTTTCTTGATCAAGCTATGGAACAGAATTTTATTTCACATTCGGCGCGACAGATCCTGGTTTCTGCTACTGAGGCAGATGAATTGATTAACAAATTACAGGCAGTTACCTACGAACCTGATCCAGCAATAACTCGGATCGATTGGTCAGTGGGCCTTAACAAGCGAAAATTGGATCTGACACTTCGTTTGTAAATTTTTCTTTTTATTTATTTATTTATCAGTACCATCATTTTAGTTTATATTTGCTTAAGTGTCTCTCAGGTTTGTTTCTTTCAAATAACTGGCGTTTCAGGTAATGTCTCCTATACTTTATCTCTTTCTATTTAAACATTGAGGACAATGTTTCATCTGGTTTGGGGGGGAGGATAATAGACATACGTTACATTTTGTAAAAAAAAAAAAATTGTGGTCCAACATTTGATTAAAATGGCAGAGTAAAGAGTTTATTCTTGAACTCTTGAGATGCATTCTAGGTCAAATTAGAATGGCAGAGTAAGGAGTTTTAGTACTAACTTTTGAAATGCATTTTAACTAACTTTTTGTTATTTTATTTTATATTTCATGCATTGTCGTTTACTGCTTGTAGTCTTGATAATTCTTGTATAAAGGAATTTGCTTTTCTGCCTAACTATGATTTCAGAATTGTTTAGGTTGAGTCACTGTTTCTATCTAGGTTACTAAAGAATGACTTCCAAAATATTTTTGAGCACAATGCTAAGCCTTGTGGTAAGATGGATGATTCAATTTATATAGCCAAGAGAATTTTCATGTTTAAGCATATATTTTTTAAATCTCACATATCTTTTGTGAGTAAGTGGAAAGGATGAGAAAACAGCTTATGAACCTTCATTGATCCTTTGAATTGGTTAATTTTTGTTTAGAATGATATTATTTGAATTAAGGGATAAGTTGGTTGCATTTGTGCATAATATAATTTGGTGAGAAACCTTTGTAATGCTTCCTTATATTCTTCAAAAAAAAAAAAATACCAAAAACAAGAAAAAAAAAAAGAAGCAATTCAGTTTAATAAAGTCTTCATTCAATTTTAGAGGACAAATATCTTGTAAAACAGTTTTATCACTAAGTTATAATTGTATTATTCTCACAAGCCAATTAAAGTTCTAAAGTTGGCGTATGATATGAATAATTGATTTTTAAACAAATAATTTTTCTATCTTCGGATCAATGTTAGTTTATATGTTTGTCCTTAAAATTGACTTTTTCTTGAGTGCTTAACTGTTTTCCAACTCCATAAGAGAAGTCTTATCCTTTTAAACAGTTATACACCTGTAAGGATATGGAGTTGAGGCTTTTACTTCGAGAAATTCTCAAGGCTATATCTATTGTGGTTTGTGGTTAGATGGTTATGGCTTAGTTCACACACACACAAATTATGAAAGTTGTAATTGAAAAAACCATGATAGCAACAGTGATCTCGAACTGACGTTTTGATTGAAATGCTTAGGTAGTTTTGCATATTCTATTTACGCTTGAATTGCTAGAGACTAGCAATAAGCTGGTTGGGGGCTGTGATGAACACATAAAAATGCATGTTGTTAAAAGATTCAATCACCATTTAATGTCACTAATTTTAGTATTTTCTGTATTTTTAGCTTGAAATAAAGTGTTCTCCTTAAATTGTGATTAATGAATGTTATTTGGACAGGTTTAGGTAAATTGGACATAACTCTCAATGTAGAAATCGAAATGAAGAAATTCTTAAACCTGGTGCAACATGACTTAATCTTACACAAATTTGAAGAATAGTGGAAAAGCCAAATCCAACATGTTATGGGCCAAAAATTGAGATACAACAGAATCGGACTACAACTCTTACCCAGCTTGACCCAACTCAGGTATTTGGACCGTATCTCCAAAAATACGTACTCAATTGGTATAATTCTTGAAGCTGTGAATTACTGACGTAACTATCAATAACTCGTATGTTTATGGTATAGTCCAAATCAGCCGTTATCATGGACCAAATCGCATTGCAAGTGGGTAAAATGGTTGTTGGCCGAATTCTGATGTATCTTTGGAATTTTGCTCATATCTCATTGGATACTCATCCAATTTGCATGAAATTAGTGCCTATGGAAAGAAGAGTCAAAATTATACAACTTTCATGTCGGCTATAGAAGCTAAATTGATCATTTACATTATCAAAAACGTGCTGAAAGTGGATATACGAGTTATTGGCTTAAAATTATTAAAGATTGATGTCATCCATGACATATGACCATTCATTGCCTATATAAGGAGACCCTTAGGACATTTTTAATAGAAAATTCTCTCTTCTTTTATTCTCATTAACATGTATTGTAATTTAGGCTAGAGTTCCTAGCAAGGCTAAGAGATGAACTTTTATGTGTAGTAAATCTACTTCCATGCTTTGATTCGGTGTCAAGAGCTATAAATGTTGTAAGTTTGGTTTTGATTAAAACTCTTATCTATTTTATTTTCTATAATCCAGAGGTTATAATTCTCATGTCTCATATATGTTCAGTCATGCTTTTCTTATGTGATTCATGTTGATTTATAATTGTTACTGGTTACATTGTTTTATATGTTAATCTTTTACTGCAGTATTGTCAATTTGATATATTGTCGATTTTGGATAACATGTAAGGGCAATAAATATTTGATATTCAAGTTAATCTTTTACTGCAATATTGTCAAAATGATATATTGTCGATCTTAGATAACTTGTATAAATAACATGATGTGTGTTAATGCTTGCAAAGAGTTTAACTAAATCAAATACATGTGTTATCAAATGTGCTATATATTACATACCTTCCGATTGATTGTTTGGGATGTGAAACTTTCAGTTGAGTTATAAATATCGAATCAAAGTATAGAGTAGATTTATAAAGCATAATTGTGATTCTCAAAGCCTTGCTTAAATCATCATAAGACATTTTCCTCAATTCATAGACAATTCTATCTCATCCGTTTAAATCAATTAACCCTTTGCTACTGCTTTAATATTTTACTTCACTAACTTATTTTGCCAAGAGCTTCCTCGTGGGATCGACACCTCAATCTATACTGCGATAGCCGCGTTATATTTTGAGCGTAAACAAGGGTCTTCCAAGGATGATAGGGATTTCCTTATCTTCTTCCATGTCCAGAACAATGAAATCGACAGGGAAGATGAATTTATCGACTTTAACTTACACATCTTCAATTAATCCCTTAGGATATGTAAGAGAATGATCTGCCAGCTGAAGTGTGATATTTATTGGTTTGGCTTCTTTCAGTCCCAACATTTTATACACGAACAATAGCATAAGATTAATGCTAGCTCCCAGATCACAAAGTGCTTTTCCAAAATCATAATTTCCAATTGAGCATGGTATGGTAAAACTCCCAGGATCTTTGAGCTTTGGAGGTAGCCTTTTTAGGAGGATGGCGCTACACTCTTCCGTTAGAACCACAGTCTCGAAGTCATCTATTCTTCTCTTCTTTGATAGGATTTCCTTCATGAATTTTACATAGCTCGACATTTGCTCCAATGCATTTGCAAAAGGAAGATTAATATGTAATTTCTTAAAAACATCAAGAAATTTAGAAAACTGCTTATCTAATTTTTTATTTTACAGCCTTTGAGGAAATGGAGGTGGTAGAGTGAATAACTGCGTAGGTTGCTTCTGCGGGTTGTTACTGGTATCTTCTGCTGCATTTTCTCTTTTCTGTTCTTGTGTTTGAATACCAGTTTCTATGCTTTTCTGCGTTTCAGCACTTTTCTCTTGACTTCTTAGCTGCTGTAATCTCTGAGGAAATGGTATAGGTGGTCTATATGGTTGTACATTATCTTGCTGGACCATTGTTTCTTTTTCCTTCTCCTTCATCTCTGAAAGCTGTGGTTGAGGAGTGTTGTCATGTAAGGTTTTACCACTTCTTAGTGAGATGGCTTGACACTGCTCGATATTTCCTTTTGGATTGACTTCGGTGTTGCTTGGTAGAGTTCCTTGAGGACGATTGTTTATTACTGTAGCAAGTTATCCTACTTGATTCTCCAAAACTCTAAATGAAGCTGCTTGTCTTTGAAAGAGTGCATCCGTTTTCTTCATATATTGTAAGAGCATGTCTTCAATGTCAGGTTTTTTCTCTTACTGGATTTGCTGTTGAAAGCCAGAAGGAGCTTTGGAATGCTGTCCCTGATTATTGTTGCTCCATGAGAAGTTGAGGTGATTTCTCCATCTAGGATTGTAAAAATTTGAATTGGGATTGTTGCGGTTGAAGTCCCCTACATATTAAGCAGTCTCTATACATTGTCCATTAGCATGATTTCCTCCACAGAAATCGCAAGTGATGGGTTGACTCTTGATGGCATTAACCCCCAAGTTACTTAATTGTTTAGTCAAGGGATTGACTTGGGCGGATAATGTGGTCAAAGTGTCTACTTCATGTAGTCCAACGATCTTTCTTGTGATTGACCTTTCAGTGGGCCATTGATAGGCATTGGACGCCATCTCATCTAGTAGATCATATGCTTCATCAATGAACTTGTTCATGAGTGCTCCTCTAGCTGCAGCATCTACTATCGTTCTGAATTGACCGACTAATCCATTGTAAAATATTTGTACAAGCAACCACTTCGGAACTCCATGATGAAGACATTTTCTTTGCATATCTTTGTATCTCTCCCATGCCTCATAAAGAGATTCTCCATCTAGTTGTAGGAATGATGTGATGTCGTTCCTCATCTTGGCAGTTTTAGCAGGTGGAAAAACTTTAGGGAGGAACTTTTGTGCAAGATCATCCCATGTAGCTATGGATCCAAATGGAAGTGATAGCAGCCAGCTCTTTACTTTATCTCTCAAGGAAAAAGGAAATAATCTTAGTCGGATTGCGTCATCGAATACCCCATTGTACTTAAAAGTGTCACATATCTCCAAGAAGTTGATGATGTGCATGTTTGGATTGTCATTGGGCATTCTACTAAATTGTACCAAATCCTTGAGCATTTGAATTGTGCTTGGCTTGATCTCGAAGTTGTTAGCTTGAACAGTTGGTCTTTGAATGCTTGAATGGATTCCATTGACTAGGGGAATAGCATACTCCCTTAGTGGTCTTGCTTCATTGTCGGGTGCAATTAGTAATTGATCTTCTATGGTGTTAACTTGATTTTGCTTTCTTCTAATTCTTCTTAAAGTTCTTTCAATTTCTGAATCAAAAGCAATCAAGTCTTTACTTTTCGATCTTTGCATGTACCTCGAAAGAAAGTAAGTAAAACTAAATTAAGAAAAATAATTAAAAAAAATTTGAAGTAAAAACTAGAAAGATTGGTATTAATATTGGCGAAAAAGTAGTTAATTATCCCCGGCAACGGCGCCAAAAACTTCATGCAATATTTCTATATCATAAAATTAAGTGCAAGTATATACTATCGTATGCAAGTAATAAAGGGACTAAATAGTTGGATGTCAAACCCACAGGGATAATTTCTTCTTTTTAACCAATTACTAAAATAATATCTTCCTAATAATTATTTAGATAAATAAAAATCTAAGAATGAATGTAGAAAATATAAAGGCAAAAACACAATGCAAAGAGATTTAAGTAATAGCAATATAGAGAAAACCTAGGATTAATATTATCCCTCAATATGTTTTTTAATGATTAATCTTCTAATATTTAACTCCCTTAGTCTTTATTATTAATCAAGACACTAATATATTCACAAGCCTCTTCCAAGGTCATGCAAGTATACCTTAATTTACCAAATACCTATATTCCTATGGTACTTGTAATAAATTAAGATTCATTAAGATTAGATCTTATTGATCATACATACCAATTAGGTATATTCCTATCCTAAATTGAAACTTGTATATACAACATTGAATGTTACTCTACAATCATGCATCAAATTACTTAGGTCTAAATATTATGATTCCTCTTCCGAGTTTATCAATAATATTACCAACTCATTCACCATATATTGACCAGATATATTGAAGCATTAAAATCAAGTAATTTGAATATCAAAGAACTAAGTTTATTAAATATTCTAAAGATATGGCAATTAAGCACACATATTGATTTCAAGTATTAACCCTAGAAAATAAGTTTAGCTTATGGCTACAAGAGAACAACAGTAAAAATAATAATAAACCATGATACAATCAATAGCAAACTGATATAGACGTTGAATTGCTCTTGATTATGCTGCCTAGGAACTCTTGATGCCGAAGAACGCCTTGAATCTCTCTATAAGATTGCTTCAATTAAACTCCTAGTGCTCTCCAAGACTCGTGCTCTGTATTTTTTGTGTTCTTGAATTGCTCTAGGTTGCTCTTGGAGTGTCTTGGCTTATTCTTGACGTATGGGAACGAGTGGCTTTTTATAGGGATTGATATGAGTTTGAAAATCTCAATTCTTGTCGGACTAGGACTCGCGCTACTGCTGGGTGCTGTCTTGTCGCTGGAGCGGTAAAAGTTTGGCGCTAAGGCACCAGATGCGACTTAAACAAGTCATTTTTCTTATTTCAATCACTATTTCAGCGCTGGGGCTATGGACACATACTTTAAAAACTTTGCATTTTAGTCCCTGTTTTCGCTCCTTTTGCATTCTTTCTTCAAATTTCGTTCAAGTCCCTATAAATAACAATAAAGCACATAAATAGCCATCTATTCTTATAAAATAATAAAATATCAATAATAAAAACATAAAAAAATATATAACAAATTTGCCCTTATCATTTACTCTAGGTCCATTATGATTTTTCTCGAAATAAGTGAAAGTGTACATAAATATAAGAAAAAAATATAAACAAACAAGAGTTTCATTTAAATAATGATAGTGCATTGGATGAAAACGAGATTAATAGGTTTAGGGAAACTTAACACCATGTTTATCTCTTTATGAACATCTTCTCATTAAAGATGATTACAGTTGGTTACCACATTTCAAAATATAGGAACATGGGCAATTAAAGAATGTGGTTATATCCCTAAAAGAATGGGAAATATTTAGACCATAAGTAAACCCATTCAAATGTGAAAAATGCTAATATTCTCCCACTTGATCTATATATTTCACTTGATATGATATCCAAGGTTTATTAAACCTTCATACTTAAGAAAAAATATACATGAATCATAGCGATAGATTCTTTAAGAACGAGTATTATCTTTTATGTATTACAATTTAATATGTCTCTTAAATGCTAGCCCATATGTGATAACACAACTTTATGAATAATTTGTTGAGATTTGTGATTATGTGCCATCCATTTATGTATGAATATTTATTTAACATTTATATTAGTATTATCATTTTATTAAATTGCTAATTATCTTTTATATATAGTAAGATGCTTATATCGTTTCAGACATTGTATGATCTGAAAAGGTTCAGATATAGTTTAAAGAAGTTTAGATCAGTGCAAAGAATTAGCAACGCTGAGAGTTATAAATGTTAAGAGTTGGCACTGATAAGAGTTATTAGGTTATAAGAGTCAACAATATCTAAAGAGTTAGAACCTTGTCTGAAATAGAACAAAGACCTGAGAATATATTAGTAATAACATCGTTACAAATAGTTATAAATAGTGTTAGAAAATATCATTATACAAATACGATCTCAAATATTATATTCTTGATCTATCGTCAATGATGCTAGTCTGTCAATGAAGATCTTAATGAATATATAGGTCAATGTATGTCTATATCTGGATAGTCTAGATGGTTAGTCTTAGTAAACTATGAGTTTCATGGAAGTTCATATAGAGATACAAGTATTCAGTAAGGACTAAATACTAAACAGACTCACGAAGACCTCTAATAGACATCCCATAAAACCGTCAATAGAGGGTCTTTCAAGTTAAATAATATCTATGGTCTTTTGACCTAAGTGCCACAGTGGGCTTATGAGTGATTTACCATACTTTGCTTTTACACATATTAGAAACATTTTATACTCTGACTGTTGAGTGTCGCTGGTAAAGTTTGATGCTCATGAAGTCTAATGTATATAGATATGAGGTCCATTAGCTCATTTAGGTGAGTAATATATCATAATGCTCTAAAATTATATTTTAAAAAGTCTTATAGCCATAAGCAGTAATTTCCGAGAAAAGAGTTTAATCCTATGGATAAATAATATCACAAAAGTATTTACAAATATTATTTATTGAAATGCAATGGTATAGATAAGCTTATGGTCGAGCATATAAAGATTTGATGGTGTTGATTTATATCTCTGCTCTACCTAAATATAAATGATGGAGGGATTATACAAGTATGTTATAACGTCAACTTGTATGGTTTAACGCGCGACTTTATAATATATATAACATATGTGAGAGTATCATTCACAGACGTATAAAGGAGTTTCATATGAACAATTCAGGCATTGACTTAGAAAGTCTCACAGTATGAAGTGTACTCTTTGTATACTAGGATAGCATTTTGGAATGAATAGTTCAATCTTAAAAATTTCAGTAAACTGAAAATATATTTTAGGGTTTCTCGGGTTGTGCACTTATTTAGACTTAAATGTTAAGTACATCACTTAATTAGTTGATAAGAGTTGTTAACTAATTAGATGTTAACAAATGGCATAATTTTGTTTTATGAATTGTTTCACCATAAATTCACCCATTAACCATGTTAGTAAAATCAAATAAGAAAAAAACTAATTATTTAAATAATTTTTTAATAATAAAATAAATAAAATATAATTTTTATTTATTTGTTATTTTATTATTAAATGGAAGACATATCTAATTTGAGAAACATAAATTAATTGGTGGAGCACCATTTGTATAATTTAATGGTCCATTTTTATTAAACCATTAAAATGGCCACCAAAAATAGTTTTTGGTAGTTGGCCACTTAACTTAATATTGGTGCAGCGCTTGTGAAGTGCTTAAAGCAACAAAAATGGTTGGAACTGGTTTTTATTGACAAGGGTGAAGCAAAATATGTGGTAAGGAGAGAGGATTAGAGAGAGTTTTATTTTTTAGAGTTTTTTTTTAACAAAGGGTTGTGAGAAAAACTAGAGAAAAAGAAAATCAATTCTTACTTATTTTTCTTTTAAGAAACAAAACTTTATTGTTAAAAATTCAGTTGCTATTATTCTATCCTCACAATCCCACTGGATTGTTGTGAACTAGAATTGTACAATAGTGCACTTCAAGTTAAGCTCAAGGTTGGAGCTACGAAGAATCTAGAATTAAAAACTTCACCGAAATTCTTCAAATATATGTTTTGTGTAATCTTATGTTATTAATTATATACGTTACATGTGTATATGTTAATTACATGCTTAATTCTGCTACAAAATTGTGTATATAATACATGTATTTAGTATTTGTTTTTAACATTTATACAATCACATGTATACACCTTTAAACACGTCAATATAAATCATATGTCCATCATAATTTTTCTCAAAATAAGTGAAAGTGAACATAAATATAAGAAACAACATAAACAAACAAGAGTTTCAATTAAATAATGATGGTAGGTTTAGAGGAAAACAAGATTACTAGGTTTAGAGGACCTTAACACCATTTTTATCTCTTTATGAACATCTTCCCATTAAAGATGATTATGGTTGGTTACCATATCTCAGAACATGGGCAATTAAAGAATGTGGTTATATCATTAAAAGAGAGAAATATATTTAGAACATAACTAAACCAATTCAAATGTAAAAAATGCCAATATTCTCCCTCTTAATCCATATATTTCACTTGATATGATATCCAAAATCCATCAATTCTTCATACTTATGCAACAAAATACATGAATCATGGCGATATGTTCTCTAAGAACGAGTATTATCTTCTATGTATTATAATGCAATATATTTCTTAATTGCTAGCCTATGTATGGTAACATAACTTAATGAATAGACCATATGTTTACTCTAGATTCACCATGATTTTTGTCAAAATAAATAAAAGTGCACACAAATATCAGAAAACAGCATAAACAAACAAGAGTTTCGTTTAAATAACGTTTGTTCATATAATGAAAATCAAGTAATGGAACCAAGTCCCATTCAGTCTATACGATTCTTGAATCTCAATGGTGGCAAGCATTTTGTCAAAATATCAACAATCATCATCAGTACTAAGGTCTTCAATGACCATATTCTTTTCTTTAACACATTCTTTTATGGTTAAATACTTAATATCAATGTATCTACTTTGACTACTACTCTTATTGTTTTTATTTATTAAATTAGTAGCTGAATTATCGTAATATATCCTCAATGGCCTAAAACTTATATCCATAATTCTAAGCCTGGATATGAAACTCTTCATTCATACTCCATGCGTCATTCATACTCCATGCGTCATTCATACTCCATGCGAGGTAGCTTCAAAATAAGAAACAAACTTAGCCTCCACAGTGGAAGTATCAATTAAGATATGCTTTGCACTCCTATAAGATATAGCTCCATTAACCTTCATCATCACATCTATGTTGTCACTTGTGTTGAATCCCTCGTTATATAGATTCCATAGTGCATAATAGCCACAAGTAAGCTCTTGCCTACAAGAAATACAATTTTTTATGATTCTATTTTGTTTCAAAAATGCCTACTCTAACCTTTTCTCCGCAGCCACATTTCTTATTTTTATACTCAATTACTCTCTTAATTGATTTGCATGAAAATTCTTGCACTTGATGCCATTGTATACAGCTAGGTTGTTTTGTTCTCTAATGGTTGAGATATTTTTTATTGAATTATTGAATGTTTGTTGCAGTCAATTGCTTCAATTGGTTGAATTATATGAATGGTTGAGTTGTTGATGTGTTTGTTAGAGTGGAAAAAAAAATTAGAAATGGTGTTTCAGGGACTTGAGTTGTTGTTGTGTTTGGTTATTTAGGTTGCTACAAATTATATAGAGGGAAATGTGTCCGTTACATTTGTCTTGTATTTAAAACAGTAATATTAATAGATTTGAAATTACAACACAATTACAAAATTTGTCTTATAATTAGTAATTCGGTAATTTAATATATTTTATTGTTTCTTTACTATTTTTGAATTTTACTCTTCTCACTCCTCACATGGCTCACTTTGATAACAATTATGTATTATATCTAGAATATTTCAGTAAAAATCCAAACAAGATCTTTTAAACGCAGAAACAAATATGATACATATTAAAATATGAGAGACTAAGTTTCTGTAAATCTATCAAATTAAGAATTAAAATGATATTTTTCTTATAAAGATTTTATATTCCAATTAATTTGATATATGTGTGACCCTCATACTGTGAAAATAAAATCATAAACAAACTACTAATTAATAAACAATAATTTATGATGGTTTCATATTATAGACTATATTAATTAAAATATAAAATTTATATTTCAACTTTATTATTATAGTATTGTTGAAACAAAAACGACTATTTGTCATCATTTTAAGCCTAAATTTAATACAAATTTGACGAAACTAACAACAAAAGAGAGATTTTCTTTCGTTTATGTCACAAGTATTTTATTTCTATATTAAAATATAAGTTTGATTCCCTAAACTTTGGTGAAATTTGGATTGTAAGCTTTTAAGTTGGAACTTGTTTATTACTTTATTTAAGTAATTAAATTTTTACTCTAAAAAAAGTGAATAGTTTTTTTTTTACAAATTCTGTCAATACGAGAGAGAAACTTTGTTACTGTTATATAATTAAGGGAAATTTTTAAAAGTGACCCCAATTACATTTTGTTTTTACCAGAGACAAAATTTTCAATTTTTTTGACAAAAAAATTATAGTTTTTTATTTTTGTTCCTCTTACAAAAATTTAAAATTTTCTCTCCTAAAACCAAAACGTTTAGTGAAAATGTTTAGAATTATAGTTAAAATATTGAAACTGAAAATGGTTGTAAATTATTGAAAATGATAAAACACAGTGAAAAAAATTAAAATCATTGAAAAATGACAGCATGCAAAACGCCATACGCTACGGAACAAAACCAATTTAATTTTGTATTTTATATTTATTAAATCTTATTATTAATTTAATAAACTTTATTATTATTTTATTATTTAATTTTATAATGCTGTGTTGGCTTTACATTTTTTTTTCAAAAAAGATACCAAAAAAAAATAGGCATGAGAATGGAGAAATATTGATCTTCCCCGTCATTAGAAGACTCCTCATAAGACTCCCCAACAGCTAGATTAGCCTCTAAGGCACCCTCTCTAGCCTAGCCATAATTGATTTGATGAGGCCCATCATCATAATGCCTTGTAGACCAGCCGCGATACTAGCCGCAAACTACTACATCAAAATCCATAGACAACTCCCTATACTCAAAGGGCTCCCGTCCGAACCTGAAGCCTCTTGGATTCACTTTGTGCTTTCAGTGAATGATGGAAGCCTTGACTAAACATAGGAACTCTGTATAACTTTCCTAAGTTCCCGAACAGCCTTCTTTAGCTCATACGCTCGGGCCTCAGATGTTTTTAACAGATCTGCAGTTCTGCACCAATAGTAGCACGATTGGCTGCTTCCCGCAGCGCATCACGCTTCTTTCTTAGTTTGATATTTGCTATGAAAACCTTTTCCTACAGTTCATTAATATTGGATTCTAGAGTGTCTTTCTAAGACTTCACTGCGTCTTTCTCCTTTCAAAGGAAAGCTACCTTAGCTTCCTAGGCTGTCAAAGAGGCCTGCAGATCGATCCTTTCTTGCACAAGCTCTTATTAGCCTTCTTCAGGTCGGAAATCTTAGTCATCATCTAAGACTCCACTTGTCTCAATTCTGCAGCAATGGCTGCCTCAGCCTGATCAACACAGAGTTTCTTGTTCTCCTCCTTCATCCTACCCAAATCGCTTTGAAGCGTAGGCTTCTGCCCCCGATGTAGCACATTATCTTCAGCCTTATACTTGAGCCACTTCTTTAGCTCACCCAACCCATACTAAGCCGCCATTAACTCATCCTTGTAAACTTGCGAAGTACAAGCATTATCATGTAAAGCCTGCACAAGAAAATTAAGTCAAGAACCTAAAAACTAGAATCCACAACAAATATGCACATAGAATTCAAACATTCCATGACCTTGGAAGCTGAATGTTTTCCATCTCAATCGATCATGGTAATTCTCGAAAGCATCTCTAGGTCATCCCTTGTAAATAGCCGAGACAAAATTGTTATCACGCTTTCTCTATCAATCCTAAAGCCGGTCGATTCTCTTATCACGTTCTCATCCCTCTTATAGAATAGTGGCAAAACTTCATCATTGGATCGAGAATCCTCCTTGCAGGCTTCTTTAGTATCTCTTTTGGTGAGGAACATCTCCCTCTAACTAAGTTCTTTCCTTCTCTTTTTGCTCCCAATTGGGAAAAAAGAGCCTCGTTTTCTCTTTCTTCTTCTATTTGTAGAGGAGGTATTGTGCTTCTCCTTTCTGCACCAGTTCTTAGCGAGAAAAGGAAGAGGGGAGTATGACCCCATAAATCACTCTCAATATTGATTGGCTCTTCTATGAAAAATGGAATTAGAAAGTCTAAGTCAAAACTCAAAAGAATAAAATCGGAAATAGAAAAACATAAATAAAAATCTCACACTTACTAAGAGGGATGAAGATCTCCATTGGAGGATTAAGAATTGGTGCGAAAAATGACCCAACATGAGAAGCTTCTGCCACAAACTTAGGCGCGAAACCCCCCTCCTTTACAGGTTCTTTGGGAACATCTAGAATGGGTTTCTCGCCTATTGGAGACCTTGATGCAGCCTCAAAAGCATCCGCCAATTCCACCAAAGCCTTAAGAACTGAACATTTAACCTAAAATATCCTTAGTACAGTATCTGGAACCATGCTCCCGATAGGCTTGCAGGTTTTTTACTTTTTTTTCTATCAAATACTAAAATTATATCTTTCAAATAATTATTTAAAATTAAATTTTCAAATCGCAAATATTTAAATAAATTAAATAAAGTGCAAAAATTAAATGACACAACTGAAATAAATCAAGAAGGTGACAAGATAAAGAAATCCTAAGGTTAATTATTATCATTCTATATATTTTTTAAATATTAATCTTTTATTATTTATATCCCTAAATTCTCATTATTGGCCAAGACATTTATATATTCACAAGCCTCTCTCAAGGTCAAGTAAGTATATCTTAATTTACCAAATACTTATATCTTTATGGTAATTACAATAAATTAAAATTCATTAAAAACAAATCTTAATGACCATACATGTTAATTAGGTATATTTCTATCTTAAATTGAAACTTATAAATGTTACTCTACAATGATATATTAAATTATTTAGGTCTAAATACAATAATAACTCTCTTGAGTTTATCAAAGTATCTCCAATTCAATCACAATATTAATCAGATATTATGAAGCATTATAAACAAATAATTTAAATAATGAAGAATTGAATTGAAATAAATATTAAAAAAATCGAACAATTAAACACATATATTGAGTTCAAGTAAAAACCCTTAAAAATAAATTTAACTCATAGTGAAATAAGGAATTCTAGAGCTTATCAAAAAAAAAAATATATGAAAATCATAAAAAAGTAGAAAGATAAAGAGTTAAAGAGAATAAATTAATTTGTTACAGTCTTCAATCTTCTGGTTTTATTGGTCCTACAAAATTGCTTTTTCTCTCTCTTCTTTTTTCTCTTTTTCTATTATTCTTTGAATTAGACTTTTTAGTCTTCTATTTATAGACTTATATCTTCACATTAGGCTGATTTTTCTTTTTTTGATTTCTGTGTGGGTACTATTTATGATACTGTTTAAGCACACTGTTCCCATGATGTTGCAGTGAAATGTTTTAGGCACTGGGACACTGACCACATTGAAATTTTGGACAAATACTATTTGCTACTGCAGTGATTTTACTGTACTAATATATTGTGGCAGGTTATTATAGCAATTTAATGTTTTGCCTTATTTTCTTTATATTTTCATCTTATATAGCTTTATTAACTTTAAACTTACAAAATAACAAGAAAGCATATATAAAACCTAATATTCTTATTAGAATTAGCAACTAATCTATTTGAGGGAGTGAAAATAATAAATATAATTTACGCTTATCAGTGCCTAGCGAAAGAATTCTGGAACCATTTCTGAAAGATCTTCCATTAAAGCTTGAAATTCTACAATAACGAGAAACAAAAGGAATTAGAAAAGGAACAATCAAACAAAAAATTAAGAAACATAAAGAAGCAAACTATATCTTACCTTTCTTTACGGAGGCTATTGAAACCCTCTATGAGTGAGCAAACGATCCAATTGTAAAAGAGACAATAATAGGATGACCTTTAGTAAGTGGAACTTATTGTAATAACTTCAGTGAAAATGTTGTGAAAGGCTCGACCGTAGAAGGATTATCTATGAAAGGACCAATAGTAGTTGAAGGATCTTTGGGAATAGCCTAATTCAAAGAACTACCTTCATCTACAAGTTCTGTACCTACACCAAAGAATAAAGAGGCGCTTGAATCAAATGATGAATTGATGAGTGTGAAGTCTAGTACCTCACCTTCCTCAATGACGCAAATGGCTCCAACATTTGTATCAACAATAGGAACAATAATTCAACAAACACAAAGAGGTAAGATGTTATTAAAAACATTTTTTGAAATAAAATAGTTGCTTACATATGTCAAGAAAGAATCCACTATAATATAAATAGACGGTAGTTGGCCTCGCCATTGGCATCACCGTTTTCAATTTTGGAGGAAATAAAACAGAGCAAGGACGGGTTCGATGATACTCCACCCACCTGTGAAATTCATGACCTTAAAACATAAGAACATGTCTCACAAACTTCAAATCATGGGGATTCATGGTTAAGAGACCCTCTTTATAAGTAAGGGCACTCAACTGATGACGCACTCTAAAACGATGAGCTTAGTCACTTAGCATAAGCATGCAGTACATATGCTTATAAGAAATGGGATCCCTGAAGAATATGTTTTTAAGAATCTCTCATTTATTGGAATGGAAAGAAGAGTTAGACTTGTCTTCCAACTAAATTCCCCTAAAGATGCGACGACTTTATAAAGATAGCTTGGTCTCTTTCAATTGCCGCTCACCATCACCATGTGTTTTTCAAAGTTAATCTTCTAATCTTTGAAGTCAAATATTATCTTTCTCTCTCCTTTAGGGACCCAATACCAATTTTTTTTTTTAAATGCTGGAAGTTATAGGTTAAAAACAAATATTGAACAAGGATATGCCATATAGTGGGAGAATAATGCAGTTTAAGATTTTTATATCTTGCAGTAGATGGAAGACATTAAATGGATTTAAAAAGGTAAAAGGCTAGTCACATACAAAATTTTGTGAATTATTAGAGGAATAAGGAATAGAAAGCACATTATATGATCCTTGAAAATGGGTAACTCTCCATCTCTACTACTTATGCAAGACTTACTACCCACTTAAAAATCTCTAATGAGATTCACCTAATTCGATGTGGGATGTGATATTCTCCTTTACCCTATTACGTGTGTAATATCCAAACCCTATTAGTAGTATTGGCGCCTAGATTTCGGTATAGAGCAAATAAGACATCGTAGGGTTACTCGATTTTAACCCTATTAGAAATATTTCCTTTATAGTGCACGTGAGAGATATTAGACCTAATTTGGTAATTTCACACTCGATCGGTGCGCCGGGCGACCCTAGAATATTTTTTGAATTTTTCTCTATTGGTTTAGAAAAGGAAATCCTAATTTACTACATGAATTTCTATTTAAGGGTTATGTATTGAACAAGCCTTTGTTGAGAAATACAATCCATATATTAAGGAATGGACCAATTAGAAGCAATCTCATGGATTGCTAAGTTGAAAACTCTAGTTAGTTCTTTTGACTATTCTAACTAGATAGTTACAAATGAACCAATTAAATCTTTTCATTTGAACTAATGGAAAATTAGAAGTTTTGAGTAAGTTGAAGGACAAAATGGTCAATTGAGGGAGCACTATATATATGTTGGAAGGTTGCAGAATTTTCAAGAGATGAAAAGCAAACACTTAGAGCAAAAGAGAGCAAATTCGTGCAAGGGGGGAAGGTGCTGCTACAGTGAAATTTCAGTTTTTTTTTAATGATTTTTCATGTGTAATCAAGCTAAAATAAGGTTACATATAAATCCCTAAGCTCAATTGAAGCCTTAATTAGTGCAAATTCAAGAAAAAGAGGTAAGAAAAGTATTGTTTTATGAGTTTGATAAGTGAGCTTTCAAGAATGCTTAAATTGATGTTCTTGTGTGTATTCTTAGCGTAGATTGAATTGAATTCTAGTGTGGAGCTTGAATGAGTCATCAATTTGTAGAAATTGGCAAGGTAAGAATTAGGGTTTTTGGTGATTTTGTTGTAGAGATTTCAATTGGTTGTAATTAAGGCTTTAGAATGAAATTGGCTTGATTTTGTTGTAATTGGAACAAGAAATTGAGAAAAGGAATGTGTTGGAACCTAGGGTGAAATTCTGCCACTTTAGGGAAGTTAGGGATTGAGTGGTGTTTTGATTGAGTTGTTGTGTGTAAATGGTGCATATTGTAAATTGAATGTATATGGTTAATTGAAAAACCAAAAATGAAAAAAATGGGACATAATTATCCATTTTGGAAAGGTGAAGGGCATGTATGTCCAACTAAGTTATAGGGCGTGCAATACTTTTCAGGGCGTCGGATGGTGAGTTAGATGAGATTAAATGACTCTGTAAATAAAAATCGGGAAGTAGTACGCATTCGGGCTTTGTATGCCGATTAGGGCATTTAGTAGTTAAATGAGATTCTATCATTCGATTTAGTTCTAAATGTCATTTATGGCGCGTAGGTGAAGATAACCGAGAGTGATAACGGGAGCAGAAATCGGGAGCGAAATTGAGCGTGGAGCGGTAGTGAGTGAAAATATGTCATTTCTTTTACTTTTCGTTTATTATGTTATCGCATAATGAATATGTATGTTTTATGAGCTTTCAATGCATAAACATGATTTATAATCTTGATATATATATTCATAGACATGCTTTTACATGTTCGATTTGAGAAACAGTTTTAAAATTTTTGCATTTATTTTAAAGGCCATTGGTACCCTCAGATTGTAGTGGTGATGATTGTATTAGACCCGGCCGGTATATCCCGTGCACATGGGCAAGTCTTGGGGGTGTGTCACTAACTCCGAGAATTCGAGATGTCGAGTCATGTGAGTCGCCCTATGGTGAGTCGCCCTATGTGTACAGGGTATTGTCTCGCTATATATATGCGATGTAGGATTCCGCTGCATAGCCAGTGAAATGTCTTGAGATGTCATTGTGGGTGCTGCTAGTTGAGGTGCCCTGTGACCTACTCACGTATGCGGTGCTAGTTGAGTCGCTGCGTGAGTATAGAGCTTTAGGGTTACCATTGGTACAGTTTAGAAAGAAAATGGCTGAGCGAGGATTTTACTAGTTTTCGATTTACCGATAGCATTTATGCATTTATATGCATACAGCAGTTATTATGTTATATAGATTCTGGATGTGATTTTCCAAAGATGTAGATAAAACCCGTTCGGCAAGATTTCAATAGCATATGATGTTAGAAAACGTTTTACAATTTTACATCAGTTTTAGAAGTATGATTTTTGCATGAACTTTAGAATTTGCTATCTATACATGATGTTATTTTATTGAAATTTTATTTGTACTCACTGAGCTCCTTTAGCTCACCCGTTTTGTGTTTTATATTTTCTAAACCCCTTTTTCAGGTGCAAGTCTCGGTACGCAAGCTGCTGATTCTCCTATTGCCGAGTAGTGGGCCGAATCTGAAGATCATTTTTGTACATGTAAATGTGCTAAATAGCACTCTTTACTTTATGCATAGTAGTTGTAGACATGTATATTTGTATGTATGTATGTTTTGAACCAACAAAAAAAGAATTCGAGATTATGATGATCATTTTTGCTTTTCATGAGTATGCTCATTTTATGGTTTAAATGAATAATTGAGTTGTGTTGGATTTGATTTGGAAAGGACCGGAGGTCCGAATTGGTAGTATTAAGATGTATTGGAAATAAAAGTGAAATTTCTTTGCAGGTTTTATATGAATTTTCTAAAAAACAAGGGAAACTCTGTCCATTTTTTTTTAAAATTAAGATGTCATTTTCATTTATATTACAAGACCTTCTCAATAGTAGCAAGAATTAAAAAGGGGTTCGCCTCGCGAAATTTCTCAAATTATCCAGTTAGGTCAGAGAAACTTCCGTCGGGGTGCCCGGCAGGGCCGCTGGGATCTATAGTAGAGGGTCTCGGGTCGAGTCCTGTCAACGTGACCCCTTCATCACGCTTAACTAATACTTAATGGCCAACTTAGCCCGTATTGCTCATCCTTGCTACTCATACGAGACCCATTATTCACATAAAAATCTCTATTAAGACCCACCCAATTTCTATCTAATGTAAGATGTGATATTCTCTCCTCACCCAATAACATAGATGAGAAATCAAGTGTTCTTTGATGTCACGTGTCATGAGTTGGGGCAAGACGTAACCCCCCTTCATATTTGCTCATACTCAAGGGTTAACCTAGTCCGTTATGGTTCATTTCTACTCATGCTCAACCCACTACCCACATAAAAACCTCTAGTATAACCCACCCAATTTCTATCCTATGTGAGATGTGATATTCTCTCTAATTCAATCATATGGATAAGAAATTGAATTTACTTTTATATCACCTAATGTGGTATGTGATATTTTCACTCTACCCAATCACTTGACACCCTCATCACATAAAAACTTCTAGTATAACCCACCCAATTTTTGTCCTATGTGAGATATGATATTCTCTCTAATTCAATCATATGGATAAGAAATTGAATTTACTTTTATATCACCTAATGTGGTATGTGATATTTTCACTCTACCCAATCACTTGACACCCTCATCACATTTGGCTTAACTTTAAAGACTAACCTGACCCATTGCCTATTGGACGGGAGGGGGGAACTAGCCTATTAAATATATCTAAGATTCACTTAATCTTTATCTAATATGGGATGTGATATTTTCACTGTACCCAATCATTTGACACCATCATCATGTTTAGCCTAATCTCAGCTGTTAACTTGGCCCGTATTGTCCATCCTCTACTCTAAGGACTCATTCATGTGGCAATTTCTATTATGATTCAAGACAGAACCTTAGAAGCTAAGTTAACTCATATTGCCTATCTCCACTACTTTTGAAGGACTCATCCATGACCTAACATCATATTTTAACCCGACTCGTGTTGCCTATCCCTTACTCTTGGGGGACTTATCCATGCGGCAATCTCTATAAGAGTTATACAACCTTAGAGACCAACTTAGCTCTTATTATCTATTCTCGCTACTCTTGGAAGACTCATTCACGTGATAATATCTATTAGGGCTCAAGATAATTTAGCTCGTATTATCCATCCCCACTACTTTTGAGGGACTCATCCACATGACAATTTCTATTGGGATTTAAGACGCAATTTTAAAGACTAATTTAACTTGTATTATCTATCCTTATTACTTTTGAGGGACTAATTTATATATCAATCTCTAATAAAGTTCAACCTAATTTAACTCACTTATTTATGTAATAATCTCTATTGAAATTCATGACATAAAATTTTAAAAATCTCATATACAAATGAGATTTTTAGGTTACTCTAATACCATTTGTTTTATGAATTAGATGCTTATTATTAATTAAAAAATTAATTTATTAAATAATAATATGTGTCAAATTATATATATTTATATATTTAATTTTTATTTAATATGAAATGTGATATAAAAAAGAATTATCATGAAATGATCACTTTAGTGATAGATGCAAGGCATAGTAGCCTACCACGATCCTAAATTCTACATAAACTAAAAATCACAACTTTAATAAATTGAGACGGTCTGTAACACTCTTTCTTTTGAAGGCGAATTCTACCCACGAACTAAATTAGCTATTAATTAAGCTGACATTCAGTAGCAAGTCTTTTTAAACTAGAGAAACACACCACCACTTGCGTAACCTTTGGTTGTCACAGTATTTAGATTAATTAATAAAAGATAATTGAAAATAGAGAGCGAAGGGGAGGGGTAAAAATTGCTTGACTTATCTATTACTCGAGGAGATGCAATAAAAATCCTTAATACAACTTTCTCCCTCGCACAAGTTAAGTATGTGCTAATTATTTTGTATGTACTAAATTGAGAAATCGTAGAGCAATTAGGTAGCTTTCATTTTTGTTTAAACCAAAATAACGAGGATAAATAAGAACATGTAAAAAAGATGATTTTCATTTTATCAACTGTCTGACTTGAAAATAAAAACAAAAACACAAGGACAACAAAATCATTTTATTCAACAACAGAAGTATGAACAATAATGTACAGAAGCTCAGTCAACTTTCTGAACAAATGACTTTTTGTGCCAACAATATTTACAACTATATCAAACAATGCTGAGAAGAAATATCAGGCCGCCATACGAAGAGATCCAACTTGAGGTCCCCTAAAGAACCAAAGGACTCTAGTGGAAGTAGAAGGAACCCCAGTGAAGGAGGCTTATCAACCAGATTTTGAATGTTCTTTGTGATTGACTGAAATCTAACAGTGTTTCCCTCTGGTCTTGCCAGGATATCATATAAGTAACCTCCCTTCCACGAGGGTGCAATACAACAAACAGAAATTACATTCCCAAGAGATTCAGCACTATTGGTGAGAATAAATAGCACACCATCTCTCTCTTCTTGAAGAACAAGAAATCTGCTGTTGACATTTATGGAAATTTGTACAACTTCATTGTATGAAAAATGTACTGCAGAGTTTCTATGTTTACAACTAAAGTGTTTGTATAGATGGTTGGATGAACCCACAAAGTTGCAATCTGATACGGGGCATGAACATGGTGCATGGGGGCATGTTTTCTCATGATCATGTTTCTTGCCATAACTCATTGTTTCTTTACAGCCATACTTCATGTTTCGACATATTACTTTGACAGATTCTAAAACTTTCTCAATAGCTCTGCAACGATTATATCCAATAGGTGAACAGCAGGAGGGACATTTGTTCCCAAGTTTTGTGCAGCAGGTAGAGCAAGCTATATGCCCATTTTCACACTGAATTGCCATCCAAGGATACAAAATGATATTAGATTGTATTTAATATTTGTATTCATTGATTCGCTAACTCATGGTGTATTATTAGACAAATATAGTACGTAAAGCATAATAAATATGGGAACATGCACAATAGATTACATGAGCTACCACAGCAGTTTTTTATATGGACATAATAAATAAACCCTGTACTTGAAAATATGAATATTTTCATTTTTTTGAAATATATTCTAGCAGCCACATAGCATCCCTTGGGAAGAGAAGAATCCATAAAATAAAAACAGAGCACAGATCCACATTTCCTCCGTCCATGTATATACTTATGCATCATGAGGTGGACCATGGTGCTCAACATCTATGCATGTAAGTCTGTACATATGCCCTCACGTGTGCTATGATATGAAATAAATACTAATCCTGTAACTGGAATGGATATATAATTAGGAAATAAACCATTTCTTTTATCCTTTCAAGAAACTTGAACAATCAGCCCACCTCCAAATCCTATTCGCCTAATTTCTCTGATAAATCAGCACTCTCAACCTTCGAGTTACATCTATACAAACCCTAGGACTTCTTTATAACATTCAACATCAAGCCCTAAAGCCTCTTTTAGCAAATACTGTTATAAAAAAAAGACCTACAAGTTAGAGTCAAAGGAAGTTCAAACTTTTGGAAGATGAGGAGCTGCTCGGCAAGTTATCTACAATAACCCAAAGTTGGGATCCTCCTGAATTCATTACACATAACGGCTGTGAGACAAATTTGAAAATTTAGACAGACTAGAAGTATCAGGTTGTGAAACCATTACTGGTCCATTAACCACATGCAAGTGGTACCTGAAAACAATATTAAACCACGATATCCATGCCTATTAATGGTGTACGGATGATGAAAGCATTAGAGAATTCAACAATAGAAGTACACAAAGACCTATAAAATAGATTAGAGAATGAGTTGATATTAAGATATCATACAACCTATATAAAAGGATGATTTTATGATGCATACTTATCTGTTTCGGCAAGAGCATTTTGTCTTTTAAGAAGTCCATAAATTTTATACCGTGATTCAGTGTTTTAGTAGCCTCTTTTGCCAGTGGACTCCCACTTTAACCTATCAACATATTAATCACATTGAACTGTATGTGAAAACATCACTTTATATCCATACTCATCCCTATATTTTGAATCAATGTTCTGAGATTGTCACGTCTACCACTAAATACTCACCCCAAAGTCCAACAATGGTTAGTTTTTTTCATAAGTAGGTTGCAACAAACCATGCCAATCTGCTGGACCCAAATATGGAGTCTTCATGCCTTGCATCACTAATCTTGAAAGTATTAGAATTTAGACAGCAGAACTGGCACTGTTTTGACTTAATATGTGCTTTCTCCATATCATGAGTTTATGCAAATAAATGGATGCAAAAAAAGTGGAGTGGAAGAAGCTATGAGTGCAACAAAAACAAAATTTCCTTACCTCTGCTCTGCTCCTTAATCACTTAAATAAACCAATAAATTCCTCTTCAAACATCACCACTGTTACATTTACTGTCTCAAAGTTAAAATCTTATCTTAACAAATTCAACTAAGATCTTTAGTCAGGGATATAAGTAAAGGCCTTAAAGCCTTTCAAAGGCAACGAAATTGCATGACATTTGTGAACGTTTTTTGGTGTCCCATAAATTACTGGACATTGAGTATTTAGACAAGAGAATCTTGGTTTGTCAGTTAAAGCTCCATACTTTTTCAATACAAATTTATCAGCACTCAGCTAAATTTCAAAATTTTCTCCCAGCTATCTATGAACAGAGAAAGCCTCAGACTCTTACCCTGTGACTCAACCATAGAATCTCCCTGGTCCAACAAACCATAAACTCTTTAACTTCGTAGTAACAATCTCAACACAACATAGTCCAAACCACTAAACAAAACCAAGATAAGAATACAAGAAACCAAGTCAAGATCATTAGTAATTCATGCAAAACAAACATACCCAACTAGAAAACATCTTCGCATAAACGCAAATATGTTTAAAAAAAGAAATTTGAAGAGAAATCAAACCTGGAAGACAGGAGTGGCCAAGGGCTCGCAGCAAATGGGGCAATCAAAGACTTCAGGGTCTGTTACGGTCAAAGAAATTGGCTCATTTCTGGAGGATCCCACAAAACGAGCCTTCTTACTACCTCTTTCTTCTTCTTCTTGTTCGCTTTTTTGCCCCTCATCTTCCTCATCAAATGGAAATTCTTGATACTCTTCCTCACAGTCATCTACTTCATGAGTTTGATCGTGTTCTTGTTGTTGAGAAATTTCTTCTCTGAAGTTGGGTTGACGACCCCTTCTGAGTCTCTTAGGATTCCGGGCGCTGCTTGGTCCTTCTCCGTCTTCTAATCCACCTACCGAGAATTTCGCCATCTCTTTCTCTCTTTAATCGAGGAACCATATGGGGGATCGATTATTTTAGTAGTTTAATTGAGAAGATAATTAACAGTCGATCCCCTGTACGGTGGGTGGATAATTGGATTAAAAATTAAAATTTGTAAGAATATAAAAACTAAGATTTATAATTTTACATCTTTTTTCGGAAGAAAAGTAAGATTGTATTTAAACAAATGATTTTATCATCTAAGTCTCTAATGTCTTACATTTTATTAGAGAGAACAAAATATAACAAATTTTGAAAGTAAGTCATTTCACATTTCACACAAACACAATAGACCTGCTTAATAAGAATGAATTACTCATGTCTTCTTTTAATAAACCATAAAAACGTAGGATCTACACAATAAAAATCTTTTAATAAATATTATTGGAAAAAAAAAGAAAGAGAAAACAACAAATATTAAATATAAAAATATCAATAATTTAAGAAAAAAAATTTAAAAATAACTCTTATTTTAATATGTTATTTTTTTAACCAAGTATAAAATTTATAATATTTTATAATCAAAAGATAAATATTAAAATACTTTTACCCCTCAACCATATGTTTTTTAAATTAGAATAATTCACCTAAAAAAGGGACACTCAAAATCCCAAAAAAATACAAATACTTTCTTTTCAAAGATCAAGTGGACTTCAATTTTTTAGCAAATAGACATTAAATATTTTGTAAGTTTCTTAAATTAAGGATATATTATGCAATATCTTAGAAAATAAAATATTTTTTTGATATACATTAAAATAAGTATTAATAAAAATAGATGAAAATAATGTAAAATGATGTTAAAATTGTGCAAAATAAGTGAAAAAAAAAATGAATTTGATATGAAAATTGGGAAAGTAGCTAAATCGTTAATTGCAAGTGGCGAAAACGTGGCATGGGCGGTGCCAAGCATGAAGTTCCCACGCCACGCTTGTGCAATAGGTGGCATGCTTGGGATTTTTGCGCATTGTACATGATTTTTTTAGATTTGATTTTTTTCTATTTTAATCATATTTTTGACAAATTCGCTTTTGTTATAAATATCATAGAGCGTGTTTCAACTATTGCATACTTTAAAGAAAGGTAACAGAGTTGCAATGATGGTTGAAACCTCCAAGGTCAGAACTTAACAGAACATTATGCCTCAGACCTTAGATGATCTTCGAATTCATAAGAAGAACACTATCCTCTTGCAAAAAAGAATACTCTGATGTTTAAGCCAGTAAATATTCAAAAAAATACGTGCAATAAATGGGAGTGCTTCAAGCAAGAGGATAATGCTATAATGATTTTGTTTTTGAATGTTTTTTAATGTGTTTTCCAATTTTCTGAATGTATTCTAATATTTGTGAATATTTTCTAATTGATTGTGTATATGCCTCTATTACAATTTATTCATGATGCCTTTTTATAATGAACATGCGATAAAATCCAAATCATATTCTAAACATGATAAACTCACATAAGATGAACTTTATCATCTTATCATAATGTGATCATGTAATAATGCAGTAATGATATTGTTTATTAAATAAAATGTGACAAAATTTCAATTCTTTTAAAACTATAAAAGAAAGAAACCAAATAATAGCTTCTTTTTTTTTCATTTTACCAATCAAACCTTTTACCATTTTTGGACTTTTAAACACATCTAGCTTAATTGAAATTTGATCCTCTTTTAATCCTAAGGCTTTTGAGCTTTCATTTAGGCCATTTCTTGATTTGTAAGGTTGTAGGTTCTTGTTAAGTGTGGTGGACTATTTGAGCTTATTCCATAATAAGCCAAACCCCACCCCACCCAAGTAAAGAAAGAGAGCCTTTAAAATGGTCCCAAATAGGCGCGTTTTCTTCACTCTCTTTAATCAACACATTTAGGCTTATTCCATAATAAGCTAATAAATGTCCCCCTCAAATTAGAAAGAAAACCTTAAAATGGTTCCAAATAGGCGCGTTTTCTTCACTCTCTATAATCAACACATGACACATACTTTTAGCTTCTCCCATACGTTGCCGTTTCTCAGTTAAACATTCTGCCTCCTTGAGTAAAAAATAGTTGGTAGTTACTGTTTTTAAATACCCAAATCATTGCCTATTTTTTTCACTTTTAATTTTTAAAAATATCCCTCTAGCATCTCCCTTTTCAAGAAATCCTCTACTTCTCTTCTTCTTTGATAAAAAAATATAGAAATTCCACCAATGACAATCTTTTTTCTCTGGAGGAATTGAAATCAATCTTCGATATGGTCGAAACTAGAAGTATTCCTCACAATGAATCTCACTTTGCCTTTCTTACCATATCCATTAGTAAACTTTCTCTTTTCAGATAACACCATAATTGCTTTCGTTTTCCTTTTCCTCCTCTAATTCAAGAGTTCCTTCATGTTATATGTCTTTCTCTTTTGCAAGTCCACCCCAATGTTTTTTATCTTTTCCTCCTCCGTACTAGATGAATTTATTTCTTACAACCTTTAACACTCACAAAATAACTATTATTTCTCCCCCAAGCTTGATAGGTTTTTATTTAAGGTTTGAGAACAAGAAAGCGAATTTTAAGAAATATGTGGTGGTTGTTAGTGGCAATTGAAAGCGCCCTAAATACTCCTTTGAGGTTCCACTATGTTGGGGTTTTCAATTAGAAGACAAGTATATCTCTTCCAAATATTATTGGGCTAGAAAGGTTCTTAAAGAAGTTTTTCTAGAACAAGCCCATACTCCACAATGATCTTGCTCATGTCCATTTTTTAAGAAACTATACTCATCGTGAAAAAGTAGATAACCAACCTTGTGCTTTCTATTACAATGAGGGTCTTTTGACCTTAACTCATTCAAACTTGAAGTTTCTTAGTTTTGTTCCTTTTTTTAGTGGCCAAGCTTTTAGAACTTTTTTGGCCTATTACTGAACCTTTCTAAATTCCATTGTCTTCTCTTCAGAGATGGATATTAAAGTCGAAGGCTCAAACAGTGAGCAAATATACCGTCCCTTCATGTACAATTACTTTTCCCTTATATACATGAGTTCATACTTCAATATTCCAATGAAAATGAAACTTTTACCTTTATATGTTTTACTACTGCTAATTGAAGATTCCATTGCATGTATTAATGTAAATGTTATGTGTCTATCTTTGGAGGGTAGGATAGTTGATCACTCAATTGCCTTCCTCCCTTCTAATTATAACATCTTTCTACTATGTGTGTAGGTGAGGAGCCTATAGAAGAGATTTTCTTCCTTAATCGTGTTTCTGCTGCTACTCTTGATGTTCTAGAGCTTGTTGTTATTGTAGAGACTCTGCTGTCAGCTCTTCTTCCTGATAAGGAACTTTTAAATATTCCCTCAGTTGTTAAACCTTCAATTTCTGTTGAGGCAGTTCTTAATGCACCGATCTTGATGCTTGATATAGAAGATGATCTTTATAACATTCTCCCGAACACCTTCAAGAATGCTCCCAAGAAGATCAGGTTCCTCATAAACGGAGGCCATCGGAGAGGCCATCATTTGCTAAGCATTATAAACCCTCTGCCTCTGATGGTTTTTGTTAAAAAATTGGTGATTCAACAATCTTGATTGGACAAGAATTAAGAAGAATACCAAAATGGAGAGTCACAAGAAGTCTAGAACGTGTGGGACACGTATGGAGAAGTCTAGGACGTGTGGGACACGAAGGAGAAAGTGAAACGGGACTTGAAGACGTGAAGAAAATGAAGAAATCGCAGGAAGCTGACCAGCACTGCAGCGCCCAGGGCTGAGCACCACGACGCTCAACATAGAAGACCAGCGCCGCAGTGCTAGGTCCCCAGTAACGCAGCGCTAGGTCCCCAGCAACGCGACGATGGGAGCGAGAAGAGCCAGTGCTGCAGTGCCCAAGGATGAGTGCCGCAGCACCCAAATGCATTATGATGTCCATTTTGGTTCGAAATTTTGAGTTTTAGGAAGTTTTGGACTTCCAAAACAAGTGGACTCTTACTCCAATAAGGAATAGGGTTTGTAGGCATGAAATACACCCTATATAAACACTTGTAAACCCTTGTTTAAGATCAAGTATCTAAGGTTTCAAGATGTAAACATAAGAGAGAATAGAGGAGCTAGGTAGGCACTAAGTGCGTGGTGCACTAGGGTGTAACCTTTGGGGGTGTTTTCTTCTTTAAGTTCTTTGAGTGAATAAAAGAGAAACACCATAGATCCTTTTGACTTAGATACTCGGGCTATTCTTGTATTCTTTGTAAAAATCTCTTATAAGGAGATACTGAGAGGTCTTAGAGAGTCATGATGATCAAGGGTAGATGTTTAGAGGTCTCTATGGGAGATACTAAGGGGCCTTGCGGGATCATTGATGATGTAAGAAGATACTTAGTGATCTATTTCAATAGTAAGAAGCTGGATCATAGATCCTCCGTGGACATAGGCAATTTAGGCCGAACTACGTATATCTTGTGTCTTGTGATTGATTTGTTTTCTTTATCTTTATTAGTGTGTTAATCTTATGTGTTCTTGCTTATGGTGTGAGTTATGATTTTCCGCTGCGCATAAGGTGCAAGAAGTATCAAGGTTGTGGCTTAGTTGATACCATTGGGGTGTTAAATTGAAATGCATGGTGTGATATCCTCAACAAACTGGTATCAAAGCTAGGTTGAAGCTACAAACTGGTATCAAAGCTTAGGGTGAAGTACAAACTAATATCAGAGCTTGATTTGAAGTCCAAACTGATATTAGAGCTATAGGTTGAAGTCCAGATTGTAGAGCATAGGTGACATAGTCAGATTGCAGAGCAAAGGTTGTCAACCATAGAGACTCACAAATATAAGAGAAGAACAATAAGGAAGATGATTATTTGAAAGAGGAAAAGATGATGGCCTTATTGAAGAGTTTTGAAGTAGAGATCACTCTTGAAGAAGACTTCCAAGACGATGGCGTCATCTAGGTCTTAATTAGAAGAATCATTTAGATTGGACACAAAATAAAGATGGCAAAAGAAGAACAATCAAGATTGAAGGGCAGATCCAAAAGGTGTCTAGGGTACTCAAGGAGATAGTCTTAAGAGAAAGACAAAGATAGAAGGAATGTGGATTTGCATGTATGTTGGATGACTAGGCAAAGACCTTGATCGCATAAGAGCTTCTGGAGGAATCAGTGTCTGATGAACGAACTATTTTTGGGATCTAGGGTAGTGTTTTCATATGAGTTATGGAGAATCGGTATTTACCAATTAGAGTAATATGGCTTATGGTAAGTCATAGGGGATTGGTAGGATAAGATTAAGACTATATAGTGAGAAAGACAATAGAGGGACTAGGTATGAGATTACATTCCTCATCTCATGAAGACCTAGAGGACTCGGGACTACTAGATCAAAATAGGGAGATTCATGGAAGGCATATAGAAGGAATACTAAATGGAGAAGCAAAAGGATCGAGGGAGTGATAAAGCACAGATGAAGGCTATGTGCTTGTAGAAAAGTGCTTAGAATGGGATCAACATAGGGTTGATTTGAAATAGACCATAAAGCAACCTTTGATATATCACTTTGTGGCAAGGGTCGAAAGAGAATGTGTGGGAAGAGTATCAATGGCGAGAATGGGTTTTCACCATTAAGGGTTGTGGTTATGGTGTCTTCGGGACATAGAAGATCACAACATTGAACTACTCTAGACATCAACATTCATGAATCTTTGGAGACTGTAGTCGCAAGAGCCTTAGTTAAGTCGGGGACTTGACTTATTGACAATGCTAGTGAGTATTGGTCAATATTGGGTGACGGTGATTAGCTTTATGGGAAGAGATTTTGAATCAAGGAGCGGATTTGTTGGAAAATTGGTGATTCAACAATCTTGGTTGGACAAGAATTGAGATGAATACCAAAGTGGAGAGTCACAAGAATTCTAGAATGTGTGGGACACATATGAAGAAGTCTAGGACTTGTGGAACACGAAAGGGGAAGTAAAATGGGACTTGAAGACGCGAAGGAAACAAAAAAATCGCGGGGAGCTGACCAGCGCCGCGGCGCCCAGGGCTGAGCACCGCAGCACTCAACACAGAAGACCAGCACCGCAGCGCTAGGTCCCCAGCGCTTCGGCAATGGGCGCAAGAAGAGCCAGTGCTGCAGCGCCCAGGGACGAGTGCCGCAACGCCCAGACACGTCAGGATGTCTGTTTTGGTTTGGGATTTTGAGTTTTGGAAAGTTTTGAACTTCCAAAACAAATGGACACTTACTCCAATAAGGAATAGGGTTTGTAGGCACAAAATACACCTTATATAAACACTTGTAAACCCTTGTTTAAGATCAAGTATCTAAGGTTTCAAGATGTAAACATAAGAGAGAATAGAGGAGCTAGGTAGGCACTAAGTGCGTGGTGCACTAGGGTGTAACCTTTGGGGGTGTTTTCTTCTTTAGGTTCTTTGAGTGAATAAAAGAGAAACACCATAGATCCTTTTGACTTAGATGCTTGGGCTATTCTTGTATTCTTTGTAAAAATCTCTTATAAAGAGATACTGAGAGATCTTAGGGAGTCATGATGATCAAGGGTAGATGCTTAGAGGTCTCTATGGGAGATACTAAGGGGCCTTGTGGGATCATTGATGATGTAAGAAGATACTTAGTGATCTATTTCAATAGTAAGAAGCCGGATCATAGATCCTCTATGGACGTAGGCAATTTAGGCCGAACCACGTATATCTTATGTCTTGTGATTGATTTATTTTCTTTATATTTATTGGTGTGTTAATCTTATGTGTTCTTGCTTATGGTGTGAGTTATAGTTTTCCGCTGCGCATAGGGTGCAAGGGGTATCAAGGTTGTGGCTTAGTTGATACCATTGGGGTGTCAAATTGAAGTGCATGGCGTGATATCCTCAACAGTTTTGAAGTAGTACCGAAACCTATTAGGGCTTTAGTTAAGGCTTCTGAGGTTCCAACTAAGCCTTTAGTTTAGTAAGAACCTTCCAACATTCCTCTTATAGATGTCTTTTCCTTTCCGAAGGTTCTCTTATGGATTCTTCTTCCATTCTAAGAAATGTTCCTCTTGTTTTAACTTCGATCCCTTCTACTGGGGCTGGTTAAGGTCCTTTTAATGTGGAGGGTCCTTTCCAATACTTTGTTGATCCTTCAATAGAGAATTCTATGCTTTAAAGTATAAATTTTATTGTTTATGCTCTTTTTTGATCTTGGTCTTTGGTACTCCTTCTTGATCTTGTCTTCTCTCTTTCTTTGCTCAGAGGAAGTTATTGGCATGGATGTTAACTCTGGAGGCCATACTCCACCTACAGATATAGAAGTAGGAAAGGAATGTGTTATTCTTGAAGAGCTTAAATGGGCAGTGCCACCTTCCTTTCTTGATAGAATGGCTAGTGCAGGGCCTTCCTCTTCTACTCATCCCAAAAAGGGGGAAGATGAAGAATAGTAGTTCTAGGCCACCCCTTAAAAGAAACATAAGAAGTTTTTAGTGGGAGCATAGGACTAGTCTTAAGTTTCGTTCTCATTTTTTACAGTCGAATGAGGAGGTTATTCGTTATTAGAACTGATCTCTAATACACCTGCTGCTAATTGGAAGCGAAATAACTCATATTTTATTTTCATGTTAAGTTTTTTTTTTAACTTTTGTGATTTCTTGATCTCTCTCTAGTGGACTTAGCGGTTTATTTTTTTTTCAGGCCTTCCATGATTCCATACTTACCATAGAGGCTTATAAGAAAGAGTTATGGGTAGCTTAAAATGAGTTAAGGATGTTTCAACAAGAGTTGGAATTTGCGAATAAGGATAATATACTTTTAGAGAGTAAAACCATCCTTTACAGGATTGAGAACTCGAGGCTGGTTAAAGAGTTGAGAAAGCATCGTACCAACTAGGAAGATAAATCTATGATAGATGGTCTTCAAAAGACCATTGCTAATCTTATTGTGAAAATCTCTAAGTGTAAGGCTGCCACTGAAACGTTGGCTTAAGAACAAAATGATATGTCGTTTTTACTGTTTGAAAAAGAAAGCGAGGATAGCTTCCTATAAGGTAAGAATGTCGATCTTTAAACTTCCACGGATTAGTTGGGTTCCAGAGGTTAGTGAACTCTAAGAGAAACTTGTTACTGCCAATTGTGATATTATGAGAAAAAAAAATGATGAGTTGCGGGAAGCTACTAGTTCTGCAGCCATCAGGGCTAAACTTCTTAAAGCTTTTGAGGCTAAAACTCGTGATTTGAAGCATATAATCGGAGAACGCAGGGTAGCTTTGAAGTCGAGTCAGAACATGGTGGCGAAGTTGAATGACTAATGGAAAAATCTTAATGAGACTTTGAAAGGTTATTTCCAGTGTGATGTAGTTTTTTCTTCTGCTCAGAGCTTCTACAGAGGGATCAAATCTAGCAGGAAACCCTCAATTTGCCAAGAACTTCTTAATGATTATGATCAAAAGGTTGGTTTGTGCAGAGGTTGGTCTGTCAAGCATTATGATGATGAACCTTGTCTTATCGACTACGACTCTATGAGAGAGTGAGCCCCCAAACAAGATCCTGATACTGCTTCCTTTTTAGGGGATGATGCTGGGACCGATGAATAACTTCCTTGTACTTTTCCCTTTTCTTTATTTCTGTATATTTCATCGACTAGGCTTATACTTTGAAGTTTTTATTGAATGAAATACACTTCATTGATTTTACTATTTTTCTTTGCTTCTGTTTTGTATTCTTTTGTATATTTGTATATTCAGAACTTTTCTTTCTTTTGTTATTTAGAACTTTTGAATGGAATTTTATCTCTTTTGAACGATTTCTCTCATTTTAAGCCCTTTCTCTTCTTAGAACTTTAAGTTCTAAAATCTTAGTTTTCTTTTAAAGGATGATTAGAAACCAATGGGAACTTCATTTTGCTTAAACTCTTTTAGAACTCTGGTATTTGATTCTTTTGTTTTCTGTTAAAGTATGAGAGGAAGGTGATTGGAAACTTCTTTCTTCCGGACATTTTTGTTTCAAAAATTCTAGTACTTGATTCTTTTGCTTTCTTTTGAGGGATAAGAAGAAAGTGGTGGAAACATTTCTTTTTCTCGAGCCTTTTTCTTTTTTCTAAAATTCTGAATCTAGTTCTTTTTCTTCTCCAAGGAATACGACAAACATGTTAGGAACCTTTCTCAAACCCTTCCTTTTCTATTTCTGAAACTCTAAATTTCATTCTTTTTCTTCTGATGAGCAAGAGTAAAGTGGCGGAAACCTTTCTTTTCTTTTTAAAGCTCTAACTTTGGTTCTTTTTTATCTCCAAGGAACAAAAAGAATGTGCTGAAACCTTTCTTGGACTCTCTTCTATTTCTAGAACTCTGAATCTGATTTTTTTTTCTTCTAATATGGTAGGAACCTTTCTTGGACCCTTTCTATTTCTAAAACTTTAGAATTCTAATCTTGATTTGTTTTTTAGGGACAAAAGGAATGCGGTGAAAACCTTTCTTCTTCTCGAACTTTTTTTGTTTTTGGCACTCTCGTTCTTGATTCTTTTATGTTTTTTTAAGGGAAAAGGATAATTTTGTAGCACTAGTTTGACATAATTCTTAATTTTGTCTGACGAGTTTCAAAAAATCTAATTTTGTTCTAGTTTGTTAGTGACATTCTGTTAGAGTTGACAGAAATCTCTTTTCTAAGTACACTGACAATTTTGCCCTCAGTTTAATATTTTCATATTTTAGTTAAACTACTATATTTACGGTGATATATGATAAGGGTTCATTAAGTCTAATATTTTCATATTTTAAAAGTAATATTTGTTCGTACAAATTAAGATTATTTGGCTTTTGATGTATTTTATTATTATTTTTGTAAGTTTGGAGTCAATGGAGTAAATAGGGTCGAAACTCTAATGAAAATAAGTCAAAAACATTAAATTACTAAAGTATTGCTATAGTGAAATGCTACAGTAATGAGCTACAGTGATTCGCTACAGTACCCAATGCTGCAGCACCTATAAACGAGCGTCACGACGCTTAAAACAGTGTCTCAGCATCGCAGTGCCTAGGATTCAGCACTACGGTGCACAAACAGTATCGATGAATAGTAACGTATGAACAATATTTTTGCTACAGAAACTCATGAACAGTAATCCTAACCTGACTTGTATTTGATGTTTAACCCTAATTTGATGGCATAAACCTATAAACAAAAAGTCAAAAACCCTAATAAATAAAGGAGAGAAAAAAATAAAATAGGCAAAAACTTAGAGAAAGAATTCACAACACAAAATCAAAGATCAAAGCCAAAAATTAAAAAATCAAGATCAAGATTTAAGCTTTAAGTCAAGATTGAGTGAGAAGTACATCAAAGAGTCACTTTGATTAGTTTTTCTTCTCTTTCTTTATCATTATATTCTTATTCTTGTTGATTTTTATGAATTGGTTTGATACTTTTAGTTTTGTGATGAGCTAAATTGTTTATCTAGATTTAGACTATGTGAACCTAGTATGGATTTGGATTGTATTAATTTTTAATTTATGAAGTTGATACATTCAATTGATTCATTCTATCTTGTATTTTAATGCTTTTATTATACCTAATCAATATTTTGAATGATTGAGGAACCATGATGAACTCAACGGAGGGATTTATATGTTTAGCATAGGATAATTTGATGCATGATCAGAGGGTAACAACTATAAGTTCCATCAAGGATAGACATATACCTAGGTGGTATGTACGGTATAATTTAGACTTGATCTTAATGAATTATATTCTGATTTGATTACCATAAACATATAAGTGATTGTTAGAATGTGTAATATAGTCACTTGACCATCGACAGAGGTTTGTGATGAGATTAGTGTCTAAGTCAATCAATTGGTATTAAGGGATTAACTAAGTGGTTAATGAGTCTAATAAAATATTAGGAGATGAGTCAAAATGCTAGATTATCTTTATTTGTGAATTCTACCTTTTGCTTTTATTTAGTTTAATTGATAGAGGTATATTAGTAAATTAAATTTTAGATTGTGATTTTCTGAATAAAAGTTAAGTAGGTATAATTTTAGTACTTAATTTATAGAATTAGATCGCATAGTTCTTGTGAGATCAATATCTAGACTTAAAATTCTATATTACTTGATAGTAGCATGCACTTGCGTTTAGCTAGTATAGTATCAATCAATATATACATTAGAAAAATTAGTATTATTTAAAAGAAAAAATAATATTATTTAAAGGCCCGATGCATGTGAATTTTAGACCATTTAATGTTCATGAAAATTACATATTTACTCTTAAATATAACTATTTATATTGTTGTTTTGTTAGTCGTTGTACCTGTTTAATGCTCAAGGTTGTTTAATGTTCAAGGAAAGTATATATTTCTCATAAATATTACAGTGTTTAAATAGCTAGCAAGAACATTTTAACTCTTAACAACAATTCCAATCATTCATACAATTGTGAGTGATTTTAAACCTATAGTGCATGTATGTGGATTTATGTCTATCAGTCAAATATGCATATGTATCATATACATATATGCGTAGCAGATGAACGGAATACTAATTTCTTAATGATAAACACAAATAAGTTTTACATGTTATCTCATAAATATAAATTACATAAAAATTGAGAATTTATTACCTTGACATGCCTTTGATTTTTGATCGAACCGGAGTACCCGTCTTGAAGCAACTCACTCACAATTCTAGCTCCTCAACACGGTGGGCTTGAAAAAGTTAGAATAACAGCTTTTCTAGCAAAGAATTCAACCCTTGAATCATTGCTTCTATCTTGTAGTATAGGTGGCAAAAAATGGAAGAAAATGTCGAAGAAGTGTATTTTGTGCTCTCAACACTTAGCCAAATTATCACACTTCTCTCTCCAAACGCCTTAACTGTATCTTATAACTCCAAATGAGCTACCAATTGCTCTTAATAAGTTAGTTTTATTTTTCTCTCTCAATGGGCATCACTTGTCCCATTTTAATTAGATAATGACCTATATTATCTTGGTCAATGTTTGCTATTAGTGTTTTGTTTATTATTGTTTACAATAAACTAAATGAAAACAAAACAAAATAGAAAATCATTGAAATGAACTTTGCCTAAATCTAAGCCAAATGAGAAACACTTTCTTATTAGTAAGAAACATGTTAAGATCCACTATTTACAAGTGCCACCTATTTAAATTTATTATATCATTTAATTAATATTAAATAAATAATTTAATCATATTAAATCATGATAAAAATACATGATAATTTAAATAAAAAAAATGAATCGTTTGATTTTAATTTAAATAATAATATCATGTATTATTATTATTATTATTATTTTATTCAATAAATATTTTAATGATTAAAATAATGATATTATTTATCCAACAAATAAGGTCATTTTAGTAATTTCTAAGTCAAACAATAATTTGCCTACAATGTGCCATGTGTCAACATCCCATTGGTCAACAACTAATTGTTAACTAATTGATGTACTTAACTCTTAAGTCTTCACACATGTACGACCGGAGGGAGACTGAAGTAAATATCCGGTCTGTTAAAATTTTTTAGATCGAACTATTCAATCCGGTATTTCCCCAGTGCACAATAAGTACACTTCATATTGCGAGACTCTCTAGGTTCACTCCTGATTTGTCAACAGAACTATTTTGTGAGTCCGAGATTGATGCCCTACACACAAGTCACGAATATTACAAATCAGTACAGTAGACCATACAAGTTGAGGTCATAGTGTATACGTATAATACTTCCACCAATCATATCTTAGGAGAGCGGGGATATAGATCACTACCGTCAAATTCTTATGTGCTCATTCATGAACTTATCTCTAGACATGTATCTTGACAAATAATATATGCAAACACTTTTGCAATATTGTTTAACCCTGTAGGAAACTCTTTTCTTGAGTCTATTGCTTATAATTATACGACTTTTCAAGATACAGTCTCTGAGCATCAGAATATATATAAATCATCCATGTGAATTGATAGATTCTATATCCGTACACACCCGTGGATAGGCTGGATGCAAAATCTTTAAGTTGTTCCATGTATATCTCTTCCTTGAGATATCCATTCAAGAATGTCGTCTTTACATTTATCTGTCATATATCATAGTCATAAAATACAGCAATAGCCAATAAAATTCGTATTGACTTCAACATTACTACTGGTGCAAAGGTTTCCTCATAATATATGCCAGATCGTTAAGAATAATCTTTTACAACCAGTTAGGCTTTGAAGGTCTCTACCTTCAATAGGAACTATTTCTTCAGAAAGTGCAACCAAGTCACAGACTTAATTATGATGAATTGAGTCAATTTTAGATTTTATGGCTTCTTGCCACTTTCTAGAGGCAATGTCTAACATCGCATCCTTACAGGTTAAATGATCATTTTCTTCCACTAAGAAAATTATAAGTGTACCTTTAGGCATCTAACCATATCTAGTAGGTGGCTTGGACATTCTTTTGGACCTACGTAGAGGGTATGTTAAAGGTACTACGTTTAATTAATTTTGAGGTTCCATCTTGGATTCGTGTTCATTATGATTTGTGACAGGACCCGACCCAAGACCCTCTACTATAGATCCCAGCGGCCCTGCCGGGCACCCCGACAAAAGTTCCTCCAAACCTAACTGGGTATGTTGAGAAATTCCGCAAGGCGAACCCTTTTTGAATTCTTGTTACTACTAAGAAGATCTAGTATAATACATGAAAACGACATCTTAATTTTAAAAACAAACAAACAGAGTTTCCCCTGTTTTTCAGAAAATCCATATAAACCTGCAAAAAAATTTCACTTCTAATTCCAACACATCTCAATTCTACCAATTCGGACCTCCGGTCCTTTCCAAATCAAATCTAACACAACTCAAAATTTTTATTTAAATCACAAAATGAGCATACTCATGAAAAGTAAAAACGATCATCATAAACTGAAAATCTCTTTTTCTTGATTCAACACACACTTACAATTATACATGCCTACAACTATTATGCATACAGTAAAGAGTGCTATTAGCACATTTACATGTACAAAAATTATCTTTGGATTCGGCCCACTACTCGACAATAGGAGAATCAGCAGCTTGCGTTCCGAGACCTGCACCTGGGAAAGGGGTTTAAAACACAAAACATAAAACGGGTGAGCTAAAGGAGCTCAGTGAGTGTAAATGAGATTTCAATTACAAGAACATTATAAAAAGATAGCAATTTTTAACGTTCATGCAGAAATTATGCTTCTAAAACGGATGTAAAACTGTAAAATGGTTTCTAATATCATATGCTAATGAAATGTTGCCGAGCGGTTTTATCTACATCTTTGGAAAACTATATTCAGAATCTGCATAACATAATAACTGTTGTGTGCATATAAATGCATAAATGCTATCGGTAAATCAAAAACTAGTAAAATCCTCGCTCGGCTATTTTCTTTCTAAACTGTACCAATGGTAACCCTAAAGCTCTATACCCACGCAGTGACTCAACTAGCACCGCATACGTAAGTAGGTCACGGAGCACCTCAACTAGCAGTACCCACAGTGACATCTCAAGACATCTCACTGGCTATGCAGCGAAATCCTACATCGCATGCATATAGCGAGACAATATCCCGTACACATAGAGCGACTCACATGACTCGACATCCCGACTTCTCGGAGTTAGTGACACACCCCCAAGACCTGCCCATGTGCACGGGATATACCGGCCGGGTCTAATACAATCATCACCACTATAATCTGAGGGTACCAATGGCTTTAAAAACAAATGCAGAACTTTTAAAACTGTTTCACAAATCGATCATGTAAAAGTATGTCTATGAATATATCAAGATCATAAATCATGTTTATGCATCGAAAGCTCATAAAACATACATAGTCATTGTGCGAAAACATAATAATCGAAAAGTAAAAGAAATGGCAGATTTCCACTCACAACCGCTCCACGCTCAATTTTGCTCCCGATTCCTGCTCCCGTTAACGCTCTCGGTTATCTTCACCTACGTGCCATAAATGACATTTAGAACCAAATCGAACACTAGAATCTCATTTAACTACTAAATCCCTTAATCGGCATACAAAGCCCAGATGTAAACTACTTCCCGATTTCAGTTACGGAGCTATAATCGAAACTAACTCACCATCCGGTGCCCTGAAAATTATTGAACACCTTATTACTTGGTTGGACATAATTGCCCTTCACCTTTCCAACATGGACAATTATGTCCCATTTTCTTCATTTTTGATTTTTCCATCAACCATATACATTCAATTCACAATATGCACCATTTACACACAACAATTCAATCAAAACACCACTCATTTCCTAACTTCCCTAAAGTGGCAGAATTTAACTCTAGGTTCCAACACATTCCTTTTCTCAATTTCTTGTTCCAATTACAACAAAATCATGCCAATTTCATTCTAAAGCCCTAATTACAACCAATTGAAATCTCTACAATAAAATCACCAAAAACCCTAATTCTCACCTTGTCAATTTCTTTAAATTGATGACTCCTTCAAGCTCCACACTAGAATTCAACTCAATCTAAGCCAAGAATACACATAAGAACATCAATTAACACATTCTTGAATTCTCACTTATCAAACTCATAAAAGATACTTTTCTGACCTCTGTTTCTTGAATTTTCACTAATAGAGACTTCAATTGAGCTTAGGGATTGGTTTGTAACCTTAATTTGGCTTGATATTTCATGAAAAATCATAAAAAAAAAACTTGAATAGTCACTGTAGCAGCACCCCCCTTTGAAGCTCGAATTTCTCTCTTTTTTTGGCTAAGTGTTGGTTTTGATTTCTCTTCAAATTTCTACACACTTCTAACATATATATAGTGCTCCCTCAATTGACCATTTTGCCCTTCAACTTACTTAAAACTTCTAATTTGCCATTAGTTAAAAACTAATTATGTAATTAGTTCATTTGTAACTATTTAGTTAGAATAGTTCAAAGAACTAACTAGAACTTCCAACTTGGCAATCCATGAGATTTCTTCTAATTGGTCCATTCTCTAATATATGGATCATGTTTTTCAACAAAGGCTTGTTCCATTCATAACCCTTAAATGAAAATTCATGTAGTAAATTAGAATTTTCTTTTCCAAGCCAGTAGAGAAAAATTCTAAAAATATTCTAGGGTCGTCCGACGCACCGATCGAGTGTGAAATTACCATATTAGGTTTAATATCTCTCACGTGCACTATAAAGGGAATATTTCTAATAGGGTTAAAATCGAGTAACCCTACGGTATCTTATTTGTTCTATACCGAAATCTAAGCGCCAATACTACTAATAGGGATTGAATATTACAATTTGCTTCATCAAGCACAATCTTTCTACACCGACAATCCATAAGAAAATTTTTCTCAAGAAAAGTGGCATATCGAGAAACAAACACATTTTTCTCATCGAAACCATAGAATTGGTATCCCATTGAATTCTTGGGATACCCAACGAACTAGTACTTGTACCCCCTAGGTATAAGTTTATCCTGTTGCATAACTTTTATATAAGTAGGGCAGCCCTAAATCTTAAAGTATTTAAGACTTAGTTTCTTTCTATTCAATATTTCATGTGGAGTGGTTGGAATAGCTTTAGATGGAACTCTGTTCAATATATGAGCAGTTTCCAGAGCATAACCCCAAAGATATTCAAGTAGATCAGTGAAGCTCATCATCGATCGAACCATATCCAATAAAGTCTGATTCCTCATCTCTTACACACCATTGTGTTGCCGAGTACCTATAGGACTATACTGAGCTAGAATCGCATTCTCTTTTAAATAATATGAGAATTCACTACTCATGTACTCACTGCCTCGATCTGATCGAAGACATTATACATTCTTGTTTATTTCTCTACTTCATGTCTGAACTCTTTGAACTTTTCAAATGTTTTTGACTTATGTTTCATAAGAAATATATACCCGTATCATGATAAATCATCGATAAAAGTAATAAAGTATCAAAATCCACCAATTGCAACATGATTCATTGGATTGCATACATCACTATGTACTAGTTCTAATAAATCAGTGGCATGATGTCCAACACCAGTGAATGGAGATTTAGTCATTTTCCCTTGAATACAAGATTTATAAACTGGGTAAGGTTCTAAGGTCAGATCAGGTATCCGACTCTCCTTAACCAGACAGGTTAGGCGTTTCATCCCTATATAACCCAATCTCATATGCCATAATTCATTATCAGTTAAAGCTTCTACACTATTACTAGTGCTACCCTATACATTCATAACATTTCTTGTTGTATCCAAAATATAATGCCTATTAATTAACTAACACTTAGCTAGTAAACATATCAAACATATCACATATATAAATAATGGTTCTTAATATACATATGATACCCTTTACTGTCAAGTAAAGAAAGAGAGATAATATGTCTAATCATAGCAAGCACAAAATAACAATTATAAAGTATAATAGTTTTATTACAAGGGAGAACCAAATTATAATGTCCAACAGCCTCGACCTATAGGAGATCACAATTTCCTACTCAAAGCTAGACCTCTCTCGGCTGAAGCAATCTAACTTCCTTCAGACCTTACAACATATTGCAAATGTGAGAAAGATTTACGGTATCTAATAGTCAGCCAATACTAGCAAAGTATTCTTCACAATAGCAAAGTATTTGGGGCAGTTCCGTTTCCAATGCCCATTCTCACTGCAATGAAAACAAAATAAAATAGAAAATAATTTAAATGAACTTTGCCAAAATCTATGCCAAATGAGAAATACTTTCTCATTAATAAGAAACACTTTCTCATTAATAAGAAACATGTTAAGACCTACCATTTACAAGTGCCACCCATTTATACTAATTATATCATTTAATTAATATTAAACAAATGATTTAATTATATTAAATCATGGTAGAAACACATGCCAATTTAATTAAAAAATAAATTGTTTGATTTCAATTTAAATAATAATATCATATATTATTATTATTATTGTTTTATTCAATAAACATTTTAATGAACAAAATAATGATATTATTTGTCCAACAAATAAGGTCATTTTGATAATTTTCAAGTCAAACAATAATTGGTCCACAATATGCCATGTGTCAACATCCTATTGGTCAACAACTAATTGTTAAATAATTGATGTACTTAACTCTTAAGTCTTGACACGTGCACGACCAAAGTAAATGTCCGGTCTACTAGAATTTTTTGGATTGAATTATTCAATTCGGTACGCTGCCCCAGTGCACAATGAGTACACTTCATATTACGGGACTATCTAAGTCCACTCACGATTTGTCAAACAGAACTATTCTGTGAGTCCGAGATCGATTCTCACGCACACGTCACGGATATTATAAATCAGTGCAGTAAGCCATACAAGTTGAGGTCATAGCACATACATATAATCCTTTCGCCAATCATATCCTAAGAGAGCAGGGATATAGATTACTACCGTCAAATTCCTATGTGTTCATCCAAGAACTTATCTCGAGATATGTATCTTGACAAATAATACATGCAAACACTTTTGCAATATTGTTTAACCCTGCAGGAAACTCTTTTCTTGGGTTTGTTGCTTATAGCCATAAGACTTTTCAAAATACAATCTCTGAGCATCTGAATATATATAACTTATCCATGCAAATTAATAGATTCCATGTCTGTACATACTAGACTCCATAAGCATCAGACCATACCCAATGACACCCAGCGGTTACACCATAAAAGGTCTGTGACATGTGTGAAACCAAAGTATGATGGATCACTTATAAGCCCACTGTGGTGCTTAGGTCAAAGGATCACGTATACTACTCAACTTGAGAAGACCTTCCATTGACGACTTCATGGGATGTCTATTAGGGTTCTCATTGAATCTGCTCAATATTCTGTCCTTACTGAACATCTGTATGCTATACGAACTTCCTATAAGCCCATGGTTAGCCAAGAGTAACCATCTAGACCCTCTAAGTATAGTATACACTGGTCTATATAAAAAGATTTCACTGACAGACTTGCATCGGTGAATTAAGACTAGGAACACATAATTTAAGAATAGACTTACGTAATAACATTTCTTAGCACCTATTGAAACTCTTACAATTATGTTATTATTAGTGTACTCTCAGGTCTTTGTACTGTTATAGACAAGGTTCTAACTTTTAGACTTTACTGATTATCATAATATGCTAACTCTTTAGCATTTATAGTTTTTCAGTGATGCTAACTTTTAGCATTAATCTAAATGTCTTTAGACCAAATCTGAACTCCTTCAAATCATATAATATCTATAGCATCACAAGCATTGAACTGTTTAATAATCGTAATTAGTGATTTAACAAGTAATGTACTTTATAAATATTATAAAATAAAATATTCATACAACAATAGGATGGCACATGAGCACAAATCCCAACAACAACATATAAAAAGTTTACATCCCCAAAATAAATTTAAATAGTTTCAAACACTGTCAAATTCAAATAAATGCCCTAAGCTTGAAATACACTGTCAAAATTTAGTTTTTCAACATCTCCATATAGCTTGAAATTAGAAACACCTCTTGAGCTTAAAACAGAACAACTGTCACCATTCAAAAATTCAGCTTTAATACCTCCCAGCTCCTAACTAAGTTCAACTAAGTTCATCAACTTAAATATCAAAAGTTGTAGTTTCGCAACAGAAATTAGACAAGATCAAGACCAATATCAACAACTTCCAAAACATAAAAAACTGCTAAGCATTAAGTTCCAGCTGCAATGCATCAATAACCTCCACAAAACAGCAATGATCAGCATTTAAAAAAATTAGTACTAGATTCAAACTCAGTTCATCAACATAAAGACATCAAACATATAGCCATAGATCAAAGCTTCAGTTCTAGAGCCTCCATTATGTCCCGTTACAGCTTTGACAAAGTCAATGGGTACCTGATACAATTTAAAAATATGACCTGTCAGTGTAGTAAAAGGGCCTATGTAGGAATTTCAGAATCTGAAGCAAACCTAAATAAGTTATATTTCAAGTGCATATGCAAGAAATGCAAGTTTTTCAGGTTTTGGAAACCCAAACTTGAGGACTTTAATACAATTAGAAATTTTTATGATCACGACTTGTATAATGAAAGCTTATCTAATGCATATGATCCACAACAACAATTGCTCATAAAAAGGCATGCAAGCTCTGATGCACTTACTAAACAATGGCTACTAGTTTTAACAGTTTTAGTTGTTTTTATGTTAGAGGTTTTATTAGGAATGACAATATGCAATCTAATTTGTTTGAAAATGTAATGCTTTAAAGAATGTTTTGAGTTACCTATACCTTTGCCTCTGAATATAGTAGTGTGTCTAAGTCCTTCCAAGGGTTGTGAATGTCTTTGAAAGATGTGATGTAGAGCCTTTGAGACACTTGATGTTGTGTGTGATGTTTATATGGCTTGTGTTACCCTGAAACTTCCCTCGACATTGGATGTAGATTATGTTCCTTGCCAAATGAAAAATTATTTAATATATTGCTATTAGTTGAAGCATAATCTGAAGGTAAACAATTAAAATATAATTACCTGGCCACTTGAAGGTTGGAACTTGCAGCTCTTTTTATTATGGCCAAACTGAATGCATTTTCCACATCTGATATGACCTCTCTTGCTTATATCTTACTCGTCCAACATTTTATCTACTTGCCTCTTTTTACTCATCTTAGGTTTGCCAGACTTACTTTTGATTTAAGGTGGTTCAATTGGTGGCCCTTCAACTTTGACCAATCAGATTGATCAAACAGAGGATCCCTATTATAGGTTTTTAAATAGGCCTCTATTGTAAGTTTTCTATTTACATAATCATATGCATTCTCTTGTCTATGATTTATGCAAAGGTAAAATATGCCTACATGGAATGCCATTCACTTAGAAAGTACCACAATCACATATCCTTTTATTGAAATCAACAATAAAGGTTTGGACACCATTTATCACTTCATCTTTCCTAGCTTTTGATCCAACCTCTTTTTCATTATTAGTGGCAATACTTCATCTTATTGTAATGCATTTTGATGCCATTTTCTCAATCTTTTCATTATTGTTTCCTTATCCATTCTAACAAATCTAAAATGGGTCTGCCTTTATGCTCATTCAACCAACTGTTCCATGATTTTGTCAAATTCTTGATCACATGATCACATTTGACATTATGGTCAAAAGCATGTCTACACCACTGGTTGGGCTCAATGTTTGCAAAGTAGTTATAAGCTTCTACATTAGCCATCTTAATCTTATGCATAGTTTCATTGAAAAATGATTTCTTTATGGCCCTTGATACCTCCCAAAATAGAGGCATGAATATCTGATCTGGCCATTGTTTTTTAAAATTAGAGATTATATGTTTGACACAAAACCTTATTTGAGAATTAAGCCAATAATCTGATAATGCTTACAGTATCCTCTTTTGTCTGTCAATCATGAATGTGACTGACTGTTCATTTACAATACCAAGCCACTCCCTAAAGTTTCCTAGAAATCAACCCCATGTTTCTCTACTCTTAATCTCAACCACACATACTACTTAAAGTCTTTGTACTTTTGCCAGATTATTTATACTGGTGTGTTGATTGGGATAAGTGGTTTGAAGGTTCTTGGAAACTTATTTTGTGATTAACCTTCTATATTGGAAGATCTTTTCCTAACGCCTTCATTGTTGGAAGGTTGTTCCTCTTTTTAAGTGGTTATCACTGATGCTTCTTTCATTATTAGGGCTGAATCTTTTATCTAGTGATTCCATTGTTCTGATTTTTGGTTTAGTAGCTCGAAAGAGGTAAAATTCTTTCAAATAAGGTAGTCGTAATAAACAGTAGTGGGCTTTACTGCTTTTTTGTAAGCCTGTCCTATCACTTCTAAGTCATAGTTTCTGATTTTACTTAACTCCTTGTTACATTGATCTAAGAAGCTCTTAATCAATTTATTTTCTACTTGCCTTATAAAGAATAAGTTTGATGTGGACTTTCTCTTCTTTTGATTGCAAATGTATTATGCAATAAATACAATTATGAGTTCCTCTAATTATAAGATAGTCCTCTGAGGCTGGAAAAGAAAATTATGTACTTCAAGGCCCCATTGTTACTATGCATGATCTTCTTCGAGTTGAAGTGGAAGATGTGTTCTTCAGGGTCTATTGACTCATCATAGGGAGTGAAGATCAATAGCAAAAACTTCTTTGGTATTTTTGCTTTTCTTATTTCCTCCGTGAATGGGTTTTGGCTAGCTTTCCTTACTATGGAAAGTGTATCCTCTGCACCTTTAATTTTAGAAGTTTTCTCATACAGTTCTCCTATCTTCTTTAGGATCACAACTTTAAACTTATATTATTTATTGGGTCAGATCCCTAGTACTATTGTCTCGAGCTCTCTGAGTTGCTTAGCGGTCTCCTTCCTCATGAGATTGTTGGGTAATTGCTGAAAATTCCCTGCATGCATATCTCAGGGTGGAAATTCCTCGAAGTCATCTGGGAAACATACTTCTCTGATGTCTTGCAGAAGATTGCAGGTTAGAAGTTAGTTTTAGAGTTTTTGTAGAATCGATTGGTGGGAGATCCCTACAATCAATTTTTACAAGAAGAGAAAATATGTGTATATTACCATCTTAGAAAACTCATCCTGATAGAGAAAAATTTAATTAAACAGAAAACTAGAATTCACTGGATCTAGCTTGAGGACTCAAATTCCAGGTACTTCTATAATATGGTAAAACAGAGAGGCAACAAAAATAAATTTGTTACTATTACAGATCAGAATGGTGATTATATTCAAGATTCTAAAGCAGTCAAAAATGATATTGTAACTTACTACAAGAACTTGTTAGGTACAACTACAGGTAATAGAATTTCTATTAAAAAATAGTCATACATGCAGGCCTAAAGCTAAAAGAGGATGATAAAGCCATGATTTGTGCCTCTATTATTGATCAGGAAGTCAAGAAAGATATATTTAACATCAATGAAAACAAAGCCCTAAGACCTGACAGATACAATAGTTTCTTCTTCTAAAAGAACTAGAGTAGTATTGGTAGAGAAGTAACTGAAGTGGTACAACACTTTTTCTCAATAGGTCAGTTTTATAATCCCATTAATGTTACTACTATTATTATAATTCCTAAAGTGCCTAACCCCCGTGGGCTTGGAGATTATAGACCAATAGCTTGTTGTACTGTCTTATGCAAATGTATAACTAAAATAATAACTTTGAGATTGATGAGGGTTATGGACTACTTAATCAACCCTAGCCAATCAGCCTTTATCCTTTACAGGAAAATAGTAGACAATATTCTCTTGGCCCATAAATTGGTGAGGGGTTATGATAGGAATCATAGAGTGCCAAAGTGTGCTTTCAAAATTAACTTACGTAAAGCCTATAATTCAGTGTCTTGGGATTACTTAGAAGAAATGATAATTGCGTTCAACTTTCCTTACTTTTTCATTTGTATGATCATGTGTTGTGTCCGATCAAGTATATTTCTATAGTGGTGAATGACAGCTTAGAGGGTTTCTTTCTAGGGAATAAAGGTCTTTGACAAGGAGATTCTATGTCTCATTTGCTGTTTGTTCTAGCTACGAAGTATCTAAGTAAGAGCTTGAACCGTATTCTTGATGACCAATTCGTGTTTTATAAGGATATAAAAAATATGAAGTTAAACCAATTGATATTTACTGATGATTTATTCCTATTCTCTCATGGTGATATTGGTTCTATTGGCTAATTCAAAAGCATCCTAAAAAGAAGAAGGCTTTAGCATAAAACCTGTCTATATCTGGAACCAAGCAGTTATTATCAAACACATTAAGGAATCACTTTCTCTTAAATCTTCCTTATGAGCAAGATGGGTGATAGAGAACAAATTTCATAGGCTTAATTTCTACGACATCACAAAACCAATGACTATAGTTGGGCATAGAGAAAAATTCTTGAACAACGTAGCCAAGTAAAGACATTGTTTAAGTATGACTTGGAAAATGGTTCATCTTTCTCCTTCTAGTATGATCCATGGATAAATGAGGTGTCATTCAATGACAAATTCCCTTAAGTGAACATTAGAGAGACTGACATACCATGAGATGCAAAATTCAAAAATCTTTAGAGGATTAGAAAATAAATTTTGCCTGACCTTTAGATGTACACACTGACCAGGCTTCGAACTATATCTAGAATAACCTTTGTGTCACACCTACCAAAGAGGATAGGATATTTTAGATTAGTTGTTCAAAAAAGAAAATTTTCATTGTCAGTGTTCGGTGGCATCTAAAAGATAAAAGTTCCAAAAGTTGATGGTATAAACTAGTTTAGGGTACTCAACAAATCCCAAGGCATATTTTTATCACTTGGCTAGCTATTAAAAACGAATTAGCCACTAGGGAGAGAATCATAAAACGAAATATTATCATTTCAACTAATTATCCCCTTTGTGGATGTGATAAAAAAATAATAGTGCAACATCTATTTTGTTTTTCAGTGTAGCTTCTCTAAGGGTATGTGGAAACAAGTCCTACTTGCTTGTAACTTTAATAGATATCCATTGCCTTAGAGAAGGGAAATTTCTTGTTGTAGCAGAAAAACTAGAGGAAAATTTATCCTTAGTAGGGTTCGAAAAGTTGCTCTTTGTGCCTCTATCTACTATATTTGAAGGGAACACAACCAAATCATTTTTTTTTTTTATCAAAAACAACCTTCAGCTAATGTTGTCTTTATATGTATAAAGGATGCTGTGTGAAGTAGATGTCTAGGAGCCATAAATGGTTAATGTGTTTATGCCATTGTTTAAAAGTAATATGGTGTTTTGTAGGTTTTTAGACTTGTGATTCTTGTTTGCTTGGGAATTCTACTATACCTTGTTGTTTTTCAATAATATTTTTTTTAATTGATTATAAAAAATATATATTATGATTGATTTGGTAATACTTGATAAATTTGAGAGCTGCATTATTATATTTAGACTTAAATAATTTGATGCATGATTGTAGAGAGATTTATAAGTTCCAATTTAGGATAAAGATATGTCTAATTGGAATGTATGGTCAATAAAAATTATTCTTAATGAATCTTGTTTTATTACAATTACCATAGAGATATATGTATTCAGTAAATTAAGATATACTTACTTGACATTGAAAGAGGCTTGTGAATATACTAATGTCTTGACTAATAATAAGAATTAAATGATATTAATATTAAAAAGAATTAATCTTTAGAAAACATATTGAAGGATAGTAATTAACCCTGAACTTCTTCTATCTTGTTATCTTTTTAATTTACTTAAATTGTGTCATTTATTTTTTATATTTTTATTTTATTTAAATTAATTATAATTACAATTATCATTTTTTTGAATAATTATAAAAAACATATAATTTTTAGTACTTAGTATAAAATAAAAATTATTTTTATAGATTCAACATTTATTTTTAAAAGTCAATTTATTATTTGTTACGATTGCATATTCTTACACTTAATTTTGCATTTAAAATACACACGAGTGATCATGTAATAATGCGATAATAATATAATTTATCAAATAAAATGTGATAGAATTTCAGTTCTTTTAAAACTGTAAAAGACAAAGATCAAATAGTAATTTTAATTTTTGATATCTTACTAATTCGACCTTTTATCATTTTTAGACTTTTAAACACTTTGGGCTTAATCAAAATTTGATCCGCTTAATCAAAATTTGATCCTCTTTTAATCTTTAAGCCCAATAATTGTAACGAGAGATGTATTAAATTTGAAGGTGTTAATATTTAAATTTTAAAAAATATAAAATATGAGGGAGGAATTTTTTTTTTTGAATAATTGTTAACGTCAAAAGGCGGTCATTTGCCCCTGGAGCTCCATCATAGCAGAAGCACGCACCGTTTGAGAACAAGCGAAAGAAAGAACACAATCTTTTCCCGACTCAGCTTCTCGTTCTGACAGTTGCACATTTTCTTGCTGTCTCTCCCAGCAAACAAATTCGAAGTGAGAAGAAGAAGATGGAGATGAGTTTAACACACATGACAGCGCCTCCGGTTTCAAAGCCTCTTTGCTTCTCAAACCAATCCCTATTCAAAACCCACTTTCTTCAAAACCCAATAACTCTCATAAAAAACAACAATGCTGCTGTTGCTTGTAATAATCATAACAAGAATGTTAATACTAGTAGTATTATTCGTATGAAATCAAGAACAAGGAGACCCATTTGTGTAATTGCCGCCAAGAGCTCACTCACCTTATCTACCAACTGGGATGTCTCCAATTTCTCAGAAATTGCTAATTGTACTACTTCAGCTCCATCATGGCTCCCAAGATTTGAGGAGCTTGATACTACTAACATGCTTCTTCGCCAGAGAATTATCTTTCTGGGCTCCCAGGTTTCCTCTCCTTTTCATTTCACATTGTCCTCTCTTTATTCTTTGCTGGGTTTTTTTTCTTTTAGTCTTTGAATAGGCTTAGATATATGAATCATTGTCTTTTATTAGATTAAATGATGGATTTTCGAAGTGGATTTTGCTTTTAATTTGTTTCATGTGCTATATTTGATTTCTCAGAGGCATAAGAAATGAGGTTCTAGATTTATTATTATTATTATTGGTTTAAGAATATAATTATCCTCATTTTAAATATATTATATTATAAATATTATCCTCATAATTGAAAAATTAAAGGTTTTTAATTTGATTTTATAATATAGTTGTAGAGAGATGAGAAAATATTGCATTGTTCTCGTTGACGAATGCTTGAATTTTATAGAGTTTATAATAAACAAAAAAAATGAAAGAGGAAAAAACCTAATAAAACTTAAACTAAAAGGGAAAGGACTTGAGAAGTTAAATATAACCAAGATACAAACTTATCTAAAAAGGAAAATAAATCAGTTTAAACTAAATAACTTAACTAGAATCTTTCTTCTTTATCTTGCCCCTGTAAGATGGAGTTTCGAGAGAAGATTCCAATCTTATTCCTCAAGAGGAGAAGGTTAGGGGGAGAGTCTAATTTTGTTCTTTAAGAGGAGAAATTAAATGTGCGGAAGATGTTTGGTGAGAGCTCCATGACAGCTGTAACGGGCAGTGATGCGGAGAAAGGATGTTGTGGCGGTTGCGGTGGCAGTGTTGTTGCACCGCTATGTGGAAAAGGTGGCGCTATGGCAGTGGGAGGTAGTGTGGCAGCTCTGTGGCATGGAGAAGCTAGCATTGCGGCATGAAACACTTGTTTTTGGGCAAGAGCAGACAACTGTTGTTGATTTGACCCAGTAGGCAATGAACTGTAAAAAAAAAACATTGTATTATTGGTGATTCTCCTTCATTAGAAGGAGTATTAAAAACAAAAGAACAATTACAGATATATAGAGAAGAATTTTTAGCTCAAGTTGTGGAGCTTGAAAGATTTTGAAACTAGAAGAAGAAGAAAGTATTAGGAAGGAAAAGAAACCTTTTGAGAATGAAAAGAGAAACCTTTTGAAATAAAGCAAAAAGTAAAGTCCTTTTTTGGGAAAGAAAAGGGGAATCCCTTTAAAATAAAATAGAAAATAAAAACCCGTTTGGAATGGAATGGATGAACCCTTAAAATAAAGTAAAAAGTAAAGACCCTTTTTGGGAATGGAAGGGGAAAACCTTTAAGAAATAAAGTAGAAAAGTAGAAGATCCGTTTGGAAATGGGAGGGGGTAGACTCTTAAAAATAAAGTAGAAAAATAGAGGACCTATTTGAGAATGGAAGATGATAGACCTTTAAAAGAAAGTAGAAATAAAGTCTCATTTGCGAATGGAAGGGGGAGAGATAGTTGGTATGAGTTTAATCATTTAACAGAACTAAAGTAACCTACAAATATAAAAAAAGAATGGACTATTGTAGGGAGCTGGTCGCAATAGGGCTTACGTTATTTATTTATTTTCTTTTGGGCATTGTGGTGCCAAGAAAATTGGCACCCGCTTTTTTTTTTTATGCTTCACAAGAAAATTTGAAAAGAAAGGTGAGACATGAAAATATGAAAGCTGGTAGAAAAGAGAAATTAAGGAGGCTGCCCCTCCTCCTCTTGTTATGGCAGAGGAGGAGTGGTTGTAGGTTGGGGATGAGAGAAAAAAGTTAACTTAGGAGTAGCTCTGATACCATGTGGAGATTTAGAGAGAAAGAAAACTATTTCAATTAACTAAAAAAAAGAAAGAGATAAACCTAAAAGAGGAAGAAACCTAATAGAACTCAAACTAAAAGGGAAAGATACCTAATAGGACTTGAGAAGTCAAATACAACCAAGATACGAACTTATCTAAAATAAATCAATTTAAACTAAATAACAAAACTTGAATCTTTCTCGGTTATCAATAGCCGGTGTTTTAGCATTTTGAGATTGGTTCAGTAGATATTATATACAGTTTACATTCTCTGAAGTTTTGTTATTTGTGATTTTTATTTGAGGATTTCAGGATTCTTAGTGCTAGATGATGTTTAGTTATTGCATAAATTGTTGCATATAAACTGGAAAACTTGTAAGGGATTTCTCTGTTTTTGTCATATTTTAAATTCAACAAATTTCAATTGATGTTGGACAGGTTGATGACTTGACTGCTGATTTTATCATAAGTCAGCTCTTATTTCTTGACGCAGAAGATTCCAAAAAGGACATCAAGTTGCTCATAAATTCACCCGGTGGCTCAGTTACTGCTGGTACGTCTATATATTGTCTGTTATGCTTGAATGTACAATTCTCTCCTGATTTTTCCCCAACTTTTTAAATCTTCACAAATGATAGAGCATGTTTTAGGGGTGTTAGAGGGCATGAATGCTTGTACAGATCTTGAATTGGATTTCAAATTAACTATCACTCAGTAAACTTATACGCTGACTTACTATAAAATATTTTATGGCAATAAACAAAGAACTTGTGATGTGACACACAATGAGCTTTTAGGGATAAAGATCTAATTTGGGGTAAACAAGTAAAAGGAAAATAAACTTGCAAGGATTTGGAAAAGTATTTTTAGTATGAGTTACTTCTGATTCGATATAGAAATGACCTTGTTAAATTTTCTGAACATGCTTGCACTCAAGTTTGTTTCATAACTAGAAGGTCATAGTGCAGCATGTAAAACAAAGTAATTTATTGAGTTATTATGAAAAAGAACATGTGTATTATGAATTATTGCACAATAGGGACTGCTCATGTCAAATTAACTATCACTCAGTAAACTTATATGCTGACTTAGTTTATGAATGGGTTCCTATAAAATATTTTATGGCAATAAACAAAGAACTTCTGATGTGACGCTCAAAGAGCTTTTAGGGATAAAGATCTAATTTGGGGTTAAACAAGTAAAAGGAAAATAAACTTGCAAGGATTTTGGAAATGTATTTTTAGTATGAGTTGCTTCTGATTCGATATAGAAATGACCTCGTTAAATTTTCTGAACATGCTGCTCAAGTTTGTTTCATAACTAGAAGGTCATAGTGCAGCATGTAAAACAAAGTAATTGAATGAGTTATTATGAAAAAGAACATGTGTATTATGAATTATTGCAAAATAGGGACTACTCATGTCATTCTTCAGGTATATGGACAATTGTTCCTTTATGCCTTTAAAAGTGAATCATTTTTTTAATGTTTTTATCTTTTTTTGCGTAACCACAAATTATATGAGGATAGAGTTCAGGTGTTCTTGGTTGTTATTGGAGCTATATGAGATCTCAAGGATGGCAATAAGTTTCTGCTGTCGATTTGTTTTTGTTAGTTCATAAGCCAGACTCTGTTCCTTAGGGAATTTTATGATTTCAATCAAGAAAATCAGAAATCTTCATTTTGAACAACATGAAGTTGGGAACGTTAGCTATGCTCCTCAGCATTGCTTTCTTTTTTTTCTTCCTACTCTCTACATCCCTCACACACTAATCAGCGCCCCACTGATACATCACACATAAAACATCAAACAAACTTACGTGCAACACTTCCTCATATGGTACTGGTTATTTTTGTAGCATCTTCTTTGTTTGTATTATCTGTTATGGCGGGATTAATCTGCATTGGTATAATTATTTATTCTTGGTTCATTTGGAAGCAGAAGGTTCTTTCTAAATTTCTAACACATTTGAAGAACTGTATCTTATTTTGCCGCAGTTTTAAGACTTAGAAATTCTATAAAACCAATCAGCTAGTCCTAACTCTTATAAAGGAGGGTTGGTTGGAGACAATGGGTGGAAAATCATTTGGAGAACTTTTGTGGGCATTAATTATTTAGATTTGCGCAATTTAATTTCTTTGATGAATGACATGGACTTAATTGTCCAAAGAGATTCATCGAGATCAAAGTAATTGTGGTCCAAGCATTACTGCATTGAGTTTTGTACATTTAGAAAACTTATGTTCAAATTCTAATTTTATTTTCTTTTGTCTTTCTTCGCTGCAAAAAGGAATGGGAATATATGATGCAATGAAATTGTGCAAGGCTGATGTTTCAACTATTTGCTTGGGGCTTGCTGCATCTATGGGGGCATTTCTACTAGCAGCTGGCACAAAAGGGAAGAGATTTTGCATGCCCAATGGAAGAGTGATGATTCATCAACCACTAGGGGCTGCTGGAGGCAAAGTAAGTATTTATCTACTTCTTTATGTGGACACTAGAACTTGCTAGTGCACAAAAATCACTGGATTTGAGACTTCACTTCCCAACTTGGATTTCAAGCAAGAGATAAAGTTACTAATCCTTCCCTGTCCTTCCTAGACTACAATTCTTGGGATATTTAATATGCTACAAAATTTTCTTTGGGTGACTTAAAAAGGATGATGGTTGCTGATACAGCAGTCATAGCATGGCTGAATAATGTGTTTCCTCATGAAAACAAGGCCAAGATGAAGTGGACTGGAATCTTGGGTTGCCCCGCCTATCAGTAATGTGTGGTTGGTTAGGTTCCATCAACCACATGCAGCAGCTATCAGCTGTTCTAGCAACCCTTTATTAATAGCACAACCCTCCTTTCTTTTTCTGTTAATATGGAAAGCCATAGTTTAATAGTCAGATGCATAGTTTTGTTAGTTTATCTAGTATTTGAGCATAAGATATGTTGTGCACGAGGTTCATAAAGCAGATCCATCTTAAGTAAACAAAGTAAGTGGCTCACAAGCACCTAATTTACAAGTATCTTACTAGCTGTACTTAGCCATGAAGAGGATATATTCTTTGACATAGGTGTGTTATGATTTTTTAATTGGAAGTTGAGTTTGTTGCCAGAGTGTCTAGTACTTCTTCTCCCACCAAAATGACTTCTCTGTCTCTTCGCTGTTGTTCTTCAAGATCAACTTCTCTCTCATTGTTGATGAAATTCTTTGTTCTCTACTCTTCTATTTTTCTAGTGTAACCTGGTTTATTGCAAAATCAGATGCCTTTACGCCTCTGCCAAAACATCATATTTGTCTTGGCTTGATCACTTCTTCATCATCATAAGGAATTGTGGTTTGCTCTCTTCATTGGTGTAGATGGTTGTATTATTTGGCTGAGGATCTTGGTGTGGTTGATATGGGTAGAATGGGGCAGTAAATATGTCAATCCTTTGCTTGAAGAGAATAGATTGTTCTTATTCTTGGGTTGATCAATTGTCTAGGGCTTTCAAGAGTTTTTTTGCTTCAGGCTTTCTCTTATCTTCTTTTTTTTTTCTATGCTTTTTTAAGTTGCTACTCTTCCTTTTCTTTTGTGGCTGTATACTTGAGCGTACATTGACGTCAGACTTTCCTCTGGTTGCTCTGAACAACATTTTGGGTGTGCCATTTGTTTGTGAAGTTCTTCCTGTAACAAGTAGCCACGACATATTTTCTTGGAATGATTCTAATTTGTATTGGAGTTTGATTGTTCTCCTGGTGGTTCTAAACTCTCTTATGAGCATTTTCATTTGATTTCAGGCAACAGAAATGAGTATACGGATAAGAGAAATGTCATACCACAAGGTTAAATTGAACAAGATATTATCAAGAATTACTGAGAAGCCTGTGGATCAGGTTCGGCACTCAATTACAGTAGCTACACATTCTTTTACTCTCCAGTTATTTCCTGCACTGCATTTTCTGTTTTCCTTTTTCAGTTTCTTATTCTTTTTTCTTTCCTTTCCTTTGATTACTTGCAGATTGAGCTGGACACTGACCGTGATAATTTCATGAGTGCTTGGGAAGCAAAGGAATACGGGTTGGTAGATGCAGTCATTGATGATGGCAAGCCAGGATTAATTGCACCTAGTGCAGAAGCATTACCTCCACCAAAAACCCATGTATGGGACATGTGGAATATTGAAGGTAGCAAGAAAGCAAAGAAAAACTTGCCCTCAGAGCATAAAATGTTGCAGAATGGATATGTAGGTGGCAATGATAGAGGCATAGAACAAGAGAAGGAAGGATCTGTGTAAGAGATTTGAGTCTTCTCATGTCCTTTCTTCTTATTTGTGTTGGCTTATACGTAGTTCATCTTGTGTTGCGTTACCCCCACAAAGTCCAGCAATGTAAGATTTGAAATGGCTATCAATTACTGAATATAATTTTTGACAGAATTGAAAATACAATTTTATGTATTTAAGTCAGAACAGAGCTTGAATGTGCATTGGCAATTGTGTTTCTCCGTTTGGTACTTGGCCAAAGCAGGTTACCCTTTCTGATGATCATGTGTATCAAAGAGGTTCAAATGAATTTGACATTTTTTTTTCTTAAAAAAAGGGGAAAATTATTAGAATAAACCAGTATGCTCCTTTCAATTCCAAAGCCTGCAGTTATATAGTGTACATTACCATTCAAGGATGAACGGAAGAGGTTATTCACAATGAAGGCATCCCCACCCTCATCAAGCTTGGTATAAGCTATCTGTTTCTACTGCACATTCTGGCTCCACACTTCTCTATTTCTACAACCATAATTTTACTAGTACATCAGCAGTTGGCCTGTTTCATCTTGAATTCTATGAACAAATTAAATTACCTAGATTAGAAATAAACAACTGAGAGGAAGAACTTAGCACAATCTTTGTATGACCATAAATTTGGATCGAAGCTTCCTTCAAAATCAGCAGTTGTAGAATAACTTTCATAGATCTGTCCTCTTGTTTATCTGGGTTCTCACTAAAGCACTGTCAGCAAGATTAACATTGTGAATCACTGGATACTTCATACCCCCGATAGAATTGACTGAGTCACCATCACTACTTTCACTATCAGTGCTAGTGCTTGCACTCCCGCTTTCACTACCACTCCCACTTTCTGACCCAGTACTTTCACTCTCACGGCTGCTGCTTGAGCTTGACATTCGTTCCACTCGCCCTTCTGCATTTAGCTGAGCTCTAAGAGCTTCTGCAGCATTAGGGCCCTTATCAGCTTCTTCATCACTAACATCTACTTCAGCAATTTCATCATCGATGTCAATTTGATGGGGTAGGTTGATATCAATGTCAAGACCAGTGCAGAATTCCTTTTCAGAAGCATTCCCTCCTTTTGCTGTTTCAGAGCCATAATCATTGTCATCAACTATATCAACATCTTCCTCAGGTTCAAAATTCTCAGGTTTTGGTGAAGATGGATTATGAAGAAGAGGTAAAAACTCCACATCCTTCTCACTTTTAGGTTCTGCACCTGAGCAGAGGAATTCTTAGTGAATGCAACAAAAGTGAACCCAACAAGCATTTAGAAGAAGTAAAATTTAAACCGATCACATTTCTACAACCATCAATATTCTCTTAAAAAGAAGGTATCAAATGAAAACCTTCAATTTCCATTTGTTTTTTGCATTTCACCTAAATGCAGGGAATTTCGCTTGACATCTAGCAATAAAAGTTTGTAAAAATCATCCTCCATGACATTAGCCTTTCCGATTGGGCAGAGAGTTTGTGGCATATGCGTTATGAAATCAAAGTACTGGAGCATTTGTGTGCATGTACATCGGACTTTCTCAGTATGTTTGCCTTTCAAATAGACTAGCAATCATCAAGGTCTTAGTGCAGCTATGCCAATGGAATCAGACAAAAGTACCTGATTCATTTTCTTTTTCAAATTTTATGTAAGCTAGTAAATGTTTTTTAAGAAGACTACAATTTTTCTAATTTTCATCAACCCCTTTAAGAGGCACAAATAGATGTATTTGTGATGCAAAAATCAGAACACGAAAAACAGAGAGACCCTGACTTTCAAATGGAACCCTGACAATGAGCAGACAGTTGGAGTGAATCCAGTGGGCTCCAAAAACTGTGAAGAGACAAATGGTACAAAAGAAGAAAGTCAAAAGAATTCACTATTCAGCCATCAATAGTGCTCGATCGGAACATCTTGATAGACGAAACTTAAGCTATAATGCTATATTGGCATTTTAGAAAAATTTTAAAAAGAAAAAAAGAAAAAGGAACCATACCTAAGCTTGCTGAGTTTCCAATATCAATCTGTTCTACCTGAACCTGCTGAATTGCATAGAAGAAGATTTGAAAAATCATGTTAAATGTCAAAAATTAGATTCATGTTCTCAAAGTCCACTAGTATCATATAAATACAATAAATATAGATTTTCATCTATAATTGGTAAAAAGTGAAGCAAAACTACATAGCAAAATTAATTGTCTGAAACAAGACAGTTCATTCACAAACAAAGCCTCAGATCTGAATGCATTGCATGATATGTGCAACCGGAGGATGACCACACAAGCAGTAAGCATGTAAAAGTGTTCAACTGTCACAAGAATTATTTCAACCCTGTTAAACATATATTTAAGTAGACATTGGTCCATGTGTGTGTATTGCTAAAGCAACAATGCAGCTGGATAGTAATCATTAACATTTAGATATTTCCAATGGAAGATCAGGATTAAATGTCTTCAATATCTTTTATTGTACTCTTGCAAAAGATGATGAAAATATGCAGACTCACCGCTTCATCATTAATGCCTGTGGTTGAAGGCTGAACTTTGGATCCTTTACCAGCTGGTGTTGAGTAAGATTCCCAACAGGTACAACAGAAGATGTCATGGTTGATGCAGCTGCAGCTGCAGCCACACGCTCACCTGGTAGCCGAACATGCCTCAACCACTTTACTGCTCGGTGCAACCGTTCCAGCCGAAATGTCTCACCATCAATAAAAAAGAACTGTATTATTATACCTATAATCTTCACCAACACCCCCAAAAATCACCTTTGGTTTTCCATGTTGGTTGGTCTGAAATTCTACGGTAACCCGGTTATCCTTGATCTTGTGGAGCGATCCAGGTTGGCTAGAAGCTGGTTTGAATTCATCTATGCAGAAAGGGAAAAAGAATACATGAACATCATTAAATGCCTAAATATAAGGCAAGCAGAATATCTGATGCCTAGTACTCCTCTGATTAAAAAGAAAATGATCAAAAGACAAAGGAAGGCGATCAAATGAAGTATTCCTTTGTTTTTATTGAAGATTTGATGATTCAATAATCCTGTTTAGGTAAGGATTGTAAAGAATATCAAAGAGAAGAGTTACAAGAAGTCTAAAACATGTGGGACACGTATGAGAAAGTTTAGAATGTGTGAGACACGAAGAGGGTAGCAAAACGGGGCTTAAAGAAGAGAAAGAAGGCAAGAAAAATGCGAGTACTCGTATAAGGCTGAGCGCTGTGGAGCCCAGTGGCAGTATGTATAGCACTGCGGCGCTGAGAAGCGAGCCCTAAAGCACTGGCCAAAACATAACTCAGCGCTATGGCGCTAGAGTTGGGGGAGTTCGTTTCTACTTCGAATATTTGAGTTTTAGAAAGTTTTGGACTTCCAAAACACATGGACTCTTATTCCAATTAGGATTAAGGTTAGTAGACACGAAATAACCTCTATATAAATTATTGTAAACCCTTTAGATTGAAATAAAGCATTAAAAGAGATAAGAACTAGGTAGACACTAAGTGCTTGTGGCGCTAGAGTGCAATCGTTGTTTGGGTGTTTATTGTTCACGGGAGAGCAAAGTGTCACGGACTTAATTCTTCAACCCGTGCGGCCTTAGACACTTGTTAGTGCTAAACAGCCTAAAAACCAACAAACTAAGAAAGAGATGAAGAAGAAGAGTACAAGGTGTTTGAGAGAATGCTTCTTGCATTAATGACAAGGAGAATTACAAGCTAAGAGGTGTGTTGCTCCAAATGAGAGCTCACTTATTTATAGCAAAATCTATGTACAATGGACGGCAAAGATTAAAAGCATAAAACGGTTTAAAATAAAAGTCACCTACCACAAGTAATATTTCAAAAGAATATTCATATTCTAGAATTCTCTACCAACTACTACTTACAATTGGGCTTAGCCCATATATACATCAAACTCAAATGAGCTTTCTAAAAAGTGTGGTCCATGAAATGCTCCAATGGCCCAAGTAGCCTTCAAGAGTCTTGGCGTGCACCAAATGTTCGATGAATTATCTAAGAATATATGGGGCGTGATATTCTCCCTCACCAAATTCATGCAACACCTTCGTCACGTCTTTGTTGGAACTTGCGCACCTTATCTTCAAACTACCATAGCGCATTTTCAGGTTCCCAGCTTGCTTTCTTATTAGGCAACCCCTTCCACTTAGCAAAATATTCTTGACTCAGAGGATAGTTTTTCTTCTGTACTGTCCTTACATCAAGGATAAGTTATGCCTCTTTATCATAAGATGTGAAAACTCCCAAAGATGCCCGGGATTTTGGCCCATGCTCTGTGTCTTCCACATCTTTATAATATGGCTTCAAATAACATGCGCGAAACACTGGATGTAGCCTTAGTCTCCAATGTAAGTCCACCTTGTATGAGACTTTGCCAACTTTCTTGACAATTGGAAATGGCCCCTCATATATTTGAATAAGGCCCTTGTGAAGTGGGCGGGTAGACTTGTGCTGTGTCGGAAGTATTTTTACCATCACTAAGTCTCCCATATTGAACTCAACATGTCTCCGTTTATCATCTGCCCATTTCTTCATTCGTTTCGTTTCCTTGTCAAGATATACACACGCCAAGTCTGACTGCTCATGCCAGGACTTTGTAACTTTGTATGCTGCGGGACTCCTTTCTGTATCACTAGATACAAGCGTATGCAGTGTAAGAGGCTGCTAGTGAGTTGCTAACTCAAATGAGCTTTGATTAGTTGACTCGTTCCGATATAAATTGTATAAGAATTGAGCAACGTCGAGTAGCTTAGCCCAATCTTGTTGATTTGCACTCACAAAGTGACGTAAGTACAGTTCCAAAAGTGCATTTACTCGTTCAATTCGCCTATCCTTTTTTAGGTGAAAACTAGTGAAAAAGTGAAGCTTCGATCCCATGAGGTTGAATAATCCCATCCAGAATCTACCCGTAACTCTTATTTCATGATCACTTACTATCACTCTTGGCAATCCCCAAGACTTGACCATATGCTTGAAGAAAAGCCTTGCCGTCTTTTTCGCATTACACTCCTTGCCTATCTACCACCACGATAATAGTCCCACACCCCTCAGATTTTAGTAAACTCACAATGAAGTTCATAGAGATGCTCTCCCAAGGTCTCTTCGGTATAGGCAAAGGATCAAGTAAGCCCGCGGAACTTCATTGTTCCATCTTGTCTTGTTGACATACGAGACAAGTCTTCCCAAACTGTTCTATCTCCTCTCGCATGTGTGGTCAATAGTACACCGTCTCTAGTAGAGCATGTGTGCGCCTTTGTCCTGGATGTCGTGCCTATTTGGTATTGTGACATTTTTTAATAAGGTTCCGTCGCAAGTTTCCCCACTTTGGCACATACACCCTACGACCTTTGGTGTAAAAGAGCCTATCTTCTACCCAAAACTATTGTGTTTCTCCCTCGTGCGCCTGCGCAGAAAGTTGCTTAGCAAAGAGATCATGCTTCATAACTTCTCGAAATAAGCTGAGAAGCTTCCCTTCAAGCTTGCTTATATATGCTAACTCGGCCTTCCGGCTTAAGGCATCCAGCTTAAGGCATCTACCACTACATTCACCTTACCCACTTTATACTCGAGCTCGTAGTCGAACTCCGCCAAGAAATCCTGCCACTTGGCTTTCTTTAAGCTGAACTTCTTTTGACTCTGAAAATAGCTTGTTGCCACATTATTCATCATCACCACAAACTTTACCCCAAAAAAATATTGTCGCCAAGTGCGCAGACAATGGATGATCGCCGTCATCTCTTTTTCTTGTGCTATATACCGCCGTCATCTTCTTTTCTTGTACCATATACCGCCTCTTTGTTTCATTGAGCTTTCGGCTCTCAAATGTGATTGGGTTGCCCTATTGCATTAAAAAGCCCCCAATAGCAAAATTGGATGCATCGGTGTGTACCTCATACGATAGCAAGTAGTTCAGTAGTGCAAGAACTGACTCCTCAATCACCACTTTCTTTAGTCGATCAAAAACCCGTTAACACTCCTCAGTCTACTCCCATGCTTTAGTTTTCTTCAGCAAGTCGGTGAGGGGTATAGTAATGGTGGAATAGCTCTCGATGAACCTTCGGTAGTAGTTGACTAACCCAAGAAAGGATCGCAGCTCGGTAACTTTTGTGGACATCTCCCAATCCACTATTGCTTGAATCTTTGCTCTATCCATTAGCAACTTGCTTTGTTTGATCTTATGGCCTATAATGTGCACCTCTGACTTGGAAAAAAGAACATTTCTCCCTCTTTACATACAACTCGTTCTCTCAGAGCACCCTTAAAATGGTCTGTCAATGTCCCACATGTTCTTCGAGAGTGTTGCTGTAGATTACAATGTCATCCAAGTACACGACGACGAATTTATCGAGGAAAGACTGGAGTATATTGTTCATCAAAGTGCAGAATGTGACTGGTGCATTGGTGAGACCAAATGGCATGATAAGAAATTTGAATGCCCTGTAACGCATTACACATGTAGTCTTTGGCTCATCACCTTCGGCTTTCTGCACTTGATGATATCTTGACCTTAAGTCCAGCTTTGAGAAGTATTTGGCCTGTCCCAATTGATCAAAAAAATTAGCAATTAGGGAGATGGGATACCTATTTTTTATGGTGACCTTATTAAATGCCCGGTAGTTTATGCACAATCGTAGCGAATTGTCATGTTTGTGTTGAAAAACACTGGCGCACTATAAGGCGCCTTGGATGGTCGGATGAACCCCGCATCTATCAACTCTTTGAGCTGCCTCCGTAACTCCGCTAGCTCCGGTGGAGACATTCAGTAGGGTGTTTTGGCTGGAGACTTAGTTTCCGACTCCAACTTGATCTCATGATCAATTGACCGTCTTGATGGTAACTTTTTCGAAAGTTCTGCCGGTATTACATTTTTGTGTTCCTCGAGTACTCTTGTAATCTCTTTTGGTAGATCTTCTTCGTTTGTTATTCCCACATTATACGCCTCCCAAATTTTGGCAAGATATGCCTTTTTTCCCTACTTGGCTCCTTTCTTTATTTGCATTGCGGAAAGAAGGGTGTTATTGGCATTAGGTGCGGATTGCCTACTCTTGGGTTTATCTACCATTGCACTATATATGGCCCTCATTCCACGATTCACATATAATTGTGTCAAGGGAGTGGCACCACATTAAATTGTCACAAGAAATCCATGCCAAGAATAGCATCAAAATCATCCAAATGAGCAACTGAAAAATTTACCTTACCGTGCTAATTTCCAAGGTTCATTTCGACTCTTCGAATGACCCCATCTAGTGGTTTGGCCTCGGCGTTTACGGTCTTGAGATAACCAACTTCTTTCTCCACCTTGAGACCCAAGTGCTCTGCTTCCACACACTTGATGAAGTTGTGTGTACCTCCGGTATCAACTAGTACTTGAGTTTTCTCACTATTTATGTGGGCTTCCATATACATGAGCACCGTCCCTGTTGGCGTGCTGGGAGCCCTCTTGGCATTAAGGGCATTAAGTAGCTGCAAACATCCCATTTGACTCTACATACCTGCCTCTTGTGTCTCGAATATGGCGTTGAAAGTTTTCTTCTTTGGACGGTCCCTTACCCAATGATCACTATCGTAAGGAAAGCAATTCGACTTTGGCTTGCTTTTGCCATCACGTGTCTGCTCTTTCCCCATGGGTAGTTTGCCTTTCCCATCCTTGTTCCACATAGGGTAGGACTCTTTGGCTCCTCCACCTTTACTGTAAATGGGTCTAGGGTGTTTGGACTTACCAATTTTTTCCTTGTAGTAATCTATGAGAGTCTCCGCCATTGTAAGGGCATCAGATACATACTGCACTCTGTGCCACTTTAACTCATTAGAGGCCCAAGTTTGCAACCTGTCTATGAAGTTGAATAATAAGTCCTCCTCGCTCATGTTGGAAATTTGCAGCATCAACATCGAGTATTCTTCCACGTACTCACTAATAGGCTTGGTTTGCTTCAACTTTTTCAATCGTTTACGGGCATCATGCACCACATTTTCTGGGTAAAATTAGCGCTTCAACTCTCACTGCAACTCTTCCCATGTATTGATGGTACAGGTATCCTTGCGAATTTTTTCGCTTTTCCTACGCCACTACAAAATTGCATGATCGAAAAGGTACAAGGTTGCGGTACTTACCTTTTGTTCCTCCCGCATGCTCAAGGCCTCTAAGTACCTTTCCATTTGCCAAAAGTAGTTGTCAAACTCCTTGGCATCCCGCTTGCTGCTGAACTCTTTTGGCTTAGGAGCTTCCACTCTTGGTGCAACCACCGTAACATGGGTGACGGCAACTCCACTTGTGACTGCTCGTTTGCATAGCATCACGTCCTTTTTTATAGTCTCGAACCCTTTTTGCAACTCCTTCACTTAGGCTTGCAACTTGTCTATAGTGGAATACACATTTTCTTGGAAAGCTTTTACCCAATCTTATTGCTTCTCCGTGTACGTGTCAATGGTGTTATCGATGAGGGAACGTATCTCGTCCCTTTGACGATCGAAATCACTTCTAGTTTCTCGACTTACTCCTCCAACTTTCCAAGGCGGTCCATTGCCTTAGTTATGGCAACACCAAGTGTCATGACCACGTCCCCGAAATCGCGGCTTAGTTCAATGGATGTTTCTCATGGGATGCTACCATGCTTTCTAGTTTTGGGGTCTCTACCCCTCTCATCTGTAAGATTGGATAATCCAACAACATCTTTATCTTTCACCATCTTTTTCGAACCCGCTTTAATACCACTTGTCACGGATTTAATTCTTTAACCTGTGAGGCCTTAGACACTTGCTAGTGCTAAGCAGTCTAAAAATCAATAAACCAAAAAAGAGATAAAGAAGAAGAGTATAAGATGTTTGAGAGAATGCTTCTTGTATTAATGACAAGGAGAATCACAAGCTAAGAGATGTGTTACTCCAAATGAGAGCTCACCTATATATAGCACAAGTTATGTACAATGGACGGCTAAAATTAAAAGCATCCAACGGTCTAAAATAAAAGCCACCTACCACAAGTAATATTCTTATTCTAGAATTCTCTACTAAATATTACTTACAATTGGGCTTGGCCCATACATACATCAAACTCAAATAAGCCTTCTAAAAAGTATAATCTATGAAATGCTCCAATGGCCCAAGTAGTCTTCAAAGGTATTGGCGCGCACCAAATATTCGATGAATTGCCTGAGAACATTTGGGAAGTGACAAAAGATACAGTAACATTAGATCATTTTGTGTATTATTTTATTGTGTTTTCTTGTAAATTCACCAGAGAATTAATAAGAGATATTAGAATCATTGGATCTACCGTGGACGTAAGTAATCGAACCATATAAGTGATTGTGTTATATTTTTTATTATTTATTTTATATTCTTACTATTTTTATTTAATATTTTAATTTTTTTACTGTACAAAAATATTAAAATTTAATTAAAATTTTTTGTTTAAACTTAATCTCATAAGAGAGTGATGATTCCTTTTTTCTATTTTTTCTACGCTAACTTTCAAAAAATTATAACAATTTAAGGGTCTATTTAGAATAAAAGTGCTCTCGCTTCAAAGCCGCAGCTGCTTTTGTGTGGAAGCACTAGCACTAGGTGGAAGAAAGTGGGTGCGTGGTAAACGTCTAGCTGCGGAATAGAAGTACGTGGGCGTTTGGTAAATATCTAGTCGTGGAGTGGAAGTAGCGCTCACCAAACATGTTAACTTATGTGCGTCAAAAGTCAAGCAGAAACACTTCTATACCGGACGACCCTAATTATAATTCCTTTTCTTATATACACTCTTGGCACACAGACAATCATGAGCTAATCAAATTCAATTATCTTCTTTATAATCCAAGTTTCCTCTGCTTATTCTAAACTGTCTTACAACCCAAATGATATCTTCACTTGAATTCTCTCCGGATCTTCTAATCCCAAATGATATATTTATTCATAGGGTCCATACGGTCAACAAAATATGTTGCTCAGCTGAATTAGATATATGTTCTAACAAAACTTACACGCAAAACTGAAATGTTCTCTGAAGTTTTACTCACTTTTCTCGTGAAAACAGAACCCAGAAAATTTATGACTAATGAAAAATACTTACAACGTAAAGTGCAGAACTTGGGAGAGTGATGGCTGTGGTTGTCTTTAAAGAAGGGGCCTAGCCTTATGTTGTACCACTGACCGGTCTCTGGTGCTGTGCCTGGCTCGTCACTGTTCTTCACCATTCTTCAAAGCTTTACATTTCATTAAATTATGGTAATTTGGAGCATAATTCAGGCCTGTAATTCTAGGGTTGTCGTGGTTGCTTTTAGTTGCAGACGAGTTAGAGACAGGAAATTGTGGATAAAGGCTACTTTGGTCTTTACATAGAAAGGGAGTTCGTTAATTCGTTGCCTTCCAATTTTTTATATCTAACGAATAATGATTGGATTAAAAGTAAAGAATCGGTGGGAGTCTTGTGCATTATTGGTCCTTTTTGTCTTCCAAGATTATTATATGGAAGTAAATTTTTAAAAATGTTTTAAATAATAATCTTGACGCATAGCATTTGAGCGCTAATTTTAGAAGTAAGCACTTTTTTTAAATATAAATTTTTGATTTAAAAGTTAAAAATTAGAAGTTATTGGTTTAAGTTTTAGCAAATGTCGCAATGTAATAATCTCCCCCTTATGATGGGAGGTGCTCTTTTTCTTAATATAACTGATATCTAGAATAGAACTGCATTAGTATAATAGTAAAGTATTGTCTTAATTGATTGCAATTTAAGCATCATTAATGTAAATTTGAAGTCTAAGTTGTAATAGAATTTAGTTATTGTACTAATAGATATAATATATGTATCTTGTCTAATATAGGCAAGTATTAGTGTGAAAGTGAATTTTACCCGATTATAATAAAATCTAATTTTTATACTAGTATATGCAATACATTTAATTAAAAAAATTATGTTGTGAGTGAAATTTTCTACCCTTTTTTTTCAAAAAAAAAGAAATTGTTTTATTTTTAATTAAAATTTAAGTGAAAGCATGAACCATCTTTTTCTTTTAAGCCGAAGTTTACATAACATAAGTAGACATAATATAATTGGAGTAGTAACTATTATTGCAATTGAAGATCAAATTAAGGAAACTCTAATTTAGCAATTGAATTATAAGGGAAAAAAAATCCTACTTGGAAACCGTTCTCTCAATTTATGGAAGGAAAATTTTAATTAATCTTATATTCATGACTTGTAAAATTAAAAGAAAAAACATAGAAAAGAGAAATTTGTTTTTAGGAGGAAATTTGTTTAATTTAAAGTGGAAGATGTATACATTTTGTCTTTTAATTAAGAGATTCTTGTGAAAAGAATTAATTGTACACAACAGTATTCTTTGTTATTTGCCCTTAATATTTTGGTTTATCCAATTTTTTTTAAAAAAAGAATTGGTTACTCCTTCCTCATTGCGACTAAATTATGCTCATTTTTTTATTTAATAGTTTATTATGAATTTATTCACTTATTAAAACGTTTTGACTCCGCCACTCAGTGCATTGACGACAATTGCATTGTGTTGTTGATGTGTCTTTTCTGAATAAATTTTTTTATAGTATTGGGAAGTAATATGGTAAACGGTTTTGCTAAATATTTATAGTAATTTTTCCTTTTATATTTCAAGTAGGTGAATATGATATTTTAAATTTATTAAGAGTAAATGACACCGTATTTTTAAGATTTTTTTTTTTCATAAAAAGACTTATTTAATTTTATAATTTTAAAAAGGATAAAAATATTCTATCAAATGATCGTTTTCGTCATTTGAATAATCAAAATCAACAATATAAAGAGTATTTATATATATTTGCTTAAGTAAATTTAATAACAGTCTCATCATAGACTTTTTTCTTTTTTTTAATAATTTTTCTAAATAAATTCATTTAAAAAATATTAAAAATAAAATTTTCTTTCAATAAAATAAATAATATAAAAAATTAAATCGACCAACAATTACAATAGTGAAAGAGATAATGATCACTATTTTGTTTTTGACACTCTTTTAATATTGATGGAAGTAAATACATTATCATTTAAGTTTTCATATTTTAAGTTTGATGACGTGGAGTTTGAGTTCATCCATCATTGGTTGCCTCTTGAATTTTTTTTAAATATTTTTTTACGAATTACACATGTTATTTTATTATATAAATTTATTAAAATATATAAAATTAATTATATTATGATATGTGTGTCACTTTGTATTTAAATTAATAATTTATATATGTTACCTTATATTTATGATAAACATATAAATTTACTCATAAAACATATTTCAAAAAGGGTAAATATATAAATTTACTTTTTTAACCATTTAAATTGATGAAAATTATTATCTAACAAACATCTTTTTATTCTTTTTAAAATCACAAGTAATAAATTCTTTTAAAAACAATATTAGAACTAAAGGGTCTTTTATTAGGGATGACAAATTGACCGGTCTTGAATTTGAAATTCGAAAAAATACGAATCTTATTTAGGTCTAAAAAATTTCGAGTTTTTATTTAGATTTTGATCATTTTCTTTTGGAATGGATTCAATTTTTGTGGGAATTTGAAACCCAATGTTCTTTTTATTTTGTTTTACTTTTAAAAAAAAATTTAAAATTAATTTAATATATATAAATTTAACAAGTAAATACTCTAAAAATATAATTTTAACCTAAAAAATAAAAAAAGGTACAAAAATTAAATTTAGAATTTTAATAATTATAAGAAGACAAAATTTAATAAAATTTAAAATATATTAAATTATGATTATAAATTTTATAATCTAATAATTGATTTATAAAATAATTACCTTAAAAAATAAAATTTTACATAAAAAAATAAAAATAAAATTAATTTTTTTTTTAAGAAAATCAGTTTTAACCCGAATTTGACCCAGCTCAAAAATAACCCTAGCAAAACTCAGACTGTGAATTACCAAAAACAAAAATCAAAATTTTAATTTAAGTCGGGCAAAATCCGAATTTTGCTATCCTATCCTTTACCCATTTATTAATCCACTTCATTTAACATGTATTTATCACTTAATAGTATTAACAATATATAAATTTTGTATTTTATTCCGAAATTACTACATTATTAGTAAATGATAAAAACAAGAGTGAATTCAAGAATGTGAATTCCGAACTCCCAAATTTCATCGTCTTCTTTCATTGGGGAAGGACGACATGGCTCTCACGGCTCCCCATAATTCGCTTCCTTTATTCCTTTCACTCCATAGAATTTCACCGGCTTCGTTCCAATGTCATGTGAGACCAACTACCACAGTCAAATATTCACCAAAACTCAGTTCAGTTAAATGCTCAGTGAACCCCAAAAGCAGCACCCTCAGAACTTGCAAGAACTGCAAAACCCAGTTTGATCCATTGCTTAATCACCATCGAGCTTGTAGATTTCACACTGCCCATTTTGGAGGTAACCCAATTCAAATGATGAACCATTTAATCCTTTGTTTTTGCCCCTTTTTTTCGTTTGCTTTCTTTAAATCCTAATGTGATTGTTGGATGCGTGAATGTGCGAATTCTTGTTGAAGTTTTTGCTGTTTTAAGTTTTGAATAAGAGAGTAGAAGTAAAAGAAGAAAACAAAAAGTTTGTAATTTTACCAGCAGTTATTGATAAAGAGAAGAATTTGAAAATGTAAGCATGTCTATTAAGAATCGGATTTTGTTTATGAATTTAACGTCGTTTCTTGTAATTCTGTGTGTAAAATTTGTGATACTTTGTTGGATATGATTTATTCACACTCAACCTGTGTTCAATTGTAATGTTTAATATATTTACCGAACTCTGATACTCTGTATGTTGCTTGTAGAAGAACCATAGGAAGTAAAACAGATATCAAACATATAAGCACGTGATTGTTTCAATACAAAATTTATATAGCACCTCCAAAATGTTTATATTTTAGGTAACTGCAGGTGCATTCCCTTATAACTGTTGGTCACAAATGTTATTTCTGAAGTGTCTATTATGGCAAATTGTCACCACAAATATCAAGTGAAGATAACCTCAATGTACCAATTTGATGGATGGAAACCAACATGAAAGTGCAAATTTTGGTGGATGTTGTAGAATCAGTGGTGATGTGCAAGGGTTAGCAAATAGGGTTTAAGTTGTGGAGGCTGATGCCTTGTTGAAAATGTTGATATTACTTTGCTTTCTATTTGCTGGATTTTTTTCTCTTGTTTGTTTGTTGTTCTGTTGGTTTTTTTTAGCATTATGATGAAATATAAATTTTTGCATGTAATAAGGAATGCTGAGTAAAACCTGGCATTTGTAGCTTGATGAAAGTATCATTGTCTTGTGTTCCTTGTCTGTTGTTTTCTACTGTGCACCTCACAGAATTCTGTTTGGTCATATGAGCCACCACAGCACATTTTAAAAAAAATGATTATGCCTGTCAATGAAGGACATCAGCCTGTCAATTAGTTTAGCCATCTTACATGCATCATTCACATCCAAGCAACAGAATTCATTTGATACCAAGGGTAACTTTCTGATAGGTCTCAATCACAATTGTAATGCAAGTGTAATTCTCTTAGGGTGAGAATTGAACCACATATTGTTTTTGGATAATATTCTTCTTGCCTTCATTGAATTCTAAATGAGCTTTAAATACACTCAAAGTGAAAAGCTACCCCTATAATTTAGTCACACATAAATGACATTATCAAATTTAACTGTTAAACAACTTCCATTCCTTCATGTTGGCTTTCACTCCTACTCCTTCAGGTTGCACATACACACGTCCCCTGCCTTTGTCCTACACGCCTCTTCATTGCTATAAGTCTTCTACTCATGCACAAATTCCCCGTGCACCCATTATTGTCTTTTGCACGCGACTTTATTCTTTTATCTACGTCTACTCCTTTCTTGCTTCTGACCAAGTGTTTCATGCCAAAACCACTCCATTCTCATTCCTATGCTTGACCAAGATCCATCTCCCATGTCATAAATACTTCAAAGGAATAGGGACACGTTGAGACTTTCTTGGCCTATCATTACCCCCCTCTTTTACTAGGACCTTGTCCTCAAGGTCCATATTAAGGAACAGATCTTGCAATTCTTGAGCATCCTCTCAGGTGGCACCTTTTTCAGGAAGGCATCTCCATCTAACCAACTTCTCTTCGACAAAGCGGTGATAAGAATCTATCTTTAAGTTGCAAGCTCATGGAAGTTGTTGCCACCACTGGTTAGCTTCACCCTTAAGATGGAATGATGCCAATGACACCTTATGCTCTTCCCCATCCCTTGATATTTGAAGAATTGGTCTACACGGTTGAACCATTATGTTGGATCATCACTAGAATGTCTAGGAAATTCTAGTTTGGCAACTCGGAAGAGAATGTTTGCTACTTCCTTCTATCCTCTCTCTACTCTCCTCCTTGTTGTTGCTAGTTTGGCCATATTGATCACCTTCTAGGCTTGGTCCAATTTTGTTGGCAAGCAACAATTCAAACAACTTGTTGATAGTGGCTTCCATTCTATTCATGCTTTCTTGATTACCCTAAACCCTGCCTCCAAGTTTTTAATTCTTTCCTTATTAGTAGACATAGTAACCACGCTCTGGTACCAATTGATAGGTCTCAATCAGAGTTGTAATGTAAGTGTAATTCTCTTAGGGTGAGAATTGAACCACAAATTTTTTTTGGATAATATTCTTCTTGCCTTCATTGAATTCTAAATGAGCTTTAAATACATTCGAAGTGAAAAACTACCCCTATAATTTAGTTAAATATAAATGACATGTTATCAAATTTAACTGTTAAACAACTTCCATTCCTTCATGTTGGCTTTCACTCCCACTCCTTCAGATTGCCCATTCACACACGTCCCCTGCCTTTGTCATGCACGCCTCTTCATTGCCATGCACGTAAGTCTTCTACTCATGCATCCTTTATTGTCTTTTGCACGCCACTTCCTTCTTTTATCCATGTCTGCTCCCTTCTTGCTTCGCACCACGTGTTTTATGCCAAAACCACTCCATTCTCATGCCTATGCTTGACCAAGATCAATCCCTCATGACATAAATACTTCAAATTTGGAATAGGGACATGTTGAGACTTTCTTGGCCTGTCACTTTCACGAGTCCATAAACTTGAGTTACACTTCAAAGTAGCATACATCTTGAAATTCACGTCCAACTGAAAAGAAGGAAGTCGAGCTCCATCAAATACATACCCCAATAGCATTTCATTTGAAAAACCATAATCTGTACAACTTTGAAAAGATCATTTTTCATGTTTCAATTCGCCACACTTCCAGTCGTACACTATATTCTAGCATAATTTGTCCTGACTTGAGGTTCCAGTAGTCCTTAGACGCCTAGCTACATATGAAATAGTCCCAGAAGTCCTCAAGTGCTAGTGACCACTGACATCTGAGTTCTAGTTGCCCTTGAAGGGAGGATCTCTTTGGTTTTCTCTCTCTCATTGTCTTCACGTTAGCCTCATAAGAGGACGGAGCAGAGAAGATAGGGAAATGAGAGAACTGAGAAGTCTTGGATGTAACTGCATTGAAACACATTCACTTTCCTAGTTTTGTCATCTGATTGTCTGGGTAACTTTTGACTAATGAGAACGGGGGCTGCATTGTATTTTTAATAAGTTAAGGAGTGCAGTTAATTTAATGTAAAAAAGAAATTCATGAGTTACATAAAAGATGAATCTGCACATCCTTCAGATGGGAATTGTTTGTATCACAGTCCAGAGATTTGACAGTGATTTGATGTGCTTTATATAACTATACTTGATTCATTCTATATGTGGACCAGCTCTTAAAAGAGAAACTCGAACTCTGGGTTTTGTTTCATAGAAGCAAGATGTGGTTGTATACTCATTCATATTATACATTCCAGAAGCTATGAAATTCCTCTGACAGTTCTTGCCTCAAATCTTTTGGGCATTCACACTTCTGTTCATTCATGGTAATTAAACTTACAAGATAGTCCCATCCATTGTGCCAAACCATGGAGGTATCAGTGGCATAAGATTATGAAGCTTTAGGTTTCTTCAACTCTTCTTTGCTTATCTATTGGTGGAATAGATTTTACAAATGCTCTTATAGAAACTGCCGACTATTACAAACTGGAAAACATTTTTCTACATGTTACATACATGGTCATTTTAACCTCCCCAACATTCATTATCATTATTCCTTATAAAGTTTCTGTAATTTGGATATTTGATGCTGTGTTTCATATACCATTACTTTGCTTTGCTTGCTGAAACCCAATTTGGTATGATATTTACTTTGTTGATTCCACTCTTTCAGGGGAAACAAAGAGGAAGTTTGAGAGTGTCTACACAGGAGGTACCATGGATACTCCTGACTCTGGGAAAGTTTTAGAATACTGGCATTGCTGTGGATCAGAAGACCCCTTTGACCCTGGATGTACTGCTGCTCCTCATTCATCCTATGATGATTGATTCTGTTGACAATCTTCCAGAATTGATGCAGTTCACTTCTTTCACCTAAAGTTTTCCATTGTTTCCTTAATATAGCTGTCATATGTACATGTGCAAATATAATTCTTTCTTCGAATTTCTGTTAAAAAAATATAAAGTCCATCTTTGTTCCGTACATCAACAGAGATTCCGTTTCTTTCCAAGTATATTTTTCCATATTTCATGCCACTAAATGTGATATTCTAATGAAACATATTCTTCAGAGTAGAACTGACATTTGATTGTGATGTGTGTTTGATCCCTTGTACAAAGTTAATTACTAAACATAAATTCCTTATGAAATTTATTTCTTATACGGCCACATGTTCACATTTTTCTGACTATTCATGTATGTGTAACATATTTAAAGCTGCTCGTAGAACATGGTAGCCTCAGTCTGATATTTACAGTCACATGGCATCATCAGATGATGAACTGATTGCCATTAGCGCATAATTATTTCAGAAGCTACTTCCAAGTACTCTTATTACCCATTCAACCTCTACTTTTCCTTTTGCTCCCTCTATGAAGCGAGAAAGTTTAGAGGACATTGGCTGTAAATGTAACAATCAAACAGTATAACATTTTATATACCTTATATTCACTATATTACAGGTGAAAATAATGATCCTCGGTCAATCGATGACTTTTGCTCTAGATTCCTTGTAACCGTAACATTCCCCCCACCCCCCCCCCCCCCCCCCAAAACAGAATATTTTCTTGTTTTAAATACTAATTTATAAGCCACTTTCAAGCAATTTTGCATCACTCACCCATTCATAATATTTTTTTGTTTTAAATACTCATTTATAAGCCACTTCCAAACAATTTTACATCACTCACCCATCCGGTCATTGAAGTTTCATTAACTGAAACTTTGTCAACTCTCCATGTGAAAGTACAGAAGCCACATGCATCGTGTGATGCCTTGTGCTAGACCTCATTTCCATTATAATGTCATGCCATGCACATTATCAACCCTATTATTAAACGGCCATATACTCTTCTGTGGGTTCTTCTCCATTAGTGGAATCACTAAATGTTTCGTTGAGTATGAGACAAAGCGCAAAGTACAAAGCCAAAAATGTTTTTCTTTTAAGAACCTTCATTTAATCACTCCAAGATTGGAAAAGACACTATCCAAATTTGAGTACGAACATTTTTTATAACCATTTAAGCTAATTTGTGAGCTTTTTTTGTTTTTTTTAAGAACCTTCATTTCTTTACTCCAAGATTGGAAAAGACACTATCCAAATTTGAGTACAAACATTTTTTATAATCATTTTAGCTAACTTATGAGCTATGATATTATAAGATCCAGAAAGAAATTTCAGTTTTGAGTATCTCCGGCATCCAACTTCTCTTTAATTTCTTGAATGATCCTTAGAGCATCCCTCAATGTATCAATCTTAACCCCAACCATGTTCACATGTTTTTTTGCATCCGATTCCAAAGCTATGCTTTGGAACCCAAGTTTTTTTAGTAGATTTTAGAGCAAACTTGATAGCTTAAGTATCAACTATCTCCACATCACCCCAGAACTCATACATAGATATGGTCATCGAGATTGGTTTGTCCTCACCATCTAAAAATACTACCCTCAACCTTTTCTCTTGTTTGCCATATCTGTAGCAGCATCTACTTGAACCCTAGTCTATCCCTAGGGAAATACAATATTTTCCCGTAAAAGCTCATTCCCTATGCTTGTCACTTTCCTTGCAAAAGCTTTTTCTTGTGCTTCTCACTTCAAAAGCTCATTTCCCCGTGCTTCTCACTTTCCTTATAAAAGCTCATTTCCAAAGCTTCTTTGCATCCTTCCATTAAACTAGAGCATGGAGACTATTCTCTCTTTCCCTACCATATCTATGACTTTAAATGATTATCAATTATTTTCTTGATTAACATAGATGTTGCTATGGGTAAGATATTGGACACAACCCTCCATAGAAAGGTTTTGACCTTATGGGGAATAGATATTCCCTAAAACAGCTTTTAGCAATCATTCATTTGAACAAAAGTTTCTAATTTTCACAAAATATTTACCCTTTTTTTTATCATAATGCCAGCATAAGACATCATAAAATTTAATGGCAGGGAAAAGAATGCTCAATATAAGCTCTGTATCATCCTCAACAAAGTGCTATGTTATAAAGCTCCCTTTCCACCTATTCTCATCATCAATCAGTTGCTCCATTTTACATGGACTATCCAGTAGCTTAAGGAAATAGGTTTAAAAAAGAAGGCTCTAGGGACAAATTGCTATTGTACACTTCAACCTTATTACCTCAGCCAATAAGTCATCTAATACCATTTCTCAGCAGTTTTCAACCACAGAAGAGACTCCTTCATATAAAAGAGGGATTACTTCATGATTAGCTTCCAAGAAATTCCATTGCTTAAAATCTCTTGCCCTTAGAATCTTAGCTATTAAGGCCTTAGGGGATTAAATTAATCTCCAACCTTGTTTAGCAAGTAAGGCTTGGTTGAATCTCCTAAGTCCCTAAAGCTAAGACCCTCGTCCCCTCCAGTTTGGTTGGCACAACATGTTAATTCATCTGGTGAGATTTTTTTCCCTAGAGTACTAAAGCCCTACTAGAAATAAGACACTACCTTTCAGAACTTATCACAAAGGTTACCTAACAACTTGATTATGCTCATCACATATGTGGGCACAGCCTGGGCAACTACCTTGATTAGGAACTCTTTTCCTCTATTGAAAAACAATCTCCTTTACCAAGTCTTCACCTTACTAGATAATGTCAGATTCAACTCATTAAAAAAAATGCTTATTTTTACCTATCGTTAATTGGCACACCTAAGTATTTCTCATATACAGACACTTTTTTGAGCTAGAGAATGTCACTAATGGTTTGAGTTATATATCTTGGCACATTGAGGCTAATATAGATAGAAGACTTATCATAGTTAAACACTTGACTTGAGGCTGCAACATGATTTTAAAAAAAATTCTTCACATTGCAACAATCATTGATAGAGGCTATCATACAAATCACCATTATTACAAAATGACCTTTACTGACACTATGTTACTGACACTTTTTGAAATAATGTCAGTGAAGATACACTTATGATTGATATAATAGATTTGTGTCAGGCTTATTGACACTTCATAGAAGTGTCAGTGAATTGGTGACGCCATAATATCAGAAACATAAAGTGTCAATGAATTAGTAAAACATAGTATCAGAAATATAAAGTGTTAGTGAATGAGTGATACCATAGTATCAGAAACCTAAAACTATGTAGTTTAAATTTAAAAAATTATTTTTTATTTTATAATTTCAAAGTTAATTTTTGAGAATAATTTAATTTTTTTAAAAAAGACTAACTAAGAAAAGAAAGAAAGTCTTGAAGTACAAATTAACCATTGAGAATATTTAAAAGTAAAGCAATGGATAATTTTTTTGTGGAAATACTATATGTATAAAAATACAACAAAACAATATTCAAATGAAATATTGAAGTCATATATCCAGTGTTTATCTAAAGAAAATAAAATGTGTAAATTAAAGTTAAAGGAAAAAAATCCCTTTTGGGTGTTTAAACTTAAGACTTCTGCCCCAAACGACGTCGTTTTGAGACAAAAGACTTAATAAATTGAAGAGAATGTCTATGTCCTCCTGAAAAGGCCTTTGCTCTAAAATTTCTCAAAAACACTCTCCAATTACGCTAATTTTTGCAAGCAACACTGACCAAAAACAAAATCAATTTTTGTCTTTTTCGTTCATGCTCTCTTTATCTTGCTCCATCGCTGTATCAAGGCGCTCTATTGCTTTATTTTCGATGTGTTTAAGTAATGTTTTTCTCGGTGTGGTTAATTTCTTTAATGAAGTTGATTTTTTATGGATATGTTGGGATTTCTAGTTAATTTTTTCATTTAGTTTATGCTATATTATTTTATGCAAAACCCTTGTTCATTTTCTTCCTTTAGATTATTTGTTATTTTGTGTTTTGTGTATGAATTTGATTGGTTAACATTGATATGCTAGGTTTTGTGAATGGTCAATGTTGCGATTGGTTAACTATTTGAGTGTTATGGTTGTGGTTGATTTGTTTGCCTATTTCTTTTCATTTTAGGTGGTCCTTTGGAGATGGGGTTTGTTGAGAAATTGGAGTCCAAGCAAGTTAGGTTTATGATTTACATATATAGTGACTGATGAATTGTTTGAATATAGAAGTTGGTTGACGACTTTAAAGATTTGTTGTCACAAAGATTTATAAATGATGAATTACTTATGCACATAGTTCATTATAGTTTGAATCTTTATCTTTGGGGTACTCTCAATTATCAAGTTACCCATATTCTATAGGTTTATCTTGTATAATATCATGGATATATCTTATTCTTGAATTTAATGAATTTTTTTGTGATATATTAGCTCCTAAAATATCTTATAATGATCCTTCATTTGAGCTTGTTCATGTGAGATGGATGTCTTGAATGAGCTTATTTGTTGGTTTGGTTGTTAAAGAATATATAACCGTTGCTATGGCATGGATTATAATTAGTTAAATTAGCTTTGCTTTTTTTTTTTTTAACAGTAATATAGTTGGAAACTATAATGTTAGAAATATTATAGTTGACTTTGCCTTTGCCTATTTTTTTTATCAGTATTATGGTTTATTGTTTTGATACTCTAAGTATTATAGTGTTTGATGGAAACCCGATTTAGCTTCTTAGTTCCATTTTTGTTATGAGAGAGGCTTGGCTTTATAATGTGAATAGTTATTGGTTAAATTTGTTAAGGAATTTTTGTTGAACTCATAGTCATATTGCCAATAGTCTAGTCATATTGCTATTTTTTTTTTGTCAGCCTCAAAACTATAACAATTTTTTTATCATTCTATTCATCTTTTTATGTTTTTTTTTTCTAAATTTATTTCTGCCCTATTAAAATACATATGGCTGAGCATATATATTTATTTTCTAACAATAACTAACTTCTTGTTTATCATAATTTTCTCAAATTCTCTAGATTATCACATTTTATTCTACTTAGCTTCATGGTCCAAACTATCATTGCCATGAGGTGAGGTATTTGATAGGTATCTATCATTTTCTCATATGCTTTATGCAGTGCAATAGATTTTGTTTTTACTTCTAAAATTGTATTGTTAATAGAAAACAAGTCAAAAAGAATCATTGTTTTTGTTATATACAATATGAAGTAATATTTCATGCATCAATTGTTAATCAGTATTTTTACAAGTTATTGTCAAGGTCCATTCCATTTTCTAATATTTTAATTTATTTCTCTTGTTGGTTATTTGTTTTTGTAATATGAAGTTATTTTATATGATTGACAAATGATGGAGTTTGTGTGTTTTGGAGGTGGTTGGTTGTAATTTTGATAAATTACAAAATCTTTTATGTTAAACTAACAATTGTTAAATAATAATCAGATAATATAGACAAAACATGGATATCAAGTGATAGGTTGTCAAAAGAGTATGAAGTTGGAATTTATGAGTTCTTGCAATTGTCCATGCTTAATTCTGATAATAGAGACCAATTAGATGCCCCTGTAATTCCAGTTGTAACATGGAGTTTCATGCTCATGAGCTAATAAGGGTCTATTTGTTTGAAAAAGAATTTTTTTTGGCCTACATATGTAACTTACACTAAACATGGGGAAGTTGATAGTAAATTGAGATTTTCATCCTCCCAAGACCATTTTAGTAGACTGTATTTTAAATGCCAAGACTATGATAACAATGTAGATATGGTGAACAATCCATATGAACAATGTGATACGAATCCTAAGTTTTTCAAACATCTACTTGAAGATGCAGAAAAGCCTTTGTATATTGGTTCAAGACATTCTATGTTGTCTAGTTTGATGAAACTTTATAATGTCAAAGGAAACTATAGTTGGTCTGATAAAGGGTTCTTAGCTTTGTTAGAAGTTCTTGCTGACATATTACTAGAAGGTAATAATATTCCTAAGTTGATGTATAAGGCAAAGAAAGCAATGAATGTGTTGAAGGTTAGAATATGAAAAAATACGTGCTTGTCCCAATAACTGTATTCTTTACAGAAAGGAGCATGAGAAGCTTACCGAATTTCCTACTTGTGAAGAGCCTAGGTGGAACTTAATGAATAAAACAAGAAACTTCCCACTGTACCTTACACTTTGAGTAAACAAGAGAAGTAAATATTTTGTAGAAATTTGTTCGGAATAAGGGTTCCAAGTGGTTATTTGTCAAACTTCAAAAAACTTGTTGCAATGGATGATTGTAGGCTTCAAGGTCTAAAGTTTCATGATTATCATACCTTGATGCAACAATTGTTACCTTTGACGATTAGATTGTTTGCTAGATAATGTTTGTCATGCTATAATGCGGATATACTTCTTCTTTAATTCATTATGTAATAAAGTGGTAGAAAGTGAAATGTTGGATGAGTTGTAAAGTAACCTAATTGTTACTTTATGTATGATGAAAGAATATTTTTCACTGAGCTTCTTTGATGTAATGGTTCATTTGATTGTCCATCTTTTTAAAAAAGTTAGGTTATATAGGACGATTTTTCTTAGGTGGATGTATCCATTTGAGAGATGTATGAAGGTCCTTAAAGGTTATGTGTGTAATCAAAATTATCGAGGGGAATGCATTTTCAAAAGTTATATTGCCAAAGAATCACTTGAATATTGTGCTGACTACCTCTTTAATCACAATGCAATTAGGTTACCATATTGTTTGTGTGATTCACATATTTCACAACCTTTGAGTTCTGGAGATATAAAGCTTATGGATTTTCAGACATTGGAGCAAACACATCTTTGTACTTTTGAGAATATGCTTGAGGTTCAACCTTATATGATGTAAGTGATTTAGTTTGATTATATTATAGTTATATATTTTTTATTATATATTTTACTCTAATAGCTAATATATCTTCGGCAATCCAAAAAGCACTTATGGTTACAAAATAATTATACTCAAACTTTTAGTGATTGGCTTTAGAAGAAGGTTAGATTACATTACGGTTTATAGTTATATATTTTTATAAGTTAGTGTTTGACATAAAAGATCAACAAAATATATATGTTTGATGACGTACAATAGAATATGATCATTAATGATACAATGAGGTTGTTGGCCAAAACACCTCATTCTTTGATCATTACATATGCTGGATACCTTGTAAATAGTTATAAATTTGTAACTAGAGCTCGAGACAACAACCGAGTAACACCGAATAGTGGTGTTAGTATTGTTGTAACAACAATGCAAATATTTAGTTTAAATGATAAAAAAACCTTCCTCGAAGGATATGGCCTTTTATGAAGTCCTTGATGAGATTTGAGAACTTGATTATCTAATGTTAAAGAAGGTAGTGTTCAAATATGATCGGGTGGATAGTAAGAATGATGTTATGATTGACGATTTAGGGTTTACAATTGTTGACTTGAATCAAATTGGTCATAAATTTGATAGTTTTACATTAACTTCTCATGCAAAACAAGTATTTTATGTGAAGGATCAAACAGATCATACAAAATCAATGGTTTGTTTAGTGGTCGAAAGAGTCAATGAATTTATAATTAATGATGAATGTAATGACATGGTACTACATACTCCTTCATCTAAAACATTGTCTTCAATTAAGATTGACGATAAAGATAGTGTTGTAATTATTCAAGACAAGTTTGTGAAGGTGTTGGCCCGGACATAGACACGAAATATGAATAATGTCAAATACAAAACTCAATTCACTTTATATGCATTCATTATAGATATAAACGATTTATAAGTATATTTATATTATTAACTTATGAAAATAATTACATGTCTATTATTTGTATATATTGGTTGACAGAGTTTTCTCTCCTTGCAAAATAATTACATGTCTATTAACTGTATGTATATTGATATCTTTTTCTATTCTTATAGATTAGCTCTACATGGCCAAGAGTAAGGACATATTTGAGGGAAGACCAAAAAAGAAAATGAAACTCCATGAAGAAATGTTTGCAATTGTTGTTACCCAATAAGAGTATTAGTATTGACTACAATTTATATGGATTGGCTATAGAAGATGCATCGACTGAATTGAGAAATTACGTTGGTGTAATTGTCCGAGATAATATTTTAATCATATATAATGACTAGAGGCATATACCCCTTGATTAAAAGGAAGATTTGTGGCTTATTTTCAAGTATGTATGGTTTTGTTTGGGGATTGTTTAGCTATAGTTAGAGGAATGTTTTGGGGTTATTTTTGGCATTGTTTGAGGACTGTTTAGCTAATGTTGGGGGATTGTTTAGAGGGTTGTTTTGGAACTATTTAGAGTTGTTTTTGGCAACTATTTAGGGATTATTTAAAGGTTGTTTTGAAACTTTTTGAGGCTGTTTTTAGCCATTGTTTAAGGACTGTTTTAGTACTATTTGGGGACTGTTTATAGGCTATTTTAAGATACTATATAAGGGCTGTCTTAAGGCTATTTTGAAACTTTTTGGGGATTGTTTAGAGGCTGTTTTAAGCTTTTGTATAAAGGCTATTTTGGAACATTTTAAGGGTGTTTTTAGCTACTGTTTGAGGATTGATTTGAGGTTATTTAAGGGCTGTTTTAGCTATTATTTAAGAGCTATTTTAGTTACTGTTTATGACTATTTTTCCTTAATTTTTATGCAAGGAAAATTCAAATTAGATTTGAAAAGCAAAAAGCAAGTATTCTAGTACGAATGGAAATATCTTTAAGGAGTTTTAGACAATATGACTCACGAGTATGTTCTTCCATATAAGAACAATCGCACTCAATTTAGGTTGCCGCCTTTTCAATACCCAAATATTAAGAAATAACATTAGAAATTATTTATTGATAAGTTGTTATTTGATGCATTTAAGGTAAGTTAAAATAACAATTAGTTTATTTATGTATTAAAAATAGTTCATAAATAAAAATTGCTTGACATGTTTATTTATGTACTAAAAATAGTTTATATATGTACTTAAATAACAATTGCTTGACATGTTCACGTTTTGTAGATATTTAGTGAAAAAGTCAATGAGAGACGCGTTAAGCACAAGTATAACCATTGTTTTGGGAGTACGGGGTACAAAGGGTTGTATGAAAGAATTGTAAGCTTTAAGAGAAATTAAAATTAATTTATATATGCTTTAGTTGAAATATATGGCCATTAAAATTTATGAAGACCCAACCAATTAATAATCTTATTTATCATACTATTTCTCTTGTTTTAATGTAAAGAACAAGGGGGCAATTCAAGCCAAATAGACCAAAGTATATTATGGAAAAGGCTCAGTTGAATAAAAAATGAAGTTATTCAAAAGAAATGCAACTAAGTTGTTGAAAAAATTGTAAATGGTATCTACTATTATAAATATTATGTTATTTATTTACAAAAAAGAAGAATTCCTAAAATTCCATTACTTGTAAATTGTAGTACGAGCTAGAATGTCAAGTTAAAGATGATTCTTTCAAGCCAAAAGAGAAGAATGACATCCTAACTGTAGCACTTAACAAGCGGTTAAATGGGAGCAGAGTACTGGGTGTTTACTAATTTGTTACTGTAGGCATGTATTTTTGTGTTCTTGAAGAAAAATTTGCATGTTATCTACACAAGCAGAAGCACTTCATACAAGGCTAAATTCCCAAACCAAATTAAAATTAGTAGTTGTAGTCTTAGACCTAATACTATCAATTAAAGTAATACTAAGGTCGATTGTCCATCACCAGAAATCTTGAGAAAAAGAAAGGTACAATTACTTAAAGCAATTGTCATATCTTGATTATTTTATTTATTATTAATGTGCGTTTTGTTTTTGCATGTGCAACAATATCCGGCAAAGAAAAAATCCCTATTAAAGAAAACACCAATACAAAAATTTATTGTCTCTACACCTATTTAGACACCAAATCCTAAAAGACCCCTTAGAATCAGTTCCAAACTCAAAAGATGCATGTGATAAATCATCCTATAAATCATAAAGTTGACTTGAAGAAACTTTTTGCTTAAAAAAAAATACAAGAGGGGCTATAAAATCAAGATTACAAAATTATGGGTACTTGGCTATATTTGCTATGTTGTTTAAAACTATCTCCAAATAACAATTAAAGTGGAACACCAATTATTTTATATTTGGTCAATCTTGGGTTACTTAACTGGGTAAGAGAGATAGTGAGATTCTTATAAATTTGATTGAGTTGTCCAAAGTTTGCCTTGAGATTTGGATTAAGCAAGTCCATTATTAATTTTTGTTGCTAGAAAAACCTTTGAAATATACATTCTTTTATATTATTTGTGGATTATTTAATTTTTTGTTAGGTACCTTTTCCATGTTATAGAGAATGAAAGACATGACTTGTTAACGTGTTTTAGGGTGTATGCATGTAATTATGTACATATTAAAAAATAAACACATATATCATAATACACGAATTTCGCAGCGAAATTTATTATGTAATCAAAATTTACACATTAACTTAAATTCTTAACTTAAGAATACAAAAAAAAACGTACCTTTAAAGACCTTCGATGAAGATTTCAAATCTAGATTTCTTAGCTCCAACTTTGAGCTCACCTTGAAATGTACTTTTGTTCAATTCTAGTTCACAACAATTCGGTGAGATTGTGAAGCTAGAATAGCAGTAGTTTAATCTCAAGCAATAAGGTTTATGTTACTTGAAAGAAAAATAAGAAGAATTTATTTTTCTTTCTCTCTAGTTTTCTCACAACTCTTTGTTCAATGAAAAACTCTCTCAAAACCTAACTCTTCTTTTTCCTCTCTACACTCGCAAGAATTTTGATTCACTCTTATTCATCAAATGAAATTCAACAATTTTTAGTGCTCTCAATACTTCATAAGTGCTCTACCAAAATTAAATTAAGTGGCTAACTACCAAAATTAATTTTTGTGGCCATTTTAATAGTCTAATAAAATTAACCATTAATTACAAAATGGTGCTATACTAAATTTAATTTATGTTTTTCCAATTAGGTATGTCTTCCATTTAGTTAAAAAATAACAAATAAATAAAATCATATTTTATTTATTTAAATAATATTTATTTAATTATTCAAAAACTATTTGAATAATTAATATTTACCTTATTTGATTTTACTAACATGGTTAATGGGTGAATTCATGGTAAAACAATTCATGAAATAAAATTGTGTCACTTGTTAACATCTAATTAGTTAACAACTCTTGTCAACTAATTAAATTTTATACACTTAACATTTAAGTCTAGACAAGTGCACAACCTGAGGAACCCTGAAATATATTTTCGGTTTGCTGAAATTTTTAGGATGAAACTATTCAATCCATTATGCCGTCCCAGTGCACAACGAGTACACTTCATATTGTGAGACTCTCTAGGTCTACGCCCAAATTGTCATATGGAACTCCTATATACGTCCGTGAACAATGCCCCACATACACGTTATGGATATTACAAAACAGTGCGTTAGACCATACAAGTTGAGGTTATAATATATTCATATAATTCTTCATCATTTATATTTAGGTAGAGCGGAGATATAGATCATCACCATCAAATCTCCATATGCCCGACCGAAAGCTTATATCTAGAATTATATTTTAATAAATAATATTTTCAAACACTTTTGTAATATTATTTATCCCAAGGGTTAAACTCTTTTCCCAAGAATCACTTCTTATGACCATAATACTTTCTCAAATATAATCTTAGAGCATTAGGATATAATACTCACCCAAATGAGTTGATGGATCCTATATCTATGCACACCGGACTCCATGAGCATCGAACCATATCTAGCGACACCCAATGGTCAGACCATGAAAGGTTTCTGACATGTGTGAAACCAAAGTACGATGGATCACTCACAAGCCTATCGTAGCACTCAAGTCAAAGAACCACGAATACTACTCAACTCGAAAGAGCTCCATTGTGGCTTTATGGGATGTCTATTAGAGATCTTTGTGAGTTTGTTCAGTATTTAGTCCTAACTGGATATTTATATCTCTATATGAGCTTCCAATAAACTCATGGTTTGCTAAGACTACCCATTTGGACTATCTAGATATAAATATACACCGATCTATATATTTATTAAGGTATTCACTGATAGACCAGCATCAATGATGATAGATCAAGAACATAATATTTGAGAACATGTTTGTATAATGACATTTCCTAGCACTATTTGTAACTTTTTGCAACTACGTCATTACTAATATATTCTCAGGTATTACTGACTCTTATAAGCTGATAACTTTATTAGTGCAAACTCTTAGCATTTATAACTCTCAACGTTGCTAATTTTTAGCACTGATCTAAACTCATTTAGACCAGATCTGAACTCTTTCAGATCGTACAATGTCTGAAATGTTACAAGCATCTTACCATATATAAAATATAATTAGCGATTTAATGAAATGATAATACTAGTATAAATATTAAACAAATATTCTTACATAAAGGGATGGCACGTAAGCACAAATTCCTTCCAAGTGCTCTTTTGTATTCCTACCAAAGTATCTATATCAAGTCATTTGAACAATGTAAAAATACGTACTGATCGATCTTGGTACATTGCTGAGACTTTGGCATTGTCACAACTAGGGTAAATTACACTTATCCCGTATAATCTTAGGTATGACTCTCTTTAAATTGATTTAATATAAAGATTAACACTAATTAATCATTACTAAGTTAACATATTTTATCTTGCTTGTAGCAACCACTGGGTGTTAATTGCCATTGATTTATTGATATCAACTGTGATTTACCTTAATCCATTAGGAAATAAACCTTGTAAAAATTTAGAGGACATTGTCAATTAGTTAAGATTCACTTACTTATGTTTTACGTTATGTATTTAATATTTATGTTAAGATTCAGTAAAGGCCAAATTTGTAGTAGTGGTCATCAGCAAATAGGAGATGAGAAATAGATAGGCTAGGGTTGAAGTATATGCCTTTAATTAAGTATTCACATTTTGCCTTGTGCAGTAAAGAAGATAGGGCATATGCATATAACATAAATAGGTTGGGGGTAGAGGATAACCTTGCCTCAATCTTTATGTGCCTTAAATTTCTACCTATATAGTCCATTCTCTATTCTTATTTAGCAGCCTTCTGATCTTGTTTGTTTACCTTATACTGCAAGCTCTAGCGTTAGAGGATTTAGTATTTTTTTCCCTTTCCTTCATCCAACTTATCTTGGATCTTTTCCTCTAATGAATTTCCTCTTCTTGTAACATCATGTTAATTTTCTTTTTTGCTCTGTAACGTTATTGTTTTCATCATATTGTAACCCCTTATCTTTACTTCTTTGAAGCCATATCATAAGGTTTTCTAGCCTTATTTTCCTACTCTCTAGCTCAAAACAACTCCATCTATTTAGGCCCACTTTAGCTTTCTCTACCTTACGTAGGAAGCAATCCAAGGGGTCACTCATAAATGGATGATGTTCATTCTACCTTTCCTTGAATATTTCAAGATATTTTGTATGTAAACTTCAAGATTCTCATAATAAAATCTTAGATAAAACCTCTGACTCCTCCACCTCTCGACACTTATTTTCCATAACTCAAGCATAATTGGGCAACGGTTCTGTCTCTAGGAGTTTAATCACCCATCATTACATCTATCTAACCTTTCTTCAACAAGGCCACTACCAAAATATCTGCTAGACCATGTTAAACTTAAATCATTTTCAAACATTGTAAAATAAGGTTTAGACATTTATAAAATATAATTATTTTGATAAGATGTTTTACATTTTGTGCCTCACCTTATTCATATTAATACTAAGCTTATTACTTTTTTCTTTTTAATTTTTTAATAAACATCAAATACTCTCTTGATATTGTGAAAATATTCAACTTACTGTCCAATTCTATGTATTCTCTGTTAACTTGAAGTGTTGTATGAAATTAGAAATGCATAGTGAAACTTGAAAACTAGCGTATTGTGTTATTATTTATTGTCTTATGAATCTTATTCCTAAACCCTGGGCCATGACATTGGCCTGATTTCCATTTAAAGGGTTCTTTCTTTAACCATTAAAATGCCCCAATTCCAGATCGAGCGCTAACCAATTGCTATAAGTTTATTCACTAAAATTATAGGCTAAAGATTTTTTTAACAAGCATAAATAAAAATAATAAAAAATATTTGGTCATAAATAATTAATAATATATATAGATTAAAAAATTTAAATCTCAAATTGTGAGAATATTGATTAAAAATTATCGGGATATGATTTGGAGAGCAAGCCAAGCGCCTTGGGTACGTGAGGATCGAAGACGGATTTGAAAGGAAACGAAAGACACAAAGGGTGGTGCCCAGTGTGGGTGCCATGGTGACCAGGTCTTGGGCATCATAGTGCCCAAACCAGAAACTGAGCGTTGCGGCGTCCAGCGCAAAAATAGTTTTCGAATTTGTTACGACTTCTTTTGTCTCCCAAAAATAGTTTCCCTTTATATGCAAAAATCATTGGTCAACAGATTGCATATAGAGAAGAAGCTGTATCAACTATCTATGTTAGAGGGGACACCGATGAGAGATCATATAAATGTCTTCAATCAGATCATTTTTGATCTTAAGTCTATCAACATCAAGTTAGAAGATGAAAATAGAGCTTTGTTAATACGCTACTCCCAGAGAGAGTTTAACAATGAGCGATGTGAAATCATCATAAAACTCAAAGTTATTTGAAAAGTAGATCGAAGGCAATGCAGAAAGACTATCTATAAGAGAAAGGCCCTTATATAGAGATGGAAGGAAAAATGGCTCAAGATTGAAGTCCAGAACTCTTAGGTAGTACTATTGCTACAGGAAAGAGGGGCACTTCAAAAAGGATTTTCTAGAGAAGTCTTGGTTTATAAATTTTACATGTGCCCGCATAAGTTTTGGTTTATAAATTTCCAACCCATTAGTGGTGGTAAGGAGTTAATGGGTAATGATGTTGCATGTCAGATGATAGGAATTTGTAGTGTTAAACTTAGGCTGCATGATGGGCGAGTGAGAGAGTTGATAGATGTTAAGTATGTTCATGACCTTAAAATGAACTTGATCTAACTAGGGACTTTAGACCAGAATGAGTGTTCCATTAGGATCAATAAAGGGGTTTTGAGAGTGTTGAAGAGTTTCATAGTGGTAATGAGATGAGAGAAGCACAAAGGCGTTTATGTGCTTAAGGGTGAAGTTGTGAGTGGTTCTAAATTATTCTTTATAAATGATGAGAATATGTAAACCAAGTTGTGGCATCTTAGACTGGTACGTCTAGGCGAGAGAAACCTGAATGAGTTATTTAGTCAAAAGGCATTTAGTAAAGATAAGTTCCAAGCATTGGAGTTTTGTGAGCATTGTGTGCTTGAGAAAGCACATAGAGTGAGGTTTAGTATTAGTGAGCACAAGACTAAGGGGAGTCTTGACTATATACACTCGAATCTTTGGGGACTAACTCAGATAGTTACTCGTGGTGGTGTCAGGTATTTTCTCAGTTTGATTGATGACTATTCAAAGAAGCTGTGAGTCTATGTGTTGAAGAGTAAGGATTAAGCGCTTGATGTGTTCAAGACTTGAAAGGCTTTTATTGAGAATCGGACTGGCAAAATGGTAAAGAGGTCGAGAACTGACAATGGCCTCGAGTTTTACAATAGAAAGTTTGATGGGTTTTGTGTCAAGCATGGGATTATAAAAGCATAGAATGGTAAGATCAACACCATAGGAGAATGGTATAGCTGAGAGGATGAATAGGACCTTACTTGAATGGGTTAGATGCCTGCTTACCAATGCAAAGATGTCCAAGATATTTTGGGAAGAAGCTATAGTAACTACAACTTATTTGATTAATAGAAGTCCCTCATCAGCAATTAACTTCAAGACGCCAGAAGAGAAATGGTCTGGCAATCCTTCTAAGTATGATCACCTCAGAATATTTGGTTGCTCTATCTTAGTACATGTTAAGAAGGAAAAATTGGAACCTAGAGCTATCAAAGGGGTATTCATAGGATATCCCGAAAGAGTAAAAGGATACAAGGTATGGTGTAAAGACTTGACACCGCCAAGGAGTATCATAAACTGTGACGTAACATTCGATGAGACAACATGCTGAAAGTCTTCTAAGAATATGAGAAAGAAGAACTTGTGTCTAAGGAAGACTTAGCATCCGAGTCAATAAAATTTGAAGGGAGCCTGAGAGTAGATCTGATATGCCCTCAGATCAGTACTTCAACAAGGAGATCCTTGAAGAAGAACCAAGAACACTGGAGAGTTTCTCCAAGTTCAGCTAAGAAAAGATTAGGACTTCTGAAATGGAACTTAAAGAGTACCAGCTAGCCAGAGACAGGCCAAGGAGAACGATAAACCCATAATTAGGTATGCACAAACAGATTTAGTTGCTCATGCTTTTAAGTTTTCTTACACTCTTGAGTATGATGAGCCTATAACATATAGTAAGGCTATGAAGAGTGAAAATAAGAAAGAATGGCAGCAGCCCATGGAAGAAGAGATTAGTTCTCTTAGGAAAAATAATACCTGGAAGTTGGTAGAAAGACCTCAAAAGAAACTAGTTGGGTGTAAGTGGGTGTATAAGGTGAATGAGGGTATACTGTGGATAGAGCTTGCGAGATTCAAGCCTAAGTTAGTTGCACAAGGGTTTACTCAGAGAGATAGAGAGTTGACTTTCATGAGATTTTCTCTCCAGTCGTCAAGCACACATCCATTAGGATTTTGTTAGCCATGTGTGCAAACCTTGATTTATATCTAGAGCAGATGGATGTAAAGACAACTTTTTTGCATGGAGAGCTTGAAGAGACGATATACATAGCACAGCCTCAAGGGTTCGAGGAGCCCAAAAAAGAAGTTCATGTTTGTTTGCTAAAGAAGTCATTATATGGGTTAAAGCAATCACCTAGACAGTGGTAAAGGAGATTTGATGAGTTTATGATAGCTTGGCTTTGGTAAGAGAAAGTATGATGGATGTATGTACTTTAAGAACATAAGTTGAGAATGATGTATTTGCTTCTATACGTTGATGATATGTTGATCGCATGTAAGAATATGGAAGAAGTACAAAACTCAAGAAGCAGTTGAGTGGCGAGTTTAAGATGAAGGATTTAGGAGCAACGAAGAGAATATTAGGTATGGATATTGTGAGGAAAAGAAGAGATGTTATATTCTTGTCTCAACAATGATATGTACTCAAAATTCTAAAGAAGTTTGGTATATCCATGCAAAAGTTATCTCTACTCCTTTGGCCATGCATTTTAAACTTTCAGCAGTACAGTCACCGACACTAAAAAAAGAGAAACTGCAGATGAGTAAAGTATATTATGTAAGTACTGTAGGAGCATTATGTATGCAATGGTTTACACAATATCAGATATAGAACAGGCTATGAGTGTGGTGAGTAGATACATGGTAAATCTGGGTAAGGATCATTGGCTCGCAGTGAAATAAATTTTGAGATATCTCAAGGGAATGTCGAATCACGGGTTGATGTATAAAAGGGATGAGGACAACAATAAAATGGTAGGAGGATACGCAGATTTAAATTATACAGGTGATTTAGACAAGAAAAGATCATTGACGGGTTACGTATTAATAGTGTTTAGGTGTAGTGTGTGTTAGAGATCAATTCTATAACATGTGGTTACACTATCTATCACAGAAGCAGAGTACATAGTTGTTGGTGAAGCTATTAAGAAGGCTGTGTGGTTGAAAGGCATATGTGCAAAGGTAATGGCTACTAAAGATATGAACACCGGTGTATATTGTGACAGCTAGAGTCCTATACTCTTAAGTAAGCATTAAGTGTTCTACGAGAGGTCAAAACACATTGATGTACGGCTCCATTACATTTGAGAGATTGTCTAAAGTGATGAAGTTAGTATAATGAAGACAGCATCGTCTAAAAACCCTGCAGACATGTTAACTAAGCCACTGCCCTCAGTTAAGTTCATCCTATGCAAGGACTTAACCGGAGTCACTACTTTGTGAGGGTGACCGAAGATGTGGAGATGAGAGATCAAGTTACTTTGTGAATGCTTTTGAATTAATGAGGGGATTTGTGAGAATATTGAATAAAAATCATTAGGATATGATTTGGAGAGTAAACCAAGTACGTTGGGTACGCGAGGATCGAAGACGGATGCAAAAGGAGGCGAAAGACACAAGGGGCGGTGCCTAGGTATGGGCGCTATAGCACCAAAAGCAGAACTTGAGTACCGCAACGCTGATTGATGTTATACTAGCTAAGCGTAAGTGCATGCTATCGTATCAAGTAATATAGGATTTTAAGTCCAGATATCGATCTCACAGGAACTATGTAATCTAATTTAATAAATCAAGTAATAAAATTATACCTACTTAACCTTTATTCAAAAAATTACAATCCAAAATTTATTTAAGTAATCTACTCTATCAATTAAACTGAACAAAAGTAAATGATAGAATTCATAAATAAAGATAATTCAGGATTTTGACTAGTCCCATAATATTTCATTGGATTTATTAACCTCTTAGTTAATCCCTTAATACTAATTGATTGACTTAGACACTAATCTCATCATAAGCCTTTGCCGATGGTCAAGCAACTATATTATGCATTCTAACAATACTTATATGTCTATGGTAATCAAATCAGAATGTAATTCATTAAGGTCAAATCTAAATCATACCATATATGCCACCTAGGTATATGTCTATCTTAGATGAAACTCATAGTTGTTATCCTATGATCATGCATCAAACTATCATAGGCTAAACACATGAATCCCTCCGTCGAGTTCATCATGGTTCCATAATCATTCAAAATATTGATCAGGTATAATGAAAGTATTAAAACACAAGATAGAATGAATCAATCTATTGTATTAAGATCATAAATTAAGAATTAACAAAATCTAAATCTATACTAAGTTCATATAGTCTAACCCTAGTATGAACAAATTAATCCATTACAAAACCAAAAATATCAAACTAATTCATAAAGATCAATAAGAATAAGAACATAAAGATAAAGAAAGAGAAGAAAAACTAATCAAAAAGATGTTTTGGGTTGCTTCTCTCTCAATCTTGACTTGAAGTTTGAATCTTGATCTTGGTTCTTCAATCTTTGGCTTTGATATTTGATTTTGTGTTGTGAAATCTTTCTCTAAGGTTTTGCCTCATATCTTCTTCTCTCCATTTTAGGGTTTTTGGCCTTCTATTTATAGGTTTATATCTTCAATTTACTGTTCACTAGTTATTGTAGCAAACTATTCATAAGTTATTATTCACTTAGTGTTGTTCACCGTTATGCATGTCGCCGTGCTGAATCTTGGGCACTGAGACACTATTTTGGTCACCGCAGTGCTTATCTCTGGTCGCTGCAGGCTGTTACTGTAGCGTGTACTATAGCAATTTGATTTTTTGGCTAATTTTCATAAACGTTTCGACCCTATTTGCTCAATTGACTTTAAACTTACAAAAATAATAATAAAATACATCAAAAGCCAAATAATCTTAATTTCTATGAACAAATATTAAGTTTGAAAGATGGAAATATTAAATTTAATGAACCTTTATCAAGCGCCCAGATGAGGCACCCTAGCGCAACGCTCCCAGTGCGAAAATAGTTTCCCGATTTGTTACGATTTGTTTCGTCTCCCAATGATTTCAGAACTCCTTAATATGACTCTCACACATTTAGGGTAAATCTAGATCGTCCTAAAGCCTATATAAAGGCTCTCTATTGGCTTGTAAACACATATTAGTGAGAAGACACAAAATGTTGGTGATCTTTGTAGAAATCTTTGTGATCAAAATATACTTTGTGATTCTTAGTGAGAGAAAATCTCTAGGTTGTAAAAGAGAACATTTCTTTGTAAGTATTTCTTGTAAAATGTACACTTTGTGAGTGCCTTGAGATTTAATAATAAAAGTGAGTAATCTTGATCCGTAGTGGAAGTAGGCAAGTTGCCGAACCACGTAAATTATGTGTGTTCTTCTTCTTTTACCTTTCTCTCTTTAGCTCCTTAATTGTTTGTTCTGTATTATATTGCTTGGGTTATATTACTTGTTTGTGTGCTTTTGCTTCAACATAAATACACTAACATCTCAAATTCTAATTAAAATTTAAAAAATATAAATATTTTTAGAACTCTTTCATAGATTGTAGTTGCTTGGAAAGGAAAGATAAAAGAAACAATAATTTAAAATAGTGTTGGGCAAATTCAAACCAAACAAAATCGAATTAATTTTATTTATAGGTTAGTTTTAATTTATTAGAATTTATTCATTTGGTTCGGCTCAAAATAAAAAGTCTAAAATAAACGAAAAAAAAAGACAAAATTTAAAAACCAAACTAAAATAAATCACTTTTATTCAATTCCTCCTTTTAACCGATTAGTTTTACTTTTTGTAAACTGATCCATTTAATTTTTGTTTGATTTGTTCGATTCAAAACTAAACCAATCAAAAACTGAAATTACCCGCCCATTTCAAAGTCATTATTTGAGGGTAAAAGGGAATTTGATATGCTAATAAGTATTATTAAGCACACTCAATTCAATTTTTAATAAAAATATAATTCTTTAAAAAGATCTAGATTATTTGTTTTTTTTTTCTTTTATAGATTTATTACAACTAAAGAGGAAAGGTACAGTGATTCAAATTTTTTTATAGATTTTTTTTATAATTTTAAGGTAGAGAGTATAGTGACTTACATCGCGACTTAAAATGTATTATTAAAATTTGATGATTCAACAATATTGTATGGGTAAGAATTTTAAAGAATATAAAAAAGGAGAGTCACAAGAAATTTAGGATGTGTAGAACCTGCAAGGTAGAAGTGAAATAGGGCTTTGAGACGTAAAAGGAATGAGAAAAGCACGGGACTGCTGTTTAGGGCTAAACACTACGGAGCCCAAGATAAAAAGGGCAATGTTGCTGCCAACTCTTTGGTGCTGCGGCGCTAGATGCGAGAAGTACAAGTTTGCTTCATATTTCTAAGTTTTAGGGGGGGGGGGGGGGGGGGGGGGGGTTTGAACTTCTAGAACACGTGAACTCTTATTTCAATTAGGTTTAGAGTTAGTAGGCACGAAATAAATCCTTTATAAACTTTTATAAACTCTTTAAATTAATTAGTAAGCATTAAAAGAGATTTTAAGAGAGAGAAGAACTAGGTAGACACTAAGTGTTTGTGTACGCTAGAGTGCAACCACTATTTGGGATTTATTATTTTTGGGAGAATAAAAGTACACCATTCATGAGATCATTTTGAGTGTTTTTTATATAATATTTTCTTATAAGTTCTCTAAAGAATTAATAACAGAGTTTATGATTCATAGATCCACTGTAGACATAAATAATTAGTTGAACCATGTAATTAATTATATTATACTTTTATTTATCTGTTTTATATTTTTGTTATTTTTGCTTGCTATCACATTATTCCTTTATACAAAAAAATTATTGTTCAAAGTTAATCTTAATTAAAATTTTTTACTTAACCTAATCTCATAAGAAGAATAACATTTCTTTTAACATGTAGGTATTAGGGGCTTTAACCACTCAATTACCTCGACTTCCATTAACAATTTCTTAAAAAGTGTTTTTTTAATTTTGTAACTATTTTATATTTTTCAAATAAAATATTGTAAGCTGTTCTCAAATACATCATCAATAGTACAGGTGTAAACTTAAAAAAAAAAAACAAGACTTGCAAACAAACATCATTGACTTTAGTACTTAATATTCTTTCAGTTTATTTATGTTATATCAATAATAAGAATATATATTAAAAGAATTGATGCAAGACATAAAATTAGAGGTAGAATATTTTAGAAATTCATATTTGAGTTAAAATTTATATTTATATTTTAATAGATTATTATTCTTATTTGAGTTACAATTTTAGAAAAAGTTTATTTTTTTTGATTTATTAAGATTTATTATTCATTACTAATCAGGATTCATTGTTTATTTTAGATTAGATAAACTATTAATATAAGTAGACTTATTGTTGGTAACTTTTACAATATTCAAGTATCAATAATACTGAAGTTATTTTTCAATTGAGTCTAATCTTACACATTTGTAAGTCTTTTTACCTCGTGATTTAAAATGTATACTAGACACAATAGCTTTCTTAAGCTGCCTATCACACTCCTTTATCTAAATATTAAATTTATACCTCCATTAACAATCATAATTTTCATCTTTAAAAAAAAAAACTATTTTTCCCTTCTTTTCAAAAACAAAACTTCAAAGGAAAAAATTTAAAAATTAAAAAAAACTAAATAATTAATTTTAAAAGAAGGAAAAAAAAAAGAGATAACCTGTTGAAACCTAGCCTAATTAATTTTATTACATAAGTCTTGCTCATGTAGCCTGCTTTGGAAAAGATGCAATATATTTTCAAATAAATGCAACAAACTTTTTAAAAAACTAAAATTAGAGAACTTTTTGTGAGTAAAGAGAAATTTTTTGTTACCGAGGTTCGTTCACGTACCAATATTTAAAGAAAGTGTTATTCTTAAAAATTCTGACATGAGTGAAGACATATTCTCGTCATAAACTAGATCTCACATCAGTGCTCAAAGATGAGAAACTGTGTCTGAACAGGAGATATGCATAAGATACATAATGCTTCAAATAAAGTTGTAGAAGATATGCATGAGATTTTCATTGACCCTAATAAAACAATTAAGGATTTGCACGAGGTTTTAGATGTCCTTGGTGAAGAAGCTTATGAAATACCAAAAATGTCAACAAAAAAGACTGAAGAACTGCCCAAATTTTACATAAAGATATATTGATAATTCTTGATATAAGTAACGAGAAAATAGTATTTTTTAGATTGTGCAGAAAACTCAAGTTCAATAACATTCATCAATGACTAATATGGTTTACTAGTCCAAGTTCAAGATTATTGAAATTAATTTATTCTTAAGGAAAAGCTCAAGATTAAAAGGGACACTAATAATTGATATGGTTATGCCTATTTACATCATGACAGGGAAATAATTCTTAAAAAACACTTAATTGAGAAGAAAAAATTTAAGAAGAATTTAAATGAGAAAATAAAACTACTTAGAGATCAAATTAAACAAAAATACAGAAACATTAAAAGAAAGTTAAAAAATGCTTCATTCATGCAACAGTAAGCTTCGAAGGAGACTTACTAACAAAGGTAAAAAAATAATGAAATATGAATAATTTTATTTGAAAAAAAGATGGCCTACAATGACTATATATTCAAGTCAAAAAGTAATTATATGATGGCCTACTACAAGTTTTATTCTTCTAATAGTTTTTTATTTGTAAATAAATTTGAAAATAAGAGAAGAAAATTAGTGTAAGACCCAAATTAAAAGTACAATATTTTAGAAATTTATATTTGAGTCAAATTTGATACTCTCATTAAATAGGTTATTATAGCTATTTGAACAATAATTTTAGAAAAATTCTAATTTTTTTCAGTTATTAATTTTTATTAATTGTTTGTTTCGAATTAGGTAAGTTGAGTTTAAATATGTTTGTTATTTGTAATTTTTATAATATTAATTATTAATAATATTTAACTTATTTTTTAATTAAAACTTTTCTTACTCTTTTATAAGTATTTTTATCTCATGATTTTAAAACATAAGTTAACGATATTTAATATTGCTTCCACGCCGAAAAGAAAAGAATTTTATAATAAAAGAAAACAAATTAAGGTTGAAGATAATTTCATCGTCGACATCAAATCTCTTGGTAGTATGCAAGCGTGCCGAGATTAAGATGTGAATTGACCATCTCCATCATCATGATAGAGACACTTAATTGCCCGAAACAATGTATTGATTCTGTTTCACCCTAAATATCTTATGATGTTAATTTAGAATTTATTTTTTCATATTTCAAGACAAAGAGGATGGACTTTTTCTGCAATTTAATCTCTGTTCTCAATTAAAGCTAAGTTTTCTACATCTATAAAAGAACACATGATTTAAAAATATATTATAGACTTCAGTTTTTTTGAAAAACAATTTCTTTTAAAATTTGATTTAAATTGTCAGCCTCCATATCTTCTTCTTCTTCTTCTTCTACTTCTTTTATAGATTACTTAATTATTTATTAATCACAACTTGTCTCAAATATAATATTTTGATAGACAAAACTTTGAAAGTAAAAGCAACTTTTTATTTGATTATTTAGATTGATATAACAGATTTAGAGTTCAAATTTTTTAGATGAATAGAATTTTAACATCAATATTAAAGAGCTTGGTTTATATTTTGAGTAATTAAAGATTTTCTTTTAACAAAAACTCTATAATTCCCTTTAAATCAGGTAATAATTTATTTTATAAAAAAAAACCAACCCTTTAAATCTCCTCTTTTGGAGTTACTAATAATAATAATAAATTAATAACTGTCATCATGAATTTTTATATAAATCTTTTCAAATGAAATAGAATTGTTTGCAGAAATAGCTATGAAGGGTATTCGACCTCCTACCCTTTTATTTTTACTGTAAAAGGCCAAATTAATTAAGTTACCCCTTTGAAAATAAAAGAAATTTGCACTTGCGTAAAATGTCTGATGGTTTAGGTGTTTGTAGGGCATCCTTTACATTATAGGTTCGATTTTCCTCTCTCTTATTTATAAAAAAAAAAAAAAACAAAAGAAAATTTTTAAACTTAGATCTCCCCGTCTCACTACAAAGTGTCTAAAATGATCTATGTATAAGTCATATTTCATTTTGTTAATGCGATGCCCTCTATTAATAATAACGTGTTATAATAAGTTGATAATCATAATTACATGTTATTCATTTTTTTGTTATCTTCTCAATCAGTTTAATTTAAAATTTAAAATTTAAAATTTATTTCTTCACACAGGAAATGGTGACGGGGTATTAACACTAACACTTTTTAATAATGATTCTAATTTTAATTACATTGTTATATTTTCATAATTTTATTACATAAATAATTTAAATATTTTTAAAAAATTGAGATATTTTTATCTTTTTAATTTAATAAAAAAAAATAATATAATTAAAATTAAAATCGATGTGAAAGTGTAATTTATACCAACCGGAGACGGTAACAATATTAATAATATCTTGGACGGTGACACGCCGCTGTTTGATTAGATGTGTGGACGGAATACTTCTAAAACTTTCCCCAAAAACACATTTTCCAGAAGTATGGAGCATCTTAAATACCAATATTTGCTTACTATTTATAATATACTATTCTTGGCACATTATATAATTAGGCCAATTACCAATCTTCCTTTTATTTTTTTCTTAAAGCTCAATCACTATCTCTATCCTTGTCACTATCAATACTTCAATTATTGTCTTCTTCCCTATCAATTCTGTTTCTTTTCCTTGAAGTTGTATACCTTAAATAGAAATAAATAAATATTGCTTATAAGCAATAGAACCACGCGGCCGGTACAGCTTTCCATGAAATTTCACAAACGAAATTACTTCATCAATAATACATAATATTGTGGACACGGTTTGTACATATGAACCCTTTTCTTTGCCAAGATTCAATATTTTATCGCAGAACCTCTTAATATTATACTCTCTCCTATAAATATTGTAACTGTCTACCCAATCATTTCACAAAATAATCAAACTAGCTCCTATATATATCTTTCAACAATGCAAGCAACCACTTTCTTATACTCTTCCACAGCACTTCTTCATCAGCATCCAGCGGCAGTTTTTTCCCCGCTGCCATGTCGAAGGAAACACAATATCTTAGCCATGAATTCGAAGGGACGAGACTACGGAGGCAGGCTGGTGGATGAGAACATGATTGTGCTGCGAATACGGATTCGAGAGGCGAAGCTGTTGGAGGCAACTGATAATAATCAGCTGCCTTCACATTGGATGGAGTGGGAAAAGAAATATTATGTGGATTATAACCAGGATGTTTGTGAAGCAGTGGGGTTGTTGCAGAACTATTTGATGAATATCAGGCCAGGCTTTGCGTTAGGGATAATAGCACTTGTTACGTTGACTGTGCTTTTATCTTCTGGGGTGCTCTTCATTCATGCTTTAAAGATAGCTCAAGTTATCATATCGGGCTTCATTTGAGCTAATGATTATATATCCTTAGTCACCACAACGTGATAATTAATTAAAATCCTCCATTATATTATATAGAAAGTCCTCCTTCTCCTACTTGTGCTTCTTTCTTCTTCAGGATTCAGCATTAGAAGTCTTCTATTAACATGTAAATCTTGTTGTCTGCGTACATCAGTGCTCATTTAAGGAGATAAGAGATTAAGACTCCCTACTTGAATGAGCTTAATCTTTCATCTAATTAGTAAATGATTTCCATTTCAAATACTTTTTTCTTATCTTTTTTCCTTTTGCAGCAAATTGCTTCTCAGTCGCATACCTTCTAGTTAAATTTGGTTTGTCCTATTTGTTAAATTATTATAATATTATTATTTTCTTTTATTATCATCAGCACATCAAAGCTAAGATTGATATAGAGAATAAAAGTATCTGTTTCATGATACCTGAGCATCATTTGAAATCGCTTTGCAAGGAACATGGACAAAAAAAAAAAAAAAGATTCAGAATTGGAGATAATACGCATCCTACAATCTGCTTGCTAGATGCATGGAAAAAAAAAGATTCAGAATCGTTATTCGTAATTTCAAAGCCCATTTCCACTCATCTTGTCACTTGTGGGTTATTTGAAAGTGTCAAATGCCGTAAGTTTACGAACCATAACTTAAATAAACTTTTGAAGAGCCTGGAGTTTGATCCTACAAGTGTCACTAACAGTTTATGCAAGTTGAAAGGGAAAACAATTATTATCTCCCTATGTTATTGGTGAAGGTTCGCTTACCATAGTAGTTTTAAAAAGGATTAAATTTTTTTTATTGTTAGAAATTTTTTATTATCTTTTAAATTTTTGTATAATTTGATAATTTTATTTTTAATAATAAATAATTTGACAATTTTTCCTTTATATAATTAAGAACAAAAGAAAAAAAATTTGCTATTAGGAATTTTTTGTTATTTTTTATCTTTTGATATAATTTGATAATTTTATCCTTAATAATAAATGGTTTGACAATTTTATTCTTAACTTTTTGCATGGCTTAAAATTTTTCTCCTTGATAATAAATGACTTGAAAATTTTGCCCCTGAATAATTAAGAGCAGAAGAAAAAAACTCCGCCATAGAAACTTTCTGTTATCTTTTAACTTTTTGTATAATTTAATAATTTTATCCTTAATAATAAACCACTTAACAATTTTGCCTTTGAGTAATTGAGAGCAAAAAAAAAAAAAAAACTTTGTTGTAAGGAATTTTCTATTATCTTTTAATTTTTTGTTTGATTTGATAATTTTATCCATGATAATAAATGATTTGACAATTGTGTCCTGCAAAATTAAGAGCAAAAGAAAAAAAAAACCTTGTTGTAGGATTTTTTTGTTATCTTTAAGCTTTTGCATGATTTGATTATTTTATTCTTAACAATAAATGACTTGATAATTTCGTATCCTTGAAGAATTGAGAAAAAAAAATTCACTATTAGGAATCTTTTGTGATCTTTTAACTTTTTATATGATTTGCCAATTTTATCCTTGATAATAAATGAATTGCGATTTTGCCTATAGAGAATTGAGAGAAAAAGAAAAAAATTCTACCCTTAGGAAATTTCTGTTTTCCTTAACTTTTTATTTGATTCAACAAATTTATCTTTGATAATAAATAGCTTGATAAATTTAAATTTTTGCTTGATTTGAGAATTTTATCCTTGATAATAAATAGTGTGACAATTTTTCCCTTGAAGAATTAAGAGCAAAAGAAAAAAGAAAAGAGATTTTAACCATTGACCTCAAGATAAAATTCATTAATCTTTACCACTTGGCCAAAATTAAGTTTACTTTATTTTTTATGAAGACTAATATATATACTCTTTAAATGCTTATACTCAAAATAATAAATAATAATAATAAGTCTAAAAATATTATCAATAACATTTAATTCATAAAAGCTTACAAAAAATGAGTTTTTTTTAAAACCCATTATAAATATCTTCTCATTTTTATAATTTTCTTGTAATAATTGAAACAAAACAAGAAAGTATTAATAATTATATTAATTATAAAAAATATTTTTTCTACTATAAAATATTCCTTATTAATAGTTGTAATAATTAAATCTCATTTGTAGTAATTTTTTAAGTTAAAAATTGATGAAAATTACTTTCTTATGACTTTAATATAACTCTCACTGAAAGTATTGTTATCTTGCATTCCTTATTTGTTATTTTTTACTGATATTGTTATCTTGCATTCCTTATTTGTTATTTTTTATTGAGCACCTCACATAGAACTCTGTTTTGTCATATGACCTACCACAGCACATTTTCAAAAAAGTGTTTCTGCATGTCAATGAAAATCCTTAACCTACTGAAAAATAATTTTGATTTTGGTCTAAAATTATTTAGGTTCATCATTTTGAGCCTATATTTGATTCATGCCCAAATTAGAATTTTTAGGATTAACATTCTTCAGAATAATCTTCTATTTTGTGTGTTAAAATATCTAATTAAATAATATTAGTGTTAGATAGTAGTTGTTTGATGAAAGATGTAATTTATGAGTTAGTTTGAAGTTAGAGTCTAGAACTCTCCCTCCACTACTATATAAAAGGGAGAGTTCTTGCATTTTGTATCAAACTAAAAATCCTCTCATACCTTCAAATTCATTCTCTTAATAAAATCTCTTAAACACAAAACTCTTCTTTCTAACAAAGTGGTATCATAGCTAGAAGATTCTTATTTGAATAATAATGGCAAATGGAATGGTTCTTTTCCAAATCCCTATCCTTAACAAGCTTAATTATGAAACTTGAAGCATTAAGATGAAGGCTTTGTTGGGTTCTCAAGATGCTTGGGAGATTACAAAGAAACGCTTTGAGGAGTCACAAGATAAAACATCTCTTTCTCAAACTCAAAAGGAAGCTTTGAAGGAAGCAAGAAAAAGAGACAAGAAAGCTTTTTACATCATCTATTAAGTCTTAAATGATGGTGGTTTTGAGAAGGTTGTCAATGCAACTACCGCCAAAGAAGTATGAGAGTTATTTCATACTTTCTACAAAGGAGTGGAGAAAATGAGGAAGGTATGTCTTCAAACTCTAAGAGGTGGGTTTGAATATTTACATGTCAAAGATTTAGAAAATATTTATGAATATTTTTCTAGAGTTTTGGTGGTTGTTAACCAATTAAAAAGTAATGGTGAAAGTTTAGATGATATATGCATAGTGGATAAAATTCTCTGCTTTTTAGATTCAAAAATTGAACATATTGTTGTAGCTATTGAAGAATCTAAAGATTTGGAGAGCATGAGCATTGAAGGGCTTATATGATCTTTGCAAGACTATAAAGAAAGGAAAAAGAAGAAAAAAGAAGCATTTGAGCAAGTTCTTCAAAAAATGCTTAATTTGAAGGAGAAAGATGAAAGCACTGAGAATAAGAGAAGCTAACGTGGAAGAGGTAGTGTAAAGACTTAGGAAGAAGAGGTCTTAATGCAAAAAATGGAGAAGAACAAAGACAAGTTTCATTTTCTACAAGAGTACGTGAGAGAGGAAATAATTCAAGGCAAAAGTATGATATTTCTCATATTAAATGTTACAATTGCCAAAAGTTTAGGCATTATGCTTGAAATTGCAAGGCCATTAACAATGTTGAAGAAAAATCAAATTTTGTAGAAAATAAAGACCAACATATATCCACTTTATTATTGGCATACAACGGAGGAGGAGATGATGAAGGACATAATACTTGGTATCTTGACATTAGGGCTAGCAATCACATGTATGGGTGTAGAGACACGTTTATAGAACTCGATGAATAGGTAAGTGGTAATGTTATTTTAGGAGATAATTCTAAAATTTCACCGTGAAAGAAAAGGGTGAAATTTTAATTAAACTAAAAAAATGGAAGGCAACAATCTATTTCTAATGTTTATTATATGCCCATTATGAAAAGTAATTTTTAAACATGGGTCAACTCTAAGAAAAAAGTTATGATATTCAAATGAGAGATAATATCCTTTCAATAAGAGATGGTAATAATGTTTTAATAACTAAGGTGCCAATGACTAAAAATAGAATGTTTTTATTGAACATTCAAAATGACGTTGCAAAATGCCTAAAGGTATGCTTTGAAAATCCATCTTGGCTATGATACTTGAGATTTGGTCACCTTAGTTTGGAGGGTATTAAATTATTGTCTAATAAAAAAATGGTGAGAGGATTACTTTCCATTATTACCCGGGTCAATTGTGTGAAGGATACTTGTTAGGAAAGCAATTAAGAAAAAGTTTTCTAAAAGAATCAAAATCGAGAGCAAGCAAGCCACTTGAACTTGTTTATATCAATATTTGTGGCCCAATTCACCCATGCTCTTTTAGGAAAAATAATTATTTTATCCTTTCATTGATGATTATAGTAGAAAGACTTGGGTGTATATCCTTAAAAATAAATTGAAGGCATTTAGTGCTTTTAAGAAATTTAAAGTATTGCTGAAAGATAAAGTGAACACCATATTAAAGCCATGAGATCTGATAGAGGTGACGAATTTATCTCAAATTTTTAGTGAATTGTGTGAGAATAATGGTATTCATAGCCTTTTAACGATTCCTAGATCCCCAAGCAAAAAATAGAACTATTCTTAATATGGCCTAAAGCATGTTAATAAGTAAGAAAATGCCAAAGCAATTTTGGGCCAAGGCCATTGATTGTATAGTACATTTAATGTATCGCTCTCCTACTAAGAGTGTGTAGGAAAAGACGCATAAAAAAACATGGAGTGGAAGAAAACCTTGTGTCACTCATTTGAAGATGTTTGGGAGTATTTCCTATGCCTACAAGTCAGACCTTTAATGGTCCAAATTTGATGATAAAAGTGAGAAGTTTATTATTGTTGGCTATAAATCAAACTTAAAATGCTATAAATTGTACAATCCAAGTAATGAGAATGTGGTGATTAGTAGAGATGTTAAATTTGAGGAAGAACGCCCAAGCTCAAGCTCAACCTCAAGCTCAAGTCCAAGAGCACCACACATTCAAAGCTTACAAGAAATTTATGAAGTGACAGCAAATCAAAATAATCTAACACTTTTTTTTTTGTCTTCTTGCAAATAGTGAACAATAAGTTTTAAAGAAGTGGATAAAGATGAAAGGTGGAGAAATGAAATGGATGAAGAAATCAAAGCAATTGTGAAGAATAAAACATGAGAGTTAGCAACTCTTCCAAAAAGGAAAAAGGCTATTGGAGTCAAATAGGTGAACAAAGTGAAGAAGAATGCTAAAGGAGAAGTTGAACATTTCAAGGTGAGATTAGTTACCAAAGGCTACAAGCAAAAGGTCTGCATTGACTACAAAGAGGTATTTACTTCTATTGCTCGCTTGGGTATAATAAGGTTAATAATCTATTTGGTTGCTCAAAATAAATAAAGAATCTGCCAAATAGATGTAAAATTCGCCTTCTTAAATGAATTTCTTAAAGAAGAAGTGTTCATTGAGCAACCTTTAGTTTATGAGAAGAGAAGACACAAAAATAAAGTTTTAAGATTATATAGTTTGAAACAAGCACCAAGGGTAGGGTAGAGTGGAATAGATAAATACTTTCATGATAATAAGTTTTCAAAGTGCCTACATGTACATACCCTCTATGTAAAAGTGAATGAAACTAGAGATATGTTGCTTGTTTGCTTGTACATAGATAATTTGATTTTTATAGGAAACAATCCAATTATTTTTGAAGAATTCAAGCAAGTAATGACCAAAGAATTTGAGATGATGGATATTAGTCTCATGTTATACTAACTTGGTATTGAAGTAAAGGAAGAGAGATGAGGCATTTTTATGTCACAAGAAGGTTGTGCAAGTGAAGTACTTAAAAGGTTTAATATGGAGAACTACAAATTGTTGAACACACCTATAGTATGTGGGATCAAGTTGTCAAGGTAAGGAGGAGGAGATATTAAACCTACAAATTTCAAGAGCTTTGTTGGAAGCTTGTGGTATTTGACAAGCACAAGGCATGACCTTCTCTTTAGAGTTGAACTTGTTAGCCATTATATGGAGTCACCCATAATCACTCACATAAAGGTCACCAAGAGAATCCTTCGTTACATCAAAGGAACTCTTGACTTTGGGTTATTTTATTCATCTTATCACAATTTCAAGCTTATTGGGTATAGTAATAATGATGGGGCCGACGACTTGGATGAAAGGAAGAGTATCATGGGGTTTGTGTTTTTCATAAGAGATACAAATTTCACTTAGAATTCAAAGAAGCAACCAATTGTTACATTCTCAACGTGAGAAGCAAAGTATATCACTCCAACTTCATGCGTTTGTCATGTAATTTGACTTAGCAACTTAGTGAAGGAGATCATATGCCACAAGAGGAAGCTATGGAGCTTTATATTGATAATAAGTCAGCAATTGCATTAGATAAAAATTCTGTGTTCCATGACTGGAGTAAGCACATTGATATTAGGTATCATTTTCTTAGTGAGAACATGGCGAAGAATGAGGTATAATTGATGTACGCCAACTCTCAAGACCAAGTTGTTGATATATTTACCAAGCCGCTTAAACACGAAGTCTTTGTCAAGATGAGAGTTTTACTTAGCAGAGTCAAGTTTAGAGAGGGGGATGGGGAGTTGAAAAATAAACTTGATTAGTCCAAAATTATTTGGGTTCATCACTTTGAGCCCATATTTGACCTATGTCCAAATTAGGATTTCTAGAATTAACATTCTCAAGAATAATCTTCTATTTTGTGTGTCAAAATATCTAGTTAAATAAAATTGATATTAGATAATAGTTGTTTGATGAAAGATATAATTTAGAAGTTAGTTTAAGGTTAGAGTCTAGAACTCTCCCTCCGCCATTATATAAAGGGGAGAGTTCTTGCTTTTTGTATGAAGCCAAAAATGTGAGAATTTGATAAGAGTTGTTCTCTATAGATCCTCTCCTATCTTCTAATTCCTTTTCTTTGTAAAATCTCCTAAACACAAAACTCCTCTTCCAACATCACCTGCCCGGTAATGTAGCCATCTTACATATATCATTCTCATATAAGCAACATAATTCATTTAATACTAAGAGTAACTTTCATAAGTCCATAAATTGGAGTTACACTTCAAAGTATCATACACTTTGAAATTCACGTCCAACAAAAAGAATTAGGTCGAGCTCCATCAAATACATACCCTAATAGCATTCTATTTGAAAAAAAATAATTCATATAACTTTGAAAAGATCATTTTTCATGTTTCAATTCACAACACTTCTAGTCATATACTATATTCTAGCATGGTTTGTCCCGCTTTAAGGTTCTAGTAGTCTGTAGATGCCAAGTAATAAAATGAAAAAGTCCTAGAAGTTTTGAAGTAATAGTAACCACTGACATCTCAGTTCTAGCTACCCTTGGAGGGAAGATTTCTTTAGTTTTCTCTCTCTCATTGTCTTCACGTTAGTCTCATAAGTGTTGGAGTCGATTATATATGGTGTGCATGCATGTGTATTTGTGTTTATTAAGTAAAATACGTATTTTATACATATTTTTGTGTGTGGAAATATAAAAATAATCAATAAACACATATAATATATTAATCATATTAATATAAATATTGATTTAAGAATTCACTAATTGTAACTTTTGAACAAAAGTTACTGGAGTTTGCCTTAGGTGTAACTGGCTTATAGTTTTTGAAACCAACTGAGTGGGCTTGATCAGCTAGAACAACAGTACTAAATCCAGCACTAGTTTAATTCATTAAACCTAATTTAATTATTTTACTCTTGATCAACACTTTGATCAATAAAACAAATTTCTTATGCTTTTTAATACTAGGCCTTGTTAAAGAGGATGATGAATACTGGTTTCAACTCATGAAATTAAAGAACAAAGAAACAATTCCTTTGAATTTTGCTTCTCAAATTGGCCAACCAAAAACAAAAGCAAAAGCTCTCATTTTTGTTTTAAATTTCACATATATACATATGATTATACTTAACGTAACCATGGTAAACTATTAACTATGGTTGGGTTTGTATGCTTGGCCACCAAACATACAATATAATTTAATATATTTGGCCTAACCATGTTAACACTTAAGCATGGTTTGGTTAAACAAACTTGGCCACCAAGTTTGTATAAGTAAATTATTTTAATATTAATAATAATTAAATAATTATTAACTCAACTTTGGTTAATACTCAACTGTGGTTGCGTTATATATATTATTAAATATATTAAAATATTAAAATATCTTGATTATTTAACTCTTACATAATCATATACGTGAAATTACTAAAAGTTCCTTACTTGGTTACCAAGTAAACCCTTTAGTAAGTCTCACAAAACTACATATTTAGGTAAACTCAACTAAAGGATCGCAATGCACCACGTGTCATAAATAATTTATCTAACAATAATTTTAATTAATTAATATACTTAACACTTAAGTATTGACACATGCACATCCCGAGAGTTCTGCTGGATTCTATTGGATTGCAATATTCAATCGGGTATGTTGCCTTAGTGCACAACGAGTACACTTTATATTGTGGGAATCTTTAGGTTTATGCCCAATTCATCGAATAGAACTATTTCATAAGTTCGTGAAAGATGCCCCACGCATAAGTCACGGATATTATGAATCAGCACATTAGACCATACAAGCTGAGATTAAAGCGCATATATATAGATCAACATTATTAAATAGCTATAAGTGAATCCATAAACCTATTTGGCTTGTGTTATAGCTCCGTTGTCATCGTAAAATAATGGGATAGAATTCGATGAACTTCGAACTATTCTGAGCTTGGTGACAAACTTGCGAATCCATACTGCTTTTGTTGTTGCTTCTAAGGTAGCTATATACTCTACTTCTGTGGTAGAATTAGTTGTAGACCTTTGCTTGTGCTCTTCCAATTCACTGTGGCACAATTGAGAGTAAACATATACCATATGTAGACTTTCTATCATCCAGGTCAGACTGAAAGTCTAAATCTCTGTATCCTCTCACTTATAATCACTGTCTTCATAAATGAGAAACTTATCCGTTGTACCCCTAAGATATTTCAAGATGTGTTTAACTGCCATCTAATAGTAGTCACCTGGATTAGAATGATATCGACTTATAACACTTACACCCATACTAATGTCAGGTCTCGTGTACATTATAGCATACACAAGCTTTCTACAGCTGATGCATATGGTATGTTAGACATTCTAACTCTTTTATCTTCTATTTGAGAAGACATTCTCCTCGAAAGATGAACACTATGTCTGAAAGGTACGTTAACTGTCTTATAGTTAGAGAAATTGTACCTTTCGTAACTCTATCTTTATAAAGCTTTATACCAAGTATATAAAAAGCATCTCCTAAGTTCTTCTTGCAGAAGTTCTAACTTAGATAACTCTTCATAAATTGTAACATACTGATATCATTCCCAATGATTAATATGTCATCAATATGGAGCACTAAGAAAACCATCATACTCCCACTGACCTTTTTATACATAAGCTTCCTCTTCATTTTTGATGAAACTAGACCCTCTAATTATCACATTAAATGATGATTTCAGCTTTGGGAGGCCTGCTTAAATCTATAAATGGACTTCTCCAGTCTTTACACTAGACCAGAGGTTTGGCTGAACATAAAACCTTTAAGCTATTATATGGATATTGCTTCCTTGAGGTATCTATTTAGGAATGAGATCTTTACATCCATCTGTCAAATTTCAAAGTCATTATATTCTATAATTGTCAACAAAATTTGAATTGATTTTAACATCCCAATTGGTGTAAAGGTTTCCTCCAAATCGCTAAGGATAACTTTTTGCCACTAGTTGAGCCTTGAAGGTCTCTACCTTTCCATCGGGTCCAAGCTTTCATTTTTAAATCTATTTACAATCAATAAGAACTATTCTTTCAAGAAGTTGAACTAAGTCTCAGATTTGAATCTAATGCCTTAAGTCAATTTTAGATTTCATGGCTTCTTGCCACTTTCTTGAGTCGATGTCCAACATCGCCTCTCTATAAAGTTAAAGGATCGTTTCTTCAACTAAGAAAACTCAAAATGCACCTTCAGGCATCTGAACATACCTAATTAGTGGCATGGATATCCTTTTAGACCTACGTGGAGGGTGTGTTAAAGGTACATTGCTCAATTAAGTCTGAGTTTCCATCCTTAGTTCATTTGGTTCTTGATTGACTTATTAAGTTCAATCTTTCTATAATCTCCATGATCTATGAGAAATTATTTCTATAGAAAAATGACATTACAAGCAATGGACACATTTTGTTCCTCAGGATCATAGAACTGGTATCCCATTGAATTCTTGGGATACCCAATGAATCAGTACTTATACTCTATTTGTTCAAGTTTATCCTACTGTGCAACTCTTACATATGTAAGACAGGCCCAAATTTTAAAATATTTAAGACTTATTTTCTTCAATTTAGCATCTCATACGGAGTGGTTGGAAAAGCTTTGGATAGAATTCTGTTCAATATATGAGCAGCTATGTCTAGAGCATAACCCTAAGGTATTTTGGAAGATTAGTAAAGCTCATCATCGATCGGACAATATTCAATAATGTTTGATTGCTGCTCTCCAAAACATCATTGTGTTGTGGAGTACTTGAAGGACTATACTGAGATAGAATTTTATTCTCTTTTAAATAATCCAAAAAATTCACTGCCCTTGTACTTACCTCTTCGATCTAATCAAAGGCAATTGACGTACATGATAATTTATTTCTCTACTTCAAGTAGAAACTCTTTGAATTTTTTAAAGGTGTCTGACTTATATTTCATAAGAAGCACGTACTCCATGAGAAATTATCTCACATCTCCAGGATGTATGATTTATCTTTTAAATCATCATCTAACCATTTTTGATAGGTCTCCTGCTCCTCTGGGTGGCACTATTAGAAACACCTCTAGGTAATCTCTAATTGATAATATATCCAAGTTTTTGAAAATCGAGAATAATTCTCAGATTCATAAGCTAATCTGAGTAGTTTTCAATGCCTTTAAGTTAGTGTGCATCCATTATGCGCACCAAAGGGTTTGAAGTGGCCATTAGATCTTCACAAGACAAAAAAAAAAAATGTTAGCAAAATTATTAAATTCTATTAAATCACTAATTAAAAAGTTTTAAATCATGGGTATAATAATTATACATTTTTAATTTTAAAATACCCTCCCACTACTTTACATAATCCCTATAATATCTCAAATGGGATAGTGAAAGTTTAAACTTTTTAAACTATACAGTAAGAAGTAAACCCCATTAGCATTTTACGCTAGCTTTATACTGTAACAATATTGGCATTTGTAAACCCAATAGGTAGGCATCACTTGTTAATGGCATTCCATGTTGCAACTTTTGCCACTAATCCTACATATACCTTATCCTTATGTTAAAGCAGTATTGAGTAAGCGTATTCCAAATTAATTTGTCAATTATTAAAATATATGTTACTAATACTAGCCTCTCGCTATAGCAATATTGGGTAATATGTTTGATTATATTTGCCTTATCTCATATTTAGCCAGCATGGTCCAAGTCTTACCGACTAAATCCCTCATGCTGTAGCAATATTAGAAAAAAACCCACGTTGCGAATGATCTCAGTTTATAATATAGACTAATAACTTTTATCACTGTATCTTATAAACCTCTACATGCATATTTAATTATTTAAACAATATAAAAAAATTAAAATTTTAGTAAATAGTGTCAGCGCTGCGGCGTTGGGCTACAAGTACTGTAGCGCTAGAGGCAAAACCCTAACGTTGCGACGTTAACCCATCAACCTTGCGGTGCTAGGAGTCACAACCCCTAGCACTGAGGTACCAAGCCCTGAGCATTACAGCGTTGGGGCCTAGTAACCCTAGTACGTCGACACTCATCATCCAACGCTTTGGTGCTAGAGCCTGGAAAGCTCAAGCGCTGTGGCACTCTATATAATCCACCTTAGTATACCCATTTCAACACTTGAAATGCACTAATTTACACCAGTAATTTATCAATAATACTTCCATAAACTCAAATCACACCTAATCAACATAAAAAGTGTTTTGATATAATTTGTTGAAGTCGATTATATATGGTGTATATGCATGTATATTTGTGTTTATTTAGCAAAATACATATCTCATACATATTTGTGCGCAACGAAAGTATAAAAACAATCTCTAAACACATATAATATATTAATTGCATTAATATAAATATTTGTTTGAGAATTCACCAAATGTAACTTTTAAACAAAAGTTACTAGAGTCCGCCTTTGGTGTAATTAGTTTATAGGTCTAGTAACCAACTAGGTGAGTTAGGTCAGCTAGAACAACAGCTCTAAATTTAATACTGGTTTAACTCATTAAGCTTAATTTATTTTTTTACCCATAATTAACACTTTGATCAATGAAACAAATTTCTTATGCTTTTTAATGGCTAAACCTTGTTAGAGATGCTGATGAATAGTAATTTCAACTCTTGAAATCAAAGAACAAAGAAATAATTCCTTCGTATTTTGCTTCTCAAAGTGCCCAGCAAAAAACAAAAGCAAAAGCTCCCATTTTTTTTTGTTAATTTCGCATTTATACATATGATTATATTTAACCTAACTATGTTCAACTGTTGACTGTGGTTGGGTTTGTATGCTTGGCCACCAAGCATACAATATAATATAATATATTTGGCCTAACCATGGTTAACACTTAACCATGGGTGAGTTATATATATATATTATAATAGTAAAATATCTTGATTATTTAACTTTTAAATTATCATATATGTGAAATTATCAAAATACCCTTACTTGGTTTCCAAGTCCCACCAAACCACACACACTTGGGTAAACTCAACTAAAGATTCACAATGTGGCACGTGTCATAAATCATTTAGTCAATAATAATTGTTAACTAATTAATATACTTAACATTTAAGTATTGACACGTGTGCATCCCGAGAGTTATGTTGGATTCTACTAGATTGAACTATTTAAAAGGGTACACTGCTCTAGTGCATAATGAGTACACTCCATATTGCAAAACTCTGTAGGACCATGCCCAATTCGTCAAAAAGAACTTTTCCATAACTCTATGAATGATGCCATATGCATACGTCATGGATATTACGAATAGTCCTTTCGTCATTTGTATCATGTATTCATGGGACATAGATCAAGATTGTCAAATCTCCATAAGTGGATCCATGAACCTATCTCTAGATTTGTATCTCATCGAAAAATATGTACAAACACCTTTGCTATATTGTTCAACCCTTTGGGAAACTCGTTTCCCAGGTTAATTGTTATGGCCATAAGACTTTCTGAGATACAATCTCAAAGCATCTGGATACACAACTCCTCATGCAAATTAACGGATCCCGTATCTTCGCATATCGAACACTATAAGCATTAGACCATACTTAGCGACATATAACAGTTAGACTATGAAAGGTCTCTGACATCTATGGAACTTACGTATCGTGGATTACTTACAAGCCCACAATGGTGATCAGGTTAAAGGACTACTCATACTATTCATCTCGAGAGGACCTTCTATTAAGGCTATTTAAAATGTCTATTGGAGTCCTTGTGAGTCTGTTCCATACCCATTCCTTACTGAATACTTGCGTGCCTATACAAGCTTCAAGTTCATGGTCAACTAAGAATAACCACTACTAAAACAAAGGCTTTTAGTGATAGATTATATCTATCACAAAAGTTTGTGATAAATATAATCTATCACCAAAAGTCACCTTACTAATCTGTGACAGATAATTTCCTATCTCAAATTAGTGATAGATGAAGTTTATGATAGATAACATTCTATCATAAATTTGTGACTGACATCCATGGATCCTACGTATCGTGGATTAATTACAAGCCCACAGTGGTGCTCAGGTTAAAGTACTACTCATATTACTCATCTTGAGAGAACCTTCTATTAAGGCTATTTAAAATGTCTATTCGGGTCCTCGTGAGTCTGTTCTATACCCATTCCTTACTAAATACCTGCATGCCTATACAAGCTCCAAGTTCATGGTCAACTAAGAACAATCACTACTAAAACAAAGGCTTTTAGTGATAGATTATATCTTCATAAAAGTTTGTGATAGATATAATCTATCACCAAAAGTCACCTCACTAATCTGTAACAGATAATTTTCTATTGCAGATTAGTGATAGATGAAGTTTGTGATAGATAAAATTCTATCACAAATTTTTGTGACTGATATTTTTAGTATATGACGTGGCAGATGATGTGTACACTGATGTGGCTGTCGATGTGGCATTGATGTGATATCTGACGTCATCATAACATCAATATTAGTGACATCATCATCAACGATGTCATGATGATGTCATGATTAATGATGTCATACTAATGCAAGCTTTGACTTATTTAATCCCTAATTTGTGATAGTTGTCTATAACTAATCTATGATAGATTTGTATCACGAATCTGTGATAGTTATTTATCACTAATTTGTGATAGAATTCTATATTGAATTTTTATATTCCAAATTCTAAAATCTAATATATATATATATATATACACAATAAAATTGATATATATTAAATTATATTTTTATATATAATTTTTATATTACAATATAAAAATATTGCACAAGGTACTGAATACATTGAATCAATCAATCAACATCTAAAGAAACATCCAAATTACATGGTTGCTTAACATTAATAAACATTAATTTACACAATCATGTAAATTATAACATAAATTTGTCTACCAACGTTCATACAAAGTAAACCTACCAATTTAACATGTATTATGTAGCAACTACAACTTAACAGCATAATAATTCATCCATAAAGGTTACCAATAAAACATTACAAATGTGCAGCTAATCAAACATCATAACTACAACTATTTGTCAATTTCTTCACCAGTAAACTTAAATTAGTGCTCCAATAATGAGCCAACCATGAGCAAACTTCCACAGATGATCCATCAATAGAAGTGCATCAAAATTAACCTCATAATAATACAAATACCACAATTAAAATATTAAGCCAATGGTGGTGCTTCCAGGGACAAACCTGCATATATAGAAATTTCAATCCATTAGTTATGTTTGAAGTACAAATTTGAAAAACAAATTTAGAATTAGATAGAAAATGTTGATAGCAAAACAATAAATCTATAAGTTCAAATTTTACTAGCAACAAAAGATGCTTATTCAACCCAAACTTCATCAGTCTCTTCTTATGTGTATATTATCTTTCCCAAGAACTTGTATTATATAAAGTTCAAGAAAGAATAAAATTATTAATTGCATATACATAGTATGCATTAATTGGTAAAAGAAGTAAATATAACTTATATTTCTTTCAAAGCACTGTGACATCATTTATAATATTTCTTATGTACGCCATGGCATATATACCGCATTCCACAGATCCTGATTAAATAGAGGCTTAGAAAATAATTTAAGAAAAAAACGTTTATGAATAAGTGTGTAGGAATTTAATTACAAGCTGTATATAATTATTTTTTTAACCTTAACCTGAAGCCAATTGATTGGTGATTGTTGTTTGTTGATTGATGCTATACTAGCTAAGCGTAAACGTATGCTATCGTATCAAGTAATGTAGGATTTAGGTCTAAGTATCGATCCTATAGAGACTATACGATCTAATTCTATAAATCAAGTACTAAAATTATACCTACTTAACTTTTATTTAGAAAACTAAAATCTAGAATTTATTTAACTAATCTAACTCTATCAATTAAACTAAACAAAAGTAAATAGTAGAATTCACAAATAAATATAATCTAGGATTTTAACTCGTCCCCTAGTATTTCATTGGATTTATTAACCTCTTAGTTAATCAATTAATACCAATTTATTGGCTTAGACACTAATCTCATCACAAGCAATTGTCGATGATCGAGTGACTATATTACGTATTCTAACAATCACTTATATGTCTATAGTAATCAAATCAGAATGTAATTTATTAAGATCAAGTCTAAATTACACTATACATACCATTTAGGTATATGTTTATCCTAGATGGAACTCATAGCTATTATCTTATGATTATGCATTAAACTATCATAGGCTAAACACATGAATCCCTCAATCGAGTTCATCATGGTTTCTCAATCATTCAAAAATATTGATCAGGTATAATGAAAGCATTAAACACAATATATAATGAATCAATTGAATCTATCAAGTTCATAAACTAAAAATTAACACAATCTAAATCCAACTACGTTCACATAGTCTAACCAATTTAGAAAGATCAATAAGAACAAGAATATAATGATAAAGAATGAGCAAAAAAACTAATCAAAGTGACTTTTTGATGTGCTTCTCGCTCAATCTTGACTTGAAACTTGAATCTTGATCTTGGTTCTTCAATCTTTGGTCTTGATCTTTGATTTTTTGTTGTGAATTCTTTCTCTACGTTTTTGCCTTCTTTCTTTTTTCTCTCTCTTCTCCCCCTTTTTTATAAAGGTTTTTGGCATTCTATTTATAGATTTATGTCTTTAAATTAGGCTTAAACATCAAATATAAGTCAATGTATGATTACTGTTCATCACCACTATTCAAGCACTGCGGCACTCATTTCTGGGCGTTGCGGCGCTGGGCATTGTAACATATCACTATAGCAGTAATGTAGCAATTTGATATTTTTGACTTATTTTCATTAGAGTTTTGACCCTATCTACTCCATTGACTCCAAACCTATAAAAATAATAATAAAATACATCAAAAGCCAAATAATTGTAATTTCTACGAACAAATATTAAGTTTGGAAGATGGAAATATTATACTTAATGAACCTTTATCAACTGTCAGCATGTTCACCAGCAAAATGAATGCATATGGCACTACAATGTTAAAGTTTAAATGAATTGATTACTAATTGTAAGCTTAAGCAATATTAGTAATATTATGCTTTGAAAAAATATAACTCATTACTACAACTCACTTATTTAAAATGGTATGTAAGTCAGGATATATTCCATTTCCTATAGGATCCATATGGTAAATCATTTTACTTGACACATAAATCACGGCAAGAACCCAATGGAAACTATATCCATTAAAAATTAAAAACAAATCAATAACTAATAAATGACATAAAAAATAAATTGCATTATGCCAAAGGGTCATACTTAGGGTTATATGGGACTAGCCATAATTGATTGCGTGTTGTACCTTTAATTTGATCGGCCACGTACCATGAACGCTCATTAACAAATATTCTAGCTGAAGACTTCCCTGCTAGTGAAACTCAAAATGGATCAATGAATCCAAATTTATTTGTCAGTTTCACATCCTTCATCTTTTCATACAAGGACTTATAAGTAAATATCTAAAATCAGTTATATCAAACTTGCCACATCAAAATGAAATATAAAAAAATAGAAATCATAAATAACAAACTCACATTATATGCATTTGTATACAAGTGACACTTAAAGGTGTCAAGTACATTAGGAACTCACAGTCCTGTTTCTGTAACTAGGAGGCGTACTCTCTTCCAAATATCCCATCCTCATATGTCACTTTTTTTGCGTTATCAGAAAGGAATTTATCAACTAAAGATTTAAAAATTATAAGCTGTGGGCATCTAAAAAAGTTATATTTGGCATCTTTCTAGGTAAAGCTCCTAAACCCTTAGTGAGGAGTAGCATGTTTTCTACTTTTAGCAACTCATTGAAAAATGCAAACCAAATGAAAAAATATATATTTTAGTTTTAGTTGTTTAGGAATTGTTTATAATAAATTTATTTTGTCAATTCTAAAAAACATATATAAAAATAGCTGAAATAAACATCCAACATCTGAAACATAACATAAATTTAAGAAATCCTAAAACATAATTAAAATTTACCAATTCATTGGGAAGGGACAACTTGTCGGGGGTCTTGCTACCTTTCTTAGGTGTTTCTTTTAGTATTTTCCTTGACTTTTTTTCCTTTTCATCATCTTTAAGATAATTAGTTAATAAGTTAATAAAAATGAAAATTTTAAAATCCTTTAACAGTTCTATATAATGATTAACTTACACTTCATATAATTTTTTTTGAAAATTATTGAGAGTGGACAGCTTTTTGGAGGTTATTGGGTATTCTTTTTTGTGTTTTTTGAAGGTGCTTCTCCTTTTCGTTACCTCAAAAAGAAAAAAAAAATAACTTATCAATATTAAATGTAATGAATGTATTCCTTGAATTGATAGTGTTAGATAATAATAAACCGTACATTGCATTCAATTTCCAATGCAATGTCCATATCCCACTTCTTTGCTGGTGATATCATATTGGAGTTGCCTGCCTTTAAATATTTTCCAATTCTTTAGATATTTTCCTCCATATCCTTCAACTTAGCATATACTATTGCTAATTTCTCATCATATTTCATCCGTTCCACCTCTAACAATTGATCATCACTAGGTATATTGAAATATATATTAGTGGTGATGTACTTACCTACCCCCTGAAAATGGCTAGGAGTAGGCTTCCTTCCTAAAGATGAAGCCAAAATGTTATCAACCCTTTGAAATATTTTTCCATCATTCTGGGCTTCATTTTCAAGATCATCCTGCAGTAATAATCAACTAAATATCAAATAAGTCAGTTGTAAAAATTAAACAGCATAAAGAGTATTACAAACCTATAACAAAAGTATTACAATTTTAGACACAATAGGTAGCACTTTTATTTGTAGCTTCCATCCTTTTTCCTTCTTGCTCTCTTCTATATCATGCTCTTATCAATTTGAGTCTTTGTCAATCCAGTCTCTTACATCTAATAATTTAGAAGATATAATTTAATTTTTGTTAAGACATTTTCTTGAAAATTTATGAAATTAAGTTATATGGGACAAAGGCCTTACTACCTCTTCAATAAGTCTTACATATCCCATCCGACCTAAGATATAATTGCACTTGTTACTCTTCCTTTTCATTTGAGATGATTCCATTTCTTTCTAAAAAATAACACAATATAATGAATACATAAATTAAACATAAACATTTAGCCAAAATTCTTAATAGTGTAGTGATATCACTATCACGAATAGAGAAATTAAACTTAACAAACAATTAAATGTGAAAATTTTCACTTACCATAAATTCATTGCTCAACCTCAATTTTACAAACACCTGGCAATCAGCTTGTTTAATCTACTTATACTCAATAGGTGGCTTTCTCAATGCCTTCTTGTCATTTTTCTGAGGTAGGATGTACTCAATCATCAAATGATATCTAAATGTCCGATGGAGTATGCCTATGGAATGAAAAACTTGCTTCTTACTACAAGAATTGACCTCAAAATGAGACTGTTAAAAATTATACATGTTAGTGCCATACAAACGATAGAAACAAATTTGATACTAATTAATTGAAATAGAAATTGCAAATAAAAACAACAACAATAATTCTAAATTTTCTAGGTTTTACAACTTCACAAAATTATTTCCTTACCATTCATCTTTTCTTGAATTTGGTGGAACAACGTCGTCCTCATACCAAAAATAAAAATTACTCCAACATTTAAGTCAGTATTTAATTAAAAGAAGAGGTATTGTGTATGAGAAATATCTCAAAGACAACTAGAAGAGTGATGAATTGAATGAATTATGATGAATGTGAATATTATATATAAAATGTAGAATAAATTATGAGTCAAGGTTGTATGTTTATTTATAGTGCATAAAAGTTCTAATCCTTGTAAGAGTCTAAATTTATGAATCTAAATCCATATCAAAGTATGAATTAATACATGTATTTAATTAACGTAAGTTAATTAAGAATTATAATTGTTCAAATAAAGAAAATAATTTAAGTGAAATTTCTCTACTTAAGAAAAATCTTTCTTCATATAAATAATAATTAATTAATTAAAATCTAAACAAAATTCAAATTCTTATATGTTCCTGCCTCTCATGATGCCCATGACTCGGTTATGGGATTCAATAGGCTAGCAGATCTGATTAGCTAACGAATTAGATCCGAAATCAAGGTTAAGTACCTTTACAAATTGGGGCATACGTGAGCTGATCCAACCTAAAGAAAATAGAAAACAATTTCATTTTGGTTAGTATTTTAGCCTATTATACTTTTTTTTATCGAAGTCAAACTTTTCAATCTTTGTTAAGCAAACATATGCTATGTGGACCATTTTGCCATCAATTGAAATATTATTATTTTTTACTTATTAATTTTATTTTAATTTCTTTTTTATTAAAAAATTTAATTATTTATTATTTACTTTAATTTCACTATTTATTCTAAATTGTATTTAATAAATAAAATATTATTTTTTAGGTAAAAATAAGAAACAAAGAAGAACTCTCCTTCTCTTGCCATTTTCACTCTATCGCTCTTGACACTCTCTAAATTCATCATTGGATTTTGTCATATAATTTGTAGATCAACATGAAACACATAATATTTTGAAGAATGGAAGTAAAATAAATATTGTGGAGGTAAAGAAATTGGAAATAGGCAAAAAACAATTAGTGAGTTTTTATTGAATTTTTTCGTTGTCATGTTTTTGTTGCTGGTTTGTAGATGTATAATTAAAATGCATAAATTTAGTGTTACAACGTTTTAAGAATGTTAAAATAAGGCTTAAAATAGATGTAAAAAGTCAAAAATTGTAATAATATAACTGAAAATGGTGAATTTAGGGTTGAATCTATGTGTATCTTGTGATACTTGTTGCATGTGCCATGTTAATGTGCACACTAATGCGCGTGCATCTTGGCACACATTAACATGGGCACTTATCAAAGCCCGCCTTGCTATGCGCATCAAGACATTGAAGCGTGCAACGTTGCCAAGCTGACGAGCACCTTAATGCACAAGTATCAGTGTGCATGTCAGCTTGGTTCCACGTTGCATTTTAAAAAAAAATTAATTTTTTTATAAAATTAATATTTTATTTATTTATTTATTTATATTAAGTTTTATTTTATTTTATATATTTATATTCAATATTTTGTCACTTTATAGTGCACTAGATCAACTCTTAAAAGATAACAAACTCTTTTCAATAATGTTTCATATTTAATATTTTTTTGGAACTATTATGTGCATATTTTGATATCAAATATATCTCTCAAAACCATTACTAGAACTATTCCATCTCCCCCTAAAGCATATGATGGTTGAAATTTGTGCCATGCTAATATTAGCAACACCGAAAGAAAATAATACCAAAACAATTATTAGTTTAGTATAATTATATATAATAATTCAAAATAATACAAAATATTGAATATAAATATATAAAAATATAAAATAAAAAAAAATATATAGATAAATAAATTAAAGTTTTGATTTTATAAAAAATTAAAAAAATTCAAAATGCCATGTGGCGCCACGTGGAAGCAAGCTTACGTGCACTAATGCGCGTGTATCAGTGCGCATATCAGTTTGGCTTGTGCAACCACGTGCCGAGCGTGGTGCTCTACACCTAGCACATAGAACAAGTACAAGCGTGTGCATCACAAGATGTACGTTGATCCAGCCTTGAATCTGCCATTTTCGATCATTTTATTGTCATATTTTCACTTATTTTCAACTTTATTTTAACATTCCTAATACATCTTAACACTAAATTTACACATTTTAACTATAAATCTACAAACCAACAACAAAAACACAACAACAAATAAACAATAAAAACTCACTAATTTTTTTGCTTATTTTTAATTTCTTTAACTTCACAATCTTTATTTCACTTATATTCTTCAAAATATTATGCATTTAAAGCCGGTCTATAAATTGTGTGACAAAATTCAGTGATGACAAAATTTGCTAATAAATTTATAGAGTATCAAGAGAGATAGAGTGAAAATGGCAAGAAAGAGAATTTTTCTTTGTTTATTTTTCTTTTTTCTTAAAAATAATATTTTATTTATTAAATACAAATTGGAATAAATAATTAAATTAAATTAAAAAATAATTAATTAAATTTTCCAAGAAAAAATGAAAAAAAATAAAAATAATTAATAATAATATTATTATAATTAAGAGCGAAATAGACTACATAACATATGTTTGATGCTCAAAATGATAAATTTTATAAAAAAAATCAATAGATACAAATACAAATTTACGGTGCACTAAGGTGTCCAAATGAATACAAATATCATGACAGTTGTGAAACTTACTTATATATTTACTATATGAAAACAAATGTACTTGTAATTAATTGATTTGACATATGTTTTTCGATTTATTTCGACTCCCATATATTTCAGGACTTTTTAATATGACTCTCAACTACTATAAAATTGGCTTTCACTGACACTATCTTATTGACACTTTTTAAAATAGTATGAGTGAATAAAAGTGTCAATAAATTATTGATACCATGGTATCAGAAAATGAAGTGTTAGTAGGTTAGTGATACCATAGTATCAGAAATTTATTTTTTATTAAAAAAATAAATTAAGGAAAAAGATTTATATTTTAAATAAAATATAAAACGCCCAAAATGACGTAGTTTTGGGCGTTAAAAAAAAACCCCTAAAAATGACGTCGTTTGGGATTACTTATATTTTTTCTCTCTCGGTTGAATGTTGCCCTAGTCTAACTTTCTCGCTATCAACCGCTTTGTTGCAATGCTCTCATCTCTCTCTCTAGTTGATTGAATAGGCTCTCGTCTGCTTTTTGGAGCTCTGATCGCTTGTTGTAAATTGGGAAATCGGCTCTCGTCTTTCTCTCTTTAGTCGCTTGTTGCAAATTGGGGAATCGGCTCTCGGAGAAATCAACTCTCTTCTTCTTTCTCTGGTCGATTGTTGTAAATTGGGGAATCGGCTCTCGTCTTTCTCTCTCTGGTCGAAATCGTCTCTCTTTCTAGTTAAAATCGTCTCTCTCTCTCTCTCTCTCTCTCTCTCTCTTGTCAAAGAAGATAAGCACCTAGTAAGTATTTCGTTCTCTCTCGTAAAATTATTCCATTACAAATAAGGTATGTGTTTTGTTAACCTAACTATAAATTTGTTTAAGTCCAATTTATAATTGTTGTCTTTCAATCTTTGATTTTAAATTTTGCTTTTTGTTCATAATTATCATCCCTTGATCGAGTGTTCCTATGTTTTAATAATAATTATCTAGTGCTTTTGAAGTTTGCTTAAAAAGAAAATGTCATGGGGATATTTACTCGGGTGGGAATCGGATTCAGGAGACCTAACTTGTATTTAGGACCTCGCAAGATATTTGTCTAAGTTCTTAACATTGATATAAAACCTTTTTTTTCCTTTTTCTTTTTATAATTATGATACTCTATGCAAGCATCAAAACTTTATCCACTGATGATGACAAATTATGACAATAAAAAATAAGTACCATACACTAGTTAACATTTATATATTTTATCACAACTTTGTATAAATAATATTATTATTTACCATAAATTTTCTCATAATTATAACTTGATGAATAATGGAAAAATTCAATTTTATCAAAACATAAAGAAACTCGATAGATATATCAATGAAGCTATAGGCAGCAATGATCTATACATTGCTTCGACACAGTACAGATCTTTGTAAGCTAGGCAGCATGTCCTGGTCACAGAGCAATCAAAATTGTTGTATTATTAAGTTGAATGATGATGCTTTATAATGAAAATCAAGCTTTTCACATTGTACTCTTGCATATGTACATCATGAACTCTTCATATTTGTAATTTTACTTTTATATGTTAGTTCTTTAAAGTCAAAATTTTTAGATTGATGTCAATGGCTTTAATGCAAACTGACATAGTAAGATAAGATTAAACAAGATTGAAGTAAGTAGAGTTTATTCATTTGGGTGATGGCTTAATTGCATTATTTGTCATCTTTTCTATTATTTGCAGTAATGTTTCTTGTTTAAGAACTAAAAGTATTATATGTTGATTTGACTCATACAAATACATTCCACTTTTACTCTATGTCAGTAGTTACATATTAACAATATAGCCACTATTTCTTACTGTTGCTTTATGCCTACATGTCTATTATTTTGCTACTATTTTATACTATTATAAGGCCACTATATTTGTTTTTGCTTGGGGCTCTATGGCCATTAATTTTGGTATTATTTTAGAGTTGTATGGCCACTATTTTTGTTGCTTAATTGAGGCTGTATGTATACTATTTTCGCTGTTTTGAGTTATTTGTAGTATTATTTAGGCCTGTTTCAACTGTTGGTGGTTGTACATTCATGGGTGTTTTCATGTGAATTTTGTGTTTAATCACAATTTATACATATCTCATACATATAATGAAGCAGCGGAAGCTTAAAACATTGCAGTAAACACAATCATAATATATTAATCAGAAACGAAATTGAGAAATAACCCTTGAAGCCTTTGGTTGGAGATTTTTGAAGTCCACCAAAATGTAGTCTTTGATCAATTCTAGTAATCAACAATGGTGGGTTTGATTATCTAGAATGATAGCTTTTGATCCAGCACTTGTTTAACTACTTAAACTTGTGTTCTTGATTTTTTCTTTTGATTAACACTTAATCAATTAATCAAAAACCTATTTTGCTAAATTAGTTTTAAGCCTTAAAAGAAAATAATGAATTCAACTCTTGAATCCATTAATTAGAAGACAATTTCTCTTTTCTCTCTTTGTAAAATGGCTGACCTAATTTTGCAAAATCAAATTAACAAAAACCTTATGAATTTAATTTACATTTGTTTTATTTATACAAATGAATTTAATTTCATTTCATAACACTTAATTTCACTTAATTTCAATTTGAATTTAATCTAACCTAATCATAGTTAACTCTTAACTTTAGTTAGGTTAAATTAACATTTAAATATTCTAACTATAGTTAACACTTAACTCTAGTTCATTAAAAGAATATTTAAATATTTTAACTATAGTTAACTAACTTAACCATGGTTAGGTTAACTTTTACTTAACCATTAAGTATAGTTAATCTAACTTAACTAAATGGTTAACTCTTAACCTTAGTTAAACTTAAATTATTTATTCAACAATTAAATAAATAAATATTTATTTGAATTATTTAACAATTAAATAATTATCAAGTGAAATTACAATTATGTCCTTATTCGGTTACCAAGTTAACCTAAAGTGGGTTCCACCATCTGACCATATACTTTAGTTAACGTAACCTTAGTAAATTGCTGGATTTTACTGTATTGAACTATTCAATACGGTACGCTGCCCAAGTGCTCAAAGAGTACATTTCATATTGGGACTCCCTAGGTCCACGCCCGATTCGTCAAATGAAACTATTTCATAAGTCTGTGAACTATGCCCCACGCACACATTACGGATATTACAAATTAGCGCGTCAGACCATACATGTTGAGGTTACTCCATATTCGTATAATCCTTCCATCATTATATCCAGGATGAACGGGATATAGATCATTACCGTCAAATCCCGATAATTTCATCCATTACTTTATTATCTTCAGATTCGTATCTTTATGAACAATTTACACAAACACTTTTGCTATAATGTTCGAACCTGTAGGAAACTCCTTTCCCAGGTGGATTGCTTACGGCCATAAGACTTTACAAGATACAATCTCGAAGTTCGGATATACTACCCATCTATGTGAGCTGACGGATCCCATATCTACGCACACCGAACTCCATGAGCATCGGACCATACCCAGCGACACGTAGCGGTCAGACCATGAAAGGTCTCTGACATACGTGGAACCAAAGTATGATGGATCTCCCACAAGTTCACCGTGGCGCTTAGGTCGAAGGACCACAAATACTACTCAACTCGAGAGGACTTCCTTTGACGGTTTCATAGGATGTCTATTGGGGTCCTCCGGAGTTTGTTCAGTATCCAGTCCTAACTGAATACCTGTATGTCTATATGAACTTCAACCAAGCTCATGGTTAACTAAGAATAACCATCTGTACAATACAGATATAGACATACACTAATCTATGTGTATCACCGATAGACCCTCATTGGTGAACGTAGATCAGGAACTCTTTATTTTAGAAGATACTTCCATAATGACATTTCTTAGTCTCTATTGCAACTCTTTGCAATTATGTCATTACTAGTAGATTCTTAGGTCTTTGTGACATTATTGATTAAGTTCTAATTAATTAGAACTCGCTGGCTATTATAACGTGCTAACTCTTAGCACTGGTCTAAACTTCTTCAAACCAAATATGAACTTACTCAGATCATATCATGTCTATAATGTTACAAGCTTAATTACCATTCATTAAAAGATATTAGCGATTTAATAAAATATGCATTGTATAAATATTACAAACTAAATATTCATACAAACTGGGATGGCACGTAAGCACATACCCTAACATCAACTACTTTTTTGCCGTTATTTTAATTTATTTATGATTCTGTTTTGATTTTCTAATTATAATTTATTGTTTTGTGCTTGTTATTGCAGTATTTCTTTAATTCTCTTAGTTGACTACCTTAGACCATAACAACTTAGTAGTGTGGGAAGTTATTGTGAGGTATACTTTCATTCTCTAATATATAATTTCATTTTTCTTATTGGTTAATTTTTTTTGTAATATGGAGTTTATTTTATATGATTTGTTGTGAATGGGAGATGGTTGTTGCAATTTATTTCAAGTGTTATTAACATAATATACATATTTGTATTTTCCTTATTGTAATAAAAGAAAATGATTGTTAATTACACTCAAGTTAAGATCTTTCACGCTGAACTAATAGTCATTAAATAATAATCAGGTAAAATATTTGACATGGAAAGAACATGGATATCAAGTGATAGGTTATCAAAAGAGTATGAAATTGGATTTGATGAGTTTTTGCAATTTTTCATGCTTAATTATGATAATAGGAGGTTACTTAGATGTCCATGTAACTCTTGTTGCAATATGGAGTTCCATGCTCCTGAGTCAATAAGAGTTCATTTGTTTGAAAAAGAATTTTTACCCACGTATTTAACTTAGACTAAACATGGAGAAGTTGACAGTAAATTGAGAGCTTCATCTCTTGAAGACCATTCTAGTGAAAGATAATTTAAATGCCAAGACTATAATAACATTGCAGATATGGTTAACGATGCCTATGAACAGTGTGATAAGGATCCTGAGTTTTTTAGAAATCTACTTGAAGATGCAGAAAAACCTTTATATCCTAGATCAAGGCATTCCAAGTTGTTTGGTCTGATGAAAATTTATAATGTTAAAGGAAACTATGGATGGTCTGATAAGGGATTTTCATCTCTCTTTGAGGTTCTTGCTGCATATTACTAGAAGATAATAATATTCCAAAGTCAAGGCATGGGGCTAAAAAAACAATGAAGGTGTTGGGATTAGAATATGAAAAAATACATGCTTGTCCCAATGATTGTATTTTATATAGAAAAGAGCATGAACAACGTAACGAATGCCCTACATATGGAGAGTCTAGGTGGAAGAAAAAAGAAAATTGATCTAAGGAAGTCAGATTGGGGATTCCTAAAAAGGTTTTATGGTATTTTCTCCCTATTCCAAGGTTTAACTTTATGTCCCAATCACCTAATATTGCTAAGTATTTGACTTGGCATGTAAATTGGAGAATAAAATATGGCAAGCTTCGGCATCCGACAGACTCACCTGCATGGGATTTAATTGATAACAAGTGGCCTGAATTTGCACAAAAACCTAAGAATCTTCGTTTGACCCTATCAAGTGATGGGGTCAATCCACATACCATGCTTAACACTATTTATAGTTGTTGGCCAATATTGATGATATCATACAATCTTCCTCCATGACTATGTATGAAAAGGAAATATATAATGCTATCTTATTAATATCTGGACCTAAACAACTTGGAAACAATCTAGATGTATACTTGGCTCATTTGATTGAAGTTTTGATAACACTATAGGAATATGGTGTAGAAATGTATGATGCATATCAGAAAGAAAGTTTTAACCTGAGGGCCTTGTTAATGTGGACAATTAATGAATTTCCTGCATATGGTAACCTATCTAGGTGTACAGTGAAAGGGTATTTTACTTGTCCACACTGCGGGATAAACACATCATTATGCTGGCTTGCAAGTAGCAGGAAAAATGCCTATATGGGCCACCGTCATTTTTACTAATTGACCATCCATTTCGTAAGTTGAAATTTTTTTTTAATAATGCACAAGAGATGGGTGAAGCTTCTATTACTTTGTCTGGGCATGAGATTCTAAAGATGTTGGATGAAATTGCTAGTAGTACTGTTATGGGAAAGCATAAGAAGAAAAATCGGGGCAATAGTAATACTGAGAAGTTGTTAAAAAAAAAGTCTATATTCTTTGACTTGGAATACTGGCCACATTTATTGGTTCACCATCAATTAGATGTGATGCATATTAAGAAAAATACATGTGAAAGTATCTATGGCACATTAATTCATTAATCGAGCAAGACGAAGGATGGGGTAAATGCTAGAAAGGATTTTGTGGAAATGAAGATTAGGGATACATTAAAACCTGAAGAAGAAAATAATAAACTTCTCGCTGCACCTTACACCTTAAATAGAAAAGACAAACAAATGTTTTGTAGAATTTTGTTTGAAGTAAGGGTTCCGAGTGGGTATTTTTTAAACTTTCAAAAAACTTGTTGCAATGGACGATTATAGGCTTCAAGGTCTAAAGTATCATGATTGTCATACTTTAATGCAATGATTGTTACCTTTGGTGGTTCAAGATTGTTTGCCACACAATGTTCGTCGCGTCATAATGCGGATATGCTTCTTCTTCCTCAACTCCTTATGCAGTAAAGTGATAGAAAATGATAGTTTAGATAAGTTGCAAAGTAACCTGGTTGTTACTTTATGCATGATGGAATAATATTTTCCACCTAACTTCTTTGACATAATGGTTTATTTGACTATCCATCTCGTTAAAAAAGTTAGGTTATATAGGCCAATTTATCTTAGATGGATGTATCCATTTAAGAGATATATGAAGGTCCTTAAAGGTTATTTGCATAATCACAATCATTCAGAGGGGTGTATTTCTGAAAGTTATATTGCCAAGGAAGCACTTGAATATTGTGCTGAATACCTCTCTGACCATGATGCAATTGAGGTCCCAACTAGTTTACGCGATTCACATATTTCACAACCTTTGAGTTCCAGAGATATAAAGCTTGTGGATTCTCATACATTGGAGCAAGCACATCTTTGTATTTTAGATAACACACAAGAGGTTCAACCTTATATGAAGTAAGTTATGTACTTTGATTATATTACAGTTATATATTACTTATATTTTATTGTACTGACTAATGTCATTGTTTAACTTTAGGGAGCATAAGGAATATTTGAAAAGAAATTTTCCTCGCCAAGCTAAAAACCACACATGGCTGCAAAATGAGCATACTCGTACTTTTAGTGATTGGCTTTAGAATAAGGCAAATTACATTTCATATTTAGTCCAAGTTAAATGTTTATAAGTTATAAATATTGACATAAATTATATGAAATGTAGGTATCGAATGACATACAAATGAATGTGGTTGTTAATGATACCGTCAAGTGGTTGGCCAGAAAATCTCGTTCTTTGGTCATTACATATGCTGGATACCTTCTAAATGGTTTTAAATTTGCAACTAGAGCTCGAGACAATAATCGGGTAACAAAAAATAGTGGTGTTAGTGTTGTTGCAACGACAATGCAAACATTTATTTCAAAAGATAAAAAGCCATATTTCGGAGAAATGGCATTTTACGGAGTCCTTGATGAGATTTGGGAACTCGATTATCTAATGTTGAAGAAGGTATTGTTCAAGTTGATTGGATTGATAGTAAGAATGGTGTTGAGGTCGACGATTTAGGATTTATAATTATGGACTTGAATCGAATTGGTCATAAATCTGATAGTTTCATATTAGCTTCTCATACGACAAAAGTGTTTTATTTGAAGGATCAAAAAGATCATCATAAATCAGTTGTTTGTTTGGTGGCTAAAAGAGTTAATAAATTTGCAATTGATGATGAGTGTGATGACATGGTACTACATGCTCCTATATCAAAAACATTGCCCTTGGTTAAGATTGTTGATAAAAATGATATTGCAATTTATTCAAGACAAGATTGTGAAGGTGTTGGCATTGATATGGGCACAACAGATGAATAATTTCCAATAACTTGTTGAAGTATTCTAGTGTATATTCATTTGAAGTGTAATTGAATTGTAAGTATATGTACATAATTAATTCATGCACAAATTTACATGTTTATTATTTGTATGTATGCTGATTTATTTTTTATTCTTGCATATTAGCTCAACATATAACTGAGAGCGAGGATATACTAGAGGGAAAACCGCAGAGAAGAGGAAAATCCAAGAAGAAATATTTGCAATTGTTGACACCCGATAAGAAGATTACCATTAATTACAACTCATACGCCGTGGCTTTTGGCGATACATCAATTGAATTGAGAAATTAAATAGGTATTTTGGTATGAGACAATATTTCAATTATATATGATGATTGGAAACGCGTATCCCTTGAGCAGAAGAAAGACTTGTGGCTTCATTTTCAGGTTTGTTATTATTTTCTATATATTATGCAATGAGATGCTTTTTTGTTCAAATTATTTATATTTTTTTGATCATTCATTTTTCTTATGTAGGATAAGTTCAAATTGGATTTAAAGAGTAAAAAGCAAGTATTTCAGTGGATGGGCATCTCTCTAAGGAACTTTAGACATACTATAGCTTATGAGTATGTTCCTCCATATAAGAACGATCGTAATAAATTGAGGTTGCCACCCCTTGAATACCTAAACATTAAGAAACAACATTGGAAGTTATTTATTGATAGAGTGTTATTTGATTCATTTAGGTAAGTTAAAGATCAATTATTTTATTTTTGTGTAATATAGAAAGTTAAATATCAATGAGTTTACATATTCACATTGTGCAGAAAAACAGTCAAAATACCAAGGAAAGACGTGCTAAGAACATTTATAATCATTGTTTGGGTAGTACAAGTTACAAAGGCTTATATGAGAGACTTGTAAATTTTTAATCAATTTTAATTATATCAATCTATTGTCATAATATATTATGACAAAACCAAATGGAAATATTTATTTTTCTAAATATATCATTTTTTTCTCTTATCTTAGGTTAAGGAACAAAGGGCATATTCGAGCTAAATGGACTGAAGTGTGTTATGGAAAAAGGCTCAACTCAATAAAAAAAGAAAATATTCAAAAGCAGTGCATGAAGTTATTGAAAAAATTGTAAGTGATTTTATTTATGTAACATTATCTTATTAACATGCTTGTTGATCACATAATATTTCTATTATGATAACGACATTACTTGTGAATTGTAGGAGAAGCTATAACGTCATATCGATGAAGGGTCTTTGAAGACATATAGTACTAATGATATTCTAGCTTTGGCATTGCACAAGCAACCAAATGGAAGTAGAGTATAGGGTGTTGGCCAATATATTTCCCCATCCTTGTACTTTTGTGTTCTTGAAAGTTCCATTATAGCGCATGACAGGATGTTGCAAGAACATAAATTTGCAATGTCATATGCGCAAGTTCAGGCGCTTGATGTAAGACTTAATGCACAGTAAAAACCAAAGTTGGTAGTCGCAGTATCAAAATAATACTACCAATAAGGGTAATTCAAAAGTGGATCGCCTATCTCCAGAGATTTTAGGAAAAAGAAAAGTATAATTACTCATGGCAACTTTTAAATTCCGTATCTTAATTTTTTTTAATTATGATTAAAGTTCTATATATTTTTTTCAATGAAGGCCATAAAAATTATGTGTTTGCTTTAAAACAGTTTCAAAGTTTTTATGGGAGCAAAATATGATAACAATGATCCCAAGGAAGTGGGCTTTTCTTTTTCCAAGTTCTATTGTAACATTTCCTTTGGTGTATTCTGCATTTGCCATTAACTGATGGAAGCTGGTGTTTTGCTCTGGAATTGGAATATATGTTTAACAAAAGGACTTCTAACAGGATTGGAAATATTAAAAGAAAATAAGAAAATATTTAAAGCCATAAACAATCTATCAATTACAAGAGATTTTAGATTTGTCTTTCTTTTTTAGCTTTCTTCTTTCAGCAAACCCTACATTGGTTTTTATTATCCAAAACCTCTCTATCTCTTCTGTTTACTGTCCTGGAATTTGGACGGCTATCAAATCCCACCTGAAAAATTCATCTTGCTAATGTTAGATTGTTCATTTTTAGTTATATATATATATATATATAATCTGGCAGAAAAACAAGGAAATTCCATTAGGGTTCTTGAAGAATGTCTTAAAAAGATTGATGACTCATCAAAAGCCGCCAAAGTTAGTTGCAGTTTACACTACAGCAAGTATCAAAGCACTAAGCAGTCCTTGCTTGCTTTTAAGTCTTGAGAAAATGGAAGCACATATCACATGCTATCTCTATAATGATTACAAGCGATATGGTCCTAGGATTAAAAGATCTGTAAGCCAAACACAAACTAAAGATAATAGTGAGCTTGAACCAAAGAACAACCCGTGAAAAACATTTATGATCTTCTATAGTACTATAGATGCAGTAATTACACAGTCAAGAAAAACAAACTAAGTGTTTCAGTGTAGAATCATTATTATTCTTATTCGTTGATGAAGGGGTACAACCATAGATAGCAAAATGGGATTTAAGGCAAATATATGGTATATTAGGCTGAAATATAATTTATATTTTGGGTGCTTTCTTATTGTTGTTTTAATTTATTTTAGGGTTGTTATGGGATTGAAATGTGGCTATTTTAATTATTCATTTCTTAATAAATATATTACATATAAATGCATTGTCTTTCTTCGTTACATATAAGCACTTTTTAGCATTTGTATCTTTTTTTAAGCTTTTATGCTATCTAGTGTAACAACTAACCATATCTTGCTTTTGTTCTCCAACCTAGTTTGAGTGTGATTTTTATTTTTATATTATTATTGCAATTTTTTATAAGTCAAGTATATTGTTTAAGTTTTTATATATTTACTCATGTATTTCTATTTACTTTGACAGAGGTGGTCGTAGATTATTTTGCTCAATGGTTGCTAAACTGTGTAGATTGCTTCAACAAATTTGATGGATTGTTGGTTTGTGCAAATTGATGTGATGACTGTGTTTAACTGAACTTCAAACACTAAGATCTTTTGAACAAAGTTTTGAATGTTTGTAATATTTATAAAACTAATTGAATGCACTTTGAGATATTTTCATTATAGTTAATGTTTTATATTACTTAACAATTTGAAATATATATAAATGTGAAGTGCATTCAAGTTTAAATATATATTAAATATTTTAGTTCAATAATTGTAATGTTAATTTATTGAAAAGTTAATTAATTAAATTGTCATAAATAAACAGTAAATATTATTGGAACAATGGTATTAATAATGTTTTTGATACTATAGTGTCAAAAAATCTCTAATATTGTGGTATTAGTGAATCTATGATACGATAGTATTAGAGATTCACTAATACCATGGTGTCAAAGATTCATTGACACCATATTTAGCATCAGTAATTTTCTGACTCGAGCAACATTGACACTATTAAACAGTGTCAGTGAAACCCTTCACTGATGCTAACTTAGCGTCAGTGAAGGCCAATTTTGTAGTAGTGCTCACACGTTTCGACTCTCATTTCTTGCCCTAAAGCCTATATTATGAGTGATTTCAAACCTAAGGTGAATGCATGCATGTCATTCAAATATAGCATACGTATCACATACATACATGCACAGCGGATGAGTGGAATAGAAATTACTGAATGATAAACACAAGTAAATATCACATGTTATCTCATAAATATAAAGTACAACAAGATTGAGTTATAGTACATTGTCAAGCCTTTGGTATTTGGTCGAACTGGAGTACCCACCTTTGAAGCAACCCGTTCACAATTCTAGTTCCTTAACAAGGTGGGCTTGAGGAAGCTGTAATAACAATTTTTCCAGCAAAGGATTAAACTCTTGAATCCTTATTTCTACCTTGTTATATGGGTGACCAAAATAGAAGGAAAAATATTAGAAGTAAAAATGGAATAATTGAGTTTTTGTTTTCTCAACACTTGAAATTTTTTTCTAACAGTTAGCAAAATTGACTTCTCATTTTTTCATACCACTCCACATCTTGCACAAAATTATTATCATTAATTAAGCAACTAATTGCTCTTTTATTTGTTTATTACTATATTTTATTTTCTCACCTAATGGCATCAGTTATGTTTGCCATTAGTTTTTGTTTATTATTATTAAAAAAAACTAAATTAAAACAAAACAAAATGTGTTCAACAAAAAAAAAAAAGAATAGGGATGAACAAACAGTTTCCTTCAAGGATTCAAAACTAACAGGGGCTTTTTCTCCTTTATTAAGTCCATCATCAACTATAGTGCTTGATCAAGCAGTAAAAGTAGATAACTTAATTGATGTAGACTCTGTTAGGGTTGATAATAAAGACAAGACAGTTTAACTTTAATAAGAACTTGAACCTGAAATGAAGGGTCGAAATGAAGATCACCAGTGTGAGGATAATGATGATGTTTCACAGGAAAATTTGAAATAGACTCCTATATAGGACATGCATACTAGAAGTAAGGATGCAGAAGATGATGATAACCTACATGGTGCTCTAGAGGCTGTGCAGATGACAGAAGACCAGAGTTTATAGAGATGTGATAACCGTGAGGCCAGATTAAAAGAGAAAGATGTTGTGAGCATACTTGATAAGGACCTTTAAAAAGTGGTAAACATTTTAACTAAGCTGCCAATGATGATGGCTTTAAGATAGTTATGTCTCATAAAAAGAGATTGAGGGCAAAGAAAAAGGGTACTAAAGCAATATACACCTTGCGAAATTTAGATTCTACTCTGAAAAGATAAAGATCCTTTATTAGAACATTCGAAGGTGGCCAACTCTCAATCTTGTAATGAATTGGCCAACTTATGCTATTTGTACAAACCTCTATTTGTGGCTATTAATGAACCTATGACATCTTTTGATTCAATTCCTGACACTTATTGGATATCCTTACATTTTTGTTTTGGGTATACAAGAAACATTCTCTCAAAGATGTGGGTTTTTATAAGTGATTTTACAACGAAGTGGATGTTATTGCAGCTAGTTCTCTATATCTTACTGTTAGAACAACTATTGATTCTCATGTTTGTCACTTGTCATTTGTTTATATAGCTTCTCAGTATGTATAAAGATGGAAGCTTTGGTCTAATTTATGTATAACTCATTGTTAGTTTCCTTGGTTAGTGATTGGTGATTTTAATGCTATCTGGGAGTCTATGAAGAGTAAGGAGGGATTTTACTATCGTTTATGAATTTTTTTCTTCGGGATTATTTTTCACTTGGGCAAAGACAACAACCACAAGTAGTCATATTGAAAGAAAATTAGATAGGGCTTTATTCAATGTGGCTTGGCAAGATACTTGAGATTGTTCTTATTATGTGGTGCTCCCTCGTACAGTCTCTGATTATTCTTCATTGGTAATTTCTTTTGGGAATTCTGATAAGACAACTCTTAAACCTTTTAGATTCCAATCTATGTGAACTTTTCATTCAAGCTTTAAGGACAGAGTAACTAAAATATGGAATTTATTTCCTTGTCATGGATACCAAATATTTATGGATACCAAATATTTATGGTTACAAAAAAATTGAGGGTTCTAAAACATCACCTGTATAGATAGAATTATGAGGTTTTTAGGAACGTACATGATAGTCCAAAGAAAACTCAAGCATATGTGGCTTCAGTTCAAAGGGACATTGATTTAAGGAGGGCCTCAGAGGATTTGATTGAGCTAGATTAAATTGACTAAATAATGGAGACAAATGTACTAAGTTCTTCTACTGGTATATAAATTCTTATGCGTCCAAATTGAATCTAAAATGGATCATAATTAATGGCACTTAGAGTGATAACATGCATGAGGTGACTGACCATATTGTGGAGTATTACAGAAAACTCTATATAGAGGTTATAGTAGATGCCACTAGAGTTTCACAGATCTGTAATCATCCTCTCTTGTTTCAGATTTAAATAATAAAGTCCTGACTAATATTCCTTCAGAAGAGGAGATGAGGTTGGCTACTTTTTCATTAAACACTTCTAGTACTCCTAGGCTGGACAGTTTTACTAGTATGTACTTTCAGCATTGTTGGGAGATTATTAAAATTGATGTAGAACTAGGCATTCAACAATTTTTTAGCCAGAATTTTCTACTTCCAAATTTGAACTTAATTTTATAGTGTTGATTCCTAAAATAAAGGATGCAGTTTCAGTTAATCACTTTAAGCCAATAGCTTTGGCATATGTTTCCTTTAAGATTATTACTAAGATCATTGTTGATAAATTAGCAGCCTGAATGCCTAATCTAATCACACAGAATCAGTTGGCCTTTATTCGTGGTAGGCATATTCATGATTGCATCTCTATAATGTTGAAGGGGGTTAATTTACTAGATATGAGAGTTAATGGTGGTAAAATTAGAATAAAGCTAAATATTGCTAAAACCTTTGATACAATCAATTGGGATTTCTTTCTTGAAGTTCTTAATTATTTTGGCTTTAAACAAATAATTCAATTAGTGGATTTTTATCATTCCTCGTTATGCTCGCTTATTTATTATGATTAATGGTACTTCGAAAGGGTTTTTCAAATGTGGCAGAGAGTGTCTGGCTCCATCTTATATTTTAAATATAGATAATATTTTTCTCTTTGTTAGGGGTGACAGTAATTCTCTCTATTCTTTGATGGACTTTCTTATGATATATAGCTTGGCATATGGTCATGTGATAAATAAGGAGAAAAGCCTATTCTTTATTGGTAAACATACTGCACACCACTATTATAAAATTTCTAGTATTATGAGGTTCTTGAAGGGTAAACCTCCTTTTATTTTTGAAGTTCCAATCTTTAAAGGCTGCCCACGAAGCCAACACTTGTAAGTTTTGGCTGACAAGGCTTGTGCATATGTTAGTGGCTAAAAAAGGAAAATTCTTTCAATGGCTAATAGAATTGAGCTTGTTCGTATAATTTTTCAAAGCACTCTGTTGTATAGTTTCAAGGTATGTCTTTAGCCTAGTTTCCTTCTTAAGTTATTGAATGGTTGGGCTCAGAATTTTATTATATTGAGGGATCATTGCTCTCATAATATGAATTTAATATCATGGAATAGACTTGGCATGTCAAAAAATGATAATGGGGTTGGTTTTTGTAGACTGGACTTACTTAATAAGGCTTGCCTACTTAAAGTTCTTTGGGATGTACATCAAGTGGATTCTATCTGTTTAAAGTTCTTAAGAAAATGGTATAATTTCCGAGATGCAAGTAAGCGATACCTCAACTCTTCTCATTAGAATGGCTTTAAATATATTCTTTCCTATTTTTATGATGGGACAAAGTAGATCATTGGTGAAAAGCCAATTAATTTTTGGTATGATAGATGGTTAGTTGAACCCATTCTTAATATTGGTGGTTTACACATAGAAGGAATGGTGAAAGACGTAATTAAGGAAGAACAATAGAGGATTTCAAATTCTCTTTATTTTGATTTTTCTCATTTAAGAGAATAGGTCAATGATATTATTCTGTCCATTAATAGAAAAGGCTGATAAGTTCGTTTGAATTTTTGCTAGAGATGGAATTCTTTCTTTAAATGAAAGCTATAATTTCATCAATAGTATCACAATAACTGATTCAGCTTTATTATCTCTTTGGCATGATGTTTTTCCACCTAAAATTTCTTTATTCATGTAACGTCTGCTTCAAAGCCTTCTTCCTATCGATGAGTTATTATGGTCTTATGGTATTTGTATTGTTCCTATTCGCTCCTTTTGTTTGAGAGAGACTAAAACGATGCTCCACATTTTTGTTAGATGCCCTCTATAGTTATAGAGCTTTGGCATTGGTTCTCTCATCTTTCAGTTTCAACTGTTATGAAATTTTGGAAAGTGATATTATCAAAACAATTTAGCCCCCAACTTTTAAACTTATAGAGTCTGTCAGCTGTTTATTTATTCTATTTGATTTTGAGAATTCGAAATCGCCTTAGATTTGATAATTAGAGTTTCAATTCCTTTGACATTAAGGCAAATTATCTAGCTTATATTTTTTACTTTACCACTTTTTGCCCTAGATTTACTTTGGTGATGATATTCCTATCTTATACCATATAGGTATTGCAACTAAATTGAGACGTGCTCAAAACATTATTGTTCGTTTTTAGAATTTTTCTCTTCAGGGTTGGATTAAGATCTACATAGATGGACTATCAAAAGGTAACCTATGTATGACTGTTTATGGAGGAGTTTTCAAGGATTAGGTAGGTCCTTGTTTGGGAGGATTCTCTTGTCCCCTAGAAATTGAGATGGTCTACTATGCAAAAATAATGAGGGTCATTTTATCTTTAGAGATTGCTACTACTCGTAGATGGTATAAGATAATTTTGGAGTTTGACTTATTTTAGTCTTTCATCTTCTTTATAATCGTACATTATGTTCTTTATGAAAACTTCATAATATGTGGCAATGTTGTAAAGATCATTTCGACTGCTTACAATTTAAATTTAATCATACTTTTAGAGAGAATAATCAAGTGGCAGATAAAATGGCAAATCTCGAGTTACAATATAATAATTTTACTTGGTGGTTACAGCCTCTTTTGGATATTAGTCATATGCTATTTAAGGATGCAAATAGAATGACTAGTTATAAGTTTCATTAATATTTTTATTGGACTATTTTATATCTTTTATATGTTTTTTTTTTGCCAAGGGTAAGGTATTTTGTAACTTTTTATTTCTTCTTTCAATAATAAATTTATCGCATTGTCAAGTTTCCTTTAAAAGAAATAATTAGAGTTAAGTTGAGTGTTCGGTAATTTCTCTAATTACATCTTTATTCTTGATTATTTTTTGAACATTTAATTTGTAAATTCTACAAATTTATTATTTTCTTTAACCATAAAAAAAATTGAGCGCTCATTATGTTCAAGACTAGAATTAACTATTAAATGGGACAATTATTTAACTTCTTAGAAGAAATAAATTTCATATCTATAAAAATAAGAGTTCATTAATCACTCAAGATTAAAATTAATTCATACATGATTATATTATAATAAAATAAATTCTCTATACTAACAAAAAATTAACAAATAACTAATTTTATCAAATTTCAGTCTTACATAATCAAACATTATACTTTAAAAGCGTGCGTTGAATTATTTATTTAGTTATTATTGAAACTTCCAAAGTTATAAATATAATCAAGTAATTAACATGATTTAAACACTAACAAGAGAGTGTTATATGAATCTATGAAACCATTCATTTCACAGCTTGGATTTTACAACTCAAATATGACGACTGAACCCACTAACAAAGTATTATTACGTCCACAATTTTGATGATAAATAAATACTCATATTCCCTCAATATAATAATGAATCGACGATTTTTATCAACTTTTCCAAAGTAATTAATCATAAATTAAACTTGAATATATTTGAAAAATCGAGGTTAAAATATCTAAATATGCACGAAATAGTGGCTAACAGCTATCCACTGCAACTAATTCGACGACTTAACTCGAAATTTTGCATCTATTTACCCTAATATTTGACCCTAAGCATTCAACTTTCAATAGAATATTGATCAAAATGTCCTCTTACACTTGCCCATGTTGCTCACAACCGATGTGCTTCTTTTGAATTTGTTTAATATAAAAAACTCAAATGAAATTCCTTGTAGAACACCTGTACTTCGTTGTTTTATAGAGTTTCCTTGACCACAAAACTATCTCTTCCTGCCGTGTAAATAAAAGAAGGCCAAAACATGCTTAGTTTATACAGGCAACGCCCTAGCCAGGCCAAAGAGACTACGCGTTTTCTTCAAACGCAATGCTATTATGTATTACCTTGGGGAAAAAAAGAAGATATATATAGATATATATATCTCGTTATGGAAGGGCAGCTCATATTGTGAACTCTTGGGGGATAAGATATTGGAACTTACCGATATCTTCAAAATTGAAGATCAAATATACATAACGAATATGGCTGCTTCTGCTTCTGCTTCTGCTTCTCTTTCTTATCATATTAATGGTTTGATCAAGTCATCTTTCATCAAGCGCAACACTCATCAAGCCTTGCCAGTTAAAGCTCAGAGCCTTAGAGATGAAGGTAATTAATCAAATAGTTTAAGCTAGCTTTTGTGTTCTCTTACATTTTTTAATTTGTTCTTTTCTTGTTATACATGTATTATAGAAAAGCAATCAATCCTTTCCTTTTAAGGAAATTTTGTGCATTTGACCTAGATTTTATATGTATATGTTTTGCTTTGCTTTAACAGGAAAATTAAGCAACAATAAAATTGTTGATGCAAATTTGAGGGTTCTAAGAGAGAGGATAGAGAAGATTCAAATCAAGGAGAGACCGGAGAAATGTTGAAAATGTGAATATGGATGGAATTATGCAGCTAGGTATGATTACAAACTCAAAAGAGACAAGGAGTTCAGGGAATTTTTTCAACTTTTAGGATTAGTTGTTGGCACCATTGGATTCACATACCTTAGTTGCACAATTTTCCTTTGCCTCCTTTCTATTTTAGTTAATTTAAATCAGTGATTTGTAATTCTTTTTTAATTGTATCTTAATACGGTTATCATGCATGAATCATTTCTGAAATTAATTCCATTCATTAGTGACAACATATAAGAAGTTGTATTCATTATGTGATGTAAATTATAATTGATAGCATTCTTGATAATGATGCAAAATGGTATATCATATTTGAAGAAGAAAAAATATTGTTTTTATTTTTTTTTTCTTATTGGTGTTGTCATTGTTTTTTTTTGAAAAACTAATGCTACACATTTCAAGTTGCATTATAAATAATAATATATCAAATAATCATTAAATAGTAAAATAGTTTAAATTTTAAAATTATTCAATATATTATTTCATCACTTAATAATTTATTAACACATAATTATATAAAATATAATTTAGAATATATAATATTATTCCAGTGTAGTACTTATTCGTTTTTGGTATATTGAAGAGTGTTTGAAAGAAATTAAAAGTCATCCTAAACATCCACATAATAATTGCTTAACGACTCCAAATAATCCAAATTACATTAGATAAAATAATTAATGTCTGCGATAAGTTAGTCCAAGAACTTACACAATAAACATATTCAATTTATGTAAGATGATGAAAGTTAAAAAGACCCACTAAACATGTTGCCATATTTGCAGATGTAAAGAGAGTACATGTCTGCCCTTTACCATCTTTCAAACGTTGTTTATGACCAAATCAATCTTTTGATTGTCTATAATTTTGTTTTGATCTCCAATTTATATAATATATCGTGAAAGAGACGTGAAATTGATTTGTCTCATCAAGTTTTGACTTATGAGTTCTTTTAATTGATCAATTAGTCTTAGCAGTCTAGGGCCTTTGAACATGATATCTAGAACAAATATATTTCCCACTTGAGCACGAAATTTCTACTCTATGATGTCATTAATTTTACGTTTTTAAAAAACTTTGTATGGTTAAAAAAATTATTTTTCAATAATCAGTAATCTAGTTTGCATCTCTAGAATGAAGAAGACGAAAGAGAAATAAGAAAGTAGAAGAAAACCAAAATAATTTTCCCATACATTGATGGGGTTCATGAATATATTATTTTAACAACTTTTCTCCTTAATAATTCTATTGTTAATGAAAATATCTGAATTTTAATCACTGGTTTTTTCTTTTACATTTGTTAACCTTTCAATAAATAAATGATAATCAGAACGCACGGATGTTTAAAGTGCAAGTCAAGAATTTTCTTTTTCAAGTTGCTATAAAATAACATTATAATATTGATCATTAGGGTTCAAACTCTAAAATGTCGATTAGAGGCAACAGCCAGCCATACAACTTGTTGAAGATCAAGATAACAGACTGTTTTTTTTTTCCAGAGTATTTCTATTTATTTACGATAGAATATGTTACACATCTTAAATTTGTATTTCAAGTTGTATTCTAATTAATTATTTGTTAAATAATTATTAAGTGTAATGAGTAATTTTAGAATTTATATCGTTTTACTGTCTAATAATTATTTGATATATCATTCTTAAAATACAATTTGAAATGTATAACATTACTCTTTATAATAAACTTAAATTTTGCTCTTAATCATCACAAGATGCTTGTTCCTTACAAGGACTATTTACCAATCTTACAAGATCTACAAAAAATTAGAAAGATAAAATAGTTTATTAACTTAGTGATCCATTTGTTTTCATGAGTACTTTTTACATGTTTCGGATTTAAAATTTATTGCCTTTAAAAAAAAATAGTTTATTATATTTACGGAATAATCACACGTAAGTGCCCAGTGTCCTGCTAGATGAATGTCACCCTTAATTTGAGAGAAAACCAGGACTAAGAGAATCTTCAAGTAAGACAGGGTCCAACTTAGCTATCAGTAAACGAGATTTATCGTTAAACCTAGACTGTAATGTAGCGAGCCTGTAGCAGAGTTTAGGTTCTTCTTAAAGAAGGATGAGCAAAGCTCTAATAATAAGGTTGCATGGGGTTTCAATAAGTAAGGACACGAAGTCTTAGGTTGAAAGGTAAAAACGAGAAAAAAGAATAAAAAGCTCAAAGATTTTGTATTATATGTGTTGAATAGTTGATGATGATACAAATAATAAGAAATAAATCCTATTTACCCTATACAAAATCTACTTTTACCAAGAATAGAATCCTAATATAACAAGACTTCCTATTATATATAATTTCTTAAATAATATACAACATACAATTGGGCCTGAACCCTAAAATAGAAAAGCCCATTAGGTACTTTTTAGGTTGGCGTTAATAATGCCCCTGCAAGCCAATCAAACGGATGACTTTGCAAAGGTTTGCAACTTAATAGAGCCAGCCTGATTGCTCGAGAAGAGCGTAGAACTCTCAAATCACCTTAATTTACTTCAAGGTCACCATGATATTGTGTGATTTCTACGCTAAGTGCAAGTATAGGCTATCAAGAATAAGTAATATAATGATGAGTTGAGTGCCAATCCGACGAGAAATTGTTATTATTCTTAACCAATTACTAAAATTGTGTCTTCTTGTTATTATTCAGATAAATGATAATTTGATTTTGTTTATGATAAAACTAAATACTAATTCTATAAATCAATCTTAATTATGCAAATCTTGTAAAGTGCAATCACTATATAAAGAGTATCTAGAATTATAGCTATCCCTTAATATGATTTTATTATTCCATTATTATTCATTCAATTCAATTATTAGTCACAACACGTATTTTATCACAAGCCTCCTCTGATAGTCGAGTGGTTATACCTTAGTTTACAAAATTTATATATTCTTATGATAATTCAAATAAATCAAGGTTCATCATGAACAAGTTGTATTGACCATACATGTCATATGACATATTCCTATCCTATATTGAAACTTGTAAATATTACTCCATAGTTATGCATCAGTTTGTTTAGGTTTAAACAATAGGATACCATTTCCAAGTTTATCCTAATGTTCCATAATCATTCAATCATTATTCCTAGCACATTGAAAGCATTAAGAACAACACAACTTGAATAATAAACTAAATTCATAATATTATGAATCAAATAATTCAATTAAGTCCACATATTAAGTTTAAAACTACAATCCTACATAATAAAAAATCAACATAGCAAGAGTTACAGGCCAAATAATATTAATAAAACATGATATAATTAATCTCAAACTAAATTTACAAAGACAATATGCCCTCCAATCAATCCACGGCCTTGGTTGAATCCTCCAACTATTACCCCAAATGCTCTTGAATGTATAATCTCTCTCTAAAATAGCTTTATATGTTGTTTTTACACAATGTTAGAGTGCCTTTTGGGTTATGAATGTGTTAGAATTAAGAGAAAATGGGTTAGGGTTAGGTAAGAGGCGGAATTCTTCTCTTCGGAGGCAAAACAAGGTATTTATAGAATCGGTTACTATAATTTGAACATTGCTACAGTGCTCTAGCCATTGCTACAATAATTTGAATGTTACTAGCTAGCGCTACAATTCTTAAACAGTAATTTTACGATGCACAATGATTTAACCATTAGTGAACAGTAGCCATTGCTATAGTCATAAACATTTCAGTGCTACAGTATATAAATCACTATTTATAGATATTGTTCATAATTATTGTAGTACTTTCCTGTAGCAATTTTTCTTCTTTTGCTCCAATTTCATCCTTTCCCATCTTCGCTTAATTTAACTCAGTAACAATAACATTTAATATATAATAGTTCTTAAATAACTCAAAAATGAACAATTATTAAGATAAATTGAGTTAGATTATAGATCCAAAATTCACTCATCAAATACTCCCAAACTTAGACACTTGCTCGTCCTCAAGCAATTAAAGAGAATAACACAAATTAAAAAAACACAAATAAATACACAAACTCATGTGGAAAAAAAAACCCATGAAAGTAACAATTGGTAGTATTGATTTAATGATTACCTTTATTGTCTCAAAAACTGCATCACTATTCTCAATCCTTTTAGAATTAATAAACAATCTAAACAATTCACAAACACCACAATTAAGCACTTTCATTCTTCCCTATAAGTGATCAATCGAGTGCATGTGAAACACGCAAGTATTAACTGAATTGTACCTTGCTCAAGTACTCAATATTATACATAAAATAGGTGTCTCGACATATTTTAAGTATAAAACTCTACTATAAAAATTTTTTTTATACAACTCTCCACTAATGTAGAAATACACATGTTTATAGATCAATTAAGTTTTTATTAGCTTATAATGTAGAGCTGGGGTCAAAGTGAGTTATTTTGGATACAAATTTGGCTTAATTTATACCATGAACACTAAGTCCTCTTGGCTACCACTTGAAGTTCTTACACTTGGTTTAATTTACCCAAACTTATGATTTTGACCCAATTTTAATAAATTATGCTTTTTTTTTCTTTTTTTTATTAACTCTCTCAAACTTAAACTGGCACTTATTTGCAAAATTTCATTGTTTTTTTTCTTCTCCAACCATAACACTACAAACTCCATAATTTTTTTCACTATGCCTAGTATTTATGGTGTTAAGGTTATTTTGGGTAACTTAAATTCAAAGTTTGGGCTTGTAATGTGGTTATTCAATAAAATGGGTATTTATGCTCAAATGGGTGACTACGGATAAATACACAATAAGGGTAGTCTAGAAAAGTCTCAAATGGTCCAAAAATGACCTTATTTCATTTATTTGTTCCTATGCTTCCTAAGATTTTATCTCAAGCCATAATCAAACAAGTTCTAGAGTGTCTGTCTGTTCATCCAGACTGGAGTGTACTACTTGAGCATGAGCATCTCTAAACAAAAATTTAATTAACACAAACTTTATTCAAGTGCTCAAAAATTGGTGATCATAAACAAGGTCAAAATTCGTTTAAGTATTGATGCGTGAATTATTTAATGTATCTATCATTTCTTAAGGTATTGAGAAATAAGTTATACAATCACGTTTCTTATCACGGAGTAGCAATCGTCATCTCAATCCAACACAAAATTCTCAATAAAAATAATAATTTTTTTAAAAGCAAAACAAAACAACTAAAAACAGCAGCCATAAATAAATGTATATGACTAAAAGAAATAAATAAACACCACAAATATAAAATAAACACTAAAGAGTGTTTCCCTCCCCAAAACTTAAATTTCGACAGTATCCCCAATGGCAAGAAAAAGAAAAATGAGGTTAAGAAACTCATTTGGTAGATGATTTTTCAGCATGGTGGTGTTTGAATTTTGAAGTCAATCGTATTGGTGGCCTGATGCTGAGTTGTTGAAGTAGGCACGAACTTGCTGCTAATACTTTTTAAATTTTTTCATTTTCTAGTTTCTCTGACGACATCCTTTTTTTCTACTCCTTTTTATCATGCTATGCTAGGCACCGACTTGCTATTTTACACACTGCAAGAAAGAAACAACATTAAAAACGAAAAATTAAATTTAAAAATTGAAATGTACTGGGGTTTTCTCTTAAGAAGTGCTTGATTTAACATTATTTGCTTGACGTCCTCCTTATTGCCTCAAGGTGAATCAAACTGCATATCTGAGGTATCTTTCTTATGGAACTTTAGTTGATGTCTTCGAGTGTCAACTTTATTTTTCTTCAACTTCTATAGCTCCGTGAGAAAAAAACAAATTAGGAAGCGGCTTCGACCATTTTACTTTAAGCCTTCCCATAAAGACTTTAGTCTTAGACCGAAAGACTAAATCTTGTTCATCAGTGTTGAATTGCTTCCCCCTATTATTTTTGCCTTGTCCATTCTTTTTCTTCATTTAGTGCAATTGTAACATTGCATGAGTTTCTAGTGGCATGGTCTCTATCACTTTTAATTTATGAGGTGGTGGAGCTTCCTTCGAAATTACCATGTTAACTTTTAACAGTGGTCGATGTTTTTGGAACACCATAGCTGATCAATGTTGTTTTTTTGAAGTCCTTGGGGAAATAGTGGTGGTAGAATATGAGGCTGAATAGACTGTTTCTGCACTCTCTTCCCTTTTCTACATCTTGTTTGATTATTATTTCTGTTGGACCAGCTGCTCTTTCTATACTATTCTGCTACATTTCCTACTGTTGCATAGCTTTTACTGCACTTTTATGTAATTCCTCGTCGTTTCTGTACATGACAGCTTTACATTGCTCCCTGTAACCTTTCAGATTAACTTTTATATTACTTGATAAAGATTCATATGGATTGTTATTCAATGCTGATGCTAACTATCTAACCTGAGTCTCCAAGGTTCGTAGAGTGGTTGCTTAGTTCTGGATGAGTTTATCTTGACTATACAATAGGGTGTTAGTCTATTTAACGTACTACATAGGCATATCCTCTATGACAAATTTCTCTTCTTGCCACTACTGAGGTTGTGCTAGAATGCTAGAAGGATCCTTCCACTCTAGATTGTAGTAATTTGAATTGAGGATGTGATATTGCTCTTGATATTGTCCTATGTAAGGTGTAGGCTTATCACATTGGATATCTGAATGGCTACCACCACAAAAGTCGCAAGTGATATGCTAGCTTATCATTATATTCATCTCTATGGTATCATTCGTCCTCAACCATAAGTTATCTTGTGCAACTACTGAAGTCGATGCATTCACATTATAAATTCCATAAATCCTTCTTGAAAAAGAAGGATTAATTCTTTTTTATAGCTATTGACAATTATTGGAAGCCATCACCTCTAATAGATCATAAGCATCATCAACAAATTTATTCATGAAGGCTCCTCCTACTACAGCATCAATTATTATTCTAAGTGTCCTACTACTCCATTGTAGAAAATTTGTACTAAGTAACATTTTTAAATTCCATGATGCAGGCACTTCCTCTGCATTTCTTTAAATATCTCCCATACTTCATATAAAGATTCTAAATCATACTGCATAAAGGACATGATGTCATTCTTCATCCTTACTATCTTGGCTGGTGGAAAAAATTTTGCTATACATTTTTTGGCTAAATCATCCCAAGTAGTAATAGGCCTCGATGGTAACGACCTCAACCAGCTTTTGCTCTATCCCTAAGTGAAAAAGAAAATAGTTGAAGCCGTATTGCAACATTTAAGACTCTATTGTATTATCAAAAATTGTAAATTTTTAGGAAATTGTTGATGTGCTCAATCAGATCTTTGTTTGGTAGTCCACAAAATTGCACTGAGCCTTTCAATAATTGAATCATCCCTGCTAGATTTCAAAGTATTCAACATCAATGGTAGGTTTTTGAATGCCAAAGATGTCATCTAATCATGGAATTGCAAAATCACGTAGTAATCTTTGTGCTCTAACTTGATGTTTCTACACCATCATGAACTAATAAAACAAAACTACAAAATGAAAATAATAACAAATGAAAGTAACTATAAAAAAGAAAAGTAGCTGTACAAAGATATATTCGAATTAAAAAAAAAATCTGACACAGTAAAATAATTCCAAGCAATTAACAATATAGTAAAAAGAATTACAGTAAAATAATCACAATTCAATATAAATAAAAATAAACAAAAGCATTTAAAAATACAACAATAAAAATATAATAAACAAAATCAAATCAAATAAATAAAACAAAATTAAATAGAAATTAAACAAAAATTAATTAAAGCAAACAACAATAAATAAAATAAGATAGAAATAAAAATAGAAAAATAAAATCTGAACTAAAAGTAAGATAGATTAGTATTATTATTGGCAAGAATAAATCTAATTCCCCGGTAACGATGCCAAAAATGTGTTATGTGATTTCTTCGCTAAGCGCAAGTGCACGCTATTGGGAGCAAGTTATATAATGATGAGTTAAGTGTCGATCCCATGAAGAATTCTTATTATTCTTGACCAATTACTAAAATTGTGTTTTCTTGCTATTATTCAAACAAATGATAATTTGGTTTTGTTTATGTTAAAACTAAATACTAATTTTATAAATCAATCCTAATTATGCAAATGGTGTAAAGTGTAATCATTATATGAAGAGTATCTAGGATTATAGTTATCCCTCAATATGATTTTATTATTCTATTGTTATTTACTCAATTCAATTATTAGTCACAACACAAATTTCATCACAAGCCTCCTTCGATAGTCGAGTGATTATACATTAGTTTACCAAATTCTTATATTCCTATGGTAATTCAAATAAATCAAGGTTCATCACAAATAAGTTGTATTGATCAGACATGCCATATAGGTATATTACTATCCTATATTGAAACTTGTAGATATTACTCCACAGTCACACATCAAATTGTCTAGGTTTCAACAATAGAATGCCTTTTCCAAGTTTATCCTAATATTTCATAATCATTCAATCACTATTCCTAGCATATTGAAAGTACTAAGAGCAACACAAATTGAATAATAAACTAAATTCATCATATTAGGAATCAAATAATTCAATTAAGTCCACATATTAAGTTCAAAATTATAATATTAGAAGATAAAATTATATCAATATAACAATAGTTTAAATGCAAAATTATAATAATAATAATAAATGATACAACTAATCCCAAACCGAATTTATGAAGGCAAGATGCCCTCCAATCAATCTATGGCCTTGGTTGAATCCTCTAAAGATTAGCCCAAATGTTCTTGAATGTGTAATCCCTCTTTAAAATAGCTTCAAATATTGTTTTTGCACAATGTAAGAATGATTTCTGGATTATAGATGTGTTAAAATTGAGAGAAAATTGGTTAAGGTTAGGTTAGGGGTAGAATTCTTCTCTTTAAAGGCAAAATAAGGTATTTATAGAATCGACTACAATGATTTGAACTGTGCTACAGTGCTCTAGCCATTGCTATAGTGATTTGAATCTTACTACAATACTCTGACCATTGCTAGCTGGTGCTACAGTACTTCAATAGTAATTTACAGTGCACAATGATTTAACCATTAGTAAACAGTGTTATTGCTATAGTCCTAAATAGGTCAGTGCTACAATGATCAAATCACTATTTATAAATACTATAGAAATTTCTTCTTTTGCTATAATTTTATCATTTTCCATCTTCTCCTTATTTAACCCTATAACAACAACATTTAACATATAATAGCCCTTAAATCACTCATAAATGAAAAATTACTAAGGTAAATGAGGCCGGATTATAGATCCAAAATACACTCATCACTTAACCATCCTAAGCCTTTTAAAATCACCTCAAACAATCTTTATAGTCTCCCAAACATTTCAAAACATATAGAAATCATCTCATCCTGACTCTATTCTTGGTTGCCAAAGACAAGTCATTCAAAAAAATCTCCCTACCTTAGTCTCTTAGGTCACTTAACTTTATATAAACCCTTCAAAATCATCGAGTCATCTTTCCAAATCATCCTATTTCATTTAAGTCCTCCATAATTGCTCGATACTAAAATAAGGTTCTAAAAATTACCCATGCATGATTGTAATTCTAATCACCAATCTTCACTTTTAGATTAGTCCTCAGTCAATCTGCAGACTAATTATTTTTGAAGAAATCATCAATGATTCTTTTGTCTTGCTAACATCGCTCAACATTGCTTTTAATCCAAAAAAGCATCGTAAAGAATGTTAAGGAATTCACCTTTTTGTTCTTTTTTTGAGAAATCGCTCCGAACTATATTATTTCTTGCTTATTGCTTCCAATATTATACTTAACTCATTGACGCTTGAATTAAATCATCTAGATCTTTAAAAACCATTCTAGGTAGCCTTTGGATAAAAAATCGATCGTAGTGGCTTAACCTTGGGTGAAATCGCCCAGACATATATTGCTGATTATCTTGCTCCTAAAATCGTCCTAAACACACTAAGATGATCCAAATCAGTTTGTTTTAAATGATTGTATACTTAGTAATGTTTATGCTATTTGCTTCTAAGGACTTTTCACCTTACTTTTCAATCATTATCAGTAACTATTAGAGTATTTATTAATCTCTAATTATTGCCTTAACAATAAGATGAAATCATAAATGTCCCATCATCACTTTCTCATTAAATGTTCAACTATTTTATTGAGTAACGTTTTGTTTTAACTATCCTAAGCACTATAAAATGGCATGGCGCTTATTTTAACTTTTCACTTTTACTTAAGAAGTTTTCATACTCTAAGAATATTCTCTAATCTGGTCTTCAGCCTTCAATAATCTTCATCAATCTTCAAGATAAATTTAAACTTATTCCAACTTTTGATCTTTTACTAAATGTTTTTTTACTTTGAATCTTTGTTATTTTACTCTTGCATTTATCTTGTAATCACTATTATGGCTTCTAAATCGACCAAGACCTCTCGTTCAAAGAAATCATGGACCACAAGGTTGATGATACTCAACTTAATCTCCAAGCCAAAGCTCAAAATATTTCTATTGCTGATTACAGTACCACTAAGGTACTCACATACTCAGCTGATAACCTAGGCTATATTTTAGGTCCTTATGAGTCTAGGATTATAGTTGATTACCAAAACTAATTTCCAACACATTCTAAGGACCCATTTAGGTTTGGTCAGAACCATAATATATCCATCTAGGCGACCTTTAAATTGATCAAGTATTAGCCAAAGACCACTAATGAATTTAGGGGGTGGTTAAATCATCTAGAGCCCCATTATAGCTCAGTATGGAAATCCGTTGGGATCTACAATCTTATACAACTCTCCAGATTCAAAATTCCCCTTCATAATGACTTACTTTTTGCCACCCTTTTATTTTGGTCTAGATCGGCTAACTGCTTCTATTTTAGATTTAGGTACATGTCACCTACTCTACATAAATTTTCAGTTCTTTTCAACATTCTAGTTCATAGAGTTAAAATTAACTATGAGTTAGAAGTTGATGAGGTCGGCCTATATTTTACAAGGGCTGAGTCTAGTTTTAGAAAGTTTATAAACACCGTTAAGGAGAAATCAGCTAACATATCACCTTTCTCCTATAATAGCTTTGCAAATATGCCTTATCCCCTATTTCTTAGAGAATCACTAGAGAATATTTGAAGGTAGAAATCGCCCTGGCTGATGGTGTGTCTCTAACTTTAGGATTTTTTCTTTTTTCTTATCTATATAAGAGTTTTTTTGAGTTTTTACCTTCGGAGGATGAGTTGATCTTTTCAAATGCTGGGGGTCTTTTTATGGATTATCTACTTCTGGATATTGGCTTACTTTCCTTCTTTTTTCCAAGAAACTTCTGAGGCTGATGAAAATTGCCTTAGTTGTTATGTGCCATGGCTTCTTCAATGGCAAGTCAAAGACTTAAGTTAAAAAGAATTCTTTTCTTATTATAACAATGCTACTTATATAGATGATAAGTCCTTTAATTGCCTTAGGCCGGCCCTTTTTAGCCCTAAGCTAACCAGATAGTCTTACAAGGGTCAAAATTCTACTTTTGATGAGGACGCCCTAGATACAGAGTGGCATGATTCATGGATAAGTTACATTATTGCCCATGATTTACATCATGGGGTGACTATAGCTGCCAGCCTAAATAATAAATGTGGAATGAAGACTTATCAACCCAGTGGGTAAGTTGCCAATTTGGCCTTATCCAAGTCTTTCCATACCCTAACCTTTTTCAGCAAATTAGAAATTTAGGAATTGGGTAGTCTTTAGAGAATCTTTCTATATGAGTATGTTTGATACCTATTAAGGAGGAGTGATCGACCAATATTTTTCTTTACCATTAGATGAGGCTCTTTTACATTACCATATTAAGGATTCTAATAGTGATGTTGTTGTACAAGTTGACCAAAAGAAGACTAAGGGTAAAATGATTCAAGAAATCTAAAATTTTGAATCCTTTTATGGTTCTAAGTATAATTGTAATAAAATAAAGGAAATGAAGAGTTTGTGTCACCAAAGAAAAATGGAGCCCTTCTTGAAACACAGGCAGTCAACTATAAAACGTCAAACTTAATGGATTCGTACAGGCACCCCTTGGTTTGGAGAGGTGTTGTTTTAGCAACCATTTTGGCCTATATAGACTAGTTTCTCTTTTGATGAATATAAAAATTGATTTTGATTATGAATCGCCAGAATCATTGGTGATATGAGCCGACAAGGTATAATATTAGATTTTGTTCGCCTTTTATTTATACTTGTGACTTTAACTTGGCCATTTCTTATGTACAGAGGCAATTCCTACCACTTTAAATGCTCCATCTACTATAGCCAATGACATGGCTCCTCCAACAAAACGAGTGAAGGTAATAAAATCACCCATATAAAGTATTCTCATTTCTTTTTGAAATTGCCTACTAATACTTGTTTCTTTTCTCAGAAGACTTCACAAAAGACCTAACACATAAAGATCGTCCACTTAAAAACTCATTTGAAGAAGTTGACACCTTCACACCAGTTAGTCACTCCTTCACCACTAGTAACTCCTTCCAACGTATCACCTCAAGCCAATCTTGAGGGTCTCTTTATTCTGGACTTGAGCCCTTCTCTAACTTTGAAGCTATCACCTAATGGTTCTCAATATCCTCCCAAGTCAATCCCCTTTGGAAAGCCAACTCTGAAGAAACTTGAGCTTATAGGATCAACTTCAGTTATGGACATTTTCTCCTTGCTCATTGAGGAATTAACAGATGATAGCGATGATTGATCTCTCCCTGGACCAGGAATCTTCCTCCTCAGCCTCAATTGTTCAGCGAGAGGTCATTAAAATAATCAAGGAGATGAAATCTCTAAAGGGTCAGCTAATCAATCTGCTCTTGGATGAACATCAAGTCTACGTGGTGAACAAAAAGTTGAAGTTCATTGCTGAGAATGCCATCGGTGACTTAATGTTAGTTAGCCTAAAGAACAAATTGGATTAATTCGCAGCTTCCTTCACTACACTTGTGAAGAAAAAGTAATCTGCTAAGTAGACTATTCTTAAGGCCAAGAAGGATGCTAAAGAGAAGACGGACCTAGATCATCTTAACGTTTAATTAATAATGGAGGTCAAGGAGCTTGAGGACCAGAGCAAGATTGCCATGCATCGAATGGAGGAACTGGGCAAGCTTAAGGATGAATAAGCTTAAAGAACTAAGTAATCGTAAATTTTAGGAAGCAAGTCCTAGATAATCACTCTAAGAGATCTGAATTAAAGAAAAGCCTTAAACTCAAGGAACTATTGGTCCCTATGGCTAAGACTGAAGTGAAGGTGGTTGACTCAGCTGTGGCCGATTTTATTTCTTCTTTGGACCAATTGTAAATTGGCCAACAGTGCTCTTCTAATGTAATTATTTTTTAAAATTAATTAAATATATTTTTTTCTTCAGATTGCTTCTCATTATAATTTTTAAAGATCACCCAAACAACATCATTTATCTTAAGTTTTATATTTTATTTGAGGCTAGTAAGTTTATAAAATTGGCTTTAACCAGATCGATTGATCTTTATTGGTTCTCTTTTAAATCATAATATCACTCAAAAATAATTGTATGAGTTTTATTTCAACCGATCAAAATCGATCAGCTATTTATTGAATACTTCAATGTTTACAAAAAAATTGGTTTCAAGAGTTAACCGTTCATAATTTATCAGCCTATCATCATTATCTAACTGGGCTGATCAAACTTATAAAATTTTTTGGAAAATTGCTTTATCAATACCTTTCCTAACCATTGGCCAGTAAGACTTTAAGTATTTATAATTGATCACCTATGATGGTTTTCCCCATCTACATCGTTCAGCAAATATGCCCATTTGCCAAGGATTTTGGCAATTTTGAATGGTCTTTACAAATTTGAACTTAATTGCCCCAATTTATTCTCCTTAGATCCTAATGGGAAGACTACTTTCTATACTAAGTCGCCTAGCTAAAAAACTTAAATCTAACCTTCTTGTTGTAAGCCCTTTCTACTTTCTTCTTATATGCTTCGAGTAAATTCAAGGCTTCAAGGCAGTGTTCGTCTAGTTGATCCATCTCATCTGCATGACATTCTTGGTATTGTTGTGGGTTTAATGCTTCTTGAAATTGCCTTCTTATTGATCTTCTAGTCAATTCCATTAGAACCATGGCCTCATTGCCATAAACCAATTGTTAAGGTGATGTCCCAGTGGTTGACTTTGGGCTGACTCTGTTTTCCCAAAACACTTTCTAAAGTTTCTCATACCATAATTTGGGGCTATCTTCGATCGTCTTTTTTAGCCCTTCGATGAATGATTTATTCGTAGATTCAACCTATCCATTTGATTGAGCATAATATATTATGCTATGTATAAGCTTCATACCGAATTCCTTAACAAAATTGCCCATTTTTTCCCTAGTGAAAACTATTCCCTGGTCGGTCATGATGGATTTGGGGAGACCATACATGTATATGATATTTTCTTTAATAAACTTTATGACTAACCGTTGATTTATTATTTTCAATGGAATTACCTTGACCTATTTTGTGAAATAATCGATCGCTATAAAAATGAATGTATGCTGTTTAGATAAGGTAGTTATATCTTCCAAATTATATCCATGGCCCGACCTCTGAATGACCAAAGTTTGATTATCGCATGTGTTTCTTTTGCTGGGATGACTTGTATTAGCCCATGCCTTTGAAATTCTTCACAACCCTTAGCATGGTCGTGACAGTTTTATTCCATGGTCGGCCACCACAAACCGATCTTTAGGATAGCTTTCTTCCGCCTATTAAGATGAACCTTAGCTAGACCTTCGTGTGATTCGACCATGACCATGGTTCTAATTCTTTAGTTAACATTCTCATTAAGGTTCTTCATATAGGCAATCAATTGATCTCTCTAGTCTTGGCTAAAATTAGCCCATAAAATTGGCATTTGAGTAAGCAACTATGGACTATAGAGGTAAGAATATGGTCGATGAATTATAGGGATCTTTTCAATCGCCTTTCTAAATCCTGATGCCCCATTGGCAAGATTATTAGCTTCTGAGATGTTCATTCTAGTTGAATACTCAACTAAGATAGATTAGAAGCTTTAGATTATATGTTTGGCTTTGTTGTAGTATGGGACGAGTAAATCGGCCTCGCAATTATATTCTTCGATCACTTATTTAATCACTAATAGGGAATCACCCTGCAGTTTAACATCTTTGATCACTATTTCTGTAAGTATTTCCAAATTGATGACGAGGGCTTCATATTCTGCTTGATTGTTTGTGCATACAAAATTATACAAAAAGATATCTTTGTTTTCAGCCCTAAGGGGGATACCAGGATAGTTCTAACTCTAGTAGCCTGATTTTTTTTTTCTGAACTGTCAAACTATAGCTGCTAACTTGTACTCAAGCTGTCGATTTCATAATCAGCTATAACTGTGTATAGCATCAGATAGTCTGTAAGGAAATTGGCCAAACTTGCCCCTTAATAGCCTTTCAGGGATACTTTAGATTAAATTCTAATAATGTGATCACCTATTTTCCCAAGCGGTTCCTGAAAAATGATTTTGAGAGGAGATACTTTATAATGTCTATTTGGCCTATCACATGCATTGTTGTAGGTAACAAGTAGTATCTTAATTTTGTGCATGAGAAATATAAGATCAAACATATTTTTCTTATAATCATGTATCTTATTTCTACATCATTTAAGACTCGACTGAAATAGTAGACATCTTTTTCGACACCGACATATTCTTATGCTAACATACTGCCAATTAATTCTTCTGCTACCACAATGTATAGAATTAGAGGCAGGCTTAGTTTGGGTGGTACCATGACTAGTGGGTTTGTGAGATACTTCTTGATTTTCTTGAAGACTTATTGGTGATGGTCCATCCATTTAGAGTCTTCTCCATTATTTGACTAGTAATGGCGACCATGCATAAAGGCAACTGAAAAAGTTCAAAATGAATCACTTCAAAAATATTATTTTGCCAATCAACTATTGTAATTCTTTCTTGGTTCTTGGTGCAGGTGTGTCTATGATCGCCCTAGCCTTATTTCGGTCTATCTCTACCCCTTCCCCCCCTCCGATGTATTGAGAAGCCAATAAAGTGAACAGTTGATACTCTGAATGCAGATTTAATGGATTCATCTTTAGTTGGTGCAGTCTCATTCTCCTAAAGGCTGTTTATAGATCAGTTAGGTGTTGATCCTCAAAATTTAACTTGATTACCACATCGTCAATGTACATCTCTAATAATCAGCCGATCATGTCATGGAATATGATATTTATAACTTGCTGGTAGGTTGCTCTAGCATTCTTTCAACCAAATGGCATGACAACCCACTCATACATTTTGATCGCCCTAGGATATCAAAATATAGTTTTGCTAACATCGATCTTCTGAATAAATATTTAGTTATAACCTAAGTGCCTATCTAGAAAGCTTAAAACCTAGTGACATGGAGCTGAATCGACCAACATATCAGCTATAAGCATCGGTATTAATCTTTTGGAGTCACCAGGTTGAGATTGCGAAAGTCTACGCATACTCTCAGTTTGCCATTTTTCCTTATTATAAGGACTACATTAGACAACCATTCTATGTAATTCACTAGCTTGATGAAAGGTGCCAAAAGGAGTCATTTAATCTCATTATCGATTTTATCTTCGACTTACTTTTATATCCTCCTCATTTGTTGCTTATATGGATGAAAACTTTTATTGATTGGTAAACTGTGCTCGACCAAGTCTTTATTGAGGCCAGATATCTCTATGTAGTCCCAAGCAAAATAATCTCTAAATTCCCTAATAATTGCCAGTAGTTGACATTCATAAGCCAGATTTAATCATTTGCTTATGAAAATTGACCTATGGTTGCCTACTTTCCCCAGATTAATCTCCTTAAATTTGCTTTGAAGGTTGTGGTCGTCCACTTTTACTAGGGCTAGTTTTAATTCTTGGCCAATTTATGGATCTTATTTCTCATTTTGTAACAGTTTAAGGTTGGTATTAATTATCTCGATCGAGCTATCTAGCTGCCACTTGAAGATTATCTAATGCATGCTAAATGGCAAAGTCATATTTAAATGGATCCAATCTCGTCCTAGTAGAATGCTTAGTCACTTAGTACATTGACTACATAAAATGGTTCTTCTTTCTCAATATAATAGATCCTAACTCTGATAGAGACAAATTCATTGCCTAATGTCTCACAACCAACAAAGTCGATCATAATAACTTTAGAGGGCTTTTGGTCGCCCTTACTGATCCCAAATTTTCTTAACATTCTTAGGGGAAAAATATTGACTCCTGATCTATTATCGATCAAGATCCTCTTATATGGAACCTCATTGAGGTCAGCCTTAACATACAGGGATTGAATGTGTTGGGTCATATGGTCGGCCGGATAAGGTAGGGTTAATGGTGCTAGTTTGTTCGGCTCATCGTCATCTAGGGTTGAAGGCTGCCCTAATTTCGATTGACACAACTCAAGTTATATGATCATTATGTTTATGGTTTATTTTGGGGCATTCTCCTTCGTTGCCTCTTGGTTAAGTTGATCAACCTGAGTCCTAAGATCAGTCTGATTGTTAGGGTTAGCCTGGATTCCATTACTATTAATCTTTCTATTTACCATCACCCAGACTCTCTTTTGGGGCTTAACATCCCTTTTAGTCTGCCTAGATAGCCATGGAACCTTTGAGGCTTTATTCTAATAGAGCTTTTTGTTCAGGCTATTAATTTTTGCCAAGGTTTCTTTAGTCTCTTGGCTATCACCCTGGTTATGGATGTTGTGTTCGAGATGCTTGAGTTACTCACGCCTCTGTATTTGCCTCTACTGAGCTTTAGTCGACCAAATTTATGAAGGGATACATTCTCCTAGCTGATTAAATACACTTCGCCTTAGGTTGTTGACTTTTTATTGACCAACCGTGTTGAGCCTATGTCAAAAATTTTACAAGGGTTATCGAAGAGCTCTCACTTTTTCCAAGTTACCCAAGATCTTTTGATAGGTAATCTAGCACTGCGGTCAAGTTGGACAAGCCTTCTTAGTGATCGGATGGTTTTTGAGAGTCTACTCTGCCTTTAGAGCTGAATCACTCACCTGGATCGTGCTTTTCAGCTTATCTGAGATCTAGACTCTTGTTGACGACCCTTCTCTCAATAGTTTTCTCTTTATGGAACGAATGACAATGTTGACCCCTACTATTAAAAATGGGTAGGTCTCTATAAAAGGGGTATTTCCCTTAAAATCAAAAAGAAGTTGACCCTCATCGATCAACCACTAAATTTTATTTTTTGAACACAATACAGTTGTTTGTATTATGTCTCCAAGAGTTGTGCCACTTACAGTAGTCTTTCCTTGTACGATGGTCGACTAGGGGGATGTTATGGCCCTCAGATAGCTTTATCTATTTATCCTTCAAGAGCTAATCGAAGATTTGATTAAAGTTTCACAGATCGAATGAATTTTCATTGGCGATCTGTGTGCTCTTGTCTAATTTCTTCTTTTTCTTGCTGGGGTCACCTTCTTTAGTACTAGGCACTCATACGACCTCATTGATCACTTCAGCTAGATAGACTTCCATTAGAACTGGTGCTTATTAGCAATTTCAATATTGTATGAATATTAATTTTTTAATATTATACAATAAGCATTTTGAATAAAATCGTTAATATTAAAAATATATGGTAAGATGCTTGTAATATTTCAGATATTGTATGATCTGAAGGAGTTCAGATTTGGTCTAAAAAAGTTTAGACCAAGGCTAAGAGTTAGCAGTACTGAGAGTTATAAATGCTAAAAGTTAGCAGGTTATAAGAGTCAGCTAGATCTAAGAAGTTAGATCTTTATCTAAAATAGGACAGAGACCTGAGGGTATGCTAGTAATGACATAGTTGCAAAGGGTTACAATAAGTATTAGAAAACGTCATTATACATATGTTCTCAAATCCTATGTTCCTGATCTATTTTCACTGAATTGGGTCTGTTAATGAAAACCTTATTTAAATATAGATCGGTGTATGTCTATATCTGTTTGGTACAGATGGTTGTTCATAGCTGATAATGAGTTTAGTGGAAGCTTGTATAGATATGCAGGTATTCGAGGACTTGGTACTAAATAGGCTTAATTACGATCTCTAATAGACATCTCATAAAACCGTCAATAGATGATCATTTCGAGTTAAGTAGTATTTGTGGTCTCTAGACCTGAGCACGATAATAAGCTTATGAGTGATCCACCATAATTAGATTTCACACATGTTAGAGACCTATCATAATCTGACCGCTAGGTGTCACTGGGTATGGTTTGATGCTCATAGAGTCTGATGTGTGTAGATATGGGATCTGTCAGCTCATATAGGTGAGTTGTATATCATGATGCTCTGAGATTGTATTTTACAAAGTCTTATGGCCATAAGTAATTAACCCAGGAAAATATTTCTCCGTAAGATAAACAATATTGCAAAAGTGTTTGTGGATATTATTTATGAAAATATAAACCTAGAGATAATTTCACAGTTGAGCATATAAAGACTTGACGGTGATGATCTATGTCTCCGCTCTTCTAGCATATATATGATAGATGAATTATACGAATATATATTAATCTGAATTTGTATGGTTCAACATATTGTTTTGTTATTTTTATAATGCATGTGTGGGGCATCATTTATGGACTTATAGAAAAGTTTCATAAGATGAAATGGGTGTGAATCTATGGAGTCTCACTATATGGAGTATACTTGTTGTGCACTAGGGTAGCCCACCGGATTAAATAGCTCAATCTGGGTAGTTCTCAAAAAAATAAAAATTATTTCACTGTCTTTCTAGGAGATTATAAGGTTTAAGTGTTAAGCCCGAGATCTCGACAAATAAGACTTGTCACTTTCACCTTTCTATTGCCTGTCATATATCATGCTATTAATTTGTTAAGGCATGACATATGATAGGGTTTAATTGGCTTAACATATAATTTTCAAATGTTGCAAAAAAATTTAAAGCCAAATGAAACATTCGGCCAATATGTATATATATATATATATATATATATATAAACTAATGGCAAAATGTTTTTTAAGCTTGTCTTTAATTCGTCAAAACTAAATTATTAGCAAGTGGTGGCAATGCAAAGTATTAATTGGCCAAAGGTATGTAAATGAAAGGTTTTGAGAGCTAAAATCAATTCAAAAAAATTGACAAGTAAAAAAATACGTGGCATAATTGTATTAGTTATTGTGCCACCAATTTTCCTTTTATTTGGCCATTCTTTTAGCAAATGAATTGTTGATTTATCATGCTTGAATTTAAGCATGATATGTCTTAATAGAAAAAAAACATCCGGCCCCCTAAAGCTCTTAAGCCACTAAGCTTCCATTTGTAAGCATAAAGTGGCCATTTATGTGCATTATCATGGTTACAATTCATAAGCCACTAATTAATCTTTGATTCAGTTAGATGGTGGCAATTTAAGCTTCAAGGGTGAGTTCTCTAATATCTCATTAGCGTAATAGGATATTTGTTTATTTTCTGCTGCGTATTTATGCATATGATATGTAAATTAAAAATTAAAAAAAGTACACACTCACCTGATGCACAACGCACTTTCAACTTCTTCATCACAGTCTGACCTCTCTAACTCGCTTTCTGAATTGGCCTAGATAGCAACAACCTCCAGTTGATTTTTGCAATATGTCTCTTTGGAGGATGCCAACTTCTATTCTTTTTCCATCAAAGCCTTTCATAGCTTATCGCCCATGTGGCGAACTCGCATAAATCTCTAAAGTGATGTCCCTTAAAGTGTTCCCTCATAGTGAATGACATACCTCTAACGACCATTAGGACTGACTTAACTTTTAAGATCTACATTTGGCCGAGCATCTGAAGCTTTTTAAATCAGCTAATATATTTAAAAACTGATTCACCTGGCATTTGAGTGACCATGGACAGGTCTACCAAAAGTGACATTTGGAGGTGGCCTATAGAATTCAGCATGGAACTTATCTTTCATTTGCTCCCAATTGGCAATGGACTTGGTACTAGATTGGTATACCAAGTGAAGGCCATCTTGGTTAAAGAATTGTCGAATAGTTTCAACTTTCAAAAAGGAGATGAGCTGGCCTCCATCACACTGCACTATAAACCTGGAGATACGCTCAAATATAGTGATGTTTTCTTTGCCCAAAAATATAAAGAATGCTGGGATTTTATATCCCTTCGAAAAAGAAAAAAGTGTATGTATACTATGAGGGTATGGCTTCCTGTAAAATGGTCACGCTATAAGCCGTAAATTGACCCCTATATTCTGCAATGCTTCTCTTAATATATTGCAGTCTATCTCAGTTCGCCCAGAACTATTAGCAGGTCATACTCATTGACCCAATTTACATCAGTTGAGATTGAGTTTGGCCGACTTGCTCTTAGCTTTGGGGAATAGGTTGCTATAAACTTCCCAAATCAATCACGTTACCAACTTTATCATAACTAAAAATCTACCCTGGCTGGCTTTGGTGGACTTGGAATTTTGAAGACTCAACCCTCTTAGATCGCTTGAAGTTATTGATCGATCCATATTATAGGTCGTCCTAATAATTTTACTGTCATCAAAGCTCCTATAATTGAAGGTTAGGGCAACCCTGTAAAATAGCAGTCATCTCTGTTTGGTTCTACCTCATCGTCTCAAGATTTTTCAGTATACTTTGGCTTATATTTTGATTATCCTCGATTAATGGTTGAAAAATTACGACCATTAGATTCGTCAACATTGTTTCGAGTTGCTGATTCTCCCGGGCAATCTAAGAGACCAACCTTGATATATCGACCATGGAAAATGGCTTGTGATATAGAAGAGCACTACAGTAAATCTCTTGTAACTACTAGTTTAGTAGGTTTTTCGCAGTATGGACTAAACTCACCCTATCGTGCCCAGAATCGGTAGGATCCCTAAGCTATGATGGAGTTATCGTGGATGATTCGACACTGTTCTTTTCTATTTTATTCTTTACTATTTGTCTAGTTTTTACTGTCATACAAGAAAATAGGTTCCACTAGGCATGCAAAAACGATGTTTGCAATGTAAATTTTGAAGGATCTGGAATTCATGTATGTTCAATAACCTGCCAGATGAATGTCGCCTCGGATTCGAGAGAAAACCAAAACTAAAGGAATCACCAAGTAAGGCAGGGTCGAACTTGGTTGCTAGCAAGCGAGGTTAATCGCTAAACCTAGATTATAGTGCAGCGGACGTGTCACAGAACCTGCGTTCTTCTCAAAGAAGGACGAGCAAAGCTCTAACAACATGGCTACAGAGGTTTTAACAAGGATGCGAAGTCCTATATTAAAAGGCAAAAATGAGAAAATGGATAAAATGCTCAAAGATTGTGTATTATATGTGTTAAATAGTTGATGATGATACAAATAATAATAAATCAAGCATATTTATAAGTTGTAAAACCCTATACAAAACCTTCTTTTACTAAGAATAGAATCCTAGTATAATAAGACTTTTTATTACATATAATTTCTTAAATAAAATACTACACACAATCAAGCCTGAACCATAAAACGAAAAAGCCTATTAGATACTTTTTGGGACGAACGTCAATAGTAAAAGAAGTAAATCACAGTAAGATGAATCTAGGACTCAAAAACTCTCTCATGGTTTCTTTAATGGTGAAAATAAAATATTAAAGCATATAATTATCAGTAGAGCAACTAGAGTTTGCAGTTATATTGTGATATTAAAATAAGAAAATTCATCATTTACCCTTTTAATAGATTCCCTAACTATCAAAAAACTTATTTAGTGTTTGATAATATCCAAAATTCATTGTTGTTATAATTATAATAGTATAAATTAACTTTACAGATGTGTAACAATTTTTATTTTAAAAAATTAACAATTATGTCTTTACTGTATCAAACAATATCAATACTATGTAAACAGTAAAATGAACATTGTCTTTACTGTATCAAACAATATCAATACTATGTAAACAGTAAAATGAACATTGTGTAACATAGTTCCAAGTAGTTAAATAATATTGTATAAACAATATTTTAACAAAATGTAGACATTCGTATTAAATAATAATTCATAATATAATGAAGTTTTGTTATTCTTATTAATTATTTGATAATATAAGTATATTAATTTTACTATTTATATAATATATTTTTATTGTTTAATATTGTATAGACGTAATTATTAATTTTTCAAATAAAAAAATTATTAAATCTCTATAAAATTAATTTATATTATTATAATTTTAATAATAAAAAGTTTTAATAGTTAATGATGAGGGGTAAATGATTCAATGAATATCTCGAAACCCAACATGCCAATTAATTTTAATCAAGTTTACATGCATAAAGATTCAATTCAACTAATAACAATTAATTAATTAATTAACTCATCATCACCTGGAGACAGGTGGTGTCTGAGGCTTGCTACTTTGAGACAACAAAAACTAATTAAGGAAAAATAAATTTAACGAAAACAGGAGAAAAGTAATGGCAAAAGTTATGAAATTAATCTTTAGACTAAAAATAAACGTTAATAATAGTCTTACATACATTTCTTTACAGCATTATTACTTTATAGTTGATTGTCATTTAAAATATGACAGTTTCGATTTCACCTTTAATTCGTTTAAATTCGGATTTTTTTTCTCTTCATTTTGAGGAATTAAGATTCCATATAGTAATCCTGATATCACGCCCTTAAAATTCATAAATGTTGTATATTACCGTACTATAAAATATAATGATTTTAATGTTACATTTTATTAGTTAAGTACACATAATCAACATGTCAAAAAAATGTATGCATAGTTAATTTATTAATGAATCTTATAATTGTTTTCCAAAAATCAAAAATAAAAATTTGCCATAACTAACTAAAGTTAGGCTGCGAGGATATGGCAAAAGCAACAACATAGTCTATAAGATATTGGTGAATACATCATCCATGTAGCTACGGAAGCTATGGTAGCTATCACAGGGCTTTTGTTTTGTTTTGTTTTGTTTTATTTTTAAAGATGAGGCAAAGCCTTGCGATGGCACTAAGCTTTCAATCAATTAACTTAATCGAAAACAAACAGTAGAGGCTATACATATCGGTGTATTAACTTTTTCCAAAACACAACTAAAAGGAGAAAAAAATGCGAACAGTAGTTTTCTTTTACAGAGGCACCGAACCCTAACCTATCTATTACTCACTAAAAAATACTTTACAATGAATGTAAATTTTTACTTAGAAACACTCATTCAGTCTCAAGAGTTTACTACAAGTATTTATCTATAAAAGTATGCAACCAACATCTCTGGTTGCTAGGGAGAAGTTCAAGTAAATCGATCAAGGTGTCATGCTACCCTCGCCCCCAGTACCCCGCTAGTAAAAGATCATGGTTTAGACTTAGAAAGACCAAATATCCACCTCCTTAAAAATAGGAACAAGTAGTTGTGCACACCAAGTAGTTGTGCACACCAAGTAGTTGTGCACAACCAGCCATCATTCCCTCAGCGCCTCATTTGTTACCATTGACTACCACTTCCATAACCCACATTTCCCAATTCTAGGATCTGATTATCAACTGTACATGTTTTACTTGATCAAACAGTGCCCGTAGGACATGTGGAACCACCAATTAAGTCCACTCTTAACCAAGGTAAGGGTTATAAATGAGTGTTCCATGCTCTTGACGCCACCTAACATATGTGCACTACAATATCACTGTTGGCGTCCCAAACTCTGTATGTGTGTGTGTCTGGTTGCATATTATAAGAGTTTTTTACATTAACCATATATGTGTGTGTGTTGTATATTATAAAATGAGTGTCCCATGCTCTTGACGCCACCTAACATTTGTGCACTACAATATCACTGTTGGCGTCCCAAACTCTGTGTGTGTGTGTCTTGTTGTATATTATAAGAGTTTTTTATATCAACCATATATGTGTGTGTTGTATATTATAAGAGTTTTTTACATTAACAATATGTGTATGTGTGTGTGTGTTGTTGTATATTATAAGAGTATTTTACATTAACCATATATGTGTGTGTGTTGTATATTATAAGAGTTTTTTACATTAACCATATGTGTGTGTGTATGAACTAATTTATCCTTCTTTTATTCTCTCCATCTATCAACTCTCATCAAAGCTGTCTTGTTATCCTACAAAATTTATAATTGGTGTGCACTATTACAAATTTAATAGTCATTGAATCATAGAACTATACTATAACATAACCCATTTGCACCTTGATCATCATCATTGTGGAGGTAGAAATAGTATAAGGACAATGCCTTGCACGCCTTGACTACATAATTTATTAATATCCATTTATACAATCCTTACAACTAAATTTCCAACAATCTTAAATTATTTTTAATGGGTACTAGTAGTGATTTATCTCTTTTCGCAATAGCCAAGTCTCTCTCAGAGGTTACAAAAATTTCACTATTTGATGGCAAACATTTCAAGTGGTGGCAAGATCGAGTGTATGAAACTTTGGATGTGATGGGCATAGCGGAATATCTCATTAAATCTCCTCTAGATGCAAATGCTGAAATTACAACGAGAATATTTCTAAATAGAATATGGCGAATAAGGTATGCCGAAACATAATCTTGTACACATTGTCTAATGAATTATATGATGTATATAATTCCTACAAAAATACACATGAGATTTGTGCACAACTTAAAAATAAATATCTTATAGAAGATGCCAGTGCCCAAAAATATATGATTGTAAATTTTTTAGATTTTAAGATGTCTGAAGATAAAGAGGTTACTTCTCAAATTCATAATTTTATTTATTAATTAATGATTTAAAAAATGAGGGCATTGTTCTCCCTGAGCCTTTTGTGGCTGGTTGTTTGGTTGAGAAATTACCAAACTCTTAGAATGATTACAAGAAGAGTAACAAGCATAAAAAGAAGCTTTTAAAATTGCAAGATTTTATTGTTCATATTAGAATTGAAGAAAAACATTGCCAGTAGAAGAATAATGAGAAGGTCAAGGAACTTGTTTCTAAGGCAAATTTGGTAGAGAATGAAAATCGAGATATTGAGAAGAATGGTAAAACTATAAACAACACTTACCTTAAAAACACAAATCTCTCTTTTAAGAAAAAAGAAAGGTAAGTGTTATGTTTGTGGTAAAAGTGATCATTTAGCCTACCAATGCAAATATAGGAAAGATAAAAAGAGAAACAATAAAACTCCCAAAGCCAACTTGGTTGAAAGAGAAGATGTTAGTGATGCAATAATTATTTCCCAAGTGAATATGGTTGCAAACAGCAACAAAGAGTAGGTCATAGACTTTGGAGCCATAAAACACATTTGTGGTGACAAGAGTGTCTTTCATGACTATGTTCAGACAAGAGAATGAGAAGAACATGTAGATCTCGGAGATTCTCATCCTACACCTGTGATGGGAAAAGGAAAGGTTCTTTTTAAATTAACTTCTGAAAAATCTTTTGTACTGAATAATGCGTTCCATATTCCAAACATAAGATATAATTTGATTTCTATATTTATGTTTGGTAAAAATAATGTAAAAATCTCCTTTAAAGGAGATAAAGTTATAGTGACAAAAAATGGAAAGTTCGTTACGAAGGGATATTTATTCAATGATTTGTTCAAACTCAATGTTAAGCCCTATAATTTATGACATGATAGGCTAAGTCACTTGAATTATTTGTATATAAAAAAAAGGGGGGAAAACAACTGGTTTGCTCTCAATTCTTAGCTTAAAAGATATACATAAATGTGATATATGTGTGGAAGAAAAATTCATAAAAGAATAGTTGTAAACCAATTACTTTTAGAAAAAAATGAATTACTTAATTTAATTCATAATGACCTTGGTGAAATAAAAGATGTCATGACTAGAGAAGGAAAAAGATATTACATTACCTTTATAGATGATTTTTTAAGGTATAATAAATTATATCTTTTAAGAAATAAAGATGAGTCATATGATAAGTTCTTAATCTATAAATAATAAGTTGATAATCAAGTTGGAAAGAAAATCAAAAGATTAAGAACAGACAAAGGTGGAGAATATATGTCAAACATATTTGATTCCTATCATGAGGATAATGTAATTATACATAAAGTGACGCCTCCATTTTAAAGAATATGATGAATTGTATGTTATTAAATTCTGGAGCATCTATGAACTTGTGGGGGGGAAGCAATCTTGACTGCTTGCCATATACAAAACCATATTCTATACAAGAAAACTAAAATAACACCCTATGAGTTATGAAAGAGTCATATACCTAATCTATCATATCTTAAAGAAAAAGAATAGGACCTAGAATAGTTGATTGTATGTTTACAGGATATGCTCAAAATAATGTTGCATATAGATTCTTGATATTAGAAGATACTATTAATTTGTTTGATGCAAATAATATCATAGAATCTAAAAATGCAGAATTCTTTAAAACTATCTTTCCTCAGAAAGAAAAATCAGAAAAATTATTGACTTTTAAGAATGATCCTCTTAAAAGCTCTAACAATGAACTTAGAATAAGTAAAATAATGAGAACGGCCATTAATTATGGTGATGACTTCTATATCTTTCTTATAGAATAGAACCCCGAGACATATAGTGAGACAATGTCCTCTCTTGATGCTCCTTTATAAGAGAGGCCATTAATCAAATCAACTTCATTATGAGTAATCATGTATAGGAAATAGTTGATTTGCCTCATGGTTCCAAGCCTATCGGTTGTAAATGAATCTTTAAAAGGAAGATGAGAACTGATAGAACAATTGAAAAGTTTAAGATAGAATTAGTTGCCAATGGGTTTACTCAAAAGAAAGACTTCGATTACTTTAATACTTATACTCTTGTAACTAAAATCACATCCATTAGAGTTTTGGTTGCCTTACTGCAATCCATGATTAGTATATTCATCAAATGAATGTTAAGACTACCTTTCTAAATGGTGTTAGAAGAGGAGATTTATATGAAACAACCGAAAAGTTGTATTAGTATTGGTTCGGAGCATAAAGTATATAAGTTAGTAATCATTATATAGTTTACAACGAGCACCGAAACAGTGGCATAAGAAATTTGACAAAGCTCTGTTATCAAATGGTTTTATAATTAATGATTTTGATAAATGTTTGTATTATAAAACCTTTGATATCAAAAGTTATGTCATAATATGTCTTTATATGGATAACAAGCTAATATTCAGTCTTAATATGAAAGTAATCAATGAGATTAAAAAATTTCTATCAACTAAGTTTGATATAACAAATATAGGAGATGTTAATGTTATTCTTGGGATTAAAATAATAAGATCTTATCATGGTCTATCTTTATCTCAGAAACATTATGTTGAGAAATTCTTAGAGAAGTTTGGATACTTAGAATATAAATCGATGACAACACCTTATGATGCTAGTACCAAACCTTTCAAGAATAAAGAACATAGTGAAAATCAAACTCGTTATGCTTAAATTATTAGTAGTCTTATATATTTAATGAATTGTACAAGGCCTGATATAGCATATGCTATTGGGAGATTGAGTAGATACATTTATATCCCTGGAAAAAAAACATTGAAGTGTTTCAGATAGAGTTGCTAAATAACTAAAAGGCACTAAAATTTATGTTCTAACATATGGTAGATCACAACCTGTGGTAAAAGGTTATAGTGATCAAGTAATCGTAACTTATATGAATTGGTGCTTTTCTAACCCAAGGTAGAAGGTTATAGTGATCAAATAAATCATATTATTATATGACCTAGTTCATGTTCCATGAGAACTTAGCTAAGATGTCTTTCACTAACTCACGCAACTCTTACTTGTCGCATGCAAACTGATACACTGCAAGACACTTCCCTCCAATATGTTACTTAGCCACCCCATGCGAAATCAGCAGCTACTACCCCATCACAAAATCAATTAAATTCATCCTCGTTGCACTTGAATAATGAATGTAATAGTAAAACTGTACTAAATCGAGCAAATCCACCCAATTCTTTTGGCTCACTATCACATAATGCCACAGGTATTTCTCCAATTATGCATTCACCCTCTCAGTTGGTGTATCAGTCTACGGATAATTAGCAATAGAAAGCTTCAACTCAGTCCCCATGAAATTAAAGAGCATTATCCAAAACTTGTCGATAAATTGACCATCTCAATCATTAATTATGTCTTTTGGAATTCCAAAGCATTTCTCCACATACTTGTAGAATAAATCCGCTGCTACTTCTATAGGGCATGCATACAGTAGAAGCTTAAATATTGCATATTAAGAGAATTGATCTACAACCACCAAGATTGACTTTTATCGGTTTGTATATGCCATTCCACTAATGGAATCCGTTGACTGCCACAACTCAGCAGAGATCTAAGAAGTTCCCCTAGCTTCCTTTATTTGTTTTGTCTTGTTAGCACCCTATAGAAGTTTTAACATACATCAGTATGTCATCCTCTATTTTCAGCTATAAATATGGATGCTTCAACAGCACCATCATCTACTCAACCCACGGATGTCCGACCCAATGAGGATCACACATCTCTTGTAGCAATATCCTCCTCAGTCCACAACCACTAGAGACATATAATTTTCTACCCCGCGTATAAATCGGGCTCGATTTATACTTTATGAATATGAATTCATTAATATATGTTCAAATATACATGAATAAATTATATTAATAAGTAAATATTATTATAGTGGATTATTTATCTTCATCATTGAAATAGAGATTTCAAGTAAAAACTATTAGTGTACGTGATATATTAAACATGACAAATGTGAATTTTGATCTAGTTAACTAAATGTTGTTGCTCTTAATTTGTAAAATTTTAATAAGCTTAATTGACCAAATTTTGAGTAAATAATGAACTTACATTCTTGTATTGTATCTTTTAAGTTATCACAAAATTTGTACTTAAATGATATTCACTTAAACTGCTTGAAGTGCTTGAAGTACTTGTTCATTTAAATCAATACTCTAATTTATTCAATAAATTATTTATTAAATAGTGATGTTTATTTGTAAAGTTATTTACAAATAAAGATATAGCAAAAAATCTAATTATTTTATATGCAATTTTTTTAAGTGATCTTTTTATTCTCACTGATAAACCCTTGGACATGGATAAATCGATCCTTAGTGCTTCCCTCATGGATAAATCTGCTGCCAATTTATCCATAATTTCGTGTACGTCAACCTAAGAAAGTACATCTTAACTTGTTAGATTGTGTTCAATGCTTGCAGCAGATTCAATCTCAATATAGTAATATCAAACTTGGAAGACTTTATTTCCATAACCCAAGCACTCAGCTTGCTATGTTTCGAGCAAAGGATTGCCCAATATGGTCTCTCGTAGTATATGTGCTTCCAGTATCAAGTCACTTGTTCAACTTGGACTTATTGTACTAGCCCCCATTTCTCTAACCATCACTTCTATGTATTAACCTTATTTTTTTCGATCCTTAGACTTCTTACTCTTAGGTGGAGAAGAGTTTCCAATGTCTCACATCAAGTCGCCAACAGTAGCAATTATAGCTAGCAAGTATATCATAGGTTGCAATTCTAATAAGATATTAAAGACTTTATCTTCATCAAACATGTTATTGATGTCTCACATCACATAACCGAATTCTTTTGCGTATTCTCGCATGGAACACGTGTATCCCAAACTCTTCAAGATTCATTTAATGAGTCACCCTGTATTGTTAGGCAAGAATTGATTTTTCAACTCTTGTTTAAAAGTGTCCATAACAGGACCCGACCCGAGCCCTCCTCGAGAATCAAGATGGATCCTACGATGACGTGGGACTAACATACTCTTTACTCATACATATGATACAATAAGGCTACCTACCTAAAAAAAAGTATACACATGTACCCCAATATAAAAAAAGATATACAAATACACAGACTAAGACAATTATGCAGCTATACGCATTATGGACTAACTTCAAAATGTGGTGACTGTATCACACTGCACGAATTCCTCTGACAACTTGGGAAAAATAAGAAAAAGGGTAAGCTTGTACCTCAGTGAATGAACATAATCTGAAAATATTATATACTTTATATGTATTATACACGTATAAATTTGTAAGATAGAATAATCTTGAAGCTGTATGCTCAGTAGTTAATAAACTTGTACTGAAATATAATTTGTCATAAAAATCTGTGCTAAAACTAAAATCATAACATAATACTAGGGATTTGAAAATCTGGAAGTATAAACTATCATAAATTCTATTATCAGACTGAATATATGTAACATAGCTCTGGAAACATGTACTACATATATATATTGAAAATCACACCAAACTTTTACCCGAAAAAATCTGGTCTAACCTGGCGGAGTAACTCACGTACAGGCAGAGTGGGAGATCTGGGCTGGTCTAACCCAACGGAATGCTGCATCGCTCAGGCAGAGCAAATTAAACTAGTCTAACGCATGCGCAGAGCAACTACAATAAAGGAAAGGGTACACATATGGTGGTTCAAAAACTACTACTATATAATATTATGACTATAATTATTCTAAATAAATTATTTCTGTATTGAATGTAATCATAAGCTATATTATAATAAATTCTAAAAATATTTCTGAATGTACTAATTAATATAAATATTTATCTGTTTAAAATAAACCATAGCTAAATCTAATAACGTGTATTTAAATCATAATTATTGTATTCAAAACATATAAAATATATATATATAGCTATCCACTCACAAAAGTGCGCTAATTCTGAGCTGGGTCTGGATTCTAAGATCTACCCACTATCGGCATACCTCCTATATCATAAAGTGTAAAAATACATCATTAATACCGATATATATTATAAATATAAAAATATAAATATTCTAATATCGTAAAATTATTACTCGCTAAATCACTGGGTATAAATCTAACTACCCAAACTGATTTCCTGAAATTTCCTCTTTTTTTTTCTTTTTATTTTTCTATTTCTCTCGGCTGCTTTTTTTTCTTCTTCTCTTTCTCTTTTTCTTCTTCTTTCTTCTCGGTTTCTTGTCCTTCATTTCTCTTTCTTTTCTTTTCTTCTTCTTTTCTTTTTCTCTTTTCTTTCCCTCAGTTTTTCTTCTTCTTTCTCTGTTTCAGCTTTGCTTCTTTTCTTCCTCTGTTTCAATTGCGTCTTCTTAAACGAAGCAAAAACAAAACTAAATATATATATAATGGCCACTGCTTAACTTATATATATATATATATTTCTATTCCTTTTTTTCTCACTAAGACTTTTAATCATACACGTGTATGACAATTCTTCCCTCTTTAAAACAATCTCGTCCTCGAAATTTTTATACCTCTCTTAAACAAATGAGGATACTTAACTCTCATTTGATCCTCCCACTTCTATGTAACCTCTTATATTGCATGATTATTCCATAAGACTTTAACTAGAGAAATAGTATTATTACATAGTCCTTGCTGGCGATAGTCCACTATCTGAACAGGTTTCTTGTCATAAGTCAAGTCTGTCCTCAACTGAACTGGCTGAGTATCTAGAATGTGAGAAGGGTCAGATATATACTTCTGCAACATAGAAACATGAAACACATCATGAATGCGTGATAACTCATGTGGCAATGCTAAGCGGTACGCAACTACATCAACCCTTTCTAGAATCTCATATGGCCCGATATATCTAGGACTTAATTTTTTCTGTTTCCCAAAACGAAGCACACCCTTCTATAGTGAGATCCGTAAGAAGACTTTATCTTCTATTGTAAACTCAAGCTGTCTATGGCGTTTATGTGCATAACTCTTCTGTCTGTCATGAGCTACCTTGAGCCTGTCTCTAATAATACAGATCTTCTCACTAGTGGCTTGGATAATCTCTGGACCCAACAATTTTCTTTCTCCAACCTCATTCTAGCAAATTAGAGTTCTGCATTTTCTTTCATATAAAGCCTCATACGGTGCCATCTAAATGCTAAACTGATAAATATTATTATATAGAAACTCCATCAATGGTAAATAATCATCCTAATTACCCTTAAGCTGCAACATACAAGCTCTGAGCATATCCTCTAATATTTGTATAGTTCTCTCCGACTGCCATCTGTCTAAGAATAAAAAGCTGTATTAAAGTTTAGCTTAGTGCCTAAGGCCTTTTGTAAGCTATACAAGAATCTAGAAGTAAATCGAGGGTCTCTATCTGATACGATGAACATTAGAGTCCCATGTAACTGTACAATCTCACTCATATACAAATGAGCCAGCCTATCTAATGAGTACGAAATCTTATAAGGCAAGAAATGAGCAGACTTTGTGAGTCGATCAACAATCACCCAAATACTATTAAGACCCCTTCGAGTGAAGCCAATCAAAAAAGTTCATGGTGATATGTTCACATTTCTATTCAGGAACTGGGAATTGTTGAGATAATCTTGCTGGCCTCTGATGTTCTGCCTTAAGATGCTGACAAATCAAACAGTGAGATACAAACTCTGCAATCTTTCTTTTCATACCTTACCACCAATAATATTCTCTCAGAGTACAATACATTTTAGTGCTGCCATGATGCATAGCATAAACTGAGCTATGAGCTTCTTCTAAAATCTACTTCTTTAACTTTGAGTTATTCAGAACACAAAGCTTGTTACCCATAACTAATGTCCAATCAAATTTCAACGTTAAATCAGTTTGCATTCCATTCTTTACTTCTTGCTTAAGTTTAACTAAATTAGGATCCTGATCTTGCATCTCTCAAATCTGATCAATCAACATATGCCAAACTTGAAAATGTGCTAGAAGGACTCTAGACTTGTTTACAGACAATTCAACCTCATAGATCTTAATTCAACTAACAATGAAAGATTAGTCACTTTCAAATAAGCAATAGAACTAGAAGACTTCCTGCTGAGCGCATCTGCTACCACATTTGCCTTACTTGGATGATAATCAATTGTACAGTCATAATCTTTTATTAGCTCTAACCATCTCTGTTGTCTCATATTCAGATATTTCTGTGTGAATAAATACTTCCTGTAGACTCTAGACTTGTCTACAGAAAATTCAAACCCATAGATCTTAATTCAACTAACGATGGAAGATAAGTCACTCTCAAATAAGCAATAGAGCTAGAAGACTTCCTACTAAGCGCATCTGCTACCACATTTGCCTTACCTGGATGATAATCAATTGTACAGTCATAATCTTTTATTAGCTCTAACCATCTCTGTTGTCTCATATTCAGATCTTTCTGTGTGAATAAATACTTCCTATAGACTCTAGACTTGTCTACAGATAATTCAAACCCATAGATTTTAATTCAACTAACAATGGAAGATAAGTCACTCTCAAATAAGCAATAGAGCTAGAAGACTTCCTGGTGTGTGCATCTGCTACCACATTTGCCTTACCTGGATGATAATCAATCGTACAGTCATAATTTTTTATTAACTCTAACTATCTCTGTTGTCTCATATTCAAATCTTTCTGTCTGAATAAATACTTCAAACTTTTGTGATCAATAAAGATTTGACATGTAACACCATATAGATAATATCTCCAAATCTTCAATGCGAATACTACTGCTACCAATTCTAAATCATGGGTTGGATAATTTAAATCATGCTTTTTAAGCTTCCTAGAAGCATAAGCTATTACCTTACCATGCTGCATCAATGTACAACCTAATCCCTGTATCGAAGCATAACTATAAATTATAAATCCTTCGGTGCCAGATGGAAGAGTGAGAACAAGAGTTGAAGTCAATCTCTTTTTAAGTTCTTGGAAACTACGTTCACATTCATCAGTTTACACAAACTTTACATTTTTTCTGATTAACTTTGTAAGCGGTGCAGCAATCTTAAAGAAGTCTTTAACAAATTTCCTATAATAACCTGGTAGACCTAGAAAAATTCTAATTTTTGGCACACTTGCTGGTCGCTCTCAATTTACAATAGCTTTAATTTTCTGAGGATCCACATAAATTCTATCTGCTGAGATCACATGGCCTAGAAATGTAACTTTATCTAGCCAGAACTGACATTTGTTGAACTTAGCATATAACTGTTTATTCCTCAAAATCTACAACATTATCCTCAAATACTCTGCATACTCTTCTGTACTTCGTGAATATACAAGAATATCATTAATAAAAACTATAATAAATCGATCAAGATAGGGACGAAATACCCTATTCATAAGATCCATGAATGCAGCTAGAGCATTAGTTAACCCAAATGGCATTACTGAAAACTCATAATGCCCATATCGAGTTCTGAAGGCAGTCTTAGCCACATCAATATCTCTTATCTTTAACTGATGATACCCTGATCGTAGATCGATCTTTGAGAAAACCTTCTCACCCTGTAACTGATCAAATAAATCATCAATGCGAGGAAGTGGGTACTTGTTGCATATAGTAACTTTATTTAGCTCCCGATAATCAATGCATAGCCTCAAAGTTTCATCTTTCTTTTTAACAAATAATGCCGGTGCTCTTTATGGTGATACACTAGGTCTGATGAAACCCTTATCTACTAATTCTTGTAACTGAGTCTTCAATTCTTTTAACTCTGAGGGGGTCATTCTGTATGGTGCTTTGGATATAAGAGTTATGTTTGGAATCAAATCAATACCAAAATCAACCTATTTATCTGGTGGTAAGCCTGAAAGATCTTTAGAAAATACATCTGAAAAATCTCTGACCACTGAAATATCTTCTAATGTAGCTCCATTGACTCTAGTATCAATAACATGTGCCAAATAGGCTAGACATCATTTTCTGAGCAACCGTTTAGCTATTATAGCAGATATAACATAGGATGGAAGAACTCGTCACTCTCCACAAAAATTAATATCAGGCTCTCCATGTCTTTTGAATATAACCTCCTTTCAAAAACAGTCTACAGTAACATGGTAATTAGCTAACCAGTCCATCCCAAGTATTGCATCAAAATCATATATATCAAAAGAAATTAAATCTGCTACCATCTTACTACTGTCCACTTTGATAACACAACCCTAAATTACATTCTCAGCTAATAATGATTCTTCAACCAGTGTGGCTATCACCAAGCTACAATTTAGGGGCTTTAACACACTATCCACATGCATAGAAAAGATACAAGAAATAAAAGAATGCATAAAGCCCGAATTAATTAAAATATGGGCTTCTCGGCCAAAAATAGTTAGCATACTTGTAAAAACATTTGGAATAGCTTGTGCCTCTTGCTGAGTCATAGCAAATACACGTGCCTAGCTATGAGGTCGACCTGGCTGATCCCTCTGTGGATCTCTACTAGCTCCTAAAGCTCTAGGCTGTACACCAATACTCTCCTATCTAAGATCCTCCATTTCTTTGAATATTTCCACTGCCACCTTGAAAACCCTGAGAAGCTGTACTGTGTACTAAGCTGCTACTCTAAAGAAGATAAGGGCAATCTCTCCTCAAATGTCCAACTTATCCGCAATGGTAGCAACCTCTAAAATCTCTCAGATACTGTCCCTCGTGACTCTTGCCACAAATAAAACACTGAGGGTACCTTCTCATGCTAGCAAACTACTTATCTGGCTACCATCTTGGGACCTCTGACTCCCTATGTTGCTTCCAACAAATGAAGGCACAATAACTCTAACTAGAACTCTGTCTCTGTCCTCCTGATAGCATAGGGCTCTGATTATACCGTTGTCTACCAAAATACCCTATATGGGATGTTTCTCCTCTAGGTGCTCTACTACTACGTGATCCACCAACTGACCAACCATAGCCTGGTCTCTGCTTGAATAACTAGGCTCTACGTGCCTCTACTAGGCTTCTCTCAACTTTCATTGTAGCCCCTACTAACTTAGTGAAATCATTGTGCCCCATAGTTGTAATTACTGTCTTGATATTGCCTCTAAGGCCCTGTTCAAATCTCTTACATTTATCCCTCTCATTCTGTATTGCATATAAAGCGAATCTCGATAACTCTATAAAACGATTCTCGTACTCCTCCACTATCATCAATTCCTGTTCTAGCTCAAAGAACTTACTAGCCTAGATGTCTTGGTAAATCATAGGAAAGAATTTAACATTAAATTCTTTACAAAAATCAGCCCAACTAATCACTCTTCCATATCTACGTGATACTGATCTCTACTAGTGGTATATCCTAACCTCAAGTAAAAATGTAGCAAAGGAAACTCTTTCATCATCAGCACATCTTATAACATTAAATATCCGTTCTACTCTGGTCAGTCATGACTCTATATTAGCTGGCTCTGTAGTGCTTGAAAAATTCTCTACCCCTAAACTATGAACATGCTCTATTGTATTCTCTCTCTAGGGTTGTCTTTGTGTTTGTCTCTCCACTACAACTGTATCTAACTAAGTCAGTCTATCTATGGATTGCTCTAAGACAGGTTTATCAAACTGTCCCTGTGTACGCTGTATCACAGGTTGTGGCACTGACTGAGGGTGTATCTCCTCTATAATAGAAATATATTGGGTTTGAGGTATGGGTATAGGGGGAACGGACTCAACCACTTTCTCTCTAATAGATTCCTCCCTTCTATCTGGTACTAAGGGAGCTTCTAGTTCAGCCACAAGTTTCATGCGAGGTCGGCCATATGGACGTGTGATAAAATCTATAAAATGCAATAAATCATTAATGACATCTTTAATAGGCACGTATCATGTACTAGTCTACAGAATCTAAAACCATGCTTTGATACAAAACTGACAAGACCCAACCCGAGCCCTCCTCGAGAATCAAGACGGATCTTGCGATGACGTGAGACTAACATACTCTTTACTCATACATATGATACAATGAGGCTACCTGCCTTGACAAAAAGTATACACATGTACCCCAATATAAAAAAAAAGATATACAAATACATAGACTGAGACACTTATGCAACTATGCGTGTCGTGGGCCAACCTCAAAATGTGATGATTGTATCACACTGCATGAATTCCTGTGACAACTTGGGAAAATAGAAAAAAATAAGAAAAATGGTGAGCTTGTGGCTCAGTGAGTGGACATAATCTAAAAATATTATATATTTTATATGTATTATACACATATAAATCTGTAAGAAATAATAATCATGAAGTTGTATACTAAGTAGTCAATAAACTTGTACTGAAATATAAGTTGTCATAAAAATTTGTGCTAAAACTAAAATCATAACATAATACTGGGGATCTAAAAATCTGGAAGCATAAACTATCATAAAATCTATTATCAGGCTGAATATATGTAACATAACTCTAGAAACATGTACTATATATATATATATTGAAAACCACACCAAACTTGTACTCGGGAAAATCTGGTTTAACCTGGCGGAGTTACTCACGCACAGGCAGAGCAGGGGATCTGGGCTGGTATAACCTAGCAGAATGCTGCATCGCTCAGGCATAGCAAACTAAACTGGTCTAACGCATGCGCAGAGCAACTACACTAAAGGGGAGGGTACGCATATAGTAGTTCAAAAACTACTATTACATAATATCATGACTATAATTATTCTGAAATAATTATTTCTGTACTGAATGTAATCATAAGTTATATTATAATAAATTCTAAAAATATTTCTGAATGTACTAATTAACATAAATATTTATCTGTCTAAAATAAATTATGGCTAAATCTGATAACGTGTAATTAAATCATAATTGTTGTATTCAAAACATATAAAATATATATAGCTATCCACTCACAAAAGTGCGCTAATCCTAAGCTGGGTCTGGATTCTGAGATCTACCCACTATCGGCACACCTCCTATATCATAGGGTATAAAAATACATCATTAGTACCGATATATATTATAAATATTATAATATAATAAAACTATTACTTGCTAAACCACTGGGTATAAATCTAACTACCCAAACTGATTATCTGAAATTTTCTATTGTTTTTCTTTTTTTTTCTATTTCTCTCAACTGCTTTTTTTTCTTTTTCTCTTTTTTTTCTTTCTCCTTCTCCTTCTCTTTCTCTTTCTCTTCTTCTTTCTTCTCGGTTTCTTTTTCTTCCTTTCTTTTTTTTTTCTTTTTTTTCTTTTCTTCTTCTTTTCTTTTTCTCTTTTCTTTCCCTAGATTTTTCTTCTTCTTTCTCTGTTTCAGCTTTGCTTCTTTTCTTCTTCTTTTTCAATTGCTTCTTCTTAAACGAAGCAAAAAAAAAACTAAATATATATTTAACGGCCACCGCTTAACTTATATATATATTTCTATTCCTTTTTTTTTTGCCTTTAAGACTTTTAATCATACACGTGTATGACAGTCTTATCTATCAATGACTAGCATTTGTACATCTATATCCTCTTGAAGTTGACTGCCACTACTAGAGCCTAACATCACCATTGAGGTACATGCTAGTGATCATCACCTACTTCGTATTCGGCACTTGAGCAGCTTTGAGGTATTGTTTTATATCTCATTAAAAGTTCTCCAGCTCTTTATTTTTCCTCGTTGCGTTGAAACCCCTCACTTTGAGCACATTAATCTTCAAAAGGTCCCACTTCGACATAAACGACAATGTTTCCCATTATGTGCTAAAACAACCATAACATATTCTATATTCCATTACAGTATTCTTTATCATGTTGGTGAAAGAAGCCACATAATCTACCATCATTTCAAATTTCTCCAAATAGTTATTGATGAACACCTCCAGTTGTTACCTAAACATCATTAACTCTATAGAATTGATTCCCACTGTTTTGGCTACTTTTATTCTTATTCTCCTTGTACAACTTAGACTCTAAGCCACAAGCCTCTAGAGTTACAAAAGCATATTAAAAGACCTCTTTTTACAGCCAATATCAAAGACCATTAGAGAGAAGTCAATAAAAAACATAAAAACCTTTCAAGAGAGATCAAAGCAAAGGATTGACGATTGAAATAGCGAAGATTGTACAACAAGCAAGAGAGAAAAAAGCAATTCAGGGCATTAACCTTGTTTAATTCTTTTTCTTTTCTTTTCTTTTATATCTTTGTTTACTATATCTTTTAATATTGACTTTGGAACTCTTAGATTCATCATGAACTAAATTTTCTTGATTTAGGGTTCAACTATTAAACCCAATATGTAGTTTAATTCTATTATTTCTCTTATTTAATGAACTCAATTGAGTAAACTGTTCATTCTATTTTGTATTTAATATTTTCTTTATATTTGGCCAATATATTGATTGTTTGAGAAAACATAATGAACTTGACAGAGGAATTTATATGTTTAACTTAGAATAGTTTGATACATAATCATAAAGTAACAACTATGAGTTCTATATATGATATAAATATACCTATATAGTATGTATAGCATTGATAGACTTCTTCTTAAGGAATGTTATATAGGTAATTGTTAGGATGCAATATAATCATCCAACCATCGACAAATGCTAATAACGATATTAGAGTTCTAGCCAACAATTTATTATTTAGGGATTAGATAAAAGAATAGTAAGGTCAATAAAGTATTGTGGGATAAGTTCAAACCCTAGGTTCTATTTATCTAGTGAATGCAAATCCTTGTTTGCTTTTTGATTAAGTTTAGATTAATTTTAGTACAATTAGGTAAATTTAAATATTCGTCCCTTAGTTTGTCTAAATAAAAGTGGAGTATGATTAATTTTAGTAATTGATTAACAAGTTTAGAGATCTCTTTGGGAAGAATATCTGATTTTGATCATCATACCACTTGGTACGATACATATACTTGTGTATATTTGTGCTATATTTGCATTGTATCAAGTTTTTTGCGTCGTTGCCAGGGAATATCTTTATCTACTCTTAGATTAATACTAATATCAAACTGTCTTGCTTTTAATTCATTTTTTGTTTTTACTTTTATTTGTTTTAAATTTTTCTTTGATAGTTCATGCAAAAGACAAAGAGTGAAGATTTGACTTCTTTTGATCCTAAGATTGAAAAAACATTCTGAAGACTTTGACGTGAACAATACCAACCTATAAACATGGAAGACCATATTAATAATCCTATTTATGAGCATATGGTAGGACAATAACAATTAAAGGATTATGTTGTTTCTACACAGAAGGGATTTAATCTAGTATTTGGTAACCAACGATCAATGCAAATAACTTTGAGATCAAGCCGAGTGTTATGCAAATGATAAAGATTCTATACAATTTAGTGGCACCCCAAATGATAATCCCAACATATATATCATAAATTTCCTGGACATTTGTGATACATTCATGCATAATAAAGTTTCAGATGATGCCATAAGACTATGGCTACTCCCTTTCTCCATGAAGGATAAAGCTAAGAGTTGATTAATGTCATTGCCTTCCAGATCCATGTCGACATGGGATGACTTAGCGCAGAAATGTTTGGTAAAAATTTTCTCGTCAACGATGACAACAAAGATGAGGAATGGCATCACCTCGTTTATGCAGCTAGATGGTGAATCTTTGTATGGAGCATGGGAATGATTTAAGGACATGTTAAAGAAATGTCCCCATCATGGAGTTCCTAAATGACTATTAATCCAAATGTTCTATAATGGACTAGTAGGTCATTTGCGAACCATTATAGATATAGTTGCTAGAGGAGCTTTAATGAATAAATCTACAAATGATGCATATGATCTATTAAAGGAGATGGCATCAAATAACTACCAATGGTCAGCAAAAAGGATTACACCTAAGAAAATCACAAGAGTTCATGAAATTGATGCATTCAATGCATTGGTTGCTTAAGTCAATATGTTGTCCAAAATGTTCGACACCATGAATGCCATTAAGACTCAGAATGCAACTTGTGATTTTTACGGTGATAATCACATGAATGAATAATGCATGGAGTTGGCTAGTTGTGTGGGGAATTATAATAAACAGTAAAATAATCTCCCTTCAAACTTCTATAATCTGAGGTGAAGGAACCATCCAAACTTCTCTTGGAATAACAACTAAGGGCAATCATTTAAACTAATAAACCCTTTAAGATTTCATCCATAATAAGAAAAGAAGCTGGCCTTGGAAAATATATTTCTATAAGATATAAAGTCTAATGATGTCATCTTATAAACCATTATGCATCTTTAAGAGTTTAGAGACATAAATCAGGCAACTTGTCACAACCTTAAACAACCGACCTCTAAGAACCTTGCCAAGTAATACCGAAGCCAATCTGAGAGGTGAGAAAGAGCAATGTAAAGCTGTCTCTTTAAAAAGCAGTAAGAAATTATAGTTCAACAGTGAAAAAAAGCATAATGATGTAAAAAATAGCGCAGAACCCAGTACACAACAGTAGGAATTTGCAAACACTAGTTCAGATATGCAAAAAATTATGGACACAATAGTAAATAATAACAGTAACAGTATGCAGAAGCATGTAGTTCAACCTTTTTATCTATCTCCACTATTCCTTCAGAGGCTACAGAAATAGAAACTAGATAAATAGGTCTCTAAAATTTTAGATATTTTTTAAGAAACCTCATATTAACATTTCCTTTGTAGATGCTCTTGAGTAAATGCCTATTTATCTAAAGTTCATTTTGGATATCTTATCTAAAAAGTTGAGACTTATAAATTTTAAAACTATACCACTCACCAAAGAATGCAGTATAATCTTGCAAAATAAATTACCACCAAAGTTGAAAGATCCAAGTAGTTTCACTATAACATGCATAATTGAACACCAATATTTGGGAACACCCTATACAATCTGAGAGCCAACATCAACTTAATGTCATTCTCCATCTATAAGAATTTAGGTTTGAGGGAGGCCAAATCTATAAATGCCACCTTGCAACTTGCCAATCGTTCACTCATATATCCAAGGAGCATTATTGAAGATGTTTTGGAAAAAGTTGACAAATCTATCTTTCCTATAGATTTTATAATGCTTGGCATGGAAGAGGGTCAAGACATCCCTATTATCGTAAGAAGACCATTCTTAGCCACTGGAGAACCTTTATTAACATCTAGAAAAAAAAATTAACAATGAGATTACAAAATAAAGAAGCCACCTTCAATGTGTTCGAAGCCTTGAAGTGCCCGAATGAGGAAGATGAATACTTTAGCATTGATATTATTAAGAGTTAAGTTCAAGAAGTTTTCAATAAGAATAGCATTCATTAGTTTTTAAAAGATGTTGTAATTAATGGAGAGGAATTTGAGAGAATTGAAGCGCAAGAGTACTACAAGCACTAAGTATTTGTCCTAAATACGATAAAATCAAGATGAAAATAGAACCTCTAGACAGACCAGAGGGTAAGCAAGCTCATAATAAGCCTTCTATTGAAGAATCTCATATATTAGAGCTAAAACCCTTAGCTAATCACTTAAGGTATGCATTCCTTGGAGAATCTTCTAATTTACCATTCATAATTTCTGCCAAACTTGATGAACTCCAAGAAGAAAAGTTGTTAAAGGTATTGAGAGAGCACAAAAAGCCATCGGATTGACTATTTCAGATATCAAGGGAATAAGTCCATCATTCTGCATGCATAAAATTCTTTTAGGGGATGGGTATAAGGCTACAATATAGCATTAAAGGAGATTAAATCCAGTTAGGAAAGATGTAGTAAAAAATGAGATCATTAAGGAGTTAGATGTTGGGATAATCTACCCTATTTTAAATAGCTCTTGAAAATAATAATTTAATCCCTATAAAAACCATTACTGGATGAACAATATGCATGCACTACCGAAAGCTGAAAAAAACTACCTGCAATGACCATTTTCTCTTTCCATTCATTGATCAAATGTTGAATAAATTGGTTAGACATGAGTATTATTATTTCTAGGATGGATACTTCGGATATAATCAAATTGCAATTGCCATTAAGGACTAAGAAAAGATGATGTTCACATGCCCCTACGGTACATTTACTTTCTAGAGGATGCCATTCGGCCTAAGCAATGCTCCAGCAACCTTTTAGCAATGTATAATGGCCATCTTCTCGAATATTATAAAATAATTCATGGAGATATTTATGGACAAATTTTCTATTTTTGGTAGACTCTTTTGATCTTTCTATTGATAATTTAATATTTGTACTTAAGAGATGTGAAGAAACTAACTTAGTCCTAAATTGGAAAAAAAAAAAGCATCATTTTATGTTCAAAAAGGGTATAGTCTTAGATTATAAAATTTTCTCTCAAGGTATAGAGTTCGATAGAGCAAAAATTAAAACTATTGAAAATTTTCCCCTACTAATGTAAAAGGTGTGCAGAGTTTTTTAGCCATACAGGTTTTATATAAGATTTATAAAGGATTTTTCCAAGATCTCTAATACCTTATGTAACGTACTAAAGAAAGCGATGCGGTTCTATTTTGATGAAGTATGCCTTGAAGCCTTTGAAACCTTGAAGAAGAAGTTCACTTCTGCAACAATCATCATAGCACCATATTGGAGTCTACTATATGAGGTAATATGTGATGCAAGTGATATAACGGTAGGAGTTATGCTAGGAAAAATGCAAAAAAAGGTATTTTACACTATCTACTACGCCAACAAAATTTTCAATGAAGAACAGTCCAACTACACTGCAACAGAAAAGGAACTTCTGGCAATAGTTTTTGCCTTTGACAAGTTCTAAGCTTACCTCAATAGAGTCAAAGTTATAGTCTTCACAAATTATTTGGCTATCAAATACCTTATAGCAAAGAATGATGTAAAACCAAAGTTTATTCAATGGATATTATTGCTACAAGAATTTAATCTTGAGATCAATGATAGAAAATGAGTTGAGAATCAAGTAGCTGATCATCTCTCCTAATTAGAAGAGCCACATCAACACCGAGAAAAGATCCTAATCAATGAAATTTTTTTAGATGAACAACTCCTTGCATACAACATTATAAGACTCTCTAGTATGCTGATATTGTTGATTATTTAGTTTGTGGGCTTACTCTTCTTGATTTGACATTTTAGCAAAAAAAAGAAGTTCTTCCACGATGCAAAATTTTATTTTTGGGACAAGTCATTACTTTTCAAATTATGTGCAGACCAAACCATTAGAAGATGTGTCTTTTAAGAGGATATTCACGACATCCTACACTAATGCTACACATCTAATTATAGTGGCCATTTTGAATGCAATAAAATATAGGCAAAGGTACTTCATTCCTGCTTTTATTGGCCTATATTATTTAAATACACATATTTCTTTATTACAAGTTGTGATAGATGTCATCTGATAGGGAACATCTCTAAAAGACTTGAAATGCTAAAACAGAATATTCTAGAGGTGGAAATCATTAACGCTTTGGGGCAAAAACTTCATCAGACCTTTCTTACCATCTCATAACAGTAAGTACATCCTTATAGTAATAGAGTACGTTTCAAAATAGGTGAAACCAGTAGCATTACCAATAAATGATACTAAAGTGGTGATCAAGTTCCTTTAAAAGAGCATATTCATAGATATGGAACAACAAGAGTGATCATTAGTGATGAGAGATCGCACTTTCGCAATAAATATTTTTCAACCCTCTTGCAACAATATGAGGTCAAGTACAAGATCGTCATTGCATATCATCCCCAAACAAGCAGACAAGTGAAAGTCTCTAATAGAGAGATAAAGTGGATCTTAAAGAAGACGGTTAAACCAAACTAAAATGACTAAGTATAACACTTGGATGATGCGTTATGGGCATATTGCACTACATACAACACCCCTATCAGTATATCTTCATTCTGACTAATCTTTGGAAAAGCATACCATCTACCATTGGAACTAGAACATAAAGTATATTGGACAATTAAGGAAAAATGGCATGATAATAAAATACTTCAGTGATCATTTGAACAAGGACAACAAGTATTACTCTACAATTCCTGCTTGAAGTTATTTCTTCAAAAACTCAAGTCACAAAGGTTAGGGTCATTCTAAATCACTAAGGTATATTTACATGGGCTGTTGATATCAAATATCCCTCCACTCAATATTCATTTACATTGAATGGCCAACAACTCAAATATTACCAAAGTTGAGACATTGATCAATAGAAGAGTGTTGTCGATTTGTTAGAACCTAAGTAAATGAGGAAGCATTACGTTAAGCCAACGACTTTAAATTAAGAGCTTATTGAGAGGTAACCCAAGTTTAGTATCAATTATTGCATTTCATTTCATTTGACTTGATTTTATTATTTTAAGTTTTAATATTTCTTAGTTATTTTAAGAATAATATTCCCTTATAAAAACAATTAGGATGTGAAAAGCTTCAACATTGCGATGCCAACTCTGAGAGTCGCAACACCAAAGTTAGACACCTAAGTGTCATAATGCCCATGTTCCAACATTGCAAAGCTGCCATTTGGGTAACTAAAAGACCCAATTTTCAGGGCTGAGCATCATGACGATGAATCAAGGAATAGTACAAAATTTCCCAAATTCCCTCATTCCTCACTTCACTTTCTATACCCTAAAAACACCCTCTCAACCGTAAAATCTCAATCTACCATCAATCGGCCAAATTAACATAAACTCAAGCACTAATCATTGCTAAAAATCACTCCTAACACAACTAATTTTAATAATTGATTAACTATTTGGTTTGGAAGTCTTTGTAGAAACCATATCTAATTTTGATCAATATACTACATGGTACGATACATATACTTGCGTATATTTGTGCTATATTTACATCGTATCATGTCTCATGTGTATGTTTGTTATATTACGTGTCCAATCTCTCATTTTTATGCGTTGTGTTGTTATACCTAACCCTACGATCATTTTAGGTTTACCTTAGTGCCTGTACACTCCAACTACCCTAGCACACTCATACTTCCCTTCGCTTGGTACAAGGCTTCAATCCAAACTTCAGTATATCTCAAAAATTAAAGATCTAATAATAACTACATCTAAATGCCTTCAAATGACAATGCATCACAACCATCACCAATAACTAACCGCTAAAGGGAGCTTGAAAAAGATTAGCACAATTCAACCTTGCAACCAAAATCAAACTCTGTTGCACTATGCCACCTTTCGAGTTAATGGATTTAATGACTAGAAACTATATTTTTCAAGAGATTAGAGTTTGATAGTTCTTTTAGTTTGCTATATTCTTTATGCTTGTCCGCGATGATATTCTTACGTATTCATTTTTTAATTATTTAACATATATTGATAACTAATAATATATTTTATTTATAATGATTATATAGTTACCAATAATTTTTATTTCATATTAGAAAATATATTAAAAATAAAAATTAATTAGAAAAGTAATTATTTAAATATCAAAATAATATTGTGTTTTGATTTCTCACTAAATGTTAAGTTAAAATATTTTGAAATAAAAAAAAATATTTAGGGTAAAGATTAGTGCACTCAACCCAACTCAATGCAGCTCAGTCTAGTACTCAAGTTTAAACTTCTTCTTCTTCTTAAGCTGCCCACTCTAACAATCAAAATAGTCTAGTACTTAAGCCCAAACTTCCTTTTGAGTAGGCCAATTCGAAATGAGCTACCTGAGTGAAATTGAACTCGAGCCTAAACATTTAGATTTCTATAACTCTGCTTAGGAAGCCTATCTAGTAGGACCCGTGGCAGGACATGTGTTACCACTTAATAGCAGTATCAGAAGACACGTCATGGGAGCTTGAGCACATGCTACATCTTCATGAATTCACTAGTAGGTGTACACATCAACACAACTCAGATCTCTGCACATCACTAATGAGGCCTATTAAAAGAGCACCTGGACACCAAATCATCCAGTTATCTAACCTAAAGATAAAGTTATCTAAGAGAATCCTCAAATAGCCAATTAGCGAATACCGCATCAGCCACCACCAGAACTTTGTCTCCTACTAACATTACTGACACTACTGACATAGTAAACAAAAGTTGTCTAGGGTGGTTAAGCAGCTCAGTATAAGACTCGCCAGACTCAGGGGGACAGAGTCAAACGACCACTCAGTGTTCTCAGGTTTCACTAACTAAAGTTGACTATTATAGAAAAGCAACCAATTAGGAAACATCTAGTACTCCAAGCATCAGATGGTCTCTAATTATCCTTTTGCCCCCATAAAGCAAGTTCTCCAGAATACCCCTCATGATAGGGACGATCCTCCAATAATGTTTTGCCTTGTGTCACCTTTAAGAGGTAATCTCAGGCTAGCTTCCTCCACCTCTAGGGTTCACCTCTACCATAAAAACTTCATTTTCTCCAAGAAAAGAACATAAGTTCAAGTTCAAATTCACAAGTTCAAGGATGTAATAGATGAGAAGCTCCACTTTTATGTATTCACTTGTTCTCCTCACTTTCTCTTTATTTATATACTATGGTTTATGCTATAACCCTACTTGACAACCTCCAATCATCCACCTTTACTAAGAAAACATCTACTAAAGTACAAGACATGGCCTCCGCAAGTCCAAAAAAGGAGGGACATAGGAGATCCTACCTCATGAGTAACATTACTATTATTGTAATTTATGCCTTGCAATATCTTTTTCATATAGTGGATTTTAATGATGAGCTCTACCCAAGGATGTAGGCCTTTAGGCTGAACTACATAAATTTGTGTCTTGATTATCTATATATTGCACTTTCGTATTAGTAATAGTAATATTAAGTTGTGAGTTCAGTACTGGTGAGCTCTATTGAGTCCCATTTGTTATAATCGCCTCTAGACAGCTCCTCAACCATGATTGTAATTTTGACCATCTTATAAACCTTGAGTCCTCTTCAGCCTTGAAATATGTTATAGGCATTTTCTACTCACTATCTCTCTCAAACCTAAACACAGACTCAGTAGCCTTTTCCAACCTAGTTTGACCTTAGTAGCCTTAAACATGATCTCACTAGCTCTCTCCAACCTAGTTTCGACCTCGGTAGTCCAAAACTATCTCCTCTAAGTAGTTCTACACTCACTACCCTCTGAACTCCGGTGACCTCTACTAAGCTGTTGCTCTCCTTCGGTAAACAAATTCTCACTAGTTTAAGCTTTTGAGCCTGTCGAGCCCCTAAACCCGCAAGCTTACCAAATCTAGCTGAAAACAAAAACTATTGTCTAAAAAATAATATTCTTTGTTCAAACAACATTTCATAAAAAGATCTTTTATTTTAAACAAACAAAGTAGTCCTATTTTATCTTCTATTCCTTTCCACTTTCCATTTAATTGTTTTTAGATATCCATCTATACATAAAATTCAACATTATTTTTAAAAAATATAGTTGAACTAAACCTCAACAAACGGTATATATATATATATATAAGAGTAATGCTTTTTTTTTCAAATGATATCCCAAATTTTGTATTTCAAATTGAGATGGCAAGTAATTATTAGATGATGAAATTGTGCAAATTTTAAAATTATCTATTACACCATTTTATCACCAAATAATTACTTGATACATCAATTGAGATAAAAAAAAATTAATATACCATTTAAAAAATATAACATCATTATATATATATATATATGAATATGTATCTGATTTTGATCAAGTGACCAAAATCACTCAACTATTTTGTACATAACTAAAAAAATACTTAACATTGAGTTAAAAAAACCTAAACTTAATTTTCAATTAAAATCATAAATTAACTATTTATAGCAATGAGCAAATCAACCCACCTAATCAGTGCTTGTGTATATATATGTAAAACATAATAATTTAAATGACCCACCCTACAGTTTTCTATAAACTTTAGGACGAATGTTGACTATTAACCTGTAAATATTCATGAGCGCTCACAATAGTAGAAATTCTACTAAAATTTTGGCAGAGTTTCTCCTATTTTAAGGGCATTCCCAAACCTACAACTTAAAGTATAGCACTTCTATAAACATAATACCATCAACTATACTTTCAAACTTCTCATATTTCATCAGCAACTCACAAACATCAACATCAAATGAAAAGTAATACATTTATAACTCATATATCAACATATTCTAAGTATTTAAGATAGAGTTAACAAGATTATGGAATCAAATAGCATAATGCATAACACAAAGTCATCAAGCTTAAAACAACAAATTCTTATAGGCCTAAAAGAATAAGAAAGTCCATATATCCTATATGGCTCACAAAAAGACCTAAAGCATCACCACATGACTCACCCTAACTAGTCGCTGAGCTTGACAAGTCCACTATCCTCTGAAATGCGAAAAAAGTAAGGGAGATGAGTTTTCACAAACTTAGTTAATGGAATAATTTTAAAATAAAATGAGAAAAATAATAATGATAATAATAACAATAGTAATAATAAACTTTTATACTATAAATTTTAATCTTAGCATAAATAATGTAAATATTTAAAAATGTCATAAGAGTTATCAAATCTCATTTTATTCATACTACAAATGAAAGTTCAACAAAATCTGATATAATCTTATAAATGGTTTTCATAAATCGAATCACGTGTAATATATGTCATGAAATTTAAATATATTTTTTTTCAAAAATCTTACACTAAACTAGTACCCATAGAGAAACCTCATCGTACTCGAAATATCCCTTAGGCAGAGCGTTGGATATATTCATCTCTATATTATCTTAAATCCTCGTCTTACACATGCGCAGAATAAATTGGCTCCTAAAGAATAAAGCGCCCATATACACGACCCAAAATTTATATGTATACAAATGGACCCAAAAAGCCTGAACCTCATATCTCTATTTAAAAAGGGAAGAGTACTGTCTAGTGGTTTGAAAACTACTTTTATTTATATAATTATAAAGTCATTGAATCTCATCTCATACTTTATATTTTAACAAATGAATCATGTAAACATATTTCTATTAATACAACTGAGTTTTTATAATGTAAAATAAATACTTAATTTAAATATGTCCAAGAATTTTAATTAATAACGTAAAATAAATAATTTAACTAAAAATTTAAAAATTTAATAATTTAAAATAAATAATTTAAACTTTATAAAATCATGTATAATAAATAAAATCTTTAATATGAGAAATAAATTATATAAATACATAATAATATAAATTCTACTCATAAAAAATGATGACGTTTATTGAAAATACTTTATCGAAACACGTCACGTTCGAGAATCCTTCAACTCGTTATACAAATGCGAACTTTGCAGTACAAGATCTAATTGGTTCTGTATATCCTCTATAGATCCTTGTTCTCTCAGCAAAAATAACCCTTAACAAAAACAAGTTTCTTTTTTTTATTTTTTTTTTGTTTTACACTTTATAACTAATTTAAAGAAAAATGGTGCTTTGGTGGACATTGGGGAAAATGGGCTTGAGTCTTTTTTGTTTTTCCAAGACGTAGCCCATTTCAATAACTATTTTAACAACAAGCTTATTATATGAACATCACGGCAGGTACCATATATAGAATTTGTTTAATTACTTTACACCACTGTTTTATGTCATGTCAAAGTTAGGAAAGTATTTTATTATATTGGTATACTATTGGTGTTCAGAAATAATTTTCAAAACTGCCAAATTTACGATTTGAAATAACTCTACTCCCAAAAAGGTCTTTATAAGCTCTTCAATATAACAAGCATAGATTTAATGACTTTCATCCAAATATTAGCTCATTGGCTCTACCATTCATCACGCATAGCCATATGCTTAAAAAGAAATGGCATGTTTTTAATTGCAATTAACTCTACCTCAATGAATTTAATTGTTGTCAACAAGTTATTGGCCTTTTCCACTCTTGCACTCCCTTGAACACCGCACACGGGTGCAACAAAATCTAAAACTACAACCCACCCATGACAGAGCTAATTAATTTCAGTTTTGAAGAAACGCTACAGTTGCAACACGCGATCCCTCAGATCCACCAAACATGAATGTTGGGTATGTGCGAACATGATCGAGGTACCGGAATGGAGGTTCCCTGCTTGATTCTTCGTCTTTGGAGTTATCAGATATTTGGGGCACGTCAATCTTTTGATTTAAATTGGATACTTCCTGTACCAACTCGTCTTTTGTATTATTACATGATGTAATCACCTATTACAATTACCAAAACAAGGGAAAACATCAGATGTAGTAAAGGCTATCTCAGAAACGCAGAGATGAGCATATTATGCTTTGGATTACCCAAGTACTTTTGTGTTAAAGACTCGCAAGGGTGAAAATAAAACCCAGAAACTGGATGAAAGGAAGATCCTTACCAATAATCCACCAGGAGCCACCAACCTTGAAACAGAATCCCAGTACATCATCCTAGAAAAGAAAATCTTAAAAGTCTACCTTTTGCTATTCAGCAATTCAATAGAAATAGGTGCAAGACCAAATGGGCAGTAGATGATCAAAAGGAAACTTAATAAAATGTTGAATGACTTGAGAGGTTCTGAAAAACCTTCAATGTAAGTAAAGTTCAAGAAGAACATCCAATTTGATAATAGTAGTGCAGTCAGTTATATGAAATTCAAACAACAGCCAGAGATTGATTATTAGCTATTAGTTATTTGAGTATCCACAAGGGAAAGATGATGATATATCTGTAGGGAAGATAACTATTGTTACCTTTTGAGAGGACCATCAGGATGCAAACCAATGGCATCTAAAGTCCCTTTATCCATGACAAGCTGAAATTGTCTCTCCAGCTTTGTCTCAAGAACATCATCAACCTAAAAATGAAGTAACAGACACGGTAAAAGATTTAGATAATGAGGACCAACATTGCCATAAGTACTGAAGGTGTAAAGTGTGTGAGCTCGTTCACACAGTTTGTGAAGACCACTAAACTCAGCAAAACATCAGATAATCTTTGAATATAAATAGTTGACTTAAATCATTTTAGACCATACCTACAAAATAATCTCTGGATATATGCAGGCACATGTGTCTACATATATATCATCATCCAGACTCTCAGATAATAAAAAAATAAGGACCGTGATTCCTTGACAATTGAACAACATAATTCACAGCATTCTGTTTAAGTAACTTTTTTCTTATAATTATAAATTTTGTTAACAAAACCACAAAAAGGAACATAATTAAAACTTACAAATAGGTTAGAATGCAATCTAAAAAAACATTTACTTCCTTTTCCCCTTTTTAAATTATTTTGTTCATATTTGGAGTGGTTCTACTAATATATTTTTGTTTCTTAAATTGAAAAAACTTGCATAATGAAGTAGCAAAGTTAGTTCAGTGTAGAGACTCCATCCGCATGCGCGCATGCATCTGTACCTATATGTGGGTCAAGATGATTCATAATTGATAAAAATCGATAAGGTTAAATGAGATGCTGACCAAGAAGACGCTTGATTAAAATTTTGTACAAAATGACATAATATGATTCTGAAGATAAGCAGTTTTTTATACTAGGATATAAAACCGTTTTGCAGTACCAGGAACAGGGAGAAAAAAACCACAGGACTGATTAACAGAGGAGGCTATCACTTTAAGATATACAAACCATCATGAAATAAATCAAACTTGTGATTCATTCCTCAGGGTTATAGATGAAACAGGTAAAAGTCAACATGGAAATATTAACAAATTCATCATACCAAAAATTTGATACTTGAAAATCCATCACGAACAGCAAGGCTTTGAGCAAGGTTGATTGCATCTTCACTATAATCAATTCCAGTTAAATCAGAGAACCTGAATACACAAACAGACAAAATCTACTAATTATATATCATAGAATGTTGAGCAATATGTAATAGTATGAACAAATTTTTAGTCTTTTAACCAAAAATTACAATCAGATACTTCTTCCCTCACCAAGCCCATTGATGCAAGGTTAGGAACTCTAAGTTGATTTGAGAACATCCTAAAACTTGGTGGGCTCTAGATTGAATTATAAGAATACTCAAAGACTAAGACAGCAAAGAAGGTCTGAAAAAATTTACTATTCAACTATTTGATCTTGAACCATTCATAACTCGGATACAAATTAGGAATTGTGAACTTTTATAATGCCTCATTTGAGGTCTTCTTTTTGCTTCATCAGCTCAAAATATAGATCGACTTTGCATCCTAGGCCATGAATTTCGAAGCCCATTTATCTGCTATTATTACTCCTGTTTCACACAACATTTATTTCTTATGTGTCCACACAAAGAGATAGTGGACCTGATGTACATCGATATGCACTTGCACAAGTAAAACATTATATTCACTGATAGCCTTTTTACATCAGTATAGTACATAATACCAGAATTATATGAAAAATCTCAGTGCATACCCCTGCTTAGCAAGTTCTTGAAGGAGCAGACCATTGCCAGTCCCAACATCAAGAACATTCCAAGATGACAAGTACTTATCAGTTTCTTCCTCGTGCTCAGCCTTAGAATCATCAACATTATTCGGTATGCGACCCTGTGATATGTCAATACACAAGCTTTTCGTCCAGGAACAAACAACATCCATGACATCAGCCCCAAACCTAGAGAAAAAGGGGAAATGACAATCAAATAGAGAAGTTTTGAAAAACACAGTTAATAGAATAGTTCGAAAAGAGTTCTTAATCTTTATGCCTCTTCATTTAAAAGGGGATGCATAAAATATTTTCGGTCATTGCTACTGTATAAGAAGTTTAAATCAAGGTTATTTTTCTGAGAAATGAATAGAAAGTTGGTTAAATTCCAACCACTTGCAAACACAACATATGAACTCATCACCAATAATATTTTTTTAAAAAAAGCTGATTTCTTCCTCTATAAATTCTGATGTTTTTATGACATTACAAATAAGACTAAATGAATTCATCTCATCACTATATTTTGTCAATTTCTATGGTGTATTGTTTAGGCATTAAAGTTGCCACCCCTCTCTCAAATAAAAAAAAAAATGAAAAAGAAAAGGACAAAAGAATCAGGGCATTGTTGGATAGATAAATTTTGTCAAAGTAAGAAGCTTTTGACAACCTCTGAACATTCAATACACAATTCCTGAACTCAAAATTGTACTTAAAGTTTGAACCTTGGATAGTGTGTGTCTGTGTTTTTTAAAACTAAAAACTAAAATCTAAATAGATCTAAATTTGAGTGAAATATAAACAGATTTAAATTACAAATCTAAATAATGTGCTTGTTTTTCCAAATTCAAACATGGTTTAAGTATGTTGCTTTTTGAAACAATGCTTTTACACATTTATCCTTTAAAATCTCTTTAAATTATATTTCTCTTCTCTAATCAAATTCTTGTCTCCTCTTTCTTTTCTCTTTTTCTCTCTCTCTCTCTCTCTTTCTTCTTCACCCTACTTTTCAAAAACGTTCTTGTCTTACATCAATTGTCATCAAGCCTTTAAAATCTCTTTACCCAATGTAAGACAAGAAAGCTCCAGTACCCATTGTTGTAGAACAAGAGAGCAATCCCAATGCTATAGGACATGAAAGCTCTAATGAAATGTAAGATAAGATAACTCTATACCCCAATTGATGTAGGAATGAAAACAGGAGAAGAAAAGGAGATACTAAAAGAGAGGTGACAAATTACATAGAGAGAAGAGAATAAAAAAAATAGAGTTTAGAACAAGATTGAAGAGAAAACAATGTGATCCATATATTATTTTTGCAATTAATTCGAGCTCCCCGAAAAGATGAAGCAAGGCCACTTTTTAGCCGCTGAATGCAGTCACAAAAAAAAATGAAATCTACTTATCATAACAATGTCTTATAAATAAAAAGAATTAAAAAGGTTCCAAAGAATAGCAAGCAAAAGGGATAAATGATGTGAAGTAATTTGTTTCTTTCTAGTACATCAGTTCACAATGCAATATCTATTTATGTGTTGAAGGCTTGTACCATGCCTCCCACACAAGCAAATTCCCAATTGCCAAAGCAAGAAGAAACAACATTTGGCCCTACAAGTTTTCGTTGCTGTCAACATAACGTTAGACATTATCTGTTCTTGCATTTGCTAATGTGGGATGCATTGTACTGATTTTCAACCCCTTAAAAATGTGCAATGTATGTTTGAATTTAAATCATCTTTTTTTTAAAAAACATTTCTCCTCTCTCCTTTGCACTTATTCATTCTTTTAATCATAATGCCTTGTCAATAAAAAAAATCAATATTACTATCAACAGCCTGTCAGTTTAGACAATATTACTTTAGACAGGTTCTAAAGTAAATGGTCCAAAAACTGGTCTTACCAAACTTCACCAGCATGGCCATGTTCACGAAAATTTTCCAACTCATCTGCATATGCAGCATCCCAGTAACTCTGAAGACCTAGCATTGATGTAACCCCTTCTGGATCCGCCTCGTCCTTATCAGAACTGCTCTTACACAACACACAAAAGAAAAAAAAAGTCGGCACATACATCTAGCAACAAATTCAAGAATGTGAACATAAGCACTGATGTTTTTGCTCTTTGCCAATTTTAGATCCTAAAGCAAATAATTTGTTATTGCAGATAGGGAGACTCAAGCTAGCTTTCATGGTATATGAGCTACTTCTCTTGCAGTAAATAATTTTCATTCATGTTATGTATTCTTCCTAATCAATAAATATTATTCACATAGCTAATATTAATTTAGAAAACATCCCAAAATCTAAATGTTCAAATATAAAATTGCTTACAAAAACCAAGAACTCCACACAAATGGCTCAATCAGGAATTGCAATTAAAACATTAGTCACGAGTAACACAAAAATACTAATTCCTTCTCCTCTGTTTTCCTACATACTTTTTTTTTCTCGGTAACCAAACAGAAAATTAGCAAAAATGACAAAGATACCTGTAATCAGAGGAAGCGCGGAAGTTGGCAGCGGAGGAGAGGGCCTCAGCGGTGTCAGCGTGGCGCTGCTCATCGTCGAGAGTGCTCCCATACTCGCTCTTTATTGACCAGGAGTCCGCCGCAACAGACCGCTCGTCGTCCGACACCAGATCGCCGGCGGCTCGGTTCTGTTGCGGCGGCTGTTGTTGCGACAGCTCAGATTCTTCCGGTGGCAATCGGATTCCGGCCATTTCGATGAGTTCACAGAAACTGTAAGAGAGTTTTACAAAAACGAAGCGTCTTCTGAGATTTGACCGTGTTTAGTTACAGGGTAATACCCAGTGACAAGGGATGAGATTTAGAGATAAAAGTTTAGGTTAATTTCAACGAAGTCCCTTGATCTTAACCTTTAGAAATTACATGTGCTTTCTCGTAATTGTAGTGCACCTGGAGTGCTTATTTTTTAATAATAAATTTTTTTATTATTTTATTATTTTCTTTTGTTAATAATAAGCTCTCCATCTAATTTAATAGTTTTTAACAATGTAAATCTTAATATGGATTAGTTTTTTATTTTTATTTTTCACTATACATATCGTAATTCATTGATTTCTTATCCTCTATGATTTTTTTCTTTAATGTTATAATAATATTTTATATATATATATAACATGAAACTTTATTGATTTAAATTTAGCATACTGTAAGAAATCTAATATTTTATTTTTTTAGAAGGATAAATATTTGGTGGTAATGGACAACTTAAAAAAGTGATTGGGTTATCTATGGTGAAATTTATTATTTATTAATAAATGTTATTGATATATTTGTTCAAACAATTTATCTCTTTATATGCTTGGGTTCTATGTATCCTACAAATAACCTCTACTTAAAAATATTTAAGTAGAGGTTATTTGTAGGATACATAGACCCCCTTAAGCTCACTCTACATTAGGTCCTGTAATTAGAACATACATCAGTTAGACTGATATAATTTCACAATTTCACTCTCCACATCAACATTAGATCATCAAGGCTTGTCAAATTAGCCTTATTTTAAAGATTACTAGATAAAATGATAAGAATTAATGTAAAGTGTAATCCCAAGGGAATTATTGCTATATCGCAATGTTAACCTCTCATAAAACTCTCTCTTCTAGTCGACAAAAGACATGAGCTTGTCTAGAAATAAGAGAGACAAGCCTGTACTAGCTACAACCCCATACCTCAACATAGAGTGGTGGCACATGCTGCTAGACCTTCCTCACACCTGACTTTTATATAAAAGCACCTAATCAAAGAACATAGTACTCCTTAGACTGGGAAGCCTAATTACCCAAAAGCCTATGGCCTCAGCAAATTACCAAAGTGCTCATAGTTTTATAGAGGTCTTTCCACAATACATCACCATGTGCCACTTCAAAAGGCACTCTCCGGGCCACTTTTCCTTTCAATGCTTAAGGTATATCATCCAAATTCTTAGGGATAAGATAAGGTAACAAACACAATATACTAAACAAGTAAGAAAAGTCCTTTCTCCCTCTTTTGTAGTGCTTTCTAGGGCAAAACCCTAGGGATGTAACTACTATTGTAGCTCTAACTAATTTTAGTGTTAAAGGACCATTGTCGCCCACTCCTACTAGTGCCCACTTTTGATCATGCAATTTCTGTGCTCACCAAGTCTCAACACCTTAATAATGTCCTCATTCACTTCCAGCTCTGAGCCTTATCTTCCACTATACTTTGGCAGTCTAATCCATCTCTTGACATTATCCAACCTTTTAGGACTTAGGTCAACCTTCATCTAAACAAATTCCTACCATTTAAGGCCCATGATAAGTTTTGGGCCCTAACATTAATGACATTGTTTTTGGCGATTTTATATATGCAGCAGAGAGAAGTGGAACTGCACAACAAATCAAGGAACTCCAAAAAATACGAGAAATCTTCATCTCCATTCAAGTCGATTCGCCAATGTATAAATCAAAGTTCTTGTTTTGTTATCAAATTTCTTTTCACACTTCATGAATTTTAGCTAAAGTTTCTATAAACCAAAGAGGCTGGACCATATTGTTTGTTCTTTATAATGTACCATTAAAGCTATGTTCGTTGAGAGATGAAATGGGTTTAATGTTGTTTTTGTTCAGGTTTAAATCAAATGGGGTAAGTGAGTGTGTATGGGTAGTGAAATGTAAGTATGTATCATACACTATACAACGAAATCATAATATGCATTTCAAAACCGCATAAATATAGGCAATTTTATCAATAATAAAAAATATACCTTTGATGAACTACCAATGATGTTATTGGACAAAAGAATCTCAAAGTCTCACCTTAAAGTGTTATCTTAAACAAATCTAGTCCTTAACATAGGTGGAATCAAGAAGCTAGAATAGTAACCTTTAAGATTTTGTAAGATTTCTAGCTTGACACTTAAGCACCTTGAAACTCTCTCACTTGGTCGAATATAGCTTGAGAGAAAAATACAATTGTTACTTTTATTTCTCTCTAATGGCCAAATATATCTCTTGTGAAAGTTGAAGGCCAAAAATGTATTTTTGTCTACCTTTTATATATGTAATCTAATCTTTTTACATGAAGGATAAAAAACAAAACTATTTTTTTTTTATTCTCATGTAATTGGCTGAACACTTCCCTAAGTCATTTAGCTTATGTTTTTATTATTTTAAGTTATCAAAAGTACACTAGTCACCACCTTAAACAATGCTTAACCATTAAGTATTATTAAAATAATCAAGTGATTAACAAGTGTCCAACACCTGTCTAAGTGTTATCCAAAGCTTAACCATTAAGCTTTATGAAATAATCATGTACATAAAAAGTGTCCCATACTTGCCCAAGTACTATACAAAAGCTTATCCTTTAAGACTTATTGATGTGTCAAATTCTAGCAATTAGAATTTGATACAGCTCCATCCTGAGAGATCATAACACCAAATTTACTTATCCATAATGTTTTTGGATCAAACTCTTCGACTTAGTCTACTACTCAGTGCTCAATGAGTATACTTTATATTATGAGACTCTCTAGGTTCATATCCGATTTGTCTTATGAAACTCTGCCACAAGTTTGTGAAAAATGTTCCACATACATTACAGATATTACAAAGCGATGCGATAAATCATACAAATTGAAATTAAAACATATATGTATAATCCCTCTATCACCTATATTCTGAAATAACGGAGACATAGATCATTAATCTAAAATCTCTATATACTTGACCATAAACTTATCTCTAAATTTGTATTTCTATAAATAATATCCATAAACACTTTTACAATATTAATTAACTTATGAAAAACTCTTTTTCAAAGTTTATGCTTGTTACTACAAGACTTTCTAAAATACAATCTTAGAGCATAAAGATATACTGCTCACCCATATGAGTTGATAGATCTCATATTTACGCATATTAAACTTTATGAGCATTGTACTATACCCAATGACACTTAGAGGTCAGACTATTAAAGGTTTCTAACATGTGTGGAATCAAAGTATGGTGGATTGCTCATAAGCCCACCGTAGCACTTAGGTTAAAGGACCACGATTACTACTTAATTTGAGAAGATATTCTATTGACGGCTCTATGGGATGTCTATTGGAGGTACTCATGATTATGTTCAGTACTCATTCCTTACTGAAATATGTTCATGCGTATAGGAGCTTCCATTAAGCTCACAATCTATTAAGATTAACTGTCTGAACAATTCAAATATAGATATATATTGATCTAGAAGGAATACAAATCGACCCATGGTGGCAATCATAGATCAAGAAAGATATTTTCGAGAACATATTGTATAATAAAATTTCTAAGCATCATTTGCAAATCTTTGCAACTATGTGAGTACTAATATATTTCTAGGTCTTTTTTCTAATTCAGATAAGGTTCTAACTCTTGGAATGCTAACTCTTAGCACTGACCTAAACTCCTTTAGGTCTACAATATTTAAAAAGTAACAAGCTTAATACCATATATAAAATATTAACGATTTATTGAAATGTATATTATATAAATATCAATATATTCAAATAAAATAGAATGGCACATAAACACCATCTCCAACAACTCCCACTCCATCAACTCTATGTATTTCTCAAACACCTTAAGAGTTAAGACCTTAGTGAAAGGTTCCACTATATTATCCATAGAATCTACTCTACATACTATTATATTTTCTCTAGCCAAGATTTTTTTAATTATATGATATTTTCTCTCCACATGTCCAGACTTTTGGTGTGCCATTGGTTCCTTGACTTGACCAATTGGTCCGTTGTTATGCAAAATAGTAGGATAGGATCCTCTGAGCTTTAGATTATTTCAAGCTCTGCGACAAACTTATGTAACCATACTATTTCCTTTTGTAGCTTCTGAAGCTGCAATATATTCTGTCTTCATGGTAGAATCAGTTGTAGACGCCTATTTTGCACTCTTCCAACTAATTGCAGTAATATTGAAAAGAAACACATAACTAAATATAGACTTTCTATCATCTAGATATAACTAGAAGTATAAATCAGTGTATCCCCTCACCTGTAAGTCACTCACTCTATAAATAAAAAAACTTATCCTTTGTACCCTTAAGGAATTTCAAGATATGTTTCACAGCCATCCAATGGTTGTTACTTAGATCAGACTAATACCGACTCGTAACACTTATAGCCATACTAATATTAGGTCTCGTATATAACATGGCATAAACCAAGCTACCAATAATTGATGCATACGGTATATTAAACATTATAACCCTTTCATCTTCCTTCTGATGACATATCTTCCTACTAAGATGAATGTCATGTTTAAAAGGTGTTGAGAATTGTGCTTACATGCCATTCCATTTTGTATGAATATTTATTGTTTAATATTTATACAATGAACATTTTATTAAATTGTTAATATTATTAATTATATGGTAAGAAGCTTGTACGTTTAAGATATTGTAGATCTAATGGAGATTATATCTGATCTAAAAAAATTTAGGATAGTGCTAAAAGTTATAAGTGTTAAGAGTTAACAATGTTAAGAGTTAGCAAATTCTAAGAGTTAGAATCTTGTCTAAAATAGGACAACGGCATGAGAATATATTAATAATGACATAGTTACAAGGGGTTATAAATGTTGCTACGAAATATCATTATGTAGTATATTCTCAAAGTCTTCGTTCCTGATCTATGTTTACCGATGCAAGTCAATTCGTGAACCCTTCCAGATAAGTGTATGTTAATATTTGAATTGTCAAGATAATTAGTCTTAGTAAACTATAAGCTTTTTGAAAGTTTATATAGGCATACAGGTATTTAGTAAGGACTAGGTACTAAATAAACTCATGAGGATCTCTAATAGACATCCTATAAAACTGTCAATAGAAGGTCTTCTCGAGTTAAGTAGTATTCGTGGTCCTTTGACCTGAGCGCCACTGTGGGCTTGTGAGCAATCCACCATACTTTGATTCTAAGCATGTTAGAGACCTTTTATGATATAACCTTTGGGTGTCCTTAGGTATGGTCCATTACTCATAGAGTTCGGTGTGCATAAATATTGGATTCATCAGCTCATATAGGTGAGTTTTATATCCTAATGCTCCAAAATTATATTTTAGAAAGTTTTATAGCCATAAAAAGTAAACTCGGAGAAAGAGTTTTTTGTAAGAATAAACGATATCATAAAAGTGTTTGCAGATATTGTTTATAGAAATACGAATCTGGAGATAAGATCACGATCGAGCATATGGAGATTTGATGATGATGATCTATATCTCTACTCTTTCAGGATATAAAGGACGGAAGGATTAAACATTTATAGTTAACCTCAATTTTTATAGTTCAACATATTACTTTGTAATATTAGTAATGTGTGTATGCGGCATTTATACGAACTTATGGAGGAGTTTCATATGACAAATTAGATGTAAACTTAGAGAGTCTCACAATATGAAGTGTACTCATTGAGCACTAGGGTAATGAACTGGATTGAATAGTTCAAACTAAGAAATTTCAGTAAGCCGGGAATATGTTTCAGGATCTCTTAAGTTGGGCACTTGTTAGAGTTTAAGGATTAAGTACATCTTTTAATTAGTTGATAAAAGTTTTTAATCAATGAGAAGATGACAAATAGCAAAATAATAGCCCTTGATTGTTTTACTTTTATTACAATATTTGGGTTGCTTGTTAGACAAGCAAACTCAATTAAATAATACAAGAATTATTTACATTAAAATAATGTAAATTACTTACATTAAAAAAATGTAAATAACATTAAGGAATAGTTTAGCATGGGATGTGGCCCATGGTGTTAACAATAAATGGGAATTAAAATAAATGAAAATGTGTTTTCATTTTAGGCTAAAGAATTTGATTTGACCAAAACAAGAAAAAGAGAAAGTGAAGAGTATTTTTAATGTTGGCAAAAGGTGCTTTCAAAATTCATCATCTTTTTCTTAAAGGGTGGCTGGCCAAGATAAGTAGAAAGAGAGAATTAATTGTTTTGTTTATGTAAGAGTTGCAAGTCCAAAAACACCAATTGTATCTTTGAAATAAGTTAAGGGTTAAAGAGTTTAACCAAGAACAAAGTGCTTAAAGAGTTAAGCATCAAAGCTGCTGGAAATTCATTAGTGGTGTTGCCTTTTTAAAACTTCAAGCCCATCAAGTTGAATTCGAGAATTGCTAAAATGAGCACTTCAAGGTAAGCTCAATTTTGAAGAACAAATTCTAAAGTCTTCAAAGGTAAATTCTTGAACTTGTTAGTTAACAAGACTTGAATTAAGTGTGTTTTTGTTGAATATGAAATTATATTTTCATTCTGCTGTGTATTTTGTGTGTAAGACATACAAATTTTATATATTCAATAAACCCCTATCACATGCATTCAGCATAAATTACCACACACAACAAAAGGTACATTAATTATTTTAAAGTTACTGAAGTCATGCCTTTCAAGAACACTTTCTATGTACGAGAATTGAGAAAGTCTTATTAGCCTTCTAACTCTATCTTTATAAACACTTTCTATGTACGAGAATTGAGAAAGTCTTATTAGCCTTCTAACTCTATCTTTATAAAGCTTTATACCCATTATACAGAAAGATTTTCTTAAATCCTTTATAAAGAAGTTCTTACTCAGATAACTCTTGACTGAGTGTAGCATACCAATATCGTTTCTGATAATGAGTATGTCATTCACATAAAGAACTAGAAAGACAACCATATTCCTATTGAATTTTTTGTACACATATTCTCTCTCTTCATTTTTAATAAAACAAGACCCTTTGATTACTTCATCAAAATAAATATTCCAGCTTCAAGAAGTCTACTTAACCCCATGAATGAACTTCTTCAGTCTGCACACTAGATTTGAAGTTAGGCTGGACATAAAACCTTCAGGTTGTCCTATGTATATCTCTTCTTTGAGATATCAATTCAGAAAAGTAATCTTTACTTCCATTTGCTAGATCTCAAAATCATAATATACTGTAATAGTCAATAGAAAAATTTGAATCAACTTCAACATGGCTATTGGTGAAAAGGTTTCCTCGTAATTTATCATTGACTTATGAGAATAACCTTTTGCCATTAGTCAGGATTTGAAGGTCTCTACCTTCTTATCTAGTCCACACTTTTATTTGTAAACTTGTTTATAACCAATAAGAATAATTCCTTTTGGAAGCTCAACTAAGTCCCAGACTTAATTGACATACATGAGTCAATTTTAAATTTTATGGCTTCTTGTCATTTTTCCGAATCAACGTCTAATATCAACTTTCATAAGTCAAAGGATCCTTTTCTTTAACTAAGAAAATGTCAAAGACACTTTCAAGCATTGTACCATACCTAATAGGTGGTCTTGAGATCTTTTCTAACCTACGTGGAAGGTGTGTCAAAGATATCTCACTCAATTAAGACTAAGGTTCCATCATTGGTTCATAAATATCATGTTTGACTTCATTAAGTTCAATCCTTCTATAATCCCATGATTCATGATAAACTGTATCTCTTGGAAAGTAGTATTATGAGCAGCAAACACATTTCATTCCTTTGAATCATAGAACTGATATTCCATAGAGTATTTGGGATATCCAATGAACTGATACTTGTACCCCTTGGGCGCAAGTTTATACTGTTGTGTAACCTTTACGTAAGTAAGATAGCACCAAATTTCAATATACTTAAGACTCAATTTCCTCCTAGTCCATATCTCATATGGAGTAGTAAGAGTTGCCTTCAATGAAACTCTATTCAATAAGTGAGTAGCAATTTCAAAAGTATAACCCCATAGATATTCTAAAAGATCAGTAAAGCTCATCATTGATCGAACCATCTCTAATAAAGTCTGATTCCTTCTCTTTAAAATAATAATGTGTTGAAGAGTATTTAGAGGACTATATTAAGCGAGAATCCTATTCTTCTTCAAATAATAGTTGAATACACTACTCATGTATTCATTACCTCGATATGATCGAATGTTTTTAATAAACTTACCAGTTTGTTTCTCTACCTTTAGTTGAGACTCTTTAAACATTTCAAAGGTCTCTGACTTGTCTCTCATCAGAAACATATATTTGTATTATAACAAATCATCAATAAAGATTATGAAGTATCGAAACTCACTCATCGTAGTGTGATTCATTGGACCACATACATCACTATGTATTATTTCTAACAAATTAGTAGCTCGATCTCCAACACTAATAAAATGAGATTTGATCATCTTTCCTTGAATACAAGATTCACAAATTAGATAAGACTCTATGATAAGATTAGGTATCTGACTATCCTTAACCAAATGTGTTAGGTGTTAGACGCCTATATGATCTAATTGCATATGCCATAATTCTATATTATTCAAATTGTTTGAACTATTCCTTTTGTTTACTTATACATTCAAGACATTTCTTGTTGTATCTAAAATATAATGCTTTTCATTAATTGACATTCAAATAACAAAACATTATCAACATTATATAAACATAAGGAACCATTCCTAATATATATATGATAACCTTCAATGTCTAATATAGGAAGGGATATAATCTGTCTGATAATATTCAGCATAAAATAATAAGTATACAATATAATAAATCTATAACAAAGGAGAAATAACTCAAAATGCTCAACAAACTCGACCTGTAAGAAATCTTCATTTCCAACATAAAGCTAATTTTCTCCATGCTGTAGCAGTTTAACTTTCTGCAACATATTATAGATGAGAGAAGGCAGGAAATATCTAATACCCATCCTATACTAGCATCAAATGCTAATAAAATGTTAATGATAGGTAAGTGTATACTTGAGACGTTCTTCTTGACTGTAGTAAGGTACCTCAGACAATTACACTTCTAATGTTTGTCCTTACCACAATGGAAACATTTCCCTTTGTCTTTGTTCTTCTCTTATGGGTTGGATATAATATGTCTCTAAGGAGATATATATGCTCTCTGCTTTTCCTTTTTCTTGCCCTTAAACTTCCAATAACCCTTCGATGTAGAAGATGAAGCATCACCTTTAACGTTGAGGGCTGTACGCCATTTATTTATATCTTTTTGTGCTGTGAACCCTTGCATATTGAAGTTCATGATGAATTGTACAAACGACCCCGATAGAGGCTGGAGAATCAAACTACTCCCGAAACTATAGTTCACAGATACATCCATAGTCTTTAATATTTCAATGTACGAAATCATGTTAAGTACATGATTTTCTCTCATTTAGGGACAATAATATTCCATTAAAATAATGGAACGGCTAGCAATATAACATCATTTTATGCTATATCACCATTGTACTATAACAAGATATTGTTTGAAACCATCAAATGAAACTTTTGTGCTTTCTTTTAACTTTTCGATGTTTTAGTTACAAAGACTTCACACAACCCTAGAAATGAATAATAATTAGAAAATAATCTATATATATGTGTGTGATTACTTGACATATTTTAACTAGAAACCAAAAGTAGTGATATTTCTTGTTAGAAATTTTGAAAAGTTGATAGATGCTTCACAAAACATAGATCACACACATAAAGGATAGTAAGATAAAGTGTGTAAGAGTACACTATACTTAAAGATAGATTTTCACCCCTCTAGAACATTGTCCAAATACAATCAAATTGTATGGTTATCTAACCTCCAGCATTCAATGGCTTTAGTTCTGTATGGTGCACTCCAATGAAACTGAAACTTAGAACAACTCTTTGATATTTTATGCATGTTTTATGATCTCTTTCTTCTAGTATCAAGCCATATACTATAAGTAGTAAGTAATATTTCATTTATGACACAACCCTCTATATGTACCTCTTGGTTTATTATTATTAGATCAAAATTTAAATTTGATCAATGGTTTAAAACCAACCATTACCATTTTTCAAACCAAAATGTGTCATTAATGGTTGTATTATTTCATATTTAATATGAAAGGATACAACCTCATGAATAGTTATATATATAAAATAAAAGGACACAACTTTTCACTAATGTGTATCTTGAAATCCTTATGAAATTCTAACAACCCTCTCAATATCAAAATATACAAACAAGTTTTAGAGAATATATATATATATATAATTCAATGTATATGTATTGATGCTTGTCAGGTTATTGACCAAACATTGGACAACTAATCGTATCTCACAAGAACTTGGTGAAACCAAGTTTCTATCAACCAATGCTCTTTTAGCATGAGTCAAAGGACTAGCTACCTAAGTAAGTTTTTTTTTGTTGTTTTGGCACTTTAGGCCCTGTGCTCAACTAGATTCATAAGTTCTTTAGAGATGCCTACCTAAGCTCTCATAGAAAGATCATACTCGTATAGGTGAACCCTCATCAAGTGTGTTCTATAGTATAACACACCACTAAATATTATTACGATATAGAGTTCATTAAGAGTATAAAACTCATCTTTTCACTACAGATGTATTACCTAGCCTTAGGGGTAGACTCTTAGTATATAGTCAATAGTACAACATGATAACAAGTAACTTGTTCTGACCCTCAATGAACCTACTTCATAGATCTCCAATCACATAGGTGGGGTTACCATTACTCTTACCTTATGCTCATACATAATTCATTCCCCTTTGACTTCGAATCACTAACCTCATTTTGTGATTTGTTAAAAGATTGACCAAATTCAACTTTGACCTTATAGAATTTTGGCTCTCATAGCCAAACATAAGCAATTTTATATCACCAATTGCTTACTTTTTCCACCATGATATTCAACTACAACTTTTGAATATTCAATATTCGAACATGTTCTTTTTAATAGCCTAAATTGAATATTTCAGAGATAATAATACACACCTGAACAAATCAGCGTTGCAACCCTAATTACTGAAGCCAAAGTCATAAAATGGCACAATATAGGCCTGGTGTCGCAACTTAGATTGCCCAGCGCAGTGATGCTGAGCACTCCGTAATAAGCACCACAACGTCGCTTCTCTAATGCCATCGTACTGGGCCCCTTTATTTTCTCTGATTTCCTTTTTCACTGGCAAACAATATTCATCATCAAATATATAATAAAGAAGACTTCAAAAGTCTAATTTATTGACATTGAACTACTCGTCAAATGCCAATTTCCTATGATGAATAACAATATATATCACTTCATGCATAATAAATTTGTAGTAATTCTCATAAAACCACATATTCCTTTCACATGCATATAATTGAATGCATTAAGAAGTGAAAATCATAATATACCATGCATAATAAATACATATCAAAAGCCATCAAATAGAATAAAAAAGAACAAACACACTTTGTTGTTATTATAGATCATTCTATCCATCAAGCATAAATCTATCCTTAAGATTGTCTAAAATTTTGAAAAGTTTATGGATGATTCATAAAACATAAATCACACAACAAAGAATAATAATCCAAACTTATAAGAGTACATTGTACTAAGGATAGTGTTTCGCCCCTCTAGAACATTGTTTTAGTGCAATTAGGTTATATAATAATAGTAAGTCTTAAGGTGTTAATATTGATATTAATTTAGTATTATTACAATTTTGAATATTTTATAACTCCAATATTAATGTATAATTTGTGTTTGAAATTTATAACTCTTAGAATTAATTTTCATTAACATGAATTTGAATTTTAAAATTTGTAACTCTAAGAGTTTTATTGTATGGATTAAGTTTTGTAATTCCTAAATTAAATTAATTTTAATATAAGGTTTTAAAACCTTTTAACTCCAGTAATCCTCACTAAAGATTTGAAAACCCTTTATGTGTATTAAGTTATATACAATTAATTATATATTACAATAATTTATTATGTAGATGGTAAATATGTCTTTCGAGCTTGAACCTATATTTAGTGTAAATGGCATCTATTTAAGAAATCTAAGTGAACTACATCTTGAACTCGATTCCTTTGACCAAATTTTAATTACATACACACATAATAATGACTAAGACTTGGTTTTATGGGTTAGCACTATTAATGGCCATATACTCGTATCTTCATTTTCATAAGAGTTTTAGAGAACAACTTGATTCCTATAGTCATGACCTCACAATGACTTTCATTTAGGTGAGTCCTCCAAAGACATATCTGATATATGCCTTTTAAAAGTATGCTCACCTTAGACTCATTTAAGGTAAATACCCTTATAAATGTCACATCGCAATACTTTTTACCATAAGAATAAGCGAAAGCATATTTTCTTTAAGAAATGTCCATAAGTGTAATGTTATAAAGTCATGCAATATAGATTGTTCTTACCTATTGAACCTTCTTTATGGGATCTCTAATCACAAGTTATATCTTTATGTAACTTCCTTGCGGGCCTAAGCCTATCCCTCTCAATAATTCTAAGATGACTTTCCTCGAAAGCCTTTTTATCAATTGATCAGCTATATTCCACTTAGACTTAAGATACTCCAAAGTTATAATAGCATTACTTAGAAGACTTTTAATAGACTTGTATCTCACTATAATATGTTTGTTCATCTTTTTGTTTGTACAAGATTATTTCACTAACTCTATAAAAGTTTTACAATCATAATGCAGTAGAATCATAGATAAACTTCTACCTATAATAGGTATCTCCATTATAACACTTTTAATCCATTTAGTTTCTTTGCAAGCTATATCAAGAGCTATAAAATCAAATTCCATAATGCTTGTTAAAACTAACTTTTGTTTCTTAAAACTCTAAGATATGGCTGCCCCTCTTTAAAGAAATATATAACCACTTATAAACTTAACATCTATGTTACCGATTATTCAGTTTGCATCACTATATCCATCTATCACACAAGTAAAACCTTGATAACGTAAGGAATAATCAATGAAACCTCTAAGATATTTGAAAATTCTCTCTAAAGCATTTCAATGTTATTGTTAGGATTATGAGTATATCGCTAGTTAAAGTTTGATTATAACTTATAGGATTCTTGACTTTATTTTTGAAAGGAAACAAATTCTGTTAACTTTAGAATTTATAACTAAGAATCTATTAGAACTACTATTTTTACCATAACCTATGAAAATAGTATCTATAGTTTTAGGGCCTATATTCTTTCTCTTAGGATTAGGAATGCCAACTTTAAGTACCTTATACTGTAAGAATATTAAGATTATAAGCTCTAGCCTTCCAAACCTCATAAGGAGTCCTTTCTCGATCCTTTATTGTTACCCTATTTAGTATAAAAATATGTAGATAGCATTGCTTGCCCTTATATGTTCTTGGATAAAGCAAAACTTTACAACATCAAATTCACCATATCCATTAAAGTTCTTTTTTTTTTCTTTCGATAACACCATTGGATTGTGGTGAATATAGAGAGGTTACCTCATGTATAATTTCTGTTCTCTTTACAAAAAGTATTAAAAGCACTAAGTGTAGATTCTCCTCCTAAGGATGGCAAAAACTAAAAAAACCTAAATTTGAAAAAAAAAAAATTCGGGTTCCATTTTTTAGGTGGTTTCCGAATATAGGCCTAATCCTAGTTTTGTAGGATCCATAAAATTTTGGGTTTTCTAATCATTTTTTTTAAAGTCCTAAAATCCTAATTTCTAAACCTAAATGGCTAAATTTTAAAAATTCATTTAGGAATTCCCAATTTGTTATGAAACTTTGAATATTATTATTATGTGGCAACGCAATATTATTATTATTTTTATAATTACATAAAAGAATATCTATTATTAAATTACTAATATTACAAATTTATAATCAAATTAATAAATTCGTATTTAGTACATTATTATGTTTCAAAATTAATATAAAACTTATTGCAAAAGAAAATTGAGTTGACAAAAATTGTAAGTTGAAAAAAGGTAAGAAAATAAATTTAAAATTTTAATAATCATAAAAGAAAAAAATTAATAAAGTTTAAAACATATTAAATTATGAATACAAATTTACAACACAAATTATACAATCTAACAATTGCTTTACAAAATAAACACTCTAAAAGTTTAAATTTTATCTAAAAAAAAAACAAATTATTTTTTTTAAAAAAGGGATTAAATAACCCAGTTTTGGCTTGCCCCCAAAAAAACTCGGCTCTAGTATATTACAAAAAACTAAGATCTAAATCCAAAATTTTCATCCCTATCCCATCCTTTATTAGATCTAAATTTCTTAATCCTTTTCTCTATTTGATTCTTTACCCTATTCTAATACATTTTGAATTTATCAAAAACTTCATCTTTTATTTTAATCAAATATATATAATAGCATTTTAAACAATCATTAATAAATGTTATAAAATATTTATTACAACTTCTAGTGGTGTTCTATTGCAATCATAAACATCATTATATATAAAATCTAAAACTAGAGTATTCCTTTCTATTGACTTAAAAGGGTTTTTAGGTTGTTTGGCTTGTACATAAATTTTACACTTATGTTTAAAATCAATTTATATATTAGGTACTAAACCAAGAGCCATCATTCTTTTAATCTTTCTCAAAATCACATGACCAAGTCTATTGAAAAACTTTGAGGAAGGAATGATCTAATGCCATTGTTGATAATTTGAGGGTTCTATTACTGTGAGAATAATAGTACTATATATGTGAACAATACCTCTATAATAGTAACCTATGAACAGTACTCTTACTACTGTTCTAAGGCTCGAACTACTTAGCTTCAAATACTACTGATAGAAATTTATAGAGTGTGTTATCACTGTTGGATGACTTTGGTTATAGAATAAAGTAATTGATTATTTGGTTAAGAGGGTATTTTTGATCAAGCTTATATTTGAGATACAACCATCATATTTGATTGATATATGGAGGAGAATATAGAACACAACCCTTATGGCATACATATTTAATATAATAGTTGGGTTCTCACCCATTGTTACAAATACGCCCCTATTTATACATTTGGTAACCGACTTATGTGTAGAAAATTAATCACACATTTTCATACCAAACTCTTGTAATATCTCACTTAACACCCTGATATTTTTGACTTATTACAGTTTTTTTAAATATTGTTTTACTTATTACATAATTCTAGATGTTTTAGAATCTTGACTCAACTAATCCTTAGATTTTATTACAAGATTTTTCGACATTTTCTAAATATTTCTAGAAAATGCATTACATTTTCAACACTCCTCCTTAATGCATTTTCGAAGTGACTTTGTCTTGAAATTGTTGTGCACCATCGTTGCTTTTCTTGGTGGTGACTTTGTAAATGATCTTGCATGATATTTTTCTTGTAGCAGCCTTGTTGGAGTTTTGGCTTCAAATTTCTTTTTGAGACCTTATTGCTTCTTGCATGCCTTGTAAGCTTATTTTTTCATCACTTCTGTTATGATGTTTTCTTGATTCTTTATCATGGCTTGTTGCCTTGTAGTCTTCTTTGCTATCACTTGTGTTATGATATTTTCTTTTTCCTTTGTCACTTGTTTCCCTGTAGTCTTTTTGCCATAACTTGTGTTGTGATGTTTTCTTTTCTTCTGTCACTGCTTGACAGACAAAGGAAAGCTCCCCATCTTCATTAATTTTACTCTTCTTATCCAAACATTTGTAATTTGGACGTTGTGACTTGTTTCCTTGCCAAAAACTTTCTTATAATGATTTTTTTATTCCTCGTGGAGAATAAATTCTTTTTCTCAATTTTTTTATTTTCTCATCCTCTGTATTTTTAATAGATTCCTACCCTAATTGTTTTTAGACAACAAATTTTTCTTTGATTACTTTGAAATAGTAATCTTGAGTTGTCTCAATATTTTATAAATCTCTTTGTTATAGATTGATGTTTGATTATGTGTACCTTGGCATTCCCTTGAAAACTTTCCTCCAAGATATTCCAAGCTTCCTTTGTCAAAGTTGCTCCATTAATTCTTGAAAATAATATCACCCTACATTTTACGCCCCATTATGATCAAACTAGTTGTGATACCATATTGAAAAAATTTGAGGAAGGAATGGTTTAATGCCACTGTTGATAATTTGAAGGCGGAATAATAATACCATATATGTGAACAGTACTGCTATAAATAGTAACTATATGAACAGTAATCTCACTACTGTTCTACAATCCGAACTACGTGGCTTAAGATATTACTGATAGAAATTTATAAGGTGTGTTACAACTATTAGGTAACTTTAGTTATAAACTAAAGTTATTGATTATTTGGTAAATAGGGTATTTATGATAAAGCTTATATTTGAGGGGCAACCATCATATTTGGTTGACATATGGAGAAGAATATAGAATGGAACCCTTGTGACTTACATATTTGATATAATAGTTGGGTTCTCAACCATTGTTACAAATGCGCCCCTATTTATACATTTGCTAACCGACTTATGTGGAGAAAATTAGTCACACATTTTCACACCAAACTCTTGTAATATTTCACTTAACACCCTAATATTTTTGACTTATTACAAATTTTTCTAGATATTTTTGACTTATTACAAATTTTTCTAGATATTTCTAACTTATTACATAATTCTAGATTTTCTAGAATTTTGACTCAACTAATCCTTAGATTTTATTATAAGATATTTTTGGCATTTTTTAAATATTTCTAGAAAATGCATTACATTTCCAACAATGTCTATCATACCACATATTAATTGTTACAACACTAAAATCTTCAAATTTTTTATTAAAACTTGAAATATTATTCAACTTAAACAAACCATCACAAATATATCATTTACCTACAAATAAATTGTTTTTAAAAACCACTACTCTATTAGCCTCTAACACAATTTTATATATTTGTTGTACTAAAAAAAAATCCACTGATAAAATTTCTCCTTACTCCAGGTGAAACATCCTTGAGAGTCAAAATCTTTCTAGAGATCATATTCAATTTAATATCTCTAACACCAAGTATTTATCCAGTAGAATTATTGCCTAAAGTCACATTTCTTATACTTGAGTGCTAATAATTTTTAAAATAACCGAGGTCAATACAAACATGTACATTTGCACACGAATATAATCACCATTCATTATTTTCAAAAGCAAAATTAATACTTAAAAAAATAGGATTACATCATATAATGGGTTCACTCGAAACATCCTTGTCTTCTAGCACGTTAACTTGGTCCTTTTATCATTTTCTAAAATATTTAGACTTAGACTTACAAACCTCAATGTTATTGAAGTAACGGTCCTTAGCCATATAATTGATCCTTCCACAAACAAGCATGGCCTATATTCATTGCCTTTAGAATTCTTAAAATTATTATGGTGAGAGTTTGGTTGATCTTTGTCTTAAAGTTTTTCTTATTGGGATGAGAGCTATTGTTTTCTTATTATTCTTTGAGCTTTCTACTAAATTTACCTTGTAGTCTCATTTTCACTCACATCATTGGACCTATTTTTCTTTTCAATTCTCACTAGGTTAATCACTTATATCATGGTTAGTTCTCCTTATCTATGCTTAAGAGACTTGAAAAATTGGACTAATTAATAGGTAGCTTATCTATTAAACAAGATATCTTATAATTTTTCACTAAGTTTGATGTCAATTTCTTAATTGTTTTTCAAATATGATTGAAACTCAAGAATTTGATCATTCAAAAGTTTTAAGTCTACCATCTTATAATTATTAAAACTAGAAACAACAAATTTATCTATACTAGTGCCTTCTGCCCCATAAATGACTTCTTGTGAACTATTCATTTTCTTAAAAATTTCTAAAAATAAAGAAATATGCAATCTAAATATATATCATAATTTGTTAAAATAAAATAACTAGAAAAAATTAAACGATATAAAATTATATGCAATATAGTAAATAACAATTCAGATTGAAGAAACTATAAAGAACTAACTCCTTATTTCAATAAATTAATTAAGTGTACATTAACACTTAAGAGGACAATTGTTCTTCTTATAAAAGTAAAGTCTTTTTAAGAAATAACTATAAACAATTTAATTATTTTAAAAGTTATTATAAAAACAAAAAAAAATATAGATAAAGAAAATCGAATTTGTTCTTTTAGAAAACAATAAATGTTTATAACCCTAAAAATTTACAAGAAAGTTTTTAGAAATTTAATTATTATAATTGCAAGAAATTTGAGAAAATTAAATTCAATACAAGAAATGAACTCTTTCATATATAAAAATAAACTTTACGTTTTATTCTAGTTGTATAATAAGAGGTAAATAAAACTAACAAAGTAGCTAACAAATTGCTAATAACAAATATCTCAATTCAAGAAAAATAATAAATATATTAGTTTAAGAAATCAACACCAATAATAATAAACCTCAATTTAACATAAAATATTAAGATTCTCTTTGGCTTTAGAATGCAAGTTACGTGTCTATATTATATTTTAATTTGTAGCCATATCATAAAATCATATAATATAAAAATTTTAATTATATAAATTAAGTAGTAAAATTAACACAAATATAGTCAAGAAAATAAAATATTGGTTTGTGCAATAGAGAGGCATGCGAGTAGCACTGTCATAAAGTCAAAATGGCCTCTTCTCGTTCGGGTACATGCGGTTCTCCTAAACTCTAAAATATAAACTAAATACTCTCAACTACTCTCTTTAGTGAGTAAGATCACCATAAGAAAACACCATGTCTTACAATGTCAAAGTTGCAGAAACATAATGTGTTAGAGTTAGTGCTTAAGTACCATTCTAATTTTGTATGAATATTAATTATTTAATATTTATACAATAAATATTACGTAATAAATCATTAATAATTAATCATATGATTCCAAGCTTGTTACTTTCTAGACATTGTAGATCTAAAGAAGTATAGATCTTATCTAAAGGAGTTTAGATCAATGCTAAAAGTTAGTAATTCTAAGGAGTTAGAACCTTATCTGAAATAGGGATAAAGACCTAGGAATATATTAGTAATGACATAGTTACAAGGAGTTGCAAATGGTGCTAAGAAATGTCATTATGCAGTATGTTCTTGAAAATATCATTCCTGATGTATAGTTTCCGACACAGGTCAATAGGTATTCCTTCCGAATCAGCATGTGTCTATGATTGGATTGTTCAAATAGTTAGTCTTAGCATACTGTAGGCTTAGCGAAAGCTCGTATACACAAGTAGGTATTTAGTAGGGATTGAGTACTAAACAGACTCGCGAGGACCTCCAATAAACATCCCATTAAGCCGTCAATTAATGGTCTTCTTGAGTTAAGTAGTATCTATAGTCCTTTGACCTGAGCACCATGGTAGGCTTGTGAGTGACCACCAAGCTTTTATTCCACGCATGCTAGAGACCTTTCATGGTCTAATCTCTAGGTGTCATTAGGTATGGTCTGATGCTCATGAAGTCTAGTGTACATATATCTAGGATCCATCAGCTCATATAGGTGAGTTGTATATACTGATGCTCCAAAATTATATTTTAGGAAGTCTTGTGGCCACAAGCATTAAACCTTAAAATAATAGTTTTCTGTAGAGTTAAATAATAAAGGAGTTTACGGATATTGTTTATAAAAACACAAATTGGGAGATAGGTTCACAGTTGTGTATGTAAAGATTTGATAGTGATGATTTATCTCTTTGCTCTTCCAAGATATATATGACAGATGGATTATATGGATATAGTTGACCATAACTTGTATGGTTCATCATGTCGTTCTATAATATCCACAATGTGTATGTGAGGCATTATTCATGGACTTACGGAAGATTTTTGTAAGACAAATGGGTGTGACCCTAATGAATCTCACAATATGAAATGCACTCATTGAGCATTAGGTAACGGACTACGTCAAATGGTTTGATTTGAAAAATTTTCAGAAAGCAAAATTGGTTCCAGAATATTTTGGGAAGCATACTTGTCAAGTTTTAAGTGTTAAAAATATATTTTATTAGTTAAAGTAGTTAATTAATAGAAATGTGACAAGTGGCATAATGCATGTAATACATGTGTGACATATGGCATATGCAATTATTTAATGGGTAACAATTAGCAAATGAAGTGGGACACTTGTCTTCATCTATATGATGCATAAAGGACAAGAGTCAAGTGATTATTTGCCAAGTATTTTAAAATTTGTTAATATTGTAAATAGGTCCCCATGTTTTGCCATATATGTGCTAAGCTTTGCAAATGTACTTAATTTCATTTTTACATTTTAGAAAATTTGAGAGATTGAGAGCAAGTGTCACACGAATTTGATCTTGCTGAAATTAAAGCTACAATACTAGCTTCACAATTTGACAAGATTATTATAGACTAGAATTGATTAAGAGAACACTTCAAGGTGAGCATTGAAATTGGATACTTCACCAAAAGTCTTCAAGAGTCTATTCTTCTAGACTTTATTAATGTAATAGACTAAAACTCAATATGTGTTTGTTGAATAGGAAATTAGATATCTATTCCATTACTTAATTGCATATATGACATGCATATTGAATATTCAATGAACACTATCATATGCATGCACCCTTAGATGCACTATAACAATAGTATCAAAGCATGTTTGTGTGCTTTTTTGGGTTAATGATGTGTGTTTGAAATGTATAGGATGCTCAAGAATAATAGGTTTTTCATTTTCAAGTGTTGGAAGTGTAGAACAAACTTATTGTCGAGTGAACGATGAGGCATTACACATATAACATAGGGGCATTCATAGTGGTTTGATAAACGTTGAGGCGTTAGATGTATAACATTGAGGTGTTCGTGGCATCAGAATGCACATTGAGGCACTCATGTGTCTAACACTGGCATAGTTGTAGACACTAGATGAATTCTACAGTGTAGCATTCCAACATTAGAGCATCTAAGGTCCAAGATGTTGGAACCTACTAGATGAGCATTGGCTTGTCACAGCAGGGGTGTTATATAATAACACTGCGGTAATGAAGTATGCCACGTTGGGGCATTTTCTATAAATCTTTAGGGCGTTGGCTTTTCATCGTAGGGGTCTTATATAATAACCCTACAGCGGTGAAGTGTGTGACACTGGGGCATTAAAGTAGTTTAACTTTGGGGCGTTCTAATTTATAACGCCGCGACATTCATAACAATCCACTCAATTTTGCATTCTTTTTCATGTGATGTTTATTTAGGCAATATAATTGTCAAATACGAGCACTATTAGTGGGGGTTAGTTATGCATGCATAAAACAAAAGGATGACTATGAATCAAATCCTCATGATATGCGGATAGTTATAAAATCTCTCTTAATTAGATTGAAAATGTATTTCATTATAAGATATTGCTATACATGATCTGTGATAAGTGCATTTTATACATTATATTGTATCTCTTCTAAACTTGGTGATTGTTTAATTTAAATAAGAATATATGGCTTTTATGTGTATTAATTTTATTTTGTAAGTTTCAAGTTAATATGGCTATTTGGGGTGAAAATTCAAAGAAAACGAGCAAAAACCAATGTTACAATGCGATGAACAATGTTGATGAATAGTAAAAGCTCTACAGTAACCCAACTACAGTGCTTGGTGCCTAGGCGCCAAATTACCCAAGATTTGGCACCCAAGCGCCACTACCTTTATTACCCATTTTCTTACCTTAATTTAAAACTTATAAATACTATTCTTTAGCCACTTCTCACACTATGAAAGGAGCACGAAATAAAGAGAGAAACTTAAGTTTTTAGTAAGAGAAACGCCATTGAAGCTTGAATTGAGGGAGGTTATTGAAGATTGAAGGCTCCAAAGGCTTCTCCAACTAGTTCCTTCTTCTTTCAGTACTTCATTTACATTATTTCTAGTTTGTAATTATATTTTGTGTTGATTTAAACATGAGTACTTTTATGAACATTTGGATGGATGTAATTGAATATTTCATTATGGATTACTAGATTAAATGTTCTAGGGTTTAGTGGAACTCTATTGAATTCTATGTATTGATGTTATTTTGTGATTAATGATTATTTGATGTTTATTCATTTATGATTTTTATATGCTTAATGCTTCTAATTGCATTGGGAAATGGATTAGATGTTTTAAATGCTTGGGTTATGTACTTGGGAGAATTTAATCCATGTGTTAGTTTTAAAAGGCATAACCTTAAGTTTAGTGAGTTTAAAGACTATTAGACTTAAGGTAATCATTTAAGGGTAGCTTAATACATGTATGTATAATGAGTTAGATAGAGATATCAACTTAATTATATATGCATAGAGTCTCATTTGGTGCTTGGGGGATGGGAATGAAATTAGTCTTAAGCCATTGATTAATGAATTCATTAGATTAGTTGTTAATCACTAATTATAAAGAGTATAGAAACAATAGAGAAAAATCAAGTACTTAGGACCCCATTGCCTTAGAACTCTCATTCCTTTAATTTATCGATTTACTTAGTTTAAAGCATTTTCAATTTCATAATTCAACTTATCCTTTAGATTAGTCTAGATAAAGTTAGGTTGCTTACACCGTGGTAATTAGCATTAATTTAGGACACAATCCTTGTGGGAACAATACTCACTCATCATTTTATTACTTGCTCACGACCCGTACACTTGCAGTTATAATTCACGTGTGTATAATTTCTCGAACAATTTGTCTTGTCAATACGGTGGTAAATGGGTCCTCTCAATCCTTTCCAATATTGCTAAAGCATGAGGAATTTGTCGATGTGATTTAGATTATATCGATTAAACATGAAATGAGACAAATATAAGCAAAATGTATTGCCTAATATTGCTAAAGCGTAATGGTAGTATCAGTAGTTTATATTTGATTATTAATAAGTTAATCTAGAACACACTTACTCAATATTACTAAAGCTTGAAGATAATGTGTGTTTATGATAAGTGTAAGAGTTATATAAGATGAAATTGACAAGCGTTGTCTACCTTATAAGTCTTACAAATACTAATATTACTAAAGCTTGAGGTTAAAGTAGAATACCGATTGAGTTTACTTCTCACTGTAAAGTTTAAAGTGTTTAAACTTCTGTTTTCTTATTTGAGAGATTAAAGAAAATATGTAAAGTAGTGGGATGACGTATTTAGATTAAAAATATATACTAGCTATATACATGATATAAAGTGTTATTAATTAATAATTTGAAAATATTCCACTAATATCTCCTCTCCTGTCTTATGGAGATAAGATAAGAGGAATATAAGCAATCTGTAGATACACACCAATTATTGGATACTAAAAAATAATTTAGACTGACATATGAATTTGAGAATTATTCTAGATTCAAAATAGTTTGGATATATTATTGATTAGAAAATAAGAGGTGTTTATGTTAATGCCTCTTCGAAATAGGTTGAAACTTATTAGAAATGGATAAGTTATGATTTGAGAGTCAAAATGTATATACTAATCTTCAGTAGAAGCATATGCACATAAATAGTGCAAGTGGTATTATGCTCTATCTAAAAGAGTAGTTTGATGTATCCAAACCACAGAATGAGAACAAATGCAAAGAAAAATATTTCTATTATGGTGCGGTTGGACACTATAAATGTTACTGTCCAAAGTACCTCGCCATAGACAAGATAAAACCATTTAGGTGTCTGTTTACCAATTATCAACATTTTATTTGAATTTAATGCTAGTACACATGTCCTTCTCATGTCTGCAATATGTTGCATGGTATGAGGGATACTAAGAAGCTATGGAGTAAAGTATAGCTTTACGTAGGAAATGGAGAGTTATAATACGTTGAAGTTATTGAGACTTTTTAGTTACTTCTACTTTATGGCAGAAGCATTATGTTGTATAATTGCTATTTTATGCCAAATTTTATCAGGCAAATTATATCACTCCCTGTGTTAACTAGAGAGGGCTATTATGCATATATTAGAAATAGTTTTTTATGTTTATATGATAATGATAATGTTTTATTAAGCTTACTGTCAATTGATGAATGGCCATTATATGTTAGATACAACAAGAAATGTCTTGAATGCACAAATGAATAGACTAAGTAGTAGTTTGAACATGTTGAACAATACGAAATTATGACATATGAGATTAAGTCATATTGGCTTCAGATGCCTAGCTATTTTGGTTAAAGGCGGTCAGATACCTGATCTTACCATAGAACATTTTCTAGTTTATAAATCTTGTATTCAAGGGAAGATGACCAATTATCCTATTGGTGTTGGACACCATGCACTAATTTATTAGAACTAATAAATAATGATGTATGTGGTCTAATAAATCACACTATTATTAGTGAATTTTGATACTTCATTGTCTTTGATGAGACATAAGTTGAACCCTTAGAAATGTTCAAGGAATTTTGACATATGGTAGAGAAACAAATCAGTATATATATTAAATGCCTTTGATTAAATCGAGTTGGTCAATACATTAACAGTGAATTTATAAATTATTTGAAGGAGAATGAGATTCTTGCTGAGTATACACCTTCAGGTATTCCACAATAAAATAGTGTCTCAGAGAGAATGAATCAAACTTTATTAGATATAGTCTGGTTAATGATGAGCTTTACTGACCTTTTAAAATATCTATAGGGTTATACTCTATAAACTTCTACTCACTTGTTGAATATAGCTCCATCAAAATCCATTCCTATTACTTCGTATGAAATGTAGACTAGTAAGAAATTAAGTCTTATAAATGTTAAGATTTGGGTCATCCTGCTTATGTAAAAGTTACACGACATGATAAACTTGCAAAGTAAGCAGTGTAGATACATAAGTTTGTCACAAAGCTCAATATAATCCAAAGTTTAGTAGATCTTATCCCACTATTTTGTGACAACAAAGGGACAATTTCTCAAGCTAGGGAGCCAAGGGCACACCAAAACTCTAAACATGTAGAGCGAAAATACCACATAACTAGAAAACTCTTGGCTATATGAGATGTAACAATTTTTAAGAGTATATTCTATGAATAATATAGCGAACCCACTCACAAAGGCCTTAACTCTTAGGCTATTTGAGAAACACATGGAGTCGATGGGTATTAGATATCATTGAGAATAACACTAGAAAAAGTGAGAGTTGTTAGAGTTAGTGCTTACGTGCCATTCCAAATTTGTATAAATATTAATTATATAATATTTATACAATAAACATGTCATAATAAATTATTAATAATTAATCCTATGGTACCAAGCTTGTTACTTTTCAGACATTGTAGATTTAAAGGAGTTTAGATCTGATCTAAAGAAGTTTAGGCCTATGCTTAGAGTTAACAATTCTAAGGAGTTAGAACTTTGTCTGAAATAGGGACAAAAACTTAGGAATATATTAGTAATAGCATAGTTGTAAGGAGTTACAAATGGTGCTAAGAAATGTCATTATGCAGTATGTTCTAAAAAATATCATTCCTAATCCATAATTACCGACACGGGTTGATTGTATTCCTTCTAAATCAGTGTCTGTTTATATTTAGATTGTTCAGACAGTTAGTCTTAGTAGATATTGGGCTTAGTAGGAGCTCATATAAGTATGCAAGTATTCAGTAAGGACTGGGTATTAAACAGACTCACGAGGACCTCCAATAGACAGCCCATAAAGTTGTTAATAGAAGGTCTTCTCGACTTGAGTAGTATTCGTGATTCTTTGACTTGAGCACCACAGTGGGCTTGTAAGTGATTCACTATGATTTGATTCCATGCATGCTAGAGATCTTTCATGGTTTGAACTTTGGGTGTCATTGAGTATAGTCTGATGCTCATAGAGTTTGGTGTGCATAGATATAAAATCCACTAGCTTATTTAGATGACTTGTATATCTTGATGCTCTGAGAATATATTTTAGAAAATCTTATGATCATAAGCATTAGCCCCGAAAAAGAGTTTTCAGTACAGTTAAACAATATTGTAAAAGAGTTTCCTAGATATTGTTTATGAAAATATAAAAACGGAGATAAATTTATGGTCAAGCTTATAGAGATTTGACAGTGATAATCTATATCTTTGCTTTTTCAGGATATAGATGACAGAGAGATTATATGAATATAGTTAACCTCAAATTATATAGTTCAATGCGTTGTTTTGTAATATCTATAATATGTGTGTGCAGCACCATTCATGAACTTACAGAAGAGTTTTGTAAGACAAACGAGTGTGAACCTAGGGAGTCTCACAATATAATGTGTACTCGTTAAACATTGAGGTAGTGGACCGAGTTAAATAGTTTGATTTGAAAAAGTCCAGAAAGTAGGATTTGTTTTTGCATCTCTTGGGAAGCACACTTGTTGAGGTTTAAGTGTTAAACATATATTTTATTAGTTAAAGTAGTTAACTAATGAAAATGTGACAAGTGGCATAATGTATGTAATGTATGTGTGACATATGGCACATATATGACTTTAATGGATGACAAATGGCGAATGAAGTAAAACACTTGTCTTCACACATGTGATTCATGAAGAACAAGTGTCAAGTCATTACTTGTCAAGTATTTTAAACTTTGTAAATGTTACAAATAGGTCTCTACTTTTTGGCATATCTATGCTAAGGTTTGCAAATGTTGCATTTAAGTCCATTTTTAATTTTGGAAAAATTGAGAGATTGAGAGCAAGTGTTGAACAAATTTGATCCTACTAGAGTTCAAGCTACCATTATAGTTTCACAATCCCACTAAATTGTTATGGACTAGAATTAATTAAGAGAACACTTAAAGGTGAGCTCTAAAATTAGATTCTTCACTAAAAGTCTTCAAGAGTATATTTTTCTAGACTCTATTAATGTAATAGACTTAGTATTTTTTTGGACTCTATTAATGTAACAGACATAAATTCAATGTTTGTTTAATAGAAAATTATATTTTCATTTTACTATTTAATTATATGTATAACATGCTTATTGTATATTCAATGAATACTATTACACGCATGCACCTTAGATACACTGTAACATAATGTATATGAAAATTTTAGAGTTTTATCTTAGGATGTATGCATGTGTTTAGGGTAGAGAATGACCTCTTTATATAGTAGTAAGCCTTAAGGTATTAATACCAATATTAATTTAGTATTATTACAATTTTAAATATTTTATAACTCCAATATTAATGTGTAATTTATGTTTGAAATTTGTAATACCTAAAATTATTTTATTAACATGAATTTTACTTTTAAAATTTGTAATTCCAATAATTTTATTGTATGTATTAAGTTTTGTAACTCCCCAATTAAATTAATTTTATTATAAAGTTTTAAAATCTTTTAACTCCTAGCAGTTTCTAATTCTATCGTTGCATTGTATAGACATTATTTTTATCTTAAAATTTATTTTTCATTTATTGAAAATATTTTCAATCAATATGTAAATTGAATTTTAATTGAATGAATATTTTATTTATATTGAATAAATTTATTAGCTCATCTTCATTTCAATGAATATGTATCAGTAAACTTTTAACATCATAGCATCAATAAATTCGTGATATCTTAACATCAAAATTTTTTGGATACTATTGTGTCAATAGTTTTTTGATATTATAATATAAGAATTATAATCTATCGTAACATAAATTTCTAATAGTGTAATAGTAGAAGTGTTTTTATACCATGGTCTCAATAAATATTTTTATACTATATTATTATAAATGTTTAACATAGCGGAATTAAATATAGCATGGATAAATATACATACTTTTTGATGTTTCCACAATAAATTTGATGAATTGAAGCAAGGCCAAGTATAATTCACTAGAAATTATACTAATGTTCATAACCCAATTTACTAATGTTTTTTTATATTTGTAAAGAATCTTTTTTCTGTATAATTTTTCTCTTTAATCTTGAAACACTCCTTTTTATTTATAGAGTTGATGTGTTTTTTTAGAGAGGCACTATGCCTCTTGATAAAAGAGATGTCCCTTTCGATGGTAACATCTCCATTAAAAGGGGTATCTGATAAATAGATTTAGGTCGACCCGTCATGGGCGATCCGACTAATAGAGCATAAAAGTAATAGTAGAATTTGTACTTAACTTTTGTATTTTGCTCCAAATTATAAGTATTTGACTATTTAATTGTGTTTTCGGATCATAAATAGATTAACGAAGGAAAATGTGATGCGCAGGAACAAACGGAAGGCGAATCAGATGTCAAACAAAGAAGTTACGCTCAAAATACAAAAATAGCACAGCAGGTGGCTAGGCGCCGCGGCGCCCAGATCAACAAGTGAGCGCCGAGGCACTCAGCACCCGGCACCGCGGCACTCAGCACCCGGCACCGCGGCACTCGTTAACATCTTGACAGACTTGGTGCTTGTGTTCAGTACTGTGGCATTGAGCCTCAAACACCGCGACGCTTGTGCGGATGCTTAAATACTCCTTTCAACTCTCCTATTTGGGGGTGGATTCGAAGCTCCTCGCCTAGGGTTTCTCTTAGCAACAAAAATATTATTTTGAGGCAAAAATAGAGAGATTTAGCAAGGAGAAAAATGTAAGCAATGAATACACATTCAAGCCAAAAGATCAACGTGAATTTATTGAAGATTAAAGAATCAACTCTTGGGCAATCAAGACAAGAGGAGGAAGTTTAACTCAAGGCATCACTTGTGTTATTTTCTTCCTTAGTTTTAAAAGATGATTTTGTTCATGATATTTTCATACTTTTGTTTTGAACATGAGCTAAATACTTTGATTTAGGGTTAGACGTTCTTGAACCTAGTATGTAATTGACTCTTTTAAACTCTTAGTTATGAACTTTTATCCCTTAATTGATTCAATCTATCTATGCTTAATGCTTTCATTATACTTGATCACTATTTTGATTGTTTAGGAAGCATGAAAACTGTGACAAAAGGAATCATGTGTTTGGCCTAGGTTAGATTGATACATGATCATAGAATAATATCTATGAGTTCCATCTTAGATAGACATGTACTTAGGTGGCATGTATGGCTTGATTAGACTTAATCTTAATGAGTTGCTCTTATTCGGATTACCATAGACATATAGGTAATTATTAAGGTGTAATATTATCATTCGACTATCGATAAAATCTTATGATGAAATCAGTGTCTAGCCGATCAATGGATAATAAGGGAATACCTAAGGGGTTAATAGAGTCAATGAACTACTAGGGGATACATCGATACCTTAGATTACTTATCAAATTAGTGAAATCTATCTCTAAGTACTTGCGATATTTTAATTAGGTTCAATTTGATAGCAGTAATTTAGTTAGTTAAACTCCATCTCTGAAGTTAGTCTGGATAAAGGTAAAGTAGAGTAGTTTTAATACTCGATTGAAGAAAATAGAAACAATACTCTCTGTGAGATCGATAATCTAGACTTAGTCTTATATTACTTGGTACAAAAAGTGTGCACTTGGGCTAGGTCATTAAATTAGACATCACCGACCCAAATTCTAACATCTTCTACTCGCACATGACGGGTCTAACCCTTATTGTGAGATTCTCTACAATCAAGATAGAAACATTATTTTTATAGTAGTAAATGGGTCATACGACTTAGCGAGTGAACCTACATTTCGGGAGATATACTATATATCTGTTAGGAATAACATAGTAGCTTCAACCCTTAAAATAACATTATTAAATGTTAATCAATAATACTTGCAGTGCCCTAGACCTGTCCTTTTAAGACATAATTATATCTTTAATCCCTCAAAAAATTATGTCAAATTATATCATCTTACTATGTATCCATAATTAAGTCAAACTACTCTTAATCGACAAGATTGGCCACCCAATGGACACATCAGACAAAAGTTTTCCTTTTTCACTTAAAATTTATAATTCATGCTTGGCTGCTTTTTTGGATATGCTCCATAGACCAAATCATCCATAGCCATAGGTTACATTTCAAGATAGGAAACACCAAGCATAATAATAAATAATAGTAAAAAGTTCTAAGGGTACTATCATAAGGATAAATTGTATCATCAAGATCTCATACAATAGAGAAACAGGTATCCATTCCTCGTTATTTCTTGTCAAACTTAGCACACATGGTATGAATCATGTACTATAGTATTTATTATTTTGTTGATGTCATTAAAGCACTATACAGATCTTAGTTCAGGCGTTACCAAGTGCCTAACTTGAGCTCTCCAAGTTCTTGCATTCAACAAGTTATAACTGAGAACTCACATTTAGCTTTTACAGGTCATTTAGATGTGGGTAATCCAAATTGGTTGTATACTTATATACAACCTCATCTCATTCCATCTAAGGCGACAAACCTAACATTATCTCTCGTCTTTACTCGCTATCTCAGTGCTAAAGGTGATTGCTCGTGTGAGAGAGCTAATCTCTAACCTGAGTGATATCCTTAGTTGAGTTTTAAATAGTGATATATGATGTGTATCTTATCAACATGGTGATAACAAATATGATAATACATAATATTTATTTGCATTCATTCAAATTGTACAATATTCAAGCTCAACTGTTTTCTAGAATAAACAAACTAAACTCTATGCAATCTAAGAGAATTAACATTTCCAAAAAACTTTTCTCTTAAAATTGGCTTAGTAAGGGGATCAGCTACCATGTGATGTGTAGATATGTATTGTATTGACACGTCACGCTTAGTAATAATGTCTTTAACGTAGTTGTATCTGGTATCTATATACTTGGTTATTCTATTGTATTTGAGATTTTTTGTAAAGGCAATGGGTGTTTGATTTTCACAATAAACTATAATAGCTTCATTATAGTCATTTTAGAATTCCAAATTTTTAAGAAATCTCCTCAAGCAAACAACTTCTTGCATAGTATCCGAACAAGCTATAAATTCGGCTTCCATTGTTGACAATGTTATACAAGTCTACTTCTTACTACTCCATGAAATAGCCCATTTGTTGAGTAAAAAGGTATAACTCGATGTAGATTTTCTTTGATCAAGGTCACCTCCCCAATTAACATTTGAGTAACCAGTAAGACACAGGTTCGATCCTTGATAACATAAACAATAATCTATAGTTCCTTTAAGATACCTCAAAATCCTTTTCACAGCTTTCCAATGCTCTTTTCCAGGATTCAATTGATACTGACTAACAAGCCTTATAGCAAAACATATGTCTGGGTGAGTATACACATAACATATATAAGACTTCTAACAGCACTATAATATGATACAATGGATATTTCCTTTTGTTCTTGTGGATTCTTAGGGCATATATTAAAACTCAAAACCTCAGCTTTTGAAACATGAGTATCCATAGGCTTACAATTATATATATAGAAGCGTTTTAAAATCTTTTGGATGTAATTCTCTTGTGAAAGAACCAATGATCTCTTATAATTTTAACTCCTAATATATAGCCAACCTCACATATATCTTTTATATCAAAATTTATGAATAGCCATCGTTTGATGGACATTACAAACTCCATGACATTTTCCTGCTATTAAAATGTCATCAACATAAAGAGATAGAATTACAAACCTGTCTCCAGACTTTTTAATATAAACACAATGGTCTTTTTCAATCATTTTAAGAATAACCTTATGAAATCTAAGGTACCATTGTCTGGATGACGGTTTGAAGCCATAAATTGATCTACGGAGCTTGCAAACTTTGTGCTTTTGGCCTTTAGCAACAAAACCTACAGGTTGTTCCATGTAGATTTCTTCATCTAGCTCTCCATTATGAAAAGCTATTTTTATATCCATTTGACGTAATTCTAAATCTAAATGTGCAACAATAGTCAAAATTAGGCGAATTGAGGTAAACCTAACAATAGGAGAAAACATTTCCTTGTAGTCTATACTTTCTTATTGGGTATATCATTTCACCACTAGTCGAGCTTTGTATCTATCAACTGAGCCATCTGCCTTACGTTTTATTTTAAAAATCCATTTATTCCTAATGGCTTTACGTATTGGCGGTAAATCAACCAATTGTCAATTGGGAAACGCCTTTTAGGAGTTTTTTGAACGTTATCTCTTTCGCAATAAGGAGTTATTACTTTCACCAATTGAAATTAGCTCAGAACTGATATTATCTCTCCCAGTCAATTAAGATGGTGGAAACAATTCTTGTGTGTTCCCACTATCGATAATAGAGTTAAGTATTATCTCTTGAGTTCCAACCAATTATTGACTCTTACTAACCTCTTCATTATCTACCATCTCAAATAGATGATTATCCTTATCAACGGTTTCTTTTGAAGAAAATTGGTCTTCAATAAAAGTGACATCTAGGGACTCAATTTATGTTAGCCTTCCATCCGAATCCTTAACTATAAATACATAACCTTTTGAATTTTCAGAATATCTAATAAAGATAAATTTCTACCATTTTGGTATTAATTTATCATATTTCTAGGAAGAATCCAAAATGTATGTTGTACATTCCCATGGATGCAAATCATTCAAGTTGGATTTTCTGCCCGTCCATAATTCATAAGGTATAAAGGAAACAGATTTTGAAGGTACACGATTAAGCACAAAGGTTGCAGTTAGCAAACCATCTCCCCAATAATGAATTGGAAGGTTAACTTGAGTTATCATTAACCTAACCATCTCAAGCAAGGTTTTATTTCTACGTTCTGCAACACCATTTTGTTGCAGCATTCTAAGAATTGTCAATTGCCTTATAATACATTTTTGTTCATACAATTCTTTAAATTGTTCAGATAGATACTCTCTCTGTTGATTGGTCTATAGAGCTTTCACTTGCTTGTCTAATTAATTCTCAACCTCATTTAAATATTTTATAAAGTAATCTAATTCTTCAGATTTGTGAGAGATCAAATAAATATGACCATATCGAGTGTAGTCATCTATAAAGGTAATCAAATATGAAGCTCTATGCCTTGCTCTAATCTTCATTGATCTACAGATGTCAGAATAAATTAGTTGTAAGGGAAATTTAGCTTTAGTGCCTTTACCAAATAGTTTTCTCGTAGTTTTTCCTTGTAAGCGAAATTCATATGAGGGTAATTCAAATTTCTTATTTGGTCATAATAAACCATCACGAGTAAGTTTATTCATTCTGTCTTGCCATATATGCCCTAGTCTAGCATGCCACAAACAAGCATCCATATCATTATTGCTAGATTCTGTGAATAAGAAAAAATATACATTACGATTATCATAAAATTCTGTGTTCAACACAATAAAACCATCCAAAGTGAAGCCACAACCATAATAAGTACTATTATGTGAAATCTTAACACAGTCATCTTAAAAATACAAACTATATCCTAATTTTAATAGGGCTACCACGGAGACTAGATTTCATCGAATATCAGAAGCACAGAGGACATTATATAGGTATAAGGTCTGACCTTCCATCAAATACAATTTGCATGTGCTAATCCCTTTAACTTCAACTCTTGAATTATTTTCTATATAAATCCACTTTATTCCACTTGGGATTTTATGAAATTCTATAAACGTATTTTTGTCTCTAGTTATATGGTTCCTGGCCCCTAAGTCTACAGTCCAGATAGGACACGATTCAGTGAGTAATACCGTACTAGAAACAAAAATTTCAGAAACAGAGCATTCATTATAAGAATTAAGACAAGACAATACCTTCTTAGGCTCAGAGCATTCACGAGCATAGTGACCTAAGTTGCCACAATTATAACAAGTCACTTTGGTCTTGTCTTTCTTACTATCGCGCTTACCTCGGTGCTTGTGTTGTTTGTTTCCTTGCTTTGGTCCTTGACCGATCTCAACAGTATTGCTTTTGCCTTTCCATTTACCAGAATGCCTTTTTCACTTGAAACTAAATGCCTTGTTGGAATTGGACTCTGCCACATAGGCTTGAGCATTTGGTTTTGCAGCCTTAAGGTGTTCATCCTTCAATTCCAAATGGCGCACAATATCATCAAAGTCTTAATGTTGGTTTTGCAGCCTTAAGGCGTTCATCCTCCAATTCCAAATGGCGTTCATCCTCCAATTCCAAATGGCGAACATTTAACTTTCATATATTCCCAACTAGCGGGTAAAGATTGGATAACAACTTGAATTTGTTGTTCATCAGTAAGGTTTTGCCTTATAGATTTCAATTTCATGATCATGTTTGACATGTCCCTTAAGTGTTGTTTCATCGTCTTATTAGGGAGCTTTTTATAAATGTCAAACTTAATGGTCAGCTGTCTAAGTTTAGTGACTGACTTCCCTCCAAACATCTCTCACAAAGTGACCCACATAGCATGAGTAGTCAGATAATGTTGATACTCATAGACTAGATATCATTCATGGAACTGATAAGAATTCCTCTTACAGTGGAATCCTTATTTTTCTAGGCATTATATGTAGCCATATCGTGCCTAAATTGCACATTGTTAACATTTTCTTCATTGGCTTTTGGCTCATCCATCGCATTATTAATAGCCTCAAAAATCTCTTACTCATCAAGGACATAGTGAATTTTCAAATGCCATATATTATAGTTATCACCATTCAATTTTTTACCCTTATTTAATTTAGCTATGATGTTCTTTGGAGCCATTAGTCACAACTACAAAGGACAATATATGAATGCAAGATTAATTCATTATATTCATATACACATCACAAGTTACAATTTCAAATTAAGTTAACAAAAACATTTCATAGGAATTAATTGAGAAAGTTCACTACGTTCCCAATCATCAACTTGATTCAAATGTTAAATTTCTTTTAACTTAATTTAAATCGCGACTTATAAATTCTAAATGAGAATTCACTTTAGAATTCTACAAATCTTAGTCCACATTATGAACTTAACATCATAACTATTGTAACATATAAATAAACGTTTACATATAATAAAACAATTACATTACAATATAAAATGAAGAAAAATGAAATACTTAATATTCATTAGTTTACATTTTCTTCATTTTCACTATATATGTATTTAATTTTCCTTGTAATAGATTCTTCTAACTTATGCTTATCAATAATATTTGGTACCATTTTAGTAATCCAAGGAAATTTAGAGACTAAAAATCTAAAAGTTCTAAGACTATGGTTATAGCTTAAAATCGAGGTTCTTTTCAAGTTTTTCCAAGTATTTTCCTTTAGAAACAGGCAGACTAATGTCTCATAATCATTAGTCTTTCTTTCTAATAATTCTCTAGGATTATTTAGAGCTGAATTAGAACTCTTACTATCCTTCTCTACCTAAATGCTTTCTAGGCTTTCTTTTAAATTTCTAGGTAATGTACTATATAAACCTCAAAATTTTCTATAGTCATCTAGCAAATCTCCTTTACGTGTTATTTCTTGAAACATGTCATTAACATTCTTAACATGCTCAATACGTGTATGCTCAGGTTTCATCCTATATCCTGTGAGATGCTCTTTTAATTTTCTAAGCCATTGTATGCCTATCTGATTCTTGCAAAATAAGGAGTATGTAAACGTATAGGAGTTTTGCTAGGAATTCTCCTATTCCTTCTCAACTTCCTATAAACATACAGTTTCTGCATTCTTCTTAATAAAGGCATATTTCCTGGATAAAAATAATAAGCAAAAAAACCACACGTTACTAGGTTTTAATCTCAAGCATAGATATACAATTAAAATAATAACTGAGCATATAGTTAAAACGAAACATCATATGCCTCCCACTAAACCTCAACTCCCTTCAAAATAATTTTTGAAAAGAGTATAAAAGTTTCTAGAATTTATTTTCATGTAAAATAATTTAAATTAAAAAATTTTATTCTTTAAATAATTATAAATTCTAAATAAATTCTAGAAAATCAATTTTAATTTACCAAAAAATAAAAATAAAATTAGGGTTCCAATGGTGGTGGCAGTGTCAAAAACCACTGCTTGGAGAGGTCTCACGCGCCCACACATGCCTTTTGTGCACAGGGCTGGGGGTGCCATTGCGCTGGATTACAGCCAGCGCAGTGGCACGTAAAACGCATTTCCGATTATATGTATTTATTGTCTCCACATTTTGTCTACCCCCCCCCACCAATCCAGTGCAGTGGTACGTAAAACGCACCTCCGATTTTATGTATTTTTCATCTCCATATTTTGTCTACCCCCCTATTTTTACATGTCTTGAGTTTTATAGTACAATTTATTTTCAAATCAGAGATCTTTAGGGTCATCTTTGGACAACAACCTAAGGTTGAAAGAATGTGTTTCACACATCATCTTCAACCTTTGAACACTTAGACTCAGAAAAATTTTAGAATTCAATTTTCAAGTTGTATACTTTATGAATTCATAATTTTCTGTACGTTTGTTCAAATTATATGTTCTATATACCCATTTAAAGCTTGCAATGCATACTACATATATTTATAAATTATATTTCATAATTCGTAATATATAGAACAAAATTGTATTTCAAAATCATTGTCCTACTCATGTTTCTAAACAAAAAGTAATGCATTGTTTTAATCAAATTCAACAAAAATCATGAGAAACTTCTTAAAAGCTCTGATACTAATGTTTAACATAGCAGAATTAAATATAGCAAGGATAGATATACATAGCTTTTGATGTTTCCACAATGAATTTTATGAATTGATGTAAGGTCAAGTATAATTCACTAGAAATTATACTAATGTTTACAACTCAATTTACTAATATTTTTCTATGTTTATAGATAATATTTTTCTGTGTAATCTCTCTCTAATCCTAAAACACCCATTTCTTTTTATAAAATTGAGGTGTCTCCTTAAAGAGGAATCATGCCTCTTGATAAAAGGCATGCCTCTTTCAATTGTAACATATCCATTAGAAGGGGTATTTGATAAATGGATTTGGGTCAACCCGACCCAAATTCTAACAATCAAGAACCCCCCATTTTGATAATAGTGAAAACTAATCAAATTAGGAGCCTTTTGGAAGATGACACGTACTTGTTGGTTCTTCCAATTTTTTGAAGATCAAACAAAACCCTATATATTGTTTTAGAAATTTGATAGTATAATTTTGAAATTTACATATATTAGATACATCCACTCTAACAAATTAATTTTGCCCTTGAAAAGTACAAGCAGTGATCAAAATACTATCATTGTCAGACTCCTCTACGGTGAAACAACTTGTGACAAGTTTGTTGATGAAACATGCAAAAAACTCCTCCACTATTTCATCGCCAAAATGATTTCTTAATGAGTTCTTCAATGCCAGCTCTTACCAACAAAGTTCATTTTTCTCAGTTGCTTAAGATTTGAGTCATAAAATAAGTCAATCTCTACATTCTTTCAATGCAAAAATATCCATTTCTATAGATGATTTACTCGAACTTCTAAATTGTTGGAAAGCATAAAGTGATGCTAAAGGAGTCTACTTTTTCTTCACTTAATATAATTCGTGCATTTTGAAAAGAATATCATTCGATCATGGAAGATTATAGATCTTCATTGATCCATTAGTCTCAAGCTTAATTGGTAGTTTTAGAGAAAAGTTAGAGAATTTAAATTTCTAAAGTGAGAGAGGATTTTTGATAAATAAATTGAACTTTTCAATTTGGCTCTAGTGGACCTATTTTATATATAAAGAAAAGTTCATTAATTGAAGAAATTACAATAATGCCTTTGATGGGCCTTTAACACCCTTAATAAGCTTTACAAAAATATGCTTAATTAATTACTCATTGGGTAATTTTATTTTTGGCTTCTACACTTATCCCCCTCCCATTTTAAATAGTCAATTTCATAAAAATTGTGAAATAGATTTAATACAATGAGTTAGGAATTTTTAATATTAAAATAAAAATATAAGAGAACATAGAATAAATTTTACATTTAGTTTATTTTACAGGATAAACTTTACTGTAAATGCTTGGCCCATTTCTTGAGAAGTTGATCTTTTGTCACGGCTCAAGTCTCCTTTCTCAACTTGATTTTCTCAACCCAGGTTTTCTCATAGACTTGGACTTCTTAGCCCACAGCTTCTCCCTTCTGTCCCTTTGCTATTCCACGATTTGTCTTCCACTGTTAGCCCAAGTTCTTTATTTATTTATTATATTATTATTTTTGTTTAGATTTTGCAATTAAAATACTTTAAAAAAATAATATTTCGAATAAAGAGGAATTTTTAGAATTGTGAGGAAACTAAGTGTTTCACAATAAGAGACAAATATCTCTTTTGAAAGAAACCAAAATTTATTCTTTCTATTCTCCTTTTTGCCTTTTCCAATGTGCCATAGAAGTTTCTTCTTGCTTCTCTCTGTTTTTGCTATTTATTTTTTGTTTACGGCCGTAATCACTTTTACAGCCACCATCTCGCTCATCTTCCTGTCTTACACACTCACTTGACCTATTTTAATTCTTTTGCCCTTCTTTACCTAGCAAACGACAGCCTGCTGGGGCGGTGGTGAAGAGATGGTGAAAGTCAAGTCGTCTTCCTGGTGTTTTCTATGGCATATTTTCGGTGAACGGCGTCAACACCTCTTCTTGAGTGAGCAAAAGTTATTAAGGCTGTAGTAAGATAACCCTATATTTTAAAGTACATATATTAGGCACGTGATCTCTCCATAATTCATAAGGTATCCTATTTTTTTTTTTTGTGGTATTTTATTTTGTATATGATAAGTTATAAGTATTATTTTTTTTTATAAATTTATAAGTGTCTTAAAATTTATTAATATACAATTCATCATTTTTTTTAAAATTTTATTTTTTCTTTCAATTACTCTGTTTGATTCTAATGAATATAAAAATATAATTTCATGTATAATTTCATTGTCCTCACAATAAAAATTAACATATTAAACACAATAAAAATTAACATTCTGCACTTCAACTAATTTTTAATCTTTTGATTTTCTTCTTAAGTTAATTTTCAATTTCTTATTTTTAAATTAAGAACTTATCATATGAATCTGTTCAAAATTGAGAGTGTGATGTATGAATATATACGTAATTTCAAAAATTACTATACGCAGCGAAAACATGTTAACAAATACACTCAATTTAACAAATTTAATCACATATATGCTCAAGTATAACTATTATACAATAAAATATATATGATGAACAATTGTATACATAAAATTAAAATATAAAGAACACTTACCTAATGAAGGTAGTTTTACAAAATCTTCAAGTCATCCAATAATCCAATTGAAGAGCTCACCTTCAAGTGAATTGTTGAACAATTCTAATCCATAACGGTTTGGTGGGATTATGGAGTTAAAAAGGTAGCTTAGTTATTAAAATTTCCAGCAACATATATTGAAGCTCTTTAAATACAATTTTTGTTTCTTAAATGGAGATAATAAATATTTTACATACAACTTTTGTATCAATTTTTAGAAACATTTTCATAGGATAATTATTTTGAACAACTCTTGTCTAAAATAATTATCTTTTCTCCATTTTCTTTTCATTCATTTTTAGCCATCATTGAGAGAAGAAGAAAAAGATAGGTTTTTCATATTTTTCAACACTTAAAAGAACAAAAATAAATTTTCTCTTACCTCTCAATTCACTTGATCGAATTCTTCTCCAATTGAATGAATTCATTTCAATTGTTAGCTTAATCTTTTGTTTTTGTTATTCAACACCTTTTGATAAAAACAAAAATAAATGCTCCACCAATTTAGTTGTTGGTCTTCCACTTAAGATTAATTTATTAAGCACTAAAATAATAGCCACCTAAATAAATCATTACCTAACAAATATAATTATTTTAATCATATTAGATAAATTAATAGCCAACATTTAGGCCCCTCATTATATTAAAATACAATGGTCATGATTAATATATTATCATATTATCTAATATTATAATAATAATATCTAATTTAATTATTCAAAATAATTTTGAATAATTACTTTTTATCTTACTAATTTTTACTATCAAGGCTAAATAGTAAAACTAAGGTAAAATCAAATCATTGACCAAATTGTGCCACTTGTCAACATCCTATTAATTAACAACTCTTGTTAATTAATTCAATGATGTACTTAACAATTAAGTCTTGACAAATACACATCTCGAGGGATCTGAAATAATTTTTCTATTTTTTTTAAATTTATTGGATCGAATTATTTAATCAAGTCCGCTACCCCAGTGCTCAACTAGTACACTTCATATTGTGAGATTCTTTAGATCCACACTTAATTTGTCATATGGAGCTCCTCTATACGTCCGTGAACGATGCCCCACACACACATTGCGGATATTACAAATCAGCGCGTTAGACCATACAAGTTGAGGTTATTGTATATTTGTATAATCCCTCCATCATTTATATCCTGGAAGAGTAGAGATATAGATCATCACCGTCAAATTTCTATTTGCTCAACCATCAACTTGTCTCCAGATTTATATTTTCTTAAACAATATCCACAAACACTTTTGTGATATTATTTATCCCTTCAAATTTTTTTTTTCGAGGTCTATGCTTGTGACCACAAGACTTTTTGAAATACAATCTCGGAGCATTATAATATACAACCCACTTATATGAGCTAATGGATACAATATCTACACACATCGAACTCCATGAGTATCGGACCATACCCAGTGATACACAGCGGTCAGATCATAGAAGGTCTTTGATATGTGTGAAACTAAAGTATGGTAGATCACTCACAAGCCCACCGTGGCGCTCAGGTCAAAGAACCACAAATACTACTCAACTCGGAAGACGTTCTATTGACAATTTTATGAGATGTCTATTGGAGGTCTTTGTGAGTCTGTTCAATATTCAATCCTCACTGAATACCTGTATGTCTATACGAGCTTGCACTAAGCTTATAGTTTACTAAGACTAACCATCTAGACCATTCAGATATAGACATACACTAATCTATATTAATGGGTTCTGCCGATAGACCCGCATTGATGAAACTAGATTATGAACATCATGTTTAAGAATATATTTGCATAATGACATTTCTTAGCACCATCTATAACTCTTCGCAGCTATGTCATTATAAATATATTCTCAGGTCATTGTCCCGTTTCAGACAAAGCTTTAACTGTTTAGATTTCGCCAACTTTATTAATGTGCTAACTCTCAGCATTGATCTAACTCCTTTAGACCATATTTGAATTCCTTCAGATCATACAATGTCTGAAATGTTACAAGCATCTTACCATTTATTATAAATAATATTAATAATTTTATTAGAAATGATAATTGTATAAATACTATTATTAAATATTTATATATAATGGGATGGCACGTAAGCACAAATCCAAACAGAATCATCTTTATTTCTCAATAGTTATACCTTTGTATATCTTAAAAAATCATCTATAAAGGTTATATAAAACCTTTTTTCTCCTCTGGTCATGGTATTTTTAAGATCACCAAGGTCACCATATATCAAACTAAGTAATTTAATTTCTCTAAAAATTATTGGTTTACAACTTTTCTTTTTAGACTTTGCTTTTACGCGCACATAACATTTATGATCATCTTTCAAGTTCATATTAGGAAATAAACCAACACTTTTCATTTACTTTAAGTAAAGATAATTTAAGTGACCAAGTCTATCATGCCACTTACTAAAGGATTCAATAATATAAACAAAAATAAGTACTTTCATTAATGGTAATTATATCAAGTACATTGAATTTGAACAAATCATTGGAACAATATCCCTTTCCAACGAATGATCTAGTCTTGGTCACTATAATTTTATCTCATTTAATGAGACTTTTACATTAGCTTTACCAAGCATAAATATAGAAATGAGATTGTATCTAATATTAGGAACATGTAACGCATTATCAATGCAAGAGTTTTTCCAAAAGTTAACTTGAGAAGTACCTTCTCATTTCTCATCACAGGTGCAGAATGAGAATCACTAAGATAAACTTATTCTTCTCATTCTCTTAATTGAACATAGTCATATAAAGCACTTCTGTCACCATATATGTGTCTTGTGACTCTAGAATCTATGATCCACTCTTTATTACCAACGACAACCATGTTCACTTGAAAAACTACAATAACAACAATCACTTCATTTTCTTTAATTAAATTGGCCTTGGGATATTTACTATTTTCCTTTTTCTCTCTTTTCTTGCACTTATACTGATAAGCAAAATAACCACTTTTACCACAAACATAACAACTATCTTTCTTCTTGAATGAGGGTTTTGAATTCTCAAAGTATGGTTTATTTGTGGATTTGGGATGCTTCTCACTTGGATCAACATCATTCTCAACCAAGTTGGCCTTTTCACTATTCTCATATTGGCGATTCTTTTCTTTAATTCTAATATGAACAATAGTATCATGCAACTTCAAATATTTTCTTTTATGCTTATTACTTGTAATCTTTCCAAGAATTTGGTAACTTTTCTATCAAGCAACTAATTATAAAATGTACAGGGAGAACAATATCATTCTTTTTTCAAATCACTGATTTATAAATAAAAGTCATGTATTTGTAAGGTAATATCTTTTTTTCTCAGATATTTTAAAGTTTAGGAAATTAGTAACTAAATATTTTTGGACACCAACATCTTTTATAATATATTTTTCTTTAAGTTATGTCAAATTTTATGTACATTTTTATATGAAGAGTAGACATCATATAATTCATCTGAAAGTATGCTCAAGATGGTATTACGGCATATGTAATTTTCCTTATTCCATTTTGAAAATTCTTCCGTGTAGTTTTCTGCATCAGCCTTTGGTAAAAGTTGTGTAAGATACTCCTCCATGTTTATCACGTCCAAAGTATTGAACATCTGATCTTGATATTGTTTGAAATGCTTCTTATCAAACAGTAAAATTTTGATAGCCTCAAACATTGATTTGACTATAGTCAACAATGAGGAATTTGAAGTTGTATCCATTATAAGAAATAGCCTTAAAGATTGTTAGTTGAATAAGAGAATGATACAACTTGAGATGGTTGTCAAGGCATGCTATGCAATGTCTTTTAGGACTATTTCTACCCCATAAGATAATAATCTTGATGCAAAAGGGTATAATGAAAGTATAATTTTCAAAATTTAATGACAAATAAAAATTATAAGAGCGTACACTTAAATGTAATTTTTTTTTGGACAACAAATAATAACTTTTAAAGATGGAGTATGTAAATTATTGAGAAAATAATGAATCAAGAAGTAAGTAAATTATATATTTCTTTCATATGAGATGTGCCTGCAACTTATAGATAAGAGGTGGCTCTTTGAAGAGACATCAAACCCCTTCAAAGAGCCCAAAGTATTAGAAAAGGCATGATGACTTTTTCAACAGTCACATCTAGCAATCAGTATTACGACACTAAGTGTTTAGTCTTTAGTATTGTGGTGCTGAGTGTTCTGACTTCAGCACTACAGCGGTCTATCCTCAATGTAGGTTTATGAATTTTCCTTTATTTTACATTTTTTTAATTTTAAAATACTATTGAAATATCTAACATATGTTATTGAGATCTCTTCTTTGATAAGTTCGTAAGTAAATAGATAAAAGCAAAACTAAAAGAAAGGAAGCTAATGAATGCATACGTAAGGAAATCTGAGCACAGCTAAGATGGCCATCTTCTTCGTCTATCATCGCACATGATTCAATCAAGGTTTGCCCCTTTGTTTTTTTTTTTTACCTCCTAGTGGCCATCTCTGTCTCAATTCAGAAACTATTCTTAGCGCCTAAAGAGTATCTTGTATCCAAAAGCAAAAATTTAGCTCAGTGATTAAGATAGCCACTTATCTATTCCCAAACGTCTACCAAAATATTTGTTTTTCTCTAATTTGAATTTTGGAAATAAAAAGTCGATATTAAAACTGAGGTTGCCCGAATCAACTTTATAGAGTGAATTGTTGATATTGACTTTCTGCTCCTTCGTTCTTCACCTTCCAATTGCCTAGAACATGACACCAAGCACCTGTGAAAAGTACTCCAAAGCCCAAGTCAATTTTTGAATTATTAAAGGAATGTTAAAGAATAGTTTCGAAGGAACATTAAGCAAACGTGAATCGTATTTAGAGAAAATGTGTGTTTTGTTGTGAGTGATTTAGTAATTGTTCAGCGGATTTTCTTAAATGGTGAAATTGAGTAAAATTTCCCTTTCTATTGGTAGAATGTGGAGGGAAGAGAAGTCTTCCTCCAAGTTCCTTTTTAGCCCCTCAATTGGTCTTATTTGATCCCATCTATTTGATCTCTGAAGCAAACAATATAGCTGGCAAGTCTTCTTTGCGGACCTGGTCATGTTTGTAGACTTCAAGGGTAATGATCTCATGCATTCTCTTCTATGGTAATTCCTCCATTAGTTCGACGTAGTGGATAGGTGGCATGCTTCTATTGGTCCAACTGGATTTGGTCCCAATAATGTCCTTCGCAAAGTAAAGAATTATGACCTTCCAAAGGGTTGTTTGAAGGACATGCTTCTTTCCTTTCCTCGAGTCCATGAGGCCATGCGTCCACAAAGGCCTTTCATTTTTCTACCTCTTGCTGATATCGAACTCTGTTCAGAAATGTTTCATCTCTTTAATTTCGTGAACTATCCCAAGTTGTCCTGAACCATCGTGTGTCGACCTCTCCTATATATATCCCTTGTTGCTTCTTATTTCAATTCATTTCATCTTTACTCTGCTTTATCTGTTCTCAATATACTTCACTCATCTTCCTCTGTTATCTTCAAAAAAAAAAAAAAAATCTCTTGCAAAAATGCAGATTCGAAGTCTAGAAATTTTTTTCTTTGAAGAGCTTAGAACTGTCTTTAGTATCCCTAATAACGTGACCACCAGACCATTCTTTTGGGGAGATCATTTTGTACCGGAGCCATTTAGAGACTTTTTTCTTTCTCATCCCTAATGATTTTGGAGTTTCTCGACCTAGTTGGGCTTTCACATTTCATAAATAAGGCATTTCCTGTGCTTGTCGGACGTATTCCACAATTACTAGAGAGTAAGGGTGTCTTGTGAATTTCTGAAGTGTAGGCGCATTTTTCTTAAAGAGCTCAAATACAAAACCATGATAGATATATGTCCAAAGTATACAATTTCTACCGCCTGAGATGTAGCCATAATATCTCTCAAAGCAAGTGAGGATATTTCCAAATAGTTTATATATATAATTATACTTGAAAGAAAGTTATGCGGATATTAGTTGATTCAATTAGTAAGATCTTTTAGATTAAGACAAGATGCTTTTGGGACGCTATAAGACACGAACCTATTATGGGTTATGTTTTCTCCTTTATTTTTGCCAAGCCTAATACTCCCAAAGGCTAAATGCAGCCCGTGAACTCATACATTCTAAGAATGCTTTACCTAAGGCTCATAAGAAAGTTTATTGTACAGGTACTTCAGGCCTTGGCTCACTAATATTGAAAAGACTTGATATTGAAAGGATTACACATAGGCCTTGCCCATAGTTCTCGGCCTTTCAAAGTTTTCGGCATCAATAAATATCTTCAACAATTTTTTTAATTAAGATAAATCATTAAAGTCTTCCAATGACAACAAGGATGATTTTTACCAATTAATAACTTAATTTGTTCATATTTCTAAGAATTTTAAAGTTTCAAGATTTTTAGTATAAACACTACTCTAATAATCTTAGAATGAGTCCAAAACAAAAAAGTAAAAATATATTCTAATTTTTATAAAACACTAAAATTTAATACAAAAATGTCTACAAAAGGAAGGTTAAACAATCAAGTAAGGAGGAGAGTTTTTTAACAAACTAAAACCCTTAAAGCTCTATTGATATGCACAGTACAAAACATCTTTTTATTGTCTTCTTACTTTCCTATCTTTTCCTAATTGATTCATAATTAGTTTAAGCATCAAAAAGTCATTGTCGAGAACAATCTTTAGAGTAACTTTAACATTGTTTTGTGGTTGCAAGGAGTCTTGAAAGCCCAAATACATGCTAAAGGGAATTATCTTAACCTAGTCCTTCGAGATCCAAACATAGTTCTCAAGGAATACAAATTTAGTTGGTAGGTCAAATATCTCTCAAATTTTAGAATCAACAAGTTATAATTTTAACTAGGTAAAAGAATATTTTTGTTTCACGAGTTTGACTGAATTCTCAATTTTATTCCATGAGTTTTAAAAAATTCAATTTTATCCTAATTCGTTTAGTAAAATTTTGTTAGATTTAATTGAAAATCTCTTTTGACATTTCATTAATGCTTTTACCCTTAGTTATTATGTTAGTTGGAAATGCTAATGTAAGTGGATGTGCACAATTGACATGCATCATGTAATGTCTACGTGTCAGTCATTAATTGGTCATTAAATAAATAAAAAAATTTAAAAAAAGACACGTGACATACTTTAATGGTTCAAATTTTAATATTTATTTTATAATTAAAAAAAAAGACTCTCATAGAGCCACCAGCGAGTGATGGCCAGCCTAGGAGGCCGATGGCAAAAAATATATCCTTAGGACTCTATTTTTTTTTATTTATATAATAGTGGGTCATTTTTGTCAAAACATTACAAGAAGGCAGCCAAAATGGATGGAGAGCGGCGGCTACTACTATACTACCGTCAAATGGTAGGGCGGTGACTTATACTGCCCCACCCATCGACTTGTCAAGTGGCATTGGTGGTACAAGTTATTGCCCCATTATTTGACGATGGCTCGACATAATAGTGGCTGCCACCTTCTTCATCCTTTTTTATTGTTTTTTTGTATTTTTTTAAAAAATATAATTTTATTATTGTGTAGATCATAAAAAATAGAGTTCAATAACATAAATTTTGATCATTTTTGTTTTGGAGGCCAACAGTCGATAGTGACCGATCACCACTCGTTGATGGTTTTATCAAAGTTTGTATTTTATTTTTAATTTAAAAATAATCTTTTAATGATAATGATTAAAATTTGAACTTATCGAAGTGTACAATGTCTTTTATTTTTTTATTTTTTTAGTGGCCAATTAATAATTGACACATAGATATTACATGGTGCATGTCAATTTGTGTCGCTCAATTTGAATTTGCCCAATAACACATGTGCAAGGTGCCTTTTTTCCTTTTTAAAATTATATATCTTTGTGACGTGTTACATCTACTTACAAGATATTTTTTAATTAACATAATAATTAAGAACAAAATTATTAATGTATTATTAAAAGAAATTTTTAGTCAAATTTAGTAGAATTTTATTTACGAATTAGAATAAAATTAAATTTTTTAAAATTTATAGAACAAAATTAAAAATTAAATCAAATTTGTAAGATAAAAATATTATTTTTTCCTATAAAAACAAAAACATGACAAAATTAATGTGTTTTAAGTGAATAATATTTACATTGGCTCAGAATGTTACAATTTTTGAACAAAATAAAAGTATAGCGAAATTATATTTTGCGGAATTTTTTATCAAGAAACACAAAATGTGTGCTATGGTCAAAATGATTATTTTGTGGAGTTATTTTAATCACGATGAAATATTCATTGGTCAAAATGATTATATGGTGGAGTTATTTTTTTAGGAAGCGTGAATATTCTTTGGTGGAAACGAATATGTTATCTTACTCCATCACGTAAAGATTACATGCCCTTCTGGATAATATTTTTCGAATAAGAAAATGGCAAGAATGGAACGATTCGCTCCAATCCTATTTTGGTGTGCGGGTGTATTTGCGATTTTGAATCGTTAACTGATTCTTTCAAATTGGCTAGGCAAAAGTAATAAAAAATAAAAAATTATATTTTTATATAATTTTATTAAATGTCTTATATATGTATTAATATATATAAATGCATGTCACAAATGTTATATGATTTAACGAAATTTCATGAATTCTACAATATTTTAAGAGAAAATTTTAATTTTAAATAAATGATGAGTCTAATGACTCAATAAGTGAAAAAAATACATATATACATTTTTATTGATAAAACTAAAAATTTATAAAAAGTGTATCTCATAAATAACATAAAAATATTCATGTGATAAATAAATATGGACATATACGAATATCATAATTTACCTTAAAATTTATAATATAAAATAATCGTGAAGCTATATATTTAATAACCATAAAACTTGTACTTAAGTATAAATATCTAGAATCAGTTGCTATATCTTTTCTTAATTGAGTATGGTAAAATATATAAGGAATTTGAAAATATCACATATTATCTTTGTACTAAAACTCACACTAAATTAATACTTAGGGAGAAAGTTTGTCGTACTTAGAATTCTCCTCGAGTAGAGCGTTGGACGTACTCTTTTTTATCTCATCTTATACATATGTAGAACAAATTGATATCTTCGTCTTACGCATGAACAGAGCAAATTGGCTCCTAAAGAGTAAAACGCCAATACACACGGCCCAAAGTCTCTATATGTGTATAGATGGACCCAAAAGGCCTGGATCTCATATCTTTATTTGAAGGATAATGGTACAGTCTAGTGATTTTAAAATATTTTTTTTATACAACACATAAACGTATAATGTTTCTTTATATCATATCTCATACTATTTAAATTCCAAAACTCATTACTAATATATGAAAAATACTATCTCAAATATAATATTATCTTAACTAAGTATACGTTCATTCATTTACTTTAATTCATCTAATTTTCATAAGATAAATATAAATAAATAGATCACATTTGAATTCAATTATAAAAAATAGTTAAATATCTATTATTTTATACTTTATACTTTATAGTACTTTAAACACATAAATCATTTAAGCATATTTTTACTACTAAATACTATCATGAGTAATAAATATTTTAATTATAAAATTTCTACATTTAACATAATTATAAAATAATTTATAATAAATTCTAAACAAAATTTATGTATATACATTGTACTAATCATAATAATGTTTCGCTTAACATATTCATGAGCATGCCAAAACGTATTCTAAAAGTATAATTAACTAATTACAATATCTATTATTTAGATTAAATTATGAAATAAAATAAGGACAATACTTGTGAAATTAAACTATGAAACAATTGTACTAAAAATATAATATATGTATTTATTTGGTATTCACTCACCATTGATAATTTTAATTCTTATTTTCTTTAACCGTATGTATATATACCCACTCACCAATTCCATAAACTCTTCATTAATTATTAATCACATATAAATACTCATAAATTCTATTTCATGTCAACAAATAAAATAGACAATCAACAAAAAATTAATTTTATTAAATATTCATCATAATTATTATTAAGTCTCCTATATCTCTAATTTAATATTTTTATTTAGAATTTTATTACAACAAATTACAATTATCCATAAACCTTAAAACTATTCCAAATAATTATAGAGAGAAAACCTCTAATAAAATTTCATATATACATACATATTAGTTCCATGGCCAATACAATAGTATACATACATACATATCAATTCCATGTTAAATATACATACATACAAACATGAGCATACAATTATCCATATATATATATATATCAATTTCATAACAAATAAAAAAATATATATATATATATACATATACACATACATACATACATATATATCATTTCTATGACAAATAAAAATATAATGTACGTACATACATATCAATTTCATGACTAATATATACATATATTCAAATATATATACATACATACATATATTCAAATATATACATACATACAAATATATACACATATGTACATAAATATTTCTCACAATAACCAAATATAAATATAAATATACTAAATAAACTTTAAAATACAGAAAACCACTCACAAAATGTAAAATAGAGCACACTCAAAATTCTCCAATTTTTCTCCATCTCCTTCTTTCTCAGTTTGTCTCTTTTTCTTTTTTCTTTCTCTTCCCCTTTCTTTTTTCTTCTTCTTCTTCTTTTATTATTATTTTTTTCTTTCTTCTTATTCTTTATCTCTTTCTTTTCTATCTTTCTTTCTTTTCTCTCTATGAGAAATATAAAGAAGAGTATATTCATTATGTCAAACAATATATAAAATTTACCTTTATATAGACTTAAGACATATTCATAATAGGAAATAATATTTACATTAATAATATATATATATGGTAGGAGAATATTAAGGAATAATTTCTTAATAGCTTCCCTCAAACTCAAGTTAGAACAGTAGAACCAAGCTTGAGTTTGAAGACTCGAGTATGAAAGCTGCGAAGAAGTAGAGATATGGTTAAGATATCAGCAAGTTGCTCCTCAGATGAGATGAAGTGGAGCATAATAGTGCCTTAAGAAACATGTCACCAAATAAAATGACAATCTGTTTCAACATATTTAATCCGTTCATGAAAAATATCATTATGAAAATTTTGGATAACACTTTAATTATAACAATAAAGGGGTGTAAGGCCAGAATGAATAATACCCATATCTCAAGGAAGCCATCGAAGTCAAACAATCTCTTAAGTAGTATCAGCAAGGGCACGATACTTAGCCTCAGTATTTGAACGGGCAGTAGCTGTCTGCTTTTTGCTTTTCCATGAAAGAATAGAATCTCTTAAAAAAGACAAAATCCAGTAGTTTATCGTCAATCTGTAGGATCAATTGCCCAATCTGCATCGGTATAAGCCTGAAGTACAAGATGAGAGCGAGCTAAAAAATGGAAACCATAAAAAAGTGTACCCTTAAGATAACGCAAAATCTGAAGAATTGCTATAAAGTGAGAAGTACGAGGAGCGGCCATAAACTAACTGACAATATGAACAGCATAAGCAATATCTGACCAAGTGATAGTAAGATATACCAAATTACCAACTAACTAGTGATAAAGAGTGGCATCACTGAGGAGAGTACCATCAGACGATAGGAGTTTGATATTAGGCTCTAAAGGAGTAGAGACAGTCTTACTATATTTCAAGCTAGCTCTAGTAAGTGGATCCAATGCATATTTAGCCTGTAAGAGATAATATTTGGTAGAGTCAAATAACACTTCAAGTCCAAGGAAACAACTAAGGTTGCCAAGATCTTGTATTTCAAAAGTGTTGCTTAAAAAAGTTCTTGAGAATGGAAATACTAAAAATATCATTACCTGTGATAATTATATCATTAATATAGAGAAGAAGGAGGACACAACATTGTGCTGTCTGGCGACCAAAAGGATTGAGTCATAGGGACTAGACTGAAAATCATGCTAAAGAATAGTCCTACTAAACTTTGCAAATCATACACAAGGAGTTTGTTTAAGACCGTATATAGCACAACGAAGTTTACAGACTTTGCCTGGAGGATGTGGATAATCGGGAGGAGGCTTTATATATACTTCTTCAGTAAGATCACCATTAAGGAAAGCATTTTTGACATCCATATAAAATATTGTCCAAGCACGAACTACAACAACAACCAATAAACTTTAAACAGAAGTAAGTCTAGCAACTAGGGAAAAAGTTTCTTCATAATCAATTTTATATTCTTAAGTAAAGCCTTTGGCAACAAGACGGGCTTTATAATGCTCAATAGATCCATTAGATTTGGTCTTGATCTTGTACACTCATCTGCATCCAATGACAGTTTTGTTAGATGAGAGTAACAAAATCCTAAGTATGCGACTTCTCAAAAGACCTGCAATTCTTATGTCAGTGCTTGCTACCAAACAGGATTAAAGTTAGTCTCAGAATATAATTGAGGCTCATATAAAGAAAGGGTAGTAGAGAAATAGTGATAATCACGAAGTTTACCAGGAAGTTCTCTTACTCAAGATGAACGATGAAGAGAAGGTGTAGAGGAGGCCTCAGGGATATCGAGAGCAAATCCTTCTGACGAGGCAGGAGGCTCAGAAGCAAGCATCATTTTAGTAGATTCACCTATATAAAACTCAGAAGAAATATATGTAGGTGAAGTATCGAGAAAAAGATCAACAGAATTATTTGTAAAAAATTATGGCATAAGAGGAGACATAAATTTGAAGTTAGATACAAAAGAAAACATTGTATGCTCGAGAAAGACCACATGACGAGAAACACGAAGATGGTTAGATATAAAATCCTAACACCTATAACCTTTATGTTCTATCTCGTATTCCAAGAAATAACATAATCGAGTACGTGGCTCGAGTTTGGTGTGCTCATATTTTTGAAGTAGGACAAAATAAACACAACCAACTACTTTGAGGAGATTGTAATTATGTGGGGTTCCATAAAGATGCTCATAAGATGACTTGTTCTCTATAACAGGAGAAGGAACATGATTAATGGTAAAGATAACGGTTAAAACAGCTTCTCTCTAAAAATATTCAGGATAAGAGAAAGAGATAAGAAGAGCACGAGTAGTGTCTAAAATATTTTTGTGTTTACGTCGAGCTCTCCCATTTTGCTGAAATGTACTAGGACAAGACCTTTAACATATAGTACCGTGTTCTTGTAGAAGATTTAGAAAGTTAAAATCTCTATACTCTATGGCATTATCTGTACGAAAAACCTTATTAGGACATAAGAGCTAAGTCTTAACCATTTGAGCAAAATCTCAATAAATTTTAGTAAATTCGGGTCTTTGTTTCATAAAAAACAACCAAGTATATTGAGAATAATTATCAATAAAGATCACAAAATATTTAGATCCTCCCATTGTGGCATCTGGAGAAGGACCCCATATATCAAAATGTACAAGATTAAATGGAGTATGAGAGACAGTAGTATTATTATTAAAAGGTAAATATGGTTGTTTTGCTAAAAGACATGTAAGATAATCAATTTTATTATCAGAAATAATATTTAAATGACCACTTGATACTAGAGATCAGATGCGATTGACTGACGCATAACTCAAATGAGAGTGCCAAAGATGTAATAAAAGCACTGAAGAGGTAGATGCTACAGACGAAGGATATAAAAATGATATATCTAACAAAATAAGTTAATACGACGTCCAACCTTATGTCATGTCCCAAGCGTCCGACTAGTCTTTAAATCCTCCATACAACAACCAGAAGCAGTAAACAAGACATTAAGATTAAGTTTGCATAATTGATTGACAGACAAAAGATTTAATGTAAAGTTATGAATAAAAAGAGTGTCAAATATAGAGCGATTAGGGTAAACACTTAGCCAACATAATTAACTTTCATGAGAGAATCATTAGCAGTTTAAATAGATAGTAAATAGGAATTAAAAGTTTTAGAGGAGAAAATTATAGGATCAGAAGTTATGTGATTGCAACATGTAGAGTCAAAATACCAAGAAAAATTACCTAAAATATTAAAGGAAGCAAAAATTAAAGGTTTACTAGAATTAGAAAAGAGTAGACAGAGTAAATATTCAAAATTACTAGAGGAACCGTTCGCACTATTCCATGTAGTAGTAACACCAGTGTTGGATTTAGTGTATGATGTGTAGAGGTACATATAATTTTTTAAAAATATAAATACGCAACGGAAGTATTGATACATGTTATACATAATATTGCATTCTCAAGCACATATACTCATGTATGTTCATTCAAGCACATATATATCTCATATATATATATTCATATGTATCATATAAAATGAATTGTAAGTAAATAACCTACTCGATTTTGAAGGTAGCTTTTCAATTCTTCAAGAACTGTAATCTTCAATTGTTGAGTTCACTTTAAAGTATCTTATTGCACAATTCTAAGTGTTTTATCTATTGTTCCATTACAACTCTTTGTTATGAATTTTGGTAATACTTTGCAAACTCTCTCAACACTTTGAAAAAGACTTAGCTATTTCTCTCAATTCTTTCTTCTCCTCTTGGCTGAATGATCACACTTGTACTCTCTCAAAAAATTGAACTCTTTCAATTTTGGTTTAGTGTAAATAATGGCTTATGATAGTGCTCCACCACTACTAATTATTGTTTGCCATTTCCTTCAATAATAAATGAAGTAAATGCACCCAAAAAATTTATTCATCCATATGAATAAATTATTAGAGAGTGAATGACAAATAAAATATGTTAAGCGTTACACTACTTCTTAAGTGCACTACTCATTCATCTCAAAGTGGCTAACAATTCAATTAATTAATAGGTAGTGCTTAGTCCATTATAAAATGGTGTTTGCCACTTATTACAATAAATAATAATAATTTATTTATTAATAGATTATTAATTATTCAAAACTTTTTTTGGATAATGACATTTTCCTTATTAGTATTTATCAAATAAGGTTAATAGGTGAACACATGGTAAATAATTCATGGAGTAAAATTATGCCACTTGTCAATTTGTTATTGGTTAACAACTCTTCCAAACTAATAATGTATTTTACATTTAAATATTGACAAGTGCATAACATAAGGAACCTTGAAACATATTTTCCATTTGTTGGAATTTCTTGGATTAAATTGTTCCATCCAATATGCTGCCCCATGCACAATGAGTACACTTCATATTATGAGACTCTTTAGATCCATGCCCGGTTTGTCATATGGAACTAGTTCATATGTCCTGATCAATGTCTCACACACATGTTATAGATATTACAACATGGCACATTAGACCATATAAGTTGAGGTTGTAACATATTTGTATAATCCTTCCATCATAAATATCCTAGAAGAACGGAGATATAGATCAATACTGTCAAGTCTCTATATGTTCAACCATAAACTTATCTCTAGATTTGCATCTTAATAAATAATATCTGTAAACACTTTTATGATATTATTTATCTATAGGATAAAACTATTTTTTTGGGTATTTCTGCTTATGGCCATAAAACTTTCTAAAATACAATCTTGGAGCTTCAGGATATTTTACTCACCTAAATGAGCTGATGAATCCCATATCTATACACACCGAATTCCATGAGCATCGGACCATACCTAGCGACACCTAGTAGTTAGACTATAAAACGTATCTAACATGTGTGGAACCAAAATATGGTGAATCACTCACAAGTCCATTGTGACATTTAGGTCTAAGGACAACGAATACTACCCAACTCGAAAAACCCTCCATTGATGGCTTTATGGGATGTCTATTGGAGGTCTTTATGAGTTTGTCTAACATTCAGTCCATACTGAATACTTGTATTTCTATACGAGATTCCACTAATCTAATGGTCTGCCAAGATTAACCATTTAGACCATCTAGATATAGACATACACTGATCTATATATTATAAGGTCTTCACTGATAGACCCGCATCAGTGAAGATAGATCAGGAACATAGAGTTTAAGAACATATTTGCATAACAACATTTCCTAGCATCATTTGCAACTCTTTTACAACTGTCATTACTAATATATTCTTAGGTCTTTGTCCCATTTTAGACAAGGCTATAACTCTTTAGATTTCGCTAATTCTTATAATCTGGTAACTCTTATCAGTGCTAACTTTTAGCATTTAGAACTTTCAGCGTTTTTAACTCTTAACACTGATCTAAACTCCTTTAGGTCAGATCTAAACTCTTTCAGATCATACAATGTTTAAAATGCTACAAGCATCTTACCATATATATATATAAAATACTTAGTGATATATTAAAATGATAGTAGCATAATCATAAAACAAATATTTATACATGAAAGGGATGACACGTAAGTACAAATCCCAATAACTTTCACTTGCTTTAGTGCCATTCACGATGGTATCTAATACCTATTGACTCTACATGTCTTTGAAATATTTTTGGAGTTAAGGCCTTAGTAAGAGGGTCTGCTACATTTTTCATGGAATCTACTCTACGAACTATTACATCTCCTCTAACCAAGATTTCTCTAATGATATAGTATTTTATTTCCACATGTTTAAACTTTTGGTGTACTATTGGCTCTTTTGCTTGTGCAATGGCGACTCCGTTATTGTCGCAGAATAATGGTATAGGATCCATTGACCTTAGAACTATTCTAAGTTCAACGACAAATTTGTGTATCCAAACCGCTTCTTTTGCTGCTTCTAATGCTGCAATATATTTTGTCTCTATTATAGAATCAACTATTGATGACTGTTTGTTACTCTTCCAACTAATTACACTACCATTAAAAATGAATACATACGCAAATGTAGACTTTCTATCATCTAGATCAGACTGAAAGTCTAAATTTGTGTATCCTTTCACTTGTAAGTCATTTTCTCTATATATCAAAAACTTGTCCTTAGTTCCCTTAAGATATTTTAGGACATGTTTCATAGCCATCTAATAGCCTTCGCCTAGATCAGACTGATAATGGCTTGTAACACTTAGAGCTACTGATATCAGGTCTTGTACACATCATGGCATACATCAGGCTTTATACAGCTGATGCACAAGGTATGCTAGACATTCTAACATTTTCATCTTTACTCTGAGGACATATCTTCCTCAAAAGATGAACGTCATGTCTAAAAGGTATGTTAACTATCTTACGATTACTAAAATTATACCTCTCTAAGACATTATCTATGTACGATGATTGAGAGGGTCCTATAAGCCTCCTAACTCTATCTCTATAAAACTTTATACCTAGTATATAGGAAGCCTCTCTCAAATCTTTCATGGAGAAATTCTTACTTAAGTAACTTTTGACTGATTGCAACATACCAATATCGTTTCCGATAATGAGTATGTCATCCACATATAGAACCAAGAAGACTACCATGCTCCCACTACTATTTTTGTTCACACATGATTCCTCTTCGTTCTTATCAGATCCTCTGATTACTTCATCAAAACAAAGATTTCAGTTTCGAAAAATCTGCTTAAGTCCATAGATAGACTTCTTCAGTTTACATACTAGACCAGAAGTTTGGTTGAATATAAAACCTTCATGTTGTTTGATAAGGGTGTAAAAGCACTAGTATGATCTATACCTAACTTTTGTATTTTTCTCCAAATTATAAATATTTGGCTATTTAATTGTGGTTTTTGATCATAAATAGATGCATGACAGAAAATTTGACGTATAGGAATAAATGAGAGGCAAATCGGACGTCAAATAAAGGCATTACGCTCAAAATACGAAAGGGGTACTAGGGCTGGGTGCTGCAGCGCCCATGACTAAGAGCCGCGGTGCTCGTGACGGTAAATAGTGTTTATGAACAGTATTTTTCTATGAAAACTCGTGAACAGTATTTTGTTGTAGTAAGTCGTGAACAATATTTTGAAGCCAAAAACCCTAAGAGGAGAAAAAAAGAAAAAAAGAGGCAAAAACTTAGAGAGAATTCACAACATGAATCAAAGATCAAAGCCAAAGATTGAAGAACCAAGATCAAGATTCAAGCTTCAAGTCAAGATTGAGGGAGAAACACATCAATGAGTCACTTTGATTAGTTTTTCTTCTCTTTCTTTATCATTATGTTCTTTTTTTTGTTGATCTTTATGAATTGGTTTGATACTTTTGGTTTTGTGATGGGTTAATTTGTTCATCTAGGGTTAGACTATGTGAACCTAGTATGGATTTGGATTGTGTTAATTTTTAGTTTATGAACTTGATACATTCAATTAATTCATTCTATCTTGTGTTTAATGCTTTCATTATACCTGATCAATATTTTGAATGATTGAGGAACCATGATGACTTGACAAAGGGATTCATGTGTTTAGCCTATGATAGTTTGATGCATGATCATAGGGTAACAACTATGAGTTCCATCTAGGATAGACATATACCTAGGTGGCATGCATGGTCTAATTTAGACTTGATCTTAATGAATTACATTCTGATTTGATTACCATAGACATATAGGTGATTGTTGAAATGTGTAATATAGTCACTTGACCATCGACAGAGGCTTGTAATGAGATTAGTGTCTAAGCCAATCAATTGGTATTAAATGATTAATTTAGTGGTTAATGAGTCCAATGAAATACTAGGACACAAGTCAAAAACCTAGATTATCTTTATTTGTGAATTCTACTCTTTGTTTTTGTTTAGTTAATCGAGAGAATTAGATTAGTTAAATAAATTCCAGATTTTAGTTTTCTAAATAAAAGTTAAGTAGGTACAATTTTAGTACTTTATTTATAGAATTAGATTGCATAGTCCCTGTGGGATTGATACTTAGACTTAAAATCCTATATTACTTGATACGATAGCGTGCACTTGCGCTTATCTACTATAACATAATAATCATTGTTCCATATAGATTTCTTCTTCAAGATATCCATTTAAGAATGCCATTTTTACATCAATTTGTCAAATTTCATAGTCATAATATACAACAATTGCCAATAAAATTTGAATTGACTTAAATATTGCAACTGGTGAGAAAGTTTTCTCATAATCAATCCTAGATCGTTGAGTATAACTTTTCGCAATCAAACGGGCTTTAAAAGTTTCTACTTTTCCATCGAGCCCACGCTTCCGCTTATAAATCCATTTACAACTTATAGGAATAATTCCTTTAGAAAGCTCAACCAAGTCCCAGACTTGATTGTGATGCATTGAGTCAATTTTAGATTTCATGGCATCTTGCCATTTTTCCAAATCGATATCTAACATCGCCTCTTTGTAGGTTAAAGGATCATTTTCTTCAATCTAGAAAACATCAAGAGCATCTTCAGGTATTAAACCATACCGTTCAGGTGGCCTTGATATCTTTTTCGACCTACGTGGAGGTTGTGTCAAAGGTATTCCACTCGATTGAGCTTGAGGTTCCATTATTGGTTCATTTAAATCCTGATTAACTTCATCTATTTCAATCTTTCTACAATCTCCATGATTCATAAGAAACTCTTTCTCTAGAAAAGTGGCATAACGAGAAACAAACACGTTTCGTTCTTCTGGGTCATAGAATTGGTATCCCATTAAATTCTTAGGATATCCAATGAACCTGTACTTGTATCATTTAGGTGCAAGTTTATCATGTTGTGTAACTTTTACATAAGTAGGAAAACCCTAAATCTTAACATATTTAAGACTTGGTTTTCTTCTAGTCCATATTTCATATGGAATGGATAGAACAACTTTTGATGGAACTTTATTCAATATATGAGCAGTAGTTTCTAGTGCATAGCCCCATAGATATTCAAGGAGATCAGTGAAGCTCATCATTGATCAGACCATATCTAATAGAGTCTGATTCCTCCTATCTGAAACACCATTGTGTTGTGGAGTACCTAGAGGACTATACTGAGCAAGAATCTCATTCTCCTTTAAATAATCCAAAAATTTACTGCTTATGTATTCTTTGCCTCGATCTAATCGAATGCATTTGATATATATTCTGATTTGTTTCTCTACTTCAATTCAAAAATCTTTGAACTTTTCAAAAGTTTTTGATTTGTGTTTGATAAGAAACAAATATCCAAATCGTGATAAATCATTAATAAAGATAACAAAGTATTGAAAACCACCTATTGCAGTGTAATTCATTGGACGACATACATCACTGTGTATAAATTCTAATAAATCAGTGGCATGATGTCCAACACCAATAAATGGAGCCTTGGTCATTTTTCCTTGAATACAAGATTTAAAAACTAGATTTGATTCTATGGTCAGATCAGGTATCCAACCATCCTTAACTAGATGGGTTAGGCGTTCATGCCTATATGACCTAATCTTATATGCTATAATTCTGTATCATTTAAAATTCTCACTTTATCACTAGCATTCACCTATACATTCATGACATTTTTGTTGTATCTAATATGTAATTGCCATTAATCAATTGACATTCAGCTAATAAAATATTATCCAAATTATACAAATATAAGGAACGATTCTAAACATATATATGATACCCTTCACTGTCTAACACAGGAATGAAAATAATTTGTCGGATAATGTTTAGCACAAAATAACAATTATTCAATATAACAATTTTATTACATGGAAGTAGTAAATTAAAACATCCAATAGCCTTGACCTGCAGGAAATCTCTATTTCCAACACGAAGCTGTACTTCTATAAGTTGTAACTTTTTAACTTCCTTCAGACCCTGTAATACATTGCAGATGTGAAAAGGACAAGCAGTATCTAATACCTAACCAATACTAGCATTAAATGCTAAAAAAATGTCAATAAAAGGTAAGTGTATACCTGATGGTGTCTTTTTAATCATGGCAAGGTATTTTTGGCAATTTCGCTTCCAATGCCCATCCTCACTGCAATGGACACATTTTTCTTTCGTTTTGTTCTTATGTTGGGGCTTGGACATGTGTTGCTTTCGACGACCCATTTTGGGTGCATACATTACTTTCCGTTTATTCTTCTCTTTAAACATTTTAGAAGTCTTCTGAGTAGATGATGAAGCACCCTAAACATAGAGGACCGTGCCCCATTTGTTCATGTCATTTTAAGTTGTTTTTAGCATGTTATACAGATCAGCATAAGTAAGAGTCAATCCTTATATATTGTAGTTCATAATGAACTGTGCAAATGACCCTAGAAGTGTTTGAAGAATCAAACTATTCCTCAATGCATTGCTCAGTAAGAGATCCATGGTTCTAACCTCTCAATATATGATATCATCTTAAGGATATAAGGACTTACTGGACTGCCCTCGGGTAGTCTAACTTGAAAGAGAGATTTGGCAACCTTATATATTTCAAATTAAAGTCGGTCACCAAATAACTCTTTTAGGTGGAGCATGATACTCCCAGCACTGTCCATGTAGATATGCTCATTTTGGAGCTTTGTAGACATTGAGCCAAGGATGTACGATTTGACTTTCTAATCGTCATCCAACCATTTTTTATATATTTCATTTTCCTCCAGAAAAGCATAATCAGAAACAGCTCGGGGCAAGTACTAATTTATTACATATCTAAGCTTATTAGAATTCAGAACTATTCTGAGATTCATAAGCCAGTCAGCATAATATTCTTTACCTTTTAATTAGTGCGCATCAAGGATAGGAGGGTTGCTTGAAGCCATTTGATCTTCACAAGACATAAGAAAATATGTTAGCGAAATATTTCAATCACTAATAAACAACATTTTAGATCATGGGTATAGCGGTTATACATTTTTTAATCTAAAAACGCCCTCCCACTATTTTACATAATCACTTTAATCTCTTAAACAGAAAAACGATAGATAAAAAATTCTTTAAACTATATAGTAAAAAGTAGATCCCATTGACATTTACTTCAGCCGTATACTTTAACGATTTAGGCCTTAATAAACCCAAAAGGTAGACAACTCTTATCAATTGCATTTTATGCAACTTTTACTATTGATCCTAAATACACCTTATCCGCACACTCTAGTGATATAGGATAAGTGTATTCCAGATTTACTTATCAATCATCAAATATATGTTATTGATATTACCCGCACACTCTAGCGATCTAGGGTAATACTTTAGTATATATTTGCCTCATCTAATGTTTAGCCAGTATAGCCAAAGTCACACTGATCAATCCTTCACACTTCAGCGATCTTGAAAAAAAATGAAGTGACTTGTCTAATACCGTATTGACAAGACGGATCATATTTAACATTATCTCATAATAAAATATATTTTAATCTAATCAAGAGAGATTTATTAAACACATACTCATTTCATAAAATGATTAATATAGATCATTCATTTAAATTTTACGCAATCACAACTAACCCCTACTAATAGGGCTTCCATTGTAATTATCAGCGTATATGAATGATCACATCATGTTATGACAATTATAGAAGCATATTGCAATAACAAAATAAATTAAAACATGATAAATTTAAAAAATAATTCAGTAACAGTGTCGGAGGCTGTGACACTAGAAAATGCCCGCTGCAGCTTTATTGAAGATAGGCTAGGCACCTCGACACCAAGCTCCTGGCACCGCGATGCTCAGCCAAAAATTGGTCTGGTACCGCAGTGCTCACAAGTGAACGTCGTGGTGCCAAACACTGTCACCATACTTGGTGTTCAAAAAATAACTTTCTATTATTTTGACACCCAATTTTTCTTATGTTTATCATGTTTAACACATCATATGATCAATTGTAAACATTAACATGTTCAAGAATTCACTAAATAACGTCATGTCAATTTTAAACATCAACATTCTCCAAATCAAACATCATCATGTTGTTCAACAATACAACATGAACATGTTAAAAATTCAACAACATCAAATATCATACACCAAATCAGCATACTCTGATACCACTAATTAGATTTAGTGTATGATTTGTAGAGGCACGTATAATTTTTAAAAAATATAAATACATAATGAAAGTATTCATACATGTTATACACAATATTGCATTATCAAGCACATATACTCATGTATGTTCATTCAAGTACATATATATATATATATATATTCGTATGTATCATATAAAATGTATTGCAAGTAAATAACCTACCCAATTTTGAAAGTAGCTTTCCAATTCTTCAAGAACTCTAGCATTCAATTGTTGAGCTCATCTTGAAGTGTCTTGTTGCACAATTCTAGTTCACAACTGAAACGGATGGGATTGTGAAGCTAGAATAGCGGCCACGAATTTTCAATAATAGGTGTTTTAACACTTAAAACAATTTATTCCTTATGATTTATTTCTTACAAGAGATGAGAAGTATTAAGTATTTTGTCTATTGCTCCCTTACAACTCTTTGTTATGAACTTTGGTAATATTTTGCAAACTCTCTCAACACTTTGAAAAAGACTTAGCTAATTCTCTCAATTCTTTATTCTCCTCTTGATCGAATGATCACACTTGCACTCTCTAAAAAGATTAAACTCTTTCAATTTTGTTTAGTGTAAATAATGGAAAAATTATTCATCCGTATGAATCAATTGTTAGAGAGTGAATGACAAATAAAATATGTTAAGAGGTTACACCACTTCTTAAGTGTACCACTCATTCATCTCAAAGTGGCCAACAATTCAATTAGTTAATAGGTAGTGCTTAGTCTATTATAAAATGGTGTTTGCCACTTATTACAATAAATAATAATAATTCATTTATTAATAGATTATTAATTATTCAAAACTATTTTTGGATAATGACATTTACCTTATTAGTATTTACCAAGTAAGGTTAATAGGTGAACACATGGTAAATAATTCATAGAGTAAAATTGTGCTACTTGTCAAACTCTTGCAAACTAATAATGTATTTTACATTTAAATATTTACAAGTGCATAACATAAGGAACCTTGAAACATATTTTTACTTTGCTGAAATTTCTTGGATTAAATTGTTAACTTCAATATGTTGCCCCAATGCACAACGAGTACACTTCATATTATGAGACTCTCTAGATCCATGCCCAGTTTGTCATATAAAACTAGTTAATACGTTTGTGATCAATATCCCACACACAGTTACAGATATTACAAAACGGCGCATTAGACCATACAAGTTGAGGTTATAACATATTTGTATAATCCTTCCATCATAGATATTCTAGAAAAGCAGAGATATAGATCAACACCGTCAAGTCTCCATATGCTCAACCATAAACTTATCTCTAGATTTGCATCTCAATAAATAATATCTATAAATACTTCTACGATATTATTTATCCTTAAGATAAAACTATTTTCTTGGGTATTTCTGCTTATGGCCATAAGACTTTTTAAAATACAATCTTGGAGCTTCAGGATATTTTACTCACCCAAATGAGCTAATGGATCTCATATCTATACACATCGGACTCCATGAGCATCGAACCATACCCAGCGACACCCAGTGGTCAGACCATGAAAGGTATCTAACATATATGGAACCAAAATATAGTGGATCACTCACAAGTCTACAGTGGCACTCAGGTCTAAGGACAACGAATACTACTCAACCTGAAAAACCCTCCATTGAAGGCTTTATGGGATGTCTATAGGAGGTCTTTATGAGTTTGTTCAATATTCTGTCCTTACTAAATACTTGTTTTTCTATACAAGATTCCACCAATCTCATGGTCTGCCAAAATTAACCATATAAACCATCCAGATATAGACATACACCGATCTATATATTATAAGGTCTTCACTGACAGACCTGCATTAGTAAAGATAGATCAGGAACATAGAGTTTAAGAACATATTTACATAACAATATTTCCTAGCATCATTTGCAACTCTTTTGCAACTATGTCTTTACTAATATATTCTTAGGTCTTTATCTCATTTTAGATAAGACTCTAACTCTTTAGATTTCGTTAACTTTTATAATCTGGCAACTCTTATCAATGCTAAGTTTCAGCATTTATAACTTTCAGCTTTTTTAACTTTTAGCACTGATCTAAACTCTTTTAGATCAGATCTGAACTCTTTCAAATCATATAATGTCTAAAATGTTACAAGCATCTTACCATATATATATATAATAATTAGTGATATATTAAAATGATAGTAGCATAAACATAAAATAAATATTTATACATGAAAGGGATGGCACGTAAGCACAAATTCCAACAAGCAAATCCTGTAAAAGTAGCACCTTGAGATAGTCTAAGTATATGGCACGGCTTAGGTTGAGCAGAATCAACAGAATAATACAATGTCTAAAATGTTACAAGCATCTTACTATATATATATATATAATAATTAGTGATATATTGAAATGATAGTAGCATAAATATAAAACAAATATTTATACATGAAAGGGATAGCCCGTAAGCACAAATTCCAACAAGCAAGTCCTGTAAAAGTAGCACCTTGAGATAGTCTAAGTATGTGGCATGGCTTAGGTTGAGCAGAACCAACAGAATAATACCGAGCATTATTAGACTTATTTGTAAATCCTAAAATATATAATTTCGATCCTTCCACTAATGACAACTTAGTCCTTAAAGTTTTAATAATTACAAATTAACTCCAGAATTTTAAGAATTATAAATTGAAGCATATATTTTTTATTAATTATAAAATGACCCCTCAATTTTTAATAAATTACCATTTGACCCTTATAAAATATTTAAATTTCAAAATAACCATAAAACTATTAAAAATTATAACATTACCTCAAAAGAACAAAAAATTACGATCTATCCTTAGAATATTGAAAATTTTACAAATAGACCTGAACTAAAGGTGGTTAACTTTATCAAGCTCGTGCGGTGTTGTCCGATCTCTGATTGACCTATTTTCGATGGTGTTTGAATGATCGGAGTCTGCTGCATTTTTTAGACTGGGCGGTGTCGGTCAAGGCGGTATAAAACAGCCAGGATCTGAGGTGGTAGTGAGCGATGACGTAACTTTCAAGCAACGTGTTCGGTGGTTTTTGACCTTCGATTGGCGAGTTGTTGGTGGCGTTAGAACGGCCGGAGTTTTCTTAGTATCTTGGAGTGGTTAGTGTCTAATATAGCAACCTTTCGATGATTTTCGACGACTTTTTGAAGAACTCCAGTATTTTTTGACGGGTTTCCAAATAATTCCAATAAATCTTCGACTAAACAAAATGACGGTGAAAAAAAAATCAAAACTTTAATACCATGAGAGAAATATAAAGAAGAATATATTTTACTATAAAATAATATATAAAATTTATTTTTATATAAATTTAAGACATATACATAATAAAAAATAATATTTACATTAATAATATATATAATAAGAGAATATTAAAAAATTATTTTAAAATAATTTCTTAATACTCTCTTTCTTCTCTCTCATTCTTCTTCCTTCTCCTTTCTTCCACTCCTAACGAATCCAAAACTAAGACTAAAAATAAATAAATAAATAAAGCATAAAGAGCCCTTGTTTTTTTATCCACCCATTTTTTTAAACATAGGTCTCATATATTTTAAAATATAATAATATATAACATATATAATAAATTTTTTTAAAAATATATAATAATAATACTATGACCCCCACCTATTGAAAGCCAACTTCTTTAATAATTACAAAAATTATTTAGAAAAAAAAGGGGGTGTTACAAAGAACACTTTGTTTATGCATATTCTGACTTTGCAGTTTCTCGGTTATCATCTTCATTAGACAGCGATGCCCGTTAGCAGCACATAATCACAATATATATATATATATATTGTTGTACATCTTAATCATGAACTTCTCTATATGGTCTTATCTTTGAGCTTTTATCAAGCTTTCGAGTTTTCAGTCAAACTTGCATTAATATTTGATCTCTTAGTTTGTACTCAAACATTTCTCATTTAATTAATCTACCTCGAGCATGTCCATGTTAGACTTTTTCAAAGCAGCTCAAGGTGTGCTAAAAATAATTGCTGCTAATATCAGATGACGCAATAGAAGAGTAGAGGATTCTTGTACTCCAAGCTCTTAATTTTTGTTCTATGAATGCATTGATGTTAAAATTGGATAATTTAAAATTATATTTATGTATGATTTTAAATTAAAAGTTAATAAAGAGTTAATATGAGAACAAACACGTATTAAATGTACGAGAAACAAATACAAATAGATAACTTGAAGCGAAGAGGAGTGCAAGCACGTGTAGACATGCCTTAAGTGTGGGCGTTAGGACATTGGCAGTGTAGTGCCACGGTGCTAGTGCGAGATTGTAGCAACGCCACGGCCCTCGCCCTTGACGCTGCAGTACCTAATTTCAGCAGTTTTCTATTTTGAGCCGTCTTGATTATTTTGAGTCGATTTTAAATTTTTCTTTTGCATGAACTCTTGTTCTAACTAAAAATTCAGTTTCTAGAGACGAATTACAGCCTATAACTATTGTAACCCCTTAGAATAATTAAGTATCAAAGATGTAAACATAAAAAATAATAGAGAACTAAGTAGGCACTAGAATGCTAAGTGTGTGAGAGAGTGCTACCATAGAATCACTTAAGTATTGAATGCATAAAAGAGTGATGATAAAGTTTTTGAGAGGGAGCTCAGGCTCTTCGTTATATTCATTAATTAATCTCTTATTATAAAATACTCTTAGTGATATAGGAGATCTTTATAATCTGATAAGTCTTTGTGACCTAAAGTTTTTTGTACTATTAATAAAAAAAAAGTTGAATTTTTTATCCTCCATAAACATAAGTGTTTGTTGTCGAATTATGTATATCTTTGTGTCTTGTGATAATTGTTTCATTATCTTTAATGTGTATGATCTTTTCTATTTTTAATTACTTGTGGGTAAAGTATTCCACAAAATGCTTAGATAATTTTAAGGCACTAAAAATCAATTATGAAAATTTTAGGATATGTAAAAACTCCAACAACTAGTATCAATACTATAACTAAAATTGATACTTTAATGGTATTAAATTAGAGAGTTTAAGTGATTTTCCAACCATTGAAAAGAAAGAATAACTAAGCTACAGTTGGACTCGTTGGTCAACATGTTTTGTGAGAATATTGATTAAAAATTATCGGGATATGATTTGAAAAGTAAGCCAAGTGCTGTGGCGGAAAACGAAGAAGAGTGCACCAGGCGATGAGCATCGCAGTGCTCAGACGGGCGCACCAGTGCTGTGGCGGTAAGAGCTGAACGCCGCGGCGCTGGTCGCGGGAATCAGTTTCCTGTTTTGAGTTTTCCTTATTTCGTCTCCTACTTGCTTTAGGACTCCCTAATACGACTCTCACACGTATAGGGTAAACCTAAGTCGTCCCAAAGCCTATATAAAGGCTATCAATTGGCTTGTAAACATATCTGTGTGATCAAGGTATAATCTTTGTGATAGGTTGAGAAATTTTAGTGATCATCAGTAATCTTTGTGGTTTTTTGTAAGAGAAAATCTCTAGAGTGACAGAGAGAATTATTTTTGTGTGTTCTTCTTCTACCTCTTCTCTTTTTATTTTTTAATTACTTGTTCTGCATATATTACTTGAGTGATTTTGTTTATTTGTATGCTTCCGCTTTAACATGTTTGATTTATAATAATAGAGATAAGAGTTTTTTTTTTGTGTGAATATCGGTAATTCTATAAAATACAGACATCTAAGCTTTTATATAAAAATTTATTAGAAGGCAATTTCTTTCTTTTAGCTCTACGGGTAGAGATTGACGTCTGAATCTAAAATTTTCATAGTGATGAGAACAGATTTAGATTCTTTTCCTAGCCATATCTTTATTTTCTTAGTTCATTATGAAGAAGTATATATAGTTTTTTTTTTCTTGGGATAAGTTTTGAAGATAAAAATAAGTCAAAACATAAAGTTGATCAGTTGATGACAATCACATAAGGGGGAAAAAGGGAAAAGATCAACACATTAATAAGTATTCAGAAAAACAAATAGCCTTATTCAAGCAAAGAAACAAGCAAGACAACAAGCAGCGCATCATTTCAAATTAAGGACATCACAAGTTACTATAACATTGTGCAGCAAGGCCTTCAACCAAAGTTGAAACTTCTAATGATTAAGACGAATACTCTTATGCATGAATTATTTTGCTAGTAAGATTTACGCTTCAAGAGGACAAATAACAAGTATGTTGACTTGTATGCTGGGTCTGTGAGGGCGGAGGACTCCATGGTTTTCTTCTTATATAGATCAAATACCTTATCGGTGATCCCACCTCCAAAATGCTCTCTGATAAGGGCTTCCAAGCCGGCTCTCGTGTGCAGCATCACAGTATCAATGTCAGGCACAGGTTGTACCCAAGCATCCATCTTTTCAATGTTGAAATAGCCATTGCTCTCAATCAAAGAAGCTACTTCATTTGAAGTTGGGAGGTAAAATGGCCAGTTGAAGGTATCAATTCTTTCTTCATCAACCAGTCCCTTGAAAATAGCAAACCGATAATAAAAATAGATCCTCACTTGGTCTTCTAGATAAAATTTTATCAAGTAATTAAAGTTATTGGAGCATATCAGGCCACAACTTACCGTACTTGCCAGATCCATGAGAGCAGATCCCATAAGGTCATAAACTGCAGGGGCAGAGCAGAACTGGGAAGTAAAGTTGGGAAAATGAAGGCCGCAAGGCCTCCAGAAACAACTTCTATTGCTCTGGCATTCAGAAAGGACTCAAAAGTCTTTTGCAAATTGAATTCTGTAGGCCTCTTCTACTTCCTTGGGTGAATTCGGATAGTAAACACTTCCTTTATTCCATGCAGGAGATTGTTTGTCTAAAAGCTCTTTTGGAACCTGCGAAAGACATTGAAGAGAGACAGATGAATGAACAAAATTGAGACTCGCCTTTGGAAACAATCGATGATGAAAGGAACCCGGCACGCCAGCGGCGTAGTTTATCTTATCCGATGGGATTGTTTTAAAGAGAGTGTTAAAATCATTGGAGACATGATCGTTGAAGAAGATTAAAAATTCAATAGAGTCTGATTCGATTCCATCACAATTGAATTTGAGCTTCACAGAGTCTATTATGCTTTGTATTGCAAAAGAGGTGTTAGGCCCCACGGAACATCCCAAGTACGCGATGCTAAAGACATTCCGAAGAGGTGAAATAAATGGTTTCGTGTCAAGTTTTTGAGCGATCCCCTCGACCATCAAAGCTTTGACACTATCTAACCCTTCTTTCTGCACAAATGAAAATGCAAAGTGAAATTACATAAATCTTGCTACGCCAAACTCACCATTATCATTCTTTTTTCTCAAAGAAAATAATGACAAGGAAACCGAACCTGCATGGAAGAGTTGTGGACGTAGCTATAGGGTCCACCTCCGCTATTCATAGGAAAAGATTCAACTGCTTCTTCCCACTCATTACTTGTCATCTCCGTGCTTCTGAGAAATGAATTATATAAGAAAAAGAAGCATTTTATCACAACAATTCTTAATTTACACATAAGGAATCTTTGAGCATACCTGCTCAGGTTCCGGCTCCTAATTAAGCTCCCTCTTCCAGCCTTTAGTCTGTAATGGATGTCTCATGTCTATTCCCTTTATTACTGGTAGATTGAACATTATAAGCAAATAATAAAATACCTAGCTCATGGTACATATGAGACAAAAATTATGAATATATTGCTATTCAGCACTGTATCACTTTCATTTAATTGCATAATTTATGTTATATATGATGTGATGTAACTGATTATATATAGGACTTTCTCTAGTTTACTTTGTGTACCTATATATATTCTTTTTATCTTATTATATTTTCTCTAATTGTATGCTATTATTCTCCTTTCTTTCTTTGAGAATATTGACTGAAAATTATCGGGATATAATTTAGAGAGTAAATTAAGTGCGTAAGGTACACAAGGATCGAAGACGAATACAAAAGAAGCGAAAGACGAAAGGAGTAGTGCCCAGGCATGGGCGCCGCAGCAACCAGGGCTGTGGTGGCGCCCAGAACAGAATGTGAGCGCTGTGGCACCTAGACAAGCGCACCAGCGCCATGGCGGTGAGCGCTACGGCGGTGAGCGCTACGGCGCTGGTGCACTGAGTGCTGCAGCGCTGGGCGCAAGAATTGTTTCCCGATTGAAACTTCCTTATTTCGTCTCTCACTTGCTTCAGGACTTCCTAATACGACTCTCACACATTTAGAGTAAAATTAGGACGTCCCAAAGCCTATATAAAGGCTCTCAATTGGCTTGTAAACATATATTAGTGATCATTAAACAATCTTTGTGATCAAGAAAGATATCTAAGTGATCAAGTAAGAAATCTTTGTGATTTTTTTGTAAGAGAAAATTTCTAGAGTGTAAGAGAGAGTTTTCTTTGTGATTTTTCTTGTAAAAGGCATGCTTTGTGAGTGCCTTGTGATTCAATAAGAAAAGAGTGTGATCTTGATCCGCCGTACACATAGGCAAGTTACCAAATTGCGTAATTCTTTGTGTGTTCTCCTTCTACCCTTTCTCTCTTTATTCCTTAATAACTTGTTCTACATATATTGCTTGGGTGATTTTACTTGTTTGTATGCTTTCGCTTCAAAAAATTGGTATCAAAGCCAGATTTTCTAAGCAAATATGGCTACACCCAAGTATGAGGTAGAGAAATTCAATGGTACAAATGAATTCAATCTATGAAAGATGAAGGTTAAGGCGTTGTTGGTGAGCCAAAGGCTAGGCTCGGCATTAAAGGAGACTGCAGCTCTATCTATTAATGAAGAGAAGACGTCAGAGTCATCTAAAGCAGAAGCAAAAAGAAGGGATATTCAAGAAAGAGCTCATAGCATAATCGTTCTATCATTGAGTGATAAAGTACTAAAGGAAGTAGCAAGTAAGACGACAGCGATAGGTCTTTGAAAGAAGCTTGACTCTCTTTATATACGAAAATTGTTGGCCAATAGATTGCATATAAAGAAGAAGCTATATCAGTTGTTCATGTCAGAAGGGACGTCGATGAAAGATCATATAGATGCATTCAATAAAATCATCCTTGATCTTGAGTCTATCAACATCAAGACAGAAGATGAAGATAGAGCAATTATCCTACTAAGTTCACTCCTCAAGAGTTATGAGAATTTTGTTGATACGCTACTCTACGGCAGAAAGAGTTTAACGATGAGTGATGTGAAATCATCATTAAACTCAAAGTTATTAGGAAAACAGATCGAGGGCAATGCAAAAAGTGTATCTGTAAGAGGAAGGCCCTTATATAGAGATGGAAGGAAAAAGGGCTCAAGATCGAAGTCTAGGAATCCTAAGAAGTGCTATTGTTGCAAGAAAGAATGGCATTTCATAAAGAACTGTCCTGAGAAAAGAGCACAAGACAAAAAGAAAGCGGATGCTGCGCTTGCCTATGATGATAGCTATGATAACGCAAAGACACTCGTCGCTACTGATAGTAAGAACGCTGAACAATGGGTTCTTAATTCAGGTTGTAATTTTCACATGTGTCCGCACAAGTCTTAGTTTACAAATTTTCATCCCATTAGTGGTGGTAAGGTCTTAATGGGCAATGGCGTTGCATATTAAATGATGAAAATTAGTAGTGTTAAGCTTAGGTTGCATGATGAGCGAGTGAGAAAGTTGACAGATATTAGGTATGTTCCTGACTTAAAGAGAAACTTAATCTCACTAGGGACTTTAGACTAGAATGGGTGTTCCATTAGGATCGATGGAGGGGTTTTAAGAGTTTTGAAGGGTTCTATGGTGGTGATGAGAGAAGAGAAGCGCAAAGGCATTTATGTGCTTAAAGGTGAAGTCGTAAGTGGTTCTACATTGTTCTCTGTAGATAATGAGAGTATACAAACTAAGTTATGGCATCTTAGACTGGTACACCTAGGCGAGAGAAACCTGAATGAATTATTTAGTCAAAAGGTGTTTGGTGAGGATAAGTTTCAGCCCTTGGAGTTTTGTGAGCATTGTATGCTTGGGAAAGAACATAGAGTGAGGTTTAGTACTGGCGAGTACAAGACTAAAGGGACTCTTGACTACATACACTCGAATCTTTGGGGACTAGCTCATTCAGCTAATTGTGGTGGTGCAAGGATATTTTCTCAGTTTAATTGATGAATATTCAAGGAAGCTGTGGGGTTATATGTTAAAGAGTAAGGATCAAGCTTTTATAGTGTTCAAGACTTGGAAGGCTCTAGTTGAGAATCAGACTAGCAAAAGGGTGAAGAGGTTGAGAACTGACAACGGCCTCGAATTTTACAATAGAGAGTTTGATGGGTTTTATGCCAAGCATGGGATTGCAAGGCATAGAACGGTGAAATCAATACCACAGCAGAATGACGTATCTGAGAGGATGAATAGGACCCTAATTGAAAGGTTAGATGCATGCTTACCAATGCAAAAACGTCCAAGGTATTTTGGGGAGAAACTGTAGTGATGACAACTTACTTGATTAATAGAAGTCCCTCATCAGCAATTGACTTCAAGATGCCAGAATAGAAATGGTCTGGCAATCCTCAAAAGTATAACCACCTTAGAATATTTGGCTGTCCTACCTTTGTACATGTTAAGGAGGGGAAGTTGGAACCTAGAGCTATCAAATGGGTATTCATAGGATATCCCGAAGAAGTGAAAAGATATAAGATGTGGTGTAAAGACTTGACACCACCAACGAGTATCATAAGCCGTGACGTGACGTTCAATGAGACGATGATGCAAAAAATCACCCAAAAAGATGAGAAAGAAGAACCCGTGTCCAAGAAAGACTCAGTACCCGAGTTAATAGAATTTAAAGTAGAACCTAAGAATAGATCTGATATGCCCCCATATCAGCACTTCAACGAGGAGATCCTTGAAGAAGAACCAAGAACACCGACAGTTCTTCTAAGTCCACCCAAGGAAAGACTAAGACTCTTGAGATAGAATTTAAAGAGTACCAACTAGCCAGAGATAGGCTAAAGAGAATGATTAACCCGCCAGTCAGGTATGCACAAACAGATTTAGTTGCTCATGCTTTTAATTCTGCTTATACTCTTGAGTATGATGAGCCTAGGACATATGGTAAGGCTATGAAGAGTGAAAACAAGAAATAATGACAGCAGTCCATAGAATAAGAGATTAGTTCTCTTAAGAAGAATAATACCTGAAAGTTGGTGGAGAGACCTCAAAAGAAACTAGTCGGGTGCAAGTGGGTGTATAAGGTAAAGGAAGGGATATCAAGGATAGAGCCTACAAGATTCAAGGCTAGGTTAGTTGTAAAAGATTTTACTCAGAGAGAGAGAGTTGATTTTCATTAGATATTCTCTCCAGTCGTCAAGCACACATCTATTAGGATTTTGTTAGCCATGTGTGCAAACCTTGATTTACATCTAAAGCAGATGGATGTAAAGACAGCTTTTCTACATGGAGAGCTTGAAGAGATGATATACATGGCACAACTACAAGGGTTTAAGGAGTACGAAAAAAAAGATCATGCTTATTTGCTAAAGAAGTCATTATATGGGTTAAAACAATCACCTAGACAGTGGTATAAGAAATTTGATGAGTTTATGATGGCTTGTGAATTTAGTAGGAGCAAATATGATGGATGCGTGTACTTTAAGAACATAAGTTATGGGATGATATATTTGCTTCTATACGTTGATGATATGTTGATCGCATGTAGGAGCATAGAAGAAATAAAAAAGCTCAAGAAGTAGTTGAGTGGCGAGTTTGAGATGAAGGATTTAGGAACAACGAAGACAATTTTAGGTATGGATATTGTGAGGGAAAGAAGAGATGCTATCTTCTTGTCTCAATAGCATATATACTCAAAATTCTAGAGAAATTTGGTATATCCAACCCAAAGGAGTCCAAAGGCTGTCTCTACTCCTTTGGCCATGCATTTCAGACTTTCAACAGCACAGTCGCCGATATTCGAAGATGAGAAACTGCAGATGAGTAAAGTACTGTATGCAAGCGCTGTAGAGAGCATCATGTATGCAATGGTTTATACAAGACCAGACATAGCACGGACTATGAGTATGGTGAGTAGATACATGGCAAATCCGGGAAAAGATCACTGGCTTGCAGTAAAGTGGATTCTGAGATATCTCAAGGGAACAACAAATCACTGATTGATGTATAAAAAGGATGAGGACAATAGTAAAATTTTAAGAGGGTACGTAGACTCAGATTATGCAGGTGATCTAGACAAGAGAAGACCGTTGACCAGCTACGTATTCACAGTGTTTAGGTGTAATATATATTGTACATCAGTTCTACAACATGTGGTTGCACTTTCTACCATAGAGGCAGAATACATAGTTGTTGGTGAAACTATTAAGGAGGCCGTGTGGTTAAAAGACATATACGCGAAGGTATTGGCTAGTGAAGATGTGAATGCTGGTGTATATTGTGACAGCCAGAGTGCCATACACCTAGGCAAGCATCAAATGTTCTACGAGAAGTCGAAACACATTGATGTGAGGCTCCATTACATTCGAGAGATTGTCGAAAGTGGTGAAGTTAGTGTAATAAAGATAGCGTCGTCTAAAAATCCTATTGATATGTTGACTAAGCTACTACCCTCGGTTAAGTTCATCCTATGCAAGGACTTAACTGGAGTCACTACTTTATGAAGGTGACCGAAGATGCAGAAATGAGAGATCGAGTTGCTTTGTAGATGATGAGGGGATTTATTAGAATATTGATTGAAAATCATCGGGATATGATTTGGAGAGCAAGCCAAGTGCGTAGGGTGCGCAAGGATCAAAGACAGATGCGACATGAGGTAAAAGACGAAGGAAGCGGTGCCTAGGCGTAGGCACCGCGGCACCCAGAACAGAACGTGAGCGTCGCGATACTGGGCGCGGAAAGTGTTTTCCGAATTGAGACTTCCTTATTTTGACTCCCACTTACTTTAGGATTCCCTAATACAACTCCCATATATTTAGGGTAAAACTAGGACGTCCCAAAGCCTATATAAAGGCTCTCAATTGGCTTGTAAACACATATTAGTGATCATTAAACAATCTTTGTGATCAAGAAAGAGATCTAAGTGATCAAGTAAGAAATCTTTGTAGTTCTTTGTGAGAGAAAATCTCTAAAGTGTAAGAGAGAGTTTTCTTTGTGATCCTTCTTGTAAAAGGCGTACTTTGTAAGCGCCTTATGATTCAACAAGAAAAGAGTGTGATCTTGATCCGCCGTGGACATAGGCAAGTTACTGAACCATGTAATTCTTTGTATGTTCGCCTTCTACCCTTTCTCTCTTTATTCCTTAATAACTTGTTCAACATATATTCCTTGGGTGATTTTTCTTGTTTATGTGCTTTCACTTCAACACTTTCATGATTTTGGTAAAACTTGGTGACGACAGTTGTGCCCAAGGCAGCTTTTAGGAAGCACCTTCTGCTATCTTCAATAGTAGGCCAAACAAATTATAAAAAGAAAAAACAGAATGTTATTATCTCATCAAATCTGTAGACATGTGCAATAAAAATTAAAAAGATGGCATTTTTTATTCTTACTTTAGCTAAAAGGGGAAATGGGCCTTTGTTTCTAATCCGCAACTCCTTTATACATTTTTCTTCGCCTAGGTTCTGTCAGCAGATTGGTTTTGAAAAATAAGTTGCACTTGATTCTATTTTCTAATAATTTACCCAACTTAAAAACCTTATTCTTCTTCTCTTTTTAGAAATCATTTTTGAAAGAAAATTTTCAAAAATGACGAAAAACTAGCCTTATAAAAAGCAAAACAATATACCTTTAAAAAAAAAAAAAAAAAGGCAAAACAATCTATTTGTTGAGAGGATGGTCACAGATCCAACAGTTTGCAACCAACCTAGATGTTAAAATTTGACAAAATTTGTTATTAGTTTCTCATTTTTTAAATTTATTTAATTACAACATTAAATATACAGTTGATTGATGCGATATTTCTATATCATAAATTAAGTGCAAGTATACACTATCGTATGCAAGTAATAAAGAGACTAATTAGTCGGATGTCGAACCCACAGGGATAATTTCTTCTTTTTAACCAATTACTAAAATTATATCTTCCTAATAATTATTCAGAAAAATAAAAATCTAAGACTGAATGTAAGAAATATAAAAGCAAAACACAATGCAATGAGATTTAAAGATAGCAACGTAGAGAAAACCTAGGATTAATATTATCCCTCAATATGTTTCTAATGATTAATCATCTAATATTTAACTCACTTAGTCTTTATTATTGATCAAGACACTAATGTATTCACAAGCCTCTTCCAAGGTCATGCAAGTATACCTTAATTTACCAAATACCTATATTCCTATGGTACTTGTAATAAATTAAGATTCATTAAGATTGGGTCTTATTGATCATACATGCCAATTAGGTATATTCCTATCCTAAGTTGAAACTTGCATATGCAACATTGAATGTTACTCTACAATCATGCATCAAATTACCTAAGTCTAAATATATTGATTCCTCTTCCGAGTTTATCAACATATTACCAATTCATTCACCATATATTGGCCAGATATATTGAAGCATTAAACACAAGTAATTTAAATAATAAATGACTAAGTTTATTAAATACTAAAAGATATGGCAATTTAAGTGTACATATTGAGTTCAAATATTAACCCTAGAAAACAAGTTAGCTCATAGCTACAAGAGAACAGCAGTAAAAATAATTATAAATCATGATATAATTATTAGCAAACCGATATAGACGTCGAATTGCCCTTAATTGCGCTGCCTAGGAACTCTTGATGCCGAAGAACGTCTTGTATCTCTCTCCAAAGTTGCTTCAATTAAGCTCCTATTGCTCTCCAAGACTCGTGCTCTGTATTCTTGGTGCTCTTGGGTTGTCTTGGATTGATTCTTGAAGGCTGGGAACGAGTGGCTTTATATAGGGATTGATATGAGCTTGAAAATCTCAATTCTCGTCGGACTAGGACTCGCACTACCGCTGGCGCGCTATGCATCTGTCGCTGGGGCGACGCGTGAAAAAGCTATCACCGCTGGAGCGGTGGGATCTTGGTGCTGGGGCGCTGCATGAAAACGGCTTCACCGCTGGAGCGGTGACTGTCTGGCGCTGGGGCGCTATACGCGACTTAAGCAGGTCGTTTTTCTTATTTCGATCACTATTTCAGCGCTGGGGCTAAATTCCTTGTGGCGCTGGGGCGATGGACACATACTTTGAAAACTTTGCATTTTAGTCCCTGTTTTCGCTCCTTTTGTGTTCTTTCTTTAAATTTCGTTCAAGTCCCTATAAATAACAATAATGCACATAAATAGCCATCTATTCTCATAAAACCATAAAATATCAATAATAAAAACATGAGAAAATATATGACAAATTTGCCCTTATCATTGATCCATCATATTCTAATGTGAATGGAGTTAAAATCACAAACCTCTTGTTTTAATTCAATAAATATGAAAATGTATATATATAGTTATATTCATGATCTAAATAGCGTTTTAACGATTTAAAGTTTTTTTTACTAAGATCTCTTCTTTCATCTTTTACTAACATCTCTTTTTTATTAACAACTCTCTTCTAAAAAGTCTAAGTACAAAAGAAAGATGAAGAAGACACCATCTATTAGTCTTTAAAAAAGTTATATATCCAAGACAAGAGCAAGAGTAAATGAAAGTGTTTTCATTGCAATAAGATTAGACATTGGTAGCGCAATAATTTGAAATATCTTGCTACAATAAAGAAGAATCCCTAATGTATATATTATTCTATCAATGATATTTCACTAGCTTTTGATACTAGAACTTGTTGGATATTAGATATCGTTTGTCATTCTCATATCTGTAATATATTACAAAGTCTAAGGGAAGAAGCTGAAAAAAGAAGAAGCACTATTTCATATAAAAAAAAATTGAGATTTTTTCAAGGTTGAAGCTGTTGGGACTTTTGAATTTTTCTTCCTTCGAGCAAAAATATCACATTGTATAACTGTTATTTTGTTCCAACAATAATATAACAAATCATATCCCTTCCTGTGTTAGAAAAAAAAAAGGTTATCATGTATATGTTAGGATCAGTTCCTTATGTTTATTTGATAAAAGTAATGTTTTGCTAGCTAATTTTTTATTGATTAATGGCCATTATATATTAGATACTGCATGAAATGTCTTGAATATATAGGTTAATAAAAGAAAAAATTTGAAACCTTTAAATAATATAGAATTGTGGCACATAAGATAAGGCCATATAAGCATGAGACGTCTAGCCTGTCTAGTCAAGGTTGATCAAATACTTAATCTAATCATAGAACTATACCTAGTTTGTAAATCTTGTATTTAAAGAAAAATAATCAAATCTCTATTTACTAGTGTAGCACGTTGGGCCACTAATTTGCTGGACCTAGTATATAGCGATGTATATGGTTCAATGCATCAATATGGGTGGGTTTCAATACTTCATAATCTTTATTGATGATTTGTCATATTATAGTTATGTGTTTCTCATGAAACACAAGTAAAAAACTTTTAAAATACTAAAAGAGTTTCAACTTGAACTAGAGAAACAAACTAAAAATATTTATTAATACCTTTGATTAGACTGAGGCGGTAAATACATCAGTAGTGACTCATTAATTCTTTAATCGTGAATGAAATTCTCATTCAATATAGTCCTCTAGGTACTCCTCAATATAATAGTGCTTAAGAGAGAAGGAATCTGACTTTATTAAATTAGTCTAATCGATGATGAATTTTACTAATCTTTTTTGAACGTCTTTGGGATATGCTCTAAAAATTAACGCTTATTTATTGAACAGAGTTCCATCAAAGGTCACTCCTCCCACTCAGTATTAGATATGGATTGATAGGAAACCATGTTTTAAGTATGTTAACTTTGGGATTTTCCTACTTATTTAAAAGTTAGACAATAGAACAAACTTGTACCTAAGAGGTACAAATATTAGTTCATTAGATATCTCAAGTATTCTATGAGATATCATCTTTGTAACCCTGAGGAATGAAATGTGTTTGTTGCTCGTTATACCACTTTCCTAGAAACATAATTTTTGTTGGGTCATGAAAATTGTAAAAAGGTTGTACTTGATGAAATTAATGAATATATCAATGAATCAGTGATGAAACCTTAAGTTCAATTGAGTGGTACTTTTAACACTCTCTCTCCATAGGTCAGAAAGTGTCTCAAGGCCACCTAGATAAGATATGGTATGATGCTTAAAGGTGCCTTAAATATTTTCTTAGTTGAAAAAAAAATCTTTTGACTTATAGAAAAACAATGTTGGATATCGATTCAGTCAAGTGGCAAGACACCATAAAATTCAAGATGAATTCTATACATGACAATTAAGTTTGGGACTTTGTTGAGCTTCCAAAAGGAATTATTTTTATCAATTATAAATGGACTTACTAGCGGAAGCATAGGCCCGATGGGAAGGTGGAAGCCTTCAAAAACCAACTGGTAGCAAAAAGATACACTCAGAAATTTGAGATAAATTATGGGAGACCTTTTCACTAGTAGCCATACTGAAATCAATTCAAATTGTGTTGGCCATTATTACACATTATGATTATAAAATTTTACAAATGGATATAAAGATGACTTTTCTATATGAAAATCTTGAAGATAAGGTGCACATAAAATAGCCTGAAGGTTTTACATCCAACGAGAGTTCTAATCTGGTGTGTAAGCTAAAAAAGTCTATATATAGGATTAAATAGGCTTCTTGAAGAGGGAACCTTTGTTTTAAGAATTTAATTAAAATGTTTGGTTTTATAAAAAATAAAGAAGAAATATGTGTGTATAAAAAGACCAATAGCAACATGATTAGTTTTTGGTGCTCTATGTGGATAACATACTCATAATCAGAAACAATATAGGTAAAATGCAATTCGTCCATAGTTATTTAAGCAAGAATTTCTCCATGAAAGGTTCAAGAAAGGCTTTTTTTTTACAGGCTATAAACATTATAGAGATGAGGCTAGTAAGCTGATTTGACTCTCTCAGTCCTCGTACATAAATAGTATTTAGAAAATAAATATAATTTTAGTAACTATAAGATAATTAATGTACCTTTTAGTTCTATCATTCATATTTCTGAGAGGATATGTTCACAGAAGAAAAATGAAAGGGTTAGAATGTCTAACATACTATTATCAATTTGATCTAAGTAAGGACCACCAGATGGTTGTGAAAGTAACTTATATGTGAGAGGATTCACTAATTTAGACTTCCAATCAGATTCAGATAATAATATGTCTATATATAGTTTTGTATTTATTCTCAATGATGCAGTTGTTAGTTAGAAAAAGTCTACATCTAATTCTACCATAGAGGCAGAATACATTGTGACTTCAGAAGCTACAAAGGAAACAATATGGATACACAAGTTTATTGCAGAGTTATGAGTTGTTCCAAGTATAATGGATACCATTCCATTATATTGTCATAATAGCAGAGCAATAGCTTAAGCAAAGGAACCTAGGGCATATCAAAAGTCTAAGCATGTGGAACAAAAAAGTATTATATAATTAAGGAAAAAAGGACATTTTTGTCCTTGAATGTGGCCTAATACTAAAGTTTGTCCCTATTATTTCGAATTACCTAGATTTATCCCTCTCTGTCAGTCTAGTTACCGTTAGATTTTACTATTGAATTGTAAAATCATAATTTAATAAGAAAATATTCATACACCATGACAAATGTCAAATAATTATGAATTATTAAATAAATAAAACTCTATTGTAAACACCACCATCAGCAGCAAATATTCAGCAATGGTGGACTATAGTCGACCACTAGACTCTGATGATAAAAATTATCAAAATTTATATCATTGAACTCTATTTTTTATGATCCATATGTTGGTAGGATTATTGTTAACAAAAAAAAAGACCAGAAGGCATCACCACCACTACGTTTGATGTGCATCATTGTGGTCGCTGCCTCCTATGGCTCTCATTGTATATTTGGCTATATTCTCGTCTTTTGTTTTATAAAAAAATTAATTCCATCATTGTGTAGATCATGAAAAATAGGGTTTAATAATATAAAATTTAATCATTTTTATTGTTAAAATCCAGTAGCCGATGGTGGCGGGCCACTGTTAGATGTCCGTGTCAATGGAGAATATTTTTATAATTGATTTTTAAAAATAAATTTAAAAATTTTTAAAATTAAACTTATCCAAATGTGTCATGTGTCTAGTTTTTTATAAATAGCTAATCATTTATTGACATATAAAAAAGTAATAACACTTAAATTATTTTTTGATGAAATGTTAGTCACTTTAAACATTATAGCACATGCGTATAACCATCAGAAAAAAAAAAAAAGACATTGTACCAAAATAACTGTATTTCTATCAAACTTAACGGCAACTGACTAACGGAAAGCGACTGATGAACACATGAAAATGCATATTTATTAAGAGATTCAATCACCATTTAATATCACTAATTTTAACTTTTTTGTATTTTTAGCTTGAAATAAAGTATTCTCCTTAAATTGTGAGTAATGAATGTTATTTGCACAGGTTTAGGTAAAATGGATGTAACTCTCAATGTAGAAATCAAAATGAAGAAATTATTGAACTTGGAGTAACATGACTCAATCTTACACAAATTTAAAGAATAGTTGAAAAGCCAAATCCAACATATTATGGGCCAAAGATTGAGATACAATAGAATTGGGTTACAATTTCTGCTCAACTTGACCCAGCTTATGTATTTGGACCGAATCTCACAGAATACATACCCAATTGGTATAATTCTTGAATATGTGAAATACTAACTTAATTATCAACAACTCTTATGTTAATGGTAAAGTCCAAATCAGCCGTATCATGGATCAAATTGTATTGCAAGTGGGTAAAAGGGTTTTTGGCTGAAATCTGACATATCTTTGGCATTTTGCCCATATCTCATTAGATACTTATCCAATTTGCATGCATTTGGTGCCTATGAAAAGAAGAGACAAAATGATACAACTTCTATGTCGGCCAAAAAGGCTACATCGGTCATTTACGTTATCAAAGAGGTGCTGTAAGTGGGTGAACAAGTGGTTGGCCTAAATTATTGAAGATTGAAGTCACACTTAACATATTTACATTCATTGCCCATATAAGGACAATCTTAGGACATTTTCAACATTAGATAATTCTTTCTTATTTGTTTTCTCATTAACATGCTTTATAATCTAAGCTAGAGTTCTTGGCAAGACTAAGAGATAAACTTGTATGTGTAATGAATCTACTTCTATACTTTGATTCTTTGTCAAGAGCTACAAATATTTGTAAGTTTGTTTGTGTCTAACCTCTTATCTAGTATTTTTCTATAATCCAAAGATTATTCTTATGTTTTATATACTTTCTGTAGTAACCAGTATCCACAACTGGTAAGAATAAGTATTTATATATGTATAAATATACGTATTTTATTTGTATATGGGTGATACTTGATTTATATATTGTTATTAGTAGTGTTTGTATAGGTTAAGGTCATACTATTAGCATTGGGTTTAATTGCAAGACTTTAGATTTATTTTAGGGACCAAATTGTAATACTTTAAAAGTTTTGGGGGTAAATTTATAAATATCAAAAATTAGCTACTTAGTATAAAAATACACTTTTAAAACCCTAATTCTCTCATTTTGGTCGAGCTACCTCTTTTAGAGAGAGAGAAGAGAGAAAAAGAGGGGAGAGAAAGAGAAGAAAAAGAAGAAGAAATTGGAATTTTGGATTTTAAGAGGTATATCACAACTATTTCTCAATTTATTGGTATTAATTATGTTAATTTATTTAAGTTTTGATTTCTAGAAATATGTATAATTGAGGATTTGATGTGTATTTCGTATGATATTTTGAGAATTGATGATGATCTATAAGATAGTTTGATAAATCATGATGGATTGTAGAATTTCTGCTTGATAGTCTCTTGATCCAAGACTTTTATAAATTGTTGTGATTCGATTCTGGTTTTTAATTTTGCGTATATGAAATTAGACATGTTTAGGATCATCTGAGACTTTGAATCGATTCAAAATTCTAAACATTGAATTGTTTGTGAATTTACCAAAATGACCCTGAAATTCTAGAAATTTCCTATGTAAACAGTATAATACAGTACAAAATAATTTTTGTCCTACTGAATGATCTTCAAAAATTACAAATTTGTGAAATATGATAAGTTTATATGTCTAATATGATATACTCAGAATTGAGAATTTAGATCAATGTGGTTGAAGTGTTATGATTTTCTAAAGTGTATCAGCTCATTGCAGTATTTGATTAACAGATTTTTAAAGCTATGGAATAAAATATTTTTAAAATACTTTTGGTAGTGATTTGGAAGTGAAATATTTATCATGGACTGAGATATGTGTTAAGAGTAATTATGTGGTATTTTTATAATTTTTGAGTTAGTATATGATTTTATAAAATTGGGAGATTGAATACTGTTCAGTAAGTATCTTAATCTTGTCAGGTTAGTAGTTTGGATTCAATGATATGTATGGAATGGATTGTGTAGGAATTTTGATATAATATTCATATATAAGAAGGATATATGAGTCAAGAATGATATATTCTGATTTTGGAGTAATTGGACATCATTTGATGTATTAGAAAATTTTGTTAAGTGTAAGTGGTTAGAATGACAGATTTTGAGAAACCAAGTATTTAGACCAATTTGATGTGATAAATGCATTGTGTATAATTTTGTAAGCTATTTAAAGTATTTTTTGTGAATTGTGAGGCTTATGAAATGACTAATTTTCATTGATAGGTTAAGGAGATTTAAGCTTTGTAGCTGAAAGTGTTAAGAGGTAAGTATACTAGACTTTTTACTGAAATCACAATAAACGTAGTAATTGTTTTGTATGATTTTGTAAATGTGGTTAGGAATATGTTTATGTTATGTCAAAGTATATTTTGATATGAAATGTGAAGATATGTATTTATGAATGTGAGCATGGACATACATGACATACATATGTTTTTGATAGTGAGCTTTCAAAATGAAATGTGTTTAACAAAGAAAGCTTTGAAAAGTAATATGTCCATGAGAAATATTTTGTGTTTTGAGGATGCTTGAACTCACTGTTGACTTAATAGGCATCTTATGTGATTTGTGGAGCCTTTATGTGTGGCCTTTCCTTCGGGATTGGTATATGTTATGTGTTCCGTATGTAGGGAGGATCCTATTGGTACCTAAAGGAAGATTGAGTCATCACATTTGTGTGGTGGCGTATTGGTACATGTGAGAGGACTCATTGATGATCAGGGTAAGGGTTTGGCTCTTACCTTCGGGCTTGAGCATTATATATGTGTAATTTAAACCTCACTTGTACTATTCCTCTTATACTGTATGTCACCTACGAGTGACATTTGGCTCATTATGTGATATATGATGTGTAAGTCCTACTAAGTCGTAGTTGAGTGATGGTATTCCTATTATGTGTTTTGAAAGAATGTGTAAGCGCTTACATGATATGTGATTTGATAAAATTATAATTTTGATTGATCACAGCATATCACACATATGCATTGTGTACATATATGTATTTGTATTTGATATATGAAAAACTAGTATGCTTACTGAGTTTTATACTCATTATAGTTTATGTTGATTTTAGGTAAATAAGGTACATGCGTGCTTAGCGGATTTGGCAAGATTTCTGTTGTTCCTTGGGTTCCCTAAGTTGTTAGGTTGCTAAGTGTTTCATTTGGGGACACGTGGGATAAGATATTTGATTTGTCCCTATTGAATAAATACTGATGTATTATTTTATTGTGTGTGGTTGGATTTAGTTTAAGTTTCACCAAGTGTAGTAATGGATTGATTTTAAATAAGAATTTGCAATGAATATATTATGGGCTTCCGGTAACAAAGTTGCTATTGGTGACGTAGTAGAGTGTTAATCTCTGAGAAAACTCTGTATATCTCCGGTTTACTAATTGTTCCAGTCATAATTCAATTGCTATAATTCTGAAAAAAATTAAAATGAATGTTTAAGTATTATTGAATGAATATAAGTGATGTCGTGTGTCAGATCTTTTGGGTCTGGGACGTGACACTTTCAGTTATGCTTTCTTTATGTGATTCTTGTTAAATTATAATTGTTATTAGTTATATTGTTTTACATGATAATCTTTTATTGCAATATTATCAATCGATATATTGTCGATCTTGGATAACATGTAAAGACAATAATTATTTAATAATCAAGTTAATTTTTTACTGCAATATTATCAAAATAATATATTGTCGATCTTAGATAACTTGTATAAATGAACATAGTTTGTGTTAATATTTGCAAAGAGTTTAGTCATATCAAATACATATGTTATCAAATGTGCTATATTTTACATATCTTCCGATTGATTGTTTGGGATGTGAAACTTTCAATTAAGTTATAAACATTGAATCAAAGTGTAGAGTAAATTTATAAAGCATAATTGTGATTCTCGAAACCTTACTTGCATCATCATAAGACATTTCCCTCAATTCATAGACAATTTAATCTCATCTACTTAAACCAATTAATTAATTTTCTCATTTGCTACTGTTTTAATATTTTACTTTACCAACCTATTTTGCCAAAAGCTTTCTCATGGGATCGATACTTCAATCTATACTGCAATAGCCATTTACATTTTGAGTGTAAACAGGGACAAATATGGGTAATTCGAAACAATAGGGACAAAATTGGATATTAGGTCAAATATAAGGGATAAAAATGTCATTTTTCTTATAATTAAAAAGATTTTGTCCAAATGAGACATAATAATTTATAGAATACAGACTAGAGAAAATATGGCAGACCTATTTTCTAAAGCCTTCCTAGGGTGTTTCTAAAAATGTGAAGTTAATGGGCATTAGATATCATCTTAAATGATATTAGAACAAGTGAAAGTTTTGGAGATGGTGCTGGTATGCCATTCTTTTTTTGTATAAAATTTTTTTAATAGTCATATAATACATATTTCCATAAATTATTATTTATAATATGGTATTAATGTTATTTTTTTAATATATTGTAGATCTAGAGTATATTAGATCAAAAGTATGAGTTAGTATTTCTAAAGGGCTATAACCTTATCTATATTATGACAAAGACTTGAGAATATTTATTGTAGTGATATAATTACAAGAAGTTGCAAATGATGCTAAGAAATGCCACTATATAATATATTTTTAAAAATGGTTCTTTGTCGTAGGTTTACTGACATGGGTTATTTGGTCAACTAAAAAGATCAATATATGTCTATATTTATATTGTCTAGACTATTAATCCTAGAGAACCCTGAGTATATTGGAAGCTTGTATGCGGATGTGGGTATTTAGTTAAGACTAGATACTGAATAGACTCACGGAGACGTCTAATAGATATTTTATAAAGTCATCAATGGATAATCTTCTCGAATTAAGTAGTATTTGTAGTTTATAGATTTGAGCATCATGGTAGACTTATGAGTAATCCATTAGATTACACTTATATCAAAGACCTTTTATATCTAACCTCTGGGTGTTGTTTGATATGGTCCTATGCTCATAGAGGCTGGTATACGTAGTTATGGGATCTATTAATTTATATAGTTAAGCCGTATATTTGATGCTTCAAGATTGTATTTTAGAAAGTATTTTGGCTCAAAGTATTGCTCGGGAAACAATTTTTGTAAGGTGAAACAATACCTAAAAATAGTTTCAGATATTGTTTGTCGAGATACAAATATGGAGATAAGTTTATGGTCGAATAGATAGAGACTTAAAGGTATAGATTTATGTCTCTGCGCTTTTAAGATATAATTAACGGAGGGATTATATAAATACATATAACCTCAACTTATATGGTTTAATTCATCATCTTGTAATAATCGTGATATATAAGTGGACAGAGTGCACAAACTTATAAAATATTTTTAAATGATAAACGAGTGTGAACCTAGATAATCTTACAATATAAAGTATACTCATTGAATATTAGGATAACAATTAGTCAATTAATATTTAGTCAGACTTGTATGAATAATAATTATGAAATAATCATTATTTTAACTTAAAGGTTTTAGAATCGAAGAGTTCGATTTAAAGCATTTTATTTTATTTTTATTTTTATAAAGCACTAAAGCGTCGGATTAGTACTTGACTTAGTACTTTATATTTGCTTAATTTTGCATGCTCAATTGCTCTTGTAAAAGTAATTAAGCATGCAAATAGGTGGTTTTAGGAAAAGAGAACAACCTTACTTAATTGAAAATAAAAAATTCAAGAGCCACTATTTTTCTAAAGCCGAAAATCCCACCACTTTTTTTCGCCCTAGAATTATTAATAAGGAACACTCATTTCTAAGCTTCATACTTAGTGAATTAAAGAATACAATTGGGAACACTAAGATGAGTTTCAAATTTGCTTTCTACTTCCCCTTATAAAAAATGCATATGTGTTATGTTGTAATATAGGTAAGCCAATACAATCAAATCTTTGACATAAACATTAGACTATTGTCAAAAGGATTTTGACGTACTTGAAAGGCACAGCTGATTATTCATTATGGTACCAAAAGGTGATTTATGCTTAGTTGACATTATATGATAGAGTAACGAGTAGATATGTACAGCTCTATCGATGATGAAAGTTGAGAATGTGCATGTTCAGTTACAATGCAAATTCTATTTGGCTTAAGCATTTTCTAAAGGATCTCGAGATCGTCGTTAATGCTTCTAAACTAGTAACCTTAATACTGTGATAACCAAGCAGCTATATCTTTTACAAAAGATGCCAAATATAATAACAAATAAAAAATATAGAAACAAAGTATAATTTTCTTAGAGATATTGCGATACAAAAAGCGGTGTTAATACAACACATATCTACCATTTAAAGAGAGCGAACCCATTTACCAAAGCCATGACATAAGATGTTTTTATCATACAAATACACGCTTTGGGATTTTGTAGATTGTGAAATTGTACTTTATGAGATATTTTATCTTTTTGGGCCTTTTTGCTTTTTATTGTAAAGGACATCTGGAACCCTAACGTTTTAGAAAATAGACATGTAAACTCCAATGGTTTTAAAAATCTCATTAACACTCTTGTCAAGTAACAGTTTTTGCATATTTTAATTAAAAAAAGAGGGTCTACATATTCTTTTTTCTAAAACTCTAAGGTCTAAATGTTCCTTTTTTCGTTAAATTAAGCAAAAATGGTTACCTAATAAAGGTGTCAATAGAATTTTGAAACAATTAGGATCTATATATTCATTTCCTAAAACATTAGGGATTTAGATGTCTTTTTTCCTATTGTAAAATATTTTGTTTCTACTATTCATTCATGCCTACATATAGTGATTGATATAATCACACATATTTTAGTTGTATAAGTTATGTCATTAGGGTTTTTTTATCAACTTTTCTTACACAAGCGGTCACTTTAGTTCTAGTAAAGCAACTTGAGATTATAAAAAAAAAAACAACTTTAATTTGTTCATTAGATATCATATGTGTCACCTGAATAGGTTAAAATGAGGTTATGTATATATTTAATCGACTTTGATATACCCCTCTAGTATAGAAACTTGATTTAGCCAGAGATGAGTTCTTGTAATTTGATGCTTGTGAAAAGAAAGTTTATTAAAAACTCAGGTTAAGTGCTTAAATATTTATTGTAACATGTGAAGTAGAATGACATATGTTTTGCAAAAGATAGTGCACTGTAATACATGAATCATATTGCGTGTTCTTTTAGTGACCAACTAAGAAAAGTAAAAGAATAGATCCTCGATTCCTTATTGTAAGTTTATTTTGAGGTTAATTATAACCTCAATTATTATCCTTGATCACCATCTACAATTGTTTGAAGTAAGGATTAATTTTATCTACTTTAGCTTGTTTTCAATGATTACGATTATAATCTGGTCTACTAACATGACTAAGAAAGTAGTTAATTAGGAATAAAAGAATATGAGTTTCATGGAAAGATTTGTTTCTTACATTTGACTTATGTATTCACTAGTCAACCAACTATATAATCTTAGGAGGATAAATACAATTGTGAATGCATAAAGTACATAAAGGTCGAACATAACTACCATCAAAGGATTAAGTATGTTTAGGCTAATGTAACAAAAATCAAACCTTGGATAGAAAATGAACTAATTGGTTAATAAATCTCTTGTATATGGTTGCATTTGAGTTTTCTTTGTTTTTTATTATATACATGTATAGCTCCTTCTTACATGAGGTATATTCATGGGTCACACATTGCATTGACCTATATAAGTATTGTGTTAATAATTTAGGGCATGAATAATCTCATAACTTCGTTTGCATTATCATCTTGTCATGTAGAAGTGGGAAATGATAGTATTTTAGATGGGTCGCCCATAATGAGGACCTAGTCTAAAACGTTTTATATAAAATTCAATACTAATTGTATAAATTCAAATAAATATATTCATGCGTGTTTAAAATTAAAAAAATATGTCTACATTGTTTGAATTCAAACACTTAAAGGCAATAAATGAAAAACACGACAAAAATATTGAGACTTAGAAAAACAATACAAGTATAGTGTGAGCTTCAAAATCTGTATGTTCATAAATAATAATAATAATATGTAACCACTTAAACTAAAAAAAATTAAATTATTCAATAAGGACTCAGTACTAGTATTTAAAGTGAAGTTTGAAAGAGTTACAAATTCATGAGAAAATCTCAGAACACAATATAGAAAACATACATAATTCAAATACGGCATAATAAAAGATACATAAATAACTCATGATACTGATTACTGAATATAAAACAGGAACCATGAATTATGTGACCTTGATGTCAAGGTAAATCCACGACCTTGAACCGTTAGCTTGGTTATTTAAAATGCACTAGGCAACGACAATGAAAATTGAAAATATATACTTTTACATGACCTCACTAGATGTCTCATAAATGTAATAGTATATATGTATACATGTCATAAGCGTCCGTGGCTCAATGAGACTCTATGAATTCTGCAATACCTGGAGAGGAAAGATTTTAAGAAAATGGGTGAGTCTAATGACTCAATAAGTGGCTAAATAAAATACATATATACATTTTTATTGATAAAACTACACATTTATAAAAGGTGTACCTTGTAAATAACATATAAAAAAAAATTTCATGCGGTGAACAAATGTGGACATATGAATATTATAAGTTGTCTTAAAACTTGTAATATATAAAATTATCATGAAACTGCATATTTAGTAATTATAAAACTATATATCTGGAATCTGTTGCTATATCTTTTTTTAACTAAGTATGGTAAAACATATAAGGAATCACATATTATATTTATATTAAAAATCACACTAAACTAATACCCAGAGAGAAACCTTGTCGTACCTAAAATACTTCTCAGGCAGAGCGTTGAACTTATTCTTTTTTATCTCATCACATACCCTCATCTTAGGCATGTGTAAAGCAAACTAATATCCTCAGTTTAGGCATGTGCTAAGCAAACTAATATCCTTGTCTTATGCATGTGCAGAGAAAACTAGCTTCCAAATAGTAAAGTGACCATACACACGACCCAAAGCCTCTGTGAGTACAGACAGGCCTTAAAAGCTTGAATCTCATATCTCTATCTGAAGGAGGAGGGTACAGTCCAGTGGTTTCAAAAAATTTTCTTTTATGCAATACATAAACTTATAGAGTTTCTTTATATCATATCTTATAATATTTTACTCTAAAGTACTTAAAACATGTTTTATATTCCGATGCTTAAATTCTATAGTATGAAATATGATATAAAGAAATGTTATAAGTTTATGTATTGTATAAAATAAAGTATTTCGAAACCATTATACTACACCATCCCCCTTCAAATAGAGATATGAGATTCAGGTCTTTGGGATCTATCTATACACACATAGAGGCTTTGGGTCGTGTGTATGGGCACTTTACTCTTTAGAAGCCAATTTACTCTGTACATACGTAAGACGAGGATATTGATTTGCTCTACGCATGTGTGAAACAAGGATATTAGTTTGCTCTGCACATTTATAAGATGAGGATATATGATGAGATAGAAAAAAAGTACATCTAATGCTCTGTTCGAGAAGTATTCCATGTGCGACAAGATTTTTCACTGTGTACTAGTTTAGTACGATTTTTATATAAATATAATATGTGATATTTTCAAAATTCTTTATATATTTTACTATGCTTAGTTAAGAAAAATATAGCAACGGATTCTAGATATCGATACTTCAACACAAGTTTTATAATTACTAAGTATACAGTTTTACGATTATTTTATATTACAAGTTTTAAGATAACTTATGATATTCGTAAATGTCCACATTTGCTCACTGCATGAAATTTTTTTTATAGGTTATTTATAATAGTACACCTTTTATAAATGTGTAGTTTTATCAATAAAGATGTATTTATGTATTTTTTTTTCTTTAGCCACTTACTGAGTCATTAGACTCACCCATTTTTCTTAAAAAAAATTCTCCTTAGATATTGTGAAATTCATGGAGTCTCGTTGAGCCATATTACACTTTTGACATGTATCCATATGTACTATTACATTTATAAGACATCTAGCGAGGTCATGTAAAAGTATATATTTTTAATTTTTATTATCTTTGCCTAGTGAGTTTTAGAGAACCAAGCATATAGGTAATGGTTCAAGATTGTAGATTCACTCTGACACCAAGGTGGGGTTGGGGCGGGTCATTTTTTTTGGTATCAGAGCATAGGTTGTAGATTCTGTAGACTTAGAATATGGTACATGCATTTGAGTTCAATATTTGAGTCTCATATCAATATATGCGTTGATTTGGCCAGCTTTACTAGATTTCTGCAATGTTATAAAGTTATTTTAAGATTTGAAAAGAAATAATTTAATTTATGAATAATTATAAATTCAGCATTTTTTTTAACCGTGATTTCATATAAAAATTATGAATTTAAAGGTGCAAGCTTATATTTTGAATTTATTAAAAGAATATAGTGATTCATATTTCATGAGCTTTAAATGCATTAAAAGTTATTGCAAAGTGTTAAGAAAAAAAGAATCAGTTCATGATATATATACATATATGGACTATGATATTCATAAAAAATAAAAAGGGATGGGTTTATATGTGTATAAATGATATAAGGTAATTCTTACTAAGATCATAGTGAGAACGACATGAAATCAAAGGATAAATATATGTGATAAATGTTTGGTTGAACATATTTAGATTAAGAGGGTGTAGCAAAACCAATTATTTTGGAGGTCCATGATGGCAATGTTAATAATTCATAGAAATAAATATTGTTATGGAAGAAAATATTAGATATGTGTATTTATGTAAATATTTTTCTTAATCTTCTAATAGTTAGGTAATTGAAATTGATAAAAAGAAAATGCTTAAAGTGAATGACATGCTAACATAATAAGATTGTCCTCTTGAATATATGTGCAGATAGCATGTGAAAATACTAAATGGATTGTGAGAATAAAATATTTGTGTATTCAAATGGTATTATGTTCATGGCATGCAAATTGAAATATTTCACCATTAATCAATATTCACGTAACAAGTTTTTTTTGCAACTTTTATATTATAATCGTGCTATTAATTGTAAGAAAGTGGATGAGGTTTAGATATATTAATGTGTAATATATGAGTTTGTAGATATAGATATGGGAGGAAGTATTAGAACAACTCCTATAATTAAGAGTTACAAGTGTAAAAGATATTTTAATTTGGAGGACGAAATGTTTTTTTTAGGGTAAGAATTATAACATTCTTAATTTTTTTATTATTTTATTTATATTATTCTTAAATATGGGTCAATAGTATTATTATTATATATATTTGTTTGTTATTATTATATTTGTGGACCAATGTATTATTATATTTATATTATTATTAAATAAGTGGGGTTAATGGAATTATTATATATATTATTTTGTTTTAAGTAATGGGATCCACCTGTTGAAAATAATGGAATGAAATTAAAATAAGGTGTGTGGCTTGTTGTGTGAAGGTTTTAAAATTGAAAGAAATGATTGTGGCCTTAGGTGTGGAGAGAAGAAAAAAAAAATTGGGGAGTAAGTGGGAAAATGCAAATAATGTAGAATTTGGCACGTAAGACTTTTAAGATATTTTTAAGTGTGCTTGTTTTTGTTTAAGAAGCAGAGAAAGAAAGAGAGAGATAGAGAAACAAGTAGAAGAAGAAAAAAAAATAAGAAAAAGAAGATAGAAAATAGAGAAAGAAGATGTCATATACAATTATTAGTGAGTAGTTTCTCTATATTTTTAAATTTGTTTAATATATTTGTTTTTGTTTTTATTTTTGATTAATATGAGAAATATGTATGTATTTATATGTATGTATGTGTGTATGTGTGTATTGTATGTTTGTTATATTTTATTGGCATAAAAATAATGTATATATGTATTTATATGTGTGTATGTATATATATATATATATATATGTATTTTATATTGTATTAGCCATAGAATAGATTTGTATGTATGTGTGTATGTATGTATACAAGTCATGAAATAGATATGTATATATGTATGTATGTATGTATATGTGTGTATGTGTGTATGCACACATATACATTCATGCAAACATACATACATACAACATGCATAAATCCATGCATATATACATACATACATATCAATTCTATACTAAATAAAATATAATATACAAACATACATACATACATAGAGGCATATATACATATGTACATGCATACATATCTATTCCATGACTTATATACATACATACACACATATTTATTTTATGGCTAATACAATATAATATGCATACATATACACACACATACATACATACATATCATTTTCATGCCAATAAAATATAATTTACATACACACACGTACATACATACATATATACATACACACATGTACATCTACACATACATATGAATACATAAATACTTAACACACGTACATACATATATACATACCTACATATTTCTTACATCAACTAAAAATAAAAATAAAAATAATTTTATTAAACAAATTTAAAAGAGAAACCATTCACTAATAATTATATAACATCTTCTTTTCCTTTCTCTTTTTCTTCTCCTGCATTTTTCTTTTCTTTCTCTCATCTCTAAAATGACATCTTAAACAAAAACATGCAAACTTGAAAATATCTTAAGGTCCACGTACCAAATTCTACACCATTTGCATTTTTCCACTTACTCTCCCTTTTTTTTTCTTGTCTACACGCCTAAAGCCACACCCAATTTCAACTTATTTCCATTATTTTCAACAGGTAAGTCCCACTACTTAAAACAAAATAATGTACATAATAATTCTATTTAATAGTAATATAAATAAAATAATAAAAAAAATCATGGGTGTTATAAACCATGTATATTTCAAGCACAGAACCAATCTGTAGGAGAACATTTCCTGGTGGATGACAAGCCAACAAATTTCTATCGGTTCTTGTTGCAGTTTATTTTAATGATCAAACAGAACCCAAATTAATGTATTGGAATTTTGATTGTATCATCGGAATTTATTAGATGTCATCTACACTAGCGAATTATTTTTACGCTTGAGTACGATGAACAATAAAGTACCATCAGATGCGTCAGCCTCCTCTAGTAAAGTGGAGCAGTTTTTCGTAAGTTTGTTGCCGTAGCGTTCAAATAACTCCTCCACTATCTCATTGCCAAAATGATTTCTGATGCGTCCCTCAAGGCCAACTCTTGCATGCAGAGCCCATGTATTTATGTTGCGCAAGATTTGCGTGCTCGGGAAAGTTAATGCGTCAATTCTTTCGACGCTAAAATATCCATTTCTCAGAATAATCGTCTCCATCTTCTTAGCGGACGGAAAGTATTGGGGCAAGTTGAAGGAGTCCACTTTTTCTTCATTAATTAAACCCTTTAGTTAAAAAAAAAATCTTTGATCAGATTGATAAAATATTTGAGTTCTGATCTACCTTCTTTATTGACTATAATATTGGTCCGGTAAGTCTGTGCATAAAATAAAAATCTTTAAAGAAAAACATGCCCTGTAAAAGGTATAAGTTAAGAAATCAACAATCGTAAACGAATAAAAATAATCTTTATTATCTAAAATATTTAAGTTAATCTATGAATCAATATAGTTTCTTAAAGTACTACATAGACCATATTTACAATTTATCATTTTCTTACTTTTTATCTTACGACTGAAGGACGAGAAATTTTGAGTAAGATTGTCTATTTCATAATAGCATAAGATCATCCAACCATATAATAATATCATGCATAAGAATGGGTATGGTTTATTTTGAATTGAGTTATGGATAATGCATAGTCAAAAGCAAAAGTTTGTGCTGTTTAAAAATGAATCAAATTAAATTAAATTATTAATCAACCCAACTCAAACCAAATCAAACTAATTTTTTGCTTTGTTGAATTTAAGCTTTAGTTGAAGACCTATGTTTTAGGGATCTTGTAGAAAATGCATTTTTTTAAGGGAAAAAAAGGTCTTGTTTGAGATTACTCTTCTTCTGTTATCTATAAGACCTTCCAATAAAATTTAACACCCATACATATTTAAACTTAACCATTCATTGTTACTTAGATTTTTTTTCTAAGTACATATTAAGATAAATTTGTATGCATTTTAAGTAGAATTTGGATCTCTGCTAATATAATTTTATTTAATCTTTTGACATTTATATTATATTAATTATGAATTATAAAATTTATTTTATAATTTTTCAACTTCCATAATTTTTCAACTCTATATTAACCAAAAAACAATTAAAAAACGATACAAATCCTTCAAAGTAAGTATGCTACTGCAATGAGGGTAAAAACGTACCTTTACGGCCATGTCGACGAGACAAGATCCTAGAATATCGTACAATTTGCCAATTAAAGTTTGAGATAATGAGAATGCATCTTGAAGACCACCAAAGAGTAGAACCATCAATCCTCCTTCAACAAGCTCTTCAGCTCTAGCATTCAAAAATTTCTCCATATCATTCTCATATTGAGCTGCAAAAGCTTCAGCCACTTTCTGCTCAGTGCCTCCGCAATATATTCTTCCTTTGTTCCATGCAGGAGAGTTTTTATCGACAACTTCCTTTGGAATCCTGGATAGCCAATTCAGTGAATTGGAGGAATGAACGAGGTTGATGGTTGATTTAGGAAATAATCGACAATAAAATGAACCAGGCACTCCGGCGGCAAAGTATCGACGGGGCTGAGGAAGTTTTTTGAAGAGAGTGTTGAAATCGTTGCTAGCTTGATCATTGAAGTACACTTGAAATTCTGGGGGCGAAGAGTTTTTTTGATTGGATTTGTACTTGTGCTCCACAGCGTCGATAATATTTTGAACTGCGATGTATGTGTTGGGTCCAACAGAACAGCCCAGATCAGCAATCATAAATTTGCTGCAGGATTCAAAAATAGGGTTGTCTATATTGAGCTTATCTGCAATTACTTGAGTGATCAAGTTCTTGCTAGTATCCACTACTTCTCTCTGTAGACATCAAAGAGTGGTTTGAGTAATAGTCGATTTTTGTAAACATCAAGCTTTATTTATTTATTTATTTTTTCTGGCCAGAACGCAAACAGAGATCAATTTTGTTTACAAACAATAATTACAACTTTTATGTTAAAACTAAAATATTAATGTGCGTGTACCTGAAGAGTGGAGTTATGGGCGTAGCTAAGAGGGCCATCTCCACCGTTCATAGGATCTGATCCAACCAGCGTGTTGCTCTCCTCATTCGCCATCTCTCTCAGTTTAGAAACTAGTCTCTTAATGCAAGAAAATTTGTTGATCCACGACAGTTCAAATTCAGCACATGGAACCAAAAGGTTTGTATAATCGGTGTGAGAGAAATTATGGAGATATTTATGGAGTGACGTGTTTAGAGGTTTATGTGAGAAAATATGTTTTGCGGAGAGAATGAAGAAGGATTTAAGTTGAAAAGATAACTTTGTTAAAATTAGGGGCAAGATTACAAGGTTAAAAAATAGAAGGGCTTGGTTGTTATTTTTAACCATTACGCAAAACTTAGCCGAAGCCCCCTTTGTGAACCAACTTGAAAATTCAACAATGCACCACAAATTTTTACTGACAAATACACACCACACTTTCACTTCACTCTAAATTTTTCTATTTTCTTTCAAATTTTTTTATAATTTTTATTTCTCCTATTCAACCTTTTCTCTCATATTTTTAGAGATCTCATTAATCTTACTACTGTAAAAGTCAATATGTTTTTTTAAATCTTCAATAATAGTGACTATTGAATCAAAAAAAAATTATAATACTAATTAATTTTTTTTATAATTTTATTATCACTTATATTTTTTTTATTGACTCTTAATTAATTTACTATTTCTTTTACTCTTAAATAATAACCATGAGCAGTCTTGGATTTTAAGATTTTTTAAATCCCTTCTAAAAAATTAGAGTTTGATGGTACGTATCTTAGCGTTACCGTCAAACTCATCTTTCAAAATATTTCAAACTTCTTTTATTAAAGTGGCTCCAACAATTTTTAAAAAAATAACATCATTCATTATTTAAAGAATGATGAAAAATGTTTTCGCATCATTTTGTAGTAGTTTTATTATTTTTTTTCTTCTGCTCTTCAAAAAAAGCAGATGCATTATTTGGAGTAGAAATTCCATTAACAACTATGTCCCATAAGCCTTAGAATAAAATATGCTTTCATTTTAATATTCTTAAAATTATAATTTCCCAAAAAAAAAAAGGAAATTGAATATAGTATTTTGTTGAAGCCTCAGTTAGTTATGATGATCTTTTCACTTAGTTATAGTCGTATTAGGGCTCTAATAGCACTGATAAAAATTATGATAATATTTATGAAGTGAAGTGTTTAAAGTTTTATAAGAGAAAATATGTTTTGTGAGGAAAATAAGAAAAGATTTAAATTAAAAAGATAATTTTATTAAAATAACAGGCAAGAGTACAAGGTTATAAAATAGCAGAGGCTTGGTTGTTATTTTTCACCATTAAACAACACTTGGTCAAAGCCCCCTTATCTCGTTGGGGGAACCGACTTGAACATACAACAGTGCACCACATATTTTCACCGACAAATACACACCATACAATTTCACTTCACTCTAGATTTTTTTTCTTTTATAATTTTTTAAATAGTTATAAATATACCTAAATATTTTAGTTATTTAATATTTTGAATCTTTCTTCTAAAAAATGCATTAATGTACAGTGAATACTGACAAGAAAAGATTATTTATTCTAGGAAATGACTTTTATATTCTTATTTCATATATATCTAAAAACTCATTGGATGTAAGTCTTATAAATAAAAGAAGTTGCAAAAAGCTTCTTGCATAATATTTGAAAATGAAAAAAAATAATTATATATAAAGGAGTTTAACCTACAACTTAAAACGGAGAAATGGATTCTTTGTTTCCCAAAACGTTTCTGCTATTTTAGTTTATCAAATACTTTCTTCTTCAGTAAGTTATTTTTGGAAAACGAAAAACTATATTTATTTAAATAAGGGACATACTTCATCACTTGACAAAGTGAAATATACCAAAACCAGATTTTGTGGAATTATTTTGTTAAGGAGCTTGATATGTTATCAAACAAATTGGGACCCAATATCCATTTTGAACCTCATTATAAGCAAACAATGATAAAAATTGTAGCTGCTCGGCTGTCAGCACCATTACCATCGTTGAGTATGACAAAATATTGAAATATTATTAAATGTGCTTCGAGCTCGAGCAATGCCCGCCAGCAGCAAATCATTAGAAAAATTGTGAATTTATATTTTATTGTGTTAGAAGCGGAATTACACAAACAAGTAAAAATTTTACTTAAATAATATAATAATACAGAATAAGTTATTAAAAAATAAATAAAGAAAAAGGTAGAAGAAAAACACACAAAAAATTACATAGTTCGGTAACTTGTCTACGTCCACAGCGGATTAAGATCATACTCTTCTCTTATTATGAATCAAAAAGCACTTACAAAATATGTCTTTTATAAGAAATATCATAAATAAAACTCTCTCTTTCACTTTATGAATTTTTCTCTCATAAAGAATCACTAAGATCTCTTGTTTATCACAAAGATTGTCAAGATGTGTTTACAAGCCAATTGATAGCCTTTATATAGGCTTTGGGACGACTTAGGCTTACCCTATACGTGTGGGAGTTGTATTAGGGAGTTCTAAAGCAAGTGAGAGACGAAATAAGGAAGTTTTCTTATTTCGAATACTGTTCCCGTCTCCAGTGCCGCGGCGCTGGGCTCTCATCGCTGCAGCGCTAGCACGCTTCTGCTGAGCGCTGCGGCGCTGGTATTCTAGCACCGCACCGCAGCGCTCAAGTTCTGTTCTGGGCGCCGCGGCGCTGGCGCCTGGTGTGCCCTTCTTTGTTTTTTGCCTCCTTTCGCATTCGTTTTCGATCCGTGCACACCCTATGCACTTGATTTGCTCTCCAAATCATATCCCGATGATTTTTAATCAATATTATCACAAATCCCCTCCTTGATTCAAAATCATCCATAAAAATAACTCGATCTCTCATTTCCGCATCTTTGGTCACCCTCACAAAGTGGACTCCGGTTAAATTCTTGCATAGGACGAATTTAACCGAGGGTAGTGGCTTAGTCAACATATTCGTGTGGTTTTTAGATGACACTATCTTTATTAGACTAACTTCACCACTTTGGACAATTGTTCGAATGTAATGGAGCCTTACATCAATGTGTTTCGACCTCTCGTGGAACACTTGATGCTTGCTTAGGTGTATGGCACTTTAGCTGTCATAATATACATCGGTGTTCACATCTTTACTAGCCAATACCTCTGCGCATATGCCTTTTAACCATACGGCCTCCTTGATAGCTTCACCAACAGCTATGTACTCTGCTTCTGTGGTAGATAGTGCAATCACATGTTGTAAAACTGATCTCCAACATACACTACACCCAAACACTGTGAATACGTAGCCCGTCAATGATATTCTCTTATTTAGATCACCTGCATAATCTGAGTCTACATACCCTTTTACCATTTCAATGCTGTCCTCATCCCTCTTATATATCAACCCGTGATTTGACGTCCTCTTGAGATATTTTAGAATCTACTTTACTGCAAGCCAGTGATCTTTTTCTAGATTCGCCATGTATCTACTCACCACACTCATAGCATGTGCTATGTCTAGTCTTATGCAAACTATTGCATACATGATGCTCCCCACAACACTTGCATACGGTACTTTGCTCATCTACAGTTTCTCTTCTTCACATGTCGGCGACTGTGCTGCTGAAAGTCTGAAATGCATGGCCAAAGGAGTAGAGACAGCCTTCACGTTTGACATACCAAACTTTTCCAAAATTTTGACTATATATCGTTGTTGGGACAAGAAGATAACATCTCTTCTTTCCCTCACAATATCCATACCCAAAATTCTATTCACTGCTCCCAAATCCTTCATTTCAAACTCGCCACTTAACTGCTTCTTGAGCTTTTGTATTTCTTCCATGTTCTTGCACGCAATCAACATATCATCGATGTATAGAAGCAAATACATCATCCCACAACTTATGTTCTTGAAGTACACGCATGCGTCATACTTGCTCCTACTAAAACCACAAGCCATTATAAACTCATCAAATCTCCTATACCACTGTCTAGGTGATTGCTTTAACCCGTACAATGACTTCTTTAGCAAACAAGTATGATCTTCTTTTCCGGGCTCCTCGAACCCTTGCGGTTGTGCCATATATATCGTTTCTTCAAGCTCTCTATGTAAAAAAGTTGTCTTTACATCCATCTGCTCTATATGTAAATTAAGGTTTGCACACATGGCTAACAAAATCCTAATAGATGTGTGCTTGACAACTGGAGAGAATATCTCATGAAAATCGACTCCTTCTCTCTGAGTAAAATCTTGTGCTACTAACCTAGCCTTGAATCTCGTAGGCTCAATCCCCGGTATCCCCTCCTTCACCTTATACACCCACGTGCACCTGACTAGCTTCTTTTGAGGTCTCTCCACCAACTTCCAGGTATTGTTCTTCCTAAGAGAACAAATCTCTTCTTCCATGGCCTGCTGTCATTCTTTCTTATTTTCACTCTTCATAGCCTCACTATATATCATAGGCACATCATACTCAAGAGTGTAAGCAAAATTAAAAGCATGAGCAATTAAGTCTGCTTGTGCATACTTGACTGGTGGGTTAATCGTTCTCCTTAGCCTGTCTCTGCAAGCTGGTACTCTTCAAGTTCCAACTTAGGAGTTCTAGTCTTCTTTTGGGTGGACTTAGAGGAACTCACCGGTGTTCTTGGTTCATCTTCAAGGATCTCCTTGTTGAAGTGTTGATCTGAGGGCATACCAGATCCATGTTCAGGCTCTACTTCAACTTCTATTGACTCGGGTGCTGAGTCTTCCTTGGACACAGGTTCTTCTTTCTCATCTTCTTGGAAGGTTTTCAGCATCGTCATCTCATTGAACGTCACATCACGGCTTATGATACTCCTTGGTGGTGTTAAGTCTTTACACCACACCTTGTATCCTTTCACTCCTTCGGGATATCTTATAAATACCCCTTTGATAGCTCTAGGTTTTAACTTCCCCTCCTTAACATGTACAAATTCAGGGCAACCAATATTCTGAGGTGGTCATATTTCGGAGGATTGCTAGACCATTTCTCTTCTGGCGTCTTGAAGTCAATTACTGATGAGGGACTTCTATAGATCAAGTAAGCTGCCGTCACTACGGCTTCTCCCTAGAATTTCTTGGACATCTTCGCATTGGTAAGCATGCATCTAACCCTTTCAAGTAAGGTCCTGTTCATCCTCTCAGCTACCCCATTCTGCTGCGGTGTTGATCTTACCATTCTATGCCTTACAATCCCATGCTTGGCACAAAATCCATCAAACTCTCTGTTGCAAAATTCGAGGCCATTGTCAGTTCTCAACCTCTTCACTCTTTTGCCAGTCTGATTCTCAACAAGAGCCTTCCAAGTCTTGAACACATCAAATACTTGATCCTTTCTCTTCAACACATAGACCCACAGCTTCCTCGAATAGTCATCAATTAAGCTGAGAAAATACCTAGCACCACCACGAGTAGCTGTCTGAGCTGGTCCCCAAAGATCCGAGTGTATGTAGTCAAGAGTCCCCTTAGTCTTGTGCTCACCGGTACTGAACCTCACTCTATGTGCTTTTCCAAGCACACAATGCTCACAAAACTCTAAAGGCTGAAACTTATCCTCACCAAATACCTTTTGACTATATAACTCCTTTAGGTTTCTCTCGCCTAGGTGTGCCAGTTTAAGATGCCACAACTTGGTTTGCATACTCTCATCGCCTACAGAGAATAGTGCGGACCCACTCACGACTTCAACCTTAAGCATATAAACACCTTTGCGCTTCTTTCCTCTCATTACCACCATGGAACCTTTCAAAACTCTTAAAATCCCTCCGTCGATCCTGATGGAACACCCATTCTGGTCTAAAGTCCCTAGTGAGATCAAGTTTCTCTTCAAGTCAGGAACATACCTAACATCTGTCAACTCTCTCACTCGCCCATTATGCAGCCTAAGCTTAACACTACCAATTCCCATCATCTGATATGCAATGTCATTACCCATTAACACCTTACCACTATTAATGGGCTGAAAATTTGTAAACCAAGACTTGTGCGGGCACATGTGAAAAGTACAACCAGAATCTAAAACCCATTGTTCAGAGTTCATACCATCAATAGTGATGAGTGTCTCTACGCTGTCAAAGCTATCATCATAGGCAAGCGCAGCGTCCGCTTTCTTCTTATCCTGTGCTTTCTTCTCAGGACAGTCCTTTATGAAGTACCCATCTTTCTTGCAGCAATAGCACTTCCTAGGAGTCCTAAACTTCGACCTTGAGCCTTGTTTCTTTCCATCTCTATATGAGGGCCTTCTTCTTACAGATAAACTTTCTGCATTGCCCTCGGTCTGCTTTTCTAATAACTTTGAGTTTAATGATGATTTCACATCACTCATCGTTAAACTCTCTCTGCCGTAGAGTAGCGTATCAACAAAACTCTCATAGCTATTGGGGAGTGAACTCAGCAGGATAATTGCTCTATCTTCATCTTCTATCTTGATGTTGATAGACTCAAGATTAAGGATGATCTTATTGAAGGCGTCTATATGATCTTTCATCAGCGTCCCCTCTGACATGGATAGCTGATACAGCTTCTTCTTTATATGTAATCTGTTGGCCAATGATTTCCTTATATAAAGAGAGTCAAGCTTCTTCCAAAGACCTATTGCTGTCGTCTCACCTACTATTTCCCTTAGTACTTCATCGCTCTATGACAGAACGATTGTGCTATAAGCTCTTTCTTGAATGCCTCTTCTTTCTGCTTCTGCTCTAGATGACTCTAGCGTCTTCCCTTCATCACTAGATGGAGCTGCAGTCTCCTCTAATGCCAAACTAAGCCTTTGGCTCACTAACAACGCCTTAACCTTCATCTTCCACAGATTGAAGTCATTCGTACCGTTGAATTTCTCTACCTTATACTTGGGTGTGGCCATGTCTGCTTAGAACCAAAGCTCTGATACCAGTTTATTGAAGCGGAAGCACACAAACAAGCAACAAAATCACCCAAGTAATATAATAATGTAGAACAAGTTACTAAGAAATAAATAGAAAAAGAGGTAGAAGAAGAACACACAAAGAATTACGTGGTTCAGCAACTTGCCTACGTCCACGGCAGATCAAGATCATACTCTTCTCTTATTATGAATCACAAGGCACTCACAAAGTATGCCTTTTACAAAAAAAGATCACAAAGAAAACTCTCTCTCTCACTCTAGGAATTTTTCTCTCACAAAGAACCACTAAGATCTCTTATTTATCATAAAGATTGTCAAGATGTGTTTACAAGCTAATTGATAGCCTTTATATAGGATTTGGGATGACCTAGGTTTACCCTATATGTGTGGGAGTCGTATTAGGGAGTCCTGGAGCAAGTGGGAGACAAAATAAGAAAGTTTCCTTATTTCGGGATACTGTTCCCGTCTCCAGCACTGCGGCGCTGGCGCCTGATGCTCCCTTCTTCATTTTTCGCCTCCTTTTGTGTCCGTCTTCGATCCGTGTGCACCCTAGGCATTTGGCTTGATCCCCAAATCATATTTCGATGATTTTTAATCAAAAATCTCACATATTGTATATTTCATATATGATGAGATCCTCTATATGGCCTCATCCTTGCGCTTCTGACTTTCCAGAGCGACTCGGTATATTTAGAACAATATATTGTATTACAAATTCTTATGATGATTCAGCATATAAATTAAGTAAGGTTACTGGAAGAATGAAGACAAGAGCACCACTTCAAAAACGTAGCAAATAAGCATTTAAGGACATTTTTTGTACAATATTACTTTAGAGTACTTGTTTTTGCATGTCATATACGGTATATATATGGAATTCTCGGGGCAACCGATCACTTGAGTTCTATCTACATATTTTAACTAACAAGGTCTGGCTCCACTTAGAATATATATGTGTTGATAAGACCCTATTCAAGCCTTTCTTGAAATTCAAAATGAGTCCTATAAAATCTTAGACTCTCGTACTTTCATAATCATATGTTTTAAATAAAATATAATTTGTAAACAGTTAAAATTAGTAATTCAAAATTATATTTGAATTGGAGACTAATGAGAAATTGAAATGAAGTTGAGTATGCGTTAGACGGATGAGAAATAGTCAAAAATAAACTAAAAGCGAAAAAAGGGTTTAGAGCACGAGAAGAACTAAAGCCACATCGCAACGGCGACTAAGCTCCAAGACCTGGACGCATTGGTGCTTGAGCGCCAACTTAAAGAAATTTTTTGAAATTGATTAAGATTGCATTCTAAAGTTGATTTGTGGACTCATACAATGTGTGAATTCTTATTCTCACTAAAAATAAGGTTTTTAAGAATCTTTTAAAATTTATATAAATCTTTGTAGCTCTTTAAAATAATTATGATTAGAGAAAAAGCTTCGAGAGAGAGAATAGAAAGCTTCAAAATTAGATTTGAAATTATAGCATTTATCATAGTTGAAATTGAACCCAAATTTAGAATTATAACTTTTAACATAATTGAAATTTGAATTGGAATCAATGTTATAACTTTTTAACGTAATTACAATTAAATTGAAATCAAAATTATAATATTTAACGTAATTAAAATTGAATATAGATTTAGAATTACAACATTTAGTGTAATTGAAATTAAAATTAGATTTAGAATTATAACATTGAATTTAAATTTGAAATTAAAATTATAATATTTAACATAATTGAAATTGAAATTGAATATGGAATTATATATTTAACGTAATGAAATTGAAAATGAATTTGAAAATATAAATTTTCACATAATTAAAATTCGAATTAAAATGAAAATTAACCATTTAAATTAAATTTAAAATCGAAATTATAACATTTGACTTAATTAAAATTGAAATTAGATTTGAAATTATAATATTTAAATTAAAATTAGAGTTTTAATTATAACATTTAACGTAATTGAAATTAAAATTAAAATTTAAAATTATAACATTTAATTTAATTGCTATTTGAATTGGAATTAAAATTATATTTAATGTAATTAAAATTAAAAGGAAAAAGTCTTATTTCGTCTCGGTTTTGACTTCTTTTCGAAGGTTTTGGACTTTAAAGCATGTGAATACTTATTCCAATAAGGTATATGATTTGTAAGGATGTCTCATGCATTATATAAACCCTTGTATACTTTTTATTTATCATTAAGCATTACAAAGAGAGACTCTAAGAGAGATGAAGAACTAGATAGACATTAAGTACTATATGTGCTAGGGTGAAATCACTATTGGGATTAAATTTGTTCTTGTAGGAATAAGACAAGGCCATTATCCTGTTAAATTCATTATCGAAGAGCTATGATAACTTTGTGGATATACTATTTTATGGGAAGGAGACTCTTATGATAAATGACGTCAAGGCCTCAGTAAATTCAAAAGAATTGATAAAGAGATCAAAATTCAAGAATAAACCTGTGTTGCTTGCACAAGCCAAAAAGAGCAACCAACTAATGAAGAGATCTCAGAAGTGATTCTATTGTCACAAGGAAGGCCACTATGTGAAGGGTGTAGCCTCCATATGTGTTCAAACAGATCAATGTTCACCAACTATAAAACCATGAGAGGTAAAGCTCTAATAGAGAATAATGTGGCCTATAAGGTCATAGGAATTAGTGATATAAGGCTAAAAATGTAATGTGGAGTGATTAGGGATTTACGTGTTGTAAGGCACGTTATTGAACTGTAGAGGAACTTAATATCCTTGAGAAAACTCGACGAAGAAAGATTTTTTATTAGAGTAAAAAAATAAAAATTGAGGGTAGTAAAATGATCTATTCGGTTGGAATGTGAGAAGCATAATAAATAGCTCTATGTGTTTATGAGGATGGCCAAAGTTGGGCCAACACAAAGTCTTGAGGTAATGTAGACCATGAAGCGACATCCAAAAAATACACACCGAAGTGATGAGGGTCAGAAAAGAGTGCATCACATTTATACTCTATTTAAGGAGCACGAATGTCTTTGGAGACCAAAGTCACTAGCTCGAAGAAAGTCTAGTCTTGATAGAGACTTAACTAGACTCGGCTTAAGGTGATAAAGCATCAGTGTGGATGGATCAAGAAGCCTGCTTATTAAGAGATTTTGAACTAAGGAAATATATGTTGGAATGGTGATTCAACAATCTTGTATGGGACAAGAATTGTGAAGAATACGAAATAGAGAGTCACGTTGAAGTAAGGGACCCATAAGACGCATGAGGGAGGAGTAAGACGGGACATAAGAGAGCTAAAAGGCGAACAAAAACAAAGATTTGTTACCTAGGCCGCAGTACAAAAGCTGCAGCACCGCAGCGTCAGAAACAAAAAGTTCAGCATTGCGGTGCTAGCACGAGTCGCAGTTGGCGCCGCGATGCCCACAAACGAGAATTTTCTATTTTGACTACTTTAAGGGAGTTTTGGACTCTAAAACACTAGACTCTTATTCCACAAATGTTTAGGATTTCTAGAGATGTCTTATGCATTGTATAAATCTTTGTATACCCTTTATTGATCATTAAGAATTATAAGAGAGACTCTAAAAGAGGCAAAGAAATAGATACACTAAGTACTGTATGTGTTAAGGTGAAATCACTGTTTAGGTAAAAATTATTCTTGTGAAAACAAAGAGACACCAAGCTATAGATTATGCGAGAGTTCTTTTTGTTGTTTTTCTTTGTAAGTTCTCTTATGAGTTAATAAGAAAGATTATGATCTTTTAATTTACCGTGAATGTAGGCAATTGGTCGAATCAAGTAAATTGGTTATGTTATGCTTATTGATTTACTTTAATTTTTTTATTATACTTATTTGATATTTGTTATTCCGTTGCACAAAGAATATTAAAATTAGGGTTGAATTCGATCTAAGATTCTTCACTTAACATAATATCTAAGAGGAATAGTATCTCCCTTCAACAAATCATATAAAACCAATCTAGATCAATGGCAAAAATATGTGTTGTTTAAAGTTAAGCCAAACGAAACTCAATTATTAGGTGACCCAAACCAAATCAGATTAATTTGTTTGATTTGTTTAATGTAAATTATTCTGTTTAAACTTTCGCCCAAAATTCTTTTTATCGTAATTTGTATAAAAAGGTTCTAATAAAAATCTAATTCAAAATAAAAGTTATTAATTAAATATATATATATATATAATACAGATAATTAAAAAGTTTAACAGAAATATGATGAAATTTAATTTGATATTGATAAAAATTAAAAAGTGACAGCTCTTTTTGTTATATATCTTTTATATAGTTTAGGTTAGGCTAAATTGGTTGAAGAACATCAATCTAATTCAATGAAAACTTTAAAAAGGTGATATTTTCACCTCGTATTTTATGTAATAACACTATATTTATTAATATATTTAGAGATGGTAATTTAAGTCAGATCTGAAAAAATTTAAAACCTGACTTGGATTCGAATTTAGCCTGGACTTCAAAAAATTTGGCCTTTTGCCTGGATCCGAAATTTTATTATTTTGTAAAATTCAGATCTAAATTTTGCAAAATATAGAAAAGCCGGCCTGGAAACTCGGACTTTCCATATAGTAACAGAATTTTTTTTTTTTAATCCTAAAACTAAAAGTAACCTAAACCTAATTCCCAAATCAATTTCATTTCCCATCTTCCCCATTTCGGCAGTTCCCTTCCCACCTGTGACCCTCTTCTCTTCTGCTCCCAATTCCAAATCATCTTCTCCATCATCATCATCATCATCATCATATCATGATTTTCATCAATATCTTCTCTTCTTCGTCTTCATCATAATCCATATCATCTGTTTCTGTTACTTTTCATTTCCAAATTAGAGTACGCGGTCACGACTCACGCCCGGTGCCACCATCGCCCAACCATCGAGCAACCGTCAACACATAGCACTGCCACGGCTATCACAACCACCACTACCTCAGTCGCCACCAATCGTAACACTGGCTCTGTTTCATTACAAGTGGCGAAGCCTAAATTGTTCCCATTTTTCCAAGTGCAAAATCAGGTTCTAAATCTGATTTGTAAAATGTGGCGAAAAAGAAAAAGAATACAAATATATATATATAAATATTGAAAGCTTAAGAAAAAATGTACTCTGCTTGTCTCCATTTGTAAAATTTTTGGCTTTAGATATTGTCCTTACATTTTAATTATTGTTTATTACAATCTCTATTGTTATAGTTGTTTGTGACAGGGGAAATGAGAGATTGTAAGGGTTGATATAGTTTGCTGACCGACTTTGAGAAGAAAGTGGAAGAAATTTTTGTTAGAAATCAGCTTCTTTTTTTTATTAAAAAAAAAAAAAACCGAGTTATTACCCAGATCTCGTTTTGACTAAAAAAAAGTTCGGATCAAAATCTGAGTTCTAATATTGCCCAAAAAAAATTTGAATCCAAATTAAACAAAACTCAAATTTAAATTTAAATTTTATCTGATATACTCCATCAAAATTTTAAAATATTATAAACAAACACAAGTTATTTTGAAAGCGCCCCAACTATTTAACATTTATAATATAATTGTTTTAATTCTGTTTCCTGCCACACCTTTTACATGGTCATTGCTTCTTCATTTAGGAAGCAATATCTCTTAGATAAATTCATAATCTTACTAAAAAATACAAAAATTAATATAATTTAAGTTATTTTCTACCATTTAAAATATTATATATATATTTAAAGTGTGATCAATTTAAGAAATAGTAGAAAGTGTATAAATAAAAAATTAAGATTTATATGACACAAATATTTCTTAAATTGATATAAATAATTATTGAATTAGTATCATCTACTTTTTTTTATCATTTCATTTAAGGATAAAATTGTAAATATAAAAAAGATTTAAGAGACAAGATATGATTTACACCTAATAAGGGTGGGATATATCATAATCCAACTTAAAATAGATTAAATTCATTGCAACCCAAACCAAAAAATTTATTCGCTGAAACAAAATATAACCATTTGGATATAATTATATATATATATAATATTTATGATAATTTTGATTTTTTTATTTAAAATGAAAGATTTAAATTCAAAATCTTGATATTACTAAAAAAACATTTAGTAATCACTAAGAATAACTCATGACCAGAGATAATTCTAAACTTAAAGATAAGAATATAAATTATATTAATTATGTATGGATAATCATACTAGTTAATATAATATGACGAACTTATTTAAGGAAACTTATGTGCTACATTCCCTAAGTCATCATGCAATAAAATTTTACTACATAGATATGTTGAGAAGGGGAAATTCCTTGTTATTTTCTGATAATTAGTTTATTTATTACAAAGTCTTTCAATATTGAAAAACACCAATTTAGTCTTTGCCATTAAGACGAATCTATTAAAATTTTACTTTTTGAGTGTGTTTGTAATAATATCCTTAATGTTAAAATTGACTAATATTTAGCATTAATTGACGAGATTGAAGAATATAAAATTATAAAATACTTTCAATTAATTGAATAAGATAGAATTAAAGTATATGTATTAAAATACTTTAAAATAATTGAATAAAATTAAATTAAAGAACATAAAATTATATAAATACTCTCAATTTAGTGAATAAGATCAAAAAAAAAATTTTAATGTATCTTTAATATTAAATTTTTTATTTAGATTTTATCAATTTTTAATATTAAATTTTTTTTTTTGAATTTGCATTGTTTTTATTTATTTATTTATTTTTTGTGGGCAATGTTTGTTGTTACGAAGTTTCTCTCACAAAGAACTTTAAAGGTTATTGATAATCATTAAGATTTTATAATCTATCACAATAATTTATTTATTAATCACAAAATGTGTTTACAAGCCAATTAATAATCTTTATATAGGTTTTGGGACGACTTACGTTTACCTTATACGTGTGAAAGTTGTATTAGGGAGTCCTGAAACAAGTGGGAGACGAAATAAGGAAGTTTCCTTATTTCAGGATACTGTTCCCGTCTCCAGCACTACGGCGTTGGGCTCTCACCACTGCGGCGCTAGCGTGCCCGTCTGAGCGCTGCTGCGCTCTTTGCCTGGCGCCGCGGCAATCAATTGCTGGATTGGACGCCACGATGCTCACGCTTGGTCGCCGTGGCGCTGGCGTCTAGTGCGCCCTTCTTCGTTTTTCACCTCCTTTCGCATCCATTTTCGATCCGTGCGCACCCTATGCACTTTACTTGCTCTACAAATCATATCCCGATGATTTTTAATCAATATTCTCACAAATCCCCTCCTTGATTCAAAATCATCCACAAAGCAACCCGATCTCTCATTTCTGCATCTTTGGTCACCCTAACAAAGTAATGACTCCGGTTAAGTCCTTACATAGGACGAACTTAACCGAGGGCAGTGGCTTAGTCAACATATCAGTATAGTTTTTAGATGACGCTATCTTTATTAGACTAACTGCACTACTTTAGACAATTTCTCGAATGTAATGGAGCCTTACATCAATGTGTTTCGACCTTTCGTGGAACACTTGATGCTTACTTAGGTGTATGGCACTTTGGCTGTCACAATATACACCGGTGTTCACATCTTTACTAGCCAATACCTCTGCACATATGCCTTTTAACCATACGGCCTCTTTGATAGCTTCCCCAACAGTTATGTACTTCGCCTCTGTGGTAGAGAGTGCAACCACATGTTGTAGAACTGATCTCTAACACACACTATACCCAAACACTGTGAATACGTAGCCTCTCAACAATCTTCTCTTGTCAAGATCACCTACATAATCTGAGTCTACGTACCCTCTTACCATTGCATTGTTGTCCTCATCCCTTTTATACATTAACCCGTGATTCGATGTTCCCTTGAGATATCTCAGAATCCACTTTACTGCAAGCCAGTGATCTTTTTTCGGATTCGTCATGTATCTACTCACCACACTCATAGCCTGTGCTATGTCTGGTCTTGTGCAAACCATTGCATACATGATGCTCCCCACAACGCTTGCATACGGCACTTTGCTCATCTACAGTTTCTCTTCTTCAGATGTCGGCGACTGTACTGCTGAAAGTCTAAAATGCATGGCCAAAGGAGTAGAGACAGCCTTCGCATTTGACATACCAAACTTCTCCAAAATTTTGACTATATATCGTTGTTGGGACAAGAAGATAACATATCTTCTTTCCCTCACAATATCCATACCTAAAATTCTATTCGCTGCTCCCAAATCCTTCATTTCAAACTCGCCACTTAACTGCTTCTTGAGCTTTTGTATTTCTTCCATGTTCTTGCACGCGATCAACATATCATCGATGTATAGAAGCAAATACATCATCCCATAACTTATGTTCTTGAAGTACACGCATCCGTCATACTTGCTCCTACTAAAACCATAAGCCATTATAAACTCATCAAATCTCCTATACCACTGTCTAGGTGATTGCTTTAACCCGTACAATGACTTCTTTAGCAAACAAGCATGATCTTCCTTTCCAGGCTCCTCGAACCCTTACGGATGTGCCATGTATATCGTTTCTTCAAGCTCTCTATGTAGAAAAGTTATCTTTACATCCATCTGCTCTAGATGTAAATCAAGGTTTGCATATATGACTAACAAAATCTTAATAGATGTGTGCTTGACAACTGGAGAGAATATCTCATAAAAATTAACTCTCTTTCTCTGAGTAAAACCTTGTGCTACTAACTTAGCCTTGAATCTTGTAGGCTCAATCCCCGGTATCCCCTCTTTCACCTTATACACTCACTTGCAGTCGACTAACTTCTTTTAAGGTATCTCCACCAACTTTCAGGTATTGTTCTTCCTAAGAGAACTAATTTCTTCTTCCATGGCCTGCTGCCACTCTTTTTTGTTTTCACTCTTCAAAGCCTCCCCATATGTCATAGGCTCATCATACTGAAGAGTATAAGCAGAATTAAAAGCATGAGCAATTAAGTCTGCTTGTGCATACCTGATTAGTGGGTTAATCATTCTCCATGGCCTATTTTTGGCTAACTGGTACTCTTTAAGTTCCATCTCAGGAGTCCTAGTCTTTCTTTGGGTGGACTTGGGGGAACTCGCCGGTGTTCTTAGTTCATCTTCAAGGATTTCCTCGTTGAAGTGTTGATCTAGGGGCATATCAGATCTACTTTCAGTCTCCACTTCAACTTCTATTGACTCGAGTGCTGAGTCTTCCTTGGGTACAGGTTCTTCTTTCTCGTCTTCTTGAGAGGTTTTTAGCATCGTCATCTAATCGAACGTCACGTCACGGCTTATGATACTTCTTGGTGGTGTCAAGTCTTTACACCACGCCTTGTATCCTTTTACTCCTTCGGGATATCCTATGAATACCCATTTGATAACTTTAAGTTCTAACTTCCCCTCCTTAACATGTACAAAGGCAGGGTAACTAAATATTCTGAGGTGGTCATACTTCGGAGGATTGCAAGACTATTTCTTTTCTGACGTCTTGAAGTCAATTGCTGAGGAGGGACTTCTATTAATCAAGTAAGCTACAGTCACTACAGCTTCTCTTTAGAATGTCTTGGACATCTTTGCATTGGTAAGCATGCATCTAACCCTTTCAAGTAGGGTCCTATTCATCCTCTCAGTTACGCCATTCTGCTGTGGTGTTGATCTTACTATTCTATGCCTTGCAATTCCATGCTTGGCACAAAACCCATCAAACTCTTGGTTGCAAAATTTGAGGCCGTTGTCAGTCCTTAACCTCTTTACCCTTTTTCCAGTCTGATTCTCAACAAAAACCTTTCAAGTCTTGAATACTTCAAAGGCTTGATCCTTGCTCTTCAACGCACAGACCCATAACTTCCTTGAATAGTCATCAATCAAGCTGAGAAAATACCTGGCACCACCACGAGTAGCTATCTGAGTTGGTCTCCAAAGATCCAACTGTATATAGTTAAGAGTCCCCTTGGTCTTGTGCTCGCCGGTACTAAACCTTACCCTATGTGCTTTCCCAAGCACACAATGCTCACAAAACTCTAAGGGCTGAAACTTATCTTCTCCAAACGCCTTTTAACTGAATAATTCCTTTAGGTTTCTCTCACTTAGGTGTGCCAGTTTAAGATGCCACAACTTGGTTTGCATACTCTCATCATCTATAGAGAATAATGCAGAACCACTTATGACTTCACCCTTAAGCACATAAACCTCTTTGCGCTTCTCTACTCTCATCACCACCATGGAACCTTTCAAAACTCTTAAAATCCCTCCGTCGATCCTGATGGAACACACATTCTGGTCTAGAGTCCCTAGTAAGATCAATTTTCTCTTCAAGTCAGAAACATACCTAACATCTGTTAACTCTCTCACTCGCTCATCATGTAGCCTAAGTTTAATACTACCAATTCCCATCATCTGACATGCAATGTCATTACCCATTAAAACCTTACCACCATTAATAGGCTGGAAATTTGTAAACTAAGACTTGTATGGACACATGTGAAAAGTGCAACCAGAATTAAAAACCCATTGTTCACAGTTCTTACCATCAGTAGCGAAGAGTGTTTCTGCGCTGTCATAGCTATCATTATAGGCAAGCGCAGCATCCACTTTCTTCTTATCTTGTGCTTTCTTCTCAGGACAGTCATTTATGAAATGCTCATCTTCTTGCAGCAATAGCACTTCCTAAGAGTCTTATACTTTGACCTTGAGCATTATTTCTTCCCATCTCTATATGAGGGTTTTCCTCTTATAGATAAGCTTTCTGCATTGCCCTTAGTCTGCTTTCTTAATAACTTTGAGTTTAATGATGATTTCACATCACTCATTGTTAAACTCTCTCTGTCGTAGAGTAGCGTATTAACAAAACTCTCATAACTCTTGGGGAGTGAACTTAGCGGGATAATTGCTCTATCTTCATCTACTATCTTGATGTTGATAGACTCAAGATCAAGGATGATCTTATTGAAAGCGTCTTTATGATCTTTCATCGACGTCCCTTCTGACATGGACAGCTAATATAGCTTCTTCTTTATATGTAATCTGTTGGCCAATGATTTTCTCATATAAAGAGAGTCAAGCTTCTTCCAAAGACCTATTACCGTCGTCTCACCTGCTACTTCCCTTAGTACTTCATCGCTCAATGACAGAACGATTATGTTATGAGCTCTTTCTTGAATGTCCTTTCTTTCTGCTTCATCTTTAGATAACTCTGGCGTCTTTTCTTCATCACTAGATGGAGCTGCAGTCTCCTCTAATGCCGAACCAAGCCTTTGACTCACTAACAACACCTTAACTTTCATCTTTCACAGATTGAAATCATTCGTACCGTTGAATTTCTCTACCTCATACTTGGGTGTGGCCATATCTGCTTAGAACCAAACTCTAATACCAGTTTGTTGAAGCGGAAGCACACAAACAAGCAAAATCACTCAAGCAATATATGCAGAACAAGTAAATTATGGAATAAAGAGAGAAGGGGTAGAAGAAGAACACACAAAGAATTACGTGGTTCGGCAACTTTTCTATGTCCATGGCGGATCAAGATCACACTCTTATCTTATTATGAATCACAAAGCACTCACAAAGTATGCCTTTTACAAGAAAGATCACAAAGAAAACTCTTTCTCTCACTTTAGGGATTTTCTCTCACAAAGAACCACAAAGGTTGTTGATGATCACTAAGATTTTTCAACCTATCACAAAGATTATTCTTTGATCACAAAGATGTGTTTACAAGCTAATTGATAGCCTTTATATAGGTTTTGAGACGACTTAAGTTTACCCTATATATGTGAGAGTCGTATTAGGGAGTCCTGAAATAAGTGGGAGACGAAATAAAAAAGTTTTCTTATTTCGGGATACTGTTCCCGTCTCCAGCGCTGCGGCACTGGGCTCTCACCGCCGCTGCGCTGGCATGCCCCCTCTGAGCACTACAGTGCTCGTCGCCTAGTGCCCATGTTTGATAGCCGCGGCGCTGGCACCTGATGCATCCTTCTTTGGTTTTTGCCTTTTTTCGCGTCTGTTTTTTATCTATGCGTACCTTACGCACTTAATTTACTCTTTAAATTATATCTCGATAATTTTTAATTAATTTTATCACAAAATTTGATATTGAGATTGTTTGGATATAAGGAAGTGATGAATTTACTAATGGTATATTTATAATGATGTTCAGGTTTGTACGACATTCAACAATTCGGGTTTTTTGTGGGCAAAAATAAGACATAACACGTTGCGAAAACTTATTGGAGAAGATGAAGATGAAACGTTCTTTTGAGTTTCTATGTTGACAGGTCTTCAATTTTTCATGAGGTTAAATTCTAACAGAGTATTAATTGATGCAAGGAGTTGTCTTTCTAAACAGTACAAAGTTTCTCTTCTTTTCAATTTATAAATTACGAAAAATGATGATTAAAGTACGTGTTTACACTTTAAAATCTAAATTTTTGTTAGTCATAACAACAAGGACTAAATTGATATTTTTTAAAATTGATAGACTTTTTGATAAACAACTATTCATCAAGAACTAAAAAGGAATTTCCTTCTATACAACACTTTCTCTCCTTTAGCACTTAAGTCTACCTTAAATTGTTAATTAAATTCTTATAATTTGTTTAAAAAATATAGTAAAAGTATCAAACATCAAGATTAAAAAACTTACATAAAGAATACAAAAAATTTAACATGATTCACCTTAATTTGCACTACATCCATAAATAAGAGAATAATTTATTATAATTTTATAATATAAAATATAAAGGTATTGGAAGTATTTTCTATGTGAACCTATATATAATTTATCTATCATAGTTTTTTTTATTGATCCTTTAGCCTCATTAATTTATTTATCATATCTAATTTCTTTTGGAATTTGTATTCTTAATCCTTGGACTTTACCTTTAATAAAGTAAATTCTATAAGAAATATACTAATATAGGAATCTTCGAAACTAACTCAAATAAAATAATTTATATTTTTATTAAATAAGTTTGGTTTAATCCTGTTGGAAGGTGCTATGTGCTTGCATGTGAAGGTGATTATTGAAATATCTAATGTACGTCACATATACATCATGTAGCGGAAACATTAATCTATTTCAATAATTACATACTGAATTTAAGTTATATTACAATAATAAAAATATACATTTGAAGGCTGTTGGAGAAGTTAGACAAGTGGATCTCAAAACTCACCTTAAAGTGTCTTTGCGAATAATTTTAGTCCTTCACATAGGTGGAATTAAGAAGTTAAAATGGTAGCTTTTTTTTTTTGCAGGATTTCCAGATTAACACTTAAGTCCCTTGGAACTCTCTCATTTGGTCGATTATGTCTTGAGAGAAAAAAATGCAACTCTTGCTTCTTTCTTTCTCTCTCTCTCTTTTTCTATTATGGTCGAATATGTGTCTTATAAAAGATAAAGACAAGAATCCATTTTTCTCTACCTCTCACTTATATGGTGTAACCCTTTTACATGAAGGATAAATGACAAAGAAAGACGACTTTTGTCTCATTCTCATGTAATGGGTCAAACACATCTTTCTAAGCTATTAAGAATAGCTTTTTATTTTTTTGATTATTTTAAGTTATCAAAAGTACACTTGTTACCTTTTTAAACAATGCTTAACTATTAAGCATTAATAAAATAATCAAGTCTTTGACAAGTGTTATACAAAGCTTAACCATTAAGCTTTTTTAAAATAATTATGTACATTACAAGTGTTTAACACATGTTCAAGTACTATAGAAAACTTATCCTTTAAGACATAATGATATGTCAAATTCTAATAATTAAAATATGACATGTGTCTATCCTAAAAGGTTCTAATACCAAATCCTACTTATCTAAAAATAATTTTGATCGAACTCTTCTACCTAATTCGCTACCCCAGGCTCAGCGAGTATACTTTATATTGTGAGGCTCTCTAGGTTCACATTTATTTGTCTTATGGAATATTTCTATAACTCCGTACATAATGCTCCATACATACGTTACGAATATTATAAATCGGCGCGTTGAACCATACAAATTGAGGTTATAACATATTTGTATAGTCCCTCTATTACCTATATCCGAAAAGAGCAAAGACATATATCATCATTGTTAATTCTCTATATATTCGACCATGAACTTATCTCCAGATTTTTATTTTTATAAACAATATCTGCAAATACCTTTGCAAAATTGTTTAATCTAATGGAGAACTCCACTTCGGGGTTTATGCTTATAGTTACAAGACTTCTTGAAAATATAATCTCAAAAATTTAAAATATACAACTCACTAATATAAGCTGACAGATCTCATATCTATGAGCATTGGTTCGTATCCTAACAACAGCCAAAGGTCAGACCGTGAAAGGTCTCTGACATGTGTAGAATCTAAGTATAATGGATCACTCATAAACCCATCATGGCGCTCATATCAAAGGACTACAAATACTATTAGGTGAATGTGTGATTAATTGAGTGTACATATAATTTTAAAATTTTATAGACGTAACCAAAGTTTCACATACTGTCTACACTCAATATAACATAATCATATACATATATCTCATATATGTTCATATGTATCAATTAAATAAATTGCAAGAGAGTAAACCTACTCGGATTGAAGGTAGTTTTTAATTCTTCAATAGTTGCAATCTTTAAGTCTTGAGCTCACCTTGAATTGTGCTGTTGCACAATTCTAGTTCACACCAAAAAATCTGGTGGGATTGTAAAACTAGAATAGTAGTTAAAAAAAATCGGCAATAGATGTTTTATCTCTTAAAATACTTTGATTCTTATGTATTTGTTTCTTATTAGAGATGAGAGGAATTGAATGTTTGTAGTTCTTTTGTTCCCTCACAACACTTTGCAAGAATACTTAGGAAATGACTTAACAAAAACTTCTTTCAATTCTTTCTCCTTCTTACATTGCTGAATAATACACCTTGTGAATCAATGAATCATGCAAATTTGGTTTCAATTCACTAATGCCTTTTATGGCCTACCATTAAACCTGCATAAGTAGAGATTATTGATCTCATTTAACCAATTTCTCCACTACACGAAAAATGGTTGGCCATATCACTTGTGCATTACAAATGATAATGCTTCTTTGTATTATTTTATGATTCATGTGTCCTACCATGAAGTCTTATCACATTATTTAATTTTTATTGGCAAACATTACTTATTGCATATTACAAGTACTTACTACACTTACATTAAAATAACAAGAATTAAATATATATATATAATTTAATTTAAATTATATTTATTCAATTATTCAAAAAATATTTGAATAATTAATTTTTACCTTATTTGATTTTACTAACAATGTTAATGAGTGAATTCATGATAAAATAATTCATGGACCAAAATTGTGCCACTTGTCAATATTTTATTAGTTAACAACTATTGCCAACTAATTAAGTGATGTACTTAACATTTAAGTTTAGACAAGTGCACAACTTGAGAAATCCTGAAATATATTTTTGATTTGCTTGAATTTCTTGTATCAAATTATTTAATCCAATGCGCTGCCCCTGTACACAATGAGTACACTTTATATTTTGAGACTCTCTAAGTCCATGCCTAGTTTGTCATATGGAACTTATCCATACGTCTGTGAACAATATCCCACATACATGTTACATATATTACAAAGCAGCACATTAGACCATACAAGTTAAGGTTATAATATATTTGTATAATCCTTCCATCATTTATATCTTGGAAGAACGGAGACATAGATCAACACCATCAAATCTCTATATGCTTGATTATGAATTTATCTCTAAATTTGTATTTAATAAATAATATCTGCAAACACTTTTGTGATATTATTTATCCCTATGATAAAACTCTTTTCTCGAGTTTTATTGCTTATGGCCATAAGACTTTTCGAAACATTATCTTGGAGCATATGGATATATTACTCACCTTAAATGAGCTAATGGATCCTATATCTATGCACACCAGACTCTATGAGCATCGGACTATACCTAGTGATACCCAATAGTAAAACTATGAAAGGTTTCTGACATGTCTGGAACCCAAGTATGGTGGATCACTCACAAGCCCACCATGGTGCTCAGGTCAAAGGATCGCGAATACTACTCAACTCGAGAAAACCTTCCATTGGCGGCTTTATGAGATGTGTATTAGAGGTCTTTATGAGTCTGTTTAGTATCTAGTCCTCACTGAATACCTGTATCTCTATACGAACTTCTACTAAATTCATGACTGCTAAGATTAACCATCTAGACTATCCAGATATAGACATACATTGATCTATATTTAATAAGGTCTTCATTGACAGACCCACATCAGCAAAGATAGATAAGGAATATAGTATTTGAGAACATATTTGCATAATGACATTTCTTTAACACAATTTACAACTATTTACAACTACATTATTACTAATATATTCTCAAGTCTTTATTCTATTTTAGATAATACTCTAACTTCTTAGATTTTGCTAACTCTTATAACCTGCTAACTTTTATCAATGCTAACTCTTAGTGTTGCTAATTCTTAACACTGATCTTAACACATTTAGACCAGATTTGAACTCTTTCAGATTATACAATGTCTAAAATGTTACAAGCATCTTACTACATATAAAATATAATTAACGATTTAATGAAATAATAATAATATAAATATAAAGCAAATATTCATACATAAAAGACGTAAGTATAAATCTCAACAACGCCCACTTACTTTAGTGCCATTCACGATGGTATCTAATGCTCATTGACTCTATAAGTCTTAAAAAATATTTTTAGAGTTAAGACTTTAGTAAGTGGGTCTACTATATTATTCATAGAGTCTACTCTATGAACTATTACATCTCATCTAGCTAATATTTCTTTAATGATATGGTATTTCTTTTCCATATGCTTAGACTTTTGGTGTGCTCTCGACTATTTGGCTTTTGTAATGGCTTTATTGGTGTCGCAAAATAATGGTATAAGATCCATTGAACTTGAAACTATTCTAAGTTTAGCGATAAATTTGCGTATTCACACTGCTTTTTTTGCTACTTCTGAGGCTACAATATATTTTTCCTTTGTTGTGGGATCAGCTGTGGATGACTATTTATTGCTTTTCCAACTCACTGTAGCACTGTTGAGAATGAAAACATACCCAGATGTAGACTTTCTACATCTGGATCAGATTGAAAGTCCGAATTTGTGTATCCCTTTACTTGTAAGTCACTTTCTTTATATATAAAAAACTTATCCTTGATACCTTTAAGATATTTCAGAACATGTTTCACAACCATCCAATGGCTTTCTCCTAGATCAGACTGATACCGACTTGTAACACTCACAACCATATTGATGTCAGGTCTCGTACATATCATAATATATTAATGATATATTAGACATTTTAACTTTTTCATCTTTACTCTAAGGACACATCTTCCTTGAAAGATGAATGTCATGTCTAAAAAGTATATTAATTATCTTACAGTTACTAAAATTGTACCTTTCTAAGACATTATTTATGTATGATAATTGAGAGAGTTCTATAAGCCTTATAGCTTTATCTCTATAAAGGTTTAATCCCAATATATATAAAGACTTTCTCAAATTTGTTATGGAGAAATTCTTACTAAAATAGCTTTTAATTGACTATAATATACTAATATATTTTTTGATAATGAATATGTCATCCATAAAAAGAACTAAGAAGACTACTATGCTCCCACTTTTGTTTTTATACACACATGATTTCTCTTTGTTCTTGATGAAACTAGATCATATGATTACCTCATTAAAATAAAGATTCCAACTTCGAGAACCCTACTTAAGTTTATAAATAAACTTCTTCAGTTTGCATACTAGAGTTTGACTGGATGTAAAACCTTCAAATTGTTCTATATAGATCTATTCTTCAAGATATACATTTAAAAATATCATTTTTACATCAATTTGTCAAATTTTATAATCATAATATGCAACATTTTCCAATAAAAGTTGAAATGATTTAAGCATTGCTACTGGTGAGAAGGTTTTCTCATAATTGATCCCAGATCGCTAAGTATAATATTCGCAACTAGACGAGCTTTAAAAGTCTTTACTTTTCGATTAGGCCCATGCTTCTACATCTAAATTCATTTACAACCAATAGGAACAATTCATTTAGGAAGCTCAACCAAGTCCCAGACTTAATTTTGATGCATTGAGTTAATTTTGAATATCATGGCTTCTTGCTATTTACTAGAATCGATGTTCAACACTGCATTTTTATTGTTAGAGTGTGTGGGACCCACCAACACCTTAGTCCACTAGTTGGAAGACACCTCAGAGCCATTGGCGTCCTAACACATAATTCATAAGTTACCTGCACCCCCCGCCCCCATCTCCATAGAGGTATAGGCCTTTAGGTATCTAACATTTATAAGTCAAATAATCATTTTCTTTAACCAAAAAAACACTAAGAGCACCTTTAGGTATTGAACGATACCTTTCAGGTGGTCTTGATATCCTTTCTGATCTACGTGAAGGGTGTGTTAAAGTTATTTTACTAGATTGAGTTTGAGGTTCCATTGTTGGTTCATTTACATCATAATTGACTTCATCTAATTTAATCTTTCTATAATCTCTACGATTCATGAGAAATCGTTTCTCTAAAAGAGTGGTATTTCAAGTAATGAACATATTTTGTTCCTTAGAATCATAGAACTTGTACCCATTGAATTCTTAGGATATCCAATGAACCGAATCTTGTATCCTTTAAGTGCTTGTTTATCCTATTGCATAACTTTTATGTAAGCAGGACAACCCTAAATCTTAACATATTTAATACCTGGTTTCTTGCTATTCCATATCTTATAAGAAGTAGAAGGAACTGTTGGAATTTGTGCTTATGTGCCATCCTTTTTATATATAAATATTTGCTTTATATTTATACTATTATCATTTAATTAAATCGCTAATTATATTTAATATATGGTATGATGCTTGTAATATTTCAAACATTGTATAATTTGAAAAGAGTTTAGATCTTGTCTAAATGAGTTTAGATCAGTACTAAGAAGTAGCAATACTGAAAGTTATAATTACTAAGAGTTAGCACTGATAAGAGTTATAAGGTTATAAGAGTTAGCGAAATTTAAAGATTTAGAGCCTTATCTGAAATGGTACAAAGACATAAGAATATATTAGTAATGACATAGTTGTAAAGAGTTACAAATGGTGCTAGAAAATATCATTATGTAAGTATGTTCTCAAACACTATGTTCCTAATCTATCTTCGCTAATGCAGGTCTATTAGTGAAGACCTTCTTATATACAGATCAGTGTATGTCTATATCTAAATGGTCTAGATGGTTAGTTTTAGTAGACTATGAGTTTAGTGGAAGCTCTTATAGAGATACAGGCATTTAGTTAGGACTAAGTACTGAGCAGACTTACGAAGACCTTTAATACACATCCTATATAGCCGTCAATTGAGGGTCTTCTAGAGTTGAGTAGTATTCGTGGTCTTTTGACCTGAGCGCCACGGTGGCTTGTCAGTGATCCATAATACTTTGGTTCCATACATGTTAGAAACCTTTAATAGTCTGACCGTTGGGTGTTGCTGGGTATGGTCCAATGCTCATGGAGCTTGGTGTGCGTAAATATAAGATCCATGAGCTCATTTGGGTGAGTAATATATCATAATGCTCCAAGATTGTGTTTTAAAAAGTGTTATGGTCATAAGCAATTATACCCAGGAAAAGAGTTTTATCCTAGGGATAACTAATACCGTAAAAGTGTTAGTTGATATTATTTAATGAAATACAAATCTAGAAATAGGTTTATGGTTGAGCACATGGAGACTTGACGGTGTTGATCTATATCTCCGCTCTTCCAGGATATATGTGATGGAGGGACTATACAAATATGTTATAACCTCAACTTATATGGTCTAACGTGCTGTTTTATAATATTCATAACATGTGTATGGGACATTATTCACAGATGTATGGACAAGTTTCATATGACAAACCAAGCGTGGACTTAAAGAGTCTCACAATATGAAGTGTACTCGTTGTGCACCAGGATAACATATTGGATCAAACAATTCGGTCCAAGAAATTTTAGCAAACCGAAAATATATTTCAAGGGTTCCTCAAGATGTGTATTTGTCAAGACTTAAATGTTAAGTACATCACATAATTGATTGACAAGAGTTGTTAACTAATAGAATGTTGACAAATAGAAATATATTGTTCATAATTTGTTTTTACTTTGAAATTATCGATTTACCTTGCCAGTAAATACAAGTAAGGTGAAAGTAATTATTCAAAAATAGTTTTTGAATAATTAATGTAAAATTTATTTATTATTAATATTACAAAGGGATAAACATCAATTATGACAATGATATCATTTACCTAATGAGGGGCTTTGATGTTGGCCATTAATTACTTAAAATAATTAAAGATATTCTAACATTAGATAAAGAAATATTTGGTGGCCATTAATAAAATGTATTTGATAAGATAATGCAATGAAAGGGCAACAATGTTTAATGGTAGGCCATAAAAAGCATTAGAAAATTGAAACAAAAATTTGAATGAATTAAATTCATTCATGAGATTTATGATACAGAAGAGAAATGTGGAGAGGTAGAGAATAGAGAGATTTTTGGCTAAGTCATTTCCTAAGTATTTCTACAAAGGATGGTGTAGAAACAAAAAAGAACCAATTACATTCTATACCTCTCATCTCTCATAAGTAATAAATACTAATAGATCAAAGTGTTTTAAGAGTTAAAACATTTTGTTGCTAGAAATTTAAGGCTGCTATTCTAGCTTCACAATCCCACCAGTTTGTAGTTGTGAACTAGATTTGTACAACAACACACTTCAAGCTGAGCTCAAGACTTGGAGATTGGAGTTTTTGAAGAATCGAAAAGCTACCTTTAATCCGGGTAGGTTTATTACTTGCAATTTATTTAAATGATACTTATGAACATATATGAGATCTATGTATTTGATTATGCCATATTGAGTGTAATATGTATGTGATACTTTTACTGCGTGTATAAATTTTAAAATTATATATACACTCCACACATCACATACCCACTTAACAAATGGTATTAGAGCTTATTAATTTGATGTGTGATGTTTGATGTTGGTGAATCTTTAACATGTTTATGTTGTATTATTGAACAGCAAGATGATGTTTGATTTGGAACACAGTGATGTTTAAAATTAAACATGCTTTATTTTTTTATTTTTTAAACATGTTGATGTTTGGAATTGATTATATGATATTTGGATATGATAAACATAAACAATTAGGTATTGAAACTTAAAAATTATTTTTGGGTCACTGGGTATGGTGACAGTGTAAAGCGTCACAACGCCAGGCCAGTTTTGGCAGGTGCTATGACGCTTGTCTCATTATTCATGGATGCCGTGGCATCCGTCTTCCAGCACCACGACATCCAACATTGTTAATGCTTGTTTTTAATCATGTTTTTGACTTATCTTATTGTTGTATTATTGATAAGGCGTAATTGTATAAACTATTTTATCTTCCTAACTTGATATTTGTTCAATTTATCTCAATAATTGGGCTATTTATGCGTATTAATGTTGTTTTATAGGTTGAAGCATTATCGGAGCAAGAATACCGGAAAACGGACGCAAATCGGAGCATTAGAGATAAAAATACGAATGGAGGCACTGTTTGCTACAGTAACACTGTAGCTACAGTACACTGCTACAGTACTGTAGCAACAGTGCAGCGCCGCAGCGCTGGATTTCAGCGCCGCGGCGCCGATTGCAGAAACTGGGCGCCGCAGCGCCAAAACGCAGCGCCGCGGCGCCGGGACCTGGGCAACAAGTTTTGACAGGTTCCTGAAAATCAGGAAACCCAAAAGCAGCCCAAAATGCGCCCTAATTCCGTGCTCTTACCTATTTATTTGCTCAAAACTTACATTTGGAGGGAAACTCTAGTTGGGACAGCAGCTAGAAACATAAAGAAACACCTAACTTCTAAGTTTGGAGAAATCAAAGTGGAGGGAAGCAAGCTTCAACAACAAAGGCATTTGACAGGGATGTCTTCTTTGCTTTGATTCTTTACTTGTTGTAAGATGTTTAGTTTACATGTATTGATGGAATTAGCTTCAAGATTGTGTAGTTTAATGATGAGCTAATTTCGTTCATCTAGGATTACATCCTTGAACTCATTTGTGATGGATTTTTAGCTCTCTCTTTTATGGTATTAATTCAGCTTTTGATATATTCATTGTGCTTGTGTGTAATGCTATTTGATTACTTGGCTAGTAGTTAAATTGATCTAGAAATGCTTAAATAAACTTGACAAAGGCATTTAGGTATTTAGTCTTAAGCATATTGATGCATGATCATAGTGTAATACACTTGAGTTTCATATGAGATAGACATATACTCATAAGGCATGTATGGCTCATAAAACTTGTGCTTAATGAATTTTGTTCAATTTATTTATCATAGACATATAGATATTTGATTGGATGGAATAGATTCACTTGACCTGCAAAAGAGGCTTGTGATGTGTTGAGTGTTTTGGTCAATATATCAAGTTGAGAACCAATAAACATCAAAGAGATTCTGCTGAATTTATTTGCATAATGGGGGATAGTTTGTAATCCTAGGATTTCTCATATTGAATATAATTTGTTGGTAATTTAGTTTATCACTTAGCATAATTAAGTTGTTCTTTTACTTGAGTAGTTTAATCATCATACATTAAATCATTTTCTGGATAATAGTAGAAAGACACCATTTCGGTACTTAAACTAGAAAAGATAAATCATTCTCTGTGGGATCGACACTCTACTTATCATATATTACTTGTTGCGACAACGTGCACTTGCGCTAATTTGTGTTATAGAAAACACACAACAAGTTTTTGGCGCCGTTGCCGGGGAATGAAAATTTTTCCTTATTTTAATACTGATATAAGTCTTTTCTGCTGTTAATTCAGATTTCTGTTTTTGTTTGCAGAAATTTCAGGTGTGTATGAGACGTTCTAGGAGCGTTGATCTAGCATACTTTGATCCTGAAATTGAGAGGACACTAAGAAGATTACGACGAGACCAGAACCAAGTGACTAGCATGGAAGAGCAAAACCAGAATGTGTGTGCAGAGCCAAGAGCCTTAAGAGACTATGCAGTTCCTTGGGTGAATGGCATACACTCAAGCATTCGCAGGCCAAATATCAATGCTAATAATTTTGAAATCAAGCCGGGGACTATTCGAATGCTTAAAGAATCAGTGCAGTTCAGCGGCTTCCCGAATGATGATCCCAACGAGCATATCACAAATTTCTTGGAAATTTGTGACACATTCAAATACAATGGCGTGTCAGATGATGCCATAAGACTCAGGTTGTTTCCATTCTCCTTGAGGAACAAAGCAAAAAGTTGGTTAATATCATCACCATCCGGTTCAATAACAACATGGGATGATTTGGCACAAAAGTTCTTAGCCAAGTTCTTCCCACCGGCCAAAACTGCAAAGATGCGTAATGATATTACCTCTTTTGTACAACATGAGTCAGAATCATTGTATGAATCATGGGAGAGATTTAAGGATATGCTGAGAAAGTGTCCACATCATGGAGTTCCCAAATGGTTGTTGGTGCAAACATTTTATAATGGATTGGTGGGACATTTAAGAATGATTGTAGATGCAGCAGCTGGAGGGGCGTTAATGAGCAAGTCCACAGATGTGGCATATGACTTGTTGGAAGAAATAGCCTTCAACAGCTACCAATGGCCATCAGAAAGAGTGAATCCAAGAAAAGTTGCTGGTGTGCATGAAATTGATGCACTCACTTCCTTGACAGCACAAGTTAGTTTGTTGGCTAAGAAGATGGATACACTTGGAGTCAATGCAGTAAAAAGCCAACCACCAACTTGTGATTTTTGTGGAGATAATCACCAAAATGGTCTATGCATGGAGACAGCACAATATGTAGGGAGTTACAATCAGCAGCAGCATAATCCCAACTCGAATTTTTACAATCCAGGGTGGAGGAATCATCCAAATTTTTCTTGGAATGATAATAACCAAGGGCAATCCTCAAAATCCATGAGTCCACCCAGATTTCAAATGCAGCAGCAGCAGCAACAATTTCAGCAAGAAAAGAAACCTGGTGTTGAGGAATTGTTAATTCAATACATAAGGCAAACTGACCAACTTTTGCAAAGCCAATCAGCATCTCTTCGCACCTTAGAAAACCAAGTTGGTCAATTAGCTTCTGCAATGAACAACCGTCCTCAAGGGTCGTTACCGAGTAACACGGAAGTTAATCCAAAAGGTGACAAAGAGCAATGCAAATAAATAACGTTGAGAAGCGGTAAAGAATTGCAAAACATTGTGGGAAGACCTAAATCATCAGCAGATGCAGAAAATTCTGCAGATTCAGCAAATGCAGAAAATGCAGAAAATTCTGCAGATGCAGAAAATGCAGAAAATTCTGGAGATGCAGCAAATTCTGCAGATGCAGCAAATGCAGAATATGTAGAAAATTCTGCAGATGCAGCAAATTCTGCAGATGCAGAAAATGCAGAAAATGCAGAAAATTCTGCAGATGCAGAAAGTGCAGAAAATGCAGAAAATTCTGCAGATGCAGAAAGTGCAGAAAATTCTGCAAAGGGGAATGAAAAACAAGAAGATGGTGCAGCAAAAGAAAAGGTTATACAGAAAGAGAAGGTGCAGCCTTATAGACCACCACCATTTCCTCAGCGACTACAGAAGCAAAAGAAAGAGAAGCAGTTTACAAAGTTTCTGGAAAGTTTTAAGAAACTGCACATTAACATACCATTTGCAGATGCATTAGAGCAAATGCCTAGCTATGTTAAATTCATGAAGGACATTCTTTCAAGGAAAAAGAAGCTGGACGAGTATGAAACTGTAGCGTTGACAGAAGAATGCAGTGCAATATTGCAGAAAAAATTGCCTCCAAAGCTCAAGGATCCAGGAAGTTTTACCATTCCTTGCACAATTGGAAACCGGTATTTTGGTAAAGCTTTATGTGATCTAGGGGCCAGCATAAATTTGATGCCTTTATCTATCTACAACCAGCTAGGATTGGGGGAAGCCAAGCCTACGAATGTCACTTTACAACTTGCAGATCGTTCACTCACATATCCTAAAGGTGTGATTGAAGATGTGTTAGTTAAGGTAGATAAATTTATATTCCCAGCTGACTTCATTGTGTTGGATATGGAAGAGGATCTTGAAATTCCAATCATTTTGGGAAGACCTTTCTTAGCTACCGGTAGAACCTTGATTGATGTCCAAAAAGGAGAACTTACTATGAGAGTGCAAGATGAAGAGGTGACGTTTAATGTGTTCAAAGCCATGGAATTTCCCAAGGAAGCAGATGAATGTTACTGCATCAGCATTATTGACAGAGAAATTCAAAGGATATTCAACAGCCATTATAGCCAAGACTCTCTAGAAAATGCAGTCAAGGGTTACCTTAATCTACAGATTTCCAAGGATTATTCCCATTGTTTCCAAATGGACATGGTAATTCCGGATGAAATACAATTACCTCAGAGGCTAAAAGTGATAGAAGCCATTCAACATCAAGGTCATAAAAAGGCATCATGGTACAGATTGATAACCAAGAAGAGGCAAAGTACTTTCACAAAGAAAACAGCAAAAATAGGCTATTGGAGTTCAATCTTCCAGTCTAAGATTAAAGTCTTTCTGGGAAGGCTCAAATCAAAAAGGTCAGAGATGCCACTTCAAGATTTTCTTATGGAGTTGTGGAAGTCGAAGAAAAAGAATGTTAACACCCGAAGACATCGACTTAAGTTCCATAAGGGAGATGCCTCAGATATGCAGTTTGATCCTCATTGAATCAAAAAGGATAACGTCTAGCCAGAGACGAAAAACCAGGCGCTGTTTGGGAGGCAACCCAAGGTAAATATGTGTTGCATTAGTATTGGCATTTATTATTTTCAGTTTCTAAAAAAAAAAAAAAAATTTTTTTTTTTTGGCAAGGAACGAGCGCCGCGGCGCTCAAACCGAGCGCCGCAGCGCCACTTCCAGAGATGCAGCGCCGCAGCGCTGATTCCTAGCGCCGCGGCGCTGCAGCGGGGATAGCAACAAAAGGGGCATTTGCCCAAATTTTTCCCCCTTTTCTCATGCTCTCTCTCTTGCTAACCCTAGACTCTCTCAACCCTCTCAACCTACCCCAATTCACACTCTCAAATCCTACCTTACCCATTAAATTTTCAGCTTAAAAACAATATCAAAACACACTCCAAGCATCATTTCATACACTTCATCATCACAAATTCCATCAAATTGCATTTTCCACAACAAATTAACAAAGTTCTCCCAATCTCAAATTTCGGTGGATTAAACTCACAAGGTAAACAATCTTGTCTTTAATCTCTTATTTTACATTGATTCTTTCTTTATTCTACTTCCATTATGCAATTGTTGGATTAATTTGTGAGTAGTAAAATGAAAGCTTTGGGTTTAACCTTGAATTCTTGCATTGAGATTATGATGGAATTATGTTGAGATTTGTGTTGGAATTATATTGAGATTATGCCAGAATTATATTGAGATTGTGTTGGATTTGTGTTGGAATTATATTGAATTGTGTTGGAATTGTGTTGGCATTGAATTGGAATTATGTTGGCATTATATTGGAATTGTGTTGGAATTGTGAAAACTTAATTCGTTATTCCATGAGTGTAGAAAGTTTTAGCCAATTTGATTGGAGTGTGGACTTGTGACAATTAAGGAGATTGGTGGAGGGGCTTTAGTTGGCAAATTAGTGTTATGAGCAACATGGCTTTGTCAGCGAAGATGAAGATGCAACAGCAACAAATGATGACTAAAGCCCGGACTCTATTTCAGGGAAGTATTTCTATGCTTTTTGTCTTATGTTTCTTTTTGTTTTGCCATGAGGACATGTCGGATAGTAAGTTTGGGGGATAGGGAAACACTTTCCCATTTGTTCTGTTTTTAGTTCTGTTTTTAGTTGTGTTTATTTATTTGTTTTGTTTTTAATTCTGTTTTTAGTTGTTTGTTTTGCATAATTTTTTTTTTTTTTTTTTGTTTTGTTTGTTTTCTTTCATTTTAGTGTTCAGTTGTGGGTTGGTTGAATGATTAGTAGTCAATGATATGAAATAGAAACATGATTTCAAATGCTATGTTCTTTGGGAAACAATGAATGTTGTGATTGTTTACTTGGTAATCTAGGACAAGTTCAGCTTCACTTTGTGACCACTTGATATTTCGAGCACATAGTTAGAATTATTTAGTTTTATGCTTACTTAGAAGACTTTTATGCACTACAAGAATAAATATGGTCTCAAGAACACTCTAGAACTTGTTGGAGCATCACTCAAGGCGAAATCCTAGGGCATACATAATTAGGGATATGATTTTAGGCCATTTTTGGACCGATTGAGCCTTTCAAGCCAACCTATGTATAATTTTGACCGTAGTCACCCCTGTTGAGCCTAATTATCATTTTTTTCTTGCTAACTATATCATTACCTTAGCCTTTACTTTTATTATCCTTCATAGTACCCATCACGCCATAAGTATAGCACTTCTTTTAAAGAGTTGTGTGAACTTTTATAAATGAAGGGGTGAATTAAAGAAGAGCTTTGAGTTTGGTTATAAATGTTGGTTGTTCAAATATGAAAAGCTTAAGTTTGGGGGTATAGTGACTTATATGTAAAAAAAAAAAAAAAAAAAAAATTCAAAGAAAAAAGAAAGAAACAAAAAGAAAAATTGAGTTTGCTATACCCCTAGCTTAAATGAAAAGAAAAGAAGAGCAACAAAATAGCTAGGGAATCAAAGAAATAAGTTTGGGGGAAATTGGGTGGAAAACAATGGTTGGGTTTGAATAACCTCAAGAGGAATGTGTGTTTATGGTGTAAGTTGATCCAAAATCGATCCATTTTATCATACCCTCACCCTAGCCATGCATTACAAGCTAACTAAAGTCCTATTTGATCCTTGATTATGTGTGTGCCTACATTAGTGGAGAGTGATGCGAAAAACAAGCATATGGAGTGTTAAATAAAAGCAAAATTCTCATAGAGACCATTTCATTATCTTATGTGCATAAACTAATCCGAGCGCATGCTACTAATGATTTTAGCTATTCACACACACACCAAGTAGGTCACTTGTGGGTTTGAATAAGTGTTGGATTAACATGTTGAACGGTTAAAATGTTTAGAATTTCCTTGAGAATAGTAGTCATAAGAAATTTTTGAGATAAATTACTAATCGTTTGCCAACCCAATGTTTTATATCTTTTTATTGTTTGTTGTCATTTTTTTGGTGTTTTGTCGTGTGCTCTCTTACTCGAGGACGAGCAAGTATTTAAGTTTGGGGGTATTTGATAAGGCGTAATTGTATAAACTATTTTATCTTCCTAACTTGATATTTGTTCAATTTATCTCAATAATTGGGCTATTTATGCGTATTAATGTTGTTTTATAGGTTGAAGCATTATCGGAGCAAGAATACCGGAAAACGGACGCAAATCGGAGCATTAGAGATAAAAATACGAATGGAGGCACTGTTTGCTACAGTAACACTGTAGCTACAGTACACTGCTACAGTACTGTAGCAACAGTGCAGCGCCGCAGCGCTGGATTTCAGCGCCGCGGCGCCGATTGCAGAAACTGGGCGCCGCAGCGCCAAAACGCAGCGCCGCGGCGCCGGGACCTGGGCAACAAGTTTTGACAGGTTCCTGAAAATCAGGAAACCCAAAAGTAGCCCAAAATGCGCCCTAATTCCGTGCTCTTACCTATTTATTTGCTCAAAACTTACATTTGGAGGGAAACTCTAGTTGGGACAGCAGCTAGAAACATAAAGAAACACCTAACTTCTAAGTTTGGAGAAATCAAAGTGGAGGGAAGCAAGCTTCAACAACAAAGGCATTTGACAGGGATGTCTTCTTTGCTTTGATTCTTTACTTGTTGTAAGATGTTTAGTTTACATGTATTGATGGAATTAGCTTCAAGATTGTGTAGTTTAATGATGAGCTAATTTCGTTCATCTAGGATTACATCCTTGAACTCATTTGTGATGGATTTTTAGCTCTCTCTTTTATGGTATTAATTCAGCTTTTGATATATTCATTGTGCTTGTGTGTAATGCTATTTGATTACTTGGCTAGTAGTTAAATTGATCTAGAAATGCTTAAATAAACTTGACAAAGGCATTTAGGTATTTAGTCTTAAGCATATTGATGCATGATCATAGTGTAATACACTTGAGTTTCATATGAGATAGACATATACTCATAAGGCATGTATGGCTCATAAAACTTGTGCTTAATGAATTTTGTTCAATTTATTTATCATAGACATATAGATATTTGATTGGATGGAATAGATTCACTTGACCTGCAAAAGAGGCTTGTGATGTGTTGAGTGTTTTGGTCAATATATCAAGTTGAGAACCAATAAACATCAAAGAGATTCTGCTGAATTTATTTGCATAATGGGGGATAGTTTGTAATCCTAGGATTTCTCATATTGAATATAATTTGTTGGTAATTTAGTTTATCACTTAGCATAATTAAGTTGTTCTTTTACTTGAGTAGTTTAATCATCATACATTAAATCATTTTCTGGATAATAGTAGAAAGACACCATTTCGGTACTTAAACTAGAAAAGATAAATCATTCTCTGTGGGATCGACACTCTACTTATCATATATTACTTGTTGCGACAACGTGCACTTGCGCTAATTTGTGTTATAGAAAACACACAACAATTATGCTTCTATAATTGTCATAACATAATTTGATCATTCATATACGTATATAATCACAATGAGAGCTCTATTGGTGGGGGTTAGTTATGTTTGCATAAAATTTAAATGAATGATCTAAATTAATCATTTTCATGAGATGAGAATGTGTTTAATAAATCTCTCTAAATCAAATTGAGTAATATTTCATTATAAGATAATGTTGTAATATGATCCGTCTTGTCAATATGGTATTAGATGAGTCACTTTAATTTTTTTCAAGATTGCTAAAGTGCGAGGGATTGATCGGTGTGACTTAGGCTATACTAATAAATATGAGATGAGGCAAATATATGCCAAAGTATTACCCTAGATTGCTAAATTGTGCGGGTAATAACGGTAACATATATTTGATGATTGATAAGTAAATATGGAATACACTTATCCTAGATCGCTAAAGTGTGTGGATAAGATGTATTTAGGATCAATTGTAAAAGTTGCATGAGATGTAATTGATAAGAGTTGTCTACTTTTTGGGTTTACGAAGGCCTAGATCACTAAAGTGAGCGGCTGGAGTAAAATGCCAATGGGGTTCACTTCTTACTGTATAGTTTAAATAATTTTGAACTATCGTTTTTTCATTTTGAGAGATTAAAGAGATTATGTAAAATAGTGGGAGAGCATTTTTAGGATTAAAAAATGTATAACTGTTATACCATGATCTAAAATATTATTTATTAATGACATTTCCTGTTGTATTCAATATATAATGTTTATTAATCAAATAACATTCAGTTAATAAAATATTATCCAAATCATACAAACATAAGGAACTGTTTCAAATATGCATATGATATCTCTCACTGTCCAATACAGGAATGAAAATAATTTGTCGAATAATGTTTGGCACATAATAATAATTATTCAATACACCAATTTTATTACATGGAAGAAGTAAATCAAAATGTCCAATAGCTTCGACCTGCAGGAAATCACCATTTCCAACAGGAAGTTGTACTTTTCCAAGCTATAACAGTCTAACTTCTTTCTGACCCTGCAATACATTACAAATATGAGAAGAAAAAGCAGTATGTAATACCCAGGTTGTACTAGCATCAAATGCTAAAGAAATATCAATGATAGGTAAGTGCATACCTAAAGAGGTCTTTTTAATCGTGGCAAGGTATTTTGGACAGTTATGCTTTCAGTGTCCATCCTTACTATAATGGAAACATTTTCCTTTTGTTTTGCTCTTATATTGGGCTTGGATATGTGTTATTTTTTAGGACTCATATTAGGTGTGTATTTTACCTTCTTTTTATTCTTCCCTTTGAACTTTTTAAAAGCCTTGAGGTTCAAAGATGTAGCACCCTGAACATAAAGAGCCATGCCTAATTTGTTAATGTCCTCTTAAATTATTTTCAGCATGATATGTAGATCAGCATAAGTACAGGTCAATCTCTGCATGTTGAAGTTCATGATAAACTATGCAAATGATATTAGAAGTGATTGAAGAATCAAACTGTTCCTTACTGTATCGCTTAGTGAGATATCTATGGTTTTCAACCTCTTAATACGAGATATAATCTTAAGGACATGGGGATTCACTAGACTACCCTCAGGTAGTCTAGCTTGAAAGAGAGATTTGGTAACCTTGTATATTTCAATTTAAGGTTGGTCGCCAAATAACTCCTTCAGGTAGAGCATTATGCTGCCAAACTGTCCATGTAGACATGCTCTCTTTGCAGCTCCGTAGACATTTAGCCGATGATGTACGATTTAACTTTTAAATCATTATCCAACCATTTTTTATATGTCTTATTTTCTTCTAGATAAGCATCATCAGAAATGGCTCGGGGTAGGTACTGATCAATTACATACCTAAGCTTCTCAAAATCTAAGACTATTCTGAGAATTATAAACCAGTCAGCATAATTTTTTACACCTTTGAGTTGGTACGCATCAAGGATACAAACTAGTGGGTTGTTTGAAGCTATTTTAATCTTCATAAGACAAAAAGAAAAAGATGTTAGCAGAATATTTCAATCGCTAATTAATAACGTTTTCGATCATGGGTTTAATAGTTATACATTTTTAATCTTAAGAAAGCCCTCAGACTATTTTACATAATCCATTTAATCTCTCAAAATAGAAAATAATAGTTTTAAATCCCTTAAAGTATACAGTGAGAAGTAGACCTTATTGGCATTTTACTCTAAGTACATGTTATAGCAATATTGGCCTTTGTAAACTCAGAAACTAGATAACTCTTATCAATTGCATCTTATGTAACTTCTACTACTGATTCTAAATACACCTTCTCATCACGCTGTAGTAATATTGGATAAGAGTATTCCAGATTAACTTATCAATCAACAAATATATATTATCAATATTATCCTCACACTGTAGTAATATTAGGTAATATGTTCACATACATATTTTGTTCCATCTTATGTTTAATCGACATAGCCTAAATCACGCTAATCATTCCTTCATGCTATAGTAATATTGGAAAAGATTGAAGTGACTTGTTTAACACTGTATTAACAAGACGAATTATATTATAATATCATCACATAACGAAATATTATTCTTTCTAATTTAGACAATTCAGTTAATTTTACACAAACACAATTAACCCAACAAATAGGGCTCCCATTGTGGTTATCAACATAAATAAATGATCATATCATGTTATCATAATTTTAGAAGCATAATATAGCAATAAAATAGTCAAAACATGAAGAAAACAAAAATAAAAAAATTTCAGCAACAGCACCGGCCACTGCGGCGTTGGAAGACGGAAGCCGCGGCATCTATAAGTAATTAGCTTGGCGTCACAGTGGTCGCACTTGAGCATCGCGGTGCGGCACTCAAGTTAGCAAGTGGGCACCGCAGTGCCTAAAGGCTAGCACCGAACAATGTCACCGCTCATAATATCCAAAAAATATTATTTTTCTTATTCCGACACCCAATTTTCTCGTGTACATTATGTCCATACATTATATGTTCAATTCCAAACATCAACATGTTCAAGAACATCACAAAATATACCATATTTAATTTTAAAAACCATCATATTCTAAATCAAACATCATTATGTTGTTCAAAATTACTGTTGAAAATTGTGCTTACGTGTCATTCAAATTGTTGTATGAATATTTATTTATTTAATATTTATACAATAAACATTTCTTTTATTTATCAATTATTATTATTTATATGGAAAAAAGCTTGTAACTTTTCGAACATTGTAGATCTAAAAGTGTTTAGGTCAACGCTAAGAGTTAACAATTCTAAAGAGTTAGAACATTTTCTTAAATAAGGACAAAGGCCCGAGAATATTATAATAATGATGCAGTTGCAAAGAGTTTGCAAATGGTGCTAAGAAATATTATTGTGTAATATGCTCTTGAAAATATCGTTCCTGATCCATGGTTACTGACACAAGTCGATGAATATTCCTTTTGGATCAGTGTATGTCTATATTTGGATTGTCCAGATGGTTAGTCTTAACAGACCATGGGCTAAATAGAAGTCCGTATAGGCATAAAGGTATTCAGTAAGGACTGAATACTAAATAGACTCACGAGGTCCTCTAATAGACATTCTATGAAGCCGTTAATGGAGGGTCTTTTTGAGTTGAGTAATATTTGTGATCTTTTGACCTGAGCACTATGGTGGGCTTGTGAGTGATCTACCATACTTTGATTCCACACATGTTAGAAACCTTTCATGGTTTGACCGCTAAGTATCACTAGGTATGGCCTGATGCTTATAGAGTTCAGTATGTATAGATATGGGATCCGTCAGCTCATATGGGTGAGTTGTATATCCAGATGCTCTAAGAACATATTTCAAAAAGTCTTATGGCTATAAGTGTTAACCCCAGAAAAAGAGTTTTCCATTAGGATTAAATAATATCATAAGGAGTTTATGAATATTATTTACAAAAATATGGATATAAGTTCACATATTAGCATATAGAGATTTGACGGTTATAATCTATATCTCTGCTCCCTAGGATATAGATGACAGAGGGAAAACAAAAATATCAATGTAATACAGTCGACTGTTACAATAAATATGAACAATATTTTTGTTATCTGCCCTGTGCCTAGACACCAAAAACCTCAGGTTTTGGTGCCTAGGAGCCAAATCGGGTTTTATTGGGCAATGTCTCTAGCGTCTAAGCACCAAAAGATGGCAGCTAGGCACCACTCACATCAAAAACCTTTGTTTAATACTTTGTGCCTAAATTTGAAGCCCATTCTTGGAACCTATAGGAAGGAGATTAAAAGCCTCATTTGTCATCAAGGAGAAAGTACGAAATTGAAGACAAAAACAAAGAGTTTTTAGTGAGAGAAAATATTTGGAGGCTTGGAATCTTGAAGACCCTTGAAGATTGAAGGCCCTAAGAGCTTCTCTAACTAGTTTTCCCTTCTCTTTTTATCTCATTTACTTTTATTTGAAGTTTATATTTGTAATTTGTGTTGTTTGAATATAATTACTCTTGTGAACTTTTGAATTAATATAATTGAGCATTTCACAATAGATAGATAAATTTCTTGTTGTAAGGCTTGATGTAAGTCTACTAAGTATTATATTTTGATATGTTTAGTTGATTAATGACTATATCCTATGTTTATCATTTATGTTTTTTCATAGTTTAATGCTTTTAATTGGATTGAAAAATTGATTAGATAATTTAGACTTGTGGTTGTGTGCTTGGGAAAGTTTGACCAATGTGTTGGAATTGAATAGCATAACCTTTAGTTTTATTGAGTTGAGAGATTAATAGAATTAAGATAATCACTTAAAGGTATCATAATGCATGTATAGATAAACATATTAGATAGGGATATCAACTTGATTGTATATACAATAGGATTTTATTTGACGATTGAGAGAGGTAATAAGATTAGTTTTATACCATTGATTAGTGAAATCACAAGAATAGTTATTAATCACTAATCATGAAGAACACGGGAAAGGTGGAATGAAATCAAGACCCTACAACCCTTTTAACATAGAATTCTAATCTCCTTGAATTGTTTAATTGTTTGTTTTCGCATTTTGATTTTCTTAACCATCCTAGTGTTTAAATTAGCCTAGATAAAGTTACGCTATTAACACTGTAGTAATTAGCATTAATTTAAAGCACTAATCCTCATGGGAACGATACTTATTCATCACTTTATTACTTGATCACGACCCCTTGCACTTGTAGTTACAATTCGTGTGTGTTTAGTTTTACGAACATTATCTTTCACTAAGTACTAAAATTAAGTCTTCTTACTTTTATCCAAATAAAGTAAAACTTAAATTTTATTAAACTAATCTAATCTAAAAAGAGAATTAAACTAGATAGAACTTAATTAAACAAGAATTGATCACTAATAATGAATTAACCTAGGGTTACAACTATACTATACTACTTTACTTGAAACTAGTTACTTCTCTTATCTTAATCCCTTAATTATAAATTGTTGGTTAGATTTTTAATATCATCATAAGTCTCTATCGATGATCGAGTGACTATATCTTACCCTAACAATTACCTATATGTCTATGGTACTTAGATAAGGATGTGATTCATTAAGAACTAATGAGTATATATCTATCCCATATGAAATTCATAATTGCTACGTTATAATTATATATCTATCTACCCTAGGTTAAATATATAAATCCATTTTCATTGTTCATTATAGTTTTTAAGATAATCTAAATATTGGCCAAATAGATAGAAAGCATTAAACACAGATAGATTGAACAATTCAAAGCTTTGAGTTCATAATATAAGCAAAAAATTGACTTCAATCACATATTGAGTTCAAAAGTTGTATCCCTAGTTATATAAAATTAGTTCATGATAATGGAAAGAGTTCTATTATATAAATTCAAAAACATAATGAAAGAAAACATAAGATCTAAGAAAGAGAAGAGAATAAACAAAGAATAGTGCCATAATTCTTCACTTTATCTCTCTAACTTATTGTTTACGTCCTATTTCAATCTTTAAATTTAGTTTCAGTCTCTTGGAAATTTGTTCTACTTTGTGCTTTGACTTCCTATCTAGGATAAGTTAGGATATTCTTTAATCACATGGATGCTGTGGTGCTGAATGTTCGGCACCGCAACATTGGAGACACTAACTTTGGCACCAATGCATTGAGTGTAAAGTATTACGATGTTAGGATATGAGAATTCTTCTAACTTGGGCATTATAGCCTTAAGTGTTAGGCTCCATGGAGTTGAGGATATTGACTTTAACGCCGTTACGCTAGGTACTCGGCATCACGACGTTGATGTCCTCTTTCTTGATTTTTGCTCATTTTTCACCTATTTTCAATCCTTTCCATTGTTTTCTTTTTTGAACCTATAATTCAATAGTAATATGCATAAATAGCCAAATAATAGAATATTAACTAGTAAATACTAAGTTTGAGAAGACATAAATAATATTCAAATCACAATATGTCGAAGAGCTTCGAAGGTAGATCCAAATGTAGTTAATCTCTCAGAGGAGTCCTTTGATGACAATGATTGATTTGCCCTGTAATCTTTTTGAAAATTTTGTATATTTTCATAAATTTTGTAATTGTTAATGAAATAAGTTGATATTGTTTACAATTGTTACTTCCTATATACATTGTTCTCTGCGATGAACTCTGATTTATATGTGATCAAATGTAAAATTTTGAGCATGTGTTACTTCTAAAGATTTTGATAAAACTTGGTATCTTAATAATTTGAATAAGAGTAAGTGATACTTCTTGGTTTCATTCTGATATTCTAATACCTCAATTCTAGTGGTGACTTGTATGGATTTTGATTGTTGAATGTGGCCATATAAGGATTATTGTGCTTCTAAGTGTAGTGATTTATTGCCTAAGAAGCTCTTATTGGATTCATTCTTTATTTAGGTGATTTGAAGATGTGTGATCTTTTTAAAAGAGTCTTACTTGAATCGTGAGAGAGAGATTTACTTCCAGTTAGGAAAGTCTCTTTAGATTTTGTGCTTCCGATTCAATGAAGGCTTTTGTGACATTATGCTTCCTATTAGAAAAGGCTTTTCTTTTTGGTTTAAAGAAGTCTTTTGTAATATTATACTTTTCTATTTATGATGTCTTTTGTGATATTGTGCTTTCTATATGAGGAACGTTTTTTTTTTTTTTTTTATATAGCTTCATGTTTAAGGAAGTCTTTTGTAATATTATGCTTCTTGTTCAAGGAATCTTTTGTGATATTATGCTCTCTATTCGAGGAAGTCTTTTTTTTATATTGCTCTATGTTCGAGGAAGTCTTTTATAATTGTGCTTCCTATTCGGGGAAGTCTTTTGTGATATTATGCTCCTGGTTCAAAAAAGCTTTTATGATATCAGTAACTTTTCGAAGGAAATGAGTATATAGAGGGCACATCCTTTATGTAGGAGAATGTATATTGAAGTTATGTAATTCATTAAAGGTCATAAATTTTATTAAAATAAGAATAATATTATAAAATTAAAATAGTTTCTTACAATAAACCTTTTTCAACTTTGAGATGTTCCACAAGGTTAGATAGGTTCTCCTTTCATTGTCTGAAGCAAAAATGTTTCGCGATCTAACTTTTTGATGGCTTTGCACGGTCCGTCCTATATCTCAGCCATTTTTCTAGCTTTCTATTCTTTGTTAATGTCGAGCGCTTCCCTTAAAACTAAGCCACCCTCATTGCTTTTCCTTCTTCGCTTCTGATAAATTGTGGTGTAGATTGTAGCAGTGTCCCAAGCTTTATTTGTGAGGTCCTTTACTAAGGAAAATGCCTTATTATTTAACTCCAACTATATTAACTTGGTCCTAAGAGTAGAGATGAAAGCTTCCACATGGAGCACTACTTTCATTTTGTATTCTAAAGCATAGGGGGATATTCTTACCGATCTATTTTATGTTGTTCTATATGTCTAGAGGACTCTTGGAAGTTTCTTTAGCTATCTGCCTTTTTTACGTTCCAGCCTTTTTTTTGCAGCCTCGTGAATATATTCAAATTTATGAGTTTCACTTATCTATTGCCCTGGGGATAGCTTCCAAAAGAGGGGCTTTATTGTATCTTAGATTTATTACAAAAGGATGTGATAATTCAGTTATCCATAAAGTTCTGCCACTTGTCCATTATTTGTGAAGAATAATTTAGTTATTTATTATCGCTATTGTTGAGGAGGGAAGAATGAGAATAATGGCTAACTAGATAGTGGTACTGTTTATGAGCTATTCATATAAACTGTTCACACATACTGTTCATGGTGCTGTTCACATACAATGTTCAAGGTTATTGTTTATGCAAACTATTCACAAGTAGAAAGAAATACATTGATAGAGGGAATTGAATATGGTGTTAAGAAATCGGTTAATGCTTAAATTATTATTATTTTTTAAAAAAGAGAAAAAAAATAAAGAATTGAATCAGCTGATCATGAACTCGTTTTGGCTGCATAGCAGCCTTTGCTTGGCTGCACATGTGACTTCGCGTGGCTATTGTGCAGTGGCTTAGTGGAGGAAAAAAAGAAAAATTAACTCAAGAAAGGCTCTGATACTATGTAAAGATTTAAAGAGAAGAAAAAATATTGTATTGTATTTTTATTGATGAATGCTTGAATTTATAGAGTTCATAATAAACCAAGATAAGAAAAATGTAAACTTAAAAGAAAAAAAGTCTAATAAGAATATATTAAAAAAGGAAAAAAATAAACATAAAAGGAAAGAATAAATCTAAAAAAAGAAATAGACCAAATAGGTTGAGAAGTCAAAAAGAATAATTTTTAAAATAAATAAATTTAAATTTAATTTAATTGCTTGATTTCTTTTATCATTTACACTTGTTAATGACGTGGGTATCCGTGTATATTTTAAAATTTTAAGGTATAATTCTCACAATTTGATATAGTATGACTAATCTTTATTTATACCACATGCCAAAGGTATTCATAAAAAATTTACAAAAGAAGAATAATAGCTTATTATATCCTCAATTCAATAATTTTCTAAATCTTTTAATTCGAAAGATATATGTTGAAGTAAATAAAAAATAAAAATAATTTACCATATTTGGGACAATTTGTCATTAAGGGTAAATTAGAATTCCTTTTTATGTTATTTTGATTATAACAAGAGAGGAAAAACTTAAAAGAGAATTTGTGTGTGTGTGAAGAAAAACATATTCTAATAGTGTGAAAAAGTTGATATGGTATTATTGATATAGTATTATTTATGAGACTGTCTAATTTCATATATGTTTATATTCCTGTCAACTACAAAAATGGGCATTAGTTTATGGTTGAGGTAGACATCATACATCGAAAGATCATCATCTAGGATTCCAGTCTCAATGGATATGTTAATGGTATGATAGAGAATCATGTAGTGTCATTATCTATATTGATACCCCATTACTTACATGATTGTAGATTTTATAAGATTAAGCAAATTACACTTGGCTTCTCCCCTTTATATGTAATTAGGTTAAAAGAGGGAATGCCTAACATATAGTTAATAGTGGGGATTGTGAGGTTTTTGTTTGTATATTTATGGAGTTCTTGATGTTATGTTAACCCTTAGATTTTTTCCTCGAGACTAGGTTGTTTTTTAGGCACAAGATAACAATCGATTTGTGGACCAATGTCCAAAAGTAAATATTACAACAAATTAAATCAAACTCCAAAATTTTTTTATTAGTTAAAATAATACATTTTTATTCAATTTAAGTTTAATTAATTAATTAAATTTTTTTTATCATACTAGGCATATAAAAAGTGGTAAATGAATTAAAGTTTCAGCTAAGGCAATAGTAACAAAATATAAAATGTTGGATAAATACGGTATGATTTACAAATACACGTTAAATTTAAGTTTACAAATACAAAATGTATCAACTTATTAAAATGAGAAAAAAAGAAATTAAAATGACATATCAATTATTATACAATGCAATAGGGTTTCGACATATTTAGCAGTTATATTCATACTGCTTATACCGGCTGCATACATTCTTCATTGGTTCTTCACCTTACGATGGAATCTCTTTCTTTCGACATCTCCTTGATTGATGGTCTTCTGTAGGAGACTAGATATCAACATCTTTTAATTCTTCTGAAATAATCCAGTCTGACAAGTGGCCAATCTGATTGACTGCATCACTGTATGCACGCAATAAAGACTTAGTCTTGTAATAGAGCGAACAAAGAGTCTGATACTACAATCTTGCCTGTCTGCATACTGTAATAACATGAGCACACGGTAGTTGCCAAAAATTAAAATTTCAACAAGTGCATAACTTTGTTGGAATGTTTGTTATTCCATTTCTACTTTTATCCTCACAACAAAGTGAGAATAATCTATCAGTTGTACTATCATGTGGATGGACTATCATTGTGTTTTTAAACCTTGCGACGGGCTTAATTTATCAAAATAATTGTCATTATTTCTACAACCTCCCGTCTCTCGACAAATTATCTTTGCAAACTCTCAAATTCATCCAATCAAAGTAGTTATAGGAATGCTACTTGTATCCTTTGCATCAACATTAATGCTCTTTGCAATGTTAACAATCATAATATCATTAACAACTAACTTAAATGTCAAACATTGTTATTTATGTAAAATTATATTATCACAATGTGATTATGAAATTATACAAAAAAAAAAATTACATAGTATTGCATACTGGATCATAATGGGATGGACACAAATTTCATAACTACTGAGAGGCCTATGGATTTTCTTTTGGTAATGTTTTGGTTAACCCATTGAGTAATAAAACCTCTCTCTTGTAGTTAGACAGGGTCATCATGTTGGATGCCTATTTTATTAAATGATAAGTAAACTGAGAGTTTTAAGTGTAAAAAAGTCTTGAGTTGTGCAGAGAAAGGGAGGAGAGAAGATCATGGAACATCATTCTCTTCTCTTGCTCACTTTGATTCGTTTTGTTATCATCATCCACAAGCCCTGGAAGTAACTCTAAAACTCTTTCCGAATAGTTTGATGATATGCTCCAAATTACAAAGAGGTATAATTAATTCTTATTCATTATGAACAACAATCCTCATTTAGATTGATTTGCATGATTATTTGAGATGGGTTAATATTGTTTATAAAGCATGGGAATATTTCAATACCTTCTAATTATGAACGTATTTGTGGCGAATCTTCCACATATTTAAGTAGAGGATTATATAGTACCTTGGGTTGATTACGACGAAATGTCTACGTACGTACTCAATTATGAAATCAGCATAAAAAGCATATATGCATGAGAATTGGTGTGTTGAGGTTGAGATTGAGATTGAGATTGAGATTGAGATTGTGATTGTGATTGTGATTGTGTAATCTATATTTATTGGTAAATGACAACAAACACATCTTCTTCCTGCAGCTGCTTGCCAGATGCCAGTGAGTGAACTCAACTCAAGTATGAATGAATGAGATCTAATCCAATTACTTCAAAAAAAAAAAATAATAATAATAAAGGAAACTTGTCATTCGATTATATTAATATGTTACCTACTCATGGAACGGTTCGTCCGGAGCGTTTGTATTCTATATAATCTCATTTTTCTTTTTTACCAAATATTCAAACTTTATTTATTTATTTTTATAATGAAAGTATATAGAAGAAGTCTGTATCTTATGGAATGTCAATATCCAAATCTATCTTAAATTTGTATTGTAGAGTCTATTTGGAATTAATTTTAATTAAGCTTTTTTATTCATAAATCATAACAATTTGTTTATTGGTGCTTTTCAAATAAAAATATTTAAATTAATATTATAAAAATATTTTTATGACAATTATTTGCTAATATGATCTTTTTTTACAATTAATAAATTTTTGAATTAAATCAATGTTTTTTACAATTAGGTCTTTCGCACATAGAATTGTAATTTTTAAAATTAATTAATAATTTTTAAACAATAAAATAATTTTTTTTCTCATATACCAAAAGAGAAAAACACTATGTGTTTATTTTAAACAGAAATTTCAACTCTTAATGTTATCGCGTCCTAATACAATACAAATAAACAACTTATAAGAATGAATAAAAATAAAAATAATGATATTGAGAATGTGGCTTGGCTTGGCTTGGCACCAGGCACCAGGCACCAGCAATCCCGTGACGCAACAGGAATATGATGAGCTGCCCCTCAGCGCGGAAAAGGGTAACCGACACTGACAATGACATTCACACCGTCACCGTCACTGCCTTTGATTGACTTTGCTCCTTAATTAATAATTATTTAGAAAACTATAACCATTCATATTACGCAAAGGTAAAGCTGATTATTCTTTCAAAGTCAAACTCCCATCTCACATGCTATTGCCTATTGCTTTTAATTCTTTGTAAAAATGCAATACATTAAATTTAACACCTTATTACTGCATGCCTAATCTTTATTCTTTAATACTAATACGTGGTTTGTAAAAAGAATAATGTTAAAAATTTTAAATAATATCTCAAATTTATTTTATTTTAAATAATATATTAAACAATTAATAAATAGTAAAATAATATAATAGATAATTAAAAAAAAGATTATTAGACTTTCTTAATTTAACTTAATTGTTTTAAACACTTTTTTAGTTTTAAAATTATTTAAAATACCCTTTTTTTGGGGGGGGGGGGGGGGTCTTTCAAGTACAAAAAATAGTCTTTCATATAATTTTGAAACTAAGAGGTGTTTAAAATAATTAGGTCAAACTAAGAGGTCCAACAATCCTTCTCCTTAGATAATTTTGAAATTCACACAATTTTATTATTTAATAATTACTTAATACCTCAATTTAAATCTAAAATTTAAAATATGATTTGAGAATTATAGTATCACTCTTTGTAAATTATGTTCTAATGGACTTCAAAGAGTGATCTTATGACCACATAAATAAGGTCCCCACACTATACATATGGTCTAAGTTTTTATTTTCTCTAATTATTAAAAATAATTGGCAATTATAATATAATTATTACAGTTGTAGTTTATAGTTATAATATGTTATTAGTTATAGTATAATTATTGACAATTGTAATTCATAGCTATAATTTATTTTGTAATTTAGTTGTAATTATAATTTATTAGTACACTACAAAAAAACGGGGTTTTTGCGACCCTATTTGCGACGGCTATTTGAGCCGTCGCAAAAGACTTGAAAGAAACTACGTCGTTTCGTTGAAACGAAATTAACAAAACAAATTTTTTTTCAGCTCCCAGACTTTTCGTTCTCAGAAATTAACAAATTCTTTTTCATTCTCTTCATTCCCAAACTGAAAATAACAGGGCAAGCAAATCAATCTTCATCTCTTCGTTTAACAACAAATCAATTTTCATCATCTCTCATGTAACGATTTAGTTTCAATCTCTCTCTTTCTTGTTCTTTCTTCGATCTGAGGTATCAATTTTTGTTACTTAGGGTTTTTTTTTTGTTATTTGGGACAAGAAGACTGCCTATCCAGAACCCTACATAGATCCCATCGCCGATACCGTCGGCAAGGTACAGATTACATTCCTGTAAAATCTAATTTATTTATTTTCTGGAAATGGATTGTTTTGTTGTGCTAATTCATATTTGGAAATTTGGATGGTAGTACGAGGCACTAGGTTGACTGCTTGGAGGATTAAGGTTTTTTGCATCACTGGAAATTTTGGCTGTGTGGAACGATAAAGCCTCTAAGATTCCTTTCGTAAGTCGTATTCTCAACACTTTTGATGTTGTGAATTGAATTTTGATTTACAACATAAATTTCAGATGTAGATGAATAAACATTTCTTAAAATTAGAGATTCCCTTTGTTTTTATTTATTTATTTATTTTTAATTTGTGAGTAGTTCTTCTAATGTGTTAACTAGGATATTTGGAGAGTCAAAGCTTTGTAATTTGGTTAAATTAGTAGTGGAAAAGATGCGACTCAATGATTTTAGCTTTGTCTCATGAATTGTTGCTTTCAAAGTAATACTGGGAAAAAACTGGGATTGGATGGAGGGCATGGCCCATGCGGGCAGAAAGAAGGTTTTCTTCTTGGGACATTACATCCTTATCTCTTCTTATTCCATTTGATTTGTTGGAGCTTAAAAATTCAATTCATATAAAAGACGAATACAAGTTCAACAAGAGAGGTGGACTAATCAGAGTACATTCATACGGTTTGATGATTATTTAATAGATGTTTTCACTTTCAGAGCCGTTAAAATAAAAAGTGAATTTTAACTCTGTATTTTAACTTTCATTTCGAGCAGAATTCATTTTAAGTAAAATCGACATCGTCTTTTATATATATATATATATATATATTAAAATGTGTGAATGTCTGTGTGTGATAAGTACCTACAGAATATAACTGATTACAAAAGAATAATTATTAGGTCATTTTTCTCTTAATTATAGCTGATTTATATAATTTGCAGTATGCTGGTTAAGACATATTTGATATATCAACTACTGTGATTCGTTAGGTGAGCAACACTAATTGAAAGTAGCAGATGACTAGTTTGATAGGAATCTTGATGATGAGAGGAAGTGATAATGGAATGAAAAATTTAATGGGTTGTTAGTATTAGTCTATGATCACGAGGGGTTAGTACTAACATTTTCTTTCAGTTTCTGGGAAAAGAAAATCTGGGGTCCCATTGACTAGAATTGTTTAATGCAAGCATTTTAAACATCTTTTCTTCACCTATTGACCAGAAAATAAGCAAGCTACAAACAGAAATTGATTACATTAACAGAGACTGGAGCTTTAGACCCACCCTGTTTATATTCTAGTTTTATTGCGTTAATGTTAATCATTTAACTTGTTTTCAACGACTTGGTATAATTTCTCTTTCTGCGTATCATCGATGAAACGTTATTGTGGTTTCATTTCTTATGCCTTTCTTAGTTTCCATTAAAGTCTCTCTGGACCCTGTTCATTTTTCACGAACCCAGCAGCACCAGCTTTAGTTTCTTCTTCTTCTTCTTCCGCTTCAGCATCTAAGTTTAACCTGCGAAAGCTGAAGAGATTCAACACAGAAGGTCAGTTTAGTCTCTCTTCATTTCTGTTTTTTTTTTTCATTTCATGTTGTTCACGTTTAATGTCGTAAATAATTTCAAATTGAGGATTTGTTTTTTTTTCTGTGTTTGAATTTATTTTTTTCTCGGTCACGGATGTTAATAAAAATAGGTTCTTGGAGATATTTGGAGACCAAAAGCAGCTACTCTGTTTCTGCTTTTGATTTTGTTTTTCTTAATTATAAAAACTTTTCGGGGAAAATTTATTTTATTTTAGTAAATATTTGTTTGGCTAAAGTCTCCAATGTAAACATGCGTACCCAGATAAATTAAGTGTTATTTGAGTTTATGCTCTATTTATTTCTCAAGACAGCTTAAAAGGTTTTTTGAGAGATTCCAAATATTCTTGTTATCCTTTTTGGTTATAGAGAATATGCAAAAGGAAATTCTTTTTCTATTCACTTTCTGACTTTTACTTGCTTTATGTATATTTTTTTGTAATTCATAATATATTTTGATGCTGAGCTAAAAGTAGTGTAGCTTTCTTCAAGAATCAAACTTTTTTTTTGTTTAATGGAACATATTGTAGCTTTCTGACTTTTACTTGCTGTATGAAAATGTTTGTGATGACAGCATTTATCATTCATATAAATCCTCTTTCAAGTTCATTTGTCTATAGATATGTTTAATATCTTTTAATTTATTTTAAAATAATATGCATTTAATTTTCGCATGTATGTAAACTTAGACCCGTTCAAAACTATATAATAAAACGTGTTTTTCTCATTGTTATCTTCTTATAATGGTGAGAGCTATATGTCATACGACTCTCACCATCTTTAGAAGATAACAATGAGAAAAGCATGTTTTATTATATATTTTTGATTGTCCTGATTTGGACAGTTTGGAAATGCATAATTCTATATAGTAGTAGTAGTTCAAGTTTTGTCTCACTCAGTAGATATTTCAGTGACGACTCCTATTGTTCTCTAAGTACATACTAGATTAATGTTTATTTTGTGTTATTTTGAGTACATAACTTGAAATAACACAAGCATGCATTAATCTATGTTGTGTACTTGGAGAACTGAAAGGAGATGCTGCCGAAATTTCTATTGAAGTGGATAAAACGTGAGCTATTACTATCATATAGAATTATGCATTTCTGAATGGGATAGGACCACCTACCTTTTAGAAAGGAGTTAAAAGGAGATAGGTTTTATGTTGCATGTATTTATATTCATTTAAATTAAGAAGTTGAACATAATTAACTTAATTTTCTTTTACACTGAAGGGAGTAGATATGGACAAGAGTTGGATTGATTTGCCAGATAGAATATCGAAGTCGTATATTGACGGCGTTGAAAGATTTTTAGATTTTGCATATATGAACAATACCGGTGATACAAGAATATACTGTCCATGCAGAAAATGTTGCAATCGTTATCTTTTTGTGAGAGAAGTAGTTAGAGAACATGTTATAGTAAATGGTTTTTTGTCAAAGTACAAAAATTGGACTGCACATGGTGAACATTCCACGTCTTTTGACGATAACCAAGAAACCAACGTTATTAATGATTGGGGTACTGATGATGACATGGTTAGACTGATACATGATGCCATAGGTACTCCAAATTTAGACTTCGGTTTAGCTGATGATAATCCATTAGACAATGAGCAAGCTAAAGGTCCTAATGATGATACTAGAAAGTTTTTTAAATTGCTTCAAGATGCAGAATCTCCCTTGTATCCAGGCTGTGAAAAGTTTTCTTCATTGTCATTCATTGTTCGTCTTCTACATATAAAAGTGTTGTGTGGATGGACAAACAAGTCATTTACAATGCTTTTAGGATTGCTAAAGGAAGCATTTCCTAAAGAAGTAAAGTTGCCAGAGTCGTATTATGAAGCTCAAAAGATAACTACCGACTTAGGTTTTACATATAAGACATGGGATGCATGTCCTAATAATTGTTTGTTGTTTAACAATGAGTATGAAAAGCTAGATATATGTCATATATGTCATTCTTCAAGATATAAGCAATTGGATGGTGATTCTAGTGGACATCAAAATAAGAACAAAAAAATACCGGCCAAACAAGTGCGGTATTTTCCACTAGTGCCGAGATTACAAAGGTTGTTTATGTCTTCCAAAACTGCTTCCTTTATGAGATGGCATACTGATTCGCGCACTGATGATGGTGTGTTAAGGCATCCTGCTGATAGTCCTGCATGGAAAACGTTTGATGAAAAAAATCCTGATTTTGCTTCTGATAGTAGAAATGTTAGACTTGGATTGGCAGCAGATGGTTTTAACCCATTCAGGACAATGTCTATATCACATAGTACATGGCCAGTTGTTCTAATGCCTTATAATTTGCCACCATGGTTATGCATGAAACAACCATTCTTCATTTTATCTGTACTTATTGATGGACCTAAAGGACCTGGTAATAAAATTGATGTTTATTTGCAACCGCTGATTGAGGAGTTGAAGGAATTATGGTTTAAAGGGGTACTCACTTATGATGCATCGTGTAATCAAATGTTTAAACTTCACGCAGCATTGTTATGGACTATTAATGACTTTCCAGCATATGGTAACTTGTCAGGATGGAATACAAGAGGTGAAAAAGCTTGTCCAGTTTGCAATCAAAATACTAGATCTCGTTGGTTGTTAAATGGTAGAAAATACTGTTACATGGGCCATCGACGATATTTACCTATATCACATAAGTTTCGAAAAGATAGAGTATCATTTGATAACATAAGGGAATGGGGACAAGCACCTAGTCGATTGTCAGGGACTGAGATGAAGAGACAGTTGAATGACATACTTACTGAGTATAAGCTAGAAGATCTTCAAAAAAGAAAAATGAATGAGACTGAGAAAAAAAATGATAAGACTACTTGGAAGAAAAAAAGTATTTTTTTTGAATTGCCATATTGGGAGTTCAACTTAATTCACCACAATCTTGATGTAATGCATATTGAGAAAAATGTTTGTGATAATATTCTTTGGACTTTATTAGGTGTTGCTAAAAAGTCTAAAGATAATTTGAAAGCACGACGTGATTTTCAACATATTGGCATCAGAAAGCCATTACATCCTAAACTAGGAGGTGCTAACAAATTACGGTTACCTCCTGCTTGTTTTTCTATGAACAAAGAACATAAAGATGTTTTTTTGAAAGTCTTGAAGGAAGTGAAGGTTCCAGATGGCTATGCATCGAATATTTCTCGACGTGTGAATATAAAGGAGCGTCGTATTTGGGGCCTTAAAAGTCATGATAATCATATATTAATGCAACAATTACTTCCTGTGGCAGCTCGTAGAGCATTGCCTAAGAATGTTGTAGAAGTGTTGATTGAGTTGAGTAACTTTTTTAGGCAATTATGCTCAAAAGTGAATATGCCAAATGATCTATTCTATATTCAAGATAGAATTGCACTTACACTTTGCCATCTTGAGAAGATTTTTCCAATGTCATTTTTTGATATCATGGAGCATTTACCAATTCATTTAGCCGAAGAGGCGCTACTTGCTGGTCCTGTACAGTTTCGATGGATGTATCCTATTGAAAGGTATGGTTGGCAATGTTATTGCATTTTTTAAATCTTTTAAAAAAAAATTATGACATATGTTAATTAAATCAATATCTTTTCACTATAGGTATTTATTAACTCTGAAACTTTATGTTCGCAATCGAGCACATCCTGAAGCTTCAATTGCTAAAGGGTATTTAATGGAAGAATGTATGAATTTTTGTTCAAGATACCTTAATGAAGTGGAAACTAAAAGTACTCGACCAGCTCGTAATAATGATTATGGTAATAAGTTTGGGCGTCCTTTGGGAAAAGGAGTTAAGGTTCGTCTTGACGATGTTTCATGGGTTCAAGCACATAGGTATGTGCTAGTGAACACCAACGCCATCAATTCTTTTCGAGAGTAAGTTGTTTATTTATATTGAAATGACTTTATCCCTAATTCATTATTTTTCTAAAAGTAACTTATCCAATTTGTTTTAGGCAACATCTTGCTGAACTAGCAAGAGAAATGCCTCGTAGTGCAAAGCATTATATTCAAAAAGTTCATAATGAATCATTTCACAAATGGTTTATGAATCATGTAAGTTCTTTAAATCTTTTGATTCATAAATTATTTCTCAAATCATAAATAATGCAAGTTTCAATTGTTGTCATTTCTAATAATTATAAGTTTATACAGATTCAAGCCTTGCAACGAACATCAAATATAACATTGTCTGAAGAAATAAAAATTCTAGCCAATGGTCCTGACCAGTTTGCTCGGAGATTCAAAGGCTACATTGTGAATGGCTTTCGATTTCGAACAAAAGACAATGATAGAAGTAGAACCACTCAAAACTTTGGTGTTGTGTTAAAAGCTAATACTGTGAGCTATGCGAGTGCAAGGGACAAAAATCCTTACTCAGGCAATTTAACATTTCATGGGGTGTTGACAGATATACTTGAAATACGTTATACTAATGACATGAAGTTTGTTCTTTTCAAGGGTGATTGGGTAGATAATGAAATTGGAAGGATGCAAGATGAGTTTAAATTCACTTTGGTGAATTTCAATCATTTATTATACAAAAATAATCAAATAGGTGATGAACCTTTTATTTTAGCAGGGCAAGCAGAGCAAGTTTGTTATGTGAAAGACCCTTTAAATGTAGATTGGCATGTTGTTCTTAAAATGACAGTTAGAGATTTATTTGACATGTACACAAAAGATTCTTCTTATAGGCCATCAATAGTACCTCAGGTTGAACTATATGCTGAACAACAATTGGATGAAAGCTTGTATGTGCGAGATGAGGATATTGGTTGGGTGAGGCAAGGAGTTGATGGGACAATAGTAGATGCAAATATTATTGATGATGATGATAATGATGATAACGATGAAAATGATGTCATGGAAAATGTTGAATGATCTTTCTTTACAGATTTGTTTTGAGTAAGTTGTAATAGCTTGCATTTGAGGGGTAAGGCTAATTACGTCCCCCCCTGTCTAGGTGTCATTATATGTTTTTTTGATAATGAATATTTTTCTTATATATTTTAGTAATTACATTCTTCTTTTTTTTTTTAATGATAAAATTCATTGATATATTATTTTTTTTATGAATGTTTTCTAACAATATATTTTGATATCTAATTGCAACTAGTTATGGCACCTAAAAAAGGAAAAAGCCCATCTATGGATGTCTTACTTCTACAGCAGGCGGAGTCACAGTGACAGACATCTATGTCTTCTCGTTCTTTTGCACAAGATGATGAAGAAGGTATAATAATTAATTTTAACTTCCATTATTTGAAAAAGTACACTAATATGAATTTTTTAGGACCAAGTGAATCAACACATCGTGGCCCAGCTATAGGTGTTAATGATTGGGGCACAGGAAATATTATGCATCTAGAGTTTAATTCAGCGTGGCAGGTAATTGGTCCAAATTCTGATCAGTTCAAATCCCAACTTGGGACCATAGCACGAAATGGATTGAAAGCGCCTTTGACATATGTTGAGTGGACTGACATGCCAGATGATCTCTTAGAAAATATTTGGAGAGAGGTGAAGGTAAGAAAATACTACTATAACATATAATTAGTTTAGGCTCATGTTTTATAATATAATTAGGTTCATATTATATTGTAGGCAAATACAGATACTCCAGATGCTTATAGACGCCACTGTTTAAGAAATGTGGGAAGACTTTGGAAAGATTGGAAATATCGATTGAAAAGTAAGTATTATGATGATAAGACAAATGCTGAACGTCGTGCATCCATTTCTTCCAGAGTTATTGAAGAGCAATGGAAGACACTTGTAGCTTATTGGGACAGTGAGGAAGCTAAGGTATAACTTAACTAAACTTAAGTTAATGTTTTAAGTTATAATTAGTATAACATAATGTTTTGCATGATTATTTTATATTGTAGGCCATTGCTAAGAAGAATAAAATAAATCGTATGCAAGTGTCTTCACTTCCTAAAACAGGTCGAACTTCATTTGCTAATAAGAGAGAACAGGTTAGTTATATTTTTACGTGTTTAATGATTGTTTAGGTGAGGAGTTTTGTTAAATTGATCATTGCTTGTTAATTGTTGTGTGTATATATGTGCGTATTGAATGTAATGTTAATTTGTTAATAATGTTGATATTTATTATTGTATTGAATGTAATGTTAATTGTTGTGTGTATGTATGTGTTTACAATGTTTTAGATGAAAAAAAAAAGGAAAAAAGACAGATCGTATGAGTGTATTTATTGAGACTCGATCCAAATCTGATGGTAGTATAGCTGATTCAGAGAGTGCAGAAATAATTGTAAGTGATATAAATTTACAATAGTCATATATTTAAAAAATTCTTAAATATCTATATTCTAACTAAGTTTCAATGTTTTTAGGGTCAACTAAATGAACGTTTGTCTCAGTTGCCTAATGATGAACAAACAGAAGCTGCGAGAGATCAAATATTTATTGATGTGATGGGACGCGATAGTCATGGATATGCTAAAACTTATGGGCATGGTCCATCACCATCAGATATTGCACAACAAAGTTTAAGCCAAAACAATGAACAGGTAAAAGCAGAGTTAAATTGTTTAAAATCCAGTTATAATGATCTTCAAGGCAAATATACAGTTCTGCAAAATCAATGTGATGAGATGCGTACAATGATGCAACGATTTTTTGATAGTCAAGGATTTCAACTGTCTACTAATGATCAGGTATGAATGTTTAATTTAATATTATTTTTAATTTAATATTAATTTTTTACTTGTAAAATTACAACTAAAATACGAATATTTTATTTGTAGGTTCAAGATGCTTCCAGTGCGCACCATCATCATACAAAAACTGGATAAATGTTAAAAAGTTCAGAATTGTTATTAAAATATTTTGAATTTTATTAATATATTTTGGATGTTAATTAATACATTTTAGATGGTTATATGTTATTAATATATTTTGAATTTTATTAATACATTTTGGATGGTCATATTGTAATGTTATTAATATATTTTGAATGATATTGTAATATATTTATTTAAAAATATTAAATAAAAACAATATGATAAGGCTTTGTAATTTAAAAGAGACAGATCTTTTTGCGACGGCTAATTAGCCGTCGCAACAATAGTTAAGCGTCGTGCATTTTTTGCGACGGCTAATGAGCCGTCGCAAAATGCCTTTTTGCGACGGTTAATAAGCCGTCGCAAAAATTTACGACGGTCGCGTATGCGACAGCTTTTTGCCATCGCAATGCCGTCGTAAAAGCCTTTTGCGACGGCTAATGTATTAATAAAGCTGATTATTCTTTCAAAGTCAAACTCCCATCTCACATGCTATTGCCTATTGCTTTTAATTCTTTGTAAAAATGCAATACATTAAATTTAACACCTTATTACTGCATGCCTAATCTTTATTCTTTAATACTAATACGTGGTTTGTAAAAAGAATAATGTTAAAAATTTTAAATAATATCTCAAATTTATTTTATTTTAAATAATATATTAAACAATTAATAAATAGTAAAATAATATAATAGATAATTAAAAAAAAGATTATTAGACTTTCTTAATTTAACTTAATTGTTTTAAACACTTTTTTAGTTTTAAAATTATTTAAAATACCCTTTTTGGGGGGGGGTCTTTCAAGTACAAAAAATAGTCTTTCATATAATTTTGAAACTAAGAGGTGTTTAAAATAATTAGGTCAAACTAAGAGGTCCAACAATCCTTCTCCTTAGATAATTTTGAAATTCACACAATTTTATTATTTAATAATTACTTAATACCTCAATTTAAATCTAAAATTTAAAATATGATTTGAGAATTATAGTATCACTCTTTGTAAATTATGTTCTAATGGACTTCAAAGAGTGATCTTATGACCACATAAATAAGGTCCCCGCACTATACACATGGTCTAAGTTTTTATTTTCTCTAATTATTAAAAATAATTGACAATTATAATATAATTATTACAGTTGTAGTTTATAGTTATAATATGTTATTAGTTATAGTATAATTATTGACAATTGTAATTCATAGCTATAATTTATTTTGTAATTTAGTTGTAATTATAATTTATTAGTAGTTGTAGTATAGTTATTAACGATTGTAATTTTTTTTAAAGTACATTTTATAATTCAATATTTGTATAAAAAAGAATAAATATTAATGATTTGATTATAAAAATTAAGATGATGGAATAATTAAACACGTGGAGCCCTACTTTCCTTTCCGTTTCCTTTTATCCCAACGCGGACTCAACTATAAAATGTCAACTCATTAACTCCCTATACAACTGTCTCCTCCTCCTTACATTATTCTATTCTAAATTTTCTGACCCTTTCTTCATTCTTTCATTCCCTTATAAATCATCTAACTTCCATTACCATATAACACAACACAACACGACATTTGCATTCTTAAATTCCCTCCTTCTTTGCTCTCGGATCTTCTGCTTAAATTTTCTTCTTAGAACAACTCAAGAAAGAAATATTATTTGAATTCTCTTCTTTGCCAATACCAAATTTAACTTGGTTGGTTATTCTTATCTTCCACACTCTTATAGTTATGGGCAACTACATATCATGTACGCTTTCAACCCCATTAGCCAAGCACTCAAGATCAGCAAAAGTGATCTTTCCAGGTGGCGAGATCAGGCAAGTTTTGACACCCATCAAAGCTGCAGAGCTTATGCTCGAGACCCCAAGCTTCTTCCTGGTAAATTCCCATTCTCTCAAGATAGCCAGCAGGTTTTCTCCTCTCAACGCGGATGAGGACCTGGAAGCCAGAAATGTGTACGTCATGTTTCCTATGAAGAGAGTGGCGTCCAAGGTCACGGCGGCAGACATGGCGGCTTTGTTAATTACTGCTAATAACGCTGCCAAACGATGCTCTTTTGGGAATTTAAGGATTTTGCCTGACTGTGGGGAGGGAAACAGGAACGAGACTGCCGACGACTGGCCAGAAAATGAGCATAAGGCGACAGCGCCGAGGCTCGAATTGGATGATATTGAGGAGTTTTCGCAGCCTGAGTTCATGCATAGAATGTCCATGTCAAGATCAAAGAAGCCATTGTTGGAGACTATAGAAGAAGAGCCTGTATATGGAAGATGATGATGATCACAAAAGATGTGTGAATGTGATGCTTAATTAATTTTTGAAAGTTCTATAAAGTCTCTAACGTGTTTTTGGAAAATGGAAGATTAGCTAGTATCAGATTGTAATTAGTTGGCACGCAAAAGTAGGATTAATTATGCAAGTCTAGTTGTATGTATAATGTACGTTTTCTTCAAATATAATTAATTAATGTCATCGACAAAATACTTTTTTTTTTTTAATTTTCCAGTATTCTGCGAAACTCAATTATTGCTTTTTTATTATTAATCCTAATCCTATGAAGATCTATATATGATCTATCATATCATTCTATTATGTCCCATATTCATCTTGACAAGTAAATAAATATAACCACAACAAAAATATATAGCAAAAGTTTTTGTGCTATTCTGTATTGACAGTATTGAATTTGAATGTTTAGTGCTTTTTTTTTTAAAAAAAATATTAACACAGTGCATTGTAAAAATAATTATAATAAATAAGAAAGAAATCTTTTAAAAAAAAAACTAGTAATTTTACATATTTTATAGCACAATATGTAAGTTTATTTATATTCCAATAATAGGGTGGACTTCAACTTAAAATGAAAACAAGCCTCTAAGCATATGGAATGGAATAACTTAGAATTCAATCAATGCCTTTAAAATGGATGGTGTTGGATATCAACCACCCTATCAATAGGATGGTTGGCTGAAGTAATTTAACAAAATAATGATTATATGTTATGCATTATTCTTTGTTGATAAGGAAAGTTTTTTATTACATTGTTGATTATATTTATCTCTGTTTGTTTGCGGAGAACATAATCCATTTCCTAGATTTTTTTTGGGTGAAAATAAGAGATTTAGAAATTAAATTCTTTAAAGACAATTTGAAATGAGAGATTAGTTTAGTCGTTTAATTTATGTTTCAACTTAGAATGAATTAAAATGCATGAAAAAAAATTTAAAAAATAATTATTGCTTTTATCTCGTTTTTACATAAATATAAAAGTTATTCAAATTTTATAGTTTATAAGAATAAGATATTTTTGTAGTAGACAATATATTAAAATTTTGAATTGAAAAAAATATTGTATGTGGTAAAATTTTTTTATGTATTATGATGTCACTAAAATCTTATTTTGATTGATTTTAGTAAAATTTTAAATTTAATAAATTTCTGTGTCATTATAACTTAAATTTCTTATGTTCAATTCTTGTTAGGGAGAGAAAAATTTATGCTGATAGAGATTTTTTTGGGATGGACTGGGACGAAAATTCCGAACAAGATATTTTGGATTGGGCCGAATTTTTCTGTTTCTCTCTCGGGTTAGTATGGAAGTTAGGTTGAATTATTTATAGGCTTTTTTAAATTCATTTTATAAATTTGTGTTTTGAACTTTGATTTTAATTGGATTTTTTTAATAAGAGGTTGGGTTTTAATTTTGGCATTTTTTGGTGTTTGAGTTTATTATATTTTTAAGATAATATTTAAAAAAAAATCTAATAGATTTTTATTTATTTTAAATATATGAATTTCTTTTATTGAGTTAATTAGATTAATTAAATAATTGAACTTCTTTTAAATTTTCCAATTCTTCCTCCAACCATAATTGATGAATTAAGTGAATTAGAATTTTGATTAAATTAAAATTTTATTTTTTAATTAAAAATTAACTATTTATACAATAAAATTTATAATCCAATTTTATATTTCAATTATATATGCAATTATCATTAAAATTCTAAATTTTATAATTTCACCCAATTCCATTAAATTTGATAATTCCTAATCTAATTTCAGTTATATTAAATTTTGTAATTCCAATTGTATTAAATGTTACAATTTCAATTCTAATTCCATTAAATTTTATAATTCTAATTACATTAAAATTTAAAATTCTAATCACAATTCTAATTATTGTAAAATTTATAATTTAAATTCCAATTTCAATTCCACTAAATTATATAATTCCAATGCCAATTCTAATTACATGAAATTTTATAATTCTAATTTCAATTCAAATTCTTATAAAATGTTATAATTTTAATTCTAATTCCATTAAATTTTATAGTACCAGTCCTAATTCTATTAGATATTATAATTATAATTTTAATTTCACAAACTTTTATAATTCTAATTTGGGATAAAGACAAATTTACCCTAATATTTTGGGATAATTGACAACTTTAACCCGGTTAGATATAAAATACCCATATTTACCTTAATCTGTTAGTTTTTTTCGTTTAATTAAACGATTGAAGGGTAAAAAGGTAAACTAAACTTACAATTAAAAAAGGCATTGACGTCAAGTTAGAGACACATGTCGAACCCCTGAAAGTGGATGAAAACTTAAACTTTTTGTATTCTTTTGAGATCATTGTTGCCAACCATTTTGATTTAATTTTTTAAAGAGAGAACAATGTTTTCATTGTGCTGAATCATTAAAAAATAAAAACGAATCTATTTTTTTTTCAAATCCTACAACAAAGAGGTAAGATCTGTTGAAGAGTGAAGGAAAACAGTTACAAAGACGTGGGTTTTCAAGACAAGGGCACCGTATACTATTTGTGGAACAATTTTAAGATAAGCATCCAAAATCTGTACAAAATTTGTTCGGATTTTTTTTTCTTATTTCATCGTAGTATAACATATACATAACTCATTCACATAAATGATATGATGCATGTGTTTTTTTTAAAAATATTTTTGGTATTAACTGTTACTATTTATACGATTATAAAAGTTTCTAGAGTTTATGTACAAATTGTTCTTATAGTTGTGATTGAGATTTTATTGATACGAATTGTTGGTATAAGTAATTAAAATTATGATTTTTAGGATTTTGTTAAATTTTAAATATATGCATGTCAATAAGTAGTAGAAATAGGATTGTAATCCATGTGTTTTAGGGATATTGCATCTTTGGCTTAACAAGATTGTATGTAATCTATATAATTCAAGTGTGTGTTTATGGCTGCATATGTCATCTGAAGAGATTGGGTGTGTATCATTGTTAAGATTATGGGTTACCATGATCAAGCATATTTTATAAGCCTTGATTATTGTAGCCTAATTGAGCTAAAGAGTGAGGTGTATGAGAATGTTTTTGAGAGACCATTATTTCCTCGAGATAATTTTCGTGTAACCGTAAAGCTTCATTAGATGAGGAAGTTAATAGAGTTGGAAACTGACACACAATTGGTGAGATTAGTGAGTGAATGCATTAGATTGGTGAGATTAGCTGGAGGTCCTTCCACTAATGGTAGTGACTCATCCAGGTTGGAAATGGCCAAAAGTACAAAAGAAAAGATATGGTTTTGGGCCAAGAATAAAGAAAAGTTTGTTCAATGATAATGGGGTCCTCTCCCAAATTAATCCAGAACCTATACATAGGCATCAACAAAATGCCCCACCAAACTCTTCACATGCTAACCACCAACATACCAAAAGCCAACCACAGTCTCAAGTTTAACAGCAGACCTAAAGCCCACCACACCAACAACCTGCTGACCCACAACATATCCAAAGCCCACCATACTAGTAAACTACTAACCAACAACGGACCCAAAGCCCATCATACCAACCACAGTCTCAAGTTTCCCAACAAAGCCCAACCCTACCACAAGTTGAGTAGCAACACATCCCAACCCCACCACATCCACATGTTGAACATACTCAAAGCCCACTACCACTAGATGCTAGACAAGATAAAAGTCAAGTTCTTCAGGTGATATTTCACATGATGATGCCTTTTGGTCTGACAATGACAAAGAGGAGGATGTTTCTATTGATAATATTGATGTTGAATAAGGAGAAAATGTTAGGAAACTGGTACAAAAGATAGTGACAATGACAGTGAGGAAAATCATTCATTGTCCCAGTATGAGTCAAATAATAGAAAAATGTTGTGATGTCCTCATCAGATGAAGAAAATGCTATTAACATGATGAAAAGCTCTATATGGAGAGATTATTTTAGAGCAGGCACTGTTGAAGAGTCCAATTTGTACATTGGATAGAAATTTGATGGTATTGAGCACTTTAGAAGTGCCCTGAAGAAGCATTGTCTTAAGGAGGGTTTAGAAGTCCAACAAATAAAAATTGATCCAACCAAATTTAGGGCAACATGTAAATTTGAGGGATACCCTTGGTTTATCTATGCTACAAAGGTGAAGTCGGGACTTATTTTCAGAATTCAACAGTTACAAAAGGAGCACAACTGTGATAGAGTGTCTAAAACAAAGGAAGCAACAGTGGGCTAGATTGCCGAACAATTTGTTAATAGCCTCAGGACAAACCAAAAATGCCAGCTAAAGCCATGAAGGATGAATTAAAGCAAAGGTTTAGAATACATTACAGCATGAAAAAAGTCACTATAGCGAAAGTAAGGGCATTGAATGTAGCTAATAGAGATCATAAGCAAGCATATTAGTGTTTAAGGGATTATGCACATATGCTAATGGACAGGAATTCTGGAGTTCTTATCAAAATAAAATTTGATGTGGGCACTGAGGATAGTCCTATCATGTTTCAGAGATTTATGTTAGGATTTTCAGCTTTAAAGGAAGGATTTCTCCAAAGGTGTCGACACTTTATAGGTTTAGATGGGTGTCATTTAAAGGGTCCTAATGGAGGAGTTCTACTATCTACTATCAGTTTGGATGCAAATAATAGAATTTTTGAATTAGTGGTCTGTGTTACTAAAATAGAGAGTGGAGATTCTTGGAGTTGGTTCCTTGATAACTTAAAGCAATGGCTAGACATTGTAAGAGGGGACTTATTTACATTTATGACAAATAGGTAAAAAGGGATATTTCAAGCACTATTTAAGCACTGGACAACTAATTTAATGAGATTTTGTGTAAGACATATCATCTCTAATTTCATAAAACAATGGCCAGACCAATGATTCAGGCCTTTATTGTGGGAGGCAACAAGGGCCACAAGAAGTCAACCTTTAATGATCACATATCAAAAATTAAGAAGGCTAATGTTAATGCATATATATATCTAGCCAACATTGAAGCAAAGTTGTGGTGTAGGCATGCTTTTAAAGATGTGAAGTGTAATCATATTACTAATAATATAACAAAATTATGGAATAGTTGGTTAAATGATCAAAGGGACAGGATAATTTTATAATTGCTTGAGTTTATAAGAAATAAGGTAATGAAAAGATTACGTAAAAGGCATGAATAAGCACTGAAGTGGGAGCAAATGCTACCACCAGTAGTACAAAAGAAGTTAGATTAGTCTAAGAAGGATGGGAGATATGTAAAGATAATTGATTTAACTGGAAGTGAGTTTGAAGTAATGGATGGTCTATATACATATGTGGTTGATTTGGACAAGAAAACGTGTGACTGTGGGGCATTTCAGCTTATTGGCATACCATGTAAACATGAGATGCCTTGTGTTTCCCACAAGAAACATAATGCATTAGACTATATGGATCTGCGCTTAAAAACTAAGGCATACATTAAAATTTATAATGGTGTTATTCATCATTTGCCAAATCAATCTGTATGGCCTATAATTGAAGGCCTAACAATTGAAGCACCCGAAATTAAGAAAAACCCTAGTAGGCCTAAGACTTCTAGAAAGAGGGATTGATTAACACATAAAAATGCATATTTATTAAGAGATTCAGTTACCATTTAATGTCACTAATTTTAGCATTTTGTTTTATTTTTAGTTTGAAATAAAGTGTTCTCCTTAAATTATGATTAATGAATATTATTTGCACAAGTTTAGGTAAAATAGACGTAACTCTCAATGTAGAAATTAAAATGAAGAAATTCTTGAACCTAGAGTAACATAACTCAATCTTACATAAACTTGAAAAACAGTTGAAAAGCCAAATCCAACATTTTATGGGTTAAAGTTAGGATATAATAGAATTGGATTACAACTTCTGATTAGCTTAACCCACTTCATGTATTTGGACTATATTTCACAAAATACGAACCTAATTGGTATAATTCTTGAAGCTGTCAAATAATGACTCAATTATCAACAACTCTTATGTTGATGGTAAAGTCCAAATCAGCCGTTATTATAGACCAAATTGTATTGTAAGTGGGTAAAAGGGTTGTTAGCCGAAATCTGACATATCTTTGAAATTTTGCATATATCTCATTAGATACTCATCCAATTTGTATGAACCTAGTGCCTATGGAAAGAAAGGACAAGATCCACAACTTTTATATCGACAAAAAAGGCTACATCTTTACATTATCAAAAAGATGCTACAAGTGGGTGAACGAGTGGTTGGCCTAAATTATTGAAGATTGAAGTCACACTTAACATATTTTCATTCATTGCCTATATAAGGACATTCTTAGGATGTTTTCAAGACTAGATAATTCTCTCTTATTTTCTTCTCATTAACATGCATTGTAATCTAGGATAGAGTTCTTGGCAATGCTAAGAGATGAACTTTTATGTGTAATAAATCTACTTCTATATTTTGATTCTTTGTCAAAAGCTATAAATATTTGTAAGTTGTTTGTGCCTAAATTCTTATTTAGTATTTTTCTATAATTCAGAGGTTATAATTCTCATGTTTCATATATTTTCAGTCATGCTTTCTTTATGTGATCTTGTTGAATTATAATTGTTATTGGTTACATTATTTTACATGTTAATCTTTTACTGCAATATTGTCAATCGATATATTGTCGATCTTGGATAACATGTAAAGACAATAATTATTTGATATTCAAGTTAATCTTTTACTGCAATATTGTCAAACTGATATATTGTCAATCTTAAATAACTTGTATAAATGAACATGATTTGTGTTAATATTTGCAAAGAGTTTAGTCATATCAAATACATGTATTATCAAATGTATAATATTTTACATATCTTCTGATTGATTGTTTGGGATGTGAAACTTTTAATTAAGTCATAAACATTGAATCAAAGTGTAGAGTAGATTTATAAAGCATAATTGTGATTCTCAAAGCCTTGCTTACATCATCATAAGACATTTTCCTCAATTCATAGACAATATCTCATCCACTAAAACCAATTAATTAATTTTCTTTTTTGCTACTGCTTTAATATTTTACTTCACCAACCTATTTTGTCAAAATCTTCCTCGTGGGATCGACACATCAATCTATACTGTGATAGCCACATTACATTTTGAACGTAAACAAAATTTGGCGTTGTTGCTGGAGAGGCACACTAAGCGAAAGTTGGTTGCGTTTATCAATACTAAAGCGGTAACTTTGTACATTTTCTTTTCTTTGTAAAATTTTAGTTTTTAAATTTATTTCTCTTGTTACAATTTATTTTATTGTTCATGGTTGGTTTTACCACCTAACTCAGTTTATTTTCTTTAGTTATTTTGTTGTATTTTATTTTATTTTAATGGCTGATTTTACCGCCTAACTTATTTTAATAGCTAGTTATAATTCATTTTCTTTTATTTATTTATTGTACTTTGCACTTTATTTTTTTATTTATTTGTTGCACTTTATTTTTTTATTTATTATTGCACTTTATTTTTTTTAGTTAATTTGTCATATGTTATTTTATTTTAATGGCTAGTTCTATTGCCTAACTTAATTTATTTTCTTTTATTTATTTATTGCACTTTATTTATTTATTGTACTTTATTTATTTATTGCACTTTATTTTCTTTTATTTATTTATTACTCTTTTTTTATGACTGGTTCAACCACTTAACTTTTTATTTATTTATTTATTTATTGTACTTTACAGTTTATTTTTTTTTATTTATTTATTGTATTTACTTATTGTACTTTACAGTTTATTGTATTTTATTTATTTATTGTATTTATATTTCATTGTTGATCTTACCACCTAACTCATTTTTGTTTCTTGTTGTGTTTCATTTCACTTCTTAATTTTTTTTTTTTGAGAATTTCCTTCATTAAAAAAAGAGTAAAAAAAAATAAATTGTTAGGATGTATGCATCGACTTAGAGACAAACGAAGAAGATTTGTGAAAGAATTAGAAGTAGAACTACCACCACAATTTGTAAGGGAAGAGAATTCACTATCTAATTCATTTTATAATTCCAATACAATGAGTCAACACGAGGATAATTTCATTAGAACTGTAAAAGATTACTTGTATCCTACTTGCACAGCCACACTATCATGCATTATATTTTCACCTAACACACCACATTCAGATTTTAAATCTGGAATGATACAACTTTTACCTACTTTTCATGGTCTAGATAATGAAAATATTTATGTACATGTTAGGAAATTTGAAGAGATAATTGTCATATTCCATAGCCAACGTGAAGTCATAGATACTGTTAGACTTAAAGTTTTCTCTTTTTCTTTGAAAGACAAAGCAAATCATTGGCTATACTCTTTGAGGCCGAGGTCTATAAGAATTAGGGTAGAAATGACCATAACATTTTTCAATAAATACTTCCCACAACACAAAACTAATGGCTTGAAAAGACAAATTTCTTCCTTCTCCCAAAAAGACAGTGAAACCTTATATCAAGCTTGGGAAATGTTTAAAGAGTTGTTAAATCTGTGCCCTCACCATGGGTATGAAAATTGGCACTTGGTTAGCTATTTTTATAAGGGACTCACAATTAGAGAGACTCACAATGTGTAATGAGGAGTTTCTTCATAAAGATCCTGAGGAAGCCATAGAATTTCTTAATGACTTAGTCGAAAAAGCCTATACATGAACTGGACCTAGCGCTACTGAAAGCACAAATAGGTTACGACCTAGTGGCATTTTGTCATCTTAGGGAAAAAGATGGCCTTAAAGCTTAGTTAGAGGTCTTAACTAAGGAATTAGAGACCTTGAAAACTAAAGATAGAAAGGTCACCCATACAATTACTAGGATTGAGTCACATGATGTTTGTTTTGTCTGTGGAGGAACGGAACACTTAGCTCAGGATTGCCCCACTTATAGTGAGATGAGAAGGATATATGAGGAATAATGTAATGCCTTAGGGATGTACAAGAAGTCTTATTCACCATACTCTGAAACCTATAATCCTAGTTGGAGAAACCACTCAAACTTTGGTTGAAAATCTGACCAACAAGCCAACAACCATTGGAAGCAAGAACAACAAGCACCCAAGTCTTATGGTACACCTCAATATAATGAACGATCGGCTAAGAGTCCTTTAGAGGATATATTACAAGCATTTATGGAGGCACAAAGTAAGACTAATAAAAATAAAGAAATCAAGAGTCAAATCACTAAACTGACCAGTGCCTTAACTGTACAAGAGTGAGGGAAGTTTTCATCTTAACCTCAATCCAATCCAAAATGACAATTCATGGCATAAGCTGCTACTTCTGATACACAAAATCTCAAAGAAGTCAATGCCATTACTACTCGAAGTGGTAAGATTGTAAGTGGGCCTACTTCTGCAACTAACACATCTACAAGTAGTAAAGACGCCTCTCTTAAAAAAGAGGCCACAGTAGAAAAAGAGCCTGAAAATAAGTTTTCAATCTCAGTGCCTTTTCCTCAAGCTCTTCGACCTATTGGAAAAAATTTAGAAATTCAAGGTGAGATTTTAGAACATTTGAAACAAGTTAAGATTAATCTTTCCTTGTTACATTTGATTAAGTAGGTTCCAACTTATGCCAAAGTCATTAAGGTTCTATGCACTATTAAAACAAATACCATATAAAGAAAACTACATTTTTGGCATAACAGGTAAGTGGAGTAATTGAACAAAAGATGCCACCCAAGTATAAAGACCCAGGATGTCCCACAATCTCCTGCCAAATTGGGACACATGAGTTTGGCCAAGCTTTGCTGAACTTAGGAGCAAGTGTAAATTTAATGCCTTATTCTATTTAATTGCAATTGGGACTTGGTGAGATTAAACCTACATCTGTAGTTCTACAATTAGCTGACCGATCAATCAAGAAACCACGGAGAATAGTAAAAGATGTTTTGTTGCAAATTGATAAATTTTACTACCCTGTTGATTTTTTTGTTTTAGATACTCATTTTGTGGTTAACATGGAGTCTAAAATTCCTCTTATTTTAGGGAGACCTTTTCTTGCCACTGCTAACGCTCTTATTAATTAAAAAAATGGTCTAATAAAATTATCTTTTAGGAATATGACTCTTGAGATGAATATTTTCTATATTAGTAAGCAACTATGAGAAGAAAACGAATGCTATTATTCATATATGATATACATACTTGTAACAGAGGAAGCTTATAAAAATTATGGCTCTGACTCTTTAAAAAATATCTTTGATTTTGATTTTGAAGAATTGTATTATCCTGATGAAATAACTGATGTGTTTAGTATTTTTGACTTACAGGATAAGTGGACTCGATTTTGGCAGCCACGCTTTGAAGAGTTACAACGAGAAAGGGAAAAACCAAAACCATCAAACCTCGAGACACCATAAGTTGAGCTTTCTCCACTGCCCAAAGGTTTGAAACACGCATTCTTGGGACCAAATGATACCTTTCCTATCATCATTTCTTCTAAACTTAGTGTTAAACAAGAGAAAAAATTGATAAAATTGTTAAAAGAACATAAGTCTGCACTAGGTTGGATCATAGTTGATATTAAATGTATTTCTCTATTGATATGCTCCCATAGAATTCATTTAGAGGAAGATGCCCAACCCCGTAGGGACCCACAAAGAATACTTAACCCAATAATAAAAGTAGTGAAGAAAGAGATCTTGTAACTATTAGATGCGGGTATAATCTACCCAATTTCTAATAGTTAATAGAAAAGTTTAACTCAAGTAGTTCCTAAAAAATCTGGGGTTACTGTTGTAGAAAATGAGAATAGGATACCTGTACCAACTAGGGTAGTAAGTGGTTGGCAAATATGCATTGATTATAGAAAATTAAATACAACCACTAGGAAAGACTATTTTTCTTTGTCTTTTATCGACCAAATTTTAAAACATGTAGCTAGACATCCCTTTTATTGCTTTCTTGATGGGTATTCAGGATATTACTAGATTAAGATAGCTATAGAAGATCAAGAAAAAACCACTTTTACATGCCCTTTTGGTACTTATGCTTTTCATAGAATGCCATTTGGATTATGTAATGCACCAGCTACTTTTCAACGTTGTATGCTGAGTATTTTCTTTGATATGGTTGAAAAATTGCATGGAAGTTTTTATGGATAATTTGACTGCTTTTGGTAATTCTTTTGATTTATGTCTACTTAACTTGAAAACTATTTTGAGTATGTGTGAAGAAAAAAAACTTGTGCTAAATTAGGAGAAATAGCATTTCATGGTATCTTCAGGAATCATTTTGGACCATATTGTATCTGAAAGAGGGATAGAGGTTGACAAGGCCAAAATTAAATTAATCTCTAAATTACCTACACCCAAACGGTAAAAGATATCCAATCTTTTCTTGGACACGCTGGCTTTTATAGGAGGTTAATACAAAATTTTTCTGCTATATCTAGACCATTGTGTAACCTTTTGCTAAAAGATACAAAATTTACATGGACACAAAAGTGTGAGGAGGCATTCTAAACACTCATTGCCAAACTCGCCGCCGCTCCTATCATGCAATCACCGAATTGGAACCTCCCATTTGAAATTATGTGTGATGCAAGTAATTATGCTGTAGGAACAGTTCTTAGGCAATGAAGGTAGGGAAAACCCTTTGTTATTTATTATGCTAGTAGGACTTTGAATGATGTTCAGATGAATTACATTACTACTAAAAAAGAACTACTAGATGTTGTTTTTGCCTTAAACAAATTTTGCTCTTATTTGATTGGTTCACCTATTATTGTTTTTACTGACCACGTGGGTGATGCGATATTTCTATATCATAAATTAAGTGCAAGTATACACTATCGTATGCAAGTAATAAAGAGACTAAATAAGTCGGATGTCGAACCCACAGGGATAATTGTTTCTTTTTAACCAATTACTAAAATTATATCTTCCTAATAATTATTCAGAAAAATAAAAATCTAAGAATAAATGTAAGAAATATAAAAATAAAAACACAATGCAAAGAAACTTGGGTGATAGCAATGTAGAGAAAACCTAGGATTAATATTATCCCTCAATATGCTTTTTAATGATTAATCTTCTAATATTTAACTCACTTAGTCTTTATTATTGATCAAGACGCTAATGTATTCACAAGCCTCTTCCAAGGTCATGCAAGTATATCTTAGTTTACCAAATACCTATATTCCTATGGTACTTGTAATAAATTAAAATTCATTAAGATTAGGTCTTATTGATCATATATGCCAACTAGGTATATTTCTATCCTAAATTGAAACTTGCATATGCAACATTGAATGTTACTCTACCATCATGCATCAAATTACCTAGGTCTAAATATTATGATTCCTCTTCCGAGTTTATCAATAATATTACCAACTCATCACCATATATTGGCCAGATATTTTGAAGCATTAAACACAAGTAATTTAAATAATAAAAGACTAAGTTAATTAAATACTAAAGGATATGGCAATTTAAGCGCATATATTGAGTTCAAATATTAACCCTAGAAAATAAGTTAGCTCATGGCTACAAGAGAACAGCAGTAAAAATAATTATAAATCATGATACAATTATTAGCAAACCGATATAGACGTCGAATTGCTCTTAATTGCGCTGCCTAAGAACTCTTGATGCCGAAGAACGTCTTGTATCTCTCTCTAAAGATGCTTCAATTAAGCTCCTATTGCTCTCCAAGACTTGTGCTCTGTATTCTTGGTGCTCTTGGGTCGTCTTGGATTGATTCTTGAAGGTTGGGAACGAGTGGCTTTATATATGGATTGATATGAGCTTGAAAATCTCAATTCTCATCGAATTAGGACTCGCACTACCGCTGGCGCGCTATGCATCTGTCGCTGGGGCGACGCGTGAAAAAGCTATTACCGCTGGAGCGGTGGAATCTTGGCGCTGGGGCGCTATACGCGACTTAAGCAGGTCGTTTTTCTTATTTCGATCACTATTTTAGCGTTGGGGCGACAATACTTGTGGCGCGGGGGCGCTGGACTCATAATTTGAAAAGTTTGCATTTTAGTCCCTGTCATAATTTAAATTTCGTTCAAGTCCCTATAATTAACAATAAAGCACATAAATAGCCATCTATTCTCATAAAATAATAAAGTATCAATAATAAAAACATGAGAAAATATATGACAAATTTGCCCTTATCAGCGGGCTCTTAAGTACCTTCTTTTTAAGAATGATGCTAAAGCCCGTTTAATTAGGTGGATTCTTCTTTTTCAGGAATTTGATCTAGCCATTAAAGACAAGAAAGGCGTTGAAAATGTTGCTGCTGATTATTTATCCCGTCTTGCGTTCACTGACTTCACTGATTTTCCACCCATTCAAGATGATTTCCTTGATGAACATCTTTTCACTATAAGCCAAATACCTTTGTATGCACATATCATAAATTATTTGGTTTATGGTGAACTTCCATCTAACTAAAGTGCACAAGATAAGCGTAAGTTCTTGGTTGAGGTATATAAATTTTATTAGAATGATCCATATCTTTTCAAATACTGCTATGACCAAATTATGAGACATTGCATTCCTGAAAATGAAGTTTCTAGTGTCTTAAAGTTTTACCATAGTACTGCTTGTGGCAGTCATTTTTCTCTAATGAAGACAGCTGTGAAAATTTTACAGTATGGTCTTTATTGGCCTACTTTGTTCAAAGACACTAATAATTTTTATCGTTCCTGTGAAAGATGTCAAAAGTTAGGTACTTTATCTTGAAGACATATGATGCCTCTTAACCTTATGCTTGTTATTGAGATATATAATTGTTGGCTCGATTTTATAGGTCATTTTTTCTCATCTTTTAGCTACCTTTAGATCATTCTAGTTGTTGACTATGTATCAAAATGAGTGGAGGCTGTAGCTTGTCATACTAATAATAATACAACTGTGGTAAAATTCTTAAAAGAAAATGTGTTATCTAGGTATGGTACGCCACGTGTCATTATTAATGACCAAGGAACATATTTTTGTAACCGTTCTTTTGAAGCTTTGATGCGCAGGTATGGTGTTCTTCATAAAATTTCGACTGCATACCATCCACAGACAAATGGACAAGCCGAGCTAACAAATAGAGAGGTTAAATAGATTTTGGAAAAGACGGTTAACTCGAATCGCAAAGATTAGTCTCTACGCCTTTCTGATGTATTATGGCATATTGCACTGCATATAAAACCATCTTAGGAATGTCTCCATATTGGCTTGTTTATGGAAAAGCTTGCCATTTACCTGTTGAGTTAGAGCATAAAGCTTATTGGGTTGTCAAAGCCCTTAACTTTAATTTGAGTGCTACAAATCTTCAGAGAAAGTTATAATTGTTAGAAATAGAAGAGCTACGAAGTGGTGCATATATGATAAGCGTAAATTATATCCATTATTTTCACTCTTTTAACTTGATTAATTGCTCATTTTAATAAGAATATTAGGCTTTTTATATGTTTAATTGTTATTTATAGGTTTGGAGTCAATAGAGCAATTGGGGATGAAAATTTAAGAAAAATAAGGAAAAATATATGTTATAGTATGTTACAGTGTCTATAAACAGTATGCGTGAATAATAATCACAACAGTGGTGAACAGTGCAATTTTTCCTAATCCTAAAAGAAATACAACTCCAAGACTCCAATTAATTCCTATATAAAGGCCACTAGTTTCAAACCTCAGGGACATAACTTAGGGCTCTTAGAGCCACAACACAGTGAAGAAAAGCAATTTTTAGAGAGAGAAGCAAGAGAAATTCAAGGAAGCAAGAGATTATTGGCGAATCTTTGGCGTATTAACCAACTGCGAATTGGCGTCTATATTGGTTTGCTTTTGGTTGTATCATATTTATTTTATTTTTCAGTCATAATTCTCTTGTTATCATGAGCTAAATATATTTTCTAGGATTATTACTTGAACTCAATATGTAGGCTTAATTGTTGGATCTTTTTAATATTTATATGAACTCAATTCTTCATTATTCAAATTATTTGTTCTTAATGCTTCATTATATCTGATCAATATTGTGATTGCTTTAGTAATACTTTGATAAACTCAGAAGAGGCATCATTGTATTTAGACCTAGATAATTTGATGCATGATTGTAGAGTAACATTCAATGTTGCATATGCAAGTTTCGAATTAGGATAACAATATACCTAATTGGCATGTATGGTTAATAAGACTTATTCTTAATGAATATTTATTTATTACAAGTACCATAGGAATATAGGTATTTGGTAAATTAAGATATACTTACATGACCTTGGAAGAGACTTGTGAATACATTAGTGTCTTGACTAATAATAAGAATTGAGGGATATAAATATTAAAAGAATTAATATTTAGAAACTATATTGAAGGATAGTAATTAACCTTAGGCTTTCTCTATATTGCTATTTCTTATTTTATGTAAGTTGTATCATTTATTTTCTGCACTTTTATTTTATTTAAATTTATTGCAAAATTAAGATTTGATTTTTCTGAATAATTATAAGAAAGATATAATTTTAGTACTTGGTAGAAAATAAAAATTATCCCTATGGGTTCGACATCCGACTTTATAAGTCCCTTTATTACTTGTTACGATAGCGTATACTTGCGCTTAATTATAAAATATAGAAATATCGCATCAAGTTTTTTGCTCCGTTGACAGGGATAATATTTTATTTTCGCCAATATTAATACCAATCTTTCTTATTTTTAATTCAGAATTTTTTTTATTTTATTTTTCTTATAAGTTCTTTTTTTTTATTTTGTGTACAACTGCTTTTCAATTCTTTTTGTTTTTGTTTTTTTAGAATACCTTTCAGAGCTATATCATGGCTTACCAATTTCAATTTCAGCAGCAAGTGGGAGAATATAGATCTTTGAAAGATTATTCAATCCCTATGATTAGCAGCATTCAACCTAGCATATGCTGACCAATAATAAATGCTAATTACTTTGAAATTCAGCCAGAAATAATTCCAATGTTGAAAGACTCAGTTCAGTTTAGTGGACATCCATACGATGATCCAAATGAACATATTATAAAGTTTCTAGAGATTTGTGATTTTTTCAAATACGATGAAGTCTCAGATAATGTAGTACGATTACGGCTATTTCTTTTTTCACTTCGAGATAAGGCGAAGGGTTGGTTGATGTCATTACCATCAGGATCAATTACAACATGGGGTCACTTGGCCCATAAATTTTTATCTAAATTCTTTCCACCGGCCAAGACAGCAAAGATGAGGAATGACATCACTTCTTTCATGCAATATGACTCAAAAACACTTTATGAAGCATGGGAGCAGTATAAAGATATGCTGAGGAGATGTCCAAATCATAGGATTCCAAAGTGGTTACTTGTGCAGACATTTTATAATGGCTTAATGGGGCAATTGAGGATTATAATAGATGCCGCAGCAAGTGGAGTACTAATGAACAAGTCAACTGACGAAGCATATGACCTACTAGAGGAGATGGCATATAATAGTTATCAATGGCCAGTTGAGAGAACAACCCCAAGAAGAATTACAAACATATATAATGAAGAGGCACTTATCTCACTAGCTGCACAAATCAACCTATTGACCAAAAATTTAGATGCCATTAGATCTAATGCTATTAAGAGATAGCCCGTCACTTGTGATTTTTGTGGTGAAAACCATCCAAATGGCCAATGCATGGAGCCTATACATTATATGGAGAACTATCAAGTACAGCAGCACAATCCCTACACTAACTTCTACAATTTAGATTGAGTAGACCCTCATAGCATGCCAACACAACCTCAACAGCACATTGAAGAGAAACTAGGCCTAGATGAGATATTTATGCAATACATGAAGCAGGCAGATTCCCTCCTTCAAAGCCAAGCAGCCTCTTTAAGGACGTTAGAGATGCAAGTGAGTCAATTAGCCACATCAGTAAACAATCATCAAGTTTTTGGCGCCGTTGCCGAGGACCTCAAGGAACCCTACCAAGCAATACCGAAGTCAATCCAAAAGGAAATGTCGAGCAGTGTCAAGCCATCTCCCTAAGAAGTGGCAAAATCTTACATGACAACACACCTCAACCACAGCTTTCAGAGATGAAGGAGAAGAAAAAAGTAATAGTGGTCTACAAGATAATGTACAACTATATATACCATCTATACCATTTCCTAAGAGATTACAGCAACTAAAAAGTCAAGAGAAAAGTGCTGAAACACAAAAAAACGTAGAAACTGGTGTTCAACTACAAGAACAGAAAAAAGAAAATACAGCAGAAGATACTAGTAGCAACCCGCAAAAGCAACCTACACAGTCATTCACTCCACCACCTCTATTTCCTCAGAGATTGGAAACAAAGAAACTAGACAAGCAATTTTTTAAATTTCTTAACGTTTTTAAGAAATTACATATTAATCTTCCTTTTGCAGATGCACTAGAGCAAATGCCGAGCTATGTGAGATTCATGAAGGGTATCCTATCAAAGAAGAGAAGAATAGATGACTTCGAGACTGTAGCCCTAACGAAAGAGTGTAGCGCTATCCTTCTAAAAATGCTACCTCCAAAGCTCAAAGATCCTGGGAGTTTCACCATACCATGCTTAATTAAAAATTATGATTTTGGGAAAGCACTTTGTGATCTGGGAGCTAGCATTAATCTTATACCATTGTCCGTGTATAAAAAATTGGGACTGAGAGAAGCCAAACCAACAAATATCACACTGCAGCTGACAGATCGTTCTCTCACATATCCCAAGGGATTAATTGAAGATGTGTTGGTTAAGGTCGATAAATTCATCTTCCCTACTGATTTCATTGTTCTGGATATAGAAGAAGACAAGGAGATCCCTATCATCCTTGGAAGACCATTCCTAGCAACTGGAAGAACAATCATTAATGTGCAAAAATGAGAGTTAACTATGAGGGTACAAGAGGACACAGTCACTTTTAAGGTCTTCAAGGAGATCAAATTACCAGCTGAAAATGAAGACTGTTTCTGCATTAATGTGGTGCACCTAAGCGTCAAGCAAATCAAAGATATGGAGCCATTAGATCCTCACATTCAAAAAAGAGCATTGAAGCATAGGAAGGCAAGAGAGAAGAAGAACAAATAGCATCATGACGAAGCAAGCAAAGAAAAAGAAAAGGAAGAACCATCTCCCCGGTTTAAGATTAAAGTCTTTCCGGATAGACATAAGGAGAATGCAGCAAAAGATACGGCCCGAAGTTTAATTGCAAAAATATGAAAGCCGAAAAAGAAGAAAGACAGCAAAATCACTTACATAAATGCTTCCATCAGCATCTTCGACCCACCATAAAAGAATAGGAAGCCCCGTCAAGCCAATGACGTAAATCAAGTGCTACTTGGGAGGCAACCCAAGGAAAGTATTATTATTATTATCATTTTTTTTCAGCATCGTCAAAAAAAAAGGGATTAGCGCTGCAGCGAAAAGAGTTCAGTGCGGCAGCGATAAAAAATTTAAGTCTATACTGCCCCTGCAGTAAACACTCTAGCTCGCCAGCGGGAATTTTAATAAGCACCCAAAAATGAGCCTTCAACACTACAGCGACGGACAAATATCGCGTCAGCGCCAGAACGTCGCCCCAGTGATCGAAAGTTAGCGCTGCAGTAAAATTTGAACAAGGAAGTCTCTTACTTTCACTTTTTTATTTTTCAACATTAGGGACAATATCTAAATTAAGTTTGGGTGTGGGAAACACTTTCGTGTGTTCATTTTGCTGCATGATTTGAGGGTTGTTCTTGTGGGTTAATTTTTTTAATTTGTTTTTATTAGGCTTTATTAAGATGATCATTAGTCTATGATAAAAAAAGAATGCATTGCTGAATTTATTTTTTCTACAAATCCATAGGGAATGATAAATATTTGAGATAATTTTGGTTATCTAATTTTAGGAACAAGTTCGACCTTATTTATAATCACCATTCTTTTTTAGCACTTATTAAAGCACGAATAGTTATAACTAATACTTAGAAATACTTATGCTTTAGGGAGTACACCACAGTCTCAAAAGACCGACACTCTAGAACTTATCTTTAATTACTACTTGAGGCGAAATCCTAGGAAACACATAAATAGGAAAATGACGTTAGGCCATCTTTAGACCGATTGAGCCTTTCTAGCCTACCTTTTATTGTATATTTATCCCTAATACCCTTTTTTTAGCCTATTTACCAATTCTGTGGTTTAACCACATTACAAGCCCAAGACTTAAAGTTTATTTATCTAGACATTTTTCTGTAACATCATAAAACTTGCATTTGCTTAAAAATACTCTTGAAAAGAAAAAGTTGTGGTGATATGAGAAAAATAAGTTTGTGTGGTATTTGTCAATCTAAGTTTGGGGGTATTAAAAAAAACGAAGAAAAACAATTCAAAGAAAAAAAGAGAAAGAAAAATACCCCCAACTTAAGAAAAAAAAAAGAAATTCTTTGAAAATTAAAGGTGGAAAAGAAAGATGGGAAACACAATAAGTTTAGGGGAAGAGATAATACAAGGAAAAGAAGATCAAGAGGTTTCTAGGTAAAGTCTAAGTGTTCATAGTGTGGCTTGAACTTCATATATTTATCCTTTTATTCTACCTTGACCTTAACCTTAACCTTATGTTACAAGCTAAGTAAAGTCCTAAATAGATCCTTAGACATGTGATTTTCTACATTACTGGAGAGTGGTAGTAAAGACAAGCCTATAGAAGTGTCATTATACAAATCAAATGTCGAGACATCATCTTTTCTGTACAAACTAAAGTATAAAGTAAATCAAAGTATAGTTTTAACTATTGCTTGCTGCTTGTACACACACACACATGGTGATTATCTTTGAGGAAGAATGAGGGACTAAATAAAGATAATTAGAATTGTTAATAGTTTTTTTTATCTACCTTAAGGATTTGTGCCATTTAAACAGCTTTTGAGACAATCATTTTGATTATTTTACTAACTTGGCATGTTATTTTTATTTTATTTTTAAATTTTCATTTCATTTTGAGTCAAGTATAATCTCTTTAAATTCTCTCTTTGATTTTACTTTTCATTACTCGAGGACTAACAAATGGTTAAGTTTAGGGGAGTTTGATAAGCGTAAATTATATCAATTATTTTCACTCTCTTAACTTGATTAATTGCTCATTTTAATAAGAATATTAGACTTTTTATATGTTTAATTGTTATTTTGTAGGTTTGGAGTCAATTGAGCAATTAAGGATGAAAATCTAAGACAAACAAGGAAAAACATATGTTACAGTACACTACAGTGTCTATGAACAGTATACGCAAACAGTGCTGTCGCCCTAATGATGAACAGTGATCGCGACAGTGATGAACAGTGCGATTTTTTCTAATCTTAAAAGAAATACAACTCTAAGACTCCAATCAATTCTTATATAAAGGCCACTCATTTCAAACCTCAAGGACATAACTTAGGGCTCTTAGAGCCACAACACAGTAAAGAAAAGAAATTTTTAGAGAGAGAAGTAAAAGGAATTCAAGGAAGTAAGAGATTATTGGCGAATCTTTGGCGTATTAACCAACTGCGAATTGACGTCTATATTGGTTTGCTTTTGGTTGTATCATGTTTATTTTATTTTTCAGTCATAATGCTCTTGTTATCATGAGTTAAATTTATTTTCTAGGGTTATTACTTGAACTCAATATGTGAGCTTAATTGTTGGATCTTTTTAATATTTATATGAACTCAATTCTTCATTATTCAAATTATTTATTCTTAATGCTTTATTATATCTGATCAATATTGTGATTGCTTTAGTAATACTTTAATAAACTCAGAAGAGGCATCATTGTATTTAGACCTAGATAATTTAATGCATAATTATAGAGTAACATTCAATGTTGCATATGCAAGTTTCGAATTAGGATAGCAATATACCTAATTGGCATGTATGGTCAATAAGACTTATTCTTAATGAATATTTATTTATTTCAAGTACCATAGGAATATAGGTATTTGGTAAATTAAGATATACTTGCATGACCTTGGAAGAGGCTTGTGAATATATTAGTGTCTTGACTAATAATAAGAATTGAGGGATATAAATATTACAAGGATTAATCTTTAGAAACCATATTGAAGGATAGTAATTAACCCTAGGCTTTCTCTATATTGCTATTTTCTTATTTTATGTAAGTTGTATCATTTATTTTCTGCACTTTTATTTTATTCAAATTTATTGCAAAATTAAGATTTGATTTTTCTGAATAATTATAAGAAAGATATAATTTTAGTACTTGGTAGAAAATAAAAATTATCCCTATGGGTTCGACATCCAACTTTATAAGTCCCTTTATTACTTGTTACGATAGCGTATACTTGCGCTTAATTATAAGATATAGAAATATCGCAGCAATATGACAACTCCAAAATTTATAAAGCTGAAATGAAAGCAGCTCATGACAAACAGATCTCAAGGAAACACTTCGAATCAAATCAAAGGGTCTACCTTTATGATTCTCGATTGCATTTACACTCTAAAAAGTTGAGATCTTGATGGACTACTTATGGTAAGACACATTTTGCCTAATGGTGCTGTCGAAATCGAGGACCCTATTGATGAGCGAACTTTTAAATTGAATGGACAGCGACTGAAAAGCTATATGGAAAAGGTAGACCACTCTATGTAGCTAGACGAGATCACTCTTGTGGATCATATCTATCATGCTTGATTAGGCTCAATTTATTTGTACCATATTTTATATTTTATCTTTTGACTTTTTATTTTTGCTTTTATTTTCTTACATATTTTATTTTACTTTATTTTCTTCTTTTTCTTTTTTTTCTTCAGTGTGATTTTATTTTTTGGTCAAGTGGCGGATACAGTACTCCGTGACTATTACAGTTAATTTCTCAATTCCGTAAAAATTGTCCCTCAAATTGTGCATTCATCTCTTTTCTTTCATTCAAAATGGATCGCATTCTTACTAATCTTAAAAAACACTTTCCTTCATTGCCTCAAAATACTCTACTTAAGATTTACAAAGCACGGTGTGAAAGACTAAGGCTATTGATGTTGAGTAATATCCCTGTGGATATTCGTTGGTTAATAGAAGCCAATGTTCGATTAGCTGATGAGTCTGCAAACGATTTTGTTTCTTTAATGCCTAGTCTTGGAAGAAGCTCTTATGCCAAAAGGCGACGAGCAAAGAGGTTACAAGTCTGTCATAAATGTGCTCGATGAAATTGTAACCGGAGTTATCGTTATTTAGAATTTACATCTAGAAATCGAGAAGACAAAATTCAGTGCATTAAGGATGGACTGAGTAAGGAGTCTTTGGATGATATTTTATTGACTCTTGAGACGCATCTTTATGGGCTCGTGCAACGTGAACTTCTCAATTTATGGAATAAATTCAAAAATAAACATCAACAGTATAGTCTCAAGAATCTGACTCCAAAAGACCATGTTTGCCAATTTATAAGAAAATTGGATAAGAAGCTTATCCCCGACCCATAGAGGGTGTTTAAGCCATTATTGGACGTAAAACCAGAGGAAAATGTGAGCCGCAATCACAACTACCTGTAAAATATGTGTTTTAATTTCAAAATTTATTTTATGAATAGTAAGGCTACTCATATAAATGTATTAAATTAAAATCTTTTGGTTAAATAATGCATGTAGGTCATTATCTTTAAATATTTGTGTTTTATTTTTAACTCTCTTCTGAAAACTTGTCGTGTTACCAAAATTGTTGCTATCATTTGGTACTCTATAAATAAAACACCTCGGTTTCTTTATTTTCATATATTAAGATAAAGGTGAGTGTAGTATAGAGGAAACCTCAATTCAATAATTTTGAAATATATATGTATTTTGTGGATCTAGTCCTGGGAAAAATAAAGTGTTTGTAGAGGCAGCAAAAAACCTAAGAAAAGTATTAGCTGCAAGAAAAATTCATTTGATTTATAGAGGGGGTAGCCTTGGGTTAATGGGGTGTGTGTCAACAGCTGAACATTTAGGAGGAAGTCAAGTTTTAGGTATTATTCATATAGTTTTAGCTGTGGAAAACTTGACTGGGAAAATAATAGGGGAAGAATTATGTCTCATCCATGCGTGAACGTATAGCTAGAATGCTTTACAATGCATACACTTTTATTGCTTTAATAGATGGTTTTGGTACCTTGGAAGAAATCTTTCAAATTGCTTCTTGGACCCAACTGAATATCTATCGAAAACCCATAGATTTGTTGAATGTTAATAACTATTTTGATTGTTTACTCTGTTTTCTTGATCAAGTTGTGGAACATAATTTTATTTCACATTCGGCGCGATAGATCCTCGTTTCTACTACCAATGCGGATGAATTGATTAATAAATTACAGGCAGTAACCTACGAACCTAACCCAACAATAACTCGAATAGATTGGTCAATGGACAAGTAAAAATTGGATCTAACACTTCTTTTGTAAAGTTTTCTTTGTTTTATTTATTTATCAACATCATTATTTTAGTTTATATTTACTTAAGTGTCTCTTAGGATTGTTTCTTTCGAATAACTGACGTTTCAGGTAATGTCTCATATACTTTATCTTTTTCTATTTAAACATTGAGGACAATGTTTCATCTGGTTTAGGGGGAGGATAGTAGACATAAATTGTATTTTGCATTCAAAAAAATAAAATAAAATAAAAAAGAGATAATGGGGTCTGACATTTGATTAAAATGGCAAAGTAAATAGTTTATTCTTGAACTCTTGAGACGCATTCTAGGTCAAATTAGAATGGCAGAGTAAGGAGTTTTATTTTCAACTTTTAAAATGTATTTTAACTAATTTGTTGTTATTGTGTTTTATATTTCATGCATTGTTATTTTGCTTGTAGTCTTGGTAATTCTTGTATAAAGGAATTTCCTTTTTTACCTAGGTATGATTTCAAAATTGTTTAGGTTGAGTCACTATTTCTATTTAGGTTACTAAAGAATGACTTCTAAAATATTTTTGAGCACAATATTAAGGCTTGTGGTAAGATGGATGATTCAATTTATATAGTCAAGAGAATTTTCATATTTAAGTATATATTTTTCTAATCTCACATATCGTTTGTGAGTAAGTGAAAAGGTTGGGAAAACAGCTTATGAACCTTTATTGATCCTTTGAATTAGTTAATTTTGTTTAGATTGATATTATTTGAATTAAGAAACAAGTTGGTTGCATTTGTGTATAATATATTTTGGTGAGAAACTTTTGTAATGCTCCCTTGTATTCTTAAAAAAAAGAAAGCAAAATACAAAAAAAAAAAAGAATCAATTCAGTTTAATAAAGTCTTCATTCAAATTTTAGAAGACAAATATTTTGTAAAGTAATTTTCTCACCAAGCTATATTTGTATTATTCTCACAAGACAATTGAAGTCTTAAATCTGGTGCATGTCAAGAATAATTGATTTCTAAAATGATTAATTTTCCTATCTTTGAATCAATGTTAGTTTGTATGTCTATCCTTAAAATTGACTTTTTCTAGAGTGCTTAACTGTTTTTCAACTCTATGAGAGAAATCATAACATTTTAAACAATCATACACTTGTGAGGATATGGAATTGAGGCTTTTACTTGGAGAAATTCTCAAGGCTATATCTGTTATGGCTTGTGGTAGAATGGTTACGGCTTAGTTCACACATACACAATTTTTAAAAGTTATAATTGAAAAACTATAATAGCAATAGTGATCTTGAACAGACTTTTAATTTGAAATGCTTGGGTAGTTTTGCATATTCTATTTATGCTTGAATTGCTAAAGACTAGCAATAAGATGGTTAGGGGCTATGATGAACACATAAAAATGCATATTTATTAGAGATTTAGTCACCATTTAATGTTACTAATTTTAGCACTTTTGTATTTTTAGCTTGAAATAAAGTGTTCTCCTTAAATTGTGATTAATGAATATTATTTGCATAGGTTTAGGTAAAAGGGACGTAACTCTCAATGTAGAAATTGAAATAAATAAATTCTTGAACTTAAAGTGACATGACTCAATCTTACATAAACTTGAAGAACAGTTGAAAAGTCAAATCTAACATTTTATGGGCCAAAATTAGGATACAACATAATTGGATTACAACTTTTGCTCAGCTTGCCCATCTCACGTATTTGGATCGTATTTTACAAAATACATACCTAATTGGTATAATTATTGAAGTTGTGAAATAATGACTCAATTATCAACAACTCTTATGTTGATGATAAAGTCCAAATTAGCCGTTATCATGGACCAAATTGTATTGCAAATGGGTAAAGGGGTTGTTGGCCAAAATCTGACATATCTTTGGCATTTTGCCCATATCGCATTGGATAATCATCCAATTTGCATGAATCTAGTGCCTATGGAAATAAGAGACAAGATGCTACAACTTTTATGTCGGCTAAAAAGGCTACATCGATCATTTACATTATCAAAAATGTGCTACAAGTGAGTGAACGAGTGGTTGGCCTAAATTATTGAAGTCACACTTAACATTTTTTCATTCATTGCCTATATAAGGACACTCTTAGGACATTTATAAGACTAGATAATTCTCTATGTTATTTGATTCTCATTAACATGCCTTGTAATCTAGGCTAGAGTTCTAAGAGATGAACTTTTATGTGTAATAAATCTACTTCTATACTTTGATTTTTTGTCAAGAGCTATAAATGTTTGTAAGTTATTTGTGCTTAAACTCTTATCTAGTATTTTTCTATAATTCAGAGGTTATAATTCTCATGTTTCATATATTTTCAGTCATGCATTTTTTATGTGATCTTGTTGAATTATAATTTTTATTGGTTACATTATTTTACATGTTAATCTTTTACTGCAATATTGTCAATCGATATATTATCGATCTTGGATAACATGTAACGACAATAATTGTTTGATATTCAAGTTAATCTTTTACTGCAATATTGTCAAAATAATATATTGTCGATCTTAAATAACTTGTATAAATGAACATGATTTGTGTTAATGTTTGTAAATAGTTTAGTCATCTCAAATATATATGCTATCAAATGTACAATATTTTACATATCTTCCGATTAATTGTTTGGGCTGTGAAACTTTCAATTAAGTCATAAACATTGAATCAAAGTGTAGAGTATATTTATAAAGTATAATTGTGATTCTCGAAGCCTTGCTTGCATCATCATAAGACATTTCTCTCAATTCAGAGATAATTTTATCTCATCTATTTAAACCAATTAATTAATTTTCTCCTTTGCTATTGCTTTAATATTTTACTTCACCAACCTATTTTGCCAAAAGCTTCCTCATGTGATCTATACCTCAATCTATACTACGATAGCCATATTATATTTTGAGCGTAAATAAGGATCGAACTAAAAGGTTGGATAAGTTAGATTTGAAGACAATAGGCACTGTCAAATGTGGCAAATATAATACTTTTGGCCATAATAAAAGGAGTTGCAAGTCTTAAACATCCACAAGTCTTGTTACTAAAATATGATATGAATTTTCTCATTTGTTTACTGTCCATGACATAATACCAATTCTACCCCATAGGTTTATCCTAATCAAACTTTTTTTTTTTAATTGCAGGAGCCACAATAGAACCTCACAGTATCCAGTAAACAGGATTGGTGATAAATAAAGTCATCAGTACAGTTTCTTCTATATATGCTAATTTTTTGTGTTAATTATTACAATACATGCATGAACACCTTGTTGTCAGCCCCAAACAAAAGCCTAATATAGAAAAACAAAACTATGATTGTGATACTGAGAAGCCACTGTTTGCTGATTCCATCTCACTGTTGACATATGTTTTGAAGTGCTAGTTCATCCATGTTATATAAATTACACACACTTTCCTCGCGCATAGAGTTACTACTGATTGTATGTTGCATATCATCAAAAATGGCACTTGTATTGAACTTCTCATGTACTGGCTTCCAAAACCTATAAAACTTGCATTTCCTTTGCATGCATCTAAAATATAACTTGTATAGATTTTTAAGAGATTCTGATATTCCAACATATGCTTTCTCGTTGCATTGACATGTTTTGTTGATTAAATTTATTAGATGCTAAATCACATCCTAATATTCTTTCATATGACTAATGCTTGGATGTAAATCATCATTATAGGTTCCCAAAATCACTTGTAGTCACACTCACCATTCACACAGTAGAAATTCAATTTATGTTGCTGCCATTTTGACTCAAAAATTCTAACAGCAGAACGAACATTACATTTGCACTTCGATTGTTGAATTTTATGAGCACCCCATTAATTCTGTCCAAGTTGTTTCTGTGTAGGTTGTTGCTAGACTTGATCGAGTTTCTGGAGTGTTACTGCATTTTTAGGGTGATTTTGGTTGTAATACAGTCTTTTGAAAGAGTATTCTTTGATGGTAAAACATAATTTCGTTGATTAAATTTTGGCTATGTAAATAGGATAAAATTAGTTTTATTTTAGTTGTGTTTACTAATTTGTTGGCTAAATTTGGATGTAAGACAGTGTGCTTGTATTAGCACATGTTGGATGTATTTTGGGTGAGTATTTTTGGTAGAAAGACTAGTAATACTTGGATGTATTTTAGATATGTTTTGGGCTGAAATATTAGCAAAGAATGGATAGTATTGAGCTTCAGTTTATTTGCTGTAATATATTCGAATTTTTGTGGTTGTAAACAAGTGAAGAAATTGATTGTTGTTTTGCATAAAACTGAAGTACAGAAATAAATGTAAACAAAAGTAGGTTATATATGACTCAAATGTAATGGTCATAAAGTAATTAAATTTACTTTTTCGACGGTAAATAAAAAAGCTAATTCTCAAGGGTAAAATAGTAATTTAACTGATTTGTTTTCAAAACAGCTTCTTTTGTTAGGCACATTAGTAATTTTAATGATATTTTACTTTTAGGAAACAAACAAAATTTTTGGGTAATATCCCACTTTTTGTTGATATGGCTATCACAAATTTTCATAAATTCTCACGTTTTTACATGTTGTGGGCAAAATGGTAAAATAACATTGAAAGTTGATTTTCCATCCAACTGAAAGGGAAAAAATAACGGATTAGGGTAAATGTGGGTATTTTATATCTAATCGGGGTAAAGTTGTCAATTATCCCAAAACATTAGGGTAAAATTGTCTTTATCCCATTCTAATTTCAATTCTATTAAATCTTATAATTCTAATTCTAATTCCTATTCCATTAAATTTTATAATTCTAATCTCAATTCTAATTTTATTAAATGTTATAATCCTAATTCTAATTTGAATTCCGATTCCAATAAATTTTATAATCCAATCCCAATTCCAATTCTATTAAATTGTATAATTCCAATTCCAGTTCTAATTCTATTAAATTTTATAATTTCAATCTCAATCCCAATCCTAATCTCAATTCCAATTCTATTAATTTTATAATTTCAATCCCAATTTCATTAAATTTTATAATCCCAATTCCAATTCTAATTCCAATTCCAGTTCTATTAAATTTTATAATCTCAATCTTAATCCCAATTCCCTTAAATTTTATTAATCTCAATTCTAATTTTATTAAATTTTATAATTCCAATCCCAATTCTAATTCTTTTAAATTTTATAATCTAAATCCCAACTCCATTTTTATTAAATTTTATACTCCTAATCCCAATTTCAATTCTATTAAATTTTATATTTCAATCCCAAATTCAATTTCAATTCTATTAATTTTATAATCTCAATTTTAATTCTATTAAATTTTCTTTTTTTATTTCACTGTTCGAGAAATTTTCCATTTGGTTATGAAATTTCTCAAATTGAACCCGATCCGACCTAACTTGACTTAATCGGGACAGAATTCTATCCTGATTTGTCTCAAATATCATTTTCATTCTTAAACCGACCTGAAATTTTTAGGATGAATCGATCAGATCGATTCAGGAGTGGAAAGTTTACCCAATCCTACCTAAATTTTTAATAAATTTTTAAGTTTAAAAGATTTACTACTTTTATTTTTTAATAATAAAATAATATACATCATCATTATGAAAGGTATATTTTATTAAATACATAAATATTGCAATCATCTCCACCAAAGAGAAAAGAAAACTAAGTTAGTAAAAAACATACTAAGCTTTTAATTAAAAAATTTATTTTCCTTGAAGGACTAAGAAGACAAAAGCTTAGTAATCATTGTTTTTTTATTTCCATGTACCTAATTTATTTCTTTAGATTATTATATTAAAAATTTATTAATAAGGAGGCTTATAAATAGACAAGTTAATTATCTTGTAAGTAGGCTATATGAGCAAATTGAAGTGCTCTTCCAAAAGCTTTAATATCAACTCTTGCAATTTCTTCAATTCTCATTATCTCTATTTATTCATTTTAGCTTTACATTTATAATATGTTATTAACACTAGACTTTACTCTAGGAGGTATCTCATATCTCCTTATACTCTCATATATAATATAATTATTCTTATGAGTCTGCTATATGGTTGCCATTTAATTGAAATCTCCACATCAAAAGTTAAGGATTAGTTTATATTTTTTATTGTATTATATAACATCTTCTTATTTTCTTGATCTGTATTCTGAAGACAAAGAAGAAGATATATATATTATTTGAAATGATATATACTATTTGAAATTCAAAGCTCAAGAATTTAAAGACCTTTAAGGATTCGAAGAATGATTTAGAAGAAGTTGAAGACTATATGTTCAATCTCACAAAGCTTGAGTTCGACATTCTAGATATGTCAAGTGAGAACTATTTATCTTGGATGTTAGATGTTGAAGTTTATCTAGATTCTAAAAGTCTTGGCAACACATTTAATAATAGAAACATTCCTTTGTCACCATCTTCATTAAGCATTAAAAAGGAAATACCCACACAAACTTTTAATTGTTGTTTCTTTTAAAAATGTGAATATATGTTATTATCTTGATATTTAATAATTTTCTTCTATGTACAAGAAGGATACAGATTTAAACAGTGAATTATATGTCCTCAAAAAAGATGGAGAGATATGTCTAGTAGATAGTCCGATAATGCATACAATCTTTTGAAAGAAGAATTATTTCTCAAATCTGATATTAGTTAAAGTGAAAATGAATATTATATCAGGCTCTGCAAGCTTGATTGAGGCTTTTGGAAGAGCTATGATATTCTTAACAAATGGCACAAAAGTGTACATCCATGATACCTTGTATTTACCTAGATCAAAAGGATCCCTAATTAACTTCAAATATATTTGTCATAATAATTTCCATATATAGACTATAAATGAAAATAACTTGGAATATCTTTGAATTACTTCCAAAGTCTCTAGACAAGCAAATATTGAAGAAGTTTTTAATGTTTCTCATATGGATTTTATTATATAATGATCAAAGCATTTGAAAGCTAAGTAACTATAAATGAGAAGTAAAATATCCAAAAACTTTCATGCTCAAACATGGCCATCTCAGCTATCCTTAATCAACAATGATGAGAATAATTACTAAAAATTCTTGTGGACAATCATTAAAGATTTATCCAACAATAAGATTTACACTACTTGTTTACAGGGTAAAACAGTTGTTAGATCATCTCCTTTAAATTTGGCTTTGAATTTCCATAATTTTTGCAGAGAGTTTAGAGAGATATTTGTAGACCGATCAACTTGTCAAATAGATCATTTTGCTACTTCATAGCCCTGATTAATGCATCTGCATGATGATCACATATTTGTTTGCCAACTATATATCATCTTAATTTTGCTAAATTATTAGTGCAGGTTATCAGATTACATGCATGGTTTCCAGATTACCCAACCAAGACCTTATGTCTTGATAATTTTGGTAAGTCTACTTTCAAGACTATGATAACTACTGCATGTCAATAGGAATTAACATCAAGTGTCACATATTCATACCTATAATGGGTTGGTATAATCATTTATTAAGAGTTTTTTTATGATTACAAGAACTTTGCTACTATGTACTCAATTACCTACTTTAGCATAGGGTTATACAATTTTTCTTGTTACAGCATATTAATATGCCTATGGCCAACTACTTAACATGAATATAAACATTGCAACTGGTGTTTTGTAATTAACTTAATATATACCATCCATGTAATCTTTTTATTCTATAAAAGTTCTAATTGCACCTCTTCAGTGCATTAAGATAGGATGTTTAAAAATTTATATAGGTTTTAACTTACCATCTATGATCATGCTTTTAAAATCCTTAACGAGTGATTTGTTTACTACATGTTTTGTAGATTGTCGTTTTGATGAGACAAATTATCCTTCATTAGAAGTGAAAAAAATTCTTTTGGAAAACATGTGTGAATTATTCAAGAAAATAACCCATATGTTACAAAATAAAAATAAAGTGTGCATGATAGTTTATATGTAGTAAATTATAAATCAGATGGTTGATGCATTTACAATTGCATCAAAAGAAACCAACTTATATGTGCTAGTTATTAATGTACCAGCCTGAGTAGTTATCTTGGAAGAAGAACTTATTGAAAGGGTAACTGAGTCAATGTTTGTTGCACATTAAAAGTGTGGTTGACCACTTGGTTTAAATGATTTTGTTTCATAGAAAAGAAAAATACAAAATCAAAATCCTAATATAAACAATGCTCAACCTATAATTGAAAACTCTTCTAAAAAAACATAATGATCATAAGATATAATGAGAGCCCTAAAAGTGATTCATGTATCAAAAGTAGTTCAAGTCTTAAAAGTAGCTAGAAATAAAGAAACAAATATTAATGATGTGTTTGCATTTATAATGTGTTATCATGAATTATGATTTTAAATCATTGTTTGTTGATGAATGCAAACTAAGACATTATTGGCCAAAATAGAAAGAAGTAATTTAAGTATAATTAACTTGTTTAGCCAAATGTGAAGTATTTGAGCTTGTGATCCAAACACCAAAGTGTGTCAAACCCATTATATACAAATAGATTTTTGTAAACAAACGTAATAAGAAAAATAAACTTGTGAGATATAAAGCTAGAGTTGTTGCTCAAGGCTTCTCACAAAGACTTTGGTATTGATTATGATGAGACTTATTCTTTTGAAATGGATGCCATTATATTTCGATTCTTAATTAGTTTGACTGTATCAGAAAAATTTAACTTCATCTTATTGATATGGTGACAACCTACTTATATGGGTCACTTAATCTTAATATTTATATGAAAATCCTTAAAGTATTTAGAATGCCTAAAGCATTTCAATCACTATTGTAACATATATTTTATAAAATTATACAAATCTCTATATAGGTTGTAGCAACCTAGATGCATATGGTATAATTGTCTTAGTAAATACTTGTAAAAGAGGGATATATTAATAATCCCTTTCTCCTTGTCTATTCATCAAGAAGTTAGATTTTTGGCTTTGTAATTATAGTATTTTATATCGATGATATGAATCTAATTAGAACTCCTGAAGAACTCCATAAAATTGCTAGGTATTTAAAAATTAAATTTAAGATAAAAGATTTGGGGAAATTAAATACTATCTCTAGTTATAATCTTGTAGATCGAGCACAGTTTTAAATGGAATATTAATTCATCAAATAAAATATTTTGAATTTTTTTTTAAAATTTTACAATATGATAGTTTAGTCTCTTAATCTAAAAAATGATCAAATTCATTCAAAAATGGGAGACATAGAGGTAATTGGTATCGAAGTACCTTATTTGAGTGTGATTGGTATTTTATTGTATTTAACACAATGCACTAAATTAGATATAACATTTTCAATAAATTTATTGACAACATTTAGTTCTTAACCTACCAAAAGACATTGGAATAGTATAAATATATTTTCTTTATTTTCATAAATTAACAAATTTGAGATTATATTATTCTAATAAGCTAACACAAAATTTAAATCTTATTGGTTATACAGATACAAGTTATTTATCTGATGCCTATAAAGCCTAGTCATAGACAGGATATGCCTTTACTTATAATGGCATAACAATTTCTTAAAGAGCTACAATGCAAACTATTATTGCCATCTTCTAAAATCATGTAGAAATTATTTCATTACATAAAGCAACTAGAGAGTGTATATAGCTATAATCAGTCATCCATCGTATTTAAAAAATATGTGAATTATCTTCTACTAAAACTTCTCCAATAACTATATATAAAGATAATTTTGATTACATTTCTTAAATCAGATGAGGATACATCAAAGGTAATAAAATCAAGCATATCATACTAAAATTCTTTTACACTTATGATCCCTAAGAGAAGAATAAAATTAATGTTAGACATATGTACTCTATTGATGATTTTGTGGATTTATTCACCAAAATTTTACATAAATACACTTTTGAAATGATGGTACATGACATCGATGTTGGAGTGGTTATGACATTCAAAATGCAGTGGAATAGAAAACAAAAATTTTTTAATCTTTATTTTTATTAGATAAAAATATTTTTTATTATAGGATCTTATGAATATATGAATTTGATATTAAAATAAATAAAAATTAACAGAAATAAAAATATACCTGAATCCAAGTTAGGTTTTCTTCTAACAAGGGATTCTAAACTAAGCCCCTTGTTCTCAGTAAAAAAAAAAGTGGGTTTCCTATTTTTTCTTCTTTTAAAGAAAAAAAAATGCATTTTGTGTGTTTAACGTATTTTTATGTGAGTCTCCTCTTTAGGTTAATCTTCTCTTTTTAAAATAATAATTTAATTATAACATTCATTAATTAAATTATTATATATTAAAAAGAGACCTAATTAATATAAACTACATAGAGTGCTACTCTTTGTAGTTAACATATAATACCTAACAATTGAGCATTATTAGACTTTCAAAATTAGTAGACTTTTACTCTTTTATAAAAAAGAAAACACCTAATTAAAATAAAATCTTTTTAAAAATTTCAAAAATTATCGTTAAGATTTTATATATTTAATTTCTTAAATTAAATATTTAATTATATTTGAATAAGATATTATCTATATTAATTAATTCTTAATTAATTAATTTTATCCAAATATAAAATATACGTATTTAAAAACTATTTTCTAGACACAAAAAATTTGTATAATAATATAATCATTTTTTTAATTGTTCACTGTAATAACGAAGAGGTGGTATTAGGGTACGGACCTATAATTTCAAACTCCAATAAATTTTGAATAATTAATTAAACTCTTTAATTAATTAATTCAATTTATTAATTTTAGTGTTATTCCATTAAAAATTTAGAATTGTACTCTTAAAATTGTAGATATAGTTTACTCAAAAAATATAGAGTAGTCAATTGATTTAATCTCTACAAGCCATTCAACCCTCCATAAATGGTTCATAATTAGATCTAGATCAATTACCGTTTTACTCCTCTAATTATTTCTTTATCCTTAAGTACTATTAATTCACTAGTGAATAGTTAATTTATAACATTATTACAAATTGAGCACTCTAACCATTCAATTCTAGAATTAACCCTTAAAATAACTTTCTTTCTAACTTCCATTTGGAATGAATGAATTTTATATTTGTAAATCATATTTCCAACTATTTATCTCACTATGCCACCAAAATACAAGTTTTTAGCATGTTCTTTAGACAAACTATAATGAGTATTTCAAATGATATAATGACACAAACAGGAGTTAATGATCACTTAGAATTAAGGTTAATTTGCATATGATCATCAGTTAATGTTATTTAAATTCTTAATTAATAACGGTAGTTTACATAAGAATTCAAATTACGTCTTGTTCAGTCCTATTTAATCATATGATATATAGTGCCTCCACCATAATGTCACTACATTAGTGATTCGGATAAAATCACTATATTTTAAATGTCTGTGGACTGCACTAGTAATATTTAATTAAAGATCTTAAATTTTAATTAATTTATTACTGATTTTTCTGTTTATTATCCATAATTTTAATCTTCTTGTATATAACAATTATATACTAAAGTTATGGTTATATAAATAAACAAGAAATGTTTTGATATTTATGTCATAAAATTATAAATACTTTTCAAATATAAATTTGTAATTTTATTAATTTCATAAAAATAGTACAAATATATGCTTTTAGGGCACTATCCCTAATAATTGATATGCGTTGTCTCAACAAACTATCAAATTGATACATATCATGTAGATGGAGAACTTTAGATTAGAGGGGACATGATCTGCGATTGGGAGAACTTCAATAACTATTATGGATCTATACGCACTATACTTTTTTTCCTTTTAACTAGGTTTTATCCTACTAGGTTAACTAGTAAAGATTTTTAACGAGATAGATGATGGGTTAACACCACTTTATGGTTCAATAATAATTATATTTCTTTTATTTAGGTTTTTATCTCACTTGGCTTTTTCTTAGCAAATGTCAAAATCAATTATCTAAAAGTGGTGGATATCTAAGGTGGAATGTTGTAAATCAAGTGGATGGATCTCCCCCAAAGAGAAAAACAAAACCAAGCTAATGGAAGCCACACTAAGCTTTGGACCGGAAGCACTAAGCTTTTGATTGAAAAATTCATTTTACTTAAAAGGGCTAAGAAGATAAAAGCTTAAAAATCCTTATTTATTTATTTCACGTATACCATTTAATTTTCTTTTAGTTATTATATTCAAAAGTCATTGATGAGGATACTTATAAATAAATAAGTTCAATGTCTTGTAAAGAAGGCATACAAGTAAATTAAAATACCCTTACACTCTTAGAGAAATATTATTAAGTACTCCCTTAATTCTCTCAAATCATATTATCTTCCTAGTTATTTCATCTTTACATTTATAACAATAAAATGCCATTTACAAGTAGTGCTTTCTGAGTGTACCTTTGGCACCACCAAACTTGGCCCAACATGTAAAACCTTAAAAAACTCTAAAATCGCACCTACTTGATGCATTGGCCATTTGCATTCTCACCCTCTCACTCACTAATCACCAACATTCAAAATGTTTCCTTCCTAATTCTAAATCTTCACACTCTCCCATACATAAAACTTTAACCCTAGACTTAACCCACCTCTTTCTCTCCACCTAATCTTACCCTAAAAATCCGCTTACTTTCCCTCCAAACACCTCTACCCTCCCCTACAACTTTCCACCTTTCAAAAACATCCCCAAAACCCGCTTTCTCATCGATGTCTTCCACATTTTGCCAATTTCTCTTATTTTTACTTTCTTTCTTACCTTCACTCTAATCGTTACGCTGTTCTTTCCCCTTCTTGGTCCAAAGGTATCATTGTTTGCTCCAAAATGACTTCCTACCTTCTCTCTCAAATTTATTTATCCACTACCCAAAACATTTTTTTCTGATTGATGGTTATGATGTACATGTTCTTCTTGATGCAAATCCTTGCCCGGTGCTGTCAATTTCTTGTTTAAGGTTCCACCAAAATGGTAATTTCCAGAGGTATATTCACATAGTGATTTTCAATTTTGTAGAATGATATGTTAGATATTATCTCCTTAATGTGGTCTACATTTGAAATTTATTTTTTTAATAATAATTAATAAATAGTTAGTGGGTGATGTGGTAAATGTCTTATCAAATAACGTACATAATAAATGGGATATATTTGCCAATATTAAATCATATACATAAAATTAGGTGAGATAAATGTTATCCTATAAGTACTCACTTTCTTGATAGGAGAAATTGATAAGGTTATATATAAAAGAAACGTAAGGTTCTTATCCTAGCCAAGTGAGAGATACGTTAAAATTGTTACTATGAAATCCATTACTAAGAAACTTTCAATAGGAGTAGGATAGAAAGCCTAAAGTTATCTATTTTCACTTGAACAATAATGGCTGAAAGTATGATCTGTTATATTTATATTTATGTCAAGGTTTCTAACATAATGATGTCAGATACTCTAATGACCTGAGTTTGTGAGTTGTGATGCAATTTTTTCAGATACTTATTCTTATAACCCTAAGTTTCTATTTCTTGTGCAAGAAGAGAGTGTTAAGTATGTAGATAATGTGATTAAGAGGATTGGAGATGAGTGGAATGAGGGTTTATAGAAGAGGGTTTTGTTTCTTGCAGGGCAACTTATGGTTTTGGGAAAGAGAAAAAAAAATTATTGAGATTTCAAGGAAATGCGGTAGGAGGATATATGTAGATTTGAGGAAAATAGCATCTATAAACAATTCAAAGATTTATTTTTGTGATGATAGACATGCACACGTGCAAGGAGGATGAAAATAATATGCAGCGTCAACTTGAGAACACTTACTATTGGATCAGGGAAAACTTATCAATACTATATATATAAAAGAACTCAATGGTTATGTTCTATATCATGAGATGTTCGATCATGCAATAAAAATTTTTGAACCCTGAATATGGAAATATGCTACAATTACCACTTTTAATCTAGCACCAATTATGGTTAGTCATTCTAATTGTATTGTCATTATCCCTCAATTAATTATCAAAACCCTTTGTATAACATATATTGTAATGTAATTGAGAATATCTTGGCACTGAAGTGTCTTTCCCTTAAAAAAAATAAATATATGATTGGTTGCTTATTTTCAAGTTGAATTCAAGGCAGCTAATCAAGTTTAAAAATTTGAAGAATTTGCCAATTCTTTCTTCTTCACTTCCTAAAGAAACTTTGTTTATGTTTTTCATGTTCTCACACAACAATCAATGTTGTTTTTCTTTTCAAAGAAGATGGAGAACAGAAACTTATGTTCTACACAAGAAAATTTTTGCTGAAAATAGAAACAAAGTACTCAATAGCCAAAAAATTAATGCTGGCGTTTGAGTAGGCTAAGGAAAAATTATAGGCATTATTTTGAGGCTCCAAAGTGGTAGTATACACTTCTTACCACTTCAAGTGTATCTTGTAACACAATCAAAAGACCAACAAATATGACAATGAGTTTGACAAACTTAGACATATAGTAGTAATGAAGAATAATAATGAAGGGGTAAGTGATAACTAGCTTCTCACTAGAATATGGCCAATAATAGAAGATATAATAACAATGAGTTTGACAAAATTATATTTAGAGTACTAATCAAGAACAACAATGAAAGAACAGGTGATAACTCACTTTTTACTAGAATATAGCAATAATAGAAGATAAAATTCTGCTTCAAATTGACCAAAAGGAGGAATGAGTGTGGTAAATGCATACGGTGGGTCGATGAACCAGTAAAGCTTAGAAATAGAGATAAGAATTCAAAGTTTAGAAGAAATTACATTCAGTATGTACTATATCTCTTATTCCTTGCTTGGGGAATGAAGCAGAGTAAGAAGCTTTGGTTAAAGGATTGATGTTGGCGACAAATTACTAATGAGGAAGCTAAAAGTCCACAATGACTCATTCCTTGTGATTTTTTAATGAAATGGTGAATATATAGACACAATTAAAAAAAGAAAGGATGAAGGCCTACTATAGTGAAGTTAAAGAGATGATAATCACTCAAACTCTAAGTGAAAATACATAAATAAATATACTAGCAAATGAAGCCTCAACTGCAAGATAATCTCTTCTAAGGAAAGTTCTAATACTTAGGAAGGAAAGAATTGCTCTAGAAGAAGAAGTGAAACAAATACAAGAAATTTCAAGTGTAAAAGGCAAGATGAAGCCCTATATAAACCTTTTGCAAGATGGAAGCCTTCTATCAAATAGGAACGAAGTTTATGAGCTCAATAGCAAAGTAGAAAGGTTCGCACTTACTAACGAGGAACTATATAGATGATCATTCATTGGCCCATATTTGGAATGTATGAAAGGGGATATTAGAAGGAAAGCTTTTGGTAATATATTGAGGAATCTAAGACAATTATAGTAGTAGAACAATTTTACCTCATAAAATTCTGGTTAGAGTTCTTTCTCTCCTTCCTCTATAGGCTCTTCTAAATGGGAATCTCTTGAACTACCTCTTTTTTACTCTTTGTCAAGACTCTATTATTGCCAACTTCTTTACCTTTTCCTCATCTATTCTTATATAACTAAATGCTCAATCGTAGGCTATGGGAAAACTATAAACATAGTTCTTTATCAAAGTAATATAAAAAAAAAAAACCTATTCAACTATAACCCCTCCTTCAAAGCCTCCAAAGTAATTCGTAGGTTAAAAGCTTCGAGCTGTATTCTTTCTTCATAAAACCTAACCATGAACACCTTCAAGCTCTTCTTTCAACCTCGCTTAATTTTTTAAAGTTGTCAAAAGTCTTTTGCTAACTTCCAAGCGCCTCAAAACTATTATACAAACCTATCTATCAACTCATTTTAAGTTGCAATGCTCCACTGCATCAAACCCTTGTACCGTATTAGAGCTTGTCCTTTTAAGTTCATGTGGAATAGCTAACACATCTGACCATACTAAGCCCAGAGACCGATAAGAGATTGATGCGATATTTCTATATCATAAATTAAGTGCAAGTATACACTATCGTATGCAAGTAATAAAGAGACTAAATAAGTCGGATGTCGAACCCACAGGGATAATTTCTTCTTTTTAACCAATTACTAAAATTATATCTTCCTAATAATTATTCAGAAAAATAAAAATCTAAGACTGAATGTAAGAAATATAAAACAAAAACACAATGTAAAGAGAATAAATGATAGCAATGTAGAGAAAACCTAGGATTAATATTATCCCTCAATATGCTTTTTAATGATTAATCCTATAATATTTAACTCACTTAGTCTTTATTATTGATCAAGACACTAATGTATTCACAAGCCTCTTCCAAGGTCATGCAAGTATACCCTAATTTACCAAATACCTATATTCCTATGGTACTTGTAATAAACTAAGATTCATTAAGATTAGGTCTTATTGATCATACATGCCAATTAGGTATATTCCTATCCTAAGTTGAAACTTGCATATGCAACATTGAATGTTACTCTACAATCATGCATCAAATTACCTAGGTCTAAATATTATGATTCCTCTTTCGAGTTTATCAATAATATTACCAATTCATTCACCATATATTGGCCAGATATATTGAAGCATTAAACACAAGTAATTTAAATAATAAAAGACTAAGTTTATTAAATACTAAAAAGATATGGCAATTAAGCACACATATTGAGTTCAAATATTAACCCTAGAAAACAAGTTTAGCTCATGGCTACAAGAGAACAGCAGTAAAAATAATTATAAAACATGATACAATCAATCGCAAACCAATATAGACGTCGAATTGCTCTTAATTGCGCTGCCTAGGAACTCTTGATGCCGAAGAACGTCTTGTATCTCTCTCTAAAGTTGATTCAATTAAGCTCCTATTGCTCTCCAAGACTCGTGCTCTGTATTCTTGGTGCTCTTGGGTTGTCTTGGATTCTTTTTTGAAGGTTGGGAACGAGTGGCTTTTTATAGGGATTGATATGAGCTTAAAAATCTCAATTCTCGTCGGACTAGGACTCGCACTACCGCTGGCGCGCTATGCAGTTGTCGCTGGGGCGACGCGTGAAAAAGCTATCACCGCTGGAGCGGTGGGATTTTGGCGCTGGGGCACTGCATGAAAACGGCTTTACCGCTGGCGCGGTATGTGAATAGCGCTGGGGCGCTGGAACATCACTAGCGCGGTGAATCTTCGGCGCTGGAGCGCCAGACGTGACTTAAACAGGTCGTTTTTCTAATTACGATCACTATTCCAACGCTGGGGCGAAAATACTTGTGGCGCGGGGGCGCTGGACTCATAATTTGAAAACTTTGCATTTTAGTCCCTGTTTTCGCTCCTTTTGCGTTCTTTCTTTAAATTTCGTTCAAGTCCCTATAAATAACAATAATGCACATAAATAGCCATCTATTCTCATAAAATCATAAAATATCAATAATAAAAACATAAGAAAATATATGACAAATTTGCCCTTATCAGAGATTGGTAATGTGATCCACAAAGTGTTAGGTAACCTAAACATCACCAAGAGTTCTATATCTCTATACTCGCCAATAAATGGAGACTTCAGCTCCCTCTCTCTAGACTTTAGTGTAAGAGGGTTATGTTGTCTCCTTCTTTCCAACATCTCTAACATTCTCTACTCAATATTCTTAACCTCTCCTCTAAGGCCATCTCTCAAGTTCTATCTCTGACAACACCTTCCTCCTTACTTATTTGCTTTACACATGATATGTGTCTGGCATCATTTTGATCTAGCTCTTCCTTTTCTTATCTTTCGCATGACCTTTCACTCTTCGGTTATGGTTTTGGTTTATCTCAAGGGCTCTCACTCCTCAACCACAGTTTTATTTCTCCAATCGAGTGTATCTATAATAAGCTTGTATTGTTTTTGTTGGTATTGTAGTGTTATATAAGCCTGACGGCCCAACCAATGGACTAAAAAATTCTTTCTCTACCTGATTTCCCTTCAATCTCTATTAGGTATCCAAAAACTCTTCCAATAACTTCCTCATTTTCTTCATTTCTTTCATCGCCTCCTCAAATTCTCTTTCTAGATTTCATCTCCATTGTAAACCTTTTATTGCTCCTACTAACAATCAATATTCTCCTTCCACTCCTCTGGCTTCTCCATCATATATAGATTCTTAAGGTCTGAATTTTGTGTTGAGCTCCACTTTTCTTTTCAAGAAGATGCCACTATCTTTCTCTAAATAGCTTTCTTATTTAATCATAAATTTGTGATCACCATGACTTTTTTTCACCACTTCCCACAAACACCAATATATTGACCCTGGTTCTCAAGTACAAACTTAGACCTCAGTTAATAGATAAGATTTTATAAAGATACCCTTTCACACTACGAATGCTTTTCGGGTTCTCCTTCGGAGCATCTAAGATCTCCTATTACACTCAGAAACACAGTTAAGACTGTACTGATGGTTGTTTCTTGTGGAGACCTTCTGATGTACAACTTAGTAAACTTAAGTTGAGAATTATCTAATAACCAAAAAAATTAGTGGGTCAAAATTATGTTTTAAAATTCTTATTTGCTTTTTTTTTTCTCTTTCTCTCTATGTATGTCTAATTATATCTAGTTTATTATTTTCATAAGCGAGGCCTAGTATTCTCTTTTAAAAGTTTATTGATGATGGCCCACATTACTGATTATGTGAGCAACTCTAGAATATAGGGGTCATGTCTTTGGTGCTCCACATATTGCGTTCATAGAAGATATAGAGAATGTGCGATCTCTCTATGAGTTCTTCAAGCATTGTGGGTCAATTATCTAAGGGATGGTTTTGAGATTTTTTAGTTGCTAACTTCTCAATCTGTTACCACTTGTATAAGTTGTCGAACTGATAGAGATTAAGTAGGTCTAATATTTTCATCTTCCAAATCTAATAGTTGTTTGTTTAATTTAAAATTATTTGAGTTTTCATGTATTTTATTATTATTTTGTAGGTTTAGAATCAATGGAGCAAACAGGAATGAAAATTTAATGAAAATAAGCCAAAAATATCAAATTTTCTATAGTACCTTGCTACTATGATGAGCTACATTAGCTTTTCTACATTGCCAGTACCGCAACATGCAAATTTCAAGTTGCAACGCTCAAATTAGTATTGCAGTGCCCAAAATCAGTGTAGCAACGCTGCATAAACAATAACATGTGAATAGTATAGTTGAACAAAAACCATGTGAACAGTACTCTTAATTTGACTTATATTTGATATTTTATTCTAATTTAAAAAGTTAAAGAATGTGCGGTCTCTCTCTGAGTTCTTCAAGCATTGTGAGTCAATTCTCTCAGGGATGGTACTGAGATTTTTTTGTTGCTAATTTCTAAATCACTTACCACTTGTATAAGTTGTCGAATTGATAGAGATTAATTAAATCTAATATTTTCATCTTTCAAACTTAATAATTTTCCGTTTAATTTAAGATTATCTGGGTTTTCATGCATTTTATTGTTTTTTAGTAGATTTATAATTAATAGGTCAAATAACAATGAAACTTTAATGAAAATAAGCCAAAAATATCAAATTTTCTATCGTACCTTACTACAGTGACTAGCTACAGTAGCTTTGCTACATTGCAGTATCGCAACATGCAAATTTCACGTCGCAACGCTCAAATCAATATTGCAGCGCCCAAAACCAGTGTTGCAACGCTGCATAAACAGTCACACGCGAATAGTATAGATGAACAAAAACCATGCGAACAGTACTCTTAGTTTAACTTATATTTGATATTTTATTCTAATTTAGAAAGTTAGAGAATGTGCAGTCTCTCTCTGAGTTCTTCTAGCATTGTGGGTCAATTCTGTTGATTATTTGTGTTTTCATGTATTTAATTGTTATTTTGTTGGTTTTGAATTAATAAAGCAAATAAGGATGAAAATTTAATGAAAATAAGCAAAAACTATCAAATTTTCTACAGTGCCCAACTACAGTGATGAGCTCCAGCAGCTTTGCTAGATTGCCAGTATCGTAACATGCAAATTTCATGTCGCAACACTCAAATTAGTATTGCAGCGTCCAAAACCAATGTTGCAACGCTGCATAAATAGTAACACGTGAATAGTATAGATGAACAAAAACCATGTGAACAGTACTCTTTGTTTGACTTATATTTGATATTTTATTCTAATTTAAAAAATTAAAGAATGTGTGGTCTCTCTGTGAGTTCTTCAAGCGTTATGGGTCAATTCTCTAAGGGATTGTTCTGAGATTTTTTTAGTTGCTAACTTCTCAGTCAGTTACAACTTGTATAAGTTGTCGAACTAATAGAGATTAATTAAGTCTAATATTTTCATCTTACAAACTTAATAGTTATTCGTTTAATTTAAGATTATTTCGGTTTTTATGTATTTTATTGTTATTTTGTAGGTTTAGAATCAATAGAGCAAATAAGGATGAAATTTAATGAAAATAAACCAAAAATATCAAATTTTCTATATTACCCTACTACAGTGATGAGCTACAGTAGTTTTGCTACATTGCCAGTATCGCAACATGCAAATTTCAGGTCGCAGCGCTCAAATCAGTATTGCAACGCCCAAAACCAGTGTTGTAATGTTGCATAAACAGTAACACGTAAATAGTATAGATGAACAAAAACCATGTGAATAGTACTCTTAGTTTGACTTATATTTGATTATTTATTCTAATTTAAAAAGTTAGAGAATGTACGCTCTCTCTGAGTTCTTCTAGCATTGTTGGTCAATTCTCTAAGGGATGGTTCTGAGATTTTTTGGTTGCTAATTTCTCAATCAGTTACCACTTGTATAAGTTGTCAAACTGATGGAGATTAATTAGATCTAATATTTTCATCTTTCAAACTTAATAGGTGTTCGTTTAATTTAAGATTTTTTGAGTTTTCATGTATTTTATTGTTATTTTTTAGATTTAGAATCAATAGAGTAAATAAGGATGAAAATTTAATAAAATAAGTCAAAAATATCAAATTTTCTACAATACCCTACTACAGTGATTAGCTACAGTAGCTTTGCTGCATTTTCAGTATTGCAACATGCAAATTTCGCATTGTAACACTCAAATCAGTATTGCAACGCCCAAAACCAGTGTTGCAATACTGCATAAGCAGTAACACATAAATAGTATAGATAAACAAAAACTATGTAAACAATACTCTTAGTTTGACTTATATTTGATGTTTATTCTAAGTTAAAGACATAAACCTATAAATAGAAGACTAAAAAGTCTAATTCAAAAATCAATCAAGAATAGAGAGAAGAAAGAGCAATTTTTAGAGGATCACAAAGACTATGAGATTGAAGACTATTACAAAATTAGTTTTATGTCTTCAACTATTTATATTTCTAATTTTCTATTATTTTCATGATCTTATTATTGATAAGCTCTAGAACTCTTTATTTCACTATAAGCTAAGTTTTGAATCTAGGATTACTACTTTGAACTTAATATGTGATTGAATTTAAGTCTTTTATTATTTTTATGAACTCAATAATATAATTGTTCAATCATTTTTCGCTTAATACTTTCTAATTACTTGATCACTAATTAGATTATTGTGGGAACCCTAATAAACTTGACAAAAGAATTTTTGTGTTAACCTTGGATAATTTGATATATGATCATAGGGTAACAATCATGAGTTTTATATAGGATAGACAGAAACCTACATGGCATATATAGTATTAATAGATTAATTTTTAATGAATCTTATTATCATCTGATTATCATAGATATATAGGTAATTGTTAGAGTATGATATAGTCACTTTACCATCGATATAGGCTTGTTATAATATTAGGGATCTACCCAACAATTCATATTGAGAAATTAACTTAAAAAAAGATTAATTGGTTCAAATACATATCAAAGGACAGTTGTAATTTTAAGTTTTATCTATTATTAATGCTTCTATCTTATTATTATTTAAGTCTTTTGTATTTTGTTAATTTTCTATTACTTAGCTAAATCACTGTTTTTTTAATTTTCTTTCACTAAATAAAAGTGAAAAGACATAATTTTAATACTTATTATAAAAAATAATAATAACTTTTTATGAGAACGATATTATAATCATCTTATATTTTTTATTTATGATAATGTATACTTACACTTAATTAAAAATTACACATTAATGACTTCAACCCTTGCGTCATTTGTTAACTATAAAAGGTATTTCCTTGTACTAATGGTTATAATTCTCCGAAATAGGCCTCAAACTTCAGAGTTTATGACATTGGCATGTCCTTAGGTCTAATGGTTGTAGTCTTGGCAATGGACCTCAGCCCTTTAGAGTCCTCTGACCCTATCCTTTAACCTAGCTTGTCCTTTCTAGTTAGGCCCCTTGATGAATTGCACCTAGAACTTGTAAGACCTTAAAATTTTTAGGTAATACCTTGGCGCAACAATATAATACATGTCATTTATTATTTTATTGTTTCATATTTTTCCTTTTCACCATATTATACCACATTAAATAATACAAATTTGTATAATCAATATATACATATAATACTGCTCAATACCATTTAAATAATGTACTTTACCCACATAATAAATTGTATGTACAAATTATTATATAATTTATATTTATAGAAATTGACTTGTTATCCTAATAACAATCCACATCATTTCATACTATTTTTTTTTATATTCACAATACACTACTAGTTTGATAGTGCTTTTATTTTCAGATATCTTTCAGAACTGCAATTAACTTCTGCAATAGTTTGTATAGAAAAAAAAATGTGTGTAGTTGCCTATAATGATGTCACTCAAAGCCAAAATATAAGTTTGTCTTTTATTCTTTCATGTAATTAGTAAACGACTAGTCCCAAAAAGGAAATCTTTTATTTCATATTTAATATATAATTGTGGATATACCTTATATCTTAATATAAGATTGTTTTTTAGCAGTAAATTAAATTACAATAATACTTAATTAAAAACTGCGCATTTAGAGCTTTTGTTCTTTTATAATTTTTTGCAGATAGTAGGCCCCCTACGCAAAAGGAAATTCCTCAAAATTTCATCTTTGTATTAAATTAACAAATGTGAGCAAACCGCAACATCCAACTTCATGTGTCAAGATGGCCGAGTTGGTCAAAGGCGCTAGTTTCAGGTACTGGTCCGAAAGGGCATAGGTTCGAATCCCGTTTTTGATACTAATTTTTACATTTTACACCAATTTTTCTTATCGCTTTACCGAACACACCTCAAAAAAAAAAAAGGGTCCTAACTGAATAACTTTCAGTCGTTCCTATTGTCAGTTTGGGCCATTTCAAGGTAAGGAGACTCAATTTCCTATAGTAACCAACTAACAAGAATTTGCAAGAAAGAAGAACGAATCAAGGCAATTTACAATTTTGGGTGATGATATTTTCATCTTTTTTTTTTTTCTTTCTTTGCAATTATACCCCATTATAAATACACCTTTCAGATCGATGTCGATGATATGATGGAGTTGTGTTAGAAATCAGAAAAGAATTCAGATATAAGTTACCGACACATTACATCAATATTTCAGTAAGGAACAAATCCATCTTATCATTTGTTTTCTACTCAAATAACAATTAAATCTTTAGTTTGTGATCTTTTTTTTTTTTAATTTAATGGCAAATCTCTTACTGGTCAAAGTCCATGCTCCGACTTAAATTTTACCTTGCCTCATCACCATATTCAAGTGATCAATAAAAGATGAGTGAGGCTTATCAATATGCTACCCTCATCATTCTTTTCACCAAAGCTTTGGAGTATTAGGGATAAAATCTTTAAGAAATAATGCTCTCTCCCCTAATATATATATATATATATATATATATATATATATATATATATATATATATGTGCATGCAGCTTGCTATGGAGATCCAAAGTTAGTACACTCTTGTAATCATCACCCATGAAACGATAAACTTATAATTAGAAACAAATTAAATACACAGAGTGTGCTTACATAAAATGGAAAAAAATAAAAAATAAAAAACCTTAATTGCAATTACTTTACATGTGCCTAGCTGTACTCATTTATTTTAGGCGCCAATGAATCACTTTCATTTCAATCATATTGTCAATTTGGGCCATTTCTAAGGACAACAGATTCATATTAAATTCCTAAGTTTCGTGGACCAACTAACAAGAATGTATGAAAGAAGGAATTGCACAAGTACACACTATATATAATTTGGGTCATTTTATGATACTGAAATTAGTATAATAGTAAAATTAATTTAAATTGTTTGATCAAATCAGTAAAAAACTTCCGTTATTGTAGAATAATCCTATACAGATAGATAGATAAGAAAAGACAGAGAGTGCAATACCACAGTGAACGACTTGCTCACCCTATGGTGCACGTCTTTAAAAATAAGCTAGCGCTTGAATTAGTTAAAAGTCCGACAGTGGAAAATTACACGAGCAATTTGAAGATTGGAAAATGCAAATTGATTTCTTCCCATGGATATGAATTTCAAAGAATAAGATACCAACAATCTATTATTTTCATTTCTTTTTTCCTATACCATGACGATTCCCTAAAAAAAATTAAATTAAACAAAATCATGTACCTTATTATTCACTATTTTAACCACAGATATGGCAACAAAAACTTTCAACTGGCTGGGGGAATGAAAAAAATGAATATCTGCCACAACATTACAGAAAGATATAAAAATAAAAAATAGAAAGATAAAAAAAAAAACACAAATTTTACTGGTTCTGGGTCTGTGAAGTTTCTTCAGGGGTCTTTGCCTTGCCCCTGAGCATGTTTGTGAAATTCCCTCTCATGATTCGACTAAATCTGGTGTCCTCTGCTGGAGTAGGTGCTGCTGGAGGCTCAGGCTCAGGCTCAGGCTCCAGAGAATGAACTGGCTCAGGTGGTGCCTCTGCACTTTCTCTCTTGCCCAGTAGACCACCCTCGCCAAAGAAGTTGGTCACTGATGATGCAATCCCAAGATGAGCACCCATTACCTTACTGATAGCCTCAAGAGTCCCACCAGACCTTTCCTTCATTATTATTTCAAGGGCTTCTTTATGCGCTGGATCCAGTGAATCTGAGTCTTTTAACAGGTTTTGTATGGCTGGTAATAGGAAGTCTCGGACACTAGTCACAGAAAGATCTGCAACCAACAGAAAAGGATAAGAATTTATTCAAATGCAAAAAAAAAAATTGGCATCTCGGCAAGGAAAATAATAGTTGATCATCAGATACAGCAGTCACTTGAATCTGGTCAGATTTCTTCAGTATTCAAGGAAACTGAAGCTTGACCATAATGTGTAAGATGAAGTTATTATGGTGCAGTTTCTTATTATAAATTAAATTAATACAGAAAAAGGCACATCCATTGAGCTGCTGAGAAATTTGGAAAATAGCAAAGTAATCAAAAGATTTTATCCTAGGATTTTCATAATTTATGGCAGCAAATTCTTCCACTAACTGAAATTACTACAAGACTTTGCTAGCCTTTGTGTTTATCATCTATTAAAAGTCAAAAACTGAGTTTTTCTCTCCAACTATGAATAAGGGGACAAAAATGTGATAATTGTCCAACATGCCTATTAGGAAGATGCATAAGGTTCACAAAACAGAAGTATAAGGAATACACTCTTCATTATAAACATGGTCTGATTTGTTCATTTGCAAACTTGGATCTACATCAAAACACTCAATATCACCGAGCTAGATCAGAACAAAAATAAATAAATCAAAGAGAAAAATAGGAGAAAGGAATGCTATATAAAACATATGACCTGCCCTTTCTTTGCCTCCTGTACTCTAAAGAAAACTGACACTTTTCAACAGTTTAGCAGGTGTAATTTTCAAAGAAAGAAACAAATTTCTTGTTTTATGATTAAAAAAAAGAATGAAGCTACATATTGGCAAATCCATAAATAATTTGACAGCCAACCAGAAAAAGAGGCTGACAGTACATTTGACAAAGGCAATATGTAAAATTTCAGTTCTATTTTTTATTCTAACATGTAAGTTGCTTAGGCATATATAAGATTTCTTCCTTCAGATATGATATCATGCCAAGTCCAACAAAAGAATCAGAACTAATTGACAAATCACATTTCTTTATGCTAATTTTTGAGATGTTTACCACTACTCAAAAAAATAAACTAAATCAATTAAAACTTGTCAAGTTTAGAATATAATTGATAAGATGTAAACCTGTAGCATCCAAAGCACGGATTGATTCACAGAAAGCATTAGCTCTCTCACGACGATGCGTGACATCACTTGAAGAAATTGGCACAGATGAGAGTTGGAAAATCTTGGATAAGAGATGTATATCATGGCTAAGGAAAGAAACAGCTTAACCTAATAACTTTCATGCTGGCAGACCAGAAATATGCCAAAATGGTTAAACACAACGCAAATATTGTACTCATTTAAATAAAAGGTTAATAAAGAAACCATTTCAGGGAGACAAATTTAGGATATAATCTCGAAGTCTATCCGTTGTGTGTGGAACTGCCACTGCCAATGCACGGACCACTGCAATAGTAGCTTCATGTGATCCATCTTCAAGAAAAGCATCCATTTGAACACGTATCTTATCAACAATCTAGATGATCCAAATTTTATTAGCGCAATGGAGGTGCTCCTTCAAGATTTTAAATTAGTCAAAACCAAAAGTTGCATACCATGTCATTTTTAAAATGTTGTGCTACAGCTCCAAATGCTTCTATGCTTGCATACTTCACATTCAGGTTTTGATCAGAGCCAAGAGTAACCAAGGCAGGCAAAATGTGAGAAGAAGCAACTTTTGCGTCGACATATGGTACCTATTGAAAGAATGAAGTTTAATGGTTTAAAATTTCATTTCATGGGTAAATAACAACCACAGTTCCATGGCAATATAACTTACAATGACTTTCAACAGATTGGCAGCATTGATTTTCATATCAATGTTGGAGCTGACAACCATTTCCCATAAAATATTGAATACCATAGCATGATGTTCTTCAAATGTACTGCATTATAGAACATACATGTAAGTCAAAAAGTAAAATGCTAATAATTAGATAGAAAGGTGTTTGCCAATAAACAAACCAAAGGAAGCGGACAGCATTAACGATCTCGGCAGTGCACTTCACTGAATGATTCTCTTTTATGGTGCCTTCAACTAACAGCTTTCTCAAGTAGTCTGTTAACTGTTCGCGCTTGCTGGGAGCACCTAAAACACCTGCCAATAGAAGTGGCAGGACACACATGGTAGCAAGTCTCTCACCGATGGCAGTTCTGGGTTTCAGACCTGCAAGAAAGAAAAAATCAGAGGATGCTATAAGAATTCAACAAAGTATCAAGAATCCAGTACCTTTGATTCTCGAATGAATGGTAGAAGGGAAAAATGTCAAATCGGCAGTATCCCCACTTGCTACCATGAACAAAGGCAGGATTATGTGCGTCAGGTAAGAAACTCCAAATTGCACAGATACAGCCAACAAAAACTGCAATATTGTTATTTAAATTAGCAAAAAAATGAAAGAGCAATTCTTAATTGCAAGGCCACAAAATTAAGGCTGAGCAACATAAAGAATCAAAGCAAAATCAAACAGAGTTACCTTAGTAATTTGGTTTCTTAAATTATCTTCTTTCTGATGTAACAAGCAGGCCAGCTGTATCAAATCAGGAAGGCAATCGACATGCATCCATTCAAATGCTGGCCATTCAATATGTCCCCTAGCCAGATATAAATATCTCTTAGAAGAAAATACAGTCACAAACAGGCATTCAAATATGTAATTTTTCTTCAATCATTGAGAGAATTGTTCTACAATCAAATGTGGTAATTAGAAAAGAGGAAAGCATAAAATGGAAAAATAAATAATTAAAAAAAAGAAGGAAAACTTACCCCTTATACAATTCAAGCAGGGAGGTAGGAAAAACGGCTTCCTTAAACAATGAAACAGAAGAAAAGGGGCATGTCTCAATTGCATTCTGCTGCATAAAAGGAAGTAGTTCTGCCAGCATTCTCAGCAAAACTTCAATGTTCCAGCGTTCTCTTTCACCTAAAACACGCAGATGTGATTCCACAGACCCCTCAACACCAGAAAGAGGTGGACAGCGCTGAAAATATTTGAAGAGTATAAGTTGAAAATGAAAAGCCATAATGAACCAGGCATGGAAAAATTTTAGTGCAAAAGGAAAGTTAATGGAAAGAAAAAAACACACCTGAGCAGAGCTCAAGATATGAGAAAGTAACACTCTCAAAATATGGTCCAGTTTATTTCCCCAATTAATCACAGTAGGAAGTAATTCTTTAAGTGTAGTTTCCACCACCATTCCAGAGGGATCACAGACCAACTGGAACATCAAATCCTCTACCTATGAATAAAAACAATCAGGCATTGGAGAAACTTCACAATTTTTAATTTTTTATATTGTTTCTTGTAAGTCATCGTATTAGGGTAAGGGGAAAAGGCTCCATTCCCTCGACCATGTGTCATCAACCTGTTCTAGAGCTTACATTGTAGCCAAACTGTCAAGTCAGAATTCTTCGCCATGATTGCCTCGAAGCATATTTAGTGAGGCTGACCTTGAAATATTTGTCCATGTTTGGAAATAGTGGAAGCAGCAATGCCAAATTGCGAGCAGCAGCCTCTCGGACCACAGTAGCTGAATCTTCTATCAGTTGTTGCACAATGGACAAAATAAGAGAATCACGAATCTCAGGTCGTACATATTCTGCAAGTTCTCCACACGATTGTGCAACAAGCAACCGACGCTCTTCATACAAGTGATTTATCTGTAATCCATGATAGTGGAACATAAAAACCAAATTTTCAGAAAAGCAAGAAATATTCAGTAAGCGAGGAGGTCCCAGAAAATTGTAGACTAAAACATACTTGTTCCCAGCACTGCGGGAGTAATTCCATTTCTGTTCTCATCTCTCCAACATTCTTAGCAAGAGTAACACATGCCTGAAAGAAGCCAAAATTATGCAGCATTATGGTCAAACAAAAGAATTATCCAATAATAAATTGTATTACTTCGGTAAGCAACCTACATCCATTATTATTCTTCTTTGCTGTTCATCTGGACGTTTAATCAAATTGAACAGAGTATGGGTTAAGGAATCTCGTGTGCTGCTATCTGGATGGTGCTCTATCGCACACATTATCAGGGGAAGAATTTCCTGTGTTTAAATAATAATACCAAACATAAAAACTTCACCCCAAAAGAGATACCGAGATGGATCTATATGTAAAAAAGGATTAGACCAAAGCAAACCTCTCGATGATTTATCAAGACATAAGGAACAATCTTTGGCAAGGCATCTGCAAGGATCTGAATAGTTCCTAAACCCTGTGAAACAACAATTATTTTTAAGATATCATATATAGCAACATTTCCAACATTGAGAAATAAGCCAACTCAAAGACTTCAATAAAATAGAAGAGGAAAAAGGGAAGGCCAAGCAACAATATCATTGAGCTTAAGGGTCGCTAAAAAGTTATGATTCTCGACCCAAATTTGACTCAAATATAGCAAATATAGACCAACAAAATTTAATTGAATAATAAAGGGATGAAATTCATGTATTTGAATAATTAAGCAAATCGAATTTTTGTTTGAGCATCCTAATTTGCCAATTTGTTTTGATTTGTTATTGTTTACATAATAATTGAATTGGACATATTTGTTTAAGACAAGAATCTATTTAGAATTCTTATAAGATTTGAAACTCTAATAATTTTGAAAAACATAATTTTATACCAAAAAAAATGTAAAACATAGAAAGAAAAAGGCAAATAATTAACAATGACAAAACAAAACCCTAAAACTAGCAGTGATAATACAGGGGATTTGTATATTTGACATGAATTAGATTCGAATTTAGTGAATATGGATCAAGAAAGATGACATATTGAAATCATGTTTATTTGTGTTCAAATGCAATATTCATGTGGAATTGAATAATTCGCTAAAAAACGAATCAAATTCAAATTTGAATTTCTTATTCGAATAATTAAGCAAAACCAAATTCGGATCCATGAAATCTTGTTATATCCTATTTGAATCTGTGACAAATTCGATTCTCAGATTCATATTGCCACCCCTAATTAGGCCTCAAATTTGAAACATTCCACAAAAATCCCATACTGCATTCATCAACCCAAACATAGGGAAAAAAAATTTCTGATGTCCAACCTAGAGTGTGTGTGTATATATATATATATATATATATATAAAGAGAATAAACTTGCCATTTTGTCAGTTGCAGCTTCAACACTTGGATTGTCTGATTTTAGTGGTAGCAAACTATCTGCTACTGAGGGTTCATCATTTTGTTTGGGAGCACTTTCAATGTTTCCAAAAGCAGTATTTTCATTTAAAGGACTTGTCAACCCCCCTTGTGAAACTTCCTCAGGTTTTTTAACAGAACTTTTATGAAGGGTTTGAGCACCTAGCGATTGGGAATCTTCACCGTTTACCACATCTACTGTATTAACTGGATGAGAGAGTACAGTTTTTTCTTCATCTACTTCAACAACTTTCTCTTCTGTCTGCATAGACTCAGAATATACAGAAGGAACGGAGTCAGGTGCATTTGTGCTTTCGGCCTTCAATCTTTCTATTTCCATCTTCAAAGATTTTATCTCTTCTTCATATCTATCCAAGGCCTGGAATTGGATGACATCGACATCAGTAGCTACAGAATTCCGCCCAGAGCGAGATCCCTCAATGTGCATTTTGAGTGCTGTAATTTCAGCTCTGCAATCATTATGTTCCTTTCTTTGGTGCTCCATATTCTTCTTCAAATCTTGTACCTGGAAAGATGTCATTATCATTGTACACATTCATACTTAAGAGTATCAAATGACAGTTGGTATACCAAATGCAGTATAGTAAGAATGACCTACCAAGTTCTCCCTGTCCTTAAGATCCTTATGAAGGGCCTCTAGAGATTTGGTTAACGCGCTTATTTGGCCATCAGAAATTTCTTTGGTTTTCAGCAAGCTATCCTTTTCATTATTCAACCTCTCATTTGCTTTTAATAATGACTCATTTTCTTGAAGCATAGCAATTTTCTCCTGCAGCATAAACAGTTTCATAAAGGGCAATGCAGGACCCATATCAGAGCAAATTTTACCAAATATCACATGTGAAGTCTACAAATAATTTCTAAGTACAGTTATATGACAAAATACTATAGAGATTGATAATCAAGTGACAAAAATATGTAGACAGCAGTAACATACTCATTCAAGTGACAAACTGAGGGCATATTTAATTCATTATAATAAGGACCAAATGCCCTGGTGCATGATTGCATATTCAGGCTTATGTAGTAAAGCAGTTGCAACATTCAGAAAATTGAGGTACATAGATTTTAGGAATGACCACCACCAAACTTATGTTTTCAATGTCGAATACAATATAACTAACTTCAATGGGCAATGTCAATTGATGCATATGCTGCAAATATTATAAAAGACACAAGTCTCATTGTAAATTCAACAAATATAATATAAATCAAATGATAGAACTATTAAAAAGTTGGACATTCTAGACAGATAATTCTTTAAGATCAAGACCATCTTAAAGAGAATCTTGAGGAACGGCAGATTTGCACAACTTGAATCTTCATTAACATACTGATACAAACTACAAAACTTATAAATCATCACAAATAGTTCAAGCAACTATGTTATTTGTTAACCTTATTTCTCTGTGCATCAATCAACTTAAAGAAAACAGGACACAGACACTCTGCACATGATTTGCAAGAAAGAGAAAACAGGGCAACAGAAGTGCTCTTTCCATTCAGGCCTGTGGAGCATAACAAAGGCATTAACTTGAGAGACCAAAGTTTTCGGTACCCTCTATATGGAAACTTAAAGAGCAACTTGCCTACCCTACTTGTATCTGAAAATATACCTCAGCAGCCTGTGTAGTGGAAGAAAGATACTGATAATAATAATGGCGTAAAGCATCTGGTACACATGCAGGTGTATTCTGCCAGATATCTAAATTCTGGTCCGTAACCTGAGGCAAGAGTATTGACAAATTAGGATCATGGTTTACAATTAATTACACCCATAAAGCAACAGGCACACCTTAACCTGGTTGGAAGATTCTATACCTCTTAAGGGTCTACAAGATGTCAACACAGGACATAAGATAAATAAACAATGTCCAATGTCCCACTCACCATGGCACATAAAACATCTCACATCCTCCGATATAATTGATTCTAGCATTTTCCTTTTTTTTAACAAATTTTATATGTAAACATCCTGATACTCTACCCTTACCATGAGAAAATTTAGGAAAGCTTCCAACTCAACAAATGATAAAATGTATTCAACAAATTAATGGAAGCCAATATCTGAAGAGCCAAGTTAAAGAAAAAATAATCCATCAATCAAGTTTCAGCTTCTGCAACTGACTCCTTGCCCAGTCTAACAAACATAACATGTAACAAAGCAATTATTCTATAACTATATGCAATTTACACAAGGCATTAACATGTTACAAAGCAATTATTCTATAACTATATGCAATTTACGTAGGGCATTTAGCATTTATCCTAAAATAATCATATTTCTTGGTTTTCCATTAGTTTAATATGAGTTGACCAGGGTTTCTTTAATTGTCTAAGCATTATAGGCCGCGAATAAGACTGCAACAATTTGCATAGCGTCCATCTATCACCTGTTTGAACAGACAGAACAAGAGGGAGGGGGGGAGGAAGAGAAAGAGTGCATGCTTTCAAAATTTTGCTTACCTCTTCATAAAATGTCATTGCAGTTAGTCGATACCCTGCTATAAGCAAATATTCCTTTACAGCACAGTTAAGATCTTTACGTTCATTATCCTTCAAAGGGCCCAAATCAGAGAAGGAAGAATCCCTTTTCTGCCGTTGAAATTCAGTGCCGTGATTTACATGATTATCAGCATTTGACCCTGCAAACGCATCGAATATGTAAAAGTAATTAACAGAAAGCGGAAGAGGAGTGCTGGCTGATACAAGAGCATTCTTCGTACAAAACCAGATCCTAAAGTGCACCATTATTTACATGTACATCTTTGGTTATTAATAAATACGAAAAAGGGAATCAACATCAACAATTATATGATGTTTTTGCCTGAAAGTGGACCCATTATATTCTTATACATGACACAGTCAAAAGGGGCATGGTGTCAATTTCTTGGTCTGCAAAAAGAGTCAAGAAGTACCTAATTATTTTACCACATAAACTTGATAATGGTGCGTCTTTAGAATTTTTGGTGGATATCTTGAGCACTTGGTGGTTCCAGGTACTTAAGAAACATAGGATAAGGACTCTTCACAACAAGAAAAGTGCCCACGCAAGACAATCCACTAGTAATGAGACAACAAATGCTGAAGATGTGTAATTCCACACAAAAGGTTAAATGTATAAAGTTCATCATTCCAAATACCAGGCAGAATAAATAAAAAATTACCACTTGGATTTTCCAGCTGCAAATCAATTTTCTTCTCCAATTCAACCTTTAATTTTGCAGTGTCCTCTTGGGCTAAACGAAGCTCATACTCACTAATTGCCAATTTTTCTTGTAGTGTTTCTCTCTCTTCTAGTAAACTTTGAGGATCAGCAACTGCAATTCAATAGTAATAGGGGAGGCCAAAGTAAGTTGTATTTGGGCCACAATTTAATGACTAAAGTCAAATATCAAACTATAAAAACCATCGAACAGAAAAAGAAAGTAAGAGAAGGCATTTATAAGAACAAAAAATTTGAATCATCGGTTCAGTATTTCTTCCCTATATTAACAGTAGTAAAGAAATGACTTGAACATGAAGTTGAATTTCTATTTCAAGTTGTCCCCCCTAGTTTATTTTCTTGTGCTAATGTCAGAAACTAAGAGAACCAAAAATATTCACTTCCAATTCAGAAAATCATCTACTGTCCATGAACCTACTTATAATTGCTTTGAAATTTTGCAGTTTCAAAGATCTAAGATGGTTGAAGGTTCTTCACAAACATCATTTTTATACTCTGAAATGCTTGAATGTGTGAACTTGTAATAAATTAACTTTGCAAACCATCAAGTCACACTGATAGAAATCAGTGTAAAACTAATGATGGGAATATGATGTCACATCTTATGTTATAAATATTTAAGATTCAAAATTAAATCAATCTTTAACTAGTTCACGTAAATTTCACAGGCTTAAAATATTGCTTTCCTTAACGATCCCAACGCAGCGTTTAGTTAACCAAACTGATCGTTGTTCACATCAAAAGCCGAGCAAATACTTCTTCTCACGACAATATCTTCAAATTTATGTTTCAATAGTCAATGTAATAGATTTAATTAGACGAATTTCAATTCAGATCCCTAGATTTGAACAGCAAGCAAGCGTAATGAAACGCGAAGAATATATATATATATATATAGAGAGAGAGAGAGAGAGAGAGAAAGAAATGTGCGGACCTCGGAAAGAGTTGAAGCGAGAGATGAGATCGGGAGGAAATTGAGTGCGATCGGAGAAGAACTCCTTGAGGCGAATGGCCTGAGCGTCCCGGCCATCGTCGAGAAGCTCTTGTAAAAGCTCGAACGCCGTCAACAGGTACTTCTCTTCCAGCAGGAAATTCACGACGCAATTGCACAGAGACGATCTCTCGACGTCCATTCTCTTTCACTCTCTCTGTTGCTATTACTGATGCCAAATTCAAATCAAAATCATAATAATCAAACTTGCTTTTCGTTGGATCCAAAGTGAAATTTCAACTGATTTTATTTAAATACCATGCAAAGGGCCTCTCCAGCTTAGTTCGTTGAATGAATTGAAATTAATGGAGCGGTGATCCGGTGTTGCTAAATGTATGGAGAACAGTTGTGAATCATAACTTTTGTTTTATAATTTATTGAACATAAAAAATCATCCATAAAAGAAGTTTTTTATTTTCTTAATTAATTCTAAACAAATTTTCTATAAGTTTTAAAAATTCGTTAAAAGGAATTTTTGTAGTTCAAAAAAAAAAAAAGAAATATCCTCATTATTTAAATTTAGTATCAAAATTTTTATAACAAAATTTAAATATACTAGCCACAGAAACTGAACCGGTGAAAATCAACATGGAAATTTGGAGCACCGATTTTAATGTCAACGGTCAACCCTTTTTAAAACTAATGTTAAATTTTTCATTTTTTCTTTTTTCTTACAAAATCATAAACTAGTGAGGATAAACATAAACTTAACAAAATCATTTTATTCTTTTTTCCTCTTTATCTATCATTTCTGCCGTTTATTTATTTTCTGTTTTTGCTTTTTTTCAGTTTGGTTAGGGTTTCTGACAGTACAAAGTTTCTACTTGCTATTATGCAAAGAGAAAAGGGAGCTATGAGCTAGTTGCTCTGATGAGGCTACTATGAGCCGCCGGAAAGAGGGTTGGCCTATGGGCTATGGTGGTCCTTTGTTGGGCCAGCAGAGTTTCGTTCAACTTTCTTTCAACTCCATTCAAGTTAAAGTTTATTTATTTGAAGTAATAGGTTTTTTTTTAATACTATCAATGATATAAATCAATACAATAATTCTCTTTACCGTATATAATTTATTATGTTTATATTATTATTAATTTGTGAATATTTTCTTTCCTTCCTATTTTGAATCAGCTTAAAGTCTATATAAAAGCTCACTCTATACATTATTATCACCATAAAATATATACAATTTTTATATTTCTCATATAGTATTAGCGTTCTGATTTTTTTATTGTCTCTTTGTTTAGTCGGAGACTTATTATAATTTTTTTAGAAACTCATTAGAAGTTCATTAGAGTTTATCGAAAAGCCATTGGAAATTTGTCGTTATTGACACCACACAATTTAGATTATTCAGAACCCAACAACCATTCAAACGATGATAGAACCACATGAACCAGAGGTAGGAATCACGCCATGCGCCAAAAAACACCACTACCACCAATTACTATCCTTTCACTAACAATGATTTTTTCAAGCGAATGAACCACTAACGATGTATTTGCAAACTTTTTAAACATTATGAGATTATATTGTGATTTTGATGGGGGACAACAACACAACAGCCCATGTGGGTAGCCCATGTGATGAGAAACTTTCAAGAGCTTTCAATTACATTTATTGATGTGGTTAACAGTTTGATAATTAGTCTTAAAGTAAAATTCAGTATTAGTAGTTGTTGGTAATTTTCATTAATTGTGTTGTAATAAATGTTGATATCTAAATGCTTTAGTTGTTGGTAGTGGTTGGTAGTTAGTAATTGCAAGTTGTCACTAATTGCTGTAATAAATGCTAGAAATTCTAATAGGTCTCTATAAATACATGAGAGATGAGGGGGGGAAGCATTCAAACTTTGTAATTTCAAAAACTAAAGTATTAAGCAACTTTACTTTTGAATTGGTTTTCTACCATTTTCAATTTGCGTTTTTGTTGAACGATATCAACAAATTTCGTCTTCGTGAACGAAATCATAACCCATCAACGCTTGTCCTGCGTCAGGTGGTATCAGAGTCTTGTCTTGAGATGGTAGGCCCTAGTGACTTGAACGGAGATCGTTTGAATGCATTCGAGCAAAGAATGAAAGCACGTATGAAAGAATTATAGGAATGCATAGCAGCATTAACCGAACTAATTATGAGTTCAATAGTTAATGATCCAGTACAACAAGAATACATGGTTGCAAGGAGAAGACCACATAGACAGCCACAATTTGCACCGATTAATGTCAATTTGATGGAAGAAGCTAAAGATGAGTTTGAGGTCAGACCACGAACAATAGGAGCAGCCATAGGTGCACGAAGAAGGCATAATCGTTTTATCCCTCTAGTTTATGAATTCGGAGAAGAAGAAATCAATGGACAATTTGATGGTGAATTTCTACCAAGTGAGAGGCAACAACGTCAACATGATGACTCTTATAAGGTAAAAGTTAATTTGCCTACTTTCAATGGTGCTGTTGATATATAACAATTTCTGGATTGAGAGTATGAGGTACAGAGTTTCTTTGAAATTATGAATGTAACTCCAAAACGTAAGGTAGTTTTAGTAGCCTACATACCACGTGAGGGTGTAGGCGCTTGGTAGCAATACCATCAAGAAGGTCAAAGATCAAAAGGACTGCCACATATCCATCATTGGCACCAAATGAAAACACTTTTAAGGATGCATTTTCTACCGTTGGATTATGAACAAACTCTCTTCCAACATTTCCAAAATTGCACCTAAGGAATTCATTTTATTTTAGATTATACAGAAGAGTTTCTAAGGTTGTAAGTTAGGTGCAACTTGACAGAAATAGTGGATCAGCAAGTGGCTAGGTATGTCAACGGATTGAGTGATGGGATCCAAGATTGGTTGGCCATGCAACAAATATGGTCAATAGATCAAGCACAAAACTTGACATTGAGGGCTGAGAGACTAACAAAAACCAAGAGGTATCCAAGGGCACCACTTTATTCCAAAATCGAACCAAATACTAAGCCTACCTATACTACATCTTAGAGCAAGCTTATAGAGTCTAAGGGTAAAGAGGTAAGCAAAAGGAAATCTGAGACAAAGGGGAAGGAAATAGTGGATAGTTCAAAGGTTATTAGATGTTTTAAGTGTAATAAGATAGGGCACAAATCTAGTGATTGTCCTAAATGTAAATTTGCTAATGTCACCCAATGTAAGCCTGAGGAGGACTATGATGAACAAGAAATAGCAAAAGAGAATGGTGACTTTGAAGTAGCTGAAGAAGATGGTAAGGAAGTCGTATGTGTTGTAAGGAGGCTACTATGGCTAATGCATCTTTGAAGGTAAATGCACTGTGGCTAACAAAGTGTGTAAACTTGTGATTGACAGATGTAGTTGTGAGAACCTGGTTTCACAAAATCTTATTGAGCATCTTAAACTTAAAACACAACCACATCCAGCCTCATACATCATTGGTTGGATAAAGAATGGACCTAGCATGAAGATCACACAATAATGCTATTTACCATTATCTTTGAGGAAGACTTACAAATCTGAAATTCTTTGTGATGCTATGAAGATTGATGCATGTCATGTGTTACTAGGCAGGCCGTGGCAGTTTGATGTTAATTCAACTCACAGGGGGGGGATAACACGTATACCTTCGCTTGGAATCACAAGCAGATAGTTGTGGTTTTAAACCAATAAGAAACCCTTTCGCTAAAAGTGGAGGAGAAGACATTATTATCTATGGCTCTTAGAGAGAATGAGTTTGTGGAGGACATGAAAAGTGACAAAACCTGTGCTTTTCTAATAATGAAGGGAATAGAGGAACCTATGCAACTGACACCTAAGGAGGTTCAAGGCTTATTAGCAGAATTTGTTGATGTAATGGCAGAATCAACATAGTTGCCTCCAATGTGAAATATTCAAGATCGCATTGATTTTGTTCCTGGAGCTAGCTTGCCAAATCTGCCCAATTATCGTATTAGCCCAAAAGAACATGAAATCTTGAAAGAGAAGGTGGAGGAGTTGCTACAAAAGAGACATATACGAGAAAGTATTAGTCCTTGTGCTGTACCTGCCTTGCTTACTTCAAAGAAGGATGAAAGTTGAAGGATGCGTATGGATAGTCGTGCTATCAATAAAATAACCATAAGGTACCGATTTCCCATCCCTAGACTTGAAGACTTACTTGATCAGTTGAATGGTGCTAAAGTATTCACCAAGATAGATTTACGAAGTAGATATCACCAAATTAGAATTCGTGTGGGAGACGAATGGAAGACAGCTTTTAAAATAAAAGATTGGCTATATAAGTGGCTAGTCATGCCATTTGGGTTGTCTAATGCACCAAGTACATTCATGCACCTCATGACCCAGGTACTTAAATCCTTTTTATCCCACTTTTTTGTTGTCTATTTTGATGATATTTTAATTTATAGTAAAAATGTAGAAGAGCGCCTTGATCATATTAAGCAAGTTCTAGTTGTATTGAGAAAGAATGAGTTGTTTATAAACTTAAAGAAATGTATATTTTTAACAAACAGACTAATGTTCCTCGGATTTGTTATAAATAGTGAGGGAATTCATATGGATGAAGAAAATGTGAAAGCTATTAGAGAATGGCCAAAATCGAAGACTATAACTGATGTAAGGAGTTTCCATGGCCTAGCAACTTTTTATTACAGGTTCGTTAAAAATTTCAGTACTATTGTGGCACCCATTACCGATTGCTTGAAGAAAGGACAATTTCAATGGGAAGAAGCTATTGATCGTAGCTTCGAATTTCTCCTTGATCAATTCGAAGCTACGATTAACAGCTTCTTCTCATTGAAATCGTCTTTTTTCAAGCAATCGATAATGGGTACAACACCTATTCTATATCTGCCTGGCTTTGCCAAGACTTTTGAAATTGAATGTGACACAAGCAAGATTGGCATAGGAGCTGTTCTTTCACAAGAAAGAAGACCCATTGCATTCTTTAGCAAGAAGTTAAGTGCATCAAGGCAGAAATGGTCAACATATCAACAAGAACTCTATGCTGTGTTCCGTGCTCTAAAGACGTGGGAGGCGTATCTTTTGCCTAAAGAATTCATTGTCTACTCTAACCACCAATCTCTCAAGCACTTTCAAGGGCAAAAGCATGTTGATCGTATGTTGTCTAGGTGGGCAACTTATCTTGAAAGATTCAATTATGTCATTGTTTATAAATCTAGAATTACTAACCGAGTGGTAGATGCTCTAAGTTGTCCCGCTACTCTACTTGTTACCATTTCCACTGAAGTTCCAGGTTTCAAACAACTAAAGGAACTATATGAGAATGATGAAGATTGTGGTGATGTATGGACTAAGTACCTAATGAAACAACCCTTAGGTGAATATTTGGTCCTATATGAATATTTGTTCAAAGGGACCAGATTGTGCATTCCAATGAGCTCATTATGTAACAAGTTGCTAAAGGAAATGCATTCTAGCGACTTGAGCGGCCACGTGGGTAGAGACAAGACCATAGCTGATTTGGAGAAACGTTACTACTGGCCTCAACTTAAAAGAGATGTTAGAAAGTTTGTGCAAAGGTGTCCAACTTGTCAAACGAGCAAGGGGTAGTCACAAAACACAGGTTTGTACATGCCTTTGCCTATTCCTAATGCACCTTGGGATGACATCTTTATGGACTTTGTACTTGGTTTACCAAGGACCCAGAGGGACAATGATGCCATATTTGTAGTGGTTGATCTATTTTCTAAAATGTCATACTTTATTCCATGTCGTAAGACAACAGATGCACATCATGTAGCCAAACTGTTCTTTAAAAAAGTTGTTCATTTACATGGTGTACCACTTTCCATCACTTCAGATAAGGATAACAAATTCTTGTCAACTTTTTGGTTAACTTTATGGAAAAAGTTTGGGATTACATTGAAATTTTCTAGCACAGCATATTCCCAAATCGATGGCCAAACAGAAGTGATAAACTGTTCTTTGGGAAATCTGATTAGATGCATATGTGGAAACAATAAGGGACAATGGGACTTTGCTTTGGCACAAGCTAAGTTTGCTTACAAAAACTCAGTCAATTGTTCCACCGAAAAGAGTCATTTCTCTATTGTTTATACTAAAATTTCAAGGCATGTTGTGGACTTAGTCAAACTTCCTTCTATTGCAGATTCTAGTAAAGCTGTGTTTGCTTTAGCGGATACCTATTCAAAGATATTTCAAGAGGTGCATCAATCATTAAAGGAGAAAAACATCAAATACAAAGGCAGTTGTAGACAAGCATCAAAAACTTCAAACATTTGAGGTGGGCGATAATATGATGGTAAACTTCCGTAAGGAGATGCTACATACGGGAGTTCATGGAAAACTAAGGCAAAAACGTTATAATCCTTTTAAACTTTTTAAGAGGATCAATGACAATGCATACGTGATAGACCTACCCGATGAAATGGCCATATTAAAAACTTTCAATGTAGTAGATATCTCCACCTATCATCCTGAAAGCAACCTATATGGTCACTCGAGGACGAATTTTTTTCAAGTGGAAGAGAATGATGGGGGACAACAACACAACAGCCCATGTAGGTAGCCCATGTGATAAGAAACTTCCAAGAACCTTCAACTACATTTATTGGTGTGGTTAACAGTTTGATAATTAGTCTTAAAGTAAAATTTAGTATTAGTAGTTGCTGGTAGTTTTTATTAATTGTGTTATAATAAATGTTGGTATCTAAATGCCTTAGTTGCTGGTAGTTGTTGGTAGTTAGAAGTTACAAGTTGTCATTAATTGTTGTAATAAATGCTAGAAATCCCAACAGGTCTCTATAAATATATGAGAGATGAGGAAGAAAGCATTCAAACTTTGTAATTTCAAAAACTCAAGTATTAAGCAACTTTACTTTTGAATTTGTATTCTACCATTTTCAATTTGCATTTTTGTTAAACAATATCAACAATTTTCGTCTTCGTGAACGAAATCACGACCCATCAATGCTTGTCCTGCGTTAGATATTTTTTGTACTTTTTAGGGTAATTCTAAAATTTATTAAAGTTTTTGGATCGTTTTGCAATTATCAAATTATTTATGAGTTATTTTATAATTTTTAAAGTTTTAGGGCTATCTTATAATTATTAAATTATTTAGGGGTTATTTGTAATTTTTATGTCTTGGGAAATTTTGCAATTATTGAATTTTTTAGGGGTTAGGTTACTAAACATTTATCGGTCAATTTACAAAGAGTTGAAGGACTAAAATTACTCATTTTTTAAATCTATAATAATAGATTCTCAATGTTATATCTTTATCAACTCTGCCATGCCTAAGACATTTACTATTGCCACCTACCTAATCATCCAGTTTTTAGTTGTCCAACACGTAAATGCAGAATATGTCAATAGCTTAGATCAAATTATTATGAAAAAATAAACTGTCTTAAGGTGCTGTTACAATACTTGCTACTACTACTACTACTTTGGGTGAGTTGTATACCTGATGTTCTAAGATTGTATTTCAAAAATTCTTATTGCCATAAGCAATTGTACTAAAAAAAAAGGTTTTCCCTAGGAATAAATAATATTGTAAAAGTATTTGTGGATATTATTTATTGAAATACAAATCTAGAGATAAGTTTAAGGTCAAGCATATAAAGATTTGACGATAATTTATGTCTTTGCTATTCAATGATATAAATGATAGAAGGATTATACAAATATGTTATAACCTCAATTAGTATGGTCTAACGCGTCACTTTGTAATATCCGTAATGTATGTGTGTGGGACATTGTTCATGGACGTATAGAGAAGTTTTATATGACAAACCGGCATGGGCCTAAAGAGTTTCACAATAAGAAGTGTGCTTATTGTACACGGGGGCAACATATTAGATTGAACAGTTCGGTCTAATATGTGAGGTAAAAGTGGCATAATTTAGTTCTAGAGAGTCTCACAATAAGATATATAGAGGAGTTTTAATTAGCTAACAAGAATTATCAACCAATGGGATATTGACAAGTGGCATAATTTGATCCATGAATTATTTTTACCTTGCATTAACTAATCAACTTTACTAGTAAAAATAAGTGAGGTAAAAGTAATTATTCAAATTTTTTTAAATAATTAAATTAAATATTATTAGATAATATTATATCAAATGGAGATATGGTGATGGGCCAAATATGCGTAATGTAGAAATGTCTTTTTGTTTACCATTAATAAAAGGATAAGATGGCAATGACCTTATTTACCTGATAAAATGGCAATAACCTTATTTACCTGATAAGGGGCCATTTATTGGTACATTATGTGAAATAATATAACGAGAAATGGGCTAACCATTAATGAAGGTGGGTGGAGCACATGTATTTGTTTTTTTAAGTGGACAAAACAAAAAGATAAAGAAGTTCTCATTAATTCACACATTTGGTGATATACGGAAGTGAGAAGAAAAAGTGTGAGAGAAATCTCTAAATGTTATATGCAAAAGTTGTTAGAGAACAAGAAGAGACAAATAAGGCATTTCACCTCATCTCTCCTTAATAACAAACATTATTAGAATCAAAGTGTTTAAGTGTTAAACACTTGTTGTTGAAATATTTTGGAGCTGTCATTCTAACTTCACAATCCTACCAGATTCTTGTGAACTAGAATTGTTCAACAATATACTTCAAGATGAGCTCTACAATTAGAGATTGAAATTCTTAAAGAATTGAAAGCTACTTCAATTTTGGTAAGTATTATTTAACTTACAAATTAGTATAATTGTTATACTTGGTTATATATGTGATATATGTATATAATTATTCTAGATTGAGTGTAATTTATATATGATATTTTCGCTGCGTGTAATAAAATTTTAAAATTATACATACTCTCAATCCATCATACAATCACTTAACAAATGGTATCAGAGCATATTAATTGAGTGTGTGATACATAATAATGTTTGAATTTGAGCATAGTTATCTCTCAAATTTAATCATGGTAATGTTTAAAATTGGGACATGTTGATGACTGTAATTTTAACGGTGGTTATGTTTAATTTTTTTAACATGTTAATGTTTAAGAAATTGAATATGATGATATCTAATTTTTGACATGGTGATGTTTATAAGTTAAATATGTTATTGTTGAATATTTTGACATGTGATGTTATATATATTTGAACAACTTGTTAATGTTTAATTTTGAACATGGTGATATTCATAAGTTAAATGTGTTGTTGTTGAATATTTTAACATTTGATGTTATATATATTTGAATAACTTGTTAATGTTTGATTTGAAATATTGTGACGTTTATAAGTTAAATATGTTGTTGTTGTTGAATATTTATCTGTTGATAACATATATTTGTTAATCTACAAGTTAATTTGTAATACACTTATCCAATATTGTTACATCGTGAGGATAAGGTGCATTTATATGAGATGCAATTGAGAAGAATTATCTACCTTTTGTGATTACAAAGGCCAATATTGCTATAGCATGTGGTAGTAGTCATTCGTAGTAACAGTGGTGGTGGCAACATTTTAGATACCAAAAAAAGAAAATAGGGACTGAAACTTTTTTACTCGTAACCCAAGCTCTAATGTATAACCTAACTCTTAACACTATATTAGAAAAGTAGCTCTAATACCATATTAAAGAAACTAAAGTATTTGTATTTCTCACTATGAATAATAATTATACAAGACTACCTTTATACAAGGGTTTAATCCCTAGCCTATATGAAACATTAATAGATAAAACTATGACTAAAATACGAAAACTAATACAAAAGAAAATATCCTAAATTCGATAATAACTAAATAAGAAAATCTAATATAATACTAACCTTAACATCTAATTTGTAATATTATATTAGAAGGCTTATATTCTTATAAATTCAAAATTTTAACTTCTAAAGTTCACATTTTGAAGTCACAAAAATTTTGTTAAAAAATAAAAGGGTTTATTTTGTTTTACCTTCTTTAAGAATCGAAAAACATTAACTTACCTTCACTTTTTTTGCACATCATCAATGTGCTTCCATTCCGTTAACTGTGTTGTTAAAGTTAATAGTTTCAGGAGTAAAAAAAAGTCATTTATATAAGTGAAAAATAAAGAAAATAAAAAGAAAAACATTGGAGTATTATGACAAAAATACAAAAAAATAGTTATTATCATAAATACCATTCAGGTAAGGTCCAATTACATAAATACCTACGAATTTCAGATTCTATTATCAATATCCAAAAGGTTTAAAAACCTTTATCAATACCTAACTGTTAGGGAATCTTCTGTGAAAGTTAACTGGATATGAGCATTAGAGTTATTTAATCTTGGTATATTAAATAATTAAATATATGTCATAGTAGTTTTAACTAAACAGGCCTAAATTAATTTCCAAAAACCTTTTTATCCATGTAAACAAACATTCTCACATCAAACTTTAGCTTTTTCCTCTCCTGGACGACTCTTCACTTTGTCTCTTCATCTTTCTCCTCCTCTTTCAAGCCTTCATTTTTTAACTAAGTCATTCTCTCATATTATACTCTTCTATTTTTGCTCTTTTCTAGATAAACAACTTCTACAGTAAGAATTGACATTGCTCTATATTGCTGGCCCTCTCTTGATGGATCATTGTTGACTATTTTTCTTTTGTGTGTTTGGGCATTATTGAGTACTTTTTGTGCAAATTGTTGGAGAAGCGAGTTAGTGATGTTGATATGATATTTTTGAAGCAAAATTTTATTTTCATGAAAGTCTAGTGAAATTTGATTTGTGCATTATTTGTTTGGTTTTTTAAATTTTCACTATTTTTTTTTATTGTGTGGGATTAGATAAAAATGTGTTTCTAAATATTGAAATTAGCTACGGGATTTGCTATTTTTTTCTAGAATAAAAATGAAAGTAACGATTTTGGTTTTTCTCTAATTTTGAAGTAAAATTTACTCTTTTTTTTCCAATGACTTTGATTACAATTATGGATTTATTGATGGGTTATAATGAATATTTACTTTCATTTAGTTTTTGAGACATTTTTATTATTTGAAGTTGAATGATGTTGTCAGTAATAATAAGTAAAAAGAAGAGAAGAATATGGGGAGTAGGTTTAGCCAAAGGATGAGGATGATAGGTTTGTCCAATGAATTTTAATTGGTGTTATCAAACTAAATATAAAAAAAGATAAGAAAGATAAGTGGAAAAGAAAACAAGCAAAGAACTAATGGATTCTTTGCTATATATGCGAAGAATGTGGCTAAACAAATAGGATAGATTTTGGGAGTTAAAAATTTTAGATGCAATTATTTTGGGTTCAAAATCGGATGAGAATTTTGTGATTATTTATGATTTTAGTAACAATAAGTGCTAAAACAACAAATTTATTTTGGGGAAATGGACCTTCTAAGAAATATGTCTACGATATAACTGTTATATTGTAATTTTTTATTATATACAGGGCCAATATTGACATTTTATACCTACTGACATAGAATCTGTTAACTTTCACGATAGATTCTCTAATGGAAGTAAATTGGTGAAGAAGAAGAAGAATTTAATCTATATGTTTACTTGGGTCAATGTTGATTTTATTTATGGTGGATCAAGAAGAACAAGAGAAAGAAGAGGAAGAAAAAGAAGAATTATAATTATAATTTAATCTATATGTTTGCTTAGGACAATGTTGATTTTATTTGTAGTGGACCTCTATGTCATAGAGTTAGAAGAAGAAGAAGAAGAAGAAAAAGAAGAAGAAGAAGAAGAATTATAATTATAATTAAAATTTAGTTTATATGTTTGCTTGGGGCAATGTTAATTTTTTGTATGGTGGACCTCTATGTTATGGAGTTAATGGTTTCAACAATTGCCACATTACCAAAATGGTTTCAACAATTGCCATATTACCAAATTCGAAGCCAAAACCACTACAATCTCCATAACTAGAACCAAAGCCATCCTCTTTGCCATGCTTTCAACGCTCCAATCACCAATACCATGCCTGAGCGAAAGTCTCCATAACCACGAAGAGTAAGGCGGCCGACTTTAATAGCTAACCCCTCTACAATTTTTTAGAAACAAAAAGAATTATAAAAATCCAAATAATTAACATGTAAATTGACCTGTAAAATCCAAACAATCTAAACAATAACATGTAAATTGCTCTTATAAACTACTGAGAAAAATAAGAACTCTGACTTTTCTCAGGAAAATGAATAAAAATGGCCAAGAAAACAGAGAGGGAAAGAGAGAACTTTCAGCTTTTCTATTGAAAACAGCAAAACTTAAATTTTTTTTTAACTTTACAGTAGTTTATTTAATAGAAGAATTTACTAGAAAGCTCTAAAACAAAAAATTACAACTTGCACAAATCAGTTACAAGATTACTAATTTGGCAGAAGAAGTAGTTAAGTTATTTTGCTTCATAGATATAGCTTTTTAACAAAATCTACACTACTGGACCCTGCTACATATTCAATTCAGCAATCCTTGGCCACGTCATCACCTTTAATGTCATCTTGCACTCTCTCACTTTCATACCTCCTTTAAACTCAAGGGCTATAGAATGAGCTTGAGTTTACTAGTAAGAGTCTGGAACCAAGAGATAAGAAGTGCTTTAGTAAACAAATTGATAATTTAATTAGTGAGAATATATCGAACCCGAATGTCTCTGTTAAGAACTTTATCCTTCATTAAGTAAATGTCCACCTCTATATGCTTGGTGCGGCTATAAAACATAAGGCTTACAGTTAATGCCGTTGCCCCTTAATTATCACACTATACAACATGGACATTGTGAAGTTATAGACCAAGTTTAGAAAACAATGAAGTAACCTAGGTTATCTCTGCTACTACTTGAGCTAAAGCTTAATATTCCGATTCAGTGCTTGAATGAGAGACTACTTTAGCTTTCGTGAACTCCATGACACTAGATTTCTAGTAAGAAGAACACAAAATCCTCTAATTAAGCTTCTGTGTAACTCATCACAAGCTCAATTAGCATCTGTAAAAGCTACCAGATCCAAAGGCTTTCATGGTTCAAATAATAGGCCAATATCTTTAGCACCTTGTAAATAACTTAAGATTCTTTTGCAGCATGTCCAATAAGTGTGAGTGGGGCAAGACAAGAATTGACTAAGTTTACTTATTGCAAATGAATCTCAAGTCTGGTAAGGTGACATATTGAAGGGCTCCTATATATATAGTGTTATTTCAATAGAAGACTTGTCTAACTTCTAGTGCAATTTGAGGTCTGAACTTATTGGGGTTGGACAAGCATTTACGATAAGCATATTGATTTTTGATAGGAGATCAAAAATATATTTATGTTGGGATAAGTGCAAAGCTTTATCAATTTTTATAACTCTAGTCCTCAAAATCTTATGAAATCATTAAGAAAACTAACATAGTATTTATAACCATTTCTAGAAATCATTGAAGCAGACCCTCAAACATCAGAGTAGATCAACTCTAAGGCAACTTTTGTTTTTATTTTGATAGTACATAGTAATGAAGATGATTCTTTCCCAATTGACAAGCATTATACAGATTTGAAAGATAAGCTTTATTGAAACTAGCATGTATATTACAAGATGAAACAATTTTCTTTAACACTTCAAGATTTAGATGACCAAATTTGCTGTATAGTACTTGAATAGACACACTTTCAGAAATAGCAAACATAACTTTGTACAACAAAAGCTCTTTTATTTGACTAATCAGAAGAAGTTTTATTTATGTTACATTGTGCAAAGAGTGCCAATGCTGAATTATTGAAAAAAATTAAGATTTACGAAGAAATTGGACTAACTCTAAACAAAAATGCAAACCTAATACAGGCCATTTCTAACAATTCTTTAAGTAGAAGTTTCCCCTTCGTGTCCTTGATAACACAAACATCACTTTTAAATTCAACCTTTAAATCATTTTCAAAAGTCAATTTGGAAATACTGATTAAGTTTTTGGTTATAAAGGGAATATGCAGAACATTAGATAAAACCAATGACTAATTTTTAACATGTCTGTGCAAAATGTAAGTATCAACATGCTCAATTCTTAAAGCTTGTTCATTACGAAGAAATAAGTGTTCATTACCTCTATAATCTGACATTGAAGCTATGTTGTTTGTATTATTCACATAATTTGTGGCTCCACTGTGCAAATAACAAGCACGATTTTCCCTATCTTCTTTTATAAGTATTGAAGCTACTACATAAGCCTCAGTCTGTTGATTATTATTTACTTGACTTGGTGGCTTAAAGTCTTCATTAAAATGATTCCAACATTTAAGAGCACTATTAATGGGGGACACACCAGCACATGTGATAGGAGACATGATGGACATCTTGTTAATAGTCATTACATTGTTAGCAGTTCAAATTATTAACAGCAACCTATTTGGTGAGAAGCTTCTGGGAGTTTACACTACATTTATTATTGTGGTTACAAAGTTTGAAAGTCATTTGAAGTAAAGCTTCAGTATTAGTAGTTGTTGGTAGTTAATAGTTGTAAGTTTTCATTAATTGTTATTAAGTTCTGGCATCCCAAGTGCCTCAGTTATTGATAGTAGTTGGTAGTTAGTAGTTTTTAGTTGTCATTAAATGTTGTAATATACAGTGGCATCTCAAGTGTTCAATATCAATACATGAGGGATGAAAGGAAATTATTCAGGGATTGGTTCAAACTTTGTAATTTTAGAAATTAAGAAATTAGAAACTTTTTCTTTTAAATTGGTATTCTACCATTTTCATTTTTTGTTTTTGTTGAATGATATCAATAACCTTCGTCTTCATGAATGAAATCACGACCCATTAATACTTGTCCTAAGTCAAGTGATATCATAGCCTTGTCTTGAGATGGCAAGTTATAGTTACTTAAATAGAGAACATTCGAATGCGTTCAAGTAAATAAAAACGCGTATGACAAAAATGAAGAAAAATATAGAAGCAATGACCAAACATCTTATGGGTTTGAGAACACATAACCCACTGCCACAAGAACCAATGCTGGCAAGAAGATTACCACACAAACAACTATATTCTATACTCTTCAATTACAATTTCAAAGAGAATAAGGAAGATGGAGTCATAGTCAGGCCACAATAAAGAAGAATAGTCGATATTGCACAAAGAATGAATAACCATTTTTCCTTTTTAGTGGATTATTTAGAAGATGGTCTAGATGATGCACAACCAGAGAAGACCCGATAAAAAGAAGATCTACAGAAAAGTGTTCAGTTATTAATAAAGTGCGTAAACTAATTATTAATAGTTGTAATTGTGAAAACGTAGTGTCTCAAAGATTAGTTTATCACTTTAAACTTAACAATAAACCACATCCTTCATTATACAGTAATGGTTTGATTAAAAAGGGACCCAATATGAAAATAACCAAACGATGCTAATTAGCACTATCAATTGGTAAGAGTTATAAGGGGAAGGTTTACTGTGATGCTATTAAAATGGATGCATGTCATGTATTATTAGGCAGACCTTGGCAATACAATGTAAATATTGTACACAAGGAAAAGGATTATACTTAATCTTTTACTTGGAATTAAAAGCGGATAGTGATGGTACCGAGTTAACCCAAAAAGACAGTCTCTAAAGTAGAAGAGAATACCTTATTTTCAAAGATCCATAAGAAGGAAAATTTCGTGGAAAAAATGAAGGAGACGCATACATGTACTAATTTGGTGGTGAAAGGAGAAGAGCTGTCTGAACAATCCGTGTCGAATGAAGTCCAAGGTTTGGTGACTAAATTTCCAAACTTGATGGCCAAACCTACTACATTACCACTAAAGTACAACATCCAACACTGCATTGATTTAATTCATATCAATTTAATAAATTCACCATATTATCAAATTAGGTCTTAAAAATATGACATTCTGAGAGAAAATATAGAAGAGTTATTGAGGAAGGAATACGTCGTAGAGAGTATTAGTTTTTGTGCTATTTTTACTCTACTTACACCTAAGAAGGATGAGAGTCAATGGTTGTGTGTGAACATTCGTATCATTAAAAAGCTTAATCAAGAAATGCATTTAGATAAATTAAGTGGCCATGTAGAGTGTGACAAGACCATTGTAATTCCAGAGAGAACTTATATGGTTACTCGAGGATGAGTTCTCTATAAGTGGTGAAGAATGATGAGGGACACACTAACATATGTAATTAAAGACATGATGGACATCTCATTATTGGTAATTATATTGTTAGCAGTTCAAATTACCAGCAGCAACTCATGTTATGAAAAGCTTCTGGGAGCCTAAAACTACATTTATTATTATGGTTACAAAGTTTGAAGGTCATTTGAAGTAAAGCCTCAGTATTGGTAGTTGCTGGTAGTTAGTTATAAGTTTCATTAATTGTTGTAATAAGTGTTGGCATCCTAATTGCCTCAGTTATTGGTAGTAGTTAATAGTTTTAAGTTGCCATTAAATGTTATAATACATGCTAGATCTTAAGTGTTCACTATAAATATATGGGTGATGAAAGAAAAGTATTCAGTGATTAATTCAAACTTTGTAATTTTAGAGATTAAGAAATCAGAAACTCTTCTTTTGAATTGGTATTTTACCATTTTCATTTTTCATATTCGTTGAATGATATCAACAACCTTCATCTTTATGAATAAAATCATGACCCATCAACACTTATCCTACGTTAACTATGCCCAGTCTTGAAGAAAATTTGACACACAACTTTAGATTTTCTTTTATTGTTAAAGCTTTGCTTACCTCTACCCTTACGAATATTATTTTGATTAGAGTAGCTATTACCATCAGCATCATCTCTATATACACCACTCTTTCCCTTATAACCACCTCTATTCTTTTGTTTGAAACCTGATTATGCTAAATGTGCACCATATCCTCAATTGATTGAGTTTGTTAACTCAATTCTCTTCTCTTAGCTTAAAAGTATAGCATATATTTCTGCCAAAGTAAGCTCATCAAACTTAGCAGAAACTAATACAGTCACTAGATCATATTCGAGACCTAAACCAGTAAGCAAGTAGATAATAAGATCTTCAGTTAGTACATGTTTATTGGCCATTGGTAGATGGTCAACAATGTTCTTCAATTTAATATAGTACTAATAAACCATCATAGATCCCTTCTTTAATGTTTGTAATTATGCTCTAAACTATGCAAGCTTTGAATGATCTCACTTCTAAACATTTTCTCCAAATGCTTATAGATTTCAGAAGTAAATTCGCAATGAATCATAGAACTCAACATTGTCTTACTCATTGCAGGTACAACCAACTTATGGGCAAAGCATCTTGCCTCATCCAGATCTAATATTCTTGATTGATGATTGCCGAATTATTTTGAGTTAGTTCTTGGTTGAGTGACAAATGGATTTGGACAAACCTTAACTCCAATAAACAAGTCCTCTAGGTCATTTTCTTATGCCGAGGCCAGGATTTGTGACTTCTACAACAAAAAAATTATTGCAATCTAACTTGATTGGAGTCAAAGATTGAATGAGCTTGTTAAACTAATGGCTAAGTTGCTAAATTGCAAATCTAAAACTATCGATCTCATTTGATTAGTATTATCTATGTGGTGTTAGCCATTGTGCTTTGATATCAAGTAAGAAAAATAAGAATTCTTAATTTTCTAAGAAACATAAATGACTGGCCAAGAAAGTAGAGAGAAAATTTTCAGTTTCTCTATTGAAAGTTTCAAATGTTTTTTTATCTTTACAACAATTTATATAATACAAGAATTTTTTAAAAAGCTCTAAAATAGAAATTTTTAACTTGCACAAATCAGTTGCAAGATTACTAATTTAGCGAGGAAAGTAGTTAAGTTATTTTACTTAAGAATTGTACTTTGCTATCAAGTAAGAAAAATAAGAATTCTTAATTTTCTAAGAAACATAAATGACTGGCCAAGAAAGTAGAGAGAGAAAATTTTCAGTTTCTCTATTGAAAGTTTCAAATGTTTTTTTATCTTTACAACAATTTATATAATACAAGAATTTTTTAAAAAGCTCTAAAATAGAAATTTTTAACTTGCACAAATCAATTGCAAGATTAATAATTTAGCGAGGAAAGTAGTTAAGTTATTTTACTTCATAAATATTGCTTCTTTACAAACCATGTATTATTGGACCCCACTGTACCAAAGTCAACACTCTTTGGCTAAGTCAACACCTTTAATGCCATCTTGTACTCTCTTGCTTTCAAAAATCAAAATTGAACTCTTCATCAATGGTCATGCACTCTATGATCAAACAATGACACTCCAATTTTACCATTAAAAAGCCCAACTGATGGTCCATCAAAATTTATGTCCAAGGATGATGAGATTGTCTTCTTCTCCTTCATTCTTTGTCTCTTGCTTGAAAGCCTCGGGATGACTTGAATGACGAAGATTATGGCTAAAATAAGTATGAAACTCCTTGATTTTGAGGCTCTCATTTTTTTTTTTGAAAACTCTGTGCTTTTTCTCTTGTGAAGAGTTGAAAGAATTAACAAAATAAAAACAAAAAGAAATAAAAGCACATTTTGTTTTTTAAGGTTATCATGGTTGTTTCTTTTTTTTTTTTACAATATAAGGACAAAAGGATTATTATTTTGGTCAAAAATAGTTAATAATAAACTTTAACAAAACCAATCAACAAATTTAAAGTACATTGATGATGAACAAAAAAAGAAAAAAGAGAAAATAAATTGTTGTTTGTGAAAATGATAGTGTATTGTAAGCCCCAACTTAATTAGAGATCTAAGCCTCACCAATGTCACATATTCGAATGCTAATAAAGGATAAAAGGAAGAACAATAAAATCACATATTAACATTGAGATACTCAATGTTTAAGAAGTCATAATTATTGTCCAACATGTTTATTTTTTTTTTAAATATCTATTTTATAACATTATATTGAAAGGTTAATACTTTTATAAATTCAACATCTTAACTTCTAAATTTCACATTTTGGAATTAGAAATATTTAGTTATAAGAAAATAGTTAATTCTATTTTAATTCCCTTAAGTAATTTTTTTTTTGATAAGTCACTAATATACTTCTATTTCATTAGCTGGTGCTGTTTGAATTAATGCCTTAGGTAAAATAGTCACCTCATTCTTATAATAATAAAGATTCTTCTTTTTTTTTTAAATCTTTCATAAGTGACTCATATATTTAGCGATATTCTTTTAAAGTCACAAGTCAAAGTGTTAAATTTATTAGCTAAAACTAAGATACATTGACCAAATTGCCTTTTTTTACCATCTTTTGTTTTCTTTTTCTTTCTCGTTCTCTCTTTTCCTATCATTGGTTCAAAGCCAATGTATTAAAAAAATTTCTTCAAAAAAATAATGCTCTTTTTACAAGGTTAATCTTTGTCCTCATCATCTTTCTTTTAAAGAAATTTTTTTTTTCTAATTATATTGAAAAAAAATTAAAAATGGTTTAGAAAAATAATAAAGACCAATGAAGAATAATGAAAGAAAACAAAGAATTAGGAAGAAGAAAAAGAAATAAATAGTGAAAAGGGCATAGCGAAAAAAGAAAGAACGAAAAAAAAAACTCTACACGTAATGAAAAAAGAAAGAAAGAAGAAGAAGATAATTATTTTTGCCCATTGTGCTCATCTCGTGCGTGGGATGCGCCTGTTGCATGCATCTCGCACAAAAGGCACACCAACGTGTCTACTAATTTCACGTGCGATGTGTGAATTTTATAAAAAAATTTAAAATTTAAAATTTGAATTAATTTAAATAATTTAATAAATAAATACATAAATAGAATTAAAAACATGTAATTAAATTAATTTTATTATAAAAGTTATGAAAGAAGTAATTAAATTAAATAATTATAAAAAGTAATAAATTATTTTATAAAATAATAAATTGTAAATAATAATTATCAATTAATTATTTTTAATAAATTATTTACTTATTATTTATTTAAAAAATATTTTAAAATTAAATTTATTTATACTTTACGTTCTCCTAAAAAATCACCACAAGGCCAACCCTAACAAGTACAAGAAGCTTAGCCCTTCAAAAAAGTCATTCGTGGGCCAACCTTGAGGGCCCAAATCTAAGACAGCAAGGGCCATCAAGAAGATGCTAGAACCAAGCTTAAGGATAAACTTCCAACGAAAAACTTGCTCGGTCACTTGAAACAAGTTTAGCCATAGACATATGCATGTCACCCTTGCATACGTCCGATCGAGCCAATATAGATAGAAAATCCCTAAATGATTAAGAAGAACAGAGCAAGGGAACTGGCTCAGCACAAGTACCAAGTCGACGCATGCTGAATAGCTTATACATTTCGACCGGATACCACTGCGAGAACAATACTTAACAAGCGAGGATGAAGTATGGAGACTAACTCAGTAAGAGATGTCGAACCACTGTGACACTAGAAGTGTAGTCATATAACTACCGAGCTGAACAAAGAAGTAATCAGGCTTATTATAGAAATAGGTTTAAAGAGGAAACCAGTGTTATAAAGAAAATAGAGTTATAAGAAAAGAAGAATTGCAACGTCTTTATGAAAGAATCCTTGAAATCACACCAAGAGATCAAGATAATGCAAAATTAGTAAGAATTATCCAACTTAATCACAACACCAACGAAGATAAGCACAAGGAATATTCTCAGGATACCGATGTTATAAATAGGTAAAAAAATCACAATAAGGCAACGAATTATTCTAGTACAAAAATTCTAGATTTTAGCTTTAACATTTTTTCTATAAGAGAGATCTTTTTCAACCTTCTTTTATTTACTCTCTCAAACCTCTACCAGAAACAAAAATATTTGCTGACTTAAGCATTAGAGAGTTTTTACCAGAACCTATCTCGACGAGGTCTTTAACGATAGTTTCAAGTATTTTGCAGGTGTTCTACTGTCATTAGCAGATAAAAAAATTTGAATTTCAACCTTCTAGCCCAGTAAGACAAAGCTTAGCGTGCTGATTCTCGCAACAATACAAATTTAAATTTCGTTGGCCCAGAAAACTATTTTGTTCGATCAACACTTTAATTATTTAATTATTTTTATTTATATTTTTATTTATTTATTATAATTGCATTAAAAATAAACTAAATTAAAAATTAATTTATTATTTAATTACTAAATTGTAACAAGGTAAAAAATTTAGTAAATTAAAAAAATAAACAAAATAAAACCAAAAAAATTAAATGGGCCATTTAACGTGCTTCGTTATGCGTGCGTTAATGAAGCGCACAAATTAATTCATAGGCCTCATTTGCGTATGTGTGATGAGATGCACGAATCATTTTTATAATATTTATGGAGTCATGTTTGTTTTTTTTTTAAAAAATTATTTCTCCATTCTTTTACACCTCATCACATTACACTTTAATGTATATGTATTTATAAAATAAATATAAAAATTTTAAAACTTTCAATTCTTTAAAAAAGAGATGGTTCAAATATTTTAGAGATAAAAAATATATAAATTATAGACATAATTGTTTAATTATCGATTTCTTAATTATAGAAGATTAACTTCTACATTTATAGCTATAAAAGAACATTACTTAAAAATACGGATCATTTATGAAAAAAAAAATTTATTTTTTGAGTGGCCCAATTCATATATTTTTAATTTTATTTTCATTTAAAATTAATATATATATAAAATAAAAGAAATTAAACATTTTTTTTTCTTTTTTTCATCATCTCCTCTCATGGTTCTCTCTCTCTCCAATAACTAGTAACTAAACTCGTTCTATTTCAATCTATTTAACAAAATAATTGAACTCAAGTTGATATTGGGCAATCAACCATATGTCCTTTACCGATGCCCTCAGTGCAGTATTTGATTAAAATAAACATGAGATATATTAAGAAAATCAAATTCAAATCAACCATATATCCTTTACCCATGCCCTTAGTGCAATATTTGATTAAAATAAATATGAGATATATTAAGAAAATCAAATACAAATGAGAGTCCATTATTTTTTCAAATTAATTAGTTAATTGCCATGGAGATAAGAGATGAAGTATTGGGCTCAAAGAAATAGAAGAGAAAGAACAAAAGAAAATGCACCCAATTGTATTACTCAAATGACAATGTCTATGCACTATTAGTGTAAAGTCAATCGTTTAAGTTGCGGAAGAAGCTAATCAGAGATTTAAATTTTAGAAGAAACTAGAAAATTTCATTAACTATTAGAAGTAGTTGTAATTTGACATTTATAATTGTGATAATATGCTTAAAAAATAATGTTAAATATTTTAAATTATATTTTAAAAATAATATATTAAACAATTATTAAATAGTGAAATAGTTTAATAAATAATTTTAAAATTTTTACTATTTTATTATTTAATAAATACTTAACATAAATATATATATATATATTTGATACAATTTGATACACAATTAAAGATGTTTAGCATTGCTATACGAGTAAAACAGTTATTATGCTAATTATATGTAGTTAATGATTAATTTTAATAGTATTTGTTAATGAAATATTGGCGCTGACATGTCAAAAAATAAGTGAAGAAAAGTTATATTTTTCAATTCTTGACGGGTAAACCGAAAGTAACCTCCAATTAAAAAAAAAAATCATATGGATTTGGGCGTTGCCATTCGTGTGGACCAGCATCTAAAGACGTGGCTGCTCATTGGCCTTTGATGTCTGTGACAGTGTCAAATTGTCTCGTATTCTTCAAACGAAGAAAATGCTGTCGTTTTTTCAATATACTGACAAAATGTTGCTTTCATGCTGGTTTGTGCCTCTGTTCTTTCCATTAGCTAATCAAACTAATATATCAATTTTTTTATTTGTTGACCCCAATTTTTGTTTTTTTTTATTTACACGAAGCGTTCCTTGCTTTAGATTCATCACGACCCACAATTACTTTTGTATCATCAGAATTTTCAATTCTTTAGCTAGATTACCGAGTTTTAATAACTTTGCTTTTAAATTTAATTAATATTTTATAAAATAAAAGTAGTAATGTTAAAATTTAGTGAATTAAATTAAAATTAAAATTTTAAATTAAAGATTAAGGAAGAGTTGACTCATGATCAATAATGTAATAAATAAATAAAAAAAAGTACAAATTAAAAAATTAAAAATGTAGAGGGATAATAAACATAAATAGAATTAAAAGTTAAAGTGTGAGAGCTGCGATACTAAAATTTTAATACTATAGTGCTAGAAGCCGTATGCTCAATGCTATAGCGCTTGGTTGCTTTCACACTAGTTTCGCATTGCTAACTTTTTAAGGCTACAATACCACCTATCGAAAAAATTTTATTTTGACTTTAATTAAATATATGAACTATTAGAATAACAATCATTTTTAAAAAAAAGTTTTTGATTATTTAGATTTTTTTATATTTGTTATAGAGATTCTTTGTATACAAAGAACATAAAAAGTTAAGATCTTAAAATTTATTGTGAAGGTAAGTAATTTATCGAATCACGTATATTGATAATATTTTTTTTATTATTTATTTATTTATCTCTTTATTTTTGTGATCTTTATTAACAGATAAATTTTCAGATTTTTTACTTTTTGAAAAAAAAAATAACAATTGTTTGATTTCAAATTTGGCCGAAAATATCTTAAGCCAAGGTGGTGATTCTTAAGGCGCATGTGTCAACCTTTTTTTTCCCAAAGAATATTAAATTAAAATTAGGCCGAAAAGAGAATATTTGATGGCTAGCGATACCTCCGATATGAGATGAACCAACCACCATCACAACTTCCTACTTTTATACTCGGCCATTTTTTCTATAATTCCTTCATTTTGGGATTGGATATAAACACCTCCTTGACTCAGCAATTCAACAACCATTCTTAAGCATCAAGTACAAGAATTTCTTGGTTTGTCTCTAAATTTCATTTACTGTTTTCACCTACAGAAGCTGCTTGCATTTTGATTGTGGTATTTAGATTTTGCTATTCCAGACTTACCTTCTCATTGGCTAAAATATTTCCTTCCTTGAGTATGGAGCAGGTTTAGTATGGATAGAAGGGAGTTCGATTATAAAAGAAGAACCGGGTCAGTGAAAGCAGCTATTAATATGTATGGAGACAAGATTCCTGATGGTAGTCCGTCCGTGAAGAAATCCCAGATGGATATCCCAGAGGTATAATTAAGGAACTATAAGTGAAAGCTTTTTTTTTTAAAAATCAGTGTTGCTTTCTGTTCATTCGGCAATTCTGTTGATTGATTTCTGTATCTGTTTTACTTTTAAAGAAGTCCTCTTCAAGAGCAAGAGAACTCCATTTGGCAAGAAAGGATATTAATAGATACAAAGAGAATAGAAGAACTGCGGAGTCCGTGAAAACTCGGGCAGAATCCGAGCTCTCTGTTGCGCGAAAGACAGGGAAAGATCTTGCTTCCCGGATTGAGGAATCAAATTCTAAGACCAAAGCAAGGATGAGAGATGTTGAAACGTTAAGGAAGTCGAGTATGAGTCAAGGAAATGCATTGGCCTTGAGGAGTGTGGAGAATAATCAGTATGCAGAAGTGATGAGAGAATTGGAATTGGTGAAGCAAGAATTGAGTAGACTTAAGCTTGATATCGCTTCTGTTATGAAAGAGAAATTGTGGGCAGAAAGGGTGATCGATACTTCGAGCTTGAAGATGTGGTCTGATTCGAGCTCTGTTGAAGCTCTCAGGAAGGAGATTGAGGAAGTTAATGAAGAACAAGTGTTAGTTGAGTTGGCTAGAATTGAGGCCTTGAAAGAGTATGGAGAGGTTAAAGCTCAATCAGAAAAAGAAGCGAATAAATTCTCGATTATAATGGAGGAGAAAAGGAAGAAAATGAAAGACATGATTGAAGAGATTGACCACTGCAAAGAGCTTGAAAACAAATTGGCAGTCACATTGTATGATGTTAACTTGCTACAAAATGAGCTGAAGAATGTTAAAGATATGGACAAGACGGTCCAAGGAAATGAAAGCTTGAAGCATAAGGAGAGTAACTCTCAAAGAGAAGAAGAATTGGGAGGTTCGACTATGTTACAATCAATCGCAGAAGAGTTAGAAGCAGCAAAGGAAGAGTTGGCTACGATAAAAAATGACGGGTTTCAGTTCATGTCTTCGATGGATCTCATAAGAAATGAGCTGAAGCATGTGCGAGAAGAAACAGCTAAATTGAGGAAAGCAGAAGAGAAGTCGGAGTTAACTGTTCGAAATCTCAATTCAAAGCTGCTTAGAGCAAAATCCAAGTTGGATTCTGTATCTGCGGCGGAAGAAAAAGCTAAAGGAATTGCGAGCAATCTAGCTCACACTCTTAAACAGTTAAAGACAGAAGCTGAGGCTGCAAAGAAAGAGAAGGAGCTTAATACTCAAGAAACAGCAAACATCAAACAAGAAATTCAGAAAACTGAGACTGAAATTGACTTAACTGAGGAAAAGTTGCAAGCTGCAATGCAAGAGCTTAATGCAGTTAAATCATCAGAAGCATTAGCTTTTGAGAATCTGAAATCTCTTACAAAGAATACTATGCACGCTAGAGCATCTGCATCGCAGCTTAGTTCTTCCATTACCATTTCGAAGTTTGAGTACGAATATTTAACTGGACGTGCAGTTGGGGCTGAAGAGATTGCTGATAAAAAAGTTGCCGCCGCTCAGGCTTGGATTGAGACTCTGAAGGCTAGTGAAAAGGAAATACTGATGAAAATCGAAATGGCTCACAAGGAAATCAGAGAGGCAAGAGTGGAAGAAGAGAAAGAGGTCTTCAAAACAAAGAGGTCAATTTCCACAAAAAGAAGAGTGCAGAAGCCTGAAAGAACGCCAGAAGGGGAAATCTTGCAGCCAGGATCGGCTAGAAAATCCATGACTCCATCAAATCGAGCAAAGTATCGAAAATCTGCCTCCCCTGCAACTGGGACGACTCGATCAACTTCCTTTGCTATCAAGAAGAAAACAAAAGTGATGCCGAATTTCGCCAAGTTTTTCAGTGGCAAGAGAACAGGCTAGAATCTGTGAGCTAATTGAATATCATTATATGGGTACTCAAAACTCATCTAACACGAGCTACTTAGTTTGTGATTAGTTCATCATGAAAGAATGTTTGAAGCATTGGGAGCTGGGAATCCAGTTAACGTTTTCATAATAACTGTTCTGTTTGTCTGCACAGTTTCATTACTCCAAACTTTTAACATTTGGAAGTTGAAACAGTTATTCGAGTGCCAGAGTGAGGAGTTCATGTATAATTGAGAGTTGAGTTTGTGCTCATTCACAAATGTAATTGTAAGCTGAGGCAGTCACATAAATGTTGGAAGTTTGCTGTTAAAAGTATAATTATTTATATTTACATACAGTTGAAATTAATAATAAAAATTATTCATTTAATTTAAATTTTATAATTTTAATTGCATTATTCAAATACCATAAAAAAATTTATTATTATATATAACTTTAAACTTAATATATAATAGTTATATACAAGAGAATTACATTTAAGTATAATAATTTAAATTATTTATTAGTTTAAATAAAAATAAAAACTTCATTTAATAAACTATAAATGCGGTTAATTTATATATTGTATAGAATAGTCTCATCCAAATCATTTTATATATTGACATAAAAAATGGAGACACTTTATAAAATGTTGATTATATAGAATTGAACTATAATAAAATTAATTTTCAGTTAATTTCTGATAAAATAAAAAGAATTTATTTTATTACAGTATAATCATATGTGAATTAATATTAATCTTGAATGATTAATAAACTCCTATTCATTAAGTTATATTTATTAATTTACAAAAGAATGATTGTAAAATAATTTTAGTCAATTACTAAATATTTATAGATGTAACACAATGAATAGTTTAGAACATTTCTCATAAAAATAGAATCTACTCTTTTCGAAAAAAATGTTAAATAAGTTTTTCTCTTGATAATTGATTATAGTCCTCAACATAATGGATTTAATTTTCTTTAAGAATTAAAGAAAATTATTAATTTGTGATTTTCACAAATTAAATATTCAAAAGAAGATCAATGTAAATCAAGGATAAAAATATAATTAGAGAGAATAACGGACACTCGACCTAACTCTAATTATGAACACTTGTAGAGGATTGATCTTATGAAATAATTATTGAATGGATAAGGACAGTTTTCTATTTTATAATTTATTTGAAAAAAATAAGAGTTCGACTTTATATTTTTAGTGGAGAAATATAAAGTTAATAAATAAAATCATATTGATTAAGGAGTTTAATCAAATAATTTAATTTATTAAAGTTTAATTTGTAGGTTCATTAGATCCTTATGTTGGCTCCATAAAACATAAAAATGAACTACAAAATAATCGTTAGCCCAAGTTTAATTTAATTAAACCCAATATACTTAATTAATTATTCTCTCAATTAGTCAAATCCATAATAGTTATAGAAATGGATAAATAATTGTTATTTAATTAGATTATTTGTATTATTATTTATTAGATAAATATATGATGATAATCATTTAATTAGATTATTTGTATTATTATTTATCAGATAAATATATGGATAAATAATAATGATTTAATTAGATTATTTATATTATTATTTATCAAATAAAATATATGAATAATATGATTATCCATTGATTATTTAGATTTGAATAACATGATTATCCAAATTAAATTAAAAAAATTATCAGATAATTTGGGGATAAGCATGAATGCTATATGCTATATTATCTAATTATTAAAAATAAGATTAGATATTACTTTTTATCCTTATCCTATTCATACATTAGATATATAAGTAGAGTGATCTACATAGATTCAAAAATAATTGTCAATGCCCTCCATATTCCCCCTAGGCTAATATTTTTTATAGAGAAAATAAGTGTCCCCTTAGGCTAATATTTTTTATAGATAAAATAGGTGTGAATTGAGATTTCAAGTGCAAATTAGAGAGAACACAAATTAAATCCTTTCCAATTAATCAACTCACATACATGAGTTATCCATTTGTAGGAGATACAACATGAAAGGTCTGTCGATCTTAACAAACAACGTCTTTTGGAAGTTCGTATGCTAGATATAATTTCTAATCTAGTATAGTTGATAGAAAAGAGCTTTTCATTAAAATATTAAAAAATAAAACCACTTATTTCGTTGTGTGGGATTTTGCAAAAACAATTTTCAAAAAATTAACAATTGGTGTCAGAGCGGGTCTATGTCTATATTAATTTAGAAATTACGAAATTTTTATCTATGTGTTCTTGATGAGTTGGCACATATTTATGGTTGGTAATTATTATTTATTAATGTGATGGATAATTATGGATGGATGTATGGATTCTATACTGTTGGTTGTTAATTATATGGTCATTAGATTTAGATTGATTAGATCAATTTTTGTAATCATAAGGGGCATAGGATTTTTGTAATTTTAATTTTATTGTAAAATTCCGGTGGAGCACACAAGGCGGTAGAAAAAAATAATAAAAAATATATAATTATATGATATATAATTATATTTTATGAAGAGATCATCAATGACTTCAACTTTACAGCAAGGAGAAAAGCTACAAAAAGTTCAAGGTAGTCTTTTATTTTTATATTTTATATTCTTTTTTTAGGAATCCAAAAGACTCAGCCAACACTTATATTTTATATTTTATTCAAGTGACAATTTATGCTATAAAATATATCCATGCATTTTAATATGCCATATAGATTCGAGTAAGTTGATAAGATCATCAATCGATTAGTCGCATCTGAGATGAGTAAGAAGTAATCCATTTTCCTTCTTTTTGAGCCTGCCTTCTATCGATTGGAGGGGAATCACTAATGTCTCCCTCTTAGTTGTCTAGTCTACTTACTTCTCCACTTAACTTCGCTATCATAGATTTTTATACATTCTCTTTTTGGCTGCTATCTTTCTAGATAGGAAAGGGGGAAGAGCTGCTAAGAGCATATGCCACGAATTCTGTATAAGAGAAATCGATTCCAACCTCAACTTATGGGAAATAGCTATCAGTTCTTACAAATTGCCTTTCCCATCTCTAAAGTAAAGGTAGTTGATTCGAGTGTAGGTTGCCTTCGCTGTTCTTCCTCGCCCAGTCAGTCGTGTCGGGACCAGGGAAGCTTAATGGTATAATGTTGTGCTTACTCACTGCATTATAGTATTCTATGCATTATGTGTCATTATTTTATTTATTTTTTAAAGTTTAGATTTAATAAAATGACACATAATATACCAATTTATTATCATAAAACTAATAAAGAATTAATTATTTAATTAGATTAAATTAATTAATTTCATAATTGGTATAAATAATATGAATTAGATTTAATTTGTTAAATTCGATAAATTCACATTGGACTAACTAAGGATATTATATTAAAATTTTATTAAAATAATAAGTCTTCGTTACTCATAATAAATTAGATTTTTAGTGTAAAATAGTAGTAATAGATTTCACTAGGATTAACCTATGTTAATAGAATTAAAATCTAGCAACATTTAAAATAACCTAGTGATCAATAATTAACTAGCAGCAATAGATTTTATTACGATTATAAAATATGAGATATTTTATAAAAACAAAACCTGACAACATAAAATAATAAGTAGAAGAGGGTCAATTAATAATTTTACCTATGGCCTACATTGTTAGTTTATCAACGTGAGATTTAAGCAGCGTCTTGTAACAGCTTAGCATTTGTTCTCCGTATAGAGGTTGTCCATTTAAATTAATATAAAAGTTAACTTCCAAGAGATAGGATTCTAGGATGTATTTCTAAATTGACATACCCTATGACAACAATTTTAGAATTAAGTCTAAGAAATCCAAAGTAATGCGTCACACTTACATAAATATAATTATATGGATAATTATATTTAGACCAAAATAACGATAGTTATTTAATGTAGAAGTATTTAGATAATTTGAAAATATTAATTAATTTAGATGATCTCAGCTTAATTTAAAATTAGTTTGACCTACCCTGTGGAGGCACATAAATTTTAGTAAATTAAATTATCGTGGTATAGATTTTTTATAGGGTTTTTACCTTTATTCTTTTACATCACGCATCATGTTTAAAGTTTTATACCATATTTGTGATGATATTTGAGTATGAATAATTTATTTTCTTTATTTATTTATTTTAGTAAAATGACAAACCTCTTGATCACAATTTTATCTAATAATAAATTAATCGACAACAACTTTGTAAATAGAAAAGTACGATGAATATTATACTTGTATGTGAGAGCCAAAAGTTTATGCTCACTGATCACTGCCTTACTAGGCATATCCTTAATGCTTCATAAAAACTTAAAAGAGCAATATGATTATTGGATTGAAGTTGATGAAAAAGCATGTTGCTATTTATAGCAGGCATGTCTGAAGTGCTTAAGAGTAAGCATAAGAAAATGAAAATTGCAAAAGAAATGTAGGATTCACTTTAAAAAAATGTTTAGACAACCTTTTAAAAAATCCCGACATAATACGGTGAAAGCCATTAACAATGGTAGGATGAAGAATAGAACCTTATTTCGTGAGCATGTACTTAAAATGATTACTCACTTCAATGAAGCTGAGATTCACGGGGCAAAGATAGACGAGCGAACAAGGTAAGGATGATCTTAGAACCCTAGCTCTGAGTTTTATTCCATTCACGAGCAACTATTTCATGAACAAACTAAATTTTAACATCACTCAATTGCTTAATGAGCTCCAAATCTTTGAATCCATCAACACTGGGAAACAATGAGAGACAAATGTTGCTGATAAGTAGATGTCATCTTTCAAGAACAAAAAGAGGAATAATGAAGGAAATGGCTCATCTAGAGGCAAATTTAGAAGCCAAAAGAAGAACAACAAAAAGAGAAATAAGGCCAAGGCAAAAGGAAAATGTTTTCACTGCCAAAAGGAATGCCATTAGAAAAGGAATTACATCATTTATCTGAGCTCAACAAGAAAAAGAAAGATAAATGTGATTTACTTATACTTGAAACTTGTTTAGTGAAAGACAATGAATTGCCTTGGATAGTAGACTCCGAGGCCACTAATCATATTTATTTTTTTCTACAGATAATTAGTTCTTTGCGAGCATTAGTGGACGGCAGGTTTATGATACGAGTGGGTACCGAGGCTGTTATTTCAGTTAAAGCAGTGAGAGAAGTTAGGCTTTTGGTTTAGGGATTATTTCCTATTTTTGCAAGACATTTATTGTATTCCTAGTTTTAGAAAAAAAATTGACATCTATTTCTAAATGTTTAGAACATTTCTATTCTGTTTCTTTCAATAATAATTTATATTTTATTTTTAGAAATAGTTCAAATATATGCGTCATAATTTAGAGAATAGTCTTTATATTCTACACTCTCAAACTTAAACACTACTTAATACTAAAATGTTCAGACTGGAACAACCAAAACCTATAAAACAAAATATTTCTCCTAATGACGAAATATTTCCTTGGCACCTTATATTAGGTTATACTAACCTAAACAGGGTACAATGATTAGTAAAGGACGAACCCTTAAATAGTATAAAATTCAATACCTTACCAGTTTACCCATCATGTTTGAAAGGTAAAATGACTAAAAGACCTTTACTAGAAAAGATAATAGAGCGAAAGGAACTAGTATATTCGGATGTCTGCGGACTGATTATTGTACAAGCCAGAGGAGAATATGAATATTTTGTCACTTTTATAGATGATTATTCTCACTACGGCTATGTATATCCGATGCATAAAAAATAAAAACTTTTGAAAAGTTCAAAGAATTTCGAGCCAAAGCTAATAAATAACTCAGTAAACCTTTAAAAGCACTTCAATTTGATCTAGGAAGTGAATACGTTGATTCCAAATTTAAAGATCACCTAAAAGAGAATGAGATCATATCCCAACTTACTGCTCTAAGAACACCAAAATAAAATAGTGTTACTGAAAAGAGAAATAAAATGTTACTAGAAATGGTAAGACCATGCTTAGTTTCTCATTGCTACCCACTTCCTTTGGGGGTTATTATAAACAACAGTATATATTCTTAACATAGTGACGATCTAAGTTAATCCGAAAGACACCCTTAGAGTTGTGGAATAGTCACAAATCTTTTTTATGACACTTTCACATATGAGGGTGTCCAACACACGTACTAAAAGGAATGACTAGAAAGTTGGAACCACATTCAAAAATATACCTATTTGTAGGCTACCTAAAAGAAATAAGAAGTGGTTTCTTTTATAATCCTCAAGATAACAAAGTATTTATATCGACAAATGCCACTTTTTTTAAAGATAATTATATAAGAGATTACAAATCTCAAAGCAAAGTTGTCATCGAGGAACTACTTTTTGAAGGGGTTAGACCTTAACAACCAATAAACATTGTTGGATCACAAAGTCAACAAACTATGCCTACTCGTTAGAATACACAATCACCCCCTAGATGAAGTTGGAGGATTATAAAACAACACATACACTATACTTTATTTGAAAAAGCACAAATTGCAATCTTCGATGATAATATAGATGATCCATTAACATATAAACAAGCAATAAAAGATTCTGATAAGGTTTGAAGCCATGAATCTCGAGATGAAGTCAAGACATCCTAACTCAGTCTAGAAACTTGTAAATCTACCCAAATGATTTAAATCCATTGGGGCAAATAGATCTATAAAAGAAAAAGAAATGGAGATTTTTAAAGTAAGGCCAGTGGCAAAAGGTTACACCTTAAAAGAGAGAGTTAACTATGAGGAGACTTTCTCGCCAGCAGTCATGATAAAATTCATTCACATTCTCTTGTTCATTGCTACTTGTTTAAATTATGAGATTTAGCAAATATACATTAAGACTATTTTTCTTAATGACAATCTTGATGAAACCATTTACATGGTTCAACCAGAGGGTTTCATAGAACAAGGTTAAGAGCAAAAAGTTTACAAACTACAAAGGTCCATTTATGGACTTAAGCAAGCATCTAGATCTTGAAATATAAGATTTGATCAAGCTCTCAAGGCTTATAGTTTTGAGCAAAACATTGATGAAACTTTTGAATACAAGTTCATCAATAAAGACAAAGTGGTTTTCTTAGTTCTTTACATCGATGATATTCTTTTTTATTAAGAATGATAAAGAAGTATTATCATAAATAAAGAAATAGTTGGTTAAGTAATTCCAAATGAAACATTTAGGAGAGGCACGTTATATTCTTAGGATCCAACTTATACAAGATCATAAGAACAAAATCTTAGCTCTGTCTCAAGAATCATACATTGATAAGCGCATTTTATATATGATGTTATACCCCTCTTAATTTGATAATTGCCTATTTTGAATGTGAATATGTGGCTTTTTATGTGTATTAATGTCATTTTGTAGGTTTCAAGTTAATGGAACTATTTGGAATGAAAATTTAAAGAAAACAAGCAAAAAAAATCAAATATGCTATAGTGCTGGTAAACAATAACCTGCTACAATGCCAATGAGCAGTATATGTGCTATAATGCTCCTCACCTTGGTGCCCAAGTGCCAGAAAATCCAGGTTTTGGCTCCTAGGCATCAAAAAGTGGCACCCATGTGCTAAATCAAGTTCCCAATGGCAGAATGTTTGGTGCCCAGGCGTTGCCAACAACCCGATTTCATTTTTTACTTTGTCTCATAACTTTGAAGCCTATTTTTTAAGCCTATAAAAAGAATATTAAAAGTCTCATTTAAAAAGGGAGATAAGAGCACTAAATAGAGAGAAACAAAGGATTTAGTGAAAGAAACACATTGAATCTTGAATTTGGACAAGATCATTGAAGATTGAAGGCTTCCCAAGATTTCTCATATTAGTTTCTTCTTCTCTCTCTACTTCATTTACATTTATTTCAAGTTTGTAATTGTGTTTTGTGTTGATTTGAACATAGGTACTTTTATGAACATTTGAATTGATGTAATTAGGTATTTCTCTATGGATTGTTAGATTATATGTTTTAGGGCTTAATAGAACTCTATTGAATAATATGTGTTGATGTTGTTATATGATTAATAACTACTTTATGTTTATTCATTTATTCTTTTTGTGTGCTTACTGCTTCTAATTCCATTGAAAAATAGATTAGATGTTTTAAATATTTAGGTTATTTACTTGGAAGAGTCTAATCCATATATTGGTTGTAAAAAGCATAACTTTGAGTTTGTTGAGTTGTGAGACTAATAAACTTAGGGTAGTCATATAAAGGTAACTTAATGCATGTATGTATAATAGGTTAGATAGGGATATCAACTTAGTTGTATATGCATAGGGTCTCATTCGACACTCAAGAGAGGTAATGAGATTAATTATACACCATTTACTAATGAATGCATAAATTAATTATTAGTCACTAATTATAAAGAGCATAGAAACAATAGAGGGAAATCAAGTCCTTAGAACCCATTGCCATAGAACTCTTATATCTTTAATTTACTGAAATTATTTAGTTTAAGAATTTATTTTAATTACATAATTCAACTTAGCCTTTAGATTAGCCTAGATAACGTTAGGTGGCCAACACCATAGTATATAGCATTAATTTAGGACTCCAATCTTCGTGGGACCGATGCTCATGTTGTGATATGGTGTGTGATGTGTATAGATGTTTATAATTTCAAAAATTAAATACGCAACGGAAGTATTCATACATATTAAACAATATGTAACATATTCAAGCATGTATGATCATTCAAGTACATATATATCTCATATATATATTTCATGCATGATATAAAATGAATAACAAATAAATAACCTACCCGGTTATGAAGGTAGCTTTACAATTCTTCAAGAACTCCAACCTTCAATTTGTTGAGCTCACCTTGAAGTGTTCTCTTGCACAATTCTAGTTCACAACTAAATCCGGTGGGATTGTAAAGCTAGAATGGCACCCTTGAATTTTCAGCAAATGATTGTTTTAACACTTAAAACAATTTGTCCTTATGAATGATTACTACCAAGAGATGAGAAGAATTAAGTGTTTTCTATAGTTCTTTACAACTCTATATGTTGTACCTTGTTAAGCCTTTGCATTTTCTCTCAACACTTTGAGAAAAACACTTAGGAAAAGCTCTCAATTCTCTCTTCTTTCTCCTAGAACGAATTTCACTCTTTCCTGCACACATTGAACTCTTTCAATTCTTTCTTAAGTGCAAAGAATGATTTCTCTTAGTGCTCCACCACCACTTAACCATGTTTGCCATTACAAACATTAATCTATCATATTTTTCACTCACCAATTTGATTCAACCAATTGAATCAATTTCTAGAAAGTAAATGGCATTTAATCAATGTTAAATGGTTTTACCACTTCCTTAGTGCATCATTTAAGAATTACTAAGTGGTCAACATTCCTTATTATTAATAACAAGTGCATTCTCTATTAGTAAATGGTGTTTGCCACTTATTCCAATTAATAATAATAATTTGATTAATATATAAAATATTAATAATTCAAAACTATTTTGAATATTTACATTTACCATATATGTATTTACCAAGCAAGGTAAATAGGTAAATACATGGTAAATAATTTATGGAGCAAGATTATGTCACTTGTTAAATTTTATTGGTTAACAACTCTTGTAAATCAATAATGTATTTTACCTTCAATTATTGATAAGTGAATAATAAAAGGAACCTTGAAACATTTTTCATTTTGTTGCTGGAAATTGTTGGATTAATTATTCAATCCAATTCGCCGCCCCAGTGCACAACGAGTACACTTCATATTGTGAGACTCTCTAGGTCCATGCCCGATTTGTCATATGAAACTATTTCACACGTCTGTGAACAATGTCCCACACACATGTTACAGATATTATAAAACGGCGCATTAAACCATACAAGTTGAGGTTATAACATATTCGTATAATCCTTTCATCATAAATATCCTAGAAGAACGGAGATATAGATCAACACCGTCAAGTCTCCATGTGTTCAACCATAAACTTATCTCTAGATTTGTATTTCAATAAATAATATCCGTAAACACTTTTACGATATTATTTTTCCGAGAATAAAATTAATTCTTGGATATGTCTGTTTATGGCCATAAGACTTTCTGAAATACAACCTTGAAGTTTCAGGATATTTTACTCACCCAATTGAGTTGATGTATTCCATATCTGTACACACCGGACTTCATGAGCATCGGATCATACCCAGCGACACCCAGCGGTTAGACCATAAAAGGTATCTAACATGTGTGGAACCAAAGTATGATGGATCACTCACAAGTCCACCGTGGCACTCAGGTCTAAGGACCACAAATACTACTCAACTCGAAAGATCCTCCATTGACGGTTTTATGGGATGTCTATTGGAGATCTTTGTGAGTCTGTTCAATATTCAGTCCTTGGTGATGACTTGTATCTCTATACGAGTTTTCACTAAACTCATGGTCTGCTAAGACTAACCATCTGGACTATCCAGATATAGACATACACTGATCTATATTTATTAAGGTCTTCACTAACAGACCCGCATTAGTGAAGATTGATCAGGAACATTAAGTTTAAGAACATATTTGCATAACAACATTTCTTAGCACCATTTGCAACTGATTGCAACTACGTCATTACTAATATATTCTTAGGTCTTTGTCCCATTTCAGACAAGACTCTAACTCTTTAGATTTTGCTAAATCTTATAACCTGATAACTCTTATCAGTGCTATCTTTTAGCATTTATATATTTTAGCATTACTAACTCTTAGTTCTGATCTAAACTTCTTTAGATCAGATCTGAACTCTTTCAGATCATACAATGTCTAAAACGTTACAAGTATCTTACCATATTTGTATATAAAATAATTAGTGATATATTAAAATCTTAATTGTATAAACATAAAGCAAATATTTTTACACAAAAGGGATGGCACTCATCACTTTATTACTTAATCACGACCCGTGCACTTGCGGTTACAATTCGCGTGTGTATAATTTTACAAACATACCTATATAAGATCCTTGTAAGATTATTAATGCAAAATTTCAAGAAAAGTAATTTACCTTCTCACAATAGGATTCACTTATTTAAGGCACAATGCCCTAAGATACCTCAAGAAGAATAGGATTTGTGACAAGTACCATATACCTCAGTAGTAGGCAGCTTATTATATACTATGTTATGTAGTAGGTTTAATATTTATTATTCAGTGTATAAAGTTAGCCAGTATTAATCTAATTTAGGATATGATCATTGGTTGCGGTAAAACATATTCTCAAATACCTATGGAGAATGAGAAACTATATGCTTGTTTATTTCGATAAGAATTTAATCCTAATCGGATACATTGATTCTGATTTTTTATTTGACTTGGATTCTCATAAATCTACATTCAGATAAGTGTTCACTCTTGGGGGTGGAGCCGTTATCTAGATAAGAATAAAACAATCATTTATTGTCAATTCCGCTATAAAAGTCGAATATGTAGCGTCTTTTAAAACAACTAAGGAAGCAGTATGGCCCCGCAAATTTAAATCGAATCTTAAAGTTATTCCAAACATAGCTATGTTGGAAATAATGCTTACGTGCCATTCCAATTGTTATATGAATATTTATTTAATATTTATACAATTAACATCTCTGTTAAATCTTTAATTATTAATTATATAGTACTGAGCTTGTAACTTTTCAAACATTGTAGATATAAAATAGTTCAGATTTGATCTAAATAATTTTAGATCAGCGTTAAAAATTAACAATTTTAAGAATTAGAACTTTGTCTGAACTAGAACAAAGACTTCAAAATATATTAGTAATGACATAGTTTCAAGGAGTTGCAAAATGTGCTAAGAAATGTCATTATATAGTATGTTCTCGAAAATATTATTCTTGATCTATGGTTGTTGACACAAGTTGATTGATATACCTTCCAAATTAGCATGTATCTATATCTGAATTGTCCAGATACGTAGTCTTAGTAGGTCGTGGGCTTAGCAGAAGCATGTATAGGCATACAAGTGTTCAGTGAAGATTGGGTACTTAATAGACTCAATGAGTTTGCGGATATTGTTTTCAAAAATACAAATATGGAGATAAGTTTACAATTGAGCATATAGAGATTTGATAGTAATGATCTATCTCTGGTCTTCTAGGATATATGTGATGGAATAATTATACAGATATAGTTGACCTCATCTTATATGGTTTAATTCGCCATTATGTAATATCTATAATATGTATGTGGGACATCATTCACGGACTTGCAGAAGAGTTTCGTAAGATAAACTTGTGTGAGCCTAGGGAGTCTCACAATATAAAGTGTACTCATTGAGTACTAAGGTAGCAGACTGGGTTAAACAGTTCGATCTGAAAAGATTTTGAAAAGCATGATTTGTTTCAGGTTCTCTTAGAAAAATGGGAAACAAAGTTTATAAATATTTCAAATAGGTCCCTTTTTATGGAAAAGGAATTTTGACATATGGCATATTTCATGGCCATTTACGTGACAAATGGTACGTGCATGGAATACATGAGTGACACTTGACCCATGCATGAGATGTATAAAATGACAAATGGAAAGTATGCAAAGAATGAAAGGGTTAATACTTTGTAAATGTTTCAAATAGCCCCCAATTTTGGTAATGTATATAAAGAAGAGTTTGAAAATGTTTCAAACAAGTCCTTATTTTCATTTTAACAGTTTTAGCCATTTGAGAGAAATTTGAATTTCATCTTGCTGAAAATTTGAAGATACCTACCCTTCTAAGTTCAGTAATTCCACCGAATCGTTACGGACTAGAATTACTAGACAAATCACTTTTGTGTCAACTCTGTTTTAGAAATCTTCATCGAAGTCTTCAAAGGTATGATTATATGTCTGTTGCTATCTATTTGGTTCATATATATATGTAATATGTGGATTAATTATGTATAATTCTGTTGTGCAATATATGTTGGACATGCATTTTCAATAATTAATATATACATAATCACATGCAAGCACCCTTTAATCAAAGCAATAGAATAAACCCCCACACTTTATTATGATAATAATGGTACAGTGACGAACTCCAAATAGCCAAGAAGTCACAAAGGAGGCAAGCACATAGAACACAAAAACAATCTAATCAAAGAGATCATTCACCAAGGAGATGTCATGGTGAAGAAGATGGAATCATAAAATAACTATGTTGGTCCTTTTATATAATTTCTATACGCTACTAGTTTTTAGAGTCACTTAGAGGGTCTAAAGATATAAGATATGTCTCACCTATTTTAAGGCAAATGAGAGATTGTTAGAAGTATGCCCTTAAAGCATAATTATTTATATTTAGATACAACTGAAATTAATTATAGAGGTTATTCATTCAATTTTATGTTTGAAATTTTAGTTGCATTTATTTAAATATCATAAAATTTCTTTATTATTATATGTAACTTTAAACTTAGTATATAATAGTTATATATAAGAGAATTAAGTTTAAACATAATAATTTAAGTTAATCCTTAGTCTAAATAAAGACGGAAACTTCGTTCAATAGATTACAAGTACAGTCAATTTGTATATTGTTTGCAATGGTCTCATCTAGATCATTCTATATATTGACATTGAAAATAGAGACAACTTGTATAATGTTGATTATATAAGACTGGACCATGATAAATTAATTTTCTGTTAATCTCTGTTAATAAAAAAGAATTTATTTTATCACAATATAATCATATATGGATCAATCTTAATCCTGAGTTGTTAACGAACTCCTATTCATTAAGTTATATTTATTAATCTACAAGAAAAATACCATAAAGTAGTCCAGTCATTATTAAGTATTTTATAGATATAACAAAATGAATGATTGTGAATATTTCTCATAAAAATATATTCACTCCTTTTAAAAACAAAGTTAAATAAATTGTTCTCTTGATAATTAATTTTGGTCTTGAATATAATAAGCTCAGTTTTTTTATTCAAGTTAAAAAAAATAATTAATTTGTGATTTTCATAAATTAAATGTTGAAAAGAGAATCAATGATAAAGATGTAATTAGATAGATTAACGAAAACTCGACCTAGGTCAATTATGAATACTTGTGTACGATTGATCTGATAGGGTTGTGCCTACGTGCCATCCCAGTTTTGTATCAATATTTGATATCTATACAAAGTAAATTTTTTTATATCACTAATTATTTCTTAATAATATGGTTTAATGTTTGTTACGCTACAGACTCTGTATTATCTAAAAGAGTTTAGATACAGTCTAAAGGAGTTTAGACCGGTGCTAAGAGTTAGCAAATATCCTAGGAGTTGGAACATTGTCTGTAACGAGACAAATACCTCATAATATACTTATAAAGATATAGTTGCAATGGGTTGCTAGGATGTGTCATTATACAAGTATGTTCTCAAATATATTGTTCCCGATCTATTTCTACTAATGCATATCTATTGGTAGATCTCATTAATTCACATAGATAAGTGTATGTCTATATTTGTAGGGTACAGCTGGTCGTTCCTAGCTAACTAGGATCTTGGAGATTGTATAGGCATATGGATATTAAGTTAGGACTGAGTACTGAACAGACTCATGAGGACCCCAATAGACAACCTATGTTGTCGTCAATGGAAGGTCCTCTCGAGTTGAATAATATACGTGGTCCTCTGATCTGAGCACCACAGTGGGCTTGTAAGTGATCCACCATGCTTTAGTTCCACGCATGTCAGAAATCTTTCATACTCTGACCGTTGGGTGTTGCTGGGTATGATCCAATGCTCATGGAGTCTTGTGTGTGCAGATATGGGATCCATCATCTCTCATAGGGAGTGATATATTCAGATGCTTTAAGATAGTATCTCAAGCAAGTCTTATGGCCATAAGCAGTAAACCTGAAAAAAGAGTTTCCACAGGGTTAAACAATATAAACAATATGACAAAGAGTTTTCTTATATTGTTCATTGAGATACAATTCTAGAGATAGGTTTATGGATGAGCACATGGGATTTAACAGTGTTGATATATGTTCCTGCACATCCAAGATATATATGATGGAAGGACTATACGTATGTGTTGTGACACGTCCAGAATATAGAAGTTATTCCCAAGTGCAGGATTGTCGAAGTAATAAATAACCCGATGAGAATAGGGTCGATCCACAGGGAAGTAGAATTAAAATTACAAATTATAAACACTTTAAAAATAATTAATGCAGTATAAGATGTTTGCAAATATTATTTCAATTAACCAATTCAAATAAAAAGCTAAGGTTACAGGGATTCACTCTTGACATAAGAAGTAAGAATATATTTAACTTTTTATTTTTTTATAACTCAATTGGAATCCTCACACAAAGGAGGTTCCAACCGAAAAATATAGCAATTAAAGTTCATCATCATTTATATATTGATTAGTATTTATTTCTTTCAATTATTATACACCAAATCTTATAAATGGGTTCAAGTATTTATTATGCCAATCTTTATATTTGTCTACAATAAATCAAGACTCCCACTTTACAAGAAATGTTATATACACCAAATCTTATAAATGGTTTCAAGAATTTATTGTGCCAAGTATTAAGTTTGTCAATAATAAATCAAGAATCACCACTTTAGAAGAAAGGGTATTAATTTTACAAACAAAATAAATACATCATATATAAGTTTGCATAACTTAAAAATGAAGCATTAAATTCATGAATAAATATTAAACATATCTTATTACCTTGCCAAGAGCTTCACCCTTTCACCTTAGCTTAAAGAAAATTATTTGGACATAATAAAACTAAAGAAAAAGAAAAGAAATGGAAGAAGAAATAACATGATTTAATAGTAAACAAGAGAAATAAATTTACAAAGGAATGGATACAAAGGACAAGTATTTTGAACTAAATTCTAACTTTATAATTATATTTTTTAGGCATAAACAAGCCACCTATTTATAGAAAAACATGGATAAATCGAGACAAATTTGGAGGGAACCACTTGGTTGATGAAATTCAAGAATGGTGGAAAAATAATTTGCATTTATTATCACTTGGGCACCTACTTGATTATCCAATTTTGAATTGATGTGATCCGAATTAGCTGTCACTCAAAACATAAATATTGTAGATAAGTCTCTTATCTTTCCAAATTGAGTGATCTCATACATATTAGATACGTATTTCTATAGTTATGGGCCAAATACTGATAACTGTTCAAACTGGGCCTGTACTGCAGATCAATTCTGTTCTAGGCCATTTTTCACCCTCTACAAACTCGAATTTCCAATGCTTTGTGAAATATAATATATTAGCCCATTGAGTCATCTCTGCACAGAATCAAGAATCACCTCAATTGGATCTTTAAGTAGAAAGTTATGCCCATTTTACCGAACCTACCACAAAACAGTTAAAAGATAATTAAGTACAATATTGTAAACATACTTAAGTTAAGAAAATTAAATACACTAGTAATACAAAACAATCATGTAAAACTCTTATTAAATGTATAATTTCAAGTGTTCATCATGTTGCAACCTCAATTTGTAAGGTTCAACGCACTGATTAGTAATATTCGTGACGTGGGGGTGGGGCATTCCTCACAGACTTTGGAATAGTTCCATTTGACGAATCTGGCGTGGACCTAGGGAGTCCCGCGATATGAAGTGTACTCGTTGTGCACTGGGGCAGAGTACTAGATTAACTTGTTTAATCCGGTAATATCCAACACTATCAAGGGAATGCGTGCATGTCCGTGTTTAAGCGTTAAATAAAATAATAAGTCAATAATTGTTATTCACTAATTGTAAAATAACACTTGGCGTATTGTGAATCCTCAGTTGAGTTTGCCCAAGTGTGAGATTTGGTAAGACCCGCTATGGGGTATACTTGGTAATTATTTATTAAGGGTAAAATAATCATTTTACACTATAATTATTCAATAATTAAATAATCATAATATCTCTATTAAAGTATATTATTTTATAATAGTATATATTTTAATAATATAATATAAATAGTGCATGATAGTTGTCATGCACATTATATTTTAATATTTTTTATTTATTATTTTTTGCCTATAATGGTTAAATAATAATATTTTATATATAATATAATTTATTTATGCAAAATAGAGATTTATTTGTGTGTTTTTACGGGAACAAGAAGATGAAATGCAATTGTTGCATTTTTTTCCTTGTTTTCATTTCCGTTTCTTTACTCTTGAAATAGAGAAGCAATTGTTGCTTCCTATTCTTTTCTTCAATCGCGGGAGAGAAAGAAAAGGAAAAGTAGAACCGATCATTTAGGGGTTAAGGGTTTATCCCGTATTGGATTAAGGAGTTGCTGCTCTAGCTTGTCAAGCCCACCAAGTTGGTGACTAGAACTGCCTACGAGTAAGACTCTAGGCGAACTCTATATATACTCGTGTAAAACGTTACACGTACTAGTGCTTTCTCAACTTTACTTTTAATATATTACTTTGATTTATATATGTTTATATGTTTATTGTATGTTTTAATGTTCTGCTGCGCCAAATATGTATAAAATACATATTTCTACAATAAATACTATTGCACATACATACACCTTTGTATAATTGATCTCCAACAAAATATTGTATCAAAGCCGGTTCTGTGATATTTGGGTGTTGTTTGAGTGAACGGAAGAAAACAACCTAGTGTAAATAGCGTGTTTCAAGTGTTGAAACAGGTATACCAAAAGCGGTGCACTTTCGACCTCCCAGCGCCGCAGCGCTGGAGACCTGGCTCCGCAGTGCTGGGAGTTTTTTCTCCTAGTGTTGAGGCGCTGAAGTTTTTGGAGTTCGCACTGCAATGCTGATTAATAAGTGCCGCGACACTACGAGTTTGACATCCTAGCACTACAGCACTGGTAATACGCGGTGCGACGCTGGTATTGTTCACTTTAACAATAGTAAATTAATAGTATTTTTTACTGTTCACGTGCTACAGTAATTTTAAATAGTATTTTAAAATTAATTTTGCATGTGTAGGGTAATGAGATGCAGTGATAAGAGTTATCGATCTACATTATAAACTGAAATCAATTGTTTTTACATTAAGAGCCAAAATAGGAACCTTACTGGTGGGGTTTAATTGTGTTGATGTAAAAATATTAATTAATTGAGAATCACCTCCTCATGAGATAGGGATCTAGAAAATAGAAAATTCTTTCTTAATTAGATTAAAGAATATTATATTATGAGATAATATTTTATTCTGATCCATCTTGTCAATACGGTGCTAGACTAGCCACGTCGGCCTTTTTCCAATATTGTTACAGCGTGAGGGACTTGGTCAGTTGGGCTTGGACTATACCGATTAAACATGAGACGAGGAAAATATATGTGAATGTATTACCCAATATTGTTATAGCGTGAGGGTAGTATCAGTAACATATATTTGATAATTGACAAGTTAATCTGGAATACATTTACCTAATATTGCTACAACGTGAGGATAAGGTATATTCAGGATCAAGAAGTAAGGGTTGCATGAGATGCAATTGACAAATGTTGTCTACCTGTTGAGTTTACAAAAGCCAATATTGCTACAACGTGATGCTTGAGTAAATTCCAATGGGGCATACTTCTTGTTGTATAGTTTAAAAGAGTTTAAACTATCATTTTTTCGTTCGAGAGATTATTGGGATTATGTAAAGCAGTGGGAGGGCATTTTAAATTAAAAAATGTATAATTGTTATACCATGATTTAAAACGTATTATTAGCGATTTAATAAATTTCGCTGTCATCTCCTATTTGTTTTGTGCAAGGCTTAATCTGACGGCCTCCACAAATCCCTTGGTGCACAAACTAGATGCACACCAACTCAAAGGCGCCAAGAATTATTCAGATTAACTCATGAATCTCAGAATTGTTCTGGATTCTAAGAGGCTCGGATATGTTATAGATCAAAAATTACCCAGAAGCATTTCTAATTATACCAACCCTGAGGAGAGGGAGACATATCAAAAATGGTTAGATGACAATTTAAAAGTTAAATTGTACATCCTCACCTTGATGTCTACAGAGTTGCAGCGGGAGCATGTCCGTATGGACAGTGCTAGTAGCATAATGCTGCATTTGAAGGAACTATTTGGCGATCGACCTTAGGTTAAGTTGTATAGAGTCGTTAAGGCACTCTTTTAGACTAAACTGAGCGAGGGCAGTTCGGTTGGTTCCCATATACTTAAGATGATTGGATACATCGAGAAATTAGAGGCTACAAACATTTCTCTGAATAATAACTTGGCAGGAAAGTTTGATTCTCCAATCACTGCCAGGGTCTTTTGCATAATTTATTATGAACTTTGATATACAAGGATTGACCCCAACTTATGTTGAGCTTTATAATTTATTGAAGACAGTAGAGGAGGATATACATAAAGGGAGCTCAGCTTTCTTGGTCTAGGGTGCCTCATCTTCTACCTCAAAGGCTTCTGGGAAGTCCAAAGGGAAAAAGAAGAAACAAAAGAAGCCACCCCGAATAGGTCCTCAAAGGCAGCAGATATAGCCTCAAAAGAAGAAAGCAAAATGAAAGTGTTTCTTTTGTGGCGAGGACAAGCACTGCAAGTGCAACTGCCTGAGGTACCTTGCTACTATGAAGAAGACTCCCTCAGGTGTGTACAAAGTAGTTCTAGTAAAAAAATATGCAAGATCAAAAACTTTAAATGAAACTTAAATGTGGCATATAAGATTAGGCCATATAGGCATGAGACGCCTAACCCGTCTAGTTAAGGATTGTCAGATACCTGATTTAACCATAGAACCTTATCTAGTTTGTGAATCTTGTATTTAAGGGATGATGACCCAATCTCCATTTATCGGTGTTGGACACCGTGCCTCTAGTTTATTGGAACTGATACATAGTGATATATACAGTCCAATAAATCATACTACAATGGATAGGTTTTGATACTTTGTAAACTTCATCGATGATTATTCACGATATGGTTACGTGTTTCTTTTGAAACACAAGTCAGAAACCTTTGAAAAGTTCAAAGAATTCTGACTTGAAGTAAAGAAACAAACCGACATGTGCATCAAATGCCTTCGATCAGATCAAGGCGTTGAGTACATAGGCAGTAATTTTTTGGATTATTTAAAGAATAGAATTCTCGCTCAATATAGTCCTCCAGGTACTTCGCAACACAATGGTGTTTCGGAGATGAGGAATCGGACTTTATTGGATATGATCCGATCGATGATGAACTTTACCGATCTTCTAGAATACCTATGAGGTCATGCTCTGAAAACTGTTGCTCATATTTTGAATAAAGTTTCATCTAAAGTTGTTCCAACTACTCCACATGAGATGATGAAGAGTAAAAATTGAGTCTTAAGTATCTTAAGATTTGAGATTGTCCTACTTATGTAAGAGTTGTATAACAGGATAAACTTGCACCTATAGGGTACAAGTACAGGTTCATTAAGTATCCCAAGAATTAATGGGACACCAATTCTATGATCCAGAGGAACGAAATGTGTTCGTTACTTGGAATGCCACTTTCCTTGAGAAATAGTTTCTAGAGGATCATAGGGATTGTAGAAATATTATACTTGATAAAGTTAATCAAGAACCCGATGAATTGCAAATGGATACTCAAGTTCAAGTGAGCAGTGTACCTTTAACACACCCTCCACGTAGGTTTGAAAGGATGTCTAGGTTACCTATTAGGTATGGTTAGATGCCTGAAGGTGTACCTGAGGTTTTCTTGTTAGAAGGAAACGATTCTTTGACTTACAGGGAGGCGATGTTAGACATCGACTCGAGTAAGTGAAAAAAAGCCATGAAATCCAAAATTGACTTTATGCATCAGAATCAAGTATAAGACTTGGTTTCACTTCCTGAAGAAATTATTCCTATAGATTGTAAATGCATTTATAAATAGAAATGATGACCCGATAGAAAGGTAGAGACCTTTAAGGCCCGACTGGTATCAAAAGGTTATGCTTAGTAATCTAGGATCGATTATAAGGAGACCTTTGAACCGATTGTGATACTAAAGTCAATTAGGATTTTGTTGGTACTTACTGCATACTATGACTTTAAGATTTGACAGATGGATGTAAAGACGGCGTTCCTGAATGGATACCTGGAGGAAGAGATATTCATGGAACAGTCAGAAGGTTTTACATCCAGCCAAACTTCTGATCTAGTATATAGGCTGAAGAAATTCATTTATAGACTTAAACAAGCCTCTCAGAACTAGAATCATCATTTTGATGAGGTAATCAGAAAGTCTGATTTCATCAAAAATGAGGAAGAAGCTTATATGTATAAAAGGGTCAGTGAAAGCATGATGGTCTTCTTAGTTTTATTTGTGGATGATATACTGATCATTGGGAATGATATTGGTATGTTGCAATCCATAAAAAGCTATCTGAGTAAGAATTTCTCCATGAAAGACTTGGGAGAGGCTTCCTATATACTAGGTATAAAGCTTTATAGAGATAGAGTTAGGAAGCTGATAGGACTCTCCCAGTCGTCATACATCGATAGCGTCTTAGAAAGGTACAATTTTACTAACTGTAAGATAGTTAATGTACCTTTTAAACATGATGTTCATCTTTCTGGGGGAATATCTCCTCAGACAGAAGATGAAAGAGTTAGAATGTCTAACATACCATATGCATCAATTGTTGGCAGCCTGATGTATGCTATGATGTGCACGAGACCTGACATCAGTACGGCTGTAAGTGTTACAAGTCGGTATCAATCTGATCCAGGTGATAGTCATTGGATAGCGGTCAAATATATCCTAAAATACCTTAAGGGTATGAAGGATACGTTTCTTATTTATGGAGATAATGATATTCAAGTGAGAGAATACACCGATTCAGACTTTCAGTCTGATCTAGATGATAGAAAGTCTACATCTGGATATGCGTTTACTCTCAATGAAAGTGCAGTGAGCTAGAAAAGCACCAAACAAAGGTCCACAGCTGACTCTACCATAGAGGCAGAGTACATTGCAGCTTCTGAAGCTGCAAAGGAAGCTATTTGGATTCAAAATTTTGTCGCAGAGCTTGGAATAATTCCAAGTTCATCAGATCCCATTCCATTATTTTGCGATAATAACGGGGCTATAGCATAAGAAAATAACCTAAGAGCGCACAAAATATCTAAGCATGTAGAGCAAAAATACCACATCATTATAGAGATCTTGGCCATGGGAGATGTAATTAGTTGTAGAATAGATTCTGTAAATAATTTAGTAGACTCACTTACCAAAGCCTTAACTCTTAAGGTGTTTGAGAAACATATGGAGTCCATGGGTATTAGATACCACTATGATTGGAACTAAGGCAAGTTAGAGATTGTTAGGGTTGCGCCTACTTGTCATCCTAGTTTTGTATAAATATTTGATATCTATACAGAGTATATCTTATTATATCGCTAATTATTTCTTAATAATATAGTTTAATGCTTGTTATACTATAGACTCTATATTATCTAAAGTAGTTTAGACTGGTGCAAGAGTTAGCAAATATCCCAAGAGTTAAAACATTGTATATAACGGAACAAAGACCTTAGAATATGCTTATAATGATATAGTTGCAAGAGTTGCAATGTGTTGCTAGGATGTGTCATTATACAAGCATGTTCTCAAATATATTATTCCTGATCTATTTCTACTAATGCAGGTATGTTGGTAGATCCTATTAATTCACATAGATAAGTGTATGTCTATATCTGTAAAGTATAGTTGGTCGTTCCTAACTGACAAGAATCTTGAAGATTGTATAGGTATATAGGTATTCAGTTAGGACTGAGTACTGAATAGACTCATGAGGACCCCTATAAACATCCTATGTTGCCGTCAATGTAAGGTTTTCTTGAATTGAGTAGTATATATGATCCTCTGACCTGAGCACCACAGTGGGCTTGTGAGTGATCCACTATGCTTTGGTTCCACGCATGTCATAAATCTTTCATGGTCTAACAGCTAGGTGTCGCTAAGTATGGTTCGATGCTTATAGAGTCCTGTATATACATATATAAAATTCATCAGTTCTCATAGGAAGTGATATATCCATATGCTCTAAGATAGTATCTCAAGCAAGTCTTATGGCCATAAGCAATGAACTCGGGAAAGGAGTTTCCACAGAGTTAAACAATATGACAAAGAGTTTGCTTATATTGTTCATTGAGATATCATTCTGGAGATTGGTTTATGGATGAGCACATAGGGATTTAACAGTATTGATCTATGTTTCTGCACATCCAAGATATATATGATGAAAGGACTATACGTATACATTGTAACCTCAACTTATAAGGTTCAACGAACTGATTTGTAATATTTGTGACGTGTGTGTTGAGCATTGCTCATGGACTTATAGAATAGTTTCATTTGACGAATCGAGCGTAGACTTAAGGAATCTCGCGATATGGAGTGTACTTGTTGTGCACTTGGGCAGAGTACTGAATTAAATTGTTTAATCCAATAATATCTAACACTATTACGAAAATGTGTGCGTATCTGTGTTTAAGCGTTAAATATAATAATTAGTCAATAGTTATTATTCACTAATTATAAAATGACATGTGGCGCATTATGGACCTGCGGTTAAGTTTATCCAAGTGTGAAATTTGGTGAAACCCGCTGAAGAGTATACTTATTAACTATTTATGAAAAATAAAATAATTCTTTTATATTATGATTATTTAATTATTAAATAATTATAATATTTTTATTAAAATATATTATTTTATAATATTATATATTTTAATAATATAATATAAATAGTATACGATAGTTGTCATATACATTATATTTTATTATTATTTTTTGTTCATAATAGCTAAATAATATTATTTTATATATAAAATTATTTACTTATACAAAATAGAGATATATGTGTGTTTTTACGGGAACAAGAAGATGAAATGCAATTGTTGCATTTTGTTCTTTGTTTTCATTTTCGTTTCTTTACTCTTTGAAATATGAGAGAAAGAGAAAAAAAATAAAATTGGCCATTTGGAAGTTAAGGGGGTTAATTTTTTGTTGAATTAAAGAATTATTGTTTTAATTTGTTAAATTTATTAAATTGGTGATTAAAACTGCAGGCGGACTCCATATATATACGTGTAAAACATTACACGTATTGGTGATTTCTCAACTTTACTTTTAATATATTAATTTAATTAATATATTTTTATATGTTTATTGTATGTTTTAATGTTCCGCTGCGCCAAATATGTATAAGATACGTATTTTTATAATAAACACTTTTACATATGCATACACCCTTGTATAATCGATCCCAAACATGATATGTATAATATAATTATTAAGTGGATAAAGATAATTTTTTATTTTATAATTTATCTATAAAAATTAAGAATTCAACTCTATACTTTTAGTAGAATAATATAAAATTAATAAATAAAATTATATTAATTAAAAATTTAATCAGATAATTTAATTTACTAAAATTTATTTTGTAGGTTCATTAAGTTCGCGCTATAAAACATAGAAATGAATTACAGATTAATTATTAGCTCAAGTTTAATTTGATTAAATTCATAGACCTAATTAGTTATTTCTCTCAATTGGCCTAATTCATAATAATTATAAAAATGAATAAATGATAATTATTTAATTAGATTATTGATATTATTATTTATCAGATAAATATATGAATAAATAATAATCATTTAATTAGATTGTTTGTATTATTATTTATCAAATAAAATATATGGATAATATAATTATCTAAATTAAATAAAATATTTTATCATAATTTGAGGATGAGCATGAATATTATCTATTATATTATCACAAAATTAATATTAAATATTATTTTTTTATCTTTATCTCATTTGTACATTAGATGCATAAACTGAGTGATATGACACAAATTCAAAAAGAATTATCAATGCTTCTATATTTTTCTTAGGGTAATATTTTTTAGAGAGACAATAAATGTGAATTCGTACTCTATATTAACATTCCAATTACGAATTAGAGAGAACACAAATTAGATTTTTCTTAATTAATTTATTTATTGAAAAGAGATTTTTTTTTTAAAAGAAATAAATAAAGAAAGAAAACCTCAACTATTCTGCTGCCGGATTTTTGCAAAAACAATTTTTCAAAATAACCAACAATAAATTAATGAGGAATGCAGTGCTCGTGCTTTGCAATTAAACTTTCATTTGATTTACGGTTTTTTATAAGTTACGGAGCTTCTTGCTTTCCGTTAACATGTAATTTTGCACATTTGGCAATATCAATGGAATCAAAACAATTACGAAGAACGTTTCTGTTGGGAATTTGGTCAATTGTTCGGCGAGGGATGGAATACAAACAAATAAATTAGATCATCTACCTAATCTTCTAATCACAAACCTAAATCTTGAAACTCAAACCTCTTCGACTCATACAACCAAACCCATGTGAAAAGTTGTTCATTTTACCTATTTTTCTTGCCCTTCGCTATCATTATTTGCTTGTTCTTCACTCTTTTAACAATATTAATCACTTGTTTATATTTATTTATATAAAAACTTAAATTAAAAGAGAATTTTGATATTTCTAGAAAACTATGTTTAACATATTTAATCATAAATTAAGATAAAAAAAATTGAATATTACAATAAGTGGAGGAAACAACAATATGCTCGGCAGTCCCTCACAAATTAAAGACCACGTCAATGACCGTGGAGGCAGGGCCACCACAATGTCAGATAGATGCATAGTCAAATTCATTGATAGTTGCTTGGACTGTGTGTATGGATAAGTGGTGAGAAATTGAAACTGTCGCTAATATTCAAATATGATTAGCAGTTTCAGCGCCATCTTTATGCAGCAATCATCGCCTTCAATCACGCTACAACAATTTTGAAGGCATGTCTTCAATATGTCAAGCATCTCAACTTATGACTTCTTATTAATGCACCTCAAATTTTAGAGAATATTGTAAATTTTTTACATTAATCAGTAAACATAAAAATTGTTTATTAACTTATGTTAGTATGCACTAGTCATTATTAATTATACATTTTAGTAGATAACCTTTTGAATATCTCTGACTTTACTCAATTTGGACGAAGAATTAAACAAAATAAAACTATAGCATGTACTTTCGAATTGGCTGCCATGATTTTGTTCAGGGACAGTAAAGTAGAAGGCGAGCAAAATGACTTCCAAACTTGAGTGAGTTTGCGTTTCCTGAAAGAAGCTATGATTGTAATGAAGTGTATATTTGTTTTGGGTTAAGCTCTTAATTTATCAGGAAAGGCCATTATTGGACTGTTGGAATATAGTTCATAACTTGCATGTTAACTTTTCAAACCAAAAATGTCAAGACAACTTCTTCAACCTGCAGTCTCAAAGTGGCATTTGCACTTGGCATGAGCTGTGTTTGCCCAGTCAACACTCTCAACTAACAAACGGCTGCTGCTTGAAAATAGAGGCATGTGAGAGTAACATCCTCGGAGAGAAGCATCGCGAGCATTAGCAGGCCTCTTTTGTTTTCTCTCCAAATCCCCTTAAAGATATGTTTGTTCATTCTTGCTTTCTTCAGATGTACGTCTAAGTTTTTCAACATATTATATCAAACCCATAGAACCCATATTTCAGTTTTGTAGAAACGCCATCTGCTTTTCTGTATAGATGGCTTTACCATTGGTTCCTTTGCTTTTCCTTGTATGGCACTGTGTTACTCTTGTCGGTTCTGTAAATGACGAAGGACTTGCTCTCCTGTCCTTCAAACAAGCAATATCAAACTTCCCAGAAGGCTATCTGAACAACTGGAACAACTCAGATGAGAACCCGTGTTCATGGAAAAGAGTTGCATGCAGAGATGGAAAAGTTCTCTCTCTCACCGTTCCAAACAAGAAGCTTTCAGGTTTTATTCCTGCCAATCTTGGAAATCTCTCTGCTATTAGCCATATTAATCTCAGGAACAACAACTTCTCTGGAAGTTTGCCAATCGAGCTCTTTAAGGCATTGAATCTACAGACCTTGGTCCTCTCAGGGAATTCATTTTCTGGGGCTGTTCCTTCTCAGATAGGGAACCTAAAGTATCTACAAGTTTTAGATCTTTCTCAGAATTCATTCAGCGGCTCAATACCATCTTCGCTAGCCCAATGTAAGAGATTGAAGACGCTAGTCCTTAATCAAAACAGTTTTACAGGCTCTCTCCCAGATTGTTTTGGAACCAATTTAATTGCCCTCCAGAATCTCGATCTTTCCTTCAACAACTTAAGCGGTTTAATTCCCAATGATATCAGCAACTTATCAAGCCTGAAAAGTGTTCTTGCTTTGTCTCACAATCTCTTCAATGGTCCTGTACCAGCCAGCCTCGAAAGCCTTGCTGAGAGAGTATACATAGATCTCAGCAACAACAATCTTAGTGGCCTCATACCCCAACACGCTGCTCTACAGCGTTTGGGACCAACAGCTTTCATTGGAAACCCTTCACTCTGCGGACCCCCTCTGAAAGTTTCATGTCCTCCAGGCACTTCAGATCATCCATATTCTAAACCCTTACCGTATGAACCATCTCATAATTCAGGTAAAGTCCATCACTCAACTTCATGCACAGTGATTGTAACAGTTTCTGTTTCCTTGGTGCTGGGAATCTGCATCACTGGGTTCTTGTTTTATTATCGGCACAAGAAAGCTTCTGGTTGCCAGTGGGGTTCAAATGTTAGTGGATGCCGTTTTGAAGAAAAACTGAAGATTAAAAAGGAATTTTTCTGCTTCCCCAGAAATGACTTGCAAACTCTATCAGAAAACATGGACCAGTATGAATTTGTGCCATTGGACCTGCAGGTTGATTTTGATCTTGAGCAACTTCTGAAAGCTTCAGCATTTCTTCTGGGTAAGAGTACGATTGGGATTGTGTACAAAGTTGTCCTCGACAATGGAGCAGCTGTGGCAGTGAGAAGATTGGGACATGGAGGTTGTCAAAGGTTCAAGGAGTTCCAAACTGCAGTAGAAGCAGTTGGAAAGATCAGACATCCAAATATAGTCAGTCTCCGAGCTTATTTCTGGTCTGTGGATGAGAAGTTGCTCATCTATGACTACATATGCAATGGTGACCTTGCCACAGCAATTCACGGTAATATTTTCCTCTTGAAGAATTAGCAATGTCTGCCTTGATAGCTGATTCTTTCTTCTTTGCTTATCTGTTTTTCTTGATAAAGATCTTCCATGTAAATCATATATGTTCAACGCACTAACATTTCTGATTCTTAAAATTTAATCAGGAATAGCTGGAATTATATCTTACAGACCTCTTCTTTGGCCTGTTCGTCTGAAAATCATAAAAGGAATAGCAAGAGGCTTAGCTTTCTTACACGAATTCAGTCCAAGAAGATACGTACACGGTGATTTGAGGTCTCGCAATATACTGCTTGGAAAAGACATGGAGCCTTACATCTCTGATTTTGGGCTCGGCCGCCTTGCTAATATAGCCGAAGAAACACTAGAAGTCCAATGGGAACAATCGACAACTGGAACACCACAACAGAGTTCTCCATACGAGTTTACATCTATTAACTCTACTATCAGCAGGTCATATTATCAAGCTCCTGAAACCTCAAAAGGCAGAAAGCCAACACAGAAATGGGATGTATACTCATATGGAGTGATTTTACTAGAGATAGTTTCTGGGAAGTTGCCGACAGTTCAGATATGTCCACTAGATATGGATCTAGTTCAATGGATTCAGCTCATCCTTGAGGATGCGAAGCTGATGACTGAAGTCTTGGACCCTTTCTTAGCACAGGAACTAGACAAGCAAGATGAGATATTAGCTGTGCTCAAAATCACCTTGGACTGCATCCAGAAGAACCCAGATAAGAGACCTTCTATGAGGCAAGTCTGTGATAGTTTAAACAGAGTGACTGGATCCAACAAACAACTACAATAGATCATGCCAGGTGAAGAACCCAAATTTACTCAATAAGAGAAAAACTGATATAAACAGAACAATCAGACAATAGACGATGCATCAGCACATCAACTAACCCGAGAAGTTAGCCTGTTTCAATAAACCCGGTTCGAGTTAGTAGCAGAGTACGTAGTTTTAAATGTTTCTAAGCTGGGCTATGCTTATGTAAAAATGTAAGCCTCCACTGTATTGTATCTCTCCCACTCCCCACTCTAACTTCCAACAGAAAAGTTAAGCTTATGACCTTCTTGAAAAGTTCTAGAGAATGTTCCTTATTTTATTTGTTAAGTTTTTATGTTTTACAGAAAGGGAGCATAAACCTTAATAATATTTATGTTTAACCAGTGTAGGCTGAAACCAAAATGAATAAATTATACTAAGAACTTGCACATAATGATATGAACATCAATCACCAATTATAATCCCAGTTCTACTTCAATAAATTTCTCATAAAAATCTTAAATCATATTGATTTGAAACAGCAACAAATAATAGACAAGCTGGAGAAACAGAAAATAAAGAGAAGAATTAAAGAAAAAAAAAGCAAGAAAGAGAGGCATGAAAAACAACTACGACCAGCTAAAACAGAAGGTCAGTTACTAGAAGGCTAAAAGAAAGCAGAAGTGGAAATGGAGAAGATCAAATATAATGCCAAGAGAAGGCATGAAATGGATGTAGTTTCATACCATTTGGCAATTTACAAATTCATGCTAAACTTTGCATGTTGGCTGTCATGTCCTATAACACATCAATTTGCATCATTACGTTGTGGACTCCAAATTAAGCACAACTTCAATCACATTGCCAATGTAAGTATGATTGACAAACCATATGTGATATAAACTCATAAACCGATTGTTGAAACACACATCTTTAGTGAACGTTTACTATATAATGTCAAACGCTTTAAATCAAATAACATCAGGAAAATAACATAGTAAGAAAGATGAAGAAAAAGAAGGTGGCTGCCAAGTTCTCTGCTTCAGGCATCACCTTCCACTTCGAAAATGAGAGACCCAATAAAAAGAGTTTTAAGGTACCATGAAACCACTAGCAAAATTGTCTCTTCTCAAACAGTTAGTCTCATTGTGGCTGTGAGGGCCTAACCTGCTGCTTTAGGTTGTCCATATGCAACTGTGCCAAAGCCTCTGATAATAGTACTGTTGTAGATTTAGTCATGGTCCGGTATTGAGAAGGCAATGTGGGCGGCGGAGGCTGAGATTTGTATATTTGAGCCCGGGCAGGGTCATCATCATGTTCGTTGCTGCATTTAGCAGTTTCTCTGGAAGCAACACCAATTAGCTGAGATTGATTACGCAGTTGAGGAACAACCAGATTTTGTTGCTTATTTTCACTAAAAGGTACGTGGACAAATGAATTTGCCATCGGGGCTGTTCTATGAACTTGTGAGAGAAACTCAGGTATAGGTGGAACAGGTGTGACCTCCTTGTAAGCTACTTGGGAAGAAACTAATGTAGAATTCAGATGCAATGGAGGACGACCAGAGACAACTGGCAGAGTGTCTTTCAAGCCATATTGAGTTGATGGATCATAGATTTGGGCCTGTGCAACAGGCACGACATATACTGGGCATGATTGATTAGCCAGGTATTGTAAATGCTGCTGATGCGGCAGCGTATTGTACACAGGGTAGTAAGATGCAATTGGCAAAACACCAGTAGGATTCTGAGATGCTAAATTGGTACCCTTTTGAACAAATTGCACTTGCCGTCGCTGCAGCTGGTCTAATTGTGAAGATACTGGATACCCCGAAACCAGAACTGTTTTATGTGCCTGCACCTCTGAGACAGGATCAAACATCTTAGTATCTGATGATTCAAAAGCGTTGAAAGCAACCTTATTTTCCACTGTAGCAACATGGACGGTAGGCTCTTGGTATGTTCCAGTCTGTACGTGAGAAATGGCACTTGCCAGGCTACTAATGTCACTGGAAACAGAATTACATAATCAAATCAATTATATAAATTCGAACTACATAACAATTGCACAACAACTCCACTTTATATTTAGTTCCAGAGACTTTGTACAAAAACAGATGAAATAATGTTACAACAGTCCAAAACAGTCAGCAAGTGAATGTTATAAAATCTATTAAATTATTCAAGGTGGACGTCATTGATTAAATGAGTTTCGAGAAGCAACTTGCTTAATAGTCTCCTCACTTTCTCATAATTCATCACCAAACTAAAACATAGAGATTACTAAGTAGCAGAAAAAACATACTGAACCAAAAGAAAGAGACTAAAAAAGGGGGGGTAATATCAGCACCTTAAAGTGGAATCAGCTGAAGGCAACTTGGTCTTGTTCTCTAGCAAAGGACTCATGCTTTCATCACAAGCCTTAATGGGCGGCAAGCTCGACAATGAAACTGAAGACGACGAAGAACCGAAAGATGACGTCGTTTCCAACATCATAGACTCTTGCCCACAAAGCCCCCCGCCAATTTGACCATCACTTTGACCATCCCCACAAAACCCTATCTCACCCTTTTGCATCATCTTCGCACTCTTCAACGCGTCCACAAACCAACTCTCCGTCTTTGGGTGTGTCAACCCGCACTGAGTCGTCGTCAACTCGGGCTGAGTCGTCGTCAACAATCCGAGTTGTTGGCGTTGTTGTTGTTTCCTCGGGAACACGAACAATCTGATGCGGGCAGGGGAAGACGAGAGGCGCTGAAGCTCTTCGAGGAAAATTTGCAAGTCGTCGTTGGAAGAAAGGGAGATGAGAGAGTCGAGGTCGTGGAGAGGGAGCTGGTACTTGAGCGTGAAGGGGTAGCTAACATGGAGGACGGCAGCGATGTGGGAGGAAAAGGCGGAGATTGTGGCGGTGCTGGCGGCGGGAACAGAGATGATACGCGTGTCACCGCCTGCGTAGAATAGTGATTTCTTGTGGGGTAAAGGGACGATGTGGCCGCCATAGCTACACATCAGCCGGAGCTTACTGTTGGCCTGCTGCGGCGTAGGTGGTTGGGGAGGGTCCATCGGCGGCGGCGGCGATGTGATCTGGTAACCTTCCGAAGGGTTCAGTTTACTGTAATGCTCTGCTTGCCTTAATATCGTACTAAATAAGAACTGAAGCTTATAGTTTTTTTATTTTATTATAAAACACTAAAGCTTGTTGTTTGCTACCGCTTTAAACATTTAATAGTGAGTTTTTGAGATGCCAGACAGACGTGGCAGGAACATGCATGGGAACTTGCCATGTCATCGCCGTTGGATACAGGCGATACGTAGTGGGACCCTTTTTTAATCCGGTTTGTCCTTTAGGATAAGGTTTGATGCACGTGACGATAATATATTTTTTAGAAAAAAAGAGTATTTGTTGAGCCTACGGTGCCAGCCGATTTGGCTGGCCGCCTCAAGGCTCACCCTCCAACTATTATATTAGAATCACTCTTATCAAAAATGTGGTTATATATATATATATATATATATGAAAGAGTGTTGGTTTATCATTTTAATAATATTAATTAAGATTATATACGAGACTAGGGTCCCACCCAATTCACCCCATCCATCAAGTGGGGGGTTTAAATCTCCACCACGTCGTTGTGTTCTAAGTACAGAAAAAAAAATTATGTATGTTATTTGTAATAAATTAATTATATGCTAATTATCATTATCATGTCTAAATTATCACTATGACTCATAATCTCGCTCGTGCTTATGAATATAACATGAGGGCTACTATAAAGTGTAAAATAAATCTTAAGAATTTTATACTATTTAATTATGCATAAATATTATTTCAAGAAATTAAATATCTCAATTTCACAAAATATAATGACATTAGAAAGCATACTTTAATCTACAATTTAAAACTTTGAAAAGAAAGATTATGTATGAAAATTATGTTTCTCTCTTCAATGTAAATTTTGAAATAATGCTAATTGATGGTATGAGCCACTTTTATAAGTAGAAAGTGAATAGGCTTTTCTAATCTTATTATAAGGCACTCTCCATCAAAATAAAATCCTTGTAGGAAAATAATAATGCTATAGTTGGGGATCCTCTGTTTTTAAAAAAACACTCAGCCCTTCTCTTTAGAAAAATCAAAAGCTCATCACTTCCTCACTTCATTGCCTTTTTCTTTAGTGAAAAATAAATCTGTTTCCTTCCTTTTCTCATCCTCTCCTTTATTACAAAATTAATTTTTACCTTGATCTATATTTATAGTGGTTTTTATCCACCTAAATTTAACTCGATTTTTTTTTTCTTTCTTTATATCTAGATCTTACAAATCTATAGTGGTTTTGGTGGTCTTTAGCTTTCTTCCATCTAAATCTATGTAATCTTGGGTGATTTAAGATATTCATCTTCCAAATTTAGAATATGTCAAGTTACAAAAGTTCAATTTTTATAGTAAATATATTATAATATCATCAGAAAAAACTGATCCTAATGGTAGAGATCAAAGAAAGAACAGTGGAGATATTTCTTTTAAGTTCGAAGTTTGGGTGTATACAATATAAAATGAGAAAAAAATTCTTGAGCGAATATCTTATACACAAAATTCTGCTCTCGGTGTTTTAGTGTGATTATTATATCTCTTTAGATGTTTATTATTTTTAAAAACTTTGTAATGTTTAATCTTTGTTTCAAACTTCTCATGAAGTAATTGGTTATAATATTCTGCTTTTGATTAATAAAGTTATGTTTCTTTTCAAAAAAAAATCCTTATAGAAAAATAACTCATTACTTAATAAATTAAATTATACTTTTCTTATTATATTAAACCTACAATATATCAATATGAGTCATAAAATATGTGTTATGTGAGCCATAAAACTCATATATTATCCCACTTATCTCATATGATATTTTTCTTGAATGGTTAATATAATATTTACTACGCATGTCTAAATTATCAATACCATAGTTAAGAATCTTGTTAATGTGAGTCGTAGCATTATATGTCATTATGTGAAAAAATATTTTCATCTATGTATCACAACACTACCATATAATTAATAGGTCTATAATTGAGGATTATGAATAAAGGTCCAATAATAATATCTTTGTCATAAACTATTCTTGTTTCCATACATTCATTCTCATGTGCTCACAATTAATAATTGAAAACAAATATCAAAAACATATTCTTGAGCTCAAAATATAAAACAATAATCATTATATAAATTTATAAATCATCATTTATGACTACAATTAAGACTCATTTTTTTCATGTGGTCTGTTAAATGTATTTAATGGAAGTCCTTTTATTAATAGATCTACAATCTCATTTTATATACTCATATGTTCTATTAACACTTTTTGTCTCTGAATATGTTCTTTAAGGGCAAAGTATTTTTAATTTCATGTGTTTAGCACCTTTAAAATATTTGTTGTTTTTAAAGTAAATAACAACTACTAAGTTGTCACAATAAATTTTCACTAGCTTGACATTAGAATCAACAACTCTAAGTCTTGAAATAAAGTTTCACAACCATAATCTATGAACAATGGCCTCAAAGCAAGTCACAAACTCAGCTTCTATAGTGTTATGACAGACTATTTCACATTTTTTCGTGAAAGTATTCCTTTTGCTAGTAAGAATAAATAACCAAAAATGGACTTTTTGCTATCTAGACATCTAACAAAATTTGAATCTAAATAAACAACTTATAAATAATCAGATCTCTTGAATGTGGATCTTTCATTTTTTTTTATGAGTATCTCGACACTTTTTTAATAGCTTTCCAATGATTTATTCTTGAATTACTTTGATATCTATCAAATATGCCAACAACAAAGCTAATGTCTGGATTGTGCAAACTTGAGCATGCATTAAGATTCCTACTAGAGATGCATAAGGAATATTTTTTATTTGTTTACACTCCAATTCATTCTTTGGACATTACGTGAGATTAAATTTATCTCCCTTTTTTGGATGGAAGCAACACTTCCAAAATAATTTTTCATTCCAAATCTTTCAAGAACTTTATCTATATATACTTTCTGAGACAAACCTTACAATTCTCTTGACCTATTTTAAAATATTTCAATCCATATCACTTGGGTTGTCCCTTATTTATCTTTCATTTCAAAGTTCATTTAAATAAATTTCTTATTTTTATGCAACATAATGACATTATTAATAGCAAAAAAAATGTCATCTACATACGATATCATAAATTTAAACATGCTCCATTAACCTTCAGATATATACATCGATCAACAATATTTTCTATACATTCAAATGAGGTTATGGTTTTATAAAACTTAAGATACTATTATTGGAAAGCTCATTTAAGCTTATATATTAACTTTTTGAGTTTGCATACCATATGTTCTTTTCCTTTAATTAAGAGCCCTCAAGTTGGTCAATGTAAACTTCTTCCTCCAAATTCCTATTTAGAAAGGTTGTTTTGATATTCATTAAATTTAACTCCAAATCAAAATGAGCTATCAGTGCCATGGTGATTTTAAGTGAATCTTTTTTTAAGACTAGCCAGAAAGTCTTTTTATATATAATCAATGCCTTTTTTCTAAGTGAAATTTTTAATAAGTCTAGCTTTATATCGTTCAATATTGTCATTAGAGCTGTGTTTGGACTTAAAATCTCATTTACAACTAACTTTTTTACATCCTTGAGGCAATTTAACAATTTTTTAGACTTTATTTTGTTCCATAGACTTTAACTCGTCATTCAAAGCATCAATTCATTTAATAGAGTCAACATTTTCTATGACTTACGAACAAGTAACCAAATTCTTATTGATTCCAATGTTGAAACATGATTCTTGTAGATAAACCATATAGTTATAAAAAAAATAACATATCTCCTATGTCTTTGAGATCTCCTTAATGTTATTTCTTGTGATTCTTCTTACAATTAATTCATTTGTGGAAACTTTATTTTGGAGTGTATTATCATAAACTTGTTCAACATTGTCATGTTAAACAACAACTGTAAGAACAACATTTCAAGGAATTATAAGTAATGAAACTTTTACCTTAATTTTTTGAATAACCACATTATGTGATTCTTCACTCCCATTGATTTCACTATTCTTAATGAACCTAGCATTATTGTTTTCAACAATTCTAAGGTTGTGAACAGGTTAATAAAACATATACCATTTAGATTCTTTAAGTAACCATGAAGTAATCACTAATTGTTTAAGAGTTCAACTTTCTTTCATGTAATTATAGATTTTTGCTTCTGTTGACAACCTCAAACATGCAAGTGCTTTACATTATATTTACTTCCTGTCTACAGTTCAAAAGGTGTCTTTGGAACTGCATTAATAAGAACTTGGTTTAAGCATATGGTGACATTCTTAAGTGTATAAATCCACAATAATATAAGTAAAGAAGAATTACTTAACATATTCTTAACCATATCCATAAGGCACGATTATACCTTTATCCTACACCATGTTATTATGGTGTACTTGGCATAGTGTATTAAGCATATATTGTTAGGGTTGGTGCTTACCTGTCATCCTTGAATGTACATATACTTGTGTATTTATACAAGTGTACATTCCCATTAAATCGCTAATACCCATTAATATGGTATTATGCAATGTAACATTACAGACATTGTAGATCTGAAGAAGTTCAGGTCAAATCTAAAGGAGTTTAGATAAGGGCTCATAGTTAGCCACAATGAGAGATATAAATGTTAAATGTTAGCACGGCTAAGTGTTAGCTAGTTATAATACTCAGTAGATCCAAGAGTTGGAGCCTTATCTATAATGGGACATAGACCTGGGAATATACCAATAACTGTATAGTTACAAGAGTTGCAATCAGGTGCTAGAAAATGCCAGTTACGCAAATATGTTCTTGAATAATTATCCCTAATCTATTTCTGTCAATGCGGGTCTGTCGGTGGATACCTTATATATAGATCAGTATATATCGTACCTATAGGGTATAGATGGTCGTTCCTAACCGACCGTGAACTTGGAGCTCGTATTAACATATGGGTATCCAGTTAGGACTGGATATGGGACAAATTCATAAGGGCCTCCGATAGACATCCTATATAAACCGTTAACAGAGGGTCCTCTCGGGTTGAGTAGTATACATGGTCCTTTGACCTGAGTGCCACGGTGGACTTGTAAGTGATTCACCATGCTTTAGTTCTACGCATGTCATAGACCTTTATGGTATGACAGTTGGGTGTCGATGGGTTGGTCCGATGCTTATGGAGTTCGGTATATACAGATATAGGATCCGTTAGCTCGTACAGGGAGTTCGATATCCAGATGCTTCGAGACCGTATCTCGAAAAGTTTTGTGGCCACAAGCATTAATCTCGAGAAAGAGTTCCGCTAGGGTAGAACAATATGGAAAAGGCATTTGCTTATATTGTTCAGTGAGATGCGAGTCTGGAAATAAGACATAGATGAGCACTAGGGGATTTGACGGTGATAATCTGTATCCCCGCACGTCCAGGATATCATGACGGAATGACTATACGTATGCGTTATAACCTCAACTTGCATGGTTCAAAGCGCTGATTTGTTTATTCGCGACGTGTGCGTGGGGCATTGCTCACAGACTCATGGAATAGTTTTATTTGACGAATCGGTCGTAGGACCTAGAGAGTCCCGCGATATAGAGTGTACTCGTTGTGCACTGGGGCAGCGTACCAGATTAAAATGTTTAATCTAGTAATATTCAGCAATACCACTAGAATGCGTACGGTTCTATATTTAAGTGTTAAATACAACAAATAGTTAATAATTGTTATTTACTAATTGTATAATGACATGTGGCATATTGTGGACCCTTAGTTGAGTTTACCCAAGTGCGGATTTGGTAGGACCCACTAGGGGGTAGATTTGGTAACTATTCATGAGGAACAAAATAGTCATTTCATACTTTAATTATTTAATTGTTAAATAATCAAAATATTTCTCTTATTATATTATATAATATATTTTTATATTATATTTTTATTTTATTATATTATTATATTATATTATATGATATTTATATAATCATATTATGTTTTGGGTGCCAAATAGTTGGCACCCATTAGTATTATTTTATTATTATTATTATTATTATATAATATGTTATATATTATATTAATATTTTAATATATATATTAGTTATATATAAAGAGAGGGATGAGAAAAAGAATGATATGTGTGTTTTTATTTTGCGGGAGAAAAAAGCAAATGAAAGAAATGGAGAAGAGAAGAGGAAGAAGAAAATTGAAGGAGAAGAAGAAAAAAGAAAAAAAAGAAAAAAGTAAAATTGTTTTATTTTTCTTTATTCTTTTAATTGAAGCAATGGTGGATTATTTTAAATTTTCTATTTCTTATTATTTTAGAGAAAATGATAAAAACACACACCGACTATTTTGAGGTTTAAGAGTTAAACCAAGTGCTGCATATAAGGTTGTTGTTCTAACTCACCAAGCCCACCGTGTTGGTGACTATAACTGTCTGCGAGTTAGTCTCCATGCGGACTCCAAAAACAATACGTGTATAACGTTATACGTTGAGGTAAGTTCTCTACCTTACTAATATATTAATGTAATTAATATATTTTATTTATTGTGTTTATTATAATTTACACTCTTCCACCGCGTAGAATATGTATAAAATATGTATTTTAGGCAATAAATACAATAGCACATGCATACACCCATATATATTAGATCCGCGGTCAACATATATGTCATACTTTTCTAGGAATTTAGCAAATGGACCTAAAGATTGTCTTGATTCATTATACTTCTCATAATATTCATCACTTCTATTTAATCTTACAATTTTTACCTTTTATCCTATTGCCTTTTAACCTTAATAATGTACACCTTAAGGGCTTTTATTACCTGAGATTTTTTATACAACAAATAGATATGACTATAACGTGAAAAATCATCAATGAAAGTGATACAATATTTTTCTCTATTTAATGAAAGAACATTAGAAGGCCCATAAATATTAGTGTGGATAATTTCAATGATCTATGCGCTTCTTCTGGCTCATTGCTTGGTGTGTTTACTTTGCTTTCTCTTAATACAATCCATACATACACCTAGATCGATAAATTTTAAATTCGGTAAATCTCATTCTTTACTAATCTTTCTAATATTCTTTGGATATATAACCCAAATGTTTATACCACAAGAAAGTTAAGTGTTCATTAGTTAAATTACATTTAGTTCAAATATCATGATGCAAGGTCAAAAATGTCTTAGCAAATTAGTAATCAAGTTTTAATTTGCAAAAAATATCACATAAAAGACCATAATCAATAAATTGAGAATTTTTTAGCAAACATAAATATTCACTCCTAAATTTTAAAGAGTAACTGTTTACGCTCAAAATGTAATGCGGCCATCGTAATATAGATTGAGGTATCAATTCCACGAGAAAGTTTTTGGCAAAATAAGTTGGTGAAGTAAAAATATTAAAGCAGTAGTAAGGAGAAAATTAACTAATTGGTTTAAGTGGATGAGATAAAATTGTCTATGAATTAAGAAAAAAGTCTAATGATGATATAAGCAAGGCTTCAAGAATCACAATAATGCTTTATAAATCTAATCTACACTTTGATTCAATGTTTATAACTCAATTGAAAGTTTTACATCCCAAACAATAAATCGGAAGATATGTAAAATATAACACATTTGATAATACATGTATTTGATATGACTAAACTCTTTGCAAACATTAACACAAACTATGTTTATTTATACAAGTTATCTAAGATCGACAATATATCATTTTGACAACATTGCAGTAAAAGATTAACTTGAATATCAAACAATTATTGTCTTTACATGTTATCCAAGATCGAAAATATATCGATTGACAATATTGCAGTAAAAGATTAACATGTAAAACAATGTAACCAATAACAATTATAATTCAACAAAAATCACATAAAGAAAGCATGACTGAAAATATATGACACATAAGAATTATAACATCTAAAATAATAGAAAAATACTAGATAAGAGTTTAGGTACAAACAAACTTATAAATATTTATAGCTCTTGACAAAGAATCAAAGTATAGAAGTAAATTTATTACACATAAAAGTTCATCTTTGCATTGTCAAGAACTCTAGCCTAACTTATAATGCATGTTAAAGAGAAAAAAATATGAGAAAATTGTCTAGTGTTGAAAACGTCTTAAGAGTGTCTTAATATAGGCAATGAATGAAAATATATTTAATGTGACTTCAATCTTTAATAATTTAGGCCAATCACTCGTTCACCTACTTGTAGCATCTTTTTTATAATAGAAATGACCAATGTAGCCTTTTTGGCTGACATAAAAATTGTAGCATTTTTCTCTTCTTTTTATAGCCACCGGGTTCATGCAATTTAATTATATTTTTCATAGCATTTTAATAATTTACTTTATCATTATATTTTTTGTATAATATTAAAATATTTACCTTAATATATTTGTACAATTTAATTATGTAAACAAAAAGGAATTGAAGAAAAAATAATGAAACTAAAACAATTAATGGTGTAAGTATTTGCTTTACTTAATACAATCTCTAACTTTTTGTTAAAAAAAAAATGGAAAAAATAAATAAAAGAGAAAAATAATAAATACAAGCTCTAACTATGATACTATGTTTGTAATTAATTATCATCAACTATTACTGCTACTCTATCCCTACTCTCGTACTTATTAATATAATATAGATCAAACATGCGTCCTCATAATGCAAATTAAGAGAAGCGTTTTGACATTAAGACTATGTCCAATGTACAGTTTAGAGGTGGAAAAAAAATTGAATTTGGAAATTTTTGGAAATTCGAAAAAATTTGAGTTTGAAAAAAAACTTAGACTCTTATGTTCGATGTACAGTATGAGAATGACAAAAAAATCTGGATTCGAAAAATTCGAAAACCCAAAAAAAAAACCTAATCTAAAAAGAAATTTAAAAAATTTAAGATTTTTTTTTTCCTGAACCCGGGTTCCCTTTTTTATGTGGTTTCCAAATTTAGGCCGAATCTGAATTTTGTAGGTTCAAAGAAATCCAACCTAGAAACCCAAACTTTTCAGTCTTTTTTTTTTTGAGAAGTCCTAAAATTCCTAATTTCTAAATCTAAATGGCTAAATTGAAAATTTTTAAAGCTTGCTGCTCCTCGTATCACCGAATCAATCGCTCGCTGCTCAGTCTCTCTCTTATCTTCATCACATTCTCGCCTCTCGCTCGCTCGCTCGCTCGCGATCTCTCTCTAATCTTTATCTCGCATCTTCATTTTCATCCAGCTCTATGCATCTGTCTCCTGTCATTACCCATTAGTCTCTCTCTCTCAAACACTCAAGTCTTTGGTTAATAACTTATTGGTTAATCTTTTTTTATTTTTCATTTTAAAGTTAATTATTTTCGGTGCTTTATTGGTTAATGCCTATTGCTTTTACTGCCCAATATGTTTGATTATTTTTTTGTTGGATTATTTGATTGTGAGTATTTTATAAATGAGAAATGGTAATCTTGAAGTGGATTATGTATTTGTTTTAATTTTTGCACTTTTTTATGAAAAGAAAAATATGAGTTAGTTTGTTAGTTTTGAAATATAAATTTGGCATTACAATTGTGGGGAACTAGATATTTTTCTGAGAATCTATTTAGTGTTTTATTTGCTTATGATAGATGACTTGCTAGTTGAGTTTATGGAAATGGAGGCAGAGTTTTGAGATGTATTTAATTTTTTATTCATATGTTTGATTTGTTCAGTCAAAATCAGAGGATTTGTTCAAAGGTGAAGAAATCACACAACTAATTTCTCTTCTTATTTTTCATATGCTTATAGTATAGTCTATAGCACTATTTTGTTTATTATTTTAATTTTGTAATCTCTCATTTATTTGATTTATTGAAATAATTATAAGAGTAAGTTTAACATTTGCTAATATCATGTGATTTTCACAAGAACATAGGAACTGGACGAACCCGAAGAAATGCTGCACAACAGTAGGAAGAGCATTAAGACCGAAGCTTTTTGTACCCTCCAGACCATGGGGATTTTTCATTAGACCTTAAGGGAAAAAAAAATGTGTACTTGGTCTTGGTCAAAATTAATATGCATTTATTAATTCATGATGGTGGTCCATATCTATGATGAACAATCCATTTTTGGTCTTGATAAAATTAATTTACTTTTTGTATTAAATTTTAGATTAATTGATTTCTTTTTTATAATACATTTTTAGGTGATATAAGACAATGGATGAACAAGCTTTTGTTTATGACGTGGATATAAATTTATAGTTTAAAAAATGTAATTGAAGGTTATAGTGAAATTCAAACTGGTTCAAAAGTTAGAGAAGAAAAAATTAGATGTGATCATTGTGGTCGTAGATGGGAAAGGGTATTGATTATTTTAAGGTGCTTGTATGTGAGATGTGTTTATTATATAAAAATATATATATATAATATATATGTGCATAGCAGAAAATTAAAATTAATACAATGAACACATGTAATACATATTTATCAAATAAAAAATGAGATTGAAAAATTTAACCCTTGAAATTTTTAGATTAATTTGTTTGAAGTCTACCATAAAATGAAACTTTGATCAATCCTAATAATTAATAAATGTGTGTTTGATTGTTTAGAATAATAGTATGTTAATTCAGCATTTAATTTAACTCTTAAACTTGATTCAAAGTTAAACTCTCTAACTTAGTTAATTTTTTTATTTATTTAACTCTTAAATAAAAACAAATTTAATTCATATTTTAATGGCTAAATTAATTTGAGAAGATGATGAATAGAAAATATTTTTAACTCTTGAAACACTTCAATTTTCATTCTCTATTTCTCTCTTAATTTTCTAGCCAACCAAATACAATTAACATTTATTTTAATCAAATCAAATTAAAACAAATCTATTTTAGTTATTACATTTAGTGACCATTTATATATTTATTTTATTATTCTAACACTTAAAACACAAAACAAAGAATTTAAATTTCTCAAATTGAAATGACCACCAAAATTGCATAATCTAAAAACTTAAAAACTTATGAATTTTGAATTTCATTTTCCTTTATATACTAATGCATAAATTTTAAACTAATTTGAATTTCATTTATATTTAATTTAACTTAACCTAATCTTAGTTAATATTTAATCTTAATTAGATTAGTTTAACTTAACCCTTAAGTTAAATAAATATTTAAATATTCTAACTATAGTTAATTAACTTAACCATAGTTAAGTTAACATTTACTTAATCATTCAGTATAGTTAACTTAACTTAACCATATGGTTAACCTTTAACTATAGTTAAGTTAAATCATTTACTTAACAATTAAATAAATAAATATTTATTTTAATTATTTAACAATTAAATAATCATAAAGTGAAATTATATTTATATTCTTACTAGGTTACCAAGTTAACTTAAAGTGAGTCTCACCATTTAATCATATACTTTAGTTAACTTAACCTTAGTAAATTATTGAATTATACTGTATTGAACAATTCAATACGGTAAACTGTCTAAGTGCTCAAAGAGTACATTTCATATTGGGACTCTCTAGGTCTACATCTGATTTGTCAAATGGAACTATTCTATAAATTCGTAATCAATGCCCCGCGCACACGTTACGAATATTACAAAGTAAAGCATCGGACCATATAAGTTGAGATTACAACGTATACATATAATCCTTCCATCATTTATACCCTGGATGTGCGGGGGTATAGATCAGCACCGTCAAATCCTCATTTGCTCATCCATAAACTTATCTTCAGATTCGTATCTTGATAAACAATATACGCAAACACTTTTACTATATTGTTTAACCCTATGAAAAACTCTTTTCTCGGGTTTTTGTTTGTAGCCACAAGATTTTATGAAATACAATCTCGAAGCATTAGATATACAACTTACCTACGTAAGCTGACGGATCCTGTATCTACGAACACCGAACTCTATGAGCATCGAACCATACCCAGTAACACATAGCGGTCAGACCATGAAAGGTCTCTGACATATATGGAACCAAAGCATAGTGGATCATTTACAAGACCACCGTGGCGCTCAGGTCAAAGGACCACGAATATTACTCAACTCGAGAGGACCTTCCTTTAACGGCTTCATAGGATATCTATTGGGGTTCTCGTGAGTCTGTTCAGTATCTAGTCCTAACTGGATACCTGTATGCCTATACAAGCTCTAAGCTTATGGTCAGCTAAGAACAACCATCTGAACCAGTCAGATATAGACATACACTAATTTATATTATGAGAATTCACCGATAGACCCGCATTGGTGAACATAGATCAGGAACATTATGTTTGAGACATACTTACATAATGATATTTCTTAGCACCTATTGCAACTCTTTGCAACCATGTCATTACAAGTATACTCTCAGGTCTTTGTCCCATTATAAACAAGATTCTAACTTTTTAGACTTCGCTGACTCTTATAACCTGCTAACTCTTAGCATTTATAACTCTTAATTTTACTAACTATTAGTTTTGGTCTAAACTCCTTTAGACCAGATCTGAACTTTTTCAGATCATACAGTGTCTATAATGTTACAAGCATTATACCATATTAATATGATATTAATAATTTTTATTCGAAATGTTTATTGTATAAATATTAACAATTAATATTCATACAATATTGGAATGACACGAAAGCACCAGCTCTAACAGAGAGCTTATATTAAAATGGAAAGTACAATGGAAATGGGAACAGAGAAAACAAACATAGAAACAATAATGAAGATGAGAAGGGAAAAAGGAAGAGGTAAAGTAACTTTAGACATTTGGAATCATTTTGACAAATTAAAGATTTCTTCTAATGAAGTTTATGTTGCTTGTAAGTATTGTAACAAACAATTGCTAAGGTCATTATAGTTGTGGGACTATGCCTTGAAAAATCATTATGAATTATGTTTGGCGAAGATAAAAGCAGAAGAAAACCAAAAGAAGATACTAGGAATTAGTGATGAGGATGAAAATATTGTCATGGGTACTTATACTGAGTATCCTAAATGTGATATGTGAACTTTAATGTTAACGTTGCTAGGATGATTATCTTGCATGAGTTGCCACTCTCATTTGTTGAGTACATCGATTTTTGTCACTTGATGAAGCTGTTAGAGCTATAACTCTCTCCTAGAAGTACAAATACAATGAAGAATGAAATCTTGAAGTTGTATGATATTGAGAGAGAGAAGACGATGTATTTGTTAGATAGTTGTGATTGTAAGATTGCTATTATAACAAATTTGTGGACAACTAGTAACCAAAAAAAGGGATATATGATTGTCACAACGCATTACATTGATAATACATGAGTTTTACAGATTCAAATTTTGAGGTAACAACTTTATATATTAAAATTTTATTATATTAAAATTTAATCTATGTTAAACATATGATTGCAATTTAATCATTTTCTTTTTTAATAACTAGGTTTATTTATATGTCCCCTCTACATAATGCCGAGACTATTTACAATGAGTTTTATGCTTGTTTGATGAATTGAAATATGGATTAAAAGTTGTCAACTATTATAGTTAATAATTGTTCAATTAATGATGCAATGATGGATGAATTGGCGTACAAATTTTTTAGTTGTGGATTGATACTTGGAGGTTTATTATAGCATATATATTGTTGTGTGCATATACTCAACTTGATATTAGAGGATGAGATGTTGGTGATGGAGCAAGGAGTTGAAAATATTAGAAATAATGTTAGTTATTAGACAACAATACCTAGAAGAATGGAGAAATTTAAGGCTATTGCACGTCAATTAAATGTTAGAGAAACCAAGAGATTGGTGCTTAACAGTAAAAACTGATAAAATTTCACTTACTTGATGCTCACAATAGTCAGGTCTTATAAATATAGTTTTGCTTGGTTAAGAGAACGAGAGAGAGCCTATAAATTTTATCCTAAATGAGCTAGCAAGTGTTATATATGAGCATCTGAGAGTATTTTGTAAGTTGTCGGTGATATTTCAGGAACCCAATACCTTATAAGTAACTTGTTCTTCCTAAAGATTTGTGAGATCAGGCTGTCTATGAACACGTGGATGGATTCATCTATTTCGAAGGTAAAAGATATGGCTAGATTGATGATTGCAAAAAATGAAAAATATTGGGAAGGATTCACAATGTTTTGGCTCAGTACTCTTCTTGATCCTAGTTCAAGATGTTGTTTATTAGATTTTTTCCCCTAAGATCTATAGAGTTGATTGTGATGTGTAGATTGAAAAAGTATGTCAAATGTTTTATGACTTAGTTAATAAGTATGCAGCAAGATTTCTATCTACTAGCGATTTTTAGTCAAGTTCTTCTCAATGAGTTAGTCAAGGCACGAAGATAATTATAGGTGGATTAATAGAGGGTGACATCACTTTTGAGTGGCAAATTTTTATAAGCCAAAACTCTACTACATTATTGGATAATTAGAGTTGGATCGCTATTTGGATGAGGTTCTATTAGCTGAAACTCCTAATTTTGATATTTTGTCATGATGGAAGAATAATAAGAAGAAATATCCATATTGTCTAGGATTACTAGAGATTTCTTGGCCATTCCTATATCTACCATTGCTTTTGAGTCTGTTTTTAGTATAGGGGGAGACATTTAAGTCCACATTAAAGTAAACTTCATTCATAGACTTTATAGGCATTAATATGTACTCGACATTGGTATTGAGCTAAGTATGAGGTAAAAATATCTTACATAACACGTTATTCTACTATTGTTGTTATTTATGAATAAGTTAATTAAAATTTTTAAATGATTTAATATTATTAATTTTAATTATTTTTTAGGTTAAATTTCAAAATCTGAACTAATTATAATGAAGGAAGACAAGTTTATTGGACTTTGAGTTATTTTTTTTTTCATGAATTATAATTGTATTATTTATTTGGAACAAGTATTCATACTCCCACAATATGGTGGCTTGCTTAATTTCAATTTTTTTTCCATGGCCAATCCCAATTAGCCATAGCCTAATGCCGTATAGGCTTCATTGTTTTAATACAGACAATAACTTTAATAAGCTCTGTCTCTCTAAATCAAAATTTTGAACCAAAACCAGAGACCAAAAACACATGAACCATCTTTCTCTTTGTCTTTTCACTCCCTTTCTTTAGAAAACTAACTCAAACAGTTTCATCAAAACCTAAACACATTTGAATGCAACAAGATAAGAAAAAGGTTCCATTTTTTTCAACAAAAGAATCGAACCTTTTACTATAATTGGTTTTTACAATCTTTAGCATATTGGCTTTAACATTCTTGTCAAAGTGTAAACTCAGATCCAGCTTTAGACAGGGCGACTTTACTCACTCTACGATTAGCTATTAGCAACTGCACTTATCCTTGTAATCTTTTGGATAGTCCATGCAATTGAGTTGGTATTTTTTTGCACACAAGATCGAGTCACCATGTTAAGGTTACTAGAGATGGGATTGTCAGGCTAGCTGCCCATCGCCATTGGCAATCTCATTGAGCTTCAAACTCTCTCTCTCCATTTCAACGTTTTTTTATGGGCCTATCCCATCAACGAGTAATAAAACACAATTTGGTGGCTTAAAAATGGGATTTAGCTTATGAGTAGAGAGACTTGTTGGACAAAAATTTTAATTGGTGAAAAACTCACTATAGTCAGGATCTCATGTTAAATCATCAAGAAAAATAAAATTGAAAGCGTACCTGAATCTATGGAGATGTAAAAAAATTGGGATTGATGCCTTCCACATCTAAACCTTTTCTTTATGGGAGAAAAGTTACCGTCACTCACTGATGGGATGTGAATGAATAATACGTTAGGGTTTAGACTGGGGACGTCAACCTATTATTTATATTATTTTATTTTATTTTGGCCTATCATAAAAATAAAATAAAATAACTGAGTCTCTATACATTAAAACTCATGTCATACGTGATACCCTAAAAGCCCAATAATAAATAAACTTTATTTGATCACTTTTAATAGGCAACAAAATAGATAGCCAATAATGTACAATTAATTGATATATGTATACCTACTTTAATATATAATACCCAACAATCTCCAACTTGGGTCACATATATAACATTATAATTATACATTACCAAAAAACTTTATGAGCTCAATATTTTCTATCTTAATAAAAGACATCTCTTAACATTCTAATCCATCAATTATACTAATATAGAATCAAAGCGATCTTCATTATCCTTTTTTGTAACTAGACCCATCAATGGTCACATACATCAATATAACCAATGAATAGATCAAATATGGATGTGTAGTATGAAAATTTCATGCAACGTGATCTTTTAATATGCCTATTTATAACTAGTCCTACTTTATAATTTATAAGAGTTTAAGACTATACTTTCAAAACTTTATGAAAAACTGCAATTAAAAGAATATAACTTTATTTCAGAGTTTTCAATAAATAAACAAAGAGAAATGCTTTAGTTTGATCAGAAAGCATGTCAACTGTAATTGAACATCAATAAACAAACTCCCACTATAGAAGCATGTCATCAAGATGAACCACACCCATACGAGCCACATGCTCATGAAACACCTTAGGTGGTACACCCTTGGTAAGCGAATCCGCAATCATTAAGTTTGTACTGATATGTTCAATAAACACCTGAAGACTCTGAACTCTCTTTTTAACAACAAGAAACTTGATGTCAATGTGCTTCAATTTTGACGAGCTTTTGTTGTTCTTAGAATATAACTTAGCAGCTTTATTATCACAATTTTTTCTCAATGATCTCTCAATGCCATCAATAATTTATAGCCCAGTGATAAAATTCTGCAGCCATATTGCTTGATTTAATGCCTTATAGAAAGCTACAAATTCTGCTTCCATGGTGGATAAAGTTATGAGTGTTTGCTTAACATTCTTGCATGACACAACTCCTTCAGCCACTAGGAAGACATAACTTGAAGTGGATCTTCTGCCATCGAGACAATCAGCAAAATCAGAGTCTGAATACCCAATGATGTCCAAATAATCTAATCTTTGATATGTGAGCATGTAATCTTTTATTCTCTGTAGGTACCATATAACCTTTCTACTGGCTCTTCAATGATTTATTCATGGGTTACTTAAATATTTGCCAAGTATTTCAACTACATACGCAATATCCAGACGCGTACAAACTTGAGCATACATAAGACTTCCTACTGCCTATGTATAAGGGATATTCTCCATCTCTTTCTTTTTAATCTCATTTTTTGGGTATTGAAGCAGACTAAATTTATCATCTTTAGCAATGGGTGTGTCTCCCAATGCACAATTCTTCATGTCAAATCTACTAAGCACCTTATAGATATATGCCTTTTGTGATAAGCCAAGTATGCCACGAGAACGATCTCGGTGAATCTGTATGCCCAACACAAAAGAGGCATTTCCAAGATCTTTCATTTCAAATTTATTTGAAAGAAATATCTTAGTTTCATGCAACAATCCTATATCGCTGCTTGCTAGTAGAATGTCATCCATATATAAGACAAGAAGAATAAATTTGCTCCCACTGATCATGTGATAAATGCATTGATCAACAGTGTTTTCCTTAAAACCAAAGAAGGTAATCACTTGATCAAATTTCTAATACCATTGACGGAATGCTTACTTTAAATTATAAATGGACTTTTTTAATTTGCACACAAAATATTTTGAATCTTTGGATTCAAAGTTCTCTGGTTGCAATATGTATATGGTTTCTTCAATGTCGCCACTGAGAAACGCAGTCTTTACGTCCATCTAATGTAGCTCTAAATCATAATGAGCTACAAGTGCCATAATAATTATAAAAGAGTCTTTCGATGAAACCAGAGAAAAAGTCTCTTTATAATCAATGCCTTCTTTTTGAGTGAAACCTTTTGCAACTAGACGTGCCTTATATCTTTCGACATTGCCTTTCGAATCCCGTTTGGTTTTGAAAATCCATTTACAACTAATTGGTTTCGCTCTTTTAGGCAATTTGACAAGATCTCAAACGTCATTATCTTGCATTGATTTCATCTCATCTTTCATGGCATTTATTTATTTCTGGGAGTTCACACTTTGTTTAACTTAACTGAAAGTTATTGGATCATTTTTCAATCCTATACCAAACTCATATTCTTGGAGATACATGACATAATCATCTGAAAATCGCTGATCTCCTTTCCCTGGTGGATCTCCTTCTTGTAACGTTTTAGACATTGTATGATCTGAAGGAGTTCAGATTTGGTCTAAAAGAGTTTAGACCAGTGCTAAGAGTTAGCAATGCTAATAGTTATAAACACCAAGAGTTAGTGGTACTAAGAGTTAGCAAAATCTAAGGAGTTAGAGCCTTGTCTGAAATGGGACAATGACCTAAGAATATATTAGTAATAACATAGTTGCAAGGAGTTGCAGATGGTGCTAGGAAATGTCATTATGCAAGTATGTTCTCAAATATAATGTTCCTAATCTAATTTTATCGATGCGGGTCTATCGGTGGAATCCATTAATATAGATTAGTGTATGTCTATATTTGGATGATCTAGATGGTTAGTCTTAGCAAACCATGAGCTTAGTAGGAAGCTCGTATAGAGATACAGGTATTCAGTAAGGACTGGATATTGAATAGACTCAAGAAGACATCCAATAGACATCTCATAAAGCCGTCAATGGAGGGTCTTCCGAGTTGAGTAGTATTTGTGGTCCTTTGACCTGAGCGCCACAGTAGGCTTGTGAGTGATCCACCATGCTTTGGTTCTACACATGTCAGAAACCTTTCATGGTCTGATTGCTGAGTGTCGCTGGGTATGGTCCGATGCCCATAGAGTTCGGTGTGCGTAGATATGGGATCCATCAGCTCATATGAGTGAGTTGTATATCCTAATGCTCTAAGATTGTATTTCAGAAAGTCTTGTGGCCGCAAGCATAAACCTCGGAAAAGATATTCCGGAGGAATAAACAATATCACAAAAGTGTTTGTCGATATTGTTTTATGAAATATAAATCTGGAGATAAGTTCGTGGTTGAGCAAATAGAGATTTGACGGTGATGATCTATATCTCTGCTCTTCAAGGATATAAATGATGGAAGGATTATACTAATATGTAATAACCTCAACTTGTATGGTCTAACATGCTAATTTGTAATATCCGTAACGTGTGTGTGGGACATTGTTCACGGACGTATGGAGGAGCTCTCTATGACAATTAGGTGTGGACCTAAAGAGTCTCACAATATGAAGTATACTCGTTGTGCACTGGGGTAGCGGATTGGATTGAATAGTTCGATCTAATAAATTTCAGCAAAAGAGAACGATTGTTTAGGGATCCCTCGGATTGTACATTTGTCAAGACTTAATTGTTAAGTACATCACTTAATTAATTAACAAGGGTTGTTAATTAATAGAATATTGCAAATGATAAAATTTGTTCTATGATTTGATTTTACCTTTTTACCATTTAACTATGGTAGTAAAAATTAGTAAGGTAAAAAGTAATTATTCAAAATTATTTTAAATAATTAAATCATATATTATTAGATAATATTATAATATATATAGATCATGGCATTGTATTTTAATACAATGAGGAGCCTAGATGTTGGCCATTTAATTACCCATTATAATTAAAGTAATTATAATTGTTAGGTAAAGATTAATTTTGGTGGTCATTATTCTAGTGCTTGGTTTAATTAATTCTAAATGGGAGACCAACAATAAAATTGGTGTAGCACTTCATTTTGTTTATTTTTGTTTAATCAAAGTGTTGAATAAACAAAATGAATTTTGGCAAAATAATTGAATTCATTTTTCATTCATTCAATTTTGGGAGAAGAATTTGGCAATGGCAAGGAAGAGAGGTAAGAGGGAGTTTTGGTTTTTGTTCTTTCAAGTGTTGAAAAAATAAACAAACTTCTCTTCATCTCCTTCTTTAATGGATGGCCAAAAATGAATGATATGTAAATGGAGAAAAAGATAATTATTTTGCAAAGAGTTGTTCAAAATAATTATCATATAGAAATTGTTTCTAAGATTAATATACAAGAGTTGTATGTTAAAGATTTTTAATTAATACAAGAGTTGTATAGAAAATATTTACCATCTCTATTTAAGAAACAAAAATTATATTCAAAAGAGTTTGAATACAAGTGCTAAAAATTCTAAATACTAAGCTACCATTCTAGCTCCTTAATCCCACCAAAAGTTATGGACTAGAATTGTTAAACATATACTTCAAGGTGAGCTCTTCACATGGATTATTGAAGAATTTGAAGAATTTGTAAAGTTACCTTTATTAGGTGAGTATTTTACATTATGTTTTTAGTACAATATTGTTCATCATATATATTTTGTATAATTGTTATACTTGTGCATATATATGATATATGTTGAATTTGTTAAAATGGGTGTATTTTGTTATATGCTTCCGCTGCGCATATGGTAATTTTTTGAAATTACGTATACACTCGGATTATCACACACTCTATAATACAACACCCAACAGCACTTCCAATTGAGGTTGTTGTTGTTGCTCATCTACATGAGTAGTAGCAAGTTCTTCAATATTAGCGGGAGATATCTCAGGAACGTTTTGATTATCTGTATTTGCATCCAGCATAATGACAAGTGCAATTACCTGGTAATTATCAATTGCAATATTAGGAATAGTTACATATTCCTCTTCAAAGACAACGTTCATGAGTTTAGCACTCCCACTATATTCAACATCTTCAATAAACTTAGCATTCTCTGTCTCGAAAAAAGATCTGCTTAAGGGATTATAAAACTTGAAATCCCTCGATCTTTTCTAGTATCTAACAAAGTAGTAGCTTACTGTTCTTGAGTCCAACTTTCTTTCATTATGCTTATATGGCCTAGCCTCAATTGGACAACTCCAGACATGTAAATGCCTAATACTAGGTTTCTTTCCAGTCCATAGTTCATATGGGATTTTAGCTATTGCTTTACTTGAAACTCGATTAAGGATATATACTGCAGTCTTTAAGGCTTCACCCCAAAGAGATTTTGGTCAAGAAGAATGATTTATCATACTTCTAACCATATCTTTTAGGGTTCGATTTCGTCTCTCAACTACATCATTTTGACTTGGAGTCCTCGACATGGTGTATTGAGGAATGATGCCATATTCTTGCAAATATCTTACAAAAGGGCTTGGATGTTGTTCACCTGATTCGTCATATCTACTATAGAGCTCACTACCACTGTCAGATTTAACGGCTTTAATTTTCTTACCAAGCTTATTTTCAACTTCAGTTTTATAGGCTTTGAAAACATCCAATGATTGAGACTTCTCATGAATCAAGTATAGATACCCATAACGAGAACAATCATCTATGAAAGTAATAAAATATTGTTGACCATTCCAGGAAGCCGTAGGGAATGGACCACAAATATTATTATGAATTAATTCCAAGACGTTTGAACTCCTGTTGGTATTAGCTTTTCTAACATTTATTTATTTTTCCTTAATACATTCAATACATATTTCAAAATCTGAAAAATTAAGGGAATTTAGAATTCCTTTTAACACAAGCATTTAAATTCGTTGTTTAGAAATGTGTCATAATCGCTTATGCCATAACATATAAGAATTCTCATTAATTAATTTGCCTTTTATACTATAATTGCATGCGTGCAAGGTTTCATTAATTTGTGAGGTATGAAGATCCAATTGATATAAATTATCAATTAAAGAACCGGTACTAATAATATTTGAATTCTGAAAGAGACTAAACTTTTCATTTCCAAAAGAACAAGAGTAACCGAATTTGTCCAAATAAGAAATAGAAACTAAATTCCATTTAAATGACTGTACATTAAATGTCTGATGTAAATCCAAATAATAACCAGATTCTAATTGTAATCTAAAAAATCTAATTGCTTCAATAAGAGCCCTGTTGGCATCACCCACATAGATGAATCTTTCAGCATCAGTTGGTAATCGACTCTTTAGACAACCCTGTATAGTCACACTTATGTGAGTAGTTACACCCATATCTATCCACCAAGTGTGACTTGGTACTAAAGTCAAATTAACTTCTGAATAAAGAAAGTTGAGACGTTTACCATTTTTGTCAAGCCATTTTGCATACTTGAAACAATCCTTCTTCACATGTCCAACTTTCTTGCAAAAGTAATAAGAGATTTCAGCATTCTCTTTCTTTTGCACTTTAGGCTGTGAAGTTCCAATGTCTATAGTTCTTTTCCCTTTATTATTTTATTTATTTTCTTGTTGGCAGTATTGTCATTAGAAGAAGTTGCTAAATGAGCACTATCTATCTTTTCTTATTTCAATATCTCTTTCTCTTACACACATTGAGCAATGAGCTCATTAAGAGTTCATTTCTCCTTTTGAGTGTTATAATTGATCTTAAAAGGACTGTATTGTGCAGGAAGAGAGATCAAGACTAAGTGCACGAGAATGTCATCAGACAACTCTAACTTTAGTGCTCTTAATCTTGTAATAAGATTAGACATTTTTATAATGTACTCCCTTATGTTTCCTTTACCTTTATACCGCATTGAAACAAGTTTAGACAAAATAGTGCTTGTTTCGACCTTTTCATTACCAGCGAATCGGTCTACTATTTGGCTCAGGAACTTTTTAACATTTTCTTTCTTATGCACTGCGCCCCTGATGGTATCTGGAATAGACTGCTTCATAATCATCAGACGCAATGCGGTTAGAACGCTCCTATTTTTTATAAAATGCCCTTTGTTCAACAATACTGCTATTAGTATGGGCGGGAGGTTTTTGCATTTAGATTGCATAGTCTAGATCCATACACCCAATCACAATAGTAATGTGTTCTTTCTATTTCCTGAAGTTAGTGCCATTAAGCACTGAAACATTGTTCAAGTTGGCAGATATAGAAGAAGCATTTACTGTATAGAACAAAAAAAAAATTCACAATTAATAGCCATTTAATCATGCATACATATACACACATGACATAAGATATAATAAATTGGGCTATTATAAGATACTAAGCACAATATTGTTATTTAGTCTTTGGATAGAAATAACAATTTGTAAACGGTACTCTAAAAACTTGGACAATAAATGTTGATAATAGATCCTGCCAATAATACGGCTTTCTTTGGATCGACATATTATATGCATAGAAAATACCAAAGTTTATCATATATTTATTGTCACATGTGTTTATTATCTGACTAAAAAATAATCTTCCTTTGAATCGATTATTTTTTGCATAACTTTAAAAATAATTTTTTAATTTCTTTAATAATACTCACATATTTTAAAATAAATGAATCTGCATAATAGAGGTCACTTTGGTGGCATTTTAATTCAATTTAATTCATTTTAAAGTATTAGATATTAGTTTGTAGGAAAATAAAGAAAAAATAGAATGGTCAAGGTCAAAGTCAAAGTCAATAGTCAACAGTCAAATCATGTCAAAATTAGGACGGAACCAGAATAAGTAGGAATTGAAATGGTTGGATCAGGTCAAACCTAACATTTCTTAATTATCCAAACCCTAAACTTTATTTAATAATTTAAACCCAAAATGTGCTCAGGTCTCTCATAACTTATTTGATTAGACTAGTATGTTGGGTATAAAAATTTGGGTCTAGTAAAATCTTTATGGACCATATAAAATTGACCTGATAAACTCTTAAAATTTGTAAACACTAACTATCTGACGTGCACCACAATTAAGAAAGAATCACATCAAAATTAGCATTATTACTTTGAATTTGAATAAATTTTAACTTTTACCCCTTTATTATCCCTTTAAATATATATATTTATGCATTCAATTCCATAAAATTAAAAAAAAATATTCAGAATTGAATTCTATATGCATATACTACAAAGGGATTACGAAGGCATTCATGAAGATTATTTGAATGTACTGCATGCCTGAATCCAAAATATATGCATCCAATGCAATTAATGCAAATAAATTAAATAAATTAATATGATGCAATGGACATATATATTGCATGAAGATCATGTCGAAATTGATGAAAATATGAAAATAACGGAGATGAGTGCTATTAATGTAATTAGTGCATGCAATCAATGAATGCCACATTAACTCATAAAAAAACGAGTGTAAAGTAATCAATGTAGATTATAAAAAATAAAAAATTGCTAGCCGCATTTTTTTTAATATTCCAGAATTAAAACCACATCCCGCACAACGATTATGACGAACTAAATTTAACAATATGTTAAATCAAAGATAATCAATTCGATACGTAAAACTTTCTCTTAATAATTTAATATAAAACTGTTTTGATATTATTTGTTGGATAAAAATTTTAATTGATAAAAAAATTATTATAGTCAAAATTTAATATTAAATTATCAAAAAAAAATAAAATTAAAAGCATATTCATAAAAACGTAAAAAAATCGAGGTTGATGCCTTTTACATTTAAATTTTTTTATATGATAGAAAAACTACCGTCACTCACTGATAAGATGTGAATAAATAATACGTTAGGGTTTAGACTGTAGACCTCAATCTATTATTTAGAGTATTTTATTTTGACCTATCATAAAAATAAAAAAAATAATTAGGTCTCTACATATTAAAGTTCATGACATACGTGATGTCTTAAAAGCTCAATAATAAATAAATTTTATTTGATCAATTTTAATGAGCAACAAAATAGATAATCAATAATATATATAAGTCCACTTTAATATATAATACCCGATAAGAATAACAAAAATAAAAAAAGAAGATAAAGAGTAATTTAATTTTTTATAATTAAATAAAATTAAAAAGTACTTTTGCACTCTTAATTCCAAAATTACTTAAATAAAAGTATTTTTTAATTTTATTTAATTACAAAAAATCAAAATACTCTTTATCTTCTTCTTTTACCTTTATCTTTTTTGTTGAGTATTATATATTAAAGTGGACTTATATATATTATTAATTATTTATTAAAAGTGATTAAATAAAATTTATTTATTATTAAAATTTTAAAATATTATATATGACATAAAATAAAATTTATTTATTATTTTTTATTAAAAATGATCAAATAATATATATATGTTTATTTTAATATATAATATCCAACAAGAAAGATAATAAGTATTTAAATTTTTTGTAATTAAATAAGATTAAAAAGTATTTTTTAATTAATTAAATATTTTATTTAAGTAATTTTGGAATTAAGAGTGCAAAAGTACTGAGCCAAACTAACGAATCGAGCGGTTATTTTCTCTAATTTAATAATATCTTTACAGAGATTGTGAATTTCTGATTTGGAATTTCTCTCCTATAAATTATGAGGAAAAAAATCGTTATAAGTTGAGTTGAAACAGATCATAAGATTCGTGTTTAGTTGGACAGTAAACACGTTTACAGATATTTTTTTTTGGGACACAATTCCAGATATTAAAAATAGTAAAACACAGATCAATCAAATAAATAAAGGTCGTTGATGTTTCATCTTAAGACAGAGAGCGGCAATGGCGGCTTTCACATCGAGGTAAAGCAAAAACGTTTCAGTATATATATATAAAAGAAAATCCAAATGGGTCCCAAAACGAACCCCATCTTCTCCCCTTGTTCCGCTGCAAAAGTCGCACAAGCCTCTGGTAATTATTATATCAAAACTTTTTTTTTTATATTTTTTCGATATATTCCCTATATTTTTTATGCGTTTTTCTTTTATAAACATAAGATAATTTCAAATAATCAAAAGGTTTTTTTTTTTTAAGAAGTTTTTCTTTAACTTAAAAATTGTTTTACGAAAGATGATTATTTATTTTTGGTTTTTTTGTTTGACCTAAAATGTTTTTAATCCTAAAGGGACAATGCAGATATATATTTTTTAAATAAAAAATAAGAAGAATTTTCTAAATTGTCAGAAGTGTTTTCTCGGTGGAGCCGTTTGAAAATGACTCCTCCAAGAAGCGCATTACTCAAAATGACTTTTTACAAAAGCTTGTCCAAATGCCTCATTTGTCTTCTTCTGTATAAATAACTAAATAGAGTAAACTTCTCCCAGTTACAAATAACCATAATCTAACCAATAGGAAGGAAGCTTCCTATCAACATTTCAACACATATCTGAGATTTATTTGATCCCATTAAGCTCAGCTATCGTTTGCTTGTTCTTTGTTTCATTTTTGATTGGTTCATACAATGCCTTGGTGGGATTTGCGTTCTCTTTCTGGTTTTAGAAATTCCAGAGCCATTTTTCAGGTTAGCTAGTTTCTGGTTTCTGGTTTTTAAAATGTTAATTTGACGGGATTTGCATCATATTAGATAATTATATTGAGTATATATATGTATATTTTGTGGGTTCTTTTTTTAAAAAAAATTATTTTTTCTTAGTGTTTTCGGGAATGCATGTGTCCATTTCTTTAAAGTTTAAATTGCGGAAAGAGAGAAATAGGATTGCAATTTTAGACTGGATATGGCTTCTGTTCTGTAATTAAGGTTTTTGGAGTATGGATTTGCTTGCTCTGTGTGTGTACTTGTGGTTTGTGTTTTTGGTAATTATACTGATGTAGTGCTTTCAGGAAATTTCATGTGGGAAATCTCATGAAAGCGGAGAGCAAAGCTCTACCACTCTTTATGCATTGTATGTTTAATATCTTAACTTGCAATTTAACAATGGAGCTTATTCTGAATAGCGACTTCTTTACCAAAATATAATAGTGCGTACAAATTGTCAGTTTTCTTTTGCATTATGCTCGCTTTCTTTCTCTTTATTTATATCATAATCAAGGAAATGGGCAAGAGTTTAAGTTTATTTCCATAAATTAGATGCATATCAACTATCATAATATATATCATATATATATGTATGTATGTTTCTGCAGTTAAGAAGTTGATGTCACTGAAGTCTCCATGAAATAGACATCAAATGTTGTTGATTGTTGTTTTTGGTTCTTGTCTAAAAGGTTACATGTTTAAATCAAACTGTAGAGTTCTGAACACATTTCTTCATTTGAAATGAATTATGATATTAAGCTAATCTTTTTGGGGATTATCTAGGATGAAATAAGCCAGAGGCTGCAGATTTCTGCATATAGTAATGCCATTGAATTCCCGCTAATAGAACACTGGAACGAGAGGTATTATATTTCTGCTATATTTTTGTTGATTTTTATGTATGTTATAGAATCTCATATAGCAAAGATGTAAGGTATCCCTTTGGTATGTGAATATAGTTTGCTAGATATAAGGCATTTTAGGATAACATAGTACTTTTAGGTAGGTGTAAAAGTGATAAGAAGATAAGAAGTAAGATGGTATAACCTGTCAAACTTTGCATAGGAAGATGGGAAAAAGAGAGCGCACAAGAATGATTTTCTTTGTAATGTTTTTACAAAAACCCACATTAGCATCTAACTGATTGCTGATGTAAACAAAATTAAATTGTAGAGAGAATCCAAAGAAAAGGAAAAAAAGAAAGCAAGGACAAAGGAATAATAAAATCAGTGTACTTGAATTTCCCACGTATTTTACTCTTTCAAATTATTATATCATTGGTACATACTTCTAAATATGAATATACTTATGCAATATTAGGATTTTGAAGTAATTATATACATGATTTCATAACAATTCAGTTTTATGAATCTAGAAAAGGAAGGTAATATAAAGAGTTTTTTTGTTAAGATGTCTATGAATTGAACCTGAACCTTTTATGGGTCAATGTTAGAGAGAAGAGAAGGCCCTAGACCAAGCTTAAGAATTCCTACATATACTGTTTCTTCACTTTATTCATTCTGCATATTGGAGGAGCTAATAGTTTGATGTCTAATTACAATACTTCTTTATCTTCACACATATTTCAAACAGTACAGAACAATGGAGGTCCGGTGTACTGTGAAGTCCCATGGATTTATAGTTGCAAAGACATACTTGTATGATTGGCTAATATTTTTGGTTCTTGGGGTGTTGGATATCATCCTCAATGTCATCCCTCCATTCTATCGCTATGTTGGGAAAGATATGATGAACGATCTTAAGTACCCCTTTAAAAGTAATACAATACCTGTTTGGTCTGTCCCCGTAAGTTCCCTGTGCCTTATTAAATGTGGCAAGTGTTACAGTATTCTGTTTAATAACACTGATCTTTTTCCTTGTGGTCTGGATTATTAGGTATATGCAGGTCTGTTGCCCATTGTGGTATTTTTCATAATCTACTACCGTAGGAGGGATGTATATGATCTTCATCATGCCATACTAGGTGATAACATCTCTTAGCTCCTTCAGAGTTTTCTCTGTAAGTTTCCTTTTCATATAAAACAACTGAAGCGGATATACATGGTGAACTGATGACAGACACTTTTTGCTGAGGCAGGCCTCTTATACTCTTGTTTAGTGACGTTAGTTCTTACTGATTCAATAAAAATAGCAGTTGGCTGGCCCAGACCAAACTTCTTTTGGCGTTGTTTTCCTGATGGAATAGATGTATGCTTCTCTGATACTGCAATTATTTGATTCCTCATTTTGTTTGAACTCTGAACATATTTTTTTACTACTTTTGTTGTAGATTCATTTTATGCCACATTCTTTATTTTTTCACATAAATAAGTCTCTGATGTCAGGTATATGATCAATTGGGGAATGTTGTGTGTCATGGTGAGAAACATGTTGTAGATGAAGGGCATAAGAGCTTTCCAAGTGGACATACTTCTTGTAAGTTCTTTAATTCTGTATGGCAGGGAAATGATTATACTATGTGAAAATGGTAAAGAGTAATCTGTGAAAAGAGGAGAAAATAAATCAGTTGAATGCTAATACCGGAGCTACGTTTGTTCAGTTTTATGTGATAGGCTTGTTATTCCTTTTTTCAGTTTCATTTGCTGGTATGGTTTTCTTATCACTGTATATATCTGGGAAAATACAAGCATTTGATCGTGGAGGTCATGTTGCAAAACTGTGCCTTGTCTTTCTGCCTCTACTTGTTGCATCTCTTGTTGGTATTTCTCGAGTTGATGATTACTGGCACCACTGGCAGGATGTCTTTGCTGGAAGTCTTCTAGGTGTGTGCCATTTGTTTATAAGGTTTTGCAAGATTGAACTATTTGTCTGTCCATCTAATGCGTAAATTCACTGACTTAAAAAAGAAATTTCCAGGGTCGGTAGTGGCCATATTTTGCTACTTGCAGTTCTTCCCACCACCATATAATGCTGAAGGTATGCTCTTGAGCTTATGATACAACTCCTTCAGTTTTCATGAAAGTAATTTCTAGAAATGATAGCGGAGAGCTCCTCATTGTTGTACATGCCCTAGAAGAGAAAAAAATGAAGCAAATTTTTTATAGAAGTAGGTTGACTATACAAGTTTGATTACCTTGTACTGGAAGATATAGGATATCAATCTCATACTTCGAGACTCTTTCTTGCTTGTCACTTTGGACAGAACATCGTTACCTGGGCTTGCATTGACCACAGCGATTCTTTTGCTTATATTTTCCTTTAATATTAGATTATGTAATGGGGATATGATAATATTTTATTTGGTACCTTCTCAAACACCTGCATTTTTAAAGGGAGGCATTACCACTGGCTTTAGAGGTGGCCTCTAATGAACAAAAATAGAGTTCTCTTGTCTTCCCTAGTCGTATACTTATTTGTCCCACCTGTTTGATAGGTGCCTAGCTCATATCTCATGCCTTCATCATAATATTTATCAACACATTTTATGTAAATTTAAAAGCATAAAATGTATCTCTCGATAAATTGTAGCGTATATTCAGAAAAACTGATGGATATATAGTTGATTAGAAGGTTGCTTGCTTTAATTGAATCACTCTCTGTTAGTTAGCTTTAGTTTCATAATTGGAAGGGTCAGTCACTTGAGCCTTTCTGTACATCTTCGGTTTTTAGGTTGGGGACCATATGCTTACTTTCGGATGTTGAAGGATACTATGCAGACTGAGATTGGAAATGAACAAGTTGATAGAAGGAATAATGGATTTATGGAAGTACAGTCAGCATATAATTCTAGTTCGCCACTGAATGATGTAGAATTGGGGAGAAGACATTAAATCTACTGTATAATTTCTTGCTTTATGTGCCACTTGGTTTTCAATTCTGCCTGGTACATTATTGTATACCAGAATATTTTGTACAAACATTAAGTTTCCCAGCTTATATATGATGTATAACAGAATGAGTTGTACAAATTAATAGTCTGCAGTGCTTGATTTCTTGAATTCTTGCATTTTCTTATCTATAATGTGCTTTGGCACATTTACTCACTATGAAAATTAATCATTTCAAGGGCATAATTAAATATTTTTGAGGGTTCTAAATTCTTTTCTGGATCATTTTAGGATAATGCAAGTGGATTTCCAGTATCATAGAATGATCCTTTGTTAAACGATTATTTTATAATACTGGGAAATTTTTAATGGTATTAATAATGGGATCATCTATATTCATTAGATTTAATTCTTTGATTTGAGCTAATGATATTCCTTCCCAGTAACATAGAATAACACTTAAAAAGTTATAGATTCGTTCTATTTATGTTATTTGAGTTTTAAAATAAATTCAATAAAAATATTGAAGCTTTCGAATTTTTTTTGTTTCAAGAAAAAAGCAAATTTCAGAAGTAACACAACAAAAAAACTTATTTGTGAAATCGAGATATATATGTTGGGAAAGTGAATGCTAGTTTCCTATTCGATTCAACAAATAAATTGTGCTATAAGTTTCCTAGTTGAAGTAGGATTTCTTTACAGCTCTTTAAATATCTTCAGTTCTCATCACTCACCGCCTCAAAACCGAGATTCAAAAGAAAGAAGCCTCAACCAAAAACGACATTCAAACGAGACGCTTAGGCTGGATTAATTCTATTGGTAAGTTATTTATTTATTTATTTAAAATTTATATATTATTCGATCAAATATTTCCGATACGCATTTATTTTATTTTAATTAAAGCTTTTGAAGTTGATTGAGCGTCTATTTTTATAAACGTGTTCAGTTTCTCGTGCTGTTCTCTTGGTCTTGGTTATTTAATGTAAAGAAATGTCAAATGTATATAATTAGGGTTTATGTTTGTTGAACACTCCTTCTCTCCAGGGTTCTGAAACGAAAGAAATTGATAGAGTTAGCATTTGATTAATTTATTTTTGTCTCTTATACTCAGAAAAAAAAAAAATAGCACTGATGTTTTATAAGAATTATAAACTTGAGATTGATTGATTGATTGATTGTACGCAATTGCGTCTGGTATCACACAGAAAATCATATGATTATTTTAAAGAAATTTGTTATGATATCAGTTCCCCTAATTTGAATCCTAATCAGTTCAAAAGAAAAAAAAAAGTGCAACGGAATTGTATTTGAGAACATTTATTTTCAAATTTGATCTAGTTTGGCAGTAGGCTTGAGGAATTTGGCTGCTTCATTCTGCTTAGTATTGTAACCTCTATTTAAGGATTTTAGTCAATTTTTCCGGTAATCCAAACAGGCATTTCCCATAACAAAGGCTGTAAGAATTTGATCCTTTTTATTTTATCTAAAGCTAGACTCTGGGAAACATTAATTCCTTTCCCCTGAAATCATTGAGCTGAAATAGCTTGTATTCTGTATTCCTTTTTCTTTTGTTGTTTATATTTATGTATACATTCATATTATTAGAATTTGATAATTTAAAATTGTATTTAAATAAAATTTAAATTAATTAATACATGAACTCATATTTTATCTAGAAATAGAGTTTTTAGTAACTTTTTAATACATAAATTCATATTTTAACTAGAAATAAAGTTTTTAGTAACCTTATGAAGTATATATAAATATTTGTAATCCTTTAAAATAATCAAGTATCAAAGATGTGAATATAAGAGAGAATAAATAGTTACGTAGGTTCTAAAGTGCTGAGTGTATCAGAAAGTGTAACCATAGGATTATTTGAGTGCTGAGTGCGCAAGAGGATGATGATAGATTCTTTGAGAGAGAGCTTTGACTATTTGTTATATTCTTTGATTAATCTTTTATGTTAGGTCTTTGTAACTTGAAATTCTTTGTGAACTGGATAAAAGAAATTGAATTTTTAATTCACCATAAACGTAGATGTTTGTCATTGAACCACATATGTCTTATGTTTTGTGGTAATTATTTTTTTCTTTATTATATATGATCTTTTATATTCTTATTTTACTTGTGGGTTAAATTTTTTGTAAAGCACTTAGATGGTTTTAGAGTGTTAAATACTAGCGATAGAGCTAATAGAGCACGTAAAATAACCCCCCAACAAGTAGTGTCAATGCTATAGCTAAGATTGATATTTAAGTGGTATTAAATTAGAAAGCCTAGTTAATTTCCTAACAAGTGATATCAGAATCAAGATTGAGATCCATAAGCCAGATTGTAGAGTATAGGTTGTAGAGTTAGATCCATAAGCATAAGTTAATTCAATCATAGTGACTCGCAAGTATAAAGACTAAAGAATTGACAAAAAGATCAAAATATAGTAGTGCACTGATATTGACTGCAAGAGAAAATATTGAGAATAGAGATGGAAGAAGAAGAACAATTAAGATTGAAGGACAGATATAAAAAAATGCTTTGATCGCAAGAAAGGAAGGCACTTGGTAAGGGATTCTCCAGAGATCCAGAGAAAAAAATGAAGATAAAAGAAAAAGAATATGATACTGCAATAGTTTATAAGTTGAACTTTGAAGTTGAAACTTTGATAATTTCTGCAAGAATGTATGCTAAATAAATACTTTATTCTAGGGTATAATTTCTATATAAATCTTGGAAAATATTCATTCACCAATTATAGATCTATTATGGATAGTAAAATAGGTAAATATATGACTTCTATAGTCATGAAAAATTGGTAGAATAAGATTTGTTTCTAATCTCAAGAAGAACTTAGTATTCTTAGGAGTGCTAGATCAAGTAAGATATTCATTCGAGACAAAAAAAAAAACATACTAGAGTGACGTTTAAAGGATTTATGGGTGAGAAACACAATTGAGGCTATGTATTTGAAGAGAATATTATGTATGGTTTAACATGGGTTGTTGAGAGGTTACAAACAAAAGATAGTAGTAAAGATTATCTCACCGATGTGGCATGAGTCGAAAGAGAATATATGGTACGGAGACTATTAACAAGGATAGGATCTAACCACAAAGATATTTTGATGGTGTCTAGAAAGCGTTGGAGATCATAATATGAAGACTGCCCAAAAAAAGGTGCATTCAAAATCTTTAGAGGTCAAAGTCAAGAGCCTTAGAAGAGTTAAATTTGGGCATAAAACTTAACTAAATCAACACTAGAGTAATTGAGCCTTGGTTAAAGAGGAAATAAATCTTAAAAAGTTTTTTTGAAGAGATTTTAAATTAAAGAGGAGTTTGTTAGAATTTAATGATTCAAAATTGTATTTGAATAGGATTTAAGTTCCCTAACACATGGACTCTTATTTCAACTATAAATATGGTTTTGAGAGACTTTTTGAAGCATATATAAACTCTTATAACCCCTTAGTAGACACTAAAGTGCTGAGTCCACTACAAAATATAATCATGGGATCACTTGAGTACTGAGTGCGTAAGAGAGTGATGATAGATCTTTTGAAAAAAAAGTTTAACTATTAATTGTATTCTTTGATTAATTTCTTGTGTTAGGTCTTTGTGACCTAGGAATCTTTTTGACGAGAAGTATTTGTAAATTGAATAAAAAAAACTGGATCTTTGATTCACTGTGAACATAGGCATTTGTCGTCGAAATATGTATATCTTGTACCTTATTGTGATTGTTTCTTTATTTCTATTGTGAATGATATTTTATATTTTTATTTTACTTATAGGCAAAACCTTTTGCAAAGCACTATATGATTTTAAAGGATTAAATATCAATCATAGAAGTATTATGACACGTAAAAACTCTAATATGTGATGTCAGTATTATGGATAAAGTTAATACTTAAGTGGTATTAAATTAGAAACCTAATTGATTTCCTAACACCTACATATGTTAGGAAAGATTTCTCTCTATAAATAGATCAAATTCACACTAAAGTGTTATGTCTTACACTTTAGTTTTGATCGACCTTTTTCTGGATCTCAGTAACTAGGTGTTGGAGCCTCCAAAGCCTTAGATAGCTAATGCCCTCAAAATGCTTGTTACTTCACACACAGCCCACGCCCGCGCCTTGCAACGAGCTGTGCCGCATCCGTGTCCTCCCAGAAATCCAAAGAAACCAATTTCCTCTTGCGGTATAGTCATACGGCTTGGGCACGCTATCAGTCCAGATTTTTTGGGATTTTGATGAACCTCGCAGTCCGTTTAGTTAAGACTTCCTTTAATAATCGGTGTTGGATAGAATCTCTTTATTACTTCTTTGATTAAGACTCCCCTGATATGATTGGTATTATGTAGAAACTCTTTAACCATTGTTGTATCTGTTTCTCAGGCTACTGTTTTCTCATTTTCCCTTTTCTTGATTCCCTTGTCAATGAAGAGATTAGAATGTGACTTAAAAAATTATTTGTCCTAATATTTCCGAGAAATGTTTCCATTTCGTCAGGATTAGAGATGGCTCGTCCGCCACTGAAATTGGAACCAATAAAGCATGACAAAGCTCGTTTGGCAACCTTTAAAAAGAGAAAGCACAGTTTGATAAAGAAGGCTTATGAATTCACAACTCTTTGCGATGTTGAAGTATGCATCATCATCTATGGCCCAAAGCTCAAGAACCTGACTGTAAAGCCAGAGACCTGGACCTCAGAGGAAGGAAAATTGGCCGGTATTATCAGAAAGTACAAGAAGACTATTAACACAGGTGATCGCGGTCAGCAGACAACGTTATCATTGTCTAAATTCGGTGAAAATAAGATGGCGAAAGTTGATGATGCTGCTACGAGGGCTCGCAAGAAAAATCGCATAGCTGAGTACGCGACATGGTATGAATGTATGGACAGTTTTTCAGAGGATCAGTTGAAGATGATTCTCGACACAGTGGACAAAAAGATTGAAGTTGCAGACAAAAAACTTAGAGGTCATAATATGAAGAAAAATGCAGCATCAAGAAAGTCAGATGGTGCAAAGTCTCCCGTCAATTTGCAGCCTGGCCATTACGTTTGTCATAAGCTACCATGTGATTCAAGTTCTATGGAGATTCAATGTGGTGCCCAATCTGGTAGTACCATTCCATACACCCCACTTCGAGGACCAGTTTACTGGAAACTCTGGCCGAGCTACGACCACCGCATAGTGTCTCCAGCATCCTCGGGGGTTTATGATGAGAATGGTGAAGTGAAGAAATCAAGTGATATTCTCAAATATCAATCATGGGAAGAAGAATAAAAGCGTACAGAGGGGATCTGATTTTCTAGACCAATAGGGAAGCTTTCGAGTTTGGACGTTTCATTTTTTTTATTTTTAATAATTCTTTGTTAGTGATTGTTTAGGAATTTTCAGTTTACAAGTTTGAGAATTTATTAGTTCCAAATGAAGATTCATGATACATGTACAGTGTTTAGTCAAGAATGTATACAAGTCTGTCTCACAATTTTTTTGGAAATGACATTTTAGGATGGATGTAAAGCTAATGTAAATTAAAGAAAGAATACTAAAATTAGCTCAATATAACATGGAAAATCAAAATCAGTAATCAATTGCCAACCTTTTTTTTCCTGAATTTGAACTAGTCTTGGAATCTAAACCATCAAAACCAAAACCATAACCAAAGCCTTGCCCGTACCCGAACCCGAGACCGACACCGCAACCCATTCCAAGCCCAAAGACCAAGTTTAGACAGCCGCCAAAGCCGACTCCTCCGGCCAAACCAAAACCAGCTCCGACGCCGCAGCCAATTCCAAGTCCAACGCCAGGACCCATCATTCTTTCCTCAAATTTGTTGTAATATTCTTGCAGGAATTCAGTAACTGGGAAATGCTTTCTGGTTTTGGTTTTATTGTTTCCTCGATATGCATTCCAATCCCAGAGGGAATTGTTGGTCTTCGTCTTCATTGTGGAGAGGATAAGCTGAGAGAACGAGCCTGTGCTGTGCTCAATTTTAAATAAATGGTCAATTTTGATTTTGACAGAGTAGGGGGCCTAACAGATCTGATCAAGATGGACTTGTACAGTAAATGGCCAAAGCCCGCCCATTCAACACATTTTCAGTTTTAATTGAAAAGAGTAACGTCGTTGCCCGGCCCACGAATTGATTCCATTACCGTATTTGCCGTCAAATGTCAACCTATTAGTATTATATTTTAGGGGTAATGCTATATATCGCATATCTTAAATTGTATTTTAAATAATATTACATTAAATAATAAAATAATATAAAATTTAAATTATTTATTATATTATTATATTATTAATAATTATTTAACATATTATTATTTAAAATATATAATATTATTTTAATCTATATAATAAACGTTAAGTCAATAGATAATAGGAAGTGGGGTGATCGTGTCTTCTTTTAAGAATTTGTTTTTAGAAAAAAGAAATTTAAATTTGATATTTTAATCTTAATTGAAAAATTACAATTACCATTGAATCATATTTATGAATTGAAGTGTTATAAAATATTATTATATAGATTAATTTTATGATTATACATCATTTAAACTTTCTTATCCTCCACGTAATTTGCATTCAAATAAAAAATATTATCATCAATACTCTTGAAATATAGTTTAATTATAATAATACTAACAGATTTAAAATAATAACGTTAATACTAAATTTTTTGTCAAAGCATGAATGTTCATATTTTTAAATATACAGATTTAAAGGTAATTATATCTTTTCACTTTTAAAATTTTAAAAATTTAAAAATAATAATATAGTTTATTTTAAAAAAAAGTAAAAGTAATATTTGACCAACTACATCGACGGCTTAAATGGTCACTTAAACCAACACTTATTTTTACCACTTGGTTCAGTGACCAGGCGACCATTTCACCGCTTGCACTGATGACCAAAATAACCGCAAATTTAGCGACTATCGGTGCAACTAGTGGCCGTTAGAAGAGGAGGCCAAATTGCCGCCTTAACCAGGCAGTCATTTAGCCTTTAAACTTTTTTAAATTTCTTTTATCATTTTATTTTATAAATATTTTATTATTATTATTTTATTTTTTTTTATTAAATTTAAAAGTCAAATATTAAATTTTGCATGAATCAATTTCGTTAATTGTATAAAAGATAAAATAATTATTTAATATTAATTAACAAAAAATTTATTAAACTTAACAAAATATTTTTAACGTTTAGATATCAATACCTATTTTAACAAAAAATTGATTACAAACATTAATTTTTTAAATATGTAAATATTATTACAATTAAATTATATTTAAAAAATATTAACGATAATATCCCTTCAAACAATAGTGTAATAATAAAACTAGAATTGTAGAAAACTTTTATGATTTTGTCTATCCACTGCTTCATGAATCGTCGAGTCAATCCACATAGAATTGCTGGATGAGTGTTGACGCATTAATATAATACACACGCATCCTAAAGACTTTCATTTATTCTAAAAGTTTTGGGTTTTAATAAAAAAATGACTCTTTTAAAGGAGTCTTAATTTATTTAGCCGTTTTTATTTATGTTGTCAAAGATGAAGTACGAGAACGATCTGACCTTATCGACATTTCAAATTTGTAATAAAATGACATAACTCCAACAACTCTCTTAACCCTCGAAATAACTCCCCAAAAATCAAACAAACGACTTTTAAGCATTCCCCTCGTCAAAATAACTCTCCCATCAACATTTCAATATTCCAAATTACTTTTTTACAACTCACAACTTCTCTTTCAACAAACGACACAAACTCGATAAAACATCAACATAAAAATAGTGCAAGCTCAATAAAACATCAGCACAAAAATAGTATAAAATATATATCAACAAAACATTTATAAAAAAATTACGAAATATCTATTTAAGCAACACAGTTTTAATAAGACAATGACAATATTCCTTTAGTTTATCTATTAATTTGTTTTACTAAGGACATTGCTTTAGGCATCCTTAATTTTGTTCTTCTTCGTAATGTCAAATTGCCTTTCTAAAATCAAATGCAATTATTAACACATTTTAATTATTATTTAATCAAATAATAAATAAAATAAATTTAAAGTATTTACGTGTCATTTAATTAAAAATTTTCAACTAATTTGCACTACTACCTTATTGCGGATACTCTATATTTTTTTTACAAAGAGTTTTAAGAAAAATTGTTACTCTTATTGTTGTCTTGATTGATTTAATGAAAAAAGTAGTGGAGGATCAACTAACTTGGACTTAATAAAATTTTTGACCATTTTACTTGTTTTATGTTCATCGTGAATACAAAACTTGAAATTAGAAATATTATTATTGGTATCAAGTTTTATTATAAGATTAATAAAATGAGAAATTGTATATGACGTAGAACCATCTTCCTCAAGGGGTAAAGAAATGCATATTATTAATGAAGGAGCAGAAAACTCTTGTACTATTTTCTTACATATATTCCTTAAATAAATGAATATTATTTTCAATTTGGCCTGCAAGTTTTCAATGAAGATTGATATAATTACAACTATAACCTAATGATAGAGGTGTAGGCAAACTATTTTTTTCTTATAATTTTTTTTATTTCATTCTGCATTTTTTTTTATTAAATTAGTTGCAAAGCTTACAATAATAAAAAAAAAGGTAGTAAAAGTGTAGTATACAAAGAAAACCTAGAGCACTCAATATTAAGCCAGAAATAGATATAGTTATCAACTAAAAATTAATTAATTAATGAAAGTATTAGCTAGATGTAATAACGAACTAGTAAATTCCATACATAAATAGATGAAACTAGTTATACTTTTCAAATTTAACAAAACAAAACATCAACAAGCGACAGAAACCCAATAAAATATAAACAAACAAAAATAAAATGCAAATCCCACAAAACATCAACACAAAAATAGTGCAAAACATATATCGGCATCTATCTAAAAAAGTATGAAATATCTATTTAAGCAGCACAACTCTAGTGAGGTAATGATGATAGTACCTCAATTTATCTATTAATTATTTTGCACCAATAAACATTGCCTTGGGCATCTTTGATTTTGTTCTTCTCCTTCACAATATCAAATTGCTCTCCTAAAATCAAATGTAACTATTAGCATATTTTAAATGTTACTTAATCAAATAATGAATAAAATGTTTAAAATGTTTAAAATATTTATCTGTCATCTTGCTTAAAACTTTTCAACCAATTTGCACTATAAAAGTACAGTATACAGAGAACACCTAAAGCATTCAATATTAAATCAGATTTTGGATATAGTTATCAACTAAGAATTAATTAATTATTGAAACTATTAAGTAGTTGCAATTACAAACCTTTGAATTTTAGATAAACTAGTTTTACTTTTCCAATTTAACAAAAGAAAACATCAACAAAGACATAAACACAATAAAATATCAACACAAAAATAGAACAAATCTAATAAAACATAAATAGCAAAATACATATCGACAAAATATCTATCTAAAAAAGAGCACAAAATATCTATTTAAGCAGCACAACGCTAGTGAGGCAGTGATTATGGTCCCTTGGATTATCTATTAATTATTTTGCTCCGAGAGACATTGCATTGGGTATCTTTGATTTTGTTCTTCTCCTTTGCAATATTAAATTGCTTTCCTAAAATCAAATGCAACTATTAACATATTTTAATTGTTACTTAATCAAATAATGAATAAAATAAGTTTAAAATATTTACCTATCATTCTGCTTAAAAATTTATAGCCAATTTGTATTGCTACCTCCTTTTTTTTTTTTTGCAGGGTTTTAAGAAAATTGTCATTGTTGTTGCCCTTACCTGGCTAATGAAAAAAGTAGTGAAAGATCAGCTAACTTTGACTTAATAGAATTCGTGGTTATTTGACTTATTTTATATTCATTATCCAAAAAGAACTTCAGACCAGAGTTATTATTTTTGTTATCAGGTTTTATTTCTAGATTAATTGAAGGAGAAATTGTGTATGTCATAGAACCAGTTTCCTTTTCAAGGAAAAAAAATGCCTATTATTAATGCAGAATCACAAAACTGTTGCACCGTTTTCTTACATATATTCCCCAAATAAGAGAATACTATTTCAAATTTCACGTGTAAGTTTTATGTAAAGATCGATGTAACTGTAACTATGACCGTATGGGTGTAGGTAAGCTTTTATATATATATATATTTTATTCCGCATGTTTTTTTATTATAATTAATTGAACAGTCCACAGTTATAAAAAATTTAATAATAAAAATACAGTATACAGAGAACACCTATAGCATTGAGAAAATTATCATTCTTGTTGCCCTTGCTCGATTAATGAAAAAGGTAGTAGAGGATCAACTAACTTTGATTTAATAAAATTTGTGGTCATTTGACTTATCTTATATTCATGATGTCAAAAGAACTTGAGACCAGAGTTATTACTTTTTGCATCAGGTTTTGTTTACAGATTAATTAAAGGAGAAATTATGTATGGTATAGTACCAGTTTCCTCTTTAGGCAAAGAAATGCCTATTATTAATGCAGGATTACAAAATTCTTGCACCGTTTTCTTACATATATTCCCTAAATAAGAGAATACTATTTCAAATTTTATGTAAAGGTGTAAGCTTTATATATATATATATATATATATATATTACATTATTTTTATTATAATTGATTGAACAGTCCATAGTTACAAAAAATTTAATAGTAAAAGTGTAGTATACAAAAAACACCTATAACATTCAATAAACTGTCAGAATTTGAATATAATTATCAACTAAGAATTAATTAATTAGTGAAAGTTTTAAGTAGATGCAATTACGAACTTTTAATTTTCATGCATAAATGGATAAAACTAGTTTTACTTTGATAATCTAACAAAACAAAACATCAACGAGCGGCACAAACACAATAAAACATCAACAAAAAAAAAGTACAAATTCAATTATACATCAACACAAATATAGTTCAAATCCAATAAAACATTCACACATATCGAAAAAAATATCTGTCTAAGAAAACACAAAATATCTATTTAAGCAGCACAACTCTAGTGAGGCAGTAATAATGGTCCTTTAGTTTATCTACTAGTTATTTTACACCAAGAGACATTGCCTTATGCATCCCTTATTTTGTTTTTCTCCTTCGCAGTGTTGAATTGCTTTCCTAAAATCAAATGCAACTACTAACATATTTTAATTGTTACTTAATCAAATAATGAATAAAATACGTTAAAAAAATTTACTTGTCATTACCGTTAAAGATTTTCAGCCAATTTGCATTGCTGCCTCCATGTTCTTTACGAAGGGCTTTGAGAAAATTGTCACTTTTGTTGCCCTTGTGAGTGATTTTAAACATAGGGTGTATGCATGTGAGTTTGTATCTATCATTCAAATACAGCATACGTATCACATACATACATCCACAGCGGATGAGTGGAATACAAATTTCATAATGATAAACACAAATAAACTTTACATGTTATCTCATAAATGTAAAATACATCAATATTGAGAAATAATATCTTGTCAAGCCTTTGGTATATTGTCGAATCGGAGTACCCGCCTTGAAGCGTCTTGTTCACAATTCTTATTCCTCAACACGGTGGGCTTGAGAAAGCTAGAATAGTAGCTTTTCCAGTAAAGGATTCAACTCTTGAATCCTTATTTCTTCCTTATAATATAGTGACAAAAAATGGAAGATATGTTTTTGCTCTCAACACTTGAGAGAATTTTCTAACACTTAGCCTTTCAAAATTCTCTTTACCATTTCCACTAATTCCTTGAACTAATTTTCACTTAATCAATTGAGCAACATATTTCTCTTTCATTTGTTTATTATTTTCTTTCATTTTATCACCTAATGACATCCATTATGTTTGCCATTAGTGTTTTGTTTATTATTATCTTTCATTTTCTCATCTAATGGCATTCATTATATTTGGCATTAGTTTTTTTTATTATTATTTACAATAAATCAAATAAAAACAAAATAAAATAAAAAATCATCTAAATGAACTTGACCTTAATCTAGGCCAAATAAGAAAATACTTTCTCATTATTAAGAAATATCTTAAGGCCTACCATTAACAAATGCCACCCATTTATACTTAGCTTATCATTTAATTAATATTAAACAAATGATTTAATCATATTAAATCATGGTAGAAACACATGCTAATTTAAATAAAAAATTAATTATTTAATTTCAATTTAAATAATAATATCATATATTATTATTATTATTTTATTCAATAAATATTTTAATAAATAAAATAATGATATTATTTGTCCAACAAATAAGGTTATTTTGATAATTTTTAAATCAAACAATAATTGGCCCACATATGCCATGTGTTAACATCCCATTAGTCAATAACTAATTGTTAACTAATTGATGTACTTAACACTTAAGTCTTAACACATGCACGACTGAAGGGAAAATGAAGTAAATGTTCAATTTGCTAGAATTTTCTGGATCGAACTATTCAATCCGGTAAACTGCCCCAGTGCACAATGAGTACACTTCATATTGCAAAACTCTCTATATTTACTCTCGATTTGTCAAACAGAACTATTCTGTGAGTCCGAGATCGATGCCTTATGCACAGGTCACAGATATTATAAATCAGTGCAGTAGATCATATAAGTTGAGGTTATAGCGCATACGTATAATCCTTTCGCCAATTATATCCTGGAAGAGTAAGGATATAGATCACTATTGTCAAATCCCTATGTGCTCATTCATGAACTTATCTCTAGATATGTATCTTAATAAACAATATATGCAAACACTTTTACAATATTGTTTAACCCTATAGGAAACTCTTTTCTTGGGTTCGTTACTTATGGCCATAATACTTTATAAGATATAATTTCTGAGCATCCGGATATATAACTAATCCATGTGAGCTGACAGATTTTATATCTGTACACACCGAACTCCATAAGCATCGGACCGTACCCAGCGACACCCAACGGCCACACCATAAAAGGTCCATGACATGCGTGAAACCAAAGTATGGTGGATCACTTACAAGTCCACCATGATACTCAGGTCAAAGGACCACGTATACTACTAAACTCGAGAAGACCTTCCATTGACGGCTTCATGGGATGTCTATTGGGGTCCTCGTTGAATCTGTTAAGTATCCAGTCCTCACTAAATACTTGCATGCTATATGAACTTCTAGTAAATCCATGATTAACTAAGAACAACTATCTAGACTATCTAGGTATAGTATACACTAGTTTATATAAAAAGATTTCACCGTAAGACCTGTATCGGTGAATTAAGACTAGAAACATATAATTTGAGAATAAACTTACATAATAACATTTCTTAGCACCTATTACAACTCTGCAACTATATTATTACTAATGTATTCTTAGGTCTTTGTACTGTCACAGACAAGATTCTAACTCTTAGATTTCACTGATCAATATAACATGCTAACTTTTTAGTATTTATAATTTTCAGTGATGCTAACTCTTGGCATTGATCTAAACTTCTTTAGACAAAATCTGAACCCTTTTAGATCATATAATATCTGTAGCATCACAAGCATTAAACTATTTAATAATAATAATTAGCGATTTAACAAATAATAAACTAAATAAATATTATAAAATAAAATATTCATATAACAATTAGATGAAAAGTGAACATAAATTCCAATAGCCCTTACTTGGTTTAATGTAAAAAGTAGTAAATGATTAGCTAACTTCGACTTAATAAAATTTATGGTCTTTTGACTTGTCTTATATTCATCCTGTATACAAAACTTTAGACTAGAGTTATTATTATTGGCATCAAGTTTTGTTATAAAATTAATAAAAGGAAACATTATTATTGGCATCAAGTTTTGTTATAAAATTAATAAAAGGAAATATTATGTATGGCGCAAATCCAACTTCCTTTAGAGACAAGGAAATACCTATATTAATGCTGGATTAAAAACATCTTGTACCGTTTTCTTATATATATTCCCTAAATAAGTGAATACTATTTCCAATTTCACCTATAACTTTTCTATATAGATTGATGTAATAGCAACTACGACCTTGTGGTAGGGGTGTAGGCAAGCTTTTTAAAATTTTTTTATTTTATTATGCACACTTTATTTATTATAATTGATTGAAAACTCCACAATTACAAAAAAATGTAATAGTAATAGTGCAATATACAAAGAACACTTAGAGCACTCAATATTCAATCAGAATTTGGATATATCAACTAAAAATTAATTAATTACTAAAACTATTAAGTAGATGCAATTATAAACTTGTAAATCCCATTCATAAATAGAAGAAACTAGTTTTATAATTCCAATATAACAAAACAAAACATCAACAAATGGCACAAACCCAATAAAACATCAACATTAAAATAGTACAAAAAATATATAAAAAAAATAACTATCTAAAACAAAGTATAAAATATCTATTTAAGCTGCACAACTCTAGTGAGATAGTGATGATGGTCTCTTAGTTTATCTATTAAGCATGTTCGCCAAGAGACGTTGCCTTGGGCATCATGATTTTTTTATTCTCTTTCGCAATGTCAAATTGCTTTCTTGAAATCAAATGCAACTATGAATATATTTTAAATCTTAATCAAATAATGAATAAAATAAGTTAAAAATATTTACCTATTATCTTGGTTAAATATTTTTAGCCAATTTACACTGCTGCCTCCATGTATTTTACGAAGGGCTTTGAAAATTGTTGCCCTTTCTTAGTTTAATAGAAAAAGTGGAGGATAAGCTAACTTCAACTTAGTAGAATTTGTAATAATTTGACTTATCTTATATTTATTGTGTAAATAGAACTTGATACTAGAGTTATTATTATTGTATCAAGTTTTATTATAAGATTAATAAAATGATAAATTATGTATGGCATATAACCAACTTCTTCTAGAGACAAAAAATGCATATTATTAATACAGGATTAGAAAACTCTTCCACCATTTTTTAGATATATTCATCAAATAAGTGAATACTATTTCCAATTTCACTTGTAATTTTTCTGTGAAAATTGATGTAATTGCAAATATGGCCTTATGATAGGGGTGTGTGCGAGCCTTTTTTTTAAAAAGAAATTATTTCATTCTGCATTCTTTTTATTATAATTGAATGAAAAGTTTACAATAATAAAAAAAATTAATAATAAAAGTGCAATATACAAAAAAACACCTAGTGCACTTAATATTCAGTTGGAATTTGGATATAATTATCTACTAAGAATTAATTATTTATTAAACGTATTAAGTATATGTAATTATGAACTTGTAAATTCCATGCAGAAATAGATGAAACTAGTTTTACTTTTCTGATCTAACAAAATAAAACATCAACGACAAACTCAATAAAACATAAAAAAAAATAATGCAAATCCAATAAAACATCAACACAAAAATAGTGCAAAACATATATTGACATCTATCTAAAAAATCATGAAATTTCTATTTAAGTAGCACAATTCTAGTGAGCCAATGACGACGGTCCCTCAGTTTATCAATTAATTATTTTGTACTAACAGACATTGCCTTAATTATTTTGTACTAACAGACATTGCCTTGGGCATCATTGATTTTGTTCTTCTCCTCTACAATGTCAAATTGTTAATCCTAAAATCAAATGCAACTATTAACATATTTTAACCATTACTTAATTAAATAATGAATAAAATAAGTTTAAACTATCTACCTATCATCTTACATAAAAATTTTCAGCCAATTTGCACCGCTGGCTTAATATTTTTTATGAAGGGCTTTGAGAAAACTGTCACTCTTATTATTCTTGTCTAGTTTAATGAAAAAAGTAATGGTCACAAATCTTAAAAAATTTGTGACCATTTGACTTGTCTTATATTCATCATGTATACAAAACTTGAGATCAGAATTATTATAATTGGCATTGAGTTTTATTATAAGATTAATAAAGGAGAAATTGTGTATGGCATAGATCCACCTTCCTCTAGAGGCAAAATAAAAATAAAAATAAAAATAAAAATTTGCCTATTAATAATGCAGGATAAAAGAACTCTTGCACCATCTTTTTATATATATTCCCCAAATAAGTGAAGACTATTTACAATTCCCCTTGTAAGTTTTTTGTGAAGATCTATGTAACAACTACGATCTCTTAGTAGGGGTGTCGTAAAAGGGCATTGATAAAAGAGATTTTTGAATTGATTTTGCATTTTTCATTGTAGATGGTAAAGAAAATTTTCATTTGCATCTTATATTTTTTAAAACTCACACCAAGAACATCTTGTACTCGATGCCTTTTAAATAACCTTTCTTTATTCACCATTACTCAAATAATTTTATTTTAGTATTAAAATCAAGTTATGTATGTGAGACCGAAAAAGAAAAAAAAAATTACACAATCATGCAATATAATATTAAGTTATAAATATATCTTCACTTAACTTGATTTTCTTGATACATACGGTGTATTGATTCTAAAGAGATTAGTTGTTATAATTGTTTGGAGAGAAATTGTTGTTTGTTTTACTTTTTTGTGTGGTGAGAATGTAAGTATAGAGATTTAGAGTTGTCTTGTTGAGAAATGTTGATGGAGTAAAATCATTATCACATCCCATCTTTGATAAAATGAAAAGTGTGGCTAAATAAATTATGATCCCCTCTAAAAGGGCGTTTTTGATTAAAACCCAAAAGTTTTATCAACTTCTACTATTTTTCGTTGCTTTTTACTATTTTTTTCACCTTGGCATTAGAAGTCTTGCCATGTGATTTTGCTCCGCGGTCAAACATCTAGCTTTATTTATTTCACTTCGAATTTTTGCAGAAATATAAAGTACAATTTCTATATACGCCACCGAAATATTTCATAGAAATTTCTCTAATTTTTAAAATAAATAAAAAGAAAGAAGTTTCCATCAAAACAACGCACCCATAAATCATCCCAGAATTAAATATAATGGTCAAACCGCCTTAGTTGACCTCCTTGGTTTATGAATTATCTTTGTGTATAAATCTCTCTCTTTCCTTCCGCAGCACATACACCAAGATAAAAATGGAGCTCATACGTAAACCAAATTATAATTCATCGAAGAGATCCTGGAGGAGAAGAGGATATCAAAGGCTAAATGATGCAGCCACAAGCAGGAAAAAGAGCGTGAAAATCACAAGATTCAGGGGCTCCTCATCACGCAGGTTTTGGAGGATCAAAGCGGTGCCAAAGCTACGTTTAAAGCTGAATAAATATTAACCTCTGAAGCTTTGGAAAAAGTTTAAGACTGCTTATGTTCAGATGATGGTCAATTTGGCTGGCAAAGTTGGGTACTTGAATGATGAAGATGCTTTTGGATCAGAAAAGCGGATCCCTAAAGCTCACCAAGCTGCTGCTGGTGTTGTTTATTCCATTGACGAAGTTGAGAACAGGCTTGTTCTTGAGATTTACAAGACTTTAACTGCTACCCGTCAATTATCTGCCAATCACATCGAGTGAATTAATAATCCCAGTTCTTGCATCTCTTGGAAATGTTTGGATTTCTAGTTATATTTTTCTTCTTCTTAGTATTTGTCTTAACGTTGTAAGTTTTTCTTTTTTAAATAATTTTTGAGTTTTTTTTTTTTATGGCCGATTACTAATTACACTCTATGCACTGCTTCCTACGAGTGCCAAGTTATATCATAGGTGGAGATTTTTATTTGCCATTCTGCAGCTTGTACATATATCACATACTCCAGATCCAAGGCTAATGATGATCAATGGAGGGTATAAATAATCCTATTCATTAGCTGAGCAATTGGGTTTGATTGAAGAAGTTCATGCTTGTATACATATATTTTCATGACTAAAATATTAGGAAAAGAAAAACAAATTCCACCTTTAGTATTGAACACTCGAGAATTGAAAGCATTTTGATAGAGGATAGAGAGGGTAGCGTTAGGCCACATTCTGTAGTCTAATTTAGAAGTATAAAAGTACCTTAGCTAGATTGATTGAGATAAAACAAACTCGTTTCGTGGATCGCAACACAGTGGACTGTTTGAATTCAATGTCAATATGTTAATATAATTTTTAGTATAAATATTATACAACTATCTAATTTTTGACTTTAGTATCAAATGTCTACAACATATTTTAAAAGATAACAAACAACTACGACATCTTTCAAAATGTACGACTTAAATATAAATTTATTAACATAAATTATACCAAATAAACGACTAATTGATATTTTATTCCTTGCAACCATCAATCAGAACATCCAAATTTTTTATATTTTTAGACCCAGATCTTTTAACAATTTCTCAAACTTTTTACTAATTTTTTCAAATTTCAACTTTTCAAGAAATGTGAAATGTACTCCAAAGTCCAAATCTCTCTCAAATCTCCAAATTAATCATCTCAAAGACTATTGTTTTTGCCCAAATTTAGTAAGGTTTATTTGTTAAGAAAAAGTAAAAGTTTAGTAAAAATTGCCAGAACTCAAGAGCATTGAGGGAAGAACTACTTATAAAAAATAACATGGCTCAGCTAAGTTGAATAAGGCTACTGAGATCATGTTTAGGGGCAAAGAAGGTACTAAAAGGGTGCATAGCTAAGTAGGGTAAAGATTAAAACATATTTTAGATGTTGAGGAGACCTAGGTTCTATAGAATGCTCAGAAAATAGCTCAAATCAGAACTAAGGTCAGGGAGCTATCCAAAAGTGATTTTACAAAATCGGACTTAATAGTGCTCATTCAAATTGAGCTCATAACTTAAAGTAGTATAAAGAAGGGTTTTTGGAATCATTAGCTTAGTAGAAACAGAGTTAAGGCCTGACTTAGGCATATGTTTGTATCAATTTTGTGGTTTTTAAGTTAAACATAATTTAGCAAATAACTAGTAAGAAAATGCAACACAAAAAAAACCAATACACAAATTTATATAGTTTGGTCCTAATGTTTATATCTATGGGTAGAGCTCATCATCAAAATCCATTAGATAAAGGAGATGTTACAAGAAATAAATTATAATAAAAGTAACAACACTTATAAACTAGGATCTTATATGTTCATCTTCTATTTGGACTTGTGGAGGCCATTTCTATGTACTTTGATATTAAAATGATAAAGGATGATTCTTAAGGATGTATCAAATGATATAAGGCTGTCAAGTGAGTTATAAGGCAAACCTTAATATAAAAATGAAGAGGAAAAGAGTTCTTTAAGAGAGAAGAATAAGATGAATATGAAAAAGTAGAGTAATGAATAAAACACCTTCACCTTAGAGAAAGTGAGGCTTATATAGTGAGGTTAGTGTGAGCTCATTAGGCCACTTAGAGACTTTTTACTAGAGAGAAGAATGTAATATCTTTAAAGCTATGTGTCATACTCAGAGTGTGAGAATATTCCTTTTGTACTAAGGAATATCATACTCAATAAGTGTTATTATCCTAAAATTAGTTTTGATACATATTACATAAAGAATGAATATTAGTGATAATGCAATCCCTACTCAGTGCCACTTGTTAATTCTATGCTGATCTTTCCTTTTTGTAGATAGGGTAGCATGACACAACACTTTAGGATTGATCCCTTATTGACTGCCCATATGATCTTATCTTTAATGAGGTACTTGTTAAACATGTTTTAGAGTGCATGCATATGAATTATGTACATGTTGAAAAAATTAAATACATGTCTCACATACACAACTTGTAGTGAAATTAAATATATAATCAATATATACACATGAAATTCGAACCATTAACAGCTTAAGGTTATAGAAACTTACCCTTGAAGAAATTCGATGAAGAATCACTCTCCGGTGCTCATATGAAAGTTTACTCGCTATCAATTCTAGTCTGTAAGATCTGTGGGATTACATGAGCTAGAATGGCAGCTTGTTTGATCAATTTCCAGCAAGATTGAACTTGAATTTCTCTCAAATAGGTGTTAGTTTATTAAGAACAGAATGGGGACTGGTTTGAAATATGTTCAATACTTGTTTATATAGTTAGCAAAAGTGGAGGGGCTAAATGCAATATTTACAAACTTTTAGCCACCTTACTTTTTGCAAGGTTGACACTTGCCACTCATGCATCCCATGCATGCTGCCAAATGTCAATCATGCAAAGCCCCTATATGCCACTTGTTAAGTTAAGGTCAATTATATTCGTCTAATTCTTTCGTCACCTATATCTTGGAAGAACAGAGATATAAATATCATCGTTAAATCTCTATATGCTCACTTGTGAACTTATCTCTAGACACTTATTTTTAAAAATAATATCTGTAAACTTTTTTGCTATATTGTTTAGCCCTATAGAGAAACACTTTTCCTGAGGTTTACGCTTATAGCCATAAAACTTTCTAAAGTATGATCTGAGAGCATTCGGAGATATAACTCACCCATATGAGCTAATATATCTTATATCTATGCACATTGGACTCTATGAGCATTGAACTATACCCATCGACACCCATCGGTCAGACTATGAAGGGTCTTCAATATCAAATGGACACTTACAAGCCTACCGTGGCACTCAGGTCAAAGGATCATGAATACTACTCAACTCGAGAAGACTATCCTATATCGGCTCTATGGGATGTCTATTGAAGGTCTTTATGAGTTTGTTCAGTACTCAGTCTTTATTGAATACCTGTATGCCTATATGAGCTTCTACTAAGCCCATGGTTTGCTAAAACTAACCATCCGGATAATCCAGATATATACATACACTGATCCGAAAAGAATACCGATTGACCCATGTCGGTAACCATAGATTAGAAATGATGTATTCGAGAACATACTGTATAATGACATTTCTTAGCACTATTTACAACGCTTTGCAACTATGTCATTATTAATACATTCTTGGGTCTTTGTCCTATTTCAAGCAAGGTCTTAACTTTTAGAATTGCTAAATTTTAATGCTGACTTAAACTCATTTGGATCAGATCTAAACTCATTTTGATCTACAATGTCTGTAAATGTTATAAGCTTCTTACTATCTAATTATGTATTAACGATTATTATCGAAGTGAATACTGTTTATTAGAATGGCACATAAGCACCATCTTCAACAACTTCCACTTGCTCTAATGTTATTCACGATGATATCAAATATCTATTGACTCCATGTATTTTCCAAACACCCTAGGAGTTAGGGCTTTAGTGCACAGGTTTGTTATATTGTTTATAGAATCTATTCTAAACACTATTTCATCTCTTATAGCTAAGATTGTTTTTTAAAAATTTTATGGTATTTGATCTTCACATGATTAGAATTCTGGTGTATTTGTGTTAGCTACTATGCTTGAGCATTTACTCTGTTACTGTTATAATATAATGGAATATGATCCACTGAACTTAGAAATATTTCGAGTTCAACGACTATCTTGCGTATTCACTACTTCCTTTACAACTTTTAAAGTTGTAAGATATTCTTCCTCCAAGGTAGAATCAGCTATGGACATTTACTTAATACATTATTAACTGACTGCAACCCTATTTAGGAGAACATATATCAGGATGTAGACTTTCTATCATTTGGATTAAACTCTAAGTCTTAATTAATGTTTGCTGTTATTTATATGTTACATTCTCTATGTATCATAAATTTATCCTTTGTATCTCTAAGATACTATAGGATGTGTTTCATGACCATCTAATAGTTGTTACTTGGATCAGTCATATATCAGCTCGTAATTCTTACAATCATACTAATGTTAGGTTTCGTACATAACATGACGTACATTAAATTACCTTTAGTTGATGCATTTACTATGTTAGACACTCTAACCCTCTCATCTTTCATTTAAGAAATTTTTTCTTAGAAAAATGAATGCCATGTTTGAAAGATATATTAACTGTCTTACAATTGTTTAAATTATACATTTCAAGAACATTTTTTATGTATGAGAATTAGGAGAGTTCTAGAGTTCTATCAGCTTCCTCACTCTAGCTCTATCTCTATAAAGCTCTATACCTAATATAAGAAGCCTTTCCCCAATCCTTCATGGAGAAGATTTTACTTATAACTTTTGATTGATTGTTACATACCAATATTGTTTTCGATAATGTCTATGTCATTCATGTAAGGAACAAGAAAGACAATCATGCTCATACTGCTATTTTTTTAAAATACATGCTTCATCTTCATTTTTGATAAAACAAGACTTTCTAATTATTTGATCAAAATGAAGATTTCAGCTTCGAGAAGCATGCTTAAGTCCATAATGGACTTTTTCATTTTGCATACTAGATTAGAAGTTTGGCTGGATGTAAAATATTTAGGCTATTCCATGAATATAGAGAGACATGCATTTCAAAATATCGTCTTCACATCTACCTGCTAGATTTCAAAAATTAAAATATGCAACAATAGCCAATAAAATTTCAATTGACTTTAGTATAGTGACTAATGAAAAGTTTCCTCATAATTGATCATAGATTGTTGAGTGTAACTTTTTACCATCAGTCGTGCCTTGAAGGTCTCTACCTCTAATTGGGTCATATCCTTCTGCTTATAAACTTATTTATAACTAACAGGAACTATTTATTTACGAAGCTCAACTAAGTCCTAAACTTGATTGACATGCATTGAGTCAATTTTGGATTAAAGGCTTCTTGCCATTTCCCAAATTGATGACCAACATCATATGTCTATAAGTTATATGATCATTTTCTTTAACGAAGAAAAACCGCAAGGATATCTTTAAGTATCTTACATACCTTACAGATAGCCTTAATATCCTTTCCAACTTAGTGGAGGTTTGTTAAAAGATATTTCACTTAATTAAATGTGAAATTTCATCATCGGTTCTATAGTTCTTGAATTGACTTCACCAACTTCAATCCTTCTACAATCTACACGACCTATAAGAAACCATTTCTCTAGGAAAATGATATTACAAGAAATGAACATTTTGATCTTTCTGGATCATAGAACTGACATCTGTTAAAGTATTTGAGATATCCCATGAACCAATACTTATACCTTTTTTTCTATGAAAGTTTATCTTGTTTGTTAATTCTTGCGCAATTAGGACAACTCCAAATCTTAACATACTTAAGACTCGGTTTCTTACCAGTCTTTATCTCATATGGAGTAGTAGGGAAGGCTTTTTTGATGAAACTTTGTTCAATAAGTTAACAACAGTTTCTTGAGTATAACCTCATAGATATCTTTGGATAATAAGTATAACTCATTATCAATCAGACCAGATCTAACAAAGTTTGATTCCTTCTTTTTAAAATACTATTATATTTTAGGAATGCCTAGAGGATAATAGTGAGTGAGAATATCATTCCTCTTTAAATATTTTAAAAATTCTCTACTCATGTATTTATAGCTTTAATCTAATTAAAGGATTTAATACATATAGTAGTTGATTTCTCTACTTTAAGTCGAAGGCCTTTTGAACATTTTAAAAGTTTCTAACTTATGTTTCAACAAATATATATCCGAATCATGACATTCATTGATAAAGACACCGAAGTAGGGAATTCACCTATAGCAGTGTGATCCATTGGACCATATACATCACTATATACAAGTTTCAATAAATTATTTGGTATGGTGTCAAACACCATTAATGGAGACTTGATCATCATCCCGTGAATACAGGATTCATAAATCGATAGGGTTGCATGGTAAGATCAAGTATCTAACCATCCCTAACTAGACGGGTTAGGCATCTCAAGCCCATATGTCTTAGTCTTATTTGCCACAATTTCGTAATATTTAAAGTTCCCAAACTTACTACTTTTTTGTTTACCATTCCTGTTGTAACTTAATTATAATGACCTTCATCAACTAACATTCAATTGATGATACATTATCAACATCATGTAAATTTAAGAAATAATTTCTTCTGTATACATGATAATCTTTAGTGTCTTACATAAGAAGAGATATTTACTATCTGATAATTTTCAGCATAAAATAATTGATATACAACTTAAATGCTTCTACTAGAGAAGAGAAGTGACTAAAAGTCTAAACAGCTTCATCGTTTTTGAAAATATCTATTTCCCATGAGAAGATGCACTTCTCATTTTCGGTAGCTTCTTAGTATTTCTCAAAACATGCAATAATTATGAATATGAGACGAATAAGCAGTATTTATAGGATGTGTGATTTGGGTCTACAATTCTACAATTCTATAATGTATACATATGCCATGTGTTCATTATACCAAATGGGTATCTCATACATATTAAATCATGCATATATGCATCATATACATATCTTAACACCAGAGTGGTGTAGTGAAAGTCATGAAATATAATAAATACTAAAAATTATATTAATCAAATTAATATAAAGAGATTGAGAAATTCACTATTGGTTTCTTTTGAACTATTCAAAATCAGAACCCCCTTGAAGTGAATCTCGATGACAATTCTAGTAATTAAGAAGGTGGGTTTGACTGGTTAAAACAGCAGCTTGATTCAACAGATCTTGGTTGAACTCCTTAAACCTATGTTATATGTTTACCATTGATAAACTCTTGATCAGTAAAATAATAGTTAGTATTGCTCTAGTGGGTTAATTACTTAAGATAGATGATAAATAGTGAAGAGAAACAAATTTTCTTACATTTTCTCTCTCTAAAAAATAATTTTTCAACAATTTCTTTCCTAAACCTAATTTTACAACAATTACTCATTTATTTCTATTAATAATTTCACATATATAAAAATATATTTTATTATTAAATATTATTTATATATATACTTGGCCATCAAATATATATAATAATATTATATATATACTTGGCCACCAAGTATATATATTAATAATATATTAAATAATATAATATTATATTATATATAATATTAAATAATAAATATCTTGATTATTTATTTATTAAATAAATAATATGTGAAATTATCATTTGCCCCTATTTTTTTACATGGTTATCAAGTGTACCCCTTAATGGGTTTCACCATACCATACACTTGAGTTAACTCAATCAAGGGCCCATCATGCAGACGTGTCAATATACTATTAGTCAACAATAATTGTCAACTGATTAATGTATTTAACACTTAAATACAGACACGTGTGCATCCCATGGTCATGCTGAATGTTATTTGACTAAACAATTCAATCCAGTACGCTGGTCCAGTGCACAATGAGTACACTTTATATTGTAGAACTCTCTAGGTCTATGCCTAATTTATCAAATGAAACTATTTCATAGGTTTGTGATCAATGCCACACATACACATAACGGATATTACAAATCAACATGCTGACCATACAAGTTGAGGTCATAACACATACGTATAGCCCTTTTCTCATCTATATCCTGGATATGCAGGGACATAGATCATCACCGCTAAATTTCAGGTGCTTATCTATAACTTATCTCCATATTCGTATCTCAATAAATAATATATGCAAACACCTTTATTATATTGTTCAATTTTGTGAAAAACTCATTTCTTAGGTTAATACTTATGGCCATAAGATTTTCGGAGATATAATCTCGGAGCATCTGGATATAAAACTTCCTATGTGAGCTAACGGATCCTATATCTACGCACACCGGACTCCATAAACATTAGACTATACCTAGCAACACCCAATGGTTAGACCATGAAAGGTATCTGACATGCGTGAAACCAAAGTATGGTGGATCACTTACAAGCCCATCATAGCGCTTAGGTCAAAGGACCACATATATTACTCAACTCGAGAGGACCTTTCATTGACGGCTTACATAGGATATCTATTAGGGTCCTCGTGAGTTTATTTAATATCCAGTCCTAACTGGATACCCATATGTCTATACGAGATCAAGCTCACAGTCAATTAGGAATAACCATCTGTACTCTACTGGTATGACATACGCTAATCTATATAAAAGGGATCCACTGATAGAGCTGTATCAATGAAAATAGATCAGGAACATAATATTCAAGAACATACTTAAGTAATGACATTTTCTAGCAACCGATTATAACTCTTTACAACTATATCATTACTAGTATACCATCGGGTCTTTGTCCCATTACAGACAAGACTTCAACTCTTGAATATTCGCTAACTCTTATAACCTTCTAACTCTTAGCAGTGCTAACTATTAGCAATTATAATTCTCAGTGATGCTAACTCTTAATGCTGATCTAAACTCTTTTAGACCAGATCTAAAAGCCTTCTGATCATACAATGTTTGTAGTGTAATAAAGCATAATACCATATAATTAAGTACTTAGTGATTTAATGAAAATGTACATTTGTATCAAATATAAATATTTGTACATACAGGGATGGCACGTAAGCACAAATCCTAACAGTATCTAATACACAATTATTTTTAGCATTAAATGCTACGGAATGTCAATGTTTGGTAAACATTCATATAAGGGGTTTATATTGTCTATTTTAAGGTACTTAGATAGTAATGATTACAACGTCAAACCACGCTACAATAGAAATAATTTCTTTTGCATTTATTCTCAAACTGTGGATTTTGGATATATCAAAAGTAATGCTTTTAGTATAGAGCAAAATACTGGTTGCATTATTTCTGTGCATATGCTCCCATTGAATATAAGTAGATATTGAGGTCAGAATTTATATTATTTTACTCTAAAATTATTTTTATCATTTCTAATAGTTTAAACCTCTTTAGTAGAAGTATTATCAGAAACAACACTTATCATCTTTTGATCTATGACATATTCATGGGATTCTGAATCTAGAATAATTTTTAAGATTATGAGTCAGTCATAATTATTATTCTGGTGCCCTATAATTTTAGTGTTTAATATGTGTATCTAATAGATTGCTTATCTTATCTTTATAAGACAAGATAAGAGATGTTTAATGGATTCATTTCTAATTATTAATATTAATGCTTTTAGATTATAGATATAACTATTACATGTTTTCGATCTAAAGACGTCCTCTCACTACTTTATATATTTTTCATAATCTTTCAAATGGAAAAGCGAAAATTTAACACTTTAAATTTTACAGTGAGAAGTAGATTCAATTAGCATTCTACTCAGGCCTCACACTTTAGTGATATTGGCATTGGTAAAACCTAAAAGGTAGATAACTCATGTCAATTGCATCTCATTCAACTCTTACTTCTGATCCTAAACATACCTTATCCTCACATATTAAGGATATTTGGTAAGTGTATTCCAGATTTACTCGTCAATGATCAAATATAAGTTACTGATATTACCATTACACTTTAACGATATTGGATAATACTTTCGCTTATATTTGCCTTATCTCATGTTTAACCACCATATTTTGAATTACACCAACCAATCTCTCACACTTTAGCAATATTGAAAAAAGATCGAGATGATAAGATTAGTACCATATTGACAAAGCAGACCATATATAACATTATCTCACCAACGCCTCCGTGTTATACTTTACGACGCCCCAGTGTTAAGTTGATTTGAATGCTCTAGTGTTCAATACTTGAATGCCTCTATGTTATGCCTTAGGGAATGCCCCAATGCTCAACACTTGAGCTCTCCCACGTTCTGCCTTAAGGAACGCCCCAACATTCAACACTTGAACACCATGGCCTTCTCAAATACAGAACTCAGGTTGAATGCCCCAACATTAAGCTCTGAATGTTGTAGCATTCATAACCACTTATGAACGCTGTAGCGTTCATAGCTATTGACCACTAAACACCATGACACTACGATGAGAACGCCCTAGCGTTCTCATCGTAGTGTCATGGCGTTTAGTGGTCAGTAGTTATTTTCTGCACTCAAAACACTTTTAAAATGCACCAAAACAAAACTCCCACTACTTTTAGGCATCCCATTACATTATACAAGACTTTAACAGCCTAGAAACACAAAAACATGCTCTGATACCACTGTTAAACGTGTTTTAGAGTGAATGCATATGAATTGTGTACATGTTGAAAGAAACTAAATGCATGTCTAACATATACGATTTTTAGCGAAATTAAATATATAATCAACATATATACATAACATTCAAACCATTAATAGCTTAAGGTTACAAAAACTCACCCTTAAAGAATTTCGGTGAAGAATTACTCTCTGGAGCTCACACGAAAGTCTACTCGTGATCAATTCTAGTCCGTAAGATCCGTGGGATTACAAGAGCTAAAATGGTAGTTTGTTTGATCAATTTCCAGCAAGATTGAACTTGGATTTCTCTCAAATGGGTGCTGGTTTGTTAAGAACAAAATAGGGACTAGTTTAAAATAAGTTCAAAACTTGTTTATGTAGTTAGTAAAAGTGAGGGACTAAATGCAACATTTATAAACCTTTAACCACATCACTTTTTGCATGGTTGACACTTGTCGCTCATGCATCCCATGTATACTGCCAAGGGTCAATCATGCACAGCCTCCATGAATTATTTGTTAAACAAGTGGCCATGTATCAAGATTTCCTTTATTATGCAACGATGGCCTTTATAAAGAAATAATTTTCCCAGAGGTTTGCGCTTATAGTCATAATATATTTTGAAATATGATCTTAGAGCATCAGGATATATAACTCACTCATATGAACTGATGGATCCTATATCTAGGTACACCAAACTTTATGAGCATCGAACATACCCAACAACACTTGTCAGTCAGACCATAGAAGGTCTCTGACATGCGTGGAACCAAAGTATGGTGGATCAATCACAAGTTGACCATGGCACTGAGGTCAAAGAACCATGAATATTACTCAACTCGAGAAGACACTCCATTGATGGCTCTATGGGATGTCTATTAGAGGTCTTTATGAGTCTGTTCAGTACACAGTTCTTATTGAATACCTGTATGCCTATATGAGCTTCTACTAAGCTCATGATCTACTAAGACTAACCATATGAACAATCCAGATATAGACATATATTAATCCAAAAAGAATACCGATCAACTCGTGTCAGCAACCATGGATTAGGAACGATGTATTCGATATCATACTGCATAATGGCATTTCTTAGCACCATTCGCAACTCTTTGTAACTATGTTATTACTAATACATTCTCTGGTCTTTGTCCCATTTCAGACAAGTTCCTAACTTTTAGAACTACTAAATTTTAGTGCTGACCCAAACTCTATTAAATCAGATTTAAACTCCTTTAGATTTATAATATCTATAAATGTTACAAGTTTCTTACCATATAATTATGTATTAACGATTATTATTGAAGTGAATGTTATTTATCAAAATGGCACATAATTATAATCCAACAGTGTTGAGGTGGATGACAACGTTTTTAGTACCATTTGCAATAAATGAGAACTATTTGTAGTCCCATATTGAGTGCTTTGCAAGAATGCACCTATCTTTTTATGCCTTCTTATCTTTTCTCTAGCCAGCTACTATTTGATGGGGTTTCTGTGAGCTGACATGACAAGTATGGGGCTTATAGTGACGTAGGCTGTTGAGCTATTTTACTGGTATCTTAATTTGATTGTTTGACCGTTAATTGTATGCCGACATGGCAAGTGTGAGACTTTACTAATGTGTACATAGATTGTGGGGTCTAATATGATATAGCAGGTGAATTAGCCATGCTGAACTATCCTTTGGTTATAAGATTAAATAGTGATGTGGAATCATATATATGTCCTATTTGAGTTGCCCTCTAGGTCAAATAATGAAGGCTAATAGGCTTAGCCTACTTTGAGTTTGATTGCTAGATCGTAATTTGAGCTGAGTGACCAATATAATGTAGAGCTCAATCTTGCTTTCAACAAGCCATATGTTAGTCTATCATTAGTTCATGTAAACAGTCCAAAATTATCCTTCAACATCAACCCCTTAGTTTCTAGTTTAGAAAGAAGAAGATAGTAAATACTCCTAAAAAATATATGGACAGAAGGAGTAAACGGAAGGAGTCCTTATTGAATGTAATAATCCCTTAAAAAATGATTGTAACTCTAATAACTATTTTTTGGCATCCTCAGGGCAATATCCATGGGTATAGACTGAGTGCATTTAAGCTTCCACATTATTCTAGAGATTCAGCACTGAGCTTTACCCAATTCTAGAGATATAAATGAGCTCTTAGGTAACTCTAGAGATATAAACAAACTTTTATACATCTTCAGAGATATAAATAAGCTCTTACATAGCTTCGAGGATACAAATGAGCTCTTACATAGCTCTAGAGATAAACTTGAACACTACACAACTCTGGAGATATAAATGAGTTCTTCCACAACTCTAGATATACAAATGAGCTCTACATAACTCTAGAGATAAAACTGAGCACAACATAACTCTAAAGATATAAATGAGCTTTTACACAGCTTAGGAGATATGAATGAGTTTGTATGTAGCTCTCGAGATAAAACTAAACATTACATAGTTCCAGAGATATAAATAAGCTCTTACATATCTTTGAGGATACACATGAGCTCTTATATAGATTTAGAGATAAAAAAAGTGAGCACTACACAGTTCTAGAGAGTCAAAATTGAGCTTTATAAAACTTTAAAAGTGTAAAAAAGCTCTTGCATAGCTTTAGAATTCAACATTGTGCTCTACACAGCCCCGGGCATGGACCTTTAAAGGGTCTCTATAACCTAAACTTTTATAAGGGTTTATATATTAAGGTGACAATGTTTAATTGGAAATTCCCCATTTACATAGAATAATTTTAGAGAAATAACTCAAATGGTGGTTATTGGGTAATTGTGTCTTTATGAGATTTGGAGTACTGAGTATCCTTGAATTGGATACTTTTAAGGATGGTTAGCCTTGATTAGGTGAGTTGCAAGCCCCTTGAGCTCAGCGGATTTAGTGTTAAATTATCTCACCAACCCTAAACAAGTCTCATCCTTATGTTAGTAGAGGGTAGAGGTCTATCACATGTCGACGTCGAGACTTATTAATGGTACTTTCAAGATTTCCTAATTAAGACCTTATCTTTAGGTTTAGCTATCATGTAATATGGCCTCTTGATTGGCATTTGATGGACTTAGTGATGACGTGAAAGAAGATTGGGATCGGTGATGTATACACTAATTATAAAGTCTAATGATAATGTGACAAGTGACTTGAATGTAATGACATGTCTTTCAGCGATGGGATTGAGCTGTGACATGGAGCCAATGTGTAGGTCCCACTTAATAGACTTTATAGGCTAGGTTACAGAGGCCTGTAGACCTAAACTGATACTAAACTTATTGAAGTGACCTTCAATTGAACCTAGTAGCTCTTAAGAAAATTGGACTCGAGGGCTTAAATGGGCTTCAGAATGCAACCTTCTTATTCACTTTAAATGAACTTATTAGCACTCTCATTCGCTTTCTCCTAGGCATGTTTTTGAACAATTTGAAAATGTTGTTAAATTATACAACGTTTAAGGATAATATGTTTATTTCTATCTTTTTGTACATGTGTAAGGATATAATAGTTAATTAGTAGTTGTATAAATATTTGTCTAGTAGTACTTTATATTTGCTTAACTTTGGGTGAAAGTTTACCCTTACATTCAACAATTACTTTATATTTGTTATTTTTTTGAAGCATATTCTAGCTACTTGATATTAAGAATTATTTGAAGATTCTAATTCGGTTCAAAAATTTGTTATTTTACATTCGTTACTTGATATTACAATTCAACGTTTACGAATTAATGAAGAATTTAATTCGGTTCAATTTGTTTTTTTGTTGAACATTTGTTTTGTAAATTGTGTATATAAATAGTTTATCTTTAAAATTAGGGCTATTGTCAATTCAGTTGTTAAAAATTTATTGAACTAGGCCAGAAGGGTTAGCGTATCTACAGAAGAGAGAGTATCGGGCCTAGCTTTAGCCTTAATTTAGTTTAGATGCGGCTCGAATGCCTCCACGCTATAGGCAGTTTTAAGCATATTTTTTTGACAGAAAACAAACTCTTTTTCCATGACAACAGGCACGACTATAAAAGGCGAGGTGGTAAGCTCACTATCAACAAATATTTATTGAATTAGTCTCCATATTTTTTTTTAAATACTTCAATAGTTCTTGCTATTAAATCATAATGTTTGAAGTGTACTTTTTAAAAATAATGAAATAATATGTTTAATCATAGTTGAAGTTTCTTGATTTGAAATCTCTACATTAATTACTTTTTTGCTCCTACGTACTCCTTCCATTAATGATAAAATCTTCCGCTCTCTTGCCAAAAAAAAGAAGAAGAAGAATGCTTCGACACTCAAATCAGTAAATATCTAAAAAGAAGAGTACATGTGTGTGAGGGAGTGTCTACAAAGACAAACAAGATAATATTGTATATGGATGAATGCTGGATATTGAGTTATAGATATTAAGTAATTTGTGAATGAATCAATAAGTTATAGTAATTCATGATGAATGATGAATGAATTATGCAGTCTTTTTAGAGAGAAATGTTTTTAATCTTTTTTAGGCTTGTAGGCATAGGTGTTTGTATTTGATTAAACTCGAATTAATGAGATTTTAAATTTGTTTACGTATCTTCAATCAAATAAAAGGATTTAAATGAGATTCGTCTACTTGTGAGAAATTATTTTTTATGCTAAAAAATAAAAAAATTAGAATAAAACTCGAAGTTTGATATGTTCTTACCTCTTCATGATGTCTATAACCCATTTGTGAGATTTATGGGTCAACGAGTTCAGTGACCTAACATATTGGATTTGAACTAACTTTTTGTAATGCTAAATTGTGCACAGCCTGATTAGGCGGCTCAAAATAATAAATAATCACATGTTTGATAAAGTGTGACTTAGTGCTCTACAAAATTATATTTTAGGCATTATTTTTTTAATGACAGATTAATGAAGGTATTTAAAAAATATATGGACTAATTGTGTAATTTAATTAAATTTAAAGAATTAAATTTAAAGAATTAAATTTAAAGAATTAAATTGCCAATTTTTAAATTATAATTATAAATAAGTTTAACAAAAAAAAATCTAGCTTAACTAAATTGAACCAACTAATTTAGATCAATCTCATTTGATTTAATTTAACTTTATTTTAGTTTGGTCTTCAACTTTTCTAGAGAGAAATCGATAGTATATGATCTAGTTGTAGTTTTTTTTTTGTTTTTTGTTTTGGCAATGCAATCCATTGTTAAAAGATAACTAATATTGAATTAATTTTACCTTAGTACAATAATCCAAATTATGTTGTGTAATCCACTGTAACAAACCTAGCATAATAGTATGCTTTTGCACAAAAGCCATTATATAGGATAAAAATGAACAACATATAGTCAATTGATCAGCGTGGTTGTTGGTTATACAACTAAAGATTAGGCATTACATCTTGATAGAGGGGACCATAGTTAGTTAAAGTTGTCATGTAGAAGCAACTTCTATAAATAGAATCATTATTGAACTTACTTGTAAATATGTTGAAGAAAGTAAGGATGCCTTAATCCACTCATCATAAACAAAATTAAAATAACATCAAACCCGCGAACCACTTTCACATCACATCCTCTCTCTCCCCCCAACTCACATTCTTACATGCTACGCGAAACACGCCCCTAACAACTAGCATCATTTGTTAGTACATTTTGTTTACCATACGATTCTCTTACGGTATCTCTTAACGGTTTTTATATCCCTTGGCGCCAAAGCAATTTCCCACTGCTGTTCCCACACAATGACGCTTGTCGTTCACGCCAATCAATTACTTCCACGTGTTATGAATAAGAACTAACTATCGAATCTAAAGTTTAAAACACAGCCCTGATAATTAGACTCTATCTATCTATCGTATACTATCATGTATACGATTTAGTTCTCTACCTTCTATATATATACCTGCTCCAGTCATCAGTTTTCAGCTCTCTATCTCTTCACTGTAACTCTTGCAGGCGATTTTTCAATCAAAAGAGAAGAAATAAAAATATATATCACAACAAAAAAGCGGCATTGTCATATATCAATCTTAATGGAAGGAGAGAGAGATTCATCCTCACCGTCGGATCAAAAAACCTGCACAATCACCACTGCGACCCCGAGCTCATCTCCATCACTGGATTTTGATGTCGATTTTACTTCAATGTACAACTCGATTTTCCCGGCGAGGTCGTCACTATCACCTTTCGTCATCACAGACGATCACGATCTCCTTGCCACCGAGCACCGGCTCCACCAAGAGCGGCTCATCTTGGAGTACGAGCAGCTCTGCAACCACTACGATCTCTGTTTTGCACGCCTGAAAGCCATCATGAGAGAATTGGAGATTCTACGCCAAGAAAACGCCGATCTAGGTTTGGCCAACGCCGGACTCCTCAAGCTCCTCACCAGCAATTTTCATCGTCTCAGTGATGATATTTCCGCCGGTTTTAGTCCGAAGAGCATCATCGAACCGAGCCGGTTCGAGAAAGTAAATATTTTGGAGAGAGACTCCATCCCTAAGAGCATCTCGGTCCGTTCCGCTGGTTATAATAAGGCGAAACAGACCAATGCAAGTAGCGGTTCCAGTCGGCAGCGAGTTGTGAGTCAACTCGTCTCTGGAACATTCCTTTTCTTTATAACTGAATTGTGTTAATTCCATTTAATGCGGTACGCAATGATGAGTTCATATCTTAAGAAGATTTGTCATTGTGTTTGCAAGTGCAGCTGAAGGTGAATACGCCGGTGGGTAACAAGAGAGGACAGGAGGCAAAGCCAGTGGAATTGGAGGTTTACAATCAAGGGATGTGGAAGACGGAGCTTTGCAACAAGTGGGAGGAAACTGGTACGTGTCCCTACGGTGACTACTGTCAATTCGCTCACGGCATTACGGAATTGCGCCCCGTAATCAGGCACCCTAAGTACAAAACCGAGGTTTGCCAGATGGTTTTAACTGGAGCCACGTGTTACTATGGTCACCGATGCCACTTCCGTCACTCGCTTACCGACCATGAGAGAATGCTGCTCCCACGTTGATTGACGTTCTTAGAATTGGGTCAAAGATAAATGGTATGCATATAAATATAATCTTAAACTCTTAATAACACTTGATAATAATGATGACAGAAGAATAAAATAAAAATAATTAGACTTAACTGAGAATACTAATATGATCAATTGTTTAATATACATATATGATAATATTTTATTAGATGAGAATATCACGGAGTCAGTAGAATATCATCTGAATTCTGTTTAATAAATTTGGGATGAGCACGACCAAACCTTAGTGTCGATAATTTCATCAAGTTAGTTATGTATGGAAAAAAGAATAAGTCGTTGATTTTTTATTTTGGAAGTTGAATTGTATTATATATATTATTCAACTATAAATAGTTTTGCATTTTTGGGTTGAGATGAGATGGGGGCTCACTATGTGATGTGAATGTGATGTAGTAATGGTGATTTCATAATCGAGTAAGTTATGTCCAACCGCCGTTTGTTGGTGGTGTTGAATTGAATTTGAATCCCTTTTACTTCATTTAGCATTACTTTTGTTATTGTTATTCCTTTTTAACGTCCATATGATACGGTTCTTGTGGTGCGAGATCCATGCCCTTGGCCATTTACCTATTATTATGAACACCTAACCTTTAATTTATATATGTTGGGCCTAAATCTGGGAGGTTCAATTAGCCCATTGCCAATTGTTTCAAGCAACCGTAAGGAAAAAAAAAAAAAACACTCCATTGCAAAAATTTTAAACAGACCGCGTTATAGGAGAACCGCTCCCGCGTGATGCTTTTAGAATAAGAATGACCGTAACAAACCTTTAGGAGGACGCGCTTGATTTAAGGGTAAGGACGGAAGCACTCCTATTCAACAGCAGGCTATGGATAGTCCGCCCTTCTCCAGATGTTCTTGAACGAAGACGACTGCATTCATCTCCATCACTAAACAGCCGTAACAAACTTTTCTAAACGAAGGAGGAGCTTGATCCAATGGTGAGGAAGCAGGTGTTAGAGGAGAATTGAGAGCAAATCCACGATTTTTCTCCGATTGGAAAGTTCTCTCTCTTAACAAAAAAAATTTTAACTGTTGGGCATTAGTGCGCATTTTCAAGTTAATGAGTATTACTAATATTAAACCACACCTCAATGGTATTCATAATAATATTCTCAATTTAAATAATGGTTACTATTCTATTAAATATTTTCTCTCTTAACAAACACTCAATTCATAATATTGTCCTCATTAACATTCCTATTTTCTTATTGACTTGAGTGTGTCTTTTTCAGGCACATGAGGATGTTTGTACCAATAGGATTAGAGGAACGAGGACCTAAAGTCCTTATGCTGAAGGAGCACCAAACTTGAGAGACTTTAACGACGTTATTTGTGGAAATTGTTTTACTCTAAAACAATAACATCTAAGTAAAATTTAAGGCAGGAGATGAAGATAGTTAGACCAAGACGTAATTAACCGGTTCGATCTGAGCAAGAAGAGTAAGTGGTGAGGGGGTAGCCAATTATTGTCAAGGCAACAATGTTTAATGGAGTGATGCTAGTTGCGATGGGCGATGTCTTGGAATTTTTTTTGAAATAGATGGAAGAATTAAGGGAAAAAAAAGAGCTATTTGAGAGTCTTACGTTGATAAAGGGGCTTAAAGATTTGAATCAAAATCCTGAGAATGGTTAGCACTACCAATTAATGTGATGATCTGAAGGAGGATATGACCTATCGAAAAGAAAAGGATCAAAGCTAAGAGAAAGCGGTGAAACTAATTGATGAGGTAGTTATGAGATCCTCAATTACGAATGAAGTAGGTGAGCTATACTAAAGGACGAGGAAGCTGAGGATCACAAAGGATGCCATGCTATTGGTTCAAAGGATCAATTAGGATCTTATTTTTATAATTTAAGTTGTTTGGGGCAAAGCCACACAAGTTTATATTCCAAACTTCTAGATATATTATGGATTAGGAGCTCTAGAAGAACACTTCGTTCCACTTCAACATTAAAATTAACATGCATACAGATAATGACTCGCTCAAGTTCATCATTTTTCCTTTAATCCTAAAAGAACTAATTCAAATTTGGTTTTGAAGTTTGAACGAAAATTTGATTGTGTTCTATAATGAGTTGCCTATATAGTTCATATCATAATACATGAGGAACTGAAAGAGAAAAAATAGAATTAGATTTATTTCTCATGAAACATGGAGAAAGTAAGTTGATCAAGAGCTTCTTAAACTGATTAAATAGGGAATTGAGCGAGATCAGGAATTGCGACATGAAGATCATTGCCCAAGTATACCAGAAGACAGTGAAAGCTTCTAATCTTACTACCAGTACTTGGTCAAGAAAGATTTCTTTTTCTTTAAATTGATCAAATGAAAGTCAGAGAAATGGATTATAGAAGAGAATGTTGATGTTGCAACTATTGAGGAAACATTAGTCATTATAGCCCAAAAGAGCGGTGGAATACCACAACGGGAAGGTTACAAATGACCTTTCATTAAACAAATAAAAAGGATGAAAATTTATGCTAAAAGTATATGTTATAGTCGCTAATTCTAATCAACAGGCTAACAGAGAAGATCTGACTAAAGTATAAAGAAAAAGCCTATTTTAGAAGCTGAAAGCCATCCTCAGCCTCTAACAATTAATAGAACCATTCAAAGTATTGTGCCTTTCATTTTGAGATAAGGCATTACATCAACGATTGTCACTAACACCCTCATGAAAAATGGCTATATAATTGACTTCAAGTTAGATATAGAACTAAAGCAAATGGTGGAAGTAGAGAGGAAGCAAAAGCAAGTTACATCGAAGTGAAAGATGAAGAAGATAACTAAAAACCAACAAAGTTAACTATGATTCAATACTCCATATTTAACTTTTACTACTTGAAAGAGGAGGAAGAACAAGTAGATCTAAAAAAAGAGGAAGTAGAGTTTGATGTTTCACATTAGAAGACTAACTGCATAAGCAAGGAAGAGAGAGCTATCAAAGAACAGAAGTTGAATAAGAGTACAAAATAATTTTGGAAGGACCATAGAATGAGTTCCCTATAGCAGAATCCATGGAGGCCAAGAAAACAAGAGTGGTTATATAGTAGTACTTCATTATAATGTTGTGTAGAAGACCATTATACAGGGATGGAAAAGATGAAAGATTGAGGCATTTTTACATGAAAGCCACTAAAGTATAAAACAAGGGATAGCTAAGACATTTGCTACTTCTATCATGTTCATCGAATAAGAGTTGATGGAAATCTATTTTTTCAGAGAGGACTTAACTTATTTATAGGTCCCCTATAGAGATCCCTATGTAGTGTTTATTTTAATCACAAATGTGTTGGTAAGGAGGGTATTGTAAATGGAAGAAGCAGTATTGATATTTTGTTTTAGAATACATTTTGGTGCATAAAGTTAGATGGAGAGTGACATCAGAATATACATCATAAAGTTGATTGCTTTCAAGGAGGCAAAGTAATGGTCATAGATATGTTTATGTTACCCATAAAAGCTATAGGGAAATTATTAGTGGTAGATTATTTGGTGGTAAATGCATCATTAGCTTACAATGTTGTGATAGGAAAGTACTGGCTGTACTACATAAAAGCAGTCTTATCTATTCTTCACCTGTCTATTAGATGCTTGTCAGTAAGTGGAAGAGGCATTATAGATATCAAAGGGAACAACTATAAACCTACAAATGTTACACTAATTTTCTTAGGCCATATCAACTCAAAAAGATGATAAAGTTGCAAAACGCCAAATCTGAAGCCAAAGTAGAAAGATGCAAAGTCAGGAAATAAAAAGATTGCAAATAAGAATGTATCACTAGCACTAAAAAACACTATACTTACACTTCTTCTAAATTAGAAGCTTTATCTTTTAAATAACAAGATGCGAAGTCTCAAGAAGCCTCCGGTATTATCTTCTCTACTTTCTAACAAAACTTTATTTTTGTATCTTGTAGTTTTCAAAATAGTAGTAAGTATAGTACTACTTAGAAAAGATGAAAGCCAACAAAAATTGGTGTTTCAGATTAACAAAGTACTGCTAGACACCAAAACAAGATACTCGGCTATTGAAAAGCTAGTATTAGCTTTAGTCCAAGGTAAAAAAAACTATGATACTACTTTAAAGTCCATCTTATAGTTGTGTACACCTTATACCCATTGAAGTGCATCATGTCCAAACCAAACACCCTTGGGAGGATCACAAAGATAATAATAGGTTTAACAACCTTGAGATAAAATACTAAGTATGGATAGTTATAAAGGGATAAGTGATGGCAGACTTCCTATTGGAATATGAACAAGATGACACCTTGCTTCCTCAACCTAATACAGAAGAAGAAGCCTAGCAGATGCACATAGATAAATCGTCAAATAGTAATAGATTCGAACAAGGGATCATAAATAAAAGCCTAAAAGGTTTTATTCTAGAGCACGTGGTGCAGTTATCATCTTTAGCTTCAACTACGAAGTTGAATATGAAGCATCAATAAAAGGACTTACCATTATAAAATAGCTAACAATCAAGAAGCTATAATATACAAACTGATCCCTTGTAACATCCTAATGGAATGGAGACTATAACATAAATGAGGGAAGGATGAAGAAATAACTCACCAAGGGTAGAGAGATCGCCATACATTTGTAGGAAGTAATCATTAGTTAGATCCCTAAAAGCAGTAACATTGAAGTAAATATGATACATTAGTTCTATATTTTAAAATTAAGCGCAAGTACATTCTATTACGAACAAGTAATATAAAGACTATAGGAGTCGAATGTTAAACCCACAGTAATAACAATTACTTATACTAATTACTAAAATTATATATTTTTTATAATTATTAAAAAAAACTAACATATAATTTTTAGACTAAAATAAAAGGAAATAATTAAACTAAAAATAACATAAATATGGCAATGCAAGGTTTAGAAAAAGAAACAATTCTTGAGAAGTCTAGGATTAACAACTATCCCTTAATATGTTTAAGGTTATATTTTCTTTAAATATTTTAATTCCTCTAGTTATTATTATTAATCAAGATACAATTATAATTGTAAGCCTCTCTATCCTAATTTGAAACTTGTAAATCACTCTACAATCATGCATTAATTTATTAGGACTTAAATATAATGATTCCTTTCTCGAGATTATCAAAATATTACATTATCAATCATAACATTGGCCCGATGTCATAAAGCATTAAGCACAAATAAATTAAATAATAAATAACTGAGTTCATTAAATATAAAAGAAAATATAACAATTAAGCTTTACATATTGAGTTCAAGTGTTAATTCTTGAAAGAAAATTTAGCTCATGATAACAAGGGAAAGAAAGAAAAATAATAATGAAAATATAATTCTAGAAAACCAATAAGGCTGTTGAAGTGCTATTGTTGAATTGTCTTGCTCCCTTGAATTCTTAATGATTCTTCCTCTTGAATTACTTGCTCAGCTCTAATAGCCTTGTATTTTGTACAATTTCTTGATGATTTGAAAGCTGGGAGAGTAGCCTTTTATAGGGGGGGGGGGGGGGGGGGGGGTTGCTTTAAGGTAAAAATCCTCAATTGTTGTTAGGTCAAAGTTTGTGCAATCACTGGAGCGCTGGCATTTCGTTGAGGCGATGGTACTTTGGCGTTGGATGATGAAATCAGAAGTCTTATTTTGGTGTTGCCTAATTTTTTTCTATAGTTAGTGCTGGGGCACTAAGCGTTATACTGCTGGAGCATTGACTCCTATTCTAGAAACTTATATTTTGCCATAATTTCTTCATATTTTCTCTTTTTACCCACAGTACCTACAAACTAACAATAACACTCATAAATAGCCATTTATTCTCAATAACATATCAAATCTTTAAGTAAAAGGAGAATAATTAAATGATTATTTTGCCTCTATTAAACTCTCCCAAACTTAATACATTACTCGTCCCCGTGTAATAAAATAAAAATTAAGAGAGAGAAAAATGATTATATTTGACTCATAACAAAAAATAAGACTTAAGAAAATAAATCATGCTAGGATGCTTAGATGATTATGATTCTTTTTTCAAAGATTGATAAAATGTCATAAGTTTTTTTGAAATTAATAAACAACTCTTAATAGATCAAAACACCATTCATCAAGTTCTTTCTTTTTCCCTATTGGTGATTACTTGTGTGTGTGTGTGCAATGATACGCAAGTAAATAGTCAAATGTTACCACAATCTACTCAATACTTAAGGTAAAATAAAAAGATGATGTCTCAACATTTTTTTTATTTATAATAAACTACCATAGGCTTACTTTTTATGCTACTCTCCATTAATGTAGACAAATACATTCTTAAGGATCTATTTAGGACTTTATTTAGTTTGTAATGTAAGGGTAAGGTCAAGGTGGGATAAAAGGATAAATAATTATTTTAAGTCACGCCATAGACACTTATACTTACTCTGAAACCTCTTAGTCACATTTTCTTTATTGATTTCCTCCCTCTAAACTTATTATTTTTTCTTATTCAACCACTATTTTTGAAGAATTTCTTCTTTCTCTTAAGCTGGGGTATTATTTTTATTCACTTTTTTTTTATAAACCTTAAACTTAGATTAACAAATACTACCAACACTTATTTCCTAATAATATCCTTCCCAAGCACTACTGCTTTATTTTTTAAGAGTATTTCTATGGTTTATGGTGTGATGGATAAATTTTCTGGATAAATAAACTTTAAGTCTTGGATTGTAATATGGTTAAATAGAAAAAATAGGCATTTAAGCTCAAAAGGGGTAGCTAGGGATAAATATATAATTAAGGTATGCTAGAAAAGTTCAAACAGTCCAAAAGAGGCCTAACGCCATTTCCCTAATCATGTGATTCTTAAAATTTTGCCTCAAGTAGCAATCAAGTAAGTTCTAAAGTATCAGTCATCGAGACTGTGGTGTACTATTTAAGCATGAATATCTCTAAGTAACAATTTAATTTAATACAAGCTTATTATCTATGTGCTCAGAAAGTAAGTGATCAACCAAAAGGTCAACGTTAGTTTTAGATTCTTGGTATAAAAGCTATAGCAAGCAGCTATTATTTCTTAAGGACTAATAAAAATTGATTAAACCAATTTTTTATTTGTTATCATGGACACATCATCATCTTTTACAACCTAGCAAGATAAAATAAAGCAAAGACAACAAAATTTACTAATTTATTATTATATTTTATTTTTATTTTTTCATAATAAATAGCAAAAAACATAATCAGAATAAAAACAATGGCATAATAACAAAATATTCCCCTAAACTTTAAACAAAAACATGGTCCTCATGTTAAAAAGCAAACAAGGAAACTTCCCTAAAGGTCTTGGGGATGCTCAACCATCCAAGTCATTAAACAGACCTTGGAAGTCGATATCTGATGATGGTGGTGGTAACGGAATAATCGACGGCTGTGGTAGAGTCAAATGGTCGATGCTTAAGGTGATCGCCATTATTTATGCCATTTGTTTCATGTAGCATTAAAAGGCTTTGGCTTGATGTTCTTGCTCATCTATATAGGCCTCTATTTGCACTAGCCTCATGTAGAGTGGTATTGGTTGGTTGGGTGTTACTAGTTGTCATGGATCTACTCTAACCATCCTATAAATTATAGGAGTGTAAATAATTGTGGCAGGTGCATATCTCACTTCCTTCTGCTCCCATATGACTATGGCTTAGATGCAAAGGGCGGTGATCAATGATAGGAAGAATATGCATCAAGGGTTGTCATGTCATGATGGCATGTAAGTATTTTGCCTGTAGCTTGGTGATATTAATAGTGTAAGAGATAAACATAAGAAGGAAGGCAAGAAAGCTATACCATTCTTTGACATCAAGGAGCATGTCTCGGGATAAAAATGTCATTGGGATGTCATTAATGACATGTTATTGTATGCATAAGGTGCATAGAGTGCATATAATCTCTTTATAAGTAAGGTGGTCCCAACATTCAGTTATGTTGTCCTCGATTTAGTCTAATAGGTCGTAGTAGTTGTTGATTATAGCAGGGTCAAATGCTACTCTTCTCCCTTTGACAAAGACTTAACCATACTTATCTAACTCACTTATGTTGGTATAAAATTCTCAGACAATGAAGACAATACTTGGCTCGGGCTGTACATAAAACCTTTCCTAGTGCCTCTCTTGGATCATTTCCCTAATATTTGGAATATTGAGATTTTCTAAATCGAAGCCTTACTCTGTAATGAATTCCTTTTTGATCACGATAATGATGTAGCGTTCTTGAGTGTTAGTGAAAGTGAAGCGAGATATGTCATATGCTACAATGCTACAGGCTATTATGTACTGCTTCTTGAGTGCCATGACTAGTTTTTGCTGGAAAACTAAAAAACTGGTAAGTTAAAATGCTATTTAAAATTTTATGTGGTGAACTTACATTGTTCTTGACTTTTTTTTTATTTTTGCTACTCCAGTATCGCTGTAGTGCTATACTCTGTATCGTTGCAGTGACATTGCATTGCTGAGGCGATATAAGATGTCTCGCTTCAGCGCCTTTATGAAAATGCATTTAATGATGCTGGAGCGATATGTAATGTATCGCTTTAGTGATGTCATGGTGTAACTATTCAATTCCAGAGACGCATTATCGCTATAGCGCTTCTCTCTTATAGCTGAAGCAACTTGTCATCGCTAATGCAAGAAAAGTCTGTCGCTGGAGTGTCTAAAAGCATGAGCTTGATTAATATGCTGAAATGATGTTGAGGCATTGTAATGATTATTGCTAAAGTGATTTTTTATCACTGTAGCAGTAGCCTCTGGTCATTCCAGTGACACTCTAAAAAATTCTGTGCTTGTTTTCTTTTGATTCTTAAACTCAAAAAAAAAAAAAAAAAGTTAAAATAAAATAAAAGTAAATAAAAATACTTACCTTAAGTTGCCTTCCAAGTAGTGCTTACTTTAACATCATCGACTTGACGTGGTACAGTGGTTTTTAGAGCTCCTTGAGTGATATTGAGGATTTTTGGCGTTTGCATTTGCCTCCTCAATAGTGCCTTAGTGATAAGGGCAAATTTGTCATATATTTTTTTATGTTTTTATGGTGATATTTTATTATTTTATAAAAATAAATGGCTATTTATGTGCATTATTATTATTTATAGGGACTTGAACAAAATTTAAAAAATAGGGACTAAAATGAAATATTTTCAAAGTATGTGTCTAACGCTCCAACGCCATGAGGATTATTGCCCCAGCGTTGGAATAGTGATCGAAATAAGAAAAACGACCTGCTTAAGTCTCATCTGGTGCCCTAGCGCCAAATAGTCACCGCCCCAGCGATAGGCCAACACCCCAGCATTAACATCCCACCGCGCCAGTGGTGAAACCTTTTTCACATGTCGCCCTATCGACAACTACATAGTGCCCCAATAGTAGCGCCAGTCCTAGTCCGACGAGAATTGAGATTTTCAAGCTCATATCAATCCCTATAAAAAGTCACTCATTCTTAACCTTTAAGAATCAACCTAAAAAACCCAAGACACATTCAAGAGCACCACGAATACAGAGTACGAGTCTTGGAGAGCAATAAGAGTTTAATTGAAGCAACTTTAGAGAGAGATTCAAGGCGTTCTTTGGCATCAAAAGTATCTTAGGCAGCGCAATTAAGAGCAATTTGACGTCTATATCGATTTACTATTGATTATATCATGATTAATTATTATTTTTACTACTGTTTTCTTGTAGCCATGAACTAAATTTATTTTCTAGAGTTAATACTTGAACTCAATATGTGTGCTTAATTGCCATATCTTTTGAATATTTAATAAACTTAGTTCTTTGATATTCAAATTACCTGATCTTAATGCTTCAATATATCTGGTCAATATATGGTGAATGAGTTGGTAAAATTGTTGATAAACTCGGAAGAGGAATCATAATATTTAGACATAGGTAAATTGATGCATAATTGTAGAGTAACATTCAATGTTGCATATGCAAGTTTCAATTTAGGAAAGGAATATACCTAATTGGCATGTATGATCAATAAGACTTAATCTTAATGAATCTTAATTTATTACAAGTACCATAGTAATATAGGTATTTGGTAAATTAAGGTATACTTGCATGACATTAGAAGAGGCTTGTGAATACATTAGTGTCTTGATCAATAACAATAACAAAGACTAAGGAAGTTAAATATTAGAAGATTAATCATTAGAAATCATATTGAGGGATAGTATTAATCCTAGGTTTTCTCTATATTCTTAGATTTTTATTTTTTTGAATAATTATTAGGAAGACATAATTTTAGTACTTGGTTAGAAAGTAGAAATGATCCATGTGGGTTCGATATTCGACTTATTTAGTCCATTTATTATTTGTATACGATAGTGTATACTTACACTTAATTTTAAGATATAGAATTATCGCATCACTTAGTGCTGACCATTAACTTTGAATAGATGATTTGTTTCTCCATCTGCTAGTTCAATTGCCCATGTGGGTATTGTTGGCTACGGAGGATCTAATACATGTGGGTGTATGCATGTGTAATTGTGTCTATTGCCTAAATACGTATCATATACGAATTTAAATTTGACGGAAGCGTGAAACTTGTAATAAACACAATACATAAATATATTAATCATATTAATATATTTGTAAAGGTTGAGAACTCACCTCAACGTGTAACGTTATACATGTGTTTTCTTGGAGTCCGCATGGAGACTAACTCGCGGGCAATTCTAGTCACCAAATCAGTGGGCTTGGTGAGCTAGAACAACAGCCTGATATCTAGCTTAGGATTAGCTCTTAATCCCAAAATGGCCAGTGTGTGTGTTTTCATTATTTTCTCCAAAAGGATAAGAAATGGAGAATTTGAAGCAATCCATCATTGCTTTAAATAGAACCATAGAGAAATATGAAACAATTTCATTTTTTCCTATTTTTTTCTTTTTCTTTTCTTTCTTCTTCTTTCTTTCTTTTTTCTTTTCTTTCTCCATTTCTTCTTCTCCTTTTCTCTCGGCCAATTTTTGGCCAAACACAATCTCTTTTTTTCTTCTTTCTTTCTTTCTCTCTTTATATATATATATATATAATATAATATTAATAAAATATATATTATATAATATAAATAATAATAAAAAAGAGAGAGAGAATAATTATTTAATAATTAAATAATCATAATGTGAAATGATCATTTTGCCCTTCATAAATAGTTACCAAGTTTACCCCCTAGTAGGTCCTACCAAATCTCACACTTGGGTAAACTCAACTGAGGGTCCACAATACGTCACGCGTTATAATATAATTAGTAAATAACAATTATTAACTAATTGTTGTATTTAACACTTAAATACAGACACGCATACTATCTCAATGCACAACGAGTACACTTCTTATTGCGGGACTCCCTAGGTTCTACGCCCGATTCATCAAATGGAACTATTCCATGAGTCCATGAGCAATGCCCCATGCACACGTCATGGATATTCAAATAAACGCGTTGAACCATGCAAGCTGAGGTTACAACGCATACGTATAGTCCTTCCATCATGATATCCTGGATGAGCAGGGTTATAGATTATCACCGTCAAATCCCCTAGTGCTCATCCATGTCCTATCTCCAGACTTATATCTCACTGAACAATATGTTTTGCCATATTGTTCCACCCTGGCAGAACTCTTTCCCGGGATGATTGCTTGTGAAGCATCTGGATATCTAACACTGTATGGGAGCTGACGGATCCCATATCTGTACGCACTAAACTCCATAAGTATCAAACCATACCCAGCGACACCCAGCCGTCACACTATAAAGGTCTGTGATATGCATGGAACCAAAGTATGATGGATCACTTACAAGCCCACCGTGGCACTCAGGTCAAAGGACCACGTATATTACTCAACTCGAAAGGACCCTCCGTTGACAGCTTACATTGGGTGTTTATTAGAGGCCCTCGTGAGTCTATCCTATATCTAGTCCTAGCTGGATACCCATATGTCAATACGAGCTCCAAGCTCATGGTTGGCTAGGAACGACCATCTATACCCTATAGGTACGACATATGCTGATCTATATAAAACGGTATCCACCAACAGACCCGCATTGGTAGAAATAAATCAGGGACAATTATTCGAGAACATACTTGCGCAACTAGCATTTCCTGGCACCCGATTGCAACTCTTGTAACTATGCAATTACTAGTATATTCCCAGGTCTATGTCCCATTACAGACAAGGCTTCAACTCTTGGATCTGCTGAGTATTATAACTAGCTAACACTTAGCTGTGCTAACATTTAGCAATTATATGTCTCAGCGTGGCTAACTATGAGCCCTTATCTAAACTCTTTTAGATCTGATCCGAACTCCTTCAGATATACAATGTCTATAACATTACATGCATAATACCATTTATATGACTTAATAGGAATGTACACTTGTATAAATATACAAGTATATTTATATTCAGAGATGACATGTAAGCACCGACCTTAACAGATATACCTAGAGAATTCGAAAGAGATCCGGCCATCTTAATTTTTTAAGAAAGAGTTTAAGTATTGAGTTGTATAATAAAACTTGTTGCCCTGGTTCAAAAATTAGTAGTGTGATTTTTGGGTTATGCCATGTTTTTGCTTTTTCTTTGTAGAACTTTGCATTTTTATATGCATTTAATTGAAGCTCGTCCATGACATTGAGTTGTAGCAGTTTTTTTTAATCTCCCATAGCTTGAAGATTGTATTTCAATGCTTTAGTTGCCTAATAAGCTTTGTGTTCCAATTTAACCGGTAGATGGAATATTTTTCCAAATACAAGGTGGTATGAGGACATGCCAATGGGTGTTTAATAAGTTGTTCGATAGGCCTATAATGCTTCATCTAACTTTGCAACCCAATTCTTTTGACTTAGTCTGATAGTCTTTTTTATAATCCTTTTAATTTCCCAGTTGGAGATCTTGGTTTACCCATTTATTTGTGGATGGTATGCGGTGGCTATCTTATGCTTGACTCCATATTTATGTAAAAGGATAAAGGAGTATTTATTGTAAAAGTGAGATCCTTCATCGCTAATGATTGCTAGATGAGTACCATATCTTGTGAGATATTCTTGTGGAGGATTCTAGTTAGCATGTTTGCATCATTTGATTGAGTGCTACAACCTTTACCTATTTAGAAATATAATCAACTACTACTAGGATATAGTTTCTCCCATTTAAAGGTGAAAATGCTCATATGAAGTCAATTTCCTATACATTGAATAGTTCTATCTCTAAGATGCTTTGAAGTGGCATTTCTTACTTTTGTGATATATTTCCCATCCCTTGGCATCGGTTACATTTAGTAGTATAGAAATGGGCGTATTTGAATGGAGTTGGCCAGTAAAAACCCCTTTGTAATACCTTGGTTGCCATTTTGTCTCCTCTAAAATGTCCACCATAGTTCCTTCCATAACAATGCTGAAGTATACTTTTAATTTCTTTGTACGCGATACATATTCTTATGATTTGGTCAACACATTGCTTGAATAGGAAAAGGTCATCCCAATAGTAAAATTTCACTCCATTTAACAATTTGTTTTTCGTTGAAGGATAGGTTAGAAGGGAAAATACAACTAACAAGATAATTAACAAAATTAGTATACCATGGTACCTTTAGATGTTGAGCTGTATGTAGTTGTTCGACTGGAAAGGTTTCATTGATGATTGAATCTTCTTTGGCTTGGTTTTTTAACTGTGACAAATGATTAGCCACTTGATTTTTTGTCCTTTTTTCTATCATTGATCTCCAAGTCATATTCTTACAGAAGTAATATCCATCGGATTAATCCTAGTTTTGCATCTTTCTTTGTGATCAGATACTTGGTGGTGGAAGAGTCGATAAATATGGTCACCTTGACTCCAATGAACTAGGATCTAAACTTGTTGAAGGCAAATACTATTACTAATAATTTTTTCTCTGTGGTAGTGTAGTTGCATTGAATCTCGTTCAAGGTCTTACTTGCATAGTAAATAGAATAGAAGACCTTGTTCTTTCATTCGCCTAATATTGCTTCTAAGGTTGTATCACTTGCATCATACATGAGTTCGAATAGTAGATCTTTATCAAGTGTTATGATTATTGGTACTGTTATGAGCTTCTTCTTTAGGGTCTCGAAGGTATGTAGGCATTATTGATGAAACTTAAGCTGCATATCTTTCTTAAGAAGGTTGTAAAAAGGTTTGGCAATCTTGAAAAAATCTTTGATAAAGAGTCTATAGAATCCAGCATGGCTAAAACAATTATTACTTTTTTGACATTGGTTAATGGTGGCAGTTCTTCAATTGTTTCAATTTTTGCTTTGTCAACTTCTATCTTTTTATCCAAAATCTTATGCCCCAAGATTATTCTTTTATTTACCATAAAGTGGTATTTTTTCCAATTTAGTACTAGATTTGTCTCTTTACATCTCCTCAATATGAATGCCAAATTCTTTAAGCAGTTATGAAAACAGTCTCCAAAATTTGAAATGTTATCCAGGAACACTTTCAAAACATTTTCCATAATGTCAGAAACAATTGCCATCACGCATCTATGGAAATGGATAGTGATGAGATATTTTTATATCTTAAAATTGAGTGCAAGTATACATTATCGTATGCAAGTAATAAAGGGACAAAAGAGTCTGATGTTGAACCCACAAGAATAATGTCTTCTTTTTAACCAAGTACTAAATTTATGTCTATTTAGTAATTATTCAGAAAAATAAAATCTAAGAATGAATGTAAAAAAAATAAATAAAAGTAATGACACAAAGTAAAGAGATTTGGTTGATAGCAATATAGAGAAAACCTAGGATTAATACTATCCTTCAATATACTTTGTAATGATTAATCCTCTAATAATTAATTTCTTTAGTCTTTGTAATTGATCAAGACACAAATGTATTCACAAGCCCTTTCCAAGATCATGCAAGTATACCTTAATTTACCAAATACCTATATTCATATGGTACTTGTAATAAATTAAGATTCGTTATGATTAAGTTTTATTAATTATACATGTCAATTAGGTATATTCCTATTCTAATTTGAAACTTGCATATGCAACATTGAATGTTACTCTATAATCATACATCAAATTACCCAGGTCTAAATATAATGATTCCTCTTTCGAGTTTATAAAAAATATTACTAATTCATTTACGATATATTAGCTAGATATATTGAAGCATTAAGAACAAGTAATTTGAATGACAAAGAACTAAGTTTATTAAATATTAAAAAGATATGGCAATTAAGCGTACATATTAAGTTCAATTATTAACCCTAAAAACAAAATGTAGTTCATGGCTACAAGAGAACAACAGCAAAAATAATAAGAAATAATGATACAATCAATAACAACTGATGTAGAAGTTGAATTGCTCTTGATTGCACTGCCTAAAAAACTCTTGATGCCAAAGAACGTTTTGAATCTCTCTTTATGGCTGCTTTAATTAAGCTCAAATTTCTTTTTAAGACTTATGTTGTGTGTTCTTGATGTTCTTAGATGATCTCTAAAGGTTGAGGACGAGTTACTTTTTATAGGGATTGATTTGAGCTTGAAAACCTTAATTCTTGTTGGATTAGGAATCGCACTATCGCTGGGGCGCTGCACGTAAAAGGCCTCATTTGCTCCTAGGGATGAGTGACCTTTTATAGGGATTGATTTAAGCTTGAAAATCTCAATTCTTGTCGAATTAGGAATCACACTACTGCTGGGGCGCTATGTTGTTGTCGTTGAGGCGCTGCGAGTAAAAGGCCTCATCGTTAGAGCAATGACATATTGGCGGTGGGGCTCTGGGTTATCACTGACGCGGTGGTGAGCTGGCGTTGGGCTGCTAGCCTGCAACTTAAACATGTCATTTGTTTTTCAAATTTTCTTATTTTAATCATTGTTCCAGCATTGGGGTGAAAATCCTTGTGGCGTTGGGGCGACGGGTCCATATTTTGAAAAGTTTGTATTTTAGTCCCTCTAAATAATAATAATGTACATAAATAGCCATTTATTCTCATAAAATAATAAAATATCAAAATAAAAACATGAGAAAATATATGACAAACTTGCCTTTATCAGCTAGTGTATTGCAAAGTCTTAATGGCATTCTTCTGAAGGTGATGGTTCTATGTGGGCAGATGAAGGTGGTCTTCTCTTGATCTTCAAGGGCTATAGGTATCTGATTGTATCTTGAATATCCATCCAAAAAGAAAAAATATTTATGCCCAACAAGTTGATGTAGCATTTGGTCTATGAAGGGTAGTGGAAAGTGGTCTTTTCTTGTGACTTTGTTGAGCTTATAATAGTCTATGCATACTCTCTATCCGGTGATAGTGCGAGTTGGGATCAATTCATTATTTTCATTGGTCACCACCGCGAGTCCTTTCTTCTTTGACACACACTGAATTGCGCTTACCCATGAACTGTCAGAAATTGGGTAGATGATTCCAGCATCTACCCATTTAGTTATATCTTTCTTTACTATGTCTTTCATGACATAGTTTAGTCCTCTTTGCTGCTTAGTGGTAGGTTTATGGAATTCCTCAAGTAAAACTCTATTCATGTAAAATGACGGGCTTATTCCCTTGATATTTACAATAATCTATCTAATTGCAGTTTTGTACTATCTCAATATTTTCAGTAGCTTTCTTTTTTATGTTCATTAAGATTGTTAGATATAATAATAGAAAGAGTAGAAGAGTTACCAAGATATGCCTACTTTAAATGATTAGAAAGTGGTTTGAGTTCGAGTTTGGGTGGCTCTTTTATAGAGGGCTTATTGCACGCCTTTAAATTTGAGGGTCTTTTTAATGGCTCAACCTTTGGTTTAAAGAGATCATACCTTGGTGCTATGGTGAATGTGTGCACATAATCCTTTGCTTCCTTATGGTCAGCTTTTTCCCCATTGATAATGGTGTCTTCTAAATGATCTTTAATGGTATGGATGCTAAATACCTTTTGAACAACTTTATTAATGTGATTATGTTCTTCAATTTTATCATCTCTATAGGGAAATTTCATTGCCTTAAAGACATTGAATGTCACTTCTTTATTTTGGACCTTCATTTTACATTCTCTATTATAAACGTTGATCAATGTTTATCTGGTAGCTAAAAATAGTCGCCCCAGAATGATAAGTATCTTATTGTCTTTCTCTATATCTAACATAATAAAGTCTGTAGGGAATATAAATTTGTCAACTTTAACATACATCTTCGATGACCTTCATAGTTTAAACTTGTGCTTCATCTTCTATCCCAAAAGCTTCTAGGAAGTTTAAAGGGAAAAAGAGGGTGAAGAAGGCATCATATTTAGGTCCTCAGAGACAAGGTATATCTAAGTAGATAGATAAAAAGAAAGAACAAGGGAAAGAGTTTCCACTATGGCGATAACGGACATTGAAAATGTAACTGTCCAAAGTATATTGCCACAATAAAAAACTTGATTAATGTGGCCATGTTCTCCAATTTCATCATCTCTATGGAGAAATTTCATTGCTGTAAAGACATTGAATGATACCTTTTCATTTTGGACCCTCATTTTAAGTTCTCCATTATGAACGTTGATCAATGCTCGTCTAGTAGCTAAAAATGGTCACCCTAGAATGATAGGTATCTTATTATCTTTCTTTATATCTAACACGATAAAGTCTGTAGAGAATATAAATTTGTTAACTTTGACCAATACATCTTCATAACCTTCATAGTTCAAACTTGTGCTTCTTCTTTTATCCCAAATGCTTCTAAAACGTTTAAAGGAAAGAAAAGGATGAAGAAGGCACTATATTCAAGTCCTCAAAGACAAGTTGTATTTAAGCAGAAAGATCAAAAGGAGAACAAGAGAAAGTGTTTCCAAAAAGGTGATGATGGACACTGGAAACGTAATTGTCCAAAGTACATTACCACAATCAAGAAGAACTCATCAAATATTTGTTTACCTATTATTGACATTTCATTAGCATGTGATGCTTTTAGTGGTTAGGTATTAGATACTGTATGTCATTCTCACATCTACAACGTGTTGTAAGGTCTGAAGAAAATTAGGTAGCTGTAGCAGGGAAAAGTCTAGCTTTGTATTGAAAATGGTGATTTCCTATAGGTTGAAGCAGTTGGAAATTTTGAATTTATTCTCCCATGCAATCGAACTTTAATGTTGTATAATTGCTATTATATACTGAACATTATTAGATAGATTATATCCCTCTCTGTGTTACATTAAGAGCTATCATGTATTTATTCAAAACTATTCCTTATATTAATGTGATGTATATAATGTTTTATTAGCTGAGTGTCAGTTGGTGAATAGTCATTATATTTTGAATGCAAAAGAAAATTTCTTAAATGCATAGGTAAACACAGATAGTAGTTCAGGTGGTTTAAATAACATAAAATTGTGGCATATGACGTTAGATAATAAAGATGGTCAGATATCTGATCTTATTATAAAACCCTTTCTAGTTTGTGAATCTCATATTCGAGAAAAGATGACTAAATGTCCTTTTATAGGTGTTGGACATCGAGCCACTGATTTATTGAAACTAGTACATAGTGACATATATGGTCTAATGAATCGTATTGCTATAGGTGATTTTTTATACTTTGTCGTCTTTATCGATGATTTGTCAAGATATAGACATATGTATCTAATGAAACACAAGTCAAAAACCTTTGAAATATTCAAAAAATTTCAACAGGAAGTAGAGAAAAAAATCGGTATGTATATCAAATACCTTTTATTAGATCAAGGCGGTGAATACATGAGCAGTGAATTTATAGCTTATTTGAAGGAGAATGGGATTCTCGCTTAATACATTCTCCGAGTACTCCTCAACACAATGGTGTTTCGGAGAGGAGGAATTAGACTTTATTAGATATTGTTCGATCGATGATGAGCCCTACTGATATTCCAGAATATCTCTGGGGTTATACTTTAGAAATTGATGCTCACTTGTTGAACAGAGTTCCATCAAAAACTATTCCTACTATTCTGTATGAGATATAGACTAGGAAGAAATCGAGTCTTAAGTATGTTAAGATTTGAGATTGTTTTGCTTAGGTAAGAGTTACGTAACTAGATAAACTTGCCCCCAAGGGGTACAAATATCGATTCATTGGATATCTCAAACACTCTATGGGATATCTATTCTATGATTTAGAAAAACAAAACGAGTTCGTTGCTTGCTATGCCACTTTCTTAGAGAAACAGTTTCTCATGGGTTATAGAGATTATAGAAGGATTGAACTTGATGAAGTTAATTCACAAATTAATGAACCAATGATGGAACCTCAGACTCAATCGAGTGAAATAACTTTAACACACCCTTCATGTATGTCGAAAAGGATGTCAAGATCACTTGCAAAGTATGGAATGATGCTTGAAGATGTCTTCGATGTTTTCTTAGTTGAAGAAAAGGATCATATGACCTATAGAGAAGCGATTTTAGACATCGATTCAGGAAAATGACATGAAGTTATAAAATCTGAAATTGACTTTATATATGTCAATCAAGTCTAAGACATGGTTGAACTTCTTGAAGAAATTGTTCCTATTAGTTGCAAATGGGTTTACAAGCAGAAATGTGAGCTTAATAAAAAGTACTTGTCCTCGAGTAAGGATACACACTCATGAACAAAAAATGACAACAAACTATAAGAAGACACAAAATATTTGGTTGGCAAATCTAATAATTTGTCTCAAAAATTTCTCATAACTATTATCCTCAAAGAAAGTCTAAACATTATAACCGTTCAATATGTTAATCCAACACTTATTCTAACCCACAAGTGACCTACTTGGTGTGTGTGTGTATGAATAGATAAAATCATCAGTCACATGTACTTGATTTATTTTATGCACATAAGATAATAAAATAGCCTATAGAGTTAATTTTCTTAATAAATAACACCATATATGCTTATTTTTTGCATCACTCTCCATTAATGTAGGCACACATATAAATAAGGATTAAATAGAACTTTAATTACTTGTATTTATTGGGTGTTGTATGCGTGCGCATCGTACTACGGGTAAATGTGTGCATTTTAAATAATTTAAATATCACATGCCTCATATGCTATATAGCAAAAATGTAACACACATTACAATCTCATTACTCTAATGAGATTAGAAGACTTACCCTCGAAGCATGCTTTGAACAATTTTAGTTAGAGATGTGATGGGCTTCCTCAAGTTAGACTTGTAGCTTTCCCTTTTCAAAACTTGTCTCTCGAATATTGTTAAGGTTAACACTTATCCTAAGAAAAAACAAGAGCAATTCACTTCACCTTTTCTTTCTTTATTTTTATCTTCATAAGACTTGGCCATACACTAACATATATATATAGGCAAACCTTGCCTTTCATTCAACTGATTGAATGAATTTTATTTGACACCTGCAACATGCTTATAAGGTAAATATAAGTATTAGTAAGCTGTTAGCCTTGTTGACATTCTTAAAAAGCAATTGGTGGCAAATCACATTGCCACCTCTTGCAAATGGATTAAATCATATTCAATTCAATATATGTTTAATTGCATTTTAACTATGGAAAGCTAACTTATAGCCATTATCATTTGCTATGGCCAATTAAAAAACAACAAAGGGCAAAGCTTTAAATCAAATGAATTAAATTCATTTGATTTGATTAATGGTCGAAAAAAATAATATTATGAAAAAAATAATTGTTTCATAGCTTTATCCACTAATACCCAATTAGTATCCATACAAATTATTGGCACAATTTGAGACATATATTAGGTAGATTAAAATGTCAAGTCTCACTTGCCATAATTTTAGGTTTAACACTTAAACCTTAGTTACTCTCCAAGAGACCCTGAAATAAATAAATAGTTGATTGATTTAATTTAAATAAAACATTAATTATTTCATGTAAATGGTAGCTATATCTACCAATGCCAAATTTAGTACCCATATAAATTATTGGCATAATTTGACATATAGACTAGGTAAATTAAAATGTCAACTCTCACTTGGCATAATCTGAGATTTAACACTTAAACCTTAGTTACTATTCGAGAGACCCTGAAATAAATTTATATTTTCCAAAAACTTCTTGGATTGAACAATTTGATCCAGTGCTCTACCATTATGCTTAACGCGTACACTTTATATAGTAAGACTCCTTAGGTTCTTACTCATTTTATCTCATAGAATATTTCTGTAAGTCCATAATCGTTGCCCCACACACACGTTATGGATAATACAAAATAGCGAGTTGAACCTAATAAGTTATGGTTAATCCATATTCATACAATCCCTCCATCATTAATCTCAAGAAAGAGTGGAGACATAGATCAACACCGTCAAGTTCCCTATTGCTCAACCATAAACTTATCTCATTTATTCATATTCTGATAAACAATATTCGTAAATTCTTTTGTGATATTGATTATACAATGGGAAACTATTTTTTGGGTTTAATGCTCATGGCCATAAGACTTCATAGAATTTAACTTTATAGCATCTGGATATTTAACTCACCCATATGAGCTAACAGATCTCATGTCTATATACATCAGACTCTATAAGCATCGGACGATACCCAGCGACACTCAGCGATCATACCATGAAAGATTTTTGACATGTGTGAAACTCACAAGCCCACCGTGGTATTTAGGTCAAAGGACCACGAATACTACTCAACTCGAGAAGACTTTCCATTAACAGTTTTATGAGATATCTATTGGAGGTCTTCATTAAGACTTGTTCAGTATTCAGTCTTCATTGAATTCCTGTATATCTGTACGAGCTTCTACTAAACTCTTAGTCTGGTAAGATTAATCATTTGGATGATCTAGATATAGATATACATTAATCTATATTAATTGATTTTACTCGACAGACCTTGCATTAGTACAAATAGATCAGGAACATACAGTTTGAAAATATACTTACATAATGATATTTTTTAGCAATACTTACAACTCTTTGCAACTATGTCATTGCAAATATATTTTCAGGCCTTTGTCCCATTTCAGATAAGGTTCTAACTTTTTAGACCTAATTTGAACTCCTTTAGATCAATATAATGTTCAAAATGTTACAAGCATCTCACTTTATAAAAAACTAATTAGCGATTTAATGAAATATCTATTTATTGCATAAAGTATAAAAATATAATATTTATAAAATATTAGGATGATATATAAACATAAATCCTAACAACTCCTACTTACTTTAGTGTCATTCATAGTAGTATCTAATACCTAATGAATTTATGTATTTCTCAAACACCTTAAGAGTTAAGGCCTTGTTAGCGAGTTCGCTACATTATTTGCATAATCAACTCTATAAAATACAACATCTACTCGAGCTAAGATCTCTATAACAATGTAGTATTTTCTCTCTATATGTTTAGATCTTTGGTGTGCTCTTGGCTCTTTTACCTGTGCAATAGCCTCATTATTGTTGCAATATAATGGGATAAGATCCACGAAACTTAGAGCTATTTTAAGTTCAGCGACAAACTTCCTAATCGACATTGCTTCTTTTCTGCTTTTGAAACTACAATGTATTTCGCTTCTATAGTAGAATCTGCTGTGGATCCTTATTTGACACTTTTCCCACTTATGGTTGTGCTATTGAGAATAAACACATATCTTGAGGTAGACTTTCTATCATCTGGATCAGATTGAAAGTCTGAGTCACTATATCCTCTTACATGTAAATCATTTTCTCTATATATAATAAACTTGTCTTTTGTACTCTTAAGGTATTTAAGGACATGTTTGACTACCATCCAATGGCTATCACCTAGATCAGACTAGTATCAGGTCATTACACTTATAGCCATAATGATATCAGGTCGCGTGCAAATTATGGCATACATCAAGCTTTCAACAGCTAACGTATAAGGAATGTTAGACATTCTAACCCTTTCATATTCCTTTTAAGGACACATCTTCCTCAAAAGATGAATGCCATATTTAAAAGGTACATTAACTATCTTACAGTTATTAAAACTGTACCTTTCTAAGATACTATCAATGTACGAAAATTAAAAGAGTCATATCTGCCTCCTAGCTCAATCTCTATAAAGCTTTATACCTAGTATATAAGAGGCCTCTTCCAAATTTTTCATGGAGAAATTATTACTTAGGTAACTTTTTACTGATTGTAACATACCAATATCATTCTTAATCATCAGTATGTCATCCATATAAAGAATTAAGAAGACAACCATGCTCCCACTGACCTTTTAATATACATATGCCTCATCTTCATTTTTTATAAAATTAGACCATCTGATTATCTCATCAAAGCGAAGATTTCAACTTCAAAAAGCCTGCTTAAGTTCATATATAGACTTCTTCAGTTTGCTTACAAGACTAGAAGGAAGGCTGGATGCAAAACCTTCAAGCTATTCTATGAAAATTACTTCTTCGAGATATTCATTCAAGAATGTCGTCTTTACATCCATCTGCCATATTTTAATGTCATAGTATGCAACAATCGCCAATAATATCCTAATTGACTTTCGCATCGCGACTGGTGTAAAGGTTTCTTCAAAATTGATCCTCGATCATTGAGTATAACCTTTTACTACCAAACGAGCCTTGAAGGTCTCTACCTTTCTATTAGGCCAACGCTTTCGCTTGTAAACCCATTTACAACCGATAGGAACTATTCCTTTAGAAAGCTTAACCAAGTCCCAGACTTGGTTTGGATGTATAGAGTTAATTTCAGATTTCATGGCATCTAGCTATTTTCTTGAATCAATATATAATATTCTCTCTCTATAGGTTAAATGATCATTTTCTTTAACTAAGAAAACCTCAGAGGTCCCGTAAAATATCATACAATACCTTTCAACTTGCCTCGATATCCTTTGTAACCTACGTGGAAGGTGTGTAAAAGGTAATTTGCTTAATTAAGCAAGTGGTTCCATTTATGGTTCATTCTAATTGACTTCATCAAGATCAATCTTTCTATAATCCTCATGATCCATGAGAAACTGTTTATCTAAAAAAGTGGCAATTTGAGGAATAAACACATTTCTTTCCTCGGGATCATAGAACTAGTATCCCATTGAATTCATGGGATAACCAATGAACAAATACTTGTACCCCCTAGGTGTAAGTTTATCCTATTATTTAATTCTTACATAAGCAAGATAGCCCAAAATCTTAAAATATTTAAGACTCGAATTCCTTCTAGTTTATATCTCATAGGGAGTGGAAGGAATGACTTTAAATGGAACTCTGTTCAATATATGAGCAGTAATATGTAGAGCATAGCCCTAAAGATATTTAAGGAGATCAATAAAGCTCATCATCGATCAGACCATATCTAATAAAGTCCGATTTCTCATCTCTGAGACACCATTATGTTACGGCGTAGTTTGAGGACTATACTAAGCTAGAATTCCATTCTCCTTTAAATAATTCAAAAATTCACTACCTTTGTATTCACCTCCTCGATCTGATTGAAGGTATTAGACATACATATCAGTTTGTTTCTCTACTTGAAGTTTAAATTCTTTGAACTTTTCAAAAGTTTTAGACTTGTGTCTTATAAGAAACATATAACTATATCATAACAAATCATTGATGAAGGTTATGAAGTATTGAAATTCACCCATAGCAGTGTGATTTATTAGACCACATACATCACTATGTATAAGTTTAAATAAACTAATGGCATGGTGTTTAACACTAGTAAAGGGAGATTTGGTCATTTTCCCTTGAATGCATGATTTACAAATTAGATAAGGTTCTATAATCAAATTAGGTATTTGTCAATCCTTAACTAGACGGGATATGCGTTTAATGCCTATATAACCCAATCTCATATGCCACAATTCTGTTTCATTTAACGTTTCTGAACTATTTGCTATGTTTATCTGTACATTCATGACGTTTTATGTTGTATTCAATATATAATAACCATTAATTAATTGACAATCAGTGATCAAACACATTATCTATATCATATAAATATATGATAACCCTCACTATCAAGTACAAGAAGGGATACTATTTATCTTATAATACAGGGTACAAAAAAACAGTTATACAACATTATAGTTTTATTACATGAGAGATGTAAATTAAAATGTTCCATACCTTTGACCTAAAGAAAATCTTCATTTCCAACAAAAAGCTGAATCTCTCCCGGCTACAATAGTCTAACTTCCCTCAGATCCTGTAACATATTGCAGATGTGAGAAGGAGAAGTAATATCCAATACCCAGTCAAAATTAGCATCATATTCTAAAGAAATATCAATAATAGGTAAATATATACTTGAGAAATTCTTCATTACTGAGTAAAGGTATCTCTGGCAATTTCTCTTGCAGCGTCCTTCCTCGCCACAGTGGAAATATTTTCCTTTACCTTTCTTTTGTGGTTTGGATATGGGTCGCCTTTGAGGACCAATCTTAGGTGTTTGCCTTACCTTCTTTTTCTTCTTTCCTTTAGACTTCCTAGAAGCCCTAAGAGCAGAAGATAAAGCACCTTGAACAAAGAGGAACGATTCCACTTTGTTTATATCATTTTCTGCTATTTTTAACATATTATGAAGATCAGTATAAGATGGGGTCATTCCTTACATATTATGAAGATCAGTATAAGACGGGGCCATTCCTCAAACACTTAGTGTGCACCATATGCAATCATTGAGAGAACTATGGTGATTACCTAAGTGCTAATAACTTTCTGACTCAATAACAACCTAAGGCTATGTTTTCCAAGTTTGATAAATGAGTCAATCTCTTATAAGTATAAATCAATAAATCTACAACAATCAATTCATTTTCCAATCAATTGAAAGCATTAAGCATGGAGAAACATAAATGAATTACATAAAAATATACTAAATCATCCAAACATAATATAAATAAAACTACGTCAAACTTTAGAATTCAAGTTTATCATACATAAATCCAATCATAACTAAAATTATCAAGAAATTTATAAATACAAATATGTTTAAACAATATTCATAACTACAAACTTAAAAAAAAAAAGAGAAAATATAAAGAAAAGAAAGATAAAATCTAAATTAGGGATATTTCTAAGGTTTCAATCCTTCAAATGTCTTCAATGATGCTCCAAAAATCTTAGAGACATTATTTCTTATTTTTAAATTTGAGCTAAAGTCTTGATCTCCTTTATGTATTTCTTGCCTCCCTTTGATAGATATAAGAAGTGATTAAAGGGTAGGTATTTATAGGCTTCAAAATAGGGTAAGAATATGGCTAACAAAATAGGTGGTGGTGCCCACTTTTTGGCACCTGAATGCTAAGCATTCTGCCTCATTTGGCACCAATGCGGCGAACACTGTAGCACTTTTATTGTTTATCAGCAATTTAGCACTTATACTATTCATTACACTGTTCATCGCATTGTAACATATTTGATTTTTTTTCTTGTTTTCTTTGAATTTTCATTCCAAATAGCTCCATTAACTTGAAACCTACAAAATAAAATTAATACACATAAAAAGTCACATATTCTTATTTTAATTAAGCAATTATCAAGTTTAGAAGAGATACAATATAATGTATAAAATGAGCTTATTAGAAAGGTAAAGACTTTTAAAGCTCGACTAGTAACAAAATGTTATACTTAATGATCTAGGATCGATTATGAGAAAAAAATTTCACCCGTTATACATACAGGCATGTCCATACATACTGCTATTTGTCACACAAATACGCTTCCTCTTCATTTTTTTTTATAAAATCAGACATTCTAATTACTTCATCAAAATAAAGATTCTAACTTCAAGAAGCCGGCTTAAGTCTATAAATAGACTTCTTCATTTTATATACCAAATTAGAAGTTAGGCTGGATGTAAAACTTTTAGGCTACTCCATATAAATCTCTTCTTAAAGATTTCTATTCAGGAAAGCGTGATACGTTTTAGGACTTATTTGAAAAGAAGGAACTATAGTTTGCATATGTTGCAAATAGGTTCCTATTACTTGGAAAAGTGCAAATGCACACATGGCATCCATGCATGACCATTTGTCTGACAAATAGCAACATGTATGAACATGCATGTAACAAATGTCATCCATGCAAAGTGTTTGCATGGATAACATATGTGACATTTTGCACTGATTTATGTCTTTACATGGCTAAACAAGGATACATGTTAGACATGTGTCCACAAAATGTATTAGTCCATTTAAAACAAATGAAAACAGTTTCATTTGAGTTGAATTCATTTGTGAATGGAAAATTCGTGCTATAAGAAGAGAGAAAATACAAACTTTGAAAACGTTACATTTAAGTCCAAAACCACCATTTTAAGTATTTAATGCTTCAACATGCTCCTTGAAACCTTTAAATGCACTAAAAGTTTTTAATTTCTCCTATAAAAAATATACCCAAGTTTTTTTAGTATAATTATAAAGATAATTCAATACCTTTTACCCATTAGAAGATGGATTTATTGGAATGAAATAGCTCCATGACATTTTTTGCTCTCCGTGACTTTCTTTGAGGGAATTGAGAATTCTGTTGTTTGCCAACGACATACACGTCACAAACTTGAAAAGGAATAACAATTTGAGGAAGGCCTATCACCATATTTTTCTATTATAGAGTTTTTAATCCACCAAAATTCATGTGGCCACAGCAAAAATGCCAAAGCCATGAAGGGTCTTTGACTTCAACCATTAATTAAGGCCAGGCATTTTTAATCTTCAATGCAAACAACCAGTTTAAACTCATTCGAACAACAACAATAGCTCCTCCTAAAAGATCATGTATCTCACAAGCACCCTTCTAAATAGTTATTACATAACCTTTTTCTTGCAATTGACCAGCACTTAACAAGTTATTTTTCAAGTTAGGAACATAAAAATAGTGGAAATTGTTTCTAACCAACCATTCTTGGTTTTATTAAATCACCTTTTCCCATTATATTCACAGTAGAACAATCATCAAAGCAAATTGTAGAATAAAAACCTTCATTTAAATACAAAAAAGAAGACTTACTTTTAGACATGTGGTTGTTACAGCCTGTATCCATCTATTACACATACGACTCAAGTTTCTCTTTAACTTGAATAGCCTTCAATAAAGTTTCTATCTCCTTTTTTGCAAAATTTAATTTCTCTCCTTTTTTCTTGTAGTATAACATTCGAAATGATAATATGACCGAATTTATGACATCTAAAGCACTCTACCTTGGATTTGTCAAATTCTTGATCGCTTCCTTTGCCTTGAAATTAATCATCATTAGCTTTGAAATGTTTGCTGCCATCTCTATTGCCTCGATCTCCACTTCCTCTACCTCTACCTTTACTCTTCTTGTAGTTGAACTTTGGTTCATCTTTTGTTCATGGACCAATAAGCAGCTTTGGAGTTCATCAAATGAGAGTGCATCCATATCCTTGGATTTTTCAATTGAGCAGACAACGTAATCAAACTTTGGTCCCAAGGAATGCAATATTTTGTTAACAATGGCAACATATTCCATCTTCTCACCATGAAATAACAATTTGTTTTCTATCCCAAGTCCTTGCATAATAGCTGGTGATAGATTCACCATCTTTCATCTGTACAGTCTTGAAATCCCTTCTCAAGGCTTGAAGCTGTGCATGCTTCACTCTTGACGAGTCTTGATATTTTTTCTTCAATGAACCCAAAATATTCTTGGAATTTTTTTTTTTTTTGGCTAAGAATTATTTCCAGGATAGACCAATCAATGGCCTAGAACAAGTAATTCCTTGCCTTCAAATCTTTTAACTTTAATCCTTCCAACTCTTGTTGTTTGTGCACCTGTGAGTACCATCCCAGTTGCAGGCTACTACACCAAATTCAGCGAAATGCTAGTACTCTTTAGACCTCAAGACATCGTCCATCATTATGCTCCAATGTTCAAGTGACCATCAAAATATGGAATGGCCTACTGCCCAAAGTTTTTAGAAGCCATTTGTGCATTGCTGCTCTTGCAAAAAAATACATATGTCAAATAGAAAAAATAAAGATGTCGCTGTTTTTAGATGGACTATTTACCTCACGTGTTTAGGGCTCTCACCTACTCACTTCCTCTCCTTGACTCACTTTCATATTTTTTTATCATCCTGATACCACTGGTAAAAATAGAAATAGCATAAAAATAGGCACTAAGGTACAAAACTAACTTTTTGAAGCCTAGGTAAAAATCAACCTTGTTCTGCAGAAATAAAATAACTAAACCCCTACAGATTAGAAAAACATAGACTAAAAGACAATAAGAGTTAAAAACAAAGGTGCAGAACACTTAATTATTTAACATGTTTTAGATTCTTCTAATAAAAGGATACTAAGGATAAGCATCCTATTCCCTCTATGAGATTTCAATGATAAATTGGATTATAACATTTACATTATTTGTGTATGAGAATATTGACATATTAAAATGTGCGTATTTGGAGTTGGCTTTCGGCGAGGTAAGAAAACTTACTAATTAAATGTTAGTTATGTACACCCATTTATATGATTCTAATTATGTGTTAATTGCATCCATATGATACTAATTAAGTGTTACTACCAAAATACTAAGAATTAGTTATGAATTCAAAATATTAGAAAGTTTTTGGATACATTTTAAAGATTGCAAAGTACAGCGTTTGTATATTTTTATCGATATGAAAGTTCAAGGACTTGAATGATAATTATATTTATGTTAATTGTTTCAATTAAAATTTTAGTTCCTAAAAAATTTTAACATTATGCTAAAGCTTCATATGTTCGGTGGGCGAATATGTTAGCTCTAGCCCTATAAATATCAACAAATTTTCATTTGTTGTTAGCTTAAGTGAAATGACCCGCCTTACAGTTTTTTTATAAATTTTAGGACGGATCTTAACTGATATCCTGTAAATATTCATAAAAGCTCACAATATTAGAAATTTTACCGAAATTTTGATAGAGTTATTTTTTGTTTTATGGACATTCTCAAACCTATCATTCAAAGTATAACACTTCTATAAATATAATATCATCAATCATACTTCCAAACTTTTCATATCTCATCCACAACTTACAACATCAACATCAAATGAAAATTTATACATTTATAACTCATACGCTAACATCTAATAAGTATCTAAGATTGGGTTAATATGCTCTTGGCATCCAATACCTAAACATAAATAACATAATACACATTCACAGTTTACAAACTAAATACACTAAATTCTTATAGGCCCAAAAGGAAAAAGAGAGTCTATATATCCTATATGGCTCACAAAAGGACACAGAGCACCACTATATGACCTACCTCAACTAGTCGCTGAGCTGAGGATGTCTACTATTTCCTGAGATAGAAAAAAGTAAAGAGGGTGAGTCTTTACGGACTCAATGAGTGGAATAATTTAATGAGAAAAATGATAATGATAATAACAACAATAATAATAATAAACCTTTAAACTATAAATATCAATCTTAATATAAATAATGTAAATAATTTAAAATATCATAAGAATCATCAAATCCCATTTTAGTTATACTACAAATGAAAGGTTTACAAAATATGATATGATATTATAAATGATTTTCATAAATCGGATCATGTGTAATTATATGTCATGGAATATAAATATTTAAGTATTTTAAATTTTTATAAATATTACACTAAACTAGTACTTAGGGAGAAATCTCGTCGTACCCGGAATATCACCCGGGCAGAGCATTGGATATACTTATTTATATATCATCTCAAATCCTCGTCTTACGCATGTGTAGAGCAAACTAATTCCCAAAGAGCAAAGCGCCCATACACACGGCCCAAAGCTTATGTGTGTATATAGACGGCCCCAAAGGCCTAAATCTCATATCTCTAACTAATGAGGGAGGGTACTGCCTAGTGATTTGAAAACTACTTTTATTTTCATAATTATAAACTCATTGAATCTCATCTCATGCTTTATACTTAAACAAATAAATCATTTAAACATATCTCTATCAATATAAACAATCTGTAACATTACTTATAAATGTTTGAGGAGTTAAACTATCATATAAATGAGTTTTTCATAACATAAAATAAATACTTAATTTAAATATGTCCAAGAATTTAAATTAACAATGTAAAATAAATAATTTAACTAAAAATTAAATATTCTTTGTGTCATAGACTTTATAAAATTATGTATAATAAATAAAATTTTTAATATGAGAAATAATTTATATAAATACATATACAATATAAATCTCACTCACAAAAAGTGATGATGTTTATCGAAAATGCGTTACCGGGATAAGTCACGCTTGGGCACCCTCTTAAATGAGACAAAGTACACTATTGTTCATTAATAAGAAAATTAATACACAAATTGATAATTCTAAATAAAAATCTATTACACAAAACGATAACATAACGAGTTATACACTCACAAACTCGTTGGATCGATGCGAACTTTATGGTATGAGGTCCAACTCATTCCGTAAATTTTCTACAGGTCCTAAAATGTAGAAAAATAATAATTTAAGCCACTAATTTAGTGAATTATGAAATTATCCCAAAAACCAAGGGTTAGGATTTTTCCAAAACTTAAATCTCTCTTTTTATAAAATTCTACTCTATAACATATAATTAAAAATAAATACCTTAAATTAGAGTAATAATCTTGCTCCCATAAGCTTGGATACTCCTCTTCACACTAACTTTCTCTCTCTAAAATCTTAAATGTCTAAATCTCTCTCTAATTAAAGAAATCCTAATACTAAGAGGTCTAAATTCATGTTTAAAGTATTATCCATAACCTAATAACTTAAAATCATCCATGGGTTAACAAGAAAAAAGAAGAACTTAAAAGCAAGAGCCAAGGGAAACTCACATTTGTGTCTCTCGACAACCACCCTCTTTAAAGAATAAGAGTTGTGTTTTATTTTCCCTTTGATAACTAATATAAAAGGAAATGGTGTTTTAGTAGGCTTTGGGGAGAAATAGGCTTAAGACCTTTTTTTTTAATCTTTTAAAAAATATGGTGTATTACATTAAGGGCTCGTTTAGTTATGTTTTTTAAATAGAGCTTTTGAAAGCAAAACTTTTAAAAGCAGAACTTTTAAAAATGGAGATTTTAAAAGCAGAGTTTTTGAAAGTATAACTTTTAAGAAAAAATTATTAATCGTTTAATTGTCAATTAAAAATATTCTTTTAAAGTAGTAGATCGTTTGATTATACATTGTTAAAAGAGTTTATCTATTATTAAATTATCAAAAAGGACACTTAATATAGTTTACATTGAAATTCTATATAGTTCAGTTTTTTTTACATAAAATAAAATTTACAATTTAATCTTTAAAATTTATTAACATATTTTTTATAGACAACACCAAAGTGATTCGTGCTAAAATTTAATTTGCGATCATTATGAAATAGTAGTCAAAATGATTAGAACTCTAAGCATAAATAAATACAATTTAAAAGTATTTAAATAAAATTAATACATAACAATTTACGAAATAAATAAATTATTATATTTAGTATAAAAATTTAAAATAAAATAAAATAAATACTGCATACCTATGATTAAAAACAATTAGTAGAGCTTTATAGAGATAAAATAATTGTAAAACTATAAAGATATAGTAATTTTCAACAAAAGCTTAACAACATATCAATTGAATAGCTTAACAACATATCAATTGAATAAGATTTATTTTTGTTAAGGGTATATTATAGAATTAAGAAAATATTTATAGGTTATATGTGTAAATGCACAAATGTAAAAAAAAAAAAGCTAAAAAAAACTTTACTCCTAAAAACCTAAATTTTGAGCTTTTGCAAATATAAGTAAAAGAGTGTTTTTTTATAACCAAAAACTCTTCTTCAATTATATATAAATGCTATCAAAAAAATTTAAAAGAGATTTTATTATTAAAACAATTATTTTAGCCAATAAAAAAGCCAACTAAATATACACTAAATTTATTTATTTATTTCATCATATTAAGGATAGCCAAAGGGAGATTTGGGCTACTAAGAGTTATAAGAACAAACTTCTTTGAAAGTAGTATATTTTTGTAGATAGAATTTTTTTTTTTAAAAAAAAGAAGGAATTTTCTTTCCAAGATCGTCCATTCTAATAATTTCAATCACTTCCTCCCGTTCCCTTAATTTTCTACTGATTCTTTGCTCTATGTTTTACTTATTTAACATTTTGTTATACTCTAATATTTAACTCTTTTTTTCTTTTAGGTTAAATTTTTGATATGTATGAAATTTATAATCCAAAATCACATGTATTGTTATTGTTATGTTCGGAACAAATTTAGGAACAAATTGGATGGAGCCAAAAACAAGCGCGAAAATGGTTAAAATATAATGGAACAGTGTGGAGGACCAGAAGAAACAAGGAAATTCTTCCCCAGGTCTGGATGCAACGTCCAGGATGGAAGCCATGAGCCCCCAGCATTTCTGCCAGCACCGCAACATTGGAGACAAAAAGTGTAGTGCCGCGACGCTGAACTTGCAGTGCCACGACATTGAACTTGCAACGTTGAGGTTCTTGTCACTTAAAGGAGAATGCCCTAACATTCTCCTCTATAATGCTGGGGCGTTCTGGGTTTTATATATACCCTATTTTGTGCTTAGGGGTTAAAGAACTCAAAAATACATTTGAAAAATACTATACAACAAACTCTAGAGTTTCAAATTAGATTTGTATCACTCATTGATTTTTTAAGATTGATTCTCTTATAATCAAACATCAATAAGCACATTGCTAAACCATATGATTTTGTCTTTTGGTATACTATATTTATGTATTTTCTCTACAATATTACTTAGTTCTTGTGATAAATTTGTTGTTCTTGCTTGGTTACTAGTTGTAATATACTTCATTGCTTACTTTGTACGATTCTACATATTCCGTTACATATTAAACTTCACAATATATATATATATATATATGATCTGGTCTATATATTGAAGGGAAAAAATGGGTATAATATTGAGTATCAAATTCATTTTAGTTGCATTTAATTTTTAAAATAAATATGATTATTTAGTGCTTGTTTTAAAAACCCATGATACTTCTATCTAGTGGAAACAAACAATTAATGTTTTGAGGTTGATATAATTATTTCGACTAATCATTTTATCTATTTTTGTCAATAAGTAAATGAAAATTTAAGGAAAACAACCCTTTCAGCTAATATTCATTCACTTATCGCCCTATAGTTTTAAAAGCAACCAAAATTTTTCTCCCGTTATAACTATTCACTATTTTGTTATCACTATTTTGTTAATTTTTACTGTTTTTATTGAATTAAAAATTTTACCCTTACTAATATATGGTTTGATAGTTTTTTCCTTAAATAAATTAGAGCTAAAAAAAGAGAGAGCTTTAAAAAAATTGAACCCTTGACTTTAAAGATAAAACTATTCATTTTGACCACTAGACCAAACTGAAGTTTACACAACATATTATGAATACTAATATACCCTATAAATTAATTAAATGAATTGTTAATTCTAAATTAAATGAATTTTGGTACTAAAAAATCATGAACAATAAGAAGTATAAATTTTTTTAAAAAAATATAAATTTAATTAAGTATGTACAAGTTTACAATAAAAGAATTAAAGAATAAGTTTTAGAAACTTATTATAAAAATGAATTATTTTTTCATTTCTTAAAATCAATCTAAAATAAGAAGAAAAATACTAATATATAATAATACTAAAAATAAAGTTATTTTCTAACTCATATGTGAATTTTTATTATTTAAAATTAAATAATAAAATAATTTTTCATGAAGAATTCAAAATTTAAATTATAACTTATGAGAATTCATAAAAAAAAAATTGTAAATAGTAAATATTGAGAATTATATTCAACTCATAAAAAATCATTTTTATAAATTTTTAAATTAAAATAAATTACTACAAATAATGTCAAATTCTTCGATGCTCTCAAATGAGGTGTTAAAAAGAAAAAATTATTTCATATTAAAAATTTATTTTAAAATGATAATTGATGGCTATATGTGAAAAATAAGTTTTGCGTTTTATTGGAAAACTATTTTTTATAATTAACATAATTATCAATGCTTTTTATTTCTATTTAATTAATTGAAGAATAATTAGAAAATAAGAAGATATTTATAATAGGTTTTAAAAAATTTATTTTTGTATGCTTATTTTAATTAAATGATATTTAAAATATTTCATAGTCATTATGTATGATTTTTAAGTACCAATATTTTTTTAATGTAGAATTAAAAATTCATTTAATTTTTTAGGTCAATAATTCATTCCCTTCAAGCTTGTGAGAAATATAAAGAAGAGTATATTTCACTATAAATAAAAATTTATACAATTGAGTCTTTATATAGACTTTAACCTATTGCAAAAAGAGAAATATAAAGAAGAGTATATTTCACTGTGAATAAAAAATTGTACAATGGAGACTTTATATAAGCTTTAACCTATTGCAAAACAGGAAAATAACATTATACATGAAAGGAAATAATTACAGATTATAAAAGATAAGAATATTATATTATTAATATAATTGATATCATATCAAATGTATTAATAATATAATATCATACACTAATAACATTAATAACAATATCACACAGTAATAACCCCCCCCCCCCCCCCCCCTCAAACTCAAGATGGTAGAGTATAAATAAGCTTGAGTTTAAAGACTAAAGTTTTGAAACGACCAAGAACTAGAGATTTAGTGAAGATATCAACAAGTTGATCTTTAGAAGAGATGAAGTGGAGAGTAACTATTCCCTGAGAAACATGTTGTCAAACTAAGCACATTGAAATAGATTGTCACTTTGTTTCAACGTGCATAGTTTGCTAATGAAAAACATCATTATGAGCAATTTGACTAGCACTCTGATTGTCACACTCAAGAGGTGTAGCTCAGGTGTGAGAAATACTCATATCTTCAAAAAGCCAGCGGAGCCAAATAATCTCTTAGGTAGTATCAACAAGAGCACGGTACTCAGCATCAGTACTCGAGCGAGCAGTAGCTGTCTGTTTCTTACTTTTTCATGAAAGAAGAGAATCACCCAAGAAAAGACAAAACCCAGTAGCTATCATTGATCCGTATGGTCACCCGCCTAATCTGCATTAGCATAAGCTCGTAACACGAGAGAAGAATGAGCTAAAAAATAGAGACTGTAAAAAGTGTACCTTTGAGATAACGTAGGATATGAAGAACTGTTGCATAATAAAAAGTACGAGAAGTGGCCATAAATTGACTAACAACATGAACAACATGAGCAATGTCTGGGCGAGTAATTGTAAGGTAGACCAAACTACCAACCAACTGACGATAAAGGGTGGTATCACTTAGAAGAGTACCATCAGAGGATCGAAGTTTGGCATTAGGCTCTAGAGGAGTAGATGCAGTCTTACTATATGTCAACCTAGTGTTAGCAAGTAGATCGGATACATATTTAGCCTGTGAGAGATAACTAAGGTTGCCAGAATTTTTCATTTTGAAATGTTATTGAAAAAAGTCCTTGAGAGTAGAAATACCAATAAGACCATCACCCGTGATAATCATATTATCAACATAAAGAAGCAGTAGAACACAACCACGATCTGTTCTGCGGATAAAAAGGGCTGAGTCATAGGGGCTGGACTGAAAACCATGTTGAGAAATGATGTTATTGAATTTTGCCAACCAAGCACTGGAAGCTTGTTTAAAGCCATATAAAGCTTAACAAAGTTTGCAGACTATGCTTGGCGGATGTGGATAACTAGGAGAAGGCTTCATATAGATTTCTTCGGAAAGATCACCATTAAGAAAGGCATTTTTCACATCCATCTAAAATAATTTCCAACCATGAACTACAGCAATAGCTAACAAACTACGAACAAAAGTAAGGCGAGTAATAAGGGCAAAGGTTTCTTCATAATTAATTCCATATTTCTGAGTAAAATCTTTTATAACAAGACGAGCTTTATATCGATAGATCCATCAGACTTAGTCTTAATCTTGTATTCCTATTTACAACCAATGGCAATTTTATTAAGTGGAAGATGAATAAAATCCCAAGTATGTGATTTCTTAAGAGCCTGCAATTCTTTTATCATTGCTTGTTACCAAACAGACTTCGGATTGGCCTCGGAATAGAATTAGGGTTCATATAATGAAAGAGCGGTAGAAAAATAGTGTTCATATAATGATAATCATAAAGTTTAACAAGAGTTATTTTACCTAAGAAGAATGATCATGAGAGGTGTAGAAGAGGCCTCATAGATGTCAAGAGCAGATCCTTCAGACAAGGTAGGAGGCTTAGAAGTAGTTGTTGTATTAACAGGTTCACCTGTATGAAAATCAGAGGAAGTATCAAGAAACAAATCAATAGTATTGTTAGTGAAGAACTGAGAAGTGAGTGAAGACACAGAATGGAAGTTTCATATAGAGGAAAATATTATATATTCAAGAAATATGACATGACGAGAGATCCGAAGATGTTTAGAGATGGGATCCCAACACCTATAAACTTTATGTTTTATCCTAAATCCTAAAAAATAACATAACCGTGTGCGTTATTCAAGTTTGGTATGTTCATATTTTTGAAGTAAAACAAAACAAATACAACCAAAAACTTTGAGGAGACTATAATTAGGAGGGATTCCATATAAATGCTCATATGGTGACTTATTCTCTATAATAAAGGAAGAAACACAATTGATTATATAGACAGCAGTTAAAGCAGCTTCACCCTATAATTATTTAGAACAAGAAGCAGAGATGCGAAGAGCACAATCTGTATCAAAAATATGTCCGTGCTTTCATTTGGCTCTCTTATTTTACTGAAATGTACCTGGATAAAATCTTTGACAAATAGTATCATATTCCTGTAAAAGATTTAGAAAATCAGAATCTCTATATTTCATGGCATTATCTGTGCAACAAATCTTAATAGAACAAGAAATTTGTGTTTTAATCATTTGAGAAAAATCACGATAGATTTTGGTAAGTTTTGATCTCTGTTTCATAAGAAACAATCATATATATCAAGAATAGTCATCAACGAAAATAATAAAGTATTGAGATCCACCTATAGTAGTAATAGAAGATGGACCCTAAATATCAAAATGTATAAGATCAAAAGGAGTATGCGAAACAGTAGTACTATTATTAAAAGGCAATGCTGGTTATTTTGCAAAAGGACAAATCAAACAATCATCTTTATTATTAGAAACAATTCCTAAGCAGCCACTGGATACTAAAGAATGAATACGACTTATTAAGGCATGACCCAAATGAGAATGCCAGAGATATAGTGATGATACTGGAGAAGTAGATGCAGCGGATGAAAGGGATGAAGATGGAAAGTGTAAAGAAAGGAACTCATATAGACGACCCACTTTACGGCTTATTCCAAGTGTCCGACTTATCTTTGGATCTTGCACATAACATCCAGAGGCAGTAAATAAAACGTTAAGACTAAGTTCACAAATTTGACTGACAGATAAAATATTTAATGTGAGTTTAGGTATAAGAAAAGTATCAGATAAGGAAAGATTGAAGCAAGATACTTGACTAATGTGACTAACATTCATGAAAGATCCATTAGTAGTTTGAATAGAAGGTAAATAGGAAGCGAAAGATTTAGAGGATAAAATAGTGGAATTAGAAGTTATATAATTACAACATTCAGAATCAAAATACCAAGATTTACCTGAAAGAACAGAAGAATCAATAATGGAAGGATTACCAGAGTTTGATAGAAGTTAGCAGTATCTTGGGTAGTAGTAGCAGCAAAGAATGATTGAGGCCTTGTAGAAGTAGCACCCTTAGACTGCTTGCTTTTGGGACAATCTTTTTCAAAATGACAAACTCTAATTTTTCGACATTTTTTTGCATTTACGTGTCGGATAATTGAGAACTGAATGTCCAGATAAATGGCAATAATTACATGTCTTATATTGACTAGAGCTTCTAGATTTGTGTTATGGGGTGGCAAGTACTGTAACTCTACGAACTTACTGAAGAGTAGCAAACCTTATTTCTTTAGAGATAAGATCAGCAATAGCCTGATCCAAAGTGGGTAAGGGCCTCCGATGAAGTAGAGAAGCACGAGTGGACTTAAATTTATCTTGTAGAACTATGAGAAACTGAACTAGACGTTGATGATCTTAGTAGACAATGAAAGCTTGAGCATTATCATTGTTCTTCCAAATTGGTTCTGAAAGAGCTAGTTGATCCCAAATAAATTGCATCTGAGAATAAAAGTCGGTAATAGATTGTCCTGGTTCTTGTCGAAGATGATGCAAATTTTGCAAGAGTTGATATTGATGAGAGAGATTTGTGGCAGTGTAGCGATGTGCAAGAAAATCCCAAAGTGATTTGGCAGTATCAAATCGACCATTATAAAGACTGATGGATGAGGTGGATGTATTACGAAACCATGTAATAATCTGATGATTTTTACTATCCCAATTATCTAGTTTGTCAATGAAAGCCTCCAGACTCTCGTTATTCTGTTGCTTGAGTAGAGTAACATCACCAGTGATATAGCGTTAAAGTCTTTTATCTTTAAGAAAGCTACACATAGCTTGTGCGTATAAGATATAATTGTATCCATGAAGGATAATGTGAATAAGCTGAGAAACATCAAATTTATCCATTCAAAAATAAATTTCCCTCATTAACTTTTTATAATTACAATCTGGTCCCAAAATTTTAATAATTATAATTTTGTCATAAAATTTTTAATAATTACAATTTAACTCCAATACCTTTAATAATTGCAAAGTGACCCCTTTATTTTTCCAAAATTATAAAAATAACCCCAAAAATATTATAATTGCAAAATAGTCCCAAATTTTTTGAAAACTATAGAAATGCCCCAAAAGAATAGAATATTACGATCTGACTTTCATGTTAACGTATTTTAGGGTGTATATATGTGCTTGTGTACATATTGAAAAAACTAAACACATGTATTATATACACAAATTTCGCAGCGGAATTAAGCATGAAATCAACATATACACATGTTCTTTAAATCATTAACAACTTAAGATTATAAAAGCATATCTTTGATGACCTTCGGTGAAGATTTTAATTCTGAATTTTTCCTATCTCCAACTTTGAGCTCACCTTGAAGTGCACTGTTGTTCAATTCTAATTCATAACAATCTAGTGGGATTGTGAAGCTAGAATAGTAGTAATTAAATTTTTAACAACAAGATTTTGTTTCTTGAAAAAAAAAATAAAAGGAATTCATTTTTCTTTCTCTCTAATTTTTCTCTAACCCTTTGTTCAAAGAAAACTCTCCAAAAAATAAACTCTCTTCAATTTCCTCTCACCCTTACACGAATTTTTATTTCACCCTTGTTAATCAAAATAAATTCACACATTTTTTGTGCTCTAACTATTTCACAAGTGCTTCACCAAATTTACGTTAAGTGGCCAACAACCAAAATAAATTTTAATGGTCTAATAAAATTGACCATTATTTTTACCAAAATGGCGCTCCACTTAATTTAAGTTAGATTTCTCAAAATTAGGTATCTCTTCCATTTAAGAATAAAATAACAAATAAATAAAAATCATATTTTATTTATTTAAATAATATTTATTTAATTATTCAAAAACTATTTGAATAATTAATATTTACCTTATTTGATTTTACTAACATGGTTAATGGGTGAATTCATGGTGAAACAATTTATGGAACAAAATTGTGCCACTTGTTAAAATTTAATTAGTTAACAACTCTTGTCAATTAATTAAGTGATGTATTTAACATTTAAGTCTAGACAAGTGCATAACCCGAGGAACCCTGAAATATATTTTCAGTTTGCTGAAATTTCTAGGATGGAACTCTTCAATCCATAATGTTACCTCATTGCACAATGAGTACACTTCATATTATGAGACTCTCTAGGTCCACGCTCGAATTGTCATATGTAACTCCTTCATACGTCCATGAGTAATGCCCCACATACACGTTACTAATATTACAAAGCAGTGTATTAGACCATACAAGTTGAGGTTATAACATAATCGTATAATCCCTCAATCATTTATATCCGAGTAAAGCAGAGATATAGATCAACGCCGTCAATCTCCATATACCCGACCGAAAACTTATCTCTAGAATTATATTTCAATAAATAATATTTTCAAACACATTTGTGATATTATTTATGTTGCCAAGGATTTAATACATGTGAGTGCATGCATGTGCAAGTATGTCTATTGCCTAAATATGTATCATATACAAACTTAAATCCGACAGAAGTGTGAAACTGTAATAAACACAATAAATAAAATATATTAATCTCTAATATATTTGTAAGGTAGAGAACTCATCTCAACGTGTAATGTTATACACGTATGTTCTCGGAGGCCGTATGGAGACCAACTCGTGGGCAATTCTAGTCACCAACACGGCGTGCTTAGTGAGCTAGAATAGTAGCCCTATACGCAGCACTGGGTTTAACTCTTAAACTCCAAAATGGTGGGGTATGTGTATACATCATTTTCTCCAAAAGTATAAGAAATGAAGAATTTAAAACAATCCACCATTGTTTCAATTGAAAGTATAGAGAAAAATGAAACACTTCTATTTTTTCCTCCCTTTTTTTTTTCTTCTTCTTTCTCTTTTCTTTTCTTTCTTTTTCTTCTTCTTTCTCTTTTCAATCCATTTTCTTTTCTTTCTCTCGGCCAAAATGGCCAACACCCTTTTTTTTCACTCTCACTCTCTCTTTATATATACATATATAATATAATATAATATAAATAATAATATAATAATAATAATAATAATAATAATATAATATAATAAGAGAGATATTTTGATTATTTAACCATTAAATAATGAAAGTGAGAAATGACCATTTTGCCCCTTATAAATAGTTACCAAGTTTACCTCTAGTGGGTTCCACCAAATTTCATACTTAGGTAAACTCAACCGAGGGTCCACAATACACCACGTGTCCTTATACAATTACTAAATAATAATTATTAACTAATTGTTATATTTAACACTTAAATACAGACACGCATGTATTCCCGTAGTTGTGCTGAATATTACTGGATTAAATAATTTAATCTGGTATGCTACCCTAGTGCACAACGAGTACACTCTATATCGCGGGACTCTCTAAGTCCACGCCCGATTTGTTAAATGAAACTATTCCATGAGTCTGTGAGCAATGCCTTACGCACATGTCACGAATATTACAAATCAGTTCGTTGAACCATGCAAGCTGAGGTTACAATGCATACGTATAGTCCTTCCATCATGATATCCTGGATGTGCGGAGATATAGATAATCACTGTCAAATCCCCTAGTGCTCATCCATATCTTATCTCCAGACTTGTATCTCACTAAACAATATACGCAAACTCTTTTGGCATATTTGTTTACCCTAGCGGAACTCTTTTTCGGGATTAATACTTATGGCCACAAGATTTTTTGAGATACAGTCTCGAAGCATTTGGATATCGAACTCCCTAAACGAGCTGACGAATCCTATATCTGTACACACCAGACTCTATAAGCATCAGACCATACCCAGAGACACACAGCGGTCACACCATGAAAGGTCTGTGACATGCATTGAACCAAAGTATGATGGATCACTTACAAGCCCACCGTGGTACTCAGGTCAAAGGACCACGTATACTACTCAACTCGAGAGGATCCTCCATTGATGGCTTATATAAGATGTCTATCAGAGGCCCTCATGAGTCTGTCCTATATCCAAGTTAACTAAATACCCATATGTCAATACAAGCTCCAAGCTCACAGTCGGCTAGGAACGACTATTTATACCCTATAGATATGACATATGCTGATCTATATATAAAAAGGTATCCATCGATAGACCCGCATCGGCAAAAATAGATCAAGGATAATTATTCGAGAACTTTCTTATGCAACTAGCATTTTCTAACACCCGATTGCAACTCTTACAACTATGCAGTTACTAGTATATTTCCAGGTCTATGTCCCATTACAGACAAGGTTCCAACTCTTGGATCTGCTAAGTATTATAACTAGCTAATGCTTAACTGTGCTAACATTTAACATTTATATCTCTTAGCGTGGCTAACTATAAGCCCTTATCTAAACTTCTTTAGATCTGATATGAACTTTTTCAGATCGTACAATGTCTGTAATGCTATATGCATAGTACCATATTAATGAGTATTAGCAATTCAATGAGAATGTACACTTGTATAAATATACAAGTATATGTACATTCAGGGATGACATGTAAGCACCGACCCCAACAATTTATCCCTAGGGTTAAACTCTTTTCCTGAAAATTACTACTTATTGCCATAAGACTTTTTAAAATACAATCTTAGAGCATTAAAATATATTACTCACCCAAATGAGCTGATGAATCCCATATCTATGTACATCGGATTTGATGAGCATCGGACCATACCCAGCGATACCCAACAATCAGTGCCAACTCTTAATATTTATAACTCTCAGCGTTACTAATTCTTAATATTTATATCTTAATACTTATTGGCATAAGACTTTTTAAAATATAATCTTAGAGCATTAAGATATATTACTCACCCAAATGAGCTGATGGATCCCATATCTATGCACACTAGACTCTATAAGCATCGGACCATAACCAATGACACCCAACGGTCAGTGCTAACTCTTAATATTTATAGCTCACAGCGTTACTAATTCTTAGCACTGATCTAAACTCATTTAGACCAAATCTGAACTCTTGCAGATCATACAATGTCTGAAATGTTACAAATATCTTACCATATATAAAATATAATTAGAAATTTAATAAAATAATAATACTAGTATAAATATTAAACAAATATTCATACATAAAGGGATGACACTTAAGCACAAAACTCAATAATTTTCACTTGCTTTAGTGCCATTCAAAATGGTATCGAATTCCTATTGACTCCACATGTCTTTCAAATACTTTTGGAGTTAAGACTTTAGTAAGTAGGTCAACTACATTATTTATAGAGTTTACTGTACAAACTATTACATCTCTTCTAGCAAAGATTTCTCTAATGATATGGTATTTCCTTTCCACATACTTAGACTTTTGGTATGCTTTCGGCACTTTTGCTTGTGCAATGGCTCTGTCATTGTCATAAAACAATGGTATAGAATCCATTGCACTTTGAACTATTCCAAGTTTAGCGATAAATTTGTATATCCACACTACTTCTTTTGTTGCTTCTGAGGCTGTAATATATTCTGTCTCTGTTGTGGAATCAACTGTGGATGACTGTTTGTTGCTCTTTCAACTAACTAGAGTACCGTTGAGAATGAATATATATCTAAATGTAGAATTTCTATCATATAGATCAGACTAGAAGTCTGAATCTGTGTATCCTCTCACTTGTAAGTCATTTTCTCCATATATCATAAATTTGTCCTTAGTATCTTTAAGATATTTGAGGATATGTTTCACAGCCATCCAATGGCCTTCGCCTAGATCAGATTGATACCAGTTTATAACACTTATAGCCATAGTGATGTCAAGTCTCGTGTGTATTATGGTATACATCAAGCTTTCTATAGCTAATGCATATAGTATGTTAGACATTCTAACCTTTTCATCTTCACTTTGAGGACACATATTCCTTGAAAGATGAACACCGTGTCTAAAAGGTATATTAACTGCCTTACAGTTATTGAAATTATATATTTCCAAGACATTATCTATATATGATGATTGAGAAAGTCTTATAAGCCTCCTAGCTCTATCTCTATAAAGCTTTATACCTAATATATAGAAAGTCTCTTCCAAATCCTTTATGGAGAAATTCTTACTAAAGTAGCTTTTAACTGACTTTAATATACCAATATCATTTTCGATAATAAATATGTCATCCACATAAAGAACCAAGAAGACTACCATGCTCTCACTTCTCTTTTTATACACATATAATTCTTCTTCGTTCTTAATGAAATCAGACCATTTGATTACTTCATCAAAACAAAGATTCCAACTTCGGAAAGCCCTCTTAAGTTCATAAATAGACTTCTTCAGTTTGTATACTAAACTAGAAGTTTGGCTAGATGTAAAACCTTTAGGTTGTTCCATATAGATTTCTTATTCAAGATATCCATTTAAGAATGTCATTTTTACATCCATTTGCCAAGTTTTATAGTCATAATATGCAGCAAGTGTTAGTAAAATTCGAATTGACTTAAGCATCGCCACTGGTGAGAAGGTTTCCTCATAATCAATCCCAGATCGTTGAGTATAACCTTTCGCTACCATACGGGCCTTGAAAGTCTCTATTTTTCCTTTGGGCCCATGCTTCTGCTTGTAAATTCATTTACAACTTATAGGAACAATTCCTTCAGGAAGCTCAACCAAGTCCTAGACTTGATTTTGATGCATTGAGTCAGTCTCAGATTTTATGGCCTCTTGCCATTTTTCAGAATCGATGTGCAACATCGCCTCTCTATAAGTTAAAGGATCATTTTCTTCAATTAAGAAAACACAAAGAACACATTTAGATATTGAACTATATCTTTTAGGTGGCCTTGATATCCTTTCTGACCTACGTGGAGGGTGTGTCAAAGGTATTTTACTCAATTAAGTCTGGGATTTCATTGTTGGTTCATTTATATCTTGATTGAGTTCATCTAATTCAATCTTTCTACAATCTCCACGATCCATGAGAAACTGTTTCTCTAAAAAATTGGCATTTCAAGCAATGAGTATATGTGGTTCCTCAAGATCATAGAACTGGTACCCCATTGAATTTCTAAGATACCCAATGAACCGATACTTGTATCCTTTAGGTAAAAGTTTATTCTGTTGTATAACTTTTACGTAAACAGGACAATCCCAAATCTTAACATATTTAAGACTAAGTTTTCTTCCATTTTATATTTCATAAAGAGTAAAAAGAACAGCTTTTGATGGAATTCTGTTCAATATATGAGTAGCATTTTTTAAAGCATAGCCCTATAGATATTCAGGGAGATTGGTAAAGCTCATCATCGATCAGACCATATCTAATAAAGTCTTATTCCTCCTCTTTGAAACATCATTGTGTTGTAGAGTTTCTAGAGGACTATACTGAGCGAGAATCCCATTCTCTTTTAAATAATCTGAAAATTCACTACTCATGTATTCACCACCTCGATTTGATTGAAGGCATTTGATATACATTCCGGTTTGTTTCTCTACTTTGATTTGAAACTCTTTGAACTTTTCAAAAGTTTATCACTTGTGTTTTATAAGGAACACGTATCCAAATTATGATAGATCATCGATAAAGATAACGAAGTATCGAAAGCCACCTATTGCAGTGTGATTCATTGGTCCATATACATCACTATGTGTAAGTTTCAATAAATCAGTGACGTGATGTCCAACACCAATAAATAGAGCTTTGGTCATTTTTCCATGAATATAAGATTCATAAACTAGATAAAGCTCTATGGTCAGATCAAGTATCTAGTCATCCTTAACCAGACGAGTTAGGCGTCTCACGCTTATCTGACCTAATCTCATATGCCACAATTCCATATCATTAAAAATTCCCGAGTTATTATTAGCACTCATTTGTACATTCATGACATTTCCTATTGTATCTAATATATAATGGTCATTAATCAACTGACATTCAACAAATAAAATATTATCCAAATCATATAAACCTAAGGAACGGTTCCGTACATACATATGATATTCCTCACTGTCTAATGCAGGAATGAAAATAATTTACCGGATAATGTTTGGCATATAATAATAATTAATCAATACAACAATTTTATTACATGGAAGAAGTAAATTAAAACGTCCAACAACCTTGACCTGTAGGAAATCTTCATTTCCAACATGAATATGCACTTCTCCAGGTTGTAACAGTTAACTTTCTTCAGACCCTACAATATATTGCAGATATGAGAAGGACAAGCGGTATCTAATACCCAGCCAGTATTAGCATCAAATGCTAAAGAAATGTCAATTATAGGCAAGTGCATACCTGATGGGGTCTTCTTAATCATGGCAAGGTATTTTGAGCAGTTCTGCTTCAATTACCCATCCTCGTTGCAATGGAAACATTTTCCTTTTGCTTTGTTCTTATGTTGGGACTTGGACATATGTTGCTTTTGAGGACCTATTTTGGGTGCATACTTTACTTTCTTTTTATTCTTCCCTTTGAACTTTTTAGAATTCTTTGGGATAGAAGATAAAGCACCCTAAACATAGAGAATCATACCCCCTTTGTTCATGTCCTCTTGAGCTATTTTCAGCATGATATGTAGATCAACATAAGTAGGGGTCAATCCTTGCATATTGAAGTTCATGATGAACTGTGCAAATAATCCTGAAGTGATTGGAGAATCAAATTGTTCCCCAATGTATTGCTCAATGCGATATCCATGGTTTCTAACCTCTTAATATGGTATATGATCTTAAGGATATGGGGATTCACACTGTTCTCGGGTAGTCTAGCTTTAAAGAGAGATTTGGCAACGCTGTATATTTCAACTTAAGGCCAATCTTCAAATAACTCTTTCAGATAGAGCATTATACTCATAACATTGTCCATGTGGACATGCTCTCTTTGGAGCTCTATAAACATTGAGCCGAGAATGTACGATTTGACTTTCAAATCATCATCCATCCATTTTTTATATGTCTCATTTTCTTCCAGAGAAGCATCATCAGAAATAGCTTGGGGTAGGCGCTGATCAATTACATATCTAAACTTATCAGAATTCAGAACTATTATAAGATTCATAAGCCAGTCAGCATAATTTTATGCACCTTTAAGTTGGTGTCCATCAAGGATACATACTAATGGGTTTCTTGAAGCTTTTGATCTTGACAAGATAAAAGAAAAGATGTTAGCGTAATATTTCAATCGCTAATAAATAACGTTTTAGATAATGTGTATAACAATTATATATTTTTTAATCTAAAAACGACCTCCTACTATTTTATATAATCTCTCAACTGAGAAAATGATAGTTTTGGATTCTTTAAACTATACAGTGAGGAGTGAATCCCATTGGCATTTTATTTTAACCTCACGCTGTAGCAATATTGGCCTTTGTAGACCCAAAAGGTAGACAACTATTGTCAATTGTATCTCATGCAACGCTTACCACTAATTAACTTATCAATCATCAAATATATGCTACCAGTATAACCTTCACGCTGTAGCAATGTTAGACAATAAGTTCGTATATATTTGCCTTATCTCATGTTTAACTGACTTAACTCGAATCACCTCGACTAATCCTTCATGCTGTAGTAATATTAGAAAAGATCGAAATGAACCGTAAAATACCATATTGATAAGATGGATCATTATATAATATTATCTCATAATACAATATTATTTAATTTGATTTAGAGAGATTTATTTATCTATTATTATAATTATTATTACCATTAACATAAATTTTTGCATCTCATACGAATCTAATTTATAATTAGAATATTTATTTATGCAAGCACAACTAATCCTCACAAATAGAGCTCCCATTATGATTAATAAGCATAAACAAATATATATTACATTTAATACAATGATATAACAATTATAATTATATTAAATGAACCTCATATGGAAAAATTAAAAATCGGAGTGCATCATTCAGAATGATCAGTATTAAAGTTGAGCGTTATAGCATTACACAATATAATGCTCTAAAAAACAATTTTACTTTTTTTTTGTCTTCAACCTTAAGCACCCTGGGTTTCTGACTTATGAATGCCTCGACATTCAACAATTGAACGCCTCGACATTCAACACTTGAACACCCCAACGTTCATCATTAAGAACGCTCCAACGTTCAACACTTGAATGCTTCTGCGTTCTGCTCTTCTAACGCCCCTATGTTAAGAACCTTAACACCCCAGTGTTGTATAACCAACGCCCCAACATTCAACAATAAACACTTCTGCATTCAGTATTGAATGCCCCAGCATTTGGTTCTTAACGCTGCCGCATCTTTTGACAGAAACTATTTTTTTTTTACACTTTAAACATTTCAAAATGTAATTTTCACTATTTTCATACATTCTAAATACTTCATATAACACTCCAACAACCCAAAAACACAATAAACATGCTGTGATACCACTTGTTAACATGTTTTAGGGTGTATACATGTTGAAAAAACTAAACACATGTATCATATACACGCATTTCGTAGCTGAATTAAGCATGTAATCAACATATACATATGTTCCTTAAATCATTAACAACTTAAGATTATAAAGACATACCTTTGATGACCTTGGGTGAAGATTTCAATTTCAAATTTTTTCTATCTCCAACTTTGAGCTCACACAATCCGATGGGATTATGAAACTAGAATAGCAGCAATTAAATTTCCAGCAATAAGATTTTGTTTCTTGAAAGAAAAATTAAAGGAATTTATTTTTCTTTCTCTTTAGTTTTTGTCACAACACTTTGTTCAAAGAAAACTCTCCAAAAAACAAACTCCTTTCAATGCCCTCTCACCCTTACATGAATTTGTGTTTCACCCTTGTTAATCAAAATGAATTCACACATTTTTTGTACTCTAACTACTTCACAAGTGTTCCACCAAATTTAAGTTAAGTGGCCAACAACCAAAATAATTTTTTGTGGCCATTTTTAATGGTCTAATAAAATTGACCATTAATTCTACTAAAATGGTGCTCCACTTATTTAATTTATATTTCTCAAAATTAGGTATCTCTTTCACTTAGGAATAAAATAAAAAAATTATATTTTATTTATTTAATTATTCAAAAACTATTTGAATAATTAATATTTACCTTATTTGATTTTACTAATATGATTAATGGGTGAATTCATTATAAAACAATTCACGAAACAAAATTGTGCTTGTTAGCTAATTAAGTGATGTACTTAACTTTTAAGTCTAGATAAGTGCAAAACCCGAGGAACCCTAAAATATATTTTCAGTTTACTGGAATTTCTAGGATGGAACTGTTCAATCTATAATGCTACTCTAGTGCACAATGAGTACACTTCATATTGTGAGACTCTCTAGGTCCACGCTCGAATTGTCATATAGAACTCCTTAATACGTTTGTGAATGATGCCCCACACACACGTTACCAATATTACAAAGTGGCACGTTAGACCATACAAGTTGAGGTTATAACATAATGGTATAATCATTCACTCATTCATATTGTAAAACTCTCTAGGTCCACGATCACATTGTCATATGGAACTCCTTCATACGTCCGTGAACGATGCCTCACACATATATTACGGATATTACAAAATGACGCGTTAGACCATACAAGTTGAGGTTATAACATAATTATATAATTTCTCAATCATTTATATCCTAGTAAAGCGAAGATATAGATCAACACCGTCAAATCTCTATATGCCTGATAGGGGTTTAAAAGCACTAGTATAATTTATAACCAACTTTCATATTTTGCTTCAAATTATAAATATTTGGCTATTTAATTGTAGTTTTTGATCATAAATAGATGCACGATGGAAAATTTGACGCATAGGAACAAACAAGAGGAGAATCGGACGTCAAACGAATAAGTTACGCTCAAAATACGAAAGGGGCACCGGGGCTGAGCGCCGCAGCACCCAGCGACTGAGCGCCGCGGCGCCCAGGTTAGTAAAATAGACATCAAGTTTTTGGCGCCATTGCCGGGGATTAGTTTTATCTATTCTTTAAATCAATACTAATACTAAACTACTTACTTTTAATTCAGATTTTTATTTTTATTTTATCTTCTTCTTTTTACTTTGATTTTCTTTTTATTTTTCTTTGACAGTTCATACTATGGAGGGAAACAATGACCATATCAATAATCCTGTGTTTGAGCCCATGATACCACAAAGAGCTTTAAAAGAATATGCTATCCCAACTAAAAATGGTGTTCAGTCTAGTATTTAGCGACCAACCATCAACGCTAATAACTTTCAGATCAAGCCGAATATTATTCAGATGATAAAAGAAACTGTACAGTTCAGCGGAGCTCCCAATGACGATCCTAACATGCATATCATAAATTTCTTGTAAATTTGCGATACCTTTAAATATAACGGAGTCTCCGACGATGCCATTAGATTGAGATTATTCCCTTTCTCCTTGAGGGACAGAGCTAAGAGTTGGTTGATGTCATTGCCGTCAGGATCTATATCAACATGGGAAGATTTAGCACAGAAGTTCTTAACCAAGTTCTTTCCACCAGTGAAGATAACAAAAATGAGGAATGATATTATCTCATTCAGTCAGATTGATGGAGAGTCATTGTATGAGGCATGGGAGCGCTTTAAGGACATGTTAAGGAAGTGTCCTCATCATGGAGTCCCTAGATGGCTATTAGTCCAAACGTTCTATAATAGATTAGTAGGCCATTTGAGGACTATTGTAGATGCTGTAGCTGGAGGAGCTTTAATGAATAAGTCTACAGATGATGCTTATGATTTTTTAGAAGAGATGGCGTTAAATAGTTACCAATGGCCACCAGAGAGAGTTACACCCAAGAGAGTTATTGGTATATATGAGATTGACGCATTCAATGTATTGGCAGCACAAATAAATACTTTATCTAAGAAGTTTGATGCATTGAATAACGTCAAAACTCGACAAGTGACATGCAACTTTTGTGGTGATAACCACATGAATGGACGGTACATGTAAGCAATAAATTATATGGGCAATTTCAATCGTCATCAACCTAATCCACAATCAAATTTCTATAATCCGAGGTGGAGAAATCATCTAAACTTCTCTTGGCATTACAACCAAGAGGAGCCATCTAAACCAATGAATCCCCCAGGATTCTCGCCACCACAAGAAAAGAAGCCGACATTGGAAGACATATTTGTGCAATATATAAAGTCCAATGATGCCATCCTACAGAATCATTCAGCATCTTTGAAGAATTTAAAGGTTCAAATGGAACAACTTGCTGTTGTAATTAATAGAAGACCTTAGGGCACTTTACCAATTAATACTAAGACAAATCCAAAAGAGAATGTAGAGTTATGCCAAGCCATCAACTTGAGGTGTGGTGAGACCTTACAAGAAAACACATCCATACCACCACAACTAAGTATAGAGGAGAAGAAAATGCAAAAAAATAAAGCACAACCATATAGACCACCTATTCCTTTTCTTCAAAGGCTATAGAGGTGTCAAACAAGTGTCGAAACAAAAAATCAGCAGCATACCAGTCTAGAAAATAGTGCAGAATCTAAAAAAAGTGCAGAATTTTCAATAATGGAATGTGCAGAAATTGGTATTAAAGTGCAACAACATTTTAAAGTGTAGAAAAGTGGCAACACATTAGAAAATACTAGTAACAAAGAGCAGAATCAGCCCATGCGCTTTATGTTACTTGACTGTTGTAGCATTAATGCAGTGCCATCAAACACCAAAGAGCTCAAAGACATGGAGATGTTGAATCCTCACATAAAAAAGAAGGCGTTAAGGCATAGAAATAAAAGAAAGAAAAAGAAGCAGTATAATGATAGGATCAAAGAGACGGGCACAAAAGAGACACTTCATCGGTCTAAGATTCAAGTTTTTCCAGAGAAAGAGAAACAAGTTGCTGCCCAAGATCTAATAAAGAAGATGTGGAAGCTAAAAGAAAGAAATCCTAACAAGCGCACATATAAAGATGCTTCCACCATTGACTTTGATCCTCCATAAGAGTAGAAAGAGCCCTGTTAAGCCGACAGCGTTAAATCAAGTGCTTATTGGGAGGCAACCCAAGTAAATTTTTAATTTTTATTAGCCTATTTTTAGTTTTATTTATGTTAGTTTCTTTGTTTCTTTTTGGAATAAAATCAGCAAGTCAAGCATTCAAGAAAGCAGCTCAAGCAATTTCAAGCGTTAGAAGTAAAGGAATACCGCAGTCAAATCAATGGACAACAACGTTGCATTGCTTCAACTTCATCTACTAGAGGAGTCTTTCTTAATTTTAAGATTATTTTTAGACATTGAGGACAATGTCTAATTTAAGCTTGAGGGTGGAAAATACACTTTCTTGTGCCTATTTTGCTGCTTATATTGGTTGGTTGTCTTGTGGAGTAAATTGTTTTTTAGGTTGTTAAGTTTTGGTTGAAAGGATGATCATTAGTCCATGATAAGAAATAAAATATTTGTTGAATTTATTTTCACAAGTTTTTAGGAAATAATAAATGCTTGAGATAACTCTTATATCATGATTCTTGGATTGAGTTCAAACTTATTTTTGATTGCTTATTCTTAAGCACATTGAAAGAAGCATGTATTAGTTGAATTTTTTGTATAGAGTTATTCATGCTTAAGTAGTACACCACAGTCTCGAAGACCAACACTCTAGAACTTGCTTGATTACTACTTAAGGTGAAATCCTAGAATTCACATGCTTAGAGAAATGACATTAGGCCATCTTTGGACCGTTTGAACTTTTTTTAGCCTACCTTATATATATATATATATATATATATATATATATATATATTATCCATAGTCACTCTGTTTGAGCCTAATTACCCATTTTTTCTATTTAACCACATTACAAGCCTAAAGACTTTGAGTTTACTTATCCTAAAATCTACCAGTAGCACCATAAACCTTGAGTTTACTTAAAAATATTCTTAAAATAAAGAAGGTTGTGGATGTATGAAAGAAGGGTACTGCAATGAAAAGCAATAAGTCTTGAAGGTGCATATCAATCTAAGTTTGGGGGTATAAAAAAAAGGAAAAAAAATGTTTAAATGCATAATACCCCCAGCTTAAGAAAAAGAAGAAATTCTTTGTAAAAGGGATTAAAAGAAAAATGGGAATAGCATAAGTTTTGGGGAAGAGATGAATAATCAAGGAGGAGAAGGAATCAAGAGGTTTCTGAGTAAAGTCTAAGTGTTAATGGTGTGATTTGCACTTTATATATATCTTTATAACCCATATTTACCTTAGCCTTACATTACAAGCTAATAAAGTCCTAAATAGATCCCTAGACATGTGAATTTCTACATTAGTGGAGAGTAGTATGAAAAGCAAGCTTATGGTAATGTTATAAATTTAAATATGCCGAGACATCATATTTATGTACTTTCTTAAGTATTGAGTAAATCTATGTTCTATTTAGCTAATTACTTACTTATTACACACACGTACAAGTGATCAGTTATAAAAGAGAATGAAGTACTTGATCAATGGTATGAGGATTGTTGAAAATTGTTTATTGATTTCTGAAGAGCCTTGTGCTATTTTTAACAGCCTTAATTTGAGATAATGATGATAATTGTTTAATCAAATAAAACTTATTTTTGGTTTTTAATTTTTGTTTTTGAGTCATGAATAAGTTGTGAATATTTTTTTTTATTTTTCTCGGAGATGAGCAAGGTCTTAAGTTTGGAGTATTTGATAGGGGTGTAAAAGTACTAGTATAATTTGTACCCAACTTTCGTATTTTGCTTCAAATTATAAATATTTGGCTATTTAATTGTGCTTTTTGATCATAAATAGATGCACTATGAAAAATGTGATGCATAGGAATAAACGAGAAGCGAATCAGATGTCAAACGAAGAAGTTACGCTCAAAATACAAAAGGGGCACTAGGGCTGAGGGCCGTGGCGCCCACATCCAAGCACCGCGGCGCTCGAGGCGGTGAACAGTATTGGAAAACAGTATTTTGCTACAGTACCTGTGAACAGTGTTTTCATACTGTAACTCGTCAACAGTATTTAGAAGACAAAAACCTATAAATAGAAAGCAAAAAAATCCTAAAAGAGAGAAAATAGGCAAAAACTTAGAGAGAGAATTCACAACACAAGATCAAAGATCAAAGCCAAAGATTGAAGAACCAAGATCAAGATTCAAGTTTCAAGCCAAGATTGAGGGAGAAGCACATCAAGGAGTCACTTTGATTAGTTTTTCTTCTCTTTCTTTATCATTATGTTCTTGTTCTTGTTGATCTTCATGGATTGGTTTGATACTTTTGGTTTTGTGATGGGCTAAATTGTTATTCTAGGGTTAGACTATGTAAACCTAGTATGTAGTTGGATTTCATTGATTCTTAGTTTATAAACTTGATAAATTCAATTGATTCATTCTATCTTGTGTTTAATGCTTTCATTATACTTGATCAATATTTTGAATGATTGAGGAACCATTATAAACTCGACTGATGGATTCATGTGTTTAGCCTAGGATAGTTTGATGCATGATCATAGGGTAACAACTATAAGTTCCATCTAGGATAGATATATACCTAGGTGGCATGTATGGTATAATTTAGACTTAATCTTAATGAATTACATTCTGATTTGATTACCATAAACATATAGGTGATTGTTAGAATGCGTAATATATTCACTTGACCATCGACAGAGGCTTGTGATGAGATTAGTATCTAAGCCAATCAATTGGTATTAAGGGATTAACTAAGTGACTAATAAATCCAATGAAATACTAGGGGACGAGTCAAAACCCTAGATTATCTTTATTTGTGAATTCTACTCTTTGTTTTTGTTTAGTTAATTGATAAAATTAGATTAGTTAAATAAATTTCAGATTGTGATTTTCTGAATAAAAGTTAAGTATAATTTTAGTACTTGATTTATAGAATGAGATTGCATAGTCCCTGTGGGATCGATATCTGGACTTAAAATTCTATATTACTTGATACGATAGCGTGCACTTGTGCTTAGCTACTATAGCATCCCAATCAATGCCTAACTGAAAGCTTATCTCTAGAATTGTATTTCAATAAATAATATTTTCAAACACATTTGTGATATTATTTATCCCTAGGGTTAGTCTTACCACACCATGAGTTTAGTGAAAGCTCGTATAGAGATACAGGTATTCAGTAAGGACTGAATACTGAACAAACTCACAAAGACCTCTAATAGATATTCCATAAAGCTGTCAATGGAGGGTATTTTGAGTTAAGTAATATTCATGGTCTATATAAATAATTGAGGAACATAATATTTAAGAATATATTTGCATAATAACATTTTCTACTACTATTTGCAACTCTTTACAATTACGTCATTACTAATATATTCTCAGGTCTTTGTCCTATTTCAGACAAGGCTCTAATTCTTTAGATATCGCTGACTCTTATAACCTGATAACTCTTATCAGTGCCAACTCTTAGTATTTATAACTCTCAGCGTTGCTAATTCTTAGCACTGATATAAACTCATTTAGACCATATCTGAACTCTTTTAGATCATATAATGTCTGCAACGTTACAAGCATCTTACCATAAGTAATATTAAACAAATGAAATGATAATACTAGTATAAATATTAAACAAATATTCATACATAAAGGGATGACACGTAAGCACAAATCTCAATACTTTAAATATTGAAAAGTGTGTAAACAGGCTTTTATTACAAACAGTAGACTTCAGACGACGCGCCCGGTGGTTTCCAACCTCCGATCGGCTAATCCGGCGGTATTTGAATGGTCGGTGACTGAGAATTCTTTGGGTTAGGGCGGTGTCTGTCACATCGCTATATAACGACCAGGATCTGAAATGGCAGTGACCTTGAGGCAGCGAGTCCGGTGGTTTTTGATATTTGATTGGCTCGTTGTTGGCGGTGTGAACAGTCGGAGTTTTTTCAGTATCTTGCGGTGGGCAGTGTCTAACACGATAATCTTTCGGTATTTTTTGACGACTTTTTGGCAAACTCCGATGGTTCCGACAAGTTCCTAATAAAATTTCGGCAAATCTTCGACTAAACTGAGTGATAGTAAAAAAATGAGAGCTTTGATACCATGTGAGAAATATAAATAGTATATTTCATTGTGAATAAAAAATTGTACAATGAAATTTTTATATAAGTTTTAACTTATTATAAAACAAAAAAATAATACTATACATGAAAGGAAATAATTACAGATTATAAAAGTTAAAAATATTATATTATTAATGTAATTGATACTATATCAAATATATTAATAATAAATATCATATATTAATAACAATATCACACATTAATAAAATTTTCTCTTTTTTTTATTTTAATTTATTTAGAGGTAACACTATCAAAACATATATTATGAAGGTTAAAATTATTAATTCAAAAAATAATAAAAATTAACAGAATTGTGATAATAGAATAATGAATAACAATAACGATAGGGAGAATTTTGATACTTTTTTAAATTATAAAAAAATAAGTAAATATTAACTAAAAAGTTGGGGGGAAAGGGTTGGTTTCCGAAAATTTATTATGAAATCAGTGGCTTTCTATATAAGATTCGACAGTTCACGTCCACTATAAAATTAAGTAAAACTTATCATTAAACATACAGTAATACAAAATTAATGATACCAAACCTGATGAACCTACCAATATTTTCAAAAAAATTCAACCAGAAATAATTATTATAAATTGATGCATCAAACAAAATTATACTTCTGTTCTTTGCAAGGAGGGTAGGCAAACACTTTTTTTTTTCTTTCTTTCAAGATTAGATCAGGGAAAGAAAGCCAGAACTAATGATGGGCTAGTGGGGAAGAAAGAAAATTTGGTGGTTTCTAGGAAAAAGGAAAAACGACTTGAAATTGTCGCGTGCTGTCCATTTGTTGTGATTTCCAGTGGTTCATCAATTTTCCCATCCATCTCTACACATTACTACAACTTTCAGTTTCTGCAAAGTCTTGATCACGCTTCATTAATAAAGGAGGCATGACGAATGATTAAATGTTACTTGATCTAGGCAGTTGAGTGCTTAGATTCAAAGATTAAAATATATAAATCTTTATTACTATCATAATTTGTGTTTGACGCATGTACGTTAACATATGTGACATCTCAGTTAGTCGTCGACTGCGTTTCAGAAGAGATTATCGTTTTTAGAAGCTATGTATATAATTAAATTGTCATTGCAATAATTTATTTCTTGTGTTGAATCTATCTCTAAGGAAATTATTAGAAGATAATGTTGGGTTAACATATTTTAGAAATTATTTAGAAGGTATATCATTAGGTTAACATATTCTTTAAAAGTTGTTAGGAATGAAATTACAAAAGTCAGAAGAATAAGTCAAAATCAGAGAAATTGATAATTTAGTCTTTATATTGTTTTTAAATTATTTACTAGATCCCTATTTTTTTTTTAAAAATCTCAATTAATCTCTTTCAATCAAAATATTCCGTTAAAAACTTACTTTGCTGTTATTTTACTATTTTACTCTCAACAACTGATGTGATATATATATATATATATATATGTATATATATATATGTATACACATATGTATGTATATATATTATCAGAACAACTCTTAATGATGATTCAAGAAATTAAAATTAGATAATAATTATTAATTTTAGATTATTGGATGGTGATTAAAAATGATATTATTAGATTTAGATTGGTCCAAAATTACAACTTAATATTATTATTATAAAGTTTTTTAAAAAGTGTAAAGTTGATTCATAATACAATTTAGGAAATGAAGAGGGGGTGAAACGAAATTTTTTTAAATGAAATAAAAGGCCTAAAACGAAACGTTTAATAATGGTACTCTTGATAAGTTTCCTTAAAATTTCAAATGACGTTGTTTTTAACAAATTCAAAATTTTCACCAAAGTCCTTCCTCCACGGTTCTACAATTTTTATCTTACTATTCACATCCAAAATATTCGATTTTTTTGGTCAAATTTCATCCTCTAATCACAGCTATACTTGTGCTTCTTTTCTTAAAACAAAAAGGACTTATATTGTTCTTATTTAGAGCCAAAATCTAAGTTCGGCACAAAGGGTTTTTGAGTCACTATATATAGGCATCAATTCAGACGGTTAGAATCAACTTAATTCTTTTTTATTCTCTTTAGGCAGGGAAAGAGAGAAAAAATGTCAATTTAGAGAAAGAAAATTTTTAAAGAAAAAAAGTGAGAGAATATCCTGAAACATTTATGTAATTCTATTCCTTGTTTGATTTTAAGTTTTAGTGTAATATTAAACATATTGTTTAGCTCAATGAGTAATAGTAGGTTTATGAGAATTGAACCAATATAAATATTTAGTGTTCTATCTTTTTAATATTATTTTTTTTATTGTCTATTGTTATTTATTTTTAATTTTGAGGCTTGAGATGGAGTACATTTTCAATTGTGATATTTGAGTATGATTTTTGAAAAGTGGTATAGAGCTTAATGTTCAAAAAATTAAGAAAAGACTTAAGAGTAATTTATTAAGAATTGTAACTACCAAATTTGAGGCAAAAAAATTTAACTTACATTAAGATTTTAATTTTTGATAAAAGAAGATGAAAGACTTATTAGTTTAGCAAAAGATTGTTAAAACTTCAATAGAACCAAAAGAAGAAGGGATTTTAGTAAGTGATAAAAAGATAATAAAAATGAATGATGCTGAGTTTAATATCATCACCTTATAGTTATCTAGCAATATACTACAAGTCAATAAAGAAACTATAACAAGAGAATTTTAGTGTAAGCATGAAATTTTATTTGTTTTTAAATATTTATCTAATAAAAAATTTTCTAAAAGAAAAGTTAACTTGATGAATTCAAGAATATTTATATAGATTTTTGTAAATACTGGTGAAGAAATTAGTAAAATATTAAGTCTAAAATTTATTGTCTGTTATTTATTCTTGAACTTGAATCTTAAGTTAATATGTGCCCCAACCTACTACTAGAAAAATTACTCTTGATAGAAATTGCTTGTATTACTCTTGACAGAAATTGCTTGTATTACTCTTGACAGAAATTGCTTTCAAGATGTAGCAAATCAGAAGAGTTCTGAGGATTGTAGAATTTCTTATGCGGAGAGAAGCATGAGTTTAATAAATTTGGAGCGTAAGAACCAAGACAACCATCGTTATCGGAACCGTAGGCTAAAAGCAGCAAGAGGTGGATATTGATCATTTGGTGAAATTATTTGGTGGGCTTGGTTTCGTTTTAATTTCGGTAACAGTGGCAGGGCCAATGTGGGTTTTGATCCACAAGATAGCAGCATACCACCTTCATATAGTGTGTTTAGGAGCGATTGAAAATAAAATTTTAATATTTTTTTAATGAAAATTTTATATTATTATAAAAGGCATGTATATTTTAAAAAATTAATTTTAAAGGTATATTTTGAATAACAAGAGCTAACTGAAATATTTTGAAAACGATAGAAATTTTGAGTAATTTAACAAAATCACAAGTATTAATTTATCAATTTTGTTAAAAATAAATACCATGGATTAATACATGGTAGTGATATAATATTATATTAAATTAGATTAAAAAAATTTTATAAAAATTTATAAGATTATAAAAAAAATCGACTCCAAAACTTCTATTTGTTGATTATATTAGCAATTTAGCATTAAACTACAAAAATGTGATGAATCAAGAAATAAGTTTCATAACTAAGAGATCCCTAAAAATAATCTCAATTCATTAGTGTAAAGACTTTTATTGATTAGTTTTATCATATTCAACTTTACTAATATTCTTAATAATTGAAGAATATTTTGAATGATTTTTATATATGGAATTGCTCTAGCGAAGGAGAACTCTGAGATGAATCGGTAAGTGCATATTGGTTTATGATTGTATTAGGAAATTAAATTAATAAAGAAAAGAATTTGATATTCCTATTCCCTTGATTGGTGAGTATTCGGATTCGTTATTTTTAGTATAAAGAAATTTGAGAACTTTATAAGAGCATCATGCCTTAATTGGGTGGATTTATTTGGAAGCATAAGTTTCTGGACCAACCATGTAAATTAGCATTTTCCTTTTTTAAAAAACAAAAGTTGTTCTTGCTAAAATTCAATTTTCATTCTATTGGATAGCTATAATCTATGACTCTTTTATTTCTTTATTATTTTTGTGATCTGCTCCCGTACCATTTGCATTTGTTCTATTTGTTTTGCAATTTGCAGGCTAGATATTCAATAATTAATGGCTCATTCAAAAAGCTGAAGTGATTCAATGGCGATCACTCTCTCCACTTCAAAATCCACGCATATAATAAGGTGCAAAATGCTCCGTGAACACGTCCAAAAACTGAAGTAATTAGTTAGGAGGCATATTATTAGGGTTTTTGTCTGGCTGAAAAAGGGTGACAACAAAGAAAGTAATAAAATAACCAGAACCAACAGAGAAAAAGAAAAAGCGGATCAAACTCCAACCATTCTCAGAAAATTCCCCCAACCAAGCAGGCATAATCTAAGTTCTATTTTCATTCCACGCGCATCCTTAGCTAGCTAGTTTGCAAACCCTTCATTTTCATTCATCTGGATTAATAGATATAGAACAAGGGCAATCATTCATCTCATCTCTTTTCTTACATTCTTTGATTGTAATTTGAATGGCAGGTGTTTAATCTTATTCTCTAGTAAACCAAAGCATTGAAATTTATGCTTTCCGAAGTTTCAATCTAAATTCCAGCCAAACGGAGCTTAATTGTGATGGTGATCCCTAATCAGTTGCCCCTGAATCCTGAAATACTGACAGATTCTTAAAGGCTGGCAAGTACTTTACACGCCCCGACGAGAGTTGCTTGTGGTGAGGTTTTGGGAGCGCTGCCCAAATAGGAAAGCATAGGCTTTCTCTAGAAAGATGCTGTGATCCCAGTTCCCAAAAGGGGATAAGTCTGGGATATTGATGGCCATGCCATCCTCATTGCAGACACATAAAGAGACATTGCATAAGACACCAACAATTCTTTAGCTAATTGTCGCGACTCTTTCTCTACAATTATTATGGATAGTCCACCTTGCTCTCCTCATTATAATATCATTCAATTGCTCTCATGCTTTGGATCGATTATCGATAGTATTTATGACAAACTAATACATGATATTAAAAAAAACAATTTTGCTTTGTAAATTGTGGCAGCCTCTTTTGAGCGTTACTCAGAGTCCTTCATTTAAGAAGGTGTTTTTCATCTAAAACATATTGCAACTAAGTGAACTTACCAGCTATACTGAGATGTGACAATTTCCTTCTCTATTCAGTCTTAAAAGATTTAAATCTCTTGGTGGGTCACATAAACAAGATATCACCAAATAATCAATGGACTTATCAGAACAAATCGATGAATATTGGAGTAGAGTCAGATGGGGGTGTCGTTATGGTGGGGAATGTCTTTTTTGCAGAATTCAAATAAGACCAAAGCATATTCGGACAGGAAGAATAAAGGGTGAAGCAAGGGGTATTGACAGGTGGTAGATGTGAGGGGTCACCGCCCCATATTGTTGTAGAAAATATGATCCAATTTACATTCTGGTCATGCATATGCATTATTGAATTGCGGGCCAGGATAAGGCTTTAGTGATGTGGGGTTCTTCAGCTGTCACCTATCTTCTCCATGCTTCTAATTGGCAACTTTCAAGAACATGCCTAATCCCTGATGTCATCTACGTCCAGCTCATCTGTCTTGGATTTGAAACAAATGAAACTCAATAAATATTATTATCTTATTATTATCTTTCGTGCTGGATGAGTTAATGTAAAAATTACACATATGAAGTGTTTGAAAGTAAGAAAAAATTTAACATTACGTATTCAACGTACGTCCGTGGTGGTTAGCTTTCAAACAGGAAGTTTTTGGCCAGAAACGATTTACCATCTTATTCTATTTAATATTATTTACAAAACTTTTTAATATTTAATATTACATAAAAAAATCTCTAACATTAGTAAAATTGTTCTGTAGAAATGATTTCACGATACTTATAATAAAATATTTTTTTACATAATATAAATATTAAAGAAGATAAACAAATAATACGAAAAAAATAGGTGTAACGTTAGTTTCTTAACTTTTTTAATTTATAAAAAATCCAAGTTTCGAATTATTGGTGTGCCAAGGTCGATAAGAAGTCTGGTTAAAAAACCCTAATGAAGAATGATAATTAAAAATCATGTAAAAAAATAATTACATATCAAATCAAGGAGGACGAGTCGACATAGAGCCAAGAGCAAGATAAAAAGATAAAGATGGGATTGAAGTTGGACACTAAGAATAGGAAGCTGAATCCACATTTGAACACTTCAGCGCTGCGTTTTGAGTACTGCAATGCCTAAGTTAGAACCTCTAGCACCGCAGAATTGGGAAGAGGGTGTCACGGCACTTGAGCCTGGAGAACATTGTTGTGGCACCAAAGTGAGTGTCGTGGTGCTAGTGCAATTACCTTTTTTTGAGTTTTCCTATTTTAGTTAGTTTAAACTTCTTTTCTATCTACAACTTAGACTATGGTTTATTTAGGGGCGAGAAAGACTATAAATAAGCCTTTATTTTGACTTGAAGAACATCATAAAAATAAGATAGTACTCCTTATATTCCCAAGAGAGAGATCTTTAAGAAGATCATTGCTCTATGTTTTTCAATAAAATAGGCTAGAATCTTAAACCACTGTGAACATAGATAATTATCGAATCACATAAATTTTGTCTTGTTTTTTATTTGTGTTCTCTTTTCTTCTTCTATCTTTTATAATTTCGTAATTCTCAATTACTTGTGGTTAAAGAATCTTAACAAGTGGTATCAGACCTGAGGTTATGGTTACTCGTAAGTATGAATTTAATAAGTTTAATGAGTAAAACGACTTCAACCTATTGGAAGGTTAAGGTAATAGCTTTATTGTGAGTCAAAGTCTTGACTTTGACATTGAAGAAAATGTAGTAACCACTAGTGAAGAAAAAGAAGCTAGAGATATTAAGGTCTAACTAGATCGTGAATCCGTATAGAAGAAAGCTTATAGTACGATAGTTCTTTCTTTAAGTGATGAGGTTTTAAGGGATGTTGCAAGTGAGAATGTGACAATAGTTCTCTGGAAGAAGCTTGATAACCTTTATATGATAAAATCACTAGCAAATTGCTTGCATATAAAAAATAAGTTGAATCAATTGTCTATAGCTAAAGAAACACTAATAAATGACTATATCGATTCATTCAACAAGATTATAATCAATCTTGAGATGATTAATGTCAAGATTAAAGATGAAGATAAAGTCATAATCTTGTTTAATTTGCTACCGTCAAGTTATGAGTACTTTATTAATACTCTTCTCTATAATAGAGAGTAATTAACAATGACAGAAGTCAAGGTTTCCTTAAATTTGAAGGAACTAGGAAAAAGATCAGAGATCGGTATAGTATATTGATTAGCTACAAGAGGAATGTCTAATACAAGAGAAGGAAAGAAAAGAAGAACTCAAGATCAAAGTAAAAGGCAGACTTGGGAGTTAACTTTGCTAAAACAAGAAATGACACTTCATTAAGGATTTCTCAAAAAATAAAGGCAAGATAAAGGACAAGAAGAAAGAAAGTGATGTTACAGCAATTTCTGAAAAAGACAATGACTATGCAAAAATCTTAGTTGCCTCTAATGGGAAAAAATGTTGGTGTATGAATACTTGACTCAAGCTATACTTTTCACGTTTGTCTGAATAATATCTTTTAATTAGTTATCAGTCCATTAATGAAGGTAAGGTATTAATGGGAAATGATATAGCATGTCAGGTCATTGAAATTGAAAGTGTTAAGTTGAAACTACATGATGGTTAAGTGAGAGACCTGTTGAATGTGAGACATATTTCTAATTTGAAGAAGAATTTGTTATCTCTAGGACAATTAAATCAAATAGGTTTTCATTCAAGACGGAGAATGAGATTTTTAAGATGATTAAAGGTTTCATGATAGTAATAAAGGGTGAGAAATACAACGGTTTATATGTATTGCTTGGAGAAGCCATTATTGGTTCCGCAACAGTTGGTGTTAGTGATGAGAACATGCAGGCTAAGTTACGTCATATGAGGTTATGCCACTTGAGTTTAAAATATCTCAAGGAATTGTATTATCAGAATGTTCTTAGCAAAAGAAGAAATTCAGTCATTAAGGTTTTGTGAGGATTATGTACGGGAATAGTACTTAGGTATTTGTGAGGACTTGCGCAAACTAAACTCATGATGGGGCTAGGTATTTTCTAACGCTCATCGATGAATTTGCTAGGAAGTTATGTGTGTATGTGTTGAAATGCAAAGAACAATTGTTTGAGACTTTTAAGGCTTGAGAGGCACTTGTAAAGAATTAAACCAATAAGAAAGTGAAGAAGCTTAAGACAAATATTGGTCTTGAGTTTTACAATATTAAGTTTGATAGTTTCTATGTCAAGCATAGTATCACTAGTAATAGAATTGTAAGATCAATACTACAACAAAATGGTTGGTAAGAAGAATGAATAGAACCCTTTCAGAATAAGTGAAATATATGCTAACTAGTTTTAGGTTGTTTAAAGCATTCTAGGCTGAGGTTATAGTCACAACAGCCTACTTGATTAACAAAAATTCCTCGTCAGGAATTTACTTAATAACACTAAAAGAATAATGATTAGAAAGTACTCCTAGCATAATCACCTAAATGAAAGTTAGAACTAAGAGCTTCAAAAGGGATATTCGTGGCATATCCAAAAGAAGTAAATCAATGCAAAATTTGGTGCACAGATCTAAAGCCACCATAAAGTATCATTAGTAGAGATGTGACATTCATTGAGTTAGCTTTAATGGAAATCAATTGAAAGACAAATGTGAAGGAGATAGAACTTGTGCCAAAGATAGTTTCAGCTCTAGAAATTAGGAAAATAAAAGTAAAATATAAGTTGAGACTTGATATGCACTCAAGACAACACTTCAAAGAAACAACACTAGAAGATAGATTGTAAGCCCTCATAAGTACCTCGAAGACCACCCAAAAATATACAAGAACTTCAGAGGCAGAACTTGAAGAATATCAATTAGTCAAAGATAGGATAAGAAGGATAGTCAAGCCACTAACAAGGTATACAAATGTAAACTTGATTAGTTATGCCTTTAATGTTGCCTATACTATTGAATATGATGAGCTTAAGATGTATAAAGAGGCTATGAGAAGTATTAATAGTGAGAAGTGATAGCATGCTCTAGAAAAAGAAATTAGTTCTTTTATGGAGAATAAAACATGGGAGTTGGTGACTAAACTTAAGGGTAAGAAGTTAGTTGGGTGTATGTAGGTTTACAAAGTCAATGAAGGAATTTCAGGCGTAGAGTCTGTAAGGTTTAAGGTTAGATTAATTATAGAATGCTTCACGCAAAGAGAGTGGGTTGAGTATGAGATTTTTACTTTGATAGTCGAAAACTCATAGATTAAGATCTTATTTGCCATGTTTATTAATATGAACTTTTATTTAGAGCAAATGAATGTTAAGACCACGTTTCTTTATAGAGAGTTAAAAGAAATGATATACATGCTATAGCCACAAGGTTTCAAATAGCTAAGAAGAGAGAATCATGCTTGCTTGCTAAAAAAGTTGTTATATATGCTGAAATAATCTCCTAGGCAGTGGTATAAGAGATTTGATTATTTCATGCTTTATTATGGCTTTATAAGAAGTAATTATAATGGTTTTATGTAATTTAAGTGAGGAGATAATTTATATATGTATCTACTATTTTATGTGGATGATATGCTAATTGCATGTTGAGATAAAAATGAGATATAAAAGTTAAAAGAAAAGTTAAATGGTGAGTCTGAGATGAAAGATTTGAGAGCAACCAAGAGGATCTTAGGTATGGATATCATCAAGGATGAGAATAATGTTATATTCTTATCTCAATATATATATATATATATATATATATATATATACACACACACACACAAAAGGTCTATGATAGATTCAAACTGACTTATCCAAAGGCTATATCAACTCCAATAGCTATGTAGTTCAAGTTATCAACAGCATAAGTACCCCTAAAGAGTAGAAATTGGAGATACATAATGTAATATATGTAAGAGTTGTGGGGTGTATCATTTATGCTATAGTATACACAAGGCCTAATATAGCTTAAGAAGTAAGCATGGTAAGTAAATCTATGACAAATCTAAGTAAAGATCATTGGTTTGCCATTAAATGGATAATAAGGTACTTGAAGGGAATGTCAGAGCATAGTTTGTTGTATAAAAGGGCAAGTACAAATAATGAGATAGTAATAAGGTAAGTAGACTCAGATTATATGGGTGACCTTGACAGAAGGAGATCATTGACTGGGTTTATTTTTATGATGTTTAGATGTAGTAAATGCTAAAAATCGATTTTTGCAGCATGTAGTGGCATTATCAACTATAAAAGCTGAGTATATTAACTGTTTAAAAAACTATTAAACAAGTCATATGGTTAAAGGGCATATGTTCAAAACTAGTAACAATAAAGGAAGTAAAACTTATGTGTATTGTGACAGCGAGAATGCCATACCTTTAAGCAAACATCAAGTGTTTTATGAGAGATCAAAACATATTGATGTAAGATTGCATCTCATCAAAGATATAGTACAAAATGGTGAAATTAGTTTACTAAAGATATCGATATTAGAAATTTTATGGATATGTTGACTAAGCCACTACGTTTAGTAAGTTTGATTTATGCAATAACTTAATTAAAATTATCGTTATGTAGTCAAACGTGTGATGTGGAGAGGATGGATCTAAAGAATCCTTTGAGAGAGTTTGAATCAATAAGAGGATGTAAAGAATGGTGATTAAAAATCATGTTGAAAAGGATTACAAGTTAAGCCATAGAGGAAGAGTCGACATGGAGTTAAGAGCAAGGCAAAAGGATGAAGATTGGATTGAAGTTAAAGGTTAAAAATTGAAAGCTAAATCTAGGTTTGAGCATTATGACACTGCGTTTTGAGTACTATGGTACCTAAGTTAAAACCACTAGCATCGCGGCACTAGGAAGAGGGGTTACGATGCCCAAGCCAAGAGAATCAGCGCTGCAACGCTATGAAGTGAGCACTACAGCTCTAGTGCAATTACCTTTTTTGCGAGTTTTCCTATTTTAGTTGGTTTAAACTTATTTTCTATGTACAACTTAGACTAGGGTTTGTTTAAGATGAGAAATAATATAAATAAGCCTTAATTTTAGCTTAAAAATATCACCAAAACAAGAAAGTACTCATTGTAATTCCAAGAAAGAGATCTTTAATAAGATCATTGTTCTTTGTGATTAAATAAAAGAGACTAGGATCTTGATTCACTATAAATATAAACAATTATCGAACTATGTAAATCTCGACTTATGTATTTGATTTGCGTTCTTTTTTCTTCTTCTATCTATTATAATTCAGCAATTCTCAATTACTTATAATTATAGAATTCTAATAACTCTTTTATTGCTATATCGCATTGTTAAAATATATTATAATTTTGTACTAACATGTTTAAACTATATATAATTTTTAAAAAGTCGAGACCTATTTATTATATCAGTCTCCTAAACATGAAGGAAATTAATGAGTAAAAACTTAATACATTTAATACCAATATCAATTAAAATAACAAAAAAATATACATATAAAATTTATAGTAGTTCTTTTTGAATTTAGGGCTACTTTAACTATCAATACAATTTATTCATTATGATGAAGAAGAATTACAAAATAAAAAACTTACTCTCACGCCTCTAAATGTAGACACACATAGGTCATCCTAATATCCTATATTTAATCAGAAACAAATTAAGACAATTTTTTTTCATCAGTAGAAAAAAAAAAACTAGGACAATTTCTTTTCATCGGTAGAAAACAGAATCTGGGGCAAATAAAACCAAAAACTAGGGCAAGGTCGATCATAATAATTAGGCTTCATATGGTTTACCACCTCCTTCTAACCCCATTTTCCCGTTACTTCAGAGATTGATCAACGTGATACATTTATGTCACAATAATAATTAAACTCCACATATAGCCCCCCCCCCCCCCCCCAAAAAAAAAAAAAGAGAAAACGTAGTATACTGGTAAGTTTCTTATAAACTTCAAGCTCCCAGTTGGTGCATTTTATTGTTTTGGTATCAAATTAAGCTTAAATTCCTGTACATAATGTTCCCCCCTCTTTTTTACAAACTACGCAATATACTAATGGTGGCAGATTCCAAGAACAATTAAAGTTGAATACATGGCAACACGTCTCCTGCATGTGGGCAAAATGACAATTACTATACTCCGGCCAAACTATCAAGTAAAGAACATCTCAACATACACATATCTTCAATATAACATCAAAGACATTAATGATGATTTTACTGGCCACAAGAATACATAAAATCTTACATCTCAGTAAACAATATTATCGACCACATGTAATTAGAAAAAAGAGAGAACGAAAAGAGAAGGGAAAAGTTATGCATGCTACATGATTTTTATTTCTGATTAATTTTTCTTTAATAAGTTCTATGACTGACATGCATTTACTGCACACGGTTAATCACAATTCTTCCAATCTCCTTTCAAAACGACTCTTTCTATCCTCCGAATTTTGTTTTGCCTATGGGTACTTGCTTACATTTTATATCTGTAAAATCCTAAATATTTTGAAAAAAAAGTATATATGCATAATTAATCATCTTTGAAGGCAAACAATACATTATAAGATGAAAGAAATGTTATTTAACTTTCATGTTATTACAGGTTCAACTATTCAAATTATTAATTATAATACGATGGGTTTTACCGTGGGTACAAAATTTTCTAGCAATTTGAAATGACAAATTAGATGATGGATGCGCCCCCAGACAAGCTCTGGTTTCAATCCCGTCATATTATAACATTGTTCAACTTGCACCATTTGTTTTTCAAATATTTTTTCATTGACAAATATTATGTGAAGTCAGCAACAGAATTGGGCAACAGGTACCTTTTTGCGCCTATAAATAGATGAGGCTTTGGTTCCTCTCAAGTCACCGAAAGTTCTTGGAGCCTCTCACTATCTATCTTTCTCTGTGTAATTCTCTCTTGCTCTCCTCTTTCTAGAGCTTAAATCCCTAAAGGCTCAAATCATCCATCTCTCTCTCTCGCTCTCATGATTCATCATTCAAGTATAGCTATAGTTAATATAGTGGGAGGAGGCATTGATGATATTGTGTTGACAGAAGATAGAGAGCACAGATGATGAAATGCATGGCGATTGCATCTCTCTCCTTTGTGCTCTCTATTTTTCTGTCATCATCTTTAGCCCCTCCCTTTACATTTATGTGAATACTTGCATAATTGTTATTGATTCTTCAGCGGTAGTAGTGCATCTACATATTCCTGAATTCAAATATGTGCCAATTCTTCTACATGTTCCCTTTTTCTGTTTTATATGTTCACTAATGTTTTCCTTTCTTTTTATTAATTCGAATGATTATTTTCGTACAACCTCACTGTAACAATATTACCATGCTCAAATTAATTTGTTTTTACTTGTCTAAATTTAAACATATATGATCGGCATATATCAATTCTTGACGAATTATTTTTTTCTTTTTGTTCACTTTTTCTTCTTTATGGTCTCTCATCTTTTCCTGCAGGTTAAATAAATTGGGTTTTACGGTAAAAAGATGCTAATTTGGTCAAAATGGTTATCAATGAAAGTTTTGATTAAACAATGAATGACTACCAATAGTACTTGAGAAGAACCAACTTCAAATTGAGGCCACTGTAAATATACTGCTAATTCCAGACTTTGCTTACCTTTGAGGTCATTGTTTAATGACACTATCTATTGTTCCATTACTGGTTCACCAAAGAACTTGTGTCTAGTAATTAACAACTTTGCAAGTGCCAAATTTATCATGGTTTCGGTAATTGCAAAGTTGATTTTTTTTTCTGTCTATGGAATATTATTTGATTGTGAGGACCTATTTAATCATATATTATCATCAGACAATACTATCTTTAATCTGAAGCAGGTGATATTTTGTCAGCACGACATTTAATTTGCAGTTGAATAAGTATCGTATGACATTCGTGCATGTTCATGGCCTTTGATTTCTCTCTGGAATACTGTTTGTGCTCCCACTTGTTTGTTTCGTTGCTAAGTTCGTGTGACCAAGCCTTGGAAAAGAAAACACCATAAAATTATTCTATATAGCCTACATGGAGGATATATACTTAGGCGAAGCAGGAATATGATTTACTGGGGCTAATTTGAACAAAATGAGTTTAGTTTAAAGTAGAAAGATTGGTTTTATTATTTCAATGAGAACGAAAAGGTTCTACTCCTAGAAAATATGGAAACAAGAAAGCAGCAAAGGACTTTAATAAATGGGATGTTTGTAAATGGGAAAATTTCACAAATAACCTCAATATTTTTTTATTATAATATTTTAACCAATTTAAAATCAAATATATTTTATTAATCAAGCATAAACATTTTGGACACATTTGTCCATTTTCTCTATTAACTTTTCCCTCATCCGAAAATTAATCAAAAAAATCAAAAATTATCAAAATTCGTTAAATCGAAAAATTTGAAGTTATCACTGCATAGATCGGAGCTTTTACAACAGATTTCTCACTTCAAACAAAGAAAATGGCCGATTTTTGGTGAGTTTTGTTTAAGTTTTGAAAAATTTAAATTTGTTTATAAAATTATTAGAATTTATATTTAAAGCTAGCAATAGATGAAATTATTGAATTCTATGTGAAAAATGGGTTTGAATGGTGTAAGAAATGTTGAAAATGGGCAAAAAATCGTGATTTTTGGGTCATATTTGCGATGCAGACGGCGGCCGGAGCGGCGGCGGCCACCGTTGCCAATCTCGAGGCCATTTCTGGCCCGAGATGGCCCCGCGATACGCGTTAAGGGCGCATCGCGGGCGCGCAACGCAGACCCGAGACGGCCCCGCGATGCGTGTTTAACAGGCACATCGCGGACGTCCGCGATGCCGCAAAATTCGCGTGGCGCGAATTTTTTTGAATTAGGTTTTTTTTAAATTAAATTTAATTATATTTAAATTAATTAAATATATTTATAAAATTACATTAATAATTTAGATAAATGTAATTTTATTTAAATTAAATAAAAGATTTCATAAATTCTATTTAGGAGGCCAAATATCCCCCTCCTTTTGTTGTATGCGATGGTATCTTATATCCTGCTACCAAATTACCCTTCAAGTGATGGATGCATACACCATGATATACATTAGGAAATACCTCTTTAATGGCCTTCTCAATACTAGCATGTCGATCAGATATAAATACAAGGTTCGCAAGATCGCCAATAACTCCTCGGAGTTTTTCCATAAACCACTTCCATGAAGCATCATTTTCAGAGTCAGCAATACCCCATGCAAGTGGAAAAATCTGGTTGTTTCCATCCTTGCAAACATCCACAAACATTGTTTTCAAGTATGCATTTTTTAAAAATGTACCATCAACTGCAATAACCGGTCGGATGGAAGACTGGAACCCTCTAATACATGGTCCAAAAGCCATGAAGAAATATTTAAAGTGCTTGCAATCGTCAATCTCCAAATGTGTGACTGTACCAGGGTTCTGTTGTTCCAATATATGACAGTATGCAGGATGTAATTTATATGAACCCTCTGGAGTACCACGTATCAACACCAATGCATGCTCCTTAGACCGCCAAGCAGTAGGGTAAGTTAAGTCTACACCAAACTCCTCACGTATGTCTGCTTGGATTTCCTTCGGTCTATAAAGTCGACTCGCAGATGCAAACTTATTTTTTATAAATTTGCCAATAATCCGAGACTTTGCTTGTCGATGACCATCGCGCAATCGATCTAATTGGCACACGTGACTTGAATCAATTCTGCACATAATAAAATGTTTCCTTGCATCTGTCGACACTGCACGTAATCGCCATCGACATCTATCATCATCACATTTGATCTCAAAACGATCTTTTGTCGACCTTGACACTTTAAAGCTCCAATTACCTTTAAGTGCTACCATACTAATAGCCTGGTGAAGTTCGTCTTTGCTATCAAACAACTTTCCTACAAACACATCGTCAATTCCACTACTCGATATCTTATCTGAAATGACTAAGTCTGATGGTGGTATTGGAGGAATAAACGCAAAGGGATTTTCCGCTTCACAAAAATCTATTCTTCTAGCTTCAACATTTAGGGAGCTTGTCGAAATATAACAACGTCCGCCTTCTGCTAAATCATCCCCTTCTAAATTGTCATTTCTAATCTCAATAGACTTTAGGTTATACCTCGTTGCATCAATTTTGATTTTCAAAGTCACTTTACACTTCACATTGTCGACTCCCAAGGTATAACATACTGCATTTAAAAGATCTTCAAAATTAATATCTTTCGGAACCGAAATTTCATAATTATTATAATCAACATAACTTTCTTCCTCGTCACTAGAACTCTCCCACTTTTCTCCAAAACAAATAACTATCGCATCACACTCCATATGACCTGAAAAAACAAAAAAGATTAGGAAAAGTTAACAAATGGAAAATTTAGTAAAATTTTTTAAAACGATAAAATATTTAAAAATAAAAAAAATGTGCATCGCGGGGGCACATCTCGGGCCCAAGACGTGCCCCCGCAATGCCCACAGATTGCGCGCCGCGGGGCCGTCTCGGGCCCGAGACGTGCCCCCGTGATGCGCACACTGAGCGCATTGCGGGGTCACATCTCGGGCCCGAGACGGCCCCGAGGCGCGCACTATGTGCGCATCACGGGGGCACGTCTCGAACCCGAGATGCACACAATGTGGGCGCCGCGGGGCCATCTCGGGCCCGAGATGTGTCCCGCGATGACTAAATTGACGGCCGCCGCAGCGACCGCCGTCTGGTTTTCGCCAAACACACTCCAAAACTTATTTTTGGCCGGATTTCAACGCCGTTTATACCATTCTAACTCATTTAGTTGGTTAATAACAACTACTTTTAACTTCAAATGTAAATTTATCTAATTTCTAACAAGTTTAGAAAATTTACCCGAGCTATTTCTTTGATTTGATTCGAAGCGATCCTCAGCAACCCTTTGATTTTTAGAATAATAACTTCAAAAATATTCGGTAAATTATTTCTTTAAAATTTTTTTTAAAAAATACGAAATTATAAATTTGATATAAGGATAAATTTGTTCAAAATTAAATTATTTGATTAATAAAGTATAACTATTTTATATTTAGTTAAAATAAAATAATAAAATAATTTAAAAATTATTTGTGAATTTTTTCATCTATCTTGAACAGAAATATGTACAGTCTATAGCAGCTGAATTATTTTTATTTATTTTTTATTAATTGGTGTGAGTGAAGTCAAATTAAAGTCTTTTAACGTGAGATAATAACAAATATAAAAGAAATGTCATATCTGTATACAGTGTAAAAGTATCTGTGTACAGAGTCATTTTTTTAAAAGATTTTTAAGAAATGTCATATCTGTGTACAGTGTAAAAGTATCTGTAAAATTTTTATTGAACTCATTCATTCTAAATCTATTATGGGTTGGTTTTTAATTTTTATGAACTGATTCTGTACCAAAATCGTTTTAAACTTTAACAGATTCTTTTACAATTTTATTGTGAATGATTTTACCCCCTACAGAAAACCAAGACCAGCATTGACATGCGCCATGTTTCATTAGTTACTATATATACAAGTTGAACCTTCCAGTTCCAGGATGAGATATCTGAAATAAATTATGTTAACGTGTTATGTTATTTACGTGTTTTTTGAAGGAGGGCCTTCAGATTTTTGAACGAACCACCAGTCTAAAGTTTCAACTACTAGTCTATTAACTACCTTTCAGTTTCTACAACCTTCTACCATCTCGTTTATATATTCGCTGCTTGGCATTTTACTTCCAATACTTCACTAATTAGTTACCATTAATCCTGCCTACAAAATGACTCACCACGGGCATCCTCCCCCACCACCAGACCCATTTGCACCACCCCCGCCACCACCAGGACCGCCAGGGCCACCGCTACCTGACCCTTTTGCACCGCCGCCACCGCCTTTTGTGCACCATCCTCCTCCCCCACCAGGACCACTGCCACCCAGTCCCCCACCTCCATTCGGGCATCCCCCGCCTCCAGGTCCACCACCACCTCCCGGGCCTCATCCGCCGCCACCTTATTAGTTTTAGAATATTACGCTTAATGTCTAGAACGCCATGCAAGAAGTATTAAAAATAAAATATGCATGTGTAAAATATCATCTTTGTTAAATGCTATATGCCTCCATGATGTTTATGATATATACAGCTATTACAGATTTGCATGGCATGCAGAGGTTTGAACTTGGTTTGTTTGTGTGCTTTTCTTACTAGAATCAATAAAATTTCATAGATTCAATTGCCTATTTGTCGTGACAAAACAACTTAATTGCTAGTGTAATAGTTGAGTTCTTCCTATGTGATATTAGTTATGTTGGTGATCAATTCGTATGCATATTTCGTTTTCATATGGGTGGTATATATTAGAGATACTTTTACCGTCTAAATGAGCCACGTCACAAAACCCCAAATCAAAAATAAAAAAAAGATCATTAACTTGTCGTGTCGGAATTTTAACACGTCACATTCAAACCACAAATAAATTATGGGCGGTGGGTTTAAAGAATCGGAAGATAAGTTTATCTATGGAAGTTTCAATTGAAGCCACCAAATTCCGCCAGCTTGCACTTTTTCGAAAATGATCAAAGTGCGTGCCTTTATTGATTAGCAAGCTAGATCAAACGATCAAAGTGTAATTTTTGTTTCAATAATTCTTATGAGTGAAAGGTTGATCAAAATGTGATATAATGGTCTTTATTAATTAGCAAGCTATATTGCTTCTTCCGTAGTATCATAGGAACTATGTATATGCATGCTTAAAACAGAGTGATAATATGGACATCGTGATATTGTACGAACTTATTTCGTGAGATTTGTCGAAATTTTACTGGGCCAGACAATTAGTTGTGCAAACAAAAAGAAAATGAATGAAATTAAAAGTCATGATGTTAAACATCACATAATAATCCACAAGCATCTATGCGATTATTTTTTTAAAAATAATATATGTCTAAAATAAATTAAAATAATTTGAGTATTTTTATATTTTTTTAAAAAGTAAAGTTTTCTTTTATAAACTTATCCTTTGCTTTCTTTTTAATCATTTCTCATCGTTTGATGAATATAATTTGTGCCTATACACAATATATGTCTAAAATAAATTAAAAATAATTTGAGTATGTTTAGATTTTAAAACATAATAATAAAATTTTCTTTTATAAACTTATCCTTCGCTTTTTTTTTTTTTATCATTTCTCATTGTTTGATGAATATAATTTATGCCTATACAATATATATTTTTCTAATTATATGATAGTCTAAAATAAACTAATATCATCACAAGCCAATGGTCAAGAGACTATATCTTATCTTAACAATTATCTATATGTCGATGATAATCATAATAGAATAAGACTATTGATATCATAAGTAGGTATATATTTAACCTATATAAAACTCATAATTGTTATCCTATGATCATATATTAAATTATTCAAGGCTAATACAAAAATTTCTTTGTCAAGTTCATTAGGGTTTCTACATAATCTAATTAATGATCATGCAATTAGAAAGTATTAAGCATAAAATAATTGAACAATTCTACTATTGAGTTCATAAAAATAAGAAAAGAATTTAAATTCAATCACATATCAAGTTCAAAATTATAACCCTAGATTAGAAAACTTAGCTCATGGTAAAATAAAGAGTTTTAAAACTTATCAAGAATAACATCATGAAAATCATAAAAAATTATAAACATGAAGAGTTAAACAGATAAAACTAATTTTTCTATAGTTTTTAATCTTTTAGTCTTTTTTATTCTAAAAATTGCTCTTTCTCTCTCTTCTTGATTCCTTAAAATAGTCTTTTTGATCTTCTATTTATAGGTTTATATCTTTAAATTAATGTAAAACATCAAATATAAGTCAGATTATGATTACTATTCATACATACTGTTCACACAGCTCTATCGTACTAGATTTTAAGAGTTGTGTTGCTGTCACTGTAGCAAAGTTATTGTTGTTTGTAACTATAGCAATCTTCTGTAGTTGGGTACTGTAGCAATTTGATATTTTTAGCTTATTTTCTTTGGATTTTTATTCCTATTTACTCTATTAACTTCAAACCTACGAAACAATAAAAAAGTATATAAAAAAATAAATAATTTTAATTTAAACAAACAAATACTAAGGTTGAAAGATAAAAATATTAGACATAATTAACCCCTATTAGTTAGTGCGTTGTACTCTTAGCTCTTATACACTTCTTACCGTTGTTGCACACAACCCTATTATCTTGTGCGCGTGCTTCACCGATTGTAGCCAACCTTAGGTCGGTCTAGGCTTGTCTTAGAGTTCGTGAGCTCTAATGAGTGTGTGTGCATACCCTTTCACTCTCCAATTTGCCTTTTCTCAGTGCAAGGCCCTAAACCAAGCATCAGTGTATCCTGAGAATAAAGGGACTAACAAACCACCCCCACCAGAAAAGGCCAACATCCTCATGGATAGGGTGTTTAGATACTCTTTCACTTCCCTTCTGAACTGCCATAATATCACTTCTTATTCCTAGCTCGCATCCATTGAGTTTTCACTTTTCCATTGAACCAAGCACCTCGTTTGTCAGTTCTTCTTACTCTGCCCTATTCTTCTATAATCAAGGATCTTCTTTACTTTCTTGTCAAACCATTTTCAAATAACAAGTGAAGCACTCTTGGCTTGTTAGTGCTCGCTATCAACTAATCCTCATAATACGGCTTGAGAAAATTGACATGAAAAGTAGGATGGATATTTAACCGTTAGGGCAGCTTCAACCGAGAAGCTACCCAATCTACCATTTTGATAACCTCAAAAGTTTTATCAAATTTAAGAACCAAACCTTAATCCATCGTCTTGCTACTGATCGTTTTTAGATCTAAAGAGTTAACTTGAGTAACACCTTGTCACCCATGTCAAACTCTATGGCTTTCAAATTACATTAATGTATTTCTTCATCCTCCGTGAAGCCTTAACTAAGATGTCTTTCGACAGCTTCATCAACTCTTGCTTGCAACGTTTAAATCAATATACTATAGGACACTTCCCTTTAGTATGCTACTTAGATACCTCCTATAGAGTCATCGGCTATCACGTCATCACCGACCCAGTTAGACTCATCCCTGTTGCACTCGCACGATTTATGTTATAACAAAACCACTACAGATCAGGCAAATTTGCCCAACTCATTTGGGTCATTGTCACTTAATGTCGTAGGCATTCCTCCAGTAGTGCATTCACCCTCTCAGTCCTCCGTCAATCTAAGAATTATTGGTAGTAGAAAAATTAAACTCAATTCGTAAGAGATTGAAGAGCACTATCCAAAACCTCTTAGTAAATTAAGCATCTTAATTATTGATGATATCTTTTGGTATTTCGAAGTATTTCATCAAATGCTTGTAGAATAACTCAACTACTTTCGCTAAGCATGCATACAGTGCGGGCATAAATATCTCATATTTTGAAAATTAATCCATAACCAACAAGATTGACTTCTGGCTGTTCACATTTGCCACTCTACCGATGAAGTCCGTCAAAAATGACTATCACAATTTTTTTAGATTTGATAAAGGTTGAAGAAGTTTTTCTTGCTTTCTCTTGTCCATCTTGTCTATTTGGCACACTAGGCAAGTTTTTGTTGGGGTTTAAAATCAGATTCGATGTGTGAGTGTATGTGAATAGTAAAATGCAAATATGTGTCACACACTGTACAGTGGAAGCAAAATATGCATTTCAAAACCACATAAAAATAAGCAATTTCATCAGTAATAGAAAATATACCTTTGATTAATCATCAGTGATGTTGTTAAATATATAGATCTCAAAGTCTCACCTTGAAGTATTATCTTGAACAAATCTAGTCCTTGACACAATTGGGATTAAAAAGCCAAAATAGTAAGTTTTATTTTGCAGAATTTCTAGCTTAACACTTAAGCCCTTTGGAATTCTCTCTCACTTGGCTAATTATGGCTTGAGAGAAAAATGTAACTCGTACTTCTATTTATCTCTTAGGCCGAATATATCTCTTGTAAAAGATGAAGGCAAAAACCTTTTTCTATCTTTCTTTCACACATATAGTTTAACCTTTTTACATGGTAGATAAAAGGCAATAACTACTTTTGTCTTATTCTCATATAATAGGGTAAACATTTTCTTAAGCCATTAACAAAATATCTCTTAAACTTTTAATTATTTTAAGTTATCAAAGGTACACTTAAATAATGCTTAACCATTAAGCATTATTAAAATAATCAAGTGATTGACAAGTGTCTAACACTTGTCCAAGTGTCTAACACTTGTCCAAGTGTCTAACACTTGTCCAAGTGTTATCCAAAGCTTAACCATTAAGATTTACTAAAATAATCATGTACATAACGAGTGTTCCATACTTGTCCAAGTACTATACAAAGGTTATCCTTTAAGGCTTAGTGATGTGTCAATTCTAAAAGTTAGAATTTGATACATGTCCATCCTGAGAGGTCCAAATACCAAATTCTGCTTATCCGTAAATTTCTCGAATTGAACTCTTCGACACAGTCTACTACCTTAATGCTCAACGAATACACTTTATATTGTGAAACTCTCTAAATTCACACCCAGTTTGTTCTTATGGAACTCTTCCACAAGTCAGTAAACTATGCCCTACATACACGTTACGGATATTACAAAGTGGTGCATTGAATCATACAAGTTAAGATTAAAACATATACGTATAGTCCCTCCATCACTTATATCCTAGAATAGCCGAGACTTAGATATTCACCATCAGATCTCTATTTGCTCGACTATGAACTTATCTCTAGATTTCTATTTTCATAACTAATATCTACAAACACATTTATGATATCATTTAACCTTACATAAAACTTCTTTTCGGGCTTTATGGTTGTGGCTAAAAGACTTTTTGAAATACAATTTCAAAGCATCAGGATATATAACTCACCCATATAAGCTAATGGATCCCATATCTACACACTAGACTCCATGAGCATTGGACCATACCCAACGACATCAGAGGTCAGACCATAAAATGTCTTTGAGATGTGTGGAATCAAAGCATAGTGGATCACTCACAAGCCCACCGTGACGCTTAAGTCAAAGAACCAAAAATACTACTCAACTTAAGAAGACCTTCTATTGACTGCTCTGTGAGATGTTTGTTAGAGGTCCTTGTGAGTTTGTTCAGTACCTAATTCTCACTAAATACTTGTATGCCTATACCAGATTCTATTAAGCTCACGGTCTGCGAAAACTAACTGTCTAGACAATTTAGATATAGATATACACAAATCTGAAAGGTATACTAATGGACCCGTGTCGACAACCATAAATAAGGAATGAAATATTTGAAAACATTACTACCCAATGACATTTTTTAACATCATTTGTAACTCCTAGCAATTATATCATTACTATAATGTTTTTGGTCTTTGTCCTAATTCAGACAATGTTCTAACTCTTAGAACTCTAACTCTTAGTATTGACCTAAATTTTTTTGTATCAAATTTAAACTCCTTTAGATTTGGAATGTCTTAAAAGTAACAAGCTTAATATCATATAATAAAATATTAACGATTTATTAAAATATTTATTATATAATTATTAAATTATAAATATTTATACAAAATTGGAATGGCATGTAAGCACCATCTTTAACAGTTTTGACATACACATGCACATCATTTCCTATCTTTGACCAGAAATATGAACGCTTTGACAACAACGTCATCTACTCGACCCTTGATGTTCGACCTAATAAGGATCTTGGGTTTCTCGTAACATTGTCCTCTTCAATTCCCACAGCTAGAGACATATAGTTTTTGCCCTATGCATAAATCAAGCATTCAATAATATGTTCATAGAGACAACAGTAAAATAAGTCCTCCTCCACTTACTATCTTAGTTTATCAACATTTATATGATTAAAAGCGTCCACCATCTAGTTCTGCCATCTTTTAAGTTTTGAAGTAGGTGTTCGCCATATTTTCCTTAACCAAAAAATTACATCCCTAATAAATAGAAGCTCCATATACCGAGATAATGAACCAGTGTCATTTTTTTCTTTTCATTTTTTAAGTTCCACTACTCCGCATCCTTAAGCTTTTGTCTCGTAAAAGCCAAATGATGCCTTCTTGGACTAGCATCTGTATGAACCTCAATAGGTAATCCAAAATCCAAGAGCTTGAGCACTGACTCTAAAGCTACAACTTTTTTAAACTTCTTGAATATGCGGTTGCATGTATGTGTCCAATTCTACTTTTAATCTTTTCGTAACAAGCCTATCAATGGGTTGACTTTCTATGAGCATCAGTGAATGAATATTTGGTAATAATTTGCAAACCCTAGTAAAGACCTCAATTCTACTACCTTCATTGATGTATGCCAGTCAAATATGGCATTTGACCTTCCTCTCATCCATCTTAATTTTTCCTCGGCTCACTCAACTAAGAACATTACTTCGTATTGACATACAACTTATGCTTCCTCAACCTAGAGAATACGCACTTTAAATAATCGATGTGATCATCAAAGGTCTCATTGTTATATCATAATATCATTAAGATACACTACAACAAAGTGGTCAAGATACTAATAAAGCACATCATTCATTAAATTACAAAAAGTAGTTGGGGCATAACTAAACTCAAACGGCATTATAAGAAACTCATATGACCTATAGCAGATGATACAAACTATCTTAACCTCATCACCTTCCATAATCCATACTTGCTAATATCCCAACCTCAAATCCAACTTTGTGAAGTAAGATGCTCTACCAATGGTATTTATTTTTTATTATCACTTTGTTGAATACACGGTAGTCTATGTACATGTATAGCAACCCATCTTGCTTTCTTTAAAACAACATTGGAATATCATAAGAGGCTTTTAAAGGCTAAATATAGCCCTCGTCTAGTAACTCATACTATTGCTTCTAAAGTTCCTACTAATTCAAAAGGTGCCATCTAATAGGGAGCCTGTGTAGGAGATAATGCACTAAGTTCTAACTTAATGTGGTCATCAATATGGGGCCTTGGGGCAAGGCTTTAGGAAGTTCAAGTGCATCAAGTCTAAAAAATCATCAAGTACAATGGTATACTTGTCAAGCACCTCCATAACCTAATCAGGCTTAATCTCTATTATTATTGTCAAAATTAATTTTTCCCCTCACTTTAAGCCTTTGCTAATTTTAGAAAATTAATGATGGGTCCTTCACACCCTAAGTTCGACATGGCACCATGCTCAGGGTTTCACCCATGAGCCACATGTTTTTTTAAAGATGGCATATTCCATGCCTAAAATTGATGAAGAAGTCTAAACCCAAAATTAAATCGTATTCTTCAAGAGGTATAATAATAAATCACACTTATTTTCCTATGCTCTAACCCATAACGTAGCGGTGGTCAGTTCTTGAACATTTGTGAGTGTTGTATTTATGGCCTATACCATCGATAACCCCTTGGACACCGATAAATTGATCTTTAACGCTTCTCTTTTGGACAAACAATTATTGGTCGCACCTATATTGAGTGATTGTCACTCATCGCTAAGCTTAGCATTACCCTCAAGATACATGCTAATGATCATCACTCATTACATTTCAGGCATTTGCGTAGCCTTAAAATACTTATTTATATCTCATAGAAAGTTCTCTAACTCTTTGGAATTCCTCAACCTATTAAAAATCTTTATTCATGGACTTTGATTTCAAAGACCTCACTTCCATGTGGACAAAAGTGCTACCCAATGCACGCTAGAGTGAGCCCATCTTAGTTTGCATCTCTACAACAATATACCTACTAATGAAGCATTGTCCTACATCACAGTGTAGAGTTTCTCTGAGTAGTCAATGATGAAGACCTCCATATGTTCCCTTTTAATGTCGCCAACTCTATAGAATGGGCTTCTACTATCTTCACTAATCCTTCATTAGCATTAGCCTAAAAAGCACCCACCACCTCTTCTATACAGGCCAGCCTATCTTTTTCCATCTCTTTGAATATGTTTGTTGCTTATGAATTTTTAAATTTCAAAATTCTACAAACCGACCTTTGATATAAGTTATTAAAGTACTTTTTTAAAGATGTGGCAAGCCTTGCGATGGCATTGTCCTTTTCAACCAGCCAACCTTTTTAACAATACAGACTGAGGCTATGTATACTGATGCACTAATTTTTAGCAAATAACAATAAGAAGAAAGAAGAAATGCCATAACAACTTGCTTTTATAGAGGACACAACCCTTAACTTTTTAATTACTCATTAGAAAAAATAATAACACACTAATTGTTATCACTTTAAAACTCACTCTTCAATCTCTTAATTGTTTACAATATTGAATAAATTGAATGCCTTACATAAGTAACTCTTTAAGTATTTATAGTCAAAATTATGTAACCAACACCCCTTGGTTACTAAGGAGAAGTTCAAGCTATATCCACCATTTGTCCTTCATGCCTTGAATCTCGATCAAGGTGTTGCACTGTGATCGTGCCATATTTTTACCACTTCTTACTTAAGAAGGAGAACATGGCTTAGACTCAGAAGGACCAAATCCCCACTTCCTTCAAACTAGGTTAGCAAATTGTCATGTCTACCATATCAGCACCTAACTCTTTTATGCCACTATTGGTGCCTAAAATCTTAAAATTATAGAATATTCTTTCAACAACCCACTTCCCTTCATTTTAGGAATTGCCCAACTTACTTCTTACTTGATGAATCATATCTCTTAAACATAGGACATGTACAACTACCCACTAAGCCTACTTCTAGCCAAGATATTAACTTTTCTTTTTTAAAATAAAATAAAATAAAATATTTTAATAATTAAATTATTAAAATAAATTAATGTTAACAAGTTTAAATAGGCAAAATAATTTTTAAAAACTAAACTCATACCCGATTTATTATCATACTGATTTTCATGGATTGGCTCTTTAATAACCCAGTTCAATAAAATTAGAACCAATAAATTTTATTTTATTTTATTTTTGGCATAGATTCATATCGTTTTAACAAGTGGTATCAACTTTTGCAACCTAACTTTAATTGGAATATTTAAATTAACTAAATTTTTATCTTAAACTGACATCTAAGTCAATTAATTAATTTGAATTTGCATATATTAGTTTAGATGACGTTTAATCTTAAACAAAATTCAAGTGAATCTTGGAACGATTCTTGACCCAAATAAATAATATGTCGTGGAATTGGTGGCTTCCACCAACAGGTGTGAGTTCTACGTGGACATATGATAACTAAACCCCCCTTTTGTAATTCTATATCATATGTGTTCTACTGATTTTGAAATACAGTGTGTAAAATATAATTAAGGCGTCTTCTTACCCTAGATGAAACCTAACAAATATAAAATTCTTCATGGCTAAGGAAAATACACACGTAGTCTTAACCTATAAGTCTTCCAACCGAAAGTCCCATAAATTACATCTCTCCTCTCGAAACTTCACTTTCAAATATCCCACAAAACTTATCCTATATAAACAAGTCCCCTTACTCAACATGAAACTCCACATTAACAGCACATCACTTCTCTCTAAATATCAACTAACTTTCAAAAAGATGGCGTTCAGACACCCACCTCCTCCACGACCACCAGACCCATATGCTCCTCCGCCACCACCACCACCGCACTTCCATGGTCCTCCACCTCCTCCGCCTCCACGTCCAGTGTTCTATCCGCCACCTCACCATCACCACCACCACCACCACCATCCCCCACCTCCACCCCCTCCTTTTTCACCACCTCCTGGCCCCCCAGGTCCTCCACCACCGTATTATGATCCCTACAGGCCACCTCCGCCTTGGCGCCGCCCCCCTCCTCCCCCTTATTAGTGTGTAAGCTATCAGTAAGTCTTAAAAGAGAATAAATATGGATTCTACATGTGGTGTGCTACCATGAGGCTGGCAGATGAGATAAAAGAAAAAGGTCCACATTTTTTGCTTTCCTCAATTTAAGAACGAAAAGAGTTCATTAATATTGAGTTTTCTTTTCTTTTTTAGTTTTTTTTCTCTTAAAAAATAATAATTTATCTGCTATCATGTTATATTACAGCTGTACTTTTGTATGCTTGATGCTTGAGTCATATATATTATCAAGAGCTTATAAATTGGTGTAGATAATTTCAATGTTTTTTTATTGATCTATTTGATTAATTTAATCCATCTAGATAGTTTGTACTATTTTGTTTCATAACTTAATAGAACATGGGGTCCAAATTGATTAATGGTTAATCTCAAAACTGCCGATAAAGACCAAATAATTCATATTTAATTTCTTATTTTCTCATTGGTACAACGTTCAAGAAAATAGTGAGCGTATGACGTTTTGGGCAAAGAAAAAAAATGCATTTTTATTTATTGATGGACGATTAATATTAATTTTTTTTTGGGAATTTCCAGATTTTGATTGAATTACGAATCAGCTGGAACTGTATTCAATGGACTGAGACAATTCTGCTTCTTGATTCCAATTAGAGTAGATGAATCAGCATCCACCTAAGTAGCTACTCTTATTTACAAGAATTGCAAATTGAGTACGAACAATGCTATCTCAATATTGATTACCAATGATTAATGAAAATGCTACCAACCTTATTTCTGTTTGTGCAATTGTAATAACAAAGTAGTTGTGTGTGACTTCGTCCATTGGCCCTTGTTTTGTTCTGTTGTATTTGCTTGAAATCACAAGCAGCCATCGATTAGGCAGTAACCATGACCACTTAATTTACTGCATGATATGGTCAGTGCCCATTTTGTACAGGATTTTTGGTTGTCCATGCTTAACTTAGCCTTAATTGTTGCTGAGGCATTTCTTTCTGCTCGAGCCTCCGCAATCTAGAACTTGGGCTATATGTAGGAGAAGCCAACTTGGCCAGATAGAAATGTCTCTTACAGAGATTGAAGCCTTTTGTGTAGTTCCTGTTCTCGTTGTTGTAGTTTGTTTAATGAATTGTCTATTGCAAATAAATATGTAAATAAATAAATAATTCTTCCCGGACTTCAATCGTTAATACAAAAAAAGAACAATGATGTCTAAATACAATTTCAAAAGGAATTGTAACAGCAGAATGCAATGTGCTATTACCCTCTGACTGTATGACATCATGGAATAGTGAAAATTTATGCGCATAGATCTCCTCCCAAGAATACCGATACTGAGTGAACAAAATTGTTTAATTACTTTTTACATCAAACTGATGAACTATCAGCTGAAAATGTAGCCTTAATATTCTTTCCCTCGCCAAGGTTGCCTGCAAAAGCATCAACATGCAAGTTCAAATCAGCCAACAAATGAAAATACGATTCATTGTTAAAGAAACGAATTTGTTTTGAAACACGAGTACTGAAATCATTTAGAAACCTGTTTTTGCCAATTTGGAAAAGAAGTAATAATGACAAGCACAAGTACTTGTACGGTTGAGCCTGTCATTATTCCAATCCAAGGGCCTTTCCCTCTGAGACGAAGAACGAAGCATAGCACGGCTGCTGCCGGAATTCCAACCCGGTAATACGCACCAAGATTACAAAAGCCTCTATGTGTTGCCACCCACATCCTTTAGCTACCCCCGATGAGGAAATGATAATTTCATTGTTGGTGTATGTGAGAATTTTGATTAAAAATCATCAGAATACAATTTGGAGAGTAAGTCAAGTGTGTTGGGTACACAAGAATTAAAAACGGACGCGAAAAGAGATGAAAGACGCATTTGGCAGTACCCAGGTGTGGGCGTCACTGTGGGGCCCAAAACAACACCTAGGCACCGCAGCGCCAGGTGCTCAGCGTTGCGGTGCCCAGGCAGGAATGTCCAGCGCCGTAGTGCCAGGAGTTGGGCACCACATCGCCCAGCGCGGAAAAAGGTTTTCTAATTTGATTTGGCCTATTTCAACTCTCACTTATTCCAGAACTCCCTAATACGACTCCCATACATTTAGAGTAAACATAAAATATCTTGAAACCTATATAAAGGCTCTCTATTAGCTTGTAAACACAACCTAAGCTATCTTAATGAAATCTTAGAGAGAAAACACAAACCTTTGTGATTAGAGTGAGATCTTTGTGATCAAACATACTGTGTTTATTTGTGAGAGAAAACCCTTAGTTTACAAGATAGAGTATTTTACTTTGTGAGTCTTTCTTATAAAATGTATACTTTGTGAGTGCTTTGAGATTTAATAATAAGAGTAAATGATCTTGATCTACCGTAGACGTAGGTAAGTTGTCGAACCACGTAAATTCTGTGTGTTCTGCTTCTATATTTCTCTCTATATTTTCTTAATTACTTGTTCTGCATTATTTTGCTTGTTTGTGTGCTTCCGCTTCAACAAATGGTATCAGAGCCATGTTCTAAGAAGACATAACCACATTTAAGTATGAGGTAGAGAAATTCAATGGTACGATTGATTTCAATCTGTAAAAGATGAAGGTTAAGGCGTTATTGGTAAGTCAACAGTTAGGCTCGGCATTAGAGGAGACTACAACTCCATCTAGTGAAGAAGAAAAGATGCCAGAGTCATGTAAAGCTGAAGCAGAAAGAAGGGACATTCAAGAAAGAGCTCATAGTACAATCGTTCTATCATTGAGCGATGAAGTACTAAGGGAAGTAGCAGGTGAGACAGTGACGATTGGTCTTTGAAAGAAGCTTAACTCCCTTTATATACAAAAATCGTTGGCCAACAGATTGCATATAAAGAAGAAGTTGTATCAGCTGTCTATGTCAGAGGGGACGCCGATGAAAAATCATATAGACATTTTCAATAAGATCATTCTTGATCTTGATTTTATCAACATCAAGATAGAATATGAAGATAGTGCAATTATCCTGCTTAGTTCTCTCCCCAAGAGTTATGAGAACTTTTTTGATACGTTACTCTATAGCAGAGAGAGTTAGGGAGAGCTTTCCACACCAAATATGGTTTTTTTAACAAAGATAAGGTCACTTTTATTGTTGGTCCGCAATGGATCACCATTAGAAATCAAGATATTAGGATTTGACTTGTCAATCGATTCATAACCTTTCGAACACAAACAATATCTATTCGAAGCCCCTTTACTTGTAAGAGTACGTCTTCGATCTGTCGATTATGCCAAAAAAAAGGATAAAAGAAAAAGGTCGATTGACAAAAGAAAATCGAGATAATTTCCAATATATTAAAACAAAAGTTCATTTTAATGGATTTAATCACTATTATTTTTCTAAGCTCGGATAAAAAAAAACAAACCCATTTTTCTTCAGTAATTAATAATCTTCCCATGTGAATTATATAAGAATTTGCTCTTTTTACTATTTATAATCGAAGAGTTTTTGATACTTCATTTCTTTGGTAACGATGAGCGATGTGAAATCATCATTAAACTCAAAGTTATTAAGGAAGCAGACAAGGGCAATGCAGAAAGCCTATTTGTAAGAGAAAGACCCTCATATAGAAATGGAAGGAAACATGGCTTAAGATTAAAGTTCAAGACTCCTAGAAAGTGTTATTGCTGCAAGAAAGAGGGGCACTTCATAAAGGATTGTCTAGAGAAGAAAGCGGATGTTATGCTTGCCTATGATGATAGCTATGACAGCGCAGAGACACTCATCGCTGCTAATGGTAAGAATACTAAACATTGGGTTCTTAATTCTGCTTGTACATTTCACATGTGCCCGCACAAGTCTTGGAATATGAATTTTCAGCCCATTAGTGGTGGTAAAGTGTTAATGGATAATGATGTTGCATGTCAGATGATGGGAATTGGTAGTGTTAAACTTAAGCTGCATGATAAACGAGTGAGAGAGTTGACAGATGTTAGGTATGTTCCTGACCTCAAATGAAACTTGATCTCACTAGGGACTTTAGACCAGAATGTGTGTTTCATTAGGATCAATAAAGGGGTTTTGAGAGTATTAAAGGGTTTCATGGTGATAATGAGAGGAGAGAAGCACAAAGGTGTTTATGTGCTTAAGGGTGAAGTTGTGAGTGGTTCTACATTATTCTCCATAGATGATGAGAATATACAAACCAAGTTGTGGCATCTTAGACTGGCATATCTAAGCAAGAGAAACCTAAAGGAGTTATTTAGTCAAAAAGCGTTCGGTGAGGATAAGTTCAAGCCATTAAAATTTTATAAGCATTGTGTTCTTGAGAAAGCATATAGAGTGAGATTTAATACCGACGAGCACAAGACTAATGGGACTCTTGACTACATAAACTTGAATCTTTGGGGACCAACTCAGACAGCTACTCATGGTAGTGGTAGGTATTTTCTCAATTTGATTGATGACTATTCAATGAAGCTATGGGGTCTATGTGTTGAAGAGTAAAGATCAAACGTTTGATCTGTTTAAGACTTGGAAGGCTCTTGTTGAGAATTAGACTGGCAAAAGGGTAAAGAGGTTAAGAACTGACAATAGCTTCAAGTGTTGCAATTGAGAGTTTAATGGGTTTTGTGTCAAGCATGGGATTGCAAGACATAGAACGGTAAGATCAACACCACAACAGAATGGCGTAGCTGAGAGAATGAACAGAACCATACTTGAAATGATTAGATGCATGCTTAGCAATACAAAGATGTCCAAGGTATTTTAGGAAGAAACTATAGTGACTGTAGCTTATTTGATTAATAGAAGTCCCTCCTCAGCAATTGACTTCAAGACGTCAGAAGAGAAGTGGTCTGGAAATCCTCTTAAATATGACCACCTCAGAATATTTGGTTGCCCTGCCTTTGTACATGTTAAGGAGGGGAAGCTGGAACCTAGAGCTATCAATTGGGTATTTATAGGGTATTCCGAAGGAGTGACAGGATACAAGGTATGGGGTAAAGACTTAACACCACTAAGGAGTATCATAACTTGTGACATGATGTTTGATGACACGATCATGCTGAAAGCCTCCCAAAAGAATGAGAAAAAAGAACCTGTGTCCAAGGAAGACTCAACACTTAAGTTAATGGAAGTTGAAGTAGAGCCCGAGAGTATATTTAATATGCCCCCAGATCAGCACTTCAACAAGGAGATCCTTGGAGATGAACCAAGAATACCGGTGTGTTCCTCTAAGTCCACCCAAGGAAAGACTAGGACTCCTAAGATGGAACTTGAAGAATACCAGTTAGCCAAAGATAGGTTAAGGAAAATGATTAACCCACCAACTAGCTATGCACAAGCAGATTTAGTTGCTTATACTTTTAATTCTTCTTACACTCTTGAATATAATGAGCCTAGAACATATGGTGAGGTTATAAATAGTAAAAACCAGAAAGAATAGCAGCAGGCAATAGAAGAATAGATTAGTTCTCTTAGGAAAAACAATACCTGAAAGTTGGTGGAGAGACCTCAAAAGAAAGTAGTTTGGTGCAAGTAAGTGTATAAGGTGAATGACGGTATACCGGGGATAGAGCCTACGAGATTCGAGGCGAAGTTAGTTGCACAAAGTTTTACTCAGAGAGAGGGAGTTGACTTTCATGAGATATTCTCTCCAGTCGTCAAGCACACACCCATTAGGATTTTGTTAGCCATGTGTGCAAATCTTGATTTACATCTAGAGTAGATGAATGTAAAGACAACTTTTTTGCATAGAGAGCTTGAAGAGATGATATACATGACATAGCCGTAAGGGTTCGAGGAGCCCAAAAATGAAGATTATGCTTGCTTGCTAAAAACGTCATTATATAGGTTAAAGCAATCACCTAGACAGTGGTATAGGAGATTTGATGAGTTTATGATGGCTTGTGGTTTTAGTATGAGCAAGTATGACGGATGTGTGTACTTTAAGAACATAAGTTGTGGGATGATGTATTTACTTCTATATGTCAATGATATATTGATCGCATGTAAAAATATGAAAGAAATACATAAACTCAAGAAGAAGTTGAGTGGTGAGTTTGAGATGAAACATTTGGGAGCAACGAACAGAATATTGGGTATGGATATTGTGAGGGAAAGAAAAGATGTTATATTCTTATCTCAACAGCGATATATACTCAAAATTCTAGATAAGTTTGGTATGTCCATCACAAAGGTTATCTCTACTCCTTTGGTCATGCATTTCAAACTTTCAGCAGCATAGTCACCGACATCCGAAGAGAATAAACTGTAAATGAGTGAAGTACTGTATGCAAGTACTATGGCGAGCATCATATATGCAATAGTTTGCACGAGACTAAACATAACACAGGCTGTGAGTGTGGTGAGTAGATACATAGCAAATCCGGGTAAGGATCATTAGCTTACAGTGAAGTAGATCTTGAGATATCTCAAAGAGACATCAGATCATGGGTTGATGTGTAAGAAGGATGGGAACAGTAGTGAAATGGTAAGAGGATACGTAGGCTCAGATTATGCAGGTGTTCTAGACAAGAGATCGTTGATAAGTTACGTATTCATAGTGTTTTGGTGTAGTATATGTTGGAGATCAGTTCTACATCATGTAGTTGTACTATCTACCACAGAGGTAGAGTACATAGCTATTAAAGAGGCTGTGTGGTTGAAAGGCATATGCGAAGAGGTAATGGTTAGTGAAGATGTGAACACCGGTGTATATTGTGACAGCCAGAGTGTCATACACCTAAACAAACATCAAGTGTTCCACGAGAGGTCTAAACACATTAATGTGTAGCTTTATTACATTCGAGAGATTGTCCAAAGGGGGGAAGTTAGTCTAACAAAGATAGTGTCATCTAAAAACCCTGTTAACATGTTGACTAAGCCACTGCCCTTGGTTAAGTTTATCCTATGTAAGGACTTAACCGGAGTCACTACTTTGTAAGGGTTACCAAAGATGCAAAAATAACAGATAAAGTTACTTTGTGAATTATTTTAAATCAAGTAGAGGATTTATGAGAATATTAATTAAAAATCATAGGGATATGATTTGTAAAGCATGCTAAGGGTGTTGGGTATGTAAGGATTGAAGACGAATGCTAATGGAGACGAAAGACGCATCTGACGGTGCCCAGGTGTGGGCGCCACAGCTCCTAAAACAGTACCTGGGCGCCGCAGTAGTAGGTGCTCAACGTCGCAGTGCCAGGAACTGGGCTCCATACCACCCAGCGTAGAAAAAGGTGTCCTAATTTGATTTGGCATATTTCAACTCTCACTTATTGCAGGACTCCCTAATACGACTCTCATACATTTAGGGTAAATTTAAAATGTCCTAAAACTTATATAAAGGCTTTCTATTAGCTTGTAAATACAACCTAAGACATTTTAGTGAAATCTTAAAGAGAAAACACAAAACTTTGTAATTAAAGTAAGATCTTTGTGATTAAACATCTTTTATGTTTGTTTTTGAGAGAAAACTCTTAAGTTACAAGAGAGAGTGTTGTACTCTATGAGTCTTTTTTGTAAAATACATACTTTATGAATGTCTTAAAATTTAATAATAAAAATATATGATCTTGATCCACCATTGACATAGAAAAATTATTAAACCACGTAAATTTTATATATATATTTTTTATTTTTTTCTTTTACTTTTTTAATTTATTATTTTATATTGTATTACTTAAGTTATATTATTTGTCTATTCCCTTTCACTTCGAGGATGGTAGAATTGTTTTTTTCTTTAAAAAATCCCTTACCAGAAAGTACAGCTCGCTAGCTGTCCATGATAATTCCAAGACTGATGAGGGGAATTAATTCTGCAACATAATTCACAACTTCCTTGTTACTGTTAAAGGCATATGCCAAAACATTGCGGCACCAGAACAGAGTTGCGCTCACTACGATCGTCTCGGTGACTGCAAAAACCAATACAACACGGGCAGATAATCATGCTGCCTGTGGATTACCAGCTCTTAATTCATTTGATACTCGAGTGTTGCAAAGTAGTGGATCACGTGTAACTTAGTACTTATATACAGCGGGGCAGTTATATCTTAGCAAGTAGAATTGTTTCATCTACTCTTAGTGCATTCTTCTGAAACAACATATAAATCAAACCTTGCATCACCGCCAATTCCTTGTGGTATAAAGTAGTGTATTGATGATATTGTCAGGCTGCACATGAAAATCAATGGTGATTAAAATCGATTCAGTTGAAAGTTGTGCAATCAACAACCAAAATTACTGGTGCAGGAGCTTACCATATGGAAAGAACTGATATTTCAAGTTTCGAATTTGGTAAAAGCCCAAATAGTTAAAGACAGAAAACAAACAAAAACAACAATTGGAAAATAAGCTCGAGAAAATACCAAAACATTACCACAGTGGGTAGCGCAAAGGAGAGGAACTCCTTAATGCTAGAGAAAATGTCTTTAAAGATGATGCAGGAACAATTTTTAATATTTTTGTGTTTATTTTAATTTAGTAATATTTAAAATTTGAAATAATATCTCAATTGTGAATTTTTACGAAAAAATTTTGTCAACATCAACAAATTTTTTACATTATATTTCTCACCAATAAATTATTGTGGACGAGCAGAAAATTTAAATTTTGTGTTCTTAATTTTTTCTATAAAGAAAATTAGCCCAAAAAATATATTAATGAAGAATATATAAAAGTAGTTTTAAAACCCTTTTTTATAGTATTAGAATTCTTATATTATCTAAATTCTTAATCCTAATAAGATTAAGATTTATATTATTTTAATTTAGATAATTAAAATATCTAATTTTAATTTAATTAAATAATTTAAATAAATAATCTAATTATTTATGTAATTTCATAACTATTATAGAATGGGTCAATAATTGATTGAGCCCAATAAATTTAATCAAACTAAATATGGGCCAATCAAATTAATTAATTGGTTCTAACAAGTTTAATCAAATTAAAAATAAATCATTTGATTAAACTCTTTAATCAACATGATTTTATTTATTAATTTCATATTACTCCACTAAAAATATAAAGTTGAACTCTTAATTTTACAAATAAATTATAAAATAAAAAACTGTCTTTATCCATTTAATAATCATTTCATATAGATAAATTCTCCACAAGTATTTATAATTAGAGCTAGGTCGACTATTTGTTAACCTCTCTAATTACATCTTTATCCTTGATTCACATTGGTCCTTTTTTGAACATTTAATTTGTAAAATTCACAAAGTTATTATTTTCTTTAACTGTTAAAGAAAACTGAGCGCTCATAATGTTCAAGACCAGAATCAATTATCAATGGAACAACTTATTTAACTTCCTTTCAGAAGAAATGGATTCCATATTTGTGAGAAATGTTCCTAACCATCTATTTTGTTATATTTATAAAATACTTAATAATTGATTGAAAATCTTTTATAGTCGATCCCTTGTAAATTAATAAATATAACTCAATAAATAGGAGTTCATTAATCACTCAGATTTAGATTAATCCATATATCTTATATTGTAATAAAATAAATTCTCTTTACTAACGGAGATTAATAGAGAGTTAATTTTATCGTGGTCCAGTCTTATATAATCAACAATGTACAAAGTGCCTTCATTTTCTATGTCAACACATAGAATGATCCAGATAAGACCATTGTATATAATATATAAATAGACCGCATTTATAGTCTATCAAAATGAAATTTCTATCTTTATCCAGACTAAAGACAAGTTTAGATTATTACACTTAAACTTAATCCTCTCATATATAACTATCATATACTGAGTTTACAGTTACATATAATAATCAAGGAATTTCATGATATTTGAATAAAATAATTATAATTGCAAATATAATATTGAATGAATAACCTCTATTAATTATTTTCAGTAGTATCTAAATACAAATAATTATACTTTTAGGGCATACTTCCAACAGATGAAAGTGCGAGGTCTTTCACATGATGAAGAGTAACTTATTTAAAGTGCAAAGATGATTGCATTGAAGTAATAAGCTAAATCAATGGATAATGCCACCCTTGTATTTCTTAATTCTGATTTGAACACTAGAGCACAACATAGAAGAATATGCAACAATAGAGTGGCACATGAGTTTAAGAATATAGGCAAAATCAAGATTTGAGACTGGAGATTGCGAATTAGTGATCGAATAATAGCAAAGGTAGGTAATGCAGGTATGAGCCAAATAGCGTATTTGTAGGCTTTCATAGAAATCTGAGGGTCTTTGCCTACAAGTATTAATAGTTTGTCCATAAATATCCAAAGGACGAAAATTAGAAGAGATATTGGAATGAGAAAGATTATTGCAGAGTTTCCAACGCAACTCGAAAGGATGCTGCTCCGCTTAGGTACACATTCGAATCTGTCTTAGGCTTTTTCTTTGTTTCTATAAGATATGCTCCTCCAACCATATTTACTTGTGATGTACCTAGGTTGGTTTGGTCTCTTCCATAATCTTTGTAGTTAATGGTATTAGGTAAACTACAAGCTATGCTACCTATACCAAACACTAGTGTACCTGTGCTTCCTAATTGGTAAACTGGATCTCACTATTGATCATGAAGGTCTGCCTATGGCTCTGTATCTACCTCAATCCACTGGTGCTTATTAGACTGGTGTAGGATCAACTTATAAATTAAAGTTAAAAGTTCATTTTAATATTATATATCTTGAGAGTTTGAAGCTTATAAGAAAGAAGCCTAAGATTCAAGTGTCCAACCCAAAAGACTAGTCTAGTCTACCTATGGCTCTATATTTACCTCTGTCCATTGGTGCTTATTCACTGGTACAGAATAAACTTATAAATTAAGTTAAAAGTTAATGTGAATATTATATATCTCTTGGATGGTTTTGGGCTTATAAGAGAGAAGCTTATGATTTAAGTGATCAACCCAAAAGACTAGTCTAGTATGTAGATTAGCATCCTATTTATAAATTCAAGTATCAATCTTTTTCTAGTCAATGTGGGATAACTAACTCACTCAACAATCCCCCCCTCAAATAAAACCTCTGCCGACACCCGACCCTTTTGTTCAATAGTGAGCTCGTCCATATTTTGGCTATTAGAGTCTGACTTTGATACCACTTGTTAAGGGGCAAATGTAGAACAATTAACTCACTCAACAATCCTCCCTCAAACAAAGGCTTTGTTACCACTTGTTAGGGGCCAATGTAGGACAACCATCTTACTTAACAATTTTCCTCAAATGAAACCTCTACCGACGTAGAACCAACACAAGCCTTTTTGTTTAATAATAAGTCTATCCACATTCAGGCAACTAAAGCCTCTTTCTGATACCACTTGTTGGAGAGCCTTGGGCTTATAAGGTGAAAACTTAGGATTCAAATGTCCAACCCAAAATACTAGCCTTATAGATAAAGATATTATCATTCTTATAAACTTAAGAATCAATAATTTTTTAGTCAATGAAGGATAATTAACTCACCCAATAATATATATATATATATACACTTGACAAGCTTAAAGCTAAACCCAAAACTCTACACAAACTCTATATTATCAGCTAGTTGTTTCTCTTCAATACTATTTTAACTAACACATCATTTTACAAGCTAATCTCAATGGATTGAATAATTTGAAAATATATTTTCAATTGTCTCAATATTTGTTTGTGGTAACAATAGTAGTATGGAAAATTAATGAATTTTGAGTAAAACAAAATACTTGGTGGTATAATAATTTTTAAGCTAAAAAATAGCTTCATAAATTACTTCTGTCTAGTGAAGGATATAGATATTTTTAATGAGTAATACTAAGCATTTCAAAATTTTATTCTAAATGTGATGTGTCAAGTAAATATTGAGTGGTGAAATAGTGTAAATTTTAAAATCATTTATTACACTCAATATTTACTTAACACGTCACTTTTAAAATACAATTTAAAAAAATTTAGGACGACTAGCAATACTCTATTTTAATAACAAAAGAGTTAAAAGCCTTATTAATCCTTCTATACTTTACTAATTTATTGATCTGCCACAAGTTTTTAGGAACAATCACTAAATAAAGTCAAGCTAAAGCACAGTTTTAAAGTGGACTGAGATATTAAGATGGACATATCTCTTTTGAAATACTATCGGCTAGAAAATTATATAATATTAAAGGAAAGAAAATAAATCAAGATTATTGGAAATAAAAAGCGATCATTAGAATAAGCTTTTGAAGAATCTTGTAACAAAACTTATATATTCGTTTCTCAGTATATGAATTTTATTTTCTAATTATTAAAAAGGAAATAGTTTCTGGGCCAATTAAAAATTTTGATCAGGCAACTAATTGAATCAACGGAATTTTTTTTTAACATCTATTTTGAACAAGTTATTTGATCTTAAGCTCTATCTTCAGAGCTTTTAACAAATTAATCCAAGTTTGGTCTTGAAAACCCTAAAACTCAGCTTAATTCCATTTTGGCTCTTGTAATAGATTTTTCCTATGTCACGCCCCGTGTATTCTTAAGTATTTTTTCGAGTACTTGACACGCGATTATACCTTCTAAAGGCTACTAAATTTATAAAGCATTACATAGACTATAATTTTTAGAAAGCCCATTGATTGGAATAGAGATAGCTAAACCTATAACTTATAGGATAAGTTTTATCTCTATCTAGATATGATGGCATCTAAAAATATTCTTTGTCATCTTATTCCATCTTGTATATATACTGTTAAATCATTTAAATCTTAGTCGTTAATTGTATAGGGCCACTAGTATAAAATAGGAACACCCTTAGTTGTACAAACTATCTTATAGCTTGTATTCTCTTTCAATTATATGGAGAACATTTTCATAAACACTTGGTGTGCTTGTCTTTCATTATTTCTTTGTGATGTTGTTTTAGGTTGCTTAGCACACAAAGCACTAAGGCCACACAATTCTCAAAAAGATTTGTGACATTTAGTATCAAAGCGGGTTCAAAGAAGATGGTGAAAGACATTGTAACATCGTCAGAGGTAACTAAAGAGATGGGTAAAGACCCCGAAGCTAGGAAGAATAACAACATACCTCATGAGAATTAGATTGACCTAAGCTATAATCAGGGAACATGGGGAAACAACTTGGTGACATTGTGGAAAAGGCAACGGATTTTCTTGGAAAGTTAGAGTAACATGTGGAGAAACTCAAGGTAGACCTCAACACTCAAGGGGTCGAGCTGAGATCTCTTATCGATACATCCATTAAGAGTTATGCTAATAAGTAGCAAGACTAGAGCAGGGCTTTTCAAGAGAAGGTCTACACCACTATAGACAAGGTTTAAGCCCAGTGAAGGAGCTATATCGAGGGTTTGAAGTTGAAAAAGGAGGATGTGGTACTGTACAAGCGAGTGGCTTAATGACTGGCTAGCACTCAAGTTATGGTAACTGCACCATGAGTTGAGGCTCTTGAGCTAATGGAGTTCAGCAGTAAATGGAACACAAATGAGCTTGATAAATATTTCTTGCAAATTGAGAGATATTTTAATGCCTTAGGCATACTGAACGAGGATAAGATAAATACCATGACACTATATCTTTTTGATCATGTAATTCTATGGTGGCAATGGGAAAAGGCTAAGAGATACGCAAGGGTAATTGTACCATTAACACCTATAAAAAATTGTAACATAAGTTAAAGTGTCAGTTTTATCCAAAGAATGTGGCGTATGATGTTAGAAAATAGCTGAAAGAATTAAAACAAACCAAGTCTATTAGCGAATGCATAGACTACTCCTTGTTGATGCTATTGATCCCCAACATGAGTGAGGAGACTTACTTTTCACTTTTCTAGATGAATTACAAATATGGTCATCCAATAAGTTGAAGCAATGTACAGTGGTGAACATATCCGATGCCCTTACATTAGTTGAGACGCTCGTGGATTACCACAAGGGTGACGTAGGGGAAGTCCAGGCATGCTAAGCCCAATCATAGCAAAAGTGGGGGAGCCAAGGAGTCTCAACCTCTGTAAGATAAGGAAAGGAAAGGCAATCCACCCATAGGGAGAGCACAGAAGCGCTATGGCAGAAGAAAACTGAAATAAAACTACTTTCTTTGCGATGAGGATCATTGGGTGAAGAACTATCTGAAGGAAAAAGCTATCAATGCATTGTTAGAGACTTAATAAGTGGGTAAAAATGGTTAATTAAGGTGTAAGTAGTTGCTCAATGCCCTAAAAGCAAAACGGCCAGCATGCGCACCAACGAAAATTGCACTTATGTACGTTCAAGCCTACATAAATGATAAAAAGACTCAAGTGCGAGTAGATACGGAAGCTATGCACAACTTCCTAAAGCGTGCAAAAGTGGAGCACTTGGGTCTGAAGGTGGAGAAAGAAGTTGGTTACCTGAATATAGTAAACATTGCAAGAAAACCACTAAACGAGGTCATATGTGGAATAGAGATATACCTCGAAAAGTGGCATGGTAAGGTAAACTTTTCAATAATACCTCTTATTGACTTTGATGTTGTTTTTGGTATGGATTTCTAGCAGTTGTTTAATGTTGTGCCAAATTCCTCAAATGAGGACCATGCATGGTGTTAATGGTAAACCAACCCATGGGTGGGCAATCCGAGCCAAATGCCAACACTACTCTTTTTTTTGTCATACAACTGAAGAAATTTGCCAAGCAGAAAGAAGAGATGTACCTCACTATAATATGAGAGGTGGATGATGAGGCCAACAAGAACAAGAATAAGCTTCTAACGGAGATTATGAAAGTACTTGGGGAGCGGAGAGACGTAATACCAACAGTGATCCCACAGAAATTACCCCCAAGATGAGTAATCAATCACGACATTGAGTTTAAGCAAATGACTAAGCTTCTAGCCAAAACATCTTACTGAATGTTTACACTAATCTATATATTTATTATGGTATTCACTGATAGACCAACATCAATGAAAATAGATTAGGAACATAATATTTGAGAACATATTTACAAAATGACATATCCTAGTACTATTTGTAACTCTTTGCAACTATGTTATTACTATTATATTCTCAGGTTTTTATCCCATTTCAGACAAGGCTCTAACTCTTTAAATATTTTTGACTCTATAACTTGATAACTCTTATCAATGCCAACTCTTAGCATTTATAATTCTCAACGTTGCTAATTCTTAGCACTGATCTAAACTCATTTAAACCAGATCTGAACTCTTTCAAATCATACAATGTCTAAAATATTACAATCATCTTACCATATATAAAATATAATTAGTGATTTAATGAAATGATAATACTAGTATAAATATTAAACAAATATTCATACATAATTAAATGGTACGTAAGCATAAATTCCAACACTAACACCATATTAACAAGACAAATCATTGTATATAATATTATCTCATAATAAAATACTATTCCATTTGATTAAGAGCGATTTTAAATACATCTGCATTATATGAGGATGATTATTTTGATTATTCATTTATTTTTATACAAGCATAACTAACCCCCACAAATTATGCTCTCATTGTGATTATCAACGTAAAGGAATGATCATTTCATGTTATGACAATTAAATAAACATAATATAGCAATTAGGGAGTCAAAACATGAATATAAATAAATAAATAAAATTCTAGGAACAGTACCAAATGTCGCGGGGTTTGGAAAGTGAAAGCCTTGGCATTCTTGAATTAATACTTGGGTGTCACAGCGTACAACAACAAATTTGTCCAAGGCAATATGTTAGGCACTGCGGCGTCCGACACTAGAATAGTTTTCGAACACTTCGAACACTATTTTCTCGTCCCGATTTTTACTATTTTCACTTTGACATCATTTCTAAACATCATCATGCTTCAATTCTAAACATTATAATATTCAAGAACACCTTAACATGTTCATCACCATGTTTAATTTTTCAAACATCATCAAGTTATTCAAATATATAACATCACCATGTTAAAATATTCTACAACAACAAGCATCACATACTCAATATAGCATGCTCTAATACCATTTGTAAAGTTGAGTATGTGATTTATGAGTGTACATATAATTTTAAAATTTAACAACACGCAACAAAAGCATGTTAACAGAATACACTAAATAAATACAATTAAACACATATATACCATATATGCATATGTATAACTATCTTACAAAATTTATAAATGATGAACAATTGTGCTAAATAATATGTAAAGAACACTTAACTAATAAATGTACCTTTACAAAACTTCAAGTCTTCCAATCTCCAAATGTAGTGCTCGCCTTAAAGTGCATTCTTAAACAATTCTAGTCCATAACGTTCTGATGGGATTATTAATCTAGAATAGTAGCTTTGATTTTGAATTTTCCAAAAACATATATTTAAAAGATTTGAACATGAATATTTGTTTCCAAGAAAAAAGAATGTTCGTGCAATTCTTACATAAGCCTTGGAAATAAGTTTCATAGAAAAATTATTTTGAACAACTCTTTCAATTAATTAGAAGCTTATTTAATTTAATAGCCAACAAAAATTCAAATACCTAATATTTAGATTACTTAAATAAATTGAATGGCTAACATATGATCCATTGTCATAAATGCATATACCCTATTTATTATTATATTATCTAACAATATTTAATTTAATTATTCAAAATAATTTTGAATAATTACTTTTACTTATTTTTACTAGTAAAGTTAATTAGTAAATTCAAGATAAAAATAATTCATGGATTAAATTATGCCACTTATCAATATCCCATTGATTACGCAACTCTTGTTAACTAATTAAGTGATGCACTTACCAATTAATTCTTGACAAATTCATATCTCGAGGGATTCTAAAATAATTATTTGATTTGCTTAAATTTCCTGAATCGAATTATTCAATCTAATCTGCTATCCTAGTGTGCAAAAGTACACTTCATATTGTGAGACTCTCTATGTCTATACCCAGTTTTTCATATAGATCTCTTCCACACGTCCGTGAACAATGTCCTACACATATGTTGTGGATATTACAAAGTAGCGCGTTAGACCATACAAATTGAGGTTATAGCATATTGATATAATCATTCTGTTATTTATATTCTAGAAGAGTAGAGATATAGATTATCATCTACAAATCTCTATTTGTTAGACCCTGAACTTATCTCCATATTTATATTTCTAAAAACAATATCCACAAATACTTTTGCGATAATGTTTTTCTCTATGAGAATATATTTTTCAAGGTTTATGTTTACGGCCACAAGACTTTTTGAAATACAATCTCAGAGCATCAGGATATACAACTCACCCATATGAGTTGGCAGATCCCATATCTACACACACCAAATTTCATAAGTATTGGACCATACCAGTGACATCCAGTGGTCAGACCATGAAAGATTTCTGAGATGTGTGGAACCAATATATGGTGGATCACTCACAAGCCCACCGTGGTACTTAGGACAAAGGACCACAAATACTACTCAACTCAAGAAGACCTTCTATTAACGGCTTTATGATATGTCAATTAGAGGTCTTCATGAGTCTATTCAGTACCTAGTTCACACTAAATACTTATATTTTTATATGACCTTCCACTAAGCTCATGGTTTCCTAAGACTAACCATCTAGACCATCCAAATACAAACACACACTAATCTATATTAATGAGTTTCATCGATAGATCCGAATCGATAAAATTAGATCAGGAACATGGTGTTTGAGACACATACTTGCATAATTATATTTCTTAGCACTATCTGCAACTCTTTACAGCTCAGTCATTACTAATATATTCTCAAGTCTTTATCTTATTTCTGACAAGACTCTAACTCCTTAGATTTCACTAACTCTTATAACCTGCTAACTGATAAGGTCATACATATACTAGTATTTTTAGCACACCAACTTGAGTATTTTACTCTAATTCATGAATATTTAGTTATTTAACTGCATTACTTATCATAAATAGGTGCACAACAAAAAAGTCGATGAATAAAAATAAATGGGAAGCAAATCAGATAAGAAATAAAGGGGATATACCTAAATTATGCCACCGATCAAAATAGGTATAAGCGTTACAACGCCTAAGGCAAAGCGTTGTAACACTTGGAGTCATAATGTGAACCACCATGGTACCCACTGCCTAGCACCTTGATGTTCCATCAAATAACACAAGATTTTATTCTTCAGGTCTTGGAGCCAATACCCGAGCATCGCGGCGCCAATGCTACATATAAAAATTCTCCCCTATTAAGTCCTAATTTGACTTGGATTCAAAGCCCCTCACCCCTAGGGTTCTCTTTTGAGGTCCAAAGCATAGACTTAATAGAGAGAAAAATGCAAAGAAATAATTCACATACAAAATTGAGAGATCAAAACTAAAAAATTAATATTCAAGTCCAAGATTGAATATTCAAGCCAAGAGAGAGAACCAACTCAAGATGTCTTCTTTATTAGTTTTTCTTATCTTTATTTTTTCTTATATTCTTATTCTTTTTGTTCTTCATGGATTTGTTTGAAATTCTTAGTTTGCGATGATCTAGACCTTGCTTATCTAGGGTTAGACTAGTGAATTTAATATGTAGTTAGGTTTTATGGATTATTAATTTATGACCTTAATACATTATAATTGATTCATTCTATCTGAGGTTAATGCTTTCATTATATCTTACTAATATTATGAATGATTGAGGAACCACTATGAACTTGACAAAGGGATTCATGTGTTTAGCTTAGGTTAGTTTGATGTATAATCATAGGGTAACAACTATGAGTTTCATGTTTGATAGACATATACCTAGATGGCATATATGGCATAATTAGAAATGTTCTTCATGAATTGTAATCTATTTGGATTACTATGTTCATATAGGTAATTGTTAGAATGTATAATATAGTCACTTAACCATAAACAGAGGACGGCGTTCAATGCATCAAAATTCTTAGATAATAAATTGATTTGTGCTATTAATGTATTGAATGCGTTAATCTCATCTACGACTCTCTTGGGTGTAACCCTCTCTATTGGCCATTGATAATTATTCGATGTCTTCTCTTCCAATAGATCATAAGCCTCATCCGTAAACTTATTCATTAAAGCTCCTTCAGTAGAGGCATTTACAATGGTCCTCAAATGACTTACTAATCCATTATAGAATGTTTGGACTAGTAGCTATTTACGGACTCCATAGTAAGGACACTTCTTTAACATTTTCTTGAAGTGCTCACATGCCTCATATAACGACTCTCTATCAATCTAACTAAAAGAGGTGGTGTTATACTTCATATTTGCTATTTTTGCTAGTGGAAAAAACTTGGCTAAAAATTTCTGTGCTAAATCTTCTCACGTTAATATAGATTCTGACGGCAATGACATCAACCAACTTCTAACTCTCTCCCTTAGAGAGAAAGAGAATAGTTTTAATTTGATGGCATCGTTAAAGTCTTTGTTATACTTGAAGGTATCACAAATTTTTAAGAAAGTTATGATATGCATGTTGAATCTTCATTAAGGGATCCATTAAACTATACAGTCTCTTTAAGCATTTGAATAATATTCGATCTGATCTCAAAGTTATTAGTAATGATGATTGGTCACCAAATACTAAATAACACACCATCAGTAGTTGGGATAACATACTCTCCCAACGCCTTCTATGGTGATAACCACATGAATGGGCAGTTCATAGAAGTAAAGTTCGTGGGAAATTTTAATCGACAACCACCTAATCCACAATCTAACTTTTATAATCTGATATAGAAAGATTATTCAAACTTCTCTTGGCGTTCTAACTAAGAGGAGCCATCTAGACCAATGAATCCCCTACGATTCCCACTACTATAAAAGAATAAGCCAACATTATAAGACATGTTTACGTAATATATGAAGTCCAACGATGCCATTATACATAATCATTCAGCATCTTTGAAAAATTTTGAGGTCCAAATGGGACAACTTGCTGCTGCAATTAATAAGAGATCTTAATGCACTCTACCAAGCGATTGAGACAAATCCAATAGAGAATGTAGAATAATGTCAAGCCATCAACTTGAGAAGTGGTAAGATTTTATAAGAGAACATTTACACACCACCACCATCAAGTATAAAGGAGAAGGAAGTGCAATCATATAGACTGCCTATTCCTTTTTCTCAAAGGCTACAGAGGTGTCAAACAAGTGTAGAAACTTGTATTAAAGTGCAGCAACATTCTAATATGCAGAAAAGTAACAATAGAAAAGAAAATACCAATAACAAAGAGTAGAATCAGTCCATGCCCACTATATTACTTGACTGTTGCAGCATTAATGTGGTGCCACCAAATACCTAGGAGTTCAAAGACATAGAGATGATGAATCCTTACATCAAAAAGAAGGCGTTAAGGCAAAGAAAAAGAAAAGAAGTATGAGCAGTAGTATAATGAGAGGATTAAAGAGAAGGATAAGGAAGAACCACTTTTTCAGTCTAAGATTAAAGTCTTTTTAGAAAAGTACAAGGACAAAGAAGAACAAGTTACTACCTAAGATCTAATAAAGAAGATGTGGAAGCCAAAAGAATTAAAGCCTAACAAGCTCACATATAAAGATGCTTCCACCATCGACTTTGATCCTCTATAAGAATAGAAAGAACCTCGTCAAGCTGATGACACTAAATCGAATGCTTTTTAAAAGGAAACCCTAGTAACTTTTTATTTTTATTCACTTATTTTTAGTTTTAATTATGTTAGTTTCTTTCTTTTTTAGGAATAAAAATAACAATAGGAACATTCAAGGAAGTAACATGGGCAATTGCAAGTATTAGGAGCAAACGAACATTGTGGTCCTATTAAGAGATAATAATGTTGCGTTGCTTCAACTTCATTTATCATGGAGTTTTCTTACTCTTGAGTTTATTTTTTCACATTGAGGACAATGTCTAATTTAAGTTCGGTGGTGTGAAATATATTTTTCGTGTTTATATTGATTGATTGTTTTGTATAAGTATAATATTGTTTTTAGTATTACGTTTTGGTTAAGATGATGATCATTAGTCCATGGTAAGAATTAGAACATTGGTTGAATATATCTTCATAAGTCTCTAGGAAAAAATAGAGACATGAGATAATACTTATATCATGAACCTTGGACTGATTTTAACCTTATTTTTTATCATTGATTTTTTAGCACATTGATAATAAGCTTGTATTAGTTGAATTTTTTGCTTAGAAATATTTCGTGCTTAAGTAGTACACCATAGTCTTAAGGACCAACTCTCTAGAACTTGTTTGATTACTACTTGAGACAAAATCCTAAGAAACACATAGATAAACAAAAAAATGATATTAGACTATCTTTAGACTTATTAAGCCTTTTCTAGCCTACGTTATATGTATATTTATCCATAATTTACCCTTTTGAGCCTAATTACCAATTTTTTCTATTTAACAAAATTACAAGCCTAAGACTTTATGTTTATTTATCCTAAAATCTACTATTAGCACCATAAATCCTGAGATTACTTAGAAATATTCTTGAAATGAAAAATTTTATGGATGTAGGAAAAAATATTACTACAATGGAAAGTAAAAAGGTCTTAAAGGTTCATATTAATCTAAGTTTTGGGGTATATTAAAAAAAAAGGAGTTAAGAAGAGAAAATGGTTTAAATGCATAAATACCCCCAGCATCAAAAAATGAAGAAATTCTTTGCAAAAATGTGATTAAGATAAAGATGAAAATATCATAAATTTGGGAGAGAAGATAAATCAAGGAGAAGACGATTAAGAGGTTTCTAAATAAAGTCTAAGTGTTCATAGTGTAATTTGAACTTCATACGTATATTTTTATATTCCACCTTGAACCTAGTCTTACGTTACAAGCTAAATAAAGTCATAAATAGATTCTTAGACATGTGTATTTCTACATTATAGGAAAGTAGTATGAACAGCAAGTTTGTGATAGTATTATAAAGTAAAAAATGCCAAGACATCATTTTTATGTGCTATCTTAAGTATGAAGTAAATTTAAGTTTCATTTGTCTAATTATACACATGCACAAGTGATCATTTATAAGGGAGAATGAAGTACTTTAATGAATGGTATAGTGAGTTATTGAAAGTTATTTATTGCGTCCTAAAAAGATTTATGCCATTTCACAACCTTTGAGACAATAGAGCTGATTGTCTAATCAACTGGAGCTTGTTTTTAGTTTTCATTTTAGAGTTAATAAGTTGTGATTTTTTGTCTTTATTTTGCTTGAGGATGAGTAAAGTCTTAAGTTATGGGATATTTGATATGAGCATACATGTATTAGTATATTTAGCACGCAACTTGGGAATTTTGCTTCAATTCATGAATATTTGGCTATTTAATTGTGCTTTTTTATATCCTAAATAGGTGAATGACAGAAATGTGATGTATGAGAACAAACGGGAGGCAAATCGGACAAGAAATAAAGGAGATATGCTTAAATTACGCACCAGTCAAAATAGGTATCGGCGCGGTAGCGCCCAAGGCTGGGTGACGCAGCGCTTGAAGACAGAATGTGGACCATCACAATGCCTACCGCTTAGTACTACAGTGCTTCATCGAGCAACATAAGATTTCATTTTCCAGGTCTTGGCGTTAAGGCCCCTGTGATACAGTGCCAATGCAACATATAAAAAATCTCCCTTTTTGAGTCCTAATTTAACTTAGATTCAAAGTCCCTAACCTTTAGGATTTCTTATACCTATTAAATTACTCTTTTCAGGGACAAAACACGATATTTATAGAGAAAAAATGCAGAGAAATAATTTATATAAAAGAAAAATTAAGAGATCAAAATCAAGAAATCAATATTCAAGTTCAAGATTGAATATTCAAGCCAAAGAAGAGAGAAAACCAACTCAAGACGTCTTCTTGATTAGTTTTTCATAGATTGGTTTGATACTCTCAATTTTTTTTATGAACTAAATATTGTTTATCTAAGGTTAGACTAATGAACCTAATATGCATTTAAGTTTTATGGTTTATTATTTTATGAACCTAATACATTATAATTGATTTATTCTATCTGAGTTTAATGCTTTCATTCTATTTGGCCAATATTGTGAATGATTGAGGAACCATGATGAACTTGATAAAGGAATTCATATGTTTAGCCTATGATAGTTTAATGCATGATTATAAGGTAAGAACTATGAGTTTCATGTAGGATAGACATATACCTAGATGACATATATGGTATAATTTAGAGTTGATCTTAATGTAATACATTCTAATTTAATTACCATAAATATATAGGTGATTATCAAAATGTGTTATATAGTCACTTGACCATCGACAAAGGGTTGTGATGAGATTAGTATCTAAGCCAATCAATTCGTATTATGTGATTAACTAAGACATTAATGAGTTTGGTGAAATATTAGGGGATAATTCTATACCCTAGATTATTATCTTTAGTTAATTTATCTCTTGTTTGTTGCTGTTTAGGTTAATTTAATTGATAGAATTAGGTTAGTTAAATAAATTTCAGATTTTAGTTTTTTGAATAAAAGTTAAGTAATTATAATTTTGGTACTTGATTGAAAGAATTAGATCTCATAATCCTTGTGGAATCGATACTTGGACTTAAAATCCTATATTACTTGATACGATAGTGTGCGCTTACATTTAGCTACTATAGCATCAATTACTAATTCTGAGCACTACTAACTCTTAGCACTTACAACTATTAGCCTTGCTAACTCTTAGCACTTATCTAAACTCCTTTAGACTAAATTTGAACTCCTTCAGATCATACAATATCATAAACGTTACAAGTATCTTACCATTTAATAATTAATAATATTAACAATTTTATTAGAAATAATAATTGTATAAATACTATCATTAAATATTTATACATAATAGGATGGCACGTAAGCACAAATCCCAACAGTTCTCCACCATATTCACATTCGTTTTCTTTAAAGCCTCAACACTTCCTGCCTTTTGGATTGAAGTCTTTTCTCAAAGAACCCAGTAAGGCGCACACTATCCTGTATGGCCTGAAAACATAACAAAATCATTAAAAGAAAGAAATCAAAAACTATACACAAACGCAACATCACAAAACCCCTCTCTATCATTCACTATAATCATAACCTAGAACCTCTTAGTTCCATTCACTACTACTCATATGTGAGATAATTTCTAAGTCAGTCTTAGTGAAACGTTGACCTAGAATAATAGATGCACATTGGATCCTTTCCTTAGGATGGAAGATTGCAACACCAACCAAGAGTAGTCCCCTTTAAAAGAAAAACTTGAGGCAAATACGTTTCTTCCCCAATGACAGATATAAGGATGGCCATATGGAGACCTTAGAAAGGATCTTATTGGTTGTGGAGGACACTAAAAGGTGCCATAATTTCTTTCCCTTCCTAATCATGTCTGATTTACAGGAGGAGAGAAAAAAAGGTCAAAAGAGATCTCTGAATCATCAGACCTAGAACTCTACGAGCTCAAATCTTAAATGTTCACATTGTGAACATATGCTAGATAGGATTATAAATGTTAAAGTCATATTACTAAGAAAAAAATAAGATATTAATACCTACAGGCATAAAACCTCCCTGTGAAGGAAAGGCAATTGATGGCTCTTAAACTAGAGTGGAAGTAAATTTGACTGCAAGAACAATAAGAGCACCAAGAGGCACTTCACGGAAGCCAAGATCTCAATGACTACCTCTAAGACAATCCTACCTAATTAAGGAGTAAAGCGAGGAGAATTGGAAGTGGCTAGTATCAAAACCCTCAATAGATGTAAAAGACATGGCTCAAGAAGTTGCGATCAAAGGTTCAACAATTTCATCAATATCAGGTCCTTCACCTGCACTATTAAGCTTAGGGTTAAAAATATTATTAGGGGAATTGAGCGTATATGAGATATCAATTATCTCACCATTAGCGGCAACTTGAATTTCCCCAAACCTCATACTACAATGAGAAGACAAAAAGTCAAAATTACATACAAGAAGCTCACATGAAGAATGAAATTAGAAAATAAAAACTCACTCATAATAAGAAAAAATCTTGTGTAAGTGAATTGGCAATAAAAAACCTCAGCATCTCCTTCCTTGAACATAGAAGGAAACAAAACTTTTGGGAATGGAGCAACACATCATCAAGAGATTTAAGTGGAAGGCAATTTTATTAAAAGGAAACAAGCCCCCAATCCACGAAAGGTAATATCCATAGAAGAAAGAGTCAATAACCCATCTTTATAAGTCAGGGCGCATAAAAAATGATGGACTCTCAAAATACAAGAGTATTAGTTAAGAAGCTAGGAAAGCAAAATGGGTGATGAAATATGTCCTTCTCTCAAAAAAAACTTCCTCAGAAAGTGATTCTGGTCAAGTATGGACCATAAAGTAATGGAAAGCTCAATAATTGAAGGCCCTATAACTTGTTTGTATAGCATAAAGTATCCATGGCCTCCTCCACTCCCCATTAATGATGGTAGGGTTTGTGTCAAAATTGACCTCTTTGGCCTTGAGCTCCTATATCAACCTCCCCCCAAATTAGAATCTCATTGGTAGTTGATTTTCGAGCATGTGATATTGTAGTAGTTAAAAATATCACTGAGGGTAAGGAAACATGATGAGGTGCATCATATGGTTTCTTAGGGAGGTCCTTTAAATCACGTGGAAAATATTTGGATGAATCTGATGCATGGAGAGTCATGTGATATCCACGAGCTCATAAATCATCGATAGGATTAAGAAGCGAAAGCATTCTAAATGGCACCTAAATAGAGGAATCTCCCTTAGATGCAACGACTGAGGATCCCTTTTACTATCATAAATTGGAAATGCCATGACATAGATGTCATCTGACATAGATGTTAAAGCCACAAACCATTTTTCTTTTTAACTAACAAGAAATAGAAATACAAGGTTTTTAAGGCATGAAACGAAGATGAAATGCTTTAAAGAATGAGAAAATCTAGTTTTTTTTATCTGAAAATGTCATGTGAAAAGGAAAAGGCTACTAAAGAATATTTATAGAATGACAAACTACATGTTTGATGATCAATAGAGCAAAAGCATCACTAATATTTAAAGGAGACGCGACATTTTTAAGCAGTGCAGAGGGTAAATAAATAAAAATTAAAACTTAAGAATCGGACACACAACATCCATAGATTGAGATGAAATGAAGATGCATCCCTACAAGTAGTCTAATAGACGATCACATTTCTTCACTTTTTAGAAGGTATCTATGGGCCCAATGAAACGACTCATCCTAACCCAACCTTTATGTCAGGGCGAATCTGTGACCTTGAACCGTTTGCTATACGTTTGGTTCTCTAAAAATCATTAGGCAAAGGAAATAAAAAAAAAGAAATGAAAATAAATAATTATACTTTTATATGACTTCACTGGATGTCTTATAAATATACTAATACATATGGATGTATGTCACAAGCATCACGCGACTCAACGGGACTCCATAAATTCTGCAATACCTAGGGAAGAGAAATTTTAAGAAAAAAGGGTAAGTCAAATTACTCAGTGAGTGATAAAAAGATAATTACATATATGCCCTTTTTTATAGATAAAACTACCCATTTATAAAAAAAAAAAGTATCTCGAAAATAACATTAAAAAAAATTCACTCAATAAATAAAACGTGGACATATATAAATATCATAAGCTGCGTTAAAACTTGTAATCTAAAATAATTGTGAAACTGTATATTTAGTAATTTCAAACCTTTGCTAAAGTATCAATATCTTTTCTTAAGTGAGCATAGTAAAACATATAAATGATATAAAAATATCATGAATTTTCTTTATACTAAAAACCACACTAAACAAGTACCCATGGAGAAAACCTCATCGTACCCGGAATACTCATTGAGCATAGCATTGGACGTACTCTTTTCTATCTCATCTCATCTCATATTCTCGTCTTACGCATGTGTAGAGCAAACTAATATCCTCGTCGTACGCATGTGCAAAGCAAACTGGCTCCCAAAGAGCAAAGCGCCCATACACACGGCCCAAAGCCTATGTGTGTGTACAGACGGGCCCCAAATGGTTGAATCTCATATCTCTATCTAAAAGGAAAATGTACAGTTTAGTGGTTTGAAAATTATTTTTTTTATACAATACATAAGCTTATAATATTTCTTTATATCATATCTCGTACTTATTAAATTCCAAGATACATAAAAATCATCACTAACACATAAACAAATATTATCTCTAATATAATATTTTAATAACTAATTACATATTCATTCATATACTTCTATTCATCTCATTGTCATAAGATAAATAAAAACCAATAGGACATGCTTAAAATTAATTATAGAGAAACAGTTAAAACTTTATCATCTCATACTTTATACTTATTATAAAATGTTTACACTTATAAATTATGAAATTTAGTAAAGACAATGCTTGTAAGATTAAACTATGAAACTAATTTATTAAAAATATAACACATGTATTTGTTAGGGTCGGTGCTTACGTGCCATCCCTGAATGTACATATACTTGCGTATTTATACAAGTGTCTATTAAATCGCTAATACCCATTTATATGGTATTATGCAATGTAACATTACAGACATTGTAGATCTGAAGGAGTTCAGATTAAATCTAAAGGAGTTTAGATAAGGGCATATAGTTAGGCACGCTGAGAGAGATAAATACTAAATGTTAGCACAACTAAGTGTTAGCTGGTTATAATACTCAACAGATTCAAGAGTTGGAGCCTTATTTGTAATAAGACATAGACTTGGAAATATACCAGTAACTGCATAGTTACAAGAGTTACAAGCGGGTGCTAGAAAATGCCAGTTGCACAAGTATGTTCTTGAATAATTATCCCTAATCTATTTCTGCCGATATGGGTCTGTCGGTGGATACATTTATATATATATTAGCATATGTCGTACCTATAGGGTGTAGATGGTCGTTCCTAACCGACCGTGAGCTTAGAGCTCGTATTAACATCTGGGTATCTAGTTAGGACTGGATATGGGACAGACTCACGAGGACCTCTAATAGACACTCATGTAAGCCGTCAATTGAGGGTCTTCTCGAGTTGAGTAGTATACGTGGTTCTTTAACCTGAGTGCCACGGTGGACTTATAAGTGATCCACCATACTTTGGTTCCACGCATATCACAGACTTTTCATGGTGTGACCGTTGGGTGTCACTAGGTATGGTCCGATGCTTATAGAGTCCAGTGCATACAGATATGGGATTCGTCAGCTCGCATAAAGAGTTTGATATCCAGATGCTTCAAGACTGTATCTCGAAAAGTCTTGTGACCATAAGCAATTATCCTGGGAAAGAGTTCTGTCAGGGTAGAACAATATGGCAAAAGAGTTTGCACATATTATTCTGTGAGATACAAGTCTGAAGATAAGATATGGATGAGTACTAGAGGATTTAACGGTGATAATCTATATTCCCACACATCTAGGATATCATGACAGAAGGACTATACGTATGTGTTGTAACCTCAACGTGCATGGTGCGCTGATTTGTATATCCGTGACGTGTGCGTGGGGCATTGCTCACGGACTCATGGAATAGTTTCATTTGAAAAATTGGGCGTAGGACCTAGGGAGTCCTGCGATATGGACTGTACTCATTGTACACTAGAGTAGCGTGCCTGATTAAATTGTTTAATCCAGTAATATTCAGCACTACCACGGGAATACGTGCGTGTCTGTATTTAAGTGTTAAATACAATAATTAGTTAATAATTATTATTTACTAACTGTATTATAACACGTAGCGTATCGTGGACACTTGATTGAGTTTATCTTAGTGTGAGATTTGGTGGGACTCACTAAGGGATTGACTTGGTAACTATTCATGAAGGACAAAATGATCATTTTATACTTTGATTATTTAATGGTTAAATAATCAAAATATATCTCTTATTATATTATATATTATTTATAATAATTTTATATTTTGGGTACCAAATAGTTGGCATCCATTAGTAATTTTTTTATTATTATTATGATATATTATATTATTATTATATTATATATTGTGTTATATTTTATATAAATAAAGAGAGAGATGAGAAAATGAATTGGTTTTAGGTGTGTGCAAAGGTTTTGTCAAGAGAAAAGAAAGAAATGGAGAAGAGAAGAAGAAGAAGAAAAGGCCGAAGGAGGAAGAAGAAAAAGAAAAAAAATAGAGAAAAATGAAATTGTTTCATTTTTCTCTATGCTTCCAATTGAAGCAATGCTAGATTGTTTCAAATTCTCCATTTCTTATTCTTTTGGAGAAAATGATAAAAACACACACGGACTATTTTGGAGTTTAAGTGTTGAACTCGGTGCTGCGTATAGGGCTATTGTTCTAGCTCACCAAGCTCACCATGTTGGTGACTAAAACTGCCCGTGAGTTTGTCTTCATGCGGACTTCGAAAAAAAACGTATATAATGTTACATGTTGAGGTGAGTTCTCAACCTTATTAATGTGATTAATATAATTATTTATTGTGTTTATTATAAGCTTCACACTTCCGTCAGACTTAAATATATATTTGATATGTATTTAGGCAATAGACACAATAGCATATGCATACAACCACGTGTATTAGATCCCCGCTACGAAATAGTATCAAAGCTATTTAGGATATATTTGGGTGCTGTTTGAGTGAATAGATGCATTTGACTTAGTAGAAATGGTGCGTTTTAAGTGTTGAAATGGGTATACCAAAGGGGAAGCATTAGGCGCTGCAGCGCCAGCGGTAACATCTGGCGTCGCAATAATGCACTGTTCACTAAACAGTAGCACATAAACAGTAAAGTTTAACTGTTCACTGAACAGTAGCACATAAATAGTAAAGTTTAACTGTTCACAATATAGTAAATATACTGTTCGCAACTACAGTAAAAAGGAAGTTATTGTTCATAGCTACAGTATTTTTGAACAGTGTTTAGAACAGTGTTTCAAAAATAATTTTGCATGTGTGAATTTATGAGATGTAGTAATAAAGATTATCATTCTACATTATAAATCGGAGTTTATGAGATGTAGTGATAAAGAGTTATCAATTTGTATTATAAACCAGAATTAATTTTTATATTGGTAACCACAATAGGAGTCTTATTGGTGAGGGTTAATTGTGCTTGCATAGAAAAATTAGTTAATTGAGAATCACCCTTTCTAGGAGCATGGAGACCTAGATACAAAAATCTCTCTTAATCAGATTGAAGAATATTGCATTATGAGATAATGTTTTATTATGATCCTTCTTGTCAATACGGTGTTAGACAAGTCACGTCAGCCTTTTTTCAATATTGCTACAGCGTAAGGGACTTGGTTGGTTGGGCTTGGACTATATCGGTTAAATATGAGATAAGACAAATATATGCGAAAGTATTGCTCAATATTGCTACAGCGTGAGGGTAGTATCGGTAGCATATATTTGATTATTGATAAGTTAATCTAGAATACACTTATCCAATATTGCTACAGCGTGAGGACAAGGTGTATTTAGGATCAAGTGGTAAGAGTTGCATGAGATGCAATTGACAAGTGGTGTCTACGTGTTGGGTTTACAAAGGCCAATATTGCTACTGCGTAAGGCCCGAGTAAATTTCAATGGGATCTACTTTCTGCTGTATAGTTTAAAAGAGTTTAAACTATCATCTTTTTGTTTGAGAGATTATTGGGATTATATAAAGCAGTGGAAGTGCGTTTTAAATCAAAAATGTATAATTAGTATACTCATGATTTAAAATGTTCCATTAGCAATTTAATGATTATTTCGCTTACATCTCACGTAAGTTTGGTCTGTCAAGAATAATAGCCACTACTAACCAGTTGGTGTGTATAGTTGATGCAGTCCAACTCTAAAGTACTAGGAATTACTCTGACTGGTGGATGAATCTCAGAAATGTTCTTGATTAAAAAAAATTTGGATTCATTATTGATCAGAGTTTGCCATAAGGAAATTCTAATAACACCTTTCAAGATGATTTGAATAGAGGGGGTGTGATTCTTTTTGTGAAGGATGCTTCATCTTTTACTCAAAGTATATTTGGTAAGACCAGATATGTAAGGAGAATATGATAAGGCAGATACCTAGGATAAATCCTTAGAGGCTACATTTATTCAAAGATCAATAAGAGAACATGTAGATAGAAAGTGTTTCCACTATAGTAAGGTTGGGTATTGGAAATCCCACAACCCTAGAAACCTTATCATTGTTAAGAAGACTCTCACAGGTCTGTGTGTGACATATAGAAATTTTTAAGGCATATGATGCTAGCCCAAGCTGGGTATAAAATATCGCACGTCTTTCTCATATTTGTAATATGTTGCAGGGATTGAGAGAGACTTTAATGCAACAGCTTGTAGAAGTAAAGTTGAGAGTAAGAAATAGTGATTGCTTGCAGGTCCAAGTTGTTGGATAGCTTAACTTGCTTCTTATATGCAATACAATAGTTGTACTGCATAATAAGTATGATGTTTTATTAGCTGAATGTCAGTTAATAAATGGACATTATATACAATTAGAAATGTCTGTAGATCAGAATCCTTAAATGTTATGGAGCTGTGGTATATAAGTTTTAGTCATATAGGAGTGAGACGCTTATCCTTCTAGTTATGGATGGTTGAATTCTTAATCTGACCGTACAGACTTAACCAATTAATGAATAATGTATTCAATGAGACGATCAAACATACCAATATGTACATCACATTCTTTTGATTAAATCGAGGTAGTGAGTACATTAACAGCAAGTTTTCTGTTTGTTTAAGGAAGAATGAGATTCTCACTCACTATAGTCGTCCAGGTATTTCTTAACATAATGATGTTTAGAAATGAGTAATCAGACTTTATTAGATATGGTAAGCAACAAGATGATGAGTGTTACAGATCTATATCTATGAAAATATGCTCCAAATACAACTGCTTATTAAGTAGAGTTCCATCAGAAGCTATTTCTTCTATTCTGTATATGATACAAAAAGGAAGAAAGTCGTGTCTTAAATATGTTAAGACTTAGGGTTATCCTACTTACGTAAGAGTTACGTAGCAAGGTATCTTATTTTGTAAGAGTTACTCAATAAGATAAATAACACCTAAGAGGCACAAGAATAGGTTCATTGAGTATCATATGAATTCTATAGGATACTAGTTCTATGATTCAGAGAAACGAAGTGTGTTTGTTTCTAAGTATTCCATTATTCTAGAGAAAGAATTTCCCCTAGATTGTGGGAATCATAGAAAGATTGAGCTTGGTGAAGTCAATCTAGAAATCAATAAACCGAGAATGGAAACTCATGGTCAATTAAGCAATGACCTTTTAGCACACTCTTCAAATAGGTCGGAAAGGATTTCTAGGTCACTTTTAGGTATGGTTGATGCCTGAAGGTGAACTTGGAGTTTTCTTGGTAGAAGAAAATCATGTTTGACCTATAAGAAGACAATGTTAGACATCGATTAGGTAAGCAACAAGAAGCCATAAAAATACAATTTGACCATAAGCATCGGAATTAAGTCTGGGACTTAGTTAAACTACCAATGGGAATTGTTCTCATTGGTTGTAAAGGGTTTATAAAGAGGTAGTGGGAGCCGGAAGGAAGGTAGAGACCTTTTAGGCCCTATATTGATTCTAAAAAGGTAATCTTCAGTGATCTTGGATTAATTAAGAGGAAACCTTTGAAGTAATATTGATGCTAAAGTCGATTAGTATTTTATTGGCTCTTGTAGTATATTATGACTTGAAGTTTGGCAGATGGATATAAGAAAGATGTTTCGGAATAAATATCTCAAGTAAGAGATATTCATATAACAACCTAAAGATTTTACGTCCAGTTAGACTTCTAGTCTGGTGTGCAAGAAAGGTCAGTTGCAGCATAATAGTCTTCATGATGCTCTTTGTTGATAACATACCAATCATTGAAAATGATGCCGGTATGTTATAATCGGTCAAAAGTAACTTATAAGAATTTCTCCATAAAGGATTTGAGAGAGGCTTTCTTTATATTAGGTATAAAATTTTATAAAAATAGAGTTAGGAAGCTCATAGAACTCTCTCAAATCTTTTCACATGAATAGACCTGGTGTTCATCTTTCGAGGAGAGTGTCTCTTCAGATGGAAGATGAGAGAGTTAGAATGTCTAACACACCAGATACATCAGTTCTTCAGAGATTGATGTATGCTATGATGTGTTTGAGACCTGAGATCAGTTTGGCTATAAGAGTTATTAGCGAGTTTTAGTCTGATTCAGGTGATCACCATTTAATGGTAGTCAAACATATCCTGAGGTAGCTTGAGGGTACAAAGGAGAGATTTCTCAAATATAGAGGAAATGGCTTACAAATGAGAAAATGCACAGAGTCAAACTTCTAATTTGACCTAGATGATAGAGAGTTTACATCTGAGAATGTGCTCATTCTCATTAGTACTATGTGAGTTGGAATTGTACTAAACTGGGATTCACTGCTAATTTATATTGACACAACAGAAGCAGCGGTGAGGATTCATAGGTTTATCACTAGCCCTGGAAGAGTTCTAACACAAATGGATCTTATCCCATAAGTTTGTGACAAAACAAGGCCATTGTACAGACCACGGTGCAAAGAGGACACCAGTACTCTGATTATGTTGAGACGAGTCTCACATGACTAGAGGGATCTTGGCTTAAGGAGATGTGATTATTTGTAGAAGTTTCTATAAATAATTTAGCGGACCCATAATCTAAAAGTATTTATGAAACACGTAGAGTCGATGTGCATAAGATGCCATTAGGAATGGCACTAAAGTAAGTGGGAGATTGTTAAGGTCAGTACTTACGTGCCATCCGTGAATGTACATATACTTGTATATTTATACAAGTGTACATTCTCATTAAATGGCTAATACCCATTTATATGATATTATATAATATAACGTTACAGACATTGTAGCTCTGAAGGAGTTCAGATCAGATCTAAAGAAGTTTAGATAAGGGCCTATAGTTAGCTACACTGAGAGATATAAATGCTAAATGTTAGCACAACTAAGTGTTAGCTGGCTATAATACTCAGCAGATCCAAAAGTTGGAGCCTTGTCTGTAATGGGACATAAACCTGGGAATATACTCGTAACTGCATAGTTGCAAGAGTTGTAATCGGGTGCCAGGAAATGCCAGTTTCGCAAGTATGTTCTCGAATAATTATCCCTGATCTATTTCTACCGATGCGGTTCTGTCAGTGAATACCTTTATATATAGATCAGCATATGTCGTACCTATAGGATATAGATGGTCGTTCCTAACCGACCGTGAGCTTAGAGCTCGTATTGATATATAGATATCTAGTTAGGACTGGATATGGGACAGACTCATGAGGGCCTCCGATAGACACCCATGTAAGTCGTCAATAAAGGGTCCTCTCGAGTTGAGTAGTATACATGATCCTTTGACCTGAGTACCACAGTGGACTTGTAAGTGATCCACCATACTTTGGTTTCACACATGTCACAGACCTTTCATGGTGTGACCGTTGAGTGTCACTAGGTATGGTCCGATGCTTGTGGAGTCCAGTGCGTACAGATATAGGATCCGTCACCTCGCATAAAGAGTTTGATATCCAGATGCTTCAAGACTGTATCTCGAAAAGTCTTGTGGCCATAAGCAATTATCCCGGGAAAGAGTTCCGTCAGGGTAGAACAATATGGCAAAAGAGTTTGCACATATTATTCTGTGAGATACAAGTCTAAAGATAAGATATGGATGAGCACTAGAGGATTTGACGGTGATAATCTATATCCCCACACATCCAGCATATCATGATAAAAGGACTATACGTATGCATTGTAACCTCAATTTACGTGGTGCGCTAATTTGTATATCCGTGACGTATGCGTGGGGCATTGCTCACGGACTCATGGAATAATTTCATTTGACAAATCGGGCGTAAGACCTAGGAGTCCCGCGATATGGAGTGTACTCATTGTGCACTGGAGCAGCGTGCCAGATTAAATTGTTTAATCCAACAATATTCAGCACTACCACGAGGATGCGTGCGTGTCTGTATTTAAGTGTTAAATACAACAACTAGTTAATAATTATTATTTACTAATTGTATTATTATACGTAGCGTATTGTGGACCCTCGGTTGAGTTTGTCCGAGTGTGAACTTTAGTGGGACCCACTAAGCGGTAGACTTGGTAACTATTCATGAAGGACAAAATGGTCATTTCATACTTTGATTATTTAATTGTTAAATAATTACAATATCTCTCTTATTATATTATATAATATATTATTATTTTATTTTATTTTATTTTATTATATTATATTATAATATATTATTTATAATAATAATATATTTTGGGTACCAAATAGTTGGCACCCATTAGTAATGTTTATATTTATTATTATGTTATAATATATATTATATATTATATTATTATTATATTATATTTTATATAAATAAAGAGAGAGATGAGAAAATGAATTGGTTTTAGGTGTGTGCAAAGGTTTTGCCAAGAGAAAAGAAAGAAATGGAGAAGAGAAGAAGAAGAAGAAAAGGCTGAAGGAGGAAAAAGAAAAAAAAAATAGGAAAAAACGAAATTGTATCATTTTTTTTTTATGCTTTCAATTGAAGTAATGCTAGATTGTTTCAAATTCTCTGTTTCTTATCTTTTTGGAGAAAATGATAAAAACACATACCGATTATTTTGGGGTTTAAGAGTTAAACCCGGTGCTGCGTATAAGACTGTTGTTCTAGTTCACCAAGCCACTATGTTGGTGACTAGAACTGCCCACAAGTTGGTCTTCATACTAACTCCGAAAAAAAGAAATGTGTATAATGTTACACGTTGATGTGAGTTCTCAACCTTATTAATATATTAATGTGATTAATATATTTTTTATTGTGTTTATTATAAGTTTCACGCTTCCGTCAAACTTAAATATATATTTGATATGTATTTAGGCAATAGACACAATAGCACATGCATACACCCACGTGTATTAGATCTCCGCCAAAAATATTTATATTAATATTCATTCACCATTAACAATCTTAATTCTTATTTTCTTAAATAGCATATATAGATTTATACATATGTTATATATATATACATATACACACCAAATTTTAACTCTTTCTTAATTATTAATCACATATAAATATTCACATCATTCATTAACAATAAAACATAAATAAAGACATACATATATATATAAATTCATACAAAATAATTCCACAACAAGTATAATATAATACACATACAAACATAAATGTCAATTCCATAGTTAATGAAATATAATATACATATATAATACACATCAATTACATAGCTCATACACATCAATTTTATAGCTAATACAATATAATATACATACGTACATATATACATAAATACGTACATACTTACTTTTATACATAAATATATCAATTCTATTTATAATAAAATATAATACACACACATACATGCATATATACATATATAGAGATATACACGCATTACATACATATATATACATCTATTCCATGACTTACATACATACATCCACACATACCTATTCAATGGCTTTCATAAATACATACATACATCCTTAAACATCATGAAAATAAAATATAATATACATACATAAACACGTACATGTATGTATGTTATATATACATACACACATACATACATATATATCTATTCCATGACTTACATACATACATACATGTATACATATCTATTCCATGACTTACATATATACATACATACATAAAAATATACACATCATAAAAATGAACTATAAAGTTAAATAAATTGTTCTCTTAATAATTGATATTGGTCTTCAATATAATGAGCGCTCAGATTTCTTTAAGAGTTAAAGAAAATAATAAATTTGTAAATTTCACAAATTAAATGTTCAAAAGAGAATCAATGTAAATCAAAGATAAAAATGTAATTAGAGAGGTTAATGGACACTTGGGGAGGATTGATCTATATGAAATGATTATTAAATGAACAAAGACAATTTTTTGTTTTATAATTTATCTGTAAAATTAAGAGTTCAGATTTATATTTTTAGTAGAGTAATATAAAGTTAATAAATAAAATTATATTGATTAAAGAGTTTAATCAAATGATTTAACTTATTGGAGCTTAATTTTGTAGATCCATCAGATTTCCATATTGGCTCCAAAAACACTAAAATGGACTATTTGATTAGTTATAGGCTCTAAAATATTAACTGACCCAAGTTTAATTTAATTAAACTTGTTAGGCTCAATCAATTATTAACCCAATCCATAATAGTTATGGAATTAAATAAATAATTAGATTATTTATATAAATTAAATAAATAATTAGATTATTTATATAAATTAAATAAATAATTAGATTATTTATATAAATTAAATAATTATAAATTATCTATATTATTTTATTCTAATCTTATTATGATTAAGAGTTTAGATAAAATAAGGATTCATGTACTATAAAAAGGGAGTTTAGAACTACTTTTATGTATTTTTCATTAGTGCTTCTTTTGGGCTAAATTTTTTTCTAAAAAAAAAAAAAATAAGAGCACAAAATTTATATCTTCTGTAATTTATCAATCATTGGTGAGAGATACAGTGTGAAAGATTTACTGGTGTTAATAGAAACATTTGTGAAAAATTCATAATTCAGTTTTTTTTTTATACCATCATTTTGCTAAATTAAAATAGACATAAAAAAAATTTTAAATCGATCTTGCAATTAGTATCAAAGCTAGGCTCATGTCTATTTTAATTTAACAATTATGAATTTTATTTTTTTGTGTTCTTGATGGGTAGGTACATATTAATGGTTGTTATATTTTTTTTTTTATTCATAGGATGTATGATTATAAATTATATATGGACTGATGGTGTTGGTCGTTAATTATATAGTATTTTAGATTTAGAATTAATTAGATTAATTTTTATAAGCCATAAAAGGCATAGTATTTGTTGTAATATTTTTTTTATTATTGTAATTAAAAACATCTGGTGATGGAAGCACGAACGAAAAAGAAGTTCTTCATGGTAAAAAGAAGATAAAAATCAATGGAAGTGGCTCCCTTTGAGGGAGCCACTCACGTGAGGCCAAACCAAATTGTTGAGCAAAGGTGTAGCCTTGGATCATGCCAATGGTTCTGCTAGGTATCCCAACCGCGGGCCAACCTAACAGATATCTACAACAGTCACTGTTGAGGTAAGGCCTTGAGCCACGCCTACCAGGCGCAATCTTGGGCCGCGCCAAGCCCAGAGGTGGCGTGGCCTTGGCCCAGGCCAAGCCTTAAAGAGACGTGGCCTTGGGCCACGCTAGGGGTGCTACTAATCAGTACAACTACGGGCCAGCCCAACAGCTACCCATAACAGCCATTGCTTAGAGCAATTGCTAGATCAGCTTTTTGGGCTTTGCTTTGGCAAGCCCAACAACAAAGAAATTATTTTTAGAAATAATAAGATATAATTATATGACATATAATTATAATTTACTTGGAGATCAAAGACTACTCAAAGAGAAGAAGTTCCAAAAAATTCAAAATTATTATTTAATTTTTTATATTTTCTTTTCTTTTCTTAAAAATCTAAAAGACTCAATCAACACTATTATTCTATATTTTATTTTATGTGATGGTATACATTATAAAATATATCCATGTATTATAATTGTCAGGGAACTAATATACATGAGTATATGTATGTGCAACAATATTTATTGTATAAAATACATATCTCATACATATTTAACGCAATAAAAAAATTAAATCATACAAGAAACACAACTTCTTGTTGTAACTGGTAGCCAACTTGTTGGCCACCATTTAAAATCAATATTTCCATTTTATTCAACTAAAAATGGAAAATGAAAAATAATTTTTCCATTTTTCCATTCTTTCTCTCGGCACAAGATGAAGAAAATGAAACAATTTTCATTCTCCTCTTTATCTCATCACACGGCACACACATTTCACAAATATATATAATGTGTGTGTGTGTATTTCATATATATATAATAATAATATAATATATTAGATAATTAAACAAAGCCACCTTGCATAAAAAAATATTATTATATAAAATAATAATATAACAATAAAATAATGGGTGACAACTATTATTTATTATATAATGTAATAATATATTATAATAAGATATTTATAATTATTTAACAATTAAATAATTATTGTATGAAATAACCATTTTGCTCCTCATGAATAATTATCAAATTTACCCTTAGTGGATTCCACCAAATTTCACACTTGAGTAAATTCAACCGAGAGTCTACAATGGGTCACGTGTCACTATATAATTAATAAATAATAATTATTAACTAATTATTGTATTTAAAACTTAAATACAGATACGCATGCATTCCCGTGGTAGTACTGGATATTATTAGATTAAACAGTTTAATCTGGTATGTTGTCCCAATGCACAACGAATACACAATATATTGTGGGACTCTCTAGGTCCACGCCCGATTCATTAAATGGAACTATTCCATGAGTCCGTGAACATTACCCCACGCACACGTCACGGATATACAAATCAGCGTATAGAACCATTGAAGTTGAGGTTACAAAGCATACGTATAGTCCTTCCATCATGATATCCTGGATGTGCGGGGATATAAATTATCACCGTCAAATCCCCATGTGTTCATCCATATCATATCCCCAAACTTGTATCTCACTGAACAATATGTGCAAACTCATTTGCCATATTATTCCACCCTAGCGGAAACTCTTTCCCAGGATTAATGCTTGTGGCCACAAGAATTTCTGAGATACAGTCTCGAAGCATCTGGATATCTAACTCCCTATACGAGATGACGGATCCTATATCTGTATACATCAGACTCCATAAGCATTAGACCATACCCAACGATCATACTATGAAATGTCTGTGACATGCGTAGAACCAAAGTATGGTAAATCACTTACAAGCCCTCTGTAGCACTCAAGTCAAAGGACCACATATACTACTCAACTCGAGAAGACCCTCCGTTGACGACTTACATAAGGTGTCTATCGGAGGCCCTTGTGAGTCTGTCCTATATCCAGTCCTAACTGGATACCCATATGTTAATACAAGCTTTAAGCTCACGGTCAGGTAGGAACAACCATCTATACCTTATAGATACGACATATGCTGATCTATATAAAGGTATCCACTGACAGACCTGCATCGGCAGAAATAGATCAAGGACAATAGTCGAGAACATACTTGCGCAACTGACATTTCCTGGCACCTGATTGCAACTCTTACAATTATGCAGTTACTAGTATATTCTCAGGTCTATGTCCTATTATAGATAAGGCTTCAACTCTTGGATCTTCGTTGAGTATTATAATCAGCTAATAATTAGTTATGCTAACATTTAGCATTTATATCTCTCAGAGTGGCCAATTGTGGGCCCTTATCTAAACTCTTTTAGATTAAATTTGCACTCCTTTAGATCATACAATGTTTGTAATGTTATATTGTATAGTATCATATAAACAGGCATTAGCGATTTAATAGGAATATACACTTGTATAAATACACAAGTATATGTACATTCAGGAATGGCACGTAAGCACCAACCCTAACAATAATATGCTATTTAGATCTAAGATATGTCTACTCAATGCATTATAACATGTCATAAATATTTATGTCATTATTTTATTTCTAACTAAAGTAGTTTTAGTTTAGATTTAATATAATTGACACATAATATACTAATTAGTTATTAGATTTAATTAAAATATTTTTTTAATTTATCTAATAAGGAATTATTTTTTAATTAAATTAAAATTAATTAATTCCATAATTGGTATAAATAATGTGAATTAGATTTTATTAATTGAATCTAGTAATTTACATTAGACTAACTAAGTATATTATAATAAATAGTTTATTAGAATTATGTCTTAGTTATTCATAATGAATTAAATTTTTAATGTAAAAATCTAGTAATTTATTTTAAGTGTTACTAGGACTAGATTCTAGAAACATTTAGAATAAATCTAGTGATCAATAAGTGACTAGCAGTAATAGTTTTCACTGTGATTATAAAATATGAAATATTTTATAAATAAAACTCTACAACATAAAATAGTAAGTGGGAGATGGTTAAATGATAATTTGACCCATGGTCTGTATCGTTATTTTAACAACGTGAGATTTAAGCGGCGCCTTATAACGGTTTTGCTTTCGTTCTCCTTATGGAGGGTGTCCAGTTTCAATCAATATTAAGGTTAACTTCCTAGAGATATGATTTCTAAATATATTTCTAGATTGACCTACCCTACGGCAATAACTTTGAAGTTAAGTCTAAGGAATTTGAAATGATGCGTCACACTTACATAAATATAATTATATGGATAATTATATTTAGACCCAAATAAATGGTAGTTAATTAATATAGAAGTTGTGAGATAACTTGAAAACATTAATTAATTGAGATTATCTTAGTCTAATTTGAAATTGATTTGACTACCCTACGGCGGCATATTAATTTTGGCAAATTGGATTATCGTGGTATAAAAATTTTCCTAGGATTTTTACCTTTATTTTTTTGCATCATGCATTATGTTTAAAGTGTTATACTATAATTGTGATAATATTTGAGCGTGAATGATTTAGTTCCTATATTTATTATTTTCAACAAAATGACAAATTCCTTGATCACAATATTATTTAATGATAAATTGATCGACGAAAATTTTGTGAAATGAAAAAGTACAATGAACATCGTACTTGTCTGTGAGAACCAAAAGTTTGTCCTCATTAATTGCCACCCTCCAAAGCCTACTTTTAATGCTTCACAAGAAGCAAAGAGCAATATAATCATTGACTTGATTCTAATGAAAAAGTCTATTGCAACCTATTAGCAGGCATATCTGAAATGCTTAAGAGTAAGCATGAGAAGAAGAAAACCGCAAAGAAATGTGGGATTCACTTTAGGCAATACTAATGTAATGAATGAGAAAAAAGACAAAATAAAAAATCTATAAAGGAAAAATAATAAGAATTTTGGGTTTTAGAATCTAATTAGATAATAATAAAATTTGATTGTTTAAGTGATCTGATTATGTGATACCTTTTTCTCTTGTTTAAGATATTATGCGAATGAACCTACCGTTAAAACTAATGAGTAAAAATTCAAATTGAAGTAAATAAAATAAAGTAAAAATCAAAAAGAAAAAATTATTATAAAAAGAATTATCATTATATTATAAGGTCTTTATTCAAAAATAGAAATGTTTTTGATACAATTTTAAAAAAATCAAAATAAGCCTTAATCGTTACGAAGGATGATACTACAACATTGAGCTTGTTGCTAGAGAAGAAAATCAATATACATGTTATATAACTTACCCCTTAGACCTTTTTTAAGAAAGTTTTGTTACTAACATGTTTACTTCGATTTTACGTAATGCATTGGGTTCAAAGCCCTGTGTGCTCTACGTCTATAAGATTTATGAATCTCTCATGCATATTCTAAAACTTTCCAAGGCCTACCTTATTGTATCCAAGTTGAGAGAGATAAATTGAATAGGTACAGTCGTCCCTTATTAGAATGTACAATTAAAACTAAATTTGGGTTATCCACTAAGAATTGTGGTAGAATTGTTTATGAATGTCTACGTGGTGGACTTGACTTTACCAAAGATGATGAGAACATGAACTCCCAACAATTATACATTGGATGAACCGTTTCTTATTTTGTGCGAAAATAATTTATTAAGTGCTAGCTGAAATAGGTGAAATCAAAAGTCATTACTTGAATGCTACTGTAAGTATAAGAAACACCAAATTACACACAATGGATTAGTAATGGAGATTATGTAAATTCTCTAAAAGGATCCTTCCATATAATATTAAAAAAAATTACTAATTATGACTTTAAGTTGGTATAAATGATCAGGCTATACTCCCTACACTTTTGATCTAGAATCTACCGCCGGCTTTATGCAACTGATCGGATCATATAAATTTCTCTTTAACACAACATAGATCATAAAAAAGTATTAACGATTTTTAAGATGTATGCATGTGATTGTGTACATGTTGAAAAAGCTAAACACATTTATCATATACATGATTTCGCAGCGGAATTAAGCATATGATCAACATATACACATGTAACTTATATCATTAACAATATAAGATGACAGAAAACATACCTTTACTTTGGTGAAAAATTCAATTTCAAATTCTTCCTAGCTCCAATTCTGAGCTCACCTTGAAGTGCATTATTGTTCAATTCTAGTTTACAACAATCCGTTAGGATTGTAAAGTTAAAATAGTAGCAAATAAATTTCTAGTAACAAAGTTTTGTTTCTAGAAAGAAAAATAAGAAGAATTTATTTTTCTTTCTCTCTAGTTTTTCTCACAACCCTTTGTTCAAAAAAAAACTCTCAAAAATCAAAAACTCTCTCCAATGCTCTATCCTTGCACGTTTTTTGCTTCACCATTTGTTAATCAATTATTCAATTCAATTTTTAGGTGTGTTAAGCACTTCACAATTGTTCCCAAAATTGATTAAGTAGCCAAAAACCTAAAAAATAAGATTTGATGACTATTATACCTAATTAGGTATATGTGTCCTACCTAAACTAAAATAACAAACAGCTAAATAAATATTATTTATTTAAATAATATTTATTCAATTATTCAAAAATTATTTGAATAATTAATGTTTTTTACCTTATTTGATTTTATTAACATGGTTAATGGGTAAATTCATAGTAAAACAATTCATGGAACAACTTTGTTTCACTTGTTAACATCTAATTAGTTAAAAACTCTTGTTAACTAATTAAGTGATGTACTTAATATTTAAATCTAGACAAGTGCACAACCCGAGGAACCTTGAAATATATTTTCGGTTTACTGAAATTTCTAGGATGAAACTATTTAATCCATAATATTGATTCAGTGCACAACGAGTACACTTCATATTGTGAGACTCTCTAGGTCCACGCCCGAATTGTCACAGGGAACTCATCCATATATCTGTGAACGATGCCCCACACATGTTACGGATATTACAAAGTGGCGCATTAGACCATACAAGTTAAGGTTATAACATATTCGTATAATCCCTTCATCATTCATATCTGGGTAGAGCAGAGATATAGATCAACACCGTGAAATCTCTATATGCTCGACTATAATCTTATCTCTAGAATTGTATTTTAATAAATAATATTTTCAAACACTTTTGTGATATTATTTATCCATATGGTTAAACTCTTTTTTCGAGAACTACTGCTTATGGTCATAAGACTTTCTGAAATACAATCTTAGAGCATTATAATATATTACTCACCCAAATGATCTTATGGATCTCATATCTATGAACACCAAACTCTATGAGCATCGGACCATACCTAGTAATCAAACCATAAAAGGTTTCTGATATGTGTGGAATTAAAGTATGGTGGATCACTCACAAATCCACCATAGCACTCAGGTCAAATGACCACGAATACTACTCAACTCGAAAAACCCCTCTATTAACGACTTTATGGGATGTCTATTAGAGGTTTTTGTGAGTTTATTCAATATTCAGTCCTTACTGAATACTTGTATCTTTATACGAGTTTTCATTAAACTCATGATCTGCTAAGACTAACCATCTAGATCATCAAGATATAAACATACACCGATCTATATATTTATTAAGGTATTCACTGATAGACCAGCATCAGTAAAAATAGATTAAGAACATAATATTTGAGAACATATTTGCATAATGATATTTTCTAACACTATTTACACCTCTTTGCAACTACGTCATTACTAATATATTCTCAAATCTTTGTCCCATTTCAGATAAGGCATTAACTCTTTAAATATCGCTGACTCTTATAATGTGATAACTCTTATCAGTGCCAACTCTTAATATTTATAACTCTCAATGTTGCTAATTCTCAGCACTAATCTAAACTTCTTTAGACTATATCTAAACTCTTTTAGATCATACAATATTTGAAACGTTACAAGTATCTTACCATAAATAAAATATAATTAACGATTTAATAAAATGATAATAATAGTATAAATATTAAACAAATATTCATGCATAAAAGAATGACACGTAAGCACAAATTCTAACAAAAAGATCTTGAAGACCCACTAAAACATGAAAGCTAAGATCTTTTATAAAATAGATTTCAATTTGAAGAGTGCATAACCGCATGGATAAGCTCACACTAACCTATCATTCACTTCATAATATGATAGATCTTTTCATTTTACTATTAAAGAATTGATTAGTCAAAAAAATAAAGATAAAGTCTTATTTTACATGTCAATATTAATAAAAGCAATGCTGAAATTTATAATAAGAGAAAAATTCATTGACTCTGTCAAACAATACATTCTAGAATCTAAAACACAAAATATATAAAAGAGATCCCAAAATAGTGAGAAGTATGATTCACACCTAATATTTAGTCATTTGTCAATTACACTTTATCCCAAGTTCATACCTATTTTACCACTTTGTCACAATCCATTGAACTATGCACTCATTTGTTCAAGTGAATGACATAATCTCAAGTTAGATATGTTAAAATTACAACATCAAATAAAGTTAATTATAACACTAAGTTCAAGATTAAGCTCAAATATTTACAAGCCCAATTCTTGAAATTTTTAGATTAGGTAAGATATTTTAAAGTTAATAATTAAGGAGATAAGTATTATAAACTTATGTGGTTAATAAATTTTTACATTATTTTATTTATGTGATTTTGGTTTGTTGAAACTAAGTATAAATACCCCCCCTCCCTCATTTGGTTTTGCAAGCAAGCAAGTTAAGAATAAAGAATTGATTAAGTATTTGATCAATTGTTGAAAGTTTAAAATGTTAGAGAGTTGAGCAAATAAGAAGCTCAACAAAGAGTGTATGAGTGTTGAGTTGTGAGTGTTGAGTTGTGAGTATTGTGTTGTAAGTGAGAAAGAGTGAGAATTTCTAAAATTTGTATTGTAAATTTTGAGTTTATTGTATTAATAAAAGTATTTTATTTGTGCTCTATTATTTTCAACAAGATATTTAAATAAAAAATTTATAGAGAATCAAAAGTAGAGGCAATTAAATTCTTTTTTGCACCATGTTGAAGATAATGCCAACCAACTTCTCTAAAGTATAACTTTTAATTATTTAAAATTTTTAATTCATCCAATTTATATTTATTTTCATTAAAATATAATTTAAAACACATAAAAGTTTTTTTTTTAAAAAAAACCAAACTAAAAATAGAGATAAAGATCGAAAATAGAGATTTTATCTCTTACCATGCTCCCCTACTTCTATAAAGGTCAATGAAATGAATAGATCTAAACACAGCTATAATTAAGGGACAAGGATGCTTATAATTATCTGAGGATGAGAACGAAATAAATATTCCCATCCTATTGCCATCCATATTTACTCTCTTAGACAAGAATTATATTTCAAAGGTTAATAAAATTATGAAAAAAATAAATGAATGTTTTCTAAAAAAATTTAAGATTTTACATTCCACCAAATATCACCTAAAAGAAATTTACTCTTTTTTTTTTTACACTTTAAATGATTACACAACTTCAATTTTAAGGAAGGTAACCCTTCACCCAACTAAAGGAATGATTCATACAAAATATTAATTAATTAAATAAGAGAAAAGGATAGTAGACTCTTAAAGTTTTATTTAAGGGGATTGAAACATTTCAGAAGTATTAAAAAAGATTTAATAAATTTCATTTATTTTAATCGTTAAAAGAATAAAATATTGTTTGACGTGGCCTACCACGTATTACATTCTTATAGGCTGATTTTTTATTTTAATTCAATTATATAACAAATTCAATAAAATAAAATAAAAATAATCAACCTTTGATATTGACAAAGTTGACTAGAAGTGACAACTCCGACAATTGATGGTTAATCAACTCTTCTAAAAATATTATTAAAATCTAAATTTTACGATTTGTGTAATAATAAAATTAATTTTTATAATAAAATATCAAAAAGGGGTCAAATGAGGAGAGAAAAGTTATCACCACCGTACCTTTTATCAACATATGATGAAAAATCTATTTAAGTCGCTGACCTTTGATCTGACGGAAATAATGGTGCACGTAAAAGTAAAATTATTTAATAGTAGTTGTTATCTCTCTTCTTTGCCTCGTTGACAGTCTTTTGGTGTTACATTGTAAAAAATAATACCACAATCTTATAGATTGTGAAATGTGGAGTCTAATAATGTCTTTGATAAGTCAATCGACTACTAGAAGCAACAACAAAAACAACTCTGGCAGTGGGCGGTTTCTTCTATTTTTATTGAATTTATTTTTTAAAAATTCAAATTCAAATATCAGCCTATTGAAATGTGCTATTGTGCTATAACATTTTTTAATTTAATTTAATTATTTTGTATTTTTTATGACAAAAATTTAATGAGTGGTTAAGATTATTTCACTTCTTATATAATTTTTTAAATAGGACATTTAAGAATTGAAGGGGTATATTCCATTTAAATTGAGGAAATTCGTTGCAATTTAGAGCCTTTGTTTCTTTTAATAGCTTTAGAGTGTTTCAATCCCTTCATAAAACTTTAGCACATGTTTGGTGGCTTAATGTGTATAGTATTAAACAAAATCTTTGGACAACTTTTTATTTATTTATTTTTGTTTTGATCATTTTTGGCACACATTTTATTAAGCTTAAATTGTTCAAAATTTAAAAATAGTACATAATTTTTTAACCAAACTTAAACCACACCCCAACATGGGTCAAATATAGATGATGGTATGCTTTTTTAATTAAAATTGTATTTTAATTATAATAAATATAAAAATTTATACTTTTATTGATTAATAATTTAAAATATAACAACACCAAATATAATATTACACTAAATTTATATTCTATTTCATTCTAATTTTTATTATCCAATCTTAATCTAGCGCAACATACCAAAGACACCCTAAAGATCCAACCGTCCTCTTCTTAACAATCTTGATATAAATACTTTCTAAGTCCTTCCTGCATGGCTACACCATGATATCTATCACTGACGACTGACGACTGAATACAATTTTACCTTCACATATAGCAAGCACAACTTTCAAGTCGTGAGTGGAGACCTGCAGACTGAATCCATTTTAAAGCCTGCGCATACTCTCGCCCTGCCTATGTTTCAAACAATATGTCACGATTTGAACTTTCTTCATCTCTTTGGAGTTATCCCTTGCCAGGTTACTAAAATTTTCTAGCTAATCTCATTTCTAAGATGCCCTTAACACATGTTATAACATTAACACTCTGCTTAGATCGGCAACCTCTCTGCTTTGAGACTCCTACCGTCAAAATCTTTTTCAAAGATCAATAATAAACCATACTTGCTCAAATTCTGAACAAAACCAACTAGTGAAGTCAACAATACCAGAAATAACTTTCAAATTTTACATAGAAATCATCATTAGCTTATGCCTACATGCCTGAAATCTTCAAAGGGTATCAGACTTTATGAGGTGACACTCCATTTTATCACACATTTGTGAATCTTCTGTTCTAGCAGAACAATATATTGAAGAACATTATTAACAAGCCTTTATTGACAAGCTTAAAATAACACCAGTTTAAGCAGAAGGTAACAATGCACAAACCAAGAGGTAGTTAAATAACCCCTCAGTTTTTGTGCTGCATCCTTCCACTTTCTGCACCGGCATAAGGATCAATAGTAACATTTATTACAGCAGGCTTTCTTGCAGCAAATGATTTGGCAAGGGCAGACTTGAGTTCAGCAGGATTCCCAACAAGATAGCCTTTGCCCCCAAAAGCTTCAATGAGAGTATGATAAGCGGCACCAGGGACAAAAGAAGTAGGTGCAGGATCACCTTTGTAAGGCCCTGCAATTTCTTCAGTGTTTCTCCGGTCTCCACCATACACACCACCATTATTAAAAACTATCACAACCACAGGCAACTGATATCGAACCAATGTCTGCATTATTAGAAGAAGAAAATACCATATTAGACTTTTTTTTCCCCTCTATATATCAGATGGCCATTTTATAATAGCCAAAAAGAGGAGGACATCAATATTTTGAGAAAAACAAAACATCAAACATATATTGCAACTTAATAGCTCTGCATTTTCATGCTTAAATTTCAAATTCAACGAAACATAGGATCAGAACCTGACCAGAGGTCAATGGCCAAGAAAGAATATATAAAAACAAAGTCGGAGATTGAAAAATGTCAAAGTTCATAGACACTACTGATTTTTAAAGTATCCTTTAGTTACCTCATAGCTACAGACTACTGCTAAAGATATACCTAAGGGCATTAGCACAAGAAGAAGGCTGGAGTAGAATTGAACATTATTAGGGTGGTCCCAATTTCATCTAGATCTCTTCCATTATATCCACATATCCAAAATATACCACAAATTTTAGAAAAAGTTATTAAGGTGACCTGCATCATAAGGTAGGTGGATATATATGTTATACACACACACCTATAAATATATATACGCACACATATATATTGATAGGAGGATATACATGTATTTTGTTAAAAGCAAACAAAGCTACCAAAGTTATTTCTAATCGTAATTTGACTAACACTTTGTCCGATCACCCTTCAAATTCCTGTAGTGGATGAATCATTTAACTCAGTATATAGACACACATGCATATACGAGCACAAGCTTATTACTATTCAGTCATATGAAAAAACCCTGGAAGGTATCCAAAAGGGCTAAACCTCGTAATCAACATAAGCTACATCGCCCAAGAATAGGGAATAAAAAGAAACCTTTCTAATAAATACAGAAAAACGTATCCAGTGCCTTCTGAAAGCAAGGAACTAACCAAGCATACTCAAGCTAGCTAAATCAGAATCCCACAGTTATTGCAAAACTCCTTATTCACAAAAATAGATCCAGAATGAAAAGACATTCAGAATATTCAAATACAAAAACATATATAGCCTATATATTATATTAAGTATTTTGAAAAGACATGATGTTTTTGTATTTTGAAAAAATACAAAAACATTCAAATAAATAAGTAATCACCTTATCCATTATGTCAGTACCTAAAACTATAAATATATACACATATATAGCCTTTTGGCTGTGACCCAGTCAAGGTAGCATTGCTTAAGAGAACCAACTCCTAAAGATATCTTAAAAGACTGACCTCTTATATTAACATAGTTTAAACAGGATTCAATAAGTCCATCATATCTGTTAAAGTTCATCCCTAACCTTATGTCCTAAGAATAACAAGACAAATTCAATGCCTACAATGAGCAAGAAAAGTCTCCCTAACTTGTAACCATCCTCCCACTCAATAACTGAATCATCTAGAAAGCTCCATAAGGTAATACTGGAACTCACATTTTTAACAAGCAAAAATTGACACCTAGAGTGAGCGAGTCGATGTCTCACAATTCTTCGTGAGAAAAAAAAGAGATCATAGTTCAAGCAGATCATTAGAACACGCCTGTGTCATATCCACTAGAAGCAGCTTCAAAGGCTTCAAAATGTTAACACAATAAGAAGACAACTAGTCATCTGTGTCCTAAATCTTTGAACTCTAATATTAGACCATTGGAGTTACACCACAGATTCTAATTATAAGAATGAAATCTTCCAGAAAGTACAATAAAATGGAAACTAGGATGCCAGGCCAAGAGAACCTTAAAACAATAAAATAATCATAATTCACTTATCAAGCTTAGTCACATTATTTTTGTTGATAAATTAAGTCACATTATTTTTGTTGATAAATTAAGGCAAATCACGTATCACGTACAACAGTACAAGTACATCCTTTTGAATGAGAATCTGTGTAAATGTCATCATGTATTAAGAATCATTTAACGTAAGAAATCCATACCTCAACTTCAACTGCACTGAATCCAAATCCAGAGTCCCCTTCAACGGCAACCACAAGCCGCTCAGGGGAAGCTATTGCAGCCGCTATACAATACCCTAAACCAACCCCCATTGTCCCCCAAGTCCCTGCATCCAACCTACACCTTGGCTCCGTCTGAACCAACACTGCCCTACCCACATCCATAGTATTAGCCCCTTCAGAAACCAATATAGGAGCAGGGCTCCCTGCTCCTAAAATGGCATCCCTGATAATTCTCATTGGTGTCATAAAATTAAACGGCACAACATCCTTTGCCAACTGAGCCTCCATTTTCAACACATTTTCCTTAGTTTTCTTTGAAATAGCCTCAACCCACGGATGATTCTTCCCCAAACAAAAAGGGTCATCTTTAATCTCCTTATTAATCATTTCCAATACCTTCTTAGCATCTCCAACCAAACCCAAATGTGGTTTCCTCAATGCAATCTCATCCTTACAAACATCAACCAGAATGAACTTCACGTCCTTTGACCACTTTGGCGGCTCACCAAAATGCAGCAACCAATTAAGCCTAGCACCAACAACAAGTACAATATCACATTGACCAATTGCCAACGATCTTGCTGCACTGGCAGCAAGCTCATGAGTATCAGGCAACAAGCCTTTACCCATTGGGGTAGGCAAAAAGGGAATCCCAGTACGTTCAACTAACTTCCTCAATTCACCCTCGGCTTTCGCATAAGCCGCGCCTTTACCAAACACAATCAACGGCCTCTGTGATCCTCTAAGCAGAGATACCGCTGTCTCAATCTCAGAACTCGAAACAGAACCATCCGTTAACTTCTCTTTTACATTGTCAGCTTCTTTCAACAACTGTTCTGCTTCAGATTCTGATACAGTTTGATGCAAAACATCAGTGGGTAGGTCCAAATAACAGCCGCCGGGTCGACCCGAGACGGCCCGATTAAGAACCTGAGCGACACAATTGGGAATTTCTTTGATATCTTTTACCTTTATAGAAAATTTCGAAAATGGTTTGACGGCCTCGAGTTGATCGAGTTCTTGAAAATCGCCGCGGCCAAAATCTTTCTGGTCGCACGAGCCGGATATCATGACCATGGGCCAGGTGTTAACCATGGCGTTTGAGAGTCCCGCAAGACCGTGCACGCAGCCCGGACCGGATACTGTAAGCAGTAGACCGGGCTTTCCGGTCAGATACCCGTAGGCTGAGGCGGCGTAGCCTGCGGACTGCTCGTTGTGGAAGGCTAGGAACCGGATGCCGAGTTGAACGGCCCGATTTGCTAAGGAAGTTACAGGAATGCCCACTACGCCAAACATGTGGGTGACGCCGAAGCGCGATAAGGCTTTGGCCGCAAGGACGTTCCCGTCGATTTGGGCATTTCCGAAATTTTGGGGTTTTGAGTCTGAGTCCGCCATTGGGAAGCGGTGACGTAAGTGAAGTACAGTTGGTGAAATGATTTTGGAAGAGTGTGTGCATATATAGGTAATGGTATTCAATGTCACGGAGTGTTGGTATCCGGGACAGGTGGCAACTGTCGGAGAAATGCAATTTGATTAGAAACACTCTTATCATTCTGTTTATCAAAATGAATAGATTTGTAATGTACAAGTACAACGCTATTTTAGCAGCTGCTTTTTTTTTTTTTTCCTTGTAGCAGCTAAATTCCTTCGAACACTGCAAATGTTGTAGTGAGTGACACTTCTCTGGGAGTGGAAAAAAAGGTATTTGAACGGAAAATATTAAATTAATTAGATTAAATTGGGTGATTCGGTATTAAATTATAAAATTAATTGATTAATTTTTTATTTCAATTTTTAAATAAATTCAGTTCGATTCAATTATTTAATTTTGATCTTTGAAAATATCAAACTGAATCAAAAAATATAAATAAAATATTACTCAACTTTTTATATAATTTATTTAATAAATTTTAATTTTAATAGTTTTTTAATTTATTTAGTTTATAAATTTTAATTAATTTAGTATTTAAAATTTTATAATCACTTTATTTATTTAGATAAATTTAAATTTTAATATTTTTTAACTTATTTAATTTATAAATTTTTAATTAATTTGATAATTAAAATTGATTGATATTTTATTTGTGTAAATAAATTTTAATTTTTAATAATTTTTTTAATTTATTTAGTTCATAATTTTATTAATTTTTTATTTAAAATTGACGCACGCTATTTTTATTATTTTTTATATAAAATTTATCTTTTATATATATAATATTAATTTTTTAAAAATATTTAAAAGACTGAATCAAATTAAATTAAACTGAATTATTTCAATATAATTTGATTTTCATATATAATTTTGATATGTTTGAATTTTAAAAATAAAAATCTTAAATTTTTTAAAAATACCGACTCAAATCGCAGCCACCCTACTCGTCTCTTCAAGTTTTGAAATAATAAAAATAATATCTGTTAATAAATGAAGTCGGGCGGCGGTGGGTGAAAAAAGAAAATAAAACGGGTGTTTGACGATGACTAAATGGAACGGGAGAAGCAAATTTGATATTGACTTGAGCAGCAGTACCTGCCCGCCCCGTTTGTTATGATTTGGTGTGCTGGCTACGCTTTGCCAGACCCACAAAATTATATTTGAATCAATTGGCATTTATCTTTTCTACTTATTATATATATAATTGATTTCACGGGTTAGGTAGTTTATTATATAATAAAATTTTAAAAATATAATAATATTTTATAATATATTATAAATTATAAATTTATTAAATAGTAACATATAAAAATAAAATTTATTATGTGATGAGTTATATAACTTATTAAATTAATTATATATATTTCTTTTAAAGACTTATAGGTGTAAAAAAATAAATTAATTGAGAGTCACTTAAATTATTTTTTTTACTTAATAAATATTTTTTTTAAATTAATTTTTTCACAATTTATTTAAATTTGTACAGCTCAATTTAAATAGTTATTAAAAAATCTATAAAGATTTGCCTAAACTAAGGTAAGAAATATATTAAAATACACATTAAAGAGTAAGAAATCTACGGTAAAAAATCTGTTGAGATTTACTTAGATTAAAATCATTTATATTACACTATTGAGATTCGCCTAAATTAAGGTTTAGCGTCTATTTTGTGAACTTTTTTATTGGTCAAAAAAAATTTTAATGTTAAAGTTTTTTTTAAAATTTTTTGATGATGTTTTATTACAATTAAAGAAGAGCTTTCGGATATTAAAAAATTATTTTATCTTTATTTGTAAAATGTTAAATTTTAGAACTTTAAAAATATAATTTTTTTTAATATTTATCTAATGTCACATATATCATAATAATATTTTATTATTTTTATTATGTATTCTTAATTAAAAATAAACTCTATCAATTAAAATATTTTTAACATTTTTTTAAAAGTCATTATATCTCAAATTCTCTGTATGTCTACAATTATCATATTTTTATAACAATCTACCAAAATCTTTTGTTGGTTATTTTATTTTTTTAAAGAAAAATAAATACTATTTTATTTTTAATTTTTGTACTAAACACAATAATTTATATTGATTCGTTGATTATATGTATTAATTTTACTTCATTATTGTATTTTTAAAAATTAAATTTGAGAAAATACATGAAAATTTTAAATTTACATATTAAAAAGGGATAAAGACAAATTTACCCTAATATTTTAGGTTAATTAACAACTTTGCCCCGATTATATATAAAATACCCAATTTTACCCTAATCCATTAATTTTTGTCGTCTATTTGGATGAAAAATGAGAAAATTTTATAAATAATCCTTTTATTTTTTCATTATTCTTTTTTAACCAAATGCAATATGGTTATACTTTATTAACCAAATAAATTACTTTTGGACAAGTATACTCTTTCACTGTTTGTACAGTACCCGCTACAGTATACAGTAGTATTTTTACTATAGTGATTAATTAAATATTTTTTGTTTATTAAAATTATATTTTTCTATATTATTTATTTATTTATTTTAATCATATTACTATAAAATTTACATAAATAATAAAATTATTTAATATACTTAATTAAACTAAATAAATACACTAACTAATATAATTTTATAAATAAATAAACATTTAATTATATATTTTATTAAAATTATATTTATTAATAAGTAAATACAATAATAAAATTTAAATAAATATAATTATTTATTTATGAATAATAAAAAAATAAAAAATTTAACGGTCACAAAGGCTATCTCAGCCATCGCATCTCGGGCCCGAGATGCCATCGAGATGCGATGCTGGCTATCATGCCATCGCATCTCGGGCTCAAGATGCCCCTGAGATGGTCCCGAGATTCGATGGTGGCCATCGCATCTAGGGCCCGAGATGCGATGGTGACCACCGCTACAGTGTATAGTAGTATTTTTTGCTACAGTGATTAATTAAATTAAAATTAAATATTTTTTGTTTATTAAAATTATATTTTTATATATTAGTTATTTATTTATTTTAATCATATTACTATAAAATTTACATAAATAATAAAATTATTTAATATACTTAAATTAAACTAAATAAATACACTAACTAATATAATTTTATAAATAAATAAAAATTTAATTATATTTTTTATTAAAATTATATTTATTAATAAGTAAATACAATAATAAAATTTAAATAAATATAATTATTTATTTATGAATAATAAAAAAATAAAAAATTTAACGATCACAAAGGCTATCTCAGCCATCGCATCTCGGGCCCGAGATGCCTTCGAGATGCGATGCTGGCTATCATGCCATCGCATCTCGGGCTCGAGATGGCTCTGAGATGGTCCCGAGATGCGATGGTGGCCATCGCATCTAGGGCCCGAGATGGCCCCCGAGATGCGATGGTGACTACCGCTACAGTGTATAGTAGTATTTTTGCTACAGTGATTAATTAAATCAAAATTAAATATTTTTTGTTTATTAAAATTATATTTTTATATATTAGTTATTTATTTATTTTAATCATATTACTATAAAATTTACATAGATAATAAAATTATTTAATGTACTTAAATTAAACTAAATAAATACACTAACTAATATAATTTTATAAATAAATAAAAATTTAATTATATTTTTTTATTAAAATTATATTTATTAATAAGTAAATATAATAATAAAATTTAAATAAATATAATTATTTATTTATGAATAATAAAAAAATAAAAAATTTAATGGTCACAAAGGCTATCTCAGCCACCGCATCCCGGGCTCGAGATGGCCCCGAGATGCCCTCGAAATGCGATGGTGGCTATCATGCCATCGCATCTCGGGCTCAAGATGGCCCTGAGATAGTCCCGAGATGCGATGGTGGCCATCGCATCTAGGGCCTGAGATGGCCCCCGAGATGCGATGGTGGCCATCGCTATAGTGTACAGTATTTATTACTGCAGTGATTAATTAAATCAAAATTAAATATTTTTTGTTTATTAAAATTATATTTATTTTATATTAGTTATTTATTTATTTTAAATTATATTTATTTAAATTTTATTATTTTATTTACTTATAAATAGATATAATTTTAAGAAAAATAAAATAAAATATTTATTTATTTATAAAACTTCTATTAGTTAGTGTATTTATTTAATTTAATTTAACTACATTAAATAATTGTATTATTTATGTGAAATTTATAGTAAAATGATTAAAATAAATAAATAACTAATATAAAAAAATATAATTTTAATAAACAAAAAATATTTAATTTTGATTTAATTAATCACTGTAGCAAAAATACTACTATACACTGTAGCGGTGGCCACCATCGCATCTCGGGGTCATCTCGGACCCTAGATGTGATGACCACCATCGCATCTCGGGACCATCTCAGGGCCATCTCAAGTCCGAGATGCGATGGCATGATAGCCACCATCGCATCTCGGGACCATCTCAAGGCCATCTCGAGCCCGAGATGCGATGGCATGATAGCCACCATCGCATCTCGAGGGCATCTCGGGGTCATCTCGGGCCCGAGATGCAATAGCTGAGATAGCCTTTGTGATCGTTAAATTTTTTATTTTTTTATTATTCATAAATAAATAATTATATTTATTTAAATTTTATTATTGTATTTACTTATTAATAAATATAATTTTAATAAAAAATATAATAAAATTTTTATTTATTTATAAAATTATATTAGTTAGTGTACTTATTTAGTTTAATTTAAGTACATTAAATAATTTTATTTTTTATGTAAATTTTATAGTAATATGATTAAAATAAATAAATAACTAATATAACTGTAGCAAAAATATTGCTGTACACTGTAGCGGGTACTGTACAAACAGTGAAAGGGTATACTTGTCCAAAAATAATTTATTTGGTTAATAAAGTATAACCATATTGCATTTAGTTAAAAAAGAATAATGAAAAAATAAAAGGGTTATTTATAAAATTTTTCCATGAAAAATTTGCTTTTAGTATACTTTTACCAATTCACCCCCAATAATAAGAGATATGTAAAATTGTGAAAATTTATGTGAATAGACACGTCATAATATAATTTGTTACAAATGACTTGTATCATTGTATAATTGGTTATATTTTTAATAAAATAAATTTAATAAATGAAAAAAAAATATAGCATGGTCACCGAAAAATGGCATTTGTAGTCGATCTGTCCATCGGTGGGGATAGTGCAAGTCACTACCCCGTCAGCCGTTGCCCCTCTCTACATTTTTTGCCAAAAATAATCTCACAACAATGTAAATCAGGAAAAATAAAGTTTAATGATGTAAATTTTATAATTTTTTGTTGTCGGCGTATCATCAAAAAATGGCGACGGACGAACCGCCGGCCGATCGGCATTTTTCGGCTACAGTGCCAATTTTTGTTTTAAATTTTTTTGCAATTTAATTTTTTTACAATTTAATTTATTTACAAATTATTTTAAAAAAATAAACGTGACACATATTTAAAAGTAACTAATTACATTATGACGTGTCCTATTATTAAAGTTTAATTTTTAAAATTATATTAATAGATGAGATTGTACCATGTATTTAAAAAGACAATGAATATATAAGATTGTGCCACGTATCCAAAAGGTAATTTATTTTTATGGTTAGATTATATTTTTACTCTTCCACCATTAAAACTAACGGTAAAAAATAACGAATTATGATAAAATTAAGTATTTTAGATCTAATCAGGATAAAGTTATTAATTAACCTAAAATATTATGGTATATTTATCCTTATCCCTATTAAAAATTATTAAATTGTTTAAAATTTAAATATAAGTTTTATTAAGTGTCTTATTTGATAATTTAATAATTGATAAGTACTTTTAACAATTTATAACTAAATAATCTAATACTTCAAAAGAATATTTTAAATTGATAATTAAATAATTAATAATTTTTTCTTAAAAACTCTACTTTTAAAAATTCTATTTGAAAAATTCAACCAAATGAGCTATTAAACTAAAATCACCTAGTTTAATTTAAAATTTGCCTACATTTAAAAGCATGGGTTAAGATCGCTTGTAGCTCAAATTAGATAAATTCACTTTTAGCTCAAGCTAGGTTGAAGAAATTCTCAACTACCGCAAAAGGAGAAATTTACTCTCTCGTAAACTTAACATGACTTAAACTCTTTAAATTTAAGTGAAAGGGAAGTGCACTTTATTATCACCACAAAATGTCACATAATAAATATTTTAAATTACTATTTTTAATACATATTATTAATAATTAAAATTGTTTCTCCTAAATTTCGACGAACTAGGTTCAAGGTCTTTAACTCATAAGGCTCAAAAGACTTACGCCAAAAAACTTATTAAGGATCTCGAATAAGTAAGATCTAAAAAACAAGTGTCGTCCCATAAATATCCTTGAACCTAGACACCTTCTACGAGTTGGTTAGAATATTGGGCTACAGATTACCATGTTCAGTCAAATTCTTAAAGGAGATAAGACTAAGTCCACACTTGCTGAGCTGGTTAAAATAATAGTTTACCAATTACCCTATTCAGTTAGTCTCACAATGAAATGGTATGATCTCTTTGGGCTGGTCAGTACATTACAAGTTGCCTTGCTCAGTCGAACCCACCATTCATATGACCAATGAGAACAATAGTTAAACATCGACTATCCTATTAGAAAAAGCCATATTCAATGGGACATAACCCCCACTCAAATCGAGCATGGAAAGGTTTAAATTTGATTGCCTAGAATAATTAAAAAAATTCTTAAAAATGACTCAACTTATAAGAAATATAAAAAACTATGGATAAAGTCAAGTTTATTAAAGAAAGAATCTCTAAAAAGGGATAACCCTACAGAGGTAAGAAATATTTAGTGCAATATAAAAAAAAACTCTAAGAGTAGAATCTAAAAAGGACAAATCTATAAAAACACTCTCATTAACAAGGATTTAGAGAACTATGAGTGAATTCTAAATCCCCACCCTATAAATAAAAGATGAAACCTATACCAAAGGCATAAAGCATACGGACATGCTCTAAACACATAGATAAATTATATTGAGTATGAAAGTGAATTTTCATATTGAGTAATTCACCCACCTCTCTTATTTTCTTGCATTATTTTTTTTATAGGTTTTTGCTGGCTTAGACATAAGAGTGTCTACGTTGTAAGACCTCTAGTGCGGCCTTACGTGTTCTATTTAATTACAGAGTCCTCGTCAAATGTTATTCTCATTGAGAGAGGAGAAACCATTTTTTAGTCTCATACTTGACATTCAAATTAAGCTTTCCAAGCAAAAAAAAATTTAATTCATTGATTTTCAATTTATAAAATTTAGGATTAACAATTTGATACCATTTGTAAGAAGCAAATGTAAAAGCTATCCAAAGCATGCAAATAAGAATGAAGGATGCACAGTCAAAAACTATTATCATGTGCTCTATAACTGTACAAAATAGTGAACAAACCCTACAAACTGATGATACTCAAAATCTCAGCAAGTTTATTGAAATACAACACATCAACAATCCTAGCCAACAAGAAGAATCACCAGTCTGACAAAAAGGCATTGGAAGAAGAATTAGAAAAATCCTAATAAGAGAGGAACGGACTCAAAAAGATAATGTCCAAATTTCTAAAAAAAAAAAGGTCAATCTAAAAGAGACGCAAAAGTCACATTCTAAGTTATAGCAACACTTGCTACAGTCAAGAAATGTTCTTCTAATAGTAAGAGAAACTATAAACCATTCTTAGTTTACCTAAAAACAAAAAAGGAAGAGGATTGTGATGGAACCTTCCGAGAGGGAAAGTCATTAACATAGTAGACGATTACCTCAAGGTGATTGAGACTGTTCCCCCAATCACTCACAAGTTAAAGTTTCGAACTTACACAAATGTTCTAACATCAATCGCAATCTGAACAACAACGACGCTTAAACAATAATTGAGAGACTCCTAAAAGATAATGAGTATACAAAAAATGCTCAAAAAAATCTTAAACAAAAAAAAAAAAAAGCTAGTCATATTAGAGAAGATGCTAGATGCATGATGGAAGAGTAAGGGGCAAGAATACAAAAAAAGAATACAAAAAATTCTCCAAGAGAAAAATAGCCTAAGAAAGAAGAGAGAAAGAGAACATGTAAAAAAATCTCCTCTTAGGGTGGCCAAAATTCAGAAAGAGAACTACATTCCAATAATGGTTCAACAGGTTAAAATATTCGAAGCCAATAATTAGTAAAATTTTATTGCCATAGATTATTTCAATAAGTGAAGAATTTTATTAGAGGAGTATATACATTATAAATAACTTCAACTCACTACGAAATTTGTCCTCATATAAAATAATTTTATTGTAGGACATAAATCAAAGATAAATTATTTTTAAAATTTTTATTGGAGTCAAATTTATAGCCTTAGTTGAGGAGGAGGATTGCTTTTGTATTTGAATTATAATTAAAAAATTATAATTTTTTAGTTGTCGGAATTATTAATTAATTAATTATTTAGAATTAAGTCATTTATTAATATAAATAAATGTGTTATTTGTAACTTTTTAATATATCCTAATACCTCAGATCGATTATATATATATTTTTAGATTTATTTTCGTTGTGAATTTGACATCTCTCATTTTATAAAATTATGTCTTAATTTTCTTTCATAAATTTAAGATGTAAAAAAAGAAAACGACATTTATATATTACTTTTCTACTACGTCAAGGGATACTAAGCACTCGACAAATATAGAATAAAAGTAGCACATATAAGCCCTTTTAGGGAAAAAACAAGTTGCATGTTTATTGTTAATAATAATAATAAAAATAAATACAACTATATTTTATTTATTTAGTTAAACAATTAAATTTATTAAATTTTATTAAAATCAAACACGAAAATAAATTATCAAGATAACAAATAATTAATTAATGACATAAAGTTAATTAATTTAATTTCAAATTAAAATAAATTTAATTAATTAAAAAATTAAAATTATTAATTTGTATTAAAATTAAACATGAAAATAACAAATTAATTAATTAATTGAAATTAAATAATATATTATTTTATGAATAATTAATTGATTTATTATTTTAATTAATTTAATTAAAAGTTAAAAAATCTGAGGCGCCATGTGGCGAACAAATACAATAATTTTGTCAATTTTCAACGTTACAAGTCATTTTTCCACCAAATTTTTTAAAAATTCTATTCTTTTTTTGCAATATATACTCATTTTACACATTATCACACTGTAAATCATCATTAATTAAAAAATCATGAACTTATTAAATATTTACTATTTTTTGATGAAAATATGCCAGTTGATTGCCGATCTATAAGTTTTTGATGAGTGTTTTAAGGTTTTTGTTGGTTTGAGAGAGTTTTGTGTTCTAAGATGAAAGAGAGAGAGGAGAAATTCGAAAATGGAAGGAGAGAAAAGGGTCCTATGTTGGTCTTTTTAGCTAAAATGTTTTGAAAAATTAAAGAAAAATTAAAAAAGAATAAACCTTAAAATTGAGTTCATTTCCAAAAATTTTCCATGAAAGTACGGGCTGTAATAGATCTTAAGAAAAATTCAATAATGGCCTTATTGGGCTTGTCCAATAGTGGGCCGGAATAATGCTTTGAGAGTCCAAAATCCACGGACAAACCAAATCCAAAAACTCCTGTGTGTTTCGTCTTTTCGAGGCTGGCAAAACTTTTGCCGCAAAAACCCGTCCCCTCGCTCTCTCTCTCGCAGCGCCCCCCCGCCGTCGCTCTTCCGCTTTCGTAAGCTTTTCATCTCTCTTTTTATATCTTTTATTTGGAATTATATGTTGCTCTGAATTCATTTTCTTTATTCAAAAAGTTGAGAGTTCGTTCTCTTTGGCAGTACTTTTCCGGCGCATATATTCACATTCAGTTACCCTGTTTTCTTTTTTCTTTTTCAATTTTTTAAAAATTAATCTGATTTTTTTCCAGTGCCTTTTTATCTGTGGATAAAAACTTCTTTTAAAAAAAATTAAGCTATTAACTATTCGTTTATATACAGTTTTGTAGTTGAAATAGAAGACAGAAAATGATAAAGAGACAATTCTACAGAATAGAACATGCCGACGGAGATGATGGCGCTGATTCATCTTCATCCTCAGACTCAGAACTACAAGGACAGGAGGCCACAGAAGAATCGGAATCCGAAGATGATGCGGTTGCACAAGTGAAAGAAAATGATGAGTCTAGATCCACTTCCTCTGGTTTGTTCATTGTTCTTGTATCTTTCTCTCTTCCCTATTTTTACCTCAAAATTATTATTTATTTCTTCTACGAATACCAACTACCATGATGCCTACAATAGTTCTTCTATAGCTGGAATATGGATGAGTAATTCTTGGAAACTTTTAATTTGTTTTGCAATTGCGCCTTGTTCATTTTTATGTCCTTCTGATTTAGCATTCTTTTACAGTCTTAAGCTCTTGTATCCACTTCATTTTGGAAATTTGCATTATGTTCTGTTGTGGAATGCCTTTGTTTATCAAAGTTGGTTATCCTGTATTAATCTGTGTACAACTATTACAGAGTAGACGATGTCATTATTTATTGTTTTTAATTCTGTTTGTACTTTGTGGGTTTTGTCTTTGAGGGATTTCAGTGATTTTAGTAGGTTGATTATGGCTGAAATCTTTGTTAGTAACTGGTTTATATTTTCTTTTGATTTTGCTTTGAATATTACAGGATATGAGAGCGAGGATGGCTCAGAAGATGAGATTAATGTCAGCTCAATAGGTAGGATGTGTATCTACCGCCTAAAATACTGAAAGCCAGTTATCATTGTTTAGATCAGTGTTTTTTAGATAATTTTGTTCCTGCTATGGTTTCGCTCTATTAAGCAATGGCAGCAGTTTTGTTAAATTTTCTTTGAGATCCTTAAAAGAGTACAGCTAACCTTTGATTTTTTTTTTTTGCGCATTGGAAATCAACTCAATATATTAAAATAGTTTCTATGTGGCTGACATGGAAAGTTTCTTGTTTGGGTCCATGTTTGAAGTTTGGTGCTGGCAAGATTTTCTAAAGATTTTTCCATTAGGAGTGTAAGTTTTAAACAATTTTTCGTTAGGTCCACAATTAATTTGGTAGGTATGGGTTTAACTTGGTGACAAAATAAAGTTTCAGTAGTTCTGGCCCTAGCTTTAATGTTTGTTCCTTCCTTTTCAACTAGGTTGTGTTTAGTTATTTTATGGTTAATGTTTGTATGTGATAGTCAATGTCTAAAACATTTTCACGCATTTCACATATTCTTATCCCACTTATTTTTAACTGTGTAAATTTATCTCTTGTATTTCCTGCCCATTGTGTTAGTCTTGAAATGTAAACTATTTTTAGAAAAAACAATACTTCCATCTTTGTTTAATTTCCTACTGGGAAACAGATCTTTTTGTTGTTTTTATTTCCTAGATGTTTGACATAATAGTAATGGGGCAGGAGCTGTAAATGAAGATGATGCTGAAATTGGAAATGGCAGTAAACTCTTCCTAGATAATCACCTTTATAGTAAATGTGGTTATGAGAGGACAAAGTGTAATACAACAGTGGAAAAGGCATTGGTGCCAACTGACTTTCCAGAATGTGTATTACAAATCAAATCGGTTTTCAGGTGCAGAATATGCCCAAGAATACTCTGTTTGACCGAGGAAACCATGAGGGCTCACCTTAATTCCAAGGTAATGTGTGGTCTGTTGAGATCATCATCAATTCAACTAATACATTCTTGCGTGCTTTTGTTATTTCTGTTGTAAGGTTTAATACAGTTAGGATGATATACTTTCTCAGAAAAAGGGGATGTATGCATATTTTTGTTTAGTGGAGTTTAACTTTATCCATGACAACATAGTTAGATTTGTTGATGTTATGTGTATAGATTTGAGTTTTTATGTGTTGTATATATCTTTATTTCGTGTGAAAACTTTATACCTTCAGAGATGGAATCGTTTTTTTTAATAAAGATGGAGGAATGAGAAGTTATGAAGTATTTTTTATCTTTTCTTTCTTTCATTCCTTTTTTTTTCTCCTCCAAAAATAAGTACTCTTGTGACATTATAGTCGCTTCTGCCATTTTCATTGTCCTGCAATATTGATCCATTGCAGAAGGCATGGAATTTCCTCTCTTCCTGCATTATCTCCTGCAACATTATTAAATTTAATAAGCTGAAGAAATTATAGTCTCAAAACAGTAGTTGAATGCTAAATTTCGACAAAAATTATAGTCTCAAGAATCTTTTTCTTATACATGGCCTCAGAAATTCTGAGTCAAATCTGGCTCAAAACAATGTTGGGGTTTATCTTTGTACTTCCTTGCTTGGCTTGTAATTGACATTTTCTTCAACAGTTTCTGTAATAGCATAAAATAAACCCAAGATTAGTGGACTTACATTGGTTCACCATCTTGCATTTCTCTTGTGGAGAACATGAAATCAATATAACTGACTTTCCATATAATTTCTGCTATTGCCTTTAAATCAATTTAGATGAAGATGTGAACCAAGATGGTATTTGGATTCATGAGCCTACTAGTAGCTACCTGACAAAATGTATTTATTGTTCTAGAGGCATGCTCGTTCCCAGAAATTACTAAAGGAACATAGATTGAAGGCCATACTTAATGATGATGGGGAAATTGAGAACCAGGAAACGGCTGCTGAGATGCATGCTCGAATTGTAGCTCTAGCACAGGTTTTAGTTTTATATTATAGTAACTTAAATTTAATTTGGGAGTCCCAACTCCTGAGCACCTGAATTTATATTATCATTTGCTTGTAGGCTAACTCACTCAACTCTTTTGTACCAGGATAAACCAAAAAAGAAAAGCAAAAGACGGCCACGAAAGAGGAATTTGTCAACGAAAGAGGTAACTAAAACATTGTACTTTTATAATTGTACATTCACAGATTTCAGGCTACAACTGATGAAGTTCCTTGGCACCTATGACAGAACGTGTATGAAAATTTGACCAAAAAGAAAGCAAAGCAATCGTCTCAAAGCCCTGCCAAGAAATTGCGTAAAAGTGAGAACTGAAGAGTGTTGTATTCATGTTTGCTTTAATATCAGGGACAAACTGACAACAAGGAATGAGACGGTAACTGCACGAGCAGTTTCTGTTAGTAGTTTCTGCAGAGCTACTAACGTTTTCTCATGCTACAAGGTTTTCTGTTGCCTTTGCTGTAGAAGTGCTACGTGCTTACCTGGAATACTTATTCTTACATTTCTTTTGCCAAGTTTGGGATCTGGAAATTGTACGGTGCTTCCAGTGATGTAACTTTAGCTGGAATTGAATAGCCAAAGATCCAGCGTATGCTTTTCATCTTTCACAATCTACTTGAATTCGTTATCATTCTTGCGGTAAAAGAGACAAGCAAGCCTCAGAAAGAGACAGAACAAAGAGATTTTCTTATTATAATTCATCTGCACAACCAAAGATTGAGTTAAAATGAGTGTAGGGTATCTTTTTCTTTGACCAGTGATCAATTCTTGTGTACTCCTATTAAACTGCTTCAAAATATGAGCATCCCATAGAACCGAAGACAGGAGCTTTGCCTACATAAAACATCCATCGTTTATTAGGGTTCGTTAAGACACAAGTTTTACCTTCATAAATAATCCATAGTAATTAAGGATTTGTTTGGTATAAAGAGATTGTAGTTTTGAAGCTACAAGTGAAATGAAAGCACTAGCTATGGACTAGAAGGTAGGTGCTTGGTAAATGTTTTTGTAAGGGTGAAAATTGTGTTTCCCAAATATTTTAATCCTTCTAAATTTAGTATAAGCTCTTATATCCTAAATGGATCTTGAGATTTGATTCTTCATGAAATTACTGCGATCATGATATGATAATTATTTATCATTCGAGCATTTGGATGCGATAAAAATCTCATTGACAGGTCCAAACATTTTAATTATTGTGCTTCTAAATTATAAAAGGCATATTTATATCAATAGGATCCTAAAATTCAATTCTTGTAATTATTGCGATCATGACGTGATAATTATTCGTTCTTTAATCATTTGGTACATGAACATAGATTATAAGTGGACGATCGAAGACTTGGAGATTCTAGTTTCTCGCACTCTTAGAAATACTATGTGAAATTTTGTTGGAGCTCCAGTCTCGTATAAAAGGTTTCTTCTTTATTTTGAAAGTACATGAGTTAAAATATTGAGATATTCGCCATTTTGACCACTATTTAAGAGGGTTATTATATTTGACCTAAGTCAAAATATTAATTTTTATTAACCAAATATAATATATATTTGACCATTTTATTTTTATTTGTAATTTTATTATTTTTATTTTATTATTTCATTTTTTAAATTTTTTTTCTTTTTATTTTTCCTATTTTCAACTCTCAACACTTTCAACGTCGCTCATAACTCTCAACACTCTTCGCAACTCTCTTTCCATCAATATAAATTTTTTTCTAAAATTCACTTACAGGTAGGTTATTCTCTTTATCAATATAAACTTTTTTCTAAAATTTTCTTATGTTACGAAGTGGAGGAAATAGAGGAAAAATTAAAAACCGACAAAAATTAGTTAGTTTTTATCTAAATTTAGTAGTGGTATGTGTTTTTGTGTGTTTTGTATGTAATTATTAAAAATATATAATTGTAGTGTTAATGTATAAAATAGGTTAAAAATGAGTGAATGACAAAAAAAAAAAGGATCGAAACGATAAATTCTGACCTTTTTTGACCCACGCTCCGTCGCACGTGCCGCTCTGTTGCAACACGCGCGGCTTGTTCGACTTGTTGCGTAATAAGTTAGTAAGTTGCGCAACAAGTTGTGTTATGCAACTTGACTTGTTGTGCAACAAGCGCCAACAAGTCGTGCGACGCAACAAGTTGCATGACTTGTTTTGCAACCAACAAGTCGCGCAGTGCCTCGCCTAGAAGCATGCAGCGTGCGCAACGAGCCATGTGGTATTCTAATTTTTTTATATTTTATTTATTTATTTACATAAAATTTATATATTTATATATTTATTTCTATATTCAATATTTTGTATTATTTTAAATTTAATTGTATATATAATTATACTAAAATAGCACAAATTTTGACTATTATATATTTTGGGAGAAGATGGAAGAGTTCTAGTGATGGTTTTGAAATATACATTTGATATCAAAATATGCACATGGTAGTTCTATAAAGTATTAAATATAAAGTATTGTTGAGAGGAGTTTGTCATTTTCTGAGAGTTGATCAGGTGTATTATAAAGTGACTCTGAAGTTCGAGATTCCTTTATGTACTATAAAGTTGATACCTATTCGACTTGAAATTGACGACGATGAGATCTTGTGGTTGAGCTTATAGAATAATATGGCTACACCTCTTTGTGTAACAATAGATGCTCGATCTCCTGAATATGAAAGTAATGTAGAAGCACCCATGGAGTAAAAACAAGGTTATACTAATCAATTTGCATTAGCAACCCCTGTGTATATTCCAAATCCCCTGAAGGTTCATTATTATTCTCCTCTAATGTTCAATGAACAACCAACCTATATATATATATATATATATATTATAATAGTCAGATATATAAAGATGTTGGCGTTGATATTGGTTATGATATTGATCAAGATGTTGGATATAATGTGAGTGATGAGAAATAAATGAGGAACATTATGAGGATAATAGTTACGATGTTGGTTATAAGATTGATGATGATGGTAGAAATGATGATGATGATGATGATAAGGATAATGACGATTATGAACTGATTCGGGATGGAAATAATGATGCTAGTGATGATGACGATGACGATGAGGGCGATGATGATAATGATGATGATAAAAATGATTATGGCAAAGAAGAAAGGGTTAAGATAGAAAATTCATTTCAGTTTCAGCCTGAAATACCATAATTTGACTTGAATATATCGAAAAACATATTTTTTTTACTGGGATTGGTGATGTGTTTGTGGAAAGTTGTATAACAATAAAGATAAAATTTATAAAGCTATAAGCATGGTTGCACTAAAGAAAAAATGGAGCTTCAGAGTTTACAAGTCCACCAAAGATCGTTTCGAGTTGAATATATCGAAATGATTATGGCAAAGAAGAAAGGGTTAAGATAGAAAATTCATTTCAGTTTCAGCCTGAAATACCATAATTTGACTTGATTATATCGAAAAACATATTTTTTTTACTGGGATTAGTGATGTGTTTGTGAAAAGTTGTATAACAATAAAGATAAAATTTATAAAGCTATAAGCATGGTTGCACTGAAGAAAAAATGGAGCTTCAGAGTTTACAAGTCCACCAAAGATCGTTTCGAGTTGAAATGCGATGATGACAGATACAAGTAAAAATTACGGGCAATGTCAACTGAATGGCGATATTTTTTCATCGTAAGACTAGTAGATACAGAGTACACTTGTGTTTTGAGTCAATTGCGAGATGGTCACCGGTAAGCCAAGAGCCAAATTATTGCTAAATTAATAAAAAAATAAGTTTACATTAGTCAATAGAAATTATAGGCCGAAAGACATTCAAGCAGAGATACGTGAAGAATTTGGTGTTCAGATAACGTATACTACATCTTGGCGACCTAGGGAGCATGCATTAAGATTGATAAAAGGTGCTCTAGAGGATTCGTTTAGATGCTTCCTGCATACAGCTATATGCTGCAACAAAATAACTTGGGTACGGTTACTCATTTGAAAAGTGACACGGATAATCACTTCAAGTATTTCTTTTTGGCATTAGGATCATGCATCAAAGTTTTAATTCATCAATTCAACTAGTGATTGCAGTGGAAATATTTTTGAAAGGTTTCTATCTTGGTACAATATTTGTGACCATTTGTAAAGATGATAATAATCAGATTTTTCCATTGGCCTGAGAAATTGCTGACTCAGAAAATGATATTTCTTGAGAGTGATGTATGGTTAAACTACGGGGAGTAATTGCTAGCCATCAGAATATTGTCTTTATATCTGATTGACACACCAATATTGAGAAGGCTATACAGGGTGTGTTTCCTTATACATATAATGGATTCTACATCTATCATTTGAAGGAAAATTTGATCATAAAATACAAGTTACCATAAAAAAAGTCTAAAAAAATGGTATACTTGTCTACTTACTTCGCTGTTATCAAGACTTATTGTGTCCCTGATTTTTAACACTAATTAAATAAGATGCGACAAATGAGACTTGGCGTAACGAAGTATTTAGAGGAGGATATTAGTACAGTAAGATGGGTCCGATCAGTTGGTGCTTTCAGAAGTTACGATGTCATGACTACTAATATCGTTGAGAGCATTAATACAATCGCAAAAGAAGTAAGAAAGCTTCTGGTGACCAATATGACGAATGTGCTGATGAACCGGACACATCATAAAGTTATGAAACATAACGATGACGTAAGTCGAATGATAATTTCTTTTGTTGATGATTTGCGATTTATAATTAAGGACGGTGGCATGAACTAGATAGTGGACATTAACGAAAGAACATGCAGTTGTTAAAAGTTTAATTATCGGCAACTACCTTGTTCCCATACACTTATCATAAAGTCATAAAACATAACGATGACGTAAGTCGAATGACAATTTATTTTGTTGATGATTTACGATTTGTAGTTAAAGACGGTGGCGTGAACTGGAGAGTGGACATTAACAAAAAAACATGCAGTTGTCAAAAGTTTAACTATCGGCAACTACCTTGTTCCCATGCACTCGTCGTATGCAGATACATTAGATTATCGCATGAGATTTTTTGTTCGACTTATTACACATATGAGACTTTTATTCCGTGCCTATAGCAAGTCAGTACTTCTAATTTGCCAAGTGTCAGATTGGTAGTTCTGGAATATCTGAAAAATATGGACATTTAGCCTCTGATAGCACGTCATCAGTCAGGCAAACGTCAGATGAATCAGATTTTTTCTCAAAGGGAGGAACCATCAAAGAATATATGTAGTCGTTGTAGATAAGACTGACATAATTAACAGACGTATCAAAACCCTATCCCTTTACAGAATAGGTGATGTATATTTGTTTATAAAACTATCTTGTTGATATTTAATTTCACTATAATATAAGGTTAATATTTATTTTTTATTTCAAACGTACCTGAAAAATATAGAAACGAGTTGGTCTAATTATGTATGAGTGTCAAGTTTCATAATTTGTGTGCACTTATTTTGTAATGCACTTATACTTTTTATTATATACTTAATTATTTTATTTGCACTTGTTATTACATACTTAATATTGATGTTGACAATTTTAACAATATTTTGGTAGAATATACTTTGTTATATAAACGTTTCAAACCTGCTATATTGAAAAAACGCACTTCTATCTAATTATATATCTTTGCACACATCCACCCAATACGCAAACATCAAAATAAATAATATGACATAAATACATATATAAAAAATATAGTATTAAACATTTATGAAACAGATCCTGCAGTGATTCATAAATCAACAACCATCTTCTGTCTATAAAAGGAACCAATCTGATGGAAAGAATCAAATGGCTGACCTAACATAAGATACTCAATATACATACAGATAAAAGTACCACAGTCCCCTCTTTTGATCTCTTGTTGCGGCACATTCTCCCGTAAATGAACCACTAGCCAAGGGAACAAATTTGGGTCTTGTATGCCCCTCAAACTATAAAATCTACATTTTTTAAGGTACAAAGGCATCTCAATACGCAGAGGCTCCAAAAATTTCATAATGGTCTCGTTGGACTGGCCGTTCACGTTGGAATCAGAAAAAACCAAATCCATTTGAACAAGGTCAAGCTCTGCTAAAAATCAATGTTCTTGATTGATATTCAAAGGGATATATACCTACAAAAATTATTTTTGTATTATTTTAAATTTAATGTTGTTACACAATAAAAAGTTTTTATTGTTCTTAAAAGTACTTTATTAACCAATGCCTACGGTTTAATACAAAGTAACTCGGTCTTTGTTCCGAGTGCATAAGCCAACAACGGTAAATTTAGTCTGATCAATAGGAATCAATTTTCCATTTACATGAATTGTAGGTGTTACTTGCAATTCTACAAATTTCTTTTTTACTGGCTTTTTCAATGGATTGATATATGAAATAACTTTGGTTGCTGTCTTCCTACGAAGTTGCCCATACTTGCTTATATTTTGACCCAACAGAATATGTATAATTTTTGCATTGGCCCATAAATATCCTTGAACCTAGAAACCTTCTTCGAGTTGGTTAGAACATTGACTTACAAGCTACCCTGTTCAATCAGACTCTTAAAGGAGATAAGACTAAATCCACACTTGCTAAGCTAGTTAGAATAATAGTTTATCGGCTACCCTGTCCAGTCAATCTCATAATGGAATACTACGATCTCTTTGGGCTGGTCAGTACATTACAAGCTACTCTACTCAGTTAGACCCACCATCCATATGGCCAATGAGAACAATAGTTAAAAAGTGACTATCATGTTAGAAAAAACCATATTAGATAAGATATAACCCCCATTCAAATCGAGCATTGAAAGGTAAAAAATTGGTTGCCTAGAATAACTAAAAAAATTCTTAAAAATGACTCAACTTATAAAAAACATAAAAAGTTGTGGATAAAGTCAAGCTTATTAGAGAAAGAATTTCTAAAAAGGGATAATCCTACTGAGGTAAGAAATATTAAGTACAATATCAAGAAAACTCTAAAAGTAGAATCTAAAAAAGACAAATCTATAAAGATACTCTTATTAAAAAGAATTTAGAGAACTATGAGTGAATCCCAAATCCCCACCCTATAAATAGAGGATGAAGCCGATACCAAAGGCATAAGCATACAGACATACTCTAAACACATAGAGAAATTATATCGAGAATGAAAGTAAATTTTCATATCGAATAATTTACTCATCCCTCTTATTTTCTTGCATTATTTTTTTCTAGGTTTTTGCTGACTTAGACATTGAAGTGTCTACGTTGAAAGACCTCTGGTGCGGCCTTACGTATTTTTTTTTTATTATAGAGTCCTCGACAAATGTTATTCTCGTTAGGAGAGGAGCAACCATTTTTTTAGTCTCATACTTGGCATTCAAAGCAAGCTTCCTAAGCAAAATAGAATTTAATTCGTTGATTCTCGAGTTACCAAATTTTAGGATTAATAGTTTGACAATATTTGTAGAAAGCAAACGTAAAAGCTATCTAAAGTAGATTTGTTTTGCTATCTCCCGTATTATATAAACATTCTCAAATCTAACATATTGAAAAAATATATTTATATCCAATTATATCTCATCTCTGCACATATCCACCCAATACGCAAACATTAAAACAAATAATATGACATAAATACATATATAAAAAATATAGTATTAAACATCTATGAAGTAGATCCTGCAGCGGTTCACAAATCAACGACCATTTTCTATCTATAAAATGAACCAATCTAAGGTAAGGAATCAAATGGCCGACCTAACATAAGATACTCAATATACATATAGACGAAGGTGCCACAGTCCTCGCTCCCGACTTCTTATTGCGACATATTCTCCCGTAAATGAACCACCAGCTAAGGGAACAAATTTGGGTCTTATATGCCCCTTAAATTATAAAATCTACAATTTTAAAAGTACAAAGGCATCACAACATGCAGAGGCTCCAAAAATTTCATAATGGTCTCGTCAGAGTGGCCATTCATGCTGAAATCATAAAAAACAATCGTCATTCGAATAAGGTTGAGCTCTGCTAAAAATCAATGTTCTTAATTGATATTCAAACGGATATATACCTACAAAAATTATTTTTGTATTATTTTAAACTTAATGTTGTTATGTACATAATAAAAAGTTATTACTATTCTTAAAAGTACCTTATTAACTAATGCCCAAGTTTAGTACCAAGTAACTCGGTTTTTATTCTGAGTGCATAAGTCGACAACGATTCGAGTCATTGGTCATCATCTGGAGGATCGACGGTGAAGGACATTCGCCATATTTATCGAATATACTCCTAAAGACAAATATATACGGCGTTAACTTCTTAATAGGTAATATATACAATGGTATGATAGTGTTATATGCAAAATAAACAGGTAAAAAATAGTTCACGTAAAAATATGCATCTGCAGTTGTGTAATCCAATGAGTACATGTCAGAGACCATCATTTGGTGCAAACGCAAAACCTTTAAGTGCTTATTTATATGCTGCAAAACAAAAAATATGTATAAGTTTCGATACTATTAGACAACTCACAAAAAATAAAAAAAAATACAAATACAAGTCCTCCCCAAATCGTCAAGCCAGTGGTGCAGTAAGTCATTAAACTATGTGCAGTTGAGATCGAGTCTATCTAAATGAACCCGCTGTATTGGGTCATTTTTTTATCCAATTTAGAATCTCAGTAAATTTAGCCTGATCAATAAGAGTCAGTTGCCCATTTACGCCAATTGTAGGTGCTACTTACAATTCTACAAGTTTTTTTTTCATGGGCTTTTTTAACGGATTGATATATGGATTACTTTGGGTTACTACATTCCTGCAAAGGTGCCCGTACTTGCTCATATTTTACCTCAATAGAGTAGGTATAATTTTTACACTAGCAGAGTATGCTGTATATCCATTGCCGTGGCTGATGCTGAGACTCACTGGCAAGAACATAGGTCTAAAAGCCAGTAGCCATAAATCTGGTACCTTACAAAATCAAGCAACACTAGTTAATGTATTGACTTGTTAACCTTTGCACCCAATAAAATTTAAGTTCAAAACGTACCATACCAACCCTACATCTTCAGAGATCTTAGTTGGCTTAAACTATTGCATCAAGAGAGATATCTGGTGTAAGGTATCTTCCTCGGCCTTAGCCACCCTACTTATTACCTATGAGCTAACACGATCAATCTAGGTGGAAAGCTATGAGTTAACCTCATCAATTCTGGTAAATAGCCTTACTTCAAAATCATCCATCATTTTCTCCAGGACATGATACTGTGATGATGATGTGCCGGACTCAAACTATACATAAGTAATTATAATCAATTTTCACAATCTAATACTCATCTATAATACAAGAAAAAAAATTAAATTATTATACCATTGATTCAGTCACTGGCGGGGCTCGAAATTAGTAGTCAGACTGAAAATCATCGGTGAATTGGGTGTCCAAAATCTTAACTTTTTTCAACCTAAAACTCCTTTCCCATTTTTTTGATGGAATGCACAAGTTTTCCGCCACGCGACAGTCCGCACTCTTTTTATATTTGTGGGGCACCAATTTTCTATGAACTTCTAAAGCCTTCATAATATTTTAGATTTATTAATCATTATTAGAAAATAATAATAAAAGTTATAAGGAGATTACATATATTTTTTGTTAAATGTAAAAAAATACCCCAACACCATCAAAGATGACATTTACGATGCTTTCGTATAATGGGGTGTATGTACTAGACCAATTTAAAAGACGCAGAAAATGGTCTCCATTCTTACAGGGAAACACCTCTCCACATCTCACGATCGTCTCGTAGATCCACACCTGAGATGATAATAAATAAAAGAAATAACAATGTCAACAAAATAATTTTATTTGTATTCCAATATGATAATGAATCGAAAAAATAAAACTATTTAACAAGAGTGATTGACTAAATGAGTATAGGTCGTATGATTCCTTATTCGAAGTGCCCGCTTTTCTGAGCTTCACTAACTTTTTAATTGGAGCTGTGCATAAGCTATTATAGAGTACAGTCTATGCAATCATGCCACAAAGATATACATTAAACTCATCAAGATTATATATGAGACGAAGCACAAAATATTGTACGGCTTTATTCCAATCACTTGGCATTAACAATTTATGAAATGCATAAAATAGATATTTTTACTACATCTATATCATTGTCAAATGTAACGCTCTTGAACTACGGATTCAAATCCTTGTAAGTCAACCCATTTCTATCCAAAAAATATTTGTGCCATATTTTATCACATAACCCACTTACTACAGAATAATCCCCTATCCTCAAGCCAGTAATCAAATATAATTCTAGATGGGAGAATCTAATATGTCTTTTGCCTATATAGAACCATAAATCTTCATATAAAGTTTTAGTATGCACGCATCTTAATAAAATCTCATGTGCTAAAATACCTGAGAATAGAATATCTGATACATCCAAAAAATAACAAAAACATGTGCTTCTAAATATTTCGACTTAGCTTGAAGTCAATTTGCCTTTTATATTTCTCATAACCCATAACTTCGAATAAGGATGTATGGTTGATTGATAAAATTTATTTTTAGCAATCATGTAATCTTTTGAAACATTTTCTTTACTGAAAAAAATGAAGTTAATTTTTTTTTAACATGTAGAATTAAAAAAGTTATTATTAACATGTACAAAAATTTAATATTACAACTAAAAAAATAATAATATAAAAATATAATAATGACAAATTTTAAATTACACAGATTAATTTAAATTTAAATTATTAATAAATTAATTATATTTTTAAATTAATTAAAAATTTAAAAAAATTATCACATGGCACCTTGCCGTGGCACCACGTGGCCGCAGGCACTGGTGTGCGTTGCGCTTACTGCGCTGTGGCCACGTGCTGTTCGAGTGGACCACAGTTCAAGCGCGTGAGACGCGTTGGCACATGTTCGGTGTGTATTATATAAAATTGTCGGAATCCGTCATTTTTGACCTTTTTTTTCTTGCAATTTTAGTCTTTTATACACATTTTCAACCTTTTTTTTCTACATTATTAGCACTACCTAACTAAATAAAAAATAACTAAAAAATATAATAAAAATAAATTTAAAATAAAAACTTACTAATTTTCATCAATTTTTAATTTTTTAAACTTTACACTTAATTATTACAGTTGAAATCTTCAAAATATACTAACTTTGGAGCTGATCTATAAATTATGAGAATTGAGAAAGAATTTGCCGAGTGAGTGAGAGTGAGGGGAGTGTTTTGATTTCGTTATTTTTTTTTTAGAATAAGGGTAAAATAGGAACTGAATTGAGTATTTGGTTAATATATGTTAACAAATTTGACTTTGGTCAAAATATTATTTTTATTTAAATTTTAGGTCAAATGAGAAATGTTTCTAAAATATTTGATATATACTAATATTTTACTCTATTTGTTAGATATTGATTAAACACTCACTTATACTCATTTCATATGTTACTTCGTATGTGTTTTCAAGCCTTTTTTCGAGTACTTGGTACGCGATTATGCTTCCTAGAAGTTATTAAACTTCTAGAGCACAACGTGGACCAGAGTTTTTAAAAGTACCATTTGATTGGGATGGAGATATAAGTCAAACCCATGACTTATAGAATAAGTTTTGTAAATTTTATCTCTATCTAGATGAGATGGCATATATGAATATATTTTGGCATCTTATTCCATCTTATATGTACGCTGTTAGATCATTTAGATCTTAATCGTTGATTGTATAAGGCTACTAGTATAAAATAGGGAGACCTTCAGCTATATAAACCATCTCATAGCTTGTATTCTCTTTTAGTTAACAAAAGAGAACTTTGTCTCAAACACTTTGTGTGTATATTTTTCATTTCTTTTTTGTATGGTGTTTTCTAGCTGCTTAGTGCGCAATGTGTCTAGCACGGTTCTAAAAAGGATTCGTGACATTTGGTATCAAAGTGAGTTCAAAGAAGATGTGAAAGATGTTACTACATCATCGAATGTGATTGAAGAGAGGGGTAAGGACCCCAAAGTTAAGAAGAACAATGTACTTCCCTGCGAGAAGCCTATTGATCTAAGCTATGATCTGGGAAACATAGTGAAACAACTTAATGGCACTGTGAAAAAGGCAATGAATCGCCTTAAGGAGTTAGAGTAGTACGTAGAGAAGCTCAAGGTAGACATCGACACTCAAGTGAATGAGTTGCACTCCCTCATTGACACATCCATCAAGACTTATGCTGATAAGAAATAAGACTAGATCAGGGCTTTTTAAGAAAAGGTTTACACCACAATGAACAAGGTTAAAGCCCAAGTGGAGGAATTATGTTGAGGGTTTGAAGCTATCAAAGAGGATGTGGTATTGTACAAGCGACCGGTATTAAATGGAGCTAATACCGATCAAGTTACAGTGGCTACACGGAGGGTTGAGGTTTTAAACTGAAGAGGTTCAATGGTAAGCGGAACACCAAGGAGCTTGACAATTACTTTGCAAATGGAGAGATATTTTAACGCCATAGGCGTACGGGATAAGGATAAGGTAAATACCGCGACTCTACATCTTTTTGATCATGCAATTCTTTGGTGATGTAGAAAAAGCGAGAAGATACAAAAGGGTACCTACACCATCAACACTTGAGAAGAATTGCAACAGAAGTTAAAGTGTTAGTTATATTCGGAGATTATGGCACATAACGCTAGAAAACGGTTGAAGGAATTGAAGCAAACTAAGTCAATTAGCAAGTATGTATAAGAATACTCCTTATTAATGCTACAAATCCTCAACTTGAGTGAAGAGGGCTTGTTGTTCATTTTTCTAGACGGATTGCAAACATAGGCATCTAATAAGTTGAAGCGGCATAGAGTGGTGAACATATCAGATGCCCTTATATTGGCGAAGACGCTCACAAATTACTATAAGGGTGATGTGAAAAAGCCTAAGTATGCTAAGCCCAATCATAATAAAGGTAGGGAAGCCAATGAGTCTCAACCTCCATAAGATAAAGAGGGGAAGACAAATTGCCCACTGGGAGAGTGTAAAAGCACAACGATTGGAGAAAGCCTAAATGTAATTGCTTCATTTGCGATGAGGATAATTGAGTGAAGGATTGTCCGAAGAAGAAGGCTATCAATCGTGATGTTGGAGATTTAACAAGCGGGTGAACAAGGTCAATTGCGGGTGTATATAGCTACTCAATGCCCTTAATGCCAAGCAAGCATCCTGCGCACTAACGGAAAAGGCTTTTATGTAGTTGAAGTCTTCATAAATAAGAAGAAGACTCAAGCGCTAGTAGATATAGGAGTTACGCACCACTTCATCAAGTATGTAGAAATAGAGTGCTTAGGCCTTAAGGTAGAGATTAGGATTTATTACCTTAAAACTGTGAATGTTCAATAAAACTACTAGATGAGATTATATGCGGAGTGGACATGCGCCTTAAAAAATGGCACGGTAAAGTAAACTTTCTGGTAGCACCTCTCGATGACTTTGATACTATTCTTGGTATAGATTTCTTGCAACAGTTTAAAGTAGTGCCATTTCCTCGACACAACTACTTGTGTATCTTGGAAGGGGGGACATTGCATGGTGCCAACAGTAGACAAGCCTGAGGGTGGGCAATCCAAGCTAAATGCCAATGCTACTTTTCTTTCCACCAAGCAATTGAAAAAAGGTGCCAAGTGGGGAGAAGAGATGTACCTCTTTATTATATGAGAGGTGGATGATGAGGCAAACAAGGGTGAAGATGCATTGTCGATGAAGATTATGAGAGTTCTTAAGGAGCACAGGGACGTAATGCCAACAGTGCTATTGCACACCCTCAAGACGAACGATTGATCAAGAGATTGAGTTAGAGTCGAGATATAAGCCTTCAACCAAAACACGCTGTTGAATATCTACATCGGAGTTAGTGGAGTTGCAAAGGTCGCTCAAGGAGTTGTTGGATACGGGATTCTTCCAACCATCCAAGGTGCCATATAGTGCGCCATTACTTTTTTAATGTAAGCATGACGGATTGCCATAATTGTGCATAGACTATCGAGCACTGAACAAAGTCATTGTCAAGAATAGGTATCTTATTCTTTTAATTGCTGACTTAATTGATCAATTAGGACAGACAAAGTACTTTTCGAAGCTGGACTTGAGATTGAGTTATCATTAAGTGTGGATAGCCAAAGGTGATGAGCCCACAGAGCGTTCAATTTTCTTGTTATGCTTTTTGGCCTACCACTGCACCAGCCACATTCTACACATTGATGAATAATATACTTTAGCTCTTTCTCGACAAGTTTATTGTTGTGTACTTAGACAACATAGTTATCTACAACAATATTCTCGAGGAGCATGTGAAGCATTTACAAACTGTCTTGAAAGTCTTTATAAGAATGAGCTGTATATGAAGAAGAAAAAGTGCTTGTTTTTTAAGTCGGAGGCCACAAGGTCAAAGACGATAAGTTGATGATGAATAGAGCGAAGAATCATGCTACAATGAATTGAGAGGCACCCAAGAGAGTTACCAAGCTGCAATATTTTCTTAAGTTAACCAACGACTACCGAAGATTCATTAACAGCTATTCCACAATTGTGACACCCATTACCGACCCGCTGAAGAAGACCAAAGCATGAAAGTGGATAGAAGAGTGTCAAGTTGCTTTTGATTAGTCAAAAAAGACGATTATTAAAGAGCCAATTCTAGTATTGTCGAATCACTTGTTACCGTATAAGGTACATACTGATAATTTGATTTTGCCATCGAGGGTGTTTTGATGTAACAGGTCCATCCAATCATGTATGTGAGCCCGAAACTCAATGAGACGAAAAATCGTTAAATAGTGTAACAGAAAGAGATGATGAAGGTCATCCACTATCTACATACTTGGCGACATTATTTGCTTTGGGAAAAGATCATAATGATGATGGATAACGTGGTGACAAGTTACTTTCAAAGCCAAAAGAAACTTAGCTTAAAGTAAGCTAAGTGGCAAGAATTTTTGGAAAAGTTCAATTACGATTTTAAGTATAAACTGGGCAAGGTGAATATGATGATAGATGATTTAAGCCAGAAGCCTAAGTTAGTAGCTATAATCAAGCTAGAAGGGAAGTTACTCAACCTATTTCAAAAGGGAATGAAGCATGATCTAATAGCTGCATAGCTTTTCGCATAAGCACACAACAAAAAAATACAACAGTTTTCGGTAAAAGATGAGCTCTTCTACATTAAAGGTCGTCGGGTGTATGTTTCAAAGTTGTGAAACTTGCAGCGGAACCTTATTAAAGAGAGTCACGATAGTAAATGGGTATTATTGGCCACACATACGGGAGAAGATATAGCAGTTTGTGAAGACTTGTCTCTTATGCCAATAAGATAAGGTCAAATAACAAAGTCTCACTGGGCCTACTTAATCCATTACCCATATTAGAGAAACTTTGGGAGAGCATCTCTATAAATTTTATCGTAGTTTTGCCGAAATTCAAAGGATGTGAAATTATCATTGTAGTGGTGGGCCAATTTTTCAAGTACACTACTTTTATACCGGCACCTAAGTAGTGTAGTGTGGAGGAGATCACAAGTCTTTTTTTTTTAAGTACGTGGTCAAATATTAGGATTTGCCGAGGGTGACAATAAGCAATTATGACACGAGGTTTAAGAGGAGATTTTGGATAGGCTTGTTCAATCTCATAGGATCGGAGCTTTACTTTTCTACCAGCTTTTACCCGCAAGCGAATGGGTAAACTAAAATGGTGAATACATTATTGGAGCTGTATTTGCGACACTGTGAGCATAAACTAGCAGGATTACGTTAACCTACTTGACGTGGCATAATTCTCGTAAAACTTGCAACGAAGTGAGTCGATGAACCAGAGCCTGTTCGAGTTAGCTACTGGCCGACAACCTCTTATACTGCACGCGCTCGTATCTAGTGATATGGGGAAGAGTCTTGTAATATACCAAGTTGAGAAGTCCTGGCACAAGCAGTCAGACATAGTAAGGGCATATCACGATAAGACAATAAAGCAGATGAAGAAGTGGGCTAATGACAAGTAAAGGTATGTCGAGTTTAATATAGGAGACTTAATGATAGTAAAGATACTTCTGAATAGCACAAGTTTACTAGCCCATTTCACAAAGATCTTGTTCGAAAATATGAGAGGCCATTTTCTATTATTAAGAGGGTTGACAATGTCTCGTACAAGGTAGAATTACTTTCGAGACTTTGCCTACATTGTGTGTTTCACACAAGCTGCCTAAAGTCATCTTATGGTGATGCGGAGGACACGGAGTTTGGGCCATAGAAAAAGGCACCTATGGGAGTTTTCACATCTTACACAAAGAGATAAAGCTTATTCTTGATGTAAAGATAGTGCAAAAAAAGAACTACCTTCCGAGTCGTGAGTATTTCATCAAGTAGAAAGGATTGCTCGATAGTGAAGTAAGCTGGGAATATAAGAATGCATTATGGCATTTCAAGAACAAGGTGTACGAGTTCCAATGAAAACATGACGAAAATGTCACATGAATTTGGTGAAAGAGAATGTCACACCCCATGTTCTCTCAAACATTTTTTCAAATACTTGGTGTGCGAGTATGCCTCCTAAAGGTTACTAGACTCATAAAACGCTATGTGAACCGGAGTTTTTAAAAATCTAAGTTAATTAAGATAAAGATATGGGCTAAGCCCATAACTTATAAGATAAATTCATCATCATAGAATAAGTTTTATTCCTACTTAGATGAGATAATATTTAAGAATATTATTTGATACCTTATTTTATCTTACATGTATGCCATTAGATCATTTAAATTTTAGCCGTTAATTATAAAATTAACAATATAAAAAGGGAACACTCTCAAATATACAAACTATCTCATAACTTGTATTCTCTTTTAGTTAATATAAGAGAACTTTTTTTCAAACACTTTGTGTATATGAATCTCATATCTTTTTTGTATGATATTTTTTAAACTACTTAGTACATAACACGTTTAAAATTGCACGATTCTTAAAAAAATCCGTGACACATAGTTACTCCATAGTTGTGACTTTGAAGTCACAATACGGTTAAGTCAAATACACCCTAAAGTCACTCCAAAATCCCTAAATTAACTTCAAAATCATCAAGTTCCACTAATGGATTTTCTGCTGGTGCTTTTGAACTTGAAGGTAAAACTGAGACTTTAGAACCAAATGTCGTCATTATCAGAACAGGAACCATCATGAATGAATTGATATCATGCGAAAAGAAATACGGAAACAGAACTATAATTTATTTTCCTTTTCTTTTTGGTGTTTACGATGTTTTCTTTTCTTTTTTTTTTTCACAAAAAAAGGCTTAAGGTGAATAAAAAAAAGGCTTAAGAAGAAAACGAATTCAGTGCATAGAAGCAACAAAAGTGGATTACATGTTCACAGAGAGAATAAAAACAAGAGATTAGTACTGACACGAAAACTTAATAGCACAAATTAGCATTGACAATGTAAAGCCAATGAAACAGATTTTGCCTCTTTATATAAGCATTGGTCCAGACTGAAATGCAACATAAAATGCATAAACTAACCAGGTCAACTGTAGTTCAACAAGTCAGCCAGATTTGTCAGTGAATCAACCATGCCTTCTTCAACAATCTCCATCAAATTGTTGTGAAGATGAAAAAGCATTATTCCTTTGCACAGATGGAGTTGAACTAAAACTTTTGCAAACACATCATGCAAAATAATTACCATGCCATATGGACTTGGACGATGAATCAAGTGGTCGGCAAATAGGTAGTCCCTGCAATTGCTAAATTAAGGATCCTAATTGTCAGATTGATGGTCGGGTGAAACTGACAATTCATCTTTGTTTCCATCAATTTCAGCACGGTGATCAGGTGGAGGGCATTCTTCTCCACTTTCACTCTTTTGAGTCTTCTCAGGATGAAAATTGACAGGGAACTTGATGACTGTTGGTTTATCAGACAGAATATTTCTTTGGACCTTATCAATCAAAACCTTTGGTGGAGGTTCCTCCCTCAGCTGTTCATCATTGTAATCATTGTTCACATAGTAGCCCACTCGGAAAAATTCTTGACCAAGGTAAGAACACATCAACAGAAGCACTGTCACACCAATAATATCTTCTTCACAAATCTTTGATGGGTCTGGTGGGTCAGTCTGCAAAGCATCCAACTAAGAGTATACATGAGTTTCAATTCCATGTGTAAATAAAACAAATCTGATCTGATAAATTGACACAAGGACTCAGTTAAAATTGCCTGTAACACAAAGCGGTAGTTTCCAACATTGACAGGCCCAACCAGTACACTTTCTAATAGTTGATCATAGGTCTCGTCCTCAGCAGAACCCACATAAATAAGTTCCATTCCAGATCTGCAGCATGATGATAACATAAATGTTGAGAAAATCAAACAAGATATTGCTGATTTCATAGAGAGAGAAAAAAAAACTGATTTGATGAAGAAAATATTACTGATGGATCATAATTTTGAACAAAAGATTCATGTTCCTAAACTATTGCAGATATTGAACTGAGAAAATAGACTTAAAGAAAACAAGCAATCATTTGTAAAGACTAGAGTCTGTCATCTAGCCTTTGTGTTCAATCAAACATATAAAGCTATTATCTTCTTATAGTCACTTTGTTCCCTAAAATTGTCAAGCCCCTTTCCGGTGGCAGGGACACCACTTGTCAGTTTGGGAAGTTCTTCATTTGTCTTTCTGATAACTTCCATCAATGCTCTAAATGAAATGAGGAATTTTGATAACCGATGCATGAATAATACTTCAATATTTAAGTGGATAATTGTTCTATTTCCACCCCTTGACTATTGGCCAAATTTAATAACATGCTTCACAGTAAAGAGACTCTTGGACACCTCATGACCCTGAATATGAAGTGGCCATTCTTGGTGTCTAAGAGGGAAAGGTTCAAGCTCAAGTCGGCTTAACATACGAAGATTCACCAAATATTCAAGCTCCAAAACTAGAGGAAATAAAAGTAAAGAACCCAAAACACTCATAAACATAGAGATACGACAAACCAAGATGCAGACAACAAGCAATATTCAAAACATTTGGAACATATATCAAACTGCCTTTCCCTTAGTGTATCCTGGACCAAAAAATCACTTCAGATTAGACATAGAAAGGAAAAACACATTGCCATAAAATCTAGAAAAAGATCAATTATCAGACTGAAAACATTGTCTTCTATTGTATCATTCTCAGGCTTTGAGGAAGCTGATAGTCAAATAGCAACAAAACCTTGGGTTAAGAAAATTGTTTCCATATAATTAAACAAGAAAATCATTACAGATTTAGCCAAAAGTAGATTGTTGACATTATTCATGATCCTTCGATTCAAAACATCCGTATCCAATAATCAGTCATAGCATAACATCCCAATTTGTAAAACATCTAAATTAGCATCTCAATTTCCAAGGCACCCATCATTCAGTTTGCCTTTGCTTTATTTATTTTCTAAATTAACAAACAAATCCTAAACATAACCCTTTTACTGAAAATAAACCAAAATTACAAAATTTTATCATGCTCCAAAGAATGATATGTACGGAAACACGGAGAAAGAAAATGAAATAGAGAGAAGTAATTACCATCTTTGAGAGGAGCGACGCACTCGTAGGAGATCTCGAACTGAAACGGGGTCAAGAACGGCGCCGGATTGTCCAAAACAGCGACTTTGGTAATATTTACAGCACTCATTATCTCGAATGTCGAGAAACGGCCACCCTATTAGACTGTAATTCTCTACACAAAACAATCCAAACCCTAGATTCCAGAACCTTCATTCGCACGCTCACTTAAACTAAAGAGAAGTTGTATTAGAAAGAAATAAACAATAGTCTGAGTTTGGGTAACGGGATCCTAAAAGTAAAACCCTAAACACTAAACAGAATTAAAGAAGTGGAAGTTGTGATGTAAAGCAGAGAACAAAGGGGGGTTGGTTTGAATTATTTAAAATTGTAGGGGTTGCAGGGTGCTGTTAAAAAGAGAAATGGCGGGAGATTGAAGAAATGGTTTTTAAGTGCTGGGAGACGTTGTTTCAACTTTCAACTTTCAAATTCAATTCTAACTTTCAATTTAGGGCTGAAATCAGAACAGCACCATAATTTAATAGACTTCCATTTATTCTTTCTTGCTTTTTATAAAAATTACAATATGCCACTAGACCATGATTCATGGTTTTATTTTTAAATTATATCATAAATAATAATATATTAAATAATTATTAAGTGGTGATTTATAATTATATAAATTAAATAAATAATATTATATATTTTAAATTATATTATAAATAATAATATATTAAATAATTATTAATTAATAAAATAATATAAAATATAAAAAGATGTTTAATATTATTTAAATAAACTATAATTAAAAAAAATTCAGAAAGCGTTCAAGTCGACTATTATGTGATTTTTATAATAATATTACGACATTTATAAGGACAATATTATATATATTATAAAAGGCTTGCTCTTAATTTTAGTTGAGTTCAGATTGAAAAGCAAAACAAATTTATTACACTAAGAGTAGAACCGATTGATTAAATGCTAAATCAAACAAAATTTACACCATACAACTATAAGTACAGACTAGGGTCAGTGCACGAAATGCAAACCCTTCTCTTCGGGCACCTCAAATTAATTAAGATATGCTTTCAAATTCAGTACTCAACCATTGAAGTTGAATGTCATTGTAAAAAAAGATGTTTTTGGTCAAGAAATAATCATGTTCACACCAAGAAAATATCCCGGACATTGAGATGTCAGCTAACTTTATCCCTTAGCTACTATTACTAACATAAATTCAAGACATCTTCTGCAGAGAGAAACATAAGCACCAATGCCTTAACCGCGGTGCTGACTACCAAGACATCTTCTGCAGAGGTTATTTTACTTTGATGAACACTCCAGTTAATACCCGTTCAAGCACCAACAGACGTTAAAGAAGCACCCGACTCATTAATCAAAATATATCTATTAACTGTACAAAGATGCAAGAGATTCGTTAACCAAACCTGCACATCCTGTACAATCAAAAACTAGAAACTGCATCTCACTATACACTGCATAAAAAACTTTGTGCTGAGGAAACAGCAGTCATAGCTACTATCAATCTTTGGCTGTCACATCCATATTCCGAGTTTGACAGAAACATTTCAGCTGTATCTGCAGCTGTGCTACATTCCTCAGGATTTCTATCAGATATAGTGTAAATAAACCTTGGAAATCAGAATGAGATGCCACAGGTTGGATGAACCAAACCTACTGCAGCCTGGTGAATTTTGGAGCAGGGGAAGGAACCCAATTGCCAAAATTTTATGGACTATTATGTTAAAAGAAAATCTATTTTTGAATTTTTTACAATTTAATGGAAGAACAAGGGAGCTAGATGATAATAGACAAGAGGAGAATTTGAAAAGAACCGAACTTCTTTATTTCTCTCTTATTTGTTTGCTTCTCCGAGCTTGGTTACAATATAATGCAATAAGTGCAATAAGGCCCTATATAAATAGGGGATACAACCACAATCATTTTCAATTTGCAACATCTCACCTAGCCCTCTAAATTATTTTTTTATTCAAGATTTTTTTACATATTCTAAAATTTTGCATTTAATATTTTTTAAAAATTTTGGCCATTAATAATTTTAAAATTTAGATATTTATTTTTAGCCTTTCTAAGACTAGATATTTATTTGTAGTCATTCTAAAAGTTAGATATTTTAGAAGATTACAAATTATTTTTTATTTTTAATACCCTCTCTTAATTTGTAATCTTCATTTGATCTTTAAGAATCTTAAAATTTTCAGTTGGTAATATTTTTATAAAAATATCTACAAGTTGTTCTATGGTCCTGCAGAATTTCATTTCAATCTCTTTCTTCTCCACTTGTTCCTTGATGAAGTAGTGTCGAAGCTCAATATGTTTTGATCTATTGTGAAATACTGGATTCTTTGCCATAGCAATTGCTGACATATTATCACAATAGATGATTGTAGGAGATTCTTGCATCTGCTGGAGATCTTCTAATATCGTCCTTAACCAAATTGCTTCACAAGCAGCTGCCGTAGCTGATATGTATTCTGCTTCTACTGAAGATAGTGCCACTGTGCTCTGCTTTCTTGATGCTCATGTTATGACATTTGATCCAAGACTGAACACGTACCCAGAAGTACTTTTCATATCATCAATTTATCTTTCCCAGTCACTGTTTGTATAGCCAATTAGCTTGAAGTCTTCTTATTGAACATATTGAATGCCATAGTCTTTCGTTCCTTTCACATATCTGAGAATCCTTTTTGCAGTTGTGTAATGACGCTTGATTGGCTTACTAAAAAATTTGGATACTATGCTTACTGTATTGACAATATCTAGCTTTGTGTTGGTGAGATAAATCAGATATTCGACAAGACTGCGATAAGTTATCGCATCTACTTTTTGAGCTCTATCGTCCTTTGAGAGTTTTTAGTTTGTAGCTATTAGAGTTTTGACTGGCTTACAATCTGCCATTTTGAATATTTTTAGCATGCCTTCAACATATTTTTTTTATAGATAAAAATGCCTTTTTCAAATTGTGAGACTTGTATGACAAGAAAGTATCTCATGGGGCTAAGATCTGTCATCTTGAATTCTCTCATCATATCTTTCTTAAACTCATTGCAAGTCTTGAATTTGTACTTGTGTAGATCAAGTCATCTATATATAGGCAGATAATTAAAAAATCATGTTGATTTACTTTCTTGATGTAGAGTGATGGCTTACTTGGACTCCTATCAAATCTATATTGGCAAAAATATTGATCAATTTTATTGTTCAAAGCTCGCGGTGCTTGCTTCAGACTATACAATGCTTTTTTGAGTTGATAAATTTTATCTTCCTTACTTTTCTAGATGTAACCTTGTGGTTGCTCCACGTATACTTCTTCTTTAAGATCTTCATTGAGAAATGTTGACTTTACATCTAGCTGATAGACTTTAGTATTCAATTATGTTGCAATAACAAGAACTGTCCTTATTGTCTCCATGCGAGCTACTGCTGCAAACATCTTATTGTAGTCAACACTAGACTATTGAGAATATCCCTTTGCAACTAATCGAGCTTTGTGCTTTTGAGCAGAGCCATCTTCATTGTAAGTGGTCTTGTAAATCTATCTAAGACCAATGTCTTCTTTTTCTTAAGGGCAATCAACAAGTTTCCAAGTGTTATTTTTCTTGATAACATTTATTTCTTCATCCATTGCCTTGATCTATTTTTCTTCTTTAACAACATCTTCAATTTTTTTGGTTCAATTGTAAATAGTGTAATGTTACAAATGTTAGGGTCGGTGCTTATGTGTCATCCCTAAATGTACATATACTTGTATATTTATACAAGTGTACATTCTCATTAAATCGCTAATACTCATTTTTATGGTATTATGCATGTAATGTTACAGACATTGTACTTAAAGGAGTTGGATCAGATCTAAAGAAGTTTAGATAAGGGCTCATAGTTAGCCACACTGAGAGATATAAATGCTAAATATTAGCACAACTAAGTGTTAACTAGTTATAATACTCAGCATATCCAAGAGTTAGAGCCTTGTCTGTAATGGGACATAGACCTAAGAATATACTACTAACTGTATAGTTACAAAAGTTGCAATCGGGTGCAGAAAATGCAAGTTGCACAAGTATGTTCTCGAATTATTATCCCTGATCTATTTCTTCCAACGATGCGGGTCTGTTGGTGGATACTTTTTTATATAGATCAGCATATATCGTACCTATAAGGTATAGATGGTCGTTTCTAGTCAACTGTGAGCTTGGAGCTCGTATTGACATATAGGTATCCAGTTATGACTAGATATGAGACAGACTCACGAGGGTCTTTGATAGACATCCTATATAAGCCATCAACGGAGGGTCTTCTCGAGTTGAGTAGTATATGTGACCCTTTGACCTGAGTGCCACGGTGGGCTTGCAAGTGATCCACTATACTTTGGTTCCACGCATGTCACAGACCTTTCATGGTGTGACCGTTGGGTATGGTCTGATGCTTATGGAGTTCGGTGTGTACAGATATGAGATCCGTCAGATCGTATATCGAGTTAGCTATCTAGATGCTTCAAGACTTTATCTCGAAAAGTCTTGTGGCCATAAGCAATCATCCCGAGAAAGAGTTCCGCTAGGGTAGAACAATATGGCAAAAGAGTTTGCGTATATTGTTTAGTGAGATACAAGTCTAGAGATAGGACATGGATGAGCACAAGGGGATTTGACAGTGATAATCTATATCCCCAGTACATCTAGGATATCATGACAGAAGGACTATACGTATGCGTTGTAACCTCAGCTTATATGGTTCAACGCGCTGATTTGTATATCCGTGACGTGAGTAAGGCATTGCTCACAGACTCATGGAATAGTTTTATATAAAAAATCAGGAGTAGGACCTAAGGAGTCCTGCGATATAGAGTGTACTTATTGTGCACTAGGGCAGAGTGCCAAATTAAACTTGATAACTATTTATTAGGGGCAAAATAGTTATTTTTTCACTTTGATTATTTAATTGTTAAATATTCAAATTATCTCTCTTATTATATTATATAATATATTATTATATTATATTATATTATATATATTAATATTTTATTTTGGGTTTGGCACCTATTTATATTTCTTATATTATTATTTTATAATATATTATATTATATTATTATTTTATATATATTATATATATATAAAGAGAAAGAGAGAAAAGCAAGGGTTTTTGGTGTTTGGCAAAAGTTGCCCTAGAGAGAAATGGAGAAATGGAAGAAGAAGAAGAGAAAAGAAAGAAAGAAAAAGAAGAGAAGAAGAAAAAGAAAAAAAAAGGAGAAAAATGAAATTGTTTATTTTTATCTATGCTTCCAATTGAAGCAATGATAGATTGCTTCAAAATTTTTATTTTTTTTATCATTTTGGAGAAAATGATGAAAAATACACATCGACTATTTTAGGGTTTAAGAGTTAAATCCAGTGCTGCGTATGGGACTGCTGTTCTAACTCATCAAGCCCACCGTGTTGGTGACTAGAACTGCCCACGAGTTTTTCTCCATGTGATCTCCGAGAAAATATGCGTATAACGTTACACGTTGAGGTGAGTTCTCTAACCTTTCTAATATATTAATGTGATTAATATATTTATTTATTGTGTTTATTATATGTTTCACGCTTCCGTTGGATTTAAATTCGTATATGATACGTATTTAGGCAATAGACACAATTGCACATGCATACACCCACGTGCCTTAGATCCGCCGACAATAACAAGCATCATAAATTTCTCTAAAAGAACGCACCTTTCTTAGTGATAGTGATCTCGAGCTTACTAGACTTACTTCTAATGAGCTATTGTTGTGGCTAGCTCTTTTATCGTTGAAGTTGTTGCTTTTTTTTCAATCATCTTAGGAGCTTTAGTACTGTCAACTTCTCAATTTTAGGTCTTTATCTCATTAAATAGAACATCTCTAAAAATTACCAGCTCGTTTATTTTTGGATTTATCAGCCTGTATCCTTTGGAATCTTCACTGTACCCAGTGAATAAATACTTATCTCCCTTTTCATCAAACTTTTCTTTGTATTTTGATGGAGTATGAGCATAAGCAATACACCTAAAGATTTTGAAAGAGCTCACTTTTGGTTTCCTCTTGTGCCATGCTTCAAATGGAGTTCTGTTCACAACTGCTTTTGTAAGAGATCTGTTGAGGATGTAGACTGCTGTTTGAACTGCTTTAGCCAAAAATTTGTTAGGAAGCTTCTTTGCTTTTAGCATACTTCTGGCCATCTCAATAATTATTCTGTTCTTTCATTTTGTAACACTATTTTGTTGAGGGTTGTAGCATATAGTCAGTTCTCTCTTGATTCATTGCTCATGGCAATATCTTGTGAACTCTGTAGAAGTGAATTCTCCACCATGGTCTGTTCTGAACACCTTCAATTTTTCTTCACTCTACTTTTTTGCTAGTGCCTTGACTCTTCAAAACGTGTTAAATGCTTCTGACTTTTGATTTAGAAATACACCCACATATACCTGCTATAGTCATTAACAAAGAGTAAAAAATATCTTTTTTGATCAAGTGATGGAATACGCGTTGGTCCACAAATGTCTGTATGAACCAACTCAAGTGGCACTTTGGCTTGCCAAGATGTCTTGGTGAATGGAAGCCTGTGAAGTTTTTGTTAGGGTTATGTCTACGTGCCATCCTAATTTTTTATGAATATTTGATATCTATATAGAGTATATTATGTTATATCACTAATTATCTTTTAAATTATATGGTTTAATGCTTATTACGCTACAGACTTTGTTTTATCTGAAGAAGTTCGGATACGGTCTAAAGGCGTTTAGACCGGTACTAAGAGTTAGCAAATATTTCAAGAGTTGGAGCATTGTCTGTAATGGGATAAAGATCTCAGAATATGCTAATAATGATATAGTTACAAGAGTTACAATAGGTTGCTAGGATATGTCATTATACAAGCATGTTCTCATATACATAGTTCCTAATCTATTTTTACTAACGCAGGTCTGTTAGTAGATCCTATTAATTTATATAGATCAATGTATGTCTATATCTGTAAGGTATAGTTAGTTGTTCCTACCTGACCAGGATCTTAAAGATTGTATAGGCATATAGATCTTAAAGATTGTATAGGCATATAGGTATTCAGTTATGACTGAGTACTGAACTGGCTCATGCGGACCCCAATAGACATCCTATGTTGCCGTCAATAGAAGGTCCTCTCGAGTTCAGTAGTATACATGGTCTTCTGACCTGAGCACCACGGTGGGCTTGTGAGTGATCCACCATGCTTTGGTTCCACACATGTCATTGACCTTTCATAGTCTGACCGCTGGGTGTCGCTGGGTATGTTTCGATGCTCATGAAGTTCGGTACGTGCAGTTATGGGATCCATATATTCTCATAGGGAGTGATATATCTAGATGCTCTAAGATAGTATCTCAGAAAAATCTTATGGCCGTAAGCAGTTAACCCGGAAAAGTGTTTTCATGGGTTAAACAATATGACAAAGAATTTTGCTCATATTGTTCAATTGAGATACCATTCTGAAGATAGGTTATGGATGAGCATATAAGAATTTGACGGTGTGAATCTATGTCCCCGTACATCCAAGATATATATGATGGAAGGACTATACGTATGCATTATAACTTCAACTTGTATGGTTCAACGCATCGATTTGTATATTTGTGACGTGTGCGTGTGGCATGACTCATGGACTTATGGAATAGTTTCATTTGACGAATTGGGCGTGGACTTAGGGAGTCTCGCGATATGGAGTGTACTCGTTATGCACTGGGGCAGAGTACTGGATTAAATTGTTTAATCCAGTAACATCCAACGTAACCATGGAAATGTGTGCTTATATGTATTTAAGCGTTAAATACAATAATTAGTTAATAATTGTTGTTCACTAATTGTAAAGTGACACGTGACGCATTGTGCATCATCGGTTGAGTTTACTAAAGTATGGAATTTGGTGGAACCCGCTAAAGGGTATACTTAGTAACTATTCATAAGTGATAAAATGATCATTTTACACTTTAATTATTTAAATATTAAATAATCAAATATCTCTAATAAAATATATTATTATATAATATTTTATTAATAATAATATAATATATATAATGCAAGATAGTTGCCATGCACTATATATATAATATTATTATTTTATTTATTTATTATTTTTAGTTCCCAACAAAGCATGTTTTATATATATTATATTTTAATATTAATTTTTTTTATTAATTAGAGATATATATATGTGTGAATTTGTGAAACGGAAGGTGATGGAAAAATTGAAAACAAAAGAAAAAGAAACAGGTTGCTATTTTCCTTTCTTGCTTCCATTTCATGCTCTAAGTTAAAGAAACAATTGTTGCTTCTACTTCTTCTCAATTTTGCACCATGAGGGAGACAAGAGCAAGCTTAAGAACCGGCTATTTAGATTAAGTGTTAATCCTACGTTGGATAATGGAGCTGTTGTTCTAGATTATCAAGCCCACCAAAGTTGATAACTAGAACTGAGAACGAGTACACCTTTAGGCAGACTCCGAAATTAAACGTGTAACATGTTACACGTGTTGGTAATTTTTTAAATTTATCATTTATATATTAATTTGATTAATATATGATTAGTGTGTTAATTGTATATTTTAAATTCCGCTGTGTTAAAATATGTATTAGATGCATATTTTTAATTAACACACTATCACATGCATACACCTGGATACAGTAGATCCCCTACAAATTATGGTATTAGAGTCGGTTATGTGTTATTTAAGTGTTGTTTGAGTGGATGAAATGAAAAGACCCAATATAAATGGCGCGTTTCAAGTGTTGAAATGAGTATGCCAAAAGGAGTTCACTAGGCGCTGTAGCGCTGGGGTTTCGATTGCCCAGCGCTGGGAACTTTTCTCTCAATGCTAGAGCGTTGAAGGTTATGGAAATTTGCCCTCCCGCACTGATGGGTTAGCGCTGTAGCGCTGGGTTTTCGACCACCGAGCGTTGCAACGGTCTATAACGAGCGCCGCCACTGGAGGTGTGACCTCCCAGCACTGTAGCGGTCTACTCTAACGCCGCAGTGCTGGGGGGTCAACCTCCCATCGCTGCAGCGTTGGTTGTCTTCACTGCGGCACTGAAACTGTTCACTTGAATAGTAGCCCATGAACAGTAATTATTACTGTTCATATGCTACATATTTTTGAAAAGTGCTTCAAAATTAATTTTGCATGTGTAAGGTTTATGAGATGCAGTGATAAGAATTATTGGTCTGCATTATAAACCGGGATCAATTTTCTATATTAAGAGTCACAATGAGAACCCTACTGGTGGGGGTTAATTACGTTGATATAGAAATATTTGTTAATTGAGAATTATCTCCTCATAAGATGAGGATTTATTAAATCCACAAAAATCTCTCTTAATCAGATTAAATTATATAATATTATGAGATAATATTATATTTTGATTCGTCTTATCAATACGGTGTTAGATGAGCCACATCGGCCTTTTTCCAATATTGCTACAGTGTGAGGGATTTGGTCGGTTAAGTTTGAACTATACCAGTTAAACATGAGATGAGGCAAATATATGCGAATATATTATCCAATATTGCTATAGCGTGAGCGTAGTATCAGTAACATATATTTGATAATTGACAAGTTAGTCTGGAATACACTTATTCAATATTGCTACAGCGAGAGGATAAGGTGTATTTAGGATCAAGAAGGAAGGGTTGCATAAGATGTAATTGACAAATGTTGTCTACCTGTTGGGGTTTACAAAGGCCAATATTACTACAGCGTGAGGCTGGAGTAAATTTCAATGGGACCTACTTCACGCTGTATAGTTTAAATGAGTTTAAACTATTGTATTCTCGTTTGAGAGATTATCGGGATTACGTAAAGTAGCGGGATGACGTTTTAAATTGAAAAATGTATAATTGTTATACCTATAATTTAAAACGTTATATTAACAATTTAAAAAATTTCGCTGACATCTCCTATTTGTTTTGTTTATGCTAGATTTGATCGGATGGCCTCTACAAATCCTTTAGTGCGCATACTAGATGCACACCAGCTTAAAGGCTTCGAGAATTACTCAGATTGGCGCATGAATCTCAGAATTGTTCTGGATTTTGAAAGGTTAGGATATTTTATAGATCAGAGGATGCCCCAAGGTGTTTCTGATGATGCCTCCCGTGAAGAAAAGGAGACATATCAGAAATGGTTGGATGACGATTTAAGAGTTAAATCGTATATCCTCGCCTTGAGTGCTAGTAGTATTATGTTGCATTTGAAGGAGCTCTTTGGTGATCGACCTCAGTTCAAGATATATAGGGTCGCCAAAGTACTCTTTCAGGCTAGACTCAGTAAGGGCCATCCTGTTAGTCCCCACATACTCAAGATGATTGGGTACATTGAGAAATTGGAGGCTATAGATATTTATATGAATAATAACTTGGGGAATAGTTTGATTCTCCAATCGCTGCCGGGGTCATTTGCTCAGTTTGTTATGAATGTCAATATGCAAGCTTTGACCCCTACATATGCCGAGCTTCATAATTTGTTGAAGATAGCAGAGAAGGATCTGCGCAAATGGGGCTCAGCTCTCTTGGTCCTAAGTGCCTCATCTTCTACCCAAAGGGCTTCTGGCAAGTCCAAAGAGAAGAAAAAGATAGTGAAGAAACCACCTCGCATGACTCTTCAAAGATAGCAAATATCCAAGCCTTGAGAGAAGAAAGCCAAAGGAAAGTGTTTCTTTTGCTGTGAGGACGGGCATTGGAAGCGCAACTGCCCGAGGTACTTTGCCACACTGAAGAAGAATCCCTCAAGTATGTGCTTGACTATTATTGACATTTGTTTAGCATTTGATACTTGTATGGCTGGGTATTAGATGCCACATGCTCTTCTCACATCTGCAATATGTTGCAGGGACTGAGGGAAGTTAGGATGCTGCCGCCAGAAGAAGTAATGCTTAAGGCAAAAAATGGAGAGTTCCTGTACGTCCAAGCTATTAGACATTTTGATTTTCTTTTCCATTGTAATAGAACAGTTATTTTGTATAATTGTTATTATGTACCTAATATTATCAGACAGATTATATCCATTCCTGTACTTAATAGTAAAGGTCATCATGTAAATATATGGAATCGTTCTTTGTATTTATATGATACGCATGATGTTTTGTTAGTTGAGTGTCAGTTAGTGAATGGGTATTATGTATTGGATATAGTGAGAAATGTCATAAATGTTCAAGCTAGTTCTAGTAACAAACATGTAAGATTAGAAACTTTGAATGAAACCAAAATGTAGCATATGAGATTAGGTCGTATTAGCATGAGACGCCTATTCCGTTTGGTTAAGGATGGTCAGATACTTGATTTGACCATGGAGCATTATCCAGTTTGTGAATCTTGTATTTAAGGGAAGATGACAAAATCTCCATTTACTGGTGTTGGACACTGTGCTATTGGTTTATTGGAACTAATACATAGTGATGTATGCGGTCTAATGAATCACACTGCAATGGGTGGATTTTGATACTTTATAACCTTTATCCATGATTGATCATGATATGGTTACGTGTTTTTGTTGAAACATAAGTCAGAAACCTTTGAAAAGTTCAAAGAATTCAAACTTGAAGTAGAGAAACAAACTGGCATGTACATTAAGTGCCTTCGATCAGATTGGGGCGGTGAGTACATGGGCAGTGATTGTTTGGACTATTTAAAGGAGAATGGGATTCTCGCTCAATATAGTCCTCCAAGTACTCTGTAATACAATGATGTTTTGAAGAGGAGGAATCAGACTTTATTGGATATGGTCAGATCGATGATGAGCTTTACTGATCTTCCAGAATACTTGTGGGGTCATGCTCTCGTCATTGCTGCTCATATCTTGAATAAAGTTCCATCTAAAGCTGTTCCTACCACTCCACATGAGATGATGAAGGGTAAGAAACCAAGTATTAAGTATCTTAAAATTTAGGGTTGTCCTGCTTACGTAAGAGTTACGTAACAGGATAAACTTGCACCCAGAGGATACAAGTACAGGTTTATTAGGTATCCCAAAAATTTAATGGGATACGAATTCTATGATCCAGAGGAACAAAATGTGTTCGCTGCTCGGAATGCTACTTTCTTTGAGAAATAGTTTCTAGAGGATCATGGGGATTGTAGAAAGATTATACTTGATGAAGTGAATCAGGAACCTAATGAGCTACAGATGGATCCTCAAATTCAAGAGAGTAGTGTACCTTGAACACACCCTCCACGTAGGTCTGAAAGGATATCCGGACCACCTTTTAGGTATGGTCAGATACCTGAAAGTGTCCTTAGGGTTTTAAGGAAATGATCCTTTGACTTATAGAGAGGCGATGTTAGACATCGACTCAGGTAAATAGCAAGAAGCCATAGAATTCGAAATTGACTCTATGCATCAGAATCAAGTCTCAGACTTGGTTCCACTTCTCAAATGAATTGTTCCTATCAATTGTAAATGGATTTACAAATGGAAGCGAGGGCTTGATGGAAAGGTAGAGACCTTTAAGGCCCGACTGGTGGCAAAAGGTTTTTCTCAGCGATCTGGGATCGATTATGAGGAGACCTTTGCACCAGTTGCGATGCTTAAGTCAATCAGAATTTTGTTGGCACTTGCTGCATACTATGACTTTGAGATTTGGAAGATGGATGTAAAGTGGCGTTCCTGAATAGATACCTCGAGGAGGAGATATTCATGAAACAGCCTGAAGGTTTTACATCCAGCCAAACTTCTGGTCTGGTATGAAGGCTGAAGAAGTCCATTTATGGACTTAAGCAAGCCTTCCGAAGCTGGAATTATCATTTTGATGAGGTAATCAGAAAGTTTGGTTTCATAAAAAATGATGAAAAAGGTTGTGTGTATAAAAGGGTTAGTGAGAGCATGATTATCTTCATAGTTCTATATGTGGATGACATACTGATCATTAGGAATGATATTGGTATATTGTAATCCACGAAAAGCTATATGAGTAAGAATTTTTCCCTGAAAGACTTACAAGAAGCTTTCTATATACTGGGTATAAAGTTCTATAGAGATAGACCTAGGAGGCTAATTGAACTCTCTCAGTCATCGTACATCGATAGTGTTTTAGAAAGGTACAATTTTACTAATTGTAATATAGTAAATGTACCTTTTAGACATGGTGCTCATCTTTCTAGGAGAATGTCTCCTCAAACGGAAGATGAAAGAGTTAAAATGTCTAACATACCATATGCATTAGCTGTTGGCAGCCTAATGTATGTTATGATGTGCACGAGACCTGATATCAGTATGGCTGTAAGTGTTACAAGATGGTATCAATCTAATCCAGGTGATAGTCATTGGATGGTTGTCAAACATGTCCTACAATACCTTAAAGGTACAAAGGATAAGTTTCTCATTTATGGAGATAATGATATTCAAGTGAGAAGATACACGGATTCAGACTTTCAGTCTGATCTAGATGATAGAAAGTCTACATCTGGATATGTGTAATGGAGGTGCAGTGAGCTGGAAGAGTACCAAGCAGGGGTTCACAGCTGACTCTACCACAAAGGTCGAGTACATTGCAGCTTCTGAAGCTGTAAAAGAAGCTGTTTGGATTCGTACGTTTGTCGCTGAGCTTGGAATAGTTCCAAGTTCATCAGATCCTATCCCATTTTTTGGCGACAACAATGGGGCCATAGCACAAGCAAAAGAGCCAAGAGCACACCAGAAGTCTAAGCATGTAGAGCAAAAATACCACATCATTAGAGCAATCTTCAATAGAGGAGATATAGTTATTTGTAGAATATATTCTGTAAATAATATAACGGACCCTGATAAGGGCAAAATTGTCATACATTTTCTCATATTTTGATTATTGATATTTTATTATTTTATAAGAATAGATGGCTATTTATATGCATTATTGCTATTTGTAGGGACTTGAACGAAATGCAAAGTTTTCAAAGTATGTATCCATCGCCCCAGCGCCACCAGGATTATCGCCCTAACACTGGAATAGTGATCGAAATAAGAAATACGATCTGTTGAAGTTGCATCTGGCACCCCAGCGCTAAATCTTTAGCACGCCAGCGATAATATAGCGCCCCAACGCCATCATACCACCGCACTAGTGGTGAAGCCTTTTTCACGCGTCACCCCAGCGACAACTACATAGCGCCCCAACGGTAGCGTGATTCCTATTCCGACGAGAATTGAGATTTTCAAGCTCATATCAATTCCTACAAAAAGTCACTCGTTCCCAGCCTTCAAGGAGAATCCAAGAGCAACTTATAGCAATTCAAGAACACCAAAAATACAGAGCACGAGCCTTAGAGAGCAATAAGAGTTTAATTGAAGCAACCCTAGAGAGAGATTCAAGGTGTTTTTCGACATCAAGAGTTTTTAGGCAGCGCAATTAGGAGCAATTCGATGTCTATTGCTCTCTAAGACTGTTATCACTTAAATCTCTTTGCATTGTGTTTTTGTTTTTATATTTTCTATATTCATTCTTAGATTTTTATTTTTCTGAATAATTATTAGGAAGACATAATTTTAGTAATTGGTTAAAAATAAAGAAATTATCCCTGTGGGTTCGACATCTGACTTATTTAGTCCATTTATTACTTGTATACGATAGTGTATACTTGCACTTAATTATAAGATATAGAATTATCGCTTCAAGTTTTTGGCGCCGTTGCCGGGGATAATTAACTAGTTTTTCGCCAATATTAATACCAATCTTTCTAGTTTTTACTTCAAATTTTTTTTATTTTATTTTTTTGAATTTAGTTTTACTTATTTTCTTACGAGGTACATGCGAAGATCGAAAAGTGAAGACTTGATTACATTTGATCCGAAAATTGAAAGAACTTTAAGAAGAATTAGAAGAGAGAAAAATCAAGTTAACACCATAGAAGACCAAGTACCAATTGCACCCGACAATAAAGAAAGACCATTAAGGGAGTATGCTGTTCCCCTAGTCAATGGAATCCATTCAAGCATTCAAAGACCAACTGTTCAAGCTAACAACTTCGAGATCAAGCCAAGCACGATTCAAATGTTCAAGGATTTAGTACAATTTAGTGGATTACCCAATGACGATCCAAATATGCACATCATCAACGTCTTGGAGATATGTGACACTTTTAAGTATAATGAGGTATCTGATGATGCAATTCGACTAAGATTGTTTCCTTTTTTCTTAAGAGACAAAGCAAAGAGTTGGCTGCTATCACTTCCATCTGGATCCATAGTTACATGGGATGATCTTGCACAAAAGTTTCTCGCCAAATTTTTCCACATGCTAAAACTGCCAAGATAAGGAACGACATCACATCATTCCTACAACTAGATGAAGAATCTCTTTATGAGGCATGGGAGAGATACAAAGATATGCAAAGAAAATGTCCTCATCATGGAGTTTCAAAATGGTTGCTTGTACAAATATTCTATAATGGATTAGCTGGTCAATTTAGAACGATAGTAGATGCTGCAGCTGGAGAAGCACTCATAAACAAATCCACTGATGAAGCATATGATCTACTAGATAAGATGGCATCTAATGCCTATCAATAGCCCACTGAAAGGTCAACCATAAGAAAGATCGCTGGAATACACAAAGTAGACGCTTTGACCACAATATTCGCCCAAGTCAATCTCTTGACCAAACAATTAAGCAACTTGGGAGTTAATGCTGTCAAAAGTCAAGCCATCATTTGTGATTTCTATGGCGACAACCACGCTAATGAGCAATGCATGGAAACAGCACAATATGTAAGAAACTTTAACCGCAATAATCTCAATTTAAATTTTTACAATTCTGGATGGAAAAATCACCCCAACTTCTCATAGAGCAACAATAATCAGGGACAGCATTCCAAAGCTCCTCCTGGCTTTCAATAGCAAATTCAGCAAGAGAAAAAACTAGACATTGAAGACATGCTCTTACAATTTATAAAGAAAATAGATGCACTCTTTCAAAGTCAAGCAGCTTCATTTAGAGCCTTGGAGAATCAAGTAGGACAACTTGCTACAGCAATGAACAATCGTCCTAAAAAAACCCTACCAAGCAACACTGAAGTTAATCCAAAAGGAAATATCGAGCAGTGTCAAGCCATCTCCCTAAGAAGTGGTAAAATCTTACATGATAACACATCTCAACCACCGCTTTCAGAGATGAAGGAGAAGGAAAAAGAAACAGTGGTCCAACAAGATAATGTACAACCATATAGACCACCTATACTATTTCCTCAAAGATTACAGCAGCTAAGAAGTTAAGAGAAAAGTGTTAAAATGCAGAAAGCATAGAAACTGGTAGTCAAGTATGAGAACAGAAAAGTGAAAATGAATCAGAAGATACTAGTAGCAACCCGTAAAAGTAACCTACACAGTCATTCACTCCACCACCTCAATTTCCTCAGAGGCTGCAAAAGAAGAAACTAGATAAGTAATTTTTTAAATTTCTTGATGTTTTTAAGAAATTACATATTAATCTTCCTTTTGCCGATGCATTAGAGCAAATGCTGAGCTATGTAAGATTCATGAAGGATATCTTATCAAAGAAGAGAAGAATAGATGACTTCGATACTGTGGCCTTAACGGAAGAATGTAGTGCCATCCTTTTAAAGAAGTTACCTCTAAAGCTCAAAGATCCAGGGAGTTTCACCATACTATGCTCAATTGGAAATTATGATTTTGGGAAAGCACTTCTTGATTTGGGAGCTAGCATTAATCTTATGCCATTATCCATGAATAAAAAGTTGGGACTGAAAGAAGCCAAACCAACAAATATCACACTTCAGCTGGCAGATCGTTCTCTCACCTATCCCAAGGGATTAATTGAAGATGTGTTGGTTAAAGTCGATAAATTCATCTTCCCAGCAGATTTCATTGTTCTGGACATGGAAGAAGATAAGGAGATTCCTATTATCCTTGGAAGACCCTTCTTAGCCACTGGAAGATCAATCATTGATGTACAAAAACAAGAGTTGACCATGAGAGTACAAGAGGATACAATCACTTTTAAGGTCTTCAAAGAGATCAAATTACCAACTGAAAATGAAGATTGTTTCTGCATTAAAGTGGTACACCCAAGGGTCAAGCAAATCAAAGATATGGAGACATTGGATCCTCACATTCGAAAAAGAGCATTGAAGCATAGAAAGGCAAGAAAGAAGAAGAAAATGCAGCATCACGACAAAGCAAGCAAAAAGAAAGAAAAGGAAGAACCATCTCCTCGGTTTAAGATTAAAGTCTTTCCGGAGAGATATAAGGAAAATGCAGTGAAAGATACTGTCCGAGGTTTAATTGCAAAAATATGGAAGCCGAAAAAGAAGAATACAGCAAGATCATTTACACAAATGCTTCTATCAGCATCTTTAACCCACCATAAATGAATAGGAAGCCCCGTCAAGTCGATGACGTTAAATCAAGCACTACTTGGGAGGCAATCCTAGGTAAGTATTATTATTATTATTATCAATTTTTTGCTTTTTCCAGCATCGTTAAAAAAAAAAAGTAAAAAAAAAAGGGTTTCAGCGCCACAGTGACAGGTTTCAGTGCAGCAGCGGCAAAAAATTTTAGTCATCTCTACCCCTGCGGTATACACTTGACCGCGCCCGTGAAAATTCCAGTAATTGTCCAAAAACCAGCTTCAGCGTGGCAGCGACACTCCGTACCTCGCTCCAGCACTAGTACAATTAAAAGAATTAATGACAAACATTATAGCGCTGGAGCGACAAAGGATATATCGCCTCAACAATATCTAGCGCTAGAGTGACGAAGGATATATCGCCTCAGCGATAGTTAGAGCTGGCACGACAAAGGGTATATCGCCTCAGCGATAAATAGCGCTAGAGCGACGAAGGATATATCTCCTCCGTGATAGTTAGCGCTGGTGTGACAAAGGATATATCGCCTCAGCGATATATAGAGCTGGAGTGACGAAGGATATATCGCCTCAGCGATAGTTAGCGCTGGTGCGAAAAAAGGTTTTTCACCTCAACGATATTTAGTGTAGGTGTGGTAAGAAATTATCGCCTCAGTGATAAATGGCACGGACGCGATATATAGTTCACCGCGACAGCGCTACGACGAATTCAAATTAAAAAAGAGGTGAAACAGTTACTAATCCACACCAATTTGCTTCTAACTTTTCACTTACTATTTTGTTTGTAATTCAGTCTTAGCAAAAGAGTAATCTATGGCTTCAAAAAAGCAACGTACTACAGCAAGTAGCAGCAGTAGTGCTTACGATGTTACGCGGTTCACTTCCACCAAAATACAAGCCTGATATACAGATATGGTTCTAAAAAAAGATTTTATAGCAGAAAGAGGTTTTGATCTAGAAAATTTGAATATTCAAAGTATCGGGGATATGGTTCGAGAACGACATTGGAAATAATTCTGCACATAGCCAGGACACAGCATAGTTCTAATTGTACGAGAGTTCTACGCCAACGCAAGTGAACCTGACAATTATAGGCGGATATTTATTCGAGGTAAGAGAGTAGCATTTGATCCCGCAACGATTAATGCTCATTTTGGGTTGCCAGCAGAAATTGAAGACAATATGGCAGAACTCAAAAATCACCCAAACTACGAGGAGATCATTACTACCTTATGTACACCGGGCACATAATGGCATGTAATCAATGATCTACCCATGACATTCATGTCTCGCCATATGCATTTAGAAGTCAAAGTCTGGTACAGCTTCCTTGCAGCAAGACTCATGCCGATTTCTCACACCAGTGACATCACAAAACTCCACACCATCTACCTTTTTGCTATCATGAAACATCGACCAATCGACGTGGGCAGGATCATTTACGCGGAAATTATGGCATGCTCCCGCCTTAACAGTCAATTATTTTTTCCTTTCTTGATTACAAATTTATGTGCACGAATCGGCGTCACTTGGGATCAACGAGAAGAACGACACGCTCCAGCTGCTGTTATATCTACTCCTATTATTCGTCGGATGATTGCTTCTAACCCGCCCCCTCCTGAGGTTCCTCATCGTCCTTTACCTGTCCATGAGCGTTTAGCTCAATTGGAGGCTCGGATAACTGATAAGGGCAAATTTGTCATATATTTTCTCATGTTTTTATTATTGATATTCTATGATTTTATGAGAATAGATGGCTATTTATGTGCATTATTGTTATTTATAGGGACTTGAACGAAATTTAAAGAAAGAATGCAAAAGGAGCGAAAACAGGGACTAAAATGCAAAGTTTTCAAATTATGAGTCCAGCGCCCCCGCGCCACAAGTATTTTAGCCCCAGCGCTGAAATAGTGATCGAAATAAGAAAAACGACCTGCTTAAGTCGCGTCTAGCGCCCCAGCACCGAAGAATCACCGCGCCAGCGACACTACATCGCCCCAGCGCTATCAACACACCGCGCCAGCGGTGAAGCCGTTTTCATGCAGCGCCCCAGCGCCAAGATCCCACCGCGCCAGCGGTGAAGGCTTTTTCACGCGTCGCCCCAGCGACAGATGCATAGCGCGCCAGCGGTAGTGCGAGTCCTAGTCCGACGAGAATTGAGATTTTCAAGCTCAAATCAATCCCTATATAAAGCCACTCGTCCCCAGCCTTCAAGAATCAATCCAAGACGACCCAAGAGCACCAAGAATACAGAGCACGAGTCTTGGAGAGCAATAGAAGCTTAATTGAAGCAACTTTAGAGAGAGATACAAGACGTTCTTCGGCATCAAGAGTTCCTAGGCAGCGCAATTAAGAGCAATTCGACGTCTATATCGGTTTGCAAATAATTGTATCATGATTTATAATTATTTTTACTGCTGTTCTCTTGTAGCCATGAGCTAACTTATTTTCTAGGGTTAATATTTGAACTCAATATGTGTGCTTAATTGCCATATCTTTTAGTATTTAATAAACTCAGTCTTTTATTATTTAAATTACTTGTGTTTAATGCTTCAATATATCTGGCCAATATATGGTGAATGAATTGGTAATATTATTGATAAACTCGGAAGAGAAATCATAATATTTAGACCTAGGTAATTTGATGCATGATTGTAGAGTAACATTCAATGTTGCATATGCAAGTTTCAACTTAGGATAGGAATATACCTAATTGGCATGTATGATCAATAAGACCTAATCTTAATGAATCTTAATTTATTACAAGTACCATAGGAATATAGGTATTTGGTAAATTAAGGTATACTTGCATGACCTTGGAAGAGGCTTGTGAATACATTAGTGTCTTGATCAATAATAAAGACTAAGTGAGTTAAATATTAGAGGATTAATCATTAGAAACATATTGAGGGATAATATTAATCCTAGGTTCTCTCTACGTTGCTATATCTTCACATCTCATTGCATTGTGTTTTTACTTTTATATTTCTTACATTCATTCTTAGATTTTTATTTTTCTGAATAATTATTAGGAAGATATAATTTTAGTAATTGGTTAAAAAGAAAGAATTATCCCTGTGGGTTCGACATCCGACTTATTTAGTCTCTTTATTACTTGCATACGATAGTGTATACTTGCACTTAATTTATGATATAGAAATATCGCATCAAGTTTTTGGCGCCGTTGCCGGGGATAATTAACTACTTTTTCGCCAATATTAATACCAATCTTTCTAGTTTTTACTTCAGAATTTTTTTTATTTTTATTTTTCTTAATTTAGTTTTACTTTCTTTGTTACGAGGTACATGCGAAGATCGAAAAGTGAAGACTTGATTGCTTTTGATCCAGAAATTGAAAGAACTTTAAGAAGAATTAAAAGAGAGCAAAATCAAGTTAACACTATGGAAGATCAAGTACCAATTACACCTGACAATGAAGCAAGACCACTAAGGGAGTATGCTGTTCCCTTAGTCAATGGAATCCATTCAAGCATTCAAAGACCAACTGTTCAAGCTAACAACTTCGAGATCAAGCCAAGCACCATTCAAATGCTCAAGGATTCGGTACAATTTGGTGGACTGCCCAATGACGATCCAAACATGCACATCATCAACTTCTTGGAGATATGTGATACATTCAAGTACAATGAGGTGTCCGATGATGCAATCCGTCTAAGATTGTTTCCCTTTTCCTTGAGAGACAAAGCAAAAAGCTGGCTGTTATCACTTCCATCCGGATCTATAGCTACATGGGATGATCTTGCACAAAAGTTCCTCGCCAAATATTTTCCACCTGCTAAAACTGCCAAGATGAGGAACGACATCACATCATTCCTACAACTAGATGGAGAATCTCTTTATGAGGCATGGGAGAGATATAAAGATATGCAAAGAAAATGTCCACATCATGGAGTTCCAAAGTGGTTGCTTGTACAAACATTCTACAATGGATTAGCCGGTCAATTTAGAACGATAGTAGATGCTGCAGCTGGAGGAGCACTCATGAACAAATCCACCGATGAAGCTTATGATCTACTAGATGAGATGGCGTCCAATGCCTATCAATGGCCCACTGAAAGGTCAACCACAAGAAAGATCGCTGGATTACACGAAGTGGACACCTTAACTACATTATCTGCCCAAGTCAATCTCTTGACCAAACAATTAAGCAACTTGGGAGTTAATGCTATCAAGAGTCAACCCATCACTTGCGATTTCTGTGGAAGCAATCATGCTAATGGACAATGCATGGAGACTGCTCAATATGTAGGGGACTTTAACCGCAACAATCCTAATTCAAATTTTTACAATCCTGGATGGAGAAATCACCCCAACTTCTCATGGAGCAACAATAATCAAGGACAGTATTCCAAAGCTCCTCCTGGCTTTCAACCACAAGTACAGCAAGAGAAGAAACCAGACATTGAAGACATGCTCTTACAATTTATGAAGAAAACAGATGCACTCTTCCAAAGTCAAGCAGCTTCACTTAGAGCCTTGGAGAATCAAGTAGGACAACTTGCTACGGCAATAAACAATCGACCTCAAGGAACTCTACCAAGCAACACTGAAGTCAATCCAAAAGGAAGCGTAGAACAGTGCCAAGCCATCTCCCTAAGAAGTGGTAAAGTCTTACATGACAACACTCCTCAACCACAGCTTTCAGAAATGATAGAGAAGGAAAAAGAAACAGTGGTCCAGCAAGATGACGTGCAACCATATAGACCACCCATACCATTTCCTCAGAGATTACAACAGCTAAGAAGTCAAGAGAAAAGTGCTGAAACGCAGAAAAGTATAGAAAAAGGTATTCAAGTGCAAGAACAAAAAAGAGAAAATGCAGCAGAAGATACCAATAGCAACCCGCAGAAGCAACCTACGCAGTCATTCACTCCACCGCCTCCATTTCCTCAGAGGCTGCAAAAGAAAAAATTAGATAAGCAATTTTCTAAATTTCTTGATATTTTTAAGAAATTACATATTAATCTTCCTTTTGCAGATGCACTGGAGCAAATGCCGAGCTATGTTAGATTCATGAAGGACATCCTATCAAAGAAGAGAAAAATAGATGACTTCGAGACTGTGGCCCTGACGGAAGAGTGTAGCGCCATCCTCTTAAAGAAGCTACCTCCAAAGCTCAAAGATCCTGGGAGCTTCACCATACCATGCTCAATTGGGAATTATGATTTTGGGAAAGCACTTTGTGATCTGGGAGCTAGCATCAATCTTATGCCATTGTCTGTGTATAAAAAGTTGGGACTGAAAGAAGCCAAACCAACAAATATCACACTTCAATTAGCAGATCGTTCTCTCACCTATCCTAAGGGATTAATTGAAGATGTGTTGGTTAAGGTCGATAAATTCATCTTCCCTGCCGATTTCATTGTTTTGGATATGGAAGAAGACAAGGAGATCCCAATCATCCTTGGAAGACCCTTCCTAGCCACTGGAAGAACAATTATTGATGTGCAAAAAGGAGAGTTGACCATGAGAGTACAAGAGGATACAGTCACTTTTAAGGTCTTCAAGGAGATCAAATTACCAACTGAAAATGAAGACTGTTTCTGCATTAATGTGGTGCATCCAAGCGTTAAGCAAATTAAAGATATGGAGACATTGGATCCTCATATCCGAAAAAGAGCATTGAAGCATAGGAAGGCAAGAGAGAAGAAGAAAAAGCAGCATCGTGACGAAGCAAGCAAAGAGAAAGAAAAGGAAAAACCATCTCCTCGGTCTAAGATTAAAGTCTTTCCGGAGAGACATAAGGAGAATGCAGCAAAAGATACTGCCCAAGGTTTAATTGCAAAAATATGGAAGCCGAAAAAGAAGAAAGCCAGCAAGATCACTTACACAAATGCTTCCATTAGCATCTTCAACCCACCATAAAAGAAAAGGAAACCCCGTCAAGCCGATGACGTTAAATCAAGCGCTACTTGGGAGGCAACCCAAGGAAAGTATTATTATTATTTTTATCATTTTTTTTTATTTTTTTAATCAAATTAAAAAAAAAAAAAAAAATTAAAAAAAAAAAAAAAAAAAAACCAAGAATTTCAGCGCTCCAGCGGCATAACATGGCGCGGCAGCGAAAGAAAAATCGAGACACCACCGCCCCCGCGGTACACTCACTACCGCGCCAGCGCAAATTCCAGTAACTGTGCAGAAATCAGCCTTCAGCGCTGCAGCGCCAGACGATTACCGCGGCAGCGCCAGAACATCGCCCCAGCGATGGAGAGTCAGCGCGGCAGCGAAAATTGACCAGGGAAGTCTCTTACTTTCACTTATTTTTTTTGACATTGGGGACAATGTCTAAATTAAGTTTGGGGGTGGGAAACACTTTCTTGTGTTCATTTTACTGCATGATTTGGGTGGTCATTCTTGTGGGTTAAAAAAATTTTTTTTTAGTTACTTAGTTTTTTTTAGTTATTTCATTTTTATTAGGTTTTGATAAGATGATCATTAGTCTATGATAAGAAAAAGAATACATGGTTGAATTTATTTTTACACATCCATAGGGAATGATAGATACTTGAGACAATTTTGATTATTCAAGTTTAGGAACAAGTTCGACCGTATTTATAATCACCAATTTCTTGAGCACTTATTAAAGCATGAATAGTTATAACTATTACTTAGAGATACTTATGCTTTAGGGAGTACACCACAGTCTCGAAGACCGATACTCTAGAACTTGTCTTTAATTACTACTTGAGGCGAAATTCTAGGAAACACATGAATAAGGAAATGACATTAGGCCATCTTTGGACCGATTGAGCCTTTCTAGCCTACCTTTTATTATATATTTATCCCTAGTACCCTATTTTGAGCCTAATAACCCATTCTTTGGTTTAACCACATTACAAGCCCAAGACTTAAAGTTTACTTATCTAGAAATTTACCCATAACATCATAAACCTTGCATTTACTTAGAAATACTCTTGAAAAGGAAAAGGTTGTGGTGACATGAGAAAAATAAAGTTTGGGTGGTATTTGTCAATCTAAGTTTGGGGGTATTTAGAAAAAAAAAAAAAGAAAAAAAAAAAAAAGAAAAAAAAAAGAGTAAGAAAAATACCCCCAGCTTAAGAAAAAGAAGAAATTCTTTGAAAAAAAAAAAGGTTGAAAAGAAGGATGGGAACACAATAAGTTTGGGGGAAGAGATAATACAAGGAAAAGAAGATCAAGAGGTTTCTAGGTAAAATCTAAGTGTTCATGGTGTAAATTGAACTTCATATATTTATCCTTTTATCCCACCTTGACCTTAGCCTTACATTACAAGCTAAGTAAAGTCCTAAATAGATCCCTAGACATGTGATTTTCTACATTAGTGGAGAGTGGTAATAAAGACAAGCTTATGGAAGTGTCATTATACAAATAAAATGCCGAGACACCATCTTTTCTGTACAACCTAAAGTATAAAGTAAATCAAAGTATGGTTTTCGCTATTTGCTTGCTGCTTGCACACACACACATGGTGATTATTTATGAGGAAGAATGAGGGACTAAATAAAGATAGTTGAGAATTGTTAATAGCTATTTATCTACCTTAAGGATTTGTACCATTTCATCAGCCTTTGAGACAATGATTTTGATCATCTTACTAGTTTATTATATTTTGTTTTATTTTGTTAAATGAGTCAAGTATAACCCTTTGTTTTCTCTCTTAGTTTTATTTTATTGCTTGAGGACAAGCAAGTATTTAAGTTTGGGGGAATTTGATAAGGGCAAATTTGTCATATATTTTCTCATGTTTTTATTATTGATATTCTATGATTTTATGAGAATAGATGGCTATTTATGTGCATTATTGTTATTTATAGGGACTTGAACGAAATTTAAAGAAAGAATGCAAAAGGAGCGAAAACAGGGACTAAAATGCAAAGTTTTCAAATTATGAGTCCAGCGCCCCCGCGCCACAAGTATTTTAGCCCCAGCGCTGAAATAGTGATCGAAATAAGAAAAACGACCTGCTTAAGTCGCGTCTAGCGCCCCAGCACCGAAGAATCACCGCGCCAGCGACACTACATCGCCCCAGCGCTATCAACACACCGCGCCAGCGGTGAAGCCGTTTTCATGCAGCGCCCCAGCGCCAAGATCCCACCGCGCCAGCGGTGAAGGCTTTTTCACGCGTCGCCCCAGCGACAGATGCATAGCGCGCCAGCGGTAGTGCGAGTCCTAGTCCGACGAGAATTGAGATTTTCAAGCTCAAATCAATCCCTATATAAAGCCACTCGTCCCCAGCCTTCAAGAATCAATCCAAGACGACCCAAGAGCACCAAGAATACAGAGCACGAGTCTTGGAGAGCAATAGAAGCTTAATTGAAGCAACTTTAGAGAGAGATACAAGACGTTCTTCGGCATCAAGAGTTCCTAGGCAGCGCAATTAAGAGCAATTCGACGTCTATATCGGTTTGCAAATAATTGTATCATGATTTATAATTATTTTTACTGCTGTTCTCTTGTAGCCATGAGCTAACTTATTTTCTAGGGTTAATATTTGAACTCAATATGTGTGCTTAATTGCCATATCTTTTAGTATTTAATAAACTCAGTCTTTTATTATTTAAATTACTTGTGTTTAATGCTTCAATATATCTGGCCAATATATGGTGAATGAATTGGTAATATTATTGATAAACTCGGAAGAGAAATCATAATATTTAGACCTAGGTAATTTGATGCATGATTGTAGAGTAACATTCAATGTTGCATATGCAAGTTTCAACTTAGGATAGGAATATACCTAATTGGCATGTATGATCAATAAGACCTAATCTTAATGAATCTTAATTTATTACAAGTACCATAGGAATATAGGTATTTGGTAAATTAAGGTATACTTGCATGACCTTGGAAGAGGCTTGTGAATACATTAGTGTCTTGATCAATAATAAAGACTAAGTGAGTTAAATATTAGAGGATTAATCATTAGAAACATATTGAGGGATAATATTAATCCTAGGTTCTCTCTACGTTGCTATATCTTCACATCTCATTGCATTGTGTTTTTACTTTTATATTTCTTACATTCATTCTTAGATTTTTATTTTTCTGAATAATTATTAGGAAGATATAATTTTAGTAATTGGTTAAAAAGAAAGAATTATCCCTGTGGGTTCGACATCCGACTTATTTAGTCTCTTTATTACTTGCATACGATAGTGTATACTTGCACTTAATTTATGATATAGAAATATCGCATCAATAACCTCTCACTAGCGTACTGCTAATGCTACTTGGAGGCACTTATTCCAATGGACCCTTGTAACTGCCACATCCTTTGGCATTAATCCTTCGACGCTACCACAGCCTCCGGTGATCCCATCACCTCCGCCTTCGCCAGACATTGATTTTCATGACCTTCTCTTTGACCCCAACAATTTAAATGACTAGTTTCACAGGGAAGTTTCTTACGTTTTGTTCTTTCTTCACATAGTGCCATGTTTCATTTTAAATGTAAAGGGGAATATTTAGTCCTACTTTTTTTATGTTTAGTGTTGCTTCGCATGTTTTAGTTATTACCCTATGTAAAAAAAGAAAAAAAAGAAAAAAAGAAAGTAATGATGTCATATTTCTGTGTTTATTTGTTCATTTTTATTAGGCTTTATTAAGATGATCATTAGTTTATGATAAAAAAATAACTAATACATGGCTGAATTAATTTTTTACAAATCCCTAGGGAATGATGGATACTTGAGACAATTTTGGTTGTCTAATTTTAGGAACAACTTCGACCTTATTTATAATCACTAATTTGTTAACACTTATTAAAGCATGAATAGTTATAACTATTACTTAGAGATACTTATGCTTTAGAGAGTACACTCAAGTCTCGAAGATCGATACTCTAGAACTTGTCTTTAATTATTACTTGAGACAAAATCCTAGGAAACACATGAATAAGGAAATGACATTAGGCCATCTTTGGACCGATTGAGCCTTTCTAGCCTACCTTTTATTGTATATTTATCCTTAGTACCCTATTTTGAGCCTAATTATCTATTCTTTGGTTTAACCACATTATATGCCCAAGACTTAAAGTTTATTTATTTAAAAATTTACCCGTAACACCATAAAACTTGCATTTGCTTAGAAATACTCTTGAAAGAAAAAAGTTGTGGTGATATGAGAAAAATAAGTTTGTGTGGTATTTGTCAATCTAAATTTGGGGGTATTCCAAAAAAAAAACAAAATTCAAAGAAAAAAAAATCAAGAAAAAGAACAATACCCCCAACTTAAGAAAAAGAAGAAATTCGTTGAAAATTAAAGGTTAAAAAGAAGGATGGGAAACGCAATAAGTTTGGGGGAAGAGATAATACAAGGAAGAGAAGATCAAGAGGTTTCTAAGTAAAATCTAAGTGTTCATAGTGTGAATTGAACTTCATATATTTATCCTTTTATCCCACCTTGACCTTAGCCTTACGTTACAAGCTAAGTAAAGTCCTAAATAGATCCATAGACATGTGATTTTCTACATTAGTGGAGAGTGGTAGTAAAGACAAGCCTATGGAAGTATCATTATATAAATTAAATGCCGAGACATCATCTTTTATGTACAAACTAAAGTATAAAGTAAATCAAAGTATAGTTTAACTATTTACTTGCTGCTTGCACACACACACATGGTGATTGTTTATGGGGAAGAATGAGGGACTAAATAAAGATAATTAGAATTGTTAATAGCTATTTGTCTACCTTAAGGATTTGTACCATTTTGTCAGCCTTTGAGACAATGATTTTGATCATCTTACTAGTTTAGGATATTTTGTTTTATTTTCTTTATTTTGTTAAATGAGTCAAGTATAACCCTTTGTTTCTCTCTTCATTTTATTTTATTACTTAAGGACAAGCAAGTGTTTAAGTTTGAGAGAATTTGATAAGGGCAAAATTATCATATATTTTCTCATATTTTTATTATTGATATTTTATTGTTTTATAAGAATAGATGGCTATTTATATGCATTATTGTTATTTGTAGGGACTTGAACGAAATTTAAATAAAGAATGCAAAAGGAGAGAAAACAAGGACTAAAATGCAAAGTTTTTAAAGTATGTGTCCATCGCCCCAGCGCCACCAGGATTATCGCCCTAACACTGGAATAGTGATCGAAATAAGAAATACGATCTGTTGAAGTTGCATCTGGCACCCCAGCGCCAAATCTTTAGCGCGCCAGCGATAATATAGCGCCCCAACGCCATCATACCACCACTCCAGCGATGAAGCCTTTTTCATGCGTCGCCCCAACGACAACTATATAGCGCCCCAGTTGTAGCACGATTCCTAGTCCGATGAGAATTGAGATTTTCAAGCTCATATCAATCCCTATAAAAAGCCACTCATTCCCAACCTTCAAGGAGAATCCAAGAGCAACCTAGAGCAATTCAAGAACACCAAAAATACAGAGCACGAGTCTTAAAGAGCAATAGAAGTTTAATTGAAGCAACCCTAGAGAGAGATTCAAGGCGTTCTTCAACATCAAGAGTTCTTAGGCAGTGCAATTAGGAGCAATTCGACGTTTATATCGGTTTGCTATTGATTGTATCATGATTTATTATTATTTTTACTGCTATTCTCTTGTAGCCATGAGCTAAACTTATTTTTTAGGGTTAATACTTGAACTCAATATGTGTACTTAATTGCTATATCTTTTGAATATTTAATAAATTTAGTTCTTTGATATTTAAATTACTTGATCTTAATGCTTCAATATATTTGGCCAATATATGGTGAATGAGTTGGTAATATTATTAATAAACTCGGAAGAGGAATCATAATATTTAGACCTAGATAATTTGATGTATGATTGTAGAGTAACATTCCATGTTGCATATGCAAGTTTCAACTTAGATAGGAATATACCTAATTGGCATGTATGATCAATAAGACCTAATCTTAATGAATCTTAATTTATTACAAGTACCATAAGAATATAGGTATTTGGTAAATTAAGGTATACTTGCATGACCTTGGAAGAGGCTTGTGAATACATTAGTGTCTTGATCAATAACGAAGACTAAGGGAGTTAAATATTAGAGATTAATCATTAGAAGGCATATTGAGGGATAGTATTAATCCTATATATTCTCTATATTGCTATCACTTAAATCTCTTTGCATTGTGTTTTTGCTTTTATATTTTTTACATTCATTCTTAGATTTTTATTTTTCTGAATAATTATTAGAAAGACATAATTTTAGTAATTGGTTAAAAAAGAAAAAATTATCCTGTGGGTTCGATATCCGACTTATTTAGTCCCTTTATTATTTGCATACGATAGTGTATACTTGCACTTAATTATAAGATATAGAATTATCGCATCAGACCCACTTACCAAAGCCTTAACTCCAAAGGTGTTTGAGAAACACGTGGAGTCTATGGGTATTAGATACCACTGTGAGTGACACTAGGGCAAGTGAGAGATTGTTAGGGTTGTGCCTATTTGCCATCTAGGTTGGTATGAATATTTGATATCTATACAGAGTATATTGTGTTATATTGCTAATTATCTTTTAAATTATATGGTTTAATGCTTGTTATGCTACAGACTTTGTTTATTTGAAGGAGTTCGGATACGGTCTAAATGAGTTTAGACCGGTGTTAAAAGTTAGCAAATATTCCAAGAGTTAGAGCAATGTCTGTAACGGGACAAAGATCTCAGAATATGCTAATAATGATATAGTTGCAAGAGTTGCAACAGGTTGCTAGGATATGTTATTATGTAAGTATGTTCTCAAATATATAGTTCCTGATTTATTTCTACTAATGCTGGTCTGTTAGTAGATCCTATTAATTTATATAGATCAGTGTATGTCTATATCTGTAGGGTACAGTTGGTTGTTCCTAATTGACCAGGATCTTAGAGATTGTATAGGCAAACAGGTATTCAGTTATGACTGAGTATTGAACTGACTCATGAGGACCCCAAAAGACAGCCTATGTTGCCGTCAATAGAAGGTCCTCTCAAGTTGAGTAGTATACGCGGTCCTCTGACTTGAGCACCATGTTGGGCTTGTGAGTGATCCACCATGCTTTGGTTCTACATATGTCATTGACCTTTCATAGTCTGATCGCTGGGTGTTGCTGGGTATGGTCTGATGCTCATAGAGTCTGGTGCGTGCAGATATGGGATCCATCAGCTCTCATAGGGAGTGATATATCTAGATGTTCCAAGATAGTATCTCAGGAAATTCTTATGGCCGTAAGCAGTTAACCCGCAAAGGTGTTTCCATGGGTTAAACAATATGACAAAGAGTTTTGTTCATATTGTTCAATTGAGATACCATTTTGGAGATAGGTTATGAATGAGCATATGAGGATTTGACGGTGTAGATTTATGTCCCCGCACATCCAAGATATATATGATGGAAGGACTATACGTATGCGTTGTAACCTCAACTTATATGGTTCAACGCGTCGATTTGTATATTCATGACGTGTGCGTGGGGCATGACTCACGGACTTATGGAATAGTTTCATTTGACAAATCGGGCGTGGACCTAGAGAGTCCCGTGATATAGAGTGTACTCATTGTGCACAGGGACAGAGTATTGGATTAAATTGTTTAATCTAATAATATCCAACGTAACCATAGAAATGCGTGCATATATGTATTTAAGCGTTAAATATAATAATTAGTTAATAATTGTTATTCACTAATTGTAAAGTGACACGTGACGCATTGTGGGCCCTCGGTTGAGTTTACCTAAGTGTAGAATTTAGTGGGATCCGCTAAAGGGTATACTTGGTAACTATTCATGAAGGGTAAAATAGTTATTTCATATTTTGATTATTTAAATGTTAAATAATTAAATATTTTTAATAAAATATATTATTATATAATATTTTATTATTAATAATATAATATATATAATGCATGATAGTTGTCATGCATTATATATAATATTATTATTATTTTTATTTATTATATTTAGTTGCCAACAAAGCATGTTTTATATATATATTTTATATTTTAATATTAATTTTTTTATTAATTAGAGATATAAATGTGTGAATTTGTGAAACGGAAGGTGGTGGAAAAATTGAAAACAAAAGAAAAAGAAATAGGTTGCTATTTTCCTTTCTTGCTTCCGTTTCATGCTCTAAGTTAAAGAAGCAATTGTTGCTTCTACTTCTTCTCAATTTTGCACCGTGAGGGAGATAAGAGCAAGCTTAAGAACCAGCCATTTAGATTAAGTGTTAATCCTACGTTGAATAATGGAGCTGTTATTTTAGATTATCAAGACCATCAAAGTTGATAACTAGAACTGAGAACGAGTACACCTTTAGGCGGACTCCGGAATTAAATGTGTAAAATGTTACACGTATTGGTAATTTTTCAATTTTATTATTTATATATTAATTTGATTAATATATGATTAGTGTGTTAATTGTATATTTTAAATTCCGCTGTGTTAAAATATGCATTAGATGTGTATTTTTAATTAACACACTATCACATGCATACACATGGACACAGTAGATCCCCTACAGTTTTTCAAAAATACATCACTTACAAATTATTTTTTCATTTTTTATAGAAGGAAGTCCAATCACCATATTCTTCTCCTTCAATAATTTCAAAGATCTATAATATAAATGTCCATACCTCTAGTGCCACAAAAGTAACACACTGATATTTTCAGATTTCAAGTCATGATTTTCTTTCAGTTACATTAATAAAGGAAAGACTTTATTTGGTGACATTTTTATTTTTGCCACTAATTATTTTTTTTTTTGTCAATTATTATGCCACAATCTTCATCAAATTTTACCATGTAATCTTTTTTAACAAGTTGGCCAACACTTAATAAATTTTAGGTCAATCCAATAAGATAAAGTATATCTGAAATAAATTTAGATTGACCATTTTTTACTAGTAAAGAAATAGTTCACTTACCTTGTACACTTTGTAGTTTTCCATCTCTAAGTTTTACTTGGGAATTTTCTTTTTCATCAAGGCTAACAAAGTAGTCACGATTTCATGTTATATGATTGCTGCAACCACTATCCAAATACCAAATATCTTTTGCTTCTTGTTGAGCATTCATACAGGTAAGGAAAACTTGATCTTCATATTCATTTTTTTTGAAAAATTTGCTTTATTATTTTTCTTATACCAACAATCTTTATCTATGTGATTTAATTTATTGCACTTTCTACATTTATATCGACATTTTTCATTTGCATGGGCTAATTTGTTTTACAAACATTGCATTGGAGATTTAAAGAAATATACCTTTGCTCATTCTTTCCTTTCTACTCTCCATGATTTTAAAAATTTCTTCCATGACCACGTGGCTCTTGAAAAGTACCATCTCTCTTATTTTTTTATTCAAAATTTTCACTCATTTTTTCTTTGAATTTAGCTTTGATTGAAATATTTGTTCAATTAATTGCTCCATAAACCCGCCCATTCCTACTTCACGGGCCTCTAAAGAACTTATTAGTTCATATAGAGAAACTTTGATAAATCTTTTGCTTCTTCTTTGGCAGTAATAATATGCTCAAATTTAGAGGAAAGACTTCTTAATATTTTTAGAAAAATTCTTTTTTCTTCTATATTATCTCTATAATTTCTAATTTGATTAATCATTCCACACACTTTTAAGAAAAATGTTTAAACATATTTATTATCTTTTGTGAATAAATTATCAAATTCTCTCTATAAAGATTGAAGTTTAATAAAGAATACATTTTCTAATCCTTGAAAATCTTTCTTCAAAATTCTCCATGCATGTCTTGAATTTTTAGTTGCCAATTTTTTTAGAAAAATAGTTTTACTTATCCCTTGTTGGATAAAGAGTAAAGCTCTAACATCATTCTTCTTGTTTTCTCTGTACCTCTTCTGTTTTGCTTGACTCCATGAGGACAAAATTTTTATAGACTCTGGCTCATCATAGCCATCTTGTATTAATTTTCAAAATTTTTAAAAAATGAAAAGAGTTTTTATTTGAATGCTCTAATATTTATAATTTTCTCCATCAAATATAGAGCTAAGATTTTGATTGTAATTGAAAGTATTGGTGTTTGGGTTTGAGGTCATAGAAATACTAGTTCTGATACCAAAAATTTGTTAAACCAGGGAAAGGTAGTGAACCCAATTACCAAACTTTTATAAACTATTTTATAAAAAAAATATTTTTAAAGTTTTAAAAATTTGATGAAAGAATAATGGAGCTAGATGATAATAGACAAGAGAAGAATTTGAAAGGAGGCGGAACTTCTTTATTTCTCTCTTATTTCTTGCTTCTTTGAGCTTGGCTACAATATAATGCAATAAGGCCTATTTATAAGAGGTATAACCGACAAATAATTTTTAATTTGGACCACATATTTGCAATATCTCATTTAACACTTTGACTTATTTCTTTATTCAAAAGTTTTTTATATATTCTAAAATTTTGCACTAAATTTTTTATTTATTTTGACTATTAATAATTTTAAAATTTAAATATTTATTTCTAGCCTTTCTAAAATTAAATATTTATTTGTAGCCCTTCTAGAAATTATAATTTAAAAGATTACAAATTATTTTTTATTTTTAACGGTGAACTGGTGATACTGTGAAGTCTACACCTCTTATTTACCAAACAAGTTCGGGAGAAAACCACACATCCGGAACCTCAGCTGTTCGATAGTAAGATGGCTTCTTCAATAAGATCTTGTCCCCAGAAAAGAATTCCTTCATCTGCCAACATGGAAAATGTGGTTATTAAGCAGACGAAGGATACCACTAGCATAATCTGGAAGAGCTGCAATGTCAAAATTAGGGAAAGGTCAAAAGAGCTCGAGTAAACCAATATCGTAGTTAAAGCACTTCTTGTTTTTGGGCACGCAAGATAAGAAAACGATTCTCAGTAAACCAGGTATCAAGTAAGGCTTACTCATGAAAGTAGCAGTGTCGGTATTGATGTATTCAAGGTTCCTAACTTCTGTGAAAATGTCAAGGAGGTTCCCACCAAAAGAAAATTGAAAAGTTTCCCATCCTTCTTACTAACCACAGAAGAAGAATCAACCTAGGTAACAAGCTCCCCGTGCCCCATATATGACAAAAAATGTGTTGTCATAAACATTGTGAATGTAGTTATCAAATGACAAGGAAGACTTCTTTACTTCATCACTTGGACTGTGGAAAGGCATTTTTATTGCACTCTATAATTGACAGATTTCAGAACCATACTGGGGATTCTGACTCCCAAGTCACCAGTTAACCGTGTTCTGAGAGCACAAATTTTGCAAACTATCAGGAACTATTTGCCACTCCTGGGGACAAAAGATGGGAAGAGAAAAAAAATGCATCCAAGGAAACAGTATTATAATACTCGTATGCATCTTAATTCAGTCTAAATATGTCGCCATGACCATTCTGACAAGCCAAGTCAAATGGCAAGCACTTTCTATCATGCAGATCATTAAAATCCACATTCTTACCTCTTTGTAAAAGGAATCTGAGAAGCCAGACATGACGCGACATACGCTTTGGAATTCCTCGCTCTCGGGGTTGCAACATGTCATAAGGAATGGACTGTACCAGTGGTATGAAGTAGAAAATAGAAAATATCAACACATTAAAGATTCATATGGGAACATTGGTGATTGCATTGTATTGCAACGCCTGTATATTGCTTTTCTATGATTACTATACAGTATTTTTTTGTAGTCTTCATACCACACCGATAATGTAACATGCATTCTCTATTAGCCAAACTTACTTGAACACTCTAATTAACACCTGACTTACAATCCAATCATTTGCAGAATATTATGATTTTACTGTTGCTGGTCTTTTTCCCTATTTCCCTGGCTACTCCAGAATTGACTAACTGTAGACATGGGGACGTGCAGCGACCAATCAAGTAACCACTGGCTGGGTAAGAAAAAGGGGGAAAATGAGATAATTACCATCCAGCTTTTCTTCCATTTCCGTGCCAAGCACCAATAGGCACTAGATCAAGAGAGTCATTTAATCCTTCCACATAATCTCGCTTCACCTGCAAAGGCAATATCAGTCTCAATCAGCGACAAGTAGTTTTCCTTTATACCCAATGTAGTAAAAGCACAAAATATCTAAATGCGAATCACATTAAACCTTTAACCATGCGTCACTACGCTTTTGAAAAGAGTGATAGATGAGTCAACCAGTAAAATCCCAAATGCCAACTCAGTAGCTGAAAGCCAAATCAGCAGAGTCAGTTACAGATTTGTTACAAGCTGTTGTAACAAACTTTGCTTTCCAGCCAAAACTATTCTCTTAATACTTTTCTTTAATCTTATTTTCTTGTAAGTATAAATAGAGAAGAGTAGTAAATATAAAAAGTACGAGTGTTGCTCATAAATAAAAAGTTTCCACTTTCTTCAATTTTCTCTAAAATTCTGTTTGGCTAATTTTCTTAAAAAGTATAAACATACTTTCAGAATCATCACAAACTAAAGAAGATCTAAACAATCAGGTTTTCTTTCTTGGTATCAGAGCCCGGGTTCATGGCAAATAACTCAAACTTGAATCACTCACACACTTCTGCTCTCAACTCACAAATGAGCTCCTTGTCTGTTAATCAAAGTAATAGCTTTATGTTCTAAAGTCTAGTAAAGCTAGATTGCAATAATTTTCTTCTATGGAAATCACAAGTATTAGCTTGTGCTAAAGGCAATGAGATCGATGACTTGCTGACCGGAGAAAGAACTTGTCTAGATTGACTCATCTTTTTTGTCAATGGAGATCCAGAAGCAGCACCGATCATCAATCAATTGTTTCAACAATGGAAAAGGCAAGATTCACTTTTAATGAGCTGGTTACTTTTAACTATAACAGAGTTTGTATTAAGTTCTGTTGTGCAATGCAAATTTTCTTGTGAAATCTGGAAACATGTAGAGAAAATGTTTGGCACTCATAATTCCTGCAATTTAACCCTGAAAAATGTCTTGCATGTACCTTCTATGACAAAGAATCTGATAAGCATATCTAAACTTACTGATGATAACAACTTGATTGTTGAATTTACCAAAACTTTATGTCTTGTAAAGGATGCAAAGGGGAATGTTCTACTCAAAGGAATATCTAGAGATGGTCTGTATCAGCTCTCTACTTTGTCAGCCTCTGGTCACCATATGCCTTCTGCATATCTAATTACTAAACCCTGTAAAATACCCATGATATCCCTGTCAGCTGATTGTAAGATAAATAATTCAGATTTAGCTAAAAAATCTGATGTAATCAGCCCTGAATGTTTTCTATCCTGTAAAAGTAAAAGCCTATATGAGTTGTTACATAAAAGGTATGGGCATCTTAATGCTGATGTGCTGGATAAGATTGTATCAAGTACTGCTATGTACAATTCAGTGAAAGGAAATAAAAATGGTTATTTTTATTCTGAATGTCAATTGGGAAAGGACCATAAGTTGCATTTTGAAAATTCAAAAACAAAAATGACACTGCCCTTAGAAATTATACACACAGATGTATGGGGTCCAACCCCATTACTTTCAGAAGAAGGATATAGATACTATGTTAGTTATGTGAATGACTTTACTAGATTCACTTGGGTGTATCCTCTGCAACAAAAATCATATGTATTAAAAACTCTTGAGCATTTTCTAAGTCATGTAGAAAGGTTACTAGATAAGAAAATAAAAGTGATTCAATCTTGCCATGGTGGAGAGTTTAGGGCAGTTACAAATTTACTGACACAAAAAGGCATACACCACAGGTTCTCATGCCCATACATACATCACCAAAATGGTAGACTGGAAGGAAAACATAGGCACCTGGTGGAGACTGGTCTAGCCCTATTAGCATAAAGCAACATGCCTTTTAAATTATGGTGAGAAGCCTTCTCAACTGCCATTTTTTTTATAAACAGAAAGCCTCTAGTTGTCTTAGGATATAAATCACCATTTCAACTCTTTTTTAACCTAAACCGGATTATAGCTTTATGAGAGTCTTTAGGTGTGCTTGTTACCCTCACTTAAGGCCATATTCAAGACATAAATTTAATTTTCACACTGAAAAGTGTGTATTCTTGGGGTATAGCTCTCAACATAAAGGATATAAGTGTCTCAGTGCTAAGGGAAAGATATATGTGGCTAGGTAAGTGAATTTTAATGAAGAAGACTTTCCTTTCAGTACAAACAAGTCCTTTCTTGATAATGATATATCCAGAACAGAAGCTGAGAATCAAAAGAAATGTGTTTGTCCATCATATAATGTCCCAATATACCATCCAAAAATCTGTAGACAATTGCAAAAAGCTGATACAAGTTCAGATTTGATGTTAGACACTTTGAAGAGTCATCAATTCATAACATAGAAACCTTAGACCTATAAACACAGGCAAACACTGAATCCTTTCCTATTTTACAAGAACCTACCCAAACACTAACACAAACTAATGTAACACAAAAAATCAACCAACCAGCTTATGCAGTGCCAAATGCAAGTGAAACATCTGTGATAAATATCCATCCAATGGTCACAAGATCAAAGAATGGAATATATAAACCAAAAATTTTGCTTGCTAACTTCATAGAAAGAGATCTCTATACTCCATGTACTGTTGCAGAAGCTCTTAAATAGAAACATTGGAAGAAAGCCATGGAAGATGAGTACAAAGCCTTGATCAGCAATAATACATGGACTCTAATTCCTCGCAAGAAAGATTATAAAATTATGGGAAACAAATGGGTGTTTAGGATAAAAAAGAATCTGAATGGTACTATATCTACATATAAAGCTAGATTAGTTGCAAAAGGATGTCATCAAACTTCAAGTGTAGATTTTCATGAAACATTTAGTCCTGTAGTCAAATCAAGTACAATCAGAGTGGTTTTGAGTCTTATCGTAACAAAAGGATGGGAATTGAAGCAAATTGATGTGAATAATGCCTTCTTGAATAGAGATCTTATAAAAATAGTGTTCATGACACAGCCTGAGGGTTTTGAAGTTGAAGGCAAGTCAGAATATGTTTGTAAGGTAGAAAAGACACTATATGGTCTTAAGCAAGCACCAAGGGCTTGGTATGATAAACTTAAGCATGTCTTAATCAAATGGGGATTTACCAATGCAAAATTTGATACATCAGTTTTTGTTAAAAACTGTGATGGAGTTGTTTTGTTGGTGTTGGTATATGTAGATGATATTATTATGATAGGAAGCAGTAGCAAAGCAATCAAAGAAGTAATACAACAACTTAGTAAGGACTTTGCATTAAAGAAGTTAGGAGATCTCAATTATTTTCTAGGGATAAAAGTAACCAGACTTGGATCAACCATTCATTTGTCCTAGACAAAGTATGTTACTGATCTGTTGAAAAAGACTAACATGGTAGAAGCAAAAAGCACTCAAACTCCAATGAGCACAGGTCTGAAGCTCAATAAAGAAGATAGTAAACCTTTCTCAGATGTTACGCTCTATAGAAGTGTTATAGGAGCCTTATAATATGCAACTTTGACTAGACCAGAGATATCATTTGCAATTAATAAACTAAGCTAATATCTGTCATCACCAACAATTCTTCATTGGCAATGTTGCAAGAGGTTACTCAGATACTTGCAAGGAACTAGAAATAATGGACTAATGTTCAAACCAGGAACATCATTAAATCTAGTAGCCTTCACAGATGCTGATTGAGCTTGTGACACAGATGAGAGAAAATCATATGGTGGATACTGTATTTTCTTTGTTGGAAATCTAGTATCTTGAAGTTCTAAGAAGCAGAGGGTAGTGTCTAGATCAAGTACTGAGTTAGAATACAGGTCTTTGGCACAAGTGACAGCAAAACTAAATTGGATTCAATCACTCTTCGCAGAAATATATGTTTAGCAGACAGTAACACCAATAATTTGGTGTGATAATCAGGGAGCTGCTGTACTTGTAGCTAATCCTATTTATTATAGTAGAACCAAGCATATAAAAGTGGATATCCACTTTGTACATGATAGAGTACTCAATAAGGAGTTAGATATCAGATACATTCCATCAGCCTCACAAATAGCAGATATCTTTACAAAAGCTCTGCCTGTTGCTCAGTTTAATTTTTTAACAAACAAGCTCAATGTCACTAATCGACATTTGAGCTTGAGGGGGGATGAAAAGAGTGATAGATAAGTTAGCTAGTGCAATCCCAAATGCCAGCTCAGTAGCTCAAAGCCACATCAGCAGAGTTAGTTATAGATTTGTACATCAACAGAGTTAGTTACAGATTTGTTACAAGCTATTGTAACAAACTTTGCTTTCCAGCCAAAACTATTCTCTTAATACTTTTCTTTAATCTTATTTTCTTGTAAGTATAAATAGAGAAGAGTAGTAAATATAAAATGTATGAGTGTTGATCATAAATAAAAAGTTTCCATTTTCTTCAATTTTCTTTAAAATTCTATTTGGCTGATTTTCCTAGAAAGTATAAACATACTTTCAGAATCATCATAAACTAAAGAAGATCTAAACAATCAGGTTTTCTTTCTGCTTTGATGGAGAATACCTAGCATCAACATCTAAAGATTTCACCATATCCTTTCACATGAGGAGTGCAGCGCCTCTTCTTATCTTAATGTGATTTCACTTGTCAAACAAGCATCATCTGCTTCTACCTATAAATTAGATGAAAAGATAGGACAAAAGCACTTACACTCATTTCCTTTGCATATGCAAAGTAACCCAACTTTTCCTCGCAAAACAAATCTTTTAAGTCTATATTTTGTATTCAATATGGAAAAAGAAAAAACAAAACAAAAAAGAAAGAAAGGAATTTAGATTTAGAAACTATGGTACTTGAGGGAAAGAGGACTTACTGCCCAGAAAGAGAATAAGAAAGAAGGACAAAATTCATATACCTTTATTTTTGACGGAGAGTATAACCTAACAGCCTATAAAAGAAAACTTGATTAGCGGCCTTAAATTTTACATGGAAAAAAGCAATTATTCGCATTTTTTTTTTCAAAAGACACCGATACCTCTATCATAGGGTACGGAGGAATTTAGAAACAAAATATAGATGGCAAAGAGAAGCTAATAGGCTTTACTTTTGGGTTTTGGAATTTAGCTCAGAAGCATTATGACACTAAAAAAGGAGGTCTTTCCATTGTGTTGTGAGTAAATAAGAAGTTCCTTCTAAGAATAGATTGTAAGATAACTAAAGAAATTTTAACAAAAGATATTAAAAATTTAGCAGCAAAACAACATTTTTCCAAGTGACAAGTTTTATTAATATTAATGTGTGATATTGTTATTAATGTGTGATATTATATTATTAATATATTTGATATGATATCAATTATATTAATAATATAATATTGATACCTTTTATAATCTGTAATTATTTTATTCCATGTATAATATTAATTTTCTATTCTGTAATAAGCTAAAGCCTATATAAAGACTCTTATTGTATAGTTTTTGATTTATAATGAAAATATACAGCTCTTTATATTATTAACATGGTATTAGAGCCTAAGGTTTGATTCTTTCGCTATCTTGTTGTTCAGCGGAACTTGCCAAACTTTTTTTTTCTGAAACTCTTAAGAAGCTCGTCGGAGTTTCGCCGAAAAGCCATCGGAAGTTCGTCGAAGTTCACTGTAATCAACACCACCCAACCCAAAAAGTTTAGACATTGCTGATCGTTGAACCCCATCGAAATCAAGTTTCTCTGCCGCCGCATGCTCCTCCACACGTTGTAAAAATATTTTGCCGCTGTTATTGTTCACCTTGGATTCCGACCAGTTTCTAGAGCGTTAATATGTACTGCCCAGACGACTCTACTCAGAATCAACTAGAGATTCTAACAGCACAGGAATCTTGTCAATTCGAAGTTGCACGCGTCCCCACGTGCCTCAGAATAGAACTGCCATCCATTGCTGTCCACCTTAAATCTGTGCCATTTTTCGATGTATGGTTTCTCATTGCCAGCTCTATTCATCTTCTCGTCATCGAATCTATCAACCTATGGTGTCTCCGTTTCCCAATTGGTCCTTCAATTTACAATAAGGTTTATTTATAAAATTTTTGATATTTTGAGGTTAGATTGTTATTTTCTATACTTTTAGGATAGTTTTGATATTTGTAAAAGTTTTGGGGTCATTTTAAAGTTATATAATCTTTAGGAGTCAGTTTGTAAATTGCAAAAGTTTAAGGATTATTTTGTAATTTATTAAAAGTCTTAGAGTTGAATTATAATTATTAAAATTTTTGGGGCTTATTCAAAATTAGTTGAGGGATAAAAAAATACTTTTTTTTAGATCTATGGATAAGTGAGATACTTCTCAACTTTATTTCCTTGTTGGTTCTACTTTACCTAAGCTATTCATAATTGCCATTTACTTGGACTGTCTTAAGGTACTACTTTTACAAGACCTGCTGTTGCTGCTACACAAGATCGTGCGAGTCTCTCTTCTAACTTGGCAAATAATTTTGAACCTTTACTCAATATACTTCTCTCTAACTTTGGTAAACCCTTAATTTCTACATCATTTAGTATTTCAGGTAATTCTTTTTAGTATTTTGACTCTACATATTGCAATTACATGACTTTTGATTCTATAGTTTTCTCTTCTAAATCTTTTACTTCTTTTTTACCATGTATTCAAACTGTCAATGGTTCTCTCATAAAAGTTAATCATATTGGTCACGTGTCTTGCACTAATCTTTCTGTATCAGACACTTTTTTTTAATTCATAACCTTACATTAAATCTTTTATTTGTCGGTCAACTATATGAACTTGGTCTTAATGTCTTGTTTACTACTTCTGGTTATTGTGTGTAGGATCCAAAGACAGGTCGAACACTTAGGGACAAGATGTAAGGTTGGACGTCTGTATGAACTTATATATTTAGATTTGTCCATTTTATACCCTTCGTCTGCTGTATCTACTTCTCTAGTACCTTCACTACATCTTTGGCACTCTCATTTGGGTTATGCGTTAATTAATCGCATTCGATCTCTGGTATCTAGTGGTTTTTTAGGTTCTATTTTTGATAATAAAGATGATTGTCTTACTTGTCATTTATCTAAACAACCAACTTTACCTTTTAATGATAGTACTATTATCTCTCATAGTCCGTTTGATGTTATACATTCTAATATATGGGGTTCTTCTCTAAATACCACAATGAGAGGATCTAAATATTTTGTGATCTTCATTGATGATTACTCTCGATATACTTGGTTGTTTCTTATGAAACAATGATTAGAATTCATTAAAATTTATCGAGATTTTGTTCAGATGATTAAAACTCAGTTCTCACGTCCTATTTAAGTTTTTCGTACTGATAATGCCATGGAATATAGAGATTTTAACTTTCTAAATCTTCTACAGGAACATAATACTATATGTCAAAGGTATTGTCTTGGTACATCTTAGCAAAATAGAAAAGCTGAATGTAAACACAAACATATTTTAGATAGCACTCGTACTATTTTTTATCTCTTTCTCTTGTCCTGAACGTTTTTGGAGAGAAGCTGCCTTGATCGCTGTCTTTTACTTTTAATCGTGTTTCTTCTCCTATTATAAAGAATATGTCACCTTACGAGCGTCTGTATAGAACTCCACCTAATTATAATCTTCTCAAAGTTTTTGGTTGTGTTTGCTTTATCCTACTTCAAATATATGAGTACACCAAACTCGAGCTACGTGCTCAATTATATTGCTTTTTGGGATACAGGATAGAACATAAAGGCTATAGATGTTGGGATCCTATATTTAGCCGTCTTCGTGTTTCTCAAGCATAAAATATTTTTCTCTGTATCTAACTTTAATTTTGTGTCTCCTCTTATTTTAGAATTGTTTACAGATAATTTTATTGATATTTTTCCTGAAACTTCTTTTGAGTTTCATATAGGTGAGTCTATAGATATGATGCCTGATTCTGAGCTTTCTACCTCATGTAAATGATTTGCTCTCGACATCTCTAAGGTCTTCTCTACACATTTTCTTAGTCGTTCTTCTTGGGTAAGAGAACTTCTTATTAAACTCCGTGATTATTATTATTTTTCTACTACTATTTCATTATATGAACCTCACTCCTATATGGTAGCAAGGAATGATAAAAGAATTGCAAGCTTTTGAGAAATCGCATACTTAAAATTTTGTTATTCTTTCACTTAATAAAACTGCCATTGGTTGTAAATGGGTGTATAAGATTAAGACCAAGTCTGATGGGTCCATTGAAAGATATAAAGCGTGTTTTGTTGTAAAGTCTTTAATCAGGAGTATGGAATTGATTATGAAGAAACCTTTACCCCTGTTGCTCGACTTACTTTTGTTCTTAGTTTGTTAGCTATTGCTATAGTTCATGGTTGAACATTATTTCAGATGGATGAGAAAAATGCTTTTCTTAATGGTGATCTTTCGAAGAGGTCTATATAAAGCCTCCTCTTAGTTATCCATATTTCTCAGGCAAGGTCTGCAAATTTCATCGAGCTTTATATGGTATTAAACAAGAACCTCGTGCCTGGTTTATAAAATTCAATAGCATTATTTCTCAACATGATTTTTAGTCCAGCCCTCATGACTCAGCCCTTTTCATCTGCAGAGAAGATTATGGTTGTGTTATACTATTTCTTTATGTTGATGACATGATTATCATGGGTAATGATTTTATTGGTATTTCTACTCTCAAGGACTTTCTTCAGCAATATTTTGAAATGAAAGATTTTCACACCCTTGGTTATTTTTTTGGCCTTGAAATACTGTCCGACTTTATTGAGTATTATCTTATATAGGCTAAATACGCATTAGATTTACTTGGTAAAGCTGGATTGACAAATAAAAAGATTCCCTCTACTCTTCTAAAGCCTAATACTAAACTCCGATCCTTTGATGGTACTCTTCTTAGTGATGCCGTCCTCTATCGTCAATTGGTTGATAGTTTGGTCTATCTCACTGTTCTCCTAAACATTGCTCATGTTATTCATCTAGTCAGTCAATTTTATGGCTGCTCTTCATACTTATTATTATGCAACAGTTCTTCATATCATACGTTTTCTTAAAGGTATACTTTTTCATGCCCTTCATTTTTCAGCTCATTCTTCTCTAGTGTTACGAGCTTATGCTGATGACGGGTGATTCTATGGATCAATGATCGACTACTGGATTCTATCTTTTCTTGGGTGATTCTCTTCTTTCATGGAAAAGTAAGAAGCAGACAGCTATTGTTAGTTCTAGTACTGAGGCTGAGTATTGTGCTCTTACTGATACTATCCAAGAGAGTGTTTAGCTTCGCTGGCTTCTTGAAGATATGGGTATTTCTCACATTGGAGCTATACCTCTTCATTGTGACAACCAGAGTGCCATTCAAATTGCTCACAATGATGTTTTTCATGAGTGGACTAAGCACATTGAAATAGATTGTCACTTTGTTCGGCTACATACTTCTCAAAGAACAGTTACTCTCCACTTCATCTCTTTTGAAGATCAACCTACTGATATCTTCACCAAATCTTTACTTTTTGGTCATTTCAAAACTCTAGTCTCCAAACTCAAGCTTACGTCTACTCTACCATCTTGAGTTTTAAAGGGGAGAGGGGTGTATTAATGTGTGATATTGTTATTAATGTGTAGTATTCTATTATTAATATAAGTATTCTATTATTAATATATTTGATATGATATCAATTATATTAATAATATAATATTCATACCTTTTATAATCTATAATTATTTCATTCCATGTATAGTGTTATTTTCCTGTTTTGTAATAAGTTAAAGCCCTATAAAAGCTTTCATTGTACAGTTTTTAAAGATCGCAATTGATGCCTACAGTATTTAAATATGAGTTCTTTATATTGGAGAAAAAGCTTGAAAATATTAGAAAACACAGTGTATATCAATATCAAGAGAAAGAACTTTATTTGCAAAAGCTTTTGCAATATTTTGACAAGCAATATATTTAAGTTCTTCTCTATTAAATATCTTTTGTCAATTTATTCTACTTCATGGTATTTTATTTTATTTTAGCTTAATTTCAATTTCATAAAAGTTTGGGTCCCTAGATTGGACCCATGTTTTTATGAAATAGTCCAATTTGGACAAAAAGTTTCCCCGTCTATATACAGTGTATGAGGAAAGTTTTTGCAATTGTACAGTTTTGAAGGTGAGATTTAAAATCTGAAATGGTGACTAATTCTTTTTTGGTTTTTTTGTAAAGGAGTTAGGGTTAGATAAGAAGTAGATAACAAGGATGAGAAGGCAGACCTGAATATATTGGTGGTGTGTTGTTGCAGGCAACCAAAAATAAATCATATACTCTTAAAAATACATGTAGTAGTGTGAGTAAGGATTGTTCTCACGAAACGTATCTAGCCTAGTTTTAAGCTACGTGGACAAGGATAAGGGGTTTGAGTATAACGAAAATAATTTTAAGAAAAACAACTAAAGAACAATTCAAATTGAAGTATTAAAATTAATCAAAAGAACAAACCTTGGTCTAAGTCAACATCCACCATCGAAATTTTACAACTGATCATCGATACAAGTATATATCAATTCAGACTTTGAATATTCACTGTTGAATCTATTTTCCTATCTCTTAGTTACAATTAATTAGAAAAAAAGGACGATCTAATTAACCTTAACTACTAAATAACCCAAGACAAGTACTAAAGGTTTAATCTAGCAATAGCCTTAACAATTAGAGAGATTGATGAAACTAAACAACACAAGCACAAGCAGTTGCATTTAATTTAGTCGAGCGTTCTTTTTAAGATCTAATAATTTTTGAAGCAGCAAATCATCAAATCTTAGCTGCTTCATAAATTAGAGGGATCAAACAATTATGGATTTGATATCTAACCTAGTAGTAGATTGTTGTATTTATTGAGTATATGGATACAACTTTAATGGATGTCAAGGTATGCAACAGCACCGTCCTTAAATTATTTCTATCCCTACAATGATGATCATCAAGGTGCAAAAGAGTTTGTATGGTAGTATAATTTTCAAGATTCAATGACAATTAAAATTGCAAGAGTGCACACTATATGCAATTTTCTTAGACAAAAAGTAAGAACTTTGAATAAGAAGTTGAATAGAAGAGCAATTTATGAATCAAAGAGAAAGAGATTTCAATTCATTGTTCCAAATGAGATGTGCCTGCACTATATAAAGAGAAGATGTCATTTTGAAAAGACACAAAACCTCTTCAAAAGGCCACAACCTTCAAGAAAGATTGCTAACTCTTCCAAAGGTTATATCTCCAAGCCTCAACGCTATGACGCTCAACAGAAAAAAGAGATGAAATCTTATTAGGGTGCTACGAGACTTGAGGTTTTGCCTCGAATGCCACAATGCCTATTTTCAGGCACCACAATGCTCAAGCAGTTTTTGCTTAAGTACCCCTTTCTTTTCCTTATTTCTTCTTTCTTTATTCTTGATTCTTTCCCTCTACTATTTTGAAATACATTGGTTTATTTAAAATACTCTTATAAATTCCAACAGAACTAAAGCTCCTTTTAAAATTAAATCACATTCCAGAATTTTTATATTCTTAGGAAATATTAATATAATTAAAAAAAGAAACAACTGGCATATTCGAGCCAAAGACATCAATAATGAGTCAAAGCTCATGTTAAAGCTACTTTTTAATGTAATGCAAGCATATTCTGCTTTTATATTCAAAATTTAAAATATAAATAACTAAAAAACTGATTTTCTATTTCGGTTTCAGTTTTCAATAAACTAAAATTGACAGTTTTTCTTCTTCTGATTTTTAGTTTTACTTAGCCGATTGATTTTTTTTATTTAAAAATCAAACTGAATCGGTTGATTCAGTTCGAACCGATTTATTCAGTCCTCAATTTTTTTTTCCATCCTTAATTTTGACCATTATCCTTACCTCTAATATGCTTCCAGTGCATAAATACTAGATTGACTATTAAAGTTATTTTATAGCATAGCCATTGAAGTTAAATGTACGAGTGAAAAGGAAATTGCATTTGTTAGCCGCTTTAAGGGTAATATTATATTTTTATGGCATAAGTTATATATATATATATATATATATTAATTTCACACTACACAATTACTCTATGAGTGCTTGGTGATGACTTATAAAAAACAAAATTGGGTTGCGGTGATGAATTTAAATTGGGAGCAATCAAAATTTACCAAAAAATCAAAAAAGATTATGTTGAAGGAAACTTATTCTCCTGTGAAAATTAGGTTTAGCATCAAACCTTAATTGAGATCAACTTTAAATCCTAATATCCTTTTGCAGCGAAAATATGTGATTGCCAATATAAAAGCAAATAAAATAAGAATATAGCACAACTAATATACATGGTTTGGCAAAAGCTTATGTTTACAGTAGATCAAAGAATCATAACATCTCTTATTTACTTTTTTAGAGAATTTTATAAGAAAAAAATAAATAAAGAACTCTCAAAGGAAACTATGTGGTATACCTTCATTCTTTCAAGAATAATAAACACCCAACAATGGTTCCATTCTAATGCTTACAGACACTTAGTGTTTACTTAATTCTTTAATTTCTTAAAGTCTCTCTCTTAATACTTGATGATTAATCTAAAAAGTTTATATAGTGAGTAAAATGTCCATAAAAATTATAAACTTAGTTAAAATAAAAGTTAAAAATTTTAAAAGTCCAAAACTTCCTTAAAGAAATCAAATTCGAGCATAAAACATACTTCACGAAGCTGGGCACTAATGCAAACCCGAAACAGTGCCGTGGTGCTGAAGTTTCTGCCATTGGCGCTGCAACGCCTGTGCCGCAGTGTTGCAGCCTGGACATGCGCCCTTTTGTCTTCTTCGCCTTTCTTCATTTTCAAATCTCGTTTTGTTCCTCTCTTGTGTGTCCAACGTTTGCTTAACTTCATGATGACTCTTCTCTTAGTATTCATCTCAATTTTTACTCATATAAAATTATTGTCATTAACTTTCAACTGATTAAAAGGGTATTTTGTTAAAAATCTTTTTTTCTTCCTTGAATGTTATGGTCATCTTACATTTACCTTGCGAAGGAGCGGGGGAAACGTCTTAAAGTTGATAAAGTACAATAAACTGCCTATGATTATGACAAAAACTAGGCAGTTAGGAGTGGGTCAATAATGCCTTAAAAAAGAAAATTATTTACTGGGAGTGGAAATTTCGTCATTCAAAAGAACAGCTGGATCTATTCATCAGATCGTGCCAAATAGCCCCATTGTGTTAATTTATTACTTATGGTAAAGCTTAGAAAATTATAAAATAATGTTAAGCTTAAGCAGCATGTATTCACAAGAAAAAAAAAATGTTAGGCTACATGTTGCAACCATGTTTGCCTCTATCAAGCCCCCAAAGGGCACTTAGTTGTGTTGGTGGGATCCACATCATGTGGGTCCAGGGACTTCTACGAAACTATCCATGAAGGGAGCTGATTGATATTTTTCATTAGTGCATAATAACTGAAATGTAAAATGCGTGTTTTTGTTTTGAGAAGAAAATAGAATGCAGAGGCAGAAGGCAGAAACCAGAGAAGAACGAGAGGAAGAAGAAAAGAAGAAAACTTAGGGTTTTAGTTTTCTTCTTGATGATTAGAAGTCAATTTGAGCTCTGATTTTGCTCAAATTTTGAAGGTGAGTTCTCAACAACTTACTCTACAATTCTATCGGATTTTATTTTCGATTTAGCCTCTGATTTAGTATTATCTAGCAAATTTATATTTAAAGAGAATTTGTTAGATTTATTATTATTAAACTAAGATTAATACTCTTGATGTTGTGGTGAGCCTCTAATGGTGATTCTAGAGAGGATATTGTTGTAATTCCATTATTATTACATAGTGAAAGTGTTGATATCGGACTACGGTCCGGTGATTTTTCCCGAATTGGGTTTTTCACGTAAAAATATGGTGTTCATTGTGATTGATTGATGGTTTATATTTGTGGTAATATTGTTGTGCTAATTTTGGTGATACATTGCCCATTTTAATAACACAAAGTGGGAGAAAAAATTGTTTCCACTGTGTAGTACTTTGTGATCTTTCCCAACAAGTTGGAGCCAAAATATACTTAGTAAAAAACGTATCTTCCTCCTCTGATCACAATCAGACAAACAAAAACGGTATATATCCTTCAATAATGGCACCACTTCCTCGCATTCTGATTCCCACTTGTAAAACAAAGCAAAAACTAAACAAACTGTATTACCAGAAGCACTAGAAGTTATGGCAGCAGCTAAAAGTGTGATCTTGAGTTCAACTAAAATGGTTCCGGTTGGTTCTATTCTCTTTTCACCAATTTCTTACTGCTTGTACCGTCCTTGTTCGAAAAGGGCCTCAAGAAAAATGCATAAAAATCAACATGTTATTAAGTTTTGTGTGAGCAATGTGATGACAGAGTCAACAGTTGGTAGTACAACTGAAAGAACAAGTTTTGGGTTCAAGAACTTGACTGAGACTTTCGGGGTTGATGTACAGAGAGCAGAAGGAAGACAATTGAATCTTGCCCTTAAATCAGCATTAAGTTTGGGATCAACAAATGTTGATAAGGTGGAGAATGTGGCCATTAGAATTGAGCTGAGTAATGGGTGTGTTGGATGGGGTGAGGTGGCAGTGCTTCCTTTGGTTACGGGAGATCAGGAAAAGGCTCTTGTGAAAGTGAGAGAGGCAAGTCAGTTTCTTAAACAAGGTCCACCAATGACTTTGAATTTGGCTCTTGAAGAAATTGGTGCTATCCTTCCTGGGGCTGAATTTGCTTCTGTGAGTACAATGGAATTGTAGTTCTTATTTTTGAATTAGTTAATGTTCTGGTGTTTTGCATATGATGTTCCTATACTTAGTTTTACTCTGATAACTGTTAGGATATCAGTTCGAATTCTATATTGCATATATGTTTTGTTTGCTTGGTGTTTGAATTTGGCGGATAAATAACTTCTCTTTATATTTTAATTCTTAATGTCAAACACTTACGTACACAGAATTCTTCACCCATGTGGAGTTTCATTTAGCAGTAGAAATCTGATTCCCCAGATTTCTTCTTCTTAAATAGGTGGAAAAAATGTGGAACTTTCATTTCAACCCTGTATGCTTGGAGTCGTTTTATCTCTTTTACAATCTTTTTTATCATTGTTTCTGATAACCAAAAGCCCATATGTTTCATATACTAACTTGAGAACCCGTTACTAATTCTACAAAAGAATGGAGGTGACACATAGGTGCAAGCTTACTAATTGACTAATAAACATCTATAAAGTGTATTTTAATCTAACATTTTAGATGTATTTTGGGGATTGTGCTTGTTCAAAAGGGAAATTATTGGCAGCTGTTTTATATTTTGTAACTCTTTGGTACAGTAGCCATCTCCTTCTAGGACGTTTTCCTTTCTCTCTCTATATGCTGATTCGAAAGGATTTTGTGCTCCTTGTTGACTTTTATCACTGATTGAAGGTTAGGGCTGGAGTTGAAATGGCATCGATCGGTGCTGTTGCTAATAGTATCGATGTGCCACTTTGGAGATTATTTGGTGGAGAGTCGAACAGCCTATCAACTGCTGTAAATGTGAGTTTCTAATTTACTCCGTCTCCGGTTCTTATTGCCTTATTGGCTAGTTCCATTTCAGGCTTTATCTTAGATATCTTGTGTGGCAGATTCCAGCCTCTTTCCCAGCTGAAGCTTCCGAATTGGCCTCAAAATACTGCAAACTGGGATTTAAGAACTTAAAACTTATGGTGGGGAAAAATATAAATGCAGATATAAAAGTTTTACAAGCCATACAGGCTGTTCATCCTCATTGCTCATTTATCTTGGATGCAAATGAAGGATACACTTCTGAGGAAGCAATTGAAGTCCTCAGGAAGTTAAATGGTAAGGAATTTTGTATTTTTCTATTTACACTTGTTAACCGCAGAGAACTGTTTTTGAACCTTATTTTTGTTTTTATGTTGTTTCTTTGACTAACTGAGTTATCCAATAGCAGAAATTGGAGTAACTCCTTTTCTCTCTGAGCAACCAGTTCATAGAGATGATTGGAGAGGTCTTCATGATGTCAACCAGGTTGCTAGAGATATGGGATAAGAGTTGTTGCAGATGAAAGTTGTAGGAGTTTGAATGATGTTCTGAAAGTTGTGAAGGAAAATCTTGCCGTTGTTATTAACATTAAACTCGCCAAATTTGGGGTCCTGGGCACCCTTGAAATTGTTGAGGTCATAAGAAAATCAGGCTTGAATTTTATGATCGATGGTTTGGTTGAGACAAGGCTTGCCACAGGTTTTGCTGGTCATCTTGCTGCTGGCCTAGGATGTTTCAAGTAATTTTACTTTTTTTATAACTTCATTTGGAGCAAATAGTCGCTTGTAGACAGTAGTGTCGTTTTGACTATTTATCTACATCTTGCGTCGCAACCCCGTAGATTTCATAGGAAGTTCTATGGATTTTTATGTGTGGTTGCAAATTTTCTTTTGCAGATATATTAATCTGAATACACCCCTTCTGCTGTCAGAGGAACCAGTCGTGGCTGGTTATGAAGGTATATTTGCTTTAAAGCTTGAAATAGATTCGAGTCAGATTTTAACGATATTGTGCCCAAATTCTTGTGTTTTTCAACTTCAGGTTTATGAAATACTAAATTGATGGTGTTTGTTGCTTTTTGTTGCTAGTCTGTGGTGCCAATTACAAATTCACCAATGCTAGAGGTCAAGGAGGTTTCCTGAAATGGGACATCATTTCCTATTGAGTTATCCGTACGTTTACTTTACTGGTAATAGTTCCAATGAAAGAAAAAGAGAGAAAACTTATGCTTGTTTCCATCTTTGCTCATAATTCCACATTTTAGCAGTCAATTGAAGTACTACTTCATGCTGATGCTTTAATATAATGAATCCTACGGCACAATTGGTGTCGAACTCCAATATCATTACAAGGCTTAGCTGTTTGAATATATAAACTTTGTCTAGGCTGTGACTTGCGAGCAAGTTTTGAAGCTTCTGACTTTGCTCATCATCGAAAAGTTGAGCCGCAGGTTTTGGTGCAGGCCTTTAAATTCCAGAACACAGATCATAAATTTTATCAACTAACATTTACTTATTTTCTTCCTATATTAGGGGAGATTCCAGACATCATTGAACATAATTAACTTAGCTGGGAAGGCATCAGCCAATATTGTTTACAAAGAAATTAAAGCTCATCATATATCATCAAAATACCACAATCGGTTAAATTTGACATAGATTCTCATGTTGGATTTTTATTTATCCACTACTTTCACTTCACAGGTGTTTACAAACACTTACCTGCTCCATATTCAGAACCGGTGCTTTCATTCCTCAACAGCTGTAACCTCAAAACCACAACATGTCAATACCGAACAAATTCTTAGTCAACTGACAGCAGCAGAAAATGCTCTACTTTTTATTTTGAGATATTTACCACTTATATGGCTTTGGATGTAATACTGTTAGTTTTTATTTAATAAAATAAACGTATTGAAAATTAAATTATTTTGTTTATAATTATATATATAGAAATAGAATATTATTTTAATTTTTTATTATAATAAATTTTAAATTGATTAGTTACAATTGTTTTTACTATTCTCAACATTCAAATTTAATACGTGTGAACACTTCAAACGTGAAATTTTTTTAATTTTTAAAATTACTAATACTCAAATCTAAAAGAATGATAATAATTAAATTCTTTTTTACGTTAGAATATGTAAAAGAATTTTTTTAGGTTATATTTGTTGTAATTGTTCTTTCATTATTACCCACAACTTCTATATATATAAGAATCTTCTTTGGATATTTAAAATTATATTATAATTAGAAAATTAGAGTTTGATTAGAATTTGAACTAGTAGAGGGACTGCAAGACCTATGAGCTTCCTAACTCTAACTTAGAAGGCATATTCCTTATTATCTTATAATACACAAATTCTTCTAAAGTAACCCCAGACTATTCCATTAGAAGTTAAAGGCTGTACTCTAGTAACCCATGTTATTAAGTAAAAACCCATTTAATTTAATTGAGTTTGGTCTTTAGACCAATAATAACCACTTAATTGATTCTCTAATTAATGTCCATAATTAAAACTAGGCCATAGAAAAATATCATGCCTTTTTAATTATTTATTTATCCTTAAGTCACTGAATGCTTTAATGATTACTTTTAATATGTCTATAAAATTACAAACAAATATTATTATTTAATAAATAATTTATTGAATAAGCTGTGGCCACAAATTTTAATGATCAAGAACTGCAAACAGTTTAGGTGGATATTAATTATTAAATTTTATCTTCTAAATATATGTTCCTACGACTTATGAAATTATATCTCTAACCTATCAAGGTTTTGACCGTCTATATGAATCTCACTCCGTAATAACTCAAAAGATACAACGCATGAATGTAAGTTCATTATCTGTTCATGATTAAGATCAATCAAGCTTATTAAAGTTTTAGTGAATTAAGATCTACGACATTTAGTTAACCAGATTAAAATTCACGGTAATCCCATTCAATATAACATATACACTAGTTTTTCTACTCGAAGTCTCTACTATGATGATCAAGGTAAATCATCCACTATAAGAATGGGAAAAATTGCAACCTTACATAATGAAATACTATTTTCATTAATGGTTGTGAACTAGATTTAATTTATAACGAACTTATGATCTATATCATTTGTATTAGCATTATATGCCTAATACATCGATCACATATTTTATAAATATGAGTTTATCAATGTATGCTTAATCATATGTATGAATGAACTTTTGTTAATCGAATAAAAATATTAGTTCATATGCTTTAAGGGTATAAAATAACATTATATGTTTAATAATCTCTCACTTGCCCTAAAGCATGTCGAGTAACTATTGAACCCCTATATTATTCATATGAGTTTAAAAAATCTTTGTTGGCAATGACTTAGGTAAATGGATCTACTAGATTATCCGCTTACACAATCTTAGATACCATGGCCTCACTATTTTGCACACAACTCGCTTACTAAACGTTATTTTCTCTCAATGTGTTTTCTTCTTTTGTGGTATTCAGTTTTTTAGACTGTGCTACTACCTTGCTATTGTCTTAATAAAGAACAAGAGGTATCTAAGTACTAAGTACCACCTTAAGCTCTATAAGAAGCTTTCGGAGCTATATAGCTTATTTTGTAGCTTCAGATGCAGCTACATATTCAGCTTTCACGGTGAAGTCTACCATACATGATTGCTTTACACTCCACCAACTTATAGCTTCACCACTTAAAGTGAACATATATCTTGAGAAAGATTCAAGTATCCTATGTTATTGAAATTCTAAATCTGCATATCCAATAGGTATAAGATCCTTACTGGAATATACAAGTATACAATCTTTTGTTCTCCAAATGTACTTGATTATATACTTTACTGTAGTCTAGAATTCTAGTCCTATATTAGATTGATATCTATTGATCATTCAAACTACATAATAAACATCTAGTCTAGTATATGACATTTCATACACGAGACTTTTCACTGCTAATGCATAAAGAATACCTCTCATATGATCTATCTCTTCAGTTATCTAAGGAAACTGATACCTAGATAGATCAATTCCATATCTAAAAAAAAACAATCATTTTTGGAATTATACATGGCAAACTTGGTTAGAATGTTTTAATATACTTAGTTTAGAATAAGCCTAACATCCTTCACTTGAGATCTCTTAATACTTTGATCTCAAGAATGTTACTAACTTCTCTTAGATCGTTCATATCAAAATAGTTAGATAACCATATTTTATCTGATGATAACGCTCCTACATCATTCTCAATGAGTAGTATATCATCAAAATACAGAGCTAGAAAAACCATCAACCGCCCATCTTTCTTCTTGTAAATACAAAGTTTATCAGAATTTTGATCAAAATTAAACGATTTGATTGCCTGATCAAATATGATATTCCACGATCTAGATGCTTATTTAATCTTATAGATAGATTTTTACAGTTTACAAACCATATGCTCTTGGCCTTTATCTATAAAACTATCTAGTTATATCATATAGATACTTTCTTCAAGATTTCCATTAAGAAAGGCAATCTTGACATCCATTTGTAAAATCTCATAATCAAGATTTGCAGTAATAGATAAGAGAATTCTAATAGACTTTAGCATGACTACCGACGAAAAGGTCTCCTCATAATCGATACATTCTTTCTGAGTGTACCCTTTAGCAACAAGCTTAAGTTTGAAGGTTTTCACCTTCTCATCTATCCCTCTCTTTCTCTTGTAGACCCATTTACACCCTATGAGTTTTATCCCATCAGGTTTTTCTACAAATTTTTAGACTTTATTAGAATGCATGAAATCCATCTCTAATTTTATAGCTTTACGCCAATGATCTGCATATTTATCAATCATTGCTTTATATAGCTAGTAGGATCTAGTTCATGCTCATTAAAGACTATCTGAAAGGACTCTCCAATTAACATATACCGAGTTGGACGTTTAATAATCCTCCTACTATGATAAAGTACCAGTGGTTGTTGTTCTACAACTGCCTCTAGTTGGTTATTATAATATGGATTGGGAGTTAACTCATTGAATATATCAGGTACAATATTAGAGTTCTCAGATAACTCATAAAAACTATCTTACTCTTAGGTTTGAAATCTTTCGTATAGTCTTCTTCAAGAAAGATTGCATCAATGCTAACTAATACTTTTTTATCTTGAGAACCATAGAAAAGACTTTCACTTGTTCTTTTAGGATAGCCAACAAACATAAAAACCTTTGACTTAGATTCCAACTTGTCTTATCTTCTCCATTAGAACATGAACTAGACAACTCCATATATGCATGTGACGTAAACCTGGTTTATGTCATATCCATATTTTCAGAGGTGTCTTAGGGACTGACTTAGATGGGATTAAGTTAAGAAGATACATGACTGTTTCTAAGGTATAACCCCAAAACAAGATGGGTGAAGTTGAATAACTTATTATTGACCTCACCATTTCAAGAAGAGTACTATTTCTCATTTCTGCTACACCATTTTGCTGGGGTGGCCCTAGTGCAGTCAATTGAGATAATATCCTATTGTCTAACAAATAGGTCATGAACTCACTATAGAGGTAATCGCCACCTCGATTAGATCGAAGTGCCTTTATGTGTTTTTCTAATTATCTTTCTACTTCTACATGAAATTCCTTAAATTTATCAAATGCTTCAGACTTATGGCGCATTAGGTACACATAATCGAATCTAGAATGATCACCAATGAAAGTGATGAAATATTTATAACCTCCTCTAACTTGTGTGCTTATGGGCTCACATACGTCAAAATTCACTAATTCTAACATTTCAATAGCTTTATTACCTTTAGCATTAAAAGGTCTTCTGGTCATTTTACCTTCTATATAGGATTCGCAGAATGGTAACGGTTCAATATCTAATGAACTCAAAGGTCCATCTTTGATCAGTCTTTGGATCCTATTTAGACTAATATGACCAAAACATAGATGTCATTTGATTAATGGGAGTCACTTTAATCCTCTTATGGTCATTAGATTCAGTAGTCAATTTTATACCAAGCAGTGAGTTGATTTTAGGAAATATGCAATATAAACTGTTAACTAGTGTACTGAAAATATAAATGACTTATTTCTTTTGATTACCATAGTTTAGTCAAATTAATAACATATACAAAGTTATTCAAATAACTAACTGGAATCAAATTACGTTTAAGTTCTAGTACTAACAAATAGTCATTTAATATTAAAGTCCTAAAATCATCAAAATGGAGACAAACTCCCACTACCTTGGTTGCAATAATTGCATCATTTTCTAGCCTAAGACTGATCTCTCATTCATTGAGTGATTTGGTTTTTTAGAACCCTTACAATAAATTGAAAATTTGGTTAGTAGCTCCAGAATCTATTATCTAAAAATCTGTAGAGTCATCCATTAAACATGTCTCAATAAAAGGAATATTACTAGAGGATAAGTTGTCCTTTTAGCTACTAAAAACTTAACTAAAGGATAATTTCTCTTCCAATGCTCATTAATGCCACATTGAAAATAATTTTCTTTGCACCTGACTACCTTTTTATAAATTTACACAAATCTTGAATTAGATACTTTCTTTGGCTTGTTCTTCTTCTTTTTACTACTTTTTCCCTTAGGATTGAGACTAAAAGAGGAAGATTGACCATTTAGTTAAGTGACTATTATAAGCATCTATTTCATCTTAGAGTGCAGTTTCATTAGGTTTTAGAAGGCATTTATCAGTCAAGACATATCTGTATCTTTTAACTGTGAGTTCAATATCTAAGTTCCATTCCCAATATACATAATTATTTTTGGTTAACTTATTTTGGTTTAGAATGGATGCTAGTGGGATGCATAAAGACATAATTTAAAAAAATAAATTCATACATGAGCATACATTATCTAATAATATATGTAACTTTTGCATAAATGCATGAAATGCATTTATGTAGAACTCTTTAACTACATTATGCATCTGTAATCTAATTTTCATTTAGAATACGTCTCTATAGGGTGGTCGTATCCATCATGAATCAGACTAGTACCATACTAATTTATTATTTTTATTATTTAGATATCTCAAATTAAATAATAACAAACTACCGATTCTTTAGGCCTTAGATTTAATTGACAAGAACTCCGTAGGGAGGATATCAATTAGCCTAAGTTAAATGTACAATCATTATTTCAATCCTTTATATTTCCTAATTAAAACAGCCACCATAGAGTAGTCAGTTTCGCATGAGTCCTATATTAAATCTTATCCTTTAGAAAAATCTTATCTAGTAACTAGTTATGATTAATACCCTTCGTAGAAAGCTCACAAGGTTTGACGCAAGGCATTAATCTACCTTAATATAAGATCAATAATGGAGGCTATGAGATTTATGCCTAAAGCCCTCTCTCACTCAATATTTTAATTCATAGAGTTTTTAATTTTTAATATACCAATTAATTTATAAAATGACGTTCCACTTATTAATATCTAATTTTATCTTCATAAAATAATTAATAAGGTCACGACAAATAATAAATTAGTATAATATTAAAAATATAACAATAATTTTATCATAATCTCATTAGAATATTAATGTCATATAAAATGATATATTTTATGCATGCACATGTGAATGTGGTACTCTTAATCTATATGACATATTATTCATCAAATTAATTAACTAGATAAATAAATAACTCATAATTTATGATTTTCTCTAAGAAGAAAAACATTAAAATTAAGCCTAAATTCTTCAAAGTCTTTATCGAAGTCAACTTAGGCTCTTCCATAATGTTATATCTTCTTACTTATCTCCTTTTATGGGCTTGAATTTTGGGCATTTTAATCTTCTTTATTCTATTTATTTTTTAAATTAAATTAGGCATATTTTTGCCTTAAAATTTCTTTGGCCTTCTTAAAAAAATTTAAATAAAAAATATTTTTAGACTCAATAATTTTAATAAAATAACCAAAATAATTTTTTTTAAAATTTGACCAAAATTAAAAGTAGATTGGGTCAACTTTGAATTTGCATATATCCAAACAATTAGTCCAAAATAAAATTGGATCAAACTTGAGACTTATTTATAATCTCTTAAAGGTTTTAACCAAACTGTAATTGTCTAAAACTTAGAGGGGTCTGAGTGAGAACAAATTATTCTATTGGGCCTATTTGCATAATTGATAAACATTTAAGGACTAATTTGTAATATGTATAAATTAACTTAATCAAAACAAAATTAGTTTAAAATTAGAGGGGCCTATGTAATATTTACCAGATAAACTCTATTCATCTTCACATGGCCGCCTCCCACCCCTCCTCTTTCCCTTTTTTTTTCATTTTTCTTTTTCTTTTTCTTGTTATTTTTTTTGTTTTACAACCAAAATAATAATAATAATAATATTTATATTCTTTAGATTTCTAATAAAAATCCTAAGCCTATTTAATTGGCTTATAAAGAAATCTAAAGAATCACTAAGAATTAACCTAATCAAAATGAAAAATTGTGATATTATTTCATCACCCCCTTTTGTTACAATTTTAAAAAAAAATACAAGCAAATTTCTAACCATGAATTATTAGGCATAACTATTCATCATATAATTAATAAAAATAACAAATATAGATTAGTATGTAATTAGTGCCACAATAAATAATTACTACCATACACAAAATAAAATATACATGTAATATGAAATAAGGCGCTCTGACACTAGTTGTTAGTAATAAATAAACGTTTTTTGTTTAATAAAAAAAACCGCAGTGGAAGTCAGATCATCTTATTCACAATTACATATATAGGGATGAATACCTCAATTCCTTACTATGACAAATCTTGAATTGACAGGCTGCAATCTTCTTTACTATCTTCAACCTTTAAACTCAACGCGTGTGGGCACGAAGATTTTTCTTATTCTTTAAAATAACTAATACTCAAATCTGAAAGAATGGCAATAACCAAATGATTTTTCCACATTAGAATACGTTAAAAAGTTTTTTCTAGTTATATTTATTGTAATTGTTCTCTCATTACTATCCCATACCTTCCATATATATAAGAATCTTCCTTGAATATTTAGAATTAGATTAGAATTAGAAAATTTGAGTTTGATTAGGATTTGATCTAGTAGAGGGACTGCACGACCCATGGGTTTCATAGCTCTAACTTAAGAGGCCTAATACTTATTATCTCATAATACACAAATTCTTCTAAGTTAACCCCAAGCTATTCGGCTAAAAGTCAAGGGCTATACTCTAGTAACCCATGTTATTAAGTAAAAGCCCATTTAATTAAAACTCTATTTAATTAAATTGGGCTTGGTCTTTAGATAAATAATAACTACTTAATTAACCCTCTAATTGATATCTATAATTAAAGGTAGACCATAAAAAAATGTCTTGCCTATTTAATTAGTTATTTTCCCATAAGTCATTGAATATTTTAATTATCACTTTTAATATGTCTATATTTGTAAATAAATTTATAAATCAATATTATTATTCAATAAATAATTTATTGAATAAAATGTGCTCACAGATTTTAATGATCAAGTACTACAAACAACTTAGGTGGATATTAATTATTAAATTCAATCTTGCAAATATATGTTCCTACAACTCATGAAATTATATATCCAAGCTATCGAGGTTTTGATCGTTTATATGGATCTCACTTCGTGATAGCTCAAAAGATACAATGCATAAATGTAACTTTATTACCTACTCAAGATTAAGATCAATCAAGCTTATTAAAACTTTTGCGAATTAACATCTACGATATTTAGTTAACACGATCAAAATTCACAGTAGTCCCGTTCAATGTAACATATACACTTATTTTTCTACTCGAAGTCTTTACTTCGATGATCAAGGTAGATCATCCACTATAAGAAAGAAAAAAACTATAACCTTACATAATGAAATGCTTTTTTCATTAATGGTTGTGAACTAGATTTAATTTATAAAGAACTTATGATCTATATCCTCTGCATTAGCATTATATACCTAATACATAGATAACATATTTTATAAATATGGGCTTATCAATGTATGCTCAATCATACGCATAAATAAACTTTTATTAATTGAATAAAAATATTATTTCACATGCTTTAAGGATATAAAATAACATTATATGTCTAACAACCTGTAGAGCAGAAGTCGCTAATATACAAAACAATTACCTCTGTATGAATGAAATAGAAGTTTTGATTGCTGTAACATTATTTCAAATAAGTTTGGTCACAAAGTTGTCCATTGCCACCTACTATCATTATAGGCATAAGATTTTTTAGGCTTTATAGTATCGATCATGTGGGTGCATGCGCTCAAACATACACCTTCCTCCTCGCTTTGATTACGTGATTGAGTGTAAGAGAGACATTATGGAGACATGCAATATAATTTTGCTGATTTCATTTCAAAGTTCAAAATGCTTATCTAATTAGCATTTAAGAATGTTTACTTCTGTTGAATTTAAAAGTATTCTTTTTTTTTCATTATTATATTTATTATTTGATATTCTGCAGATGGGTATACTGCACTTCCAAGATCAGAAATTTGATGCCAAGGTATCTTTTATGATGAAGTTCAGTTGTCATTGACCATGAATATGTAATAGAAGCAAGCACCAAGAGTTACATTTTATTATTTCTTGTATGTGGATTCATATATTAACAATAATTGTATATTATGGGCTATCTTAAACAAGGGACAATTTAAGTGATCTATTTGAGCTATATTTTATTGAGCTCCAGAGACATTTAATTTAATATGAGCTAGTTATGTGTAGAAAATCCAATACTAGTTGGATTATGAGTGATGGGGTCATAATTTAACCTAGTATATAAAGACATTTTTTAGGGTTATGGTCCCCAAGTTAAATTAATTTATATAGAGCTCTTCTTCTCTTTTTTCATTACAGAGAGACAAATCCATTGAGACTATATAGATTTGACTGTGGAAAATTATTATATTCTTAGTTCTTATTCAAGACTGCTAATCTTCAAGTTCTAATCATCATGGATTCCTCATGTATGTTTTTTTCAACCTTCATCCTAATAATTTGATATGATAGATCTTGGGTTATATTCATATAAATATGAATCCAATATATAATTTTGTTTAACAAGTGGTATTAGAGTAAAAATCATGTTAAATTATTATGATTGTTAATACATATATTCATATTTTGAATATATTTTCTATATGATTATTTAGGGTAAAGATATTATATGTATGAAATTTTCATGATTTTGTTGAAGAAAAATATTAAGTTTATATTTTTCATTGTGATTTGAGGTTCTAATATGGTTAAGGGTCGTTGATTTGAAGAATTAAGGATAAAAAACATCACAATTCAGCTTCAATTTGATATTTTCGCATTCTTTAACAATTTAATTTTTTAATGTTTTGTTTATATTTTTTAAAAAAGAAAGGATGGGTGGAAAGATTTATCTTATAAATATCATTTAGACCCCTTTAAGTTTTTTTAATTATATTTTAATTATAAATTTTAAAAAATTATCAAATAAGCCTTATAGTAAGGCCCCCTAAAGTTTAGATAATTATAGTTTAGACACAAAAGTTTGTAATATTGTCAAATAGGTCTCAATGTAATTGACTTTTCTCACTCAGCCTCCTCTAACTTTAAGTAATTATAGGTTTACCTAAAACTTTAAAAAATTTGCAAATAGGTCCTAATTTTTACCTAAAATTATTTGTGGTCTATTTTTGGGTATTTAAAAATCCAAAGTTATAAAATTTAGGATCAAAATTTAGGAGTTTTCAGTTATTTTTAGGAGAATTAGGTCTACCAGACCCGATTCATAGAGATCCAACTCAAAATTTCTCATTTGGATTTGATTCGACAATCATTGACCCTGTTTTGAATTATTAGCAGTGTTGTAACCACAGTGGCGCTGGTGCCACGCGCAATTTTACTGCATAAGGAAAACTTAAATTTTTTATATTTATGCGCATTCGGTTATTTTTCTTTGTACTACTTGTCTTATGTTTCGAAATAAATTGGTTGAAATAACATATTGTCAAAGTAACCTTTGTTATGTAAATTTTTTTATTTTGGGATATTAAGATGAATATGTTTATTTTTTATGCGAAAAATAATTTGCCTAAAGGAAGATTTTTTTGGGCCACATAATAAGCATATTTGCGATAATAAATGTGTGATAATTATCAAGTTTTCTATGTATGCAATAAGTCGATCCAAAGAAGGCTTATTATTGGCAGGATTTATTATCAACATTTGATTATAGCATTGACAGTACTCCTTATAGTTGATATTTTTATCTAAAGAGAAAATATCAATGTTGTGCTAGGTATCTCATGATGGAGCCCACCTTGTATGTTTATTTATGTCATGCATGTATATGCTTAAAATAATGACATAATTGTGTACTTATTGTTTTATTATGCATTCTCTGTAAGTTTTATCTTTTTTTTATTGTATCTGCCAATATAAATTCATTTATATGTTTACAGCACTATTTTTTAGAAAGAAAATGCTAAGAAATTTCTTGAGAAAATTAAACAACGCTTTGCCAAAAATTTAAAAAAAGGCTGAAACAAGTACGTTGCAAGCTAACCTTGTTTCAATAAGGTATAATGGTAAAGGGATTGTAAGAAGTACATCATAAAAATGTTTATTCTTACTTTACGACTAAAGGCATTAAAGTTAGAGCTGTCTAATGACTTGCTTATATATCTAGTTTTGATATCTCTTTTTACACACTGCAATTAATTTAAGGTAAGTTACAACACCCCAAAGGTTTAATAGATTCTTAATAAGCTCATTTTACATTGTGTGCAATAAAAAGACAATTTGAAGCAAGAAAAGATTAAAAGTACCCACTTAGCGAATACTTCTCAGAATAAGGTTACCAATAAGTAAAGAAAAAGAAATAAAAGAAAGAAAATTGTAATGTAGAGTTTACATAATAAGGTGTAAAAGAAACAGGATCCGATCATTACTTATTTCTTCTGCAAAAAGGCTAGTCATATAAAGAAGGGTTGTCCTAAGTACGCCAAATAGCACGTTAAGAAAGGTACACTTCTCAACTTTGTTTATTTAAAAGTTCATTTAACTTTTGTACCTAAACACACTTGGTGGGTAGATATAGGTGCAACTACTCATATATGTGTGTCTATGCAAGGTTATCTTAGAAGCTAGTTTTCAATTGATGCTGAAAGATGCATCTAAGTGAGAAATGACAATGCACCTCTTGTAAAGGCCATAGGATTATTTAGATTATAATTAGAGACCAAATATTATTTGAATTTAGATGAAACTTATTATATATTGCCATTTAGATAGAACATATTTATTGTTTCTAGTTTGGATAAATCAGGATATATTTGTTCATTTAGAAACAATAAGTTAATCTCATTCAAAATTTAAATCTTATTGGCGCTACCTCTTTAATTGATAATTCTTAAAAAATAGTTACTCATGCCTCTTTTAATGAATCTTTGTATATTAATAAATGTGGTAAAAAGTGAAAATTAACTAATAAGAATTTCCTTATGTTATGACATAACCATTTAGGACATATCTCTAAATAAAGAATAAAAAAAAAACTTGTGTCAGATGGAATTCTTGATTCTTTTAATTCAATAGATTTTAAAATTTGTATTGAATGTATTAAGGAAAAATAGACAAACAATAGAAAATTAGGTGCCAATAGGAGCCATAGCGTCTTAAAACTAATAAATACTGATATTTATGGACCATTCTTTATGTTTTTTGGAATGGCCAACAGTACTTTGTTACGTTCATTGATGACTATTCTCATTTTGGGTACTTTTATTTGATTCATAATAAGTCTTAATCTCTAGACATGTTTAGTGTTTTCAAAGTTGAAGTTGAAAATCAACTTGACAAGAAAAATAAAGTAGTCAAATTTGATTATGGTGGTGAATACTATAGAAGATAAGACATATCAGGTGAACAATGTCCATTACCTTTTTTTTGGCACAATTCCTAGAGGAGTGCGTCATCATCCCATAATACATAATGCTTGAGAAACCAAGTATGAATGGTATTACTAAGAGACGAAACCAAACATCTAAAGGTATGGTAAGAAGTATGATTAATCATTCTTCTTCACTTGAAGCAATCTAGGGAGAAGCACTAAAGATTGTAGTTTATATCCTTAATAGAGTTTCAAGTAAAGTAGTATCTAAAACCCTATACGAGTTGTGGAATGGCAAAACGCCTAGTATTAGGCTTTTGCATGTTTGGGGTTATCTAGTTAAGGCTATGTCATATACGCTTAATAAAAAAAAACAGACTCAAGAATAGTTAATTGCTATTTTTTTTCAAATATTTTGAAAGATTTAGGGGTTTCAAGTTTTATGATCCCTCAAGTAAATCCTTTTTTGAGACGAAAAATGCTAAATTTCTTGAGGATGTTGAGTTTGGAGGGAGATAAGGCATATTAAGGATATTGTCTTTGAAGATGAATTTATTTATCTTCATACACCTGCTATTGAAAATAATCAGACTCATTTTTCTGACATTATTCAGTAAACAGATCTAGAAATATAAGACAATATACAAGAGCTTTCAATCCAAAATAAAAAATTTGTTCTTGTTCATCAAGAGCAACCTCAAGAACAAGTGCCATTGAAAAGATCCATTAAAGAAAAGAGAAGTATGATTTTGGATACTTTTATTGTCTATCTCTAAGAACATAAGTTTGATATAGGACTGAGAAATAATCCAATCAATTTTAGTCAAGTCGAACAAAGTTCTAATTCTCATAAGTGAATTAAGGCCATAAAGGATGAGATAAAATCTATGAGAAGCAATGATGTTTGAAATCTTATCGAGTTGACTAAAAGTGCAAAACTCATTAGTTGCAAATGGATATTTAAGACCAAGAGGGATTCAAAAGGCAACATCATAAGATATAAAACGTGTCTTGTTACTAAGGGTTTCACTCAAAATTAGGCATTGATTATAAAGAGACTTTCTCTCTAGCATTACTGAAAGACTTGCTAAATATCATCATGGCACTTATAACTCATTTTGATTTAGAGCCACATCAAATTAACGTAAAGAATGTATTTCTCAATAGTGATATTGAGAAAATTATATATATGGTGCAACCAGAAAACTTTGTGTTTAGAGACCAAAAGAATGTGGTCTACAAATTAAAGAAGTTCATTTACAGTCTCAAGTAAGCATTCCGTCAATGGTATCATAAGTTTCATCAAGTGATTACCTTATTTGGTGAGAAAAATGTAGTTGATGAATGTATATCACAAGTTCAATAGGAGTAAGTTTATCTTCCTGGTTTTATATGTCAATTACATACTACTAGGAAGCAGTGATAAGGCCTATTGAACAAAATCAAGAGATGTCTATAAAGAAACTTTGATATAAAAGATCTTGGGATACATCTTTTATATTAAGAATTCAGATACATTAGAATCACACTCGAGATATCTTTAGTTTATCACAAAAGAACTATATTGATAAAATGCCTAGTAGGTATAACATAAACAATCGTGCTCTAGGAGATACACCCATTGCTAAGAGTGATAAGTTAAGTCTCAGTTAGTGCCTTAATAATGATATTTAATATAAAGAGATATAGGAATTCCTTTATGCATCTATAATAGAGAGTCTTATATATGCTCAAGTATGTACGTGTCTGGATATTGCCTACATTGTTAAAATGCTAGATAGATATTTAAGTAACCTTAGGATGGATCATTGGAAAGAAGCCAAAAGGGTTATGTGACATTTACAGAGAATAAAAGAATTACATACGCATATAAGAGATCAAAAAGATTATAAATTATGAGGTATTTTAACTCTGATTTTGCTAAATGCCTAGATAATAAGAAATCCACATCAAGTTATATAAATATACTTTAGCCCAAAGAGATATTTCTAGAAGAGTATTAAGCAGACACTCATAACTTCTTCCATTATAGTGGCTAAGTTTATACCTTATTTTAAGGCATCAAATCATGAGATATGGTTGTTGAACTTTATCACAGGGCTGAGTATTAACAATGATATTAAAAAAAATAATTACAAAAAAACTTATTGTGATAATAAAGCCACAGTGATGTATTCCATAACAATAGAAGCTCTTCGAAGTCTAAGCACATCGACTTTAAGTTTCTAATTATTAAAGAAAAAGTTTAGAGTTAATAAGTGTCGATAGAATATATTGGTACTCGTATGGTATTGTATTATTTGATGATGTGTATGACTAGTTAGAGTTTAGCATTTGATGTTTATTTGGTTAAAAGACACGCTTATGGTTTATTTTCTATAGAATAATGTTTGATGGTTTGTTGAAACTCAGAAATAAGGTTGTAATTTCTACTGCTATTTTGCATAAAGTTTAAAAAGTGTTTGGTACTTTCTATTGCAGTTTTGTATAAAGTTTAGAAAGTATTTAACTTGTTGAAGTTATATTGCAATTTTCTATTGCAGTTTTGTATAAAGTTTAGAAAGCATTTAACTCGTTGAAGTTATAAAGTAGGACCAGTTGGAAATAAACATGTTTAAGATCATATTTCATGTAATTTTTATGCTACACCTCCATATTTGATCTATATAATTAATTATGTTAGTATGGTGACCATTGATGGGTCTAGTTGTGAATATATGCAACAAAGAACGCTTTGATATCATATTGATATAGTTAATAGACTAGATTGTATGTAAGGAGATATTTCAAGATAAGATAGCATTTATTGTGCGTACTAAGGTTTATGACGTATAATTATTTTGGATGACGTATGTGGCCCAAGTGGGAGATTGTTATTTTATTATTTTCTTTATGTGGGCTCATATATTAATTATAATTATACATTATAGGCTACCTTAAATAAAGAGCAATTTAAGTGATCTATTTGAGTTATATCTTACTAGGTTCTAGAGACATCTAATTTAATATGGGCTAGTTATGTGTAGAAACTCAAAACTAGTTGGATTATGAGTGATGATGTCATAATTTAACCTAGTATATAAATACCTTTTTTAGGGTTGTTGTCCCTAAGTCAAATTAATTTACGTAGAGCTCTTTTTCTTTTTTTTAATTATAGAGAGAGAAACTCATTGAGCCTACATAGATTTGATTATGAAAGGCCATTATACTCTTAGTTTATATTTAAGACTGTAAATCTTTAAGTTCTAATCATCATGGATTCCTTAGGTATGTTTTTCTCAAGATTCATCCTGATAATTTGACATGATAAATCTTAGGTTATATTCATATGGATATGAATCCAATATATGGTTATGTTTAACACCAACAACTCTAAAATATTGTCAGCAGGGAGGTATATCATCTAAGTTGTAAAGGGAAACATTTCTCAAGCAATTGGTTCCACTTCTCTATAACTTTTAACAATTATATATAGTCTTTCTAGCTATTATAAATAAATGTATTACATTGCAAGATTAAGTTTAAAGTATGTATTTATATCTCAATGCATAAATAAAAAACCTTCCACATACTTATTTCTTTTAACTCTTTCAAACTTTCATTTTTCCTACTAACTGCTGTCATGCTCATTTAAGTAGAACTTCAATTATGATGATGAGATGTATCTATTAGGTTTGATTATTTCTTATGTGGGCTTTTATATTAATTATAATTATATATTATGGGCCATCTTAAATAAGGGTCATTTTATTTTTGAAAGTAAAATTTGCATTGATCTTAAACTAAAACCATGGTGGCCTTAGTGCCACTTGCCAATTCAATGCATAAGAAAAATTAAAATTTTCTATTTGTGGGCATTTTAATTATTTTTCTTTACAATAATTGTCTTATATTTTGAAATAAATTGATTGAAGTAACATATTTTTAAACTAACGTCTATTGTGTAGATTTATTTATTTTGGGATATTAAGATGAATATGCTTATTTTTTATGCAGAAAATAATTAGCCGAAAGGAAGATTATTTTTTTGGCCAAATAATAGGCATATTTACGGTAATAAATATATGATAATTATCAAGTTTTTCATGCATACAATAAGTTGGTCTAACGAAAGGCTTATTGATTGACATGATTTATTATCAACATTTGATTATTGCATTGAGAGTATCACTTATAGTTGATATTTGTCTAAAGACTAAATATCAATGTTATGCTAGGTATCTCTTGTTGGAGCTCACCTGTGTATATTTACTTATGTCATGCATATACATGTGTTATATTATTTAAGTTATATATGCCTTAAGTAATGACATGATTATGAATTATGTGCTTGTTGTTTTATTATATGTTCTCCATTAATTTTTATACTTATTCTATATCTACAAACATAAATTCCACCCATATACTTAATGATACAAGCTTTAAGAATTGAAAAGAGAACATTATGAATGTTTGATGTGTGCTTTCTAGTTAAGCGCAAGTGCACGCTATCGTATCAAGTAATATATGATTTTAAGTCCAGATATCGATCACACATGGACTATAAGATCTAATTCTATAAATCAAGTACTAAAATTGTACCTACTTAACTTTTATTCAGAAAATTAAAATCTAAAATTTATTTAACTAATCTACTCTATCAATTTACAAATAAAGATAATCTAGGGTTTTAACTTGCTCCCTAGTATTTCATTGGATTTATTAACCTCTTAGTTAATCTCTTAATACCAATTGTTGGCTTAGACACTAATCTCATCACAAGCCTCTGTCGATGGTCAAATGATTATATTACACATTCCAACAAGCACCTATATGTCTACGGTAATCAAATCAGAATATAATTCATTAAGATCAAGTCTAAATTATACTATACATGCCCCTTAGGTATATGTCTATCCTAGATGAAACTCATAATTGTTACCCTATGATCATACATCAAACTATCCTACGCTAAACACATGAATCCCTTTGTCAAGTTCATCATGGTTCCTCAATCATTCAAAATATTGATAAGGTATAATGAAAGTATTAAAACACCAAATAGAATGAATCAATTGAATGTATCAAGTTTATAAACTGAAAATCAAGACAATCTACATCCATACTAAGTTCACATAGTCTAACCTTAGATGAATAAACTAACCCATCATAAAACCAAAAGTATCAAACCAATTCACAAAGATCAACAAGAACAAAAACATAATGATAAAGAAAGAGAAGAAAAACTAATCAAAGTGACTCATTGATGTGCTTCGCGCTCAATCTTGACTTGAAGCTTGAATCTTAATATTGGTTTTTCAATCTTTGGCTTTGATATTTGATTTTGTGTTGTGAATTCTTTCTAAGTTTTTGCCTCTTTTCTTTCTCCTTTTTTTCTCTTAGTGTTTTTGGCCTTCTATTTATAGGTTTTTGTTTTCAAATTACTATTCATGAGTTACTGTAGAGAACTATTCATGTGTTACTGTTACCCCGGTACTGTCCACCTCTACAGGTGTGATGCTCAGCTGCTGACCTGGGCGCCTGCAGCACTTAGCCCTAGTACTCATTTCGTATTTTGAGAGTAACTTCTTTGTTTGACGTTCGATTTATCTCCCGTTTGTTTCTATGCTTCACATTTTCCGTCGTGCATCTATTTATGAGCAAAAAACACAATTACATAAGAATATTGACCTTGCACTTTAAATGGAATAAACTACTATTCTTACTTATCTAAGTTCCACTAAGGATAAAAGAGACTTAAAGAATTAGGGTCGTTCTAATAATAGGTATCTTATGATCATTAAACATGCCATTCTAGAAACCTTTATAGGCCTATTTATGAGGACAAAAATGCTTAAAAATTTCTTAAGGAAATTGATCAATGTTTTACCAAAAATGAAAAGGGTGAAACAAGTATACTATTGGCTAACCGTGTTTCAATAAAGTATAATGGTAAAGGAAATATAAGTGAGTACATTCTATAAATGTCTAATCTCGCTTCCAAACTAAATGCACTAAAGTTAAAGCTGTCTGATGACTTGCACGTGTATTAGGTTTTGATTTCTCTTCCTGCATAATACTATCAATTTAAAGTTAATTACAATACCCAAAAGGACAAATGGACTCTTAATATGCTCATTGTATAACGTGTGTAAAAAGATGATAGATTAAAGTAAGGAAAGATTAAAAGTGCTCATTTAACAAGTACTTCTTATGATAAAGTTACCAATAAGTAAAGAATAAAGAATAAAAGGAAGGAAATTACAATAAAGACTTCACAAAATAAGTCGCAAAAGAAATAAGATCTGGTCATGACTTGTTTCTTTTACAAGAAGTTGGTTATATGAAGAAGGATTGTCCTAAGTATGCATATGGCATGTCAAGAAAGGTAAACTTCTTAACTTTGCTCTTTTTGAAGTTAATTTAGTTTTTGAAACAAAACACACTTGGTGGATAGATACAAGTGCAATTACTCATATAGTGTGACTATGTAGAATTCTTTAAGGGGTCGACTGCTAATTAATGCTAAAAGATTCATCTATGTGGGAAATGATAACATAGCTCTTGTAGAGGCTATATGATTTTTTAGATTTAGATGAGACTTATTATATACCATCATTTCGATGAAATTTAATTTTTATTTTTAGTTTGGACAAATTAAGATATTTTTATTCATTTGAAAACAATAAATTTAGTATGTATCAAAAATTAAATTTTATTAGTACTAATTATTTGATTGATAATATTTATAAATTGGATACCAAAGTCTATTTTAATGAATTATTGCATGTTATTAAATGTGGTACAAAGCAAAAGTTAACTTAAAAGAATTTTGCTATGTTCTGGCTTAAGTGTTTGGGACATATCCCTAAACAGATAATAGAAAGACTCACGTTAGATGAGATTCTTGATTCCTTAAATTTAATAGATTTTAAAGTATGTGTTGAATGTATTAAGAGAAAACAAACAAAGAATAAAAAGTTAAGTGCCAATAGGTGCTTCAGCACCTTAGAACTAATACATATTGATGTTTATGGACCATTGTTTATGACTTCTTGGAATGATTAATAATATTTCATTATATTTATTGAAGATTATTCTCATTCTAAATAACTTTACTTGATTTATGAGAAGTCTCAATCTCTGGATGTAATTAAGGTTTTCAAAGTTGAAGTTGAAAATCAACTTGGTAGAAAATTTAAGCTATCAAATCAAACCATGATGGTGAGTACTATTATAGATATGATGGATTAGGTGAACAATATCCAAAATCTTTTATAAAATTCCTAGAAGAATGTGGCATCATTCTACAGTACGTAATGCCTTGGAAACAAGAATGAATGGTGTTGGTGAGAGACACAATTGTAAATTTAAAAACACGGTAAGAAGTATGATTAGTCATTCTTCTTTACTTGAATCACTATAGGGAGAAGCACTAAAGACTATACTGTATATTTTTAATAGATTTCTAAGTAAACCAATATCTAAAAATCTGTATGAGTTGTGGAGTAGCATGGAGCCTAATATTAGGCACATGCATGTTTGGGGTTGTCCAGTTATCTTTAGGCCATATAGGCCTAATGAAAAGAAACTGGACTCAAGAACAACTAGCTGCTATTTTTTTGGATACTCTAAAAGATAAAGGGATTTCAAGTTTTATGATCCCTCAAGTAATTTTTTTATAGACAAACAATGCCAAGTTTTCTGACGATATTAAGTTTAGGGGGGTGGAGGGGGAGATAAGGTTAGAAATGTTGTCCTTGAAGAGAATTTATTTCTCTTTCTATAGCTGCTATTAAAAATAATTAGACTCATTTTTCTGACATTATTCAAGATGCAGATATAAACATACAAGACAATACACATGAGCTCTTAATCCAAAATGAAGAGTTTGCTTATGTTCATGAAGAGTGACCCTAAGAACAAATGCCATTGAGAAGATTTATGAGAGAAATGAGAAAAGTTATTTTGGATGCTTATATAATCTATCTCCAATAACATAAATTTGATGTGGGAATGAAAAATGATTTAACCAATTTTAGTTAAGCCAAACAAAGTTTTAATTCTCATAAGTGGATTGAGGTCATGAAGAATGAGATGAAATCCATGAAAGACAATGACGTTTAGGTTGTCGAGTTACCTAAAGGTACAAAACTCATTAGCTATAAATGGATATTTAAGATCAAGAAGGATTTAAAGGCAACAGTGAAAGATACAAAGTATGTCGCACCGCAAAAGGTTTCACTTAGAAGGAAGGCATTAATTACAAAGAGACTTTATATCTAGTATCAATGAAATAATTTTAGAATCATTATAGTACTTATACCTCATTTTAATTTAGAACTACATCAAACCGATGTAAAGAATACATTGCTTAATAGTAAAATTGAGGAAAATATATATATGGTATAGTTAGAAATATATGTCTAGAGATCCAAAAAATATGGTCTAAAACTTAATAAAGTTTATTTACAGTCTTTTATTGGGATTTGTGCTTATGTGTCATCCCTTATATGTATGAATAATTTGTTTTTATATTTATACTATTATTATTTCATTAAAATGCTAATTATATGTTTTGTATGGTAAGATATTTGTTACGTTTCAAATACTATATTTTGAAGGAGTTTAGATCTAGTCTAAAGAACTTTAGATTAGTGCTAGGAATTAACAACATAGAGAGTTATAAATTTTAAGAGTTAGCACTGATAAGAGTGAGCAGGTTATAAGAGTTAGTAAAATCTAAGGAGTTAGACCCTTGTTTGAAATGGGAGAAAGAATTGAGAATATATTAGTAATAACATAGTTGTAAAGAGTTACAAATTGTGTTAGAAAATATCATTATGAAAATATGTTCTCAAATACTATATTCCTAATCTATCTTCACTGACGCTAGTCTATCGGTGAAGACCTTATTATATATAGATCAGTGTATGTCTATGTCTAGATAGTCCATATGGTTAATCTTAGCAGACCGTGAGTTTAATAAAAGCTCATATAGAGATACATGCATTTAGTAAGGATTAGGTACTGAATAGACTCATGAGGACCTTCAATAAACATCTCATACAGTGGTCAATAGAGGGTCTTCTCGAGTTAAATAGTATTTGTGATTATTTGAGTTGAGTGCTACAGTGGGCTTGTAAGTGATCCACCATACTTTGGTTCTACACATGTCAGAAACCTTCCATGGTTTGACTATTGGGTGTCCTTAGGTATTGTCCAATGATCATGGAGTTTGATGTGCGTAGGTATGAGATCCAACAACTTATTTGAGTGAGTAATATATCCCGATGCTCCAAGATTGTATTTTAAAAAGTCTTATGGCCATAAGTACTAATACCTGGGAAAATATTTTTATCCTAGGAATAAATAATATCATAAAAGTTTTTGCTGATATTATTTTTTGAAATATGAATAAAAGAGATAAGTTTACAGTAGAGCATATAGAGATTTGACAGTATTGATCTATGTCTCCGCTCTTCCAAGATATAAATGATGAAGGGATTATACGAATATGTTATAACCTCAAATTCTATGGTTTAACGAGCCACTTTGTAATATTCGTAATATGTGTGTGGGATATTTTTCATAGACGTATGGACAAGTTTCATATGACAAATCATGTGTGGACCTAGAAAGTCTCACAATATGAAGTGTATTCGTTGCACATTGAGGAAGCATATTGGATTGAATAGTTCAGTCCAAGAAGTTCTAACAAACCGAAAATATATTTTAGGGTTCCTTAGGATGTGCACTTGTTTAGCCTTAAGTGTTAAATACATCACTTAATTACTTGACAAGAGTTGTTAACCAATAGGATGTTGAAACGTGGTAAAATTTGGTCCATGAATTATTTTCTTATCATAAATTTACCATTTAAACTTGCTAATAGCATAAGTGAGATAAAGTAATTGTTCAAATTGTTTTGAATAATTTAAATATTATTAAATAGGGCCCTATACACATAATGTGTAATCATCTCATGTTTTCTAATAAATTAAATATTTCGAGAAAAATTCATGGTAGGACATGAATTATAATATAATGCAAAGAAGCATTATCATTTTGAATACACAAGTGATATGACCGGCCATTTTGGTAGAGTGAAGAAATTGATTGATTATCATCAATAATCTTTACTTAGGTATGTTTAATGGTGGGCCATAGAAAGCATTAGTTGTTGGAACTAAAAATTGAATGATTCATTCATTCATGGATGGTGTATCATTTAGCCATAAGCAGAGGGAAAAAAGTAGAGAGAGTTTTTGGCTAAGTCCTTTCTAAATGTTCTAAACAAGGTGTTGTAAAAGAACAAAAGATTAAAAATATTCAATTCTTCTCATCTTTTAGAAGAAATAATTACTATAAGAATCAAAGTGTTCAAGAGGTTAATACCCACTGCTAAAATTTTGTAGCTACTATTCTAGATTCACTTTCCTACCATTTTAGTTGTGAACTAGAATTATGCAATAGCACACTTCAAGGTAAGCTCAAGATTGGGAGATTGGAACTCTTGAAGAATTGAAAGCTACCTTTAATCTGGGTAGGTTTTTTCTTACTTACAATTTATTTAGTATATGTGTATGATTATGTTAGATCAGAATTAGAAGTTTGGCTTGGTTGTTGTGCTACCTTACTCCATAAATTTCTTTTTGAATGTTGGCCGCCCTTGAAGTTGGGTAATATTTTAAAAATATTATCGTCTTCATCTCATTCCATGTGGTAATACTCCTGGAGGGTAGATAATAGAACCAATCCTTAACCAAATTCTTCAAAGAAAATGGAAACACTCTTAATTTGATTTGCTCTTCAGTTACTTTCATGGGTTTTATACTCATGCATACCATGTGAAGCGTTTTTAGATGCTTGTTAGGATCTTCACTTGCAAGGCTATGAAAAGTAGGCAAGAGATGCATTAGTCCATATTTTAATTCAAAAGTAGTAGTAGCATCTAAAGTAGAGACCTTTATGCATAAAGGTTATTGATTCAAATCAAGGACAACAAGCTCTTTCAAAGTTCGATTTCTAGCCATGATTTCCTTCTCTTCTAAATCAAAATCCCTAGCAAATAGAGAATTAAGAGCTAGATTGTTCTCTTTAGAATTTTTCCAAGCTTCCCTCCTTAACTTGCTTAAAGTTCTCTTTATTTTTGGATCGCATTGTAAATTGCCTTGATTAGAAGATTGAGTTACAATCATAAACAATCACGAAAACTCTAATAAACTATGGAAAACAAATCAAGAAAAATATATAGTAATAAAAATTCAATACTAAAACACAAACAATCAAGGTGATTTTTTTTCCATAGATTTCAAGAACGAAATAAGGGTCATAAGAACCACAAAAATAAACTAGAATTACTCCTTGGCAACGACACCAAAATTGGGTGTGCTGTTGCAAGCAACCAAAAATAAATCTTATATTCCTAAAAATACATGTAGTAGTGTGAGTAAGGATCATTCCTACGGAGAGTATCTAGGCTAGTTTTATGCTACGTGAACAAGGATGAGGGTTTGAGTATAACAAAAATAATTTTAGGAAAAACAACTAAAGAATAATTCAAATTGAAGTATTGGTTGATCAGAAGAACAAACTTTGGTCTAAGACAACATCCACTATTAGAATTTTACAAAATATCATTGATGCAATTATGTACTATTTCACACTTTGAATATTCACCGTTAGAACTATTTTTCTATCTCTAATTAACCTTAACTACTAAACAACCTAAGACAAGCACTAAAGGTTTAATCTAGTAGTAGTCTTAAGAATTAGAGAGATCGATGAAGCTACACAACACAAGCACAAGCAGTTGCATTTAATTTAGTCAGGTGTTCTTAAGATTTAATACTTTCTAATGCAGTAAATCATTAAATCTTAGTTGCTTCACAAGTTAGAGGGATTAAATAATTATAGATGCAGTTGCATTTAATTTAGTCAGGTGTTCTTAAGATTTAATACTTTCTAATGCAGTAAATCATTAAATCTTAGTTGCTTCACAAGTTAGAGGGATTAAATAATTATAGATTTGATATCTGCTCTAGTAGTAGATTGCAACGAATAATAAACTAGTAGGCATTATAGTAACTAAACGAGAAAATCATGAAAATAGGTATAAAAGAATATCCGATACTCAAAATATAAATTGAACAATAAAAACAAATTAGATCTCACAGTTTTATTGAATCCGAGGCTTTCATTTCCTTTAACAAATTATAAATTTTAGCCATGCAAGGCCATAATGAAAACTTAAAGGAGAAATTAGATAAGAGGGGAGAGATAGGCGTGTATGAAGTTTGCTATTTTCTCTCCCCCTTTACATGATGTTTATAGTATTAGAAGCCTACAAGATATCCTAAGAATATTCTAAATATTATCCCAAAATAATAGCATCCAAATTTAATTAATTAAGAAAAATATTAAATATAAAATAAAGTCTTAATATGACCAAGATAGTGGTGTTTCCAAATGGAATTTTTGTGCACCTGATCTGGGAACTTCCTACAATAAACAACATCAAATCTATGTATTATAATTATAGGCTAAGGGACATTCCACAACGTCAACACTTTATCCTCATACTTTAGCGATATTGGATAATTGAAATCCAGATCCATTTGTTAATGATCAAATATAAGTTATTGATAGTGTCCTCACACTTCAGCAATATTAAGCAATATGTTTGCTTATATTTGTCTCATGTCATATTTAAACGGTATAGTCAAAATCACTTTGACCAATCCCTTACACTTTAATAATATTGAAAAAAAAAAAGAGGTAATTTATCTAATAGTGTATTGATAAGACAGACCATATACAACATCTTCTTAAAATGAAATACATTTCAATCTGATTAAGAAAACTTTTATACTATCTGCATCTTATGAGGATATTATTCTCAATCAATCATTTGTTTTATCCAAGCATAACTAATTCCCACCAGTAGAGCTTCCATTGTGGTTAACAATGCAATCAAATGATCATAGTACATATACAATAATCATATTATTGCATTAAATAAACATCACAGGCAATTAAAATGAAAAATAGAGTGAATGCCTTAAATCCTGCAATGTTAGGAATTCAAACACCTCAGCGTTAGAGAAGCACCACTGTTTGACCACCCTAATGTTCTAAGTGCCACCACCACCGTGTTATCATATAACCCCCTAGCATGATACAATGCAATGCCCTTGCGTCAATTTTATTGTATTGGATGTCGCGGTAGTGAACCTAGTGTCACCAACACCCTAACATCAGATACATACTGCCCCCAATGTTCATTCTAATGCCTTGAATACCTTGGGATTACTTATATAAAATCTTGATGTTATACAATTTTGATGAATGCCCTTTGTTATACGTGCAACACCTCGATGTTTATTTGAATAATGATTTGGTACCACAATTTCAACATATGAACCAGTGGTACTTAGTGTTTCTAGGCATTCCAAATAACACAAAACAATCTATTTACCAACCAAACATAGCACACAATATGCATGTGGTTTTATGAGATGTGATAATAAGAATTATTAGATTGTATCATAAACGATGACCAGTTTTTGTGACTATAATGAGAGCCCTACTGGTGGGGGTTAGTTTTGCTTGCACAAAATGAATGTCTGATTGAGAATCATGTCCTCATGAAATGTTGATATAAATTTTAATTCTTTTCTAAAAATCTCTCTTAATCACATTGAAGTACATTTCATTATGAGATAATATTATACACAGTTCGCCTTGTCAATACGGTGTTAAATAGGTCATCTTGAGTTTTTCTCAAGATCTCTACATTGTGAGAGATTGGTTGGTGTGATTTGAACTATGCCAGTTAAATATTAAATGAGGTAAATATATGCAAAAATATTACCCTAGATTGCTACAGTGTGGAGGTCAGTATCGATAATATATGTTTAATCATTGACAAATTAATCTAGAATACATTACCCTAGATTGCTATAGTGTGCGGATAAGATGTATTTTAGATTAGAAGTAAGAGTTACATGAGATGCAATTGATAAGAGTTGTCTACCTTTTGGATTTATAAAAGTCAAGATCACTACAGTGTGCGGCTTAAGTAAAATGTCAATAGTGTTCAATTCTCAATATATAGTTTAAAATGTTTAAATTGTCGTTTTTCTATTTGAAAGATTCAAAGAGTTTTGCAAAGCAATAGGCGTGCTTCTTTAGATTAAAAACTAGCCTCGATGTTTAATGATATTCAATTGGAGCATATGCACATGAAATATGCAACAGGTATAGTACTCCATTTGAAATATTGTTCAATATATCAAACCACAGATAGAGAATAATCACATTGAAAGTGTTTTTATTATGGTAAGGTTTGAAATAGTAAGCATTACTGTTCAAGGCACCTTAACTTAGAAAAGATAAACCCCTTAGATATTTGTTTATCAAGCATTGACATTTTATTAGCATTTGATACTAGAAGTGTAGGGCTATGAGATATCGTGTGTCATTCTCATATCTATAAAGCATGTTATGATTTAAAGAATGCTAAGAAGCTATGAAATGAGAAGTACAGCTTTGTGTAAGAAATGGAGATTTCCTACATGTGGTAGCTGTTAGGACTTTTAAGTCACTTCTCTAGTCTAACAGAAGCATTGTGTTGTATAATTACTATTATATGCTAAAAATTATTAAGTGAATCATATCACAACTTGTGTTAGATAGAAGGGGTTATCATGTATACATTAAGAATAGTTCTTTATTTATATATATTTATATATATATGATAAGATAATATTTTGTTAACTGAGTGTCAATTAATGTATAGCTATTATATTTTAGATACAACATGAAATGTCCTAAATGCATTAGTGAAAAGAAAAAATTGTTAGGAACTCTAAATAATAACAAATTGTGGCATATAAGATTAGGTCATATAGCTGTAAGATGACTATCCCGTCTAATTAAGGATGGTTAAATATTTGATTTGACTATGGAACCTTATCTAGTTTATGAATCTTGTATTTAAAAGAAGATGACTAAATCCTTATATAGGTGTTGAACACTGAGCCACTAATTTATTGGAACTACCACAAATTGATGTATATAGTCCAATAAATCATACTGCCACTGGGTGAATTTTGATACTTAATTATCTTTATCATAATTTGTCACAATACAAACATGTGTTTCTGAGAAACACAAGTCGGGATCTTTTGAACTGTTTAAAAGTTTCAACTATAAGTAAAGAAATAAACCGCTATATATATTGAATATCTTTGTTTAGATCAAGGTAGTTTATACATGAGTAGTACATTCACAGATTATTTAAAAGAGAATGAGATTCTTAGGATTCTTGCTCAGTATAGTCCTATAAATACCCCTCAACACAGATATTTTAAAGTGGAGGAATCAAACTTTATCAGATATAGTCTGATTGATGTTAAGCTTTAATAATTTTCTAGAATATCTATAGGAATATTTTCTAAAATCTGTAGTTCATTTATTGAATAGATTTCCATCAAAAGTCATTTCTTCTCCTTTGTATGAGATATAGATTGGAAGAAAGCTGAGTCTTATGTAGGTTAAAACTTAGGGTTGTTCTGTTTGCATAAAGGTTGCACAACAGGACAAACTTGCACCCAAAGGATACAAGTATTGGTTTACGAGTATCCCAAACATTTTATGGGATACTAGTTCTATGATCTGAAGAAATGAAACATGTTTATTGCTTATAATGCCACATTCTAGGAGAAATAGTTTTTTTTTGGGTCATGAGGATTATAGAAGGATTGACCTTGATGAAGTCAATCAAAAAGTATATGAATCAATAGTGGAACTTCAAGTTCAATTGAGTGAAATACCTTTAACACACTTTTCTCATAAGTTGGAAAGGATATCAAGGCCATCTATTAGGTATGTTTAATACCTAAAGGTGCCCTTAGTATTTTCTTAGTTGAAGAAAATGATCCTTTGATTTATAGAGATGAGACGTTGGACATCAATTCGAAAAAATGGCAAGATACTATTAAAATTGACTCTATGCATGACAATCAAGTTTGGGACTTGGTTATACTTCCCATAAAAATTATTCCTGTTTATTGTAAATGAGTTTATGTAATAAAAGTGTGTGCCTAATATGAAGGTAAAGACTTTCAAAGCCCAACTGGTCATTAAAGATTACACTCAAAGATCTAGGATCGATTATGAGTAAACCTTTTGACCAGTAGCCATGCTAAAGTCAATTCAAATTTCACTAGTCTTCCCAAAAATGGAATATTCATTTTGATGAGATAATCAGAGGGTTTGATTTCATTAAGAACGAAGGAGGAGAATAATTTTCTGTATAGTTTTTTACATAGAAGACATACTCAATGTAAAAAATAACATTGGTATGTTGCAAGTCAGTCAGTCAGTCAGTTAAAGCTAGGTGGCTGATAAAACCTCCCAATCTTTGTACATAGACTAAGTCTTAAAAATGTATAACTTTAGTAACAGTGAGACAATTAATATACCTTTCAAACAGGGCATTCTAAGAGGAAGTGTCATTTGCAAGAAGATAAAATGGTTAGATTATTTGAGATACCTAGAACATCAACTAAAAGTAGCTTAGTGTACGTCATGTTATGTTCGAGACCTAGATCTAAATGGCTATAAGTGTTACAAGCTGGTATGGTCTAATCTAAGTAATGACCATTAAATGGCCATGAAACATATCTAAAATACCTGAGAGGTATAGAGGATAAGTTTCTGAATATTGGAGAAAGTTACCTACAAGTGAGGGAATACACAAGCTCATACTTCCAGTTTGATTTAGATGATAGAAAGTCAACATCTGGTAATACGTTTCTCCTCATCAATACTGAAGCTAAGTTAAAAATATGAAATTTAGATATAGCTGATTCTATCTTAGAGGTAGAATATGTTGCGACTTGAAAAGCCTGTGAAGGAAGTACTATGGATATACAAGTTAGTTGTAGAGCTTAGATTAGTTCTAAACTCAGTAGATCCTATCCCACTATAATGCAACAATCATGGGGAAATTGCTGAAGCCCAAAAGTTATATGGAACACAAGAATTTTGATAATGTGGACTTTAATACCACATAATTAGAAAGATCTTGGCTATTGGAGATGTAACAGTATCTAGGACATAGTTCATGGATGTTTGAGAAACACGTAGAGTTGATCAATATGAGATAACATAATACATGGCACTAGAGAAAGTTAGAGTTTCTTAGGTATAGTGCTTACATGCCATTCTAATATTGTATGAATATTAATTGTTTAATATTTATATAATTTACATTTCAAATATATTCATTCATATTAAAATATATGATAAGATGCTTGTAACATTTCAAATATTATATGATCTAAAGGGGTTTACATTTAGTCTAAAAGAGTTTACATTAAGAGCTAGCAACGCTAAAATTAAATGCTAAGAGTTAGCAATTATAAGACTTAGTAAAATTCTAAGAGTCAGAAGTGACAGGACCCGACCCGAGACCCTCTACTATAGATCCCAGCGGCCCTGTCGGGCACCCCGACAGAAGTTCCTCCGAACCTAACTGGGTATGTTGAGAAATTCCGCGAGACGAACCCCTTTTTAATTCTTGTTACTACTAAGAAGGTCTAGTAACATACACGAAAATGACATCTTAATTTTAAAAACAAACGGACAGAGTTTCCCCTATTTTTCGAAAAATCCATATAAAACCTGCAAAGAAATTTCACTTTTATTTCCAATACATCTCAATTCTACCAATTCGGACCTCCGGTCCTTCCCAAATCAAATCCAACACAACTCAATTATTCATTTGAATCATAAATAAGTGTAATCATAGAAGTAAAAAGAACGATCATCATAAAATTGAAATCTCTTCTTCTCGGTTCAAAACATACATCCAAATATACATGCCTACAACTATTATGCATAAAGTAAAGGGTGCTATTTAGCACATTTACATGTACAAAAATGATCTTCGGATTTGGCCCACTACTCGGCAATAGGAGAATCAACAGCTTGCGCACCGAGACCTGCACCTGAGAAAGGGGTTCAGAAAACATAAAACACAAAACGGGTGAGCTAAAGGAGCTCAGTGAGTGCAAATAAAATTTCAATAAAATAGCATCATGTATAGATAGCAAATTCTAAAGTTCACGCAGAAATCATGCTTCTAACACTGATGTAAAACTATAAAATGATTTCTAACATCATATGCTATTGAAATCTTGTCAAGCGGGTTTTATCTACATCTTTGGAAAACTATATTCAGAATCTGTATAACATAATAACTGTTGTGTGCATATAAATGCTATCGGTAAATTGAAAACTAGTAAAATCCTCGCTCACCCATTTTCTTTCTAAACTGTACCAATGGTAACCCTAAAGCTCTATACCTATGCAGCGACTCAACTAGCACCGCACACGTGAGTAGGTCACGGGGCACCTCAACTAGCAGCACCCACAGTGACATCTCAAGACATCTCACTGGCTATGCAGCAGAATTCTACATCGCATGCATATAGCAAGACAATACCCCGTACACATAGAGCGACTCACATGACACAACTTCCCGACTTCCCGGAGTTAGTGACACACCCCCAAGACCTGCCCATGTGCACGGGATATACCGGCCAGGTCTAATACAATCATCACCACTATAATCTGAGGGTACCAATGGCCTTAAAAACGAATGCAAAAATTTTAAAACTATTTCTCAATTCGAACATGTAAAGGCATGTCTATGAATATGTATCAAGATCATAAATCATGGTTATGCATCAAAAGCTCGTAAAACATGCATATTCATTATGCGAAAACATAATAAACGCAAAGTAAAAGAAATGGCAGATTTCCACTCACAACCTCTCCGCGCTCAATTTCGCTCCCAATTTCTGATCCCGTTAACGCTCTCGGTTATCTTCACCTACGCGCCACAAATGAAATTTAGAACTAAATCGAATGCTAGAATCTCATTTAACTACTAAACGCCCTAATCGGCATACAAAGCCCGGATGCATACTACTTCCCGATTTTAGTTACGGAGCCATAATCGAAACTAACTCACCATCCGGCGCCCTAAAAATTATTGAACACCTTATAACTTGGTTGGACATAATTGCCTTCACCTTTCCAACATGGACAATTATGTCCCATTTTCTGCATTTTTGGTTTTTCCATCAACCATATACATTCAATTTACAATATGCACCATTTACACACAACAATTCAATCAAAACACCACTCAATTCCTAACTTCCCTAAAGTGGCAGAATTTCACCCTAGGTTCCAACACATTCCTTTTCTCAATTTCTTGTTCCAATTACAACAAAATTATGCCAATTTCATTCTAAAGCTCTAATTACAACCAATTGAAATCTCTACAACAAAATCACCAAAAACCCTAATTCTCACCTTGCCAATTTCTTCAAATTGATGACTCCTTCAAGCTTCAAACTAGAATTCAACTCAATCTAAGCCAAGAATACACATAAGAATGTCAATTGGAGCATTCTTGAAAGTTCACTCATCAAACAATGCTTTTCTTACCTCTTTTTCTTGAATTTCCACTAATTGAGGCTTCAATTGAGTTTAAGGATTCATATGTAACCTTATTTTAGCTTGATTACACATGAAAAATCATGAAAAAAAACTGAAATTTTACTGTAGCAGCACATCTTCACCTTGCCCGAATTTGCTCTCCTTTTTGCTCTAAGTGTTTGCTTTTTGATCACTTGAAAAGTCTACACACTTCTAACATATATATAGTGCTCCCTCAATTGATCATTTTTCCCTTCAACTTACTAAAAATTACTAATTTGCCATTAGTTAAAAACTAATTATGTAATTAGTTCATTTGTAACTATCTAGTTAGAATAGTTCAAAGAACTAACTAGAACTTCCAACTTGGCAATCCATGAGATTTCTTCTAATTGATCCATTCTCTTATATATGGATTATGTTTCTCAACAAAAACTTGTTCCATTCATAACCCTTAAATGGAAATTCATGTAGTAAATTAGGATTTCCTTTTCTAAGCCGATAGAGAAAAATTCCAAAAATACTCTAGGGTCGTCCGGTGCACCGATCGAGTGTGAAATTACCAAATTAGGTCTAATATCTCTCACGTGCACTATAAAGGGAATATTTCTAATAGGGTTAAAATCAAGTAACCCTAAGTGTCTTATTTGTTCTATACCGAAATCTAGGCGCCAATACTACTAATAGGGATTGGATATTACAAGAAGCCTTGCCTAAAATGGGTACATCTGGATGGTTTAGATGGTTATTCTTAGCAGACCATGAGTTTAGTTAAAGTTCGTATAGATATATGGGTATTCAGTAAAAATTGGGTACTGAACAGACTCACGAGGACCTCTAATAAACAGCCCATAAAACCGTCAATGGCAGGTCCTCTTGAGTTGAGTAGTATTCATGGTCATTTGACTTGAATACCACAGTGGGCTTGTAAGTGATCCACCATACTTTGATTCTACATATGTTGGAGACAATTCATAGTTTGACCGTTCTTGTTGTTGGGTATGGTCCGATGCTTATGAAATTTGGTATGTGTAGATTTAGGATCCGTTAGCTCACATTGGTGAGTTGTATATCTTGATGCTCCAAGATTGTATTTCAGGAAGTCTTGTGGCCATAAGCATAAACTCGAGAAATGATTTTTTTGTACGGTTAAACATTATTGCAAAAGTATTTGCATATATTGTCTATCGAAATATGAATCTAGAGATAAGTTCACGGATTAGCACATAAAGATTTAACGGTGGTGATCTATGCTTCTGTTCATCTAAGATATAGTTAAGGGAAGGATTATAAGAATATGTCATGACTTTTAACTTGTATGGTCTAACGTATTGATTTGTAATATTCGTGATGTGTGTGGGGCATCGTTCACAAACTCACGGAAGAGTTCCACTTAACAAACTAGGCATAGACCTAAGGAGTCCTACAATATGAAGTGTTCTCGTTGTGTACTGGAGTAGTGTACCAAATTGAATATTTCAATCAAATAAATTTTATTTGTTTTAGTATCCCTTCGGTTTGCACTTATCAATACTTAAATGTTAATTACACCAATTAATTAACAATAGTTGTTGACCAATGAGATGATGACATGTGGTATATTATACGCTATTCATTGTTTGATTTTTAAATTACCAAAGTGTCATTGCTTGTTGGATAAGCAAAGTAATTTGCATATTCATGAAAAAATGTTATAATAAATAAATAATATATTAAAAATACAAAACAAATGTTTTAGTTTATTATAACAATAATTAAACATGTGAAAATGGTCTAAGCTTGCTTATCATGCATGATGGGGCATGTATTTTGACTTATAAATGGAGGAAAGTTATTATAAAATAAATTAAAGAAAAATTGCTTCATTTGGAAACTTGGAAGGCTATTATTTAATTAAGCAAAAGTGCTTTGCATGTTTATAAGTCAAACAATGATTTCTTAATCAAATAGCACATGCTTTTAAATTGTTAATTTGATTAAACAAATAATAAAACATGTGTGAATGGCAAGAGATGAGAGTCATACATGGTGGGCCCGTGGTTGTCTTTGACCAAGTGAAGGAAATGAGATAAAAATCTAAATGGCTTTGATTTTAAGTGGTGAACGGTTAGGCCATAAGAGGGGAGAGAGAGAGAAAGAAAGAAGTGAGAGCAAATTGTTTGTTTTGTTTTAATAGTTAAAACAAAAACTATTCATCTTCTTCTTATCAAATTGGCCAGCCATTTTTGCAGTAATGGGAAAGTTGTTTTGTTTATTTCAAGTGTTGAATAAATAAAAACAATTTAATTGCTTTGAAACAAATACAAAAAGGGTTAAAGTGTTTAACCATGAAACAAATAAAATTAATTAAAGAATTTAACTAATAATCCCAAGCTTAAAGAGTTTAAGCTATAGTTGAAGAGTTAACCACTTGGTGTTTAAGAGTTAAACACCTATATTGGAATTTGGAGTTGCCAACGATCCAAGCCCACCCTAGTTGGATCATAAAATTGCCTGTTAGTGCGCTTGGTGGTGGACTTTAGTTCAGAAAATTTCAAAGGCTTACAAGGTAATTCTCAATCTTTATTTTTATTAGAGTAATGAAAATTAATCTTTTAAATGTGTTTGTTGCATTAGAAAATCAAACTTCTAGTTTCATTGTGCTAATATATATGTATGTATGACACGTATATTGCATTGTAATGAACACGCTGCATATACATGTACCCTAAAACATTAGCACACTTTCAGTTGGAACTAATGTGCTAATTGTGATTGCATGTGATCATGATCATTGAAATATCTAATGCATGTCACACATGCATTACACGGTGGAAACAAAATTATGTTTCTTATTTTAATAATCACATACTAAAAATAAGTAGTTACTCTAATAGAAATATACCTTTAAAGATTGTCAGTGCAGTTTCAATTTGTTAAGACTCCTCTTGAAGCATTTTCACAAAAACTTCTAGTCCTTAACTCAGGTGGGCTTAAAGAGCTAAAATGGCAGCTTGAATTTTCAATAGGAACTAATTAACCAACTCTTGCTTTTTTTCCCTCAAATATGGCTAGATATGAGTTTTAAGCCAAAATGAAAAATGGAAGGAACTATTCAGAATGCCAAGGCATTAGGACATAGAAGGCCCTAGTGTTAAACTACTTTAACGCCCTAGCATTTCACACTTCAACACTGTAGCATTATCACATAATCCCTTCAAGTGGTGACTAGCCATACACCCTAGCATTTTGCATGGAAAACACATCCTGCTGCACACTTTACCACCACGGCATTATGACATAACATCTCCGTAGCGACAAGCCAATGCCCCATTGGTTTCACATGCAAAAAGCATGATGAACTCTCCAGCTTTACTTGTCTAACGCCCTAGCATTCATCCAACATTAATGAATGTTGCAGTGTTAAACATGCAATGCCCTAGTGTTACTTCGAGCAGTGACCCGATTTTATACTTTCAACACTTGAAAATGCAGAATCCACCATTCCTTAGCATCCCAAACAACTCAACAACACTCCATTAACCTATAAATATACAAAAATTCTTTGATACCATTGTTCACGTGAATCTAAGTACAAGCATGTGTTTGTGTAAATGTTGACCAATTTAAAATGCATGTCCAACAAATATTAGCACAATATTCTTTTATACCAGTGTTCGCATAAATCTAAGTACATGTATGTGATTATGTAAATGTTGACTAATTTAAAATGCATGTCCAACAAATATCAACAAAAACACTCACTAACCGAATCAAAACAATATGAGTAACAAAAACATACCCTTGATTTAATCTCGGATTACACGAAAGTGCAATCACAAGTAATTCTAGTTTGTAACAATCTAATGGGATTACTGAGCTAGAATGGTAGCATAATCTTTAGTTTCAAGCAGGATGAAATTTAGATTTCTCTCAAATAGTTAAAGTTGTTCAAAGTGAAAATAAGGACTTTATTGAAACTTTTTTGAACTTTTCTTTATTTATGTGACCAAAAATAGGGCTAATTGTAATATTTGTAAAGTATCTTTTCCCTCCTATATGAGTGACAAGTGTCACCTTCAACACATGCAAACCATTTACATAATGACACTTATCACATGCCCTTCCATACATGTGCCATTTGTCTTATAAATGGCCTTGCATGTCTGCAATATGTCAAAAATCCATTTTCTATGCAAAGAGACTTATTTGAAAAATTTGCAAACTTTGTTTCCTATTTTTCAAAGAGGTCCTGAAACAAATCCTAATTTTTAAAATTCTCCCAGATTGAACCGTTCAACCCAGTCTGCTATCATTATGTTCAATGAGTACACTTTAAATTATAAGACTCAAAAGGTTCAAATGCATATGTCTTACATCACTCTTCTGAAAGTTCTTGAATGATGCCTCACACACACGTTATGGATATTGTACAATAATGCATTAAACCATATAAGTTAAGGTCAACCATATTTGTTTAATCCTTTCATATCCTATATCCTGGAAGAGTACAGATATAATTCATCACCGTCAAATCTGTATATGCTCGACCATGAACTTCTCTTCAGATTTGTATTTTCGTAAACTTCTTTACAAATATTGTTTAACCTTATAAAAAACATTTTTTTAGAGTTTTCACTTATGATCATAAGACTTTTTAAAATATAATCTCAGAACCTCTGGATATATAAGTCACCTATATAAGTTGTCGGGTCCCATATCTATGCACACTGAACTCCGTGAGCATCAAACTGTACCCAATGACACCTAAAGGTCAAACCATGAAAGGTATCTGACATACGTGGAATTAAAGCATGGTGGATCACTCATGAGCCCACTGTGATGCTCAGTTCAAAATACCATAAATACTACTCAACTTGAGAAGACCCTCTATTGATAACCCTATAAAATATTTATTGGAGGTCCTTGTAAGTTAGTTCAGTACCCAATTCTCATTGAGTACTTGAATGCTTATATGGGGCTTCCGCTTAGCCCACGATCTACTGAAACTAACTGTCTAAAAAATTTAGATATAGATCCACACTGATTTAAAAGGTATACCTATTGACCCGTGTCAGAGACCATAGATTAGGAATGATGTCTTTGAGAACATACTGCATAATGACATTTCTTAGCACCATTTGCAACTATGTCATTACTAATTTATTCTTAGGTCTTTGTCTTTATTTCAGAAAGGTTACAAGCTTATTACTATATAATTAATAATTAATGATTTAATAGAAATGTTCATTGTATAAATATTAAATAAATAAATATTTATACAATTATTGGAATGGCCCGTAAGCACCATTCTCAACAACTAAATACCTACATGCTTATACGAGTTTCCACTAAACTCGCAGTCTGTTAAGGTTAACTGTTTGAATAATTCAGATATAGACATGCGCTGATCCAAAAGCTATACTAATCTACTTGTGTCGCAACCATAGATAAAGAATAATGTGTTTGAGAACATATTGTATAATGACATTTATTAACACCATTTGTAACTCTTTGCTACTATGTCACTACTATTATATTCTTGGGTCTTTGTCCCAATTCAAACAAGATTTTAACTCTTAGAGATGACCTAAGCTCTTTTAGATCTACAATGTCGAAAAAGTAACAAGTTTAGTACCATATATAAAATATTAATGTTTATTGAAATGTACATTGTATAAATATTAAACAAATATTCATATTAAATAGAATGACACTTAAGCACCATCTTTAACAGTCTATTACTTAGATATGTTGCAATGTTAATTGCATTAGCATTGACCTTTTTGGCAACCCAAAGTGCAATCTCATATTTTGCTACATTCATTCAAAGTTTTATTTATCCTTTCAACTTTACCATTATATTAAGGATTCCTTGAATGTTCTTCTCCACCTTGATGTTATTATCAACATAATATTGTTTGGACTTAGAATAAATGTATTCTCTCATATTTTCAAACTACAAGTATTTAACTTTTAAATTTGTCTCATTCTCAACCATGACTTTCTAATTTTTGAAGATATTAAAGACATATTATTTATTTTTCAAAAAATTAACCCATACCTTTATGCTTATCTTTAATGAAAATCACGTAGTACCTTAAGCCTCCAAAGGATGCTATAGAGGCAATCCTTCATACATCTATATAAACTAACTCTAACTTCTTTAGCTTTAATTTTTTGGAAACTTTTAATAAGTTGACCTTCATTTGCTTAATAAGAATTCAACTTCACAAAAGTTATGCTCAATAAACTTCAAATCAAGTGGTTTTCCATTTGAAAGATTTTCATCCCTTTTTCATTCATATGCCCAAGTCTATAGTGCTATAAATTTGATTTGACACTTGCATCAATAACTACAACAATGTCTTTGTAGTTGGAACTCATGTAAAGAGTTCTAATTTAATTTCCTCAAGCAACAAACATGAATCTTTTGGTGACCTTTCATGTACGACCTGTAAGGGTTACATTATGACCTTCTTATCTAGCTACCTTATAAAATCAGATTATACATTAACTTAGTTGCATGCCTTATTTTATGAAATCCATTTAAAATCTTCAAACGAACATCATCTATACCTACAATATCTAAAGTTACTTCAACAACTACATATACCTTCTAAAAATTTATAGCAATTTAATTCTCCATGATATTGCACTGTGTAGTGGCGTGGAAGGAGACTCTTAAGTCTAAAACTTAAGAACCAATAGGACTATAAAATGATAAAAGTAAAGCATTGTATTCTTTATCAATTATATAGTTGGCAACACCTTTGTTCTCATCTTTGTGTGACTAGTCTTGCTACAATTCCAACACTCAATTTCAATAGATGTAGGTTCTTTTTACTAGTAGGAACAAGCTAGAATAAATATAAATAAAAATGAATCACATATATATAACCTTAAAAAATCTGGACAAATATAAATGAAAGCAAGATTAATTCATGTGGTGTGTTTGCATAAGATGATTAACTAGTACAAGCAAGGTCTTTATAAATATCTAACTAAAATGTTAAGGGAAAATGACTTTTTTGTCCTTAAAATTTGGCCTAATACCCAACTTTATCCCATAGTTTCAAATTACCTAATTTTGTCTTTCTTTCTAAGGTACCATAAGATTTGGCAATTGAAAGGCAAAATTGCAACTTAATAGAAAGATATTTATACACTTTGACATATGTCAAATAATAATTGGTTATTAATTTTAAACAAATAAAAAATAAAAACAACCTCTATCATGTTGCTCAGTGACATGTGCGATAATAGCTAAGTGCAATGCATGATATTACATCAAGTAATATACTATTTAAGTCTAAGTTATCGTTCTCATATGGACTATTTAATCTGATTCTTTTAATCAAGTACTAAAATTAATTCTATTTTATCTTTTGTCCAAAAAAATCAAAATATTAATTGTATCTAATTAACCTAATTCTATCAAATTAAATTAAATCTAATATTAATCAAGAGCAAGCAAGGGGTTAAATTCACTAATTAAAAGTAATCTAGGGTTTCGACTTATCCCTTAATATTTTACTGTACTTATTAATCACCTAGTTAATTCTTTAATACAAATAGATTGGCTAGACTCTAATCTCATCATAAAACTTTATTGATTGTTGAGTGACTATATTATGCATTCTAACAATTACCTATATGTATATGATAATTTGAATAAAATATATTCATTAATAATAAATCTAAATAATATCATATATTTCATATAGGTATATTTCTATCCTACTTAGAACTCATAGTTGTTAAACACATGAATCCATCCATCGAGTTCATCATGGTTCCATAATCATTCAAAATATTGATTAGGTATAATGAAAGCCTTAAACACATGATAGAATGAATCAATTTTATGTATTAAGTTCATAAACTAAAATTTAATAAAATCTAACTACATCTTAGGTTCAATAGTCTAACCTTAGATCAAAAGAGTTTAGCCCATCACAAACTCAAGAGCATTAAAGCAACTGAACAAAGAGTTCATGAACAAGATCATATTGATTAAAACAAAGAAGAAAAATTAATCAAGAAGATGCTTGGGGTTTCTTTTCTCTCTATCTTGACTTGAAGCTTGAATTATCAATCTTAAATTCTTGACTTTGATCTCTTGATTTGTGTTATGAATTATTTCTCTAAGTTTTGCTTCTAATAAAGTCTTTATCCTATCTCAGAAAAATGTGCTTTTGGGTTTGAGAAACCCAAAGGTCGGGGGGCTTTATCCAAGTTGAAATAGGACATTTGAGGAGGTGTTTTACTTGTCGTACTAGCACCGCGGCTTTAAGGGTTGAGCACCATAGCGCGCAGACCTAGAATGGCCACAATAAGAAATTGTCCTGGGCGTCATGACACCTAACTTTTTGCATGGGACGCCGTCGCATCTAGCTGTGGGTGCCACAGCTCCTAGACCTGCATGTTGGGTCTTCTGTCTTTTTGTCATTTATTCACTATTTCTTGTTTGTTTTGCTCTAATTTGTCCCAAATCTTCACGCTCTGTCTTATAAACCTATTTATGATTAAAAAATACAAATAAATAGCCAAATAATCATAATTTGAAGTAAATCTTAAGTCTAGATTGATAGATACAATAGTACATTTAAGCCCTTATCAAATTCTCCCAAACTTAATACTTTGCTCATTCTCAAGTAAAACAAAAATAAACTTTCACAACTTGGTGATCAAAACATTTGTCTCAAAATATGTTGAAATACTACAAGTCTTTTAGAAATCAATAAACAACTCTCAATAATTCATAATTCCATTCATCAAGTTCTTCATTCTCTCATATAATTGTTCACTTATGTGTGTGTGCAATAAGCAAATAAATAGTCAAGTGAAACTTAGATTTTCTCAATAACCTAATATACTGCAAGAATATAATGTAGAAGACACATATTTAGAGATCTATTTAGGACTTTATTTAGCTTGTAATATAAGATTAAGGTCAATGTAGGATATAAGGATATAAGTGATAAGGGCAAATTTGTCATATATTTTCTCATGTTTTTATTATTGATATTTTATGATTTTATGAGAATAGATGGCTATTTATGTGCATTATTGTTATTTATAGGGACTTGAACGAAATTTAAAGAAAGAACGCAAAAGGAGCGAAAACAGGGACTAAAATGCTAAGTTTTCAAAGTATGTGTCCATCGCCCCAGCGCCACAAGAATTTTAGCCCCAGCGCTGAAATAGTGATCGAAATAAGAAAAACGACCTGTTTAAGTCGCGTCTAGCACCCCAGCGCCGAAGAGTCACCGCGCCAGCGACGCTCCATTGCCCCAGCGCTATCAACATACCACGCCAGCGGTGAAGCCGTTTTCATGCAGTGCCCCAGCGCCAAGATCCCACCGCTCCAGCGGTACTAGCTTTTTCACGCGTCGCCCCAGCGACAAATGCATAGCGCGCCAGCGGTAGTGCGAGTCCTAGTCCGATGAGAATTGAGATTTTCAAGCTCATATCAATCCCTATAAAAAGCCACTCGTTCCCAACCTTCAAGAACGAATTCAAGACGACCCAAGAGCACCAAGAATACAGAGCACGAGTCTTGGAGAGCAATAGGAGCTTAATTGAAGCAACTTTAGAGAGAGATACAAGACGTTCTTCGGCATCAAGAGTTCCTAGGCAGCGCAATTAAGAGCAATTCGACGTCTATATCGGTTTGCTAATAATTGGATCATGATTTATAATTATTTTTACTGATGTTCTCTTGTAGCCATGAGCTAAACTTGTTTTCTAGGGTTAATACTTGAACTCAATATGTGTGCTTAATTGCCATATCTTTCGAATATTTAATAAACTTAGTCATTTATTATTTAAATTACTTGTGTTTAATGCTTCAATATATCTGGCCAATATATGGTGAATGAATTGGTAATATTATTGATAAACTCGGAAGAGGAATCATAATATTTAGACCTAGGTAATTTGATGCATGATTGTAGAGTAACATTCAATGTTGCATATGCAAGTTTCAATTTAGGATAGGAATATACCTAATTGGCATGTATGATCAATAAGACCTAATTTTAATGAATCTTAATTTATTACAAGTACCATAGGAATATAGGTATTTGGTAAATTAAGGTATACTTGCATGACCTTGGAAGAGGCTTGTGAATACGTTAGTGTCTTGATCAATAATAAAGACTAAGGGAGTTAAATATTATAAGGTTAATCATTAGAAAGAATATTGAGGGATAGTATTAATCCTAGGTTTTCTCTACATTGCTATCTTCTTATTCTCTTTGCATTGTGTTTTTACTTTTATATTTTCTACATTCATTCTTAGATTTTTATTTATCTGAATAATTATTAGGAAGATATAATTTTAGTAATTGGTTAAAAAGAAAACATTATCCCTGTGGGTTCGACATTCGACTTATTTAGTCTCTTTATTACTTGCATACGATGGTGTATACTTGCACTTAATTTATGATATAGAAATATCGCATCAATAAGTGAAGCGTAAATCACCTATGAACACTTAGACTTTACCTAGAAACCTCTTGATTCATTTATCTTTGATTTATCTTCTCTCCCAAACTTATGATATTCTTATTTTTCTTTTAATCACTCTTTTGCAAAGAGTTTCTTATTTTTCTAAAGCTGGGCATATTATACATTTTTTTTTAATATATGTACCCCCAAACTTAGTTGATAACTACCTTCAAGACTTATTAATTTCTTCTTTAGTACCTTTTTTCTCATATAACCACAACCCTTTTTCTTTTAAGAATATTTTAAAGTAAATTCAAGGTTTATAATGTTACGGGTATATTTAGGATAAATAAGCTTAATGTCATAAGGCTTGTAATGTGGTTAAACAAAAACAAAATTGAGTATTTAAACTCGAAAGGTGTAACTAAGGATAAACATGCATTTTTCTTTTAAGAATATTTTAAAGTAAACTCAAAGTTTATGGTATTATAGGTATATTTAGGATAAATAAGCTTAAAGCAGTAAGGCTTGTAATGTGGTTAAACAAAAAAAATTGAGTATTTAAGCTCAAAAGGGGTAACTAAGGATATACATGCATATAAGGTAGGCTAGAAAAGGCTCAATCGATTCAAAGATAGCCTAATGTCATTTTTATATTCTTGTAATTCCTAAGATTTTACCTCAAGTAGTAATCAAACAAGTTTTAGAGTGTTGTTCTTTGAAACTGTGGTGTACTACTTAAGCATAAAGTAAGCAAAACATTCAACAAATACATGCTTTTTTTAATGTACTCAAGAATAAGTGATCAAAAATAAAAGTCGAATTTAGTTCAAAATTCATGATATAAGAATTATCTCAAGCATCTATTGTTTCCTAAAGACTTGTAAAAATAAAAGTCAATATTCTATTTTTTATCATAGACTAATGATCATCTTTTAAACCAAAATTAACAACTAAAAAAAAATTTGAACCACAAGATAACCAATCAAATCAAGCAAAATAAACACAATAAAGTATTTCCCTCCTCCAAACATAAATTAAACATTATCCCCAATGTTAAAAAGTAAAGACTTGAGAGTAAGAAACTTCTTTAGTAATTAAAATTGAAGCATTGTAGCATTGTTGTTAATCTTGGATATGGCTGCGGTTTCTTTTGCTCCAACACTTACAAATACTTGTGCTACTTTTTTGAATTCTTTCCTTGTCATTATATTCCTACAAGAAAATAAATAAAAGTAACTAAAACTAAAACTAAGCAAATACAAAAATAAAACTTACTGGGTTGGAACTGATGCTTACATGCCATTCCAAATTGTATGAATATTAATTGTTTAATATTCATACAATAAATATTTGAATTAAAATTGTTAATATTAATAATATATGGTAAGATGCTTGTAACATTTCATACATTGTATGATTTGAAGGAGTTCAGATTTGGTTCAAAGAAGTTTGGATCAGTGCTAAGAGTTAGCTATGCTGAGAGCTATAAGTTCTAAAAGTTATCAAGTTATAAGAGTCAACGAAATCTAAAGAGTTAGAGCCTGGTCTGAAATAGGACAAAGACCCGAGGGTATACTAACAATGACATAGTTGCAAAAAGTTGTAAATAGTGCTAAGAAATATTATTGTACAAGTATGTTTTCAAATGTTATGTTTCTGATCTATTTCTATTGATACGGGTCTATCAGTGAGAACCTTATTTAATATAGATCGGTATATGTCTATGTCTGGATGGTTCAAATGGTTAGTCTTAGCAAACCATGAGCTTAGCAAAATTTTGTATAATTATACGAGTATTCAGTTGGGACTGGATATTGAACAAACTCAATTAGAATCTTCAATAGATATCCCATTAAGTTGTTAATGGATGATCTTTTCAAGTTGAGTAGTATTTGTGGTCTTTTGACCTAAGCCCCACAGTGGACTTGTGAGTGATCCACCATACCTAGGTTTCACACATGTCAAAGACCTTTCATGGTCTGACCGTTGGGTGTCACTAGGTATGGTCTGATGCTCATAGAGTCTGATGTATTTAGATATGAGATCCATCAACTTATATAGGTAACTAGTATATCCATATGCTCCAAGATTATTTTTTAGAAAATCTTATGGCCTTAAGTAAATTCACTCGGGAAAAATATTATTTGTGTTAAAAATAATATCACAAAAGTGTTTACAGATATTATTTATTGGAATATGAATTTGGAGATAAGTTATAAGTTGAGCATATGGAGACTTGACAGTGATAATCTATATAATAATCACTGATCTAATACCGAAAAGAATAAATATTTATATATGTATAATATTCATATTTTATTTATATGTGGATGATACTTAATTTATGTATTGTTATTAGTATTGTTTGTATAGATTAAGAACGTACTATTAGTATTCAATTTATTTGCAAGACTTTAAATTTATTTTAGGGACCAAACTATAATACTTTTAAAGTTTTGGAGGTTAATTTATCTATATTAAAATTTAGCCTCTTAGTATAAAAATACACATTTAAAACCCTAATTCACTCTTTTATAGTGAGAAAAGAGAAAAAGAAAAAGGAAAGAAAGAGAAGAAGAAGAAAGTTGAAATTTAAGCTTTAAGAGGTATATTATAGCCCTTTCTTAGTTTCTTGGTGTTCATATAGTTAAGGATTTAATGTGAATTTCGTAAGATATTGTGAGAATTGATGATGATTATGTACATAACTTGATAAATCATGATAAATTGCAAAACATTTTCTTGATAGTCTCTTGATCCGAAAATTTTATAAATTGTTGTGCTTTGATTCTGTTTTGAATTTTGAGTATATAAAATTAGACATGTCTAAAATCATTTGAGACTTTGAATCGATTGAAAATTTCAGAAATTGAATTTGTAGTGAATTTATCAAAATGACCCTGAAATTCTGAAAATTTCCTGTGTTAACAGTATGATACAGTGACAAATAATTTTTGATCTACTGAATGATCTTCAAAAATTACGAATTTTTAGAATATGCTAAACTTATATGTCTAATATAATATATTCAAAATTAAGAATTTAGATCAATGTGGTTAAACTATTATGATTTTCTAAAGTGTATCAGCTCATTGTAGTATTTGATTAACAGATTTTTAAAGCTATGGAATAAAATAGTTTTAAAATACTTTTGGCAGGGATTTTGAATGAAATGTTTATCATGAATTGAAACATGTGTCAAGAGTAATTCTGTGGTAGTTTTATAAATTTTGAGTTAGTTTATGATTTTATAAAATCAGGAGAGTGAATACTGTTCAGTAAATATCTTGATCCTGCCAGAATAATAGTTTAGATTTGATGGTATTTATGAAATAGATTGTGTAAGAATTGTGATATAATATTCATACATAAGAAGTAAATATAAGTTAAGAAAGATATATTCTGATTTTGGAGCAATTGGACATCATTGATGTATAAATTTGTTTTGTTAAATGTAAGTGGTTAAAATGACAAGTTTTGAGAAACCAAGTAATTAGACCAATTCGATGTGATAAGTGCAATATGTTTAATTTTCTAAGCTATTTAAAGTGTTTTGCGTGAATGTTGAGGCTTATGAAAGGATTAATCTCCATTGATAGGTTAAGAAGAATTAAGCTTTGTAACCGAAAGTGCTAAGAAGTAAGTATACTAGACTTTTACTAAAATTACAATAAGCATATTAATTATTTATGTATGATTTTGTAAATGTACTTAGAAATATGTTTATGTTATATCAAAGTATATTTTGATATGAAATGTGAAAGGCATGTGTTTATGAATGTGAGCATGGACATAAATGACATACATATATTTATGAAAGTGAGCTTTCAAAATGAAATATGTTTAACAAGGAAAGCTTTTGAAGTGTAATATGTCCATGAGAAATATTTTGTGTTTTGAGGATGCTTGAACTCACTGTTGACTTAGTAGTCATCTTATGTGATTTATGGAGCTTTTATGTGTGGCATTTCTTTTGGAATTGGTATATGTTATATGTTCCGTATATAGGGAGGATCCTATTGGTACCTAAAGAAAGAGTGAGTCATCACATTCGTGTGGTAGTGTATTGGTGCATGTGAGAGGACTCACCGATGATCAGGGTGAGAGTTTGGCTCTTACCTTCGAGCATAAGCATTATATATGTGTAATTTAAATCTCACTTATGCTATCCCTCTCATACAGTATGTCACCTACGAGTGATATTTGGCTCATTAAGTGGTATGTGATATGAAAGCCCTACTAAGTAGTAGTTGAGTGATGGTATTTCTATTATATGTTTTGAAAGAATGTGTAAGCGCTTACCTGACATGTGATTTGATAAGATTATGATTTTGATTTATCACAGCATATCATACACATGCATTGTGTATATATATGTATTTGTATTTTGATATATAAAAAACTAGTATACTTACTGAGTTTCATACTCATTAAAGTTTATGGTGATTTCAGGTAAATAAGGTACATGTGTGCTTAGTGGATCTGGCAAGGCTTCTACTGTCCCTTGAGTTCCCTAAGTTGCTAGGTTGCTAAATGTTTCATTTGTGGACACATAGTTTAAGATAATTGATTTGTCCCTATTGAATAAATACTTATGTGTTATTTTATTAGGTGTGATTGTATTTGGTTTTTGTTTCACCAAGTATGGTCATTGGGTTAATTTTGTATTAAACTTACTACTAACTTAATAAGGATTCTTATGTTGAATTCAAGTTTGAAATTTTATGCAATATTAATTATGAGTGCACATTATTGAATGAGTGTAAGTTATGTCACGTGTCAGATCTTTTAGGTTTGGGGCGTGACAATCTATGTCTCAACTCTTACATGATATAAATGACAGAAAGATTATATAAATATCCATTAACCTTAATTTGTATGGTTCAACACGCTATATTGTTATTTTCATAACTTGTGTGTGTGGGTAATGTTTATGGACTTATGAAAGAGTTTTATAAAGAAGAAATGGGTGTGAACCTAGAAAGTCTCACTATATGAATTGTACTCGTTGTGCACTAGAGTAGCACACCGGATTGAATAATTCAATTTGGAAAGTTCTTAGAAAATTGAATTATTTCAGGGTCCTCGGGGAGATCATAGGGTTTAAGTGGTAAGCCTGCGATCTCAATAAGTGGGACTTGCTACTTTTATCTTTTTATTAGATGCCATATATCATGCCATTAGTTTTTTAGGGCATGACACGTGGCAAGGTTTCATTGGCTTAATATATAATTTACAAATGTTACAAAATTATATAATGGCTAATGAAAATTAAATGAATTTTATTTTAAAATCATGGCATTTGAAACCAAAATTTTTGCCAATAACTATTAAGTGTTAATACATTAATTAGTTATATTAATCGAATTTCAAAAGTTTCTATTTGAAAACAAGATTTTGGCCAAAGTGTAGATGAATAAGTTGTGGCTATTTGATTTTTTCTTTTTCACGAGCATTTGTTGGATCAAATTTATTGGTAATATTTCTTTAATTTAAACAAATTTTTTCTTATTTCAATTGAAATCAAAAGGGAATTTGGCCATTTGTTTAAGTAAATGCTGGCAGTATTTTAAGGACTTAAGTGGCCACCAAATTTATTTTGATTCGGCCATTTCTTTTACAAATAGAAGCATGCCTTGTCATGCTTTCATGCAAGCATGTGGTGGCTAGAAGCATGCCTTGTCATGCTTTCATGCAAGCATGTGGTGGCTAGATTAAATGACTTTTTTTATAAACACTTTGGACTCTAATACCTTTCACATTCGGCCAGCATATAAAAGCCAATTCAAGGAATCATGACAATGAAATGTTTTGCATTGTCATACTTGGACACTAACTTATAATTTATTGGATGAATTTGCGGATAGAATTGCTATAAATAGTAAGGACAATTCTTTTGCTAAATATAAGTGAAAGGTATACATATTGTATATAATAGAGTCCTAAAAGATAAAAAAGCAAGTGTTGCTTTAAGTAGAATATTCCACCGAGAATACAAAGCTACTATTCTAGCTCAAAGGATCCCACTTAGTCTTAGTCTAGAATTGCACAAAGTACTCTTCGAGGGTGAGTTTTCTAATATATCATTAGTGTAATGGGATGTTTGTTTATTTTCTGCTGCATATTTATACATGTTATGTGTAAATTAAAAATTAAAAATATACGCGCTCATTTAACATACAGTATACTTTTAAATTCGTATCAGAGCGCATGATTGTATGCTATTTGAATACTTAATTAGAGTGTCCGTATCATAATTACGATGTCCCAACATTGCTGATTATGCGATTCAAATGTTGAAAAATGCATAATCAGGACGCAATGAAAAGGACATCGCAGAGGTGTCACTCTGCGCCATGGTGCTGGGACTATCCAAGCTCCAGTGCAGCAGTGCTGGTGAAGAGCGCCATGGTGCTGGGGTTTCCAACTACATATTATATTTATTAATTTCATAAATTAAGAGTTAATAAAATCTAACGCACAGTGTACTTTCAAAGTGGTATCAAAGCGCATGATTGTGTTCTATTTGTGTACTTAATTGCAGTGTTTGTAGCGTAATTATGATATCCCAGCATTGTTGATTATGTGATTCAAATGTTGAAAAATGCAAAATCAGGACGCAGCAAAAGAGACATTGCGGAGATGTCACTATACCCTATGGTGCTGGGACTATCCAAGCTCCAACGCAACAGTGCTGGTAAGGAGCGCCGCTGTACTAGGGTCTTAGCTATATATTATATTTATTAAGTTCATAAACTAAAAGTTAATGAAATTTAACTATATATTAGGTTTAATAGTCTAACCCTAGATCAAAAGAGTTTAACTCATCACAAAATCAAGAGAATAAAAGCAATTAAACAAGTACTTCATGAACAAGATTATATTAATAAAAATGGAGAAGAAAAACTAATCAATAAAATGACTTGGCTTGATTCTCTCTCTATATTGACTTGAATCTTCAATCTTAAATTGTTGGCTTTAATTTCTTAATTTGTATTGTGAATTGTTTTCCTAAGTTTTTTTTTAGTAAAGTCTGTGCTCAGGCTCAAAACAATGTGCTTCTATAAGTCTGAGAAACTCTAGGGTCAATGGGCTTCAATTCCAAGTTGAAATAGGACATTTAAGGAGGTGTTTTACTTGTTGCACAAGCGCCGTGGCATTAAGAGTTGAGTGTCACGGTGCTCTGACTAGAATGACAATAAGAAGAAATTCTCTTAGGCGCCGCGGTGCCCAACTCTCCGCCTGCGATGCTGTAGCGCCCAATTCTCAGCCCTGGGCACTATGGCGCTTATTCGCCTTTTCATCATTTCTTCAACGTTTCATGTCCATTTCGCCTCCAATTTGTCTTGAATCTTAACGTTTTGACTTATAAACTTATTTATGATAAAAACTAAACATAAATATATAGCCAAATATTCATAATTTTGAGCAAAATAGCAAGTTCGGATTGATAGATACAATAGTATATTTAAACCTTTATCACTCTGCTGCAGGTCGCCATCAGCAAACGTCCTCTAACGATAAAAATAATTAAATTTATATCATGAAACTTTAATTTTCTTAATTTATACAATGGTGAGTCTTTTTTGACCAAAAAAAAGACTATAGAGAGGCTAAATACAAGGGAAGGGTGGCGACTCCTATTTCCTACCATCAAATAGGGTAGAGGTGACATGCACCATTGACGATCGATCTATTCAATGGTGGTGGTGTATGTCACCTCCACACCATTTGACGGTGAAGGATGGTGGTTGCCACCCTCCATGCAAGACGGTGGTTATCATCTTACGGGATGGCGGTGCACGTTATTGCCACCTTGTTTGACAACGAATGACGGTGGTCGATGCTCTCCCATTGTATTTGGCCACCTTTTGATATTTGATTTTGGAAAAATAAATGACCAACTATTATGTAGATAAAAAAAAATAAAGTTTAATGATATAAATTGTGATCAATTTATTGTCGGAGACTGGTGGCCCACTGTTGATAAAGGCTTCTATTATTTTTAAATAATTTATTTTTAAAATAAATATTAAAATTTTTAAAATAAATATTAACATTTGATCTTATCTGAGTGTGCCAATCATTTATTAAAGTTTCTTTTTTTATCATAGTCAATCATTTATTGACATGTGGACGCAATAATTGAGATATAGAATTTAACATAGGCAAAAATATAATTATACAGAAAATTGAACTTTTTGATCAGACTAATGGCAACATTCTAACGAAGAGAAATAAAATTGAATAATTCAAAGTTATAAGGATGAAGTTGAGTATTGGTGATAAAAATGTTCTTATTCCACAAAGTTAATATTCAAAAGGAGTAAAAAGAAAAAAATTTCCGAGAAAATAAACATAAACTCTGTTACTGTCAATAACCAGTGATCCTGTTGCTTTCAGTATATCTATCAATCTATTAAAAGAAAAACATGATTGTGCCCAGGAAAGCCTTTTGATTTCTTTTAAAATTCTGTTTAGTTAAAATCTATACAAGAGAAAGAAAATTGTCATATTTCAGTCTTTGTCTGCGTAGTTTGCCACGCATTAGTACGATGATTTAAATGAGAGCCATCGACAGCCCGGTTTTTAGGTAAAATGTACCGTCAAAATTGATGCCAATAATAATATTTGTTAGATTTGACATATAAATTCCTGGAAAAGCCAAGATTAGGGCTTTTGCTTTTTTGCACGAAATAGAAGGCAGCCAACCACACTAAGTGTTGTTTGATTCGAAATTTTGACAACAATTTTAATGAATTATATTTATGGCATAATTCAATGTTTTCACATGCAATTTGAATACCATCTTAATGAAGTAGCAATATCACTATTTTCTTTTTTTTATATAATATTCATGTTTGAAACCATTTTCAAGAATTGTATGTCATTAACTGTTCTTGGAAAATCTCTAACCAACATAAATTTAATGTTTTTACATGCAATTTGGACAGCATGTTAAAGAAATAGCAATATAACTACTTATGTTAGATTCATGTTTTAAACCTTTTTCCAAGAATTGAATATTTACCTAATAATACTACAAAATGAAAGGATAAAAGACTTTCTGTTAGAACAAAACAAAAGTTTAATATGATGGGAAAAAAGATATTTAAGTGAATTAATTCATGAAGAATCAAATGCTCCAAGTTTATTTTTGATTAATTCAAAGACAAATACTATAACATTAACACTAAGAAAAGAAAAGGCTTGAATTCAGGGATAATTGACTCTGATTTTAGAGGGTGGGTAGAAGAAAATGTTGATTTTTAATGCTTATAATAAAAAAAATCAATCATCGTAGCCAACGACTTGATTGTTAAAGAAGAAAAAGATAAAAATAAATTAAAGGAATAGCAATTAGGATCCGAATTCTACAAGTAATCTTTTTTTTTCTTTTCAGATTGAGATCCGATAGATGGGATGAATTATTGAATTTCTTTCAAGTTGGAGATTACGGGGACCAATAATTTATATCAACTTCAAAGGCACTGCTTATGAGGTTATCATTTTCAAAAACAGTTCGTCTCTTTTATAAATTTTAAGATACTTTCAGCACTATAAATGAAAAAAATAAATAAATAAAGGGTCCTATAAGTTTAAAAATAAAAATTAAAAAATTATTAAAATAATTATATAATATAAAGTAATTCAAACTAATACATAAAACGAATCATTATATTAAAAATATAAATAAAAGTTCAAACTATTTTATACAAACCTATCTATATAACGTGATATGATATGATATAATTGGATATGTAATTTTATTTTGATGGGAACACTCCGAATATAAACGTTAATTTCTCTCTCTGTCTTTTTTCTTTTTACGGATATTATAATTATGATTCGCACCTACAACTTGTATGTATAGGTTTGGGAGGTTTTAAAGAGTGAGCCATCTCAATTTTCGTCATTCATTTTTAAGATTTGTTTTTAAAATTTAGTGACCAATCATAAATAAATAATTTCTTTTACTGTTAATTTGATCAAGAATTGAACCAACCTCGTAAAGTTGGATGGAGAGGTATACCGAACTATTTTAAGATTAGGTCACAGTCACTAGAGCATCGTGAATGAATGATTTTAAGAGGTTATTATGAGGACACACTAATCATGTGACACCTGTTATCAATAATTTAACGTTATCGGACCCACTTCTTAATTGAGCAGGTCCCAGTTTTATTGACTTGTTGACTCCCCCTAAACCACGGCAGCTTCACCATTTTTGACGTACTCTTCCATTTTCCTCTATAAATTCTGTGACAAGCCTCACCCAAAAGCTCATCATCTCCAAGGCATTTTCTGTTCATTTCTTTCTTTCTTTCTTCCTCTGTTAAGTTGACAAAAGTAATCGAAAATGAAGAGGGTTTCTTCTGTTGCGGCGTTGAGCTTGGTAGTTCTGGCGGTGGTGGCGGCAGCTTTAAGCGAAGTGCGTACAGTGGAGGCAGTGACATGCAACCCAACAGAGTTAAGCCCATGCGTGGGAGCGATCACGTCGTCGGCACCACCATCGAGTGCTTGCTGCGGCAAGCTACGGGAGCAGAGGCCATGCCTTTGTGGGTATCTGAAGAACCCAAATCTCAGGCAATTTGTTAACTCTCCTAATGCTAAAAAGGTTGCTAGTACCTGTGGAATCCCTTATCCTCAGTGTTAAAATTAGCCAGCTGAGCCTTTGTTATTGATTAATTAGGGTTTTATGAACTGATTATGAAACAAGTGTGTTGGTATTACATGGAGATTAATGAATAAAGCATGAAGAGTGAGTAAATTAATGGCGTGGTTGCCATAATTAGTGTACTGCTCATGCAGCTGAAATAAATTATATATAGATGGTGACTATACGAATAATGAATAATCTGTAGTTGGTTGTATTTGTATGCTCATGGTTCCTCTGTATTTTTACTGAGACTTTCTTTCTATTTGTGCTGCCCATGCCATTATTTTATGCTCGTGAATAATCTGTACACTTACCATTATGAGTGTACTTCCCTGAGTTTCCACTTAGTTTCAAAAAGCGAATTTCAGAAAGTAAATTAATGAGCTTCGAGGAAGTAAAAGTAATTAAATTATATAGTTAACTTCTAAAAAGCGTATTATGAATTAATTTAAGTCTGAAATGATATCAGACTTCACCATGCCATCATAACAACTATTATAGGGAAATTAATAATTCAGTCCTGCATTTTTTTAATTATTTGTTAAGTATTTGCTTTTTTTCAAATACCTTATTAGTCATTATCGTTCAAAAAATTTCGTTAAGTAAGCACTGTTTAGAAACTTTTACCAAATTGTCTTTAATATGACTGGTGATTAAAGATTGGTCCTACTACAAAGAAAAATAGGTATATAAAGATATAATAAATTACGAAAATGTCTTTTATTAACAAATTTAAACACTAAGTTTTCCATGCAATGTCCTTAACAAATGTGAATTTATGAATGGATATAGTGTTGGAAGTGTGCCCTAAAAGTATGATTATTTGAATTTAGATATTGTTAAAAATAATTAATAAATGTTATTTATTTAATATTATATTTATAATTATGATTGTTTTTATTCAAATATCATGAAATTTTTTTTATTATTATATGTAATCTTAAACTTAGTATATAATAGTTATATACGAGAGGATTAAGTTTAAGTGTGATAATTTAAATTTGACCTTAGTCTGAATGAAGATGAAAACTTCATTTTGATAGACTATAAATGCGAACCATTTGTATATTGTATACAATGATCTTTTCAGATTACTCTATGTGTTGACATAAAAAATGGAGGTACTTTGTATAATATTGATTATATAGTATTGGACCACGATAAAATTAATTCTCTATTAATCTCTATTAGTAAAGAGAATTTATTTTATCACAATATAATGATATATGGATTAATCTTAATTTTGAGTGATTAATGAACTCTTGTTCATTAAGTTATATTTATTAATTTACAAGGAAAAGACTATAAAAGATTTCAATCAATTATTAAGTATATCATAAATGTAACAAAATAGATGATTGGGAACATTTCTCACAGATATAAAATTCACTCCTTTCGATAATAAGTTAAATAAGTTATTTTCTTGATAATTAATTATGGTCTTGAACATAATGACTGGTGATTAAATATTGGTCCTGCTACAAAGAATAATAGGTATATAAAGATATAGTAAATTACGAAAATGCCTTTTATTAACAAATTTAAACACTAAGTTTGGCATGCAATGTCCTTGTTAACAAATGTGAATTCATGAATGGATATATTGTTGGAAATGTGCCCTAAAAGCATGATTATTTGTATTTAGATACTACTGAAAATAATTCATAGAGGTTATTCATTCAATATTATATTTTTAATTATAATTATTTTTATTTAAATATCATGAAATTTCTTAATTATTATATGTAGCCTTAAACTTAGTATATAATAGTTATATACAATAGGATTAAATTGAAGCGTAATAATCTAAACTTGTCCTTAGCTTGAATGAAGACGAAAACTTTATTTTGATAGACTATAAATGCGGTTTATTTGTATATTGTATACAATGATCTTATCTGAATCACTCTATGTTAACATAGAAAATATAGACACTTTGTATAATATTGATTATATAAGACTGGACTACGATAAAATTAATTCTTTATTAATTTTTATTAGTAAAGAGAATTTAATTTATCACAATATAATCATATACTGATTAATCTTAATTCTAAGTGATTAATAAATATTATAATCTGTTTATTGAGTTATATTTATTGAGTTATGTTTATTAATTTATAAGAAAAAAATTGTAAATATAACACCCAATTTTTTTTTTATATTTCTATTTGTTTTAACTATATATATATTTAAATTAGATATGTGGGGCCTATAGGTTATTTTTATATATTTTATTATTAGACAAGTGGGCTGAAGTTGGTGAATTATTAATGACTTTTTTTAAATAAAAAAAGTAATTTATATTGTTATTTTGTTATAGTGGGGGACATTTGGTGGAAAGAAGAAAAAACAAAATATATATATATATGTGTGTGTACATGTCGGCCACTAGAATGTAAATATATTGTTTTTCTTAAGTTTTTTCTTTTTTGGGTTTTGATTTTGAAAACGGAAGAAAGAAGAATTGCAGAAGGAGAGATATAGAGAAGTCGAGAAGAAGAAAAAATAAAAAAAAGAAAGAAGAAGAAGGAGAAGGGAAATAGATGAAGGAGATATTGGAAGTTGAGGAACTATTAATGGTGAGTAATTTTATTTTAAAAACTCTTTTTTTAATAATATTTTTATATGTTTGTATAGGGTTGATGGTTAATCCATTAAAATGATAATGGGATTGATTAGTATTTGATATTTTCTTTTGGAAATTGTTTTAGTAAGTTTTTGGGATAATTTTATGTTTAGAGTGGGTTGTATTTTGGTGAAATAAAATTTTATGAAAAATATTAAATTGGGGATTTAGTAGATTTAATAATAAGTATGATCTTTTTTGTTAGATTTTGAATCTAGAAATTTATTAAATTCGAAAATTATGATGATTTTATGAAATTAGTGATGATCATATGAATTAGTGAAAGATTCACAAATAAATTGCGGGTTTCCTCGTGGACATATCTTAGTCCGAAAACTTTATAAAAATGTTATAATTTGATTTTGATTTTAATATTTAAAGATATTAAATTATACATGTTTATGGTCATATAAAATTTTTAATTGGTTACAAAGTCTACAAATTCAATTTTTAGTAATTATTTTTAAAATAAGTATAAAATATGAGAATCTCCTGTTTTTGTAGCATAACCAAATGAAAATTTTATTTTGATTTACTAATTAATTTTATAAAATTATAATTTTTTGGAATATTATATTTATAGATGTCTAGTATTACATATCTAAATATCATTATTTAATTCATTATTTTCGAGTTGTTATGAGTTTCTAAGTAAAGTGGTCTCAATGCAGGAATTTGTTGACAAATTATGAAATGTTTGTAACAAATTCTATTTTAAAATATTTCCTTAATGATTTACCCTTGAATGATTTATTATGGACTAAGATATTTGTCATGAGTAATTCTACAATGATTTCATAAAGTTTTAATAACTATGTGACTTTATAGATTTTGAAGGAGATAAACTTTGAAGTTGTTTTATGATAATTACTATGTATTATGAATGATATACTCGGATTTGTGGTATATGGATATTGTTTGTTGTGTAAGAAAATAAATAAATTTTGTTGAGTACTAGTGGTTATAATTGACGGATTTTTCTTAGAAATTCTAAGTCTTGGATTATGATCCGAACTCAAATTCTTTATTTCTTTATTAGGTTAAATTATTGATTTAAAATTAGTTTAGGACCTCTAGAAGTTTAGTTCTAGGATTTTGGTTAAGGAATGCAAAATTCCATTTGAACTCATAAGTTAAAACCCCTATCATGGAAGAAACGCTTGATGTGTAATTAGATAATGGCGCAAAGTTTTGTGAGTGGACACTTAAACTCCTTTTTTATGATTTTATTCTATGATTCTAGAAAAATAAATTTAAAAGCATGATGAGCATGGTTTCCTTTTATGTATATTCTTTCCTAATGATTATTTATCTTGAATTATACTTTACTTCATGAAATAATTTATTTTATGTTATAGAGAAATTATTCGTAAGATATTTTTGGCTCTTAAACTGTTTATCCTGAGATTGTATTTTTCTTATACTAGCAGTGATGATTTGTAAATGGTTTGAGTTTAAAGAGTATGAAATATGATACTATGGTATATTATAAGTATAAAGAAAATAGTTTTGAAACCACTAGGTTGTACCCTTCCTCATTCAGATATGAGATTGAGGCCTTTAGGGCCCGTCTATACATACACATAGGCTTTGGGCCGTGTGTATAGGCGCTTTTCTCTTTGAGAGTTAGTTTGCTCTACACATGCGTACAACGAGTATATGAGATGAGATATAAGATGAGTACGTCCAATGCTCTACCTGAGAGATATTCTGGGTACGACAAGATTATTTTCCTAAGTACTAGTTTAGTGTAATTTTCTATATAAATAATAATATATAATATTTTAAATATCAATTGTGCTTGACCATACTCAGTTAAGAAAATGTATGATAGAATATTTTGGATTCCTATTGAGAACATGATTTAATGTAGTTTATATTATTGAATTATGAGATTGGAAAATATATTTTCTATGGTAAGCGATTTTACACAGAGATTTTATATGCTTTAAGTAAATATCATTTTATGCAATTTATTTGTTTTCCATAATGAATAGTAAGAGAAATGCTATTTATGTTTTTATCATATGTTTTAAAAATATTTTTCTATATATTTTTAATTGCTGCCACTCATTGGGTCAATCGACTCACTCTATTTTTTTTATTTATTATATTTCCCCCTTTAGGATATTGTAGGAACTAATTAATTTAGTAGAGTTTAAGCCAAACACTAGTATGAGAAGTCATTAATTTCAATATTAGTATATTTATATAGTGGTAATAGAGTTACATTACTTGATAATTATTTAATCTTGTGTATTCAGCATTAAATGTATAATTTTGAGTATTGGTATGACAGTGTTTAATTTGTGGAAGATGAGTACTACTCATATCAATGATAAATAATAATAAGTTAGAAGTTATGGATAATTATTTATTGATGTGTGATAAGTTGAATATTGCAAGCGAATAAAATATGATAGGTAAGGAAACTGTATCAGATTGTTAAAAAAAACCACTGATTTTGATGACTATGTCATTTACTAAAGAGGAATAAGTAAGGATTTGTCCTGAATTCCTAGAAAACTCAGGGTGAGTTGTTTCAGTTAAAGATTTCAGTCAATTACTAAATATTTTATAAATATAACAAAATAGATGGCTGGAAACATTTCTCACTAATATGGAATCCACTCATTCTGAGAAGAAGTTAGATAAGTTGTTCCATTAATAATTGATTTTGGTCTTAAATATAATGAGCGCTCAATTTTCTTTAAGAGTTAAAAAAAATAATAAATTTGTGAATTTTCACAAGTTAAATGTTCAAAAGAGAATCAATGCGGATCTAGGATAAAGATGTAATTAGAGAGGTCAACGGACACTCAACTTAGCTCTAATTGTGAACATTTGTGGAGGGTCGATCTATATGAAATGATTATTAAATGAACGAAGATAGTTTTTTATTTTATAATTTATCTGCAAAATTAAGATTTCAGTTTTATATTTTTAATAGAGTAATATAAAGTTAATAAATAAAATTATATTAATTAAAGAGTTTAATTAAATAATTTAATTATTAGAGCTTAATTTTTTAGGTCCATTAGGTCTCCATGCTGGCTCCATAAATATTAAAATAAACTATTGAATTAATTATTGAATTTAAAATATTAATTGACCTAAGTTTAATTTGCTTAAAATTATTAGAACTAATTAATTAATTTTATTGGCCATATTTAATTTAATTAAATTTATTGGGCTCAATCAATTATTGACCCAATCTATAATAGTTATAGAATTAAATAAATAATTAGATTATTTAATTAAATTAAATAATTAGACAATTATGAATTATCCAAATTATTTAATTAAAATAATATTATATTTATCTTTTTAATTATCTAAATTAAGATAATATAAAGATATTATTTTTTCCTAATCTTTTTAGGATTAAGAGTTTTGATAACATAAAAATTCTTGTACTATAAGAAGGGTTTTAGAATCTTTTTTATCTATTCTTCGTTAGTGTTTCTTTTGGGTTGAATTTTTTTAGAGAAAAAAATTAAGAACACATAATTAAATCTTTTACAATTTATCAACTCGCTCACATAAATAATACATTGATAGGAGATATAACATAAAAACTTTATTGGTGTTAACAGAAAACATCCGTGAAAATTTACGATTAAGCTATTTTTCTTATACCATCTTGTTGTTAAATTAAAATAATTATAATGTTTTTTTAAAAAAAATTGTTCCTGCATATAGATTATCTATTAATGGATTATCTATTCATTTTTTAATTGAAATAATAAATAAATTAAAGATAATACATTAATTACATAGAAAAAAGATAATCTACGACTTTGGAAACTTTTGTATTTAAAAAATTACGAAAAAAATGTGTAATTAAAAAAAAATCTAAATTACTACAAATTACCATAACATATTTTGATAGAGTTTACATAAGGATATATTGTTATTCAGTTTTTTTTAAATAATATTATCATATTTGAATTAATCTATACATTATTAAAAAAGTTAATTCTTATATATTACTAACTCTTATTATGTTGAAACTGAAATTACGAGGGATACTGAATGGTTGTGGTTGCTCTACGCCACTGCTCTCCTTCTCAACAACTAAAAATAGTAACTAACTCCCAAAAACACAATAGACAATTAATTATGACAGATTATTTATTTCAAGTTTTTGCTTAATTAACACTCAAAACAGCCAAACTACAGACAAGAATCAACTCGAATTTTATTTCAATTTTTTGTTTTATCACCCAAAACAACCAAAAATTACAAAATTATTGTCAGAATAATTTAGCAGTAACATACTAATCTAAATTTTATTAATAACGATATGAAAAGAAAAGGAAAAAAAAAAACAAATCGAGAAATTCTTCGTATCCCAACTCTAAATACTTGGTCTTCAACAATGTGCCTTTGGTTAGGATGAAGATGGGTCTGCCGTGACTTTTTACCCTGTGTTACCAAACTCTTCTCTGTAATAAAGCAGTTGCCGTTGCTTGATGTAGTGGGCTTCAGCATCAATGAAGCCACAATGGCTGGTAACCTGCTCAGTAGAGCCAAGTGTCACGCCCCAAGTGCTCTCAAGCATTTTTTCGAGCACTTGGTGCGCGACTAGGCCTGCTGGAGGCCTCTTGGACCATGGAGCGCTACGTGGACCGGAGCTTCTAGAAGACCCGCTGGTTAGGATGGAGTACCGGGCTTGGCCCGCAACTTATTAAGGAAGTTAACCCTAGTTAGACTTCCATAATAGGTAGGAGAGCATCTAGGAATATTCTAAAGAATATTATCCCATCTTGTATATACACCGTTAGATCAAATAGATCTCAGCCATTGATTGTATAGGGCTGCAACTATAAAAAGGGGGAGACCCTCACTTGTATTTTTCATCTCATAACTTATTTTCTCTTCAGCAATATAGAGAGCATTTGTGCAAACACTTGGTGTGCTTCTTTTCTCTTCTCTTTGTGTAGTTTTCTAGGCTGCTTAACACGCAATGCATCTAAAGCCGCAGGGTCTCGAAAACAGCCCGTGACACAAGGCACGATACAGTGACAAGAAAGACGAGAATGAGAACTGAGATGAAAAGAAGAATGGAGGCTGAAATGGGTCTGGCTTCAGGAGAGAGATAGAAGAGGAGCAATGCTTTTTTTTTTTTTCATAGGATTTTGGGGATATGCCTGTGGGAACAAGAGTTTGTCACATTCCATTAATATTAGCCTTCTATCTTTTTTTTTAGTAGTTAAAACATTGTACACGGGTTCATTTTAATGCCTTTGAGAATACTTTAAATGATAATAAGGATAGCAACGGAGCTGAGACCTTTTAAACCTTATTTTTTAAAAAATTTAACGAGCGGATTGGAGACTTCCCATGTAGAAAATATCTTTTTCATTCTATCTCATTTTTTAATTTTTTATATATTAATATTAAATATTAATTTATGTTCACAAATTTTAATAATATAAATTTTAATCTATATTATGATTTAAATAAAAATATCAAACTAACAAATTATAATGATATAATTTAAATAATATGAATAGTAATTAGTAAATAAATAACAAATAAAAAAAAAGTAAAAATAAGAATTTAAATAATATTTTAATGTTTAATATTATTGATTTTCATATTAATTATTTCATATTATCATTAAAATCAATGATCACCCAATTTGAAACAAAAATCTTTTTGTTGTTTACAATAAAGAAGAAAATTAGATTTTAGGAGTTTTAATTATATAGATTTTATTTCTATTAATAAAAATATATTAGTAAAGCATGCCCTAGTTAAATATAAATTATAAAATAAGAAATGATAAATTATTTAATATATAAATTTATTTTAAAAAATTATATTTAATATATTAAAAAAAGGAGCAAAAAGACTCCATCCCACTAATAATTTAAAAAATAATATTTTTTATATCTTATTATATTTTTATAAAAATTACCTTATCTATACCTCAGACAAGTCCCGTAAGTCCCTTCTCTACAAGGCATTTTGCTATTCCTTGATAATAAGAACAAATCATAATATTGAAAAAAGATGGGGACCTAATAAATAATTTAAGAAAAATATAAAAACTAAATTGTCAATTTCTCTATAAAATACAATATATTAGGAATGTTCAAAACTTTTATTAAATAATATTTTAATATTAATTATACATAAGAGACATGCAGAATCTATTAATTTTATTTATTTATCAGATTGGTTGTTTATCGTGTCCTTATTCAATACGATTCTCTTTAGATTTTCTTATGAGATATACAATTTCTCCTTATAAATATGTTCAGAACGACATGTGATCCTCCTACAATATAAAGAGATACATCAATGCGCCTTTCTTTACAATAAAAACATTTAGATTCTCATTTTTATGCACAGTCCTATTATAAGTATTCTAAGTATGTGCTCTTAATGTATGTTACTAATGGTCCTATACGTAAATAATGGTGTTAGGATCAAATATATATAAGTGTATGCATGTATAACAATATTTATTATATAAAACATGTATCTTATATATATTTGACATAACAAAATATTTAAATCATACAATCAACATAAAAAAAATATAATAATCAAATTAATATATCAAAAATAAAATTAAAAAATTAATAAAATATGTAATATTTTACACATGTCTATTGAGAGTTTGCCTAGAGTCCTACTTTTAAATAGCTTTAATCATTAATTTGGTGAATTTGACGAATTAAAACAATAACTCTTTAATTTAGCATGAAATTAATCTTTAATCTTTAAAAATATTTTTTTTCCTTTTCTTTCAAAGGAAACAAAAATGGAAATGAAGCAACAAATTACTTTTCCTCTTAGAGAGCAAAATGGGAAATCAAAGAGAAGCAACAATTGCAAATTCTCTTCTCACTCTTTCCCGTTGCTCACACACACATATATATCTCATTATAATAATATTTAACCATTAAGGGCAATTAACAATAATAAAATAATAAAATAAATATTATATATATAAATGCATGACAATTATCAAGTATTAATATATATAATATTATTAAATAATATAATATTATATTTAAATGAGATATTATTATTATTTAACAATTAAATAATTATTGTATAAAATAACCTTTTTACCCTTTATAAATAGTTACCAAGTTTATCTCTTAACAGGTTCTACAAAATCTCACACTTGGGTAAACTCAACCGAGGGTTCATAATACGTGACGCATCATCATACAATTAGTGAATAATAATTATTAACTAATTATTATATTTAATACTTAAATACGGACACGCACGTATTTTTATAGTAGTGCTGGATATTACTAGATTAAACAATTTAATCCAGTACTCTGCCCTAATGCACAACGAGTACAATTCATATCGCGAGACTCCTTAGGTCCATGCCTGATTCGTCAAATGGAACTATTCTATAAGTCCGTGAGCAATGCCTTATGCACACGTCACGGATATTACAAATAAATGCGTTGAACCATACAAGTTAAGGTTACAATGCATATGTATAGTCTTTCTATCATATATATCTTGGATGTACGGGGACATAGATCAATACAGACAAATCTCTATGTGCTCATCCATAAACTTATCTCCATAATGGTATTTCACTTAACAATATCAACAAATTCTTTGCCATATTGTTTAACCTTATGGAAACTCCTTTCCCGGGTTCACGGCTTATGACCATAAGACTTTCTTGAGATAAGCTGATGGATCTCATATCTGCACACACTGGACTCTATGAGCATCAGACCATACCTAACAACAACCAGTGGTGAGACCATAAAAGATGGAAGGTCCTTTCGAGTTGAATAGTATTTATGATCCTCTCGAGAGGACCTTCTATTGATAGCAACATAGAATGTCTATTGGGGTCCTCATGAGTCTGTTCAGTACTCAGTCCTAACTAAATACCCATATACCTATACAATCTCCAAGATCATAGTCAGGTAGAAACGATCATCTATACCTTACAGATATATACATATACTGATATATGTGAATTAATGGGATCTACCAACAGACCTGCATTAGTAGAAATAGATCAGGAATAATATATTTAAGAACATGCTTGCATAATGACACATCCTAGCAACCCATTGCAACTCTTGCAACTATGTCATTATAAGTATATTCTGAGGTCTTTATCCCATTACAAACAATGTTCCAACTCTTAGAATATTTGCTAACTTTTAGCATTAGTCTAAACTTCATTAGACCTTATTTGAACTCTTTCAAATAATACAGAGCTTGCAGCGTAACAAGCATTGAACTATATTATTAAGAAGTAATTAACAATATAACAAAATATACACTGTATATATATCAAATATTTATACAAACTGAAATGGCACGTAGGCACAATCTTAACAAATTGATCTTGTGTAATAAAATATAAATTAAAATTTGAATAATTTTAGGCTAAAAGAAAAGACTAAATTCTTGTCTTTATACTCTTATACTCTGTAGATTATTAGTCCCGATACTGAGGCTTAGTAAGTTATCTTTTCCATTATCGTTTTAGTATGTTGCCTTTCTCTCGACTCTTCTGATCCTCGTTTTGGTAGTTACGTGTGTTATTAATTATCTGATTATGGGAGTTAATTTTGAATTTGGGCTTTTAGCGATTTCATTTTCGAGGCCCACCACTATAGATACCACTAATTGTTTTGGCTTAGGAATTTGTGCATAATTTTTGATCCATTACTCAATTTTGTCCCTCTTATTTTAAATTATCTAATTTTGTCCTCTTCTATTAATGACATATATTTAAGTTGACAAACATACAGTTATTTTGGCGTACTATCAATTTTGCTTTTGGTGGTTAAAAATGTTACTTTTGATGTTTAAATTGACTAGCACATTAGCACAAATTATTAGTTTAAAGGATAAAAAATCCTTAGCAACGTAAACATTACTCAAATTATAGAGGAATAAAATTATAATTTTTCCCTTAATATTAGCCCTTTTCAGAGCTGTTTATAACTATTATTTTTTGTTGTGAACATAGGCTACTTTGCTTGCAATTTTTACGGATATAAATAGGTTGAAAACTTTTCTTTAACAAATAAATACAACCCAAAAAGAAATTAAAGCAACCTAAAATCTTCATTAGTTCCTTATAAAAAAATAAATTGTCAGCTTTTAACCTACAAAAGAAACTTTATCAATAGTTATCAAATAGTAATCTTAGGTCTAGAAAGCAAAATCTATGACAGTTATTAGTTTATCCCATACATAAAAAAGAAACTTTATCAATAGTTATCAGTTTATCCCATACACAAAATCTGCAATTATGCAACAAAGTTTGATAGCTAGTGGACAACCAATTAGGTTTAAAAGCACCTTTGATCGAGTAAATGGTCACTAAATAATTTTTCAAAATAGAATTTATCAATGCAATAAAAAATCGTTTGTTGGCATATTATTATAAAGAGAACCCAAATAAGCTACATTTTAGTGCATGTGTAGAAGTTGCAAGTTTTTCAAGTTTTAATGGGAATGCAACTTTTAATGATCAAAACAGGGAAGAGTATCTAATGCTTATGCCCCAGATCAGGAACCTCATATTAAAAGTCATGTAATTAATGATGCAATGACCAAACAATAGTTTTTTACTTTGACTATTATAGTAGTATTCACGTTAGAGTTTTTTTTGGATTGGCTATGTGCCTTATAATCAGATTAAAAATATAGTGCACCATAAAATTTGAAATTAAGTAATGAAATATATGTGTTTTAAAAATTAATTTGAGTTGCTTCTGTCCATTCCCATCTTTTTGAGCAGTGCAGTGGGCTTTGCTCCTCCCAAGAGCTCTAAATGTCTTCTTGATATATTATATACACCTTTAAAAGCTTTTGCTTTAGCATCTACAGGTCTTGAATTTGTTTCAACATTGACGAAAGATTCTAGTTCCTCTGAAATGAACAAATTAAATTATGTTAAAATAATTAAAAATTAACATAACTAATAAATTGGCAATGATAATTGCCTAACTTGCTGGAGGTTAGTGTTTGCAGCTCTTTTTGTTATCGTCAAATTGGTTGCACTTACCACATCTCATGGCACTTCTTTTATTCATATCTTGCTTATCCAACCTCTTCTCTAATTGCCTCTTTCCACTAGTTTTATGCCTACCAACCTTCTTTCTTTTTTGAGATGGTTCAATTTATGGGCCTTCAAGTATTGGAAAATTTGACTAATTAGGTAGAATATGAATCACACTAACATATATTTTCAAGTATGCCTCAATATTAAGCTTAGGATCTATATAAGTTTCTATTGGCTTTTTCTTATGATGCAAACAAGGCAAAATATGGCTGCATGGGATGCCACTAACTTTGTAGGCACCATAGTCACATATTTTCTTCTTTAAATCTACATTAAAGGTATAGTGACCATCCATAAACTCAAACTTTATTCCAGTAGCATCTATATATTCATAAACCTCTCTGTATTTCTTGAATGAATCAACTTACTTTTAATACTTAGTGGAAATTCTCTCTTTCATTTCTATGTTGTTTGGTGTTTTTTTCTCAGTCTTTTCATTATTTTTCTTCTTATTAACTTTAGTAGATGCAAAATAGTTAAACCTCTGTGAATAATTAACCAACTATTCCATGACTCTATCATTTTATTGTCACATGTTCACATTTTACTTCATGCTAAAAAGTATGTCTAAACCACTAGTAGCAAGGGCAATTAAGACTACTTCTATATTAGCATTCTTAATTTTACCCATTACTTCATTGAATACTAATTTCTTAGTTGCTCTTGCTTTCTTTCAAAACAAAGGCCTGAATCTCTGATCTGGCCATTGTGTCCTGAAATTAGAATGATGTGTCTGGCATAATATATTATTAGAGATCTAAGGTAATAAAATGTTAATGCTCATAGTATCCCATTTTGCTTGCCAGTCATAAAAGTAACTGACTAGATATTAGCAATGTTCAACCACTGCCTAAGAATCTCTAGGAACCGACACCATGAATCTCTATTTTCCATCTCAGCCACACACACAACTAAGGGAAAATCTTATTATTAGCATCCAAACTGACAGTAGATAACATAACTCTTCTAAAATAGGCCTTCAAATGACATCTATATAATCTTGTAAACCCTTTACAACCTTGAAGAAATCAATCTCTTAAAGTTAGAAAACTGAACATAAATATCTGAACTCTAATTAGACCATCCTCAATGCTAATATTAAATTGTATCTTAACAAGTATACTTGGCTTCCTCTCCATCAATACTGAAGCATAATCTCTAAGTCTTTGCTAAGAAGATTTATGCTCTCAGAGTTTTGCTTCAATGCCATAGCTTTATCTATATATATATATATATTCATACTACAATACACCTAATACATCTACTTCAACTCATTTCTTATTGCCTTGGGTGCCATTGTTGGGTTACTTCTCGGAGAATTAATAAACTTTAAGGCTATCTAAGCACTAGTACCTTCCTTTATATTGGACACTCTATTATAAGTATGCTCTTCTTATAGCTGTTGTATTCTGAACACACTGCTAGATTTTACTTTTGATGTAAAGATGAACCATGGGCATCCTGGCTCTTTATAAATTCCTTAAACCTCTAAAAATAATTTTTAAATTACACCACTTTAAATCCTTCCCTGATGCAATATTTTCTTAAAGAACCTCTAAAATGTTGAACCCCATTAAACTCCTATCCTATATGCAAGTTACCTTCTGCTTATGACCTTCAGGAAAGTAATCTCTACCAAATGACCTAACAAAATCTCTGATTGCAAAAGTTTTATCTGATGAGGAGATTAGGCAACTATATCTATCATCATATTAGTAGCTTGTTAGTGGATAGTGAGCTTCACTTTCACTGTCACTCACTTGATCATTTACCCCATTTTGATCAACATCTTTCTCATTTTGGTCATTGTCTTACCATATTGCTTTCTTATAAAAGGTGCTAAGGTTCTAGTGCATTTTTAGGTTTGAGCTATATTTTATTTTAGGGCCTTGGTTGTATTGTATTTTGTGGGCTTGTGTTGTGTTACATTTTTGGGCTTCTTGAAATATTGGGAATTTTTAGGTTGCTTAGGTAATTTTGTTGGTGTGGCTGTGTTAGGGCTATTGGTGTTTCAATACGAGCTTAGTACACTTAAGATTCTTGGCCATTGGTAAGAGTGGGACTGACTGAAGTGTAATGGTGGTGGTGTTGTTGTTAGGAACCTTGGTACATTTAAGAGCAAAGGTCCCTTAAATCAATGTCTTACATTTGGACTAAGGCTGAGTTAACGGCAGTTTCATATCTTGGGTTAGGAGGAGATACAAAGGGAGTGGCAGTGCTATGGCCAAGGGTAGTAGTTATAGCTATGGCAGGGGCAGGGGAAAGAGTAGGGGAATCGATTATAAAAGTGGTTGTGTATTGTGGTGCTCGCATGATGTGGATGTTTATCCTAAGGAAAAGTGCACATTATTGCTAACAAGTAATAAATAATGAGGGGTGTCGATCCTATGAGGATATGTACTTCGCTTTATTCAAGTACTAAAATTGATTCTCCTATTTTTTATCCAAACAAATTGATATATTTGAAAATAAAACTACTCATTAATGAACAACTAAATATGTAAGTCAAAAATTCAACACTCTCAATGATAAAAGAAGTCTAAGATGTTTAGCTACCCTTAACCTGTGTTTATTATGGATATGCTTTGAATGACAATTCTTTGATAAATTATTAGTCACAACACTAGGATCGTTGCAAGCCTATTACGGTAGTCAAGTGATTATATCTCTGTCAATCCAATATCTATATTTCTATGATACCAATATTAAATGGAATTCATTAAGTTCAAGTTGTCTGCACCATGCATGCTAACTAGGTACATTCCTATTCTAATTGAAACTTGCAGATGCTACTCTACAATCACATATCACTTTGTCCTAGGCTATTCAATAAGATGCCTTTTCAAATTCATCTCAATGAATCCAAAGTTTACTTCTATTTTGTCGCATTCAAACCTTCCTTGTTGATTTCATCATTCTAAACACTGTTGTCTAAGTTTATGAACAAGTTAGACCTTATTTATAATCACCATTCTTTTTTAACACTTTATAAGCTCGAATATTTATAACTATTACTTAGAGATACTTATGCTTTAGGGAGTACACCACAGTCTCGAAGACTAAAACTCTAAAACTATTTTTAGTTACTGTTTGAGGTGAAATCGTAGGAAACACATGAATATAAAAATGACATTAGGCTATTTTTAAACTGATTGAGCCTTTCTAGCCCACTTTAATTGTATATTTATCCCTAGTACCCTATTTTAAGCCTAATGACCCATTTTTTACTTAACCATATTACAAGCCCAAGACTTAAAGTTTATTTATCCAAAAATTTACCCATAACACCATAAACCTTGCATTTGCTTAGAAATACTCTTGAAAGAAAAAAGGTTCTAGTGATATGAGAAAAATAAGTTTGAGTAGTATTTGTCAATCTAAGTTTAGGGGTATTAAAAAAAAAATAAAACAAAAAAATACCATAGCTTAAGAAACAAAGAAGAAATTATTTGAAAATAGTGGTTGAAAAGAATGATAGAAAAAATAATAAATTTTGGGGAGGAGATAATACAAGGAAAAGAAAAATCAATAGGTTTTTAAGTAAAGTCTAAGTGTTCATGGTGTAACTTAATCTAAATTATTTATCCTTTTATCCTACCTTGACCCTAGTCTTAAGTTACAAGCTAAGTAAAGTCCTAAATAGATCCCTAAATATGTGATTTTTACATTAGTAGAGAGTGTAGAAAAGACAAGCCTATGAAAGTGTCATTATACAAATATAATGCCGAGATATTATCTTTTCTGTACAAACTAAAGTATAAAGCAAATCAAAGTATGATTTTAGCTATTGCTTATTGCTTGCATATACACACATAGTGATTATCTACAAGGGAGAATGAGGGACTAAATTGATAATAAATAGAATTGTTAATAGTTATTATTTACCTTAAGAATTTGTGCCTTTTAAATAGTTTTTTGAGACAATTATTTTGATCATCTTACTAACTTGGCATGTTTTGCTTTGTTTTGTTTTGTTTGTTATTTGAGTCAACTATAACCCCTTGTTTCTCTCTTAATTTTTATTTTATTACTTAAGGACAAACAGGTGTTTAAGTTTGGGAGAATTTGATAAAAGTATATTTGTCATATATTTTCTCATATTTTTATTTTGATATTTTATAAGAATAAATGGCTATTTATGTGTAATATTATTTATTTATAGTGACTTGAATGAAATTTAAGCCAACTTAAATTGTGTGACCCCTTATTATTTATCATTTCCCTTGGGATGCCATACCTTGTCAAAATATTTTTCTTCAAAAATTTCAACACCACTTTGGCATTATTTGTAGGGAGCGCAACTGCTTCCACCTACTTAGACATGTAGTCAATAGCCACTAAGATGTATGTATTCCTAATAGATGAAATGAAAGGAGCCATAAAGTCAAAATCAATACATAAAATATTTAAACTTCCAAAATGCTTTGTAGGTGCATTTTTTATTTCCTTGAAATATTTTTGGTCCTTTCGCACCTATCACACCTTAGGACATACATGTTAGCATCCTTAAATAATGTTGGCCAATAAAACCCATATCGTAGCATCCTCATTACTTTTCTATGACCACTAAAATGTCCTCAATAGTCTAAATCATAACAATGGTGTAGAATACTATCGACGTCCTCCTGAGGCATACATCTCTTCAACAACTAATCTGTACGTTGCTTTAAAAAATGGCTCATCCTAACAACACCCCTTCATATCACATAGGAAACTTTTTCTTTACTGAAAAGTCAAGTATGGAGGCACTATGTGACACACAAGGAAATTCACATCATTTGCATACCATGATAATTTAAGGTTTTAGGCTGTCAAACGTTGTTCATCGGGAAAGGTTTTCTTAATCTAAGCTTCATCTTTCTCTTCGCCTTCTAACCACAGATAAGTGGTCGACTACTTGGTTTTCAGTCCTTTTTTATCTTGAATATCAAAATGAAGCTCTTATAATAGCAACACCCATCTAATTAAGTAAGGTTTCACTTTCTTCTTCACAATCAAATACTTAATGGCTACATGATCAGTGTACACCACCACCTTAACTCTAATATAATAACACTTGAATTTATCAAAGGAAAAAACTACAACTAGGAGCTCCGTCTCTGTAGTAGTATAGTTCACTTATGTTTTATTCAAAGTCTTCTTGGCATAGTAAATAGGGTAGGATACTATTCTTTTATCTGACTAAGCACTGCATCCATAACCGTATCACTAACATTACACATGAACTCAAATGGTTGATTTCAATTCGATGCTTGATGATAGGAGCTAAAATGAGATTTTTCTTTAATGCATTAAATGCTTTCAAACAAGCATTGTCAAATTTGAACTGTGCATCTTTCTTCAACAAATTATAAAGGGGCTTGAAGATTTTGGAAATGTCTTTAATTAACATCTTGTAAAACCTGCATGGCCAAGAAATTTTCAAACTCCTTTCATATTAGTAGAGGGAGGCGATTTTTTAATAGTCTCAATCTTTGCCCTATTAACCTTTGTGGCTCTAGATAAGATTTTATAGCCTAGGATAATGCCTTTCTTTGCCATAAAATGACATTTTTCCCAATTCAATGCTAGATTAGTTTCTTCACTTTTTTCCAATACAAATGCTAAGTTATTCAACATAAATCAAATGAATCAACATAAATACCTTCAAGAAATGCTCCACATGTCTAAAAGATCACTATTATACATCGTTAGGTTGTGGCTGGCGTAATGGCATCCTTTTAAATACAAATATGCCATAGGAATATATGAATGTGGTCTTCTGGGGAAATTTTAATTTGATTGTAGCCAGAATACCTATAAAAACAATAGTAGTACTCATGTCCAACTAGTCCATTAAACATTTGATCAAGGAATGGAAGTAAAAAATAGTCCTTCCTAGTGGCCTTGTTAAGAATCCTGTAGTCCATAAAAATTCTCCATCTAGTCACTATACGTGTGTGGATTAACTCATTGTATTCATTCTACACCACAATGACTTTTCCTTTCTTGGTATATTTTGTATTGGAATAGCCCAAGAACTATCTGAGATGAGGTAAATGATTCTCACATCTAACCACTTAATAATTTCCTTTTTAACCACCTCTTTCATCATTGGATTTAAAATTCATTGTTACTCAATTATGAGTTTTTGGTTTTACTCAAGTAAGATTTTGTGCATACAAAATGATGGATTTAACTTTAGGTAGCTTTTCTTTCTGAATCTCATCAAGTACAATTGAAATAATGACAAAAAGTGTAAAAGAATCACCAAGATAAGCATACCGCAAATGACCCAGTAGTGGATTGAGCTTTAGAGTGGGTGGCTTCTCTATAGATGGCTAAACTTTGACTCCTTCATCTTTAATTTCTCCAACAGTTCATCTTTTTATCTCATATTCCTAAGAGTATATATAACTCCCAAAGCCTTCTCATATTCCTTTACTTAATTAGTCTACATATCATTTCTATAAACAATTACATTCTCAAGAGAATCTTTAATAACATTCACTTTTAAAACCCTTTATACATCTTTCTCAATATCATCTACTTTAAAACAATCATTTGTCTTACTTAGAAATTACATGGCCTTGAACACATTAAAGTTTACCTCCTCATTTTGGACCCAAATAGTCAACTCCCCTTTTTTTCAGGTCAATCATTATTCTTCCAATTGCTAGGAATGGTCAGCCTAAGATGATATGTATCTCTCTATCCTCATCCATGTTAAGAACTATAAAATCTACTTAAAAGATAAACTTTTTCACCTTGACTAACATATCCTCAATTACTTACTTTGGATAAGTAAGTGAACGGTCTGTAAGCTAAATGTTACCCTAGTAAGCATGGTTGCACCCAATCCCAACTTGTACAGGGTATGATAAAGCTCCTTGGGTATTTTAATTTTGGCAATAGCTTCTTTTGTAGGATGTAACTATATTCTTCTATTAGAGCTACTATTTTATGATCATCTATCTTCCTTTTCCTAAACAATATATCTTTCATAAACATTATATAGCTTAACATCTGCTCAAGTGCTTTAGCAAATGGGATATTAATATACAACTTCTTGAATACCTTAAGAAATATAGAAAATTGCTTGTCAAGCTTATTCTTTTGTAACCTTTGATGGAAAAGCAGTAGGATGTAAATCTACCCTTATTGTTACATTGGTCTCCATTTTTCTGCTTTCTCTTGCTCATAAAGCAGAGCTTCTTATTTTTCTTCTTTAAATCTACCCATGTTTGTTTCTTATGTAGTCTATTGTTTCAGAGGTTACACTTCACTCGACTGCACCTCTTTGTCACTTCTTAAAGTGACTACTTTACATTGCTATTTTTCACTTCTAGGGTTGGCCTCAGTTTGCTTAGTAGAGCACCTTATGGATGGCTATTGATTAATGAAGCTAACTATCCTACTTATGTCCCCAAGGTTCTGAGAGAGGCTGCTTGGTTCTATAATAACTAATCAGTCTTGCTCATGTACTGCGTAAGTAAGTCTTCTAATGTTAGCTTCTTCTCTTATAAGAGTTGGACTGGTGGAGCATGAAATCCAGATAGATTGTTTGACCTGAAAGATTAGCCTTGATTATTCCAAGATTAACAATCTTGGCTGGTTGGAAAAATTCAGCTAAAAACTTGCATTCTAAATCATCTCACATAATAATCAATCTAGAAGGCAATGACATTAACTAACTTTTCTCTTTATCCTCAAGAAAAATGGAAACAACCTTAACCTAATAGCTTATTTGAAACTCTATTAAATCTAAAGGTGTCATAAATTTCCAAAAAGTTCATTATGTGCTCGTTCGGATCATCATTTGGAAGCTCCCCAATCTAAACTAAATCCTTAAGCATTTGAATGGTATTGAACTTCAGCCCCTTTGAGTTGGCCACGAGGCAACAGCCTCCGCCTTGATCTTAGATTATTCTTCAATGGTTCAAGTTCTCGCCTTGATCTTCCATAGTAGCCTTTTGTGATTGCTCTCAATGAATCCTTCGGAGTGTTCTTTTAATTTCAAGATCTAGAACAGTTAAATCAAGACTATGAGCTCTCCGTATACACTTGAATACCATCCTAAAAACAAAACAATATAAAACAAAAAAGTAAACAAGCAAAAATAAAAGTCAGAATTTAAAACAAGATAAACTAGTATTAGTATTGAAATGAAATAAAGTAACACTAGCCCCCGAAAATGGTACTAAAAACTTGTTATGGTGCTTGCATGATATGAGTATTTATCCTAAGAGCAAGTGTACGCTATCGTTAGCAAGTAATAAATAGTAAGGGGTGTCGATCATACGAAGACTAGTACTTTGCTTTATCCAAGTACTAAAATTGATTCTCTTATTTTTATCCAAACAAACTGATTCAATTAAAAATAAAACTACTCACTAATTAACAACAAAATATGCAAGTCACAAATTCTAACACTATCAATGATAAAAGAATTTTAAGATATGTAGCTATCTCTTAACCGTGTTTGTTATAGATATACTTTAAATGATAATTCCTTGGTTAATTATTGTTCACAACACTAGGCTTGCCACAAGCCTCTTCCAATGATCAACCAATTATACCCCCACTCAATCCAATATCTATATTCCTATGATATTGTGATTAACTGGAATCCATTAAATTCAAGTTGTCTTAACTATACATGGCAACTAGGTATATATTACTATCCTAATTGAAACTTGTAGATGCTAAAAATACAAGTCACACATCATTTTGTCCTAATATATTCAATGAGATGCCCTTTCTAAGTTTATCTCAATGAATCCAAAGTTCATCATAAGATTGGTCAAATCAAATGTAAGCATTAAGTACCAAAAAAATGAATAAAAATCAAGTTCATGCATTCAAAGTTGAAATATTTACAATACATAGTTAAGTTCAAAACTATAATCCTAAACAAGTAAAATTAGTTAAACATAATAAAGTTCAAAGAACATTACAAGATATAACATAATAGAACCAATTGTAGATTAATAAATACATAAATAAAGCTCAAATGGTCTTTTTAAGTCTTAGTTCTAATGCTTCTCTTACAAGTTTTAGTCTACTTTGATGAAGTTGATCCTTCTCCAAATAGATTCTAAGTGTTGAAATGTTTTTCTTTTCACTTAAAAAGTATGATTTATGACCTAGAATATGCTCCCTAAATGTTGAGATGAAGGTGAAATGTTCCTTTCATAAAAAATCGAAAAAGAGTTACTTTATATAATTCAGAAAATAACTGTAATGCTGCAGTGTTTTTCTTTATAACGCAGTGGCATTGTAAGCTATCATGTATGAATACTACAACGTTGACATTGAGTAATATTATGGCATTTTGGCGTTGCTATGTTGCATAGCTAGCACTGGAGCATTGATAAAGTATTGCTTTTTCCTTGCCTTCTAACGCTAGGGCATTGAGGATCTTGAAAATGTTCTGGGATCTATACTACTCATCCTCCATGTCAATGCTATAAAGTTCAAATTCCCAGAAACATTGTGGAATTTAGTGTTTAATGCAATGGCATTCATTCAATATAGATGAATACTAACGCATTTTCTTCTAGAATGCATCCGTGTTCTGTCCTTTTTTACACTTCCATCTGTGAAGTTTATACTCTTTAGCCTTTTTTTTACTGTTTTTCTCTCCCTTCAGTCTATTCAAGTGCTTGTTCTACAATTTTAATAGCAATAATCAAAGCTACAATTGAGAAATAGTATTTATATATATTTTACACTTATCACTGTGACAGTGGCAAGGCTTGGCTCTGGGTTAATGGCATGATCAAAGAATAACTTTCTCCTTATACTTCGACCCAGTCCACCATTAACATTGGTCAATCCTTCACATTTATAATGTAGAAGATTTATTGAATTCAATGATCAAACCTCTAAATCAACATCAATGTAATGCCATTTCTTTCTCAAACACTCATTCACCAACTCCACAAGCCATTTGTCATTTACCAATTCAACTTGTTCCCTTGTTCAAGGAATGGTGGCAGTGGCCCTTATCTCTTAGAAATAGAGGTCTTTCAAATATACCTTCACACACATAACTCTTTAACTCATTTAGACTACAATAGTTATTATATATATAGTACTTGCATTCTTTGCACCTAACACTCTCATAGTGATTGTAACATATTCTTCATTAGTTTCCATCTACAACCACATAGACAAATATATTTTTAGGGTACTACACATTAACCAAAATATTCTAATTTCATATCAATTGACAATAACCATCAACAAAAACAAAATAGCCATTGTCAGTAACTAATTCTATAACTAGAATGGCAACATTACACAATATTGTTCAATCAATATTATCACTAATAATTATTTACAGCAACATAAACCATGGTCATTCCATTGAACAAAACCTTAGAAATCTAACATTTTGTACCTAACTTAGAAAACTCTAGCAAGTTTTTTCAACCATCAAATGGGTCATAAATCCATGAAAATGGCTTAATGGAAAACACAAAAAAAAAAACCCAAATCATGAATAAATTTAGAAACTCATAAACCTTCCAACCAATAAAGAACAGTTTTATTTCAGACCCACAAATCATATGAAAGTCAATGATATGTTAAAAATCTAACATTTTTTATATAATATGAAATAAGACTAAAATCAATTTACTCACCATTGAAATAAGGGTTGTGGCTATAAATGGTGGCTGCTCGTGCTTTCAATCATTGTCAAGTGGTGGCTTATCTTCGATTTTGTTGGACAATAACGGTTCAGAGATAGCTTCACACAATCAAAATGGCAGGTGCTTGAAAGGAATTATTCCAAAGAGGGTTTGATGGTGAAAGATGAAAAATGAAATTTTTTTAAGTAATAATCATTTGATTATTTGATATGTGGCTATGATGGGAAAACTTGTGTGTTAGTGTTCCTAATGAGTTAGTTTTTTGCCCTGTTTTTGTCAACTTAAATGGTAGCTCATTAGCAGAAGGGGACAAAATTAGGTAATTTGAACAAAAGTTTGGGACACATATATCCTTAACCCAATTACTTTCGATAAATGGATAGAAAGAAATGGATTTTCTAATAAATCTTACAAATTCCCAACCGATGTTTTGGTGAGTTTTAAAAATGGTATATCAAGATTTTTAAAATTTAAAACAAAGGTTATGATATATATTATTCAATAGTTAGATGAAAGATGACTCAATTCATAAAAATTATTTCTATACTATACTTTTTATAATAAAAAAAGAAGGTGAGCATGAATATCTCTCAAAATAAAAATATGGATAAACATGATTTGTTTTGAATTACTCTAAATGATAAACTTAATCTATGTTAATCTCAAGAGTATAAGTCATTAGCAAGAAAAAGTCTTGATTAATTTCTTAACTAAAAATTTGCTTTTTATTGTTGCTTAAGTTTACATCATATGGGTTAGTCCAACAAGTAAGTAAAAGTTTAAATGCTTTTAATAAGGAATAAATAAAATAAAAGGTGATGGATCTATTTGAAATTATGCATGAGAGGCTCAAATGAAAATGGTTATTAATATTAAAGACATAAGGGTGCTGGTTAATTGATCAAGAGATAAACCTTGAAAAGGGACTTAAGGTATTGATTTTTATCTTTAATGTTTGGACGGTGATTTGGGCTTTGATTGTGCTTGATATATATATCGTTGTGGATTCTTAATTTGTCTTCTAGCATAGTTGAATCTAACAAATGCAAGTGTGAGACAAATTTATTAGATTTGATATTGTTCAGCCAATATTAATGTCTTGATGTTGTTAGTGAGCCTCTATTTTAATTCTAGTGAGGATATTATTGTAATCTCATTATTATTACATGGTGGAAGTTTAATATTGGACTATGGTCTCATAGGTTTTCAACATAAAAGTTTGGGGGTCTCATTATAGTTGCTTGTGGTTTCTTTGTAATATTTGTGCTTTCTGGTATATGGTAAACCATCCCATTTTAATAACACAAAGAAGAAAAATAAAAATATTTTCACTATATAGTTTTTGTGATATTTTCTATCAAAGTGGTATAAGAGCCAAATTGTGCAATGTTTGATTTTGTGTTGATTAAAATAAATGAGAATTTAGCATTCATGATTAAATTGAAAGTATGAAATTGTTCTATATAAAAGTCTAGATTATATGATTTATTTTATTTTAAAGGCCTACATGAACCCATTGAAGGAGATGGTATAAAACCTGGAAAAATGGATTACAAGCAATTAAGTTAATTCAAAAAAATGTTTTGGCACAATTAAACAAAGGATTAATCAAAATGTGCTCCACCATGTGGGAAAGGAGACTATGGCTAATGTTCTATAAAAGAAGCTAAAGTCAATTTATGAGCAACCTATACTACAAAACAAAGCTAATTTAACAAAACTATAAATTTGAAATGCGAAGATAGGGCAATACATTTGCACATTAGTGAATTTCAAGGCCTAGTGAACTAGTTAATAACTATAGATATTTCACTAGATAATGAGTTGCAAGCATTGTTATTGCTTAGCTATGTACCAAATAGTTGGAAAACATTAGCGGTGTTAGTAAACAACTCAGTGCCAAATGGAAAGCTAACCATGGAAATAGTTAAAGATAGAATACAAAATGAAGAATCTAGAAGGAGTGTAAGTTTGAGTTTACTGAGATAGAAACACTTTACTGAAAAGCATAAAACTTGAGGAAAAAGCCAGAGTAGAATTTTTTGGTAATGATAACAATAGAGAAAGATCCAATCCCAAAGAAAAAATGTCAAGTGCTACACTATTACAACAAAATGAGGCATGTAAAGAGAGGGTGCATGTAGGATGTGAAAAGAGAAAAAGATGAGGAAAAAGGTGATTCATAAAAGATTTAAAAAGAAAAGAATGCAAATATAGTAGATGGTGATATAACTATTGTTTATGAAGAGAATCCACAAAACTTACATGTCATACACGTGATTGGGTGATTGAATTTAGTGCTTAATTTTATGTTACTTTATATGGTGATTTCTTCACATCCTAGATTAGTAGGGACTATGACTAAGTCAGGATGAGAAATGATGGTACATATAAGATTGTGAGCACAGGAGTATTTTCTTGGAAACTAGTACTGACTACAGATTGCTACTCAAGGATGTCAGACATTATTGGCATTTTAGTTATATAAATTAATGTTTTGATGATAACAAATTTCATGTTGATTATAATACATTATTCTATTGGGTATTAAAGATTTAAGCTTATAAGGGAAGCATTTTATGAGCAAGTGAAGTACTCATGGAAACTTAAGAACTTTAAGACATTAACAAAATAGAATGGTATTGAAAATTATACTAGTGCTCCATAAGACTAAATCTATGCACAAACTTGGTGTCATTAGAAAGATAGTTGTGTCATCTTTCTAAAGAATATTATAGAAGTAAATTCGAAGTTGTTTATAAAAAGTTATAGCTAATTATTCAAGTATGTGTAGCATAAAAAGTGAAAAGCAGTTGTACGGTTTAAGCACTAATTTCATAACCGATTTAAACAAAATGAAACTAGTTAAACTAGTTTCTAAACCAGCTGAATCAGTTTTGTAATTTTTTTTTGGCTTTTTCTAACAGCTAGTTTTCAGCTCCAACAACTAGTTCTCTAATTTCTCTATAAATACCTCATTCAAGGAAGTTCAAATACATCACATCATCATACTTCAATATCCTGGAGCCTCATTGTGCTAAAATCTTTATATTAGCTCATTCAAGAGCTTAAATAATTTTTTTATTTGTATCAATTCTTGTATTATATTTATTTAAGTGTTTATAAAAAATACTTTGAGAGTTGAGGGATATACACATTCATTATAAGGGTTATATTGGCACTTTAGAAACAAATTTATTGACCCCTTAGAAGTCAAGTACTTTTATTCTTGGCCTTAATTTAAGGCAAGCTTAGTAGAATCCTTAAGGTGACTTATTTAAGGCATGAAAGTAGTCCATGTGAAGTGTCAAATCATGTAAACATTCAAGTACAATTGTTTTATCCCTTACTCTCTTATTTATTGCAATTATATTTATTTTTGAATTTTCTTGTATGTTAATAATTGCATAAATCATTCATTTTAGAGCATTAATCTTTTAAATACCTAATTAACCCTGCCTCTAGGGTTATCTACCTTTCATTTTCATTTAGTATCTGATGTAATATTTCTATATCATAAAATTAAGCACAAATATATGCTATCATAACAAGTAATAAATGAACAAAAAAGTAAGATGTGGAACCCACAAAGACAATATCTACTTTTTTACCAAGTACTAAAATTATGTCTATCTAGTAATTATTTAGAAAATTCAAAATTTAAGAATGAATATGAAAAATATAAAGCAATAACACAATGTCAAGAGATATGAAAAATAACAATATGGAGAAACCTATGATTAATATTATCCATTAATATGCTTTCTAATGATTAATCTTTCAATATTTAAATCTTAAGTTCTTGTTATGAACAAGACACGAATGTATTCACAAGTTTCTCCCAAAGTCATGTAAGTATATCTTAATTTATCAAATACCTATATTTCTATGGTATTTAATAAGTTAAGATTCATTAAGAACAAGTTTTATTGATCAGGCATGTCAATTTGGTATATTTCTATCCTAATTTAAAACTTGCATATATAACTTATGTTACTCTACAATCATGCATCAAATTATCTAGGTCTAAACACAATGATGCCTCTTTCGAGTTTATCAAAGTATTATCAAAACAATCACAATATTAGCCAATTATAATGAAACATTAAGAATAAATAATTTGAATAACAAAGAACTAAGTTTATTAAATATTATAAAGATATGACAATTAAGCACACATATTTAGTTCAAATATTAACCTAGAAAGAAAATTAGCTTATGGCTATAAGAGAATTGCAGCTAAAATATACAAAAAACATGATACAATCAATAGCAAATCGATAAAGACATCGAATTACTTCTTGATTGAATAACTTAAGAAACTCTTGCTGCTGTAGAAACCTTTGAATTTCTATCTATAGCCGCTTCAATTATGCTCTAATTTCTCTCTAAGACTTGTGTTGAGTGTCTCTTGAATGTCTTGTGTGTTCTCTAGAGGTTGGGGATGAGTGACCTTATATAAGGTTTGATTTGGATTGAAAACCTTAATTCTTATCGAATCAAGAATTGTATGATCACTGGGGCAAAATTCTTCTATCGCTGGGGTGATATGCCTTAATGTTGAATTGATGGAGCTGTGGGTTAATATTGCTAGAGCGGTAGGTTGTCGCTGAGGCGGTAGCATAATTTTGCTAGGGCAAAATTATGTAACTTGATCAAGTCATATTTTGGTATCTCTTATTTTGTCTTAGGTCTTGCTGCTAGAGTGAAAATATGCATATTGCTTGGGCAAAAATTCCAGTTTTAAATTTTGTTACATTTAAGTCCTTAGTTTTTGCTTGATTCGCGTCTTTGCTCCAATTTTTCATTTTGTTTGGTCCAAACCCTATAAATAAATAATAACATATAAATAGTATTTATTCTCATAAAATATAAAAATAAAATATGATAAATAATTGACAAATATGCTCTTATCAAATTCGCCCAAACTTAAGCACTTGCTTGTTCTCAAGCAATAAAATATTTAAAGAGAAAAATCAAAGGTTCACTTGACTCAATAACAAACATAGATTAAAAAAACATGTTAGGTTAGTTTGATAATCAAAATCATTGTCTCAAAGGTAGTTTAAATGACATAAATCCTAAAGTAGATAAATAATTATTTAACAAATCTAAATATCTTTATTTAGTCCCTTATTTATCCTTACAAATAATCACCATGTATGTTTGTGCAAGCAGCAAGTAATAGCTAAAACCATATCATGATTTACTTTATACTTAAGTTTGTATAGAAAAGATAATGTCTCAGCATTTGATTTGTATAATGGCACTTCTATATGGTTGTTTTTGCTACTACTCTATACTAATTAGAAAATCACATGTTTAGGGATTATTTAGGACTTTACTTAACTTGTAACATAAGACCAAGGTGGGATAAAAGGATAAACAATTTGGTGTAAGTCACACCATAAACACTTAGATTTTACTTATAAAGCTCTTGATCATTTTTTCCTTGCATTATAACCTCCCCCAAACTTATTGTATTTCCTAATTTTTTTTCAACCATTATTTTTGCAAAGAATGTCTTCTTGTTCTTGAGCTGGGGGTATTTTAAAGATATTTTTTTAATATTCCCAACTTAGATTGACAAATACCATCCCGACTTATTTTTTCATACAACTAAAACCTTTTCCTTTCAAGAGTATTTCTAAATTAATTCACGGTTTAGGGTGTTATAAATTTCTAAATAAATGAACTTTGGGCTTGTAATGTATTTAAACTGAAAATAAGGTACTAGGGATAAATTTATATCTAAGGTAGGCTAAAAATGCTTAATCGGTCCAAACATGGCCTAATGTCATTTCTCTATTCATGTGTTTCCTGGAATTTCACCTCAAACAATAATTAAAGGCAAATTCTAAAGTATTGGTCTTCAAGAAGTATACTCCCTAAAGCAAAAGTATCTCTAAATAATAGTTATAACTAATCTTGCTTATAAAGTGCTTAAAAATGGGTGTCTGCATGTGCAACTGTGTTTATTGCAAAAAATACGTATCTCATACATATTTGCTGCAGCGGAACATTTAAAACATACAATGAACACATAAACACATATTAATCAAATTAATATATCAAAAGTAAAGTTGCGAAATCACCAGAATGTGTAACGTTTTACACGTAAATATAGAGAATCTGCCCGGAGTCTCAATCGTAGGCAGTTCTAGTCACTAACTTGGTGTGCTTGGCGAGCAAGAACATCAGCTTCTTTAATCCAATACGGGATTAATCCTTTAACCCCAAAATGGCCAGTTCTTTTTCTTTGTTCTTTCTCTCCAAAATGAAAATTAAACAAATGCAACAATTGCACTTCCTTCTTTGTTCTCGTAAAAATACACATATATATCTCTAATTGATTATTATAATAATATTATATATTAAAATAATATATTTAGCCCTAGGGCAAAAATAATCATAAATAATATTTTATATATATAAATGCAGGACAACTATCATGCATAAATATATATTATATTATTAAAATATATAATATTATAAAATAATCTTAGTGTGAAATGATCATTTTTCCCTTCATGAATAGTTATAAAGTATTAACGGGTTCTACAAAATCTCACACTTGAGTAAACTCAACCGATGGTCCACAATGTGCCAGGTGTCATTATACAATTAGTGAATAACAATTATTGGCTAATTGTTGTATTTAACGCTTAAATATGGATACGCACGCATTCCCGTAGTAGTGCTGGATATTACTGGATTAAACAATTCAATCCAATACTTAGTCCTAGTACATAACGAGTACACTCTATATCATGGGACTACCTAGGTCCATGCACTATTCGGCAAATGGAACTATTTCTTAAGTTCGTGAGTAATGTCTCATGCACACATCACGAATATTACAAATTAACACGTTGAACCATACAAGTTGAGGTTACAATGTATACGTATAGTCCTCACATCATATATATCTTAGATGTGTGGAGACATAGATCAACATCATCAAATTCCCATGTGCTAATCCATAAACCTATCTCTGTAATGGTATCTCATTAAACAATATAAGCAAACATTTTTCCATATTATTTAACCCTATGAAAAATCCTTTCCTGGGTTCACTACTTATGGCCATAAGACTTTCTTGAGAAATTATCATGGAGCATTTAGATATATCACTCTCTATAAGAGCTGATAGATCCTATATCTATATACACTGGACTCCATGAGCATCAAATCATATCCAACGACACCTAGCGGTCAAACCATGAAAGGTCACTCACATGCGTAGAACCAAAGCATGGTGGATCACTCACAAGCCCACTGTGGTGCTTAGGTCAGAGGATCACGTATACTACTCAACTCGAGAGGACGTTCCATTAATGGCAACATAGGATGTCTATTGGGGTCCTCATGAGTCTGTTCAGTACTCAGTCCTAACTGAATACTCGTATGGCAATAAAATCTCCAAGATCATGATCAGCTAAGAATTACCAACTGTACCCTATAAATATAGACATACACTGATCTATTTGAATTAATGAGATCTGCGTTAGTAAAAATAGATCAGGAATAATATATTTAAGAACATGCTTGCATAATGACACATCTTAGCAACCCATTGTAACTTTTGTAACTATATCATTATAAACATATTCTGAGGTCTTTGTCCCGTTATAAACAATGTTCTAACTCTCGGAATATTTGCTAACTCTTAGCATTGCTCTAAACTCTTGTAGACCCTATCTGAACTCCTTCAGATAATACAAAGTCTGTAGCGTAACAAGTATTAAACCATATTATTAAGAAATAATTAGCAACATGATAAAATATACTCTATCTAGATATCAAATATTTATGCAAAATTGGGATGGCATATAGGCACAACCCAAACAGCTCAAATAAACTTATTCTAAAGAAGTAAATAATATTCCTTATAAGGTTATACTCCCTTAAAAGATCAGATGAATTTGTCAAAGGCAACTAGCTCTATAAAAATTTATGGATTTTTAGGAACTGATCCTTAAAAAGAATGAAGGAGATTCTTCCCATTAGATCATTTCCATAAATACAACAGATTGTCAGACATTATTGCTTACTTCATACAGAGGTAAAGACATAAAGTCCATTAAATTAAGAATATTCCTAGATCAAAGAAGTATTTTTAAACTTTTTGAATTATTATATAACATTCAAGGAACCAACACTTAGAAAAATCCCTCTTACTACATTGATGATTATTTATTAATAGTCATTTACTTGCTTTAATGTAATTTGAATGATATTAATTGTAGTCATAGATTACCTAAATATTTATTAAATCAATAAGTTAATATTATCTAATGACATAATTATTTGTCAAGAAAAGTTGACTAACAAAAGAGCATAATTCATGTATTATATTTTTGAAAATCCAATTATAAAATAACAATAGAAAAGAGATTTATAGCATGGAAAAAGAGAGTAGATATTCTTTTTCTAAGGAAGTCCTCAACATCAGCCTGATTAGCCTTCAGTGTCTTGTTTTATTCTATAAGTCATTGGAGCCGTCTCTCTAGTAGGGGGATTTTTCATCTTTTGAATTGATCCTCCTCTGTCTGATTCTTTAGTTACCCATTCAACAAATTCACATATTATTAGGATATATTCAACTCCTGCTAAAATACATATACAGTACACAAGGCTATCTTGCAACTGCTGCAAAACAACAAACATATCAGGAACTTACACTTACCTATTTCAAGAAACAATAAACACATAATGTGCCAATTACCATTATTAAGGAAGCATAACGTTTTTGCTTTCACACTCATAACTCATGTTTAAAAGTCTTCAACATTGCTTGGTCAGCACTGGTAAATGACCTTGATAAGATTATTGTCAAGCTTTTTCCATATGTCTGAAGAATAATGGAATGCTTCACCATCTCTCTAATACTTTATTTGATAAACCGTGGAGCAAATTCATCTTTATCCCTCTTGGCATAATGAAAGGGAGATCTTAGTAGGAAGTATCATTGCAACAAACCCTTACGATTTTCAACAGCACCCTTACTTTTCATTCTTGTTCTCAAATGTGGGAGGAAGGGGAGGAGTAAAGCCTCTAGGGTTAGAACACGAATTGGAGTCCTTGCTCACCTTGACTGGGTCTTCTATAAAAAAGAGAACAAAAAGTGTGAACCTTGGAAAAGAAGAATTTCAAATATTAGAATAGCCATACTCTTTACACTTATTAAAAGGAACGAAGTTCTCTGTTCCAACATCAAAATCAAATGAAGAAGGCTTAACTGTAGGAGCTTAAGCCTCATCTTCTATAAGAATTTCTCTTTCAGACTTTGGAGAAGGAATATGATCAGAAGGTTAAAGCTCTTGAGCAGCATCCAAAACTGCTTCTAGAACAACTTTAGTTGAATGAGGCCTTTGTGTAACTTCTAGAACCTCTATTTAAGTAGGTTATGGTGTGACTTTAGAAATCTGAGTCTTAGTAGTTTTGACCTTTATTTCTTGGAAGCTATAGTGGCATTTGCTCTTCTAGTTACCAAATTCTTCAAAGTCATTATTCTCTTTGCTTTATGATATGGAAGTTCAAGAATCATATCAGTGACATCCTTTATGTAGGCTTAGAAATATGGAAATCAAAAAGCAAAATTTAGTAAAAGAAGATAATACGTAGCATAACAGGAACTCTCAAATAAGTATACTTACCTTTTTTATCACATAGAGAATGCAACAAAGCCACTCCTCCTACTAAGAGAGGAGGAATAGAAGTGGATTTAGCAATAAAGAGACCAATTATGGCCACCTCAAGAAATCTTAGACTAATTGGTGGAACACAATTGGGAGAAGTATGAACTCTAGGGTCTTATGAAAGAACCATGTTCAAAGTTATGAAACTATCTTCTTAGTCTTCACGTATAGAAGGAGATTGGTCAACATCTAGAGGAAGGCTAGAGGGAATGAAATCCAAAATCTCACCTTCTTAGAAGTCCCACACTACTTCAACATTAAAAGCCATAAAAGAAAGAAAACTTTAGGAACTCAAGAGAATGGAACCAATGTAATGAAATAGAATATAGAAGAAACTCACTTATGTTGGGGAAGATCCCCTTGTAAGTATAACTTCCATAAAAATCCTCATTAGAAAGCTCATCGCTAGAACTAGGAATGAACAAAATTTTGTTGGAAAATAATCGTGGAACATGATGTGAATATGGAATGCCCTGGAATCAAAGGCCATGGAACCCATGGGATTCGAAGGTTCGGAGACGTTATAGTTAGCACTAGGCCTTCCAAGGTCAGAGCACAATGGAAATGGCATACTTACTCTTGACATGCATAGGCTAAGAGGAATTGATGGCTATAGAGGTAGGTATAGGAAATCATCTATTTAAAGAAAAACATTTTGAATAACCCTTCCCTTTTAGGAATGGAAGGAAAAAAAATATTAGTTATACTATCATAGAAGCCAAAAAAAGTATCTATTTCATACCTGTAACCAGGCCTTTCTAGTAGCCATTGACAATGATGATGTATTTCTTAAAACTCATTTTCTTTTCCTCAAAATTATAGAACAACTTTTGCATCTTAAGGGAGAAATAATGGTTGAGTTACCCTCGTTTGAAAGTGTGGGTGATGAAGATGTCATAGAGGGTTAAACAATAATAAAAAGGAATCAAATTGTTAAGGTGAGAAATATCCTAGAGAAGATGTGACATATTAAGGTGAATTTGGAGAGGGGACAGGCCAGTGACATAGAGCTAATGAATAATGGGTGGAATAAGGAATATAAAACACATTACATGTTTCTTAAACAGAAGAAGTTTACCTTTTTGGGTAGATGGTGGGTCTTGGGGAGATACCCTATTGAAAGATTTCTAGTTCGAACACTATTAGAGAGTTTGAGCTTAGACCTTAGTTCCTCAATAGGGAAATTGTTTAATCCATTCACCATTCTTACTAAATTGATAGAGAAAATTTTGAAAATTAGAGTTTCTTAATTAATAAGGAAAAAAGGAAAAAAATAAAAATGAGTGGGTACTATTAGATTGAAAATAAACAAGAAAAAACTAAGGTTAAATCGAGGAGTTTTTATAAGGCAAGAAAATAATTGCTGATGTTAGATGGGAAAGGACATGACTAATGGAATAGTAAAAAGTAGAAATGGGTGGGAAAGTTGAAAGATTAATAGAACATATAGTACTTATTGATTGGTTAAGTACATAAATATATCTTATAAACTTTTCTTTTAAGAGACACACTTCTTCACTTATGAGGGGGCATCTGTTAGACCTATATCCCATTAAGCCGAATTGGATCATGTCAAGTGTTTAAAGTCTAGTTTAACCAAAGAAGGTGTTTATGAAATTAACACACACAAATTGTAACTGCAAGTGCATAGGTCATGAGCAAGTAATAAAGTGATGAGTGAGTATCATTCCCACGAGGATTGGTATTCTAAATTAATGCTAATTACTATACTACTAACAACTTAACTTTATCAAGGATAAATTAAACACTAATATGATTATGGAATTAAAGGTGCAAAAAATTATAATTAAACAAGATCACGAAGAGTCAAATTTTAGGAAAGAATGTCATAAGGTCATGATTTCACTCTACATTTTCAATGTACTTTATAGTTAGTGATTAACAAATAACCTTGTGAATTCATTAATTTAAGGACTAGAACTAATCTAAATACTTCTACCGAGCATCAAATAAGATCTTATGCATACAGAATCAAGTTTATATCCCTATCTAACTTGTTATCTATACATGCATTAAGCTACCCTCAAGTGATTACCTTAATTCTATAAGTCTCCTAACTCAGTAAATTCAAAGGCTATGCTTTTTAATTCCAAATAAAATCAAAGGCTATGCTTTTTAATTCTAATACATAAGTTAAACTTTCCCAAGCATATAACCTATAAGTCTAAATCATCTAATTAATTTTTCAATCCCACCGGGACCATTAAAGTCATAAAAAGCATAAATAAAAAACATAAGTTATAGTTATTAACCAACTAGCAACATCAAAACATAGTAATCACTAGAGTTTCATCAAGCCCTAGAATAAGAAATTTAGCTATCCATAGTCAAATGCACAAATACAATAATCTAAGAGTTCATAAAGTAACCGTGTTCAAAATAATACAAATTACAAAAATAAACTTTAAACTAAAGTAAATGAGATAAGATGAGAATGAAGAACTAGTTGGAGAAGTTTATGGGATCTTTAATCTTAAAGGGTCTTCAATATTCCAAACCACAATATGCTTTCTCTCACTAGAAACCTTAGTTTTTACTCTCAAATTCGTGCTTTCTGCTTCATCATACATGAGACTTTTAATCTTCTTTATATAGGCTTCAAATTTGGACTTGAAAATTAAAATAGAAGTTCAAAATAGATTTGAGGTGTCAGCGGCACTTAGGTGCCAAGCATTTTACTTAATTTGGCACCTAAGTGCCACTTTTCGGCGCTTAGGCGGGGCACTACAGCAAAAATTTGAACCTACAAAATGACAATAACATACATAAAAGTCATATATTCTTATTTAAATTGTGCAATTACCAAGTTTAGTAGTTTAAAATAATAGATATAAAATATACTCATCAAACTCCCCCAAACTTAAATACTTGCCCATCCTCAAGTAAGGAGGGATGACTAAAAAGTAAAAGAAGACAATTAAAACATCAGGCTGGCAAATGATTAGCAATTTGTCCGAAAAATTTCTCATAACTACCAATCTTAAGAAAATTCTAAACATCCTAATAGTTCAACATGTTAATCTAATACTTATTCTACCTAAAAGTGACCTACTTGGTATGTGCATGTATAGCTAGAATAATTTGTCACATGCACTCTTACTTTATACATATAAGACAATGAAATGACCTCTATGAGTTTTTGCTTAATTAACACTCCATAGGATTATGTTTCGCATCACTCTCCACTAATATAGTCATACACATAATCAAGGATTAAATATGAATTTATCTAGCTTGTAATGTATGGCTAGGGTAGGGGTATGATAAAATGGATTAATTTTGACTTAATTCAAACTATAAAGACACATTCCTCTAAAGATTACTCAAACTAAACCATTTGTTTTCCACTCAATTTCTCCTAAACTTATTTCTTTGATTTTTTTTGCTATTTTATTGTTCATTTTTTTCTAAGTTAGAGGTATAGTGAACTCAATCTTCATTCATTTTTCATCCTTTTCTATTGAATTTTTGTTAGAATTTTTTTTTCAAACCACTATACCCCCAAACGTAAGTTTTTACAATTTTAAAACAAATAAAATCTATAATCAAAACCTATAACCCTTAAACAATTCACTACTTCATTTTATAAAATTCAATAGCTTATACAACTCTCAAAATCAGTGTCATGCTCATGGTGTGATGAGTATTAAGAAAGATTATTAAATTAATGTTGAGGTATTGACGTGGTTAGTAAAGAAAACTGGTTATTTGGCTCAACAAGGGTAACTAAAGGTAAAGAAGGGTAATTAAGGGTAAAAAAATATACAATGGATGGCTTGAACAACTCAATCAGTCCAAAGATAGTATCAAATCATTTCTTGGTTATGTATGCCCTAGGGTTTCGCCTCGAGTAATGCTCAAACAAGTTCTACCATGTTTTTAAGACCTTAAGTATTCTTGTTATACATAAATGTCTTCTAAGTAAGCATAGTAAATATATGATCCTAACTAGGTGCTCAATAAATCAAGCGGTCACAATATGAAGCCGAACTTATTATAGATTACGAAGCAAACAATCACAAAATTTATTGTTTTCAAAAGAAAGTAGCATTTAAAATTATGTTTCTATTCCATATCATTAGCCACTAATCATTTAACAAACCCATGACTAACAACAAAAAAAAAAAAAATACATGCAAAACAAAACAACTAAAAACAACAGTTATAAAAGAGTACGCATGATCATACACAAAAAATGAATACCGAATAGTGTTTCTCTCCTCCAAACTTAAATTTAGAATTGTCCACAATGGCAAACGTATGAGTGAATAAAAGAAACTTCCCTCAGAGATGATGACTTAGTATGGTGGTGCTCTAATTGTAAGGCCGAAATTATTTTTTGAGTTGGTGCCCAAAGCCCTTCAATAATGGTTCCTAACACTTAAAGTTTGATGAGCCATGTTCTTTGATGATGTTTGAGGTGGAATTTGGTATTTAGATAGCATAAGGATGATTAGAGATAGTGAGGGGCTGTTCAAAGGAGCTTAAGTATGGGTGTAAGTGAGTAAGGGTTTAGGTGGAACCTAGGTTAGGGGTGGTGGCACCTAGGCACCATTTACTATCAACTCACTTCAAGTGCTTCAGTTTTTAGCTCTTTAATACCTTGTTAACTCTACTTTTACTCTTTTTTTTCATTCTTTATGAGGTGATGACTTAATGTTTTAGCACATTACTAAAAAGAAAAAAAAACATTAAAAATTAAGATTGAAAGTGACAATTAAAATTCATGTGGGTTGCCTCCTAAGTAACGCTTGATTTAACGCATTCAAGTTGACATCTTTCAAATTCATAGGGGATCAAAATGGATTTTAGAAGCATAGCTGACATTTTTCTTTTTGAGCTTCCTCAACTCCATGATCAAATTTCTCACAATAGACTCTAACCATTTTAATTTATTGTTTTTCAACAATGATCTAAAATGAGAATTAATTAAAGAACTTCCTTGACTGATGTGAGCCATGCATCTTCTTTCTTTTCACCTTGTGCCTCATTACCTTCCCTTTTATCTAGGGATGAACATCACTATCATCTTGACTTGTGGGGGCTATTGCTTATTACTTAGGTGCATTCCGTTAATTCTAAAATATTTTTCATTCTCCATTGGCAATTTGATCTCTTTAATTACCTTGAACGTGACTATCACCTCATGCTCTCTCATTTTCATCTCTCCCATCTTCATGTCAATAAGAACCTTTCTAATAGTAAAAATGTTTGATCAAGAATTATTATAACTTCACGGTCTTCAGCTATATCTAACACAACAAAATCTACCGATAAGATGAATGTTCCCACTTTTGTTTACACATCATTAAGTAAACCTCATGGATAAGTAAGAGATCTATCCACCATTTGTAATAAATAGTTATGGGAGTTACCTCTCCAAGACCTAACTTTTTGAGATAGATAGAGGCATAAGATTTATACTAGCATCTAGTTAAAGTACGTTATGCGTTGAGTGAGCGTGTACATTTTAATTTTTAATTGTACACATAACAAATGCAAAAAAGTATTCATCTGAATTTTAAAAAAAAAATCTCATTACACTAATGAGATATTAAAGAACTTACACTTAAAGCGTGCTTTGTGCAGTTCTAGTCTAGGAGTTGGTTCGATCCTTTAAGCTAGAATAGTAATTTTCTATTCTCGCTAGAATATTTAACTTAAAGCAGAACTTGTTTCTAAATAATCTCTCGGCCCTTTACTATTTGTACTTACAATTTTATTCACATCTTAGAATTGAAATGAATTTGGCTATTTATAACTAAAGCTGTTGCAAAATTTAGCTACTCAAAGTCAAAATGGTGGCTTTAATATGCAAGTATGACAATGAAAACTTTGCATGAAATATGGACAACACTTTGTCCAAATAAGCTTGACAAAGATTATCAAGCGTTGTCATGTTTTTTGCAGAATAAAACCTAAAGGTTGGCTTATAAGTTTTAGCGGAAATCATTTTCTTCAAATGCATGCCATGTGTAGCAAATGCACTTGATTTGGTGAGCTTGTTACATAAATGTGCTATCGATTACTATTTGGCCAAAAATGGGTTCTTATGGTAACATTTAGAAATTGTTTCAATTGACTAATATATTAACACTTAATAATAAATTTAGCCAAATTAAAACATGACACAAATTAATATAAAGCCATTCCTTTACATATTAAATAAATGGCTTATTTATATTATGTTATGTGTCATGCCATTACAAATTAATCGCATGATATGTGGCATCCAACAGAAAGGTTAAAGTGGCAAGATTTAATTGTCGAGATCACGGGATTAACATTTAAACCCTTTGATCTCCCTGAGAGATCTTAAAAAAAATTTAATTTTTCAAGAACTTTCCAGATTGAACTATTCATTTCGGTATGCTACCCTAGTGTACAAATAAGTACACTTTATATAGTGAGACTCTCTAAGTTCACACTCATTTTGTCTTATGGAACTCTTCCGTAAGTCTATAAACGATTTCCCACACATATATAATGGAAATAAAAAAATAGCGTATTGAACATACAAGTTGAGGTTAATACATATTTGTATAATCCCTCCATCATTTATATCCTGGAAAAGCAGAGACATAGATCATCACTATTAAGTATCCATATGCTCTACGCTTACACTTATCTCCAGATTTGTATTTCGATAAAAAAATATTCATAAATTCTTTTACAATATAATTTGTGACATAGAAAATATTTTTTTCGAATGAATTACTTATGGTCATAAAATTTTTTGGAACACAATCTTGGAACATTGGATATACAACTCACCCATATGAGCTGACAGATCCTATATCTACACATATAAAACTCTATGAGCATCGGACCATACCCAACAACACACAGCGGTCAAACTATGGAAGTTTTTGAAGCATGGAACCTAAGTATGGTAGATCACTGACAAGTCCACTGTGGTACTCAGGTTAAAGGACCATGATTACCACTAAACTCTAAAGGAGTCTGTTTAGTACTTAGTCCTAAATGAATATCTATATGTCTATACGAGCTTCAACTAAGCTTATAGTTTGCTAAGACTAACTATTTGGACTATTTAGATATAGACATACATCGATCTATATTAAATAAGGTTTCCACCAACAAACCCACATCAATGAAAATATATCAGGAACACAATGTTTGAAAACATACTTACACAATGCAATTTCTTAGTATTATTTGCAACTCTTAGTGACTATGTCATTGCTAGCATACCTTCAGATCTTTATCCCATTTCAGATAAGGTTTTAACTCTTTAGATCTTGTTTACTCTGATAACCTGCTAACTCTTAGCAGTACTAGCACTTAGCAATTATAACTCTTACCATTACTAACTCTTAGCCCTGGTCTAAACTCTTTTAGACCAAATCTGAACTCCTTTATATCATACAATATCTGAAATATTACAAGCATCTTACCATATGTATTTAATATTAACAATTTTATTTAAAATATTAATTATATAAATATTAAATAATTCATATTTATACAATATTGGAATAACATATAAGCACCAATTTAAACACCTAGATCACAACAAGGCCTTTTAAAAAGGTTATATTCCCAATAGTGTAAAGGATAATGCAGCTCCCCGGATCCTTCATCTTTTAAGGCAACTTTCTTTGAAGAATTACACTATATTCCTCCGTTAGCCTTACCATCTCATCGTCCTCAAACGTTTTCTTCTTTGACATCATTTACATCATAAATTTTCTATATTTAGCATTTGCTCTCAAGCATCCATAATGGGAATATTGATGTGAATCTTTTTAAAGTTTTTAGTGAAATTATAGAATTAAGCATTTAACATCTTTTTTTAGAAGCATTAAGGGTAATGTAATAGTTGGGTAATAATATGAGGGTTGTCTGGGAAAGAGATGGAGTTTGAATTCACATTTTATAGTTCTGGCTCAACCTCCTTCTCTTCACCATCACTCTTCTTTGGCTTCAGGGCTTCCGCTTTCTTTCCACCCCTAAGAGTGATGGCCTTCCAATACTACCTCAGGTTAGCCACCATGTCACTTGGGAACTTGTTAGAAGATTGGTTCTTAATTGCATCCGCAAGTTAGCTAACTTGCACCTCTAGGGACTTCAATATAGCATTCCTGTTGGTGTAATATGTTTCAATATTATTAAGATGGACCTCATCCTTGTTGAACCTTTTTTTTGTCTCAATGTTAAAAGTTCATAAACGGTCCTCTAAAGAAGGCTTTTTCTTGACCACTTGTTGATTAAATCCTAGTAGAGGTTGCAAAGCATTTCTTGGATTGCCATAGGAGAAATTTTCATAATTTCAGAGCTTAGGATGATAATGTGTAGCAAGTTGTTACTCTAGTAGTTAAAGTTGTGGTTGTTGATATATTGGACTTGTTCGAGATCACTCCCTTCATCTGTATATGACACATTTGCAACTATCATTGGATCTTTATTAGTTGAAGTCTCTTTAGCATTGAATGCATAAATGTGATTTGCTAAAGTCGAAACCTGAGTTGAAAGTGCAACAATAGAGTCAAATTTATATACCCTAGTGACCCTTTGTGCAATGTACCTCTCATTAGGTCATTGGTGGTTGTTACATGCCATTTCCTCCAACAAGATTTGAGCCTCTTTCGTGGTTTTTGACAACAAAGTACCATCTACTGCTGCATTTATAATAGTTTGTGTTTGTCATTTAATCTATCCTATAAGATTAGTATTTGGAACCAATCTTGGTATCCATGTTAGAGGCAGCTTCGGATAAGGCCCTTGAACCACTCCCAAGTTTTATAAAAATGCTCAAAATCTAATTGCCTAAATTGTACTATCACTCCCTAAAATTGAGAAGTTTTTTATAATGGGAAGAATTTAGTGAGAAACCTTTGTGCTAGTTCTTCCCATGTTGCAATGCTCCCCAATTACACGGATTGGAGCCAACCTCTAGCCGTGTCCCTAAGTGAGAAAGGGAACAAGCGTAGCCTAATAACATTATCTAAAACTCCATTCATCTTGATGGTGTCGCATATCTCCAAGAATATGGCAAGATGAACAGTTAGGTCCTCACTTAGTAAAGATCTATATTAATTTTGTTGCAACATATTAATAAGGGACAACTTTAATTCAAAATTGTTGGCTTGAACTTTTTATTGCCGAATCTTCGAATAGTTCTCATTAACCATAGGCCTAAAATAGTCCCACAATACCTGTGGTTGTTAATGGTTGTTATTATTGTTGGCTATAGTTTGATCTTGATCTCCCCTTTCTTTTCTAAATCTCCACAAAGTGCGCTCTACTTCTAGATCAAAAGGCAAAAGCTATAAGCTATAAGCTATGAGCTATTCTTATAAACCTTCAAAACACCACAACAATCATAACTAAACAATAACAAAAGAAAAATAAATTTATAAATTAAAATCAAGTTGTTTATCCACAATATCAGCAAAAAATCAAAATTTATGATCCCTAACAACGATGCCAAAAATTGTTTGTGAAATTAACACACAAGAATTGTAACTATAAGTACACGGGTCGTGGGCAAGTAATAAAGTAATGAGTTAATATTGTTCCTACGAGGATTGGTGCTCTAAATTGATACTAATTACTATAATACTAACAACCTAACTTTATCTAGGCTAAATGAAACACTAAGATGATTAAAGAATTTAAAGGTGCAAAATAATAAAATTAACAAGATCACAGAGAGTCAAATTTTATGAAAAAATGGTCCTAAGGTCTTGATTGCACTTTATCTTTCCTATGTTCTTTATAGTTAGTTATTAACAACTAATCTTGTGAATTGATTAATCAATAATTTAGAACTAATCTCATTACCTCTCCTGAGCATCAAATGAAATCCTATATATACACAATCAAGTTGATATTCCTATCTAACTTGTTATCTATACATGTATTAAGTAACCCTTAAGTGATTACCGCAATTCTATTTCCTAACTCAATAAAATAAAAAGCTATGTTTTTTTAATTCTAACAAATAAGTTAAACTTTCAAAGCATATAACTCATAAGTCTAAATAGTTTAATCAATTTTCCAATCCAATTATAAGCATTATACTCATAAAAAGCATAAATTTAGCTATCCATAGTTAAATACACAAATACAATAATCCAAGAGTTCATAAGAGTAACTTTAAACTTCAAAACATCAAAAATTAAAATAAATAAATAAACTTGAAACTAAAGCAAATAAGATAAGATGAGAATGGAGAACTAGTTGGAGAAACTTTTAGGGTCTTTAATATTCAAGAGTCTTTAAGATTCCAAACTCTAATATACTTTCTCTCACTAGAAACTCTTTAATTTTTGCTCTAAAATTTGTGCTTTCTCCTTCATTATAAATGAGGATTTTAATCTCTTTTATATAAGCTTAAAAAATGGGCTTCAAAATTAGGATAAAAATTTTTAAACGGATTTGAAGTACTGGTGGCACCTAGGCGTTAATGTGCCAAAACTTGGGTTTTTTTGCACCTAGGTTGGGCACTGTAGCAAAACTATTGTGGCATTTTACTTTTCATAGCCATTATAGCAATCTATTGTAGCATATTAAAATTTTTGCCTTGTTTTGTTTGAATTTTTATCCTAAATAGCTCTATTAACTTTGAATCTACAAAATGATAATAACAGACATAAAAAATCATATATTCTTATTCAAATTGAGTAATTATCAAATTTAAAAATTTAAAATAATATATATAAAATGCATTAGGCCTATAGCAGAAGTCCATTTCCTGGAATGAAGGCAACCTATAGCAGGTAAGTTGAATGCACTAGTTTATGAATTTCATAAGCTAGTCGTGAGCATCATAAAAGGTAAGAATAGGCTGGAACTTAACATTTATATCAAAGTATTTTATGTTAAATACTGTTTCTAATGGCTAAAACACACATTTAATAAGAAATTAATTCTGATAGCATAAATTCACCTGAAAGCCAATTAAGAACACATCTGATACAGGTTTAATTACTAATTCATAGCTAAGATTATTTGAGTTATTACCATAATTACTCATATAATAACTCGAATAGTCTCTTTTATAAAAGGACAAAAACTTGATTCAAGTGAAAGGCTTTTGGACTGTATTTTTAAGATTTATCATTTTAGGAACACTCATGGAACTCCTCAAATAGAAATTATCATCATTCTAAGCACAAAAACCCAACAGCCTTACTTGTTCTTACATCTAATTCTACTTTCATACATGTACACTATTTTACTTTTTAAATTATTAATTTGAGCATCAAAATACTCTTTTTTACAAAAGGGTCATCAAAATACTTTCATTCCCTCTCTTTTCCTTGTAGGCATATATTTTCTATCTATTAATTTATCTAGTTTTTAGTTTTGTGCTTGTCCTTGCGTTGGTTTCGTCGAGTTTGTTTCAGGCCGGCGGTCCGTAGGGGCTATTGTCACAGTCGCAATTCCTGTTAAGGCTTAGCGAGTTCTAGTTGTGCAGTTCTTCTGAGCATCATTGTCATCCCCTCCGACAAGCCATGCATTGTCCAGCCTTTCCTTGTTGGCGAGTTTCTGGCAAACCTTATTAGCCGTGCTGTGCACTACCGCCCTCTTTGGAGCTTGGCCGACAACTATACCCCTACTGAGATCGACAATTGCTGTGGTTCGTTGATCCTTGCCGCGGCCTCGACAGAGTGACACAATTTTTATCTACATTGACAAGCTCTTGAACCAGCCGCCATCATCTAAGCCGTAGGGTTAGTAGCCACTAACCTTCTCCAACAATAAGGATATTTTCCGACAGTAACAAATCCTGGTTGTTTATTTGTACAATTTGGGGCTTACTTAGTATTTGGTTATTTTAGGCTTGATGGATATTTTTTATGCCTATTATGTATATTTTATAGTTGTTTATAGTTGGATTCATGATTCCCCCTTCTGCGTGAAGGATGTTTATTTTTCTCCCAAGTTATTCAAGTTATTTTTTCTCTCTTCTTTGGAAGGGATTTCCCAAATGAAGATATTGTTATCTTCCTTGGTAGAAAGGGATTAGGGTTAAGCTCTTGTTAGTGTGCAAGTATATGTTAGGTCTTGTTAATGTATCTGATAATTCTATTAGAAGCCCCTAATTCTATATCTTATTTGGATTCTTTAATGAAATTATAGTTATTTAAAAAAAAACCAAAAACTACAAATTCGTGATCAACTCCATAATGTTCTTTTGCTCTTATATTTTGAGAGAGAAGAAAATTTATTTTGGTAAATTTGAGATTAAACAGTATAAATCCTGTGTGATGGTACATTCCTCTAAGTGATATTAGAATGAACTTATTTGAAGACGTTATGAAAATTCCTAAACATTTGATTTTCTTGAATTTGTAAATTTTATATCATACTTTACACCTTTATTAAAGAGTTTTTTCGTTGTTGATTCTTTTGTAATTTTTTTTTTCTTTTCAATTGTTGGGCCCAAATTCGGGAGACCCAACAAACTCATTGTCACTCATTCGAAGCCCAACAAAAGAAAGAAAACTCAAGTACAAATATTCTAAATAGATTGCACTATAGGAGAACCACTCACTCAAAATCTTCCCAAAATAACAATAGTCACATCCTACCGCGACCTTGACAAACCTTTGGAAGGACGCATTTGATTCAAGGGTAAGAAAGCAAGTATGCCAAAAGCTCTTGGATATAATTGACGGTATCTAATCCCTATCGTTAAATAACTTTAACAATTTTTCTAAAGAATGTGCTTGATCTAATGGTGAGGAAACAGGCGCCTATGTTGACGACCCAACTCAGAATCCTCTATCGTAGGCTTTATTAAGCTCCGTCTGGTACTCTAATTAAAATTTCTTAAAATCTAACTAAAAAGGTTGAAAATTTCTATAGAGCAAATCCTTAATTCTTTTTAATAATTATTTTATTTTATAAATATTAGTGTAAATGTTTTTTAGAAAAAAAAACCAGATAAACTTTTCTCTATCTTTCTAAAAATTCAAATACAAAATTTGCACAAAAATATACTTCTAATTTTAACTAATTCATCATTTTTTAAATAGAATCTCCGGTCCTTTTTAAATCACTCTCAACACAATAATAAAAAATTTAATAATCATATCAAAAACACATTTACATAAAAATAAACATAACAAAGCAATTATAAATACTACTTGCTTTGGAAATCATGATTTCATTATAAGTCATCAATTTTTTTTTTCATTTTTAGACAACTACATAATATATGCATCAATATATATTTACCTTCACATAAACAATTGTCTTTATTCGAGCCCCATGAGTTTGTAACAACAGTCTGGTGCCTAGCATATGCACCTGAAAGAGGTTTGAAAAACAAAACAATATAAAATATAAAGTGAGTTAAAAAAACTTAATGAGTGTATAAATTTTGCTAGTAAAAGTAGAACTATTCATACATCTGAATAAAACTAAATAAAATTAATTAAAATTGAATAATAATATTTCTCAAACCTTTAAGATACTATAAATATGTAGAAACGTCAATTTTATATAAATTCTTGCCGAGCATTTTTAAATAATTTCTAAAATAGTTGCTACAATACGCGAAGCATATTAAAACAAAATACATATCTATGTAAGTGCAAAAAATTTTAAAACTATAAAATATTTTTTAATTTATTTTTAAAATTATAAAAGTGCTAAAATTCTTGCTCGGTCATTTTCTTTCTAAAACTATACCAATGGCATCTCTACTGCTCTATACCCACGTAACAACTAACTAGCACAGTACGACGTGAATAGGTCACAGGAGTCTAAACTAGCAATGCTTATCGTGATATCTAAAAACATCTTACTGACTATGCAACGAAATTATACATTGCCTACATATAACGAGACAATATCTCGTACGCATTGTGGGCAACTCAACTAACTCGATTCGACAGACATCACTTTTCGGAGTTAGTAACACACCCCCTAACACGTGCCCAATGCATAAAGGATATACTGGTCAGGTCTTAAACTATCACCACTCTGTTAATCTGAATTAAGGGTAACCAATGGCCTTTGAAAATAATTTTAATAGCTAAAATCATTACGCAAAATATTTTTTTTCCACTTTTGAACTCATAAATAAATTTTTCTATAAACAAAAATAACTAAGATATTTTTTATTTTTCTTCAAATGTATATAAGCTAATATTCATCGAATATTCTAAAAACAATATATTAAAGCATAATTAAAAAAGCAGAAATAAATTAAAATTTTCCCACTCACAATCCTTTTCAAGCTCAACACTGTGTCTACTAATATTTTTTGTCTATTACGCTCGGCCTTCCGTAACCTACGTGCCACATTTAACGTTAAACCACACACTAATACTAAACTTGATGTCCACATTGTCAGTGTCCATTCTATTAAACATGCATCACTTACGTACATATAAATATTCAAAGATATATTATTCTATTTATCAATTATTTATTCTACACACTCACACACATTTATACTGACTTATACAACATACATATATATCACATAAATATATTCATATACATTTATGTGTATATATATATATAAATATAAACATATATACATACAACCATACTTACATGTTTACATAAATCTATACATACATTCACATATATATATATACATATATACATGCATAAATACATACAAACATACATATGTATTTCTATTCATTAATTGACATATATGTATATCTACACCTATATATACCAAAAATAGATGTATACACACATAAAGATGTATATATACATATCTATATACATATATATATACACCTAAATACATAACATAAATACTAAAATAATAAATTCTTCTTACTTCTTTCTTTTTCTCATTCCTTCTTTTCTTTCTTTCTTCTCTTTTCTTTCTTTCATCCAGTTTCTTTCTTTCTTCCTTCGGCAACACTTCTCTCGCTCTCTCTTTTTCTCTTTTCTTCTCTCTTTTTAGCTAACACTTCTCTCTCGCTTCTTCTTCTCACAAAAATTTATCCTTTTCTAAACACTTCTCTTTTTTTTTAATCAATTGGAACAAAGCACATCCACCAATTAAAACACTACAATTGCCCCCTTTGTAACTTTTCCATAACCAATCACAATAACACACACATACTCACTTTAATTAACACTTATCCCATTTAAAATAATATAATAATAATATAAAATATTCATAATATCTATTATTATTATATTATTAAATTTGGATAAATATTAATCAATTTAATTACTTAATTAATTTATATTAATCATAGTTAACTTTTAACTCAACCTTTGTTAATTCTTAACCGTAGTTAAGTTAATAAATTAATTAAATAATAAATATGTGATTTTACCCTATTTTCATTTAACGAGGTTGATCGATCCTCTTGTGCGGGTCCCACACTACCACACTAATGGGTTAATATTGTAGGAGATTTTATATACTTGGGTATATGCATGTACAATTGTGTTTATTGCATAAAATATGTATCATATACATATTTAACGCTACGGAAGAATTAAATCATATAATAAACATAATAAATAGTATATTAATCACATTAATATATTTGAATGGTTGAGAAATCACCATAACTTACAACGTTATACACGTATTTTTTAGGAGTTCGCATGGAGACTAACTCGTTAACAGTTCTAGTCACCAACTCGATGGGCTTGATAAGCTAGAATAGCAGCTCCGTATGCAGCACTGGACTTAACTCTTAAACCCTTAAAATGGATGATTGTGTGTATTTTTCTTTTTCTTTAGAAAGAAATGAAATAAAAATTAAAGCAATTCATAATTGCTTCTCTAAACACCAAAATAAAAAAATGAAACAATTTCATTTCTTCATCCTCTCTCAGTTAAACAAGAAGAATTCTTTCTCTCGTTCACCATAAGAAGAAAAATGGACTAATTTCATTTTTCTTCTCCTTGTCCACACATATGGTACACACACCACATACAAATCTCAATCTCTCTCTCTCTCTATATATATATGTAATAATAATATTATATAATATAAATAAAATACATGGCCACCTTTTATGGATAGAAAATATTATTATAATAATAAAAATAGATGACAACTATGTACTTAATAATAAAATAATATTATATAATACAATAATATATAATAATGAAATATTTGATTATTTAATAATTAAATAATCAATGTGTGAAATAATTATTTTACCCCTCATGAATAGTTACCAAGTCTATCCCTTAGTGGGTTCTACCATAATCGCACTTGGATAAACTCAATCGAGGGTCCATAATGTGCCACATATCATTATATAATTAGTAAATAATAATTATTGACTAATTGTTGTATTTAACACTTAAATACATACACACGCACATTCCCGTGGTAGTGCTGGATATTACTGGATTAAGCAATTTAATCCAGTATGCTGCCCTAGTGCATAATGAGTACACTCCGTATCACGGGACTTCCTAGGTCCATGCCTGATTCATCAAATGAAACTATTCCATGAGTCTGTGAATATTGCCGCACGTACATGTCACAGATATACAAATCAGTACGTTGAACCATGCAAGTTAAGGTTACAACATATACGTATAGTCCTTCCGTCATGATATCCTGGATGTGCTAGGGATATAGATTATCACCGTCAAATCCACATGTGCTCATCCATGTCATATCCTTAAACTTGTATCTCATTGAACAATATGTACAAACTCTTTTGCCATATTGTTGCACCCTTGCGAAAACTCTTTCTCGGAATTAATGCTTATGGCCACAAGACTTTTTGAGATACAGTCTTGAAGCATCTAGATATATAACTCCCTTTGTGAGCTAATAGATCCTATATCTGTACACACCAGACTCCATAAGCATCAGACCATACCCAGCGACACCCAGCAGTTATACCATAAAAGGTCTATGACATGCATGGAACCAAAGTATAGTGAATCACTTACAAGCCCACCGTGGCACCCAGGTCAACGTATACTACTCAAGTCGAGAAGATCCTCTATTAACGATGTACATAGGGTGTCTATCAAAGGCCCTCATGAGTCTATTCTATATTCAGTCCTAACTAGATACACATATGTCAATATGAACTTCAAGCGCACGATCGGCTAGGAATAGGTATGACATATGCTGACCTATATAAAGGTATCTACCGACAGACCCATATCGACAGAAATAGATCAAGCACAATATTTGAAAACATACTTGCGTAACTGACATTTTCTAGCACCTGATTGCAACTCTTGCAACTATTCAGTGACTAGTATATTCCCAAGTCTATATCCCATTACAAACAAGGCTCCAACTCTTGGTTCTTTGCTGAGTATTATAACCAGCTATCAATTAGCTATGCTAACATTTAGCATTTATATCTCTCAGCGAGACTAACTATGAGCCTTTATCTAAACTTCTTTAGATCAGATCTGAAATCCTTTAGATCATACAATGTTTGTAATGTTACATGACATAGTACCATTTAAATATGTATTAGCGATTTAGTAGGAATGTACACTTGGATAATACACAAGTATATGTACATTCAGGGATGGCATGTAAGTACCAACTTTAATAAATATAACCACATTGAAATATTATTCGCACATGCCACATAAAAAACTATTTACAATAGGGTCAAGGTCCATTATCCCTATAATATTCTATTGCAATACTTCAAAATTTAGGTACCTATGATATTCATATGAATCGGGTCTTACACTTGTTTAGTGATGGTGGAGAATTATGAGCAAATCCACATTTTGTTCTTCAATTATCCTCTTATAAAAATGAACTCTTACTACACATGAAATGACATACACTCTTCATAATTTTAGAATATTCTCAATTTGAACTATTGTTACTATTCTATTGAATGTTTTCTCTTTAACCAAACACTCTACCAGTTATTTATCTTTACCAAAATCCCTCTTCCTTTACTAACTTGAGCATTAGAGTGTCTTTTCCAAGTACATGAAGATATTTTAAGCTAAAAGAAGCGGAGGGACAAGGACTTGAAGTCATTGGACCAAAAAAGCACTTATTCTAGAGACTTGGTGCCATTTGTAGGAATCGTTTTACTCTAAAATGGCCACATCTCAATAAAATCTAAGATGAAGATGAAGATAGTTAGATTGGGACATAAACAACCAATTGATCGAAGTAAAAAGAGACAGTGACGAGGAAGGAATCGAGTACTATTGAAGCAACCATGATAAATGGAGAGATATTAGTCACAATGGGCAATATATCGTCACTGACATCTCGGCAAAAATTTGAAACAGTTGGAAGAATCAAGGAAAGAAAACCAGAAGCTGAGAGAAAGGCTGACGGTGATGAAAGGGTTCCAAGATCTAAATTAGAAACATAAGATGATCAACATGACTATTCTAGCGTGATGATTGGGAGGAGGATAGAGCTTATTGAGCAGAGAACGATCGAAACAAAGAGAAAGAAACAAAACGTGCTGAGGTGACTATGAGAAGATGAAAAAGCCGAAGATCACTGAGGATGCCATGCTCCTAGGTCAAAGGGTCAATCAAGGTCCAATCATTAATTCAATTCCTTTAGAATCGAAGCCGCATAAGTTTATGGTTTCAAATTTTCAAATGTATGACAAGTTAGGAGATCTAAAAGAAAACTTGTTCCACATCAACATAAAAAATGATCATGCATAATGACAATGGCCCACTTAAATGTATCACATTTCCTTCAAGCTTGAAAGGATTGACTTAAATTTACTTTTGAAGCTTGAAGGAAAATCCAATTGCTTCTTACAATGAGTTATCCATATAGTTCATATCATATTACATGAGGAATTGGAAGAGAAAGAATGGGTCATCAAATTTGTTTCTCATTAAATTAGAAGCAAGTTAGTAGATTAAGAATTTCTTAAATTGATTCAACAGAGAGCTGGGTAAGATTAAAATTTGTGATATCGAGATCACTGCCCAAGTATACCAAAAGGCTCTGAGAGCTTTTATTCCCTACTATTAGTACCTAGTGAGGAAGAATTTTACTTCTTTTGAAGTGATCAATCAAAGTTGGGAGCAAAATAATTGAGGAGGATGATTCTACAGCTATGAAGAAAACATTTATTTTTATAGCCTAGAAGTGTGAATACTACAAATGACCTTCTCATCGGAATTATGTGTTCCAACCACTAATTTCGATCAACAAATGGCAAAAGTATGTATTATAGCCAATAATTCTACTAATGACAAATGACACTCCATGGCCCAAAAACACAAATGCTTGCTTTTTTGATTCAATAAAAAATGAATTAATAAAAAAGATTTGATGCTAATTTAAATTTCAAAACAATGAGACTAAAAGGAAAAATTAGAAAAAGAATTAGTTTAAAACTCAAAGAAGGAAAAAAATTAGAAGATTGAGAAATATTTTGTATTTAAATTTATAAATGTTTTTCTAATTACTACAATAAAATACTGATAATTAAATTAAAAATATTGCAAGATTGAGATTAAAAAAAAGTATAAAGTTTGTGTTTCTAAACCATCTCTAGATCTTGACAATAAGGGAAGAATAAACATGTGAGTTAGATTGAAAAAGAAAATAAAAATTTAATGGTCTGAAAAGAGAATAAGAATTACAAAATTACTGGAATCAATTTAACAAGGAGTAAGCAATTTATTTAATTTATATGAATTTTGTATTATTAGAAGGCCATATAAATATTTGAGAGGGCCAAATTATCATTTTTCACTTGTATGAAGAATAATATTACACAAAATGCTATTAATAGGTTTGGCAAAGGTTGAAGGGTCTGAAATTTGTGGTTTCCAAAGTTACTATTGAGTTTTATTTATTAAGGCCAAGATTGTAATTTTGAATGTGAGATATTTTATTTAAACTAAACGCTGCAATTTTGTAACTAGTATATATTCTCATTTAGGTTTCAATTTAATACAATTAGTCATTTTGGTTTAGGCTACTTAGTGTTTTTAGCCATCTCTCTCATTTTGCTCTATTCTTCGTCTTCACTATGTATTCACTTAGGGTTTACTCGAGTTTTGAATTGAGTCTTTAGAATAAAGCTGTAATACTTCTTGATTAATGCAAAAGGGTCTCCATTGTTGAGCCTTAGTGGATGTAAGCTATGTTTTGTAGCTGAACCACTATAAATCCTTTGTGTTCTTGCTTGCATGTTCTGTATTTGGCTATTTTCTTGAATCTTGTTTGTATTAAACAAATAACGAGTCTTGTGTTGTACAAATTACAACAATGATATCAGAGCTAGGATTAAGGGTTTTTGTATTTGTGTTTCTTGATCGAAGACTCAATCTTTGTTTAGGGTTTCAGATACTGTATTAAGGATCAAGATATAGATAGATTCATAACAGCTACTCGATTTAAAGTGGAACGGTTTGATAGAAATGGTGATTTTGGATTATGGTAAAAGAAGATGCGCGCTCTTCTTGTGGAATAAAAAGTGTCAAAGGCCTTAATGGATCTCAAAGATCTCCCATCAATGATGACTCCAGAACAAAGAATAGAAATTGATGAAGCAACCTTCTTTACCATCATCCTTCAGGTTGCAGACAATGTCTTGAGACAAGTGAATAAAGAGACTACAACTGTTGGGTTTTGGGGTATACTCAAAACACTGTTTATCTCTAAATCTCTTACTAGCAAGATTCTTATTAAAGAAAATTTATTTGGTTTTAAAATTGACTGTAATAAATCATTAGAAGATAATCTTGATGACTTTAAAAGAATTTGTATAAACCTTATTAATACTAGAGAAGTTATTAGTGTTGGGAACCAAGCTATCATTTTATTGAACTGTTTACCACCATTGTTTTATGATGTGAAATCTACTGTAAAATATGGACGTGATACTTTTATCATTAAATGATGCTTGTCAGCCTTAAGATCTAGAGAATAGGTGCTTAAAAATGAAAGAAAAGAAAATAATGGTGGTGAGAATTTATATGCAGAAGTAGAAGTGATAAGAGATATTTTAAGGGTAAGAACAGAAACAAATCTAGGTCTAAATCAAGAATAGACTAAGAAAATGTTACTATTATGTTAAAGATGGTTACTTAAGAAGAAATTGTTCTAAGTGGCTTAAGAAATAAAAAGAAGAAAAACTCAGTGAAAATGCTAATGCTTCTATGGTCAGTGAGGGTTATGAAAGTGTTGATGCACTTACTATCACTATAAAGGATAATTCAAATGAATGGGTCCTAGATCTGGGTGTTCCTATCATATATGTTCTAAAAGAAATTAGTTTATAAATTACCAAAGTATTTATGGTAGGAAAGTTCTAATGGGAAACAATCAACCTTGTAAAGTTGTAGGAATATGACCATAGCCATTAAAATGCGTGATGAAAATATTGTAACCTTAGATAGTGCTGGCACATACCTGATTTGAAGAGAAATTCAATTTCTCTTGGTGTTCTTTATGAACAAGGATACATATGTAAAGTTGAGAATGGTCAACTTAAAATAACTTTAGGTGTCTTAGTTATAATGAAAGGATTAAAGCAAAATGGCCTGTACATTTTACAGTGTAATACTGTTACTAGCCCTAATGTTGCTACCTTAAGTCAAGATATAAATAGAACTGAACTTTGGCATAAATGACTTGGTCGCATAAGTGATCAAGGCCTGTTTGAATTTAATAAACAAGGTTTACTTGGTAATGACAAAATAAATAAAATACAATTCTTTCATTACCAAGTAAATCAAAAGCCATATTAGATTATATTCATGCTGATTTATGGGGACTTGCACACATAGTTTCACATAGGGTAACAAGTATTTCCTTTCAATAATTTATGATCACTCTAGGAAACTGTGGGTTTATTTGCTTAAGAATAAGAGTGACACTTTATGAAATTTAAGCATTGGAAGCAATGGGTTAAAAGCCAAACAGGTAATAAAATTAAAGCTTTAAGAACAGATAATGAACTAGAATTCTGTAATGAAGTATCTGATAGCTTCTGTAAAGAAAATTGAATAATTAGACATAGAATAGTAAGAAAAACATCTCAACAAAATGGCATTGTAGAAAGAATGAATAGAACTTTACTGAATAAAGTTAGATGTATGCTTATTACTTTAGGTCTGTGTAAAACTTTCTAGGGAAAGGCTCAAAATATTGTTTGTTATCTTATAAATAGATCTCTATCAACTACTTCGAATATGAAATCTCCTGAAGAAATATGGAATAATAACCCATATGCTCATAAGTTTGGATGTGCTACATATGCTCATAAGTCAGATGATAAATTAGAACCTAGAATAAATAAATGTGTTTTCTTAGGGTATCCAAATGGGGTTAAAAGGATATAGTTTTGTTAAGAGATGTTCCAAGTATAAAAATTATAATCAAGTAGGGATGTTGACTTTAATGAAGCAAATATGCCTTTTAAAATCTATAAATGAAGAAAGTATAAGGAATAACAGCTCTTGTCAGCAAGCTATCACACTCTTAAAGGGAGATACTACTCATTTTGAGGTGGAAACTCTAAATCATCAGTTAACTGACACTGAAAATCCCATTGGTAGTGATCTAATTCATCAACTCAGTTTAGAAAATCAGTATCAATTAGCAAGTTCAAATGATTCCACTCTAAAGTCATATCAACTTGCTAAAGATAGGAAAAAGGCAGGTTAAAATCTCATCTAAGTACAATGACTTTGATATCATTATTTTTGCTCTCACTTTTGCATTAGAAATTAAAGAATCAGAATCAACTACTTTTGAAGATGCAATGAATAGTAAAGATTTAAAGCAATGGTATGCTGCCATGTGTGATGAAATATAGTCATTAGATAATAATAATACCTAGATACTTGTTCCTAAGCCCCAAAACTAAAAGCCCATAGACTGCAAGTAGATATATAAAGTAAAAGAAGGAAATACACCAGATTAACCAGTCAGGTATAAAGCTAAACTTGTAGCTAAGGGTTTCTCTTAAAAGGAGGGAATAGACTATAACGAAATATTTTCCCCTCTAGTTAACAATACCACAATTAAACTGGTACTATCATTAGTCTCTTATTATGATTAAGAAATAGAGCAGTTCAATGTTAAAAATGCTTTCTTATATAGTGAGTTGGAAGAGACTATTTACATGAACATATCCATTGGCTTTAAAGATAAACATAGTCCAGATTCAATCTGTTTACTTAAAAGATCATTATATGGTCTAAAATAGTCCCCAAGGCAGCGGGACAAAACGTTTGATGCCTTTGTGATTAAAATTGGCTTTAAGAGACGTAGTTTTGATAGTTGCTTCTATTTTAAAGGATTGAAGAGTAACAATGAAATTTATTTACTCTTGTATGTTGACGATATGCTGCTAACCAGTTTGAATAAACAAGAAATTGTAAAACTTAAAGGCCTTCTTAAATTGAATTTGATATGAAAGATCTAGGTCTAGCTAAGAAAATTCTAGGCATAAAAATCTTCAGGAATAGATATGATGATAAATTGTTTCTATCTCAAAACAAATTATTTGAGTAAAGTTCTTTATAAATTTGGAATGTCATAGGTTAAATCTATTAATATTCCACAAGCTACTCATTTTCATTTTTCATTAAAATAGTGCCAAAAAATAGATATAGAAAAATAGGAAATGACATCTATTCCATATTCTAGTGTTATAGGTCCAATAATGTATACAATGATATGCTCTAAGCTAGATTTAGCTCATTCCATCAGCGTTTTAAGTAGATATATGTCAAATCTTGAAAAAGAATCTTGGCCAGGTATTAAATGGTTGTTGAGATACATATGTGGTACATTAGATATTGGATTAAAGTTTATTGATACTAACAGAACCATTAAATTGGAAGGATTTGTAGATTTTGACTAGGTAGGTGATAAAGACAAAAAAATGTTAACTATAGCATATTTTTTCACACTTTGGGGTAATTTTGTAAGTTGTAAGTCACAGTTACAACAAGTTGTGGCCTTTTCCAATACTGAAGTAGAATATATTACTTTGACAGAAACAATTAAAGAATGAATTTGGTTACAGAGAATTTTAAGGGAAATTAGTGTGTTAACCAAAACTATAACCATATACTCTGATAGTCAACATGCTTTATATCTTTGTAGGAACCTTATCTTTCATGAGAGAACAAAGCACATTGATGTAAAGTATCATTGTATTATAGATGTAATTGTTAAAGGACACATTATTTTAGCAAAAATCCCCACTAAAAAGAATCTTGCTGATATGGGTATAAAAGTGCTACCTATTAGCAAGTTTAATCTATGACTAGGTATTCTAAATATGGATAGTGGTTAGGTTGAAGAAATTAAGCTATGACACAAGGAGAAATTTCTTACTACATAAGATTAAGGTGTCACTTTGGAAACCAAGGTGAAAATTGTGGAATTTATGGTTCCCAAAGTTACCCTTGAGTTGTATTTGTTAAGTAAGGGCAAGCTTGTAATTTTGCATTAGAGATATTTTGTATAAACCAAACACTGCCATTTTGTAACTACTATATATTCTCAGTTTAGGTTTAGGTTTAATACAATTAGTCATTTTAGTTTAAGCTACTTAGGGTTTTCAGCCGTCTCTTTCATTTTGCTCTACTATTCGTCTTCTCTGTGTATTCACTTAGAATTTACTCTGGTTTTGAGTTGAGTCCTTAGATAAGGGCTATAATACTTCTTGATTAGTGCAAAAGGGTTTCCATTGTTGAGCTCGAGTGGATGTAGGCTATGTTTTATAGCTGAACTACTATAAATCCTTTGTGTTCTTGATTGAATATTCTATATTTGGCTATTTTCTTGAATCTTGTTTGTACTAAATAAATAACAAGTCTTGTGTTGTACAAATTACAATAAAGGGCCATAGCAAGCCCCATCAACTATAGTCGAGCAATGATAGAGAAAATATAGAAATTAATTCAAAACTTGAAATATATTATTTTGATAAGATTTTATATGCTAAATAATTTCATACACTTCATTTTATTAGAGTAGTTTTTGTTTTGCGTAACTGGTGGTTATAGAAGGGGCAACATTCAGTAATTCTTGTGGGTGTTTTTTTCCAACTTGATCGGCAGACGCTTGCTCTTATTGCATTGGGTTCATATTATAAAGTTGGCCTAATTAGCAAAGCTCAAATGGCCTTTTAATTAAAAGAAATTGAAAAGACTAAAAGTGTGTATAATAGTGCCAAAAAAAAACTGAGAGAGGCAATGTGTGAATATAGAGAAAAGAAAAGAAAATAGGCTTTGGCTATGATTTTTTCATCGTACACTAAACTTCGATTCTGCTTAAATTTTGAAGTTGAATTTTTAACATCTTTCTCTACACATTTATTGGTGTTGATTTTTGATTTAGCTAATTTATTATCAAATTTAGCAAATGTATGTGTTGAGGTGAATTTGTTAGATTTAATGTTGTTGAATCAAGATTGATATTTTTTATGTTGTATCAAGATTGATATTTTTTATATTGTGGGTGAGTCTCTAGTGTAATTTTAGAGAGAATATTGTTGTAATCCCATTATTGTTTCATAGCAGAAGTTTTAATGAACTATAACTTATTATTATTCTTGTTGATTGTTGCGGATATCAAGTCATGTACTTCAGTTTTGATACCCTTTTTACTTTATGCACAGTGAAAAACCATAACTCACACCATAAATAAAAATATATAAGATCAGCACACCAATAAAGATAAAAAAAATAAACCAATCAATAAGACATAAGATATACGTGGTTCAGCACAAAATTATCTACGTCTATGGAGGATCCATGATCCAGCTTATTATTATTGATATAGATCACTAAGTATCTTCTTACATCATCAATGATCCCACAAGACCCCTTAGTATCTCTCATAGAGACCTTTAAGTATCTACCCTTGATCACCATGACTCCCCAAGACCTCTTAGCATCTCCTCAGAAAAGAATTTTACAAGGAATACAAGAATAGCCCGAGCATCTATGCCAAAAGGATCTATGGTATTTCTTTTGTTCACTCAAGAACCAAAAGAAAACACTCCCCAAAAGGTTACACCTTAGTGCGTGGTGCACTTAGTGCCTACTTAGCTTATCTATTCTCTCTTATGGTTACATTTTGAAACTTTAGATGCTTATATTTCTCTGGTGTTTAAAAGGTTTATATAGTGAATAAAACACTCTTAGAGACCCTAAACCTAGTTGGAATAAGAATTCTTACTTGTAGGAGTCCTAATCCCACTTAAAGAAGTCAATTAAGCCAAAACAAAAAATACCCTAAAGTTGCCGTATAAATAGTAACTGCGTGTATAGTACCTACACGTGATCAGTATCAACCGTGAATAGTACTTGATTAACAGTTATTATTCTTTTGGCTTTTCATTTTGCTCCTCCTTTATACACCCAATGCGTACTTGACTTTATAATGACTCTACTCTTGGTATTCATCTCAATTCTTGTCCATACAAGATTGTTGAATCATTAATTTCCAGCATTGATTGTTGTGGTACACTTGCTTATTTTAATAACACAACAAGGAAAAAAGACTATTTTCACTACGTACTACTTTTGTGATATTTCCCAACAAGTGGTATTAGAACTAGCCATATTATGCAGTGTTTGATTTATGTTTATTAAATGGATAAGAATTGTGCATGCATGATTAAATTGAAGGCATAAAATTGTTCTATATAAAAACCCAATAAGAATTCTTATTCTTACTATGGAATAAGAATTCTTACTTTGAAATAAGAATTCTTACTTGTAGGAGTCCTAATCCCACTTAAATAAGTCAATTGAGCCAAAACAAAAAATACCCTAAAGTTACCGTGTAAATAGTAACTGCGTGTACAGTACCCACACGTGATTAGTACCAGCCATGAACAGTACTTGATTAATAGTTCTTATTCTTTTGACTTTCCGTTTTGCTCTTCCCTTATACACCCAATGAGTACTTTGACTTCATAATGACTCTACTCTTAGTATTCATCTCAATTCTTGTCCATACAAGATTGTTGAATCACTAATTTCCAACATTGATTGTTGTGGTACACTTGCTTATTTTAATAACACAAGAAGGAAAAAAGACTATTTTCACTATGTACTATTTTTGTGATATTTCCTAACAAGTGGTATTAGAACTAGCCATATTATGCAGTGTTTGATTTATATTTATTAAATGGATAAGAATTCTGCATGCATGATTAAATTGAAGGCATAAAATTGTTCTATATAAAAACCCAAAATGAAGGATTTATTTTATGTAAAAGACTACATGAACCTATTAAAGGGGATGCTACTAAACGCGTGAAAATGAAAGATAAGAAGTTGAGCCAATTACATTGAAAATTTGTTGACACTATTAGGCAATGGATATATTAGAGTGTGTTCACCATGTGGTAAAAAAGACTAAGGCTAATGCTATGTAGAGAAAATTGGAGTCTATTTACAAGCAACTTACACTTAGGACTAGCAATGAGACGGGTTAGGGTAGGGATCATATTCCCCATCCCTATACTCGCATAGGGTGAGACTCCTTATACCTGCCTCATACCCAATTTGTGTAATTCAGGTTTGGGGTAAGAGATCCACGAATAGGGATAGGGATTCTCATGGGTACCCTATACCCAATTTTTTTAATTAATATTTTGAAATATTCTTCAACTTATACCAATTTAATTTTATAAAATAATCTATCATGTGTATAATCATAATATACGCAAAAATAATTATCCCAAATGAATTATTTTGAACTTCGAAGTTCTTTTCAAAAACTTTAAATTTTGATAATTAAGAAACTTCATAAAAAAAAGAAATATTAACATCGTAAAATTTCTGCAAGCAAACTTTTCATTTTTTAATTTAGAGCCTCATGTGATAATAAGTTAATTTTTAATAAATAAATAAATTGGTAGAACGGTTAACAAGAAGCCAAATGCAACTAGATAGGTTTATCTGTTCTTTGTTTTAATTTCATATATGATACTAAATAAAAAAGTTTAATAAAAAAGAGAAAGAAAAATTTTGGAATATTTATATTTGATCAACATTAAAGGAGAACTCATTTTTATTTCAATAACAAAGAATAGTTTTAAAGTGTTTAGGGGAACAAAGGCTATTATAAGGATTTTTTTTTAATTGTGTTATTAAATTAGTTTTTTGGGTTGGGTTTGGGGAAACCAAACCATCTCCATCCCCAACCCAAATTTTATTTGAGGATGGATCGGCTTTCCAATACCCGCCCCATCCTAAAAAAATAATAAAAATGCAACCCACAATTTGCCCCACTCGAGATGGGTCCCTACGGAGCCCCAACCCTGTGGAAAATTCTACCACCCCTATGTACACCATAAAATATGGCCAATTTAATGTAGAGGCTTATAAATTTTAAAATACAAGGAAGGGCAAGGTATAACCACACTAATGAATTTCAAGGCTTAGTTAACTAGTTCAACTATGAGTATTTCACTAGATGATGAGTTACAATCATTATTGTTGCTTAATAAATAGTTAAGAGACATTAGTGGTGTTAATAAATAATTTAGTACTGAATGGGAAACTAACCATAGAGATATTAAGGACATAATGCAAAATAAAGAAGCTAGAAGAAAGAATGCAAGCATAGTACTTCAGAGACAGAAGCACTAGCTATATAGAAGCATAAAAGGCGAGGAAGAAGCCAAATTAAAAATTCTAGCAATGATAGCTATAGAATAATATCTAAGTCTCGAGGGAAAGATATCAAGTGTTACCATTGCAACAAAAGGGAGCATATAAAGAAAGAATGTAAAATATGAAAAAGGAAACAAACTAAGGAAAGAGGTAAGTTATAGAAAAATAAAAATGTGAGTAGTATAGTTGTTGTTGATGATGAGGATATGACTATTGTTTATGATAAAAACTCCATAAATTTCACATGCCATACAAGTGATTGGATGATTAATTCAGGTGCTTTCATTTCATGTTAATTCATATGGTGATTTCTTCACATCCTATACTAGTGGTGATTTTGGCTATATTAGGATAAGAAATGATGGTGCATCTAAGATTGTGGGTATATGAGATATTTACTTAAAGTCCAGTATTGGCAATAGATTACTACTCAAGGATGATAAACATATTCCATAAATGCATCTGAATTTGATCTCCAACGGCAAGCTTGATGATGATGGATTTTGTAATTATTATGGTGAAGGTAAATGGAAGCTCACTAAAGGCTCTCTAATTTTAGCTAAAAGAAATAAGGTAAACACTCTCTATATTATAAAAGTTAAAAACATAAATGAAAATTTCAATATAGCTATAAAGGAATCTAACAGTGAATTGTGGTATAAAAGGCATGGCCATGTAAGTGAGAAAGGGCTTCAAGTTTTAAACAAAAAGAACATTCTATCTTACTTAGCAGGTAAGTCTCTTAAACCTTGTGATCATTGTTTTGTCTGAAAGGCACATAGAGTTACATTTTATAACTTTTATCCATCTAGAAGAGTAAGTTTGCTATATTTAATACACATTGATGTATGCAATATGCAAACTAGAACACATGAAGGTGTACTTTATTTTGTCACTTTTATTAATAACTGTTCTAGAAAAGTGTAGGATTTTGCTCTAAATAATAAAGACTAGGTACTTGATATCTTTAAATATTTTCATGCTAAGGTTGAGAGAGATATAGGGAAATAGTTAAAATGTATAAGGGCATATAATAGTAGTGAGTACAAAAGACCATTTGAGCAATGTTGTAGATACTTAAGAAGACTTTGTTAAAAACTCCTTAATAAAATGGTGTGGCAGAGAAGATAAATAAAATGATTCAAAAAAGAATCAGGTATATGTTCTTTGATGCAAAGCGCTTGAAAGCATTTGGTTGCAAGGCATTTTTTCATATGGCGTAATGCAAACTATAATTGACTTGATTAACATTTCTCCTTTACCCTCTTCGGATGATAATGTTCCAGAGGGAATTTGAAGTAAAACATGTGTTTCATATAAGCTCTTAAGAGCATTTAGTTGCAAGGCATTTTTTTATATTCCAAAAGATAAGAGGTCAATGTTGGATAATAAGGCTAAGGATTGTATCTTTTTAGATAATGCACATAAAGAATTTGGGAACAGATTATGAGATCCAGTGAGTCAAAAAATCATTAGAATCTAATTAAATTCCTATTGTTGACATTTTTAGATAAGTTTTTTCACCTATAGTTCATGATGATTATAAAAGAGATACACAAGAAGATTCTGATGAAAAAGTTGAAAATGATGGTCCAACAGAACAAGTTAAGTAAGCACCTCTAAAATCATTTGATCCACCAGTTGAGCTTTAAGTGAGAAGATCTATTAGAGAGCATTACCCCTCCTTTAGATATCTTTTACATAAGTATATTATACTTATAGATAGAAGAGAGCTTGAAAACTTACCGGAAGCCATGTTTCACCAGCACAAAAATGAGTGATTTAAAACTATGCAAGACGAGATAAAATCCTTGCATGAGAATCACACCTATCAGTTAGTAAAACTGTCTAAAGTAAAAAGGCTCTGAAGAATAAATGGGTTTATAAGTTGAAGACTAAAAATAACTCACAACTAAGGTATAGGGCTAGATTGATTGTGAAAGGGTTTAGTTAAAAGATAGGAAATGACTTTGAAGAAACATTTTCTCCTATAATAAAGATGTTTTCTATTCGAGTAGTTCTTGGTTTTACATTATGTTTAAACTTAGAGATTGAGCAGTTTGATGTAAACATAGTTTTCCTTCATGGTGATTTGAATGAGGAAATCACATGGAGCAACATGAGAGATGCAGAGTCAAAGGCAAGGAAAAGTTTATTGGAAGTTGAAGAAAAGCTTGTATTGGGTGAAATAGGAACCTAGATAGTGGTACAAGAAATTTGGTTCTTTCATAGAGAATTATGGATTTAGTAGGACTAAATCAAACCATTGTGTCTTTATAAATAGGTTTACTGATAGTGATTTTATTACACTCTTTCTTTTACGTGGATGATATGTTAATTATTAGCCATAACGCTAATAAAATTAAATAGTTGAAGAGAGAATTCAGTAAGTCATTTGCTATAAAGGATTTAGGACAAGCTAAACAGATTCTTAGCATGCCGATTTCGACTGATAAAAAAATGAGAAATTATTGTTATCTCAAGAAAACTATATTAAGAGGATTCTTGAAAGATTCAACATGAATAAGGAAAAATCAATTTGATTACCACTTGCAAGTTACTTCAAGTTTAGTTTCAAGTAATGTCCTACAAGTGAGAAGAAAAATGATGAAATGGGTGTAGTGGTAGTTTGATATATGTCACAGTCTCTATTAGTGTCACATCCTACATCGCTAGCAAAAAAGAGCTTGGGATAGCTTATAAGGCTTGGCCTTCTCTAACTAAGTAGATGCATTTTGCATAAAGGGCACTTGCGTGAAGCCCAAAAGAAAATCCTTAAAGGTAAATGATGCATATGTGAAGCTCAAAGCAGATAATATCTACTTAGTTATTGGGCTTAGGCATTATAGATGGTATCAAAGTGGGCTCGCGACCCGATATGCGGATTGACTAACCCTTACAAGGATGTGAGGTCCTAATAGATGAGAGATTGTCATATCTCACATCACTCACGAAGAGGAGCCTGGGACAGCTTATAAAGCGTAGCCCCCTTTAACTAAATAGAAATATTTTGGGTGAAGAACGCTCGCGTAGAGCTTAAAAGTAAATTTATGAGGGTGAAAGAGACGTAAATGAAACCCAAAGCAAATAATATCTACTTAGTTGTTAAGCCTGGGCATTATAAATAAACTAGATATTACTCATGTAGTTGGTGTTGTCAATCAGTTTCTCTCTAATCCTGAAAAGGAGCACTAGAGAGCAGTGAAGTGGATCCTCAAATATCTTAGAAGCAAACTCTAAGACCTATTTTTATTTTGGTGACAATAAACATTTGTTATTCGGGATACACAAATGCAAATTTAGCAATAGATGTGTATTTTAAGAAGTCTACATTTGGATATTTGATTACATTTGTAGGGGGAGTTATGTCATAGCAATTCAGACTTCAGAATGTGTTGCTTTGTCTACCACAAAAGTTAAGTATATTGTAGCTGAAGCTTGCAAAGAAATCTTGTTGATGAAAATGTTCCTACAAGAGTTGGATTTGAAGCAAGAAAGCTACATTGTTTGTAGTGATAGTCAGAGTGCTATTTACTTGGCAAAGAATCTAACTTTTCACTTAAGGTATAAACACATTAATGTAAGATATCATTAGCTGTATGATGTGCTAAAATCAAAATTGCTACAACTTGAAATGATTATATACAAGTAAGAATAGATCAGATATAATGATTAAATTATTGTCCAATGAGAAGCTTCAAACTTGTAGAGGAAAAGTGAGTTTGATGAAGCCCCTCACATGAAATGGATGGGGAAATTTGTTGGGTTAGACCCACATCATGTGGTTGGCCTAACTTGTAAAGTCTAAATAGTTTTTTAATTAGAGTAAATTGAAAATAGTGAAAGTGTGTGTGTAAGAGAAAAGAAAAGAAAAAAGGGTTTGGGTGTGATCATTGGCATTGATGTTTGGATGATGATTAGAGTTTTAATTTTGTTCAAATTTTGAAGATGAATTTTTAACACTTTACTCTATATTTCTATTTGTATTGATTTTTAAGGTAAATTTGTTAAATTTAATATTATTTAGTTAAGATTGATATTCTTAATGTTCTGAATAAACTTCTAGTGTGATTTTAAAGATGATATTATTACAATTTTATTATTATTTTATAATAAAAGTTTTAATGGACAAAGATTCCATTGTTTTTCTAATTTAAATTTTTTTATAAATTTTTTATATTCTATTATAATTAATTGTGACTTATTATTTATAATAATAATAATATTATTATTATTAATTATAATAATACACGTACCTATTTTAATATCACAACAATATTTTTACTGGATAATATTTTGGTGATCTTTCCCTACTGCTCTAGGTCCTACCTTAATCACAACCCTTACCATTCTCTCCTCTAATTAACTTAAAAATACTTCTCAAGAATAATTAAAAATTCTTAACCCACTATATCACTCACACACAATCTCAATTTTACGCCTTTACTGTAATTATAACCTCAATGAAATTAATAATTATTACGGTCCACATAACGTTTATTGACCTTTTATTTACAGGTTATTACCTCACATGATTCAAATAACACAATCATAATTGACGCAACTTGACCTCTTTAGGGGGTAAAATGGTTTGAAGTTCTAATACTGTTCAAAACTATATTTAAAAAAGAACGATAATATTATATATATAAATTACTTGATGTGACATAATATAGTTAAAATTATATATATAAATAAATAAAATAGTATGATATATGTTAAATAATATAAATAAATTTGTATGATTTAATTTGTATATATAATATTATAATATGTTTTAAGCTTTTAAAAAATAATTTAAAAAGAAATAAAACAAATTCACACAAAAACATACAAATTCCCACTTTATCTACGTGTCATAACCTTGTGTGCTTTTCTTAGACTGAATTTCCTAATCTTTTGTTAGTTAGGATTATATTTATAATAATGTTACACCTCTTCAATTTTGATCTTAAAATTTAAATTTTTAATAATGTGTTAATTAATTATTGAATGATTAATTTATATATTTTAAAAAAAAATTATTACATTAATTTTTTATCTAATAATTATTTAATATCTCATTTAGAAGTAGAATTTTAAAATATGATTTGAAAAGTATAACGTTATTATTATATATATTTATATATATATATTGTTGAAGGGAACAGTCTTAGCATTAATTTGTTTGTAAAATTAGTCTTTTTGTTGATACCATTTTGTTAAGAATTTTTTGGTGTGTATTTTAAATAAATTCTATGTGCGTGTAGAAAACTTAACTCACAAAAAATTAAAAATATAAAATATGAACACACCAATAAAGATAAATAAACAAACACAAGACATGAGATATACGTAGTTTATCCAAAAACGCTTATGTCCACGAGAGATTTATGATCCAACTTTTTTTATTAATCAGATCACTAAGTATCTCCTAAATTACCATGATTTTACAAACCTCTTAGTATCTTTTATCATAGACTTAAGTATCTCTCTATATCACTATGATCTTTACAAAAACTCTTAGTATCTCCCATACCCCATAAGAGATTTCACTCAATGAATACAAGAATAGCGTGAGTACTCTCAAAATGATCTTTTGGTACTTCTTTCGTTCACTTAAGAATAAAGACACACTCAAAGGTTACACCCTAGTGTATCATGCACTTAGTGCCTATGTAACTTATATATTCTTTCTTATGTTTACATCTTTATACTTTATATACTTAGCTATCTCTAAAGGTTTATATAGTGCTTACAAATAATCTAAAAATCTTAAACCTAGTTGAAATAAGAATCATTGTTTGTAGGAATCCAAATCCCACTTAAAGAAGTTAATTGAGTCGAAAATAGTAAATGCCTATGGGTTACTGCGTGAACAGTACTTGCGTGAATATTATCTGTTCTTCTGGTTTCTCATTTTGCTCATTCCTTACATAACCTTCATGTACTAGACTTTTTGCTAACTCTATGTTTAATATCCATCTCAATTCATGACTATACATAATTATTGAATCACTAGTTCTGTTGAAGGGAATGCCTTTCTCTTTATGAGATTAGATTAAGCGAAGAACCTTAATCAAGATCAACCTTAAATCTTGATCTCTTTATAGAGTGGAATAACCAAGATATCAAGTAAAAGTAGTAAGAATATAAAGAAGATAATCAAGAGTACAATACAATTACTTATATGGTTTGGCCAATAGCCTATGTCCACGGTGGATTCAAGGATTCTAACCTCTTTTATTAACTCTCTAGAGAATTTTAAAAGAAAATACAATGAAGAACACTCAAAGAAATCTAATGAATGGCATACCTTTGTTCTCCCAAGAACAATGAACACTCAAATAGTGGTTACACTCTAGCGTACATAAGTACTTGGTGTCTACCTAGTTCTTTTCTCTCTTAGAGTCTCTCTTAATGTTCGATTCTTAAACTAAAGGATTTACAATAGTTTATATAGGGCTTATTTCGTGCTTACTAACCCTAATCCTACAAAACTACCTCAAACAAGTCAATATGAGTCCAAAATAGACTTTCCCATAACTGGGCGCAGTGGCCTCAAGACCTAAAGCTGTGGCATAACATGAGTCCCAATCCAATACCGTAGCACTGGCTAGCCAGCACTGCGGTGCTATAGTTACTATCTTCTAGCACTATGGCGCTGCAACCTGGGTAGATAGGTCTTCTTTTTTTTTCCTTGCATCATTTTGCATTTTCAAATCCCGTTTTACTTTCTTATGCATGTTTCACACATCCTGAACATCCTCATGTGTGTCATAGAATTTCTAAACTTCTTATGAATTTCTTCTTTAATATTCTTCACAATTTTTACCCATACAAGATTGTTGAATCACCAAAATTTTAATAAACCCTTCATTGATTCAAAATCTCAAAATAAGAAGGAATCTAGATCCGATCCATACTATTACTCTATCACCTAGAGTTGAGTTCAGTTTAGTCTCCATTAAGACTTAACTTTCCCCAGGTTAATGCCTTTGGTCTTCAAAGGCATTCGTGCACATTGCATAGGGTATTGAAGCATTGCACTTCTTTCTGACTCTCATTACCTTAGTGAGCACAGTTTGGATGTCACCTAGTAGTTTACATTACCCCCATACTCTGCGTTGAGCCATTCATGGCCATCCCCTAAGCACATAGAGCCATTCATTATGCTTCTTACCCTCAAACCTTATAGATCATTTTTTTTATCCTCAAGTTTTCCTTTTTCGCTCTAATTGAAAACTCCTCCCTATCGAGCTTACTTAAGGATATTAAGTTCCTCCTTAGATTAGGAACATGCCTTACATCACATAATTCCCTTGTTTGTCCACCTTGAATCCTCAGCTTTATATCATAAACTCCTATAATCTCACAAGTTATGTCATTCCCCATTAAAGCTTTACCTTTTACGACTTTATAGTTGGTAAACAATAATTTATCGAGATACATATGAACGCTATACCCTGAATCTAATATATATTTGCTAGTGTACTTTCCCATTGAAGTTACCAATGTGTTTACTTCTTTGATATCTTCCTTAAGACTACTTATAGCAGCACACCCATCATGGCCTTTTGATCTAGAAAAATCCTTCACGAAAGGTCATTCCTTATAACAAAAGAAATACTTCTTGGATTTTCTCCTTGATTAGTTGCTCTTCTTTTCTTATGCAAGCAACACCGCTCCACTCTCGGATTCAGATCTCTTTGTTAATTCTTTTGAGTTCAATGATGCCTTAACATCATTCATCATTAAAGACTTCTTACCATAAAATAACGTATTCACAAAGCTCTTATAGCTCCTTAATAACAAACTTAACAGGATTATGACATTGTTTTCATCCTTAGTTTTGATACCTAATTGCTAAAGACTTATGATGATCTTATTGAACCCGTAAATATAAGAACTTAATGAAAATTCATCGTGTATAGTTAGCTTATGCAGTTTCTTCTTCATAAGAAGTCTATTTACAAGAGACTTCTTCATGTATGATGTCTTGAGCTTCTTCTATAACCCTAATGTGGTTACTTCATCACCAACTTACCTAAATATTTTATTGCTCAATGTTAAGATTATGATGCTATGAGCATTTTTCTGAATCGTCTCTCAATTTTTCTTTTCAGACTTTGAGGTTGTCATCCCTTTACTAGTTGAGGAACTGGTTGTTGATGATCAAATATGTACGAGTGTATGCATGTGCAAGTGTGTTTATTGTAAAAATACATACATATTTAATGCAGCGAAATATTTAAAATATACAATAAACACATAAACATATATTAATTAAATTAATATATTAATGGTAAAATTGAGAAATTACCAGTACGTGTAATATTTTACACGTATTACTTTAGAGTCACCCTGAAGTCTCATTCGTTGACAGTTTTAGTTGCCAACTTAGTGAGTTTGACAAGTTAGAACAGCAACTCCTTAATCTAACATAGGATTAACCCTTAATCTCAAAATAGCTAGTTCTTCTAATCTTTCTCTTTCTCTCCAACGGTTGAAGAAAAGAAAAACAACAAATTGATTCTCTTTCTTAAGAGCAATGAAACGGAAAAACAAAGAAAAAATAACACTTAACCCTTATTTCTTTCTATCTCTTTTCGTTTCATTTTCACACAAATATATCTTATTTGTATTAAAATAATACTATTATAATATAATATTAATAGCCATTATAAGCAAATATAATAATAAAATAATAAAAATAATATATATTATATATATAATGCATGACAACTATCATGCATGATATATATTATATTATTAATAATATAACATTATAAAATAATATTTATTAATATAGATATAATGATTATTTTATAGTTAAATAATTATAGTGTAAACGACTATTTTGCTCCTAATAAATAGTTATCAAGTATGTCCCTTAGCGGGTCATACCAAATATCACACCTGATAAAGTCAATCGAGAGTCCACAATGTGTCACGTGTCATTTTAGAGTTAGTGAATAACAATTATTAACTAATTGTTGTATTTAACACTTAAATACAGATACACACACATTCATGTGGTAATGCTGAATATTACTGGATTAAACAATTTAATCCACTACTTTGCTTCGGTACATAACGAGTACACTCTATTTCGTATGACTCTTTAGGTCCACGCCTGATTCGTCAAATGAAACTATTATATAAGTTTGTGAGCAATACCCTAAGCACACGTCATGAATATTACAAATCAGCGTGTTGAACCATACAAGTTGAGGTTACAACACATACGTATAGTCCTTCCATTATATATATCTTAGATGTGCTGGGACATAGATCAATGCCTTCAAATCCCCATGTGCTCATCCATGAACCTATCTCTAGAATGGTATCTTATTGAACAATATAAGCAAAATCTTTGCCATATTGTTTAACCCTATGAAAACTTCTTTCTAGGTTATCTGCTTATGGCCATAAGACTTTTTTGAGATACTATCTTGGAGTATCTAGATATATCACTCTTTATGAGAGCTGATGGATCTCATATCAACACGCACAAGACTCTATGAGCATTGGACCATGCCTAGAGACACCCAGCGATCAGACCATGAAAAGTCTCTGACATCCATGGAACCAAAGAATGGTGGATCACTCATAAGCCCACCATGGTGCTTAGGTCAGAGGACCACATATACTACTTAACTCGAGAGGACCTTCTATTGACGGCAACATAGGATATCTATTAGGGTCCTCACGAGTCTGTTCAATACTCAGTCCTAACTGAATACCCGTATGCCTATACAATCTCCAAGATCCTAGTCAGCTAGGAATGACCAACTATACCCTACAGATATAGATATACACTGATCTATGTGAATTAATGGAATCTGCCAATAGGCCTGTGTTAGTAGAAATACACCAGGAACAATATATTTAAGAATATGCTTGCATAATGACACATCCTAAAATAGGAAACTGTTCCTACGCCCAGCATTGCGGCTCTCAACACCTCATCGTCGTAGTGCTAGTGCCCGTGTAGGCGATGCGGCACTGGTCACCTGGCACCATAGCGCTTAGGTTCTGCTCTGGACGTCGAAGTGTCTAGTCCCTGTTACCACGGTGCCCACACCTAGGCTTTCGCTTCATCTTTCGCATTCGTCTTTGATCCTCGATTACCCTACGCGCTTAGCTTGCTCTCTAAATCATAACCCGATGATTTTTAATCAATATTCTCACAAATCCCCTATTTGATTCAAAATCATCCACAAAGTAACTCGAATCTCTCATCTCCTCATCTTGGTCACCCTTAAAAAGTAGTGACTTCGGTTAAATCCTTGCATAGGATGAACTTAACCGAGGGCAGTGGCTTAGTCAACATGTCAGCAAGATTTTTAGACGACTCTATCTTCGTTAGACTAAGTTCACCACTTTGGATAATCTCTCAAATGTAATGGAGTCACGCATCAATGTGTTTCGATCTCTCATGGAACACTTGATGCTTACTTAGGTATATGGCATTTTGGTTATCACAATATACACCGGTGTTTATATCTTTACTAGTCAATACCTTCGCGCATATGCCTTTTAACTACACGGCCTCTTTAATAGCTTCACCAATAACTATGTACTCCGCCTTTGTGGTAGATAATGCAATCACATGTTGTAGAATTGATCTCCAACATACACTACACCCAAACACTGTGAATATATAGCCCGTCAATGATCTTCTCTTGTCTAGATTACTTATATATTCTGAGTCTACGTATTCTCTTACCATTTCACTGTTGTCCTTATCCCTCTTATAAATCAATCCGTGACTTGATGTCCCTTTAAGATATCTCAGAATCCACTTCAGTACAAGCCAGTGATCCTTACCCAGATTTACCATGTATCTATTTACCACACTCACAGCCTATGCTATATCTGGTATTGTATAAACCGTTGCATACATGATGCTCTCTATAGTGTTCGCATACAGTACTTTACTCATCTTCAATTTCTTCTCTTCGAATGTCGGCGATTGTGCTACTGAAAGTCTGAAATGAATAGCCAAAAGAGTATAGACAGCCTTTGCGTTGGACATACCAAACTTCTCTAGAATTTTGAGTATATATCGCTATTGAGATAAGAAGATAACATCTCTTTTTTTTCTCACAATATCCATACCCAATATTCTCTTCGCTGTTCTCAAATCCTTCATTTCAAACTCGCCACTCAACTGTTTCTTGAGCTTCTATATTTCTTCCATATTCTTACATGCGATCAATATATCATCGATGTATAGAAGCAAATACATCATCCCACAACTTATGTTTTTAAAGTACATGCATCCGTCATACTTGCTTCTATTAAAGGCATAAGCTATCATAAACTCATCAAATCTCCTATACCACTATCTAGATGATTGTTTTAAAACTTATAATGACTTCTTTAGCAAACAAGTTTGATCTTCTTTTTCGGGTTCCTCAAACCCTTGTAGCTGTGTCATGTATATTGTCTCTTCAAGCTCTCCATGTAGAAAAGCTATCTTTACATCCATCTAGTCTAAATGTAAATCAAGATTTGTAGACATGGCTAACAAAATCCTAATGGATATGTACTTGACATTTGGAGAGGAAATCTCATTGAAGTCAACTCATTCTCTATGTGTAAAACCTTGTGCAACTAACCTAGCCTTGAATCTTGTAGGCTCTATCCCCGGCATCCCTTCCTTCACTTTATACACCCACTTGCACCCAACTAGTTTCTTTTTATGTCTCTCCACCAGCTTCAAAGTATTGTTCTTCTTAAGAGAACTAATCTCTTCTTCTATGGTCTGCTGCCATTCTTTTTTATCACTATTCATAGCCTCACAATATGTTCTAGGCTCATCATACTTAAGAGTATAAGTAGAATTAAAAGTATGAGCAACTAGATCTACTTGTGCATACCTGATTGGTGGGTTTATCGTTCTCTTTAGCCTATTTCTAGCTAGTTGGTACTCTTCAAGTTCTATCTTAGGAGTCCTAGTTTTCATTGGATGGACTTGGAAGAACTCACTGGTGTTCTTAGTTCATCTTCAAGGATCTCCTTGTTGAAGTACTGATCTAGGGGTATATCAGATCTACTCTCAAGCTCCACTTCAACTTCTATTGACTTTGGTGCTGTGTCTTCTTTGGGCATATGTTCTTCTTTCTCATCTTCTTAATAGGCTTTCAGCATGGTCGTCTCATTGAATATCACATCACGGCTTATAATACTCCTTGGTGGTGTTAAATCTTTACACCACCCCTTGTATCATTTCACTCTTTCAGGATATCCTATGAATACCCCTTTGATAGATCTAGGTTCTAACTTCTCCTCCTTAATATGTATAAAGGCAGAGCAACCAAATATTCTGAGGTGGTCATACTTAGGAGGATTTTCATACCATTTCTCCTTTGACATTTTGAAGTCAATTGTTGAGGAATGACTTCTATTAATCAAGTAAGCTGCAGTCACTACAGCTTATTCCAAAAATCCCTTGGACATATTTGCATTGGTAAGCATGTATCTAACCCTTTCAAGTAAGGTCCTATTCACTCTCTTAGCTATTCTATTCTGTTGTGGTGTTGATCTTACTGTTCTATGCCTTACAATCCCATGCTTGGCACAAAACCCCTCAAACTCTCTATTGCAAAATGCGAGACCATTGTCAGGTTTCAACCACTTTATTCTTTTGCCAGTCTGATTTTCGACAAAAGCCTTTTAAGTCTTGAACACATCAAACATTTGATCCTTGCTCTTCAACATATAGACCCACAACTTTCTTGAATAGTCATCAATCAAACTGAAAAAAAATACCTGGCACCACTACGAGTAACTGTCTGAGCTAGTCCCTAAAGATCTGAGTGTATGTAGTCAAGAGTCCTTTTAGTCTTGTGCTCGCTGGTACTAAACCTCACCCTATGTGTTTTCGCAAGTAAACAATACTAAAAAAACTCTAAGGGTTAGAACTTATCTTCATCAAACGCCTTTTGACTAAATAACTCTTTCAGGTTTCTCTCGCTTAGATGTGCCAGTCTAAGATGCCACAACTTAGTTTGCATATTCTCACCATCTATAGAGAATAACACAGAACCATTCACAACTTCACCCTTAAGTACATCAACACCCATTCTATTACTACTAATTTCCATCATCTGACATGCAACATCATTACCCATTAACACTTTACCACTTCTAATGGGCTAGAAATTTACACACCAAAACTTGTATGGGCACATGTGAAAAGTACAACCATAATCAAGAACTCATTGTTCAGCATTCTTACCATCAATAGCGACGAGTGCCTTTGCACTGTCATAGCTATCATCATAGGTAAGCGTAGCATCCATTTTCTTTTTGTCTTATGCTTTCTTCGTTGGACAGTCCTTTATGAAGTACCCATCTTTCTTGCAGCAATAGTGCTTCCTAGGAGTCCTAGACTTCGATTTTGAGCCATTTTTCCTTCCATATCTATATGAGGGTCTTCTTTTTACAGATAGACTTTCTGCATTGCCCTCAAGCTACTTCTCTAATGACTTTGAGTTTAATAATGATTTCACATCACTCATTGTTAAAATCTCTCTACCGTAGAGTAATATATTAACAAAGCTTTCATAACTCTTGGGGAATGAACTCAACAAGATAATTGTTCTATCTTCGTCTTCTATTTTGATGTTGATAGACTCAAGATCAAAAATGATCTTATTGAAGGCGTCTATATGATCTTTCATTGGCATCTCCTATGACATGGATAGCTAATACAACTTTTTCTTTATATGTAATCTGTTGGCCAACAGTTTTTGCATATAAAAGGAGTCAAGCTTCTTCCAAAGACCAATTGCCGTCATCTCATCTGCTACTTCCCTCAGTACTTCATCGTTCAATAATAGAACGATTGTGCTGTAAGCTCTTTCTTAAATGTCCCTTCTTTCTGCTTCAGTTTTAGATGACTCTAGCGTATTTTCTTCTTCACTAGATAGAGTTGTAGTCTCCTCTAATGCTGAGCTTGGCCTTTGGCTCACCAATAACGCCTTTACCTTTATCTTCCACAGATTGAAGTCATTCGTATCGTTGAATTTCTCTACCTCATACTTAAGTGTGACCATGTCTGCTTAGAACCAAGCTTTGATACTAGTTTATTGAAGTGGAAACATACAAACAAGCAATACCACCCAAACAAATAGTGCAGAACAAGTAACTAAAGAATCTAAAGAAAGAAAGGTAGAAGAAGAACATACATAAATTTATGTGATTCGGTAACTTGCCTACGTCCATGGCAGATCAAGATCACTCTTGTTATTAATGAATCACAAGGCACTCACACAAGATGCCTTTTACAAGAAATACTCACAAAGAAACACTTTCTCTTGCAACTAAGAAATTTTGTCTCACTAAAAATCACAAAGTATATCTAAATCACAAAGATTTCTTAGGTTCTCGCAAATATGTGTTTACAAGCCAATAAAAAGACTTTATATAGGTTTAAGGACGTCTTAGGTTTACCCTAAATGTGTGGGAGTCGTATTAAAGAGTTCTGAAATAAGTGAGAGATGAAACAAATCGCAATAAAATGGAAACTGTTCCTGCACCCAGCGCCATGGCGCTGGTGCGCCCGCTTAGGGACTACAGCACTGGTCACTTGGCACTGTAACGCTTAGGTTCTGTTCTAGGCGCTGCGGCGCCTACACCTGAGTGCCTCCTCTTCGTCTTTCGCCTCCTTTCACATTTGTCTTCTATCCTTATCTATCCTACACATTTAACTTACTCCCTAAATCATAACTCAATAATTTTTAATCAATATTTACACACATATATATATATATTTTATAAAAGTTTATACATAAAATTCTCTTTTGTACTTTATACATCAATCTTTTGTCTTTGGAATATCCACGGAGCTTCTGTAGAAAGGAGCTGTTACCGTGTACTTTCTGAATAGGAGATTGATTTAATATTAAAATAAAGTTTGGAGTGGAACTATTTTAACCTTTCTTTTTTGTATCATAAAACCCTAAAATCATTTTTTTTTCAAATAATTATAATTTTATACTTTATAAAAGTTCAGTAAAACAATACAAAATTAAAAAGAAAAGAAGTCTCAAGTACTCTTTTTAATTAAATTTCTAAATATATTTCTCAGATAATAAATCTTATTCTCTTATACACCTTAAATCATTGTTCTATTTTAGAAATCTAAATTGAATTAAAACTTTCCTTTACTTTCGAACATTAAATATATTTCAACATAATTTTAACTAAGTAATTAAAATTATTTGACTGTCATACCCTAAGCATATTCATGATTTTTTTATTTATTTAAGTGAATCTTTTTCAAGAAGCAAGCTTGTCGAAATAAGGACATAATATTTATTCACCAACTCAACTGCCACTAAATGATGGCATTTTTTATTTTCCAGATTTCCCCTAATAAATATTAAACTTTTTCAATTAGAATATATGATTGAATCCGCCAAGTTTTAGAATCTTTGTTAACTTATCTTCAATAACTTACCTGGTTTTAGAAAGGCCCGAAACTCTCTCTACACTTAAGATTTTTATGTTATCTTTTAAATTTGTACATATTTAATAATTTTATCTTTGATAATATATAATTTGATAATTTTATATTTAAAAATTATTAATCTAATCATTTGATCACACTTAATTTTAAAAAATATTTGATGAAGATTAATATATATATCTTATAATTAAATTAGATGGATTATTAGTTATAAATTAAATAAATTTTAATACTAAAAAATAATAAATAATAATAAGTTTAAAGTAATTTTTTAAATTTTAAATTCAATTAAGTATGTATAACAAGAGACTTAAAGATTAAATTTTACAACTTGTTATGAAAATAAATTATTTAAATTAATTGTGAATAAATAAAAAAATCGTAGGTTTGAGTCCTCTCTCAATGTCAAAAAAACAAATTATAATTTATAAGAACTCACCAAAATAATTTGGAAATAAAAAAATATCGACAATTATATTTAATTGGTAAAAAATTAATATTCGTTAATTTTTTAAATTTAAAAAATTACTACAAATAATGACAAATTCATGTATACTCAAAAATGAGTTTTAATTGTTATAACTGTTAATAAAGAAAAAAATTGTACTCTGGTAGAAAAATATTTTTTTAAACGATAATTGATGACTACATGTAGAAAATAAATTTTGACTATTATTAGAAAATTAATTTTTTTGTTTGTTAGTACAATTATTAAAAAAAATTATTTCTTTTCAATTAATTTAAGAATAATTAGAAAATGAGAAAATATTTTTAATGAGGTTCCACAAATACTTGAATTTTTTGTAAGCTTATTTAAATTCAATGTTAATTAAATATTTATTATTGTTCATGATTTTTGAGTATCAACATCTATTTAATTTATAATTAATAATCTATCCAACTTATTTGTATGGTATATATTAGTCTTCACAAAATATTATTTAGAAGGTAAATAAAGATATAGAACATGGGTATATGATTTACTAATTCTTTTTTATAAGAACTAAAAGGAAATAAGGAATGATATGTTTGAGAACAAAAATAAAATATTTTATGTGGTATGATATCCATTTAAAAAGGCAGAATGAGGTCAAAACTATAGATCTTGCTAATCTTCTGAAAACAAATATAGGAATATTGTAATATTTTGTTCATAAGTAGTACTATCAATTTCCTTTTTAGCACGATGATCAACGAGATGTTTAAAAATTAAAATAATGGGATCTTATTCAAGCTTTAAATTTAAGCTTTTGATCAACACAGTGTTAGATGAATACAAAACCAGCGACTAAAGAGGAATGCAAAAACTCCGAAAATTTTGAATCGCACTCACACCTACCTACCAATGGAGATATTGTTAAGAATAATAAATTAATTAAATAGTATACTTCAAATGAGAACATATTTTCGCTATGGGCATCTTTTTTAATTTTATGGGTGTAAATAATTTGAGGGTAAGATCATTGATTGCCTTAAAGATTTAAATAAAATACAAACAAACGTCAAACTTTATTAAGCTGGACACGTCTAGTATTATTTTTTAATGATGTTTATAAATATTTTTGGAAATAAAAATAGTATGTTGCATTTGATGTTTTATTCTAAGATGAAAGGAAAACGTGAGGGTTTTGAAAAGCCAAGGGGGAAGTATTGGTTTCATCCGTTCATGTTCCACGAAGTTGGTGACGTTTTTTTTTCTCCATAAAAATAATTTATTTCGATATTATATCTCGTCTACTTGATAAATAAGTTGCTCAAAAACAATAAAATTATTGGAAATGACGAAGAAAAGAAAGAGAGGCAGAGTAATTAATGCTGTTCGAGCATATCTTCTTCTAAAATCCTCTAAAATTCATCAATAATTTATATGTAGACTTCAGTCTAGTCGAGTGCTTTCCCACTGGGGTAATTAGTTGTTAGATTGAGCTTAAAGTTAATATTATTCAACTATCTGACTTTTGGACTCATTCCAATCGGCAATTACGAGTATCAAAATGTTGCATATTTTAACAGTCAGAAAACTCAAACGACAGAGAAGTAATGTTGTTAGTTTGCACCAGAAAATTCCAAGAGAATTTACTTCAGAAAAGTATCATTTAAATACTACAAGTTCCAAAAGGTGACATGTAACGTACTTTTTATTTTTTAATTACAAAACTCTATGAGAAAGCACGATTTCAACTTGGAGAAAGAGAGCCCAAAAAGAGAAAGTAAAGTGTATCTAGCTAATTGATCTAATGTAAAGTGCTTGTATGATGCTTTCGTTAGTACGTAAGAGCATATTTACTAAGCATAGTATACCTAGCTAGCTGATACATCTTTGAAAATGTGGTATATATTTGATATCTCTTGGCATTGTCGGTTGCCGCTTAAAATGACACTGAAAAATAGATAGCTGAATGATATTTACCTTTTAAGTTTAATTATGATTAATTAACACAATTAATTACATTTTTCATTTCCTATTCCAAAAATTATTTTTAAAAGTATACATATAATATTAAGAAACGATCATGATTTTTATCACCAACCCCTAATTTCTTGCATTTAGGCTGATATAAATTTGTAGCCCAACATATTAAAAAAAAAAGACTCAAAATGGGGCCTCCCATTGCAATAAGGTGGATGAAGAGCTGATATCACAAAAAGACAATAAACAAGAAGACATTTCTATGGTAAAGATCATTACATACGTGTTTTATAATAATTATGTATGGTAAAGATTTATTTTATAATTATTTATCTTTTATCAATTAGTAACTCTATGTTGTTAAGCACTTACATTAAAAACAAAATTGCGATTATACTTATAATGCTGCATAAGCAATTAAGTTCAAACAATTACATGGAACTTATCGCTATCAACACATCCAAGAAGTAAAAGGAAAGAAAGAATTGCATAAAATGAACTTGGAATTAATATAATTAGGTGACATGGTAATATCATCCAACATTTGGTTGACAAGCCCTCAAATAGTTGAAATTCTGCGAACTAATCAAAATAAAAGGATAGCCACGGGCCAAGCCTTAACTTGAAGCAAAAAGAAAAAATATATATATACATATATTCTTTTCGAATGTGTGCACCGAATAAACAACTCAAGCAACACAACAAAACAACACCAATACCAACACAATTGGCCACCATACTGACCACCGAAAGCATATTTTAATCATAACAACAACACAAACAGACTAGGACCACATAATTAAATAATTCAAAACAAGAAACTATGAGAAATAAAAGAAACGTATTCGGTGCCCATACCTTAAATTGGTCCACCCTTCAGGAGACAGTTTGGTCCACCCTTGGGTGCTTTCCTTCTGAGTTTGCATGCATGAAACAAAATAAAAAAAAAAAAATCATTAAACAAAACCCAACAACTGAACTGAACTATGAAACATGAAACACATTGACTTGGACTTTATATACTAAGTTATCAATACGGAAATTTGGCGATGAAGGTACGAAAAAGAAAGTCAAACTATCTTATAATCTTCGGTTATGCATGAATCATAATGAATCCCTTTTATTTCAATAACAAATTTCTGAACGAGTTAGGTTAGGTTTGATTGACTATGTAAAGAAGTTAAATAAAAGTTGATAACTTCCATACGATCCATATAACTTCAACATGCAAATTCACGTCGACTGACATGCAACCAAAAAAATCCACGAAGAAAATTACAACTTGTACACTAGAGAGATAAATTTTGTGTTAGAATTTCGCCGATACAATTTAGGGTTTCTAGCAACTTAATGTGGGGTTTTAACAAGAATAAAACAACTCGCCCAAATTCCAGGCTTGAAACGTGATGAAATACGACTGAAGCATGCTTGAAGACTCAATTGAGACTGAGTTTTGGGTGTCAACACTTTGTGTGTACAGACTGAAGATGACGACTGATGGGTTGATATGATACAGAAAAAACGACGCTGCTTTGGTAGTCAAAAACATGCCTCGTTCCTCGTTTAAATGGTGAAAAACGGCATCGTTTGCCATTTTATTTAAAAACAGTTATGCACATTAAATGGCGCCATTTTAACTCCTTTAAATTACTTGGCACACTCAAAATAGTGTCGTTTTCACTTCTTTCTTATTACAACTTTAAAAGGCCCCTTTTTTTTCTTAAAAAAAAAAATTCAGTACAAATTTACAAATTTATTATAACCTTGTGATGGATTACGATCACTTAATCACAAGTTTTTTTTATATATTTTTTTAGGACTTAAACACAAGTTTATTGAAAAAACACGATAAAATGAATAAAACACTCATTCTTATACATCTTTAATCTACTTAATACTTTTTTCAACCCCAAACCTAAAGCGGGTTGTGAAAAATCAAAATATGCAATCTCTATCAACACAAACATAATAGTTTTTTGCAACTAGAATTACTTAGAGACGTGCCAACTTAAGAGAATAACAAAATAGAAAAAATGGAACTATCACTTTTATTGATATGAATCTTACAAAGGGTTTATTTATAAATAGAAATAAATAAAAGAAAAAGAAAGAAATGAAATACCTATTATTATATGATTTTGGGAATATTTTGTTGATTATGATTAACTAACACAAGTAATTGTGTTTTTCATTTCCTTTTCAACATATCATTTTTCAAAATATACATATGATATTCAGAATCAATCATTATTCTTATCACCAACTCTTAATTTCTCAACAGCTAGGCTGATATAAATTGTGAAGTTGATATTGCTTTCACAAGGTACTTCATGTTATAAATATACAATATTAGAGTGAGTATCTTATTTAGTCATTATCAATTTAGGATACTTTCTATTATGCCAAATTCCTTATTATAATCATAGTTTTTATGTATTAAATCTTTTCATATAGGCTAGGGATTCAGTGCCTAAATAAAGGCTACCTTTTGTAGTTATTATTAAGAGTGGAAATACAAATACTCTAGTTTCTCTAACATGATATCTTAACTTTAGTTTTAATTTATCGAATATGGTATTAGAGCCAAGTTATTTGTTAGAGCTGGATTAATTACATATCTAGATAATCTTACAGCCAGTCTTTATTTTTCTTCTCTTCTGTGTCTAAAATTATTATCGTCGCATTGTTACCATCATCCCAGTTACATCGCTCAACCCATCATTTTCAAAATTTGCCAATAATCTCAACACTATTGAATCACCATCCAACCTATCATCGTCATATGTCCCTTAAATGCACCACCATCCGTCACCACCAACTCAATTTTTGGTTATTCTTAGGCACATTTTCTCTCACTATTGGCACTATTCAATTCCTCGTTGCCAAATCCTTCAATCTATACCACTACTTTACTTGATCTACTCACTGTAACTTCAGAAGAGTTCATTACAAATATTTTAAATTTGTTTTTGAGTTATATTATAAACTTGCTAAATAGTTGAGGTTAAATTACAATTCACATAATTTATGTGTTAATACTAAATTTTTTGAAAATATAGGGTCCTTTTGAAAATTTTAATTTATCTAGGTCTTGCAATTTATCAATATATTTGGGTAAATTTGAAATTTTACATAAATTTAGGTAATTTTGCAATTTCATATAAATGAGAGCATATATGCAATTTCCAAATTATGGGGCATATTTTGTTTTCTGAAAATAATGAGGGCTTTTTTTAACATTTTCTATGCAGCATCAGTTCAAGTTCGATTTCTTCTTGCTGAAAGTGTGCTAATGTTTTAAAGTACATGCATGTGGTATGTATTTGTCATAATACAATTTACGCATAGCATACATAAATATAACACAGTGGAATTAAAAATCTAATTTTCTAGTGTGACAAACACATTTAAAAAATAATTTTCATTACTCTAATGAAAATAAAGATCAAGAATCACCTATCAAGCTTTTGAAAATTTATTCAAATACAGTCCACCACGAAGCGTAGTCGCTGACAATTCTAGGATCAAACTAGAGTGGGCTTGGATTGCTAGAATAGTAGTTCCAATTTCTAGCAACGTGTGTTTAACTCTTAAACACAAAAGTCATTAACTCTTAATCAACAATGAAAAACTCTTTTTTGGGTTGATGCTTGTGGCCACAAGATTTTTTAAAATATAATCTTAGAGCATCAGGGTATATAACTCACTCATGTGAGTTGATAGATCCTATATTTACGTATACTGGACTCCATGAGTATTGGACTATACACAACGACACATAGCAATTAGACCATGAAAGGTCTCTAACATACGTGAAATCAAAGTATAGTAGATCACCCACAAGCCCACCGTGCCACTCAGGTTAAAAGATCACGAGTACTACTCAACTTGAGAAGACCTTTCATTGCTGGCTTCATGGGATGTCTATTGGAGGTCTTCGTGAGTCTGTTTGGTACTCAATTCTCATTGACTACCCATATGCCTATACGAGCTTTCATTAAACTTATAGTTAGCTAAGAACAACCATTTATACTATACATATATAATATACACTGATCTATATAAAATAGATTCACCAATAGACTCGTATCGACAAAAATAAATTAGAAATATAGTGTTTGAGAACACACTTATATAATGACATTTCCTAACACCTATTCTAACTCTTTGCAACTATGTCATTACTAATATATTCTCAGGTCTTTGTCCAGTTACAGAGAAGTTTCTAACTCTTTAGATTTCGCTGATTATTATAATCTGCTAACTCTTGGCAATGTTAACTCTTAGTATTTATAACTCTCAGTATTACTAACTTTTAGCACTAGTCTAAACTCCTTTAAACTAGATCTGAACTCCTTCAAATTATATAATATCTGTAGCGTTACAAGTATAGTACTATATATTATAGAATTAATGATTTAATATAAAATATTTATTGTACAAGTAACAGGAAAGAAAACCAATTCGACCGAAGACCCTAGAGACCGTTACAATAAACAATTAATACTTAAAAAATATTAGAATGACACATAAGCATCAATTATACCATTTGCATCATTGAATTTTCTTAAAGATGTTTTGGTTGACAACTTTGTTATTTTGGCTCAAGTGAAGTTTTGGTGTTTTTTAGTTTATATGTAAAGCCACTTGATGAAATTTGGTATTGCATCTGTTCAAATATTTTGATCCCTATAATTTTGGTCCTTTACTATTTTATTATAGTTTTTTGACAATATTGACAAATGTTTTGCATTTTCAAACCATGATTTTTACATCAATGTACTTACACTAGCAATGATTATTTTTAATTTTTCTATCAATACATTTACACTAATAATGATTGACTTTTTGAATGCCTAGTCATTCTCCAATATTTTCTCTCTTTGAAAATGGTTTCCACTCTTTGATAATAATTGTCTTACTCCAATAATCTCTCATGCATACTGTTATATATTTATTTATTTAGTTATTTTATTATTTTCCTTTTGGTTGCTTCTTGGTTTACTTTATAAACTTAAGTTGTTCTCTATCTCGAATTTAAGGGAGAGTATTAGAATTAGAATCTTATTTAGTCATTATTAATTAGGATATTTCTTATTATTTTAAATTTTATATTATAGTCGTAGTTTTTATATATTAATTTTTTTCATATAAATTAGGAATTTAATGTGTATATAAAAGTCAATTTTTATAATTATTATTGAGAGTGAAAATATAAAATCTCCGATTTTTTTTAACATGATATCAAAACTCCAATTCTAATTTATCTAACATGCAAGTTCTTTCACATGCATGCAGTTTGACCAACGTGTAACATATCAATATATAATTCTCTGCTCGACTTAGAGTGTAGCATGCAAAATAATTGATATACAAGACATCACATGCAAAATGATCAGTAGCCACATCACAATCTATTTTTGTTTTCTATAAATACCTGAAGGGTAAGAAGATGAACGCCAAGCACTTTCGAAAGCTTCTCTTTTGATAAAGCTATAGAAACTCTTCAGTTTCTAATCCAGAGCCTTGCAATCTCCTCCCAAAAACTATGACTACTGATAGTTTCCCTCATATTCTTATTGTCTCTAGAAGAACTGTTCGTAAAAACAAGTTCGTCGATTTCGTTGGTACCGAAATTTTGTTGCTTCTTAAATTTTCATTTTCATCTTCATTTCAAGTTCTATCATTTTCTTTTTTCTTGTGTTAGTTCTTAGATAACTTAATATATTTCTTCGATTTTCAGGTGAATATCATCTTGATTTGATAGTTCGCTATGGAGCCGTTCCAGTCATTCTTCCTCGGGTAACAGGAATTGACAAGTTTTTGGATAGCTTTGAGCCAATACATGGTGTTCTTCTTTGTGAAGGAGAAGACATTAATCTCTATATGCACGTGACTGAAACTTCTAGTCTTTCACCAGAGGAGCTAGAGGAAATAAAGAATATGCATGCTAGTGATACGGCCATTGACAAAGCGAAAGATTTGATTGAGTTGAAACTTGTAAAAATTTGCCTTGAAAGGAGCATACCATATTTGGGCATTTGTAGAGGTTCTCAAATACTAAATGTTGCTTGTGGAGGAACCCTTTATCAAGATATAGGGACAGAACTTTCAAAGAGATGCCCTAGTGGCCATTGTGTGAATCATATTAACTATGATGATTATGATGGACATCGACATATGATAAAGGTGGTAGCAAACACCCCTTTGCATCATTGGTTCAAGGATTCGGTGCAAAAGGACAACATGGAGATTTTGGTGAATAGTTATCACCATCAAGGTGTTAAACATTTAGCGAAAAGATTTGCTCCTATGGCTTTTGCACCTGATGGCTTAATTGAAGGGTTCTATGATCCAGAAGTTTATAATCCAAATGAGGGTAAGTTCGTAGTGGGACTGCAATTTCATCCTGAGCGAATGAGGCTGCCAAACTCTCAAGAATTTGATTATCCGGGATGCGCAACTGTTTATCAGGTTATATGATCATGTTCTTTTATATTATGTTTTAGTTAATATTGATCTGATAATTAAACGTATATAAATCAGCGTGAATATGTTTTCTGACTAATGGGAAATGAACTTCAGGAATTTGTTAAGGCAGTGATTGTCTATCAGAAGAAGATAACTAATGGCTTATCATATGTGCCTAATCCTATACCACTAAATGTAGAAACGGAGAAGTGCAAAACACTGATTAGCAGTTCCTCTCTTGAAAAAGACATACACGTACCTCTCAGGCCAAAGAGTGCACCCATCAAAAGAATCTGAAATTGAAGATGTGGCAAGATTTATTGAGGTAATAAATCTCATAATTGAATAGATGAATTTGGTACATGATTTTATGATTGGCATTTGATTCAGTACTTCTTTTGTTCGTTTGCAGTCCAATGCAGCTTTAGGTTTCCGACATGAGATGAAGTTGTGGTTGATTCAAATTGGTGCAACAGTTAGAAATTAATCCTCCTAAAAAATAAAGAATTAGCCATTATATTTGGAACAATGTCAAAAGGATAATTATCCTGTTATGGCAATGCTTGTTATGCTATTGTTGTTACTTTAATTTCTATCGCGTTGTTCTAAATGTTATTGTCTACATAACCTTGGGCGTTAATTACTTCCGTCTGGTTTCTTAATTAAGTTGCGTGTATCATTCTCCAAGTTTTTGTTTTCCTTTCGAAAAGAAAAAGAGTAATCACCACGGCTGACCTTATTATATATATATATATATATATTTACAATCTTATCCTTTGAAAGGTATTTTTATGATTTGACTTCTTATATATTTTTTGTTTGATATTAAAATTTTCAGATAATTAAACTCTAATCTTATATTATTTTTAATTTTAACTTTTTGATTCTCTAATTTTTAAATTCTGATTCTGTTCCTCGGGGTAACAAAATAAAAAGCATAATCGGAGGCTTATAAATTATCATAGTTTCATCTGTATAGCTGCTTTGAGATACATTAAAAGATTTTTGGTTCGGAGGCTCCATCCACATTACTAATCTTTTTTAACAGAATTGGTAATTATTCACATTACCTGATATCCAGACTTAATTCGATAAGCTTAGTCAACAAAAGGTTCCATAAACTCTCAAACAATAAAAGTCTAGTCCTCCACACAGCAGGTACTAATTCAGTCAATTGATAAAATATTTGAAGTGATAGTAAAATTCTGAGGTTTGAATTCAACTCAAGAAGAGAATCTAATTTTCATTTATTTAGGATTAGAAATCTAATCCTTCAAATATTAACATATGTTTGAGGAAGAAACATTCTTTCGCCCGCTGATTCTCATGTCAACAAATTGGCCAAATTATCTTAATCTCTTGATCTAAGTTTATCTTTTAACTTTGAAAGAAACATATTACTGCATAGTATGATGAAGATCTCTTTATTTTTTATTTTCTAATTTATCTAAAAATCAATCATGAATTGCAAATGAAAACTTAGTCATTTATTATTGAAGATTTGGTTATTTAACAATTTTGTTTATGCAAGAATTATGAAGAATATAAAAAAAAAAAAAAGAGTCACAAGAAGTTTAGAACGTGTAGGACACACATGAAGAAGTCTAAGACGTGTTGAATACGCATAAGGAAGCGAAACGAGTCTTGAAAACGCGAAAGGAGGCGAGAAAGGCGAGGACTGCATGACTAGGCCACAGTGCCGTAGCGCTAAGGCCATAGCATCGTGGCACTAGAACGCAGTAAGCATAGCATCGCAGAGTTGGTCAACCAGCACTGTGGCGCCAAACGCGAACAAATTGTTTTGACTTCAAACTTCTGAGTTTTAGAAAGTTTTGGACCCTTAAAATATATGGACTCTTATTCAAATTAGAATTATAGTTAGTAGGCACGAAATAACCCATATATAAACCCTTATAAACTATTTAGTTTGAGAATCAAGTATTAAGAAATACTCTAAAAGAGAGAAGAACTAGGTAAACACTAAGTGCTTGTGCGCGCTAGAGTCTAATCGCTATTTGGGTGTTCATTATTCTTGGAAGAACAAGGGTGAGCCATTTATTAGATCCTTTTGAGTGTTTTTCATTGTGTTTTCTTGTAAATTCTCTAGGGAGTTAATAAGCAAGGTTAGGATCCTTGGATCTACCGTGAACGTTGGTAATTGGCTGAACCACGTATGTGATTGTATTGTACTCTTGATTATCTGCTTTATATTCTTATTATTTTTGCTTGATATTTTGGTTATTCTGCTGTGTAAAGGATATAATGTTCAAGATTACTCTTGGTTAAGGTTCTTCACTTAACCTAATCTTACAAGGAAAAGGGCATTCCCTTTAACAAACTAGTATCCAAGCCAAGTTTGATAATGCACATCAGGGGTATTTAAACCATGGCTATAATCAAGTAAGAAATAGAGAAGTTCAATGGTATGAATGACTTCAATCTTTATAAAAAAAAGGTTAGGGATCTACTAGTGAAGGAACGACTAGACTCAGCCTTGGAGGAAGCCAGTTCTTCAATTAGCGAAAGAAAGACAACCTCAAAGTCCAAGGAGAATGATTAGGACATGATTTAGAAAAAGACTCACAACACTATAATCTTAGCATCGAACTACGAAGTATTGAGGGAATTTTGTGACGAAGAAATCACTTTGAGGTTATAAAAGAAACTCGAGGCATTATACATGAATAAGTTTCTTGCAAATAGACTTCTTGTGAAGAAGAAACTGCATCAGCTAACTATACATGAGGGATCTTTTTTGAGAGCTCAATTGACGAGTTCAATAAGATTATCATAAGTCTTGAGAAATTAGGCATCAAGACTGAGGATAATGAGAAGGCCATAATCTGGTTAAGTTTGTTACCGAAGAGCTTGGGAGCTTTGTAGATAGGCTGCAGTATGGTAAGGAGTCAATAATGATGAATGATGTCAATTTATCATTTAACTTAAAAGAATTAACAAAGAGATATTAATTTGAGAGTAGAGTGGTGTTACTTGCACAAGGGAAGAAAAAGAAACCGATCAAGGATTTTCCTTTGTTAAAAGTAAGGGCATTTTGTGAAGGATTTTTCTTGATCAAAAGGCAAGGATGAGTGTCCTACTATCGGTAGTGTTGAGGAAGATATCGAGAAAGTAGACACGTTGATAGTCTTAAGGAAAAAGTACGCTAGCAAATGGATACTAGATTTGGGGTATAGCATTTATATGTGTCCCGACAGATCATTGTTTACCAACTCCAAAATCATAAAAGGCAAAACTCTAATAGAGAATGACATGACTTGTGAGATCATAGGAATTAGTGATATAAAACCGAGGATGCAAGGTGGAGAAACTAAGGACTTACGTGGTGTAAGGCATGTTCTTAATTTAAAGAGGAACTTAATATCCCCAAGCAAGCTCAATGAAGGGAGGTATTCGGTTAGTGCGAAAAAGGAAAAATTAAAGGTAGAAAAATGATCTATAAGGTTTGAGGGTAAGAAGGACAATGAGGGGCTATATGTGCTTAAAGAGATGGCCATGAGTGGTCCAACGTGAGGTTTTAGGGTAATGTAGATCACTAGATGACATCCAAACTATGCTCACAGAGGTGATGAGGGATAGAAAGGAGTGTAACGTATCAATACCATGCAAGGTGCACAAATGCCTTTGGAGAACAAAGTCATTATCCCAGGAAAGTTATCTCTTAGTGGAGACTTAACTGAACTCAACTCTAAGTGATAGAGTATTGATGTGGATCAGATCTGGAAGACTTCTTATTTGGAGATTTTGAATTAAGGAATGGTTTATTGAAGATTTGGCGATTCAACAATCTTATTTGGGCAAGAATTGTGAAGAATATCAAAGAAGAGAGTCACAAGATGTTTAGGACATGAGAGATACGCATGAGAAAGTATAGGACATGTGAGACACACATAAGGAAGAGAAACAGGACTTAGAGACACAAAAAGATACGAGAAAGTCAATGACTGCATAACTAGGCTGCAGCGCCGTAGCATCAAGGCCATAGCGCTGTAGTGCTAGAAGGTAGTAAGCACAACGCTGCAGCACTAGATCGAATTCATGCCAACGCCATAATGCTGGCCACCTACCGCCAGATGTGGGAAGTTCTTTTGGCTTCAAACTTATGAGTTTTAGGGAGTTTTGGACCCTTAAAATATTTGGACTCTTATTCCAATTAGGATTAGAGTTAGTAGGCACGAAATAACCCCTATATAAACTCTTTATTTTAAGAATCAAGCATTAAAGAAAACTCTAAGAAAGAGAAGAACTAGGTAGACACTAAGTGCTTGTGTGTGCTAAAGTTCAACCGTTATTTGAGTATTTAATATTCTTGGGAGAATAATGGTACGTCATTCATTAAATCTTTTTAAGTGTTCTTCATTATGTTTTCTCGTAAATTCTCTAAGGAGTTAATAAGAAAGGCTAATATCCTTGGATCTATAGTAGAAGTAGGCAATTGGTCGAACCACGTAAGTGATTGTGCTGTGCTATTAATTATCTGCTTTATATTCTTGCTATTTTTGCTTGATATTTTCTGCTGCAAAAAGGAGATTAGGGTTCAAGGTTGATCTTGGTTAAGGTTATTTGCTTAACTTAATCTCACAAGGAAAAAGGCGTTCGCTTCAACATTTATAAAATAGAACATAACAAATAATTAAACTCAAATTAAGATGGGAAAGATTATAATTTGTGTGTTGAAATGTAATATATAACTACATTTCATAAACTTTATTAGTTTTGAAAGCGTTGGTAAAACAAAAGCAGAGAAATAAGGGTACAACCATTGTCTAGCTTAGCAGTCAATTAGTTAAGCTATAGGTAATGAGCATTAAAGATAATGGTGCTTCAAGTAAAGAAGAATTAATGTGAAAAAGAGGCTTATTTAACTTTATGTTATTACTTTTGAGTGTGTTAGAAGGTTTTCCACCAAAACTAGCAAACTTAGTTTTCATTTAATTTTTTCTAGATTCTTCGATAATTGGGTCCTATAACTACAACAGTTTTGTATTATTCTTTTGTATCTAAAAATATTGAACAATACACAATTATTTTCTTCAACTTTCTTTCACTTTCTCAGCCATTTTTTATTTGGTACAATTTTCTTGAAAACATAATAACTTTCCAGGTAACCAAAAGCATCTTCAAAACTTTTAAAATTATTTCTTAGTATCAAAGTCGATGGCAAGATTCTCTAACTATCATCAAACACAAACTTAAAATCTAAGAAAACAAATGAACTCACTTGCAATAACACAGAATAGTACCTTTACCTTCTCAAATCTAATTAAACTAAACTACAATAATTTTCTTCTTTGAAAATCACAAGTACTAGCTTATGACAGAGGAAATGACCTTTATGATTTGTTAATTAGAGAGAGAAGATGTCTAGATCAATTTATTATTACTACATATCAAGAAGATACTCCTGTGCAGAATCCACAATATAAATATTGAAGGAAACAAGACTCTTTACTTTGTGAGTTGGTTATTTTCTTCTATAACTGATTTCTTTCTTAGTTTAGTAATTCAATATAAGACTTTTTATGAAATTTGAAAGCATCTTGAATAAATGTATAGGAATCAATCTTTTCCTATACTCACTTAACTCATATCTCAACTTTAAACTATTAGAAAAGGAAATATAAGCATGCATGAGTACTTTATAAAGGTGAAAGATTTTGTTGATAGTTTAGCTATAGCAAGGAAGCTTGTGTCACAAACCTTCTTAAGAACTATGAAACCTTAGCACTTTGCGTGTTAAGCAACCTATAAAAATAATGCAAAGAAAATAATAAAAGACAAGCACGCTAAGTGTATGAGAAAATTCTCTCTATATTATGATTGAAGAGATTTATAAGCAATGAGACGATTTACACAAATGAAGGTGCCCCATTTTATACTAGTAACCTTATATAATCGACGGCTATGATCTATTTATGCCAAAGAATATTCTTAGATGCCATCTTATCTATATAAGAATAAAACTTATTTTATAAGGATAAACTTATCCTATAAATCATAGGCTTAATCTATATCTCCATCCTAATCATATAGGCTTTCTAAAACATTTGGTCCACGTAGCATTCCATAGATAAAATATCCTCTAGGAGGTGTAGCTACGCACTAAGTGCGTGAGAAAATGCTTGAGAGTACATGGGGTGTGACACTTGTTATAGACCAAGTACTGATCTCTTATTTATTAACTGGTCTAGGATCTAAATATGATATAATAGCTTTGTTTGTGTCTACAAGATCAGAGGAAATAACTATGACAGGGATATATTAAATTTTAATGAGTTAAAAATGAAGGATTGAATTGTCTAATGTTGTCTTAAGAAATAATATGTCGGCTAATATAGCTGACACTCCAGCCAAATAGAAGTTTAGGAGTTGTTTTAACAATAAGAATGGTTTTAATTTTAATAAACCTTTTGGTAATGCCACAAGTATAAATTCTCAAAATTTTCAAAGAGGTTTTAGAGAAAATGAAGAGGAAAGCCAAATTTTGGATGTCAAGAGAGAAATAACTCTAAGATAATTTGTAAAATATGTCTTAAGGGTGGATATGGAGAATTTAAGTATTGGAACATGTTTAAAGAGGACTTTGTGCCTCCTGTGACTCAAGTGTAAGCTCAAGGGAATGCACAAGCTCAGCTAGCAGCCATTGCTACTAATCCAGCATAAGGGTAAAAGATAACATGAATTAGTATATCGATAGTTGAGCAATAAACTATGTGACCAATAATCTCAACAATATAGTTGCAAGCAATGAGTAAAGAGGTATGGAAAATATGATTATTAGTAATGGCAGTAAACTCAAAATTCTGCATATTAGTTATTGTTGTCTAAAACACTTAGCTCATAAAATCTAATTATCATAAATGGTTTGCATATACCTAACATGACTAAGAATCTCGTAAGCATATCAAAACTTGCATCGGATAATAACTTGATTATTGAGTTCACTAAAACCATTTGTAAACATTGTTGTAACAAGCCTTAAAGCTATGTTATATAGTACAAACCAAAATTGTTCTGATGTGTTACATAAGAGATTTGGTCATCTAAGTATTGATGTGCTAAAAAAGATTGTGTCATTAATTTGTAAACTACACACTTCATTCAAAGGAAATAAAATTACTGTTTGTACAACTTGCTAGTTGGGCAAAAATCACAAACTATATTTTGATTCTTTAGAAGCTAAAACTTCTTAGCCCTAAGAAATAATTCAAACAGATGTATGAGGGCCAGTATCTGTAGTTTTAGGAGATGGATTCAGATATTATGTTTGTTATGTTGATGACTTTAGCAAATTTGTCTAGATATATCCACTGGAACAAAAACCTGAAGTGTTAGTTAACTTTCAATATTTTCAAAATCATATTGTGAGATTATTAGATAAAAAGATAAAGGTGATACTATAGAGGGGAATACATATCACTTACAACATTCTTGAACCAAAAGGGAATATTACACAGATTTTTCTATCGAACATTCACCATCAAAATTAAGAAAGTAGAGAGAAAATATAGGCACTTTATGGAGACTAGCTTTACCCTTTTAGCTTAAAGATAAATTCCTTTAAGATATTGGTTGGAAACATTTTCCATAACAATGTTTCTCATCAATAAAATGCCATTAGGTATTTTGAAATATGAATTACCATTTGAACTAATTTTAAGACAAAAACTAGATTACAGCTTCACGAAGGTCTTTAGTTGTGCTTGTTACCCTCACATAAGGCCTTATTATAGACATAAATTCAATTACGCTAAAAAGTGTATATTTATAGAGTATAGATCTCATTATAAATGATACAAATGTTTTAGTTCTAAGGGAAAAGTATATATGGCTAGACGTGTCTTCTTTGATGAATAAGAGTTTCATTTTTCCACAGATCCATTGTTTGCTAAAAAAAATTCCTTTGATTCATCACACTTTGAAAGTAAGTCAACTGTACAAGTCTTTTCCATATAGTTTTTGTACCTTATACACAAGAACAACTACTTTCCTTCCTAGCTAATACAATTCCAAATCAGGTACAATTCTATGCAATAAAAACTTTATCTCACACTCTATATACATAACAATTAGACAAACATAATTTAAAAAAACACCACCTCAATATGAAGCTTCTTTATCTTAATAGAATATATCAAAAAACACAATACCACATGAAACGTTTCCCTATACAACCTTCAGTATCAATAGAAGTAGTACCAAATATGTAGCAAAGAGTCACTGTCAATGAACATCCAATGGTCACCAAGTAAAAAGATGGAATTTTTAGGCCAAATATTTTTCTTGCTAAAACATAAGAAGAAATACCAACCACTATTACTAAAGTAATGAACAATCCCACTAGACATAGGTAATGGTGTAAGAGTATCAAGCTTTAATGATAAATAAAACTTGGTGTTTAGTTCCATATCATCTAGATTACAAAGTGGTTGTCAATAAATGCGTTTACAAAATAAAAAGGAACCCAAATGGCAGCATAGTAAGGTATAATGCTAAGTTAGTGGCCAAAGGTCATCACCAAACATCTAGTGTGGTTTTTTCTTAAAACCTTTAGTCTTGTTGTAAAGGAAAGCATAATAAGGGTTATCTTGAGTCTTGTAGTAACTAAAGGATAGAAGTTGAAGTAGATAGATGTTAACAATGCATTTTTTAATGGAACTCTTACAAAAACTGTGTATATGAAACAACCAGATGATTTTGAAGTTTTTGGAAAAACAGACTAAGTTTACAGGTTACAAAAGGCCTTATATGCTCTTAAACAAGCCTTATAGGCCTAGTATGACAAACTCAAGAATACATTACTAAAGTGGGGGTTTATAATACCAAGTTAGATACCTCAATTTTTGTTAAACTAAACAACAGCAGTTCATATATTGTTTTAGTAGATATATATATGACATTATAGTAACAAGGGAAAATATTGGGGCCATTCAAATGATAATAAAACAACTGAATAAAGAGTTTGCTTTGAATGAATTGGGTGATCTCAGTTACTTTATGGGTATAGAAATAACAGGGCTTGGCTCATCATTGTATTTATCCTAAACCAAGTATCTAACTGGCCTACTTAAGAAAACAAGCATGTTGAGGCAAACAGTAACCTAACTCTATTGAGCACTAGTCTCAAGTTAACTAAAAAATTAGATAAACTCTTTTCAGATGGTTATCTTCACAAAAGTGTCATCTGAGCTTTATAGTATATGACACTAACAAAGCTTAAAATCTCCTTTATTATAAATAACTGAGCCAATATCTTTCTTCTCCATCATGGCTCTATTGGAAGTGTTGCAAGATACTATTGAGGTATTTACATGGCACTAAAACTCATAGTCTATTGTTTAAACCAAGGACTTCTTTTAGTCTTGTAGACTTTATAAGTTAAGAATGAACTTGTGATTCAGATGATAGGAGATTTTATGATGGTTTTTGTGTTTATTTTTTTGGCAACTTAGTCTCTTGAAGTTTAAAGAAACAAAAAATAGTGGCAAAATCAACTACTGAGTCTAAATATTGAGCTGTAGCTTACGTGGTAGTAGAAATTTCCTAGCTTTAGTCATTATTCCCTAAACTTCATTTGACTCAATCTATAACACCTATAGTTTCCTGAGATAACCGAGGAGTAACATCCTTAGCTGCAAACCCAGTATTTCACAGTTGTATAAATATATAGAAGTGGATGTTCATTTTATAAGAGATAAAGTCACTAATGGTGATATAGATGTCAGATATGTATACACTAAGTTTCAAGTTGCCGATATTTCTATTAAAGCTCTTCTAATTGCTCGATTTCAAACTTTAAGACATAAGCTCAATGTCCAATATAGATAATTGAGCTTGAGGGGGATGAAAGAGTAAGTGAAACAAGGGTAAAACTATTGTCCAGCTTAGCAACAAGCTCAACAATTAGTTAAGTTATAGGTGATAAGAAATAAAGATGATGGTGCTTCAAGTGATAAAGAATTAAGATGTGAAGATGAGGCTTTTTTAGCTTTATATAGTTAGTTATGAGTTTGCAAGGGGTTTTGTTATAAGGTTTCCTGCTAAAACTAACAAACTCAATTTTTCATTTCATTTTTCTAGATTCCTTTATTATTGGATTCTATAAATACAATATTTCTATATTTTTCTCTTGTATCAGTAATTATTAAGCAATACATAATTATTTTCATTAACTCTCTTTCACTTTCTCAGCTATTTTCTGTTTAGCACTATTTTCTTAGACAAATGTCACTTTTTCAGGAAACCAAAAACATCTTTAAAACTTTTAGAATTGTTTCTAGTTTTATGAACAATTGAATCAAAGATCGGTATGATCATCAAAATGATGAACCATAGTGTGGCAAAAAATTATAATATTCTTAACCCCAAACCCTAACTATGAAGACTTTTATCACATTCTGATTGAGAAACTAACTTTAAATTTGGAATATATATCATCAATAGCGGAGGATCATGTTACTACATATTCCGGACACATTTTCAAGGAATCTATAATAATTCTAAAATGGCTAATAGATTCTTGTTGAAGTTGATGCTTACATACCATTTTAATATTGTATGAATATTAATTATTTAATATTTATACAATAAATATTTCGAATAAAATTGGTAATATTAAAAAATATATGGTACATTGCTTGTAACGTTACAGACATTGTATAATCTAAAAGAGTTCAGATCTGGTCTAAAGGAGTTTAGACTAGGGTTAATAGTTTGCAGAGCTGAGAGTTATAAATGCTAAGAGTTAGCTGGTTATAAGAGTCAGCTAAATCTAAGGAGTTAGATCATTGTCTGTAATGGGATAAAGACCTAAAGGTATACTAATAATGACACAGTTGCAAAAGTTGCAATAGGCGCTAGAAAATGTCATTATACAAGTATGTTCTTAAACACTATATTTCTAATTTATTTTCATCGATGCAGGTCTGTCGATTAATCCCTTTTATATAGATCAATGTATGTCTATATCTGTAAGGTATAGATGGTTGTTCTTAACTGACTATTAGCTTAAAGCTCGTATAGGTATGCAGGTATTCAGTCAAGACTGGATACTGAACAAAATAACGAAGACCTCTAATAGATATCCCATAAATTCGTCAATAGAGGGTCTTCTTAAGTTTAGTAGTATTTGTAGTCCTTTGACCTGAGCGTGATAGTGGGCTTGTGAGTGATCTATTATACTTTAGTTCTATGTATGTCAGAGACATTTTATAGTTTGACCGTTAGGTTTGAATCTGATGCTCATGGAGTTTAGTGTGCTTAGATATGGGATCCATAATCTCATATAGGTGAGTTGTATATCATGATGCTCCAAGAATTGTATTTCAAAAATTCAGTTGACCAAAAATAGATACCCTAGAAAGAGTTTTCTGTAGGGTTAAACAATATCAACAAATAGTATCGCAAAAGAGTTTGCTGATATTGTTTTATAGAAATACAAATCTGAAGATAAGTTCATGGATATGCTTAAGGGGATTTGATGTGTTGATCTATGTCCCTACATATCCAGGATATAATTGACGGAAGACCTATACATGTGCATTATAACCTTAACTTGTATGGTTTAACGCGCTAATTTGTAATATCCGTGATGTGTGCGTAGGGCATCGATCACAGACTCATGGAATAGTTCCATTTGACAAATTGGGCGTGGATCGAGAGAGTTCCATAATATGAATTGTACTAATTATGTACTAGGACAGCGTACCGAATTGAATTGTACTCATTGTGTATTAGGACAGAGTATCATATTCAATTGTTTAATCTAGTAAATTATAGTAATACCGAATATTTGTTTCATGAACCCTCAGGATGTGCGCGTGTCAGTACTTAAGAGTTAAGTGCGTTAATTAGTTGATAATTATTGTTGACCAAATAATGAATGACACGTGGTGCATAATGAGTCTTTGGTTGAGTTTACCCAAGTGTGTAGTATATTAGGACCCACTAGGAGATTTACTTGGTAACTAAATAATGGTTTAAAGGCAATTTCACATATTTGATTATTTAATTATTAAATAATCAATGTATTTATTTATTTAAGAGTTAAATAAATATTTAACCTCAGTATGGTTAAGAGTTAACCATATGGTTAGGTTAAAAGAATAATTGTATAATTAAACATTGTGTAACTTAACCTAAGTTAATTGTTAACTAAGGTTAGGTTAATTAATTATTTAATTATTGAAAAAGTAAGTTAACCTAACTCTAGTTAAGTGTTAACTTGAGTTAGGTTAATTGATTATTATATTAATTACTTGGTGGCCAAGTTTATTTATCCTAACCAAGGTTAATGGTTAAACTTGGATTAGGTTAATTAATAAAGTATTCATTAATTAAATATATTAAAAATAACCAAGGTTAAGTCAATTTTTATTTAATATTATTTAATAATAAACTTGGTGGCCAAGTAACTTAACCTAACCTTGGTTAAGTGTTGACCATGGTTAAGTTAAAGTAATTTATATATATGTGAAATTAAAGCAAAGAGTAATTGTTGTTTTGGTATTAAGATGGCCGACCATAAGGAAGGAAAAGAGAGAAAAATGGTTTTTCATGTTTTAGTTCAATAGTTGAATTAAAACTTTCATCTTTTTCTTTATTAGGTCTAGGCCATTGAAGCAATAACAATATTTTATTTAATTGTTCAAGTGTTGAACAAGGATTAAACAAATAAAAATCTAAGATAAAGAGTTTATCTTAGATTTAGGGTTTAAGTGTTAAACCAGTGCTGGATATAAAGCTGTTATTTTAGTAATTCAAGCCTACCCTGTTGAGTCCTAAAATTGCCAACAGGTCCATTTCAAGCGATACTCTAGTTTGAATCGTTCCAAAGGCTTGTGAGGTGATTAATCTCATTTATAATATTAATGTGATTAATATCTATTTAATTTCATTAATGTAATAAAATGTAAACGTTATCATGTTCATTATTTTAAAAAATTAGATTTCCAGCTTCTACTGCATATATATTTTTGTATGAGAGGCATGAATTATATATATATATATATACGTGAATTTAATGTGATAAACACAAGTCACATGCACACACCCAACCAAAACACCACACCCAACAATTTTGACTATAAATATATTATAAAAAGTGTTAGTTTATTTGATTCATTTCCATGGTTTTTGGTGTTTCTTTTAAGAGAATTTTTCAAACATTGAGCATTAATCGCTAACAATATATCGATGTATATATTCAACTACTCCAACTTTTAATTTGAATTAAAAATAAAAATATAAATAGTCAAGCTATCTTTAGTTGTGTTAAAAAAAACATGACAATCAAACTGTGGTCAGTCTCTAAACAGCTCCTTCAAATGGAACATGATATTACTTACACTATCTATGTGCACATGCTCTCTCCGAAGTTCATTCGACATCGAGGTAAGGATGTATGATTTGATTCTTAAGTCATCATCAACCATTTCTAATAAGTTTCATGCTCTTCTAAAGTTGCTTTATCAGAAACACCTTTGAACATCTTCTGATCAATCACATATCTAAGCTTCTCTGACTCTAGAACTATTCTAAAATTCATCAGCCAGTCAAAATAACTCTTCATCACCCTTCAGTTGGTGTGCATTAATTATGCATACCAACAGATTGTTTGAAACCATCTTATCTTCAAAATAATAAAGGAGATGTTAGCAGAATATTTCAAAATTAAAATAATAATGCTTTAGATCATGGATATAACTAGTATATATTTTCAATCTAAAGACGCCCTCTCATTGTTTTATATATGCAATTTGTTCTTTCAAATGGAAAAACAAAAGCTCAAACACTTTAAACTTTACAGTGAGAAGTGGACCCAATCAGCATTTTACTTCAGCCTTACGCTTTAACAATATTAGCCTTTGCAAAGTCCAAACGGTAGATAAATCTTGTTAATTGCATATCTTACGACTCTTACTTCTGATCCTAAACACACCTTATCCTTATGCTTTAGCAATATAGGGTAAGTGTGTTCCGAATTAACTTGGCAATGATCAAATATAAGTTACAAATACTACCCTTATACTTTAGCAATATTAGGCAATACATTCGCTTATATTTTCCTCATCTCATGTTTAATCAGCATAGTCTAAATCACACCAAACAATCCCTCACTCTTTAACAATAATGGAAAGACCAAGGTGACTCATTTAACACCGTATTAATAAGACGAACCATGCATAACACTTTCTTAAAATAAAATATATTTTCAATCTAACTAAGAGAGATTTTAAAACTATTTGCATATGATTCTCAATAAAATATTTATTTTATGCAAACATAACTAACCCTAACAGTACGGCTCCCATTATGGTTAACAGCACAAACAAATAACCATAGTTTATATTGCAGTGTTATAACAATTATATTTTACATATAATAAATATCATATGCAATAAAATTGAAAAATAGAGTGAATAGTTTGAGCATCTTGGCGCTATAGTACTTTCAGTGCTGCAGCCCTAAGATGTTACTACCACGACCTTCTCTTTGAATGCCCCAGCATGACACACTTCACTGTCGCGGTGTTATTTCATACCACCATAGCATGAAAAAGCCACTACCTAGGGTCATGCATGCAATGCCCGACATTCTCTGGAATTTTCATGAAAGCTCTTGCGTTCCACATGTAATTCCTTAACATTCATTTAAACAATAACCTGGTTCTGCACTTTCAACACTTGAAAGTGTAGTACCCATTATTATTTGGCTTCAAACAACTCATAACACTCCATTACACCTAGAAAAGTACATAAACATGCTCTTATACCATTGTTTCTAATGTGTATTTAGTAAAGGTTCATGCATATGAATGTGTATTCATTGAATCAAAATGCATGTTACATACATTGGCACAGCAAAAACATATTATATCATTCAACAAACACACTCTGAATCTAATCAATTATAGTAAGAGTTATAGAAACTCACCCTTAAAGACTTTCGGTGAAGAATCGAAATTCAAGTCTTATATGGGAGCAATTCGTTAAGCAATTATTATCTTCAATGATATTGGGATTATAGAGATAGAATAGTAACATCAATTTCTAGTAGGATTTAAATTTTTAGTTCAACACTTGAACTAGTTTCTTTCAAAATGGCCAAGAATAGCTTTTGGAGAGTAAAATGTAAGATTACCAAAGCTCTATTTTTTCTTAGTGGAATCACACGCACATATTATCAAAATGAATCAATTTCATTGTGTTTATTGCTTTTTAGTTTCATGTTAACACTTGTCAACTTTAAACCATGCAAACTATTTGCATAGGTGACATTTGTCACATACTTTTCCATGCATGTACCATTTGTCTCATAAATGGCTATGCATGAAGCCATGTGTCAAATTTGTATTACTTATCCATTTTAACTAATATAATATAGGCTTAACTCTTAAACCTTGACATGTATATTTCTTAAGAGATTTTAAAACAAATTTTGGTTTCTGAAATTTTTCCAGATTAAGCCATTCGACCCTGTGAGCTAACCAAGTGCTTAACAAGTATACTTCACATTGTGAGACTCTCTAGGTTCACACCCATTTGTTTTATGAAACCTTTCATAAGTTCGTGAATGATGCCTTATATATGCTACGGATATTAAAGAATGGAACCTTGAACCATACAAGTTGAGGTCAACCATATATATATAATCCTTCCATCACCTATATCCTAGAAGAATAGAGATATATATCATCTTATCTCTATATTTTTATTTTCATAAATAATATCAACAAACTCTTATAAGACTTTGTGAAATGTAATCTTGGAGCATTTTAATACACAACTTACTGAAATGAGCTGACGGATCTCATATCTATGCACACCGGACTCTATGAACATCAGATTATACCCAACAACACTTAAAGGTCATACCATGAAAGGCCTTTGATATACATAGAATCAAAGCATGGTGGATCACTTACAAGCCTACTATGGCACTCAGGTCAAAGAAACACAAATACTATTTAACTCGAGAAGACCATCCATTAACATCTCTATAAGGTGTCCATTGGATTTTCTTTTGAGTTTGTTTAATACCCAACCACCACTGGATACTTGCATGCCTATATGTGTAAGTGTGCTAAATTAATGAATGGATGCATGTGCTAATATGCTTATTGCAATTTTTAATTTAAAATTTTCATGTCTTACATACAATTTAATGCAGCGAAAATGGAAATATAATTTTCTATTGCAATAAACACATTCTGAATTTAAGTATGTTACGCTAATAGAATTAGAAGCTTACCTTTGAAGCCATTCAGTATAGAATTTATACTAGAGCTCACACGGAAGCATTCCCGTTGATTAATTCTAGTCAGCAACATTCGGTAAGATTATAGAGCTATAATAGTAGAAGAAATATGATGTGTGTGTGAAAGAAAAGTCTACCAAAAAAAGCTGTAAACTAGTAACTTTTAGGGGAACTAATTTGCTTGGTTTGATTTATAGTGACATTAGTGATCTTAAAGACATTATTACTAGGTTAGTATGTTGTTCGTAGGGTGTGTATATTATAATTTTTTATTTTAATAATTACATGACTCACATGCAATTTAATGTAGTGGAAAAAGGAAATTTAATTTTCTATTGTAATATACACATACCGAATGTAAATTTGTTAAACTTAACAAAATTGAGAACTCAACCTAAAGTTGTACTCTGAACAATTATAGTCTAGAAACATGGGCAAGATTGCTGGAGCTAGATTAGTAAGTTTAAATTTCGGCCAGAACTGTTGTTGAAACAACTCTTTGCTTCCTTTTTTATCCCTCGGCCAAAAGAAAGAATAAAAGAAATAATAAACTTTTTCTTACTTAGTTTTCTTTCCACTTTTGCTCTCGGCCAAATGAAAATACAAAGAAATAAAACTAACTTTTTTCTTTCTTTTGTTTTTCACTTTTTGTAGAATGTTGACTAGAATACTAACTTAACAAAGCCTTTTAATTTTAAAATCCATTTACAATAAAATATGTGTTTTTGCTAATCAAGGACACATGTCCTTCATTTGTTAAAGCGTTGCAATTCTTATATCTTAGTGTAACTTGTACAATTGCAAACCATTTGTAATTTTGATACACGTATTTTGCATCTCAAAGACATGTGCCTTTCATATAACAAATGTAGCAATATGCCTTACCACTTGTCAGGCCATAATAATGAATCATCATACCTTTGCTTGATAAGTGGCAATATGTGGTGGAAAGTGGTAGAAAATCATCATTTTTCACTTGTCTAGTTTTTAGGCTTAACACTTTATACTTTTCAAAATATTCTTGGATCAAACAATTTGACCTAGTGCGCTACCCTAATGCTCATCAAGTACACTTTATTTTGTGAGACTCCCTTAGTTCACACACGTTTGTCTTATGAAACTTTTTTGTAAAACCGTATACGATACCCCATATATACATTACGAATATTACAAGATGGCGTGTTGAACCATACAAACTGAGGTTAATACAAATTCGTATAATGCTTTCATCACGTATATCCTAGAAGATATAAGACATAGATCATCACTTTCAAATCTTTATATTTTTAACCTTGAACTTATCTCCAGATTCATATTTTCATAAATAATATTCATAAACACTTTTGCAATATTGTTTATCTGATAGAAAACTCTTTCTCGAGTTTTATGCTTATGGCTATAAGACTTCTTAAAGTATAAACCTGAAGCATTTGGATATACAACTTACATATATAAGCTGAATATGAGCTCAGCTCATATGTATGGATCCCATATCTACATACACTGAGCTCATTGAGTGTTGAACCATACCTAGCGACACCAAGTGCTTAAACCATAAAAGGTCTCTAGCATGTGTAGAACTTTAGTATGATTGATCACTCATAAGCTCACCGTGGTGCTTAGGTTAAAGGACCATAAATACTACTCAACTCGAGAAAACCTTTTATTGACAAATTTATGAGATGTCTATTGGAGGTCCTCATTGAGTTTGTTCAGTACTCAGTCCTTACTGAATAGTCGCGTGCCTATACGAGCTTCCCCTATACTCATGGTCTGTTAAGATTAACCATCTGGATCATCCAGATGTAGACATACACTAATCTATATATAATAAGGTTTTCACCGATAAACCTATATTAATGAAGATAGATCAGGAACATAAAGTTTGAGAACATACTTGCATAATAACATTTTCTAGCACCTTTGCAACTTCTTGTAATTATGTCATTGCTATTATATTCCCAAGTTTTTCTTATTTTAAACAATGCTCTAACTCCTTATATTTCGTTGACTCTTATAACCTACTAAGTCTTAGAATTGCTAATTTTAGCATTTAAAACTTTTAGCGTTATTAACTCTTAGCACCGTTCTAAACTCTTTTAGACTATATCTGAACTTTTTCAGATCATACAATATCTAAAACGTTACAAGTATCTTACCATATATTATTTAATATTAATGATTTTATTCAAAATATTTATTGTGTAAATATAAAATAATTAATATTTATACAATATCGGAATGGCACACAAGCACCATTTACAATATACTAGCGAAGGGAAAAGGTTCTATATAGCCTTTATAGATGATTTTTCAAGATATACCAAGGTATATCTATTGATAAATTAAAAAAATTAATATGAGAAGTTTTTAGTCTACAAACAAGAAGTTGAAGATTAAATTAGGAGGAAAATAAAAAGATTAAGAACGGATAGAGGTAGAGAATATGTGTCTAACATATTTAATTTTTATTATAGGGATAGTGGGATTATACATGAAACTACACCTTCATATTCTCCTAAATCAAATGAGATGGCTAAAAGAAAAAATAGAACTCTAAAGGTCATTATAAATTCAATGCTATTAAATTCATGGGCGCCTATGAACTTGTGAAATGAAGCAATACTTTTTGCTTGTCACATACAAAATAAAATACTATACAACAAAATTGGTAAGACACCATATGAGTTATAGAGAGGCTATGAGCCTAACATTTCATATCTAAAAGTGTGAGGTTTATTGCTAAGGTCTTAATTCTTGATCTATAATAGAACAGAATGAGGCCCAAAACAGTTGATTGTATATTTATTAGTTATGTCCATAATAGTGTTGCATATAGATTCTTAGTATTAGAAAATACTAATAAAATGTTTAATGCAAACAATATAATGAAATCTAAAATTGTAGAATTCTTTAAAACCATTTTTTTCTAAGAAATCCAAACTAGAAAAACATTAACTTAGTTAGAAGTACACAATAGACCTCTGAAAAGTTCTAAACATGAACTAAAGAGAAGTAAAAGAATGAGAGAAATCATAAATTTTGATAATAATTTCTACGTCTTTTCTTATGAAAGAGGACCCTCAAATCTTTAGAGAACCTATATCTTCTTATGATACTCCTTTATAGAAAGATGATGTCAATGATGAAATCAACTCAATTCTGAGTAATCATATATGATAAATTGTTGACTTGCCTCTAGAAACCAAGCTTATTGGTTGCAAATAAATCTTCAAAAAGAAGTTAAGGGTTGATGGTTCAATTGAAAAATATAAGGTAAGATTAGTAGCCAAAGGGTTCACATAAAAGACAGATTTAGATTATTGACACTTATGCTCCTATAACTGGAATAACATATATTATAATTTTTATTGTGTTGGCTATAATCCATGATTGATATATACATCAAATGGATTTTAAAACCAACCTTATAAATGGAGATTTCGAATAAGAAATTTATATGAAACAACCTAAAGGTTGTGTAAAACCTGGTACGAAGTATAAATTATACAAACTTGTAAAATTATTTTATAGTCTAGTATCAAATGATTTTATGATCAATGATTTAGAAAAATGTGTCTAATTTAAAACTCTTGATATTAAACACTTTATAATCATTTGTCTTTATGTGGATGACATGCTTATATTCAGTCATAGTATAAAAGTAATAGATGAGACTAAGATATTTATATCTAATAAGTTTGATATAAAAGATATGAGAGAAGTAGATATAATACTTTAGATCAAGATAATGAGAACATGTAACATTATTACCTTATTCCAAGAACATTATGTAGAAAATTCTTAAAGAAATTTAGGTACTTTATATGTAAACTAGTGCAACACCCTATAATGCTAGTACTAAACTATTTAAGAATAATGAACATAGTAATAATCAAATCCTTTATACTTAAATAATTGGTAGTCTCATGTAGTTAATAAAAAATACTCGATTTGATATAGCATATGTTGTAGGAACACTAAGTAGATATACTAATAATCCAAGCAAAGAGCATTGGAATGCTTTAGACAAACATGAAAAGTATCTGATAGGCACTAAGAATTATAGACTCACATATAGTAAATCACTGCCTATTTATGAAGGTTATTATGATACAAATTGGATTTATGAATCTAACTAAATTAAGTATACTAATGAATTTATGTTCACCTTGGAAGAGGTGTTGTATGTTTGAAATCTACTAAACAAACACGCATAGCTCAATCTACTTTAGAGTTAGAATCGATAGGTTTAAAAAAGGTTTTTTTCAAAGCTAAGTGATTGAGAATACTCATAACTGATCTTCTCATTAACTCTCACCCTCCTACATCAATTTTTAATTCAATGTGATTGTTTAATTGCAATAACTTAGCCAACTGTAAAATCTATAATGGAAAAGGTAAGACATATACTTTTAGCTCGATCTACTATGGAGTTAGAATTGATAGCTTTGAAAAAGGCTTGTGCCGAAGCTGAGTAGTTGAGAATACTTATAATTGATCTTCTTATTAACTCTCACCCTTCTACATTAATTTTTAATTCAATATGATTGTCTAATTGTAATAGCTAAAGACAAAAGTAAAATCTATAATGAAAAAATGTAAGACAATACTTAGACACAATATAATTAAGTAGTTGTAAGAATCTGATGTTGTGAGCCTAGATTTTATGAGGTCAGAGTTGTAATTGGCCAATCTTCTGACAACACCATTAAATAGTGTTGGTGTGTCCATTAAGTGCATGCACGTGATAATGTGTTCATTGAATAAAATAATTCATGTTATACATACATTACGCAACAAAATTGAAATCTAACTTTCTATTAAACAAATACATACTAAATGTGAGTAAATTACATTAAGAGTTTTAAAAACTCAACCTTGAAGTCTTTTGGTGAAGAATTCAATTTTGGAGCTTATGTTAAAGTGATATCTTGAGCCATTTAAGTCTCCGATAGCTAGTGGGATTGAAGAGCTAGAAAGGTAAACATTTGCTTTTATATGTCTCTTGGCCAAAAATGGGAGCTAAAGCTTTGCGGAAGAGAACTTTTCTCTTTTCAAATTGATATGGTCGAATCTTACACGCAAAATGCAATGTTTACATTATATATACTTGTTGACTTTTGATATGGACACTTGTCTATTTTAATCTACTTAAGCAAGAGCACTTGTACGATGGCCATGCAAAAGCCATTTGTCCAATTATCTTGCGTTGCAATAGGCCACTTGTCCATTTACTTTTCCATGCATAAAGTCAAGTGTCTACTTACTTTTCAATGCGTAAAGTCAAGTGTTTACTTACTTTTCCATGTATAGTGGCTCACTTGTCAAGATTTTATTAGTTAACAATTTTAACTAATAAAATATTGGTTCAATATTTAAACATTGAGAAATGTGCTTCCCAAGAGATCTTGAAACAAATCATGCTCTCCGAAAATTTTTAAATTGAACTATTCAACTCGCTACCCAGTACTCAACAGTACACTTCATATTATGAGACTCTTTAAATTCACAGTTGTTTATCTTATAGAACACATCCATAAAGTCCATAAATGATGTCCCAAACATATGTTATGGATATTACAAAATAACACGTTGAACTATACAAGTTGAGGTTATAACCTATTCATATAGTCTCTTCGTCACCTATATCCTAGAAGAGTAGAGATATAGATAATCACCGTTAAATCTCTATTTGCTTAACCATGAACTAATCTTCAGATTTGTATTTTTGTAAATAATATCCCCCAAACGCCTCCACAATATTATTTAACCCTAAGAAAAACTCTTTTTTGAGGTTTTTACTTGTGGTCATAAGAGTTTCTGAAATATAATCTTGAGCATCAGAATATACAACTAACTCATATGAGTTGATGAATCACATATGTATGCACACTAGACTTCATAAGCATTAGACCATGTCCAATAACACTCAAAGATTAAACCATAAAATGTCTCTGACATGTATAGAATCAAAGTATGGTGGATCACCTATAAACCCACTGTAACGCTCAGGTTAAAGGACCATGAATATTACTCAATACGAGAATACCTTTCCTTATAACTCTATACAATGTCTATTAGAGGTCCTAGTGAGTCCATTTATTATCTAGTCCTCACTGAATACCTACATGCCTATACAAACTTTCACAAAGCCTACAGTCTTTTAAGACTAACCTTCTGGACAACTTAGATATAAATACACACTAATGTAGAAGCTATACTAATTAACTCGTGTCAGCAACCATAGATCAAGAATGATGTCTTTAAGAACATACTGCATAATGACATTTCTTAACACCGTTTGTAACCCTTTACAATTATGTCATTACTAACATATTCTCATGTCTGTCCCATTTCAGACAAGGATCTAACTTTTAAAATGCTGACTCTTAATATTGATCTAAATTCCTTTAGATCTATAATATTTGAAGAGAAACAAGTTTAATACTATATAATAAAATATTAAATAATAAATATTCATATAAATTAGAATGACACATAAGCACCATCTCTAAAAAATAGGAGATTAGTATAACAAATGTTAAGGGATGAGACTTCTAGTTATAACATAATGCAAGAGTGAAGATAACTCACCTATGTGATTGGAGATTCCATGAAGTAGATTCATAGGGGTAAGAGCAAGTCACTTGTTGTACTACTAATTATATAAATAAAAGTCCTCCCGGAGGCTAAGTAGTACTTATGCATTGAAAAAGGATGAGTTTTATACTCTTAATGAACTTCGTAGCCATTGTTGTATAGTGATGTGTTATACTACAAAACACATTTGATGAAGTGTCACCTATTTGAGTGTGGAATTAGGTCGATTCATATAAGAGCAGACATGCATCTCTAGCACACTTATGAGCATTTAATCATCTATTTTATAACTAAGGAATAAAGATTCACAAAAACTTAGTTTTTCTTAGCTCTTATAAAATACGATTACTTGTTCAATGGTTGGTTCATAACTTAGAAAAGTATCAATTCACATATGTTAAATTAAACTTATGAATTTGGAATTATTTTATTTTGAAATACACAGGGGATTGTTAGAAATTTTAAAACAAACAAATAAAATGACGGACAAGACATAAGAAACTAAGGAAAGAGAAACAAATAGAAAAACACAAACTGACACAAGTATAGGCTTGGCTCTATAGTGTTAGAGAAGTAGCATTGCAACATTGAAGTTAGAATCTCCAGCACTGCAATACTAGAGAAGTAGTGCTACGACATTGAAGTTAGAATGTCCAGTGTCACAATGTTGAAGTCAGAATGTCCAATGTCGCGTCGGTAGAAAGTAGTACCATAGCACTGAGTGTTGGATTCCTAGCACCTTGGAACCAATTCTTGAATACTACGGCATTAATTGTTGGATTGTGATTGTTGAAAATTTCACTGTCTTTCCAATAATTGTGGTCAGTTAACGAGGTTTGATGTCACTCCAAAAAGTAACCCACTCTCTATTTGGGATAATTATAGTCTTTAAAGATAATACCTTGCACATAACAAATATTTGTTGTTGTAATCTCAATTACTATATCAAACAGAAGGAACATCCACAAACATATGAAGGGTGCTTTCGAAGGAGCCCCTATAATATTCTTTATCATTTTGAAACTTTTGTACGTAGTTTTATGAAAAGTGTGGGATGAGAGATCATGTAAATAAAAGATGAGAAACATTAAATAATATTTACTGCAATATTAATTTATACGCCAAAGAGAAGAGATACAATATTGTCTTTGACCGAATAACAAAGAACATTTCTTCTATTTATGTTGCGAGTATTTTAGTTTTTTTATGTGTAAATAAAAATAAATTTATGATTTAAATTAAACAGTACTTAATAAATTTCTTTTTCTTTTAGTCGTAAATATTAATTTCATTTAATAAAATAATATCATAACCAAGAAAAAAATTTATAGAAAAAGAAGACTTTAACAATAAATAAATAAAAATCAACTAAATTTTAGTTTTATCATAAAGGTATTAGCAATCTTTATTGCGGAATAACAAATTGAATTTCATTACTATTCAGTGTTGACTCTTGAAAATAATTTTGTACAAGATTTTGTTCAAATTGTCAAATCTGAACAAAGCTTGAAAAACATAAAGAAAGATGATTATTAAATAAAATAACATAATTATATGAAATAAGAGATCCAATTCAAATTAAGATCTGGATCGAAAATAAACAACTAATCCAAATTAAAATTGGATGGCTAAAAACTACCAGTACAAGTGGTAAATTATTGTTTTTATTGGGAGAGAGAAGAGGTAAAATGTTTTAATAAGATTAGTTAAACATATACGTATTCCATGAAATTTTTTTTTCTTAATAAATTTCTCACTACGTAATATGTAAACCTTAAACAAAATCCAATTATATAATATAAGCGGGGATTCTTCATTTCAAAGCTCATAATTATTCATTTAACCACCGATAGCTGTGATATTAATTTAAATTGGCAGTTGACAATGAATACATACAACCTGGGTCTCTCACATTTTCTTTTAAGTAATTCTTCTGATTTTAAAAGGAATCATATCTTCACACTCTTTCTGGCAAAATAGCATCCTTTTCGCAGTGCTAATCTTCAAAAGACAAATATATGATTTGTTTATTAGTAGTGCTATCAATTTCTGACATTAGCATGTGCATCTTATTATATAGTTTTTCCAACCTTCACGTTGCCTTTCAGATTTTATTATAATACAAAACAAAAAGGGAAATTAAATCACCGGGTTCACGACAAATGTACAAGGCTGGCTTGGAGAAAAGAATAACACGTAAATCCTACATCATCGTCGGATCATGTTCCACGAAATTGAGTTTTTTTATCATCCACGATTTTGGGTTAATTAAATTAAATTAAGGGTTTTCTATCCATTTAGTATAATAAATAATAATAGTCCTTTAATTTGATAGCTAATCTCTTGTCGACCAAATACACAAGTTGCTAAAAATAAAATAAAAAAATTAAAACGGATGAAAAATGGTAAAAGAAAGAAGAAACAGAGGACAAAAAAAAATTAATGCAGTTGGTGCAAATTCCTGCGCTAAGATCCTATACAATGCATCTCGACGATTTATGAGTACGCTTCACTTTTTAGTAGAGTCGGCTTTGTTTCAATTATTTATTTTGTAAGGATATTATAAATTTTTTATATTTTTATATTAAAATAATATTATTTATTTTTATATATTTTAAAAGATCTCATATTAATAAAAATATAATTCATTCTATATATATTCACAATCTTCTTAATTTTTTATCAATATAAAATTTTGTGATATATAATTCACTTTCTATATATTTATAATCTTTTTTATTTTTTGTTAAAAAAAAATTTTATTTACTTTCTTAACATATTTATTAAGTTAAGCCCATAATCAAATGATTAGATCCAAAATAAAACAGAAAAACACCTGCTGCTGCTTTAAATTCTTTCATATATATTCATAATCTTCTTAACTTTTTGTCAATATAAATTTTTATAATATATAATTCACTCTTTATGTATTTATAATCTTTTTCATTTCTTGTTAAAAGAAGATTTTATTTACTTTCTTAATATATTTGTTAGGTTAAGCCCATAATCAAATGGTTAGATCTAAAATAAAACGTAAAAACGCCTGCTGCTGCTTCAAATTCTTTCATATATATACTATTTTTGTTTTTTACAATTGAATCAGAAAAAAGTGATACGTAAATTTTTTTTTTAAATAAAAGGACAACAGTGATTTTCCAAAATAAAAATATTACGTATTTAAAGTTTTCATTTTAAAGAGAATATCAAATTTCAATCACTTAAAACACAAGTTCAATTAAAAAGAATAAACGGTAAAAGACGTCATTATTACGCAACTTTAATCTCCTTAAATTTAAATGAAAAACATCAAACTCATATCTCAATTAGAGAACTCTTGATTTCTTTTGATTAATACAAAACTTGTAAAATTAAGATATAGAGTTTATGATGAATCAATTGTCCAACACCCCTTAGGCATAGCTTTATTAGTCATAAATGCACAAGGCGAGAGGTAAAAAAAAAAGGGGGTAAGAGTTGATGTTCTGTAAATAAGAAGTTTTTTATCTTTCATACAAACTTTTTTTTTAAAAATAATAATGCAACAAATAAGTGGTATAATCATAAAATGTTATGTATCAAAACCTATTATAATAAATAAAAGTATAAATAGTTATTTAATAATGAACTTTTTTTTATGATAACCACCAATTATTTTAAAGAAAAATATGCATTGAGCTTAACTAAGAATATTTGGAGGAGAGTCTTCCACTACAAGAGCCGTCAATGTCCTTAGAACATTACGCCTCTAGTGACATTTGAATTAGAGTTCAACGCTATCTTGGCTAAATATGGGTGACCTCATTGGTTTCCCGAGCAGAAATTTTAAAAAACGAAAAGAATTCGAACACTACATAATGTCTTGGATGATCAAACCAAGTTCGAAAGCCGCCTGTGATTCAGCTAATATCATTTATAACTATCGCCGCATCAGATTCAATCTCAATCTCACAATAGTCCAATATTGCTGAGCAGCCAAAATACCTCGAAGAATAGTTATAGCTTCAACATTAGAAACCGAGTACAAAGCATCAATTTTCTCTGCTCCGACAAGAACTACTTCCCCAACACTCGTTCGAATGACGTAACCTAGGCCTGTCTTATAACTTCTATGGTCTAAGGTAGCATCTGAATTCATTTTAACCGCATCTGCTACTGGATGCTGCCAATGAGTTGTTCGGACTGGCATCTCCACTTTCAGTTGGTCCTGAGCCACTCGGTAATTAAACCAAAAAACTTTCATCCATCCTACAATAGAATCAGCACTCGACCATGAATTATTAGATTCCTTATAAACCAGTTTCACCATAAAATCATGCAGATCAGTTCCAGGTTCGAAGTACTCAACTCGTGCATGCATGAAACAAAGAAATCACAAGTAGAAGTTCGATGAGTACACATAATTGAATTCATGAAATCACAATCCCTCCTAACCTGCTTCAAAGAATTTCACAACCATAAAGCATGAAGGGTAACTTCTGCCCCTCCCCTACATCTAGGGCACAATTCATGAAGGGTAACTCCTACCCTTCTCCAACATCTAGGCCACAACTCATCAATAGGAATATAGTGTCGTTTTAGGTTAGAATTTGTTGGAAGCCAAATATGAGTCACATGGGAAAGGAACATCTTAACCTTTGGAGGTAAGTTTAGATGCCAAAGCTTTTTCCACCACACCTCAATAGTCGATTTTTCTGAACAGCTAGCTCTGCCTTGAATGTAAGTAGCTAACCAAAATCCGCTTTGCACTGTATATTGGCAAAAGTTGTCATGATGCCATATTATTAGATCTGGATGTGTTCTGCACTGCCTTGGAAAGGAATTGCTTGAACTTCTCCTGAGAAAGATTCCCAAATACGATTTGAGTTTCATTGGCCTGATTATGTGATAGATTCGCCACTTTTGTATGTTTAAGCAGCTTACGAGGGAAAGGAGGCTTGAACATGTAAGGTCTAGGTATCCATTATCATGGTAGATCGAAACTGAAGGACCATCATTGATCCACCATCTAATGTTTTGCTAAAAAATCTCTCTTCCCTATAAGATATTTCTTCAAGTAAGCGATGCCACTTGTTTTGGTTTGGCCTACAAAAAAGATATACTTAAGAAATAAAACCCTTAAGGACTTGTGTCACAAGGGCATCCTAAAGAGTTAAAATACACCATGCTTGCTTCGCCAATATGATTGTTGAAGTGGAAGCATACAAACAAGCAATATAACTTAAGCAAATAAAGTACAAAATAAGTAATTAAGAAATTAAAAAGAGAAAGGTAGAAGAAGAACACACCAAAATTTACATGGTTTGACAACTTGCCTACATCTACGGTGGATCAAGATCACACACTCTTATTATTGAATCACAAGGCACTCATAAAAGTATGGCTTTTACAAGAAAAACTCTCTCTTGCAATTTAGGAATTTTCTCTCACTAAGAATCACAAAGAAAGCTTAATTACAAAGATTTCTCAACCTATCACAAAGATGTGTTTACAAGCCAATAGAGAGATTTTATATAGGCTTTAGGACATCCTAAGTTTACCATAAATGCATGGGAATCATATTAAGGAGTCCTGAAGTAAGTGGGAGACGAAATAAGACGAAAAAAAAATGGGAAACACTTTTCCGCGCTAGGCACCGCGACGCTCACCCCTGGCGCTGGGTGTTTTCGTGCTTAGGTACTGCGGCGCTCAGGTTCTGACTTGGGCGCTGCGGAGCCTACTCCTGGTCACCGCGGTGTCCACGTTTGGGCACCGCCTTCTTCGGTTTTTGCCTTATTTCACGTTTGTCTTCAATCATTGCACACCCTACGCATTTTGTTTGCTCTCCAAATCATATCCTGATGATTTTTAATCAATATTCTCACAAATTCCCTCCTTGATTCAAAATCATCCATAAAGAACTCGATCTCTCATTTCTGCATCTTCGGTCACCCTCACAAAGTAGTGACTCCGATTAAGTCCTTACATAGGATAAAATTAACCGAGAGCAGTGGCTTAGTTAACATGTTAGCAAAATTTTCAGATGACGTTATTTTTGTTAGACTAACTTCACCACTTTGGACAATCTCTCGAATGTAATGGAGCCGTACATCAATGTGTTTCGACCTCTTGTAGAACACTTGATGCTTACTTAGGTGTATAACACTCTGACTAGTATAATATACATCAGTATTCACATCTTCACTAGCCAATACCTCTAGCATATGCCTTTCAACCACACGACCTCCTTAATAGTTTCACCAATAGTTATGTACTCCGCCTCTATGGTAAATAGTAAAACCGCATGTTGTAGAACTGATCTGTAACATACACTACACCCAAACACGGTGAATACCTAACCTGTCAATGATCTTCTCTTGTCTAGATCACCTGCATAATTTGAGTCTACGTACCCTCTTACCATTTCACTGTTGTCCTCATCCCTTTTATACATCAATCCGTAATTTGAAGTCCCCTTGAGATATTTCAAAATTTACTTCACTACAAGCCAGTGATCCTTACCTGTATTTGCCATGTTTCTACTCACCACGCTCATAGCCTGTGCTATGTCAAGTCTTGTGCAAACCATTGCATATATGATGCTCCCTACAGTGCTTGCATACTGTACATTACTCATTTGTAGTTTCTCCTCTTTGGATATTTGTGACTGTGCTACTGAAAGTCTGAAATGCATGGCTAAATGAGTAGAGACATAAAGTCTGAAATGCATGCCTTTGTGTTAGATATACCAAACGTTTCTAGAATTTTAAGTATATATCACTGTTGAGACAAGAATATAATATTTTTTTTCCCTCACAATATCCATACCTAATATTCTTTTCGCTACTCCCAAATCCTTCATCTCAAAATCGTCACTCAACTGCTTCTTGAGTTCTATATTTCTTTCATATTCTTACATGCGATCAGCATATCATTGACATATAGAAGCAAATACATCATCTTACAACTTATGTTCTTGAAGAACACACATCCATCATACTTGCTTTTACTAAAGCCACAAGCCATCATAAACTCGTCAAATTCCTTATACCACTGTCTAGGTGATTGCTTTAACCTATATAATGACTTCTTTAGTAAATAAGCATGATCTTCTTTTCTGGGCTTCTTGAACCCTAGCGATTGTGCCATGTATATCGTCTCTTCAAGATCTCTATGTAGAAAAGCTATCTTTACATCCATCTACTCTAGATGTAAATCAAGGTTTATACGCATGGCTAACAAAATCCTAATGATGTGTACTTAATGATTGGAGAGAAAATCTCATGAAAGTTAACTCCATCTCTCTAAGTAAAACCTTGTGCAACTAACCTAGCCTTTAATCTCGTAGGCTCTATGCCCAGTATCCCCTTCTTTACTTTATACACCCACTTGTACCTAACTAGTTTCTTTTAAGGCCTCTCCACCAACTTCCAGGTATTGTTCTTTCTAAGAGAACTAATCTATTCTTCCATGGCCTGCTGCCATTCTTTCTTGTTTTCACTATTCATAGCCTCACCATATATTTTAGACTCATCATACTCAAGAGTGTAAGTAGTATTAAAAGCATGAGCAACTATATTTACTTATGCATACCTGATTGGTGAGTTTATCATTCTCTTTAGCCTGTCTCTAGCTAGCTGGTACTCTTTAAGTTCCATCTCAGGAGTCTTATTCCTTTTCTGGGTGGACTTAGAGGATGTCACAGGTGTTCTTGGTTCATCTTCAAAGATTTCTATGTTGAAGTGCTAATCTTGAGGTATATTAGATTTATTCCCAAGTTCTACTTCAACTTCTATTTACTCAAATGCTGAGTCTTCCTTGGACACAGGTTCTTCATTCTCATCTTCTTGGAAGGTTTTCAACATGTATGTCTCATCGAACGCACGTCACAGTTTATATATTCCTTGGTGGTGTCAAGTCTTTACACCATACCTTGCATCCTTTCACTCCTTCGGGATACCCTATGAATACCCCTTTGATAGCTCTAGGTTCCAACTTTCCCTTCTTAACATGTACAAAGGTAGGGCAATAAAATATTCTGAGGTGGTCGTACTTAGGATGATTGCTAGACCATTTCTCTTCTGGCGTCTTGAAGTCAATTTCTGAGAAGCGACTTCTATTAATCAAATAAGCTATAGTCATTATAGCTTCTCTCCAAAATGCCTTGGACATTTTTGCATTGATAAGTATGCATCTAACTCTTTCAAGTAGGGTCATATTCATTCTCTCAACAACGCCTTTCTATTGTGGTGTTGATCTCACTGTTCTATGCCTTGCAATCTCATGCTTGGCACAAAACCAATTAAACTCTTTATTGCAAAACTCGAGACTGTTGTTAGTTCTCAACCTCTTCAACCTTTTGCCAGTCTAATTATCAACAAGAGCCTTTCAGGTCTTGAAGACATTAAACTCTTGATCCTTACTCTTCAACACATAAACCTATAGCTTCCTTGAATAGTCATCAATCAAACTGAGAAAATATATGGCACCACCACTAGTAGCTGTCTGAGCTGGAACCCAAAGATCTGAGTGTATGTAGTCAAGAGTCCCCTTAGTCTTGTGCTCACCAGTACTAAACCTTACCCTATATGCTTTCCCAAGCACACAATGCTCACAAAACTTCAAAGGCTAGAACTTATCCTTACCAAACGCCTTTGACTAAATAACTCATTTAGGTTTCTCTCGTCTAGGTATGCCAATTTAAGATGCCACAAATTAGTTTACATATTCTCATCATCTACAGAGACTAATGCAGAACCACTCACAACTTCACTTTTAAGCACATAAATGTGTTTGTGCATCTCTCTTCTCATTACCACTATGGAACCCTTTAACACTCTCAAAATCCCTCCGTCGATCCTGATAGAACACCTATTCCAGTTTAAAGTCCCTAATAAGTTCAAGTTCCTCTATCATAGCTATCATTATAGGCAAGCGCAGCATCCGCTTTCTTCTTGTCTTGTGCTATCTTCTCTAGATAGTCCTTTATGAAGTACTCATCTTTCTTGCAACAACAACACTTCCTCAGAGTCCTAAACTTCGATCTTGAGCCCTTTCTCCTTTCATCTCTATATGAAGGCCTTCTTCTTACAAATAAACTTTCTACGTTGCCCTCGATCTGCTTCTTTAATAACTTTGAGTTGAATGATGATTTCACATCGTTTATCATTAAACTCTTTCTGTCGTAGAGTAGCGTATCAACAAAGCTCTCATAACTATTGGGGAGTGAACTCAGTAGGATAATTGCTTTATCTTTATCTTCTATCTTGATGTTGATTGACTCAAGATCAAGGATGATTTTATTAAAGGCATCTATATGATCTTTCATCGATATACCCTCTCACATGGACAATTGATACAGCTTCTTCTTTATATGCAATTTATTGGCCAATGATTTTTGCATATAAAGGAAGTCAAGCTTTTTTCAAAGACCAATCGCCATCATTTCACATGCTACTTCCCTTAATACTTCATCGCTCAATGATAGAACGATTGTGCTATGAGCTTTTTCTTGAATGTCCCTTCTTTCTACTTCAGCTTTAGATGACTCTAGCATATTTTCTTCTTTATTAAATGGAGTTGTAGTCTCCTCTAATACTGAGCTTAGTCTTTGTCTCACAAATAATGCCTTTACCTCCATCTTCCATAGATTGAAGTTATTCGTACCGTTGCATTTCTCTACCTCATACTTAGGTATGGCCATGTTTGCTTAGAACCAAGCTCTGATATCAATTTATTGAAGTGGAAGCACACAAACAAGCAATATAACCCAAGCAAATAAAGTACAGAACAAGTAATTAAGGAATTAAAAAGAGAAAGGTAGAAGAAGAACAAACAGAAATTTACGTGGTTTGGTAACTTGCCTACGTCCATGGCGGATCAAGATCACACACTTTTATTATTGAATCACAAGTCACTTATAAAGTATGGCTTTTACAAGAATGACTCACAAAAAAAAATTCTCTTTTACAATCTAGGGATTGTTTTTCACTAAGAAACACAAAGATTTCTCAATTTATCACAAAGATGTGTTTAAAAGCCAATAAAGACCTTTATATAGGCTTTAGAATGTTCTGGATTTACCCTAAACATATGGGAGTCACATTAGGGAGTCTTAAAGTAAGTGAAAGACGAAATAAAACGAGACAAAATGGAAAACACTTTCCCACGTTGGGCGCCTGATGCGATATTTCTATATCATAAATTAAGTGCAAGTATACACTATCGTATGCAAGTAATAAAGAGACTAATTAGTCGGATGTCGAACTCACAGGGATAATTTCTTCTTATTAACCAATTACTAAAATTATGTCTTTCTAATAATTATTCAGAAAAATAAAAATCCAAGAATGAATGTAGAAAATATAAAAGTAAAAATACAATGCAAAGAGAATAAGAAGATAGCAATGTAGAGAAAACCTAGGATTAATATTATCCCTCAATATGCTTTTTAATGATTAATCCTCTAATATTTAACTCACTTAGTCTTTATTATTGATCAAGACACTAATGTATTCACAAGCCTCTTCCAAGGTCATGCAAGTATATCTTAGTTTACCAAATACCTATATTCCTATGGTACTTGTAATAAATTAAGATTCATTAAGATTAGGTCTTATTGATCATACATGCCAATTAGGTATATTCTTATCCTAAATTGAAACTTGCATATGCAACATTGAATGTTACTCTACAATCATGCATCAAATTACCTAGGTCTAAATATTATGATTCCTCTTCCGAGTTTATCAATAATATTACCAACTCATTCACCATATATTGGCCAGATATATTGAAGTATTAAACACAAGTAATTTAAATAATAAAAGATTAAGTTTATTAAATATTCGAAAGATATGGCAATTAAGCACACATATTGAGTTCAAGTATTAACTCTAGAAAACAAGTTTAGCTCATGGCTACAAGAGAACAGTAGTAAAAATAAAAATAAAACATAATACAATTATTAGCAAACCGATATAGACGTCGAATTGCTCTTAATTGCGCTGCCTAGGAACTCTTGATGCCGAAGAACGTCTTGTATCTCTCTCTAAAGTTGCTTCAATTAAGCTCCTATTACTCTCCAAAACTCGTGTTCTATATTCTTGGTGCTCTTGGGTCGTCTTGGATTCCTCCTTGAAGGCTGGGAACAAGTGGCTTTATATAGGGATTGATATGAGCTTGAAAATCTCAATTCTCGTCGGACTAGGACTCGCACTACCGCTGGCGCGCTATGCATCTGTCCCCGGGGCGCTGTCTCGTCGCTGGGGCGGTGACTGTCTGGCGCTGGGGCGTTATACGCGACTTAAGCAGGTCGTTTTTCTTATTTTGATCACTATTCCAGCGCTGGGGCTATATTATTCTTGGCGCGAGAGCGATGGACACATACTTTGAAAAGTTTATATTTTAGTCCCTGTAAATAACAATAATGCACATAAATAGCCATCTATTCTCATAAAATCATAAAATATCAATAATAAAAACATGATAAAATATATGACAAATTTGCCCTTATCAGCGCCATGGCGCTCACCCCTGGCGCATTAATTGGGAAGGGTTTGAATTTATTTACATGTGAATTACAACGCACTGTGGTTGTTTGAGAGAGATTAATATTATTGTCATGATGAGATTTAGAAAAGTTTGGAGATTTGATTTTAGTTGAAGGGTTATTGTTACATTGAAGCATAAATGTAATGAGATGATGAACAATCCTTGCTACTTCATCAAGCTCCGACATAAATTAATGACAACGATTTTGAGGATGATACAGACATTATAGAGGATGTGAGTTAGGCCTTAGCACATCATTCAAGAAATATTTCACTTTTCTAATTTTATTAATGCCATGAGGACATGTCATAAATTAAGTTTGGGGGAGAAAAATACTTCCACATTTTCAAATGGCTTGACTTATTTATTTTCATTTTTTTTTGTTTTAATTGTTGTTGTTGTTATTTTGGTGTATTTTTTTTATTCTGTGTTCTGTTTTGGGTTTAAAATGATTATTAGTCCATGATAAAATTAAGTATAGAAACTATAACTTTTTGGAATCAATAAATGTTATATTTGTTCATATGTTTGATTTTGATTGCAACTTTTATCTTTTGTGATTACTTGAAACACATTGAGCACATAGTTGGATTACTAAGTTAACTGTTGACCTAGAGAAATTTTATGCACAACAAGAGCACAAAAGGTCTCAAACACACTCTAGAACTTGTTTAATTATCACTTGAGGCGAAATCCTAAGACATACATTATTAAGAAGGTGATTTTAGGCCATGTTTGGATTGTTTGAGCCTTTCAAGCCTACTGATATATATTTATTCATAGTCACCTATTTTAAGCCTAATGACCATCTTTCTTTTTTGACTACAATAACCTAAAATAAATATATATTCCATCATTATCATCCCTCACACTATAGACATAGAAGTTATGGTTGTTGTTTGTTTCAAAAAGTTAAAAAAAATTAAGTTTTGGGGCATAGTGATTTGGAATGCTATGTAAAAAAAAAATAAAACAAAAAAAAATAGCAAATATATATCTCTATATGCTTCAAAAAAAAATTTGATAATAAAAAACAACAAAAGAAGTTTCAAATTAAGTTTGGGGGTGTTTTTTGGGATGAAATTAAGGGTTTGATGTTCAAAAGCAATGTGTATTTTTGGTGTGATTAGATCCAAAAATGAATTCATATTGTCCTACCTTTACCCTAACCATATATTACAAGCTTTATAAAGTTTTATTTGATCCTTAATCATATTTGTTCCTACATTAGTGGAAAGTGATATGAAAAACATGCCTATGGAGTGTATGTTTAAAAAACAAATCCATAGAGACCACATCTTTTCTTGTAGGCATAAACTATTTTGGGTGCATTTAGCTGACAATAATGACTACACACACACACACACCGAGTAATCTCTTGTAGGATGAAATAAGCATGATGATTAGACATATTGAATAGTCACGGTATTTAAAGATTTTTAATAGTTATAGGCAATGCAATCTTTCAGAATAACTATTAATTATCCGTTAGCCCATAAATTTGGTTTTAAACTTATGTTATTTATTTTTATCTGTCTTTGCTCAAGGACAAACAAACTCTTAAGTTTGGGGGTATTTGATAAGGCGTAATTATATAAAATATTTTATCCTCCTAAACTTGATGTTTGTTCAATTTATCCCAATAATTTGTCTATTTATGCATATTAATGTTTTTTTATAAGTTTAAGGACTATCTGTGCAAAATAACCAAAAACTAGATGCAAACAGAGTTATTTGATATGAGAATCCGATAGGGGATCAAAATGCTCAAAATGTAAACAATACTATAAATAGTGTCAAAGAACAGTATGAATGAATAGTGATTACTACAATGCATGAACAGTGCACATTGGTTACAATTCATTTGCTACAGTACAACACTGGGGATTTAAATCAGTAGCTCCACCACTGTGACACTGGATGCTGGGCACTTTTTAAAGGAAATGTTATTCTATTTTGCAACCCTAAACCTATATAAACACCCACTATTGAGCCAAAAATAGGTTAGGCAGTAAAGAGCATGAAATTAACGCATTATTTGGGTCTTGGAAGCAAGAATCAACAACAACAAGAAGAAAATCTGCATATTGGAGGCAGAACATCACAGTTGCATCAAGGGATTATCTTCTCTTCAATTTTGTACTCTGTTGTTGATTTTAATATGTATAATAATGTTGTTAGATGCTATGAACTTATGTTTACAATTATGAACTAAGTTTTATTACTAGAATTACAATATGAATTCAATATGTAGCTTGGATTGATTATTTTTCCTTATTCATCATATTGGTATTGAATTGTTCAATTTATTCTATGCTTAATGCTTCTAATTACATGACAATGTATTAGATTGATTTAGGAATCTTAATAAACTTGGAAAAGATAATTTTTGTTGGCTATAAATAGATTGATGTACGATTATTGTGTAAAAGTACGAGTTCTATATAAGATAGGTATATACTCATATGGCATATATGACCATTTAGAGAACTTGAACTTAATGAATCTTATTTCAATTTGATTATCATAGGAATATTAATAATTGATTGAATGAGATATACTCACTTGACTATTGATAGTTCTAAGAGGCTTGTGAGGATATTAGAGTTCTTGGTTAACAATTCATATGATAATTCTAAAGAGAGTAATTGGATTCAAGTGAAGTATTGAGGGATTATTGTAATCCTAGGCATTTGAGTATTGGTGCTATCACATTTTTTCTCTTTGCTTAATTCTTGTAATTATTCTTTTTGTTTAGTTAGTTTAGATATCAAAATCATTAAATTTCGAATAGCTTGAATAGGAATAGGAGGACACAATTTTCGTACTTAGCAAATAGTAATAATAATTTCTCGTGGGATCGATATTTTTCTCATCATATATTACTTGTTGCGATAACATGCATTTGCATTAAAAGTATATACATATAAAATACACACTAGCGATGATAGACATTAAAAGCATAATTGTTCGAGGTGCCTTGCTATATTAAAACAGAACCCCTCAAATATATGTTAACCTGAGGGAACTTAGACAGCTACAGCATGGAGAAATATTGCTTCATGCTGGAAATGGAAATTTCCTACAAGTTAAAGGTGATAGACATTTTGAGTTATTTCTCCCTTATGGTAGAACTATTATGTGGTATAACTGTTATTTATGCCAAATATTATCCGACAAATTATATTCCTTCTTATGTTATACAGTGAAGGTTATCATATATTTATTTAGAATCATTTCTTGTGCTTATATGATGCTAATAATATTTTATTAGCTGAGTATCAGTTGATGAAAGACTATATTTTAGATACAACAAAAATGACTTGAATGCACAGGTGAACACAGGTAGTAGTCTAAGAACTTTGAGTACTACGTAATTACGGCATATGCGATTAGGTCATATTGATATGAGATACCTAACTCATCTGGTTAGGGATGGTCAAATACATGATCTCACCCTAGAACCCTATCCAGTTTGTGAATCTTATATTCAAGGGAATATGACCAAATCTCTTATTGTAGTTGTTGGGCACTATGCAACTAATTTATTAGAACTAGTATATAGTGATGTATGTGGTCTAATAAATCATACTGCTATGGGTGGGTTTCGATACTTCATTGTCTTTATCGATGATTTCTCATAATACAGATATATATTTCTAATGAGACACAAGTCAAAACCCTTTAAAATATTCAATGAATTTCAACAGGGGGTAAAGAAATAAACTGGTATATATATTAACTACCTTCAATTAGATCGAGGTGGTGAATACATGAGCAATTATCGAATTATTTGAAGGAGAATGAGATTCTCACTCAATATAGTCATCTAGGTACTCTTTAACATAATGGTGTTTCAAAATAGAGTAATTAGACTTTATTGGATATAGTCCGATGATGAGCTTCATCAATATTTTAGAATATCTATGAGGTTATGCTCTAGAAATCACTGCTCACTTATTAAAGAGAGTTCCATCAAAATTTGTTCCTAGTACTCCATCAAAATCAAGAGTCAAATCACTAAGCTGACTAGTGTCTTAATTGTACAAGATCAAGGTAAGTTTCCATCTCAACCTCAATGTAATCTAAAAGGAAAATTCATGGCATAAGCTTCTACTTTTGATGCACAAAATCTCAAAGAAGTTAATGCCATTACTACTTGAAATGTTAAGATTATAAGTGAGCCTAATTATCCAACTAACACATCTACAAAAAGTAAAGACGCCCTCTTAAAAAAGAGGTCACAATTGAAAAAGATCCCGAAAATAAGTTTTTAATTCCAGTACATTTTCCCCAAGCTCTTCGACCTGTTAGAAACAATTCAAAATTTTAAGGTGAGATTTTAAAACATTTAAAACAAGTTAAGATTAATCTTCCCTTGTTGCATTTGATTAAACAAGTTCTAACTTATGCCAAAGTCATATAGGATCTCATTTTTGGTAGAGCAGGTAAGTGCAGCGATTGAACAAAAGACACCACTCAAGTATAAAGACCCAGGATGTCCCACAATCTCCTACCAAATTAGGACACATAAGTTTGGTCAAGCTTTATTGGAGTTAAGAGCAAGTGTAAATTTAATACTTTATTCTATTTACTTACAATTGGGACTTGGTGAGATTAAACCTACATCTGTAGTCCTATAATTAGTTGACCGATCAATTAAGAAACCACGGGAATAATAGAAGATGTTTTGTTATAAATTGATAAATTTTACTACCCTGTTGATTTTTTTGTTTTAGATACTCATTTTGTAGTTAATATGGAGTCCAAAATCTCTCTTATTTTGGGAAGACCTTTTCTTGCCACTGTTAACGCTCTTATTAATTACAGAAATAGTCTAATGAAATTATCTTTTGGGAATACGACTCTTGAGGTGAACATTTTCCATATTGAAAAGCAACCACAAGAAGAAGATGAATGCTACCATTCATATATGATAGACATACTTGTAATAGAGAAAGCTTATAAAAACCATGACTCTAATTCTTTAGAAAACCTCATTGATTTCGATTTTAAAGAATTGTGTTATCTTGATAAAACAACTGATGTGTTTAGTATTTTTGACTCACAGGATAAAGAGACTTGATTTTGGCAACCACGCTTTGAAGAGTTTCCACGATAAAGAGAGAAATCGAAATCATTAAACCTCGAGACACCACAAGTGAAGCTTTCTCCACTGTCCAAAGGTTTGAAACACACATTTTTGGTACCAAGTGATACCTTTCCTATCATCATTTCTTTTGAACTTAATGCTGAATAAAAGAAAAATTGATAAAATTGTTAAAAAAATAGAAGTCTGCACTAGGTTAGGTCATAGCTTATATTAAATGTATTTCTCCATTGATATGCTTCTATAGAATTCATTTAGATGAAGGTGTCCAACCCCGTAGGGACCTATAAAGAAGACTTAACCCAACAATGAAAGAAGTAGTGAGGAAATAAGTCTTAAAATTATTAGATGTAGGTATAATCTACCCAATTTTTGATAGTCCATAGGTAAGTCCAACTCAAGTAGTTCCTAAGAAGTCTGGGTTATTGTTGTGAAAAATGAGAATGGAATTCCTGTTCCAACTAGAGTAGTAAGCGGTTGGCAAATGTGCATTGATTATAGAAAGTTAAACATAGCTACCAGGAAAGACTATTTTTCATTGCCTTTTATCGACCAAATTTTAGAATGTGTGGCTGGACATCCATTTTATTACTTTCTTGATGGGTATTTAGGATACTATCAGATTGAGATAGCTATAGAAGATCAAGAAAAAACTACTTTTACATGCTTTTTTTGTACTTATGATTTTTCATAGAATGCCATTTAGATTATGTAATGCATTAGTTACTTTTCAACGTTGTATGCTGAGTATATTCTTTGATATGGTTGAAAAATGCAGGGAAAGTTTTATGGATGATTTCGATGTTTTGGGTGATTCTTTTGATTTATGTTTACTTAACTTAAAAGCTGTTTTAAGTAAGTGTGAAGAAAAAGAACTTGTGCTAAACTAGGAGAAATGTCACTTCATGGTATCTTCAGGGATTATTTTGGGTCATATTATATCTGGAAAAGGGATAAAGGTTGACAAGGCCAAATTTGAATTAATCTCTAAATTACCTACGCCCAAAACTGCAAAAAAATTTAATCTTTTCTTGTACACGCTGGCTTTTACAGGAGGTTTATATAAAAAAAAATTCCATGTTTAGACCATTTTGTAACCTTCTGATAAAATATACTGAATTCACATGGACATAAAAGTGCAAGGAGGCATTCCGAACACTCATTGCCAAACTCACCAATGCTTCTATCATGCAATCACTAGATTGAAACCTCCCATTTGAGATTATGTGTGATGCAAGTAATTATGCTATAGAAGTAGTTTTTAGGCAACGAAGGGAGGGAAAACCCTTTGATGTTTATTATACAAGTAGGACTTTGAATGATGCTCAAATGAATTACACTACTACTGAAAAAGAGCTATTATCTGTTATTTTTAAATTCCATTCTTATTTAATTGGTTTACCTATTATTATTTTTACTGACCATGCAGCCCTTAAGTACATTCTTTCTGAGAAAGATGCTAAAGCCCATTTAATTAGGTGGATTCTTCTTTTGCAGGAATTTGATCTAACCATTAAAGACAAGAAAGGCGTTGAAAATATTGTTGCTAATCATTTATCCTACCTTGAGTTCACTGACTCTATTGATGTTCCACCCATTCAAGATGATTTCCCTGATAAACATCTTTTCATTATAAGCCAAATACCTTGGTACATACATATTGTAAATTATTTAGTTTGTTATGAACTTCCATCTAACTGGAGTGCACAAGCGTAAGTTATTGGTTGAGGTACATAATTTTTATTGGGATGATCCATATCTTTCTAAATACTCCCTCGAGCAAATTATGGATGTAACATTCCTGAATGTGAAGTTTCTAGTGTCTTAAATATTTCTTATAGTGCTGCTTGTGGCGGTCATTTTTCTATGAAAAAGACAATTGCAAAAATTTTACAGTGTAGTCTTTATTAGCCCACTTTGTTCAGAGACACTAATAATTTTTGTCATTCCTCTGAAAGATGTCAAAAGTTAAGTGTTGTGTCTTGAAGTCATATAATGCCTCTTAACTATATTCTTGTTATCGAGATATTTGATTGTTGGGGTATCAATTTTATGGGTCATTTTCCCTCATCTTTTGGCTGCCTTTACATCTTTCTAGCTGTTGACTATGTATGAAAATGGGTGGAGGCTGCAGCTTGTCATGCTAGTGATAACACAACTGTGGTAAAATTCTTAAAAGAAAATGTGTTATCTAGGTATGATACACCATGTGTCGTCATTAATGACCAAGGAAAAAAAATTTGTAATAGTTCTTTTGAAGCTTTGATGCACAAGTATAGTGTTCTTCATAAAGTTTCTCCTACATACCATCCACAAACAAATAGATAAGCTAAGCTAGAAAATAGAGAGGTTAAACAGATTTTATAAAAGATAGTTAACCTGATTTGTAAATATTGGTCTCTACACATTTCTGATGCATTATGGGCATATCGCACTGCATACAAAACCATCTTAAGAATGTCTCCATACCGGCTTGTCTACGGGAACCCTTGTCATTTACCTGTTGAGCTAGAGCATAAAGCTTACTAGACTGTCAAATTCCTTAACTTTGATTTGAGTGTTACAGATCTTCAGAGAAAGTTACAATTGTCAGAAATAAAATAGCTACAAATTGATGAATATAACAACTCCAGGATTTACAAAGATAAAATGAAAGCAGCTCATAACAAACATATCTCAAGGAAACACTTTGAGCCAAATAAATAGGTTTATCTTTATGATTCTCGATTGCATTTACACCCTAAAAAGTTGAGATCTTAATGGACTAGTCTAGTTGTGGTAAGGCATAGTTTTCCTAATGATGCTGTCGAAATCAAGGACCCATTGATGGGCAAACTTTCAAAGTGAATGGACAGCAGCTAAAAAGCTATGTGAAAAACGTAGACCACTTTTTGTACCTAGACGAGATCCCTCTTGTGGATCCTATCTATCATGTTTGATCAGGTTCAATCTATTTGTACCATATTTTATCTTTTGAGTTTTTATTTTTGTTTTTGTTTCCTTTGTATTTTATTTTATTTTCTTCTTTTTCTTTTTTTTCTTCAGTGTGATTTTGTTTCCCAGTTAAGTGGCAAATACGGTACTCTGTGACTATTATAATCGATTTCTCAGTTCCCTAAAAACTATCCCTCAAACCGTGCATTCATCTCTTTTATTTTTCACTTTCTTTCAAAATGAATAGCATTCTCGCCAACCTTAAAATATGTTTTCCTTCATTGCTTCAAAAAGCTATTCTTAAGATTTACAAAGCACGGTGTGAAAGACTAAGACTATTGATGTAGAGGAATATCTGCAGATATTCGTGGGTTAATCGAAGCCAATGTTCGATTATCTAGTGAGTCTACAAATAATTTTATTTCTTTTATGCCTAGTCTTTAAGGAAGCTCTTATGTCAAAAGGCGAAAAGCAAAAAGGTCACAAGTCTGTCATAAATGTGCTCAATAAAATTGTAACCAGAGTTGTCGTTCTTTAGGATTTGCATCTAGAAATCGAGAAGATAAAATTTTGTTTATTAAGGATGGATTGAGTAAGGAGTCTTTGGATGATATCCTATTGACTCTTGAGATGTATCCTTGTGGGCTCGTGCAATGTGAACTTCTTGATTTATAGAATAAATTCAAAAATGAACATCAACAATATAGTATTGGGAATCTGACTCTAAAAGACCCTGTTTGCCAATTTATAAGAAAATTGGATGGAAAGCCTATCATTGACCCATACAAGGCGTTTAAGTCGTTACTAAACGTAAAGCCAAAGGAAGATGCGAGCAACAATCATAACTACCTGTAAATACATATATTTTAATTTCAAACTTTTTTTTATTATTCTATTTTATGAATAGTAAGGATACTCATATAGATGTCTTAAATTCAAATCTTTTGATTAAATAATGTATATGGGTCATTATCTTTAAATTTTTGTGTTTTATTTTCAAATCTCTTCTGACAAACTGTCAGGTTACCAAAATCATTATTATCATTTGGTACTCTATAAATACAGCACCTCATTTTCTTCATTTTCATATATTGAGATAAAGGTGAATGTAGATATAGAGGAAACATCAGTTCGATGATTCCAATATATATGTGTATTTTATGGATCTAGTCCTGAGGGAAATAAAGTGTTTGTAGAGGCAGCAAATAATCTAGGAAAAATATTAGGTGTAAGAAAAATCTATTTGATTTATAGAGAGGGTAGCCTTGGGTTAATGAGGTGTTGTGAACAGTTGCATATGTAGAAGAAAGTCAAGTTTTAGGTATTCTTCCTATAGCTTTGGCCATAGGAAACCTGACTGAAAAAATAATAAGGGAATAATTACGAGTCTCATCCATGCATGAATGTATAGTTAGAATACTTTACTATGCTAATGCTTTTATTGCTTTACCAGGTGGTTTTAGTACCTTAGAAGAAAATTTTCAAATTACCTCTTAGACCCAATTGAATATCCACTGAAAACCCATAGGTTTGTTGAATGTTAATAACTATTTTGATTGCTTACTTTGTTTTCTTGATCAAGCTATGAAATAGAATTTTATTTTACATTCGGCACTACAGATCCTCGTTTTTGCTACAAATGCAGATGAATTGATTGACAAATTAGAGGCAATTACCTATGAATTTGACCCAGCAATAACTCAGATCGATTAGTCAGTGGGAGATAATAAGCAAAAATTGAATCTGACACTTTGTTTGTAAATTTTTCTTTGTTTTATTTATTTATTAGCATCATCATTTTACTTTATATTTACTTAAGTGTTTCTCAAGTTTGTTTCTTTTGAATAACTAGCATTTTAGGTAATGTCTCTTATACTTTATCTTTTTCTATTCAAACATTGAGGATCATGTTTCATCTGGTTTGGGGAGAGGATAGTAGACATAAGTTATATTTTGCATTCCAAAAAAATAAAAAATAAAAGGATAACGGGGTCCGACATTTGATTAAAATGGTAGAGTAAAGAGTTCATTTTTGAACTTTTGAGACGCATTCTAAATCAAATTAGATTAAGAATGGCAGAGTAAGGAGTTTGTTTTTCTAACTTTTGAAATGCATTTTAACTAACTTCTTGTTATTTTATTTTATATTTCATGCATTGTTGTTTATTGCATGTAGTCTTGGTAATTCTTGTATAAACAAATTTACTTTTGTACCTAGGTATGATTTCAAAATTGCTTGGGTTAAGTCACTGCTTCTATTTAGGTTACTAAAGAATGACTTTCAAAATATGTTTTAGTATAATGCTAAGTCTTGTAGTAAGATGGATGATTAAATTCATATAGTCAAGAGAATTCTCATGTTTAAGTATATAGTTTTCTAATCTCACATATCTTTTGTGAGTAAATGGAAAGGTTGAAAAAATAGTTTACGAACCTTTATTGATCTTTTGAATTGGTTAATTTTTGTTTAGATTGATATTATTCGAATTAAGGAATAAGTTGGTTGTATAGCTAAAGGATAATTTAAAGTGAAATTTTAAATTTTGTATAATATATTTTGGTGAGAAATATTTTTTTTTATTTTGTAATGCTTCCTTGCATTCTTAAAAAAAATTAATAAAAAGAAGAAGAAGCAAAATATGAAAAAAAAAAGAATCAATTCAATTTAATAAAGTCTTCATTCAATTTTAAAAAATAAATATTTTGTAAGACAGTTTTCTCACCAAGCTATATTTGTATTATTCTCATAAGACAATTGAAGTCCTAAACCTGGTGCATGTTAAGAATGACTAATTTCTAAATAATTGATTTTTCTATCTTTGGATCAATTTTAGTTTGTATGTCTGTCCTTAAAATTGACTTTTTCTTGAGTGCTTAACTGTATTCCAACTCAATAAGAGAAATCCTAACCTTTCAAACAGTCATATACTTGTGAGGATATGGAGTTGAGGCTTTTACTTGGAGAAATTCTCAAGGGTATATCTATAGTGGTTTGTGTTAAGAAAGTTACAGCTTAGTTCACACACACACACACACAATTTTGGAAGTTATAATTGAAAAAACAATAATAGTAATAGTGATCTTGAACTAACTTTTTGTTTGAAATGCTTATATAGTTTTGCATATTCTATTTACGCTTGAATTCCTAGAGACTAGCAATAAGTTAGGTAGCGGCTGTAATAAATGTATAAAAATACATATTTGTTAAGAGATTCAGTCACCATTTAATGTCACTAATTTTAGCATTTTTGTATTTTTAGGCTTGAAATAAAGTGTTATCCTTAAATTGTGATTAATGAATGTTATTTGCATAAGTTTAGGTAAAATAAACGTAACTCTCAATGTAGAAATTAAAATGAAAAAATTCTTGAACTTGGAGTAACATGACTCAATCTTACACAAACTTGAAGGACAGTTGAAAAGCCAAATCTAACATTTTATTGGCCAAAATTGGGATATAACAGAATTAGATTACAACTTCTACTTAACTTGATCCACCTCCTATATTTGAACCATATTTCACAAAATATGTACTCAATCGGTATGATTCTTAAAGTTGTGAAATACTCACTCAATTATCAACAACTCGTATGTTGATGGTAAAGTTCAAATCAACAGTTATCATGGATTGGTAAAAGGGTTGTTGGCCGAAATCTGACCTATCTTTGCATATCGCATTGGATACTCATACAAATTGAATGAATCTTATGGATATAGAAAGAAGAGACAAAATTCTACAACTTTTGTGTCAACCAAAAAGGCTATGTCGATCATTTCTATTATCAAAAAAGTGTTGTAGTTAGGTGAACGAGTGGTTGACCTAAATTATTAAAGATTGAAGTCACACTAAACATGTTTCCACTCATTGCCTATTTAGGAGGCTAAGAGATGTTTTCAATACTTCGTAATTCTCTCATATTTCTTCTCTTTAACATTCATTGTAAGCTAGGCTAGATATGAACTTTTATGTGTAATAAATTTACTTTTACACTTTAATTCTTTGTCAAGAGCTACAAATGTTTATAAGTTTTCTTGTGTCTAGACTCTTATCTATTATTTTTCTATAATCCAGAAGTTATAATTCTCATGTTTCATATATATTCACTTATACTTTCTTTGTGTGATTATTGTTGAATTATAATTGTTATTGGTTAAATTATTTTACATGTTAATCTTTTACTGCAATATTGTCAATCAATATATTGTCGATCTCAGATAACATGTAAAGACAATACTTAGTTGATAATCATGTTGATCTGTTACTGAAATATTGTCAAAATGATATATTGTCGATCTTAGAACTTGTGTAAATGAACATGATTTGTGATAATGTTTGTAAAGAGTTTATAAATATCAAATACATGTATTATCAAATATGCCATGTTTTATATATCTTCTAATTAATTGTTTGGGATGTGAAACTTTCAATTGAGTTATAAACATTGAATCAAAGTGTAGAGTAGATTTATGAAGTATAATTGTGATTCTCGAAGCCTTGCTTACATCATCATAAGATTTCTCCTCAATACATATATAATTCTATCTCATCCATATAAACCAATTAGTTAATTTTCTCCTTTATTATATAGAAATAAAGAAGGGTAGAGATGTTACAATAATCTATGATGAGGACTATGAGGTTGTATAATCCTAATAGCTTTTGATGAGAAGTATGCTAGCGAATTCATACTTGATTCTAGTTGCAGTATCTATATGTGTTCTGGCAAATCATTGTGTACCAATTATAGATCCATTAGGGTGAATTACTAATGGGTAATGATATGGTTGTCAAGTTATAAGGATAAGTAGTATAAGGATAAGGATGCATGATAGAAAAGATTTATGGTGATCAAGTGGGATGTTCATTCAAGGCAGAAAAAAGAATACTAGAAGTAGTGAAATGATCTATGGTGATAATGAAGGGTAATAAGTACAATGGGCCATATGTACTTGATGGGAATGTTGTAGTAGACTCATCATAAGTTATTAAGGGCATACAGACCAAAAGGCAGCATTGAGCAAATGCTCACTAAAATAATAGAGGCTGAAAGAGAATGTGTTATAAAGGAAGATGCATTTATATCTTTGGAGATTGAAATCACGAGCCCAAGTAGAGTTTAGCCTTGGTAAAGACTTAACTAGAAATTATTAGGATTTGTGCTTACATGTCATTCCCTTTGATGTATAAATATTTGTTTTTATATTTATATTGTTTTTATTTCATTAAAATCACTATTTGTATTTATTACATGGTAAGATGCTTGTAATATTTTAGACATTGTATGATTTGAAGAAGTTTAGATCTGGTCTAAAGGAGTTCAGATCAGTGCTAAGAATTAGCAACGCTCAAAGTTATAAATGCTAAGAGTTAACAGGTTATAAGAGTCAACGAAATCTAAGGAGTTAGAACCTTGTTTGAAATGGGACAAAAACCTGAGAATATATTAGTAATAATGTAGTGGCAAAAAGTTACAAACGATGCTAGGAAATGTCATTATTCAAATGATCTCAAATATTATATTCCTGATCTATCTTCACTGATGCGTGTCTGTTGGTGAAGACCTTATTATATATATTAGTATATGTCTATATCTAGATGGTCCAAATGGTTATTCTTAGGAAACCATAAGTTTAGTAGAAACTCGTATAAAGATACAGGTATTCAGTAAGGACAGGATACTGAACAAACTCACGAAGACCTTCAATAGACATCCTATAAAGCCATCAATAGAAGGTCTTCTCGAGTTGAATAATATTCGTAATCCTTTTACCTGATCACCATGGTGGGCTTGTGAGTGATTCACCATACTTTGGTTCTACACATGTCAGAAATCTTTCATGGTCTGACTGTTGGGTTTCACTGGGTATGGTCTGATGCTCATTAAGTTTGGTGTGTGTAGATATGGAATCCATTAGTTTATTTAGGTGAGTAATATATCTTGATGCTCCAAGATTGGATTTTAGAATGTCTTATGGTCATAAGTAATAATACTCGAGAAAAGAGTTTTATCCTAGGAACAAATAATATTGCAAAAGTGTTTGTGGATATTATTTATTAAAATAAGAATTTGGAGACAAGTTATGGTCGAGCATATAGATACGTGACAGTGTTAATCTATTTCTCTACTCTACCAGGATATACATAATGGATGGATTATACAGATATATTATAATCTCAACCTATATAGTATAATGCATCACTTTGTAATATCCGTAACATGTGCGTAGGACATTGTTCACGGACGTATGGAGAAGTTCCATATAAAAAACTGGGCATAGACCTAGAGAGTTTCATAATATGAAGTGTACTCATTGTGCACTAAGGCAACATATTGGATTGAACAGTTTGATCTAAGATATTCCAACAAACAGAAACTTGTTTCAGGTTCCCTCAGGGTATGTGCTTGTCAAGACTTAAATGTTAAGTCCATAATATAATTAGTTAATAATAGTTGTTAACTAATAAGATGTTGATAAGTAGCACAATTTGGTTCATGAATTATTTTTACTGTAAATTTATCATTTAACTTTATTGGTAAAAATAAGATAAAAGTAATTATTCAAATTATTTTAAATAATTAATTAAATATTAGATAAGGTATATGTATTCATGACATGGGCCAAGTGTACATGATATGTAATTAAATTATGTTTGCCTTTAACAAAACATATTATGTAATGGTAAGGCATTGATTTTGTATTATAATGTAAATTACAAAAATAATATCACATGCCATGACAAAAGATGGTAGATCAATATAGTGAGTGTCATTAATATTTCCACTTACGCATGTCTTTTGGTAGGTCGTTGATAAAGGAATATTTGTCATATATTTCTTATGCTTTTATTTTTAAATTTTATTATTTTATGAGAATAAATTGTTATTTTTTAGAATTAATTTTTATTTATAGGGACTAAAATATAAACTTTCAAAATATGAACTCGTCACCCCAACGCCAAAATAATTTTTGCCCCAGCGCTAAAATAGTGATAAAAAAAAATAATAAAAATAACCTGTTTAAGTCACAGTCCATTGCCCTAGTGCCAGCTCGCCATTGTGCCAGCGAAAGCCCAGTACTCCAGCACCAACCTTTACCACTCTAGCAACACAACCTTTTACACGCAGTGCCTCAGTGACAGCAACATAGCACCCTAACAACAATGCGATTCCTAATCCAACAATCATTTGAGATTTCAAGCTTATATCAATCCCTATAAAAGGCCACTCATCCCCAACCTTTAGAAAACATCCAAGAACATAAACAACACAAGTCTTAGAAAGCAATTGGACCTTAATTAAAGCAGTTATAGAGAGAGATTCAAAGCGTTCTTCAGCATCAAGAGTTTCTTATACAGCGCAATCAAGAACAATTCGACGTCTATATCAATTTTCTATTAATGGTATCATGATTTCTTATTATTTTTGCCTTTATTCTCTTGTAGCCATGAACTAAATTTTCTTTTTAGGATTAATACTTGAACGCAATATGTAGGTTAATTGCTATATCTTTTTAATATTTAATAAACTTAGTTCTTTATTATTCAAATTACTTGTTCTTAATGCTTCAATATATCTGGCCAATAAATGGTGAATGAATTGGAAATATTTTGATAAACTCGGAAGAGGAATCATTATATTTAGACCTAAGTAATTTGATGCATGATTGTAGAGTAACATTCAATGTTGCATATGCAAGTTTTAAATTAGGATAGGAATATACCTAATTGGCATGTATGATGAATAAGACTCAATCTTAATGAATCTTAATTTATTACAAGTACCATAGAAATATAGGTATGTTTGCATGACCTTAGGAGAGGTTTGTGAATACATTAGTGTCTTGATCAATAACAGTCATGTATAGCATTAAATGTTACGAAGAGAATTGAATTCATGCTTTCAATTTGTGAAAGCAAAATACGTAAGTGAGAGTTGAGAGAGAATTGGCTTAGTGTTTTTTGGCAAGTATTCTAAACAAAGAGTTGTGAAGAATAAAAACCAAAAACACAAAATATTCATACCAATTTTCAGTCTAAACATAAACACTTGTTGTTGGAATATTTTGTGGCAGCTATTCTAGATTTATAACCCCAACAATTTTGTTGTGAACTAAAATTGTGCAATAGCACACTTTAAGGTGAGTTCAAGACTTGGAGATTGGAATTCTTGATGAATTAAAAGCTACCTTTAGTCTAGGTAAGTTTTACTTATTTTGTTTCTAATTTAATTTACATATGAACATATATGAGATATATGCATATGAATATGTTAGATTAAGTGTATTTTGTATGTGATACTTTTGGCGCATGTAATAAAATTTTAAAATTACATGTACACTCAATTAATCACACACTCACTTAACAAATGGTTTCAGTGCATGTTAAATTGATTGTGTAATTTATAATAATGTTTAATTTTGAACATGATGATGTTTATAAGTTAAAGTTGTTGTTGAAAAGTTTTACATGTGATGTTATATATATTTTAACAACTTGCTAATATTTAAATTTTGACATAGTCATATTTATAAGTTAACTATGTTGTTGTTGAATATTTTGGCATGATACATACATACATACATACATACATACATACATACATATATACATATATATATATATATATATTTGAACAGCTTGCTAATATTTAATTTTTGACATAGTGATGTATATAAGTTAAATATGTTATCGTTGAATATTTTAACATGTGATGTTATATATATTTGAACAACTTCCTAATGTTTAATTTTGAACATAGTGATGTTTATAAGTTAAATATGTTGTTGAATATTTTACATGTGATTTTATTTATATATATATATATATATATATCTTTGAACATCTTGTTAATATTTAATTTTTGACATAGTGATGTATATAAGTTAAATATGTTGTTGTTGAATATTTTAACAAGTAATATTATATATATTTGAACAACTTGCTAATGTTTAATTTTAAACATGGTGATGTTTATAAATTAAATATATTGTTGTTGAATATTTTGACATGTGATGTTATATATATATATATTTGAATTTGTTAATGTTTGATTTTGAACATGGTGTTGTTTAAAATTAAAAAAAATGGTATAAGCTACTTTCATGTTTTGACTTATTTTATTGCAGTATTATGTTTCTATAAATTTCATACATAATATGATCATTTATTTACGTTGATAACCACAATGGGAGTCTTATTGATGGGGTTAGTTGTGCTTGCGTAAAATAAAAAAATAAAAAAAAAATGATCTAAAATTATCATTCTCATGATATGGATATATGTTTATAAAATCTCTCTTAATCAAATTGCATCATATTTTGTTATGAGATAATATTATAATATAATCCATCTTGTCAATATAATGTTAGACAAGTCACTTTGATTTTTTTCAAGATCACTAAAGTGTGAGGAATTAATTGGTGTGACTTAGACTATGCCGGTTAAACATGAGATGGGCAAATATATGCAAAAAGTTTAACCTAGATTGCTAAATTGTGGGGGAAATACTGATAACATATATTTGATGATTGATAAGTCAATCTGAAATAAACTTATCCTAAAATGCTAAAATGTACAGATAAGGTGTATTTAGGATCAGTGGTAAGAGTTATTAGTGATTTTAAACCTAGGGTGCATGCATGTGGGTTTGTGTCTATCATTCAAATATAACATATGTATCACATACATACATGCGCAGCGGATGAGCGGAATATAAATTATTCAATGATAAACACAAATGAATTTTTACATGTTATCTTATAAATATAAAATACTTCAAGATTGAGAAATAGTACCTTGTCAAGCCTTTGGTATATGGTCGAATCGGAGTACCTGACTTGAAGCAACCCGTTCACAATTCTAGTTCCTCAACACAGTGGGCTTGAGGAAGCTATAATAGCAGCTTTTCCAACAAATGATTCAACTCTTGAATCCTTGTTTCTACCTTATAATATGGGTGACCAAAATAGAAGAGAATGTGTTTTTTTTTCTCAACACTTCTGAGAATTTGAAAGGCTAACACTTAGCCTTTCAAATTCTCTCTACCATTCCCACTGATCCTTTGACCTAATTTTTACTTAATCAATTGAGCAACATATTTCTCTTCTATTTGTTTATTATTTTCTTTTATTTTCTCACCTAATTACATCCATTATCTAGTTCAATATTTATCATTAGTGTTTTGTTTATTATTGTTTACGATAAACCAAATAAAAACAAAACAAAATAGAAAATTATTTAAATGAACTTGGCCTTAATCTAGGCCAAATGAGAAAATACTTTCTCATTATTAAGAAACATCTTAAGGCCTACCATTAATAAATACCACCAATTTATTCTTATTATATCATTTAATTAATAATAAATAAATAATTTAATCATATTAAATCATGGTAGAAACACATGCCAATTTAAATAAAAATTAATTGTTTGATTTCAATTTAAATAATAATATCATATATATTTTTTTTATTCAATAAACATTTTAATGAATAAAATAATGATATTATTTGTCCAACAAATAAGGTCATTTTGGTAATTTTTAAATCAAATAATAATTGGCCCATATATGCCATGTGTCAACATCTTATTGGTCAACAACTAATTGTTAATTAATTGATGTACTTAACTCTTAAGTTTTGACATATGCACGAACAGAGGGAGACCGAAGTAAATGTCCAGTCTACCAGAATTTTTTGGATCGAACTATTCAATTCGGTACATTGCCCCAATGCATAACGAGTAAAATTTATATTGCAGGACTCTCTAGGTCCACTCAAACAGAATTATTCTTGAGTCCGAGATCGATGCCCCACTCACATGTCACAATATTACAAATCAGCGCAGTAGACCATATAAGTTGAGGTCATAGCATATACGTAAAATTATTCCGCCAATTATATCCTAGAAGAGCAGTGATATAGATCACTACCGTCAAATCTCTATGTGCTTATCCGTAAACTTATCTCCAGGCATATATCTTAATAAACAGTATATGCAAACACTTTTACAATATTGTTTAACCATGTAGGAAACTCTTTTCCTGGGTTTGTTGCTTATGGCCATCAAACTTTCTAAGATATAGTTTCTGAGCATCTAGATATATATAACTTATCCATTTGAGCTGACGGATCTCATATTTGTACACACTGGACTCCATAAGCATCGAACCAATACCCAGCGACACCCAGTAGTCACACTATGAAAGGCTTGTGACATGCGTGGAACCAAAGTATGATGGATCACTTACAAGCCCACTGTGGTACTCAGGTCAAATTACCACGTATACTACTCAACTCGAAAAGACCTTCCATTGACAGCTTTATGGGATGTCTATTGGAGTCCTCATTGAGTCTGTTTAGTATTCAGTCCTTACTGAACACTTGTATGCTATACAAACTTTCTAGTAAGTCCATGGTCAGCTAAAAATAACTATCTAGACCATCTAGGTATAGTATATACTGGTCTATGTAAAAGAATTTCAGTGATAGACCTGCATCGGTGAATTAAGACTAGGAACATATAATTTAAGAATAGACTTACATAATAATATTTCTTAGCACTTATTGCAACTATGCTATTACTAATGTATTCTCGGGCTTTTGTACCGTTACAGACAAGATTCTAACTCTTAGACTTTACTGATTAATATAACACGCAACTCTTTAACATTTATAGTTTTTAATAATGTTAACTCTTGGCATTGATCTAAACTTCTTTGGACCAAATCTTGAACTCATTCAGATCATATAGTGTCTGTAGTGTCACAAGCATTGAACTATTTAATAATAAAAATTAGCAATTTAACAAATAATGTACTGTATAAATATTATAAAATAAAATATTCATACAACAATGGGATGGCACGTGAGCACAAATCCCAACAAGAGTTGTATAATATGTAATTGACCAGAGTTGTCTACCTTTTGCATTTACAAAAGCCAAGATCGCTAAAGTATGTTGCTGGAGTAAAATGCCAATATGGTCCACCTCTCATTGTATAGTTTAAAGAGTTTTAACTATTGTTTTCCTATTTTAGAGATTAAATGGATTATGTAAAATAGTGGGAGAGCATTTTTAGATTAAAAATGTATAACTGTTATACCCATGATCCAAAGTATTTTGTATTAGTGATTGAAATGTTTCGCTAACATCTTTTCTTTTGTTTTATGAATATCAAATGGCTTCAAACAACCCACTAGTTTGTATCTTTGATGCACATCAACTCAAAGGTGTAGCAAATTATGTTGATTGGCTTATGAATCTCATAATAGTACTAGATTTTGATAAGCTTAGGTATGTAATTGATCAGTGCCTGCCCCGAGCTATTTCTGATTATGCTTCTCCAGAAGAAAATGAGACATATAAAAAATCGTTGGATGAAAATTTGAAAGTTAAATAAGTTAAATCGTATATCCTTGGCTCAATGTCTACGGAGCTACAAAGAAAGCATGTCAATATAGCAGTGCTAGTAGCATAATGCTCCATCTAAAAGAGTTATTTGGTAACCGACCTTAAGTTGAAATATACAGGGTTGTCAAATCACTCTTTCAAGCTAGACTACCTGAGGGAAGTCCAGTGAATCATCATATCCTCAAGAATATATCTCATATTGAGAGGTTGAAAATCATAGATATCCCACTGAGCAATACATTAAGGAATAGTTTGATTCTCCAATCTCTTCTGAGGTTATTTTGCAAAGTTTATCATGAACTTCAACATGCAAGGATTGACCCATACTTATGTTGATCTGCATAATATGCTGAAAAAAGCTTAAAAGAACATAAACAAATGAAGCACGACCCTCTATATTCAGGGTGCTTCATATTCTGCCCCGAAGATTTCAAAGAAGTTCAAAGGGAAGAATAAAAAGAAAGTAAAGCATACACCCAAAATAGGTTCTAAAAGGCAACACATATCCAAGCCCCAACATAAGAACAAAGCAAAAGGAAAATATTCCCATTGTAGCGATGATAGGCATTATAATCGTAATTGTCCAAAATACCTTGGTATGATTAAGAAGACCCTTCAGGTATACACTTGTCTATCATTGACATTTTTTTAGAATTTGATGCTAGAAATGGCTGGGTATTAGATACTGCTTTTCCTTCTCATATCTGCAATGTGTTGCAGAGTTTAAAGAAAGTTAGACTGTTATAGCCTTGAGAAATACAGCTTTGTGTTAGAAATGGAGATTTTCTGCAGGTTGAGACTATTGGACATTTTAATTTACTTCTTTCATATAATAAAATTATTGTCTTGAATAATTGTTATTATGTGCCAAACAATATCCGACAAATTATTTTCATTCCTGTATCAGAACCGTTCCTTATATTTGTATATTTTGGATAATATTTTATTAATTGAATGTCAGTTGATTAAAAGCAATTATATTTTAGATACAATAGGAAATGTATTGAATGTACAGGTGAATGCTAATAACAACTCAAAAATGTTAAATGATATGAAATTGTGGCATATGAGATTAGGTCATATAAGTGTGAGACGCCTAACTTGTCTGGTTAAGGATGGTCGGATACCCGATCTAACCATAAAGCCTTATCCAATTTGTGAATTCTGTATTCAAGAAAAAATAACCAAAGCTTCATTTACTGGTGTTGGACACTGCGCCACTGATTTATTAGAACTTGTACAAGTAACGTATGTGGTCCAATGAATCACACTACAATGAGTGGGTTTCGATACTTTGTTATCTTTATCGATGATCTATCATGCTTTGGATATGTGTTTCTAATAAAACGCGAGTCAAAAACCTTTGAAAAGTTCAAAGAGTTTCAACTAGAAGTAGAGAAACAAACCGGAAAGTATATCAAGTACCTTTGATCAGATCAAGGCGGTGAATACATGAGCAGTGAATTTTTGGATTATTTAAAGGAGAATGAGATTCTTACTTAGTATAGTCCTCCAGGTATCTATAACATAATGGTGTTTCAGAGAGAAAAAATCAAACATTATTAGATATAGTCTGGTCGATGATAAGCTTCACCGATCTCCCTGAATATTTATGGGATATACTCTAGAAATTGTTGCTTATATATTAAACAGAGTTCTATCAAAAGTTGTTCCATCCGCTCTACATAAGATATGGATTATAAGAAAATCGAGTCTCAAGTATGTTAAAATATAGGGCTGTTCTGCTTATGTAAAGGTTACACAATAGGATAAACTTGCACTTAGAGGATATAAGTACCAGTTCATCTGATATCCCAAGAATTTAGTGGGATACCAATTCTATGATCTAGAGGAACGAAACATGTTTGCCTCTCATTATAGCACTTTCTAAAAGAAAGAGTTTCTTATAGATCATGGAGATTGTAGAGAGATTGAATTAGATGAAGTCAATCAGGTTATAAATGAACCAACGGTGGAACCTTAGGCTCAATCAAGCAAAATACCTTTGACACACCCTCCACATAGGTCAGAAAGGATATCAAAGCCACCTAAATGGTATAGTGCAATACCTAAAGGTGCTCTTGGTATTTTTTTTATCAAAGAAAAGAATCTTATGACTTTATAGAAAGACGATATTAAATATCAATTCGAGAAAATAGTGAGAGGCCAAAAAATCTAAAATTGACTCAATGCATCAAAATCAAGTATGGGACTTGGTTGAGCTTCCTGAAGGAATTGTTCCTATCAGTTGTAAATGGATTTATAAGAGGAAGCATGGGCCCGATGTAAAAGTAGATATTTTTAAAGCCCTTCTAGTGGTGAAAGGTTATACTCAGCGATCTGTGATCAATTATGAGGAAACCTTATCACCAGTAACGATGCTTAAGTCAATTCAAATTTTATTGGCAATTGTTGTATATTATGATTATGGAATTTGGAAAATGGATATAAAAATGGCATTCTTAAATGGATATCTTGAAAAAGAGATTTATATGGAACAACTTGAAGGTTTTACATCTAGCCAAACTTCTGGTCTAGTTTGCAAATTGAAGAAATCTATAGAAAGACGATATTAAATATCAATTTGAGAAAATAGTGAGAGGCCAAAAAATCTAAAATTGACTCAATACATCAAAATCAAGTATGGGACTTGGTTGAGCTTCCTGAAGGAATTGTTCCTATCAGTTGTAAATAGATTTATAAGAGGAAGCATGGGCCCGATGTAAAAGTAGATATTTTTAAAGCCCTTCTAGTGGTGAAAGGTTATACTCAGCGATCTGTGATCAATTATGAGGAAACCTTATCACCAGTAACAATGCTTAAGTCAATTCAAATTTTATTGGCAATTGCTGTATATTATGATTATGGAATTTGGAAAATGGATATAAAAATGGCATTCTTAAATGGATATCTTGAAAAAGAGATTTATATGGAACAACTTGAAGGTTTTACATCTAGCCAAACTTCTGGTCTAGTTTGCAAATTGAAGAAATCTATTTATGGACTTAAACAAGTTTTTCGAAGTTAGAATCTTTATTTTAATGAGATAATCAGAGGGTCTAATTTCATCAAGAATGAAGAGGAATCGTATGTGCATAAAAAGAGCAGTGGGAGCATGGTATTCTTCTTAGTTTTTTATGTGGACAACATACTCATTATCAAAAATGATATTGGTCTATTACAGCCAGTCAAAAGCTACTTTAGTAAGAACTTCATGAACGATTTGGGAGACTTCTTATATACTAGATATAAAGCTTTATAGAGATAGAGCTATGAGGCTTATAGGACTCTCTCAATCATTATACATAGATAATGTCTTGGAAAGGTACAATTTTAATAACTGTAAGACAGTTAATATACCTTTTAGACATGATATTCATCTTTAGAGGAAGATATATCCTCAAAGTAAAGATGAAAGAATTAGAATGTTTAATATACCATAGGCATCAGCTATATGAAGCTTAATGTAAGCCATGATATGTATAAGACATAACATTAGTATAGCTATAAGTGTTACAAGCTGGTATTAGTCTAATCCAGGTGAAGGCCATTAAATGGCTGTGAAATATGTTCTAAAATATCTTAAGAGTACCAAGGACATGTTTCTAATATATAGAGAAAATAACTTACAAGTGAAAGAATGCACAGATATACATTAGTATAGCTATAAGTGTTACAAGCTAGTATTAGTCTAATCCAGGTGAAGGCCATTAAATGGCTGTGAAATATGTCCTAAAATATCTTAAGAGTACCAAGGACATGTTTCTAATATATAGAGAAAATAACTTACAAGTGAAAGAATACACAGATTTAGACTTTCAGTCTAATCCAGATGATAGAAAGTCTACATCTGATTATGTATTCATTCTCAATGATGCTACAGTAAGTTGGAAAAGCAACAAACAGTTTTCCACAACTGATTCTACAATAGAGGCATAATATATTGTAACCTCAGAAGCAGAAAAAGAAGCAGTATGTATACGAAAATTTAACGTTGAACTTGGAATAGTTTCAAATTCAATAGATCTTATACCATTATTTTACGACAACAATGGAGCCATTATATAAGCCAAAGAGCCAAGAGCACACCAAAAGTCTAAGCATAAGGAAAGAAAATACCATATTATTAGAGAAATCTTGGCTAAAAGAGATGTAATAGTTTGTAGAGTAGACTTTGTAAATAATGTAGCGGACCCACTTACTAAAGCCTTAACTCTAAAAATATTTAAAATACATATAGAGTCAATGGGCATTAGATACCATTGTGAATAGCTCTAAAGTAAGTGGAAGTTGTTGGAATTTGTGCTTATATGCCATTCTCTTTGATGTATAAATATTTATTTTTGTATTTATATTATCATCATTTCATTATAATCGCTAATTGTATTTAATATATTGTAAGGTGCTTGTAACGTTTCAAATATTATATAATCTAAAAAAGTTCAGATGTGGTCTAAAGGAGTTTAGATCAATGCTAAGAATTAACAAACTGAAAGTTATAAATGCTAAGAGTTAGCACTGATAAGTGTTAATAGGTCATAAGTGTTGGGGTTTCAGTATACCCTAGTTCATAACCTAAACCTATTGGGTGTGTGCATGTGGTACATGTGTCCATTTAAGAAAATTTATATATACATATCAAATACAATATATATATATATATGCACCATTTATATATCTTATACATAAATCTATGCAATGGAAACTGGAAATCTAATTTCCTAAAACTGAACACGATAAATTGTATTTATTACATTAATGAACAAACTATAAAACATATTAATCAAATTAATACTAATGACTGAGAATCGAGAGATATCACCTGACAAACCTTTGGAACATATTTATTGCTAGAATACAGCCTGAAGTAGACCCATTGACTGTTCTAGGACCCAATGTGGTAGGCTTAGGTCACTAGAATAGCAATATTTATTCTCTAGCATTGGTTTAACATTTAAACTGTGGGATTAACTCTTAATCCTATAATTATTTGTTTAACCTATGTTCAACTCTAAAACATTTAAACAAATCACTATTATTGTTGTGTAGAATAACCTAAAATAGAAGAGAAGAGATGTTTGTTTCAACAAGTAAAACAAAACTCAAGAAATAATTTTCATCTTCATTTTTCTTTCATTGATGTCGGTCATTCAATTTTACAACAACAATTTTTTATTTCCTCCCTTTTGTTTCCTCTTTTTTGTTTCAACCATTAAAAGAGAAAAGAAAACAAAACTCTTTTGCTCTCTACATTCTCTCCACTTTACCGAGCACCACCTTGAGGTAACAAGAAGAATCCCTTTCATTTTGTTTCAATCACAAAATGAACTCTCAAACACTCACCTGATCGGCTACCCTTTCCTTGGTTATATATATTCATCAAATGAATATATATAATAATAAAAATATATTTATATTTGACAAAAATATTATTATTAAAAGAATTTGGCTTATTAAATAAGCCAAACATGTGTCCAACAACTGGACAAAAGGTGATGGGTGACCCATCAGTTATCTTTGACAAAAATAAATATCATTCAAGTCCTCAAGGTTCTATTTAATGTCCCTTTTAGCAACATTTGCTTTAACTTATAATATTGCTCAAAAAAATATCATTTTATTTAGCAATTAAGTCCATAATAAAATATTTACTTTGTTAATTTAACCTTGAGCTAATAATTAACTCTAGTCAAATTAACTAATCACTTAACTCTTAAGTGACAACAAATATTTAAATTATTTTAACACTTAAGTAATCGATTTAGGAAAATAACCCTTAAGCCTTTAATTAACCCAACGTGGGTTCCACCATACCTAATACTTGAGTCAATATAACTAAAGGCTCATTATGCACTACGTGTCACTATTTAATTTGTCAACAATAATTATTAACTAATTACTATACTTAATACTTAAATATTGATATACGCGTATCCTGAGGGTACCTAAAACAAATACTCGGTTCTGCTGAAAATTACTAGATTAAACAATTTAATCAAATGCACTGCCCTAGTACACAATGAGTACACTTTATATTACGAGACTCCTTATGTCCACGTCTGATTCATCAAATAGAACTATTCGATAAGTCTATGATCAATGCCCCACGCACATGTCACAAATATTACAAATTAATGTATCAGACCATACAAGCTGATATCACAACGCATACATATAATCCTTTCGTCATCTTAATTTAGGATGTGTGGGGTTATATATCAGCACCGTTAAATTTTTGTATACTCATCTATGAACTTATCTCCAGATTTATATTTTTAAGAATAATATATACAAACGCCTTTACTATACTGTTCAACCCTTTGGGAAACACCTTTCCCCAGTTAATACTCATGGCCACGAGAGTTTCTGAAATATAATCTCGGATCATCTGGACATACTACTCCCATATGAGAGCTAACGTATCTCAATCTATATACATCAGACGCCATAAGCATCAGACTATACCTAACGACACCCAACGGTCACACTATGAAAGGTCTGTAACATGCGTAGAACCAAAGTATGGTGGATCACTTACAAGCTCACTATGGCACTCAAGTCAAAAGACTACGTATACTACTCAACTCAAGAGGACTCACCATTGATGGTTTCATAGGATATCTATTGGCGTCTGTATAAGTCTGTTTAGTATTCAGTGCTGACTGAATACCTATATACATATATGCGCTTTCAGTAAGCCCTTGGCCACCTAAGAACAACCATTTATACCATATAGATATAGTATACACTGGTCTCTATAAAATGGATCCATCGACAAACTTATTTCGGTGAAGTAAATCAAGAATATCGTGTTTGAAGACATACTTGCATAATGACATCTCCTAGCACCTATTGCAATTTCTTACAACCATATCATTACTGGTATACCCTCAGGTCTTTGTCCCATTACAGACAATAATCTAACCCTTTAGATCTGGCTTTGTCTTATACCCTGCTAACTTTTAACGCTGCTAACTATTAACATATATAACTCTCAGCTTTGCTAATTCTTAGTACTGGTCTAAACTTCTTTAGACCAGATCTAAACTCTTTTAGATTATACAATATCTGTAATGTAACAAGCATTGTACCATGTATTTATATTATATTAACGATCATACGAAATATTTATTGTATAAATATTAAATAATTTAATATTCATAGAGTATTGGAATGACACGTAAACACTAACTTCAACAAACTCTCACTTGCTTTAGTGTCATTCGTACTGGTATCTTATATCAATACTCTCCAAGAGTTTCTCAAACGCAGTAGGAGTTTTGGCTTAAGTGGGTTTGCTATGTCATCCAAGGAATGTATGCTGGATAATATCACATCTTCAATAGCTAATAACTTTCTAATTATGTGGTATTCAAAATCTATATCATCAGATTATTGGTGTGCCATATGACTTCTAGCTAATGTATATTATGAGTTGGACATTCCATCTCTTTCATTTTCTTCATGAGGACACTTTCTCTTATAAAGATGAATGTCATGTCTGAAAGGTATATTAACTGTCTTATAGTTAATTAAGTTGTACCTTTTAAGGACTTAGTCTATATACGATGATTAGAAGAGTCCCATCAGCCTCCTAGCTTTATCTCCAAAATCTTTTATAGAAAATTTTTTACTCAGATAACATTTATCTGAGTAACTTGCAACATACCAACGTCATTTCTAACATTGAGTATATTTTTCACTAGAGAATTAAATAGATAATCATGCTCCCACTTTCTAAATACACACACTTTCTCTTCATTATTGATGAAACTAGACCTTCTAATTTTGTCATTTAAATAAAGACATTAGCTTTGGAAAACTACTTGAGTCTAGAAAAAGACTTTTTCAAGCTGCACACTAGATTAGAAGTAAGACTAGATGCAAAATCTCTAGGCAACTCCATGCATATCTCTAGCTCGAGACATACATTTTGGAATGCCATGCTTGCATTTATCCGAATTGACTTTAGCATGGTTACTGGTGAATAAGATTTTCTTATTACCGATCCTAAATCTATGAGTATAAACTTTCCTCACCAGTTGGGCCTTGAAGGTCTGTACCTTTAAGTGCCCATGCTTCAGCTACGTAAACTCTTTTAGAACAACTAGAAATCATTCCTATAAGAAGCACAACCAAGTCCTAGACTTGACTGTCATCCATAGAGTTAATTTTAGATTTTATGGCTTTTTGCCATTTTTCCAAAATAATGTCAAACATCACCTCCTTATAAGTCAAATGATCATTTTCTTCAACTAAGAAAACACCGAGGGTACCTTCAAGCATTAGTGATACATAAATGGTAGCTTTGATATCTTATTTGACCTATAAAGAGAGTACGTTCAAGGTCTATCAGTCATTTAAACTTAAGATTCTACTGTCAATTTACATATTTTCTAATTGACTTCAACAAGTACAATTATTCTATAATCCCATGATCCAAGAGAAACGTTTTCTCATTGGAGGTGTTATTACGAGAAACGAGCATGTTTCGTTACTCTGGATTATAGAATTGGTATACAATGAACCAATACTTGTACCCATTGGGCACAAGTATATTTTGCTGCATAACTCTTATGTGAACAAAACAACCCCAAGCTTTAACTACTTAAGACTCGGCTCTCTTTAATCTATATCTCATATAGAGTATAAGCAATTGGTTTTGGTGGAATTATGTTCAATAAGTGAGTAGCAGATTCATAGAGCATAATCCCATAAATATTCTAGAAGATTAGTGAAGCTCAACATCAATCAGGCCATATCAAATAAAGTCTGATTTCTCCATTTCTTAAACACTTTTGTGTTGAGAAATATCTGGAAGACCATGCTGAGTGAGAATTATATTCTCCCTTAAATATTATATGAATATACTACTTATGTATAAATAACCTCGATCTATTCAAAGGCATGCATAAAGGTTTGTTTCTTTACTTCTTAGTCAAAAACCTTTGAACACTTCAAAAGTTTCCAACCTATGTTTCTAAGAAACATATATCTGTATAGTGACAAATCACTATCCAGATTGAAGTATTAAAATTCACCTATAGTAGTACAATTTATTGGACTAAATACATTATAAGTACCAGTTTTAACAAATCAATGACCTAGTGTCCAACATCTGCACTAGGATTCAGTCATCTTCCCTTGAATTTAGAATTCATAAATTAGCCAAGATTCTATAATCAAATAAAGTATCTAACCATGTTTAACCAAACAGGATAGTCATCTCACGACTATATGACCTAACCTTGTGTGTCACTATTCATCATTATTCAAAGTTCCTGAACTACTATGAGTTAGGTTCACCTAGACATTTCTTATTGTTTCTAAGATATATTGGCCATTTATTTTCTAACACTCAGTAAGCAAAACATTATCTTTATCATATAAACATAAGGAACTATTTCAAATATTTTTATGATAACCGTCTCTATCAACTACACAGAGTGATATAGTTCACTTAATAATGTTGGCATGTAATATTAATTATACAATATAATGCTACTGTCAGAATGGTAAAGATACCTAAAAGGTCTTAACAGGTGCCACATGTAAGAAATCTCTATTTCTTACGCGAAAACATACTTTTTCTTTCTCAGCTCTGTAGCATTTCTTAAATCACATAATAACTTATAGATATAACAAGGACATACAGTATCTCATACCTTTACATTGACAGTATCATATGCTATTGAAATGTCTATATTATGTAAACAGTTATCTAATGGGCTTATCTATTCTCAGTTAAGGTATCTTGAACAATAACACTTACTATCCAAGCCTCATCATAGTGAAAATACTTTCCATTGTGAATATTCTCCAAGTGTGGATTGGATATATCAAATACATCAAAGTAATTCAGAATTTAGAACCATTTTCAAATTCATAAACAAGTCTTTAACATTTCTCGGTACCCTATACTTAATGTGCATTGATTAAGTGTACTAACGGATCGCTCATACTTTTTTTTATCTATATAAGACAAATATCTTATCTCTATAAGACGAACATCTTATCTCTATAAGATGAAAAAAGGAGATGTATAGCGAAATATTTTTAATCGTTAATTATAACACTTTAGATCATATATATAATATATACATTTTTTAATATAAAAATGCCTTTTCACTACTTTATATAATCTCGATAATCATTCAAACAGAATAATGACAGTTTAAACTCTTTAGACTACACAGCGGAAAGTAGACCCCATTGGCATTTTACTCTAGTTGCACACGGTAGCGATCTAGGCCTTTGTAAACTCAACAGGTAGATAACTCTTGTCAATTGCATCTCATGCAACTCTTACTCTTGATCCTAAATACACCTTATTCGTACATTGTAGCGATCTAGGATAAGTGTATTCCAGATTAACTTATCAATGATCACATATATGCTACTGATATTACCCGCACACTGTAGCGATCTAGGATAATACTTTAGTATATATTTGCCTCATCTCATTTTTAACCGGCATAGTCCAACTGACCAAGTCCCTCACACTATAGCGATCTTGGAAAAAAACTGACGTGACTTATTTAACACTGTATTGACAAGACGAATCACGTATAACATTATCTTATAATAAAATACAATTCAATCTGATTAAGAGAGATTTTTAAAACTGGGTCTCACTGTGGTGATTCTTAATCAGTCATTTATTTCTGTGCAAACACAACTAACCCCCACCAGTAGAGCTCTTATTGTGGTTACTAGGATAGGAAAATAAATTCAGTTTATAATATAGACTGATAACTCTTATCACTGCATCTCATAAACCCCCACATGCATATTTAATTTTTGAAACAGTGTTCAAAATTACTGTACCAGATACTATACAAAAGTACTGTAAAAATATTGTTCAAAACACTATTCTATATTACTGTATAAAAATACTTTTTTCAAAAAGTACTGTAGAAACATGATTTCATATTAATGTACAAAAGCACTATTTCGAGTAAACCGTGTCAACGCCGTAGTGTGGATGTCCCAGCATTGCAATGTTGGAGGAAGAACTTTCAGTATTGCTGAGCCAAGTTTTTGGCGCTGCGGCATCCAGTAGCTCGTTGATTTTGCTCACGTATTTCAACACTTGAAACACTCTAACCGAGCCCTGTAACACTTTAAACACCAATTTACTCTCAAATACACCCAATTGACACCACAAAATGCTCTGGTACCATTTTGTTGGGATGCCGGTATACCCCATATCACAACCTAAACCTATTAGGTGTATGCATATGGTACATGTGTCCATTTAAAAAAATTATATATATATATATGCATCAAATATAGTTTATATATATACACCATTTATGTATCTCATACATAAATCTACACAACGGAAGCTAAAAATCTAATTTTTTAAAAATGAACACAAAAATTTTTATTCATTATACTAATGAACAAACATAAAACATATTAATCAAATTAACACTAATGACTGAGAATTGAGAGATATCACCTGACAAGCCTTTGGAATGTATTTGTAGCTGGAGTACTGTCTGAAATAGACTCGTTGGAAGTTCTAGCACCCAATGTGATGGGCGTAGGTCGCTAGAACAACAACCTTTATTTTCTATCACTGGTTCAACACTTTAAACGTGGGATTAACTCTTAATCCCATAATTATTTATTTAACCCATATTTAACTCTTGAATATTTAAATAAATTACTATTGTTGTTGTGTTGAATAGCATAAAATAAAAGTAAGAGAAGAGATGTTTGGTTCACCACTTGAAACAAAAATCAAGAAATAATTTCTATCTTTATTTTTCTTTCATTGATGCCGGTGACTCAATTTCACAGCAACAATTTTTTGTTTCCCCTTTTTTGCTTCAACCTTTGAAAGAGAAAAGAAAAGAAACTCTTTTGGTCTCTTCATTCTCTTCAGTTTACCAAGCACCACCTTGAGGGAATAAGAAGAATTCCTTTTATTTTGTTTCAAGCACAAAATGAACTCTTAAACACTCACTTGGCCGGCTACCCTTCCTTGGTTATATATATTCATCAAATGAATATATATATATAATAAAAAAAAATCTTTACATTTGACAAAAATATTATTATTAAATGAATTTGGCTTATCAAATAAGCCAAACATATGTCCAACAATTGGACAAAAGGTGAGGTGTGGCCATCACTTTTCTTTGACAAGAAAAATACCATTCAAATCCTCAAGGTTTCATTTAATTTTCTTTTAGTAACATTTGCTTTAACTTATATCATAGGTTAATAAAATCTCATTTTATTTAGCAATTAAGTCCTTAATAAAATATTTTTTTTATTAATTTAACATTGAGCTAACAATTAACTCTAGTCAAATTAACTAATCACTTAACTCTTAAGTGACAACAAATATTTAGATAATTTAACACTTAAATAATTGATTTAGAAAAATAACACTTAAGCCTTTAGTTAACCCAACGCAGGTCCTACTATACCCAATAATTGAGTTAATATAACCGAAGGTTCATTATGCACTATGTGTCATTATTTAATTAGTCAACAATAATTATTAACTAATTACTGTACTTAACACTTAAATACTGACACGCGCGTATCCCGAGGGTACCTAAAACAAATACTCGATTCTGGTAGAAATTACTAGATTAAACAATTCAATTGAATGCACTGCCCTAATGTACAACGAGTACACTTTATATTGCATGACTCCCTAGGTCCACATCTGCTTCGTCAAATGGAACTATTCGATAAGTTTGTAATCGATGCCCCATGCACATATCGCAGATATTACAAATCAGCGCATTAAAACATACAAGCTGAGGTCACAATGCATACGTATAATCTTTTCGTCATCTTCATCCAGAATGTGCGGGGATATAAATCAACACCGTGAAATCCCTGTATCCTCATCCATGAACTTATCTCTATATTTGTATTTTTAAGAACAATATACGCAAATGCCTTTACTATATTATTCAACCCTTTGGGAAATACCTTTCTTGGGTTAGTACTCGTGGCTACAAAAGTTTTTGAAATACAATCTCAGAGCATCTGGACATACTACTCCTCTATGAGAGCTAATGGATCTCATATCTGTATACGTCAGACTCTATAAGCATCAGACCATACCCAACAACACCCAGCAGTCACACTATGAAAGGTCTGTGACATGCGTGAAACCAAAGTATGGTGGATCACTTACAAGCTCACCGTGACACTCAGGTCAAAGGACTACGTATACTACTCAATTAGAGAGAACTCACAATTGACGGCTTTATAGGATATCTATTGGCGTCCTCGTAAATCTGTTCAGTATTCAGTCTTGACTAAATACTCATATGCATATAGGAGCTTTCGGTAAGCCCATTGTCAGCTGACATAGTGTTTGAGGATATACATGCATGATGACATCTCCTAGTACCTGTTGCAATTCCTTATAACCATATCATTACTGGTATACCCTCAGGCCTTTGTCCCATTATAGATAAGGATTTAACTCTTTAGATCTGGCTAACTCTCATAACCTGCTAACTTTTAGTGATGCTAACTGTTAGCATATATAACTCTCAACTCTGCTAATTCTTAGCGTTGGTCTAAAATCTTTTAGACAAGATCTGAACTCTTTCAGATCATACAACATTTGTAACGTAACAAGCATTGTACCATGTATTTATATTGTATTAACGATTATACGAAATATTTACAGTATAAATATTAAATAATTTAATATTTATACAATATTATAATGGTACATAAGCACTAACTCTTACAATAAGAGTCAGCGAAATCTAAGGAGTTAGAGCCTTGTCTAAAATGGGACAAAAACTTGAGAATATATTAGTAATGATGTAGTTGGAAAGAATTACAAACGATACTAAAAAAAGGTCATTATGCAAATATGTTCTCAAATATTATATTCCTGATTTATCTTTACTGACATGGGTTTATCGGTAAATACCTTATTATATATAAGTCAATGTATGTCTATATCTGATTGGTCTGGATGGGTATTCTTAACAAACCATAAGTTTAGTAGAAACTCAATACAAGTATCTAGTAAAGATTGGATACTGAACAAACTTACAAGGACCTCCAATAGACATCCTATAAAATCGTTAATGGAAGGCCTTCTCGAGTTGAGTAATATTCGTAATCCTTTAACCTGAGAACCATGGGTAGACATATGAGTGATCCACCATACTTTAGTTTTACACATATCAAAAACCTTTTATGGTTTGACCGTTGAGTGCCACTTAATATGGTCTGATGCTCATGGAGTTTGATGTGTGTAGATATGGGATCCATCACCTTATTTGGGTCAGTATTATATCCTGATGCTCCAAGATTATGTTTCAGAAAGTCTTATGGTCAGAAACAATAATACCCGAGAAAAGAGCTTTATCCTAAGGATAAATAATAATGCAAAAGTATTTTTGAATATTATTTATTAAAGTACGAATTTGGAGACAAGTTATGGTTGAGCATATAGAGTATTGGCAGTGTTAATCTATATCTTTACTCTTCTAGGATATACATGAATGAGGGATTATACAGATATGTTATAACCTCAACCTATAAGGTCTAATGTGTCACTTTGTAATATCTGTAACATATGTGTAGGACATTGTTCACGGACGTATAGAGAAGTTTCATATGACAAACTAGAGGTGGACCTAGAGAGTCTCATAATATGAAGTGTACTCATTGTGCACTAGGGTAGCATATTGGATTGAACAATTCGATCCAAGAAATTCCAATAAACCAAAAATTTGTTTCAGGTTCCCTCGTGGTGTGTACTTGTCAAGACTTAAATGTTAAGTGCATAACATAATTAGTTAACAATAGTTGTTAACCAATTGAATGTTGACAAAGTACCATAATTTGGTGTGTACTTGTTAGTAAAAATAAGTGAGATAAAAGTAATTATTCAAATTGTTTTAAATAATTAATTAAATATTAGATGGGGTATGTGTATTCATGACATGGTCCAAGTGTACATGATGTATAATTAAATTGTGTTTGCCTTTAACAGAACATATTGGTGGTAATATGTAATTGTAGGCCATTGATTTTGTATTGTAATATAAATTTCACAAATAATAACACATGCGATGACAAAATGTGGTAGATCAATATGGTGAGTGTCATTAATATTTCTACTTAAGCATTTCTCTTGGTAGGTCATGTATAGCATTATGTGTTAGGAAGAGAATTCAATTCATGTATTCAATTTGTGAAAGTAAAATACATAAGTGAGAGTTTAGAGAGAATTGGCTTAATGTTTTTTTGGCAAGTATTCTAAATAAAGAGTTGTGAAGAACAAAACCAAAAACACAAAATATTCATGCCAATTTTCACTTTAAACATAAACACTTATTGTTGGAATAAATTTGTGGCTGATGCGATATTTCTATATCTTAAAATTGATTGCAAGTAATAAAGGGACAAAAGAGTTAGATGTCGAACCCATAAGGATAATATATTCTTTTTAACCAAGTACTAAAATTACATCTTTCTAGTAATTATTCAGAAAAATAAAAATCTAAGAATGAATGTAGAAAATATAAAAGTAATGACACAATGTAAAGAGATTTGAAAGATAGCAATATAGAGAAAACATAGGGTTAATATTATCCCTCAATATAATTTTCTAATGATTAATCCTCTAATATTTAACTCTTATAGTCTTTATTATTGATCAAGACACTAATGTATTTACAAGCCTCTTCCAAGATTATGCAAGTATACCTTAATTTACCAAATACCTATATTCCTATAATACTTGTAATAAATTAAGATTCATTAAGATTAAGTCTTATTGATCATACATGCCAATTAGGTAATATTCCTATCCTAATTTGAAACTTGTATATGCAACATTGAATGTTACTTTACAATCATGCATTAAATTACCTAGGTCTAAATATAATGATTCATCTTCCGAGTTTATAAAAAATATTACCAATTCATTCACCATATATTGGCCAGATATATTAAAGCATTAAGGACAAGTAATTTGAATAATAAAGAACTAAGTTTATTAAATATTAAAAAGATATGGCAATTAAACGCACATATTGAGTTCAAATATTAACCCTAGAAAGAAATTTTAGTTCATGTCTACAAGAGAATAATGGCAAAAATAATAAAAAAATCATTATACAATCAATAACAAATAGATATAAATGTCAAATTGCTATTGATTGTGCTGCCTAAGAAACTCTTGATGCTAAAGAATGCTTTGAATCTCTCTCTATAGCTGCTTTAATTAAGCTCCAATTGCTCGCTAAGACTTATATTATGTGTTCTTGAAATTCTTGAATAATTAACAACTACCCTCAATCTGGGTAAGTTTTACTTATTTATTTTCTAATTTAATTTACATATGAACAAATATGAGATATATGCATGAATATGTTAGATTGAGTGTATTTTGTATATGATACTTTCGCTGCTTGTAATAAAATTTAAAATTATATGTACACTTAATTAATCACACACTCACTTAACAGAATTAACGATAAGTAAATTGACATTGGAGTTAATGGATCCTGCAAAGCTTCTTGAAGAGATTTTATATCAAGAATGGGTTTGTTGGAATTTAGTAATTTAGAATTATGTTTGAACATGATGTTTGAGTTAGATACCAATAAGGAGTCAACTCGAGATCACAGGATACGATAGATATACGAGAAAAGTTGGAAAAGCTAGAAGTAAGAAGGGGAACACAAGAGAAGTCAAAGTACTGCATAATGTGCAGGTTTTGGTGCCTAAGCACTAAGATGTGGTGCATAGGGGCCAATCTTGACAGAAAAATGATGCTTATGTGCCAACTCGCAAGGAATTTCCTAAACTAAGTAGGAATGTGTCCCAAAGTCAATATTCGAACTCCTATAATGAGTAGACTCTTATTCTAACTAGAAATATAGTTTTTAGATACTTTTAATCACTATATAAACCCTTATAACCCCTTTAGAATAATCAAGCATTAGAGAGAAACTCCAAGAGAGAAAATAGAGAGCTATAAAGCCTTAAATGCTGAGTGCGCAAGGGAGCACCATAGGAGTGTTTGAGATTTGAGTGACCAAGAAAGCACTGATAGATCCTTAAGAGCTCGTCTATCGATTGTATTCCTTGATTATCTATTGTGAGAGATCTTTGTGATCTGAGTTCTTCATAAACGAATATAAGAGGCTAGGATCCCATAATTCATCATGGACATAGGAATTTGTTACTGAAACATGTAAATTTTCTTGTGTGATTATTTATTTTTTTATCTTAAATTTTTATTCTTTGTTACTTATAAGTGAAGTCTTTTACAAAGAACTTAGAAGGTTTTTAGAATTCACGCTCAAAACTCAATAGATAATCATATAATTTGTATGTCAATTTTGGAGAAATAATTTCTTGCATCTAATGTCTGCAAGTACAATAAATATGTACTATGTCCAGTTTATTAGGTTAGAACAAAGACATACAATCAAGAAAAGATCTTAAGCCAAGATCACGAGAACATGTAGGGAGAACAACCTATAAAGAAAGAACCAAACAAACAATAAAACAAATTAGATAAAACCTAAGAAATTAAAGCCACAAATCCTGCAAAACCAAATGTTAGATTTGGAATTCTAATACCATGTTAGCTAAAGTGGAATTAAAGCTCTAATATATATCAAAGAAATTAGAGTCTTTATATTTCTTTTATGAATAATAACTAAAAGAGGTGGCATTTATATAGCCATTAAATCTCTAGCTTATATTGAAAGAATTAATACATTGAAACTACGACTAAGATATGAAAGGTGAAAGATAAAAAATATCATAAATTGTGAGATATCTTAAATTGATAATGACTACATAAGATACTAAACTCTAATACTCTCCTTCAAACCAAGGTGAAAAAAATAAATTGAGTTTATAAATTGAACTAAGAAGCAAACCAAAAAAAATAATAAAATAATAAAAGTTGGTAATGGCACGTGTGAGAGACAACCACTGTTGAAGAAGGCAACCATTATTGAAGAGGCAATCATTATTAGAGAGAGATAATGTTGTAGGAGAGTGATAATATTTTTTTGAAGAGTGACAAGTGCGTTGAGAAAATTAACTATTACGAATTCAAATGCGTTGTTAGAGAAATTGAAAACAACCGTTGCCAATGCAAGTGTCTTAATGTAAGAATCACGACAGAAGATTGCTAAAATAAAAAACTTGTTGATATTATCAAAATATCATAAGCAAACAGTGACTATAAACTAAAATTTCTAATGTGTTGCAATACTAAATTTAAATGGGTGGTTTCGTCTAATAAACTAAACATCTCTAAAATTTCACTTAAGTAAAAATAATAAAGTTGTCAATCCAAATATCTTTAAGAAAATTCAATGGCACAAGACCAAATCAAAATTGAACTTAGTGCAGTATGGAAAACATGAAAAAAAAAACCCTCATAATTAAATCTACCCTATAATTATGTAAAATGTTAGATTCTGCTCTAAAGTTATAAGAAATTATAAAAATGCCTCGAATCTATTGATAAATTATAAAAGGACACTAGAGAAATTGAAAATTTTAGAAATTACATAATAACCTTAATTTTTTTGTAAATTACATAATTACCCAAAAGGTTTAAGAAATTTTAATCATACTTCAAAATTTGAATGGTTTGCAAACTAACCAAAAGCTATTTGAATTATTTGCAAAAAGATCTTTTTGAGTAATTTGAGTAGATTGGGCAAGGGAGTGATGTGGGTGAACAAATCAAACCAAGGGAAAAAATTTGGTGTTGGCGATGACTGGTAACAAACTATTTCACCCAAAAACAATTGGCGGCGGCCAAAAATCAGCTAGTGTTGTCAATCCGATAAAGTTTCGACTGATCTGAGTTGACCATCGAAGCTTTCTAATTGTGATGATGTCTTTGGTGATCAACGGTGAGGCCTGGAAGTGACCTATCGAGAGGCAGACATGTTGTGGCTTTTGTCTTTGAAATTTGCAATTTTGACGACATGATAGAGGTGGCAACAGTCAGAAACAGATGGCTGACTCTTTATGACTTCGATGACGATGTTTATTTGTTGGGTTGCGGCAGAGTATGGCAACGAACGGTGGTATGTAGTGGCTGACAATGGTTTTTTTTTTTTTTTTTGCAAGTTTGGACAGTTCCAAGTAACAGTTTAACAACGAGAATAGCAGATAATGGACGGTTGATGATTTCTATTTCAACGTGGTCTTAATTTCTTGATTTGAGATAGTGACGAGCAGCGGATGTTGATTGATAATGGTGGAGACAAGTGGATAGTGTCTTAGATGCTATAGAGAGCAAAATAGAGACTAAATAAGAGAGACTAAAAATTAACCTAAATTTTGACAAACTTAGGCTCTAAAATTAGTTTGATATGTCATTAATCTAGTTCTAATAGATAATCTAACTTTGATATCACGTTAGATAAATTAGAATTAAAATTATGATACCATGTCAGATAAATTAAAATTAAAACTTTGATACATATCTGAAAAATTAGAGTAACAATATTTTCACTCTTAGTAATAACTATACGAGTTGGTTTTTATATAAGTATTATATTCTTATCCTTTATCAAAAGAAATAATACATAAAACTTTTGATTATGATATGAAAATTGAAAATATTTTAAATTGGGAGATATCCTAAATTAATAATAACTAAATAAAATATTAAACTCTAATATCTAGCTAGATCTTTATCATCATCGCTAGCAGTCCCGCTTTCTGATATGATGATCTCTTCAACTCCATAATTTCTGTCACTACCCATCCCATGATCTCTTTGCATAAACTCTCTAGCCAGTGGTGATCTTTGCTTCTTCATGGTTTCCCTTCTGAGATCATGATATGCATCCTGCAGTAAAAAAAAGAATCAGAGAATAACTTACAAAAATCCAGTGAGTCCAAGTTAGCAAAGCTCAAAATAATAAAATAAATAAAACCCAACAATAGAGAATTGAAATTTATTGGATTTGTCTTTTAGGTTCATTTGAGAGAAGATGAAGATGAAGATAAAAAACAAAATAAAAAAGATTAAGATTAAGGGTTCCTTTGGGCTTCCATTTTGGTGGTAACAGATTCTTAACGGGGGAATTCTAAAGAGAGAAGAACAAAGTCCCTCTTCTTTTTAATTTAAAAATTAGAGAAAATGATAGTATAGTATGTTTTTTCCCTTTAAATATAAAATTTATTTTGTCATAATGCAAGACGTGGTTCGTATTTTTTGAAAAGTAGGGACTTTATTATGTCTATCGGAGATTAACAAATCATTTTTCCATATTTAATATATATTTTGAGGGAATTCTCCAAATGTTAGCATATGTTTGAGAAACATGTGCTTCACATGACAATATATAGTAAAATTGTAAACTTCAGCAGCATTATCCAGAATTGACTTAAAAGAACATGTCATTATCAAAATAATTAACTATAATGTGGCAGATAATTATTATCTTAAGCCGCAGGCCCTAAGTATTTGACTACTATCACATTTTGAATAAAAAAATTTATTTTGACGGATGCTAATTTTTCAAATTAGCGTGATATGTTTATTTAAATACTCATCATCCACTCATTTTGATTAAGAACTTCATTAGTTTAGATACATTTTTCGTATAAGTTTTAGTTTAATGCTAGTGTTGCCAGTATTTTTTTCTAATTCCTTATATTAATTATTAAATTTTTTAAAAATTAATTTTATTATAACAATGTTTAAATATGTGTCTAAAAGACTCTGTCTACATTTGAAGGGGTTAATGATCTACTTTTGAAGACATTGTTTTTGGTTTTGATTAACAAGACCACAGCCGGTGTAAAACATTATTGATATAAAAAGCAGCAAACAAAATCGAATTGTATTTTATCATTATAATTTCTTAATATAATACTAAAGTAAAGTTTATTATGAAACAAAATGTTCCCTTTTATAGAACCTGAAAGAAGGGAAGATCTATGTTGCGGACTGTAGAATGCTGTGATATGACTGCTCCCCAATGGAGACTTTGACTCATGGACATGCATGCATGAATACAGCTCCACATTAGGATATTAATTTCATCATTACTCCATTCATATTAGAAATAAATAATAACTCAACAAACTCGATGTAGCTCTTTAATTATATAATCTTTGGTGGAACAGATCCCGGCGTCTTGTTTCCACTTTCGAGTTTCCACCTCCCCAGAGTCTCTCCACTCCCAAATAAATCCGTCCACAGACGTGTTTTTAGCTTCCGTGGAGATCACAAGTCAGCGTGCCTGATTTTTTAAATTTCTTTAAAAAAAAAAAAAGATAAATCACTTTTCATTTCAAACAAATAGGTCCCAAGTTGATAAAATTACCGGTATATTTTTATAATATTAAATTTAATTACTATTTTTTTTAACTTGGAGAATGAGAGTATTCTTACTCAATATATTAACGGAAAGTAAGAAGTGTGATTGTCAATAAACTATACTTTATTATTATTGAATTAAATTATTTACAATTATAAAATTTGTAAGGAATTTGGCAATTCAAAATTATATTTTGACTATGATTTTGAGTTAAACACTAATGAAGAGTTGAAATGAGGTTGAGGATGCGTTAGACAAACAAGAAAAGGTCAAAAGCAAAAACCGAAAACGAAGAGGAGCTTGAAATGCAATGAAAATGTGAGGGCCAAGTCGCATTGCCTCCAGATTGTGGCGCTTAGCTGCCAACTTATTAGAATTTTTCTATTTTGAAAGAGGATTGCATCCCAAAGTCAGTTTTTAGACTCTTACAATGTATGGACTCTTATTCTAACTAAAAATAGAGTTTCTAAGGACTTTTGAAGCCTATATAAACCATTGTAACCCTTTAAAATAATCAAACATTAAATATGTAAACTTAAGAGAGAATAGAGAGTTAGGTAGGCACTAAAGTGCTGAGTGCACAATAGACTGCTACCATGGGATCACTTGAGTGCTGAGTGCATGAGAGAATGCTGATTTATCCTTTGTGAGAGAGCTCTAACTATTAGTTGTATTCTTTGATAAATCTCTTATTATAAAATCTGAATGATCTACGAGTTATTTATGAGTTCAGATTTCTTTGTGAACTTAGAGTTCTTTGTGAACTTAGAGTTCTTTGTGAGCTTGAAGTTCTTTGTGAACTACTAATAAAAGAAGTTTGATTATTGATCTGCTATGGGTGTAGGTATTTGTCACTGAACCACGTATATCTTGTATTTTGTGGTGATTTTTTATCTTTATTGTGCATGATCTTTTATAATCTTAGTTACTTAAGGGCAAAGTTTTCTACAAAGTGCTTAAAGGTTTTTAAAGTGCACACTAAAAATTTCAACAAGTGGTATCGAAGTTATGGCTTAGGTTGATACCTAAGTGTATCAGATTAGAGAGTCTAGCTTGATTTCCTAACAAGTGGTATCAGAAGCAAGATCATTTAGAACATTAGTTGTTCGAGAAGTATTAATTGCTTGACCATGATAACTCATAAGTATAAAGTATGAAGAAGTTCAATGGGCATGATGATTATCTAAAAGAAGTAAAAGTGATGCTTTACTAGTGAATTTAGGGTTAGATATAGCCCTTGAAAAGTCTCAAGCCACAACTAGTGATGAAGAAGCTTATGTCGTCGAGATTTAAGTTAGATTGAGGAATCATTCAAATTGAACACAAAATATTGATGAAAATATCATAACCTAGTAGTGCAATAGTATTGATTACAAGAGAAAGAACTAAGAATATAGATAGAACAAGTAAAGTAATCAAGATTGAATGACATATCCAAGAAGTACTTTAGTCACAAGAAATAAGGGCATTTAGTAAAGGATTTTCCAAAGAGAAAGATCAAGATGAAAGAAAAAGAAGGTGAAGTTGGAATAGTCTATAAGAATGAATAGAAAATTGCATAAACCTTGATAGCTTTTGCAGGAACATTTGCATAGTGAGTGAATACTTGATTTTAGGGCCTAGTTTTCATATGAGTTTTGAAAGGTCTTTGTTTATCAATTCTAGTCCATAAATGGTTATAAAGTACTAAAGGGTAGAAATATGACTTTTGTAGTTATGTGAATTGGTAGTATAAGATTGAGACTACATGATGAAAAAGTGAACTATTTAAAGGATCTATGATTATTATGAAGGGTGAAAAGAATAATGAGCTAAGTGCTTGATGAGAATATTGTGTATGGCTCAACATGAGTTGTTACGAGGATGCAGACTAAGGATTGTATTGGAGATTATCTCATTAAAGTGATAGAAATTGAAATAGAATGTATGGTAAATGAGGTTATTGGTAGGGATAAGATCTAACCACCGAGGGATTGTAATTTTGTAAAGGGTGACATTGAAGATCATAATACAAAGGCTACCCATAATAAGATGCATTTCAAATCTTTGGAGACTAAAGTCACGAGTTTTTTACGAGTTAAATCATGAACTTTTGAAGAGATTTTGAATCAATGAGGGATTTGTTAGAATTTAATGATTCAAAATTGTATTTGAGTATGATTTTGAATTAAAGACCAATAATAAGTCGAAATGAGATCGAGGATGTGTTATACGGATGAGAAATGGTTGAAAACGAAAGCCGAAAGTAAGAAAAGGCTTAAAACACAGAGGAAACATGAAGGCCAAGTCACATTAGAGCCTAAGCGCCAGGTTGTAGTGCACCTAGTTGCCAAAGCCTGGATGCAAGTGGTGCCGAGGAGCTAACTTACGGGTATTTTCCTATTTTAAAGAGGATCGCATCCTAAAGTTAGTTTTCGAACTCTTACAATACATAGACTCTTAGTCCAACTAGAAATAAAGTTTTAGGGACCTTTTGAAACCTATATAAACCCTTGTAACACTTTAAAATAATCAAGTATAAAAAATATAAATATAAAAGAGAATAGAGAGCTAGATAGGTGTAATATCTAATCCTATTAGTAGTATTGGTGCCTAGATTTCGGTATAGAGCAATAAAGACACCTAGGGTTACCCAATTTTAACCCTATTAGAAATATGTTTTTATAGTGCGCGTGAGAGATACTAGACCTAATTTAGTAATTTCACACTTGGTCGGAGCGTCAGACAACTCTAAAATATTTTTAAAATTTTTCTCTATTGGCTTGGAAAAAAAAATTAATTTACTACATGAATTTTCATTTAAAGGTTATGTGTGGAACAAGCCTTTGTTGAGAAGCACAATACATATATTAGAGAATGGACCAATTAAAAACAATCTCATGGATTGCCAAGTTGGGAATTCTAGTTAGTTCCTTGGACTATTCTAATTAGATAGTTACAAAAGAACCAATTACATACTTAGTTTCCAACTAATGGCAATTTAGAAATTTTGAGTTAGTTGAAGGGCAAATTGGTCTTTTGAGGGAGCACTATATATATAGTAAAAGTGTGTAGAAATTTCAAGTGATCAAAAGCATAACACTTAGAGCAAAAGAGAAGCAAAATTCATGCAAAAGAAGAGTGGTGCTACTACAGTGAAATTTCAGTTTTTTTTCTTCATGATTTTTCATGCTTAATCAAGCTATAGTAAGGGTACATACCAGTTTCTAAGATCAATTAAAGCCTCTATTAGTGAAAATTCAAGAAAAAGAGGTAAGAAAAATATTGTTTTGTGAGATTGATATATGAACTTTCAAGATTGCTTCAATTGATATTCTTGTGTGTATTTTTAGTTTAGATTGAGTTGAATTCTAGTGTGGAGCTTAGAAGAGTCGTCAAATTGAAGAAATTGGCAAGGTAAGAATTAGGGATTTTGGTGATTTGGATATAGAGAGTTCAATTGGCTATAATTAGGGCATTAGAATGAAATTGGCTTGATTTTTAATGCAATTGGAACAAGAAATTGAGAAAAGAAATGTGTTAAAACATAGGGTGAAATTTTGCAACTTTAGGGAAGTTAAGGATTGAGTTGTGTGTTGGTTGAGTTGTGTATAAATAGGGTGCCTTATATAAATTGAATATATATGGTTGATGGGAAAATCAAAAATGAAGAAAATGGGACATAATTGTTCATTTTGGTAAGGTGAAGGGCAATTATGTCCAACTAAAGTTATAAGGCGTTTAATAATTTTCAAGGCGCCGGATGGTGAGTTAGATTAGATTAAATGACTGCGTAAATGAAAATTGAAAAGTAGTACCCATCCGAGCTTTATATGCCGATTAGGGCGTTTAGTAGTTAAATGAGATTATAGTGTTTGAATTAGTTCTAAATGTCATTTATGGCGCGTAGGTGAAGAAAACCGAGACCGATAACGGGAGCAGAAATCCAGAGCGAAATAAGCTCGGAGTGGTTGTGAGTGAAAATCTATCATTTCTTTTATCTTTCATTTTATTAGGTTTCCGCATAATGAAATTGTATGTTTTATATAATTTTAATGCATAAATATGATTTATGATCTTGATATACATCCATAGATATGCTTTTACATGTTCGGTTTAAGAAATAGTTTTAAAATTACTACATCCGTTTCAAAGGCCATTGGTACCCTCAGATTATAGTAGTGGTGATTATATTAGACCCGGCCGGTATATCTCGTACACATGGGCAGGTTATGGGGGGTGTGTCACTAACTCCGAAAAGTCGGGTTGTCGAGTCATGTGAGTGGCTATATATGTACAGGATATTGTCTCGCTATATGTATGCGATGTAGGATTCTGCTGCATAGCCAGTGAGATGTCTTGAGCTGTTGCTATGGGTGCTGCTAGTTGAGATGCCCCATGACCTACTCACGTGTGCAGTGCTAATTGAGTCGCTAAATGAGCATAGAGCTTGAAGGTTACCATTGGTATAGTATAGAAAGAAAATGGCCGAGCGAGGGCTTTAATAATTTTCGATCTACCGACTGCATATTATGTGTTTATTTGCACATAGTAGTTATTATGTTGAACATATTTTGGATATTTTTTTTGAAGATGTAAATAAAATTCGCTCGGCAAGATTTCATCGGCATATAATGTTTACAACCGTTTTACAGCTTTATATAAGTTTTAGAACATGAATTATGCATGTCTTTTAGAATTTAATATTTATACGAAATTTCTCAACTTACCCAGTTATATTCTGAGAAACTTCCATCGGGGTGCCGGGCAGGGCCGCTGGGATCTACTGTAGAGGGTATCAGGCCGAGTCCTGTCAATAGGTACTAGAGTGTTGAGTACACAAGAGAGTGCTACCATAAGATCACTTGTGTGCTGAGTGTGCGAAAGAGTGATGATATATCTTTTTAGAGAGAGTTCTGGCTATTCATTGTATTCCTTAATTAATTTTTTATTGTAAGATCTAAGTGATCTAAAAATTCTTTATGAACTCAGAGTTCTTTATGAGTTGTTAATAAAAGAAGTTGGATTATTGATCCACTGTAATATAGGCATTTATCATCAAACCACATATATATTATTCTTTGTGATGATTTTTTCTGTATCTTTATTGTATGTAATCTTTTATATTCTTGGTTAGTTGTGGGCAAAGTCTTCCCCAAAGTGCTTAAAAGTTTTTAAAATGCATAAAAACAAATGGTAGCAAAACTATGGGTAAGGTTGATACCTAAGTAGTATTAAATTAGAGAGCCTAACATAATTTTATAACAAAATTTGAAAAACAAAAGATATTTCAAATTTCGTCAAAAGTTAATAACCCTTTTAGGAAAAAAAATTAGAAATCAATTTGATGTATTTAGACAAATTATATCCTTAAAAAGGTTTTAAAGGGTACACAAAAGTTATGAAAACAAGGTTTAATCGCATTCATTTGCTTTTAAATTTTATCTACTTAACAGCATCCTTCATTTAAAAAATAGATAAAGTATCTCTTCTGGAGGAAATAGAAAAAAATAAAATTCTCTTTTATAGGAATGATTCGATAAATTTTCATATTATAATTTGATGATCGCACTATTAGAAAATTTAGCTAACTAGGTCATATTTCTGGTCTTGAAAAAAATAGAACAAGTGATTTGACATTATTAAAGATATATAGATATTAAGATAATCAATTCTTATCATATAATTATTATTTATATTTTAAAATTAATATATTATATTTTATTTTCTTGTATATATTTTAGCTTCTTTATTTATGTTAATCTAAAACCTATATAAAGGTTTATTTTGTAATAATTGAGATATAATAGCAAAAATGTAAACTTTAGACTAATTTTCAATTTCTATTTAGTTTTTCACTCAGAGCATTTTTTTAATCTTTTCTCACATGGTTTCAAAGTCTTTCGATTATTTTTAAAAGCTACTTTTTGTTAATTTCTTTATTATTATCTAGTTTATTTTCATTTCTCTTTTTAACAAAATTTTGCCATAATTTTTTTCAAGTCTTAAATCAGTTATGCAAGTCCAACTACCTCTCATTTTAGTCAAAATAGTCTCCATTTCCACAAACCATGACAGTCTTTTGGTTTACTATTCACTCACTATTGATTACTGTTCATTCACAAGTGATAATTGTTCTAGAATGTGGCTTTACACTGCCTTCCCTAGACAACTCAGAATATACCTATGATTCTAAAGCCACTAAAATTACTCCAATCTGAGACTAGAAGCAACAGAATACACCGTTCAACCGCCTAGTTATTTAATGTGGCCCAACTCAGATCCCACTACATTGTTGTACATTGCCCATCATGGATGACTCAGACTATGTCAGCCATGTAAACAGTACCAAAATTGCCTCGGTTTAATTGGACAAACCTTCACATATTTCTCAACTGCCCTACCATTTACTACCATCCATCTTAGATCCCAACCATTTTTTGACACATTTTCTCTCACCTCTACCATCATTTAACTCATCTTCACTATATCTACCAATCTATGGTGTCCTTTTACCCGATCGGCTCTCTAATTTTACAGTAAGGGTGTTTTTGTAAACTATTTAGACGTCACCTACAAACGAAGAGTTCCATCCACTAAGGGAGTGTTATAAAGGAAAACAAATGTATTTTCTAAAAAGACACGTGTCTCGAAGCTGGTTCGAGAGTAAAGAAACATGCCTTTCAAGTTTTGGACTTAAGCCAGCATTTATTCTTTAGTTAAAAAAGATATCTATTGAGTCTAATATTAAATGAGCCTAACAGCTACGCCACTATGTCCTTTTAAATGAAGTTTGTGATAGAAAATAAGGCCCATACCAAATAAATATATGGATTTCATTCAAAAGGAGGCAACTTGCATACATAAACCAATTAATTTTGACTATTAACCCATAAACCCGTGGGTTAATGGGTTTATTTGACAAAGCATGACAAAGCAGAAACGAATTTTCTTATCTTCATAAGTAATCAATTTATTTGACAAAAATCATATCTATAATGACAGAACCCGACCTAGAATCCTACAATGTGGACCTAGGTAAACTCTGTCGGGCACCCCAACGAAACGCTTCCCACAGTCCGTTATCAACCTTGGAAAATTTTATGAGACGAACCCTAAAATTTCTCTTAATTTCTTTCTAATATATTTTTATGAACATGGAAAATTTTTAATTTTTCTGAAAATCTTAGATGAAAACGGACAGAGTTTCTCCTATTTTTCTGAAAATCTATATTTCATAAACCTGCAGAAGATACACTCCAAATATTTCTCACATCTCTCAGCTGCAAAGGGGACCTCCCATTCCCTCCAAAATCAATCAACATATGCATTCTTGATCATACTCCAATAGACATCCATAGTAGGAAAATCAACAATTTCAAAATGGCATAAATATTTATTTTAATTCCAAAATTTGTTATGCATGCTAGAAAACACAAAACTAAATAAGATACATATATATGCACTAAATATATACATATAGCTCTGTACATGCATACGAGATTGTCGTAAGGCTGGCCCACTACTGATCTACAAGAGAAACTGTAGGCTGTACGCTGCTAGCTGCACCTAGGGGGAAAAATAAAAACACCAAAAATAAAGGGTGAGTTTATAAACTCAATGAGTATGTGTGAAATCTGAATAATTGTGAAAATATACTGAAAATTCTAAAAAGTACTGAAAACTATTCTAAATCGTTTTTAAATCTCGAATACTAATAAAACTTTACCGAGCGATTTTTTTATTTAAAATTTTTAAAACTTAATAGGCTACTTCTGAAATCTGTAAATATTATTAACAAATATTTTTATTTTCTGAAAACAAAAACTACATTTCTCATACAATTGTCTAAAACTTTTGCTCGGTTCTAGTTTGTCTGAAAAGCACCAATGGCTACCCTAATGTTAGACCCACTCGTCAATGTGGCCGACAAAATGAGTCAGTCACAAGGCGGTCTCTGCTAGAACCAACCACTGTGACCAATCTGATAAACTGATAAATGTGAGACATCTTACTGTCTATGTGGTGGAATATATATCGCAGACATATAGCGAGACAACACCCCGTAGCATAAGAGACTCATTGACTCGACACCCCGACTCCCCGGAGTTAGTAACACTCAACCTAACTGACTGACCTGCCCACGCATACGGAGTGTATTGGCCAGGTCTATACTATCCCCATAGGGATTTGAATCTGATAGTTGATAACTGATAAATAGGGTACCACTGGCCTTTGAAAATTGATCGCATCTAAACACCGTTTTTTAAAATTGATATGTAAATTTCTAAAATCTGTTTTTTATAGTTGAAAAATAAATCTCTAAACTATTGAAAATACTGAGCTGTAATTCTAAAATTTATGGTATTTTTAAATGATAAATTTTCAATTCTCATTATATCAAAAAAAATCAAATAAAATATCACTATACTTTCCAAAATTCTTAAAAATTACATAACTCGAGTAAATTACCTGTAACAACAATATTTAAATTAGAAAGCACATAAATACTAATAATTTAAAATAAGCTGTATTTAATTTCTTTTAATTATTTTTTCACTCACCAGCTGTCATACGCTAAAGTTTCTTTTTTAAGCTTGTCCTTTCACCGGTTTCGACCTTTGACACCTACAAAGCATAAATTATGCTTTAGTCCCCCTAAAATGACAAAATTACTAAAATACCCCTGTGCACATTTTCGGCCACCACCAAAATTCCTTTCAAAATTTATAATTTTGCCCCCAGTAATCTCAATTTATGCACAAACTACCATTTTTTTTTTATCAAAGTGGTCTATAATCCCTTATAAATTTCTTTGGATATAATTACCCCTAATATTTATCATAAATGACCATTATGTCCCATATTTTAACTTTGATTTTCAACCATCAAAACTCATCTTAAGGGTCCTAAAATTCATTCTTAACTCTCAATTTTAGCTAATTGCACTTGTACCACTAAAAGCCCCAAAATGGCCAAAATGACCCAAATGGAAATTTTACGATTTTTCAATTTTCTTCTTACCTATGATTTTATCTACTCCCCAAATTCATTCTAATGCCCTAAATTTATTCAATTGAAGTCCAATTATACAAAAACCCTAATTTAATATTTTAGGGTTTGGAATTCTCACCTTTTAAAGCAAATTTACCCTTAATCCACCCTTGAATCTTGCTTAGGCACTTAGAAACAACTTGAATTTGGTGTGGATTCCTTGATTTGACTTAGAAATGTCATGGGTTTCACTGTTCACCTTCTTCTCCCTTCATGGCCGAATTTCTCTCTCTCTTTTGTTTTTTTTTTCTTTTAACACTTCCTTGCAATTAAACACTTCGCCTTTATATATATGTCCAAAAATTGCATAATGGCCCTCTAAGAAATGCCTAATAGCTACTTAGTCCTCCAATCAAAAAGCCTTTGATTGGTGGCCAATAATTTAATAATTATTACTAATAAAATATAATATAATAGACTAATATATGCAATTATTTCAATTTGATTGGTCCATATGTCTTAAAATACACATTCTTATCCAACAAAAATAGTATGCTTAGGGTATGATGCTTATACAAAATATTATTGGTACAAATATTGAAATTTTACTATTTAGTCAACCGAAAAAAAATTTCAAAAATATTCGGTTAGTACCTAATGCCCAAATTGACTATAAAATTACCCAATTGGGTCTATTACAGCTCACGTAAATTCTTAAAAAAAATATTTCGAGAATGGTCAAAATCTAAAACTTTTACGGTTCCTTAATTTTTAAATACCAAAATTCTAGGAATCTAACTATTTATGGGAACTGGACATTACAATTTCACCTCTCCTTAAAAAAAATTTCGTTCTCAAAAATTTTAAATTATACCTATCTAAAAAAGGTGGGGACGTTGTGTCATCATTTGGTCCTTACGTTCTCACGTGGCTTCCTCTATTCCATGATTAGTCCATAACACTTTCACTAGAGGAATGCGCTTATTCAAAGCATCTATTCTTTTTGATCAAGAATTCGTACTAGTTCTTACTCGTACACTAGATTTTCCCTCAATTTCACCGGCTGCTCCTGTAAGATATGTGCTAGATCTGCTATATACTTGTAAAGCATGGAAATGCGAAACACATTATAAATCCTAGCCAAATGTTTTGGTATTTGTAGGCGATATGCTACTTCACCAACCTTCTCTATGATTTTGTACGGCCTAATGTACCTAAGGCTCAGCTTTCTTCGCTTCCCAAAGCGTAACACTCCTCTACAAGGCGAGATCTTTAGGAAGACCTTGTCCCCGACTTCAAATTTTAGGTTATTTTTTTGATTGTTTGCATAGCTTTTCTGCCTATCATTAGCCATCTTCAACCTCTGTCTTATAATATAATTTTTCTCTGAAGTGATTTGGACAATCTCAGGACCTAGAAGCTTTCTCTCACCAATCTCATCCCAACAAACTAGAGTTTTGCACTTCCTCCCATACAATGCCTCATATGATGTCATTTTAATGCTCGACTGATAACTGTTATTATAGGCGAACTCCATTAATGGCAAGTGGTTATCCCAGCTTCCCTTAAACTCTATTACACAAGCTCTAAGTATGTCTTTTAATATCTGAATCACCCGCTCTGATTGTCCATCAGTTTGTGGGTGAAAAGTTGTGCTAAAATTCAATTTAGTGCCTAGAGCCTTCTGTAAGCTAGGCCAAAATTGGAAAGTGAACCGTGGATCTCGGTCTGAAACTATGGATACTGGAGTATCATGAAGTCGCACGATCTTATCTATATATAATTGGGCCAACTTCTCTAAGGTATAATTACTCTTGATGGGCAGAAAATGGACGGACTTCGTCAGTCGGCCTACAATCACCTAAATAGTGTCATGCCCTCTCTGGTTACGTAGAAACCCTACTACGAAATCTATAGTAATGCACTCCCACTTCCATTCTAGAATCAGAAGCGATTGTAAGAGACTTGTAGGCTTCTGATGCTCTACTTTCACCTGTTGGCATACTAGGAATTTAGAGACAAATTCAACTATGTCTCTCTTCATGCCCCTCCACCAGTAATGCTCCCTCAAGGTCCGGTACATCTTGGTGCTCCTCAGATGCATGGCATAGGCTAATGAATGAGCTTCTTCCATAATCTCCTTTCTTACTTCTCCCACATCCGGAATACATAATCTTTGATCCAACCTTACTGTACCATCCTTAACTACTGTAAAATCTTTCTGTTGTGCCTCCATAATCTTATTCTTCAATCTATTCATCTAGGAATCTTGAACCTGTAGCTCCTTAATCTGATCAATAAGTCTCGACCTAACTTGAAATATAGCTAGCAATGCTTCTGACTCTGATAATTCTAGCTTCACACCTAAATACCTCAATTCTAATAACATCGATAAACGAGAGGCCCTTAAGTGAGCCACTGAACCCATGCCCTTCCTACTAAGAGCATTGCCACTACATTCTCTTTTCTTGGATGGTACTCAATGGTGCATTTATAATCTTTTATTATTTCAAGCCATCTTTGCTGTCTCATATTGATCTCTTTCTATGTAAATAGATACTACAGGCTCTTATGATCTGTAAATATCTTGCAGAAAATTCTATATAAATAGTGTCTCCAGATCTTCAAGGCAAACACTACTGTAGCTAGCTCTAGGTCATGTGTAGGGTAATTCTACTCATGTCTCTTCAGTTGTCTCGAAGCATAAGCTATCACCTTTTTATTTTGTATCAAAACATAACCCAGACCTTACCTAGAGGCATCACAATATATGATGAACTCATCATTCCCTGACGGAAGTGTAAGCACTAGGTTGAGGTTAATCTCCTCTTCAACTCATCGAAACTCTGTTGGCAAACTTCTAACCACACAAATTCTCTTCTATCTTAGTTAGCTTAGTCAACGAGGCGACTATCTTAGAAAATCCTTTCATAATTTTTTATAGTATCTAGCCAAACCCAAAAAATTATAAACCTCTGTCATGTTTATGAGCTGCTTCCAATTCAATATAGCCTCGATCTTCTGAGTATCTATTAACACCTCGTCTGTCGAGATAACGTGCCCTAGGAATGTAACCTTATCTAGCCAAAATTGGCACTTACTAAGCTTGACATATAATCGATGTTCTTTTAAAGTCTGTAAAATTGCCCTCGAGTGCTCTTCATGCTCCTCCTTGCTACGTGAATAGATCAGTATGTCATCAATAAATACCACCACCAACTGATCCAAAAATGGCTTGAATATCTGGTTCATTAGATCCATAAATGCAGTTGGGGTATTCATCAACCCAAATAGCATGTCTAGAAATTCATAATGACCATAACGAGTCCTGAAGGCAATTTTAAGAACACCCTCTTCCCGTATCATCAGTTGATGATAACCGAACCTCAGATCTATCTTAGAGAATACTCTGGCTCCCTGCAACTGATTAAATAAATCGTCGATCCTTGGAAGTGGGTATTGATTGCATATTGTTACCTTATTGAGTTCTCGGTAATCAATACATAATCGTATACTTTCATCTTTCTTTTTAACAAATAATACTGGCGCTCCCTATGGGGACGTACTTGGCCAGATAAAGCCCTTATTCATTAACTCCTCCATCTGTACTTTTAATTCTTTCAACTCGGAAGGAGCTATTCTGTAGGATGTCTTATATATTGGTTTCATACCAGGGATTAGTTTTATTTTAAATTCCACCTCTTTATCTGGGGGCAATCCTGGTACATCATCTAGGAACACGTCTAGAAATTCCTTAACTACTAGGATAGCTTCCAATTTTGTACCCCCGTCTCTAGCCTTAATGACATATACAAGATAGCCTTGACACGATTTCTTCAACAGCTTCCTCGTTTTAACTGCTGATATGATACTAGTGGGAAGAATTCTCTAAGTCTCATAGAAACTGACCTTAGATTCCTCTAGCTTACATAACTGAACCTCCTTCCTGAAACAATCCACTGTAGCCCGATAGGTGGACAACTAATCTATTCCTAAAATTACATCAAAATCCCTAATATCCAAGAGAATCAGATCTGTTAAAAACTCTTGACCCTCAATACTAATGTCATTATTCCTGCACACTCTATCGCCATTATAACATCCCTAATAGGAAGAGATATAGCTACACTATCCTCTAATAATTGAGGCACTACGCCCACAATCGTTACAAATCTTATAGATACAAAAGAGTGGGTAGCTCCAGAATCAATCAATACATGAGCATGTGGATTAAATACCAACAGTGTACCTGTGACTACATCTGGTGTCGCCTCTGCCTCCTGCTGCATCACCGCAAATACCTTGGCCTGGGTACGAGGTCTACTCGGCTGTTCTCCTGAGCCCCCACCTCGACCAACTACTCTACTAGACTAGCCTAATCTGTTGGGTCCTTTGAATAAAGCATTCCCTCTGCCATGTACTTAGCCTCCACTACTCTGTCCCTGGACTGGGGTTCTATTTTCTGATCTGCCATCAGGCGTCACATTAGGGCAATCTCTCATTAAGTGGTCCTCATGTCCACATTTGTAACAGCCAGTAGTCCCTATTTTACACTTCCCTAAATGAGATTTCCCGCACCTACTGCATGCCGGAAACCTTCTCATACCCTCTCGGCCGCCTTTAGATCCTACTGACTGTGTGCTTACTAAGGCTTGTTGGACTGGGTTTGGTCTTCTCGGCTAGGTCTCTAGGTACTGGATCCCACAGATCTCTCCTCGGTCCTCATCACCTTATTCAGGCCTCCCTAATTACTACTCGTCCAGCTACGCTTTAGACTTTGCTGACACAGCCTAGGGATAGCTGTTATACTCCTCTCCACTATGGTCGCCGCCACCACTAGTGCTCCTTACTGAGTGTGAACGGCTGAAGCAACATGTGTTCGTATCTTGGGATTAAGTCCCGCAGCAAATCTGCTTGCTTTCTGCTCATTTGCTATAAATGGGACTACTCGAATTAACTCTAAGAATTTCTTCTCTTATTCTATTATTGACGGCAATCCCTATTCTAATTTAAAGAACTCCTCTATCTGGGCTGATTCTCTGAGAATTTATTCTCATATTCTACTATTGACAACGATCCCTGTTTTAATTTAAAGAACTCCTCTATCCGGGCATCCTTATAACTCTTAGGATAAAACTTGTCTGAGAACTCTCTTCTGAATAATGCCCAAAATATACCTTTTATGTGCCACCTCTGCAATGCCCACCACCAATCTTTTGCTCTCTCCTTGAGCAAGAACGCTGAGTAAGAGACCATCTAGTCCTTGGAGCATCCCATAATCTAAAAAATCTCTTCATTATTCTCTAGCCATATCGGGCTGGGTCATTTCGGGGCAAGCGGATCATTTATGATGAAAAGGATGAGCTTCAAGAGAATGATTCAGAGTTCTTGTAGAGTTGAACCATGCAAATTTCAATATTAATTATTGAATATTTTTCAATATTTTATTTCTATTTATAATAGATTATTTATTATTTCTATTTTATTTTTTTTCTAATATTTTTTTTAATATATATTATTTCTATTTCTAATCTATATTATTTATATATATATTATTGTATATATATTATTTATATATTATTGTATTGATGTTTTATATTGAATTTTTTTTATGTATTTTTTGTGTATATTAATATAATTTATATAATTGTTTTTTAGAATAATAAAATAGAATAATATTGGATCTCCGGTGCCATCATATGATGTGGCACCCAATTTCTTGTCTCGCTTTAACGATACCCCTGACTCTCTCGGCTGCTGAATTGCGGCAGCCAACATCTGAGCCATTTGTGCCATATCCATAGCTTCACCATGTGGCTCCACATGCCAATTTGACTTTGAGGGGGCTGGTGGTCTTGGGGCATTTATTGACTCATTAACTCATTTTGGTTCAAGTACTGCAGCCCGAGCAGCGACTCTTCTAATAGGTGTTCGTCTACGACAATGCATACTTCTGTGCATGTTAATAATAAAACATGATTAATTATGCATGAAATGCAATTTTCATAATGCTAAAAATGCATGCCATACCTAAAAATCCGATCCAAAATAAATGTTTAACTCAAAACATCGAAAACCTTGCTTTAATACCACTATAATAGAACTCGACCTAGAATCCTACAATGTGAACCTAGGTAGGCCCTGCCGGGCACCCCAACGGAACGCTTTCCAAAGTCCGCTATCAACCATAGAAAATTCTATGAGGCGAACCCTAAAATTTCTCTTAATTTTCTTCTAATATATTTTCATAAACACAAAAAAAATTTATAATTTTTCTAAAAATCCTAGATGAAAACGGACAGAGTTTCTCCTATTTTTCTGAAAATCTATATTTTATAAACCTGTAGAAAATATACTCCAAATATTTCTCACATCTCTCAGCTACAAAGGGGACCTCTTGTCCCTTCCCAAATCAATCAACACATGCATTCTTGATCATACTCCGACAAACATCCATAGTAGGAAAACCAACAATTTTAAAATGGCATAAATATTTATTTTAGTTCTAAAATCTGTTATGCATGCTATACAATGCAAACCTAAATATGATACATGTATATGCACTAAATGTATACATATAGCTCTGAATATGCACAGGAGATCGTCGTAGGGTTGGCCCACTACTGATCTACAGGAGAAACTATAGACTGTACGCTGCCAGCTGTACCTGGGGGGAAAAATAGAACACCAAAAACAAAGGGTGAGTTGATAAACTCAATGAATAAGTATGAAATCTAAATAATTGTGGAAACATACTGAAAATTATTCTAAATCATTTTTAAATCTTGAATACCGATAAAACTCTACCGAACGATTTTTTTATTTAAATTTTTTAAAACTTAATAGGCTACTGCTGAAATCTGTAAACATTATTAACAAATATTTTTATTTTCTGAAAAAAAAAATTACATATCTCATACAATTGTCTAAAACTTTCGTTTAGTTCTAGTTTGTCTGAAAAGCACCAATGGCTACCCTAATATTAGACCCACTCGTCAACGTGGCCGACAAAATGAGTCGGTCACAGGGTGATCTCCGCTAGCAACAACCACTGTGACTAATCTGATAAACTGATAAATCTGAGACATCTCACTATCTATATGGCAGAATATACATTGCAGACATATAGCGAGACAACACCCCGTAGCATAAGAGACTCATTGAGTCGACACCCCGACTCCCCGGAGTTAGTAATACTCAACCCAACTGACTGACCTACCCACGCATACGGGGTGTGTCGGCCGGGTCTATACTATCCCTACAGGGATCTGAATCTGATAGCTGATAACTGATAAATGGGGTACCACTGGCCTTTGAAAATTGATCGTATCTAAACACTGTTTCTTAAAATTGATATGTAAATTTCTAAAATCTATTTCTTACTGCTGAAAAATAAATCTTTAAACTATTGAAAATACTGAACTGTAATTCAAAAATTTTACAGTATTTTTAAATGATAAATTTTCAATTCTCATTATATCAAAAAAATCAAATAAAATATCACTATGCTTTCTAAAATTCTTAAAAATCACGTAACTTGAGTAAATTACCTGAAACAATAATATTTAAATTATAAAGCACATAAATACTAATAATTTAAAATAAACTACATTTAATTTCTTTTAATTGTTTTCTCACTCACCAACTGTTATACACTAAAGTTTCTTTTTTAAGCTTGTCCTTTCACCGGTTTCGACCTTTGACACCTACAAAGCATAAATTACGCTTTAGTCCCCCTAAAATAATAAAATTACCAAAATACCCCTAGGCATATTTTCAGCTACCTCCAAAATTCCTTTCAAAATTTATAATTTTCCCCCCAACAATTTCAATTTATTCACAAACTACTATTTTTTATCAAAGGGGTCCATAATCCCTTACAAATTCCTTTGGACATAATTACCCCTAATCTTTGTCATAAATGACCATTATGTTCCATATCCTAACTTTGATTTTCACCCATCAAAACTCATCTTAAGGGTCCTAGAATTTATTTCTAACTCTCAATTTTAGCTAATTGCACTTGTACCACTAAAAATCCCAAAATGACCCAAATGGAATTTTTACGATTTTTCAATTTTCTTCTTACCTATGATTTTATCTACTCCCCAAATTCATTCTAATGCCATAAATTTATTCAATTGAAGTCCAATTATACAAAAACCCTAATTTAATATTTTAGGGTTTGGAATTCTCACATTTTAAAGCAAATTTACCCTTAATCCGAATTTGGTGTGGATTCCTTAGGCACTTAGGCACTTAGAAACAACTTGAATTTGGTGTGGATTCCTTGATTTGACTTGGAAATGTCATGGGTTTCACTGTTCACCTTCTTCTCCCTTCATGGCCGAATTTCTCTCTCTTTCTCTCTCTTTTATTTTTTTTTCTTTTAACACTTCCTTGCAATTAAACACTTCGCCTTTATATATATGTCGAAAAATTGCATAATGGCCCTCTAAGAAAGGCCTAATAGCTACTTAGCCCTCCAATCAAAAAGCCTTTGATTGGTGGCCAATAATTTAATAATTATTACTAATAAAATATAATATAATAGACTAATATATGCAATTATTTCAATTTGATTGGTCCATATGTCTTAAAATACACATTCTTATCCAACAAAAATAGCATGCTTAGGGTATGATGCTTATACAAAATATTATTGGTACAAATATTGAAATTTTACTATTTAGTCAACCGAAAAAAAAATTTCAAAAATATTCGGTTAGCACCTAACGCCCAAATTGACTATAAAATTACCCAATTGGGTCTATTACAGCTCATGTAAATTCTTAAAAAAAATATTTCAAAAATGCTCAAAATCTGAAACTTTTACAGTTCCCTAATTATCAAATACCAAAATTCTAGATATCTAACTATTCATGATAACTGGGCATTACATATTATATTTTTTAAAATTATATATGATTAAATTTAATTTAATTTTTACATGAAGAATGATTTCTCATAAAATTGGATGAGTTTCACTTAAATCTTTTTCTTTGGTTGTTGTATTACGAATTGCAAATGGACTAAATCTCAAATTAAATATGAACTAAATCACATTATACATACTCATGCATAATTTGAGTATAACTTAGAAATATACGCTATAAAAAGAGTTGATTTAATTATGCAAGGAGTATGAATTCTAATTATTTAGATAGCATTTACACGTCTAGAGCATAATACTCTGCTTGCCGTTCAAACACTCGTAACACTAATCACTTATTTTTTTAGATAAAAACTAATTTAAGTATTAGAATATATTTTTTTCAAGAGGACGGTACTCTCTAAATAAATCAAAGAATATTCAAAGAAAAAAAAAGAGCAAATTTGTGGACTTCCAAAATTTTTAGCTCCAAATACTAAAGTTAATTAAGAAGCAAAATATTCCCTTTTATGAACCTAAAAGAAGGGAAGATCCATGTCGCAGTAGAATGGAGTGATATGGCTGCTCTCCGTCGGAGGCTTTGACTTATCGACATGCATACATGAATACAGCTCCACGTAGGATAGGCTGACATGAGAACCATTTTCATAAATGCTCTTTAATTTCATCATTACTCCATTCAAATTAATAATAAATAATAACACTACAAACTCGATGGAGCACTTTAATTAGACAATCTTTGGTGGAGCAGATCCTGGAGTCTTATTTCCACTTTCGAGTTTCCACCTCCCCAGAGTCCCCACACTCCCAATTAAATCCGCCACAGACGTTGACTGTGACACCTAAAAACAACTTTTAGCTTCCGTGGAGATCATAAGTCAGCATGGCTAATTTTTTATATTTCTTTAAAGAAAAGCTAAAAGGATTTTATAATATTAAATTTAATTATCATTATTTTTAACTTGGAGAAGAAGAGTATTCCAACTCAAAATATTAACGGAAAGTAAGGAAGTGTGATCGTTAATAACTACACTTTATGATTATCTAATTAAATTATTTATAATTATGTAATTTGTGACCAAAAAAAAAAGATATTTCAGGATTTCAATGAGTTAGGAACCCTCTTAGAAAAAAAAAATAGTAATCAATTTGATATATCAGATGAATCATATCCTTAAAAAGGTTTTTGGAGAGTGCACGAAAGTTATGGAAATAAGGTCTAATCGCATTCATTTGCTGTTAAATTTTATCTACTTAACAATTTCCTTCATTTAGAAAATAGATAAAGTATCTCTTCTGTAGGAAATAGAAACCGATAAAATTCTCTTTATAGGAATGGTTTGATATTTCATTTAATTTAAGAATGTGTGAAATAAAAGATAAATTAAACTCATGTTGATTTTGAGAATATTCACAAAATTTTGTTTTAGATCTTGTTGATTTAACAAATGTCAAAAAATAATAAGAACAACTCGTCATAAGAGTTTATTCAATAACTGAATAATTAAAATAATAAATTTATTTTGATATTAGAAAAGGCATATTTATACTAATAATTAATTATCCTAAACCTACTCAAATGGGATTTTATATTAAAATAGGAATATGACTAAAATAATAATTACTAAACTAGTAAAACATTAAAAAGAAAAATAATTTAAATTAGGACTCAAACTAATTAAAATATTTCTTAAAATAATAAACTTTAATTTAATTAAAAATTCTTGTAGTTCTTGAACTGCATCATTCTTCCCATCTTGAAGAAAATTCATCCTCAAATTTTGCCTTAATGTTTCTTCGATTTAGTCTTCATGTGTACTAGAACGCATTTTCAAAATAATATTTCGATTGTAGATCACAAATTTTAAACTTTCTAATCTTTATAATAATGTCCATCTAATCACTCTAATAATGAGAAACAAATTCTTCAATCATCAATTTTTCTAACAAAATCTTTAATGGATGTTCATTCATCTTCTTGAAGCAATCAATGATGAATGAATTTTTCTCAAACTCTTCTATATGCTAAAAAATCTTGTAATTACTGTCTTCATTTGAATCAAGAGAATATAACTTAATTGTATTGTTTATTACCTCATCATGCTCCTCAATCTCAAAAACTTCATTAAATATTAGCAGTTGATCAAAATTAATGACTAGATCCTAAGAGATTGATGTCATTGTGAATGACCAATTATCTTCTAATTCATCGTGTCGGCCATGACCTCAATATTATATTCTTCTGAATTTTATCCTTTCTATCTAAATACTTGAATAACAAATCTACACATCTTTTTAGATCACACAAAAATAGTCACAAATCAAAATTAACTACAATCTTTCGCACCAAAATTTCAATCAATTTTTTTATCAATCTCTTTTTTATTTTTTTATTTTGAAACAAAAATAACTCAAAACTAGCTCAAGGGTAAAATTAAAATTGATATTAAATAGAATTTAGTATTGCTGGTATATTGGTGGCATTTGATGGAGCATCGAGGGTCGGGTCTTGGAGAATTGACAATAAAGAGTTGATCTATGGTGGTGGTGTGACTAGATGCATGGTGGTTCTCGATGAATTGGATAATGGAGATCATGGGTGTTGGTGGCAATTTTTCATCAATTTGGAATATTTTCGATGATGACTTAAGGCGGCGATGGCTAGGCTTGAACAATCGAAAGTTTCTAAGTTGATTGGTGGTAAGATCGACAATGCCTAAGGGAGGCTAAAGTCTCTATAGGTGGAAGGTAGTGGCGTGCAGGTTGTAGGCCTGTGTTTGGCTAGATTTCATTAACGAAGAACAATGCTAAAGGTGGTAATAGATCAGATGGTGTCTTCTAATTTCGATGGAGTTCTTGGTTAACAGTAGCAGTGGCTAGAATGACGGCTTAAGGTGGTGCCAATGGTCACTTTTAGGTTTTAGGTTGTTTAGCTCTTTTTTTTTTTTGAATTTTCATTTTTTTGGAAGAAAAAAAATGAATAGGCGGCATGGATGTTTTTAGGTGGAGGTAGTGTCTCTTGGCCCATAAATTGTATCAAACTTAGAGGTAGGTACAACTACTCTGATACCAAATTGATGCAGCAGAAGGGTAGATGAAGGGATAGATTTGATATTTCGTTTAGTTTAAAAATGTCCAAAATAAAGAATAAACGAAACTCACGTTGATTCTGAGAATACCTGCAAATTAAAGTTGTTAGCTCTCGTTGATTCAACGAATGCCGAGAAATAACAAGAACAACTCAAATTAAGAGTTTATTCAATAATTGAATAATCAAAATTACAAGCCTATTCTAATGTTAAAAAAAATAAATCTATACTAATTATTAATTATCCTAAACCTACTAAAATAAGATTTTCTATTAAATTAGGAATACTACTCAAATAATAATTACTAAACTAATAAAACATTAAAAAGGAAAATAAATTAAAATAGGACATTTCTAAAAATAATAAATTTTAATGTAATTAAGAATTCTTGTAATTCTTGAACTATATCATGATCCTATTTAAAATTGAAAAAATTGGGACACACAAATTGACACCATTGCATTATGCCTGCAAACTATTTGAATGCAATTCCAATATTATACTTCTTAAATTTTTAACATAAGAAAACCCATTCTGTTAATAAGGTTAAATTCAATTTTCAAAGTTAACAAAAATAATACAAATGTGTTTTTAACTTGGTACCACAAGACCATGGGTAGCATTAACCGGATAAGTACATGATATGGGCATAAAAATACTAGTAGGATTTGTACTTAACTTTCGTATTTTACTTCAAATCATAAGTATTTGATTATTTAATTGTATTTTCTGATCATAAACAGATATACGACGGAAAATGTGACGCATAAAAATAAATAGGAGGCAAATCGAACATCAAATGAAGAAGTTACGCTCAAAATACGAAAGTAGCGCAACAGCAGGTGGCTGGGCACTGCAGCGCCTAGATCAGCAAGTGAGCGCCACGGCGCTCAACACCCAGCGCCGCAGCGCTCATCGACACCTTGAAAGACCTGGTACTCGTGCCTAGTGTCGTGGCGCCCATACGGGTGTTTAAATATTCCTCTCAACTCGCCTATTCGGGAGATTCAAAGCTCCTTGCGCCTAGGGTTTCTCTTAGCAACAAAAACACTATTTCGAGGCAAAAATAGAGAGATTTAGCAAGGAGAAAAATACAAGCAACGAATTCACAATCAAACCAAGAGATCAAGGTGAATTGTATTGAAGATTGGAGAATCAACTCTTGGGCAATCAAGACAAGAGGAAGAAGAACAACTCAGAGCATCACTTGTGTTATTTTCTTCCTTAGTTTTAAGAGATAATTTTGATCATGATATTTTTATACTTTTACTTTGATAATCTTGTTTTGAACATGAGCTAAATTCTTTTGATCTAGAGTTAGACGTTATTGAACCTAGTATGTAATTGATTCTTTTAAACTCTTAGTTATGAACTTTTATCCCTTAATTGATTCAATATATCTATGCTTAATACTTTCATTATACTTTATCACTATTTTGATTATTTAGGAACCATGATAACTTTGACAAAAGGAATCATATGTTTAACCTATGGTAGTTTGATACATGATCATAGGATAATATCTATAAGTTCCATCTAGGATAGACATATACCTAGGCGGCATGTATGATTTGATTAAACTTAATCTTAATAAGTTGCATCTTATTTGGATTACCATAGACATATAGGTAATTGTTAGGGTGTGATATTATCATTTGACTGTCGACATAAGCTTATGATGAAATCAGTGTCTAGCCAATCAATTGATAAAAAGGGAATAATTAAGGGGTTAAAGGGTTCAGTGAACTACTAAGAGATACATCGATACCTTAGATTACCTATCAAGTTAGTGAATTTTATCTTTAAGTACTTGCAATATTTTAATTAGGTTCAATTCGATAGCAATAATTTAGTTAGTTAAACTCCATCCTTTAAGCTAGTATGGATAAAGGTAAAGTAGAGTAAGTTTAGTAAGTTTAGTATTAGATTGAAGAAAATAGAAATAATAGTCTCTGTGAGATCGATAATTTGGACTTAGTCCTATATTACTTGATACAAAAAACGTGCACTTGCGCTAGGTCATTAAATCAGACATCAGTACACCACCAAATCAAGGTAAAATATACATAAAGTCTATAAAAGGATAGTGCTGTTATTAATTACTTATTTTGTTGGATTTTTCTATTACCTAAAAGAGCTTTCTTAACGCTAAAAATTCTTTTAAATTTTTTTTTTTATGACGTTTTGTTGCAATTAGAGAGAACTTTTAGAGGTTAAAAAAATTATTCTACCTTTACTTACAAAAGCTCAAATTTTGAGCTTTTACAAGTAGAGTTTTTGATTTTATTTTTAATACTTATTTATTGACACATATTCCTTAATAATATTTTCTTGTTTCCGTAGCATACCCTTAATAAAAGTGAATTTTATTCAACTAATATATTTTTAATATTTTTGTTAAAAATCACCACATGTCTATATTTTTGCAACCATCATATTTTTACGAAGCTCTAAATTTGTTTTGTCATAGATACATAGTATTTTATTCTATTTTAATTTTAATTTAATACTAAATATAATAATTTATTTAATTCATTGATTGTTATGTATTAATTTTACTTGAATACTTGTAAATTTGTATTTATTGATGCTTAAAGTTCTAAATCCTTTGGCCATTATTTCAATAATGATTGCCAAACTAAATTTTAGCATTAATCATTTTTATGTTTTCTATAAAAATATATTAGTAAATTTTAAAGATTAAATTGTAAATTTTGTTTTATGTAAAATAGATTTCATTGTCTAGATTTGAATGTAAGCTTTATTAAGTATTTTTTTGGTAATTTAATAATAGATAAATATATTTTAATAATGTGTAACTAAAGGATCTACTACTTCAAAAAAGTTTTTTTAATTGACAACTAAACGATCAATAGCTATTTCTTAAAAACTCAACTTCTAAAAATTTTACTTTAAAAAATTCTACTTTAAATTCAAAAGTTCTCTATTGGCTAAAAGAGTTTTTTAATGTCAAAAGCCTTTTTTACAAGTTTTTTTTTTGTGATGTTTCGTTGCAGCTGAAGAAAAGTATTCAAAAACTAAAAAAGTAATTTTGCCTCTACTTGCAAATGCTCAAAATTCAAGCTCTTGAAAGTAAAGCTTTTTGAACTCTTTTTATCTTTATGTAATGTCGTTATATCAAACTAATATATATATTTAAATTTATAGTATGTCCTTAATTAAAAAATATATATATTCAACTAATATATTTTTATTATTTTATTAAAAGTCATCATATCTCTATAACCATCATATTTTTATAAGACTTTTTACTAAAAACTTTTGTTATAAGTAAGTATTGTTTTATTTTATTTTTAATTTTTATACAAAACACAATAATTTATTTGATTCGTTGATTGTTATGTGTTAATTATATTTCAATTCTTATGTTTTAAGAGATTGTATTTAATTAAGGAAATATATTATAAATTTAAATTTATGTATAAAAAAAATTACTTTGTTTAGAATTCAAATATAAACTTTATTAAGTATTCTTTTTGATAATTTAATAATAGATAAACACTTCTAATAATATATAATCAAACAATATAATACTTAAAAAAATTTAATTGACAATTAAATAATTAATAATTTTTAACTTTTTATAAAAATTTTACTTTTAAAAATTCTAATTTTAAAAGCTTTGAAGCAACCAAACGAACCCTATATATATAGTTATGAATGAATTAATATTTTTATAATTGATTAATTGATACGTATTATTTGTATCTACTTTACAAGTATTATAAATTTTTTCTCACGAATCAAACCATTCCAAACCGGCCCACCGAACGATTGTTTAGCCACATCATATGCAAATCCAATTAATAATAAGCTTTATCTGTTCCTTATAAAAGAAAAGCTTACCTGCTCCCACATCAGCTTTGACCCGCCTCAGACGTGCCTCCCTCAGAATCATGATAAGCATTAGCTTGCCACGTGTAAATCACCTTCATTCTTCAACTTCAGTAAACCCGGGCCTTGTTCTCTGTAAAACAATCATTTACGTACTCACCAAGCCATAACGCGTTGCACCTTGTTGATCATATATTACCCATTTTCATTCATTTCTTCAAAATTTTAATTATATTTATATAATACATATTAATCGCATTTGAATACCTTCATTTGTGTTAAATGAAAAAAGAAAACAGCAAAGGTGAATGAAAAATATAAAAGAAAACGCAGATCCTAATTCACTAGGAAATGGAGATTAGACGCGGCGACTGGACTCTATGCACATGTCCTAGTCCTACTTTCCAAACTAATTAGCAAATGAAACCCTATTCGATTTTAAATTGTTCTCTCTTTTCATATAAATACAACACAGAGCTTAACAAAATCCAACACTAACGTAGCTTTTAATTATATCTAACCATCCCATTTAATTCTTATGGCTTCTAATGATCTCTCCGTGATCCTTCCTCGTGTACTCATCGTCTCTAGACGCAGCGTTCGCAAGAACAAGTTCGTAGATTTTGTTGGTATGTCATTTCTCAAATATTTTATATTTAGTTCTGATTCTACATTTCTTTGATCTTTTGCATACTGAAAATCTTCTTTTTGTGTGCGATCCATTTACAGGTGAATATCATCTTGATCTTATTGTTGGCTATGGTGCAGTACCAGTTATTGTGCCCCGGGTTAGCGGTGTGCATATGTTATTAGATAGCTTTGAGCCAATTCACGGCGTGCTTCTTTGTGAAGGAGAAGATATTGATCCATCGTTATACGAAGCCGAAACGTCAGGTCTTTCACAGGAAGAATTAGAAGAAATCAGGAGAATGCATACGAGCGATACTGCAATCGATAAAGAAAAGGATTCAATTGAGTTGAGGCTAGCAAAGCTTTGCCTTGAAAGAAACATACCTTATTTGGGAATTTGTAGAGGGTCACAAGTCTTAAATGTTGCATGTGGGGGTACCCTTTACCAGGACCTAGAGAAGGAGCTATCGAAAAAGTGCCCTCAAAATCAGAGAGTTGTGCACATTGATTATGATAATTATGATGGGCATAGACATTTGGTGAAAGTTGTGAAGGGCACTCCTTTGCATGACTGGTTTAAGGATTCTCTGAAGGAAGAGAAAATGGAGATTTGGGTTAATAGTTATCATCACCAAGGTGTTAAGAGATTAGCTCAACGTTTTGTGCCTATGGCTTTTGCGCCTGATGGTTTGATTGAAGGATTCTATGATCCTAATGCTTATAATCCTGAAGAGGGTAAGTTTATAATGGGACTGCAATTTCATCCAGAGCGAATGAGGCGGCCTGATTTGGATGAATTTGATTATCCAGGATGCCCATCTGCTTATCAGGTTTTCTAATTCTGCAGTGTGACTTTTGATACATTTAAAATTTTGTTTCAATTTTAATTTATTGACTTTTCGATTGTGATGGAAATTGTGCAGGAATTTGTGAAGGCAGTGATTGCTTACCAAAAAAAGATCAATAGTGCAACTTCTGTCCCAAAGCCTTTAAATCTCAACCAAGAAATGGAGAACAGAAGAAAAACTATAGTTCGAAGTTTCTCATTGGCAAAAATTATATACATCACTGGCAGTGGGATGCATCCATCAAAAGAATCTGAACTTGAAGCGGGAGCAGAATTTCTTCAGGTATCATACAAAATGCTTGATTGATCATATCGATATCATTATATCCAAATTGCCGGTTTTTAATTCGTAGTATCTATCATGTGATCTTATATCTAATGTAAACGTTAATAATCTGCAGTCAAATACAGCTCTGAGTTTGCAACAGGAGACTAGATTAAAGCAAATGGGAGCGACTGTGAGGAATGCAAATTCTTATATTCAGAGATTGAAGTTGAATGAGGAAAGAGAAAGATTAGCGAGGACAGTGATTGAGAAAATGTCAGTGGATCAGTTATCCGATCTCATGTCTTTCTACTTTATGATGGGCCACATATGTTCGGAAGTGCTGGAAAAAAAAGCTCCATGCTTTGTGAATGATGACTCCTCGTGACATGGGAAATCTATAACTTCAGAATTGCCAGCCATTGTGAAGAAGGGCTCATAGCATTTCAAATTAACCTGGTTCTTTTCTCCATGCTTTTAGGTTTCATGCTTGCTTTTGCTGTCAATTTTTTTGGGGTTTCACAGGAATTCTGCTGTGAAGGTAATTTACGTTTTCTAAATAATATCCTTTTGTTACCCACCTCTGCAATATTGGTGTGTCCTTTGGGGTTCATATTTTGTTGAAAAGCTCTTTCATTGCTTTTCTTGATTTGCATTTAGAATTGAAAGGAAAATAAAGATATAAAAGAAATGGAAGATTTGGCTGACAACTCATAAATCAAATCAGAAAGATTTTGAATTTGATTTTCTAACCAGCCTGATGCGTATAGTACGTGAGTGAGGTGCTTACATGGAGGATATTTTTTATTAAGAAACAAAATTAAAGTGAATATTAAAATGCACAGGACTAAACGAAATTAATTATTTAAAAAAAAAAAAGAAAGTCCCACTCATTCATAGGCACAGAATATTATAGCCAAAATCCATCTTAATCACAAAGTCCCACTCATTCATTTAAACAAAACCATCGACTATAATCCACGCCCCTTTAGTTTCCCATTTTAGTAACGTGGACGTAAATGTAAATATTTTACCCACAAACATTTATCACCAATAAAAAAAAAACATAGAACTTTGTCGTTTGATATTCCAAATCATTAACCTATATGTAAGCGAAGCGGGTGTTACCCCATTTTCCATTTCAACAATGGGAAGGAATTGGGGACTTTGGGAAGTCTCTAATGAATCTCAATGACACACACGCATGGTTTATACGCCACTTCATCAGAATTCAATTGGGAACAGACTCAGACTTCAAAACTCACATGCGACTTGTGAGCCTTAAACCACATTGATTACTCACTTTCTTGTATTCGAGCTACGCATTCATGTATTGCCTCACCCATTTAATAATAATGATTTCGACTACTCTCTCACGCATCAGCACACATGCTCAATGAAGCTATAGCCTCCACATATTAGTCATGACGGAGAAGAGATCATTTCAATTTCAATCATTCAAGTTTGATTGAGTTGAAATCAGCTCATATATTTAAAAATTAATGGATTAGTTGGGTAAAATTTTTAAGTGGTTCCAAAGATTTTACAGTAGTTTGAATCTTATTCATACTAAAAAATGAACACTTCAGTACATAGCATAGAAATTTAAACAATTTTTATTTGTGCCTAAATTTAGTTGCCTAAAACATTAACATTAACATTTAGAATTTAATTTTTTAGTATGAAATCAAGGCCAATCAAATGATTTGATTTGTGGAAGAAGACTAATAAGGTTTTGAGTACTTAAGGTGATTTGGAGTTGAGTTCTACTGAGATCGACCTAAATAAGGAGAGCTTGAGCTTGCAAAAGGAGGAAATAAGCATCAGTCATTGGTGCGACAATGGTGCTGATGACGACACTTCAATATGCCAGTTAATTGGAGCTGGATTAGATTTTTGCTTCTAGGATTTTCCCCCAGAGAAACAATATGGAAGAGAGAGTTGTCAGGAGTCCAACAAACTACACATATCTCCACATTGGTATGATATTGTTTACTTTGGGCCTAAGCTCTTATGATTTTACTCTTGGGCTCTACCCAAAAGGCCTCATACCAATGAAGATATGGTTTATTCCTTATAAACCCATGATCCTCCCCATTTCTAGCCAATGTGAGACTTTGTTTGCCTTAACAATCCTCCCCTCAAACAAAGGATTACTCAGCCTCCCCTCAAACAATATTCCATCCACTCTCCCAATAGTCTGCTACTCATCTTCACTGCATTGACCGCTCACATCTTACGTGAAGCACTAGAGTACCACCTACTATTGAAAGCCCGCTCTATCAGGTCAACTTCGCATTACTGCACTAGCTACACACGCTTTTTGTGAAGCTCGAAGCACAACAGCGCCTGTCCATAGAGCACAACACGAATCCAGCGCAAACAATGGAGAATACCATGCTTACTATATTCTCATTCGGCACCGAGGATTTTCACCACATGGCAACACTGAGGCATGGCTCTGATACCATTGTCAGGAGTCCAACAAACCACACATATCTCCACATTGGTATGATATTGTCCACTTTGGGCCTAAGCCCTCATGGTTTTACTCTTGGGCTCTACCCAAAAGGTCTCATACCAATGGAGATATGGTTTACTCCTTATAAATCCATAATCCTCCTCATTTCTAGCCAATGTGGGACTTTATTTATCTTAGCAAGAGTAGTAAAAGAAAGTTATAAGCCGGTGAGATGAATGTTATGTGATGAATTCTCTAAATATGAGAGAATAAAGAAGTTACTCCCTTTTAATCAACTTGAGCCGGAGATGTCTAAGGGCTAAATATATGTTTTATCCATGACACGTGCCAATTTTGAGTGAGGATTCCTTCCCTTTTCAAGAGAGATTTATAAGATTTTATTATTTCATTATTTTAAGAGCTAGCTCAAATTTGAAGCCGTGGAATACTGAGTGGAGTCCATAGAACATATGGCATACATTGTTTAGAGTCCACTAATTTTATGGTTAAGGTGTGCACAGTTCAACTTGGTCCGATTTCGATTAGAATAGGATCGAATTGCGGTTATTTAATTTTCCTAAAAAAATCTAAAAAAACAAAGATATTATAAAAATTGACCTAAATTTTTTTATCAATTCAATTCAGTTTTTAATTTTTTATGTTTTACAAAAATTAATTAAAAAAATAATAATTGAATTGGATTTGAAGGGAAAATGTCATACATACCCCAAACTTATAACATCAAAGATACTTTTATCTAAATAAAATTTTATTACCCAATTTTGCTCTAATTCGTCAAAATTTTTTATTAGTTTGAATAGAAAGTGCTCTAAACATACAATTACTAGTTTACCACCATAGCTAACTGAGTTTTCATATATTATTTGCTTGGATAGATTATTATTTTATCCTTTCATCATCAAAGCTGATGACAAAATTTGATGGATTAAGGCAAAATTGAGTATTAAAACTTTTATTGGAGTGAATGTGTCTTTAAGGCCATAATTTAAGGGCAAGACTGATCATTGCCTTGGATTTGAACCTATAACTGGAGAGTTAATTTCCTCAACATTACCAACATAACTACTACTTGGTTTTAATTTACATTCCATTCTATTATATTATATTTAATCTTTAAGATGTAATAATTGAAGAAAAAAAGCTTATTGGACTCAAACTTAGGACCTAAAAGGATTAATACCCCACTATTTATTGACACATACATATACAAAATTGCAAGTGCACAAGATGTGAGCAAGTAATAAAGAAGTCAATAAAGTATTGTCCCACGATGATTGTTATCTCAAATTAATGTTAATTATTGTATGTTTTCACTACTTAATCTTATCTAAGATATCTCAATTCTAAGTTAATTGTGAAAAACAATGAAAATTAAACTAAACAAATTGACAATCTTACAAGATGGAGAATCTAAAATAAAAGGGATTGTAGGGTCTTAATTTCACTCTATTCCTCTTATCTTATACATATTTAGTAATTATTAACTAATTCATTTCAATTCATTAATCAAGGGGTTAAGATCAATCTCATTACCTTTTTCAAGCGTTAAATGAAATACTAGCATACATATTCAAGTTGACATCCAATCTAACTTATCTACGTATACATTTATTACACAACCCTTAAATTAATTACTCAAGCGCTATTGGCCTCCTAAACTCAATAACAGCCAAGGTTATGTTTCTCAAATCTGATACATGAGTCAATCTTTTTTGAGTATTAAGACCCAATAATCTAAAACAACTGATTTATTTCTTAATAAATTAGAACGATTAAACATAGAGAAACATAAATGAATTGAACTTAACTTTGTTAATAATTAACTAAATAATCAAAATATAGTATGAATAGAGCTACATCAGGCCATAGAATAAAAGTTTAACTAAACATAAATACACCCTATTAATAAAATCTTTAAACAATTCATAGTTGCAAACATGTTTAAAATTATTCACAAATATAAACTTTATTTCAACAAGGAAAAATAGAAAAGGAAGAAAAACTCTTATGAAGATGATCTTTAAATCTTGAATCCGTCAAGAATCTTCAGTCTTCAAGTATCTCTCTAGAAAATAGCTCAATGATCTGTGGAAATTGTCTTAAAATCATAATTTTGTGCTCTTTATTTTCATATTTTGAATAACGGCCTCTAGGTTTTTTATTTATAGGCTTTAAATAGGGCAAAATTTTAGGGCATAGAAAACTAGGTCACCTAATGTGCTAGCTATGCCGTTGAGGCCATGACCTATCCTCGATCCAGGCTGCAGCCACTGCCTGGGCAGTTAGGGTTTACTACCTGGAGCCTTTAGACAAGTTGGGGCCCCGGCCATCGCCTGGAGGTTTTGGATGAGCTAGGGCACAACTTAAAGAATTAAGGTCGTGGCTTAGAGGTGCGACATGTTCTTTCCATTCTTGCTCCCAAGTCGTTGATATATGCAATAATAACTAAACGTAAATACATGCTATATTATCAATAATATAAGAATTAAGTCCAAATTATCATTCCCACGGGGATTATTTAATCTATTTCTCTTAATTAATTACTAAAATTAATTCTACTTACTTTTATCAAGAAAAATCTAAAATTGAATTGTAACTACTTAACCTAATTTATCAAATTAAACCTAATTAATAACAAAAGCAAGCTAAGGGTTAAATTCACCAATTTAAAGGCAATCTAGGATTTTAACTTATCCTCTAATATTTCATTGGACTCATTAACCTCTTAGCTAATCTCTTAATATAAATTCATTAGATAGACTCTAATCTTATCACTAGCCTCTGTCGATGGTCAAGTGACTATATTATACCTTAATAATTACCTATATGTCTATGTAGAATGCAATTCATTAAGAACAGGTCTAAATCAAACCATACATGCCATCTAGTTATATTTTTATCCTACATGAAATTCATAGTTGTTACCCTATGATCATACATTAAACTATCCTAGGCTAAACACATTAATTCCTCCATCGAGTGTATCATGGTTTCTCAATCATTCAAATATTGATCAGGTATAGTAAAAGCATTAAACTCAAGATAGAATGAATCAATTATATGTATTAAATTTATAAACTAAGAGTTAATAAAATTCAACTACATACTAGGTTAAATAGTCCAACCTTAGATAAAAAAGAGTTTAGTTCATGATTAACCCAAGAGTATCAAAGTAAATATTTGAAAATATCTTGAACAAGATTATATATCTAAGAGAAGAAAGAAATAACACAAGTAGACGCCCTAAATTACTTTTCTTTCTTCGGATTCAAATGTACAAATCTTATTCTTGAATTCTTTAATACTTGCTTTATCTCTTATTTTGCAATGCGAATTTGTTTGCCTTAGGTTTAGCTTTAAAATTATGTGTTTTAGCTCTGAAATGTATCCTTTTCTAGGGTTTTTGGAACCCTAGGGTTGGAGGCCTTTAAATTCAAGTTAAAATAAGACACAAAAAAGGGTACTTTACTTGTTGTATGAGCACCACAGCACTGGGGGCTGAGTGTTACAACGCTCAGACATGGAAACTTCGAGCCGGGGGGGTGTGAATTTGGTTGGGCATTGCAAAGCTTGGGTTGGGTTGAGCACAGTAGTGCTCAATCTTCTGCTTGGGACGTCACAACATCTAGGCTTGGGTGCCATAGCGCCTAAGCCTGAGTTGCCCGACCAACGTTTCCTAGCGTAACTTTGTCATTTCTCATCCATTTTTCCTCCAAGTTGTCCTGAAGCTTCACATTTTTCCCTGTACAGTTATTTATAATAAAAAATACAATTAAATAGCTAGATATTTAATATTTAGAGCAAAATTTAAATTTGGAGAGCTAAAAATAATAGTATATTTATGCTCTTATCAATCGCGGATTGGTTTGTGAAATAATTATTTTGCCTTTTTTCTTCATCTTCGCTCATTTTATTACTTTGTTTTCTTGAAACTTACAAAATAGTAATAACATACATGAAAAGCCTTATATTCATACTCATGATGAGCAATTTTCAAGTTATAAGAGTTAAAATATCATAAATAAAATCACTCATCAAACTCTCCCAAATTTAATACTTTGCTTGTTCTCGAGCAAACAATCATAACTGGAAAAAAAAAAGCTAAGATAATGATGAATATAATGGGTCAATAATTTGTCAATAGCTTGTCTTAAAAGTTTCCCTTAATAACAAGTCCTTCAGGAAACTCCATATGCCAACATTTTAATCTAACACTCTTTCTATCCCACAAATAACCTACTTGGTGTATGTGTATATAGTTAAGATCATTAATTAAATACACCCGAATTATTTTATGACACAAGTCAATGTAATAGTCTTTATGAATTTTTATTTATTTAACACTCTATAGTCTTACTTTTCGTATCACTCTTTACTAATGTAGGTATGATAAGCACATTTTATATATGATATTACACCCCTATTAATTTGATAATTGCTTATTTTGAATGTGAATATATGGCTTTTTATATATATTAATTTTATTTTGTAGGTTTCAAGTTAATTGAGCTATTTGGGATGAAAATTCAAAGAAAACAAGCAAAAGACCAAAATGCTACATTGCAATGAACAGTGTTGGATGAATAGTGCCGTTACAGTGACAAAAACAATGATTTGGCCTTAGCGCTAAATCACCCAAGATTTGGCGCCTCAGCGCCAAAACGGGCTCCATTGGCAGAATGCTCGACGCCCAGGTGCCACCATCTATTTTAACCTCTCTTTTCTTGCCCTAATTTAAAACTTATAAATACTACCCTTTAGCCATTTTTCAAAAAAAAAAAAATAGGGAGGCATGAAATTTGCAAAAGAGAACAAGGCTTGAGCTCAAATTTAAAGAGAAACAATGATGTCTCCAAGATTTTTTTAGCATTATTAAAGACATTTAAAGGATTGAAACCTTAGAGACATCCCTAAATTCGATTTTCTCTTTCTTTACTTTGTATTTTCTCTTTTATTTAAATTTACAACTTTGAATAATGTTTGTATCTATGGATTTCTTGATAATATTAGTTATGGTTGGATTTGTTATGTGATTAAACTTGATTCTAAAGCTTGATGTAGTTTTATTTATATTATGTTTAGATGATTTAGTATATTTTTCATGTAATTCATTTATATTTCTCTATGCTTAATGCTTCCAATTGATTTGAAGATGAATTGGTTATTGTGAATTTTATTGATTGATGCTTGGGAGAGCTTGACCCATTTATTGTATTTGAGAGAAGTATAGCCTTAGGTTGCTATTAGTTAGGAGGTTAATAATACTCAGATAATCACCATGGTTTCCTTAGGATTTGCATGTGGTGCACGCCAAGTGTTTGATAAAATCCGTGACAGGCACAAACACTTTGGGCGTGCCGTTACACCTTGGATTTTATTTAACACTCGGGAGAGGTAATGAAATTAATCCTTGGGTAATCAATTTAAGGGTTGCGTAATGCATGTATATGTAAACAAGTTAGATAGGGATGTCAACTTGAATATGTATGCATAGTATCTCATTCGGCACTCAGGAGAGGGAGTGAGATTAGTCTTAAGCCCTTGATTAATGAATTGAACGAATGCTAGATAGGAAGAACATAGGAGGAATATAATGAAATCAATGCTCTAGGATCCCTTTTTTATAGGATTCACCATATCGCAAGATTATCATTTTGTTGTTAGATTATATATTCTAGGCCTTGATGAAACTCTATTGAGCAATATGTGTTGATGTCATTTTGTAGTTAATGACTATCTTGTGTTATTCATTTATGTTTTTTATGTGCTTCATACTTCTAATTGTATTGGGAAATGGATTGGATGATTTGAACATTTAGGTTATGTGCTTGGGAAATTTTAATCTATATGTTGGTTGTAAAAAGTATATCTTTGAGTTTGTTGAGTTGGTGGACTAATAAACTTATGGTAGTCGCATAAGGGTAGCTTAATGCGTGTAAGTATAACAGGTTAGATAGAGATATCAACTTAGTTGTATATGCATAATATCTCATTTGGAACTCGGGAGAGGGAATGAGATTAATCATACATCCTAGACTAATGAATGCATAAAATTGGTTATTGATCACTAATGACAAAGGGCATAGGAACAATAGAGGAAAACCAAGTCGCTAGAACCCTATTGCCATAGATCTCTTATGTCTTTAATTTACCAAGTTATTTAGTTTTAAGTTGCTTTTAATTCAATAATTCATCTTACCCTTTAGATTAGCCTAGATAAAGTTAGGTTGCCAACATCATTGTACTTAGCATTAATTTAGGACACAATTCTCGTGGGAAAGATACTCACTCATCACTTTATTACTTGCTCACGACCTGTCCACTTACGGTACAAATTCACGTGTGTATATTTTCGTGAACAAGTTTTTAGCGCCGTTGTTGGAGATTGTAGATTTTGAATTTGTGCTAATATTATGGTAAACTTGATCTTAATTTAGGCATTTTGTTTCTTTTAAATTTTGTTATGTTTGGGTTGTTGTGGTTGTTTTAAAGGTGAATACAAAGAGGTCAATTTGTTGAAGATCAACAAGGTTCACACTTCCAAACATGATATTTAGTTCTTGCCAAGCAAGTTCAAAATGAGAAAATCAAGGAAAACAATTGGCAAGACCATTGAGTGAACATTGAAGAACGATAAAGGAGGAGTGTTCCTTGGGCAAAATGCCTCAAAAATGCAAATTTTCCACCACAACCTCAGAAGAAGTCTAGCTAGAGACAATAAATCAAGCACTTCCTGGGAGGTAACACATACGTATTTTAATTTTTAATTTTAATCTACTTTTTATGTTTGTTTTTCTTTCTTGCAGTGTGCAAAAACAACAATTCAGAACCTCATAATGCATGGAAAAGAATTGAAAACAAGAGCCAACATGGTGCAACCCAATGGAGCGTAAAATAAAAGTCAAGAAAATTGAGGGTTTTGGGCACCAACTCTAGCAACAACTTCCTCCTTGCGATTCGAGCATCAAGCCATTGTCTACAAGGGGAGTTTCTTTTACTTACTTTTAGTTTTGTCATTGTGGACAATGTCAACTTTAAGTTTGGGGAAAGAAAACATTCATTTTCCATGTTGATAATACTTACGTTATTACGATTTTTGTTTTTAGTTGTTTGTTCTGTATGAAAATTTTTATTTTTTTCATTTTAGTGTTTAGTTGTGGGTTGGTTGAATGATTAGTAGTCAATGATATAAAATAAAAGCATGATTTTAAATGCTACGTTCTTTTGGAAACAATGAATATTATGATTGTTTGCTTGCTAATCTAGGATAAGTTCGACTTCACTTTGTGACCACTTGATATTTTGAGCACATAGTTATAATCATTTAGTTTTTATGCTTACTTAAAAGACTTTTATGCACCACAAGAATAATTAGGGTCTCAAAAACATGCTAGAACTTATTTGAGCATCACTCAAGGTAAAATCTTAAGGCATACATAATTAAGGATATAATTTTAGGCCATCTTTGGATTGATTGAGCCTTTCAAGCCAACATATGTATAATTTTACCCCTAGTCACCCCCGTTGAGCTTAATTACTCATTTTTCCTTGCTAACCATATCATTACCGTAGTCTCTATTTTTGTTATCCTTCATAGTACCCATTACGCCATTGGCATAACACCACTTTTAGAGAGTTGTGTGAACTTTTAAAAATGAAGGGGTGGATTAAAGAATGGTTATGGGTTTAGTTATAAATGTTAGTTGTTCAAATGTGAAAAGCTTAAGTTTGGGGGTATAGTATCTCATATGTAAAAAAAACAAAAAAATAAAAAGAAAAAAAATCCAAAAAACCGTTTTGAGTTTGCTATACCCCTAGCTTAAAAGAAAAGAAAACGAAGAGCAACAAAATAGCGAGAGAATCAAAGAAATAAGTTTAGGGGAAATCGGGTGTAAAAACAAATGGTTCGGTTTGTGTAATCTCTAAAGAAATGTGTTTTTATGGTGTGAGTTGAGCCAAAATTGATCCATTTTATCCTACCCTTACCCTAGCTATACAAGCTAACTAAAGTCTTATTTGATCCTTGATTATGTGTGTGCCTACATTAGTTGAGAGTGATGCGAAAAACAAACATATGGAATGTTAATATGAAACAAAAAACTCATAGAGACCAATTCATTATCTTGTGTGCAAAAATTAATCTGAGTGCATGTGACTAATAATTTTAGCTATTCACACACACACACCAAGTTGGTCACTTGTAGGTTTGAATAAGTGTTTTTCACATGTTTATTTTTACCAAGTTATTTAGTTTTAAGTTGCTTTTAATTCAATAATTCATCTTACCCTTTAGATTAGCCTAAATAAAGTTAGGTTGCCAACATCATAGTACTTAGAATTAATTTAGGACACAATCCTCATAGGAATAATACTCACTCATCACTTTATTATTTGCTTACGACCCGTGCACTTATGGTACAAATTCGCATGTGTATATTTTCGCGAACAAGGTACACACATCCCCAAGGATCAAGGGCTTTATTTTGCTTGTAATATGGGGCATAGGTTAAGTGTAGGATAAGTGAATTCTATTTCGGTTTAACTAAGGCCCATGCTAGACCCTATTTGAACCCTTGTAATCCCAGTAGAGTCTCCCCCCAAAATTGATTCCATATTTATTTTGTTGATTTGCTGTTTAAACATTTTCTTTTTGTTGTTAAGCTAAAGGATTTTTTAATTTTTTTAGTTTAACTAAATTGAACAAGTTCTCCTAAACTTAAACTTTGGTATTCTTTTATGCAATCAAATCATATTTTATTCCTTTTTTCCACTTCCTTTTTTTTTTATAGACCTAATTATCCATAAAATGTTCCAATATGACTAATATGTATACTGTGTGAGGTTTGCTAGGAGGAAAACTTTTGGCTAAGGTGTAAATTTATGGTTAATTGAAGAAAGAGGGTATTAAGACTCAAGGAGGACGAATACGGATAAGAATTATCTAATGGTAGGTTAGAAAGGCTAATATGGCTTAGAATATCCTAAAATAATTTCTTAAAACATACATGCCCTAGATTTTGCCTCAAGTGATACTTAAACAAGTTTCAAAATATTTTTGAGACCTTAGGTATTATTGTTATACATAAGTGTTCTTTAAGTAAACAAATTAACTATATGCTCAATAATTTCAAGTGGTCACCAAATAAGACAAAATTTATCCTTAGATATCATGCAAAAAATTACAACATATACAATTCTTTGTAGACTATATTTAAGGCAATCATGATTCTTTTCTTATCGTTGAAACGTTATCAATCTACTAACCCAAGACTTAACTTTAAAAATATACTATAATTAAAATGATAGAAAATACAAAGAACTAAAAAATAAAAGCAGGAATTCTAGCATGTTTAGTAGGGAAGTGTTTCCTACCCTCCAAATTTAAAAATAAACATGTTTACATGGTGAGTGATAGGGGCGTAAAAGTACTAGTATGATTTGTATTTAATTTTTCTTTTTTGTTTGCTTCAAATCATATATATTTGGCTATTTAATTGTCTTTTATAATGATAAACAGATGCAAGATGGAAATTTTGACACATAGAAATAAATGGGAGGCGAATTGGACGTCAAACGAAGAAGATATACTCAAAATATGAAAGTAGCGCAGCAGGTGGCTGGGCGCTGAGTGCCGCAGTGCCCAGAACAAAGAGTGAGCGCCGTGGCGCGCAGTACCCAATACTGCGGCACACTCATCGAAGTTTTGCGGAAACCTTTGCTCGTGTCCAACACCGCGGCGCTGAGCTCCTAGTGCCGCAACGCCCATGCGGATGTTTAAATACTCTTCTCAACTCGCCTATTCGGGAGTGGATTCAAAGCTCCTCGTGCCTAGAGTTTCTCTTAGCAACAAAAATACTATTTTGAGGCAAAAATAGAGAGATTTAGTAAGGAGAAAAACGCAAGCAACGAATACACAATTAAACCAAGAGATCAAGGTGATTGTATTAAAGATTGAAGATTCTTTAATCTACTATTGGACAATCAAGACAAGAGAAAGAAGAACAAATCAGGGCTTCACTTGTGTTATTTTCTTCCTTTGTTTTAAGAGATGATTTTGATCATGATATGCTTATACTTTTGCTTTGATAATCATGTTTTGATCATGAGCTAATTTCTTTTAATCTAGGGTTAGATGTTATTGAACTTAGTATGTAATTGATGCTTTTAATCTCTTAGTTAGGAACTTTTATCCCTTAATTGATTCAATCTATCTATGCTTAATGCTTTTATTATACTTTATCACTATTTTGATTGTTTAGGAACCATGATAACTTTGACGAAAGGAATCATGTGTTTAGCCTATGGTATATTGATACATGATCATAGGGTAACATTTATGAGTTTCATCTAGGATAGACATATACATAGGTGGCATGTATGGTTTGATTAGACTTAATCTTAATGAGTTGCATCTTATTCGGATTACCATAGACATATAGGTCATTGTTAGGGTGTGATATTATCATCTGACTGTCGACAGAAGCTTATAATGAAATTAGTGTCTAGCCAAGGGGTTAAAGGGTTCAGTGAACTACTAGGGGATGCATCGAAACCTTAGATTACTTATCAATTTAGTGAATTCTATCTCTAAGTATTTGTAATATTTTAATTAGGTTCAATTCAATAGCAATAATTTAGTTAGTTAAACTCCATCCTTGAAGCTAGTCTGGATAAAGGTAAAGTAAAGTAATTTTAGTATTCGATTGAAGAAAATAGAAACAATAGTCTCTGTGGGATCGATAATCTCGACTTAGTCCTATATTACTTGATACAAAAGGCGTGCACTTGCACTAGGTTATTAAAATAGACATCAGTGAGCAAGAAAAGAAATTAAAAGATTAGAAATAAAAGACTTCACTATTATAATTGGTGGCCCACCGTCGTCATTCATGCATGTTGGTGTATCTTTATCATGACTAGTATCTTCACTATCGCCATCTTCTTTTTCTAGTACTAGTGTTAGTGTTGGATAGGTCGATGTGGCAGATACTGGCTCATATAAATAGTAAGATGTGCTTTCATCCGTATTCACCTTGTCTGGTATTCTACCGATTGGGCAGACCACTGATGATGTGTCTAATTATCCCTTTGAAGTTCATCCTCTATCCTTTCAAATTAATTTGAAATAAAATGTTTGTGCTTAAGGTTACCCTAAGGTTCTTAATATCGGTAGCCACTGACTGCCCAAAAGTGTTGCTGTCTAGGCTTCTGACCTAATATATCATACCGATGTCAAGTGTTGTAAAAGGTAAAGCAGCTCTTTTGCTGGATCCAATCAGATGTCTACTTGTGCACAAAGGGCTGTAATAAAGGATGGGAAAAACAAACTCACATTTTCATTTTGAAAGCTATAGATGATCATCTTTGATACCACCTTCCTTACATCGATGCTCTGACCAATCATAATGACGTAAGAATCAAGTTACTTGGTGTTTGAAGTGTTTATTTGGCCATGAGTTGTATGGGAATTGAGTTTAAGATGGTAAGTTGTGAAGATTTGAGAGATTAGGAGATTAGTTTTTTGAGAAAGTGTTTGATGAGTGTTTAGGGTTGAGAGAGAAAAGTAAAGAAAATAAGTGAGGGGTTATGTTTTAAAAGGTGATTATTTTTGCCTTGTCTCATGTTGGCATTACAGCGCTAACACTTGTAGTTGGTGGCTTGGCCACCTATTTAGGGCTGCGACATCTAGTTACTACTTGGGTGCCCTCATTATGCCTTAATTTGGTGTCACGGCCTTGGCTATTCTAGGCTACAATGCTTATATACCGACTTCCTCACATATTTTTTTTAACCAAAAACAAAATTCCATTGCTTGGATTACCTCCTAAAAAGAGCTTGATTTAGTGTTACTAGCTAGGCTTGGCTATACTTTGCTTAATTACGTTCCTCAAGTGTAACACTAGTCACTTTTTTGCTTTTTTCCACTGAAGTAGTGCCTAAGTCTTTTTTCATTGACACGGAACCATCTTTCATCAACATTTTGTAACTCACAACGCTAAATAAAAATACTTTCTTGACTTTAATGGCCTCAACCACCTTAACTTCAACTTTCTTAGGAAAAACCTTAATCGAGAGTTAAAAATGAGCACTTATTGATCTGGAAGGAGCTCACACCTCAAGATTTGTTTATCATGCCATTTCTTGGTGTGCACTTTGTATATTCAGGGCATTCTCATAAGCATCATTTTTAGAATTCTTCAAACTCATTGAGTTGTAACAAATGTCCAGCAGTTTAACTTAAATTAAAATTCAACTTCTTAATAACCTAAATGCTCAGTGTTCTAACTCGACCGATAAATAAAACGATCTCATAAATACTAATTGGTAAGGAGACATTCCAATTGGTATCTTGAAAGTCGTTATATATTCCTTTATGACATTATTAAGCTTTGTGGCTCAATCCTTACGGCTAGTTTACACTGTCTTCTTCAAAATTTTCTTGACTTCCCAGTTATAAATTTTTGCTTGACCATGGGTTTAAGGATGGTAAGCGAGTGACACCTTGTCATATTAAGAATAAAAAAATCCACCAAAAAGATGAACTTATTGTCCTTGACTGAAAATCCTTAATAACACCTTTCAAATAGTTAAGAAACCAGTTCATCGTTTATAAAGAAATTATAGTAAGCCTTACCTCTCTAAGGCCTAACTGCCAAAATCAAATAGCAGCATAAGATTAATGCTAGCACTAAGGTCATACAAAGTTTTTTTAAAAGTTGAACACCATTAGTGCACAGAATTGTGAAACTCTCAGAATCCTTCATTTTTTGTGGCAACCTTCGTTAAGGAACCGTACTATATTCCTCCATAAGCTTTACCATTTTATAATCCTCCAAACTTCTTTTCGTTAACATCATTTCCTTCATTTTTTTCTCGTCAAGCGAGAAAATTTTATTGAGCATCATTTCCTTCATAAATTTCATATAATTCTCCATTTGTTCCAAGACAACAACAAAATAAATGTTTATGTGAATCATTTTTAAGATCTAAAAGAATTTAGAGAATTATGCATCTAACTTCTTCTTTTAAAATCATTGGGGAAACAACAATGGGGGAAAATAATAGGAGGATTGTCATGAAAAGAAATAAAGTTAGGCTTTGAATTCACCTTTGATGGTTCCACAACAAACTTTTTCTCATTGTCTTCACTCTTTTTTAGATTAAGAGCTTCCATTTTTCTACCACTCCTACGAATGATAACTTTGTAATAATCCTTCGAATTAATTTTTGTGTCACTTAGAAACTTACTGGATAATTAGCCCGTAATTGAATTCGCAAGTTGATCAATTTGCACCTCTAAGGACTTAATGATAGCATTTATATTAATACAATGTATATTAATATTGCCAAGTTGGGTCTCATCTTTGTTAAAACTTTCATTCATCTCAACAATGAAAGTAATTAAAAGGTCTTCTAATGAAGGCTTCTTCCCAACTATTGGTTGATTAAATCTCGGCAGAGGTTATAGACATTTCTTGAGTTACCATAAACAAAATTCTCACAATTACAAAGGTCCCGAATAATAATGTATGGGCAATTGTTTTGGTATGTTGTTACTTCTGCAATTGAAATTCTAGTTTTTGACATATTGAACTTGCTTTGGATCATCACCTTCACCAGTATAAGAAAAACTAGCAACCGTTGTCGGATCCTTGCTTGATGAATCTTTTCTAGCATTTAGTGCTAAAATTTCACTTGTTAAGGCCGAAACTTAATCTAAAAGAACAATTATAAGATAAACCTTATGAATTCTCGTGACCTTTTTCACAATAGACCTCTCATTGTTAGACGTCATCTCTTCCAATAAAATTTGAACTTCATTAGTTTTCTTAAATAATAAAGTATCATTGGCCACTATATTAACTATTGTTTATGTTTGCCCATTCAATCTATGGTAGAATAGGTCGGTTTAGAACTAATCTGGTTACTTATATTGAGAGAACTTTCAAATAAGATGCTTAAATTGCTCTCATGCCTTAAATAGAGGCTCAAAATCCATTTTACAAAATTGTGCAATTTCACTCCGGAGTTGATAAGTCTTTGATGGAGGAAGAACATACTAAGAAACTTTTACGCCAATTCTCCTGAGTTGTAATACTCTCAAATTATAAAGATTGGAGCTAAACCTTCACCCTTTCCCTAATAAATAAAGAAAATAAGTGCAACTGAATGATGTCTATTAAAATGTCATTTACCTTTATTTATCACAAATCTCTAAAAACAAGGCTAGGTGAATACTAGGGTCTTTACATAGTAATCCTCTATATTGATTTTGTTAGACCATATTGATGAAAGGCGGCTTCAACTCAAAAGTTATTAACATTGATTGCTTTGAGATAACTTTTTAAAAATTTATCATTAACAATAGGCTTGAAATAAACCATGCAAGGCCAATGCCTTCTTTCACTATAGTTTGAACTATGTTTGTTCTTTTTCTTCTTAGCTCTATAAAGTACACTCTTTTTTTTGGATTAATTGGTAACAATTCCAAACTACAAGTTCTTATCGGGCACCTTCCAATAACAAAATCAACCTAAACTTAGTAAAAGTTAAAGGAAGTAAATGCTTAAATTAATATCAAGTCACTTAACCACAATATTAGTAAAAATTTAAAAATTACACTTTATGTTCATGATCTATCTTTACTTATGTGGGTGTATTGGTGAAGACCTTATTATATATAGATCAGTATATATTTATATCTGGATGGTCTAGATGGTTAATCTTAATATACCATGTGCTTAGTGGAAGCTCATACAGGCATATAGGTATTCAGTGAGGACGATGTACTGAACATGCTCAATGAGGACCTCCAATAGATATCTCATAAAGTCCTCAATAAAGGGTCATCTTGAGTTTAGTAGTATTCATAGTCATTTGCCTGAGCACCATAGTAGACATATGAGTAATCCATCATTCTTGGGTTCCATAAATGTCAAAGACCTTTTATAGTCTGACAGTTAGGTGTCGTTGGGTATAGTCCGATGCTCATGAAATTCGGTGTGTGTAGATATAGGATCCGTTAGCTCATATAGTGAGTTATATATCCTACTGCTCCGAGATTGTATTACAGGAAGTCTTGTGGCCACAAGTATAAAACCCAGAAAAGAGTTTCCCGTAAGATAAAAAATATTACAAAAGTGTTTGTGCATATTATTAATGGAAATATGAATCTGGAGATAATTTCACAATTGAGCATATAGAGATTTGATGATGATGATCTATATCTCTGTTCTTCCAGGATATAAATGACAAAATGAGGGATTATACGAATATGTATTAACCTCAGCTTGTATGGTTCAATGTGTCATTTTATAACTTCATAATATGTCTAAAGGCATCGTTTACAGACTTAGGAAAGAGTTTCGTAAAACAAACGGGTGTGATCCTAGGGAGTCTCACAATATGAAGTGTACTTATTGAGTACTGGGGTAGCACATTATGTATATTGCAATAGGATATTAGATTATCTTTCTACTGCACTGATTTGTATGTGACACATACAAACAATTAATAACATTTGAATTTTAATATTAACATTTGCACCCTATAAATAGCACACTTACAAATTGGTATCAGAGCATATGTTTGTGAGCTGCAATGCTAGAGGTTTCTGTCTCTAGTATCACATCACAACAAAGTCAGCACTATAATGCTGTGAGTCAACTCACCGTTCTACTCACACTATTTACTCCTATTTTTTTAATTGTTTAAAAATGCATATAATATTTATTTATGCAATAATAAATGTTATTAAATTACATTAAACTGTGATCCACTTGTTTGTATTTTAACTATAATGGGAGCCCTGCTGGTGAAAGTTAGTTGTGTTTGTACAAAATAAATAGGTGATTGAAATTCAAATCCTCATGAGTTGGGGACAAGAGTACTAAAATATCTCTTAATTAAATTAAATAGTATTTTATTATAAGATAATGTTACACATTTGTTGTCTTGTCAATATGGTATTAGACAGGTCAAGAGATTTATCGGTGTGATTTATACTATACCGGTTTAACATGAGATGATGTAAATATATATAAACGTATTGTCTAATATTACGAAAGCATGAGGGTAATATTAGTAACATATATTTGATCATTGGCAAGTTAATCTGGAATACACTTACCCAACATTGCTAAAGCATAAGGATAAGACTATTTAAGATCAGTGGTAAGAATTGTATGAGATGCAATTAACAAGAGTTGTCCACCTTTTGGGTTTACAATGGTTAATATTGCTAAAGTGTGAGGTTAGAGTAAAATGCCAATAGGGTCCATTTCCTGTTGTACAATTTAAAGAGTTTAAACTAACATTTTCCCATTTAAGAGATTTAGAGAATTATGTAAAGTAGTAAGAAGGTGTCTTTAGATTAAAAATGTATAAATGTTATACCCATATTATTTATTAATGATTAAAAATATTCCGCTACATATCTCATGTTGTGTTTTTTAGAGATAAGATAACTATGAACAATTCGTTAGTATACTTAATCTAGACACATTAACTATAGGGCACCGAAAAATATTATAACTTGCTTATGAATCTAAGAATAGTCTCAGATTTAGAAAAACTTAGATATATTATTGATTAGAAGATAAGTTAGAGTTATTTCTAATAATATCTCTTTGGAAGAGGTGAAAATTTATCATAAATAGATTAAGAAGGATTTAAGAGTCAAATCATATATCCTGGCCTCAATGCCTAATGATCTTTAATGCAATCATATACACATGAGATGTGCAAGTGGTAAAGTATTAAGCTTTGTCTGAAATTTATTTCATATATCTAAACTACAAATAAAGAATCGTTACAGTTGAAAGTGTTTCCACTGTAGTGAGGTTTGACATAGTAATCATTACTATTGAATGTACCTTACCTTAGAAAAGATAGACCCTTTAGATGTTTGTTTATCAATTATTGATATTTCATTAGCACATGATACTAAGAAGTGCAGAGATATAAGATACCACATGTCCTTATTATATTTGCAGAGCATGGTATAATTTGAAGGATGCTAGAAATCTATGAGATGAGAAGTATAGCTTTATGTAGGACATAGAGATTTCCTATACATGGTAGCTATTAGGACTTTTAAGTCACTTCTCTATTCTGAAAAAAGCATAATGTCGTATAGTTGCTATTTTGTGCCAAACATTATTAGGTAAATCATATCACTCTCTGTATAAAGACATAGAGGGTTATTATAAATAAATCAAGAACAATTCCTCATATTTATATAATAAGAATAATGTTTTGTTAACTAAGTGTCAGTTATTTAATGGCTATTATATCTTAAATACAACAATAAATGTCTAGGTGAACAGAACAAATACTAATTTAGGAACTTTGAATAATAAAGAATTGTGGCACATATGATTAGGATGTAGACGTGAGACGATTATCCCGTCTAGTTAAGAATAAGTAGATTCTTGATCTAACTATGGAACCATGGCTAGTTTATAAATCCTGAATTTAGGGGAAGATGACCAAATCTTTATGTAGGTGTTAGACATCAGGCCACTGATTTATTAGAACTGGTATATAGTAATGTATATGGTCTAATGAATTATACAACCGCTAGGTGGATTTTGTACTTTATTGTCTTTATCGAGATTTTCCACGATACAAACTTGTGTTTTTAGGAAACACAGATCCGAAATTTTTGAAGTATTCAAAGAGTTCCAACTAGAAGTAGATTAATAAACCTTTATGCATATTGAATGCCTTGGTGAGATCAAGACGATTTATATATGTGTAATATCCAATCCCTATTAGTAGTATTGGCGCCTAGATTTCAGTATAGAACAAATAAGACACCGTAGGGTTACTCGATTTTAACCCTATTAGAAATATTTTCTTTATAGTGCACGTGAGAGATATTAGACCTAATTTGGTAATTTCACACTTGATCGGTGCGCCGAACGACCCTAGAATATTTTTAGAATTTTTCTCTATTGGCTTGGAAAAGAAAATTCTAATTTACTACATGAATTTCTATTTAAGGGTTATGAATGGAACAAGCTTTTGTTGAGAAACATAATCCATATATTAGAGAATGGACCAATTAGAAGAAATCTCATGGATTACCATGTTGGAAGTTCTAGTTAGTTCTTTGGACTATTCCAACTAGATAGTTACAAATGAACTAATTACATAATTAGTTTTCAACTAATGGCAAATTAGTAATTTTTAGAAAGTTGAAGGGCAAAATGGTAAATAGAGGGAGGACTATAAATAGGTTGGAAGTGTGTAGATTTTGAAGATGATCAAAAGCAAACACTTAGAACAAAAGAGAGAAAATTCGAGCTTGGAAATGGGGGCTGCTACAGTGACCTTTCAAGTTTTATTTTCATGAATTTTCATGTGTAATCAAGCCAAATTAAGGTTACAAACCAATCCTAAGCTCAATTGAAGTCTTTATTAGAGGAAATTCAAGAAAAAGAGGTAAGAAAAGTATCTTTTATGAGTTTGATAAGTGGGAATTCAAGAATGTGTTAATTGATGTTCTTATGTGTATTCTTGGCTTAGATTGAGTTGAATTCTAGTTTGGAGCTTGAAGGAGTCATCAATTTGAAGAAATTGGCAAGGTGAGAATTAGGGTTTTTGGTGATTTTGTTGTAAAGATTTCAATTGATTGTAATTAGGGCTTTAGAATGAAATTGGCATGATTTTGTTTTAATTGGAACAAGAAATTGAGAAAAGGGATGTGTTGGAACCTAGGGTGAAATTCTGCCACTTTAGGGAAGTTAGGAATTGAGTGGTGTTTTGATTGAATTGTTGTGTGTAAATGATGCATATTGTGAATTGAATGTATATGGTTGATGAAAAAACCCAAAAATAAAGAAAATGGGACATAATTGTCCATATTGAAAAGGTAAAGGGCAAGTATGTCCAATCAAATTATAAGGTGTTCAATAATTTTCAGGGCGCCGGATGGTGAGTTAGTTTCGATTATGGCTCCGTAACTAAAATCGGGAAGTAGTTTACATCCGGGCTTTGTATGCCGATTAGGGTATTTAGTAGTTAAATGAGATTCTAGTGTTCGATTTGGTTCTAAATGTCATTTATAGCGCGTAGGTGAGGATAACCGAGAGCGTCAACGGGAGCAGGAATCGGGAGCGAAATTGAGCGCGGAGCGGTTGTAAGTGAAAATCTGTTATTTCTTTTACTTTTCGGTTATTATATTTTTGCACAATGACTATGTATATTTTATGAGCTGTCGATGCATAAATATGATTTATGATCTGGATATATTCATAGACATGCTTTACATGATCGATTTGTGAAACAGTTTTAAAATTTCTGCATTTGTTTTAAGGCCATTGGTACCCTCAGATTATAGTGGTGATGATTGTATTAGACCCGGCCGGTATATCCCGTGCACATGGGCAGGTCTTGGGGGTATGTCACTAACTCCGAAAAGTCAGGATGTCGAGTCATGTGAGTCGCTCTATGTGTACGGGATATTGTCTCGCTATATGCATGCGATGTAGGATTCCGCTGCGTAGCCAGTGAGATATCTTGAGATGTCACTGTAGGTGCTGTTAGTTGAGGTGCCCCGTGACCTACTCACGTATGCGGTGCTAGTTGAGTCGCTGCGTGGGTATAGAGCTTTAGGGTTTCCATTGGTACAGTTTAGAAAGAAAATGGCCGAGCGAGGATTTTACTAGTTTTTTATTTACCGATAGCATTTATGCATTTATATGCATACAGCAGTTATTATGTTATACAGATTTTGAATATAGTTTTTCAAAGATGTAGATAAAACCCGCTCAGCAAGATTTCATTAGCATATGATATTAGAAACCGTTTTACAATTTTACATCCGTTTTAGAAGCATAATTTCTGCATGTACTTTAGAAATTGTTATCTTTGTATAATATTCTTGTAATTGAATTCTCATTTACATTCACTGAGCTCCTTTAGCTCACTCGTTTTATGTTTTATGTTTTAAACCCCTTTCCCAGGTGCAGGTCTCGGAACGCAAGCTGCTGATTCTCCTATCGCCGAGTAGTGGGCCGAATCCAAAGATAATTTTTGTACATGTAAATGTGCTAATAGCACTCTTTACTTTATGCATAATAGTTGTAGGCATGTATATTTGTAAGTATGTATTGAATCAAGAAGAAGAGATTTCCAGTTTATGATGATCGTTTTTACTTTTTATGATTATGCTTATTTTGTGATTTACACAAAATAATTAAGTTGTGTTGGATTTGATTTGAAAAGGATCGGAGGTCCGAATTGGTAGAATTGAGATGTGTTCGAATTAGAAGTGAAATTTCTTTGCAGGTTTATATGGATTTTCCGGAAAACAGGGGAAACTTTATCCGTTTGTTTTTAAAACTAAGATGTCGTTTTCATGTATATTACTAGATCTTCTTAGTAGTAACAAGAATTAAAAAGGGGTTCGCCTCGCGGAATTCCTTAACTTACCCAGTTAGGTTCGGAGGAACTTCCGTCGGGGTGGCCGGCAGGGCCGCTGGGATCTATAGTAGAGGGTCTCGGGTCGGGTCCTGTCAATATGAGTAGTAAATTTATAGATTATTTAAAAGAGAATGAGATTATTGCTCAATATAGTCCTCTAACCACTCCACAATGCAAAGGTGTTTGAAAAGAAGGAATCAGACTTTATTAATATAGTCTGATCGATGTTGAGCTTTACTCATCTTCTAGAATATCTATGGATACTGCTCTAGAAACTATTGTTCACTTATTGCACAGAGTTTCATCAGAAGTCATTCCTTTTACTCTGTATAAGATATAGACTTGAAGGAAACCGAGTCTTAAGTATGTTAAGATTTTGGGTTGCTCTGCTTGTATAAGAGTTACACAATAGGTATGCTTGATACCTGAAGATGCCTTTGGTATTTTCTTAGTTAAAGAAAATGATCTTTAAACCTGTAAAGAAGTAATGTTAGACATTGATTTAAAAAAATGGCTAAATGCTATAAAATCCAAAATTCACTATATGCATGGCAATCAAGTCCAAGACTTGGTTGTACTTCCCATAGAAATGGTTCCTATTTATTGTAATTGAGTTTATCAAACAGAAGTGTAGGCTTAATATGAAGATAGAGACCTTCAAAAACTGATTGGTGACAAACGGTTACACTTAAAGATCTGGGATTGGTTATGGGAAAAGCTTTTTCACTAGTAACCATATTTAAGTCAATTCAAATTTTATTCGCTATTGCAGTATACTAAGATTTTGAGGCCTTGTAGATGGATATAAAGATTACATTCTAGAATGTATACCTTGATCAAAAAATATATATGGAATAGTCTACACGTTTTATATTCAATGTCACTTTTAATCAAATATGTAAACTAAACAAAGTTCAAGTTGACTTAAACGGTTCTCCCGTAGCTGGAATCTTCATTTTAATAAGAAAATCAAAGAGTCTGATTTCAACAAGAACAAAGAGAAAACGTGTGTGTTAAGAAATGGTAGTAGGACCATGTTTATCTTTTGAGTTCTCTACGAGGAAGACATATTCAATGTTGGAAACAACGTTGATATGTTGCAAGTCAGTCAATTAAGAGTTATCTGAACAAAAACTTCTCCATGAAAGATTTGAGAAGGCTTCATATATACTCGGTATAGAAATTTATAGAGATAGAGCTAGGAGTCTGATGGGACTATCTCAATCTTCGTATATAGACTATATCCTGAAAAGGTACAACTTTAGTAACTGTGAGACAGTTAATATGCCTTTCAAATATGGCATTCATTCTTTTAGGAGGAAGTGTCCTCAACAAGAAGATAAAACTATTAGAGTGTCTAATATACTATGTACCTCAATTATAGGTAACTTGATATATGTCATACTATATACAAAATCTGGATATAGATGGTTGTAAGTGTTATGAGCCAGTATCGGTTTAATCTAGGTAACTACCAATGAATGTCCATGAAACATATCTAAAATACCTAAGAGGTATAGAGGATAAGTTTTTGAATCATGGAGAAAGTTACTTATATATAAGAGGATACACAAATTTTAACTTCTAGTCTGGTCCAGATGATACAAAGTCTACATCTAATTTTGTGTTTCTTCTCAACGGTACTGCAATTAGTTGAGAGTGTAATTTAGATATCCACAACTGATTCTACCTTGGAGGAAAAATATGTTGTTGCTTCAGATGCCTATAAAAGAAGTTCTATAAAAATGCAAGTCAGTTGCTGAACTTAGAATAATTCTAAGTTCAATGGATCCAATCCTACTAAATGCAACAATAACAGAGAAATTGCTCAAGTCAAGAAGTTATAAGGTGCACTCAAATTACGATCATGTGATTCTAAATACTATATAATTATAAAGTTCTTTGCTATTGGAGATGTAATAGTATCTATGATACATTCCATGGATAATATAGCGGATCCACTCAAGTCTTAACTCCTATGGTGTTTGAGAAATACCTGAAGTCGATAAATATAAGATATCATCATAAATTGCACAAAAGAAAATGAGAGTTTGTTGGAGATGGTGCTTACGTGTAATTTCAATATTATATAAATATTATTTGTTTAATATTTATACAATAAATATTTTGAATAAAATCGTTAAGATTATATATATATGGTAAGATGATTGTAATATTTTAGACACTGTATGATCTGAAGAAGTTCAGATCTAGTTTAAAGGAGTTTAAATCAGTGTTAAGAGTTATTAACGCTGAGATTTATAAATAGTAAAAGTTAGCATTACTAAGAGTCAACAAGTTATAAGAGTCATTGAAATCTAAAGAGTTAGAGTCTTATCTAAAATATGACAAAGACATGTGGATATATTATCAAGACATAGTTGCAAGGAGTTGCAAATAGTGCTAGGAAATGTCATTGTGCAAGTATGTTCTCAAATCATATATATTTATTTCTGATCTATCTTTATTGATGTGGGCCTGTCGGTGAAGGCCTTATTATATACAAATCAATGTATATCTATATCTGAATGGTCTAGATGGTTAGTCTTAGTATACCATAAGCTTAGTGGAAGATTGTATAGGCCTACAGGTATTTAGTGAGGACTGGGTACCGAACAGATTCAATGAGAACCTCCAATAGATATATCCCATAATGCCGTCAACTAAAGGTCTTCTCAAGTTGAGTAGTATTTGTGGTCCTTTGACCTGAGCACTATGGTGAACTTATGAGAAATTCATTACTTAGGTTCCACACATGCCAAAAACATATTATGGTCTGATCGTTATGTGTCGTTGAGTATGGTCTGATGCTCATGGAGTCCGAAGTAAGTAGATATGGTATTCGTCAGCTCATATAGGTGAGCTATATATATTAATGCTCCGAGATTGTTTTCAAAAAGTCTTATGGCCACAAGCATAAAACTCATGAAAAAGTTTCCCGTGGGATAAAAAGTGTTTGAGTATATTGTTTATGAAAATATGAATCTGGAGATAAATTCATGGTTGAACATATGGAGATTTTAAGGTAATGATCTATGTCCCCGTTCTTCTAGGATATAAATGATGAAATGAAGGATTATACGAATATATATTAACCTCAGATGGTATAGTTTAATGCGTCATTCTGTAACTTCCATAACGTGTGTATGGGGCATCGTTTTACAGAGTTAGGGAAGAGTTCCATAAAACAAACGGGTGTAAGTTTAGGGAGTCTAACAATATAAAGTATACTTGTTGAGTACTAAGATAATGCACTAAGTCGAACAGTTCAATTTGAAAAAACTTTAGGAAGTAGAAATTGGTTCAAGGTCTCTAGGGAAGCTGACAAGTTGTAAGTGATGATTAATCACTTGCTACCCACCTCATGCTACCATTTGTCAAACAAAAGCATGGTCGAATGCTTTAAATAGTTGACAAATGGCAAATCAAATTCCCACTATTTCTTAGCTCAAAGACATACTTCTTTAATGTTCAAGTATGTGTAACAAGATTGCAATTGTTAAGAGTTGACAAACTTAAGTGCTACACTATTACTTGACCAATTGATAACCAAATGTCAATTAAGGACAAGCGCCCTTGTAAGCTTGAGAAGCATCTTATGTTGCAAATTGTTGCAATTTAAAAAAGTTATCTATATGTCTTTCATTCGGCAATAACTTGAGTGAATTAGAATTGTAAATGTTACAAATTTAATTGCTTACATTTTTTAAGTGTTAAACAAAAAAAGAAAATACGGCAATTGAAAATAATGGGTTGTGTGAGAAATATGGATGACTAAGTAAAAAAGTGAGACTTATTTTACTTAGTTAACATTCGACCATTTTAAGGAATAATTTACAAAAGTTATATATTAAATTTACACACGGCCAAAGAGAAAAGTAAAAGTTCAAGTGTTGAGCTACTATTCCTACTGAAATAGAAAGTTATTATTCTAGTTCCAGTAATCTCATCAGCATTTTTGGACTCGAATTGTTTAAAGTACAGCTTTAGGTTGTGTCACTAATTCTATTAGGTGTAAAAAATTTAAATTTATGTGTATATTGCAATAAAAAAAAATAGATTTCTTTTTTGTTGTGCTGATTTGTATGTGAGATATGTAAATAATAGATAAACTTTGAATTGTTATGTATACATTTATACCCAATAAATAATACACTTACATTTTACCTCTAGGACTTTACCTAAAAGAAAGAAGTCTGAGGTGAGAGTAGTAGATGAAAGTTATTTCCTAGTGACATATAATTGCTAAATATTAGCACAGTTAAGTGTTAGCTGGTTATAATACTCAGCAGATTCAAGAGTTTGAGCCTTATCTGTAATGGGAAATAGACCTGAGAATATACTAGTAACTACATAGTTGCAAGAGTTGCAATCGGGTGCCAGAAAATGCAAGTTGCATAAGTATGTTCTCGAATAATTATCCCTGAACTATTTCTACTGATGCGGGTCTGTCGGTGGATACCTTTTTATATAGATCAGCATATGTCGTACCTATATGGTATGAATAGTCATTCCTAGCCGATTGTGAGCTTGGAGTTTATATTAACATATGGGTATCAAATAGGACTGGATATGGGACAGATTTACGAAAGCCTTCGATAGACATTCAATGTAAGTCGTCAACAGAGGGTCCTCTCAAGTTGAGTAGTATACGTGATCTTTTGACTTAAGTGTCACGGTGGGCTTGTAAGTGATCTACCATGTCACAGACCTTTCATAGTGTGACTACTGGGTGTCACTGGGTATGGTCCGATGTTTATGGAGTCTGGTGTGTAGAGATATGGGATCCGTCAGCTTCCATATGGAGTTTGATATCCAGATGCTTCGAGACTGTATCTTAGAAAGTCTTGTGACTACAAGCAATCGTCCTGGGAAAGAGTTTTAACAGGGTAGAACAATATGGCAAATGAGTTTGCACATATTGTTCATTGAGATACAAGTCTAGAGATAGGACATGCATGAGCATAAGGGAATTTGACAGTGATAATCTATATTCCCGCACATCTAGGATATCATGACGGAAGTACTATACTATGTGTTGTAACCTTAACTTGTATGGTTTAACGCACTGATTTGTATATCTGTAACGTATGTGTGGGGTATTGCTCACGGACTAATAGAATAGTTTCATTTGACGAATCGGGTGTAGGACCTTGGAAGTCCTATGATATGGAGTGTACTCGTTGTGCACTAGGGCAGCGTGCCAGATTAAATTTTTTAATCCAGCAATATTTAACACTACTACGAGAATTCGTACTTGTCTGTATTTAAGTATTAAATACAACAATTAGTTAATAATTGTTATTTACTAATTGTATAAGGACATGTAGCGTATTGTGAACCCTCGGTTGAGTTTACCTAAGTGTGAGATTTAGTGAAACCCACTAGAGGGTAAACTTGGTAACTATTTATGAGGGGCAAAATGGTTTTCTCACTTTGATTATTTAATTGTTAAATAATTAAAATCTCTCTTAGTATATTATATAATATTTTATTATATGATATTATATATATTAATATTTATTTTGGGTACCATATAGTTGGCACCCATTTGTATTTTTATACTATTATTTTATAATATATTATATTATTATTTTATATATATATATATATAAAGAGAGAGAGAAAAGCAAGTGTAGTTGTTGTTGGGCAAAAATTGCCCGAAAGAGAAATGGAGAAATGGAAGAAGAAGAAGAGAAAAGAAAGAAAGAAGAAAAAGAGAAAAAACAAAAGGAAAAAATAAAATTGTTTCATTTTTTTCTATGTTTCCAATTAAAGTAATAGTGAATTGCTTCAAATTCTCAAATTCTTATCTTTTTGGAGAAAATGATAAAAACACACACCGACCATTTTGAGGTTTAAGAGTTAAACCCGATGCTGCGTATAAGGCTGCTGTTCTAGCTCACCAAGCCCACCGTGTTGGTGACTAGAACTGCCCGCGAGTTGGGCTCTATGCGGACTCCAAAAAAAATACATGTATAACGTTACACGTTGAGGTGACTTTTCTATCCTATAAATATATTAATGTGATTAATATATTTTATTTATTGTGTTTATTGCAAGTTTCACGTTTCCGTCAGACTTAAATATGTACTTTATATGTATTTAAGTAATAGACACAATAGCACATACATACACCCACGTGTCTTAGATCCGTCGCCAACACATAAAACATATGGCATTCATTTGTTGGAGTGCACTGATCTTATAGTTAAGAGACGATTCGGTCCGGTTTTGACTAGAATCGGATTAATATGTTGTTATTTAATTCTTTAAGGGAGAATCGAAAAAGACCAAAAATATTACAAAAATCAAAAGAATTATTTTCGACTCAGTTCAATTCAATTTTGATTTTTAGGTTTGAAAATAGTTAAAAAATAAAAAATAAAACAAAAGCTGGATTGGATTTGAACCTACAACTAGAGAATGAATTTCTTTCACTTTACGAACTCAGTTGTATCTTGATTTTAATTTAAATTTCTTTCCATTATATTATATATAATATTTAAGATGTAATAATTGAAAAAAGTAAACTTATTAGACTTGAACCCAGGACCTAAAAGGACTAATACCTTTCTATTCACTGACATATATATATATATATATACAAAATTATAAGTTCATGGGATGCTAGTAAGTAGTAAAGCAGTGAATAGATTATCATCCTACGAGGATTGTTATCTCAAATTAATGATAATTACTAGGTTTTCACAATTTAATTTTACCTAGGCTATCTTAATTTTAAGTTAATTATGAAAAATAAACAAAATTATACTAAACAAATTAATAATCTTACAAGATGGGGAACCTATAATAACAGGGATCCTGGAGTCTTGATTTTACTCTATTCTTTCTATATCCTACTTATTTAGTAATTATTAACTAATTCAATTCATTTCATTAATCAAAGAGTTAAGATTAATCTTATTACCTTTTTTAAGCATTTAATGATATCATATGCATATATATTTAAGTTAATATCCCTATCTAACTTGTCTACCTATACATTTAATAAGTAACCTTTACATTGATTACCGAAGTACCATTGGGCTCTCGAACTCAATAACAACTAAAGTTATATTTCTCAAATCCGATTTATGAGTCAATCTCTCTCGAGCATCAGAACTCAATAATCTAAAATAACTAATTTATTTTCTAACAAATTAGAAGTATTAAGCATAAAGAAATATAAATGATTTGAACTTAACTTTGTTAATAATTACTAAATCATTCAAACATAGTATCAATAGAGCTATATTAAGCCATAGAATGAAGTTTAGCTAACTATAGATACACTCATAACTAAAATCATTAAGACATTCATAGTTGCAAATATGTTTAAAACAATGTTTATAAATACAAACTTCAATTCAACAAGGGAAAAGGGAAAAGAGAAAAGGAAGACAAACTCATATGGAGATGATCTTTAAAGCTTGAATCCTTAATAAATATTTAGCCTTTAAGTATCTCTCTCTAGACAATAGCTCAATCTTTCTAAAAAACATTGTCTCGAAACCCTAATTTCATGCTCTTTTTTTACTATTTTGAATAGTTACCTCTTAGCTTCTACTTATAGGCTCCAAATAAGGTAAAATGTTAGGGCACAAAAACTCAGTCACGTAATCTGCTAGTAGCGCCATGGCTTGGATGACTTGGGGTTGCAACTTGGCCTCGATTTAGGCAAGGGTCGCATCCTAGATAGTTGGGCCCGACCTAAAGTCTCTAGATGAGTTAGGGTCGCGCCTAGGTAGGCTACGGCCTAAAGGTGTTGGATGAGTTGGGTCCGCGGCTTGGAGGTGCTACATTTTTTTTCATTCTTGCTCTAACGCCACACTTGAGATCTTAGGTCACAACTTGGTCTGTGAAAAGATCATTTTACCATTTTCTTCATGTTTCCTCTTTTCATTGCTCTTTTTTATTGAGACCTATAAAATAGCAATAACATTCATAAAAAGTCTTATATTCATACTTATAATAAGTAATTATCAAGTTATGAGAGTTAAAATATTATAAATAAAATCACTCATCACTTACTTTACCAACTTAACTGTAGTTTGTTTTTAGTTCAGAACACATTCCATACCATTATATTATATTTACTCTTTAAGATATAATAATTAAAAAACCAAACTTACTAGACCCGAACCTAGGACTTAAAAGGACTAAAACCCTACTTTACCAACTCAATTGCAACTTGTTTGTAGTTTAGAACACAATTCATTGTATTGTTTTATATTTAATCCTTAAGATAGAATAATTGAAAAAATAAAACCTATTAGACTCAAACCCCATACCTAAAAGGACTAATACCCCATACTTACTAATTGAGCTAAAGGAGACTTTTAAATGAAAATTCATCTTGCTTCTCATATTTAAAATTTAAAATATTAATAAGTAAAAAAAATCAATTTTCCTAATTCGGTTCCAATTATACGTATAACTAAACTGAAACCGAATCAGACTATTCAGCTTTTTAATAATAAAAATTGAAAAGTTTTTTAAAGAGTAGAAACTAAACCGAACTATACAAAATGAATATTAGTATTAATGCATAACAAAAATATTATACTAAATCAAATCAAAAGTATAAAAAGACTTTTAGTAAAACAAGTATGTAAAAAAAGTAGTAAAAAAAAAACTATTAAAGAAAACCCACTAAATAACGAAGTAATACCGACCCCCTTAGTAGTTCTGTTCTAGTCGGTTTAAATTTTTTGGTAACATTACGGTACATATGTACAATGATAAGTAGAGCTTCACATTCTAATTTTTAAAGGCGTTAATTAAATCAAGCAGCCTAAGCACGACAAGCCTCAAAGTGCTACCTACCCATGGCCTAACAAGTCGTGCTTAAGTAGCACTTTAAGGCTCAACTGGCCATACCAGCACGGGCCTGTGATATGCCCATGCTAAGCCCACAGACCCATTGTAGGCTCGTGTCTGGCACACCCATTGAGGGTTCCATTACAAAATATTAAATTCTGTAACCATAAGGTTATAAACCCAAGACCTCGCGCTAAAAAAATTAATTAAGTGTTACCAACTTCTAAACCAAATAGAACTTTGTTTATATTATTTAAATTTTAATATTCGTGTTAGAATACGATTAAATCAGTAAGAATTTTTTTTAAATATTTTATTTCATAAACATATTAAATTTCATCGTAACATAATATTATATTATAATTGCAATAATAATATTGTAATAATAATTAAAATTATTATAACTATTTTAAAATTATATTTATTATAATTGAAATTACATATTATAAATTGTATATAAATTTATTAAATAATGACATATAATAATATTATTCATTATATAATAAATTATGTAATTTATTAAATAAATGTATATATATATACTTGTGACTGTCAGTTAAATAAATAAGTCATAAATTTGAAATACAGTAGACCCACAAGTCTTATTAAAAAGAGAATTTAAGTGAGAGTTGATTATAAATCGCCGTCGGTTGTTAACTCAAAAGCAAGATTAGTCTACATTAATCCTTATACCATGAAGGATTTGTGTATGTAATGAAGGCAATAGGTCATCGGTCATATTTGGTTCATATAATTTGTTAAAATATCTTAATAATTTGAAGGTGAAATTATTATCAGTAATAAATTTTAAACAATATGTTAAGACGAAGTTAAAATGTATATTGTGTTTCACTTATATAACATTTGATTTATCTATTATTAATTAATATTGTATAATTATTATAAAGTTTCTTTTACTTGTTTTATTTGTAAGTAAGCGTAGGAAGGTGAAAATTTGATATAGAGAAAATGCAGCAAATTCTGTTTTGAGAAGGAATTTTTTTATATATAATCTATCACTGGAATAGAGACATGTGTATATATATATCCTTCATTAGCTTACAAAATTATCAAGAAACAAACTCTCGTGAGTTAAGTTAACTATTTCACAACTTTTGGAGGAAAAATCAAATACTCTTGTTAGAAATACTGAATGAACAATTTTGTATGAGAAAAAATTGAAATAAATATCAATGAAAGAGTTATGTTGGAGTCAAGCACGCGTTAGACGCATAAGAGATAAACAAAAAGAGACTTGAAAATGAGAAAAAGCGAAAAAAAAAAATAAAAGATTATTGTTCAGGTCGCAATGTCGTGGCACCAAAAACAAAAAGGCCAGCACCGCAATTGGCGAGGGATTGTATTAGAGTTGCGGCACCAAACCCTCAGTGCTGTAGTATCCAGTTTTAGAAAGTCTATTTTAGACTTATTATTTTGACTTGTTTGTTTTTGACTCTTAAATACGTGAACTTTTATTCTAATTATTAGGGTTTGTAAGCACATTTTAACTACTTCATAAATTCTTGTAAACCATTTATTTTGAGATAAAGCGTTATAGGAGACTATAAGAAAAAAGAAGAATTAAGTAGACACTAAATATTTATGGGCATTAGAGTAGAAGCGTTGTTTGAGTGTTAATTATTTTTGGAAGAATAAAGATACACCATTCAATAGATCTTTTGAGAGTTCTTCATTTTGCTCATCTTTGTAAACTTCTTTACAAGAGTTAATAAGAAAAATTAGAATCCTTTAATTTACCATGGACATAGGTAATTATCAAATAACGGATATTGATTATGTTGTGTTCTTATTAATATTTTTTGTATTCTTGTTATATTTGCTTAATAATCTCATATTTTTATTGCACAAGGGTATTAAGGTTTAAGATTGATACCTATTAAAGTTCTTCGCTTAACATAATGCCTAAAGAGAATGACGTTTTCCTTCAACAACTCTTAACTACTTCTGTTATATAGGTCTTTGCCTTATCAACTTCTTTGATACTTCAGCAGCCTTTCAGAACTCCCAGTATTTTATATTATCTAATACTCACTTTCAAGCTCAAGGTTTTGGTAAGACCTAAATCTTGATTATTTGATAATTAATTATATTAAATGGAAGTGGTTTGGTGAGTATATCAATTACCTAATTGGAACTTGGAATAAACCTTACTTCAACTTGCTTGTTTGTCACTTTTTTTCGAATAAAATAAAAATCCAATTCAATGTATTTAATTCTAACATGAAAATTTGAATTTAGTGCGAAAACTTGAACACTTCAATTGTCACATCATGAAACTAGAATTAAAGTTATAGACATTTGCAACTCTTCAAGTAAGAATTGAAGCCACAAAAACTTTAGTGTAGGATTTAGTTAAAAGCTTTGTACTCTACTTCTGCACTTAATTTAGATACAACATTTTGGTTTTTAAGGCGACCAAGATACAAGATTGTTTTCCAAGTAGACGCAATATCCTCCAATATAGTACGGTCACTTTTCCAATCTGCATTGGTGAAGCCAATAAGCTACAACTCACCAATACATTCAAAGCGCAATCCAGTATAAAGTGTAGCTTTTAAATAGATGGGAACTCTATTAATTTCTTACCTGTGCTTATGAGTTGGTGCAACAAGAAATAGGAAAATTTATGCACTAAATAAGAAATCTCAGGTCATGAAAGAGTAGCATATTATAAGGTTCTCACATTCCTACAATGCGATATAGAATCATCAAATATCTCATCATCTTCTTTAAGTTGCTTCTAACTTGTTCTTATTGGAGTATCACTGTCTTTGCATTTTGACATTTGAGCTTTAGCCAACAAATCATTAACATACTTAGCTTGTGACAGATGAAGTCAAGTCTTTGTAGGTATTACTTCAACTCTTAAAAATAATTGAGACTTTCTAAGTCTTTTAGAGCAAAAGTTGTACCCAAAGACTCAATGAACTACTCTAATTGTGTTTTGACTCATAGCCAGTAATAATGATATCATCCATATAAACTGATACCAAAATAAGTTTTCCCTGAACAATCTTGATGAAAAGAGAAGTATCTAACCTGAAGTTAACAAATCTCACTGTAAAAGTGCTGCTTTAAACTTATCATGCTAAGTTCTCGGTATTGTTTTCCTCTTAATTATGATTTATAATTGGTCATGATTGAAATTCAATAATGTTATATTTGCATATTTTATATCCCAACTTTATATGTCGAGTGATATAGCAACAATTAAAAAGTGTTATAGGTTAGCATTTATTAACATTTTAATTCCATTGTTAATTCATTAATTACACTGCTATCAACAAATATTATGTCATAGTAGGTTTACAAAGTATAGCATTATCACATATTAAATCTCTTTTTTTAAAATTGATTATATGAACTAAATCTTTTATCACCTTACCAAAAAAATATAGATTTAATTAATTTATATCCACAACATTATTTAATTAGATGATAATAACTCAATTCCGAACTTTTTAGAAAGTTATAAGGATTAAAACTCAATCAACTAACTTCTTAAAATATGTATAAACATACTTAAATAGTTAAGTCTAACTTCCTTGGGGTAATATATTATTAATATACATCTGTGATCAATTTTTTTTTCTTTCCTAAATCGAAGTATTTGATAGTTAATACATTAGCTGGCCCTCCAAACAACCGAAAGATCCTAGATCCTCTATTGAACTGCAAAAATCTTTGTGCATAAAAATGTTGGGCTAATTGATTAGGGCCTGACTTGAAAAAGAGAAAAACAAATTGGTAACTCTTATAAGAAAATGATATAATAAGTGATATCTTACTAAATTAATAAGGTAAATCTTATAAGAAAATGACTAATCTTGAAATTTCTTAAATCAATTCAAATAAAGTAATTTAAGTCTGTCTTAAATAAATTTAGTTTAATTCAATATTATCTCACTTAAACCAAACTTTCATATCTCTTCAATAGATTATGTTTGATTTAATTTTTTTACAAATTGTTTTTAAGCCAAACTCTTTATATAGTGCTAGTTTCTCTTGCTATATCAACTATATATTATACTTAGGGCTTTTTTTTAGAATCAATCTATCTACCACTTTTGTAGGCAAACCTCTTTTTTTTTCACATGCACTCATTGTCATTTCCTTTCTTTTAATCTAGCAACATGCTAGAATCATCTCACTGAGTTCTTTATTTTTTATTTTTAACACAATTGAGACTATCAATTATTAGGATAACTTTATTTCTAAATAATTTTGAGTGCTCCATTAATCTAAATCAAAGATTTTTTTCATAATTTATGTATGAACATTACTTCTATAGATGCAACTTTACTCTTTGTCTCTTTTTTCCTTGATGACGATAGTTGAACTTAAATCTTTTTCTTGAAATTTGTCCATGTTTTTGTTATGTTGAATTACTAAATCACAATTCCACACTACTACAAATAAGTAATATAATATAATTAGAGTGTTCTTCCCATGTGGAACTTTTGATCCTATTTTTATTAAGTACTAAAATTACGTCTTCTTATTTTTATCCAGACAATTAGAAAGCAACTGCCTTAATCTAAATTAAATTGAACTAAAAGTAACATACAAAAGATGATTCTACAAACAAGTATGAATTATCAGAATGAATTAAACCTAAGATAACAACTATCACTCGATATTTTATTTGACTCAATTAATCTCTTCTTAATTTACTTCGTCAATATGGATTATTGGCAAAGAAATAGTGCTCTGATTTTGTGTTTTCGCTCTCTTGTTGCAAACAATCTCCTCTTTGATTTTTAACATTTGTTCTAATTTCTCTAAAACTTATTCACTTTTGTGCTTTCTTGTGATGTCTTTGATTTTTTGCTTATAAGGCCTCTATTTATAAGTTTAAAGCTCTCAATTAAGGTATCCTTTACGTCTAAGGCAAGATAGGAATTCCTATTTTTCGTCCTAGTATCGATACCTTAACTAACCAGTGTTGCAGTGCTGGCTTAATTTTGGTCTTACCATTGTGATGCTGCCTTCTTAGCGTTGTGATGCTTAGCATCTAGATTTTGGTTAATTTATGGGCCACATTAGTGTTGTGGTGCTATATCTTGGGTTCCACGGTACTCAAATTAAAACTTAGGGGATCTTCCTTATGTTCCAACGTCGCGACCTTGGCATGTTAGCGTTGCAATGCTCAAGTTCTGTTTTGGGATCTTTCTTTTCTCCTCCCTAGCGCTGCAACACTGCTTTTAGGGCAATGACATTGCCTTCTATTTTGATCTTTTCACCCTTTTTTCATCTAATTTCAATGTCTTGCAACAAATGTCTTTAAACCTATAAATTAACCATAATTTTTATAATTAGCTAATATTTGAAATTAAATGAACAAATACTAAGTCCAAAGAGATAAAAATAATAATCATAATTATGCCTATCAAATTTCCCAAAACTTAGTAGTTTTCCCATTCTCGAGCAAAGAGAAACAAAAACAAATAAAGCTAAATATTTAAAAACAAATTAATGCATTGGTTGATGATTAATACTTGGCCTCAAAGATTGTATCTTGCCTAAAACTCTTAAGAAACTTCTAAATAGCTTAAATATCCATAATTCCTAATCCTTAAACTCATTTCATCCTATAAGTGATTACCTGGCGTATATGTGTATAATCATTATTATCAGTCAAATGCACCTAGAGTGTTTTATGCATACAAGAAGAAATTTGGTCTCCACGAATTTTTATTTCAATTTCACACATATGCTTTTTTTTCATATCACTTCCCACTAATGTAGACACACATAACCAAAGATCAATTAGGTTTTTTTTAGCTTGTAATGTAAGCCTTAGGGCGAGGGTAGAATAATCAAATTCTTTTTTGGTTTTACTCACAACATAAACATACAAGAATCTAGTTTAACCTTTGAATAATTTTTCCCCAAACTTTAAAATTTTATATTTTGTTTGAGCAAACAAAACATACATTATTTCTTTCCTTCTCACTTCTGCTTTTCCCTAGACCCAATCTTTTATAGAGTGATCTAATAAGACTACCATGCAATGGTGAGATGGGTGTTATGAGGAATATTAATTCTGGCTAAGGTGTAATTTTGTGGTTAATCAAAGAAAACAGATGTTTAGGCTTAAAGAGGGTGACTAGGTTCAAATGGTTCAAATAGGGTCTAAAATCATTTCTTTAATCATATGTGTCCTAGGACTCCACCTCAAGTGATAATCAACTAAGTTCTAAAGTGTTTTGAGACCTTTTTTGTACTTGTTATACATAAATTTCTCTAGGTTAGTAATTAACTTAAATAATCCTAACTATATGCTCAAATGAATTAAATAATCATAAATAAGGCAGAATTCTTACATAAGATTTAGACACATGAATAGTTAAAGTATATATTGATTCCTGGGAATTATGGCTTTTATAATCAATTTTCTATTTCTTATCACTGACTTGTAATCATCTTATGATAAGAACAATACGAATAAAAAAATATATTAAAAGAAAATACATAAATAAAATATAAATAGATAAAAAGAAGCCATTTTGAGAATAAGGAATTTCCTCGCCTCTAAACTTTAAATTTTGACATTGTCCCAAAGGAAAGTGGAAAATTGAAAAAATGAAACACTTCCTTGAATGATGCGCAGTACTCTTACTCGTTGTCCATGTCGATTGGAACATAAGCTATTGTCAGCGATGCAAGATAGGCAAGAGGTGGTGAGTGTTGGCTAGTGTTGATTCCTAAATAAGTGGTAGTTAATTGCATCTATGGAGCCTGATGGGATACCTACTGACACACTATTGCAAATGCACCTAAACGTTAGTGTGAAAGTTTAGGAACTCTCGCTAGTGATTGAAAGTCATATCGATTAGGGTAAATCTCTCTAAAATAGAGGGTAATCAAGAGGAAAAAGCTAATGGCTAGTTAAAAGGTTTTAGATACAGATTTTGTTGATCATTTACTGTACAAACCCTATAGATCATAATGATATCGAATGGGTAAGAAGGGTGCATGAGCTCTTCAGATCGATCCCACTAACACCAACTTGTGCGTATAATAGTGCAATGATGAGGGATAGGCAGAATAAGCTAGCTTTCTCTTATCGAAAACTATAGACTATACATCTTTTAATTATTTTTTTAACATCTATAATTTTTTCAATCATCATGGCATAGAGGAGAATGACTCGGTACTTGGTCAAGTCACTAAAATGTGTGACTGGCATAAGACTGGTCTCAATAAAATAGTATCATATCTTCTCATCGTGATCAATGATCTTGGCTATAGAAGAGGTATGGTGCCCTCTTAAAAGTTTTCATTTAGTACTGGCACTATAAAGTCTTTGGATGATGGCATCGTAGTCTAGCTCTTCTTATATTTGGTGATATTCATTATGTTCAATGCTCAGTAGGTTGAAGAACATATTGATGCTCAAGTTATCGAATGCCACATCTTTACCTCATCCTTAAGTATCGATACTCTAAGGCGTTAACACAAAATGCTCTTACCACGAGCCACTTTACTACTTTATGGTGTTTACAAAGCTTCTACCATACTCGGGAGTTAATGTTATGGAGAAAGCTGGAAAATTTAACATCTAGTTCAAAACCCCTATTTGGGATCGTAGTCTTCTTGACTATTGAATTGGTATATTGTTTTGCTACAGTAGAAGTCAAGAATTTGGTAGTGTCATAGGCAGGCTTAGATGTATAAGCAGTCTCGCTTTTCTTGGGAGCCATTACATTCTTAATTCAATACTATTATCCACCAAAATACAATTTCTCACCCTAATTCAATTTAGACTATCTCTCCCAAATTATAAGTTCAACACAATTCTTAAAGCAAACACATAAATATTTAGAGCTAAATGTCAAATCACCTCTCAACTCAACTCAAATTCAACATAATTCAATCATACCATTTAGTCCAATCCAATCTTCAATTCACAATATCCTCTAGTTATGAACTTTTAAATTCTAATCAAAAATGAAAAACAAAAGATAGCATTTAATGCAATAATTTGATACCGTATCATGTATTGCTTCACTTACACCTTCAAATCTTCAATGAAAATTCTAATTTTTTAATCAAGCCAAGAAGGGTTAAATTTGGTGTTTTCTTTAGTGTTTGATGTTGTTTAAGGTTAGATTTGGTCTAGAATGGATGAATTTTGAGTATTAGTGAGAAGGAGTTGAAAAGATTGTGGTTTTTTTTATTTTGAAAAATGAGAGGACTCTTGTTTTAAAATAAATTTTGAGTAGGCATGTTATATATATATATATTATTTAGCTTTAGTAGACTTAACATTTGTTCCTTTTAAGCATCAATATTAGGCTTTTGCTATGTGCTTTAATATTATTTAGTAGAGTTGGAGTCAATAAAGCAAATAAGGATAAAAGTCCAAAGAAAACAAGGCAAATTATCAAATCTACTACAGCACTCTGGTACAGTACTTTACTACATTAATTTTGCTACAGTGATTTTGCTACAATACCAATGCTGGGGCGAAATATAACTCTAAGAGTCCAAACAATCTCTATATAAAAGCCACTCGTCTCAACCCTTTCACAACATATAACATAAGTCTTTTAGAGTAATTTTAGTAGAATTAGAGCAATTTTAGAGAGAGAAGCAACAAAAATTCAAGCAAGTAAGAGATTATTTGTAAATGTTTGACGTATTAGCCAACTGCAATTTGACATCTCTATTGGTTTGCTTTTGTTTGTATCATATTTATTTTAATTTTCAACTATAATTCTCTTGTAATCCTGAACTAAATTTATTTTTTAAGATTATTATTTGAACTTAATATATGTGCTTAATGGTTGAATCTTTTTAATATTTATTTAAATCTAATTCTTTATTATCCAAATTATTTGTTCTTAATGCTTCGTTATAACTGGCCAATATTATGAATGAATTGGGAATACTTTGATAAACTTAAGAGAGACATCATTTTATTTGGACCTTAATGATTTGATGCATGATTATAGAGAGATTTACAAGTTTCAACTTAAGATAGAGATATACTTAATTAGCATGTATGTGTAGGGATGTGTGAGTCGAGTCTATAGTTCTACAGTGTATACATGTGCCATGTGTTCATTATAACAAATATATATCTCATACATATATGGATCCCATATATATATTAGCTTCATAGTGGCATAACAAAAATCATAAAACATAATGAATACAAAAATTTATATTAATCAAATTAATATAAACAAATCGAAAAATTCACTATTGGTTTCTTTTGAACTCTTCAAAATTTAGAACCACCTGAACTAAAACTCATTAGCAGTTCTAGCAATCAACAATATGAGCTTAATTATCTAGAACAACAACTTTGTATCCAGCACTAGTTTAACAACTAAAGCCAAAGCTATTTGATTTACCATTGATCAACACTTAATCAATAAATCAAATGCTTGTTGTTGTAATTAGTAACCAATAATAAAGATGAATTAAAAGAATTAATTTCAACTCTAGAAACCAATATGCAAGAACGAAGTTCTTTTGTTTTTCCTCTAATAATTGGCCGGCCACATTTCCTTTTCAACAACAACAAATCTCTTCTCACTTTACATTTTTCTCATACACATATATCTTTCCGTAATATAATATTACTAACTATATATATACTTAGACACCAAATATATACATATATATTAATATTATAACATTTAATATAATATTATATAATATATTATGATAATAAAATATCTTTGTCATTTAACCATTAAATAATCAATGTGTGAAATTATCGTTTTATCTTTTTTTAAATGGTTACCAAGTATACCCCCTAATGGGTCTCACTATACCACACACTTGTGTAAACTTAACCAAAAGCCTACAATACACCACATGTCAATGTATAATTAGTCAATAATAATTGTTAACTAATTAATGTATTTAACACTTAAATACAAACATGTGCGCATCTTGTGCATGTTGGATATTACTAGACTAAATAATTCAATATGGTACGCTACCCTAGTGCACAATGAGTGCACTCTATATTACGAGACTCCCTAGGTTAACGCTCAATTCGTCAAATGAAACTATTCTATGAGTCTGTGAACAATGCCCTACGCACACGTCATAGATATTACAAATCAGCGCGTTGGACTATACAAGTTGAAGTCATGGCACATACATCTAGTTGTTCCATCATCTATATCCTGGATGTACAGGAACATAGATCATCACCTTTAAATCCCTTTGTGCTCATCCATCTTTTTCTCTTTTCCTTGTATAGCTTGGTGTTTCATATACCTGCAAACGAAATTCATCCATTTCATTAAGTTGTAAAATGCATTTTTCACTAACTATTTAGAAGTCAAAATTTAGTGCTTTGATGGCCTAATAAGCTTTGAGTTCTAGCTAAACCGATAGATGACATGCTTTGCTATAGATTAATCGAATTTAGAACATTCCGATAAATGCCTTATAGGTAGTTCAATAGGCTAAAAGTGCAACATCTAAGCGTATTACCACATCTTTTTGGCTTGGATTTATAGTTTTCTCTAGGATCCACTTTACTTCTTTGTTTGACACTTTGAATTAGCCACTAATTTGCAGATGGTACACTGTGGAAATCATGTGCTTAACCCTATACTTCTATAAAAGAGCTGAAAAGTACATATTATAGAAGTATGAGCCTTCGTCACTTATAATGGCTCTTAGGGTGCCTTGATAAGTGAAGATATTCTTCCTTCAAAATCTTAGAACCATTTTTACACCGTTAATCGGTAAGGTAACAACTTCCACCCAATTAGAGACGTAGTAAACTGCAACCAAAATATATCTATTACTGAAAAATGAAATGAATGGCCTCATAAATTCTATCCTCTATATATAAAAGATCTTTACTTCCAAAATATTCTATAGGGTCATCTCATACTTCCTCAAAATATTTCTCATTTACTGGCATCAATCACAGTGTGAGACATTGAAGTGTGTGTCTTTGAACAGAAAAGGTTAGTAAAATCTAGATTGTTGTACTTTGTCTCCTGTCTTTTCACCTTCAAAATGCCTACCATAAACTAAAAAACGACAGTGTTACAGTCTGTTTTCAATTTCCTCCCTTAGATTGCAACTTTGAATTATTTGATGCACATATTTTTTAAATAAGAAAGGTTCATCCCAATTGTAGAATCTGAAATCATGTAAGAACTTCTTTTTTTTTTTTTTGAATTCAAGTTTGAAGAAAAAATGGCACTCATAAGTAGTTGACATAGTCGGTATACCTTGGTGTACTAATGTGTTTAATTGTCAAAAGTTGCTCATGGAGGAAGAATTCATTTATTATTATTCATTTTCAACTTGATTTCCTCATTCCAAGTAAGAAAGATAGTCTGCAACCTGATTTTATGTGCCTTTTTTTTTATCTCAGATTGCCAAATCAAATTCTTGTAGCAGCAACATTCACCTAATCAATCTTGATTTTGTATCTTTATTCTTGACTAGGTACTTGATCGAAAAATGTTTCGTAAAGACTATCACCTTGCCCCTAATGAGACAGGAATAGAATTCATTAAAGGCAAATACAATTGCAAGTAGCTCTTTCTCAATGGTTGTATAGTTATTTTATGTATCATTTAAGGTATTACTAGCATAATAAATGGTAGATAGACCTTGTTCTTCTGTTAGCCCACTACTGCTTCTACTACAATATCATTGGTATCACGCCTTAACTTAAATAATAGTTCCCAATCTGGTGTTATAATAATTAGGGCTGAAATGAGCTTCATCTTTAATACTTCAAAAGCCTCTATGCATGCATTGTAAAATTTGAATTGCACATCTTTCTCTAATAAATTGCAAAGAGCTTTGAAAATCTTGGAGAAAGTTTTTATGAATCTTTTATAGAATCTTGCATGTCCAAGAAAACTCTAAACACCCTTCACATTTGTAGATGGTGACAGTTTTTCAATTGTCTCTATTTCAGCCCTATCGACCTCAATTCCTTTTGAAGAAATTTGATGGCCAAGAAAAATTACTTCCTTGAACATGAAGTGGCACTTCTCATAATTTAGCACCAAGTTAGTATCCTTGTATCTCTTCAACACAAATGCTAGATTATCCATGAATATATTAAAAGAATCCCTAAAAGTAAAAAATCAACCATAAAAATTTCGAAGAAATGCTCCACAATATCGAAGAAAATTGACATTATACATTTCTGAAAAGTGATAGGTGCCTTACATAATCCGAATGATATTTTCTATAAAGAAAATGTTCTATATGGATAGGTGAACGTTGTCTTCTAATGATCTTCTAGGATTATGACATTTTGGTTATAGCCAAACCACCCACCCAAGAAGCAATAGTAATCGTGGCCTGTAAGACTATCTAATATTTAGTTATTGAATGGCAATGGGAAATGGTCATTACGAGTAGCCTTGTATAATTTCTCATAATCCATGCATTCTCTTCATCTCATGATTTTTCGTATAAGGATAAGATTATTATTTTCATTGGCTACAACTGTTACACCTCTTTTCTTTAGCACAAATTACATAAGACTCACCCATGAACTATCTAAGATTAGTATATGATTCCCACGTCAAGCCAATTAATAATCTCTTTCTTCACTACTTATGTATGACAAGATTTAACTTGTGTTGTTGTTCTATTGATGTTTTCTGGCACATCTTCCAAAAATATTTTGTTCACACATAATGAAGAGCTAATACCTCTGATATCAGATATAATCCACCTTAATGCTTTTTTATGCTTCCTCATCACTTTAAACAATTTCTCTTCCTGTGTCTCATTAAAGGCAGTAGATATTATTATAGGGTTAGTAGAAGAATTGCCACTACATTAAGGCTAGTCTTCAAATTGGCAAAGGTTTAAGTTTCAACAATGATAGTTCTTCAAATTAAGGCTTAGTACAAGCCACTACATTTGCTAGTCTCTCTAATAGCTTAGACCTTGCTTTGGTTATATCATACCATGCGAAGGTATTCAAAACCTTTGGTTTTTCTTGAGTTTTATGAATCTCCATCTCAGTTTCATTGATCACATCATCTTCTAGTGAACCTTGAATAGAATTCTTAATAAATACTTCCTTGACATTACTATTGATTATATCAATGATGAAACATTCATCATTTTCACTTGAAAATTTCATGACTTTAAACACATTAGATATCACTTCTTGGTCTTGAACTCTCATTGTGAGTTCTTCCTTCTACATATCAATTAATGTCCTTTATATGGCTAAGAATAGTCAGCCTAAGATGATGGGAATTTCACGATCTTCTTTCATGTCTAGCACAATAAAATCTACGAGAAATACAAACTTATCAACTTTTACTAGTAAATATTTAATTATGCCCCTTGGATATGTGAGTGATCAATCTACTAACTGCAATGTGGCATTTATTGGCTTTGTCTCCCTAAAATCTAGTTTCTTGTAAATTGACAGTGACATCAGATTTATGCTAACCCCAAGTCACATAAAGCTTTACCAAAGTACTAGTTTCCAATTGTTCATGGAATAGTAAAGCTTTATGGATCCCTGAGTTTTAGAGGCAATTTCTTTTATAAGATTGCACTGCATTATTTTATCCAAGCTATTATTTCAAAGTCTTCGAGTATTCTCTTCTTTGAAATAATATTCTTTATAAACTTCATGTAGCCAAGCATATGCTCTAATGTATTAGTAAAGGGTATGTTGATATGCAGTTTCTTGAAGACTTTCAAGAACTTAGAAAACTATTTATCAAGTTTTTTCTTTAAAAAGCATTGGGAAAATGATAGAGGTGGATTATATAGGCCCAAGTTATCTTTTTGCATGTTCTCTTTTTCTATAGTTTTATTTTTTATTGTCTAGTTGTTACCATGAACTGGGTACTTCTGTGGTTGGGATTTTTCTGCAGTAACTTACAGTTCTCTTCCACTCCTTAAAGTTATTGCCTTACAATGCTCTCTATTACCCTTTAGATTCATCTCTATATTGCTAGGAAAAAACAATCCTTGTGGACGATTGTTTAAAGATGTGGTTAACTAATCCATTTAATTCTCCAAGGTCTTTTAAAGTGGTTGTTTGGCTTTGTAGGATAGCATTAGTCTACTTCATATATTGCATGAACTTTATCCTTTAGGGCTAGTTTCTTCTCATACTAGTGTTGAGTCTATATTGGGAATCCACAGGGATTTATTGACTTTGAAAGTTGTCCTTAATTATTACTCTAGGAGAAATTCGAATGTTTCCTCCACTTCAAATTATAGAAATTAGAGTTGGGGTTATGTTGCTGCTTGTTATAGTTTCAAAATACTATGTAGTTTCTATGCATTGGCTATTAAAAGGTTGTCACCACAGAAGTACAGGTGGCATGTTGACTTTTCACTGTATTTACCCCAATGGTATTAAATTTCTTTGATAATAAGTTGACTTGTGCAGCCAATGTGGTAAGTGCTTTAATATCATGAACACATTAGGTAACTCTTTCTGCTAACCATTAGTCATTATTGGTTGCCATTTCCTCTAACAAGTTATATCTTTTGTCAGTGGACTTTTTCAATAAAGCTCCTCCTATTACAACATCCATTATAATCCACAAGTGCCTCACTAACTCACTGTAAAATGTATGAACTATAGTCACTTTAAGACCCCATGATAAGACATTTCCTCTATATATCCTTGAACTGCTCTAATGCTTTATATAAGGACTCTGAATTGTACCGCACAAATGAGGTTATATCATTCCGTATCTTCATTAGTTTTTCTAATGGGAAGAACTTAGCTAAGAATTTATGGCAAAATCATCCCATATTGCTATTGATGACGGTAATGACATAAATAAGCTTTTTGCCTTATCTCTAATTGAAAATAGGAATAGCCATAGTCGTATCACATCGTTAAAGACTCCATTATACTTGAAAGCATCGCAAATCTCTAATAAATTTATGATATGCTCATTAGGATTGTCGTTCGGTAATCCATGAAACTACCCAAAGCCATTTAACATCTGAATTGTGCTCGACTTAATCTCTAAATTGTTGGCATTAATTGCTAGTTTGTGTATGCTAGAGTGAATACCATCAACCAATGGGACTTATTAATCCCTCAAGGATCTTTGTTCTTTAAATGGGTTCTAAATTTGGTCCACGATGATGTCTGCTTATTGTAACACTTGCTTTAGCCCTTGAAGTATCATTCTTTATATTTTCTTGATCTCCGAATCAAAAACAACTGAGTCGACACTTTTTGAACATTGCATAAACCATTAAAGAATTACCACAATTACAAAATAAAAAAATTTGAATTAAAAGTAAAATAGATTGGTATCAGTATTAACAAAAATAGATATCAAATTCCCCAACAACATCGATAAAAACTTATAAAGTTGAATTACCAAAGCATAAGTACATACTATCACAAACAAGTAATATGAAATTAGTAAAGTATCGTTCTCACAAAGAATATTTTATTGTATTCTTGCTAAGTACTAAAATTTTATCTTCTAACTTTTATCCAGACAATTAGAAAGTGAGTGACTTAATGTAAACTAAATAAGCCTAAAAGTAACATACAAAAGATGGCACGACAAGCAAGTATGAACTACCAGAATAAATTAAACCTGGGATTATAACTATCCCTCGATATTTTACATGAATCAATTAATATTTTCTTAATTTACTTCATCAATTTGGATTATTGGCAAATGTCTTCACTAACCTCTCTTAATGGTTAAGGGAATCCATCTTACCTTAATATTTACTTATATTTCTATGGTAATCAGATAAAGGTAAAATTCATTATGAGTAAGTTTATAATACCATAGATGCTATATGAGTATTTTTTTTAAATCTCATATGAAACTTATAGTTGTTAAACTATGATCATGCATCAATTTATCCAAGGAAAAATATATAATCCACTTTCAAGTTCATTATGATTCCTAAGACAATTTAATTAATGATTAAGTAATAACAATGTATTAAGCATAAGATAAATTGAATAATCCATAGTTGATTTCATAAAATAAGAGAAGAAACTTAATTCAATTACATATCGAGTTTAAAGTTGCATTCTTAATAACAAAGAGAGTTTTAGAACACATAAAACTCTACATCATAAAGATTCAACTAAATGTAGTAGTGAGAAATAGGGAACAAAGAAATAGTGCATTAATTATATTTCTTCTCGCTCTTCCTTGCTATAAGCAATCTCCTCTTTAATCTTTAAAATTGATTCTAGTCTCTCTAACACTTGTTCTCTTTTGTACTCTCTTGCAATTTCTTTGATTTTGGCTCATAAGGCTTCTATTTATTGATTTAAAGCAATTAGGGTATCCTTTACATTTAAGGCAAGACAGGATTTCCTAGTTTTTGCCTTAACGCCACAGCCCTGACTACCTAACGCTGCGACACTGGCTTAATTTTAGTCTCACTGTTATAGGTACCTTCTTAGCATTTTAAGGCTTAGCTTTTGGGCTTTGGTTAATTTTTAGGATGCGTTATCACTGTAGCATTGGGCACCATAATGCTCAGATTTTGACTTAGGAGATCTTTTTTATATTCTAGTGCCATGACCTTGGCATACTGGCGTTGCGGCACTCAAGTTTTATTTTGGAATCTTTCTTTTCTCTTCCCGGGCGTTGTGACGAAGCTTTCTAACGTTATGGTGCTGGTTTTTATTTTGACCTTTTCACTATTTTCTTGTTTGATTTTAATACGTCTTATGTCAAATGTCTATAAACCTATTAGTTAACCATAATATGCATAAATATCTAAATATTTAAAATTAAAGGAACAAATTAAAAGTGTACAATTTTCTAAGGTGCATACATGTGGTATATATTCATTACAATAAAATTTACACATCTTATACATAAATTAACATAGCGAAACTAAAAATCTAATTTCTTAGCGAAACAAACATATTTAAAGTTTAAGTTTTATTTCTATAATAAAAATAAAGATTAAGAATCATCTTCCAAGCCTTTGGAAATTATTGAGCTAGAGTCCATCACGAAGCACACTCGCCGGTAATTCTAGGATCTAACTGGGGTGGGCTTGGGTCACTAGAATAGCAGCTCTAATTTTGAGCAATAGTGTATAACTCTTAAACACCAACAGTGATTAACTCTTAATCATTACTTAAACTCTTTAATCTTGAAATTATTAGTTAAACTCTTTAACTAATTACATTTGTTTCTATGCTATTAAATTTATTTTTGTTAATTCAACTCTTGAATCAACAAAAACAAACTCTTAATTGCTCACTCATGGCCGGCCACCATTCAAAAAAAAAGAAGAAGATGAAAGACTATTCACAACACTGGGAAAAGCTCTATTTCTTACTCTCTCTAAATGGTCAATGCAACCCCTATTGAAAATAAAATTACATTTTACTTAATTGTTGCATTTTCCTTATTTAGTTAACAAAGATGGTCCCTGTCATGCATGGCAAACACGCATTAAGCAATTCATATGTTTCCCCTTTTGTTTTCATAAAACAAATAAACATGTGCTCTTGGTTATTCACTTGAAGTGGCTGATTGAAACAAAATAAATAATGAAACATATTCATCTTTTTGCATGTCAATACTAGTTTGTTTAATCAATTGTTGACTAAAAATAAGCAAAACACCTTTTGCTTTATTAAAGAATTTGGGCGGCCAAGTGTTATCAAAATGAAAATATGTTTATTATTTTTTTACAATTCCCTCTCATTTTGGAAGCTTAAGGCATTCCCCACCTAGCCATGCTTTAATGCCATCATGTTTTTCAATTTGTTTACTCAAATAATAAACAAATGAAACATGTTATATTATAGATATAATAAGCCCAAATATATAACAATTGTGTGACTTAATAAAATATATATTAATAACAATTATTAATACATTTGTTTATTCAAAATATTTTTGAATAAATAAACGACTTTACTTAGTAATTACAAAGTCAAACAATAAATGGCTTACAATGTATCATATGTCATTATCCTATTGGTCAACAACTATTGAAAAAGTGGTGATTCAACAATCTTGGTTGGACAAGAATTTAGATAAATACCAAAGATGAGAGTCACAAGAAGTCTGGAAGGTGTGGGACACGTATAAAGAAGTCTATGATGTGTAGGACACAAAGGAGGAAGCGAAGTGGGACTCGTAGACACAAAAGAAGCGACGAAATACACGGGAGGCACCAAGGCTGAGCGCTGATTGGTTTGCTATAGTAGCTAAGCACAAGTGCACGCTATCATATCAAGTAATATAGGATTTTAAGTCCAGATATTGATCCCACAGGGACTATGCAATCTAATTCTATAAATCAATTACTAAAATTATACCTACTTAACTTTTATTCAGAAAACCAAAATCTGGAATTTATGTAACTAATCTAGTTCTCTCAATTAACTAAACAAAAGCAAAGAGTAGAATTCACAAATAAAGATAATCTAGGGTTTTGACTTGTCCCATAGTATTTCATTGGATTCATTAAGCTCTTAGTTAATCTTTTGATACTAATTGTTGGCTTAGACACTAATCTCATCACAAGCCTCTATCGATGGTCAAGTGACTATATTACACATTCTAACAATCACCTATATGTCTATGGTAATCAAATTAGAATGTAATTCATTAAGATTAAGTCTAAATCATACCATACATGCCACCTAGGTATATGTCTATCCTAGATGAAACTCATAGTTGTTACCCTATGATCATGCATCAAACTACCCTAGGCTAAACCATGAATCCATCTGTTGAGTTCATCATGGTTCCTCAATCATCCAAAATATTGATCAGGTATAATGAAAGCATTTAACACAAGATAGAATGAATCAATTGAATGTATCAAGGTCACAAACTAAAAATTAATACAATCCAAATCCATACTAGGTTCACATAGTCTAACTCTAGATAAACAATATAGCCCATCACAAAATCAAAAGTATCAAACCAATTCATAAATATCAACAAGAACATAAGGATAAAGAAAAAAAAGAAAAACTAATCAAAGTGACTCCTTGATGTGCTTCTCCCTCAATCTTGACTTGAAGTTTGAATCTTGATGTTGGTTCTTCAATCTTTGGTTTTGATATTTGATCTTGTGCTATGAATTTTTTCTCTAAGTTTTTGCCTCTTTTCTCTCTTTTTCTCCTCTCTCCTCTTACGGTTTTTGACTTTTTATTTATAGGTTTTTGCCTTCAACATACTGTTCACAAGTCACTGTAGCAATAATACTGTTCACGTACTGTAGCAAATATTGTTCTTAGATACTGTTCACCTGCCTCGAGTACCGGGGTGCTCATTTGCTGATCTGGGCGCTGCGGCGCCCAACCTTTGGCACCGCGGCGCTCAACCACCTGTTGCGCTACTTTCGTATTTTGAGCGTAACTTTTTCGTTTGATGTTCGATTCGCCTTCCGTTTGTTCCTATACATCAAGTTTTCCATTGTGCATCTATTTATGATCCGAAACCATAATTAAATAGCCAAATATGTATGATTTAGTATAAAATATAAAAGTTGGGTATAAATTATACTAGTACTTTTACGCACCTATCAAGTGCCGCGGTGCCCAACACAGAAGCCCAGTACCGCAATGATGGAAGTGATACACATAGTGCCGCTATACCCAAGAATGAGTACCGCAGCGCCAGAAGCAACAGAAATTTCTTTTTGATTCAGATTTTGAGTTTTGGGAAGTTTTGGACTTTCAAAACAAGATAACTCTTACTCCAACAAGGAATAGGGTTAGTAGGCATGAAATAAACCCTATATAAACACTTGTAAACCCTTTATTTTAGATTAAGTATTAAGAGAGACTCTAAGAGAGGAAAAGAATTGGGTAGACACTAAGTGTATGCATGCCCTAGGGTGGAACCATTTTTTGGGTGTTCATTGTTTGTGGTAGAGTAAGGGTACACTAAACATTAGGTCCTTTTGAGGGTTCTTCATTGGGTTTTCCTTATAAAATCTTTAGGGAATTAATAAGAGATACGAGGATCCTTAGATCCACCATGGACATAGGCAATTGGCTGAACCACGTAAGATTGTGTTGTGATCTGTTATATTCTTTTTTTAATTCTTGCCATTTTGGTTGATAAACAGGTTATTTCACTACGCAAAGAGGTTAGGGTTCTAGGTTGAACTTGAGGCTCTTCGCTTCAACCAAATCTCAAGAGGGAGAATGGCATTTCCTCCCTCAACAATAACTATTGTTAACCAACTTATGTACTTAACTCTTAAGTCTTGACACGTGCACATCCTGAGGAAACTTGAAACAAATATCCCAGTTTGCTAAAATTTACTGGATGAAACTATTCAATTCGGTATACTGCCCCAATGCACAACAAGTACACTTTATATTATGTTACTCCCTATGTCTACGCTCAATTTGTCAAATGAAACTCTTCCATGATTTCGTAATCGATGCCCCCATGCATACGCCATATATATTACAAATCAACGCGTTTGACCATACAAGCTGAGGTCATAATATATTCGTATAATTCTTCTATCATCTATGCCCTGAAAGAGTAGAGACATAGATCACCACCGTCAAAGCTGCACGTGTTCATCTATGACCTTATCTCTATATTCATATTTTGATAAACAACATTCGCAAACACTTTTATGATATTGTTTAACCTTATAAAGAAAAAAAATTTCTAGGGTTATATTTGTTACCACAAGATTTTTTGAAATACAATCTTGAAGCATCAGGATATGCAACTCACTCATGTAAGCTGATGGATCCCATATCTATGTACACCAGACTGTTTGGGCACTGGACCATACCCAACGACATACAACAGTCAGACTATAAAAGGTCTCTGACATCCGTGCAACCAAAGTATAGTGGATCACTTACAAGCTTACCGTGGCGCTCAGGTCAAAGGACCACAAATACTTCTCAACTAAAGAAGACCTACGATTAACGACTTTATGGAATGTCTATTGGAGGTCCTCGTAAGTCTGTTCAGTACTCAATCACCCTTATGCCTATACAAGCTTTCAGTAAGCTCTTAGTCAGCAAAGAATAACCATCTGTATCATATAAATATAGACATACACTGATTTATTTTAAAAGATTTCATCGGTTAACCCACATCGATACAAATAGATCAGGAACATAGTGTTTGAAAACATACTTACATAATGACTTTTCTTAGCACCTATTACTACTCGTTGCAACTATGTCATTACTGGTATATTCTCTGGTCTTTGTCCCGTTACAGACAAGGTTCTAACTCTTTAGTTTTCGTTAATTATTATTACCTGCTAACTCTTTAGCATTTATAATTCTCAGTGACGTTAACCCTTAGTGCTGATTTAAACTCTTTTAGATTATACAATGTCTATAATGTTACAAGCATAGTATCATGTATTAAAGTATTAACGATTTAATATGAAATAATTATTGTATAAATATTAAAAAATTAATATTAATACAATATTGGAATGGGATGTAAGCACCAGTTCTAATATAAATACTAAGTCCAAATAGAAAAACAATAATCATAATTATGATGATCAGTTTTCCTTGTCTCTAAGAATATATTGTTACTAATATAACCATAATTTTTAACTTGGCTTATCTTTGGCTCCTAGCTTTTGGCTTAGCTGTAATATTTGTTATAGGGTCTTTAACTTTACTCTAATATTCACTCCAACGATGGTAGTTGTTCAAATTAAGGCTTAGTACAAGCCTCTACATTTGTAAGTCTCTCTAATAGCTTAAACCTTGCTTTGGCTCCATTGTAACATGGAGGTATTCAAAACCTTTAGTTATTCTTGAGTTTCATGGTTCTCCATCTCAGTTTCATTGATCATAACATCTTTTAGTGAATCTTGAATAGAATTCTTAGTTAACACACCCTTGACTTTACTGTTGATTATATCAATGATGAAACAATCATCTACTCCACTTGAAAATTTCATAACTTTAAAAACATTAAATGTCACTTCCTGGTCTTGTACTGTCATGACCCAATCCAGATCTGGTAAGATATTATCTACTTTGGGCTCAAGCCGGCACAGTTTTATTCTTGGGCTTCATGCAAGCGTCTTTCACCCAAAATGCATCTTGCCAATTAAAGTGTAGGTCACCCCTTATAAATCCAGCATCTCTCCCGTGCCTTAGCGATGTAGGATTTGCCTAGGGTGTTATATACACCCCTTTTAGGGACTCAACGTCCTCGTTGAGGTTTGTCCTACCACTGCCTAAGAGGACACTGAGAGTGGCTACTATTATATTGGAGGTCAAAGGTTCATATATCACTTTGAATATTTAAATTTATGTAACACTCTAGGCAAATCCCACATCACCAAGGCACGGGAGAGATGTTGGATTTATAAAGAATGATCCACATCTTAATTGGCAAGACGTGTTTTGGGTGAAGGACGCTTGCGTGAAGCTCAAGAACAAAATTGTGGGGGCTTGGGCCTAAAGTGGACAATATCTTACCAGGTCTGGGTTAGGTTATGATAGATGGTATCAGAACCACTCCTGGTGTCCTCTTGGGCGGTGGTGGGGCAAACCTCAGCGAGGACGCTGGGTCCTTAAAGGGGGTGTATATAACACCCTAGGCAAATCTCACATCACCAAGGCATGGGAGAGATGCTGGGTTTATAAAGGGTGATTCACACCTTAATTGGCAAGAAGCGTTTTGGGTGAAGGACACTTGCGTGAAGCCCAAGAACAAAATTGTGCAAGCTTGGACCAAAGCGGACAATATCTTGCCAGGTCTGAGTTGGGTCATGACATTAACTCTCATTGTGAGTTCTTCTTTCTTCACATTAATTATTATCCTTTATGTGGCTAAGAATAGTCTACCTAAGATGATGGGAATCTTACAATCTCCTTTTATGTCTAGCACAATGAAATCTGTAGGAAATATAAACTTATCAGCTTTGTCTAGTACATCCTCAATTATACCTATTGGGTAAGTGAGTGATCAATCTGCTAACTGCAAGGTGACATTTGTTGGTTTTGCCTCCCTCAAACCTAGTTTCTTGTAAATTGACAATGGCATCAGATTTATGCTAACCCCCAAGTTACATAAAGATTTACTACAGTATTGGTTTTCAATTGTGCATGAAATTGTAAAGCTCCATGGATCCTTGAGCTTTAGAGGCAATTTCTTTTATAATATTGCACTGCACTATTTTGTCAAAGCTATTGTTTCAAATTCTTTAAGTCTTCTCTTCTTCGAAATAATATCCTTTATAAACTTTATGTAGCTAAGCATCTGCTCTAATGCATCAAAAAATGGTATATTGATATGCAGTTTTTTGAAAACTTTCAAGAATTTAGAAAACTACTTATCAAGTTTAAAGTTACAATTCTAGTAATAAAAACTTAGTTCATGGTAATAAAAAAAGTTTTAGAACACATAAAAATAAACATTATAAAGATTCAACTAAATACAATAGTGAGAAAAATGAGACAAAGAAATAGTGCATTGATTTTATGTCTTCTCTCTCTTCCTTGCTACAAATAATCTCCTCTTTAATCTTTAAAACTTGTTGTTTTTTATGCTTTCTTGCGATGTCTATGATTTGGATCATAAGGTCTATTTATATATTTAAAGATCCTAATTAAGGTATCCTTCACGTCTAAAGCAAGATAGGATTTCCTAGTTTTCGCCCTAACATTACGGCCCTATCTATCCGGCATTATGGCACTGGCTTGATTTTGGTCTCACCATCACAACACTACCTTCTTAGAATTGCAGGAGTTAGGTTCTGGATTTTAGTTAATTTTTAGGATGCGTTAGCACTGGGGCACTGAGCCTTAGGTACCGCAACGCTCAAATTTTGACTTGGGAGATCTTTTTTATATTACAATGCCACAACCTTAACATGCTGACACTACGATACTCGGGTTTTATGCTTGGATCTTTTTTTTCTCCTCCTTGGCATTACGACACTACTTTCTAGGGTTGTGGTGTTGGCTTCACTTTTGACCTTTTTGCCCTTTCTTTGTCTGATTTTATATATTTTGTGCCAAATGTCTTTAAACCTATTAGTTAACAATAATATGCATAGATATCCAAATATTTGAAATTAAATGAATAAATACTAAGTATAAATCGATAAAAATAATAATCATAATTATGCCTATCAGCTTTCCTTTGTATCTAAGAATATGTTGGTGCTAATATAACCATGATCTTTAACTTTTATAAATTATTTAGAAAATATAGTAACAGAAAATCAAACATCAAAATTAATAAATCTCATAAAGAACACAAGAAATTTAACATAGTTCACTCTAATTTGATCAACATCTACCAATAAAAAAATAATCCATTATATTCTTATAATATAAAAATACCCAAGTACTCTAAGTATTTTATATATACCTTATCATATAATTTATCTCTTATAATTCTTTTTTAGTGATTCTCTAACCTCTTTATATAATAAGTGATATCTAATTTTATATTGAACTAATATTTTAAATTCTTATATAATTTGAACTCTACTTTTAATAAAATAAATTCTACAAAAAAAACTATCAATTTAAGAAATTTTTAAACTTATTCAAATAAAATAATTTAGGTCTTTCTTAAATAAATTTAAATTAATCTAATAATTTTTTTTTTAAAATTTCTATTTGAGCAAAATTCTAAAGATTTGACTGAATCGTTGGAGAAATGGAGCATAGAGTACGCTGCTTGACTGGGGAATTTTCTTTGCTCTTGATGAGTGTATATATAGTCTGTGGATTCACACGATGCTATTTCTTTTGTTTTTTTTTTTGTTCAAAATGACTTGTTTGATCCGCAAGACACAAAGGTATGATTCTGAAGAAAATTTCCAAAGACGACCCACGAACAAGTCAAGAAGGAAACTTCACCCACCGCATGAAGCACGCATACATATATATCGCCGTAATTAATAGTTGAAAAAGACGCAGTCTGTTTTCTTAGTCTTTCCACCTTGATGGATGGATTTAGCAATTTCTTTCACCTCTATAATATCTTTGTCCTTACATTATGCCATTGTCATAATTTATGTTTCTGTATAATTTTGGCTTCTAGCATTACCTCGAGTTAATTAATATAAAATTGCTCTATTATTAAATCATGGCAGTTGATACTAAAGAAAGGCAGGCGATTATATTATAAGGTTATAATCTCTACAAGCTTAGCTGATGCTATTTAAATATGCCATCTGTCTTCACTCATGCTTACTTGCTTTGGTTATTATTTTTCAAATGACGGGAAAATATTATCTCAGTCCCTACTTTTTAACAGATTTTCATTTGTGGACGTAAGCTTCACAAACCTACCATATGGCATTAGTTATATTCATCGAAATATCAACAATATCCCTTTTCACAAGATTCAGTTCACAAAATATTAAGGGCAATAAGGCAATAGCATCACTGAAATATTAGTAATGTCCATGACATTTGCAAAAATATTAACAATGTCCTAATTTTTCATAAAAGATAACTTGCCAACAAATTTGTCGTTTAGGTGCTCTAACAATTTTGTCTTTTAGTTTAATTAAATTTGTAAAAATTAAATATTATTAATATTTTATTCTAAAGTGTTTTAAATTAATGAGTTTCTCAAAAGCTATCACAAATTACTCTAATCAATTTAACCATTTTTAATTTATTATTAAAAATTATATAAAAGTTATTAATGAATAATATAATATTCATTTGATAATAATTTTGTTAAAGAGAATATTGAGGGGCAAAAGGGACTGTTTGGGGCAAAAGGTTAGAAATTGATTCCAACTAAGTTGGAGAACATCAAAATTAATAACATTTAAGGGTATCGTGAGCATTAACATCATGAAATGATTCTATAATTAAAGATAACGATGGTTATAATTTTAACTAAAAAGGGTAATAAGGTCTCGCCATGTTATAGTAAGGTGAATAAGGTATATGTAAATTCTATTGCAAAAAAGGTTAAAATGGTAATTTAATTAAGAAAATGCCGTTAGGGGAATATAGAGAGCATATACTTTGGTTACATACAATGTTTAAGGGCCAATTTGGTAATATTGTTATATTTAAAATAATCACTATTAATTGTGTTGTAAAAGTAATTTATTTTCAAATTTTGATTTTAAGAGTAACTCCCTCTTTACTTCTTAAAATTTGTTGTAAAATGGGATAGTTTTGTCAAATTGATTTTGAAAATAACTTATTAAACACTTAAATTAACTTTTAACTTCTTAAAATCGCTTTTAACTTCTTTGATAACAATCCCAAACAGAATATTATTGATATTTTAAAAATAATGAGGGCCCTAATAATGTGTTTGTGGAACTTGCATTCTGAAGTGACATTTTAATGAATAATTAGTGACATTGTTATTATTTTCAGGATACAATTGTCTTGCTCTTACGTTGTTAATTTTGTTTAACAAAATATTGTATTTAGCGATGTTACAAATATTTTGTGAAAAAATAATATTTTATTTTTAAAATATGACCTAATACTCAATATTGTCTTTGTTATTTTAAGTTATTAAAATTTATTTCTCTTTATTATTCAATATTCGTTTGATTTAACCAAAACGGTTAAAATATTTGTACAAAAACACTTTTGTCTATGTTAAAATTTAAGTGTTAATACTGTTTTTACGTGCCAATAAATGATTGATTATTAATAATAATTGGACACATAACACATTTAGATAGGTTCAATTTTAATATTAATTTTTAAATTTTTTAAAATTTATTTTTAAAAAATAAATTATTCAAAAAAACAGAACTCTCCATCAGCACAGACATCTAGTGATGGCCTGCTATCGCCGACCATCAAATAAAAATAATCAAAATTTATATCATTAAATTCTATTTTTCGTGATCTACACAATGATAAGATTATTTTTTTACCAAAAAAAGACTAGAAGACGACCAAATATGCAATAGGAGCCATAGAAGGCAGTAGCCACCGACAATGTACGTCAAAGGAGCGGTAGTGACATACATCACCGCCATGTTGGATAGATCGACTGAACATACACCTCCATTCCATTGAGGAGGGCAGCGACCACAGTGGTGCACGTCAAACGGATAGGCGGTGACGTTCACGTTAAACGATACCACCTCTCCATTTGACATGCACTGTCATTCCATGGAAGAAGACAACAGCCACTAGCGGTGCATGTTAAACGAAGCGACAGTGACATGCATTGCCTCAATTGTTTGATAGATTGGCTATGTTTGACGTGCACTGTCGGTGATTACTGCCTCACATGGGTCACATTACATAATTGGCTGTCTTTTGATTTCTTTTGTTAAAAATGATCTCACCATTGTATAGATCACAAAAAATATAATTTTATTATATAAATTTTAATCATTTTTATTGTCGAAGTCTGGTGGCCGATGGTAGCTCACCACTGTCGGATGTCTGCTGCTGATGGGGGTAGCCAACGAGTAGCTTTATTTATTTATTTAATAATTCATAATTATTTAACATGTATCATAGTAAACGAATATTTTCTTATTAAATTATAATTTTACCTTTCAATAATAAAATCTAATGATAATTGGTGTAACGGAAAAAGATAAATTTAAGTAATTCAAAATAACAAAGACAAATTTGAGTATTAGACCATATTCCAAAAAGAAAAATATCATTTTTTTCCATATTTTAACAAATATCAAGAACACTAATGATAACTTAGATCCTCAAGTGACATTTTATAAATAAATAAATAAAATTAGGGATTTTGCTCAATTTTTCTTTCAAATATGATGCAACACATATGATGCACCTAATCCAGGAGGTCATAATTTGGGTATAGTGTACCAGAGTTACACATCTAATGTGTAGTTATTTTTTTAAGGTCACGAGAAGACGAATATCTTGATTCATAGATTGTAGCTATATTATACCGTTTTCTCTCTCAAAATGTGTAGTCAAAATTGATCAAAGTGTTTTTTTAATGTTTATTAGGCTTATTTTATTTTATTTTATTATAATAATTTCAAATTTATTCATTTTAATTATTTCAGATTAGTTTCATCTATAATATTTAAGGGTCTTTGTAAATTCAAATCACTAATTAGTATTATTAAAAAAAAATTCTCGATTGAAAATGCAATTATCTTTTTCTATTGCTTTCATTTCGTGAAAGCGTCTCACACAATTAAAAGTCTTCTAAGCAACCAAAATCAAAGATGAATTAAAAAATGGAACCACGTGAAAAGAGTCTTGAAGTCAACTAAACGACCAAAATTTCTGAAGTATTTATACCGCTTTCCTTGCATTTTCCCTCCTCGTATATGAAGTCAACTCTTTCTTCCATATTTCAAATACAACTTGAATCAGTTCACTAATGATTCATGTTCCTTAGACTCCACTCTCACCAGAAAAATGGATTCACAGATTTTAGTTCTGTGGCCTTTTTTTAATCTTCTATGTTTTGTATCAGTAGTTCTTGTGATGATTCAGCCATCTTTAGCCAATCCTGAGCTCTATCAAAATTGCAGTCGTCTATTTCACTGTGGGCGGATCGAAGCCGGGTTTCCTTTTTGGGGAGAAGACAGATCGTATGGTTGCGGCCATCCTGACTTACATCTCAATTGTGATAACGACAAAGCTACCATGATGATTGAGGATTTAATATACAGTGTTTTAGATGTTGATCAGCAAGCAAAAGTCCTGAAGATTGCAAGACAGGATTACTTTGAGGGATTATGTCCGCAGCTTAACACCACAATCTATCCATTTATTTTTTATTATTATACCGGGTATCAGATGCTCACGCTATATTACGGTTGCCCAATAAATCATTCACAATCTACTTGCTTCTTGAAGGATGTCAACTACATGAATGGCTTCTTCCAAACAGGAACCCCCGGATGTAATCTTAGTGTTAGTATTCCAATTTCTGAAACTTTACTTTCAGCAGCAAAATTGAATAAAAGAGATCTAGAAGAAGCGTTAGAACAAGGATTTGAGGTGAAATGGAAGTTAAATCCATGTGTGAATTGCAGCAGTTGTGGTTATGATATTACTAGGGACAGAGGAATTTGCTACTGCTCAGATGGACAGATTAGCAACTCTGCAGGATGTTCTGCTTCAACACCCGCCCAAACCCCAAAAGGCTCTCCAGAATCACCAGGTACGCCTCTCAATTTTTGGGCAGTACTCATTATCATACAAGTTCATTTTTTAGCTTACAAGAAATTAACTGGTATATTTTTAAACCTACACTCTAGTTCATAGCCAATTTAGACCACCCTGCTTTAAGAAAAATAGATTTGGTATAAGCCTAGTATTTTCCTAACTTTAAGCCAAGAGCAAAGCTTCCAGTTGCTCATAAACTATAACTTTAAGTAGTCGAATTTTTATACCTCAAACAATGGTTAATTGGTGACAGGACCCGAGCTGAGCCCTCCTCAAAAGTTGAGGTGGATCTTGCAATGACATGAGATTAACATCTTTATACTCATTATATTTGATATAACAAGGCTATATGCTTCAGAAAAACGTACACGTATACACAAATATACGAAACATAACAAGTCATGCACCTATGCGTGTTATAAGCCAACCTCAAAATCTAAAAACTGTATCACATTACATGAATCCCTCTAACAACTTGAAAAAAGGAAAAATTGAACAGACTTTATGGGTTCATCAACAATCACCCAAATACTATCGTGACCACTATGTGTATGTGGAAGAACAAAATCAACAATGATATGTTTCCACTTTCACTCAGGAATTGGAATTGATTGAGATAATGCTATTGGTCTCTGATAATTTGCATTAACTTGTTAACAAATTAAGTAGTGAGATACAAACTCTGTAATCATTTTTTTATATTTTACCCTCATAATGTTCTCTTATAGTATGATATATCTTAGTGATGCTAGGATGCATAACATAAACTAAACTGTGAGCTTCTTCTAAAATTTTCTTTTTTAACTCTGAGTTATACGATAGTACCCGTAACTAATGTCCCATTAGCTCTTAAAAATAAATCAGTCTGCATTACATCCCTTACTTTTTACTTAAGTTTGATGAAGTTAGGATCTTACTTCTGCATCTCTCAAATTTGATCTTATATCTCAATTTAAAATTTTGTGAAAGATAAATCACTCTTAAATAAGATAAAGAGTTAGGAGACTCCTTGTTAAGTGCATATGCTACCAAATTAGCCTTACTTGAATGATTGTTAATAGTACAATCATAATCCTTGATCAACTCAACCATCTTCATTGTCTTAGATTTAGGTCTTTCTGTGTGAACTAATACTTCAAAATCTTATGATCGATGAAGATCTAATATAAGACACCATATAAAATAATGTCTTCAAGTCTTCAGTGTAAACACTACTATTGCCAATTTTAGGTCATAGGTTAGATAATTCAACTCATGATTATTACGCTGTCTAGAAGCATATGTTATTTTTTTCCCACACTACATCAATGCACAACTCAATCTCTATCTAGAAGCATCATTGTAAGCAATAAATCCTTTAATCCTAGATGGAAGTAAAGGAATAAACTCTGAAGCTAATCTTTTCTTAAGTTCTTGAAACTATTTTCACATTCATTTTTCCACTCAAACTTTCATTCTTTTTGGACAATTTTGTCAATGGTATAGCAATCTTGGGGAAGTCTTTAACAATTCTTTGATAAAAACATGTCAATCAAGGAAGCTTTTAACTTCGGTTATACTGACTGGTCATTCCCAATTTACTACAACTTCTATCTTCTGAGGGTTTACATAAATTCTATCAGTTGAGACATATGGCCTAAAATACAACTCTATCAAACTAGAACTAACATTTGTTGAATTTACATCTAACCTTTTATTCATTTAAAATCTACAACACTTCTTTTAAATGCTCTGCTTGCTCATCTGTACTGTATGAATATATAAGAATGTTGTCAACAAATACTATAACGAACCAATCTAGATAAGGACAAAATACCATGTTAATATAATCAATGAATGCTTCTGGAACATTAGTTAACTCAAATGGCATTACTAAAAATTCATAATGCCCATATCGAGTTCTGAAGTCAGTGAATGCATTAGCATCTCTAATCGTCAACTGATGATACCTTGACCGTAGATGAATCTTTGAAAAAACTTTTGTACCCTATAACTAATAAATATATCATCAATATGAGGAATGAGTATTTATTGCAAACAGTGATCTTATTCATTTCTTGATAATCAATACATAGTCTCAAGGTTCTATCTTTCTTTTTAACAAATAATCTTGGTGCTCCTTATGGCAATACACTAGGTCTGATAAAACTTTTATCTACCAATTCTTCAATCAAATCTTTAAATGTTTTATTTCTAAAGAGGTCATTTTGTATAGCACTTTAAAGATAAAAATTATGTCTAAAATTAAATTAATAACAAAATTAATCTTTCTATTTGAAGGCAAAGCTAGAAAGTCTTTAGGAAATATATCTAAAAAATCTTTGACCACTGGAATATCTTCTAATTTAACTACACTAACTATGGTATTAATGAAATAAGCTAAATATGCTACACATCATTTCTTGAGCAAATGTCTAGCAGTCATAATAGATATAACACAATATGGAAGAACTCGTGTCTCTCCACAAAAAGTAATATCAAGCTCTTTATGTCTTCTAAATGTTACCTCTTTTTGAAAATATTCTATTGTATCATGGTAATTAGCTAACCAGTCCATTCCTAGTATAGCATCAAAGTCATATATATCAAGAGTAATTAAATTTGCTACCATCTTACTACTACCCCACTCTAATAACACATCTCTTAAATATATTCTCAACCAACAATAATTTTTCCAATCAATGTGGCTACTAACATGAGGCCTCTGACTTTATACATTGCTTCTAACATATGGAGAATTAAAAGTCTGACCAAAACTCTATCTTTGCCTTTCCTGCTGACATAGGGTTCTGATTATACCTTGACTACCCAAATATCATGTATGGGTTTCCTCTTCTTTAGATGTCTTACTACTACTAGATCTACTAGTTGACTAACTCTAACCTTGTTTCTACTTGGATTACTGAGCTATGTGTTTCGTTGTTAGGTTTTCTGAACCCTCATTGCAACCCCTACTAACTCACTGAAATCACTCTGCCCTATGGTTGTGATTGTTGTTTTAATATTGCATCTAAAGCCTTGTTTAAATCTCTTACATTTATCCCTTTCATTCTGCACTATATATGGGGCAAATCTCGATAACCTTATAAATCGATACTTGTACTCCTCCATTGTCATCGATCCTTGTTCTGTGATAAGAAATGGTGAGCTTATGACTCAGTGAGTGGACATAATATGAAAATATTATATATTTTATATGTACTGTAAATAATAGCTTATGATAATAATTAATAATAAATAATACTACATGTAATGTACACGTATAAATCGATAATATAAAATAATCATCAAACTAGTTGCTAAAAAATCAATAAAGCTGTATTGGAAACAAGAGCTACATGAAAATCTTAGCTAGCTAAAAATCATAGCAAAATACTGGGAATTTAAAAATCTAGAAACATAAGCTATCATGAAATCTTTGTTAAAATTGAATCAACATAATATAATACTGCATATATACTAAAATTACACCAAACTTATACCTGAGAAAAAGCTAGTCTAACTTAGTGGAGTAACTCACGCACAGGCAGAGCGAAGGATCTAAGCTAGTCTAACCTAGCGAAATATTACATCGCTCAAGCAAAACAAACTAAACTGGTCTAATACATGCACATAGCAACTATACTAAAGGAAATGGTAAGCATATGGTAATTTCAAAGTTACTACTATATAATATTATAGAAGCATAATTATTGTTAAATAAATATGTCTGTACTAAACATAATCATAAATTATACTATAATAAATTTTGAATATGCTAATTAGTATAAATATTTATCTATCTAAAATAAATCATAAATAAATTTGATAACGTGTAATTAAATCATAAATTATTTTATTAAAAATATATAAAATATATATAATTATCCACTCACAAAAGTGTACTAATTCAGAATTAGATTTGGATCTTAAGGTTTATCAACTATCGATACTCTTCCTATGTTATAAGGTGTAAAAATATATTATTAGTATCGATACATCTTATAAATATTAAAAAATTAATTTTTTAACATAGTAAAATTATTACCCGCTAAATCACTGAATATAAATTTAAGTTTTCAAACTCATTTTTTATATTTTTTTTATTTCTCTTTTTATTTTCCTCGAACTCTCTCTTCTTCTCATCTTCTTCCTTTTTTTTTTTCTCTTTTTCTTTTCTTTCCTTCTCCTTTTTCTTCTTGGCTTCCCTTCTTCTCTTTTTTTTTCTTTTCTTCTTCTTTATTTTTTTTTTTTTTTCCATTTGCTTGGAATGCAAATGAAGCAATTCATTTCTCTTGTGTACTCAAGTTGGCCGCCACTGTCAACCAATCCGGAAAAGCCAACCACTCATCAATTAAAAAAAAAATAAAGCCCACGTGTGGCTTACTCCTTATCAAATAATGGCCACGTGCACTATAATTGGAGAGTCCCACTAATTTTCATAGTATCGTTTCATACGAAGCAGTGATTTTATTAACTTGGATAAGTAGTGAGATAATTTTGGATTCTCCCACCAACTTAGTTCATTTGAGTTTTCTAGGATCTCATAGCACAACCATTTATTACAAATAATGTATGGTTAAAATTTACTCCAATTTTAATTCCTTTTTCATTAGCTGTGATCGCAAGCATAATCCAAGCTTAGATAAAACCGAGATTAGAAGAGAATAGTACCTAAATGTTTAGGGTTTCAAACAGATCTACAACAACATAGAAATTATTTAAATAGTTTGTAATTCAAATTTATTTCAGCTTCTGACATGTTTTCAAATTGCGGTCCATTTCATGACAAATTAATTTCCAACTAAAAGATTTTGACATTTGGTTTTGTTTCAGGATCATATTTCGAGAAGAAAAAGAACATTTTCATAGGTAATATTGCTACATCATATCACTTGTTTATTTCTTTAATGGGAGCAGGACTTCGTCGATATGTACATCAGCTCTGATAAGTGTTAGTGTGTTAGGAGAGTAAATTTCATAACATCACAAGATTCCTCTATCTTTAATGCAGGACTTGTAGCTACTGTGGTGGGGATAATAGTGACCCTTGCAATTCTTCTCATAGTTGGCCTCAGCCGATATCGGAAGAAAACAATAGGTGATGAACAAAATGTGGAGGCTTTTATTACGAATTACGAATCTCTTGCCCCGAAAAGATACAACTATTCTGATATTAAAACAATGACGAAATCATTCAGCCATAAACTTGGTCAAGGAGGCTACGGAGATGTTTACAAAGGAAAACTACCTAATGGTCGTCTTGTGGCAGTGAAGGTCTTGAAGGGATCCAAAGGTAACGGAGAGGAATTCATCAATGAGGTTGCGAGCACTAGTAGAACATCTCATGTTAATATTGTCACTTTTCTGGGTTTTTGTTATGAGAAGAAGAAGAGAGCTCTAATCTATGAATTCATGCCTAATGGATCTCTTGACAAGTATATATATGATCAAGAATCTTCAAGTATGAACTGCAAGCTGGAATTGAGAACAATGTATCAAGTTGCAATTGGCATTGCCAGAGGATTGGAGTACCTACATCGAGGTTGTAACATACGGATTGTGCATTTTGACATAAAGCCTCACAACATTCTTTTAGATGAGAACTTCTGCCCAAAAATATCTGATTTTGGGCTTTCTAAACAGTCCAAAAAGAAAGAGAGTATCATATCAATGTTGAATGCAAGAGGAACCATAGGATATATAGCACCAGAAGTATACTGCCGAAGCTTTGGAGGAGTTTCTTACAAGTCCGATGTCTATAGCTATGGAATGATGATTCTTGAGATGGTCGGAGGAAGGAAGAAAGTTGACATTAGATTATCTCACAGCAGTGAAATATATTTTCCAGATTCAATTTACAAGCATCTTGAACCAGGCAACGATTTCAAACTTGATGGGGTTGTCACTCAAGAGGAAAAAGATATGGCAAAAAAGATGCTCATAGTGAGCTTATGGTGCATCCAAACAAACCCATCTCATAGACCCTCCATAGATAAGGTTTTGGAGATGTTGGAAAGTGGCCTAGAAAATCTGCAAATTCCACCAAAACCTTCTCTGTCTTCGCCAAGAAGGTCAGTCAAACAATTTGCTCAAGCATCATCGTCAACAGAACACGTTTCTCAGGAGAATCGAGTAAGTCACACGTGAAATGTATTTAAACTGGCAATCATGGATAACAGTTTGTCCCCAAGATGAACAAAAAAGTAGTTTTTTCCTCCAATTGTAACAAAGGTGAAACTTGTATTAACTTGATGATTTTTACATTTCAATAATTAGTTAATAAATCAAGTTGAAAAAGCAGTTTTATATCACAATGATGCCTTTCTAATAGTGCAACAATATCACCACAAATCATATTCATCAGCAACTGTGGTGCTCAAATGTACCCAAGTCTGTGTGCAAGCTATCAGTGGAAGACACTTGATCCGGCAAATAATCTTAATCTTGAGCTTATCATATGGAAAAATAATGTGAAAAACTTAACACAAAGCACAAGTTCTCGTTGCCACTAACAGTGACGAAAAATTACATTAGAAAGCTATTATCCCTTTGATTATACATATGATGGAAACATGATGAGATCTTCCGAAAACTTGATTTCCCATAATTCTCAATTGTCTAATAAACATTAATAACGAAGTATGCAATGAAATATCCTAATTAATATAGACTGTTATTGCAATGATAACGTAAACTATGTAAACCATGACGACTCTGTAAATTGAATTCTTTTCCTTTATTCTTTCTTTAAAGATGTCTTCTTAATATACCATGGCAATTTGTATGTGAATTGACAGACTTGACCAATATTCCTATCATAGATGTTCTAGTTTTTCTCCTAAACCCATACGTCTTCCTCTTACAAAACTTTATATGCAGAGAGCAAAAGTTCACCGAATCATAACCAAAATAAATTAAAGCCGATAGGTAAAAGAGGAAAGACAAATTAGAAAGAATTTCTTTTTGTTTTTTTAACACCCAGGAATATCATACACTCTTCCCCTACATCAGTATCACTGTCTTAGAATTCCATTGCGAGAAGGGTGAAGCATGGAGATGGTAATATTTTGAATGAAAAAAAGTGTTTGGTAAAATCTCCAAAGGAGAAGGAGAGCAATTCATCATTGAGGTCGCTAGCATTCGTATATAAACCCACGTGAATGTTATCACTTTTATGGATTTTTGTTGTGAATAGAAGAAGAGAGCTCTAATTTAAGAAGTGGATTAGTTTTCTGTTGGTCAACAACCAACAAAAAAAAGTTCTCTATACTTCTTCACTACTCCTACAGGCTTGACGGAGTTATTTTCCATTCTCCCGTTGATTCTTATGAATATAGGAAACTTGTATTTCTCATTCACAAATTCATCTTTGTTTATGCTGCTAACTCGTGTGCATTTTGACATGAATCCTCACAACATGTTGGGGGATGGCCAATCCAAGCAACACAAAATTTCACTCAAAACACACCTCTCGAATCAATCAAACACAACCAATTGATTTCAACCAGAATTGAGAACTAAAACCAGAAAAAGAAAATGCAAAAACAATAAAAGATGGTACATAGATTTATAGTGGTTCGATACTCTATCAAGGAACCTACATCCACTTTGATCTTGCCGAAGTCTTGGGTCCACTACAAAAAATAATCCCGTAAAACGATTACAAGAACTATTGATTAAGAATACAACAAGAAACTCTCTCTTTAACCCTTCATTGGGCACTCTCAACTCTTGATTCTCTCTCTAGAATGACTCAGAAAATACAACAATGAATAATGCTTTCATTGATTCATCACCCTTTGATTATTATGGTAATATTTATAACTGAATAGATGCCTATTGAACCAATCAGAGAAGTTCCCAAGAATTGGAACTAGCTTCCCCTTGAAACTAAAATAAAGTGGGCACAAGTATCTTATAATTGATTTTTGAACAATCCATTCAAAACGGCATTGTACTTGAGTTTAGAGAAATTGCAGGAATGCCATTAATGAAACGACGTGTTTTGAAGCTTTTAGTTCTATCATGAAAATATCACTGTGGTTCTTCTAGTTCTTCTGAACTTCTTTGGAAGCAAAAAAACAAATATCTTCTAGTCCTTCCAGTTTCTACAAATTACTTTAGTACTACAATACTTACTTTCATTTACATATCAACCTTTGGTTTTAGAGCAATTTTTTCCCTGATCACAGTGGATTCTTCAGCCATGACCTCACAGCTCTTCCATGACCATTGATAAACTTTTTATTGAATGTCATCCTAATGTGTGCACGCATATAAATGTATTCACTAAATAATCAATGCATGCCAAACATATATATATGTGGTGAAATAAAATTTTAATTTCTTATTCAACAAATACATATTTATGTAAGTCTTGATACACTAATAAGTTTAAAAAAATTACCCTTGAAAATGATATGGTGTAAAATCAATTTATGTGTCACACTGAAACGAATTGGAGAACAATTCAAGTCTTCAATATTGATGGGATTGCAGGAGATAGAATGGCTCCCTTTTTAATTTTCAATAGGAATTATTCTTTTTCTCTTGGCCGAATTAACTCATGGACCGAATTGCAACCCTTGAAAATTTTCTCACTTAGCCAAATGCATTCATCTCATGGAGCTTAATTCCCTTCATCAAATCATACACACACAAAAACAACTCTTTGCCTTTGCTTTGTTGACTAGCAGAATCGTACTAGGAAACCAAAACAACTCCTTGCATTTGTTCCCTTAAATTGGTCGAAGGATTTTTTGTCCCAAGTGAATTCTCCTTGCCATGGTCGAATGACTTTTTATCTTAAGAGAATTCTCCTTACCATGGCCGAATTCTCTTTAAGGAAGAAGAAGAAAAAAATTTCTTCACAAGCCCTCAGTCAAAGATGGCCGACCCACACCTTGTCACTTTGTCTCCAATAATGAAAATACTTTACATTATTATATACATACTTTGATTCTTTAACAAGCAACCAATTTAGCTGCCAAGAGTCAACAATTTAAAGGTCATGCTATTGTCACTTGTCATTAATTAATTGGTTTAACAACAATTGTTAACTTAAATTAATATAAGCTTAACACTTAAGTCTTAACAAGTGTGTTTCTCGAGAGATCCTAAAATAAATCCTACTTTCTGAAATTTTTGTTGATCAAATCGTTCAACCAGCATGCTAACCCAGTGCTCAACAAGTACACTTTATATTGTGAGACTCTCTAGATTCATACCCATTTGTTTTACAGAACTCTTCCACAAGTCTGTGAATAATACCCTACACATACATTACGAATATTATAGAACTGCGTTGAGCCTTACAAGCTGAAGTTAACCATATCTTTATAATCTCTCCGTCACCTATAAAAGAGCAAAGATATAGATCATCACCGTCAAATCTCTATACGCTCGTCTGTGAACTTATCTCTAGATTTATATTTTCGTAAATAATATCTGCAAACCTCCTTTGCAATTTCGTTTAACTATACAGAAAAATCTTTTTTAGGGTTTATGCTTGTGGCCATAAGACTTCACCCACATGAGCTGACGAATGCCATATCTGTGCACACCAAACTCCATAAACATCGGACCATACCCAAAGGTTATACCATGAAAAGCCTTTGACATACATGGAAGCAAAGCATGATGGATCTATAATACACGTGTTGTATATATATAAAGTTTGGTGGCAAAAAAAAAAGAAGAAAAGAGGAGAAATTGAAGCGATGGGTTTGTTGTATATATATATATATATATGTGTGTGTGTGTGTGTGTGTGTGTGTGTGTGTGTGTGTGTGTGTGTGTGTTCTGTTTTGCTTCGTTGAAAAGAAGCAACCGAAACCGAGAGAAGAAGAAGCAAAAGCCGGAAGGGAAAAGAGAGAAAAGAGAGAAAAGAAAGAAAGGAAAAAAAAAAAGAAAGGGAAAGGAAGAAAAAAAAATTAGAAAATAAGAGAGAAACCGAGAAGGAAGAAGAAGAAAAAGAGAAAGAGAAAGAAAAAGAAGGAAAAGAAAAGAAAAAGAAAGAAAATAGAAAATTTTAGGAAATTAGTTGGGTAGTCAGAATTATACCCAGTAGTTTAGTGGGTAATAGTTTTACGATATTAGAATATTTAGATTTTAATATTTATAATACATATCGGTACTAATGATGTATTTTTACACCCTATGATATAGGAGGTGTGCCGATAGCGGGTAGATCTCAGAATCCAGACCCAGCTCAGGATTAGCCCACTTTTGTGAGTGGATAACTATATATATTTTATATGCTTTTAATACAGTCGATTATGATTTAATTGCGCGTTATCAGATTTAATTATGATTTATTTTAGACAGAAAAATATTTATACTATTTAGTATATTCATAAATATTTTAGAATTTATTATAGTACAGTTTATAATTATGTTCAGTACAGAAATAATTATTTCAGAATAATTATGGTCATGATATTATATTGTAGTAGTTTTTGAACCACCATATGCGTACCCTCCCCTTTAGTGTAGTTGCTCTGCGCATGCGTTAGACCAGTTTAATTTGCTCTGCCCGAGCGATGCAGCATTCCGCCGGGTTAGACCAGCTTAGATCCCCCGCTCTGCCTGTGCGTGAGTTACTCCGCTAGGTTAGACCAGATTTTCCCCGGGTACAAGTTTGGTGTGATTTTCAGTATATATATGTGTTGGAGCTGGTGCTCACGTGCCATTCCAATATTGTATGAATATTAATTGTTAATATTTATACAATAAACATTTCGAATAAAGATTGTTAATATCATATTAATATGGTAAAATGCTTGTAACATTACAAACATTGTTTGATCTGAAAGAGTTCAGATCTGATCTAAAGGAGTTTAGATCAGAACTAATAGTTATCAAAGCTGAGAGTTATAAATGCTAAGAGTTAGCACTGTTAAGAGTTAGTAGGTTATAAGAGTCAGCGATGTCTAAAGAGTTAGAACCTTGTCTATAATGGGACAAAGACCTGAGAGTATACTTGTAATGATATAGTTGCAAAGAGTTGCAATAGGTGCTAAGAAATATCATTATGTAAGTATGTCTCAAATATAATGTTTCTGATCTATGATCACCAATGCGGGTCTATCGGTGAATTCACAATATATAGATTAGTGTATATCTATATCTGACTAGTTCAGATGGTTGTTCTTAGCTGACCATGAGCTTAGAGCTTGTATAGGCATGCGGGTATCCAGTCAGGACTGGATACTGAACAGACTCATGAGGACCCCAATAGATATCCTATGAAACCGTCAAAGGAAGGTCCTCTCGAGTTGAGTAGTAATCGTGGTCCTTTGACCTGAGCGCCACGGTGGTCTTGTGAGTGATCCATCATGCTTTGGTTCCACATATGTCAGAGACCTTTCATGGTCTGACCGCTATGTGTCGCTGGGTATGGTCCGATGCTCATGGAGTCCGGTGTGCGTAAATAAGGGATCCATCAGCTTACGTAGGTAAGTTGTATATCCGATGCTCCGAGATTGTATTTCATAAAGTCTTGTGGCCACAAGCATAAACCAGGGAAAAGAGTTTCCCACAGGGTTAAACAATATAGCAAAAGTGTTTGCGTATATTGTTTATCGAGATACGAATCTGGAGATAAGATTATTGGATGAGCAAATGGGGATTTGATGGTGTTGATCTATATCCCCGCACATCCAGGATATAAATGATGGAAGGATTATACGTATACGTTATGATCTCAACTTGTATGGTCTGACACGCTGATTTGTAATATTCGTAACGTGTGCGTGGGGCATCGATTACGGATTAATGGAATAGTTCCATTTGACAAATCGGGTGTGAACCTAGAGAGTCCCAATATGAAATGTACTCTTTGAGCACTTGGGCAGTGTACCGTATTGAATTGTTCAATACAGTATAATTCAGCAATTACTAAGGTTACGTTAACTAAAGTATATGGTTAAATGGTGGGACCCACTTTAGGTTAACTTGGTAACCTAGTAAGGATATAAAAGTAATTTCACTTTATAATTATTTAATTGTTAAATAATTAAAATAAATATTTATTTATTTAATTGTTGAATAAATGATTTAACTTAACTAAGGTTAAAAGTTAACCAAATGGTTAAGTTAAGTTAACCTTACTTAAAGGTTAAGTAAAGGTTAACCTAACCATGGTTAAGTTAGTTAACTATGGTTAAATTAATTAAATATTTATTAACTTAAAGGTTAAGTTAAAATAATCTAATTATGGTTAAATGTTAACTAAAGTTAGGTTAAGCCAAATGAAATGCAAATGAAATTCAAATTAGTTTGGAATTTATGCATTAGTATATAAAGTGAAATGAAATTGAAAATCATTAAGTTTTGAAATTGTTTTAGTTTTTAGGTTTTGCATTTTGGGAGCCAATTCAATTTGAGAAATTGAAATTGTTTGTTTTGTGTTTTAAGTGTTAGAACAACAAAACAAATTAGATAAATGGTTATTAAATGTAATAACTAAAAACAAGATTTGTTTTATTTATTCAAGAGTTGAATAAAAGGAAAAACAAATTTAATTAAGTTAAATAGTTTAACTTTGAGTCATGTTTAAGAGTTAAACATATATGCTGGATTAAGATGCTGCCATTCTAGACAATCAAACCCACCCTTGTTGATTGCTAGGATTGATCAAAGATTCATTTCATGGTGGACTTCAAAGAAAATTAATCCAAAGGCTTCATTGGTGATATTTTCTCAATCTCGAATTTTAGTTTAATCAAATGTTATTTTCTATGTTCATTGTACATAATCTTCCGCTGTGCACATGTATGTATGAGATATGTATATTGTTTGTATGATGAACACAACCCACATGCAAGCACCCTAGTTGATTTGTACCCCATAACCCAACAATATGTAGTACATATTTCCAGAGTTATGTTACATATATTCAGCTTGATAATAGATTTTATGATAGTTTGCGCTTTCAGATTTTCAGATTTCAGTATTATGTCATGATTTTAATTTCAGCACAGATTTTATGATAGTTCATACTTTCAGTACAAGTTTATTGATTACTCAGTATACAGTTTTATGATTATTTTATCATACAGATTTATACGTGTACAATACATATAAAGTATATGATATTTTCAGATTATGTCCACTCACTGAGCCACAAGCTCACCCTTTTCCCTATTTTTCCTATTTTCCCAGGTTGTCACAAGAATTTGTGCAGTGTAATACAGTCATCACATTTTGAGGTTTGGCCAACGTGCATAGCTACATAAGTGTCTCAGTTTGTGTATTTGTATATGTTTTGTATAGTGGAGCACGTGTGTACACTTTTTGTCGAGGCAGGTAGCCTCATTATATCATATGTATGAGTAAAGAGTATGTTAGTCACATGTCATCGCAGGATCTGCCTCGATTCTCGAGGAGGGCTCGGGTTGGGTCTTGTCAGGATCACTTATAAGTCTACCATGGAGCTCAGGTAAAAGGATCATGAATACTACTCAACTTAAGAAAACCCTCCATTGACGGCTCTATAGGATGTCTATTAGAGTTTCTCATAAGTCTGTTTAGTACCCAGTCTTCACTAAATACCCGTTTACCTATACAAGCTTTTACTAAGCCTGCGGTATTTTAAAATTAACCATCTAGACAATCTATATATAGACATACATTAATTAGGAAGAAATACCGATCGACCCATGTTAGTAACCATAGATTAGGAATTATGTTTATAAAGACATATTGCGCAATGATATTTCTTAGCACTATTTATAACTCTTTACAACTATATCATTATTATAATATTCATAACTATTTATCCCATTTTAGACAAGATTTTAACTCTTACAATGCTAATCTCTTAGTGCTGATCCAAACTTCTTTAAATCAAATCTAAACTCCTTTAGATCTACAGTATCTGAAAATGTTACAAGCTTAGTACTATATAATTAAGTAATAATGATTATATTGAAATGTTTACTACAATTGGAATGGGATATAAGCACCATCTCCAATACTTTTGTCAATTTAAAACAACCTCATACATAACTTAAACTTGTTTACAGAAAGCACCTTCATCCCATATTTTTTATATTCTCATTAATTGCAATCATAAGCAAGTCAATAGCTCCATTCTCAATCACTTCCTGTATAAAATGGAACTTTATCTCCAAATGCTTAGTTCTATCATGGAACATCGAATTTTCACAAAGATGTATGACACTTTGAATATATAAGTACAATTATAATATAACTTATGACCACCTTAGTTCATGAATTAAACCTTGTAACCAGAAAGCTTCCTTAACCGCCTCTGTTACAACATACATAAGACAGGTTCATACATCGTAAAATAATAGGTTGTAATTGATCTTTTTTTTATTCTTATCACCAACAAAATCAAAGTCTTCGCCAATCAAATTAACTAACTTCTACCCATGTCCAAATACCAGACCACAATCTGTCATCCCAGCAATATAACTTAGGATCCACTTTATCACGTTCTAATGTTCCTTCTCTAGATTTCCTATATATCTACTCATAACATTAATGTGATGTGTGAGGCTAGGTTTTGTAGATATCATAGCATACATAATCGATGCAATAACATTAAGTATGATATCTTTTCCATTTGTTGTCTCTCTTCTCTAATACTTAGAGAATGTTATGAGCAAAATTTGAAAAGTACAACTTATGGTAAGCTTATTGACTTATAAGAAACCATTCCAAATTTCTCTGACACCTTCTTTAAATACCCCTGCTATCTTAATATGATCTTCTTATACTTTTTTTGCCTAATAATCTCAATCTCTGGTATCTTCTTAGCTTTTCTAAGATCTTTTATAGCAAACTCATATTTTAAAGAGTCTTTCATCTTGTGTTTTTCACTCATACTCTAACTTATGAGCAAATTATCATCTACGTATAACAAGTGGTAGATGATATTCCCTTTGACTGAGTTTTTAAAGTAGAAGTATATGTCATATTAGCTTCTGTAGAACTCTTTATTGGCAACAGAGAATCAAACCTTTTGTACCATTGCTTAAATGTCTGCTTAATTTATAAAGTAACTTTTTAAGCTAACATACTAGGTTTTCTTTACTATTCTAACTTCCAATCCCTCAAGTTGTTTCATGAAGATTGTTTCTTCAAGTTCCTTATGAAGAAATTGTTGGTGCCTAATGTGCATGCATGTGACAGTGTATTCATTAAAAATTAAAGCATGTAATACATACATTTAGGCAGCAGAATCGAAATCTAACTTTCCATTTAAAAAAACACATTGAATGTAAATTGATTACAGTCTTAGAAACACATTCTTGAATCCTTTTGGTGGAGAATTCTCAGAACTCACCATGAAGTGAATCCTTGAGCAAATCTAGTCCTCAACTTGGTGGGATTACAGGAGTTAGAATAGTAGCTTGCATAAATTTTTAGCAAGATGATTGTTTCTTTCTTAATTGGTCTTGGCCAAATGCAACACTTGCATATATACTTCAAAATTGGCCAAAACACACTTTAGAGACCTATTTGTAATATTTCTAAAGTTTTTCTGCTTTGGCTAGTCATAAATTCTAAACAACTTGACACTTTTCCATCCAAGAATAAAGCACAAAGCATGCATTTACCAAATGTCCACTCATCTTGCCACTTGTTACCCATTAAAGCCATGCATTAAGCAATTTGTCACACAAATATACATACATAATGCCATATGTCAAAATTTTATTAGTTAACCCCCTTTAATTAATAAAACATAAGTTTAACAATAAAACTTTGACACATGTTTCCTGAGAAATTTTGAAACAAATCTTACTTTTTAAAAAAAATTTAGATCAAACTGTTCGACTCAGTCCGCTACCTTAGTGCTTAAGAGTATACTTCATATTGTGAGACTCTCTAGGTTCACACCTATATATCTTATGGGACTATTCTATAAGTTCGTGAACAATACCCTGCACACACATTATGGATTTTCAGAATGGTATGTTGAACTATATAAGTTAAGGTTAACCATATACCTATAATCCTATCATCACCTATATCCTAGAATAGTAAAAATATAGATCATCACCGTTAAATCTCTATATGATCGAGAATGAACTTATCTCTAGATTTATATTTCCTTAAACAATATTTACAAATACCTTATGATATTATTTAACCTTACAAAAATTATTTTTTGAGGTGTATACTTATGGCCACAAAACATCCTGAAATGCAATCTCGAAGCATCGGGATATACAACTCACCTATATAAACTAACAGATCTCGTATCTAGGTACACCAAACTTCATAAGCATCAAACCATATGCAACGACACACAGAGGTCAGACTATGAAAGATCTCTAACATACATGAAATGAAAGCATAATGAATCCCTCACAAGCCCACTGTGGTGCTCAAGTCAAAGGACTACAAATACTACTCAACTCCAGAAGACCTTCCACTGATGGCTCTATGGGATTTCTATTTAAGGTCTTTATGAGCTTGTTCAATACCCAATCTTTATTGAATACTTGTATGCCTATGCGTGCTTCCACTGAGCCCATTGTTTGCTAAGATTAACCGTCTAGACAATTTAAATATAGACATACACTGATTTAGAAGGTATATCAATTGACTCGTGTCAACAACCATAAATCAGGAATGGTATATTTTAGAACATACTGCGTAATGATATTTCATAACACCATTTGTAACTCATTACAACTATGTCATTACTAATATATTTATAGGTCTTTGTCCTATTTTAGACAATGTTCTAACTCTTAGAAAGCTAACTCTTATCATTGATCTAAACTCTTTTAAATCTATAATGTCTAAAGAGAAACAAACTTAGTACCATATAATAAAATATTAACAATTTATAGAAATGTTTATTATATAAATATTAAACAATAAATATTTATACAAATGAATGGCACGTAAGCACCATCTCCAATAGTAATGTAGCCTTCACATCAAGCTGATGCATTTCTTAATCAAATTAAGCAACCAGAGACAGACCTACTCTGATAGTTGGTAAGAATCCTTTTGCTACTAATTTGGCTTTGAATCTCGATGGATCATCTTATGTGGTCTTTTCCTTAAGCATGAATACCTACTTGTAGTTAATGAGTTTCTATTTATTAGGTCTTAGTACAAGGATCTATGTTTTATTCTGGCATAATAAGCTCATTTCTTCTTCCATTGCTTCCATCCACTACTTTTTATCTTTGTTGTTGATGGCTTCATTATAACTTTAAGGTTCTTTTTCAAATATATCTTAAGCTATCATTAAAGTAAAAGCATTTAAATCATAAAAAGCAAAATTTGGAGGAATCTTTATCTCTCTTCTTGCTATGTCCCTTGCCAATTAATAACCTTCTATTGATTGATTTGAATGTGATTTCTCATCATGGTCTTGAAAGGATTCTTTATCTAATTTTCTTACACTGGTTTCCACCTTAATTTGGATTGTATATGATTTTGACTCTGATCCATGGTTGCCACTTAAAACATTCTTAATACCTATAACTATTGATTTCTTACTTATACAAATCATGTTAATCTCATTGAATATAACATCCCTGCTAATAATAATTCTAACCAGAAGTGAATCCCTTAATCATATCGTATAACATTTTATTTCTTAGACCCACGGTCTAATTTTCCAATATTATCATGTATAAAAGTTGTGCATCTAAACACTCTTAAATGTTTATAACTTAGGGGTTTTTCAATCCATAGCTTTTCAAGTGTTTTAAAATTCAAAACACTTGAAGGATTTCTACTTATAAGATAAGTTGTTGTAGCAGTAGCTTTCCGCTCAAAAGTGTTTAGAAAGATACAAACTGATAAGAATACATCTAATCTTTTTAAGTAAGGTTTTATTCCTTCTTTCGGCCACTCTATTTTGTGTAGGAGTATGCTTAACAATTTTATACCTTATGATTCTATAGTCTTTATTGGAATTATCATATGTTTATAATTGACCATGATTGACTAATATTACACTTGCATATTTTACATCCCGACTTTATATGTCGATTGATTACACTAATCAAAAAGTGTTATAGGTTTATTAATATCTTAATTACATTCTTAAGACATTAATTATTATGCACCTATCAATAAATGTCACGTCATAGTAGTTTTACAAAGTAAGCACAGCATTATCACTTATTAAATCTCTTCCTTTTTAATTGAGTGTATGATATATAAATCTTTTATCATCTTACAAAAAGATAAATCTTATAGATTTAATTTATTTATATCCACAACATTATTTAATTGGCTAATAACAACTCAACTTCCGAACTTTTAAGAAAGGCATAAAGATTGAAACTCATTTCAACTAACTTCTTAAAATATACTTAAATAGTTAAATCTACTTTCTTTTGGATAAAATTTAAAATATTATTTAAAAAATATAATATTATTCTATATTATTAGTGTGCATATACGATCAATTTTTTTTTTCTTAAATGGAAGTATTAGTTAGTAATTAATACAGTAGCTAAGATCCTGGATCCGCTATTGAACTGCAAGAACTTTGTACATAAAAATGTTGGGCCTAATCACTTACCGGCTGGCTTCAAAAAGAGAGGGAAAAAAAAAACTGCTAACCCTTGTGTCGAATATTTAATTCCTAGTTTTAAGACTTTGAATAATTGGTCATTAGTTGAATAGGTTGTGTGTATAATTGTTTTTCAAATTTTCTAATGGAGCAAAATTCTGAAGATTTGACTGAACGCTGGAGACATGGAGCATAGAGTATGTGGCTTGACGGGGGAATTTTCTTTGCTCTTGATGAGTGTATATATGATCTGTTGATTCACACGATGCAAGTGCTTTTTCTTTTTTGTTCAAAATGACTTTGTTTGATCCGCAAGACACAAAGGTATGATTCTGAAGAAAATTTCCACAGACGACCCATGAACAAGTCGAAAAGGAAACTTCACCTAATATGATAATTAATGGTTGAAAAAGACGCAGTCTCTTTTCTTAGTCTTTCCACCTTGATGGATTGGATTAAGCAATTTCTTTCTCCTCTATTATATCCTTACCCACTTACATCATGCCATCATCAAATAATTTATGTTTCAGTATAATTTTGCCTCCTAACATTAACTCGAGTTAATTAATATAAAAAGTCCTCCATTATTAAATCATGGCAGGTGATACTAAAGATAAGCAGGCTATTATATATACGGTTGGTGGAATCGAGTATTTATAATCTCTACGAGCTTTGGTTATTATATTTCGAATGACTGGAAAATATTATCACAGTCCCTAGTTTTTAACAAATTCTGGCTTGAGGACGTACATTTCACAAATCCATCATATGGCATTGGTTATGTTCATACACAAGATTCCGTTCAAACAAATATATTTTTTTTAAAAAGTGTAAGGCCAATAGGGTAATTGCATCACTGAAATATTAGTAATATCCGTGATATTTTTAAAATATTAACAATGTCCTTATTAGAATTCAATTCAACTCAAAAACTTAAGTTGTTAGGTGAATACATAATATTAATATTAAAGTTAGTATCAAAGATAAGTTTTAATTGTCTTAATTTATAGTCTAAAGCAAAGTAGATCTTTATAGGCCAAATAGAGATAAATTAAAGAATTAATTAAAAATGAACATGAAAGTTCAAACTCTGAACCTTGACTTTGATATTATATTAATTTACCATTGAATCCAAAACCTTAAACTGTTAGATAAAGGTCCAATATTAGTATTAAAAACAAGTCTTAATTGTCTTAATTTTTCATAAAAGATTGCTTGTCAACAATTTTGTTTTTTTTAGTTTAATTGAGTTTGGACAAATTATATATTAATTAATGTTTTATTCTAAAATATTTTAAATTTGTGAGTTTTTCAAAATCTATCACAAATTACTCTAATCAATTTAACTCATTTGTAATTTATTATTAAAAATTACATAAAAGTTATTAATGAATAATATATAATCATTTAAAGATAATTTTGTTAAAGAGAATATTGAGGGGAAAAAAGGGACAGTTTGGGGCACAAGTTAAAAATTCAATCCAATTAACTTGGAGAACATCATAGTCAATAACATCTGAGGGTATCATGAGCATTAACATCACGAAATGATTCTATAATTAAAGATAACGATGATTATAATTATAGCTAAAAGGGGTAATATGGTCTCCCCATGTTAAAATAAGATGAATAAGGTATATGTAAATTCTATTATAAAAATTGGTCAAAATGGTAATTTAATTAAGAAAATGCAGTTAGGGGAAAATGCAATTAAGAGCATATACTTTGTTTACATACAACGTTTAAGGGCAATTTGGTAATATTGTTATTTTTAAATTAATCACTATTAGCTGTATTGTAAAAGTAATTTATTTTCAAATTTTGATTTTAAAAAGAAATTCTCCTTTTCCTTCTTAAATTTTGTTGTAAGATGGGATAGTTTTGTCAAATTAATTTTAAAAATAACTTACTAAATACTTAAATTAATTTTTAACTTCTCAAAACCACTTTTGACTTCTCCAATAATAATCTCAAACGGGCCATTATTGATATTTTAAAAATATTAAGGGCACTAATAATGCGTTTGTGGAACTTAGATTCTCAAGCAACAATTTAATGAATAATTAGTGAGATTGCTATTATTTTCATGATTCAATTGTCTTACTCTTACGTTGTTAATTTTATTTAACAAAAATTTTTATTTAAGGATGTTACAAATATTTTGACAAATATCAAGGACACCAATGATGCATTTACGAAACTTACATCCTCAAGTGACAATTTATAAAAAATTTAGGGATTTTGCTAATTTTTTTCTTTCAACTATGATGTAACAAACACGGCGCCCCTAATTCAGGAGGTCATAATTTGGGTATATAGTGTACTAGAATCATGCATGTAATGTTTAGTTATTTCTTTAAGTTCTCAAGAAGACGAATATCATGATTTTGTAGCCATATTATACTCAAAATTGAACAAAGTGTTTTTATTTTAATTTTTTTAAGAAACGTTTAAAATAATTTTTTTATGAAATTCATATTTAAGTTCTGTTTTTTTTATATTTTATTCTGCCTATTTTATTTTATTATAATAATTTTAAATATATTCATTTTAATTATTTCAGATTAGTTTCATCTAAAGTATTTAAGGGTCTTTGTAAATTCAAATCACTAATAAGTATTATTAAAAAATATTTCTCGATTGAAAATGCAATTATCTTTTTCAATTGCTTTCATTTCGTGAAAATGACTCACGTAATTAAAAGTCTTCTAAGCAACCAAAATTAAAGATGAATTAAAAAATGGAACCGCGTTAAAAGAGAGTCTTGAAGTCAACTAAACGGCCAAAATTTCTGAAGCATTTATATCGCTTTCCTTGCATCTTCCCTCCTCGTATATGAAGTTAACCCTTTCTTCCATATTTTCAAATACAACTTGAATCAGTTCACTAATGATTCATGTTCCTTAGACTCCACTCTCACCAGAAAAATGGACTCCCAGATTTTAGTTCTGTGGCCTTTTTTTAATCTTCTATGTTTTGTATCTGTAGTTCTTGTGATGATTCAGCCATTTTTAGCCAATCCTGAGCTCTATCAAAATTGCAGTCGTCTATTTCACTGTGGGCGGATCGAAGCCGGGTTTCCTTTTTGGGGAGAAGACAGATCGTATGGTTGCGGCCATCCTGACTTACATCTCAATTGTGATAACGACAAAGCTACCATGATGATTGAGGATTTAACATACAGTGTTTTAGATGTTGATCAGCAAGCAAAAGTCCTGAAGATTGCAAGACAGGATTACTTTGAGGGATTATGTCCGCAGCTTAACACCACAATCTATCCATTTCTTTTTGATTATTATACCGGGTATCAGATGCTCACGCTATATTACGGTTGCCCAATAAATCATTCACAATCTACTTGCTTCTTGAAGGATGTCAACTACATGAATGGCTTCTTCCAAACGGGAACCCCCGGATGTAATCTTAGTGTTAGTATTCCAATTTCTGAAACTTTACTTTCAGCAGCAAAATTGAATAAAAAAGATCTAGAAGAAGCGTTAGAACAAGGATTTGAGGTGAAATGGAAGTTAAATCCATGTGTGAATTGCAGCAGTTGTGGTTATGATATTACTAGGGACAGAGGAATTTGCTACTGCTCAGATGGACAGATTAGCAACTCTGTAAGATGTTCTGCTTCAACACCCGCCCAAACCCCAAAAGGCTCGCCAGAATCACCAGGTACACCTCTAAATTTTAGGGCAGTACTCATTATCATACAAGATCATTTTTTAGCTTACAAGAAATTAACTGGTATACCTTCAAACCTAAACTCTAGTTCATAGCCAATTTAGACCACCCTTCTTTGAGAATAATAGATTTGGTATAAGCCAAGTATTTTTCCTAACTTTAAGTCAAGAGCAAAGCCTCCAGTTGCTCATAAACTATATGTTCAATTAAATATTACACCTAAGCAAGAAGAAGTAGAAGAGTTTTCATGACAAAAGAGAGATGAAACCCGTTTACGAAATGCACATACTGGAAACGTAACTCGTCCATGTGCATAATCAGTTTGGCAATCCCTTTCGATGACACCATCCTATTCCTCGATTTGGTAATCTTGTTGAAGATTCTTTCATTGAGGTTTGTTTTACATAAGAGGCATTGGTTATGCTTGACCGGGTAATATTGGCGTGAATTTAGGATTAAGCTATCATTCTTAAACCAATCAACATTAAGGGTTTCTGAATTAAAAGCTAAATTTTCCTTAAATTTAGGAGTAGATATCATTCTTTTAGGTCTGGATAATATCATTCTCTTTAGACGCAGAGTGCAAACAAATATCAACAGTTTTCAAAAAAAAAAAAAACAATTTGAGTTGTGTAGTTTAATTTTCATGATATCTAAAAGCCAGATACTTCAATGGCACCCAGTTTACTTCTTGGTCTGAACACCGTCCTTCAATTATCACTCTTAGTCTCTTACCCATTCTTTTTTATATTATAAAGAGTTTATATTTATTTATTTGTTTGTTTGTTTATTTGTGTGGAACATTATTTTCTTTGTATATTCTTAATTACATTAGTGGAAACTTTTTTCTGGTGGATCAACTACTGAGTTGACAATTAATTATTCTGCAGCCATGCATGGGCCGTGCCATGCTGTTAATTAATTATATTGATGCTTAAATATTAGATTGGTGGTCAAAATACAGCTGCTAATTAATCTATAAAAGCAGACCGCACTACTCTAATTATTTGATTACCGATCTTTAATCTTGATGATTCCCTGCCAAGACAAATGCCTTCTATTGTTCCCACGTTCTTCTAATGTGAAGATTATTTTTTCTCATTCATTTTAGTGATTAGGGTTTGGTAAACATTTTCACCCCTCATGAAGATGAGATAAACCCTTTATAAAAGTATTTTTATTATATTCCTGAAGAAAAATGATGTACATTCTAAGTTTGTATCTTAGAGTGATATGTCAAATAATTATTAGGTAATAGATCATTTTTAAATTTATACTATTTTATCATCTAATAATTGTTTAACACATAATTATTTGAAGGGATAAGAATATTTTTATCCTAAGAGTTTGGGCTAATTCTTAGTTTTGTCTCAAAAATTTAAAAATGAATAATTTTATCTTAATCTATTAGTCAATTTGCATTAAATTTTACAGAATTTTTTGGTACAATAATATTCTTACCTTTGTTAAAGTTCAAGTGGCACAAATTTAATAAGACAAGCGGCACATAAATAAAATTAAAACTTTAAAAAAAATTAAACACTTGGCACGCTACGATAAATTTAAAATTTTATTTTATAATTCAATAAATATTTATTTTATATAAATAAAATAAATTCACATGTCTCACCTCCCCTAAATTCCCAAATCAAAATACTCTAGCCCTTACCCAAATCACATGTCTCATCTCTCCCAAATTCTCAAATCAAAAATTCCTAACTCAAAATCCTTATTTCTAAATCAACTCTTAATGTCACTTCAACTACCATCCAAAAGCTAATCAGCCCTGCAAAATTTGCAACTATCAAAGATTTGCAATATAAGAAAATTTGATAACTTTATTTTATGAACTTTATGGTGTTTAGTCAACTTACGAAGCTGAAGACATAAAAGTGGATGTAAAAAAAGTATTAAATAATCCATCAAAATCATGAAAAATGTGCTTTATTACTATTGTCCTTTTCTTCTACCATTTAATGATGAAAATAGGTATTTGATGATAGTTTTGATTTTAATGAATGATGATGATGTAGGAAAAATGATTTGTTTTTATGGAGGATGATGATGATGAAGATGATCGGTATTTAATTATGAATTTATGATTTTTGTGAATAAATATTTTTTATATTAAAATATATATTTTAAGATATTATAATTTTTTAGAAATTAATTTAAAATATTAAAAAAATTAATTGGCCAATTAGGGATTGATATGTGTACCACTATCAGTTTATTAAAATTTTATATTGAATTTCAATTTTGCCCCTCCACTGTAAAAACTAACAGATTTCTATTAAGGGATTAGGATAAAATTATCAATTTTTAAATTTTTAAGACAAAATTTAGAATTAGCTCAAACTCTTAAAACAAAAATATTATTATCCTTATTTAAAATACAACTTAAAATATAATTTGAAATATATAGCATTACTCTAATTATTTTTCGACCTTACTATTTCACCAGTTCCAATTACTTATAAATTTTAATAATTTCATATTTATACAATTCAAAATGGAAAAACCAGTTCCAATTACTTATAAATTTTAATAATTTCATATTTATACAATTCAAAATGGAAAAATCAAAAACACATTTAGCCGCTCACTTTATCTTCCCAATTAGGAATGAGAAAATTCTCCATGGGCATGAGTTTTTGCGAGTCCAACTCGATGGAGGTGGAAACCAGAGTGTAGGATAATTGTCTTTTTGTATTCTATGGGGCATGCTACCCATACCCGAGTACCCTGTTTTATTTAATTTATTTTTTAATTTTAATTTTAGTTTTAGTTTAAATAAATAATTAAAAATATATATATATATAAAGTACTATTTATGCATTGTTCATGGGTTCACACAAACTTTCTGTGATCCGATGGTAAAAGTGCACATCCTGACTACTTTAGTAGACGTTCAAGTCCCCTTATGTGTAAATAGGAATAGACTTTTTCTTATTTAGAGGAGTTAGACCCCTTCTTCTATAAAAGTATGTGTCATGTGCATTGTTCACAAGTTCTAAAAAATTTCAGTCTGATCTAAAAGTTTAAAACTCTGAAAATTCGTCAGTTTGATCCATTTAAAACTTTGAAAAAATATTCCTTTAATCTGTTTATTTGAAAACATAAGCAAATTTTGCATAATTATCAGGGATCAGGTATTCGTGTGGATTGCCATTCCCCTTTGAGAAATCCCATCCCGTACCCACGAATCAATTAAATAAGAGATTGGGTGAGTATATACTATAAACTTCACCTTTCGATTGGGGGATGGGAACAAGAATCATATGATCCCCAATCCAACCAATGAGGCAATACCTATTACCTAGTACGTTTTCCTTGCATTAGTTCCCCCCTTCCCGAGTTCATGACTCATTTTACGGAGTTTATTATGTTTTTTCTCCTCAAAGAATCTGAGAAGGCTTGTACAAATATGTTAAAGATGCCAGCCGGCTGATATAGAAATGAACACCATTCTGCAAGTAGGTCAACATATAATGTATTAGTGTTAGAAGGAATATCTTGACCTTGTTGCTGGAGTTAAATGTTGATAAAGCTTATAGTCCGGCATTGTCCTTATTATCGTCTGTTTGTATAGCCTTTTTTTTTTTTTCCAGAAGTTTGTCTTTGCTGATTGTTTGCTTCCCAAAGTTGCTAGCTTTTAAACTTGTTAATTATGAATGATTTGGTAAGTAACTGTGAGAATGATCCAGAGTTGGGATCCGTTGTCTCTCGCAAACATCTTGTGCTAAGATTTTCCAGTTTTAGCAATACAAAATTTAGAATTCCATGCATAGTAGGGGTAGTGTTGATGACAGAAATGTCTGTTAGAACAGTCTGCTTGACACTTGTATTAGGTATGTAAATGTCTAAGATATCGATGGAGTCATGGAGAAGTGGACTGCGAGCTATAGTAAGTTGTGGTCTAAGCTGTGCTGGCACTGGCTAACACCATGATGAAATTGCAAAAGTACTCGTCACTTTCTCTGCAATTTTGAAAAGTTAGTCTAATTATACTTTTCAATAATTTTAAAACATTCTTATTGTGAGACAAGCAATGGGATTTACTCCATTTAATGGTCTCTTATTTTGTAGTTTGTAAGTAGCCTTTATGTTTGCACCCTTTTAGTACCCTCTTCTTCCTCTCCGTAGTTTCTTTTCTCAAAAGATGCAGCTTGATCATCTTCAAGACTTCAACCATCCTCTATCGTCTCTCTTTTGATCATCTTCTTTTTCTTCACTTTTATCCATTCGCAAACATCTTTATCTGCCGATGTTATTCGATACACATACTGTCCTCAACCTTCTGGATTGCGAACGTAACAGTAGCAATATGATCATTTACCATTTCTGGTTTCTGGGGAGCATATTATCTGCACAGAGTACCGTGGTCACTCTGATTTTAAAGAAGGATGCCAAAATGATATTCCAAAAAATCAAGATGATGCCAAATACGTTCAGAATTCTTGACATTAACTCTGAAACACAGATTCTTAGATCTTCGGAATAATACTTGTCCAACGTATTTCTTTAACACCACCATTGGTTTCACATCGATTAAATTAGGCTCTGGGGCAAGGAAACTTCAACAAGTAATAGAGCCATTTTTTTCTCATCCTACCATAAAATAATACCAACATCAATGTTTTCTAAGTGCTCGTGATCTAGAACAAAAAACAAATCATCTAAGCGGCATTAGATAGGGTTTCAAACTGCATAGGAATTTCTGTAAAGATCAACGCAACATTTGTGTCAACTCAGATGGGTATACGGATCCAATTCGGTAGAGAGTCAATTTATTTGCTTTTGCCATGACCTGCCTAATGCAACTAAAAATGCTCATTTTAGTTGCGTTTAGAGCTAGCTAACGTTCCCATTAGTATTATTATTATTCTGGCTTGTCCCGAGTACTTGGGTTTGTTTGGCAATTCGAATTGTTACTTTCTCCCTTCCCAGGCTTTGTCGTATATTACAATCTAGAACGTGCCGTTATCAGACTTCCATTCCTTACTTTACCTACCACCCACGTCAAATATTTGTCAATCTTTTTAAACTTTAAATATTAAAACATATAAAGCTGTATTTGTTTGACTTTGGTATTATTCACACAGGACGGAACCAGTTCTGTTGTGCATCTGAAAGGGTCATGCATTCATTTTCAAACTATTATTATAATCTCTTATATTTTCGAGCTCTAGAAAAAGACAATATATAATTGATTTGATGCAGGATATGCTTGAAAATTTAAACAAAATGCGGAATCAACATATTAGACAAAGTAATCAACATTTGCAATATTTTTCTAGGCTTACCTAAGCAAGAATTGACCGCCCCCACTCTCTCTCAAATGAAGCTTCCCTTTGAAAAACTTTCATCAACCACTGTTTACAGAGCCAACAAATAATGCACTATGACGAAGGATGTGAAATCAAAGCGTATTCATTTCTTCTCAGCATATATTCAATTTCCTCCACATCTCTCGGCTGTTGCAAAATGGATCTCCATCCCCATCCAAGCATAATTTTCTTGCTTTTCTTCATCATTAACATCATCTTTGTTCATGTTTCGATTCCTGTGTTAGCCGAGGACGAGCAATATCTAAAATGCAGCGCCCGATTTCGTTGTGCAAACTTACAGAGTATTGGTTATCCTTTCTGGGGATCAAATCGCCAACAGTATTGCGGTTATCCGGGCTTTGAGTTGGATTGCGAAGGCGATGTTGCGGAGATTAAAATCATGAACGGGACTTACAAAGTCCTGAACATCAGTGACGAGTCACGGACGATCACTGTTGCAAGAGAAGATTACTGGGATGGTTATTGCTCCCCAAACGCTGGCAATACTAGTCTAAATTTCAGTCTTTTCAATTATGCTTCCGACACAGAGAACTTGACTCTGTATTATCGATGCCCAACCAATTTCATGAATGAGATTTCAGGGCCGCTGGTTTACAATAAATTTACTTGCGGCTCAGACGAGCCAAACACCAGTAATTACGCTCTTTCTTGGGACATCAATGGCTACAACAATAGCTTCGCTTCAAGTATTCAAGCTTACCTCGGAACGTGCGAGAACAGCACCTATATTCCAGTGTGGCGATCTACACTTCGGTCTATGGTGGACAATCCCACTTTAGTAAATCTGACTAAAATATTTCAGGAAGGTTTTGGGCTGCAATGGAATGCAAATAATAGCTTGTGTGAAGAATGTGAAAGATCAAATGGACAGTGTGGATATACTACTAGGAATGGTCAATTCACCTGCTTTTGCCCTGATAAACCTTATACCTCTTCTTGTTCCAGATCAGGTATATCCAATCTTTTGATTATTCCTTTTTTCATCGCAATAAGGATATATTAATAATTAGGTTCTCGGCTAGAAGTTCTAATGGACCATGTGATGTTTGCCTTTGAACAGACCTAAGGTTTAGATGAATAGAAACTAGGAAACTTGTTTCTGGACAATAGCATACTAATTTTCCTCGTCTAGAAACGGTTTAATTTCTACCATTCAACAAACCATGAGATGGAACTAGGCTCGTTCTCTGTTAGAATATTAGGGGTGCAAACTGTCGGAACCATTCTTCAAAATTTGAGCAAACCTCTGTTTTTTTTTCAAATTATTGACTTATCCACCCTTTTAGGTGTTGTTTTCCCAGTAAAAATCATCAAAATTGGTTGCAAAAGCTCTAGTTTATTTTGTCCATCTCAAGCATCTTCCAGGATTAATTGCTGTGGCTCTTTTTTAGGTCCCTGATACCATATATCGGCTTCGTCTTTGTCGCTGTAATTATGAATTACTTCAATTATTTGCCACAATAGCTCCAGTCTTTGACCCCAAGTAGGTCGGCTGCTTTAAGATTACTATGCAAATAGGCATATTTGTTTTAGTGCTTTTTGCATTACTCGTATTTATGTGCCCATATCATTATTGGCCGCATATCGGACCATCGACAAAAAAGAAAACTCATTGCTTTGTTTTCTACGAATTAGGTAAGGATACTTATGCATGTTGGTGGCCAATTGGCATATTATAACGAGTAATGTTAATGCAATGGGCTCAATTAAATATCGGGGCCGACGGAGAATATTATGATGACTTGGGGATCTCTAGTTATTTTGGTGGTCTATCAGATCGGCAGTGTCATATAAATGTATCATAATACTTAATTATATATCTTTTTGACTCCATTCTAGTAGATCTCTTTTAATTTCCACACATACCACTCCACTCAACCCAATGTACAAACATACCTAAACCTGATTCTTTACCATGGCTGATATGAGGAGCACCTATTTTTGATTTCTAGATCTCTCATTCCACTACAAACACTGTAACAAATTATATGCAATTGCTCTTTCTATTGACCATAAACTTTTTACTCAACAATTTAGGGGTACAGATGTATCTGTAACTTGCAGTGGATTGATATCTATTCTATTTGGGAACACAAATGTTCTTCTCTCGAATCTTGACATGATTGCCTTGTCATATAAAACATCACTCACAATGCCCAGAAGAAATAGGTGGTGACCACATTCTCATATATCCTCAGGATAGTAGTTGTTATTATCTGTTATTACTCCATGTTTCTAATAGAGGTACCATAAAAAGTTGTAATTAATTTGGGGCATGGTCTTGTTTTATTTTCTACAAAAATTTTCCTTTCACCTCACTTGGACCTTTGCCCTTTTCATTGTTGAAATATCTGAAAAAGGTGATAATATTCCAGTTTTGGCAGTCATGCAATTACAATTTACAGCTTATTCCTTGGAACTGAAAGAAGAGATTAGTTCTAAACAAATGGGAATATGATGTTACCTATTATATGTCCAATTAGATATGTATTTGCGTGTTCATTCATGTATGTGCACTGACATTTTCTGGATCTCGTGACTACGCAGGGGGCAAAAAAATCTCAACTGGAGCAGGTAATATTCACTGATGCGTGATAAAATATTTTCATTAAGGTTCATTATCACGGAAAATCTAAGCAACTTCCTAATCAATCTTCAGGAATTGGCATAGCAGCTGCATCTGTTGCTGTTATTTTTCTCGTGGTCTTTTCCTTTTTCTTCGTACAACGGAAAAAGAAAATTGCAGCCCTAAATAAAAGCAAACAATTGAAGATACCTTCTTCAAGTAATGGCACAATTACTAGGACAACAGCATTAACAACAACCGATTCCTTTCAGAGCATCCCTTCTTATCCACAGTCCAAGTCTGATCTCAAAAAAGGAAGCACCTATTTTGGAGCTCAGGTCTTCAGCTTTGCTGAACTTGAAGAAGCTACCGACAATTTTAACTCTTCTAAAGAAATTGGAGATGGAGGCTTCGGAACTGTGTATTTAGGTAAGCAAACATAGATTATATCAGCTTGTGTCAGTTAACACTAATATTGAGTTTTCACTGAGTAGCTTTAATTTTTTAGTCTAACGGTTCACTGACATGGAATCAGAAACAAAATCTTGTCCTGGTTCTTGGTTGTTCTTCAAAACAGAACTCGTTTTCTTTCTCCATGTTATAAGTTATATTGCTTATCCTTCGAATTATTTGTCATCATCTCTCTTGTTTTCAACAATTTTTCAATTGATTGATCAGGTGTACTCAGGGATGGGCGTGTAGTTGCAATAAAACGTTTATTCGAGAATAGCTTCAAACGTGCTGAGCAGTTCAAGAATGAAATTGAGATCCTAAGTCGCTTGCAGCACCCAAACCTTGTCAAATTATATGGTTGCTCTTCAAGGCATAGCCGAGAACTCCTCCTTGTTTATGAATACGTGCCTAACAGAACAGTAGCCCATCACCTTCACAACAGGAAATCAAAATCCGTTTTGCTCCCTTGGCCTGTTCGTTTGAGCATTGCCATTGAAACAGCTGATGCCCTGGCTTACCTCCATGCATCAGATGTTATTCACCGTGATGTCAAAACCAACAACATTCTCCTCGACGACAACTTTCTCGTAAAAGTTGCAGATTTTGGGCTATCAAGGCTGTTTCCAAACGATGTTACTCATGTTTCGACAGCTCCTCAGGGAACCCCAGGCTACGTTGATCCTGAGTATTTCCAATGCTACCAACTCACTAACAAGAGCGATGTTTATAGCTTCGGGGTTGTTTTAATTGAGCTCATTTCAGGATTGGAAGCTGTGGACACCAGTAGACAAAAGCTTGATATAAATTTGTCTAACATGGCTGTTAACAAGATTCAGAATCAAGCATTACACGAGCTGGTTGATCCGTCTCTCGGGTTCGACAAGGATTGTGCCGTGAGGAGCATGGTAACATCAGTGGCAGAATTGGGTTTCCGTTGTTTGCAACAAGACAGGGAGATGAGGCCGACAATGAAAGAAGTTTTGGAGATTTTAAGGGGAATTCAGAAGGAACATTTTGGCGAACAGAAAGCTGAGATGGTGGACATTTGCATTACAGATGACGTTGTTCTCCTGAAAAAAACTTCTCCCTCGCTTTCAACAGATGAATCTGGGACTGATAAATGGGTTAGCGACTCCAATGCAACTAGTTCATCCTTCTAGTGAATTTTTATTTTTTTTGTCCTGCTTTTGCCTAAATTCGGTGTTTGCTATGGCAGTTGATTCTGTCCTATTGTTAATTTAAGAGATATGTATATACACATGACAGAGTCACAGAGATATCAATGTAGTCCATAGATTTAAGCTAGAGAATGTACATACAACATATTTGGGATGCATAAATTATGAACTTCAGATTTTGCAGTATGTTTCTTGGAATTTTTATTCTTGTACAAGTTGTTGTTGGTAGCTAGCACTGTGTGCCAGCTACATAATTGCTGGCACACGTGGTGGACAGCTATTTTTTAGCTGTCCACCATGCTAAACTTTCTCTATAAATGGGAAAGTTTAGCAATTCATTTCCATAATGAAATTGAAATAGAGTTTCAAAAGCTTTAAGAGAGTTTTTGAGTGATTTGAGAGAATTGAGTGTATTGAGGTTTTGGGTTGTAAGGTTAAAACACTACAATACTTGTATTCTCTATTTCTAATAGTAAGAGATTTTTCTGTCTTCGCCCGTGAACGTAGGCTAAAAGTCGAACCACGTAAACTCTTGTGTTTGTCTTATTTTTATTTTCATTATTTTTCTCAATTTCGCTTTAGTTGCGACCTTGTATCACCCCTCAATTTCCTAACAAGTGGTATCAGAGCTTCTCGTTGAAGGATGTCACTATTCACGTATACAATACTATTTATGTATACAGTCACTGTTCATACGTATAGGTACTATTCACGTGAAACAGTGGGAGCCGATCCTAGCAGAAAGCAGTTTGTGGTGAAAAGTAATAGCGGCAAAATACGAGGTTGAGAAATTCAATGGAAGTAATTTTACATTGTGAAAAATGAAAATAAAGGCGATTTTAAGGAAAAACAAGTGCTTAAAAGCAATTGATGAAAGGCCCGCTAGTATCACTGATGATATCAAGTAGAATGAGATTGACAGTAATGCAGTTGCTGATCTGCATCTAACATTTGCTGATAATGTGCTATCCAGTGTGGCGAAAAAGAAGACAGCAAAAGAGATTTGGGATACTCTCATAAAATTGTATGAGGCTAAATCTTTGTACAACAAGATCTTCTTAAAAAAAAAAGATTGTATACTCTTCGAATGGCAGAATCCACTTCAGTGATAGAGCACATCAACACGTTAAATACTCTATTTTCCCAACTCACTTCCTTGGGGCATAAAATAGAGGCAGGTGAACGTGCGGAGATTTTACTTCAAAGCCTACTAGATTCGTATAATTAACTCATCATCAACTTGACGAATAATATTCTAACGGACTTCTTAGTCTTCGATGATGTTACAGCTGCTGTACTAGGAGAAGAACGAAGACGAAAAAATAAAGAAGACAAACAGGAATGTTCACAGCAAGCAGAAGCTTTGACAATGATAAGAGGTAGATCAATAGAACGTGGCCCTAGTGGGAGTCAAAATCATGGTAGACCAAAATCCAGAAGTAAGAAGAACATCAAGTGTTACCATTGTGGTAAGAAAGGCCATCTGAAGAAGAATTGTTGGGGATTGAAGAGAAGTGCAGAGGACAAACCACAAGGGAATATTGCAAGTGCCTCAGATGATGGTGAAATTTTATACAGCGAGGCAGCAACAGTTGTTGAAAGCAGAAAACGATTCTTTGATGTATGGCTCATTGATTCTAGAGCTACATGGCACATGACCTCTAAAAGAGAATGGTTCCATCAATATGAACCTACCTCTGGAGGATCTGTATATATATGGAACGATCATGCTTTGGAAATCGCTAGAATAAGATCCATCAAGATGAAGATGTACTATGGTACTGTTTGTATTATCCAGGAGGTGCGAAATTTGAAAGGCCTCAAGAAGAATCTTTTGTCATTGGGGCAATTAAATAACACTGGGTGTAAGACCCAAATTGAAAATGGGGCAATGAAAATTCTCAAAGGCGCGCTTGTAGTAATAAAGGCAGAAAAGGTTGCTGCAAATTTATACATGCTTAATGGAGAAACACTGCAAGAAGGAGATGCATCTGTTGCATCAACTAGTTCAGTAGAAGAGTCAACGATAATGTGGCATCGCAAACTGGGCCATATATCATAACGAGATTTGAAGATTCTCTCTGATCAAAATTTACTTCCTGGGCTCAAATTGGTTCATTTACCTTTCTGTGAGCACTATATCACAAGTAAGCAGCACAGATTAAATTTCAGCATATCCAGTTCTAAAAGTAAAGAAATTTTAGAATTGATCCACTCTGATATTTGGCAAGCACCGGTGATGTCCTTAGGAGGAGCGAGATATTTTGTATCATTTATAGGTGATTACTCTAGGAGATGTTGGGTGTATCCAATCAAGAAGAAGTCATATGTGTTTGAAGCTTTCAGAATATTTAGAGCGTAGGTAGAACTTGAATCAGAAAAGAAGATCAAGTGTTTAAGGACAGATAATGGAAGAGAATATACTAGTGAGGATTTTATTGCATTCTGTCAACAAGAAGGCATCAAGTGGCAATTCAGCACAGCTTACACGCCTCAGCAGAATGGAGTAGCAGAGCTAATGAACAGAACCTTGTTGGAGAGAACAAGAGTTATGTTGAGAACTGCAGGTTTAGCTAAGACATTTTGGGCTGAAGCAGTCAAAATCGTTTGTTATGTGGTAAATCGATCACCATCAACAACAATCGAGTTGAAGACACCGATGGAGATGTGGACTGGAAAACCAATTGATTATTCTCACCTTCATACATTTGAAAGTCTTGTGTACGTGATGTACAATCCCCAAGAAACAACGAAGCTGAATCCAAAATCCAGAAAATGCCTTTTCTTGGGATATGCTGATGAAGTCAAGGGGTATCGCCTGTGGGATCCCACTACCCATAAGGTCATCATCAGCAGAGATGTGATATTTGCAGAAGATAAACTACAAATGAATTATAAAGATGATAGCACAGTGAAGGAAAATCCAGAGACTACAACGGTATAAATGAAAAATAATCAAGTACAAGAAGATTCAGATTCTTCTGAGGCAGCACCAGAGAATGAAGAATAAGAACCAGTAGTGTCTGAGGCTACAGACGATCATCGATCAACTCGTGAGAGATGACTACCATCATGGCACTCAGAGTATGTCATGGAGGCTCATGTTGCATACTGCCTTCTAACAGAGGATGGAGAGCCAACAACTTTTCAGGAGGCTTCTAAAAGTCAAGATGTTTCTCTATGGATGACAGCAATGCAAGAAACAATTGAAGCCTTGCATAAGAACAAAACATGGGAGCTGGTTGCACTACCACGTGGAAGAAAAGTCATTGGTAACAAATAGATCTACAAGATCAAAGGGGATGGCAATGACCAAGTGGAGCGGTATCGTGCGAGATTAGTGGTGAAAGGTTATGCTCAGAAATAAGGTATTAACTTTAATGAGATATTTTCCCCTGTGGTTCAACTCACGACAATCAGAATAGTTCTGGTAATGTGTGCTACATTTGACTTACATCTAGAGCAACTAGATGTGAAGATAACTTTTCTTTATAGAGAACTTGAAGAAGAAATTTATATGCTCCAACCAGAAGGCTTTAAAGAAGAAGGTAAAGAGAACTTGGTTTGCAGGTTGAACAAATCTCTGTAAGGTCTCAAATAGGCGCCGAAGTGTTGGTACAAGAGATTTGATTCCTATATCATCAGCCTTGGATACAATAGACTTAGTTCAGACCATTGTACATACTACAAAAGATTTGAAGATGATAATGATTTCATTATTTTGCTGTTGTACATGGATGACATGTTTGTGGCAGGCCCCAACAAAGATCGAGTCCAAAAATTAAAGGCACAGTTGGCTAGGAAATTTGATATGAAGGACTTGGGACCAACAAACAAGATTCTAGGGATGCAAATTCACTGAGACAGAAATAACAGGAAGATTTGGCTTTCTCAGAAGAACTACTTAAAGAAAATCTTGTAGCGCTTCAACATGCAAGATTGTAAGCCAATTAGTACCCCACTCCCTGTTAATTTCAAGTTATCCTCTAAGATGTATCCTAGCAAAGAAGCAGAGAAGAAGGAGATGTCTCGAGTACCGTATGCATCAACAGTGGGAAGTTTAATGTTTGCTATGATTTGTACCAGACCAGACATTGCATAAGTAGTGGGAGCAGTTAGTAGATACATGACGAATCCTGTAGAGAGCATTGGGGTTGTGTCAGGAGGATCCTTAGATACATTAAGGGTACCTCAGATGTTGCTTTATGTTACGGAGGATCAGATTTTATTGTTAAGGGCTATGTGGATTCAAATTTTGCAGGAGACCTTGATAAAAGAAAATTCACTACTGGCTATGTGTTTAAACTTGCAGGAGGAGCTGTAAGCTGGGTTTCGAAACTACAAACTGTTGTGGCATTATCTACTACGGAAGCAGAATACATAACAGCTACACAAGCTTGCAAGGAAGCAATTTGGATACAAAGATTACTAAAAGAGCTCGGGCACAAGCAAGAGAAAGTTGAATTATTTTGTGACAGTCAGAGTGCTTTGCACATTGCAAGGAATCCATCTTTTCATTCAAGAACGAAGCACATAGGTGTTCAATATCACTTTGTTCGTGAAGTGGTAGAAGATGAAAGTGTGGATATAAAAAAACTTCATACAAATAATAACCTAGCAGATGTGTTGATCAAGCCCATCAATACCAACAAGTTTGTATGGTGTAGATCCTTATATGACCTAACAGACACGTAGGCAACATGGCTTTGGCGAAGAAGAAATAATGGTGTGGAGACTTGATTAATTCTCAATCAAATCTCCAAGTGGGAGAATTGTTGGTAGCTGGCACCGTGTGCCAGCTATATAATTGCTGGCACATGGCTTTGGCGAAGAAGAAATAATGGTGTGGAGACTTGATTAATTCTCAATCAAATCTCCAAGTGGGAGAATTGTTGGTAGCTGGCACCGTGTGCCAGCTATATAATTGCTGGCACACGGTGCCAGCAATTATGTCATGGTGGACAGCCATTTCTTGGCTGTCCAATGGCTGTCCACCATGCTAAACTCTCCCTATAAACGAGAGAATTTAACAATTCATTTCCATAATGAAATTGAGAGAGAATTTCAAAAGTTTTGAGAGAGTTTTTGAGTGATTTAAGAGAATTTGGTATATTGGGGTTTTGGGTTGTAAGACTAAAACACTGCAATACTTGTATTCTCCATTTCTAATAGTAAAAGATTTTTCTGTCTTCACCCGTGGACGTAGGCTAAAAGCCGAACCACGTAAACTCTTGTATTTGTCTTATTTTTAATTTTTTTTTTATTTTGCTTTAATTGCGACCTTGTATCACCCCTCAATTTTCTAACAGTTGTCTAAAGAAAAGGATATCAATATCCTAATAAATGGTCCATTTATTTCTTTATTTATTTATTTTTTTAACAGACGAAGATAAGAAGAACATATTGATCAGACAAGTGGCGGTGGAGGTAGAGGATGACCGCTGGAGTTGGTCGCGCGTCCATAAAGTTGAAGCCTGAAATTGGTAATGTAAATACGGAGGCCAGGGAGTCCGATTGACAACTGTTGTGGGTTCTTAAGCCTATTAATTTTGTGAGATTGAGACAGCTTGTCTGTCGATCGATATTTTGGCCTTTTCTTTTTCTTGTATATAGGCCCACAGTAGGATTGAATTGTTTTTTTTTCTTAAAAATAATACACGAGATAAATCTAAAATCCTTTCATATAAAAAGGTATTTTGACGTCCGAATTCTCAATTAGAAATTTATCGAAACCAATATTAATTAGGATCCAATATAAAGGCAACTCGATAATCTAGCCAAGTAAGAGTAGAATTCAAGTTCCATAAAAGTTGGGTCTACTTTCAGATAATTGAAGAAAATTTACTTTACGTTTTGCATTTGTTGGGATTGAACCTTTTCTATAAAAATGGTAAGGAGATGATTCACCTCATAACTTAAAGTGTTGTAAATCCAAACCCTTCTCATAACTTCGATGCAAATGAAATGCAGATCATACACTTTTCATACCTTGTAAAATCATAATCTATCTTTGATATTGTAATACACGTGGGCTTTGGATAACATGCGGGGAGTGATAATATTTTTAGTACATTAACTGATTAAAAAAACAAAAAACAAAAAAAAGAATGGTGAGTGGCTATGCGATGGACATGTGGAGCAAGCGTGTAGGGTGGCTGAAATTTCTATATAAAGAGAACTTTGCTTCATTAAAGCTTGTGAAAAAAGGAAGTAAAAATAGAAACAGAACGAAAATCAGAGTAGAAGAAAAGAGAAAAGGAAAGTGAAAGGAGAAACGAAAAAAAATAAGGAAAGAAAATTTCAGAAAATGTTTTAGTATTAGATTGATACCAAGTAATGGATTTATAATGTTGGAGTATTTATGTTTCAACAGTAATTCGCCCGGGTAAGATAAGATTTTCAGTTTGTTTGTGCGTGAGTTATTCCGTCAAGTAAGACTATATTTTTTTCGTGTTTAAGTTTATTATAGATTTCAGTATTTATGTAGCATGTGTTATATTTTAGTACTACGATATGTACATTTAGATTTAATACAAATTTCTTGACAACTTCTACTTCTAGATTTTCAAATTTCCAATATACATTTATTTCAGTATTACATTATGAATTTTAGTTTTAACACATATTTTATGATAACTCATGTTTCTAGTACAGTTTTATTGATTTCTTAATACCCAATTTCATTATTATTTTATTTTATAAATTTATACGTGTACATTACATATGACATTATTTATTAGTAAATTATTATCAAGAAGCTATTATTTATAGTACATATAAAGTAAATATAATATTTCATATTATGTCCACTTATTAAGTCGTAATCTCACCCTTTTTTTCCCCTTTTTTCAGGTTATTACAGGAATTTGTGTAATGTGATCATGTCTTCAAATTCTAAGGTTGCACATGACACGTATAACTGTATGAATTTTTATATTTTTTATATATTGTATACATGTGTACACTTTTATGGAGACATGCAGTCTCATTTTATCATATGTAATGAGTATAAAATATGTTAGTTCTATGATATCACAGGATTCACCTTCGAAGAGGGCTCGGGTTGGGTTCTATCAGTTTGGTATCAATGCACGATTTTAGATTTTGTAGACTATAACATGATGCACATACAATTTATAGTTTATTAAATGATTTGTTGCGTTTTATATATTTCATCATGTGTCCATATGACCGATCTCATACAAAACTTGTGGCGGAACTGGAATCTCGCTTAATATTAGAGAGAATAGAGGAACTTATTAGAGATGAGGTAGTTGAGTTAGTTCCCCTTGAACCTAGACCTCAAACTTATCCTAACCATATTATAAAGCAAATACAGCCTCAAATAGTGCCACAACCTAAAATACAGGCCTATATAGAGGCAACCTGTTAGGCCTACCTTAGAGCATTTCATAGACAGGCTTACCCAATTAGTCTCACTTATAATTAAGAGATAGGCACAGGGCAACTAAGGAGAGAGAGCACGATAGACCTTATTCGTAGTTTAGGGATAAATATTTTTAGGCACTAGAGAGCCAACTAATGCAGAGTCTTGACTAATCAGAGTGGAACGAATATTTGATGTTATGAGATATATTGATAATGAGAGAGTTCATTTGCCACATTTTTACTTGAGGACAGAGCATATCATTAGTGGATATTAGTTTCGCATAGATATGGATGAGTGATTAGTCAGATTAATTTTTATAAAAGTGTTTAATGTTAAATTCTTTCCTATAGTTTATCAAAACATCCAAGTTAGTAAGTTCTTTGAGTTCGAACAGGGATCGATGACAATAGAGGAGTACGAGAAATGATTTATAGAGTTATCGAGAATCGCCTTATACACAATCCATAATAAGAGAGATAAATGTAAGAGATTTAAATAGGGCCTTAGGGGAAATATTATGACAACAATCACAGTCGTGGAGTACAATGATTTTAGTGAATTAATAGGGGCTGTAATGAGGGTTAAGAAAAACCTAGTAGAGACACACAAAGCTCAGTTATTCTAGCAGAAACATGATCAGAGTTGATCAGCTGGTGAATCCAATAATAATAGACTACCTGGAGGAGAGACAACCTATACAGGATATTTGGGTAGTCAAAACCTTGTGTTATCAAGAGGTCAGAGATAGAGTTTAGAAAAAGCTTTATGCCTTAGCTTGTTGGAAGCAATATATGAAGTCAGAGGCCTCAGTGTGATAGCCACAACAATTAAGGAATTATTATTAATTGAGAGTGTATTTCAAGGATGTGTTATCAAAGTGGGTACGAGTGAAATGGTAATAGATTTAATTCCTCTTAATTTTTATGACTTTGATGCCATACTTGGGTGGATTAGTTTGCTAATCACTATACAACCATAGACTATTTTTAGAAAGAAGTAACATTTAAAAGACATTGAGAGCTTGATATTACTTTTTGTAGAAAGTGAAGATTTCTTCCATCTTTTGTTATATTTTGCTATGACTAAACAATTATTCAAGAAACGATTTTCAGCCTATTTAGCTCTTATTATTGATACCAAAATCAATAGAGTTAGATTAAAGATATTCTTATGATCAGATATTTTTCAAATGTATTTCCTAAAGAACTTTAAAGTTTCCCACTAGATAGAGAGATTGATTTTGATATTTGATTTAATCCTAAGCACAAGTTCCATATCCAAAGCATCATAAAGAATGGCCTCTTTAGAGTTAAATGAACTAAAGACTCAATTATAAGAATTAGTAGATAAAAGTTTCATCAAAACTAGTGTATTATCGTTGAAAGCACTAGTATTTTTTGTTAAAAAGAAATATGAAACTTTGACACTATGTACTGATTATTGAGAGTTGAATAAGATAACTATTCGCAACAAGTATCTACTTTTATGCATTGATGATTTATTTTCAACTGCAAGGTACAAAAGTTTTCTTAAAGATTAATTTCCGATTAGGGTATGTTAATTTAAATATCAGAGAGACTATATGTCTAAAACTACTTTCAAAACTCGATATAAAGCATTACAAATTTTTGATCATGACACTTGGGTTGACTAATTCTCCAGGTGCATTCATGGATCTTATAAAGAAAGTGTTCCATCCCTATCTTAATCGATTTGTTATAGTATTTATTGATGACATCCTTATATATTTACGAAGTACAGATGAGCATGTTGAGCATTTGAGAATAATGTTGTAGACTTTAAAAAATAAACAGTTATATACTAAGTTCAGCAAATATTAATTCTAGTTAGATAGAGTTATATTTTTAGGTCATATGTTCTCAGTTGTTGAAATTTATATAGATTCTCAAAAAATTGAAGCTATGGTAAATTAAAAGCTACTAGCTAGTATGTCAAAGTTATAAGTTTTCTCAGTCTAGCATGTTATTACCAGAGAGTTTGTTAAAGACTTTCTATAAGAATATTGCACCAATTACAAAGTTAACCAGAAAGAATATAAAGTTTGAGTGGATTGATGAATGTGAAGATGGTTTTCAAGAACTCCAAAAAAATAGATTGACTTCAATCATATTCTCACACTTCCATCTGACATCAAAGAAATCATAATTTACACTGATGTTTCTAGACAAGGATTAGTTATGTGTTAATGTAGCATAGGAATGTGATAGCCTATGCTTTTAGGCAACTTAAGAAGCATGAGTTGAATTATCTTATCCATAATGTAAAGATAGCAATAGTAGTGTTTACATTGAAGACTTGAAGACATTTTTTATGTGGTGTTACGTATCAGATCTTCCTTGATCATAAGAGTTTGAAGTATATGTTCACAAAGAAATACCTAAAGTTTAGACAACGAAGATGGTTAGAGCTAATTAAGGATTATAACTATACTATTAACTATCATCCAAGCAAGCTAATGTAGTGGTAGATGCACTCAACATGAAGTCCCTTGACTTGCTAGCTTATTTAATAGTGACTTATTTTTTGCTACTTATTGAATTGAGGTTTATGGGGGTTGATTTATCAATGAATGAATCTAGAGTACTTCTAGCATATTTTTTAGTTAGGCTTATATTAATTAATTAAATTTGAGAAATGCAGAATTAAGATCCTAATATAGTTAAACTTAAGCAAGAAGTAAAGGATTGAATGCATACTAATTTATTGTTAAGAGTTTATAGGACATTAGTTCTGGGTAATAGGCTTTGTATTTTGAATAACTCAGAGTTAAAGAAACAAATTTTAAAAGAAACTCACATTTTCGCTTATGTTATACATCTAAACAGCACTAAGATGTATCGTACTCTGAGATAACATTCTTAATGGCAAGGTATAAAAAGAGATTGTAAAGTTTGAATCTCACAGCTTGATTTATGAGCAAGTTAAATCAGGCCATCAGAGGCCAGTAGGATTATCTCAACGACTTCTAATTCCTAAGTGAAAGTGAGAACATATTGTTGGGGATCTAATACATGTGGCTGTATAAATATGCAATTGTGTTTATTGCCTAAAATACGTATCATATATATATTATATACATCGAAAGCATAAAAACATGCAATAAGCACACTAAACAAATATATTAATCACATTAACATATTAGAAAGGTTAAGAACTCGTCTCAATATGTAACGTTATACATATATATCCTCGGAGTCCGTATGAAGACCAACTCGCAGGCAGTTCTAGTCACCAACACGGTGGGCTTGGTGAGCTAGAATAGTAGCCCTATATCCAGCACTGGGTTTAACTCTTAAACATCAAAATGGACGGGGTGTGTGTTTATTTATCATTTTCTCTAAAAGGATAGGAAATAAAGTTTAAAGTAATTCTCAATTGCTTCTCATAGCACCATAGGAAAATGAAACAATTTTATTTTTCCTTTTTTTTCTTTTTCTTCAACCATTTCTCTTCTTTCTTTTTCTTTCTCTCTTTCTCGGAACACACCACACTCCCACCAAAAACACAATCTCTCTCTCTTTATATATCTAATATATTAAAATATTAATATAATAATAACAATAATAAAATAATACTAATGAGTGTCAACTATTTGGCACCCAAATAAAATATTAATATAATATAAAATATAATAAAATAATGAAAGATTAATGATGATTTAATAATTAAATAATCATAATGTGAAATGATCATTTTATCCATCGTAAATAATTACTAAGTCTACTTCCTAGTGGATCCCACCATATCTCACACTTAGGTAAACTCAACTGAGGGTTCATAATGCACCACGTGTCATTATACAATTAGTAAATAACAATTATTGACTAATTGTTATATTTAACATTTAAATACAGACATGCACGTATTTTTGTGATATTGCTAAATATTGCTATATTAAACACTTTAATCTAGTAAGCTGCTTCAGTGCACAACGAGTACACTCTATATCGCGGGACTTCCTAGATCCACACCCGATTTTTCAAATGAAACTATTCCATGAGTCCGTGAATAATGCCCATGCACACGTCACAGATATACAAATCAACGCGTTGAACTATGCAAGGTGAGGTTACAACATATACGTATAGTCCTTCCGTCATAATATCTTGAATGTGTGGGAATATAGATTATCACCGTCAAATTCTCATGTGCTCATCCATGTCTTATCTCCAGACTTGTATTTCATAGAACAATATGTGCAAACTTTTTTGCCATATTGTTCTACCCTGGTAGAACTATTTCCAGGGATTAATGCTTGTGGCCACAAGATTTTTCAAGATACAGTCTCGAATCATCTAGATATCAAACTCCCTATGCGAGCTGACGGATCCCATATCTGTACACACCAAAGTCCATAAGCATTGAACCATACCCAACGACACCCAGTGGTCACACTATAAAAAGTCTGTGACATACATGGAACCAAAGTATGGTGGGTCACTTACAAACCCACTGTGGTACTCAGGTCAAAGGACCACGTACACTACTCAACTCGAGAGGACCCTCTGCTGATGGCTTACATAAGGTGTCTATCAGAGGCCCTCATGAGTCTGTCCTATAACCAGTCATAACTGGATACCTATATGTCAATATGAGCTCCAAGCTCACAGTCGGCTAGAAATAACCATCTATACCCTATAGGTACAACATATGCTAATCTATATATAAAGGTATCCATCAATAGACCCACATCGACAGAAATAGATTAAGAACAATTATTCGAGAATATACTTGCGTAACTAGTATTTCTTGGCACCCGATTGCAACTATGCAGTTATTAGTATATTCCTAGGTCTATATCCCATTACGGACAAGGCTCCAACTCTTGGATCTTCGCTGAATATTATAACCAACTAATACTTAGTTGTGCTAATATTTAGCATTTATATCTCTCAACGTGGCTAACTATGAGCCCTTATCTAAACTATTTTAGATCTGATCGAAACTCCTTTAAATCTACAATGTCTATAATATTATATTGCATAGTATCATATTTATGAGTATTAGCGATTTAATGAAAATATACACTTGTATAAATACATAAGTATATATACATTTAGGGATGACATGTAAGCACCGACCCTAACATATATCACCATAGATTTTTTTGTTGGGCTTCCATATACTCAGAGTGGTCATGATAGTATTTAGGTGATTGTTGATTGACTCATGACATCTGGTTATTTTCTATCTTGTAAGGTTTTATACTCATTAGACAGGTTGGCTCATTTTGTATCTAAGTGAGATTATATGATTGCATGGGGCTCCAGTGTCCATTTTATTAGATAGAGAGCCTTGATTCACTTCTAAATTCTAGTTTAACTTACAAAAAGTCTTAGGTACCAACTTAAATTTTAGCATAGCGTTTCATCCTCAGATAAATGGATAATAAAAAAGAACTATAAAAATATTATAGGACATGCACAAAGCCTGTATGTTGCAGCTTAAAGGTAACGGGGATGAATATTTACCATTGATAGAGTTTGTATATAATAACAATTATCGGTCTAGTATCCAAATGGCATCGTGTGAGGTTTTATATGAAAGAAAATGCATAATTCTAGTTTGTTAGGATAAGGTCAGAGAGAAAAATTGTTAGGTTCAGAGATTATCTAAGCCATTAGCGAAAAGATAAAAATTATCAGAGATAGACTTAAGATAGCTTTAGACAGTCAAAAGAGTTATGCAGATAAACGTTGTAAACAACTTGAGTTTACAATAGGTGATAGAGTTTTCTTATAAATCTCTCCATGGAAGGGTGTGCTTCATTTTAAAGAATAGGGGAAACTAAATTCTTGATATATTTGACAATATAATAATATTTAGCAGATTAATGTGGTTGTTTACTCTTAGAATTACCGCTTGAGTTGGTACGCATTAATGACGTGCTTCTTATTTATATATTGTGAAAGTATATACCTAAAATTTCTCATATTTTAAATATTCAACTAATTCAGTTAAGGTTAGACTTAACTTACAATGAAGAGTTTATTCAAATATTTTACTATTGCTAGCACGTACTACGTAATAAAATTATTTTATTAGTCAAAGTCTTATGGATGAATCATGCAGTAGAAGAAATAATTTGAAAATGTAAGGATTAGATGAAAGCTCTTATACTTATTTAGATATGTATATCAAGTTTAAGAATGAAATTCTTAGAAAGGAGAAAGAATTGTAATATACATAGGTTTTAGATAACATATGGGGTGTGATAACATTTTTAGTAGATTAAGTGATTAAAAAAAAAAGGAATGGTGGATGGCTATGTGATTGACGAGTGGAGCATGTAGTGTAGACTTTTAATTAGATAAAAGGGTGATAGAAATTTCTATATAAGAGAACTTTGCTTCGAAGAAAAAATTGAAACAGAATGAAAAAAAAAAAAGAGAAGAGTGAAAAAGAAAAATGAGAAAGAAAAGAAAATTTTAAGAAACTAATTTAGGTAGTTATATTGGTATCCAGTAATTTAGCGCGTAATAATTTTATAATTTTAGAGTGTTTATATTTCAATATTTATGATACATATGAATACTAATAATATATTTTTACACTCTATAATTTCGGAAGAGTACTAATAGCAAATAGAACTCAGATTCTAATCCAACTTAAGATTAGCGTAGTTTTATGAGTAGATACATATATATATATATATATGTATTATTTATATATATTTAATATAGTAGTTTATATTTTAATTATACGTTATTAGATTTTTGTTATCCATAATTTATTTTTAGACAGATAAATATTTATATTAATTAGTTATATTTAAAAATGCTTTCAAAACTTATTATAGTATAGGTTATAATTACGTTAAGTACAAAAATATTTAATTCAGAATAATTATATTTTCACGATATTATATAATAGTTTTTGAACTACCAAATATGTACTCTCCTCTTTAATTTAGTTTGCTCTATGTATGTGTTAGATTAATTTATTTTGCTTTACTCGAGCGATGCAGTAATTCCGCTATATGAGACCAAATCTTCAATTTTTCCTATACGCGAGTTACTCCTCCATGTGAGACCACATTTTTCCTCAAGTATAAGTTTGGTGTAATTTTTAGTATCTATGCTCCATATATTATATTCTCAATATTACAATTTGTACATTCAGATTTAATACAGATTTTATTATAGTTTATACTTTCAAAATTTTAATATATATTTATTTCAGTATTACATTATCATTTCTAGCTTTAGCATAAATTTTATGACAGCTCATATTTTTAATATAGTTTTAATAATTTTTTAGCACCCAGTTTCATGGTTATTTTATGCTACAAAATTGTATATGTGTATTATATATAGTACTATTTATTAGTAAATTATTATCAATAATCTATTATTTTATAGCATGTATAAAATATATAATATTTTCAGATTATGTCTACTCATTGAGCAACAAGTTCACTATTTTTTTTTTTAAGCTGTTATAAAAATTCGTGTGATGTGATACAGTTTTTATATTCTGAGGTTGGCTCATGACACATATAGTTGCATGAGTTGTTATATTTTATATATTTACATACACGTGTAAATTTTTGTTGAGACATGTACTTTCATTTTATCAAATATAATGAGTATAAATTATGTTAATTCTATATCATCACAAGGTCCATTTCAACTTTTTTGATGAGAATTTGGGTTGAGTCCTATCAAATATGCTAAGATTAAAAGTTTGAGCATAATTTTTCTTTTAAATGTAAAATAATTATTTCTTAAAAATAAATTATAATCTAATAGTAAAGGTCATTAGTATACCTTTATTTTCAATGCTGAAGTCATGAGTTTGGATCCTTTTCTCCTTATATAAAAAAATAAATTTAAAAAATAAGGTAGTTTTGATAATATAACTTTGATAAAATTTAATATTTTTTAGAGTAACATATATAAATTTAAAAGAAATATTCATTTGTTTAAGAAAATTTCATACAAAAATATATTCAAATATAATTTTAAAAATAACATAAAATATGAAAATATATATAATTTTGTTTGCTTTCATTAAGATCTTATTAAAATAAATAAATAAATAAATCACCAAAAGGAATTTCTTTGAAATATTCATACCTCACATTTGAAAATATTTTAAAATATTAACAAATAAAAAAAAATACAACTCAAACATTGAAATTTTATCTAAGTATTTTAGAAACTTGGATAGTGCCACAAGAAACAAAAATGTGGTTAAAAGTTTGTGGGATCATAAAATTTTCATATCTATTTATTGTATCTATTTTAGTTCAAACAAAGAAAAACCAAACATACTCGTCCAAACCCCCCTTTCATTTGTCTCTATATTAATTCATTTTACATGACTAACATCGTTTTCCTTTTTGGATTTTACTTAAATTTTTTGATAAGATAATTGGGAATAATAACACTATCACCCCTTTGAGATTTGTATAAATTATACTTTAATAATAGTTTTAATTTTAATTATGTTAACATTTTTTTTTTACTTAATTTAAAAGTTAAAAATATCCTCAGAGTTATATTTTTTTATTAAGTATATTATTAAAATATTTTTAAATGGTAAAAATATTTTTATTATTTAAATTAAATAAAAGAATAACAGTATAATTAAAATTAAAGACGGTATCAAAATTTAATTTGTATAAACCTCGAGGGTCTGCCATTGTTAATATCCTGGCTAGTGTGCATGTTCCAAATCCTCTACAGGCCGCCACGTGTAATCCCACAGCATGATCCATCATCAGTATTCAGTCATCACCCTTTTAATTTTTAAGTCAATTAAAAAATGGAATTCCATTATTGACTGTTATAAACAAAAATAAATAAAAATAAAACCAAAACAAAAGAATCAAAGGAAAATGTAACTGTTGGTCTTTCTCTAGTCTAAATCTCATCCCTTCACTTTACTCTCAGATCTCACTCTCTCCATCTCTTAACCTAAAATTAAAATTAACAAATATAATTTTTTTTTTCTTTTTGTTGTCCTCGGGCACTTGTTTATTATGGCGACGCTTCAGAGATTCAAGCTCTTGGCCACTCAGTGCGCCGTCGCTGGCAGTCCCACACGGAGTCCAACCGCGAGCCCGGTGTTCCACATCCGCCGCCGCAAGACACTCCGGATGCTACTCAACCGCCGCCGATTTACTCGGCAGGACGACGACGAGTTGGACCGCGAAATTTCCGATGAACCTCCGGAGATCAAGAAGAAGAAAATCAGAGCCAAGTTGAAGGATTTGTTCGTCTCGTCTCCGCCGTTGGAGGAGAGACATTCCGAGGGAGGAGAAGACAGGGAAGGGCTTATATCGGTGACAGGGTCAGGGAGTAGTGTGGGTAGCGGCTCGGTGACTCGGCGTGGCTCGGCCGGTTCGCTTAGACCGGTGTCGGCAACCTTTCGGTACAGATTGTTGCGAAGAGCTTGGCGGCCCGTGCTGGTTACAATCCCCGAATAAATTGTAGAAATTAATAAATTTGTGGATAAATGGAAAATTTTGCGTTAATTTTTATCTAATTATTTTTTTTTAGATTCATATTTGGGTATCTGAAAATATAATTTTGGATGATGAATATAAATTTGTTTGCTAACTTGAATTCTTTACCGATAGAGTGATGCTATTGCTATATGTTTGTTATTTATGTTTTTAGTATTTTGTTAAAAATTATATTAAATAAATTTTAATATAAAGTATGTCAATCTTGCAGCTTAGTAATGAGTAATGGATACACAAGTAGTGTAATGTATTTTGTATTTGTTAGAATACATATACAGTAGGACCCGTAAATCATTTATGTGACATATATCAATTGGTCACACTTGAAACAATTAAATTATGAGCTTTGATTGTAATCATGATGCTTGTAATGAACACTTATCATTTTTGTTTTGAAATATGGTCATTCTGTATTCCAATTCTTTCCTGAAAGTATGGGGGTGGGCTTTATTATTTTTATTATTGTTTTGGGAAGATCAAACATCCACTTGGATTCTTGTGTTGTAATTTATTTGAAGTGTTTTGATTTGCATTTGCAGCTTTAGTGTGAAGCAAGTAAAGGGTATGTGTTGTTTTTTTAGGTTGGTTACAATTGCAGTGCTAAGTTACTTGGATGAGGTTGCTTTCGAAATTATTATTTATTAACTAGATAGATAATTAAAGTGTTTTATGGTTTAATTTTTATAGCATTGAAATTAAATTATTAAAGTGCCTTTTGAGTGCAGGAAAACTACTTTATGATTTTAGGCGAAAATAATAGGTTTCAAGTGACTAAAAGTGAAAGTCTTTTATAACATTGGATTGGACATAGTACGTTTTAATTATATTTTAAAAATCATTCACATGGATAAAAGCAATATTATCACTTGTTGTCGATGAATAGAAAGTAGTGCTATGCTATTTGGTATATGTTTTCTAAAGATGCTATTTGGTAATATCATTTTAAAATAAATTAAAATGGATTCAAGCCTTGGAGTGAAATTTGAGCGTGGCTGGGGCTGCAAGGACTCCACTTGACCCAAAGGCCATTACAAATTGGATTGGAAAAGACATCGTGCGAGTCAATTCTTTAAAACATGGGCCAGAGCTTGACGACTCTTAACTTGGAACCTCGACCCATGAACAATACAAATGTGAAACGTCATCCCTTACGCCCCACATCCCAAGTCATAGTCTATTTAGGACTAACCCTCTTCTTCTTTTTCTCACGTCAACTCCTAGGTGTTTAGTACCAATAGTTTGATTTTCGAGATATTGAGTTCGATATCTCTTTAATTGTTTGAAACAATTATTTAATTTCTTCAATTGTGAAAGTTGATTATACTACAAAGTTCTTGGTTTGAAAACTTCATAAAATTATCTCCTAGTCTTTGAAATTTTTTGAATTTACAAAAACACCCTCTCTTCAATTTTGCCCTTAAACTCTCTTTGAAATAGTAGGACCAGTACTCGTCTTTTTATAAAATAAAATATTTTAACACTTAAATTAATTGATCAAAAACAAAGGAGATATTGGTGTGTAATGATTGTTTCCAAGACAAATAAGAGGATAATTAAATATTTTTTGATACTCAGATTATGCTGGCTAAAGTTGAATGTAACTAAATGATGAATCATGAATTAAAAATATTGTGCTTTATATAGCGGTAGAACTAAATTCGAAACAGGCTTTTTGTGCACATGTGGAACAATACATAATACAATATATTTACAGGAAGTAAAGATGAAGTGGGATTTATAATCACTCTTAAATTTAAAAATACCAATCAAGAAAGAATTCAAAATCATAATTCAAATCTATCTCCTCCTTCTATGTATTTTCTAACCTGTTTAGGAAATACCTACAGGTTATTAGATCAGTTTTTACCTATTTATGAATAGAAAACCCAGATCCTCAGCTTTAAAATGCTATCTATCCACACGTAAGGACATCAAAGTCAGTTTTACTGTAATTGATTTTTTAAAATATTGGGTTCGAGTCAAATTAAAGTCTCTTTAATTATTTAGAATGGTTGTTTATTTTCTTCTAATTTATGACGGATGGATTGTACTAATTTATAACATTGTAATATTAAGATTTGGAATATATAATACTTTTTATCCTTCCAAAAAGAAAATAATAACTTTGTATAAAAATGCACAAATTTTTTTAGTTGGATGATGAAATGTGCACTTCTTCTATCTTAACATGGAAATTAAATCTCTAATAAAAGGTAGATGCACTTTATATACATAAAAGAGAAATAGAAAAAGACCAAATATTAAGAGTGAACAAAACATTCAAACCAGACCAACGGGAATGTCGTGACCTAAAAATGTTAAATTGGTCTAAGATCTTGTCACCATTTGGTCCTATCATGAAAGACCCAATCGGTTTTGAAAATTCTCAAACTCAATTAAAAATTGAAAAAAAAAAAAAAAAGGTAATGGTGCAAAGTGACATCGTTTTTTTACTACTACTAAAACGGTGCCCTTTTTGCTCCTTTTTTATATTAAAAAAAAAAGTAAATAAGTTTGCAAACAACACCTTTTTGACAATTCTCAAATTAGTGTTTGTTTTGCACACTTTTTTTTTTAAAAAAAAAAAGAGGTGCAAAATGACATCATTTTAATGATCAAAACGGTGCTATTTTTGCACTTGAAATTAAAAAGGGTCAAACTTTTAAATTACTAAATAAAAATTAGATCAATTCGAGTCCTTCAGGACCAATTTTCCTATTTTAATCGAGACTTAGGTTCAATCAGTTCGACTCCCACTTAGATCAAACTCGAGTCTACCCATTCTTGCTGAATGTAGCAATACATTTCTTTTTCTTAAGATAAAGAAAGAGGGAAAAAGAAAATCAAATAACTATGATATGAATTGTTTCTGGGCGATACACGGATATGTCGGAGAGTTAAGCATTTAACATCTAACAGGCTCCATGTTCTTTGTTTGTTTGGTCTGCCTTGCTCTTTTACACAGCATGCAATTCTTTAATATTCCCCAAGCCTAATGTAAATCAGAATAATGAGGGGTTTACATACATTTTTATAACTCTTTGGACCTTTCTGATCCGAAAATTTTGTCCAACGTCTTCCCTTGGCAGTGTAAAACATAAAACTTCCAATGGCTACTTGATTATCGACGTTCACAGAATATGAGATTTTTCCTCTTCATTTGATCTTCTTAGATCTTCAATGACCTCTTCGCAGGCTAATTTGGTCGGTCTTGGCAGCTCATTATTGCTTATCAAAAACCTTGTTAATTCATCGATTATCGATCCCCCATCCATAGCCAAAATCCTACATAATTTTGCATCAAGTAACACGTTAAAAATATATCATAGCCCTATATGTAAGTTATCCAACAATCTGCATGCATGCATATATCTTTGTGTTTTCTGATCTTTTTATCATAAAAATTCTATGACAATGAAGATTAACATAAACACTTCTACGTTTCAGCAAAATGTAATTATGGTTATAATATTGTTCTGAAATGGATCAAAATATAAAATATTCATAGAAAAAGTATTGAGTAAGTTGATTTTTTTACGTTAATTAAAAAATAGTTAATACTTGTATTCATAAACAGGATGATCCCTTTACTTATAAGACTAATCTTTTTGCTTAAACATTCGAATTTTAAGCTTCTCCTTTATTGGCCCAAGACCCCTCAACAAATATATTACTGCCAGATCATTGTAATTAGTGATGTCAGAGCCAAATTTTAATAGTCATTGATATCAGAGTTAGGCCTTAGTAATCAATGATATTATAGCCAAATCTTAGTACTTATTGGTATCAGAGCTAGACCTGACCTTGATAGTCAATGATACAAAATTAGACTTTAGTAGTCAAAATATAAATTGATTCACTTTCGTACGAAATAGTCGGTGTTAAATTATTGAGTGAATTGATTCTTTTATATTGATTGAAAAAAAAGATTGATACTTGATAGAGACAGATCTATTGGCGTATTAAAGGGTCAGTGTTAAATTATTAAGTGAATTAGTTTTCTTACATTGACTAAAAAAGAATAAATATTTGAGTTTATAAATAAGATGATCGCTTTATTAACAAAATTAGTCTTTTAAATTAGATACTTAAATCCTAAACTAAGGGCTATATATAAAAAATCTTGACTTGAATTTCAAATCTTAATCGCAATTTTATTTGTAGTACTTCTTTAATTTATCGTCTTAATTTGCTGATTTTACATTTATTTTTTCTGTAATAAATACAAATGTTTTATTTATATATATTAATAAATTATTCATATGGAATCACAGCACCGCCTATCACCCTAAGGTCCATAGTGTACGCTAATTTTCATTTTGTTAATAACTAGATGAAACTCGATGCTACTAACAAAGAACTACAAAGGTTCGAATTTATAGCTTAATGCATGCAACAAAGTGCCTCAGTGGCGGTGCTGAAAGTTCATGTAAACAAGCAGATGGAATACAAGATACCGACCATGCTAGCTCAGCTAATTAGCTTTCAATATCAATGATAAAATAAGGCTGCACTGCCCCTTAAAATAACAGTGAGATCACTCTTTGACTTCGTTAAAATTTAATAAATAATGAAATATATATCTTACCCATTGAGTTTGCAAGCAATGTTTGACTCCACAAACTGTGCTGTGCTTCTAAGGCTCAAACTCTCACAAAGCCAGCAACATTTCTGCAAATAATATTTCTGAAATTGGTTCTCTGCCATGTAAAAGTCAGAATCAAATTTTATGATTTTGGTAACAATTCTCTTGTTCAGCTTCATCTGCCTTCTAATCTTTGATTCCTGTGCCTGCTTCCTCTCTTCCTCATTGCTGTAATAAATGGCTGATCTTTGGTGTGTACTTAAACCGAAATTCTGCAAGCAATGATTTGTCCTCCACTCAGATCAAACCATAATTAAGATAAATAATGGTGATGATTACAATAAGAATGACGATCATGATATATGGAATTAAAATCAGTAAGTCTTAAAAGCACAAAAGTGGAGAGGAAATAATATTAATTACAAGGTAATTTCTATTGGTGGGATCATGAGTTTCCCAGAAGATATCACATAGTGATCTGTATGAGATTTTTCTCTTATCATAAAAGACTTTTACAGCTTCAGTGTGGCCTGTTGTACACTCACAAACCTGTAATAATTAAAATATTTTGTAAAAAAAAATCAAATTAGTTATTAAAATGGTAATTAGAGATATATTATGTTAATCATGAACTGGGTCTGAAGATTTTTGGTGTTTTCGGTTACCTCTCTAGAAGTAGGTTTTTCCAGGGTGCCTCCCGTATAGCCTGTAGCAGTTTTTATGACTCCATTTACACGTCCAAATGCAGCTTCAAGATCCAAAAAACTATCTGCAAAGCAAAACCCACCAATATATGAACACAAACTTCAAGGTTGCTTACACAGCAGAACCCAAAAAAAAAAAAGGTTAGCTACCTCCTGCAAACACTGCTTCACTGATGAACTCCGGTGGAAACATAGTAGCTGGTGATGAAATATTAGAGATAGGAATATGTGAAGTTAAATTATCGAACTGAGGAAGTAATTTATACATGGTGTCAAAAATCAGAATTGAATTACAACAAAGAACTGCCCACTATAAGCTTCAGCCTTCTTCTCTATATATCTATAATTAGCTAGCAAACTTGACCCTCGTATATTTTGTGAATCAAGTGTCTGAACTGGTTTGGAGTTTTCACACTAGCTAGAATTAGGGGATATTAGGAATTGGACTTCCAAATAAATGACAAGAGACTTGAACCAGAATAATAAGCCCAAATTTTGGCATCTCTGAGTTGTCTTGTATCGTAATTTTGGTACTATAAATATTTCTTTTCTTTTTCTCTGTCAATATTTATGTTTGTTGGCATGTTCTTAATCTCATTTTCTGCAACAAATCTTTAGATTTTAGCTTTGACTTACTCGTATGAAAGCATCAAGCAGACAAGATAGACAATTCCATGTGATATATTAATTAAATTAATTTTTTTTAAAAAGCCAAGGTCTATACTCTATACTCTCTATTATAACAACATTTAGCACGTTATTTCAATCTGAGTGACGTTATTTTATTCATAAGTAAATGAAATATCAGGATACAATTGATTTAAAATTAATGAATTTTATCAGAAGCACTTAATTCATGCACCCTACTTTTTCAATCTGATTTAATTTCAATACAATTCAGTTCAAGTGGATAGGGTTGGCAAAAATAATTGTAATGAACTTGAGGTTCAAGAATTTTTCGGCTTTTTAGTAAGGGTGGATAAAAAAAATAGGTATTAAAAAATCAAATCGAACCAGTCGGTTCAATTCGTTTCGGTCCTATTTTTTTTAAAAAAAATTGACCGGTCTAGTTCGGTTTTCTCCAAAAAATAACCGAACCGGAAAATTAGTTTTTTTGTAATTATTTAAAAAAAAATTTAAATTTATCTCAAATTAAATAAATTGTAATTATGTTAATATGAAATAGACCCAAAAATTAAGTCAAATAAAAAATTTTAAAAACTCAAAAAATAGCCCAAATTTTTAAAGACTTATATAATATATGAGAACAAATTTAGTGGTTTATGTAATGTGTAATTTTAATTATATAATATATAACATGTAATGCAATGTGTAATATATATTAATTTAGTCAACTTAATGTTTAAGAGTTATATAATAAATTTAGTGACTTATGTAATTTGTAATAATTTTTTTAATTATATAATATATAACGTGTAATGTAACATGTAATATATAATAATTTAGTGAATTTAATTTTTTAAAGACTTATATAATATATAAAAATAAGTTTAGTGATTTATATAATATGTAATGAATTTTTTTATTGTATAATATATAACGTGTAATATATATTAATTTATCAATTTAATTTTTTAAATATTTATATAATTTATAAGAACAAATTTAATGACTTATAATGTGTAATAAAAAAATGATAAATAATATAAAATAAGTTATTAAATTATTTGAATAAATAAATTAAAAAAATTTATAATTTAAAATTATAAATTAAAAAAATTAAATTAAAAAAAAATTGATTCATTCCGATTCAAATTTTTTTATTAAAAAATTAATTTTAATTTTATTTATTAAAAAATTTAATTTTAATTTTATTTATTAAAAAAATTAATTTTAATTTTATTTATTAAAAAAATAAATCAAACTATTTCAATTCAATTTAAAAAAAAATCCAACCAAACTGGAACGTAATCATCCCAATTTTTTAAAAAAATTTCAGGGCATAAAGACCGTGCTCAGTGAATATGAATAGGATAAAAATATAACAAATGACAATTTGAGTTCTAAAACTATTTGGTTTGGAAAAGTACCATTTCAACTCGAACACTTTGTATTGAAGAATTTTTCCTCTTAATTTTCGTTTAAAAATATATATTTAAAGTTCAAAAAAATATAACAAATGAGAAAATTACTTTTAAAAAATATATTATTAAACGTCTAATTCAGGTTTTCAAATTTCAAGATACGTATGTCTGCGCGCAGCGTGCAGAAGAAAAAGGCTATGAATTTTTTGTTTTAAAATTGTCTTCTTGAATCATTAAATTGATTCCCCAGGAGAAAAAGTCAAAAAGTGGGAAAAGGGCTTTTTCTATGAAAGCAAAGAGAAAAAGACACGTCACATGAAGAGAAAATTAAAGAGCAAAGAGTTTAAACTTTTTTCCGCACCCAAGAGCACGATGTAATCAGACCTGACGTGTCATTCAATTAGGGGTGAAATTAAAATATTAAGTTGAAAGAATTAGATATTAAAATTAAAAATTATATTATATTAAATTTTTTATGTTAAATTTAAAATTTTTTAAAAATTAAATTATAAAAATATTTAATTTAAAAAATAAAAATTATTATCACATCTAAAAAAAAGCTCCACCACTATAATCTCTACCAATTATCTGTCATCACAATACCACCCTTTGTGAACCCCACACCTAAAGAATGCGAAGTAATCAAACCTGACGTGTATTGTGGTTGGCTTTGACATTATTTAATTATATTACAATTAAGAGAAAAAGATATTTAAATTCATAAAATTTAATTTAAATGATAATTTTATTTTTTTATTAAAAATTTAATCTTTTTTATTTTTTTTCTCGATATTTTTTATAAAATAGTACTATCATTACATAAATTTTAAAATTTTAAATATGATAATATTAATAATAAATTAAAATCTTGTTAATGTGATCGCCTAAAAGTAGTTATTTTAAATAATTTTAAAAATAATAAAGTGAAACTATCTTATAAATTAAATTTTAAGTTTAAATATCTTTATTTCTAAAATTAGACAATGGAATGACTATACAAACTTATTCATACATATTAACAAAATGAATTATTATTTCTGTTATTACCCCAATACCCAGCTTAACTTATTGAATTGACATTTTCACATTTGCTCGTTTATTTGATCGATTTATTTAAATGAGTTTAAACCCTTAAAAATGTTTTTTTTATTGTCTTTTAGGATATAATTAAATAATAAAAAATTTTGAAATACAAAGATACATGAAGTAGTTTCTTAAAATAAAATTTATATGTGTTCTCTTAAGAAGTAATTTGAATTATGTTTTACAAACTATTTAATATATATTTTTATTTTTTTTAAATCTTTAAAAAATATTTACTATAAAATATTTTTAGTCAAGAAAAATTTATTGTGCTCTTAAAATAAAATTGTGTTGTTCACAAGTATTGTTTTTGGCTGCAAACTTCGTATTCATGACTAAATGCTTAATGTTTTTTCAAAAAGTACTTTAAGATTGGGTTCGATTTTTCGGTGGAACTTAATTTTCCTCTTATTGTTTAAAATTAAAGATAGGTATCTCCACATTTAAAATAAAATAGCTGATTGTGTTTAATTTAAGGTAGCGTTTGTTTCTCTTTTTATTAATTCTTAAATATAATTGATATGTTGATATGAATTTTATTGTAATTTTTATGACATAAAATTTTTCTAAGTTGTAAATGCATAAAAATGCGTTACTTGGATCTTAAAAAAAAAAAAATTCAAACTACTTAGAAAAGTTATCAACATAATAAATTATGAGAAAGTTAATTAAAAATCATCAGATATAATTTAGAGAGTAAGATAAATATATTAGGTGTGCAACAATCAAAGACGAATGTGAAAGGAGGCGAAAATACAAAAGCGGCAACCTAGACATGGGCGCTCGAGACAATACTTGAGCGTCATAGCGCCAAATGCGGAAAAAGTTGTTTCCCAGTTTGTTTTGACTCTCATATGTTTCAAGTCTTCATAAAATCACTCCCACACATTTAGTGTTAACTTACGTCATCCTAATATTTATATAAAGGCTCTCAATTGACTTGTAAATACATCTTTGTAATATCTAACTGATCTAAATATTCTTTGTGATTCTTAGTGAGAGAAATCCCTTGTTTACAAAGAGATAGTGATTTCTTTGTGAGTATTTCTTGTAAAAGACACACTTTGTAAGTGCCTTGAGATTCAATAATAAGATAGTGTGATTTTGATCCGCCGTAAATATAGACAAGTTACCGAACCACGTAAATTCTGTGTTGTTCTTCTACCTTTTCTATCTTTAAATTTCTTGATTGCTTCTTTCTGCATTATATTACTTGAGATATTTACTTTGTTTAATTGCTTCCGCTTCAACAAACTAGTATCAGAATTTGATTTTAAGCAGACATATCCATACTCTAGTATGAGGTAGAGAAATTCAACAATACGAATAATTTTAATTTATAGAAGAAGAAAGTTAAGGTGTTGTTGGTAAGTTAACAATTAGCATCGACATTAGAGGAGACTGTAGCTTTATCTAGTGAAGAGGAGAAAATGCTAGAGTTATCTAAGGCTAAAGCAGAAAAAAGGGACATTCAAGAAAAAGCTTATAATACAATCGTTCTGTTATTGAGTGATGAAGTACTGAGGGAAGTAGCAGAGGAGACGACAATGATTGGTCTTTGGAAGAAACTTGACTCTCTTTATATACGGAAGTCATTGGTCAACAGATTATTTATAAAGAAGAAATTGTATCAATTGTCCATGTCAAAGGGGACGCTGATGAAAGATTATATAGATGCATTCAACAAGAATATTCTTGATCTTAAGTCTATCAACATTAAGATCGAATATAAAGATAGGGAGATTATCATACTGAGTTTACTTCTCAAGAGTTATAAGAACTTTATTGATATGTGACTCTACGCCAGAGAGAGTTTAATGATGAGCGATGTAAAATAATTATTAAATTTAAAGCTATTAAGAAAGTAGATTGAGGGCAATGTAGAAAGCTTATCTATAAGAGAAAAATTCTCACATGGAGATAGAAGGAAAACTGGCTCAAGATTGAATTTCAGGACACCGAGGAAGTGTTATTGCTATAAGAAAGAGGGACACTTCATAAAAGATTGTCCGGAGAAGAAAGCACAAGACAAGAAGAAAACGGATGATACGATGTCTATGATAATAGCTACGACAACGCAGAGACTGTAGTCGTTACTAATGGTAAGAGTACTGAAATATGGGTTCTTGATTCTGGGTGTACATTTCACATGTGCCTGTATAAGTTTTAGTTTATAAATTTTCAGCCTATTAATGGCGATAAGGTGTTAATAGGTAATGAAGTTGCTTGTCAGATGATGAAAATTGGTAGTATTAAACTTATGCTGCATAATAGGTGAGTGAGAGAGTTAGGTATGTTCCTGACCTCAAGAGAAACTTGATCTCACTAGAGACTTTAAACTAGAATGGGTGTTCTATCAGGATCAACAGAGGGGTTTTGAGAGTATTAAAATGTTCTATTGTAGTAATGAGAAGAGAAAAGCACAAAGGTGTTTATGTGCTAAAGAGAGAAGTTGTAAGTGGTTCTACATTATTCTCTGTTGATGATGAGAATATGCACACCAAGTTGTGGCATCTTAGACTAGCACACCTAGGCGAGAGAAACCTAAAGGAGTTATTTAGTCAAAACGCGTTTGGTGAGAATAGGTTCCAACAATTAGTGTTTTGTGAACATTGTGTGCTTAGAAAAGCACATAAGGTGAAGAATCGTACCTGCAAGCATAATACTTAGGGGACTCTTGACTACATATACTCGGATCTTGGAGAACCAGCTCAGACAGCTAATCGTAGTAGTGCTAGGTATTTTTTTTCAATTGGATTGATGACTATTCAAAAAAGCTGTGGGTCTATATGTTGAAGAGTAAAGATCAAGTAATTGATACGTTTAAGACTTAAAAGGCTCTTGTTGAGAATCAGACTGACAAAAGAGTGAACTGGTTAAGAACTGACAATAGCCTCGAATTTTCTAATATAAAGTTTGATAACTTTTGTGTAAGCATGAGATTGTAAAGTATAAAATGGTAAGATTAACTTCATAGCATAATGACATAGTTAAGAGGTTCTATAAAACCTTACTTGAAAGTGTTTGATGCATGCTCACGAAATGCAGAAAAATCAATGCATCCCATCTTTATTTTCAATGGTCTTTGTTGGTGGTTCGGTACTTTTGCACCAACAACTCTTGAAAGAGCTGTCTTTGTTTCAGAAACAATGAAGAATCATTTATATATCCAAGGATGGAATACAAAGCGTAAGAGACAAAATTATTTATCTGGTTTGGGACTTACAATCTCTAATGTAGGATGAATCATTTACCATAAAAAAGCATATCTGATGTTTGCTCTGCTTTGGTTGTCATTTATTTGACAAGATGTATGTAGCAGAGATAATAAAAACAATTCATGAGTTTTCATGTTCAGATTCCACGGTACATGCATTTTTCTAATAAAACAAATTGATTAATAGTAAAGCCAGACTTTATTGCTTAATTTGCCAATGAGCTTTCTGGAAAAAAATTGATTAAAAATTTATTGAGATATAAATTTAAGATCAAATTAAATATGTACGGAATACAAAAAAATAAAAATGTGAAATGAGACAAAATAAAAAAATAAAAAACGGTTGCCTAGCCTATATGTCGTGACATTCAAGAGTTGAGTGCTACGAAGTTCAAAATAATAAGTACAGTGTTGTGGTGTTGAGACTCCAAGTTTCAACGTTGTAGTGTTGAGGATTCAGTGTCTCAGTATTGTTTTTAAAAAATTTAATATTACAATTTCAAAAGATCAGTGCTGCAGTGTTAGTGCAAGAACAGGCTCCTTTTATTTTGAAAACACATCTTAAATGCGTTAGAATTTCTTAAATTAATTTTCACTCAATTTAAAATTTTCTTAAAGCTTCCAAAATTTATATTTATAAAGACTTTTTATTAATTTATAAACACATCATAATAATTATAACACAAATATAAACGAAAAAAATCTTAAATTACAAGAAAGATCAATTATATATATTTTTTTTACAATTAAGAGAATTTTTTATAAATCTTAAAATTTTATTTTGTAAAAAAATACAATTTGTCAATAATTTATAATTCATTAATAAAAAAATAAAATTTTAATTCACCGTATAGATAAATAAATTATTAAATTACATAAATTCTTATATATTTTTTCATACTTTTCTTTCTTATATTTATTTTTAATTATTTATTATTACATAATATTATTCAGCTTAATTACTTCTGCTTCAACACTTTCAAATCTCAGTAGATGCAACAGTTATACCAAATCTTTGTTCTACTTTGACCCCTAACTGAGAGATTTCATTGATTTAACAGCTTCAAACTATTCTTATGTCAGGAAAACAATCATGACTAGATTAATTCCTAGTCTGTCTTTGACCTTGAGAATTTCGTTATACAGTAATCTTATTTCAAAAATTGACATTAAAATGTAGATACCTAATGACCGGTTTTGAGTACTGGCACAATAAACTTTTCTTTACTTTTTGTTCATATATGATGCTTATATACTATATACATATATTATTTCGTTGAAATAATGAATTTTGAATACATCTTATAAATTCTTTTCAGATGTAAGAAACTTATGGGATAATATGTTGATGTGGAAATTAAACGTGTATTAGAGCCGTCTTCTTTGACACAAATTTGGTTGACTAGTCATATGAATTTTAGTCGTCTAAGCTGCTATAGGCAGACACTTCATCTGCATCATCTCAATGCTATCCAAGTACTTGCACATCTCTCTATCCAAATGGATTTACATCTGTACTCAAGCTTGTGTCTATTCTTCATGATAATAAACATCCACTTGGTCCGTGTTCCTATTCTTGTGTTGGCCGACGACGAGCAATATCTAAACTGCAGCGCCCGATTTCGTTGTGCAAATTTACAGAGTATTGGTTATCCTTTCTGGGGATCAAATCGCCAACAGTATTGCGGGTATCCGGGCTTTGAGTTGGATTGCGAAGGCGATGTTGCGGAGATTAAAATCATGGACGGGACTTACAAAGTCCTGAACATCAGTGACGAGTCACGGACGATCACTGTTGCAAGAGAAGATTACTGGGATGATTATTGCTCCCCAAACGCTGGCAATACTACTCTAAATTTCAGTCTTTTCAATTATGCTTCCGACACAGAGAACTTGACTCTGTATTATCGATGCCCAACCAATTTCATGAATGAGATTTCAGGGCCGCTGGTTTACAATAAATTTACTTGCAGCTCAGACGAGCCAAACACCAGTAATTACGCTCTTTCTTGGGACATCAATGGCTACAACAATAGCTTCGCTTCAAGTATTCAAGCTTACCTCGGAACGTGCGCGAACAGCACCTATATTCCAGTGTGGCGATCTACACTTCGGTCTATGGTGGACAATCCCACTTTAGTAAATCTGACTAAAATATTTCAGGAAGGTTTTGGGTTGCAATGGAATGCAAATAATAGCTTGTGTGAAGAATGTGAAAGATCAAATGGACAGTGTGGATATACTACTAGGAATGGTCAATTCACCTGCTTTTGCCCTGATAAACCTTATACCTCTTCTTGTTCCAGATCAGGTATATCCAATCTTTTGATTATTCCTTTTTTCATCGCAATAAGGATATATTAATAATTGGGTTCTCGGCTAGAAGTTCTAATGCTCAATTGCGATCTATTGGATTATGCTCATCATATGAGATGCTCCCTGTTTCTTTCTGGCTATTCATCAACTGCCTCTTTTTCCGAACACTTCTCTTGCTCTATAAATGGTGTAAACTATATGGGAGGCTTTATAGAAATAGGAGGTTGTTGAAATTTGGTGATTTAAAATTATATTTGAGTATAATTTTGAGTTGGAAACTAATGAAGAGTTGATATGTAGTCGAGTATGCGTTGGAAGTACAAAAAAGAGACAAAATGGAGAGTCGGAAGTGAGGACAAGCATGAAAGCATGTTGGATGCCTTTTTCTAGGCCTTGGCTCCACGGCATCAAGATGAAATCGCACCGACGCCAGTTTTCTAAAAAGTTTATTTTTTTTAAGTTGGTTTGATTTGTTTGAGTTGAAAGCAAGGACAAGCACGAAAGCACGTTGGAGGCCTTTTTCTAGACCTTGGCACTACAACGTTGGCTTTTTAAAAAGTTTGTTTTTTAAGTTGACTTAATTTGTTTGAGTCAATTTTGCATTCTATTACACGTTGACTCTTATTCTAACAAAAAATAAGATTTTTAGAAATAGTTTAAGTCTATATAAACTATTGTAAAGTCATTAAGGTGGCATGCATTAACAAAAGAGAGAACGCTTGAGTGTGTGATATAGTGCCTCTTAGGAAGCACTTGAGTACTGAATATACAAGAGTAATGATAGACTCTTGAGGAGCAATCGTTGTTGAGTATTTTTTGAAATCTCTTCTAAAAGATCTTTATGATCTGAAAGTTCTTTGTGAATTAAGTAATAAAGAGGTTAGGATCATGATCTATCGTAAACGCAAGTATTTATTGTTGAACCACATAAATTTCTTGTGTCTTGTGTGTGGTTGTTATCTTTATTACATTGTGTGTGATCTTTTCTATTCTTATTTACTTGTGGGGGAACTTTTCCATATGCTTTAGGGTTTTACGATGTTCAATCATTAACATGTAGTATTAGGGCACTTATAAACCCCACCAAAGCTAATAGTTTTGGAACATGTAATGCTAGTGTCAATGTTTCAGTTCCTTAAAAAGTGCTTTCTTTAGCATTAGAGGATTTATCGATTTTGAACAAGCCAAGAAACAACATTTTGATCGAGGTGTAATGGGAGGCAGTGGCATGGCTTAGGAGAAGTACTGAATGGAATGTGATGGAAGTTGTGGTCATGACCTTTTTTTGGTGTCAAACAATTTACTACTGCAAAAATGAACCATTAAACTTGATTACAAACTCAGTAAAATTAGCAGAGGTAAGTTATATGAATCCTTCCAATTCCGTTGCCCTTGTAGGCAATTCAGCCATTTGACATCCTGACCACCATTGTCTGGTGGCTATTTTTTGGCCTAAAGAGCTTGCTAACTGTCACCTCTCAGCCACCATTACGTGCAATTACTTCTACCTCTACCATTGCTTTTGCTGTTTCTTCAATTTGTCTTTTTCCTTGAGAATTATACGATCCGTATTTAGATCAAATTCCACTATAATAAGGCTGTCAAATTAGAAATCTGATAGATGAGGTTGTTCTCATTTCCCACAAAACCCCATTACAGGGTTAGAGAAACTCCAAAGTGATGGATTCACAAACCACAGCGCCAGTTAGTAGTTGACGGGTTTTCTCAGACTTTCAAACAGGAAAAAAATTCAATAATCAGATGCAAGTCTAATGCAGTTCATTGTAGAGTTTAAGGTTTAGACTCGTCAGATCCATTTTCTTGGAAGTTAAATTGCCAACGGAAAAGCTGTTGACTCCTTGTTTATGTTCCAGGATCATTTTTCAACAAGAGAAGGAAGATTATTCTAGGTAATTTGTTCATCTGACAACTCCATTTTTCTCCCATTTGCAGCAGCATTTTCAACATTTACTTTGCATAATTAGCTATCATAATTATTCAATTATATTTTTGCATGCAGGAATTGTAGCTAGCGTGGTGGGAATAATACTGATCCTTACTATTCTTCTCATAGTAGGCCTACGACGATTACGCAAGAAGACAACAGGGAATGATCAAATCGTGGAGTCTTTTATAAGGAACTACGGATCACTTGCTCCAAAAAGATATAATTATTCTGATGTTAAGAGGATGACAAAATCATTCAGCAGTAAACTTGGTCAAGGAGCCTATGGTGATGTTTACAAAGGACAGCTAGTTGATGGCCGTCTTGTGGCAGTAAAGGTCTTGAAGAACTCCAAAGGTGGTGGGGAGGAATTCATCAATGAGGTCGCTAGCATTAGTAGAACATGCCATGTGAATGTAGTCAATTTTTTGGGTTTTTGTTATGAGAAGAATAAGAGAGCTCTAATATATGAGTACGTGCCTAATGGATCTCTTGATAAGTTCATATGTGATCAAGAATCTTCGAACACAAACCGCAAGTTGGAATGGGGAACAATGTATCAAATTGCAGTTGGCATTGCCAGAGGATTAGAGTATTTACATCAAGGGTGTATCATAAGGATTGTGCATTTTGACATAAAACCTCATAACATTCTTTTAGATGAAGACTTTTGTCCTAAAATATCTGATTTTGGGCTTGCTAAACAATCCAAAAAGAGAGAGAGCATAATATCAATGTTGAATGCAAGAGGAACCATAGGATACATTGCACCAGAAGTATTCTGCCGAAGCTTTGGAGGAGTTTCTCACAAGTCTGATGTCTACAGTTATGGGATGATGATTCTTGAAATGGTCGGAGGAAGAAAGAATGTGGATCCTATAGTGTCTCACAGTAATGAAATATATTTTCCCAATTTCATTTATAAGCATATTGAACCAGGCAACGATTTTCAACTTCATGGGGTTGTAACTGAAGAAGAAAAAGAAATGGCGAAAAAGATGATCATAGTGAGCTTGTGGTGCATTCAAACGAATCCATCTGATAGACCATCAATGACCAAGGTTGTGAAGATGTTGGAAGGTGGCTTAGAAAACTTGCAAATTCCACCGAAACCTTCTCTGTCTTCGCCAAGAAGATCACCTAAAAAGTCTTTTCCATCATCATATTCCACAGAACTTGCATCAGAGGAATAATTCTGCATCGGAGTTAAGCGATAGCGGAATCATTTAAACTTGCATTTTAATATTTTCTGTAGCAACAACATTCTTATCATTTAATAGGGAAAAAAGGATGAAGTTTGCAGTAGTTTCAATTCCATGCCTTTTAATTTCTCCTGTTGAACCCCTTTCTGTTTCTCGGATTTGTGTGTGGGTTTAAGGAATTCACATAAGTTTATGTGCATGATCTTTATTCGAATGGTTATTTTCTTAATCATAGACATTTCTTTTCAGAGTACAAGTTTTATGCTTTTACACCAATTATAAATGAGGTCTCTTTTGTTTCAGGAATAAAAATACACTTATCAAGTGACATTGAGATCATTGCATTATTGATGAACATCACATCACAGGGGATGAACAATTCAGGATAATTACATGAACTATAAAAGAATTTTTATTTATTCAAATTTGAAGAAAAAGTCACTAATAAAAAATACTCCAAGTTAGTTTCAGCAACATTCATCTGGTAGGGACGTTTACTCTTTTACCCTTTCAAAATAAAGTGAGACAAGGCAGTTTTATAGGAAAGAAGAGAGGAATTGTTCGGATGTTGAATTTGTTTTTAAATTTGTACTTGTAAGAGTAGAAATAACAGGCCAGTCCAGTCTCTGCTGTAGGTTTTGGCATTTTCGATGGTGCGGACTAGGGATTAAAGAGTGGAGCAAGAAGCGGAAGCATAAATAATATAATGCGACAAGTAATTATGAACAATTTAAAGAAAGAATAGTAAAATAAAATATATAAAAATTAATTTAATTTAATAATTATTTATATTTACAATAGATTAAAATCGTATTTTTTTTATTGAATTATAAAATACTCATAAAATATATTTTTTATAATCAAACTCACAAAGAATCACTTTTAATTATATTTTACAATTATGTCTCTTGTATAATCTAGAATTTCTTTTATGTATAGTTATGATGTGATATGTTTACAATTTAAAATAAAGCCTTTATATAGGCTCTAGACATCATAGGTAAATCCTAATTCGAGTGGGAACAAGATAGGAGAGTCTTAGGTCACTTATAAAACATAAAGAGGGGTTAATCGCGCTTGGGGGCTATGGCACCACCCCCTGGAAGGCTAAGGCTGGGACGTTCTAGATTTTGGATTGGAGGTTATAGCACTCCGCACTTGAGCACTGTGATGCCCAAACTTGGTGCTATTATTGATGTTATTTTGCATCTGTTTCACTTCCTCAAGTTCGTTACTCACTTAGCTTGATCCCAAACCTTTTCCAATATAATTTTTAATCAACTTCTCACAAATTCTCTCATTGATTAAAAATCATATTTAAAGCTTTCAAGATCTCTCATCTTTGCATTACTGTCACCCTTACATAGTAGTGATTACAGTTAAGTCCTTGCATACGATGAACTTAACCGAGGGCAGTGGCTCAGCCAATATGTCAGCGGAATTTTCAAACGACACAATCTTGTTAAACTAATCTCACCACTTTGGATAATTTCTCTAATGAAATAGAGTCGCACAACAATGTATTTAGATCTCTCGTGAAACACTTGATATTTGCTTAGGTGTATGACAATCTGGCTATCATAATATCCTACAATGTTGACATCTTCAATAGCCAATATCTCTGCGTAGATACCTTTTAATCATATGGCCTCTTTAATAGCTTCACCTATAACTACTCTACTTTCGTGGCTGATAGTCCTACTATATGCTATAAAATCAACCTCTAACACATACTATACCCAAACACCATGAATAAGTACCCAGTCAAAGACATTATCTTGTTGAGATCACCCGTATAATCTGATTCGATATATCCTCTTACCATTTCACCATTTTTTTAACCCTTTTATATAATAAACAATGATCCGACGGTCCCTTGAGATATCTCAATAGCTACTTCACTACAAGTTAGTGATTTTTTTTTTAGATTCACTATGTATCTTCTCACAACACTCACTGCTTGTGCTATGTCCAGTCTTACACAAACTATCTCATACATGATGCTTCCAATAATACTAGAATAGGATACTTTATTCATCTACAATTTATCCTCTTTGGATTCTACTGATTGTGCTGCTGAAAGTTTGAAATGCATTGCAAGGGTATAGAGATAGCCTTCGTATTAGACATACCAAACTTCTTCAGAATCTTGAATATATATCTCTGTTGTGACAAGAAGATAACATCTCTTCTTTCCTTCATAATATCCATACTAAAAATCCTCATTATTTCTCCCAAATTCATTATCTTAAACTTGTCACTTAACTACTTCTTTAATTTCTGTATTTCTTCCATATAGCTATATGTAATCAATATATCATCCATATACATAAGTAAATATATACTTATCCCACTACTTAAGCTCTTAAAGTACACACAACTATCATACTTGCTTTTATTAAACCCACAAGTCGTCATGAAATCATCAAATTTCTTATACTACTACCTAATAGATTATTTTAACCCATATAACGACTTATTTAATAAGCAAGCATGCCTTTCCATGTCGGGTTCTACAAACCTTTTTAGCTGTGACATGTACATCTTCTCTTCTAACTCATCATGTAGAAAAGATGTCTTTACATCCACCTGCTCTATATGTAAGTTAAGATTTGCACACATGACTAACAAAATCTTAATAGATATATGTTTAATGACTGAAGAAAATCTCATGAAAGTTTATCTCCTCTTTCTGAGTAAAATCTTGTGCCACAAACTTGACCTTAAATATTGTAGGCTCTACTCTTAGTATTCCCTCCTTAACCTTATATACATATTGTTGGCGGATCTAAGGCACGTAGGTGTATGCATATGCAATTGTGTCTATTGCTTAATGCAACAAAAACGTGTAAATTTTGCAATAAACACAATAAATACAATATATTAATCACATTAATATATTTATAGGATTAGAGAATTCACCATAACGTGTAATGTTATACACGTATTTTTCTGGAGTCCGCATGGAGACCAACTCGTGTGCAATTTTAATCAACAACACGGTGGACTTGGTAAGCTAGAACAACAGCTTTGTATTCAGCCTAAGATTAACTCTTAATCCCCAAAATGACCGAGAGTGTGTTCTTTATCATTTTCCCCAAAAGGATAAGAAATGGAGAGTTTGAAGCAATTTATAATTGCTTCAATTGGAAGCATAGAAAAAAATAAAACAATTTCATTTTTCCTCTCCCTTTTTTTTTTCTTTTCTTCTTTTTTTTTTCTTCCTTCTCTTTCTATCCATTTCTTCTTCCCTTCTCTCTCGGCCGAATTGGCCAAATTGCTTGCTTCTTTATCTTTCTTTTTCTTTATATATATATAATATTATATTATATAATAATAATAATACATTATATAATATAAATAATAATATAATATATATATATAATATAAAAAAAAAGATATTTGATTATTTAATAATTAAATAATTAAAATAAGAAATGACCATTTTGTCCCTCATAAATAGTTACCAAGTTTACCCCCTAGTGGGTTTCACCAAATCTCACACTTATGTAAACTCTACTGAAGGTCCACAATACACTATGTGTCATTAATACAATTAGTAAATAATAATTATTAATTAATTGTTATATTTAACTCTTAAATACAAATACACACGCATTTTTGTAAAATTGCTTAATATTACTGGATTAAACAATTTAATCTGGCACGCTGCCTTAGTGCACAACCAGTACACTCTATATCGCAGGACTCCCTAGGTCCTACGCCTGATTCATCAAATGAAACTATTCCATAAGTCTGTGAACAATGCCCCACGCACACGTCACGGATATACAAATCAGCGCGTTGAACCATACAAGCTGAGGTTATAACGCATACGTATAGTCCCTTCATCGAGATATCCTGGATGTGCGAGGATATAGATTATCACCGTCAAATCCCCAGTGCTCATCCATGTCTTATCTTCAAACTTGTATCTCAATGAACAATACGCGCAAACTCCTTTGCCATATTATTCCACCCTTTCAGAACTCTTTTTTGGGATGATTGCTTGTGGCCATAAGACTTTCTGAGATACAGCCTTGAAGCATCTGGATATCAAACTCCATATAGGAGCTGACGGATCCCATATCTATACGCACTAGACTCTATACGCATTAGACCATACCCAGCGACACCTAGCGGTCACACCATGAAAGGTCTGTGACATGCGTGGAACCAAAGTATGGTGGATCACTTACAAGCCCACCGTGGCACTTAGGTCAAAGGACCACGTATACTACTCAACTAGAGAGGACCCTCCTTTGACGGCTTACATTAAATGTCTATCGGAGGCCCTCGTGAGTCTGTCCCATATCTAGTCCTAACTGGATACCCATATGTCAATACGAGCTCTAAGTTCACGGTCGGCTAGGAATGATCATCTATACCCTTATAGGTACAACATATGCTGATCTATATATAAAGGTATCCACTGACAGACCTGCATCGGTGGAAATAGATCAGGGACAATTAATCGAAAACATACTTACGCAACTTGCATTTCCTGACACCTAATTGTAACTCTTGCAACTATGCAGTTACTAGTATATTCCTAGGTCTATGTTCCATTACAGACAAGGCCGCAACTCTTGGATCTGTTGAGTATTATAACCAACTAACACTTAGCTATGCTAACATTTAGTAATTATATCTCTCAGCGTGGTTAACTATGATCCCTTATCTAAACTCCTTTAAATATAATCTGAACTCCTTCAAATCTAAAATGTCTGTAACGTTACATGCATAATACCATATAAATAGGTATTAGCGATTTAATGAGAATGTACACTTGTATAAATACACAAGTATATGTATATTCAGGGATGGCACGTAAGCACCGACCCTAACACATATTTGCACCCAACTAGTTTCTTTTGAGGTCTATCCATAAACTTTCAGGTTTTGTTTTTTTATAAGAGAACTAATCTCTTCTTCCATGAACTACTATTATTTATCATTTATAAGTGGATTTATCTCTCTCTTTAATCTATCTTTGGCTAGTTGGTACTCTTTAAGTTCTATCTCAAGAGTTCTAGTCTAACTTTATCTAGACTTAGAGGAACTCACTGATGTCTTTCAATTCAATGGTTGCCTTACTAAAGTGTTGTTCTAGGGCATATCAGATCTATTCTTAGGCTCCACTTTAACTTCAACTGTTTTAGGTGATGAAACTTTCTTGTGCACAGGTTCTTCTTCCTCATTTACTTGGGGCTCTTTCAATATTATTATCTCATTGAACACTACATCTCTACCTATGATACTTCTGGGTAGCTTCAAATATTTACACCATACATTGTATCATTTCATGCCTTCGGGATACCCTATGAATATCCCCTTTATTGCTCTAAGCTCTAATTTGTGGTGCTTCACATGTATAAAAGCTGGGCAACCATAAATTCAAAAGTGATCATACTCAGAAGGGCTATCAGACCACATTTCTTTTAGGGTTTTGAAGTCTATCGCCAATAAAAAATTTCTATTGATCAAATAAGTTGCTACATTACAGCCTCACCTCAAAACATCTTAAACATCTTTATATTGGTCAACATACATCTAACTCTTTCAAGTAGGATTATATTCATCCTTTCTGTCAAATCATTCTGTTTTAATATTAATCTCATAGTTTTGTGCCTTGCAATCTCATGCTTAGCACAAAAGCAATCAAACTCTCTGTTACAATACTCAATGTCATTATCTGTTTTTAACCTTTTAATCTTCTTGCTAATTTGATTCTCAATAAGGGCCTTTTATGTTTTGAACCTTTCAAACACTTACTTCTTGCTCTTCAATACATATACCCACAGCTTTTTTAAATAGTCATAAATAAATGTGATGACGTTTCTAGCCTTACCACAGGTAACTATTTATGCTGATCTCTAATAATGTGTATAATCAATAGTCCTTTTAGTTTTGTGCTCTCCAGTATTAAATCTCACTCTATGTGCTTTCTCTAGCATATAATGCTCACAAAACTCCAATAGTTAAAATTTATCTTCACCAAATGCTTTTCGATTATACAACTTCTTTAAGTTTCTCTCGCCTAGATATGCTAACCTTAGATGCCATAACTTAGTTTGTATATTCTTATCAGCAATAAAGAATTATGCAGAACCACTAACTACTTCTTCTTTTACCATATATACTTCTTTACACTTTTTACCTCTCATCACAACCATAAAACCTTTCAACATTTTCATAACCCTTCTATCAATCCTAATAAAATATTCATTTTGGTTTAATATCCCCAATGAGATCAATTTCCTTTTGAGGTCAGGAACATACCTAACTTTTACTAACTTTATCATTCTCCCATCATGCAACTTAAGTCTAATACTACCAATTTTTATCACCTCACATGCTATTTCATTATCCATTAACACATTTCCTTCACTAATGGGCTGAAAGTTAATAAATCATGACTTATTTGGGCATATATAGAACGTATAACTAGAATTTAGAACCCATTGATAAGATTTTTTATCATTAATAGTGACAAGTGTCTCTATACTGTGGTAGTTATCATCATACGCTAGGGCAGTGTCCGCTTCTCTCTTCTTATCCTTTGTTTTCTTTTCTGGATAATCCTTTATGAAGTGTTCTTATTTTTTTGCAATAATAGCACTTCTTAAGAGTGCCCTTGGACTTTAATCTTAAGTCATTCTTCTTTCTATCTCTATACGAGGCCCGTCCTCTTACAAATAAATATTTTGTATTAGCCTTTATTTGCCTTCCTAATTGTTTTGAGTTTAATAATAATTTCAAATCATTCATGGTTAAACTCTCTCTACTGTAGAGTAACATATCAACAAAGTGCTTATAACTGTAGGGAAGAGAACTCAACAGGATGATCGGTTTATCTTTATCCTCTATCTTTATATCGATTATCTCAAGATCAATGATGATCTTATTAAAGACATTTTTATGGTATTTTATGGTGTCCTCTCAAACATGGACAGCTAATAAAGTTTCTTCTTTATATATAAACAGTAGGTCAATAACTTTCACATATAAAGAGAATCCAACCTCTTTCACATACCAATAACTGTCTTCTAACCAGCAACATTCCTCAAAACCTCCTTACTTAATGACATAACGATTATGCTATGAACTTTTTCGTAAATGTCTATCTTCTCTATTTCGATTCTGGATGACTTTGGTGTTTGTTCTTTGCTTGAAGAAGGTGTAGTCTCCTCTAAGGTCGAGCCTAATCTTTGACTCATCAATAAGCCTGTCACTTTAATCTTTCACATATTGAAATCATTCGTTCATTTGAATTTCTCTACTTTATACTTGGGCGTAACCATAACTACTTAGAACCAAGCTCTGATACCAATTTGTTAAAGCTGAAGCATTTCACATAAATAATATAGCGTAGCAAGCTATTAAGAATAATCTAAAGAGATAAAGCGTAAAAGAAAACACACAATAATTTATATAATTCGACAATTGTCTACGTCTATAGTAGATCAAAATCTTACTTCTTTTTATTGAATCACAAGGCACTCACAAAAAGTATGCCTTTTACAAGAGTTAATCAAGCTTAGAAAGAACTACTCTCAATTGCATTTCACAATTGCTTCTCTTGTATAATCTAAGGTTTCTTTGGTGTATAGTTGTGTTGTGATATATTTATAAGTTAAAATAATGGCTTTATATAGACTCTAGACGTCATAGGGAAGCCTAATTCGAGTGGGAACATGATAGATGAGTCCTAGATGACTTAGAAAACATAAAGGGAAGGGCGTCTGGCACCACTGAGTTCCAACTTCTAGATTTGAGGCTGCGATGCTCTACACTTGAGCGTCACAGTGCCCTGACCTAGTGCAGTCGACAATGTTATTTCGCCTCCGTTTCACTTTCTCATGTCCCCTACTCACTTAACTCGATCCAAAAACTCTTCCAATGTAATTTTTAATTAATTTCTCACAAATGCTTTGAGGCAATAAGGTAATAGGCAAGTGATTTTAAGCAACATGCCATTTCTCAGCAGAAGCACGTAAGATATTATAGGTGTTCAGTGTATAGAGTGATTAGTCTAACCAACTTTACAAATCTAATAGCCCTTTGTTGAAGGTCTATGGTTATAGGTGTTGGTAATTTTTAGTTAGGTCACCCATGATGGAATGGCTTAACACAAGCACTCATAACAAATATATAATTTGAATGGAGATGCAATTAATTTGAAAGGACAATCTATTAACATAAATAGGGAAGCCATTAACATGAATGGACAATCCCTTAACATAAATGAAAAAGTCATTAACTGGAATGAACAATCCATTAACATAAATAGAGAAACCATTAATAATAAAAATAGTTAAGATAATATTATAAGAGTGTCTATATAAACTAACATTGTTTCATTGTGAACAAGTGTAAGAAGTGTGCAAATAATGTATATGGAGTATTAACAAAAGTATACACTCTTAAAATAAAAAAACTAAGAAAGAGTATGTGTGAATGAACTAAGAATTATTAGCTAAACAATAGAAAAATTCTTGCAACATGAATTAAGAAAACTTTCCACTTATGATTGTTCTCCGATAAAAAAGAAAGCAGTGATACAAATTCATTCAATTCCAACTTCAAATTTCTATATCGTCATTTGAATATATTGTTATTATTTCTTATTTCTTTCAATAGGGTTATGCATATTGCACCTTGATTCACCAATTGGAAGAATCCTGTGCCGTGTGGATTTGACTTTCATTCAGGTGAGTTCAATCTCTTATTATTATTGTTAATCTTTTTATCTCTTCTAAGCTGTACGTTTGTTTCACAATGTTGAATTAGTCTATAGAGTTTTTGGATGCAACATGAAAACAAATATCACTTTTTTTTTTTAATTTTCAGAATCTGAATTAGCTTTTCGTCAGTTGTGTTGAACACACTCTCAAAGGCGTTACTTTGAAGTTTTTGAATTCTTTTTCAAAATATATATATATATATTTTCTCCAGTTTCTAAATCAAAGGAACCTGGCTCTATGTTACCAGTTTTGCCAGTTTGCTACTTTGTCTTTGTTATGGTCACCATGGTTGCTGGGGATGTGATTTCAGAGAATCGTTAAGAGAACCAAAGTCAACGATAATAAGAAGCTGAGCTTCAAAATCCTAGTAATGGCAACATTTGACTAAATCATAGTTCAAGATTCACACGTAACCGATGCAATTCTGTTTTTTTTAAAAAAAAAAACAAATTCATTGTTTTATTAGATTCAAACAATTTTTAGACCATAACTATTAAATTCATGATTTATTCAATCTTAATCTTACTTTGAATTAGTGACAAGTGTACAAGCTGAAGGTCCTAGTGGCGTTCAGGTATGATTCTCTCCAATAAATGAATTGTGAGAGCTAGCTATCTCCTAATTAGAGTACATATTTCGAGAGAACTTCAGTATAGAATATCAAGTAATCTTGGTTGATATGTTAGTAATATCAAGTAAATTATGGTGCCACGTGATATTTTAATTTTTTTAAATTAATATATTTTTTAATTTTTTATATTAAGTTTTGTGTTTTGTTTTTCAAGTATTGTTATCATGATGCAAATTTTATCTATTTTTAGTCTTTTTAATTTTGTTATTAATTATTTTAGTATAAAATTTTAATATATGTAGTATTTAAAGTTAATTTATAATTTTTTGAGAATTTTGAGATAATTTTAAGTGTTAACAGAGAGAGAATAGAAAAAATAAAAGAAAAAGAAGTGTTTATAATGTAAGAGGAATATAAACCTTATTTTGTAGTTAATATAATTCAAAAAAAATTTGACTGGGTCAAAATAATATGCAGCCACTTTTCTTAGGTAAAATCGAGAAATTTCCCACATATTCTTGAACTTTGTTGACTCTGTACCGTAATATTAAACTCTTGGCTTGCTGTCTCTTTCTTATAATAACATATATTATTTTGTTAGAGAAAAGATATGGTCATTGTCAAATGCAAAACTAACTTATGGGATGATATATATAGACGTGAAATTCATTCTTCATTATGTTGATCCTGTCATAACATAAACTGTCAACTTTGATTTCTTGAGCTTGTTTAGTAAAATTAAAAGTTAACAAAGTTCACCTTCTTAGACCATCAGATTAAAGAACCTTTAGTTACTAATTTTGGCTCTTAAACTGCTTATTTGTTCTTATGTGTAGTTTAGAGATGAACAGATTGAAAATAATCTAGTTATCATTTTGGAGTTGTTTCGCAATTGTGAGTTGCTAGTTTCTTGGTTTAAAATTTCTCAAGTTTAATGATAGAAGATTTGTGATTTCATGAGATGTCAATTATAAATTTACAACAAATTTTGTAGAAATTAATGATTCAAAATCACATCTGAGTATAATTTTTTTTAATTAAGACCAATAAAGAAACACGTGGCCAAGGATACATCAGACAGATAAAACTAGAAGAGAAATGGAAATGAGAAGTAAAGAGGAGTTTAGACTGTGACTAGGACAATTTTCAAGCCTTTTGGGCCACAGTTAGAGTAAGCAAGGCTGCAGCGCAGCACCTGGATAGTAGTTGGGCATCGCAGCCTAACCAAGGTCAAGCTGTGATGCCAGCCACCAAATCATAGTGGGGCTCAAACCCTACAAGGTGAGGCCACGGCCCCAAGATGATTTTATGGTAAGGCCCTGACCCTAAGTGGTGGATTTGACCGATTAAGTTATTTGAGTTAGGATTCCTTTTCATATGGACATATATTTCAAGTTAATTTAAGATTTCTATGGATGTTTAAAAGCCTATATATACCCTTGTTATGCTTTAGAGTTGAGTATCCTAACAAATAGGTATCAGAGTAAAAGTTGATCCACCCTTAGCAGCTCATAAGTATGAAGTTGAAGTTCAATAAGCATAATGATTTTAATCTATGAAATGTGAAAGTGATGACTTTACTAGTGTGTCAAGGGCTTAATTCAGCTCTTAAAGAGACTTTTGCTACAACAAGTGATGAAAAGAAGCTTGAGATATCAAGATCCAACTCTGATCGTAAAGCCATTTAGTAGAAAGCCTATAATACCATTATTTTGTCGTTGAGTGATAAAGTTATGAGAGAAGTTGTTGGAGAAAATATTACAATTAGTCTTTAGAAGAAGCTTGATTATATGTACATGACGAAGTCTCTAAAATTATCTGCACATCAAGAAGAAATTATATCATTTGTCCATGGCCAAAGGCATTTCGATTAAAGAAAACACTAATACCTTCAATAAGATTATTATTAATTTTGAGATAATTAATGTCAAGATAGAGATGAAAACAAGAAGATTGTCTTAATGTTTTTCTATGAAATAGTTTTTATTACTTCATAGATACAGTCCTATATGATAGAGAGAATTTAACGATGACTAATATTAAAGCCTTCTTAAACTCAAAGAATTGAGAAAAGATTAGTGCCTACTAATACTATAGCAGTCCTAACTACAATAGGAAAGACTGATAATAAGTGTTGGAAGAACAATCATTAAAAATAGTCAAAAGAAAAATCTAATAAGCGTTATAGTTGTAAAAAAGAAAGGCAATTCATAAGGGATTGTCTAGAGAAAAAGGTTATGAAGAATGAAAACAAAAAGGAATGTGATGCTGCAATAGTCTATCAGGAGGACTACGATGGTGTAGAAACCTTGATAATTGTAGATAAAAAGAATGCTTGTGAATAGATATTTGATTATAGTTGTACTTTTTATACGTGTACTGATAGATTCTTATTTACTAATTATCTGTTTATTAATGGTGGAAAGTGTTAATGGGTTGTAGAGTCATTGAAATCGGTAGTAGCTGTGAATAGATATTTGAGATTGCATGATATAAAAGTTAAAGAATTAGTAGGTGTAAGATATGTTCATGATTTCAAGAGGAACTTAATATCCCTAAGTATGCTAGATCAAGTGGGATATTCATTCAAAGCTGAAAACAAATGTTGAGTGATTAAAAGGTATATGGTGATAATAAAAGGTAAAAAGCACAACAGGTTATTTGTGTTGAAGAAAAATACTATGTGTGGTTCAACATATGTTGCTATTGCTTTTGAGAGGATGCATACCAAAAAGTAGCATATAGAAGTTAGCTCACCGAAATGAAAAGGGTCTAAGAAAAATAAATTATAAGGGTGTTGTTGGCAAGAATAAGTTTTAGCCATCGAGTTTTAATGGTCATTGTATACTTAGGAAAGCTCATTGAGTCAAATAGACATAAGAGATTACATCAGCAAAGCTACCCTAGATGATATACATTCTAATCTTTAGAGACCTTAGTCATTGTCTCGATTAAGTTAAGTCTATGCAAGAGCTTAACCAAAAACAACACTGTGCAATTAAGTGTAAAATGTAGAGTGGATAGATCTTGGATAGTTTCTTAGTGATTTTGAATCAAGAAATGTTTATAGAAATTGGTAATTCAAATTCACATTTAAGTATAATTTTTTGAATTTGGACTAATGAGGAGACAACACATGACAGAAGATATGTCATATGGACAAAACTTGAAGAGAAACAAAAGCTAGAAGTAAGGAAGGGTTTAAACCATAGCCAAGGCGATTTACAAGTCTTGGGGCCATAGCCCCAAGCAAGCGAGGCTATTGTGCGGCACCGGGATAGTAGCTAGGCACTCATTAAATTGCAGTGAGGCCTCGGTCCTACAAGGTGAAGTCGCAACCCCAAGATGATTTCGCAGTAGGGGCCCTAGCCCTAAGTGCTGGGTTCTGCTTGGTTGAGTTATTTTGCTGTTTTTGAATTGGTTTAGGATTCTTTTACACGTAGACTTATATTCCAAGTTTTTTTAGGATTTCTAGAAACGTCTAAAAGCCTATATAATCCCTTGTTATGCCTTAGGATTGAGTATGCATCTAGGATGCATAAGAATGCATGAAAAAAAAATGAAAATAGAGAGCTTAGTAAGCGCTTGAGTGTGGAATACATAAGAGAGTTCTGTATAGACACTTAGAGAGCTCATTTTATTGTGTATTCGCTACAAATCTCTTGAGTGATTAATGATCATTGACTAATTTGTGGTAATCATTGACTAATAAAAAAATTAAGATCCTTTAATCTATCATAGACGTAGGCAATTTATCAAATTATATAATTCTTGTGCACCTTGTATACAATTGATTGATTATTTTCTCTATTAATTATATGTAATCTTTACAATTCTTGTACGATTGTAAATGAACACTTTCACACAAAAATTCTAGCAATCTTCTTTTATTAAGATATAGGAAAGTTGACTAACCATGAATAATTAATTTTCGACTTCGTCTTTTAGCTGTTTTGCTATTTGCAAAACATCATCTTATCATTTCAATATTATCCGAGTACTTAACATTTTGTCTCTAAATGGATTTCCATCTCTACCTAAACTGGTGTTTAAGTTTCCTGATCCACTTAGTCCATTCTCAGACATCAGTGCCAGCCAACTATGAGCAATATCTTAACTGTAACGCCTCTTTTCATTGTGCAAACCTACAGAATATTGGTTATCCTTTCTCGGGACTGAATCCGCCAGGATATTGTGGCTACACGGGGTTTGAGTTAGATTGTGAGGGCTATGTCCTTAAGATTAATATCACCAACAGGACATATGGAGTTCTGAACATCAGCAAGAAGTCACGAATGATCATTGTTGCTAGAGAAGACTGTTGGGACCATTATTGTCCCGTAATTCTCGTCCCCAAGACGCTAGATTTTTCCCTTCTCAATTATGCTTCTGATACCAAAGTTTTGACTCTATATTATGATTGTTTCATTATCAAGGAGATTTCAGGGTTTCCGATTCGCAATCAAAATTCAATTTCTGCCTAGATAATATAAACACCCCCAATTACTTGTTGGAAATGAAACACTCACACAAACAACTTTTATTTAAACTCAAACAAATATTACAAGAGCACTCTCACTCAAAAACAAGATACTACAACTCACTCTTTATTAGAGTTTACTTCTTCACTCACTTAGAAGCTCTTAATTTTTCTTGATGCTTAAACTAAAATGGGGAGGGGTATTTATACTACTTAAGAATAATCCTACACCACACAAATAAACTAATCCAAAATTACAATAACCATACACCTCATTCTTCTTCATCCTTCCAAATTATTCACATGCTTAATTACCACACCCTAGAAGATTCTAGGTAGACGGTTAATAGTTTTAGACCTTGATTATGGACTTGGACTCCAATTTGATTGATTTTGAGTTTAGGCTCCCATAATGAATCAAGTTTATGATCCAACACCCCCCCTTAAACTTGATCTTGTGACCCCTAGTAAGTTCCTTAATCTTATGAAGTCTTCGCTTGTCAGTGGTTTGGTAAAAATATCAGCAACTTGATCTTGTGACTTCACATATTCAACTTGCACATCCTTTCTTGCAACACACTCCCTTATATAGTGGTAGCGAATATCGATGTGTTTGCTTCGATCATGGAATACCGGATTCTTGGCTAAGGCAATGGCTGACTTGTTGTCGACACAAACCTTGGTAGGCTCTTCTTGTATCAAGCCTATCTCCTTCAATAGATTTCTTAGCCAAATTGCATGACAAACGCATGAGGTAGCAGCAACATATTCCGCTTTACAAGTGGACAATGTGACAATCGGTTGTTTCTTTGACATCCATGTGAAAGCAGTATCTCCCATGAAAAATACGAATCCAGTAGTACTCCTTCGATTATCTATGTCTCCACCCCAATCACTATCGCTATATCCAACAAGCTTGTAATCATTAGAAACTGAATAGAACAAGCCAAAGTCAATTGTACCTTTCAGATAGCGAAGAATTCTCTTTGCGGCTTTAAAATGGGTGGTTGTTGGAGATTCCATGTAGCGACTGACCAATCCAACTGCGTGAAGAATATCGGGCCTCGTGCAAGTTAGATAGCGTAGACTTCCTACCAAACTTTTGAAGAATGTTGGATCTACACTTTCGCCTTCTTCATGTTTGGACATCTTAATTCCGTATTCCGTCGGTGTGCTTATCGGCTTACAATTCTCCATCTTGAACTTCTTCAGGATCTCCTTTGCATAGCTTTCTTGTGAAATAAAAATTCCATCCTTTTGTTGCTTAACTTCAATGCCAAGGTAGTACGCCATGAGCCCCATGTCTGTCATCTCGAATTCTTTCGTCATCACTTCCTTGAATTCATTGAACATGCTTGGGTTGCTTCCAGTGAAGATCAAATCGTCCACGTAAAGGCACACGATCAAAATATCTCCATCTTTGATCTTGATATATAGAGCGTGCTCGTAAGGACATTTGTTGAAGCCATTCTCTTGGAAGTACTTGTCGATTCGGCTATTCCATACCCTTGGTGCTTGTTTTAGCCCGTAAAGAGCCTTCTTCAACTTCAACACCTTGTCTTCGTGGCCTTTGACTTCGTAGCCTGATGGTTGCTGAATGTAGACTTCCTCTTCAAGAACTCCATTTAGGAAGGCAGACTTTACATCCATTTGCTGTATCTTCCACTTGTTTTGAGCTGCCAAAGAAATGATTAGTCTAATAGTCTCCAATCGAGCAACAGGAGCAAATACCTCATCATAGTCAATTCCAGCCTTTTGACTATAGCCTTTAGCAACTAGCCTCGCCTTGTGCCTTTCAATCTCTCCTTTGGCGTTTTGCTTTGTTTTGTACACCCATTTGACACCTATCGTCTTATGTCCTTTGGGAAGTGAGGTGAGTTCCCATGTGTCATTCTTCTCGATGGCCTTAATTTCTTCGTCCATCGCATCTCTCCACTTCTTTTCTCGTACTGCTTCTTGAAAGCTCACTGGTTCACAATCGACAAACAGACAAAATAATGTAAGATTATCTTGTCATTCAGTTACCTCATAGAGATCTCTAAGGCTTCTTGTACGTTGTACAACTCTTTCACTTTGACTCCCACTTGACGATGACGAAGGTGATGAGTCTCTTTGAGTGGTTGATGTTGGTGAAGTGGGTGGAGTTTCAAGTTCTTGTTGAGGTCTTAGTTGCTCCCTCATTGTCTGCTCATCTTCTTCAAACTGAGGAAAGAAATTGAAGTCACCTGTATGAGAGTTAAAATCCCATTCTTCTTCTTCGTTGAAGACTACATCTCGACTAATCACAATCTTCTTATTGTCTGGATTGTACAACTTGTAGCTCTTCGAATTAGCATCATAGCCGATGAAGATAAAACTCTCACTTTTATCATCAAGCTTCGTTCTTCTCTCGTCCGGTACATGAACATGGGCTATACTTCCAAAGATTCTCAGGTGGGAAATGCCAGGCTTTCTTCCACTCTATGCCTCTTGCGGCGTCTTTCCCCATACACTTCTTGTCGAAGATCGGTTTGACAAGTAGACTGCACACGCTACTGCTTCCGCCCAAAATTCCTTGGGTAGTTTCTTGCTTTTGAGCATGCTTCGTGCCATGTCGAGGATTGTTCTGTTCTTTATTTCTGCCATGCCATTTTGTTGGGGGGATCTAGGAACTGTCATTGGTCGACGAATTCCATTTGCTTCACAGAACTCTTGAAACTCCCTAGAAGTAAATTCTCCACCTCGGTCGGATCTCATGGCTTTGATCTTTCTACCGCTTTCTCTCTCCACTGCTGCTTTGAACTTCTTAAAGACTTCAAAAACTTCTGACTTCTGTTTCAAGAAATATACCCTGGTTTTTCTTGAAAAATCATCAATGAAGAGAAGAAAATAGTTACTGTTACCGAGAGAGCTTGGCTTGATCGGTCCACACACATCAGTATGGATGAGCTCGAGTGGTTTCTTGGCTCTTGTCTTTGACTCCTTTGGAAAGCTTTTCCTGAATTGTTTCCCGACTAGACACCCTTCACAAAGCTGGTCAGGATGGTTGATGCGAGGTAGTCCCTTCACCATCTCCTTCTTAGATAGCAGCTCTAGACCTCCAAAATTGAGATGCCCAAATCGAAGATGCCAAAGCCATGATGCATCTTTGTAGCAAGCTTTCAGGCACTTTGCAACATCGTTTTGTATGTTGATCAAGAACATTCTATTCTTTGACATCGGCACTTTAGCAATGAAGTTATTCTTATCATCTTTTATAGAAAGATTATAATCCTTCATATGAATATCATAACCTTTCTCTAACAGTTGTCCTAAACTCAAGATGTTACTTTTCATATTGGGCACATAGTAGACATTGGAAATAAACTGATGTCTCCCATCTTTCAAACGGATAAGGATGTTACCTCTCCCTTTCACTGCTATTGTGGAATCATCTCCAAACGAAACATTTCCGCTTACTGACTCGTCTAGCTCCACGAATATGTCTTTCCTTCCACACATGTGATTGCTTGCACCACTGTCAAGATACCAGAAATTTGCTTGGCCACTATCAGTTTCCTTTCGTGCTAGAAGAAGAGTTTCTTTGCCATCTGTCTTCTCCTCTATATAGTTGGCCTTCTCCTCAATTTTGTTGTTGGGAGCTCTACATTCTGAAGCATAATGCCCAAACTTCTGACAATTATAACATCGAACTTGAGATTTTTCATACCTTGAGTTTGGATTGATTCTTCCACGGCCTCGTGTTGAGCTTTCTCCTTTCTCATAGTTGTTGGAATTGTTGTTGTTGTAATTCCAACCTCGTCCATGACCGCGACTTCCACCTCGTCCACGGCCTCTACCTCTGCCTCGACCACGTTGGTTTCTATCATTGCTTTGGCTTTCATGCATATCCTTGATTTGTAGCTTGAGGAGTTGCTCAGTAAACCCATGCTTCTTCTTATGCTTCTCTTCGTATGCTTGCAATGATCCTTGGAGTTGCTCGATCGTCATTTCTTCCAAATCTTTAGTTTCTTCAATCGTCACGACAATGTGCTCAAATTTGGGATCCAACGAACGGAGTATCTTCTCTATTATCCTCACATCTTCTAACTTTTCACCATTTCTTTTTAATTGATTAGAAACAGCTACTACTCTTGAGAAATAATCTGAAATAGACTCAGATACTTTCATGTGTAAGGATTCGAATTCACCTCTTAATGTTTGGAGACGGACCTTCTTCACTTGCTCAGATCCTTTGTAAGAGGTTTGCAGCTTCTCCCACGCTTCCTTGCTAGAGCTTGCACTCGAAATCTTTTCAAAGCCATCATCATCTAATGCTTGATAGATGAGATAGAGAGCCTTCTTGTCTCTCTTTCTTGAATCCTTCAAAGTTGTTTTTTTGATCTGGTGTAAGAGCAGCAAAAGCAGTATCATCCGCAAGCTCGTTATAGCCTTTCTCTATGATATCCCACACATCTTGTGATCTAAGAAGTGCCTTCATTTTGATACTCCAGTTGTCGTAGTTGTTGTTGTTGAGTGTCGGAACTTGGAATGGTGCCATACCATTTGCCATATCTCTCAATATAATGAGAATTTACAAAATTTTATTGCACGGATGAATCCGGAACGCCAAAAAACCTTGGGAGGGACCTGGTCAAAATTTTCAATTTTTCGGTCAACAGTCAATGATTTTGACGGCTCAGTCAACTCGCTTGGACGGCTCGGTCAAGGGGCTCGGTCAACAGGCTTACGGCTCGGTCAACTTGGCTTGGCGGCTCGGTCAATGCTCCAACTCGGCTTAACTCGATGAGTCAACTCGATTTTCTAGCAGCAGTCTTCCGGCGGCGCGTGGAGGCGCGTTCGAACTCAGATTGGGGAGATTTTGGTGGCTTAGGATTCCTCTCGTCGAGACCTTCGATTTGATATGCAATAGTGTATACTTTCCAACTTGCTCTGATACTACTTTGTTGGAAATGAAACACTCACACAAACAACTTTTATTTAAACTCAAACAAATATTACAAGAGCACTCTCACTCAAAGACAAGATACTACAACTCACTCTTTATTAGAGTTTGCTTCTTCACTCACTTAGAAGCTCTTAATTTTTCTTGATGCTTAAACTAAAATGGGGAGGGGTATTTATACTACTTAAGAATAATCCTACACCACACAAATAAACTAATCCAAAATTACAATAACCATACACCTCATTCTTCTTCATCCTTCCAAATTATTCACATGCTTAATTACCACACCCTAGAAGATTCTAGGTAGAAGGTTAATAGTTTTGGACCTTGATTATGGACTTGGACTCCAATTTGATTGATTTTGAGTTTAGGCTCCCATAATGAATCAAGTTTATGATCCAACATTACTATTGCTCATGGGACACTACCAATAGCTTCAATAATATCGTCGCTTCACTCATTCAAGCCTTTCTCGACTCCTGCCAGTCCATCGTCATTATTCGAGCGCGGTAATCAACACTTCGGTCTATTGTGAACTATCCAACATCGTTAAACCTCACTGAATCTACTTAGCAAGGTTTTGGTTTACAATGGTATGCAAATAATAAATTTTGTGCAAAATGCAATCGATCGCAAGGAAAGTTTAGATATAATAGTACAACCGGTGAATTCACTTGTTATTGCCCTGATAAACTTTCTTCTTCATCTTGTCAAGGGTATGTCCTATCACATCCAATAAGGTATCTTATAATTAGTTTATTGCTTCTGGTGTTAGTTTTGGTAGATTTAATTGTGTTCCGACAGAATTAAAAGTTCTCGACTATCACTAGCTTGCACCCTAAATCAAATATGCCTGGAAAAATAGAACAAGCGTTAAAACAAAGTCTTGAAGTCAAGTACAAAGGCCATAAGTTATAAGTGATGTCATTGCTTCCCTTTAATCTTTCCAATGATGTGTTGAATATCAAGCTTCGTTCATTCCTAATACATTTTCCTTTCACTGGAAATGAGTTTCCAGCTCTTCTTATACGTTGTCTTTTCTTTCTCTTTTATGTGTTATGATCATGGCTCTTGTCAAGATTCAATCATCTTTAAAACTGAATGAATATGCCAAATTTGTATTCCATTCAGTCGTTGAATGTCACAACTTGTTATCCTTTTTGGGAGGTGAACGTCAAAATGGTTGTGGCCATCCTGATATAGAGGCTATAGCTTTATTCCAAGATTTTTATGCCTATCATGATGATCAATGATGGAAAATACTGTGTGCTGCATGTTCACAAGAAATCCCAGGTTGTGAAAATATAAAGCAAGACTGCCACGACCTCTTAGAATCAGATATAATACACTCACTTTCATTTCCTAACATTATCAACCATTGATTCTGTTCTCTTCAATTATTTTCGACATCATGAGAGTGAGATGCTCACATTTCTTTCTGGTATCTCATCATCATCTTTTCTTGGTCAACTTCTCTTACTCTGCAAATGGTGTAACTGTTAAAAGTTGGTGATTCAAAATTATGTTTTGAGTATAATTTTGAGTTGGAAACCAATGAAGAATTAGGATGAGATCAAAGACACATTAGATAGATGAGCACTAGTCGAAAACAGAAGCCAAAAATGAGAGGGGGAGCACAAGACATAAGAATGGAGTTGCAAAACTACAAGCCTTGGCACCATATAAGGCAGTATGTGTAGTGCCTAAGTGCCAAAGTAGGATTCATTTACCATTTTGATGCATATTGCACCCCAAAGTTGGTTTTCAATTTTTAAGAAATTTGTAAATACTATATAAATTCTTGTAACCCTTTAGAATTAGTTAAGTATTAGAGAAAAACTCTAAAAGAGAAAATAGAGAGCGATAGAGCCTTGAGTGTTGAGTATATAAGAGAGTGCCATAGAGAGTGTTTGAGATATGAGTAATCAAAATGGAATTGATAGATATTTTAAGAGCTCTTTATTTATTGTATTCCTTAATAATCTGTTGAGAGAGATCTTTATGATTTGTATTCTTTGTGAACTTAATAAAAGAGGCTAGAATTCTATGATTCACTATGGACATAGGCGTTTGTTACCGAATTACAAAACTTAATTTGTGTGATTGTTTTTACCTTTTGTAGTGATCTTGTTCTTATTCTTATTTGCTTGGTTGAAGTCTTCCGCATTTATTTAGAGTTTTTTTGGACTACATGCTAAAAAATCCCAACAAAATAGAACCAAAGCAAATGTTAGGGAATATACCTAAGTGGTATTATTCATGGCAACTCACAAGCATGAGATAAAGAAATTCAATGACAAGAATGATTTCAATTTATAGAAGGTAAAAGTTATGGCTCTACTGATAAGTCAAGAGTTAGATTCAACCCTTAAAGAAACTCAAGCAACAACCAACGAAGAAAAAAAAATTGGTAAAACCTAGATCTTAGATAAATAAAGAAACAATTCAGAAGAGATGCCATAGTACTATGGTACTATCATTGAGTGATGAAGTCTGAGGAAGGTCGCTGGAGAAAAGACGACAATCGGTCTTTCAAAGAAGCTTGAGGCCTTATACATGATGAAGTCCTTAGCGAATCTTCTGTATATCAAGAAAAAATTATATAAGTTGTCTATCACTAAAGGAACTTCAATAAGAGACCACATTGATGCCTTCAATAAGATAATCATAGATTTTGAGATAATAAACATCAAGATTGAGGATAAAAAAAAGTCATCATCTTGTTGAGTTTGTTTCTACCAAGTTTTGAGTACTTCATGGATATAGTCATGTATTATAAAGAGACTTTAATAATGAGAGATGTTTATACCTCATTAAATTCTAAAGAATTAGGGAAGAGATTTGAATCTAATAGTGCAACAGGTTTGGTTGCAACATGAAACGATAAAAAATCAATCAATCAAGAGGGAGATCTAAGAAGTACTATCTTTACAAGAAAGAATGACACTTGATAAAGGATTATTCAGAAAGAAAGAGGATGGAGATGTGTCAACAGTCTATGAGATGACTAGGAGTTGTAGAATCCTTGGTAGCCTCGAATGGGAGTATACTACAAAGTGGATAATAGATTCTAGCTGTAGTATCCATATGTGCCCTGATAGGTCTTTGTTCACTATTTACAAATTCATTAGGGGTGAAGTACTAATGGAAAATAATATGGCTAGTGAAGTAATGGAGATTTGTGACATAAGGATGAGAATGCATGATGAAAAGATTAGGAATTTATTTAATATAAAGCACGTTCTTAGAGTTAAGAGGAACTTGATATTCCTAAAAGAACTAGATAAAGATGGGTATTCATTTAAAGTTGAGAAATAAATACTAAAGGTATTGAAAGGATCTAAGGTAATGATGAAGGGTGAGAAGTATAAAGGCTATATATACTTGATTGGATGGCTATAGTGTAATACACGTGTATGTCTTATAAAAATTGTAGAACATATACCTCTCACATAAGGCATTTAACTATTATTTATTTTAGTTGAAGCATATTAAAGGGTGTAATGTTAAAGAGAGTTTCATTTTACCTTGTCATGCTAAAGGGTGTATTGTTCTTGTATAAATGCTGCACGTGGCTTTTTTTTCATGCAAATAGAAAACCCACTAGTTGTTATTGCAAGCAAATAAAGGACACGCAGAAGAGAGTTTCATCTTACACCTTTTAGTTTGAGGCTATTTGGTTTTCTGTGGTTGGATATAAGGGCTGGCTAAAATCTATTTATAAAGGGAATTTGTTTCATTTGATTACATGCAATATGAGAGCAATCGGAAGCTAAAAGAAAAGAAGAAAAAGTGGAGAATTAGGAGGAAGGAAAGTAAAAGAAAAGAAAGTAAAGAAAACCGAGAAAGAAAAAATAAAAGGAAAGGAAAGAAATAGAAGAGGAAGAAGAAAATAGAAAATGAATAAGAGAAAATTTCAAAAAATTAATTTAGGTAGTTAGAATTGTATCCAGTAATTCAGCGGGTAATAGTTTCGTGAAATTAGAATATTAATGTTTCAGTTTTTATAATACATGTCAATACTAATTATATATTTTACACTCTGTGATATAGGAGGAGTACCGATAGCTGGTAGACCTCAGGATCTATATCCAGTTCAAAATTAGCATAGTTTTATGAGTGGATAAATATATTTTTATATGTTTTTAATATAGCAGTTTATGATTTAATTACATATTATCATATTTATTCATGATTTATTTTAGACAAATAAATATTTATGCAATTTTGGTATATTCAGAAATATTTTTTAAAATTTATTATAGTATAGCGTATGATTACGTAAGTACAAAAATATTTATTTCAGAATAATTATAGTTTCATGATATTATATAATAGTAATTTTTGAATCACCATATATGTACCCTCCCCTTTAATATAGTTGCTCTGCGCATGCGTTAGACCAGTTTATTTGCTCTGCCTAAGCAATGCAGCATTCCGTCTAGTGAAACCACGTTCTCCCGCTCTACCTGTACGTGAGTTACTCCGCCAAGTGAGACCATATTTTTTTTTTTAAGTACAAGTTTGGTGTAGTTTTTCATTATCTATATAGTATATGTTCCCAGAGCTACGTTATACATATTTATCTTAGATTAGATTTCATGACAACCTACGCTTCAAGAGTTTTAGATTTTCAATATTATGTTATGGTTCTCAGTTTTAGCACAGATTTTATGATAGTTTATATTTTCAGTACCAATTGATTAATTACTTAGTATATAGTTTCATGATGATTTTATATTACAGATTTGTAAGTATATATTACATATAGTATTATTTATTATTAAATTATTATAGAAGCTATTATTTAAAGTACATATAAATGATATATTATTTTTAGATTATGCCCACTCGCTAAGCCGCAATCTTATCTTTTTTTCATTTTTCTTATATTTTTCTCAAGTTGTCGTAAGAATTCATACAGTGTGATATAGTTTCACATTTTGTGGTTGGCTCATGATACGCATAGTTACATAAGTTATTATATTTTGTAATTTATATACACATGTACATTTTTGTTGAGGCATTTAACCTCGATGTATCATATGCAATGAATAGTGTTAGTCTCATGTCATCGTAAGACCTGTCTCGATTCTCGAGGAAGACTTAGGTCAGGTCCTGTCAATTTGGTATTATAGTATAATTTTAGATTCTATATACTATAAAATAATGCATGCATGTTAGAGACATTTTCTAAATTTTCATCATGCGTCTACGTGGCCAACCTTGCATGAATCCTATGGCTAAACTGAGATTTTATTTAATACCAAAAAGAATGAAGGAACCTATTAAAGAGGAGGTAGCTGAATTATTCCCCCTGAACTCATATCTTAAACTCAGCTTAACTCTAATATATAGTAACTACACCCACAGCTAGTCCTACAACCTAAGACACAACTTATATAGAGGTAGCTTGATAGACCTACCTTAGAGGAGTCCATTGAGAGATTTGCCCAATTAATTACAGTTACAGTAGAGAGACAATACATGAGCAACACAGAAGAGAGAACACAATAGAGCGAGTTTATAGTTTAAGAGCAAAACAAATTTCATGCATTATAGAATCAGTTGATGCAAAGTCACGGTTAACCAGAGTAAAGCTTATATTTGATGTTATGAGATATCCTAATGATGAGAGAGGTTTCATTTTCCACATTAGGGTGGATCATATCATTAGTGGGCATCAGTTCATGTACATATAGAAGAGTGATTAGTTGGGTTGATTTTTGTCAAGAGTTTAATGCTAAATTCTTTCTTTTGTTTACTGAGATATCTAGGTTAATAAGTTCTATGAACTAGAAAAAGAATTGATGATAGTGGAGTAATACAAGAATATATTTATAGAGCTATTGAAATTCGCCTTATATGCAATGCAGAATAAGAGGGATAAATGTAAGAGATTTGAACAAGGCCTTAAAGATAATATCAGGATAATAGTTATAGTCATGGGGCACAATCATTTTCATAAGTTAGTAAAGGCTACATTGAGGGTTAAGAGAAGTCTAGTAGAGACATATATATTTTAGTTTTTCAAACAGAAATAAGACCAGAGTTGGTCAGTTGACGAATCTAGAAGTAAAACACCTGGAGGAGAGACAACCCCTACAGGATATTTAGGTGCTCAATGGTATAATCGGTGCCCTAATCAGCAAAATAGTTGAGACAGAGTTCTTTCTAGAATTATATATCTTCATTTAATAGAAGTAATGTAAGGAGTCAAAGGCTTCAGAATAGTAGTCACACTAGTCAGCGAATTATTATTAGCTGATAGTGTATTTTAGGGATGCGTTATCAGAGTGGATAGTATTCAGATAGTAGCAAATTTAATCTCTATTGATATTCTTGACTTGATGTCATATTTGAGATGAATTGGTTAGCTAATCATTATACTATAATAAACTACCATATTCAGAAGACATAGAAAACTTGATATTCATTTTGTAGAGAGTGACCAATTCTTCCATTTATGTTATATTTGCTATGATTACCAAATGGGTTCTTGGGAATTGATGTTTAGCCTATGTCATTGATACAAAAGTTGGTACAGTTAAATTAGAAGACATTCTTATGGCGCAACTACTATCTTTAAAGCACCATACAGAATAACAAGTCAAAGTTAAAAGAATCGAAGACTTAGTTATAAGAATTTATAGATAAGTATTTCATCAGACCTAGTGTATTGCTATGATGGGCACCGGTATTATTTGTTAAAAAGAATGATGGAATTTTAAGGCTATGCATTGATTATCGGGAGCTAAATAAAGTTACTATTAGCAACTAGTATCAACTTCCTTTTATTAATGATTTATTTTATCAGTTAGAGGATGCAAAATTTTCTCAAAGTTGAACTATGGTTAGGGTATCATCAGTTGAAGATCAAAGTTGTTTATGTATCCAAGACTGCCTTCAGAACTTGATATGGGCATTATGAATTCTTAGTAATACCATTTGGGTTTACTAGTATTCTATCTACGTTCAAAAATCTTATGAACATAATGTTTCATCCTTATTTGGATTAGTTTGTTATGATATTTATTGATGACATCTTATATATTCACAAAGTATGCAGGAGTATGCCTAGCATTTAAGGTAATGTTGTAAACTTTAAAGAATAAATAGTTATATACTAAGTTCAGCAAATATCAATTCTGCCTAGATAAAGTTATATTTTTAGGCCATGTGATCTCAGTAGATGAAATTTATATAGATCATCAAAAATTGAAGCTATGGTAAATTAGAAGCGATTAGCTAACGTAATAAAATTAGAAGTTTTCTTGGTCTAACAAGTTATTATCGAGGCTTATGACAGACTTTTCTAAGGTTCCTACACCACTTACAAGTTGACCAAAAAGAATGTAAAGTTTAAGTGGACAAATGAATATGAAGATAATTTTTAAGAACTCAAGAAGATATTAACTTCAGCTCCTATTCTCACTCTTCCATCTGGTATCAAAGGATTGATAATTTACAGTGATGCTTTTAGATAAGGATTAGGTTGTGCATTGATACAACATGAGAATGTGATAGCCTATACTTCTAGGTAGCTTAAGAAGCATGTGTTGAATTATCCAACTGATGATGTAGAATTGGCAGCAAAAAGATTTGAATCTAAGACAATAAAGATGTTTAGAGCTGATAAAGGATTATGACTGTACAATTAACTATCATCCAAGTAAGGTGAACGTGGTAGCAACTGCACTCAGCAGAAAATCTTTGGAAGTGCACTGTGTGTGGGGTGAGTGTGTACATTTTAATTTTTAATTTACATACCACATGCATAAATATCTGCAATAGAACTTAAATAAATTTTATTATACTAATAAATATTAAAAAACTCACCCTCGAAGCATGTTTGCACTGTTTTAGTTTAGGACTTAGAGATCATTCGAATTAAAATAGTAACTTAATTATTCTCTCCGAAATAATTTTACTAGAAGCAACACTTGCTTTAATATTTTATTTCTCGATATTTAATAATCTCTATTGCTAACAATTCACTTCGTTCATTTTCAAATGAAGTGAGGATGGCTATATATCTATCATTACCTTACTTTCGGCCAATAAAAAGCAGTAGAGTGGCCTAATTTAACAAGCATGACAAATGCTTTTATTTTGCCATTTGATGCTTTGAAAATGCTATTGATGGCAAAGGACAATTGTTGGACAAATTTTGCTTCAATTGGTGTCAAGGTGCTTCATTTAATAAAATATATTCATTGCCACCACATGCTTAATTTATAACATAACTAATCAAATTAATTTTTAAATGAAACAAAAGATGCCAGCACGTACTTTACACATAGCATGACAACTCATTATAATATTTTAATTTAATTGGCTGAATTTATTCAATTTCTTCGAATACATGCCATTTCATGCTAAACTATTTAGTATGATAATCATGCTTATTTAATATCATAATAATGTCACCTATTGTTATCAATAATACTTTATTTAATTTGCAACATTTGCAAATGATTTCGATAGGCCGAATGTATTACCTCCACAGCCACTTGTTGAATATTTTATTTACTATTACAAAAGCAAATGAATTTGGTTTGTCAAATGCTTTATAAATAAAATATCATTGATAATCCTTTGCTAATTTAAATATTAATATTTAATAATTAATAGGCTAATAAAATTATGCCACATGTTAAACTTAACAAATTAATGGCATGAAATGTGATATATAATAGAAAGGTTAAAGAGGCAAATCCCACTTGTCAAGATTTTAGGCTTAACACTTAAACCCTATCATCTCTCCGAGAGACTTTAAAATAATTACAATTTTTCGAGAACTTCCCAAATTAAACTATTCTATTCAATGTACTATTTCATGGCACAACAAGTACACTTCATACAATAAGACTCTAAAGGTTCACACCTATTTCGTCTTAAGGAATTCTTCTATAAGTTCATAAAAATTGCCCCATACACACATTATGAAAATAACAAAACAGTATGTTGAACCATACAAGTTGAGGTTAATACATATTCGTATAATCCCTCCATTATTTATATCCTAGAAGAGTAGAAACATAGATCATTACCATCAAGTCTCTATATGCTCAACACTATAACTTATCTCTATGTTCGTATTCTGATAAACAATATCTGCAAATACTTTGGTGATATTGTTTCTGACACGGGAAATATTTTTCTCGAGTATACTGCTTATGGCCATAAGACTTTAAGGAATACAATCTTGGAACATCTAGATATATCACTTACCCATATGAGCTAACGAATCCTTTATCTATACATACCGGACTCCATGAGCATTGGACCATACCGAGTGACACCCACCTGTCAAACTATGAAGGGTCTCTGACATGTATGGAACTTAAGTATGGAGGATCACTCATAATCCTACTGTAGTGTTTAAGTCAAGGGACCACGAATACTATTTAACTAGGAAGGACCCTTTATTGACCGCTTTATGGGATGTCTATTGGAGGTCTTAATTGATCATGTTCAGTATCCAATCCTCACTTAATACCTACATGCTTATACGAGTTTCCACTAAGCCCATAGTCAGCTAAGAATAATCATCTATACCATACAGATATAGATATACACCAATCTATATTTAAATAAGGTTCCCACTAACAGATTCGCATTAGTAAAAATATATCAAGAACATAGGATTTGAGAACATACTTACATAATAATATTTTCTAGCACCTATTGTAACTTTTTGCAACTATGTCATTACTAATATACCTTTAAGTCTTTGTTCTATTTCAAATAAGGATCTAACTCCTTAGATCTGACTGACTCTTATAACTTGTTAACTCTTACTATTTATAACTCTCAACTTAGCTAACTCTTAGCACTGGTCCAAACTTCTTTAAACAAGATTTAAACTCCTTTAGATCGTATAATATCTTAAATGTTACAAGCATCTTACCATATGTATTTAATATTAACGATTTTATTCTAAATGCTTATTTTATAAATATTAAATAATTAACATTCATACAATATTGGAATGACACGTAAGTACTAGTTCTAATAGTCTTCATGCTCTATAGCTCATTTGAAGGTAACTTATCTTTCATTGTTAATTGAATTAAGATCTATGGTGGTTAAATTGTCTGTAAATGAGTCTGGAGTTCTTCTAGCACATTTTCAAGTTAGGCATATACTGATTGATCAAATTCGAGGGATGTAATATCAAGATCCTAATTTAGTTAAACTTAAGTAAGAAATAAGTAATGAAATGTGAACTGATTTAATGTTGAGAATTGATGGGACATTATTTATAAGTAACAGACTTAGTGTACAGGATTATTTAGAATTAAAGAGGTATGTTTTAGAAGAAGCTTTTAGTTTAGCTTTATGTTATGCATCTTGACAGCATAAAGATATAGTATATTCTAAGAGAACATTATTGGTGGCAAGGTATAAAAAGAGAGATTGTAGAGTTTGTATCTCACTGCCTATTTTGTCAATAGGTCAAAGTAAAACATCAAAAGTTAGTAGGATTATCTCAGTCACTTTTAATTCCTGAGTGAAAGTGGGAGCATATCACCATGAATTTTGTTGTTGGGCTTTCACGTACTCAGAGCGGTCATGATAGTATTTGGATAATTTTCGATTGATTTATGAAGTTTGCTCATTTCTACGCTGTAAGGTTACATACTCATTAGTCAAGCTGGCTTGTTTATATGTGAGTGAGATTATACAGTTGCATGAGAACTCAATATCCATATTTATTTTAGACATTTATGTGAATTTTGAGGATAAAATTCTTATAAATAGAGAGGAATTATAATACACGCGTACATTTTTTGAAAATTGTAGAACACATGCCTCTCATATAAGGCATTTAACTATTATTTATTTTAGTTGAAGCATGTTAAAGGCTGTAATGTTAAAGAGAGTTTCATTTTACCTTGTCATGTTAAAAGGTGTATTGTTATCATATAAATGCTGCACATGGCTCCTTTTCATGCAAATATAAAACCCACCAGATTTTATTGCAAGCAAATAAGGGACATGCAGAAAAAAGTTTCATCTTGCACCTTTTAGTTTTGGGTTGTATGGCTTTTTGTGATTGGTTATAAGGGGTGGCTGAAATCTATATATAAAAGGGGAAAATTTTTCATTTGATTACATGCAATTTGAGAGCAAATTGAAGCTAAAGAAAAGAAGAGAATTGGGAGGAAGGAAATTAAAAGAAAATAAAATAAAGAAAAAGAAAGAAAGAAAGAGAAAAGGAATAAGAAGATGAAATTTTAAGAAATTAGTTTAGATAGATAGATATGTACTCAATAATTCAGCGGGTAATAGTTTCGTAAAATTAAAATATTGATGTTTTAGTTTTTATAATACATATCAGTACTAATAATATATTATTACACCCTATGATATAGGAAGAGTATCAATAATTGGTACACCTCAAGATCCAGATTTAATTCAGGATTAACGCAATTTTGTGAGTAAAAAAAAATATATTTTATATATTTTTAATATAACAGTCTATAATTTAATTATACGTTATTAGGATTTTTTCAAGATTTATTTTAGACAGACAAATATTTATGCAATTTTGGTATATTTAGAAATTTTTTTAGAATTTATTATAGTATAGGTTATGATTATGTAAGTACATAAATATTATTTCCGAATAATTGTAGTTTCATAATATTATATAATAGTAGTTTTTAAATCACCATATGCATGCCCTCCCCTGTAATATAGTTGCCATACGCATGCGTCAAACTAGTTTATTTGCTTTGCTGTAGCGATGCAGCATCCCGCCAGTGAGATCACATTCCCCCGCTTTGCTTGTGCTTGAGTTACTCTGCCAGGTGAGACTATACTTTTTTTGCAAGTTTGGTGTGGTTTTTCAATATGTATATAATATATGTTTCCAGAGCTACGTTATATATTTAGTTTTAGATCAAATTTCATAACAACCTACACTTTCAGATTTTCAAATTTCTAATATTATGTTATGATTATCAGTTTTAGCATAAATTTCATGACATATTAGATTTTCAGTACAGGTTTATTGATTATTTAGTATACAGTTTCATAATAATTTTATATTACAGATTTACAAGTATACATTATATATAGTATTATTTATTGTTAAATTATTATAGAAGCTATTATTTAAAGTACATAAAAATTGTATATTACTTTTAGATTATGTCTACGCACTAAGCCACAGGCTCATTCTTTTTTTATTTTCCCTATATTTTTTCTGGGTTGTCATATAATTCGTACAGTGTGATACAATCTTTACACTTTGAGATTGACCCATGACATGCATAGTTACATGAGTTATGATGTTTTGTAATTTATATACACGTATACATTTTTGTTGAGGCATGTTGCCTTAATGTATCATATACAATGAATAATGTTAGTCTCATGTCATCGCAGGATCTACCTAGATTCTCGAGGAGGGGTCGGGTCGGGTCTTGTCATATACATGGGTCAACATTGGTTGTCAAGGGAATGCAGACCACAAGGCATCATAGGAAATTTGCTCATAGTGGTGATAAAGGTCAAAAGAGAATCTGTGGAAAAGGTAGTGATAGCAAGATTAATTTTCAGCTACCAAGAGTTTGTGGTCATGGTGTCAAAAGGAACATGAGAAATCACAATAGGAAGGCTACCCTAGGCAAGAAGCATCCATATATTTAAAGATTCAAGTTATGAGCCTAAAAAGAGTTAAGTTTAGACAAAGACTTTACTGGAGAAAATGTTAGATGATAAAGTGTTGGCGTAGATGGATCCCAGAAGCCTTCTTGAAAAGAGATTTTGAATCAATGAGGGATTTGTTAAAATTTGGTGATTCAAAATTATATTTGAGCATGATTTTAAATTTGAAACTTATGAGAAATCAAGATAAGGTCAAGGAAACATTGGATGAATAAGCAAATGTCGAAAACGAAAGCCAAAAACAAAGAGGGGAGCACATATAAGAAAGGTGTTACAAAACTGTAGGCCTTGGATCCTAGGCGCCACATGAGGTAGTAAGTATAGCATGTAGGTGCCAAAGCTGCATCTTTTTTTAGTTTTGATGCGTATTGTATCCCAAAGTTAGTTTTTGGACTCTTACAACATATAAACTCTTATTTCCACTAAAAATATGATTTTCAGAGACTTTGTAAAGAATATATAAATACCATTATAACCCCTTAGAATTAATCAAGCATCAGAGAGAAACTCTAAAAGAGAAAATAAAGAGCTAGATAGCCTTGTGTGCTAGTGCGTAAGCGGGTACTATAGGGAGTGCTTAAGAATTTAGTGTTTAAGATAGCATTGATAGATCCTTCAAGATCTTTTTATTAATTGTATGACAGAACCCGACCCAGAATCCTACAACGTGGACCTAGGTCGGCCCTGTCGGGCACCCTAATGGAACTCTTCTTAAAATTCTCTATCAACCTGGGAAATTTCATGAGGCGAACCTTAAAATTCCTCTTAATTTCTGTATGATATATTTTCATAAACACGAGAAAATTTAAAATTGTCTTAAAAATTTTAGATTAAAACGGACAGAGATTCCCCTATTTTTCTAAAAGTTTATATTTCATAAACCTGTAGAAAATACATTCCATATATTTCTCACATCTCTCAGCTGCAAATGGGACCTCCTGTCCCTTCCTAAATCATTCAATACATACATTCATGATCATACTTCAACAGACATCCATAGCAAGAAGGCCAACCATTTCAAAAGACATAAATATTCATTTTAGCTCAAAAATCTATTATGCATACTATACAATGCAAAATTAAATATGATACATGTATATGCACTAAAGGTATACGTATAGCTCTGTACATGCACAGGCGATCGTCATAGGGCTGACCTACTACTAATCCATAGGAGAAACTGTAGGCTATACGCTGCTGGCTGTACCTATGGTTAAAATAGAAACACCAAAAACAAAGGGTAAGTTGATAAACTTAATGAATAGGTGTAAAATCTAAATAATTGTGGAAACATACTTAAAATTCTAAAAGTACAAAAAAACTGTTCTAAATCATTTCTAAATTTCAAATACTGGTAAAACTCTATCGAGATAACTTTTTAATTTTAAAATTTTAAAACTTAATAGGCTACTACTGAAATTAGTAAATATTATTAACAAACATTTTCATTTTCTAAAAAAAAATTACATATCTCATACAATTGTCTAAAACTTTCTCTCGGTTCTAGTCTGTCTGAAAAGCACCAATGGCTACCTTAATGCTGGACCCACTCGTCAATGTAGCCGACAAAATAAGTTGGTCACAGGGCGGTCTCTGCTAGCAACAACCACTGTGACCAATCTGATAAACTAATAGATTTGAAACATCTCACTGTCTATGTGACGGAATATACATCACAGACATATAGCGAGACAACACCTTGTAGCATAAGCGACTCACAGACTCGACACCCTGACTCCCCGGAGTTAGCAGTACTCAACCCAACTAACTAACCTGCCCATATATATGGGGTGTACCGACCGAGTCTATACTATCCCCACTGGGATCTGAATCTGATAGCTGATAACTGATAAATGGGATACCACTGACCTTTGAAAACTGATAATATTTTAAAAACTATTTCTTACTGCTAAAAAATAAATCTCTAAACTGTAGAAAATACTAAACTGTAATTCTAAAATTTTACGGTATTTTCAAATGATAAATTTTTAATTCTCATTATCTCTAAAATATCAAATAAAATATCACTATACTTTCCTTAATTCTTAAAAATCAAGTAACTTGAGTAAATTACCTAAAACAGCAACATTTAAATTAGAAAGTACATAAATAGTAATAATTTAAAATAAACTGCATTTAATTTTTTTTAATCGCTTTCCCACTCACCAACTGTTCTTCGCTAAAGTTTCTTTTCCTGGCTTGTTCTTTCACCGGCTTCGCCCTTTGGCACCTATAAAGCATAAATTATGCTTTAGCCCCCATTAAAATAAACAAATTTCCAAAATACCCTATTGCAAATTTTCGACCACCACCCAAAATTCCTTTCTAAATTTATAATTCTTTCCCCAACAATCTCAATTTAGGCACAAACTACATAATCCCTTATAATTATCTTTGGACATAATTACCCTTAATCTTTGTCATAAATGATCATTATGTCCCATATCTTAATTTTGATTTTCACCCATCAAAACCCATCTTAAGGGTTCTAGAATTCATTCTTAACCCTCAATTTTAGCTAATTGTACTTGTACCACTAAAAACTCCAAAATGACCTAAATGAAATTTTTACCATTTTTTAAATTTCTTCTTACCTATGGTCTTATCTACTCCTTAAATTCATTTTAATGCCCTAAATTTATTCAATTGAAGTCTAATTATACAAAAACCCTAATTTACTATTCTAGGGTTTGAAATTCTCATATTTTAAAGCAAATTTACCTTTAATCCACCCTTGAATTTTGTTTAGGCACTTGGAAACAACTTAAATTTGGTGTGGATTCCTTGATTTGGCTTAGAAATTTCATGGATATCACTGTTCATCTCCTTCCCATCTTCATTTTTGAAAACCTCTCTCTCTCTTTTTCTTTTTTTTTTCTTTTTTCTTAACAATTCTTGAAATAAAACACTTGGCCTTTATATATAAACCAAAAAGTTGCATAATGGCTCTCCAAGACATGCCTAATTGCCATTTAGTCCTCCAATTAAAAAGCCTTTGATTGGTGGCCAATAATTTAATAAATATTACTAATAACTAACATAATATAATATAATAGACTAATATATGCAATTGTCCTAATTTGATTGGTCCATAAGTCTTAAAATATACATACTTATCCAACAAAAATAGTTTGCTTAGGGTGTAATGCTTACACCAAAAATTATTGGTGCAAATATTGAATTTTTACTACTTAGTCAACTAAAAAATTCCAAAACTATTTGGTGAGCACCCAACACTCAAATTGACTATGAAATTACCCAATTGGGTCTATTATGGCTCACATAAACACTTAAAAAATATATTCCAAGAAGGGTTAAAATCTCAAACTTCTACGATCCCCTAATTGTCAAATACCAAAATTCTAGGTATCTGACTATTCATGAAAACTGGGCATTACATTGTATTCCTTGATAATCTCTTAAGAGAGATCTTTGTGATTTGTGTTCTTTATAAATTTAATAAAAAAGACTAGGATCTCATGATCCACCCAGAACATAGGCGTTTATAGTTGTACCACGTAACTTCATTGTGAAATTATTTTTATTTTTTATGGTGATCTTGTTCTTATTTTTATTTTTTTGTGACTGAAGTCTTCCATATATGCTTAGGGATTTTTTTGAAATGCACACTGAAAAATTCCAATAAAAACTATAACGATGTCATTGTAGAAGTAGGGACTAATAGTTCTGGAGCAAGTAACGCTAGTTTTATTGCATGGGTTCCTCAAGTGTTGACAGGACCCAGTCCGAGACCTTATATAGTAAATTCCAGTGGCTTTGCCGGGCACCCAAATGGAAGTTTCTCAAAATATAACTAGGTAAGTTGAGAAGTTTCGCAAGGCAAACCTCTTTTAGTCCTTTCTATTATTGAGAAAATCTTGAAATATATATAAAGATGACATATTAATTCTTTAAAAAGAAAAGGGGCAGAGTTTCCCTTATTTTTCTAAAAATTCAATACAAAACCTACAAAGAATTACACTTTTATTTCCAAACCACTTCTCAATATTGCCAAATAAGACCTCTGGTCCTTTCCAAAACAATTCCAACTCAACTCAATAATTTCATTATGATCATAAAACTGGAATACTGATAAAAAGTGAAACGATCATCAAAATATCAAAATCTCTTTTTGGTTATCCAAAATATATGTACAATGCACAAATCTAGAATTTCTATGCTGAAAGCAAAAGAATGCTATTTAGCACATTTACATATACAAAATGATCTTCATATTTTGCCCACTAATCAGCAATAAGAGAATCAGCAACTGGCGTACCGAGACCTGCAACTGAAACGAGGGCTTAGAAATCATAAAACACAAAACGAGTGAGCTAAAGAAGCTCAGTGAGTACATTTAAGATTTCAAATAGAATAACATTCTGCATAGATATTAAACTCTAAAAGACATGCATAAATCATGCTTCTAAAACTGGTATAAAGCTGTAAAACGATTTCTAACATTATATGCTGATAAAATTTTATTGAGCGGGTTTTATTTACATCTTTGAAAAATAATATCGAAAATCTGTACAACATAATAACTAGTATGTGCATATAAACGCATAATATGTAATCGGTAAATTAAAAACTATTAAAGCCCTTGCTCGGCTATTTTTTTGTAAACTGTACCAATGGTAACCCAAAAGCTCTATACTCACGTAACGACTCAACTAGCACCGCACACGTGAGTAGGTCACGGGGCGCCTTAACTAGCAGCACCCACAGTGACATCTCAAGACATCTCACTGGCTATGCAGCGGAATCTTACATCGCATACATATAGCGAAATCCAACATTGCCATTAGTTGGAAACTAAGTATGTAATTAGTTCCTTTGTAACTATTTAGTTAGAATAGTCTAAGAAACTAACTAGAATTTCCAACTTGACAATCCATGAGATTATTTCTAATTGGTCCATTTTCTAATATATGGATTGTGTTTCTCACCAAAGGCTTGTTCTATACATAACCCTAAAATGAAAATTCATGTAGTAAATTACAATTTCCTTTTCCAAGTCAATAGAGAAAAATTTTAAAAATATTCTAGGGTCCTCCGACGCTCCGACCGAGTGTGAAATTACCAAATTAGGTCTAATATCTCTCACGCATACCATAGAAAAATATTTCTAATAGGGTTAGAATCGAGTAACCCTACAGTGCTTTTATTGCTCTATACTGAAATCTAGGCGCCAAACTACTAATAGAGATTGGATATTGCAAGTGTACTTCTTATAGTATTAGGGAATATATGGATTTTGAAATAAGCCCTGAAACTGTAAAGGTCGGTGCTTACATGCCATCCCTAAATGTACATATACTTGTGTATTTACTCAAATGTACATTCCCATTAAATCACTAAAACCTAATTAATATGGTACTATGCAATGTAACATTACAGACATTATACGATCTGAAGGAGTCCAAATCAGATCTAAAAAAGTTTAGATAAAGGCTCATAGTTAGCCACGCTGAGAGATATAAATGCTAAATGTTAGCACAACTAAGTGTTAGCTGGTTATAATACTCAACAGATTAAAGAGTTAAAGTCTTGTCTATAATGGGACATAGACTTGGGAATATACTAGTAACTGCATAGTTGCAAGAGTTGTAATTTGGTGCCAGAAAATGCTAGTTACGCAAGTATGTTGTCGAATAATTGTCCCTGATCTATTTTTGTCGATATGAGTCTGTCGGTGGATACCTTTATATATAGATCAGCATATGTTGTACCTATAGGGTATTGATGGTCGTTCCTAGCCGACTATGAGCTTGGAGCTCGTATTGGCATATGGCTATCTAGTTAGGACTAGAAATGGGACAGACTCACGAGGGCCTCTGATAGACATTCTATGTAAGCCATCAATAGAGGGTCCTCTCGAGTTAAGTAGTATACATAGTCCTTTGACCTGAGTGCCGCGGTGGATTTGTAAGTGATCCACTATACTTTGGCTACACGTATGTCACAGACCTTTCATGGTGTGACTGCTGAGTGTCACTGGGTATAGTTCAATGCTTATGGAGTCCAATGTGTATAGATATGGGATCCGTCAGCTCGCATAGGGAGTTTGATATCCAAATGCTTCTAGACTGTATCTCGAAAAAATCTTGTAGCCACAAGTATTAATCCTGAAAAAGAGTTCCATTATGGTATAACAATATGGCAAAGGGATTTGCACATATTATTTTGTGAGAAACGAGTCTGGAGATAAGACATGGATGAACACTAGGGGAATTGACGGTGATAATCCATATCCTCGTACATCTAGGATATCATGACAGAATGACTATACGTATGTGTTGAAACCTCAACTTGCATAGTTCAACATGCTGATTTGTATATCCATGACGTTGCGTGGGGCATTGCTCACGGACTAATGGAATAGTTTCATTTGAAAAATCAGGCGTAGACCTAAGGAGTCCCACGATATAGAGGTACTGGTTGTGCACTGGGGCAACGTGCCGGATTAAAGTGTTTAATCTAGCAATATTTAGCACTACCACAGGAATGCGTGCATATTTGTATTTAAGTGTTAAATGCAATAATTAGTCAATAATTATTATTTACTAATTGTATAATGACACGTGAAGTATTATGGACCCTCAGTTAAGTTTACCTAAGTGCGAATTTAGTGGAACCCACTAGAGGGTAGACGTGGTAACTATTTATGAGGGGCAAAATGATCATTTCACACTTTGATTATTTAATTGTTAAATAATCAAAATATCTCATTATTATATGTTATTATATATTATTTTATTTAATGATGCCATATAGTTGGCATCCATTAATTATAATTTATTACTATTTATATAATATAATATATTATATTACAGTAAATATATATATATATATATGAGATTGTGTGAAAGATTTGGAGGAGGGTGTGTTTTGCCGAGAGAGAAATGGAAATGGAAGAGAAAGAGAAGAGAAAGAAAAGAAAGAAGAGAAAATAGAAGAAGAAAAAGAAGAAATATGAAATATGAAATTGTTTCATTTTTCTCTATGACTCTAATTGAAGCAATTGTGAATTGTTTCAAATTTTTTATTTTTTATCTTTTAGAGAAAATGATAAATACACACCCGGCCATTTTTGGGTTAAGAGTTAAATCCACTGCTGGATAAAGGGCTACTATTCTAGCTCACCAAGCCACTATGTTGGTGACTAGAACTGCTTATGAGTTGGTCTCCATGCGGACTCCGAAGAAATAAGTGCATAATGTTACACGTTGAGGTGAGTTTTCTACCTACTAATATATTAATGTAATTAATATATTTTATTTATTGTGTTTATTGTATAATTTACGCTTCCGTCGTATTAAATTCGTATTTGATTCGTATTTTGGGCAATAGACACAATTGCACATGCATACACCCACATGTATTAGATCCTCAGAGGCAACAATAGCATTAGAGCCATTTAGGACATATATAGGTGTTGTTTAAGTGAATTGATGCAAAAGGCTAGGTGTAAATGGTGCATTCAATGTTGAAAAAGGTATGCCAAAGGGGAAGCACTGGGCGTTGCAACGCCAGTAGGCTGGGGCCGCAGCGCTGGGGGTTTGACTTTTCAGCGCTGTAGCGATGACATTTGGCACCGCAGCAGTGTATTGTTCTCTTGAATAATAGCACATGAACAGTATTTTGTACTATTCACAACTATAATACTTTTGAACAGTGTTTCAAAATTAATTTTGCATGTGTAGATATATGAGATGTAGTGATAAAAGTTATCAGTCTACATTATAAATAAGGGTTTATGAGATGCAGTGATAAAGAGTTATCAGTCTGCATTATAAACTAAAATTAATTTTTCTATATTGGTAACCACAATGAGAGCATTACTGGTGGGGTTAGTTGTGCTTACATAGAAAAATTAATTTATTGATAATCACCCTCCCTAGGAGAATGGAGACCTAGAAATAAAAATCTCTCTTAATGAGATTGAAGAATATTACATTATGAGATAATGTTTATTCTGATCCGTCTTGTTAATACGGTGTTAGATGAGTCACATCGGCCTTTTTCCAAAATTGCTATAGCGTGAGGAACTTGGTCAGTTGGGCTTGGACTATTCCAATTAAACATGAGATGAGACAAATATATGAGAAAGTATTGCCCAATATTGCTACAACATGAGGGTAGTATTGGTAGCATATATTTGATCATTGACAAGTTAATCTGGAATACACTTACCCAATATTGCTACTGCGTGAGGATAAGGTGTATTCAAGATCAAGTGGTAAGAGTTGTATGAGATATAATTGACAAATGTTGTCTACCTGTTGGGTTTACAAAGACCAATATTGCTACAACGTGAGGCCCGAGTAAAGTTCAATAGGATCTACTTCCCGTTGTATAGTTTAAAACAATTTAAACTATCGTCTTCCTATTTGAGAGATTACTAGAATTATGTAAAGCAGTGGGATGGTGTTTTAAATTGAAAATGTATAATTTGTATACTCATGATTTAAAATGTTTATTAGCGATTTAATGACCATTCTGCTTACATCTTCTGTTATTTTAGCCTGTCAAGTCTAATGGCCACTACGAACCAGTTGGTGTACATAGTTGATGCAGTCCAAATCTAGGGTGCTAAGAATTACTCCAACCAATGGATAAATCTCAGAAGTGTTCTGAATTCAGAAAATATTGGATTTATTGTTAATTAGAGTTTGTCGTAAGGTAATTCTAATAACACCTCCCTAGAGGATTGAATAAAGAGGGTGTGACCTTCTTTGCTCAAGGTGCTTCAACTTTTACTCCAAGTATATCTGGTGAGACCAGATGTGGGAGGAGAAAAAGATGAGGTAGAAACCCAGTATCAATCCTCAAAGGCAACATTTATCCAAAGATCAACAAGAGAGCAATGTAGATCTAAAACATTTCTAATATAGTAAGGTTAGGTATTGAAAATTCCTCTACTATAGAAGCTTTATAATTGTCAGGAAGACTCCCACAGGTTTACGCTTGTCAAACATAGACATTTTCAGGACATATGATGTCAATTCAAGCTGGGTGTGAAATACCTTACGTCCCTCTCATATCTGCAATATGTTATAGGGATTAAGAGAGACTACAATGTAACAGCTTATAGAAGTAAAGTTGAGAGTAAGAAATAGTGATTTCTTGCAGGTTCAAGTTGTTGGGCAACTTGACTTACTTCTTGTATGCAATACAATTGTTGTGTTGCATAATAAGTATGATGTTTTATTAGATAAATGTCAGTTAATAAATGGACATTAAATACATTAGAAATGTCTATAGATCAAAATTCTTAAATGATACAGAGCTGTAGTATATAAGTTTAGGTCATGTAGGCGTCAGATGCCAATACGTCTAGTTAAGGATGGTTGGATTCCTAATCTAACCATAAAGACTTAACTAGTTTATGAATTATATATTCACGGAGATGACCAAGCATACCAGTATGTACATCACATTTCTTTGATTAGATCAAGGTAGTGAGTACATTAATAGCAAGTTTTTTATTTGTTTAAAGAAGAATGAGATTCTCACTCACTATAGTCCTTCGGCATATCCACAACATAATGATGTTTTGGAAAAGAAGAATCGGGTTTTATTAGATTTGGTCCGATTGATAATGAGTGTTACCGATCTATATATGTGAGTATCTGTCCCAAAGACAACTACTTATTAAGCAAAGTTCTATCAAAAGCTGTTACTTCCATTTTGTATGATATACAGAAAAGAAGGAAGCCGTATCTTAAATAAGTTAATACTTGAGGTTATCCTGCTTATGTAAGAATTAAGCAACAGGGTATCTTATTTTGTCAGAGTTACTTAACAAGATAGACAACACCCAAGAGGTACAAGTATAGGTTCATTGTGTATCTTATGAATACAATAGGATACTAGTTCTATGATTTAGAGAAGCGAAGTGTGTTCGTTTCTCGATATTTCACCATTCTAAAGAAAGAGTTTCTCATGAGTCATGGGAATCATAGAAAGATTGAACTCGATGAAATCAATCTAGAAACCAATGAACCAAGGATGGGAACTCAAGCTCTATTAAGCAGTGACCTTTTAGCACACTTCTTCAAGTGGGTCGAAAAGGATTTCTAGGTCACCTTTTAGGTATAGTTGATGCCTAAAGGTGAACTTTGAGTTTTCTTGATAGAATAAAATTATCCTTCGACCTATAGGGAGATGATGTTAGACATCGATTCAGAAAATAGCAAAAAGCCATGAAAAATAAAATTGATAATCAGGAACAAGTCTGGGACTTGGTTAAACTACTCATGAGAATTATTTTTTTTGGTTGTAAATAGTTTACAAAACGGTAGTGGGAGCCAGAAGGAAGGTAGAGACCTTCTAGGCCATATATTGGTTCTAAAAAGGTAATCTTCAGTGATCTGGTTAAACTTGATGTTAAAGTCAATTAGAATTTTATTGACTCTTGCAGTATATTATAACTTTAAAGTTTGCAGATGGATGTAAAGAAGGCATTCTGGAATTGATATCTCGAGTTAGAGATATTTATAGAACAGTCTGAAAGTTTTATGTCCAATCAGATTTTGGTCTGGTGTACAAGAAAAGTTAGTAGGAGAATGATATTACTCTTGATGCTCTTTGGAATAATGTCAGTATGTTATAATCGGTCAGAAGTAACTCGTAAAAATTTCTCCAAGAAAGATTTGGGAGAGACTTCCTTTATACTAAGTATAAAGCTACAGAGATAGAGCTAGGAAGCTGATAGGATTCTCCCAAATCATTTCACATTAATAATGTCTTAAAAAGGTACAATATGTTAACTGTGAGTTACTTAACGTATCTTTTGGACTTGGCGTCATCTTTCGAGAAGAGTGTCTCTTTAGATAGAAGATGAGAGAGTTAGAATGTCTGACACACCAAATACGTCAGCTAATGAAAGCTTGATGTATGCGATAATGTATTTAAGACTTGAGATCATTTTGGCTGTAAGAGTTACGAGACAATTTTAGTCTGATTCAGGTGACTGCCATTTGATAGTAGTTAAACATATCATGAGGTACCTTATTAGTACAAAGAATAAGTTTCTCAAATATGGAGAAAGTGACTTACAAGTGAAAAGACGCATGGAATCAGACTTTTAATTTGACCTAGATGATAGAGAGTCTACATCTGAGAATATGCTCATTCTCATTAAGTACTAACGGAGTTGGAATCGCACCAAACTGGGATTTACTACTAATTTATTATGGCGCAGTGGAAGCAACAGTGATGATTCTTAGGTTATCACTGGGCTTAGAAGAATTCCAAGTCAGATGGATCCTATCCTATAATTATGTGACGAAACTAGGCTGTTGTACAAGCTGGGATGCCAAGAGGACACCAATACTCTAATTATATTGCGATAAGTCTCACATGACTAGAGAGATCTTGGCTTAGGGAGATGTGATTATTTGTATAAGTGATTTATAAATAATTTAGTGGACCTATTTTTTAAGTCCATGACTCTAAAAGTGTTTATGAAACACGTAGAGTCAATGTGTATGACATACCATCAGGAATGGCACTAGAACAAGTGGGAGATTGTAAGGGTCGGTGCTTACATGCCATCCCTGAATGTACATATACTTATGTATTTATTCAAGTGTACATCACCATTAAATCACTAAAACCTAATTAATATAGTACTATGCAATGTAACGTTACAAACATTATATGATCTGAAAGAGTTCAAATCAGATCTAAAGAAGTTTAGATAAAGGCTCATAGTTAACCACGCTGAGAGATATAAATACTAAATACTAGCACAACTAAGTGTTAGCTGGTTATAATACTCAGTAGATCCAAGAGTTAAAGTCTTGTCTATAATGGGACATATACCTGGGAATATACTAGTAACTGTATAGTTGCAAGAGTTGCAATTGGGTGCTAGAAAATGCTAGTTACACAAGTATGTTGTCGAATAATTGTCCTTGATCTATTTATATCGATACGGGTCTGTCGGTGGATACCTTTATATAATAGATCAGCATATATTATACCTATAGGGTATTGATGATCGTTCCTAGCTAACTGTGAGCTTGGAGCTCGTATTGGCATATGGCTATCTAGTTAGGACTAGATATATGATAGACTCACAACGGCCTCTGATAGACATCCTATGTAAGCCGTCAATAGGGGGTCCTCTTGAGTTAAATAGTATACGTGGTCCTTTGACCTGAGTGCCACGGTGGGCTTATAAGTGATCAACCATACTTTGGCTCCACGCATGTCACAGACCTTTCATAGTATGACCGTTGGGTGTCGTTGAGTATGGTTCGATGCTTATAGAGTCCGGTGTGTATATATATACGATCCGTCAACTCGCATAGAGAGTTTGATATCTAGATGCTCCGAGACTGTATCTCGAAAAAATCTTGTGGCCATAAGTATTAATCCCGAAAAAGAGTTCCGTCAAGGTAGAATAATATGGCAAAGGAGTTTGCACATATCATTCTGTGAGATACAAATCTGGAGATAAGGCATAGATGAGCACTAAGGGATTTGATGATGATAATCTATATCCCCGTACATCTAGGATATCATGATGGAAGGACTATACGTATGTGTTATAACCTCAACTTGCATGGTTCAACGTGCTGATTTGTAAATCTATGACGTGTACGTGGGGCATTGCTTATGGACTCATGGAATAGTTCTATTTGACAAATCGGGCATAGATCTAAGGAGTCCCACGATATGGAGTGTACTCGTTGAGTACTGGGGTAACGTGCCGGATTAAAATGTTTAATCCAGCAATATTCAGCACTACCACAAGAATGCGTGCATATATGTATTTAAGTGTTAAATACAATAATTAGTCAATAATTATTATTTATTAATTGTATAATGACACGTTGCGTATTATGGACCCTCGATTAAGTTTACCTAAGTGTGAGTTTGGTGGGACCTACTAGCAGGTAGACTTGATAACTATTTATGAATGACAAAATAATCATTTCACACTTTAATTATTTAATTATTAAATAATCAAAATATCTCATTATTATATGTTATTCTATATTATTTTATTATATATTACTATTTTATTTAATGGTGCCATATAGTTTGCATCCATTAATAATAATTTTTTATTATTTATATAAAATAATATATTATATTAGTATTTTATAATATATTAGATATATATATAGATGGGATTGTGTGAATGATTTGGAGGAGGGTGTGTTTTGCCGACAGAGAAACGGAAATGGAAGAGAAAGAGAAGAGAAAGAAATGGATAAAGAAAAGAAAAGAGAAGAAGAAAAAGAATAAAAAATAAAAATAAAAATAAAAATAAAATAAAATTGTTTCATTTTTATCTATGGCTCCAATTAAAGCAATTGTGAATTATTTCAAATTCAACATTTCTTATCTTTTAGAAAAAATGATAAATACACACACCCGGCCATTTTTTTGGGTTTAAGAGTTAAATCCACTGTTGGATATAGAGTTGCTGTTCTAGCTCACCTAGCCCACCTGTTGTTGACTAGAACTGCCCACGAGTTAGTCTCCATGCGAACTCCGAAAAAATACGTGTATAACGTTATACGTTGAGGTGAGTTCTCTACCCTACTAATATATTAATGTGATTAATATATTTTATTTATTGTGTTTATTGTATAATTTACGCTTCCTTGTAAAATCTCTAGAGAGTTAATAAGAGAGACTAGGATCTTTGGATCCACTATGGACGTAGGCAATTGGCCAAACCATGTAAGTGATTATATTGTGCTCTCTATTTTCTGTTTTGAATTCTTACTATTTTACTTAATATACAAGTTATTCCGCTGCGTAAAAATATTAGAGTTTGAAATTGAACTTGACTAGAATTCTTTGCTTTAACCTAATCCCACAAAAGAGAATGGTGATTCCTCCAATATAAATAATTTTGGGTCATTATATTTTGATGGCTAAAAAAGTATTGAGAGTAGAAAATTGAATGCCGGGGATTTATGACATGAAAAATTATTTTATACGAGTTTAGCGTTAAAAATACTTTTTCATTAGTCTTTTTATACACGTTAAAATAAAAATATAAGTTCGGGATTTGTAACCAAGTGATTTATCTTAAATAATTTCTATGATTATAATCCAAGGAATCTCTATTTGCTCTTCTCATAAACTTTAATATTGATGCTTTAATAATATAAATTATTGAACGAAAAATAAATAAATGATTTTTTGGTTCGCATATGATTGAATAATGGAGTAAGGGAGGGCAAAAAATATATTTGAACTAAAAATATCCAATTAAAATTAATTGGCCGGTTTTCTTATTTTGGTCCTCGAATAAATACAGTACGGTTTGATTTTCTTATTTAAATCCCAAAAATATAGAACGAATGGCATAAATAAAATTTTACACAATATTTTTATATAATTTATTTGGTGAATTTTAATTGTAATAGTTTTCTAATTTGTTTAGTTCATAAATTTAAATTAATTTTGTGCTTAAAAGTTTATCGTCACTTTATTTATTTGAATAGACTTTAATTTTAATATTTTTTTAATTTGTTTAATTCATAAACTTTCAATTAATTTAGTACTTAAAATTGATGGATACTTTATTTGTTTAAATGAACTTTAATTTTTAATAATTTTTAACTTGTTTAGTTTATAGACATTTATTAAATGGTATTTAAAATTAACATACAATTTTTTCTTTATTTTTTGAATGAATTTGATCTCTTACATATATAGTTATTGTCTTTTAAAAAATATTTAGGAGACTCAATCAAACCGAACCGATTCGAATCAATTTGGCACGGTTCCATTCTCATATATGGTTAAGTACAATTCGGTTTTAAAAATAAAAATCTTAAATTGTTTTTATTCGTTTCAATTCTAAAAAATATCGAACCGTACTCTACTCATCCCTACAATAGAGTGATTTGACCTAGTCAAATTTATTTTATTTATAAGAAATTATAGTTTCAATTTTCTCACTTCCCCTCGTAATATGAAGGGAAATTGATAGTTTAGTTCATATATTTTTCTTGAATTACTCATGATATTTTTGAATTTTTTGAATTACTACAGTTAGTCCTTACTATCCAAAAATTACCTTTAAGTGAGCACTTTTTTATATTTTTATACTATTTTACCCTCAATTGAAATAATGTGATATATATTAATAAAATAATTCGTAATGATGATTAAACAATAAAAATGAATAATAGTTAGTAATTTTAAATTAATTAATTATTAAATAGTTATTAAAAATAATAATATCAATATTAGAACTTGATATTAATATTATAAGTTTTATATTTAAAATAAAAAATAAATTAAATTTATATTTTGATTCCCCCATATAAATTAAATTAAATAAATAAATATTATTTGCAACATATTTAGCTTTGAGATAATGTGGCTGGATACAAGAATGAACTAGCCTATAATGCCCAGTTTCATGAATAGTTAAATACTTAAAAGTTTGGCATTTCATAAAATCGGGAACTGTTGAAGTTTCAGATTTCGACCCTTCTCGGAACATTTTTTTTAAGTGTTTACATGAGCCGTAATTGACCCAATTGGATAATTTCATAGTCAATTTGGGCATTGGGTGCTCACCGAATATTTTTGATTTTTTTTTTCAATTGACTAAGTAGTAAAAATTTAATATTTATACTAATAATTTTTTGTTTAAGCATCACACTCTAAGCAAGCCATTTTTGTTGGATAAGGATGTGTATTTTAAGATATATGAACCAATCAAATTGAAAAAATTGCATATATTAATCTATTATATTATATTTTATTAGTTATTAGTAATAATTATTAAATTATTGACCACCAATCAAAGGCTTTTTAATTAGAGGACTAGGTAGTTATTTGGCATTTCTTGAAGGGCCATTATGCAATTTTTGGATATATATATATATATATATATATATATATATATATAAAGTCCAAGTGTTTTAATTGCAAGGAAGTGTTAAAAGAAAAAAAAATAGAATAGAAGAGAGAGAGAGAAATTCGGCCATGAAGGGCGAAGAAAGTGAACAGTGAAACCCATGACATTTCTAAGCTAAATCAAGGAATCCACAGTAAATTCAAGTTGTTTCCAAGTACCTAGCAAGATTCAAAGGTGGATTAAGGGTAAATTTGCTTTAAAATGTGAGAATTTCAAACCCTAGAATAGTAAATTAGGATTTTCGTATAATTGGACTTCAATTGAATAAATTTAAGGCATTAAAATGATTTTGAAGAGTAGATAAGACCATAGGTAAGAAGAAATTTGAAAAATGGTAAAAATTTCATTTGGGTCATTTTGGCCATTTCGGGATTTTTAGTAGTACAACTGTAATTAGTTAAAATTGAGGGTTAGGAATGAATTCTAGGATTCTTAAGATGAGTTTTGATGGGTGGAAATTAAGTTATGATATGGGACATAATGGTCATTTATGACAAAGATTATAGTTAATTATGTCCAAAGAAAATTATAAGGGATTATGGATCCCTTTAACAAAAAAATGATAGTTTGTGCATAAATTGAGATTGTTTGAGGCAAAATTATGAATTTAAAAAAGAATTTTGGTGGTGGCTGAAAATGTGCACTGAGGGTATTTTGGCACTTTTGCCATTTTAGGGGGACTAAATCATAATTTATGTTTTATAGGTGCCGAAGGTTGAAATCGATGAAAGGATAAGTCCGAAAAAAAAACTTTAGTGTAGGACAGTTGGTGAGTGGGAAAGAAATTAAAAGAAATTAAATGCAGTTTATTTTAAATTATTAATATTTATATACTTTCTAATTTAAATATTGTTGTTTCAAGTAATTTACTCAAGTTACGTAATTTTTAATAATTTTAGAAAGTATAGTAATATTTTATTTGATTTTTTTATATAATGAGAATTTAAAATTTATTATTTAGAAATACGTAAAATTTTAGAATTACAGTTTAGTATTTTCAACAGTTTAGAGATTTATTTTTCAACCGTAAGAAACAGATTTTAGAAATTTACATATTAATTTTAAAAAACAAATTTTAGATACAATCAGTTGTCAAAGGCCAGTGGTACCCCATTTATCAATTATCAGTTATCAGATTCAGATCCCTGTGGGGATAGTATAGACCCGGCCGGTACACCTCGTATTTGTGGGCAGGTTAGTCAGTTGGGTTGAGTGTTACTAACTCTGAGGAGTCGGGGTGTCAAGTAAGTGAGTCACTTATGCTATGAGGTGTTGTCTCACTATATGTCTGCGATGTATATTCTGCCACATAGACAATAAGATGTCCCAGATTTATCAGTTTATCAAATTGGTCATAGTGGTTATTATTAGCAGAGACCTTCCTGTGACTGACTCATTTTGTCTGCCACGTCGACGAGTCGGTCCAACATTAAGGTAGCCATTCGTGCTTTTCAGACAAACTAGAACTGAGCAAAAGTTTTAGACAATTGTATGAGATATGTAATTTTTTTTTTAAAAAATAAAAATATTTGTAATAATGTTTATAGATTTAAGTAGTAGCCTATTAAGTTTTAAAAAATTTAAATAAAGAAAACTGCTCTGTAGAGTTTTACCATTATTTGAGATTTAGAAACGATTTAGAGCAGTTTTCATACTTTTAGATTTTTCAGTATGTTTGCACAATTATTCAGATTTCACACTCACTCATTGAGTTTATCAACTCACTCTTTGTTTTTTTTATTTTTATTTTTTTCTCCAAGTACAGCCAGCAGCGTACAGCCTACAATTTCTCCTGTAGATCTGGAGTGGGCTAGCCCTACGACGATCTCTTATGCATGTACAGAACTATATGTATGCATTTAGTGCATATACTTGTATCATATTTAGTTTGGCGTTGTATAACATGCATAATAGATTTTAGAATTAAAATAAATATTTATGTCTTGTTGAAATGGTTGATTTTTTTGTTATGGATGTTTGTTAGAATATGATCAAGAATGCATGTGTTGATTGATTTGGGAAGGGACGGGAGACCCCTTTGCAGCTGAGAAATATAAAAAATATTTAAAATATATTTTCTGTATGTTTATAAAATATAAATTTTTAAAAAAAATAAGAGAAATTCTGTTTATTTTAATTTAAAATTTTTTTGTGTTTATAAAAATATATTAAAAAATAATTTAAAAAAATTTTAGAATTCGCTTCATAAAATTTCTCAGGCTGATAGCAAATTTTGAGAAGCGTTATGTTAAGGTATCTAACGAAACTTATCTAAGTCAACATTGTAAGATTCTAAATCGGATTATATCATAACCAGTATTTGGATGTTGAATTTCAATCTCTCGTTTCTGTGAGTTTGAAGTAATACTCATTGTGCTTCTGAAGAATTTATAAAATCCAAAAAACTTAATGTTACGAATTTACTTTAACGTCCTCGAGTGAAAAATTATTTATCTAAATAAATTTAATTTAAGATGTCAAAGCGTGCACAACAAATAATAAGAAAACACTATTGATAAGGTGTGTTTAAAGACTGTTAGGAGTTATCAGACCTTCATAGGGTATTTACACGTGGCATAAGGTTAAGATTTTTTTAAGATTAAAGGGAATTAGCCTATGAATCTACTTTAGGATATTGGAAATTAGTTTTCTAGTGTTTTGGACTCTAGGACACACACAAAGCTATTGAATTATGACTCATGCTTTTAATAAACCAAGGCAAAAATAATGTGACGATGGATATCTTTTTACGTATAAAAGAAGGTTTTTTTGTTAGTGTTTGAGTTTTATACTACGTTAACACTCTTTATTTCACTCATTATTCTTCTAAAATAAGAATTATTTAATGTATTTTACTTTAATTAAAATAAATAATTTTTTCAAAAAAAATAGATATATATTCATTTTATTATGAATAAAATACTATTTGTGAATTACCATATTAAATATAAAATTTACTCTTTTTATTTTCAAAGGATTAAAAGAGTTAAAAAATATTTAATTGGGTTTCTTTTTTTTTTTATTAGCCTTAATTATATGGGTTTACTCTTGTTTAAGGTTAAATTTCTCCCGAATGAAACTTCACTCAGCTGGATGCTTACATATGGGTTTTATTTAGTATAACTTTATGCTTACCAAACTCGAACCACATATTAAGTTTCAAAAATGTCTTATTTGTTTGCCATTCTTGAATATATGCATGGACTTGAACTTGGATATTTGTGGAATTTTGTACAATAACAAAGATATTTTATATAAAAGTTTTATAAATTAAAGATTGAGGAAAAACTAAAATATTTGGTTTGATCTAGTAATAAGTATAACATAGTGGTAATTACACTTCTTAACTAATATTGATGTCTCAATATTAAAATTTCTAAAATTCTTCGAGTAATATAAAAGAAATAAATTGAGTGAAAAATTTTCTCTTTTATTACATGAAATACAAATTATAATTCGACTTATTTTAATACTTGTTTTATTGCTAGGAAGTTTGAATTTCAAATCTCTCATACATCTAGAGGTGGAAAATAAGTTGTGCCGCTCACGGCACGCTATAGTACTGTGCTAAAATAGTACGGCCTACTAAGTTATGTCATGTTGGGTCATGATATACAGTTCAGCGTGCTATATTGGCACGACCTATCACGAGCTCGGCACAGCATGGCCCATGCCGTGCCTATTTTTTAAATTTTGAAATATTTGTAATTATTTTTTCAAACAAATACTTTAAATTTTACAAATATTTCAAAATTTTTAATTGTAATTATTTTAAAATTATAATTATAATAACAATTAAGATTATATTTTATGTTGGATTGAAAATTTGAAATATGTTTATAAAGTTATAATCATAATTCATAAATTCATAATTGAAAATTTGACATTGCAATTACATTAAAATAAATTGCAAATACAATTTTATATAATCATAATTACAAAAATAAATTATAAAAATTCAATATAAATTTATTAAAATTTATTTTAAGGTTTAATAATTAATTAATGTTATCTTATTTTATTTTAAAATTTATTTTAAGGTTTAATAATTAATTAATGTTATCTTATTTTATTTTAAAATTTAATTTTCTTTAGATATTTTAAATATTTTTAAAATTTTACAATTAAAAATGTTGCAATAGAAAAAGACCTATAAAAGCCCTCAACAAGAAGTTTCAACCAACAGTTAGCCACAAACTTGAACTCTTAACTCCACTGGTCCAACCTCCTCTAGTTATCACAATCTCAAGCTTGAAAATTCTTACCCCATCTTGATAGGGTATGAGAGATAGAGTAAAAGTTCTCAAGCAAGGGATTAGGGTAACTAAAGAGGTTAGACGAGTGGAACAGAGTTAGGGTTTGAATTGGTGGGCGATAACTAATGGTTGACTAAAACTTTTTTAGAACTCTCACTGGTCTCTTTTTATTATAATATATTTATAATTGCAAAAATTAAAAAATCTTTGAAATATCTAAAGAAAATTAAATATTTAAAAATAAAATAAGATAACATAAATTAATTATTAAACCTTTGTATAAAACTTTTTCAACGATCCTCATTACACTTTGCAGCATGCCAATAGATGTGCGCTAAGGTAGAATGATTAGTATAAGTCAAAGTTCGGTGACACGTATTGCAATACAATGTTGTAATACAATTATTTTCTGCTTGTGTTGAACTTCTAACTATAAAATTATTTGAAATGAACTTTATTGTGTTATTACATTGTAATTACGATGCATATCTGTCAAATTATTTTGGTGAGGTTGAGAATGAATGCTGCTATTGTCATTTTAGGGTGGCTGAAAATTTATTTTTTAATGATGTGCAATTCAAAAATTATAATTAGATAAATGAAAATTAAATAATAAATAAATAATTTAGATAACATAATTTTTAAAGAGAATTAAAATAATAGATTTAAGTTGAGTTGAGAGAAGATTGAGAGAATATAAAGAAAAAAGAAGAAAAGATCGAGTGTGAGTGAGAAAGAGGGAAAGCCTTTTATAAGCCCTCCAAACCATTGATCAACAATGTTGAAAAAAAATTAATAAAATATTTTTTTCCTACTGTGCCTACAACAAAGGCTTTTGTAAATTTTTTAATTGTTTTTTAAATGTTTTTTAAAAAAAGGTCGATGGACACGATCTAATGAACTAATTGTGTCAACATGACAAAACATTGACTTTGTGCCTTGTCAATTAACCACGCTGACCGTAACTCAAATACAAAACCTCACTTGTACTCAACTTTTATAGGCCGCTCCAACCCAAGACAACTCCTTTGCCAACTCTACTCGCATCACCAATAATTAACGGACATCAATATTTATTGATAATTGAATCCAAAGTTTTTTTTTCTTTCAAAGAATTTTGTAGTGAATTAGATACTTTTAAATAATTAATCCATACTCCACAATTTGGGAAAACGGCAAAATTGACCATATTTTTTATTTATATTTTAGTTTGACCAAAGTCAAAGATTGTAATCTATATTAACCAAAGACGGCAAAAGTCCATTTTGCCCGTCTTGCAAAATACACCCTTAACTTAAACCCTTCTTTCCAAATTCAACTTGGCGCCAGGTGGTGCTACCCTACCTTCATGGCAAAAAATATATATTTTTAATATTTTAAATTTATTCTTTAAATTTTTTATTAAAAAATTTAATTTTTATTATTTATTCTAATTTAACAAATACATCTCTCTCTCTCTCTCTACTATCTCTTGAACACTAATAATTTATGTCTAAACTCGCCATCGAATTTGCATACAATTTATAGATCAGTTTGAAATGCATGATATTTTAAAAATTAGAAGTGAAATAATCGATTGTGGACTAGAAGAAATTGGAAATAGGCCAAAATTGGTAATTTTTTATTGTTTGTTAGTTGATGTTATATTTTTATTATTGGTTTGTAGATGTAGTAGTTTAAATGTATAGATTGTATACATTTAGTGTTAAACATGTTAAGATGATAAAAAAATAGTTGAAAATAGGTGTAAAAAGCCAAAAAGGTAATAAAATAATCGAAAATAGTGGATTTAGAGCCGAAACTGCTTGAATCTCATGATGCATGCTTGGTTCCATGTGGCGCCACGTGGTAATTTTAATTTTTTTTAATTTTATTAAAAAATTTATAAAATTAATAATTTTTTATTTTTTGTCATTAATTTAAATAAAGTTTTATTTTATTATTAGTTATTTTTGTATTTTATATATTATTTAATATTATGTATTATTTTTAATTAAATATAATTATACTAAACTAATAATTGTTTTGATTTTTTTTTCAGTTGCTGCTTATATTATCATAGTGCAAATTTCAACCATTATATGCTTTGGACGAAGATGAGAGAGTTTCAATAATGGTGTTGAGAGACACACTAGATTTTAAAATATGCACATGTTAGTTCCGAAAATATAAAATATGAAGCGTTGTTGATAAGAGTTTGTCATCTTCTTGGAGTTAATCTGGTGTAGTATAAAGTGACTCTTAAGTTCGAGGTTCCTTCAAGTACTAAAAAGTTAAGACCTATTCCACTTGAAAATGGTGATGATGCAATATTTTGGTTAAGCCTATAGAAGAAAAGTGCTACACCTCTATTTGTAATAGTGGATGTTCGAGCTCCTGAATATAAAAATAATGCAGAAGCACCAATGAAGCAGAAATAAGGCTACGCTAATCAATTCACGTTCGTAACCTATGTGTATGTTCCAAACCCTCTAGAGGATTATATATAGAGATGTTCAACTAGCAACCAGCTTACATATATTATGATAGTCAGATATATAAAGATGTTGGCGTAGATCTTGGTTATGATATTGGTCGTAATATTGATTATAACATTGGTAATGATGAGGAAAATAATGAAGGTTATCAGAATGATGATCATTGTTATAATATTGGTAATAACGTTGATGATGGTGATGATAATAATAATAATAATAATAATAATATTTATAATAATGAATATGCAAGAGAAGAAAGGGTTAAGGTAGAAAACCCATTTTAGTTCATGCTTGAAATATCACTATTTAACTTGAACATATCGAAAAATGTATCTTATGCTGAAATTAGAAATGTGTTTGTAGGAAAATTATATAACAACAAAGATAAAATTCATGAGGCTATAAGCATAGTTGCACTTAAGGCTAAATAGAGTTTCAGAGTTTACAAATCCACCAAAGATCTTTTTGAGTGGAAATACGATAATGACAGATGCAAATGGATATTATGTGCAGTGTCAACAGAAGGGAGACAATTCTTCATTATAAGGCAAGTAGATGTATAGCACACTTATGTTTTGGCATAATTGGGAGATGATTATCAATAGACAAATAGTCGTATTATTGATAAAGTAATTAAAAATAAGTTTGCATCGATCAATAGAAATTATAGGGTGAAGAACATTCAAGTAGACATAAGTAAAGAATTCGGTATTCAGATAACATATACTACAACTTGGCGAGTTAAGGAGCATGCTTTAAGATTTATAAGAAATGCTCTAGAGAATTTATTCAAGATTGCTTTCTACATACAGCTATGTATTGCAACAACAAAACTCGGGTACGGTTACTCACTTTAAAACTGATACCGATAATCATTTTAAGTATTTCTTTTTAGCACTGGGACCCTACCCTACATTAGAGGTTTTAATTCATCCATACGACTAGTGATTGTAGTAGATGAAACATTTTTGAAAGATCCCTATCTTGGTACAATATTTATGGTTATTTGTAAAGATAGAAATAATTAGATATTTTCATAAGTTTGAGGGATTGTTAACTCAGAAAACTATGCTTCTTAAGCGTGTTGTCAAATTGCAAAGAGTAATTAGTGACCATTGAAATCTTGTTTTTATATCTAATCGACATACTAGTATTGAAAGGGCTATACAAAGTTTATTTTCTTATGCATATCATAAGTTATGTATCTTTCACTTGAAGGGAAATTTGGTGACAAAATACAAGTTACCAACGAATAAGTCTAAAAAATAGATATACTTGTCTTCCTATTTTCTTGCTGTCATTGCATATTGTGTCTCTAAATTTCAACAGCACATGAACAAGATGCGGGAAATCAGACCCAATATAACTAAATATTTAGAGGAGGATGTTAATACAGCAAGATGGGCTCAATCAGTTGGTGTTTTTAGAAGGTACAATAACATGACCATTAATATTTTAGAGAGTATTAATATAGTTGCAAAAAGAAGTAAGAAAGCTTTCTGTGATCAATTTTATAGAATGGATACGAGAGCTAACGTAGCTGTGATTTTATCATAGATGGTTAGCGGCATAAAATATGATAATTATGTTGACGACTTGAGTAAATCACAAGGCGATGAAATATAATGATAAAACAAGTCGAATGACAGTTTACCCAGTAAATGTTGATCAATTTTTAGTCAAGAACAATGATAGAGATGGGATAATGAACATTCCCAATAGGACATGTAGTTGTCAGAAGTTTGATTTTGTGTAATTGGCTTATCCCCATGCACTCGCCCCACACAAATACAAAATATTATTGCATGAGAGTTTTTGTTCGACTTATTACACATCTAATACCTTATTTCGTGCTTATAGCGAGTCGGTACTTTCGATTGGCCATCAGTTAAATTGGATAATCCAAAAGAATTTCAAAAATATTGACATCCAGCCTCCAAGAGCATATTGTCAAGTAAGCAAGCGTCGAACGAATAAGATTTTATCTCAAAGGGAGGAATCATCAAATAATATTTGTAGTTGTTGTAAACAACATAGACATAATCAACAAATGTGTCGAAATTCTATTGCTTTACATAACAGGTGATGTAATTAAATTTTAAAAATCTTAAATTGATATTTATTTTTTAATTTCACTATAATATACGCCTAATTTTTTTTCAGGCGGGTATGAGATAGAAGAAACGACTTGGATCTCGAGGCACAACTCCGTATAAAGATGTCATTGTATGAAAGGTTATTACAGATGGACTTTAATTATGCTACTTTGTGATAAAGTTTTGAGTTTTGTAACTTTTTGTAATGCACTTAAATTTCATTAACTTATTGACGTATTTTTCATTTAATGTTGATAATTTTGAGTTATAGATAAGTTATGGAAATATCTATAAAGGTGTCAAAATTGTAAGTTGTAGGTGTATGATGTTTGAAAAATAGTGGAGATTCTACCAAAATTATGTACAATTTCCCCTATGCCCCTTGTATTCTTTTTAACGAAATTTTGATAGAATTTCTCCTATTATACGGATGTTCTCAAATCTACATATTAGAAAGAAAAAAATACTTTTATTCAATTATATATCATCTCTGCATACATCCACCAAATACAACGACATAAAAATAATTATATAACACAAATGCGCACATATATAAAATATATAACACATTTATACATCTTTTTAGTAGCAGTCCATAAATCTACGCCCATCTTATATCTATAAAAAGCACCAATCTTGAGGAAGAAATTAAATGGTTGACCTAACATAAGATACTCAATAAACATACAGGTAAATATGCCACAATCCCTGCTCTCAACCGCTTATTGAGATATGCTATCCTTGAAACAAATGATTGGCAAAGGCAACATATCTATATTCCTTTAATTAATAAATCAACACATACGAATATAAAATGTCATGAAAATACTTAGAGGTTCCATAAATATTTGAATGATTGCGTCGGAGTTTCCATCCACGCTGGAATCATACAATGTAATACTCCTCTCAATAAAGTTGACATTTGCTGCAAATCAATGTTCTTGATTGACATTCAGTGGAATATATATTTGCACAAACCATTATTGTATTATTTTGAACTTATTGTATTCAAAAATGATAACAAGTTATTACTAAACTTCTACTACCTTATTGATGGCAGCCTACATTTTAGAACTAAGTAAATCCTCGTTTTGTTTCTTGTGCATATGCCAATAACATTGTGATCCATACAACATTAGAGCTTGAATTGGTCTTGGACGACTATCACATTTGTCTAATGTACTTCTAAAAAATAAATATATATGACATTAAACTTATTAAAGTTAACTAACAACATTATAATGTAATGTGTACCACAGATGAGTAAAAATACTCATATAAAAAATGTATCTACAATTGTGCAATCCTGTGAGTACATGTCAGAAAACATATATTGTCGTGTACGCACAACTTTAAATACTCATTTATATGCTGTAAAACCGTAATAACATGTATATAAAATTTTTGATACTATTTAAAAACTCACAGTAAAAAAATTTTAAATAAAAGGTCTTCACTATATCTTCAAGTCAGTGAAACAATAACTAGTTAAACCATTTGTTGTTAGCATTGACCCTTTGTAAAACAACCCGCTGCACTGGGTCTTTTTTATTTATCTAATCTACAATTTTCTTAAGTTTTGCTTCATTTATAGAAACCAGTTACCCATTTATATCAATTGTAAATTATGCTTCCAATTCCACAACTTTTATTTTCATGGGCTTTTCAGAACAGATTGGTATAAGGACTGCTTTGAGCCTGCGCCTTTTTGTAAAGACCCCATACCTACTCATCCCTTCTGCAACAACAATCGATATAATATGTACACTTGCAGGGCTTTCAGTTACATGCTACTTATTCAGCATGGGTGATGCTAAGACTCAGTCACAGAAGTGTAAGCCTAAAAGTCATTGGCTATAAATTCTCTCCCTTAAAAAAATAACACTAATCAATGTATTGACTTGTTAAATTTGTACCCAATCAAATTTATCTTCAAAATATATCATAGTCTGATCTACATCCTCAGAGATCCTGGATGACTTTAAATGTTGCATCATGAAAGTCATCTAATGCAAGATCTCTTCTTTCTCCTTCTTTATCTTACTCAATAACTCTGCTTGAAGTTTTGAGCTAACCATATCAATCCTATTAAAAAGCTTTATTTGAAGATCATCAATCTTTTTCTATAAAATATAACACTGCAATGACATATCCAGCTTAAATTATACATAAGTAATTATAATCAATCTTGATAATGTAATATTCATCAACAACATATCCTAATCTAAGGAAAAAGATTAAATTACTATACCGTTGCTTCAGACGCTAACAGGGCTTTGAATTCGTACCCACGCTGAACATCCATATCAACCTAACGATCAATGAATCGAGAGTTTAGAATTATAACTTGCTTCAGCTTCAAAGTCCCTCCCCATTGTCCTGATAGAATACGCAACTTAGCCGCCATGTAACAGTTCGCATTCTTCTTATATTTATGTGACACAAACTTTTTATGTACTTCTAAAACCAATACAAACTTTCAGATTTATTAATTATTAACACGAAAAAGTATTTCCAACAAAATATATATATTTTTCATTGAATGTAAAAACATACCCCATCTTTAGCACTATTAAAGAGAATATATTCGACGTCATCGTATAATGTGAGGCCCATACTAAACAACTTTAGAAGGCAAGAAAAATAGTCACCATCCTTGCTTGCAAACACCGAGCCACATCTCGAGTTTACCTTGTGATTCACACCTAAGATAATAAAAAAAAAATTACTCACCAGGAATACTTGACCAAATTCTATGCAATCGTGCCCTAAAGATAGGTATTAAACTCATCTAAATTGTCCACAAGACGAAGTACAAAATATTAGACGACTCTACACCGATCACATGACATCAACAATTTATAAAATAAATAAAATAGACACATTTTCACAGCATCTATGTCATTATCAAATGTAACGTTGTTGAACCACGGATTTAAATCCTTGTAGGTCAACTCATTTCTAACCCTAAAATATTTATCCCATAGTCTATTATCTAATTTTGAATCCAACTCCCTTACTGAGGCATAATCTCTCATCCTCAAACCAGTAATTAAATAAAACGTTAGACGGAAAAATCTAATTCACCTATTTCTTATATAGAACCATAATTCTTTATGTAAATTTTTTGTATGTACTTGTCTTAATAAAATTCTATGTACTAATATACCTAAAAATACAGTCTCTTATACATAAAAAAAATGCTCAAAATATGTGGTTCTAAATGATTAGATCTATCTTTCAATTAATTTGACTTTTATTTTATCGATAGCCCACACCTTTGAGTAAGGGGTCATCACAACTCGATAGAATTCTTTTTTTATAATTATATATTTCTTGGAGACATTTTCCTTTCTGAAAAAAAATAATTATTAGTATTTAGATAATTACATAATTCAAATAATTACTAATAATTTAAAAATAACAAAATATGAAATCAAATCAAATTTAATACACAAAATCACAACTACAAAAAATTTAAAATATTTTCTAAAATTAAATAATTGAGAAATTTCCTAATTAGGCACAATTTTGATATTTACAATTAAATAAACTAAAAAAAATTAAAAATTTTGCCTGCCATGTATTGTCACGTGGCAACGACATGCGGGTGCATGAGAGCTAACAAGTGCGCTTTAGTGAGCCAAAGCTCACTTGTTATCTAGCCAATGCACACGTGTTGGCTCACCAACACGCACGCTTTGGTGAACCAAAGCAGGCCTAATGCTTGAAGAATATTAAGCATTTTTTATTATTTCTATTTACACTTATTTTTAACTAATTTTATATTTTATTAACAATAAATTTATACATTTTAATAACTATAATATAAAAATAACATAAATACACAAGTAAAATCAAATTTAGAATAAAATCTCATTAACTTTTCTTTATTTTCTATTCTTTTTCTACAATTGGTTATTTTATTTTACCGCTTCAAACTTTTATGAATTTGAAGTTGATCTATAAATTTTAGAATAAAATATTGTAAGGACTACAGAAAAAGTTTGAAAGAGTTTGCTGTTTTTGAAGAAATTGCGAAAGAGACAAAATGAGTATGATTTTGAGATTTTGGTTAATATATTTAAAATTTTTGACGGGTTCAAAATTTAATGGCAACGTGAATTTTCATCCACTTTGAAAATTTCCCCCGCATTTTTTACTTGAACTCTGATTACAATAAATACTGTACAATAGGTGACCACCCGGCTTGGCTTGAACGTAGAGTTATTTACTCCGGTTGTTTTTATAAGTAAGGAAAGATTACAGTACAATTGATTGGGTCATATAATTAATTAATGAGTTTAAAATAATTGGTAATATAAAGTATTGTTGATCAGTTTAATTTTTTTTATAAATTTTTTTTATATTAATATAATTAACATATATAAATATAATTATAAATTTAAAATTAATTAAGTCTAAAATAATAATTTTATTCTAATATTTATTTTGAAAAAATAAAATATATTTATATAAAAATTTAAAAACATAAATCAAATATTTTTTCACTAATAACAATCAATAAAAAAAATAATAAAAAAATACATACCAAAAAATTTTACTTTCAATTACAATAAATGTTATAATTTTAAATTTAATTTATATTTTAATTATGTTAAATATTATAATTTTAATTTTAACTTTAATTTTAATTATGTAAAATATTATAATTTCAAATCTAATTTCAGTTACGTTAAATGTTATAGTTCAAATTTTAATTTTAATTAGTTAAATATTATAATTCTAAAATCAATTTCAATTTTAATTGTGTTAAATATTATAATTATAATTTTAATTTCAAATTTAATTGCGTTAAATGTTAATAACTCCTATTTCAATTACATTAAATTTTATAATTTCAATTACAATTTTAAATTCAAATTTAGTTATGTTAAATATTTCAATTCCAATTCTAATTTCAATTTTGATAATATTAAATGTTATAGTTCTAAATTTAATTTCAATTTCAATTATGTTTAATGTTATAATTTTAATTTTAATTGCATTAAATTTTACAATTCTAATTCTAATTTCAATTATGTTAAATGTTATAATTTCAATATCAATTTTAATTACGTTAAGTATTACAATTTTAAATACAATTACAATGTTAATTACTTTAAATGTTATAATTCTAATTTAATTACATTAAATGTTATAATTCTAATTCCAATTCCAATTTTAATTTCATTTACATGTTATAATTTCAAATTAATTTCAATTTTAATTACGTTAAAAAATAAATTCTAATTTAAATTATGTTAAATGTTATAATTCTAATTTTAATTACATAAAATATTATATTTCAATTTCAATTTCAATTACGTTAAATATTATAATTACAATTCCAATTTCAATTACATTAAATGTTATAATTCTAATTTAATTACATTAAATGTTATAAATCTAATTCTAATTTCAATTTCATTTACATGTTATAATTTCAAATTAATTTTAAATTTAGTTACGTTAAAAAATAAAATTCTAAATTTCAATTATGTTAAATGTTATAATTCTAATTTCAATTTTAATTCTAATTTTAATTACATAAAATATTATATTTCAATTTTCATTACGTTAAATATTATAATACAATTTCAATTTTAATTACATTAAATGTTATAATTCTAATTTTAATTACGTTAAATGTTACAATTCTAATTCTAATTCTAATTTCAATTTCATTTACATGTTATAATTTCAAATTAATTTCAATTTTAATTACATTAAAAAAATAAAATTATAATTTCAATTATGTTAAATGTTATAATTTTAATTTCAATTTAATTCTAATTTTAATTACATAAAATATTATAATTCAATTTTAATTTTTATTACGTTAAATGTTATAATTCTAATTTCAATTTTAATAATTGTTAAATATTATAATTTCAATTCTAATTTCAATTTCATTTAAATGTTATACGGTACAAGGTCAAATTTACCTTAATGTTTTAAGCTAATTTATAACTTTGCCTTAGTTATAGATAAAATACCTAATTTTACCTTATTTCATTAATCATTGCCATCAAATTGGATGAAAATATTAGCTTTAATGGACAATTATCACTTTACATTTATTATTTGTTATTTAACCTTAGACACATGATATAATCTCACTCGTTTATTGTCATTAAATATATAGCGCGATCTCATTCGTTTATTTAATTTGATATAATTTTTAAAAAGTAATAAATAAATAATTTTTAATAAAGTAACACGTGTCAAACACTGACTAGTTACAAATTACATATGTGATCCTGCAATTGGTTTATGATTATAATAAATATGTTAAAAATAATTAATTAATAACTAAAAAACCTGCCACCGTCATTGAAAAAGGCCATCGACCGACGGCCATTTTTTGGCGACACTCCGATAACAAAAATGTTTACAGATTTCAGCAGTAGCTTATTAAGTTTTAAAAATTTTAAATAAAAAAATCACTCGGTAGAGTTTTACCAGTATTCGAGATTTAGAAACGATTAAGAACTGTTTCCAGTATTTTTTAAAATTTTCAGTATATTTTCACAATTATTCAGATTTCATACCTACTCATTGAGTTTATCAACTCACCCTTTATTTTTGGTGCTTCTATTTTTTTCCCCCAAATACAGCCAGTAGCGTTCAGCCTACAGTTTCTCCTGTAGATCAGTAGTGGGCTAGCCCTACGACGATCTCTTGTGCATGTACAGAGTTATATGTATAAATTTAGTGCATATACATGTATCATATTTAGGTCAGCGTTGTATAGCATGCATAACAGATTTTGGAACTAAGATACATATTTATGCCTTTTTAAAATTGTTGATTTTCCTACTATGAATATCTGTTGGAGTATGATCAAGAATGCATGTGTTGATTGATTTGGGTAGGGACGGGAGGTCCTCTTTATAGCTAAGAAATGTGAGAAATATTTGAAGTGTATTTTTTACAAGTTTATGAAATACAGATTTTTAGAAAAATAGAAAAACTCTGTTTGTTTTAATTTAGAAATTTTAGAAAAAAAAACACAAATTTTCCATGTTTATAAGAATATATCTAAAAGGAAATTAAGAGAAATTTTACGGTTCGCCTCATGAAATTTTCCAAGGTTAATAGCGGACTTTGGGAAGCGTTTCATTCGTGTGCCCGGCAGGGCCTGCCTAGGTCCATGTTGTAGGATTCTGGGTCAGGTTCTGTCAGAGTGGTATTAAAGCTAGGTTTTCGATGTTTTGACTTAAATATTTATTTTGGGTTAGATTTTTATGAGTATGGCTTGCATTTTCACCATTATAAAAATTACATTTCATGCATCATTAATCATATTTTGTTATTGACATGCACAAAAGTATGTATCGTCATGGACGACCACCTATTAGGAGAGCCGCTGCTCGGGCTGCAGTACTTGAACCAGAACGAGTTAATGAGTCAATAAATGCTTAGAGACCACCAGCCCCTTTGGAGTCACATCAGCATGTGGAGCCACAGAGTGAAGCTATGGATATAGCACAGATGGCTCAGATGCTGGTTGTCGCAATTCAGCAGCTAAGAGAGTCAAAGGTATCAATAGAGCGCTAAAAAATTGGGCGCTACGTCATATGATGGCACCGGAGATCCAGAGTGAGCATTATCATGGCTAGAGAATAATGAAGAGATTTTTCAGATTATAGGGTGCTCCGAGGACCAGATGGTTTCTTACTCAGCGTTCCTGCTCAAGGAGAGAGCAAAAGATTGGTGGAGGGTGCTGCAGAGGAGCTACACAAAAGGTATATCTTGGGCATTATTCAGAAGAGAGTCCTCGGGCAAGTTTTATCCTAAGAGTTATAAGGATGACCGGATAGAGGAGTTCTTTAAATTAGAACAGGGATCGCTGTCAGTAATAGAATATCAGAAGAAATTCTCATAGTTGATTCGATTAGTCCCATTTATAGCGAATGATGAGGAGTAGAAAGCGAGTAAATTTGTTGTGGGACTAAATCCTAAGATACGAACACATGTTGCTTCAGCCGCTCACACGTAGTATGGAGCACTAGTGGAGGCGGCAGCTAGAGTGGATAGGAGTATGGCAGCTATCCCTAAGCCATGTCAGCAAAGTCTAAAGCATAACTGGACGGGTAGTAATCAGGGAGGCCTGAGTAAGCTGATGAGGATCAAGGAGAGATCTGTAGGATCCAGTAGCTAGAAGCCTAGCCGAGGAGGCCAGACCCAGTCCAGCCAAGCCTTAGTATGTACACAGTTAGTAGGATCTAGAGGCGGCTGAGATGATATGAGGAGGTTCCTGACATGCAGTAGGTGCAGGAGATCTCATCTAGAAGAGTGCAGAATATGGACCACCGGTTGTTACAAATGTGGACAGGAGGACCATTTGATGAGAGATTGCCCTAATGTAATGCCCAGTGGCAGAACTAAGAACAGAGCCTCATTCCAAGGATAGAGTAGTGGAGGCCAAGTATAGAGCAGAGAGAGTGCTTTATTCAGAAGACCCAACAGATCAGGCCAGTCTAGTAGAGGAGTTGGTCGAGGTGAAGGCTAGGAGGACAGCCGGGGAGACCTCATACCCAGGCAAGGGTGTTCGCAATGATGCAGCAGGAGGGGGAGGCGACACCAGATGTAGTCACTGGTACACTGTCGGTATTTAATCGAGAAGCTCATGTATTGATTGATCTTGGAGCTACCCACTCTTTTGTATCTATGAGATTTGTAACGATTATGGGCGTAGTGCCTTAATTATTAGGGGATAGTATAGCTATATCTCTTCCTACTGGGGATGTTATGATGGCTAATAGGAGGAATAATAGTATTAGTATTGAGTGTCAAGAGTTTTTAGCAAATCTGATCCTCTTGGATATTAGGGATTTTGATATGATTCTGGGAATGGATTGATTGTCCACTTATCGAGCCATAGTGGATTGTGACAAGAAGGAGGTTTAGTTATGTAAGCCTAGGGAATTTGAGGTCAGTTTCTATGGGACTCAGAGAATTCTTCCCACCAGTATCATATCAGCAGTTAAAGCGAGGAAGTTGTTGAAGAAATTATGTCAAGGCTATCTTGTATATACCATTGAGGCCAGAGACAAGGGTACGAAATTGGAAGATATCCCAATAGTTAGGAAATTTTTGGACGTATTCCCAAATGATTTACCAAGATTGCCCCCAGATAGAGAGGTGGAATTCAAAATAGAACTAATCCATGGTACGAAACCAATATATAAGGCACCCTACAAAATGGATCTTTTCGAATTGAAAGTGCAGATAGAGGAGTTAGTGAATAAGGGCTTTATCCGACCGAGTACATCTCTATGGGAAACGTCGGTATTATTTGTAAAAAAGAAATATGGAAGTATGCAATTATGTATTGATTACCGAGAACTCAATAAGGTAACAGTACGCAATCAGTACCCATTTTCAAGGATCGATGATTTATTTGATCAGTTGCAAAGAGCCAAAGTATTCTCTAAGATAGATCTGAGGTCTGGTTATCATCAACTAAAGATACGGGAAGAGGATGTTCTTAAGACTGTCTTCAAGACTCGTTACGGGCATTATGAATTTCTAGTCATTCCTTTTGGGTTGACAAATGCCCCAGTTACATTTATAGATCTGATGAATCGAATATTCAAGCCATTTTTAGATTAGTTTGTGGTGGTATTTATTGATGATATAGTGATCTATTCACGTAGCAAATAGGAGCATGTAGAGCACTTAAAGGCAGTTCTACATACTTTAAGAGAACATTGATTATATGCCAAGCTTGACAAGTGTCAATTTTGGTTGGATAAGGTTATATTCTTGGGCACGTTATCTCGGCAAACGAGGTGTCAGTGGATCCTCAAAGATCGAGGCTATACTAAATTGGAAGCAGCCCATAAACGTGACAGAGGTTCGTAGTTTTCTGGGTTTGGATGGATACTATCGAAAATTTATGGAAGGGTTTTCTAAGATAGCCACCTCGCTGACTAAGCTAACTAGGAAAGAAGAGAAATTTGTGTGGTCGGAAGTTTGCCAACAAAGTTTCGATGAGTTGAAAAGGAGATTAACCTCAGCCCCAGTACTTACACTTTCGTCGGGGAATGATAAGTTCATCGTATATTGTGATGCTTCCAAGAAAGGTCTGGGTTGTGTTTTAATGCAGAATGAAAAAGTGATAGCTTATGCTTCGAGACAACTGAAGAGGCATGAATAGAATTACCCTACACATGATCTAGAGCTAGCTGCAGTAATGTTTGCCTTGAGGATCTTGAGACATTATTTATACAAAATTCCCTGCAAAATATTTACAGATCATAAGAGCCTACAATATCTGTTTACACAGAAAGAGCTCAATATGAGACAGCGGAGATGGCTTGAATTAATAAAAGATTATGTGTGCACCATTGAGTACCATCTGAAAAAAGCAAATGTGGTGGCAAATGCTTTTAGTATGAAGGCCATGGGTTCAATGGCTCACTTAAAGGCCTCTCGTTTATCGATGTTATTAGAATTGAGGTCTTTAGGTGTGAAGCTAGAATTATTAGAGTCAGGAGCATTGCTAGCTACATTTCAAGTTAGGCCGAGACTTATTGATCAGATAAAGGAGCTACAGGTTCAAGATTCTCATATGATTAGATTAAAGAATGAGATTATGGAGGGATGACAAAAAGATTTTACAGTAGCTGAGGAAGGTACAATAATGTTGGGGCAGAGATTAGGTGTTCTGGATGTGGAAGAAATAAAAAAGGAGATTATGAAAGAAGCTCATTATGCCATGCATTCGGGGAGCACCAAGATGTACTGGACCCTGAGGGAGCATTACTGGTGGAACGGCATGAAAAGAGACATAGCTGAATTTATCTCCAAATGCCTAGTATGCCAACAGGTGAAAGCGGAGCATCAAAAACCTGCAGGCCTCCTACAACCATTCCTAATTCCAGAATGGAAGTGGGAGTGCATTACTATAGATTTTGTAGTAGGGTTTTCGCGTAGCCAGAGAGGGCATGACGCTATATGGGTGATTATAAACCGAGTGACAAAGTCCGCCTATATTTTGCCCATTAAGAGTAATTATACCTTAGAGAAGTTGGTCCAATTATATATAGATGAGATCGTGCGGCTTCATGGCACTTCAGTATCCATAGTTTCAAGCCGAGATCCACGGTTCACTTTCCAATTTTGGCCCAGCTTATAGAAGACTATAAGCACTAAACTGAATTGTAGCACAGTTTTTCACCCACAGACCAACGGACAATCAGAACGGGTGATTCAGATATTAGAAGATATGCTTAGAGCTTGTGTAATAGAGTTTAAAGGAAGTTAAGATAACCACCTGCCGTTAATAAAGTTCGTCTATAATAACAGTTATCAATCGAGCATTAGAATGGCACCATATGAGGCATTGTATGGGAGGAAGTGCAAAACTCCAGTTTGCTGGGATGAGGTAGGTGAGAGGAAGCTTCTAGGTCTTAAGATTGCCAAGTCACCTCAGAGAAAATTCAGATTATAAGATAAAGGTTGAAGATAGTTAATGATATGCAGAAAATGTACGCAGACAATCGAAGAAAGGACCTGAAATTTAAAGTCGAGGATAAGGTCTTCCTGAAGATCTCGCCTTGTAGAGAAGTGCTACGCTTTGGGAAATGAAAGAAGCTGAGGCGTAGGTACATTGGGCTATACGAAATCATAGAGAAGGTTGACAAAGTAGCATACTGCCTACAATTACCAGAAAATTTGGCTATGATTCATATTGTGTTCCATGTTTTCAAGCTTCATAAGTATATAGCAGATCCAACACATATCTTACAGGAGCAGCCTGTTGAATTGAAGAAAAATCTAGTGTACGAGGAGGAACCAGTGCGGTTCTCAATCGAAAAGAACAAGTGCTTCGTAATAAGTGCATTCCTCTAGTAAAAGTGTTATGGACTAATCATGGAATAGAAGAAGCCACGTGGGAACGTGAGGACCAGATGATGGCACAACATCCCCACTTTTTTTAGATAGGTATGATTTAGATTTCGAGGACGAAATTTTTTTTTAAGGAGGGGTAAAATTGTAATGCCTAGTTCTCATGAATAGTTAGATATCTAAAATTTTGGTATTTGATAATTAGGGAACCGTAGAAGTTTTAGATTTCAACCCTTCTTGGAATATTTTTTTTTAAGTGTTTATGTGAGCCGTAATAGATCCAATTGAGAAATTTTATAGTCAATTTGGGCGTTGGATGCTCACTGAACATTTTTGAAAATTTTCAGTTGACTAAGTAGTAAACATTCAATATTTGTGCCAATAATTTTTTGTGTAAGCATCACACCCTAAGCAAACTATTTTTGTTGGATAAGTATGTGTATTTTAAGACATATGGACCAATCAAATTTGGACAATTGCATAAATTAGTCTATTATATTATATTTCATTAGTTATTAGTAATATTTGTTAAATTATTGGCCACCAATCAAAAGCTTTTTAATTGGAGGACTAAATGGCAATTAGGCATGTCTTGGAGAGCCATTATGCAATTTTTTGGGTTATATTTTAAAGGCCAAGTGTTTTTATTTTCAAGAATTGTTAAGAAAAAAGAAAAAAAAAAGAAAACAAAGAGAGAGAGAGAGAATTTCAAAAATGAAGAGGGGAAGGAGATGAACAGTGATACCTATGAAGTTTCTAAGCTAAATCAAGAAATCCACACCAAATTCAAGTTGTTTCTAAGTGCCTAAGCAAGATTCAAGGGTGGATTAAGGGTAAATAAGGTAAATTTGCTTTAAAAGGTGAGAATTCCAAACCATAGAATAGTAAATTAGGTTTATTGTATAATTAAACTTCAATTGAATAAATTTAGGGCATTAGAATGAATTTGGGGAGTAGATAAAACCATAGGTAAAAATAAATTTGAAAAATGGTAAAAATTCTATTTGGGTCATTTTGGCCATTTTGGGGTTTTTAGTGGTACAAGTGAAATTAGCTAAAATTGAGGGTTAAGAATAAATTCTAGGACCCTTAAGATGGGTTTTGATGGGTGAAAATCAAAGTTAGGATATAGGACATAATAGTCATTTATGATAAAGATTATGGGTAATTATGTCCAAAGAAAATTATAAGGGATTATGGACCCCTTTGACAAAAAAAAAATGATAGTTTGTGCATAAATTGAGATTGTTAGGGGAAGATTGTAAATTTAGAAAGGATTTTTGGGTGGTGGCCGAAAATGTGTACTAGGGGTATTTCAGTAATTTTGTCATTTTAAGGGGGTTAAAGAGTAATTTATGCTTTGTAGGTGCCGCAGGCGAAACCGGTGAAAGGACAAAGTCAAAAAAGAAACTTTAGCGAAGGACAGTTAGTGAGTAGGAAAGCGATTAAAAGAATTAAATGCAGTTTATTTTAAATTATTAGTATTTATGTGCTTTCTAATTTAAATGTTACTGTTTTAGGTAATTTACTCAAGTTTCGTGACTTTTAAGAATTAAGGAAAGTATAGTGATATTTTATTTGATATTTTTGAAAAAAATGAGAATTAAAAATTTATCATTTGAAAATACTGTAAAAATTTTAGAATTACAGTTTAGTATTTTCTATAGTTTAGAGATTTATTTTTTAGCAGTAAGCAACAGTTTTTAGAATATTATCAGTTTTCAAAGGCTAGTGGTATCCCATTTATCAGTTATCAGCTATCAGATTCAGATCTCTATGGGGATAGTATAGACCCGGTCGTTACACCCCGTATGCGTAGGCAGATCAGTCAGTTGGGTTGAACACTGCTAACTCCGTGGAGTCGGGGTGTCGAGTCTGTGAGTTGCTTATGCTACAGGGTGTTGTCTCACTATATGTCTGAGATGTATATTCTACCACATGATAGTGAGATGTCTCAGATATATTAGTTTATCAAATTGGTCACAGTGGTTATTGTTAGCAGAGATTGCCCTATGACCGACTCATTTTGTCGGCTACGTCAACGAGTGGGTCCAGCATTAAGGTAGCCATTGGTGCTTTTCAGACAGACTAAAACCGAGCAGAATTTTTAGACAATTGTATGAGATATGTAGTTTTTTATTTTTTAGAAAATAAAAATATTTACTAATAATGTTTACAGATTTCAGCAGTAGCCTATTAAGTTTTAAAAATTTTAAATAAAGAAAATCGCTCAGTAGAGCTTTACCAGTATTCGAGATTTAGAAACGATTTAGAACAGTTTTCAGTATTTTTTAGAATTTTCAGTATGTTTTCACAATTATTTAGATTTCACACTCACTCATTGAGTTTATCAACTCACCCTTTATTTTTTGTGTTTCTATTTCTTTTCCCCAAGTACAGCCAACAGCGTTCAGCCTACAGTTTCTCCTGTAGATCAGTAGTGGGCCAGCCTTACAATAATCTCTTGTGCATGTACAGAGTTATATGTATACATTTAATGCATATACATGCATCATATTTAGGTCAACGTTGTATAGCATGCATAATAGATTTTAGAACTAAGATACATATTTATGCCTTTTTGAAATTGTTGGTTTTCTTATTATGAATGTCTGTTGGAGTATGATCAAGAATCTATGTGTTGATTGATTTGGGTAGGGACGGGAGGTCTCCTTTATAGCTAAGAGATATGAGAAATATTTGAAGTGTATTTTCTACAAGTTTATAAAATATAGATTTTCAGAAAAATAGGGGAACTCTGTTTGTTTTAATTCAGAAATTTTAGAAAAAAAAAACACAAATTTCCCGTGTTTATAAGAATATATCTAAAAAAAATTAAGAAAAATTTTAGGGTTCGCCTCATGGAATTTTGCAGGATTGATAGTAGACTTTGGGAAGCGTTTCATTGCGGTGCCCGGTAAGGCCTACTTAGATCCACGTTGTAGGATTCTGGGTTGAGTTCTGTCACATGTAATATATTAAATGGGAATATATAAAATATTAAGTGAAAATATTTAGTATGTTAAGTGGGAACACGTAAGATAATAAGTAAAAACATTTGTATGTTAAGTGGAAACAAGTAGTATGTTAAGTGAAAAAATATAGCATATTAAGTGGGAATATTTAGTATGTTAAGTAGGAACAAGTAGTATATTAAGTGAAAATATTTAAAATACAAATAGAAACACGTAGTATTATAAATGAGAACATTAAGTATGTTAGAAGGGAACATGTAGTATATTAAATGAGAACAAATAATATATTAAGTGAAAACATTTAGTATATTAAGTGAGAACATATAGTATATTAAGTGAAAACATTAAGTATGCTAAATGGAAACACGTAATATATTAAGTGAGAATATTTAATATATTAAGTAGGAACATTTAGTATATTAAGCGGGGACATTTAATATACTATATGTTCCCACTTAATATATAATATACTACTTATTCCCATTTAACATACTAAATGTTCTTACTTAATATATGACGCATTCTCATTTAGTATACTAAATGTTCCACTTGACATACTAAATATTTCCACTTAATATACTACGTGTTCTCACTTAATATACGAAATGTTCTCATTTAATATACAAAATTTTCCCACTTAATATACTACATGTTGTTACTTAATATATTATATGTTCCCACTTAATAACTACTTGTTCCCACTTAATATACTACGTGTTCCCACTTAATATATTATATGTTCCCACTTAATAACTAAATGTTCCTACTTAATATACTACGTGTTCCCACTTAGTATACTAAATATTCCCACTTGACATACTAAATGTTCCCACTTAATATACTATATGTTTCCACTTAATATGCTACGTATTCCCACTTAATATACGAAAGATTCTCACTTAATATACTACTCGTTCCCACTTAATATTACTAAATATTCTCACTTAAGATACTATATGTTCTCACATAATATACTACTTATTCTCACTTAACATACTAAAGTTCCTACTTAATATACTACGTGTTTCGATTTAGTATACTAAATGTTCTCACTTGACATATTAAATGTTCTCACTTAATATACTACGTATTCTCACTACATATTAAGTGAAATACAACATACAACAGTTAGTAGAACATAAGCTAAATGTTATAATTTCAAATTTAATTATGTTAAATGTTATAATTTCAATTTTAGTTTCGTTAAATGTTATAATTTTAATTCTAATTTTAAATTCAGTTTCAATTACACTCAATATTATAATTTCAATTCTAATTTTTAAATTTAATTTCAATTATGTTTAATCTTATAATTCCAATTCTAATTTTAAATTCAATTTCACTTATGTTAAATGTTATAATTCTAATTATAATTTCAATTACATTAAATTTTATAATTTCAAATCTAATTTTAATTACGTTAAATATTATAATTCTAATTTTAATTTCAATTTTATTTACATTAAATTTTATAATTTTAAATTCAATTTCACTTACATTAAATGTTATAATTCTAATTCCATTTTTAAATTCAATTTCACTTATGTTAAATATTATAATTCTAATTCTAATTTTAAATTTAATTTTAATTAAGTTTTATCATTTCAAAGCTAATTTTAGTTATGTTCAATGTTATAATTTCAATTCCAATTTCAATTTCAATTTCAATTACGTTAAATGTAATCATTTCTATTCTAATTTTAAATTCAATTTCACTTACATTAAATTATAATATTTTACGTAATTAAAATTGAAATTAAAATTAAAATTATAATGTTTAACATAATTGAAATATAAATTGAATTTAAAATTATAAGATTTAATTTAATTGAAATTAAAAAATTTTGGTAGGTATTTTTTTCTTTAATTTTTATTGATCATTATCATTAGAATAATATTTAATTTATGTTTACAAATTTTTATAGGCAAATTTTCAGAAGTAGCAAAATTTGAGGGTATCTTTAACATTTTTTAGCCACTATTTTAAGTTTTTAATTTATTTATCTAAATAAATTACTTTTGAACAAATATACTATTTTACTGTTTGTATAGTGCCCGCTACAATGTACAGTATTTTTTATTATAGTTATTAATTAAATTAAAATTAAATATTTTTTATTTATTTATTTTAATCATATTACTACAAAATTTACATAAATAATATAATTATTTAATATAGTTAAATTAAACTAAATAAATCAATAAATAAAAATAATTTTCATAAATAAATACAAACTTAATTATATTTATTAATAAGTAAATAAAATTTAAATAAATATAATTATTTATTTATTAATAAAAAAAATTAAATAAATATAATGGTCACAAAGGCTATCTCTACTAACAAAGGTCGAGATCAATAAAGGTCATCTCAACCATTACATCTCGGGCTCGAGATGAGTGGCCGAGATGGCACCAAGATGCGATGCAATGGCCATTGCATCTCGGACCTGAGATGACCCAAGATAGCCCTAAGATGGCCTTGAGATGCGATGGTGATTCTCGACCATTGTATCTTAGGTCCGAGAAGCGATGGCTATCGCATCTCAGGCTTGAGATGGCCCCGAGACGCAATGGTGGCCATATCTGCCATCGCATCTTGGGCCCGAGATGCGTGGTCGAGTTGGCACCGAGACGCAATGGTCGAGATGACCTTTGTTAATCTCGACCTTTGTTGATGGAGATGGGCTTTGCGACCATTATATTTATTTAATTTTTTATTATTCATGCATAATTATTTTTATTTATTATTTAATTATTAATAAATATAATTTTATTTTAAAAAAATACCATTAAATTTGTATTTATTTATGAAAAATATTTTTATTTATTGTATTTATTTAGTTTAATTTAACTACATTAAATAATTATATTATTTATGTAAATTTTGTAGTAATATAATTAAAATAAATAAACAACTAATATAAAATAAATATAATTTTAATAAATAAAAAAAATTAATTTTGATTTAATTAATAAGTGTAACAAAAATACTGTACACTGTAACGGGTACTGTATAAACAATGAAAAGGTATATTTATCCAAAAATAATTTATTTGGCTAAACAAATTAAAAACTTAAAATGGTGACTAAAAAATTTAAAGACCCCTTCAAATTTTGCTATTTTTAAAAATTTCTCATTTTTATATAAAGTATGTTTGATTTATAAAAAAATATATATAATAAATTTCTCATTTTTATATAAAGTATGTTTGATTTATAAAAAAATATATATAATAACATTATTTTCTTTTTTAAATGTTTTTGGACTTAATTGACTCAAAATTTATACTTATAATTTTATTTATTAAATTTAATAATAGAGGGGGCCTTTATGATAAAATCCAAAATAACAAGCGGTATCTAAGATTGCTGGTCACCTTAGCGATGTCAGTTAGCTGTATGGTTAATTCATTCTTTAAGACACTCATAAAATAACTTTCCCTTATATCATGTAACATATTTCCACTTTTTACATCCATAACTTATTGTATATTGTATCTCATTTAATGTAAGACATTTTTTCACTTTTGCACCTCTCACCCACAAATATAAGAGGGTGTTCCCACTTATTTATAAATTGCGAATTTGCATTTAACTTTACAAAAAAATAATATAATACAAAGTGATGATATTTTATGTTTCCTAAATAACCGTGGTTAACATAAAAAGCCTCGCCACGTAGTGCCACCATAGGACATCATGTGGTATTTAAATTTTTATATTTAATTTTTAATTTCTTATTAAATTTTATTTAACTTCATACTTAAAATAGTAATTATTATTCTAAGTTAATGAATAATTAATATTAAATTAACCACTTTTTATTAAAATTTAAATTACATTAAATTTTAAAATATATAACAAAATATTTTAATTAAGCTAAATTAAAGTTTTCGGGTTGTTTTTAACTTTTGACCTTTACTTTTTTTAAGGTGTTTTTATATTTCGGATATTTTTTTTTTATTTTTAAGGCATTTATTAAACTATCTCAACATTCCAACTCTTAATTTCAAAAATATATAACAAATTTAAAATTTTAATTTCCAAAATAAATAATTCACAAACAAATTTCTAATTTTCAAGAATATATTTATAATTTCTAATTATTGATTTGTTGCAAAACAAAATATATAACAAGTCCAAAATATATTTCTAACTTCCAATTTTAGATTTGTTGAAATCTAAATTGAACTTTTAATTATAACATTTAACTTTTATTAAAATTTAATTTAAAATTAAAATTATAACATTTAACGTAATTGAAATTTGAATCAGAAATAGAACTGAAATTATAACATTTATATACTTGAAATTAAAAGTGGGTTTGGAATTACAACAATTAACGTAACTGAAATTAGAATTATAATTATAATATTTAACGTAATTGAAATTAAAATTAGATTTAAATTTATAATATTTAACGTAATTGAAATTTAAATTATAATTGAAATTAAAATTATAATATTTAACATAATTAAAGTTGAAATTGAAATTAGAATTTGAATTACAATGTTTAACGTAATTGAAGTTGAAATTAAAATTATAACGTTTAACGTAATTGAACTTAAAATTGAAATAGGAATTGTAATTATAATATTTAACCTATTTGAAACTGAAATTAGAATTATAACATTTTATGTAATTAAAATTAGATTAGAGTTTGAATTATAATATTTAATATAATAGAAATTAAAATTAAAATTATAACTTTAAAATAATTAAAATCAAAATTGAAATTACAATTACAACATTGAATGTCAGTGAAATCAAAATTGGAATTGAAATTATGATATTTAACATAATTGAAATTGAAATTATAATGGGAATTATAATATTTAATGTAATTGAAATTGAAATTGTAATTGGAATTATAACATTTTATGTACTTGAAATTGAAAATGGATTTAGAATATTAATATTTAATGTAATTAAAATTGAAATTTGAATTATAATAATTAACATAATTAAAATTAAATTTTTAACATTTAAATTAATTAGAATTAAAATTAGAATTATAACATTTAACAAAATTAAATTTGAAATTAAAATTAGAATGATAACTCCTAACGTAATTGAGATTGAAGATGGAATTAGGATTGAAATTATATCATTTAACGTATTTGAAATCAAAATTAGAATTCAAATTATAACATTTGATGTAATTGAAATCAAAATTGAAATTAAATGTAGAATTAAAATTATATAACCTAATTAAAATTAAAATTATAACATTTAACGTAATTGAAATTAGAATTGAAATCTAAATTATAAGATTTAAGGGATAACAACAAATTTACCCTAAGATTTTATGCATAAATACAACTTTATCCCAATTAGAGATAAAATACCTAATTTTTTCTAATCTGTTAACTTTTATCATTAGTTTTAATAGCAAAAAAATAAAAATAAAAAGTAATTTAACTATAGAATTAAATTAAGAATTAGAACGTGGCACAAAATAACACTTGTCATTGTATAATTAGTAATATTTTTAAAAATATTTTTATAAAAAATTAAATTAAATGATAAATCATTAAAAAAAGAATATGTAACTGTCATCGAAGATGATGGCTAACATTATTTTTCGGCGAGTCTTTAGCGTAAAAAAGATCATATTTTAAGTTATTATAGTCTATTTTTTTTAATCTATATAATGGTGGAGACAATTTTAGAAGAAAAAGACTAGAATACAGCCAAATGTGGTAGTAAGAGATAGCGTTCATCACTCGCTATCAAATGGTGGGGTGATGACTTGCATCGCTCCCACCTATGAACAGATCGGCGATCTGTCCATATATAAGGATGGTGCAAGTCATCGCCCTACCATTTGACGGGGCGGTGGTGGCTACCTCCCCTCATCACTATATTTGATATTTTTTAATCTTTTTTTTGGGTCAAAAATGACCTACAATTATGTAGATTAAGAAAAATGAATTCAATAATGTAAAATTTGATATTTTTTATCGCCAAAGTATCGTTGAAAATGGTGTTTGTCCTCCAGTCAGCCGCCGTTTCCAACAACAGTTATAGATTAATTTTTTCAAATTTTTATTATTTAATTTAATTTATTTTAAGAAATATTTTTTAAAATATAAACTAATTATACAATATTAAATTAAAATTAGATTTACAATTATAACATTTAATAAATTTGAAACTGGAATTATAAGATTTAACATAATTAAAATTGAAATTGGAATTAGAATTAGAATTATAGCATTTAACATTATTGAAATTAAAATTGAAATTGAAATTAAAATTATAATATTTAACGTTATTGAAATTAAAATTAGAATTAGAATTAAAATTATAATATTTCATGTTATTGAAATTAAAATTAAAATTATTAATTATAACATTTAATGTAATTAAAATTAAGTTTAAAATTAGAATTGACATTATAATGTTTAATGTAATTGAAGCTAAAATTGAAAAATTATAATGTTTAACATAATTATAATTAAAATTAGAGTTATAACATTTAACGTATTTAAAATTGAAATTGAAATTATATTATTTTATGTCATTAAAATTACAATTGAAATTGACATTATAATATTTAACATTTAATTTAAATTTAAATTTAAATTAGAAATGAAATTATAATTTTAACATAATTCAAATTCAAATTCATATTTGAATTATAATATTTAAAGCAAGTGAAATTAAAATTTGAATTATAAAATTTTATGTAATTAAAATTAGAATTAGAATTATAAAATTTAACGTAATTGAAATTAGAATTATAACATTTAATGTAATTAAAATTGAAATTGACATTGACATTGAAATTGTAATTATAATATTTTATGTAATTAAAATTGAAATTGAAATTGAAATTAGAATTGAAATTATAACACTTAACGCAATTAAAATTGAAATTAGAATTAGAATTATAATATTTAATGTAATTAAAATTATATTTTAAATTATAACATTCTAACATAATTGAAATTGAAATGGAATTATAATATTTAACATAATTAAAATTAAAATTAGAATTAAAATTAAAATTATAATATTTAATGTAATTAAAATTAGATTTTAAATTATAACATTCTAACATAATTGAAATTAAAATGGAATTATAACATTTAACATAATTCAAATTGAAATTAAAATTATAATATTTAACATAATTAAAATTAAAATTATATCATTTAAAGTAATTGAAATTAAATTTAAAATTAAAATAATAACATTTAAAGTAATTAAAATCAAAATTAAAATTAAATTTAAAATTAAAATTATTTAACTTAATTAAAATAAAATTAAAATTGAATTTATAATATTTAACATAATTAAAATTAAAATTATAAAATTTAATATAATTAAAATTAAAATTATAAAATTTAATATTATTAAAATTAAAATTAAAATTATAACATATATATTATATTTAACTAAATATTAAAGAGAACTTTTAATATTTTTCAAGTGACTTATTGTACAGATATATATAGGTTACGGTTAAAGAAAAAATAATGAAAGTGGTTCTCTGAGAAAGTATTTTTATGGGCCCATGGAAGTATGGAAGCACGTTGAAAGGAAGTCTCAAGTCTTCGTCAGGTCAACTATGCAAAAAATTTATTTCTTTGTATTATTGAGATGTGATTTAAAGTAATTCTAACTCTTTCTTCTAACAAGACTGGTATCATTTTTTCTTAAGACTACACTAGAACCAGAAATGGGTTCCCGGCTTTTCTCGCCGTCGTCTTTTCTTTATCTTCTATGTTTCGTACAAGTGGTTCATGTCAAGATTCAACCATCTTTAGCCGATCCTGACGATTACACAAGTTGCAGTTTTCAGTTCCAATGTGGGAAGATCACAGCTGGTTTTCCTTTTTGGGGAGGTGACCGACCGGTTGCTTGCGGCCATCGTAACTTACAGCTCAATTGTGAGTATAATGTGGCCACCATGACGATCGGTGATGTAAAATACGTTGTTTTAAATGTTGATGAGCGAGCACAAGTACTCAAGATTGCAAGACAAGACTACCAGGATGGAATCTGTCCACCAAAATTGATTAACACCACCTTCGATTCAGCAATTATAGATTTGTCTGCTGGGTATGCGATGTTGTCGTTATCGTACGGTTGCCCATTAAAATTAAATACAGGTCAAGAAACTTGCGACAATAATGACATCTCCTGCTTGAATGGCTTGATCTACTCAGGGGAGCCAGGAGAGTGCAATAATAAAGTTAATATTCCGGTTGCTGAAACTTTACGTTCAGAAGTGGAATGTAACATATCGGCTCTGGAAATTGCGGTACAAGAAGGATTTGAGGTGAAATGGAAGTTGAGTAGCATTGCTTGTGGTAGTTGTACCATATCTAATGGAAGCTGTGGTTATGATGATGTTTCAAATCAGACAATTTGCTACTGCCCTGATGGAAAGCTTAACATCTCCACGACGTGTTCTGCTTCTACTTCACGAGGTACGTCCCTCAATTTTCAGGGCACTCATCATCATTAACCTATGTTTAAATTTTGGTTCACTCTTAAATCGTCAATGTGTACTGCCAACCACAACCAAAATTAATACTTAGTTAAAGTCTAATATATACTAGAAGTCCACGGCTTTCTATCAAACATGTATAATATATAGCAAAGGAAATAATAAAATGATTTGCAATTCCATGTGTACTTTGTTTATATTTGAGAGTGTATTTCAAATAAATAAGAAAAAAATTAAGTGTTAAATTGATGAGAAAAAGCCGAGAAGAGAAATGAGGTCGAAGGGGAAGTGTTTAAGCCATAGGAGGCTTGTACGCTGTGGTGCTAGACCAGGAGCATTGCAGCGCTGGTCCATGGGCACTGTGGCAGCCAATCGGGCTGGTGCCTAACTTTAATGTTGGGTGCCGCGGTGCTCAAAATGAATGCCACAGCACCCAAAGCTGGATTGGTGACTCCTCGGAGAGTCACTTACCCTTTTCAATTGTTATGTCCTTTCAAAGAGGTATTGTGTCTGTTTAGAGAGACACTTACAACTCTATAAATACTGCAGACACATATAAATTAATTAATTAATATCTCTTCTCATATTTAATTCTAATTTTATCTCTTATCAATCATATTTAAAATAAACACTTGTAGTCCGAAAAAGGTATATTAGTGTGTATTTTTAAACTTTCGAATAAGTCATTCAATCCGCAATTATTCTATCATTTAACCCATTTACACATTTAATTATTATTAATAATAGGAATGAAAATAATTTAAGGATAGTGCTTAACAAAGCCTTGACTTTCATTATTCACATTAGTATTCTTGTGTAATATTCCACATACAGAATAGATTTTCCAACTGGCTTCGTCTTAGACTTTTTTTATGAAGTAAAGATTCAGGTCCGTTTGACGATAAATTACTTGACAACCAAAAGACTTTTGACACTTTGGGTTATGCCACAGGGTCATCTTTCAACAACAAAAGGAACATCTTCATAGGTAATATGTTACATCAGTAACTTGTTTATCTCTTTATTGGCAATTTCATCAATTACTGCAGCAGTAATGACTAGTCGAGTCAATTTCATCATCATTTATCTTTTAAGAAATGGATTGTTCCGATACTTGAATACAGGAATTGCAGCTGGTGTGGTGGGAATAATAGTGACCCTTGTTATTCTTCTCATAGTTGGCCTCCGTCGATATCGAAATAAAACAACAGATAATGATAAAAAAGTGGAGGCTTTTATTAGGAATTATGAATCTCTTGCTCCGAGAAGATATAAGTATTCTGATGTTAAAACAATGACAAAATCATTCAGCCATAAACTTGGTCAAGGAGGCTATGGAGATGTCTACAAAGGAAAACTACCTAATGACCGTCTTGTAGCAGTTAAGGTCATAAAGGGATCCAGAGGTAACGGAGAGGAATTCATCAATGAGGTTGCAAGCATTACTAGAACATCCCATGTTAATATTGTCACTTTAGTGGGTTTTTGTTATGAGAAGAAGAAAAGAGTTCTAATCTATGAATTCATGCCTAATGGATCTCTTGACAAGTTTATATATGATAAAGAATCTTCAAGTACGACTCGTAAGCTAGAATGGAGAACAATGTATCAAATTGCAGTTGGCATTGCCAGAGGACTGGAGTATTTACATCGAGGTTGTAACATTAGGATTGTGCATTTTGACATCAAACCTCACAACATTCTTTTAGACGAGGATTTTTGTCCAAAAATATCTGATTTTGGGCTCGCCAAACAATCAGAAAAGAAAGAAAGTACCATATTATTGAGGGATGAAAGAGGAACTAGAGGATATACTGCACCAGAAGTAAGCGACCGAAGCCTTGGAGGAGTTTCTCACAAATCTGATGTCTACAGCTATGGAATGATGATTCTTGAAATTGTCGGAGGAAGAAAGAATCTGGATCCTGAAGTGTCAAACTTAAGTGAAATATATTTTCCTAACTCAGTTTATAAACATATTGAACCGGGCAATGATTTTCAACTTCATGGTGTTATCAATGAAGAGGAGAAAGAGATTGCAAAAAAGATGATCACGGTGAGCTTCTGGTGCATTCAAAAAAATCCATCTGATAGACCATCAATGACCAAGGTTGTTGAAATGCTGGAAGGTAGCATAGAAAGCTTGCCGATTCCGCCAAAACCTTCTCTTTCCTAGGCAGATCAGTCAAACCGTCTTCTCCAACATCATTGACGGCAGAGCTTGCGTCACAGGAAGAATCCTCAAATAAAGTTAGTGGTATGTGAAATCGATTTCGAGTTGTATATAATACTTTAAATGAAATGTATTTGAGCTTGTTGAACAATCTATGGCAACAATCAATTTCGACCTGTATAATACTTTAAATGAAATGGTTTTGAACTTGTAGAAAAATCTATGCCAACAATAAACGATGAGATTTTGTTTGACCTCAAATTGTAACAACAGGTAAAATTTATGTTGATGACTAATTAAGTGAAGAGAATGCTCAATAACTTATAAAACAAATTGATGAAGCAAAATTACGAATCACAGTGTTGCCTTTCTTATGGAGCATAAACATCAACACAGATTATTGAAAAATGCAGTGCTTCACATAAATGTACCAAGGTTTGTGGGCAAGTTTAGATTAATGATCGTAGAGGAGTTTCTTTTGTGCTCCCAAAGTACAGCCAAAGATTAAAGTGTTTGCTAAATATAACTTCCATGTCATAATAAGGTGTTTATCAAGTATTCCCTTATCCATATCACAGTTATTGTGGTGTGGCTTCAAACCAACAATATCTCTATGCTGAAGGGACTTGTTGACGCGGGCTAAAAAATTATATAATGGGCTTAATTGTTTTACGGCCAGGCACAATTGGGATTGTATCTTATTTAATAATTTGATATTATGGAAAGTTTTATTTTATTAAAATTATTTTTTTAAAAAAATTAAGTTTCGTAATAAAAATTTACTGTCTATATAAAAACTTACTTTTTCATTGTATAGAGGATCAATTATTTATAAAAACACATAATATACAAGTTTTCAGCTTTTTCTTTAGTTTTCTTCTAAGACACGCATCTTTGTTGAAACTCAAAGCCTTACTGTTGAGCTTTATCTGTTTTATATGAAGCACCTAAGTTTTACAGTTCATGTGAAAACAATGATTAAAAATCATTGAGATATGATTTAGACAGTAAGCAAAGTGCGTTGAGTGCGTGAGGATCAAAGATGGACGCTAAAGAAGACGAAAATGCAAGAGGCGATGTCTAGGCGTAAGCATCGAAATGCTAGGTTATGGGCACCATGGCGTCCAAGACTAAACCTAAGCACTATGGCGCTAGGTGCCTAGTGTAATACACGTGTAACATATATATAAAGCTTGGTGGCAAAAATTAAAAAAAAAAAAAGAAAAGAAAAGAGAAGAAATTGAAGCGGTGGGTTTGTTGTATATATATATATATATATATATATATATATATATATATATATATGTTCTGTTTTGCTTCGTTGAAAAGAAGCAACCGAAACCGAGAGAAGAAGAAACAAAAGCCGGAAGGGAAAAGAAAGAAAAGAAAGAAAGGAAAAAGAAAAAGAAAGGGAAAGGAAGAAAAAAAAAAGAAAAGAAGAGAGAAACCGAGAAGAAAGAAGAAGAAAAAGAGAAAGAGAAAGAAAAAGAAGGAAAAGAAGAAAAGAGAAAAGAAAATAGGAAATTTTAGGAAATTAGTTTAGGTAATTAAATTTATTGTCACGCCCCAAACTCAAAAGATCTGACACACGACATCACTTACATTCATTCAATAATACTTAAACATTCATTTTAATTTCTTTCAGAATTATAGAAATTGAATTATGACTGGGACAATTAGTAAACCGGAGATACGCAGAGTTTTCTCAGAGATTAACACTCTACTACGTCACCAGTAGCAACTTTGTTACCGGAAGCCCAGAATATATTCATTGCAAATTCTTACTTAAAATCAATCCATTACTACATTTGGTGAAACTTAAACTAAATCCAACCACACACAATAAAATAATACATAAGTATTTATTCAATAGGGACAAATCAAATATCTTATCCCACGTGTCTCCAAATGAAACACTTAGCAACCTAACAACTTAGGGAACCCAAGGAACAACAGAAGCCTTGTCAAATCCGCTAAGCACACATGTACCTTATTTACCTGAAATCACCATAAACTATAATGAGTATAAAACTCAGTAAGCATACTAGTTTTTCATATATCAAATACAAATACATATATGTACACAATGCATATGTATGATATGCTGTGATCAATCAAAATCATAATCTTATCAAATCATATATCATGTAAGCGCTTACACATTTTTTCAAAACACATAATAGGAATACCATCACTCAACTACTACTTAGTAGGACTTACATATCACATATCACATAATGAGCCAAATGTCACTCGTAGGTGACATACCGTATGAGAGGAATAGTACAAGTGAGGTCTTGAAATTACACATATATAATGCTCATGCCCGAAGGTAAAAGCCAAACCCTCACCCTGATCATCGGTGAGTCCTCTCACATGCACCAATACGCCACCACACGAATGTGATGACTCACACTTCCTTTAGGTACCAATAGGATCCTCCCTACATACGGAACACATAACATATACCAATCCCGAAGGAAAGACCACACATAAAGGCTCCACAAATCACATAAAATTCCTACTAAGTTAACAGTGAGTTCAAGTACCCTCAAAACACAAAATATTTCTCATGGACATATTACACTTCAAAAGCTTTCTTTATTAAACACATCTTATTTTGAAAGCTCACTTTCAAAAATACATGTATGTCCATGCTCAATGTCAATGCTCACATTCATAAACATATATTCATATTTCATATCAAAATATACTTTGACATAACATAAACATATTCTTAACCCCATTTGCAAAATCATACAAAACAATTACTATGTTTATTGTGATTTTAGTAAAAAGTCTAGTATACTTACCTCTTAACACTTTCAGCTACAAAGCTTAAATCTCCTTAACCTATCAATGGAAATTAATCCTTTCATAAGTCTCACAATTCACACAAAATACTTTAAATAGCTTACAAAATTATACACAATGCATTTATCACATCAAATTAGTCTAAATACTTGGTTTCTTAAAACTTGTCATTCTGACCACTTACACTTAACAAAATTTTCTAATACATCAAATGATGTCCAATTACTCCAAAATCAGAATATACTATTCTTGACTCATATATCCTTCTTATATATGAATATTATATCAAAGTTTCTACACAATCAATTCCATACATACCATCGAATCCAAACTACTAACCTGACAGGATCAAGATACTTACTGAACAGTATTCAATCTCCCAATTTTATAAAATCATATACTAACTCAAAAATTATAAAAATACCACATAATTACTCTTAACATATATCTCAGTCCATGATAAATATTTCACTTCTAAATCACTGCCAAAAGTATTTTAAAACTATTTTATTCTATAACTTAAACAAATCTGTTAATCAAATACTGCAATGAGCTGATACACTTTAGAAAATCATAACACTTTAACCACATTGATATAAATTCTAAATTCCGAGTATATCATATTATACATATAAAATTATCATATTCCATAAATTCGGAATTTTTTAAGATCATTCAGTGGGATAAAAATTATTTTTCACTGTGTCATACTGTTTATATAAGAAATTTCCAGAATTTCAGGGTCATTTTGGTAAATTCACAAAAAATTCAATTTATGGAATTTTGAATCGATTCAAAGTCTTAGATGACCCTAAACATGTCTAATTTCAAATAATCAAAATTCAAGACCAGAATCGAATCACAACAATTTATAAAATTCTTGGATCAAGAGACTATCAATCAGAAACTCTACAATTCATCATGATTTATTAAGCTATCTTATAGATCATCATCAATTCTCAAAATATCGTACGAAATACACATCAAATAATCAATTATACATATTTCCAGAAATCAAAACTTAAAGAAATTAACATAATTAACACCAATAAATTGAGAAATAGTTATGATATACCTCTTAAAATTCAAAATTCCAATTTCTTCTTCTTTTTCTTCTCCTTCTTCTCTTTCTCTCCCCTCTTTTTCTCTCTTCTCTCTCTCTAAAAGAGGTAGCTCGACTAAAATGAGAGAATTAGGGTTTTAAAAGTGTATTTTTATACTGAGTGGCTAATTTTTGGTATTTATGAATTTACCCCCAAAACTTTTAAAGTATTACAATTTGGTCCCTAAAATAAATCTAAAGTCTTGCAATTAAACCCAATGCTAATAGTATTACCTTAACCTATACAAACACTACTAATAACAATATATAAATCAAGTATCACCAACATACAGATAAAATACGTATATTTATACATTTATAAATACTTATTCTTACCAGTCGTGGATACTGGTTACTACAATTCTCCCATCCTTATAAGAATTTCGTCCTCGAAATTCATGACTTGAGCAAACATATAAGGATACTTAAATCTTATTTCTTATTCTCATTCCCAAGTTGCCTTTTCAACAGTATGATTTATTCCTAAAACATTTACAAAGCAATCTTCTTGGTATATAAGATTTGCTCATAGCTTAGTCTGTGAGAGACGTACGAAACATTCATCCATAAAATAAACACATGACACACATTATGGACTTATAAAATTATACACACATATTTTTATTCTTTTCTCCTATTCGTTCAATATTTAATGGGTATCTATACACTTCACCTTTCATTCATTACATAATAACATAGATGTAGAATACCCATACTAATCTCTTACATAAAATTCTTAACTCCTCTAAAATTTTTAATCCCTTCAACATATACTCATACGTCATAATATCATTCACTACCTTAATATCATTCCAAAAAAAAATATAGCATTTCTACGCAACTAAGTTGTCATTCAAATTAGAATATTGAAGGCATTATCTTAAACGATCAAAAATCAACTTCAATAAAAAGACCTTTAGTTCAATTGATTCTTAAACTATAGATCTCAACATTATATCTCTTACTTTAACTCTTAAAAAAAATAGTCCACTTTATTGGACATCATTTTTTCATTGAGATTGACATGTCTGCTTTTTTTTTTTTTTTAATATGCTCAGTTTCAAACAGAAATGATTCCACTAGCACAATTACTGCGATGGCAAATATGATTTTTCAACTATTCCTTTAACATTATCCACGTAAAAGGAAAGGACAAAATGATTATTGCTTTTCTTTCACAAAACTCTATAAATAGCCTAAACCTTATAATCACTTTTCTAGCAATAAAGAAAACCAACCCTCTTACCATCTTTATAATGAGTCTCATTATCATAACTCCTCCTGTTCCTTTTTCTCCACCACAATTTCCAGACCTAATCAGAACCAGAACACTCCATTCCCGTGCTAAAGAATTCATCAGACACTATACCATCTTGGCAGTCCAAGAACACGGTCTTACAGTTCTTGGTGGCCCTTTGTTCAACTTGGAATACCCTTTCTTTCACCTGCACTCTTTTTTCCCATTTTCCCAATGGTCCAAACCTGTCATTTACTTGTTATGGTACCTGTTGGATTTGTATACAATCGCCATGGAATTCCCATTACTTAGAACCCTCCAAAAATTAGAAAAATGTGATGAAGATCATCCAGCCCTGATTTTTCTTCAATGGTTTTACCCAAAGACGTGGTAGATAATTAAATTTCAACACATGATTGCAAACAACACAAATGCTGAGTCCTCAGACAACATCTTTGGTCTGTCTTACTTCTCCAACGAAAGGGTATGATTGTTTCGGATCATGAGATCCATTATTACCCCACTGTCAAGGATTACTTCACCTTTACCCTTTCATTAAAGGGATCAATTAAGCTCTGACCTGAAGAAGTAATCCGGCAAAAGAGAGAACTTGAAAGAATTCTTGCTCAAGAGAACCAGATAATTCCTCCATCCGTTTGGATCTCCCTAGAAGATGCTGCACCTTGGGAACAGGTTGAAGATGACTTTGCAGAAGAACTGAATTTTGTCAATATACTCAAATTCCAACAAAGACAAAAAGAACATCTTTCACATCATAGAAATACAAATTACTCTACCCACCATCACCATATCCCAAACATGACTTATTATGCCAGATACAGACAAGAAATGAATAACCTTCACCAATGGCCTCAGCCACCTGTCCCGACAGAACCTACCCAATCTCAGCCAGTTGTCCCAACAGAACCTGACCAACACCAACCCAATCTTGACTTATCCCTCTTTCAAGACTCCCAACTTTATCCAACCGACACCCAAATCCAAGAGGAAACCAACACATCCCTCATCCAGACCAGCTTACCTGCAGAAGATCAAGATATGGTAGACCCACATTCCACTTAGCCAGAGCCCTCATTCAATGTATGGGAACAACAACTCCATAAGTTCCTCTCTCACGGATACGACACAGATGAAAGCGACCAGGGAGACTCATTTTGACCTACATTGATGTTTCTATTTTCACAGAAACTAGAACCGTGTTGCTCTATCACATCAAAGAAAGATTGACTACTGCTTTATCTTTATGTCAAGTGTGCTTTATCTTTCTTCATATATGCTTTTAATCTATCGGCCAAAAATCAATGTTAAGATCACAAAAATCTTTGTAATTAATAAAGTTAATTTGGCCTAATGTTCAAAGTCCAATTGTTAGCTCAAAAAGTCTTCAAGTCATTGATGTATTGTCGGCCATTAGTGCCAAAACGGCTAAGTCCCTAAATCCATGAAATAGGCCTTTATTGATTTTTCTTAATTATCTTACCTAACTTATCACGCTTCCGACACAATTTTTATCACACTTACATATCAACATATATTTATTCAAGATTTTGTGATCTATTGTCCCTTATAAAATGATAAAGTAAAACTCATTCTTTTTTTTTTTTACCTCACAAGAATCGAGAAAAATATATACTTGAACATACTTACACATATGCTCCACAGCTATTATCAATTTGTTTCTCTATAAATACATTATTATTGCATCCTTATACAAACTCGAAAACATTTAAAGATTAGGGTGAGCATAACAATGGAGGAAACCTCAGCTCGTCGATTCACAAAAATTTGTGTCTTTTGTGGATCTAACCCTGCGAATACTGAAGAGTTTACAAAAGTTGCAGAAAATCTTGGTAAGGTATTAGCTGAGCGAAATATACATTTAGTATATGGAGGAGGTAACCGAGGGTTAATGGGGTCTGTGGCAAAAGCTGCATACAATAAAGGTAATCGAGTTTTGGGTATCATTCCAAAACCTCTAGCTATTGAAAATATTGTAGGAAAAACAGTTGGGGATGAGTTACAAGTCTCATCTATGCACGAGCGAATGGCTCAAATGCTTAGGCATACGGATGCTTTCATAGCTCTACCAGGAGGTTTCGGGACCTTGGAGGAAATTTTTCAAATTGTCTCATGGGCACAATTACAAATCCACCAAAAACCCATTGGTTTGTTAAATGTTAATGGTTTTTACGACGGGTTGATATCTTTTCTTGACTATGCAGCAGAAACACAATTCATCCCACTTCTAGCACGACGGATTCTTATTTCAGCTCTAACTGTCGATCAACTAATTGATCAATTGCAGTCTTTTATTCCTCTGTCTAATCCAACATTGCATCAGTTAGATTGGTCTACTCATGACAGTCAGAAGAAGCGTAAAATAGACTTAAATCTCACTCTGTAGCCTCTACTGTATTTTTGTTGCTGCTATTGTTGTTGTTTTCCTTTTCAATAAAAGTTGTTTCAATTGATGTCTTCAATACTCTACTTCTTTATATTTTGTCATTGAGAAAATTATCTCAATTTGCTCTATGACATGCAAATTATCATTATAAGATATTCAACATCACTCTTACTAAGCATATTAGTCATAACTTAAAAAAAAATCTAAATGGTAACATTAAGATCCACAAGGTACCATTATCCACAACAACAAATATCTTAGCAGCTCTTGGATAATGTGTCATCTTCACAAAATTATACAAAATTTAAGGAATATGTCAAACTTTTACACAACAAAGCTACAAATACAATCAATCCTAAGGATTTGGCATCTGCTCGGTTCCCTTGACTCGACACTTAAAAGTCTACAAAATCATATCTTAGCTCTGATACCAATAAAAGCTGTCACGCCCCAGACCAAAAAGATCTGACACACGACATCACTTACATTCATTCAATAATACTTAAACATTCATTTTAATTTCTTTCAGAATTATAGCAATTGAATTATGACTGGGACAATTAGTAAACCGGAGATACGCAGAGTTTTCTCAGAGATTAACACTCTACTACGTCACCAGTAGCAACTTTGTTATCGGAAGCCCAAAATATATTCATTGCAAATTCTTACTTAAAATCAATCCATTACTACATTTGGTGAAACTTAAACTAAATCCAACCACACACAATAAAATAATACATAAGTATTTATTCAATAGGGACAAATCAAATATCTTATCCCACGTGTCTCCAAATGAAACACTTAACAACCTAACAACTTAGGGAACCCAAGGAACAGCAGAAGCCTTGCCGAATCCGCTAAGCACACATGTACCTTATTTACCTGAAATCACCATAAACTATAATGAGTATAAAATTTAGTAAGCATACTAGTTTTTCATATATCAAATACAAATACATATATGTACACAATGCATATGTATGATATGCTGTGATCAATCAAAATCATAATCTTATCAAATCACATATCATGTAAGCGCTTACACATTCTTTTAAAACACATAATAGGAATACCATCACTCAACTACTACTTAGTTGGACTTACATATCACATATCACATAATGAGCCAAATGTCACTCGTAGGTGACATACCGTATAAGAGGAATAGTACAAGTGAGGTCTTGAAATTACACATATATAATGCTCATGCCCGAAGGTAAAAGCCAAACCCTCACCTTGATCATTGGTGAGTCCTCTCACATGCACCAATACGCCACCACACGAATGTGATGACTCACACTTCGTTTAAGTACCAATAGGATCCTCCCTACATACGGAACACATAACATATACCAATCCCGAAGGAAAGGCCACACATAAAGGCTCCACAAATCACATAAAATGCCTACTAAGTTAACAGTGAGTTCAAGTACCCTCAAAACACAAAATATTTCTCATGGACATATTACACTTCAAAAGCTTTCTTTACTAAACACATCTTATTTTGAAAGCTCACTTTCAAAAATACATGTATGTCCATGCTCAATGTCAATGCTCACATTCATAAACATATATTCATATTTCATATCAAAATATACTTTGACATAACATAAACATATTCTTAACCCTATTTGCAAAATCATACAAAACAATTACTATGTTTATTGTGATTTCAGTAAAAAGTCTAGTATACTTACCTCTTAACACTTTCAGCTACAAGGCTTAAATCTCCTTAACCTATCAATGGAGATTAATCCTTTCATAAGTCTCACAATTCACACAAAATACTTTAAATAGCTTACAAAATTATACACAATGCATTTATCACATCAAATTAGTCTAAATACTTGGTTTCTCAAAACCTGTCATTCTGACCTCTTACACTTAACAAAATTTTCTAATACATCAAATGATGTCCAGTTACTCCAAAATCAGAATATACCATTCTTGACTCATATATCCTTCTTATATATGAATATTATATCAAAGTTTCTACACAATCAATTTCATACATACCATCGAATCCAAACTACTAACCTGACAGGATCAAGATACTTACTGAACAGTATTCAATCTCCTAATTTTATAATATCATATACTAACTCAAAAATTATAAACCTACCACATAATTACTCTTAACATATATCTCAGTCCATGATAAATATTTCACTTCCAAATCACTGCCAAAAGTATTTTAAAACTATTTTATTCTATAACTTTAAAATATCTGTTAATCAAATACTGCAATGAGCTGATACACTTTAGAAAATTATAACACTTTAACCACATTGATCTAAATTCTCAATTCCGAGTATATCATATTATACATATAAAATTATCATATTCTATAAATTTGAAATTTTTGAAGATCATTCAGTGGGACAAAAATTATTTTTCACTGTGTTATACTGTTTACATAAGACATTTCCAGAATTTTAGGGTCATTTTAGTAAATTCACAACAAATTCAATTTCTGGAATGTTGAATCGATTCAAAGTCTCAGATGACCCTAAACATGTCTAATTTCATATAATCAAAATTCAAGACCAGAATCGAATCACAACAATTTATAAAATTCTTGGATCAAGAGACTATCAATCAGAAACTCTACAATCCATCATGATTTATCAAGCTATCTTATAGATCATCATCAATTCTCAAAATATCGTAAGAAATACACATCAAATACTCAATTATACATATTTCCAGAAATCAAAACTTAAAGAAATTAACATAATTAACACCAATAAATTGAGAAATAGTTGTGACATACCTCTTAAAATTCAAAATTCCAATTTCTTCTTCTTTTTCTTCTCCTTCTTCTCTTTCTCTCCCCTCTTTTTCTCTCTTCTCTCTATCTAAAAGAGGTAGCTCGACCAAAATGAGAGAATTAGGGTTTTAAAAGTGTATTTTTATACTGAGTGGCTAATTTTTAGTATTTATGAATTTACCCCCAAAACTTTCAAAGTATTACAATTTGGTCCCTAAAATAAATCTAAAGTCTTGCAATTAAACCCAATGCTAATAGTATCACCTTAACCTATACAAACACTACTAATAATCATATATAAATCAAGTATCACCAACATACAAATAAAATACGTATATTTATACATTTATAAATACTTATTCTTACCAGTCGTGGATATTGGTTACTACATTTATATTTAGTGGTTTAGCGGGTAATAGTTTTGCGATATTAGAATATTTATATTTTAATAGTTATAATACATATCGGTACTAATGATGTATTTTTACATCCTATGATATAGGAGGTGTGCCGATAGCGGGTAGATCTCAAAATCCAGACCCAGCTCAGGATTAGCGCACTTTTGTGAGTGAATAACTATATATATTTTATATATTTTTAATACAGCCAATTATGATTTAATTGTGCGTTATCAAATTTAATTATGATTTGTTTTAGACAAAAATATTTATACTATTTAGTATATTCAGAAATATTTTAGAATTTATTATAGTACAGTTTATAATTATGTTCAGTACAGAAATAATTATTTCAGAATAATTATGGTCATGATATTATATTGTAGTAGTTTTTGAACCACCATATGCGTACCTTCCTCTTTAATGTAGTTGCTCTGCGCATGCGTTAGACCAGTTTAGTTTGCTCTGCCCTAGCGATGTAACATTCTGCCGGGTTAGACCAGCTTAAATCCCCCGCTCTGCCTGTACGTGAGTTACTCTGCCATGTTAGACCAGATTTTTCCCGCGTACAAGTTTGGTGTGATTTTCAGTATATATATATATAGTACATGTTTCCAGAGTTATGTTACATATATTCAGCTTGATAATAGATTTTATGATAGTTTGCGTTTTCAGATTTTCAGATCCTAGTATTATGTCATGATTTTAATTTCAGCACAGATTTTATGACAGTTCATATTTTCAGTACAAGTTTATTGATTACTAAGTATACAGTTTTATGATTATTTTATCATATAGATTTATACGTGTACAATACATATAAAGTATATGATATTTTCATATTATATCCACTCACTGAGCCACAAGCTCACCCTTTTTTCTAATTTCCTTATTTTTCCCAGGTTGTCACAGGAATTTGTGCAGTGTGATACAGTCATCACATTTTGAGGTTGACCAACGTGCATAGCAGCATAAGCGTCTCAGTCTGTGTATTTGTATATGTTTTGTATATTGGAGTACATGTGTACACTTTTTTGTTGAGGCAGGTAGCCTTATTGTATCATACGCATAAGTAAAGAGTATGTTAGTCACATGTCATCGCAGGATCTGTCTCGATTCTCAAGGAGGGCTCGGGTCGGGTCCTGTCACCTAGCGCCCAGGCAAGGAGATCTAGCACCGCAGTGCCTAACGCAGAATATGTTTCCAAGTTGGTTTCGACTCTCACTTGTTCCAAGACTCCCTAAAATGACTTCCACATGTTTTAGGTTAATTAGGTCATCCTAAAGCCTATGTAAAGGCTTTCTATTGGCTTATAAACACATATTTATGATCATAGCATTCTTTGTGATTGTTAGTGAAAAAAAACCCCTTATTTACAAGAGAGAATGAGTTCTTTAAGAGTCTTTCTTATAAAAGGCACACTTTGTGAATGCCTAGAGATTCAGTAATAAAATAGTTTGATCTTGATCCGCCATGGATGTAGGCAAGTTGTCAAACCACGTAAATTATATATGTTGTTTCTTCTACCTTTCTCTCTCTAGTTTCTTAATTGCTTGTTTCTGCATTATATTACTTGGGATATTTTGATCGTTTCATTACTTCCGCTTCAACAAACTGGTCCATGGTGGTAATGAGAGGAGAGAAGCAAAAAGATGTTTATGTACTTAAGGGTGAATTTATAAGTGGCTCTGCACTATTTTTTGTAAATAATGAAAATATGCAAACCAAGTTGTGGTATCTTAGACTAGTACACTTAGACAAGAGAAACCTGAATGAGTTATTTAGTCAAAAGGTGTTTGGTGAGGATATGTTCCAGTCATTGGAGTTTTGTGAACATTGTATGCTTGGGAAAGCACATAGGGTGAGATTTAGTATTGGCGAGCACAAGACTAAGGGGTCTTTTGACTACATACACTCAGATCTTTGAGGACCGGCTCAGACAACTACTCGTGTTGGTGCTAGGTATTTTCTCAGTTTGATTGGTAACTATTCAAAGAAGCTGTAGGTTTATGTGTTGAAGAGCAAGGATCAAGTGTTTGATATGTTCAAGACTTGGAAGGCTCTTATTGAGAATCAGATTAGCAAAAGAGTGAAAAGGCTACAGACTAACAATGGCCTTGAATTTTACAATAGATAGTTTGATGGGTTTTGTGCCAAGCATGGGATTGCATGGCATAGAACAGTGAGATTAACACTACAACAGAATGACGTAGCTAAGATGATGAATAGGACCCTACTTGAAAGGGTTAGATGCATACTTACCAGTGCAAAGATGTCCAAGGCATTTTGGGAAGAAGTTATAGTGACTGCAATCTATTTGATCAATAAAAGTCTCTCCTCAGCAATTGACTTCAAGACGCCAGAAGAGAAATGGTCTGGCAACCTTCATAAGTATGACCACCTCAGAATTTTTGGTTGCTTTGCCTTTTGTCCATGTTAAGAAGAAAAAATTGGAACTTAGAGCTATCAAAGGGGTATTCATAGGATATTATGAAAAAGTAAAAGGATATAAGGTGTGGTGTAAAGAGTTATCACCACCAAGGAGTATCATAAGCCGTGACGTGATGTTCGATGAGATGACCATGTTGAAAGCCTCCCAAAAAGATAAGAAGGAAGAACCTGTGTCCAAGAAAGACTCAGCACCCGAGTCAATAGAAGTTGAAGTGGAGCCTGGGTGTAGATCTGATATGCCCTCAGATTAGCACTTCAATAAAGAGATCCTTGAAGATGAACCAAGAACATCGGCGAGTTCTTCTAGGTCCACCCAAAGAAAGACAGGACTCTTAAGATGGAATTTACAGAGTACCAGCTAGTTAAAAATAGGCTAAAGAGAACGATTAACCCACCAATTAAGTATGCACAAGCAGATTTAGTTGCTTACGCTTTTAATTCTACTTACACTCTTGAATTTGATGAACCTAAAGCATATGGTGTGGTAAGGCTATGAAGAATGGAAATAAGAAAGAGTGGCAGCAGGCCATAGATGAAGAGATTTGTTCTCTTAGGAAGAATAATACTTGGAAGTTGGTGGAGAGACCTAAAAAAAAACTAGTTGGATGCAAGTAGGTGTATAAAGTGAAAGAGGGGATACCAGGGATAAAGCCTATAATATTCAAGGCTAGGTTAGTTACACAAATGTTTTACTCTGAAAGAGAGAGTTAACTTTCATAAGATATTCTCTCCAGTCGTCAAGCACACATCCATTGTGATTTTATTAGCCATGTTTGCAAACTTTGATTTATATCTAGAATAGATGGATGTAAAAATAGTTCTTCTAGGTCCACCCAAAGAAAGACAGGACTCTTAAGATGGAATTTACAGAGTACCAGCTAGTTAAAAATAGGCTAAAGAGAACGATTAACCCACCAATTAAGTATGCACAAGCAGATTTAGTTGCTTACGCTTTTAATTCTACTTACACTCTTGAATTTGATGAACCTAAAGCATATGGTGTGGTAAGGCTATGAAGAATGGAAATAAGAAAGAGTGGCAGCAGGCCATAGATGAAGAGATTTGTTCTCTTAGGAAGAATAATACTTGGAAGTTGGTGGAGAGACCTAAAAAAAAACTAGTTGGATGCAAGTAGGTGTATAAAGTGAAAGAGGGGATACCAGGGATAAAGCCTATAATATTCAAGGCTAGGTTAGTTACACAAATGTTTTACTCTGAAAGAGAGAGTTAACTTTCATAAGATATTCTCTCCAGTCGTCAAGCACACATCCATTGTGATTTTATTAGCCATGTTTGCAAACTTTGATTTATATCTAGAATAGATGGATGTAAAAATAGTTCTTCTAGGTCCACCCAAAGAAAGACAGGACTCTTAAGATGGAATTTACAGAGTACCAGCTAGTTAAAAATAGGCTAAAGAGAACGATTAACCCACCAATTAAGTATGCACAAGCAGATTTAGTTGCTTACGCTTTTAATTCTACTTACACTCTTGAATTTGATGAACCTAAAGCATATGGTGTGGTAAGGCTATGAAGAATGGAAATAAGAAAGAGTGGCAGCAGGCCATAGATGAAGAGATTTGTTCTCTTAGGAAGAATAATACTTGGAAGTTGGTGGAGAGACCTAAAAAAAAACTAGTTGGATGCAAGTAGGTGTATAAAGTGAAAGAGGGGATACCAGGGATAAAGCCTATAATATTCAAGGCTAGGTTAGTTACACAAAGGTTTTACTCTGAAAGAGAGAGTTAACTTTCATAAGATATTCTCTCCAGTCGTCAAGCACACATCCATTGTGATTTTATTAGCCATGTTTGCAAACTTTGATTTATATCTAGAATAGATGGATGTAAAAATAGTTTTTCTGCATGGAGAGCTTGAAGTGACGATATACATAGCACAGCCGTAAGGGTTTGTAGAGCTCGAAAAAAAGGATCATGCTTGTTTCTTAAAGAAGTCGTTATATGGGTTAAACCAATCAATTAGATAGTGGTATATAAGATTTGATGAGTTTATGATGCCGTGTAATTTTAGTAGAAGCAAGTATGACAAATGCGTGTACTTTAAGAACTTAAGTTGTGGGATGATATATTTGCTTTTATACGTCGATGATATGTTGATTGCATGCAAGAATATGAAAGAGATATAGAAACTCAAGAAGCAGTTAAGTGAAACGTTTGAGATGAAGGATTTAGGAGCAGTGAAGAGAATATTGGGTATGGATATTGTGAGGGGAAGAAGAGATGTTATCTTCTTGTCTCAACAGCAACGATATATACTCAAAATCTTAGAGAAGTTTGGTATGTCTAATGCAAAGGTTGTCTCTACTTCTTTGGCCATGCATTTCAATCGTTTTGCAGCACAGTCGATGACATCTGAAAATGAGAAACTAAAGATGAGTAAAGTATCATATGCAAGCGTTGTGAGGAGCATCATGTATGCAATAGTTTACACAAGACCAGACATAACATATGCCGTAAGTATGGTGAGTAGATACATAGTGAATCCAAGTAAGGATCACTGGGTTGCAGTGAAGTAAATTTTGAGATTTCTCAATAGGATGTCGAATCACGGTTAATGTATAAAAATAATGAGGACAACAGTGTAATGGTAAAAGGATATGTAGACTTAGCATATGCAGATGATCTAGACAAAAGAAGATCATTGACATTATGTATTCACAGTGTTTGGGTATAGTGTATACTAAAGATCTATTCTACAATATGTGGTCACACTATTTACCATAGAGGCAGAATACATAGCTGTTGGAGAAGCTATTAAGGAGGCCATTTTGTTGAAGCAGAAACAACAAAACGAGCAAAATATCCAAAGTAATATAATACAGAAACAAGTAATTAAAAAATTAGAGAGAGGAATGTAGAAGAAACAACATACAAAATTTATGTAGTTCAACAACTTGCCTACGTCCATGGCAGATCAAGATCGCACTCTTTTATTACTGAATCTCTAGTTACTCACAAAGTATGCATTTTATAAGAAAGACTCATAAAGAACTCACTTTCTCTTGCAAATAAGGGGTTTCTTTACTAAGAATCACAAAGAATGCTATAATCACAAAAAAATGTGTTTACAAGTTAATAGAGAGTCTTTATATAGGCTTTAGGATGACCTAGGTTAACCTAAAATGTGTGGGAGTCTTTTTAGGGAGTCCTGGAACAAATGAAAGTCGAAACTAAATTGGAAAACATATCCCGTGCTGGGCGCCGCAACGCTCAGCTCTAGTGCCGTGGTGCTGGATCTCCTCGCCTAGGCACCACAGCACTCAAGTTCTGTCTTGGGCACCATAGTGCCCACAATCCGATGCCACAATACCATACCTGGGCATTGCCTCTTGTGTTTTCGCCTCCTTTCATGTTCGTCTTCAATCCTCTTGCTTGCTCTCCAAATCACATCTCGATAATTTTTAATCAACTTTCTCATAGTTCTCTTGTTTTTATATAGCCCAAGTTTATTATAAACCTTATTTACTAACAACTAGATTCGATCTAGTCTTATTTGGTGAATCCCTCAGTCTTAGTTTCTTATGAATTTGAGACACCGCATTGGTCTAGCAGAATACTGAACGTATATGAATTTAGTCTCTTGAAATTTTATCCACAAACAGGACCTTCAGTTTTTGGAATAAAAATTTCTTTCGCAGTCATTATTATAATTAGCTCAGCTAATAACTTACATGCATTATTTTATATCCAAATGATTTTAGTACACTTGAACTTAATTTTTCATGCTCAACTATATAAGAAGAAAGTATAATCGCAACAATAGATGCAAGAGGCGGGTTATATTGCTGTGGGAGTATTCTATATAAACTTTGGAAGTGTTTCTTACAAATCCTACACATATGGTTATGGGAAGATGGTTCTGGAAATGGTTGGAGTGAGAAATAACCTTGCCTGCGGAGTATATCTCACAGACGGGAAACATACTTTCCCGATCGGAATTATAAGAAACTTAGCTAGGAGAGGATCTAAGACTTCATTGGCATGAACCAAACCAATCTATCAGATCAATCATCACTGAGTAAGATAGTATAGATACTGGAAAATGGTTCTAAATCCTTGCAGGTTCTATCCCCAGGGCCTTCGAGATCATTCCAACATTATTTGGTGACAACATCATCATTGTCAAAGAATTTCGGCATATAATAGATAAATTACTTCCATTACAAAATTTGGGATGACATGACACTTTAACTTACCCCTTTCAAATATCGACATATATCACTACATACCCAAGTTTTATGACCATAATCGTCGTACACCTTTAATTTGTAAGAAGCACTATCTTACCATTCCATTTGGTTGTGTTTGACTATTAAACTAATTAGTAAAAAAAAGTACTTTTTAATAATTTAACAAAAATATCTCTAAAATATATATTAAAATATTTTCTATTTAGATTCTAGAATTAAATATAAATATACTTTTATATATTATAATTTCGTTTTTTCTCTTTTCTTTCTTTTTCTTTTTTTAATCTTTTTTTTCTTACCATTTTGGGCCTATGAATAATATTAAAGCAATAAATAGTTACTTTTTTAATTCTCTCTAAAATTTCTTCACAAATCAAATTTATAATCCATATAAATAAAAATATTTTTTTACAAATTAATAAGAAAAAATTAGAGTTAGTGTTCAATTAGGTTTTCACATACAAGCAGGATTATGATGTTTTACTACGTAGTTTGCAATAGGTTATAAATGAATTGAATAAAGTGAATTGAATTGAATGATTGATAAGCAAAATTTCATGTATATGTATAGTGTATATGATAGGACCCAGCCCGAGACCCTTTATAGTAGGTTCCAGCGGCCCTGTCGGACACCCAGACAGAAGTTCCTCAGAATATAACTGGGTAAGTTGAGAAATTTCGCGAGGCGAATCACTTTTTTTAGTTCTTACTATTACTGAAAAAATCTTGGGATATGTATGAAAATGACATCTTAATTTTTTAAAAAAATGGCAAAGTTTCTCCTATTTTTTTGAAAATTCAGAACAAAACCTGCAAAGAAATTTCACTTCTATTTCAAACCACTTCTCAATACTACCAAATAGGACCTCCGGTCATTTCAAAATCAATCCAACTCAACTCAACAATTTCATTTAAATCACAAAAAAAGCATACTCATAAAAAGTAAAAACGATCATCATAATATCGAAACCTCTTTTTGTTGGTTCAAAAATACATACAAATACACATACTTATAACTACTATCAGAAAGCAAAAATTGTGCTATTTAGCACATTTACATTTACAAAAATGATCTTCAAATTTGGTCTACTGATCAGCTGTAGGAGAATCAGTAGCTTGCATAATGAGACCTGCACTTGGGAATGGGGGTTTAGAAAACATAAAACACAAAATGAGTGAGCTAAAGGAGCTCAGTGAGTACATTTAAGATTTTAAATAAAATAAAATTATGCATAGATATTAAATTCAAAAAGACATGCGTAAAATCCTGCTTCTAAAACTGGTATAAAGTTGTAAAACAGTTTCTAACATCATATGCCGATAAAATCTTACCAAGCGGGTTTTATTTACATCTTCGAAAAATAATATCCAAAATCTGTACAACATAATAACTAATATGTGCATATAAACGCATAATATACAAACAGTACATCGAAAACTATTAAAACCCTCCCTCGGCCATTTTCTTTCTAAACTGTACCAATGGTAACCCTAAAGCTCTATACTCATGTAGCGACTCAACTAGCACTGCACACGTGAGTAGGTCATAGGGTGCCTCAACTAGCAGCACCCACAGTGACATCTCACTAGCTATGCAGCGGAATCCTACATCGCATACATATAGCAAGACAATATCTTGTACATATAGAGCGACTTATATGGCTCAACAACCCGACTTCCCGGAATTAGTGACACACCCCCCAAAACTTGTCCATGTGTATAGGATATACCGGCTGGGTCTAATACAATCATCACCACTGTAATCTGAGAGTACCAATGGCCTTTTAAAACTAATGCAGTAGTTTTAAAACTGTTTATTAAACCGAACATGTGAAAGCATATCTATGGATATATATCAAAATAATAAATCATGTTTATGCATTAAAAGAACATAAAACATACATTTTCATTATGCGAAAACATAATAAACAAAAGATAAAAGAAATGATAGCTTTTCACTCACAACCTCTTCGAGCTCGATTTCACTCCGAATATTTGCTCCTATTAGTTTTCTTTACCTACGCGCCATAAATGACATTAGAACTAATTCAAATACTAGAATCTCTTTTAATTACTAAACGCCCTAATTGGCATACAAAACTCGGATGGATACTACTTTTTGATTTTCATGTACGGAGTCATTTATTCTAATCTAACTCACTATCCGGCGCCCTGAAAATTATTAAATACCTTATAACTTTAGTTGGACATAATTGCCCTTCACCTTACCAAAATGGACAATTATGGTCTATTTTCTTCATTTTTGATTTTTTCACCAACCATATACATTCAATTTACATAAGACACTATTTATACATCACAATTCAACCAAAACACAACTCAATCCCTAACTTCCCTAAAGTGGCAGAATTTCACCCTATGTTCCAACACATTTCTTTTCTCAATTTCTTGTTCCAATTGCATCAAAATCAAACTAATTTCATTCTAATGCCCTAATTATAACCAATTAAAATCTCTACATCCAAATCACCTAAAATCCTAATTTTTACCTTATCAATTTTTTTAATTTGATGACTCCTTCAAGCTCCACACTAAAATTCAACTCAATCTAAACCAAGAATACACATAGGAACATCAATTAAAGCAATCTTGAAAGTTCACATATCAATCTCATAAAACAATGCTTTTTTGACCTCTTTTTCTTAAATTTTCACCAATTGAGGCTTCAATTGATCTTAGGAACTGGTATATGACCTTATTATAGCTTGATTAAGCATGAAAAAAAGTTGAAATTTCATTGTAGCAGCCCCCTCTTTTGTTTGCACGAATTTTGCTCTCTTTTGCTCTAATTATTGTGCTTTTGATCACTTGAAATTTCTACACACTTCTACCATATATATAGTGCTCCCTCAAAAGGTCAATTTTCCCATCAATTTTCTCTAAATTTCTAATTTGCCATTGGTTGAAAACTAAGTATGTAATTGGTTCCTTTGTAACTATCTAGTTAGAATAGTCTAAAAAACTAATTAGAATTCTCAACTTGGCAATCCATGATATTGTTTCTAATTGGTTCATTCTCTAATATATGAATTGTGTTTCTCAACAAAGGCTTGTTCCATAAATAACTCTTAAATGGAAATTCACGTAGTTAATTAAAATTTCCTTTTCCAAGCCAATAGAGAAAATTTCTAAAACTATTCTAAGGTTGTCCGACGTTCCGACCGAGTGTAAAATTATCAAATTAGGTCTAATATCTCTCACGTGCACCATAAAACAATATTTCTAATAAGGTTAAAATCGGTTAACCCCACGGTGTCTTCATTACTCTATACTGAAATTTAGATGCTAATACTAATAATGGGGATTAGATATTACAGTATAAATCCAAATATTTTTTCAAGTATGTACATGTGAATATTGAATTTAATTAATATCCTTTACATTCTTTTTAGGAGATATTCAACCGAGTTTAAGATGGATTTTAAGCTTTTTTTTTATTAAAACTTAAAAATAAAAATTAGAATAGAAATAAAAATTATAATTTGATTCGTACCCAACTTTTTACGAAGTCTCTTACTTATTTGTAAAGATTCATGGGTTGTTAGTAAAAATTATTTGTTCATTTGTGCTAGATTTGATTTTTAGGCCTTTGATTTATGTGAGCTTTCTTAATTCAATAACTGCTCTCTTCACTAGGCTGCTTCCTTTAAAAGTGAGATATGGATTGTAAAGACACAAGCTAATTAGGCTGTTTAATAATAGGCTCAACAACTTGTTTTGAATGAATTAAAATAATTTAAAAAAAATTCTCTAAGACATAAAGAATGCAATTATTTTCTTTTTCTTATTTAGTTCTTTTTCACATCAATATAAGCTTTACTAAATAATTTTCCTTTTTCTTTCTTTTTTTCATTTTTCCTCTTTTTCTTCTTTATATTTTGTTTTATGACTCCATAGTTTTCATGTTTCTTACTTATCATCAATGCCTCCATATGTTTTTATTTTTTAAAATTTTATTCTTAAATAATTAATTTTACATATTTAATTATATGGATTGTATATATTTATGCATTTAATTATTTATTTAAATAAATTTGTAACTAAGAAGTTGTAGTAACAGTGAAATTTTTGTTTGATTTATATATTTCACATAATATTTTTTTATAGTAATTTAACATAATTTAGAAGATGATACAACTTATTGTTAGGGGAGCCTTAGGACTTACAAGACTAGGTTTAGAATTCAAGTGTCCAACCTAAAAATACTAGCCTAGTGGGTAGAGGGATTGTCTTTCTTATAAACCCGAGTATTAATCATTTTCTAGTCAATATGGAACAACTAACTGACTTAACAATCCCCTCGAATGAAACCTTTACCAGTGGAGGACTCACATTAACTTTATTGTTCGACGATGAATCTATTTACATTTCGGCTACCAAGGCTAACTCTGATACCACTTATTATAATTCTTCACACACAAGTAATTGAGAATATAAAATTGTAAAAGATCAATAAAGATTAAAAAAAACACAAATCAAAGCACACAACAGAATAATTATATGGTTCAGCAATTACTTACATTTATGGTAAATCAAGATCCTAGTCTCTTTTATTGAATCACAAATCACTAAACAAGATAGTATTCCTTATATTTCCAAGACAGAGATCTTTATGAGAGATTTTTGTGATTTGTGATTCAATGAAAGAGACTGGGATCTTGATCCACCATGAACATAGGCAATTGTTTTACCACCTAATTCTTGTATTGTGTGCTTTGATTTGTATTTTCTTTTCTTTATTGATCTTTTATAATTTCGCACTTTCAATTACTTGTGTGTGAAAAATCCTAACACTTACATTACATGTTTAGTAAAACTTATTTTTCAAGAAATGATTCTATCAAACACATGCTCATTGTTTTTTTTTATATAATAAGATTACTAAATCTATTTTCCAAGTGTTTTCTTAATTTGGCCAATAAGAAACAAAAAAAAAAAGACTGACCTATCAAATAGGTCAAAATATTCTCATTTTTAGTATATAAATTTCAAAAAATAATACCAATTGCAAATTAAAAACACCAAAATAATTTTATAAAACAATGTTAAAAAATAATTCTTTAAGAAATAATAGAACCATACATGACTAAAAATTTAGTGACAGGAATTCAATATAAACAGAAGTATTTAAGATTATTTTTTTTAAAGAAGTATAATTTATAAGATCTTATTAAGAAGAAATAAATATTAAATCTAGTTTTTAGGAGACTTGATAATTTATTAAAAACCTACATTTTTCTTTTGGAACGGTAATAATATCTTTCATTCACACAACCAAAGGAATAGGGAATTACTTCCTCCAAACTTGTACATTTTGAGTTTGTAAAGCAAATTTGGCCAGCTTGTGTGCTACCATATTACAATTTGTTGGGATATATTCTACTTTAATCTGATCTCTATTTCCAGTAGTCTTTTGAATTTCATGAAACCACCCATTTGATTTCTTTTAGAGAGTAGATGGATTTTTTGATGAGTTTCACCATATTCCTAAGATCTGATTCTACAATTAGGTTTTGAAGTTTTTTCTCTACTCTTACTCTGATTTCAAACTGAATAGCCTCTGCCTCAGCAAACTCCACATCATTATCTCTTTTATCTACTTCTATTGTTAGAATTTTCCCATCATTGTCCCTTATCACTGCTCCTAGCCCAGCTTTTCTTTTAATGAGCATTTGTTGCTGCACCAACATTAATCTTTCACCATACTTTTTCTAGTGTTTTTCAGGTTTAAGCTTCTCCACTTTCTTTGAGCAGATTCCCAAGTTGTGTCTCCTTTTATACCTATGCTGGTTGATTCTAAATATGCTTCTACTCTAGCTATCAGTATCTTAGCATCTTCTTACTTTTTGGTCATTATATATGTATTCCTAGCTTGCCAATTGATCTATAGCATGATTTTTATTCTCTCTTGCTCTTCCTTTGTAATGGTCACTACTAAATGTTGGAGGAGACTCTATAAATTCATATGCTTGCTTTCTTTGATCCATTCTTTAAACTTATTGCAGCCCCGAATTATTTTTCAATGCTTTACACTTAATTTAAGGCATGAAGAATGGTCTCTTCTTTCTTTAGGCATCTGTGGCATATGTGAGTATGGGGATTTTTAATAAGGAAAATATGTAGTATAATTTTATAATATGGCGGAGAAGTTTTCCTTAGACAGATTTCATAATAATTTATAAATAAGTAGGATTTAATTTTTACTTGATGTCTATACTTGGATACTTTAGGTGGTCTGAATTGCTAGAATTTTAAATAACTCAATTTGCCTGTCTTTTTGTACTTGATGTTTCATTATTGCCAGTTATTGAATTTTTTTGTTATGTAATTATTTTTTTTAATTTGTGATGCTTTTAAGCTACTACAATTATTAAATTCATGAAAATCTGTAACTAACATGTACTGCCACTACAAGGAACTAAGCATTAACTTGAGGGCATTTTTTCTTGGCTAATGATTATTTCTTTAAATCAAGCAATTTGTGTTTGAATTAAGTTCATCTTCATATTTTGTGACATATTTTAATGTGTTTCAGAATAAAAGAGGAAAGAGGAAAGAAAGGGTTGCCCATGTAGAAACTAGTAGTTCAAGTGATGATGATCTATCAGACTTAAACATTCGAACCACAAAAGGTTTAACTAAAATACAAGTTTGAACAAAGCCGATGGCTAAACATATAAGTGAAATACAACAAGAGAAGCATTCCAAATAGTGAAGAGGCACTTAAACTCACCTATACAATTGATGTTTTGGTGAGACAATTAATTCTCATTATTTACACTAATTGGCGCAAAGTACCTTTATGGCTAAAGGAAATTCTTTGAAAATTTGTGTAGGCATTACACAATGGAATCACTTATTTATTTTTAGTCAGAAGTTGAATATTTTAGTAATTACATTTCCTTGTCTTTGAAAAGAAATTTTGAAGTTGACCGTCATAATAAGAAACAAGTGTTTTAGACCATGGCAATGACTCATAGATAGTTCAGATACCATTTAACTATTTATTACATCATTCCAAATAAGAATGATCCCGAAATATTGAAAAACCCCTTAATCAATTACTATTAGATCAAGTAAAATATTAGGATGCCTTTGTTAAGAGGAGGACATCAACAAACTTCTAGGAATTTTAATTTACACAATGAATCAAGCAAATTGTGACATCAAACATTTAATTGAAAAGACTAATTAATTTATTATGTTATGCAGCAAATGAGGACATCTTTGCAGGAGAAGAGAAAGAGCAATAAGTACAATCACCTTTTAGGTCAAAAAGGATATATAGCCTACTTGAAGAAATTGTAATGTTGAATAGTTTTTTATTTTTTTAAAATAATCTTAAATTCATAACATAATTAATGTTGTCATATAATAATTATATTTATGTCTTATTCGTTGCATTTAGATGAAGGAGATCGACTTATTAGAAATATAGATTAAAAATAACATGGCACAAAAATGAACCCTAAGAATTAAGCAATAAGGATACAACTCTAATGTTTGAAAAGTTATCCAGAAGATTGTAATGTTAAATTTTCATGAACTCAAATTTTGATTTTTTAAATAGTAATTAATGATATAGTATGTACTATCACTAATGTAAGTTTATACTATTAAACAATATTGTTTAGAACTCTCTTAAAAGTGAAGCCAGAAAAAGTTCTATCATACTTGAAGGCATGAGTGATAGAGTCACTCAATCACTGGGAAGACATCTATGAACAAGATATTTGCTAAGTGTGGAAAAGTTTATTACAGCAAACACATATTTCAATATGCTAACTTGTGAAGAGTTGTTAGAGAGGGAAAGAGAGAAATATGTGAAAAAGTTTACTGAAGTTAATACCAAGTTGAACTATTTGGCGAAAAAGTTGAATAAGAGCAGTAGAGGATCTGAGGTTGCTAGTTCAAATATTATATAGGTAGGCAAGAGAAAAGTTGTAAAGATATTGGTAATAAATGATTATCTGGAAGAGAATATAGATGACCAACCTGATTTAAGTTATTAAACTTAACTGTTATGTTTATTAGTATTCATAAGTTGTCTTATTAATAACACTGACAATAGTTTTCATCTAATGTCTTAGATTGATGAAATGTTAAACATGGATGAGCAAACCCTTAAGAAGAGAGCCCAAAAGAGTCAGGTTTTGAAATATAATGAAAAATCACCAAATAACAGCGCCACAAAAGTCTAAAAAAAGGGACATTGGCAAATCATAAGGTAAAATTATTACTTGTTCAAAAAAAGCTACTAAGTTTCAAAGTTTTATGTAAAAGTTTCACAAATAATTACTACCTAAATAAGTTGATGTGGGTTTTAAATTGTTTATTTACACATACAAATAATCTATTATTGCCCTAGGATAATGACCAACCTGATTTTAGATCTCCAAAGAAGAAGAGTCGTGTTGTCTATGAAGAGAAGGTTATTTATTTAATTATACATTTAATTTATAGGAATAAATTTTAAGTATTATAATGTAAATAGTATATAACTGAAGTTTTTATTTTAGGTACATAATCAGATTGATTACGAATATAAAACTAATGAAGGTGGGCCAAGTCAGACGATCATTTGTAAATGTAAATGTGCTGAATAGCACATTTTGATTTTTTGCATAGTAGTATAGATTTTGTGCATCTTGTAAATATGTTTTAAACGAATGAGAAACGATTTCTGTAATATAGTCACAGTTTTCACTTTTTATTAATATATTAGTTTTCTTTTAATTTAATTTTTATGAATTGAAATGAAATTACTGTGTTGAGTTTGGATTTAATTCGGTAAGGACTGAAGGTCCTATTTGGTAGTTGAGAAAACTATTTGAAATAGAAGTGTAATTTATTACAGGTTTTGCATTTTTAGATTTTTAAAAAAATAGAGGAAACTTTGTTCATTTTTTGAAAAAATTGGTAAAGTGTCTTCACTGATATTTTAGGATTTAGTAAGTAATAGCAAGAATTAAAAGGGGTTCACCTCACGAAATTTCTCAGTTATGGTAGTTAGACTTTGAGAAACTTCCATTGGGGTGCTAGGCTGAGCCCACTAGGATCTATTGTAGATAGTTTCAGGACGGGTCCTATCACCACCTATTGTGCTAGACAATAACAAATCACCAACATAGGGAGATGCATTACTTACTTAACCTCAATTTGAGCTAAATTTCTATATAAGAAGGCAAAACCATTATAATATAGAACAACAACACTATACACTTAACCAAGAGTCAGCATTGAACATCAACAATTTAAAAGTTATAGGTATTCCTAATTCTTCTTCTATTCCAAAGTCACATATAGATGCTCTTAACGTCCATGTCGTACTCAGGGAAGAAACTAGATCTTGTATTATATATCCCATTTCTAAATATATCATATGATAGGTTATCTCCATCATTTAGAGCATTTATCACTAGTTTTTCAAATATTAAAATTACAAGAACTGTGCTAGCTCTAGAAAAAAAGGTACATGGGAGCTTGTAAATTTATCAAAAGGAAATAAACCTATGGGTTATAAATGGGTATTTATAGTTAAATATAAAGGAGATAGGTCAATTGAAGACTTGTTAAAAAAGGATTAACACAGGCATATGGTATCGATTACTAAGAAACATTTGACTAGTAGCAAAGATGCATATAATTCAAGTTTTATTATCTCTCGCAGCTAAACCTAGATTGGTTACTACAACAACTGGATGCTAAAGATGCTTTCTTAAATGGAGAATTAAAAGAAGATGAGTTATATGAATTTTCTAACAAGGTTAGAAAATATTTATGGAGTCGAGAAAGTTTATAAAGTGAAAAGGTCTTTATATGGCCTAAAATAGTCTCTTAAGGCTTGGTTTGATAAATTTGTCAAGTTTTTGTGAAGCCATGGATATTCTTAGAGTCAAGTAGATCATAATATGTTTTATAAACAATTTTTTTATGAAATGATTGTAATTTTTATAATATATGTTGAGGATATTATACTAACAAGAGATGATGTTGTTAAATTATAAAAACTAAAAGCTTTGTTGGCTAAGGAATTTAAGATGAAAGCCTTAGTTGTTTGAGGTATTTTTTTAGGCATAGAGATTGGTATGTCCAATAAAGGGATCTTTATGTCACAAAGAAAGTACACCATAGATTTGCAAAAGGAAATAGGTATGCTAGGGTGTAAACTTGTTGACGCTCATATTAATCTCAAAATGAATAACAACACTAAAATGGACAGGAACTTTAGCAAAGGCTAATAAGTAAATTGATCCATCTATCGTATACTTGACAAGATATAGCTTTCACAGTAAATGTAGTTAGTCAATCTATGCATACACCAAATAAGTAAATCTAGAAGCTATTAATAACATCATTACATACTTGAAAAGAACTCCAAGAAATGGAATAATATTTTTTTAAAAAAATATTAACTGAATAATCAAAAGCAAGTTGAGGCATATATTGATGCAGATTGGGTAAATTATGAAAGTGACAAAAGATTAACTTCAGGTTATTGTACATTTATAGAAGAGAATTTGGTAACTTGAAGAAGTAAAAAAAAACAATATATGTGGTTGCTAGGAGTAGTGAAGAGGTTGAGTTTTAACCTACAGCACAAGGTATTTCTGAACTTTATTATTAAAGATACTACTTGAAGAATTAAAAATTTTCATATGATTATCCTATGAAGTTGTATTATGATAATAAAGCAACTATGAATATAGTTCATAATCTAGTACAACATGATAAGACTAACATGTTGAGCTAGATCGTTACTCATCAGAGAAATTAGAAGCAAGATTAATGTGCATGCCTTTTGTACCTATCGAGGAGCATTTAGTAGATATTCTCACTAAAGGTCTTCAAAAGCAAACCTTTGAGTCCTCACCATGAGCAAGTTAAGAATGTCAAATATTTTTTAACCAGTGTGCAAATAAATAAGTTCTTGTTGTAAATAGAATTGGTTTTCTAATTTAGGTTATTAACTAATAAGAGTTATTTATCCTACAAATATTAGGATTATCTATTTGTATAATTATTATTTTCTTTCCTTTATAAGTTGTGTCTGTAGTCTATAAATACTTGTAAATTTTAAAGATAAAAATATAGAAATTAAGAATTATTCTCTCAAATTTATCTTCACTTTGTTAGATAATATCTTATTAAAATTAGATATTATCTCTTTACTGTGGTTCACATTTAAAGTTCATGGGTGATGTGGTAACTACATTATCAGATAACGTACATAATAAATTGGATAAATTTATTTTTATCTGATAATGTACGTGAAAAATAAGTGAAATAATTTTTATCCTGCAATTAGCCACTTTCTTGATGGGAGAAATTGATAAGGTTATGTATATATATAAAGGAACTGAAGGTCTCTATCCTAACTATAAGAGAGTTACGTTAAAAAATTTTGCCAATAAAATCCATCAAAAACTCTCAGTAGGAATAGAATAAAAGGCTTGAAGTTATTCGTTTACTTGAACAACAAAAGTGTGAAGTACGATCTATTGCAATTTATTTTATTTTTATTTACACAAATTTTATCTTGTGGTATCAGAACCTCCTTCAATTATGTTATTTAGGATGCTATTTCTACGTGCTTATGGTTATCATTTTGGCTTCTCTTAAATTTTATGATATACTGAATTTGTTTGTTACAATCCTGCTGAGTTGTGGAGAATTATTTAGTAAGAACATTAAAAGGAAAATGAAGAAAGGATGTGTGTTTAAGAATTTTAATCGCTTACAAATTCTTAAATATTTTGTTTGGGTAATTCTTAAATGTTTTGTTTGGGCACTTGCGTGGAGTATATGCCTTGCTTGAGTTCTAGAGTAATCAAATCATCATTAAAAAAATAGAGATTAAGTATTATGATGATTTTGGACGAGAGACAATTTGACTTTTGTTAAATTACTACTATGTCATGACTTTTCCAATGCATATATATGATTTGAAAAGTTGGTTTTATATATACTATTAATATATTTATGTTTTCTGTGGTAGTAACATTTTATTGGGAAACAAATTAAGACAAACCATTTATTTTGAGTGCATTCTTAATTTGATATATGTTATTGCTATGGAATTTAATTTTCATAATATTCTATAGAAATTTTGAAAAGCATGATAGCTTATTATTTTGGCAATTTCAAATAGAACATGAATTTTGGATAAAATACTTTATTGTATTAATTATATGCTTTAGTAATAATACAATTTTATTTTTTTTAAATATGATAGATTCTCAATTCGAATCATTTAAAAGGAGGATTCAAAACAAACTTAACTTATTTTTTAGTTAAATTAATGTCATAATTTAATGATAATATTATTGTAACCTTAAGAGTAACCATAGCATCTTAAGTTATGATAATACTTATAAAGTGTAAAATCACATATGAAATTATTCTAGTGATATAGTTATATGATATTTACCAATTAATGTTAATTCATTGGAATAATTATTTGGCCCTATAGAAAGATAATTATTTTAACGAAATTTTTAAAATGAGATTATAAATAAAACATCTAATAAAAGAAATTTCCTAGGCCCATAGGTATAGAAATTCTATTGTAATTTGATGTCTTTTTAATCTCATAAATAAAGTTTATATAAACTCAATGTGTGATACAACCTCTTCCCATAGGAAGGTTTGAATTTAAAATTGAATTTAACATTAATTAATTCAATATATAGTTTAATTTTATTCGTAGCATTAATATTTATGTAATTTTTCTATGTAATGGTTTCTAATATTTTCAATGATTCTCGTATTCCAATTTTATGTGGTAATAATTTTTCTAACTGAAAGAAGAAAATTCTCCTGACTTGAAGGTGCATGAACCTTGACTTGACGCTTCGTAAGGATGAACCACTTGTCCCTACAGAATCAAGTACGCTAAGTGAAAAAGTTGCTTATTAATCTTGGTGAGCAATCCAATCGCTTGAGTCTCATATTTATGAAGAATTATATTAGCAAGAGCATAAGGGGTTCAATCCTAGAATGTGATAAGGCTAAGAACTTCATGAGGACTGTTGAAGAGCAATTTGTAAGTTCTGATTAGGTAAACAGGCATGAAAATAACAATTCTACCAATATACGTGAGCACATTATGGAGATGAGGGACATTGCTGCTCAACTTAATTCTCTATATATTGGTATTTTCGAGTCATTTTTAGTTCATTTGATTATGAATTCTCTTCCTAAGAAATATAGTCCATTTCAAATATCATATAACACACATAAAGATAAATGGACTGTTGATGAACTCGTGACTATATGTGTTCAAAAGGAAGAGAGACTTAAGAATAAGAAGATAGAGGTTGCTAACTTCACAACTCATGATAAGGAAAATGACAAGAAGACTAAAGGTGGTCCTAAATAAAAGAAAAATAATGCACCAAAATTCAAGAAAAACGATGATGTTAAGTGTTTCTTTGTAAGAAAATGAGGCATATGAAGAAGGACTGCCTGAAACACAAGAAATGGCTCGAAAAGAAAGGTACACCTTTCATTTATATATGTCATGAATCTCATTTTATTGAAGCTCCTAATAATACATGGTGGATTGACTTTGGTACTTCAATTCACATTGCCAATGTTATGCAAGGTTTCTTGGACCTGAAGAAACCATTGGCAAATGAACAATACATCTATTCAGAAAATAATATGAGCTCAAAAGTTGAAGGCATGAGAACATTTAGATTAGTTCTAAATTCTATTTTTTATTTAGATCTTAAGAACACTTTTTATATTCCATCTTTTTCTAGAAATTTAATTTTCGTTGCAAGACTAGTACCTATGGGTTTTTAATTTGTATTTGAAGATTTAAACTTTATTTTATTTTAAAATGGTATATTTGTTGGCAATTGTTTTCTAGTTGATGGTTTATATAAGTTTAATTTGGATCCCACGTATGAATGCAACCTATCAACCATGCAAAAATACGAATGTTATCACTAAACATTGTATTATTAACGAGTACTCCTCTAAATTATGACATTGGAGATTAGGACATATCTCCATTGAGCGAATTAAAAGATTAATAAATGAAGGAGTTTTTACAAACTATTGATTTTACTGATTTTAGAACTTGTATAGACTGCATCAAGGGTAAACAAACTAATAAGAATTCCAAAGGTCCCAAGATAAGTAATGAAACACTTAAGATCATATATACAGATATTAGTATACTATATTCTCCCTCTCTAAATGGTTAACGGTATTTTATAACCTTTACAGATAACTATACAAGATATATGTATCTCTATCTTATAAATCATAAGGATGAGGCACTAGATGCTTTTAAGATTTATAAGGTAGAAGTAGAGAAACAAAGGGAACGAAAAATTAAAATCATTAGATTAGACAGAGGTGGGAAATATTATGGAAGGTTCACTGAAAAAGGTCATATACCAGATCTATTTACTAAGTTTCTCCAAAAAGAATGTATTATTGCATAATACACAGTACCAAGAACACCACAACAAAACATTGTTACCAAAAGAAGAAATCAAACCATAATAAATATGATAAGGAGCATGATCAGCAATTCAAGTCTTCCCAAAATTTTATGAAGTGAAGCTTTAAAGACCACTGTATATATTTTTAACAGGGTTTCATCTAAGGCAGTTACTTAAACACCTTTTGAATTATGGTATAGGTAGAAATCAAGTTTAAAACATCTACAAATTTTAAAGTGTCCAGTTGGAATAAAGATTTATAATCCTCAATTAAAGAAACTAGATCCCATAACAATTAGCTATTTTTTCATAAGCTATCCATTAAACTTAAAGGGGTATATGTTTTATTGTCCTTCATACTCTACAAGAATTGTAGAAACTAGAAATGCAAAATCTATAGAAGATCATAAAGTGAGTGGGAGTGAAATTCCTAAAAATGTTGAATTTCATGAAGAAATGAAAAATTATAAATCATCTTCTCAAAATGATTCAATAATTTCTTTCCAAAGAAATACTTTGAAATCTAATGAGAAGTAATCGATTCAAGAACACACACTCAATTAAACTCATGAAGAGCCTACAACCAACTCAAACTCTACCAAATGACAATGAGGTTATAGATTTTAGAAGATCCTCAAGAACAAAAAGACCTATAATTTTTAGTGATTATATTGTATATCTTCAAGATTCTGACTCTAACGTTAGACTTGATAATGATCCAAGTTCATTTTTATAAGCCTTGAATAGAGAAAACTCTATGTTTTGGTATGATGCTATGAAGGAAGAATTTCTGGCTAAAAATCAAGTTTAGGATCTCGTTGAGTTGTTAGCTGGTCAGACAACCATTGGTTGCAAGTGGGTTTACAAAACTAAAAGAAATGCAACGGGTAACATAAAACGATAAAAAGCCAGACTTGTAGCCAAAGGTTTTACTCAAAAGAAAGGCATTGATTACCATGAAACCTTTTCTCCAGTTTCAAAGAAAGATTCATTTAAAGTCATTATGATTCTAGTAGCTCATTTTGATTTAGAGTTACACCAAATGGATGTGAAAACAACATTCTTGAATGGGAATCTTGAGGAAAAGGTATACATGAATCAGCCTAAAGGATTCAATGAAAATGAAAAGGGTCATCTTGTATGCAAATTAAAAAAATCTATATACAGGCTTCTCGTTAATGGTATTTGAAGTTTTATAATGTTATTACTTCATATGGATTTACAGAAAATATCATTGACCAATATATATATCTTAAGATCAATGTGAGCAAATACATTTTTCTACTCCTATATTTAGATGAAATTTAACTTGCAAGTAGTGATTTGGGTTTGCTACATAATGCAAAAAACTTTCTCGCACAAAACTTTGAAATGAAGGATATAAGTGAAGCTTCATATGTCATTAGTATATAAATTTACAGAGATAGATCTAAGAGGACATTAAAATTATCTCAAAAGGCCTACATTGAAAAAGTTTTAGAGAGATTTAAAATGAAGGATTGCACTCATACTGTAGCACCCATTGTGAAAGGGAATACGTTCAGTCAGATTCAATGTCCACAAAATGACTTGGAATGAGAACAAATGAAGAAAATACCTTATGCTTCCACTATAAGTAGCCTAATGTATGCCCAAGTCTGCACGAGACCTGACATTGCATTTGTAGTTGGTGTACTAGGCAGGTATCAAAGCAATCCTAATATGGAACATTGAAAGGCTACCAAAAGAGTAATGAGGTATCTACAAGGAATTAACGACTACATACTTATATATAAGCATAGCGATTAACTTGAGGTGATTGGATATTCAGACTTGGATTTTACTGGATGTTCAGACACAAAAAAAAGTCTACTTCAGAACACATTTTCCTTCTTGGTAGAGATGTTGTGTCTTGGAGAAGCCCTAAGCAAGCAATAATTGCTTCATCTACTATGCATACAGAATTCATTGGTTGCTATGATGCTACTTCACAGGCATATGGTTAAAAAAATTTATTATGGACCTAAAGGTTTTCGATTCAATAGCAAGGCCTTTAAGGATTTACTGTGATAACTCAACTGCAGTATTCTTTGCAAAAAATAATAAAAGTGAAAGTAACAAAAAACATATCGACATAAAGATTTTGGTTGTCAAAGACCATATCAAAATACAAGAAGTGGTCATTGATCATATAAAGATTACAATCTATATAGCAAATTCCATGACTAAAAGATTGCCGACTAAATTGTACAAAGATCATGTGAATAACATGGGATTTTTAGTCTAGATTTGTCTTTAGTGCTGTTTTTATTCTCTGATTATGTAAATACGTACTTATTTTGAATCATTTTAATCATTGAAATATTTTATTCACATAATGTTTATAAGTTTTAATCCATTAGAATTATTTAAGATGACCCGAATGATTAATAAGAAGTTCATTCATAAAGTAAATTACTTATTTAAAAAAAATTTATACATGTGATACATGGAAGAAAATGTGTAATTATTAAACACATGACCACTATGATTCATGCATTGAAGTTTTCCTTTGGATAAATAAAATTTCACTATGAATTATTTTAGAGTGTTACCACAATTGTTTTGGCCATAACAAGTTAGTCACCCTAAATTTATATTTTAATATGTGGACCAAGTGTGAGAATGTTATATAATATCTTATTAAAATTAGATATTAACTCTTTAATATAATCCACATTTAAAGTTTATAGGTGATGTGATAACTATCTCATCAGATAACATACATAATAAATTGGATAAATTTATTTTTATTTGATAATGTACGTAAAAATAAGTGAGATAATTTTTATCCTGCAATTACTTACTTTCTTGATGAGAAAAAGTGATAAGGTTATGTATATATATATAAAAGAACTGAAGGTCCCTATCTTAACCATAAGAAAGTTACGTTAAAAACTTTTACCTGTGAAATTTATCAAAAACTCTCCGTAGGAATAAGATAGAAGACTTGAAATTATTTGTTTACTTAAACAAAAATAGCTGGAGGTACGACCTATTGCAATTTATTTTAATTGTATTTACATAAATTTTATCACACTTATCAAATTCTAGAAGAGGCCAAAAACAAGGATTTAGGTAAAATTGGAGGTGAGTGATATGGCATGTAAGGAATGCACAAAATCAAAGGGAACTTGTGGTTGTGACCATTAGACGACTGGAACAATTTGCTACTGCCAGTTGGAGAATTTAGCTTGTCTCCCGAATGCCCCACCTCACCAGATGCCAGAGATAAGAAATATGGCAAATGCAAATGATGCTATTTAGTAGCTCTAGTGGATTATTTTGATTCTGACCCAGGGTTTTCTAACAAACCATTTGAAATGCATAGAATGTACTATCATAATTTGTAGTTCTAATGGACTTTAAGTTAGACTTTTTGAAGTTGAATTCAAGTATTTTTGTGACAATTACTCGAAACCGAGAGACTTCTGACACTTCGGTTATGCTGCAGGATCAATCTTCAACAAGGTTAATAAGATTTTCATAGGTAATATGTAATTTGATATTAACAAATATTCTTTCCACGAATAGTACTGATTTTTCTAAGTTACATCTCGACTTTTTTATTTCAAATGATGTGTTTATTAATAGGGCATCATCACATGAATAATGGGAAAATGGTAAGATATGCCAATTTCTCTTCGATTTACTCATTATCCATGCGAGAAATTTGGGGTATGAGTTTGGAACAGTAGCATTACTTTCTGTCTACTGGCAGCAACATTTATCAAGAATTGCTTCCACGGTTGAGATTCTTAACAGTTATGATATCATTCAATTCTAGTCACATTATCTTAACACAATCTTTTCATACTCGGAAATGCAGCTACTTGGGTGGGAATAACAACCCTCTTCATTCTTCTCATAGTTAGTCAGGGACGACTTTAGAAGAAGAAAATAGAGCATGATCAAAACATAGAGGCCTTTGTAAGAAATCACACGTCTCTTGCTCCACAAAGATACCAATTATTGTGATGTTAAAAGGATGACAAAATCATTCAGCAATAAACTTGGTGAAGGAGGCTATGGCCACGTTTATACAGGTGTGCTACTTGATGGTCGTCTTGAGGCAGTGAATGTCTTGATGGCGCATCCAAGGGTAACAGAGAGGAATTCATCAATGAGGTCACCAACATTAGTAGAACATCACATGTTAATATAGTCATTTTTCTGTGTTTTTGTTATTAAAGAAGAAAAGAGCTTTAATCTAAGAATTCGTGCCTAATGGATCTCTAGATAACTTTATATATGATAAAGAAACCTCATGTACAACCCGCACGCTGGAATGGAGAACAATGTATCAAATAGCAGTTGGGGTTGCTAGAGGACTAGATTATTTCCATTGGTGTTGCAACGCATGGAACATATCAGATTTCAGGCTTGTTCAAGAATCCAAAAAAGAAAGAGGGTGCCTTATCAATGTTGGATGCACAAGGAAATATAGAATATATTGCACTAGAAGTATTCTACTGAAGATTGGGAGGAGTTCCCCACAAATTCCGATGTTAATAGTTATGGAATGATGATTCTTGAAGTGTTCGTAAAAAGGAAGAATGTTGATGTATCTCACAACCAGTGAAGTATATTTTCTCAATTCAATTTACAAGCATCTTGCACCAAAGAATGATTTCCATGATTTCCGACTTGCTGGGTTGGCATTGAAGAGGAGAAAGATCGCAAAAAAGATTATCACAGTGAGCTTGTGGTGCCAAAAGAATCCATCTGAAGGACCTCAATGACCAAGGTTGTGGAGATGCTAGAAGATAGCACAGAAAACTTGCAAGTTCCACCAAAACCTTCATTGTCTTCTCCAGCAAGATCATTAAAACATTCTTTCCCCACATCTTGAACCAGAATCAGAGCAAGAATTAAACCTGCATTAGGCTGGGTTACATAAGAATGTATAACAGTCTAGTCACAACAACCAGAACACTTCTTTGACCCCAAACTGTAGCACAATTAACTTTTGTTTGATAAATAATTACACAAGAAGAGTTCACAGTAGTTCATAAATCAAAAGGAGAAGGAAAACTTAATATTACATTAGAGTTGTTTTCCCTGTGATGAATCAACTTAGATCATCGACAAGTATGGTGCTTTATGCTAATAATCCGAGGCTGACGCTCATGTTTAGAATGAGGGTGGAACAAAATCTTGACCTTCCCAATTACCTATCAAATTAACAGCGACAAGTCCCCAGAAAATTAAAAAATCAAACCAGAAAAAGGAATATTAAAAATTTTTATATTATTTACAGGTCTAGAAAACTCTGTTTGCAATAAGGAGCTTTTATTTCTATTTTATTTAACTTTATTTTATATTATAGGTCTTACCAAAAGCCTGTTTGCTTCTTTCAATTTCCTATTGTATGGAAAATAGCTGGCAATTATGATCAATGAAGTTGCAGTACAATGAAGAAAAACAATTTTCTTGGTTGGAATTTTATCAACAGTGCAATCTTCTCCCGACACTAAAATTTAGTTGTTTCCTTCTTTTACAAAAATTTGTTATGTATATGCTAAGCAAAATATCAGAATACAAGTTTGGGGAAAAAAATGTACTCTAGTCTATTATGCATCTGACTTGGTAAAAGAGCCACAGTATTTTCTTTACAAAGTCGTAAAGGTATCACCATTTACAAATTTCAATAAACGAATCACCTCTAAGTTTACATTCCCCATCAATTGAAACAATCCTCAAGCATACAAGTCTTTCAATGAATTTCACAAATTCTTTAGAGATCTAGATTTGCTGGCTCTCATCAAAATTGAACAATAACTCAGTGAAAATCACATAGAAACAAAACAAATATCAAGTTAGTCTAGGATACGAAGAAGTAATGTCTCGCCAAGAGCAGACAAGACCACTCCAAACTTCTTTCACATAATAATTGATAAACTTGGCCAATTAATGTGAACTAATGGTGTTCACTGGCAACAGCTGTATAGGGTGTTTTTGGAGAAATATGATGAGACAAGATAAGTTTATTTTTCAATAAAGTTTACAATTGTGAAATGAAAATGAAAAAGTAAATTTTGAATTTTTAACATGTCTAAAAATGTATTTCAAAAACAGATTTTTGAGAACAAAATTAATGCATGTATAAACTCCAATATATGTGATTTGATCAAATTTCTACAAAATTATAATGCAGTGCTATCCAATGTGAACTGCATACCTCAACACCGATGAGGCTGTCACATGCAAATCACAATAATACTGTCCACTTCAAGAAGTGTGCTGTAGTGGGCTACCTTGTTTCTTAAGATAGAATCACATTATCCAGAAGTCCCAGAGGTAACACATGGGCACTTTGCTCAATTTCAAGCATACCCTGTAATCTCAATATGTATGTGGTTCATGCCAATACATGTAAACTATAATCAGATGCAAGGAAGAATATTAAGCAAAGACTCGTCTAGTAAACAAGTCAACAAGATAAGAACAAATGTTTACCATGTTCAGCAAAGCAATATGATGATGGACAGGCAGGAAATTCCTCTTCCTTGGCAAAGCTACATCCCTTCCCTAGTAAATGAGGTAACAATTTGAGACATCACTACAAGGTACTTTGCTAGCATGGAAAGTCTAGATTCTTTTTCCTGCTTTACTGTAGCTCTGCCTGCAAAATTTATCAGCAAAAGAATGAATCAAGGCCTCCATAGTCCTGCTCACCCATCACACAGTTCCCAAACTAAATGTGGCATGGGAGAAGTAAAATTTTGGTTTATCAGTTTGGTACACTTAGTTTGAAAAAGGAGAGAGACTTGTTTCATTTTTCTTTCCATCAATCTCATGTACTAGTCCAAGAAGATGAAGGATTCAGGCGCTTTCTAACAAGAGGAAAACTTTTAAGGATTACCAGTTTCAGTTTCAGATCTGAGATTTCCCTCCGTCTCTGATATGCAAAAAACTTCAATGACTGTACCAACACAAAACAATGAGATAGATAAGAAGATTAACGTACAATGTTCCAGTAAGATAAAAGAAATTTTTCTGAGAAAAACAGAGCTTTACTTCAAGTCTCTGCATTTCAAGAGATCTTTGTTATGCTTTTCTTTTAGTTGGCAGATTCATAGTCATTAACTTCAAAGGACGTCTGTAATTTTTGCCACGGTAGATAGCATGACCTTCTTTCAATTTGTAAATTGAAACAAGAATTCCGCCACTTTCGGCTACAAGCAATCTCGCAGTGTAAACTACTTGAGCAAACAATTTCTGCATGGATATTATCTTGACAACTTCTCTGTGCTTCCAGTGCTGATGCACTCCTTCTATGACCCCATCAAAGACCCCACGCTTGCCTGAACTCAAAAACAAACCAAAATGTGTGAGCAGAGAGACAGACTCAGACAATGGAGAAGCACTAATCTATAGCAGCAAGTAGGAGTACTTATTATGATGAATGGCATATATAAGAAGAATATTTGTAGATATTTTTTTGTGTGTTAAAACACTCAGTTTAGTCAATTAAATTTGAATCAAGTCCACTTTTGCTGAAAAGCTTCACATCAACCAAAGCATAAGCCAATAAGTTAAATATCAGGTCAGCATCAAGTATAAGAAACCAATAATTAATTTATAGAACCGCCACTGAAAGTGGAGTCTGATCTGACTTTCAAACAGTGGTCAACTACATCCATTGCAAAAATGTGATTTAAAATTGAGTTGACAGAAGTAAAAGATTATCAAATGACAGTGGTAGTGCAATCATAGTAGTCAAAAAACTACCGGAAAGAACATATAGAAATTAGCCAACGGAGCTCCAACTATGGTAATTGGGCCTGAAGAGTTTACCCAATAAGTAGAAATCCTACATAGTAACTGATGGATACAAATTCTAAATGTAGGAGTTGGTAATCGATACAATATTTACTAGGTGAAATAGATATCTAAATACACTTAGAAGAAAATCCATGAGGAAAATGAAATATACTTGTCACAAATGATACAATCCAAACCCCAGACACTTTTTATCCTTTTTTTTTTATTTGACAAGAAACCCCCAAACACTTACCGCAAATTTGTAACTTCTCACATTATATTTCCATGGTGTTTCTAATTCACTATGTTTAAGTAATGCTTTGATGAGCCGTCGATGGTGACTCAGACATCAGAAAGAAAGAAATATATTGCAGAGGCAATTTAATAGATTGCATAATAGTAATTAAGATAGCTATGAGATTAGCATCAAGACACAGAAGGTTAATGATCAAGAAGTAGCAACTAGAAAAGCTATAAATAATGGAAATTCATGTTATAAAAATAATGCCCAAGTTATGCCAAAAAAAAAAAGCCAGTGGAAATTTATGATCCAGTGATGTATTATAAATCCAAAAATTAAAATTCAGCTCAAGTTACTGACAATTCCCAAGTCTACTTTAACTATCAAACTAAAAATAACAAAATCTGCAGAGCAAAAACTTTTCCTTACCAAGCAACAAGTTACTACTCATCTTCAGTCCTATCTTACGAAGACTTTCTCTCTCCTCTTCTGAAATCATTTCTTGGTCTGGATTGAGCTCACTAGGTCTCCATGCAGAATTCAGCTTTGCCAACTCTTTTGCTGACTTCTCTATTTTGATGTTAAGCTGAAAAAATCATAATGAGTGTTTTATGTAAACAGCTATGCATCAAATAATAAGAGGCCAGCCATCTTACAATGGAAAGCTTGCGTTCTTGCTTCCTCAGTTCCCTCTTTAACTTTTCAATGTCAGCTTCCAATTGAAGTTCAAACCCTCCATTACCCTCCAAATCTCCAAATTCACTCTGGATATCTCGAAATTCTGATAAAGTTCCACTTTTGCCAGTGCTTTCCAGAAGCTCATTGGGCAAAATAAGAGTTTCATTTGCTTTCAGCTGTGCACCTTCTTCATGAAGTTGGCATTGTTTGAGCTCCATTTCTCTCTCAACTATCAGATTCACAAGTCCACCAGGTAGGAAGTCCTTGCCTCTATACAATATAATAAGAAACTTATTGCGCAACAACAGAACTCCTCCAGTTAGACGCTGAATTAGTGAGACATCATCGTTAGAATAAGTGAATTCTGCAGAAATTAATCAATGGAATGCAAGATGAGCTTACTATGGTCCATGGGCAAGCATGATGGGATTTCAATACATGGCAGCTTACCCTAGGACTCTTCCGTACACTCATTTCAAATCCAAACTCCAATGCAATTGATTAAGGTGCTGACGAGATGAGATAACAATAGCAGTATCATAAGTGCTTACTATGGTGATTCAAGCAAGGAAGGAAACAGCACATAGTGATACTTCAATGAAGACTATAGAGAATAGAGAACCTTGTCCCAAATGTTTGGTAATTAATATGCACCTAATGGCAGTTCTTGACGAGTGATGGCATATCAGGAAACTTGTCTACAGACTCAAAAATGGACAACTTGACCTTGAAGTATGTATAAAATACTAAACCCAACAGGTCATGGACTTTAAATTGACAGCTCAAAAGATTTGTATCTTCTCAAACTTGCCTTAAGTTCATCTGCCATTTGCTCATTATTGGTATTTGGAACTCCCCACTTTATTGCAATTTTTGCTATGAGACTTTTCTCCCACAATTTTAAGATAGCAGTAGCTAATCCTTGAAGTCTGTTGTTCCTCCCTTCAGAACATGAGAATAGACTAAATCAAGGAACCTTGGATAGGCAAAAGGTGCATGTAAAACGCAAAATCAACTGTGCAAAACCTTATCTCTATCATGCAAAATATCAAACTTTACTATAATTTTTATAAGTTTATACCTAGGTGCTTTGTCGATTACTAAAATAACATGTTTACAGCAGGGCAAGGCAATACCAAGGACGAAATGAGTAGGCAAAGGGTGAGCAAGCTTCCTCAAGTACGTCAGTTCATCATCTGTCAGCTTTGATTTAGCATCTGGTGGACAAGCCTAAAGGGGGGCTTGAATCCAGGAACCGCTTCTGGAAGCAAGTCTCCATCGACTGGCAATGGTTTCCACATCCACCAGTCAACGAAGCGAGGTCCTAAGCCATCCAACAATCGATCAGCTTCTCTCTCATACAGAGATCTATCTACTGGTTGACTTGCAAAACTTTTATCCACAAATATGCTAGTTCGAAAAGGGTTATCCTCTCCGTCCTTTACATACATGTTTTCATCCACAGTGGAGTTTGTAGATTTTATCTCAGAATTATTAACTTTATTTTCTAAATCCAAGTGAGCTGGTTCTGACAAAGATGCTTCTTGGCCACCAGCAAAGAGTGGATGCATCTTCACAGAAGATTTTGAAGGCAACTGATAATTGTCTCCTCTGTAAATAACATGAACATCTTTCCTAGTCCACACAACCAAGCCTCCTGTCTTCAGCTGTTTAAAAAAAGGAATTCAGAAAATCAATCACAGTATAGATTGCAGATTCATGAAAATGTCTGATTACTACAAATTGTGAAGTTAATGCATATAAACCTATTGCTCATCAATAGTATCTTGCTACTACATTTTAACAGATTTAGGCAATTGAAAATACAAAAGAAAAAAATTGTAAGTGCAACTGAAGGTGATGAATTGAAAATGAGACCTGTCTCCACCAATAACTCATCACATTACTGTTTAATAGTCAGAAGTCAAAAATAATTCCTCACAAGAACTCCTAATATTGAATTCAGAGAAACTAATAAACCGTAAAACTTGGCATGCTCCAGCTATAGAAACGCCCCCCAAACTATCAAAGAGGAAAATAGAGTACCAAAGATCACCCATATGAATTCTTTTCTATTAAGGGTGCAGATCAAAGTATATAATGATTAATCAGATAAAAAATATGATTGTGAAATGCAATTTTTATAAAATTACTACAGCAAATACAACATTAAAAATTCACCTAAATTGAAACTCTGTCCAATTCCAGCTTATGCATAATAGATTAAGTGACACTCTAATCACCCATAATAATTCCTTAAACATCGAATAGACAAATATGTCTCCATCATCAAGTCATAACTTCAGAAAATGAACAATCTATGAACTTAAATAGCTTAATTCAGAAAGAATAGAAGTAACACAAAGTTCAGAAAACCAAACCTCAAGAATTTCTCTGGCTCTATCCATATTTCGACGTAAAGGAATATCAAACTTCACCATAGCAAGCTCATTTCGCCTCCAAGCCGACCTAATCTCAAACACAACACTCTCAGTCACCCCAGCTTTCATCACCTTCACCCACTTCCTCATCTTTCTAGCCTCCTCTTTCAATCTCTCCAGCAACTCCCTTTCAAGACTCATCTCAACTTTAGTCACCACCTTCTCTTTCTTCATCCTCCTATACACAAACCTCTCCTCCTTCACCCATGGCACTTTCCCGCCAAAACCACCCTTCATTTCCGCGTCATCATTTCCATTCCTCTCAAACAACCCTCTAAACTCAAACTTCCCCATAAATTTTTCCTGGGTGTCATTCAGATTTTGATCTCTTTTCAGGGTGTCATTCCAATTTTTATTTTTTTTCTGGGAATCCTTCAAAATTTGATCTTTTTGCTGGGTATCATTCAGAGTTTGGTCTTTGTGAAGTTTTCCAATGTTCTCTATAATCTTTTGCATTGCTTTCTTGCCTCTGACACCGCTCTCTTTGCCAGTCAATGCCTTGTCTGTTTTCTCAAGGTTCTTTTTGCTTTTGGGCTTGGACGGGTTGATAATTTCGTGGGGTTGGAGAAGAATGGGAGACCTCATCCATGGAGCTGTGGGCATTTTAATGGGCGCATTGGATTGTGAGGTGGGACTTGGCGATAATGAGATTTCTGGGTTAGGGAATTTAACAGGTTTTGAAGAGTTTTGGGTCGGGTTTAAAGAGGAAGAAATTGGTGTAAAAGAATGAAATTTTAGGTAGTTTAGTGAAGAAGACGAGAGAGAGAGAGTGGCAGCCATAACTGTGGATTGGTGAATGGTTTATTTTCTTTGCTCAAACTCAAAAGAAATGATTTTCTATCTCACGTTCAATTGCTGAATTCAACTGACAACCTTTGTGACACACTTTACGTCGCATTTTATATTGAAATATCCTCCTAACCGTCTCTCTATAATCTATATAGTAGATATTAGGAGCATAACGTTTTGTAAAACTATTCTTAGATTTTTATTTTTTCTTCACGCATTTTAAAAAATTGTTTATGAGAAAAAGAAAATTATTTTACAAAATTTTGTGCTTAAAGTTAAAGATCTGAGGATGTGCTGGATAACATATATAAAATATTTTTTTAAAAGCAACACATAAAAATAATTTTTGATAATTCAAAAATTACATGTAATGAATAACAGGAAACTTTAAGGGTTTTGTTTTTAGAAAAAACTTTTAAGAATTGACAGTTAAAAAGGTAAAGTTGTCATTTTATAAATAAAATTTTTATAAATTAAAATATATACTACAAGTAGAAATACCATTTAATAATCACTGCTCTAAAAGAATTTTTTTTTTTTCTTTTTCCTCCGTAACCAAATCAAAACAACCCAAAATCTAAAACCTTTATTCAAGCAAATAATGATCACGCCAGATTTTCATCACGAATCAGGCACTTATTAATGACTTAAAAAATTAGTTTATAAATAATACTATTTATTTATTTATATATAATTAAAATTTATTTAATTTTTATTTTATATAAAGCACGACATTTTCTCATAATTAATCACATGATATTTTTATTACGATTTAAATAAATTTAAGATTTAATTTAGTTTATATTGCTCATCTCTTAAATTATAAAGAATCTACTACTCACGTGATAATTAAAAATTATAATTTAACTCAAATCCAAAAAAGAAACCTAGAAACTTGCCCAAGTCCAAAAAATTAGAAAAAAATTTCTCTAGTCGAGAATTTTTTTCAAAACTCAAAAACTTAGGCCAAATTTAAATTTTGTCCCTTTTTTTTAAGAAAAGTTTTAAATGAATTCCTAACTTTAATATATATAAATCTAATAATTGCTTTACAAAATAAATATTTTAAAAGTTCAAATTTAACTTTAAAAAATTAAAAAAATTTGTGGGTTTAAATCCGAATCCGGCTCGAACTAAAATAATGGGTAGAACCCAAGTTTCGAGTTCATACAATAAAATTCATATCCAGATTTAGTAGAACCCAAATTCGGATCTAAAGTTTGCTATCTTTAGTGATAATCTCTATTAGAATTTAAGATAAAGAATTTTCAGACCCACATAACTTATATTGTCCATCCTTCTAGAGTTATAAGGGACATGCATCCCATATAACAATATCCATTAAAGAGATTTTGAGAGTCTATATGCAAATAGCCTGTGCCACTAATAGGTGGCAAATAAGTTGTGCCGCAATGTGTCGTGCTGGTATGGGCACATCACGGGCTTTGCACGGCACAACACAACCTATGGACCATACCTTTTATTAAAAAAAAATTGAAATATTTTATTTTTTTTATATTTTAAAATAACTTTCTTAATAATTTATAATTAATTTTCTTATTAAATTTTTTAAATTTTTTAATAACAATTATTTTAATTATAATAATAATTATAATAATAATTGGCATTATAATATATATTGGATTAAAAATTTAAAATTGTGTTATAATCATAATTCATAATATAAATTTTAAAATTGCAATTCCATTAAAGATAAAAAAAAAAAATTGATATTATTCCAAATTTAAAATTATTGAATGCAAATACAAAAGCAAAGAGTCAAATTTATCACTATAGTTAAAATACATCCTAACTATGTTGGCACCTATTTAACTATCTAATATTTACAAATTCAATTCTTGTTACATCACTATAGTTGCAATATAAGTTTATATTTCTAAAATTTAATGATCAAATCTCAAAGTTGAAACTTTTGAAAATCTTTAATTATATCTTCTTACCAATTTTTCTTTTGGTCATCTGCATCATCTTAACCTTTTATGCATACTAAAACTTTCAAAAAATTTAATGTCAATCTTAATCACTTCTCGTCTAGTATTTTGCCCCTTATACTAAAAGTAAATTTTGACGCTACTGTAGATATTGAATATATTAGTAGATCTTAGACCATGATAGATAACACAGGATAAACTCTTTCGTTTAATTTTTACTATTTCAAAATCTGCATGTCTCTTTGTTGTTGTATACTTAACATAGAAGAGTAGTCAATATTAATATTATTTTTTTAAATTCATAAACAATAGATATATCGGAACTAGAACCTACCTTTCTTTTACCTTTTAGCAAAATAATTCAAGCAGCCAAATCATAAATAGGCTGCTCATAGATTTCTTATATAACTACAGTTGATCCAAATTTGTTCTCATAAAAAACATCACTAATATTATATATATATATATATATGACTCAAAGAATTAGAAGATGAAAACTTATACATACATGAACATGCTCAAATGACATTATTAAATACTTCTAAAATGCAATTTCCTAACCATTATTAGTTAGTATACTGTCTTTCATTTTATTATTATAAAAATATATAATATAATCATTAAAACTTACATAAGATTTCACCATCAAATATGCAGCACTCTAATGTATTTTTACGTCAAATTTGAACATTCTACTATCTAATTCTAAATTACTTAACACGTTTTTTAATTCTTGTCGTCTAGCAAATGATGAAGCAATCTATTTTATTGCTTCTCTAATTTTGTCAATTTGAGAATTAATTATATTTAAACCATCTTAAATAATTAAATTATAAATATGACAAAAACATCCTAAACAAAAAAAATTGAACAACGCACATGTATTAATTGAATTAAAAATAAATTTATAGCACGAGTATTTACAACTTGCATTATCAAAAGTAATATTAATATGTTTGTCAACAATTTAAAATTCTCTAAAATATTCATTAAAGAACTAAAAATAATATTAATTGTGTGTGGATATTCCAATTCACGAAAGTAATAATTCTTTTTTATAAAAACTATTCATTATCAATATAATACAGTATAATACAAATATATCCCAAATCATTGAACCCATCCAACAATCAAAAGTCACAACAAACACTTCTTAAAATTGTGAGATTTCTTCTATTAGTTTTTGTTTACTAACCATAAATATGGTGAAAATATCATTTTTTTTAACAATGTTTATAGGAACACGACAGAAGATGAGTTGAATGTATTATTTCATAAATTTTTCATATCTTTTGTCTTGGGTGAATAAGAGAGGTTGTTAACTTGTTGTAATATATCTGGCAAATTCAGTATGCATGCGCTGCTGATTTTACTAGAATCCAAAAAGACTTCCTCTAAGAGTACTTTGGGCAAGTTGAGTTTGAGTTGGCTTATTTAGACCATATTTATAAAAACATTGTAATGCCTAGTTCCTATGAATAGTCAGATACCTAGAATTTCGATATTTGACAATTAGGGAACTGTAGAAGTTTCAAATTTTGACCCTTTTTGAAACTTTTTTTAAATGTTTACGTGAGCCGTAATAGACCCAATTGGGTAATTTCATAGTCAATTTAGGCATTGGGTGCTCACTGAATATTTTTGAATTTTTTTTTCAGTTGACTAAGTAGTGAAAATTCAATATTTGTACCAATACTTTTTTGTGTAAGCATCACATCCTAAGCAAGTCATTTTTGTTGGATAAGAATGTGTATTTTAAGATATATGGACCAATCAAATTGAAAAATTTGCATGTATTAATCTATTATATTCTATTTTATTAGTTATTAGTAATAATTATTAAATTATTGGCCACCAATCAAAGACTTTTTAATTGAAGAACTAGGTAGCTATTAGGCATTTCTTGGAGGGCCATTATGTAATTTTTGAATATATATATATATAAAGGCCAAGTATTTTAATTGCAAGGAAGTGTTGAAAGAAAAAAAAAGGAACAAGAGAGAGAGAGAGAGAAATTCGGCCATGAAGGGAAAAGAAGGTGAACAGTGAAACTCATGACATTTCTAAGCCAAAGCAAGGAATCCACACCAAATTCAAGTTGTTTTCAAGTGCCTAAGCAAGATTCAAGGGTGGACTAAAGGTAAATTTGCTTTAAAATGTGAGAATTCCAAACCCTAGAATAGTAAATTAGGGTTTTTATATAATTGGACTTTAATTGAATAAATATAGAGCATTAGAATGAATTTGCGGAGTAGATAAGACCATAGGTAAGAAGAAATTTGAAAAATGGTAAAAATTTCATTTGGGTCATTTTGGCCATTTTGGGGTTTTTAGTGGAACAAGTACAATTAGCTAAAATTCAGGGTTAAGAACGAATTCTAGGACCCTTGAGATGAGTTTTGATAGGTGAAAATCGAAATTATGATATGAGACATAGTGGTTATTTATAACAAAGATTAGGGGTAATTATGTCCAAAGAAAATTATAAGGGATTATGAACCCCTTTGACAAAAAATGGTAGGTTGTGCATAAATTGAGATTGTTGGGGGCAAAATTGAAAAATTTTGAGAGGAATTTTGGTGATGGCCGAAAATGTGCACTATGGGTATTTTGATAATTTTGCCATTTTAGGGGGACTAAAGCGTAATTTATGCTTTGTAGGTGTCAAAGGTCGAAACCGGTGAAAGGATAAGCCCGGAAAAAAAACTTTAGCGTAGGACAATTGGTGAGTGAGAAAGCAATTAAAAGAAATTGAATGCAACTTATTTTAAATTATTAATATTTATGTGCTTTTTAATTTAAATATTGTTGTTTCAGCTAATTTACTCAAGTTACTTGATTTTTAAGAATTTTGGAAAACATAATGATATTTTATTTGATTTTTTTTTGATAAAATGATAATTGAAAATTTATCATTTAGAAATACCGCAAAATTTTAGAATTATAGTTCAATATTTTCAATAGTTTAGAGATTTATTTTTTAGCAGTAAGAAACAAATTTTAGAAATTTACATATCAATTTTAAGAAACAATATTTTAGATACGATCAGTTTTTAAAGGGCAGTGGTACCCCATTTATCAGTTATTAGTTATTAGATTCAGATCCCTGTGGGGATAGTATAGACCCGGCTGGTACATCTCGTATGCATGGGCAGGTCAGTTAGTTGGGTTGAGTGTTACTAACTCTGGGGAGTCGAGGTGTCGAGTCAATGAGTCGTTGATGCTACGAGGTGTTGTCTCACTATATGTCTGCAATGTATATTTCGCCACATAAACAATAAGATGTCTCAGATTTATCAGTTTATCAGATTGGTCACAGCGGTTGTTGTTAGCAGAGACCGCCCTGTGACCGACTCATTTTATCGGCCACAGCTACGAGTGGGTCCAGCATTAAGGTAGTCATTGGTGCTTTTTAAATAAACTAAAATCGAGCGAAAGTTTTAGACAATTGTATGAGATATGTAGTTTTTGTTTTCCAGAAAATAAAACGTTTGTTAATAATGATTACAGATTTCAACAGTAGCATATTAAGTTTAAAAAAAATTAAATAAAGAAAATCGTCCGGTAGAGTTTTACCAGTATTTGAGATTTAGAAATGATTTAGAACAGTTTTCAGTACCTTTTAGAATTTTCAGTATGTTTTCACAATTATTCAGATTTCACACTCACTTATTGAGTTTATCAACTCACCATTTATTTTTTGTGTTTTTATTTTTCCCCTTAAGTACAGCCAACAGCGTATAGCCTACAATTTCTCCTGTAAATCAGTAATGGACCAGCCCTACGACGATCTCCTATGCATGTACAGAGCTATAAGTATACATTTAGTACATATACATGTATTATATTTAGTTTTGTATTGTATAGCATGCATAACAGATTTTGGAACTAAAATGAATATTTATGCCTTTTTGAAATGATTGGTTTTCTTGCTATGGATGTCTGTTGGTGTATGAGCAAGAATGCATGTGTTGATTGATTTGGGAAGGGACGGGAGGTCCTATTTGCAGCTGAGAGATGTGCGAAATATTTAGAGTGTATTTTTTGCAGGTTTATAAAATATAAATTTTCAGGAAAAATAGAGGAAACTCTGTTCGTTTTAATCAAGAAATTTTAGAAAACTCAAAAAAATTTCGTGTTTATGAAAATATATCTAAAAGAAATCAAGAGAAATTTTAGGGTTCACCTCATGGAATTTTCTAAGATTGATAGCGGACTTTGGGGAGCATTCTGTTGGGGTGCCCGACAGGGATTACCTAGGTCCACATTGTAGAATTCTGGGTGGGTTTTGTACGAATGGTATCAGAGCAAGGTTTTCAATATTTTGAGTTAAACATTTATTTTGGATCGAATTTTTGGGTATTGCATGCATTTTCAGCTTTATGAAAATTGCATTTCATGCATAATTAATATGCATCGTTGTGGATGACCACCTATTAGAAGAGTCATTACTCGGGCTGCAGTACCTGAACCAAAACAAGTTAATGAGTCAATAAATGCCCCGAGACTACTAGCCCCTCCGGAGTCGCCTCAGCGTGTGAGGCCGTAGGGTGGAGCTATGGATATAGCACAGATTGCTCAGATGTTAGATACCGTAATTCAATAGCCGAGAGAGTCAGGGGTATCGTTAGAGCGCCCCAAGAAATTGGGCGCCACATCATATGATGGCACCGGAGATCCAGAGAGAACATTATCATGGTTGGAGAACAATGAAGAGATTTTTCAGATCAAAGGTGCTCCAAGGACCAGATGGTCTCTTACTCAGTGTTCCTGCTCAAAGAGAGAGCAAAAGACTGATGGAGGGCGCTACAGAGAAGGCACACAGAAGGTATATCTTGGGTATTATTCAAAAGAGAGTTCTCGAAGTTTTATCCTAAAAGTTATAAGGATGCCTGGATAGAGGAATTCTTTAAATTAGAACAAAGATCGCTGTCAGTAGCAAAATATGAGAAAAAATTGCTATAGCAGATAAGGAGAAGCAGAAAGTGAGTAGATTTGCTGTAGGACCCAACAGAACAAGCCAGTCTAGTGGAGGAGTTAGTTGAGGTGGGGGCTTAGGAGGACAGTCGAGTAGACCTCGTACCCAGGCCAGGATGTTCGCGGTGATGCAGCAAGAGGTGAAGGCGACACCAAATGTAGTCATAGGTACACTGTCAGTAATTAATCAACATGCTCATGTATTCATTGATCCTGGAACTACCCACTCTTTTGTATCTATAGGATTTGTAACGATTGTGGGCGTAGTGCCTCAATTATTATAGGATAGTGTAGCTATGTCTCTTCTTATCGGGGATGTTATAGTGGCTGATAGAGTGTGCAGGAATAATGACATTAGTATTGAGGGTGGTCAAGAGTTTTTAATAGATCTGATCCTCTTGGATATTAGGGATTTTGATGTGATTCTGAAAATTGATTAGTTGTCCACTTATCAGGCCACAATGGATTATTTTAGGAAGGAGATTCGGTTATATAAGCTAAGGATTCTGAGGTCATTTTCTGTAGGACTCTGAGAATTCTTCCCACTAGTATCATATTAGCAGTTAAAAGTGAAGAAGCTGTTGAAGAAATCGTGTCAAGGCTATCTTGTATATGTCATTGAGGCTAGAGACGGGGGTACGAAATTGGAAAATATCACAGTAGTTGGAGAATTTTTGGACATGTTCTCAAATGATTTACCAGGATTACCCCTAGATAAAGAGGTGAAATTTAAAATAGAACTAATCCCTAGTACGAAACCAATATATAAGACACCCTATAGAATGGCTCCTTTCGAGTTGAAAGAATTAAAAGCACAGATGGAGGAGTTAGTGAATAAGGGCTTTATCCGGCCGAGTACATCCCCATGGGAAGCGCCAGTATTATTTATGAAAAAGAAAGATGGAAGTATGCAATTGTGTATTGATTATCGAGAACTCAATAAGGTAACAGTACGCAATTAGTACCCACTTCCAAGGATCGACAATTTATTTGCAGTTGTAGAGAGCCAGAGTATTCTCTAAGATAGATATGAGGTCGGCTATCATTAACTGAAGATACGGAAAGAAGATGTTCTTAAAACTGCCTTCAGGACTAGTTATGGGCATTATGAATTTTTATTCATGCCTTTTGGGTTGACGAATGCTCCAACTGTATTTATAGATCTGATGAATCAGATATTCAAGCCATTTTTGGATCAGTTTGTGGTGGTATTTATTGATAAAATACTGATATATTCACGTAGCAAGGAGGAGCATGTAGAGTACTTGAGGGCAATTCTACAGACTTTAAGAGAACATCGATTATATGCCAAGCTTAGCAAGTGTCAATTTTGGCTGGATAAGGTTACATTCTTGGGGCACGTTATCTTGATAGACGAGGTGTTAGTGGATCCTCAGAAGATCGAGGCTATACTGAATTGGAAGTAGCCCATAAACGTGACAAAGGTTTATAGTTTTCTAGGTTTGGTTGGATATTATCAAAAATTTATGGAAGGGTTTTCTAAGATAGTCGCCCCGCTGACTAAGCTAACTAAGAAAGAAGAGAAATTTGTGTGGTCAGAAGTTTGCCAACAAAGTTTCAATGAGTTGAAGAGGAGATTAACCTTAGCCCTAGTGCTTACACTTCCGTCGGGGAATGATGAGTTCATCGTATATTGTGATGCCTCCAGGCAAATTCTGGATTGTGTTTTAATGCAGAATGAAAAGGTGATAGCTTATGCTTCAAGACAACTGAAAAGACATAAGTAGAATTACCTTATACATGACCTAAAGCTAGCTGCAGTAGTATTTTCCTTGAGGATCTGGAGACATTATTTATACGAAATTCCCTACAAGATATTTACAAATCATAAGAGCCTGTAGTATTTATTTACACAGAAAGATCTGAATATGAGACAATGAAGATGGCTTGAATTAATAAAATATTATGAATGCACCATTGAGTACTATCCGGGAAAAGTGAATGCGGTGGCAGATGCTCTTAGTAGGAAGGTCATGGGTTCAGTGGCTCACTTAAGGCCCTCTCATTTATCGATATTATTAGAATTGAAGTCTTTAGGTGTGAAGTTAGAATTATTAGAGTTAGGAGCATTGCTAGCTACATTTCAAGTTAGGTTGAAACTTATTGATCAGATTAAAGAGCTACAGGTTCAAGATTCTCAGATGATTAGATTAAAGAATAAGATCATAGAGGGACAACAGAAAGATTTTACAATAACTGAGGATAGTACAGTAATGTTGGGTCAGAGATTATGTATTTCGAATATGGGAGAAATAAGAAAGGGGATTATGGAAGAAGCTCATTCATCAGCCATGCATCCGAGGAGCACCAAGATGTACCGGACCTTGAGGGAGCATTACTGGTAGAAGGGCATGAAGAAAGACATAACTGAATTTGTCTCTAAATACCTAGTATGCTAACAGGTGAAAGCGGAGCATCAGAAAGCTGCAAGTCTCCTACAGCTACCTCCGATTCCAGAATGAAAGTAGGAGCCCATTACTATGGATTTCGTAGTAGGGTTTCGCGTAGCCAGAGAGGGCATGACGCTATATAGGTGATTGTAGACCGACTGACGAAGTCCGCCCATTTTCTGCCCATCAAGAGTAATTATACCTTAGAGAAGTTGGCCCAATTGTGTATAGATGAGATCGTGCAACTTCATGGCTTCAGATCAAGATCCACGGTTTACTTCTCGATTTTGGTCCAGCTTACAGAAGGCTTTAGGCACTAAACTAAATTTTAGCATAGCTTTTCATTAGCAGTAAGAAACAAATTTTAAAAATTTACATATCAATTTTAAGAAACAATTTTTTAGATACGATCAGTTTTTAAACGGCAGTGGTACCCCATTTATCAGTTATTAATTATTAGATTCAGATCCCTGTGGGGATAGTATAGACCCGGCCGGTACATCTCGTATGCATGGGCAGGTCAGTTAGTTGGGTTGAGTGTTACTAACTCTAGGGAGTCGGGGTGTCGAGTCAATGAGTCGTTGATGCTACGAGGTATTGTCTCACTATATGTCTGCAATGTATATTTCGCCACATAAACAGTAAGATGTCTCAGATTTATCAGTTTATCAGATTGGTCACAGCGGTTGTTGTTAGCAGAGACCGCCCTGTGACCGACTCATTTTATCGGCCACAGCTACGAGTGGGTCCAGCATTAGGGTAGCTATTGGTGCTTTTTAGACAGACTAGAATCGAACGAAATTTTTAGACAATTGTATGAGATATATAGTTTTTGTTTTTCAAAAAATAAAAATATTTGTTAATAATGTTTATAGATTTCAGCAGTAGCCTATTAAGTTTTAAAAAAATTAAATAAAGAAAACTGTCCGGTAGAGTTTTACCAATATTCGAGATTGAGAAATGATTTAGAATAGTTTTCAGTACTTTTTAGAATTTTCAGCATGTTTTCACAATTATTTAGATTTTACACTCACTCATTGAGTTTATCAACTCACCATTTATTTTTTGTATTTTTATTTTTCCCTCCAAGTATAGCTAGCAGCGTATAGCCTATAGTTTCTCCTGTAGATCAGTAGTGGACCAGCCTTACGATGATCTCCTATGCATGTACAGAGCTATATATATACATTTAGTGCATATACATGTATTATATTTAGTTTTGTATTGTATAGCATGCATAACATATTTTGGAACTAAAATGAATATTTATATCTTTTTGAAATGGTTGGTTTTCCTATTATGGATGTCTGTTGGTGTATGATCAAGAATGTATGTGTTGATTGATTTGGGAAGGGACGGAAGGTCCTATTTGCAGCTGAGAGATGTGCGAAATATTTGGAGTGTATTTTCTGCAGGTTTATGAAATATAGATTTTTAGGAAAAACAGAGGAAACTCTGTTCGTTTTAATCCAGAAATTTTAGAAAACTCAAAATTTTTTCGTGTTTATGAAAATATATCTAAAAGAAATTAAGAGAAATTTTAAGGTTTGCCTCATGGAATTTCCCAGGAATGATAGCGGACTTTGAAAAATGTTCCATTGGGATGCTCGACAGGGCCTACCTAAGTTCACATTGTAGGATTCTGCGTCGGATTGTGTCAAATATACCTTGGCATTTCGATTCAAATGGCTGATACCGTAAGCTGCTTTGCCTTTAAAGTTTTACTACAAAACTTACAAATAACTTTTTCTTCAATTCATAAAAGTCATATTTGTAAGATTTTCCAATGTGAAAAAATTTTAAATATTTGATGTTCGCCTTCTTTTTGATATTTTAATACTTTTTAATATTTTCAGTTATGAAAGCAGATTAACTACTAAAAATTTATGTTGATAAGATTGAAATATATTTAAATTCATTTGGAGTATTGATATTGAAATTTGTCATTGTATAAATAATAAATATGTACTTAAAAAAATAAATAATTTGGTAGAATATAATTTTTAAAAATAGTTGAAATAATTTAGGAGAAATTTGAGTTAAATTAAAAGAGTGGAGAATAGATTGAAAAAGTGGAGAGTATAAAGAGAAGAAATCGAGTTAAGTAATATCAGAATGGGAAAGGTGTGAGGTGCCTTTTATAAGGCACCCAACCCCTTCTTTACCATTAATCAACAATCACAATTTGTGACTAGCAGTTTTTTTTTAATTTTTTTATAAAAAAAAATGTCAATGGACACAACCTAGTGGGCCTACCATGTCAGTATGGGACGACACGACTTCCTACCATGTCAATGGGTTATGTTAGACTAAGGTCCAAGTTTCGTACTAGCCTAAGCACAAAAGTCCATTAACCATGTTTAAATGCCACTTATTACAAGTTGGGTACTTATTATTGAGTCAAAATACTAATCTGTTAAGTAATACTACATATCTACTTATATATATATATATATATATATTTAAATTTTACCTAATTTTTAATCGATATAGAATGTGACACTTGGCAATGATAGCATAAGGGCACCGTGGCTATTGTTCAGCAATTTTTTCTCTCTCCAACTATCCATTACTTGAAATCTTAATTCTAATTAATTATATAATTAAAAATTTTAATTTGTTTGTGGAGCCATTGCCAAGCCTAACGCAAATGTTCGCAGTGTCTCCAATCTCCCATTACTTGAAACCTTAACTCTAATTTGTTATGTAATTGAACACTCTCGTTTTTTGTACTATTGAAATCATAATTTGCCCATTACTTGAAACCTTAACTATAATTTGTTATGTAATTGAACACTCTCATTTTTTGTACTATTGAAATCATAATTTGTTGTGTAAACGATATAGGTTTTGAGTGTAATCCATAAAAATTGATTTTAATTTGTAAGAATAAATTCTTTTTTTAATTAATTTGTTAAAGATATTTGTATAGATACGGAGAAATTAAAAAAAAAGTATAAAGTGTAATTATTTATTACTTCAGTATTTTTCATAGACTAGAAATTAAGTGAAGATAAAAATTAAAAAATAAAGGAGAGAAAAATGAAAAATATAAAATAAATATTCATAATGTACTTTAAGGGTATTTTTGTCTATTTAAATTAATGTTGTACAACTACGAATAATAAGATCATTTAACAGCCGACTATCTATTTTACCGTTCAAACGAAATAAAATCTGTAGTGAATCTAAGAGGAGTATTAACACTGTCACCCCTCCGAGGTTTACAAAAATTAAACTTTAATTGTTTAATTATACTGGTGGCTTTAGTTTTAACCAGGGAGAACGACTTTTTTCCCCTTAAGATTTTAGTTAATTTTTATTTTTTTAATTTTAAAAAATATTAATTTTTTTTTACTATTATCATTATTTGACAGTATAAAAAGAAGAGAGTTCGAAAGAAATTAAACTTTTAACCTCAAAAATAAAACTATTAATTTTCATCATTAAATTAAATTAAAACTTACATAATATTTTATAAAAATTAATAAAATAAATTATTAATTTTAAATTAAATAAAATTTGATTCTCAAAAATCATAAATAATAATAAGTGTAAAATATTTAAAATATTGTTTAATTAAAATAAACTTACAAAATGAGTTTTTTTTAAGAAAATTATTATAAACATCTTCTCATTTTTTTAATTATTCTTAAATTAATTAAAAAGAAATAAAAAAGTATTGATAATTATGTTAATTATCAAAAAATAGTTTTCTCATAAAACTCAAAACTTATTTTTCATACGTAGCTATCAATTATTATTAATTTTTTTAATATAATATAAAATTTTCTTTATTAACAACTCATTTGAGAGCATAAAAGAATTTGACATTATTTGTAGTAATTTATTTTAATTTAAAATTTTATAAAAATTATTTTTTTATGAGTTGAATGTAATTTTTAATATTTGCTGTTTACAATTTTTTTTTTGGTGAATTCTCATAAGTTATAATTTAAATTTTAAATTCTTCATGAAATTTTATTTTATTATTTAATATTAAATAATAACAATTCACGTATGAGCTAGAAAATAACTTTATTTTTAATATGTATTATATTTTACTATTTTTTATTATTTTAGCTTAATTTTAAAAAATTATAAAATACTTCATTTTTATAATAAGTTCCTAAAACTTAATCTTTAGGTCTTTTGTTGTAAACATGTACATATTTAATTAAATTTATTATTTATTATATTATTTTACACTATTATTGTTTATGATTTTTGAGTATCAAAATTTATTTAATTTAAAATTTATAATTAATTTATAGGATATATATTCTTTATAATGTATTTTATAAAATTTAGTTTGGCCTAATGGTGAAAATAAATAATTTTATCTTTGAGGTTAAGGGTTCAATTCTCTTAAAAAAAAATTTTTGCTCTCATTTATTTAGGGACAAAACTGTCAAACTATATATTATCAAAGATAAAATTATTAATTTATTAAAAAATTAAAAATAACAGAATAGTGATAATAAAATTGTAAGCAATGGTAACAATAGGAAAATTTTGATACTTTTTAAAACTAAAGAAGGTAAATGAATATTAATTAAAACTTCATACAAAAAAAAAAAATCGTTTTCCTTTTAATTATATTGTCACATCTTTTTTTTAATTTGAAAGATGAAATGCCTTTATCCTTAATATTTTAATAATTTATATAATAAAAAAATTTAATCATAAAAATATTTTTTAACTTTTAAATTAAATAAAGAGGTGACTGTATTAATATCCCGAATATAAGACTTCAATTGTCAATAGTCTATATTAATAATAGTTGTCTATAAAAAAAGTGCAATGTAGGAATTTATAAAATTAAAAGTATACAGTATTTATTTAAATAACTCAATAGTAAAAAGTTTAAAGTACATTATTCTTTTGTTAAAGTAAAAATTTTAAATACAAAATTCTCATTCTCTCATATTAAAAAGAATAAAAATAATAAAATTGGCGTAAAAAAATATAAAATGTAGGACATCATAAATATTCGAAGTGCACGGTGAATGGTAGTCCTAAAATTTGAGAACACAATGATATATGAAGGAGGTGGAATAATGAAAATTTTCCCTTCTTGTAAATGATGTGTTAAATGTTGATAATTATGTGGTGTACCAAAAGCAAAAATATATTAGATACATAAAAAAAAGTCTCTTTCAAAATAATTATGATATTTCCTTTTGTCAATTATTTAACATTTTGTTGCACAACTATTAAATTATGAATGAGTAGTGTTATACTTATAAAATTAGAATATGTATGTATTATATTTCAATTACTATATCATAAATTAATAATTATTATTTGTTAACTAGTTGTTGTTTCTTTTTAATTTTGTAATTATAACGCTATTATTATAAAATTAACAATCGAGATATAAATTACATATTTTAGTTTTATTTTTAATTAATTCAATGGGATTTTTTTATTTAATCATAAATAAATAAATAAATTTTATTTATTTAATATTTTAAACAAATAATGACTAATTAAATAATTTATTAATTATTTTTAATGAAATATTATTAAATAATAAAAAAATTTATTTTATGATTAAGTAAATAAATAAATAATTATTATTTATAAATTAATTATTTTATATATTTATTTAATAATAAATATAAATATATATTTTGAATGGAGTGTGTTGCGCATGCAACATGCATGTATGGGACGCCTATTGAGCGTGTCACTCGCTGTGTATCGTGCAATATGCATGTGTGAGATACTTATTGGGCGCGTTCCACCCGCAATGTATACCATGCTGCTTGCACATGCATGTTGTATATGCATGTCAAAGGCACCATACATTAAGTAGAGAATATATATATATATTTTATCAAATAAATAAATAATTTATTACTTAATCATTAAATAAATTATTTGTTATTATTTAATAATATTTCATTAAATATTATTAATAAACTATTTAATTATTTATTTAAAATATTAAATAAATAAAGAATTATTTATTTATAATAAAAAAATCCAATTGAATTAATTAAAAAAGAAAATATAATATCTTATTAAATTAATTAAACAAATAAAAAGAAAATAAACGATAGGAAAAAATTATAAAAAACAAAAAGAAAAGAAAATTTTAAAACAATTAAATTAATTTAAAAAATAAAACAAGAAGTGATTCGTTGACCATTTTGCAAGCTGTAAATGGGATCCGCAAATCACTTCACGAATTTCATTTTGCGGGCCGCAAAATTGTTTCCATTCTTAAGATTTTTCTCGATTCATTCTATTATTCTCCCCCGTGAAATTGTTTCTGTTCTTCAGATTTTTCTCATCCTATTATTCTCCGATTCATTTTATTTTTTATCGACTCACTTTTTTTCTACTATTTTATAACATAACACTTCATACTCATAAATTTATAAAATAAACACAAAAAAAAAATTTCAAAATTTTCAATTTCTACAAAGAGAACAAATTTAAATATTTGGTGGAAAGACTCAAAAGCCTAATTGTTCAATTGTTCATTTTTTGGCTAATACATATATTAACCATTCATTTGAAGCTAAAAAAGAACATTACCTACCATTTATGAAAAATTCCAAAATACATTTGAAGCACATTTTTTTGGTGAACATCATTCCAGCCACGAGAAAAATGTACTCCCATTTAAAATATGCCCCACAAATTGTACAATACATCTTCTAAATGCTTACTGGGCTGTGGGGCTTATGCCAAGACGCAAACTAATTTCAGGGAGAAAACAAACCTCCCACTTACTACCCAGAAAGCTCCTTTCTTCACTAGGGCCAACTTTTTAGTCAAAGACACAGGAGAAAACTAACAAACCGACAACACTTACACGGAAAAAAGACCACATACATCAGAAGAAAACCAACCAAAATGCAATACTACCCATTGAATTTTTCTAAGACCAGATTCAAGGTAAGCACAAGCACATCACTTCAGCTTCCCACTTGTTTCATCCTCGGGATCACGAAGGGTTCCAAGCATCCAATCCATCCATATAGTGTAATGGCCATAATTATGACGGTATGTGGTGTGGTGAATGGTGTGGTAGCCAGCACCCATAACAGGCCAGAGATTGCCATGGATGCAGTCATGTATGTTTGCCGTCCATATGGCCTCAAGGAATAAGAGTCCTATATGTGTGCTAAAATGGGTTGGCACTATGAAGAGTGCTATAACATGTGGCACAGCCTGCAGAATACCATCCAATGGGTGAAATGCCAAACCTGAAATAAAGAAATACATTTTAGTCACTAGTGCAATGAGCTAATCCCAGAGGAAACAAAAAGTGCACTGAAAAGCTATCTGGTAGTGAATGTTTAAGCAGAACCATAAGAAAATAGATAGATGCCATCTCTACAAAATTTCACACTACGATTCAGTTCAAATTAAAGTCATTGATCTGACTTCAACAAAAAAACTTCACCATAATTTCCCCAGTTCTCTCTCTGTTTGAATTAATAATAAATAAGCAAGGTTTGTTAACCAGCTTGGGTGAATTTATACAGCTATAAGATGACTGGTTGGAATCAGAATTTAAAACTGCCAGAAAGAAATAAATTTTCAGCCATAGCCATCTTTTTCTGTGGCCGACTTTTGCACCGTTCTCATCTGTGACCTTAAATACATATAGTTTATGTTATCAATCTTTATATTGCCTACCTCAATAAAAGCAGAATATGTAACATCTATTTCAAACTCCATTAAATGACAATTTCAGATCCAAAGTCAAACTTCTTGGCAGCAGGACAAGGAGGGTCATTTCAACTAAAATCATCTAATTGAAAGGATTGAAATTAAAAAGGTTATAATTGATGAAATAGAAATTAAGTCTTCAATGGTAAGCAAGCATGAGAAGAAGCTTTTATAATGATTGTACCAATTAAGGACGCTAAGGATGCCTTGAAACTCTTTTGAAGCTATTGATGAGTAGATAACCTTTATGAAAGTTCATAGATGCTAAAACTGGTAGCAACTTGTAATTTCACTATTAGACAAGATCAATGAGAAGAGTTTATTATATTCATCCATAATTATTGGTCTTTTATTCAGATTGAATTGTGCAGAACTGCATCACCAATTTGAGACATGTAATTGCAGAAAACATGCAGAATGACTAGGTGTTGACAGAGAAAATCAATGAAGGACTAGCAGTTTAGTGATGAACCTGGTTGTTACAATGGTTAAGCCCACTTTTCACTGACATGAACACAAGAATGCACATTCTAAGTAGATAAAAGGTAAGATATGACCATATTTCTAGTTACCAGTCAGCCTAATAATCAAATCCAGAAAGAATTTTTAACTTTACCAGCCACAACAGATATTACAGAAATTAAAGTGAGTAGTCTGAAAACATACCAGCAAATGGAGAAAGAGTATTCTGCTTGTTGTAGATGTGATGGGTTGCATGCAAATGCTTGTATAGAAATTTTATGTCATGCAGTTCTCTATGCATCCAATAAATTCCAAACTCCACAAGTACAAGATAAATAACCAAATACACTAGGTAGGCAGGCCAACCAACATCACTTATTCTGGAGAAACACTGTGTCCAGCCATTTTCGACCATGTACTCGGCAAGAGTTGGAAGGGCACAGTACCATGGCATTGCCTTCATAGCAACATATATTTGCAGCAGCATGGCTTTTCTAGTGGGGATGGTATCTGCAAAGAGCCAAAGAGAATGTCCAAGGAAGAAACAGACATGTCAAGTTAGGCGCTTGTAGTGAAAATCCATCAAAATATCAAGAAGAAATGAACAACAATCATAGGCTTCAGTTTCATGAATATTGCATGATTTACTTGTGCTAAAAAAATAAATCATGGCCGTTCCATAAACCATAATCTTCCAACAGATCAGCAACTTTCAGGAGTTGAATCAGTATACACAAAGATATTTCTATGTCATTAATACAAAAGAAAAAGCCACATAAGTCCTAAACCTGGGTAATTTCTGTCTACACAATGCCTTCTGAGTTCATGCCACCATCCACTCAAAAGGTTATTGTTCTCTTGATTTTCCATTTCAGGACTGCAAAGGATATTTGATCTTCTGTGACCTACTTACAACATTCTAGGATGTGAAGTATTGTTCCTTTGATATGTCCATAAAATGTTCATTGCAGAGTACTTTTTGATAGCACTTGAAAGCTATTTTGTTTAAGTGACATGCAGGATCTGATTGTCAATCTAAATATTGCTTTGTTCATTCATTCATTAATTTCTCATATTTACTGCAATTAAGAATTAAACACATTAAACAAATCATATTTCGTCGGAATTACATACTTGTGTTAGGCAACTAATAATTTAATTGACAAACAAGAATAGTCACTGGATCAACCATCAGACAAAACAAAAATAGTAGATATAGGTTCAAAGTTAAAAGAGTGTTCAGATTTAAGAGTTAGAAGGAAAAAAAGAATCTGATGACATCAACAAAAGACATTTTTATGAAAACGTGAACTGACACAACAAAAACGACATAATACCTAAAAAAAAAACTTATAAGTTGACTAATGATGAAACCATGTTCAAACTCAATCAGTAAGCCGAATCAGTAACTTCACCAAATTGGCTATAGTGTTAGCAATGTTCTGAGGTAAGAACCAAGCCGCATGTTATATTATAATAAGTTTTATCAATCGACTGATTGACCACAGATTTAAAATTAAAAAAACTAATCAAATCCAATTCACCATAGCTCAAAATTTAAGGCCTCTCATATCATATCAAACATGCATTTACAAATCACGAGCCAAACTTAACCCATCCAACGTAAAATGAAATCATTCCAACACAAACGATCAAAAACAAAATCAAAAAATACAAAAACAATCCAACAAAATCCACCGATTGAAGAAAAAAAAACAACCACCCAGATAAAATAAATAAATAACTAATTTCCAAGCAAACCAAACCCATCTCACAAAACAATCTAAAAAAAAAGAACATGTATATTTACACCTTTGGGGACATAAACGTTGCGTTTCAAGTAGTAGATGTAAAAGCACCACAAGAAGCCAGAGATGAAGTAGAGGATAGTGCCGGCAATGTAGTTACGAAGCCACGTCTGCAAAATATGCGGAAGAGGGTCCCACAGTCTCGACGGCAACAAGTTCCCCAACACAATGCGGTTATACAGCGTGGTCTCGTCCACGAACAGCTGCAGATAATCATCCGCTGCCATCATTGGCCCCCGCCCCTCGCCTTCCGGCGATTGGAAAAAGAAAGAAGGTGAGAGGAGACAGGTGCGAGCTGGAGAAGAATTTGTTTGAGTTGGCGTTTTGAAAGTGCGGGAGATTCTTTGTTTATGACTTAAAAGAGAAGACAACAAAGTGAAAGTAGTGAATAATCATAACGCTGGTGGGAGTAGCCCACTGATGGTGGCATTTTTTCACTGTTACGTGCTCCAATCATCTGTCGCCACGTAGGTAGAAAAATAGGAGATGGTGATAGGTGATGGTAGATTTGGTTCGGATTATATATTATCCCAACGTTTAATACACAAATAAATCAAAACCTCCATTTAAGCTTAGCACGAGCAAGATTCTACTGAAACTGGAAGACGAATCTTTCTGTGGGTGGGATTCGAATTTAAAGTAATTCTGTGGGGGATAATAACATTATGCATTTTAAAATAATATTAACTTTGTCCAATCATATCTCACAATTCAGAACGGTCCAACAGAAATAGAATATATAGGTTGGCTGGCGGACCACTGATTTGTAGGGTGAAGGCTACCCCACATTTTGGGAAAAAAAGATGAACACAAACAAGTAACAACACACACTAATCACTAAGGAGTTGGTGTACTGTGTGGGGTATTACTGTAAGGGTAGAGCCATAGGCTTAGCCATTTAAGCATTTCTTAAGAAGTCACACTAGTACACATTATTTTCCTACTGATTTGTGCAAAGTCCAATTTATATATTAAGATTGTTTTTTATTCATTATTATTCCTCATTAAATGTGTGAAAAATAGTGATTAAATTTTTTAAATCATATTATAAAAAAAGAGACGATATAAAATGACAAATATTATAAAAAAATAAAAATAAGGCTAAAGTTGTTAATTTAGAGTTAAAAATAAATTTCAAGTCTTAGTATTGTAGCATTAAAGTCGGAACGTCTGGTGCTACAGTGTTAAAAATTAGAAAACTAACTTTGTGATGTCACAGATGAATGCTACAGGATTAGTGTGATTAATCTTATTTTAAATTTTTTATTTTAATTGAGGTAAATTTTTTTTTTCAACTTAAATTAGGATTTGTATAGAAAGTTACATATTATAATATATTTTTATATTGACTTGAAAAATATCACTAAAAGTTGAGAGTTTTTATTGTATCTTAAAGTGAACTATTTTGAGATTTTTTTTAATGATTGATTCATTAATACTTGTGTGATTTCTTGTTCTTGCAATTCTTTTTTCTTTATTAAGTTTTTAATTTTATTTTCTCTGTTAATTATAATTGAAAATTTTCAACAAAATGTATTGACTCTAAATCAGTCTAACTACTATGCTAAACTATGCATTATATTATAAAAAGTCTAAGTATTTGTTAATTTTTTAATTAATGTGATAATTATATAATATTAATTAATAATAAATTTTAAATTAATTTAGATACAAAGGAACTACAACATTATTTATATTTTATTAAACGAAGAATTCAACATAAGCAAGCAGTTAATGATTATCAATAATATATTGACTAATGTTAATATGACTTCGTTTTTTTTTTAATTATCAATACAATATTTTTGATTTTATGATTGTCTGTTAAAGATTATTTTATTTCAAAGTATACAATGAAAGAAGAATGTAGTTTGTGATTTGTTGAAGTAAAAACACAAAAATAAGTAAAATCACTCAAATAATATATGTAAAACAAGTAATTAAGGAATAAAGAGATAAAAAATAAAAGAAGAACACACAAAAAATTACGTGGTTCGACAACTTATTTATGTTCACAGCAGATCAAGATCATACTCTTCTCTTATTATGAATCACAAGGTACTCACAAAGTATATCTTTTATAAGAGAGATTATAAAGAAAACTCTCTCTTACACTCTAAGAATTTTCTCTCACAAAAAACCATAAAGATTTCTTACTTATCACTTAGATCTATTAGGTTATCACAAAGATTGTTAATGATCACTAAGATGTGTTTACAAGCCAATTGATAGCCTTTATATAGGCTTTAAGATGTCTTAGGTTTATCCTAAACGTGTGAGAGTCGTATTAAAGAGTTCTGAAGCAAGTGGGAGGCGAAATAAGGAAAACTCAAAACGGATTCCCGTGCCTAGCACTACAGTGCTCAGCTTTCACCGTCGTGGCGCTAGTGCGTTCGTCTGGGCGCCGCAGCACTCGTCGTCTGGTGCCGCAGTGCTCACGTTCTGGACTGGATGCAATGGCGCCCAGCCCTAGTCGCTGCGGTGCTCACACTTGCTCACTGCTCCCTTTGTATTTCACCTCATTTTGCATCCGTCTTCGATCCTTGAGCACCTTACGCACTTGGCTTGGTCTTCAAATTATATCCCAATGATTTTTAATCAATATTCTCACAAATTCCCTCATTGATTCAAAATCATCCACAAAGCAACTCGATCTCTCATTTTCGCATCTTCGGTCACCCTCATAAAGTAGTAACTCTGGTTAAGTCCTTGCATAGGACAAACTTAACCGAGGACAGTGGCTTAGTCAACATATCAGTAGAGTTTTTAGACGACGCTATTTTTGTTAGACTAACTTCACCACTTTGGACAATCTCTCGAATGTAATGGAGCCTTACATTAATGTGTTTCGACTTCTCATAGAACACTTGATATTTGCTTAGGTATATGGCACATCTTCACTAACCAATACCTCCGCCCATATTCCTTTCAACCACACAGCTTCTTTTATAGCTTCACCAATAGCTATGTACTCTGCCTCTGTGGTAGATAGTACAACCACATGTTGTAGAACTGATCTCCAACACACACTACACCCAAACACTGTGAATATATAACCCGTCAATGATCTTCTCTTATCTAGATCACCTGCATAATCTGAGTCTACGTACCCCCTTACCATTTCACTACTATCCTCATCCCTCTTATACATCAACTCGTGATTTGACGTTCCCTTAAAATATTTCTGAATCCATTTCACTGCAAGCCATTGATCATTTCTTGGATTTGCCATGTATCTACTCACTACACTTATAGCCTGTGCTATGTCTGGTCTTATGCAAACCATTGCATACATGATACTTTCCACAGTGCTTGCATACAGTACTTTACTCATCTACAGTTTCTCATTTTCGGATGTCGGCGACTGTACTGCTGAAAGTCTGAAATGCATGGCTAAATGAGTAGAGACAGTCTTTGCGTTGGACATACCAAACTTATCTAAAATTTTGAGTATATATCGGTGTTGGGATAGGAAGATAACATCTCTTCTTTCCCTCACAATATCTATACCTAAGATTTTCTTTGCTATTTCCAAATCCTTCATCTCAAACTGGCCACTCAACAACTTCTTGAACTTTTGTATTTCTTCCATGTTCTTACATGCGATCAACATATCATCGACATATAGAAGCAAATACATCATCCCACAACTTATGTTCTTGAAGTACATGCATCCATCATACTTGCTTCTACTAAAGCCATAAGCCATCATAAACTCATTAAATCTCCTATACCACTGTTTAGGTAATTGTCTTAACCCGTATAATGACTTCTTTAGCAAATAAGCATGATCTTCTTTTCCAGGATCCTCCCACCCTTGCGGTTGTGCCATGTATATCGTCTCTTCAAGCTCCCTATGTAAAAAAGCTGTCTTTACACACATGACTATCAAAATCCTAATAGATGTGTGCTTGACGACTAGAGAGAATATCTCATGAAAATTAACTCCCTCTCTCTGAGTAAAACCTTGTGCAACTAACCTGGCTTTGAATCTTATAAGCTCTATCCCCGCTATTCCCTCTTTCACCTTATATACCCACTCGTACCCGACTAGCTTCTTTTAAGGTCTCTCCACCAACATCCAGATATTGTTCTTCCTAAGAGAACTAATCTGTTCTTCTATGGCTTGCCACCATTTTTTCTTGTTTTCACTCTTTATAGCCTCACCATATGTCCTAAGCTCATCATACTCAAGAGTGTAATCAGAATTAAAAGTATTAGCAACTAAATCTGCTTGTGTATACCAAACTAGTGGGTTAATCATTCTCCTGAGCCTGTATCTAACTAGCTGGTACTTTTCAAGTTCCATCTCAAAAGTCATAGTCTTTCTTTGGGTAGACTTGGAGGAACTCACCGGTGTTCTTAGTTCTTCTTCAAGGATCACCTCGTTGAAGTGCTGATCTGGGGGTATATCAGATCTATTCTCAAGTTTCACTTCAACTTTTATTGACTCGAGTGCTAAATCTTTCTTGGACACGGGTTCTTCTTTCTTATCTTCTTGGGAGGTTTTCAGTATTGTCGTCTCATCGAATGTCATGTCATGGCTTATGATACTCCTTGGTGGTGTTAAGTCTTTACACCATGCCTTATATCCTTTTACTCCTTCGGGATAACCTATTAATACCTCTTTGATAGCTCTAGGTTCTAATTTCTCCTCCTTAACATATACAAAGGTAGGGCAACCAAATATTCTAAGGTGGTCATACTTTGGAGGATTGCCAGACCATTTCTCTTCTGGTATCTTGAAGTCAATTGCTGAAGAGGAACTTCTATTAATCAGATAGGCTACAGTCACTATAGCTTTTCCTCAAAATATTTTGGACATCCATTCATTGGTAAGCATGCATCTAACCATTTCAAGTAGGGTTATATTCATCCTCCCAGCTATGCCAATCTGCTATGGTGATGATCTTATCTTTCTATACCTCGCAATCTTATGCTTCGCACAAAATTAATCAAACTCTCTATTGCAAAATTCGAGGTCGTTGTCAGTTCTTAACCTCTTCACCTTTTTGCCAGTCTGATTCTCAACAAGAGCCTTCCAAGTCTTGAATACATCAAACGCTTGATCCTTACTCTTCAACATATAGACCCACAGCTTCCTTGAATAATCATCAATTAAACTGAGAAAATAGCTGGCACCACCATGAGTAACTGTCTGAGCTGGTCCCCAAATATTCAAGTATATGTAGTTAAGGGCCCTTTTAGTCTTGTGTTCGCCGGTACTAAACCTCACCCTTTGTGCTTTCCCGAGAACACAATGCTCACAAAACTCCAAAGGCTAGAACTTATCCTCACCAAACGCCTTTTGACTAAATAATTCATTCAGGTTTCTCTCGCCTAGGTATGTCATTTTAAGATGCCACAACTTGGTTTGCATACTCTCATCATCTACAGAGAATAGTGCAGAACTACTCACGACTTCACTTTTAAGTACATAAATGCCTTTGCACTTCTCTCATCTCATTACCACCACAAAACCCTTCAAAACGCTTAAAATCCCTCCGTCGATACTAATGGAACACCCATTCTGATCTAGAGTCCCTAGTGAGATCAAGTTTCTCTTCAAGTCAGGAACATACCTAACATCTGTTAACTTTCTCACTCGCCCATCATACAGCCTAAGCTTAACCCCACCAATTTCCATCATCTGACATGCAACGTCATTACCCATTAATACCTTACCATCACTAATGGGCTAAAAATTTGTAAATCAAGACTTGTGCGGGCACATGTGAAAAGTACAACCAGAATAAAAAAAACCCATTGTTTAGTATCCTTACCATTAGTAGCGACGATTATCTCTGCACTGTCATAGCTATCATCATAGGCAAGCACAACATCTGTTTTCTTCTTGTCATGTACTCTCTTCTCAGGATAATCCTTTATGAAGTGCCCCTCTTTTTTCAGCAATAGCACTTCCTAGGAGTCCTAAATTTCGATCTTGAGCCATTTTTCTTTCCTTCTCTATATGAAGGTTTTCCTCTTAAAGATAAACTTTCTGCATTACCTTTGATCTGCTTCCCTAATAACTTTGAGTTTAATGATGATTTCACATGACTCATCGTTAAACTCTCTTTGCCGTAGAGTAGTGTATCAACAAAGTTATTATAACTCTTGGGGAGAGAACACAGCAAGATAATTACTCTATCTTCATCTTTTATCTTGATGTTGATAGACTCAAGATCAAGGATAATCTTATTGAAGACGTCTATATGATTTTTTTATTGGCGTTCCTTCTAGCATGGATAGCTGATACAACTTTTTCTTTATATGCAATCTGTTGGCCAACGATTTCTGCATATAAAGAGAGTTAAGTTTCTTCCAAAGACCAATTACCGCCGTCTTACCTGCTACTTTTATAAGTATTTTATCGCTTAATAACAGAATGATTGTGTTATGAGTTCTTTCTTGAATGTCTCTTCTTTCCACTTCAGCTTTAGATGACTCTTGCATCTTTTCTTCATCATTAGACGAAGCTGCAGTCTCCTCTAATTCTGAGCCTATCCTTTGGCTTACCAACAACGCCTTAACCTTCATATTCCACTGATTAAAGTTATTCGCACCGTTGAATTTATCTACCTTATACTTGGGTGTGGCCATGTCTGCTTAGAACCAAACTCTGATACCAGTTTATTGAAGTGAAATACACAAACAAGCAAAATCACCCAAGCAATATATACAAAATAAATAATTAAGGAATAAAGAGAGAAAGGGTAGAAGAAGAACACACAAAGAATTATGTGGTTCGGCAACTTGCCTACTTCCACGGTGGATCAAGATCATACTCTTCTCTTGTTATGAATCACAAGGCACTCATAAAGTATGCATTTTATAAGAAAGATCACAAAGAAAACTCTCTCTTGCACTCTAGGAATTTTTTCTCACAAAGAACCACGAAGACTTTTAACTTGATCACTTAGATCTATTGGGTTATCACAAAGATTATTAATGATCACTAAGATGTATTTACAAGCCAATTGATAGCCTTTATATAGGCTTTAAGATGTCCTAAGTATATTATAAACGTGTTGGAGTCGTATTAGGGAGTTCTAAAGCAAGTGGGAGACGAAATAAGAAAAACTCAAAATAGGAAATAGATTCCCGTGTCTAGCACCACGGGCACTCAACTTTCACTACCGCAGCAATGGTGCGTCCTTCTAGGAACTACGGTGCTCATGTTCTGGATTGGGCACTGCAGTGCCCAGCCCTGGTCGCTACAGCGCTCACGCCTGCTCACTGCTCCCTTCGTCTTTTACCTCATTTTGTGTTCGTCTTTGATCCTTGTGCCCCTACGTACTTGGCTTGCTCTCCAAATTATATCCCGATGATTTTCAATCAATATTCTCACATGATTAAAATCCCCTCTTCTTCAGATTAGGAGACAAGAAATGGGATTGAAATTTAAAATTACTTAATTAATTGCTTTTAATTTTATTATCTTAATATGATAAAACATAAATTAATATATTAAATATAATGCAATAATAATATTATTAATTATTAATTATTAATTATAACAAATGAATACCATTATTATAATTTGTTTTAATTTTATTATACAAACTCGTCATAACGAGAATTAATTTGTAATTTTATAAGAAATCAATACCATTCTAAGTCTAAATTGTTAGGGATTATGCTTACGCGTCATTCCTGTTTGTATGAATATTTATTTTGTAATATTTATATAATAAATATTTTATTAAATCACTAATAACCTTTATTAAATGGTAGTTAAGCTTGTAATATTATAGACAATATATATGATCTGAATAAGTTCATATCTGGTTTAAAGAAGTTTAGACCAATGCTAAGAGTTAGCAATACTGATAGTTATAAATATTAAGAGTTAGCATTACTAAGCGTTAGCAGGTTATAATAGCCAGCGGGATCTAAATAGTTAGAATCTTATCTATAATGTGACAAAAATCTGAGAATCTACTAGTATGACATAGTTGCAAAGAGTTGCAATAAATACTATGAAATGTCATTATGTAAGTAAGTATCTTCTCAAATAAAGAGTTCTTGATCTACATTTACCAATGAGGGTCTATCGGTGAAACACAATTATATAGATTAGTGTATGTCTATATCTGTATTATACAGATGATTATTCTTAGTTAACTATGAGCTTGGTTGAAGCTCATATAGACATACAGGTATTCAGTTAGTACTAGATATTAAACAGACTCACGAGGACCCCAATAGATATCCTATGACACTGTTAAAGGAAGGTTCTCTCGAGTTGAGTAGTATTTGTGGTCCTTCACCTGAGCGCCACGGTGGGCTTGTGGGAGATCCACCATACTTTGGTTCCATGTATGTCAGAGACCTTTCATGGTTTGACCGCTACGTGTCGCTGGGTATGATCCAATGCTCATAGAGTTCGGTGTGCGTAGATATAGAATCCGCCAGCTCACATAGATGGGTTGTATATCCGATGCTTTGAGATTGTATCTTATAAAATCTTATGGCCGTAAGCAATCAACCTGAAAAAAGAGTTTCCTACAGGTTTGAACATTATAGTAAAAGTGTTTGCATATATTGTTCATTAAAATACAAATCTGAAGATAAAGTAACGGATGAAATTATCAGAATTTGACGGTAATGATCTATATCCCGCTCATCCAGGATATAATGACGGAAGGATTATACGAATATGTTGTAACCTCAACATGTATGGTCTAACGCGCTAGTTTGTAACATCCGTAATGTGTGTGTGGGGCATCGATCACGAACTTATGGAATAGTTTCATTTGATGAATCGGGCGTGGACCTAGGGAGTCCCAACATGAAATTTACTATTTGAGCACTTGGACAGCGTGCCGTATTGAATAGTTCAATACAGTAACATCCGACAATTTACTAAGGTTAAGTTAACTAAAGTGTATGGTTAAATGGTGTGACCCACTTTAGGTTAACTTGATAACCTAGTAAAGACATAAATGTAATTTCACTTAATGATTATTTAATTGTTAAATAATTCAAATAAATATTTATTTATTTAATTGTTAAATAAATAATTTAGTTTAACTATAGTTCAGAGTTAACCATATGGTTAAGTTAGATTAACCTTACTTAATGGTTAAGTAAAAGTTAACCTAACCATGGTTAAGTTAGTTAACTAAAGTTAAAATATTTAGATGTTTTATTAACCTAACTAGAGTTAAGAGTTAACTATGGTTAGAATATTTAAGTGTTCTTTTAACCTAACTAGAGTTAAGAGTAACTAAGATTAGGTTAGGTTAAATGCAAATTGAAATTAAGTGAAATTAAGTGTAATAAATTAAAATTAAATTCATTTGTATAAATTAGACAAATGTAATTAAATTCAAAAGTTTGTTAAGTTTTCTTTTTGCTAAAAACTTGGCCAGCCATTACAAAGAGAGAAAAGAGAAATGATTTTTTAATTATTGGATTCAAGAGTTTGTTAAGTTTTCTTTTTGCTAAAAACTTCGCCAGTCATTACAAAGAGATAAAAGAGAAATTGTTTTCTAATTATTGGATTCAAGAGTTGAATTCATAATTTTCTTTATAAGGCATTAAAACCAATTTAACAAAAAAAGTTTTGATTAATTGATTAAGTGTTAATTAAAAGAAAAAATCAAGAACATAAGTTTAAGTTATTAAACTTTTGCTGAATTAAAGGCAATCATTCTAGATAATCAAACCCACCATTGTTGATTACTAGAATTTATCAAAGATAACATTTCGGTGGACTTCAACAATTTTCAACCAAAGGCTTCAAGGGTTATTTCTCAATTTCATATTTGTTAATTCCATTAATATGTAATAATTGTGTTTACTGTAATGTTTTAAGCTTCCGCTGCGTGATTATATGTATGAGATATATATATATTGTTGTTAAACACAAAACCCACATGCAAACACCCTTGAATAGACAACACCCAACATAAATAACCGAATTAATAATATTGGTATATAAGGATTTCCTCATTCCAATTACTCAATTCGATTCTCACCAATCTGATCACTAATCATTCCAATTACAATCCAATCTAATTCCAATGCAAATTAATTTAAATTTGATTGATTTTATTAGTTTATGATAGTTTTTTAATAAATTTAAATGAATTGATTAAGATTCTTTGGACTAAATGATAAAGTGCATCTCCTCTCAATTAAGTAGTGCTTAGTGTCACAACGTTTCTTAAACTCGTACGATCTTAGGTACTTTTTCAAGTGCTAAGCAGCTTATAAGACCAATTGCTCAAAGAAAAAGATGATGAAGAAGTACACTAAGTGTTTAAGAGAATACTCTCTTATATTAATATTAAAGAGAAATTACAAAGTTATGAGAGAACTATAAATATTAGAGATTACAGCTCTTGGATGATGGTTTGCTCAAATGAGACTTCTATCTATTTATAGCTAAAGCTATGTATAATGAACGACTAAGATTTACTTAATCTAACAATCCATATCGAAAGTAAAAAATATATTAAGGAATATTTCAAAGATGCTACCTACCTCAAGAATATCCAATAGAATATGTCATCTCTAGAATACTCTTCCATTTACCACACAAAAGTAGGCTTAACCCAACTTAATTGGGTCTTTTAAAAAATTTAGCTTATGTAACTCTCTATGGGACAAATATCTTCTAAGATGTTTTATTGTACGCCAAGTGTTTGAGTAATTGCATGAGAACATTTAGAGCGTGACATTCTCCCCCACCAAATTCACGCGGCACTCTCGTCACGTCTTCACTAAAACTTACGCACCCTATTCTTTAAACTCTGGTTGTGCACGCTTGTGTCCCGAGTATGTTCTCTCATTGGGCAACTCTTTTCACTTGACAAAGCACTCATGGCTCATCCCGAGTTCCTTCTCTTTGTCATGACATGTGAAAATACTCAAAGGTTCCCAGTAATTGATAAGTGAATGTATGATTAATTGAGTGTACATGTAATTTTAAAATTTTATTACACGCAACGGAAGTATCACATACAAAATACACTCAATCTAACATAATTATATGCATATATCTCATATATGTTCATATGTAAATTAAATTAGATAACGAATAAGTAAAACATACCCGGATTGAAGATAACTTTTAATTATTTAAGAATTCTAATCTTCAAGTCTTGAGCTCACCTTAAAGTGCGCTGTTGCATAATTCTAGTTCACAACAAATTGGTAGGATTATGAATCTAGAATAACAGCCAAAACATTATTCCAGTAACAAGTGTTTATGTTTAGAGTGACAAATGGTATGAATATTTTGTGTTTTTAATTTTTATTTTTCACAACACTTTATTTAGAACACTTGTTAAAAACTTAATACCAATTCTCTCTCAACCCTCGCGTATTTTTCTTTCACCAAATTGAATAAATGAATTCCATTCTCTTTCCAACATATAATGTTATACATGACCTACTAAGAGACATACTTACATGAAAATATTAATGACACTCACCATATTGATCCACCACATTTTGTTATGACATTTGATATTATTTATGCAATTTGCATTATAATACAAAATCAAGTCCCTACCATTACATATTATCATTAATATGTTTTGTTAAAGGCAAACACAATAAATTACACATCATGTACACTTGGCCCATGTCAGAATACACATATCCCATCTAATATTTAATTAATTATTTAAAATAATTTGAATAATTACTTTTACCTTTTTTTTTTACTAGTAAGGTTAAATGATAAATTTATAGTAAAAATAATTCATGAACTAAATTATTCTACTGTCAACATCCTATTGGTTAACAACTATTGTTAACTAATTATGTGATGCACTTAATATTTAAGTCTCGACAAGTACACACCCTAAGGGAACCTGAAATAAATTTTTAGTTTGCTGAAATTTCTTGAATCGAACTGTTCAATCTAATATGTTGTTCTAGTGCATAATGAGTGCACTTCATATTGTAAGACTCTCTAGGTCCATGCCTAGTTTGACATATGGAACTTCTTCATATGTTTGTGAACAATGTCCCATATACATGTTACGAATATCATAAAGCAGTGTGTTAAACCATACAAGTTGAGATTATAACATATTCATATAATCTCTCCATCATGTATATCCTAATATAGTAGAAACATAGATTAACACTGTCATATCTCTATATGCTTGACCATAAACTTGTCTTCAAATTTATATTTTAATAAATAATATCTACAAATACTTTTATGATATTATTTATCCATAGGATAAAACTCTTTTCCCGGTATTATTGCTTATGGCTATAAGAATTTTTGAAACACAATCTTGGAACATCAGGATATATTACTTATCCAAATGAGCGATGGATCCTATATCTACACACACCGAACTCCATGAGCATCAGACCATACCCAGTGACACTTAGCGGTTAGACCATGAAAGGTTTCTGACATGTGTAGAACCAAAGTATGGTGGATCACTCACAAGTCCACTGTGGTGTTCAGGTCAAAGGATCATGAATATTACTCAACTCAAGAAGACCCTCTATTGATGACTTTATGGGATGTCTATTGGAAGTCCTTGTAAGTTTTTTCAGTATCTAGTCCTTACTAAATACCTGTATCTCTATACAAGTTTCCACTAAACTTATGGTCTGCTAAGACTAACCATCTAGATCATTCAAATATAGATATACACTAATCTATATATAATAAGAGATTAATCAACAGACCCGCATCAGTGAAGATAGATCAAGAACACAGTATTAAAGAACATATTTGCATAATAACATTTTTTAACACTATAGTACAAATCTTTGCAACTATACCACTACTAATATATCCTTAGGTTTTTATCCAATTTCAGATAACGCTCTAACTCTTTAGATTTTGCTGACTTTTATAACTTGTTAACTGTTATCAGTTTCAACTTTTAACATTTATAACTCTCAGCATTGCTAATTCTTAGTACTGATCTAAACTTCTTTAGACCAAATCTGAACTCTTTCAGATCATACAATGTTTGAAATGTTACAAGCATCTTATCATATATTAAATACAATTAATGGTTTTAATGAAATGATGATAATATAAATACAAAAATAAATATTTATACATTAAAGGAAATGACACGCAAGTAAAAAATCCAACAATAAGGTGGTTCATGCTCTGATTCTTTTATACCTCTACAGTAATACTTCTAACAGCTTGCGGAATACACCGAATATAGCCACTGTTGCTGTCTCGAAGGTATCTCCACCTTATGCGAGACATTGCCAAATTTTTTGGCAATATAGAATGATCCTTCATCTCCATAATCAAGGTCATTGTGAAGTAGGCGTGTTGACTCTTGTTATGTTAGAAGTATCATCTCCATCACTAAGTCTTGATTACTATACTAGACATGCCGCCGCTTGTCTTTGACCCACTTTTTATGTTATAAGCACACACTATATGACTCATTGAGTTGTTTGATAACATCCGCATCTGTAAACTCCTTGAGTTGTTAGAAGTTTTCATATTTATTTTATAAAATTACTAAGTTAAGAGAGTCTAAATATTATAATAAAATGCACTCATCAACAATCTTTAATTCTGTGACCTCGAATAATTGTAATAATTTGAGCTTCAGAGAAGAAAATTTGTCACCTAAGCTTAACCTGAGACTAAAAGGAAAAAGTAACAAAGAAAGTGATGATCTAGGAGAATGCAGTTGAATTTGCATACTTTTCCATGATAAGCTTTGAATTAAGTGAAGAAACAAAAATGATATATGTTGTTTACTAAGAAAGCATAGTTTAATAAGATGAAAAATATCCACTAAACACTAAAATTTACTCCATATTCTTACTCGAACATGGATGATCATAGATGTAAAGTACATTTATGACCAGCCTAGCTGCGCGCAGTTGTCTTTATTAAGATCTTATTAAATCTCAAAGATCATTGATAATGTATAGTTAAGCTACTATTATATGCACAAAGAGGATTGTGGAATTTAGTTAAATCTATAACAAGCTTAATTGCTAATAAAACAAAATCTAACAACTTTTAGGCATAAAATAACTAATCTTTAAACTCTTAATAGCTAACTGATTTTTACTGGAATATGTCTTTCTTTTGTTAACTCTTCTTCAATCTGAGCTTTTAAAAACTCCTCAATATACATTAAATATAAAGCAAACTCTTTGCTTTTATTTTGTGTAAGTAGGGCTTGAGTAGACTTTTTGTTTCAACCCAAGAGGTTTCATTAGTTGAATCGAGAATATATATCTACAATTCATAAATGTAATTCAATAAAGTATTGACTTGAACTCTACATCATGATGCAATGAAGTTTAGATGGCAATAAAACCCTAAAAATACAATGGTTAAATGTTGAAGAATAAACTTTAAATAAAACAACTAAAATAACAAATAGATAAAGATATTTTGGTGACAAGTAAAGATAATGATAAAGAAAGAGAAGAAGCAAGTAATAGAGGATTGAATCTATTGATCCAAAATTTGGTAATCTAAGAGTCAATGAGTTAAATTTATTAGTTGATGGGAAGCTGGGCTATAATGTCAAGGATGAGACAAGATTAAACTAATTTGATCACTCTTCCCTCACTGATACATTGTCTAGTAAGAACCTTACAACCAAAGAAAAATGTGAGGCTATGCCAGATTTATTTTGGGCCTATGCACTTTGATTTTTAAGTCAGTAATATTCTAAAAAAATAAAGAATATGGCAGAAATACAAAGAGGTTCAGTGGTGAATGGCTTTCTATGTGTACTCCCATGATCTTGAAGATGACAATCCTATGAATTTAGACCCTTGAAGAGTATTATAAACTTTTTTTTTTAAGGGTAGTAAGTTTTTAATGTGTCTTTGATTCGCTTTGGAATCATAATTTCTCTCTATCTATAGGGTGGGGATGTAAATTTAACTTATAGTCTTTGAAGTCCTTTTAGAATTTGAAAGCCTTGTGGACATTCATTTGCAGAATTCTGCTATTTGAGTCTTACTGAAATTGAATTAGATCTTTTCTTACCTTAGTAGAACTTATGCTATGATTTTAGGGATGTTCTTTGAATTTAGAGATCTTTCCTTAATAAATTAAACCTTATTTATAACTCTTTATGACTCTTATAAGTTAAGCCATTTCAAGAAATTTCTTAAACTTTCGAGGTGGTCAAATTTGAACCTGTCTTCTACTCGATATAGGTAAAGATTTTTCTCCTTATTTTGAGTCTATTCGAATATGGTAACCAATTTATAAAATTTTTTTTTGACCAGCTATGGAAGTAGTAAGCTTAATTGAGCAGGGTAGCCAAGTTGTGATCAATGTTATGATTAGCTTAATCAGATATAGGTCTCTATTTTGGAGTCTGACTGAACAGGATAAGAAGGTTACTATTGGGGATCAAATATACGTTGGTGTATGCATGTGCAATAGTGTTCATTGTATAAAAAAAACATATCTCATACATATTTGGCGCAACAGAATCTTTAAAATATACAATCAACACATAAAACATATATTAATCAAATTAATATGTCAAAAGTAAAGTTGAGAAATTACCAGAAGGTATTACGTTTTACACGTGAATATATGGAGTTTGCCCAGAGTCTTACTCGTAGGCAGCTCTAGTCACTAACTTAGTGTGCTTAAGGAGCTAGAACAACAGCTTCTTAATTAAGCATGGGATTAACCCTTAACCCCTAAAGTGGCCAGCTATATTTTTGCTCTTTCTCCAAATGCAAAAATGACAAAAAGCAAAAGAAACAACAATTGCCTCTCTAATTCTTCTCACGTTGCACACACATTTATATCTCATTTCATGAAAAAAAATATTATATATAAAAATAATAATATTAGCCACTTAGGACAATAATAATAATAATAAAATAATAAAAATAATATTTTACATATATAAATGCATGACAACTATCACGCATAAATATATATTATATTATTAAAACATATAATATTATAAAATAATATATTTAAATGAGATATTATGATTATTTAATAATTAAATAATCATTATGTTAAATGATCATTTTGCCCCTTATGAATAGTTACCATGTTTACCCTTTAGCGAGTCCCACCGAATTTCACACTTTGGTAAACTCAATCGATGGTCCATAATGCGTCACGTGTCATTATAAATTAATAAATAACGATTATTAACTAATTGTTATATTTAATACTTAAATACGGACTCGCACGTAATCCTGTGGTAGTGCTGGATATTACTGGATTAAACAATTTAATTTAGTACTCTGCTTTAGTGCACAACGAGTGCACTCCATATCGCGGGACTCCTAGGTTCACGACCGATTCGTCAAATGGAACTATTTCATAAGTCTGTGAACAATGCCCCACGCACACATCACGGATACGACAAATCAATACGTTTAACCATACAAGTTGAGGTTACAACACATACATATAGATCAATACCGTCAAATTCTCATGTGGGGGGACATAGATCAATACTGTCAAATTCTCATGTGCTCATCCATAAACCTATCATTAGAATGGTATCTCACTGAATAATATAAGTAAATTCTTTGTCATATTGTTTAACTCTATAGAAACACTTTTTCCGGGATCGTTGCTTATGGCCATAAGACGTTTTGAGATACTATCTTGGAGTATCTGAATATATCACTCCCTATGTGAGTTGATGGATCCTATATCTACACACACTGGGCTTTATGAGTATCGAACCATATCTAGTGATACCCAGAGGTCATGTCATAAAAGGTTTTTGATATGCGTGAAACTAAAGTATGATGGATCACTCACAAGCCCACCACGATGCTCTGGTCAGAGGACCACGTATACTGCTAAACTCGAGAGGACCTTCTATTGACGACAACATAAGATGTCTATTGGGATCCTCATGAGTCTGTTCAGTACTCAGTCCTAACTAAATACCCATATGCCTATACAATCTCCAAGATTATGGTTAGCTAGGAATGGACATCTGTACCTTATAGATGTAGATATACACTGATCTATGTGAATTAATGGGATTTACTAACAGACCTGCATCAATAGAAATAGATTAGGAACAATATATTTAAGAACATGCTTGTATAATGACACATCTTAGCAACCCATTGCAACTTTTGTAACTATGTCATTATAAGCATAATTTAAGGTCTTTATCCCGTTACAGACAATGTTTCAACTCTTAGAATATTTGCTAACTCTTAGCAGTAGTCTAAACTCCTTTAGATCTCATCTGAACTCTTTCAGATAATACAGAGTCTGTAGCGTAACAAGCATTAAATCATATTATTAAGAAGTAATAAGAGATATAACAAAATATACAATGTATAGATATCAAATATTTATACAAAGCTGGGATGGCACGTAAGCATAACCCTAACAGTTATAACCAATATTCTGACTAGCTTAGAAGTTGTAGATCATTCTTTTTGGGCTTGTGACCTTGGTTTCCAAATATACGAATGCATCTTCCCTTGAGGGACCTTTATATCATAATTTTCCTTGTTGTTATTAACACAATCACAATACCTCTGTGGCTTATTCTTATCAGTATCACCATTCTCATGCATTTCTTTTGACCTTTGCCACTACGTGAGCTAATCTCTAATGTTATCTTTTGGTTTGCATCCCCTCAACAACCCATGTTGAGCCACCTATATCATTATCATCAAGAACATATAGTCTTATATGATTCTCACCCTTCATAACTACTATAGACTCTTCCATTACCTCTCATATTCTATTTTCTACCTTGAATAAATATCCCTCTTGATGTAGCACTCTTAAGGATATCGATATCAAGTTTCTTCTAAGGATTTCAAGTATCTCCTAACTCTAAGAACATGCCTTGCACTATATAACTCCCTAATTTTTCCATCATACATCCTAACTCTTATACTACTAATCCTCATTACTTCACTAGTTATATCTATTAGTATTTTTCTACCCCTAATGGATTTATAATTTATGAACAAAGACTTATTAGAACTTTTATGATAATTACAGCTAGAATCAAATATCCATCCACTAACATACTTCTTATTAGAAGCTATAAATGATTCTACAATTTTTAAATCTTCTTTACTGATTATTGTAACCCCTCTACCATTCTTTGCCTTTCTTACCAAATAATTCCTGTTTAAGTACCCATTTTTATTATAATAATAACATTTCTTGTATCTGCCTCATTAATTATTCTTTCCATCTCCTTCTCCTCTTGTAACTAAACCTGCTACACTACCAGATTTAAATCTTTTACCTAATTTTTTAGAGTTCAATAAGGTATTAATATCAGTTACAATTAAAATCTCATTGCTATGCATGAATGTATCCATAAAGTGCTCATAACTTAGAGGCAAAGAACAAAATAAAATTATTGCATTTTCTTCATTTTCAATCTTAATGTCTATTGTTTCAAGATCTATGGTAATCTTGTTGAAGGTGTCAATGTAATTTTTCATTGAAGTTTCTTCAACCATAGACAACTAGTATAATTTCTTCTTGACAGACAGATAATTCACCAAAGATTTCATCATTTAAAGACCGTCAAGTTTCTTCCAAAGACTTAATATCGTCTTTTCTTCAACTACCTTCCTTAGAACTTTATTACTCAAAGATAAAACTATGGTGCTAATAGTCTTATTCTAAATGGTTTTCCTATCTGATTAGGATCAAAATTTCAACAGCCTCTTCTCTTCATTGGTTGTTACTTGAGTTTTCAAAAAGGTTGAATTTAACCCTTAACTCACCAGTAGAGCCATAATCTTTACCTTCCACATATTAAAATTATTCTACTAATTGAACTTCTTTACTTTACGCTTGTGAGATGCCATAATTTTTACAACTTATGCTCTGCTATTAATTTTTTTGAGAATTTTTAGCGTGCACTCTAAGAACCCTAAATGCTTTATAGAAGGCTTTCACTCAAAAGAAACTAAGTATTAACAAAATTACACAATTAAGGAGATAAACAATCACACATCAAAGAAAGCATAAGTAATTTACGTAGTTCGACAATAATCGCCTATGTCCATTATGGATCTTAAGATCCTATCTTCTATTATTCAATTCACAAAGAATTTCTACAAAAGATTACAAGGATTACCTAATAGACTAAAACTCCCAAGGATTTATACCACACTATCTTGTACACTCAGAGAACTCATGTGTAAACTAAACTTTCTATTATCTCTCTTGCTAATGCTTTTGATATTTGATCAATTCTAAGGGGTTACAAGAACTTATATAATGTTTAAAAGGTCCCTAAAAATTCTATTTATTGTTGAAATAAGAGTTCACACTTTGTAAGATTCTGAAAATCAACTTTGGTATGCAATATTACCCAAAATCATAATTTTTCCGAATTGGTGGTGTCTAGGCGCCAAAATTAGTTTGGTCTTGCTTTTCCTTTGCACTCCAAGCCCCTTCTCGTTTCCGCTTCTTTTTTCAACTATTTTTTATCTTTCCAATATGTCTTCGATCTCATTCCAACTTCTCATTAATTTCTAATTTAAAATCAAACTCAATCTTAATTTTAAATCATTAAATTTTTAATACCTTAAGTAACACTTTATGTGCGCACTTGAAGGCTTTAATTAATTTTTTACAATTCCTAAAATACTCTTATAAAATTCGAAAAATTCTATGTCAAGCCCCTTTTGATTCAGACCTAAAATCTCGTCTCTCTCTTTCTCTTCTCTCAGCTTTGTCGCCAAAATCAATTGTCATTTGACAATCGTGCAATTGTTGTACAATCACTCGTTCATTCACCACCCATTGCTGCTCAATCTCAAAGTAGCTCCTTAATTCTTTTCGATCGCACCCAGGTTTGTTCTTGTTGGGTTCAATCATCCTAATATATATGCACGTTAGAGTGATTTCCTTTCAATTATTAACTTTTTCCTTTGTCTAGATTTTGATTATTGCATTACTTCTTTAATTCTCAAAAGCTTCGAAGGTGTCAAATTGAACTTAATTGGTGCTTGTGAATTTAAGTCTTTGTTTGGCACTTCTCTAAGCGTTGAACTATTTGCTGAGGTTATTTTGATATAAGAAAGCCTATTGAAATGACTGAAACATAGAATTTTGCTTTTGATTAGGTTAGTGCATTCCTAGAAGATTAAATTTTACTCGTGTTTTGAAATTACTAAATGCAGTTGATGGTATTATTTTCTTGTGTGGTTAATATTAATTGCAAAATGCTTCTGTATTTCTAGTTTTCTTGTTCCATAGTTTTGATGAGTGTTTCTAAAAGCCAGGAGGTCTGCTAAAACAAATGTGCAATTCATTTTTCCTTGTGATGAAACTTCCAACATTAGGAATCACCAATGGAACTATTGCTAGCATCCAAAGCAGTAACAAGAACTGGATTGCAAAATGAGTACATCGGGCATTAGATGAAACTTCTTCTTACTATTTTTATAACTCCATAAGCATCCAACAAAACTCTAAAGCAAGAGTACATAGATAACATCACACCATTTTGGACAAAAAGATTTAAGTCTAAAAAAGAAGGGCAAGAAATGGCCAAAGCCGTAATTCATGGAACGTACACAAGAAATCCATGAATGAGGTTGAATCCTTAAAATAAGGAAAACAAATTTTATATGAACTCTGTTTTTAAAGTTCTAATGTTGTGGCTTGTTTTTCCATTTCTGTGCCTACCTATTAAGAAGTTTGTTGGACATTTCAAATTATTAAGAACTAAATAATTAGAAATTTCCAACGAAGTTCGCTATACAAAAAGCGCTTTCTTTATATACTGAAAAATTTAATTAGAAAGTGACTAAATCAGAGGTCCCTCGGATGGTTTGAGAAATTGACGAGCCTGGGGACTAGTGCACATAAAAACAAGTGGCTCTAACTAATTAAATTTTGTAGACTTTGTTGCGTTAATCAAACAACTGCATACACCATTCCTGACAATTTATTTGATACTACCAAGGGATTAATGTGAATATTATTTGATAATGGCAAGTTAGTACTGACATTAATATTTAATACTTAGCCAAAAATGGAAAAACAAGCCAACCCCCAAATTATAATACACAATTTATTTCGATGAGTACAAATCAATACACTCGTGTGAATTTCTTGCGAGAAAACAACCAAAAGCTTCAAGGTTTTCAAAGTTTAATGGAAACTTATACAAGACATTATAATTAAGAAAGTCAGTATCCAAGTATAAGATAGTTAAAAAAAAGAAATGTCCAACAAAGTTCTAAGGATTGAAGCCAAGTAACAAGGGACAGACCCTTAACAAAGGCTCCAATGTATTAGGCAAAAACTTTCTAGCAAAGAGATAACACACTGAAGTAGTATTATCATTATAGGTACAATTCGATCCATACCGTATTTGATTGAGAAATTCATCAGTAATAGCACTCCATCCGAATTTCCCTGGATGCGGACCGCCTCTCGACCAATCAACCCAAGTAATGCTCCGATTTGAATTTAAGTCGGAGTAATGTAATTTCACCAATGTTGGAATATAATGTTCATCATTGTAACAAGGTGGGTGGCAATAATTTTTGAAAATGGAGTAATATTTGGTATCGCTAACAATGTGAATGGCTAGGTCACGGCGCACTTCAAACCATTGAGACCCTTTTCGCCAATCGGTGATATTTATTTCAGGTGCCATTTGTGGGTTGTATCGGCCACGTCCTGGCTTTCTTGGGTCATCATATGATCCCAAAAAGCTTTGATTTGAGTTGATGAGATAGTTGTATACTTTTGTGAAGTTGAACAACGGAATGCAAGATTCAGAGAGCAATACAAATCTTTGATTGGAGATATCGAGGACGGCATTTGCTAGGAGTCGCCTTTCAGCATCTATCATGGATGCAGTTCCCCAATAGACTGGCTGCATTATAAGAAAATATACACATATGGGTCATAAAAACAAACAATTCCTTTTAGTAACAGAAATGTTGCCTCATACTTAATACAAATGTTGTATAGCAAGATCCAACATTAGCACTAAAGTCCCAAACAAGAATTATGGTCATTTTCCAATTTGAGCTCTCTTGAGCTTTTATAAAAATATATTGATCTTAAATAGTGTATAATTAAAATTTAATTACTTCTAAACTCTTGTTTAATAGTCATTAATCACGAGTCTTGTATTTGGAAGGTCAAATCAAGAGAGAATTCTAGTTTTCTAAAACCTGGTTTAATACATGTAGATTTGATATTGAGATCAAGATAGACAATCGAATTTACCAAAAAAAAGAAAAGAAATGCAAGTGAAACCAGGAGGATATATAGATGATATAGTCAATATTAAATTTGAAAAGTGCTGATTCTGAGGGAGGCTTACTTGACTAGGGATTCTTCTACCATAGACGACTGAAGTTTCAGGCACCGTTTCATTATAAGAGGGATGTGTGTGCACATAAATGGAATAGAACCCTTTATGCCCTTCAAAGAACTTTTCCCACAATGGAGCTAAAGGCAGTGACCCCTTTGTCAAGAACATGAAGGCCACTTTTGGAATTATATTATTACGAGAGCCTTGAAATTTTGCAACCATTGACGCTTTCTCAAGCAACTCATCATCACTCATATTGTGCTTGATGAACTTTTGGTCTTCTAGTATTGAGACAACGCTAGTAGTATAGTTAGATACAGATATTGATCCATTTGTTGAAGCAAATGGGACTAGCAAAGGCAGAGTTGACAGTGATGTTGGAGCAGAAGCAGAAAAGAGAGAATCAGGAATGGTGAATGAGTAGTTTTTGAGATATAAACTGATGACAACTCCTAGAGACAAGCCAATAACAAAGAAGAGGAAACGATAAACATGATTTAAATTCAAATGGGTATTTACAGACTTTGAAATCGATTCTACTAGATGTTGATCTTTGCCCATGTTTTGTTTGGTTGAGAGATAAACAAACAAACAAACGCACACATACTAGAAGAGAAAGAGGAGATTCTCGGTTTAAATTGCCAAGAAAGTTGATGATGACACTTGGAAAATAAGTTAGTAGAACGTGCGTTGTAATTCTATTAGTATTCTCTCCGATTGACAAATGACAAAGCTGGGGGAGAGGTCATATGATTCCAGTTTTGAAGGATCTTTACTTTCAGATATGAATCAATGTTTTCGAAAGCACTTAGAAATTTCTTCAACATAGGAACTCTACCCTTTTCCATCTATATTTTAGGTTTCATAAATGTCACTTAATTGAATATCGAAGTTATATGGCAATGTCCAAATCTTTTTATAAATATTACGTAATTGAATATCGAAATAAATTAGAAGGCAATTACAAATCAAAGTCAAAACATTTTATAAATATCACTTAATTGAATATCGAAACTACAAGGCAATATACAAATCAAAGCCAAAACATTTTATTGGCCCACTAATCTACTTTTATTCCGTTGGTAATAAACCAAATCAAATTTTAATCTGAATATGGGCACACTAGACAGAAGTAATGAACTTTACTCTTTGAAAAAAAAAAGAAGACAATACAAGTTGTCATAAAGAATACCAATTAAAATTTGAAACCAAAATGTTTTGAATCATTCGTATTTGCCTTTTATCAGGAAAACTGAAGAGAATTAATATTATATGTATGAAGTAGGCATTACTCCATCGTGTTTTAACAATCAACAATGAGAGGTGCCAAATTTTGTTAGGTCGAGGTCCAAACTGGGTTATAATTTAATAATGTTATTATTCAAAGTATTGATTCTACAAGCTGAACAAAAACACAGGACCATTGCTATAATTTAGGCAAGTTACCACATTTTCGCTAATTCTTGCATGTGTCCCGGATTTTATGTTTCTTCTTTTTGGTCCTTACGAAATATAGACCCTCGTTGACTCTAATTAGAAAAATGGAAAAAAAAAAGTATTGAAGAAAAACTTGTGCTTAAGCTAAAAGGATTTGAATTTACTGGTTTGTTGAGAACTTGATACATTGTTAATATCGAGAAATTTCCTTTTTCTACGTTTCTGTTCCATCAAATAAAAAGAGATGGAAAAAAAATGAGAGTATTCATGGAATTGTGGTGATTGGTAATAAAATTATACTTGTAATTCACATGAACATGCATTTATCATATGTTATGATTTTGAGACTCATTAACATCAACTAGACAATTAATATATTACTATTAATTAGCTAAATGCAAATCTAATTAATCCAATTCAAATCCTAACAAGATTTAGATTGATACTTTGAAGATAATAATTAATTAATTTAATTTGTTTTGAAAAGATAATTAATTAATTTAACTGATCTTCTTTTTTTTTTTAAGACTTTTCATACTCAATTCTGTAAATGAGTTCAATAATTCATTGCATCTAGATTTGAATCTAGTTTTGGAAAGTAAGTAAAGATCTCCCTTGTTGAGAAGATTTTGTCTTGGATTATAAAACCAATAAGGTTTTAATTGTAAATTTAATCAAACTTGGATGAGGTTTTTTACAACCAAAGCGAACTAAGAAATTGACATAATAGCTAAGTTTGATTAAGAATAGTCAAACTAGAATAATGCACCTATAATATAAATTAGAACTGAGCATAGATTAAAAGAAAAGAAAAGAAAACACATTAAAGATTTACTTGATTTGATCAAATTAACTTACGTTTACGGGTGTAATTAGCTCACAAGTTTTTATAAATGAAATTACAAAACAAGATACAAGAAAAAAAAATACTTAGAAAAGAATGAATCCTAAATCCTCTCTCTCAATTCTCTCTAATATTATGCTCTTTTTCGTTCTTTTTTTTTTTCAAACAAAAAGCTTGCCTTTTAGGCTTCCAATCCTATTTGTATATGGACTCTTACTTTCTTGAATTATAATCAAATCAACACAAAGCCTTCTAAAAACATATTCCAACCAAAATTGAACATTGTGATCTTCCCATTTTGGTAAAACTCTACTCTGGAAATGCCTTTATTAACTAGGAAATCCTTTGCTGACCAAGAAATATTTATTGACTAGGATTTCCTTTCTGATCAAGAAACATCAGGTGACTAGGAAACCTTAATTGATGTGAACCTTATAAAGAAAAGTGAGACCTAACACTAAATGAAGTTTTTTTATTAAGAATCTTTTTAATTCAAATTCACAAACAAACTAAAATAAGGACTTTGACCCGTTATCTATAAAGAGATAAGAACTAAATGTATAATAAAAAAAAGGTAAATGCAACACTTAAGATAGATGAAAAAAATTGTGTATGATAAGTCAATGTTTAATGCCACAAGATGAAATCTTGATAATATTTAAAAAATTCTAGAACTAAGAGAAAACTTTCAATAATATTAATGTTATAAATTATTCATCCTACCTCTCATCTGTTATGGTATTTATAGACCATTTGGGATACCAAACATTCTTTACAACTTTCAAAGTACAAGAATAAATAAAAAGACTAATTGTTAAACATCCAACTAATACGAAGATAAGTAAATTCAGTAGTAAATAAAACTATTATGATAAATATAGTTGCAAGCTTCTAAAATGACTTCTTATATTCTTCTTAGGCTTTCATTATATAGGCTGATGTTTGTATGGTTTAATTATGATGTCCATTGTAAAGAAACTTAAATAACATCTATAAGGCATTGATATTCTTGAATACTTAATTCGGATAGATTAGAGTCTTCAACAAAACATATATTTGAGAGTACATTTAATGCTTCCTTCATTTTCTTAGATCTTACCCTTGTTATTGAACCCTTATGAATGCTCAATGAATCTTGTGAAACTTTGGCAACCTGATTCTTATCATTCACCATCTCTTTACAAAGATTTGTCCTTAAATCCTCATCTACATCAAAAGTAGACAAATTAGCAACTTTAAAACTTACACTTACATTATACTCACCTCAAAGGTCTAACTTGTAGGTGTAGTCATTGATCCTTTCAATCGCTTGAAATAGACCATCTTCTCTTGAAAGTAGTTTATAACATCTTTGAACGAGAAACCATTCCTTTTTCATATGCAGCTAAACCCAATAACCTGGCTCAAATATAATTTTCTTGCGCCTATTGTAAGCTTGGTTGACACGTTGTTCAATTCTTCTTTTAATATTTTGTCGTACTTTTTCATAGATGTACTTAACAAAGTCAGCTTTCTTCTTTCCATCTAAATTAACACGCCCATCCATAGATAACAAAGTTAAATCCAAAGGAGTCAATAGATTAAAACCATTTACAATTTCAAAAGGTGAAAACTTAGTTGCTAAATGCACACTCCTATTATATGCAAACTCTACATGCATCAAACATTCTTCCTATGTTTTCAAGCTCTTTTGTATTATAGCACACAACAAAATAGATAAATTTCTATTAACTACTTTGGTTTGTCTATTAGTTTCTAGATGATAAGTAGTAAAAAAATAAAATTTTAGTTCCGAACTTACCCCACAAGCTCTTCCAAAAACAGCTTAAAAGATTTGCATCCCTATCCAAAAAAATACTCTTAAGCATGCCATGCGATCTTACAATCTCTTTGAAAAACAAGTCAGCAATATATGTTGCATTATCAGTTTTATGACATGAAATAAAATGTTTCATTTTAAAAAACATATCAACGACTATATATATGGAATCCTTACCCCATTTTAACGTAGGTAAACCTAATGACAAAATCTATAGATATGTCAATACAAGATTTACTAGGTATAGGCAAAAGAATATACAAACCATAAGGTTTAATCTTAAATTTAGCTTGTCTACAAGTGTTCATATGTTGGTAAAAGAAGTGTTCATGCAAAACATTTAAAGTCTTAGATATGCCAAAATGCTTCATCAAACCACCTCCATGAGCTTTTCTAACAAGCAATTCATGCAATGAATAATTAGGCACACATAACTTATTTTCTCTAAACAAAAATCTATTATGTCTAAAGAGTTTGCTAAATGCCACTTTTTCACATGCATCAAATACATTGCCAAAATTAGAATCATTAACATACAAGTCTTTAGTGTATTCAAAACCTTATAATTTTGCATCTAAAGTAGAAAGTAAGGCGTACTTTTGAGATAATGCATTAACTATAACGTTTTTCTTATCTTGCTTTTACTTGATCACATAAGGAAACATTTCAATGAACTCCACCCACTTGGTATGCCGTTTGTTTAACTTGTATTGGCCTTTTAAATATTTTAATGATTCATGATCCATATGAATCATAAATTCTTTTGGCCAAAGAAAATGGTGTCAAGTTTCCAATGCCCTAAACATTGCACACATTTGTTTATCATATATAGGGTAATTTAAGGTTGTCCCACTTAATTTTCACCAAAATATGCAATAAGATATTCTTTTTGCATTAATATAACTCCAATGCCTATTCTTGAAGCATCACACTCAATTTCAAAAGTTTTAGTGAAGTTAGGTAAATAAAGCAAAGGTGCATTAATTAATTTTTCTTGATTAAATTAAATGTGTTTTCTTGTTCATCACCCTACTTAAAACTTACATTTTGTTTTATAACTTCAATCAAAGGTATGGCTAAGTTATTGAAATTGTTCACAAATCTCCTTTAAAAGCTAGCCAAACCATAGAAACTTTTAACATACCCACACTTGTAGGCTTCGAAAAATCTTAGATTGCCTTAATCTTTGCTTCATCTACCTCAATTCATTTAGAACTAACAACAAAACTAAAAAATACAAGCTTATCCATGCAAATTGTACACTTTTTGAGGTTAGCAAACAACTTTTCTATTCTTAAAACATCCAAAACAATTTTTAAATATTTAACATGCTCATCTAAGTTTTTCTATAAATTATAATATCATCAAAGTATACAATTAAAAATTTACCAATAAAAACATAAAAAATATGATTTATTAATCACAAGAAAGTATTAGGTGCATTAGTTAATTCAAACAGCATAACTAACCACTCATATAAATTATATTTTGTTTTAAATGGGATTTTCCATTAATAACCTTCTCTCATCTTGATCTAATGATAGCCACTGTTGAGACCAATTTTAGAAAAAGACACTAGAACTATGCAATTTATCAAGCTTGTCATCTAATCTAAGAATAGGTGTCTATAATTTCTAGTGATATTGTTGATGGCGCAATAATCAACACCATCCTCTATAACCCATCCTTATTAAGTATAAGCAATACTAGAACCATACAAGGACTCATGCTTTCACGCACATACCGCTTCTTCATGAACTTACTAACCTGCTTTTGAAGTTTTTTTGTCTCCTCAAGATTGCTTCTATAAGCTGGTTAAATTAGCATTGATGCTCTGAGTATAAAGTTAATTTGATGCTCGATTCCTTTTATTGGTTGTAAACCATTAGGTATCTCTTCAGAAAACACATCATCAAACCTTTGTAAAAAAGAAACAACATCACTAGGCAAAGAGCAGTTAAGTTTATTAGTACTAAAATAAACCTCTTTGTGCAAAAGTACAATCATAGACTGATTTTAAAAAAAAAACTTTTTTAATCTCACTCTCTCTTGCATAGAAATTCACTTATTTTTTCTCTTTTCTTTTATCATTGACCAAAATTTCAGTCCCTGATGATTAAATAAACTAAGATTTTACCATGACTACTATTTTAAAGAAACGCAAAAGCTAACGCTTATGGGGTCGCTTCTGTAACTGGATAACCAGCACCTTTTCCTTTTCAATCACTTTTTCTTTCCTTTTGGTTTTGGTCTCTCTTACTTTGGAACTTTCACTCTTTTTTTTCATATCACTCGTTTTTTTAACCTTACTTGATCTTTATACACTTGTCTTGAGGTTCAAAATACAAGAGTACTTGATTTTTCATTAAGTACAAAAGAGCACATATTGATGTAACCATTATGAATTACATGCCTATCATACTGTCATAGTTGCCTTAAAAGAATATGCCCCACATGCATTGGCACTACTTCACACAAAATCTCTTCTTTATACTTCCCAATTGAGAATGAGATAAGTACTTATTTTTTTTGTTATTTTAACTTCTCTACAATCATTTAGCCATTGAAGCTTACACGGCCTAAGATGTTTCAAAGTTGTCAAATTTAATTTTTCCACCAAACTAGTACTAGCCACATTAGTACAAGTCCCTCCATCAATAATCATACTACATATCTTATCATTGATATGGCATCTAGTATCAAAAATATCATCACGTTATACCTTCACATCATTTTTATTTACACATTAGGAGCTCCATTAGCAACCAAAAGCTTTCAATTAATCAGATATTTAATGTCATTTACATCTTCCAAAGGTGGCATGGACTCATCATCAGATTCACCTTCGATCTCAATATCACTATCATCTTTCAATATCATCACTTTTTTGTTTGGGCATTGAGATGCAATATGACCTATTCCCAAACACCTAAAGCATTTGATATCTTTATTTCTAGAAGAATGAAAATTAGATTTACTTTTATTTGGTACTCCTTCATCTTGGTTTCGTTTGAAGGTTTCTGCCTTAGACTTGAAATTAGGCATTTCATCCTTTTTATTCTAATTTAGTTTTCAAGAGGACGGGGAACCCGCGTTCTAGCCATATCTTGTAGAATTCTTCCTCTTGAGTTGTCTTTCTACCCTCATTACCATATGCACCATGTCTTCTAACTCTACATAATGCTAAAATTTGACCACATTACTAATATCACGATCCAAACCTTGCAAAAAAATAACCATAGTTGCCTATCGATCTTTTTTAACATTAGCTCGAATCATGGCTATCTCAATTTCTTTATGGTAGTCTTCAACACTTTTGAAACCTTGAGTAAGGCTTTGCAACCTTTGATACAAATCTCTATAATAATGACTAGCGACAAACCGCTTCTTCATAATAGCTTTTATATCTTTCCATGTATCAATAGGCATCTCACGATTTCTTTGTTTATTCACAACTAACTGGTCCCACCAAATAATTGCATAATCAGTAAATATAACAGCAGCCAACTTTACCTTTTTTTTCTCAGAGTAGTTATGATAATAAAAAACTAGCTCTACCTTTTTTCCTACTACAAATATGCATCAAGATCATTTTTACCTTGGAAAGAAGGAATCTTTAACTTAATACTACCTAAGTTATAATAAACTCTATCTTTTCATCTCGTTCTCTCTCGTTTACCTCATTTACTAGGCACGAATCTATCTATATTGATAATAATGGGCTAATCGACATCATCTCAATCATCTTTATCAATGACATTTTTATTTATGGTAGCACGCCTATAATATCTTTGCATATTAGGAACTCTAGGTGGCTGCAACCTTTGTGAACTAAATTTAACTTTATCTATTATCTCATTCACCCCATCAAACCTCAAATCCATTCGATTAAATTGTTGTTCTAAGGACTTAAAGAAAGTTTGAAATCTATCTATTCGTGAACATCATAGGATGAGCCTTTATCTTTTCTAGACAAATTTAATAACCTGTAAACAAAGTTGGAAAACTTCATAATCACTCTCTTACATGTCTTCTCTTAAGATTGATAGCACTCAACCACATGTTTACTCATATTTGGCTTTTAATCTTTTATAAGCTCACACTCTTTTACCTTTTTTTACTCTTTACTCTCTTATTTTGTTCTTTATTGAACCTAAACAAACTTAATCAAAATTACCTTGCAATAAGGGAGAATGACTGTTGGACTCCCCTTAATTTAGCCTAATTACCTTAAACACTCCCTAGTTTTAAACTACCTATAAGATACTTGGAAGACCCCATCATGGGGTATTTTATGCCTTAAACACCCCTAAAAAAGAGGTCTTTCCAGTAGTTTTGAAACTAGAGAGATGTTTAAGGTAATTAGGCCAAACTAAATGGGTCTGTCAGTCTTTTTCCTTTGCAACTATTTAAACGCAACAAATCAGATTACTAAGGATGAAAATAGGTTATTGCAAAGGAAAGAATAAGCTAAATTTAAGAAGTAAAGAGAAAATGGGTTATAATGAAATCAATAAACTAGGAAAACCAGGACAAAAGGAAATTTGAATTTTTGATGTAATTATAGTTATTATTCTTTTAGGCTAAATTGCACAAAATAGGTGGAATACACACTTGATGCAACAAAACTTAAATAACACTTCAACTAATTTAGAATTTTTTATACACTTTTTTTATAAAAAAAAAATTCAGAATAACAAACTGAAATCAATTGAATATATATATATATATATATATATTTATATATATATATTTATTTTTTTGGTCTTTTTTTTTTACTAATGTGTAATGATAAATAATAGAACTTGAATGAATTAAGGTAAAGAAATGGATAAAAATTGGGAACAATAAGAAATAAAGATGACAAGATGCAGATTTAAGGGAATAAAACAAAGGATGCGAAACTAAAAGAATGAACAAACAATAAAGAAGAAAAAAAAAGATTAAACCTGATTTACAGCCTAAGCTTTAATGCCAAAAATGATGTGAACCTCACAATGAAAAGTGAAACCCGACGATTAATAAAGTTCCTTTGCTAAAGGTTATTTTAATTTAAATTCACAAACAAACCAAAACAAAGGCCTTGACCCATTATCTATAAAGAGATAATAACCAAAGGTATAAGAAAAAGGTAGATGCCATACTTAAGATAGATGAGAAAAATTATGAGTGATAAATCAAGAGAACACCATAAGATAAAATTTTGATAAGTTCTAAAACGTTCTTTGAAGAATTAAGAGAAAACTCTCAATAATATTAATGTCATAAACTATTCATCCTACCTTTCATCTCTTATAGTATTTAGAAACCACTTGGGATGCCAAGTATTGTTTACAACTTTCAAAGTACAATAATAAAAGAAACTAAAACTGATTGCCAAACTTTTAACTATTACCAAGATAAGTAAATTTAGTAGCAAATACAACTACTATGATAAATGCCATTGCAAGCTCATAAAATGACTTCTTATCTTCTTTTTAGGCTTCCATCACATGGGTTGATGCTGGTATGGTCTAATTGTGATGTCCATTATAAAGAAACTTGAATAACATTGACAAGACATTGATCTTCTTGAATACTTAATTCGAAAAAATTAGTATCTTTAATAAATTATAAATTTGATATGTGCTCAATTAGCCTATTTAATTCTTCCTTCAATGTCTTATATCTTGCCTTTGTTATTGAACTCCATGGATGCTCAATGGATCTTGTGAAGTTTTAGCAACCTAATTTGCATCATTAGCGAATAAGGCTTATTTATCTGGCCAGGATTTTAGCTTGTATTATAATTCCTTTATATTTCATAATCATGTTTATAATTCTCCACTTTGATTCTAACTTCTCAAGATTCCCTCCTGAGTTATCCACCCATAGCTTTCTCTTTTACAAGCTTCCCACAACAAGCTCGAACAATACTTAAACTTGGTTTCTGCCAATAATTCTATTAACATGCCTTTGATGTGTGCTATAGTAGCTAAGTACAAGTGCACGCTATTGTTTCAAGTAATATAAGAATTAAGTCCAAGTATCAATCCCACAGGGACTACGTGATCTAATTCTTCAATTAATTACTAAAATTATATCCACTTAACTTTTATTCAGAAAAATCAAAGTCTAAAACTGAATTTATTAACCTAATTTATCAAATTAAACTAAACCTAAATAGCAAACAAACAAGAGATATAAATTCACCAAAGGATAATAATTTATGGTATACTCATCTACTAGTATTTCATTGGATTCATTAACCACTTAGTTCATCCCTTAATTTAAATTATTGGCTTAGATACTAATCTCATCACAAGCCTCTATCGATGGTCGAGTGACTATATTACAAATTCTAACAATCACCTATATGTCTATGGTAATCAAATCAGAATATAATTCATTAAGATCAAGTCTAAATTATACCATACATGCCACATAGGTACATGTCTATCCTAGATGGAACTCATAGTTGTTACCCTATAATCATGCATCAAACTACCCTAGGCTCAACCATAAATTCCTTTGTCAAGTTCATCATGGTTCCTCAATCATTCATAATATTGGTCAGATATAATGAAAGCAATAAATACAAAATAAAATGAATCAATTATAATAATTAAGTTCATAAACTAAGAATCAATGAAATTCAACTACATACTAAGTTCACATAGTCTAACCCTAGAATAACAAGTTTAGCTCATCACAAAACAAAATGTATCAAGCCAATCCATGAAGAACAACAAGAACAAGAACATAATAATAAGAAAAGAGAAAAAACTAATCAAGAATATATCTTGGGTTGCTTCTCTCTCAATCTAGACTTGAAGCTTGAATTTTAATTTCTTGGCTTTGATCTTTGGTTTTGTGTTGTGAATTATTTCTCTCTGTTTTTGCTTCTTCAAAGTCTGTGTATTTGACCTCAAAAGAGTATTTTTATTGGTATGAGAAACCCTAAAGGCGGGGGGATTTGAATTCAAGTTGAAATAGGATACTTAAGAAGGCTTTTATATATCGCACGAGCACCACGGTACTGGGTTATTGGTGCTGCGGCGCGCAGTCATGATCGTTGCGGCGCCCAGCCCTGGTACCCCTTTTTGTATTTTGAGCATAACTTCTTCGTTTGACATTCGATTCGCCTCCTGTTTGTTCCTATGCATCATATTTTCTGTCATGCATCTATTTATGATTAGAAAATACACTTAAATAGCCAAATATTTATGATTTGAAGTAAAATAAAAAAATTAGATACAAATCATACTAGTGTTTTTACGCCCCTATCAGCCTTCTAATCTTTACAATCTTGATCTTCTCTAAAAAATCGATCCCTTACTTACTTCTCTAGCAAAAAATGAACAACAAAAACCTATAAACCTTGTTAAGCTCTACTCACTTTTTATTGAGTTCTGCTCACTTTTGCCATGAATGAATCATCACCTTTAATGCCATTAAAATATCTCATAATCCATCTCACTTCATTATAGTATTCTAAACTTAGATTTCTCATGAATTTATGTCTAACATTGAGCTCCAACCAAGTTTAATCTTGAACATATCATTATATACACTAGGGCACCTTCTTTATTTGCGTATGTTAACCTCACAATCTCATTCATTTAATCTCTTGTATAGCTTTTGTAGTAGCCCTGTCTTACTACAAACCCATAAAATCTCTCAAACCATTCCATAGGTAATTGTTTTAGTATAAAAAGGAATTTCTAGCCAAGAAAATCTTTTTTTGATTGAATCCTATCAACTAATCTCAATGTCATATTTTCCAAAGACTTGATTTCCTCAATCATGGCTTATTTTCATTTCTTGTGGTCTCCACTTTATACAGCTTTCTTATAGCCCTTTGATTCATCAACATGCCTAAACCTCACCCAAAAAAAATAAAAATTGATCTGTCTCTTCCCTATTATCTATTAAGTTATAATTTGAGAGCTTAAATGACTACTATTTATCTAAGTTTTTAGTGCATGGTCCTATGAGTTCTCAGCTTAACTTTGAGTTTCATCTACAATTTCCAATTCCATCTAAAATTAAAATTTATCTATTGAATTATATAATTGATTTTTATCATCTTCTACTTGAGCTTTGGATTTAACTCATTCATGCTTACCAAAAGTCACATCCTCAATCTTAATATATTTTCTCATATTAACATTATCACACCTCAACTTACAACTCTCAATATTATTAGAATAGCCAATTAAGACATTTTTAACTTCTCTAAGCTCCAACCTCCTTGCTTAATATAGGTATATATTATCCATCCACCAACTTTAAGATTACTTAAATTAGGATGCTTTAACAATGCAATTCTCTTCCAAAGTTTTTATAGTTAAAAAGGAGTTTTTACCAACAAGGTCTGTATTAGTAGAAATAAGATCTACACTAGAATTGGAACCATTCAGAGTTGACAATTGACCAAGTCTCTTGAGGTCAGCATGTAAAAAACCTAAATTATCCTTTGTTTTATGTACAATTAATTCAAAACTTCACTTTATAAGCCTTTTTAAAACTATTTTGTGCTTAAAGGATTCCATACTTTAATACTCTTTTTACCCAATATTCCCTGACTACTCAGCTTTTTCAAACTTCTTTCACTCATGTATGCAAGTCTCATATGTCATAGCATAGCTTTATTTATCTTAATATTATACATGGTAGCTTCAGCACTTAGCTATGGGCCTTAAAGAATGTATAAACCATTTCTTATTTCACATTTTATAACAACTAAATACTTTTTAAGAACCTTAAACACCCAACGTCAACTCTAAAACTATATCCAACAAGATCAAGTGTTCCTAGTGAAATTAGGTTCCTTCTAAGCTCAGGTACAAATTTAACCTGGTGAAACCCTTAACCATCATATCAAACCTCATAATTCTTCCCTCTACTTTATAGGTTACATTATTTTCTATAAGAACCCTTCGTCCTTCTAAACTTTGCAATGAAGAGAACATATATTTATTATGACTATTGTGGATAGAATAACTTGAGTCAAGAACCTACTCACCTTCAACCTTATTATCAAAAGTAGTCAAAATAACCCAAGTGCTTGATTATTCATTGTTGCTTCTCCTTTTCTTCTTTGGAAAATCTTTTTTAAAGTATCATTTATTGTAATAGTGAAAACACATTAATTACTTTGAGTTCGATTTTGATTTTTCTCAATTCTACCTTGAGCAATAAGCACTTTCCCTGAATCTTATCTTTTCCCTCATTCTTCTTCTTCTTCAATTCTTTGGAATATAACGTGGCTTTTACATCTTCCATCATCAAAGATTCTCTTTCATATAACAAAGTATCACAAAGTGTTCATACTTCAAATAAGGAACTTAGCAATATAATTATATTTTCTTCATTTTCAATATTCAGGTTAATATCTTCAAGATCTAAAATAATCATGTTGAAGCTATAAGGCACTTTTAGATTGATGTCCCCTCATTCAACCTAAAAGTATAAAGCCTTTTCTTCAAGTATAGTCGATTGCCTGTGGATTTTGTTGTGTAAATTGCCTTAAGTTTCTTCCAAAGGTCAAGTGTCATGAACTCCTTTGATACCTCTCCTAAAAATTTATTATTGAGACTTAACACAATCGAACTATATGCCTTTTTCAAGACCTCGAACCTTTTCTTTTACAGAAGTTTATGTTTTAGCTTTTGTATCTCCAAAATTCTCATCATTAATCTTTTTTACATCTCCCTTTAAGGCCTCCTTAAGACCTTGTGAAATAAAAAGGGCTTGCACCTTTACATTTGAAAGATTGAAATTGTTTTCCCCATTAAATTTTTAAATCTCAAACATAGGTGAAGTCATGGTTTCTAGCTATTATACACTTGTTATAACGAGTGCAACAAAAAAATTGATATAATAGCTAAGTTTGATTAAGAATAGCCAAACCAAAATAATTTATGTAGAATATAAATCAGAGTTAAGTGTAGATAAAAAAAATTAAAACAAAACACAATAAAGAATTTATGTGATCCAGCCAAATTGATCTACATCTACGGGTGTAACTAACTCACGAACTTTTATTGATGAAATTACGAAACAAGGTACAAGAAGAATATTGATACTAAGAAAAGAATTGGTCCTAAATCCTCTCTCTCAATTCTCTTTAATATTATGCTCTTTACCGTTCTTCTTTCTCTAAGCCAAAGGCTTACTTTTATAAACTTCCAACTCTGATTGTGTGTGGACTCCTACTTTCTTGAAATATAAGCACACCTGAATGAGGACTTTCAGAAACATATTTATTCTAACACGAGACTCCTCCTTTAAAACCCTGACCCACACGAGACTCCTCATTTGAATAAGAAAACCTCTATTGACCAAGAAACATTTGTTGACCAGGATTCCTAATCTTGCTATAAAACTTAGTTGATTAGGATTCTTTATTTGAGTAAGATTTCAACTTTTGTTACAATTCCTTAAGAATTCAAAATTACGTTTATCAAGGTTAATTAAATTTTCATGTTATATATTAGAAAGTACGAATCCCTTTTCACAATATTGATCTAAATTTTACTTGAGTTTGCTAAACAAAATTATTATATATTATTGGAATTGATGATTCAACAATCTTGTATGGGTAAGAATTGAGATGAATACCAAAGGTTGAGTCATATTAAACTCAAACATGTATTAGACGCGTAAGGGAGGAGCAAAACAAGAATTGGAAATGAGAAGAGGCGAAGAAATTGAAGACTGCATGTCTAGGTTGCATCGCCCTAGCACCAAGATCACAGTACCCAAGTGCTATAAGCGCTAGGCCAACGCTGGCACGAAAATGCGCTGGCGCTACAGCGACAGTTCTTTGGCACTACAGCACCCAGTTCTAGAAAAGTCCAGTTTAGCTCATTTTTGACTTGTTTAAGAGGGTTTTAAGCTCCTAAAATACGTAGACTCTTATTTTAACAAGGTTTAGAGTTTTTAAAAATGTTTTATTCTCTATATAAACCTTGTAAAACCCTTAGAGATAACTAAGCATCTCAAATATTAAAATATAACCATAAGACAGGATAACTGAGCTAGGTAGGCACTGCGTGTTGATGTACTAGGGTGTAAACTTTGGTTTAGATCCTTTTATGAGAGGCTCGAGCTATTCTTATATTCCTTGAGTAAAATCTCTTATGGGTGGGAGATATTGAGAGGTCTTGTAAAGATCATAGTGATCTAGAGAAATATTTACAAGTCTACAATTGGAGTTGTTAAGACATCTTGTAAGATCATAGTGATGTAAAAATATAGTCAGTGATCTAATAAATAAAAGAAGCTAGATCATAGATCCTCGTAGACATAGGCATTTCGACTGAACCAAGTATATCTTGTGTCTTATGGTTTGTTTCTTTATCTTTATTAGTATGATAATCTTGTGTGTTCTTAATTATTTGTGAATTATGTTTTCTGTATGCGCATTGGACAAAAGGGTATCAACACAAAAGACTAATCTCATGGAGGGATTACTGTCGAGGTTAATTTTTTCTTAACAAATTGAAGTCAAAGCTATGATTTAGTTGATGCTAAAGTGGTGTCAAACTATAGAGCATAATTTGATACTGCAACATATATGATCACATAAAATTATAGTAACTTTGTATCATAGTTCTTAATTGAAATCAAATAAAGCACAAAGTGTATCATAGAAGTTGAACGTGTACTTGGCTCTAACGTAAAGCAAAAAGCAAAATAGTCATTGACTCGTACAAACCGAAGTCAGCCCTTAAGGTGATGAAATTGTGGAATATTATTATAGCCAAGCCAATGCTTTAATTTGCTTCTTGATCGGTTCTTTGTTACAGCTGGCGAGAATGTGCTTAGTTATAATAATTTATCTAAGAAGGGGAAGATTTAAGATTAAGAAAACTGAACTTCCATGTTGAGATTTAAAAAATCATTTGTTTAAAGTTGACTTGTTGAGACAGGAAATTTCTGCATGGAATGAATGCATGCAATGCAAGTTTGCTTAAAACTAAAACTTTTAGAAATCCAAGGAAGACTTTGATCATTCCTTTACAATCGATCAACATTTTGTTTTACCAAGTTTTCAATGTATTTAACTCTCATTTCGCAAAATATTTTATCAACTTTTTTAGGATAATTTCGTTATTGTCCTATTTATTTAGTATTAGATTTCAAAATGTGAAATTTCTATATTAAATTCATCAGACGTAAGAGAAGTGTACCATTCTGTTAAATTAGCTGAACTCGAACCGAATGAGGTGATGGACGAGGATGAAGATGGAAGAATAGAAGCGGCAATAGCATCATCACGATCTTTACAGCCCAATTTCAATCCCAAAGGTATCAGCCACGACCAGCTCTTCAAATTTCAAGTGCGATCCTTTTGCCGTAACTCTTATCTGTTTACTAGTACATTCATTTGTATTTACGTAGTTTGGTTTTGTTTCTCTTTTTTTCTTTTTTTATTGCTAATTATAGGAACCCAGATTGTGATATTTGATGAATTTTGTTACTGAGGGTGAGGTTGAAGAGCATTGTGTCAGGCAATTGAAGGCTGTGGAAGAATAGTAAAAAATGTAGGCCTGGACCATCATGTGGTTTAAAAATTATCGAATTCATGATATAAATATGTTACTTGGAAGCTAGTTCCTGATTGGCACATGTGCATTTCAAGTCTTCCTAATTCTGTTTGAGGGTGGTGTCTTCGCTTAAAAAGGATGATTATGACTTTTGGTTTATCGAGTCCTTCATAATATTGATTTATGCCAGTTGCATATGACTTTGTTACTATCATATACTCTTTTGTGCAATAGAGAATCTTGACAAGCTCTAGAAGGTCAAGACCAGACTCACATTTTTTTAGTCCTCTGACCATACATTTAGGCAAGATTTCTGCCAACAGGGGATTGCCCATGATACAGCGTGAAAGAGGTTGGCAGGACTTATTTCATGACATTCTAAATTGGGAGTGGGGGTGAGTGTGCGGGGGCAGTAGCATGGATATAACAACTAGGTCAAGCTATTGGTAACATGTTGTATATTTGGCTAAGGTGAAACAGAACATAACTAATAAGGAATTCATATTTGGTCATTGTGACTTTGAATAGGAAGTTGCCATTGGTTTGGCACGTAGGCCCTTTGTATTAAGGACAAGTTCAACTGGAAGTATTTGATTGTTGAGATTATTTACATTTGACAGTGGTACAATTATATTCACGCAGTAGTCTGAATTTAATAATATAAAATTCTAAGGGCAAAGGAACTAGTTGTAATAATAAACTCAGATGACCTTAACCTTCTATGAAGTGAGGTCATGGTTCAGGAAAGGGATTGAGTATGTCAAAGGCCCAAAAAGTATGTAAAGTTAAAAAACTAGAATGCTAATGGAGGATTCTTTCATCTGTGATGTGGAATCTTTTATTAATTTTTTTTGAAATAAATTTTTATTTAAATAAAACTCAATTATAATAATAAGAATTATTAAAAATAAAATAATCAAATTTTTTTGGGACATAATATTTTCAAGTGTTAAATAATTTAAAATTAAGCGTTAATTTAGCTAAATTATGAATTACTACATTTGTATCTCTAAAAGTAAAAAGCACCTTAAAATAAGTAAAAGAATTCAAATACTCGTAAATCTCTGTAAAAATGTAACATATCTCAGAATGAGGCATTTCATTAGACAAAATATCATTCACTACTTATTGTGCATCCAATTCAATAATAATGAAATCAACATTTAAGGTTTGAATAGCCACTAAACCTTTGAGAATGGTCATTGTTTCATCAATTAAAATAGAGAATATACCATCATACTTTACAATTTCAGATAACACCACAGCCTCCAAATGATCATATGCCACAAAGTCAAAACCTATAACACCACGTAAAGTATCCACTATTGCAACAGAATTAATCTTTATGAACCCAATAGGTGGAAGCAACCAAAGGTGCCTCAGAGCAGTTGTGATAGAAGTGGCCTTAGCTTAACTGGTTCAAAAATCCTCTAAAAAACTCCCTATCCAATTGCACACAGCCTCAACATCTATAATTCTTTTACTATGAATCCACTGGTTTCTCACATGCTAAATATGCCAAAAAAGGACATAAAAAAAATCAAATTCATCATTATCAAGATGGTTCATACAGGCAATAAGAAAGTCACACAATGATGTTTTATGGGAACAACTGCTATCAGCCATAAAACTGCACCAAGTACGAACCTTTTTCAAAGAAGGGCACAACCATAGAGAATGAATTGTATTTTCGGCACCTCTCCTACATTTAGGGCAAGTCACAACTGTTGGAGCATGATGATGCACTAAATTAGCATTTGTCAGGATCCAATCGTGAACTGTCTTCCAAAGAAAAATCTTAACTTTTGGTGGTATATTTAACTTCTAACAACGCTTCCACCATTCGCTAACGACTGACTTCTTAGAACTACTAACAACTCTAATCTCTTGATAAGCCAGTCAATACCCACTCTTTACCGTGTATCTCCCCTAACGGTCATAGTGCCACATAATACTATCTTCTTGATTGAGACTGTGGTGAGAAAAAGGAATACTTAAAATAGCCTGTTGCTCCTTCAGAGGGAAAGCTCTACGAATAACATCAACATTCCATTCCCCCAAAGCTGAAATGAGCTCAGAAACAGTAGCATGCTCAGCTAATTTATGCGAAAACAGAGGTTTAAATGACATCGGTCTAGGTAACCATTGAACATGATACACGAGAACATTTTCTCCATTGCCCACCTTCAATCTAGTCCCTTTAGAAAGGATTTTTCTCCTCCAAAGGATACTGCGCCAAAGAAAAGAAGCATAGGAGGGTATCTTTGCATGCCAGAAACTTCCATTTAGAAAATAGAACCCCTTAACTACCTTAGCCATAAAAGAATCTGGATTAGATAAAATTCGCCATCCTTGTTTAACAATCATGGCTTGATTAAAAATAAACAGATTTCGAAAATCAATGCCACCATTTTTCTTCCCTTGACACAACACATCCCATTTACACCAGTGTAATTTTCGTTTCATCTCATCACTACCCCACCAAAAACATGCACAAAGTCTATGAAGTTCATGGATTAAGGTCGCCGGAAGGTGAAAAAGATTCATAGAGTAAGTAGGTATTCCTTGGATGACTACTTTAATTAAAACCTTGGATGACTACTTTAATTAAAACCTCTCTGCCTGCAGCTAAAAACAACTCCCTTTTCTAACCTTTTAACTTATTCCACACTTTGTCTCTAATATTGGCAAAGCATCCTCTTTTATTGCGGCCATTAATACTTGGAATATCCAAATATTTTTCGTGACAGTTAACTTTCTTAACCCCAAGCACCATAAGAAGGTCCCTATAACTCTTTATTGAAACTGGCTTGCTAAAACAAACAACTGATTTATCAAAGTTTACCACTTGACCTGAGGCCTTGGCATATAGGTCTAATGCTTCAAGTATGGAGTGACCACAATCTAGAGAAGCCTTAGCAAAAATTAAGCAATCATCAGTAAAAAATAAATGGGAAATTTAGGGTCTAAGCCTACCACACTAAATTTTATACAACTTTCCAGATCTCTCAGCTTGCTGAAGTAAGGAGGAAAGCCCCTCAGCACATAGGATGAATAAATATGGAGATAGAGGATCCCCTTGACGAAGTCCCCTTTGGGCTTTGATCACACTTTTCATAACACTATTAATTAGCAATGAGTAAGAAACCGATGAAACGCACCTCATCAATAGTCTACACCAGTTATCTGAGAAGCCAAACCATCTTAGGATCATTTCAAAGAAAGGCCACTCCACCCGATCATATGCCTTAAACATATCTAGTTTCATTACTTTATAACCTTCCTTAGACCTTGTTTACCGCTTGACATAGTTTAGACATTCAAACCTAATAATTGCGTTATCTGTGATCAATCTATCTGTGACAAAGGCACTTTGAACTTCAGAAACAAGGTCACCCATAACACCACGCAATCTATTAGCCAAAGTCTTAGCAATAATTTTGTAGACAACATTACAAAGACTTATCGGTCTATATTCCCTTAGCAACCTTGGGGAATCACATTTAGGAATTAAGACAATAAGAGTTTCATTAATATGAAAGATATCACCGCCCTTATTAAGAAGCTCCAAACAGCAATGAAAGATATCATCACTAATTATGTCCCAAAACTTCTGATAGAAAAGAGTAGGCATACCATCTTTACCTGAAGATTTAGTAGGATACATTTGAAATAAGGCATTTTGAATTTCATCCTTAGAAAAGGGAATATCAAGCCGCAGACAATTGGCCTCAAACAGATAAGAGGGAATATTGTCCACCACATTCTGCATATCTTGCATAGAAGGGTTAGAAGATGAGAAGATATGTTAGAAATAGTTTAAGAAGACCTGTTCTATACCACTTTCATCAGTCTTCCACACATAATTATCATCAAAGACCCGATTGATTCTATTGTGCTTACGGCGACCAAAAGCTTTCTAGTGGAAGTATTTTGAGTTCATATCTCTACTTTTGCACCATGAAACCCGTGCGCGCTAGCGCCAATAAGCATCATACTTATAAATAAGGACATCTAAAGTCTTCTCTGTATCTCTAATCTCTTTCCATGATTTCAAGTTCACCTCTTGATTAAACTTAGCCAATTCCTTACGTCTCCTCTTAATTTCTAAATTTAAGTGCTAAAAATTTTGATTATACCAACCCTTAATATCAACACCAATCTGATTTAGGTTAGTCATGACTGCTTGCAGCTCTCTTCTTGGGCAAGACCATCCATTTGCAACAATTTCCTTACATTCATCCTCCTCAACCCATGCTTCCTCAAAATGAAAACGACTATCATGATTCTTTTTAAGACCTTTACCATTAGCATCACCGCTTGATTCTAACACTTTAATTAAAATGGGTCTATGATCAGACCCCCAGAAATATAAATGATGCATACTTGAATAAAGGAACAACTCAAACCACAAAAATGACCGGACGGCTCTATCCAGAGTCTTCTGAATTAAGTTACCTCTTTGATGACCATTACACCACATGAACAAAGGTCTCATCCCTTTAATCGCAACCAATCCACAATCATCCAAGGCCTTACCAAAATTCTCCATAAGATAATGGGGCCTTAAAGCCCCTTCATGCTTTTCTCTCTCATTTAAAATCTCATTAAAATCACCACCATAAAACCATGGCAAAGACGATAAAGTAGCAATACGTCTTAACAGTTCCCACGAATGGACCCTTTGGGATGATTCAGAGTGACCATAAAAACCAGTAAATCTCTAAAGTTTCCTTTGATGGGATTCAATCTGTACATCAATGTGGAATTTAGAGTAAGAGAGTAATCTTACCCCAATATCATTAGACCACAATAATGCTAAACCCCTACTGCGACCTGATTTCTCCACAACAAGTTTACCTGTGAAAGATAGTTGAACTCTTACTTGCTCTATTAGATGTGAATGTGACAAAGTTTCACTCAAAAACACCAAGCTCAAGTTACATTCATAGACTCTACAGCCCAAGATTTGAAATGTACGGTGATTGCCCATACCCCGCACATTCCAACATAAGATTTTCATTGTGTCCGACAGCTTTGCACTGTTGCAGCAGCCGCCGATAAAAAATGATTAGGAGAAGTATCATTTTCTAAAAACATGACATCCTCACCCTCTTCCTCAGTTTTAAGTTGTCTCTTTTTACCTTTGTGGCATTTATTCTCAATGATCTCAAAAAATATAGAGTTGTCACCCTTCCTTTTAGATGGTTTCCAAACTGTAGTAACCTTGGCTAACTTGGACATACCCCTTCTATTTTTCCTATGCAATGCATTCTCCATACCTTCTTGAAACTTAATATTGGTCTTAGTCTTATTTGTTCTAGAGCTCTTATTTGCCATCTTGTTCTCTCCTTTATCAGGCCCTGATAAATGAGTACTGAATTGGAAGTTGTTGTAGAGCTCCACTTTCGATAACAGGTCATCCCCTCCCCCCAAAAGAATCCTTACCACCAGGCAAGTTTAACTTATTTTTCTCTATCAGTGTTGACCCAAAGGAAAGGCCCTTGAAAGGGTTTGATAACCTCACCATTTTATCACGAACAGGTATCTGATCTTTATTAGTCTCATGCAGCCCCTGGTGTTGAAACTAGTTCAAACTCCTTTGTCCATCTTTAGAGACCACCTTCCTAGCTACCATGGGTTCCTTGCCAGGCCTCCGACGCAGTAAAGGAACAGGAATAGGTTTTGAAAGTATGTCTATAGTGTGGCTTCCACCACCAAAGTCTATACCATAGGACATATTCAACTCATTCATTTGTGATACTTTGTCATTCAGATCAGAAGCTAAATCTCCATTCTTTTTTCTCCACTGGAACTGTCCTGCTTTCTCTTTCACCGTTGAAAAAGATTTACCTTCACTAGCCATCACCTTTGATCCTTTTCGGGAACCATGCATTTTACGTAAGTCAGATCCCGTATTGATCCAAGTGCTATAAAACCCAATCTTGTTTTCCAATCTGCCACTTTTAGACAACACACACTCATGTAATAAGTGTCCAATGCAACCACATCCAAGACAAACTCTTCAGGCAGCCGTTTATACCGTAGAACTACCGTAATAAACTCTTTTATATCCTTTATGGATACCCTAAAAGCTAGTTTTAGAGGCTCTGCAACATTCACTCTCACTCTTACTCTTAAAAATTCCCCAATACATTCCTTAAGCACACCTTTTTCTATCTCCTCAACAACCCCAATCATTGAATCCAATTCCCGACTAACTTCCTCATTCATAAATAGCAGAGGTAAACCATGCAATTGAACCCAAACTACCACCGAATCTAATGATAGATCAGAAAAATGCCTAAGGCCTTTTGGCTCAGCAAAGGCAATCAACTTTCCATTAAAATGCCAAGGTCCCCCTGTAAATACTCTATTCTTATCACTAGTAGACCTAAAAGAGATAACAAATAAGTTATGTTCTTGTTGTACTACTTCCACACTAAACTTCTCTATCGTCTACCAAATTCGTTTCATATATGATATGAAAGCTTCACGATTAACAGGATTTAAATTTAAGACTTTTCCAACCAAAGATAAGAAAACTCTCCTATCACCAACCACTAAAGCCTTTTAGGAAAGTTCTGTTATTGGAACACTAGCATCATCTAAATTTAGAGACTCATATTTAGAAACAATTTCATTTAAGAACATAACTTTCACAAGTTGAAATAGAGTAATACAACCTAGAAGTAGAGCCCGCAGCTTGCTGGACGCGGAGTAAGAAATGGTTGAGAAGCCCATGGTGTAGATTGTCAGAAGCGGAACAGTTTCCGATGCAGTAACTATAGGGACGAAGATGGCAAAAACTGAATCAAATTTGGAGTTGCAGGCATGTAACGCAGAGGCGATCAACTATGTGGAATCTTTTATTAATGATAACATTTCCTGCAGAAAACATCTGTAAAATATTCTTCTAGCACATTGCTATTTAAATGTACACAGCATACCGTTCTCTTATAGCTTTTCTTTCCCAAATATCTTTTCCACCTGCCTAAATTGCATGTGAACATTTGAATTTTTTAATATACTAGGAGCTGCACTGGAGGCGCTTACAATGCTTTCTTTACCGGCAATTGCTGGACAAGCAATGGAGCCGTTAGCACAGCTGACGGAAAGAGCTTATATTGACACAGTTGGTAAGTTGTTCTTCGGTCTCTCCGGCCTTACTTTTAGCAGTTGCCATTGGTATTCTGGAGGCTCAAGCAATGTACTTTGGAACTGGACTGTTTCTTGAAATGATAGGCGTATCATTAGTAAGTAAAACTCATTCTGTTATTTTAATTGTACCTATGATAATTGCATAGCCATGTAATTTTCTTCTTTCTGTTCCAGCAAATCACATTAGTCCTCTAATTCCATCAGTGGTTATATTAACTCCGGGCACAGATCATATTGTCCTGATATGTTTTTTGCCAAATCTTAACTTTCATTTTGAGTTTAATTATTTGTTTTGTATATGCATCATTTTCCATTTACAGGGAAGGTCGATTTCTTAAAAATCATTTTCTGGGCGCGTTGCAGCACGGCGGTTTCTGTCTCTGAGAGCAATTAGTGCCCCTGCAGTTGTCGTTTCTCTGGCCATTCACGGCATCTTCCGTGGGTTTAACGATACAAGAAGACATGTATTACACTTGGGAAATTGAAAATCAACAAATCAGAGTGGCGCAGCGGAAGCGTGGTGGGCCCATAACCCACAGGTCCCAGGATCGAAACCTGGCTCTGATAGAGTTGGCTTCCGAAACAAATATTTTAATTTTCCGGTGCTTTTTGGTCTTTGTATGCTGTCATGCCATTTTGGACTTGTCAACAAGTCATTGTGGGCCTTACCTTTTGTCCCATTTCATGGGCCAACCTTTTTGAAGCCCAAACTTATCTCAAGTTGCCCACGTAAAAACAAAATAATCTTAAAGTTTTATTAATAAATGTGCATCGTATCCTACCAATTTTGGTGGCAGTATAATTATATTATGAATATGATGAACATCTGTTCATCATTTTGGTGGCAATATAATTATCCCAAGCTTCCAACTCTGTCATCAGTGCAGTTATAATTAACTTTTAATTTGTTAACAGTAACATTCCATTAATACTGCTTACCATATTTTTATATTATAAATATATGATGAACATTGAACAGGTGAGGTGTAAAAATGGCGCTTCATAAGAAAAGAAACAAATTATCAGACTTCGTGTTGCTTCCACCCCCACCTCTTTTTGAACTACACATGTACTAATAATAATTAACATGTTTCATAATGCATCTATTTTAGCATTTAATAAGCTATTTGGCAAAAAGCTTAATTGATTTCGTTGTCCATGTTGATGTTAGGCGATTCAGGCAGTCTTTCATTGTTGAACATTTGCCCTCAATTGATAAAATCAACAACCAGTTAGAGCATAAATAGTGATAAAAAAAAGTCCATAATTTGTATTGTTAGTTCTTGTATTTGTTATAATCTCACCGCTAATTACATCAATTGTTGTTTTTGAGATTGACTTTCTCTATTTTGAGTGTTTAATTAAGGGTTAAGTACGTTCTTGTTTTGGTCATTTAGCATAATATTCATTTTCATTCCATAAAGTTTTGAGCGGATAATTTTGTTTTAATTAGAGGTGGGTTAAAAAGTATCTGACTCAAAAATACTGAATTGAACTAATTCAAATGGTTTGATATATAACTATAAAAATTAACCGATTAAATTTTTTTTAATTTTCAAATAAATTAACCGGTTTGGTTTTTTGTGCACAAAGAAAGGGTAATTTCGTTATATTATTATTCATTGTATTAGATTTCAAAATGTGAGATTTTTATATTAAATTCAACAAACATAAGAGAAGTGTACCATTCTGTTAAATTAGCCGAACACGAACCGAATGAGGTGATGGAGGAGGAGGAGGAAGACGGAAGAAGAGAAGCGGCAATAGCGTCGGCACGATCTTTACAGCCCAATTTTAATCCCAAAGGTGTCAGCCGAGACCAGCTCTCCAAATTTCAAGTGCGATCCTTTTGCCGTAACTCTTATCTGTTTACTAGTACATTCATTTGTATTTACGTAGTTTGGTTTTGTTTCTATTTTTGTCTTTATTTATCGCTAATTATAGGAACCCAGATTGCGATATTTGATTGAAGAGGATTGTGTCAGGCAATTGAAGGCTGTGGAAGAATAGTAAAAAATGTAGACTTGGACCATCATGTGGTTTAAAATTTATCAAATTTATGATATAAATATGTTATTAGGAAGCTAGTTCTTGGTTGGCACATGGGCATTTTCAAGTCTTCCTAATTCTGTTCAAGGGTGGTGTCTTTGCTCGAAAGGGATGATTATGACTTTTGGATTACAGAGTCCCTCATAATACTGATTTATGCCAGTTGCATATTGACTTTGTTACTATCATATGCTCTTTTGTGCAATACGGAATCTTGATGAGGTCTAGAAGGTCAAGACCAAACTCACATTTTTTTAGTCCTATGACCATACATTTAGGCAAGATTTCTGCCAACAGAGGACTGCCCATGAATCTGGCTGAAAGAGGTTGGCAGGACTTATTTCATGTGTGAGGGCAGCATCATGGACACCAATAGGTCAAGCTATTGGTAACATGTTATTTGGCTTATGTAAAACAGAACATAACTAATAAGGAATTCTTCTTTGGTCATTGTGACTCTGAACAGGAAGTTGCCATTGGTTCGGCACATTGACCCTTTGTATTAATGACAAGTTCAACTGGAAGTATTTGATTGTTATGATTATTTATATTTGACAGTGGTGAAATTATATTCAGGCAGTAGTCTTAAGGCAATAATATAAAATTTTAAGGGCAAAAGAACTAGTTGTTATAATAAACTGAGATGACCTTAACCTTCAATGAAGTGAGGTCGTGGTTCAGGAAAGTGATTGAATATGTCAAAGGCCCGGAGCATGTGCTAAGTTAGAACACCAGAATGCTAATTATGAGGGATTCTTTCATCAGTGATGTGGAATCTTTTACTGATGGAAACATTTTCTTGCAGAAAACATATTCTTCTAGCACATTATTGGTTAAATGTACACGGCATACTTTTCTCTAATAGCTTTTCTTTTCTTATATCGCTTTTCCACCTGCCTAAATTGCATGTGAACATTTGAATTTTTTTATTTTACCAGGAGCTGCACAGGAGGCGCTTAAAAATAAAATCCAAATCAAAGTTTGATAAGAACTCAAAAGGTGCATTCTCTTGTCCGTTTTCTCATCACATCTTTCATTTTCATCTGAGGTATCTGGTTTACCCATCTAAAATGCTTGTAGGAAGTGCACATGTGACCGGCAAATCTCATGGAAAAGACCTCAGTTTGAAACATCAAGATGATACAGATTCATGGACAGCAATTGAAGATTCAAGTGTTACCAACTTGAAAAGCAACAAGAATGATATTAGTTCCTCCGTACAGCAAGATATCATACCAGCAAACCTTGCACCAAAGAAACGCCAAAAATTATATTGGGGGTATGATTCACCTTTTACTTGTGTTAGTTATTGTTTTGCATGCAACAGGAATACATATTACTTCAATAGATTTCTGGTAGAATGGAACTCTTAGATTTAATTCTGTAAGGGATGTATGCATGCGAGTGCACATAGACACAAAGTACATGGTACATATAGTTGACCTGAGGTTCACTGTTTTCTTATTGATTGATGTATTTGTTACTAATCCAGAGAGGTAAGAATTTTTATCAATTTTCAAAGACTGCTGGAAACCACTGAATTGTGAAAACAGTGATTCTGACACTGATATAAATCAATACTCTATGTGTTTGCTTGTTTTCTGTCTCCTAATATGGTAATGCATGATGGGTCTACCTGGCAGGGGTTTCTGCTTTCCACAAGTCCCTTCCCTACCACATCAATCTGCCCCATAGGCCCTTTCTCCTTGTTCATTTTAGGTTGTAAGATAAATGTTTTTTTGTCATGTTTTACCGCCATATAAAGTGATCATTTGGTGGGTTTGAGCGTGTGTGAATGTTATGGTTTTTGGTGGAGGTTGCCTCTGTATCATTCGTTCCTTTGAGATTTCTTGATCCTAATCAGTATTCACTCCGTGGACATGGAACATCAACTGAATCATTTCAACATTTCCTAATGAATCCTACTGCATCCATTTGAAACCTCAATCTCAGATTTGTCTCAACTCTCAATATTATTTACATGATACTAACCATTACGTTTTCTTCTGTGGTGTTTTGTTGGCAGGCTTGACACCAAGGAAAGGTGGGAAAGGAAGGCCAATATGTAGGAATTACCATGTTAGTGAAAATAGGGCTTCCATGAGTGGTGCTCCTTATAAAATGTACGAGCTTTGCTCTACGGGAATACTTTATAGTCTGTATATACATTGAATCAAGTGAAATGGAACATGAAACTGAACCATTTGAATATAAACTGAACAACAATTTATGATCGTTTGGGATAACATATAAGTGCCAGCCAACCGTCTTTTCCTACTGGAATTATCGAATGTTACTGAATGATTCTAGTAGCTTTGTTGCTGCAACATACTTGATGAGGACTCTGAGAAGCTTAATGGAGAAGGTTTAGCAGCTCACAAGTTTTTAGTGTTATTCTAAGAAAAATTTATAGATGCCATACATTTTCTCTGGAATAGAATGTGTTCTGCAACTTGAAAAATTACTACGGATGTTTTCTCATGTATTCTCCCTTTTAGTCTTAGTTTTGATCTTGTGTGATTCAGATTCAATGATTAATGAACAAACAAGGATAAAAAAAATCCCAGCTTGACATACATGCCACTCAGCTCCAATGGCCAATTTCTTATAAACAAGTATATTTAAAAAATAAAAAGAGAGAAAGAAAAAAGCCGGTCACTTATAATTTTAGACATTTGTGCACAGCAGAGAAAATGAAAGCCTACAAACAAGTTGGTCCGAAACCAGAGACTGGGTAGAACAAAGAAAATCTCTACAGAAGAAAATAAATATACCGGTCATTCAAGGTCAATGTTCGTGAGACGCAAGATTATTACACATTCTATCCTAAAATTATCAGAATCAACCTGCTGGATTGAGAGCCCGCTCTATTTCTTCCAATGATCGCCCCTTTGTTTCTACAACATTACCAGCTACGTACAGAACAGCAAGAAGACATATCATTGCAAATCCTAAATACACTGAGCTGATACCAAACTTGTTTACAACACTCAAGAAGTACAACCCAATGACAAAGTTGGATATCTGGCATTGCAAAAAACCAAGTTCATTAGTAAAGAGAGACAATAAATAAACGGAAGACTATTATATGAAATTTAACATAGCCCGATTGATGTATGAACAAAATTGCACGACTCTAAACAGTTTCTTCTTTGAATTTTCTTACACAAGGGATATTAATGTATATATATAGTCGCATACACACTGTTAGGGAGGGGCCATTGCTCTACAGAGAGCAATTAGGCTAGTGATAGTGTAGTATGCAGTTAATTTTTATTGATTTCCAGTCAACTAAATATCCAATAAATTTCAGTTTGCCTTCCGCCATGCAGAGTTTAAACTGAAACCATGTGGAAGTCATTAATTCCAAGAAAGTTGAATCTCTCAAAAGAGTAAGCCATTCTATTTTTAATAGCCACAAAACCACGAATTCCAGCTACTACTTAATGACTCACCCAATGCATGCCCAACGACAAAGCAACTGCTTTTGCTCTGATTCTTGAAGCAAAGATCTCTGGCAGGAGAAGAGCAGGCACAGGACCAGCGCCAAGTGAGAACGACAATACATAGCTGTCAATGGAATGAAAGCCATTTTAGATTTCATGGACCATAAGTAGACAATTGAAGAGAAAGACTCAAAAGGATTTTAATCTCAAAAGAAAATAGCTTCCAAAGAAAACTAAATGGAAATAAAAAAGAAAAAAAAAATTGTTGACTTACAGCACAGTCCCAAGAACAGCAAGAGTGCCAGAATATGGTGCCAGTACTTTCCATGTCAAGGACAAGGAAAGTAGCAACATTGAAGCAGCCTTCAAGAGAAGGAAAGAACAAAAATAAATTGAATACATTAACAGATAATTGAAGAAAGAATGAATATAGCAATGTGAAGCTTCCATGAAGAAAGAATGATATAGCAATGTAAAGCTTCCATGTAGTGCAAGGTAAAATAAAACTGACAGATATAATATGTTCTCTCTAGCTTTCTCTTTTTCTTTACACTTTCTTTTTTTTTTTTTTTTTGGCAATGCTAAACAAAAAGGGGGAAAACAATATGAAAGTGTGTTAAAGTATCACCAAATAATATCCACAGTGCCTATTTAAACTAGTGAATGATGGAACCAATCCTGCTCTGGCATCCTACATTATTAAAAGTCCTGAATTCCTGTTCTGGCATAAAGCAAACTCATGGTGTGGAATATTTAGCACACAAGATAATCTATGCTGCATCTGTAAAACTAGATGAGGTAATATGACAGTAAGCATATGAGAGAAAATGAAGGCTCATTTCCGAGAACCAATATATAGGCTGTTACACAGCCCTACTTAAAAGAAAAAAGAAAAGAAAAAGAACCCAATATTCCCCAACAAAGAGATAAATGCATGGATTCAAAAAAACAAATAATACACCATGGCATGAAAGTTATAGCAAAGGCCGTATGTTAATTCATTGGCAAAGACTAATTGGATGTTAAATCATATGGCAAAACTAATGTGATAATTTAAATTACAATGTCTCATAATGGAGACTGTACAAGGCAGTTCAGACCTCTGAAACCTCATTAAAATAATTCCTTCAGCAGATTGCTTGTTTTATAGTTTATTTCTTAGTTGGAAACCAATACTATTCACATGATCATATGTATGAATTTCAGAACAAGAGTACATGGATTCAGAAAAGATACTCTTATGCCACGAATGTTCTGAAAGATCTCTTCTTGTACACTAAAGAACCAGAATAGAACTGCAGAAAGTGGTTTCAAAGATTTTGGGCTATTACTTGATTACAGTTGACTCATCAGGAAACTTCATGTTCACCTGCCTCAGCTGAAAAAGTAGTTAAATACTAAATAAACCTACCATTCCAGAAAAGCTGGTGATTAGAAGACTCTTCCGCCCTTGTCTGTCCATCAAAGAGGACGCAACAGCAGTTCCTGCATGAGCCATCCTAAGTATTGCATGTAAAATGTCAAACAAAATTATTCTAAACCAGACAGAAATGCAATAAACCTACCAAAGACATTTGCTGCCCCTACAAGAGCACTTGATGCAACATCAGATGCAACTCCAGCACTACGAAACACAGAAGTAGAATAATATACCACAGCATTTATCCCTGCCATCTGTTGGAAAAAGAAAAGTGCTGCACCAACACTCACAACTGTGGCAAGATATATGTTAGGCAGGGAAGAACCTTCTTATGCCAGAAAGCATCAGTCACCACAAGCATGATGTAACAGAAATAAGACTCTGATGTTAAGGAATAGAACAACATGAAATTATCAGTTTAGCTGTTTTGGCAGGTATCTACTTGTATAAACACTGTCCCCGACCTAGAACCACTAAGAAATGAATAGGTCTGACCTCTAAGTACATATCCATCAATCACTTAATCCTCATCAACTTAAGAGGCCGGGAGGGCAGAAGTTTGATAGAAACCTCTAAGAAAACTGAAAGATGTCCATATACTAAGTGAGATAGATCCATGGGTAATAGATGTCGGAGGTGAGATAATGACTAGTACGAGGCAAATGCAGAAGCAGCAAATGTCAAGGATGCAAAATGACATTTATGAGGTAGATCCAGCAAATGTGACATGGCGGTTCCTACACAGGTTGTAAACATGCCAGGTCCAATCACACAGAAGAAAAGACAAGAAGCTTATTCCAGTGAGTTTGAGATATACCTTTCCAGTACCGGCTGCTAAATAAATCAAACCATCCTGCCTCTGGCTCTGTAGAACCTTGACTAGCTTTTCTTAAATCAAGCATAACTTCAGCAACTCTTTCTTTCCCATATAGAGTTTTTATAGATTTTTCAGCTTCTGCCATCTTTCCTTGCTGCAAATTAATTTTTAAGTCAATGAATAATTATGGCTAAAGACAAACACATATCCCTAATTTATAAAGATGACAATTATATGTGACTGTATAATCACAAAAGAAAACCTGAAAAAGCCACCGCGGGCTTTCTGGAGAAAATCCCATTCCTAGTGCCAAAAGAATAGATGGTATAGCAGCAATACCAAACATTGATCTCCACCTAAGAATTACACATAAGAGAAGAGAACAAGATCAAGAAAAGTGGTTAAAAGAACATACATATACATGATCAAGCATAGGAAAATGTAATACAACCAAGATAGCCATAAAAGAATAATGATAACTGAATCTTCAACTATGGACTGGCAACACTCAACAACATTACCGAACATGACGATTATAACATTAAGTAAGCTTTAATTATTTTCATTAGGATGCCCCTTTTCTATCAGATTCATTATAGCAAACGAAGACCAAAAATAAAAAGAATGGAAGAATGATTTACCATAAAGGGTTTCCAGCTAAAGGCAGTCCAGCTACCAATGCTGCAAGAATCCCGATACATATAAAAAGTTGGTTTACAGATCCAAGCGCACCACGAATTTCAGTTGGTGAGATCTAACCAATGAAAAGGAGCATTAGGGCTTGCTTTAGAAGAAGAAAAAAGGTGTATATGATCACTGAGATAGTGAATATGTTAGCACACACATATATGTGTACTACCTCAGATATATAAAGTGGTACAATCGCACTTGAGATGCCAATTCCAATGCCAGCAAGTAAGCGGCCAATTATCATAGTCTGCACACTTTGGGCTGTAGCACTGCAAAAATTTAAGACAATGTTAAGTACTAGTTTCCACAAAACACAATGGATCAAAATCTGATACTAAATGACAAAGGACACACCATAAAATTGTTCCCACTGCAAGAGGGATTGCATCTAACTGAAAAGTCCTTGTTCTGCCAAACTTGTCAGCCAATGATCCTCCAGTAAAAGAACCAACAGTGGCACCAGCAAGCAGTGTGCTGACAATCCATCCTACTCAAGTTATTATAAGCTACCTAATTATTTGGTTGTCGTTGATTGTAAGAACTTGAAGAATACAAAAATTTGAACAACCCCCTTAAAAGAGAGAGAACATCCATGATTAAGCTTTCGGCATAGCAACCAATAATTTGATAATACACATTTGGTTGAAATAGTGAAGGTGAGTTTGTGAGAGACATGATGGTCATCACCATTCGGTGAACCAATTTACCTCACCTTGTAGGGCAGTGTTTTCAGCAATCCCAAGATCCTTGGCAAGGTATTCAAGAGCACCATTTACGACCCTGAAGAAAGCAAAAATGAGTAAACCACTAATAGTAAACCTTGTGCATAGATGAGTTTAATGATTTACGACAAGTTATTGACTTAAAATTCGACAACTAAATTCTATGATAAAACCACAGATCATGCAGCTATATTGCATGCACTGTATTGCAAGTATGTCAAAACTACTGAATTAAGAACTCCAAAATGACAAAAAGTAAAAACAAATTAAAAAGAAAAAGAAAATGTTATTTGTGAGTTAAAATGAGACAAACCCCAGATGGTAACCAAACAAGATAGCTCCCAGACAAGCAACCCCAACAAAAGGCAAGACTACTCCAGAAGATTTCTCCTGAGGAGGCTTGAAGGGTGTGGCTCCCTCAATGTCTCCAGCTGTAATTCAATTTCAAAAGCTACTCATCAAAATATAGAAAAAAAAAAAATTTTTTAAATTACTACTCTGCTCCATTGTAACTAGTTAGCACTTTTTTAGAGTAAGGATTGCTTTTAATCATTAAAAAAAGAAAAAAGACATTTGAAATTGCACTTGGACTCAACATATAAGGCATACAAAACCAAATCGATAAAAAGCATCAACGCACAAAAAAATTGCAGAATTAGCAGCAAAAGAATCAACAAAAAAGCTAATAAGAAGTACTGATTCAAGAGAATAAGGCATGTCGTCAGCTACTGTCTAACAGCAACAAATAACTAAATTCAACATGCAATCACGTTAATCTTAGACAAATCGACAAACAACCTCTAAAATAAAAATAAAACCTTAATAATCAATAGATAAAAATAAAATCAAAGAGAAAAACGAACCGGAGGCTTGAGCTTTGACTGATCGAGACTTAGCTGCCGACCGGAACAGACTTTCAACGCAAGAACTCGCACGCGTGAACTTCATTCCCATACCAGCCGAGTCGAGTCGCAATCCAAAGCAACCGGTTCTATCTGTCATGCAAATATTATTACTATTACTAATACTACCATTCAAAGCAAAACCAGCCGAGACTAGCCTCCGGTTCCGAGTCTCAAAACATACGCCACTGGCTTTGACTGCATACGTGGACGCCTGCATTGTCGCCTGATCCAAAGAATAAATAAATAAATAAAAATAAGAATTTCAAATCACATCTCCTAAAAGTCAAATCAGTTGAGTCCAACGAACAAGTAATATAATTAGAAAGAAAATTAAATGGCATTAAATGAAGGAAAACTCAAACTGAGACCAAAACGCAACCGTTTAGTCGCTGATTGAAAAGTAAGTGCTTGGGGAATTCCAGTGAGAGTGGAAAGAGAAGACTCTGTGCTTACTGAACGAGAACAAAGTTGGTGGAGTCGAGGAGAATTCAATTCTCTTCTTGAATCGTGTTTTTAAAGAAAGATATTTTGTTGTTATTTTGGAGGAGTCAAAAGTGATTTTATATGGAATTTGTAAAATTTTTGGAAAAACGATTTCCGGATGATTACGGTGGGGTTTCGGATTAGATTTGGGTTTGCGTTGTAGATGTCATGGTAGCTGGGTTCTGATAGTCTGTGGCCGATACAGGTTGTAGCTGATGGATGTCAGGCCTGCAACCAATCACTGCTAATATTCTGGTTATCTTGCTCTTCAAGGGGGAATCTCTCAATACATGATCTGACCAAATATTCTTTTGAGTAATATTACACTTTTTTTTTTTAAATAATATAAATATACAGTGAAGGAAGAAATGCTGGAATATCAACAAACAAAAGGTCCAAGACCAAGCACTATATGCATTGTTTTGAAACATTTAAAGTGAACAAATTCACAATTTTACAGATATATTTTTCTCACAAATTTCATCTTTGGTATGAACACAGACCTCACACCTCAACATTATAATATGAATATGATCATAGTTTCACAAATTAAGACGTTATAAGAATATATTTTGCTTTTTAAAAAATCACAAAGTAAGTCATTAAAAAAATATATAATTTGGTTTGTTTAAAAAATAAGAAATTAATCGGTTATAAAAATATATTTAGGTTTTAAACTTTATAAATTATATAAACATAATTTACACCTCGAAATCAACAAATCAGAGTGGCGCAGCGGAAGCGTGGTGGGCCCATAACCCACAGGTCCCAGGATCGAAACCTGGCTCTGATAGAGTTGGCTTCCGAAACAAATATTTTAATTTTCCGGTGCTTTTTGGTCTTGGGTTTCTGTCAATACGTTTTGGACTGTCCACAAGTCATTATAGGCCTCAACTTGTTGCTACTTTTATCCCATTTTATGGGCCAACCTTTTGAGGCCCAAACTTATCTCAAGTTGAATGTGCATCGTATCCTTCGGTAGCAAAAAGACGATTAAAGCAAGCTTCCAACTTTGTCATCAGTGCAGTTATAATTAACTTTTAATTTGTTAACAGTAACATTCCATTAATACTGCTTGTGTTTATTTATGTTACCATATCTTTACATGATGAACATTGAACAGGTGAGGTGTAAAAATGGCGCTTCATAAGAAAAGAAACAAATTATGAGACTTCGTGTTGCTTCCACCCTCACCTCTTTTTGAACTACACATGTACTAATAATAATTAACATGTTTCATAAATAATGCATCTATTTTAGCATTTAATGAGCTATTTGGCAAAAAGCTTAATTGATTTCGTTGTCCATGTTGATGTTGGGCGATTCAGGCAGTCTTTCATTGTTAAACATTTGCTCTCATTTGATAAATGAAATCAACAACCAGTTAAAACATTGGCTATAAAATGACATTTTTCCCTTTAATTATTATGCTAATTGTACATTAATGATGAACAACACAATAATAACAACAAAGGATAATTCGCATTGGTCATCCTAATGTAATGATAAAAGATTTATACTGCACCTTTCTATTTATTGAAGCGGAAATCTTAAATTTAAATCCCTCTTTCAAATAAAAAACAAAGTTACAAAAAGAACAACTCAATTGTACCAAATTACAAAAAAATAAATAAAAAAAATAAAACAAAGACCAACTCAATTGCATGAAAAAGAGGAATAAGATCAGAAGCTTGATAAGCAAAGGCTATTCATAATTTTAGTGTTACGTTATTTATTATATAATAAATAATATTATCATGTGTATTATATAATTAATTCATAATTTTTATATAATTTATAATATATTATAAAATTTTAATATATATTAATAAATTTTTCATAAAATAACTAGTTACATAATCTATTAGATTTGACAAAGAAAATTTAGTTGAGACAAGTATGCAACGTTTGTCACCTATGTATAATGTATACAATAAATGTATTTTTGTTAGATATGCATTGAGTTTAAAAGTAACCAATTATGTTTGTGAGTTGTGACAACTGTAACGAGAGATAAAAAGTTGATTTGTTGTTATTCAAATGGTGGTGGAAGATTGCGGCCACAATGTTTGGCCATCATTGGGCTGGATGGCAAATATTCAGAGATTAAAAAAAAAATGTGTGTCCAAGTGAGATTGTTTTCCATGCAAGAGCCAAAGATGAAGTATGTGTGTTTTGCTTCAATTTTATGAGGAAATAAATTCGTGCCTAATTAGGGAGAATTTTTCTGATGGCATGTTAATAAAAGAATAGGGTTTGTATGTCTTGTATTCATTTGGGGTACCCCAAATTTCTTTAGCCGTTTTAATTAATGGTATATATAACCTATTTCATTTGGTACGCGAGTTTTGCTTTGCCATCGTTTCATTAATTTTTATGTGCTCTTTTAGCTCAAATTTGGACGACCATTTTCATTTTGTATACACTAGTTATGCGGAATGCCGAATAACGAGATCAACTGTGTGTTGATTTTGAATTTGCTTAGCCCAAGGTCAAGAAGTATAATGACAAGCAGTTGGAGACACTGAAGAGCTTCTGATTTTTAATTTTCATCATAAATTAACAAAAATGTTTGTCATTTTGCAATTAACATTTAGATTGAATTACTAAATTTCAATTGAATTAGAAAAAGAATTTAAAAATTCCGTATGCTATTGTTCCTTGATTTAAGTTGAATACATTGTAGAATTTCAATTATAAGTCGTACTTATTATCTACTAAATTTAAACAATTATGATCTTTAAATCATTAAAAAATATATATTGAAATTGATGATTTAATATTATATTTAAACATGATTTTAAGGTGAAAATTAATAAAGAATTATCACGAAATTAAATACATAAAGGAAGTACAAAAAAAGAGTAAAACAAAAAGTTAAAAGAAATAAGATATATGAAAACATAAGTGGGGAATGTTCTAAGTTTGAATGCCTTAATATTGAAAGACAAAACACTCTAGTAAAAATTTCAGAGAGCTGAATGCCCTAGTATTTGTTGAAGAATGCCCCACGTTAGTTGAAAAATGCACCAGCGTTGGTTCAAGAATGCTCCAACGTTGGTTCAACCCTCCAGGGTTGGTTAAGGATTGTCACGGCATTGGCTCGAAGTAGTATTTACCACCTTAGCATTGATTACAGAATGGTGTAGTGTTGATTATTTGAGAAAGTTCATTTTTAGCTTGAATTGACTTCTTTGAGTGTATTTAAATTCTTACATGCATGAACTCTTATGCGAATTAAGTTTAAGATTTTTAAAAACTTTTTAAATATTATATAAACTCTTATAAATTTCTTTGAATTCATTAAATATTAAAAAAGACTCTAAGAGATAATAGAGAGCTAAAAAGCCTTAAGCACTAAGTGCACAAGATAGTGCTATAAATAATGCTTAAGTCCTAAATAAACAAAATGAGCACTAATAGATCATTTGAAAGTTTTCTATTGTTATATTCTTTAATTATCTATTGAGAGAGATCTGTGTAATTTGTTCTTCTTTGTGAACTTTATAAAAAAAGACTAGGATCACAAGATCTACCATGACATAAGCGTTTGTGTAATTTGTTCTTCTTTGTGAACTTTATAAAAAAAGACTAGGATCACAAGATCTACCATGACATAAGCGTTTGTTGCCAAACTACGTATATTAATTGTGTTATGCTTGTTATTATTTTTTGTGATATTGTTCTTATTCTTGCTCTTATTTTCTTGTGATTGAATGCTTCCACAATAATTAAGTATTAGAGTAAAGGCTAATTACTAAGAAATATTAGTATTAAGGTTAATATCTTGTAAAAAAAAAAAAAAAAGATAGCAAAATTGTGCTACTGTTAATATCTCTATTCTTTAAAGGTTATTTATAAGGATTTTTCTTTTTGTAAACAAAGGATTGCAATTCATTAATTTGAACAATACACATCATCTAATAATAATTGGCCTTAATTGGGAAAAAAAAGTAATAATAAAAATACTTTTTTTATCTTTTGAGGTTGTGTTATGACTAAAAAAAATCACTCAAAAATTGAAAATAAAAAATAAAAAGGGTAACCAAATATCTTATAAACAATTTAATTTATATTTAAATTCTAATATTTGGACCCAAACCCATACTTAAAAAAAAATCCAAATTATACTTCTTTTTAGCAATTTTATATCATTGATTAAAAATCAAGATATTACAATGTCTACTATTATATAAATAGAGAATTATTAGGACAATATGATACAAACTTACTGACGAATACCCAAACCTGAAGCTATTCCTAAGAAGAGAAATAACTTACGCACTAAACGGGGACTAAGCCCTAGACAATGACACATTGACCCCAGAGTAAGGAACCAATTATCCTCACATAAGAGAAAAAAAAAACGCAAATTACACTTAAGTTTAAAAATGTAATTTATCAAACTTAAATCCAAATCAAAACCTTGTCATCCCAGGAGGAATAACTTGTAGTCAGCCCATTACCATATCTTTATAATTAGAAAAATAAGGCAAGTCAAGGAACCCATGAGATGTAATATTACGAGATATTATATGTAGGGAATTGCCTATACAACTCATGATATCTTGAAAAGTCATAATTGAACTCTGAAAAGTACTAAAGATATACGAGAAAGAATGGCATTAACAACAATTGCCGCATCAAACTGATAAGATAATGCCTTACAAGATCTCACATGCTCGTGTGCTAAATAGAAAATGTGTAATGATGAATATTTGAAATTATACATTTAATATTTAAATCATAATTTTGTATCATTAATGTCATTAACCTCCCAAACTTAAGTATGGTTATAATATTTTAACGAATTACTTTTTTTACTATTTTGTGATAGGTTTGATAAAATAAGCATAACTTTCTGTCTAATAATCTAATTGACAAAATTATTAATCGTATGACAAGTTAACATCATGGGCTAGAATAATAGATTTCACAAGGATTTTGTAAATCGAATGTTTGGAAGGTGAAAATGGACCGAGAAGACAACACATCTGTAATACAAGCCCAGTATGAATTGTATTTTGTATTTTGACAATAACTTAAGTAATACTTATTAAATATAGATTAAATCACCCAATTTGGAAAGATAAAAGAATATCTACAACTTTTATTTTGATAATTTATGCTGATTCAAACAGTATCATGGTTAAATTGTATATTCAAAGTGGGTGGAAGTGGTAATCAAGTGCAATGACTAGTTGTCTCTTTTCTTTTGATTTCTTTAACATTCATTAAGAGACTTGTTTTTACCCTGTGGGATCTGAATTGGGAGAGGAAATTAGGAAGCGATATTTAATTCCACACACATCTTCTTGTATTATCTCATTGTGTCTTTCTAAACTTCTAGCCAAGATTATGGGTGAAACACTTATAGAGTTGTAATTTTTTTTACTTTGATCCTACTCTTGTACTTCAAATATTTATATTTATTTTCAAATGATTTGATTTATCATTTATGAAAGTTGTTTTGATTTGTTTAGAGCCTTAATTCTTTGTAGACTAAGGCACAATGAATGCTTGGAAAGATTTTCTATATATCAACAACATATTCTTACAAATGATATTTTTTATCAATTAACATCATTTTTCAAATGAGTAAATGATATATGCATATGTATAACCAATATACAAAATTGTAAATGATGAATACTTACCTAATGAAGGTAACTTTACAAATTTTCTAATTTTCAATTATAGAGCTTACCTTAAAGTATATTCTCGAACAATTCTATTCCATAACAGTGTAATGGGATTATGAAGATAGAATAGTAACTTTAATTTAGAATTTTCAGCAATGTATATTATGTTCAAACTCTTTGAATACAAATATTTGTTTTCAAAAAAATAGAGATGATAAATGTATTCATGCAACTCTTGTATAATATTTGAAACATTTTTCATTAAAATTTATTTTTAACATCTCTTGTTCAAAAAAAAAATTTTAACTTCTCCATTTTATTTGATGCATTGTTCGGCCATCTATGAAAGAAGAAGAATATGAAGTTTTTATTTTATTTTCTCAACCCTTTGAAAAGCAAAAGAACTAAATTTTTTATATTTTTCTCTTTACCAAAATTGGCTGGATAGGTATGCCTTGGGGGAAATTGAATGATTCTCCTAGGTGTTTTTCCACATGATGAAAAGCTTAATGCTTTAACCACCTTCCACCCTCCAATTTGCATAACCCATCATCAAGCCAAAAACACAAATAAATTTTTTAATCAGTTTTCCTCTAATGGTTAACACTTTTTGTATAAGTGTTCCCTTTACGTAATATAACGGCATGGCCCTCTTGTCCAATTTATTAACATGCCACTTAATACAAAGCAAACATAATATTTCATTATCACATTAAATGGCCGGTGATGAGTATATTTTTTATCCATAATCTGACCCTATTTATTTTAGTAATTATTCATTTTTGAGTAATTTAAGATTATTATGTGCTAAATGTTGTTGTTACAGAGTTAAATCAGAATAATATAAAAAATGATAAAATTGAAGCAAACTAGAGAAAATTACTACAGTAAATTACTACATTACTATTAAACATTAGTTGTGAACAGTTATTTGCTACAATATGTTTCTATAGTGACGAATGCTCCGACGTTTGGCTGATTTTATAAATATCTTGTTTTATCTCCAAATGGAAAAATTTGGCCCATAACCTAATCCTAACCTATTTTTTCTCAATTTAATACGTTTCTAACCTAGAAACCATCCCCCTATTATGCAAAAATAACATTTAAACATATTTTGGAGAAAGATTATACAATCAAGAGCATTTTGGCTAACTTTTAAAAGATTCAATCAAAGGTCATAGATTGAATGGAGGCATTCTTGTCTTCATAAATTCGGTTTAGGATTGGTTGTATCTGTGAGTAATTTTAAACCTATAGTGCATGCATGTGGGTTTGTGTCTATCATTCAAAAATAGCATATATATAACATACATACATACGCAGCGAATGAGCGGAATATAAACTACTCAATGATAAACACAAATGAACTTTTACATGTTATCTCATAAATATAAAATACATCGAGATTAAGAAATAGTATCTTGTCAAGCCTTTAGTATTTGGTCGAACCGAAGCACCTGCCTTAAAGCAACCCGTTCATAATTCTAGTTCCTCAACACGGTAGGCTTATTAAAGCTAAAATAGTAGCTTTTCTAGCAAATGATTCAACTCTTGAATTCTTATTTCTACCTTATAGTATGAGTGACCCAAAATGAAAGAGAAAATGGAGAGAATGTGTTTTTTCTCTCAATACTTGAGAGAATTTTCTTAACACTTAGCCTTTGAAATTCTCTCTACAATTTTCAATAATGCCTTGGCTAATTTTCACCTTACAATATTGAGCAACATATTACTCTTTTATTTGTTTATTATTTTTTTTATTTTCACTTAATGGCACCCATTATTATGGTCAATGTTTGCCATTAGTAATTTACTTTTCATTTTTCTTCCATTATCTCAGATAATGACATCCATTATAATGGTCAATGTTTGCCATTAGTAATTTGTTTATCATTATTTATAATAAACAAAATGAAAACAAATAAAATAAAAAATGACTTGGATGAACTTAGCCAAAATCTTGGTCAAAATGAAAAACTCTTTTTATTTGCAAGTGACATTTAAGACCTATAATTTACAAGTGCCACCTATTTACTTTTATTATAAAATTTAATCAATAGTAAATAAATGATTTAATCTTATTAAATTATGATAGAAACACGTGCCAATTTAAATAAAAAAAATGAAATGTTTAACTTCAATTAAATACTAATATCATATATTATTATTATTATTATTATTATTATTATTTTATTCAATAAAAAACTTTAATGAATAAAACAATAATATCATTTGTCCAACAAATAAGGGTATTTTAATAATTTTTAAGTCAAATAATAATTAGCTCACAATGTGCTATGTGTCAACATCCCATTGGTCAACAACTAATTGTTAACTAATTGATATACTTAACTCCTAAGTCTTGACACGTGCACGACCGAAGAAAGACCGAAGTAAATTTTCGGTTTGCTAGAATTTTCTGGATCGAATTATTATATCCGATATGCTGCTCCAGTGCATAAGGAGTACACTTCATATTATGGGACTCTCTAGGTTTACTCTCAATTTGTCAAACAGAACTATTATGTGAGTCCGAAATTGATGCCCCACACATACGTCACAGATATTATAAATCAGTGCAGTAGACCATACAAGTTGAGGTTATAGTGCATACGTATAATTCTTCCGTCAATTATATCCTGGAAAAGCAGGGATATAAATCATTACTGTCAAATTTCTATGTGCTCATCCATGAACTTATCTCTAGACACATATCTTAATAAACAATATATGCAAACACTTTTACAATATTGTTTAACCTTGTAGGAAACTCTTTTCGTGGGTTTGTTGCTTATGGCCATAAGACTTTATAAGATACAATCTCTGAGCATCTGGATATATAACTCATCCATGTGAGTTGACAAATTTCATATATGTACACACCGGTCTCCATAAGCATTCGACTATACCCAGCGGTCACACCATGAAAGGTCTATGACATGCGTGGAACCAAAGTATGATGGATCACTTACAAGCCCACTATGGTACTCAAGTCAAAGGACCACGTATACTACTCAACTCGAGAGGACTTTCCATTAACAGCTTTATAGGATGTTTATTGGGGTCCTCGTTGAATTTGTTTAGTATTCAGTTCTTACTGAACACTTATATGTTATATGAACTTTCAGTAAGCCCGTGGTCAGCTAAGAAAAACCATCTAGACCATCTTGGTATAATATACACTGGTCTATGTAAAATGATTTCACCGTCAGATCTGCATCGGTGAATTAAGATTAGGAACATATAATTTGAGAATAGACCTACATAATAATATTTTTTAGCACCTATTGCAATTATTACAACTATGTTATTACTAATGTATTCTCAAGTCTTTATACCATCACAGATAAGATTCTAACTCTTAGACTTCACTGATTAATATAACATGCTAACTCTTTAGTATTTATAGTTTTCAGTGATATTAACTCTTAGTATTGATTTAAACTTCTTTAGACCAAATCTGAACCCTTTCAAATCATATAATGTCTGTAGCGTCACAAGTACTGAACTATTTAATAATAGTAATTAGCGATTGGTACAATCATCGAACCTTAATAGTCTATAAGGGATGAGATCCCAGGTTCGACATTGGTTGGAGGGGTAAGTAACCTGCGAAGGGTGTAAGTGGTGCTCCAGTTAATACCCCAATGAACCCAAGGTGTTGGGTAGGCTCTACACACTCTTACAAAAAAGGCCAACATTTTCATTAGAGTGTGTAGAATCCACCAATTCCTTGGTCCATCACCTGGATAACACTTGAGAGCCACCGGTGTCCCAACACATAATTACTCAAGTTACCCGCGCCCCCAAAGAATCGAACCTTTGCCCCTATCTCCATGAAGGCATTATAGGCCTTTAGAGGTTCGCGCCCCTATCTCCATGGAGGCCTTTAGAGGTTCGCCCTTTACCCATCTGGTGGGGTTTCGATTCCTTGGGGAGGTGAATAACTTGAGTAATTGTGTGTTGGGACCCCGGTGGCTCTCAAGTGTCATTCAGCCGGTGGACCAAAGAGTTGGTGAATTCTACACACTCTAACAGTATCATGTTTATCTATTGTTATTTAGGCATTAAACTCTTGTTATGTTGATTTAATTTCATTATCTAGGATTGTAACATTGAACTCAATATGTGAACTTAATTGTAGTATTTATTTCCCATTATTTTGAATTTAGTTTATTATTCAGTTTGTGTTATTCTTAATGCTTTCAATATACTAAGAATAGTGATTGGATGATTATGGAATATTAGGATAAACTTGAAAAAGACATCCTATTATTTAGACCTAGATAAATTTATGCATGATTGTGGATTAATATCTACAAGTATCGATATATAATCAATTCAACTTGTTCGTAATAAATATTGATTTATTTGAATTATTATAGGAATATAAAAATTCGGTAAATTAAGTTATAGTCACTTAACTATCGAAAGAGGTTTGTAATAAAATACGTGTTGTGACCAATAATTAAACTGAGGAATTAATTATGGGATAATGAATTCATATTGAGGAATATCTATAATCTTAAATACTCTTCATATAGTGATTGCGCTTACATCATTTCACGAATAGGATTGATTTGTAGAATTAGTAATTAATTTTAATAGTAATAAATAACATTTATCATTTTTCTGGATAAAGGTGAGAAAAAATAATTTTAGTAATTGATTAAGGATAGTAACAATTATTCATGAGATTGATACTCAACTCATCATATATTACTTATTCTCAATAGTGTGCATTTGTGCTTAATATAGAAATCACACAACAGCCGACACTTATTGAATCAAATGAATAAAATATTCAATATTAATAATTCCACTTGATTCAATTAGACTCCACTATTCATAATGTCATGTTATTTTATTTTATTAAATAAAATTTATATAAAAAATTTATATTAATAATGTTTAGCTGATTTAATTTATTTGACAATATTATAAAATAAAGTAAAACTATTTTTGCATTATTTTATTGATATTGCATGTTACAAAGTTAGAAGGTTAGATTTTGCCACTTATCACCATCTTATTGGTTAACAACTCTTATTAACTAAATAAATGATGTACATAAGAATTAAGTCTTAACAAATGCTCATCCCGAGGGATCCCGAAATAATTATTCGATTTGCTGAAATTTCCTGGATTGAATTATTCCATCCAATTTGCAACCCTAGTGCACAACGAGTGCACTTCATATTGTGAGACTCTCTAGGTCCATGGCCAGTTTATCATATGGAACTCCTCTATACATCAATGAAAAATGTCTCACACACACGTTACGGATATTATAAAGCAGCACATTAGACATAAAAGTTAAGGTTATAGTATATTCGTATAATCCTTATGTCATTTATATCCTAAAAGAGCAGAGACATAAATCATTACCGTCAAATCTCTATTTTCTCAACCGTGAACTTATCTTCAGATTTATATTTTTAAAAAAAATCCACAAATACTTTTGTAATATTGTTTATCCTTACGAAAAATATTTTTCGAGGTTTATGCTTATGGCTACAAGACTTTCTGAAATACAATCTCAAAGCATCATGATATTTAACTCACTCATATGAGCTGATGGATCCCATATCTACACACATAGGACTCCATGAGCATCGAATCATATCCAGCAATACCCAACGGTCAAACTATGAAAAATTTCTGACATGTGTGTGTTGTGATATGGTGTGTGATGTGTATAGATGTATATAATTTCAAAAATTAAATACGCAACGGAAGTATTTATATATATTATACAATATGTAACAAATTCAAGCATGTAATCACATGTATGATCATTCAAGTACATATATATCTCATATATATTTCATGCATGATATAAAATGAATAGCAAATAAATAACCTACCCGGTTATGAAGGTAACTTTACAATTCTTCAAGAACTCCAAGCTTCAATTTGTTGAGTTCACCTTGAAGTGTTCCCTTGCACAATTCTAGTTCACAACTAAATCCGGTGGGATTGTGAAGCTAGAATGGCAGCCTTGAATTTCCAGCAAAGGATTGTTTTAACACTTAAAACAATTTGTCTATATGAGTGATTACTACCAAGAGATGAGAAGAGTTAAGAGTTTTCTTTTGTTCTTCACAACTCTTTATGTTGAACCTTGGTAAGCCTTTGTATTTTCTCTCAACACTTTGAGAAAAACACTTAGGAAATGCTCTCAATTCTCTCTTCTTTCTCCTTGAACGAAATTCACTCTTTCTTACACCCCAATTGAACTCTTTCAATTCTTTCTTAAGTGCAAAGAATGATTTCTCTTAGTGCTCCACCACCACTTAACCATGTTTGCCATTACAAACATTAATCTATCATATTTTTCACTCACCAATTTGATTCAACCATTTGAATCAATTTCTAGAGAGTAAATGGCATTTAATCAATATTAAGTGATTTAACCACTTTCTTAGTGCATCATTTAAGAATTACTAAGTGGTCAACATTCCTTATTATTAATAACAAGTGCATTCTCTATTAGTAAATGGTGTTTGCCACTTATTCCAATTAATAATAATAATTTGATTAATATATAAAATATTAATAATTCAAAACTATTTTGAATATTTACATTTACCATATATGTATTTACCAAGCAAAGTAAATAGGTAAATACATGGTAAATAATTTATGGAACAAGATTATGTCACTTGTCAATTTCTTATTGGTTAACAACTCTTGTAAACCAATAATGTATTTTACCTTTAATTATTGACAAGTGAATAATAAAAGGAACCTTGAAAAATTTTTCATTTTGCTAGAAATTGTTGGATCAATTGTTCAATCCAATTCGCTACCCCAGTGCACAACGAGTACACTTCATATTGTGAGACTCTCTAGGTCCATGCTCGATTTGTCATATGAAACTATTTCACACGTCTGTGAACAATGTCCCACACACTTGTTACAGATATTACAAAACGGCGCATTAGACCATACAAGTTGAGGTTATAACATATTCGTATAATCCTCCTATCATAAATATCCTAGAAGAGCGGAGATATAGATCAACACCATCAAGTCTCCATGTGCTCAACCATAAACTTATATCTAGATTTGTATTTCAATAAATAAAAACACTTTTACGATATTATTTTCTCAAGAATAAAATTAATTCTTGGATGTCTGCTTATGGCCATAAGACTTTCTGAAATACAATATTGGAGTTGCAGGATATTTTACTCACCCAATTGAGTTGATGGATCCCATATCTGTACACACCGAACTCCATGAGCATTGGACCATACCCAGCGACACTCATCGGTCAGACCATGAAAGGTATCTAACATGTGTGGAACCAAAGTATGGTGGATCACTAATAAGTCCACCGTGGCACTCAGGTCTAAGGACCACGAATAATACTCAACTCGAAAGATCCTCCATTGACGGCTTTATGGGATGTCTATTGGAGATCTTTGTGAGTCTGTTCAATATTCAGTCCTTACTGAATACTTGTATCTCTATACGAGTTTCCACTAAACTCATGGTCTACTAAGACTAATCATCTGGACTATCCAGATATAGACATACACTGATCTATATATATATATTAAGATCTTCACTAACAGACCCGCATTAGTGAAGGTAGATCAGGAACATTAAATTTAAGAACATATTTACATAACAACATTTCCTAGCACCATTTGCAACCCATTGCAACTATGTCATTATTAATATATTTTTAGGTCTTTGTCCCATTTCAGACAAGGCTCTAACTCTTTAGATTTTACTGACTCTTAGTTCTGATCTAAACTCCTTTAGATCAGATATGAACTCTTTCAGATCATACAATGTCTAAAACGTTACAAGCATCTTACCATATTTATAAATAAAATAATTAGTGATATATTAAAATCATAAATGTATAAACATAAAGCAAATATTTATACATAAAAGGGATGGCACGTAAGCACAAATCCCAACAGTGTGAAATTAAAGTATTGTGGATCACTCACAAGCCCACCGTGGTACTTAGGTCATATGACCTCAAATACTACTCAACTCTTAAGACCTTCCACTAATGATTTTATAAGATGTCTATTGGAGGTTCTCGTGAGTCTGTTTAGTACCCGGTCCTTACTGAATACTTGTATCTCTACACGTGCTTCTACTAAGCCCATAGTTTACTAAGACTAATCATCTAGACCATTTAGATATAGACATACACTGATCTATATAAATAAGTTTCACCGATAGACCTGCATCGATAAAATTAGATTAGGAACATAGTGTTTGAGAACATACTTGCATAATGATATTTTCTAGCAATATCTGCAACTCTTTGCAGCTATGTAATCACTAATATATTCTTAGGTCTTTGTCCTATTTCAAACAAGGCTCCAACTCCTTATATTTCGCTAATTCTTACAACCTACTAACTTTTAGCACTTATAACTTTTAGCGTTGCTAACTCTTAGCATTGATTTAAACTCCTTTAAACCAGATCTGAACTCTTTCAGATCATGCAATTTCTAAAATGTTACAAGTATTTTATCATTTCATAATTAATAATATTAACGATTTTATTAAAAATCATAATTGTATAAATACTATAATTAAATATTTATACATAATGGGATGGTACGTAAGCACAAATTCTAATAACCCCCCTTGCTCTAGTGTCATTCTTGATGGAATTTAATATCCATTGACTCTATATGTTTCTTAAACACTTTAAGAGTTAAGGCTTTAGATAGTGGGTCTGCTATAATATGTAAGGATATTTCCTAGATACTTTTATATCTACAATAACCAAGATATTTCTCATTATGTGGTATTAAAAATCCATGTGATTAAATTTTTGGTGTATTTTATGGTTTCTTGACTTGAGCAATTACACGTTATTGTTGCATTATAGTGTGATAGGATTCATTAGGCTTGAATTTATTTTGAGCTCTTCAATTGACTTGAATATCTACAGAGCTTCCTTTGCAAGCTTCTCAAGCCACAACATATTCTACCTCTAAAGTAGAATTAAATATGGGCATTTGAATTGCACTATTTCAACTAGCTATAGTACTGTTGAGAAGAAATACATAATTAGATATGGATTTTTCTATCATCCAAATTAGACTAAAAATTTAAGTCTATGTGTCCTCTTACTTGTAAGTAACTTTCTCTATAAGTCAGAAATTTATCCTTCGTACCTCTCAGTTATAACTAGATATGGTACATATTAAGCTATCTCTAGCAGATGCATATAGTATACTAGACACTCTAACCCTTTCATTTTCATCCATGGGATACCTCCTCCTACAAAAATGAATGTCATATCTAAAAGGTATATTAACTATCTCACAGATATTAAAATTATACCTTTTTAAGACTTAGTCTATATACGAAGATTGGGAGAGTCCTATCAGCCTCCTAATTCTATCTCTATAAAGCTTTATACCTAGTATATAGGAAGTCTCTACCAAATCTTTTATGGAGAAGTTATTATTCAGATAACTCTTAATTGACTGACATGCAACATACTAATATTGTTTTCAACAATGAGTATGTTATCCATATAGAAAACTAGAAAGACGATTTATGCTCTCATTACCCGTTCTGAACACATGCTTTCTCTTCATTCTTAATGAAATCCAACAATCTGACTACCTCATCCAAAAGGAAGAATTTAGCATGCTATAATAGCCAACAAAATTCGAATTGACTTTAACATGGATATTAGTGAAAAAGTTTCCTCATAAATGATCTCAGATCGCTAAATGTAACCTTTTCCACCAATCATTCTTTGAAGGTTTCTACCTTCTATTGGGCCCATGCTTCTTATGTGTGAACTCATTTATAATTAGTAGGAATAATTCTTATGGGAAGCATAACCAAGTCCTAGACTTGATTGTCATGCTTAGAGTCAATTTTGAATTTCATGGCATCTTGTCATTTTTCCTAAATAATGTTTAACATCGTCTTTCTATAAGTCATAAGATCATTTTCTTCAACTAAAAAAAATACCAAAAGCACTTTTCAAGTATCAAACATACCTAATAGATAGTCTTGATATCTTTTCTGGCCTAATGGAAGAGTGCGTTCAAGGTATTTCACTCAATTAACTTTTAGATTCTGGCAGTTCATTTTCATCCTGATTGACTTTATAAAGTTTAATTTTTTATAATCCTCACGACCCATGAGAAACTATTTCTCGAGAAAGTGATATTACAAGTAACGAATACGTTTTGTTCCTCTAAATTATTGAACTGATATCCCATTGAATGCTTGTGATATCTAATGAACCGATATTTGTACCATTTAGGTTCAAAATTATCACATTGCATAACTCTTATACAAGTAGGACTCCTAAATCTTAATATACTTAAGACTTAATTTTCTTCTACTCTATATCTCATATATAGTAAAAGGAATGACTTACGATAGGACTTTGTTCAATAAGTGATTATCAGTTTCTAAAGTATAACCCTATATATATTTTTGAAGATCGATGAATTTTGCTATAGTACTCAGCACTGCAGCGCCCAGAACGAGCTTCACGACTTATAAAAACAATATGTACAGTGCTCAAAATTCAGCATCACAGCGCTACGTGAACAGTAACGCGATGAAAAGTGAGCGCAAACGGTAAATCATGAACAGTAATCCTAATCTTACTTATATTTAATGTTTTACCATAAATTTAAAACATAAACCTATAAAATAGACGATCAAAAAACCTAATTCAATAATCAAGATGAGAGAGAAGAAGAGAGAGAAAGAGCAATTTTTGGAAGATTAAGAAGACTAAAAGATTGAAGACCGTAAAAAATTAATTTTATTTCTGAACTCTTTATCTTTCTAGTTGTCTATGATTTTCTTGATGTTATTTTTTATAAGCTTTAGAACTCTTTATTTCACCAAGACTTAAGTGTTAGACTTTTGAACCTAGTATATAATTATATTTCATTGATTCTTAATTTATGAACTTAATACATATAATTAATTCATTCTATATTGATCTTATTGCTTTCATTATATCTGGCTAATATTTTGAATGATTGAGGAACCATGGTGAACTTTACAAAGAAATTTATGTGTTTAGTTTAGGATAATTTGATGTATGATTATAGGGTAACAATTATGAGTTCATGTAAGATAGACATATACCTAGATGACATGTATGACATAATTTAGATTTGATATTAATGAATTACATTCTAATTTAATTATCATAGATATATAGGTGATTGTTAGAATGCGTGATATAGTTACTTAACCATCGATAGAGGCTTATGATGAGATTAGTGTCTAAGCTAATCAATTTATATTAAAGAATTAACTAAGAGGTTAATAAATCTAATAAAATACTAGGGGATAAGTTTAAGCCCTAGATTATTATCAATTAGTGAATTTATCTCATTGTTTATTTGCTATTTAGGTTAATTTAATTCATAGAATTATATTAGGTAATTGAATTTCAGATTTTAGATTTCTCTGAATAAAAGTTTAGTTATAATTTTTCGTACTTGATTAATAGAATTAGATTATATAGTCGATGTAAGAACGATATCTAAACTTAAATCCTATATTACTTGATACGATAACTTGCGTTTGCGCTTAACTACTATAACACCAATCAGTGATGTGCATGCACGACTAGTGTGCGACACAGGTGCAAGACACCAGTGCGTCTACAACTCGTGGCATGAGCCGTGTGTGCGTGGCTACACCTTACAACTCGGGGCAATTGTGTGAGGTGGTTGTGGCGCCCAATGGGCACATGCCATGTGGCGAATATGTAAAAAAAAAGGAAAAAAGTTAAATAATGCAAATAATTATTATTTTATAAATTTTAAAAAAATAATAAAATTATTTAAATTTCAAAAATAATAATAATTATTATTTTTCTAGAATTTAAATAATAATTATTTAAATTCCTAAACAATAATAATAATTAATTAAAATTTTGAAAAAAAAATTTATTATAATTATTTAAAATTTGGAAACTAATTAATAATAATTATTTAAAATTTGAAAAATAATAATATTATTTAAATTCAGAAAAACATAATAATAATGGTTTCAAATTCTGAAAAAACAAATTATTACTATAACTATTTAAAATTCCATACAAAATATAAGAATTATTTAAATTGTGAAAAAATTATTATTGTTATTAAACGCCAGAAAAATAATATTATTTAAAATTACAAAAAATTATTATTATTATTATTTAATATTCGAAAAATATTATTATTATTTATATTCTGAAAATTATAATATTTAAATTCCAGAAAAATAATAATTATAATTATAATTATTTAAATTCCAAAACATAATTATTATTTAAAATTCAAAAAAATTATTATTATTTTAATTCAGAAAAAAATTATAGTAATAATTATTATTATTATTTAAATTTCAGAAAATTATAATTATTTAAAATTTTGAAAAAATAATAATAATTTGTATTATGATAATATCAATAAAAATAATAATAATGATAATGAGGATAATTTGTATTTCTTTATATTAATAATATTAAAATAGTAATAATAATTAATAATTATAAATATTCCATATAATAAGAAAATATTTTATTATTATAATATGTTTATTTGCACTAAATTGAATTTTCATTTAATTTTTTAGGAAGAAATACGTTTCTAATGAGTACAAAATTTCGATGAAGGAGTTCTAATTTGTAGCTCTGTCAATAGCTATGAGCCTTCGGGCAAATACTTTTATACAACAAAAGTTGACGAAAAATCAATTGGCAATGTTCAAGGATACTTGTAAGTGGCAGTTCTTAGACTTACAATCTAATATTGTTTTAGGGATGTTGGTGCACCAAATCTTGTTACGATAGGTGCACACTGTTAAGTTGTATGAGGAACTGTGATTTCCGATATGTAGTAGGCGGATTCAATTTTCTTGCAGGAAGGCTGTATTGATTAGGGGGCTGCGAACGAGAGATTATTTGCCCGTCTGAGATTTGGAGAGAAAATTATTGAGTTGACTGTGAAAGCAATACTAGGCAGAGATAATATGTTTGATGTACAGGAAATTTAGTCAGTGGTACAATGATATGAACTTTACAAACATCAATAGCGAAGACAAGGTAAAAGTAGTTTGATGTATTTAATTTATAAATTGTTATTACTGTGAGACAACCGCAGAGAGGTTCAGTACTTTGTACGCATCATGGATGATTTGAAGGAGTTCAATAATTATCTATCGGGAAATATAGCATGGTCCGCCCTCTATAATTCACTTAGCATAGCGTGCCTTGAAAGTTAAACAAAGTAAAAATTGAGCCTACGGATAGCAAAGAGAAATGTGTTAGGTTTTTTATTTACTTTTTTGTTACGTAATTCTAGCCTTATTATTGATTGTAGATGTAGTTATTTACTTTTACCAAGTCTCATTTGTTGTTCTTAATTAATTATTATGTGTGGATATACGAGGCCATACCAGTCTGTGGTAAAATATTTGCACGTTGAGTTGCTAATCGCTTCCTTCGTATGTTAAACTGGTGAGCAGTGAAACTCCGCAATTGATAAATATCAAGGAAATGTTTTTGAAGCATGAGCATATATGTTGTGCTTCACTTCATTTTATTATCTATATTATATTATAAGTATTAACTACCTAGTTTCCAATTGTAATACATAAATTCTTAATTATTAGTTTTGTAGACTGTTTTAATACATCATAAGCTAGTATCGTAAAAACATGTATAACAAGAGGAGCTTGTCCAAAGGCTCTAGAACTTAAGGATCCCTTCAAGGATTTATGCTGAGGACCTACTATATACGGGTCATGTATAGTATGAAATATGCTCCATTCGATTTAGTCACCCCAGTGGGGATGTGAATGTGAATGTAGATGTAGACGAGGATCTAAAAGTCTCTAGAACGATGGTATAAATTCTTAACAATTTTAATTATTGTAATTTCTTGGCAACCATAAAAGTAATCACTAAACTTATTTTATTACAAAATATGATTATGTTTGTACAGTTTGACCATACTAACACAGCGTCTTATGATGTTGACGAGAGAAATTGATTAGTTACGTGAGTAGTTAAAAGTGAATAAGGCTGAGTTACTGCAATGAATGAACTATGATCGAGAGTTGGTCTTGCAAAGAGTGGATCGGGTTCAGGGCGACATCATGAAGGAGATTAAAATGATGACATAATACTTCTAGTGAACATCATTTTAGGCGGCCTCGTATAAAATAATGGTAAGGTAATATATATAACGATTTATTTACTAACTTAGCTAAATTGTAGACTCTAATTGTTGCATTTTTTTGTTTCAATATCCATATGACATGATTAAAGACGTGCATATTTCAGGCCAACATTATGCATTCCAGGTTGACTATTTCAATAGTATCCAAATTATACCACCTGATACATCTTGAGACATGAGTATGTTTGGACAGCAATACAAGCCCGAATGGGTCAAGCACACGCCGTTTATAAATCCCATGCTTAAACAGGTAGAGAAAAGGAAGCCTGAACTCGAAGACCAACTAAACGCAGATGTATATACCTATGTATCCTCATTAATGAAGGTATTAGAAATATAACAATGTTTGCCTTCCTGAACGTCATCCAATCCTTCATATTCTTCCACATCATCATCAATTTCGATACTATCAACATCCTCATCTGTTTCACTATCAAAGTATGTATATGTTAGGTCTTTATTAAACATAGGTGGGAAATAATCATGATTGTCACATGTGGTATTTATAGGATGCACAAAAGTTGGTATTAGTAGAACTATACAACTCACTTAGTTGTTACCACTTGTTGACATAAATTAATTATGGCACAGTGGTTGGTTTTGAATAGGCACTTGTGCATCTTCTTCACATATAGGAGCTCTAAGTTTTAGTGTTTTACAAATAGGATATAACGATCTTTTATTAATCTTTATAAAGAACATAACATCATTGTTGTCTCTAATTTCAATAAGTCTCAACTTATACTTCTATGCATCCATAAAAAATTTCATTGACACCCTATGCTCCACGTTATTAACTTCTAATGCAAAACACACTCTGTTTAATAGCTATTCACAATTGACATTTTTTAGAATCACAATACCTAAGATACAAAACCCAGTATATTTCTTTTCTCCATTACTAGAGCTCTCCTATTTTCCTTTGAGGAGTACAAAGATTGACTCATACTATATAGCACCTATAACAAAAGAAAAAATATTAAATAAATATTGAATTAATTAAAAAATTAAATTTTGAAAAAACATGAGGCGTGGTGAGACGGCTAATAAAGTACATGTCTTGCGCGCGAATAGAAGTCACGCACAATATGAGTCATGGCATGCAACCCATCCTTACGCCTCGCATGCAAGGCATGAGAATTTCTGGGTTTCTTCATTCTCCATTTTGTTCTTTCACTAATTCAATGTTATTTCACCGTTTTTCAACTTTTTCCAGCCTTTTTCAACTAAATCTACTTATTTCAACTTATACTATTTCAAATTTACTCATTTTTCATAATTTCTTACAAAAATACCCCCCGAAAGAAAGAAAATGAGTTAAAACTAACCACTTTTCACCCCTTCTTTAAATTTTCATTTTTTAACTTGTGTTCTTTATTGTAAATCTTCAAATATCACAGCACAAATACTTGATCTACTATTTTTAAAATTAAGATTTCATTTAGTGATAAGTGGTTTAAGGAAAAATGGTAGTTTGAGAGTGTTGAGGGTAATATAATCTGAAAATTAAGAGTATAGTTAATAAAGTTGAGTCTTAAAATTGTTGGCTATAAAAGTATATCCATAATAAAATTAAAAAAAAGGGGGGTATTTTTCAATATCTTTTGCTTTTAATCATAAGTAATACTATACTTTTCAAATGTTATCTCAAATATTTTTCATCTTAAATAATATATCAAGTAATCATTGGATTGTGAAATGGTATAATAGATAATTTAAAATTTTGCACAATTTCACCGCTTAATAATTATTTAACACTTTAATTTAGAATACAAAATTTAAGATATCATTTAAAAATGATAGCATTACTCTTTAATTATATAATTCGGAAGCCAAATTAAAATTGTTAAAAATAGAATCAAATTGATTAATTTAGTTCAGTTGACTCGGTTGAATTCGATTCATTAATTTTTTACTTACCTGTACTAACTTCAGTTGAGTGTGAGCAATGGTTTAGCTTAAATTTCATTACATTTCTTTCTCCCTCGAGTAAATGAGACTTCAAATGCTCAAACCCATAACTTTATTTCCTTGTCAATGGGGTCTGTTTTAATTTTAAAATTGGGACTCTGCTGGTGATAATTCTCATTTAAATTTGTAGTCGGTGGCGCCTCTACTCCATTAGTAGATACAAATTGCAGACAAGTCACAGCAGCAATATCTATTATTCAGCTGAGGCAGGTGAATAAGCAGTTAAATACGATTCACTTACTTACGGCAGGTTAAGGAACAGAACAACTGGAAACTATCAACATTCATCCCTCATTATTATCTAACCCACTTTTCAATTCCTGAACAACCAAATTACCTTCTTTTGCTCTCGTTACTCGCATTATTTTTAAAGTGAAGTTCATCAGTATCCAAGTGCCTGTTGATTCAGAATTCAGATGCATTTATTTGTTTCTGAAACAAGGGACCTTTTTTTGTGTTTAATTTTGTGAGAGTTCTCCTGTTCTAGTACAGTTTTGATCAAACAAAACAATATAATAGAAAATTGCATTGAGTAATCAGTACTCCAAATAAACCTGAACAATATTGATATCAGCCAAAGCCTTTAACCTGACAGGAAACATTTTAAGTCTTCGTCCCAGGTGGGTGGGTGACCTCATTTCTTGTTCATTTACAAGAGAAATAATGTTGGATTGATTTCAACTTAAGAACTTTCCATTAAATTTTATTTTAATTTCGCTCTGGGACTGTGATATTGAATATTCTGCCTCGTGAAGACAAGGCAAATGCAGCAATTTAGGGTTTTCTTCACGTAGGCCATAACATATAGCTCTTGGTTGCTGTTGGGCACCATTTACTTTTGGCCCTCAAAGTTTGGTTCATCCACAATCTTTAAACTTTAAACCAACTCTTGGCTGAGCGGCATACAAATTTAATTTACTTTATAAATAATAATTACACTTTAACCATTAAGTCATAAATATGTATTCATGTTTTGATTTTTTTTTACTTTATTAATTAAAAGATCATATATGTCTTATTTTGACACAACACAAATATGATGAAATAAAATGAATTGCTACCTTTATTTTAGTACATAACATATAATTTAAAAGCATGGTACTATATATTATATTCTTTTAAAAGGGTTACACATTTTATAATAAGAAATTATATATGTTTTAATATTTTATATCTACCGCAATTTTATTAACACAATATAAATATTAAAGTGAGGGACATAATTAATTTATAAATAACGACTAATGCAATCGTGATTAACATTAACACTTTTCTTCCATCAAAAAATAAATTGACACTCTTCTTATTTCTCTATCTAAATAACTTGTTTTCTTTAAAAAGTCACTATCCAATTTATATATTAAAACAAATTCTTGTCCTTTATCAAAATATGGATAATGCTTCATGGCTTAAGTGTAAGGCACTAGACATCTCTCAACTTTAGGACCCTGATCATGACCTTCTTGCTTGTGTCCAATATTTTGATTCTAAAATATAAAAACTAACTATATATTAAAAAAAATGGTTCATATTTCGAAAACAATTGTTGGGATATATTCTTTTTTAAAGATATGATTTGCAAAACAAACATAAATTATAATTATCTTAGATGTATTTCTCATTTCTTCTTCTTATTATTAGAAAATTGGTCTTGAAATATGTCACATATCCATCAATGTATGAACAAAAGCTTTTTTTTTTTTCAAATTTATGTGGATTGCAAAGCATAAGGCTCCAAGGTGTGTTTTGTACTTTCTTTTAGAATTTGGTCACATGGCAAGTGGGCAAAGTTAGATAAAATAGAGACACAAAATAAAATTAAAATATTATGTATGGATAGAAAAAAAAAAAAAATTTGACCAAATGTATGGATAGAAATTGAAACTTAAAAAGTATTTAATGGGGCCATTAGGTGAACGGGGGCCTTCTCCTTTAGACCATCAACCACCAACAATGAAAAGAAGGAATAAGAAATGGGGAGGCAAAAGTATGTGCCCTTTTCCCCCCCATTTTTATATCTCACAATAATTTATAAACTCAACATCAACCAAACACATGGATGGTTAAATTATTTTATGAAAATTATGTATGTTGTAATATTAAATTTTGTTGAAATTTGTTGTTAGACAATGATAAATTATTTGGGTTCTTAACCTTCCCTTTTATGCTAAAAATTTCTCACTCTACCATAGAATAATGAGGTGGTCTGATTTGAAAATTATTTTAAGATGAATTCTTGATCCACTTAATTTTTGGCCTCCTTTATTTTTAATTTTCAGATTTTAAGGAGAAAACTATTCAGGATTTCTTTGTATTGGCAATAGTTGTTGATGTCTATGCAATTATTAGATTAGACACTTGAGAATATTTTTGGATCTTGTCATCGTCTGATTCTGTGAACATGTGATTTGAAAATATTAAGACTAGAGTTATTGTTATTGTTGTTGTTGTTAGAGGTTGTTGTTGTTGTTAATGGCTAAGGCCAAAAATGAAATTGAAAATGGTCTTGTTCTTGTTCTTGTTTTCAAAGTTGGAGAGATGATGATCAAATATTTCATTAAGCTAGCATCAATTCGACAAATAATGTCATAATTAAGAATCACAACCAAAATAAGGTGGAATATTAAATAAAACCAAAAAAGAAATAATGCAATTTATAAAGTTTTAGGTAAAAGATACGACGAAATTTAGGTGACTCATTATGTGCATGGTTGAGTTTAAACTCATTGAAATATGATAGGGTTTGTTGAAATTTTACCATTGAACATAGTGTATAGATTGAGATTTAAGAACATGTAAAATGCCATATAAGAGAAATTGTGGGTGCTTGCCAAATGTAACCAAAGTATATATAAGCAAGATCAACGACATAAAATTAATTTGTGTATAAAAATAAATAGCTGGAGTAGTGGATTCATTCATATACATCAATTCTTAATCAAATTAAAGCTAAAGATCTCACTTTTTCATTATTATAATTTGATTGGAAGTGGGTCACTTCTCAACAGTCTTGATTGTGATTTTTGCGTTAAGTTAGTATCTAATCCTGCTTTGGAAAAGAAAAAAAAAATCTAATCTAAGATTTGATATACCATTAATTTTGCTTTTATATATGTTGACTTTTACATATGGGAGTGCCAAAAGGCCTGTAGAATTTGTTTATATAATGCTATCTACTCAATAAATAAATAGTTGAATAAATTAAAAAAAAATTCATGAATAATTTTTCAATTTTTTTATTATTATTTTTTAATTAAATATAAAATAATTATATTTTATTAACTAAATATTTTATTTGTGAATACGTTTGTCATAATATTAAAAATATATCATTCTCTCTTTTTTTCTACCAAATTTTTGAGAATCATATTGGTGAACTAAGAAGTATATTGATGATCAAATATTTTTGAAGTTGTTGTTGCGAAAATCGAGTGTTACTGAGCATATTTATCACTTTAAATCAAAGAAATAGCCAAATTTGGTAAGTTTTTTAAACTTTTTAAAAAAAATTAATTTTAGTTAGAAATTAGATAAAACTTACATTTAAAGTTAAAAATAGGTGTTATTAATGAATTAAATGTGAAAAATAAGTTAGAACGGTGTAAAAGACGTTAAAATCCGGCTAAAAATAAGATTTCTAGTGTGTTTGGCAAAAATCAAATGGCGGCTGGTGTGGCTGTCGTCAATTTAGGCATCCCGGGGCCATCTCGGACCCGAGATGTGCAATCACGCGCATAATTTTCATTTTTTTTATTTTTAAATAATTATTTTAATTTTTTTTAAATAATTTTATAAATTATCATTTTTTTTCCAGGTCCTATAGAATATGATGCAATTGTTATTTATTTTGGAGAAAAATAGGAGAGTTCTAGTGATGGGGTAACTTGACCATGCCTCAGAACCTATGTGTAATTTGTCGTTGCTCATTAAATCTACAAGCATCTAGGTAATGGGGTAACAACGTAGATAATGGCTGGACATAATTCTCAATCACGTCATCGACAAATCCCTTGATGCTAGAATCGTAGATCAATATTTACCGATGCAAGATGTCCACCTCAGCCGTCACCCAATGCTGTTGATTGTAGTTGACAGGAATATAAACTTACATAAAATTCAAATAAGTCTCACAAATAGTACTACAAGTTATAAACAAAAATAACAACATTCACACAAAATATTATATTTTACTTTATTAACCTTAATCTACATACGTGCACCGAGTAAATCTTCTTTAGCGCCTTGGGCATATGCCATCACTTCATACAATGCTAGTCATGTTGTTTTTGTGTTCCTCATAAAGGAGTATAAAAGTCTCCTAAAAATGCAGGGCCATCGAATAATCAATAAAGATGAAATAAGAAAATATAATTAATTTAATTCAGTACTCACAAAGAAATACGAATTCACAGAAGTATGAATTCACAAAAGTGGACAATTGGGGTAATGGATTAGTGCAATTGTTTTGCCTAAGCCGAATCACCTTCAAATACTCACTAATATGCTGCATTAATAAACAATTACCGTCAAGTGAATGTGTAAATTTAAATAAATAAAATTAAAATGAGATAAAATTATTGAATATATATTTTACTTACAAAGTCATCCAGCTAACTGTGTAACAATTTTTGAAACCATGCCGGGTTAGTGTCAAGCCCAGGTAAGATGACTACACCCTCATCCTTGTCCATCCAGGCCTGAAACTCAACTATGATAGCTAAGCCTATGTGGCTGCAATGGATTCATGTCTGCTTGAAGTTGTACTTCAATTTCAATTTTTTTCTTCTCATGTATCATTTGTGAAAATGGATTTGTATATGGGGTGTGCAAATACCATGCAGCCTTATACGATTTCCCAAATTGACTCACTCTCTTATGCGGGACAGGTAAGATCTCAACACTTACAGGACTGTCAATCAGTGGTTGGGGCAGTATATCATGACCAGTAGCTGGGGTCTGAAAACCATATTGACAGCCTGCTGATTTGTTCTCTCCAAACTAAAATATATGTATATATTAAAATAAATCAAACTGCAATTAAGGTAAGGAAAAATTATTGCAAATTTAAATTTATTTTGCTTACCATATTATGGCTTTCGTTCTGTTGGAATGAGCATGATTGCCTAAAGCACATCATTATCTGCTGCATCTGCTGTGTAAGATCGGTCCGAAGTTCATCAACCCTTGAAAAAATTTCATCTCTATCTTTGTCCATTCTCTGTAGAAGTGCAGCTTCAGTACGCTCAAATCTCTTAATCATCTCCTCTCGCAGTTGCTCAATCTGATGTGTTACGCCATGGTCTGCAGGCACTGTATTCAGACTACAAGAAACATAACCATAGTTAATGACTTTTTTAGAAATATATGGAATTTGTTTTTAGTTAATCACGTAAAAAAGTAATATACCGTTGCTTCTGGCACTGGTGCTGACAATTGTGGTTTTGTCCATTCATATCAATCTCCCTCCACATCTATAACATCATCGTTAGGGTCGCTAAAATGTGCATAAGTCCTGAGGCGCTTGCTCTCGCTGTAATCAGACATATTTGGTAAGTCCCTAGCATAACTTTTGCTTGGAATGCCTACACGTCTAACCAGTTGCACAATTGCCTATTTCTTCTCATGGTCTTTTGGTATTAATTTACGATGTACCGAAAGAAACTATAAATATAATATTAAGTTACGCTTAAAATAAAATAAAAGTTATAAACCAATATATTTTTCATTAATATCAATACATACTAAATCTTTTCCTAATATTGTATTCTAAACGTCATCAAATTGTGGAGTCCCTCGAGTCGTCCAATTTAAAATACGAGAAAAACGATCACCATAATGATAACAAAAAATCTCTCCGTACGCTGGAATTGCCTCGAAAATCCATACCTAATATAATTATTTTTAAAATATAAGTTTGGTGTATACAAAATAAATAAATAATTAAGATCAAAAAGTTAAGTATAAGAAAAGTATGGCGTACCAGAAATGCGTGCGAAAATTTATACATGTTGTAACTCTCAAACTTCTTCTATGCAAAACTTTTCCTATTTATTTTCTCAAGTTTTTAGAATACAACCTTCTTAAGTGAGTTATGAAGCACGGTCCATGCAATATTGTCCCATGGATACTTATTAAACTCATCAAAGTTGTCTATTAAACATAGAACAAAATTTTAAATCCCACTAAGCTCGTCAGGTGAGATCAAAATACGATGCATAAAATAAAATAAACTCAACTTTACTGCATCTGCATCTCCATATCTGTCAAATTCAGACGTCCGTACTATTTATTAAGAAATATGTAAGATAATTTTTTTACTCCAAAAAATATATATCCCATAATCAAGTGCTCAATTTCCTATGCAGCTGCTCGGCGGGTGGGTAATTTCGCATTTGTAATTCGGTGATTAGTACAAACTCCTGTCGGCTAAATCGGATGCATTTCCTCCCTATATAAAACCACATCTCATCTTCTAAATTAGAGGTATGCACCTCACGCAACAATAACTCGTGCACTAAAATATCAAAGAATGTCAAATCTAATATATCTAAGAAATGCCCCATACACGTCTGCCTAAATAATATTTTCTGATTTTTTGTCAATTTATCTTTTATACAATTTAGACCCCACATCTTTGCATAAGTCGTCACTGATGCACGAAAAAATATATGCTCTGAAATTTTATATGTTTTCGATACGTTCTCTTTACTGTAACAATTAAAACAAATAAACAAAAGAAATTAATATTAGAAAAAATAATAACATGCATACATATATTTTAAAAATAACATACAATATGATTTACCAAATAAAATTTACAAACGATTAATTTAACAGACATACAAATAACATATTATAATAATTAATTACTAACATATTAATCAACATATTATAATAATTAATTATATATTAAAATAAAAATAATCATATAGAAATTATAATTACAAAAGGTACTCACAATAATAAATAATGTTACAAACCAAAATTAATGAGTCATTTAAGCAACATATTAATTAATTACTTAATCTATTAGATCCATAATTCTAAATTAGATTTTATTTAATTTAAATAAAATTACATTTAATTTTAAATTTTTAAAAAAAGAATTTAATTTAATCTATTTAATTTAAATAACATTAAATTTAATTTATTTCAAAAAATTTAAAAAAATTTAAAAAAATTGCGCCACGTGGCATTCTATATAGGTGCCACGTAGAATAACAGTGCGGCATCGTGAACATTGCGTCCGCGATGCGCCCTTAAGGTGCATCACGGGACCATCTCGTGCTCGAGATGACCCAAAGATTGGCAACGACAGCCGGCCACCGCTCCGACCGCTGTCTGCATCGCGATAATATACTCAAAAATATCATTTGTTTTACCTATTTTCAACGTTTCTTACACCATTCTAGCATATTTTTCACATATAATTCAATAATTTCATCTATTTCCAACTTCAAATATAAATTCTAATAATTTTCTAAATAAATTTAAATTTTTTAAAATTTTAACAAAACTTATCAAAAATCATCAATTTCTTTTTTTTTTGAAATAAAAAATATATTGTATAAGCTTCAATCTATGCAATGATAACTTCAAAATTTTCGATCTAATGAATTTTGTGAAAGTTCAAATATTTTTGATGATTTTCGATGAAAAGTGTGAAAATAAGTTAAATTTTGATATTAGGATAAATGTGTTCAAAAATAAAAAATTTAGTTAATAAAATATATTCAATTTACATTTGGTTAAAAAAGAATAATAAAAAAAAAGAATTACTTATAAAAATTTTCCAATAAATTGGCCTCATTTCTTTCTGCAAATTGTTATTGCTAGAAGGATCAACACCATTTAAAAATAGCCTAGGGGAAACTCGAAAGGGTTGTGCTCGCTAGCAATGGCATTTCGAAGTTGGCGAGTCAAAGGTTTTATTCTCATTGAAATAGAAATTTTTACGATAAATATTGTATTGACCTAAATATTCGTCTAAATTAGAGATAGGGATGAGTGGCCAAATCAATCGGAAATTAATTCGGTTAATTTGATCAATTTAAAATTTTAATAATTGATCGATTCAATTTAATTAGATTTCAAATAAAAAATAAGTTTTAAAATATATAAAAATCAAATGGAACTAATTTGATTTCGTCATTTAAAAATCAATTAATTCAATTTTAAACTGACATTAAACCAAAAAGGATAATTTAAATTTTATCCTAATTTTTAGTTATACATAAATTTTTAAAATAATAATAATGAGCTAAATATTCTACTTTTCTATTAAGATTTTTTTAATTTAATTTTTAATTTATGTTTTTATTTTATATTATTACATTACAACTATAAAGAAAAAAAAAAGGGCATGGTGACTCAAATCTACCACATAAAAATTTGATTATGAAAAACTTTAATTCCTTTGCCACCTTAACAATTTAGTTTTGTTTCCAAATACTAATAAAAAAATTAATTTAAAATTTAAAAGTAATAGAAAATCTTCAGTTATTAATATAAATTTTTGAATTAAATAATAAATTAATATAATATCACAGTTAATGTCTTAATATTAAACCTCAGTTCGTACCTTTATTTTTATTTAATTTTTTAATTATTTTTTATTTCTCTATTTTTCAAAAAATTAACTTTATTAAATTCGGTAAACTAATAATATATATTAGTAATTTTAATTAGAGAAGGGAAAGCTGTTTTGTTGTTAGGGCAGTATATTATTGATTCAACCGAGACTGGCTTTTGCAGCTGCAGGTTTGCTGCTTAAATACTCTCTCCACATCCCACTTCATCATTTCAAAGACTCAGTCACTGAATCCCCCTCTTTGCCTTCACTTAGCACCAATTAGTTCACGAGTCCTTATCTTCATTGTTCAATCTCAACTTTCAGTCCTACTTTCGTTCATTCATTTCATTGTCTTCTTTTGTAATAGTCTTTTTTAGGTTTCAATCTTTTAATGATTTGCTTCTTCTTGTTTACAAAAACTTCAAGCTTCTTCGTGTAATTTTTCAACTCCTTAAGCCAAGTGGTTTTGCATGATTTTATAGTTTTGTTATAAACGTTGAAGAAAATACATGGCACTTGAATTAGAGAGTTCTAACATGAGTCCAAGAATTTCATTTTCTCATGACTTTTGTCAGTCTGATGTTGTTCCTGTGGAGCAGCAGCACCCTTTCAGATCAAACTCAACAGGCATTGATTTTGACTTCTGTGTTCGCAAAAGCTTCGATCAGGAATCTTCATCTGCTGATGAGCTTTTCTCGGATGGGAAGATTCTCCCTACAGAAGTCAAGAAGAAGAAGAAGAAGAATATTAACATTCCTGTAAATCAAACGTCGTCCTCAGATATTCAAACTACATCGTCATCACAAGTGTTAATGCCATTGCCAAAGGATAAAGAGAGCTTGAAAGGGAGCAAGATAATGAGGGACGAAGCAGCAGATGATAATTTAGAGGAGAAGCAAAGTTCCAAGTCATTTTGGAAGTTCAAAAGAAGTAGCAGTTTGAATTGTGGCAGTGGTTATGGGAGAAGCTTGTGTCCTTTGCCACCACTTTTATCAAGAAGCAATTCAACTGGTTCAGCCTCAAATGATAAGCGAGCAGCATTGTCAAAAGATGGTACTCATCACAATCACAAGGAGAATAATTCACAAAAGCAAGCATCTATAAGATCATCACATTCTTCATCTTCATCTTCAGCAAGTAATTATCTTAAGCCTCCATTGAAGAAAAATTATGGCTCTTATGGGAATGGTATTCAAGTCAATCCTGTTCTGAATGTTCCATCCGGGAACCTATTCGGTTTAGGTTCAATCTTCGGCAAAGATAAGAACAAGAAGAAATAATTATTTAGCATATGTATGGTTCTAATTTGAAGATCAATTAGGTGATTGTATTTTTAATTATCCTATATATTTTGTTCATGATGTGCCATGTAAGGCTAAGAAAAGTGGAAGGTAATTGCATTATGAAGATAACAAAGAAGGGAAAAGGTAAATTGATGGAGGAGCAAAGGGAGCATATAATTCATGGCACATGCTTTGGAACAAAACGCCAGGTAACCTTGCTTTCATGGTTGTCCCATTCTGGTTTCTTTTTCTTTATCTACTTTTTGGTATTTGCTCACACGTGGTTTCCTACTTACTTTTGATAGCTTTGGTTGTATGTGACTGTGACAAGTGCCTAAAGTATATTTTCACTGATACCAGTTTGCACCAAAGTTTATGACAGAGTATCTGTATTAAGTGTGTTTTGCAGATGAATTCAAATGACAAATGAAAATGTGTTTGTCTCATTTTGTTTTATTATTGCGTTGTATTAGCTTGCCTACTCAAGAGATAAATGAATCTCAAAATTTCCAAGTAATAAAGCTTGTTTGTAATCAACAATTGGAACTTAAAATAACCCAGTTTGAGTGGTTTCAGTGATTGATAATATATATGAACAGGAAAATGGATTCAAAATGAAAGTCAGTTTATGCTCACCTCTAGATTAAATGGATCTGGTAAATTGTTTGCAACATATATGTTTGATGATTGACCATGTGACAAGCAAAACATACTGGCATTTCAGAGAGGAGGACCCCCAGTTTCATGCATGGTTGTCCTATTTTGTATTTTACTTGAGTTTCAAGTTCATTCATGTGGTATTTATGTATACTTTTCTTCTATGTTCTTAGTGGCAAAGGCCAAAGGGTTACCCTTTTCTAATTCTATTTGGTTATAGGAAAAGTTTGAGAATAAAATGGGTTTACATTGAGTTACACTTTCAGCTTTCTGCTTTCCAAAGACAAAAGCCATTACACATGGAGTAAAGAAAATGTTGAGATTCAGCACTTTATTGGCTTTTGGGGTAGGGCATAATGCATATGCCCCTAATATGCAGTTGCCCCCTCTTGAATTAAAATATGCACCAGACTTTTGTCATTCAAAACACTGACAAGACCAAGTTTAAAACTAGAAAAATTTTGAAAATGAAAATGTTATGGGTTTGGTTTGGTTTGGTCAGCAAGTTTGAGACCAAGGTAAACTGATGGCATATTTGTTGGTTAGTGACAAATTATAGAAGCAGAGAGGGACAAGAGAAGTGTATCTTTCAGAAAATATATAGCTAGTGTTATGTGCTGAGTTTCCACGAGAGTATAGCTACTTTTGCCTCACTCATCGTTTTCACTGGTTTAATGTTGATGGATTTGGAATCAAACTTTTCTGACAACTTGATGTTGAACCATGTATATATTTCAGTCAATGTATGAATAAATGGGCCACTCTCAAATGAAAGGAGAGAAAATTTTAAATAGAAAAGTTGAAATGGGACCAATTTATCAATTTCAAAATGAATGTGTACATGTGATCGTAGATAAAAGTGAACAGAGTTTGGTATGGCTGATCTTTTACAATTGGAGAGAAGCAGAAACAAAGCCAATTTTTAATAATCTATACAGGGTTGGGCATCAGTTCGGTTCAATAAAAATCGAATCGAATTAAATTAAATTTTTCGTACAATTTAAAGTATGGTTTAGAATTTGGTTTACTTAATTTGAAATTGATTAATTTGATTTTAATTCAGTTTTGATTTAATTTAATTAAAAAATATTAAATTTTTAAAAAAAATCAAAAATTAAACTAAATTAATTTAATTCAATTTTATTTTGATTTCTTAAAATCGATCGGTTCGAATTTATTGCAATTAGCCTAATCAATTTCAGACTAACCCAACACAACTAGCCTAATTGAGCCTGACCTATCATGGACTGTATGCACAAAGAAAAAACCAATCTGATTCTCATTCTACACATACTTTATCATACTTCTACTTCTACCTTCTTTTGCTCTAAAAAGACAATTTTTTTGACAATAAAGTCAATTTTTAATTATTTTTTTAAAATAAAAAAAATTAATTATAAAAATGTCATTTTTTCTCTATGTGAATAAAGCTCAAAGAGAATATTAAGTGCTTGCTAGAACATTGTTCTCTTTTCATTAGATCGTTGTCATGTATATTTCTTAAGTAATCATAAAAATATGATCTACACATATCAACAATTCAATAGAAAGAAATACTCTAAAAATACCTAAGATTTAGTCCAAAGATAATTATTTATAAATTTTGTGAGAAAGTTGATTGAAAATTATTGTAATATAATTTGAAAAGTAAGTCAAGTGCATTAGGTATACAAGAAATAAAGACAGACTCAAGAAAAGGCAAAAAATGAAAGGCCACATTGCCTAAGCTTAGGCACTGCAGTGCACCAGGTAGTAACATTAATATCGCAACATTGGTACAATAAGTGTGTGGTACCGCGGCACCATAAACCCAGCGCCACGGTGCCAATGCAAAAAATTAGTTTTCCTATCTTGTTCAGGCTTTTAAGTTATCTAAGACTCCCAAAATTTGATTCTCACTTGGTTTAAGATTTTTCTAGGTCATCATAAGCTTACATAAAGGCTCTTTATTATTTTGTAAACACAACTTAGTAATTCTTTGTAATCTTAGTTATTCTTAATTAGAGAAACCTTTAGATTGTAAGAGAGATAAAATTGTATTCTTTGTGAGTGTGATTTTAGAGAGTGTTCTTTATGAGACTTGATATTCTTTCTTGTAAAAGGCATACTTTGTGATTGCCCTGATGATTCATAATAAAAGAAGTGAGATTTCAATCTACCGTGGATGTAAGCAAGTTACTGAACCACGTAAATATTGTGTGTTTTCTTTCACTTTTTCTCTTTAGTTTATTCTAATTGCTTTGTTATTACATTATATACTTGGGATTATTGCTTTCACTTTAACAAACTAGTATCAGAGTTTAGTTCAAAGCAAGACATGGCCGCACCTAAGTATGAGGTAGAGAAATTCAATAGGGCGAATGACTTCAGTCTGTTAAAGGGTTGTTGGTGAGCCAATGGTTAGGCTTGGTATTAGAGGAGACTATAGCTCTATCTAGTGAAGACGAGAAGACATTAGAGTCATCTAAGGCTGAAGCAGAAAGATAATGACATTCAAAAATGAGCTCATAGTCTAATCGTTTTATCATTAAGTGATGAAGTCTTAAGGGAAGTTGCATGTGAGAGTACAATAATTGGTCTATGGAAAAAACTTGATTCTCTTTACCGGCGGAGGGCGTTGGCCAACAGATTGTATATAAAGAAGAAGTTGTATCAATTTTCTATGTCAGATGGGACACCGATGAAATACCATATAGATGCCTTCAACAAGATTATCATTGATCTTAAGTCCATCAACATAAAGATAGAAGATAAAGATAAAGTAATCATCTTGTTGAGTTCGCTTCCTAGAAGTTACGAGAGCTTTGTTAATACGTTACTCTACGATAAAAAGAGTTTAACAATGAGTGATGTGAACTCATTATTAAACTTAAAGTTATTAAAAAAGTAGATTAAGTGCAATGCAGAAGGTTTATTTGCAAAATAAAGGCCTTCACATAAAGATAGAAATAAGAATGGCTCAAGATCAAAGTCTAGGACTCCTAGGAAGTGCTATTATTGTAAGAAAGATGAACACTTTATAAAAGATTGTCTAGAGAAGAAAAATAAGATAAAAAGAAAGTAGATGTTGCGTTTGCCTATGATGATAACTACGACAGTGTAGAGACTCTAGTCGTTAATGATGGTAAGAAAATTGAACATTGGGTTTTAGATTCTGGTTGTACTTTTCACATGTGCCAGCATAAGTCATGGTTTGTAAATTTTTAACTTATTAGTGGTGGTAAGGTGTTAATGGGTAATAATGTTGCTTGTCAAGTGATGGGAATTAGTAGTCTTAAACTTAGGATGCATGATAGGCGAGTGAGAGAGTTTTCAGACGTTAGGTATGTTCTTGGCCTAAAGCAAAACTTGATCTCATTAGGGACTTTAAACTAGAATGGGTGTTCCATCAAGATTGATGGAGAGGTTTTGAGAGTATTAAGGGGTTCCAAGATTGTAATAAGAGGTGAGAAGCGCAAAGATATTTATGTGCTAAAGTGAGAGGTTGTGAGTGGTTCTGCATTATTATCTATAGATGATAAGAATATACAAATCAAGTTGTGGCATCTTAGACTAGCACACCTAGGTGAAAGAAACATGAATGAGTTATTCAGTCAAAAGGCATTTGGTAAGGATAAGTTCCAGCCATTAAAGTTTTGTGGGCATTGTGTGCTAGAAAAAGCACATAGAGTAAGATTCAGTACCCGCAAGCATAAGACTAAGGAGAGTTTTTACTACATACACTCGAATCATTGAGAACCAATGTAAATAGTGACTTATGGTGAAGCTAGGTATTTTCTCAATTTTATTGATGACTATTCGAGAAAGTTGTTGGTCTATGTGTTAAAGAGTAAGGATCAAGTGTTTGATACATTCAAAACTTGAAAAACTCTTGTTGAGAGTCAGACTAGCAAAAGGGTAAAAAGGCTAAGAACTGACAATTACCTTAAGTTTTACAATAGAGAGTTTGATGAGTTTTATGCCAAGTGTATGTTTACAAGGTATAGAATTATGAGATCAACATCGCAACAGAATGGTGTAGCTGAAAGGATAAATAGGACCTTACTTGAAAGGGTTAGATACATGCTTACCAATGCAAAGATGTCTAAGATGTTTTAGAGTGAAGTTGTGATCACTGCAGTTTATTTGATAAATAGAAGTCATTCATCGACGATAGACTTTAAGGCCCCAGAAGAGAAATAGTCTGTCAGTACTCCCAAGTATGACCACCTTAAGATATTTAGTTGCCTAATCTTTGTTCATACGAAGAAGGGGAAATTGGAATCCAAAGCTATCAATAGGATATTTATAGGATATCTCGATGGTATGAAAGAATACAAAGTGTAGTGTAAAAATTTAACACCACCAAAGAATATCATAAGCCATGATATGATGTTCGATGAGATGGTAATGTTGAAAGCCTCACAAGAAGATGAGAAAGAAGAACCTATGCCCAAAGAAGACTCGGCACCTAAATAAATTGATGTTGAAGTAGAGCCTGAGTATAGATCTGACATGCCCCCATATCAGCACTTCAATAAGAAGATCTTTAATGTTGAGCAAAAAACACTTGTAAGTTCCTCCATATCTACCCAAAGACTAAGACTCTTGAGATAGAACTTAAAGAGTACCAGTTAATCAGAGACAGGTTAAGGAGAACGATTATTAGGTATGTATAAGCAGATATGGTTGTTCACACCTTTAATTCTACTTACACTTTTGAATTTAATAAGTTTAGGATATATAGTGAGGCTATAAAAGGTAAAAATAGTGATAAATGGCATCAAGCTATGAAAGAAGAGATTAGTTCTCTTAAAAAGAATAATACCTAAAAGTTGATGGAGAGACCTAAAACAAAACTAGTAGGGTGCAAGTATGTGCATAAGATTAAGGAGGGGATATAGAGGATAGAGCTTACAAGATTGAAAGCTAGGCTAGTTGTATAAGGTTTTACTCAGAGAGGGGAAGTATGCTTTCATGAGATTTACTCTTCAATTGTCAAGCACACATCTATTAGGATTTTGTTAGCTATGTATGCAAACCTTGATTTAGGTATAAAGCAAATGGATGTAAAGATAGCTTTTCTGCAAAGAGAACTTGAAGATATTATTTACATGGCAAAGCTGCAAGGGTTTGTAGAGCCCAAAAAAAAATATGAGCATGCTTGTCTGCTAAAGAAGACATTGTATAGGTTGAAGCAATTTTTTAAGTAGTGGTATAGGAGATTTGATGAGTTTATGATTACTTGTAGATTTAGTAGAAGTAAGTATGATGGATCCATGTACTTTAAGAGCTTGAGTAGTGGGATGATGTATTTACTTCTATACGTGGATGACATATTAATTACATGTAGGAATATGGAAGAGATATATAAACTTAAGAAGCAGTTGAGTTGCGAGTTTGAGATGATGGATTTAGAAGTAGAAAATAGGATACTGGGTATGGATATTACGAGGAAAAGAGATGTTATCTTCTTGTCACAATAACAGTATATACTCAAGATCCTAGAGAAGTTTGGTATGTCCAATGCAAAGTCTGTCTCCACTCCTGATCATGCACTTCAAACTTTCAGCAACACAATCGCCGACATCCAAAAAGAGAAACTACAAATGATTAAAGTACTGTATGCAAGTGTTGGAGTTGATGCTTACGTGTCATTCTAATACTTTATGAATATTAAATTATTTAATATTTATACAATAAATATTTCGTATAATCGTTAATATAATATAAATACATGGTACAATGCTTGTTACGTTACAGATATTTTATAATCTGAATGAGCTCAGAACTGGTGTAACATAGTTTAGGCCACTATTAAGGATTAGCAGAGCTAAGAGTTATATATGTTAATAGTTAGCACTGCTAAGAGTTAACAAGTTATAAGAGTCAGTCAGATCTAAAGGGTTAGATCCTTATCTATAATGGGACAAAGACTTGAAGGTATAATAGTAATGAAATGGTTGCAATAGGTGTTAGGAGATGTCATTATACAAGTATGTCCTCAAACACTATGTGTCGGGGATATAATATATATGGGTGTATGCATGTGCAATTGTATCTATTACCTAAAATACATATCTCATACATATTCTACACTGCGGAAGCGTTAAATTAAACAATAAACACAATAAATATAATATATTAATTGCATTAATATATTAGATGGATAGTGAACTCACCTCAACGTGTAATGTTATACATGTAATTCCTTGGAGTCCACATAGAGATCAACTCGTTGGCAGTTCTAGTCACCAACTCGGTGGGCTTGGTGAGCTAGAACAGCAGCACAATATCTAACACAGGATTAACTCTTAATCCTTAAAATGGCCGAGTGCCTGTATTTATCGTTTTCACTAAAAAGATAAGGAAATGGAGATTGAAGAAATTCTCAATTGCTTCTATTGGTACCATAGAGAAAAATGAAACAATTTTATTTTTTCTTCTTTTCTTCTTCTTTCTTTTCCTTTTTTTTTTCTTCTTCTTCTTCTTCTCTCTTTCTCGACACCTCTGGAAATTGAAACATTTTCAATTTCCTTCTACTTTCCTATTTCTTCTCATTGCTGACACATTAAAGAAATTAAAACAATTTCAAATTCCTTTTGATTCACTCAGTACACCATTCACACACCACATCTTTATCTCACAATATATATAATAAAATAAAATTAAAAATAAAACACATGTCACCTATTATTGAAAAATAAAATTATTATAAAGAAATAATAAATGGATGACACCTAGATAGCAATATATAACATAATAATATAATATAAAAATGAGATATTTTGATTATTTAATAATTAAATAATTATTCTGTGAAATGATAATTTTGCCCTTCATAAATAATTACCAAGTCTACCTCTAGTGGGTTCTACTAAATTCTATACTTAGGTAAACTCAATCGAGGGTCCACAATGCGCTACATGTTATTATACAATCAACAAATAACAATTATTGATTAATTATTATATTTAACGCTTAAATATAGATACGCACGCATTCCCGTAGTTATGCTGAATGTTGCTGGATTAAATAATTTAATCCGGCACGCTGCCCCAATGTATAACGAGTGCACTCCATATTGCAGGACTCCCTAGGTCCTATGCCCAATTTTTCAAGTGAAACTATTCCATGAGTCTGTGAGCAATGCCCCACGCACACGTCACGAATATTACAAATCAGCGCGTTGAACCATACAAGTTGAAGTTATAACGCATACGTATAGTCCTTCCGACATAATATCCTAAATGTGTGGGGATATAGATTATCCCCGTCAAATTCCCTCATGAATAGCAAAGGAGTTTGCACATATTGTTCCACCTTGATGGAACTCTTTTTCGGGATTAATGCTTGTGGCCACAAGACTTTTCGAGATACAAGTTCGAAGCATCTGGATATCTAACTCCTTATACGAGTTAACGGATCCCATATATGTACACACCAGACTTTATAAGAATCGGACCATACCCAGCGGTCACACCATAAAAGGTCTATAACATGCGTGAAACCAAAGTATGGTGAATCACTTATAAGCCCACCGTGGCACTCAGGTCAATAGACCACGTATACTACTCAACTTGAGATGACCTTCCATTGACGGCTTACATAGGGTGTCTATCGGATGCCCTCATGAGTCTGTCCCGTATCCAGTCCTAACTGGATACTTATATATCAATACGAGCTCCAAGCTCACAGTCGACTAAGAACGACCATCTATACCCTATAGATACGACATATGCTGATCTATATATAAAGGTATCTATCAACAGACCCGCATAAACAAAAATAGATCAGGGACAATTATTTGAGAACATGCTTGCGCAAGTAGCATTTTCTAGCACCCGATTTCAACTCTTGCAACTATCCCCTTACTGGTATATTCCTAGGTTTATGTCTCATTACAGACAAGGCTCCAACTCTTGGATCTGCTGAGTATTGTAACTAGCTAACACTTAACTGTGCTAATATTTAACAATTATATCTCTCAGTGTGGCTAACAATAAACCCTTATCTAAACTCTTTTAGCTCTGATTTGAACTCCTTCAGATCGTAAAGTGTCTATAACGTTACATTGTATAATTGCATATTAATGGGTATTAACGATTTAATGGGAATGTATACTTGTATAAATACATAAGTATATATACATTCAGGGATTGCATATAATCACCGACCTTAACAATCTCTCACTTGCTCTAGTATCATTCCTGATGGCATCTCCTACACATCGACTCTACGTGTTTCACAAACACTTTTAGAGTCATGGCCTTAGAATATGGGTCCGATAAATTATTTATAAAATACTTTTACAAATAATCACATTTCCTTAAGCCAAGATCCCTCTAGTCATATGAGACTTCTCTTAACATGATTAGAGTACTAGTGTCCTCTTGGCACCTCGGTGTGTACAACGGCTTAGTATTATCATAAACTATGGGATAAGATCCATCTGTGTTGAAACACTTCTAAGCCAGCGATAAACTTATGAATCCTCATTGCCGCTTCCGGTGCGCCAATATAAATTACCTGTGAATCCCAATTTTGTTCAATTCCAACTCACTTAGTACTAATGAGAATGAGCACATTCCAAATGTAGACTCTCTATCATCTAGGTCAAACTAAAAGTCTGACTCCGTGCATCTTCTCATTTGCAAGTTACTTTCTCCATTTTTTAAAAACTTATCCTTCGTACCCTCAAGGTACCTCAGGATATGCTTGACTACCAGTAAGTGACGGTCACCTGAATCAGACTGAAATTGGCTTGTAACTCTTACAGCTAAACTGATATAAGGTCTCAAACACATTATAACATATATCAATCTTTCAATAGCTGACGTATCTAGTGTGTTAGACACTCTAACTTTCTTATCTTTCATCTAAAGAGACACTCTCCTCGAAAGATGAACACCAGGTTTATTGATACGAAAGGATTTTGGAGAGTTCTATCAGCTTCCTAGTTCTATCTCTATAAAGCTTTATACTTAGTATAAAGGAAGCCTCTTCCAAATCCTTCATGGAGAAATACTTATGAGTTACTTCTGACCGATTATAACATACTGACATCATTTTCAATGACCAGTATGTTATCAACAAAGAGCATCAAGAAGACTATCATGCTCCCACTAACCTTTCATGCATGTTAGACCAGAAGTCTAGTTGGACGTAAACTCTTCAGGCTATTCCATGAATATCTCTTGCTCGAGATATTCATTCCGGAATGCCGTCCTTTACATTCATCTGCTAAACCTCAAAGTCACAATGTGCTGCAAGAGCCAATAAAATTTTAATCGACTTTAGCATCAATACTGGTCCAATAGTTTCCTCTTAATTGATCCCAAATCACTGAGGATTGCCTTTTTAGAATCAATATAGAGCATACAAGGTCTCTACCTTCCATCTGGCTGCCACTACCTCTTTGTAAACCTTTTACAACCAATGAGAACAATTCCCACATGTAGCTTAACTAAGTCCTAAACTTGATTCTGATGCTTATAGTTAATTTTATTTTTTATAGCTTCTTGCCGCTTCCTGAATTGATGTTTAACATCATCTCCCTATAGGTCAAAGGATTATTTTTCTTCTACCAAGAAAACTTCAAGTTTACCTTTAGGCATCAATCATACCTAATAGGTGACCCAGATATCCTTTCTAACCCATTTAGAGAGTGTGCTAAAAGGCCACTGCTAAATTAAGCCAGAATTCCCATCCTTGGTTCATTGATTTCTAGATTAACTTCACCAAGCTCAATCTTTCTATGATTCCTACAACCCATGAGAAACTCTTTTCTAGAATAGTGGTAAACCGAGAAATGAACACACTTCGCTTCTCTGAATCATAGAACTAGTATTCTATTGGATTCATAGGACACTCAATAAACCTAGACATGTACTTCTTGAGAGTTAGTTTATCCTGTTAAGTAACTCTTACAAAAAAAAAAAAGATACCCTGCTGTATAACTCTTACATAAGTAGGACAACCCAAGTCTTACATATTTAAGATACAGCTGCCTTCCTTTCTGTATCTCATACGGAATGGAAGGAACAACTTTTGATGGTACTTTTCTTAATAAGCAGCTGTATTTAGAGCATATTCTCACAGATATAGATCGATAACACTCATCATCAATCGAACTATATCTAATAAAGTTCGATTCTTTCTTATCAAAACATCATTATGTGTTGGATTATCCAAAGGATTATAATGAGTGAGAATCTTATTCTCCCTTGAACAAACAGTAAACTTGTTGTTAATATACTCGCTACCTCGATCTAATTGAAAGGATGTGATGTACATTCTTGTATGTCTGGTCATCTACATGAATATATTATTCATAAACTGGTTAAGTTTTTATGGTCAGATAAAGAATCCAACCATCCTTAACTAGACGGATAAGCGTCTCACGCTTATATGACCTAACTTACATGCCACAGCTCTGTATTATTTAAGGATTTTGATCTACAGACATTTCTAATTGTATATAATGTTTAATTATTAACTGACATTCAGCTAATAAAACATCATACTTATTATGTAATAAAGCTATTGTGTTGCATACAAGAAGTAGTCAAGCTGTCCTACAAATTGGACCTGTAAGAAATTACAATTTCTTACTCTTAACTCTACTTCTACAAGCTGTTGCATTGGAGTCTCTCTCAATCCCTGCAATATATTACAGACATGAGAGGGACATGCAATATCTCATACCCAGCTTGAACTGACATCATATTCCTTAAAAATGTCTATGTGTCATACACAAACCCGTGAGAGTCTTCATAACAATTATAAGGCTTCTAAGGTAGAAAAAGTCTTCTTCTTTTTCTTCTCTTTCTCTCCCCTCTATTTCTCTCTCTTTTCTCTCTAAAGGGGTGGCTCGACCCAAAAATAAGTAAATTAGGGTTTAAAATGTATATTTTTATACTAAGAGGCTAACTTTTAGTATTTACAAATTAACTTCTAAAACTTTCAAAGTATTATAATTTGGTCCCTAAAATAGATTTAAAGTCTTACAAATAAACTCAATACTAATAGTATGTCCTTAATCTATACAAACAATACTAATAATAATACATAAATTAAGTATCATTCACATACAAATAAAATATGAATATTATACAAGTACAAATATTTATTCTTTCCGATTATGGATAAGTGGTTACTACAGGTTCGTAGTAGCCATTAAACTTGATAGGCCAAGATAACATGAGATGTAAGCGAAATGGTTATTAATCGCTAATAAAAAATTTTAAATCATGGGTATACTAATTATACATTTTCGATTTAAAACGCTCTCCCACTGTTTTACATAATCTCGGTAATCTCTCAAATGGGAAGATAATAGTTTAAACTCTTTTAAACTATACAGCGGGAAGTAGATCCCATTGAAATTTACTCAAGCCTCACGTTGTAACAATATTGACTTTTGTAAACCCAACAGGTAGACAATAAATGTCAATTGTATCTCATGCAACTCTTACCCCTTGATCTTGAATACACCTTATCCTCATGCTGCAGCAATATTGGGTAAGTGTATTCCAGATTAACTTGTCAATGATCAAATATATGCTATCGATACTACCCTCACGCTGTAGCAATATTGGGCAATACTTTTGCATATATTTTCCTCATCTCATGTTTCACTGGTATAGTTCAAGCCCAACCGACCAAGTCCCTCACGCTGTAGCAATATTGGAAAAAGGCCGACATGACTCGTCTAACACCGTATTGACAAGACAGATCAGAATAAAACATTATCTCATAATGTAATATTCTTCAATCTGATTAAGAGAAATTTTATTTTTAACCTTAGTCTCCATTCTCCTAGGGAGGGTGATTCTCAATTAATTAATTTTTCTATGTAAGTACAATTAACCCCCACCAATATGGCTTCTATTGTGGTTACCAATGAAAAAAATTAATTCTGGTTTATAATGCAGACCGATAACTCTTATCACTGCATCTCATAAACTCCGATTTATAATGTAGACTGATAACTCTTATCTCATTAATCTACACATGTAAAATTAATTTTAAAACACTATTTAAAATTACTGTAGCTATGAACAGTAAAACATACTGTACACGTGCTACTGTTCAAGTGAACAATACACCACCGCGATGTCGAAATGCATCGTTGCAGCGCTAGGATGTCAAACTCCTAGCGCGGCGGCGCCAGCCCCCTGGCGCTGCAGTGCCCAGTATTTCTCATTTGGCATACCCGTTTCAACACTTCAAACGTGCCATTTACATTGGGCCTTTTGCATCCATTTACTAAAATAGCACCCAAATATATCCTAAATTGCTCTGATACTATTATTGTCAGGGATCTAATATATGTGGGTGTATGCATGTGCAATTGTGTCTATTGCTTAAAATACGTATCTTATACATATTCTACGAGGCAAAAGTATTAAATTAAATAATAAATATAATATATTAATCGTATTAATATATTAGATGGATAGAGATTCCCATTGTCCCTGTCTACTGTCTAGTGAAACTACAGCCAAGGGAACGGGCTTGGCAAAATTAGCAGGGAAAGAAGACCTTGTTGAGCTTGACTTTGGTCCGACTTTGTGAAATGACTTGAGAGCTGTAGTATAAGTGGGAGCCGAAAGGCAAAAGTGAAATACCACTACTTTTAACGTTATTTTACTTATTCTGTGAATCGGAGGCAAGGCATTGCCCCTCCTTTTAGACGCAAGGCTCGCTTCGGAGTGTCACGTTATACACGTAATTCTCCGAAGTTCACATGGAGATCAACTCGTGGGCAGTTATAGTCACCAACTCGGTGGACTTTGTGAGCTAAAACAGCAGCCCGATATCCAGCACGGAATTAATTCTTAATCCCTAAAATGGCCAAGTGTCTCTATTTATCATTTTCACTAAAATGATAAGGAAATGGAGATTGAAGCAATTCTTAATTGCTTCTCTTAGTACCATAGAAAAAAAAATGAAATAATTTTATTTTTTCTTCTTTTCTTTTCTTCTTCTTGCTTTTCCTTTTCTTTTCTTTTTCTTCTTCTTCTTCTTCTTCTCTCTTTCTCGGCACTTTTAGAAATTGAAACATTTTCAATTTCTTTTTACTTTCCCGTTTCTTTTCATTGCCAACACATTAAGGAAATTGAAACAATTTCAAATTCCTTTTGATTCACTCGGCACCTCTGAAAATTGAAACATTTTCAATTTCCTTCTACTTTCCCGTTTCTTTTCATTGCCAACACATTAAGGAAATTGAAGCAATTTCAAATTCGTTTTAATTCACTCGGCACACCATTCACACACCACACCACCACATCTTTATCTCACAATATATATATAATAAAATAATAATAAAAATAAAACACATGCCACTGATTATTAAAAAATAATATTATTTTAAAGAAATAATAATATAAAATAATAAATAGATGATACCAGATAGCAATATATAATAAGATAATATTATATAACATAATAATATATTATATAATATAAAACTGAGATATTTTTATTATTTAAAAATGAAATAATTATTGTGTAAAATGACTATTTTGCCCCTCATAAATAGTTACCAACTCTACCCCTTAATGGGTCCCACCAAACTCCACACTTAGGTAAACTCAACCGAGAGTCTATAATGCACTACGTGTCATTATACAATTAACAAATAATAATTATTGACTAATTGTTATATTTAACGCTTAACTACAGACACGCACGTATTTCCGTGGTAATGCTGAATATTGTTGGATTAAAAAATTTAATCCGGAATGCCCCAACACACGAGTACATTCCATATTGTAGGACTTCTTAGGTCTTACGCCCGATTGTCAAATAAACTTATTCCATGAGTCCGTGAGTAAATACCCATCACACGTCACAAATATTACAAATCAGCGCATTGAACCATACAAGTTTAGGTTACAACGCATATGTATAGTGTCATGCCTCAAACCCAAAAGATCTGACACATGACATAACTTACACTCATTCAATAATGTGCACTTATAATTAATATTGTATAAAATTTTAAACTTGAATTCTACATAGGAATCCTTAGCAGGTTGCTAGTAAGCTAAATACAAAGATCAACCCATAACCACACTTGGTGAAACATAAACCAAATACAACCACACCTAATAAAATAATACATAAGTATTTATTCAATAGAAATAAATTAAATATCTTAAACTAGTGTCCATAAATAAAACACTTAACAACCTAGCAACTTAGGGAACCCAAGGGACAACAGAATTCTTGCCAAATCCGCTAGGCACTTATGTACCGTATTTACCTGAAATTACCATAAACTATAATGAGTATAAAACTCAATAAGCATACTATTTTTTCATATATCAAAATACAAGTACATATATATACACAATGCATATGTATGATATGCTGTGTTAAATCAAAATCATAATCTTATCAAATCACATGTCAGGTAAGTGCTTACACATTCTTTCAAAACATATAATAGGAATACCATCACTCAACTACTACTTAGTAGGACTTCGGTATTACATAACGAGCCAAATGTCACCCGTCGGTGACATATCATATAAGAGAAATAGCACAAGTGAGGTTAAAATTACACATATATAATGCTCATGCCCGAAGATAAAAGCCAAACCCTCACCCTGATCCTCGGTGAGTCCTCTCACATGCACCAATATGCCACCACACAAATGTGATGAATCAATTTTCTTTTAGGTACCAATAGGATCCTCCCTACATATGAAACACATAACATATACCAATCTCGAAGGAAAGGCCACACATAAAGGCTCCACAAATCACATAAGGTGCCTACTAAGTAAATAGTGAGTTCAAGCATCCTTAAAATACAAAACGTATCTCATGGATATTTTTCACTTCAAAAGCTTACTTTGTTAAACACATTTTATTTTGAAAGCTCACTTTCATAAACACGTGTATGTCCATGCTCAATGTCAATGTTTATATTCATAAACATATGTCTTTTACATTTCATATTAAATATACTTTGGCATAACATAAACATATTCCTAAGCACATTTACAAAATCATACATAAACAATCACTATGTTTATTGTGATTTTCGTAAAAGTCTAGTATACTTACCTCTTAGCACTTTTGGGTATAAGGCTTAAGTCTCCTTAACCTATCAATGGAGATTAATCCTTTAATAAATCTCACCATTCACACAAAACACTTTAAATAGCTTACAAAATTATACATATTGCACTTATCACATCGAATTGATCTAATTACTTGATTTCTCAAAACCTGTCATTCTGACCATTTACACTTAACAAAATTTTCTTATACATCAAATGATGTCCAATTACTCCAAAATTAGAATATATCATTCTTGACTCATATATCCTTCTTATATCTGAATATTATATCATAATTCCTACACAATCCATTTCATAAACACCATCAAATCCAAACTATTATACTAACAGGATCAAAATATTTATTGAATAGTATTCAATCTCCTAATTTTATAAAATCATATACTAACTCAAAAATTATAAAAAATATTACATAATTACTCTTGACACATATCTCAATCCATGATAAATTTTTCACTTCAAAAGCCCTCCTAAAAGTATTTTAAAACTATCGTATTCCATAACTTTAAAAATCTGTTAATCAAATACTGCAATGAATGGATACACTTTAGAAAATCATAACAATTTAACTATATCGATCTAAATTTTTAATTGTGAATATATCATATTACACATATAAATTTATCATATTCCAGAAATTCGTAATTGTTTAAGATCATTTAGCAGTTCAAAAATTATTTGTCACTATATCATACTGTTAACACAGGAAATTTTCATAATTTTAGGAGCATTTTAGTAAGTTCACTACAAATTCAATTTCTGACATTTTCAATCGATTCAAAGTCTTAAATAATTCTAGACATGTCTAGTTTCATATTTCCAAAATCCAAAACCAGAATCGAAGCACAAAAATTTATAAAATTCTCAGATCAAGAGACTATCAAGTAGAAATTGTGTAAATTCATCATGATTTATCAAGTTATCTACATAATCATCATCAATTCTCAAAATTTTTTACAAAATCCACATCAAGTCCTCAATTGTACATATTTTTAGAAATCAAAACTTAAATAAATTAACTTAATTAGCACCAATAAATTGAGAAATAGTTATGATATACCTCTTAAAACTCAAAATTCCAATTTCTTCTTCTTTTTCTTCTTCTTCTCTTTCTCTCCCCTCTATTTCTCTCTTTCCTCTCTCTAAAGGGGTGGATCGACCCAAAAAATGAGTAAATTAGGGTTTAAAATGTGTATTTTTATACTAAATGGCTAACTTTTAGTATTTACAAATTAACCCCTAAAACGTTCAAAGTATTACAATTTGGTCCCTAAAATAAATCTAAAGTCTTGCAAATAAATCCAATACTAATAGTATGTCCTTAATATATACACAAAACACTAATAATAATACATAAATTAAGTATCATCTACATACAAATAAAATATGAATATTATACATATATATAAATATTTATTCTTTTTGGTGTTGGATAAGTGGTTACTACATATAGTCCTTCCGTCATGATATTCTGAATGTGTGGGGATATAGATTATCACTGTCAAATCTCCTAGTGCTCATCCATGTCTTATCTCCAAACTTGTATCTCACTGAATAATATGTGTAAACTCCTTTACTATATTGTTCCACCCTGATGGAACTCTTTCCCGAGATTAATGCTTGTGGCTACAAGATATTTTGAGATATAATCTCGAAGCATCTGGATATTTAACTCCCTATACGAGTTGACGAATCTCATATTTGTACACATCGGACTCCATAAAGCATCTGACCATACCCAGCGACACCCAACGGTCACACCATAAAAGTTTTGTGACATGCGTGAAACCAAAGTATGGTGGATCACTTACAAGCCCATCGTGGCACTCAGGTCAAAGGATCACGTATATTACTCAACTCGAGAAGCCCTCCATTGATGGCTTACATAAGGTGTCTATCAGAGGCCCTCATGAGTCTATCTTGTATCTAGTTCTAATTAGATACCCATATGTCAATACGAGCTCCAAGCCCACTGTCAGCTAGGAACGAACATCTATACCCTATAGGTACGACATATATTGATCTATATATAAAGGTATCCGCTAACAAACTCGCATCAGTAGAAATAGATCAGGGACAATTATTTGAGAACATGCTTGTGTAACTAGTATTTCTTGGCACCGGATTGCAACTCTTACAACTATGCAGTTACTAGTATATTCCCAGGTCTATGTCCTATTACAGACAAGGCTCCAACTCTTGGATCTGCTGAGTATTATAACTAGCTAATACTTAACTGTGCTAACATTTAGTATTTATATCTCTCAGCGTGGCTAACAATGAGCCCTTATCTAAACTCCTTTAGATTTAATCTGAACTCCTTCAAATCGTACAATGTCTATAACTTTACATTGTATAGTACTATATTAATGGATATTATCGATTTAATTGGAATGTATACTTATATAAATAAACAAGTATATGTACATTCAGGGATGACACGTAAGCACTAACCCTAACACTATATTCATGATCTGTTTCACTGATGCGGGTCTTTCGATGGATCCATTTTATATAGATTAGTATATGCTATATCTATATGGTATAGATGGTTGTTCTTAACCGACCATGGGCTTATCGTAAAGCTCTTATATGTGTATGGGTATTTAATCAGGACTAAATACTGAACAGACTCATGAGGATGCCATTAGACATCCTATGAAGCCGTCAATGACGAGACACCTCGAGATGCGCCTGTGTCAGTACTTAAGTGTTAAGTATAGTAATTAGTTAATAATTATTATTGACTAATTAAATGGTGACAAGTAACGCATAGTGAGCCTTTGGTTAAATTGACTAAAGCTATTGGGTATGGTGGGACCTACGTTGGGTTAATTAAAAGCTTAAGGGTTATTTTTCTAAATCGGTTATTTAATTGTTAAATAATCTAAATGTTTGTTATCACTTAAGAGTTAAGTAATTAGTTAATTTGACTAGAATTAATTGTTAGTTTATGATTAAATTAATAAAAAAAATATTTTAGTGATGACTTAATTGTTAAATAAAATGAGATTTTATTGAGCAATTAATTAAGTTAAAGTAAATATTACTTTAAAAAAAAAATAAAAGAAACTTTAAGGGCATTAAATCAAAATAAAAAGGGCTTAAATGATATTGAGAATATCATTTGTGCTTTTACACTTGTGGTTGATTTGTTACCATGTATTTGAACAAATTCCATTTGATTTATTTATATATTATAATCTAGATATTTTGCTTATAAAATATAAATTCTTTTGAAAAATCAAAAAGGAAGTTTTTGTTAATAAATTATACATGACAACGTAGAAGTATGGCCACCTATACTTGTTGAAGGAATAAAAGAATTCATTATTCATAATAATACAAAACACTATGTGATATATGTGTGTGTATTTTGGCAATTGAGAGAGAAGTCTTGACAATTCATTTTTTATGAATTGAAATACAAAATTGAGAATGAGCTAAGATGGTGGTGCCGGCATTCTCCATTTAAATAAGGGAATGAAAGTGTTTCAATTTGGATTGGCTTAAGAAATGATGAAAATGTTTTCATCTTGGCTTGAGAAAGTGGGTTCGGCAATTAGGAGAAAATGGTAAGCAAAATTGGATTTTGTTTTTTGATTCCAATTGTTGAAATCTAATTCATTTTCTTCTCCAAAGTATTAGCCACTATTTTAGCTCAATTTTGTTTAAAAATCAATTTCATGCCTCAAAATAAATTCTAAGTTAAAGAGTTTAACTTGAAACATTTTTCTAAGTGTTAGGCTATTAGGATTAAGAGCTAATTCCATGGTTTAAGTGTTAAATCGGTACTAAAAAATAAATACTGTTGTTCTACTGACTCAAGCCCACCACGTTGGGTCCTATAACTGCCAACGGGTCTGCTTTGGGCGATACTCTAGAATAAATTTGTTCCAAATGCTTGACATGTGATATCTCTTAATTGTGTATTAATTTGATTAATATAGTTAGATTTATTAATTAAAGTAATTAAATAAAACTTATTGTGTTCATTTTTAGGAAATTAGATTTCTAGCTTCGTTGCGAATATTTATGTATGAGATATATAAATGGTATATATATAGCTGTTGGTAAAGCTATTAAGGAGGCTGTGTGGTTAAAAGGCATATACGCGAAGGTAATGGCTACTGAAGAAGTTAACATCAGTGCGTATTATGATAAACAGAATGTCATACACCTAAGTAAGCATTAAGTGTTTTACGAGAGGTCTAAACACATTTATGTATGACTCCATTACATTCGAGAGATTGTCTTGAGTGGCGAGATTTGCCTAACGAAGATTGTATCATTTGAAAATTCTGCTGATATTTTAACTAAGCCACTGCCCTCGGTAAAGTTCGTTCTATGCAAGGACTTAACTAAGGTCACTACTATATGAGGGTGATTGAAGATATAGATATGAGAGATCTTAGATATTTTATGAATGATTTTGAATCAAGGAGGAAATTTGTGAAAAAGTTTATTGAAAATCATTGTAATATAATTTGGAGAGCAAGCCAAGTGCGTTTGGTACACAAGGAATGGAGACGGACATGATAAGAGGGCAAAAGAATAAAGGCCACGTGGAACGCCGCAATGCACCAGGCAGTAACACTAGCACCGCAGTGCCAAAAGACCAGCGCCTCAGCGTTGGTGAGATAAGTGTGTTATGTCGCAGTGCTAATGCAGGAAATCAGTTTTCCCATGTTGTTCAATCTTCTAAGTTATCTAGGACTCCCCAAATCTGACTCCCACTCACTTTAAGGTTTCCTTAGGTATTCCTAAATCTATATAAAGGCTTATTATTGGTTTATAAACACAACTTAGTAATTCTTTGTGATCTTAACGATTCTTATGAGAGAAACCTCTAGATTACAAGAGAGATAAAATTGTATTATTTGTTAGTGCAATTTTAAAGAGTGTTCTTTTGTTGAGATTTGTGCTTACGTGTCATCCTTTTATGTATGAATATTTGTTTAATATTTATACTAGTATTATTATTTTATTAAATCGTTAATTATATTTTATATATGGTAAGATGCTTGTAACGTTTCAGTCATTGTATAATCTGAAAGAGCTCAGAACCTTAGGGATAAATAATATTACAAAAGTGTTTGAAAATATTATTTATTGAAATACAATTCTAGAGATAAGTTTTCGGTCGGGCATATGGAGATTTGACGGTGTTGATCTATATCTCTGCTCTACCTGGATATAAATGATGTAGAGATTATACAAATATGTTATAACCTCAACTTGTATGGTTTAATGCGCCGCTTTCTAATATCCGTAATGTGTGTGGGGCATCATTTACAGACGTATGGAGGTGTTCTATATGATAATTCAGGCGTGGACCTAGAGAGTCTCACAATATGAAGTGTACTCATTGTTCACTGGGGCAGCATTATGGATTGAACAGTTTCATCCTAGAAATTCCAGCAAACCGAAAATATATTTCAGGGTTCCTCGAGTTGTGCAGTTGTCTAAACTTAAATGTTAAGTACATCACTTAATTAGCTGACCAGAGTTGTTAACTAATTAGATGTTAACAAGTGGCACAATTTTGTTTCATAAATTATTTCACCGTGAATTCACCCATTAACGATATTAGTAAAATAAAATAAGATAAAAAAGTAATTATTCAAATAGTTTTTGAATAATTAAATAAATATTATTTAAATAAATAATAATATTTATTTACTTGTTTATTATTTTGGTTTAGGTGGGATACATATACCTAATTAGGTATAATTGCCATCAAATATTATTTTTTTAAGTTTTATGACCACTTAATCAATTTTGGAAGCACCTGTGAAGTGCTTAACACACTTAAAAATTATTTTGAATAATTGATTAACAAATGATGAAGTAAAAAATGTGCAAGGAGAGAGGATTAGAGAGAGTTTTTCTTTGAACAAAGTATTGTGAGAAAAACTAGAGAGAAAAAAAAATAAATTCTTCTTATTTTTCTTTTAAGAAACAAAACCTTGTTATTGAAAATTCAGTTGCTGTTATTCTAATTTCACAATCCTACCGGATTATTATGAACTAGAATTGAACAATAGTGCACTTCAAGGTGAGCTCAAAGTTGGAGTTAGAAAGATTTTAAATTTGAAATCTTCACGAAAGTTCTTCAAGAATATGTTTTCTATCATCTGATGTTGTTAATGATATAAGTTACATGTGTATATGTTGATCATATGTTTAATTTCATTGCAAAATCGTGTATATGATACATGTATTTAGTTTTTTCAACACGTATACAATCACATGCATACACTCTGAAACACATTAACATTTTTATGAGACTTGGTATTCTTTTTTGTAATAAACATACTTTATGATTGCCTTAGTAATTCATAATAAAAGAAGTAAGATCTCAATTTTTTGTGAATATAGGCAAGTTGTCGAACTACGTAAATATTGTGTATATTTTGTTTCGCTCTTTCGCTATAATTTATTCTTAATTACTTTGTTATTACATTATATATTTGAGATTATTACTTCCGCTTCAATAAATTTAATTTTTTTAAAAAATACATATGTATTAATTACAAGAAATATTATTATTTGTTAGCAAATAATTTAAACCCAATTGTAATCCACTTGCATCTTTTTTAACACTCACTTTCATTGCTCATTATTTCTATCATTGTCTCTTCTCTTACTTTTTTTTAAAACTATAAATTTAAATACAACGCATGATTAATTCCATTGTCAATATCTCAAAATTCATAAATATTTTTTAATTTTTCTTTTTAATATTTGTTATTTACTAATGCATGTAAGTAACTCGCATACCTTTAATTTTTCACATGAACTAAAAACACATAGGATGGTGAGAGTATAAATGAGTCAATATTCTTTAACATTTTAAAATAAAGAATTTAAAAATTGTGTAAATAAATAATAAATACTTCATATTTTACCTTATCTTTGTATATATGTCACGTGTGAATATTATGAATAATTAAATATGCATTATTTTGTATACATTCACATTTTTATTGTAACACCTTAGATAAATTTCATATTGTCAAGGCATGGGAGAGATGTTAGGTTTATAAGGGGTATTTTATACCTTAATTGACAAGACGCGTTTTGAGTGAAGAACGCTTGTGTGAAGCTAGGAACAAAACCGTGCGAGTTTTTGGGCCCAAAGCTAATAATAGCTTGTCAGGTCTCAATTGGGTCATGACAGATGGTATCAGAGCTACTCTCTTCGATGTTCTCTTAAGCGGTGGTCAGGCAAACCTCAACGAGGATGCTAAGTCCTTAAAGAGTGTGTATGTAACACCTTAAGCAAATCTCACATTTCAAAGTCACGAGAAAAATATTAAATTTATAAAGGGTGATCCACACCTTTATTAATAAAACGCGTTTTAGGTGAAGGATGCTTATTGAATCTCAAAAATAAAACTGTGCAGGTAAGCCCAAAATTAACAATATTTTTTTATATTTTGTCCTTTTTTAAATATTTTAAAAGGTAAAAGTCATTATTTTTCTAATTAGAGGTATTTTTTAAAAATTATTTTTATTAATAAAATTAGTTGATACCATCAAAGCTCATGCCCGTCTAAAGATATTTACATTATTTTTTAGTATATCTTTTATATTTTTTTTATTAAAGAAATTTTTTTATATTTGTCAAAATTCACCTAAAATATTTATACTTAAGTTTAATTTAGCTCGTTCTAATGTAAAATTTGTTAGGGATAATGCCCTAAAAGCATGTACTTGTATTATTTTTATAAAATTAATAATGCTGCAATTTTATACTTGATGAGTGTTCATAATTTTATGACATAAATATCATAAAATTCCTTGTTTATTTATGTAATCATAACTTTAGTATATAATTGTTATAAACAAGAGGATTAAAGTTCTGGATAATAAACAGAAAAAGTCTGTAATAAATTAATTAAAATTTGGGATCTTTAATTAAATATTACTAGTGCGGTCCACAAACATTTAAAATGTAGTAATCTTATCTGTATCACTAATGTAGTGATATTATGGAAGAGGCACCATATATAATATGATTATATAGGACTAGACCAGACATAATTTGAATTCTTATGTAAAATACCGTTGTTAATTAAGAATTCAAATAACGTCAACCGATGATCATATGCTGATTAACCTTAATCCTGAGTGATCATAAACTCTTGTTTGTGTTTTTATGTCATTTGAAATACTCGTTATGGTTTGTTTAAAGAACAGACTAAAAACTTGTATTTTGGTGGCATTGTGAGATAAACGGTTGGAATATGATTTACAGATATGAAATCTATTCATTCTTAATAGAAGTTAGAAAGAAGGTTCTCTTAAGGGTTAATTCTAAAACTGAACGGTTAGAGTGCTCAATTTGTAATAATGTTACAAATTAACTATTCACCGGTGAATTAATGGTACTTAAGGATAAAGAAATAATTAGAGGAGTAAAACGGTAATTAACCTAACTCTAATTATGAACCATCTATGCAGGGTTAAATTGCATGTAGTAATTAAATCAATGGACTGCTCTAAGTTTTCTGAATAAATTATATCTATAATTTCAAGAGTGCAATTCCATGTTTTTAGTGGAATAACACTAGAATTAATAAATTAAATTAATTAATTAAAGATTTTAATTAATTATTTAAAATTTATTGGAGCTTGAAATTATAGGTCCATATGTCCCCAATACCACCTCTTTCGTTATTACAGTAAATAAATAAAAAAAATTGTGTTATTACACAAATTGTTTGTGTCCAAAAAAATAGTTTTCAAATACATATAGTTTATATTTGGATAAAATTAATTAATATAGATAAAATCTTATCCAAATATAATTAAATATTTAATTTAAGAAATTAAATAAATAAAATCTTAAGGATAATTTTTAAAATTATCAAAAAGATTTTAATTTTAATTTTAGTGTTTTTCTTTTATTAAAAGACTAATAATGCTCAAATGTTGAGTATTATACGTTAACCATAAAGGGTAGGACTCTATGTGGTTTACATGAATTAGGTCTCCTTTTAAGAGATAATAATTTAATTAGTAAATGTTATTAATTAAATTATTATTTTAAAATAAGAAGACTAGTCTAAATAAAACACAACACACATATTTGAAAAAAGCAGGATACGTATTTTGTTTTTAAAAGAAAAACAAAGAAAGAAGCCCACTCTTCCTATCACTGTAGAACAAGGGACGTGTTTTGGAATCCTTTGGTGGAAGAAAACTCTGTGTGGATTTAAGGTATGTTCTTGTTAAATTTTATTTATTTAACATTAAATTCATATATTCATAAGATCCTTAGATAAAAAGTATTTTTATCTAATGAAAACAAAGATTATAGAATTTTTTATTTTCTATTCCGCTGTGTTATGAATGTCATAACAATAAAACCTTCCAACAACTGGTATCAGAGCAATGGTTTCTTGAATATATGATTTTATGTTATGATTTATTTTATTTAAATCATAATTTATTTTTATGTGTATGTATGTTTGAGTGGGTACTTGCATTTTTATAATATTCATGTGATGAATGATTGTTTTATGTATAGATCCTTTGATCGTTAATTATATGGTCCTTTAAGATTGATTGTAATATTTTTTTTATTTTGATTAGATCAAAATTGTGTAAACCCATAAAGGGGTATAGAATTGTTTTTGTAATATTTAATTTTTATTATTTGTGGTCGCTGGAACAAGAAATTGATGAAGAGGAGCCCACTGTCAATTGTCTCTTTTATTGTTGCAAGGAAAAGATTTATGTTATTAAAAAATAATTTTGAAAAAAAAAAAAGAGAAAGGCAAAAAGCAAGAAGAAGAAAAAAATTAAAACATATGTTTCTAAGAAGAAAGTAGCAGCAGAAAAAGACAGGAAAAAAAAAATATGAAAGCAGTAAAAAAAAGGGGGGGAGGGGAAAGGCAAGATAATTTGGTGATTTACTGCCACCATTCAAAACTCATGACAAGGGAGCCAAATGTTGGCATCCCTTGCCGACGGTTTTTTTTTTTAATTTTTTTAGTTCAGATTGTTTGAATTTTATATGCATATTTTTTTTATAAAAAAAAATGTCTAAGAGTTAGACTATCTTGCAAAATATACAATGAACGTAAAAAAAAAGTTCTTAAGTCTAAATGTATAAAATTATAAAAAAAAATAAATTAGGCTCGTTATAGACTTGAGAAGATTACGTGCAACTGGGCTTGCATGCCTGTATTTTTTATGAAATTTATTTACTCTTATTTTATGAGTTGTAATTTAGAATCGTAGAGGACCCGGCTAAAGTTATATTAAATACTTATTTATGTGATGAATTATAACACGATCATGCATAATTACATATCATGCATTTGTACCCACTCATATTATTGTAATATGATATACATACATGCCATAATTAATATTTAAATAGTTTTATTTTATTATGGCATATTATATTAATAAGATTAAATTAATTGATTGATTAGTATGTTTAGAACTTATATAATTAATCAAATAATGTGAAATTAGGTTTAATATTTAAATTAGTAATTTTACGTTATTCTAGGTAACCTAAATTAAATAGTTTAATTTAGGATTACTTAGCAAATTATTAACAAAATTATTGATTTTATTATTTATAAAAAATAAATAATTAATCTAGTAATTGAAAAATTAAGTTCACCTAAATTGTTAGGCATATTTAATAAGAATAGTTAGACTAATGAATTTAGGCCCATTAAGATTGAACTTTATTAGTATTAATTAACTATACTTAATAATTTGTTATATGAGATATAATAATTTGTTGAAGTTATAAAATATAAAAATATTTTATAAATTATAAAAACACATAGTTAAAAATAATGAGTTAGAGAGGGTACATGACAATGAACCCACCGGTCTCCATTATTAGTATAACATCGTGAGATATAGGTGGCGCCTCACGATGCTTTGATTTCGTCCTCCCTACGAAGGGTGTCCGCCTAATTCAATAGTAAGGTTGACTTCCTAGAGATAGGATTAAGTGATGTATTTTATAATTGATCGACCCTACGATGGTATTTTTTGAGTTAAGTCATCTTAATTTGAAATAATGGGTTACACTCACAAAGATATAATTAAGAGGTTAATCATGTCTTGACCAAAATAAACAGTAGTTAATAGATAAATGAAAATATGAGATATTTTAAAATTTTTCTATTAATTTGAGATAGTCTCATTTTTAATTTAAATTTAATGTGACCTACCCTACGGCGGCATATTAATTGTTAAATTGAACTATCGTGGATTAGTATATATATTTATGTGTTTAAATAAATGCAGTCATGCATCATACTTACTATTCTAAAAATCGTTATGATATTTATTCAAGTATTCTTAAAATTGCTTTATTTATTTATTTCAGCATCATGTCTGGATCAAACCCAATCATAGCTCTCTTAGCAAATGAAAAATTAACCGGTGATAACTTTGTAAAATAAAAAAGTAATATGAATATTGTGCTGATCTGTGAGGACCAAAAGTTCGTCCTTATGGAGGAGTGTCCTTCAGAACCTGCAGCCAATGCTCATCGTAATGTACGGGAGCAATATGAGAAGTGGATACAGGCCAATAATAAGGCATGTTACTATATGCTTGCCAACATGAGCGATGTGCTTAGAATAAAGCACGAGCACTTCGAGACTGGACATGTGATATGGGACTCTCTCCAAGCGATGTTTGGTCAGCAGTCAGAATAAAGCCGCCATGAAGCTACTTGTAGCTATATGAATGCTAAAATGAAGAAAGGAGTTTCGGTACGTGAGCATGTTTTGAACATGATCAATTTAATGCATCAGGCAGAGATCCATGAAGCTACCATAGATGATAAAACGCAAGTCAGCATCATTCTAGAGTCTCTTACTCTAGCTTTTTCGCAGTTCAAAACAAATTATATTATGAATTAGCTCTCATATAGTATGACGCAGCTACTTAATGAACTGTAAACTTTTGAGGCTATATCAAATAAGCCTAAAGAGTCTGAGGCAAATATTGTTGAAGCTAAGCAGTCTTCCTCTAAGCAAAATAAAAAGAGGAAGAACATTGGTGGTGGTTCAGGTTATGGAGGAAAGGCCAAGAAAGCCTTTAACCACAGTAAGAGTAAAAAGAAGGACTTCAAAGTAAAGAAAGAAAAATGTTTTCATTGCGAAGTCGAAGAGCATTGGAAGAGGAATTGTAAAAAGTATCTCTCTGAGCTGAAGGAAAAGAACAAAGGTAAATATGATTGGTTTTAGAAGCCTGTTTAGTGGAGGATGAACTTTATCTTTGGATAATTGATTCAGGAGCCACTAATCATATTTGTTCTTCATTACAAATGCTTAACTCTTCTAAGGAGCTCGCTGATAGGGACTTTACCATGCGGGTTGGCAATGAGGCAGTCGTTTCAGCTTTAGCAGTGGGAATGGCTCGATTGAATTTTGAGAATAATTTTTTAATTTTAAGTAATTTTTATTTTATTCCTGGATTCAGAAGAAATTTGATTTCTGTTTCTAAGTTGCATGAACAATTGTTTAATATTTCTTTTTATAATAATGAGATTATTATTGGTAGAAATGGTTTAGATATTTATCATGTGAAATTGAAAAATAGGCTTTATGTTTTAAGGCCAGATGAGCCCTCACTGTATAATTCTGAACTATTTAGAGTAGAATTTCCTAAATCTATTAAAAGGCAAAAGGTTTCTCCTAATAATGACACATATCTTTGGCATCTTAGATTAGGTCATATTAATCTGGATAGGATTAACAGGTTAGTAAATGATGGTCTTTTAAGAGAGCTAAACGTTGGCACTCTTCCTATATGTGAGTCTTGTCTAGAGGGTAAAATGACTAAAAGACCCTTTTCAGCTAAGGGTGAAAGAGCTAAAGAACCACTTCAGCTTGTACATACTGACGTTTGCGGTCCATTAAATGTATAAGTAAGAGGCGGTTATAAATACTTCATCTCATTTATTGATGACTATTCAAGATACGTTTATGTTTACCTAATGCAAAGAAAATCTGAGCCTTTTATAAAGTTCAAAGAATTCTTAGCAAAATCTGAAAAATAATTAGGTAAAACACTTAAGATCCTTCGATCTAATCGAGGTGGTGAATACCTTGACACAGAGTTCAAGGATTATCTATTGGAGCATGGGATTTTATCCCAACTCACAGCACCTGGAACACCACAACAAAATAGTGTTGCAGAAAGGAGAAACAAAACCTTGCTAGATATGGTTAGGTCTATGATGAGCTACTATTTACTGCCGCCCTCATTTTAGGGTTATGCACTACAGACCGCAGTCTACATTTTGAATGTAGTACCTTCTAAATCTATCCAAAGTACACCCTTAGAGATGTGGAATGGTAGTAAACCTAATTTACGCCATTTTTGCATATGGGGTGTTCGGCACATATGCTGAAAGGAAATACTAGAAAGATAGAATGGTGAACAAAAGTTTGTCTGTTTGTAAGCTACCCTAAAGGCACAAGAGGAGGTTTGTTTTATAGTCCTCAAGAAAAGAAAGTGATTGTATCAACAAATGCCACTTTTCTTGAAAATGATTATATATTAAATTACAAACCTCGCAGTAAAATTATACTGAAGGAAATGTTTTCTGATCAGATTATACCTTTACCACCGATAGTTAGTGAATGACAAAGTCAGGTAACCACCAATTTAGATCAGAACACCTTGGAACCTCGACGTAGTGGGAGGATAATGAGACTACCTTCTCGTTACAGAGAGGAGAGAGAGGCACAAGTAGTTGTATCCGATACAAGCCAAGATGATCCATTGACATATAGACATGCAATGGAAGATTCTGATAAAGAAAAATGGAAAGAAGCAATGAACCAAGAAATAGAGTCTATGTACTCCAATTTAGTCTGAAAACTTGTAGATCCACTTGAAGATGTTAGGGCCATTAGATGTAAATGGATCTTCAAGAAGAAAAGAGGCATGGATGGAAAAGTAGAGACTTTCAAAGTAAGACTAATGGTAAAGAGTTATACCCAAAAAGAGAGAGTCGACTATGAGGAGACTTTCTCGCTAGTAGTCATGCTCAAATTCATTCGCATTCTCTTGTCCATTGCTGCATGTCTTGATTATGAGATATGGCAAATAGATATCAAGACAACCTTTTTGAATGGCTATCTTGAAGAGAGCATCTACATGGTGCAACCAAAGGGGTGGTTCGTGGCAGAAGGCCAGGAACAGAAAGTCTGCAAATTGTTCAAGTTCATTTATTGACTTAAGCAAGCTTCAAGGTCTTGGAACTTAAGATTTGATTAGATAATTAAATCTTATGGTTTCGAGCAAAATGTTGATAAACTTTGTGTATACAAGTACATCAAGAACAAAAATGTGGTTTTCCTAGTACTTTATGTGGATGACATTTTACTAATTGGAAATGATGTGGAAATATTATCCAATATAAAGAAGTGGCTGACCGAGAACTTCCAAATGAAGGATTTAAGAGAGGCAAATTATGTCCTTGGGATCCAAATTATTCGGGATTGTAAGAATAGACTATTAGCACTGTCTCAAGCATCGTATATCGATAAAGTGCTTATGCGATTTTCGATGCAAAATTTCAAGAAGGGTCAATTACCGACTCAACATGAAATTGTTCTTTCTAAAGAGCAGTGTCCTAAGACACCTCAGAAGGAAGAAGATATGAGACGGGTTCCCTATGCCTCGGCAGTTGGCAGTCTCATATACGCTATGTTGTGCATGAGGCCTGACATTTGCTATGCAGTGAAAATAGTCAGTCGTTATCAATCCAACCCTGGATTGGCTCACTGGATTGCAGTAAAGCGCATTCTCAAGTATCTTCGGAGAACGAGAAACTATATGCATATGTATTCAGGTGGAGACTTGAACCCCACTGGTTATACTGATTCTGATTTTCAATTAGATAAAGATAATCAAAAGTTGACGTCTGAGTCAGTGTTTACTCTTGGTGGCGGAGCCATAGTATGAAGAAGTATAAAACAGTCCAGTACTGCTAATTCAACCATGGAGGCTGAATACATAGCAACTTGTGAAGCAGCTAAATAAGCAGTATGGCTTAGAAAGTTCTTCACTGATCTGGAAGTTATTTCAGACATGGATAAACCATTGACCCTTTACTGTGATAATAGTAGGGCAGTGACAAATTCAAAGGAACCCAACAGCCACAAGAAAGCAAAGTATATAGAGAGAAAGTATCACTCGATCAGGAAAATAGTGCATAGAGGTGATGTGACAATCATGAAGATAGCATCAGAAAATAATCTTGCAGATCTGTTCACCAAGACATTATCGACTAGGTCATTTGAGAGTCATATGGAGGGCATGGGTTTAAGAGACATGTCTCACCTATTTTAGGGCAAGTGGGAGATCGTTAGGGATAATGCCCTAAAAGCATATACTTGTATTGTTTTTATAAAATTAATAAAATTATAATTTTATACTTGATGAGTATTCATAATTTTATGATATAAATATCATAAAATCCCTTGTTTATTTATGAATCATAACTTTAGTAGATAATTGTTATATACAAGAGGATTAAAGTTATGAATAATAAACAGAAAAAGTCCGTAATAAATTAATTAAAGTTTGAGATCTTTAATTAAATATTACTAGTGCGGTCCACAAACATTTAAAATGTAGTGATCTTATCCGGATCACTAATATAGTGATCTTATTCAGATTACTAATATAGTGACATTATGGTGAAGGCACTATATATAATATGATTATATAGGACTGGACCAGACATAGTTTGAATTCTTATGTAAAATATCGTTGTTAATTAAGAATTCAAATAACGTTAACCGATGATTATATGCTGATTAACCTTAATCTTGAGTGATCATAAACTCTTGTTTATGTCATTATGTCATTTAAAATACTTGTTACCATTTGTTTAAAGAACAGATTAAAAACTTATATTTTGGTGGCTTTGTGCGATAAACGGTTGGGAATATGATTTACAGATATGGAATCTATTCATTCCTAATGGAAGTTAGAAAGAAGGTTCTCTTAAGGGTTAATTCTAAAACTGAACGGTTAGAGTGCTCAATTTGTAATAATGTTACAAATTAACTGTTCACTGGTGAATTAATGTTACTTAATGATAAAGAAATAATTAGAGGGGTAAAACGATAATTAACTTAGCTCTAATTATGAACCATCTATGGAGGGTTAAATTGCATATAATAATTAAATCAATGGACTGCTATAAGTTTTCTGAATAAATTATATCTACAATTTTAAGAGTGCAATTTCAGGTTTTTAGTGGAATAACACTGGAATTAATAAATTAAATTAATTAATTAAAGAGTTTAATTAATTATTCAAAATTTATTGGAGCTTGAAATTGTAGGTCCATAGGTCCCCAATACCATCTCTTTCGTTATTATAGTGAACAAATAAAAAGAATTGTATTATTACACAAATTATTTGTGTCCAAAAAAATAGTTTTCAAATACATATAGTTTATATTTGGATAAAATTAATTAATTAAGAATTAATTAATATAGATAAGATCTTATCCAAATATAATTAAATATTTAATTTAAAAAATTAAATAAATAAAATCTTAAGGATAATTTTTAAAATTATCAAAAAGATTTTAATTTTAATTTTAGTATTTTTCTTTTATTAAAAGACTAATAATGCTCAAATATTGAGTATTATACGTTAACCACATAGAGTCTTACTCTTTGTGGTTTACATGAATTAGGTATCTTTTTAAGAGATAATAATTTAATTAGTAAATGTTATTAATTAAATTATTATTTTAAATAAGAAGACTAGTCTAAATAAAACATAACACACATATTTAAAAAACGCAGGATACGTATTTTTTTTTTAGAAGAAAAATAAAGAAAGAAACCCACTCTTCCTCTCATTGTAGAACAAGAGGCTTGATTTAAAATTCTTTGGTGAAAAAAAAACTCTGCGTCGATTTAAGGTATGTTCTTGTTAAATTGTATTTACTTTAACATCAAATTTATATATTCATAAGATCTTTAAATAAAAAGTATTTTTATTTAATAAAAATAAAGATTATAAAATTTTTTATTTTCTATTTCGCTGTGTTATGAATGTCATAACAATAAAAAATTTTAACAAAATTTTAAATCCATTCTTAAATTAGTGGTTATAAGAAATGCTTCTGATGCATGCCGACCAAAACATAGTTGTTTTTCCCATTAGAATGTGCATGATATATTTGAAATTACATGCTCTCTAAGTGATCAAGTCAAGGAAGATGAATGCGATGTAAGTTCATATTTTTAAATTTTGAACTGTAATTGTACATGTGAAAGCAAAGAGAAAATAAAAAATAAGGTGCAATTGAATTGGGTATGGGCACATCCAATGTATATGAATGAAAAGGAGGACCACTGAACAGAATGCAGTTTTGGGGATTGAGTACAAAATGGTAAGAGATGATTGAGGGAGTCCCAGTGTAAGGTACATTCTGATTTTAAAGGCAGTCACATGGGGGGAGGATGCTTCTTGCTTGTTGTTGATTGCTATTTTGCTAGGACCAGGCATCATGAACTGCCCCATGGCTATTTCTTTTACAAGGGCAGCCTTCACCTAACCTTTTCTTTTGGTTGTTGGATTGAACCCATTTCAGATTAGCCCATCTCTTTGACAAACTCATCCCTCTCTTGGCATTTTGCTAGAATTCAGCAAATATGACTGAAACTCTCACTTTAAATAGTCTTGGACCAGTATCATTCACTCTCGGTTCAAGATTTTTTTTCTAAACTATAAATTCTAAACTTTAAATAAAAATCTGTATACTCTCACTTTGTGTTCGTACTTCTAATAATTATTATCTAACATGTTATAAATCATTACATTTCAAATTTGACATTCAAAGTCTTTTGTCTTCCATTCAATATCATAACTCATGTGTTGTTATAAATTTTATGTTGTTTCAAAATGCAGAATGTATAGGAAAATGATCATTAACAAAAAAAATAATAATAATTACATAAAATTATTTTAATGGTATTATCTAATAAAAATAGGCAACATATTTTAAATCTTTTTTCATTATTATTATTACTATTTAATTAATTAATTTTAAAATAAAAGTCTATATAAAAAAATGTTAAAAATAAACATACCCATTATATGATACATTTCCCCCACTTTTTCTTTAATTATCCAAATAGCTCGGATATGAATTTACAATTAAATAGTTATGTATCATGTTTTGTTTAGTGATTTTTTTTTTTTTTGAGTTCTATGTTTGGTGATTGGGGGTCTATAGTAATAAGGGATTTTTTCATAAATGGCCTAATATTGTAGATATTTTTCTTTTTTTTTTAGCTCCGATGTAAAAATTAATATTTTGTAGTCAAAAAATTCAAAATTGAACAATTATACCCTTGGAACTTACTTTCTCTATCCACCAAAAAACAAACTCTCTTTATCAAACTTGAACACACTCTCTCTTTATAAAACTCTTTCAAATCGATATTATGTAGACGGATAATTTCAAAGGTAACATTGTATAGGTCTGATTTTGCTTATCTTGTTGCTTACTTCAAATTCAAAAAATGGTTATACTTAGTAAGTTTTTTAAGTTTTAGATGATATTAGTAGTTTATATTAAAAATGGATGAAAATAAGTAGATGTGAGTGGTATCGATGAAATATGGATTGATTGTTTGAAAAATGTGTTGAAAATATGAAGAAAAAAATTGGTGAAAATTCGGCAAAAATAACCTTTAAATTGTAAATTTTAAAATCAAAATAAAAAAACTAAAAGAAAAATTCAAGGCCTTAGATGTGAGGGGCAATGGCTGATTATTTCACACCTATTCTTTGATGATGATAGTTTAATCTTTGATCGAGCTAAAACTAATGACTGCAATATAATTAAATTAATTTTACAACAGTATAGCACTGTCTCAAGCCAATGTGTCAACTTTAATAAATCTATTATATGTTTTAGAGGTGTGATGCAAGATACCTTAGCAAGCTAGATTATTCAATGCCTAAGGGTAAGAATGGTGAGATGCCATGAGAAATAGTTGGGGTTGCCGAGGTTCGATGGAAGAAATAAGAAGATAATGTTTGCAATCATTAAGGATCGAGTATGGAACAAGCTTAAAGGGCGGAAAACAAAACTATTTTTAATAGGAAGACAGGAGGTTTTACTGAAATTAGTCATTCAATTCATATTGGCATACGCAATGGACTTATTTAGATTACGTAGTTCTCTTATTAAGAAACATCATTGGCTTAGTGCAAGGCTTTAATAGGGTGGAGATGTAGTAGCGGAAAGATACATTAGAGCAAATGGGAAAAGCTTATGTCGTAATAAAAAAGAAGGAGGATAGGGTTTTGGGATCTCTCCACTTTTAACAAAGTCATGCTTGTTAAGCAAGCCTGGCGTATCATTCAGAAATCGGAATCCTTAATGGGTCGGGTGGTGAAAAATTTATATTTTTTCTAACTCTTCTTTTTTGTAGGAAAAAAATAACTTCAACTGTCGCCTTCCTTTGGAAGAACATATTATGGGGGAGAAAAATCATTAGTTTAGTGTCAAAATAGAGGATAAGTGATGAGATCTTACTCTTAGTCTATCGTGATTAATGGTTGCCTTGATCATATTCTTTCAAACCCTCCCATCTACGTGCATTAGCCAAACACACTACTGTTGCAAACCTCATGACAACCTCGAGTGGGTGGAATATCAACTTGATTCAAGCAAGCTTTTCAGCTGAAGAATAATAATACATTCTAAGCATTACTTTGACATCTCTAAAAAATATCAACAAGACTCATTAATGTGGCATTATAATCCATATGGGCAGTACATGGTCAAATCAAGATATTAGCTTGCCTTATATTTATAGGTCCATGCTAGCAAATTATATAAATCTAAAATCCATGCTTGGTGAAAATGTTTATGGTCACTCTCCAAACCTTCCAAAGTTAAAATGTTTGGATAGAAGGCTGCACATAACTAGTTACCAACAACAGCCAATTTGAAGTGTCACCATGTCTTTATCGTTCAAATTTATCCGCTTTGCGGCAAAGGAGCAGAATATGGTTCTGTCACACTCCTACTATAATTTGAAAGATTTGCAGTGTTATACATAAAGTTTTTTGCAACCTTAAGACATTTGTACAGGAATTATTTGTATCTCGCATGCGTCAGCTAAAGGATGATGACTTCAAGCTATTACTAATCATTCTTTGGCATCTCTAGTATGCAAGAAATCAAAACCTATACAAACGGATTCAAATATAAGCAACAACTATTCTTGGTTGGTTTATTGGTTTCTTGGATGAGTTTCAGCAAAACCAAGTGAAGAAACTAAATCAAAACCAGAACATGTCATATGATGGCGAGCTCCAGTAAAAGATTGGGTAAAACTAAATACCAATGCAGCTATAGACAACATGCAATTAAAAAGCGGACTTGATTTTGTTTGCCAAAATAATGAAGGTGTTTTCCTTTTTTCTGAGGTGCCATGACGACTTTCTCTGTTATTAGTACTAGTAGCAGAAGCTATGGCAATTCAAATGGGCTTGTCACAAGTTAAGTTAATGGGATACGACCAGATTAGACTTGAATCTGATGTTGTCACGTGGTAAACAATATCGTATCTCGACAAATTCATGCTTGGAATTAAGGCTCATAATCAAGGACATCCTATATTGGTCTAGTTCTTTTTAGTCATGTAAAATATTTATCATTCCTCGTAATGCTAGCTGGGTAACACACGAGTTTGAAAAAAAATGCCTTGGCATATACTTCTGTTGTTACTTGGATTGGAGTTGTTCTAACTACCATAGAACAATTCATTGTAGAGGGCTATCATCCTCCAATTATTGATTAATTTAAAGTATAGTCTTTCTTCTTCTTTAAAAAAAAAAAAATATTATACAACTAACTTTTTGAGTGTTGGACCAATGTCATTCACTCTCAAATAAAAAATTGTTCCCTAAACTCTAAATTTAAATTCTAAATAAAAATGTGTCTCCTCTCATTTTTGTGTCAATGTAATATTTTTAATAATTATTATTTAACATAATTAGAATTTAAAATTCTTGAAGCCATAGATAGCAATATCAAGATGGATAAAGTAAGGGTCATATGTCAAAATTTCACATCACTTAGTTAGATAAATATTTCAGGTTATATATGTAGAGCTAATTCTCAATCAATATAAGTTATTTTGGGGAGACCTAAAAGTAAAATTGTATAAACTTAGACCCAAAACAAATAATATCATATTGTGTGGGAGTGTGTCATTATAAATAGTATTAAAGCTGAACCTATCTTGCAGGGTGGGTCAATGAGCTTGTAGTTTAGGCTACAATAGTGTACATGTACCATGTAACCCTTGAGATCTAACCCACATAGATTAACCATGTATCCTGAGAGGACCTAGCATACACGGGGCTATGTGTCCCATCAGAAGGGTAGATTGTAACACATGAGATCCAATTTTTATGAAATTATAAATAATATAGCTAAAATAGATGAAGTGAGGATTATATACTAAAATTTCAATAGATAAAATTTCTAAACTGTATATATAGTCAATTTTCAATTAGTATAAGGCCTTTTGAAAAGACCAAATAACAAAATTATGCGAGCTTAAGCTCAAAATAAATAATTTCATATTATATAAAAGCGGGTTGTTATATATTATATAACTCATCTTCTTACAAATTTGACATTCAAAGCCTTTTGTCTTCCATTCAATATCATAATTTACATGTGTTTTATTATAATTTTATGTTGTTTTAAAATGCTCCAGGTAAGGTATAGGAAAATGATCATTAACTTAAAAAAATTACATAAAATTATTTTAATGGTATTTATTAATCAAAATATGCAACATATTTTAATCATTTTTTCACTATTATAATTACTATTATAATTAATTAATTTTAAAATAAAAGTGTACATATAAAAAAATTTGTTAAAAATAAACATACCCATAATATGATAAATTTTTCCAACTTAATTTTTTTAATTATCCAAATAAGTCAAATTATAAATTTACAAATAAAAAAATTATGCATCATGCTTCGTTTAATGATTTTTTTTTCTTTTTTTTTTAGTTTTGTTGTTTAGTGATTGGATTCATATAAAGATGACAACAGATCAAGTTTGGGACGTATAATCCTAAATTCATATCTGCATCAATTTTAAAAATAAAATATCAAATTATTCTCAAATTTGTTATGGCTTTGATGTTTCAATACTAATCTCACTCTAGTGAGTATGTATTAATTATTAAACTCACAACTAGTTATTTATGAATTTTAAATAAATTTGATAATGAGTACATAATACTTGACATACGTGCTAGGAGTAAACGTTAAAAGTGCATTTAACATGTGTGTTAGGAGCACAAGTTAAACACACAACACTTAACACGAGTGTTAAGAGCACACGCTAAGTATGAAACACTTAACACGCTAAATTTATAATGTTACTAGCCTAGCGCTTAGTACAAGTACTAAGAGTCTATACTAAACGCATAACATATGCTCTTAGCACGTATGTTAAATACGTTAGACATTTGATACACAATGAAATACTTTTTTTTTTAAATATATTATTTATGAATACCTATTGTTAGTTTTTATGATTTTTTTTATCAAATTGTACTTATCTTAAATTTGCTGCATTTTTAATTTTATATACTAAAATCCTTCAAATTTTATAATTATTTTTTTTAAATTTTAACAAATTTATGGGTTTGTAAATAATTTTGTCGTCTCTAGCTCTATAGTAATAATTATAGTCAAATCACTTGCATAATCCAACAAAATTCTTACTTCTTTTATATTTGGAGTTCTGTTTCTTTTTCTCCTTTACTTATGTAAGTTCAAATAAAAATTTAACGACACAAATGTGAGAGTTAAGCTCAGGTTAAGGTGTCACCTCGATCATGATTCCTGTTATCGCGTAGGAATTCAAATATGATAATTAATTCCTAAATAAAAATACAGATTTGTAACATTGGTTAGGGGGTGTTGATGATATTATATTCAACAAATATGGGATTCCAAATTTTTTTGATAACTTCAATCTATTAATTATTTTTTAAAAATTAAAAAAAAAACAGAAGGACAAGAGGGATTAGGTCAATTGGCCCTGAAAGAAGACAAATCAATGGTCAAGACAAAAATCATTCCAAGCCCAAATCAAATAATAATAATAATAAGAAATGGTTATGTGTCATTGAAGTTGAAGACAATCCAAAAGAACTGGAAATAAAAAAATGAGTTTCACTGTAGCCAAAGGAGAAAGAAAAACCCAAAAAAAAAAAAAAACTTGATGAAATATATCTGGGTTTTGTTTTGCCGGTTCATGGAAACTCACGTGTCCTTTTAATTTTATTATCATATTCACGCCAACTTGCGTGCGTATATTTGGTTTTTGTTACAGACGAGAGTGGTTTTACAGCTATCAAAATCCGGAGAGAAACTACACGCTCCTAGGTGTTTGCTGTTTGGTGCCGGGATATTAACACTGTTACCCTCTCAGATTATACTAAATTACGCTTTAATGACAGATTTAGTTTTTAGTTATACTACCACCCTTTTACTTAATTTAAAATAAAAAAATCTTATTTTTTAAGAATATTTTAATTATTTATGAGATAAAATAAATATATTCATAAGGGTATTTATGTTTTTTAAATTAAATAAAGAAGATGATAATGTAATTAAAATAAACATCATCATTAAAATGTAATTTATTCTAACATTAGGGGGTAAAAGTGTTAATAACCCGTTTGGTGTATGTGGCTCATGAGCCATAGCTGACAGACACAGACGTAGACTCACGAGTTTTATTTTATTTTATATTTTTATTTTTACTTTTACTTTTGTCCTCCTTCTATTTCCAACTTCCTTTATGGTTATGCAGTTTCAATTAATTTTATATAAAAAAAATTTCAAAATTATTATTTTGAATAATATGTTCTAATAAATTAATAAAAAGAAATTATACAATTTTAGGTAGCGGACAACGTAGTATTATGAATCTGTCATGCACTAGTTTATTACTTAATCTTATCATTTTATATTAATTTGGTAATTTGACGTATAAATTTCTTATAATAACATTATAAATTTAGTTTATTTTTAAAAAATATAAGTAAATAGCATTATCAAAAATCAATTACCATACATTTATTTATAAATAATAATATATTTTAAATTAAAATAATAAATTTATCACTTTATCTATAATTAAATCAATTTAAGCGGCAAACCCTTTAAATTGAAATGGTTTCTTTCTTTCTTTTTGTTCTAAAAAAAAAAATCAAACAGGGGTAATATTTAGGTCTCGATTTTTTTTTAACATATATATATTTTAAGTAAGTTCATAATTTCCCATTGGTATTAAGTAGTCCAATATTCATTATGGAGTTTACGGAAATATCCTTTGTGTTAGTCATACTCAATAGTTTAGTGTATTTTAGTCATTTTAAAAGGGTTAGGGATCCATTTGAAGTAAATAGAAAAAACACCTCATTGTATAAAAAAATCCATTAAAATAACAGGACTTGGATGTTAATAAACCCAAATAAAAGAAATATTTTTTTTTGTACATAATCATTTTGTTTGGCTAATTTCTTATTTAACCAACTTAAAATTTTTAAAATTGTTGTACCTATTATAATGAACATACCACACTTATAGTCAAACTTTTGTACCTACTATAGTAAATAGGGCTACACTTATAGTCAAAACAGCTGTGATATACATATTGCGCCAATTAAATAATTTATTATATTTTATATTTAAATTAAAAAAATACAAATATAATTTTAAATATATAATATAAATTAATCATATTATATTATTAATTTAAATAAAATATAAATTATACTTTTATAAATATAATTATAAAAAAAATATTGAGATGATTTATTGCACTCCAATATATGGAGGTGCAATATTGATATTGGCCTCCCATGTTAGGGCAACACTCATATGGTGCAATATTTTCATTGAACCCTCATATTAGTAGTATGATAGTGTTATCGCGTCTTTGGTACGATAGTATTTTGGTGTAATATGTCACTAATTATTTTTTAATTAGATAATACCATATATTAATATTTTATTTATTATTTATAATATTTATTTTATTATGTATAGTATAAATAATTTATGTAATTTATTTAAATTAATCATATTATACGTAATAAAATATATTATAAATAAATTATTATAAAATAAAATTAAAAAACTAATCACTGTAGCAATATTCATGATAGCGGATACGGATAATGTTAAAACAGTAAAAAAGATATTTTATTTTTATTTAATTTTTTAAATTATTTGACAATAAAATTAAAAAATTTAAAATCCAGTAAAAAAAATAGCCCAATAAATTGGCTATTTACGAAAATTTTTTCCAAATAAAATTAGTGAGGAATCATTGTCATTGACAGACTAGAAGCAAATGCTGACAAGTTGACTAGTTTCAGTGCGCGTGGGCGCTCCGCTTGTCTCCATCTCACTCTTACTCTCATTCTCTCTCTTTCTGATTCTGAGTCTACACCGTCACGCAGCCCACAGTAACAATCAAATATCACCTCATCCCACTTCTCGAGCCCGAGTCTAGCTTCTTTCGTAGCAGTGGAGAAACAGTCTCTCTCTTTTGTTTTTCTTCTTTTTTTCAGTTTACATCTGCCTTTTATGTTCTTGCTCTTTACACAACTACAGCATCGCATTCCCCACTGCTTTCTTTTTCTTAGCTTTCTTGATCTTGATTTGATATCATCATTTCCCACAAGAAAAGAGATGTGGAGAGAATAAATTGCTCTTCGCGTCAAGACATGTAGATACCTTACGCTTGCATAGTTGCATTCTGTTGTTTCTCTTGCTGTGTCTTGTCGTTTTTCCTTCTCTACTGTCGTTTTCTTTGCAGAGATACAGTCACAGAGAGAGAGACATTAGGCGTATAAATTGCCTATGTTATTGGCTTTCAGGAAATTTTGCTTCCTCATTACATTATTGTACGTCATTTTCGTTCTGGGTTCTTGTTTCCGGCTGCTGCATTGTGTCTTTTCACCAGTAGCATTACTTGTTATTAGCAAATTGTGGCCTTTTTTTTCAGAAAACATTTTAATTGGAATTGTTTGGGTTTTGCAATGTGGTGGGATTGGTTTATAAGTAAAGTTTGTTGGGTTTTTCTGGGTTAGTTTTTATTTTTATTTTTTTAAGTTGGGAGGATTTTTGTCCCCCTTATATTTCAGTGGTTGTTGGACAAATGGATGAAACGGCGGGGAAAATGTCATCGTCTTTGGCGATAACAGAGAAGAGGGCTAATAGTCATAGGCCCGGTGGTTGTGTTGGTATTTTCTTTCAGCTCTTTGATTGGAACCGTAGATTTGCTAAGAAGAAGCTCTTTTCAAGAAAATTACTTCCTCCAGGTAAGTCTATTTAACAATGTCGTTAGTTTTTTTTTTCTTTTCGTCACAAAGTATCCATTTTGTCAATAAAGTTTGAATTTTGTTGTTGCATTGTGTTAGCTCGAGCTAAACAAGTTTCAAAGAAGTTTGGAGGGGACGAGAAGATGCCCAAAACCAAGCTTCACTTGGTATATCTCTTGCTTTACTATGTTCAAGCTCATGTTTTTCACTGTATATCTTTTTTTCCTTGCTTGTTTTTGCAGAATGTGTGAAAGTAAATTGAGTGTATTTTGATAATCATTGTATGTGATAGATTGCTGAGGAGAACAGTGGGGGCTTCCATAGTGTGAAGAGAAATGGTAGCCGTTGTAGTGTTGATTTAGAGTCTAAGCATGACATGCGAGCTCCGGGTTTGGTTGCTAGGCTAATGGGTCTCGAATCCATGCCAGCTGTGCATAAAGATAAGCCCAAGAAACCTTCCTTTTCTGGTTCTTGTGATGTTAGAGAAGAGACATTTGTGGATGAGCATAATGGGTCTAGTAGCGATGATTTGAAACTGGACAAAGGTTGTGGGAAGATTGAGTCAAGGCCTCAAAAGATTCAAAAGACCGGGCAGTTTGAGAGGCGGGCAGTGACTCGATTTGGAACTGAGGCACTGCAAATTAAGGGTGTTTTGTCACGGTCAAGAAAGCATCAACACCCCAAACTTGGTTCTCCAATAAAGAGTCCTAGGGTCTCCTCGGTTAGGAATGTGTCTAGGACATCTAGGTTGATTGATGCTGCTACTAAAATTTTGGAGCCTGGGCTCCATGGTACAAATAGCGCAAAATCTGCTCTTACTTATGCGAGTTCAACTCTTTATGCCACCAAGGACGAGGTAACAGAGACAAGAATGGGTGTTAGGTCACCAGATTTGTCAAAACCATCCTATTATAATTCGAGTGTTTGCAAGTCTTTCATGGGGCCAACTTCTTGTAGAAATTGTGGTAATATGCTTGATGCTGTGGACTCCAGACCAAATGTTGAAGAACAGCCTCTTGTTTATTCATCCTCTGCTCCAAATTTTGTTGATATCTCTTCTCCAGGATTGGAAAAGAGTAAACCAAGGTCACCTGGATCCTCCTTGGACAAAGAACGAGAGGTAGATTTTCGACAACAAGGGCAACCCATATCACTTTCTGCTCTAGAAAAGGACCACAACAATTCCCAATCAGATAGTATACCCTGTTCAGACAGGAAGCCTTCAATGCAGGAAGTTCAAGCCCAGATGATTGTGACGAGCCAGCAGTGCGAGATCCAAAATGAGGTGCCATATTCTTTTACTTTCAAGCAAAGAACCCCAACCCCAAGTCAGGTGTCCTTGTGTAGGGATAGGATGCCACCGAGGGCCAAACTGAGTAATCTTCCAAGCAACAGAGTTTCATCAGCTTCAAATACTGTTAGCGGGGCCAAAGATTTTGTTGCTCTGAACCGAAATTTAAGTGGTCGCAACAGGCCTAGAGTTCCTTCCAAAGTAGATAATTCTAGCTTTGTTGCAGAGAGAAAATCTTGTAACCAGCAAGATGGATCTTTATCGCAATTAAGAACCCCTGTACGAAAGAAGAGGACTATTCCTGTAAATGGACAAGTTGAAAGTACAGGCTTTATAAATGCAACATTAGGAAGACAAAGGAATAATGTTAGGGGTGATACAGTGACTGTCAGAGAGAAGGGTCTTAATGCTTTTTTAATGGATCAGACTTCTACCAAAAACAGAGCAGCCTCTCAGGGGGATGACATTAGGTCTGATGGCAATAAGGGAAGTCAAGTAATTTCTTTTACATTTAGTTCTCCATTGAGACACAAGGCCGGGAATGCCATAGATATGAAGGAGAAATTCAAGGAACAAAATAACATTATTAGTAAGAGTACTTACCAGAGAAAGGTAACGGACGAAGATGATGGAGGTTCATCTCTGCAAAAACATTTTCCATTGAGTGGAGATGTTTTAGGTGCTCTGCTAGAAGAAAAATTGAAGGAATTGACTTTACAGGAAGAGGATGATTTGGTTACTGCAGGCACCCCACCTAAAAGATCTACTGCTATGATTCTGCAAGAGCTAATATTGGCTTTGGATTCAGAGCAGCCTATTTCACCGGTTGGTCATATTTTTGATGCAGACATATCTTTGCAGGTTGGTTTTCTCTTTTCATTGGCATTCTGCTTAAATATATCTTCATTTTGGCATGTGACACAATGTTTATCTTTTTTTTCCTGGTGTATTCATCATTAAGTTGTCCTAACTTGTGTTATACTTGTTTCTGATGACTTTAAAAGTTATTCTTTTATCTTACTCATTTGAAAGTCATTGCATGTAAAACATTATGCAATAGTTCTACTTATCAATGTGTTGCCCCATTAATTATCTGTAAAAAGATAACAAAATCTGGTTGATCGACCGTCTTCGTAAACATTTGGGCAATAATATTTGTAACAGTTGAATTTTCAGTGATTCTCTGCTCACAATGATCATTATTATAAGTTTAAGCTTTTTGGGTCATTAGTTACTCAGTAGGCTCAAAATTGGATCTCTGCTTGTCTATATATATATATATATATTTAGTGTAAATACTAATCTGTGATCTCATTCAAAACAAAATATCAATACAAAATATCCCCTTATAGCCCGGATTGAAAATTGCAGAAATAAACTTCAACAATAAACAATTAGAAAGTCTGAATATAACCATGCTGACTGTATACTGATTCGAGGCTTACCAAGAATATAAAATTCTTAATTCGCTTTTTTCAGTTGATACTTAAATTTCTTGCTAGCTTCTATTATGATTGAGTGTTTCCACTGAAAACATTTATTCCTAGCATTATGGTTTCTGTTGTTGCTATTCTCAGAGCAAAGCAAAGACTAAAGAGACTTCTGTTGGGTTTGTGAGTGATCGTGATCATCTTAGTCCTGGTTGTGTCCTTGAAGCTTCATTCTCGAATGATAGCTGTCTCTCCTGTAGCCCAGATGATAGCTCAGGTAAGGAACTGAATTCACTGGTGTCAAAAATGTCTTCTTCTCCTCTGCCCAGGTTTATTCTTTTTTCATTTCTATCTTGGCATCTTTTCTCTTTACTTATAATATATGAAAAGTCCTTTTTGCCTGTTAAAGATTATGCTTGTGACTCCAGGATGCCAGCTGCTAGTTGACTCCATGGATTACTTCCAAAATCATATACAATCAGGAGAACCTGATGCAGACCTTCTAGATTCTGCAACCTCATTGTGCAAAGGAAGTGCCTGTAATCAAATAGTTATTAATCTTGTCAAACAAATTTCTAGATTGCTGCATAGCTTTGATTATGTTGATCTTGGATTAACTGGAAGCAAGTTAAGTCATGCCAAGGAAGTTATCTTGAACGCTGAACTGTTGTTTGGAAACACAAGTGTACGTAAATCTGGTGGAATAACAGATTTTCTTGTAGCTCCCTTTCTACTTGATGAACTTGAAGTTCTTGCTAGTGCTATGCAGCCAAAATTTAATTCCCTTCTTGGGTTTGAAGCAACAAAAGAGGGCAATCAACTTAGGGTATTTCTCTTTGACTGTTGGATAGAATGTTTTGATGCAAAGTATGGCCGATACTGTAATTCTGGCTTCAAGGCGTGGACTAGATTGCCATTGCGCATGAAGGCAGAGATGCTAATTCGAGACGTTGGGGAGGAGGTTATTAGGTGGACACATTTATCTGGGGTGACTCCCGACGAGATAATAGAATGTGAAATGAGTTGTTCTTTGGGGAAGTGGACAGATTTTGATATAGAAGCATTTGAAACTGGTGCTCAAATTGGCATGGACATACTTCAAATTTTGGTTGAGGAGATTGTGGTAGATCTTTGGGAGTGCAGACTGGTTTCCTTTTGAATTTCATGAAAGCCCTGGTATTTGTGACTTGTGAGTTTCTTTTGTTGTCATGTGGTCGGCAACATGGTATTTTTTGTACAAATTGATGGGATGGTATTTGTTAACAAGTTGTAGATGAGCATTGTATCTATACATGCCCCTCTTATCCTCTTATTTTGATATAGCCAAAGAGCTTCAAATAATCTTTTCTTTAGTGATGATGAAGTTTTCAAGTTGAAAAATCTTCACTTTGACTAACAATGTTTTGAATCTCCGCCTGTGATACTAATTGACCTTTATGGGCTGTCATGCATGATTATGTCTGTCCCCTTCTGCTCTTTAATAGAATATTGGATGGATTACATTGCACATATAATCATTATAACGATTAATCATTTTTCATCGAATTATGAATTATCAATAACGATTCCTTTGTTTTAGGATCTCTAGACTCCTTCAATAGAATTAACTCCACAATGCAGCCTCAGAAAGATTTGCCTCCTAATCTTATTCTTTTAATCTTTTTGGAAAATTGAGCTTTAAAACCATAATCTTAATTCTTTTAATCTTTTTGTAAATTGAGCAATAAAATAGAAGAAAAACCAATCTGGTTGTTACATCAATCGGACTGTGTACATCACTTACATAAATTACATCAATTAGGTTCATACATCATTTACACAATACATTAATAGAGATTTTATATTATTTATACACATAGGCACGTTTAGATTTACTTCTATAATGGAAGAATAATATACTCTTAACATCAACTGCGATCACACATCACTTATAAACTTACTCATGTCCATGCACATACTTCTATAGCAGAAGGATAACACACACAATCATACACTACTTAAACGCTTCTGCATATTCAAACTTACACTTCCAGGACGGGAGGATAATATATTCTCATTAAAAGAAATATATTTACAATATTTATATGACTCTAAACCTCAATTCTTTATTATTTTTATTTTTTCAGATTTGAGCGAGAAAAGTAGAATTTGGGTTCTCCACTTTAATTAAAAAAAATGTACCACCTAAAACTCAAACTTTTAATCTGCACAATGTTTGCAATCTGCGCAAAGGTGCATATAAATTTCTTAAACGAGGAAAAAAGTCAATTGAAAATTATCCTCGGATCAACTGCAGATGAAAGAAAAAGAACCTCCAGTATATTATATAATCACATGTAAACATGATTATATCCAGAGCTTTACAATCTATCAGAAACATAGGCAAAACAGAACCCCAAAAAGAAAGAAAATAGGACAAAAACAAAAAGAATTCGTATCAATCAACCCAGTAAAAATACAAATCCAATCAAAAACCCAAAAAAAATGAAAAAAGAAAATAAAAAATGATCAAATCAACCAAAGATTGGAAACTGTCTACTAGTTCGCAGAACAGTCTTGCCAATTCCAGTTGTTCTAGCATTCCTCCCTCTGTTATCACCACAAATATCCTTAGACACACCCATCGACAGTCCTTTCAATTCTTCAATACTTGCATAACTCTTTCTTGCCATCATCGTTCCCCTTTTCTCCCCTGCATTTGCTGACTTACTTCCTCTAGAATTCGAAAAATTCCCATTAACTCTCGACCAGTTCTTCGCTGGAGGAGTCAACTCAAGCGTCCCAGTCACCGGCTTCCTGTTCTCTTTACGCAAAGTCGCAGAAAAATCAGGCACTGACTGCGCCACAACAGAGGAAACAGAGGACGACCCTTTTCTTGAACCAGTCGAATTCCCTTGAAACTTCACTTGTTTCTTTAAATGCGATCGCTTTGGCTCATACCTAACATTAATTTCATCATCATCAACATCTTCTTCTTGCTGTCTCATGTTCTTTTTTCTAAGCTTTGATTCTCTCAGTTCAGAGTATTCTTCGTATCTGGGTCCTCTCTCCATGAAATAACTGTCTGTAATGAGTTTGAGAGAAACCAGGGGCTTTTGAGGATCAGGGTTCTGAGAGAGGAGAGATAGAGGATCAAGTTGCAGAGAGCCGTTAGTCTCTGCCATTGTTTTTGTTGATGATCGAGTATGAGAGATTTGTTCTGTTTCCTTGCGATAGCTTGTTAAATGCTTTTGTAGTTTCTCTCTTCTTCGGGGTTTTTCGTATTTTACTATTAAACAAGGATTTTCAGTTTCCAACGGTCTAATAGAGAGAGAGAGAGAGAGTCTAAAAGGAGTGATTTTTTTAAACAATATTTTTTACTGCCTTTTTATTAACTTCCAACGTTCTTATTGACGTGGGTCCCTTTTGAATATCAAAAAGTTATTGGAATCACATTGGATTCTTTACCAACCGTTGATTTGCTTGAAAATTTATGATGGGTATTTACCCTTTTGATGGAATTCGAAGAGGGTTCATTGATGTAGCCCTGGACGCAGGAGATTTGTCCCCTTTATAGAGGACATCTTGCTTTGGTTTTGACAAAATGTGTTGCTCCATAGCCGAAGGCTAGGGCCAGGGCGGTCAAGCAACGTTTTCCATTTGGCTGGAAATTAGGCTCCCAACTTATATGATTGAACAGTTGTTATTAATTGGGCTCCTCCCCCTTAATTTTTGTAATAAGAGATTTTCAAATACTTTGAAAATTACCCTTCAATTTGAACAATGTGAAAAAAATCACTAAAAATTCAACCAAAAACAAAAAAGAAAAAAGATAATTATTATATACAACTCCTAGATACTTTGCGCGTGTATATGTGCGTATGATGTGGGATTCCATCTTTGTGCAAGTGAATGTGAAACCTGAATGCATAAGCTTGGGGACAATAATTTGAATTAACTCAATTCTCCAAAGGCTTCAACATGGTATAGCATTACTAGCAAAATTCTCAATCTACTGACTAGCTAGTTAAAACTGTCAACAAAGAAATTACAAAGGCTACGCATTACAAGTAGGTACAAAGATGATAAGCATAAAATCTAATATGCCATTAGACCATTGATGTTGTTATGCGTTACAAAGATGATAAGCATAAAATCTAATATGCCATTAGACCATTGATGTTGTTATGCGTTACAAAGATGATAAGCATAAAATCTAATATGCCATTAGACCATTGATGTTGTTATGCGTCATCTAAATCACGGCAAGTATCCAAGGCGGCATGTATGGTATCAGTAAGTCTCCTGTATTTTTGGTCCTGGATAATTAAACTTTGTGATACTTGTATTTCTGCCCCATATTAAATCTAGTGACATTATCACTGAATCCGTTGAGTATCAATGTTCTCACAGCCTCAACTCCTTGCTCCAGTGCTGCATCAATCTGTTGATATGAAGATAGCAGATACCAAATGAAGTTATCAGCAAGACTTGGCAGATTTTAGAAAAGCAACACATGGATAGACTAGCCGTATCTGAAAAGCTATTTGTGTTTTTGAGTGTCACGAGTTATGTAGCTAATGAATTCAGTAAATAATTAGATAATTATAGAGATATTAGTTGATTTATGTCAACCAGCCACCTTTTATCCAGACAACGCATCCACTGGAGTAAGCAGATTCAATTCCAGATACAATAACACTTCTTACAAACAATTCACAGAGGAATTGAAAACTGAGTTTGTTATTGTATCAATCATCATGATATGCAGAATGAACCTTTCTAGATGGTTTAAGCAATTGCATACCTGTTCTTGCTCCACAGGGCTGAATTTCTGTAGAAGATAAGCTTTCATGTCCATGTTGCCTGGTGGATTACCAATTCCTGCAACAGGAAGAGTTTTGAAGTTTAGCCATGGAGTGAACAACCTCCAACACCATGATGTATAACAGTTTTTTGCAAGTGATGGCAGTCAATAAACCAACCTATGCACAACCGAGGAAATTCACGACAACCATCCAAATGGCCCATTACACTTTTCATTCTGTAAAACAAAACAATAGTTACAAATATTTATAAACTCCAACTAATTGTAAATACTATACAAAAGGTCTGGATGTAACCCACAAGACGAGATGATATATAGATGCCAGAGATTTTCACTCATGGGAAAAATGAATACACTGACATGCATTAATAGAGTTTAATTTTTTAGGATGAAGTCATTATACAGGGGCATCTAGCAAAGGTAACAAGAGAAGTAAAAAGTCTAGCATTATAGATCCTGCTTCCAGTTTCTTTCAAAATCTTGCTGCACTGTGCCTTAAGAATTAAATCCAGTCAAATGACTGGATTCTGGAAATTCTTATGAACAGATATGGAAAGCAGTTCTCTGATCCAAAAAAACATAGAGAATAAACCAAAATAAATAAAAAAATAGAGAAAGAAAGAAATTGTTTGGTCCATGAAGGCTACTAACACACAATAGGAAAATATTAATGATAATCAGAAAAAGAGAAAATGCCTTTTATGGTGCATAACTCACACACAGGTAAAAAAATCACATTAAGCTTGAATACACAGTTTTTATACAAAAATCACATTCAGGTTGAATTTTTATATGCATGAACAAGCATTTTATACAGTAGCCTCTGTGATAGCATCATTGTAACATCTTATGTAGGAAATTACTCTTGACCAATTATTCCATCTACTATGTTGCTTATCTTTTTATAGGTAATATTTTTAAGAAATTTCACCAACCTTACTGTTAGCTCCAGAACATTTAACATCTTCTAAAAACTTATCTGGACAAATGCACTTGCCATGCTACTAATGAGATAAAAAAGATGTAGTTCTTCAAGGATCAGAGATTTTCTTACGAGGAACAAAAGTAATGCACGAGATGGGCATTTTAACAAACTATTTTACAATTAATACCCGAGCAACATACCCATTGTGATGGCCATGCCCTCCTTTTGGCTGAAGTCTTAGAACACCATTCATCAAACTCATCTCGTCATAGATCTGCACAGGCAAGTAACACAAACATATTCACCAAGTTCTCAGACAAAGCTACTTAATTTTTCCTTTTGCGGACTTGGAGATTGAGATTTCATACCAATAAAATGTGACGCAAGGGTACTTGATAATATGCAGCAAGAGGCCCAACCTGAACAACAGTGGAAAGGAAAAAAAAAGTCCATTATTATCTGTCTTGCACTTTAAGTGCACCTATTTTCACGAATACAGTCAATTTGATAACTGAAATAAAGGCAAGAACTAACCGATTCCCCACTAAAATTCATGTATGTCTGAGGTTTTGCCAACAAAACTGGTACCTCTCCGATGGCACCTGTACTGATCATACATAGAATCTGAATAAACTACTGAACAGCGAGAGCACCACATCAATGGGAAGAAGGAAGTCAAACAAAAAGATGGAAGCTGAAATGAAAAAAAAAAAAAATCAACTGAATGAGAACCTATTCCAACTAAAGCCTTTGATTGTATTGTGTTCATCGAAACGCCTTGTGCTTGAGCAATTTGATCAATCATTTCAAAACCAACCTGGCATAGAATACATCACACAATCACTAAAAATCAAAGATAAACATATATAAAACAAACAAAACTAAAGCTGAAGTTAGTTCATAATGTTGATTACATTGTGCCTAGTGCCATGGTACTTATTCCCAGGGTTACCCAGTCCAACAATCAGCCAAGGAGTATACTCCACTTTAAATCTACCATTGTCATCCGGCAATGATGCATGCACACAAAGCCTTGTCGAAATTAGACGCTTCTGAGAAAATTGCAGAGTTCTTGGATAGGAAATGCAAGTGCTTGGGGAAGAGACTGCATACAACATTGACCTATATACATAACGAAAAACACATTTTATCAAGGAACATACTTAGCAATATATAAACATATAAACATCCGTACATATGTATCAACATTATCTAAGGTAAACAAAAAGGAAGTGGGAAAAAAAGAAAAAGAAAAACACTTAACATCTGGATATGGAATATCTTTCAATTATTAACTGAAAACCCTTGTTCAACTAAGAAAACTAGTTGTTTTCGGCAAGGTTCAATTGTTTGTAATGTACTGTGCAAAGTAAACTCAAGAAACCACAAACTTTCCCTATAATTAAACAGGGCATAAAGGAAAAATTAATGGAAAGCTCATAATTTGAATAAACTCAAAAAAGTGATAAATAACAAGCTCTTATTACAGGGAAGCTACATAGAAGTAACCAACTAATTATAGAACATTTCAGAACCAAAAGAAATTGAGAAAAAAAAAAAGCGAAATTGCGGTTCCATATTCAATTAAACCAAGCAACATCAAACGAGGATAGATAGTAAGAATAGGAAAAGAACAGAAGAAACCCACATAATGAACTCAAAAACTGAAGAAATGGCAACAGAAATTGACCTTATCTTTGTTTAAGGAAACACTTTTCAACTGGGAGATTGAAAACACTTGCAACGACGAAGTGTGGCAGAGGCAGAGCTCTCAGTCGAATGCGTAAAACAGATATTTGGAGGCTCTTGAAGATAAAATCTTCTTCTTCTTTTTAGCGGGCTCAATTTGGGCCTCTCTGCTTCTTGGACCTTGTCGGCCATTTATGATCTGATAGAAGAGAATTGGCCCATTTACTTTTTTTTGCTAGCATTAAGTCGGATTAATTTACAAAAAAGGATTACTAATGAGTCTTAAGTCTAATCCTAACCCCGCGAATCAAATTAGACTAATAGAAATTAAGTAAATATATTTTTTTTATTGTAATCACTGGAGAAAGACTAAAAATTTACAAGCACCCAGATCTTTTTTTTTTTTTAAAAAAAAAAAAATTATGGTACAGCCGGCCCAAGACTTAGATGCAAATCCACCGCTAAGCCCTTATCAATCCGAGGTCTGCCATCGTCCGGCGCCTCCTGAGACTGAGAAGACATCACCAGCCGTCTTCCCAGGCCGGCAGCAGTGCTGCCATGATGAGACATTTGTAATGGGGGCTCTACTGCACTGCCATGCAACACGTGAAAAGATAATTGGTGCTGAGGGGCTGGAGCCGGAGCAAGGAGCAGCGGAGCCAAGGACGACGATAAGTTCGAGAAGATGGGGTGGTGTCGGTAGTGCGAAGATACAAGATGGCGAGTGGCTTGCAATTGAGCACGCTTTAAGAGCTGCCTTTCTTTCTTGTGAGCGTTTTGATGGCCGCCTAGGGCTTGCGAGTTGGCGAACTCGCGGCAGCAGTACTGGCACTCGTATTTACGGGTTATATTATTGTCGTTGGATTGGAAGGTAATATTAGATTCGTGGGTTTTGCTCTCAATTTCAAATGATGAATCCGTGCTGTTGTTGTCTTCTGAAATGTTAAAACCAAACAGCTTTAGGCTGGTACTTCTTGTTGTTGTGTTATTTGGTTTTGCTTGGTAAGCAATATCAGCCATTATATGAAGAAAGCTATTTATAAAAACCAGTAAAGTTTATATGATGGAGAAAAACGAGCTAGCCAGTAATGGCAGCATGTGGTGAGCCTGGGGTATATATAGAGACTTCAAATTTTAGGGTTAAGAGTGATTGTGTATAAGTAGACGACCATAATCCTCTTGGAAGAGTGGAAGTCGTTGGTTGAGAAAATCCAAAGATGGGGATTGGCAAGAATGATCAAGAAAAATCTAGAGCAAGAAAGCTAGATGCTTAAGCAAGCATTTGTACAAACCTTAGCTCTATATATATACACTACTAGTGGTAGATATATAGCTATAATTTTTTATGTACATACATATATTCAAATACTTGCACTGGCAACTATGTTACTTTTCATAGATATTGTTAAATAAGTAAAGTAATATTAGATAGCAAAGGCATATAGAACCCACGCGTCAACACCAATTTCTTCATGTTTATTCGTACATCTAATATGAGATTTTAACTTAGAGATAAAAAGGGTTAGTTCAGAAGAACAAAACCTAACACGAAGAAGTTGTTTAATTAAATATAATTAGAGTGTTCATCAAAGAGCTATAGCTAGCTTTGAAATTTGAATTAATCAAGAGACTAACATGAGGGCCTACCATGATGTGTAATAATGGATTATAGTTTAATTATGTTAACATAGTTTGCGTGATTGACGTTGAGATAAAATAATTAATAAGCTTTGTTTATAGAAAGAAAATCTTCGCAAATCTTACTAACTACCATCAACTTATTATATTTTAAGCAATTAAAAGCCTCTCTAAAGATTTATCAATGTCTAGTTTCTGACTTGAGTCATCGATCTACCTACATTTAAACTTGTCTCATGTTGTCTTGTCTAATCTCGTGATCAAAACTTTTCTTCCTATGTATGAAAGATAATCTTTCGGCAACGAAATTTAAAATATACACGGATTCTTCATCTAATTTGTTATAGTAATTCAAACGCATTTTTATATTATTATTTTCATTTTTCAAAACTAATTTTAATTGCTGTCTATCTAAGACGGAGCTTTTCACTACCTATGGGAGGTTTATCGAACTTTGGCTCCAATCACAACCATATTGTCTTTTGCTTCGTGAGAAAACCGCTAAAGCATTGTCAAATTAACCCTAATTCACCTTTGTAAATTAGGAGAGTATATTAAAATGCTTCAAAAACATTGAATAATGCTCGAGAGAGATAGAGAGTAGTGAGATGTAATGAAAACAAAACGAGCATTAATAAGAATAATAACGTGTAACATGTATTTATTGATTTCTGCCGTCTCTAATAGAAATGATGCATGTTTAATTAATTAATTGTCATGCTTTCAAAGAAAGTACTATTCATCAAATAATTAAGTACAAGTGATCGGCTTTTGGACACAAGTTAACATAAATTTTTGCATACTAAAACTTGTGAATAGATCAAATAAGCTTTCGACCACATTATCTCAAATGCTCAATCATTGAATTTTATATATGTCGCTCTCTTTACAACTTTGTTTAATTTAATTCATCTGCAACGATTATTTTGACAATGCATGTCTATTTCTTGAGCAAAGTCCCTTACCTAATTATAGAAATTTACACTTCTTGAGAGTCATCGTTCATGCCTTAGTTTAATATTTTGTGGTTGATTGAATTAATGCAGATGTTTTTCGTTGAGAGATTACCCGAATCAATCAACATGACCCACGAATTGTCTTTCATTTATCTGTTTAATTACAATCTTAATTCTTAAAATACACAATGAAACATACCTTTAACTTGATATATGCTTTGATCAATAAAATTTAAGGTATTTAATGAATAAATATGACTCGTCTACAAGGTTATAATTAATGGAAAAACTACGTTACATTCCAAGTAATTCTAAACTACTTCAATTTAATTAATGTATAATTGTTGGCATCAATTTCAAGTATGAGGATCAACTGCAAGTGTCAATATCTAGAAGACTAGAAACGCCAAGATGTTTATTTATTGATTAGTAGGTTTAGAAAGAGATGTGCAAATTCATTCGTTTCTAATTTTGTGGAAAAGAGACAAAACTTATTAACAATGGATCAATATTATACAAGTTGATGGGATTGCCAACAAAGTGAAACACTTGGACGGCTAAGCACATATCAGGACAATTAGCAAGAGGACATATGATTATAAGAAATCGTATGCAATAATTTAAGCTGATTTGGTCAAGAGCAAGGTGGGTTATTAATTTACTTTAGAAGAGAGGCATTCGTATGCAATAATTCAAGTGAATTTGGTCGAGAAAACAAGGGTTGTTTTACTTTAGAAGGGAGACTTAGATAAAAACTAGGTAGCTAGGTTTGAAATTTGAAGGTTCTTGGCTTTCAAGAGAATTAAGTTAGATGCAGTTGTCATTGACATCAATCAATGCTAGCACAAGCTAGCTAGCTGTTGGTCAAACGAACTGCAATTTTGCAATAAGAAGCTTCTAATTGTTTTTTTTTTTTCCGAGTCAATTATCGGTGTATTCGAAGTCATCAGATTGTTCTATGTATAGTTTTGTATTAAGTGTAAATTTGGAGACGCGGCCCAGGAGGGGTTGGCATTAAAGAGACACACAACAAACTTGGCCCAAAACGACATGTGAGGGACCAAAAATCAACATAAAACGGCATGGAAAATTCAAAAGAAAATTCGGAAGCTTTCTTTTTTAGAATATCAGAGCCAGGTTTCGATCCTGGGACCTGTGGGTTATGGGCCCACCACGCTTCCGCTGCGCCACTCTGATTAGTGATGACACTCGCATGAATTAGATTTATTTTTCATCTTTGTGTACTTAGTAAAGTCATGCTTCCAGCATTTACTAAAATTCATCTTACCTAATAATAGAAACAAAATGTTCAATTAGATTTTGGAAGCACTTTTGATCATTTTTTGGAAATCAGGTACTATGTATGTAGAAAGGAAAGCAAAAACGGGAAGTGTTTTTAAAAAAAACATCACTAAGTCATCCTTGATTATGTTTTGTTCCTCCAAGTTCTTCACTAACTTTGATCTTGATCGTATTTGTTTCATTAAGTCCTTCACTAATTTTGATCGTTTAAATTTTTTTTCCACATTTAGTGGCCTAACTCTTGGAATCAAATCCTAGAATGAAATTATGGATGCAATCAAATCCTGAAATGGTAGCAATGATGTGCTATTCAAGTGCAAAAATTGTTGATAGTAGAATTTGGATAATTTTAGACCTACGAATTGAATTTGCTTCTCTTAACAAATAATGAATTGGATTCCTCTGAACTAAGTTTAAATGATCTCTCTTAATGTGCGTTAGATTCTGAGAGTGTTCTTATTATTTGAAAATTATATAAAAAGTGAGTTTACATATATCTTTTTTTTTAAAATTTATATATATTAATTAATTAATTATTATTGACTATTTATTTTGTTGTTTATTAAAAATGATTAAATAAAATTTATTAGTTATTAAAATTTTAAAATATCTCATATAGTATGAGATTTAATGTGTAGAGACACAATTATATTATATTATTTTATAATGGACTAAAAATAAAATAAAATATTATAAATAAAAAAGTTGAGGTCCTCAATCTAAACAATGCATTATTCATTTGCATTCCATTAAATGTGTATTGTAGTATTCTCTCTTAAAAGAAAAATTTAGACGTGAAAGATTGTTAACCCCGATTCTCTATGTCTTCATGAATTTAGGTATGCATTTAATCAATTTTTTTTAATAATTTAACATGAAATCATAATTATGATGATTTTTTACTAAATTAAATTTTTCTTAAACAAATGCTACCAAAGCTATTTCATTTTGAATCATTGAGAAATAAAATTTTCAAAACTAAAATTTGAGATTTGAATTGCGTATTTGATCATCATATGCATATATATTATGTTTAAGTTTGATTGTTTTCAAATTCGAAAATTGTAGGGAATTGTTAGTTGAATTTGATAAATTTTTGTGATATTTTTCGTTTCTGGGAATTCTAAATAAGGTAATAATAGTCTTGGATCAAATAAACAGATTTGTCTTGGCTATCTCCGATGTACATATGTCATAATTATGGTGTTTTAACATGGATTCATGCTTTTCAGAATTATAAATTCATAATACAACAAAAAAAATAAAATTACGTTTTCTAGAATTATCAATTATGGTATTTGACAAATTTAATTTATCTACATTGATTGATTGTATGAGATTTGGCAAATTTGTTCAGGCATGCAATTTGCATTGATTGCTCTTTGTTTTTTTTTTCTTTTCCATTATAGATTAATTCTAGAATTTAAAAAGTTGAAAATAATTTCTAGAATTAAGGTGATAATGTCGAATTTATTATGATTTCTTTTTAGTTGTGATGTATTTTTGGTAATTAGTATTCTTAAATTTAGAGAGTTTATTAAATCAATTTTATAAGACTTATAAGAACTCAAATTAGCCTAAGTTTTCTAAGCCTATTTTAGGCTTAAGTTATTTGATAAAGTTTAAAATTTAAAAAATTAGATAAGATTAGGTGTGACCCAACTCACTCTTGACTTAATTTGACTTTGACCTGATTCAATTTAATTTTGACCCAAATGTTGATTGTTGACTATTTTTTTTTTTCATGTAAATTATGATATAGTATTTTAAAATATATTAAATTAAAATAAAATGTTATTAAAGTGATTTATTGTATGTAAATTTATTTATTTTAAAATATATGAATATTATTAAAAAAACTTAAATGATTGTGCTTAAATTTATGCAAAAAAAATAATCGGTCCAAATAAGATTATTTTTTGCCCGATAATAAGCACATGTGGTAGTACATATATATTAAAACTTTAGTATTTTTCATACATGCAATATGTCGGTTCAAAAAAATGCATATTATTAACAAGATTTGTTATTAATATTTACTGACCAATTTTTAAGAGTATCATTTGTAAATTATTATTTATATCTAAAGACTAAATTCTAAGGTTCTACTTAATATCTTATAATAGCCCAATTTGTTGTATCTTATGTCATGTGTACATCTGTATGCATGATTGAATGGTATGGTTATTAGTTGTGAGTTCTTTTTTTTTTGGTTTATTCTAAATATAGTGAATGCTTATTCTATATTTGCCAACTTGAATAATATTTTAGTGTTTAACGGTACTAACTTCAAGAAATAAAAATAGCAGATTACTATTGTGTTTTGGTATATAGATTTAAACTATACAATTTGGATGGAAAAACCTCCCGCCTTAATGATGGCAGTATTATTGAACAAAAGACACTTTATGAGAAATGTTACCGTTTTAATTATATGATTTTGATGATCATGAATCTGTTCTAGATATCGTCAGGGGCACAATGTTTAAGGAAGAAAATGCTAAGAAAATCTGGAGCCAAATAGCAGACTAATTCACTAATAATGAAAATATTGAAACGAGCATTATTTTATCTAAGCTCGTTTCAATATGGTAAAAAGGCAAAGAAAACATAAGGGTGTGTATTATGAAAATATCTAATATTGTTTCAAGATTGATGACAGTGAAGTTAGAGTTGTCTAATAATATCCTCGTGCATTTGATATTGATCTCTCATCTTATATAATACAATCATTTAAAGATTACTTACAACACTCAAAAGGAGAAATGAACTTTTAATGAGCTCATTGCCCAATGTGTGCAAGAAGAAGAAAAACTAAAACAAGAAAAGATAGAGAGTGCTTACTTAAGTAACTTCTTCTAATGATAATATTGCCAATAAGAAAAGAAAAACAAAAAATAAAAGAAAAAAAGCTATAGACATTGAAACTTCACAACTTAATGTACAAAAATAAAATAAAATGATGAAACCACTTGTTACTTTTATAAGAAAGTTAGGCATGTGAAGAAAGATTGTTCCAAGTATGCAAAATAGCTCGCAAAAAAAAATAAACTTCTAAAACTTTGTTTGTTTAGAAGTTAATTTGGCTTTAGTATCAAGTTTACTTAGTGGATAAAAACGAGTACAACTACTCACATAAGTGTGACTATATAGGATTGTCTAAGGAGTTGACTGTCAACTGATATTGAAACATTCATCTATGTAGGTGATAATAATAAGGCTCTTATTAAAGCAATTGTATTATTTAAATTTCAATTAGAATCTAGTTATTATTTGAATTTGTATGAGACATTATATGTTTCGTCATTTAACAGAATATAGTTTTTATTTGGATAAATTTGGTTACTCTTACTTATTTTGAAATGAAAAGTTTAGTTTTTTTTAGAATTCAAATGTTATTGGTATCGGTTCTTTAGTTGATAATCTATATAAATTAAATTTTCATATCTCGCAGATTAATAAAACCTTACATGCAAGCAATTGTGGAATGACACATTTTTAAACAAAAAAGTTTGGTGTTGGCTTTTGGCTTAGATCGCTTACCCTTGGGCTTATTTACTATTGGTATCATGAGAGGTCCCATTCTATGATGCACACATAGTTGTGTCAAGGAATCGGTACAATGTCATAGTTGTTAGGGTTGGTGCTTATATGTCATCCCTGAATGTACATATACTTGTGTATTTATACAAGTGTACATTTTTATTAAATCGTTAATACCCATTTATATGGTATTATGTAATGTAACGTTATAGACATTATAGATCTGAAGGAGTTCGGATCAGATCTAAAAGAGTTTAGATACGTGGTTAGCCACACTGAGAGATATAAATGCTAAATGTTAGCACAGCTAAGGGTTAGCTGGTTATAATACTCAGTATATCCAAGAGTTGGAGCCTTGTCTGTAATGGGACATAGACCTGGGAATATACCCAATAACTGCATAGTTGTAAGAGTTACAATCGGGTGTTAGAAAATGCTAGTTATGCAAGTATGTTCTCGAATAATTGTCATTGATCTATTTCTGTCGATGCAAGTCTATCGGTGGATACTTTTAATATAGATCAACATATGTCGTATTTATAGGGTATAGATGGTTGTTCCTAGTCGATTGTGAACTTGGAACTCGTATTGACATATGGGTATCCAGTTAGGACTAAATATGGGACAGACTCACGAGGGCCTCTAATAGACACCCTATGTAAGCTGTTAACAGAGGGTCCTCTCGAGTTGAGTAGTATACGTGGTCATTTGACCTGAGTGTCATGGTGGGCTTATAAGTGATTCACCATACTTTGGTTCTACGCATGTCATAAACCTTTCATAGTGTGACCGTTGGGTATGGGCCGATGCTTATGGAATCTGATGTGTATAAATATGGGATCCATTAGTTCGCATAGGGAGTTTGATATCCAGATACTTCGAGATTGTATCTCAGAAAGTCTTGTGGCCACAAGCATCAATCCCGGGAAAGAGTTCCGCCAGGGTAGAACAATATTGCAAAAGAGTTTGCACATATTGTTCAGTGAGATACAAGTTTGGAGATAAGATATGGATGAGAACTAGGGAATTTGACGGTAATAATCTATATCCTCTCACATCCAGGATATCATGGCGAAAGGACTATACGTATGTATTGTAACCTCAACTTATATAGTTTAATGCACTGATTTATATATCCGTGACGTGTATGTGAGGCATTGTTCACGGATTCATAGAATAGTTTCATTTGACAAATCGGACCTAGGACCTAACGAGTCCTGCGATATAGAGTATACTCGTTGTGCACTGGGACAGCGTGTCGGATTAAAGTGTTTAATTCAGCAATATTTAACACTATCACGGGAATGCGTGCGTGTCTATATTTAAGTATTAAATACAACAATTAGTTAATAATTGTATTATGACACATGGCGTATTGTAGACCCTCGGTTGAGTTTATCCAAGTGTGAGATTTGATGGGACCTATTAGGAGGTAGACTTGGTAACTATACATGAGGGGCAAAATGGCTATTTCACACTATTATTATTTAATTGTTAAATATTCATTCTCTCTCATTATTATATTATATTATATAATATTATTATTATATTTGGGTGCCAAATAGTTGGCACCCATTATATTAGTATATTATTATTTATATTATATAATATATTATATTATATTATATTTTAATATATATATAAAGAGAAAGAGAGAGAAGGAGAAGTGTGTGTTTTGGCCATTTTAGCCGAGAGAAAGATAGAGAGAAATGGAGAAGAAAGAAGAAGAAGCGAAGAAGGAGAAAAAAATAGGGAAAATGAAATTGTTTCATTTTCTCTATGCTTCTAATTGAAATAATTATGAATTGCTTCAAATTCTTCATTTTTTATTCTTTTAGAGAAAAGGATAAAAACATACATCGATAATTTTTGAGATTAAGAGTTAATCCCGTGCTAAATATAGGGCTACTGTTCTAGCTAATCAAACACACCGGATTGGTGACTAGAACTGCTCGTGAGTTAGTCTCCATGCGGACTCTAGGAAAACACGTGTATAACGTTACACGTTAAGGTGGGTTCTCAACCTTTCTAATATATTAATATGATTAATATATTTTTTTATTGTATATTTCACGCTTCCGCAGTGTTTAAATTCGCATATGATATGCATAATAGGCAATAGACACAATAACACATGCATACACTCACGTATATTAGATCCCCGACAACAGTAGTGCCTTAAGAACTCCATTTTTATCACCACATCGAAATCATCAAGAGGTGTTATTGAAAAATTCACCTTGCCACGCCAAGTCATTAGTTATGTTTTGACCCCTCAAACTATCCTATCCAGTGGTTTAGTTGTAGCATTCATGGACTTGAGGCATCCCTCCTCTTTCTCCATGTGAAGTCCCAAATGCTCCACTTTCGTATGCTTAATAAAGTTGTGCGTTGATCTCGTATCTTTAGTATTTGAGTCTTTATGTAGTTGATGTAGGCTTTAATGTACATAAATGCTTTTCTTGTTGACGCGTAGGCACCTCACTTAGCTTTCATAGTGTTGAGCAGTTGCAAACACCCCATTTAGCCATGCTTATTCATTTCGCATACTATAACAATTGCGTTGAGAGTCTTCTTCTTTGGATAATCCATAACCCAATAATCTTCGTTGCAAAGGAAATAGCTTGACTTCAGTTCATTACTCCTATGGCTGTCACATTTATGCTTTTCCCATTTGGGTGGCTTGCTTTTTTTCTCATTGTCCTCTAGAGGATGAAACTCTTTGGCACCTCTATCTTTGTTATGGTTGGGTTTAAAATTCTTAAACTTCTATATATCACCAATGTAGTAATCTATGATCATCTTTACTAATGTAAGGGTATCAAAAATAGTTGCCACTCTGGTGTCGCTTTAACTTTTAGATGCCTATGCTTGAAACCCATATAGGAAATTGAACAGTAAGTCATCCCCGCTCATGATGGGGATTTGTAGCATTAAAAGTAAGTACTTTTCTACGTACTTATTGATGGACTTGGTTGCTTTAATTCTTTCAATTGATTTCGAGCATCATATGCCAAGTTCTTCAAATAAAACTGGTGCTTTAACTCTTGTCTCAATACTGCCCAGATATTGATGGTGTAGGTACCCTTGTGTATCTTCCCGCTTTTCTTATACCACTACAGAATTGCATGATAAAAAGAATATAAGGTCGCAATATTTACCCTATCTTCGTTGATGAACACTTGAAATTACATATTTAATAAGGATTTTATATCATTGTATTACTAGTGTCTTTAACCACCCTAACTTAAGTATGTTTACAATATTGTACCTAATTAACTTTTAACTGTTTTGTGAAAAGTTCGGTAAAATGAGCATAACTTTCTACTTAAGGATCCAATTGGAGTGATTCTTAATCTTGTGTAGAGCTGACTCAATGGCCTAACATATTATATTTCACAAAGCATTTAAAATTTGAGTGTTTAGAGGGTAAAAATGGCATAGAACAGAATTACTCTGCAGTACAAGCTCAATCTAAATAGTTATCAATATTTGGCCCATAACTATAGAAATACGTATCTAATACGTAAGAGATAACTCAATGTGAAAAGATAAGAGATTTATATACAACTTTGATGTTTTGAGTGACAGGTAATTTGGATCACATCAATTTCAAATTGGATAATCAATATAAATTATTTATCACCATCATTGACTTTTATCATCCAAGTGGTTCCCTCTTCATTTGTCTCGATTTATCTATATTTTTCTATAAATAGGTAGCATGTTTATGCCCAAAGGATATAATTAGAGAGCTAGATTTTAGTTCAAAATATTTGTCTTTTGTATTATCTCTTTGTAATATTATTTCTCTTGTTTACTATTCTAAAGTCATATTATATCTTCTTCCATTTCTTTTCTTTTTCTTTAGTTTTATTATGTCAAAGTAATTTTCTTTATACTAAGGTGAAAGGGTGAAACTCTTGGTAAGATAATAAGATATACTTAACTCTTATTCATGAATTTAATGTTTCATTCTTAAGTTATGCAAATTTATATATAATGTATTTATTTTGTTTATAATATTAATACCTTTTCTTCTAAAGTGGTGTATCTTGATTTATTATAAACAAATTTTATAGTTGGCATAATGAATTCTTGAAACCATTTACAAGATTTGGCGTAGATACCCTTTCTTTTAAAGTGAGAGTCTTGATTTATTATAAACAAATAAAGATTGGCATAATAAATACTTGAACCCATTTATAAGATTTGGTGTATAATAATTGAAATAAATAAATACTAGTTAATATATAAATGCTGGTGAATTTTAATTGTTATATTTTTCGGTTGGAACCTCCTTCATATAAGGATTCCAATTAAGTTATAAAAAAAATTGAATATATTCTTACTTCATATGCCAAGAGTGGATTCCCCTAACCTTACCTTTTATTTTAATTGATTAATTGAATTAATATTTATAAACATCTTATGCTGCATTAATTGTCTTTAAAGTATTTATAATTTGTAATTTTAATTGTACTTCCCTGTGGATCGACCCTGTTCTCACCGAGTTATTTATTACTTTGACAATTCTGCACTTGAGAATAAACTCTTATATTTTAGATGTCATTCGTCCCACACACCTATGGTGTTGAAGTATCTTTCCATTTGCCAAAAGTAGTTATCGAGCTCCTTGGCGTTTTGCTTAGTTGAACTCTTTTGGCTTAAGAGCCTTAACTTTCTATGTAACTTAAGTAGCAACAGCCCTATTTGCTATCACTCTTTTACAAAGCACCGCGTCTTTTTTAACAGCTTTAAACCCTCCAAGCAGTTCCTCCACTTGGGCTTAAGCCTTATCCATAGTGGTATATACTTTCTCTTGAAAAGTCTTGACCCAAGTTTGCCATCGACCAGTATAGCTCTTAATAAATGTGTCGATGAGGGAACAAAGCTCATCCCCTTGAGCATCGAGGTCAACATTGAGCTTCTCCACATACTGATCCAACTCTCAAAGGCGATCTGTTGCCTTTTCCACAGTGCCATCGAGCATTTTCACCATGTTCCCCAAATTATGTCTAGGATCAATGGACTAGTCATGAGGTACACTGCTGTGCCTCTTAGCTTTAAGGTATTTACCCTTCTCTTTAGTCACCTTCGATGAAGTTGATGCATCTTTCTCTATTTTTTTTTCGAACCTGTTCCAATACCAAATGTCAAGAACCTTTTTTTAGAATTGTGCAGCTTAGATGCGTTGTGCAGTAAACAGCCTAGTAAAACCACACAAAGAAGAGATGAGAGACAAACATACTAAGTGTTTGAGATAAAACTTCTCTATTATAATTGAAAGAGAATATAAGCTAAGATGTCTTTGTACAACTGATGATGTCCCCTTTATATACAACTAGCTCTATACAATCAACTTCTAAGATGAATGATCTAATGATATATATATATATAAGATGGGAAAATATTCTAAAGAATATTTTAAGACGCCTCCACATATTCTATAAAATATTCTCTTTCCAAATAAGGGTATACGTCCCTTGTAAGTTACAGGCTTGTCCTGAATCTCCACCTATATCAGCAAATCTTTTAGATGCTCTAACCCGCCAACCGCTCCACTGGCCCACGTAATCTCTAGGAGACTTTGTCGCGTACCAAGTGTTTGAAGAAAATGCTTAAGACACTAGTTAGATGTTTCCTTAAAGCATATATAAATAGAATTTTTATTTATTAGATTTAAATTTAAGAGCTATCTATGATACCCTGATAAAATTCATGATATCAATATGTGAGTTGATGTAGATCATAGATGAAATTTATGGTCCACAATATTAGTGTTTTAAAATTTTTAATTATCTTAGAGATTTTGGTAACATGTTAAAAAATTAGCTAGTGCTAAAAAAAAATCTATTAAACGAACACTTGTGGTTATGGTTATGTCCTGATGTTGGAGTAGGGAAAAGTAATGGATAAAATTGTCAAAAAACCTATGAACTAATTTGTAATAAGTGGAAATATTTGAACATGTTTAGGAAATGTGTAAAAATTCAAGGAAAGTAAGAGTTATTTTACAAGAAGAGTTATTTGAAGGGAAAAGGACTTATAGACCCTTGTAGTTTGGCTAAAGTACATAAAAGTATGAGTGATTTTAAACCTAGGGTGCATGCATGTGGGTTTGTGTCTATCATTTAAATATAGCATATGTATCACATATGCATAAGCGCAGTAAATACGAGGAATACAAATTACTCAATAATAAACACAAATAAACTTTACATGTTATCTCATAAATGTTAAATACTTCAAGATTGAGAAATAGTACATTGTCAAGCCTTCGGTATATTGTCGAACCAGAGTACCCACCTTGAAGTAACTCATTCACAATTCTAGTTTCTCAACACGATAGGCTTGAGGAAGCTAAAATATAAACTTTTCCAGCAAATGATTCAACTATTGAATCCTTATTTCTAACTTGTAATACGGGTGACCAAAAATAGAAGAAAAATGAAAGATGTGTTTTTTTGCTCTCAACACTTGAGAGAATTTTCTAACACTTAGCCTTTCAAAATTCTCTTTACCATTCCCACTAAACCCTTGGCCTAATTTTCACTTAATCAATTGAGCAACTTATTGCTCTTTCATTTGTTTATTATTATCTTTTTATTTTCTCACCTAATGGCATCCATTATGTTTGCCATTAGATTTTGTTTATTATTATCTTTCATTTTCTCACCTAATGGCATCCATTATATTTGTCATTAGTTTTTGTTTATTATTATTTACAATAAACCAAATGAAAACAAAATAAAATAAAAAATAATTTAAATGAACTTAGCTTTAATCTAGGCCAAATGAGAAAACACTTTCTCATTATTAAGAAACATCTAAAAGCCTACTATTAGCAAATTATGATATTATTTGTTCAACAAATAAGGTCATTTTAGTAATTTCCAAATCAATCAATAATTGGTCCACATGTGCCATGTGTCAACATCCCATTGGTCAACAATTAATTGATGTATTTAACTCTTAAGTCTTGACACGTGCACGACCGGAGGAAAACTGAAGTAAATGTCCGATTTGCTAGAATTTTTTGGATCGGACTATTTAATCTAGTACGCTACCCAGTGTACAACGAGTACACTTCATATTGCAGAACTCCCTAGGTCTACTCCCGATTTGTCAAACAAAACTATTCTGTGAGTCTGAGATCGATGCCCCATGCACACGTCATGGATATTACAAATCAGTGCAGTAGACCATACAAGTTGAGGTCATAGCACATACGTATAATTCTTCCGCTAATCATATCCTAAAAGAGCAGGGATAAAAATCACTACCGTCAAATCCCTATGTGCTTATCTGTGAACTTATCTGCAGACACGTATCTTAATAAACAATATATGCGAATACTTTTATAATATTGTTTAACCTTATAGGAAACTCTTTTCCTGGGTTTGTTGCTTATGGCCATAAGACTTTCTAAGATACAGTCTCTGAGTATCCAGATATATTAACTCATCCATATGAGCTGACGGATTCCATATCTGTACACACCGGACTCCATAAGCATTGGACCATATCCAGTGACACCCAACGGTCACACCATAAAAAGTCTGTGACATGTGTGGAACCAAAGTATGATGGATCACTTACAAGCCCATTGTGGTACTCAGGTCAAAGGACTACGTATACTACTCAACTAGATAGGACCTTTCATTGACGGCTTCATGGAAGTCTGTTCAGTATTCAGTCCTTACTGAACACCTGTATGCTATACGAACTTCCAATAAGTTCATGGTTAGTTAATAACAACCATCTAGACCATCTAGGTATAATATACACTAGTCTATGTAAAACAATTCTAGCAATAGACCTGAATCGATGGGTATCAATAGAATAACCCTCGGTCAATCGAACCATGGCTAACCATGTCATAAACAGAGTTTCGAGTCGCTAAAAGAAAAAAAAAGTAGCTCCCTTCTCTACACTAATAGACAGGCCTCCCTAGGTTTCCCTCAGTCTCTTCGAGAAATTGCAGCTATGTTCGGTGCCTCATTCTTCACTTTGGGGCTTCTTGTAGTCAGCCTCTTCCTTAAAACAAAAGATGTCTAATGCTCTGGCCTCTGATTATACCAATGAAGAATCTATAGTGTCTCTATTTCAAGCACTCAAGGATCAATTGGGGCAGGATTTGAGGTCAATTACCTGAAATGAGATTGAGGTGATTTCGATCAGATGGACCTTCTCAAAAGTCACCCCGAGTTATCTTCCCGCCATGTCCCAATAATTCGGGAGCTATCGAAAATATTGGATGATCATCACGACTTTGGTTCAATCCTAGGACACAGGATTTCGATTATGAAAACCAAGGAGTGCCTCGTTCTACTGCCTGCTTAAGAACAACCATTTAAGTATAGTATACACTGATATATGTAAAAGGATTCTACCGATAGACCTGACTCAATGAATTAAGATCAGGAACATATAATTTGAGAATAGACTTGCATAATAATATTTCTTAGCACCTATTGTAACTCTTATAAACTATATTATTACTAATGTATTCTCACGTCTTTATACCGTCACAGATAAGATTCTAATTTTTAGACTTCATTGATTAATATAATATGCTAACTCTTTAGCATTTATAATTTTCAGTGATACGAACTTTTGGCATTGATCTAAACTTCTTTAGACCAAATTTGAATTCCTTCAGATCATATAATGTCTATAGCGTCACAAGCATTGAACCATTTAATAATAGTAATTAGCGATTTAACAAATAATGAACTGTATAAATATTACAAAATAAAATATTCATACAACAATTATATAGCACGTGAGAACAAATCCCAACAAAAGACCCATTAATTTTAAAATTACCTTGACCCCAACCATTAATTGGTACGGTTTAATTTGATAAAATCTTTTATGAAAAGTCAAAAGTTACTATTTTACTCTTTTGTCATTTGTCGTGCATTTAAATAGAATATTTTATTAATTAAAGACTTTTTATTAAATAGAATATTTTATTAAATATGATATTTTATTAAATAAAATATTTAATTGTTAGAAGACTTTTTTCTTCTTTCCATATTTTTTTGAACTCCAATTTTCTTTTTCTTTTTCTTTTTTCTTTTTTTTTTGTGAAAAACTTTCTTCTTCTTCTTTCTATTTTTTTTGCAACAAATCATAAAGTGTTAAGATTCCTCTTCTCACTTTGCAACAAATACCCAACAATGAATCAATATAAACAAATCAATATACTAAAGAAAAAAGTAAAGTTTGATCAAAATAGCAATCATTGAGGAGGAATTAAAAAAAAAGATAAAAATAATAAAAAAAATGGCTATGGTGGCAATTTCTTGGCCATTAGTAGCAACCAAGAAATGGCCACCATGGTTATTTCTTAAATGTTTTTAAGAAAAAAAATGTAAAAAGAAAAAGAAGAAGAAAAATAAAATAGATGAAGAGAAGCAAAAAAAAAAAGGAAGAAAAAGAAAGAAAAAAAAAGACGAAATTAAAAAAGAATTAAAAATTATTAATAATGAGTAAAATTATTTGATTGACATATTAAATGTCAACATCACATCATAATAAAGGTTAAATATCATTTTATCCTTATTTTAATTAAACTAAACGAAAAAAATTAATGAATAGGGGTCATTCAAATAGTTTTAAAACTAAGAAGATGTTTAAGGCAATTAGATCAAATTAAGAGATTCAATAGTCATTTTTTCTTATTTAAAAAGACATGGACTTCAATATATTTTTTTTCTATGGGCTTTACCATGATAAAATACTAAATAGGTGCAATCGAGATTTCTTTTGCCTTATTAGCCACATATTATGTCATTCCTCATGTGTTTTCAAGCATTTTCTCAAACACTTGATGTATAACAAAGCCTCCTATAAGTTAGTGGGCAGATGGAGCAGTTTGCAGATCAGAGTTTCTAAAAGACCCATTGGTAGAGATCCGGGCCAAGCCTGCGACTTATTAGGGTTATAAACCCCTATTTGGCAGGGGAATATTCTGTAGAATATGTGGTGTCATTAAGAAATATTCTATGGTATATTATTCAATCTTGTATGTACACCGTTAAATAATTTAGATCTCAGTTGTCGATTGTATAAGACTGTTAGTATATAAAGGGGATGAACATTAGTTGTATATTCAATCTTATAGCTTGTAATCTCTCCAGTTATATTGAGAGCATTTTCTCAAACACTTTATGTGCGTGTTTCTTATATCTTCTTTGTGTGGTGTTTTCTAAACTGACTTAGCACATAAAGCGTATAAGGCTGCATGGTTCTAAAAAATGTCCTTGACATTTGGTATAAGAGTAGGTTCAAAGAAAGATAGGGAAAGACGCATTGACATTGTCAAAGGTGACTGAAGAGAGGGGTAGGGACCCTAAAACTAATAGGCACAATAATGTACTTCGTGATAAATTTGTACATTTATGTTATGATCTGGGGAACATAGTGAAAATATTCAGTGGTACTGTGGGAAGGGTGACGGATTATCTTAAAGAGTTAGAGTAGTAAGTAGAGAAGCTCGAGGTGGGCCTCAACACTCAAGAAGACGAGCTGCATTCCCTCATCGATACATCCATCAAGAGTTACGATGATTGATAGTGAGACTGGGTTAAAGCTTTCTAAGAGAAGGTATACACCACAATGGATAAAGTTCAAGCCCAAGTGGATGAGCTGTGTAGAGTGTTTGATGCTATCAGGGGGGATATGGTGCTGTGCAAGTGAGCGATAACAAATGGTGTTGTTATTGCTCAAAGAATGCTAAGAGTTAAGACTTAATGCCAAGAAACTTGATAACTACTTTTGGTAAATGGATAGATACTTTAACAACATAGGTGTGCGAGACAAAAACTAGGTAAATACGCGACCTTATATCTTTTTGATTAGGCAATTTTGTGGTTACACATGAAAGGTGAGGAGATATGCAATGGTACCTGCACTATCAACATATGGGCAGAATTGCAATGGGAGCTAAAACGCTGATATTATCCGAAGATGAACTCTATCAAGAAGTACGTGGAGGAGTACTCCTTATTGATGCTGCAGATCCTTAACATGAGTAAAGAGAACTTGTTGTTCAATTTCTTAAACGAGTTGCAAACATGGGCGTTTAATGAGTTACAGCAGCTTAGAGTGACGAGAATATCCGATGCTTTTACAATGGCGAAAATGCTCATAGATTATCGAAAGGGTGACGCGGGAAAGTCTAAGAATTTTAGACCCAATCAAAGCAAAGGCGGGGGTGCCAAGGAGTTTAACCTTCAAAGGATAAGGTGGAGAAAAGTAAGCTGCCCAAGTGAAAAAAGTAGAAGTGTAATAGCTATTGGGGTAATGAAACAAAGATAAACTTCTTCCTTTGCAGCAGGGATCATTAGGTTAAAGACTGTTAGAAGAAAAGGGCTATCAATGCAATCGTTGTGGCACGCGAGGTCAATGAGAAGGGTCAAATAGGGTATTTGCAGCAGCTCAACATGATGAAAACCAAGCAGGGTTCCCGTACACCAACAAAAAAGGCACTGATGTACATTAAAGCTTACATCAATTGTAAAAAAACTTAAGTGCTGATAAATACGAGTCCCACGAACAACTTCATTAAGCGTGCAGAGGCGGAGTGCTTGGAACTTGATGTGGAGAAAGAGGAGGGATTCCTCAAATTAGTGAACGCTGTGGCCAAACCATTAAATAAGGTAGTTCGAGGGTTAAAAATCCACCTAGGGACTTTGTATAGTGAGTAAATTTCTTTATGGCACTACTTGATGATTTTGATATGGTGTTAGATATAGAGTTCTTGTGGCGATATGACGTGGTGCTATTTCCTCAACCCGACTATGTGTGCATAATGGAAGAGAAGCTTTACATGATACTGACAGTAGACTCTTTTCTGCCATGTAACTATGGAGAGTTGGCTAGCGCAAAAAAGAGATGCATCTAGCCATAGTATAGAGGACGGATGATAAGGCAAAATAGGGTGAGGATAAGTTACCAATAATGGTTGTGGAAGTGCTTGGGGAGTACAAAAGAGTCGTACCAATTATCATATCGCATAATCTACCAAAAAGAGGTGAGATTAAGCATAAAGAAAAGTTGGAGCTAGGGTTTACACTTTCAACTACAGTGTAAGTGCCTTAACTAAGATTTGATGAGTTACAGAGGCAGCTCAAGGAGTTGTTGGGTGCGAGTGTCATCCAAAAATTTAAGGCGTCATATAGTGTGTGCTTTCAGCTCAAGAAGTGGATTAGAGACAAGCGGGGACATGTTAAACATAGTGCAAGGAATTTAGTAATAGAGGCAATACTTCCACGACAGGGTAAGTCAGCACGCCTACTTCACAAAAGCCTTGATCGTAGGGACAAAGAGTTATTTCTTGTTGCCACGAGGGTCGGCAATGTCTCTTATAAGGTAGGGTTACCTTCAAGACAACGGCTGCATCCGGTGTTTCCCAAGAGCTGTTGGAAGCTATACCAAAGGGGTATCGAAGACACTAAGTAGAAATGAGAACCTTTAGAGATTTCCACAACGGATGACAAATGGGTAGAACTTATCCAAGATGGAAGGATGGTACAGAAGAATAATCCACCTCCAAGGTGTGAGTACTTTGTCAAGTGAAATGGGTTGCCCAATATTAGAGTACGCTAAGAACACGAGAGCTCACAGTGGCAGATTGGAGAACGAGGTGTGCAAGTTCCAGCAAAAACGTAATGAGAAAATCGTGTGAATTTGGTAAGGAGAGAATGTCATGCTTCAAGTGTTTTCAAGCATTTCCTCAAATATTTGATTCGCAACAAAGCCTCCTAGAGGCTTGTGGGCCGATGGAGCAATTCAAGAGACAAAGCTTCTAAAAGACTTACTAATATGGTGGAGATTTGGGCAAACCCACGACTTATTAAGGTTGTAAACCCTTATTTGATAGGAGAATATTCTGTAGAATATGTAATGACATCTAAAAATATTTTATAGTATATTATTTAATTTTATATGTACAACAATGTAGATCATTTAAATTTCATTCATTGATTGTATAGGGTTATTAGTATTTAAAAAAGTAAACCTTAGTTATATATTCAATCTCATAACTTATAATCTCTTTAATTATATAAAAAATATTTTTTTAAATATTTGGTGTGTGTTTCTCTCATCTCTTTTTCGTATGATATTTTTTAAGTTGACTTAACATATAAACACATTTTAGGTCGTATGATTGTTAAAAAAAAATCTCTAACATATTATCACCGTCTTTACTAAACTATATTTCTATAGCGATTAACCACCGCCAAAGACTTCTAGGGAGTTTTAGAAGGTAGTCTTTTTTTAACATTATAAATTATATCTATCTCCACACCTGGCTGCGTTCATAATTTGTTTTTGCCCGAGACAAGAAAGGCGTTGCCTTCCCTGCGAGAAGATGTTACGGGTCTGGAAAGGGCTGGTTTTGGAAGAGATATTTGATGGCTGAGGAATTTGACTTGATAGATTGCAAAATATTTATGAAGTTTTTGAGAGATTCATGATAACGGCTTGTGCCATACGCACTCCATCTGGTTCAACAATTGATTTAGAGGACGTATTATTCTTGATTCTATGTGATGTTTAGAACAAAAACAATTACACAATATTCGCAAGCAAGAGCAGATCATAATGCCATTGACGTAATATGAATGAACGTATCAGTAAGTTGTAATTGATTAGTGGAATGGTCAAAACTTATTAGTATTTCATTTGTGTTATCAATACAATTAGTGAGCTAACCCAAACAAATTAACTAACCGTATCAAGTACTGATATCGATATATTATTTCTTGAAAATGGGTTGCCTCTGCTGGGATCAGGCCTGTCATCGCCATCTACATCGTCCTGGCAATCGGCTGTTGAAGGTATTGTCACTGAACTATTTGAGAGCATTGACAAAGTAGAAGACATCGTTGGACGGTCTCGTATGGACTCTCGTGTGCAAAGCAAGGCAATTTTCATGAATCTTACTGCAATTTCCTGGGGGAAAGAACCTATTGTCACATCCACCAATTCCATCAGCCGGCCTTCTTGTTCCAATCCCCGGGCCTGCAGCATGCAAATTATTCGAACACAACACATATTTGTACAAGTAAAAACAAAATGACCGATGTGTAGGGGGCACATGTAGTTTGTAAGAGTTCTGTTAATTTGTATCGAGTTAATAAATTTTTTCTTTTAACATGACAGGCAACAACAATTCTTTTGCCATGAATCGTAATTTAGTGTACGTACAAGTTTGAGGAGCTCCTGCCTTTCTGCATCTAATTGACGATCAAAATTCTTCCTTCCGCTTATAATTTCTAACATTAACACTCCAAAACTGAAGACATCGCTCTTGACTGATATAAAACCTCGAACAGCATATTCAGGGGCCATGTGGCCGCTGTGAACGCAAGTATATACACAGAAGAAAAAGATGAGCAAATTAACTTCTGTTTATGTCTTAATTAGCACAAATAAAACATGATAATAACTTCGTCCTGTTTCAATGACATATTTTCAATCTGAAATTTCATGTATGTAACTTACAATGTTCCAGCAATCTGGCGAGTTCTATGGCAACTTTGCTCATCTTGGAACAGCTTCGCCAAGCCAAAGTCTGATATTTTTGGATTCATTTGCTGATCAAGTAGGATGTTGCTTGCTTTAATATCTCTGTGTATGATTCTAAGCACAGAATCTTGATGGAGATAAAGAAGCCCTCGTGCTACACCCATAATGATGTTTAAACGCTTCGGCCAGTCAAGTATTGCGCTCTTACTCTTATCTGACAGCACAAACACGTTACAATAAACATCAAGAAAATGTTAATAACAAGTGAATAATGCAAATACCATCGTATACAAATGAAAAGTATGAGTATGAATACTACCAAAGAGGAATTTGTCTAGGCTCTTGTTCGGTAGGTATTTATAAACCAGATTCCTCTACCTTCCTTGAACACAGCATCCGAACAACTGGACAAGATTCCGATGTTGCATTTTCAAGAGAACTCTGACTTCATTTGCAAACTCTTCTTTCCCTTGCATCGAGTTAGCTGCAAGTTTCTTTACAGCAATTTCTCTACCATCAAGCATTCGTCCCTGAAAATTTTGTTCATTATATGTTATAATGTGAATTCAATTTACTAAGGATTGCCTAAGCAGCTAGCCATTTTCAATTTTGTTCATATATGTTATTAACCAATCCATCATAAAAAAAAGTCAATACATACATGATTAACATTTAATGAAATGAGCATTAAACTATAAGAGTATTCTATACTTTCCCATAATTTCATTGTTGACTACCTTTGCTGGCTCATTCTTTTGTGGGTGTTTTACATACATATATCTATGAATAGTTACACATTTAAAAACTCTTATACAAGCTATCATACAAATTGATGTGGCAGGTTATGTGATTTGCTATATATCTTGCATTATTTATGATCTTTAATTCTTTTAAAAATATAAAACATGTATTTGGGGTGACTTTAGGAGATTGTGATATGTGATTTTGCGCTACGTGGCAGATTATATAAAGATACAACCAAGACTTGAATGATGAATTTTAGTCTCTTCGCCTCTTTGTGAGTTTGGAAGTAATGATTACTAAACTTTTGAAGAGTTCTTACAATCAAAGAAATTTGGTGCTGCAAATTTGCTTTGGTTGTCTCGAGTGAAAGAGATTTTATAGATAAACTTAGTCTTAAACTATGAGATGTGTAAGAGTTAGGCTTACACAATAAATAATTGAGAAATATGTCTATTAGGAATGACAAAAAATTAATTATTGGCAATGCCAACTATTTAAGAGTGGTTTTATGAATGAAATAAGTCTAGAGTTTTAGAATGCAAGAACCCTTATTTTTAGAAGTTAGAGAGAACTCGCTCCTTGACTCTTATGTATATGAATTAGCAATCTATTTATGAGGATCTTAAAATCTGGATCTAAGGCACAACTATTGTTCTTACTTGTGCTCTTGATAAAGTATATGAAAGAAGAACAATGAATAAAATGTCGTATTTGCTAAAGAAGAACTAGAGCAAGTGTAGTGCATGCTTAGGGTTTCAAGGTTGTGAACTGTGATGCTTTCTTGATAAGTGATTTTTTTTTTTACATGTAACATAGGAGTTTCATAAGGTTAGGATTTTGTATTAGATCAAAATTTTCTTATTTGACTCCTTCAAGAATTTAGTTTGTTTAATGAGTTTTAGTCTTGTTAAAAAGAAAAATAAATTTAATAAATAAAAAGGGCAAGAGATCATTTTTTTTTTAAAAACTATTAAACAACCACATTCTAATTTTAGAATGGTCAAATAATGTATTATTAGACTTGTATATCTCCATTAGCATTAATAACATAGACTTATCCTTATTTTAAATTAAATATCCTCAGTAAATTTATGTTTCACATACTTTGAATTTTATTTAGTACAAATTTATATTAAACCATGACCCATTAATTAAGTATTGTAAAGCGATTTAGATCTATATATTTTACATTATTAAACATAGTTGGATATGCATATGCGCTTGGATTTAATCTTTTGTATATCTTTATGCAATAACAAAATGTAGTAACAATTTGACACTACTACATCGATTTGTATAAATTTATACATATAGTAGTACTCTATATTTATAGTCATGCTAGGCCAGTTACCAATACTTAATTTTAAGTTACGATTTAGTTACAAGAAGCTTTTTTTTTTTTAATGAAAGAGGGAGAATTTGAACTTTGAATTTTCATTTTTTTTTGTAGAAAAATGCACCACAGATTCTTTACTAACAGACTATTAAGCAAGTGCCAGTCACAAAAAGTTTTTACATATGATAATTTGTAAAACACTAAAATTTCCTTTTTCGTGGCCAAATAAAATGAAAGTAAGGAACTAATCTAGTAAAATGGACCAGATGAGACTAGCGAGCATAAAACTAAAGGCTGAATAAGATAATTATAAAATTTACCTAAATAAATATTAGATGGTTGGTCAAAAGTAACTTGGCTGAAAATTAGTGTGGATGCAAGTTTTGGAATATTAGATGAAAACTATATTTTATATGTTATAATATAGAAATGTGAATAATGCATGAAGTCAAGAAGACAGAGTTATCGCTTTAAATAATAATAATAATAAAAGCAAAGAGATTTTTATTGAGAAACTGACAGAGTTATGTCTAAAATAACTATTCAAGCTCGCAAGAATCCTTCTCTAAAGTCGTCACCGTTGGATTCCGAGTTGCCAAGTCAATTAGTGCCACAGGGGCGAGCCATTCTAAACCACTAGGGCATCTAAGTAAAATCTGTTGGAGTAGAAAGAAATGATACCTAGTTCGATATTAGGGAGCTCATTTTAGTATTAGGGCTCAAAATCTCTTAAGTATTCAGTTTAGAAAGGCTGTTTCAGTGGGATTGAATTCAGATTAATGGGAAAAACTAGTTCGATACTTGAATTTCTATAACTTAACTCATGAAATTCATGAAATAGAACCTTAGCCATGTCACATATTATTATTCAATTGTGGTGATAAGGGACACGTCACCTAAAGTCAGACACCTGCTATGTTAGCATAGGTTTATTAACAGTGTTCACATCAACACCACTCAGGCCTTACCATATCATCAACATCTAACCTACTAAAAGAGTGCCTTAGTTATTCGACTTAGAGATAAGATTAGGTGGAAAAATCTCCAAAGGCCCAACAATCAACCTAGACAAGTATACCTATGTCACCAACAATGTCTAATAGAGGAGCACCTGAGTGCCACATCAACTATTTGTAGGTTGATAAGTTCAAAAGCAACTAATCAGATTATACCTAATACTCCAAACGTTAGGGAAGACTCAAATGACTCATGTGTTCCTTCAAGTGAAAATCTCCAAAATACCCCTCATGACAGAGACTGTTCGGCACTAATAGTTCGTCACGTGTCACCTTTTAAGGGAGTTCTCCAGCTGGTACCCTCCAAGCTCAAGTTAAGTCTCTATAATGCAAAGAGAGTAAGGCATTTGATAAAATTTGAAATTCATTTTCTCTTTCTTAAAAACTAAATTCTCCACATTTTCTTTAAACTTTTTTCACTTTCTCTGGGACAAGTTAATCTTGGATAACCATTTCCAAATGATTTTTTTCTAACTTGAGCGTCGGAGGGTCGGCGGCGGCCACCCCACTTGTGTCTGCCCCCTGACCTTCATCGTGTTGTGTTCTTCAAGCCCCCTCAGGCACCCTCAGTCAGTTCCACCACAATTCGAAGTTCACCCACTTCTCAGCACCATTTTAGATGTCCGCCATCTCGGCTCTTGGCAATTGAAGGCCTAAGAATTCAGATTTCTCCATCCTCTCTCACACCTAAACTTAAAGTTGGAGCTGAGCCTTTCCCTTAAGCTGAAAATCATCCTTCAACAGAAATCAAAGCCTACTGATTCTCAGTACACTTTGTTTGTAATGTCTTTAATTTTAAGTATAAAAAACTCATATTTTCATGTTGTAATTTTTATTACGATAATTTTAAACCCATATGCGAATAAGAATTCAAATCTATTTTAATATCATTTGTCACGAGTTGAATGTTTATTATTAACTTAAAAGGCTAGTTTATTAAATAATATTGTCTACCTATTTTTATATACGTAAAATTTACTCAATTTTTATTTAATATGAAACTTAACACATAGTTAAAATATAATTTTAGATAATTTTGAACGTAATTATTCGAGTCCCACCTCAGGAGAGGTGGATAAATGTCTTTTTTTTTTTTCTTGAAATGAATTTGTTTATTCTCAATGAGTCAATTTTAGATTCAAAATTACGAATTGTGCCTATATTAAAATTTTGTAATGGTAATAATATATAAAAAATAAATAAAAACAAAAGAAAACAAACATCATATTACCTTGTATACTGTACCGAATCCTCCCCTTGCAAGCATATTTTCACTAGAAAAATTATCAGTTGCAGCAGTCAACACATCCAAATTGAACAAGAATGATCTCATCTCAACCCCCTCATTAATGACATCATCAGCATCTTCTTTGACATGACGCGTGAATCTCCCTTTCCTTTTCTTCACAATCAAAAGCAGCCCAATAATGATCACTGCCACAACTACCCCAGCCACAACTCCAATTATCATCACCTTACGGCGGCTCCGGCTCCCTCCGGTTTTTTCAACTGCGTCCGGTTCCGTTTCGGATTCAGGAGCCGCTGACGGTTCCAAGAACGTGCTAATATCCGCTGCGGTTTGCCAATCTTTGTGCACTGGGTCCAAATTAACCTGAATACTACATGTTGGTGTGCCAACCCAAATAGCCCATTTTCCTGAACAGCAGCTCATCATATAACTTCTTACTGACAACAAACACTTGGCACAACTCTCACTGTCAACATCCCTCGTGCACTCAACATAGCCATATACTGAAAGAATCTCACTAGATATTACTTTCATATTCGCTACTGCGAATCTCTTATCAGATTTTCCTGCTAGAAATGCTTAATTTTCTGTAAAATTCCTGACCGTTTGATCATAAGAAATTGGATCAGGAACATCACGCGTGTCAAATAATCCGAATGCATAAGAGTTATCACTCTTATTGATAAAGTTATTGGAAGAGTAGCGGATCATGCAATACGGAATGTACAGAGAAGGTCAAACGGACTACGTCCTCGATGGCTGACTCTCCAAATGAAATGACTAGTTCAAAAGTGCAACAAACGTAGCAATACCAAGTCAAGTTCAATATAATACAAATAAAATATTTGGGTTCAAATCCCTTTTCGAATATTAAAAGAAGACTTCTGCCAAGTCTTTTACGGCTGAATATTTTGCTTCGAAATTCGAAGTATCTTTATAACGACCTAAATTTTACATACGATAGACTCGTTTAAAATAAAAATTTTATAAAAATAATTTTTTTTTATTTTTGTAAGGTGTTTTTTAAAAATAATAATTTGTTTTGTTCATAAAAAATAAAATTGTAAGGAGAAAGGATGTGTGAGTGAATTTCAAAACAAATAATACCTTATATAAAAATTCAGGTGGACTCTTTTATTTGATATCAGAGTTGAGAACGATTCTATTTCGATGGTGAGGGGTATTATAATGACTCAAATCTCACATCAAACAGATTCGTTTAAAGTGAAGGCCTTATAAGAAAAAATCTCATATATCCTTATAGGGCGCCTTTTAGAGATAGTGATTTGTTCCGTCTATAAAGAAAAAAATCGCGAGGGAGAAGAATACGTGCGTGAACCCCAAAACGGACAATACCTTACACAAGAATTCAAGTGGGCTCTTTCATTTTTAAAGAAGTATTTTAAAATACCTCTAATTTCGAGTTTTTTCATTGCTTCTCTTTCTCTCTCTCTCTCTCTCTACCAGGTCTAATGGTGCCCGTGGTGGAAGAATATCTGTTGTGGCTTCTTCAAGTTGCCAATTTTAAGGACGAAATTTTTTTTAAGTAGAAGAAAATTATAACATCCTATTTTTTAAATTATTTTTTTATCTGAATATTTTTAATTATTAAACAAATGGGTCCATAGTATTATTATTATTATTATTATATATTCATACTATTATTAGTTGTGTAGGGTCAAAGAAAATATATATATTATATATTTATATTTTTAAATACATGTGGGACTCATATAAGATTGTTAGAAGATTGGTGATGGAGAAAAAAAAAAGGAGAAATTGGTGGCTTTTGATTTTTCAATTTTTTTATTAAATTTATTTTGCTTCTTTTCTTGTTGACTTGTTGGAGATGGGAGGAAGGAGAAAAGAAAAAAAAAAAAAAGAAACGGAGAGAAAGGGGGGAGGAAAGGAACAAGAAAGGAAATGATGAGAAAGAGAGAAGGAGAAATGGAGAGGAAGAGAAGAAGGGAAAGAAAAGAAAAATAAAATGGAAAGAAAGAGAAACCGAGAGGGAGAGAAGAGGAAGAAAGAAAGAGAAGAAAAAAGAAGGAATGAAAGAAGAAGAAAAAGATGAATTATTTGTGAGTGATTTTTTTATTTTTAAATTTGTTTGATATATTTAATTTTAATTTTATATTTGGTTGATGTGAGAAATATGTATGTATGTAGTAGTATGTATATATATGTATGCACATGTGGGTATGTATATATTCTTATACATGTATTTGTGGGTATGTATGTGTGTATGTATGTATGTATGTATGTATGTATTTATGTATATGTGTGTGTTTGTTGACATATATATTATATTTATTGTCCATAAAAATGATGTGTATGTATGTATGTATGTATGTATGTATGTATATATATTATAGTGTATAAGTCATACAATATATATGTAAGTATGTATATATGTATGTAGGTTTATCTCTATGCATGTATGTATGCATCTTTGTGTGTGTATTATATTTTATTAGAAAATAGAATTGATATATATTTATGTATGAATGTAAGTATGCATGTATTTATGTGTGTATGTATATTATATTATATTAGTCATAGAATTGATGTGTATGAGCCATGGAATTGATGTGTATTATATATGTATATTATATGTTATTAGTTATGGAATTGACATTTATGTATGTATGTATTGTATTATATTTGTTAGGGAATTGTTATGTATGAATTTATATATGTATGTATGTTTTTATTTATGTTTTATTGTCAATGGATTATGTGAGTATTTATATGTGATTAATAATTAAGAAAGAGTTTATGAAATTGGTATATATATATATATATGCGGTTTAAGAAAATAAGAATGAAAATTGTAAATGGTGAATTAATACTTTATAAATACATATGTTATGTTTTTAATATAATAGCTTTATAAACTAATTTATTAGTATTGTATTTATTTTATTCATAATTTATTATAGATGAATAAACATTGTAATTAATTAATTATATTTTTAAGATATGTGTTAGCGTGATTATAAATACGTTAAGTGTAAAAATTATTATAGTTAGTATATAAATTATGTTTATAGTCTACTAAAACTCATTTCATTTTGTAATTATGTTAAATATAAAAAATTTATAATTAGAATATTTATGATTCATGATCATATATAGTAATAGAAATATACTTAAATGATTTATGTGATTAAGTATAAAGTATGAGATAATAAATATTTAATTTTTTTTTATATATAATTGTTTTTTTATAAAAAAAAAACATGTTCTATTTATTAATAATTATCTTATGAAGATGAGATGAGTTGAAGTATATGAATAAATATGTGATTAGTTAAGAAAATATTATAATTGGGATAATATTTTTCATGCATCAATAATGATTTTTAACTTGAAATTTAAAGAGTATGAGATACGATATAAATAAACGTTATAAGTTCATATATTGTATAAAAGAAATGATTTTGAAACCACTAAATTGTACTATTCCCCTTCAGACAGAGATATGAGATTCAGGCATTTGGGGTCCGTCTGTACACACACAGAGGCTTTGGACCGTGTGTATGAGCGCTTTACTCTTTGAGAGCCAGTTTACTTTGCACATACGTAAGACGATGATATTAATTTATTTTGCGCATGCGTAAGACGAGAATATGAGATGAGAAAAAAAAGAGTACGTCCAATACTCTGCCCGAGGAGTATTTCGAGTACGATGAGGTTTCCCCCTAAGTACTAATTTAGTGTAATTTTTTGTATAAATTTAATATGTGATATTTTAATATTCTTTATATCGTTTACTATGCTCAGTTAAAAAAATATATAGTAACAAGTTTTAGATATTGATACATCAACAAAAATTTTATGATTTCTAAATATACAGTTTTACTATTATTTTATATTATAAATTTTAAAACAAGTTATGATATTCATATATGTTCATGATTGTTTATCACATTAATTTTTTTTATGTTATGAGATGCACATTTTATAAATATTTAATTTTATCAATAAATATATATATATATATGCATTTGTTTTCACTTATTGAGTCATTAGAATCACCCATTTTTTTATAAATTTTTTTTTCTTTTCAAGTATTGAGAATTCATGAAATCTTATTGAGTCACGTAATGCTTGTAACATGCATGTATATATATTAGTAGATTTATGAGATATCTAATGAAATCATGTAAAAATATATTTTTTTATTTTTTTTTCTTGCCTTTACTTAGTAAATTTTAGAAAATCAAGTATATAATTAACGGTTCAAAGTCATAAAATTCGCCCTGACACTAAAATGGAATCGGCGTGGATTGTTTCAGTTCTACTCAAGATATTCGTGGGTTGTTTGGAAATGGTATGCTTAAGTTTGGCTATGTGTGATATAAAAAACAAAGTATGGCTGTGTTTGAGACAGATTGTCAATAAATGATTATATCACTTTCATTTCAGATTGTTTTCAAGAGTTGTGAGCAAATTTGTTGAAAACTAATTCAAATTTGCTTGATAATTTTGAAAATGCATCTTGTGTTTTTACAAGACGAGAAGAAAATATATGTCCATGTTTGGAAGGATTTTGTTCCTTTTTACAATTTACAATGATTTCTGCAATATGAATATTTAACAATAATGCATTCTCTTTGAATAGAAAAAAAAAATGATTTATTCGTAGTAACATGGGTTGCTGGGCCTATTAAATACTGTTAGTAAAATTGACTTTTCTCCCCAACGCCGCAAATTGAGAGTGAACTACGTATGAATAAGATCATGACTTAAAAGAGGCAGAATGTCAAATGTATTCATTGTCTTGTATATGTTGACATTTACAGCCATCAGATCACTTATAATAATACCACCAGCCGCTCAAATTTATTAATTTGTCTTCCATATCTTGTAGTAACGTGAACTTCCACCACCACATGCAGTTTGTACCAATGAAATATATATATGAAAAATATCACATAATGCCTACAAATAATTCAATAAAAGTATGTTATATATATATATATTTATGTTGAAAATTTTCAAATAAATTAGTAATTATAGTAAACACAAATACATATATATTTGGGGGTAGAATTTGGAGATTACTTTGGGACAGGATAATTTTTACAGGTTTAAGATTTTGTATCAAATTAAGACTTCTTATTTGATTCTTAATTTTCTTAAAATATAAATTATTTAATAAGTTTTATCCTAATTAAAAAAAAAATAAATTTACTAAATAAAAAGGATAGATATTAGTTATGTTCTAAATAAAATATCAATTTTTTTTTTTAATTATTTACTAAATTAAGCAAGAAATTTAACCCTTTTTTTTTTTAATGAATTTTAGAAGAACTTTAAGGACAAAAGAGTGTCTTATTCGGTTTGTATTTTTCCATTAGATTTAGTTATGCAAATTTACTTATTTGTAATAAATTTATTTTAAAGTGGGCCTTGCATAGGGTCCTTATATTTTAGACATTTCTTAATACAACGATATGCCTACAAAATTATGATATATAAACAATCTCATGTGTTTTAACTTGTTTGACATATCTAAGCACATGTATGGGCTTAGAATTGGGCGCTCATAGTATTTTTTATAGCAACATTTGATCCCTTTGATCATACAAGTTATGCAGTACAAACATGTAATGGACGTATTTTATATTTATTATTTAAGTTATCGTAGACTTAACATTTGTTTATTTTAGGTGAGAATGTTAGGCTTTTTATATATTTAATTATCATTTTGTAGATTTGTGTTCACAAAATTATACACACGCGAATTGTAACTACAAGTGCATGGGTTGTGAGAGAGTAATAAAGTGATGAATAAGTATCATTTCTAAGAAGATTGTGTCCTAAATTGATGCTAAATATTATGATGTTGGCAACCTAACTTTATCTAACTTAAATAACTTAATAAAATAAAGATATGACATATCTATGGCAATGGGGCTCGAGGGACTTGGTTTCCTTCTATTATTTCTATGATCTTTGTCATTAGTGATCAACAATCAAGTTTATGCATTCATTAGTTCAGGGTGTATGATTAATCTCATTCCCTCTTTCGAGTGTCGAATGAGACTCTATGCATATACAATTAAGTTGATATCCTCATCTAACCCGTTATACATACACGCATTAAGCTACCCTTATATGACTACCACGCATTAAGCTACCCTTATATGACTACCTTAAGTTTATTAGTTTCCCAACTCAACAAACTCAAAGCTATACTTTTTACAACTAACATATGAATTAAACTTTTTCAAGCACATAACCCAAATGTTTAGATCATCCAATCTATTTTCCAATACAATTGAAGCATTAAGCACATAAAAAGTATAAACGAATAACACAAGATAACCATTAATCACATAACAACATCAACACATATTATTCAATAGAGTTCCATCAAACCTTAGAGCATATAATTTATTAACAAAATAATAATCTTGCGATATGGTGAATTATATACAAATAGAATCCTAGAGTATTGATTTTATTTTATTCTTCCTCTGTTCTTCCTATTTAGCATTTCGTTCAATTCATTAATCAAGGGATTAAGACTAATTTCATTACCTCTCTCGAGCGTCAAATGAGATACTATGTGTACATATTCAAGTTGATATCCCTATCTAACTTGTTTACCTATACATGCATTATGCAACCCTTAAATTGATTACCCAATGATTAATCTTATTACCTTTCCCGAGCGTCAAATGAAATCCTAGGTATAATGTCACACCTTAAGTGTTCTCAAACATTTTATCAAACACTTGGTGTGCACTACATGTAATCATTGAGAAAACTATGGTGATTACCTAGATGTTATTGGTCTCCTGACTTAATAACAACCTAATGCTATGTCTCTCAAATCCAATAAATGAGTCAAGCTCTCCCAAGCATCAATTCATAAATCCACAACAACCAATTCATTTTTCAAACAATTGGAAACATTAAGCATAGAGAAACATAAATAAATTAAATGAAAATATTCTAATAATCCAAACATAATATAAATAAAACTACAACAAGCTTTAGAATTTAAGTTTAATCACATACAAATCCAACCATAACTCAAATTATCAAGAAATCCATAGATACAACTCATTTAAACAATGTTCATATTGGAAATTTAAACAAAAGAGAAAAATAAAGAAAAGAAAGAGAAAATCAAATTTGGGGGTGTCTCCAAAGTTTCAATCTTTTAAATGTCTTCAATGTTGCTTAAGAAACTTTGGAGACATTCTTCATTATCTTCACATTTAAGTTCTAATCTTCTTCTCCTTTGTAATTTTCGTGCCTCCCTTTTCCTCTTTGAGAAAATGGCTAAAGGATAGTATTTATAGGTTTCAAATTAGGGCAAGAAATGGGGTTTAAAATAGGTGGTGGCACCTGGGTGTGAAACATTCTGTCCGATTTAATGCTTGGGAGCCATTTTTTTGGGCTCGGGCACCAAATCCTGGGTGATTTGGGGCTTGGGCGCTAAACACCGTAGCACACTGTTTACTATGTACTGTAGTAAATGGGTACTATAGTAATGCACTGTTCACTGACACTATTTATTGCATTGTAGCATTTTTGGATTTTTTGCTTGTTTTCTTTGAATATTCATTTTAAATAGCTCCATTAACTTAAAACTTACAAAATAAAATTAATACAAATAAAAGTCATATATTCTTATTTAAAGTAAGCAATTATTAAGTTTAGAAAAGATAGATTATGATGTATAAAATGCGTTTATCAGTTTGAAATCAATAGAGCTATAAACAATAATCATGAATAATAGCTTAGTGCTGTAGTGCTGGATTCTGGCATCACAACACTAGAACAATAAAATTCAACAGTCAAGGCAGTAAGTTGGTGTTAGGATTGGGCAAATGGGATCAAGTCGGGTTCAAGACTGACCCGATCAGTCCCATGTCTCCATCAAGACATAATGTGGGACAAGACATGTCCTAACCTAAACCAAGACAGGTCGAAGCACAGAACATGGGTCATTTTTGGTCCATGTCCATAACTAGTCTAATTTTGTATTTTTGACCCAAAAATCTTGGGTGCATTTATGGTCTATTCCTTAATTGCTGTAAATTTATATTTTTGACCCAAAAATTTAGTTTTTAATTTTTTTAGATTATTTAATAATTTTAATTATTGCTTTATTATTTCATTAATATAATTCTAATTTCAATTCTAATTTTATTTTTAGTTATGTTAAATGTAATAATTTTAATTTCAATTACATTACATGTTTTAATTTCAATTTCAATTACCTTAACACTTAGGTAAATACATAAAATCTAAAAGGTAATTGCTAAAATGGTAAATATATGAAGTCCAAAAGACAATTGCTAAAATCTTCATAAAAGTGTCTTCATCTTGTTGATTCTTGCACAATTTGCAAAAGTGTAATAATAATAAATATACATATTAAATGTAAAAAAATATATACTTAAAAAAGAATAAATTCACGATTATTTATATTTATTGATTGAATTGAAGAATTACTTAAAAATTGAATTGCTCACAAATAACGTCAGTAACCTCTTAATAACTAATACACTTGAGGAGGCTTTTGAATTATAATTTGCTGAAACTATACATGAAAGATAAAATTTTTCGCATGATTTAAAATTTTTCTTCATAATTTCAAATGAAGAACTAATTAAAGAGTAGCATAATATTTTTTACTTGATTCAACTTTGTCATAAAATTCAACATCTTTGAGTAATTCTTCTTTCTTAGCTCTATCTAACAAAAGCTAAGCTTGTATCTAATTTTTTGTGCATATCAAACTTTCAACTATCTTTAAAGTTGATGAACTCTAGAATGAATCAATAATACATCATTCGGTACTAAAAGTCGACTCAGAGGCCACAATAGATATTCGAATAACAAGTATATCCCTAACTATATATGCCAGCTCTGGATACCTCGAAGCATTTACCTATTACCAATTCAAATACTAAAATGTGAATTTTTAGGATTAACAACTTTGTTCATTAAGTATCTATCAACTTCATTAGATTCAGCCAAATTTATTTCGTCATCTATATACCTTTTGAATTTTTACTAAGGGTTATCATCCCCCACATCAAACTGTATCACTTTTGAAACTAAAGTTGATAGATCAGATTACTGTGATTGTGAATCATACATGCTACTCTCAGTCTTACCAACATTAGCCCTACTACTTATCCTACCAACTACGTTGCCATGCCATGTATTATAGGCCTCGTAAAGCCTATATAATAATTCTGCGTATTCTCTTCATATCTTTGACTCAGCCATTGTCATCACCATTTGAAATCCCAAAACAAAATCTAGAATACATCTTGTGCTGTGGATCAAGTAGTGCAGCAAGTATCAACAATTTATTGATTTTCTCTAAAGATTCTTAATGCTTATCATATTTTTCATTCATCTTACTAGCTATGATTCTTAACGAGAAATCTTTATTTTGACTTAATTTAGCTAAATTGAAATTAATCTTATAAATCTCATTGAAGCAGATATTAGATGTCATAATTAATGAAGCATTAAATTTTAGCATAGCATCATGAAAAGTTAAGAACATCATAAACCACTCAGCATTCTCTTAATCTACACTGATTAGTGGCCTATATCTTTTCTTTTATTTTTTTTGCTCAAAACAAAACTCTTATATAATACATATTCTTCTGTCATTTGATAAAAAAACCTTTTAAAATTTCAATGCAATCGCTAATATCAAAAAAGTGAATTTCCACCTAGTTGGCATATGTAACACCATATTCATTTTATACTCAATTCTCTCTCCCCCCCATCCTCTCTCTCTCCACAAAACTTTGAAAATTTTGCAATCTTGTTGTAGAGGATCTGACTTATTTCACAGCATTGCGTATACAAATAATGCTTTCATGCAATTTCTTTAACCCATTACTTACAATCAATTTCACAATGTGCGAACAACAATGTGTTGTGTATGATCTAATACATGTGGGTGTATGTATGTGCAATTGTGTTTATTGCCTAAATACATATCAAATACATATTTAAGTCAGACGGAAGCGTGAAACTTGAAATAAATACAATAAATTAATCACATTAATATAAAAGTATGATAGAGAACTCACCTCAACGTGTAACGTTATACACGTATTTCCTTGTAGTTCACATGGAGACCAACTCGCAAGTAGTTCTAGTCATCAACACGGTGGGCTTGGTGAGCTAGAACAGCAGCCCTCTACTCAGCACAGGGTTTAACTCTTAAACCCCAAAATGGTCGGTGTGTATTTTTATCATTTTCTCCAAAATGATTAGAAATAGAGAATTTGAAGCAATTCATAATTGCTCTAATTAGAAATTTAGAGAAAATGAAACAATTTAATTTTCCCATTTTTTTTTCTTTCTTTCTCCTTCTTCTTCTCCTCCTCTTTCTCCATTTCCTTTTCTCTATCTTGGCCAAAATTGGCCAAACACACACACACACTTCTCTCTCTCATTCTTTCTTTATATATATAATATAATATTAATATAATATATTATATAATATAAATAATAATAATGATATAATAATATAATATAATAAGAGAGATATTTTGATTATTTAACCATTAAAAAATTAAAGTGAGAAATAACCATTTTGTCCCTCATAAATAGTTATCAAGCATACCCTCTAGTAGGTCCCACTAAATCTCACACTTGAGTAAACTTAACTGAGGGTCCACAATACGCCATGTGTCTTTATATAAATAGTAAATAATAATTATTATCTAATTGTTATATTTAACACTTAAATACGGACACGCATACATTCCTGTGGTAGTGCTGAATATTGCTAGATTAAACAATTTAATTCGGCACGCTGCCCCAGTACACAACGAGTATACTCCATATCGCGGGACTCCCTAGGTCCTACATCCGATTCATCAAATAGAACTATTCTATGAGTTCGTGAGCAATGCCCCACGCACACGTCACGGATATACAAATCAGCGCGTTGAACCATACAAGCTGAGGTTACAACACATACGTATAGTCCTTCCGTCATGATATCCTAGATGTACGGGGATATAGATTATCACCGTCAAATCCTCTTTTACTCATCCATATCTTATTTTCAGACTTATATTTCACTGAATAATATGTGCAAACTCTTTTGCTATATTGTTCTACCTTGGCGGAACTCTTTCCTAGGATTGATACTTGTGGCCACAAGATTTTTCAAGATACAGTCTTGAAGCATTTGAATATCTAACTCCCTATATGAGTTGACGGATCCTATATCTGTACATTCCGGACTCTATAAGCATCGGACCATACCTAGCGACACCTAATGGTTATACCATGAAAGGTTTGTGACATGCGTGGAATCAAAGCATAGTGGATCACTTACAAGCCCACCATGGCACTCAGGTAAAAAGATCACGTATACTACTCAACTCGAGAGGATCCTCCGTTGATGGCTTATATAGGATGTCTATCAAAGGCCCTTATGAGTTTGTCCTATATCTAGTCCTAACTGGATACCTATATATCAATACGAGCTCCAAGCTCACAGTCGGCTAGGAATAACTATCTATACCCTATAGGTACGACATATGTTGATCTATATATTGAAGGTATCCACCGATAGACCCGCATCAACAGAAATAGATCAGAGATAATTATTCGAGAACATACTTGCCTAACTAGCATTTTCTGACACCCGATTGCAACTCTTGCAACTATGCAGTTACTAGTATATTCCCAGGTCTATGTCCCATTACAGATAAGGCTCCAACTCTTGGATATGCTGAGTATTATAACTAGTTAACCCTTAACTGTGCTAATATTTAGCATTTATATCTTTCAGCGTGGTTAACTATGAGCCATTATCTAAACTCCTTTAGATCTGATTCGAACTCCTTTAGATCGTACAATATCTGTAACGTTACATTATATGGTACCATATAAATTAGTATTAGTGATTTAATAGGAATGTACACTTATATAAATAAACAAGTATATGTACATTCAGGGATGACACGTAAGCTCCAACCCTAACACAATGCATCAACCCTAACACAATGCATATGCATAAACTCACTATTTAATACTAGTGCATCATCTTTCCAACTCCTTAGTCTCTTCTTAAAATTATTGATGGCAATGTTATTGGCATTTGCAGTATTAACTGTAATGGTAAACACGTTCTCTATACCCCAATCCAACAAGTAAGATTCAAGTTACTTGTCGATCGTCTCTCATTTATGGTATCAAATAAGAGGGAAACTCAAAATCCTCATATGAAACTTTCAATCTCGATCTATGAGGTGGGTAGTAATAACCATATACTTTTGATTATAACTGAAATTTTAAAAGTTAGTTGTCAAGCTCACTTATTGTCAAGTCCCACTAATTATATTCTTTAACATCATTTTTTCTCAACAAATAATTGTACTACATCATTGGTTATGGTTCTATATGATGGAACATCAAATAAGAGACTTGCTATACTGCAAAAAAAATGAAACATGCCATTTTCTACAAAACTGAATGGTAATTCATCTATAAACACTATTTTTACAGTTGTATCTTGATATGCTTCTTGACTCTATCCCTTAGGCATAACATTATTACTATTTTTCTCTTCTCCTCTAATAGGTCCTTTACCAAAAACTTTTTGTTTATCATTCACCAATATATGTGAAATCTTCTTATATTTCACTAAGTATTTTCTCATACCATTTATTTCATTTGTTATTGAATAAGGCATATATAATTTTTTACAATAATTAAACTTGAATTGATCATTTATGTTCATACAAAAAATGAAATGCAACCACACTATCAATCTTATTCTCTTTTTGGAATTAGGATATGGAGACAATGGTGCATCTTTGATACTGCTTCCATTATCCTTATGAGATCCCATGCTTTCATACTATTTTTTGAACTTCAATCATGACTCATCATAATACAATAATGAAATAAGATTAATAAAATATTAAGATAAACGGTGATACAAAAGGTTTTGATAACCTCCGTCTATAGTTAAATTAAGAAAAAGAAAAAATTGACCAACTGATTTAATTAATCAAGAGAGATACCTAAAGAAATCTTAGTAAGTGAACTGTCAACATTAATAAGTACATGGAGATTTAATATGTAATTTGATCATAAGTACAACTCCAAATGTGTACAAGGTTGTATCACTCGTGAGGCCAAGAGCCATTTGCTTTCAATCTCTAAACAAAACCATGTGAAATCGATCAAGTTTAATCTTTTCAATTAAATCACTCCATTTTTAAGGGCATTTTAATTAATACTTAATAAGATTGAGACCAATTCGTGATTGTGAGAGGAACTTTCTTTTACGGGTTTTTGGGTAATTTTAATCGGTTTAGGCCTTAAAGGTCTTGATATGGTTGGCAATTTTTTTATAAGAGAACTGTGCACATTCTAATGATGAAAGTAATAAAGTATCAACTTATTTTAATGATTCCATTATTAAAGTTTATGAATAAAAATAAATAAATATATATCTCTGAGTTGTCAGCCGTTTTTGAATTGAACTAAACTAAGATCTTTATTCAAGTCCCCATTAGTTGACCCCATGTATATGTTGACATTTATAGCTACGGATCACCTATAATAAACCCACCAGCCGTTCAAATTTGTTAATTTGTCTCCCATATCTTGTAGTAACATGATCTCCCACCACCACGTACAGTTTGTACTTGTGAAATATATATGGAAAATATCACATAATTACTACAAATAATTCAATAAAATTATAAAAATATGTTTTATATAAATTTATGTTGAAAATTGTCAAATAAATTAGTAATTATAGTAAATAAAAATACATATATTTGGGGTAAAATTAAGAGATCACTGTGTAACAGTATAATTTTTATAAGTTTAAAGTTTTGTACTAGGTTAAAATTCTTTATTTGGTCTCTAATCCTCTTAAAATACAAATTATTTAATGAGTTTTAGCCTAACTAAAAAGAAATAAAAATTTATCAAATAAAAGGTTTAGATATCAATTATATTTTGAATAAAACACATTTTTTAAAGAAAATAATATTTTTTTAGGGGGTTTTAACTTTTTTAGCTCTCAATTCAAATTATTAACTATTTTGGCCAAATCTATTCATTTTTTTACCATAATACCCTATATATATATATATATCTCAAACTACTTATCCTCATTTCTCTTTAATTCTAAAAAACTCATCCCTCTTAAGCGGTGATGGCAATCTTTGACGGTAAAGGCTGTTGACAGTGATGGACGACAATCAATGGCAATAGTGAAATTCATGATTGTGGAAAAATAAATCTGAGTTATGATAGGATATAGCGCAATAAAATTTACATAGCGGGATAGGATCTTATCGTGCCATGTAAATCTTATTGCACTATATAAATCTTATTGCACTACCATATAAATCTTATCGCATTATATAAATATTATCGCGCTATAGAACTAAGGCGATAGAATTTTATCGACCCAGTTCAATCTGCGCGATAGAATTTTGAAAATTTTTAAATTTTTTTCATCTCTCCACTGTGATCCAATGTGTCTTATTTACACATAAATTTATTTTCAACAATTCAATATATGTTTCCAATAAATCTATATTCAATTTAAAAATTACAATACATCCCCACATTACATTACAACATAAATGATCATTTAAAAAATAAATTCATCTTATTTTTTTTGTTTAAAAAAGTGAATATTCTGGTGACTGCTCCGTTCAAATGATGGTGGGATTCTTTTTTTTGTATTTTTTTTTGGCACGGTTTTGGCTAAAAAGAAGTGAGAGTGAATGTGTTTTTTTGGCCGGTTAAGTAATATATATGTAGAAGGTATTTTCGTCCAAAATTAATGGGTTTGGCTAAAAAAGTTAAAAATTTTAAATGGATGCTAAAAAAGTTAAGGCCCCTCAATTTTGGTTATTTTTGAAAATTTCTCTTTTTTAAAATTAGTTACTAAATTAAATAAGGAACTTAGCTTTTTTTTTTTTACTATTTTAGAAGGATTGTAAGGGCAAAAAAAGTATCTTATTAGGTTTGTGTTTCTTGATTAAGTTTGGTTACACAAGTTTACCCTTATTTGTGATAAATTTGTCCTAAAGTAAGCCTTAGTATAAGGGTATATATATTTTGGGCATTTCTTAATGCAATCATATGTCTACCAAATCATAATCTACAGATAGTCTCATGTGTCTTAGATTGTTTGACATACCTGAGCACATGCAGGGGCTTGGAATTAGGCATTCATAGTTTTTTATAGCAACATTTAAGCCCCTTAATCGTGCAGGATATATACTACAAACGTGTAATTGGTGTATTTTTTACTTTTTATTTGGGCATCTATAGACTTAGCATTTATTCATTTTAAGTGTAAATTTTAGGCTTTTTTATGTGTTTAGTTATCATTTTATAGGTCTAAAGTCAATGAAAATAATTAGGATGAAAATCTGAGAAAAAATATGTAAAATATCAAGATGGAACTAAAAAGCTTTGCAAAATAGTACTCATGAATAATAATTGTGAATAGTAATAATAAATAATAACTTAGCACTATATTGTCAAAACAGTGAAATTTATCAATCAAGACAATAAGTTGGTGCTGTAGTACCAACCTCTTGGTGTTGTAGCACAAAACACGACTAAAACAATTGGAAACTGAGGAGTTTTCCCAAATTCGACCTACGCCTAAAAAGCTATAAATAGAAATATCTCGGGTCCATAAAAGAGAGTCGTCTAAGAGAGAAAACATCCAAAAAAAAAAAGTGTAAGAAAGAAAAAGAAAAAGAAAAAAGAGTGTAAAAAAGTTCATCTCATAGTGTTCATTTCATAGAGTTCCTCTTATAGAGTTTCACTAATTAAAGTTCATTTTATAGAGTTTCTCTCATAGTCTTTTCTCTTCCTCTCATAGAGTTATTCTATACAGTTGCTCTCACAAAATTAGTCTCATAGTTTTCCTCTCATAGAGTTCCTTACATAAAGTCCCTCTTGTAATGTTTCTCTCATAATATTTCTCTTAAAGAGTTCTTCTTATAGACTTTCTCTCATAATTTTTCTCTCAAAAAGTTTATTTCTTAGAGTTTATGTCTTAGAGTTCATCTTATAGTATTCCTCTCATAGTCTTCTTTTATAGCATTTCTCTTGTAAAATTCTTCTTTTAAAGTTCCTCTTATAAAGTTCTTCTCATAAAGGCCTTCTATAGAGTTTGTCTTATAGTATTCCTCTCATAATGTTTCTCTCATAGAATTTTTCTCATATAGTTCCTTTCACAGAGTTCCTCTCATAGTCTTCTCATAGTATTCCTCTCATAGAGTTTCTCTTATAGTCTTTGTTGGAGTTAGTGCTGACATGTTATTCCAAAACTATATGAATATTAATTGTTTGATATTCATATAATAAATATTTTGAATAAAATCATTAATACTAAAATATATATAGAAAATATCTTGTAGCGTTACATATATTATATCATCTGAAGGAGTTTAGATCTGATCTCAAGGAGTTTAGACTAGGGCTAGGAGTTAGCAGAGCTGAGAGTTATAAATGCTAAGAGTTAGTAGGTTATAAGAGTCAACCAGATCTAAGGACTTAAATCCTTGTCTGTAATAGGATAAAGACTTGAGGGTATAGTAGTAATAACATAGGTACAAAGAGTTGCAATAGGTGCTAAGAAATGTCATTATACAAGTATGTTCTCAGACACTATGTTTCTGATCTATTTTCATTAATACAGATCTATCGGTAAATCCCTTTTATATAGATCAATGTATGTCTATATCTGTAAGGTACAAATGGTTATTCTTAGCTGACCATGAGCGTAGAGCTCGTATAAGCATGTGGGTATTCAATTAGAATTAGACACTGAACAAATTCATGAAGACCTCCAATAGACATTCTATAAAGCTGTCAATAGATGGTCTTTTCAGGTTTAGTATTATTCGTAGTCCATTGACTTAAGTGCCACGATAGGTTTGTGAGTGATCCACCATGCTTTGGTTCCAAAAATGTCAAAGACCTTTCATGGTCTGATCGCTAGGTGTCACTGGGTATAGTCCAATGCTCATGAAGTATGGTGTGCGTAGATATGGGATCCGTCAATTTATATAGGTGAGTTGTATATCCTGGTACTCTAAGAATTGTATTTCAGAAAGTCTTTTGGTTAAAAGCAAATACCTTTGTAGAAATACAAGTCTAAAGATAAGTTCATGGATATGCTTATGGGAATTTGACGGTGTTGATCTATATTTCTGCACCTCCGGAATATAATTGACAGAATGACTATACGTATGCGCAATAACCTTAACTTGCATGGTCCAATGCACTGATTTGTAATATTTGTGATGTGTACATAGGGCATTGATCACGGACTTATAGAATAGTTTCATTTGACGAATCAGACATGGACCTAAGGAGTACCGTAATATAAAATTTACTTGTTGTGTACTGGGGTAGCGTACTAGATTGAATTGTTCAATCTAGTAATTTTCAACAAAATTGAATCTTTAATTTATGAACCATCGGAATGCGCACGTGTCAGTACTTAAGAGTTAACTACGTTAATTAGTTGATAATTGTTGTTAATAATTAAAGAACAATACATGGTGCATAGTGAGCTTTTGGTTGAGTTTACCCAAGTGTATGGTTAAGTAGGTTCACTATGGGTTAACTTGGTAACCAAGTGAGGGCTTAAGGGTAATTTTATATATTTAATTATTAAATAATCAAGATAATTATATATTTAAGTGTTCAATAAATATTTAACTTAAGTATGGTTAGGTTAAAAGGATATTTAACATTTCATAATTAAATATTATTTAACTTAACCTATGTTAATTGTTAACTAAAGTTAAGTTAATTAATTATTTTGTTATTTAATTGTTGAAAAAGTAAGTTAACTTAACTTTAATTAAATGGTAACCTGCGTTAGGTTAATTGAATATTATATTAATTACTTGGTGGCCAAGTTTGGTTAACCTAACTATGATTAATAGTTAACTTTAATTAGGTTAATTTAATATTTAAATATAAATTGCTTGTTGGACAAATAATTTAACTTTACTAGAGTTAATAGTTAACTTTAGTTAAGTTAATTTAAACCTTCGTTAAAGTGTTGACTATGGTTTAATTAATTGATTAATATATATGTGAAATGAAACAAAAATGAAGGTGTGTGTTCAATTCGGTGGTCGGCCATTTTGGTGAAAAATGAGATGATCACTTTAGATTTGATCACTTTGTTATTCAAAGGTTAGAAAATAAAATAAAATTCATTGCTTGGTGAATAGATTAAGTGTTAAACTATAGATTAAGAGTTAATTTAAATGGTTTAAGGGTTAAACCACTGCTAGATAAATGAGGCTGTTATTCTAGTGACTTAAGCCTACCCTGTTAAGTTCTAGAATTGTCAACGAGTCCATTTCAGGCGGTACTCCATCTTAAAATGCACCAAAAGCTTGTGAGGTGATTATTCTCAATTATGATATTAATGTGATTAATATTTATTTTGTTCATTATTGTAATGAAATGCAAAATTTATTGTGTTCATAGTTTAGGAAATTATATTTTCAGCTTTCACTATATATATATTTGTATATGAGATGCATGAATTATATATATATATATATATACGTGATTTTAATATGATGAATACAAATCACATGCACACATTCAATATGGTTTTGAACCGAAACGCGGCACCTAACAAAAGTCCTATCTCATAGTGTTCTTCTCATAGAGTTCTTTTCAAAGAGTTCCTCTTATAGAATTTCTCTCACAGAGTTCCTCTTATAGAATATTTCTCTCACAGAGTTTCTCTTATAGAATATTTCTCTTATAGAGTTTCTTTTATAAAGTTTCTCTCATATAGTTCCTCTTATAAAGCCCTTCTCATAGAGTTTCTCTCATATAGATTCTCTTATAGAGTTCCTCTTATAGTATTCCATCATTTTGTTCTTCTCATATTATTCCTTTCATAGAGTTCTTCTTATAGTGTTTCTTTTATAGAGTTCCTCTTATATGTTCCTCTCATAGCATTTCTCTTATAGAGTCCCTCTCATAGAGTTCTTTTTATAGTGTTCCTCCCATAGAGTCTATCTTAAAGAGTTTATTTTATAATGTTCCTCTCCTGAAGTCCTCTCATAGAGTTCCTCTTATATAGTTCTTCTCACAGAGTTCCTCTCATATAATTCCTTTTATAAAGCTTTTATGATAGAGTTTCTTTCATAGAATTCCTTTCAAAGAGTTTCTATTATAAAGTTTCTCTCATAGTCATTTTGAATAAAATGAATCGAATTCGAATAATTCATTTAAAAATAAATGTCAATTTGAATTCTTAATTCACATTATTATGCGAATCAAATGTGAATTTTCTAAAATCTAATTATATCTTACTTGTATTCGATATATATTTTAATTTGCATATTCATTTTGCCAATCTTACTATCAGTTAACCATTAAGTAGATCATAAAATTCTAAGTTCAATGAAGTATATTTTGAGTCAATTCGTTGTTGGTCATCGTCATACGATCGGTCGACCAGCAATGATGCTGGCGATACTGTGAGAGAATCCAACTACTCTTTTTTTTTAGTTTTATTTAATTTGAATTCTTTATTAAAAAAATATATTATTAGATATGTCAAATTTGTGTCACCTATTTAATAATCTTGTGAACTATTCGTTTTAGTATTCTAATTCGCTAATTTGTTTATGACACATTATTATTTGAATAATTGAATTGAGTCAATTCCTTTAAGACATGAATTCATTTAGGAATTAACTGAATTTGAACTAAAGAATGATATAATTATCAAACGGGTCAAATTTGTGTCACCCATTTAATAAATGTCAAATTATTCTTTAAATATTTTGATTTGCCAATTCGTTTAAGACGCGAATTCGTTTAGAGAACATTTAAAGTAAATATTTATTTAAATTAATTAAAAATTCATTTAACATATAATATATTTGATAATTTAAATAATATGTGTTTTTATTATTTATAAAATAATAATTGTATATGTTTACGCTCAAAATATAATGCATTTATTATAGTATAGATTGAATTGTCGATCCGACGAAAAAGCTTTTGGCAAAATAAGCTAGTGAAATAAAAATAATAAAATAATAACAAAGGAGAAGATTGAGTGTGAGATTGATATAAAGAAGATAAAATTATATATGACTTAAGGAAGAAATTTACAGTGATGTGACCAAAGTTTCGAGGATCATTAATATGTTTTATAAATTTATTCTATACTTTGATTCAATATTTATAACTAAACAGAAATTTTCACATCTCAAATAATCAATCAAAAAATGTGTATAATATGGCATATTTGATAATAAATGTATTTAATATGAATAAACTATTTGCAAAGAATATCACAAACCATGTTTATCTATATAAGTTATCTAAGATTAAGAATATATCATTTTGACAATCTTACAGTAAAAGATCAACTTGAATATCAAACAATTTTCGTCTTTACAAGTTATCTAAGATCAACAATATATCAATTGATAATATTACAGCAACAGATCAACTTATAAAACAATGTAACCAGTAATAATTATAATTTAACAAGATTCACATAAAGAAAGCATGACTTAAAATATATGAGACACGAGAATTATAATTTTTGGATTATAAAAAAGTAATAGATAAGAGTTTATACATATACAAACTTACAAACATTATAACTCTTGACAAAGAATAAAAGTCTAGAAATAGATTTATTACACGTAAAAGTTCATTTCGAGCCTTGCTAAGAACTCTAGCCTAACTTATAATCCATTCTTATGAATATTCATGGAAAAGTATTTGAGAGAATTATAAAACACGAAAAAACACCCATTAGCCTCCTAAAGATATTCTTATATAGGTAATGAATGGAAATATATTAAGTGTGACTTCAATCTTCAATATTTTTAGCCAACAACTCCTTCACCAAATTACAACACATTTTTTATAATAAAACAGTTGATTTAGTCTTTGTGTTCAACATGAAAGTTATAGCATTTTTTCTCTTCTTTCCATAGTTACCAGGTTCATGCCATTTGGATTAATATACCGTGAGCTATGGTCAAATTACTAGAGTTATACTGAATTTCAGCCAACAACCATTTCATCACTTTTCAACACGATTTTGTTTGTGATAATTGTTAAATTAGACATTGTGATGATTTAAAGATAAAAAAATCAATCATTTAAAAATTGATCATTCTTGACACACACACACACACACACACACACACCAGTTTTAGGACTTAAATTATCTTGTGAGAATAATACAAATATAACTTGGTGAGAAAACTATTTTCTAATATATTTATCTTCTATAATCAAATGAAAACTTTATTAAACTGAATTGATTCTTTTTTTTTTTCTCTTTTTTTGTTTTTTTTTTGTTTTTTTCTTTTTTTATGAAGAACATAAGGAAGCATAACAAACAAAAATAGTTTCTCACCAAACTATATTACACATAATTTGGAAATTCACTTTAAATCATCCTTTAGCTATGCAACCAACCTATTCCTTAACCGAATAATATCATTCTACGTAAAAATTAACGACTTCCATAGATCAATGGAAGTTCGTAAGTTATTTTCTCAACCTTTTCACTTACTCACAAAAGATATGTGAGATTAGAACAGTATACACTTAAACATGGGAATTCTCTTGGCTATATACATTAAATCATCCATCTTATCACAAGGTTTAACATTGTGCTAAAAAATATGTTAGAAGTCATTTTTTAATAACCTAGATAGAAAAAACGACTCAAACCAAACAATTTTAAAATCATACTTAGGCAGAAAAGTAAATTCTTTATACAAGAATGCATGTAATAAACAACTATGCATGAAATATAAAATAAAATAACAATAAGTTAATGAGAATGCAAAAGTTAATAAAAAAAAACTCTTTACTCTGTCATTCTTAATCTAATTGACCTATAATGCATCTCAAGAGTTCAAAAACGAACTCTTTATTCTGCCACTTTTAATCAAATATATTTATCGGATCCCACCATTTTTTGTAAATGCAAAATACAACTTATGTTTACTATCCTCCCCCCAAATTAAATTGAAATATTGTTCTCAATGTTTAAAGTTTAAAAACAATAGAGTATGGAAGATATTATCTGAAACAGCTTTTATTGAAAAAGAAAACCTGCAACAAAATAAATCATACTAACAAAATGCTGTAAAGACATAAAAAGTAAAGAGATTATAAATGAAGAGTTAAATCTATCTTGCGTTTCTTCTAACTATCACCATTAAACCAATCTAACTAGCTAAGTGTTGGATCAGATAGAAGGAAAAAAGCTTATAATTGATCAATCAACTTATCAACAATTGAAGCAAAAGTGAAAATTCGTTGTTCCAAAAGTGAAATAATTTTTTTTTCTATAGTATAGTCAAGAAAAGATAACAACTTATCATGAAAACCATTAATATTTAACAAACCAATGATTTTTTGATGAATTTACAACTGAGCCCAAGAGGCAATTTGAACAATTTCTTCCAGAGTTTCGAGACCTCATGGTAGAGCTATAAAGGCATATGCATTTCCAAGCATATTAGCATTCGGTCATGCATAGATGATACTTGTAACTCATTCCTAATTGTTCGTCATACAATATTCTCAACAGCTAGAGATTTCATGATGATACCCAAAATTCAATTACTTTTATTTTGTGTAGCTTTTGCCACACAACCCATTAACCACGACTATGTTCTCTATATACTAAATGCATTTTTCACTCAGCTAACACTTTAACAAGAGTTTTTGCTACTTCTACAAACTCTGCGGTATTCTTAGGGTAAGATCTATAGAAGACATAAATTTTAAATGATTTTGAATTTGTATGAGGATGCAGAGGCAAAGCAATGCATTTATAGAATTTAAAAAAGCGTTGCAATCATAAAGGCTATAAAATAGAGTTGGTTATTGTCATAAAAGAAGGTTGAATTATAAATGAAAAATTATAAAATAGAATGGTTAATGTGCATATGTACAATAGTTATAATTGTGGCTCATATCTTTCTCTAGTTTTATGTCCAGAAATGGCTTAAACACCATTTATAGGTCGATGATAGGCTTTCCATCTAATTTTCTTATAAATTAGCAAACAAGATCTTTTAAAGTTAGATTCCTGAAACTATATCGTTGATGTTCATTTTTGAATTTTTTCTATAAACCAAGAAGTTCACATTGCATAAGTCCACAAGAATGCGTCTCAAGAGTTATTAGGATATTATCCAAGGACTCCTTACTCAGTCCATCTTTAATGAATTGAATTTTATCTTCTCTATTTCTAGATACAAATCATAAGGAAAGATAATTTTAGTTACAATTCCATTGAGCACATTTATGAAAAACTTGTAACCTTTTTGCTCTTCACCTTTTGGCAAAAGAGCTTCTTCCTAGACCAAGCATAAAAGAAACAAAATCATTTGTAGACTCACCAAATAATCAAACTTTGGCTTCAATTAATTAATGAATATCCACAAGTATACTCCTCAGTATTAATAACCTTAGTCTTTCAAATCGTACTTTATAAATCTTAAGTAAAAATTGTGAGGCAGTGAAGAAAAATATTTTTGAAGGTTGGCAAGAATGATATCTATTTTAAAAGAAAAGAGAATAAGAGAAGGAATGAATGCATAATTTATTTGGGTGACAATTTTTAGAAATTGAGAAACCAACTTTAATAATTATGGAGTATTGTATCCGCCATTTGAGTGGGAAACAAAATCACACGAAAGAATGCGAAAAACTATAAAAGAAAATAAAAGTCAAAACATAAAATATGTACAAAATATAAAATATGGTACAGAAAGATTGAACCTGATCAAGCACGATAGGTAGAATCCACAAGAGAGATCGGCCATTAGTGGGGTTCTTGATTTCAATAGCACAATTGAAAAAAATGTGTCTTACCATAAATGGACCAGTCCATCAAGATTTCAACTTTTTAAGGTGTAAATGTAATTGAGAATCATACTGATAAACTCGCATATTTGGCTCGAAGTGTTTCCTTAAGATCTATTTTTCAAGAGTTGCTTTCATCTTAGCTTTGTAAATGTTGGAGTTTTCATATGCATCATTTTATAGTTCTTTTGTTTTTTATAATTGTAACTTTCTTTGAAGACCTGCATCGCTCATATCAAAGTTAAGGGCTTTGATAGCCTAGTAAGCTTTATGCTCCTACTCAACAAGTAAATGACAATTTTTTTATAGACACGTTAGTATGGAGACATTCCTAAGATGGTTTTGTATATAGTGCAATATGCTCATAATGCATCAAAAAGGTGCAGAGTTCAATCTTTACGATTCGAGTTAATCATCTTTTTTAAAATCCGTTTAACCTCTCTATTTGCTAACTCGACTTGTTCATTTATATGAGATGGTATGCAATAAAAACCTTGTGAAGAACACCATACTTGCGCATCGCTCAAAGAACGGTTACAAAAATGTGTTCCTTGGTTACTAAAGATGACACGTGGTTCATGAAAAGGGTTAATTAAGTCTAATATTTTCATCTTTCAAACTTAATATTTTTTTGTTAAAATTAAAATTATTCGAATGTTATATATTTTATTGTTATTTTATAGGTTTGGAGTCAATAGAATAAATAGGGATGAAAATCTAATAAAAATGTGGCAAAAACATCAAAATTACTACAGCATTTCTGTCGATGGTCGAGTGACTATATTATGCATTCTAATAATTACCTATATGTATATGATAATCAAATTAAAATGTAATTTATTAAGATTAAGTCTAAATAATACCATACATGCCATCTAGGTATATGTCTATGTTACTTAAAACTCATAATTGTTACCCTATGATTATACATTAAACTATTTTAAGCTAAACACATGAATCCCTTTGTCAAGGTCATCATGGTTCCTCAATCATTCAAAATATTGAACAGATATAATGAAAACAATAAATACAAGATAGAATGAATCAATTATATATATTAAGTTCATAAACTAAGAATTAACAAAATCTAACTACCTACTAGGTTCAAAAGTCTAACCTTAGAAATAAAAGCTTAGGTTATGGTGAAATAAAAGAGTTCTAGAGTTTATTAATAATATCATAAAAATCATAGAAAACTAAAAATATAAAGAGTTGAAGAGATAAAACTAATTTTTTTGTAGTCTTCAATCTTCTAATCTTCTTGATCCTCAAAAAAGTATTTTTTCTCACTCTTCTTAATTGTTGTTTTTTCTCTGTCCTCTTTTTCTATGCCTTAACACCTTCTTTTTAATGTAAGGATTCATCATTTCTATATCTTTGACCTCTTGCACATTTAATAGCACTACATTAATGCTGCAACAATCAAGTAATATAGTGTGTATGGGCTGATTTCTACTTTTTGTTACTTATATTTTCCGTTATGTTGTCACTTTTTTTGCACCTTAAAATGTTATTGCACTTTAATACCAGTTTCTACACTTGTTTGACATCTTTGTAGCTTTTGAAGAAAAGGAATAGGCGGTTTATATGGCTGTACTTTATTTTTCTATACTTCATTCTCCTTATTACTTGATGATGGTGGTGTAGATGTGTTCTCTTGTAAGATCTTACATTTCCTCAAGTTGATGGCTTGACATTGCTCTACATTCCCTCTTGCATTTGTCTTAATATTGCTTGGTAGAGTGCTATGAGGTCTCCTATTAATTACAGTAACAAGTTGTCCCATTTGAATCTCTAAATTCTTCAAGGACGTTATATAAGTCTATAAGATTGAATCATTAGACTTCATATATTACATAAACATATCTTCCAATGTCGGTTTCTTCTCTTGTGGTGGCTAAAATCCTAGGAGATTCATTGGTCTAAATGTCTACTATTGGTTGTAACACCAAGAGAAGTTTGGAGGTTCTCTTCACCCCAGATTATAAAAGTTGGATTGTGAGTTAGGTAGCTGTTGGTTAAAATTGCCTAGAAATTTTACTTCCATACACTGCCTATTCATGTGGTTATCAACACAAAAGTCCCATGTCATTTGTTGGATTTTGACAGCATTCAATGCATCAAACTTTATGGATAATAAGTTAATTTGTGCTGTTAATGCATTGAATGCGTCATCTTATATATACCGGTGACTCTATTGGGTGTAACTCTTTGAGCTGACTATTAGTATCTATTTGATGCCATCTTTTTCAATAGATCATAGGCCTTATCTGTAGACTTGTTCATTACAACTCCTCTAGTAGCGACATCTATAATGGTCCTCAAATAACTTACTAATCCGTTATAGAAAATTTGGACTAATAGACATTTACGGACTCCATGATAAAGACACTTCCTCAATATATCCTTATAGAGCTCACATGCCTCATACAATGACTCTCCATCAATTTGACTAAATGAGGTGATATCATTCTTTATTTTTACTGTCTTTGCTAGTAGAAAAAACTTGGCTAAGAATTTATATGCTAAATCTTTCCATGTTGATATAGATCCTGACAGCAATGACATCAACCAACTCTTAGCTCTATCCCTTACGAAGAAAGGAATAGTCTCAGTCTAATGGCATCGTCAGAGACTTTGTTGTACTTGAAGGTATCATAAATTTTTAATAAATTTGTGATATGCATGTTCAGATCATCATTGGAAGCTCCGTTGAACTGTACAGACTCTTTTAACATTTGAATCATACTCGACTTGATCTCAAAGTTATTAGCGTTGACGATTGGTCGTCGAATACTAGATTGAACACCATTTGTAGTTGGGATAACATACTCTTTCAAATCTCTCTGTGGTATTATAAACACTGGATTATTAACTTGATTATTGTTCTCCTCTATGTTTAAAGATTGTTGGTGTTGTTTACGTCAAAGTTTATGCAAAGTTCTTTTGATCTCATAATCAAAAGAAGTCAAGTTCGTACTTTTTGCCCTTGGCATAAACTGTCAAAGCAAAATAAAAACAAAATTAAAGTAAAAAGAAAAAAATAAATTTTGAATTAAAATGAAGTAGCTTGGTATTAATATTGATCTAAAGAATAGATAGAAATAGTCCTCAACAATGGCTCCGAAAACTTTATGTGTGCTAAAATAGCTTAGTGCAAGTGTACGCTATCGTATCAAGTATTATAGGGTTTAAATCCAGATTATCATTCCCTCAGAGACTATTATACCTATTTCTTTTAACCAATTACTAAAATTACTTTAGTTTACTTTTAGCCAGAAAATTTTAATGATGAATTTTAATTAATTAAACTACTATTATCAAATTATAGCTAATTAAATATCGAAGGCAATCAAAGATTGAATTCATTAATTACGAAGCACTCTAGGGTTTCAATGTGGTGTACCATATGTAGACAACATGTTTTCTTTTAAAATTTTTACCACGGTTGTATTATCATTAATACAACAAGTTATAGCCTCCACCCATTTGGACATATAGTCAACAGTTAGAAGAATGTAAAAGTAACTAAAAGATGAGGGAAAAGGCCCCCTATAAAATCAATACCTAATGTATACTTTAATAGTTAAGTGCAAGCGCACGCTATCGTATCAAGTGATATAGGATTTTAAGTCTAGATATTAATCCCACAGGGACTATGCGATCTAATTCTATAAATTAAGTACTAAAATTATACCTACTTAACTTCTATTCAGAAAACTAAAATTTAGAATTTATTGAACTAATCTAATTCTATCAATTAAATTAAACGAAATGATAAAATTCACAAATAAAAATAATCTAGGGTTTTGACTCGTCCCCTAATACTTCATTGGATTCATTAACCACTTAGTTAATCCTTTAATATCAATTGATTTGTTTAAACATTAATCTCATCACAAGCCTCTACCAATGGTCAAGTGACTATATTACACATTCTAACAATCACCTATATGTCTATGGTAATCAAATCAGAATGTAATTCATTAAAATCAAGTCTAAATCATACCATACATGCCACCTAGGTATATGTCTATCCTAGATGGACTCATAGTTGTTACCCTATGATCATGCATCAAACTACTATACGCTAAACACATGAATCCCTTTATCAAGTTCATTGTGGTTTCTCTATCATTCATAATATTGGCCAAATATAATGAAAGCAATAAACACAAGATAGAATAAATCAATTATAATAATTAAATTCATAACTAAGAATCAATGAAATCCAACTAAATACTAGGTTCACATAGTTTAACCCTACAATAACAAGTTTAGCTCATCACAAAACAAAAGGTATCAAGCCAATCTATGAAGAACAACAAGAATAAGAGCATAATAATAAAAAAATGAGAAGAAAAACTAATCAAGAATATGTATTGGGTCGCTTCTCTCTCAATCTTGACTTGAAGTTTGAATCTTGAATTCTTGGTTTAGATCTTTGCTTTTGTGTTTTGAATTCTTTCTTTTCGTTTTTACCTCTCTAAAGTTTGTGTATTTGACCTTAAAAGAGTATTTTTATTAGTATGAGAAACCCTAAAGGCGAGGGGCTTCGAATCCAAGTTGAAATAGAAGACTTTAAAGGGCTTTTATATGTCGCATAGGCGTCACGGCGTTTAGCTACTAATCTGGGCGCTGCAGCGCCCATCCCTAGTATCGCCTTCGTATTTAGAGCATAATTTCTTCGTTTGATGCTCGATTTGCCTCTCGTTTATTTTTATGTGTCACATTTTCCGTCATGCATCTATTTATAATTAGAAAATACAATTAAATAGCCAAATATTTATGATTTAGAGAAAAATACAAAAGTTGGGTGCAAATCATACTAGTGCTTTTACGCCTCTATCAATACCCCAACAATCAAATATCGCAATAACAAGAATAAGGTTAAGATGCATCGTATATCTTTGAGATACAACACCTAACTTTTGACATCTTTAACAGGAATGATAAAAATTGTTAATGTCTTTGAACAAAGCAGGCCAATAGAGAATATACTATAATTGTTCATGGTTGTCTCTCTCTATAGAAAAATGATCGCCACGAGCAGTAATATGACAAAAATTTAAGACATTAGAAACTTTATTTTTGAGAATCAATGTCTAATAATTTGACCAGGGCAGTTTTTGAAAAGATACGGATCATCCTAATAAATATTACGTACTTCAATCAAGAAATTACGCTTATCTTGTGCACTTTAGTTAGATGAAACTTCTCCACAAACTAAGTAATTTACGATATATGCATACTAAGGTACTTGGCTTAGAGTGAAAAGATGTTCATCAGAAAAATCATCTCGAATAGGTGGAACATCAGTGGAGTCATAGAACTCAAGGTGAGATAAATTATCTGCAACAATATTTTTGACACCTTTTTTTGTTTTTAATGGTTAGATTATATTCTTACAAAAAAAAAAAAGGATCCATCTAATTAAGTAGGCTTTAGCATCCTTCTTAGAAAAAAAGTACATAAGGGCATGGTCAGTAAACACAATAATAGGTGAAATAATTAAATACGAACAAAATTTGTTTAAGGTAAAAACAACAGCTAATAGTTCTTTTTCAGTAGTAGAATAATTCATTTAAGCATCATGCAAAGTGCTACTAGTATAATAGACAACAAAGGGTTTCCCTTCCCTTTATTGCCCAAGAATTGCTCCTACAACATAGTTATTTGTGTCACACATAATCTCGAATGGGAGGTTCCAATATGGTGATTGCATGATAGGAGTAGTGGTGAGTTTGGCAATGAGTATTTGGTATGCTTCTTCACACTCCTGTGTTCATGTGAACTCAACATCTTTTAAAAAAATATTACACAATGGTCTAGATATGGCTGACAATTTTTGTATAAATCTCCTATAAAAACTAGCATGTCCTAGAAAAGATCGGACATCTTTTACCATTTTGAACATAAGTAATTTAGAGATTAATTTAATTTTGGCCTTATCAACCTCTATCCCTTTTTCAGATACAATACGCCCCAAAACGATCCCCGAAGACACTATAAAGTGACATTTCTCCCAATTTAGCACAAGCCCTTTTTTTCACACTTACTTAAAATAACCTTCAAGTTAAGTAGTCATAAATCAAAAGAATCATAAGTTATCTATAAAAATTTTGATGTATTTTTCAACCATATCAGAGAAAATACTTAACATACAATGTTGAAAAGTAGCTGGTGTATTACATAATCCAAATGGCATTCTACTAAAAGCATAGGTACCAAAAGGCATGTAAAACTGGTACTTTCTTGATCATCTATAGTTATTTCATTCTGGTAGTATCTTGAATACCCATAAGAAAAGTATTAAAGAGGATGACCAACTATACATTCTAAGATTTGGTTGATAAAGGGTAATGAAAAAAAGTCTTTCCTAGTGGTTGTGTTTAATTTTCTATAATCAATGCATATTCGCCAACTATTCACTACTCTAGTTGGAGCAGGTATCCTCTTCTCATTTTCAACCATAGTAATCCCAAATTTTTTAAGAACTACTTGTGTTGGACTTACCCATTGACTATTAAATATTGGGTAAATTATACATGTATCCAATAATTTTAAGACTTCTTTCTTTACTATTTCTTTTATTATTTGGTTAAGTCTTCTTTGGGGGTCTCTATAGGGTTGGGCACCTTCCTTTAGATGAATTCTATAGGAGCATATTAATGAAGAAATACATTTAATATCAGCTATGGTCTAACTTAGTGCAGATTTATGTTCTTTTAATAATTTTATCAATTTTTTTTCTTGTTCAGCACTAAGTTAAGAAGAAAAGGTGATAGGAAATGTATCACCTAGTCTCAAGAATACGTGTTTCAAACATTTGGATAATAGAAAAAGTTTCACTTTTGGTGACTCTAGGTTTGTTAGTTTTGGTCTCTCATTTCCTTATAGCAACTCTTCAAAGCACGAATGCCAAAATCGAGTCATTTTATCCTGTAAGTCAAAAGTACCAAATACATCAGTTGTATCATCAAGATAAAGTAATTCTTTAAAATAAAAAGTAAGAATCAAAATCATATTTTTTATAAGCCTCTTCCGATATAAGTGTGTTTATCATGTATGAATGATAGTATTTGTCTTTCTCTTATGCTTGCTTGCCAATGTTCACCTCAAGGGTTATATTCTCAAATGATAATTTCATTAAACCATTTCTACAATTAATAAGAGCATAAGTAGTGGTAAGAAAATGTTTTTCTAAAATAAGAGGGATTTTAGACTCCATGTTAACTATAAAATGAGTATCTAAAATAAGAAAATCAACAGGGTAATAGAATTTATCAATTTGTAATAAAACATGTTCTATTATTCTCCATGGTTTCTTGATTAATCGGTTAACTAATTGTAAGACTACAGATGTAGGTTTAATATCACCAAGTCCTAATTACAAGTAAACAGAATAAGGAATAAGATTACACTTTGCTTGTAAGATAAACAACACTTGACCAAACTTGTGTCCCAATTTAGGAAAAAGTTGTAAGACATACTAGATCTTTATACTTGGGTGGTGTCTTTTGTTCAATCATTGCACTTACCTGCTCTGCCAAGAATGTTGTCTTCTTGATATGGTGTTTTATTTTAATGCTGCACAGATGCTTGATGAATTTTGCATAAGCTGAAACTTGCTTAATCACATGCAATAGGGAAAGATTAATCTTAACTTATTTCAAGTGTTCTAAGATCTCACCTTATATTTTAAAATTTTTTTCAATAGGTCAAAGAGTTTGGGAAATAGGCACTAGGATTGGAAATTTCTTTTTGGGCTCTTTTCAACTGTGGCTTCTTTTTCTAGGGAGGCGTCTTTACTACTTGTGATTATGTTGGTTGGGGAAGTAGGTCACTCAAAATTTTACCACTTTGAGTAGTGACAGCATTTACCTCTTTGAGATTTTGTGTATTAAAAATAAATGCTTATGACATGTATTGCCCTTTTGGATTGGATTGAGGATGAGATAGAAACTTGCCTTGCTCTTGTATAGTTAAGGCACTGGTCAGCTTAGTGATTTGACTCTTGATTCTTTTGTTTTTGTTTACCACCTATGCAAGAACTGTTTCAAACTTTTGATTAATCTTACTTTGTGTCTCAATAAATACTTGTAATATGTCCTCTAAAGAACTCCTAGTTAGTAGTGCATTATTGAGGTGCAATATAAGACTTGGGTGCTTGTTGTTTTTGTTTCCAATAGTTGTTGGCTTGTTAGTCAGATTTTCAACTGAAGTTTAGGTGGGTTTTTTAGCCAGGATTATAGGTTTCAGAGTAAGGTGAATAAGGCTTTTTGTACATCCCTAGGGTATTATAATATTCCTTATATATCCATCTCATCTCACTATAAGTGAGGCAATTTTGAGTCAAGTATTTTGCCTCTCCACAAACAAAACATACATCTTATGACTTAATCCTAACAACCATGTGAGTGACCCATTTATCTTTGGTTTTTAAGGCCTCTAATTTTCTAGTTAAGACCTTTAATTGAGCTTTAAGGTTAATCTTTTTCCTAAGATGAAAAAGTCCACTAGGTCATGACCTATTTGTACTTTCAGTAGCACTAGGTTTAGTCCATGTATGAATTTTTCAGCTAAGTCATTAGGGAATTCGATAGCTTCTTTAGAATTTTTGTGAAAGAACTTCCTATTACACATGATATCAATAAATTGACACTATCTAATTATGAGTCCTTTATAGAAATAGCTAAGTGCCAATTTTCATACCCATGGTGAGGGCACATATTTAACAACTCTTTAAATTTTTCCCAGGCTTGATATAAGGTTTCACTATCTTTTTGAGAGAATGAAGAAATTTATCTTTTTAGGCCGTTAGTTTTATGGTGTGAGAAGTATTTATTGAAAAATACTTGGATCATTTCTATTTAAGTTCCTATAGATCTCAGCCTCAAAGAGTATAGGCAACTCTTTCCTTTGTCTTTTAGAGAGAAAGGGAAGAATTTAAGCCTAACAGTGTCTATGGCCTTGGGTTGGCTATAGAAGGTGGCTACTACCTCTTCAAATTTCCTAATATATATATAACGATTTTCACTATCTAGACCATGAAAAGTTGGCAGAAGTTGTATCATTCTAGGTTTAAAATCCAAATGTGGTGTGTTAGTTAGAAATATAATACTTGATGGTATAGCTATGCGAGTATGATGCAAGTAATCTTTTAGAGTCCTAATGGGGTTATCCTTATTTTGACTCATTATGTTAGAATTATAAGATGAACTAGAAGGTGAATTCACTTCCACTACAAATTGTGGTGGTGGTTCTAGTTCTACTTCCCTCACAAATCTTCCTTATTTATCTCTAAGTCAATGCATACATCATAATAATTTTTTTTTTTACTTTTTCTTTCACAAGAAATTCTCAAGAAAAATTTAAGAAGTGAATAAAAGAAAATAAAATAAGTTAGGTAGTAATACCAATCATAAAATATAAAATAAAATACAAGAAGAAAATAAAATAAGTTAGGTAGTAAAACTAACCATAATAAATAAAAGAAGAAAATAAAAAGAGTTAGGTGGTAAAATCAATTATAAAAAATTAAATAAAATACAATAAGATAACAAAATAAGTTAGATGGTAAAATAAACCATGAAAAATTAAAATAAATTATAACAAACAAGAGAAATTCAAGAAGTAAAATTTTACAAACAAAAAAAAGTAAATGTACAAAGTTACCATTTTTGTATTGATAGACACAACCTACTTTTGCCTAGTGTGCTTTCCCGGCAACAGTGTCAAATTTTGTTTATGCTCAAAATATAATGCGGTTATTGTAATATAGATTGAGGTTTCGATCACACGAGGAAACTTTCGACAAAATAGGTTAGCGAAATATAAATATTAAAATAATAACGAAAGAGAAGATTGAATGTGATATTGATATAAAGAAAATAAAATTATAAATGACTTAAGGAAGAAATTTATAGTGATGTGAGCAAGGCTTCGAGGATCACTAATATGCTTTATAAATCTATTCTATACTTGGATTCAATATTTATAACTCAATTAAATGTTTCACATCTCGAACAATTAATCAAAAGATTTGTATAATATGACATATTTGATAATAAATGTATTTGATACGAATAAACTCCCTGCAAACAACATCACAAACCATGTTCATCTATACAAGTTATCTAAGATCGACAATTATCATTTTGACAATATTGCAGTAAAAGATCAACTTGAATATCAAACAATTTTTATCTTTACAAGTTATCTAAGATTGACAATATATCGATTGACAATATTGCAGTAAAAGATCAACTTATAAAATGATGTAACCAATAACAATTATAATTCAACAAGAATCATATAAAGAAAGCATGACTAAAAATATATGAGACATGAGAATTATAATTTAAAAGTAATAGCTAAGAGATTAGACATAAACAAACTTACAAATATTATAGCTCTAAACAAAGAATCAAAGTCTAGAAGTAGATTTATTATACGTAAATGTTCATATCTAACTTTTTTCAAGAACTCTACCTTAACTAACAATTTATTATTATGACTATTAAAGGGAAAGTATTTGAGATAATTATAAAACATGAAAAACATCCATTAGCCTCATAAAAGTGTCCTTATATAGGCAATGAATGAAAATATGTTAAGTGTGACTTTAATTTCTAATATATTCGGCCACCAATTCATTTACCAAATTGCAATACATTTTTTACAATAGAAAATATTGATTTAGCCTTTATGTTCAACATGAAAGTTGTATTCATTTATCTCTTCTTTCCATAGTCATTGGATTCATGCCATTTAGATTAATATTCAATGAGCTATGGTTAAATTATTAGAGGTATACTGAATTTTAGCTAACAACCCTTTCATCACTTTTCAACACGATGTTGTCTATGATAGCTGCTGAATTAGACATTGTGATCAACAAAAGAGTTTTAGATAATTGATTTAAATTTTTCTATCTTCAAGAATCATACTGATTAGATACGTATTTTTTAAAATACAGTCCAAATACTGGAGGCAGATCAAGCTAAGCAGAAGTTGTAATCTAGTTTTGTTGCATCCTAATTTTGGTCCATTAAATATTATATTTGACTTTTTAACTGTTCTTTAAATTTGTGTAAGATTGAGTCATACTCCTCCAAGTTTAAGAATTTTTTTTATTTGGATTTCTACACTAAGAGGTATATCCATTCCGCTAAACTTATGCAAATAGTATTCATTAATCATAATTTAAGGACAACACTATATTTCAAGTGTAGAAATACAAAAATGCTAAAATTAGTGACATTCTAAATATTAAATAGTGACTGAAGCTCTTAACAAATATGCATTTATAGTGTTCATCAGTATATAAAAATTTAATCGTGTTTATCGTGCAAACAAATCAAATCATGTATACTTATATAAAAGAATCCAATATGGCATATTTATTAAATATGTCTAATTGTTTCGTTTCATGCAATTCGTTCATTAAACGAATCAAATTTATGTTTGACTATCTAATTCATTTACTTTAACAAATCGTGTGAGTGGGTTTAAATTTCAAACTTCTTGATCCACCCAAGAGAGTTTTTTTTACTTAAACTAATGCTCATAAAAAAAAAAAAACTTTTGCACTTGTTTGTATTATATGTCAATATTTTTTAATTCATCACCAAATTAACTATTTATTATCAATATATTTATAAACTCTATGTCAAGATATTTTTCTTATAATATTCTAAATAAAGAAATTATTTTTTATACTATATTATTGTTATTCTATGACATGATCATATTTATATCGTACATCATTTGTTTGATTTATAAGACATGTATTAGGTAAATTTTTTTGTATTAAAAAAGATAATTTTTAATAAATTTTAAGTATTAATGGACATATTTATTATTTGACAAATCTTGAGAGGGGCATATGATATATACTATTGTAAGTTGATTTTTTTTCTTATTCCACAAATTATGATGATTATATTATTCAAGTGTTGATCGTAGATTGTTAACAATATACACTTAATTGTTAACTGTTAAACTAGACAGTTAATTATTTATTATAAACACTACACTTTATTGTTCATTATAAATATTAGATACTTACAGTTGATTACTGACATCAAAAACTTTATTGAAGTGACATGAATATTAACTTTTTCATTTTTTCTTACACTAACGTTTTTACTACTTTACATACAATACTAACTTTTTTATTTTTTTTTACACTAACTTTCTTGCTACTTTACATACAATATTATTTATACTCAATTTTTTTAGTGTAACTACAAAGATAAATAAGTTCACTTACAACTTATAAGTAGTGATTCTTTAGTTGATTATTATAACCCACTACTCTATTTCTCTAACTAATTACTTGTAACTCCACTATCATTTATTATTGACAATGAGCATGGTGAATTAAAGCCGTTCATCAAAATTCAACTTTACCAATTGACACTCTTAGTTTGACACCTTTTTATTATCTTGATTTTCGTTAATAATAACATTTTTAGTAGCATTCTTATTTTGGCTGCATATTAGGTCCAACCTAATTTTAATTGGAAACATAAAACCTAAGCAAAAATGGTAGCAATAAAATAAAAATAATTTTTTAAAGAGAGGTTTCATTAAATAAAATTATACAAATGATAACAAGTTAGGGTTCGTAATGCCCTTAAATACTTGCAATAAAAAAAAATTGAAGTGGTCAAAATGAACACATTAAAATAAACATAACAAAATAAAATAAAAATAAAAACTTAAAATTTAAATTTTCTAAAAAAGATAAAAAAAATTAAAAAAATCGTAAAAATGTTGAAAAAAAAGAGTTTGACCAAACTTTAATTGCGAATTTGAGGGTTTAAACCACATTTTTTGGACAAAAATTTTGCTTAGCTTATAGTGATGGCAGTATTCTTCTATATATTTTAATATATAAAAATATGTAGCATATATACAAAAAGTATATTATTTAAATATTTTTATAGAAATATAATATGCGTTTTTTTTTAAAGAGATTATTATTATTATTATTATTATTATTATTGTCGTCGTCGTTATTACTTCTTAATGAAAGAAGTAGAAGAGCTCTTCAAGTTTATGTGTATAACGGATAAGTACGAATCTAAAATTTGTTTTTCTTCAACTGAGTGATCGAGTAGCTCGCAGACTAAGGGAGCTGTCTTGGGTTTGAGTTCTATTAAATTTGAATTGGTTACCACAAGACAGCTTTACCACCTAAAATTTTCCAAGGGCTGACATGGCGAATTTGAATTGGTTGCTGCAACCAAAATGAAATAATAGAACCGCACCAGATGATGAGCTGTAAGACCCACCAAATTCAAGGGGGTGAAGAAAAACTTTGTTTTGGTGGCAGCCAGCCCAGCCAAATGATGACTCAGTCTCTCTCTCTCTCTATTTCTCTAATGAACCCAACTGAAAAACCTTTAAAATAAAAATCTTTAAAATGCCTTACGCGCAACGGCTTCTTTTCTCTTTGACGTTTTCATAAAAACAACAACTGGTATAATAACACCCCGGGACCTAGTTTTCTATAGTTTCTCGATTACGTGCATAGTTTATTATTTTGTATAAAGTAGGTCCTAATTCCTACCATCGTCAATTGGCCTCATAATTCAAGTTCGAAGGGTAATTTAGGCTTTTTCTTAATTATTTGTATGGACCATTTTGATATAAATAGACAACTATTTTTTATTTGAGAAAAATATAAGACGTTAGTGACCCAGATGTTATTACACCCAATAATAGTTGCACGTTCAAAATTAAACGAGGGAGCGAAAGAACAAGAACCCGACCAATTACTTTTCCAACTTTTCATTTTGTGTTTTTGCCTTTACTGTTTCTCTTTTTCTACGCCTACTTTTCTAACACTTTCTCAACCCCACATCCCCAGAACCCAACTCTTTCTTTTCAATTTTCTGGGAAAATCAGGCCCAGGTATCGCCTGCTTCTGTTTGTGTGCTGGGGTAAAGAGAGAAAAGATAATGGCGAACCCCAACTGGGAGCTCCAGAATTGCTGCAACCGCGATCAAGTCAGGTTTCTTGTGACTATTGGCGTCTTCACCGTGGTTATTCTTGCTGTAAGATTTTCTTCTTTTGCGATCGATGGGTATGTTTGTTTTATATGGTAATGAATTAAAATCTTGATACTCGTGATGTATTATGTGTTCTTTCTTTTTTTTCCTTTCTGAAATTTCTGCTACCAAACGGAGAAACTAATTGTTTTTCTGTTCTTTGGGGATCGAGTAACGGAGCTTTCCATTTGTGCAAACAGCTATTATGATTTAAACTGAAATGGAAAATCTTTTCTTCGTCGCTCTTATCTGCAGTTAGTTCATTCATTGATGCTTATAAATTCTGCTAATATTATATTGAAATGCGAAGATATTCAAATCTATATACGGTTTAGCGGTATGAGAAATTTTTGTACGCAATTTTTTGGACCAATAAACTAAGTGTATTTTGAGAGGATGACTGATTAGGCAAGTGAATGGGAAAATATATTTGAAATTTACCAGTTCAATCTGTGGTCATTCAAAATGGTATGAAACAATGCTGCTCTAAGAAGTTAGTTATAAAGGATGTCCTTGAATTGAAGTTTAAGCAGATGTTAGATTTTAAAATTGAGTTGTACGTATAATTAATAAAATAGTTTATAGATATTCCTCTTTTTAACTTTTCATTGAGTGAATGCCTTGGTATTTGTTTGTTCAACTGGTCTATTGATGTAATCATTTTGTTTCTGGTTGTCATAGCTCTGGAGGACGTTTCTATTGACACCTTTTAAGCTCATTACCGTATTTTTGCATGAAGCAAGTCATGCAATCGCTTGTAAACTCACATGTGGCGATGTAAGAAGCTTCTTTTTTCTATATGATATATGACTACATGGTACATACATGCCTCTTATGTATTTAGTCACAACAACTTGGCCAAATAAATTTTGTTTCTTATTTTCTATATTTTCTTCCTAAATATAGATGGCCAATGACTTGACCATCTAGGTTTAGGAACTTCATTCTTTCTTTTCTTTACATTGAGCATTATGGTTGATCTTTGGTCAGTCAGTTTAGATGAGTTTCCATTTATTCTTCCTGCTCCTTAAATATAATGTGGTGTAGCTCGCTTGTGAGTCTCTTCTTTTTCTTTTCTAGTGGTATTCAGAGCCTGTCAGCTTTATATGTGGAATAACATAGAAACATTCTTCATACATTGTTGTGGATTAGCAACTGAGATTTGGTTATGGAAGCAGTGAAACCTTCTAGTTTATCAATCTTGAAAATGCATCCCAAAAAGTTGAAAAAGTTTCTTCAAGGTTATTGTTCAAGGAACTACAAGTTGCATGACAAAAGATGGAATCATTAATAGCACTTATTTAATGATCAATAATTAGACTGCAAACTTAGCTCTTTCATTCTCCATTTGAGATGCATCTTTGCATTTTGGAGAATTTAACACCAACTTGTATTACATGTAAAGTATTTTATCAAATGTACCAATAAGATTTTACTTTATCTTGATATTGAATGAACTGCTTATTAAAAAAAAAAAAAAAAAGACAAGGAATACAAGTAATGAAAATCTTTTAGGTTTCTATTTGTAAGGGGAATAATTTATTCAAACTCTTATTATGTGCTATCTTTTGAAATTTTCAAGGATTTGTAGGACCTATTCTTCAGTCTTCGCAGGTGTGACATAAATATTTTCCATGTTTGTGAATTAGTGCACATTGTCTGATTTAATTAAAAAAACATTGCTCTTGAATGGTTCTGTATGCACACAGATTCACATATAGTTTCTCAAATGCAGATGTACGTACCATACAAACTGCAGACTTAAACATGGTTATTGGCAATTCAATGATAAATTGCTAAATTTCAACCAGTGAATTGCTAAGAGCCATGTGCAAGTATGAATATGGATGTCCACTGCAGAATGACTAGATATATATATTTTCTATTGCAATCACTGGTGTTACTGATGTCTTATGCTTCAAAGCTCAAATTTCATTACAATCTTGATGCTACTGCATGCAGCTCATATTTTTCTACCATTTTTCTTGGTCTATGCTAAATCAAAGATTTTTTTGTCTACGTCATTATGCAGGTGGAAGGGATGCAGGTTCATGCAAATGAGGGTGGGGTAACACAAACACGTGGTGGTATATATTGGTTGATCCTGCCTGCAGGATGTAATGCACATTTTTCCCAGAAAACTTTAATCTTGTTTGATCCTTTAACCATATTTTCATGCTATGTTACATCACAGTAGGGCATTAGATTCTTACACAATGGTGCTAGATAGCCTGACTTGAGGGCACAATTTTATGACACGGGAAAAGATGCCCATATACACATTCACCCATATGTATATGAAATTGCATGTATTGGTAAATAAATATGCATACAGTTGTATGTGCACATAGATATGAATATACATACATACATGTGCATCTTTGATCTTTATTAATTTTGTGTAAAATAATTTATGCATAAGACATTCCTATTTCCTAGTTCCCCCACCCCCAATCCCCAATCCCCACTTCCTCTCTTTCTCCTTCGTTTTGCAACACTAGAATCATTGTGTTGACATGTTCAGGGCTTGTCTGAGTTACATATAACTTTGTGTATGGTTTTTGTCATACTCTGAGAAGGTATCTAACACAGAGAAGACAACCTCCATGAATGCTATGCCATTCAGTTTCCACATATTTTGGTATTTTCTATAAGAACCATAAAGACTCAAGACTTAGGCTTTTTCACTTAGTTACGGATTCCATTTTGTTTTCAATTATGTTATATCTTGTTACAACCATGTGAACTTTAATATGTCACTCACAGTTTGTATGGTGCTCTCTGCTTCCAGATCTTGGTTCGTCATTTTGGGGAATGGCTATGATACTTGCATCAACAAATCTAACCACTGCAAGAATTGCTGCTGGTTGTTTAGGTCTTGCACTTTTTATTGTGATCTTTGTTGCACAAAATGTAAGATGTTTATGAACAGAAAATATTATTTTCTCCTTATATATTCTTTTAAAAGTAAGTGCCGAAATCTTTTTTGCTATCTCACTTGCTAACTGTTGCCCAAACAGTGGACACTTCGAGGACTGTGTATTGGTGAGTGCTTTCATGATTTATGCAATAACTATTCTTACGATGTTCAAGCTTCTAAGCTCATATTTTTTATATTTGCAAATGGATTTCTTAGGATTCATCATTTTCCTAGCTGTAATATGGATTCTGCAAGAAGAAACTAGTGTCCGTATTCTCCGTTACGTCATTCTCTTCATTGGTATATGCTTATCCTGTCACATCTTCACACCACAACACACCCCCACGCCCCCCCCCCCCCCCCCCCTTCCCTCTCTTTTTTCTTAATGAACTTAGATGCAGCACTTTCTTTTCTTTTTTGTGAAAAGATATGTAGATGATAATCTCTACTCTGGTAATTGCAGGTGTAATGAACAGTTTGTTTTCAGTTTATGGTATGTATTCAGTCGTTCTTCCTTCCTATACCAAATAGCTGTTGTTGGAAAAAAATGGCAAATTTAGTATCATTTAATGCGAAATGAACAAAACAGATATTTATGATGATCTCATATCTCGGAGAGTCCACTCTAGTGATGCTGAGAAGTTTGCAGAAGTTTGTCCTTGCCCTTGTAATGGTGTTGGTTGGGGAGTCATTTGGTGAGCATTTTTGCTTTGAAAATAAGATAATAGTTGATTATTCAGAGACTATATGTACGATTGCTAATATGGAGACATTTTCAATATTGAAATTCACCTGTTATCAATAACTTTTTCTTTTCAATGATGGTTGCAGGGGGATGATATCCTTCGTCTTCCTTTGTGGAGCCATGTATCTTGGACTTGTAATCTTATCTTAAAGTAAAATCTGCTGCCAAAGAGCATTTTAGTGTCTCGTGGAGGTATATTATTTCAACTTTGTTTATATCTTGAATGTAAATTGAAACTAAACTAGTGGATCTTGCAGATGTCAAAAATATAAAATTTAATTTATGGATAAATTATCAAATAGAAAAATGTAAAATTCTCAGTCTCTGTAGCTTATGACAAGACTCAGGAATTTGCAACTTGATCCATCTGTTAACTAGGGTTAGCAAATAAGGTCATGTGTTTGGTACCAACAACATAGTTGATGGGAGTGTCCTACCTGAAGTTGATTATTGTGGATGAGTTGCACTACGAACATCATCAACTGGCATTTACTTAAATTCTTCAAGCGATATCATGTTATATAAAAAATTGAACCTGTGGCTGTGACTTACCTTTTTCCTGTGTAAAATTTCTCTTTTCAGGTTCCAAGACTTCGGGTACCATTTCCTTTTGATGTTGTAGAGAGCAGCAAGTACATTCTTTCCATATAATTTCTTATCATTTGATGGGGTTGGTATAGATTTTTTCAGGGCTGCTTCAGATACCAAGATTGTTTTTGCTTCGCTGGTGTAATGACTTCATTCTTTAGAACCCTTTCTGATGGGGTTACATATTCTTTGATGATGGTTTTGTACAGAAACGTATTACTTATTCATTCACAATTGACGTTGATATTGACTGGATTAAATTGGGAGAGATCTCTCCTTTGTTTGATTTCTAGAACATTATAGTTTCCCTGCTGCTTCCTGCTTTGCTATACCATGTTGAATACAGAAACAATTTGATTATGCACAGCTACCTGAGTCTGTTCCAAGATTTGTTTTGTTGCACAAATTCATTTGTAGTACTATTTACTATTTCATGGTTGCTAAATTATATATATTAAAAAAAGCTGAGTGGTATGTTCGCCCTGATCCTTGTATAGTTGGAAGCTAATTTTGAAATATAACCAAATTCAAAGTCATTCTAGGATACATTTATTGTACTATAAAGTCAAACTCTCTTTTGTTTTTAACATATCCTAAATATTTGGTTATATACAACACTAAGAAAGTCCAACTCTAATTGTTTGGCTAAAAATCAGCAAGGAATTGGACAATACAATAATATAGATGTATGAAAAACTTAGAACATGTAACAGAGAAATCGGAACTTAAGCTTGGACAATACAATAGCCGAATGTATAATGAAAAAGTTAGGAACATGTAATAAAGGGATTGAAGCCTACTTCGAAATTCAACGAGGAACTGAAGAATACAATAATTAGGCTGTGTAATGAAAAATTTGGAAAATGTAACACAGAAATTGAAACTTGCCTCAAAATTCAACCAAGGGTAATAGTCGAGCAAATGTCCATATCCATTCTTTAGTGGATGCATTGTATATTTGTATTCCTATCACCATCTTTACATTCCCTCTCTGTCGTTGATGTCTCTATCCTTAGTAGACATTTAACACGTTGCAATAATTCAGGTATGGCTGTGGATTCCATGGTAACAGAATCAATGAAAGGTTGAATTTTCAGCCCAAAGAATAAAAAGGTGTTTTGACATTCCTCTAATCCTCTTAGCAGAATGCAGATATTTAATAAAAATATTCACTTGACCCACCCGTGAGATAAGGAATTAGTCCAGGATAAAGTCTTTAAGAATCTGGGCACACGTTGCTTGGCCATGGAATAGGGCAAATTGAAAAGTTTCTTTATCAGATATGATTAGTTTAAACATGTGTATAACGACCCGGGATAATAAGCAGTGTTCATAAATTTCTTTTGATAAAACGTGATAGTCATTTACCATAAACTAAGTGAATATATATTTACAAATATGATATAGTTGCGCAATTATACATGTATAATTAGCTCAAAGAAATTGAATGTTGATGAATTCCTATAGGAAAAATGACATAAGAGTGTTCACTCCCTATTTTTAAAATTACTCATTTACATTTTTTGTTATTAATTTTTTTTTGTTAAATTAAATGGAAAATATTACGATTATTGTAATTCCATTGATTATTATTGATTGTCAATTAACTAGTATTGACTAAATGTTGATCGCGTTGACTAGTGACTAATGACAAAAATGATTAAAATTAACATCATCAGACTCAAAATTTTATAATATACACGATGATAAATTTTTTTCCCCATCAATTAAGCATTATAGAGGTGCCTAAAAGTGAGGAGATATAATAGGAGGGTGACAACCACTGTCGTTTAGCCTTAAAAGGTGGGGCGGTGGCATGCACCGCCCCTACTATTGGACAAATCGGCGACCGATCTATTCAATTGTAAGGGAGGTGCATGCACCCCCATTTAACGGCGAACAACGATGGCCACCATCGTGAGATGATGGTCTATCCAATGGTGGGGGCTGTGCAAGCTACCGCCTTATCGCTTGATGGGGAACGACAGTGGCTGCCACCTTCTATCTTCTCTCTATTTTTGGCACCTCTACAATGTTTCGTTGATGAAAAAAGTTCTATCATCACGTAGATAATAAAAATTTGAGTTCGATGATGTCAATTTTGATAATTTTTATCATTGATCACGGGTCAACGCTAGTCAATGATCCATAATTGGCGATCAACATTAGTTCAAGGTCAATCAACGACTGGTCATTGTTGGTTAGTGCCATTTAAATTATGTCATGTGTCTTTTATAAGTAAAAGATTGCATTGCCTTTATTACTATCCAATTTAATAAAAAGGTTAATGGCGAGAGAGTAAATGGATAATTTTAAAAGTAGGATGAGTAAACTATCACTTTCACTATAACTCGAGAGTCCAAATATCCTTGACCTATTCCTATATAAACCAAGATAAGGCATGTAATTTTGTTATAGCTATCTAGAGAAAGGTGAAGGTTTCAGACATTCTTCAAAGGCTTCAATGTACTTTATTACATATATTGACTAAAACTTTGCATTTTTTTAAAAAAAAATTAAACCATACTTTATATATATAGTATTTGAGGCTAAATTTGGTTTGGGCTTGCCTTAAACCGTTGAGGAGATGTTGAGTAAGAAAAAATACGATTAGTGGAGCTTGCTGGTATTAAGAATTAGGTTTTCATTATAACTCGAGAGTCCAAATATCCTTTACCTATTCCTATATAAACCAAGATGAGGCATGTAATTTTGTTATAGCTATCTAGAGAAAGGTGAAGGTTTCAGACATCCTTCAAAGGCTTCAATGTACTTTATTACATATATTGACTAAAACTTTGCATTTTTAAAAAAAAAATTAAACCACACACACACACACACACTCTCTATTTATCTATCTATATATATATAGTGTTTGAGGCTAAATTTGGTTTGGGCTTGCCTTAAACCGTTGAGGAGATGTTGAGTGAGAAAAAATACGATTAGTAGACCCTGTTGGTATTAAGAGTTAGGTTTTGACATCGAATTTGGTGATGTTGTAACTAGGACTGAGTAAAGATTGTGCTCAAGATCAATTAAGACCTTTGTTGCTTTAGAGGACCCGAGAAACACACAAAAATACAATGTTAGGGGTAGGCATCGATTAGGTGGCCAGTGATAGCCCTCTAATGCTTAAGTATGACGGCAGCTTCATGGTGAATCTTTTATAGGGTTCCTACCCAAGAGAGAATGTAGAGATGAAGCCAAGAGAATTTTCTTGCTATAGTAGTTATGTTTACATTTTGTCATGATGTCTTACTTAAATTCAAAAGTAGAGCTAAGTCCTTGAGCATAGAGGAAGTTGACTTGAAGAATACCCTTTAAGAATGATATGCGACAATACTTAATTAGAGATCCGTACCTTTCACAAGGGACAACTTAAAGAAATGTTTTAAGAGGGGGCTTTTGGGTAATTATGCATTTATGAGATTATGAGTATAAGGCATCCTCAAATTGGATACTTTTAGAATAACTAGCTTTGTTTAGGTGAATTGTGAGTGCTGAGTTAGTTTACAGGCTCTATCCCTCTAGCTCAATAGATTTAGTGTTATATTATCCTAACAACTCTAGACAAGTCTAATCCTTATGTTAGTAAGGGACAGGGACCTGGCTCATGCTAATGTAGAGACTCGACATTGGCCTTTTTGATATTTCTCTTTTTAAATCTTATCTTTAAGTTTAGTCATCAGATAATATAGCCTCAAATGGGCAATTAGTGGGCCCAATTATGACGTGGTAGGAGAGTGTATCTTGTTAACGTGTATGCCAATTAATGGGCTCAGTGATGATGTGGCATGTGTCTTAGTTGTAATGACATGTTCTTTAGCAGTAGTACTAAGTTTTGATGTGTGTCCTTGTACGGGTCCCACTTAAGGGCCTTTGGACCAAGTTATGGAGGTCCATAAATCCAAGCTAATACTAAGCTCATTAAGGTGGTTTGACTTAGACAGTGGCTACTCTTTAAGGAGGCTGAGCCTTAAAGCTCAACTGACTTTTATGTATAGCCCAACTGTCACCTAATTTTTTCTTCAACATCAAATCCTTTAGTCTTAGAATTAAGATGAGAAGATAGTAGGAACTATATTTCTTTTGGTGACATGTGGCAAGCTTTCATGGGTGTTTTCTTAATTTTCCCCTCTTTTTTTTTTTAATATAATTTTAATAGAAAATTTCTCACTTTTCCCATATTCTAAAGAACTAACTAAGGGCATTTTTTCCCTTTTACCTGGCAAGAGGGATCTTTGAAGTCATTCCTCCCCGCTCTACTTATTAAGAGTCCCTTTGACATGGACTCACCATGTCTAAATGTGGATCATGCTATTCCTTTAATGTTATGCCAAGTGGCGACATCTGGGGAAGTAGCCAAACAGATAGTTTCATTTCTCAAAGTGAAATTTTTTCCATCATTCTCTCTTTCTATTTCTTTTAAATCTTTTCTAAGTGATGTTTCTTCTTTTACCATAATCCCAACTGACCACTAGTTATCTTCTCTGTAAGTGTAGAACTCTCTATATTCTCTTATTGTATATTTTTTTTTATCTCTCTTTCAATTTTTTTCGTAATTGTTGTTGTCTTTTTTAGGATCCTATAATGTAACCTCATGGTTTCCACACAAATTGATCTACTTACTGGTGTTGCTTTGTGGGCTTTTAAAAGGTAAAGGCTTTCCTTTCCTCTTCTACTTTTTTGCTTCTTTGAATGCTTGAGTAGGATGGAGAAATTAAGACTCAATCTTGATTTTGTAGTAAGAAAGAAAATAAAAGAGGTGACTAATAGTCGTGATGGCCTCTTAGGCTCCGTAGAGCTTAGTAGCGACAGTGAGTCTACAGAGGTAGGGGTGAATCTAGGGACTCTAGTTTTAGCCTTAAAAGAGCTGAAGGTGAGTTTTTAAAGAAAACGCCCATTGAGTCTAGCTCTCATCCCTTAAAGAAAAAGAGAAAATTTCCTTTTAAACAGTCCACTCCTCCATATTTTAGGAAATCCTACATTAGGGGTTCCAAGTCTTCCACCCTCGTTATAGAACCTAAACAATCTAACTTAAAGACCCATATTCCTTTGCCTTTATACTTTGAGGTAACATAATTGGAGCTTATATACTTGAGCAAATGATAAACCATCCCATCCTCAGTCACTCTCAGGATGCCTCGACTTAGGGAGTTTCTCGTATCCCTCATTAAGAAGGAAGTCACTATATTCAAAGAGTTTTCTTTCTTCAGCTTTAGGTTCCCATTATAGTATTCTTTTAGAGATTTACTTGCTACCTTTGACCTAGCACCTGCTCAACTAACCCCAGTCTCTTGGAGGTATTATAGGTTGCCATGTACTGTAGAAGAAAGCCTTCAATGTTGTCTTCTCTGTTAAAGATTTTAAGAACCATTTTCACCTTAGAAGGAACAACCTTGCTGATGGCATCTTTTACGTGAGCTTTTGACAAAAAACACCAACCTTGTTAGCAAGCATAGAGCCTAAATGAACTAGAAGACACTCTGTCTATTTTTATAGGGGATTGAGGCTTCTCAGTCAGACTTGGTCGTACCTTAAAGAGAGTTTGCTCCCACTTGCTTCCTAGAGGTACATTTCTTCATTCCCCCTCTTGTTCTTGTTCCTTTTGAGTATGTTATATAGTTGAGTTATTTTGGTTTCTAGTGTTGAAGAGGCTTTCTAGTTTAATACTTACTGACTATGTTTCTTTTGTTTATGCCTCTTGTCTCATTAGTGTATTATTGGATGAAAGACCTTAAGATGGTCTCCATTACTCAGGAGTGTGTTAACATCATTGATGAAGTTTTTGTTACTTTTGTCAGTGATAGCTCTGATATGTTAGATGAATGTCATTTGAAGGATGCTAGATTGATTAGCTTTCTACTCTCTGAAGTCTCTGAGATAAATCAATGAGCTTCTACATTCAGCCTTTGACCTTTTAACTTTGTTTTTAAATTAATAAGGTTGAGATACCTTTATAGCTTGTCTTATTGACACATCTAGAAAATAGGAGTTTATTTTCAAGTGCAGGATTGTCAAAGTAATAAATAACCTGGTAAGAATGAGGTCAATCCACAGGGAAGTAGAATTAAAATTACAAATTATAAATACTTTTAAGAAAATTAATGCAATAAGATGTTCGCAAATATTAATTCAATTAACTAATTCAAATAAAAGCTAAGGTTAGAGAGATCCACTCTTGGCATAAAAAGTAAGAATATATTTAACTTTTTTTATAACTCAATTAGAATCTTCACACAAAGGAAGTTCTAACCGAAAAATATAATAATTAAAGTTCATCATCATTTATATATTGATTAGTATTTATTTCTTTCAATTATTATACACCAAATCTTATAAATGAGTTCAAGTATTTATTATGCCAATCTTTATATTTGTCTACAATAAATCAAAACTCTCACTTTACAAGAAAGGTTATATACACCAAATCTTGTAAATGGTTTCAAGATTTTATTGTGCCAAGTATAAAATTTGTCAATAATAAATCAAGATGCACCACTTAGAAGAAAGGGTATTATTATTACAAATAAAATAAATACATCATATATAAATTTGCATAACTTAAGAATAAAACATTAAGTTTATAAATAAGAGTTACGTATTACCTTACCAAGAGTTTCATCCTTTCACCTTAGCATAAAGAAAATTATTTGGATATAATAAAACTAAAAAAAAGAAAAGAAATGGAAGAAGAAATATCATGACTTAATAATAAATAAGAGAAATAATATTACAAAGAGATAATACAAAAGATAAGTGTTTTAAACTAAATTCTAACTCTCTAGTTACACACTTTGGCCGTAAACAAGCCATCTATTTATAAAAAAAAAATATGGATAAATCGAGACAAATTTGGAGGGAACCACTTGGATGATGAAAGTCAAGAATGTTAGCATATAATTTGCATTGATTATCATTAATGCACTCATTTGATTATCCAATTCGAAATTCAAGTAATTTGTATTAGCTGTCCTCTAAAACATCAAAGTTATAGATAAGTCTATTATATTTTCAAATTAAGATTTTTCATATGTATTAAACACGTATTTCAATAGTTATGGGCCCAAAACTAATGACTGTTCGGATTGGGCCTATACTAAAAATAAGTTCTATTCTAGGCTATTTTTACCTTTTAAACACTTAAATTTTAAATGCCTTATGAATACATTATGTTATCCCATTGAGTCAGCTTTTCACAGGATCAAGAATCACTCCAATTGGATCTCTAGGTAGAAAGTTATGCCCATTTTACCGAACCTACCACAAAACAGTTAAAAGATAATTAGGTACAATATTGTAAACATACTTAAGTTAAGAAAATTAAATACACTAGTAATACAAAACAATGATGTAAAACTCTTATTAAATGTGTAATTTCAAGTATTCATCACTTATCTTCATGGTTGCTAAGATTTATTTATTGCTTTCGTAGGGGAAAACTTATGCTCTTTCTTTGCAACTTGCTTAGAGTCTATTAAGAAATTGAAAAGTAATGATCGAATATAAAACCTAATGAAGGACTTTCTCAACCTTTCTAAGCCTCAAAGTTTTAGGGCCTCTACTAATGGAGGTTTTGCCGTCTTTCCAACCTCTAAGTCTGCAAGCATAAGCCCTTTTAGAACTAAGAAAAGAAAGGTTCTTGAGATTAGCCAAGCCTCTATCAATTCTCCATGGTCTGAAGATCTTGGTGTTGGACTTAAGGGTAAGGCTAGACATCTACTTTCCTACCTAAAGCATGCTTATAGCCTCTTTGAGCTGGCTCTATCTATTTTCTAGCAAGATTCATTGAGCGCCCTGTCACGAGCACTAGGTCTTGCTCATAAGATAATCTTTACCACTCTTCTTTGTTTTTTTGTTCCCATGTATTGTGTTTCTACTATTGTTGGTGCTCTTCCCTATTGTAGGCTGCTTATGTTCTGGGAGAGCACAAGAAAGTGCTAAAGGTGGCCTTGAGGGTCATAGATGACATAGAGATTCTCTAGATAGCTTTAAAAGAGAATGAAGAGGTCCCAAGGGCTAAAAATGACAAGTACAAGTAGAATTTCGCTTTGGTCAATAAGGAGTTTTTTTATAGTGAATGAGTTATCTTAAAGTCTTGAGGAGAAAAAGGCATTGATGTTAGCCAATAACAAGCTGAATGAAACCAACATGAGGTCTAATGATATTGTGGACTTCCTAGAAAATAGTTTAAGAGAGGCAGTCTAGAAAGAATTGACTCATGCTCACCGCAAGGTACCTGATGCATATCTTGTCCTAGATTTTAGCTTTCTAGAGCAAGGACTCCCACAACTCCAACCTTAGTGATAGAGAATGAAGAAATACCATTAAAGCCTTAGCCAGCTATGCTACTCATAGGAGCCAAAGAATACTAAGGAGGGATCGAGCGAAAACCCCCTTCTGATGTTGACATCCCCATAGACTTGATCACCCATAAAACCAAAAGAGGAGATTATGACAACAATGGTAATGGTGGTGATGAACTACCCTTTTCAGTGACTTCTTTGGTTGTTATCTACTGAGTCCTGAGCTCTTGGTTGTCACTTGCTAGACATTTTGTCAACCATTTCTCTCTTTATCTTTAGTTAACTTGATATTTGATTGTTGAATGATTTAGATGATTGTGTTAAGTATTTTGGCTTTTGGTACTATTTTGTGAATATGTTTTGGGCTTTAGTTGCCATTTTTGTAGACTATTTATAGGGTATGCCCAGTTGAATTTATGCTATTGAGCAACATTAGGTCACTCTCAAGTTTTATGATATTAGGACCTTAATACTTTTACTTAGTTTAATAACTAATTTTTGAATGATCAATGCTTCATCTGATGAATCATATTGTATTTGTCTCATGCTGACTATTAAGTACTTCATCAAGTACTTTACCACGTATTCAACAACTAGTTCTTTATAAGCATATTTCAATTTGAACTTGCTAAAAGGATAAATTGGGGATAACCAACACTTATAATGCATTGAGTCCCTCATAATTCTAAACTTAGGACACTCAATGTATCGCATAATAATCTTAAACTAGGTGCTGATAACTATACTTAAATAACTTATTAGACTTGAGCACCATCAATAGGTGCCATTGAAGGGCTTGTATTCTCTTATTTATCAAAAGCAAGGTAACTAGGAGGGAGGCATAATGTATTGCATAGAGATAAAAATAGTTTTCAATATTCATACCTTTAAAGCTCAAAATGCCTCTACTGTGCTTCGAGTATCATTGACCACTTCGTCTGTATACGGTTGATAAGCATCATACTATAGTTCTCAATTTAATATTGTTGAGAATAATCTCCAGTGGCCTATCTTAGTTAGCCTCAATTACTAACCCTTGCCCTTGGCATTGAACTGTAGGGCGCAAGGAGATAACACACCTTTCCTTTTATATGGCCATATAAAAAGGATGGAGAGATGAGTACATTGTATGATTCCAATGTGATAAGTGGGGAACCATATATCTCTACCTTCTTAGGGTTTAACACATTCTCCTGTACTTAGGACCCCTTTATACTGCGCTCTCCGTTCATAGAAAATGAGCATCTCACTTACTCAAGGTGCTCGAAGTCTCTGCGTAACACTACTAAGGGGATCTCCAAGGGCTTTTCACATTGGCTCAATCCTTAAAGTTTACCCCTTGTTCTTGCATAGGGAGCGTGTTGAGACTATCTCCTTAGAGCTGTTCAACATGTTGCTCTTAAATTAAGATTCAATCAATCTCACTATTTTTCACACTTTGAGAGTATGTTGGTACACTGATAAGGAGCACATATAGTAGCTTGGCAATCATTGGATATACAAGAACATTATTTAATTTTAGTGCTAATTATTAAAAGCGTAGCTAGTACAATCCAAACATCTATATGAATAAGTAAAAAAATAGACATCTTACTCTACCTATAAGGAGTTCTTAGAATTAAATAAATAATTAGGCTTCCTAGAAGCAGTATTAAGACTTAAGTAAGGGTTAAAGATAAGAATTGAAAAATGCTTGATAAGGAGAACTGAGTGTAGATTGGTGATACCCACCTTTAACTGGTAGTATTTATAGAGTTGAGCTACGTTTCATGGATGCTTCACTTACAAGTAAGTCAGCTTATAAGTACCTAGTATAATAATCTTGTCTACTTAATAGGGACCCTTCCAATTAGGGCCTAAGACTCTATCTAGTGGCTCTTCATATTCAAGTTCACTCAGCACAGAACTAGGTCACATTATTTAAATTTCCTTAGTATAATATTTTAATCATATAACTTGGCTATCTAATGTTGGCAAGCTATACTTTTATGGCTATTAAGCTCTAAATCTCCTTCATGAGGTCTAAATTGGCTGAACTGAGTTAGTGTTCTCAGCTTCATCAAAATGAGCAGTCCTATGTGTTAGCACTCCTAGTTTAGCTGGTATGACTACTTCGGACCCAAAAGACAATGCAAAATGGGTCTTCCCTATGGCGGTGTTTGGTGTAGTCCTAAAGTCCTATAACACGCTAGATAGCTCATCTACCCCGACCCCTTTGCAGTCTTCAAGTTTCTTCTTCAATATAGTTTTGATGATTTTGTTCACAACGTTTAGGTACTTATTAGATTGCAGGTGGGCTAGTAAAGCAAACCTGTTGGTGGTCTTTAGATTTTGCAAAAGTGCCTGAACTTCTCATTGTCAAACTGAGTTTCGTTGTCAATTACTAAGGCATGAGGCAAACCAAAGTGACAAATTATAGCACGCATACCAACTAAATAGTCTTCTTTTTAGTGATTGAGTTCAGGGGCTCTGCCTTCGCTTCTTCCAACTAGCATCGGGTCGATGAGATCTACTCCCCAAATGAAAAAGGGTCATGGAGAACTCAGCACCATGAGATTTTTAGAGGCTACCTTAGTATTTTTGTGAACCTTTAATACTTGACACACCTCTTAACTATGACTTAAGTGTCCTACTTCATGTTAAGCTAGAAATATCCCAGCCTCAACACCTTATAGGTGAGAGCTCTGCCTTCTTCGTGATCATATACATCATTTTATATATCTCTTTAAGTACATATTGTCCTTTATGAGGCTGTATGCACCTCAAGTAAGGTAGGGAGGCTCATCTCTTATAGAGTTTTCATTAATTAAGCAATACCCTACTGCTTGATATCTCAGCCTATTGGCTTGAGTTTGGTCATTTAAGGCGACTCTATGCCTCAAGTACTAAATGATATGATCTATCCAATAAGGCCCATTGTCGATTAAGCTTACCTCCCTAGGTTCAGTAGCATGAATACTTAGCTTAGGTATGATCTCTACTAGTACTATTTTGGCCAGCTTTATGGTACTACTGGAAGCCAACTTGTCTAATAGGTTAGCTTGGCAGCTGTCCTCTCTAAGCACCTGTTCAATGTAGATCTCTTTAAATGTACTGATCAGCTCATAAGCTTTCTTCAAATAAGCTTGCATTTTTTTTTTTTGCCTTGTCTCACAGTTGATTTAACTGACCTTCAGTTAGGAGTCACTTTTGATCACTAATTACTGAACTCCCAGGGCTTTAACATTATTTTTCTTGCACTCATAGTGTCACGCCACAGACCCAAAAGATCTAACACACAACATAACTTACACTCATTCAATAATGTGCACTCATAATTAATATTGTATAAAATTTCAAACTTGAATTCTATATAAAAATTCTTAGTAAGTTGCTAGTAGGTTCATCACAACAATTAACCCATGACCATACTTGGTGAAACATAAATCAAATACAACCACACTTAATAAAATAATACATAAGTATTTATTCAATATGGACAAATTAAATATCTTAAACTACGTGTCCACAAATAAAACACTTAAGCAACCTAGTAACTTAGAGAACCCAAAGGACAACAGAAGCCTTTCCAAATTCACTAAGCACACATGTACCTTATTTACCTGAAATCATCATAAACTATAATGAGTATAAAACTCAATAAGCATACTAGTTTTTCATATATCAAAATACAAATACATATACATACACAATGTATATGTATGATATGTTGTGATAAATCAAAATAAAAATCTTATCAAATCACATGTTAGGTAAGTGCTTACACCTTCTTTCAAAACATATAATAGGAATACCATCACTCCATTACTACTTAGTAGAACTTTCATATCACATAATGAACCAAATGTCATCTGTCGATGACATATCGTATGAGAGGAATAACACAAGTGAGGTTTAAATTACACATATATAATGCTCATGCCCAAAGGTAAAAGCCATACCCTTGTTGAAATTTGTGCTTACGTGCCATCCCATAATATATAAATACATAATGATTGTATTTATACAATTATTATTTCTAATAAAATCGTTAATATTATTTTTATTAAATGGTAAGATGCTTGTAACGTTTTAGACATTGTATGATCTGAAGGAGTTCAGATTTGGTCTAAAAGAGTTTAGACCAGTGCTAAGAGTTAGCAAAATCTAAGGAGTTAGAGCCTTGTCTGAAATGGGACAATGACCTAAGAATATATTAGTAATGACATAACTGCAAGGAGTTGTAGATGATGCTAGGAAATATCATTATGCAAGTATGTTCTCAAATATAATGTTCCTAATCTAATTTCATCGATGCGGGTCTATCGGTGGAACCCATTAATATAGATTAGTGTATGTCTATATCTGGATGGTCCAGATGGTTAGTCTTAGCAAACCATGAGCTTAGTAGGAAGCTCGTATAGAGATACAGGTATTCAGTAAGGACTGGATATTGAACAGACTCACGAAGACATCCAATAGACATCTCATAAAGCCGTCAATGGAAGGTCTTCCGAGTTGAGTAGTATTTGTGGTCCTTTGACCTGAGCGCCACGGTGGGCTTGTGAGTGATCCACTATGCTTTGGTTCCACACATGTCAAAAACTTTTCATGGTCTGACCACTGGGTGTCGTTGGGTATGGTCCGATGCTCATGGAGTTCGATGTGCGTAGATATGGGATCCATCAGCTCATATGAGTGGGTTGTATATCCTAATGCTCTAAGATTGTATTTCAGAAAGTCTTGTGGCCGCAAGCATAAACCTCGGAAAAGATATTCTGGAGGAATAAACAATATCACAAAAGTGTTTGTGGATATTGTTTTATGAAATATAAATCTGGAGATAAGTTCGTGGTTGAGCAAATAAAGATTTGACGGTGATGATCTATATCTCTGCTCTTCAAGGATATAAATGATGGAAGGATTATACGAATATGTAATAACCTCAACTTGTATGGTCTAACATGCTAATTTGTAATATCCGTAACGTGTGTGTGGGATATTGTTCACGGACGTATGGAGGAGCTCTTTATGACAAATTAGGTGTGGACCTAGAGAGTCTCACAATATGAAGTATACTCGTTGTGCACTGGGGTAGCGGATTGGATTGAATAGTTCGATCAAATAAATTTCAGCAAAAGAGAACGATTGTTTAGGGATCCCTCGGATTGTACATTTGTCAAGACTTAATTGTTAAGTACATCACTTAATTAATTAACAAGGGTTGTTAATTAATAGAATATTGACAAATGACAAAATTTGTTCCATGATTTGATTTTACTTTTTTACCATTTAACCATGGTAGTAAAAATTAGTAAGGTAAAAAGTAATTATTCAAAATTGTTTTGAATAATTAAATCATATATTATTATTATATTATTAGATAATATTATAATAGATATAGATCATGGTATTGTATTTTAATACAATGAGGAGCCTAGATGTTGGCCATTTAATTACCATTATAATTAAAGTAATTATAATTGTTAGGTAAAGATTAATTTTGGTGGCCATTATTCTAGTGCTTGGTTTAATTAATTCTAAATGGGAGACCAACAATAAAATTGGTGGTGCACTTCATTTTATTTATTTTTGTTTAATCAAAGTGTTGAATAAACAAAATGAATTTTGGCAAAACAATTGAATTCATTTTTTCATTCATTCAATTTTGGGAGAAGAATTTGGCAATGGCAAGGAAGAGAGGTAAGAGAGAGTTTTGGTTTTTGTTCTTTCAAGTGTTGAAAAAATAAACAAACTTCTCTTCATCTCCTTCTTTAATGGATGGCCAAAAATGAATGATATGTAAATGAAGAAAAAGATAATTATTTTGAAATAATTATCATATAGAAATTATTTCTAAGATTAATATACAAGAGTTGTATGTTAAAGATTTTTAATTAATACAAGAGTTGTATAGAAAATATTTACCATCTCCATTTAAGAAACAAAAATTGTATTCAAAAGAGTTTGAATACAAGTGCTGAAAATTCTAAATACTAAGCTACCATTCTAGCTTCTTAATCCCACCAAAAGTTATGGACTAGAATTGTTCAACATATACTTCAAGGTGAGCTCTTCACATGGATTATTGAAGAACTTGAAGAATTTGTAAAGCTACATTCATTAGGTGAGTATTTTACATTATGTTTTTAGTACAATATTGTTCATCATATATATTTTGTATAATTGTTATACTTGTGCATATATATGATATATGTTGAATTTGTTAAAATGGGTGTATTTTGTTATATGCTTCCGCTGCGCATATGGTAATTTTTGAAATTACGTATACACTCGTATAATCACACACTCTATAATACAACACCCAACAACCCTCACCCTGATCATCAGTGAGTCCTCTCACATATACTAATACGCCACCACACAAATGTGATGACTCACTTTTCCTTTAGGTACCAATAGGATCCTCGCTACATACGGAACATATAACATATACTATTCTCGAAGAGGCCGTACATAAAGGCTCTACAAATCATATAAGGTCCCTACTAATTAAATAGTAAGTTCAAGTATCCTTAAAACACAAAACGTATCTCATGGACATTTTTCACTTCAAAAGCTTTCTTTGTTAAATACATTTCATTTTGAAAGCTTACTTTCATAAACACGTGTATGTTCATGCTCAATGTCAATGCTCATATTCATAAACATATTTCTTTCACATTTTATATTAAATATACTTTGGCATAACATAAACATATTTCTAAGCACATTTACAAAATTATACATAAACAATTACTATATTTATTGTGATTTCAGTAAAAGTCTAGTATACTTACCTCTTAATACTTTCGAGTACAAGGCTTAATTCTCCTTAACCTATCAATGGAGATTAATCCTTTCATAAGCCTCACCATTCACACAAAATACTTTAAATAGCTTACAAAATTATACATATTGCACTTATCTCATTGAATTGGGCTAATGACTTGATTTCTCTAAACTTGTCATTCTGACCACTTACACTTAATAAAATTTTCTTATACATCAAATGATGTCCAATTACTCTAAAATCAGAATATATCATTTTTGACTCATACATTATTCTTATATATGAATATTATATCATAATTCATATATAGTTTATTTCATAAACACCATCAAATCTAAACTATTATCCTGACAAGATCAAGATATTTACTAAATAGTATTCAATCTTCCAATTTTATAAAATCATATACTAAGTTAAAAGTTATAAAACTATCACAGAATTACCCTTGACACATATCTAAATTTATGATAAATGTTTCACTTCAAAATCCCTACCAAAAATATTTTAAAATTATTTTATTGCATAGCTTTAAAAATCTGTTAATCAAATACTGCAATGAACTGATACATTTTAAAAAATCATAACAATTTAACCACATTGATCTAAATTCTTAATTTTGAATATATCATATTAGACATATAAATTTATCATATTCCAGAAAAACGTAATTTTTAAAGATCATTCAGTAGATCAAAAAAAATATGTTGTCACTGTAGTATACTGTTAACACAGAAAATTTCCAGAATTGCAGGGCATTTTTATAAATTCACTAAAAATTCAATTTCTGAAATTTTCAATCAATTCAAAGTCTCAAATGATTCTAAACATGTGTAGTTTTATATTCTCTAAAGCAAAACTAGAATTGAAGTACAACAATTTATAAAATTCTCAGATCAAGAGACTATCAAGTAAAAATTCTGCAAATTCATCATGATTTATCAAGTTATCTACATAATCATCATTAATTCTCAATACATCTTACAAAATCTACATCAAGTCCTCAATTTTACATATTCCAGAAATTAAAACTTAAAAAAATTAGCTTAATTAACATCAATAAATTGAGAAAGAGTTATGATGTACCTCTTAAAGCCTAAAATTCTAATTTCTTCTTCTTTTTCTTCTTCTTCTTCTCTCTCTCCCCCCTCTATTTCTCTCTTTTCTCTCTCTAAAAGGGGTAGCTCGACCAAAAATGAGTGAATTAGGGTTTAAAAATGTGTATTTTTATACTAAGAGTCTAACTTTTAGTATTTACAAATTAACTTCCAAAACTTTTAAAGTATTACAATTTGGTCCTTAAAATAAATTTAAAGTCTTGTAAATAAACCAATACTAATAGTAGGTCCTTAATCTATATAAAAAATACTAATAATAATACATAAATTAAGTATCATCCATATACAAATAAAAATATGAATATTATATATATATGTAAATACTTATTCTTATCGGTTGTGGGTAAGTGGTTACTACACATAGACTTATACTCAGCCTCATTTTGTGATCCCTTAAAGCCAAATTTCAATGTATAGTCACCTCAACTCCCTCAGGGTTAATGATTATGACCTAACTTCATTCCCTTGAGCGTTTGAAGCTCCTCCCACTTGCACGTTTCAGGGAGTCATTATTTGTTATGAGCTGAGCTTGCACTTTTCTTCCCCCTCTTCTTTAAGGATTTGAGTGAATTCAGCCACAAAGTCGACAATGGCCTATGCTTTAATGAAAAGGCATGACTTGTAGGCAAATCAATGGAGAACTGCCAAATCCAATAACATGTAAACTTACTTAGCTTGTATAACCATCTCATTAGCTTACCTGATACATCTATTTTCTAGACAATTTGCCTTTGTATAAGTTAGTTAGCACTATAATTGTATGGGTTATAAGGGCGCAACTTCTTAGCTACTACAACTAGAGCTAACACGTATTTCTGAGTAGGTTGATATCTCTTCTGAGTATTAACTAGAGCTTTACTAATATAGTAAATTGGCTTCTTAGTTTAATCATTCTTATCCCTCACCAGTATTAAGTTGGTTGCAGAATTTGACACAACCAAGTATAGTGGGATCACATATCATGCCAAAAACTAACAAGCAAATGGATTTCCTTCAAATATTTCTTTAACTTCTTAAAAGCATCCGCGCACTTAAGAGTTGAGACCATGTTTTTTCTGACCTTTAAGGCTTTGAAGAAAGGTTAGCAATGATTGAAACCTTAGAGATAAACTTGCTTAATACGACTACCTTCCCTGCCAAGTTTGCACATCTTTAACTATCTTAAGTGGTTTCATATCTCTTATTGCTCTGATCTTCTTTGGATTTGCCTCAAACCCCCTCTGCTGCACAATGAAACAAAGAAACTTGCCCTTAGTCACATTAAAGGTGCAGTTTATTAGGTTTAGCTCTATGTTGTGCTTCTTTAGTACCTCAATCATTCTCTTTAAGTCTATTATATGGCCAGTAAGAAGCACTAACTTAATGATTATATCATCTACATAGACCTCCATAGTCTTTTTGATTTGATTATTGAATAGCTTGTTTACTAAGCGTTGGTAGGTAGCCTTAGTATTTGAGCCTGAAAAGCATTACCTTGTAGTAGTACAGGCTTTTGTTAGTAATAAAGGCAGTTTTCTTCTTATCCAAGCCATATATCCTGATTAGGTTGTAACTTGAGAATGCATCCATGAAGCTCAAGAGCTCATGTCTTGAGGTTGCATCAATCAATTGATCAATCTGAGATATGGGAAGTTGTCTTTAGCGCAAGCTTTATTAAGGTAAATGAAGTCTACATACATATACCACTTTCCGTTTGCCTTCTTTACTAGTTTTACATTAGAAACCAACTTCAGGTAGTGAGCTTCTCAGATAAAATCGGCACTAAGTTGCTTGTCTACCTGTGCCTCTATGATCTTGTACCTTTCTTAATGAAAGGTATCCTATTCTATTTGGCTGGTTTGTGGTTGGAATCCATATTTAGTCTATGTCACATTGTTTTTGGATTGATCCAAGGCATGTCCTTGTGGGACTAGGCAAAAATGTCTACATACTCCTTAAGGAAGGTGATCAAAGATTCTTTGACCTCATTGGGCATTGAAAAGCCTATTTTAATGGTTTTTTCTTGGATCACCTAATGAGATGGAGACTGAGATGGGCTCTTCAATGAGTCACGTCCCTTCTCCTTACTCTTTTTTCTTGGGTCCAATGTGGTAATCTGGTAACTTGGTTTTACAGTGATTGGATAATATTTTCTAGCCACTTTCTGGTCACCTTTCACAATAATAGCCTCCCCATTCACTTGGATAGATGGGTCTCGTTCATGTTCCTAAGTTTTTGCTTGGATAGATGGGTCTCGTTCATGTTCCTAAGTTTTTGCTTGGATAGATGGGTCTCGTTCATGTTCCTAAGTTTTTGTAGTAACTTCTCGATTAGTTCAGCCTGATCTTTTGTTATTTGGCCAGTTTAGCTCAACACTTTCATGCTTCTCATTTCTTGCAGGAACTTTTGTCTCTTCCGAAAACACTATCCCTTCCTACAAAAATCACAAAATTACGGTCTTATAAAATTGCATTTGAACATACATAGAGAAATTTTTCTCTTTTTGCATTTGACTAATTTCTACGGATGCAATTGAGACATAAGCATAGCATATATCTTTTCTTATACAAATCAAAGAATATATCTATCCAATTTTTACTAAATATGTACCGTGAATATTTTAGACAATCGTTTTCTCAGAAGTCTCTCGATGTGTTTGCTAATAAAATTAAAAATAGAAGGTGGATGTTGAAAAATGTATTGTTAGTCCTTGAACGGAACAATGTGCATAATGGCGGATTTACCTAAATGTTAGCCATTTAATTTAGGCAGAAGACAATATACGGCTCTTCATTTTGTTCTCCAACTTGAACCACATGTACACTTTCAACGAAACAAATTAATTCGTCTATAAATTGAACAATCTTTAGAACTAATTTATCAAAGAAGAATCTCGATCTCGATTCCTGGAATCTTAATTGTGAATAAATATCTGATGAAACATGCCAATGTACCTTTACACGATCCCATATTTCTTCTTTGAGATATGATGGCACTCTGAACCAACTTTTGGTAAGTAATTGGGACAGTGGTGCATAGAAATAATCTTAAGTAACTAGATAACAATGTTGCTAGTTTGCCCGTTGCTTTTCCTCCTCCTTTATAATCACAAAACAACCAATTTCTTTCCCTGATTCTTATTCCTCTCAAAACGAAGCAGCAAAGTTGGACCTCCTCCTTTCTCATCCCAGGCACTTGGAGCTAACTGTGGCGATTGTGGGAGATCCACGAACAAATGAAGAGATTGAACCTGCAGATAAATCCCAAAAGAAGGGAGAAAAAAAAACAAAGAGAAGAAGAAGCGTCATATGAAAGGAGCTATACGAGAACAAAGAAATTGAAACTGAAAAATGGAATGCCAAGTAATATCACTTCCACGTAGAGCCCTATTTTACACCCCATGGGCTCCATTTCATGTATTAAACCAAGAAATAACTTACGGTTACAGAACAATGAAAATAAAAACAAGGTGTTATCAGTTCTTGCAGTGTATTCTTGTAATTTATCAGCTATTTTGGGTCATTGAATATCTCTCTTTTTCTTTCACCAAGTTAGCTAGAGCGACCTTGTTACATACATCCTTACTATTGTAAGCTCTTATCGATGTCCATCTAGATGTTTGCATGTGCAATTAACAAAATCTGAAAATTGTTAAAATTTGAAGATATGAACATCACTGACCCAAGTGCAAAGATCAACTTCAAAAGCCAAAAACGTGGGGAGAGAAATGGAAGCTTGCTAAAGAGCAATAGACGAGGAAACTGAGAGATGTTAAAAATAATTCTATCAAGATTCATAATATTACAAAAATATATAATTATGAATTAATATGATACATAAATAAAATGACACAATAATTGAAGAATAAGTTATCAAAAATATATTTGTTTAAGCCATTATTTTGATTGATTGTAGCAGGAAATTAAAAGTTAAATTTTCTCTATATGATCCAAATTGATAATTTTAGTGGCTGTCGATGGAAAAAAAAAGGTACTATTTTAAAAAATGAGTTTAAATTAGAGAGGAGACCTAACATTTATATGTAATATTGACCTTTTTATAATGGATTTCAATGAAATTTAAAAATTTATACTTATCACTCAATTAGGTTTTTACACAAAAATTGCTATATTCTAATTTAAAAGTGATTAATAATTTATTGAACTGATTAATTAATGAATTGGCTATTAATTCATTTTTATAAAATAAAAAATTTAATTAATATTAACCCGTATTTAATAAAAAAAAATTCTAACAAGAGAGCGGCAGAGAGACAGTTGGATATGAAAAACTAAGGATTTGCATACACGTAAAAGGTTGATGTAATTAGAACAAAAAGCAATGTATAACGCAGACCTTCAAGTAGCTATAATAAGCAGCAACTTGGATGGACAGGAGTCTCACCGTTACGAATCCTATATTCCATTGCCCGGTGTGAAAGGTTTTCATCGAAAAACATTTTCCTTTAGAGATAAATATCTGAGATAAATCGTTGTTTAGAAAATCGGTGTTGATTAGGATAGATATCTCGTGCATTACCCATGAAACTGTCAATAGGCGCTGCGTTGGAAAATTAGCAGCAAGGATTTTGCATGGGATTGTAGGTCTTGAGGTTCATTAGTCAGCACAGCTTGAGTTTTCTTGCTGGTACTTGCTCGAATTAATGAAAGAAGAGTTTCTGAACAAAATGTTGAAGCAGAGCACTGTCAATGGAGCAGAGTTATCTTTCTTAATGTTTCTTAATAACCTGGCAGTTTGTTAATAATTTATAAAGTAATACTGAGCTGTGAAGATGAGTCAGCATTATTTCTTTCCCGCCAAAAGTTTGGTATACCAAACTTTTGGTTCCTTTAGTTTTTAGTGTATATAAATAGATTGAGTGCACTTCATTTTGCGAATTAAATAATAATTCAAGAAGATCTTTCGTCTTGGAATTTTCTCACACATTTTTTCATCAATCAAATAATAAAATATTAAAAATTTTACATGATATTAAAGTTATAATTGTTGGTAACTGGCACAAAATGATATTAAAGTTATAATTGTTGATAGCTGGCATTATGTAATAGCTACATAATTGTTGGCACACGATGCCAACAACTATGTAATGGTGGAGAGCCATTTCTTGGCTATCCACCATGTTAAACTCTCCTTATAAATGGGAGAGTTTAACAATTCATTGTTATTCATTAAACAATACAAATTAGATAGAGTTTCAAAAGTTTTGAGAGAGTTTTTGAGTGATTTGAGAGAATTGGATGTATTGGAGTTTTTGGTTGTAAAGTTAAAATACTACAATACTTGTATTCTCCATTTTTAATAGTAAAAGATTCTTCTGTCTTCACCCGTGGATGTAGGCTAAAAGCTGAACCACGTAAACTCTTGTGTTTTGTCTTATTTCATTTTCATTATTTTTTTAATTTCGCTTTAACTGTGACCCTGCATTACCCCTCAATTTCCTAACAAGTGGTATCAGAGCTTCTGGTTGAAGGAGGTCACTATTTATGTATACAATCACTATTTATATATATAGGTACTGTTTATACATACGATTACTATTCACATAAAACAATGGAGGGCCGATCCTAGCAGAAAGTATTTTGTGGTGAAAAGCAATGGCAGCAAAATACGAAGTTGAGAAGTTTAATGGAGGTAATTTTATATTGTGGAAAATAAAAATAAAAGCGATTTTAAGAAAAAATAAGTGCTTAGAAGCAATTGATGAAAGGCCCGCTGGTATCACTGATGATATCAAGTGGAATGAGATTGACAGTAATGCAGTTATTGATCTGTATCTAGCACTTGCTGATAATGTGCTATCCAGTGTGACGGAAAAGAAGACAGCAAAAGAGATCTGGGATACTTTCATAAAATTGTATGAGGCCAAATCTTTGTACAACAAGATCTTCTTATAAAAGAGATTGTATACTCTTCGAATGGCAGAATCTACTTCAGTGACAGAGCACATCAACACGTTAAATACTCTATTTTCTCAACTCACTTCCTTGGGGCATAAAATAGAGGCAAGTGAACATGCGGAGATTTTACTTCAAAGCCTACCAGATTCGTATGATCAACTCATCATCAACTTGACGAATAATATCCTAACGGACTTCTTAGTCTTTGATGATGTTACAGCTGCTGTACTGGGAGAAGAATGAAGATGGAAAAATAAAGAAGATAAACAGGAATGTTCACAGCAAGCAGATGCTTTGACAATGATGAGAGGTAGATCAATAGAACATGGCCCTAGTGGGAGTTAAAATCATGGTAGACCAAAATCCAGAAGTAAGAAGAACATCAAGTGCTACCATTGTGGCAAGAAAGGCTATCTAAAGAAGGATTGCTAGGGATTGAAGAAAAGTGCAGAGGACAAACCTCAAGGGAATATTGCAAGCACCTCAGATGATGGTAAAATTTTATACAGTGAGGCAGCAACAGTTGTTGAAAGCAAAAAAAGGTTCTTTGATGTATGGCTTATGGATTCTGGAGCTATATGGCACATGACCTCTAAGAGAGAATTGTTCCATCAATATGAACCTACCTCTGGAGGATCTGTATATATGGGGAATGATCATGCTTTGGAAATCGTTGGAATATGATCCATCAAGATGAAGATGTACGATGGTACTGTTCGTATTATCCAGGAGGTACGACGTGTGAAAGGCTTCAAGAAGAATCTTTTGTCATTGGGACAATTAGATAACACTGGATGTAAGACCCAAATTGAAAATGGGACAATGAAAATTCTCAAAGGCGCACTTGTAGTAATGAAGGCATAAAAGGTTGTTTCAAATTTATACATGCTTAATAGAGAAATACTACAGGAAGGAGATGCATCTATTGCATCAACTAGTTCAGCAGAAGAGTCAACGATAATGTGGCATCGCAAACTGGCCCATATGTCAGAACGAGGTTTGAAGATTCTCTCTGATCAAAATTTACTTCCTGGGCTCAAATCGGTTCATTTACCTTTCTGTGAGCATTATGTCACAAGTAAGCAGCACAGATTAAAGTTCAGCACATCCAGTTCTAGAAGTAAAGAAATTCTAGAATTGATCCACTCTGATGTCTGGCAAGCATCGGTGATGTCCTTAGGAGGAGTGAGATATTTTGTATCATTCATAGATGATTACTCTATGTGATGTTGGGTGTATCCAATCAAGAAGAAGTCATATGTGTTTGAAGCTTTCAGAATATTCAGAGCGCGGGTAGAACTTGAATCAGAAAAGAAGATTAAGTGTTTAAGGACAGATAATAGAGGAGAATATACTGGTGAGGATATTATTGCATTCTGTCAACAAGAAGGCATCAAGCGGCAATTCAGCATAGCTTACACGCCTCAGCAGAATGAAGTAGCAGAGCAGATGAACAGAACCTTGTTAGAGAGAACAAGAGCTATGTTGAGAACTGTAGGTTTAGCCAAGACATTTTGGGCTGAAGCAGTCAAAATCGCTTGTTATGTGGTAAATCGGTCACCATCAACAGCAATCGAGTTGAAGACACCGATGGAGATGTGGACTGGGAAACCAGTTGATTATTCTCTTATTCATACATTTGGAAGTCCTGTGTATATGATGTATAATCCCCAAGAAACAACGAAGCTGGATTCAAAATCCAAAAAATGCCTTTTCTTGGGATATGCTAATGGAGTCAAGAGGTATCGCCTGTGAGATCCCACTACCTACAAGGTCCTCATCAACAGAGATGTGATATTTGCAGAAGATAAACTGCAAAGGAATGATAAAGATGATATCACAGTGAAGGAAAGTCCAGAGACTACAACGGTACAAATGAAAAATAATCAAGTACAAGAAGATTTAGATTCTTCTGAAGCAGCACCAAAGCATGAAGAACAAGAACCAGTAGAGTCTGAGGCTACAGATGATTGTCGATCAACTCGTGAGAGACGACCACCATTATGGCACTCGGAGTATGTCATGGAGGCTCATGTTGCATACTGCCTTCTAACAGAGGATGGATACCAATAACTTTCCAGGAGGCTTCTAAAAGTCAAGATGTTTCTCTATGGATAACAGCAATGCAAGAAGAAATTGAAGCCTTGCATAAGAACAAAACATAGGAGCTGGTTGCATTACCACGTGGAAGAAAAGTCATTAGTAACAAATAGGTCTACAAGATTAAACGGGATGGCAATGACCAAGTGGAGCGGTATCGTACGAGATTGGTGGTGAAAGGTTATGCTCAGAAAGAATGTATTGACTTTAATGAGATATTTTCCCCTGTGGTTCGACTCACGACAGTTAGAATAGTCCTGGCAATGTGTACTACATTTGACTTACATCTAGAGCAGCTAGATGTGAAGACAGCTTTTCTTCATAGAGAACTTGAAGAAGAAATTTATATGCTCTAACCAGAAGGCTTTAAAGAAGAAGGAAAAGAGAACTTGGTTTGCAGGTTGAACAAATCTCTATACGGTCTCAAATAGGCGCTGAGGTATTGGTAGAAGAGATTTGATTCCTATATCATCAGCCTTGGATACAACAGACTTAGTTCAGACCATTGTACATACTATAAAAGGTTTGAAGATGATAATGATTTTATTATTTTGCTATTATACGTGGATGACATGTTGGTGGCAGGCCTCAACAAAGATCGAATCCAAGAATTGAAGGCACAGTTGGCTAGAGAATTTGATATGAAGGATTTGGGACCAGCAAACAAGATTCTAGGGATGCAAATTCACCGAGACAGAAATAACAGGAAGATTTGGCTTTCTCAGAAGAACTACTTAAAGAAAATCTTATAACGTTTCAACATGCAAGATTGTAAGCAAATTAGTACCCCACTCATTGTCAATTTCTAGTTATCCTCTAAGATGTGTCCTAGCAAAGAAGCAGAGAGGAAATAGATGTCTAGAGTACCGTATGCATCAGCAGTGGGAAGTTTAATATTCGTTATGATTTGTACCAGACCAGACATTACTCAAGCAGTGGGAGCAGTTAGTAGATACATGACGAATCCTGGTAGAGAGCATTGGGGTTGTGTCAGGAGGATCCTTAGATATATTAAGGGTACCTCAGATGTTGCTTTTATGCTATGGAGGATTAGATTTTATTGTTAAGGGCTATGTGGATTCAAATTTTGCAAGAGACCGTGATAAAAGAAAATCCACTACTGGCTATGTGTTTAAACTTGCAGGAGGAGCTGTAAGCTTGGTTTCGAAACTGTAAACTGTTGTGGCATTATCTACTACAGAAGTAGAATATATGACAGCTACACAAGCTTGCAAGGAAGCAATTTGGATACAAAGATTATTGGAGGAGCTCAGGCACAAGCAAGAGAAAGTTGAATTGTTTTGTAATAGTCAAAATGCCTTGCACATTGCAAGGAATCCAGCTTTTCATTCAAGAACGAAGCACATAGGTGTTCAATATCACTTTGCTCGTGAAGTGATAAAAGATAGAAATGTGGATATGAAAAAAATTCATACAGATAATAACCTAGCAGATGTGTTGACCAAGCTCGCCAATACCAACAAGTTTGTATGGTGCAGATCTTTGCATGGCCTAGCAGACACGTAGGCAACATGGCTTTGGCGAAGAAGAAAGAATGGTGGGCAGCCATTTCAAAATGATGAATTTATTCAACATCTAGTTTCTGGTGTTGGATCAAATTATAATCCACTAGTAATCTTGATAATAAGTCAGATTATACAATTATTTTTTATGAGACTTATGCTATGATGTTAGCTGAAGACAGTAAGAACTTGAAAAATACTCGTGGTACACACGAGTAACAATTTAATTAAAGTTCACTATGCTAATAAGAATCAAAGAAGGGGATTCAATATTGGATTTGGAAATATGAGTAGTAATTTTCAAACAAAAGTAATAGGATATTCTGGTGCAATAATTTTAAAGGTATGAATAGTAATTTTGGTCGTAGAAGAGCTATATCCTTTAATAACAATAATTAAAATATATCCAATGGAAGTTATAGTAGGAATATATATTAAGGAGAAAGAGGTAATTTTTCTAGTAATAATAAACCAATATGTCATATTTGTGAAAAATAAGGACAAACTACAATCAAATGCTTCTATAGGTTTGACAAAGAGTTTTTCTCAAGGTCCAACAATCTTTTTAACAATTCCAATTCACAATATACAATGGATAACTTAGATTTGGTCAATCTAGTATAGGCCATACTGTCATTGCTCTTGCTTTAAATGATATGGCTTTTAAATAAATCTGCATTTTTAGCAACTCAAGCTACATCAAAAGGTTGTGATGAAAATGACAGTTTTACATTAGATAGCTCAATGGATGCAAATTGGTATATTGATTTTGGTGCTACTCACTACTTGACTCACAATGCAAATAATCTTAGTGTTCAAAATCTTTTCTCAAGTACTGATCAAATCTTTATTGGTAATGGTAGTGGTTAAAGTATATAGCTTATTGGAAGATCATAATTGAAGTCTTCAAATGGTTTTAAGTTGTTTTAAAGGACATGTTATATGTGCCTCAAATCACTAAGAATTTAATTAGTGTCTCAAAATTGGTTTAGGATAATGATGTGTTTATTAAGTTCTATTCTAATCTTTGTTTTGTGATGGACAAGAAGAAGGGCATTCCACTATTGATGGGTGTTGCTAAAAAAAGGCTCTATAGGTTAGTGTTATACCCTCTCAAATATTCTCATTCAACTTCTATTTCAAATTCAAACTATTATCCAAGTTCAATGTTATCTACTTTGTCTTTCAATCAGTCTTGTATGATAAATAACAAGAACTCAAATGAGTCAATGACTGATCCTGTACATAATTCAATCTATTATTCTCAGAGTCATAACAATACTTGTAAAAGTGTCACAATACTTGTAAAAGTGTCAATCTTTGGCACTTAAGACTTGGTCATCCAAATTCTCTTTCTATTATAAATGTACTCAAGCATTATAAACAAAATTTTCTCAATAATAGAGCTTTTAAACCAAATTTTTACATTGCCTGTCAGTATGAAAAATTACATAAACTTTATTTCCTATCAATACTATTTGCAATTTTTATACATTGATCTATAGGCACCAGCTCCTGTTTTATCTAAGGATGGCTATAAATAATACACTAGTTTTGTAGATGATTATACTAAGTTTTGTTGGATTTTTCCCTTAAAAACCAAGTTAGAAGCCTTGAATGCCTTTATCTCTTTCAAGTTACAAGCTAAAAAATAATTTAACCAATCCATCAAGGTAGTACAATCAGATTGGGGGGTGAATATAAGCTTTTTGCCAATTACTTATCCCAACATGGTATTCAGTTGAGGTTAACATGTCCTCATTCACACCATCAAAATGGTGTTGTTGAGAGAAAATATAGACATTTAGTAGAAACTAGACTCACTCTCTTAGCTCAAACAAACTTGTCCTTAAAATATTAGTGGAAAGCCTTTCACATTGCCTTATATCTGATAAATAGATTGCCTACTCTAATTCTTGCTCATGTATCCCATTTCTTTAAACTTTTCTATGCTTTACCTGATTATGATTTTCTTAAGCTTTTTAGCTGTGAATGCTTTCCTTTGTTAAGAGTTTACCAACAGCACAAAATGGACTTTTATATAACAAAATGTTTGTTTTTGGATTATAGAAGGCTACAAGTGTCTTAGTCCTTATGGTAGAATTTACATTGCTAGGTATGTAACATTCAATGAAACTTCTTTTCCTTATAATGAGTTTTGTGTTTCTAAGTCTCAGTCTTATTCTCAAATCATTGATATATGTCACTCTATTATGCAACCTTTCTATTTTGTTTATCATTATCTCAAGTTCTTCCATCAAATAGTAATATTAATAGTCATTCTTCAGTAAGTACTCCAATAATAACTGGTATTCTTCAATTGTTCCCAATGCCATTCCATGCCACACAAGTGTAAATACTTCAAATACTCTTAATACACATCCTATGTTGACTAGAGCTAAGGCTGGTATTATTAAGCCTAAAGTGTTTCTCACACAATTTTCATCACCTGAACCTACTACTGTTAAAGAAGCTTTGTTAGACAAAAACTAAGCTACTGCAATGACTGAAGAATATTACTTGGTCTTTTATTTCTGCTACTGATGCAAATAAAGTGGTGAAACAAATGGCTTTTCAGAATCAAATATAATACTAATGGGACAATTTCTAAATATAAAGTAAGATTGGTGGCTAAAGGTTTCTTTCAAGCTCTTAGTATGGATTATTTTGAAATCTTTAGTCCATTTGTAAACTTCTACTGTTAGAGTTGTCGTATGCTTACCATTGATGAATCATTGGTCTATTAGGCAAATAGACATTAATAATGGTTTTCTAAATGGAGAGTTAACAGAAGCTATTTAGATGAAATAGGCTGAGGGATTTGTTAGTATTGCAAATCTAGATTATGTCTGCAAACTTCATAAGGCCTTGTATGGCTTTAAACAAGCTCCTAGAGCTTGGTATGAGAAGCTGAAAGGTGTATTACTTCAGTGGGGTTTTTCAAACTCCAAGTCAAATATATCCCTCTTCTTTAAAAGAATCAATGGTGCTATTCTACTTATTCTAATATATGTTGATGACATTTTGATCACTAGTTCTCATTCAACAATTCTTGAATAATTAATAAATCAGTTGAACAACACTTTTGCTCTTAAAGATTTGGGTAAGTTTAACTATTTCCTGGGTATAAAGGTTACTCCTTCAGTATCAGGACTTCATCTATCTAAAACTAAATATATTTAGGATTTGTTGTTTAAGGCTAATATGGCTAATTACTAAAGAAGTTCCACTCTAATGGTCATTGGACAAAGGTTGTTAAAGTCAGATGATGAATTATTTTGAGATGCTTCTTTTTATAGAAGCATAGTTGGTATATTACAGTATGTTACTTTCACTAGACCAGAACTATCTTATTTTGTGCATAAGCTTAGCCAATTTTGTGCAACTCCCACTATCAAACATTGGCAGGCTTGTAAAAGATTTCTTAGATATCTTTAAGCCACTATAGATTTTGGTCTTAAGTTTATCTCTTTAGGAAGTCTTGATCTTATAGGATATACTAATACAAACTAAGGAATTGATCCAAATAACAAGAAAGCCATCAGTGGATATTGTATTTTTCTACGTGATAACTTAATTTCCTAATCTTTCAAGAACCAACAAGTGTTACTAGGTCTTCAACTTAAGCAGAATATTAAGCCTTAGCTCTTGTTCAAACTTTTTGTGGCTCAAGTCTCTTTTGTATGAACAGTCTATCTCTCTTAACCATATACCTGTGTTGTGGTGTAACAATCAAAGTGCACAAGTACTTACCTTGAATCATGTTTTTCATACTAGGACCAAGCATATTAAGCTTATCGTTCATTTCTTACAAGACAAGGTTACTACTAATGAGGTGGAGATTCATTTTATTCCTAGTGAGGATTAAGTGGCTGACGTTTTAATAAAGCCTCTTTCTTTATCTCAATTTTCTTACTTTCGCAGCAAGCTCATGGTCTTTCCACGACCTTGAGCTTGAAGGGGGGCTGATATTAAGGTACATAAGATAACATAGCTTAAGTTCTCTTGCTTGCTGGAATTAATGAAAGAAGAGTTGCTTAACAAAATGCTGAAGCAGAGCATGATTAAAGGAGAGGAGTTATCTTTCTTGATATTTCTTATGATGTGGCAATTTGTTAACAATTTGTAAAAGTTGTGTTAGGCTGTAAATATGAGTTGGCATTATTTCTTTCCTGCTAAAAGTTTTTTATAACAAACTTTTGTTTCTTTAATTTCCAGCGTATATAAATAGATTGATTGTACTTCATTTTGTGAATTGATTAATAATCCAAGAAGTTCTTTAAAGTCTTAAAATTTTCTCACACATTTTCTCATCAACCAAATAACCAAATTTTAGAAATTTTACAATAGGCTACCAAATAACAAAATATTTAATGATTGTGAGTCTTAAATTGAAAAAAATTCTTTTGTATGAAAAGAATTATAAGTAAAATTTTTTGAGATATTACTATGAATACTCTTATGATATGACCTAGTTTCGGTAATACCCACTAGTTTAGGAAATAGGCATTAATGCCTAACCCTTAAATAATATTCTGTTAAAATTAACAAAATTGAGTGCAAAGTCTAAATTGCCCTTTAGACATTAAAAAATAATAAAATAACTATTTTACCGTTACAAAATAAATAATTAAAACATTATCGTATTGTTATTTAAAATTTTGTATTTACACAATAAATAAAAATCAAAAACCAAAAAATATCAGGATCTTGCATGTTCTATCATCTGAATAAATAATCATTAACCAAGCAACCATTTTCTTCTTTCCCACTAAATGCAACAAAATAAGACCCAAAATCCATCAGTGAAATCTGGGTGTTTTTTTTATTTCTTTCGATTTTAGAGATTATGTTGGGATTGTGTTAGGTTTAAACGAATAAAAAAATAAAGAATTAAAAAAATAAAAAAATAAGGGTTTAAAGTTGTTGTTTGGATATAGAAATAAAATTGTTTGGATAAAAAAATAAGAATATTTGAACATAGACATAAAAATGTTTGGACTCAGGAATAAGCGTGTTTGGACAATACAACATTTGGTAGATGACAGGACCTTGGTAGATGATAGGACATGACCTAAGCCCTTTTTAGAAGTCGAGGCGGATCTTGCGATAACATAAGACTAACATACACTTCACTCGTTGCATCTGATACCATAAGGCTACGTGCCTCAACAAAAATAAAAAAAAAAACACAATAACTTATGTAGCTATGCATGTCATGGGCCAACTTCAAAATGTGAAGATTGTATCACATTGCACGATTTCCTGTGACATCCTAAAAAAATAAAGGAAAAATAGGAAAATGGTGAACTTATAAGTCAGTGAGTGGACATAATTTGAAAATATTATGTAATTTATATGTATTGTAAATAATAACTTCTTAATAATAATTTAATATTAAATAATACTATATATAATGTACACGTAAAAATCTGTTATATAAAATAATCATGAAATTGATACGGAGTAATCAATAAAACTGTACTGAAAATATAAGTTGTCATAAATATTTATGCTAAGCTGAAAATCATATCAAAATGCTAGGAATCTGAAAATCTGGAAGCGTGAGCTGTTATAAAATTTATTCTGAAGCTGAATATATGTAACATAGCTTTAAAAACATGTATTACATATATACTAAAAATCACACCAAATTTATACCTAGGAAAAAGCTGGTCTAACTTGGTAAGTAACTCACGCACAGGCGAGCAAGGGATCTGAGCTAGTTTAACCTGGCGAAATATTGTATCGTTTGAGCAGAGCAAAATAAACTGATTTAATGCATGCGCAGAGCAACTACACTAAAGAGAAGAGATACGCATATAGTGGTTTAAAAACTACTACTATATACAATTATGGAAGTATAATTATTTTGAAAAAAATATTTTTGTACTGAATGTAATTATAAGTTATACTATAATAAATTTTAAAATATTTCAAAATATACTAATTAGCATAAATATTTATCTATCCAAAAATAAATCATGAATAAAATAAATCTGATAACATATAATCAAATCATAAACTGTTATATTAAAAATTATATATATAGTTATTCACATAAAATTACGTAATTTGAATTGGATCGACTTTTTGAATTTGCTAGTTATCGGTATCCCTCCTATATCATAGGGTGTAAAAATATACTGTTAGTAGCGATGTGTATCATAAAAAAATAACAATATTCTAATTTCACAAAAATATTATCTCCTACGTCACTGAGTATAAATCTAACTCTCTAAACTCATTTCCTATAATTTCTCTTTTTTTTTCTTTTCTATCTCTCTCTCTCTCTCTTGGCTATCTTTTCTTTTCTTCCTTTTATCTTTATCTTTCTTCTTCTTTTTCTTTCTTATTTTTTTATGTTTGTTCCTTTCACGACTTCAAATGAAGCAAAATGAAACAAGACTCCCTTATAAAGCAAATTTTGGCCGCCTAAACTAGCCAATAAAAAAGCCACAATTGTACTTAATATTATTTAAATTCTTTATTATAATAATTTCCAAGCCACAAAGCAATAAAATTTTACTTGAATGATACGTACTTAATATGGCTGGCCACGTGCATGACAATTCCTCATCCTTTATGAGAATTTTGTCCTTAAAATTCATGTACCTATCTTAAACAAATAAAGATACTGAGCTCTATTCTAATCCTTTCGCTCTCACGTAGCCTTTTCTACTGCATGATTCCTCCATAAGACTTTAACTAGCAAAATAGTCTTATTATGTAGTATTTGCTCGCGATAGTTTAATATCTAAACAAACTCCTCGTTATAGGTCAAATCTACCCTTAAATGAACTGGATGAGTATCTACAATATGAGAAGGGTCAGGTATATACTTCAGCAACATGGAAACATAAAACACATTATGAATTCTTGACAGCTCAAGTGGTAATGTTAAGCAGTATACAACTACATTAACCCTTTCTATAATCTCATACGGCCTAATATATTAGGACTCAGTTTCTCTTGTCCACCAAAATAAAGAACCCATTTCCATAGAGAAATTCATAAAGAGACTTTATCACTCACTACAAACTCAAGTTGTTTGCGACTTTTATTTGCATAACTCTTCTGTCTATCTTGAGCTACCTTGAGTTTATCTTTGATAATATTGATCTTCGCACTAGTGGCTTAGACAATCTCTAAACCCAACAGTTTCCTTCTCTAACCTTATCCTATCAAATCGGAGTTCTACATTTTCTTCCGTGTAAAGTCTTATACGACGCCATCTAAATACTAAACTAATTACTGTTATTGTATGCAAACTCCATCAATGGTAAATAATCATTCTAGTTACCCTTAACCTGCAACACATAGGTTCTGAGCATATCCTCTAATTTCTATATAGTTCTTTTTGACTGTCTATCTGTCTAATGATGAAAAGCTATACTAAAATTAAACTTAGTGCCTAAGGCCTTCTGTAAGCTAGACTAGAATCTATAAGTGAATCGAGGATCTCTATATGATAAAATAGACACTGGAGCCCCATATAGCCGTACAATCTCACTCACATATAAATGAACCAAACTATCTAGTGAGTATGAAACCTTATAAGGTATAAAATGAGCTGACTTCGTGAGCCGATAATTCTGTTGGCCTCTGATGTTCTGCTTTAACCTATTGACAAATTAAGCAGTGAGATACAAACTCTGCAATCTTTCTTTTTATACCTTACCACCAATAATGCTATCTCAAGATATGGTACATCTTAGTGCTGTTCGGATGCATAACATAAGTCGAGTTGTGAGCTTCTTCTAAAATCTGCTTTTTTAACTCTAAGTTATTCGAAACACAAAACTTGTTACCCATAACAAATGTCCTATCAACTCTCAACATTGAATTAATCCGCATTACATACCTTACTTCTTACTTATGTTTAACTAATTTAGGATCTTGATTTTGCATCTCTCGAATCTGATCAATTAACATAGGATTAACTTAAAAATGTGTTAGAAGAACTCCAGACTCATCCATAGACAATTCAATTCCTATAGATCTTAATTCAACTAACAATAGAGGATAAGTCACTTTAAAATTAGCTAAAGAGCTTGAAGACTTTCTATTGAGTGCCTTTACTACCACGTTCGCCTTGCCTGGATGATAATCAATTGTACAATCATAATCCTTTATTAGCTCTAACCATCTTTGTTGTCTCAGATTCAGTTCTTTCTATGTGAACAAGTACTTCAAACACTTGTGATTAGTAACGATTTGACATGTGATACCTTACAAATAATGTCTTTAAATCTTCAAGAAAAATAGTACTGCTACCAATTTTAAATCATAGTTTAGGTAATTCAACTTATACTTCTTAAGTTGCCTAGAAGCATAAGTTATCACCTTCCCATGTTGCATCAATACATAACCCAATCCCTGTTTAGAAGCATCGCTATAAATTATAAATCTTTTGGTACTAAATGGAAGCGTGAGAATAAGAGCTGAAGCCAGTCTTTCTTTAAGTTCTTGGAAACTACTTTCACATTCATCAGTCAATTCAAACTTTACATTCTTTCTGGCTAACTTTGTAAGTGGTGCAGCAATCTTATAGAAGTCCTTAACAAACCTTTGATAATAACTTGCTAGACCGAGAAAACTTCTAACTTCTGTCATACTAGTTGGTCACTCCCAATTTATCACAACTTCAAGTTTTTGAGGATTTACATTAATTCCATTTGCTAAGACACATGGCCTAAAAATGTAACTTTATCTAGCCAAAACTGACATTTACCGAACTTAGCATATAACTGTTTATTCTATAAAGTCTGCAACACTATCCTTAAATGCTCTGCATGCTCCTTTGTACTCTGTGAATAAATAAGGATGTCATCAATAAATACTATAATAAACCGATCAATATATGAACGAAATACCTTATTCATAAGGTCCATGAATGCAGCTGGAGTATTAGTCAACCCAAATGGTATTACTAAAAATTATAATGCCATATTGAGTTCTAAAGGAAATTTTAGACACATCAGAATCTCGATCTGATCTTCAATTAATGATACCCTGATCACAGATTAAACTTTGAGAAAACCTTTGCACTCTGTAACTGATCAAATAAATCATCAATGTGAGAGAGTAGGTACCTATTGCGTATGGTGACTTTATTCAACTCTCGATAATTAACACATAGCCTTAAGGTTCCATTTTTTTTTAACAAACAATACTGGTGCTCCCTACGACAATACACTTGGTCTGATGAAACATTTATCTATCGGTTCTTATAAATGAGTCTTCAATTATTTTAACTCTGAATGATATTATGTATGGTGCTTTGAAGATAAGAGCTGTGCATGAAACTAAATCAATACCAAAATCAATCTCTCTATATAAAAGGTCTTCAAAACATATATCTAAAAAATGTCTGACCATGGGCATATCTTTTTATTTAACTTCATTGACTATGGTATCAATGACATGAACTAAATAGGCTAAACATCGTTTCTTAAGTAACCATCTAGTATATATAACACAAGATGGAAGAACTCTTTATTGCACTGCATATAAAGTAAATCTCAATAACTCCATAAATTGGTTCTCGTACTCCTCCACTGTCATCGATCATTATTCTAGTTCAAAGAACTTACTAGCCTGAATATCTTGGTAAACCATAGAAAAGAATTTAGCATTAAACTCTTTACAAAAATCAACCCAACTAATCACTCTTCCATATATACATGAAATTAATGTCCACCAATGTCATGCTTCACCCTTAAGTAAAAATGTGGCAATTGAAACCCTCTCATCATCAGTATATCTCATAACATCAAATATTTGCTCCACTGTGGTTAGTTATTACTCTATATTAGCTGTCTTTGTAATGCCTAAAAAATTCTTTACCCCCAAATTGCGAATATGCTCTATTGTGTTCTCACTTTTGGGTTACGTGTATGCCTGTCTCATCATTGTAACTATAACTATCTGAGCAAGTCCACCTATGGACTGCTCTAAATTTGGATCTATAAAATTATCGATATATAGGTTGTATCTCATATTGTATCACTAACTGAGGGTGCATCTACTTTATAATTAGGTTAGGCTGAGTTTGAGGCCTGGGTTTAAGGGGATTAACTCAATTATCTCATTGCTAATAGGTTCCTCCTTACTCTCTGGTATCGAGGGAGATCCCAGTTCAATTGTAAGTTTTGTACGAGGTTGGCCACGTGAATGCATTATGAGAATCTATAAAATGCATCAATGATGTATCTAACATGTATGCATCATCTACTGCTCTATAGAATTTATAACCATGCTCTGATACCAAATTGACAAGATCCGACCTGAGCCTTTCTCGGAAGTCAAGGCGGATCCTGCAATAACATAGGACTAACATACATTTCACTCGTTGCATCTGATACCACGAGGCTACGTGCCTAAAAAAATGTAAAAACAAATATAATAACTCATGCAATTATACGTGTCATGTACCAATCGCAAAATGTGAATACTGTATTACATTACACAATTCCTTGTGATATCTTAGAAAAAAAAGAGAAAAAATAGAAAATGGGTGAGCTTATGGCTCAGTGAGTGGACATAATTTAAAAATATTATGTAATTTATATGTACAATAAATAATAGCTTCTTAATAATAATTTAATATTAAATAATACTATATAATATACATATAGAAATCTGTAATATAAAATAATCATGAAATTGATACTGAATAATTAATAAAACTGTACTGGAAATATGAGCTATCATAAAAATCTGTATTAAGTTAAAAATTATAATAAAATGCTAGGAATCTAAAAATTTGGAAGCATAAGTTGTCATAAAATCTATTCTGAAATTGAATAAATGTAACGTAGTTCTAAAACATATACTACAAATACACTTAAAACCACACTAAACTTGTACCTAAGAAAAAATTGGTCTAACCTGACTGAGTAATTCACGTACAGACAGAGCGGGGAATTTGAGCTAGTCTAACTTTGCGGAATGCTGCATTGCTCGGACAGAGGGTACATATATGCAAAAACTACTACTATATATTATCATGGAAATATAATTATTTTGAAATAAATATTTCTATATTGAATGTAATTATAACTTATAATATAATAAATTCTAAAATATTTTTAAATATACTAATTAGTATAAATAAATATCTGTTTAAAAATAAATCATGAATAAAGTAAATCTGATAACGTATAATTAAATCATAAACTGTTGTATTGAAATATATATATATTTATCCACACAAAATTGTGTTAATCCTGAACGAAATTAAATTTTAGAGTCTGTCAATTGTCAGTATTTTTTTTATATCATAGAATGTAAAAGTATATTGTTAGTAATAATATGTATCATAAAAATTAAAACAACAATATTCTAACTTCACAAAGATTTACCCCCTAAGTCATTGAGTATAAATTTAACTCATTAAACTTATTTTTTATAATTTTTTATTTAATTTTCTTTTCTATCTCTCTCTCGCATGTCTTTCTCTTTCTTTTCTCTTTTTCTTTCTTCTTCTTCTTTTCTTTTTCTCTCTTATTTATCTTATGTTTCAATTTTGTTTATTCCTCTCGCGGCTTCAAATGAAGCAAAATAAACTAGCCAATCAAAAAGCCACCATTGCACTTAATATTATTTAAATTCTTTATTATAATAATTTTCAAGTCACCAAGCAACAAAATGTTACTTGAATGACACGTCCTTACATGGCCGGCCAAGTGCATAACAGTAGATCTTTCACCTGGTTCTCGGCTCTTCCAATCTGTCGCTGCACCATCTGTTTCAGCGCCTCCATCACGTTGACAAACAGATCCAAAACTCATGCCCACTGCAGGTTCTTTATTTTCACGAGCTGAATTGTCGCCTTCTGTACCATCAACGTTGCTGCCGTTGCTTTGTGGAGACTATATTATTTCATCAGGCACTTGACATCATGATAATTTCGTCTGGCTACTTGATACTCAAATAACAAAAAACCAGCTGAATCAATAGCAATTCTTGGATCCTCCATATCATTCTGAAATAGCATGAGATTTCTAACCCTCCAACACCTCCACATGATCATAAACAAGCATTCTACATCATGATCTGAGGCTTTCATAATCATGCTATATAGGTACTCCATAAACCTTTCAATGGGTAGACCGTCCCAAAGGTTCAACTGTTCAGCAAAATTGCTACAATCCCACACCCTCTAAAGAAAGTACAATAAAATAATGCATGCACCACCTTCTCCACATCATCGTTACAATGCCGACACAGTTTAGATATATTCATCCCACGTAAACTAAATTTTGTGTGATAGGAAGAATGTTGTAATATACACATCACACAAAGATCTTACATGATTTTTTAAAAGATGAAATATTATTTAAATATTAAATAATATATTAAAAAATAAATATTTAATGCTAGCAGGGATTAATTTTTTAAATTAACAATTTAATTATTAAGTATAAAAAAATTTTAAAAAAAATTAAGGAGCTAAAATAAATATTTTCATACTACAAAATTATATACATAAATGGACTTAAAGGAAACTGTTGTACATCTTGGAGAGGCCATGGCCCTCCTAGGTCTTGCAACAGTTCCGCTCCTGCATACAGGTCAGTACCTTCAATAACATGCACGAGCCTGCCCAAACAAAAACTCCACATAGATATCCTTCAATTTTTAGATTACAATCCGCATATTTAACTTATCTCCCTTTAGGGAATTGGGGAATTCTTTTAAGTTTGTGATATTAATCTGTTATCACAGCAAATATTGAAAATTCTCAACTCCTCTTACTGAACATTTCCAGTCACTAACCGGCCTTGCCACCCAAACCAGCAGGAACAGAAAGCTAATCAGAAGATAAGAAAAACCACATCATTCACAACTATTCTTTTATGGGAAAACCGCTAATTTGTTTATTAGTTTACCACTCAACCCAAAAACTTAAGCTGATAGGTGAAAGCTCAATATTAGTATTAAAAACAAGTCTCTAACAGTCCCCCTCACGTAAAACGTGGATTCGAGTAGGTCTGAACTAAGTGAATCTCCCGTCTCCAAGAAACCAAGAAAGCCAATAAACTAGAAATTAACTGAAAACAAACATATAGATGTTCGAACTTAAGACCTTGGCTCTGATACCATATTAGTTTACCACTCAACCCAAAAACTTAAGCTGATAGGTGAAGGCCCAATATTAATATTAAAGATAAGTCTCTAACATTGTTAAATCAAGTCCTACCATACGACATCTTATATAGCACACTTGATTGAGAAGGAGCCCACTTGGTCAAGGGATCTAACTTCATAATGATTTAAAATGTGCATCCCATGATGGCATGATCTATGCACTAATTGCCAAATGTTTAATTCAATATCAAGCAAGAAGAAATAAAAATGAAAAAAGAAAAAAAAGAGCCTTACATTTCACAAATGATAGGAAACTTGCAAGGACTACAATCCAGTAGCTCTCTTCTTATTCCTTGGATGCTACATGTAATATACAAAATAAAAACCATGCAATAGAACCAACCAAATATCTGTCATACTAAGGTTAACAGAAACTCTAGTAAGAGAACAAAAAGTAGAGAATATAGAAAGAAAAAAAAAAAAGAAGAGTGAAGGGGATGTTCACCACCTAATTCCATTTACATTAAAGACTTAGCGTCACACCCGTATCAGAAGTTACCCATTGCACCAGTAATACTGTCGATCTAATTACTACAGGGTTTTGATTGTTTGATGGTAAAACTCATTCTTGTTTACCAGTGATACAGGCTAAGTTCAAAAAATTAGACATAGATGATGAAAGAGTACATAAATTTACCAATTTGCTGCATCCTAGCATTAATTCATGATCACAAATGACAATCTTCATATATCCAAATCATCCTCCGGGTCCTCATCCGAGTCTGGCATCTCATCATCTGAATCACGAAAATAGATTATCTGACCTTTTCTAGCTTTGTCATTAGTCTGCAATTTCCCAGCTAAAAGAAGTGATTCGTCATTTTTGTTCTCGCCTAGAGATCTTCGACCATCATAAATTTGTATGGGTTTACCATTTCCTGAAGCATAGGGAAAGTAGAAAATAATGTTGGCAACAAACAAAATTCAGTTGAAAACATTCTTTCTACTAATTAAAATGAAAGTTCATTCTCATTTGGTAGAAATAAAAAAAGAAGTCTAACATCCATCTATACTAAGTATTCCCACACCTTGGTGCTCAAAAGGAAGCACAACCTTTGCTCTTTCAGTTTGTTCTTCTCTGATAGCTGCAGATTAAACTGCACTGTTGAATGAAGATCAAAATCACGCAAAATTTTTAATGCTATCAAGGTCTTCTCTTGTCAACATGCACATGCTTTTTAGATATCTTTATATGCATTTGAGTGCATTCATGTATTTGCATAATTCTTCTGAAGTATATTCTCGAAACCTTTCTCTGTTAATTGAGTATCAACAAGAGAAAGTTACGCTGTGCATGCATGAGTAAAGAAGCTTAACTACACATTGATGAGTCAATACAGAGAGAGAGAAAGTTACGCCCGACGGCTCAACAAGTAATTCTTCACACTAGAAATAGGTTTAAATAAAAATCATATAAGTTTCTGTTAACACAAATCAGCATAAAAGCCTCCAAGTAGAGAAACAGAGATATCATCATAACCCTAACACCCCAATTTCTTCGCTTGAATCGGACATGAAACATTCCTTTTCCAATATTCTGTTCAAGCAAAGAGAGGTTTTCCAAATCACCTCTCTGTTTCATTGTACATTGATTGAAAGGTTCAAGGCTAGAAACCATTGACGACAAGTATTCAAGAATATTATCTGTGGTCCTGAATTCACGAAGATCTGAATGCTTCAAACAAAAGATACTAGAAATCTGATCTGCAACCATAGAACAATGGTGAAACCATGGTAACAAAAGCAAATGTGCAGCAAATAAACCACAAACTTCAAAAACTTTCACACAACTGGGCAAATTGTTTACACAGTCTATAGCGGATATCACGCAATGCACTTCAAATTGACACCCCTATGGCATCAACTAAACCACAACCTTAATACCCATTTTATTCTATGCGCAATAGAAAACCATAACTTGATACCATAAGAAAGAACACATAAAATTAACACACTAATAAAGATAAAGAAAACAAACCAATCAACAAGATACAAGATATACGTGATTTGGCACAAATTGGCCTACGTCCATAGAGGATTCATGATCCAGTTTTTTATTATTGAAATAGATCACTAAGTATCTTCTTATATTATTAATGATCCCACAAGACCTGTTAGTATCTCCCATAGAGACCTCTAAGTATCTACCCTTGATCACCATTACTCCTTAAGATCTTTTAGTATCTCCTTATAAGAGATTTTTATAAAGAACACAAGAATAGCCCAAGCATCTAAGCCAAAAGGATCTATGGTGTTTCTCTTTTATTCACTCAAAGAACTTAAAGAAAAAACACTCCCCAAAGGTTACACCCTAGTGCACTACGCACTTAGTGCCTACCTAGCTCCTCTATTCTCTCTTATAGTTACATCTTGAAACCTTAAATTCTTAATCTTAAACAAGGGTTTACAAATATTTATATAGGATATATTTCGTGCCTACTAACTCTATTCCTTGTTGGAGTAAGAGTCCATTTATTTTGGAAGTCCAAAACTTCTCAAAACTTCCCAAAACTAAAAATCTTCTGTGCATCAGGCACCCGGCGCTCGTCCCTGAGCACCTTGGCGCTGGGCATTATCGCACCCATTACTGCAGCGCTGGGTTGCTGTCCTGGGCGTCGCGGCGCTCAGCCCTGTAGCGCCTATCTTGCATTTTCTTGCTTCCTTCACGTCTTCAAGTCCCGTTTTACTTCCTCCTTTGTGTCTCACATGTCCTAGACTTCTCCATACGTTGCCCACATGTTCTAGACTTCTTGTGACTCTCCACTTTAGTATTCATCTCAATTTTTGTCAAACCAAGATTGTTGAATCACCAATTTTTCAACAAACCTCTCATTGATTCAAAATCTCTCTCCATGAAGCTAATCACCGTCACTCTTCCTTGACTAATGCTCACTAGCATGGTCTATAAGTCAATCCCAGACTTAACTAAGGCTCTTGCAACTACGGTCTCCAAAGATTTCTGAATGCTGATGTCTAGAGTAGTTCAATATTGTGATCTTCTATATCCCGAAGACACTATAACCACAACCCTTAATGGTGAAAACACATTCTTGCCATTGTTACTCTTTCCACTCATTCTCTTTCGACCCCTACCATAAAGTGATATATCAAAAGCTGCTTTATAGTTTGTTTCAAATCAACAACCCTATGTTGATCCCATTCTAAGCACTTTTCTACAAGCACATAGCCTCCCTCTATGCTTTATCACTCCCTCGATCCTTTTGCTTCCCATTTAGTATTCCTTCCTTATGCCTTCCATGAATCTCCCTATTTTGATCTAGCAGTCCCGAGTCCTCTAGGTCTTTATGAGATGAGGAATGAAATCTCATACCTAATCCCTCTTTTGTCTTTTTCACTATGTAGTCTCAATCTTATCCTACCAATCACCTATGACTTACCACAAGCCATATTTCTCCAATTGGTAAATAACGATTCTCCATGACTCATATGAAAATACTACCCTAAATCCCAAAAATAGTTCATCCATTAGACACTTATTCCTCCAGAAGCTCTTATGCAATCAAGGTCTTTGCCTAGTCATCCAACAAACTTGCAAATCCACCTTCCTTCTATCTTTGTCTTTCTCATAGGACTATCCCTTTGAGTTCCCTAGACACCTTTTGGATCTGCCCTTCAATTTTGATTGTTCTTCTTTTTCCATCTTTATTTTGTGTCCAACTTGAATAATTCTTCTAACTAAAACCTAGATGACGCCATCTTCTTAGTAGTCTCCCTTTTAAGAGTGATCCTTACTCAAAAAAATAAAACTCCCCACTAAGGCCATCATCTTTTCCTCTTTCAGATAATCATCTTCCCTATTGTTCTTCTCTTATATTTGTGAGTCCCCATTGTTGATAACCTTTGCTCTGCAATCTAACACTACTGCCTATGCTTTGAAATTTGTGCTTCAACTCATGCTTTGATACTAGTTTGGACTTCAACTCAAGCTCTGATACCAGTTTGGACTTTAACTCAAGCTCTGATACCAGTTTGTAGCGGATATCATGCCATGCACTTCAATTTGACACCCCTATGACATCAACTAAGCCACAACCTTTATACCACTTTTATTCTATGCGCAGCGAAAAACCATAACTTGATACCATAAGAAAGAACACATAAGATTAACACACCAATAAAGATAAAGAAAACAAACCAATCTACAAGACACAAGATATACGTGGTTCGGCCTAAAATTGCCTACGTCTACGGAGGATCCATGATCCAGCTTTTTATTATTGAAATAGATCACTAAGTATCTTCTTACATCATCAATGATCCCACAAGACTCCTTAGTATCTCCTATAGAGACCTCTAAGTATCTACCCTTGATCACCATGACTCCCTAAGACCTCTTAGTATCTCTGCATAAGAGATTTTTACAAGGAACACAAGAATAGCCCAAGCATCTAAGTCAAAAGGATCTATGGTGTTTCTCTTTTATTCACTCAAAGAACCTCAAGAAAAAACACTCCCCAAAGGTTACACTCTAGTGCACTACGCACTTAGTGCCTACCTAGCTCCTCTATTCTCTCTTATGGTTACATCTTGAAACCTTAGATGCTTAATCTTAAACAAAGATTTACAAGTGTTTATATAGGGTATATTTCATGCCTACTAATCCTATTCCTTATTAGAGTAAGAGTCCACTTATTTTGGAAGTCCAAAACTTCCCAAAACTAGAAATCTGGATTAAAAACAAACTTCTGACTCTTCTGGCGCCATGGCGCTCGTCCCTGGGGGCCCGGTGCTGGGTATTATTGCACCTATCACTGCGGCGCTGAAGACCCAGCGCTGCGGCGCTGGGTTGCTGTCCTGGGCGCCGCGGTGCTCAACCATGGGCGCTGCGGCACTGAGTCCTATAACGCATATCCTGCGTTTTCTTGCTTCCTTCACGTCTTCAAGTCCCAGTTTACTTCCCCTTCGTGTCCCACACGTCCTAGACTTCTCCATACATGTCCCACACATTCTAAACTTCTTATGACTCTCCACTTTGTTATTCATCTCAATTCTTGTCCAACCAAGATTATTGAATCACCAATTTTCCAACACAGTCAAACACCAAAACTATGTAATCATGTCAAAAACTAAGTGAGAATCTACATTTCTCGGCCACAGAAATTGTGGCAGTCAATTTATATCTGGGTATAACTATCTGAGAATGTAGTATACCAATTTGATGGATAAAATACAGCTAGTGGTTGATCAACAGAGGAGACTAGTAAAGTAGCATTTATGAATCAATTTAGGAAAAAGAAAATCATGCAGTAGAATAATAACAAAAAGCTAAGACTAATAATAAGGATTCTATGAGAATCAAGAAATTAGCAAGGTGTAAATCATGTATATACCGTGGGAAAGGAGATTGCTTTGGAGGCCTGCAACTAATGAGATCGATACATGTCTAGCCATTTCACTCACCTGGTAAAATGAGAACAGCCTCATCATAAACTAACGAAGAGAGAAGCGCATCGAAGGAAGAAGCTGGAAATCAACAGCATCAACAAGTATATGCAACATTATGAAATCTTCTAGACAGAAACTAAAAGCGAGAAGCAAAAAGAAATGCATAAACAATAGCATGAAATTTGCTATTGCATCAACAACAAAATCATATGTGAACATGCTGTAATCTTGTAATTAGTTATCCATTTCAATATTGTTAGTAGCTGGCACCGTGTGCCAGCTACATAATTGCTGGCACACGGTGCCAGCAATTAGGTAATTTAGGTAATGGTGGACAGCTATTTCTTGGTTGTCCACTTTGCTAAACTCTCCCTATAAATGGGAGAGTTTAGCAATTCATTCTACAATGCAAATTAGAGAGAGTTTTTGAGTGATTTGAGAAAATTTGGTGTATTAAAGTTTTGAGTTGTAAGGTTAAAATACTACAATACTTGTATTCTCTATTTTTAATAATAAAAGATTTTTCTGTCTTCGCCCATAGATGTAGGCTAAAAATCGAACTACGTAAACTCTTGTATTTGATCTTATTTTTATTTTTATTATTTTTTAATGTCGTTTTAGCTGTAATCCTATATCATCTCTCAATTTTCTAACAAATATGACTTTTGTTTCCACAAAAAAAAAAAAGACTTAATCAGATATTTTACGGGAAAACTAATTATAAAGAGAATTACACATTCAAGTTTAATAAGCTCCCAATATGATTATCAATTTTAAAGACAATATATATATATATATGAAAATTTTATCCCAAAAATCAAGATATTTTCTCTGTTCTAGATTGAGCTATTTACTGCGGTAAAGAAGGATGCATTCCAACAAAGTATTTAACAGCATTGTCATTTGGTTATTAGAATTTCGAATGAAAAACACACCACAATCAATTTGAGCCGAAGTCTTAAGGTCATAATTGTGTTCAAATGATGAAGGAATTTGGCTGCAGTGTTTTTGCATTTACTGGAGTAGGGAAATGAGTTGATGTCATCCTATAAATGATTGTTCCCTTCTATCAAAAATATGTTTTATCAGGTGCTATAGCAGCAAAACGGAACTTCTTTCTACTCTAAAATGGCATCAAATTTTATTCTCAAGTTCTAAAATTATCTTTTTACTGCATTAAAATATGACCCATGATACAATAATCACATCTTAAAGGCATTTGGAAGACAGCGACGAATATCAATCAAGTGATTGTCACTTCCAAAACAATACATGTGACTTTTGTAGAATAAGATAAAAGAGTACTTTAGAAGTGATTTTTGGCAGCTTGTAATTTGCTCAAAATGAGTCATATTTCTTCCAACTGAACTGGGAAAATCCAAGCTTGCAATCCTATCCGATCATTTCAGCACCCAAAAAGCGAGGTCTAGCAGGCCCATGATCTCATAATATCTTTGTTTTTTCAATAAATCGCTTAATTTTTAATTAAGACACTAGACAGGCTAGTCCTCAAAATGCCTGTCATTCCATTGGCTGAGCCTATCCCTCACAATTTTCTTATTGGCACCTGACAGGAAGTTTCCTAGCACCAGCTCAGAAAAGAGAAGGGCTCCTAGTCCAAAGGACTCGTACTAACGTCCAAACTTGGTACAATTTTTGCTGCTCACTAGGAAGCTTCCACCGGAAGAACACAAAACTCCTTAACAGTGGATTCTCATCAAGATCCAAACTCTTAACAAATCCTACAAAAATGACTTAGAATGCAGCAAAAGTCCAAAGCAACATTTGTCATGAAATACGAACCAGAAGACTCCAGTAAGCTCACTTGAACTTCATCAAACTTAACAGGAAAGTCATCGCAGCTACTTGATGCATTATCAATGAAAAATAATTACCATTCTTGTTAGATATTAACACTTCTGGTTTTTTGAATTACTGAGTCAATGGCAACAGAGAAACGACCTTTCCCTTGTCCAAACAATCATGTGAGCACAAACAAACATTAAACAGATGCCCATCAGTACCTAATTATCTTCATCATTAAGCATTCAAGATGTAAAGTGAGCTTCACAATTACAAACAGAAAAATAAAATTACCTTTACCCAGTTCAATAATTTAAGAGTACAACTTATCCAAATTTCTCGTATCCTTACAAAAATTAGGCAAAGATGAAGTTGTTAGACATTTAACATTATTTTATGCCCTTAAAATAAGTGAAATAACATTTTTATTTGATTAATAAAATTTATTCATACATATCATTGAGCATATATTGATAAGCTAATATTTATAAAGTATATAATTTATATATTAGTCATATGATGTTAATGTAGAGGGTATAGATCACAAATTCTATACAAATTAAAATTAGTTCACAGTCATTAATGAAAATGGCATTTCATTATGTAAGGTTGTAGTTTTTTTACTTTTTATAGAGGATGATTTATCTTGATCATAAAATAAAAACTTCGAGTAGAAAAACTAGTGTATATGTTACATTGAACGGGACTATTGTAAATTTCGATTAGGTTAACTTAATGTCATTAATCTGAATTTACAAAAGTTTTAATAAGCTTGATTGATCTTAATTCTAAACAAATAATGAACTTCTATTTTTGTTTTATATCTTTTAAGTTATCACAGAATGAGATCTATATAAACAGTCAAAACCTTAATATCTTTGAGATATAATTTTCTTGTAAAATGGGAGTCAACTTGAGCATTTTGTTTGCAATGCTCACATAAACTATAAAACATACTTGACACGTCCAAAATATAGGAGTTTGTTCTTAAGTACAGGATTGTCGAAGTAATAAATAATCCAGTGAGAACGAGGTCAATTAATATGAAAATGGAATTAAAATTACAAACTATAAATACTCTAAAGATAAATAAACCAATATAAGATGTTTGCAAATAATAATTCAATTAACCAATTAAAATAAATTTTAAGGTTAAGGGATCCACTCTTAGCATATGAAATAAGAATATATTAAACTTTTTTTATAACTCCATTGGAATCCTTACATAAAGGAGGTTCCAATCAAAAGATATAATAATTAAGATTCATCATCATTTATATATTACTTGTATTTATTTCTTTTTATTATTACACACCAAATTTTGTAAATGAGTTCAAGTATTTATTATGCCAATATTTATATTTGTCTATAATAAATTAAGACTCTCACTTTACAAGAAAGGGTATCTACGCCAAATCTTATAAATAGTTTTAATAATTTATTATGCCAACTATAAAAAATTATTTATAATAAATCAAGATACACCAATTTACAAGAAAGGGTATCAATATTGCAAACAAAATAAATATATCATATATAAATTTGTATAACTTAAGAATGAAACATTAAATTCATGACTAAGAGTTAAGTATATCTTATTATCTTATTAAGAGTATCACCATTTCACCTTAGCAAAAATAAAGAAAAAGAAAAGATATAGAAGAAGAGATAACATGACTTTAGAATAGTAAACAAAAGAAATAATACTACAAAGAGATAATACAAAAAATAAGTATTTTGAACTAAAATTTAGCTCTCTAATTATATGCTTTGGGTATAAACAGATCACCAATTTATAGAAAAATATGGATAAATCAAGACAAATGAAGAGGGAACCATTTAGATGATAAAATTCAAGAAATGTGGCAACTAATTTGCATTGATTATCATTAATGCACCCAATTGATTGTCAAATTTGAAATTAATGTGGTCCGAAATAACTTCTACTCAAAATATTAAAGTTATAGATAAGTCTCTTATCTTTCTAAATTGAGTTATCTTATACGTATTAAATAGGTATTTCTCTAGTTATGAGCAAAATATTGATGAATATTTAGATTGGGCCTGTACTGCAAATGAATTCTGTTCTAGGCCATTTTTCATCCTCTAAACGCTCGAATTTCAAATTCCTTGTGAAATATAATATTTTAGCTCATTGAGTCAACTCTTCACAGAATCACTATAATTGAATTTCTAAGGAGAACGTTATACTCATTTTACTGAACCTACCACAAAACAGTTAAAAAGCTAATTAGGTATAATATTATAAACATGCTCAAGTAAGGAAGATTAATGACACTAGTAATACAAAACAATGATGTAAAACCCTTATTAAATGTGTAATTTTAAGTGTTCATCAAATTTTATGAGTCGTAAGAACACATATTTACAAGATAGATTCTAATAAATAATGTCAACTTAAACTGTTTGCAATATTTGATCATTTGAATCTATGACCACAGTTTATTCAATAAATTACTTATTGAATAATAATATTTATTTATAAATTTATTTACAAATATAGACATATTAAAAGTTATCAGTAAAGCATTCAGTGACTTAGAGGCAAATAAATAATTAAATAGGCAAGATAATTTTTTTCATGGCTTAGCTTTAATTATGGACATTAATTAGAGAGTCAATTAAATTGTTATTATTTGTCTAAAGATCAAAGTCAATTTAATTGAATGAGGTTTTAATTAAATAGACTTTTACTTAGTAATATGAGTTACTAGAGTACAGCCCTTGACTTTTAGTGGAATAGCCTTAGATTAACTTAGAAGAATTAATGGGTCATAAGATGACTAGAACTAGACCTTTTAAGTTAGAATTAAGAAGCCTATGGATTTTGCAGTCTCTCCACTTGCTCAAATTCCAGTCAAATTCTAAATTTTTAATTCTAATCAAACTCTAAATACTCAAGGGAGATTCTTATATATATATATATATATATATATATATATATATGGGAGGCAGGGAGTAGTAAAAGAACAATCTTAAACATAACTAGAATAATTCTTTTTACGTAGAAAACAAATTTGGTTACTACTATCAGATTTATTTAAGTATTAGTGAATTTGAAGATTAAAAAGAAATTCACGTGCCCACACGAGTGAGTTTGAAGGTTGAGGATAATAAAAAAAATTGCAACCGTCAATTCAAAGTTTATCAAAATAAGGAATTGAGATAATATTCTATCCATATATATGTAATTATGAACAAGACGGTCTAGTTTCTACAACGTTTATTTTATTAAATAATTTTTTTCTTACCAACAACTAGTATTAGAGTGTCTTATTTTAAATTACATGTATAATTAATTTTTTTATGTATGGTAGCGATTGTTTATTGTGACATCAATTGCATATTTAATATATTTTTATTAATTATGTGACGAATTATTATGCCCATAATAATTCATGATTAAATATTTACTTGTATTTTTTTTAAATTGTAATAAGAGGAGGTGATGGAATAATACTCTCAAACATTGTCAGCCACCACCACCACCACAACAGCCACAGCCACCAAGCAAGGGCCATACACACCAAAGCCACTATTGCTAAGTGAGGCCTCTGCACACGACTAAGTTGCTACTGCTCTCTCACGATCTAATCCAACAATGGCGGCCTTAATACGCATATCAAAATCCTCTTCGATTTCCTTCTCTAGCATGATAAGATCTCTATACTTCTCTTCTTCAGCTACACCAGCCGGCTCTCCAAGTTTCTTGGCATCCCTCATATTGTTGCCGGTGATCTCATTCACAAAGAACTCACCTCTTCTAACCCATTCTCTCAACAGGTTTTACTCTTTCTTCAAAAATAAATTATTTGCTTTTGGTTTTGTTTTATTATCTAATGTATAATGCTTTAACTGCTGCTACTGTTGCAGCAGCGGCCAAGTGAGGTTATGCACAACGACCCTTACTACCCACATCCTTAATTTCCTTCAGAGTCAGATTACTAATATCCTCAATTTCTTTTAAATTCAAATTGTGATAAAAATGGTGCGATTGATGCAATGTTGAAAGAACAGAACAATTTGATTCTTTTTTTTTTTTCCTTCTCCTTTTCGTTTTTACCAGTAATTGTATATGTATTAGGTGGTGTAAATGAATTGCTTTGAGTTTGTAAATGAATTGATGAATAAAGTGAACTTTAGATTTGATGGTGTTCTTAGTGTAAAGCTTTGGAGCATGTTTGGTTGATCTCATGTTATTTATTTATTTTTTAGAAAAACATTTCCATAAAAAATAGTATCATAAATAGTATTAAATCAAATAAAAATTAGAGAGGTCGATTGAATGAAATACAAAAAATACTAAAATAAAATTTAAAAAAATATCACAAACCAATAATTATTTATCACATTAATTTGTATAAATAATTTTTAAGCATAATTTAAATTATTTATTTATCCACCTTTTAATGTGTATAGGGGTAATTTAAACATTTCATTCACACTGATATAGAATCCGCTAACTTTGATGGAAGATTCTGTAACATCTAGGGACTAGTGCATATTTCCCTTGATGGTTAGGTTTTATAGGCTATCTCCCAAATTCTCGAGTATTTGTGGTATTAGTCAACACCTTGAGAGTATTCATTATAATAATTTCAAATATTATAAATATGTAAGGAAATGAAATTTGATATAATAAATTTGTTTGGCTTAAGGATTCAATCTTAAATTTAAACTCTATGTTTAAATTTGTTAACTTCACTATTAGGAATCAATGGTTTCAAAATGGTCCATTTAAAGGTTAAATTAATTAAGTAATTACCTAATATCTATAAATTAAGTATTATTTCAACAACATAATTTCTCATTCCCCATTTCAAAATATTATCATCCATTGTGGTTATATAATGTTATTTATGTTTAAAATTTTCGTTCAAACTAAATATTGTAATAACTTTAAAAAAATTAAATTTACTTTAAGTTCATCTTTTTAAAGAAGCGTTACTAATATTGCATTAAATTCATATATACAAAGATATGAAAAATATCAGTTTTATTTGTAACATTACCAAATTTGACTATGCCTACAAATCGAAGTTGTCTATTGAAATATATTTAGATATTATTTTTTTCATTTCATATTTCGAATATGAATGAACATTGTATTGTTTTTTTCATTATTTTTTAATTGTATTAAAACATTTTGTGGACAATTAAACTAAGATCAATAAAGAAAAAGTCAAGTACAAACTGATTTGCTGCCTTTTAAAATCGGTCAACCGTTTTATAAGTAGTAAAGTAAAATCTCAATACCATAAGGCAGTTACAAGCCGAATAATAACTACGTTAACCAGTTATGCTGGTGATAAGTGCATTTTATTTTTATTATTTTAGTTCTTTAAACTTAACATTTTGTTAATTCTAAGTGTAATAATTATGTTTTTTATGCACTTTATTGTAATTTTTTAGGTTTAAAGCCAATGGAGCTATCAGGGTTGAAAAACTAAGAAAAATAAGGCAGAAGTATCAACATGGAATCAAGGTAGAGTGCCACAGCTACAGGACATGAAACTACAGTGCTGGAGTGGCCAAAAATCCTATTGAAGTTAAAAACTCAGAGTCATGGTGCTGGTAAGTAAAGCTACAGTGGTGGAAGAACATAAAGCCAACACTGCAATGCTAGAAAGTAAGACCGTGACACTAGACATTAGGATTTGAGTCCTAAGTTGACTCAAACTTAGAATTGTTGTCCTAACTTGAAGAGGAAGACTTGTAAACAAAGCACACAAAGACAATTTCAAAATAGGCAATCTTTTTAAGAGTCTAGAGCAGATTTTAGAGGGTTTAGAAAGAAAAATAACATCAAGGAGAATTAAGAAGGCAAGAAGATTGAAGTGCGAAAGCTACATATTTTTATTTTTTTTTTCTCTTCTTAATTTTGTATTTTCTTCATAATGTTGAACCTGGTATGCTTGGGATTTCATAATTTTGTCATGAACTAAATCTATTTTTTAGGGTTTTAAGTAAATCTATATATGTAGTTTAAATTATATTTACCTCTTTGATTCATATTATTCAATAACTGAACTGTTTGTTTTATTTTGTGTTTAATACTTTTTAGATGCTCGATCACCATCTAGACCGATTAAGTAATTTTTATGAACTTGGAAAAAGGATTTTAGGTTTAGCCATAGATTGAATAACATACAATCACTGATTTGTTATAATGAGTTTATATAAGATAAGAATATACTTATATGATATATGCAACCATTAAAGAGAACATAAGCTTAACGAATCCTTTCTTAATTTAATTCGCATATGAAAATAATGAGTTAACTAAAAGGGATGTTCCTACTTAAACATCGAAAAAAGCTTGTAAGTAATTTAAGATTCTTGGTTTGCAATTCTAGTTGAATAATTGATTCAACGAGGGGCATTAGTAATTTAGGAAAAGTGTAGAGTGAAGATTAGAACCCTAAGTTTATCTTTATTGGTAAAATCACAAATTCTACTACTTAACTTCTTGTTATTTTTATTTCTTTTTAGTTTTATTTTTATTTCAATTCTACATCTTTTAATCAATTATTTGGATAAATTGAGAATTGATGTAGGTTAGTACTTAACAAGATAAAATAACAAGTCCTCGTAAAAACAATACTCTATTCATCATTATATTACTTGTTACGATACGTGTACTTGCGTTCTAAAAATCTACAACAGTCAATTGTAAGGTGGTTTTAAATTGACAAACTAGTTTTAAGAGTAGGCAAAAAAAATTGAAAACCGAAAAAATTGGACCAATCTAAACCGAACAAGCTAGTTTGGTTCAATTTTTGTAATTTAAAAAAAATCGTTCAATTCTTATGATTAAGATAATTGCATGGTTTAGTTTAGTTCTGGTTCGATTATATGTATAATCAAAACCAGACTAGAAAATTAATTTTTTTAATTTTTAATATTTTAAAATGTTGATATAAAAAACTAAATATGTTTTACTTTGAAAATTAACTTTAGCTTAGTTGATAAAGCGAGGTTTTAGCCACCTTCAAGTCCTTGGTTTGATTCCAGCTAGTTGTTTTTTTTTAATTATTAATATTTTATAAATAATATAAAATTTTAGAATGTATTTGATTTAAAAATTAGTTATAGCTCAGTTGGTAAAGTGAAGGTATTTTCCTCCTTATATCCAAGGATTGAATCCACAAGTGGGTTTTTTTTTTATTATTAATATTATAAAGTTTAAATATAATATAATAAAATATGTTTTGAATTAAAAATTAGCATTAGCTCAAATGTCAGATTGTCGAGAAACTGGATCGAATCAAACCATGCCTACACCTAACTGGTTTGATAAGTTGTTTATTGTATTAATCCTTTCATTTATTATATTTTGAATTAAAATTTCAGTAAAAAACATCACTAAATAATAATAATATAATAATTAAAAATTTTCAGATTTGACTAAAGTTGTGTGAAGGCTACCATTGATTAAAAAGAAAAACCTTTCATGAATTTATTTATTACATATTGAGTGAAGTAGTTAGGATGTTGTTAAACCATTAGAATATCAATGGTAAGTGCAGACACTTAATTTAAAACCCAAAGAGATTATTGTCAATGGTATATGCCATACTAATATCAGTAGGATGTTGTAGCAATTTGAATTGCAATTAGTTTTTACATTACAAATGAGTACATACATTATTTGTAATAAAATATTTAATATTATATAATTTAAATTATTTATTTAAAAAGTTAAATTAATTAAATATTATAATATAGTTTATTAAGAACTTTAAAAAATTATACATATTAATTTTTAAAATTTTATTACTTATAATAAATAAATAAAACTTAATTTTAATCATTTTATATACATTTTCTATGTTAATAAATTAAATAATAATTGAGCTAATTATTTTATATGTTTATATTTTTTTTTTAAAAAAACTTTTGGTTATTAAATACTAATAATTAGCGTTTCCCGTTTAACATTTTAAAAACATTATATATTTTAATTATAAATACTAATAATTGGCAGTTTCCAGTTCAAGCCCAGTCTGTCAAAAGGAAATCCAAAATGATTAGCGGACCCCAAGTTTGAACTTTGAACGATATCTTACCCGAGACCCACAAATAGAGACCCTCAATTTCAAGATACACCTTGGCCTAAGCTCACCGATTAGAGAAGGCCCAACACACATCAAAGGGACATCCTCGGACCTATCCACTGTCCTCAACCTCAAAGGCGCTCTCAATATCAACTAATGCCCTTGGCAACTTATCCAAAAAAACCGACTGACCGCCTTATCACCGCGGATAGAGCTGAAGAGGTAGTGTCATTTGAGGACTCTAATTGCTTTATTTCTAAAAATCTCAGATTCCTACGATTTTTTATATAAATCCTACTCCTATAATCTCAGAGTGGATTTAAATCAGGAGGATAAAGATATTTTCTAATTTTGATAAAACTTAAAAACCGAATAGAAGCCTATAAAAAAAAATGCTAAATGATTACACAAGGGATCAAATTTTTGGGAAAGAACTAAAAATTCTAATTATTGAAAACATAAAACCTTTCATTTTATCACTATTATTACTTTCCAATGACCGTTTTTTCATAGATCCATTATTAACTTAAGTATCAGAGGGTCATCGCTGAGAATAGTTTTCGGTGTGGCCTAACCATATTGTGGGGTTTAACATAAGTCAAGAGAGATCATCTAAGCCTAATTTAGAGGGATCTAATTCACCATTCCTAATGAGAAATAAATTCAGTGTATAAGCCTATAATTTTTCAAATTCTACATTTAACAGCTTAGCGTCATCTATGGAAATGGTGCAAAAGGTTATAAAAGATAATCCTTTTAATACCGAGATGGAGCAAGGGTAGTCTCTAAGTACTAAAAGATGGTAAGGACTTGCTATATGACCTTCGCAAAAAAGACTTTTTGTATCTCAACCATAGACTTAAAGAAAGAAGAGAAGCAAAAGTCATCGAGGATAATTGAAGGACTACCCTATTAAAATAAGACATGGATCTCCTGAAAAAAATGTTGAAGATTGATTCGCAGCTAGATCCAAAAGTCAAGGACAATCTGAGCTTTATGCTAAGGGAATTCTCAAACATCTTTTCCTTGTCACATAAAGACATGCCAAGGATAGACTTTTCCTTAATCTCTCACACCTTAGTTGTTAGCTCATCCTTTAAACCTATTAAACAGAAGAGAAGAATCTTTAATTAAGAGACGAATGAAATTATAATGGCCAAGGTCTAGAAACTCTTAGTAGCAGGCTTCATTCAGGAGTCCACTACCTGAATGGTTGGCTAATATGGTCATGGTTAAAGAGGCTAATAAGAAGTGGGGGATGTACTTAGACTTCACGGACTTGAACAAAACCTATCCAAAAGGTAGTTTTCCTCTTCCAAAGATTATTTAGCTGGTAGACTTTACGATCAGCCATGCATTTTTTAGTTTTATGGATGCCTTCTTAGGATATAATAAGATTATGATATTTCTACCTGATCAAGAGAATACCTTATATATTGCTTATCGAAGAACCTATTATTAGAAGATTGTGCCATTTTGATTAAAGAACACGGAAGCTACTTATTAAACACTTATTAATAAATTCTTTAACTCTTGACAAAAAGACCATGGAGGTTCATGTGAATGATATGATAGCCAAGTCAATATTGTATAAAGATATTTGAGAGACCTAAGAAACATGTTTGAGATCTTAAAGGAGCATAATATAAAGTTAAATCTGGATCAGTGCACATTCGGGGTCGTGTCGGGTAAATGCATGGGGATTATGATGAGCCAGAGGGAATTAAGGCTAAACCCGATAAAGTTAAGGCCATCCTAGTGATGAAGTTCCCAAGCACAATAAAATATATTCAAAGCCTAGCAAACCAAGTTGCTACCTTCAGTAAATTCATTTTAAAAGCCACTAATAAATGTTTTGAATTTTTTCAAGCCACCAAAAGAAGAGATAAGACAAAGCAGACCATTTAGTGTGAGAAGGCCTATTAGAAACTTAAGACCTATTTGGCCCAGCCTGTGGAATACCAAGGACCAAGAACTAGTTGTTATTTACCTAAGGGTTTTAGTATAAGTTGTAAGCTCAGTCTTAGTAAAGGAGGAATGAGAGACCTAGAGGTTGGTTTACTATTCTAGCAAAGCTTTCACCAATCCTGAAAGTCGCTACCCTTTAGCTGAGAAGCTGGCCCTTACATTAGTTATGTCTGGACGAAAGCTACAACCCTACTTTCAAGCACATATAGTATAGTCCTCATCAATTAGTCCCTAAGACAAATCATACAAAGACCCAACCTCTCTTAGTAAGTTTGATATTAGTTACAAGTTAAGGACCACCATTAAAGGCAGACCCTCAAAGACTTTGATGCTAAATATACGTATGAAGAGTTAGCCATGCCAAAAGACCCCTCTAACATGCCCTAGAATAACCGAATGAGTGGGGACACTTAGATCCCAACTTGGACCTATACATCGATGGGGCATCTAATTCTCAAAGATATGGAGTAAGCATCGTCCTCATCACCCTAAAAGTGGATAAACTTAACATTGCAGTTCAATTTAGTTCTCAACTTCTAATAACGATGTCAAGTATGAGGCCCTCTCAGTTAAAGTCAAAGTTGCTCAATGGGGTCCTAGCAAAAAATGTCCTTATTAAGAGTGATTCGCAATTAGTAGTGAATCGGGTCAATAAGGACTTCAAGACCAGAGGAGATCATATGGTCGCACACCTTCAGAAAGTTAGGGAACTCATAGGGTAATTTGAAAGGGTCGAGATTTAGCAAATTTCACAAGCTAAGAACCATAGGGTAGATGTTTTGGCATGACTGGCATCAACTGAATAAGCTTGGATACCTCGATCGGTACCTCTCATGTTTGTTTCAGAGCTAAGCATTACAGAGGCAATGAAAGTTCTTTAAATTGACCCTCATCTAAGCTGGATGAATCCAATCAAAAAGTATATAAAGAATGGGAAATTACCCAGGATAAGTTAGAGACTCGCCAAATTAGTTACACATTTGCTCGGTACATATTGATTGATTGTACCCTACCACTGAAGGCATTCTCTCCATATTTAAGCTGTTTGAGGCCTAACAAAATTGAGTATGTACTTCAAGAAATTCACAAGGGAATATATAGGAACCAATCTAGGAAAAATTCCTTAGCCCATAAAGCTCTCAAATTAGTATACTATTAGTCCATAATACTTCAAGACGCCAATGAATTAGTATGAAAATGCGATAGTTATCAAAGGTATACCGATAACATCATACATTTCCTAATAATCTAAGGACTATATCCAATGATAAGTGCATTTTATACATTAAATTGTATCTTTTCTAAACTTGATAATTGCTTAATTTAAATAAGAATATATTATTTTTTTATGTGTATTAATTTCATTTTGTAGGTTTCAAGTTAATAGAGGTATTTGGGATGAAAATTCAAAGAAAACAAGCAAAAACAAATCAAATATGCTACAGTGCAATAAATAGTATAGTTGTTATAGTTCCTTACTATAGTATTGCTACTATAGTGCTCGGCGCCTAGGTATTAAATAGAGCAGAATGCCTGGCGCCCAGGCGCTACCACATATTTTGTTACCTATTTTCTTACCCTAATTTGAAATTTATAAATAAAACCCTTTAACCATTTCCCACACCATCGAAAAGGAGGCAGGAAATACACAAAGGAGATCAGGACTTGAGCTCAAATATGAAGAGAAGAAAGAATATCTCCAAGGTTTCTTGAGCATCATTGAAGACATTTGAGGGATTGAAACCTTAGAGACATCCCCAACTTTGGTTTTATCTTTCTTTTCTTTATATTTTCTCTTTTTTTTTAATTTTTAGTTATAAATATTGTTTGAACAAGTTTGTATCTATAGATTTCTTGATAATTTTAGTTATTATTGGATTTATGTGTGATTAAACTTGAATTCTAAGGTTTGATGTAGTTTTATTTATATTATATGTGGATGATTTATTATATTTTTGTGTAATTCATTTATGTTTCTCTATGCTTAATGCTTTCAATTGATTGAGAAATAAATTGGTTGTTATGGATTTATGGATTGATACTTGGGAAAGCTTGACCATTTATCGAATTTGGAAAACATAGCCTTAGGTTGTTATTGAGTCGAGAGGCTAATAGTACTTAGGTAATCATCGTAGTTTTCTCAATGATTGTATGTGATGCAAACTAAGTGTTTGAGAAAATATGTGAGAACACTCGGGGTGTAACATTATACCTAAGATCTCATTGACACTCGAAAAAGGTAATAAGATTAATCATTGGGTAATCAATTTAGAGATTGTGTAATGCATGTATAGGTAAACAAGTTAGATAAGGATATCAACTTGAATATGTATACATAATATCTCATTTGACACTCGAGAGAAGTAATGATATTAGTCCTAATCCCTTGATTAATGGATTGAATAAAATTGCTAAATAGGAAGAACATAGGAAGAATAGAATGAAATCAATATTCTAGGATCCCATTTTTATAAAATTCACCATATCGCAAGATTATCATTTTTTTTTTGTTAGATTATATATTCTAGGGTTTGATGGAACTCTATTGGACATTATGTATTGATGTTGTTATGTGATTAATAACTATTTTTTGTTATTCGTTTATACTTTTTATGTGCTTAATGCTTTTAATTGTATTGAAAAATAGATTGGATGATTTAAACATTTAGGTTATGTGCTTGAAAAATTTTAAACCATATGTTGATTGTAAAAGTATAGCTTTGAGTTTGTTGAGTTAGGAGACTAATGAACTTAGGGTAGTCACATAAGGATAGCTTAATGCATATATGTATAACGGGTTAGATAGGGAGATCAACTTAGTTGTATATGCATAGAGTCTCATTTAGCACTTGGGAGAGGGAATGAGATTAGTCTTAAGCCCTTTATTAATAAATGCATTAAATTAGTTGTTAATCACTAATTATAGAGTGCATAGAAACAATATAGAAAAATCAAGTCCCTAAAACCCCATTGCCATAGAACTCTCATATCTTTATTTTACCATGTTATTTAGTTTTAAGCTTTTTTTTAATTCAACATTTAGCTTACCCTTTAGATTAGCCTAGATAAAGTTAGGTTGCCAATACCATGGTAATTAGCATCAGTTCAAAACACAATCCTCGTTGAACGATACTCACTCAATACTTTATTACTTACTCACGACCTGTGCACTTGCGGTTACAATCTGCATGTGTATAACTTCGCGAATAAGTTTTTAGTGCCGTTGTCGGATACTATATCTACCCCTAGACCTTTTGCCTAGTGGGGGGTTAACTTAATTGAACCTCTACTTCGAGGAAGAGGATTAACTAAATATATTTTTGTCGAGGTATACTACTTTACCAATGAGGTAGAAGCGAAACCTCTGACAAGCATGACAAAAAAGAAGGTCAAAGATTTTGTATAGAGGAGCCTTATTTGTAGATTTTGGGTACCATATATGATTATCACTAACCACGACAAACAGTTCAACAATGAAAATTTTAAGGGCTTTCATGAACAGCTTATCATACAACTCTGCTTTGCTTTCCTAGCTCACCTAAACAATAATAGGCTAGTAGAATCCTTCAACAAACTTATCAATAAGTTACTATAAAAGAAGTTGACTAAAAAGAAGTGAACATAGGTTTAATGAATTTCCCAAGGTGCTTTGGGCACTTATAACCACTAATAAAATAGTCACAGGAGAAACCCTTTCTTCTTAGCTTTTAAGTGCAAAGTTGTGATCCTTGCCAAAATTGAGATACCAACTCATAAAGTGTTATATTTTGATAAAGCAAGAAATGAAGGCTTAGTTTGAGAAAACTTAGATCTTATTGAACAAAGGAGAGAACAAGCAAGGGTTTGAACTACGGCATACTAACAGAAGGTTGTCTAGTAATGCAACAAGAGGGTTCGAGCATAAGAACTTGTAGAATGGAAACTTTTTCTGAGAAAAGTGCTGCTAAATACCAAGAACCCTACAGAATGATTCCTCAGCCTAGATTTTGAAAGACCTCATAAGGTTCTCGAAAGGATTAGACCAAGCATATTTAAACTCAAACATACAAATCGAATTGTCAAGAAGCCCTAAAATGCTAAGCTCTTAAAAAAAATATTAACCTAAATGAATGTTTTCCATTTTCATCTTATTCTTCTCCTCAGATTGTAAGGGATGTTCAGTTATCTAATAAAGTTTCTCTTTTTATATATCATTGAAATCAGTAAAATATACAGGTTTAAGCATGTCCAAAAGTGACAACATAAGGTCCATATATCTTATTACGAAGCTCGTCTTATAAAGTCAACTCAAGATCCTTGTGACCAAAGACAAAGAGAGTTCTACTTGGAACTTGAAAAATTCAGGGAAAATCTAATAAAGGTCAAAGTGACAACCCTTCAAAATAACTCATCCACAAGATTTGCCTATAGAAGTTAACAAGTCCTCGATCACTCCTCAAATGTTTTTAAGAAAAACATCAAAGACTGGTGCTTGAATAGTTATATATGCAACTTGGTTATTAATTCAAAAAATTATGACTAAATACTTGAATTCTCAGGGGAATAATCAACTAAGTCATTTTTAACCAAATATGAAAGCTTATTTTCATTGGCAAGAACTTAATTTAATCATCGGCTTGCAAATGTAAGTCAGGGTTAGAGTGGATTGAAATCGAGTATATAACATCATCCACCAAAGAAAAAGGCAAAAATAATTCCAAGTATAAAAATCAACTCAAAACAATAGTAGGAAAAGAAACCTAATCAATATGTAACTAGGCATTAATAACCTTAGTTCATCACATAAAAAAGGTCCATTACAAAAGGTTTGAAGACTAAGTAAATTTTTTTAAAACAAAACAAAGGACATCATCAAGCAGTGGAAGGGAAGGCGATCGGCAGTTAAGAAACCCAAGAATAGAGAGAGGCCCCTAGTTGTTAGGAGGATTTTTGCTAGGAACCTCCTTAGGAGTCACTATAACAACACTACCCTCAGTAAGAGCACTTGGAGCAAAGAAATGGGCCTTGCTTAGGACTCCCCTCAAGAGCTACTAAGATAATCGTATTATGGTTGAAGTCGCAACTGATATGCTCAGGGTAAGAGGAGTAGTGCCTAGAGGAGTAAGGTCGAGTCTTGACATTCTAGGCCATAGTAAAGGACTGGCCAGCATTTATTCGAGCTTCCAAGCCTAGGTCCCTATCACCTTCCTCTTTGGCCTACTTAGTTAGTGCATCCTCGAGCCATTAGAGGCTAAGTCAAGATATTGTGCTTTGAAGGACTCTACACATTTTGAGAACCCGTCCTCAACAACCCCAATCATCAAAATATTATCCAAGGATGCTTGTTTAACAGCTTGAGCAGCCTCTAATTCCTTTGTTAACTACTTAAGTTTCTCCTTTAACTTAGCTCAGTCTGACCTCAAAGTGCTTGCAATGGCATTAATCTCGACTACTTTGATCTTGATAAGCTTGTTTTTCCTTACAAGCTCTAAGGTTTGGCTCCCAGCTATGGCTACCAGCTCAGATGCTTTGGCTTCTTAGAATTTGGTTTGCTTTTTCAACTCCGAAAGCTCGCTCTCTACCTCTACCCTCTTTGTTTCAAACTCTTTTACCCTCGGTGCCAAGAACTTAGAATCCTTAGCATATTCCTTGGCTAACATCTTAGTCCTAACTAATTCTTTTTTAAGGTGTCTAGCATTGAAGCCCTCTTAAAGGCCGCAAATAATGTGCAACATCAAGCGAAGGAGTAAAAAACCTACCAAAAATATTAATTAATTAGAATCCTGAGCATTGGCATACACTTAAGAAAAATCCAAGTGAATAAGAAGAATGATACATCTATAACGCTATTGAAGGCGAGATGGGTAATAGTGATTAAGTCTCACTTTGAGATTAACTAGGCTCGACTTAGATCAATATAGCATTCTCCTTACCTCATAAATGGGACCAAGTACTCGTATCTCGACTGCTTACTAAATATTATCTCTTCATGAGGTAAAAGAGGCAAGAGGGTTTTCAATAACTAACTACTTTACCCTTTCCCAATAAATTAGCTTAGTCCTCACAGGACCATTAATAACTTCAATTGCATTAGGGACCTCTGAGATAAGCCTTAAAGAAATGACGGTGTTGTTCCTGAGCAAGGGGATGCTTGAATTGGGGTTGAGGAGCCAGTAACTTCCTTACCCTTATCAGCCCTTGAAGAAGTCCTCTAGGGCTTCCTTTGAGACTTTTCGATCGCCCTTATTAAAGAGTCCTTGAAGACCCCTTAATACCACTCCTTGAGAAAGATCAACCTTTTCCTTTTTACCTTAAAAAGGTATCTAACTATAGCTCAATTGTACCAAGTCAGTGTCTCTGATCCTGAACCTTAGTCTTGTGAGACCTCTTCTTACTCGACTTTAGCTAGCCTTGCATTGCTTAACATAGGCAACAATAAAAAATAGTCAGTATAATAAAATGGGGAAAATTGAAAGATCACTAAAGCTAAAGGACTTGCTCATCTTCTTTGACTTCTCAACAGCAGAAACATTATTAGAAAACTTGTTTATTAAAAAAGCATTCCACAGACTTGCCTCCAACAAAAGATTCATCCAATTTGTAAAATGCCTCAAAATGGATTCTATCCTCTCATTCTCTTCGGTAAAGATCTAAGCAAGAAGACCAAGTAGCTACAAAAAAAAAAAGGTAATTAATTAGTCATCCTCATAGAAAAGAAAAAAAAATTAACTTGAAGAGTACAACAAAAAAACTTGTGTTGCTAAAAACTTTGGTGGGACAAGAGTAAGCCCCAATATGAGCCTAAGGATTTCTCAGCCTCATTCTACTCTAGCATAAAACTAGTAAGACATTTTTATAACTAGAAGACATTTTCTAATAGGGTCACACACCAATACTATGTTAAATATTAGAAGTCTTTGTTTTCAACTAGATTTGCCCAGAGTTGGTAGAAATATTTGAACTCTTAAAAAGTAGGCTCTGATTGACTAGCCCTTGCCTATATAACATACAACTCTTAAAACACCTAGAAATTTTGACCTATCTAGCTTCAAGTGAGCCTTAATTGGGCTAAAATTTTGACGAAGTAAAGCTATATAAGTATCCTCAATCCTAAACTAAAATAGGCAATGTGCAAGGTGACCTCATCATGCAGAGCCTATTGGGAAATTATCTATTAAAAAGGCCCTTAATGTTATAGAGGTAGGGATATCATATTGCTCTCTTAACCATTCCAAGTCTTTGTCATTCACCTTAGATTCTTGGTATCGGTGATATAACTCGAATCTGCTTCCTTATCACTATTGGAGGGCTCTCTGACTTCCTCATCACTCTCAGTTTCTTCAAAATCTTTCTCAGACTTGATTAATTCTATGAATTGAATTTTGGGATCGGAATGAGTTGGAAAAGCTTATGTCAAGTTTTGGATAGGAACTCACGAGTCTGGGCCATTTTTGTTTTGCCAACAGTGTCTAAAGGTGGATGTGAGAATCTTAGTTTGAAATCTTTGATATTGAAGATGTTGGGTGCAGTGTTTCGGTTCAAAATTGTATTGGGTGTTTGTATGTGGTTTGTATTCATCACATAAAATTCATGTATATTTATAATCCGTGCATCTTATACACAAATATATACACAGCAGAAGCTGAAAATCTAATTTCTTAAATAATGAACACAATAAATTTTATATTTTATTATAATATTAATGAAATTAAATATATATTAATCATATTAATAATAAAATTGAGAATAATTACCTCGCAAGCCTTTGGTACAATTTAAACTGAAGTACCGTTAGAAATGGACTCGTTGGCAATTCTAAGACTCAACGGGATGGACTTAAGTCGTTAGAATAATAGCTATAATTTGTCAGCACTAGTTTAATATTTAAACCATTTAGATTAACTCTTAATCTATATTTTAACTCTTCAACTATATTTAAGCATGAACTTAGCTTTGTATTATTCAAAACTTGAATCATAAGGGCAAAATTCAAAGTGTCCATAGCTAATTTAATTGGAGATAAAGATAAAATAATATTTTCAACAATTGAAAACTACGAAAAATAATTTTTCTTATCTCACTCCTCCATGTAGCCGACCACCTTTTAGGTGTTTTTGTTAACAACAACAAAGAAATTGAACATTTTATTCCTTTATTTAAAAAAAATGGCCGACCACCTTATCATCCATTAGCCATCCATTTTTTGTTTCACTTTTCCTTCACATATCTCTTAACCAAATTAACAATTAATTTAGTTAACCTTAGTTAACACTTAACTAAGAATTAATTAATCTAACTAAAATTAATCTTTAATCCTAGTTAAGTCAGAATACTTGTCCAACAAGTTTAGAATATTTAACTATATAATTAACATAACTTTAGTTAACTATTAACCATTGTTAGATTAAAAAAACTTGACCACCAAGTTTATTTATAATAATATAAAATTCAATTAACCTAACTCAAGTTAACACTTAACTAGAGTTAGGTTAACTAACTCTTTTATAATTAAATAATTAACTAACCTAACCTTAGTTAATAATTAACCTAGGTGAGTTAATATAATATTTAATTATAAAATTATTCTTTAACCTAACCACATGATTAACTCTTAACCATACTTAGGTTAAATATTTATTTAACTCTTAAATAAATAAATACATTGATTAATTAATAATTAAATAATCAAATATGTGAAATTACCCTTAAGCCTTTATATGATTACCAAGTAAACCCCCATAATGGGTCCTACTATACTACACATTGGTAAACTCAACCAAAAGCTCACTATACGCCACGTGTCATTAATTAATTGGTCAACAATAATTGTCAACTTATTAACGTACTTAACACTTAAGTATTGACATGCGCGCATCCTGAAGGTTCTTGAAACAAATGTTTGGTTTTGGTAAAAATTTCTATATTGAACAATTCAATCCAATACACTGCCCCAGTGCACAACGAGTATACTTCATATTGCAGGACTCTTTAAGTCAACGCTCGATTTGTCAAATGGAACTATTCTATGAGTCCGTGATCAATGCCCTACGCACACGTCACAGATATTACAAATCAGCGGGTTAAACTATACAAGTTTAGGTCATAGTGCATACATATAGTCCTTCTGTCAATTATATCCTAGATATGCAGGGACATAGATCAGTACTGACAAATTCCCATAAGCATATCCATAAACTTATATTTAAATTTGTATTTTTGTAAAATAATATATACAAACTCCTTTACGATATTGTTTAACCCTATGAAAAATCTTTTTTAAGGTATCTATTTTTGGCCAAAAAACTTTTTAAAATACAATACTTTGAGCATTATAATATACAACTCACCTATATGAGCTAACAGATCCCATATCTATGCACACCAAACTCCATGAGTATCGGACTATACCCAGCGATACCCAGTGGTCAGACCATAGAAGGTCTTTGACATGCGTGGAACCAAAGCATGGTGGATCACTTACAAGCCCACTATGGCACTCAGGTCAAAGGACCAAAAATACTACTTAACTCAAGAAGACCCTCCATTGACGGCTTTATGGGATGTCTATTAGAGGTTTTCATGAGTCTATTCAGCATCCAATTCTGACTAAATGCCCGTATGCCTATACGAGCTCTAAGCTCATGATTAGTTAAGAACAACCATATATACCTTACAGATATAGACATACACTGATCAATATAAAAAAAAATTCACCTACAGACTCGCATCGATGAAAATAGATTAAGAATATAATATTCGAGAACATACTTGCATAATGACATTTTCTAGCACTTGATTACAACTATTACAATTATATCATTACTAGTATACTATCAGATCTTTATCCTATTTCAGACAAGACTCTAACTCCTTAAATTTCACTAATTATTATAATCTGCTAACTCCTTAGTATTCATAATTATCAGTGATGTTAACTTTTAGTGCTGATCTAAACTTTTTTAGACTAGATCTGAACTCCTTTAGATCATACAATATCCGGAACATTATAAGCATTGTATCATATGTGTTTTAATATTAACTATTTTATTTAAAATGTTTATTGTATAAATATTAACAATTAATATTCATACAATATTACAATGGCACATACGCACCAACTTCAACAAAAGAATCCTAATGCGCTTAGCCATAAGGTTTTAGACAATTGGGCTGTGATCTTCCCTTCTTGTTTAAAGTTCAATTTTTCTTTTTTAAGAATGTGTTTGTGAGTTTTCTTTATTTTATTTGATTTTTTTTCATGTGAATATCTCTATTTTTGTCCAAATACCTTTTTTTAGTCAATTAATTTATCATGCAACAGGGCAATTATTTCTGCAAATTCTGAAATTGAACTCTTTGCTATATGTTTTGATGTGTTTTGTTGTTTTAAAAGGATATTTTAATGTCGGTGTGTGAATTTTCTCAAAAGCAAGTTGTTGTTTTTTTGGCTCTTTGCTATGTGAACGGAGGTTAATGTGAGAATTCTTTATCTTAATGGATGCTTAAATCATGAAACTTGACAAATCTTCATCTGACTTCAGAATTAATTGCTCTTGAATTGAATGTGAACTTGTAAATGGTCATTGTTAATGGTAAAAGTAAAACCTTTTACTTGGTCAAAATGTTGTTGGTCAGCAATACTTATCTTTTTGGTTTCAGATTTAGTAAATATATGAAAAAGTTCCAGAATGTTTCTTGCTCACCTGGGGTTTTTTCCTTCAAATTTATAAAACCAAATATTTTGTATGTGTCTCTAATTTTCTAGAGAAAGTAGTATTTTTGGAAAATAATATGCCTTGGTCGGTGTAAGATGTTGAGAGGAGAATTGATTCATTGGAATGGATTCTTCAAATCATACAACCTGAAAATTAATTAATCTGAATCTGTAAAAGATGGAAAGTCATTGTTAATGGTAAAATCTTACCTGGTCAAAAAGTGTTGGTGGCTTCTAGTATTTCACTTTTGGTTTCAAATTTAGTAAAATTGCCATTGAGAAGTTGAAGGCAAGTATAGCGGAATGGTTCTTGCTTAACTGTGAATTATCTGATAAAATAGGAGGAAAAAAGAAAAGTAGACTGGAATGGTTCTTTTTTTTCGAATTTTCCTTCTGATTTCTCACTTTATGCTCTTTTCTCTTTCTCTCTTACTAAAGATATTTTTTATTGGCCTTTTGAATCCTTCTGGAAAGGAGAATATATTCTTATTCTTAAATGCCCCATTATCTAAATATAAAAACCAAACGTAAATTGAAGTTTAATTTACTATAAATTATTGATTGAGATTAACTGAAATTGTAATATCCCATGATCTTCACTCGTTGCTTCTGCACCCTTGGCTCCCATTGCTTTTGCCATTTCTCCACCTGGACTCTTAGGAACCCATTTGTCTTCACTCAACCTCACCCTACAATCAACATTCAATTTTTCATTTTGTTTTTATGAAAAAAAAATTCTCTGTTGGTATTATATGTTGACAATGGTCCTCAGCCGGTAGTGGGTTTTCAGTCAACAGATAAATTTCTTAATGGGTTGTCATGTTGAGTTTTGATTATACTTCCTGAGCTCTTCAGAACATTCAAAATCTATAGTTATGCTCATAAAAGTCGGTCAAGATTGCGCTAGTGATTATTTTTGAAATGTGTCTCTGATGTTAAGGCCGTATTTGAGTTAATAAAATATTTTCTAATGGGCAAAAATAGTATTTATATAAAATGACTTACTTTGTTGAGTGATCTTTTTTCTCTCTCTCTCTTTGTTTCTAATTGCCTTGAATTTGATCCTTAGTTTCCCGAGCTCAACCTACTAAGGGGTAGAACCTAAGAAGATTGGGCTTGACCCATAATACTAATTAACTTAGAGGGTCCATAACCGCCTAATCGGAACTAAGCCTAGGAAAGTTCACAAAGTTGGTCTAAGGAGGTCCATTGAGCTTATGTCTTCAAAAATTTAAAGTCAATGATACTTTACATTGAAAGTATAAGTCCATGATCCTAAGGAGTCTGAGTAAAGGATATGTCACCTACATTCCCTATAAATACAAACACGCTAAGCATTTGGCTCGTGACTTTTAAAATTTTGAGTTACTCATATGATTAAAGATGTGGAACAACGTGAGATAACCACTAAGAAGCCTATAAAATGAAAGGTTCAAGCTTACATATAGGTACAAGGGAGTAGATGCAAGGCAACTAGATATAAAGAGAAAAACAAACACTCAACAAGTACATCATTCTATACAAACATTATTTTTACTTGTTGAAATATTTTTTTATTAACCCATATACTAACTTAGACATTAGAGGATTTTTGTCAAAGATAACTATCAATGCAATCTTGACTATTTTCTATGGGTGCAACTATAGATCTCAACCATGAAGAGCTTAAGAGGTATAATCAGAACTCGACGTGACAAGCCGTGTTCAAAGAAGAAATTTATCTGTTAGTTAAGGATCAATTAGCAGTCTAAGTCCATTCCCAATAACATAAATGTTTTTTGTTTTACAAAAAATTATTAAGATTGATGAGGTTATTTGATAAGATCCTCTCGATAATTATTAATAACCAACCTCTTTTATATTTTTATTTTTTAAATATTTTTTATGGTTCTTTTCTTGTTATTTATTTATTTTCAAACGGGAATTTTATTATTAAAAAAGTTGAAAAACTATCCAGTTAAACTATTACATTACTAATAATTAGAGTTTTCTTGGCCAACTTATGGGCCATTGCATTTTGAGATCTTGGAATAAATCTGAGAGAAACCTGATCGCTAACCTAATGATGTTTTGGATCTGCTTGATAATCGAAATGATAGGGCCTCTACTAGTTCAACATTAGGGTTAAAAGTGTTAGGGGCAATAGCTATAGCCACCACATCTCCATTGGAGGCTCTAATCACAACTTCTGAGCCAATCTTGCTAGCTTTACCATTAACTGCAACATTCACACTAACTTTATAAAATTTCTTGCAAAGAGAATTCTCAAAATCTTGAGCTGAGCCAGTGTAGTGGAGGTTAGAATGCTGATGAGGCTGAATACTGGCAATGTAGTATTCATAAAAGGATTTAGCTCTAGTAACAACAAGATTTGGTCCATGATGAAGTTGTTCCAGGCATTCAAGTTTACCCATAGCAGCATCAAGAATTTGTCCCTTTTGCTCGGAGAGGTGATTGATTCCATATGGTGAAGAAGGCCCCATAAATCCCTTTTTTAACTCTCTTTGATAGCATCATAATATTGAGAACATTTCTAGATTTTTCTAGCCATTTGTAAGACACTAGTGCATGGGAATTATCTTCCACTTTCTTATGGCATCTAAAGAAAACAAGGGTGTTCAAGATCGTTTTTTGCCACTAATTAACACCCCGTGGGAAGAATGTTAGCAAAGGCTCTCAACAGGAAGAATTTAACTTTTTGAGGGAGTTTGCTTTTCCAAACAATGTTCCAATTCTTCCTAGACTTACTAGAAGTTCCTAGAACAGTAGTAGACCTTTCCTTTACTACAACATGATACCTACTTCTGATTGAGAATACACCTCTCTTGTTGTAATGCCAACAAAAAGGATTCTTCCTACTTTGTTATAGAAATGGGAATGTATAGAATCTAGTTGGCATCAAAGTCCCAGAAAGCTTACTAGATAAGCTCTTTATTCTATCTACTTTCTTCACCAATCAACATGCTAACTTTGCTACCTGGTGGGAGAGTTTAAGAGGTTATATAGTGTTAGGAAATTGAGGGGTGATGCAGGGTCGCAGTTAATGCGAAATTAAGAAAAATAATAAAAATAAAAATAAGACCAAAAACAGAAGTTTACATGAGTCAGCTTTTAGCCTACGTTTACGGGCGAAGACAGAAGAATCTCTTACTATTAGAAATTGAGAATACAAGTATTGTAGTGTTTTAGCCTTACAACCCAAAACTCCAATACACCCAATTCTCTCAAATCACTCAAAAAAATCTTTCAAAGTTTTTGAAACTCTCTCTAAATTTCAATGTCTAATGAATTTCTAAACTCTTCCATTTATAGGGAGAGTTTAACATGGTAGACAGCCAAGAAATGGCTGTCCACCATTGCTGGCACCATTGCTGGCACTATGTGCCAGCAATTATGTAGCTGGCACACGGTGCTAGCTACCAACATTTCTCTCACTTGGAGATTTGATTGAGAATCAATCAAGTTTTCACACCATTCTTTCTTCTTCGCCAAAGTCATGTTGCCTACGTATCTGCTAGGCTATGTAAGAATCTGCACCATACAAACTTGTTGGTATTAGTGGGCTTGGTCAACACATCTGCTAGGTTATCATCTGTATGAATTTTTTTCATATCCACACTTCCATCTTCTACCACTTCACGAACAAATTGATATTGAACACCTATGTGCTTCGTTCTTGAATGAAAAGCTGGATTCCTTACAATGTGCAAGGCACTTTGACTGTCACAAAATAATTTAACTTTCTCTTGCTTGAGCTCGAGCTCCTCCAATAATCTTTGTATCCAAATTGCTTCCTTGTAAGCTTATGTAGCTGCCATGTATTCTACTTCTGTAGTAGATAATGCCACAACAATTTACAGTTTTAAAACCCAGCTTACAGCTCCTCCTACAAGTTTAAACACATAGCCAGTAGTAGATTTTCTTTTATCAAGGTCTCCTACAAAATCTGAATCCACATAGCCCTTAACAATAAAATCTGATCCTCTGTAACATAAAGCAACATCTGAGGTACCCTTAATGTATCTAAGGATCCTCCTGACACAACCCCAATACTTTCTACCAGGATTCGCCATGTATCTACTAACTGCTCCCACTGCTTGTGCAATGTCTAGTTTGGTACAAATCATAGCGAACATTAAACTGCCCACTGCTGATACATATGGTACTCGAGACATCTCCTTCCTCTCTGCTTCTTTGCTATGACACATCTTAGAGGATAACTTGAAATTAACAGAGAATGAGGTACTAATTGGCTTACAATCTTGCATGTTGAAGCGCCATAAGATTTTCTTTAAGTAGTTCTTCTGAGAAAGCCAAATCTTCTTGTTATTTCTGTCTCGGTGAATTTGCATCCCTAGAATCTTATTTGCTGGTCTCAAGTCCTTAATATCAAATTTCCTAGCCAACTGTGCCTTTAATTCTTGGACTCGATCTTTGTTGGGGCCTGCCACCAACATGTCATCCACGTACAACAGCAAAATAATGAAATCATTATCATCTTCAAACCTTTTGTAGTATGTACAATGGTCTGAACTAAGTCTGTTGTATCCAAGGCTGATGATATAGGAATCAAATCTCTTGTACCAATACCTCGGCGCCTGTTTAAGACTATACAGAGATTTGTTCAACCTGCAAACCAAGTTCTCTTTTTCTTCTTCTTTAAAACCTTCTGGTTGGAGCATATAAATTTCTTCTTCAAGATCTCCATGAAGAAAAGCTGTCTTCACTTCCAGCTGCTCTAGATGTAAGTCAAATGTAGCACACATTGCCAGGACTATTCTGACTGTCGTGAGTCGAACCACAGGGAAAAACATCTCATTAAAGTCAATACCTTCTTTCTGAGCATAACCTTTCACCACCAATCTCGCACGATACCGCTCCACTTGGTCATTTCCATCCCGTTTGATCTTGTAGAGCCATTTGTTACCAATGGCTTTTCTTCCTCGTGGTAGTACAACCAGCTCCCACTAAGTCTGTTGTATCCAAGGCTGATGATATAGGAATCAAATCTCTTGTACCAACACATCGGCGCCTATTTGAGACCATATAGAGATTTGTTCAACTTGCAAACCAAGTTCTTTTTTCCTTCTTCTTTAAAACCTTCTGATTGGAGCATATAAATGTCTTCTTCAAGATCTTCATGAAGAAAAGTTGTCTTCACATCTAGCTGCTCTAGATGTAAGTCAAATATAGCACACATTGCCAGGACTATTCTAACTGTCGTGAGTCAAACCATAGGGGAAAATATCTCATTAAAGTCAATACCTTCTTTCTGAGCATAACCTTTCACCACCAATCTCACACAATACCGTTCCACTTGGTCATTGCCATCCCGTTTGATCTTGTAGACCCATTTGTTACCAATTGCTTTTCTTCCTCATGGTAGTGCAACCAGCTCCCATGTTTTGTTTTTATGCAAAGCTTCAATTTCTTCTTGCATTGCTGTCATCCATAGAGAAACATCTTGACTTTTAGAAGCCTCCTGAAAAGTTGTTGGCTCTCTATCTCTGTTAGAAGGCAGTATGCAATATGAGCCTTTATGACATACTCCGAGTGCCATGATGGTGGTCATCTCTCACGAGTTGATCGACAATCATCTGTAGCCTCAAACTCTACTGGTTCTTATTCTTCATGCTCTGGTGCTGCTTCAGAAGAATCTGAATCTTCTTGTACTTAATTATTTTTCATTTGTACCATTATAGTCTCTGGATTTTCCTTCACTGTGCTATCATCTTTATCATTCCTTTGCAGTTTATCTTCTGCAAATATCACATCTCTGCTGATGATGACCTTGTGGGTAGTGGGATCCCACAGGTGATACCTCTTAACTCCATCAGCATATCCCAAGAAAATGCATTTTCTGAATTTTGGATTTAGCTTCGTTGTTTCTTGGGAATTATACATCACGTACACAGGACTTCTAAATATATGAAGGCGAGAATAATCAACTGGTTTCCCAGTCCACATCTCCATCGGTGTCTTCAACTCGATTGCTGTTGATAGTGACCAATTTACCACATAACAGGCGATTTTGACTGCTTCTACCCAAAATGCTTTGGCTAAACTTGCAGTTCTCAACATAGCTCTTATTCTCTCCAACAAGGTTCTGTTCATCCGCTCTGCTACTCCATTCTGTTGAGGCGTGTAAGCTGTGCTAAATTGCCGCTTGATGCCTTCTTGTTGACAAAATACAATAAAATCCTCACTAGTATATTCTCCTCCATTATCTGTCCTTAAACACTTGATCTTCTTTTCTGATTCAAGTTCTACACGCGCTCTGAATATTCTGAAAGCTTCAAACACATATGAATTCTTTTTGATTGGATACACCCAACATCTCCTGGAGTAATCATCAATGAATGATACAAAATATCTCGCTCCCCCTAAGGACATCACCGGTGCTTGCCAAGCATTAGAGTGGATTAATTCTAGAATTTCTTTACTTTTAGAACTAGATGTGCTGAACTTTAATCTGTGCTGCTTACTTGTAACATAGTGCTCACAGAAAGGTAAATAAACCGATTTGAGCCCATAAAGTAAATTTTGATCAAAGAGAATCTTCAAACCTCATTCTAACATATGGCCCAGTTTGCGATGCCACATTATCGTTGACTCTTCTGTTGAACTAGTTGATGCAACAGATGCATCTCCTTCCTGCAGTGTTTCTCTATTAAGCATGTACAAATTTGCAGCAACCTTTTCTGCCTTCATTACTACAAGTGCATCTTTGAGAATTTTCATTGTCCCATTTTCAATTTTGGTCTTACACCCAGTGTTATCTAATTGTCCCAATGACAAAAAATTCTTCTTGAGGCCTTTCACATGTCGCACCTCCTGGATAATACAAACAGTGCCATCGTACATCTTCATCTTGATGGATCCTATTCTAGCGATTTTCAAAGCATGATCGTTCCCCATATATACAGATCCTCCAAAGGTAGGTTCATATTGATAGAACCATTCTCTCTTAAAGGTCATGTGCTATGTAGCTCGAGAATTCATGAGCCATACATCAGAGAACCATTTTCTGCTTTCAACAATTGTTGCTGCCTTGCTATATAAAATTTCACCATCATCTGAGGTGCTTACAATATTCCCTTGCGGTTTGTCCTCTGCACATTTTTTCAATCTTCAGCAATCCTTCTTCAGATGGCCTTTCTTGCCACAAAGGTAGCACTTGACGTTCTTCTTACTTCTGAATTTTAGTCTACCATGATTTTGACTCCACTGGGGCCACGTTTTGTTGATCTACCTCTCATCATTGTTAAAGCTTCTGCTTGCTGCGAATATTTCTGTTTATCTTCTTTATTTTTTCGTCTTCGTTCTTCTCCTAGTACAACAGCTGTAACATCATCGAAGACTAAGAAGTCTGTTAGGATATTATTCGTCAAGTTGATGATGAGTTGATCATACGAATCTGGTAGGCTTTGAAGTAAAATCTTCGCACGTTCACTTGCCTCTATTTTATGCCCCAAGGAAGTGAGTTGGGAAAATAAAGTATTTAACGTGTTGATGTGCTCTGTCACTAAAGTGGATTCTACCATTCGAAGAGTATACAATCTCTTTTTTAAGAAGATCTTGTTGTATAAAGATTTGGCCTCATACAATTTTATGAGAGTATCCCAGATCTCTTTTGCTGTCTTATTTTTCGCCACACTGGATAGCACATTATCAGCAAGTACTAGATGCAGATTAGCAACTACATTACTGTCAATCTCATTCCACTTAATATCATTAGTGATACTAGCGAGCCTTTCATCAATTGCTTCTAAGCACTTGTTTTTCTTTAAAATTGCCTTTATTTTCATTTTCCATAATGTAAAATTACCTCCATTGAACTTCTCAACTTCGTATTTTACTGCCATTGCTTTTCACCACGGATTGCTTTCTGCTAGGATCGACTCTCACTGTTTCACATGAATAGTACCCAGTACGTATGAATAATACCTGTACGTATAAACAGTAACTATATATATAAAAAGTAACTGTATACATAAATAGTGACCTCCTTCAACCAAAAGCTCTGATACTATTTGTTAGGAAATTGAGGAGTGATACAGGGTCGTAGTTAATGCAAAATTGAGAAAACTAATAAAAATAAAAATAAGACCAAAAATAAAAGTTTACGTGGTTCGACTTTTAGCCTACGTCCACGGGCGAAGACAGAAGAATCTCTTACTATTAGAAATGGAGAATACAAGTATTGTAGTGTTTTAGTCTTACAACCCAAAACTCTAATACACTCAATTCTCTTAAATCACTCAAAAAAATCTCTCAAAGCTTTTGAAACTCTCTCTAAATTTCAACGTCTAATGAATTGCTAAACTCTTCCATTTATAAGGAGAGTTTAGCATGGTGGACAGCCAAGAAATAGTTGTCCACAATTGCTGGCATAATTGTTGGCACACAGTACCAACTACCAACATATAGTTGACTCCCTAGAAAGCTAGCTGCTGTAATGGATGTCAACCTAACTACCATTGCTTATGAGCCATTTGATGCCCTTCTTCAATAGATTCCTACCTCATAGGATACTCCTTAAGATGTAGGAGGGGTTATGGCCCAGTTTGGCTTCGAAAATGCTCTTATTCCTGAAGTACCTAGCCTGGAGCACCTTAGCAATAAGGGAGTTTGATTTTTTGAAGAATTCTCCATCCTTGTTTGGAAAGTAAGGCTTAATTGAAGCATGAAAAGTCTCAAAACCCTATGCTTTCTTCCCTTTTTTTTAAGGCACAGCTTGTCCAACTAGCCCAATGAATTTTGTCACTAGAGACCATGGAACCCCACTATAATTTGCAAATAATTCTTTTGATATCCTCACACAGGCTTAAGGGGAATTTAAAGACATTCATGGCATATATAGAACCCTACTGCCTTTAGGAGCACCTCTTTTCCCCACTAGAGAATAATCTATCCTGCTAACCTTGAATTTTCCTAAGATCCTAAGAAAATTTTATTAAAGAATTATTTTTGTTTCTGCCCACCATGGAGGGCAAATCAAGATACCTATTGTTCATTGAGACCCCTTTGAGCTGGAAAGTATCGAGAACAAAATCCTTTACAGTGGTTTATGTGTTGGGGCTGAAGAGGATGGAGGATTTCTCTAAGTTGCAAACTTGACTTGATGCCATGGAATAGCAATCTAGAATGGCTTTCAATTTGGTGCAAAAAAAGGGATTAGCATTTGCAAAAATCAAACTATCATCAGTAAATAACAAATGGAAATATGAATTCTGGACTTGACAGATTAGGCTCGGGAAGTCACACATAGAAAGAGAGAAAAAAACACTTAACAAGTAAGTTATTTTATACAAACACTAATTTCGGTCGTTGTAATAATTTTTATTAATCTAAACACTAAGTTAATATCGAAAGGGTTTTGACAGAAATAACCATAATCTTCATTGATTTTTGTGAATGCAACTATAAATCTTGAATGCCGTAAATAACTTGAAGGGATAATTAAAACTCGACATGACAAGTCATTTTGAGAGAAAAAAAAAATTATCTATTAGCTAGGGCTAACTACTAGCCAAAAACTATTATCAACATCATAAATGTTATTTTTTTTTTAAAAAATGTTGAGATTGATGAGTTTATATGATAAGATTCTCCCAACAATTTTTAATAATCAATTATTTTAATATTTTTTTCTTAATTTTTTTATTGTTTCTTTTCTTGTTATTTTCTCTGTCAAAGTGACAAAGATAGAAAAAAAAACAGGAAAAAATGTAGAAAAAAATAAAAGAGAAATGAAAAAAAAAAGATGTATATATAGCTATTTGGATGTACATATAGTGTAAGAGAGTTTAACTAAAATATTATCTATAACTTAAGAAAATGTGGGTGGGGTAGGGCTCAGTATTAGGTTATTTAGATAGACATTGAGAAAAATATAATTAAATAAATAAAAATACGACTTAAATATGTAACTTAGACCTATGAAACTGTAGTTATATGAACAACTACTTTATTCTTTTAATATTAAATCACATGTTAGTATTTAATTTATGATAAAAGAATGATATTTTTATAATAATATGGTATTATTAATTTAATTTACAGCCAACCACATGAAGGTTGGTGGATGGAAATACCAATTAAATCAATTTAATTGTGCTTAATTGGATTTTGTGAACAAATCTCACTCTCCTTGTAATCGGAGGGTGATTTTTTTAATATAAATATTATATTACAAAATATACATTTTAAAAAATTATACTTGTTACTTAATTATATAACAATTATTAACGAATTATAATTATTAATTAAAATAAGTGTAGTATAATTATTTCAATTGTCTTAATAAATAAAAAAAATAAAAATTTTCTGACTCCTCTAAAATTTGAATTTAAAGAGTGCAATATGTACAATATTGCCCAATCAGGAGGTAACTTTTTTTTAAAAAAAAAAAAAATAGGTAACTTCTTTTCTAAAGTTGGCTTTTTTATATGTTTGTTTGTGAAGGCTTGTAATGTGGCCTCAGACGTCACCTAATAACTTTCCATGACAAAAAGAAAACTGCATTTTGCGTGGGTTGCAGTTGCGCAACGTGGGAGAGCCCACGCCCCGTGAGTGGGACCTTCACGTGCGTGATACCAAATAATAACATCCGGCTCCCCAATTTCTTCTATTTTCTCAAAATGACGACACAATTTTCTGTTTGTACTATACAGGTCCCTAGTCCCTACCCTCTATTACAATTACCATAATACCCTATACGATATTGCGTCTCCGCATTTAACCAATGAAGGGTATTTCCATCATTTGACCAAGAAACTGGATACATATACACCTTCATTTGAGATAACTGCGTCTGAATTGAAATTAGGATCTCATTGTATTTTTAAATTTGTTTTCGAGAAATAAAAAGTCAAATATTTATTTATGAAATTCTTAATTTAATTCTTCCATCTGTTGCTGATGGTGACATAATGTCTTCCAGTCCACGTGATGGGGCCCATTAAAAAGTAACGGAGGATCCCCAGCCCAGACCACCGACTCATTGAATTTTATAACGGCCCAAAAATCGTTACCCTTTCTACGAGAAATCCAAGAATTTTGTTGGCAGTCACGAATATGATAATCCCAATCCAATTTACATTCCCTCGTCTAACGTGTCCGTCTCAATCTCTATTTTAGGCATATCACCTCTCTCAACTTTTACCTTCTTAATGATTTATTTTATACCAACTTAACTTTAATTTTTATCTATTAATCTCACATAATTTAATAATATAATATTACATATAAATGTACATAGTTAAATTACATAAATAAAAAAAATATGAAAAATTATTTATAAATAAAATATAATAATAATAATAAAAGTTGAACTTCGGTTCCGTGCAGAATAAGTGAAAAAAAAATATAAGAAAATAGAAAAGGAAAAAAAGAAAGAAAGAAAGAAAGAAAGAAAACTGTAAAGTGAGTCAGAGGAGTGGGGAAGGCACTTGGTCTTCACTCAATCCAATTCCATCTCTCTCACGCTCATTCATTCAACTTTCTCTTTCCATTTCTACCTTCAAACTTGATGTTCGTTTCCCTCTAACTTGTTACCCTTTCAAACTCTTTAAAAACCAGCAATGCCACCTCCCAATTTTCACAAAAACCCATTTCCCCAAACACCCTCTTAATACAAATTACTCCCCCAATTCCTTCTCTTTTATTTATTTATTTATTTATTTATCATGGAAGCTGATTTGAATGCTAAGAAACTGGTGAGGCTGACGTGTTCAGTTCAGAAGTACGATTGGGGCCGAGCCGGCGCTGACTCCCTTGTTGCAAAGCTGTATGGTTTAAACTTTGGGACCGAAATTGACTTGGAAAAGCCTTATGCCGAGTTCTGGATGGGAACTCACGAGTCTGGCCCCTCCTTTCTGGCCGAAAAGGGCGGCGCCGTTGCCGTGGATAATGGGGCGGCGTCCAACGGTGGATGTGAGAATCTTAGTTTGAAATCTTTGATATTGAAGAATCCTAATGTGCTTGGCCATAAGGTTTTAGACAACTGGGGCTGTGATCTTCCCTTCTTGTTCAAGGTTCTTTTTTTTTTTTTGGGGAATGTGTTGGTGTGTTTTCTTTGTTTTATTTGATTTTTTTATGTGGGTATCTCTGTTTTTGTCCAATTTTTTTTTTAAGCAAATAAACTTATCATGCAACATGGCAATTCTTTCTGTAAATTCTGAAATTAAACTCTTTTCTATATGTTTTGATGTGTTTTGTTGTTTTAAAAGCATATTTTAATGTCGGTGTGTGCTTTTTCTCGAAAGCAAGTTGTGTTTTTGGCTCATACTAAGACTTGCTATGTGAACGGATGTTAATGTGAGAATTCATTCATCTTAATGGATGCTTAAATCATGAAACTTGACAATCTTCATCTAACTTCATAATTAGTTGCTCTTGAATTGAATATGAACTTGTAACTGGTAAAGGCAAAACCTTTACTTGGTCAAAATGTTGTTGGTCAGCAATACTTATCTTTTTGGTTTCAAATTTAGTAAATTTTATATTAAGAAGTTCCATAATGGTTCTTGGTTTTTTGACTTTTTTTCCTTAAAAATTAGAAAATCAAATATTTTGTATGTGTCTCTAATTTTCTAAGGAAAGTAGGCTTTTTGGGAAATAATATGCTGTGGTATGTGTAAGATGTTGAGAGGAGAATTGACTCATTGGAATGGATTCTTAAAAATCATACAACTTGAAAATTAATTAATCTGAATTTGTAAAAGATGGAAAGTCATTGTTAATAGTAAAATCTTACCTGGTTAAAAAGAGTTGGTTGGCTTCTAGTATTTTACTTTTGTTTTCAAATTTAGTAAAATTGCTATTGAGAAGTTGAAGGCAAGTATAGCAGAATGGTTCTTGCTTATCCGTGTGAATTATCTGACAAAATAGGAGGAAAAAAAGAAAAGTAGACTGGAATGATTCTTTTTTTTTCGAATTTTCCTTCTGATTTCTTTCTTTATGCTATTTTCTCTCTCTCTCTCTCTTACTAAAGAAATTTCTTATTGGCCTTCTGATCCTTCTGGAAAGGAGAATATATTCTTATTTTAAATGTCCCATTATTCCAACACTTTTCCTGATTGTGTGTTTAATTTTCTCAAAATCACCCCAGAAGTGAAGAAAAAGGAAATAACCCTCATCCTTGTGGAGATTGACAGTCTAGTGACGCACAAAATGCTTTAAAGATAAAATGTTCTGTTAAAAGCTAAGATTGGGCCAACTAGGCCATGACTCACAAGTTGCAAGGCTGTTTAGGCTGAATTCCATGAAAAAGCCTTATTGTGAGAGGATGGGCACTTATGACTTTGGACAGTCTTTTATGGTTCAAAGCATTGGTAAGGATGGTTAGGTTCCAGTTTGGTTGAGTGAGAGTTTGAAATTGTGCATTTTCAAGTCTTCATGTGCTTGTTAATAAAGTTTAGATTGGTTGGGTGGGGGGCGAGGGGGCTTTTTGTTTGAGGTATATATGTATGGTTGGACATTTCCATTTAAATTGTATGTGCTGATTTATTTCTGTGATTGATTTTTTAATAAAATCCATATGACTTCAAATATTATGATTTTGTCAGATTCGTGTGTAATTTTTATTGTTTGGTTTGTGTTAGGTACTTTCAGTTGCGAAAGCATTGTCAATACAGGCTCATCCAGATAAAGAGTTGGCAAAGACACTGCACAAATTGCTGCCGAATGTGTATAAGGATGACAATCACAAGCCTGAGATGGCTTTGGCAATAACAGAGTTTGAGGCCCTTTGTGGCTTCATCAGTCTTGAGGTACTATATCAGTTTATATTTATCAAATAAATTATCGTTGTTTGAATGGGTTATATTCAGAAAATGAATGCTAGTATATTTTTCTTGTTCAATTTAAATTCCAATTGCTGTTCATTGACAATAGTTGATCTTTACTTGTTAGCTAATGAAATTCTGAAAAAAATTGGCTCAAATTTATCTTATCAGAATTTATAGTGAAAAATTGAGATCTTTAAAATTCTGGTGTGAATGCGACAGGCCAAGTGAAAGAAATCCTCAGTTCTAAACTATTATCCCTAACCCTGTCGCCAAACATGACATTTCTTGTGCTTGTTATCAGAGAGGCTGAATCTAGAATGATTTATTAAGGGAAAAGGAAGACTGAAATACCTTGATTGTTCCTAAGACCTGGTTCCCGCTATAATTGAGTTTTTGTGAAGTATGTAGGTTCCTAGAAACTTTAGGTTTGCTCTAGCTCTGGGATCTAGCCTATTATATTTTTGTTTACTGATTTGACTCCAATACCTCTCCATTCTTTAGCTAAAACTTTTATGGATTTAGATGAACAATTATTGGAAGACCACAATTTCATTAAGGAAGTCCTTGTCTTATTAATTGAGTGCCCAGAATAGCAAAGGGGTGTTATTCCCCACCTGCGCAAGATTATCAGAGGTTTGTACATCTCTATTTACTGAGTGGTGTATGTTAGATATCTCTCTTTATGCTGGTTTAATGGAAAATAAGGTTTTACTGTTGGCTGACATAAACAGCATCTACTTCCTGTGTTGTTGATTTCTTAAGTTCATTATCAATTTATGGGAACAACTTTTTTCTTTCCAGGAGCTCAAGAGTGTGCTGCAAAATGTTCCTGAAATTGTGGAACTGGTTGGTAGTGTAGATACAAACCAAATTTTACATATTAATGAGCAGGATGGAGAGGAGAAAATAAAATCTCTTCTGCAGTCTATTTTCACCCATCTCATGACAGCTAGTAAGGAGATGACAACTATAGCAATATCTGAACTGAAAAGTCGCCTGCATATGGAAAGTCAGGTTAGTACAAGTTCTTCTCAGTACATAAATTTTAGAACCTATATTATGTTTGGTTTAACAGAAATACGTACTGTTGTGCACTTTATGTTGTTATTGGGTCAGTTCTTTTTCTTACTGCTGCATTTGCATTGAGAGAAGTGACAACTCTTGGATGACATTGGCATGGATAATTTCTTTTAATGGGTAACATAGAGCTTGTCTCTAGTGACTATGAAGAACATTATAAATGCTTAATGTTTATTACTTTGATGAATTAGGTGACAGTATTGTTTTTGAAATAAGTTTTTAATTGGATTTTAAAGATAAAAAACCTCACAACAGTGCACATCCCTGGTACACAGATGTATCATGTATGCAAGGGAGAGATCACCTGAAGACAACTTTTTAGTGAACACTTTTAGTTTGTGTCTCTACGACCAGAAGATCTATGAATATGTTGCTTGTTAATTTTGTTTGTTTACATATTTCCATCTACAATACATAAGTATAAAGTAGATTTGTTTATCTCTATTCTTTTCCTGTCATTCTCAATCATTAATTGATGAAAGATTTCCTTCCTCCATGCTTTAGGTGAGGCCCTTGACTGAAAAGGAGCAGCTGGTGTTGCAGTTAGAAAGGCAATACCCAGGTGATATTGGTGTTATATCCTCTTTCTTTTTTAATTATGTAAAGCTTAATCCCGGTGAAGCATTGTATCTTGGGGCAAATGAACCCCATGCATATATTTTTGGTGAATGCATCGAATGCATGGCAACATCAGACAATGTTGTTCGGGCTGGTCTTACTCCCAAGCACCGAGATGTCCAAACTCTCTGTTCCATGCTCACATATAAACAGGTAAGAATTTATTTGTTTAATTTAAATTTAAGCGTATGTTCTTGTGCTCTGAACTCAACTTTGTGATAAGGTGAAATGATCATAACTCTTGCTGCCACTAAAAGCAAGGCTGCAAATTTGTAATGATGTCCATAACTCTGTTTCTGTCTCAGGGCTTCCCTGATATCCTGAAAGGATTTCCTTTGAGTCCATACATAACAAGATATCTCCCGCCATTTGATGAATTCGAGGTTGACTGCTGCATTCTTCCCAAGGGAGCCTCATCCGTGTTTCCAGCAGTCTCAGGTCCTTCAATTTTCTTGGTCACAGTTGGTGAAGGAATGATGCATACAAGATCCTGCAAAGATGCAGTTGCTGAAGGAGATGTTCTTTTTGCTCCTGCAAACACTGAGATTAACATCACAACTTCATCCAAGCTGCGATTGTATAGGGCTGGGGTGAACAGTAGGTTCCTCCAAACCATATGAGTACAGTATAGTAGTTTTCCATCTTTTAGCCTAGTAAATTATTGGTTTATTTTTTTTTTTTTTTTTTGGTTTTATGCTTATATATTTCTGCTGTTAATAAGCTGGTCTTTTTGTATTATAATGTAATATCAGTACTTGCATGTAAATGCAATGAGATATGGTAAAAGTTATAGGATTAAGAAATATAGGCAGTGAAAAAGGAAATATAAACTGGTCATCACATTCTTTTATTCCTTTCGCAATTTCCGAAATTCAACCTATCTTCATTCTTTTCCTTGTGATAGACTCAGAAAAGCGCATGCAATTAGGGACTGGTGACTTGTAGAGCCTGTTTTTGACAAAAAGAAGTTGAAGTAAAATCTTGGAAGACAAGGAATGGTACAATAATGAAATATTCAAATTGAGTATCTTTTGTATTCATCCTCTCATGGACTCGATTACAGATAAGGAGTTTGTGGAATTCAGGCAGGTCCCTGAATTTAATGTTTTATTGAGTAAATTTGTATGATTATATCAAACAAGTTCGTTGTCAGTGACCGGGCTTCTATGGTGTTCGATTATCTTTAAATGTGACAAACAAATGATTATTAACCCTCATAAATTATTTGAGATCGGACAACGGTTTGGAGGCTGTGGAGCATGACTTGCATCCATCAAAAATCACCCATTCCCTTTTCGTATGTTGATAGGATCTACATTTATTGATTTCACCAACCGAGTTGCGTAACTAAACTTAGAATACGGTACAAACATATTTGTTATAGATGGAGAACAAATTTCTGGTACTCAATTTACACAACTGATTATGTAACATTTTAAGCAGAGCTCCGCTTTCTATTCAAGTCCAGAACCAGAACACAACTTACTCCGTCTCATGATAAAACCCGTGATGGGGCTCAAAGTTGCCACTTGCCAACATGAAAAGTTCTCTGCATGTATAACAGTATACCGTGTCAATTATTTCAAAAGATTTCATCACATTACAACCTCAAACCATTAAGCATTTCATTCCGTTGCTTTGCCTTGCCGTAAAAGAAGTATAAATTTGACACTTCTGCAACAATGGAGAAAATGAACAAGTCCACTTGTTTCGACTGTAAAAAGTTTTCCCAAGATAACTATTTACTACTCGGGGAGATCAGTTGTACGCCAAAAAATGATTAACAGCATTAGATAGGCACACAATTTAATGTAACAAATCTCACTTCTAGGCCAAGATCCATGGGTTTTCAATCTCAATTTTCGGGGAGCACTAATATGAAAAGAAATTAAAAAAAAGTTTAATCTGTCCGCAGCAAAAAGACATCATACCAAATTTAGGAGTCAAAATTTTAAGTACACTATTCAACTCAATTATAGAGCTCAAATAAAATAACAGTGACAAACAAAAAAACCCATCAGGACCACTTTCTCAGGCCTCTGAAATTGGATATTCGAAAACCACATCTTTTCCAGTCAGCTTCCTGTAAACTCCAGAAAATGTCTCCAGCTTGTACTCAGTGTTGTTCCTCTCCTTGGGATCCAAGAAAACCTACCATTTGGAAAAATGATAAATCTAAGTCAAATATGGAGGGACAATGACTAGAAACAAGGTCAAAACAACACATTTTGAAAAGTTACAATGCATGACTGCAAGTTTTAATCACCTTAATTATTTTGGATCCATCGAGACGGTATCTAATGCGTTTTCCAACAATCTCTGCTGGGTAAACAACATCCTCAAGCATGGCATCATGGACAGCTGTGAGAGTGCGAGTTCGAGGTCGCTGAACAGCAGAGCCTTTCTTTGGTGGCCTCATTATCCTTCGGGTGGCAACGAGGACAACATCCTGCCACAAGTAAAGATTGAACCATGTAACAGATGCCTAATGACTATCCTTTAAAGTAGAAACTTCAGCATATCAGCTACAAAATATTTACAAATATTGATGGTGCACTATTATAAAAAACACAAAGGATGGAATCAATGAATAGTCAATCAAAGTACTAACACAGATAACAAAATGCAACAACACCTAGTTTTAGCCAGGGAAAATAAGAGTAAATGCTAGAGTGAAGCCTTCTTTCAACAAAGCTAGGAAAGAATAATACCTTGCCACTGAATTTCTTCTCAAGCTCTCTAACAAGACGGAGATGAATCTTGCGGTAAGCCTTTCTCAATCTATAGGGCACATAAATAACAACTGCCTTGCGGTTTCCAGAAATATCCATTTGACTGCACAATTAGAGAGATTATCTTCAGGGGGATAAGAAAAAGGAACATGCAACTAAAAGATAAGTGTACAATACTATCCATACGTTGCTTGATTAATGAAAAGATCTTTTAAGTCACTTTTTAGCTCTTGATTTGTATTCTCCAAATCAAATAATGCCTGCAGAAAGACATCAAACGTCATAAATTGAAAACTGAGATTAATAGATATTACAATTCAAGTTATCAGAAAAGCAGTTCAAAGGATTAACCTGTGCAACTGTCTCCTCAAATTCAGAGGGTTCAGCATCATTGTCCTTGTGGATTTTCGACTTTGTTGTGAACATCTTGACAGCTCTGGTTAGTGAAAAAAAAAAAAGCAGTTAGATCTAAAATATGGAAATAAATTATCACTTAAATACATCCAGGATACTAAATATTCACACATAAAAACTTCAATAAAGATGTGGTGCCTCGATGACACTTCATGTACAGCTGCAACTTAACAAGGACTAATTTTATACATCCATTAAACTAATGCCCATACACATGATATTTGTTGAGTAAACATTTTGTGATGAATGAAATCTCTTACTTATAAGGTTACATAAAGTTTATAAAGTTCTAAAATTCAACTAATAAAGTCTGTAAACATAAAGTGAACTTTTCCAGACAATGCTTTAAACCGTTCCCCTCAATTAATCAAGCTACCCCAATGTTCTCACCAATTAATGTACAGCTTTTGTCACCATGCAGAAATCTCATTAATTAAGCTAAAAGCACAAACTATTCAAATTGTAATTCCAAAATATAAATTGTGTTGAATGAAAACTCCGAATTTCCAGATTTACAATATAAAGACTGGCACCTCAGTTTAAACAGCTGCCAAAACTTAAATGAACCATTTTAGTATCAAAACACAACCACCCAGTAGCAATAGATGTAACATCACATATCCTTATTATTGAAGATCGACTTTCAGCAGATAGGAAGATAAAAATAAAAGAACATTTTCCTCCTCAGTTTCCCAATAACATCATAATATTAAAAAAAAATCCTCATGCAAAACACTCGTTAAAACCTAATATAACATTAAAAAATACCACATTCATTTTTTTCAATGGGTTTTGCCTCTTACTCTCAGATACTAAATGTTGATAGAAAACAAAAGAAAAGGAAGCAGCTCATCTGACTAAGTGACGACCAAGGAAGTGAAAGAACCACTTATTTTACAGGATTAATAAATTAATTAATAAAATTAATAAAACATATAAATAAAATAAAAACATGTAAAGTAATAAGACCTATTTGGCTCATGTCAACTATAGTCCTGTATAGTCTGTTGAGTAATAAAAAATATATGAACAGCTTCGATTTCATGAGATACGAGTAAAACATAGAAAATAAAGAGAACCCAGTTGATGAACACATAAAACAAGACGACCCATTTAGTTCTAAAGCTCAGTAAACAAATAGAATTCACACATTCACCTAAAAAAGAAAATCAAATTAAGAAAACACCATTACTCGTCAATCAGAGTTATAAGAATTGCGAGAATCCACTCGCTGAAAAGGGAAAAGGAGAGCACCCATTAGCATTAAGGGTTTAAGGCTCTTGAGGCTTACCAAGCAGCAAAGGTCGGCTCTTTCGATCTGTCCGGACAAGGGTAAATCCTAATTGCTGCTGCTGCTTCTGCTTGACGGAGGGGAGCGGGTGTGTTTGATTGGCGGTTTTAATAGGTGTGAAGAAAATAGGATTAAAGTTGCCCTAGACTTGGACGGTTCAGATTGATTCGGATAGCGTTTGTTGAATCTTGACCGTTATTTATTAGATAAATGAGTTATGGTCGTTTGTTTGGTTACGATAACAATTAGATACCGCCAATAGTTTATATACAACCTTGTTGCATTTTCTTTTTCTTTTATTGTTTTCGGAAATGCGTTTTTTTTTTTCTAGAAAAAAATTGTGCAAAACGTTTTGATAATTTTGTTCTAACATTTTTATAATTAGATATCTAGATCAATGATTACTAAGAAAACATTATATTGGGCCTGGGCCAGATCTCAAACCTATCTGTCCAATCAAACTTCAGTTTAAATCAAAGAAACCCACTCTTTATTTAAAATAATAATAAAAAATAAATAAATGGTAGAGTAGATGGTGAAAAACTGAACTACTTGAATTTTATTGTTTATTTATACTTCAAATTACATATAAAATGCTTTTCAAAAGGTAAAAAGTTCATGCACCTAGATCTTGCCCTTACGGTAAAACTTATGCACTCGAGTTTGAATTTTAATAGAGATTGAAGAATTTTTTATTTTTTTAATTATTTAAGATAGAGGTTAAAAAAAATTTTATTCCTCCAATTAATAAGAAGCAATTATAATTTACAATTATTATAATTTTTTGAATTGTAAAAATGTATAGTATAATACTTGTTTATAAAAAAAAGATTATATAAAATAAATGGCAAAAGTACTTTTACAATTGTTTACTATGAATTACTTCTTATTTAAACTACATAATTTTTCGCAAATTTAATCTCTTCTTTTTCTTTAAATGTCCAAGTCAATAATTATTATTTCAAAATTTAATTTCGATAAAAAGTAAAGACTATATGAAAAGTTAGCTAATGGATTCAATCTCCTTTCCTTTACATTTAAGAAGATGGGTTATAATAACATTTGACAACCTATTTGTGATGCTTCGTAATCCTAAAATAATAAGCATAATTAGTAGTTTAAGTGAGAATTATCACATCATTTAGTACCTAGTTAATAACAAATATGAAAACTAAGATAAATATTATTACAAGAATGGTGATTAAAAATGACGTGAAAGATGGTTTTGAAACATGTTATTGAGAGGAAGATGACAAGAAGTCAAGAATGACGTGGAAAGACTGAAATTAGAGTATAAAATAGATACTAAGTGTTATGGTGTCAACTTCTCAACGCTTCTGTGTTAAAGTCAAAATCTACAGTGTTGTTGTGCTGCCTTCTCAAGGCTGCAGCACCAAAATCAAGCCTTCAGCGTCTCTATGCCAGTGCGAGTTAGATTAGGTTTTAAGTATCTTAAGTTAAATCAAACACCCTCTCTTATTACACCTTGAATTAAGGTTGGCCTAGGGTGCACATAAGCTACATAAAAGCTTTTGTTTTGGCTTGTTTTCATAGATCACCAACATTAGTAAATTGAAAGATTAATTGTAATTCTTAGAGAGAAAGCGTTCGTTGTAATTCTTATGAGAGAGCTCTTTATGAGTTCTTATTTGATTCAATAAAATAATCCTTAGATTTTAATTCGCTATGGACGTAGACAATTGCCGAACCACGTAAAATTTTGTGTGTTTTTTTTTCTTGCTTTCTTTTTTCTTCTTATACTTTATTTAGTGCTACAAATATTATACTTGCAAAGTATTTTCATCAATAAACTAGTATCAGAGTAAGGTTTTACAATCATGGCCACACACATGTATAAAAATTCAACGGTGAGAATGACTTTAATCTATGAAAAGTCAACATTATGGCTTTACTAGTAAGTCAATGGCTTGATTTTATCTTTAAGAAGATTGCAGCTCCATCTAGTAAGGAAAAAAAGCCTGAGATGTCTAAGTCTAAAAAAAATAAAGATTCCATTTAAAAGAATGCTCATAGTACTATCGTTTTATCATTGAGCGATGGGGTTTTTACTGAGATAGTTGGAGAGAAGACAACTATAGGTCTTTGAAGAAAGTTAGATAATCTTTATATGAAAAATTCTCTACCAATCATATGCATATAAAGAAGAATTTTTATCAATTGCCTGTGACTAAAGAGACACCGATTAAAGACCATATAGATGCCTCCAATAGGATCATTGTCAATTTAGAAACAAATGATATAAAGATGACAGATACAGATCAGGCAATCATTCTATTGAGTTCTCTACCCTAGAATTATGAGTACTTCACTGATACGTTTCTCTACGATAGAGAGAGTTTGACAAATAACAGATGTAAATTGTCACAAAACTTTAAACAGTTGAAAAAGAAAGTAGAAGCTAGCAATGCAGAAGAGGTAACTATAAGAGGAAAGCCTAAAAATAGAGAAGTAAAGTCCAAGAGAAGTTCAAGATCAAAGTCAATGGCTAAACCTAGAAAGTGTTACTACTGCAAAAAGGAAAGACACTTTATTAAGGATTATCTAGAGAAGAAAGCAAAGATGAATGACAAGAAGAATGATAGAGATACTATAATAGTTTATGATAAAAGTTACGATAATGCAGAAACCCTAGTCACTTCTTATAGGAGAAGATCTAGTGAGTGAATATTAAATTGTAATGTCCTAATAAAGCCTTATTTATCAATTTTCAACTTATTAATAGAGGAAATGTATTAATATGGAATGTTATATCTTGCAAAGTGGTTGGAATTGGTAGTATTAGGTTAAAGTTACATTATAGAAGAATTAGAGAGTTGTTAAAAGTTATGTATATTTTTTACCTCAAAAGAAACTTAATTTTTTCTAGGTATGTTAGACCAGAATGGATGTTCAATCAAAGCAGAGAATGGATTCTAAAGGTGTTAAAGGGTTTTATGGTAGTTATGAAAAGTAAAAGGTGCAATAGTGTATATGTGCTTCTTAGAGAGACAGTAAGTGCTTATGCATCAATTTCTGTAGATGATAAGAATATATAACTACGTTATGGCATTTAAGGTTAACTCACCTAGGTGAAAGAAATCTAAAAGACTTGTATGATCAAGGGTTATTTAGCAAGAATAAGTTCTAACCAATAGAGTTTTGTGAGCATTGTGTATTTGACAAATCATATACGGTAAAATTTAGTACTAGAGAATACAAGACTAAAAGGACTTTTGATTACATACACCCAGATCTTTAAAGACCAACATAAACACTTACACATAATAGAGCAAGATACTTTCTGACATTTGTAGATGATTATTGTAGAAAGTTGTAAGTGTATGTGTTAAATAGCAAATATTAATTGTTTGAGACCTTTAAAATATAGAAAGCTCTTATAAAGAATTAAACTAGTAAGAAGATCAAGAGACTAAGGATGAATAATATCTCGGGTATTGCAATAAGGATTTTGATAGCTTTTGTACCAAGTATGGGATTGAAAGACACAAAACTGTAATATCAACACCACAACAGAATGATTTTGCAAAAACTATTAATAGAACCTTGCTTGAGAGGGTAAAATGTATGTTAACCAACGCGAGGGTGTCTAAAGCTTTTTGGGGCAAGGTAGTAATGATAGTAGCCTATTTAATTAATAAAAGTCCTTCATCGACGATAGACTTTAAGACATTAGGAGAGAAGTGGTCTGGCAGCCCTTCAAAGTATGATCATATGAAGATATTTGATTGTTTAGCATTCATACATGTGAATCAAAGTAAATTGAAACTTGAAGCATTGAAAGGGATATTCATAAGATATCCAGAATGTGTAAAAGGATACAAGATATGGTAACCAGAGTTAAAGCCACCGAAGAGTATCATTAGTAAATATGTGACATTCGATGAAACAACAATGTTGAAGATCAAATAAGAGGAAGTGAAGAGAGAGCATATGCTTAAAAAGGTTTCAACATAAAAAATAATTAAAGTTGAAGTGAATATAAAAATAGATATGAGATGCCCTCAAATCAATATTTTAGCAAGTCATCCTTCGAAGATACATAGAAAACATTTGTTAGCTCTTCAAAGTCTACTTAAAAAAAAAAACTAGGACTTTGAAGATAGAACTTAAAGAGTACTAACTAGCTAGAGATAAGATAAGGAGAATGACTAAGCCACTAATAAGATATGTGCAAAGTAAACTTAATACCTCATGCTTTTAATACTGTATTCATTATTGAGTATGATGAGCCTAAAATGTATAAAGAGTGAAAATAATAAGAAGTGGCAGAAAGCCATAGAGGATGAAATTAGTTCTCTCATAATGAATAAAACTTGAGAATTGGTAGAGAGACATTAAAATAAGAAACTAGTTAGGTGTAAATGAGTGTACAAGATTAAAGAATTGATATCGGATATAGAGCCTACGAGATTTAAGGCTAGATTAGTGGCACAAATTTTTACTCAGCATGAAAGAGTTGATTTTAACAAATTATTCTCACTTATAGTCAAGCATATGCCTATTAAAATTTTGTTGGCCATATGTGTGAACCTAAATTTACATCTAAAGTAAATGATTATGAAAACTACTTTCCTCCATAGAGAGTTCGAATAGAAGATATATATATATATCACAACTATAAGGATTTGAAGAACCCGGTATGAAAGATTATACTTGTTTGTTGAAGAAGTCATAGCATGGGCTAAAGTAATCTCCTAAGAAGTAGTATAAGAGATTTGACGACTTTCATGTTACTTTGTGATTTTAATAGAAGCAAGTATGATGGGTGTGTTTACCTTAAAACTTTAAGTTGTGAGATACATATGTATTTACTTTTGAATATGGATGATATATTGATTGCTTGTCAAGATATAGAAGAAATACACAAGTTAAAGAAATAGTTGAGTATCGAGTTTGAAACGAAGGATTTAGGAGCAACTGGGGTATAGACATCGTGAAGGAAAGATCAGATGTTATTTTCTTATTCTAGTAGAGCTATATACTCAAAATACTAGAGAAATTCAGTATGTCTAATGCGAAAGCTGTCTCTATTCCTTTGACCATGTATTTTAAATTATCAGCAGCACAGTTGCTAGAAATGAAAGAAAAAAAATTGCAGATCTTTAAAGTACCATATGCCAATGCTATTGAGAGCATCATATACGTAATGGTTTGCACTAGGCCGAGCATAGCTCAAGCTGTAAGTATTGTGAGTCAATATATAAAAAATCTAGGAAAAGAACACTGGCTTGTAATAAAATGAATAATGAGATATATTGGCTATAGAAGACATAGACACCAATGTATACTGTGATAGCCAGAGTGTTATACATCTAAACAAACATTAAGTACTTCATGAGAAGTTAAAACATATTAATTGTACAAAGTGGCAAAATTAGTCTAACCAAGATTTTGTTATCTAAAAATCATGTGAATATGTTGACTAAACCACTGTCCTCAGTTAAGTTCATCTTATACAATGACTTAACTAAAGTTACCACTATATAAAAAAGTAAGTGATGCGAAAACGATGGATCTATGGATATTTCTTAAAAGATTTTGAATCAATGAGAGAATTTCTGAGAATGGTGATTAAAAATCATGAATAAGGTGATTAAAAATCAAGTAAAAGAGGGTTTTGAAATAAGTCATTGAGAAGAACACAACAAAGAATCGAGAATTAGGAGAAAAGACTGAAATTAGAGTTCAGAATAGGATACTCAATTTTCAAATCTAAGAGCTAAGACGCTAGCTTCTCAGGGTTTCTCAGTGCTGCGACGCTAAAGTCAAAACCTATAACGCTAAGGCACTAGAACTCAAGCCTTTAGTGCCACGGTGCCAATGCAAGTTGGATTATGATTTAAGTATCCTAAGTTAAATCAAACACTTTCTCTTGTTACAACTCAGATTAGGGTTACCATAAGGCGTGTGTAGACTATATAAGAGCCTTGTTTGGCTTGCTATCACGGATTACCAATATTAACAAATTAAGAGATCAATTATAATTCCTAAAGAGACAAAGTGCTTTGTAATTCTTGTGAGTGAGCTCTTTATGAGTTCTTATTTGATTCAATAAATAAAGTGTAAATTTTGATCCACTTTAAACATAAAGAATTATCGAACCATATAAATCTTTTTTTTTCTTCTTTCTTACTTTATCTTTCTTCTTATACTTTCTTTAGTGCTACAAATATCATATTTGTAAAGCGTTGTTATCAATAATTATTAACCAAACCCAACATATATTCTTGAGAAAACACGTTGAATTATAATATTTAATTATCTGACCCTCCTCATATTTCAGATACAATGAATAATACTTGTAAAGGCAACTTCAAAGCTTCGCCATTACCAATTTCAATTCTAATGCACAACCACTATTGGGCATTTGCTTTCCATGGTCCCTGAGATAGGAGATTCTAGCAGCAGGATCAAATTAAGAACAACTATCTTATTAAAAAGGACTTGTTGAGAACTGTTCAAGGTTGCAGAAAGACTTAAAGAATGAAGAAGCAAAAACAAGTTGCATTTCTTCATGTTGAGAGAGGGAGCGCTCTTGTCCTTCTTGAGATTAGGTTGAAGCGAAGAACCCAAGATTCAACCTAAAATCCTAACCTCCTTGCGCAGCAAAATAACTTGTTTATCAAGTAAAATAGCAAGAATCCAAAGCAGAATATAAAAGATCACAACACAATCTTACGTGGTTCAGCAAATTGCTTACGTCCATGGTGGATCCAAGGATCCTAGCCTCTCTTATTAACTCCCTAGAGATTTTACAAGAAAAATCCAATGAAGAACCATCAAAAGGACCTAATGTTTAGTGAACCCTTGCTCTACCACGAGCAATAAACACCCAAATGACGGTTCCACCCTAGCGCACACAAGCACTTAGTGTCTACCCAGTTCTTCTCCTCTCTTAGAGTCTCTCTTAATGCTTAATCTCAATAAAAGGGTTTACAAATGTTTATATAGATGTTATTTCATGCCTATTAACCATATTCCTTGTTAGAGTAAGAGTCATATTATTTTGGAAGTCCTAAACTTCCCAAAACTCAAAATTCAGATCAAAACAGACTTTTTGACACTTTTGGCGCTGTAGCGCTCATCCCTGGGCACCACGACGCTAGGCATTATCGTGCCCATCGCCGCGGCATTGGGCTTCAGTGTTAGGCGCTGCTGCGTTCAACCCTAGTGCCATCTTTCTGCGTTTTCTTTGCTTCCTTCACGTCTTTGAGTTTATTTTGCTTCCCCTTTCGTGTCTCACACGTCCTAGACTTCTCCATACATATCTCATACGTTCTAGACTTCTTGTAACTCTCCTCTTTGGTATTCATCTCAATTCTTATCCAACCAAGATTATTGAATCACCAATTTTCCAACAAATTATTTCTTGATTCAAAATCTTCCAAATAAGAAGGCTTCGGGATCCAATCTACACCAATACTCTATTACCTAGAGTTGAGTCTAGTAAGTCTCCACCAAGACTGAACTTTACCCGGGCTAGTAACTTTGGTTTCCAAAGGCATTTGTGCACCTTGTATAAGGTATGGATGTGTTGCACTCTTTTCTGACTCTCATCACCTTGGTGAGCACGATTTGGATGTTGCCTAGTGGTCTGCATTACCCAACATCCCATGTTAGGCCACTCATGGTCATTGAGTAAGCACATAGAGCCCCTTATTGTGCTTTTCACCCTCAAACCTTATAGGCCATTCTCTACCCTTAGTTTTTCTTTTTTCGCTCTAATCGAATACCCTTCCTTATCAAGCTTGCTTAGGGATATCAAGTTCCTCATCAGTTTAGAAACATGTCTTATATCATGTAATTCTCTAGTTTCTCCATCTTGCATTCTCAGCCTTATGTCACCAACTCCCATAATCGCACAAGTCATGTCATTCCCTATTAGAGCTTTACCTATCTTGGCTTTGTAGTTGGTAAACATCGATCTGTCAGCACACATATGGATGTTGCACCCCGAATCTAGTATCCATTTGCCAGCATACTTTTCCCTTGAGGCTACCAATGTGTCTACAACTTCGGTATCTTCCTCAGTATCGATTGCAGCCCACCCTCATTGGCCTTTAATTTCGGACAATCCTTCACAAAGTGCCCTTCTTTATTAAGGAAACACTTTTTGAATCTTTTCCTTGATTGGTTGCTCTTCCTTCCTTGTGCAAGCAATGCTGCTCCACTCTCGGACTCAGATCTCTTTGTCAATTCTTTTGAGTTCAATAATGCCTTGATGTTATTCATTGTTAAAGGCTTCTTACCATACAGCAGCATATCTATAAAACTGTTATAGCTCTTCGGCAACGAACTTAATAGGATAATGGCCTTATCTTCATCCTCAGTCTTAGTGTCCAGTTGCTCAAAATTTATGATGATCTTGTTAAACTTGTCAATGTGAGCTCTCAATGAAGTTCCCTCGTGTATTGTTAGCTGATGTAGTTTCTTTTTCACAAGAAGTCTATTTACAAGAGACTTCTTCATGTACAATGCCTCGAGTCTCTTTCATAGTCCCAAAGCGGTTTTCTCATCACCAACTTCTCTTAATACTTTGTCGCTCAATGCCAGAAATAAGGTGCTGTGAGCTTTTTTCTAAATCGTGTCCTAATCTTTCTGCTCAGACTTTGAGGTTGTCGTCCTATCGCTAGTTGATGAGCTGGCTTCCTCCAAGGCTGAATCTAGTCCTTCCTTCACTAATAGAGCCCTAACCTTCTTCCTTCAAATATTGAAGTCATTCATCCCATTGAACTTCTCTATTTCTTGCTTAATTGCAGCCATGGTTTAAATACCCCAAGTGTGTATTATCGAACATTTGACTCTAATACCCGTTTATTGAGGGAGGAAACGCCATTCTCCCTCTTGAGGTTATGTTGAAGCGAAGAACCTCAAGTTCAACTTAGAACCCTAACCTTCTTACACAGCGGAATAACCTGTTAATCAAGCAAAATAACAAGAATCCAAAGTAGAATATAAAATAGCACAACAAAATCTTACATGGTTTGGCCAATTGACTACGTCCACGGTAGATCCAAGAATCCTAACCTCTCTTATTAACTCCCTAGAGATTTTACAAGAAAAACTCAATTTGAAAAACTCTCAAAAGGACTTAATGTTTAGTGAACCCTTACTATACCACGAACAATGATCACCCAAACGATGGTTCCACACTAGCGCACACAAGCACTTAGTGTCTACCCAATTCTTCCCCTCTATTAGAGTTTCTCTTAATGCTTAATCTCAACTAAAGGGTTTACAAGTGTTTATATAGGGTGTATTTCGTGCCTACTAATCCTATTCCTTGTTGGAGTAAGAGTCCACTTGTTTTGGAAGTCCAAAACTTCCCAAAATTCAAAATCAAGATAAAAAATAGACATCTTGAAGCATCTGGCGTCGCGATGTAGCGTTCACCATGTCGCGCCGTGGTGCTGGGCTTCTGTGCTGGGCACTACGGTGCTCAGCCTTGGTGGCCTCCCCACGTGTTTTCTTCGTTACTTTCTCGTCTTCAAGTTTCGTTTTGCTTCCCCCTTCGTGTCTCATACGTCCTAGACTTCTCCATACATGTCTCACACATTCTAAACTTCTTTTGACTCTCCACTTTGGTATTCATCTCAATTCTTATCCAACCAAGATTATTGAATCACCAATTTTTCAACAATTTCATTCCTTATTTTTAAAATGAGAATCTAAGTTAGTCAATCACACATATGTGTGTGTGAGACCACAATAACAACATTAAGAATAGAATAATGCTTATGGATTAAAACAGTAGGGCTCATGATCAAACCGTAGGACCAACTGATCCTCCATTGATGAAGAGAAAAAAACATTTCCTTGCAAAAAGAGATCAATTTGAAAAGCTTTAGCTGCCAAGCTGCGAGTCACCTGCTCACAAGTTTGAATATGTCATATTTCAGTGCTCTTTCATGTTTATACAACACATAAAGAATATTGAAGATATTGATGAAAAAGGGTTATCACATTTTCTTACAGATTCAACGATAGTTCGAAATAAAAGAAAATGGGACCAACGACCAATTAGAAGAGAGAAAATGTTTGAGAACACGGTGTAAGCTTATTGAAATATGCAACTAACAGACACTAATGTCTAAAATTGGGACCCTAAGGTGAAGTTCAGATATATAATCAAAATGAAGAAAGTCATTGATCAAGTTTTTATTGTACTTGTTAAATAGACTCAAGAAAAAGAAGAAACATAAATGATTTGTTCCGAGAATGTGAAAGGACATACCTTAAAAGTAGCAATAGGTTTGGAAAACAGATACCACCATACTAACCTAATGAACAAAAAAACAATAGTGGTCTAGGCCAATTATACTCCAATAAAAAAGATTATGTGCATAAAATGTTAGATAACAAGGAAATCACCTATTACTCGAGAGCATATAAGCGCTGCCCTTGTTAACTCTGGATATGGAGTTTTCAGTTCTACAATGAAAGCCAGCATTAGAACAAGTTGGTGCATGCAAATAGTTAAAACCAATGAAAAATGACCACTATGTATATTATATTTGTGCCTTATAGGGTTTCACAGGTTAGCAACAAGAAAAAATATTTTTGTTAAGGATATAGAAAATCAATATATTAATCTTCTACCATATATATTTTATAATTAATAAGTTATATTTAGTTTCCTTTTATGTATTTATGTTTCTTTGTTTATATTAACTTTAAGCCTATATAAAAACTCATTCTATAGCACTTGTTATATATAGGGAATATAGTAAAGATGTAGACTTTACGAATTTTTTGTGTCTCTTTATTTTTTTGCTGCTTTATCTTTTCTTACATGGTATCAAAGCCTAAGTTTTGATTCTTTTCACTGTTTTGTTGTTTAGCGAGAATTTGTCAGAATTTTTTCGAAAACTCTTAGAAAGCTCACCGGAGTTTAGTTGAAAAGTCACCGAAAGTTTGCCTGAGTTCACTGTAATCGACACTACCCAACCCAAGAAGTTTAGGCACTATCGATCAGTTGAACCCTACCAGAATCAAGTTTCTCCTCTGCCGCACTCACCAATCAAACTTTTTGCTGTTGTTACTGTTCACATTGGATTTCGACCTATTTCCAGCGCGTTAATGTGCACTGCCCACACCTAAATGTTCAGATGGTGCCGGACATTTTATCTGGAGAACGCACAGTCGATTAGAGGTTCCATGCGCCGCTTGAAGTTACTGTTGCCGGTTTTCTTTAATTTTCGATCTCAGCCATTTTTCGGCAAGTGAGCTGATACCCCTACCTTTATTTGACTCCTCATGGTCCGATCTATCAATCTACGATGTCAATTTTCTAATTTGACACGTCGTGTTTCTATAGGAACCTTTTTGTAAAATTTTTAAAGTTATATGGATTGTTTGCAGTTAACTTAAGATCTGGGTCATTTTGTAATTTTTAAAATTGAGTCTTTTTATAATTTTAAGTAAATTGATGGGTGAATCTCTCAACGCACTTGCATTTACAGCGATTGATTTTTTTTTTCTATCAACGTGTTTGTACTCATAGTGGTTGACAACACACTTGCACTCGCAACGGTTGATTTTTTATTTCTCTATCAACACGTTTGTACTCATAGTGGTTGACAAAGTACTTGCACTTATAACAGTTAGTTTTATGTTTCATTCAACACGTTTGCATCCGTAAGTGATTAATTTTCTCAATGCCCACCATTACACTAAAAATGTTATTTTTCAAACTCAAGCCTCTACTTGAGTTTAAGGAGGATGTTAAAGATATAGGAAATCAATATATTAATCTCCTACCATATATATTCTAAAATTTAATAGGTTATATTTGATTTTTTTTATATGTATTTATATTAACCTAAAACTTATATAAAGGCTATCTTATAGCATAATAATAAAAAAAAAATTACAATAACAATGTAGTCTTTAAATTTTTCAATTTTTCTTCATTATTTCTGCTGTTTTTCCCTTTCTTTTTATCTTTTCTTACAATTTTTATACAACTTGGTTCCAAATGCATAAAGCTCATGTCTCAGAATCCAAAGTTTGTCTTAACTGCATGTATTCTGCCTAAACACTTGCATCAATTTGAGTTATGCTACTCATGTATCTTGTCTTAAAGCAAAATTGAAACTAATAATCTATCTTTAAGTTCTCAGCTACTTTGAAGATGTATTTAGGATGTATATACCTATCTTAAAAATACTTTACTAAGGATAACTTATGGATTTCAAAGGAAATTAAATCTACAATGCAGTTCTGATCCAACACTTTAACTGATTCCTTGAATATGTAAAGTGTTTTTCACTCTTGATTATAACCTACCAGAAGCAGACAACTACCTAAAAAGTTTTTATTTCTTATCCTTGCAATATAGTACTGAGCGATTAGCACTCCAAATGATTGTCCAAGCAGGACTGGTGGCAAACTGAGATTTGTCTGGATGAAATCAGCCACATCACTTGCATGCGTCTACTGCAGAATTTTGAGTGAATAGGAAATTAGAAAATCAAAGTTTTACTTATGGAAAACCATAAGTAAAACAATGAATGAAAGAAGATAAATAACTAAATTAGCTTGTCAAAGGGAGTGCTTTCTTGTTAAGACCCAAAGTACCTGGAGAGAACCAGCAACAGTATCAGGAGGCACATCACTTTCACCCTAAACATTTAGAGAACAAGTATGAAGTCAGTTCAAAGTTTGCAAGAAGAAGAATATCCAAATTGTGTCTTGATTCCATTGTCAACTAAACACATTAATTACACAATTTGCCAAGTACCGTAAACGAACCCCTTCGGACTAAGGAATTTCCAGAGCAGTATTGATTCCTTACAAGAACCAATGCATGCTAATAAAAAGAAAAAGAGAAAGAAAAAAAAAAGTACAGATGAATAACCAAAATTGGTAAAATCTCCCTAAATATACAAAATAAAAATGCTGGCGATACCATTAAGGGGAAACTTTATAGGAATATAAGCTAACAGCGAGAATGGGAAACGTTCAAGGCAACTGATTTTGGACTGTATTTCCATGAAAGAAGCATCACTAAGTTTTGTGGAAAATTTATTAGTGAACTTTATAGACATATTCATAATCATAATTGAAATGACTTATCTCCACCTTTTGCTTATCAAAAGAAATAATGGAATTTGAGTGAACATATTTACTTCTTAATCCTAATTTCATGTGCTTTTGTTACTTATGAGAAAGAATCCCAGATAGTCCAAGTTAGTTTTGGGCTCGGTTGATGGAGCTATTTCCTTTCCTGAATAGTCAGTCAGGAATGAAAATTTATCAGATTCAAAATTTAATTTTCCTTCTGTTTCCATACACCCTCATCAACCAAACAGAGCATAATGGTTAAGGAAAAAGAATATGGAAGTACAAAAATCAAGATTCTGTTTTTAGTCCATGCTACAATTTGTTTAAATTAAAGCAATAAACATAATGAAGGCAAGAACTATACAACTCACATATTGCGACAAATATTCAAACCAATTAAGCTTCAATAATTATAAGAGTACAATCACTCTGAATCAACAACATAATAACACATCAATATATTTCAAAAAAAAAAGAGAAAGAAAGAAAATAAGAATACAATCCACTCAAATTAAGCTTCAAAAAAATAAATAATAATAACAAAAAAATTAAAGAGAGAACAAGAATCACCTGACCCAACAAGCTGATAGCATAGTAATCAAACCCGAAACCAGAAAAGAAAGGTAACTAATTATCACGGACCTTTCGAGAATCGTATGGCTTTAGACGCGTTGCGCGCTAAATAGCCTAAAAAATCACACAAAGAAAAGAAGAAACACGCTCACAAGATATTTGAGAAAAGCTCTCTATATTGCTGAAGAGAAATACAAGCTATAAAATACTTTATATAATTAAAGGTGTCCCCTTTTATATTACTAGCTCTACACAATCAACGGCTAGGATTTAAGATGCTATACAACGATCTAACGATATACATACAAGATAGAAAAATATGTTATAAAATATTCCCCCTGCCAAATAGGGGTTTACGTCCCTAATAAGTCGTGGGCCAAGCCCATATCTCTATCCCAAACAACGAACCTTCTAGAAACTCCGATTTTCGTAGTGCTCTATGATCCAAGTAGCCTCTAGCAGGCCTAGTCGTGTACTAAGTGCTCGAAAAAATGCTTGAGAGCACATAGAGGCACTTGGGGCGTGACACAGTGTTCAGCCCAGTACCAAGCTGCATGGTAGCTATTGTGAACAAAAACCAAAGGTCTTTGTTATGTTGAGAGAATGACCATAGTGTTCTTATTTGGGTTTTTGTTAATCATGAAAAATTGAGAAAATGAAAAGAAAGAATTTAGACAATAATTGTATATTGTTGTATCACAAAATACAAAGAGTAGTGCTATTCTTATGTTGAAAAATGAAAAAACTAAACTAGGTGATTATATATAAAAAGGAAATACACCTAAAAGGTAATTGAGAATATTTGACCTAAAATCAATTAAGGAGAAAATTATTTGATTTGTTTCCCTTTTAACAATTCAAATAATTTGTTTCCTCTTTAATAAATTATTTGATTTGTTTCTCTTTTAACACTCCCCCTTAAGTTGGAGAGTAAATATTAAGGACTCTCAAATTGTCAAGCAGAAAGAAGAAAGCATCTTGACCTAATGGCTTAGTAAAAAGGTCGGCAACTTATTTTTCACTTTTCACGAAAGAAATTTTAAGATCCCTTTTTTGTATTCATTCACAGACTGTATGACAATCTATCTCAATATATCTTATCCTTTCATAAAAGACAGGGTTGGCTAAAATGTAAATTACCATTTGCTTATCATGAAAGAGTTAAGCTAGTTTTGAGCACCATAACTAAGTTAATTCGTAAATAATCAATGCTATAGACCTATATTCTAATTCTGCTAAAGACCGTGATACTGTAACTTGTTTCTTACTTTTTCATGAAATCAGTGAATTACCAAGAAAAAGACAATAACCAGTAATAGATCGTCGTGTATCTGGACATTTAGCCTAATATGCATCACAAAATCCTATCAACTGTAGCTTTTCATGTGAAAAAAAAATAAATAATCCTGTCTCGAAGCATTCTTATCTCGAAGCATTTTTTAAGCATTGCAATACTCGATGTGCTACTTTGAGATGTGGGTTTTTGGGTTGTTACATAAACTGACTGAGTGTGTTGACTGAGTAAGTAATCTCTGGTCTAGTGATGGTAAGATAAATCAACTTTTCAATTAACCTGCGATAGTGATTTGAATCATTAAGCAACTCCCTCTCATTAGAAGCAAGCTTGAGATTTTATTCCATAGGAAACTTTGTAGGTTTGGCACCTAGAAGTCTAGCCTCTTCTAGTATATCAAGTGTGTATTTTCGTTGGTTGATAGAAATTCCTACTTTGGATCAAGCAACTTCTATTTCAAGAAAATACTTCAAATGATCGAGATCCTTAACTTGAAAATAACTGGCCAAGAAATTCTTCATCTCTTGTATCATTTTCTCATTATTGCTGATAATGATCATGTCATCGACATAAAGAAGGATAATAGTGAGATAATTACCATTAACCTTGGTGAATAAAGAATAGTCTGCCTGTGATTGGTGGAAATTAAATTTTTGGATGGCATAAAAAAATTTGTGAAATCAACTTTGTGAGGCTTGCTTTAATCCATAGAGAGATTTATGGAGTCGACAAACAAAGTGTTGCTCTCCTATTGACAAAAACATGGAGGGGGAGTCATGTAGACCTCCCTAGTCAAATCTCCATGAAGAAAAATATTTTAAACATCCAACTGATGAATATGTTAATAATGAATAGAAGCAATAGCCAAAAGACACTGAAAAGTAGTTAACTTAGCCATAGGAGCAAAAGTTTCAGTATAGTCAATACCTTCACGTTGAGTAAACCTTTTAGCTACGAGGCGAGCTTTATAATGCTCAATTGAACCATTGGAGTTGTACTTAATTTTGTGAACCTATTTACAATCGATGGGTCGGTGACCAGAAGGTCGACCATGCTCTAGGTATAGTTTGCTTCAAGGGATAAAATTTATTCATTCATGGTAACCACCTAATGTGGATTATGGAAAGCTTGTTCATCTGGTTCAACCATGTGAGAACATCATTGATAAAAGTTTAATGTGATTGAGAGAGATGGATGTAGGAGACATACCTTGAAATTGGGTGGCGCGTGCTAGACACAGCTAAAGAAGAAGAAGGACCTGAAGTGAGAAGCTTAGAATGGTTTACCTCATAATCTTGGAGATGAGTTAAGAGCTTTGTGGGGTGAGAAGAACATCGAGGTGGATAAGAATTAGGAAGAATTATGAATTCGGATAAAACTGGGGTATTTTGGATTAACTCATAGGTACTAGCAAAAATGGTGTCGTGGTAGGGAATGGTTAGCACTAGGGTGTCAAAAATCTGGATGTCAGTGCCACGACATAGAGTGGGCGGTGCCGCAGTATTGAAGTTCTGAAGTGACTCTTGGATTTCTATTGTGTCAAATGGTAAAGGTAGGGTTGGTGTGTCAATGTGGTCATCAAGGTTTTGAATTGGAGTGTGGAGTGTGATAAATAGTATTTAGCTGGCTTTGAGATAGTATAAACCATTAAGCTGCTTTTCTAAGCCAATTATCTTCTTTATAGCTATGTCCAGCACCACACTAAAATCAGGGTAAAATGTTATACTACAACTTAATGCCTGAGTAATTTTACTAATTGATAACAGATTAACTCTAAATTTTAGTACATAGAAAATATCATTTAGAGTGATGTTATCAGAAAACTTTGTTGACCCAACTCATTCAATTGTAACTTGGCCTCCATTTGGTAACTGAACAGAATTATAGGAAAGAGTTGTCTTATTTAATGTTGGTTGAACATTAGAAGCATGGTCGATAGCCCTACTATTAATAATCCACTTAGTATGTGATAGAGATTTAATCTTATAATAGAAAGGTGGGCTAATACCTGTAGTGTTCACAAAGGTAAAGTGTTACCATTATCTTTTTGAAGTAGAGTTTTGAGTTGATTGTACTCTTCAAGAGTGAAAGTGATATTGGTAAAACTGTCTCTCGAATTCTTCTTCGGCCATCGAGTTATTGACATTAGGCTTATTTTCTCACTATATAGTTTGTGTTCAGGTGAAAAACTATGGAGAAAGTTGCAATGATTAATGGTGTGGTTGTCTTTTTCATAATGAGTACAACATTTTTTCTGTAATATTCGCTCCTTGGTTTTTGAAGTGCTTGAAACTTACATTGCAACATGACTAGATCTCTATTTTTGAATGCTACTTTGGTTTTTCTCTCTTGTTGGAGTATCAAGGCATGAACCTTGCATGTGTATGAGAGAGGACTCATCATGAGAATTGAACCTCGCATGCTATCATAAGATTCATTTAATCTCATTAAGAATTGTATGGCCCTTTCTTTTTCTTCTCATTCGATAAGGCCTTTTAAACCCCTACAAGTACAAGAAATTAGATCATGATAAGAAGCAAACTCATCTTAAAATGACTTCATTTTGGTATAATAAGATGAAACAGACAGAGACCTTTATCGTTGTTCGATAATTTCTTGTCAAATTTGATAGATTCGGGAGTCATTCCCTTGAGAGAACCTATCTTTCAAGTTGTCCTAGATTTCATTTACAGTTTCTGCATAAATAACACTTCATGCAATATTAGAATGAATTGAATTTAAAATCTAAAATAATACCATATCATTGCATCATTGCTATATTGAAAACTTAGGGTCGAATTGAGGTGGTACTTGTATCGTTTCATTGATGAATCCAATTTTGATCTTGGCATTTAGAGCTATATGCATTGTGTGACTCCATTGTCCATAATTCTCTCTTTCAAGTATTTTGGTAACCAAAACAAGATCCGGATGATCCGAGTAATGTATGGTGAAGGCATCCATATTGTTAGCAACTTTCTCTGCCATTATCTTAGTAAATTCCTCCTTCTTTATTCCAAAATCAGCGAAAGTCATATAAGAAACCTAGGGCTCAAGGCAACGATACTATTCACAAGCATTGTTCCTCGATATTGTTTGTGAGATTGTTCACAGCATTGTTTACAGCGGCTACTATTTACAAGGCATTATTTATTGCAATGTTTTGTGACACTATTCGTGGCACTGTTTAAGACACTATTCAAGCAGTGGAGAAAGAAAAAATACCCCAAAAGAGGCTCTGATACCATGAAAAATTAGAAGAATGAGAAAAAAAAATTTGGACAAGAATTATGTAGTATTATACCACAAAATACAAAGAGTAAAGAGTAAAGAGTAAAGAGTAAACTTTACATTGATAGTGCTATTCCTATATTGAAAAATAAAAAAATTAAACTAGGTAATTACATATAAAAATGAAATACACCTAGAAGGTAATTGAGAATATTTAACCTAAAATCAATTAAGGAGAAAATTATTTGATTTGTTTCCTCTTTTAATAAATCACACTTTTTTGTTCAACAGCCTCCATCTTCAAACCAGAAGGCAGCTGGTGGAAGAGACGAGTATGCTCTTGCTTTAGCTAGAATGGAACTTGCACTTTTCCAGCTTTGTTTAGGACAACAAAAGGTTTTGTTGTTGTTTTGTTTGAAAAGGTTGTAAAAAGACCAAGAACAGAAGTCGTTGCTACGAAGTTATAAGCTAACACTTCTGGTTTGGTTTTAATTTTACTTCTTATCTTTTTTTGCTTTGGATTTTAGATAGTCTTCTCTTGAATATGTTCGTAAAATGTTTTCCTAGGTACATTTAAATAATTTTTTTATTTTTAAAATTTACTTACATTTTAAGATTACACTTAAAGGCTATTGCAATTGATGGTGAAACCCTGAAAGTAACAAGAAGTTGAATCACGTGCAACGTAGCAATAAATTAAAGCCAACTATAGTATGCCACTGGTTTAAGATCATTCAAATGAAAGTAAACTTTAAATTAAATTTGCACTCTTTTTAATTAGAATTTAAATTAAATTCATGTATCTTATTTTGAAAATAATTTGAATTTATATCTTATAAAGATAGACAATAATTTATGAATTATTCATTAATTCATAATTAATTAATTCACGTTAACATTCACCATTCTTTCATACAGAAAAAATTATCGCTCTATTTATTTTTACAAGTATTTCTCCACACAAAACTCAATTTTAAAAATAAATATTGATTTAAATTTGGAGTATTTTTTTTTTTACAATAAAACAGCACACTTTCGTTATTTGAAGGATGCAAAAACAAGTTAGTAATAGAAATGGAGGTTCTATATCAAAGAACTTTAATAGTATCATTTGTGGAAATGTTTTGACTAAAAAATAATCATTTGCATAAAAATGTAACAAAAAAATCTGAAAAAAAAATAATGCAAAGATAAAACTACCAAAACCTTAGCCACCGTTTGCCACCATTAGGTACTGTGCTGGTCAGTATTCGCCACTATTCATTACTTCGGTCAACTCAGAAAGGGCCGATTTACCAATCCTGACACTCCCCATCGTCATCCGCCACTGGAATTGCCAGAAATGAACCAAACCTGCATATGTGATTGCCCTTCAATCCTACTGTTTTAGCCATCTGAGTTAAAAAAAATCATTACCGACAGAATCCTGGTTGAGGTCTCGCCAGACCGACAATGTAAACTATTACTAGTTCTCAAAGAAAAATGGAAAATTGCTGCCACCTCAAGCTGCTCTGACTGCTGTCTCTTTAAACCTCAGCATCATCGAACAAAGTCAGAAATAGCCTCAGACAATGCTAGCCTATCAACCTTAGCCAACCTTGCCACTGATCACCGTAAAAAAAAAGCCGTAATTACAACAAATTTGAGAGCCCTTTATTATTTTGATTTGCTCGCCATTCACCTTATCAATCTCTGTAGACATTATCAAAATGTTCACCCTCATTCACTTTACTGATTTTAATTAATACGCTTAATTCCTGATCACTGCTCGCAAAGACATAAAACCCTAAATCTAAAGTGAGATGGCTTTGGTTTTAATTTCATTCCTTAAACGCAGATCGATTGTTTAAAATCATTCTTTATGTAAAATAATAATTAAATAATTAAAATATGAATAGAATTCAATTTTAATTCAATCTTGCTTCCATATGAAGCTCTTGACCCATTTGAGAAATTTATAGGTTGACGAGCTTAATTACTTAGCAAAATGAACTCAAAATTTGAGTATGTGGATTGGATTATGCGCGAGCTAGTTAGGCTTATAGATAATAGGTCAACAGTTTCAATTTACGAATCCATTAAACTCAACACTTCAATATCAATTAATTTTCTAATTAATATTTGATTAGATAATGGCCCAATTGTTGGGTGTTTATCATAGAGTGTGTGATTATACGAGTGTATGCGTAATTTTAAAAATTACCATATGCGCAGCGGAAGCATATAACAAAATACACCTATTTTAATAAATTCAACATATATCACATATATGCATAAGTATAACAATTATACAATTATGAACATGATGAACAACATATATCACATATATGAACAAGTATAACAATTATACAAATATAAACATGATGAACAATATTGTATTATAACACATAATGTAAAATACTCACCTAATGAAGGTAACTTTACAAATTCTTCAAGTTCTTCAATAATCCATGTGAAGAGCTCACCTTGAAGTATATGTTGAACAATTCTAGTCCATAACTTTTGGTGGGATTAAGGAGTTAGAATGGTAGCTTAGTGTTTAAAATTTTCAACACTTGTATTCAAACTCTTTTGAATATAATTTTTGTTTCTTAAATGGAGATGGTAAATATTTTCTATACAACTCCTGTATTAATTAAAAATCTTTAACATACAACTCTTGTATATTAATCTTAGAAACAATTTCTACATGATAATTATTTTGAACAACTTTTTGTAAAATAATTATCTTTTTCTCCATTTAAATATCATTCATTTTGGCCATCCATTAAAGAAGGAGATGAAGAGAAGTTTGTTTGTTTTTCAACACTTGAAAGAATAAAACTCAAGGAACTCTCTCTTATCTCTATTCCTTGCCATTGCCAAATTCTTCTCCCAAAAATTGAATGAAAATGAATTCCATTGTTTTGCCAAAAATCATTTTGTTTATTCAACACTTTGATTAAACAAAATAAACAAAATGAAGTGCTCTACTAATTTTATTGTTGGTCTCCCATTTAGAATTAATTAAACCAAGCACTAGAATAATGACCACCAAAATTAATCTTTACCTAACAATTATAATTACTTTAATTATAATGGGTAATTAAATGGCCAACATCTAGGCTCCTCATTGTATTAAAATACAATGCCATGATCTATATATATTATAATATTATCTAATAATATAATAAAATATATGATTTAATTATTCAAAACAATTTTAAATAATTACTTTTTACCTTACTAATTTTTACTATCATGGTTAAATGGTAAAAAAGTAAAATCAAATCATGGAACAAATTTTGTCATTTGTCAATATTTTATTAATTAACAACCCTTGTTAATTAATTAAGTGATGTACTTAACAATTAAGTCTTGACAAATGTACAATCCGAGGGATCCCTAAACAATCGTTCTCTTTTGCTGAAATTTATTGGATCGAACTATTCAATCCAATCCGCTACCCCAGTGCACAACGAGTATACTTCATATTGTGAGACTCTCTAGGTCCACACCTAATTTGTCATATAGAGCTCCTCCATACGTCCGTGAACAATGTTCCACACACACGTTACAGATATTACAAATTAGCATGTTAGACCATACAAGTTGAGGTTATTACATATTCGTATAATCCTTCCATCATTTATATCATTGAAGAGCAGAGATATAAATCATCACCGTCAAATCTCTATTTGCTCAACCATGAACTTATCTCCAGATTTATATTTCATTAAACAATATCCACAAACACTTTTGTGATATTGTTTATTCCTCCGGAATATCTTTTCCGAGGTTTATGCTTGCAGCCATAAGACTTTCTAAAATACAATATCGGAGCATTAGGATATACAACCCACTCATATGAGCTGATGGATCCCATATCTACGCACACCGAACTCCATGAGCATCAGACCATACCCAGCGACACCCAGCGGTCAGACCATGAAAGGTTTCTGACATGTGTGGAACCAAAGCATGGTGGATCACTCACAAGCCCACCGTGGCGCTCAGGTCAAAGGACCACAAATACTACTCAACTCGGAAGACCCTCCATTGACGGCTTTATGAGATGTCTATTGGATGTCTTCGTGAGTCTGTTCAATATCCAGTCCTTACTGAATACCTATATCTCTATACGGGCTTCCTACTAAGCTCATGATTTGCTAAGACTAACCATCTGGACCATCCAGATATAGACATACACTAATCTATATTAATGGGTTCCACCGATAGACCCGCATCGATGAAATTAGATTAGGAACATTATATTTGAGAACATACTTGCATAATGACATTTCCTAGCACCATCTGCAACTCCTTGCAACTATGTCATTACTAATATATTCTTAGGTCATTATCCCATTTCAGACAAGGCTCTAACTCCTTAAATTTTGCTAACTCTTAGTACCACTAACTCTTAGTATTTATAACTATTAGCGTTGCTAACTCTTAGCACTGGTCTAAACTCTTTTAAACCAAATCTGAACTCTTTCAAATCATACAATGTCTAAAACATTACAAGCATCTTACCATTTAATAAAAATAATATTAATGATTTTATTAGAAATAATAATTGTATAAATATAATCACTATGTATTTATACATTATGGGATGGCACGTAAGCACAAATCCCAACACCAACAACTAAATATACATATAAATATTTAATTGTTAATATTTTGTACGCAATCATGCAACCACAATACAATTAACAAATTTTATATGCCAACGTAAACAAAGAAAAAAAATGGAGAATAGTTGCAACTTTTTAAATTTTAGTACATCTTTTGATATTGCAAATTAACAACTTCAAAAAAATAAAAATAAAATAAAATAAAATATCTTTAAGAATTTTTTTTAAAAAAAATAACTATAAGGACAAAAAAAATTCACACAGAAGACATTCACATCTCCATCCCTTCTTCTCAACAAAAGCTTGTTGAAACTAATTCTTTTATGAATATTTGTGGTCAAATAATTTTCTATGTTAGTTTGCATTATATTGTATTTTCTCTATTTAGCTTTACAAAACTGTTTCAAGTTGTACATAAATTAATTTTATATAAACAATTGAGTTTTAAGATTTAGTATTTTAATATTTTCTCCTCGTAGTTTTTTTTTTTTTGTTTTTTTTTTGTTTTGAAGATAATTTACTTAGTCGAAGTTGTTAATTTGTAATGTCTAAAAATGTGCCAAAGCTGAAAAAGTTGCAGCCTCTCCCTTTCTCATTTTTTAGCATATAGAATTTGTTAATGACACTGTAGTTACAGTGTATGAGCATATAAAAAATAATTAATAATCAAATATTAATATTGTATATTTAGTTGTATATTTGGAAATTAGTTAATATTGGAGCATTGAAGTAGAGAGGATAAAAAAAACAAGGGCGGGATCCGAATCCCTTACAAAATCAAATTCTAACTAACATTAGTGTTCACCAATTTTCTGATTTATGATTTTTTTTTTAATTTTCTCTCGTCTCTATTTTGGTCTCTTCCTTTGACTTTCTCTCGTCTTTATTCCGGTCTCTTCCTCTAATTCCTCTCTCCTCTATTTTTGTCACTTCGACATTATTTTATGTAGAAGAGTGATTTATTAATATTAAATTTTTATATAATATTTTATGCGTTTGAATTGAATGATTTATTTAATAACAATTACAAATTACTTATATTTCACGTAAATTTTAATATTAATATTAAATTTTCATTTAATGACTTAAACTTTTGAATTGAATATGTTTTTAATAACACTTACAAAATTGAATTCTATTAATACTATAAATTGTTTTTTGAATAGTATAAAATAATATGAAGATTTTTAAATAATTTAAAATTTAAGAGTGGGTAATTGATTAAATAAAAAGTATATTAAAATTTATCTTTAATATTAATATTAAATTTTTTTTATCTAATATCTTAAACATTTGAGTCGAACAGTTTCTCTAATATGATATTAAAGTCGTCTTGCGTTCAAACTCTCACATATCTATTTTCAACCAATTTTTTAATTTTCTCTCATCTTTTTTTCGGACTCTTTCTTGACTTTTTCTCATTGACCTTCTCTCATCTCTATTTGGATTCTTTGAATCTACATTTCATGTAAGGGAGCGCCATTAAAATTTATTTTTAATATTAATATTAAACTTTCATTTAATCGCTTAAATTTTTAAATTAAATGGTTTTTTTAATAACACTTACAAAATTGAATTCTACTAATAATAGGGGACTCTTTTTAGTTGAATGGTTTCTCTAATAATACTTACAAAATCACTTACATTTCACGTAGAGAATTTATTAAGACTTATTTTTAATATTATTATTGGACTTTCATTTAATAACTTAAATTTTTTTTTGATTGAATGATTTCTTTAATAACACCTACAAAATCGAATTGTACTAATTAGTTTTTTTTAATAAATAATTTAAAAATTAAGAAGGTAATTGATCACTGCTCCGTTAAAGTTAACATTGGTTGCTGCTCTCACAAATGCTATACCATATATGAACAAGATGAGTGACACACAGCACACGCCCGTCCGTGACCTTAACAACGTTAAAATGATAATTCATTAATTACAGATGAAATTTTTTATTTTTTAAAGACATTTTTCTTACAAGTTTTTGTTGGATAAAGTTATTTTTGATATTATTTAATTATATATTAAAACATATCAAGTATTTGTAAGATAAAAATTATCGGTAATATAATAAAAATTTTAATATAAATAGAGAGTGAGAAAATTCGGTTTTAAACATAATAAAGGCATAATAAAAAATATTATCTTAAAGTTAAATAATCATTCCTCGTGCAAGTAATGATAAATCTATATAACTTTAAAATACAACTTAATTCTTATAACCAATCTCCATCAATGAACACAATCACCAAGAGATAATGCCAAGTCCCCATAATCATATGAATACTTAGTTTACTTTATATTTTATACATAAGACATTTCTCATTTTTTTTTTTCTGTTCTTTACTTTCACACATTCTAATTACTAATAAAAAATTACTAGCACCTTTTATATAGTAGTAATAAGTTTTAAGGTATTAATACTAATATTAATTTAACATTATTATAATTTTAAATATTTTGTAGCTCTAATATTAATATATAATTTATATTTAAAATTTGTAACACTTAGAATTAATTTAATATCTATATAAAACTCTCTAAATAGTAATAATATACAAATGTTGTAACTCTCACAAAATTGACATAAGTTTAATGGTTAATTTAAAAATATTATAACCATATATATATTAATGATAATTTATTACTAATTATTATTAAGGGTGGGCATATCTTAGTTTTAATTCGGTTCAGCCCACTACCGAATTGAAATCAAATTGATCTGTTCTAAAAACAATTAGAACAATTGTATGTTGGGTATTATATATTAAAGTGAGTCTACATATATCACTTAATTGTATATTATTAATTATTTATTTTGTTGTCCATTAAAAGTGATCAAATAAAATTTATTTATTATTGGACTTTTAGGGCATCACGTATGACATGAGCTTTAATGTGTAGAGACCCAATTATTTTATTTTATTTTATTTTATGATGGGCCAAAATAAAATAAAATACTATAAATAATAGGTTGGAGTTCTCAGTCTAAACCCTAACGTATTATTCATTCACATCTGATCAGTGAGTGACGATAATTTTTCTCTAAAAAAGAAAAGATTTAGACGTGGAAGACATCAATTCGAATTTTTCTGTGTCTCCATAAATTCAAATACGCTTCCAATTTTATTTTTCTTGATGATTTAACATGAGATTATGACTATAATAATTATTTTACCAATTAAAATTTTTATTCAATAAATAGTATCAGAGCCACCTCGTGTTAAATCATTAAATCTAAATTATAAAATATGAATTATTCATTAATTAAATTATATTAAATATATATAATTGCATGCGTAATTATTTAAAAAAAAAGAGATATGCGGCGTGTTAATTCTCCGGGTAGCAATTTGAATTCACTTTAAACATATATATATATATATATATATATATATATATATATGCATGCCTTAACATGCAGAATTGATTTACCTTTACATATATATTATATTAATATACCAAATTCAATGCATATTTCGGATTGCACTATAACAATATTTGCATTGATTGCCACGAAGTGCATTGATTCCTGTTAAATCTATAATTTAGTGCATTGATTGCTATAGATTTAACTGAAAGATGTTTGGTATGAAATTGAATGTAATTGTTTTTAATTTTACATTTAATTTTAAAATATTAAATAAATATTAAAAAAACAAAAGGGAGAAAAAGAGATGAAGTTAAATTTTATTCAAAGTTAAATTGATAATGTCAAATTTGATGGGATTCCTTTTTAATTGTGGTGCACATCAAATAGTTAGTGTTTACAAATTTTGAGAGTTTATGAGGTATTTTATATGGCTCATAAATATTTTACTGGACCCAAATTTTTATACCCAATAATTCTGGCCAAATCAAGTGAGTTACGAGGGATCTTAGCCCATTTTAGATTTAAGTTATTAGATAAAGTTTATAGTTTGGATAATTAGAAAATATTAGACTTGACCTGACCCAACCACTTTGGTCCTTACCTATTCCGGTTCCGTCTTAATTTTGACATAATTTGACTGTTAACTGTTGACTTTGAGTTTGATCATTTTATTTATTTTTTATTTTTTTACAAAATAATATCCAATATTTTAAAATAAATTGAATTGAATTAAAATGCCATCAAAGTGACATCTTTTATGCAGACTTATTTATTTTAAAGTATGTGGGTGTTATTAAAGAAAATAGATAATTGTGTTTAAATTTATGTGAAAAATAAGCGGCCCAAAAAATAATTATTTTTTGATCAGATAATAAACATATGTGACAGTAAATATGTGATAAATTTTAGCACTTTCTATGCATATAATATGTCGGTCCAAAGAAATGCGTGTTATTGGCAGGATCTATTATCAATATTTATTGTCCAAAGTTTTAAAGTACCGTTTACAAATTGTTATTTCTATCCAAAAATTAAATAGTAATGTTGTATTTGATATCTTATAATGGCCTAATTTATTATATCTTATGCCATGTGTGTATATGAATGCACGATTAAATGACATGGTTATTGATTGTGAATTTTTTTGTTTGTTCTATACAGTAAATGCTTCTTCTATATTTGCCAACTTGAACAACATTACAGTGCTTAACAGCACTAACTTTAGGAAATGGAAGGAGCACATTACCATTGTGTTTGGGTGTATGGATCTAGACTATGCAATCCGGATAGAAGAACCTCTCGCCCCTACTGATAGCAGTACTGCTGAACAAAGGGCACTTTATGAAAAATGGGAGCGTTCTAACCGCATGAGTTTGATAATTATGAAGCACTCTATTCCAAATACCATCAAGGGCACAATGCTTGAGGAAGAAAATGCTAAAAAGTTCCTAAGCCAAATAGCAGAACGATTCGCTGGTAATGAAAAGGTCGAAACAAACATTATTTTGTCTAAACTTGTTTCAATGCGGTATAAAGGCAAAGGAAATATAAGGGAGTACATTATGAAAATGTCTAATTTTGTTATAAGATTAAGGGCACTAAAGTTAGAGTTGTCTGATGACATTCTTGTACACCTGGTCTTGATCTCTCTTCCTGTACAATACAGTCCTTTTAAGATCAGTTATAATACTCAAAAGAAGAAATAAACTTTTAATGAGCTCATTGCCCAATGTGTACAAGAGGAAGAGAGATTGAAACAAGAAAAGATAGAGAGTGCCTATTTAGCAACTTCTTCCAATGACAATGTTGCCAACAAGAAAAGGAAATGGAATAATAAAGGAAAAAGAGCTGTAAACATTGGAACTTTACAGGCCTAATGAAAGAAAGTTGGACTCAAGAACAGTAAATTGCTACTTTACTGGATATTCGGAGAGATCGAAGGGTTTCAAATTTTATGATCCCTCAAGAAGATCCTTTTTCAAGACAGGGAATGCTAAGTTCATTAAGGATGTTGAATATAATGGGAGTGCTAAACTCAGGAACATTGTATTTGAAGAGGAATATATAACTATTCTTAATATTGCAATTGATAATGACCAGGTAATTGCACCTATCATTATACTGGATGCAAATATAGATAATCAAGATGTTTCTGAGATTCCTCTTGCTAATATTGAAGAACCTGCTCCTACTCATGTAGAGGAGCAACAATAACAACTTTAATTGGAAGTGACATTAAGGAGATTTACCAAGGAAAGGAGATAAACGATTTTAGATGATTATGTCGTGTATCTCCAAGAACATGAGTTTGATGTAGGATTGGAAGATGATCCAATAACTTTCAATCAAGTCAAATAAAGTGTGAACTCTCAGAAATAGATAAATGCCATAAAAGATGAAATGAAATCAATGCAAGACAATGACATTTGAGATCTTGTCGAATTGTCTAAAGGAACGAAACTAATTGGTTGTAAATGGATTTTTAAAATCAAACGAAAGAGACTTTCTCTCCGGTTTCATCAAAAGACTCTTTTAGAATTATTATGGCACTTATAACTTATTATGATTTAGAGTTACATCAGATGGACGTAAATACTATATTTCTCAATGACGATATTGAAGAAACCATATACATGTTGTAATCAGAGAACTTTGAATCCAAAGATTCAAAATATTTGGTGTGCAAATTAAAGAAGTTCATCTATGGTTTAAAGCAAGCATCCCGTCAATGGTATCGAAAATTTGATCAAGTGGTTACCTCATTTGATTTTAAGGAAAACACTATTGATCAATGCATTTATTACAAGATTAGTAGGAGCAAATTTATTCTTTTTTTTCTTATTTGTGGATGACATTCTACTAGCAAGTAGCGATATAAGATTGTTGCATAAAACCAAGATTTTGCTTTTAAATAAATTTGAAATGAAAGATCTTAGGAATGCCTATTTTGTGTTGGGTATACAGATTCACCGAGAAAGTTCTTATAGTATACTTGGCTTATCACAAAAGATATATATTGTAAGGTGCTTAGTAGATTTGACATAAAAAATTATGCATCAAGAGACACATCTATTGCTAAAAGTGATAAATTTAGTCTGCTTCAATGGCCAAAAAATGAGATTAAGAAGAAAGAGATGGAGAATATCCCTTATGCGTCGGTAGTAGAGAGTCTCATGTATGCTAAAGTTTTTACGCATCCGAATATTGCGTATGTAGTTGGAATGCTTGGCAGATATCTAAGTAACCCAGGAATGAATCATTGGAGAGCCGTTAAAAAGGTTATACGGTATCTACAGAGAATAAAAGATTACATGCTCACATATCGGAGATCAGATCCGTTAGAGATAATTGGGTATTCAGACTCCGATTTTGCTGCTTGTCTCGATAGCAGAAGATCCACTTCAGGTTATGTCTTCTAATTGGCTGAGGGACCAGTGTCATATAAGAGTGTCAAGCAAACACTCGAAACTTCATCCACCATAGAAGTAGAATTTGTAGCTTGCTATGAAGCATTAAATCAAGCAATATGGCAGCGAAATTTTATCACTGGGCTACAAATTATCGATGGCATTGAGAGACCATTGAGAATAAATTGTGATAATAAAGTTGCTGAGTTATATTCTAAAACAATAGAAGCTCGTCAAAATTGAAACACATTCACATCAAGTTTCTTGTTGTTAAAGAGAGAGTTTAGAGTCTTCAGGTGTCTATTGAACATATCAGTACAAATTTAATGATTGCGACCACCTAAGGTATTTCATGAGTATGTGGCTCATATGGATGTGGTTCATCCTGATGATATGCTTCTATAGTAGGAGTTTGTTTCTTGATGTTTAATTACAATTGACATAATTTCTGATCAGACTAAAGTATTACTCTTTATTTATTTATTGAAAACTCTAAAATAAAGTTATATTTTTTCAATTGCAGTTTTGCATAAAGTTTTGAAAGTATATTGTTGAACTCTTATGAGTTATAAAGTAGGACCAGTTGAAAATAGACAAGTTAAGGGATCACATTGCATGAAATTTCTATACTACATATCCATACTTGATCTATGTCATTGATTATATTGATGCATGTGACCATTGATGGGTCTAGTTAAAAGAAAGATAGTGAAGATCGCTTTGATCCTATATTAGTATAATTGATGGACCAGATTGTTTAGAAATGTCTTTTATTAAGATAGCAAATATTAAGCTCATAAAGTTATTTGGTAATGTACAATTGTAAAGTAACATATGTGGCCTAAGTGAGAGATTGTTGAGTATTATATATTAAAGTGGGCCTATATTTATCAATTAATTGTACACTATTGGCTGTCTATTTTGTTGCCAATTAAAAGTGATCAAATAAAGTTTATTTATTATTGAGATTTTAGAGTATCACGTATGGCATGGGCTTTAATGTGTACAGACCCAATTATTTTATTTGATTTTATTTTATTTTATGATGGGCTAAAATAAAATAAAATATTATAAATAATAGGTTGAGGCCCCCAGTTTAAACCCTAAAGTATTATTCATTCACATCCCATCAGTGAGTGACGACAGTTTTTCTCTCATAAAGAAAAGATTTAAACGTGAAAGGCATCAACTCCAATTTTTCTGCGTCTCCATGAATTTAGGTACGCTTCTAATTTTATTTTTCTTAATGATTTAACATGATATATTGACTATGATAATTATTTCACCAATTAAAGTTTTCATCCAACATTATATCCGCAGGAGTTCGATTCAGTTCAATTTTGATTCCTAAGTTTGGTTTAAATAATAGGCTTGGGCTAGTTTTTTTTTTAAACAGACTTGGGATGGATTTTGGGTTTAGGTTACTTTGGCTTAATGTCAATTTTTTTTTAATATTTTGGGTCTAAAATTAAATATTTTAATAATTTTAATGATAATAATTTTAATATTTACACCAATTAAATATGGGCTTTTGTATAATTAAATATGTAATTGTAAATTTTACTTTGTATTAAAATAATTAATTTAATTGTATTTTTAATTCATTTATATTCATGATAAAATCATCCAATTGAGTAAATTAAAATTTAATGTTGCACTTTAATTAATTAAAATTAAAATTTAATTACGCAAGAATCAATTTCTAATTTTTATTAATTTATATTCATGTTATAAATCATATAATTTAATTTAATAAAATAAAATTATAATTTAACTGTGAAATGATCAACTGAAATTCGATTGTGTAAATTTAATTTCAATTGGACAAGGATTCAATTTGAATTAATGTATATTAATGTGAAAAAATAAATAATCCAATTGAGTAAAATGAAATTATAATTCAATTGTGAAATAATCAATTAAAATTCAATTATGCAATATTCAATTTGAACTGTACAAGGATTCGAACATTTCATTTCAATTAATTTATATTCATGGGGGTAAATCATCCACAATTCAATTGAATAAATTGAAATTATTATTCAATTGTACAAGGAATAAAATTTTCAATTTATTTGTAGTCATGGGATAGATTAAAATTAAAATTTCAATTTACTATAAATTTCAATTGATTATTTCACAAATGAATTATAATTTCATTTTACTCAATTGGATTATTTGATTTTTTACATGAATATACATTAATTCAAATTGAATCCTTGTCCAATTGAAATTAAATAGTGCACAATTGAATTTTAATTGTACAAGGATTCTATAATTCAATTTAAATTAATTTATATTCTTGGGGGTAAAGCATCCACAATTCAATTGAATAAATTGAAATTATAATTCAATTGTACAAGGAATGAAAGAAATTTTCAATTAATTTGTAGTCATGGGATAAATTAAAATTAAATAATTCAATTGACTAAATTGAAATTATAATTTAATTATATAATGATTCAATTATTCAATTTCAATTAATATGTATTTGGTATAAATTAAATAGTTCAATTGACTAAATTGAAATTATAATTCAATTGTATAAGGATTTGATTTGATTTTCAATTAATTAATATTCATTGGGTAAATCATCCACAATTCAATTGAATAAATTGAAACTTTAATTTAATTATACAAGGATTCAATCATTCAATTTCAATTAATTTGTATTCATAGGATAATTTTTAAATAATTCAATTGACTAAATTGAAATTAATTATAATTTAGTTGTACAAGGATTCAATTTCATCTTCAAATAATTTATATTCATGGGGTAAATTATTCATAATTCAATTGAATAAATTGAAATTATAATTTAATTATACAAGGTTTCGATCATTCAATTTCACTTAAATAATTTAATTAACTAAATTAAAATTAATTACAATTTATTATACAAGGATTCGATTTCATTTTCTGTTAATTTATAGTCATGGGGTAAATCATCAACAATTCAATTGAACATATTAAAATTATAATTCAATTGAACAATGAATGAATCAACTTCAATTAATTTGTATTTATATAATAAATTAAAATTAAATAATTCAATTAACTAAATTAAAAATATAATTCAATTGTACAAGGATTCAATCATTCAATTTTAATTAATTCGTATTCATGAGATAAATTAAATAATTAAATTAATTAAATTTAAAATTATAATTCAATTGTATAAGAATTAGATTTTATTTTAATTAATTTATATTTATGGGAAAATCATTCACAATTCAATTGGATAAATTAAAATTATTATTAAATTGTGTAATTAAAACCCAATCGGACATAGGATTAGTCAGTTAATAGCTGACCGCTCTACCACTGAGCTATTGAGTTAGGAAAGGCATTAGCATTGGGTTTTCTTGCTACAGATGAGAGAGATTGAAATCTTAAGGAGTAGATGATTATTCATCAATAAAAGCAGTCTATTCTCGCCGATCAGTATCAGATGCCCCCTTCTCTTCAGAAACCCCTATCCTTTAAAGCGGATAAGGCCTTACTCTATTCCTTGTGCGGAATAGTGGCCTTGGAGTAAGGTATCCCTTTAACCAAACTTTAACTATAACACACATAATAATGACAAAGACTTGATTTTGCAGGTTAGCGTATTAATGACCATATGCTATATCTTGATTCTAGCGAGAACCTTAGAGAACAACCTAATTCTCATAGTCGTAGCCTTACGACTACTCTCACATAGGTGAGTATTTAAAAAACATATGTAATGTATGCCTTGTAAGAGTATACTTATCTTAGACTCATTTAGAGTAAATATCTTTCCTAACGCCACACAAAATTAGCACTTTTACCATAAGAATAAGCGTAAGCATACTTCCTTTAGGATATATCCATAATAAAGTGTGGAATAAGTCACCCAATATGAATTATTTTTACCCATTGAATCCCTTTCATAGGATTGCCAAGAAAATATGTTGGGTTATATGAGTAAACCCCTTTGATGATTTTATAAATTTTTTTTGAAAAATATTGAATTTATAATTTTTCACGAAAATATTTTAATTATATTTTTTTATATAATTCCCATTTTATATAGTATACTAAAAAAAACTCTTCAACCGGTTGCTTATGTCCAATTAGATTCAACCTTAAAAACTTTCTCCTCAACTTTGTCAACCTAGCATAATTTGCTTACTCAAACAAAGATGTTAGCATAGACTAGTAATATATATGTAATAAACATTTGTAATTTTATAAAAGTTAAAAAGATAAACATTCTTTTCATTTTGTCATATTAATACACAAAGAATAGATAATAAAAATAGTTAACCCTTATTTTTGAAGAAAATATTGACTCAATTAACTATCACATGCTTGTAGGAATGCAAATATTTGAAATTACAACATGCTGTTAATAGGAACAATAATAATTATCCAAATAAAATGTGTATTTAACATATATATAAAACACTTACAAGAAATGCCTGCAAGGTGAATATGACTTGTGTTAGTCAAACATCAAATATCATGCATAATCGATAGCAAAATATAAATAACCGACATTCATGTTTTATTTTATAATTATTTATTTTCTATAACACTTAATCTAACAATATTAACACAGTAGCTATTATACCTCATGCTTCAAAAATTATATTAACACAATAACTATTATATCTCATACTTCAAAAATTATATTAACACGACATTGAATCATATGAATAGTGTTTAACTACGAGAAATATAAATACAAATACAAAGATAAAACTTATTTGATAAACATATCAAATATCAAGAATGATAATTGAATCTATAAGTATTTTTAACTTGAAACGGAAATGGCCTTTGGTTTTTATTATGCTTGAAAAAATTATTAAAGAAAATAGAACACCACAAGCCTATTTTAGGAATATATTTTTACTATTAAAAGGTTTTATACAACTAAAAGATTATCAATGAATATAATTAATGGTTTTGTTTAATTTTACTGTTCAATGTGTAAGTTGTTAGTATTTATGAATGTATTTCAAATAAATAAATATAAATCAGAGCAATAGAGTAGAGATAGAGAGTCAAGAAGAGAAACAAAGTAAAGAAGAAACATCCAAGCCAGAATAGGCTTGGGCACTGCGACGCTTAGTTGGGCTATTTGAAAAATAGTCGTTAAGTGTCGTGCACCGATAGATAAGCACCACAGCGATGGGATCTGAAAAAGTGACTTTTAGAAAAGTCATCTACTCCTAATAGATGTGACATTTTGAAGAGGTATTGTGTCTTTCAAGAAAGACACATTATCTTTATAAATACTGCATGCACATTTCATTTAAAAATTTAACATTTCTTCTTCATCTTTGATTAAAGATTCTCTCTACATATCATCTATATACAAAGTTTACTTACTATCTAAGGAATTTGTCTTTGGTGCACCTTTACAAATTCTAACTGTCATTGAATTTTGGAACTATACTACTATTCAACCCTACTGTACCTTGATAAATATTATTGTGGGGGTAGAAATAGTTTTAAGGATAGTGTTTAGTACGCTTTGACATTCAATTCATTACTTAAGTATCCTTTATTGTATACACAATTCTCAACATAAGAGACCATTATTATAATGCAAAAATTATTGATATTGTCATAAGTTACAAAATAAACAATTTTTTCATTCATAGATCATTTCATTAAAAAAAATACAACTTAAAATTTACTAGTAGCCATGACATATTCTTCTCAATCTAAAATACTACATACACAAAGTATTGTAGTTATTTTATTTTTCTAAACATTCCCACTATAATTTTAAGTTAGTAGAAAGTTTTAAACTTTTAAATAAAATTTTTTTCCTAAAACAATTAAGAGAATTGATGTAGACAAAGTTTCTTTTTTTAAAAAAAAAGTTACATAGTAATAAAGTAATTAAATAATCCAAAGGAAAAAAGAAGAAGAAGAAAAAGATATTAACAAAACTAGTACCATTTCCTTTTTCTTTTAAAAAAAACTAATAGTTTTGGTACCTTTCTCAAATTGCTTGTAGCTTCACAAAATTATTCTATTCTAGAAATACTTATACTATACATTTTTTCTTTTAAACAATAAAAAAATATCTATTGATATATTAGTTAAGGATACAACAAGAAATATTTATTAAGGCATGTAAGGCACTATTTTTAAAACTATTTCTACTTCTACAAGATAATAATCTTAATGCAAATAAGGTTAAATGACAGTATAATCTCTAGAATTTAATGACAAGGTGAAAGTTGCAAGAGTATACATTTAAGTGCAATTTTTCTTAGACAGCAAGTAATCATTTTTTTTTTATTTTAGAGTGTATAGATTGCAAACAAGGAATGCAAGATTAAGGAAATATATAGCTATCTCTCTTTTTAATAAATGATAATATTTATAGAGAGAAGGTTGCTCTTTAGAGAGATATAAAACCTCTTCAATTAGCCGCAATTATCGAAAAAGCATGATGGCTTTTTCAATAGTCATAAACTAGCAATCAATGCCATAGTACTCAAGAATTGGCATGGCATTAGGAATCCAACACTCACAGCGCTGCAGAGTTGGGGTTTTGACTTTAGTGTGAAGCAGTGCTATAGCGCCAAGCTTATACTTACACCAGTTTGTGTTTTTCCATTTGTTTCTATTTTCTTGGTTTCTTATGTCTTGTCTTTCATTTTATTTGTTTGTTTTAGAATACTTTTGAAATTTCTAACAATTCCTCACATATTTCAAAATAAAAAAGCAAAATATACAAAGTAAAAAATTCATAAGTTGAAGTTAACGTATATGAATTGGTACTTTTTCAAGCTATGAACTAACTGTAATCATATTTTATAGGAACTAAGTGAAACTAAGTTTCTATAAACCTTTATTCCTTGGTTGTAAAATAAAGGATTAAATGCTCGCGTTAAATTCTTTTAGTAACTTGTTTGTCCAATGGTGTGGCACTTTTATGGCCCTGTGCTGTCCTGGTTTCATAAGTGCTCTAAAGATGTCTACTTTCCTCTCATAAGAATTGACCTAATTCGACACTCAAATAGGTGACACTCCATCAAATGTGTTTTGTAGTATAATATAATAAAAAGTAATGGGAATATAGATAGGAAAATTTAGAGTCAATGTCCACTATATTGAAGAAAGGGGTAGATGCTTCCTTTACTATATAATAATGAGATATGGGGTTCATTAAGAGTATGAAACTCATTCGTTTTTACTACAGAACTACTACCTAGCCTTAGAGATGACTCTTATTTTATATAGTTAGTAATACAATAAGATAATAAGTAACTTGTTCTTACCCCTATTAATCTATTTCATAGGATTTCTAATCACAAATGTGTGGTTACTATCACTCTTGCCTTATGTTATAGGCATAAGTCCCATATCCATTAACATTTATTCCATTAAATTCAACTTTGACCTCATAAAATTTAGACTCACTACTCTAGATTCTAGTAGCTACTTAATTATATTGTGTCATAGACGTATGTCTACTTTTCTTATTGTAAATTTTACTTTTCACTCTAGCTATTGTAGTTAGATAATTAAAATGGATTGAAATTGATGTAGAATGGTTTGAGTTAATGGAAAGATCAATTATAAGTGTTCTTAACTACCTAGCTTCGGAACAAGCCTTTTTTAAAACTATCAATTATCTAACTACATATGCATGTTTGTTTGGTGAATTTCTAACACACAACTCCTCCTTCCAAGATGAACACAAATTCAATAGTAGACTTAATTTTATTGGATTCAAAATATTTTGCAAGTCTATCTAAGGTACTCCAATGCATTTTGCTCAGATTATAAGTATATTTACTTAGTTTCCCTATAGCATATGCTATATTAAGCCTAATATTATTCGTCAAATATATGAGCTACCAATTATTTGAGCATGGTGACTTTGATTATCACTATGTTCATTATTCTTAAATAGTTTGGTACTAGTATCATAGTGTGTTGCCACTAGTTTACATGTTAAGTACCCAAACATTTTTAAGAATTTTTTCATGTAGTATGCTAGGGATAAGGTGATTGTTACATGTTCTCATTATCTTGATCTCAAGTATTATATTCGTTTCTCTTATTTTTTTTTATATCAAACTTAATAGATAAAAATCTCTCAGTCTCATCTATCACTTTTATACTAAGACTGAATTTAAGTATGTCATCCACATAGAAACAAATGTTTTCAAAAATTTTAGTATCAAAAATTTTAAAGTAAGCATACTTATCTGAATCATTGATTATAAAACCAGAGCATTGTCAAATTTCTCATGCCACTATTTAGGTGCTTATTTCAAGTCATATAACGATCTCACAAGTTTGCCTACTTTATTCTTTGTATCAGGGTTTACACAACCTTCTGGTTGTTTCATATAATTTTTTTTAAAAATCTCCATTTAGAAAAATAGTTTTAACATCCATTTAATGTATGAGTAAATAATGAATTATAGTTAATGCAATTAAAATTCTAATAGATGTTATTTTAGTCATAGGAGCATAAGTGTCAAAGTAATCTAAATCTTTCTTTTGTATGAATTCTTTGACAACTAATATTGCCTTATATTTTTTAATTGAACTATTAGCTCTTAACTTCTTTTTAAAGATCTATATACAACCAATGGCCTTGGTTTCTAGAGGCAAGTTAACAATTTGTCATACATGATGATTACTTATAATTTAGTCAATTTCATTATTGACAGACTTTTTCCATAAAGGACCATTATGAGAGGACATAAACTTTCCAAAGGTTTGATGGTCCTCTTCTATAAGAAAGATAGAAATTATTACTAAAATTTGTGGCCTTTCTTATTCTTTTACTTTTCCTTGGTTCATATTTAGAACTTTTCAGAGGACTATTGTGTACTTCTAAATGAGTCAATGATTTTTCAGTTTGGGTTTTCTTAGAAAAATTATCTTAAAGAACTCTGTATTTTAGATTCTATTATATTGTTTGCATCAAATATTTTATTGTTATTTTGTATACTAAGAGTCTATATGCAACACTATTCTTGGCATAACTTATAAACATACAATCAACTATTTTATGTCTCATTCTATTTCTTTTTGGATCAATAATTAAGACCTTAGCAAAACGCCCCCATACTTTGAGGTATGATATGTTGGCTCATAACCTCTCCATAACTCATATGGTGTCTTACCAGTTTTTTGTATGGTATCCTATTTTGTATGTGGTAAGTAGTAAATATTACTTTTCTCCACAAGTTCATAGATACTCCAGAATTAATTAACATAGAATTTATCATGTCTTTTAGAGTTTTATTTTTTCTTTCACCCACTTCATTTGATTCAAGTGAATATAGAGGTGTAGTTATGTAAAATTCTATTATCCCTACAATAAAAATTAGACATGTTATAATGTTAAATACATATTTTCTACCTTGATCAATTCTTAATCTTTTAATTTTCTTCCCAAGTTGATTATAAACTTCTTATTTGTAGATTAATAACTTTTTAAATGAATTCATCTATAAATGTTATTTATAACCTTTTCCCTCCTATGGTAATAGTGTTTTTAAATCACCAAAGTCACTATAGGTCAAATTAAGTAACAAAGTTTCTCAAAAATTTATTAGTTCACAACTTTTTTTGGTGGATTTTGTTTCCACACACACATCACATTTATAAACCTATTTTAAGTTTATATTAAGAAGTAAACTAAATCTAAGTGACTAAATCTTTCATTTTCTTAAAGTAAGAATAATTTAAGTGACTAAATCTATCGTGTCGTATACCTGAGGATTCAACAATATAAACAGAAGAAATACTTTTATTATTAGTAATTGTATCAAGTATATTAAGTTTGAACAAATTATTAGAATAATATCAATTTCCAACGAATACCCCATTCTTGGTCATTATAATTTTGTCTCCTTCAAATAAGACTTTTGCATTTGCCTTACTAAGCATGAATACAAAAAATGAGATTGTATCTAATACTAGAAACATGCAGCACATTATTCAATACAATAGTTTTTTTAAAAGTTAACTTGAGAAGAATTTTTTACTTTTTCACCACAGGTACAAAATAGAAATCACCAAGATAAATTTATTATTTTCCTTCTTTTGTATAAATATAGTCATAAAATGCATTTTTATTACCACATCTATGTCTTGTGGCTCTAGAATTTATGACCCATTCTTTATTTTCAGTTGCAACTATATTCACTTAAAAAACTACAACAGGGCATTTGGAGATTTCCCTTGACCAAATTGGTATTTAGAGATTTTTTGTTTCCCTTTTCTATCACATTTATTATATTTACACTAATTTACAAAATGACCACTCTTACTAAAAATATAACAATGACATTTTCTCTATAATGTAGGTTTTAAATTCTTAAAGTATTGTTTATTTGTGGATTGGATGCTTCTCACTTGAAGCAACATTATTTTTAATCACGTTGACCTTAGAAATCATTTCTTTGGCTTTCTCACTATTCTCTTGTTGGTGATTCCTTTTTTTTTTTTTTTCAATTCTGATATAAACAATTGTATCATTCAACTTTAAGTATTTAATTTTGTGCTTGTTACTTTTTCTGTAATCTTTCCAAGAACAATATCTTTATTTTTTAAATTATTAATTAATAAATTAAAATTATGAATTTAAGAGGTAACATCTTTTTCTTTAAATATTTTGAAGTCTAAAAAAGTTACAATAATATATTTTTGGACACTTACATTTTTTATAATATATTTCTTATTTAATTATACTCAAATTTTATGCGCACCTTTATATATAAAGTAAACAATGTATAATTCATTAAAAAATTGTATTACGACATATTTTATTTACTTTATTTTATTTTAAAAATAATTCTGTGTCATTATTCTCATCAAACTTTAGTAGTTGCTCTATAAAATTTTCTGTCATATTCATTACATCTAAAATATCAAACACATGTCTTATCATTATTTGAAATGCTTTTCATTAAACGGTGAAATCTTAATAGCCTTTTGACGGGGGCCGTCATTGTCAATTTGGGTCTTGGAGCTTGATTTTGTGTATTTGACGATGGATTAATGGATGAGACAGACCTAATGTATTGGGCACCCACATGGAGGCCGTTTTTGGTGCAGAAGAAACCACAAGCCTTCAAACACCAGAAACTACACTAAAAGCAGAAAAAAAAAAAATCTTCTGTTAACCGATTTGAAATAATATCGTTCTCTTTAAATCAAACCCTTTTTCGAACAAAATTCCTCGACCCCCAGCAACGTTTTTCCGCTGACCAACGGCCATAGAGACCCACACATGTTTACAACGGTTCCTGTTGTAAATGCTGTGATCAAGTTGCCAATTTGAACATTTTATTGTTTTTTCATTTTAACATTCATATTTTTCTTTCAACTTTATTGTTAAATTTCTTTTTCCTTTTTTTGTTTAAAACCAAATAAAAGAAGTATGTTGAAATGTTGGAGGAAATTAGATCTTTTTAAAATTTAGGGATATTATCAGTTTCGTAAATTTTATCTTGAATTATTAGTTTAGTTCTTAATATTTTTAAAATAGCTAAATTAGTCTTTTTGTTAGAAAAATTCTACAAATGCTTACTTTTGAGAGATAAAGTTATCTTTCAATAAAATATAAATTACACTTAGTGGTAATCACCAAAGTTATTCGACCATTGAACTAAGTTGTTAACAATAATTAGTTGTTGACCGTCGTTGGTGACCCCTACAATAATAAACCAACTAATTGTGACTATCATCGGACTTCAAAGTTGGTGAACTACTTGATGACTAGATTATTTTTAACAATAGAGGATTAGAAAAGACCCAAAAATAGTTAAAAAAAATGAACACAATAAATCACTGTCAAATATAAAATTTAGAGTTTGATAATAGTCAAATTAGTCAATATACCTTTGAAGAAGGCTGTTGGTGACCAGTCAAGGATCAATAAAATATCGGTTAATGAGAAGGTTATTGTTGGTTAACAATCATTTAATTTTAGTCAATAGTTAATTAACATTGGTCAATATTACATCATCTAAGTATAAAATTTATATTTTATTGAAAAATAATTTTATCTTTCAAAATTAAGTATTTAACAAAAAAATTCTAACAAAAGGATTAATTTAAATATTTTAAAAATATTAAAGATTAGACTAGTAATTTTTAAGATAAAATGAAAGACTAAATTGACAAATTTCTTAGATTTTAATTTATTTAGAAGACTCTGAATAATGTAATCAATCACTGGAAGTCATCTTGTTGGGTTGCTAGTACTTAGTATTACTTTAGTTCTTTACTTTGTGGCTTTATCTTTTGACATAAAAAAAAGAAAGAGGAAAAAAAAAAGGAGTACATTTTGTCCAAGAAGTAGATTTGGCGAAGTAAATTGTTGCATGTAATCAAAGAAGTATCAATAATTTGTTAATTTTTACAATTTAATTAGTCCTAGAATGAATTGACCATAATTTATTTACTTTTATATTAATTATGCTGAATTATCAATTGTTTTTGTATTATGTAATTAATTGGTATCAGTATTGTAGGATGAATGTAGACATGATCTTTTTTTAATGTAATCTTATTGAGTATTTATTTTTCCAATTAGTAGTTAATCATATGCGGTTGTTATTCATTAAATATTAATCAGTGACATTTCATAAAATTGTAAGGACATTACAGCTATATTTCTTTTTGATAGTAGAAGAAAAATATTACACTTTTTAAATATTATTTTAAAATTTTTAATTTTTTTTCATAAATAGTATATATTTTTAGATAATAGAGTCTCATTTAAATTATTATTTTTACCTTCTTTTCATGATTATTTGACTATTTATTGAGTTTGTTTTAAAATATAGGTTTTTTACTCAAAGCATGAAGACACAAAGGAAAAAGGTGAAACTAGACAAAGATAAAAGACTGAAAGATGAAGAAAATACGAGGCCAAGGATCAGGCCTGAGGTCGCGGGGCCTAAGTCCCAAGGGCCACGGTGTTGGGGACAGAATCTCAGGGCTGCGACGCTCAAGAAGCTAGGGCCGCAGCCTTCATGCAAGAAAAATGTAGTTTTATGTTTTATCTTCTAATGTAATTTGGACTCTTCAATGACGACTCCTAAGGTTAAAAAAGTCTATAAAAGATCTCATTAAGCAGCCAAAACATAAGACACAAGAGAGAGAACTGAAAAGCAAACAAAAACACAATTCAAGGGAGAACAAACAGGGAATTGAAGATTGAAGATTGAAGATTAATATTGTGCAGAAAGCAAAAGAGAGAAAGAAGCAACTCAAGGCGCTATTTGTGTTACTTTCTTTTCTCTTTTTTATTATAGATTTGCTCATTATATCTTTTAATTCTTGTATTGATATTCTTAGATTTATCATGAGCTAAATTCTTTTAATGTAAGGTTTAAACTTTGAACCTGATATGTAGTTAAACATTATTATTTCTTTTGTTTATAAACTCAATGAAGTATAATTATTTAATCTATCTTATGCGTAGTGCTTTCATTAATTTTGGCCAACTTAATAATTGATTTAGGACCCATAATAAACTCGATAGAGGGATTTATGTGTTTAGCTTATGATAGATTAATACATGATCATAGATTAATGGCTATAAGTTCTCTGTAGGATAGAAATATACTTAGATGGCATGTATGACATTGTTAGACTTGTTCATAATGAGTTTTATTTTATTCTGATTATCATAGACATATAGGTAATTGTTAGGATGAAATATAATTATTTGACCATTGACAGAGGTTTATAACAATATTAGAGTCTAGTTAACAATTGATTCATTGAGGGATTAGACAAAAGAGTAATAGGTTCGACGAAATATTACGGGATAAGTTAAAATCCTAGGTTATCTTAATCTTGGTGAAAACAAATTTAAAATTGCTTCTTAAATGCTTTAGTTTAATTTTAGTTTATTTAGTTAAATTATATTATTCATACTTTGATTTTGTATGGATAAAAGTTAAGTAGGAATAATTTTAGTACTTGATTTAAATTTAGGTAGAATAGTCTCCGTGGACGATACTTGGACTCAATTCCTATATTTTTTAATATGATAGCATACACTTACGCTTAGTTAGAAATCGCATATCAAGTTTCTAGCATCGTTGCTAGAAATTATTTCTATCTATTCTTAGATCAATATTAATACCAATCTAGCTTACTTTTAATTCAAATTCTTTTTTTTTTCTTTCCTTTTAGTCTTTACTTTCATTTACTTTTTTATAAAAAAAATTTTTTTTTCACAATTTATAGGAAGGATAAAGAGTGTTAATTTGATTGCTTTCAACCCTAAAATTGAAAGAACACTCTGCATAATTTGATGTGAACAACACCAATGCATAAACATGGAACCACACATCAACAACCTATTTATGAGACTGTTGTAAAAGAACATAAAACTTTGAGAGAGTCTGCAGTTTCTACCACAGAGGGAATTCGCTCCAGTATTTGATGGCCAACTGTTAATGCAAACAACTTCGAGATTGAGTCGAGGATAATTCAAATGTTGAAGAATTCGGTGCAATTTAGCGACTCACCACAGGATCCCAACATGTATATCATAAGCTTTTTAGAGATTTGTGACACTTTTAAATAAAATGGAGTTCTAAATGACGCCATCAGATTAAGGCTTTTCCCTTTTTCCATAAGGGTTAAAGAAAAAATGTGGTTAATATCATTATTGTCTAAATTCATATCGACATGGGATGACTTAGTGCAAAAGTTCCTCGCCAAATTATTTTCACCTGCCAAGACTACAAAGATGAGAAATGACATCAAAACCTTTGTACAATTAGATGGTGAATCACTATATAAAGCTTGGGATAGATTCAAAGACATACAAAGGAAATGCCCTCAGCATGGAGTACCTAAATGGTTGTTGGTTCAAACATTCTATAATCAATTAGTAGCGTATTTAAGGACTATTATAAATACCGCTGCTGGAGGAGCATTAATTAATAAGTTTACAGATAAGGCGTATTGACACGTCCAGAATATAGGAGTTATTCCCAAGTGCAGGATTGTCGAAGTAATAAATAACCCGATGAAAACGGGGTCGATCCACAGGGAAGTAGAATTAAAATTATAAATTATAAACACTTTAAAGATAATTAAAGCAGTATAAGATGTTTGCAAATATTATTTCAATTAACCAATTCAAATAAAAAGCTAAGGTTACGGGGATTCACTCTTGGCATAAGAAGTAAGAATATATTTAACTTTTTATTTTTTTATAACTCAATTGGAATCCTCACACAAAGGAGGTTCCAACCGAAAAATATAGCAATTAAAGTTCATCATCATTTATATATTGATTAGTATTTATTTATTTCAATTATTATACACCAAATCTTATAAATGGGTTCAAGTATTTATTATGCTAATATTTATATTTGTCTACAATAAATCAAGACTCTCACTTTACAAGAAATGTTATATACACCAAATCTTGTAAATGGTTTCAAGAATTTATTGTGCCAAGTATTAAGTTTGTCAATAATAAATCAAGAATCATCACTTTAGAAGAAATGGTATTAATTCTACAAACAAAATAAATACATCATATATAAGTTTGCATAACTTAAAAATGAAGCATTAAATTCATGAATAAATATTAAACATATCTTATTACCTTACCAAGAGCTTCACCCTTTCACCTTAGCTTAAAGAAAATTATTTGAACATAATAAAACTAAAGAAAAAGAAAAGAAATGGAAGAAGAAATAACATGATTTAATAGTAAACAAGAGAAATAAATTTACAAAGAAATGGATACAAAGGACAAGTATTTTGAACTAAATTCTAACTTTCTAATTACATTCTTTATATATAAACAAGCCATCTATTTATAAAAAAATATGGATAAATTGAGACAAATTTGGAGGGAACCACTTGGTTGATGAAAGTCAAGAATGGTGGCAAAATAATTTGCATTCATTATCACTTGGGCACCCACTTGATTATCCAATTTAGAATTGATGTGATCCGAATTAGCTGTCACTCAAAACATCAAAGTTGTAGATAAGTCTCTTATCTTTTCAAATTGAGTGATCTCATATGTATTAGATACTTATTTCTATAGTTATGAGCCAAATACTGATGACTGTTCAAACTAGGCCTGTACTGCAGATCAATTCTGTTTTAGGCCATTTTTCACCCTCTAAACATTCAAATTTCCAATACTTTATGAAATACAATATATTATCCCATTGAGTCAGATCTCCACAGGATTAAGAATCACCTCAATTGGATTTTTAGGTAGAACGTTATGCCTATTTTACCGAACCTACCACAAAATAGTTAAAAGATAATTAAGTACAATATTGTAAATATACTTAAGTTAATAAAATTAAATACACTAGTAATACAAAACAATCATGTAAAACTCTTATTAAATGTGTAATTTCAAGTGTTCATCACAACCCCCAACTGGCTTATTGCTAGTCCCTAACAATTCGAGCATAAATAAAATTTGAATACTACCTAAGTATTTCAAACAAAACGTCAGTTTAAGATCACAATCGCTATAAAGGTTATTCAATCATAACTTCTAAAAATATTTTTGTGTGTGTGTGAATTAAGCCAAAGCCTTCTTACCACAAACCACAACATATATAGCCTTAAAATTTTTTCAAGTAAAAGCCTCAACTCCATATCCTTACAGGTGAATAACTTGTTTAATGGCTTAGGATTTCACTCATGGAGTTGGAAAACAGATAATCGCTCAAGAAAAAGTTATATTTAAGGACAGACAGACAAACTAACATTGATCCAAAGATAGAAAAATCAAATATTTAGAGTCAAACCATTATTGTCAAATGCTAGCTTTAAGACTTTAATTATTTAATGCGAATCTTACGAATATAGAATTCGGTAATAAGATTGCTTCCTAATGATTTTAGTTTTCTAAAATTGAATGAAGACTTTATTGAATTGAATTGACTTCTTTTCTTTCTTTTTTTTTTTACTCATTTTTTTCTTTTTCTTTTTTGAAAGACATAAGGAATCGTTACAAAATAAGAGCAATTTATCACCATAATACTTTTCCAAATTTTTTTTTTTAATCCTTCAGCTAAGCAACTAAATCATTTCTCATCCCAAATAATGTCATTCCAAATAAAAATTAACCATTTCAAAGATCAATGAAAGTTCGTAAGCCGTTATCTCAAACCTTTCCACTCACTCACAAAAGATATGTGAGTTTAGAAAATAATATGTATACTTAAACATGAAAATTCTTTTGGCTATATATATTGAATCATCCATCTTACCACAAAGCTTAATATTGTTCTCAAGAAATAATTTCAGAAGTTATTCTTTAGTAACCTAGATAGAAAAAGTGATTTAAACTAAACAATTTTAAAATCATATATCGATAGCAAAGCAAATTTATTTACGCAAGAGTTACCAAGAACTTAAGCAACAAACATTTATACATAAAATGTATTAAAAATAAATCAATTAGAATGTGTTTCAAAAGTTTATAATGTACTATTTACTCTGCCATTCTAGAGCTAGAATGCGTCTCAAGAATACATAAATGAACATTTTACTCACGCTATTCATGATAATAATAATTTTTTTTTTAGTAAACAAGGTGATAACAATAATATCAACTATTTTCCTCCCCAACCAAATTGAGACATTTTCCTCAATGTCAAAATATAGAAAGAGTAAAGTATAGAAGATATCACCTAAAACATCTTTTATTAAAAATTAAACCTGCAACAAAATAAAATAAGCCACACAAAAATCTTAAAAATACATAGAAATAGATAGGCTACAGATGAAGCGTCAAATCTATCTTGCGTTTCTTTTCACTGTTATCAGTATACCAATCTATCTGACTCATTGTTGGATCAGATAGAGGTGTAAAAGTTTGTAGTTCATCGAGTAACTGATCAACAGTTGAAACAGAAATGAGGATCTATCGTGCTGCAGATGAGATGAATTATTTTTCCACCGCATAGTCAAGAAAAGATAACAACCCATTATAAAAACCATCAACGTTTAACAAACCAATTGGTTTTTTATTGATTTGCAATTGTGCCCATGAGACAATTTGAAAAATTTCCTCCAATGTTCCGAAACCTCCAGGTAGAGCTATGAAGGCATCAGTATTACGAAGCATAAAAGAAATTCGTTCATGCATTGATGATACCTGTAACTCATCCCCAATTATTTTTCCTACAATGTCTCCAACAGCTAGAGCTTTTGGTATGATACCCAAAACTCGACCGCCATTATTTTGTGCAGCGGTTGCCACACGTCCTATTAATCCAAGACTACCTCCCCCATATACTAAATAAATATTGCGCTCAGCTAACATCTTATCAAGGGTTTCTGCTGTTTCTATAAACTCACTAGTTTTTCCAGGGCTAGATCCACAAAAGACATAAATATTTGTGAATTTATGAGTTGATGATCCTTCCATGATTACACTCACCCTCTCTCTTGAATGATTTTGAGTTTGTACAAAGATGCAGAAATAAGGCAATGTATTTATAGAGCCAAAAGGTATTGCAAAGTTAAATCACATAGCTATTGGCTTGAAATACAAGATTCAACACCTTTTACCAATTTTTAATTTGTTAGCTGGAAAAGTCACATGGGTTGTCAGCTTAAAATGCAAAATTTTCAAAAAGGATTATAGGTGGTTGATTATTGAAAAGACGTTTGAGTTTGAAATGAAACATTTAAAAATAATAGCTATAGTAAATATATACAAGTAGTTATGATTGTGGCTCACATCTTCCTCTGATTTTACGTCCAGTAACAGCTTAAACACCCTCTATGGGTCAGAGATAGGCTTCCCATCCAATTTTCTTATAAATTGGCAAATAGAGTCTTTTAAAGTCAGATTCCCGAGACTGTACCACTCATGTTCTTTTAGGAATATGTCCCATAATTCATGAATTGCAATATGCATATATCCACTAGAATGCATCTCAAGAGTCGATAAGATATTATCTAAAGACTCCTTACTCAGGCTATCCTTAATGAATCTCATTTTATCTTCGCGATTTACAGACACCATTCCTAAAGTGCGACAATGTGTGTTGCAAATCGTGCGTGCACACTTGTAACAAACATTTAATCGTTTTGCTCTTCGTTTTTTTGAAAAAGAGCTTTTACCTAAGCCAGGCATGTAGAAAATTAATGAGTCTGAAAATTCACCTGTCAATCTAACTTTGGCTTCAATTAACCAACGTAAATCAACAAGTATATTCATAATCATTAATAACCTTAATCTTTCACATCTTGCTTGGTAAATTTTCTTCAAGGAATTTTGAGGCAATGAGGGAAAACGTTTTTTCAAATTTTTTAGAATGTCATCCATTTTTTATTTTTTTTTAGAAAAGGGGGAAGAAGAGAATATATCAGTAATTATGAAAAACTGACAAAACCGATTTGAAATATCACGGAGTACCGTTATCTGCCACTTAATTGGGGTGCAAAACAAAACTTTAACAAAACTACTAAATTAACCTGCAAGTAAAAAAAAAATGTTAGAAGAAGAATAAATATATATAAATATATAAAATAAAGATTAATTGGTCTCGTAACAAGGATCCGACGGAAACGTAAATTCTTCATGAAAAGCTTAATTTTCTAGAAACGGCTTGAGTCTTTACCCATTTACCTTAAACACATTCCCATTTCTAGGATTTTCAATGTCAATTGTTCCATAAGGGTACACATGTTTCACAATAAAAGGGCCACTCCATCTTGATCTTAATTTTCCAGGGAATATGTGAAGTCGAGAATTATAAAGCAAAACCTTCTGACCAGTGTCAAATATTTTCCCTGAATTTTTTTTATCATGAAAGGCTTTAATTTTAGCTTTATGAATTTTTGAATTCTCATATGCATTATTTCTCAATTCTTCAAGTTCATTTATTTGTAATTTACATATGTGTCCAGCAGAATCAAAATATTCATTGAAAGTTTTAATAGCACAGTAGGCTTTATGCTCAAGTTCCACAGGTAAGTGACAAGGTTTTTCATAAACTATCCTATATGGAGATATACCCAATGAAGTTTTAAAAGCAGTTCTATAAGCCCACAGTGTATCAATTAGTCTTAAAGACCAATCTTTGCGATTTGGGTTTACAGTTTTTTCTAAAATTTGTTTTATCTCCCTATTTGCTAATTCAACTTGTCCATTTGTCTGAGGATGATAAGGGGTGGCAACTTTATGAGTAATACCATATTTTTTTACTAATGTTTCAATGGTCTATTACAAAAATGCTTACCCCCATCACTTATAATGGCTCGAGGGATTCCAAATCGACTTAAGATATTTTCTTTAAAAAATTTCATGACTGTTTTATGGTTATTATTTCGACATGAAATAGCCTTAATCCATTTTGAGACATAATCTACTGCAACTAAGATATACGTAAATCCAAATGATAACGGAAATGGTCCCATGAAATCTATCCCCCAACAATCAAAGATTTCAATAACAAGAATGGGGTTCAAAGGCATCATGTTTCATTTTGGAATTGATCCAAACTTTTGACAATTTTCACAAGTTATACAAAATGCATGTGTATCTTTAAATAAAGTGGGCTAATAAAATCCACACTGCAAGATTTTTGCAACTGTTTTCTTTGATGAGAAATATCCCCCACATGCTTCAGAATGATAAAATTCAATAACTTTATTTACCTCATTGTCGGGTATGCATCTTTCAAATATTTGATCACGACAATATTTGATCACGACAATATTTGAAGAGATAAGGATCATCCCAATAAAACTTTCTCACCTCAGTTAAAAATTTTCTTTTGTCTTGAGCATTCCATTGAGGTGACATTTCTCCTGTTACAAGAAAATTAACAATATTAGCATACCAATGCGTTGTAATAGTAGAAAAAAAAATTCATCTGAAAAAGAATCATTAATAGGTGTTATTTCTGTTGATGAATCTGGTGTGAGTCTTAATAAGTGATCTGCAACAACATTCTCAGCTCCCTTCTTATCCTTTATAGTGATAATAAATTTTTGAAGCAATAGAATCCATCGAATCAGCCTTGGTTTTGCATCCTGTTTTGACATTAAGTACCTTACAGCAGCATGGTCAGTAAATACAACAGTTGAAGAACCAATTAAGTAAGAACAAAATTTGTCTAATGCAAATATTACAGCAAGTAGTTCTTTTTCAGTTGTTGTGTAATTCATTTGTGCACTGTTTAAAGTTTTACTTGCATAATAAATGCATAGGATCTACCTTCCTTTCTTTGTCCCAATACAGCACTAACAACGTAGTCACTAGCATCACACATGAGCTCAAAAGGTAAATACCAGTCAGGAGATTGTATGATAGGAGCAGATGTTAAGAGGCCAATTAATTTTTCAAACGAATTTTGACACTCTTGAGTCCACTTAAATGATACATCTTTTGCTAAGAGGTTACAAAGAGGTTTAGATATAGCACTAAAGTTTTTTATGAACCTCCTATAAAATTCAGCATGTCCTAAAAAGGATCGAACTTCTCTGACTGTTTTTGGTGGAGGCAAATGTGTAATGAGTTCGACTTTTACCTTATCCACTTCAATTCCTTTAGAAGATACTATATGTCCTAAAATAATTCCAGAAGTAACCATGTAATGACATTTTTCCCAATTCAATACAAGACTTTTTCTTCACATCTTTTTAAAATATTTTCTAAGTTTTCAAGACAATTATCAAAAGAATTTTCAAACACAGTTAAATCATCCATAAAAACTTCTAAATAATGCTCAATCATGTCACTAAAAATGCTTAACATACATCTCTGAAATGTTGCTGGGGCATTACAAAGTCCAAAGGGCATTCTTTTAAAAGCAAAGGTTCTAAAAGGGCATGTGAATGTAGTCTTTTCTTGGTCCTCTAGTGCTATGGGAATTTGATAATAGTCAGAGTAACCATCTAGAAAGCAATAGTAGGGATGTCCTGCTACTCTTTCTATAATTTGATCAAGGAATGGTAAAGGAAAATGGTCTTTTCTAGTGGCCGAGTTCAACTTTCTATAATTTATGCACATCCTCCAACTAGATGAGACTCGAGTTGGTATTAACTCACATTTTTCATTTTCAATGACTGTGATTCCAGATTGTTTTGATACTACTTGAGTAAGACTTACCCACATACTATCTGAGATAGGATAGATGATTCCTACTTCAAGTAATTTGAGAACTTCAGCTCTCATTACCTATTTCATATGTGGATTTAATCTCCTTTGAGATTGTTGGAAAGTTTTGGCATTATCCTCTAGGTGTATTCTATGTGTGCAAATTAGAGGATTAATACCATTTATCTCTTTTAAAGTCCACCCAATTACATTTTTATGCATTTTCAATAATTCAATCAATTTACCTTCTTGTTCACTTGTGAGTGTAGAAGAGATTACCACCGGGTAAGTTTGTTTTTCTCCAAGAAATACATATTTCAGTCCTTCAGGCAAAGGTTTTAACTCTAACTTTGAAATTTCGTTTTGTTTATCCTCATTTTCTCCCAATTCTTCAAACTTTAGTTTTCATCCTTTATTTTCAATCACCTGTGCACAATCAAGTAAAGAACATATATCAGAGATTTCAGAATCTAATTATATATTTGACTCAAATGAATTTATTAAACACATTTCTAAGGGATCGGTAGAACTCCCTTTTTGAATATGATCCTCTACAATCGTTTCAATCATGTCACATTCTTCACTTTCATCCTCCCCTTCATATGGTTGCTTACACATATTGAAAACATTGAGTTTAAGTGTCATGTTTCCAAATGAAAGCTCCATTACTCAATTTCTGCAATTAATCAAAGCGTTAGAAGTTGCTAAAAATAGACGACCTAAAATAACAGGTATCGGATTACATCATTTGACAGGTTCTGTGTCCAAGACAATAAAATTCATAGTATATATAAATTTATCAACTTGAACTAAAACATCTTCCATTGTCCCTCTTGGTACTTTTATTGATCTATCAGTAAATAAAAGAGTTACAGATGTTGATTTTAACTCCCCGAGATTGAGCTGCTGATAAACTGAATACGGTAATAAATTCACACTAGCACAAAGATCAAGTAAGGCTTGTTCAATTTTATGACTTCTAATAATACATGAAATTGTAGGACAATCAGGGTCTTTATATTTCAAAGAATTATTGTTCTGAAGAATGGCACTTACTTGTTCAGCTAAAAATGCTTTCTTTTTCACATTCAGTTTTCGCTTTACTGTGCATAAATCTTTCAAACATTTTGCATAAGAGGGAACCTGTTTAATAGCATCTAGTAAAGGAATATTAACTTTTACCTGTTTGAAGATTTCAAAAATTTCAGGATTGTGATTCATCTTCTTAGTATTACGTAATGCATGAGGAAATGGAGGTGGAGGTAAGGGTTTGGTGTTTTCTTCATTAGATGTAGGTTCAACACTTTCCTTACCCTTAGAGATTGATTCATCACTCTCATGAGGTTCGGGAATTTCCTTTTCAACAATTTTACCACTCCGAAGAATGATAACTGCTTTAACTTGATCGATGTGTTGGCTTCCTGAACTACATGCATTTGAGTTATGTTATCCTTTGGGGTTTGGCTGTGGTTGAGAAGGAAATTTTCCTTTCTCATGAATGTTCAGTGCAGATGCAAATTTAGCAAGAGTATCTTTCAAATCAGCAAATGTTTGAGCATTTTGAGAATTAACAGACTCTTATTTTTCAATGAATGTATGCAAGGTTTCTTCAAGATTTTTCCTAGGAGGTGGGACATATGGTGCATAACCTTGATGATTTTGAAAGTTTTGGTGTGGTTAGAAAGGTGGTTGTGAAGCCTGTGCTTGAGTGTCATTCCTCCAACTAAAATTCGGGTGATTTCGTCATCCAAGATTATAGTTTTGTGAATATGAGTTATTGTTTGACCGCTTGAACGTGTTTAGAACATTGACTTATTCATGGAGACATTCCCTAAATGCAGGCAAAGTTGGGCAATCATTGATAGAGTGATCATGGGTTTCACAAATGTGACATATAATTTCTTGAACAGATTTTATTTGACCACTCTTTTTCATTTCTAAGGTTTTGACTTTTCTAGCAAGGGATGCTAATTTGGCTTGAAGGTCATGGTCTTCCTTAAGATGATAAATACCCCCACTAGATGTAGTGGTTTGGTTTTTGCTAGGTGCCTCACAGGTACCAGCAGTGTCCCAATTTTGAGCATTTTCTGCTAGTAAGTTAAGATGGTTCATTGCCTCTTCTGGGTCTTTTTCCTCAAATGTTCCATTACATATCATTTCTACCATTTGCCTAACTTGGGGTGTTAAGCCCTCATAGAAATTTGAGACTACTCTCCATGTTTCAAAACCATGATGGGGATAGGTATTAAGCAAGATGGTGCACCAGTTCGTGTAGGGTTCATGTAGTCTCTAAGTGTCCTAGGTCGGTTATGCTCATTATGTTGAGATTGATTGTCCCCTAGGTCTATGAGTCCCTCAATTTGATTTTCGCTCATGGTGTTAATTGGTAAAGAATGAGGAGATGAAAGAAAATCTAATAAACTATTAAAGGAAGTTTTGAAATTACATTTCACCAAACGATGAGAATTAGGATCTCGAAACCAACCGCTCATAAAAGAAATAAAATACAATACAATAATAATAAATAATACAAATAAGAGAAAAGCAAATATTAAACACAAGTAAATAAAATAGGAAAAACGAAAAGCAAAATAAAGATAAATAATTAGAAGTTAGATTAGTAATGTTAGATTATATAATAAACAAAATAATAAATAAAGTACGTTAGGAGGCTCGACCTTCCATGAAAATAAAAAGCAAAAATAAAAAAAAAGAATAATAAATAAAGTAAAGCACGTTAGGAGGCTCGACTTTCCATGAAAATAAAAAACGAATAATAAATAAAGAGTAGGAGGCTCAGCCTTCCATAAAAATAAAAAGCAAAAATAATAAATAAAGTAAAACACGTTAGGAGGCTTAGCCTTCTATGAAAATAAAATAAACAAACAAACAACAACAAAACAAAATATTATTTTTACCTCTCCGGCAACGGCGCTAAAAACTTGACACGTCCAGAATATAGGAGTTATTCCCAAGTGCAGGATTGTCGAAGTAATAAATAACCCGATGAGAACGGGGTCGATCCACAGGGAAGTAGAATTAAAATTATAAATTATAAACACTTTAAAGATAATTAATGCAGTATAAGATGTTTGCAAATATTATTTCAATTAACCAATTCAAATAAAAAGCTAAGGTTACGAGGATTCACTCTTGGCATAAGAAATAAGAATATATTTAACTTTTTATTTTTTAATAACTCAATTGGAATCCTCACACAAAGGACGTTCCAACCGAAAAATATAGCAATTAAAGTTCATCATCATTTATATATTGATTAGTATTTATTTCTTTCAATTATTATACACCAAATCTTATAAATGGGTTCAAGTATTTATTATGTCAATCTTTATATTTGTCTACAATAAATCAAGACTTCTACTTTACAAGAAATGTTATATACACCAAATCTTATAAATGGTTTCAAGAATTTATTGTGCCAAGTATTAAGTTTGTCAATAATAAATCAAGAATCACCACTTTAGAAGAAATGGTATTAATTCTACAAACAAAATAAATACATCATATATAAGTTTGTATAACTTAAAAATGAAGCATTAAATTCATGAATAAATATTAAACATATCTTATTACCTTACCAAGAGCTTCACCCTTTCACCTTAGCTTAAAGAAAATTATTTGAACATAATAAAACTAAAGAAAAAGAAAAGAAATAGAAGAAGAAATAACATGATTTAATAGTAAACAAGAGAAATAAATTTACAAAGAAATGGATACAAAGGACAAGTATTTTGAACTAAATTCTAACTTTCTAATTACATTCTTTATATATAAACAAGCCATCTATTTATAAAAAAATATGGATAAATTGAGACAAATTTGGAGGGAACCACTTGGTTGATGAAAGTCAAGAATGGTGGCAAAATAATTTGCATTCATTATCACTTGGGCACCCACTTGATTATCCAATTTAGAATTGATGTGATCCGAATTAGCTGTCACTCAAAATATCAAAGTTGTAGATAAGTCTCTTATCTTTTCAAATTGAGTGATCTCATATGTATTAGATACGTATTTCTATAGTTATGAGTCAAATACTAATGACTGTTCAAACTAGGCCTGTACTGCCGATCAGTTCTGTTTTAGGCCATTTTTCACCCTCTAAACATTCAAATTTACAATACTTTATGAAATACAATATATTATCCCATTGAGTCAGCTCTCCACAGGATCAAGAATCACCTCAATTGTATCTTTAGGTAGAAAGTTATGCCCATTTTACCGAACCTACCACAAAATAGTTAAAAGATAATTAAGTACAATATTGTAAACATACTTAAGTTAAGAAAATTAAATACACTAATAATACAAAACAATCATGTAAAACTCTTATTAAATGTGTAATTTCAAGTGTTCATCACGTATGACTTGCTAGAGGAGATAGCATCCAATGCCTATAAATGGCCATCAGAGAGAGTTACACCAAGGTGAGTCTCCAGTGTTTATAAGATTGATGCATTCAACTCATTAGCAGTATAAATAAATATGTTATCAAAGAAATTTAATTCGTTGAATGCCATCAATAATTAAAGGGTAACTTGTGACTTCTATGGTGAAAACCATATGAATGGACGATGTATAGAGACTATAAATTGTGTATGAAATTATAATGGGCAGTAGAAAAACCCCCATTCAAACTTCTAAAACCCAGGATGGAGAGATCATCTAAATTTTTCATTGAGTAATAAATAACCAAGAGCAATCATCTAAACCAATAAACCCACTAGGATTTCCTCCACAACATAAAAAGAAGCCATCATTGGAAGACATACACTTATAATCCAAGCTGTCTTTTTAAGAAGTTATAAAGTTTTACACGACAACACACCTTAACAACCATGAAGTACAGCCCTACAGACCGCCAATACCTTTTTCTTAAAGGCTAAAGAGGTGTTCAACAAGTACAAACACATAAAAAAATACTAGTAGCAATATGCAGAATCAGTAGTTCACTCAACCTCCACCTTTTCCTCTGTTGGAATTTGTGCTTATGTGTTATTCATTTTGATGTATAAATATTTATTTTTGTATTTATATTATCATCAGTTCATTAAAATCGCTAATTAAATTTAATATATAGTAAGATGTTTGTAATATTTTAGATATTGTATGATCTAAAAGAGTTCAGATTTGGTCTAAAAGAGTTTAAATTAGTGCTAAGAATTAGCAGCTGCGAGTTATAAATGCTAAGAGTTAGCACTGATAAGAGTTAACAAGTTTAAGAGTCAGTAAAATCTTAGGAGTTAGAGCGTCGTATGAAATGGGACAAAGACTTAAGAATATATTAGTAATGACATAGTTGCAAAGAATTACAAATAGTGATAGAAAATGTCATTATGTAAATATATTCTTAGATACTATGTTCCTGATCTATCTTCTCTTATGCGGGTCTGTCAGTGAATACCTTATTTTATATAGATTAATTTATATCTATATCTAGATGGTTTAGACAGTTAGTCTTAGTAAACCATAAGTTTAGTTAAAACTCGTATAGAGATACAAATATTCAATAAGGACTGGGTACTGAATAGACTCATGCGGACATCCAATAGATATCCTATAAAGCTGTTAATTGAGGGTTTTCTTAAGTTGAGTAATATTCATGATCATTTTTGTGAGTGATTTTAAACCTATGGTGCATGCATGTGAGTTTGTGTCTATCATTCAAATATAGCATACGTATCACATACATACATGCGCAGCGGATGAACGGAATAGAAATTACTAAATAATAAACACAAGTAAACATTACATGTTATCTCATAAATGTAAAGTACATCAAGATTGAGTTATAGTACCTTGTCAAGCCTTTGGTATTTGGTCGAACTGGAATACCCGCATTTGAAGCAACCTGTTCACAATTCTAATTTCTCAACACGGTGGGCTTGAGGAAGTTAGAATAGCAATTTTTTCAGCAAAGAATTCAACTCTTGAATCCTTGTATCTATCTTGTTATATGGGTGACCAAAATAGAAGGAAAAATGGAAGAAGAAAAAAAAGAATAGTTGAGTTTTTGTTTTCTCAACACTTGGAAGAATTTTCCAATACTTAGCAAAATTAACTTCTCATTTTTTTTTCATCCCCTTCAACACCTTGCACGAAATTATTATCATTAGTTGAGCAACTAATTACTCTTTTATTTGTTTATTATTATCTTTCATTTTCTTACCTAATGGCAACTATTATATTTGTCATTAGTGTTTTGTTTATTACTATCTTTCATTTTCTCATCTAATGGCATCAATTGTGTTTGCCATTAGTTTTTGTTTATTATTATTAACAAAAAACCAAATTAAAATAAAATAAAATAGAATATCATTTAAATGAACTTAGCCTTAATCTAGGCCAAATGAGAAAATATTTTCTCATCATTAAGAAATATTTTAAGGCCTACCATTAATAAATGCCACCCATTATACTTATCTTATCATTTAATTAATATTAAACAAATGATTTAATCATATTAAATTATGGTAGAAATACATGCCAATTTAAATAAAAAATTAATTGTTTGATTTCAATTTAAATAATAATATCATATATTATTATTATTATTATTTTATTCAATAAATATTTTAATGAATAAAATAATAATATTATTTGTCCAACAAATAAGGTCATTTTGATAATTTTTAAATCATACAATAATTGGCCCACATGTACTTAACTTTTAAGTCTTGAGACGTGCACGACCGGAGAGAAACCGAACTAAATGTTCGGTCTGCTGGAATTTTTTGAATCGAACTATTCAATCCGGTACGTTGCTCCAGTGCATAACGAGTACACTTCATATTGCGGAACTCTCTAGGTCCACTCTCAATTTGTCAAACAGAACTATTTTGTGAGTTCAAAATCGATGCCCCATGCACACGTCACAGATATTACAAATCAGTGCAGTAGACCATACAAGTTGAGGTCATAGCACATGCGTATAATCCTTCCGCTAATCATAGCTTGGAAGAGCAGGGATATAGATCACTATCGTCAAATACCTAAGTGCTCATCCGTGAACTTATCTCCAGACACGTATCTTAATAAACAATATATTTAAACACTTTTACAATACTGTTTAATCTTGTAGGAAACTCTTTTCTTGGGTACATTGCTTATGGCCATAAGACTTTCTAAGATACAGTCTTTGAGGATCTGGATATATATATAACTCATTCATGTGAGCTGACAAATTTCATATCTGTATACACTGGACTCTATAAGCATCGGACTATACCCAACGACTCCCAACGGTCACACCGTAAAAGGTCTGTTACATGTGTGAAATCAAAGTATGATAGATCACTTACAAGTACACCATGGTACTTAGGTCAAAGGACCACGTATACTACTCAACTTGAGAGGACCTTCTATTGACAGCTTCTTGGGATGTCTATTGGGGTCCTTATTGAGTCTATTTAGTATTCAGTCTTTACTAAACACCTATATATTATACGAACTTCCAGTAAGTCCATGATTAGCTAAGAATAACTATTTAGACCATTTAGGTATAGTATACACTGGTCTATATAAAAGGATTCCACTGATAGACCTGCATTGGTGAATAGACTTACATAATAACATTTCTTAGTACTTATTGCAACTCTTGCAACTATGTTATTACTAATGTATTCTCAGGTCTTTGTACCATCACAGACAAGATTCTAACTTTTGGACTTCACTGATGGGTATAACCATCGGACCTTAAAAGCCTATAAGGAATGAGATCCTAGGTTCAACATTGGTTGAAGGCGTAAGTTACCTATAAATTTTGTGTGGTATGCTAGTAGACATTGAGGTGTTAGCCATTGGTTGGACCAAAGTGTTGGTGGGCTCTAACACAGTCTTACAATTTTACCTAAGCACCACATGAACTTGTGAGTGATCCACAATACTTTAGTTTCACACATGTCAGAAACTTTTCATGGCTTGACCGCTAGGTGTCACTGAGGTATGGTCCGATGATCATAGAGTTTGGTGTGTGTAGATATGAGATTCATTAACTCATTTAGGTGAGTAATATATCTTGATGCTCCAAGATTGTGTTTCAGAAAATCTTATGGCCATAAACAAAATACTCATGAAAAGAGTTTTGTTTTAGGGATAAATAATATTGTAAAAGTGTTTGTGGATATTATTTATTAAAATACGAATCTGGAGACAAGTTTATGGTCGAGTATATAGAGACTTGATGGTATTAATCTATGTCTCTGCTTTACTAAGATATACATGATGGAGGGATTATATGGATATGTTATAACCTTAACTTGTATGGTCTAATTCGTCACTTTGTAATATTCGTAACATGTGTGGGACATTATTCACGAACGTATGGAGAAGTTCCATATGACAAACTAGGTGTGGATTATATCCATAACGTGATGGTATTAATCTATATCTCTGCTTTACCAAGATATACATGATAGAGGGATTATATGGATATGTTATAACCTCAACTTGTATGGTCTAACTTGTCACTTTGTAATATTCGTAACATGTGTAGGACATTGTTCATGAATGTATGAAAAAGTTCTATATGAAAAACTGGGAGTGGATCTAAAGAGTCTCACAATATAAAGTATACTCATTGTGTACAATGGCAGCATATTGGATTAAATAGTTTAGTCCAAAAAATTCTAGTAAACTGAAAATTTGTTTCAAGTTCCTTAAGGTGTATACTTGTTGAGACTTAAATGTTAAGTACATTACATAATTAGTTGACAAGAGTTGTTAACCAATAGGATGTTGACAAGTGGTACAATTTGATTCATGAATTATTTTTATCATGAATTTACCATTTAACCTTGCAAGTAAAAATAAGTAAGGTAAAAGTAATTATTCAAATTATTTTGAATAATTAATTAAATATTAGATGGGATATATGTATTCATGACATGGGCCAAGTGTATATAATGTGTAATTAAATTGTGTTTGCCTTTAACAAAACATATTGGTAGTAATATATAATGGTAAGGCATTAATTTTGTATTGTAATACAAATTGCACAAAGATTATCACATGTCATGACAAAATGTGGTAGATCAATATGGTGAATGTCATTAATATTTTCACTTAAGCATGTCCCTTGGTAGGTCATGTATAGCATTATGTGTTGGAAAGAGAATTGAATTATTTCATTCAATTTGTGAAAGCAAAATACGTAAGTGAGAGTTGATAGAGAATTGGCATTAAAATTTTGGCAAGTGTTCTAAATAAAGAGTTGTGAAGAACAAAACTAAAAACATAAAGTATTCATACCATTTGTTTACTCTAAACATAAACACTTATTGCTGGAACAATTTTGTGGCTGCTATTCTAGATTCACAATCCCACCAATTTTGTTGTGAATTAAAATTGTGCAATAGCTCACTTCAAGGTGAGCTCAAGACTTGGAGATTGAAATTCTTGAAGAATTAAAAGTTATCTTCAATCCAGGTAAGTTTTAATTATTTATTATCTAATTTAATTTACATATGAACATATATGAGATATATGCATATGATTATGTTAGATTGAGTATATTTTGTATATGATACTTGTTGTGTAAAAAAATTTTAAAATCATATGTACACTCGATTAATCATACATTCAATTAACATCCCCAGAGGTTGCAAAAGAAAAAATTAGATAAGCAATTTTTGAAATTTTTTGAAATTTTAAACAAAAGTACAAATTAATCCCTTTTTGGCAGATGCACTTGACCAGATGCCTAATTACATTAAGTTCATAAAGAGTATACTTTTGAAAAAGATGAGACTAGAGGATTATGAGATCGTAGCATTGACTGAGGTTTACCATATTATGCTCCAATGGCAATCATGACCTTGGTAAAGCTCTACTTTACGCAATCTAGGAGCAAGCATTAATCTTATGCCTCTTTTCGTCTACAACAAGTTAGGTTTGAGAGAAGCAAACCCATAAATGTCACACTTTAACTTGTTGATCGCTTTCTCGCATACTAGAAAGGAATCATATAAGACATACTAGTAAAGGTGGATAAGTTCATTTTTTCTGCATATTTTATCGTCCTAGATATGAAAGAAGACAAGGAAATCCTTATCATCTTTGGAAGATCCTTCTTAGTTATGGGACATACTGTCATTGGTGTTAAAAAAAGAGAGATAACCATGAGAGTGCAAGATAGCATTAGCAACATTCAAAGTCTTCAAAGGAGGCTAAATAACCATCTGAAAGTGAAGATTGCTATAGCATTGATGTGGAACATCAAAACTCCAAGCAACTCAAGGACATAGAGATGTTGAATCCTTATATAAAAAAGAAGGCGTTGAAGTATAGAAAGAAAAGAAAGAAGAAGAAAGAACAATAACTGAAAGAAAGGATCAAAGAGAATCACTTCCCTAGTCTAAGATTAAAGTCTTTTCGGAGGAGCATGAGAAGAATGAGGTGAAAGCTATTGCTCTAGGAGTAATTGCAAAGATGTGAAAGCAAAATGAGAGAAATAATAATAAAATCACATACAAAGATGCTTCCATTATCAACTTTGATCCATTATAAGAGTAAAAAGAGCTTCACCAAGCCGACAATGTTAAACCAAACGCTTTTTAGGAGGCAACCCAAGTAATTTATATTTTTATTAACTTATTTTTAGTTTTAGTTATTTTATTTGCTTTTATTTTTAAGAATAAAAACAAGCAAGATGAACATTCAAGGAAGCAACACGAGCATTTGCAAGTATTGGGAGCCAAGGAACACTATAGTCCCATCAATAAAAAACAACGTTGCAATAGTTTAACTTCATCTATTAATGGAGTTTCTCTTATATTTAAATTTATTTTTAGACATTGAGGATAATGTTTAATTTAAGTTTAGGGTGGGTAACACTTTCTTGTGTTTATTTTGCTGCTTTTATTGATTGGCTGTCTCGTGGGGTAAATTATTTTTAGTTGATAAGTTTTAGTTGAAAAAATGATCATTAGTCTATGATAAGAAATAGAATATTGGCGGAATTTATTTTCACAAGTCTCTAAATAATAATAGATGCTTGAGATAACTCTTATATTATGAATCTTGAACTGATTTCAACCTTATTTTTTATCACCTATTCTTGAGCACATTTAAATAAAGCATGTAATAGTTAAATTGTTACTTAGAGATATTCATGATAAGTAGTACACCACAGTCTCAAGGACCAACACTCTAGAACTCGCTTGGTTACTACTTGAGGCAAAATCCTAGAATTCACATACTTAGGAAAATGATATTAAGTCATCTTTAGATCGTTTGAGCCTTTTTTTAGCCTATCTTTGATATATATTTATCCATAATTACCCTATTTGAGTCTAATTATCCATTCTTTAGTTTAACCACATTACAAGCCTAAGATCTAAAGTTTTTATATTCTAAAATTATCCGTAACACCATAGACCTTGAGTTTACTTAAAAATACTCTTGAAAAAATAAGATTGTGATTTTTTTAGAAAAGGGTAGTGAAGTAGAAACTATAAGTCTGGGATGTATTTTTCAATCTAAGTTTGGGGTAATAAAAAAAAGTAAAAAAAAATGTATACCACTAGTTTAGGAAAATAAGAGAATGGTTGAAAATTCGTGATTAAAAGGAAGATAGGAATAAACTAAGTTTGGGGGAGGAGATAAATAAAGAAAAAGGTGACTAATAGAATTCTAAGTAAGGTTTAAGTGTTTATGGTATGATTTGAGCCTCATATATTCATTCTTATATTCCACCTTAACCCCATCTTTACATTACAAGCTAATTAAAATTCTAAATAGATCCATCCCTAAGTATGTGTTTTCTACATTAGTAAAGACTAGTATAAAAAAGTAAGCTTATAATAGTATTATTATAAATTAAAATATACTGAGACGTCATTTTTCTGTATTATCTTAAGTATGTGAATAAATTGAGGTATCCTTTGACTATTTACTTTCTTATTATTGCACACATACCCGGTGATCAATTATAGGGAAGAATGAAGAACTTAATGAAAGGTATTGAAAATTATTTAGAGTTGTTTATTTTTCTAAAAAAGACTTGTATCATTTCAACAGCCTTTAAGACAATGATTTTGATCATTAGGCAATATTTTTTTTAACTACAAATAAATGGTTAATTTTTATTAGTTAAGAAATAGACAATTGAACAATTATGCCCTTGAAATATTTTTTTTTTCTCAACAAATATTTGAATCCACTATTTTTAAGAAATTCAAAGTTTTGAAGTTTTTTGTGTTTGTTTTTTAAATGAAAAAGTGTAATATAATGAAATGCATAAGAAATATAAAGAATTTAAGAAAAATAGGATGAATTAAAGAAAAAATATGGTGAATCGAAAAAATCTGATAACGAAGGATAAATTTGTAGAGGTGTTTCGTAGACCGTAAAATGGTGAACATTATACTATTTTATCATAAAATAATTGTTTGACATATTAATTTAAGATAAAAATTATGAAATAACATTTAAGAAAGGTAGTATTACAATTAAAAATAATAAATTTGATTTTTTCTTTAACTAACTATTTTTGAGTGAACATAATAAAAAAGAATTATGAATGAAGTTTTCATAACACAAAATATGTTTCCTTTACTGTAATAAAAATTGAATTACTTGACATATGGCCTATTAGTATGTAAGTGTGTGTCTAGCGTAATGTTTGTCATCATTTTCATATGACACGTCTAGAATATAGGAGTTTATTCTCAAGTGCAGGATTGTCGAAGTAGTAAATAACTCGGTGAGAACGGGGTCGATCCATAGAAAAATAGAATTAAAATTACAAACTATAAATACTTTAAAGATAATTAAAGCAGTATAAGATGTTTGCAAATAATAATTCAATTAATTAATTAAAATAAAAGCTAAGATTAGGGGGATCCACTCTTGGCATATAAAATATGAATATATTCAACTCTTTTTATAACTTAGTTGGAATCCTCACATAAAGGAGGTTCCAATCGAAAGATATAACAATTAAAGTTCATCACCATTTATATATTAACTAGTATTTAGTTTTTCAATTATTATACACAAAATCTTGTAAATGAGTTCAAGTATTTATTATGTCAATCTTTATATTTATTTACAATAAATCAAGACTCTCATTTTACAAGAAATGGTATTTATGCCAAATATTATAAATGGTTTCAAGAATTTATTATGCTAACTATAAAAATTGTCTATAATAAATCAAGATACACCACTTTATAAGAAAGGGTATTAAGATTACAAATAAAATAAATACATCATATATAAATTTGTATAACTTAAGAATAAAATATTAAATTCATGAATAAGAGTTAAGTATATCTTATTATCTTGTCAAGAGTTTCACCCTTTCACCTTAGCAAAAAGAAAATTAATTAGACATAATAAAACTAAAGAAAAAAAAAAAGATGGAAAAAGAGGTAACATGACTTTAGAATAATAAACAAGAGAAATAATACTACAAAGAGATAATACAAAAGATAAGTATTTTAAACTAAAATCTAGCTCTCTAATTACATGCTTTGGGCATAAACAAGCCACCTATTTATAAACAAATATGGATAAATCAAGACAAATCAAGACAAATGAAAAGAAAACCATATGGATGATAAAAGTCAAGAAGGGCGACAACTAATTTGCATTGATTATCATTAATGCACCCACATGATTATCGAATTAGCTGTCACTCAAAAATTAAAACTTGTAGATAAGTCTCTTATCTTTCTAAATTGAGTTGTCTCATACGTATTATATACATATTTTTATAGTTATAGGCTAAATATTGATGACTGTTTGAACTGGGCCTGTACTATAGATCAGTTCTATTTTAGGCTATTTTCACCCTCTAAACACTCAAATTTCGAATGCCTTGTAAATACAATATATTAGTCCATTGAGTCAGCTCCTCACATGATCAAGAATCACTTCAATTGGATTTATAGGTAGAAAGTTATGCCTATTTTGTCGAACATACCACAAAACAGTTAACAGCTAATTAGGTATAATATTGTAAACATACTTAAGTTTTTTTTTTTTTTTGGGGGGGAGGGTGTTAAAGACACTTGTAATACAAAATAATAATATAAAATCCTTATTAAATTGTGTAATTTTAAGTGTTCATTACCATAAAATTTTATTTTTGGCCAAGGCTAGAAAATAAAAAAATAAAATTATTAACAATTGGAAAGAGCTAAGAAAAATATGTTACGATTTTATTATCAACAACCCAAAAATATGAAGTATGATTGGGGGAGAACAAAAAACATAAGGAAGAGAAACGAATCTACAAAACAACCTAAAATCTAGAGAGATTTTTTTTTCCCAGAAAGAGAAAAAGAATTTGCTACCATTACAACAATGTGCATTAAAGCAAATTGAGACCAAAGATGTAAACAAAGATGAATGGTAAAAAAAGAAATAAAGAAAGGGAGTGAATAATATTGTAATTATTTTTTAATAGTGGACATTCGATGTTAGAGGTGGGCACAGTATGATTTATTGGCATCTTTTAGAATTGAATCAAATCAAAAAAATTTAGAATTTTTATTTTTAGAACCAAACCATACCAAATAATTTATGAGAACGAATTCATACCAAATTGATTCTGTTTAGTTTGGTTTGATCTCCTAAATATTTTTTAAAAGACTAAAACTATATATATAAAAGGTAAAATTCATGAAAAAAAATTAAAAAAAAGCATATATAAACTTTAAACACTAAATTAATTAAAGTCAATGAACAAAATAAGTTTAAAAAATTATTAATAATTAAAGTTCATGTAAATAATTAAAATATCTATTAATTTTAAACATCGGATTAACTAAATTTTTATGAATTAAATAAGTTAAAAAAATATTAAATTAAAATTTATCCAAACAAATAAAATGATAATTTAAGCATCAAATTAATTAAAATTTATAAACTAAACAAGTTAAAAGACTATTAAAATTAAAATTCACTAAATAAATCATATAAAAAAATTGTATAAAATTTTATTTATGTCCACTACAAGAAAAGGGGTTAATTGTGACCCATGTACGACAGTTGAACCAGCCGTCACAAATAACATTAGACAAATGAATTTATGTTTCATTAGCTCGTCGTTGCGGTTTTCTGAATTTACTTCATTATCTATCAATAAATCTATTTATCAATTCTGCTATAACTCTATCAATAAATATTACTTTTCCCAGTGACATTAACTTAAATATTTTATGATATTCCCTCATCGAGGCTTACTCCCAAATCCGCAATAATCTCTCCTGCTTTAAGGTCAATTACGTAACTCTCATCGCTATCTTCTCCTCTCCCATCCTTTCTCTCTCCTTGTCCTCCTTTGCCTTCTAGGAGCGTGGATCTTCCTCTACCTCTTTTGGTCGTTTGATCAACCCTTAGTCCTCCTCGGTTGCACGTTCTTCCACAGCGATATGCTCGGCCTGTGTTGACAATGGTCATCCTTTTTTTGACCAGCACCGGATCACTACTCATCTCGGCACTGATGGTCGAAGTCGCCATTGTGTGCGCTCACGGCATGTTTAAGGTTCCAAAAGATCTATTCTTGGACGAACAAAGCCTATTAACTCTGGATTCCTCTCTTTCCTATGTAGCTGTCACGGTCTCGACCGTTGCTGCACATGTCTGAAACTCTTACAAGGTCGGATCGACATGGATTTTGTGCTTTGTAACTTTTAATAACATTTAATTACTGATAGCTCTTTTCTTAATTTTATTTTGAAGTCCTATACTTTAGGAGTTAAGTTTTTTTGTAAGGTTAATGTTATTCAAATTTAGTAAAGTGATTTTGATTTTTGATAGGAAATAGAAAGGGAGAAAGCTGCACAGTCAGGTATGGAGAGGAGAGCTTCTGTTCATTCTGCTACTGCATATGTACAAACTCCCATAGCGGATTTGTCTAAATGATTGCAATGATAGAGGCTTGATTTTGTTGGATCATAAATTTGATTGATTATGGGAGTCTAAATTCAAAATCAATCAAATTGGAGTCTAAGTTCATAATCAAGGTCTAAAATTGTTAACCTTCTACCTAAAATCTTTTAGGGTGTGGTAATTAAGTATGTGAATAATTTGAAAGGATGGAGAAGAATGAGGTGTATGGTTATTGTAATTTTGGATTAGTTTATTTGTGTGGTGTAGGATTGTTCTTAAGTAGTATAAATACCCCTCTCCATTTTAGTTTAGGCATCAAGAAAAATTAAGAGCTTCTAAGTGAGTGAAGAAGCAAACTCTAATAAAGAGTGAGTTGTAGTATCTTATTTTTGGGTGAGAGTGCTCTTGTAATATTTGTTTGAGTTTAAATAAAAGTTGTTTGTGTGAGTGTTTCATTTCCAACAAAGTGGTATCAGAGCAAGTTGGAAAGTATACACTATTGCATATCAAATCGAAGGTCTCGACGAGAGGAATCCGACGCCACCAAAATCTCCCCAATCTGAGTTCGGACGCGCCTCCACGCGCCGCCGAATGACTGTTGCCAGAAAATCGAGTTGACTCATCGAGTTAAGCCGAGTTGGAGCATTGACCGAGCCGCAAAGCCGAGTTGACCGAGCCCGTTGACCGAGCCGTCCAAGCGAGTTGACTGAGCCGTCAAAATCATTGACCGTTGACCAGGTTAGGGTTGACTTTGACCGTTGGCCGAAAAATTAAAAATTTTGACTAGGTCCCTCCCAAGATTTTTCGGCTTTCCGGATTCATCCGTGCAATCGAATTTTGTAAATTCTCATTATATTGAGAGATATGGCAAATGGTATGGCACCATTCCAAGTTCCGACACTCAACAACAACAACTACGACAACTGGAGTATCAAAATGAAGGCCCTTCTTGGATCACAAGATGTGTGGGATATCATAGAGAAAGGCTATAACGAGCCTGCGGATGATGCTGCTTTTGCTGCTCTTACACCAGATCAAAAAACAACTTTGAAGGATTCAAGAAAGAGAGACAAGAAGGCTCTCTATCTCATCTATCAAGCATTAGATAATGATGGCTTTGAAAAGATTTCGAGTGCAAGCTCTAGCAAGGAAGCGTGGGAGAAGCTGCAAACCTCTTACAAAGAATTTGAGCAAGTGAAGAAGGTCCGTCTCCAAACATTAAGAGGTGAATTCGAATCCTTACACATGAAAGTATCTGAGTCTATTTCGGATTATTTCTCAAGAGTAGTAGCTGTTTCTAATCAATTAAAAAGAAATGGTGAAAAGTTAGAAGATGTGAGGATAATAGAGAAGATACTCCGTTCGTTGGATCCCAAATTTGAGCACATCGTCATGACGATTGAAGAAACTAAAGATTTGGAAGAAATGACGATCGAGCAACTTCAAGGATCATTGCAAGCATACGAAGAGAAGCATAAGAAGAAGCATGGGTTTACTGAGCAACTCCTCAAGCTACAACTCAAGGATATGCATGAAAGCCAAAGCAATGATAGAAACCAACGTGGTCGAGGCAGAGGTAGAGGCCGTGGATGAGGTGGAAGTCGCGGTCATGGACGAGGCTGGAATTACAATAACAACAATTCCAACAACTATGAGAAAGGAGAAAGCTCAACACGAGGCCATGGAAGAATTAATCCGAACTCAAGGTATGAAAAATCTCAAGTTCGATGTTATAATTGTCAGAAGTTTGGGCATTATGCTTCAGAATGTAGAGCTCCCAACAACAAAATTGAGCAGAAGGCCAACTATATAGAGGAGAAGACAGATGGCAAAGAAACTCTTCTTCTAGCACGAAAGGAAACTGATGGTGGCCAAGCAAATTTCTGGTATCTTGACAGTGGTGCAAGCAATCACATGTGTGGAAGGAAAGACATGTTCATGGAGCTAGATGAGTCAGTAAGCAGAAATGTTTCGTTTAGAGATGATTCCACAATAGCAGTGAAAGGGAGAGGTAACATCCTTATCCGTTTGAAAGATGGGAGACATCAGTTTATTTCCAATGTCTACTATGTGCCCAATATGAAAAGTAACATCTTGAGTTTAGGGCAACTGTTAGAGAAAGGTTATGATATTCATATGAAGGATTATAATCTTTCTATAAAAGATGATAAGAATAACTTCATTGCTAAAGTGCCGATGTCAAAGAATAGAATGTTCTTGATCAACATACAAAACGATGTTGCAAAGTGCCTGAAAGCTTGCTACAAAGATGCATCATGGCTTTGGCATCTTCGATTTGGGCATCTCAATTTTGGAGGTCTAGAGCTGCTATCTAAGAAGGAGATGGTGAAGGGACTACCTTGCATCAACCATCCTGACCAGCTTTATTAAGGGTGTCTAGTCGGGAAACAATTCAGGAAAAGCTTTCCAAAGGAGTCAAAGACAAGAGCCAAGAAACCACTCGAGCTCATCCATACCGATGTGTGTGGACCGATCAAGCCAAGTTCTCTCGGTAACAGTAACTATTTTCTTCTCTTCATTGATGATTTTTCAAGAAAAACCTGGGTATATTTCTTGAAACAGAAGTCAGAAGTTTTTGAAGTCTTCAAGAAGTTCAAAGCAGCAGTGGAGAGAGAAAGCGGTAGAAAGATCAAAGCCATGAGATTCGACCGAGGTGGAGAATTTACTTCCAGGGAGTTTCAAGAGTTCTGTGAAGCAAATAGAATTCGTCGACCAATGACAGTTCCTAGATCCCCCCAACAAAATGGCGTGGCAGAAAGAAAGAACAGAACAATCCTCGACATGGCACGAAGCATGCTTAAAAGCAAGAAACTACCCAAGGAATTTTGGGCGGAAGTAGTAGCGTGTGCAGTCTACTTGTCAAACCGATCTCTAACAAGAAGTGTATGGGGAAAGACACCGCAAGAGGCATGGAGTGGAAGAAAGCCTGGCATTTCCCACCTGAGAATCTTTGGAAGTATAGCCTATGTTCATGTACCGGACGAGAGAAGAACAAAGCTTGATGATAAAAGTGAGAGTTTTATCTTCATCGGCTATGATGCTAATTCGAAGGGCTACAAGTTGTACAATCCAGACAATAAGAAGATTGTGATTAGTCGAGATGTGGTCTTCAACGAAGAAGAAGAATAGGATTTTAACTCTCATGCAGGTGACTTCAATTTCTTTCCTCAGTTTGAAGAAGATGAGTAGACAATGAGGGAGCAACTAGGACCTCAACAAGAACTTGAAACTCCACCCACTTCACCAACATTAACCACTCAAAGAGACTCATGACCTTCGTCATCGTCAAGTGGGAGTTAAAGTGAAAGAGTTGTGTAACGTACAAGAAGCCTTAGAGATCTCTATGAGGTAACTGAACGACAAGATAATCTTACATTATTTTGTCTGTTTGTCGATTGTGAACCAGTGAGCTTTCAAGAAGCAGTACGAGAGAAGAAGTGGAGAGATGTGATGGACGAAGAAATTAAGGCCATCGAGAAGAATGACACATGGGAACTCATCTCTCTTCCCAAAGGACATAAGGCGATAGGTGTCAAATGGGTGTACAAAACAAAGCAAAACGCCAAAGGAGAGATTGAAAGGCACAAGGCGAGGCTAGTTGCTAAAGGCTATAGTCAAAAGGCTGGAATTGACTATGATGAGGTATTTGCTCCTGTTGCTCGATTGGAGACTATTAGACTAATCATTTCTTTGGCAGCTCAAAACAAGTGGAAGATACAGCAAATGGATGTAAAGTCTGCCTTCCTAAATGGAGTTCTTGAAGAGGAAGTCTACATTCAGCAACCATCAGGCTACGAAGTCAAAGGCCACGAAGACAAGGTGTTGAAGTTGAAGAAGGCTCTTTATGGGCTAAAACAAGCACCAAGGGCATGGAATAGCCGAATCGACAAGTACGTCCAAGAGAATGGCTTTAAAAAATCTCCCTACGAGCACGCTCTATATATCAAGATCAAAGATGAAGATATTTTGATTGTGTGCCTCTACGTGGACGATTTGATCTTCACTGGAAGCAACCCAAACATGTTCAATGAATTCAAGGAAGTGATGACGAAAGAATTCGAGATGGCAGACATAGGGCTCATGGCGTACTACCTTGGCATTGAAGTTAAGCAACAAAAGGATGGAATTTCATTTCACAAGAAAGCTATGCAAAGGAGATCCTGAAGAAGTTCAAGATGGAGAATTGTAAGCTGATAAGCACACCGACAGAATACGGAATCAAGATGTCCAAACATGAAGAAGGCAAAAGTGTAGATCCAACATTCTTCAAAAGTTTGGTAGAAAGTCTACGCTATCTAACTTGCACGAGGCCCGATATTCTTCACGCAGTTGGATTGGTCAGTCGCTACATGGAATCTCCAACAACCACCCATTTTAAAGCCGCAAAGAGAATTCTTCGCTATCTGAAAGGTACAATTGACTTTGGCTTATTCTATTCAGTTTCTAATGATTACAAGCTTGTTGGATATAGCGATAGTGATTAGGGTGGAGACATAGATAATCGAAGGAGCACTACTGGATTCGTATTTTTCATGGGAGATACTGCTTTCACATGAATGTCAAAGAAACAACCGATTGTCACATTGTCCACTTGTGAAGCGGAATATGTTGCTGCTACCTCATGCGTTTGTCATGCAATTTGGCTTAGAAATCTATTGAATGAGATAGACTTGATACAAGAAGAGCCTACCAAGGTTTGTGTCGACAACAAGTCAGCCACTGCCTTAGCCAAGAATCCGGTATTCCATGATCGAAGCAAACACGTCCATATTCGCTACCACTATATAAGAGAGTGTGTTGCAAGAAAGGATGTGCAAGTTGAATATGTGAAGTCACAAGATCAAGTTGCCGATATTTTTACCAAACCACTGACAAACGAAGACTTCATAAGATTAAGAAACTTACTAGGGGTCACAAGATCAAGTTTAAGGGGGGGTGTTGGATCATAAACTTGATCCATTATGGGAGCTTAAACCCAAAATCAATCAAATTGGAGTCCAAGTCCATAATCAAGGTCCAAAACTACTAACTTTCTACCTAGAATCTTCTAGGGTGTGGTAATTAAGCATGTGAATAATTTGGAAGGATGGAGAATAATGAGGTGTATGGTTATTGTAATTTTGGATTAGTTTATTTGTGTGGTGTAGGATTGTTCTTAAGTAGTATAAATACCTCTCTCCATTTTAGTTTAGGCATCAAGAAAAATTAAGAGCTTCTAAGTGAGTAAAGAAGCAAACTCTAATAAAGAGTGAGTTGTAGTATCTTGTTTTTGAGTGAGAGTGCTCTTATAATATTTGTTTGAGTTTAAATAAAAGTTGTTTGTGTGAGTGTTTCATTTTCAACAGATTTATGTTTGCTAGTGTGATCTAAGGTCAACAAGTTTTATCATTCAGCTTTGGTGTTAAAAGGAGTCATTTTTGCATGAAAGATTTCTCAACATTATCTATTTTGAAATGTGGAATTTCATTAAGGATTGATATGATTCTTAATTTGAACAGGAATCCCCTACTTCAAAGGATATGGAAGACGCAATGGAGAGCACAAGAGGAAGTCTATTCATGGATGCATTGTTAGTCTTAATCTTTGTGTATTTTATTTATTTTTCATTTTAAACTCACATGAATTCATATAGAAACACTTTCTAAGAGTTCCTTCCCCTTTATTTCTCTGTGCATACTCAATTTCAATCATGCTTATATGCATGTTGATTTTTCTTGTACTGTTGTAACTTGATTTGTGCAGGATGTTGGCTTACAAGTTTGTTGAGCAATCAATGGGATCCAAAATTCACTTAAAGAAATTGATTAAATTTAGTTTATGAGTCTGCATTACAAAAGTATGCTTTAGAGGTTTGTTTCTGTCTCATGTTTCAGAGTCTTTCTCCATTTTTTATTGCTGAGATGATAATCTTTGCACGTTAGTTCCTAATGGCTGCGGGAGCCACATATGTCAACTTTAGTTCCACATATGATAATCTTGGCATTATTTTGACTCTATATGCTTTGTGTCAATTATGCATGCTTTAAGTATTTATCTTCAAACTTCATTATTGCAGTTGGGAAAGTAACATAGTTTAATTAGTAGTGAAATTTCATCACTCAAGAAGTATTTTAAATATTAGAGAGAATAATTGAAGTTAATTTTGAGGGTTGATACTTGATAATGGGATTGGATAAGATGAAATGAAAAATGTTTTACCCGGTGAATTAAAGCACAAAAAAAATACATATATATGTATGACCAAAAAATGAATATAAATTATGTTTATAAGCTTTAAGTGGGTTGATACTTGTTAAACAGTTTAAGTATCAACCTAACTCCTTGCTTCAGATATTTATAAAAACTACTTCTTTTTCTAAATATTAGTAGCAACCTTATCATGAAATTATTTTGGTTGTTCTTGTATGACAAAAATTTACAAGCAAATCACAAAGATATTGAACTTGTATTAATTTTTATTTTTATGACTTTTGTTCAAACAACTCCTTGCTTCAGTTATTATATGACACTCTTGTATTAATTTTATTTTAATACATGAAATTAGGTTTTTTTTTAATATTTTAATAGATTAGAACATTAATTAATGTTTCTTCTATATTAGGACATTAATTAACATGCATCATATGGGCAGACTGCCTTGCATTGGAGTGCGGTTTGTGGTGCAATCCAAGTTGTTGAGCTTTTACTCCAAGAAAGTGCACTGGTCAATGCCTGCTGATATGTATGGCTACCATGTGTTGGTCTCATCTTTTCTTCTGTATCTCATCCTCTTTTGTACTTGGGTTTTCTAAATTAAATTTTAATTTGCTGTTGATTTTAAACTCGACTAAAAGTTCAATTCTATTTGCTGCATTAGAATTGACTTTCTATCATAAATTAAAGTGGATTTTATTTAGTAATAGCCCTTTATTTCCATACTTAAGGCGGCGTAGAGAGATTCCTATCTTCCTTCCTCTTTCTGCTTTCCCATTGCTTGCAAGAGTTGAGAAATTTATATAGTATCATATTGAGAGATGAGAATAAATTATACCATATTTAGTAAGCAAAATTCATAGGCATATTGGAAAATAATTTCCCATACATATAATGGATTGACATTTATCATATTTTTTTGTATCTTCACTAACTAATGGCTCCATTTTTTTATTTTTACTCATCTTACCTATCAAGATGTTTTCATGGGAATATGAACTAGACTTTGTTGCAGATAAGCAATTGTAACTTAAGGTTCCTAGGTCATGTTTGTTGAGAAACCAATAGATTTTGTTAGATGATCCTGTCAGTGTGAAACTTTTTCATGTTTTCCTTCACTAGGCATTTGGGTTGATGATATTTTGTCTGTTTTGTATTTCTTTGGAGAATTTTAGGGCTACTTACAAGGGTTTCACTAATTGTAAAATTCTTTAGGATTTATGCTTTTACCACTTGCTACCAGGTGGTGAAGTTTTTGCTACCAGAGTAGTAAAGTCTATATATATTCTAATATATAATGTCTCACCTCATTATTATCAATTATTAGACCTTTAAATTATAAGTTTATTTTTCATTCTTAAATCTTCTAGGTGGTTAATAAGCCAAAATTAACACATTGTTTGATATATATATATATATATATGTAAGTCCTTGTGATAAAATAATTTAGGGACTTTTCATCTTTTGGCTATTATAAAACTTGGTGAAAAAAGTAACAAGTACAATTTTTTGCAGTTGAAAATTGGTAGAGAAAAGGAATTTGAAACTACTTTGGAGAACCTCAGGGGAAAAAATGCTGATATTGCTCAAGAAGCAGTTGATATTAGAGTATCAATTTATGATTGTATATAGAGGTATTTTAGAAGATGAAAGGATTTAGAATTTGATGTAATATGATAAGATTTGAGTCATGGGTCAACTTATGTGTGCTGCATAGAGAGAATTTTGAAAAATATTTTAATGTTGCTTTATTTTTAAGATTTTGTAATATAATTAATTTTAATTATTTAAATATTTTATATAATTTATATATGCAAAAAATATTAATTCTTTTGATACTTTTGTAATTAGCTTATATAAAAAAAAATTGAAAATTATTATTTTTCATTGGTATACTCTTTTGCTCTAAATAGCAGTCGCAAAAGAGTTGAAATTATTTTTTTTCCTAGATCCTTTTTGCATTGTCTAGTGTCGTATGCTTTTTGCGATAGCTACTTAGTCATCGCAAAAGTCCTTTTCGCGATGACTATATAGTCGTTACAAAATTTTACGATAATCACATATGCGACAACTTTTTGCCATTGCAATATAGTCGCAAAAGGTCATTTTTCCTGTAGTGGTCCTTCCTATTTAGTTTGATTTGATCTTTTTTTTAAGTAAAATCGAGCGGAGCCTAATTTATTCAGGGATTGAAATAAAAAAATTCATTAGTCAATTTTTATATTCTAATATCGAACCTAACTAGTTGGTTCGTTCTAGTTCAGTTCAATATTTTTGATTCAGGAATTTTTTTTTTTCACTCCCATTTAGTGTACTTCTATTCACCACATTGAGATGGACTTGTTAAAGTTAAGCCTATCTCTGTACGAGAATTTTCATCATTCTTTGATCTCTATCTTCCATATTAAATATTAATGTAAGGTCAATATCTGAGTGCTATTAAATATTTAATGTTTAATTTTGAATATAAAAAGTATTTTTGAAGTGTTTAAAGTATTATTTTGAGTGTTTAGATGTTTAATTATAAAAAGATTTTTGGTATTCATGGATTATCGAATGGACATTATTATTATTAGTTTTAAATTAATAATAAAAATTTAATCATGGAGATTATAGGATAAAATATCTATTTAAAGTGATATAGAAGTTTTACTTAATTTTATATCCATTTTTTTTAATAGAAAATAACTCTAGAAAATTACAATAATAATTTAATATTTTTTATAAATACTTTAAAAATAATTTATCTTGTTGCCTCAATTTTGAAAAAACAATTAAATACAAATACATTAGAATCATAACTCCAATAATTTTATCAACAGAATATTAAAAGAAGTATTATCAATAAAAAAATATAACTAATAAAAGAAGTATCATCAATAAAAAAATATAACTAATAAGACATTTCCAAACGTACAATATCAACTTAACAATTCATTTTTTTTTAAATATATCCAAACATCTAAAATCATCCATGTTATAATAATCCAAAAATGATAACAAATTTTATAAACTTAGGACTAAAAACCTCAAAAGTATATCAAACTTGTTGATGCCTCTACCAAGCAAGTTATCGATTTGGTTGCTTTAATGTAACAAATATCTCTATATTTCTCTTTTTAGTTTAAGTCTTCAAGAATAATTCTTCATCAATTTTGGATATTGCCTCAATAATTTTTACTATTTTCCCAACACTACAACTCAATTTCTCTATCTTTTCTATTGGTATTTTCAATTGTATTTATAATTATATCTAAATTTTTAGCTACCTTTACTTCAACTCCAATTTCTTGAGGAACTTTTTGTCTCTTGTTTCTTTGGGTGGAAACATCATATTAAAAGACGAAGTTCCAACATTATCACCAAAATATGAAGTAAAATTGAATTTTTCATGTCTCTCAGCATTATTATCATTATCATTATTTTTGTAAGTTGTGTGTGTTTATTATATTTTATTTATTCGGCATATAAACAAATATGTAACATAAAAATTAATTAAAAAAAAATTAGAAAAACTGTTGAAGCGGAAGCACACAAACAAGTAAAATTACCCAAGTAATATATGCAGAACAAGTAATTAAAAAATAAAGAGAGAAGGGGTAGAAGAAGAACACACAAAGATTTACGTGGTTCGGCAACTTGTCTACATTCACAGCGGATTAAGATTACACTCTTATCTTATTATGAATCACAAGGCACTCATAAAGTATGCTTTTTACAAGAAAGATCACAAAGAAAACTCTCTCTCACACTCTAGGAATTTTCTCTCACAAAAAACCATAAAGATTGTTAATGATCACTAAGATTTCTCAACCTATTACCAATATTATGTTTACAAGCCAATTAATAGCTTTTATATAGGCTTTGAGTCGTCTTAAGTTTACTATATATGTGTGGGAGTCATATTGGGGAGTCATGGAATAAGTGGGAGACGAAATAAGGAAGTTTCCTTATTTCGGGATACTGTTCCGGTCTTCAGCGCTGCGGTGCTGGCGCGCCCGTCTGAGCGCTGCGGTGCTCGTCTCCTGGCGCTGTGGTGCTCAGGTGCTGGATTGGGCGCCCATGCCTGGTCGCTGCAACGTTAGCACCTGGTGTACCCCTTTTCATTTTTTGCCTCTTTTCGCGTCCGTTTTCGATCCGTGCATACCCTACGTACTTGACTTGTTCTCCAAATCATATTCCGATAATTTTTAATCAATATTCTCACAAAAACTAAAATAATTATAAATAAAAAAATAAAATTTGGCATGTACAATAAAGAGAAACGCTTATAACATTGTCCTAAAGCTAAAGATCTCTCCCCTTGTATAAGTAAGTGTAGTTCTCGTCAACACCAAAATGTAACTAAATATTTTCAGCCACTCTCTTCTATGAGAGTAGATCTGAGATAAAAAAAAATAATTTACCTATGAAAATTTTTTAAATTTTTGAAATTTTATAATTTTAGTTTAAATTTTGTAAAAATTTTTATGTCTAAAAAATTTGTTATGAATGAAATTTTCAACTATGTTCATATTTGAAATTTATTTGACAAATTGTGTTAAACATAAAGAGAAATTCATTTTAAATAGTTTTTGTTATGTAGATACTTTGAATAACTTATATTTTGAACTTTTCTATGTTTAAAACAGATTGGTATAAAGTATGTATGAATTTGATTTATAGAATATTAGATATAAGTTTCTGAGCATCAACTATTCAATACTGAAATAACAATTAAAGGGGTAGTTAGGTTGGGATATATATTTAGTCTAGCTTGAATGTGAATAATAATTGGATTCTAACCTTGGTTATGCTATACAAATTATTAAAAATGTTTAGAGAAGCTTATGGTCTCTGATTACTTCTGAAATTTATTTTACATGTTTTCAAATTATATTATTTTTCATTATTTGGTTAAAAAATTTATAAGCTTTATAGTTTGTACTTTCTAAGTTTTATTGAAGAATTTGTTTATACTTTTAAACTAAATTGAAATTTATTAATTCCTATGCAACGATAAAGAAAAAGTTCTAATACAAGTTAATTGAACTCTTATGGAAAAGTATTGCAAGTCATTTTATTTTTTTTATTTTTTTTTGGGAAAGTGGGGGCCATTTTATTATGAAATAGTATAAAATGTGATATTTGAAGTGAATTATTTTGATATTGAAATGAAAGGAATATGGTTAATTCTTTTGAAATTTGAAATAAAAATAAAATATTTTAAGTTAATATTTATAGTCATATAATATTAATCGATTGATATGATATGCAATTGATTAATTAATATTATTCTACGTGTGATTATTGGTCAATTCATCCATAATACAGATAACATTACAAAATTTTATTATTGGCCGAATTATTAGAGGTACAAGTGACATTATATAATATAACCAACTTTTATTTGCACTTAGATTATTTGATTTTAAAAGATTGAATATATGTCATCATTAACAAACTAGAGAAATTGTTATATGATATTTTTGAGAAACTTTATTTACTTTTTAATATATAATTTAACAAGGTTTATTATATGTCATCTTTAACGAATTAAAGAAATTGTTATATAATATTATTGAATAACTTCTGATTATATGATTTAACAAGTTTTGTTATATCTCTTCCTTGATAAATTGAAGAAATTGTTATATGATATTATACACATTGATTTAAGATGTTTTAAAGAGTTTTATTTGACAGAGCTAAATGTGCCAAGTAATTCTTTACACTTTAATGATCTACTAAGCCCTTAACCCACCCATTACCTTTATTTCTTAGATCTTATAAATATACAAAGGCTCTAAAAACATCATTCTCATCCTTGAATTCTGTCTAAAATTTGGAATGGGAGACAAGGGCTGCAACTCTTTGCCTTTGCCCTGGTTTATTAGAAAATAAAATCAGGAAACATATATTAGATGCGTAGACATGTAAATCATTTGTTAACAAAAATGAATATGGACTTCCCAATTGAAATGGCATGTGCCATATTAGTAATTGCTAAGAAAATTTGATCATTACTTACAGTCCTAAGATGAATATTGTTAAAGGAAGTAAGCTGATTAATGCAATGTAAGAATGATAAAAAAACCACCGTGAATCAAATTTGTGAAACTCAACTGTGGCAGAGCTTGTGCCGAAACTATTTCAGCTCCTTTAAGAGTATTTTTCTTGCAAATGACTGGTATGAATCACGACCGATTGTTCTAAGGACCAGAAAGTCATTTATGAAGAAAAGAAGATTGACAAAAGAAAGGCTGTATGAGTGTTTTCTTTTAAAACCCTGTCATACTTTCTTGAAATTTTATCATTTCTTTTTCTTTAGGAGAAAAAAGAAAAACTTAACGAAAGATAAAGGCCTTTATCAAATTCTTAGAACTTATCAAGCCAATTATAACTTATAGATGTCCACTGTATTGGATATGTATATCCTTAGAATGGACCCTACAGAGGAAAATTCAGCTTCGGAAAGTTAAGTTGCCACTTGGAGTTGCGTGTGTTTTCATTTTTTTAACTTCCTTAATTATAAAGGAAAACAACATGCGCTATTACCCAACATTGTAGTGACCAAGGCCTGAAAAAAAGTTGTTAATAGTCACTAATATGGCGCTCTATATATAAGTTGCACTCTGAGTCCCTTCATATTATACATCAACCATTAGGTAGGTCTCCAAAAAAATCCTCATGGCTGATTTTGGACAATATATGCAGAGTTTAAGGCCATGTCAACCTTTCACTGAAATGGGCATGAACATGGAAATGCTAAAGCAGTTCGCGGAGCTAAAACCAAGCATGTTGCAGAATTTCAGTCTTCCACACTTCCCAGTAGAAACTCCCTTAGCCCACCACCAGCAACCCCAGTTTCAGGCAGGCTGTACTATTAACAATCTTTTTGGTAATTTTAACACAGACAACCTGATTGCTCTACCAGCTGGTGTTCATACCATAACGGGAAATGAGGATGGTTTCCATGAGAGAAAGAAAAGAGAAGTTGTAGAACAATCAACAAGCATCTCCAAGAACATTTCTTCTTCAGCTTCAACCAGTGACTTTCAAGGAGACACCTCCAAGAAGAAAAAGAACGTATGTATTAATCGTTTGTTGAACTATTGATTTATTATTATTGTTTCTTTCTGTTTGAACTGTCTTAATCCTTCACTGCTTCATTGGTAATTTGGTATATGCATTTTCAGAGATCAGGAAAAGGGAAGAAATTGAGAAGCAGTGAGAAAGAGGATGGCAAACCAGAGGAAATTATTCATGTCAGAGCAAAAAGAGGCCAAGCAACTGATAGTCACAGCATAGCAGAAAGGGTATGTTTATTCGGATGTTTTAGCACACACAATCAACAAACAGGATTACTAACCACTTGCTTGGTTTAGTATTCATATAAAATGAATGAATTGAAGAACTGAAAATAGATTCCTTGTACTTTTTCATGTGTATCAGGTGAGAAGAGAAAAGATCAATAAGAAAATGAGATGTCTGCAAGACCTTGTTCCTGGTTGCCAGAAGGTGAAACCCTTTTTTCTTTTTCTTTTTAATGTGTACCAAGTTTTTTTGTTCATGCATGCATGCCAAGTATGTGAATATATATGTATCAAACATGGGTTTGTCAATCTTCAGGCTATGGGAATGGCGGGGATGTTAGAGGAAATAATCAATTATGTCCATTCATTGCAGAATCAAGTTGAGGTAAGTAGCATATATGAATCAGAAGTCCTCTTATAAACATCTATTTATACTACTATAGAAGTCATTATACCAAAAAATTTGAACTAATTCCTCTCTTGTTCTCCTGAATTCAGTTTCTATCAATGGAGCTTGCTGCTGCATGCTCTTCGCATGACTTAAACTTCGAAACACTATCTAGTAGAAAGGCACAGGTATGCATGTATTGAAATTTGAGTTGTGCATAATACATGTTTCTTACGGCTTAAACTTCAATCACATCTGGAATTTACTTAACAATTGTTGAATTCCACATATATATTTGTGTATTTATTCAACAACCTGGATTCTGCATGTATGTAGTTTCATTTCATATAAGTATGCATATTTGTATGCACATAGTTACGTGAAAGTAAAAGAAATTGTAAGCATGTGTACGTGAATATATGCAAAATGAGTGACAATGAATATTTAATGCTTTAGGGAACCAATTCACATGAGGCACTGGAAATGGAGAAATGGGCAAGAGAACCGTATGGAGAGTATACCTGCTTCCACTCAACATGGTCCCTTTGACTCTAATTTTGGCCCTTATTCCCCACTGATACAAAAGCACATGTATATGCTTCATATGCCTCTTTCTGGAAAACCAAATTTGTTTCTAGTTATGTTGCAAATACTCCAAAGATATGGAGGGTTGAGAACTAAAGTACAAAAGTTTGTATTCCTTTTCTTTTTTGTCCAGTTCAAGAACTAATTTTCCCTAATATGACTCTAGTATGATCTTTGATTTGCAGCATCCTATGTATTGATGCTGCCATGTCGGACAGAGCATTTAAGCAGAAAATGATTTTGATGGTACATGGCTTCATGCATTGCTTGTGTACTCAATTTTATGATTTAGAATTTAGCATTTGGGGCACTTAGTGAGCCTATTATGCTCATTTAATCAGACACTTGCATGTGCTTCATGGTCTCTTTGTGTGCAAGAGACAGAGAGACAGAAAATGAGAGTTCCCAATTGTTTTCAGAGTCTAATAATCATGAAAGGATAACGCATAATGGCACTACCAAAATATAGTCAGAGAAGACTTGACGTGTGTTCAATCTCCCACATAAACTCAGTCTTTAAACTGCAAGCTATTGATCTAGTCATATATGTTGATAGGAACAACAGTTTATTATTAACAGCTAAGACAAGCAGAACACTTGCCTCAATAGCTAACAAGCAACAGCACTTGCAGCTGCCCTAAAGAAATCAACCTTACCCAAGCAATGATACTGTTTTTGTCCTTGGCTATCTAGTGTTTGTTTTTTTTTACTGATTCGGATAGATCATTCCCTTACCATGTATGAACAGCCGGTTCAAATAATACTCTTGGATAATGAAAGTTCATATATAATAGTTCTCAATTCAAATTGTTGATTGGAGAAGCATCACCATTCAGTCTATTGTTTTATCACAAAGGCTCAATAATGTCTAAGCAATAGCAACAGCTCAACTATCTTTTCCAAAATTGATGGCTTGACCTCAATAGCTCTTTTTTTTTGCATCATTCATCAATTCCATCCACTTAAAGCTTCAGATTTATTGGATGAACAACCAGTCTTCGCCACGTACAATTATGAAGAAGATTGAATGAAAACATTGACGACAAATACATACAAACGATCAAAGGATTAGTGAAAGGGGTTCCACAAACGTATTAGATAAACAGTCTCTTTGATGTTGCCAATTCTTGTGATGAATGATTGAAACGATGCAATACATAATATTTTTGAGCCATTAAAGAGAAAGGAAAAAAAAATTTGCAGATTCATTGCATCCAAACTACAGGATTGAGAGAGGACAACTTGAATGGGCCATATCTTGTTCAAAAGAGGATGGAACAATATGGGTTCTCAAATTTCTTGAATGAAATGACCTAAAATAAAGCTTCTACAATCTACTTTACTTTTCTTTGACTCCTTTTTGACAATATTCACTCAACTTTTGTGAGTGGATGCACAAAGAGCCCCTTGCTGGCAATATCTAAATTTAACGAGAGGTTGGATACACAAAAACTATCAAGTTTGAAGATTTACAGTGATATGGAGCATCTTGCACATGTTCAGTGCATGTGAATAAATGGAGGAGGTAGCCAGCATTGCATGTCCAACTTTCAAACAAGAATATTGCAGGGAAAAAGAAAACACCATTTATGCGCATACTCTGCAACAAAATAATTTTGAGAAAGCAATCTTGAAGTGAAATCATCTAATATATTTTGTTTGTTTGTTGTTTTTTATTTTGAAAAGATATTATATTATTAATAAAAAATAAAAAATTACATTATAGGACCTACTAATATATATTCAGAGGATTATCAAGACAACATAATACATTTACATACACTGACATATGGCCGAACTTAAACTCTTCCTACAAAGAGAACCAACTAAACCCTCTACTGGGGATTAGGCCCTAGATAAGGGACAAAATTTTTGAAAGGACAACTCAAACACTACTACGCAAAACTATAACTCTCCGCTTATAATTTAGAACAATAAAATGCTCAACTACAGCCAATCACCAACATTCATCTAAAGACCGAACAACACTCAAAACCAAGCAATAACGTAGAGAGCAGAGGGTGCCGAAAGTGCTAGGCCGTCGGAAGTGTTGAGTCGCTGGCTGTTGAGATATATTTGTACGAAATGGTGATGTTGCTTGCTCCGGTCAGTGATGGTGAAGCATGAAATTCCCGGAGGGTTGTTAGTCCATTAGATCAGGGCAACCGTGCATGGGACAACAATGAGGCTGCTTACACACAGCGACGATTGGCGGCTATGGAGGAGAGTTTGCCAACAGAGGAGATTCAAACCCTTCATTAGCATGGCGGTGCCGCCAGACTCCAATAAAGAGTGAGGGACCAGTGGAAGATAGAGATGAGATAGACCAGTGGCAGCTGAAATCTAATGAAGGTGGCAGTGGTGGCTGGACTCCAGCCACCACTGCCACCTTCATTAGATTTCAAGCCAAAAGAACTAAAAGAACGACAAACAAAGGAGAATGGAAAAAAAAAAAAATACTAAATGAAAACCTACTTGTACGGATATTCTTAAGCTATCAAACCAACTATTATATAATATTTGAAACTAATCCAATGCATTTCTCATTATGTGCAAAAAGTATTGTATTATATTTACTACACTATGAACTTCTGTTTTTTGTGCGCGTGATGGAGCTAAATAAATCAGTTTTCAATTTCTGAAAATATGAAATATCAGAAGACATTTTTCAGCCTAATAATTTCATCACTTCAGGAAAGTCATCAACAAATCCCCGTATAGAACACACTTGTTCCCAAAGTTCTCATCCAAATCTTACAGCCCAGCTTTATAACTTTCTGCTTCTGTCTTTGTCGTCAAATTGCACATACACCTTCAAATTGGACAGTAGTAAAAGTACGCAAATTTGATTTCTTTAAAAGAGGTTTCTCCTATTTTCTATGCTAGGAAAATTGCTTGCTCGGTCTGAGTTAATAGTGAATTTATGATAAGAATGATTAAAAATTATTAGAATATAATTTTGAAAGTAAATCAAGTATGTTGAGTATTTAAGGATCGAAAACAAACATAAAATGAGAAAAAAAATGTGAGGTGACTACTTAGGTGTGAGCACCGTGGTGCTAAGTAGTGGGCACCGCGGTGCCTCAGGCAGCATGTGGGCACTGCGACGCCAAGAAGCCGGTGCCACAACGCCCAGTGCAGAAAAAGTGTTTTCTGTTTTAATTTCGTCTTCTACTTATTTCAGGACTCCCTAAAATCACTTTCACACATTTAGAGTAAACTTAAGTTGTCTTAAAATCTATATAAAATTTTTCTATTAACTTGTAAACACATCTTAATGATCAATATAATAATTTAGGTGATAAAAGTATTCTTTGTAATTTTTAGTGAGAGAAATTCTTAATTTATAGGAGAAATTTTTTTATGTATTCTTTATTTTAAATAATATACTTTGTAAGTGTTTTGTAATTCAATAATAAAAGAGTGTAATCTTAATCTATCATAAGCATAAATAAGTTATTAAACTACGTAAGTTTTGTATGTTTTTTCTTATTTTTCTCTTTTTATATTTTTTAACTACTTATTTATTGCACCATATACTTTAAATTTATTACTTGTTTGATTAATTCCACTTCAACAAATTTCTTTTTCATCTATGTCCGCTTTATAAAACTCTCGGTAGTATGACAAACAGAATGCAAAAACACAAATATAGGGAGATTGATGGAGACGTCTAGACCACCAAGACTGCTCTGAAAATGACTTCCAAAATCAAGTGTGCCTGCATGTGCTTATATGGTCATATAGGAAATAAACCTCTGTTTGTCTACATGTTATTTTGTCTGTCTTATTTAATGCTGGTTCCTACATTTTGCACAAAATGGTAAAGGGTCACCATGGAACTATGGCTCGCATGTATATGAGAAGCATCAAATGCCTCTGATGTTATAGTCATATAATTATGTTAGTGTGTGCTACAGAATGTGTATAGATGAATCTTTCGAAGACTTTAGACTAGAAAATCTTCTTAAACCTGCATCCTTTAGTTTCCGCAACCCCCCCACCCACCCACCCCCCTAGATGAATCTTTCGAAGACTTTAGACTAGAAAATCTTCTTAAACCTGCATCCTTTAGTTTCCGCAACAACCCCCCCCCCCCCCCCCCCCCCCCCCCCCCCCCCCCACCCATTATGTTAGTTACTGTTATTGTTTTAAGATGACCCATCCTGTCCTGGTATTTCCTTCCCATTATGTTAGTTACTGTTATGGTTTTAAGATTTTCCTTGTTCTGCCGAGCCGGAAAAATCCAACTTCAAGTGGTTAATAATTCAAAAAAATAAAATAATACTCGCAAGCCTGTGATGCCACATTTTTTTAAAGTAGTATTTTAACTTCTCGTTTTTTTTATAAAAAATTTCAGATAATGTGATATATATCAATTAATTAAATTTTTTTAATTTCAAATGATGTAGCATTCATCAATTGAATAGTAAATTTGTATAATAATTAGTTAATAAGTATTTATAAGAATAATGTTGCTTATCTTTCAATAGTTTTTTGCCAGCTCTATGCTAACTTCAAAATACGAATATTTTTTTTAATAAAATTACGATTGTATAGAGGGCTTATTGAATTATACACTTTATCTATGAAAACTTTTTTCTCTATATTATTTATACAAAAGAAAAAAAAAGAAAAACTTTTTAAAGTATTTTTTAAAAAAGAGAAATGAGAAACTTTCATATACGATAAGAAGGAGAGAAAACTAGAAAAGGAAGAGTACCCTATGTTTTTTATGGTATGAATTTTCTATAGCAATGGGTTTATTGAAAAAATAAATGGGAAGCATTGTTTTATTTTTATTAGTCAACAAAGATGGTGATAAACATTTGTTTAAACGACCAATGGTAAAGCATTTACAATGCATTCTTTCATTGAAGTGAAAATTCTAAGTTTGAATCGTATCTTGTATAAAAAAAATAAAAAAAAAGATTGAGAGAAAATAAATTCATTGCCCAAATATAGGACCCAATTCCTCCTACTCATTTAGAAAATCAAGTCAAAAGAAAGAGAGTGACGCAATTGGACACATTTTATTTTTCTCAACAATCATTGTCATATTTAAAATTTTAAATAAATTTTTAAAAATAAATAAGATAAAATTATTTTGTAAACTAGGAAAAAAATTTATCATTTTTTTTAGTTTTTACCAATCATTGACTTGATATAGAAATAGTCGACAAATTTTGAAAATTTGAAACTACATTATACTTATAATATCGATGTTGATTTCTTAAAATAATTTTTTCAGCATCTACGAAGTCTGTTAAATAATACTTTTCACCAACTGGCAGATATCATAAATTTTAAAACATTTACGATATTCTCGTGAATTCAAAGCTGAACTAAAGAGTTAGCAACTCACTTGTATGCTAATTAAAACAATCACTTAATTCTTTTAGTTGAAAGTCTATTATAGCATAAAAGATGTTTACTTGATAATGATGCACAATTGTAAAGTTATCTCCTTGCTGGTGAGCTCGACCGCCTCTTACGTCATAACGAGCATTCATGTTTGGAATATCTATATTGCATGTATCATAAAACGAATTCACCTTATCAAGCAAACTATTCCATCCATCATCTGAAATTTTGAATAAATGCTTTAGTTGATGAAACAAGATCCATAGCATGTAAAATATCTTCAGACTTGGATTGTAGAGCTTGACAAAGAAAATCAATATACCTTATAATTTCTTTTATAAGATGCCACCTGAAGACAAACTTATATGAAGTACTAAACTCTTAACCAATTTGGTACTTGACAAAGGCTTGGGGATACTCAATGGAGTATCACTTTAAATCAGGTTCTAACTTAATAAAGATATGCAACATATGATGAAAAGCAGCAGTACCACAATCAATTATATTAATTAGAATAAAACATGTTGCACATTTTTATTAAGTTAGAAACTTATCTAAATTGAGAACTCCATTGAATATCCCCAAACCTTTATCAAGTACCAAATTGGTTAAATCATTTCCCAATCTCTAACTCTTCAATGATAGTCATATGCTTAATTCAATGGCTTGGCCATGTTTAAGTTCATTATACCGCTTACAATAAGTACAAAAAATATTCACCATAAAAATTAGTTTAGTAAAAAACTAATGAACAGGAATAACTTCACGAGATGTTGCAATTAAAGCCAATTGTGATCGACGAGCTAAACAATGAATGTAGTTAGAACATGGGCAATCCTTCAAAATCAAAGTTTGTCAATCATTCCACTCACCTCGCATGTTACTTGTACCAACTTAACCTTGACCTTAGATACTTTCAACATTTAAATTGTCATAAGATAATATAGAAATATATCTCTATATTAATATAATATTATTTATTTTAGGTCTAGACTCTTATGATTTTACTTTTGAGTTCTATTAAAATACTGTTATTATCGGAGATCTAAGATATGTGAGTGTATACATGTGTAATTGTGTCTATTACCTAAATATATATCAAATACATATTTAAATCTGACGAAAGTGTGAAACTTATAATAAACACAATAAATAAAATATATTAATCGCATTAATATATTTATAGAATAGAGAACTCACCTTAATGTGTAATGTTATACACGTATTTCTTCGGAGTCTGCATAAAGATCAACTCGTGTGCAGTTCTAGTCACAAATTCAGTGGGCTTAATGAGCTAGAACAATAGCCCGATATCCAGCACGAAATTAACTTTTAATCTCTAAAATAGCCAGGTGTATGTTTTTATCCTTTTCTCTAAAAGAATAAAAAATGGAGTATGAAGCAATTCATAATTGCTATTTTTCTTTATTTTTTTCTTTTTTCTTCTTCTTCTCTCCATTTCTTTCTTTCTTCTCTTGGCCAAATGGCCATACACCCACACACAAATCACTTTGCTTCCATGGCACCATAGGACAATTTCATTTTTCCTATTTTTTTCTTTCTTCTTCTTCTTCTCTTGGCCAAATGGCCACGCATCCACACACAAATCACTTTTTCTCTTTCTTCGCTTTATATATATATAATAATAATAATATAATATAATAATGAGATAAAATAATTATTTAATAATTAAATAATTATAATGTGAAATGACCATTTTGCTTATGAATGTACCACGTGTCACGATACAATTAGTAAATAATAATTATTGACTAATTATTATATTTAATACTTAAATACAGACACGAACGCATTCCCGTAGTAGTCCTGAGTATTGCTGTATTAAACAATTTAATCTGGTAAGCTGCTCTAGTGCACAACGAGTACACTCCATATTACGGGACTCCCTAGGTCCTACGCTCGAATTGTCAAATGGAGCTATTTCATGAGTCCGTGAGCAATACCCCACGCACACGTCACGGATATACAAATCAGCATGTTGAACCATGCAAGTTGAGATTACAACGCTATAGTCCTTCCGTCATGATATCCTAGATATGAAGGGATATAAACTATCACCATCAAATTCCCTAGTGTTCATTCATGTCATATCTCTAGACTTATATCTCACTGAATAATATGTGCAAACTCTTTTATCATATTATTCCACCCTGATGAAATTCTTTCCCGGGATGATCGATTGTGGGCACATTACTTTCTGAGGTACAATCTTGAAGCATCTGAATATCTAACTCCATATGGGAGCTGACGAATCCCGTATCTGTACACACCGGACTCCATAAGCATCGAACTATACCTAGCAACACCCAGTAGTCACACCATGAAAAGTCTATGACATGCGTAGAACCGAAGTATGGTGGATCACTTACAAGCCCACCGTGGCACTCAGGTCAAAAGACCATGTATACTACTCAACTCGAGAGGACCCTCCGTTGACAGCTTAAATTTGGTGTCTATCGGAGGCCCTCGTGAGTCTGTCCCATATCAAATCCTAATTGGATACCCATATGTCAATACGAGCTCAAAGCTCACGGTCTGCTAAAAATGACCATCTATACTATTTAGGTATGATATATGCTGATCTATATGAAAAGTATCTACCGACAGACCCGCATCGGCAGAAATAGATCATGGACAATTATTCGAGAACATATTTGAGTAACTAGCATTTCCTAGCACCCGATTGCAACTCTTGTAACTATACAGTTACTAGTATATTCCCGGGTCTATGTCTCATTACAGATAAAGCTCCAACTCTTGGATCTTCTAAGTATTATAACCAGCTAACACTTACATGTGTTAACATTTAAAATTTATATCTCTTAGCGTGGCTAACTGTAGGCCATTATCTAAACTTCTTTAGATCTGACTTGAACTTCTTTAGATCGTATAATGCCTGTAACGTTACATGCATAGTATCATATAAATGGATATTAGCGATTTAATAAGAATGTACACTTGTATAAATACACAAGTAGATGTACATTCAGGGATGGCACGTAAGCACCGACCCTAACAAATACTTCATAATAATGAAGATATAGTTCACTCATTATATACTAATGATCTTCCCAATATCTTGCTAATATGAACTTTGTATGCTTCCTTAACAATTCTCCTCTCAAACAAAGGATCACACTATTCTATTTAAGCATTCCCTTAAACAATATCTCATTCGTTTATCTTCTTGTCTCAAACAAAATCTCATTCGTTTGTGAAAGCATTCCCTTCAACAATATCCCATTCGTTTATCTTCTTATCTTAAATAATATCTCATTCGTTTATTTTTCACATAGGAAGATTTTACTCTCATCAATCTGCTACTCATCTTGACTTCGTTGGAGGGGCACACCTTACATAAAGCACCACGGTACCACACTGCCTATTTTGAAAGTTTGTTTTATTAGGTTAACTCTGTATCACTGCATTAAGAAAACGCGTCTTATGTGAAGGCTTTAGAGCACACCACCGCTTTTCTATAGAGCTCAACCACAAATCTCATTACAACTAAACTGGGGGCATACTAAGCTTACCACATTTTCGTTCGGTATCCTAAAGCACACTACCGCCTATCCATAGAGTTCAACCACAAATCATATTACAACTAAACTAGGGTATACTAGACTTACCACCTCTTGTTTGGCACTAAGTATTTCTTCAACATGGCTAACTCAAAGGTATGGCTTTGATACTATTTATAAGGAGCACAACGAATCACACATATCTATATATTAGTATAATATTATTCATTTTGAATATAAACTCTCGTGATTTTTCTCTTGAGTTCTATCTAAAAAAATTTATTCTAATAAAAATATAATTCACTCCTTATATACCAATAATCTTCTACGTTTCTTATTAATATGAGATTTTATTTATTTTTTTAATATATACCATATCTCAAAGTTGACGTCTAAGTGTTAGACATAAGGAAAAAAGCCCAAAAAATGATCTCATACAAAACCATCTTTGTAGAAAAATCTGAAAATTATATCCATTTGTTTCTTCTTTAATCTAGTATGTGCTTTATCAACAATTAAAGAAAACTTTGCATCTTTAATTTATTTGCGAATCAGCTTCTTCACTTTTTTGAAAAATACATGTGAAATTTCTTTTTAGATCTTTAGTGGCGTGTAAGGGGCATTTTCTTTTTGGGAGCTTTATCCAATGTGATTTCTGTAATTTGTTCGTCATTTAAAGCAAATTCTTTTAATAACTCGAGAAAATTTCCATGGTTTATTGAGGATTGACTTAATCATGGCCTCTAAAATCCCAGCCTTGAAAAACTAGATATGTAACTACTACAATTAAAGTTTTGAGTCATTGCTTGCAATTTCTTGAAAAGAGCAATTATGAAGTACTTGTTCTATGTGTTGAGAATATTGCATCAAATCCTAACACTATATCTCAGCAATATTTTGTGGTGACTTGAGATCCTTTCCACATGATTCAAGAAGGCACAATTTCTGCCATCTTTAACCCTTTTTTTTTCACTTTTTAAATCCTTCATTAATAAAACATTATACCCTCGACAACTAGAAGGCTTATTTAAGAGATAACATGGTAGACAAAAAGTTGCATCTATCGTAAGGGAATATTCCAACCAAGAAGGAAAAGAATCAAATCATGAATTAAAAAATATGATGATGATTTGGTCTAGATTTCGTGTACTTTGGAAGTCTTGATTAGTATGAACCAATTTTAATATATGCGCTTCAAATTTTATCCCATTAATTAACGTCATAATCTCATATTGGTGGACATAATCCTAAATCATGCTCTAAAAGTTGAATATCAACTATATTTGTCTCAATTCTTGGAGATTTTAAAGGTCGATTTTCAAATTTCATAGTAGTACTATTAGGGATTTATGATGATGTATGGATTTCTAAATTTTCAATATTTTTTATTTTGAGAAATTGATCAATTATAGATGGATTTCTCACTAAAAAAATAATAAAATTATTCAACATATATCATGTTATTAGTAAAAAAATAAATTTATATCTTAAAATCAATAATTTAAAGCAAAAATTACAAAAACCAAGATAATATATACACACACAAGGTTATAATGATAAAATATTAAAAATCTAACTAATATATAAATAAAATTATTAAAATACATAAAAGATTTTAACTTATTTATTTTTTGGAGAATATTTTTTTCTTAGTTTTGAACTAAGAAGAATAGTTTGATACAAACTAAAGAGAAGATAAAATCAACAATGTATATTATCACGTAATTATGAATATATTTATATAGTTTAAATTGAAAAAAAATCATGTAAGAAAAAAAAAACTATGAGTATAAATTCCTTTATACTAAAAAAAAGATGTATAAACGAGACCAGAATGACTTGTAATTAAAAAGTTATTTAAATTAGATAGATGTTAAAGTAGAGAAACATGTTTTATTCTTTGAACATTAACTAAAGTGTTAAACAGAATGTCTTTAATATTTGTAGAGATTATTTTCTTAAATTGATAATTTAATTTATTAAATATAAAAATTTTAAAAAAAGTTTAGAAATATAAAAATAAATATTTTAATATTTAAAGACTGCATACTTAATATAAATTTAAGAGATTTTGTTAAAGTTTGGGAGGCCATGACTCTGTTAGGCCTTGCAGCAGTCCTAACCCTTATTTAACTAATATAAGTTATGTCATTCATGTTGTAGGGAAGATTAATGATACTAAGGAATGATTAATGATACTAAGGAATGATTTAAAGGGTAATAATATTCTTTACGCTATAATTAGTGAAAATTTCATATGGCAGTATTTAGTTAATTCATAGTTTTAATGCTATTTACTAGGCACTATAAATTATGCCATAAATGGAGTTACTCACTATTGACTCTGGATTTATTTTCAAAGCCCAACTTATGGATTGGGCTAGTCTAAGGACAGATATGCGCCTTTTTACTCTAGCATACACCAGTGGTGCAAGCAGAGCTGAAAACAAAATTACTAATAATAGGATTGAGGAAAGGTATTCTCAACAAAGCCAGACCACGGCAACACTTAAGTTATTGGGTCACACTGGAGATCGGGGATTAGAAAACACAAGAGTAGGGGTGACAAAATGAATTATTATATGATTATTTGATATGAATTTAATAAATTTTAAATGAATATAAATAAAAATAAATTAATATAATTAAAAATAAATTAAATTTATTTTTTATTTATTAATTATATTAAATATATATTTAAACTTTATAATTTTTAAATTTAACAAATTTATTTAAAATACGTTATTATTTATATTTCTGTTTAATTCAATAAATTAATTTATGATTCGTTTAAGATTTAAATTTAAATTTATTTATTTAAAACTCAAATTTAATTATATAATTAAAAAATAAAAATTAATAATAAAATTTTACTTCCACTTACTAAACTATTCTTAAAAAGCACACTCACATACACATTTAGTTCTTCTCATCCTAATCCAACCACCACTTATCTAACTTCACACCAGACAACCTACTATCAAGTTAGTCTCCGCCACAAAGTCACCAAGGCCGCCACAGCAACATGTATCATCTCTACTAATCGAAATCCTAATGTCTCTGATAATCCCTCAAATACTTTTGCTTTATTTCATTGTCTTAGTGTATTGAAAATTAGCTTCAATTTTGCTTGGTTTGAGATTTGATCGAGCAAGATGATGGTCTTAGAGAACCAAGGCTTTGACGAAGCCCATCTCTTCCCGTCGCGAGAAGAAGTGGAAAATTTCGTTCTCAACGAAGACGATAACTCTGGCTCGAAATTCTCGAATTATCATAGCACCACCACGTTATTATCTCTATCGATCGTCGTGACTCCCACCGATTCTGATCCCCTACTCAAGCATGCCTATCGCGATCTTTGAAACCTTGACCTACTCAACAACAACATCAACAAATCAATATTCACCACTTGTACATCGAGCCTCCATCTTACGCTGACGTCATCTTTAGCCCATTCGATTAAATCAACAGTGAAATCAACAGCGTTGATAGCTCAAACCAGTTCACTGCCAATTCTCCGCTCTCCTTCACCTCGTCCTCCTTCAGCCTCTGTTACATCAAAATCACGATATCGAATATAATGATACGATGGTGGGTGCTTTGACTTCTTCGGCAGTGACGCAGAATACGATGTGTGGTGCTGGGGCTGTAGCGGTGGTGGCAGCAATGGGGAAGGGGGGGAAAAGAAAGCGGGAGGAGCAAGGTTGTGGATGAGGTATCCTGTTATGTTTTTTTTTTTTTCACTTATTGTGTTTTTTCCGATCTACGTATCTTCAGTTTGATTGATATTATGGATTAATGAGTGGTTGTATATGTTATGAATAGTCATTCTTTGAAATGTGTTACAGGAAACAAAAAGAAAAAAAAATTGAGAGATTTGATGTTAAGAAGCATTATATGTTTTTATGGCTAGAATAGATTATGATCTGAGGTAATTTCTGTAGTGACAAGTTTAGTTTTAGTAAGGAGTTCTTACCCAAATGAACCAAATCAAGTAATCTCTATCCACTCCCTGGAAGTTAGTTTTTCTTATAGTAAATTAAAAGGCATATTTGCACACATTTATTACAAATTGAGTTGCTTTAATAATTTTAGTAGAGGAATGATTTGAAGTTCCTTTAAGATTGGTAAAACTAGTAGTAAGAAAAATTCCCATTTAAAATTCAATATGATCCTTGTATGTATATTTAACCCAAAATTAGCGAAAGTAGATTCCATGTGAAGATAATTTTTTTAAAAAAAAAAAAACAATGTGAAGATAAATTTTAGTTTAAGATAAGTTGCAGAAACTTATTGAGGAATAACAGTCGTGATTAATATTTTATTATTTATTTTCCACAAAGATTTTGTCATTATTATGCATACAATTTGCTTTGCTATTAACATGAATAGATTCTTCAATAAATTGAAGTAATAATAGTGGTAAATTCTGCAAATGTGGAATAACTGGTTGAATTTCATCATGCCGGAATGGTTACCAAACTTTACGTAATGTTGTTGCTTTTGTTTTTTTCGGGGTTCTCATTTCTCTTTGTTTCTGGTTTTTGGTAGGTAAAAGATAGCTTTTGGTTGGAATTGTGTCAAATCGGGGCTTACTCATTGCTTAATTTGTAACAATGAAAGCCAAGGATGGATGAGAACTTATGTTGAATCTGTAGCCTAGTTTGTATGTATATCCACTTGCTGACTCCTGTCTTCTCTTATAACACCTTAAATTCAATATTCCCATCAACACTGCAAGCCTCGTACTTAGGTGTAGTTTAAGAGGATGTTTGGGATTGAAGTGCTTTATCAATTCTTCAAGTTTTTGGAGCTATTTTATACAAATAGTACTGTAGGAGCAATGTAATTGGTACTTTATAGTACATGTTTAAACTTCAGTGTGGCTAATCTTGAGAGAGATGCTTACCTTGTCTTGGATGCATTAATATTTAATTTTGGATACAATTTTAAATTTTATTTATCGTGACTTAAATATCTTTAACAGTGTTAAATAAATCAAATATTTGTGCAAACAAATTAAATTTGGTGTTATTATTCATTTAAATGAATATAATTGTAAATGAATCAGATCATATATAATCATATAAATGAATTGAATTTAATTCATTTATTTAAATGTGTCTAATCGTGTCGTATCGTGCAATTCGCATATTAAATGAATTAAATCTTTGTTTGAGTATTTGATTCGTATACATAAACAAATCGTATACGATATGATAAAATTTTGTTAATACTTTATATTTACATAACACAAATATGATTCATTTATACGAATTATCACTCTTTAATTGATATAAACTGCACAGATAATCAATATTCTCATCAAGACTGAGCAATCCTCCTTAAGTAATAGCTCTTAGTCAAGGACTGAGACAATTGATTAGTTGCCCTAGATTCTCAAAATTTTGAGATCTTCAAAATCCTGAGATTCTTTCAGAAAAATCTCCTACGATCTTAAGACATGTCCTAAATGAAAAAGGAGACAACTTGCCCTAATTTCACCAAGACTCAATCATCAATGAATGCCCATAAATACAAAGCTTAAGGCGAGGCATATAGGTAATTTTTTTGGGGCATTAAGAGGCCTCTAGTTAGAACGAAGAAATTCTTAAGGCATCCTTAAAGAAATGACTTTATCGCAACTCTTATAAAGATATTAAATATTAGAGATTTATGTAGTTAGAAAGGCAATTCATTATGTAATTACTCTCTGTGTTTTCTTTGTAAAAATAATATTTGATAGTGGATTGATAGTGAGCTAAAGGCAAGGTGAGTGGACGTAAACTCACATTAAGCTAAACTATTATAACTCTGTCTCTTTGCATTTTTATGATTATTTTGCAATCCCAATCTGTTGTTCCTCAAGAACTAATAAATATAACTCGTTGGCTAGAAATCGCCTAAATTTTGGAGTTAATAAATTAAATATACAATACTCAAAATAAATATTTATTATTACATTTTGCCATATATTACTTTTCATACTTTACTTGATCTATTAAGCTAATTGTCTAAAATATTCTTTTTTCAATCTAAATTAATAAAGTTTACTAACAGAAGGGGGTATGGTAGGCAGTTTCAAAAGATCAGGATCTAATTATAACTTCTTTTCCCCCGATAGATAATTCTTAAAAATATAGATATTACAAAAACGTTTCTGATTACGCATTTAATCTTTTCATCAAACTTATATTTGACAATTAGGCTAATGAAAAACCATCTTTTTGTAAAATCTTGAGAGTTTTAAAGAATAACAAAGATTTTACTTAGTTCTTATATTTAATTAAAAACAAACCACCTCAACTATTAATCACAATGATCGTCTTTTATAAATAGTTTTTAAACAAAAACTTATACTTTTATTGTATAGACAATACTTTTTTTACCTCAAAGTATGAACAAAATTTAGAAGAATAAAGAAAACATACTTAAAAGTAAGAACTTCTTTATTAGTCATCTTTGCATATTACAAGACTTTAGATAACAAAATTTTTTCTCTTGTATCTTTTATCCACTTTTTTTTTCTTCTCTTCCTTAAAAGAGGCTTACTAAATATTTGTGAAACTTGATTATTTTTATCTATGTATATGACTTGTTTCACGCATTTTAATTATTCTTTCATTTTCTAAACTTGATAACTTTTATTTTAATCTTTTTAGTTCATTATGAATTAATTTTTTAGAAACTATCATATCAACATACTGACTTTTAAAATATTTTATAATATTTCTGCTTATAAAATATTATAATATATATAATATTTTATATATATATATATAGCAGTTATACATCCTACAACTGCTATTTTATTTCTAAGCTAAAAGAATATTTTTTATATTTTACATTCATTTTATATCCTTTAATTTGTATACTAAGCTTTATATATTTACAAAATTCATCTATGTCTATATATATATTGGGTATACATACTATAACCTATTTTATTTCTAAGGTCTATTTCATCACTTGCTATTTGAGTTTGTTCATGGCCATAAAACCTACTATCATTTAAGTATAAATGAGCTTTAGTATCTAGTCCTTCTCTTACTTGGCTTAATACTTCCATTACTACTACTTTCATATGCATGTATGTGATTTTTTTTTTAATTTTTCAAAGGATGAAAAATTGTAATTTATTTAACTTGGCAAGAAACTTTTTGTCAAATTGATAGATCTCAAGATCCTATATATAAAGGTGTTTATAATTACAGTGAAGTAAAAAAATCTTTAAAATTGTTTTTAAATAGTAAAGGAGGAGAAGAACCAATATTAGCCTTTAATAAACTTTTATATAGCAAAAATCAAATTTTAGCATTTTAAAAGTCTTCATGAAGCTAATCATCATTTAGAACAAAAATTGTTTGACCTTAAAAAAGAAATTGATAATATCAAAAATCAATTATCCACTTTATAGGTAGAAAAAGCTAAATTGGAGCAAAAGTTACAATTATCAAAACATGAAGACAATAAAACAAGTAGATGATAATTTCCATAGTAGCATAGAAAAGATAGAAAAAAAAAATTAATTTCAAAGATTAAAAGAATCTAGATAATCTTTAGAAATAATTCTAGAAATTGTAAAAAAGACTAATGTAACTTTAATATAAGAAAAAGCTAGAGAAATCTTGAAAAGATTGGAAGCAACTCCACCAAATATTCTATAGTATATTTTGGGGCCAGTTGAAGAAAAAACCGTAAAATGATTTATAAAAATAAAAGAATTTCTTTGCTAAAAAAAAGAACTACCAAAAAGAATGACTACGTTAACTGCCAAAAAGATCGTATCTAAGTAGTTATCACTACTACAAAATTGGCCTTCACTGGCACTGTTTTATAGTGTCAGTGTTGCTCGAGTTAAAAACTTACTGACGCTAAATATGGTGTCAATGAATCTCTGATACTATAGTATCAATGAATCTCTGACACCATGGTATCAGTAAATGTCTAACACTATGGTATCAGTAAATCTCTAACTCTATGGTATCAGTAAATCTTTGACACCATAGTATCAGAGATTCACTAATTCTATAGTGTTAGCGATTTACTGATACCACAGTATTAGAGATTCTCTGACACCACAGTATCAGAGATTCACTGATACTATAGTGTCAACGATTTATTGATACCATAGTATTAAAGATTCTCTGACACTATAGTATAAAAAAATTATTAATACCATTGTTCCAAGAATATTTACTATTTATTTATGACAATTTAATTAATTAACTTTTCAATAATTAAAATTATATTTATTGAACCAGAATATTTAATATATATTTAAACTTGAATGCACTTCACCTTTATATATATTTCAAATTGTTAAGTAATATGAAACATTATCTTACGACTATAATGAAAATATCCCAAAGTGCATTCAACTTAGTTTCAAAAATATTACAAACATTCAAAACTTAGTCCAAAAGATCATAGTATTTGAAGTTTAGTTAAACACAATCACCACGTAAATTTGCACAAAACAACAATCCATCAAATTTGTTGAAGCAATCCACACAGCTTAGCAACCATCGAGCAAAATAATCTACAATTACCTCTATCAAAGTAAATAAAAATACATGAGTAAATATATAAAAACTTTAATAATATACTTGACTTATAAGAAATTGCAATGACAGTACAAGAATAAAAATAAAAAAACCTCAAGACAACCCCAAAACAACCGTAAGATAGCCTCTAAAACAGCTTAATATAAGCCCCCAAAATAGCCACCAAGAGAAGATAAAAATGCTAAAAAGTGCTTATATGTAACAAAGTAATATCAAACAATACAATATGAGCCCCCCCCCAAATAGCCACCAATATGAGCCCCTATTTATAATTACTACCCCACCAACATTTGATAGCTACTAATTCCATTCTACTGTAGCTATGATTAAACATCCTCAACATCTCATTCATATATTCTTAGTTAACTATCAGTTTCACATAACATTCAAACTTTATAGCATTTTCTGATTGAACATGCAAATTACAAACAATAATAAAACTTTAATTTTGGTACTAGGATTCTTAAAGAGCATGCCCAGTAATTCAGACAGCATGCAATAAGAGAATCATAAACTATAATAACCATTTACCAAACCTAACACTCTTATTTAACAATAAACAGCTTAACAATCTATATCAAAGAAATTTAAAAGATACAAAAATAGTGACTTGAAAACCTCTGTTGTTAATGAAGCAAAATATTTATTTGCCTTTCAGTTTAATCAGACAACATCAAACAAAACAATATCACGCTGTAAACACATAGCATATATGTAGTCATTCAAATGACATTTTAGCAACATGAATCAAGCTTCAATAAGAAAACAATAATGTAAAAAAAATGCATTCATAACTTGGAGAACTATAACTGACATGATACAACAGATTCTTCGAAAGAATATCCATCTATACAATAAAATTAGTATGACCATCCACAAATCTTTATGATACCAAAATAACTTTTAAGTGTAAATGGTGAACGAAGAACTTTACCTATTTTTTATGATTTGTGATTAAGCCTGCAACATATATCGCCCACTCATCACGTATCGATGTAATGTCATTTTGGGTATAATCATCAATTCCATTAAACTTTAAATATGAAAAAAAAATAGTTAATAGTGTATAAACTAATATTGAAAAATTTAAGAACATTATATTAGATACATAAATTATTCTTTAGTACATTAACATCCTCAATAATTGCTTTTATATACTTCATGACAAAGTATCCATACTTAAATGAACTAGGTTACAAAGGGCACTATGAACAATTGAAACTATTTGTTATTTCAATCGAAATTATAAGTAAAATATAAATCATAAGTTAATATGTAATTGTGAAAATAAGTATTAAAAAAGCACATAATAAGTAAGAAATATTTACATTTACCTTGACATTGATCCATTGAAGATTAACCTTTTTATATGCTTTCTGTGTAAGATAAATTTTGACCCCCCTAAAAGAAATAAACAGCAAGTCATATTAAATTTAAAATAAATTAGAAATACATAACTTAAAACAATAGTAACTGAATCTTAACTGATTGACAATATCTTCTAAATCCTCACAAGGTTTATTCCCCAATAGGTTAAGGTAAAACACAGTTGATGTCAATAAATCAATGGCAACTAACGCCCAATGGTTGCTACAAACAAGAAAAAATGTGTTAATTTAAGAACTTATAATTAGGTAGAAAGTATTATAATTACATCAATTGAAAGAATTTCATACCTAGGATTATATGGGATAAATGTAACTTGCCCTAGTTATGACAATGCCAAATTCTCATTAAGATACCGAGACCGGTCAGTACGTGTTTTGACATTGGATAGACGACCTGATGCAAACACTTTTACAAAAATACAAAAGTGAATTAGAAAGTCATATCCTTCATTCTACATGAAATGGTAAAGGTACATAACAAAAAATTAGATTATAAATGAATCATATATGAGACTATATATTTAGGCATTTTTTTTATAGCAATAACAGTTTCAAAGAGAACTTACTTTATCCAAATCTCAAGACAAAAGTTGGATAGCTCGGTCATATTTATAACAGTTTCACAATCCGTCTTAGTCAAATAAGTGACCCAATACTGACCAAAGATTGACAATTAGTGCTCTATTTTTATTGCTGATTTCAGGCAATTGTTAACCAGACAAAAAAACATAGTCAACTGCCTATTTGATTGCTTTCTTAAAGTTACCAAACTTCTTGTATTCTTTTGAAGAACTAGCTTTCTTGCAATTTGATTTGTTTATTTTGGGGGTGACTTAGGACATGCATGTGTTAGTTGGGACTAATTTTGAGGGACCTTCTAGAAGTTATTGAATACTAAAAAGGTGTGGTTGTAACAATTTGCTTTGTCGGTGTTTTCTTCCTTGTAGGAGTTTTCTTGTGGGCTGGGGATTGTATTGGTGTGGCCGTCATTGAAAAAATATATAGAACTTTAGTCATAATTAAAAAAAAAAAGATATGGAATTTAAAAGTTGCCATAAGTAATTATACCTTTTTTTTCTAAAATCTTTGGAGACAGGCGATCCACTTCTACATTGCCCTTGTTGATAGTATTATGTTTGATACTGCAACTACCAACTTTAATTTTTGACTGTGCATTAAGTATTGCATCAAGTGCTTGAACTTGTACAGATAACATTGCAAATTTCTGTTCTTACAACATCCTGTCATACGCTATAATGGAACTTTCAAGAACACAAAAGTATGTAGATGGAGTAATAAATTGGCCAACAACCTATACTCTACTTTCATTTAGTTACTTGTGAAGTGCTAAAGTTAGAATATCATTGGTACCATCTGTCTTCAAAGACCATTCGTCACATAACTTTGTAGCTCCTCCTACAATTCATAAATAATGTCATTATCATAATAAAAATATTATGTGATCAACAAGCATATTAATAAGATAATGTTTAAATAAATAAAATCGCTTACAATTTTTTCAATAACTTCTTACACTGCTTTTGAAAATTTCCATTTTTTATTGAGTTGAGCCTTTTTTCATAACACACTTTGGTCTATTTGGCTCAAAGATTCCCTTTGTTCCTTAAACTAAGATAAAAGAAAAAATAATATATTTAGAAAAAAAAATATTTCCATTTGGTTTTGTCATAATATATTATGACAATAGATTGATATAATTAAAATTGATTGAAGACTTACAAGTCTCTCACATAAGCCTTTGTAACCTGTACTACCCAAATAATGATTATAAATGTTCTTAGCACGTCCTTCCTCGGCATTTTGACTGTTTTTCTGCACAATGTGAATATGTAAACTCATTGATATTTAACTTTTTATGTTACACAAAAATAAAATAATTGATATTTAACTTACCTCAAATGAATCAAATAACACTCTATCAATAAATAACTTCTAGTGTTGTTTCTTAATGTTTGGGTATTCAAAGGGTGGCAACCTCAATTGATTATGATCGTTCTTATATGGAAGAATATACTCGTGAGTTAGAGTATGTCTAAAGTTCTTTAGAGAGATACCCATCCACTGTAATACTTATTTTTTACTCTTTAAATCCAATTTGAACTTATCCTACATAAGAAAAATGAATGATCAATAAAATATAAATAATTTGAACAAAAAAACATCTCATTGCCTAATATATAGAAAAGAATAACAAACCTGAAAATGAAGCCACAAGTCTTCCTTCTGCTCAAGGGGTACGCATCTTCAATCATCATATATAATTGAAATATTGTCTAGTACCAAAATACCTATGTAATTTCTCAATTCAATTGATGTATCACTAGAAGCCACGTCGTATGAGTTGTAGTTAATGGTAATCTTCTTATCGAGTGTCAACAATTGAAAATATTTCTTATTGGATTTTCTTTTTCTTTGCGGTTTTCCTTCTAGTATATCTTTGCTCTCTCCATATGTTGAGCTACTATGCAAGAATAAAAAATAAATCAGCATATATACAAATAATAAACATGTAAATTTTTGCATGAATTAATTATGTACATATACTTACAATTCAATTACATTTCAAATAAATATACACTAGAATACTTCAATAAGTTATTGGACATTATTCATCTGTTGTGTCCATATCAATGCCAACACCTTTACAATCTTGTCTTGAATAAATTGCAACATCATCTTCATCATCAATCTTAACCCAGGGCAATATTTTTTACATGGGAGCATGTAGTACCATATCATCACACTCATCATCAGTTGCAAATTTATTAACCCTTTCAGTCACTGAACAAACAACTAATTTATTATGATCTTTTTGATTCTTCATATAAAACACTTATGTCACATGAGAAGCTAATACAAAACTATTAGATTTATGACCAATTTGATTCGAGTCCATAATTATAAATCCTAAATCGTCGACCTCAACACCATTCTTACTATCAATCCAATCACACTTGAAAAATACCTTCTTCAACATTAGATAATTGAGTTCCTAAATCTCATCAAGGACTCCGTAAAATGCCATTTCTTTGAAATATGGCTTTTTATCTTTCAAACTAGATATTTGCATTGTTGTTGCAACAACAATAACACCACTATTTTGTGTTACCTGATTGTTGTCTCAAGCTCTAGTTACAAATTTAAAACCATTTACAAGGTATCCAGCATATGTAATAATGACCAAAGAACTAGGTTTTCTGGCCAACCACTGATGCGATATTTCTATATCTTAAAATTAAGTGCAAGTATACACTATCATATGTAAGGAATAAATGGACTAAATAAGTCGGATGTCGAACCCACAGGGATAATTTCTTCTTTTTAACCAATTACTAAAATGATATATTCCTAATAATTATTCAGATAAATAAAAATCTAAGAATGAATGTAGAAATATAAAGGCAAAAACATAATGTAAAGAGATTTAAGTGATAGCAATATAGAGAAAACCTAGGATTAATATTATCCCTCAATATGCTTTCTAATGATTAATCTTCTAATATTTAACTCCCTTAGCCTTTATTATTGATCAAGACACTAATGTATTCACAAGCCTCTTCCAAGGTCATGCAAGTATACCTTAATTTACCAAATACCTATATTCCTATGATACTTGTAATAAATTAAGATTCATTAAGATTAGGTCTTGTTGATCATACATGCCAATTAGGTATATTCCTATCCTAAATTGAAACTTGCATATGCAACATTGAATGTTACTCTACAATCATGCATCAAATTACCTAGGTCTAAATGTTATGATTCCTCTTCCGAGTTTATCAATAATATTACCAACGCATTCATCATATATTGGCCAAATATATTGAAGTATTAAGATCAAGTAATTTGAATATCAAAGAACTAAGTTTATTAAATATTCAAAAAATATGACAATTAAGCACACATATTAAGTTCAAGTATTAACCCTAAAAAATAAGTTTAGCTCATGGCTATAAGAGAACTGCAGTAAAAATAATAATAATTCATGATACAATCAATAGCAAACCGATATAAACGTCGAATTGCTATTAATTGATATTGATAAGGGCAAATTTGTCATATATTTTCTCATGTTTTTATTATTGATAGTTTATGATTTTATGAGAATAAATGGGATATTCAAATGTGTGCTTAATTGTTATATCTTTTGAATATTTAATAAACTTAGTTATTTGATATTCAAATTATTTGATCTTAATGCTTCAATATATCTGGCCAATATATGGTGAATGAGTTGGTAATATTATTGATAAACTCGGAAGAAGAATCATAATATTTAGACCTAGGTAATTTGATGCATGATTGTAGAGTAACATTCAATGTTGCATATGCAAGTTTCAATTTAGGATAGGAATATACCTAATTGGCATGTATGATCAACAAGACCTAATCTTAATGAATATTAATTTATTACAAGTACCATAGAAATATAGGTATTTGATAAATTAAGGTATACTTGCATAACCTTGGAAGAGGCTTGTGAATACATTAGTGTCTTGATCAATAACAAAGGCTAAGGGAGTTAAATATTAGAAGATTAATCATTAGAAAGCATATTGAAGGATAGTATTAATCCTAGGTTTTCTCTATATTGCTATCACTTAAATCTCTTTGCATTGTGTTTTTGCCTTTATATTTTTTACATTCATGCTTAGATTTTTATTTATTTGAATAATTATTAGGAAGATATCATTTTAGTAATTGGTTAAAAAGAAGAAATTATCCATGTGGGTTTGACATCTGACTTATTTAGTCCCTTTATTACTTGCATACGATAGTGTATACTTGCACACGATAGTGTATACTTGCACTTAATTTTAAGATATAGAAATATCGCATCAACCACTTGACGGTATCATTAACAACCATATTCATTTGTATGTCATTCGATACCTACATTTCATATAATTTATGTTAATATTCACAACTTATAAATATTTAACTTGGACTAAATATGTGATGTAATTTGACCTTATTCTGAAGCCAATCACTAAAAGTATGAGTATGCTCAGTTTACAGCCATAGGTGGTTTTTAGCTTGGCAAGGGAAATTTCTTTTCAAATATTCCTTATACTCCTTAAATGTAAACAATGACATTAGTTAGTACAATAAAATATAAGTAATATATAACTGTAATATAATTAAACTATATAACTTACTTCATATAAGGTTGAACCTCTGGTGTGTTCTCTAAAATACAAAGATGTGCTTACTCCAATGTATGAGAATCCACATGCTTTATATCTCCAAAACTTAAAGGTTGTGAAATATGTGAATCACGTAAACTAGTTGGGACACTATTTAAGTGCTTCCTCAACAATATAACTTTCAGAAATGTACCCTCTGGACAATTGTGATTACGCATATAACTTTTAAGGACCTTCATAATATCTCTCAAATAGATACATCCATCTAAGATAAACTGGCCCGCATAACCTAACTTCTTTAACGAGATGGACAGTCAAATGAACCATTATGTCAAAGAAGTTAGGTGGAAAGTATTATTTCATTATGAATAAAGTAACAACCAGGTTACTTTGCAACTCATCCAAACTATTATTTTCTATCACTTTACTACATAAGGAGTTGAAGAAGAAGCATATCCGCATTATAGTGTGCGAACATTGTGTGGCAAATAATCTCGAACCGCCAAAGGTAACAATTATTGCATCAAAGTATGACAATTATAAGACTTTAGGCCTTGAAGCCTACAATCGTCCATTGCAACAAGTTTTTGAAGTTTGAAGAATACCCACTCGGAACCTTTACTTCGAATAAAGTTCTACAAAATATTTGCTTCTCTTTTCTGCTAAAGGTGTAAGGTGCAACGGGAAGTTTCTTATGTTCTTCAACAGGTTTTAATGTATCCCTAATATTCATATTCACAAGATCCTTTCTAGCATTTACTCCATCCTTCATCTTACCCGGATGATGAAATAATGTGCCATAGATACTTTTACATATATTGTTTTCAATGTGCATCACATCTAATTGATGGCAAACCAACAAATATGGCCAATATTCCAATTCAAAGAATATAGACTTTTTTTTTAATAACTTCTCAGTATTATTATTGCCTTGTTTTTACTTCTTATACTTTTTCATAACAGTACTACTAGCAATTTCATCCACCATCCTTAAAATCTCATGCCCAGACAAAGTAGTTGGAGCTTCACCCATCTCTTGTACATTATTAAAAACTTTTTTCAACTAAGAAAATAGATGGTCAAGTGGTAAAAAATGGATGTGGCCTATATAGGCATTTTTTCTACTACATGCAAGCCAACATGATGATATGTTTATCCCGCAGTATGAACAAGCAAAATACCCTTTCACTGTACACCCAGATAGGTTACCATACGTAAGAAAAGTCACTGATTGTCCATATTAACAAGGCTTTCAAGTTAAAACTTTCTTTCTTATAGGAATCATACACTTCTGCACCATATTCCCATAGTGTTTCCCATGTTGCAACAAGAGTTACATGGACATCTAAGTGACCTCCTATTATCAGAATTAAGCATGGAAAATTACAAAAACTCGTCAACTCCAATTTCTTACTCTTTTGATAACCTATAACTTGATATCCATGTTCTGTCCATGTCAAATATTTTACCTGATTATTATTTAATGACTGTTAGTTCAACGTGAAAGATCTTAAATTGAGTATAATTAACAATTATTTTCTTTTATTACAATAAAGAAAATACAAACATGTATTATATGTTAATAACACTTCCAAATAATTTGCAACAACCATCTCCCAATGACAATAACTTTAAAATTTAAAAATCATATAAAATAAACTCCATATTACAAAAAACAAATTAGCCAATAAGAAAAATAAAATTATATATTAGAAAATAAAAATATACCTCACAATAACTTCCCACACTATTGAGTTGGTATGGTCTAAGACAGTCAACTAAGAGAATTATAGAAACACTGCAATAATAAACACAAAACAATAAATTATAATTAGAAAATCAAAATAGAATCATAAATAAAGCAAAACAACGGTAAAAAAAGTAGTTGAAACAGTCTCAAATAGCACTACAAATAACCCAAAATAGAGAAAATAGTGTCCATACAACCTCAATTAAGTAGCAAAATAATGGCCATACAACTCCAAAATAATACCAAAATTAATGGCCATAGAGCCCCAAGCAAAAACAAATATAGTAGCCTTATAACAGTATAAAATAATAGCAAAAATAGTAGACATACAGGGACAAAACAACAGCAACAAATATTGGCTATATTATCAATACGTAACTATTGACATAGAATAAAGGTGGAATGTATTTGTAGGAGTCAAATCAACATATAATACTTTTAGTTTTTAAACAAGAAAATTTTTGCAAATAATAGAAAAGATGACAAATAATGCAATTAAGCCACCACCCAAATGAATAAACTCTACTTACTTTAATCTTGTTTAATCTTATCTTACTATGTCAGTTTGCATTAAAGCCATTGCATCAATCTAAAAATTTTGACTTTAAAGAACTAACATATAAAAGTAAAGTTACAAATATGAAGAGTTCATGATGTACATATGCAAGAGTACAATGTGAAAAGCTTAATTTTCATTATAAAGCATCATCATTCAACTTAATAATACAATAAGTTTGACCGTTCTATGACCAAGACTTTGTCGTTTTGACTTTGTGGTGATCTTATCCATGCTTACAAAGATTTGTACTATGTCGAAGCAATGTATAGGTCATTGCTGCCTATAGCTTCATTGAAAGATCTATTAAGTTTCTTTATATTTTGATAAATTGAATTTGTCCATTATTCATTAAGTTATAATTATGAGAAAATTTATGGTAAATAATAATATTATTTATACAAAGTTGTGATAAAATATATAAATGTTAGCTGGTGTATGGTACTTATTTTTTATTGTCATAATTTGTCATCATTAGTGGATAAAATTTTGATGCTTGCATATAGTATCATAATTTTAAAAAAAAGAAAGAAAGTTTTATATCAATGTCAAAAACTTAGAAAAATATCTTGAGAGGTCATAAATACAAGCTAGGTCTCCTGAATCCGATTCCCACCCGAGTAAATATCCCTATGACATTTTTTTAAAAAGCAAACTCCAAAAGCACTAGATAATTATTATTAAAAAAGAGGAACACTTGATCAGGGGATGTAAAATAAATCTTATCTTCAAACAATTTATAAAACAGAGACAATATATGAACAAAATGCAAAATTTAAAATCAAAGATTGAAAGACAACAATTATAAATAGGACTTAAACAATTTTATAGTTAGGTAAACAAAACACATCCCTTAAAAAAAAAACTAAATTTCTTGTAAAACATGAATCGATTAGTGACATCATTAAAATAAAGATATAGATTTGTTACACAAAAAATATTTGTAAGTTAATCTCATTTTGATTTCTTATCTCAAACTCGAGTTCTTGAACTCAAACAGCACCTGTTTTGATTTCTTGTAAGGAAAGAAAAAATAATGAGAGAAAGAGACAAAAAATATTCAAGTTGAATAGTATGTTCTTTAGAGAAAACGTGTCAAAACCTACATTAAGACATAACATCAAGCACATAAAATTATTCTCAATATTTTGAATAAATGCCACTACAAGAAGAGGAGGAATCACTGCTGGAACAAGAGCTACTTAAAACTACTAACATCTCTTTCAATCACTACAGGTGGATAATTTTATACCGAAATCTCCTCTCTAATGTTCACATCCTCATCTCCAATAACCTTCATTTTCTTGCTCCTCTATATCACCATTAGCTCATTCTATACTGTAGATAAACACTTTTAACTTTAATTTATTAATGAGAGACAAAAGCGCAAGTAAATTTAACACAAACAAATTATAAATTATTTGTAATGGAATAATTTTATGAGAGAGAACGATACACATACTAGGTGCTTATCTTCTTTGACAAGAGAGAGAGACAATTTTGACCAGAGAGAGAAAGACGAGAGCCGATTTCCCCAAGAGATGATTCCTCAATTTGCAACAATCGACCAGAGAGAGAAAGACGAGAGCCGATTCCCCAATTTACAACAATCGACTAGAGAGAGAAAGACGAGAGCCCCAATTTGTAACAAAGCGGCTGATAAAGAGAACGACGAGACTAGGGCAACGTCCGACTGAAGAGGTAAAATATAAGTAACCCCAAACAATGTCGTTTAGGGCATTTTTTAAGCACTCAAAAACGACGTCATTTTTAGGATTTTTTTTAACACCCAAAACTACGTCATTTTTGGCGTTTTATATTTTATTTAAAATTTAAATCTGTTTCATCAATTTTATTTTTTTAATAAAAAATAACTTTCTGATACCATGGTATCACTAACCTACTGGCACTTCATTTTCTGATACTATGGTATCAATAATTCATTGACACTTTATATTTTTGATACCATGATATTAGTAATTACTGACATTTCTATTCACTGATACTATTTAAAAAAGTGTCAACAACATAGTGTCAGTGAAGGCAATTTTGTAGTAGTGTATGGTTCAAATTCACAACAATACAAATTCATTTTGACAAATTCCCCATGGAGCTTATCATTTAGTCATTGCAAATTCTATAAGCATTGGAGAATTATTTGATTATGGACTTACAAACAATCTCAGTGCTTCTAGAATTATAAAAGTTAGATTCCTCTTGAACAAACTTCAACAATCTATAAGATTATATGGAGAAAGGCATAGATTTATTCTTGACATAAATATAATACCTTGTGAATGGATAGCGAGGTATGATAGGCAACCTATGATTATCGGGTTAACATTACATTGTTATTATACTCTTCAATCAGACAGTGGAGTTTGTAACAAAAAGGTCAAACCTTGAGCTTGAAATGTCTCATTTCAATATCTCAAAGGTTTATATCTCAGAAGTATTATAATTGTGTTAACTCAACAAGACCAATGCTCATTGGACAGATATCTCATATGTTTATCTTATTATAAACTTTTAATGAACAATACATATTGATGAACACTTGAAATTAAATATTTAATAAGGGTTTACATCATTGTTTCGTATTATAAGTGTTATCAACCTCTCTAACTTAAGAATGTTTATAATATTGTACCTAATTAGTTTTTAACTGTTTTGTGGTAGGTTCAATAACATGGCCATAACTTTCTACTTAGAAATCTAATTAGAATGATTCTTGATCCTATGAAGAGCTAACTCAATAGGATAAAATATTTTATTCACAAGGAATTTGGAATTCGAGAGTTTGGAGGGTAACAAATTGTCTAATAGCTAGAGAAATACATATCTAATATGTATGAAAAAAACTTAATTTGTAAAGATAAGAGACTTATCTACAACTTTGATGTTTTGAGTGGAAACAAAATCGGATGACATCAATTCCAAATTAGATAATCAAATAGGTGCATTATGATAATCAATGCAAATTAGTTACCGCCCTTCTTGACTTTTATCATTCAAGTGGTTCTCTCTTCATTTGTCCATATTTTTCTATAAATAGGTGGTCTATTTATGCCCAAAGCATGTAATTAGAAAGCTAAATTTTATTTCAAAACACTTATCTTTTATATTATCTCTTTGTAGTATTATTTCTTTTATTTACTATTCTAAAGTTCATGTTATCTCTTATTCCATCTTTTTCATTTAATTTTATTATGTCCAAATAATTTTTATTTTGTTAAGGTAAAATGGTGAAACTCTTGGTAAGGTAACAAGATATACTTCAATTCTTATTCTAAAATTTAATGTTCCATTCTTAAGTTAAACAAATTTATATATGATGTATTTATTTTGTTTTACAATATTGATACCTTTTCTTACAAAGTGATGTATCTTGATTTATAGGCAATCTTTATAGTTGGCATAATGAATTCTTGAAACCATTTACAAGTTTTGGTGTAGATACCCTTTCTTGTAAAGTGAGATTTATAATTTATTATAGACAAATATAAAGATTGGCATAATAAATACTTGAACCTATTTATAAGATTTAGTGTATAATAATTAAAAGAAATAAATACCAGTTATTATATAAATAATTATTAACCTTAATTGTTATATCTTCCAATTAAAACCTCCTTTAGTGAGAATTCTAATTGAGTTATACAAAGAGATGAATATATTCTTATTTTGTTGAAGCGGAAACACACAAACAAGCAAACATTCACCCAAGCAATATAATAATGCAGAACAAGTTACTAAGAAATAAATAGAGAAAGGGGTAGAAGAAGAACACACAAAGAATTACGTGGTTCGGCAACTTGCCTACGTCTACGGCGGATCAAGATCACACTCTTCTCTTATTATGAATCACAAGGCACTCACAAAGTATGCCTTTTACAAGAAAGATCACAAAGAAAACTCTCTCTCTCTCACTCTAGGGATTTTCTCTCACAAAGAACCATTAAGATCTCTTGTTTATCACAAAGATTGTCAAGATATTTAGTTGATTACAAAGATGTGTTTACAAGCCAATTGATAGCCTTTATATAGGCTTTGGAATGACCTAGGTTTACCCTATACGTGTGGGAGTCGTATTAAGGAGTCCTAAAACGAGTGGGAGATGAAATAAGGAAGTTTTCTTATTTCGGGATACCGTTCCCGTCTCCAGCGCTGCGGCGCTGGGTTCTCATCGCCGCGGCACTGGCGCGCTTCTATGAAACGCTGCGGCGCTGGTATCCTGGTGCGCCCTTCTTCATTTTTTGCCTTCTTTTGCGTCCATCTTCGATCCGTGCGCACCTTACGCACTTGGCTTGATCCCCAAATCATATTCCGATGATTTTTAATCAATATTCTTACAAATCTCCTCTTTGATTCAAAATCATCCACAAAGTAACTCGATCTCTCATTTTCACATCTTCGGTCACCCTCACAAAGTAGTGACTCCGGTTAAGTCCTTGCATAGGACAAACTTAACCGAGGGTAGTGGCTTAGTCAACATATCAGCAGGGTTTTTAGATGACGCTATCTTTGTTAGACTAACTTCACCACTTTGGACAATTTCACGAATGTAATGGAGCCTTATATTAATGTGTTTCGACCTCTCATGGAACACTTGATGCTTGCTTAAGTATATGGCACTCTGGCTATCACAATATACACCGGTGTTCACATCTTCACTAGCCAATACCTCTGCGCATATGCCTTTTAACCCTACGACCTCCTTGATAGCTTCACCAACAGTTATGTACTCTGCCTCTGTGGTAAATAGTGCAACCACGTGTTGTAGAACTGATCTCCAACACACACTACACCCAAACACTGTGAATACGTAACCCGTCAACGATGTTCTCTTGTCAAGATCACCTGCATAATCTGAGTCTACGTACCCTCTTACCATTTCATTGTTGTCCTCATCCCTCTTATACATTAACCCGTGATTCGACGTTCCCTTGAGATATCTCAGAATTCGCTTTACTGCAAGCCAGTGATCTTTTCCTGGATTTGCTATGTATCTACTCACCACACTCACAGCCTGTGCTATGTCTGATCTTATGCAAACCATTGCATACATGATACTCCCCATAGCGCTTGCATACGGTACTTTGCTCATTTGCAGTTTCTCCTCATCGGATGTTAGCGACTGTACTGCTGAAAGTCTGAAATGCATGACCAAAGGAGTAGAGACAGCCTTCGCGTTTGACATACCAAACTTCTCCAAAGGTTTGACTATATATCGCTGTTGGGATAAGAAGATAACATCTCTTCTTTCCCTCACAATATCCATACCCAAAATTCTCTTCGCTGCTCTCAAATCTTTCATTTCAAACTCGCCACTCAACTGTTTCTTGAGCTTTTGTATTTCTTCCATGTTCTTGCACGCGATCAACATATCATCAACGTATAGAAGCAAATACATCATCCCATAACTTATGTTCTTGAAGTACACGCATCCGTCATACTTGCTCCTACTAAAACCACAAGTCATCATAAACTCATCAAATCTCCTGTACCACTGTCTAGGTGATTGCTTTAACTCGTACAATGACTTCTTTAACAAACAAGCATGATTTTCTTTTCCGGGCTCCTCGAACCCTTGCAGTTGTGCCATGTATATCGTTTCTTCAAACTCTCCATGTAGAAAAGCTATCTTTACATCCATCTGCTCTAGATCTAAATCAAGGTTTGCATACATGGCTAACAAAATCCTAATAGGTGTGTGCTTGACAACTGGAGAGAATATCTCATAAAAATCGACTCCCTCTTTCTGAGTAAAACCTAGTGCTACTAACCTATCCTTGAATCTTGTAGGCTCAATCCCTGGTATCCCCTTCTTCACCTTATACACCCACTTGCACCCAACTAGCTTCTTTTGAGGTCTCTCTACCAACTTCCAGGTATTGCTCTTCCTAAGAGAACAAATTTTTTCTTCCATGGCCTGTTGCCATTCTTTCTTGTTTTCACTCTTTATAGCCTTACCATATGTCATAGGCTCATCATATTCAAGAGTGTAAGCAGAATTAAAAGCATGTGCAACTAAGTCTACTTGTGCATACCTGACTGGTGGGTTAATCGTTCTCTTTAGCCTGTCTCTAGCAAGCTGGTACTCTTCAAGTTCCAACTTAGGAGTTTTAGTCTTCTTTTGGGTGGACTTAGAGGAACTCGCCGGTGTTCTTGGTTCATCTTCAAAGATCTCCTTGTTGAAGTGTTGATCTGGGGGCATACCAGATCTATGTTCAGGCTCTACTTTAACTTCTATTGACTCAGGTGCTGAGTCTTCCTTGGACACAGGTTCTTCTTTCTTATCTTCTTGGGAGGTTTTTAGCATCGTCATCTCATTGAACGTTACATCACGGCTTATGATACTCCTTCATGGTGTTAAGTCTTTACACCACACCTTGTATCCTTTTACTCCTTCAGGATATCCTATGAATACCCCTTTGATAGCTCTAAGTTCCAACTTCCCCTCCTTAACATGTACAAAGGTAGGGCAACCAAATATTCTGAGGTGATCATACTTTGGAGGATTGCCAGACCATTTCTCTTCTGGCGTCTTGAAGTCAATTGTTGATGAGGGATTTCTATTAATCAAGTAAGCTGCAGTCACTACAGCTTCTCCCCATAATGTCTTGGACATCTTCGCATTGGTAAGCATGCATCTAACCCTTTTAAGTAGGGTCTTGTTCATCCTCTCAGCTACCCCATTCTACTGCGGTGTTGATCTTACTATTCTATACCTTACAATCTTATACTTGGCACAAAACCCATCAAACTCTCTGTTGCAAAACTCGAGGCCGTTATCAGTCATAAACCTCTTAACCCTTTTGCCAGTCTGATTTTTAACAAGAACCTTCCAAGTCTTGAATACTTTAAAGGCTTGATCTTTGCTCTTCAACACATAGCCCTGCAGTTTCCTCGAATAGTCATCAATCAAACTGAGAAAATACCTGGCACCACCACGAGTAGCTGTCTGAGCTGGTCCCCAAATATCCGAGTGTATGTAGTCAAAAGTCCCCTTACTCTTGTGCTCGCCGGTACTGAATCTCACTCTATGTGCTTTCTCTAGTACACAATGCTCACAAAACTCTAAGGGCTGAAACTTATCCTCTCCAAACGCCTTTTGACTATATAAATCCTTTAAGTTTCTCTTGCCTAGGTGTGCCAGTCTAAGATGCCACAACTTGGTTTACATACTCTCATCATCTACAGAGAATAGTGCAGAACCACTCACGACTTCACCCTTAAGCACATTAACACCTTTGCACTTCTCTCCTCTCATCACCACCATGGAACCTTTCAAAACTCTTAAAATCCCTCCGTCGATCCTGATGGAATACCCATTCTGGTCTAAAGTCCCCAGTGAGATCAAGTTTCTCTTCAAGTCAGGAACATACCTAACATCTATCAACTCTCTCACTCGCCTATCATGCAGCCTAAGCTTAACACTACAAATTCCCATCATCTGACATGTAATGTCATTACCCATTAAGACCTTACCACCACTAATGGGCTGAAAATTTGTAAACCAGGACTTGTGCGGGCACATATGAAAAGTACAACCAAAATCAAGAACCCATTGGTTAGAGTTCTTACAATCAGTAGCGACGAGTATCTCTGCGCTATCATAACTATCATCATAGGCAAACGCAGTGTCCGCTTTCTTCTTATCCTGTGCTTTCTTCTCAGGACAGTCCTTTATGAAGTACCCCTCTTTCTTACAGCAATAGCACTTCCTAGGAGTCCTAGACTTCAACCTTGAGCCTTTTTTTTTCTTCCCATCTCTATATGATGGCTTTCCTCTTACAGATAGACTTTCTGTATTGTCCTCGGTCTACTTTCCTAATAACTTTGAGTTTAATGATGATTTCACATCACTCATCGTTAAACTCTCTCTGCCGTAGAGTAGCGTATCAATAAAACTCTCATAGCTCTTGGGGAGTGAACTCAGCAGGATAATTACTCTATCTTCATCTTCTATCTTGATGTTGATAGACTCAAGATCAAGGATGATCTTATTGAAGGCGTCTATATGATCTTTCATCGGCGTCCCTTCTGACATGGATAGCTGATACAGCTTCTTCTTTATATATAATCTGTTGGCCAACGATTTTCTTATATAAAGAGAGTCAAGCTTCTTCCAAAGACCTATTGCTGTCGTCTCACCTGTTACTTCCCTTAGTACTTCATCACTCAATGACAGAATGATTATGCTATGAGCTCTTTCTTGAATGTCCCTTTTTTCTACTTCTACTCTAGATAACTCTAGCGTCTTCTCTTCATTACTAGATAGAGCTGCAGTCTCCTCTAATCCTGAACCAAGCCTTTGGCTCACCAATAACGCCCTAACCTTTATCTTCCACAGATTGAAGTCATTCGTACCGTTGAATTTCTCTACCTCATACTTGGGTGTAGCCATATCTGTTTAGAACCCAAAGCTCTGATAATAGTTTCTTGAAGCGGAAGCACACAAACAAGCAAAAAATTCACCCAAGCAATATAATAATGCAGAAAATGTTACTAAAAAATAAATAGAGAAAGGGGTAAAAGAAGAACACACAAAGAATTACGTGGTTCGGCAACTTGCCTATGTCCACGGGGGATCAAGATCACATTCTTCTCTTATTATGAATCACAAGGCACTCACAAAGTATGCCTTTTACAAGAAAGATCACAAAGAAAACTCTCTCTCTCTCTCTCACTCTAGGAATTTTCTCTCACAAAGAACCATTAAGATCTCCTGTTTATCACAAAGATTGTCAAGATGTTTAGTTGATCACAAAAATGTGTTTACAAGCCAATTGATAGCCTTTATATAGGCTTTGGGATGACCTAGGTTTACCCTATACGTGTGGGAGTCGTATTAGGGAGTCCTAAAATGAGTGGGAGACAAAATAAGAAAGTTTTCTTATTTTGGGATACTATTCCTGTCTCCAACGCTGCGGCGCTAGTGCGCTAGTGCGCTTCTGCTGAGCACTGCGGCATTAGCATCCTGGCCCGCGACGTCCACGCCTGGTCGTCGCGGCGCTGGCGCCTAGTGCGTCCTTCTTCGTTTTTTGCCTCCTTTCGCATCTGTCTTCGATCCGTACGCACCCTACGCATTTGGCTTGATCCCTAAATCATATTCCGATGATTTTTAATGAATATTCTTACATATTTTATATGCTAAAAGTGGATCCCCCTAACTTTAGCATTTAATTGGTTATTTGAATTATTATTTGCAAAGGTCTTATATTACTTTATTTGTCTTTAGAGTATTTATAGTTTGTAAATTTTAATTTCACTTTTTTATGGATCGACCTCATTCTCACCGGGTTAATTATTACTTTGACAATCTTGCACTTAAGAATAGACTCCTATATTTTGGATGTGTCAAGTTTTTGGTACCGTTGTTAGGGAAGTGAAATTACTAAGTTTCTTTTGTTTTATTTTTATGGAAGTTAAGCCTCGTAACTTACTTTACTTTAATTATTCTTTATTTGTTATTTTCATGGAAGGCTAAGTCTTATACTCTTTATTTACTAACTTTTTATTATCCTAATCTAATATTGACTAATCTAACTTTTAACTATTTCTCTAACTTTTATTTTATTGTTAACCTTACCTATTTTATTTGCTTTTATTTAATATTTTATTTCTTTTTTGTCTTATTTATAATATTTATTGTTATTGTATTTTATTTTATTTTCTTGCATGAGTAGTTGGTTTCAAGATCCTAATTCTCATTGTTTGGTGAAACATAATTTTGGAACTTCTTTTGATATTTTGTTGGATTCTCCTTCATCTTCTTATTCTTCACCAATTAACACCATGGCTGATAATCAAATTGAGGTACTTATAGACTTAGAGGACAATTAGTCCCAACATAATGACCATAACAAACCTAGGACACTTAGATACTACATGAACCATACACGAACTGGTGCACCATCTTGCTTAATTTTTTCTCTAGATGCAACATATTTTAATTATAAGCTGGGCATTATCCAACGTTTACCCACTTTTCATAGCTTAAATGTTGAGAACCATTACCTACATCTAAGAGAATTTGAAGAAGTGTGTAACACATATAATGACTTAAATTGTAGCATGAACACAATTTGACTTAAACAATTTTCTTTTTCTTTAAAAGATAAAGGTAAAACATGGCTATAAAATCTTATGCTAGAATCTATTTTTTCATGGGATCAGATGCAATAACAATTTCTTTAAAAAAAAAATTCTCTCCATAAAAAAATTCTTTTAAAAGTCAAATTACCATTTTTTCCTAAAAACCGAGAGAGACCCTTTACTATTGCTAGGAAAGGAATAAAGAATTATTTAATACCTGTCCCCATCATGACTTTGAAATTTAGAGATTAGTCTAAAATTTCTACGAGGGCTTAACACCCTAAGTTAGGCAAATTGTAGAAATGATTTGTAATGGAACATTTGAGAATAAAGATATAGAAGAGGCAATGAACTACCTAGACTTACTAGCAAACAATGCTAAAAAATGGGACACTGTTGGTACTTGTGAGGCACCTAGCATAACTCAAACCACAACATCTAGTATGGCTATTTATCAGCTTAGGGAGACCATGACCTTCAAGCCAAATTAACATCCCTAGCTAGAAAAGTCAAAACCTTAGAAATAAAAAAAACTGGTAAATTAAAATTTGTCCAAGAAATTATCTGTCACATATGTGAAACCCATGATTACTATGTCAATGATTACCTAACTTTGCATGCATTTAGAGAATTTTTCTATGAATGAGCCAATATTCTAAAATGTTTAAGCGGTCAAACTATAACCCGTATTCACAAAGCTACAATCCTAGTTGGAGAAATCATTCAAATTTTAGTTTGAGGAATGACACTCAAGCACAAGTCTCACAACCACCTTTTCAATCACACCAAATATTTTAAAACCCTCAAGGTTATGCACCATATGTCCCACCTCCTAAGAAAAATATTGAAGAAAATTTGCATTTATTCATTGAAAAGCAAGAGTATATTAATTCTCAAAATGCTCAAACATTTGCTATTTTGAAAGATACTCTTATTAAATTTACATTTTCACTGAACATTCATGAGAAAGGAAATTTCATTCTCAACCACAACTAAACCCAAAAGACAACATAACTCAAATGCATGTAGTTTAGGAAGCCAACATATTGATCAAGCTAAGGTTGTTATCACTCTTTGAAATAGTAAGATTGTTGAAAAATATATTCCTGAACCTAATGAGAATGATGAATTAATCTCTAAGGGTAAGGAAAGCATTGAACCTACACCTAGTGAAGAGAACATTGAACCATCACCTACACCTCTATTTCCTTATCCATTACGTAATGTTAGGAAGTTGAATCGTAATTCTATAAATTTTTAAATCTTCAAACAAGTAAACGTTAATATCCATTTATTGGATGCTATTAAACAGATTCCCTCTTATACAAAATTTTTGAAGGATTTATGCATAGTAAAAAGAAAATTGAATGTAAAAAAGAAAGCAATTTTAGCTTAACAAATAAATATCATTCTTCATAATAATAATGCTTTGAAATACAAAGACCCTAGTTGTCCTACAATTGCATTCATTATTGGAACTCATAAAATTGAACAAGCCTTATTTGATCTTGGTGCAAATGTGAATTTACGGCCATATTCAGTTTATCAACAGCTCAATCTCAGTGAGTTAAAACCAACTTTTGTAACGTTTTTGCTTGTCGATAAATCAATAAAACTGCCAAGAGCGATAATGAAAGATATTTTAGTTCAAATTAATAAATTCATATATCCTATAGATTTTTTTTATCTTGGATACAAAACTTATTAAAAGATGTAATTTGATACCTATTATTTTGGGTTGTCTATTTTTAGCAACTTCTAATACTTTAATTAATTGCAAGAATGGAGTAATAAAGCTTTCATTTGAAAACATGACACTTAAACTCAATGTTTTCAATATGTGTAAGCAACCACATGAGGAAGAGGATGAAAGTAAAGAAGCTAATATGATTAAATAATTGTAAATGATCATATTGAAAAATGGTATTCTACTAATCCCTTAAAAATGTGTTTAATGAATTCATTTGAGTCAAATCTCTAATTAGATTTTTAAATATCTAACATATGCTCTTTACTTGACTACACACAGGTGATCAAAAATAAAGGATGGAAACCAAATTTTAAGGAATTAAGAGAAATAGAGGATAAACATAATGAAATTCCAAAGTTAAAGTTAAAAATGCTACTTGAAGGGCTAAAATATGCATTTCTTGGAGAAAACCAAACTTACCCAGTAGTAATCGCTTCTACACTTACAAATGAATAAGAAGATAAATTAATTGAAGTATTAAAAATACATTAAAAAATGCAATAAGGGGGACTTTAAAAGAATAAAAGGCATTAATCTTTTGATTTACACACATAGAATACACCTAGAGGATAATGCCAAAACTTTCCAACAACCTCAAAAGAGATTAAACCAACATATAAAAGAAATAGGGAGAGTTGAAATTCTCAAATTACTTGAAGTATGAATCATTTATCCATTCTGAGATAGGAAGTGGGCAATTCCTACTCAGGTAGTACAAAAAACATCTAGAATTAAGATCATTGAAAATGACGAAGGTGAGTTAATACCAACTCGAGTCTCATCTAGTTAAAGGATGTACATAGATTATAGGAAGTTGAATTCTGCCACTAGAAAAAACTATTTTTTTTTACCATTCCTTAAACAAATTTTAAAAAAAGTAGTGGGACATCTCTGCTATTACTTTATAGATGGCTATTCTAGTTATTATCAAATCCCTATAGTACTAAAGGACTAATAAAAGAGTACATTCACATACTTTTTTAGGACCTTTGCTTTCAAAAGGATACCATTTGGACTATTTAATGCCCCAACAATATTTTAAAAATGTATGTTAATTTTTAGTGATGTAGATAAGCATTCCTTGGAAGTTTTCATAATTGATTTAACTATGTTTGAAAATTTTATTGATAATTGTCTTGAAAACTTAGGAAAAGTTTTAAAAAGATGTGAAGAAAAGGGTCTTGTGTTGAATTGGAAAAAATGTCATTATATGGTCACTTCTGAAATTATTTTGGGACATGCAGTGTCTTCTAAGGGAATTGAAATGGATAAGGCAAAAGCCAAACTCATTGCTCATTTGCTCTCACAAAAAATATTTAGATAAGTCCGATCCTTTTTAGGACATGGTGGATTTTATAAGAGGTTCATAAAAAACTCACTGTTATATTTAGACCTCTTTGTAACCTCATAGTAAAAGATATATCATTTAATTAGACTCAAGAATGCTAAAATTCGTTTGAAAAATTAATTGGTCTCTTAACATTTGCTCCTATCATACAATCTTTAGACTAGTCTTTTCCTTTTAAACTCATGTGTGATGCCAGTGATTATGTTGTAGGTGCTGTATTGGGACAAAAAAAGAAAGGTAAACCCTCTGTGTAATGAGTGAACTATATCTCCATTGATATGAGGTCTTTTGGGTAAAGCTCAAGAGCAAAACAATAAGGGCTTAAGCCCAAATAGGACAATATCATACCAATGTAGAGATATAGATAGCTCGTGGACTTTTTATAAGTGGTATCAGAGTCATGCCCTGAAGTTAGCCATATAGAAGAAATCCTCAGTACCGAACGAAAAAGTGGTGAGCCTAGTAAGCCTTGGTTTACGATGGTCCATGAGCCACACATATCTCCACATTGGTATTATATTGTCCACTTTAGACCTAAGTCCTCATAGTTTTACTTTTGGGCTTTACCCAAAAGGCCTCATACTAATAGAGATATAGTTTACTCCTTATATACCCATGATCTTCCCTATTTTTTGCTAATGTGGTACTTTGTTTGCTTCCTTAACACTATGTAATTTATTACGCAGGTAGAACTTTAAACAATACACAAATGAATTACATAATAACTAAAAAAGAACTACTATAATATTTGCATTAGAGAAATTTCGTTCTTACTTAGTTGGTTCTTCAACTGTTGTATTACTGACCATGTTGTTGTAAGGTACTTAATGTCAAAATAGAATGCAAAACTAAGACTGATTCAATGGATTCTATTGCTTCAAGAATTTAATATCACTATCAAGGATAAGAAGGGAGCTGAGAATGTTGTTGCAGATCACTTATTAAGACTCGTACCAAATTCATCAATAGAAATAACACTCATTAATGATTATTTTTCTGATAAATTTTTATTTTCTCCTGTTACAATGCCTTAGTATGCTAATGTTGTTAATTTTCTTGTAATAGGAAAAAATGCCTCCTCAATAGAATGCTAAATAAAAAAGAAATATTTAACTGATCTGAGAAAGTTTTATTGGGATGATATTTATCTCTTTAAATATTATCCTAGCCAAATATTTCGAAGATACATACCCGACAATGAGGTAAGAAGAGTTATTAAATTTTATCATTCTAAAGCATGTGGAGGACATTTCTTATCATAGAAAACAACTGCAAAAATCTTACAGTATGAATTTTATTGGCCCACTTTATTTAAAGATACATATGCATTTTATAAAGGAAACATGTTGGTTTTGAACTCCATTCTTGTTATTAAAATCTTTGATTGCTGGGAAATAGATTTTATATGACCATTTCAACTATCATTTGGATTTACATATATTTTAGTTATAGTAGATTATGTTTCAAAATGGATTGAGACTATTCCATGTCGAAATAATAACCATAAAACATTCATGAAATTTTTAAAAGAAAACATCTTGAGATTTAGAATCCCTCGAGGAATTATAAGTGATAAAGGGTAAGCACTTTTGTAATAGGTCATTTGAAACATTAATGAAAAAAATATGGTAGTACTCATAAAGTTGTCATCCCTTATCACCCCCAGACAAGTGGATAAGTTGAACTAGCTAATAAGGAAATGAAATAAATTTTGAAAGAAAAACTGTCAATTCAAATCTCAAATATTAGTCTTTAAGACTTAATAATGCACTTTGGACTTATAGAATTACTTTTAAAACTTCATTAGATATGTCTCCTTATTTGTTAGTTTATAAGAAACTTTGTCACTTACCTATGGAACTTGAACATAAAGCCTATTTGGGCCATTAAAACTTTCAATGTAAATCTTGATTCTGCTAGACAAATATGTAAATTAAAAATAAATAAACTTGAAGAATTGATAAATGATGTTATGAGAATTTAAAAATTCATAAAGTTAAAATCAAAACTTTTCTTGATAAAAAAATTCAAAGAAAAATATTTGATGTTGGTCAGAAGGTTTTGCTTTATAATTTTTGACTTCACATATTTCTTAAAAAATTAAGATCAATATGGAGTGACCCTTTTATTATGAAACATATGTACTTTTATAGAGCAATTGACATTGAAAATCTTAAAAATAGTAATATGTTTAAGGTAAATGTGCAAACACTCAAGCTGCTTTTAGAAAACCAAGCTTTCAAGAAGAATTTATGTTCTTGTCTGACCTTTATTACGAGAACAATTAATATTTATTTACATATTTATATATATTTATTCTTCTTCTAACTTTATTTTTTTTGTACTTGCAAGTTAATTTAATATTTTTGTATTAAGTTTTATTTTATACTCCGAATAAGTTGCAGATAATGGTACTCTATGATATTTCAAGTATGTTTTGTTAGTTTCTCATAATTGCTAATACTTTCTTCTTCTCTTTTCTAAAAATAAATGGATGACATTTTAATGAATTTGAAAAAATATTTTCCCTCATTGTCTCAAAATGCCTTAAAGAAAATTTACCAAGCAAGATGTAAAAGATTAAGGTTATTAATGATTATGAATATACCTACTAATGTACGTTGGTTAATTGAAGCCAAAGTTCTATTGGCAGGCCAGGTTTTAGACTCATTAATTTCTTACATGTCGGCCTCAGGTAAAAGTTCTTTTACAAAAAAGCAAAGGGAAAAAATATTAAGTGTTTGTTATAAATATGCATGCATGACTTATAACACACATTGCGGTACTTTAAGAATAGTGTCTATGAATCCCTGTTGAAGCGAAAGCAATTAAAAAAGCAATAAACCCAAAATATATAATGCAATCCAAGTAATTAAGAAATCTAGAGAAGAAAGTAGAAGAACAACATACACAAAATGTACATAGTTCAGCAACTTGCCTACATCCACGGTAGATCACGATCACACTCTCTTACTATTGAATCACAAGGAACTCACAAAGTATATTTTTTACAAGAAAGAACTCATATTCTCTTAAAAACTAGGGGTTTTTCTCACTAAGAATCACAAAATATGCTATGATCACAAAGATATGTTTACAAGCCAATAGAGGCCCTTTATATAAGCTTTAGAACGACTTAAGTTAACCCTAAATATGTAAGAGTTGTTTTAGAGAGTCTTGGAATAAGTGGGAGACATACTCAAAACAAGAAACACTTTTCCTACACCGGATATCACGGCACTGACTCTCTGGCACCGTAGTACCCATATACTGTCTAGGGTGCCGTGATGCCTACTGCTTGGGCAGCTACTTCCCATTTTATCCTCTTTTTACATCTATCTTCGATCCTTGCAAACCTAACGCATCTGGATTGCTCTCCAAATCATATCAAAATAATTTTTAATTAACATTCTCACAATCACGAAGATAAAATTAGGTTCATTAAGGATGGCATAAGTAATGAGTCTTTAGATGATATCTTATCGATTCTTGTGACGTATCCTAGTGGACATGTGCATATTGCAATTTGTGATGGGATGTATTTCTAAATGAACATGAGCAGTACAGTCTCAAGAATCTGACTTTAAAAGACCATGTTTGCCAATCTATAAGAAAATTATATAGGAAACCTATTCATAACACATAGAGAGTGTTTAAGCCATTTGTGAACAAAAATCAAAGGAAGATGTGAGCCACAATTATAATTATTTGTACATATTTACTGTAGCTATTATTTTTAAATGTTTCATTTCAACCTCAAACGTCTTCTCTAACAACAACCAACTAACCATAGTCAATTTTAAATATTTTTTATTTAAAATTTAATCTTATCTATTAATAATCAAAAACATACATAACTTTACTTTACAACACTTTTTGGCTTTATAAATACATTGCGTTATTTTTGCATCTTCATACAAACTTAAAATCATTCAAGGAAAAGGATGAGTGTAAAAATGGAGAGAACATCAACTCTTAAATTCATAAAAATTTGTGTCTTTTATGGATCCAGCCTTGAAAAAAATTGGAGAGTTTGTAGAAGTAGTAGAAGCCCTCGATAAGATGTTAGCTGAGCGAACAACTCATTTAATATATAAGGGAGGTAGTCGTGGATTAATAGGGTGTGTGGCAACAGCTACACAAAATAAAGGCAGTTGAGTCTTAGGTATTATACCAAAAGCTCTGGTTGTTGGGAATATTATAAAAAAAATAATTAGGGATGAGTTACAAGTATCATTAATACATGAGTGAATGTCTTTTTTGCTTTGAAATGATGATACCTTCATAGCTCTACCTAGAGGTTTCAAAACTTTAGAGAAAATTTTTCAAATTGTCTCATGGGTACAATTACAAATCCACCAAAAACCTGTTGGTTTATTAAATGTTGATAGTTTTTATAATGAGTTGTTATCTTTTTTTAACTATGCGGTGGGAAAATAATTCATCTCATTTGCAGCATGACGGATTCTCATATTTGCTTCAACTGTTGATCAATTACTCGATGAATTACAAATTTTTATACCTCTATCTGATCCAACAATGCATCAAATAAATTGATATACTAATGATAGTGAAAAAAGAAATCAAGATAGATTTGACTCTTCGTCTGTAGCCTATCTACTTTTATATATTTTAAATCATTTTATGTGGCTTGTTTTATTTTGTTGCATATTTTATTTTCAATAAAAGATATTTTAGGTGATATCTTTTATACTCTACTCTTTTTATATTTTGATATTGAAGACAATGTCTCAATCTGGCTAGGGGGAGGGTAGTTGATATATAATGTTAGTGTTAATTTCTGCTACCATTTTGTTCTTTAAAAAAAATTTGATATATAGTGAGTGGCGTGAGTAAAAGGTTCATTTATGCACTCTTGAGATGCATTCTAGTTCTAGAATAGCAGAGTAAAAAGTATATTACTAAACTTTTGAAACAAATTCTAACTGATTTATTTTTAGTCCATTTCTTATATATTTATCTGTTGCTTAAGTTCGTGGTAATTCTTGTATAAATAAGTTTGCTTTACTATCGAGGTATGATTTTAAAATTGTTTAGTTTAAATCACTTTTTCTATCTAGATTATTAAAGAATAACTTTCAAAATCATTTCTTAAGCACAATACTAAGTCTTGTGATAAGATGGATGATGCAATATATATAGCTAAGAGAATTTTTATATTTAAGTATACATATTCTTTTCTAAACTCACACATCTTTTGTGAGTGAGTGGAGAGGTTTGAGATAACAGCTTATGAACTTTCATTGGTCTTTTGAAATAATTAATTGTTATTTTAAATGATATTATTTGAGATGAGGAATGATTTGGTTGCTTTAGCTGAAGGATGATAAAAAATTATAAAAAAGTATTATGGTGAGAAATTGCTCTTATTTTGTAATAATTCCTTGTATTTTTAAAAAATAAAAAAAGCAACAGAAAAAAAGTATAAAAAATAACAGAAAAGAAAACAAGTCTATTCAGTTCAATAAAGTCTTCATTCAATTTTAGAAGACAAAAGTCATTAGAAAGCAGTTTTATCACCTGATTCTATTCGTAAGATTCGCATAAGATAATTAAAGTTCTGAAGCTAGTATGTAGCAAGAATGGTTTAACTCTAAACAATTAATTTTTTATCTTTAGGTCAATATTAGTTTGTCTATATGCCCTTAAATGCAACATTTTCTTGAGCGATTATCTATTTTTCAACTTCATGATTGAAATCTTAGCTCTTTGAATATGAAGTTGAGGCTTTTACTTGGAGAATATTTTCAAGGCTATATATATTATGGCCTGTGATAAGAAGGCTTCAGCTTAATTCACACGTATACATAATTTTAGAAGTTAGGATTGAAATAACCTTAATAGCGATTGTGAATTTGAACTGATGTTTTGTTTAAAATACATAGGTAGTGTTCAAATTTTATTTATACTTGAATTGCTATAGACTAGCAATAATTTAGTTGGAGGGTGTGAAGAACACTTAAAATTACATATTTAAGAAGATTTTTATATCATTATTTTTTATTTATAGTGTCATTAACCTCCCCAACTTCAGTATGTTTATAATAATATACCTAATTAGTTTTTAACTATTTTGTGGTAGATTTAGTGAAAGGGGCATAACTTTCTACCTACAAATTTAATTGGAGTGATTCTTGATCATTTGAAGAGCTAACTAAATGAGATAAAATATTTTGTGCAAAAAAAATTAGGAATTCGAGAGTTTAGAGGGTTAAAAACACCTACAACAAAATTGATCTGCAGTACAAGCCCAGTCCAAATAGTCATTGGTATTTGACCTATAACTAGATAAATAGGTATCTAATACGTATAAGATAATAAAATTTGGAAAGATAAAATACTTATCTACAACTTTGAAATTTTGAGTGGAAGCTACCTCAGATCACATCAATTCTAAATTAGACAATCAAATAGGTGTATTAATGATAATCAATGCAAATTAATTGCCACCCTTTTTTACTTTTATCATCCAAGTGGTTCATTCTTTATTTGTCTTGATTTATCCATATTTTTATATAAATAGGTAGTCTATTTATGCCCAAATCATGTAATTAGAGAGCTAGATTTTATCTCAAAATACTTGTCTTTTGTATTATCTTTTTATAGTATTATTTCTTTCATTTACTATTCTAAAGTTCATGTTATCTCTTTTTCCATCTTTGTCCTTTAATTTTATTATGTCCAAGTAATTTTTATTTTGCTAAGGTGAAAAAGTGAAACTCTTGGTAAGGTAATAAGATATACTTCAACTCTTGTTCTAGAATTTAATATTCTATTCTTAAGTTAAGTAAATTATATATGATATATTTATTTTGTTTTGTAATATTAATACCCTTTCTTGCAAAGTAGTGTATTTTGATTTATTATAGATAAACTTTATAGTTGGCACAATGAATTCTTGAAGCTATTTACAAGATTTGGTGTAGATACCTTTTCTTATAAAGTGGGAATCATAATTTATTGTAGTCAAATTAAAGATTAACATAATAAGAACTCATTTACAAGATTTGGTGTATAATAATTAAAAGAAATAAATACAAGTTAATATATAAATGATGATGAACCTTAATTATTATACTTCCGATTGAAACCTCATTTGTATGAGGATTCTAATTGAGTTATCAAAAGAGTTGAACATATTCTTATTTCATATGCCAATAGTGGATCTTCCTAACCTTAGCATTCATTTTAATTGATTATTTGAATTATTATTTGCAAATATCTTATATTGCTTTATTTGTCTTTAGAATATTTATAGTTTGTAAATTTTAATTCTACTTCCCTGTGGATCGATCTTGTTCTCACTGAGTTAATTATTACTTTTACAATCTTGTACTTAGGACTAAATTCTTATATTCTAGATGTGTCACATGTGATATCCAATACGTTAAATCTAGCTCAGTGTAAATACAAACAATTATCTTTCAGAGATCCAAGAATGAGAGGAGTTGAAGCAACAAAGTATTTATTAGGATCAAATATATGTGGGTGTATGTATATGCAACAGTGTTTATTGTATAAAATACGTATCTCATATATATTTGGCACAGTGGAATTATGAAACCATATAATAAACACATGAAACATATATTAATCAAATTATTATGCTAAAAATAAAGTTTAAGAAATCACCAAATGTGTAACACTTTACACGTGTCTTTTGGGATGCCCAGAGTCTTACTTGTAAGCAGCTCTAGTCACCAACTTAGTGAGTTTAGAGAGCTAGACTAGCAGCTCCTCTAATCCAGCACAGGGTTTAACACTTAAACCTTAATAGGTGGAAGCCTTTCTTTCATTTTCTCTCAAAATCAAAATGGAAAAAGAAACAACAATTGCCTCTCCACCTCTCCTACATGTTTCACACACACACACACACATACACACACACATATATATATATATATATATATATATATATCTCATTTTGATTAAAATAATAGTATTATATATTGAAATAATAAAACTTGACCACCTATGTACAAATAAAATAATATTATATATATAAATGCATGACAATTATCATGCATTAATATATATAATATTATTATATACCATTATATTATATAATAATATATTTAAATGAGATATTATGATTCTTTAATAATTAAATTATCATTATGTGAAATAATCATTTTGCCCATCATGAATAGTTACCAAGTATACTCTTTCTTGAATATCATTATCTTCATAAATGAGAAACTTACCCTTTGTACCCTTAAGGTATTTTAAGATATGTTTGACTGTCATCCAATGGTTGTCACCTCAATCAGACTGGTACTGGCTAGTAACACTTACAGCTATACTGATGTTAAGTCTCGTGTATATCATAGCATACATCAAGCTTCCAATAGCTGATGCATATGGTATGTTAGACATTCTAACTCTTTTATCTTCCGTTTGAGGAAACATCTTCCTAGAAAGATGAACACCATGTCTAAAAGGTATATTAACTGCAATAGTTAGTAAAACTGTACATTTCCAAAACGCTATCAATGTACGATGACTGGGAGAGTCCTATAAACTTCTTGACTCTATCTCTATAAAGCTTTATACCTAGTATATAGGAAGCCTATACCAAATCCTCCATGGAGAAATTCTTGCTCATATAGCTTTTCGTGGATTACAACATACCAATATCATTCCCAATAATCAGTATGTTATCCACATAGAGAACTAAGAAGACTAGCATACTCCCATTGATCTTTTTATACATACAAACTTTCTTCTTGTTTTTATGAAACCTAAATTTTTGATTACCTCATCAAAATGAAGATTCCAGCTCTAGGAGACTTGTTTAAGTCCATAAATAGACTTTTTTAGCCTGCACACTAAACTAAAAGTCTGACTGGATGTAAAACCTTCAGGTTGTTCCATAAATATCTCTTCCTCGAGGTATCCATTCAGGAATGCCGTCTTTATGTCTATCTGCCAAATCTCAAAGTCATAGTATGCCACAAGTGCCAACAAAATCCTAATCAACTTTAGCATTGCAATTGATGCAAAGGTCTTCTCATAATCGATCCCATATCACTGATTTATACCTTTTGCTACTAGTCAGGCCTTAAAGATTTATTCCTTCCCATTAGGCCCATACTTTAGTTTGTAAATCTATTTACAATTTATATGAACAATTCTTTCGGGAAGTTGAATCAAGCCTCATACTTGATTCTGATGCATAGAGTCAATTTTGGACTTTATGACTTTTTGCCACTTTTTTTAGTCGATGTCTAACATCGCCTTCCTGTAAGTTAAAAGATCATTTTTTTCTATCAAGAAAACTCCAAGTACATCTTCTATTGGGATTTGTGCTTACGTCTAATCCCATTATGTATAAATATTTAATGATAAGACTTATACAATTATCATTTCTAATAAAATTGTTAATATTATTTATTATTAAATGGTAAGATGCTTGTAACGTTTAAGATATTGTATGATCTGAAGGAGTTCAGATATTGTCTGAAAGAGTTTAGATTAGTGTTAAGAGTTAGCAACGCTAATAGTTAAAAGTATTAAGAGTTAGTGGTGCTAAGAGTTAGCAGATTAATAAAATTAGTGAAATCTAAATAGTTAGAGCTTTGTCTAAAATGGGACAATGACCTTAGAATATATTAATAATGACATAGCTGTAAAGAGTTGCAGATGGTGCTAAAAAATATCATTATGCAAGTATGTTCTCAAACATGATGTTCTTGATCTAATTTCATCGATGCAGGTCTATCGGTGGAACCCATTAATATAGTTTAGTGTATATCTATATAGTGAAAGCTCATATAGACATACAGGTATTCAGTGAGGACTGAATATTGAACAGACTCACAAAGACCTCTAATAGACATCTTATAAAGCCGTCAATGGAAGGTTTTCTGAGTTGAGTAGTATTTGTAGTCCTTTAACCTGAGCACCACGGTGGGCTTGTGAGTGATCCACCATACTGTAGTTCACACATGTTAGAGACATTTCATGGTCTAACCGCTATGTGTCACTAGGTATAGTCCAATGCTCACAGAGTTCGGTATGCGTAGATATGGGATCCATCAGCTCATATAAGTGGGTTGTATTTTCTGATGCTCCGAGATTGTATTTCAAAAAGTCTTGTGACCATAAGCACAAATATCAAAAAAAATATTCTGAAGGGATAAACAATATCACAAAAGTATTTGTGAATATTGTTTAAGAAAATATAAATTTGGAGATAAATTGATGGTTGAGAATAGAGATTTGACGATGATGATCTATATCTCTGCTCTTCCAAGATATATATGATGGAGGAATTATACAAATATGCAATAACCTCAACTTGCATGGTCTAATGCGTTGATTTGTAATATCCGTAACGTATGTGTGGGGCATCATTTACGGACGTATAGAAGAGTTCCATATGACAAATTAGGTGTGGACCTAGAGAGTCTCACAATATGAAGTGTACTCGTTGCGTACTATGGTAGCAAATTGGATTAAATAATATGATCCAATAAATTTCAGTAAAATAAAATAATTATTTCGAAATCCCTCGGGATGTACATTTGTCAAGACTTAATTGTTAAGTACATCACTAAATTAATTAGCAAGAGTTGTTAATCAATAGGATGTTGACAAGTGGCATAATTAGGTCCATGATTTGTTTTTACCTTAAATTTACTATTTAACCACGGTAATAAAAATAAGTAAAGTACAAAGTAATTATTCAAAATTATTTTGAATAATTAAATTGTATATTATTAGATAATATGATAATATATTAATCATGGCCATTGTACTTTTAATACAATGAGGGACCTAAATGTTGGTCATTTATTTACCTAATATAATTAAAATAATTATATTTGTTAGGTAATGATTTATTTAAGTGGTCATTATTCTAGTGCTTAATAAATTAATCATAAGTGGGAGACCAACAATAAAATTGGCGGAACATTTATTTTTGTTTTATCAAAAAGTATTGAATAACAAAAATAAAACTTTGGCTAACAATTGAATTCATTCATTCATTTTTTAGAGGAGAATTCAGCAAGCTCATTGAAGGTAAGTGAGAGTGTTTTGGTTTTGTGTTTTTCAAGTGTTGAAAGCAAAAAGAAATTCTCTTCATATTCTTCTCTCATAAATGGATCAAAATGAATAAAAGAAAGTAGAGAAAGAGATATATGATTTAACACAAGAGTTGTGCTAAAATTAATTATCCTATGTGCTAAAATTAATTATCCTCTGAAAATTATTTCCAATAAAATTACAAGAGTTGCATACATAATTTATAATCTCCATTTAAGAAACAAAATTGATTCAAAAGAGTTTGAATACAAGTTGCTGAAAATTCTAAAAACTAAGCTACTATTCTAACTCTATAATCCTACCAAACCATTATGGAGTAGAATTGTTCAACAATTCACTTCAAGGTGAGCTCTTCAATTGGATTGTTAAAGGACTTGAAAATTTTGTAAAGCTACCTTCATTAGGTAAATGTTCTTTACATTTTAATTTTAAATACACAATTGTTTATCATGTATAAGTTGTTGTATAATAGTTATACTTGAATATATATGTGATACATATAGTTAAATTTGTTAAATTGGGTGTATTTGACAACATGTTTCTGCTGCATGTAGTAAGTTTTGTAATTACAAACACACTTGTATGTTACACACTTAATTTTCAATACCTTTAGGCATCTGACCATACCTAATAAGTGGCTTGGACATCTTTTCAAACCTACATGGAGGGTGTGTTAAAGGTCTACTACTCACTTGAACTTGAATATCCATTTGTGGTTTATCAGGTTCCTGATTGACTTCATCAAGTACAATCTTTCTATAATGCTCACGATCCTCGAGAAACTATTTCTCAAGAAAAGTGGCATTCTGAGTAATGAACATACTTTATTCCTTTAGATCATAGAACTGGTATCTCGTTGAATTATTAGGACACCCAATGAACTTGTACTTGTACCCCCTAGGTGTAAGTTTATCTTATTGCACAACTCTTATATAAGCAAGATAGCCTTAAATCTTAAGATACTTAATACTCGATTTTCTACCCTTCAACATCTCATGTGGAGTAGTAAGAACTGTTTTAGATTAAACTCTGTTCAAAATATGAGCAGTTGTTTCTAGAGCATGACCCCATAAGTATTCTAAAAGATCGAAAAAGCTCATCATCGATCGAACCATATCCAATAAAGTTCAATTCCTTCTCTCTAAAGTACCTGGAGGACTATATTGAGCAAGAATCTCATTCTTCTTTAAAAAATCCGAAAAGTCACTACCCATGTACTCACCGCCTCGATCTGATCGAAGGCACTTAATGTACATACCAGTTTGTTTCTCTACTTTAAGTCAGAATTCTTTGAACTTTTCAAAGGTTTCTAACTTGTGTTTCATAAGAAACATGTAACCATATGTGACCAATCATTGATGAAGGTTACAAAGTATCAAAACCTACCCATTGCAGCATGATTCATTGAACCACATACATTACTATGTACCAGTTCCAATAAACTAGAGGCACGGTGTCCTACACATGTAAATGAAGATTTGGTCATCTTTCCTTGAATACAATATTCATAAACTAGATAAGGCTCCATGGTCAAATCAGGTATCTATCCATCTTTAACCAGACGAGTTAGGTGTCTTACGCCTATATGACCTAATCTCATATGCTATATTTCAGTTTCATTAAACGTTTTTGATCTTACACGTTTGTTACTAGAAGTAGCTTGTACATTCATGACATTTCTCACTGTATCCAATGCATAATACCCATTAACTAACTGACACTCAGTTAATAAAATATTATACATATCATATAAATATAAAGAACGATTTTGTATATTTACACGATAACCTTCACTGTCAAGTATAGGAAGGGATACAATTTACCTGATGATATTGCGTACATAATAACATTTATACAATATAACTGTCCTATTACATGGGAGAAGTAAATCAAAATGTCCAACAGCTTGGACCTGCAGGAACTCTCTATTTTCGGCTCTGAGCATCACTTATCCAAGCTATAGCATCATAACTTCCCTCATTCCCTGTAACACATTATAGATGTGAGAAGAGCATGCAATATCTAATACCCAGCCAGTACAAGTATCAAATGCCAAAAAAATATCAATGGTCAAGCACATACCTAAGGGAGTCATTTTTATAATGGCAAGGTACCTCGGGCAGTTGCACTTCTAGTGCCCATCCTTGCCGCAAAAGAAACATTTTTCTTTTACTTTCTTCTCTTGAAGCTTGAATATCTTTTACCTCTGAGGACCCATCTGGGTGGCTTTATTTATTTCTTCCTTTTCCCTTTGGACTTTCCAGAAGCCCTTGGAGCAAAAGATGAAACACCGTGGACTAAAATAGCTGAGCCCTCTTTGCACATGTCCTCCTCCACTGTCTTCAACAAATTATGAAGCTCAGCATAATTTGTGGTCAATCTTTGCATATTAAAGTTCATAATGAACTGTGCATATGACCTTGGCAGCGATTAGAGAATCAAGTTATTTCTCAAGTTATTGTTCAGAGAAATGTCCATAGCCTCCAACCTCTCGATGTAACCAATCATCTTGAGTACATAAGGACTAATCGGATTGTCCTTGCTTAATCTAGTCTGAAAAAGTGCCTTGGTAACTCTGTGCAACTTGACCTAAGGTTGATCGCCAAAAAGCTCCTTTAAATAGAGCATGATGCTACTAGCATTATCCATACGGATATACTTCCACTACAGCTCTGTAGACATAGAGGCAAGGATGTATAATTTAACTTTTAAATCATCATCCAACTATTTCTGATATGTCTCATTCTCCTCAAGGGTGGTATTATCAAAAACACCTCTAGTAAATTTCTAATCAATAATATATCATAGCCTCTTAAAATCCAAAAAAATTATAAGATTCATGAGCCAATCTAAATAATTCTCGGTGCCTTTGAGCTAATGTGCATCCAGTATGCGCACCAAAGGGTTCCTAGAGGCCATCAGATCAAATCATGTATAAGACAGAATAAATAGGAGATGTAATGACAATTATATAAAATTGATTAAATTGCTAATAATACATTTTAAATCATTGGTACACAGATTATATATTTTTAATTTCAAACGCCCTCCCATTACTTTATATAATCCCGATAACATCTCGAACAGGAAAATGATAGTTTAAACTCTTTTTTAACTATACAGCGGGAAGTATGCCTTATTAGAATTTACTCCAGTCTCACACTGTATCAATATTGGCCTTTACAAACCCAACAGGTAGACAACATTTATCAATTGCATCTCATGCAACCCTTACTCCTTGATCCTGAATAAACCTTATTCTCACGTTGTAGCAATATTGGGTAAGTGTATTCTATATTAACTTATCAATAATCAAATATATGTTATTGATACTACCCTGACACTATAGTAATATTGGGCAATACGTTCGCATATATTTGCCTCATCTCATGTTTAACCAGTATAGTCCAAGCTCAACCAACTAAGTCTCCAACGTTGTAGCAATATTAAAAAAAGGTTGATGTGACTCGTCTAAAATCATATTGACAAGACGGATCAAAATAAAATATTATCTCATAATGTAATATCCTTTAATCTGCTTAAAAGAGATTTTTCTATTTATTTTAGATCCACATCTCATGAGGAGATGATTTTAATTAATCAATTTTCCTATGCCAAGACAACTAACCCCTACCAGTAGAGTTTCCATTATGGTTCTTAATATAGAAAAATTGATCTGGTTTATAATACAGACCAATAAGTCTTATCATTACATCTCATAAACCTATACATGCAAAATTAATTTTGAAATACTATTTAAAATTACTATATGATGTGAACAGTAAAAATACTATTCATTTGCTACTGTTTAAGGTGAGCAGTATTAACGCTGCGGCGCTGGGTTACTAGCGCTACAACGCTGAAAGGTCAAACCTTTAGCATCGTAGTGGTTACCCTTCTACGTTGTGGCATTAGAGGCAAGACCTCCAGCGTCGTGGCATGGTTAACCAACACTGCGGAGCTGGGAGCAAAAACTCCAAGCACCATGACGCCAGGTCTCCAGAGCTGCAGCGTTGGAGTCAGAACCTCCAGTATCGCGATGCCAGGCCTTTGGCGCTACAGTGCCCAGTGTATTCCCCTTGGCATACCTATTTCAACACTTGAAATGCGCCGTTTACACAGGAACTTATGCATCAATTCACTCAAATAACACAAAAATATCTTATATTTGGCTCTCATACTATTTTTGTTGAGGATCAAATATACGTGGTGTATGAATGTGCAACAGTGTTCATTGTATAAAATACGTATCCCATACATATTTAGCACAGCAAAATTATGAAACCATACAATAAATACATGAAACATATATTAATCAAATTAATATACTAAAATTAAAGTTTACGAAATCACTAAAATAAGTAACGCTTTACACGTGTCTTTTAAAGTCCGCCTGGAGTTTTACTCGTAGACAACTCTAATCACCAACTTGGTAGAATTGAGGAGCTAAACCAGTAGCTCTTTTAATCTAACACGGGGTTTAACATTTAAACCTTAATGTCCAAGAGCCTTTCTTTCCTTTTTTTCTCAAAAATCAAAATGGAAAAAGAATCAACAATTGCCTCTCCAACCCTCCCAGATGTTTCACACACACACACACATATATATATATATATCTCTTTGATTAAAATAATAATATTATATATTAAAATAATAAAATAATATTATATATAAATGTATATATTATTATATAACATAATATTATAAAACAATATATTTAAATAAGATATTATGATTATTTAATAATTAAATAATTATTGTGTGAAATGATCATTTTACCCCTTATAAATAGTTACCAAGTAAAATGATCATTTTACTAAATTTCACACTTGGGTAAACTCAATCGAAGGTCCACAATACGTAACGTGTCATTATACAATTTGTGAACAACAATTATTAACTAATTATTGTATTTAACGCTTAAATACGGACAACACACATTCCTATGGTAGTGCTGGATATTACTGAATTAAACAATTCAATCATGTACTCTACTCCAGTGCATAATGAGTACACTCCATATCGCGAGACCCCCTAAGTTCACATCCGATTCGTCAAATGAAATTATTCCATGAGTCTGTGAACAATGCCCCACGTATACATCACGAATATTATAAATTAGCGCATTGAACCATACAAGCTAAGATCATAATGCATACGTATAGTCCTTTCATCATGTATATCTTGGATATGCGGGGACATAGATCAATACCGTCAAATTCTCATGTGCTCATCCATAAACCTATCTCCAGGCTGGTATCTCACTGAATAATATAACCCAGCTTTTTGTCATATTGTATAACCTTGTGGAAACTCTTTTCTCTAGCTCATTGTTTATGGCAATAAGACTTTTCTGAGATGCTATCTTGGAGCATCTAGATACATATCTCCTTATATGAGTTGGTAGATCCCATATCTGCATACTCCGAACTCCATGAGCATTAGACCATATCCAGTGACACCCAGCGATCAGACCATGAAATGTCTCTTACATACATGAAACCAAAGTATGGTGGATCACTCATAAGCCCACCGTGGCGTTTAGGTCAGAGGAACATGTATACTACTCAACTTGAGAAAATCTTTTATTGACGGGAACATAGAAAGTCTATTGGGATCCTCATGAGTGTTTATTATTTAGTCCTAACTGAATACTCATATGTTTATACAATCTTCAAGATCATGATCAGCTAAGAACAACTATCTGTACCCTACAGATATAAACATACACTAATCTATGTGAATTAATGAGATCTATCGATAAACTTGCGTCAGTTGAAATAGACTAGGAACAATATATTTGAGAACATGCTTGTATAATAAAATCTCCTAACATCCTATTGCAACTCTTGCAATTATTTCATTATAAGCATATTCTGAAGTCTTTGTCCCGTTATAGACAATGCTTCAACTCTTGGAATATTTGCTAACTCTTAGCACTAGTCTAAACTCTTTTAGACTTGATTTGAACTCCTTCAAATGATATAGAGTCTGTAGCATAACAAGCATTAAACCATATAATTAAGAAGTAATTAGCGATATAACAAATTATACACTGTATAGATATCAAATATTTATACAAATCTGAGATGGCATGTAGGCACAACCCTAATAGTATTGAAGATTATTCTCATTACTACAAAATTGATGATGAAATATACTATAATCTCAATACAGTATAGTAAAAAGTCAAAAGAAGAAGTCAGAATAAACCAATCAAAAGAATAAGCTAGAAGAAGCTAAAGAATTCAGAAAAAGACATAAAAGTCAAAAAGTTGAATATTAAAAAGCTGTAAAAATTAATAAAGTTTGGTAAAAGTTAGAATTAGATGAAAATTATAGTTGGTAGCTGAAATAGGAAAATTATTTATAGTTGTTAGTTGAAATAGAAAAAGATTGAGCTATAAAAGGCCTTTTAAATCTCTTTTAAAAAGGAGGAGAGAAAGAAAGTGGAGAGAAGATACGAGAGAGAAAGCTAGAGAGGCCTTGTTATCTCTAGTCAATAATCTACAAAATTAGCTAATAAAAAAATTCTTGCTTTTAAGTAAGTTTTCTTTACTCTTTTAAATTTTTATTCATATTATGGGGTAAAAAGAAGTCTTGCATACACAATAAAAATATAAACTTTTATTTTAAAACCGTTTACAAAAGGTAATCTTTGTTATTAACAGTTGATGTAGTTTTATTTTATTTAAGTATAAGAATTAAGTAAAACCTTTGTTATTCTAAAAAATTCTTAAGATTTTACAAAAAGGTTATTTACTATTGGCTTAATTTGCCAAATATAAGTTTGATGAAAAGCTTGAAGGCGTGATTAGGAAAGTTTTAGTAATATCCATAGTTTTATGAATAATTTAATGGGTTTAAAGGGCTATTTTGATCAACAAACAAAATCCTTCTTCTTTTTGGTATCAAAGCCTTCTTTGTATTTGTTTTTAAATAAAAATTTATTTGAGTAGTTGTTATGGTTGACTTAGTTTAGTTTATAATGTGTAGTATTTTATGTTGAAAATCACTCGTTTAAAATAAAAAATCTCATATTAAGGTAAAATATAAATTATTGAAAATTTAGGCAAAAAGCTATTGTAGAAGTAACATAGATCCAGTTCATGCTACTTATAACATTAAAGTTTGAAAAACTAGAACTATTAAAAGAAGAATTAAAAAGTTTAGCTGTTTAAGCAAAACTTTATGTGTAAAAAGTTAAAAGTTTTTATCAAATTTTGTAAAAGAGCATCTTTCCTTGAATTATATAACTTGTTATTAGAAATAGATATAGACAGACATAATTTACATTTAGGTAGACTAAAATATTGCTATTTAAACATCAATAAAAATTGGTAACTTATAAAAATATTTATAAAGATAAGAATAGTAGAAGCATTTATTTATGTTTAAATAAATATTTAAATTTAGAAATTGGAGATTTTAAAAAAGTAAAACTTAACATTTCAAAAAAATAATTTAAGTTACAGTGCAATAAAAATCATCTAGAAAATCAATATAAGCATATTCCACATACTATTAATCAGTAAAATTTTATAGTAGACTTACTAATAAATTTAGACTTTGACATAGATAAAACTAACAAAGCATTAATAAATTTAGTTCACTTTTTTCAAAATAGCATGATAAATACTCTTAAAAAAAACCTAGACTATATTAAAGAATAATAACATATTTTACAGAAAAACAAATTAGTAGATTTCCTAATAAAAAAGAAATAGTAGACTTAATATAACTTATAGATAATAAAACTATTAAGCTTATAGAACTAGAAATAAGAAAGTTAATTCATAAATTAAGTGTTGAAGTAGAAAAGATAAAAGAACTCAAAAAGATTTACAAATACAATTAAATAATATTAAGAAAATAGTTACTGAATGAACAAAACTAATAAAACCTATTAGATACTTTATTAAAACTAAAAGAAAAAATATCATCCCTTACATCCACAAGATTTATGGCACGTTTGGTTGAGCTTTTTAAATTGAGCTTTTAGAAGTATAGCTTTTTAAAGTAGAGCTTTTCAAAGTAGAGTTTTTAAGAAAAAAATATTGATAGTTTGATTGTCAATTTAAAAAATTATTTTGAAATATTAGATAGTTTGGTTACACCTTGTTAAAGTGCTTATTTATTATTAAATTATCAAAAAGGATATTTAATAAAACTTATATTCAAATTTTAAACAATTCAAAATTTTTTATATATAAATTTAAATTTATCATGTAGTTTTATAAATTCAATTTCTTAAAACACAATAATCAAGTAAAATTAATATATAGTAATCAACGAATCAATATAAATTATTATATTTTGTATAAAATTAAAATAAATTAATATTTATTTTTATTTAAAAAATAAAATAATCTACAAAAGATTTTAGTAGATACTAATATAACTCTAGATAAATCAATAGATAATATTAGATAAAGAACTTGACAGGATATAAAAAAAAAACAATAGTAAACAAAACTTTAAATATTAAAGAACTTTTAGGACTAAAAGTACTGATAAAAAACAGTGAATCTAATAAGAAAACCTAACATAGACATCTCTTTATGTGAAATAGTAGGAAGAGCTTAAAATTTCTTTAATAAAGAAAAAGTAATTATACAAAAAACAGAAGACACAATAGATGAAGAAGATACTATTAAGTTATTATAAATAGGATTTGAATAAATTAAAAGAAAGAATAATCTATATAAGGTAGGAATTGTAGGAAAAAAATTAAAAATAGCTTATATATTTAGTTTGTACACTAAGCTTTATGTATTTACAAAATTCATCTATGTCTATATCTATAATGAGTATGCATTCTATAACTCCTATTTTATTTCTAAGATCTATTTTAGTACTTGGTATTTTAGCTTGTTTATGGTCATAAAACTTATTATCATATAAGTATAAATGAGCTTTAGTATCTAATCTTTCTCTTGCTTAGCTTAATACTCTTATTATTATTACTCCCATATGCATATCTACAATTTTTTTTGTTGTTTTAAGTATCTTCTACTTTATTGACTTATTAATGTAAATTCTTGACTATTATTAACTATTGTTAATTTTATTTCATCTTTATAAATATATAATCTATTTTAATTTTTCTTAAAATTCTTTCATTATATAGACTCTTTCTTTTAATTTGTTCAAATTCCATTTCTAATAACTTATTAGCATCTTCTTTATCTAATATATCTTTTGTTCTTTCTATAATTTGAAATAGGATATCATGATAATATTACAAAAAAAAATTGCCGTAATCTTTGTTATAATAATCTAGAAAACAATCAAGATGCGAAAATAGAAGTAAGTAGATGTAGAACTGTTGTTTAAAGAACAAATTGTGCCGACAAAAGCAATGATAGATACAGGAGCTAATATGTGTGTTATACATTAAAGTTTAGTACCAAAATAATATAGAAATAAGTTAAAAATACTAATAAACATTAGATAATTATAAGAATGAAATAAAATTAGTAATAGTTAATAATATATAAGAATTTACATTAGTAAGTCAACAAAGTAGAAGATACTTAAAATAATAAAAATTCAAAGACATGCATATGAGAGTAATAGTAATATGAGTATTAAACCAAGAAAAGAATTAGATACTAAAACTCATTTATATTTATATGATAGTATGTTTTATGATCATGAACAAGCTCAAATAGCAAATGCTAAAATAAGCCTCAGAAATAAAATAACAGTTGTAGGATGTATACTCAATATATATGTAGACCAATGAATTTTGAAAATATATAAAGCTTAATGTATAAATTAAAGGATATAAAATGAACGCAAAATATAAAAATATTAGAATAGAAATATTCTTTTTAGAAAAGCTTTATAATAAATATCATAAAAAATTTAGATTTGAAAGAAGAAATATTATAGAAAATTTTAAAAGTTAATATGTTGATATGATAGTCCTTAAAAAATTAACTTATAATGAACTAAAAGTATTAGAATGGAAGTTACCAAATTTAGAAAATGAAAGAATAATAGAAATGCCTGAAACAAGTCATATATATATATATATATATATAAAATCAAGTTTTCTAAAAATTTAGTAATTACAAGAAGATAGAAAATACAGGGATAGAAAGAAGAAGAAGAAGAAGAAATAGTACTAAATATGGTATATATGAAAATAACAATAGATAAAATCAAAACATTAAAAGTCAATATACAATAAATTATAGAACAAATATTAATGAACCTTCTAAATATTTTTAAAAAATAAAATTTTTGAAGAACTGTGTAACAATTACAAATGAAGATATAAATAAAACATTAATAGATGAAGTAGACTTTTCACTTTTTTAGTTAGAAGAAATATGTTATATAAAACATAAAGTATACGTAGGAGAAGAAGATTAAAAAAAACCTAAAATAGGAGAAAAAATACTAGAGCCAATAATAGAACCATCTAATGTAGAAAAATAGGTAAAAAAAAAAAAGAAATATTTGCTAGTAAAGAAAAATATACATAAGCAAAAAAGAGTCTTTAGAGCTGAAATTAAATTAAAAAATTGGAAAACTTTACCAAAAGTTAAAAATATATTAGTTTTAAACTTACAAAGACATAAACCAGGAGTTTGGAAACATGTTTTTCATGAATGAGAAGGAATTTGTTAGGATGCTCAATGGAAGCATTAATAGTAATAATAAACCCAATCTATAAACTTATTTATTTAGAAAGTACTCTAGGAATTAATGAAAAAAAATATATATATATATATTTGGGATGGAGAAAATGAATGAAAGACAATAATAAAGTATAATTAAAATACGAATATTACAAAAACTTTTTTGATCACACTTTCAAACTTTTCATCAAACTTATATTTAGCAAATTAGGCCAATGAAAAACCATTTTTTTTTTTGCAGAATCTTAAGAATTTATAAGAATAGTAGAGGTTTTACTTTGTTCTTATATTTAATTACAACAAAACAACCTCAATTGTTAATAACAAAGATTGCCTTTTGTAAATAATTTTTAAACAAAAACTTATACTTTTGTTGTGCAGGCAAGACTTATTTTATCCCTAAGTATAAATAAAAATTTTAAAAAGTAGAGAAAACTTACTTAAAAGTAAATGCGTCTTTATTAGTCAACTTTGTAGATTACAAGGCTTTAAATAACAAATTTTTTTCTCTCATATCTTCTCTCTACTGTATTTTTCTCCTATCATTAAAAGAGGTTTACAAGGCTTTTTATAGCTTTATCTTTTCCTATTTAAACTAACAACTATAAATAATTTTACTATTTCAACTAATAACTATAATTTTCATCTAATTTCTAACTTTTACCTAACTTTATTATTTTTTTTACAACTTTTAATATTCTACTTTTTTACTTTCGTCTTTTTTTGAATTGTTTGGCTTTTTTTAACTTTTTTTTTTTGACTAACTTATTCTTTTAACTTTTATTGTGCTGTATTGAGTTTGTAGTGTGTTTCATCATCCTTTTCGTAGTTATCAAAATAATCTTCAATACTTTGTTACTTCAACTTTTTCTATTCTTAGATCTTGAAAAGATAAATGTCTGTATCTGAAATGAGATATATCCAAGGCATTGGATATCGCATGTTTTTTTCATTACAGGTTCATTGAAAAGGAGACATATGAGATGTGTGTCCAATAAGCCTTGATTTTATGGAGTTAATATAATCATAATACTTTTGAGCTCTATACTTTTGTAGATATTGAAATGAGACATTTTTAAGCTCAGGGTTTGATCTTTTTAGTCACAAACTCCATTATTTGATTATAGGGTATAATAACAATGTAATAGTAAGTAGGGATAATCATAGGTTTTAAAACAAATATATCTTTAGTTTTTTGTGAAGGTTTTACTTTTAGTTTTAAAGACTCCTTTTGTATGTTTGTGTGTATATATATATATATATATATGTATGTATTATTTATTATCAAGTATTCTTATTTTTTCTAAATATTTTTCTATATTAGACGGTTGTATTCTAGGCTCTATAATTTTAGTATCATTTTCTCTTATTTCAACATTTTTATTCTCTTCTCCAATATATACTCCAAGTTCTATATAACATATTTCTTCTAATTGAAAAAGTGAAAAATTTTAGTTCATATATTATTATTTTATCTATATTTTCATCAATAAAATTTAAATTATTACACATTTCTTCAAAACAAATTAAAAAAAATATTTGGAAAGTTAATTAAATATTTATTCTATAATTTGGACTCTATTGACTTTTAATATTTTAATTTTATTTATTGATATTTTTATATTAGTGAAATTTGTGTTCATATGCAATCCTAATTTTGTATGAATATTGCATTTTCATACTTATGCAAATAAATATTTCATTAAAATGCTAATTATTTTTATTAAAGTAAGATGTTTGTAATATTTCGGACATTGTATTAATCTGAAGGAGTTTAGATTAGGTCTAAAGAGTTAGAACCTTATCTGAAATGGGACAAAGATCTGAAAATATACTTGCAATGACATATCTGCAAATAGTTACAAGCATTGTTAAGAAATATCATTGTGTAAATATGTTCTCAAATTAAATATTCTTGATCTATTTTCAACGATGCAAAGTCTATCGAATGGAATCGATTAATATAGATCAGTGTATGTCTATATCTGGATAGTTCAGATGGTTAATCTTAGCAAACCATGAGCTTAGTGGAAACTCATATAAATATACATGTCTTTAGTAAGGATTGAATATTGAACTAAACTCAATGAAGACCTCCAATAGATTTTCTATAAATTCGTCAGTGGAGGGTATTCTCGAGTTGAGTAGTATTCGTGCTCCTAAACCTGTGCACCATGGTGGGCTTATGAGTGATCCACCATACTTAGGTTTCACATATGTTAGAAACTTTTTATGGTCTGATCGCTGGGTGTCGCAGGATATGATCCGATACTTATGGAGTTTGGTGTGTATAGATATGAGATTCATCAACTTATGTGGGTAAGTTAAATATTCAAATGCTCTAAGGTTGTATTCTAGGAAGTCATATGGCCATAAAAATTTAACTCGAGAAAGAGTTTCTTGTAGAGTAAATAATATTGCAAAGGAATTTGCGTATATTATTTATTGGAATACGAATCAAATAGATAAGTTTATGGTTAAGTAATAGAGGACTTGACTTTGTTGATCTATGTCTCCACTCTTTCAGGATATTAATGATGGAGAGATTGTACGAATATGAATTAGCCTCAACGTGTGTGGTTTAACTCTCCATTTTGTATTATCCATAACGTGTGTGTGGGGGGCATCAGTTATGAACTTACGAAAATATTTCGTGAGACAAAATGAGTGTAAACCTAGGAGTTTCACTAAATGAAGTGTACGCGTTAAGTACATGAGTACCGCACCGGATCAAATTGTTAGATTTAGAAATTTTTTGAAAAATATGAATTTATTTCAAGGTCTCTCGGAGAGTAGTTAAGGTTTAAGTTTTAGATCTAAAAATGTGCCAAGTGAGACTTGACACTTTTATCTACCTAGTGTATATCTCAAATTATGCCAATAATTTGTATGGGTAATAAATTAGGTATTAATAAATATAACTACTATTTAAATAAAATAATTATTATTTTATTTAAATTAAATTAATTATTCACTTATTTATTTCAGAGTCTTTCGGAGGAGTAGTGAAGGTTTAAATGTTAAATCTAAAATTATATCAAATGAGATTTGATACTTTTATTTTTTTAGTGTATATCTCAAATTATACCAATAATTTGTATGAGTATTAATTTAAACACTAATAAATATAATTTTTATAAAAAAATAAAATTTATCAATACAATTTACTTCATTCTTTTTATATTTGTTTATTTTTTATTAGATAATATAATGTAAAAGAAATGTGTTTAAAAGTAAATGGTTGAACCAAAATGGAGAAGAAATGTCTTAATCAGTTAATGACAAAATGAATTTACATGTATATTTATAATACATGTACTGGTCATTTTAAATATTTTTTTATGTTAAATAATAGATGGCATAATTTTATAAGTCAAAACTCTACATTTTTATATTTGATTCGCTCATTCAATTTACAAATTGAAAAACATATTTTGTCATGCTTTAGTTTTAATATGTGGTGGCAATATATTAAGACTTTGGAAGCAAGAGCTGGCAGTTATATGTAGATTATTTGTCACTAAATTCTTTCTCAAATTGCCAAAAGAACAAATATGTAACGAAGCATTTTAAAAGTATTGTCATGTTTGTTTATTTGTCAAATTACTCGTCTTTTATTAGTTAATTGATAGGTAATTGTTGCTTATATATATTTGATAAATGACAGAAAGGATATATGAAAAGAAAATTATTTTCAATTTTACAAAAGTTAAATGTTAACTTTGAAACTCAAGTCCGAAAGACAAAAATAATAAAAGCAAAAAATTGTTTCAAATATTTTTAAAAAAAAAGCTATTATTTTAATTTAAAAAAGTTCATTATGTTCTCAACTAGAATTGTTAAAAATATGCTTTAAGAGTGAGTTCTTTAATCTTATTAGTGTAATTAAATTAAATTTTAATATATATTATATTTCTGCTGTATTGTATGTGAGACATACATATTTAAAAATTTTAAAATACACATATTTATCTGTAGCATAATACACACGCACATAACACTAACATATATATACTATATTTATTACTATTTTTTCTTCGTCTTCTTCTTTTATCTCTAATTTTTTATCTTCTTATAATTATTAAATCTTTGTGAAACTTATTTATATATATATCTTGTTTCAGGCCTTTCTATCATTCTTCTATTTTATAAATTTAGTAACTTTTATTCTAATTCTTTTAATTCATTGTGAGTTAATTTTTTAGGGACTAACATATCAACATATTAACTTTTAAGATATTATATAATATTTCTACTTTTAAATTTAAATGATTAAATCTTTTTATCATATTTATTATAAAAGCTTTCCTTAAAAAAATTTTTTATTCTAATATTTTTATATTCTGCATTCATTTAAAATTTTTAATTTATACACTAAATTTTATATATTTACAGAATTCATTTATGTCTATATCTATATTAAATATACATCATACAACTAATATTTTATTTTTAATTTTTATTTCAGCACTTATTATTTAAGTTTGTTTATGGTTAAAAAACCCACTAGGGGTTCTAAGAGATATTTGTAGGGGTGCAAGAGCTCTATAGAATACAGATACCATGAGCCAACCAAATTTAATGGGCCTGGCTCAGTCCATTTAGCCCATTTCTCCCAGTTTCCTCTTCCGTTATTTTAGAAGATTCAACTTGTCTGGTTTAACACTGAAGCAAGTCAATTATCCAACATAAACAAATTTCTAATTTATTAATTAAACTTGTAATATTTTTTTTTCCCCTTGTTTGCATTATATCGTCGCTGCGATGTAGTATAAGCTTTGTTTCGCCAAGAAAAACAAAAATGATGTCTCCAAGGCCAATCTCTGAAGATTGAGGATCTGCTAATTTCGGGTAATAACAATATATCTCAAATTCATTTTTTTTTTTCCGGTTTGTTCTTCGCTCCTTGCGTTTTTGCAAAACCCTAATTTCTGTTTGGTTCCGTGGAAAAGGAAGGAGTTTTGAATTTAACATTATGTTTCATGTTTTATTTTGGTTCATTATAGGCTCGGTAATTGAGTCAGTTTCAGCTAATGTAGTCACATAAAGACTTAAATATAAGAGTTCAAAATTTAAGTTAGTTTTTATTTTCCTTGCGTTTTCTTGGGGACCAATTAGGGCGCTACTCAGAACCCACTAGCAAAATTTATTATTTTTTAAGCTAGAACAAAGAAATTGAAGTGAAAATGAAATTGATAATAAAATAAAATATCTAGTTTTATGTTCTTAGTTTTCTGCTGAGAGAACTATTAAGTACGAAATATTAACAAAAGTGAAATATTTAGTTTAGCAATATTGGTCTCAGTTGAGTGAAATTTATTATGCTAGTTGACTGATTTGGTGAAATGTTTGCATAATATTTGGCTTGTCTGAACGAACCAAATATTATGATCTTATGCGGGACCTGCCAATCCTGTTGGCGAAGTACCAAAAACTTCAGCGCAGATGATGTACTGAGATTTTTCTGAATGACTTTTGGTGTTTGGTTTGGATCTAGTGTTTGATGAGACGATTTTTCTTTTTAGTTGAAATTTGAGTGTTAACACAGAAAATGAATTGTTTTAGATTTAACTAGTTACAATTGTTAGTTGGATAACATAAATGAGAAATTCTTAAGCTTCTAATCTATTTGTCTGTGCACTATGTTTATTTTGGCGTTGTGTGTTCTTAACAAATAGCAGCTGCAAATGGTTTACTGATGTGTTTACGTTTTCCTCTAGCCGTACTGCATTACAGATAATCCATATTATTGCAAACTTTCTGAGGATATGGTCTGTTTACTCCATGTATCGCTATTTGTCTCAAACGGGAGCTTCAGTAACACTTTTTATCCTCTGTTGTTTGGTGCCTTCATCCATTCTATTTTTGCTGCTGCAAAAGCCTTGGAAGGGCAGACCACTCTTGAATACACAGGTTATGTGTTTATCGAAAAATGAGAGAAATGGAAGTCAGAATTAATGTTCAATGATCTGCTGTTATATTTTCTTTGTAATTGATGTTAGTTATTTACTTTTTCAGATAGTGCCCTCTGTGATAAATGGAGGCATAACAGCTTTATATTTTATCTTGTGGGGAAAGGGCCTCAGATCATGTGGACCAATTAGGTAAGTTTTCTAATGCTTATAGAAGTTTCCAGCTAGTTCTTGAGTTTATATATATATAAAGTGCCTGTCTTTCTATTGTTAGGGTTTTATTTTTCATTGATTTATCGTCACTTTGAGAAACATGATTTTGTCATTTAAGGAATGAGCTTAGATTCTAGACTGCCTTATTTGCAGTGGACAGTTCAAATTATTTCAGGACAGCGTTCTCACTTGACTATGTTGATATCCTTTTATCCTTTTAACACGATGTAATTATTTTTTAAACCCTAGTTGTTGGCTTCTATCATGGACTAATCTGCAGAGGACTTCACTCAACTTTTTGCTGCTGCTTGGTCACATCTTTGACAGACTCGAAACTATTACTGTTTAAGAAAAAAGTAGTAGTTTGTAGTTTCTTGCTAGAGATAATTTTTATATGTTTGATTGTGGTTTAGTGATCCTTGAGATATTATTTTAGGTTCTAGGCCAAGATTGTACACTCATTAGCGGTCTGCTGGTTGAGGCATCATAGCTTTAACTGAAGTTAATGAGCTTATGTTGTCTTACCTTGTTCTCTTGCTGCTGGATAAAGTCTTCTCCCCCTTTCATGTATTGTTTTATAATGGGTAGCTGGTGCTGATTTTAACCTGCTGCTTTTTTTTTTTAATTAATTTTATTGTATTATTATTATTTTTATTTGTACTAGTGAAAAAGGACCAAAAAAAAAGATACCTTAGTTGTCCACTGGTAGCTCAAGAGCAAAACTATATGAAAATTATCTCATTATATTTATAATTGCATACTCTATACTCAAAAAGCCTGTAATCCTCTTGGCAAAGACTGCTTCAACCATACAAGCTAGATTGCAACCCTTCCAATTTTGCCGAGTGAAAAAAAAATGAAGTGTGTTGGAAAATCTTGACTCTGAGGCCTATAGAGATGCAAAATTTTATTTTTTTTCTTGCCAAATTGCCCACAAAAGCAATAGGACTGCAGACTTCCATAGAGGTTGTCTTCTTCTTTATTTGATCCAAAAGGATATCACTTGGTTCCTTATTTTCCTTTAACTAGGCAAGCTAAGTATTTCTTTTTGCTCTTGTTCTCAAATATTTGAGAAAATACATTTGATTAACATTTGTTTTGGCCTCTAGAGCTATATTGGCAGAGTATTCTGGTGCTATTCTTGGAGTATTATCTGCAGTATTGTATGGACGAAGGGGCCGTGTCTGGAAAAAGGTAGCTCTCGAAAAGACGCTCCAATGTTTTATGGATTTTGAATGTTGCTTATAGTATTGCTTCACCTCAATTAAATAGCACTTTGGTGGACACTTACACATACATTTGTTGTCCTGTGATTGAGGACAAGCTTAGCTTTATCATGTGGTTAAGGACAAACTTGTATCCTATCAATACCATTAATCATTTCCTTGCCATATTCATGGACAGCAAGTTTTGGAATGTTGGTTGAAAATTGAACCTAGTTGAATTTTCACTTCAAATTTCAAATCCTAAGCATTGTATTTAAGCAGTTATGACACATGGGATCTACATAATAATTTATTATCATGTTGGATGCTCGAATTGAAGATTGTAGAATTTGTTTCGTCACTAACTATAATGGTTTTTCCTCATCTCTGACCAGGTAGGTGGACTTATTGCAATGTTGGCATCTTTCTACTTGTTATCACAAGGCTTCGCATCAGCAACTTCTTCTCCATTCTATATCCTTCTTTGCATTAAACTTTTCCAAACTTTGAATTAATTTAAGTAAATAAAGTTGCTGATATATAAGCAATCCTCTTTTGTCTTCCCTTTTATCTTCCTCTTCTTTTTCTTATTGTGAATACTTGGCTATTTTTACTATATACTGATAAACTTAACCTAAATATACCTTTGAAAGATAGCCTTGATACAGAGGTTCACACTGAACAATTACTGGGAATGAAAGCGATGGCAGTTCCCATCTTTGCTGGAATCCTATCAGGTTTGAGGAGAGTGATTGCACGGCGTGTTTCACTCAAGGTGTTGACATTTATCTATCTATAATTATCTGTTTATTTTCCTTGTCATCTCAAACTTATTACTATTTGTCCCCATCATCTCCTCTCTATTTGTCTAACTGGTGAAAACTAACCAATAACCACGGTGACATCAACTGTTGCCACACTCTGCTCTTAGAGTACACTCAAGAGGCGACTGCATGCTATCACTATTGCTTCTGCAACATGTTTTCTGTTTCCTGTGGCCATGTGGGACTTAATCATAGTAAGTGTTGTTGTAATTCCATCCTAAGTGTGACTTTAAACATGTTTCTGGAATAGTATATTAGTTTTGTAATCTTTCTTGGGTTTGGGCTTGATGAACCACTTCAGGGGTCAAAATCCAGTAGCAGCCTAGAGTTGCCATTTTCTGCATGGGCTTTTCTGAGCACTACTCTCTTTGGAGTTATCTTGATATTCTATGTTGACTGTATGGCAGAGGACAGGTACCTTCTATTAAAGTGCTTCTCTGGCTACAATTTAGTGTATATTGGTTAATTGACCTATTAATGATTGATACATCTTTTTATGTTTTCAGGTTGCACATGGTGTTTTCTTCTCCAAGACATTTAATGGTGGCTGGAGGATGCATTATTGTCATGGAGATTGCATACAAGATGCAGTTTTCTCTACCAGGCTTTTTATTTTGCTCCTTAATATTGGGCTTTGGTATGTATAACTTTTTCCTTTTTCTGAACTTCTCTCCAGTTTCACCATTTATGCTTTGTCCTCTGCATAGAGCTAACAGCTGCACGTGCAACTTTGAAGTAGTGGCATATCAGCAAATCCTAAACCTCTCCTCAAACTATTACTTTTGTGCATGGTTCGACTTGATAGTGACATTGGTCAAGAAAATCAATCAGTACAATTTTATGAATTATTGTGCTTAAATTTTTTAGGGATATATGAGGCTACTTCCCTGGACTGTAGCATGAAAGACACTTTTCAAAAGGAAGATCTATCAAATGGGATGTTAGGGGATGCACTTCAAATGTCTGCACTTCCAACCTAGGAGTATGTTTAGTTTTTGCAAATGAATTTTTTATTTCCACATGATCTCTTTCTTATCTATACTGCTTTAATTCTTGGTATTTTATAAATTTAAAAGTTCTACTGCAAATTGGGGGGCTAAGGAGAGCATATGAGGAAGTTAAACAGATCTATGAGGGCAGCTCTGGAGCTTTTCAAACAAGAGAGAGATGGATGGATACATCTCTCTCATTATGCCTTCATTTTTGTTCTTCCTTTCCGGTTGTGGGTGTGATGCCGGTTTTGGAGTATCTCCATTCTCCACTTTACTGATTCTGACTGGATACTTTTCCGATGTATTTGCAGTTTCAGGTACATCTACAGCAATTGTAAACTTTCATTACTCGTGGAAACGATAACTTTTGTATCCAGAAGCTATCAGATATATAGCACAGGTTGCTCAAGAACTCCCAGCCAAATTCGTAATGGTTGAAGTGAACGGGATCTCCCAAGATAATGCTGAAATGATAGGAAACCTCTGAACAAATTATTGATAGTTCGGACATTGCATATGGCATGATGGGAGCCGCATGAGAAAATGAGACTGCCAAATTTTCAAGATGGTCTCTTTTGTTCATAATCTATGCTCGACAAACCCGTGAATTGATTTTACAAACAGTTATAACTGTATGGAGAATTTACTTTCAATTAATGAAAATTTCTTAAAATAGTCGGACATTATATCTGTAAAATCAAAGCACAAAGTAAAATATAGGCAGTGCAAACGAATGGTATAAAGGCATTGTTGATATTTTACCAGCTTACCATGCATATGCGAATGATGTGGCTTGTCCTTGTGTTTCAAATTGTTCTGAGTTTCACTAGGGTAGACGGTTAATGGTGTCTCTTGATATCAAGCAGAACAAACTTAAAACTACTTGAGGTGTAATTTCATTGTCAGCTGTCAAACTATAAAATCTTTGCTTCAAGGATGTCAACCTCGTGTTCTAAATCTACCTAAATGGCGGTACAGCAACTGCATTTACCCAACTAGAAGGAAATTGCTACTCTTAAAGTCTTTTCTCATCAAACGACACGAGTTCTTATTTATATTGTCCAAGTACTTAATTATAACTATATTAAATTTGAGGGTCACCCTACAGCGCAGTCGGTTGTACTACTGTGCGGCCACTGGTTACCGCCCTTAGATTGCATGAATTTGCGTCTAATGGTTCAGCTTTAATCTTGCAAAAAAAAAAAACTGGAAACCGGTTCGGTCGTCAGAGTCGATGACTGGTTGGAAAATATCAAATGGCTTGTGATCCTTAAATATTTGGAATAAGCACATCTATGCAATTTGAAAAACACACCCAAAGGTTCAACTTGACATGAAGTCATTAAATTTCATTTTTTATAATCATACATTATTACTTCTACTCTTCTAGAAAGTAAAATAGTTATTAACTTTTAAGGTGCATATAAAATATTTGAAGAAAAATTACCTATGCAAACTAAAAGATATCTATGGCTCAAAATGGGCATAGTTGGACTTTTAGTGAGTGGTTAAAAAATAAGATAAGATTACATTATATATTTATAATTGCATCTTGAGAGTTTTAGGTATCAAATGACGTTAAGAACAATGTGCTCATAAATGGTATAGTAATCATAAATGGTATAGTAAGGTGGTTGACAAAAAATCTCGCTTGTTAGTCATTACATATGCTAGATACTTTGTAAATGATTTTAAGTTTGTAACTAGAGCTTAAAACAATAACTGGATGACACAAAATTATGGTATTAATATTGTTACAAAAACAATGCAAATAGCTAATTCGCAGGATAAAAATTCATATTTAGAGAAAATGGTCTTTTATGGAGTTTTTGATGGAATATAAGAACTTGATTATCTCATGTTTAGCAAGATAGTGTTCAAGTATGATTTGGGTTGATAGTAAAGGTTTTGTTACTGTCAATAAATTAGAATTTAGAATTGTTGACTTGAATCAAATTAGTCATAAACATAAAAGTTTTATATTAACTTCTCATGCCAAGCAAATGATTTACATGAATGATAAAAAGATGATACTAAAGTAGTGGTTTGTTCTATGGTCGAAAGAGTCAATAAATTTATAATTTCTAATGAGTGTGATGATATAGTATGCTCTATTGTCTAAAATATTGTCTTTGGTTAAGATTGATGATAAAAATGATGTTGCAATATATTCGAGGACAAGTCACTGCTATTGTTGGTTTACTTATTCATTCATTTGTTTAAATTTTACTCTTTTTTAATTATAAATTCAATCAAGTTTGTTTAATTTTAAGTTACCTGTTTATTAACCTTTTATTCTATTTTGATGCAACAAAAGTTTAGATTAACTTTGAAACGCAAAAAATAAGTCTTGCATTGTATGAGAGTCTTTCTAAAGAACTTTAGATACGCCCTAACACAACAAAATATTATTGTATGCAAGAATGATTGCATCAATTAAGTTTACCACCCTTAGAATACCCGAACATTAAGAAAGACTTTGGAAGTTGTTTATTGATGGAGTATTATATGAGTCATTTGAGGTAAGTTAACCTATCAATCAATTATTTTTTGTATAATAAAAAATTAATAACAATGATCTCACATACCCATTTTATGTATAGATTTAGTGTCAAGGAAAAAGAAAGGTGTGCCAAGAATACTTACAACATTGTTTGGGTAGCACTGGTTACAAAGACTTGTATATAAGAATGGTAAGTATTTAGTCAATTTAAATACTATTTTTATAAGTGTTTTTCAAAATATATCATTCTAAATAGATTGTACTTTAACTCTTGTATTTGCTAAAAAAACAATGGGAATTTAAGATAGATATGAATCGAAGTGTATTATGGAAGAAGGATCTAATGAAAAAAAAATGGAGAATATTCGAAGTGAAGCCAAATGTTACAAAATGTGTAAGGAGGTATCAACACTATCAACATTAAATCATTTTTTTTTATACAATAGTGGTATTCATAAGTTAATGACATTATAGGAGGAGCTATAAAGCCAAGTGGAATAAGAGTCTTCCAAACCAAACATAAAGAATGACATTCTAGCTATAACCTTGAGAAGCTGCTAAATAAGAGTAAAATATAAGGTGTTGGCTAATTCATCACTTCATTCATGTATCTTTTTATCCTAAAAGATTCTATTATAGCTCATAATAAAAGGTTACATGAAGCAAGGTTTGCATTGTTGACTTCACAAGTAAATGCACTTAATGCAAAGGCAAATAAAAAATCTAAAATTGAAGTTGTTACCTGCAATTTCCTTTTAAATGCCACTAAACTAAAGGTCAATTGTGTTGGAACTTTTTGTAGAAGAGAATTTGATATTTTGATTAACAACTTGAATTGTTGTCCTTTTTTTGTGCATTCTAATAGACATTTTACAAGATTTTAAATACTACATCACTGGAATTCAAATGCTAGTCTAATGCTTATCTTATCTAGATAACAAACTGAAATTTAAATGTTAGTCTAATATTTATCTTATCAAGATAACAAACTGAAATTTAAAGACTTGAACTTAAATTCAAAAATATTTTTCTTGTCCTGGTTTTTAGCAACAAACATAGCACTCTTCAACACTCCTCTTTACTATTTTTCCTGTAGATTCCAATCTTTATTTTTAGATTCTTAAATCTTGTCTTAACCAAGCCGTTTGTAAGGATATCAGTCAATTGCTCTTCATTGTTGCAGTAAACAAGCTTGACTTCTTCACTCTTCTGCAATATTTCAGAAAGTAATATTTTACTTTGAAGTGTTTAGTTTTGCAATGAAATAAGGATTATTTAAAATGGCTATAGCAGCTTGATTGTCCACATAAAGTATTGTTACATCATCTTGCTTCAGCTTTAAATCTTCCAATATTTTCCTTATCCAGATAGCTTGATTAACAGTAGCAGCTGCTGCTATATACTTTGCATTAGTGGATTATGCCACCATATTTTATTTCTTCACACTCCAGCTAAAGCAACCTGATCCAAGACTGAACAAGTAACCAAAAATGCTTTTCATATCTTCACATATTCCAGCCCAGTCACTATCTGTGTATCCATGTAAGAATAACCTTTCTTTCTTCTCAAATCTAATTCCATGATCCACAATACCTTTAAGGTATCTTAACACTCTTTTAGCACTTTTCATATGCACCTCTTTAGGATTATTTTGATGTTTTGACAATACATTAACAATGTAGGATAAGTGAAAGAGCCCACATCCCTATGTAAGGTATTGTTCGCTTTGGGGTTCACGCACGCGTCCTTCCCCCTCATGATTTTGTCCTTTATAGGCGGAACGAATCACCATCCCCAAGATGCGCCTCACATAGGTACGCGTGATCACTCCTTATAAGGCCTTAACTTTGGACAAGTCTGCTCGATATGAGATTTGGGTTCTTACAATACCCTCCACCATCGAAAGAGAGCCTTCCTCAGCTTTGATACCAAATGAAAGAGCCGACATCCCTGTGCAAGGTATTATCCGCTTTAGGCTTCATGCACGTATCCTTCATCATCACGATTTTGTCCTTTATAGGCGGAACGAATCACCATCCCCGAAAAGGCACCTCACACAGGTACGCGTGATCACTCCTTATAAGGCCTACACTTTGGACGAGTCTGCCCAATGTGAGAATTGAGTCCTTACAACAAGTCAGGCCTTGTAGCTGTCAAGTACATTAAACAACCAATTATGTTTTTATAGTGAGTTTCCTCTACTACTTTTGCATTGTTCTGATAACAAAAATTTTCATTTAAAGCCAATGGTGTATCCATGGCTTTCGCACTTCATCTTGAATTTCTTAAGTATCTCAGTGGCATATTTCTACTGCCCTATAAAGATACTCTTCTCAATTTGCTGTATTTCTATTCCAAAGAAATATGTCATCTCATCAAGGTCATTGATTTCAAATTTCATTTGCATTTGTTCTCTAAACAGCATAATATGCTCAGTGTTATTTCTAGTGACAAGTAGATCATTAACATAGATAGATACTACTGTCAATTCTTCTCCTTTCTCTTTAACATATAATGTGAACTCACTAAGGCTTCTTTTAAAGTTTAACTTCATCAAGTACTCATCAATCCTATTGTACCAAGCTCTTGGAGCTTGTCTTAGCCCATAAAGAGCTTGTTTTAGCAGATAAACTTTCCTAGGTGCTGTCTCAAACCCTTATAGTTGTTCTACAAGTATCTCCTCCTATAAATGACTATTTAGGAATGTTGACTTCACATCCAATTGGTATATTTTCCAATGTTTCTGTGCTGTAATAGCTAAGAGTAGTCTGATTGTATCTAACCTTGATACTAGGGCAAAGCTCTTAGAAAAATTCACCTCAAACTGTTGTGCATAACTCTTTACTACCAATCTTGCCTTGAACTTATTGATTGAACCATCTACCTTTAATTTTGTTTTGAATATCCATTTAACACTAATGACTTTCTTGTTTATTGGCCTATCAACCAGTTCCCAGGTCTTGTTTTTATTGACCATTGATATCTCTTCCTACATTGTAACATGCCATCTCACATCTTTGACTGCATCTGCATATTTAGAAGGCTCAAGAATTGAAATGTTACAGTTTTGATATATATCAACCAGTGGCCTTGTTCCCTTTACAGGATATTCATCAATGTTGTTATCATTTTCCTGGTTTAGATATTGCCCTACAGTGGAAAGTCCTTTTACTTCTGTCTTGTCCCAATCCTATTCTCCTTCTTTATTAAAGAAAACATCTCTGCTGATGATAATCTTTTCTGCAGAAGGTTGGTAAATCCTGTAGCCCTTATTGAGCTGAGCATATCTAACTAGAATGTTAATCTTAGCCTTTTCATCCAATTTCCCTATTTTTACACTTGGAACATATATATAGCAGGGGCTACTAAATACCTTCAAAATTTTTCACAGTAGGCTTTGTCCCAAATCAAGCCTCATAAGGAGTTTTCCCTCTCATAGCCTTGGTCACAATTCTGTTCAGGATAAACACAGCAGTATTAACTGTCTCTGCCCAGAACACTTTTGGCATGTGTTTTTCAAATAACACACACCTGGCCATCTCTATAACAATCTTATTCTTCCTCTCACACAAATTATTTTATTTAGGGGAATATAGGGCAGTATACTAATGATCAATTTTTGCATTTTTACAAATTTTGATGAATTTCCTAGTTGTGAATTCACTTTCATTATCTGATCTTAGGGACTTTAGCTTACTACAACTCTGAGTTTCAACCTAGGTTTTGAACTTCAAAAACACCTCTACAACTTCTGTTTTGTACTTCAAAAAATAAACCCAAGTCATTCTACTAAATTTATCTATAAAAAAGATGAAATACCTACTGCCATTGAGTAATTCAGTAGCCATAGGACCACATACATCAGTGTGTACCAATTGCAGCTTTTCTAGAGCTCTCTAACTTTTTTTTGCTAGAAATGATCTTCTTGCTTGCTTTCCTAGTTGGCAGGCTTCACAAACTAGTGACTTATCTCTACTGTATTCAAATCTTAAGACAATTTTATCTTTTTACATATGCTCTAAAGCTAACATGTGATAATGTCGCATTCTCTTGTGCTATAGTTCGGATTATTTTATGGTGGCTGGATAAACGTTGCTACTGAACCATTCAAGACTGAAGCTTTTACCCTTTATACTAACAATGAAAAGTTCACTTCCACTAGGATCTGTTATTATGCATTTGTTATTCTTAAACACTACCGAGTATCCTTTCTCAAGAAGTTATCCCACACTTAATAAATTTTGGTCAATATCAGGAACAAGCAGAACATCACGTATCAGTTTTGTTTTGCCTGCACTTTTCACCTTGACAATTCATTTGCCTTTAACTGTGATGAGCTGCCCATTTCCAATTCTGACCTTTGACACTATAGTTTTGTCAATCTCCTAGAATGACTCATCATAGGTCATGTGATTAGTGTAACCACTATCAATGAGCCAAACATCATTAGGCACCTTGAAACCTGCAAAACAAATAACAACAAAGAGTTTATCTTCCTGTTGTTGATGCACTGTTTATGCTTGTGTTTGTGCTTGCTATGTCTCCTTTTGTTTGTTCTTACAAAACCTAGCAATGTGCCCCTTTTGTTTACATGATCTATACTCAACTTCGAAACTTTGCCAACAACTAGAAGGATGGTGATTTGTCCTACTGCAATAAGGACAAGGTGAGTATTTTGGTTTGTTGTCTCTACTAGAACCTATTCCTCTTTTCTTCTGATTCTTTTTGTTCTAGGACTTCCTCCATTTGTTCTCATCTGTGTACTTCATATACTCTTTGTCTTACAGGGCTCCCTCAACTGGTTCTACATTTCTGTAAGACCTTTGTTGTTCCTGTGCTTGCAGTGCATTGATCAGCTCAGGAAGAGTAATTGCTGATCGATCCCTTGATTCTTCAAGAGATGAGATTTTGAACTCAAACCTTTCAAGGAGTGTGACCAAAATATTTTTCACAAATCTCTTATTTGGAATTTGTTCTTCAAGCAATCTGACTAGGTTAACAATATGCATTAATTTATCAGCATATTCTCTAAACTTCTCTCCTTCCTTTATACTCTGCATTTCAAATTTCCTTCTTAAATTCAAGATTTGCATTTATCTTGATCTTGTATTGCCCTAGTATTCTTGCTTCAAGAGATCACATGCTTATTTTACTATCCCACAAGTTATGATCTTTGTAAAGATCACTTCTGAGACAGCAGAGAAGATACAGGTTTTGGCCTTAAACATCCTTCTCCTCTCCTCTCTTTGATTTCTTATTTAAGTAATAGTGGGATCTTCTGGTAAGGCAGTAACCTCACAAATCTCAATTAAATCCCAGAGATCATTTGCTTGTAAAAAAAATTCCATTCTCATTTCCTAAATCTGATAATTTTCACCATTGAGGATTGGTGGCGTGGCCGTGTAGTTGTTCCCTACCATTTATTTGGATTAGGTTTTTTTTTGTATTTTTTTTTAAAGAAAGAAAGAATAATTTCGAGTCTCTTAAGAAGAGAGCTTTGATACTAGTTCTGTTGGAACTTTTTGTAGAAGAGAATTTGATATTTTGATTAATAACTTAAACTGTTGTCCTCTTTTTGTGCATTCCAATAGACATTTTACAAGAGTTTAAATACTACATTACTAGAATTCAAATGCTAGTCTAATGCTTATCTTATCTAGATAACAAACTGAAATTTAAATGCTAGTCTAATGTTTATCTTATCTAGATAACAAACTAAAATTTAAAGACTTAAACTTAAATTCAAAAATATCTTTATTGTCCTGGTCTTCAGTAGTAAACATAGCACTCTTTAACAAATTGTCTTGTCTTAGAAATTTTAGGAAATAGAAAGTATAACAAATTACTTAAAGTAATTGATACATCTATAATTCGTATATATATTATTGAATTGTGTAATTGTTTTTGCAAGGAATACTATAAATGAGACAACTTTAAAACATTCTCCAGCAAAGAAGAGAACAAAGCAAAGAAAAATCCATCAAAGCAACTTGTTGTCATCATACCTATTTAGAAACCAACTGTTAGAAGATCTCCCAGAATTAGTCCAAGACCAAAAGATATATGTAATGAATCACCGACAACTCATAAAGGCAATAGTAAGAAAGCTTGTGCTTAGAAAGAGTATTAGAAATGTTATAAATTCAACAAAGCAAAACAATAGGTACTTGGCTATGGTTTCCTTAGTAGTTCAAAATTGCATAAGTTCAATAATAAAAGTAGAACATGAGTTATCTACCTCTGATTACTATTAGTTTACTTTGTTTAGTAAGGAGTGTGAGACCATTATAACTATGATATAATTGACCAACTTTTATCTCGAGATTAGGATAAAGTAAGTCAACTATAATTTATATTACAAAATTAAGATATACATTTTTTTTATATGGTTTATATATTATCTCTTTGGTTCGACCAACCTATGAAATAGCAGATGGTATCAATTTAGCAACTCTCTGCCTTTAGGATTTTCCTTTTTAGGCACCTCTTAGAGGACATGACATTCTAGTTTATTTGTGTTGTCCCAAAAAACTATCTACAGTAGATAATATAAATAATGCTAAAACATATACTAACCAGTGTTACTATATTGTTGAAAATTTGGCAATGTTACAACTACGACATGTTACTCTTCTCCCATATAACCCTAGGCATAACTTTATTTAAATTGATCTAATAAAAATAATTAACTTTGCACCCTTTTTCTAAGTTAACACAATTTGTCTTCCTTGTAACAATCATTAGATTTTAGTTTCCATTACTTTGCTGACATCCATTGTATTTTATCTTGATCTATTAAAGAATAAATCTTATGAAAATTTAGATGACATTGTCAATCAATTAAGATTGACTTAATTTTTCTTGTGTTATGTGTATGCAATTCATTTTGAATTTATTATTACTAATGGTTAATTTTCATTAGAGAGCTAAAATTCTTTTAATAGCTAAAACATCTAAGAAAAGTTAATCTACAATGGATTTATATCAATGTAAATATAAGCTTTCTTACTATCATATGTTTTGTATTTAATACTCATTTCTAAAATACAAGCTTACTTTGTGGTTTATATTTCTATTATTATATCTTCTCAAATAACAATTAATATCATATGCTTTATAGTGCCCATTGTAACTTGGCTCAATTAAGTGCGAGTATATTGTCATGAAATACATAAAAATAATTATTAGAGACATTACTGTAATGAAGAATAATGTATGTATCAAATAAATTATTGTAAAAATTTGTAATTTTAATGTTTGCAGTATTAACATATTCTATTTCATATTTCAAGTTTAAAGGAACTGATGCATACATTGAAAATACCATTTACTCGATCTATGATGAATTGACAATATTTGTTGACTTAATCACGAGAAAGAAAAAATAGGTATATTATTTTTGCTTAAAATGTATTAGAAAGTTTAAAGTATACATAAATTGTTCAACCTTTTAATTTAGTCTTACATTTTGTTTTTCTCTGTTTTGGCAGAAGTAAATTTAGAAGATTTTTTTTTTAAATGTTTTGGTGGAATGTTTTAGTTTATGGATTTCTTCTTTGATGATATGTGTTCAATCTTCCACAAATTTAGGATTCTATAATGATTATATACTTATATAAGACATAAAATTATGTTATCAACTTGTAACACTTATAAACTTAAATTGTCAACTATGGTCAAATTAGGAATGATTTTGGTTATATAGAACCTCTGTAATAAATTATAGATTTTATTTATATGAAGACATTGAATAATGATATTTTATTTCTAATGGATAACTGTTAATTGTTGAGATTTATAAAATATATATGCAATACAGGTTTCAAAATCTTCATTAAGACAATTTTAAATTGAATAAAATATTGCAATTATTTTTTATGCTATAGTATCAATAAACTTTTAACATCAATAGTGTCGTATTTTCTAAAATTATAGTGTCAATAATTTTTTAATACCATCATATTAGAAGCTTTTTAATACCTAAAATAAAGTGTTAGAAAGTTTTTGACACTGGCAACAATGATACTTTAATATTGTCTTTGTGAAACTATTTACAAACACCAAATTAGTATTATTGAAGTCCGTTTTTGTATTAGTGATTCATCAAGAACTTGGGTCTTTACGCCAAAATAGAGTGGCATATTTATATATATTTTTTACTTGGTGATAGTCATGAAAAATTTAGTGACCATCACAAAAAACTTGGCATCTTAATGAGTGAACTTGTTAACCGATTTATACATTTTTTAGACTTGATTACTATAAAAGAACTTATTGGCAGTCAAAGAACTTGGGTCTCAGCAATAAAAGCCTAAATCTTGGCACCCAAAATTGGTGACATATTTATACATTTTTTGGACTTAGTAATTATCATGAAAAACTTCATATCTTCATGATTGAACTTGATGACTTTTATGAAAAATTTGGTGACTATAGTTTTCAAGTTAATTTACAAAAAAGTTGGTTCTTAGCACCAAAACTTGATAACATATTTATACTTATTTTAGACTTGGTGACCATCACAAAAGATAATGTCTTCACAAGTAAACTTGGTGACTTCAATGAAAAACTTAATGACTACATTTTTAAAGTTAATTCATGAAAAACGCTAGTCTTGGCCAAACTAGTTAATGTATTTATATGTGTTTTGGACTTAGTGGTCATTACGAAAAGCTTGGTGTCTTCACAAGTAAACTTTGTAACTTTAACTGAAAAAACAACTTGGTAACTATAATTTCCAAGTTAATTAAATAAGAACTTTGGTCCTGGCAACCAAAATTGTTGGTACTTTTACATTGTTTTTCTTAGTGACCATCAATTTGGTGTCTTCATGAGTAAACTTGGTGACATTCACAAAAAATTTGGTGACTAAACATTTCAAGTTAATTCACTAAGGACTTGAGTTTTGGTACGAAAAACTTGGGTTGTGGCATCTAATTTAGTTGCATATTTATACATATTTTAGACTTGAAGGCCATCATGAAAAGTTGATTCCTTTATAAGTGAACTTGGTAACTATGGTTTCCAAGTTAATTGTGATATCCCACATTGCTCGGGAGTGTGAAAGTGAAGTGCCTTATAAGGGGAGCAGAAATAAGCTAAGTTAACAATGACGCATTTTGGGCTAAAGAATAATTTGGTGTAAATCGTGTCCCAAGCAAAACCATGAGGGAAATAATTTGGTGATCTAAATTGAATATATTACCAGGAAATTGGTTTTCTTTTTTACTGAATAAGCGTTGTGGTGATGGCTGTGGAGCATCGTAGCGTTGAAGTCTTTGAGTTGAGGGTCACAACATTGACTTATGAGCACTATGGTGCTGGGCCTTTTTCTTTAAATCTCCTTGATTTTTGTTCAATTTTTAGTATCTTCACACTACATGATTGAAAACCTATAATTTATCAATAAACTTCATAAATAGCCAAATAATCTTAAAAATAAAGCAAATATCAAGTTTAGGGATATGAAAATATTAACCCTAATAAACCCCTATCAAATAGCCTTTGAAGAGATTCAAGCAACAAACAATGATGAAGAAGTCTACATCATTGAGATCCCCAGATTAAAGAGTCATTCAAATTGAACATAAAAGAATTGGCAAAAAGATTAAGAGCTTAGTAATGCAGCGATATAATGACTCTAGTTAAGTCATTACATAAAATGAACTTAACTGATGGTAGTGGCTTAGGCAAAATATTAGTAGTGTTTTCAGATGACACAAATTTTGTTAGATTAATCTAGCCACTTTGAACAATCTCTTGAATGAAATGGAGCCACACATCAATGTGTTTTGTCCTATCATGAAATACTTAATGCTTGCTGATAAGGGCAAATTTGTCATATATTTTCTCATGTTTTTATTATTGATATTTTATGGTTTTATGAGAATAGATGGCTATTTATGTGCATTATTGTTATTTATAGGGACTTGAACGAAATTTAAAGAAAGAACGCAAAAGGAGCAAAAACAGGGACTAAAATGCAAAGTTTTCAAAGCATGTGTCCATCGCTCCAGCTCCACAAGGATTTTCGCCCCAGCGCTGAAATAGTGATCGAAATAAGAAAAACGACCTGCTTAAGTCGCGTCTAGCGCCCCAGCGCTGACGAGTCACCGCGCCAGCGACGCTCCATCGCCCCAGCGCTATCAACATACCGCGCTAGCGGTGAAGCCGTTTTCATGCAGCGCCCCAGCGCCAAGATCCCACCGCTCCAGCGGTAATAGCTTTTTCACGTGTCGCCCCAGCGACAACTTTATAGCGCGCCAGCGGTAACACGAGTCCTAATCCGACGAGAATTGAGATTTTCAAGCTCAAATCAATCCCTATATAAAGCCACTCGTTCCCAACCTTCAAGAATGAATCCAAGACGACCCAAGAGCACCAAGAATACAGAACACAAGTCTTGGAGAGCAATAGGAGCTTAATTGAAGCAATTTTAGAGAGAAGTACAAGACGTTCTTCGGCATCAAGAGTTCCTAGGCAGCGCAATTAAGAGCAATTCGACGTCTATATCGGTTTGCTAATAATTGTATCATGATTTATAATTATTTCTACTGCTGTTCTCTTGTAGCCATGAGTTAACTTATTTTCTAGGGTTAATATTTGAACTCAATATGTGTGCTTAATTGCTATATCTTTTAGTATTTAATAAACTTAGTCCTTTATTATTTAAATTACTTGTGTTTAATGCTTCAATATATCTGGCCAATATATGGTGAATGAGTTGGTAATATTATTGATAAACTCGGAAGAGGAATCATAATATTTAGACCTAGGTAATTTGATACATGATTGTAGAGTAACATTCAATGTTGCATATGCAAGTTTCAACTTAGGATAGGAATATACCTAATTGGCATGTATGATCAATAAGACCTAATCTTAATGAATCTTAATTTATTACAAGTACCATAGGAATATAGGTATTTGGTAAGCTAAGATATACTTGCATGACCTTGGAAGAGGCTTGTGAATACATTAGTGTCTTGATCAATAATAAAGACTAAGTGAGTTAAATATTAGAGGATTAATCATTAGAAACATATTGAGGGATAATATTAATCCTAGGTTTTCTCTATGTTGCTATCTTTAAATCTCATTGCATTGTGTTTTTGCTTTTATATTTCTTACATTCATTCTTAGATTTTTATTTTTCTGAATAATTATTAGGAAGATATAATTTTAGTAATTGGTTAAAAAGAAAGAATTATCCCTGTAGGTTCGACATCCGACTTATTTAGTCTCTTTATTACTTGCATACGATAATGTATACTTGCACTTAATTTATGATAAAGAAATACCACATCACTTGCTTAGGTGTATGACATTTTGGCTATAACAACACACTTTATTGTTAATGTTTTCAATAGCCATCATCTCTACGTAGATATCTTTTAACTAAACGGTCTCTCTTATAACTTTACCTATGGCTATATACTCTGCTTTCGTAGTTGATAGTGCCACCACGTGCTATAAAATCAATCTCCAAAACATACTATACCCAAACACCATGAATATGTACTCAGTTAACCTTTTCTTATCAAGATTACCCGCATAATCTGAGTTGACGTATGCTCTTACCATTTCACCCCTTATTCTCTTCCTTTTTGTCCAACAAACCTTGCTCTGACGTTTCTTTTAGATATTTTAAATTTTATTTAACTACAGGCTAGTGATCTTTTCTCGAATTTTTCATATACCTACTCACAACACTCATTACTTTTGCTATGTTCAGTCTTGTACAAACCATCACATACATAATGCTCCCAAAAGTGCTAGCATATGGTACTTTACTAATTTGCAGTTTATCATCTTCGAATTCTAGCGGCTATGCTATTGAAAGTTTAAAATGTACGACCGAATGAGTAAGGATAGCCTTTGTATACGACATGTGTCAAGTATCTTAAGTATATATCTTTGTTGTAACAAAAAGATAACATCTCTTTTTTCTCTCATAATATCTATACCCAATATTCTCTTTGCTGATCCCAAAGCCTTCATCTTAAACTTGCCACTCAACTACTTTTTCAATTTCTATATTTTTTTTATATTCTTATATGCAATCAGCACATGATCTACACATAGAAGTAAATACATACTCAACCCACTACTTAAGTTTTTAAAGTACACATAGTCGTCATACTTGCTTTTATTGAATTCATAAGTCATTATAAAGTTATTAAATCTCTTATTTCATTGCTTAGGAGATTGCTTCAATCTATATAATAACTTTTTTAACAAACACGTATGATTCTCAATACTGATTCTTTAAATCCTTACGACTGTGTCATGTATATTTTTTTCTCTAACTCTCCATATACAAAAGTTGCCTTTACATCTATCTGCTCTAGATGTAAATTAAGGTTCATATATATGGCTAACAAAATCCTAATAGATGTGTCCTTGACTACAGGTGAGAATATCTTATAAAATTCTATCCCTTCACGCTGAGTAAAATTTTGTGCCACTAGTCTAGCTTTAAACCCCATAGGCTCTACTCTTTGTATCCATTCCTTAACCTTGTACACCCACTTACATCCAACTAGTTTTTTACTTTGAGGTCATTCCACTAAATCTAAAGTATTATTGTTAACAGGAAAACTAATCACTTCCTCCATGACCTGCTGCTATTTCTCACTATTCTTACTCTTCATAACTTCTTTATATGTCTTAGGCTCACAAACTCAAGAGTGAAAACAAAATTAACAGTATGAATAATTAAGTTTACTTGAGCATACATTATTAGTAGATTTATCGTTCTCCTTAACCTATCTCTGGCTAGTTAGTATGCTTCAAGTTGTATCTTAACAGTCTTAGGCTGATTTGGGTGGACTTTGAGGAACTAACCAATGTCTTTTGTTCGACTTTAAAAGTTGACTTGTTAAAGTGTTGATCTAGTGGCATATCAGATTTCTCTTAAAATCTACTTTAACGTTAACTATTTTTGGTGCTAAAACTCCCTTAGATACAGGCTCTTCTGTCACTTCTTCTTAAGGAACTTTCAACAAAGTTGTCTTATTGAACATCACATCCTTACTTATGATATTCCTTTATCGCTTCAACTCATTGTACCACATCTTGTATATTTTCACACTTTCGGGATACCCTATGAATATTCCCTTCAATGCTTTAGGTTCCAACTTGCTTGCTTCACATGTATGTAAGTTGGACAATAAAATACCCTATGGTGATCATACTTAAGAGGGTTGCCTAATCACTTCTATTCTGTTGTCTTGAAGTCTATTACTGAGAAAGAATTTCTATTGATTAGGTAGGGTGCTGTTATTATAGCCTCACCCCAAAATACCTTAAACACCTTTCCATTGGTTCATATGCATCATCTTTTAAGTAAGGTCTTATTTATCCTCTCTGCTAGACCATTCTGCTATCATTTTAATCTCACAGTTTTGTGCTTTACGATCCCATGCTTAGCATAAAAGCTATCTAACTCCTTGTTGCAATATTTGAGAACATTATTCGTTCTTAGTTTCTTAATCTTCTTGCCAGTTTGATTCTCAATAAAGGCCTTTCATGTTTTAAATGACTCAAACACTTTTTTTTTTCTTTTAAACATATATATCCATAGCTTCTTACAATAATCATCAATGAATTTGAGAAAGTACCTTGCCTCACTATAAGTGATTGTTTGTATTGGTCCTCAAAGATCTGAGTGTATATAATCAAGAGTTTCCATTGTTTTGTGCTTTCTAATATTAAACCTTACCCTATATTCTTTCCTAAGTACACAATGCTTACAAAACTCTCATTGTTGGAACTTATCCTCTCTAAATGCCTTTTGATCATATAACTCTTTAGGTTCTTTTTACTTGGGTGAGCTAAACTTAAATGCCACAATTTAGTTTGTATATTCTCATTATTTACAGAGAATGATGCAGAGCCACTCACTGCCTCTTCTTACAACACATACATATCATTGTGCCTATCACCTCTTATCACAGCCATAGAACCTTTCAACATTCTTATAATCCATCTTTTAACTCTGATGGCATACCCATTCTAGTTTAATATACCTAGTGAAATCAAGTTTCTCTTGAGGTTGGAAACATACCTAACTTCTAACAACTCTCTCACTTTTCCATCATGTAGTCTAAGTTTAACACTATTAATTTTCATTACTTGACAAGCCATGTCCTAAATTGAAATTAAGCAAATAAGGACTTATACAGAAAATGTAAAATGTACAACTAAAATCTAAAATTCACTTATTCGAACTCTTACCATAAGAAGGTACAAGAGTTTCTGTGCTATTATAACTATCCTCATAAGCTATAGCAGCATCTACGTCTTTCTTTTCGTCCCTGGCTTTCTTCTTCAAGCAATACTTTATGAATATCTATCTTTCTTACAGCAATAAAACTTTTTAGGATAGCCCTTAGAATTCGATCTTTAGCTCTTTTTTTTTTACTTTTCTCATCTCACATATAATTCTTCTACATTGGCCTCTATATTGTTTTCTAATTACATTAAGTTTAATAATGATTTCACATCTTTCATGGTTAAAATCTCTCTGTCGTAGAGTCACGTATCAATAAAATGCTTATAATTATAAGAAATAGAGCTTAACAAAATGACTGCTATATCTTTATCCTATATCTTCACATCGATTGTCTCTAAATTAATTATGATCTTGTCGAAGGTATTTATGTAGTTTTTAATTAATGTCCCCTCTAACATGGACAACTAATAAAGTTTCTTCTTTATATGCAGACGATTGACCAACAACTTAGTCATATAAAGATTATCTAACTTCTTCCAAAGGTCAATAGTTGTCTTCTTACCAACAACCTTTCTCAAAACCTCATCACTCAAGGATAGAACGATTGTACTATGAGTCTTATCTTGGATGTCTTTTTTCTGTACTTTAGATTTAAATGACTCTGGCTTCTTTTTTTTGCTAGACAGAGTGACAGTCTCTTCTAAGGCCGACCTAATTCTTGGCTCACTAATAATGTCATCACTTTAACATTTTATAGATTAAAGTCATTCTCATCATTAAATTTATCTACTTCATACTTAAGTGCGACCATGATTGATAAACCAAACTTTGATACCAGTTTATCGATGGAGATGTTTATACACACAAGTATAATAATGCAACAAACAAAATAAATGAGAATTGAGAAGGGAATCAGAAGAAAACACACACAACAATTTATTTGGTTCGGTAATTGCCTACTTCCATAATTGATCAAGATCTCGCTTTTTTTATTGAATCATAAAGCTCACAAATAATTCTATTTCTCTATAAGGGATTATAACAGTTACTCTCACAATTGTGTGTTATAATCTATTGTGATATGTTATGATATATTTTGAAGCAAAAAAAAAAGGACTTTATATAGCCTACATACGTCCTAAGTTAACTCTAATTCAAGTTGAAATAAAAAATGGTGTTTACAACAACTTAAGAGTCCTAAAATTGGGAGTCGCATTTCTACTACAATGCCAACTTCTGGGTGTAGCTGCAACACGACTGCAACTTCTAGTGCTATAATGCTAGCATCTAGGAGCTGTAACCTAGAGCTTGGGAGTTGTGGCCCACACATTGAGCACCACGATGCCCCAAGTTTTGCTTTGAACACTGTGACGGTGGCCTTTTAGTGCCACGACACCCAATCAGTTCGTCGTGCTTTTTGGCTTCTTTTCGTCTCTGTACCTTCTTCGCATATCCCCTACTTATTTGGCTTGACACCAACTCTTTTCCAAGATTAGTTTTAATCATCTTTTAACATAATGTTTGCCTAGTGAGTGAATAATTGATTCTATGGTGTAATTTTCATATGAGTGTTGGAAAGTATTTACTAATTATAGATCTATTAAGGGTGATAAAATACTAATGAGTAGAGATATGACTTTGGTAGTTATAGGAATTTATAGTATAAGATTAAGAGTGTATAGTGAAAAAGTGAGGGAGTTAATAGGTATGAGATTTGAATCTAATCTCATGAAGAACTTAGTATCCCTATGAGTGCTAGTCAAGTAGAATATCCATTCGAGATTAAATAAGTAATGTTTAATAAGTTTATGGATGAGAAGCACAATTGAGGTTATCTACTTGATGAGAATATTGTGTATAACTCAACATGGGTTGTTAAGAGGATGCAGACCAAGGACAACATTAGAGATTATCTCAACGGAGTGACAGGGGTCGAAAGAGACCTGTTAGTAGGGATAAGATTTGGCCACGAAAGTATTATAATGATGTTTGTGTGACACTAGAGATCACAATGCAAAGGCTACCTTAGGAGAGATACATTCAAAAAAATTTGAGACCGAAGTCATGAGCCTTAGAAGAGTTAAGTCTGTGTATAAGATTTAACTAATCAATGCTAGAGAAATTGAGGGTTGGTTGAAGAGGGAATAAATTTTAAATAATCTTCTTAAAGAGATTTTGAATCAATGAGGAGATTATTGGAATTTGGTGATTCAAAATTATATTTGAGTTTGATTTTGAGTTAGAGACAAATGAATGGTTGACATAAGGATAAGTACGTATTAGACATACAAGAAAGAGACGCAAGAGCAAACCCACCTAGACAGGTTCACCACAATGTTAGAACAAAATCACACCAGCGTCACGGTGCCAATTTCGTAGCGTCGTGGCATTACACATAGAATCAAAGCTTTCGGCGCAGCACCCCAATTCAAGAAATTATGATTTGAGTTGTTTTTGCATGTTTGAGTTGGTTTTGGGCTTTCTTTTCGCATGGAATCCTATTCCAACAAGAAATAGAGTTTTTAGGGATGATCTAAATACTATATGAACTATTATAACCCTTTAAAATTAAAAAAGAATCAAAGATGTAAACATAAGAGAGAATATAGAGTTAGGTATGCATTATAGTGTTGAGTACACTAAAGAGTGTAATCATGAGATCACTTAAGTGTTGAGTATGTAAGAGAGTGATCATAGATCCTTTAAGATAGAGCTCTGGCTATTCATTGTATTCCTTTATTAATCTCTTGTGTTAGTTTTTTGTAACCTAGAGGTCTTTATGACCAAGATTTCTTTGTAAACTATGAATAAAAAAAGTTAGATTTTTGATCCATCATAAACGTAAGTATTTGTTACTAAAATACATAAATCTTGTGTTGTTGTGGTGATCGTTTATTTATTTCTATTATGTGTGATCTTTTATATTATTAGTTACTTGTAGGTAAAGTATTCCACAAAGTGCTTAGATGGTTTTAAGGTTCTAAGTACTAGCCATGAAGGTAATAAGACACGTAAAAATTCTAACAAATAATGTTAGTATTATAATTAAAATTAATACTTAAGTGGTATCAAATTAGAGAGCTTAACTGATTTCTAACTATCGGGATAAATGAAATGATACTTAAAGTGCTTTCTTAGGAAAGCATTTGATAGGTGTTCTTCAAAAAGTTGCTTTAGAGTACCCAAAGCACATGAACAATCTTTGACGACAATATTTGATAAATGCTATCCAAAATATGTTTCATATACAGCCAAAAGTCAATTTCACTCAATGGCAGTTCTAGAAACACTCCCGATCACCTATTGACATCTTTTCTCTTCTGTAGCAATAGCTCAAGAGAAGTAAAAGCAGATTTAGCCTTTATGGCTATTTTCATTCACTCTTTCTGGGTGCAAATATTAATTCAATTTCAATTACTCATGAAAAGTTAAGCTGTTAAAATCAGAAAGAAGTTACAAAAAGTTGGTGGAGATGGATACAGAATAACTCATAAAACTATGTGGGTTATTAAAGATATCTGAGGAGGAACAAAAGGAAATAGAACTATCAGATTTCTAAGGGAAACAGGCAAATGAATGAGGACAGGGTGTTTAGTGGCCAAAGAGCTTTCTTATAGATCTGTAAATTAGGAAGCATTCAAAATCACTATGCTTCAGGTATGTCAGCCAGTACACAAGATCCAGATTAAAAGTTTAGGGAACGATAAATTCTTTTGTCACTTTGATACTAAACAAGACCAAAAGAATGTTCTAAATTTAGAAATATGGTGTTTTTATAGATCATTAATCGTTCTCAACTTGGTTTATGGGATAGAAGAAGATAATAAAATTTCTTTTCAATTTGCCTCATTTTGGGCCCAAATTCATAATATACCTATCATTTATATGCATAAAGACACGGTTAGAACGCTGAAAAGTAAGATTGGTAAAGCGAAAGAAGTCAAATCCGATAAGAATGGTAGATGTTTAGGTAAATTTACCAAGATTAGGGTATGTATGGACATTACTAAACCATTAAGAAGGTGGTCGATAGTTGGTACTCAAGAGGAGGAAAAAGGGGTTGCTCTCCTTATCTTGTTCAAGAAATTACCAAACCTTTGTTACAGTTGTGGCTGTGTAGAGCATTCATTTAGTGAATGCTTGAAATCTACTCACCAACCTTCTAGTTACAAGTTTGGAAATGATATCACTTAAGAAGGTGTGATAGAAGAAGAGAAATTTAATAATGGTGTTTGGATAAGAGCAGGAAATTAAAGCAAAAAGATACGATCAACAAAGGAAATGGAGAAAGCTAATAAGGGTGGCTCAAAGCAAGGAGAGGGTAAAGGAGATCAGAAAAGGAAAATTAATGTCCATGGAAACACAAAGCTCCAAACAAGAAGCAGAAAAGATGAAATATGCCTAGTTAACCTGGAGAGTCCGATAACCTAAGAAATTTGATTGGGTTATCGATCCAAAAGACGGTATCACTGCCTAAATATCAAGTGTTAAAGTTGGTGGAAGTTCCTGAGGTTCCTACTAGGTCTAACTAAGTAACTATGATGGACCTATAAGCTAACCTAGGACATGATAAGGTGATGGTTGATTACATTAAGATCTAAAATGATGGGAAGTAGGGAAAGGATGTGGTGCGAAAAATGAACTTGAGAGGTGGAAGATAGTGGCAGGAAGAAATAGGGATTTGAATTATTTAGTAGTTGGCCAGAAGATGGTAACTAAGCAGGTATCTCAAGGCTCGTGCAGTTTTCTAACTAGAAGTTTAAGTGAGGCCCATCTAAACTTGGCAAAAAGAAATAGAAGAATGTGGCCAAAAAAAGGGCAAGTAATCTCAACAAAAACTAAGGCCATTATGGGCAAAAGAAAAAAGCCTAGATGGGAAAAGATTTAATATAATGAAAAGCTTATTTATAGAAATAGGTCAGTTACAAATTGAGGGAAAGTTGGTTACTATGGATCAAATGAAGCTTCAACAGTAGTGGCTAAGGATTAACCCCACCAAGAGCAATATTCTCTTAAGCTAGAATGTCCAAAGTTTGGGAACCCTCGAATATTTATAGCAATAAATAAAATTCTCCAACATAGAAAGCCTAGCATAATCTTCATGTATGAAATTAAAATTTGAGTTGTCCATATGGAACAAGTTGGTAGGAAGCTATATTTTGATAATCATCTTGCAATCAGTAGATATGGTTTGGAAGGAGGAATAACCTTGCTATAAACCACAACGCTAATTTACAGGTGTTTTCTTATAGTAAACGCCACATTGATGTGGTAGTTAGAGAAGGGCCCTCAAAGAAGTGGAGGCTAACTGGCCTGTATGGAATGCCAAAGGCAAGTTGTAAAAGCCAGACATAGAAGTTGCTGGAAAGATTGGTTAGAATTTCTTAACTCCTTAGATTTGTTGTGGGAATTCCAATGAAGTGTTAGAGAATGATAAAAAGAAAGAAGAGGGCATCAGAAGCCCAAAAGCTATAGAGGGATTTAGGTCAGCTTTAAAGAACTGTGAACATGATATAGGGTGGTCAGAATACTCGTTTACTTGGTCTAACAAGAGGTTTAGCATGCATCTAGTGGAAGAAAGATTAGACATATTCGTGTGCAATAAAAGTTGGAATAAGATCTTCAGTAGGTATCAGGTTTAACATTTTACCCCTATAGAATTTGAACACTACTCATTCTACTTGAGGCGTGAGAGCCAAGCAAATGGCTTCAAGCAAGGGCTAAGAAAAAATCAAGACTTTTTTTATAAAGACATGTAGACTTCCTATAAGGATTATGCTAAAATTGTTAATGGATGACCCTATTAACAGGTTTAAAAAGAAAGCTAAAAAGTGATGATGGGATTGAAAGATTGGAGCAAGAATGTGTTTGGTGGGAGGAAGAGGAAGTTTGAGAAGTTGGTTAAGGAGCTGGATCATTGCAAAAGATAGCTTCAGCAGTATGATAACCCAAACAAAATTAAGGACTTGGAAAAGAAGATAGACAATATGCTTTATGAGGATGAAGTGTACTAGAGATAGAGAACTAAAACTGCTTGGTTGAACGATGGGGATCGAAATACCATGTTCTTCCATACTGTAGCTATTAACAGAAAGAGGAAAATTACTTAATGGAATTATAGATAATGAGGAAAATTGAGTGGATGATGAACGAGGGATTCTTTGACTATTTCTCCAATCTGTTTGCATCATCTAAGCCAACTGAAACGAATATTATAGAGGCCTTACGAGGATTAAAGACCAAGGTTACCAAAGAAATGAATGATGATCTCATAAGGCCATTCACAAAAAAGGAAATCAAAGAAGCTATCTAGCAGATAAACCTAATCAAGGCTCTAACACTAGATGGTCTTTCTGCTGGTTTCTTTTAAAAACATTGGTAAAGTGTTGGAGAGGATGTTATCAATACATATTTGTAGGTGCTTAATCATTAAGGTAACCCTACCCCCTTAATCATACTCACATTTTTCTAATTCTAAAACTAGGAAATCCACAAAAAAAATAGTTGATTATATGCCTATTAGTTTGTGTAATGTGAGCTATAAAATTATAGCTAAGGCAATAGCTAATAGGTTGAAATATGTGTTGAGTAGCCTAATCTCACTAAATCAAAGTGCCTTTTTCCCAATAAACTGACCATTGACAATATTATAATGGGGTATAAGTCTTTACATAGAATCGGGAATAGGAAAAGAGGGAAAAAGGGTTATGTGGCACTAAAACTAGATATTAGTAAGGCTTATGATAAGATTGAGCAAAGGTTCTTAGAATGCACTATGAGGAGGTTGGGATTTCAAGAGCAACGGATTAACTTGATTGTGAGATGCATAATAACTGTCTCATTTTCAATGGTAATCAGTGGTGAAGTTAAAGGCTGGATTAAAGCTAATAGAGGTCTTAGACAAGGTTGTCCTTTTTCTCCATACCTCTGTTTCATGTGTGCTAAGGTTTTCTCCTCTCTTTACAAGAAGCAGAATCTAGAAAAGCTTATTATGGGAGTAAAGTTTAGCAACTCTATCATAGTTTCACATCTTATTTTTGCTTATGATAGTTTAGTTTGTGTGGAAGCTTCCATGTAGAGATGCACAACTCTGAGATAGATTTTTTATTGTTATGCCTTGGCTTCAGGATATCTAGTCAATCTGATAAGTCTACTATATTTATTATCCTTAACATGCCTATAAGCTAAGCTAAAGCTTTTCGGGAGGTATTTCATTTTAAAAGGGTGGCTTTACGTGAAAAGTACCTTGAGCTGCCTTCTATGGTAGGAATGAACAAGAAACAGTTTTTCAATGACCTCAAGTTAAGGATTCTAAACAGAATAAGATGATGGAATGAAAGACTCTTCTTAAGTGGGGGAAAGGAACTTTTGATCAAAGTTGTGGCCCAAGCAGCTCCATCATATGCCATGTCAATGTTCAAGATTCCTGGAGGTCTTTGTGATGATATCCAGAAGGTGCTGGCCAAGTTTTAGTGGGGGGAATTAGATAGTCAGGAGGAAATAATTCACTAGATCAATTAGAAGAGGCTGTGTAAAAGTAAAAGCAGTGAAGCCTTGGCTTTAAGGACTTCACATGTTTCAACCAATCCCTTTTGACTAAGTAGGGGTGAAGAATCATTTAGAATCCAGAATCCCTAACTACCAACGTATTAAAGGCTAGATACTTTAAACATGGATATTTTTTTAATGCAAAACTTGGTCACAATCCTTCCTATATATGAATGAGTTTATTATGGGGGGGAGATAGTTGCTTAATAAGGGAATTAGGTAGCTTATTGGTAATGGTAGGAAGATAGACATTTATAGGAGTAACTGGCTCCTAAAAGTGTCCACTTTCAAGCCAATATCTCCACCTACACTTATAATTGTCTCTAAAGTCGGTGCCCTGATTAAGGATAATAGGATATGGAATGAGGAATTACTGGTACAATCCTTTATGGCTGAGGATGCTAATTTAATTAGGAAGATTTAGTTTCCTGGGTGGATATAGGAAGACGATATGCTGGCATTATGATAAAAGGGTGAATTTTTAGTTAAGAATGGTTATCACTTAGCCCGTGAGTTGAAGTTCCTGGATAGCCTAAAATATAGCAATCTGAGATCATTTTCGAAACGCCTGTGGGGATGCCTTGTCCCTCAAAAGCTTAGGATTTTTCTTTGGAGAGCTCTAAATAACATTGTACCTGTAAGTTAGTCTCTGCTCTCTAAGAAAATACTAGACACTTATGTATGTAGTAGTTGTACTCGAGCTATGGAGAATGTCCCTCACGCTTTGCTCTGGTGTAAAAAGACAAAAGAGATTTGAAAATGTACTGCTTTTGCTAGTTTGCTAAAAGGTGTGCAAAATCTGAATTTTGGATATGTGGTGCAACCTCTTTGAAGTATCATCCAAAGAGGAAGTTGCACTGTTTGTCATGTTTCTTTAGGCTAGTTAGAATAAAGGAACAATTCGGTGATGAAAGGCACTGAGGATTCACCATCTCAGCTGGTAGCTAAGACTAAGGCCCTTTATGACTCATTCAGTTCATTGGCAGATGCTTACAATTCGACTAGTAACAAGGAGAGGGTTAGTTGTGAGGGTGGTCCTAATCCCATTCCAAGTGGCTGGTATAGATTGCATATTGATGCTGCAGTGGACCATGATAGGGGCAAGGTTGGGCTTGGAATGATCATAAAAAATGAAAGTGACACGCATGTTGCTATGGCAGTGGGCTCAAGTATTTTTAGATGAGATGTGAAAGTTGCTGAGGCATAAGCTATGAGATTAGGACTGTAAGTAGCTATGGATCTGAATCTCCAGTATGTTAGAGTAGAATCTGATGCTTTAATTATAGTTCATCTTATTAAAAGGAAGATTTCTTCTTTAAAGGATATTGTTTGGATCATTCAAGATATTAGGTGCTGTTTGAATAGGTTAGTCCAAGTGAATATCAATTACGTAGCTAAAGCTCAAAATGCAATGGCCCATAATATGGCCAAGTTTGCATGAAAATTTTCGGATATGAAGGTATGGCTCGACCACTTCCCAGATATTTGCTTTTGAAATGGTAATATGTTTGATTTTTTTTTTTTTTTAAGAAAAAAAAGGAAACATTCCTGGTCATAGCTAAACCAGTAACATAGTTTCTGCCTCATAGGTAGAATTAATTAAAGTCCTGTAATAGAGCCTTCCATTTGATACATCATCATTGGTAAAGGCTGAAATTGTCTCTTTTGATGATTTGACTTTTGATGGTTGTGTTATCCTCAATTGTATCGATTTCATGGAGAGGAAACACCTGGATTGTACTGAGAGGGAAGTTGTTTCAAATTTAATAGTTCGGGAGGCAAGTTTCCACCGAGGGATTCACGGGTCTTGAGTTTCTTGCAGAATTCCCGAGACAGGTAGAGCAACTTAAATGAATGCTAGAGCAAAATGGCAAGTATTTATGATACATCTGTAAAGATATTGTTAATTTTTAATAATAAAATATAACTGAAAACTTTTTTAACAACTGAAAATTATTGTATTTTAATTAAAATTGATTAAGAAGAATACAAGACTTTAAATACTATATAACAAGAGTTTAAACATAACTCAAACTCTTTATTTTATCTAATTAATAATTTGAATTTAATCTTAACTAAAATTTAAACTCAAACTTAAAAATCATCTTTTATTGTCTTGGTCTTCAGCAGCAATTATAGCACTTATCAACACTCCTCCTTGTTATTATTGTTACAAATTCTAATCTTCATCTTAAGATCTTCAAACTTTGTCTTGGACAACCCTTTTGTAAGAATATCTGCCAATTGATTTTCGCTTTTACAATGAACAATCTTAACCTCATTAGTTTTCTGCACTTCTCTTGAGAAATGATATTTCACTTTGAAGTGTTTAGTTTTACCATGAAACACAGGATTATTTGAGATAGCAATAGTAGCTTGATTGTCTACAAATAATACTATTGCATCTTCTTGCTTTAGCTTTAAGTCATCCATTAATTTCTTTAGCCAAATGGCTTGGTTAACTGCAGCAGCAGAAACTATGTACTCAGCTTCTGCTATAGATTGTGCAACCACCTCTTGCTTCCTTACACTCCAACTAAAACATCCTGAACCAAGGCTGAACAAATATCCTGAAGTATTCTTCATGTCCTCATAAGAACCAGCCCAATCACTGTTAGTATATCCATATAAAATCAGTTTATCTTTTTTTTAAAACTGATGTCATAGTTAACTATCCCTCTGAAGTACCTAAGCACTCTTTTAACAGCTTTCAAATGCACCTCTTTTGCACAATTTAAGTATCTTGACAGTACATTCACAATGAATGCCAAGTCTGGTCTTGTTATTGTCAGGTACATTAGACAACCAACAATGCTTCTATAATAGCTTTCATCTACTGCATTTGCTCTATTTTCTGGACAGAATTTTTCATTTAAGGTTAAGGGTGTGTCTATAGCCTTACAACTTTCCATCTTGAACTTTTTTAGTATCTCCTTAGCATACTTCTGTTGCCCTATGAAGATACTCTTCTTTGTTTGCTGAATTTCCATCCCAAAGAAATATGCCATCTCACCAAGATCATTCATTTCAAATTCTAACTTCATTTGTTCTCTAAATAACATTATATGCTCACTGTTGCTGCCTGTGACAAGCAAATCATCAACATAGATAGATACAACTGTCAAATCTCCTTTTATCTTCTTAACATATAATGTAGACTCACTTAGACTTCTTTCAAATCCAATATTCAGTAAGTATTCATCAATCCTACTATACCAAGCTCTTGGAGCTTGTCTTAGGCCATAAAGTGCTTTTTTTAGCAAATAAACCTTACCAGGTTCTGTTATAAACCCTTCTGGTTGCTCTACAAAAATCTCCTCCAGTAGATTACCATTTAGGAAGGCTGACTTTACATCTAACTGGTATATCTTCCATTGTTGTTGTGCTGCAACAGCCAAGAGCAACCTAATTGTGTCTAACCTTGCCACTGGTGCAAAAGTTTCTGAAAAATCCACTCCAAACTGTTGTGCATAGCCTTTCACCACCAGCCTTGCTTTGAGCTTATTGATTGACCCATCTGCCTTTAGTTTAGTCTTGAATACCCACTTTACTCCAATGACCTTCTTGTATATTGGCCTGTCAACAAGCTCCCAAGTTCTGTTTTTGTTGATCATTGTGATTTCTTCCTTCATTGCAGCTATCCACCTATCATCTTTGACTGCATCTGCATACTCTGCTAGTTCTAGAATTGCAACATTGCAATTTTGATAAATTTCAGCAAGAGGTTTTGTTCCCCTTACAAGAAAATCATCAATTTTGTCATCTTCAACCTGATCTGTATACCGATCTACAAAGGGGTAGTCTCTTAGGCACTGATTTATTCCAATCTCATTCCCTATCTTCATCAATGGAAAGGTCCCTACTAATGATGATCTTCTCTGTCAAAGGTTGGTACACCCTATAGCCTTTGCGAACATCACTGTATCCAACTAGAACACCAATTTCAGCCTTCTCATCCAGCTTTCCTCTCTTGATTTCTGGAATGTGAGTGTAGCATAGGCTTCCAAATACTCTCAAGTTGGCTACACTTGGCTTAGATCCATGCCAGGCTTCATATGGAGTTCTTCCCTTCATTGCCTTAGTTATCAGCCTATTCAAAATAAACACAGCAGTGTTAACTGCTTCTGCCTAAAAACACTTGGGCATATGCTTCTCAAATAACAGACACTTAGCCATCTCCATGACTGTTCTATTCTTTCATCTCCATGACTGTTCTATTCTTTCTCTCACATACACCATTTTGCTGAGGGGAATAAGAGACTGTAAATTGATGCTTAATTTCAGCATCCTCACAAATCTTGGTGAACTTTCCAGCTGTAAATTCAGCCCCATTGTCTGACCTTAATGACTTTATTTTGCTGGTACTTTGAGTTTCAATCTAGGTTTTGAACTGAAGAAACACCTCTGCAACTTTCAATTTTTGTTTCAAGAAATAAACCCAGTTCAATCTACTGTAATCATCAATAAACAAGATAAAATACTTGCTGCCATTAAGTAATTCAGTTGCCATAGGACCACACACATCAGTGTGTAATAGTTGCAGCTTCTCTGTTGCTCTCCAAGCTTTGTTTGCTAGAAATGGTCTCTTTGCTTGCTTCCCAAATTGACAAGCTTCACAAATTTGAGACTCTTCACCAGTATAATCCATCCCCAACACAATTTCTTCCTTCTGCATACACTCCAAGGCTGACTTGTGAAAGTGTCCCATTCTCTTATGTCAAAGGTCCGCTTGTCTCAAGGCACAAGGATATGCACTGCTATTAGGCCATTCAAGACTGAAACTTTTCTTTTTCATACCAATAGTGAACAATACAACTCCACAAGGATCAAATATAATACATTTATTTTGCTTGAGCACTACTGAGTATCCCTTCTCAATTAGTTGCCCAACACTTAATAAATTTTTGTCAATTTCAGGAACAAATAGCACATCATGTATCAGCCTTGTCTTACCAGCACTTTCTATCTTGACAGTGCCCTTACCTTTAACTACAATCAACTATCCATTCCCAATTTTAACTTTTGACACCATAGTTTTGTCAATCTCCTGGAACATAGAGTCATCAAATGTCATGTGATTGGTACAGCCACTGTCAATGAGCCAAGCATTGTTAAACAAATTATGTCTTGCAAAACAAGTGACAGCAAAAAGTTGATCATCTTACTGCTGGTGCACTATTTTTGCTTGTGTCTGAGTTTCCTGTGACTCTTTTTGCTTGCTCTTGCAAAACCTGGCAATGTGTCTTTTTTGCTTGCATGATCTGCACTCAACTTCAGGATTCTGCCAACATCTTGATGGTTGATGATTTGCTCTGCTGTAATGTGGACAAGGTGAGTAATTTAGCTTGAATTCACCACTGCTGCTGACTCCTCCTTTCTTTTAGTTTTTCTTATTCCAGAATTTTTTTTCTTTGTTCTCACCTGAGGGCTTGTCATATACCCTTGCTTGCAAAGCTCCTTCCACTGGTTCATCATTTCTGTAAGACCTTCTTTGTTCCTGTGCTTGCAGTGCATTTATCAACTCAGGAAGTGTGATTGTTGTTAAATCCCTTGACTCCTCAAAAGAGGAAATCTTGGACTCAAACCTCTCATGAAGAGTCACAAGTATCTTCTCAACAACCCTCTTGTCAGGCAAATCTTCTCCAAGTAGCCTAATCTTGTTGACAATCTGTAATAACCTATCAGAATACTCTTTAAACTTATCTGCTTCTTTCATCTTTTGCATCTCAAATTCCCTTCTCAAGTTCAGTATTTGCATATGCTTTGATCTAGCATTGCCTTGATACTCTTGCTTGAGCAGGTCCCATGCTTGTTTTTCTTTCTCACAAGTCATGATCTTTTGAAAGATCACTTCTGAAACAGATGAAAACATGCATGTTTTAGCCTTGAACATTCTCCTCCTCTCCTCTCTCTGGTTTTGAATTTGAGCAACAATAGGATCTTCAGGTAGTCTTGCAATCTCACATGTTTCTATCAAGTCCCATAGATCATTTGCTTGTAAGAAAGCTTCCATTTTTACTGCCCAAATTTGATAATTGTCACCAGAAAAGATTGGTGGCATTGCCATATAATTATTTCCTGCCATCCCTTTGATTTGGTTTGATGAAATGTTGAAGGAATGAGAGAAACAGTTCTGGGTCCCTTAAGAAAAGGGCTCTGATACCAATTGTTAGTTTTCAATAATAAAACAGAACTGAAAACTTTTTTAACAACTGAAAATTGTTGTATTTCAATTGAAATTGATTAAAAAGAATACAAGACTTTAAATACTGCATAACAAGAGTTCAAACATAACTCAAACTCTTTATTTTATCTAACTAACAATTTGAATTCAATCTTAACTAAAATTTAAACTCAAACTTAAAAATCATCCTTTATTGTCCTGGTCTTCAGCAGCAATTATAACACTTATCAATAGATATGAATTATTTTGAACCTTTAGAGCATTGGGTGACCGATTGTTTACCTTCAGTTCGGAAGGAGATTGTTGATGTCATTGACAGTGTTCATATTGTTACAGTCAAAGGAAAGCCACATAAACTTAACAAAAATGATCCAACGTTTAGCTATAGATTTTCACCGTTTCAAGACATAAAAGATTTGGTAGCCATTGTTGCAGTCACATTTCAACAGAACAAGTCTGCGTCAGCTAGAAGAAAGCAACAAGAATATTTGAAAAGACGATTAATGAAAATATTACACTGGTGCTTCTTGCAGACCAATAACTTGTTCTTATTAAGTGCTTAAGAGGCGTCTTCAGATTACTGGAGGACGATGAATCAACCACTAGGAGATGGAATAACTGGCTTGGTGTTCATAATCCACCAAAGGCGGGAGTTGCAAAGCTCAGTTGATTGAGAAAGCCAGGTTGAAAGGATTTCAATTGAGGGGAGCAATGGTTTCTGTTATTTTAATAATTCAAAATTAAGGTATAGTTTGATTTTGAATTAAAAACTAATAAATAGTAGATATGTGGTAAAAAATGCAATAGATTAATAAAAGAGATGCGGAAAGAGAAGTTAAATGTAAGGAGGGGCATGGAAGCATAAAGGCAACGAGCACAAATATAAACACCGCGATGTTAGGTTCTCAACGCCGCAACGATGATTCTAGAAATTCAAACGCCCCAAGAGTTGGCCTTAGAATGCTTCAGCATTGGTTCAATGTCTAGCGTTGATCGAAGAACGCCGTAGCATTGAACAAGTCACATTAACGCCATAACATTGGAGATTGAACGCTACAGCGTTACCTATTTAAAAAAAAAATTATTTTGGGTAGGATTACATGTTTAAGTCAATTTTAGACTTTCTAAGTATATAAACTCTTATTTCAAAAAAGAATAGAGTTTATAAGGACATTATAAACACTATATAAATCCATCTAATTCATTAAAATTATCAAAGCATCAAGCACTAAAGATGTAACACATAAAAAATAATAGAAAGTTACAAAGGCATTAAGTGCTGAGTGCGCAAGAGTGTAACCATAAGATCACTTAAGTGTTGTGTATACAAGAAAGTGATAATAGATCCTTTGAGAGAAATCTCTAACTATTCTTGTATTGCTTAGTTAAATCTCTTATTGTTAGATTTAGGTAATATAGAAAATATTGAGTAATTTGTAAGATATAAGTAAGTTAAGAGATACTTGATGATTTAAGAATTTTTTATGAACTATTAATAAAAAAAATGGGATCATGAATTCATCGTTAATGTAAATGTTTATTGCAGAACTACATATATCGTATATCTTATGATTTGTTTTCTTTATTTTTATTATTGTGTTAATCTTTTATATTTTTTATTTGTAAGTAAAATCTTCCACATGCGTATAAAATTTTTAGGGTACTAAATACTAAGGCATAATGATATTAAGATGCATAAAACACCAATAATACAATCAATACAAAAGCTAATTCTTATGCAAAATTAATGCTAAGATCATTTTTTCGCAACAAACTAGCATCAAAGCCAAGAGTAGAGGCTTGATACCTCAATAGTTTTAAATGTTCATGCCAACTTCTTTGTAAATGTTGGTGGCTAACTTCTTGGGACATGCTTAATCTCAATTGCTTTGGTTAAGGAAAAGGTTGATCAAAGTTCGCTATGCTTCCGAAGAAAGAAGATTTATATTGTCATCCAAACTCTAACCGATTAAACCCAATCAGAGACGAGTAACTAGCAATGAAATATTTGATGCAAGTTAATTAAAATAAAATAATGTTAGCAAAGGTGCTTTCAAATGATATTCCACTTAAAGAAAAAGCTGACATTTATGAATTCAACAGTTCTGCGTGAGTTGTTATTGCATTCCTATCTAGTTATTCAAGTGTTTTTTGCCAGTGCTTTGGTGATGACATGAGTAAGGATTCCGACGGGACAAAAAAAGAGACAAAGAGAAATTGAATGTCGAGTTTCAATTTCATTTTGAAGCCCATCATGGAAAACCTGCCTGGATAGGTTACAAAATCGAAAACATCAGAGGTGCAATAACACAGAAAATACTGAGCATGTGCATGAGAGAGAGAGACCTTGCAGCAAAGAGATCCACAGCCAATAAGTGAAGCCAAGCAGAAGCTAAAGTCATCTCACTGCTGAACATCCTTGCTATGCCAGGTAGCTGCACAAAATGCTTTTGATAAATATGACAAATGGAATCCTTCATTTGCCTAACAATTCTTGAAAGCTTTCTTTTTTGTCAAATTGACATTGAATTTGAGTGCCCCAAAAAAAAAATACCTCTGGAAGGAAGTGTTTACTTGCAAAAATCAGCCGTAATGTATCAGGTGTCCAAGAGAGATATAGTAGATATGCGTAAAGAAGTCCGAGCACAACATATGGTATGCTACTTTCCATAGATTTCTTTGTCTGCATTATAAGACATACAACAAATCACGTGAACCACTTGACAAACAGAGAGCAGTTTGAACGGTTTCTGAGGTTTAAGACAATTAAGTTAGAAACCTGGGCTGAATACAGGAAAGCAAATAATCCAATCGAGGATTTATTAGAAGTTGGAATTATTTAACATTGTCAACATAGATTTGTACATAAAATGACTGGTGTTAGTTCAAGAAACAATGCAACATTAAAAAAGCAGCACACATATATCGCTAAGAATTAGAACAATCTAAAATTGCTACTCCAATTTTTGAATGCATGAACATTTCAGGAAAACTTTTGGAACAAATGAAACCATTTTTTCGTTTATGAATTCTAATGATGGATGTTTTGTTTAGGATTAAGGTGCCAAGGATGGAAACACTAGATATCAAGTGGATCAGTGTGTGGTATACATTAGCAGCCTAGGGAAAAGTGGGTGTTTACACAAGAGTCCCAAACACAACCATAAATGTCCCACGGGTGAATAGGGAATGGAAAGAAAGTTGTTATAAGAAATTGAAATTGAAAGAATGTTTTTATAAGAAAGGTGTATGGATGAATAGGAGTTCCCAGATGCACATAGTGAACTTACAAGTTCAGCTTTAGGAGCAAAAACCATGAGAGTGTAAAATGGGAGCACAGCTACTGTTCCCCAGGTAAACATAGTACTAGCAATCTGAGAGCTTGTCAACCCTGAAAAAGATGTAGATCAGAAATGTTCTAACTGAAATTTGTTCCTAATACAGAAACAACTTACAAAGAAAAAGCATTTAATGCAGTTTAAGAGCAACTCGAATAAAAGTTGTTACGTTATGTAGACTTATTTTACTTGTTTGCTAATGCTCCAAAATGTTGTTCTGCATTGCATTATACAGCAAGTATAAAGAGATCATGCAATAGCCAAAACTCCAAAATATTTATAATAAGGATCTAGAAAGAAAAGAAAAATGACCCCTGCTATTTTAATTTACGTTCAATTATTCAAGTGATGTGTCAAACTTATGCTTGGTTCCATAACGTCATCCAACTAAGTCTTGGTTCCATAATCTCATCCAACTAAATCTAACCTATTGGCCTTTGGCAGAGGTTGTTAGTAGAATGGAACTATAGATGAAAATTTAAAACAAACAGCTCAGAAGCCTTTATGACAAAGAATCAATTTCTTATCCTTATACTCCATTCAAAAGCATCCATATCTGGTTAGGACCAAATCATGGACATTCTTTGGCCGCAATCAATGTTTGAAGTACAGACAACTTGATCTACCTTATTGCATGGCTATCATGGCATATTTTTATCTATGAAACAGAATGTCAGAATCCATTTCTTGTATTTTCAAGGATCTTAATTTCTTACAAGGTTTTGTTTTACATTGAGGAATTCCTCATCGGATGTCGTAGAAATGAAAAGTTACTGCATTTCTACAGTGATTCACAATAAGTAACAGCTAATGCTAAATTTCTAGCCATAATGCCTAAATTAGTGAATAAACATCATCTTCCTCCAACAGAGAAAAAGTTGAAAATATCAGTTACAGGTTTTCTAGCATTATTTGAACTTATTTTATCTTCAATGTGACATAGACATGTACAAGATTTAATTTGTTAGTTTTTCACACATGAATGGGAAAACGGAGCTTGATCACTGCACATAATCAGACACCATCTTCTTCTCTGTACTAATGAAGAAACAAAAGTAAAGAATAAAATGGAAACCAATGATTAAATAATGAAATAAATAACAAACAACATTACATGAAGCATGTACTCCAAAGCCTTTCTGTTGACAAGTGAAGGTTGATACTTGTTGCCTCGCAGTAATTCTTGATCCTCCAACAAAACTCCACTCCCTTTGCCATTTGGTTCCAATTCCTGCAACTTTTCGACCAAAAAGTTCAGCGTTCACACTTGTGAGAGCAGAAGTTAATCTTTGATCCACAGCAACATTACGCCAAATTCCTATAGGCTGCTCCAGACAGTCAATCTGTAACTTGTAAGCAACAGAACTTAAAATGAAGGCAAATCTCTCAGAGCTTGGACATCAAGCAGAAAACTGCTGATTTATAATAATCTATACAATTATTCATGCTTCCGTAAATCTATCATACCATACATCTTATGATAGAGAGGTATAATCATGAAGAAAATACAATTCAATTTTGATAACCCACGGCTATAAAACCAAACAATTAGCTGATAAATCTGAAATGGGGAATCAATTATCACAGATCTCGGCGGAAATTTAACTTTAAAAAATGAGCATAAAATCGCAGGACAAAAGAAAAGATTTCAAAAATATAACACATAAACAATTTAATTACTCTTAAACCATATACATTTTACCACAGATAGTACACAGAAAAATCAGACACAAAAAAATTCAAGGAAACCCGGATGAAAAAACATAAATAAACAACTAAAACACAAATTTTAACAGCAAAAAGAAGAAAGAAAAAAAGAGAAATTTCAAGAAACGAACCTTGACTGACATTAGAGGATGGCACAAGCAAGATGAGAAGGCCATGTTTTGAGCAACAATGAGAAGAGCAGCAACAAGAGTGGTTTCTTCTTCATCCGTTTGTAGAAACCACTGAGTAAAAAGAAATAATAATAAAAGAAAAACGAAGCATAACAAAAATGGCGAGGTGGGTCTTTCCACTAAAGATGAAAGTAGTGCAGACACGCAGCTACAAACCCACGAGCCTAATTGAAGAAAACGTCACTCTTTCACTCACTTTGCTTTGCAAATTGGTGAGTAGACTTCGCACCGAAAGTGTTTTAAGGCAATAGTTTCAGCTAAGACGGTCTCTTGTCACGTCCACTTTGGTACATTTTATTCCCACACGTGGCTTCACGTGGTTGGCTATTATTATATCTTTGGTAGTTATATAGCCATTTCATGCTCGTTAGTGGTCAACTTTGGATTTGATGGAAAAAAAGAAAAAGGTTGACAAGATGGGTTTCATTATTTATGATTAAGTTTACGTGACTAAGTTATAAATTGAGGAGTATTTATATGCTTTTTTAAATGAAAAAACATTATATAAATAATTTGATAGTAAAAAATTGAAGTATATTTATTTTTTTTAATAATGTTAGGTATTTTAAAATTTTATTTTAAATTATATTTTAAAAGTAATGCGTTAAATAAATATTGAGTGGTGAAATAGTATAAATTTTAAAATTATTTATTACACATAATGTTTGTTTGATACAATTTTGAGATGTAATTTTAAATAAAATTTTAAAATATCTAACATTACTCTTTTTTTTATTTTAATAAAAATTTTAAGTTCAAGTTTTCCATTCCTTTATGTCTCAAAAAATGAAAGGACAACGAAAGTATATTTAAATATCGAAGAAGTATTTCATTCACTAGATAATATGTGTCTTTTTTTTTTTGAAACATTATCTAATGATATCATTGATTAAATCAGTAATATTATATTGTATGCCTCCCGATATAATATCAAAAATTTATCATGATGTTATACAAAAATAAAATAGGTCTATTATGGCTCACCCAAATCTATTATTCTCTCATTGAGAAATACAGACAAACTCTATACTAGAGAATTATCATTTTTAGAATTATTACTATTACCCCTATTAAGGATAGGGGAAACCTTCCCTTACGTAGGAAAAGATAACTTACCCTCAAGTAGAAGGGCATAACTTACCCTCACAAAAAATGGACGAAAACTAAAGACTATCCTTACGCAAGAGGAATAAAATAAATCACCACATTATTACAACACATCTTTCACCCAATACACACAATATCCATTCAAACTACATCCAACCAATACAACAATCATCGCAAATTTAACACAACAACAATATATATATCCGTTCAAGCTTGAGTTGTGGTAGTGGAATTGAATAATGTTGCAAGCTAGGAAGTAGTATTCAGGTAGCAGAGGTTATGCTTAGCAGTGGTTGCTGATAAAGGCAAATTTGTCATATATTTTTTCATATTTTTATTATTGATATTTTATGATTTTATGAGAATAGATGGCTATTTATGTGCTTTATTGTTAATTGTAGGGACTTGAACGAAATTTAAAGAAAGAACGCAAAAGGAGCAAAAACAGGGACTAAAATGCAAAGTTTCCAAAATTTGAGTCCAGCGCCCCCGCGCCACAAGGATTGTCGCCCCAGCTCTGAAATAGTGATCGAAATAAGAAAAACGACCTGCTTAAGTCGCGTCTAGCGCCCCAGCGCCGAAGAGTCACCGCGCCAGCGACGCTACATCGCCCCAGCGCTATCAACATACCGCGCTAGCGGTGAAGCCGTTTTCATGCAGCGCCCCAGCGCCAATATCCCACCGCTCCAGCGGTAATAGCTTTTTCACACATCGCTCCAGCGACAGATGCATAGCGCGCCAACGGTAGTGCAAGTCCTAGTCCGACGAGAATTGAGATTTTCAAACTCATATCAATCCCTATATAAAGCCACTCGTTCCCAGCCTTCAAGAAATAATCCAAGACGACCCAAGAGCACCAAGAATACAGAGCACAAGTCTTGGAGAGCAATAGGAGCTTAATTGAAGCAACTTTAGAGAGAGATACAAGACGTTCTTCGGCATCAAGAGTTCCTAGGCAGCGCAATTAAGAGCAATTCGACGTCTACATCGGTTTGCTAATAATTGTATCATGATTTATAATTATTTTTACTGCTGTTCTCTTATAGCTATGAACTAATTTATTGTCTAGGGTTAATATTTGAACTCAATATGTGCGCTTAACTTGTCATATCTTTTTAGTATTTAATAAACTTAGTCTTTTATTATTTAAATTACTTGTGTTTAATGCTTCAATATATCTGGCCAATATATGGTGAATGAATTAGTAATATTTTGATAAACTTGGAAGAGGAATCAATATATTTAGACCTAGGTAATTTGATACATGATTGTAGAGTAACATTCAATGTTGCATATACAAGTTTCAATTTAGGATAGGAATATACCTAATTGGCATGTATGATCAATAAGACCTAATCTTAATGAATCTTAATTTATTACAAGTACTATAGGAATATAGGTATTTGGTAAATTAGGGTATACTTGCATGACCTTGGAAGAGGCTTGTGAATACATTAACGTCTTGATCAATAATAAAGACTAAGTAATTTAAATATTAGAAGATTAATCATTAAAAAGTATATTGAGGGATAATATTAATCCTAGGTTTTCTCTACATTGCTATCACCTAAGTTTCTTTGCATTGTGTTTTTATGTTTATATTTTCTGCATTCATTCTTAGATTTTTATTTTTCTGAATAATTATTAGGAATACATAAATTTAGTAATTGGTTAAAAAGAAAACATTATCCCTGTGGGTTCGACATCTGACTAATTCGTCCATTTATTACTTGCATACGATAGTGTATACTTGCACTGAATTTTATAATATAGAAATATCGCATCAGTTGCCTTCAGTCGCTAGCTCTCTGAAGTTGTCAGCAAAGGATGAAGATGGTGATTTTTTGTGGCGGCTCGACGAGATCTGGCCAACTTTTGGCCAAGACCCAAAAGATCGATTAAGAGAACCCAAGTTAGCCCTAAACCTTGGCGATTGTCTAAGCTAATTCCAGTTAGGTTAGAGTAGGAGAGAGAACTTAATAGTAGCAGCAGCCGGGAGGGAATTTATGGTGACTCGGGGGGATCTACAATGGTCAGAGAAACACTGACACAAGCCAGAATAATCAGCATAGTCTAAAAAGACACTTTACGTTGCCAAGCGAACATGGCGTAGTCTTCAGGGCGTCGGCAGTAGCTGAGGAGATGATTAGGTCGAGGTCGGCGACAGTCGAGGCGAAGGAGAATCTAAAAAAAGACACAAAAAAAACTAAAAAAAATAAGAAACAAACAAATCTAAATATCCCTGATTTGGTTAGAAAATATAATTAGAGGAACGATATACGAAGCAATTAAACATAAATTGATGCTAAAAAAAACACAATAAAGAGGGCCACTGAAGAGTGGGCTTTTTGGCCTTCTCTCAAATAAAGATGATTTAAGGGCACGTGGTGGCTTTTAGAGGTTTTTTTTTAAAGATGAGAGCTTTTAAGGTTTATAGTGTTTCTAAATTACATACAATATGTGTCTTAACTACATATGTTAAATAGTAAAAATTTATGGGAAAATGATTACTAGACCTCTTTAGTTTGGTCAAAATGCCTTAAATACCCCATTAATTTCAAAACTATCTCAAAGACCCCCAGTATGCTGGGAGACCTTCTTATTCTTCTTCTTAAATGTGATTAGAGGAACGATATGCGAAGTAATTAGACATAAATTGATGCTAAAAAAATACAATAAGGAGGGTCATCGAAGAGTGGGCTTTTGTACCCCACCCCACCATCACAAGTGGAGATGATTTAGAGGCAAGTGACGGCTTTTATAGGTTTTCTTTAGAGAGGGGAGATTTTAATGTTTGTAGTGTTCCTAAATTACATATAATATGTATCTTAAGTACACATGTTAAATAATAAAAATTTATGGGAAAATGATTGCTAGACCTCTTTAGTTTGGTCAAAGTGCCTTAAATACCCTTATAATTTCAAAATTATCTGAAAGACCTCTGGCGTGCTAGGAGACCAGTGTTCTTCTTCTTCTTCTTCTTCTTCTTTTTTTTCAGGGTTTACTAGTGTTCTTCTTCTTATTCTTCTTATTCTTCTTCTTCTTCTTCTTCTTCTTTTAGGGTTTATTAGTGTTCTTAAATTGTAGATAATATATATCTTAACTACATATGTTATATAATAAAAATTTATGAAAAATGATTGTTGGACCTCTTTAGTTTGGTCAAAGTGCCTTAAATACCTCTATAATTTTAAAACTATCTGAAAGACTCCCTAATTTCAAAGCGCATTGGGAGACCTTCTTCTTCTTCATTAAAAAAAAAAAAAAAGAAATGGCCACCTTGGCTATTTCTTTATTATTTTTATTTTCTTTATTTTTTTATTTTTCTAGAAAAAGATCTTCTTCTTCTTTCAATTTTTTTTATTAAAAAAATAGCCACCTTGACCATTTCTTTATTTTTTTTATTTTCTTTATTTTTTTTGTTTTTATGAAAAAAGAGATTTTAATTATTTATAGTCCTTACAATTTATTGATTTGAAAGCAATATATGCAGTAATCAAATTTGATATTAGTTATGGATTGTTATTTGGCTTCTTAAAAAATGTGAGAAAGATGAGAAAAACTTGTTGGAATAATTAAGTTATAATTAATTGTTGGCTAATTTTGTTTTAGTTTTTAATGATGAATATAAATTAAAGGCTAAATAGCGTATTTTCAAAAGTTAATAATAATTAAATTAATTCATCAAAAGATGAAGAAGATGAAAAGAAGAAGAAGAAATGGCCGCCATGGCCAATTCTTATTTTTTTTTTTAGAAAAACAATGAAAATAAGAAGAAGGAAAAAATAGTCCATTTTTTTATAGAAAAAAATGGTAACACTCAAGCTAAGTTTTAGAAAAAAAATACAGTCTTAGGCTTAATTAATAAAATATTTCATTTAGATGCACGCGCAATGATAAAAAGGTAAAATCATAAGTTTTAGATGTTAAAAAAAGATTGTCAAAAGAAACGGTAGACACTAATGGATGGGGTCTTATAGTTTTGAACGTATATGGTGTTTAAGGTACTTGGGCCAAAATAAGGGAGTCCAGCAATCCTTTTAACAAATTCTAATCAAAATTGACTGCATATAGCATAAAAGCATATGTGGGGGCTCAGTTGGGTTGTGGCCCAACAGACTTCTCAAAAAATTAAACAGAAAAAGTATAAATAACACTATTTATTTATTTATTTTATCATTCAAACTTTATATTTTACTCGGTTGAAAAAAAAAAGACAAGCATATGTGGGGGCTCAGTTGGGTTGTGACCCAACTGAGCTCTCAAAAACTTAAACTGAAAAAGTATAAATAACACTATTTATTTATTTATTTATTTATTTTATCATCCAAACTTTATATTTTACTAGGTTGACCAAAAAAAATGGTTCTTCGAGCCAACAAGTTTTTAATTTATTTATTCGCAGAAATCAGCACTTGGGTCTTGTCCTGGTTAGGCTTGTTTGCGGGGCCTAGGTCTTCTCTTCTTTGGTGGCTTATGACAAAACCTGTAAATCATAAGCAAGACTTATCGTGATGGTCTCACCGGGGTAAGTTCCGACGAAAACTCTCCAATGCTTAACTCAGTATAGGTCTTTATGATGGGAGTCTAGTAAGAGAGGAAGTAAAAAAGTATTCATAATGAAGGGAAGAGAATATTTTTATTCTCTGTGTTAATTCTTCTGTTACTTTAGGTATCCTCTAGGGTATCGACTAGGCCTTTTTCATCATCCTTGCTTTTGTGTCATTTCCTCCTTTTTATAGTATTGATCCTCGGAGGACTTTATGGGCATTCCCATTTTGTTGTGTTTCTATCATATACCAAATATCCTTCTGCAAATCCTCTGGCATACTTCTAACTCTGCTCATACTGTGTTTCCATCACATGCCAAAGATCCTCCTACAGATCTTCTTCTGACATACATGTGATACACATTAGGTATCTTTCTAACATCTGTTTAAGTATATTGTTGGCATAATTCTTATGCTTGTCTTCGCTGGTGGGTTTGGTTAAGTATAAAGTTAAGCTTGATCTGTCCAGGGTCGGCCCCCTAGTAGTCTCTTCTTGTTCAACTCGGCCATTGTCCAGAGCTGTCCCAAATGGCTAGTCTTCTGGTAACTTTACTAGCTATACTTGGTCAGCCCATCCGTCATAGATCCGACCCTATTTCCTCGTTGATCTGCAGGTGTCGAGACAAATCAATCTGGTTAGTGTGAAAGAGTGGTCTTGGTCGTATCTTGACCGGTTCTACCAAGCAAGTGCTTCAGGTTGCTGATCAAGTTCTCTGAATCCGAGCAGGTTCTGTATTGTCTAGTCTTACTAGGACCTGGCTCGATAGCTATCATTATGGGCCTACCTGTATAGTGGACTATTCTATAAAGATCGATGAGCTCTGGGAAAGATTGTCCCTTAGAAAGACATCTTATTGGGCCCTTAGAGGCCGACTTCTTCTTAGGCCTAGAGGTTTTAAGCCCAGAGGTAATTTTTTGGGGGGAATATACTCAATATTATTTCTTGTTCCTAATTCAATTATCTTATTTCATATTATTAAAATAAAATTTGATTTATTTTTCTTTTGTTAATGGGATAAGAATTAATAGTATTTTAGTACATAAACAATTTAAATAAGCTAGTTACTCATAATTCTCTCACAATCTCTTAACAATAAATTTAATTTACTCTTTTTAAAATTATTTTTTATTGTGAATTTTTTCAAATACTCAACTTTTTAATCTTAAGTAAGATTAATTATTTTTTACTATTTCATATCTATATATGTTTTTCTTTGAGGCGGTGCTAAGAGACTGTGATATAGTAGAACCTTACTAGCTACAATGGTTCTCACATTGATTTGCAAATTGTATAGAGATACAGCCTAGGCATAAAAAATAGTCTCAGCCTCTTTACCTTGTGAGTTCGATAATAAGACCCACTAAATCTCTAAAGATCTCTTGTAGTCAAGAACCTTGATGTGAGAATTTGATTTAGTTGTGTTAGAAAAGGAAAATTTTCGAACACAATGACAGTCTTAATCTATGAGAGATGTGAGATTTGAATTTACACAGTAAATAATAAAGAGAACACGTGTCTTAGTGATGTGTATATACTTATGAGTAATGCAGGTTAAGTAAAAGGCAATTCGATAATGAAATGACTAGTTTGAAATGGCTAAATGGGGGTGCACCTCATGGACTTTATAATGTATGGTCGGGTAAGGTATTTGTGTGAACACTTGGCCCTAGGATAGATGCAGACTTCTACTATGATAAGTAAGATGCCTAGAGATGTAATATTGTCTCTGTCAAGGATGACTTAAGAAAAAAACTAGGCTTTATGTGTCCTGGGATTTTAGGTCATAAGCTACGGTAGAAGGAAGTAAAGACCTATGTTTAAGGGTTTTTACGGTGTTTTGGTGATAATGTAGTATGTAAGAATAATTGAAAAAGGAGATTAAATTCGAGATTTCAATAATGACAAAGGGATTATAAGTTGTAGATGATAAATGATTAGAGGTTGTGTTTAACGAGTAGCAGTTGAGTGCTAAACAACGATGAATGATGGGTAAAGATCACAAGATCTTGCTTAATGATGCTTGATGCTTTTCTTACGTGCAGTGCAAGACTTTTTATAGGGTCTAGGGTTTGTATTAGGTTAAAACACTAAATTTGACCTCTTTTCCTCCTAAATTTATGCATATTTAATGAGTTGTATTTCCTTTATAAAGGAAAACAAATTTGTTAAGTAAAGTAGAATAAAAAATTATTTGTATTAGGTTAAAACACTAAATTTGACCTTTTATCCTCCTAAATTTATGCATATTTAATGAGTTGTATTTCCTCTATAAAGGAAAACAAATTTGTTAAGTAAAGTAGAATAAAAAATTATTATGATTTAGTTACCAAATAAAGGAAAAGATAAATTTTACCAATTTAATTTTAAAAGGCCTCTAAAGGTCACATAAAATATTATTAGGCTTGAATTTCTCTATTAGCTTTATTTACATAGTTTACCCATATTTTAATCTTGGTATTGGTCATAGGGTCCATATATTACGCTTCTTCCCCTGCTCATGCTCTACTCAAACACCTGTTGCTTGAGAGACCCATCAAGATAATTACTGGGAAATAGTGAGTTATGGAAATATAAGTTTTGTGAGGGTTTTTTAACCTCTAATTGCTTTGTGGCTCTACGGAGCCCTTAATTTTGATTTTGTACCTTTGTGTTTTTTATTATATTAGCTTGTGTTATTCTTTAAGTTGAAAGAGGAAGGTGGCCAGTGCTGTTATAATTTTTCTGACTGAGTATAGCCTTTTATTGGCCTTGAGGCAGAGTTAAGCTTATAACTTGTTCAATTTGTATTATTGTACAACCATAGTGGTATTTTGGCAAGGTTATTGATATGCAACTTTTTTGGGCTTATTTGAAGCATTGTATAGCAAAACGCTACTATAAAGTGATTGGTGAGTTAGTCACCCTGGCCTGATTGAGCCTTTTATGGCTTAGAATAGGCAACCCGAGTTTTCTTTAACTTATTTGTAGCGAACATGGCCAACCTTATATGATTGTAGCCTTTTTTATGGCTTTCAGTTGTTTGAAAAAGTCAAGGCAAATATATGAGCTTTGTTGACATTGATGCTTCCTCTTGCACTTTTTGTTAGCACTACAGGCACACAAAGATATTTGTGTGTATGTGTGTGTGAAGTATGCACTCAGACATTTGTGTACCATTTGATACCTATTATGTAGGGTATCTACCCGTTGTATCGTTGGATGCAATGTTTCGGTTCAAAATCGTATTGGGTGCGTGTATGCATATACACGTGTCCATTGTTCATTTATACATATCTATGCATCACATACATTATATATGCAATCTATACATCTAATACATAAACATGCACAGCGGAAGCTAAAAATCTAATTTCCTAAAACAATGAACACCATAAATTTTGTTCTATTACACTAATGAACAAAATAAAAGCATATTAATCACATTAATATTAAGATTGAGAATAATCACCTCGCAAGGCTTTGAAACCGATTTAGCTAGAGTACCGAGCAAAAACAAATCCGTTGGCAATTTTAAGACTCAACGGGGTGGACTTGAGTCGCTAGAATAGCAGCATTAATTTTCAGCACTAGTTTAACTCTTAAACCTCAATATTAACTCTTAATATTTAGTTTAACACTTAAATTGTAAGTTATTTATTTTACCCTTGATCAATAAAATAAAAGCTTTAATGCTTTGATGACCTAAACACAACGAAGGATAAGATGAATATTGAACTAAACACTTGAATTCAAAAGAAGAAAACTATTTTTCTCTCTCTCGTGGCCGACCACCCTTAGCATTCAAAAGCTTCTAATTTGTTTCAATTTGGCTTCATATTTATAGGCTTATGCTTTCTTAACCATTAAGAAATCAAAGACTTAGCCCTTAAGTAATCGTTTAACTTAACCCAAGTCAAGTTAAGTTTACTTAGCGTTTAAGTTAACTCCTAATTAAACTTTAGTTAACTATTTAACTTCAGTTAGGTTGGGGATTACTTAACCCTTAAGCTTTCATTAATTAATATTTGTTTATTAAATTAGCTTTACCTTAGGGTTAACATTTAACCCAGTTTAAGTTTATTTCTTCTTAATAATTAAGTAAAATAAATATATAGATTATTTAATAATTAAATAGTCAATTAAATGAAAATACCCTTAAGCCTTTAATTAGTTACTAAATTATTTCAAAGTGGGTCCTACCAAACCACACACTTGAGTAAACTCAACCGAAAGTTTACTATGCATCACGTGTCAATATTTAATTGGTCACTAATAATTGTTAATTAATTAATGTATTTAAAACTTAAGTCTTGACACACGTACATCTTGATGGTTCTTAAAATAAATATTCAATTTTGCTGAAATTTACTAGATTAAATAATTCAATCTGGTACGCTGCCCTAGTGCACAACAAGTACAGTTCATATTGCGGGACTCCTTAGGTCTATACCCAATTCATCAAATAAAATTATTCCATGAGTCTATGACTGATGCCCTACGCACACGTTACAGATATTACAAATCAGCGCATTAAACCATACAAACTGAGGTCATAACACTTATTTTATCTTTTTGTCATTTATATCCTAGATGTGCAGGGATATAGATCAACACTGTTAAATTCTCATATGCTCATCTGTGAACGTATCTCCAAATTTGTATTTCGATAAATAATATTTGCAAACTCATTTGTGATATTTTTTAACTCTACGAAAAACTCTTTTTTGGGGTTACATACTTGTGGCTACAAGATTTTCTGAAATACAATCTTAGAGCATCTAGATATACAACTCCCTTATGAAAGTTGACGGATCCCATATCTATGTACACCAAACAAACTCCATGAGCATTGAATCATACCTAGCGACACGTAGCGGTCAGACTATGAAAGGTCTCTGACATCCGTGGAACCAAAGTATGGTAAATCACTCACAAGTCCACCGTGGCACTTAGGTCAAACGATCACGAATACTACTCAACTCAAGAGGACTCACCATTGACGACTTCATAGGATATCTATTGGCGTCCTTGTGAGTCTGTTTAGTATCCAATCTTACTAAATACTCACATGCCTATACGAGCTTTAAGCTCATGATCAATTAAGAACAATCATCTGTACCCTATAGATATAGACATATACTGATTTATATATAAGAGATTCACCAACAGACCCGCATTGATGACAATAGATTAGGAACATAGTATTTCAGAACATACTTGCATAATAATATTTTTCTAGCACCTATTGCAATTTTTTGCAACTATATCATTATTAGTATACCCTCAGGCCTTTGTCCTAATATAAATAAGGCTCTAACTTTTTAGATATCGCTGACTCTTATAACCTGCTAACTTTTAGCAGTGTTAACTCTTAACATTTATAACTCTCAGCGTTGCTGACTCTTACCCCTAATCTAAACTCCTTTAGACCAAATCTGAAATTTTTTAGATCATATAATTTTTGTAATGTTACAAGCATTGTATCATATATTTAATACTAATGATTATATTTAAAATGTTTATTATATAAATATTAACAATTAATATTCATACAATATTGAAATGGCACGTAAGTACCAACTCCAATATGTATGACGTGTTATTGATATTGTCTTATATGTGCCTTGTGTAGCCATATTGCAAGCAGAATATATGAAGTGAGGAATAGTACCTTTATATCATGTTCTAAGGGCCCTTGCCCCATATGACTTGGCCTTCTTATGACGGGTACAACCAGCAAATTACAGCTCTTATTTTTGTATAGAAAAATGGCTGCATCCTTTTATGCTTGTGTTGTTATCTTACTATGCTTTCTTCTCTTTGAGTTTCAAGGTGACCTTGACCTTTCTAATTTGGATCGTGTTATCTAAGTTTTTGTTGAGCTACTTATGGTAGGTTTGGCCAACTATTTATGTCGATGTTCAATTTACGGCCTATGTTGACATTTTGGCTATATTTAAGCCTTTACAAGTAGGCTTTTATGTAAATTTTGCTTATGGGTTCTCGTTATACGAGTTCATATTATAGGAATTTCACCATATAGGATTCTTTATAAGAATAATGCCACAAAGGCTTCTTCCATAAAGGTAACACCAATGAGGCATCTTGCATGGAAACCATACCATAAAGGCTTCTATAACTTTTCCAAGCATTTATATGACAACATGAACATCTTTTATAGGTTCCACACCATGAAGGCACTTGTACACCTTTTTTGTATAGGCTTTCATGTACCTAGAAAAATGTGGGCATCCTATAGGACATTTTTCATGAGGCAACTAGGTCAGCGAGGGCATCTATGGATATAATTTCAAACGTAGGCATCCTATATATGACATTTTTCACATAAGGCATCCGGAACATCTCATGTAAGCACGAATTTTTTTGGAATAATGCAAACTTACATAATGTACATGGGAAGCTTGTATGGGACTCACTTCATACAAGATCTCTAGTATACACAGACTTCCATTTCGTAGTTGGCATAAAATGTTATTTATGAGTAATTCTTATATGAGTGTTCCGATTTTAATGCAGACTTCTATATGGCTTGTTTGGTATGGGTGCTTTTGTATAAACAATATATGGGACAAAATGGACTTCATACTTTTTAGTATGAGTTGTCTTAGATACAACTCTAAGCGAAGATATGATCTAATGTTAGCCTTTTACTTCTTTTTAAAGTGAAAGTATAGCCTTATGAGAGGCATTCTATGTTAGTCTTTAACATTTTGTGTTAGGTCGTAGGTATCCAAGTATATGCTATACATTAACTTAGACTTTATGCCAAGTGAAGTATAGCCTTATGAGAGGCATTCTACTTGGTCAATAGGCCAAGGCTTTGTCATCTACTTTGTTAATGAATATCTATCTTAGGTACAACTCCAAAGGTAGAGTTTTAACCATTCACTTTGTGAATAGGCACTTTGCTTCGATCTTACGTCAAGAAAAAGGTTTTATTCACCCACTTTATTAGTGGGTATCCCATACGTTTAGGCTCTACATGGGGCATGAGGTTCTTAGCTATCACTTAAGGAATAATGATAGTTTTTATTGCTCCTGATAAATGAAAGAGTTACATAAAGCTTTTATATAACCTAAGTGTGTTTAGTGCACATATTGAATGGAACACTAATACCTAGTTGTAGTAACTTTTGAGCCATTTATCATTGATAGGATTGTGAAGTGTCTTTCCTTCTATTTTGGCCAAGCTAGTAACTAGTGTCATAGGGTCCTCTGATAATATACAAGTCTTCTAATTATAGTGTAAACTTAAAAGGTTGAACCATGTTCTTCTTAGCGTGCTCGACCATCCTTAATACATGGTCACCCAAGTTCATTCCCTTATCATTAACAGACTTGGCATATGCTTCAATTGTTCTTACATTAGTATAATGTTTTACGTCTTTAGGCATCTTTCCGTTTCTTATCTACAACTTTTAGTTATGTCATAAGGTTAGCCATAAGTACTAGGAAATAGTTTACATAAGCGTTACTCTTATAGTAAGCACAAATAATTTGACTGGTGTTATAGCCTCAAATCTATACAAAAGGAAGTACAAGGAGCAACCAGTAGTTTCGTGTGGTGATGTTCTGTAAATGTAAAGAACATCATTAAGGTGCAACTGAATTCAAGATCTAGATTTAAGTAGCACAAAAAGAAATACAAAACTTAAAATAATAATTAAAATTAAAACATCTAGTTTACAAAAAATTATATTTATTAAAATAAAATACAGATAAAATATGGCCGCAACTAAATTCAAAGAAAGAATCCACTTTTCAATAATCACACACCATAATAAAAAATTAAGTGTAAGGCAAAAGAGACTAAAGGACATAAATCTTCAAATATAAAGTTTGTACAACATAGCGAATCCAAAATCTTAGAATGTAGTTGTACACTATGTTCGAGATTCATCCATCGTGTCAATACTTAAAGACCAATGGTCAGAGCACAACCAACATAAAAATATTTTCGTCCAAAGTCTTTCTCTCTCTTACATATTTGAGAGGATGCGAAAAACATCTTTGAAGAGAGTATTTTTTTTTTGCTAAAGTTGAATTTACTTTTTTTTTTTACAATTGTTATTATGATAATCAATTTTTTTTCCTCTTTTTTTTATAATTTTGAAAGGATCATATTTTCTTTCGAAGTATTAAGACTCTTGTAAATATAGACTAGAGAATATTACACTTCACATTAACAATTAACACTAATTTGATATATTAGCTAACTATATATCTATATCCTACTACGTTTGAATTATTTGTCAATCATTACTTAAATCTAAACGAAACATTCTACATTCTACAGTTGACCACCGCATTGTCGTCGTCTAATCAACAAACTATACCATCAAAACATTCAGTAACAACCAACCATAAACACATAACCAGTATAACTATAGATTAGTCATCGAAAACTACCAAAATTGCATTAAAAAACCTATGAGCCACCACTGCGGCCACAGCTCTAAGTCCTCATCGTCGTCAATGAGACTACCAACAGACTCAGAAGATGCCAGTTGTCATTATACAACCCTTGGCGCTACGTTAGATCGCTGGAATTCGCCTAAAAAGAGTTGAAGTCATTGATTGCAACCACACCCAATTCACCATGGCTTGCCGCAATTGAGATGCCACTAACATTGTAAATTAACTTTTCGTTATCTGTTCTTCAAGATCCAACCTTTGTTGGCTATTAGTGGTAATTCTTTTGTTGGCAAACATCAAGCCCTAGCCAAGAGGGCTTTTGTTCAATTCAAGAACTATTCAGGTCGAAGTAAAATTTTCTAAGGGGTTATTTGACAGAAGCTTAGTAACTTGTTGAATATCTTAACTTTTGGTTAAATCTGGGGAGATTTAAAATTTTTATTATGTTTGGGGCATATTTTTTCTTTTACATAAATTTAGGAGAGAGTTGAAATTTCTTTAAAAAAAGCTAGGGCGATTTTGTAATTTTGAATAAAATAAGGAACCTTTATCATCTTTTATGTTATTTTCCGTGTTAACTCCAAATCTAATGTAGAGCTTCATGTCCCAATAAATTTTCTTAGAGATTTTTTATTTACAAATTTGTTATTTCAATTAGAAAAAAAATTTGTGTTTTCTTATTTATTAATTGGGCAAATTCATCAATGAAAATTTTGTGTTCAGACTTGTAGGAGTTGTTTTGTTTCTTTGATTTACTCGGCAGTAGTCCACATATTTCACCTCTTCACAGTGCTTGAAGGCTCAAGTTTTACACTCTCTTCCGTCACAGCAGTTGTTAGTTTTATTATCAATGCATTTTCCTTTGCAATAGTTATCTTTGTTAACGTACTTATCACTTTTTAAAAATAATACTATATCTTTTAAATAACGGTTGCTTCTCTTTTAGAGTGATTATCTCTTCATTAAAAATATAGTTTATTTTTTTATTTAACTATCTTAGTTTATTAGTTTTACAAACCCAAGTTGCTTTCTCCGTCTTAAATTGGTGAGAGAGTATTAAAATTAGTATTATATTAGGTTAATGTCAAATTAAGATATTCTCTTTATTTTTGTTTTTGTATTGTAGCTATATTTTTTGTCTAAACAATATTAGTATATTCTCTACCTAATTTAGAGATTTAATGCTTATATAAAGATCATTTTTTATAATTATTATTCAAAATAAAATTCAAAGACTCCAGTTACTATAATACGGTATAAGAGCATATATATTTTAATAAGGACGATCAATAATTTAGAACTTGTTAAGTGTGTTGCAACTGTAAAATATTGTATGATAGATTATTTACTAGTAGAGGTATAATCAAGAATTTATTTTCAGTTGAATTAAAATAATTTTTTTCTCAATATAAAAAATTTGTTATGAAGTGTTATTTTAATAATTTTTATTGTTGAACATACATGTACGTTCGTTGTTGTGGAAACACAAAAATCAGAACAAGAAATGTTTATATATAATCAATAAATAATTCTTTATTATTTTTATCGTTTTAAAGAGTCATCATAAGACGAATTAATATATAGGTAGATTATATCTAACACGCAACAAGTAATTCTTTGAATTTTTGTCGAATAAATATCAACATAATTCATGAAGGGAAGTTACATTTTGAAATTTATCTTTATTATGTTTATGATTAAACATTCATCTTTTAATTAATTAACCATTTTTTAAAAGAAAATCTCTAATAAATAGAAATAACCACTAAAATTAAATAATATTTGAAAATTATTATTATACAAAAATATTCAAAGACCAAGCCTAAGCTCAAACATATGCTTAGGCACGTATAACTAAGTAAGTCATGTAGGTTCAAACTACTTTAATTAAACTTAATCTGTGATTGTGCTTTGGTAGGTATAGAGTTGCAATAAATAAGATAGAAAGCATGTAGACTATCCAAATAAGAACCACGTTCAAAATATGGCTAAGCCTGTGTTAGCAAAGTTAATAAAAAGAAACAAGCCTAATAACACTTTATTTAACCTTTAAAGTTCTTCTAAAATTAAAATTAGTAATTTATGTATTTTTATTTACTAACTAAATCATAATAATCTTTTGATCGAAATAAATTCTACCCATTTTATTGAACAAAATAATTTTTTCTTTTTAATGATATTACAACTCATTAAATATATAAGATTTTAAGAGGATAAGGAGTAAAATATAGTATTTTAAGTTAATACAAACCCTAAATCTATTAAAAATAAAAGTCTTGCATTGCATGTAAAAAGATCATTGAGCATCATTAAGTAGCATCTCGTAGCCTTTGTCCATCGTTCATTGTAATTTAGCACTCAATTTTTAATCAATAAACATGATTTTCAATCATGCATCATCCATAACTCGTGATCCTTTTTCCATTGTCGAAATCTCATATTTAATCCACCTTTTCAATTATTCTTGCATCTTGCTTTATCATTAAAACACCACAAAACCCTCAAACATAGGTCTTTAATTCCTTTTGTTGCAGCCTATGAAAAATCCTAGGGAATACAAACCCTAGTTTTTGCCTTAAGTCATCAGAGATAGTATCACATCTCTAGACATCCTCTTCATTATAGAAGTAGTATTGCATCTATCCTAGGGCCCTACATTTACACAAATATGTCACCCGACCATACATATGAAGTTCACGAGGCGTATCCCCTCTGGCCATATCAAACTAAGCTTCTTATGGCTTGACACTATGTGCTCTTTACATAAAAAGTGCCTTTACTCAACATGCACTACTTACTACTCATATACATGTATTCTCTCTAGTATTTACTGTGTACGTCTGGCTCCTACACTTCTCAAAGATTGAGGTTGTGATTATATCTAAAAATTTTCCTTTTCTAAAATAGTCATAACAAATTCACAACATTAGATTTATTGGAGTCTAAAAGAAGAGATTGAGGCCCATTTTTCAGGCTCAAGACGTATCTTCATATAGCCTGCCATGTCAAAGCGAGAACCACTATACCAAGTAGGGTTCTGCCACATCACTGTCTCTCGTAATGCTCCAAACATTTTAGTGACTTTACTAATAAGTTTAGCTAGGGTCTTGTGATGGCAAAGTCTAGGTGAAAAGGTAAAAAACCAAGGAATATCCTCACCGAAGATCAAGGAGAATCTTTTCACTGTGAAGAATCTAATTATTAAAAAAAAAACCTCTATGTAAACCTACAATAAGCGTAGGAAGTGATCAAGTCGTAAATACTAATCTAGGGGATATGACCAAAATTATAAAAAGATTTCTTAAATGAGGAATTATGACAAAATTAGAAGGAATTACTCAAATTCATTATCGTGGCTAAAACAGTGAGTACACCTATAGTGACGGTAGCTACGTCAAATGCTACCCAAGTTATGCCAAAGAAGAAAACATAATAATAATGCATGGAAAGAAAAAACTGAGCCTCTCACTCGATCTGATATCTTATCGATGATCAATTAGGTAAGCTATAGTAACCCTATGACAAACATGGAGTATGTTCATCTCTCACCATACTCAACTGAGATTCCTTAACCGAAGGGCTACAACACGCTATCATTTTCTCTGTTCAATACTAAGAAGGGAAATTCTAAAGAACACATTGAGAGGTTCATTGACTCTCTTAAGGCACATGCCAATAATAAAAATATGCATCTCAAGGAATTATCCAAGTCCTTTACAAGTTGTCCATATACTTGGTACACCTTGCTATCCGTAGGATCTCTCATTACTTGGGAAGAGATAGCATCAAAGTTTTACAATAAGTATTTTCAAAGCAAACAAAAAGTCTCCATAATCTATCTCAATAAAACTTAGCAAGGTAATATGAGCATTTGGTTGAATAATGTCTAATGATTCAGAGACTTAGCATTAGATTGCTACGAGCAGAATGGGAGGAAGAGCTTGTAGACACTATGTCAGTAATATGTTAAGTGAATATCAAGATTGTGTTAACAATATTTCAAACAACTGGCCTCTTAAAGCCTACTTTTACCCCCCCAATTATAATATAATGAATATGAGTTTTACTGACCACGGTTGCAGTCAAATTTGAGCTTACTTTTAACATATCAACAATATCGAACTTAGGAGATAAACCTACACTTCCAACAAGACCTTTGCAAAACTCAACAAACGATACTAAAGAAGCCATTTAATAAGCCTCTTGATTAGGCAAAACACCCCTACACAAGTGGGATCAGCAACTTCCAAAGCCATATTCTTTCAAGCCTTCTAAAGCCATTTTTTGGATTTTTACATAGCAAAATTTATCCCCTGATCATATGATCTATGTAGTACAAGTGAAGTAGGCGGTGTGATTAATATAGCCTCAGAGTTATGGCTTGTTTCCTTATTATTCATTAAAATCATATTGCTTTCTTCAATTCTTTAAGAACTTTTTGTACTTTTGTTTATGGTCCCTATGAGAATTGGTTATTGCTTTTATGTTTTCCCTTATGATTTCCCTAGAAGTTTCTTTATGGCATGAATCATTTGACCATGGCTTTACTATCACTCATATAGGTCTTTGTTCTTTTCTTGTGATTTTTGCTTTGAAACACACTTAAATTGTATTCTTTTTGTATTGATTTTCTATTTTTTATAGCTCTACTTTCTTATTTGATCCTACTTTTACAATCATGATAGAAAATTAGTCATACTGAATTTGGCTTAGGGTTTTAGTTGCTGATGTGATATTTCTATATCTTATAATTGAGTACACGTATACACTATCGTATGCAAGTAATAAAGAGAATTATTATCCCTCAATATGCTTTCTAATAATTAATCATCTAATATTTAATTCTCTTAATCTTTGTTATTGATCAAGACACTAATGTATTCACAAGTCTCTTCCAACGTTATGTAAGTATACCTTAATTTACCAAATACCTATATTCCTATGGTACTTGTAGTAAATTAAAATTCATTAAGATAAAGTCTTATTGATCATACATGCTAATTAAGTATATTCCTATCCTAATTTGAAACTTGCATATGCAACATTGATTGTTACTCTACAATCATGCATCAAATTACCTAGGTCTAAATATAATGATTCCTCTTCTGAGTTTATAAAAAATATTAGCAATTTATTTACCATATATTGGCCAAATATATTGAAGCATTAAGAACAAGTAATTTGAATAATAAAGAACTACGTTTATTAAATTTTAAAAAGATAAGGCAATTAAGCGCACATATTGAGTTTAAGTATTAACCCTAGAAAGAAAATTTAGTTCATGGCTACAAGAGAACAGTAGTAAAAATAATAAAAAAAATATGATACAATTAATAGTAAACCGATATAAACGTCGAATTTGTCTTGATTACGCTGCCTAAGAAACTTTTGATGCCGAAAAACGCCTTGAATCTCTCTCTATGGCTGCTTCAATTAAACTTCTATTACTCTTTAAGACTTATGATGTGTGTTTCTTGATGTTCTTAGATGCTCTTGGGTTCTCTTTAAAGGCTGGGGACAAGTGGCATTTTATAAGAATTGATATGAGCTTGAAAATCTCAATTCTCGTCGGATTAGGACTCACACTATTGCTAAAGCGCTATGTTGCTGTAGCTGGGGCACTAGGTTTAAACGGCCTCACCACTGGAGTGATGCAATGTTGGCACTAGAGCACTGACCTGTTGTTTGAGCGGTGGAGAGATGGCGTGGGGCACTAGACTACGACTTAAATAGGTCTTTTTCTGATTTTTCTTATTTTGATCACAGTTCCAGTGCTGAGGCAACATATCCATATTTTGAAAATTTTACATTTTAGTCCTTATTTTTACTCCCTATAAATAACAATAATGCACATAAATAGTCATTTATTCTCATAAAATAATAAAATATCAAAATATAAATATAAAAAAATATATGACAAATATACCTTTATCAGTTGCACCTGTTTCGTTCTTTGAATTACATGTCTTGGTATTTATTGGTGTTGCCGTGTGTTTAATCACACCTACTTCTGAATTGTCTCATAGATAAATAATGTCTCCCTCTTCCAAGGTTGTGAAGCCTTTATTTAAGTAATGAGTCATTAATGGGGTCTATGATCATTGATGTTAATGATAATTGTTTTATTAAGCTAAAATTTAGGGCTATGCCAAGTGTCACGCCCCAAGTGTTCTCAAGCATTTCTTCAAATATTTATGTTGTGAAAAAGCCTCTTAGAGGCTATATAGGTCGTTGGACTGGTCTACAAGTCGAAGCTTCTAGAAGATTTGCTAACATAGGCAGAGATCTAGGCCAAACCTACGACTTATTAGGGTTGTAAACCCATATTTAACAGGGAATAATTTATAGCATATGTGATGGCATCTAGGAATATTTCATAGCATATTATCTATTTTGTATGTACACAGTTAGATCATTGTACAACATCTTAAATCTTAGCCATTGCTTATATGGTAGTATAAAAGGGGGACACCCTCAATTGTACAAACTACCCATAGCTTGTAATATCTTCAGTAATATAGAGAGCATTTTTTCAAACACCTTGTGTACGTATTTTCTCATCTCTTCTTTGTGTGGTATTTTTTAGGTTGCTTAGTGCACAATGAGTCTAAGGCTTCATGATTCTCAAAAGGTCCGTGATATTTAGTATCAGAGCTGGTTCAAAGAAAAGAGCTCATGTATGTTGAAGCCTACATCAATTGCATAAAAACTCAAGTACTGATAGATACCAGTGCAATGCACAACTTCATTAAGCATACAGAGGCAAAGCATATGGGACTTTTTGTGGAGAAAGAAGATGAATTCCTCAAATCGGTGAATGTTGCAGCCAAACCACTAGATGGGGTAGTTTTGTTGGAAATTGTGCTTACATGTCATTCCAATATTGTATAAATATTAATTGTTTAATATTTATACAATAAATATTTCAAATAAAATCGTTAATATTAAATATATATATATATATATATATATATGGTAAGATGCTTATAATATTTCAAACATTGTATGATTTGAAAGAGTTTAGATTTAGTTCAAAGAAGTTTGGACCAGTGCTAAAAGTTAGCTACGCTGAGAATTATAATTGGTAAGAGTTAGCAAGTTATAAGTGTCAGTGAAATCTAAAGGGTTAGAGTCTTTTCTGAAATAGGATAAAGACCTGAGAATATATTAACAATGACATAGTTGCAAAATGTTGCAAATAGTGCTAAGAAATGTAATTGAGCAATTATGTTCTCGAACGTTATGTTCCCGATCTATCTTTATTGATGCGGATCTGTTGGTCAAGATTTTATCATATATAGATCAGTGTATGTCTATATCTAGATGGTTTAGATGGTTAATCTTAACAATTCATAAGTTTAGTGGAAGCCCGTATAAGCATATGAGTATTCAGTATGACTAGGTATTGAACAGACTCAATGAGGACCTCTAATATATATCCCATAAAGTCATCAATAGAGGATTCTCTCAAGTTAAGTAGTATCCGTAGTCCCTTGACCTGAGCACCTTGGTGGGCTTGTGAGTGCTTCACCATACTTAAGTTTCACACATGTTAGAGACCTTTCATGGTCTGATAGCTCGGTGTCACTGGGTATAGTTCGATGCTCATAGCATCCGGTATATGTAGATATGGAATCTGTCAGCTCATATGAGTAAGTTGTATATTCTAATGCTCCGAGATTGTATTTTAAAAAGTCTTATGGTCATAAGTAATAAACCCGGAAAAGAGGTTTTTAGGGATAAATAATATCGCAAAAGTGTTTGCGGATATTATTTATGAAAATACAAATCTGGAGATAAGTTTATAGTTGAGCATATAGAGATTTGATGGTTATGATCTATGTCTCCGCTCTTCCAAGATATAAATGACAAGGGGATTATACAAATATATATTAATCTCAACTTGTATGGCTCAACGCGCCGTGTTGTTATTTTCATAACGTGTATGTGAGGCATCGTTTATAAATTTACAGAAGAGTTCCCTATGACAAATGGGTGTGAACTCAGAGAGTCTTACTATATGAAGTGTACTCGTTGTGCATGAGGTAACGCATCAAATTAAATAGTTTGATCCAGGAAGATTTTGATAAGCCAAAATTATTTTAAAGTCTCTGGAGAATTGGCAGGGTTTAAATGTTAAGCCCAAGATGTTGGCAAGTGAGACTTACCATTTCATCTCTTCATTAAATGCCACATGCCATGCCATTAATTTGTAATGGCATACCACATGTCATGTCATTAATTTGTAATGGCATGACACATGATATAATATTAATGGCCCATTCAATTATTAAAAGTTAATATATAATTCGGCCAAATGAAGTAAATTTCAAATGGTGGCAATTTGAATTCATTTGGCCTTGTCATGCTTATTTAATAAGTATGAGGTGGCTAATAATCAATTCCCTATTTATATTAATCTTAGTCATGCTTAAAGGTTAAGCATGTGTTAGCTAACAATGAATGAAGCATGAATCTTTGTCATGCTTCAATTCATTCGGCCAAAGCATGAAATGCTTTGTCATGCTTAAAGTGAAGCAAAAGGTGTGTTAATTTCCTTTAGATTAGGCTTTGTTATGCTTAAGTAAAAAGGCCACTCTTTTGATTTCAAATGACCGAACTGTTGGCCAAAAAGGCTATAAATAGCAAGCCTCATTTCATTTCATTTGTGAATTACAAGTGAATTGTGAGAAAAAAGTTAGATATAAAGGCCGAGAGTTATAAAAGTGATACAAATGTTGATTCAATTAATTCTAACTAAGAAAATGAGGACCATTCTAGATCAAGAAATTTTACCACATCCTCGATTAGAATTATCTAAAGCACGCTTCAAGGGTGAGCTTCCTTTTATCTCATTAATGTAATAAGATATATTTTAATACTCCGCTGCGTATATTTTGTATGTGTTACGTGTAAAAATTAAACTAAATGTACACACATACCCTATGCGCAGCACACTTTTAGGTTCAAAAGGTTAATATCCACCTAGAGACTTGGCGCGGCGAGGTAAATTTCTCTATGGTACCTCTTGATGATTTTAATGTAGTGCTAGGTATAAAGTTCTTAAGGCAATACGACATAATGCTGCTTCTTAGACATAACTACGTGTGTATCATAGAGGGTGGACCATACATGATACCAATGGTAGATAAGCTCGAAGATAGGCAATTTAAGCCAAAAGTCAACACCAAACTCTTTTCCACCATACAACCACGGGAAGTTGCCGAGCATAAAGGAGATACATATCCAGCCACAGTATGAAGAACGAATGATAAGGCAAAATGAGGCAAACTGTCAATAGAAGGTGCAAAAGTGCTCAGAGAGCACAAAGGGGTCATGCCAACTATTATACTACAGAAACAACCACGAAAGGGTGAAATTAAATATGAAGAAAAGTTAGGGCTTAGGTTTATGCTTCCAACTATAGTACAAGCGCCTCAATTGAGATTAGATGAGTTGTGAGGACAGCATAAGGAGTTTTCGGGTACAAGTGTCATCCAACAACCCAAGGTGTCACATAATGTGCACTTTCAGCATAAAAAGTAGGTTAAAGATAAACGGCAACATGTCAAGCATAGTGCCGGGTACTTGGTGATAGAGATGATATTTCTACCACAACATAAGTCAGCACGCCCACTTCACAAGAGATTTTATCGTAGGGATGAGAGGCCAATGTCTATTGCCGAAAAGGTTAGCTATATCTCATATGAGGTGAGGATACCTTCAAGAAAGCAGCTACATACGGGGTTTCCTAAGAGCAGTTGAAAGCTATACTAAAGAGGTACGAAAGACACGGAGATAAAACGAGAACCTTTAGGGGATTTCCATATGGGATGACAAAGTGGCAGAACTTATCCATGACAGACGAATGATGCGAAAGAAGAATCTACCTCCAAGGCATAAGTACTTTTTCAGTGAAAAGGATTACCCGATTTTAGAGTACACTATAGCAGATTGAAGAACGAGGTGTGCAAGTTCCAGCGAAGACGCAACGAAGGCATTGTGTGAATTTAGTGGAGGAGAATGTCAAGCATTTTCTCGAATACTTGATGTGCGACAAAGCCTCCTAGAGGCTATGTAGGCCTTTGGAATGATTCAGGGGCTGGAGCTTCTAAAACATTCGCTGACATGGTTTGTACAATTAAGGGTGTCCCTCATCTTGTATGTATACCGTTAGATTATTATATAGTATCTTAGATCCTAGTCGTTGATTATGTAGAGCTAGTAGTATAAAAAGGGGACACCCTAAATTGTACAAATCATCTCATAACTTGTAATCTCTTCAGTAATATAGATAGCACTTTCTCAAACACCTTGTGCGCGTGTTTTCTCATCTCTTCTTTATATGATATTTTTTAAGCTGCTTAACGCATAGCGCATTTAAGGCCGCACAGTTCTGAAAAGGTCTGTGACATTTGAAATGTCACGTCCCACATCGAATAAAAATTGGGTGAATCTTTGGTATATATGAGCGAGTATGCAGTATTACTTAACAAGCTAGTCTTTTTGGTCAATGGCAACCGCCCAACTCATGATAAGTGGTATTAGAGTATACTCAAATTCTCATTCGCATGTGGGTCTCCAAAATTGCCCCAATGAAGATTACCACATAAGATGTAGGTCCTTTATGCTCCTAGGGGGATGGGCAATAAGGGCCAGTGGACCCCGAAAATCTTATCTTTTGAGCCCCAATAGGGATTGCCACATAGATAATGAGTCCCTTAACTCTGAGGGGATGGGCAATATGAGCCAAATTGGCTTTTAAGTTTGGGCTAGACCATAACGAGGCCGTTACGTGATTGGGTGGGAGAGAATGTCACATCCTACATTGAGTGAATCTTGGGTATATATGGGCGGCTATGCAGTATTACCTAATTAGCTAGTCTTTTAGGTCAATGACAAATGTCCGGCCTATGTCACAAGGCTCTGTTGACATTTATATACATAAATCAACTCATGGAGACCAATTCTATTTATTAAGATGCAATTCCCAACTTGTTACTTATTAGAGTTCCCTGGCTACATAATCTACTTTTTGAATGAGTCCATCATTACATTTGTCGTACCAGAATAAGAATATAGAGTTTCTTTCTATAGTATATTAGCCTGAGAATGTCTTAAGGAAATTTAGGCTAAACCAAGGTTGCCTTCTTTTAAGAAGGCTTTGATGAGCTTTCAAAAGTTAATTGATAGATTATGCCACTCTAAGCTCAAAGAATTTAAGAGTTTAATTGGAATGTTATAAAATTTGATGGTTCCACTTATGTGCAGGATATTTTATCGAATCATAAGGCTTATTAGGAAGCTTCTCTAATAGTTTTTGTTGAGTTTTGCAAGAGTCATATAGGAAATTTAGGCTCATCTTTAAGATCGATGTTGCTAACATGGTGAAAGTAAGTTCAAATTCAATTGTTATTATAACCAGCCACTCTAAGCATTAGGAAAGAGCTGACTAAGAAAGTTACCACCAAAAAAGATGCAAGCACTAGTACTTTTACAATTCATTCTTCTTTTTTCAAATCTCTCGCTAAGTAGTCTACTCCCTCTTTTACTGTGCCCAAAAAAAGCCATAGGATATCAAAAGGAGCTCAAGTAAGTACACCTGTCTCAATTAAAGAATTTTATTTCTCGAAAGAAGAATGGGTTTAGGATGAGCCTTATATCAATCCTTATGATGTAAGGACTCCTCTTGTTCCTCGATAAGCATATTTCTCATATAGGTACTCTCTCTCAAACGTTGCCATAACAAGATCTTAGCCAAACTACCCAATTTAGTTGCCATAATATTTAGGGTGAATCTAGAAGACCGCTATGTGGAAAAATGTCACTTGCTGCAGTAATTGTGGTGACACGGCAGATTGTAAGAATATAATGACATAACCTAGATGATGGATTTCAGCCTCTTTGCTCCTATAAACTTAGGAGTAAAGTTTATCTTACCTCTAAAGACTCTTGGAGTCCAAGAGTCCTAGTATTGTGAATTTGATTTGGCAATCTTGAGTGGAGGTGATTTATTCGAATAAATTGTCTTCTACCTGTAAAAGGAATGAGAGACAAGCTTACCTAATAAATAATGAAGAAATACGACTGATTGAGCGTGTTTAAGGACTATGGTAGGTGATTTGGACCTACTTAGAGTCTTTTGCATGTGGTACGAGATTAAGGTTTCAAGTCGTAGGAAGCTTTAGTTTTGAGACTAATAGAACTTCACCTCTTGAATGTTACTTAGGGCTTTATAAGCTGATTTCTGAGTATGTTAAGCCTTGGAACAAATGCAGAGCTGCTAAAATTGCCTGGAGTTATAAAAAACATGAAGAAAATATGAGATAAAGGTGTTACATTTTCTAAGAGATAAGTTAGGGTAAGTGGCGTTGATGGGCGAGTGAACGATCAATTGTTAATAATTATGATGATTTTAGCACAGAAAAAGATTTTATAAAGTTGAGATTTTTTATTAGGTTAAAACTATTTATTTAACCTTTAATCCTCTTAAAATATTAATTCTTTAATGAGTTTTACCCATGTTAAAAAAAAATTAATTAAATAAAAGAATTAAGATACTAATTTTATTTTAAATAATATTTTATGTGTTAATTAGAGTTTTTTTTATTTAAAAGATATCTAAAAATAAAAAAGTGTCTCACTAGACTTGGGTTTCTCCATTAATTTTATTGACACGAATTTGCCTTTATTTGAACTAAGTTTTCCTCCTAGTCTTAGCCTAGGGTTTACATGACTCGAGCCTTATTTATTGCAACTTACGACTCAGATTAAACCCCATAAAATGACTTAAGACCACGTCTTATCTTGTTAAATATACTTGAACGTGTGTATGAACATAGACCTAAGCCTCTGTGGATTTTTATATATATCACATTAGATGCATGTAGATGTCCGATTGTTATACAAATAATACCTTTACCATACTGTCTCTGTGAAGTGGAATCAAGAACCACCACAAAAAACTGCTCTCTCATATTGCTAACGAGCCTTGTGAAAGAATTGTAAGCAATTAAAATGAACACGCGAATGTGAATTTATCAATACAATGTTTCACTAATGCGCTAAACAGTTATATACATCCAATACCAGCCTTATTTTCCATTTTAACAACAATCAGCCTAACCTTTTTCTTTTCGTACGAGAAATAGAGGGAAAGATATCAAGTGCTCAACTGGTGGTACTACTTATGCTGTGATCATCAAGCCAGGAAATGATATCACTAAAAACTCGAATTATCATTTCATCTGGCTCACCCTCCAGAAGCGAATGATAAGCATCCTTGTAAAGAATGAACTTCTTGTCCTTACTGCTTGCTTTCTCATACAAGGCTTTGCTCACTGATGGATCAGTTACAGTGTCATCCTCTCCATGCAAGATTAGTAATGGCAGAGAAATCTGTTATGACAGCAGGTATAAGTTCCAGTAAAAAATTGAAATGCTAATAAAGTACAAGTCTGTTAAGCGGACTTTCTTTCTCTTTTTTTTTCCCTTCTTCCTTTTTGAGATTCTATACCGACACAGGTTTTAAATAAACATAAATCTCTGAAGTCAAATATCTTATAACAAGAGAACAGCTCATTTCCTAGATCTACTAAACATCTAGCAGAATAATATGCACAGCTTGTTTTCTTAATTTTTCAAATGAGCTCAAGCTTGTTCATGGACTTTACAGAACATGTTCAATAAATGTTTCATATCCCTACATTTCTCCATCAACAATGCATATAATAGGCTTAAAAAGTGCAATGATTCAATAATATCTATTTAGTTTTTAATCATTTCCTAAAAAAGATAATAGCACAAATCATCCTATCGAAAATTTTATGTGAGGTTAATAACACAAATATAAAGCATATATGTTCACAAAAAAATAAAATGAAGTATGTTGTTGTCCAACCTTGGTTCTTCCAGAAAACTAATCTTAAATTTGTGTTTGAGAAGGTTTCATTTAGTTAGTGAATCTACAACTGCCAATACATGAGTTGTTCGCTAGCAGCTTGATTCATGGCACAGTATGCTCTATCATTTGGTTAGTAACATCACAAATCACATTACAGATTTATTTCGTAATACTCTACTCCCCATCAGTAAATCTTCCAAAACTGGGTCATGACTGAAATTGGAGTATACTAAACATGTGTATAAGTATTTAGCAAAGGACGAAGTTCAAACAAAAAAGAAAACCTGCAATTGTTTTTTTTATACCCAAGATTTCTTTCCTTTGGTTCTACATTCCTATCCAGAAATAATGAATTGCGTTCTTATAGGCATTTTGGACACCGCTATTGAAATAACCTTTCGAGCTATATTTTCGGCTACTCCACTATTTCATAAAGTATTCTACCCGGTTTAACAACGGCTACCCAATATTCTGGGAATCCTTTCCCCGACCCCATATGGATTTCCAGTTTCCTACTTTTTGAGTCCATGCTCAAATGAAGACCTATTTAAGTCATCAGGTTTGCAATCTTTGAGAGGCCCTCACTACTCCAGTGACTCAAAATTATTGTAAGTTCCAACTTGACAGGTCCTTGGCGTCAACTGGCAATAGCCTTATTTTGTACAGAAAGAAAGATCAGGAAAAAACTGATAACAAATGTGCCTCAAGCTGGTTTGAAAGAGCACACGAACAAACTACAGTATCCAACGCATGCCAAAGTTTCATTTAAATATGAGAAAGGCATAAGAGCAAATTGATATCAAAATTCACAGAAGATAAGAAAAGAAATCGTCATACCTTTTCCAACTGGCGTTCTATCTCTTGAGAAGTTTTAAGCATCTCTAGAGCAGTCTGCAAGCGCGGTTTGTCCTTGTATGCAATAACATTATACTTTGCCTGCATCAAAAGAAATAAAAGAATGAGTGGGCTATGTATTCAACAAAAAAGTATACAAGCATTTAAAATCCAAAGGTGGACTTGCAGAAGGATGAAGAATTCGATCAAAAATGAACTCGAAGGTAGGAAGAAAAAAGGTGCACTACTACGTGACAGAAGAATCGTACATGGCTCCAACCATTTTATTTGATATGAAGCACAACTAAACTAACAGGCAGTTTAACTTTAATTCTAAGTCAAGAGACAAACCAGATCTCTCTTCTTCAAATCTCTAAATGCCACCTCAGCCAAATCCTTTTGTGGAACCAACTTCTGCTTTGGAAGAATATTAGCTATGCCAATCAAGAGTTGTTTTATTAAAAATGGAGGGACCATGTCATCTGCAATCTATGCAAAATTTTGAGTTAATAGGAAGCAGACCTGATACAAACAAGGTTAATATAATTAGGTCAAAGAAAATACTTTGCACATAGGTGCAACAAGAATAGCACCACTCCATGCATTAGGTTGTTTTAGATGCATCTTCAGAGCTACAGCTCCACCCATAGACTGTCCAAAGAGGAAGCTTGGCAGATTGCAAAACTCAGGGTTCTCTGCCACAAAAATCCACCAAATATAAACATCAAGAACAGACAACTATTTGACACCATTTTCATCTTGGTTATATTCTATCAGAGCAAGCATAAAGTGTTTATGAGGCTTGCTGTAGCCCTGAAAAAAGAGATCATTTCATAATGGTTGCATCATATCAAGCAATTAAAGAAAGAAGGTTTTCTTCAAATTAAAGAAAAACCAAAATATGGGTAGATAAAGAAGTCAAACTGCCACAGAGAGGGAAGATTAAATAGACAAATATAGTCCTACTCGGTAAAAAAATTTGTTACCCGTTGAAGGTTTCAACACAAGTATTCAAAGATAAGATTATAAAACAACAGAGCACACCTTTGACTTTGGAATAATGCTCAATGACATCATCAACTAGCCTGTCAAAACTAGGAATGTAACAATGAAGACCTTCTGAAAGCCCAAATCCTGGGTAATCCATAGCGAAAACTCCATATCCAGACAATGCCAACTTCCTTGCAGTTCCTGATAGTATGAAAGAAAAGCGTTTGGCTCTATGATCAGAAAATACCTAAGACTAAAAACATATAACTACTACTTCTTGCTATGAGTTACATGCCTTCAAAGAAAAATGTGCAAGTGTCTCCATAACCATGACAATAACACAACACTGCTTTGAGTTGAGAGGTCTTCGGAAGCCAACTTTTAGTGAAAATTTCCAATCCTCTAGAATTCACCTCGTACAACTGTGCCACAGAATAACAAGTGCTCATCATTAGTTACAAGCAGACAGTAGTGGACTCAAAAGACAAAAAGGAAGGACACAAGTTTTGTTCATAAGTTAGGCAACATCATTAATGAACGTTTATGTATGACCTTGCTAAATGCCATATAAAATGAACTGAAAGGATAAACAAACTAATTATCCAGGAAGAAGAAGGAAATCAAAGAGACAAGGGGTAGTTAAAACACTTTCAAGTCCTTCAGGCTTACAATTGTTTAGAGAGCCAATGGCTAAAAACAACTTTACAATTCAAGAAAAGCAAAGAGGAGAGAAAGGTCTAGTTGTGATATATGCAATGACTAGTCGGAATTTTCATTTCAACTGCTCTGCACAAATCAAACAGTTCATTCTTGGTGAAGAAAGCCTTCATACAGACAGAATATCAACCAGAACGAATAAAACTTCAAGTTTGAGTTCTTACCTCCTTCATTTTCAATCCATCAGAAGGGGCCTGCAACAGGGCCAAAAATAAACGTAATCAAAATATTGGTAACATACAACAAACTCAAAAATTGAAAAGACGAGTCTAATAAGTGCAATAAGCTATTTAAAAACTAAAAATTATAAGAACGTCACTTTTCCATCTCTGCGAGATTGTCCCTAAATTATATCCAAAAACTGTTAATTATATTCAAGTTTTGATCTAATAAGTGCAATAACCAAAAGCATGTTGCGATCATAATTAATACTTAAATATCAAATTCTTTTGATTGCCAATCCCTCAATAACCACAAACAAACTCCCAATTACCATCATCAACTTCCAATAATAAATCACTAGCAACCACAAACAACTCTGCCTTATTCTCTTATTGTTGAAAGATTCAAGAAGGATAATGCAACAAACCAATGAAGATTAACACTAGTTCCCGATAGATTAAAGAATTACCTTCAACAGAATATGGTCAATATTAAGCTGAATGTTCTTAAAAGCCTCACGAGCCCTTCGTCTAGCTGGCGCTTCATCCATGTTAGCATTCAAAATCTTCTTCAACTCATCACTTAAACCTTCAAACTTGACCGTTGCCGCCATTATCCTTCTTTTCCCTCTCAACCCAGTTAGCCCTGCACCCAAAAAGCTCTAACCCACGTACTTAATCAACTTCCTGAAAACAAAAAATTACACAAGTGTATTATTCATTCAGTTGTATAAAAAGTCTACACCTTCAAAAGGATGGCGTCTAAAGAATGTAGCAGTCCTAAGGCCATGATTGGAAAACAAATAAAAAAAATTATATATAAAAAGAAAAACAGAGTGTTCAAACTTTGTGTGGACCGGGAAGGTGGCCAAAATTGATAGCAAGATCTGACTTTTATTTTTTATTTTTAATATATGGGGTCGTTAAAGATGCAATTTGAGTGGAAGATGTTTCTACTAGAAAACTCTTTTAATTTTTAATTTAATTTGTTCAGTAAAAATGAAAGTTGAACACGTCAGTTGCTTATTATATTTTCAGACTGGTTCGAACCTTCCAAATGAAAATTGATGCAATGTTGGTGATGTAACAGAAAGGGAGATACGATGACGGGCTGTCATCTGAGTGAGTGACCCGCGAGGCAAGGAGAGTGAAGACGTAGTACCCGGACCAAATGTCGAATAGAGTAATGTAACATTTTAGTTTGGGGCTTGCTTAAATGGCCCGTGGTGAAAGGATTGTAATATATTTTTTTTATTAAAATAGAAGTTTTAAGTTTTATTTTTTTATTTTTTAAGTCAAATATAATTATTAATTTGAAATTTTTTTGAAAATAGTCTATATTTTTAAGTAATTTTTTTTTGGTCATAAAATATAAGTTAATCTTTATTAACTAAAATTATAGAAAATGACACAATTACCCTTATTGATAAAGGGATATTATTATAAATATCCTTAAAGTATCATTTAATTTTAGTAATACCTACTAATTTAAAAAATATACAGTAATGTCCAACTATTAAAATTTTTTTTATTAAAATTGACTAAAAAAAAGAGCAATATCATCATTCGATGTTTTATTTAAGCAATTCTTATCTTGTGTCCAAATACTCATATCCTTATATTCAAACACATTTATCCTCTTATCCAAATAAGATTATTTTTATATTCAAACATAATTATTTTTCAAAAATAATTTAAAAAAACAAAAGGTATGTCTACTGGGCTAGTGACTATAATGGCCACTAGAACAAGCAGTCAAATGGCTGCTTGTTTATTATTTTTATTAATTTTTTATTAATTATTGTTATTAATTATATTATTAATTTAAAAAATTAAAAGAACAAATATTATTAATTTTTTATGAGAAATGGTGCTTTATAGGGGTAGAATTATTATTTTATTATTTTTTATGTCTAAGGGTAATTTAGTCATTTCACATAATTTTATTAATTGTAACAGAATATTCTATAACGGTTGGGCATTATTACTTATTTCTCAAACTATTAGATATTATTAAAATTAGGTGATACCTTAAGGGTATTCACGATAATACTTTTTAATAAAATATAATGATAAATAAAATATTTAAAAATAAATACACAAAAATCGACAAACTTTTTGAAAATCAATCTAAAGAAATATACTTTTACATATAAATAAGTAGATTTCAATTTTCAGATTGTAAAATATGGTAAATTATTTCTATTATCGTATGATATATTTATTTCATATATATAGGTTGAGTTATAAATGCAGTTTTTGAAATTATGTTTATTTTGTAATTATATGAACATAGAAATATGGTTGCAGTATAATATAATGAAGTTCTAAAGAAAAAAATAAGGCGAATTAGAAATAAATAAAAAATGCAAATCTAAAAAAAAGGAAAATCATGAGTTTTTTGTCTTGAAAATTCATCTTCGCATCTTTCACACATGTAGGAAAGGCACGCAAAACTCCATGCATCAGTGGTCGTGCACCAATAGGTCACGCAACACAATTTTGCTCAATTTCATGCAATTTTATCAACTAATATTTTTTTAATTATTTAAATAATTTTTTTAATTACAAGTGTTACGGAGTATGAGTCACTCATTATATGTTTCAGGTGAAAGAATGAGAGCTCTAATGATGAGAGATATGTTAGCTATAGGTATTTGGGTATTTTTATTTCGAAGGATATGAAATATAAAGATCTTTTTAAATACTGTGTTATGTAATTGGATTAAATAATGTGAAGTATAAAGTGTCTTTAAAAATTTTTATAGATGTAATGAGGTTTAAATTGAGATCAATTAAGATTGGAAACGATAATAATGTTCAATTTTTTTGGGGATTGATTGAAGATTATTATATTCTCTATGTATAACAGTGGATCTTAGAGCTCTCGTATGTAAAGATGATGCACATGCGTCTATTAAGAACTAACCATCTTATTATAATAACTTCATATCAACAATCGGTATCAAATAAGCGAGATGCACAACCCCAATAATACCAATTGTTATGCTTCCCACAAATACTACAATTGATTATCATTATTTTCCTATAATATTCAATGAAGACCCAATTTATATTTGCTATGGTAATGAGACATACTTTATATCAATAATCGGTATCAAATAAATGAGATGCACAACCCCAACAATACTAATTGTTATGCTTCCTACAAATACTACAGTTGATTATTATTATTCTCCTATAATATTCAACGAAGACTCAACTTTATATTTACTATGGTAATGAGACATATGGGGATGTTAACAGTATTGAAAATACTGATAACATGTAAAAAGATGACAAATTGAATGATTTATATGAAGGTGGAGATGAAGCAAATTGAATGATTTATAGATGAAAAGATGAAACAAAAAAATTATTTTTCAATTTGTTTTTTTCAATACCACCATCGAACTTGGTCATATAAGATAAGGTATTATGTTCTAGAATTAGAAGATATATTTGTGAAAAAATTGTATGATAGCAAAAATAAACTTCATCTAGTTATTAGTATGCTAGTACTTAAGGGTCAATTAGAGTTTTTAAAGTTTTAATGTCTGCAAAAAATCGTTTTGAAGCAAAATGTAATAATAAGAGATATAAATTGTGATTACGTGCGATGTTAACAAATGCAAAAAAATATTTTTGCTTACATATAATAGGTGCAGATCATAATTGTCAATTGGAATGGTTGACTGATGGTCGCTAACAAGTCAAAAGTCATATTATTAGTAAATTCATAAAAAAAATTAATAAGTTTGTATCAATCAATAGAATTTACAGACCAAAGGAGATCTTAGCCGACATATGTGAAAAGTTTAGAGATAATATATTTTATTTCTTGGCTAGTTAAGGAGCATGCATACAGGTTGATACAGATAGTCCAAATAATTTGTTTAGATTACTTCCTTCATATTACTATGTGTTGGAATAACAAAACCCAAGTATGATTACTCATTTAAAATTTGACAAACGCAATTACATTAAGTATTTCTTTATAGTATTTAGATCGTGCATCAGAGGTTTTTAATCATTTATCTGATTGATTATTATAGTTGATAAAATACTTTTAAAATGTGAGTACTTTAGTACAATGTTTATGGTTATATGTAAAGATGGAAATAATCAAAATTTTGTATTGGCATAGGGGATTGTTAATTTTGAAAATAATACTTCTTGAACATGGTTATGGACAAACTTTGAAGAGTTATTGGCAATATTAAGGATTTTTTATTTATATTTTATCAATACGCTAGTATTAAGAAGGTCATTCGAGAGGCTTTTCTTAATACTTATCACGAAGTATATATATTGTGAGAATATTGATTAAAAATCATTGGAATATGATTTGGGGATCAAGCCAAGTGCGTAGGGTGCGCACGGATCAAAGACGGACGCGAAATGAGTCAAAAAATGAAGAATGGCACACTAGGAGTGGGCGCCACGGCGCCCAGAACAGAACCTCAGCGCCGCAGCGCTCAGCAGAAGTGCGCCAGAGCTGGAGCGACGAGATCCCAGCGCTGCAGCACTGGATGCAGGAACAGTATCCCGAAATTAGGAAACTTCCTAATTTCGTCTCCCACTTGTTCCAGGACTCCCTAATACGACTCTCACACGTATAGAAAAAACCTAGGACGTTCCAAGGCCTATATAAAGGCTATCAATTGGCTTGTAAACATATTTTTGTGATCAAGAGTGATCTTTGTGATCTTAGTGAGATCTTGGTGATCAACAATAATCTTAGTGGTTCTTTATGAGAGAAAATCCCTAAAGAGCAAGAGAGAGTTTTCTTTGTGATCTTTCTTGTAATATGCATACTTTATGATTGCCTTGTGATTCATAATAAGAGAAGAGTGTGATCTTGATCCACCGTGGACGTAGGCAAGTTGCCGAACCACATAATTCTTTGTGTTTTGTTCTTCTACCCCTTTCTCTCTTTTATTTCTTAATAACTTGTTCTGCATTATTATATTACTTGGGTGAATTGTTTAGCTTGTTTGTGTGCTTTCGCTTCAACAAACTGGTATCAGAGCCTTGGTTCTAAGCAGACATGGCCACACCTAAGTATGAGATAGAGAAATTCAATGATACGAATGACTTTAATCTGTGGAAGATAAAGGTTAAGGCGTTGTTGGTGAGCCAAAGACTTGGTTCGACATTAAAGGAAACTGCAGCTCCATCTAGTGATAAAGAGAAGATGCCAGAGTTATCTAGAGCAGAAGTAGAAAGAAGGGACATTCAAGAAAGAGCTCATAGCACAATCGTTCTGTCATTGAGCAATGAAGTACTAAGGGAAGTAGCAGGTGAGACGACGGCAATAGATCTTTGGAAGAAGTTTGACTCTCTTTATATGAGGAAATCGTTAGCCAACAGACTATATATAAAGAAGAAGATGTATCAACTGTCCATGTCAGAGGAGACGCTAATGAAAGATCATATAGACGCCTTCAATAAGATCATCCTTGATCTTGAGTCTATCTACATCAAGATAGAAGATGAAGATAGAGCAATTATCCTACTGAGTTCACTCCTCAAGAGCTATGAAAGTTTTGTTGATACGCTACTCTACGGCAGAGAGAGTTTAACAATGAGTGATATGAAATCATCATTAAACTCAAAGTTATTAGGAAAGCAGGCTGAGGGTAATGCAGAAAGTTTATCTGTAAGAGGAAGGCCCTCATATAGAGATGGGAAGAAAAAAAGGAACAAAGTCGAAGTCTAGGACTCCTAGGAAGTGCTATTGCTGCAAGAAAGAGGAGCACTTCATAAAGGACTGTCCTGAAAAGAAAGCACAGGATAAGAAGAAAGCGGATGCTGCGCTTGCCTATGATGATAGCTATGACAGCACAGAGACACTCGTAGCTACTGATGATAAGAACTCTAACTAATGGGTTCTTGATTCTGGTTGTACTTTTTACATGTGCCCGCACAAGTCCTGGTTTACAAATTTTCAGCCCATTAGTGGTGGTAAGGTCTTAATGGGTAATGACGTTGCATGTCAGATGATGGGAATTGGTAGTGTTAAGCTTAGGCTGCATGATGGGCGAGTGAGAAAGTTGACAGATGTTAAGTATGTTCCTGACTTAAAGAGAAACTTGATCTCACTAGGGACTTTAGACCAGAATGGGTAGGGCTGGGCATTAAAAACCGATAATCGAAAAATCGAACCGGACCGGACCGAACCGGCCGGTTCGGTTCGATTTTTATATAATAAAATAACCGATCGGTTTTTTTTAAAAAAAACCCGATCGGGCCGGTTCGGTTTCAGTTCGGTTTTAATTTTACTAAAACCGAACAAAAAACCCGGATATTTGGATAAATTAAACTTATAATAACACGTGGCATTAAATAAATGGTAGTTGTAGCATAAATAAATAAACCCTGTCACATGTAATCTCACCCTATTTTCAATTCAATAAAAATAAATTTAAATTAAAATTAAAAAACTTAAAATTAAAAGTTAAAAACCTACAACTAAAATCAAATTTCATCCCGTTTTAGTTTCAAACTTTCACAGTCCGCCGTCCGTCCGCTCCTCGCTGCTCGATCTTCGCCCGTTCGCCGGTTTCACCCTTCATCAGTTCTATCTTTGCCCATCTGTTCTTCTCATCTTCTGCACCGATGGGCTGTTTTTTTTTTATTACCCTATCCCTTGGCTGTCGTCCGTCAGCTGGTTGCCGTTCGACATTCGCTAGTCTTTGCTGTTTCCCCGTCGGCTCTTTTGCACCGGTGCGCTGCTTCTTTCCGATTCAGTTACAAGTTACACAATGACGGGCCTTTTCTTGCCTTGCCGTCATCCGTTCGCTGGTGGGTTGCCGTACTCTTCTTCGCCAGTTCACTGTTCACCGTTTCGCCACTTTCTCTTCTTCACCGGTTAGCTGTTTCAGTTTCACCGTCATTGTCAGTATTTTTTTTTCCCTATAATTTAAGTTCAAAAATTTATGATTTGTGAATTTGGAGGAGGGAGTTGAATACTTGAATTTTGTATTTATGTGTTGCAATGTTGGTACTTTGTAGTTGGTATCCGTTGATTTGTTTTTGGTTGGTAAATTAAATAGTTAAAGGAGGGAGTCTTGCTTTTTTGTTTATGGGGGCGGCCGGTCGGGCGGGTCGGGGGGAAGGGAATTTGAGCAATGAAACAAATATAAGAATTTTGGGTTTGGCTCCATTTTTTTAATTTTACGGTCAATTTAATATATAATAAAACGTTAATTGTACTATTTGGTTGAGATATGATAGTGTTATGAATTGTGAATTTGTTGTAGAATGGATCGTAGTTCAGAAATTGAAGGAGGTGGGCAAAGTGTTACCAATAGTAATACTAGTCACTTGAGATCAACAGTTTGGAAAAGTTTTACCAAGCTATCGTGTGGGGAAAGAGCTAAATGTAATTACTGTAAGAAGACATATGCATGTCACAGTAGTATTGTCGGAACTTCAAATTTGAGGTCTCATTTGAAAAGATGTGTTACTTATCTGAGCACACAAATTGATGAAGCACAATAGGAGTTAGTACTAGAAAAAACAAATGTAAATGTAGGGGGAAAAAGTGTTGCAAATGTTGTGGTAGTTGGGTTTAATCAGGAGGATCTCAAAAAATCACTTATTCGATGCATCATAAAAGATGAGTGGCCTTTTAAGAAAGTAGAAGGTGAAGGGTTTAATGAGTTTATGGCAAAAGCTTGTCCAAGATTTAAAATGCCATCACGAAGAACAATTGCAAGACACATCCTTGATCTGCATACGAATGAGAAGGCCTTGTTGCAAAGTATTTTGTGTTCTAATAAGCAGAGGATTTCGATCACAACAGATACTTGGACTTCAATTCAGAATGAGAATTACATGGTAATAACATCTCACTTTATTAATGAGAAGTGGGAGTTGCATAAAAGAATTCTTAGTTTTGGGACTATTGAAAACCATAAAGGAGAAACTATTGGGAAGTCTATAGAAAGTTGTTTGCTTGAATGGGGCATTGAAAATATATTTGCTATTACAGTGGACAATGCAAGTGTAAATGATGTTGCAGTGACTTATGTTAAAAGAAAATTAAGGAGCTGGAAGGAGGATTCATTAGTTATGGGTGGTAATTTTATGCATTTGCGGTGTTCTGCACATATTATTAATTTGATTGTGCAAGATGGGATGAAAAAGGTGAATGAGTCCATTGCTAGTATTCGTAATGCTGTCAAGTACATTAGGTCTTCCCCCTCAAGATTACAAAATTTTAAGAAATTTGTAGAAAGAGAGAAAATCTCATCGAAAGCGCTTGTCCACCTAGATGTACCAACTAGGTGGAACTCAACATATTTAATGTTAGATAGTGCTTTGAAACTAAGAAAGGAATTTTATCGGATGGAATGTGATGATGATCAATATTATTTTTATTTTGAGGAGGATGACATTGACAGTGGCACCAAAAAGGCAAGGCCACCAAAAGATGCAGATTAGGAGAATGCTCAAAGGTTGGTCAAGTTTCTAAAGACATTCTATGATGTGACTCTGAAATTTAGTTCATCCAAACAAGTGTCTTCTCATTTATTTTTGAATGAAATTTGGAAGATTCAATCATATTTGAAGACACTCATAACCGGTAAAGATGAGTTATTGGGGGGTATGGCTAGTGTTATGAAGATTAAATTTGACAAATATTAGAGATCTCTCGAAAAAATCAACAACATCTTAATTGTGGCAGCAATACTTGATCCTCATTGCAAAATAGCTTTTGTTGAGTGGTGTTTAGGCACTTTATTTAATGGTACAAGTGTGAGTGATATGATTAATTCTGTTAAACAATTGTTGTTTAAGTTGTTTGACAGTTATAAGACATTTGGATCACACGGTGAGGGAGAATCTAGTGATAGTAATTTAGGAGGTGGTGTACATGAAGGAGGTCCAGAAGAAGAAGACGCTTACGATGCTTTATTCCAATTCCATAAAACACAAAAAAGAAGAATTGATGTCCCGGAATATGAAATTCAGATGTATTTGTCAACTGAAACAGAGAAGTCCAACAATACAAACTTTGAAATCTTAAGTTGGTGAAAATTAAATTGTACAAGGTATCCAGTTTTGTCTTGAATTGCGAAGGATATTTTTGCAATTCCAGTTTCTACTGTCGCCTCTGAGTCTGCGTTTAGTACAGGAGGACGCATTCTTGATGCATTTAGGAGTTCTTCGACTCCTCAATCTGTGAATACCTTGATTTGCACTCAGAATTGGCTTCGGTCTACTCTTCTTAGAGACAAAATGGATGTGCCTGACACAAAAGATGCTGACATTTGTGAAAGCGTTGAAACAGGTATAATAATTACTTATATAGTTATATGATAGTTAATTTTTTTTAACTTCATTCTTTACTTATTTTTTATTATATTTTTCTCTATAGAATTGAGCATTTTGATGGATGCATCACAGCATATTATGGCCACTGATTGATAAAAGTATTGGAGGTATGAGGCATTTTAAATTTATTATATTTTTTATATCTAATTTATAATTTATAGTGTATAGTTTACTAATATAAATTTTTCTTCTTCTAATACTTGTAGATTTGATGGTTTTTGGATTGGAGATGAAATTAATAGGCATGGAGTTGATGGACAATAGATTATTGATGGATAATCTTTTTTTATGCATAATATTACTTTGAATATTATGTTGGTGAACAATTTTAGTTTCATGAATATTGTGTTGAATTGTTGATGAACTATTTTATTTTCATGAATATTGTGTTGAATTGTTGATGAATAATTTTATTTTCGTGAATGTTATTTTGAATTGTTGATAAACAAATTTTATTTTTCTGAATATTTTGTTGCTAGACTTTAAATATGTGAGTACCATTATGTGATATTGATTGACAATTAGATATTGATGTAATTTTATTTTTATGTATTAATTATAATCTTATTTTGAATATTATGTTGATGATGAATTTTATTTTTATGAATATTATATTGATGGTAAATTTTTATTTTTATAGATAATTATTTTTGATAGAATTGGACAATATTGAATTGTTGATGGACAATTATAGCGAAATTATTTAAACTTGTTCAAATAAAAAAGGAATTATGCCAAAAAAAAATTAAATTTTGAAATAAAAAAAATCAAAAAAATAGTAAAAAATCAAAAAAACTGAACCGAACCGAACCGGAAAAAACCGATTCGGTTCGGTTCGGTTTCTTTCTCTTTCAAATGTTTATTCGGTTTTTGTATAACAAAAAACTGAACCGGACCGGTTCGGTTCAGTTTCGAAAAAAACCGGACCGGACCGAACCGTGCCCAGCCTTAAGAATGGGTGTTCCATCAGGATCGACGGAGGGATTTTAAGAGTTTTGAGAGGTTCCATGGTGGTGATGAGAGGAGAGAAGCACAAAGGTGTCTATGTGCTTAAGGGTGAAGTCGTGAGTGGTTCTGCACTATTCTCTGTAGATGATGAGAGTATGCAAACCAAGTTGTGGCATCTTAGACTGGCACACCTAGGCGAGAGAAACCTAAAGGAGTTATATAGCCAAAAGGCCTTTGGAGAGGATAAGTTCCAACCCTTAGAGTTTTGTGAGTATTGTGTGCTAAGGAAAGCATATAGAGTGAGGTTCAGTACCAGCGAGCACAAGACTAAGGGGACTCTTGACTACATACACTCGGATCTTTGGGGACCAGCTCAGACAGCTACTCGTGGTGGTGCCAGGTATTTTCTCAGCTTGATCGATGACTATTCGAGGAAGCTGTGGGTCTATGTGTTGAAAAAGGATCAAGCCTTTGAAGTATTCAAGACGTAGAAGGTTCTTGTTGAAAATTAGACTAGTAAAAGGGTAAGGAGGCTTAGGACTGACAACGGTCTCGAGTTTTGCAACAGAGAGTTTGATGGGTTTTGTGCCAAGCATGGGATTGCAAGGCATAGAATAGTAAGATCAACACCGCAGTAGAATGGGGTAGCTGAGAAGATGAACAAGACCTTACTTGAAAGGTTAGATGCATGCTTATCAATGCGAAGATGTCCAAGATATTATGGGGAGAAGCTGTAGTGACTGCTGCTTACTTGATAAACAGAAGTCCCTCCTCAGCAATTAACTACAAGACGCCAAAAGAGAAATAGTCTGGCAATCCTCCAAAGTATGACCATCTTAGAATATTTGGTTGTCCTGCCTTTGTACATGTTAAGGAGGGGAAGTTGGAACCTAGTGATATCAAATGGGTATTCATAGGATATCCCGAAAGAGTAAAAGGATACAAAGTGTGGTGTAAAGACTTAACACCACCAATTAGTATCATAAAGCCGTGACGTGACGTTCGATGAGATGACGATGCTGAAAACCTCCCAAGAAGATGAGAAAGAAGAACATGTGCCCAAGGAAGACTCAGCACCAGAGTCAATAGAAGTTGAAGTAAAGCCTGAACATGGATTTGATATGCCCTCAGATCAACACTTTAACGAAGAGATCCTTGAAGATGAACCAAGAACACTGGCGAATTCCTCCAAGTCCACCCAAAAGAAGACTAGAACTCCTGAGTTGGAACTTGAAGAGTACCAGCTTGCTAGAGACAGGCTAAGGAGAACGATTAACCCACCAGTCAGGTATGCACAAGCAGACTTAGTTGCTCATGCTTTTAATTCTGCTTACACTCTTGAGTATGATGAGCCTAGGACATATGGTGAGGCTATGAAGAGTGAAAATAAGAAAGAATGGCAGCAGGCCATGGAAGAAGAAATTTGTTCTCTTAGGAAGAACAATACCTGGAAGTTTGTGGACAGACCTCAAAAGAAGCTAGTCGGGTGCAAGTGGGTGTATAAGGTGAAGAAGGGGATACCGGGGATTGAGCCTACGAGATTTAAGGCTAGATTAGTAGCACAAGGTTTTACTCAGAGAGAGGGAGACGATTTTCATAAGATATTCTCTCCAGTTGTCAAGCACACATCTATTAGGATTTTGTTAGCTATGTGTGCAAATCTTGATTTACATCTAAAGCAGATGGATGTAAAGACAGCTTTTCTACATGGAGAGCTTGAAGAAACAATATACATGGCACAGCCGCAAGGGTTCGAGGAGCCCGGTAAAGAAGATCATGCTTGTTTACTAAAGAAGTCATTATACGGGTTAAAGCAATCACCTAGACAGTGATATAGGAGATTTGATGAGTTTATGATGGCTTGTGGCTTTAGTAAGAGCAAGTATGATGGATGCGTGTACTTCAAGAACATGAGTTGTGGGATGATGTATTTGCTTCTATACGTCGATGATATGTTGATCGCATGCAAGAATATGGAAGAAATACAGAAGCTCAAGAAGCAGTTAAGTGGCGAGTTTGAAATGAAGGATTTAGGAGTAGCGAAGAGAATTTTGGGTATGGACATTGTGAGGGAAAGAAGAGATGTTATCTTCTTGTCCCAATAGCGATATATAGTCAAACTTCTGGATAAGTTTGGTATGTCAAACGCGAAGGCTGTCTCTACTCCTTTGGCCATGCATTTCAGACTGTCAGCAGCACAGTCGCCGACATCCGAGGATGAGAAACTGCAGATGAGCAAAGTACCGTATGCAAGCGCTGTGGGGAGCATCATGTATGCAATGATTTACACAAGACCAAACATAGTACAGGCTGTGAGTGTGGTGAGTAAATACATGGCGAATCCGGGTAAAGATCACTGGCTTGTAGTAAAGTGGATTCTGAGATATCTCAAGGGAACGTCGAATCACGGATTAGTGTATAAGAGGAACGAGGACAACAATGAAATGGTAAGAGGGTACGTAGACTCAGATTATGCAGGTGATCTTGACAAGAGAAGATCGTTGACGGGCTACGTATTCACAGTATTTAGGTGTAGTTCTATATAAAAAGATGTTAATTATCAGTCATTTTTCGTGTTTCAAGTTAGCCACTATTATAAAAAGATGTAGTTCTATAAAATATCGTTGTCAAAATCATTGATCAACACAATACTAATGAGAAACTTTGTTGATTTAAATAAGAAAAGTTTTGTGGAGAGGAAAAATGTTAGCTGAGGGTATAATTATCTAATTTTTAAATTTTTTAACTACAAAAGATTGACTTGAACTAATTCCATTTACTTCTATGCAATTTGCTTTTATTTTAATTTAAATCTATGAGATCTAAATATTTTTTATTTAAACTTTAATTTTTATTTTTTATTTAAACTTTAATTTAATATCGAACCAAAACCAAATTTGTTCACTCCTGCTTTCAAATTTTAAGAGCGTAAGAAAATTAATGATAAATTAATATATAATATCAAAACAAAAATTGTGTTTACCAAATATTTTTTAATAATTGTGATGTCAAAATTAAACATAAACAATTCTATATAAAAAAAAATCCTAATTTTTTTGAAATCAAATCAAATCATGAACTAACCAAATAGGAACTAAAATTAATTTCAATTTGAAGTGATAGATTTACTATGATTTGTCAAATTGGTTCGCCAACTCCGGAAGTGATTTGCAAATTTTGCTCATCCCACTGAAGGATTGAATGCCATTTCCTCACATTATGGAATGAAAATGAAATCAATTATTCTGTTAACTATATTCATGTTTCCGTCCAGATTAATGATCATAACATTAATATCAATATTATTTTTATGTCAACACACGTTGAAAATCTCCTAAGCAGAAATTGATAAATTTATCGCTATAAATTTGAATTTTTATTTCATAGTGCAGCACAAAAAATTTAACACGTAAAAGGCTAGTTTATAAACCATACAAACTTCATTCTACTTTTATTATAATATGAAGGAAGTATATCAATGACCTAAAACTTTATAATAAAAAAAATTTGTTAAGTTTATAAGATTGAGACAAAATTTTGTCTAATATCATCAAAATAGAAAATAAAATTAGATATGATAAGTGATTAGGAATTGTAAAATAACTTGTAAATTCGCTGGAACCAAATCGTATTGAGAATAATTTATTAAAGTTTAAAATAAAATTAAGATGAATTTGATATACAAAATAAAAATTCACAATAAATTTAGAATTGATACAAGTTTAATGAAATATTTGTCGATACTCGTATAAATATCTATGAGTATTAATAAATATTTAATGTAATTTTTTTAAAAATTTAATATATTTAATTTTTCTTTTCATTAACATCTCATGTTGGACGAGTGGTGTGATTATTGTTAACTAAAATGAATACGTGTACACTTAGTGTTAAATTTTTAATTTTATTTTGAAATAATATTAGTATTAAATTTGTTTGTAGAACTTTAATTATGGATTTGATTTATTATTATATTAATTATTTTATATACTTATTTATTTAATTGAGACTATTTTACACATTAATTAAACTATTATTTTTATATTACATTTTGTTATAATTATAAATTTAAATTTATGATTTAATTTTAATTAAAATATTTTTATTTAAAAAATTATAAATTTATAATTTTTTATTATATTAATTTATAATCTACTTAAAACTTACCGATGAGCCGTGTGGTAGATTATCACGTGCAGCTCTACCTAAAAGTAAAGTAAGTTGCAAACCAAACCGAACGAGACAGAGATGTTTTATATTAAAAGGAGGGACAAAAAAATAACAAAAAACAAATTAAAGGCACTAAATAAAAAAAAATCACGTGCTGTCATTAAAGAGGGCCGCAGTCCAGCTGAAATGTAAAAATAAAACAATTGTACCGTTTATGCATAACTAAAATAATAAGAATAATCAATTAAGCAAATTTTCACTTACATTTTCTATTTTTGTTTTTATTTATTTATTGAATTTTAACTCTTTTTTTTTATGTCAATTCTAAGAATTCCAAAAACAGTGTGCTGCTCCACTGCCTACTTCTCTCCTCCCTTAAGAAAATCTTAACTTTTGAAAGCTTTCACTTTTAAGAAAATCTTAACCTAAATGTTGATACGGCTCTTAAAATTGGTATCTCTCATTTTAGTATTGGTGTAATTATTAGTGTGGGGTTGTCTTAATTGCTTTTACCAAGACAATCCACAGCCTCCTCTCTCCTTTTAGTGCCATATGCTTTGTTGTCTTGGAAGGATTTCGTTTGCTCAATCATTATTCTTCTTTTTTTTTTTCTATCACTGAAGTGAAAATTGATTGTCAATCCTTTTATTTCTTCTGCTCTTTCTTCACGAATTATCCAATGCAATTTTGTCAAACGTGAGCCCAATTTTGTGGCTCATAGTTTAGCTAAATTTGTTTTTTCGAATTTTTTTTTTTTATTGTATGGATAAATTTCTTGCCCATCTTTATCTCCAATGCTGTAAAACATGACAATGTTTTTGAATAAAATTTTAAAATTTATAGTTGCCCGCTTCTAGAAGAATATGTAAAGAGTGTCGACGTAATGGAATGGACGACCAATCCACGTCATCAACTTGAGGTATTTTCCTATTGTTAAAAAAAAAAACCTCTCTCTAATTCATTTCTGACTTTGTTCAGGGCAAAAGGTAATCATGTCTCCAGCAAATCAAAACGACAAACTTAAGAAAAATCAAAATAACCATAAAAAAACAGAGACTGCCCAAGGGGGGCTAGTCTAAGCTAAATAAATACATATATTTTCTTTTAAAAATAATTTATTTATTTATTTAGCCACTAAAAATATGTATCTTTGGTAAAAAATATTCTTATTCTTTAAATTAGTTTATATTTTTTATTATTAAAATTTGATAATTTAAAATTAAAAATAAATTTAATTTTAAATTAAAAACTAAAAAGAAATCGAAATGAGATCGAGAACATATTGAATGGATGAATAAGGATAAAAAAAAATAAAAATTTGATGCAAGGGGGAGGCATAAAATACAAGTGGGGACCTCGTACATCTTAACTCTGTGACAATGAAAACTCAATGCCATAGCACCAAAAACAGTATGATCATCATCGCAAAGCTAGCCACCGAATGCTGCGGCAGTGGTTCGAATTCACATTTGAACATTGCGGTGTCAATCTTCACCATAGAATTATCTATTCGAAAAAAGCCTGTTTTTAGGTAGAATTATATTCTAAAGTCAGTTTTAAAATTTTACAATGAATGGACTCTTATTTCAACTAGGAACTTTGTAAACACTATATAAATCATTGTAATCCATTAAAATTTATTAAACATTAGAGAGAAACTCCAAGAGAAAAAATAAAAAGCTAAAGAGCCTTGAGTTCTGAGTATGCAAGAGAATGTCATAGAGAGTACTCGAGATTTGAGTGATCTATTATCATTATGTGTGTAGGGGAAAGAGAGTGTGTGGTTAGTAAAATGCAAAAGCGTGTCACCCACAACATGCATCGAGATTGTAAAAAAATATTTTAACAACCACATTTCTCAAACAATAATTCTATTACAATAATAGATATATAATTTTGAAGAATTTGGTAATATAGTAGGGCAACCTAAGACACTTAATCTTACCCAAAAGTATTTTCACGAAGAATTTTAGACTTTGATTTTGATGGGATCAAAATTCTAAATGATAGCTTCAATATTTCTAAAGAAGTTGATTTGTGGAACTTAACAATTAAGCCTTCTTACACTTTCTCTGTTTTCTTTCTTAAGACTAAAGCTAAAACTTTTGTTTATCCCATGAGCCTAATAAAGCTAATGGTTGAATTATAAAAGAAAACCAAATACAAAACACTTTTGCATATTTTGACTTTACATTTTTTATTTGGACAAATATCCGGTAAGTAAGCCACTTACAAGACAAGACAAGTGTCTTATACTTGCCTAAGGTGAAGGAAACCTTAAGCCATTATTTGCTAAGTGTATAACACTTGCCGTTTACTTAAGTTCCCTTTCAAACAAGTGTCCCATCCTTATCAAAGTTTAATCATTAAACTAAACTTAAATAATGCTTAAATAGGGATTTAATTCTCGTGGGTTAATGACACGTGTTAAACAATTAAAATTTGACATATGTCCTTTTTAAGAGGTGTAAAAACTAAATCCTATTTGTTTGAATTTTTTTTGAATTGAATTCTTCGACCCAGTTTACTTCTCTAATACTCAATGAATACATTTCATATTATGAGATTTTCTAAGTTCACACCTATTTATCTTATGCACCTTTCCATAAATCTATGAACATTACCCTATACGCATTTTATGGATACAATAAATTGTGCGTTGAACCATACAACTCGAAGTTAATCATATTTGTACAGTCGTTTTTTACCTATATCCCAAAAGACTAGAGAAATAAATCTTTATCATCAAATCTCTATTTTCTCAACTATGAACTTATCTCTCATTTTTTTTTTAAAAAATAATATCAACAAACACTTTTGTGATATTATTGTTGTTGGAGATCTAATATACGTAGGTATATGCATGTGCTATTGTGTCTATTGCCTAAAATACGTATCATATATGACTTTAAACGCAGCGGAAGCATGAAATATACAATAAACACAATAAATAAATATATTAATCACATTAATATATTCAAAGGTTTGAAAACTCACCTCAATGTGTAATGTTATACACGTATTTCTTCGGAGTCCGCATGGAGACCAACTCGCAGACAGTTCTAGTCACTAACACAATGGGCTTGGTGAGCTAGAATAGCAGCCCTATATCCAATACGAGATTAACTCTTAATCTCTAAAATAGTTGAATGTGTGTTTTTCAAACTTTTCTCCAAAAGGATCAAAAATGGAGAATTTAAAATAATCCACCATTGCTTCAAATGCAACCATAAAGAAAAATAAAACAATTTCATTTTTTCCATTTTTCTTCTTCTTTTTTTCTTCTTTCTTCTTATTCTTTTCTTTCTCAATTTCTTCTTTTTTTTTCTCTCGGCCAAATGGCCACACACACCAAAAACCACACATCTCTTCTCTCTTTCTCTCTCTCTTTATATATATATATATATATAATAAAATATAAATATAAATATAATAATATAATGGGTGCCAACTATTTGGCGCCAAATATAATAATAATATATAATATAATAATGAGAGAAAATAATTATTTAATAATTAAATAATCATAGTATGAAATGACTATTTTGTCTCTCATAAATGGTTACTAAGTCTACCCCTAGTGGGTCTCATTAAATCTCACACTTGGGTAAACTCAACCAAGGATCCACAATGCACCACAAGTCATTATATAATTAGAAAATAATAATTATTGACTAATTATTGTATTTAACACTTAAATAAGACACGTACACATTCTCGTGGTAGTGCTGAATATTGCTGGATTAAACACTTTAATCCGACACACTGCCCTAGTGCACAACGAGTTTACTCCATATCGTGGGACTCTTTAGGTCCACGCCCGATTCGTCAAATAGAACTATTCCATAAGTCCGTGAGCAATGCCCCACACATACATCATAGATAGTACAAATCAGCGCGTTGAACCATGCAAGTTGAGGTTACAACGCATACTTATAGTCATTCCGTCATGATATCCTGGATGTGCGGGGATATAGATTATCACCGTCAAATCCCCTAGTGCTAATCCATATCCTATCTCCAGACTTGTATCTCACTGAACAATATGTGCAAACTCCTTTGCCATATTGTTCTACCCTGGAGGAACTCTTTTTCGGCATTGATACTTGTGGCCACAAGACTTTTCAAGATACAATCTCGAAGCATCTGGATATCGAACTCCTTATATAAGCTGACGGATCCCATATCTGTACACACCAGACTTCATAAGTATCGGACCATACCTAGCGACACCCAGCAGTCACACCATGAAATGTCTGTGACATGTGTGGATCCAAAGTATGATGGACACTTACAAACCCACCGTGGCACTCAAGTCAAAGGACCTCGTATACTACTCAACTTGAGAAGACCCTCTATTGATGGCTTATATAAAATGTCTATCGGAGACCCTCATGAGTCTATCCCATATCCAGTCCTAACTGGATACCCATATGTGAATACGAGCTCCAAGCTCACAGTCGGTTAGTAACGACCATCTATACCCTATAGGTACGACATATACTGATCTATATTAAAAGTATCCACCGACAGACCCGCATCGGCAGAAATAGATCAGGAAAAATTATTCAAAAACATACTTACGCAACTAGCATTTTCTGGCAGCCAATTATAACTCTTGTAACTGTTGGGATTTGTGCTTACGTGCCATCCCATAATGTATAAATATATAATGATAGTATTTATACAATTATTATTTCTAATAAAATCGTTAATATTATTTTTATTAAATGGTAAGATGCTTGTAATGTTTTAGACATTGTATGATCTGAAGGAGTTCAGATTTGGTCTAAAAGAGTTTAAACCAGGGCTAAGAGTTAGCAACGCTAATAGTTATAAACACTAAGAGTTAGTGGTACTAAGAGTTAGCAAAATCTAATGAGTTAGAGCCTTGTCTGAAATGAGACAATGACCTGAGAATATATTAGTAATGATATAGCTGCAATGAGTTGCCGATGGTGCTAAGAAATGTCATTATGCAAGTATGTTCTCAAACATAATGTTCCTGATCTAATTTCATCGATGCGGGTCTATCGGTGAAACCCATTAATATAGATTAGTGTATGTCTATATCTGGATGGTCCAGATGGTTAGTCTTAGCAAACTATGAGCTTAGTAGGAAGCTCGTATAGAGATGCAGGTATTCAGTAAGGACAGGATATTGAACAGACTCACGAAGACATCCAATAGACATCTCATAAAGCCATCAATGGAAGGTCTTCTGAGTTGAGTAGTATTTATGGTCCTTTGACCTGAGCGCCACGGTGGGCTTGTGAGTGATCCACCATGCTTTGGTTCCACACATGTCAGAAACCTTTCATGGTTTGACCGCTGGGTGTCACTGGGTATGGTCCGATGCTCATGGAGTTCGGTGTGTGTAGATATGGGATCCATCAGCTCATATGAGTGGGTTGTATATCCTAATACTCTGAGATTGTATTTCAAAAAGTCTTGTGGCCGCAAGCACAAACCTCGGAAAAAGATATTCCGGAGGAATAAACAATATCACAAAAGTGTTTGTGGATATTATTTTATAAAATATAAATTTGGAGATAAGTTCGTGGTTGAGCAAATAGAGATTGACAGTGATGATCTATATCTCTGCTCTTCAAGAATATAAATGATGGAAGGATTATACGAATATGTAATAACCTCAACTTGTATGGTCTAACATGCTAATTTGTAATATCCGTAACGTGTGTGTGGGACATTGTTCACGGACGTATGGAGGAGCTCTATATGACAAATTAGGTGTGGACCTAGAGAGTCTCATAATATGAAGTATACTCGTTGTGCACTAGGGTAGCGGATTGGATTGAATGGTTCGATCCAATAAACTTCAGCAAAAGAGAACGATTGTTTAGGGATCCCTCGGATTGTACATTTGTCAAGACTTAATTGTTAAGTACATCACTTAATTAATTAACAAGGGTTGTTAATTAATAGAATATTGACAAATGACAAAATTTATTTCATGATTTGATTTTACCTTTTTACCATTTAACCATAGTAGTAAAAATTAGTAAGGTAAAAAGTAATTATTCAAAATTGTTTTGAATAATTAAATCATATATTATTATTATATTATTAGATAATATTATAATATATATAGATCATGGCATTGTATTTTAATACAATGAGGGGCCTAGATGTTGGCCATTTAATTACCCATTATAATTAAAGTAATTATAATTGTTAGGTAAAGATTAATTTAGGTGGCCATTATTCTAGTGCTTGGTTTAATTAATTCTAAATGGGAGACCAACAATAAAATTGGTGGAGCACTTCATTTTGTTTATTTTTGTTTAATCAAAGTGTTGAATAAACAAAATGAATTTTGGCAAAACAATTTAATTTCATTCATTCAATTTTGGGAGAAGATTTTGGCAATGGGAGGAAGAGAGGTAAGAGAGAGTTCTTTGAGTTTTATTCTTTCAAGTGTTGAAAAATAAACAAACTTCTCTTCATCTCCTTCTTTAATGGATGACTAAAAATGAATGATATGTAAATGGAGAAAAAGATAATTATTTTGCAAAGAGTTGTTCAAAATAATTATCATGTAGAAATTGTTTCTAAGATTAATATACAAGAGTTGTATGTTAAAGATTTTTAATTAATACAAGAGTTGTATAAAAAATACCATCTCCATTTAAGAAACAAAATTGTATTCAAAAGAGTTTGAATACAAGTGCAGAAAATTCTAAATACTAAGCTACCATTCTAGCTCCTTAATCCCACCAAAAGATATGGACTAAAATTGTTCAACATATACTTCAAGGTGAGCTCTTCACATGGATTGGTGAAATACTTGAAGAATTTGTAAAGCTACCTTTATTAGGTAAGTATTTTACATTATGTTATAATATAATATTGTTCATCATTTATTATTGTATAATTGTTATACTTATGCATATATGTGATATATGTTGAAATTGTTAAAATGGGTGTATTTTGTAACATGCTTCCACTGCGCATATGGTAATTTTTGAAATTACGTATACACTCGAATTATCACATACTCTATAATACAACACCCAACAGTAACTATGCAGTTACTAGTATATTTCTGGGTCTATGTCCCATTACAGACAAAGCTCAAACTCTTGCATATGCTAAGTATTATAACCAGCTAACACTTAATTGTGCTAACATTGAGCATTTATATCTCTCAGCGTGGCTTACTATGAGCCCTTATCTATACTCCTTTAGATCTTATCCGAACTCTTTTAGATCTTATCCGAACTCTTTTAGATCGTACAATGTCTGTAATGTTACATTGCATGGTACTATATAAATTGGTATTAGCGATTTAGTGAGAATGTACACTTGTATAAATACACAAGTATATGTACATTCAGGAATGACACGTAAGCACTGACCCTAACAATTTTACCTCACGGAAACTCTTTTTAAAGGTTAACGCTTATAGCCATAAGACTCTCTAAAATATAATAATAGAGCTTTATGATATACAACTTATCCATAGAATTTGATGGATCCTATATCTACGCACACTAAACTCCATGAGTATACCCAATGACGCCTAGATGTTAGACTATAAAAGATCTTTGACATTTGTGAAATCAAAGTATAGTGGATCACTATCAAGTCCATCATGGAGCTCGGGTTAAAGGACTACAAATACTACTCATCTCAAGAAGGCCATTCATTAACGGCTTTATAAGATGGTTTATTTGAGGTCCTCGTGAGTCTGTTTAGTACTCAACCCATACTCAATACTTACATATCTATACAAGCTTCTACTAAACTCATGGTTTGATAAAACTAATCGTCTAGACAATCTAAATGGAGACATACACTGATCTCAAAAGTTTACCATTGACTTATGTCAGTAAACATTGATCAGGAAGGATATTTTTTAGAAAATAATATATAATGATATTTCTTAGCACAATTTGTAATTCCTTGTAACTATGTCATTATAATATTATTCTCAAGTTGTTGTCCTATTTCAGACAAGGCTCTAACTTTTAGAATTACTAACTCTTAGTGCTAACTTAAACACTTTTAGATCATATCTAAACTATTTAGATCTACAATATGTGAAAAGTAAAAAGATTATTACCTTATAATGAATTGATGATTTATTGAAATCTACATTATATAAATATCAAATAAATATTCATACAAATAATGAAATGGCACGTAAACACTATTTCTAACAACTCCCACTTGCTTTTAGTGCCATTGACTATGATATCTAATACTCATTAACTCTAAATATTTTAAAAATACAATAAGAGTTAAGGCCTTAGTAAGTCTACTGTACTATCACTAGAATCTACTCTAGATACTATTACATCTCCTCTAGTTAGGATATATCTAATTATGTGGTACTTTCGTTCCACATTCTTAGACTTCTAGTGTGCACTGAGCTCCTTGGCTTGAGCAACTGCCTAATTGTTATTGCAATATAGTAAGATAGGATCCACTATACTTAGGACTGCTTCTAATTTCACAACAAACTTGCATATCTACATTGCTTCCTTTATGACTTACAAAATCGCAATATATTCTACCTTAATGGTAGAATCAGTTATGGATCCCTATTTTGTACTTTTCTAATTAACAGCGGCACCATTGAGAAGAAATACATTACCAATTATAGACTTTCTATTATTTAGATCAAATTAGAAGTCTGAATTGGTATATCTTTTCAGCTATAAGTCACACTCTCTCCATAAATCAGAAACTTATCATTTATACCCTTAAGGTATAAAGGATATGTTTCATGACCATCCAATAGTTGTTCTTTGGATCAGACTGATACTGTCTTACAACACTTAAAGTTATATTGATGTTAGATATCATACATAATATGATATACTTTAAACTACCTACAACTGATGCATAAGGTATGTAAAGACTAACTAACCCTTTCATCTTTCTTTAGTAGACACGTCGTCTTAGAAAGATAAATGCTATGTTTAAAAGGTACATTAACTATGTTACAGTTACTAAGCTATACATTTTCAAAACATTGTTTATGTATATGGACTAAAAGAGTCTTATAAGCCTCTTTGCTTTATCTCTATAAAGTTTTATAATTTAGTATAAAGGAAGCCTCTCCCAAAGCCTTCATAGAGAAGTTCTTACTCGTATAACTCTTGACTAACTGTAACATATTAATATTATTTCTGATAATAAATATGTCATTACATAGAGTATTAAAAAGATAATCATGATCTCACTGACCTTTTTATACACACAAGCCTTTTCATTTTTTATAAAACCAAATCCTCTAATTATATCATCAAAATGAAGATTTTAGCTTTGAGAGGCCTGCTTAAATCTATAAATTGACTTTTTCAGTCTGCACATAAGATTAGAAGTTAGGTTGGATGTAAAACCTTTAGGCTACTCTATGTAAATCTCTTCATCAAGATATCTATTTAGAAAAGTTATGTTTACATCTATTTGCTAGATTTTATAATTATAATATATAATAATAGCCTACAAAATTTGAATTGACTTTAGCATGGCTACTGATGAAAAGGTCACTTTATAATCTATCATAGATTTCTAAGTATAGCCTTTTGCCATTAGTTGAGATTTAAATGTCTCCACCTTTTCATTAGGCCTATAGTTTTCCTTGCAAACCCATTCATAATCAATAGAAACAACTCCTTTGAAAAGCTTAACCAAACCCAGACTTGATTGTAATGCATAAAGTCAATCTCAAATTTCATGGCATCTTGCCATTTTTTCGAATCAATATCCAACATTGTCTCTCTATAAGTCAAATAATCAATTTTTTTCAACTAAAAAAATATCAAACACTACTTCAATATCATACCATACTTAACAGATAGTCTTAAGATCCTTTCCAGCTATGTTAAAGACATCTCATTCAGTTGAATCTGAGGTTCCATTAGCGGTTTATCAATATCTTTATTGACTTCATCAAGTCCAATCTTTCTAAAATCACAATCTATCAAAAACTAGCTTTCTTGGAAGGTGACATAACGAGCAACAAAGACGTTTCATTTCTTATGATCATAGAACTGATATCTTGTAGAGTTTTTGGGATATGATATGAACTAATACTTATACCCCTTGGGCGCAATTTTATCTTATTGAGTAACCTTTATATAAGTGGGACAGTCCCAAATCTTCACATACTTAAGACTTGATTTCCTCCTAGTCTATATCCATATGGAGTGGTAGGAACAACCTTTGATAGAACTCTATTCAATAAGTGAGTAGTAATTTGTAGAGCATAAACCTTAAGATATTTAAAAAGATCTGTAAAGCTCTTTATTGTTTGGACCATGTCTAATAAAGTCTAATTCCTCCACTTCAAAACATCATTGTGTTAAAGAGTACCTGAAGGATTATACTACTCAAAAATCATATTCTCCTTCAAATAGTTAGCAAATTTACTACTCATGTATTCATCACCTCAATCTGATCGAAAACCTTTAATAAACTTACTCATTTATTTCTCTACCTCTAGTCGAAATTCTTTGAACATTTTAAAAGATTCCGACTTATGTTTCATTAGAAACACATATCTATATTGTGATAAATTATCGATAAAGATTACGAAGTATCAAAACCCATCCATGATAGTGTGATTCATTAGACTATATACATTATTATATATTGGCTCCAACAAATCAGTGACCATCCTAATCTATCTAGTTAAGGATAGTCAGATACTTGATCTTACTATAAATCCTTATCTAGTTTCTGAATCTTGTATTTAAGGGAAGATGACTAAATCAGTGACCTTATGTATCTAGTCAGATACTCTATGGTAAGATCAAGTATCTGACCATCCTTAAACTAGACAAGTTATGCATCTCATGCATATATGACCTAATCACATATGCCATAATTCGATATTATTTAAAGTTCCTAAATTTTTTCTGTTCTTATTTACCTATGCATTCAATACATTTTCTGTTGTATTTAAAATATAATGGTTATTCATCAATTGACAATCACCTAGTAAAATATTATTTTTATCATATGAATACATAAAACTGTTCCTAATATATACGTGATAACCTTTTTTTATGGATAGGATTTTTTTTGATAATATTTGGCACAAAATAATAGTTATACAACATAATAGATCTACCAGTAGGGAAAAATAATTCAAAAGTTCCAACATCTTCAAGCTCTAAGAGATCTCCATTTTCAACACGAAGATGTATTTCTCCATACTGTATATGTCTAACATCCTTCAAACTCTGAAACATATTGTAGATGTAAAAAAGATATGTAGTATCTAATACCCAATTAGTACTAGTATCAAATGTCAATGAAATATTTATAATAGGTAAACATATACCTGAAAGGTTCTTCTTGATTGTGGTAAGATAATTCGGATAATTGTGTTTCCAATGTCTATCTTCACTGCAATGGAAACACTTTCCTTTGTATTATTTTTCTCTTGTGGCTTGGATATAACATGTATTTGAGGACCTATAGGAGGTATCCGCTTGACCTTCTTCTTTTTCTTAAACTTCCTAAAATCTTTTAAGATAGAAAATGAAGCACTATAAATGTAGAGAGTTGAACCCCATTTGTTCATGTCCTCCTAAGCTATCTTCAATAAATTGTGTAGCTCGATATAGGTAGAATAAATCCTTGCATATTAAAATTCATAACGAATTGTGCAAATAATCCCAGTAAAGACTAGAGAATCAAACTATTACCAAAATTATTGTTTAGAGATATATTCATCATCTTCAATTTCTCAATGCAAGAAATCATTTTAAGCACACGGGGACTAGCTGGACTGCCCTCTGATAGTTTAGCCTGAAATAATGTCTTAGCAACCTAGTAAATCTCAACCATTAGTTTTTCACCAAACAACTCCTTTAGATGAAGCGTAATACTACTTACACTATCAATATGCATATGCTCTCTCTAAAGACTAGTAGACATCGAGACCAGAATATATGATTTGACCTTTAAATCATCGACTATCCATTTTTGATAAGTTTCAAGCTCTTCTGAAATAACTTTATCAAAACAACCTTTGGATATTTTTTGATCAATAATATATTCAAGCTTCTCTAAATTTAGAACTATTCTTAGAGTCATCAATTAATCAGAATAATTCTCAGCACTTTTCAATTGATGTACATCCAATATGCACATTAACAAGTTGCTCGTAGTCATTTTATCTTTAAAAGATAAAAGAAGATACATTAATATAATATTTTAAATTGTTAGAATGCTTTAAATCATGGATGTAACTACTACTTTACATCTTTATTCTAAAGAAGCCCTTCCACTACTTTACATTTTTCCTTTAACCTCTCAAATGGAAAAATGAAAGTTTAACTTTTTAAACTTTACAGTGCAAAGTAGACCCAATTAATATTTACTCCAACCTCACACTTCAGCGATTTTGATCTTTGTAAACTCAAAAGATAGACAATTGTTATCAACTATATCTTATGTAACTCTTAACACTAATCCTAACTTTATCCTCACACTTTAGCGATATTGAGTAAGTGTTTCCAGATCAACTTGTCAATTATCAAATATAAGTTAATGATGTTACCCTCACATTTTGGCGATATTGGGCAATATATTTACTTATATTTGTCTAATCTCATGTTTAACCAGTATTGTTCAAATCACTCTGACTAATCCCTCACATTTTAGTAATATTGAAAAATACCAAGGTGATTTGTCTAATACCGTACTGACAAGATGAACTTTTTATAACATTTTTTAAGAATGAGACATACAACAATTTGATTGTGAGAGATTTTATAAACCTATCCGCATCATATGAGAATAAAATTCTTAAATACACATTTGTCTTATACAAGTACAACTAACTTCCACCAGTAAGGCTTATATTGTAGTTAACAACATAAACAAATGATCACATTATAAAATAATAATGTATAATTGCATAATGTAAAGAACACATGTATTTAAATTTTAAAGAGAGTAAAAGTTATAAACATCGTGGCGCTAGAAATTTCACCACCTCTCCGGTAATTCAGTATCTCTAATGCCCCAGTGTCAAAGATGTACTACCTTAGCATTCTCTTTGAATGCTAACGCTATACATACAATTCCCCAACGCTTATTTTTTAGGCCTTGATGTTAAACATCACATATTCACTCTATACTCAATAAAACGCAATTTTTGTATTCCACACTCAACACATAGTATATTCTGATACCAATATTATAATTATGTGTGTGAGAGTGTGTGTGTGGTTAGTGAAATATAAATGTGTGTCAAACACAGCATGCAGCAGAAACATAAAAAATATTTCAACAACCACATTTTTCAAACAACAATTCTATTACACTAATTGAAACTATACCTTTGAAGAATATGCCAATATAGCGAGGCAACATGGAATGCTTAGTCTCACCTAAAGTATTTTCATGAAAATTTTAAACATTGACTTTAGTAGGTTCAAAGTTCTAAAATGGTAGCTTCAATATTTCTATAGAAGTTAATTTACGGAGCTTAACACTTAAGCATTTTCACTCTTTCTCGGTTTTCTCTCTGAAGGCCAAAGCTAAAACCTTTGTTCATCTCATAAACCTAATGGCCAAATTACAAAAGCAAAGTAAATACAAAACACTTTTGCATACTTTTAACTTTACATTTTTTTATTTGGACAAATATCCATTGAGTAAGCAAATTACAAGACAAGTGTTTTACACTTGTCTAAGGTTAAGGAAACTTAAGCCATTATTTTTCAAGTGTATAATAACACTTGTCATTTAATTAACTTTCCTCAGATAAGTGTTCCACACTTGTCAAAGTTTAACCATTAAATTTAAATTAAATAATATTAAGTGAGAATTTAATACTCATAGCTTAATGACATATGTTAAATTCTATGACATATGTCCTTTTCGAGAAGTGTCAAAAATAAATCTTACTTGTAAGAAATTTTTTTCGAATCAAACTTTTTGACCCAGTCTGCTACCATAGTATTAAACGAGTACATTTCAGATTATGAGACTCTCTAAATTCACACCTATTTATCCTATGAAACTTTTTTATAAGTGCGAAAATATTGCCCCATACATATGCTATAGTATAATAGAATGACGCATTAAACCATACAAGTCGAGGTCAATCATATTCTTATAGTTTCTTTGTCATCTGTATCTTAAAAAAGCAAAGACATAGACTTTTACAGTCAAATTTTTATTTGCTCAACTATGAACTTATCTTTCAGATTTGTATTTCGATAAACATTATCCCTAAATACCTTTACGATATTATTTTACCTTATGAAAACTCTTTTTTCAAGGTTAATGTTTATGACCATAAGACTTTTTAAAATATAATCTTAGAGCATTAGGATATATAACTTACCTATATAAGCTGATGAATCTCATATCTACGTACACTGAACTCCATAAGTATTATACCATACCCAACGACATCTAAAGGTCAAGCCATAAAAAGGTCTTTTATATATGTGGAATCAAAGTATGATGGATCACTCATAAGTCCACTATAGCACTTAAGTCAAAGGACCACAAATATTACTCAACTCAAGAAGACTATCCATTAACAACTTTATGAGATATTTATTAGAGATCTTTGTGAGTCTGTTTAGTACCCAGTCCTTACTGAATACTTGCATATTTATACAAGCTTCCACTAAGCTCACGGTTTGCTAAGTCTAACAGTCTGAACAATCCAAATATAGACATATACTGATCTGAAAGGTTTACTAATCGATTCGTGTTGGTACACATTGATCAGAAATGATGTTTTTGAAAATATAATGTATAATGACATTTCTTAACATTATTTGTAACTCTTTACAACTATTTATTATGATAAATATTCTCGAGTTTTTGTCCTATTTCAGATAAACTCTAACTCTTAAAATTACTAACTCTTAATGCTGATCTAAATACTTTTAAATCAGATCTAAACTTCTTTAGATTTATAATGTTTGAAAAGTAACAAGATTATTACCATATAATAAATTCATGATTTATTGAAATATACATTGTATAAATATCAAATAAATATTCATACAAATAATAAAATGGCACGTAAGCATCATCTCCAACATGATCAAGATAGCAATAATAGATCATTTAAGAGCTCTTTATTCATTGTATTCTTTGATAATTCCTTGAGAGAGAGATCTTTGTGATCTGTATTTATTGTGAACTAATAAGAAATGTTAGAATTTTGTAATTCACCGTGGACGTGAGCATTTGTTGTCGAACCATATAACTTGATTAATGTTTATCTATCTTTTGTGGTGATCCTATTTTTATTCGTATTTGTTTGTGATTGAAATTTTTCGCATTCACTTAGAGATTATTTAGAGTGCACGTTAAAGAAATCCCAACAAATTGGTATTAATGCAAAAATTAATTTTTAAGAGAAATTAGTGCTAAGACTAAATTATGCAACGCTAAACTTAATATAGTAGGAATTAATTTATATTTTAATTTGATTTTTTTGCTTTTAGCACTTAAGAGTTATAAATAGATTGGTTAATCATAACTTTTAACAAGCTTTTAATAATAAATTTCAATTTGCTCTTGTGTGCACTTACTAAAGCAATCACATATTTACCATCTCAAATAAATAACTATTTTTATCTATTTTATAATCATGTATATCTTAAAGTGAATTTAACCTTAATAGTTAATTCAATTTACTTGAATTATTATAAAGTGTACATTTTCAAATATAAAGCTTATTATATACTAACTTTTTTTGTAAGTAAATCTCATTATGTCTCACATATATAAAATATATTTTTTTATTTTCTCATCAATACATTATTTTTATACCATTAGGATTTATAAAATGATACATATATATATATATATAGAAAGCACTTCACACATTTTTTATTCAGCAATATTTTATTGAAATGTGTGAAGTGCTTTCTGGTAATTCAAAAAAGCATTTGGAATATTTTCTCAACAGTACTTGATAATTATTCTCTAAATTAATTTTAATCAAGAGTCTCATGCCAAGAAATTAAGTTTAGAGTAAAATAAATATATACTTAAGCAAAATTACTATAAACCCATTTTTATCAAACTTTAAATAAACAACAAAATGAAATGATCCTTCATCATTGAAATCGCCATTTTTGACCACTTCCATTACCACAACATCCCAATTGCGGCAGCTTGACTAATTCCCTCCTTTGAATATCTTCGGTGTGGAATTGCTTAGTGTGACCTTTCTTTACAAAACTCACTGAAAGAAAAGGCTTAGCCTATAGTTATAATTAGACAGTCCATTTGTCCGATTCTAAAATAAAATGGAAATTTCATTTTATCAACTCGATCTCGTTACTTTACAGATCGACTTTGCGTGTTTATTGTCTTATTAATTGCTTATATTATAATTTATATGACTTAGCTTTCATTTGTTTTTGTTTTTGGCTTTTTGGTTAATTTACAGTTACTGATTGGGAGTCGAGACTCGCTATCATCGAGGTCCAATAAGTAATTTTATCGAGGCTTTAAATTTTGGTCAATTACATTGCATAATCTGATTCTACTGCCCACAAACTCCATGCCAAATAAATCCTTATATTAGAATGCTTAATCTACTTCAACAATAGTAAAAAAAAAATGCTTTGTTAGCAAAATGCTAACCAAAGATTCAAGCAATATTAATCAAAAAAACAAAAAAGAAACTTAATCGCACATGCAAGAAAAAATTATAATAATTCGGTTATAAATTGATCTATATCAACTTTGAGCTCTTCCTTAGAAACTCTATATACACTATGAAACAAGATTATACAGAACTTTTTATAACAAAGTAATCTTTATAACCAATAATGAAAGTCATAACTTTTAAAAGAATCTCTCAAAATCCTAAGTTCTAAATACACCCGACTTTCTCTCTCTCTCTCTCTTACACACTCACACAGATAAAATAGTTGAGAATGTGAGAGAGGCAAAAATAAAATTTTATGGAATCGAGAAAGACTCTTGGGGATTTTAAATGACTTAGACTCAAAAGGCAGCATTTCGTTTAGTGAATCTTTTCTTCTAAAATGGCATTCTATCACTTTAATTTCAATCTTAGTGAATTTGTCACAAGTTCCTAACTTTGATCCTAATTCATTAAGGAATCACACATTGCAATTTCCACATTGGTTTCTTAAAAAATTCTAAGTGCATAATGGTCGTTAAGGGATCGTAGCCCAACTCCTTCATTGGTCATCTTCTGTCAATATGAAGTATTCTTATATAGTAGATGAGTTTGCTCATTGACAGTGTTTTTGTTCTCATATTAGCTGGATTGTCTTTATTTGAGATTTTCTCTAACTCAATCTGACCCTTTGATAGCAGATCTTTGTTTTGAATTCAGGTGTATAAGTGTGTGTGTGGTTAGTGAAATACAAATGCTTGTCACACACAATATGCAGTGAAAAAATAATATGTATTTCAAAACTACATAAGCACATGCAATTCCATCCATAATAGAAAATATACCTTTAATGAATTGTTAGTGATATTGTTGGGTCTCAGAGTCTCACCTTGAAGTGTTTTCACGAACAAATCTAGGTTTTGACTATAATGGCCTCAGAACTCTAAAATAGTAACTTGTGATTTACTATATTTATTTTTGGTTTAACTTACATTCTTTAAGCTCTCTCTCTCTCTCTCTCTCTCTCTCTCTCTCTCTTTTGAAAGAAAAAATCATTTTTATCTTCCAAAAGCACACCTTTCACTGAATGCCTTTTCCATGGATTAATCAAGACAAAATAATTTTTTGACTTATTCTTCCATCTCATGGAACCCATCTTAAGCCAAAAATACCTCTTAAGCTTCTGATTATTTTAAGTATAAATTGACACTTGTCAAGCCTTTAGTCAAAACTTAACTCTTAATTTTTGCTTATAATATTGCTACTATTTAACAAGTGTTTATTTTCATAAACAAAGCTTATTCAATAAGCTTTATTAAAATAATCAAAACCATATCAAATAGGGCATGTGTCCAAGAACTTGTTGGGCATTCAACAAAACTTAACTACTAAGCTTTAATAAAATAATTGAGTCCATAATAAGTATCCAACATTAGTCAAAATCTTATACATAACTTAACTATTAAGCTTTATTAAAACAATCAAGTATATGACAAGTGTTTAGCGCCCTAAGGCTTATTAATATGTCAAATTCTAACAATTAGAATTTGACATGTGTCTATCCTGAGGGGTCCAATTACTGAATCCTGCTTATTTAAAATATTCTCGGTTTGAACACTTCGACTATTACTGCTATCCCAGTATTCAACGAGTATACTTTATATTATAAGACTCTCTAGATTCATACTCGTTTGTCTTATAAAACACTTTCATAAAAGTCTATGAACACTGCCCTACTCACATGTTATAAAAAAATGGCACGTTAAATCAAGTTGAGGTTAACCATATTCATATAATCCATCCGTTGCTATATTCTAGAAGAGCAGAGACATATAACTTCACCGTTAGATCTTTATTTGTTCGACCATGAACTTATCTCTAAATATATATTTCGATAAGTAATATTCGTAAATGCTTTTTTTATATTACTTTACCTTACGAAAATATTTTTTTTGGGTTTTATGCTTGTGGCTATAAGACTTTTTAAAAAATAATCTCAAAGTATTATGATATACAGCCTACCCATATAAGTTGGCAAATTTCATATCTATACATACCGGACTCTATGAGTATCGAATCATACCTAATGACACCTAGAGGTCATACAATGAAAAGTCTCTAACATGTATGAAATCAAAGTATGGTGGATCACTCATAAACCTATCGTGGCGCTCAGGTCAAAGAACTACAAATACTACTCAACTCGAGAAAACCATCCATTGACGAATTTATGAGATGTCTATTGGAGGTCCTCATAAGTCTGTTTAATACCCAGTCCTAACTAAATAGTTATATATCTATATGAATTTGGACTAAACTTGTGACTGTTAAGACTAATCATCTGGACAATCTAGATATACACTGATCTTAGGGTCTACCAATTTACTAGTGTTGGTAAACATTAATCAAGAGCAATATTTTTTATAATATACTTTATAATGATATTTCTTAACACCATTTGCAACTCCTTACAATTATGTCATTACAATAAATATTTTTGAGTCTTTGTCTTATTTCAAACAAGACTTTGACTGTTAAAATTACTAAATCTTAGTGCTAATCCAAATACCCTTAGATTAGTACGATCTATAATGTCTGAAAAGGAACAATATTTTTACCATATAATAAGTTTATAGAAATATGCATTGTATAAATATCAATAAATTCATATAAAAATTAGAATTTTACATAAACACCGTCTCCAGAAATCTATAAAAAAGTGATATTTAATATTTACATGCTTCAATCGTTCATAAAAGGCTAGATTCGTACTCAAATGAGTTAAACTATGGTTATTTGAATATATCACAACAACACCATCCAACATCTTAAATTCCTTCAAAAATCCTTGAAGCTAAATTACTTTTTTCGTGGCCTCTGTCGTGGCTAGATATTCTGCCTTTGTGCTTGAAGGAGAGACTACATATTAGAGTTGTGACTTTCAACTCACACAAAAATCACAAATTAGTAAAGCAATATGCAAATGTTGATTTTCTTTTCTCTTTGTCACCTGTAAAGTCAACATCTATATATCAAATCAACTCAATGTTATTTAAGTTTTTTTACCATATAATAGTCCATAGTTTAAAAATGCTATTCATGTGTCTTAATAATCACTTTACAATAGTCTAGTGCTCCTTTCTTGAATTTGCTATATACCAGCTAAAAATACTTATTAGATATGTTAGATTTGGTCTAGTACATATCTAATAAGTACATTATACATCCAATAATATTATTATAAGAAATCTTAAACTTTTTAGATTTTTCAGAATCTATTTATGGACATTGTTTCATTGACAGATTAAAATGAGCAGCTAGATGAGTATTAATAAATTTAAAATTATTTATGAGAAAAAAATTTAACTACCTTTTTCAGATATGACTTTTGAGATATAAACAGTTTATTCTCTTTCTTGTTCCTAATTATTTTCATTCCTAATATCCTCTTAACTTCAACTAAATCTTTCATATCAAACTCATTTTTTAGTAAATGCTTTAATTTCACAATCTCACTTTAGTTTTTACTAGCTAATAATATGTTATTCACATATAACTGTAGTAACCATTTATTCACAACCGGTAAGAAAATAATATTTATATATATATAAATATACATATTTTATTTGTATGTAGGTGATACTTGATTTATGTATTATTATTAGTAGTGTTTGTATAGATTAAGGACCTACTATTAGTATTTGATTTATTTGCAAGACTTTAGATTTATTTTATGGACCAAATTGTAATACTTTAAAAATTGTGGGAGTTAATTTATAAATACTAAAAGTTAGCCTCTTAGTATAAAAATAAATATTTTAAACCCTAATTTACTTATTTTTGGGTCAAGCCACCCCTTTAGAGAGAGAAAAGAGAGAAATGGAGGGGAGAGAAAGAGAAGAAGAAAAAGAAAAAGAAGAAGAAATTGAAAATTTGAGTTTTAAGAGGTATATCATAACTATTTCTTAATTTATTGGTGTTAATTAAGTTAATTCCTTTAAGTTTTAATTTTTGTAAATATGAAAAATTGGAAATTTGATGTGGATTTTGTAAGATATATTAAGAATTGATGATGATTATGTAGATAACTTGATAAATCATGATGAATTGCAAAATTTCTACTTGATAGTCTCTTGATCCGAGAATTTTATAAATTTTTGTACTTTGATTCTGGTTTTAACCCTTGATAATATGAAACTATACATGTCTAGGATCCTTTGTGACTTTGAATCGATTAAAAATTTTAGAAATTGAATTTGTACTGAATTTCCCAAAATGACCTTAAAATTCTAGAAATTTTGTGTTAACAGTATAATACAGTGACAAATAATTTTTTATCTGCTGAATGATCTTTCAAAATTACGAATTTATGAAATATGATAATTTTATATGTTTAATATTATATACTCAAAATTGAGAATTTAGATCAATGTGGTTAAATTGTTATAATTTTCTAAAGTGTATCAGCTCTTTGCAGTTTTTTATTAACAGATTTTTAAAGTTATGGAATAAAATATTTTTAAAATACTTTTGGCAGTGATTTTGAAGTAAAATATTTATCATGAATTTAGATATATGTCCAGAGTAATGTTGTGTTATTTTTATAATTTTTGAGTTAGTATATGATTTTATAAAATTAGGAGATTGAATACTGTTCAGTAAATATCTTGATCATGTCAGGTTAATAGTTTGGATTTGATGGTGTTTATGGAATAGATTGTGTAGGAATTATGATATAATATTCATATATAAGAAGAATATATGAGTCAAGAATGATATATTCTAATTTTAGAGTAATTGGACATCATTTGATGTATAAGAAAATTTTGTTAAGTGTAAGTGGTTAGAATGACAAGTTTTGAGAAACTAAGTAATTAGACCAATTCGATGTGATAAGTGCAATATGTGTAATTTTGTAAGATATTTAAAGTATTTTGTGTGAATTTTAAGGCTTATGAAATGATTAATCTCCACTGATAGGTTAAGGAGAATTAAGTATTGTAACCGAAAGTGTTAAGAGGTAAGTATACTAGACTTTTACTGAAATCACAATAAGTATAGTAATTGTCTATGTATGATTTTGTAAATGTGCTTAGAAATATGTTTATGTTATGCCAAAGTATATTTGATATAAAATGTGAAAGACATATGTTTATGAATGTGAACATTGACATTGAGCATGGACATACATGTGTTTATGAAAGTAAGCTTTCAAAATGAAATGTGTTTAACAAAGAAAGCTTTTGAAGTGAAAAATGTCTATGAGATATGTCTTGTGTTTTGAGGATGCTTGAACTCATTATTTACTTAGGAGGCACCTTATGTAATTTGTGGAGCCTTTATGTGTGGCATTTTCTTCGAGATTGGTATATGTTATGTGTTCTGTATATAGGAAGGATCCTATTGGTACCTAAAGGAAGATTGAGTCATCACATTCGTGTGGTGGCGTATTGGTGCATATGAGAGGACTCACCGATGATTAGAGTGAGGGTTTAACTTTTACCTTCGAGCATGAACATTATATATGTGTAATTTAAACATCACTTGTACTATTCCTCTTATATGGTATGTTACCTACAAGTGACATTTGGCTCATTATGTGATATAAAAGTCCTACTAAGTAGTAGTTGAGTGATGGTATTCCTATTATATGTTTTGAAAGAATGTGTAAGCACTTACTTGACAATTAATTTGATAAGATTATGACTTTGATTTATCATAGCATATCATACATATGCATTGTGTACATATATGTATTTGTATTTTGATATATAAAAAACTAGTATGCTAATTGAGTTTCATACTCATTATAGTTTATGGTGATTTCAGGTAACTAAGGTATATGTGTGCTTAGCAAATTTGGCAAGGCTTCTGCTGTCCTTTGGGTTCCCTAAGTTGTTAGGTTGCTGAGTGTTTCATTTGAGGACACGTGGTTTAAAATATTTGATTTGTCCCTATTGAATAAATACTTATGTATTATTTTATTGAGTGTGGTTATGGGTTGATTTTAAGTAAGAATTTGCAATGAATATATTCTGGGCTTCCGGTAACAAAGTTGCTACTAGTGATGTAGTAGAGTGTTAATCTCTGAGAAAACTCTATGTATCTCTGGTTTACTAATTGCCCTAGTCATAATTCAATTGTTATAATTCTAAAAAATTGAGATGAATGTTTAAATATTGTCAATAAATGTTTATATTTATATTTTAGGTTATGGGTTAATTTTAGTGTTGAACTTACTAGCAACTTGCTAAGGATTCCTATGTTAAATTAAAGCTTGAAATTTTATGCAATATTATTTATGAGTGCACATTATTGAATGAAAGTAAGTTATGTCATGTGTCAGATCTTTTGGATTTGGAGCATGACAATAACAAAAGGAAAATTTGGTTCAATTTCCAATTCCTTTAAAATATTAATAGTTATCTTAACTACTCTTATGAAATCTATTTTTGGTAACAAAGAAATTGAACTTCCTATACCATTGCTTAAGAGATTGTTTAAGTAACTTCTTTAAGACAAACTAGATCATGTTTACTCTTTTTCTCATAGCTCTCAAGTTGTTTCATATAAATAGTCTCTTCTAAGTCTTTATACAAAAAGGCAGTTTTAACATCAAGTTGTTCAAGTTCCTTATCAAAGTAAACAACTAATGAAAGAATTACTCTAATTGTTCTATACTTAACAAGAGGTGAAACAATTTCATTATTATCTATACCCAATATTTAGCAAAAGCTTTTTGCAACTAACTAGCTTTAAATCTAACTAGGTCAAGTGGTATATTACTTTCTTTTATCTTAAAGAGTCACTTACAGTTCACAAATTTCTAGTTTTTGACCTTGGGAATTAGTATGCAAGTTATTATCTAGAAGAAAGTATATTTCTTCATCCATTGCTATCTTCCAACTGTTTGAGTACATATTATGCATTGTCTCAGCAAAAGTTTTAAGATCTGATTCTTGCAATTAATGTGTTGAAATTAAAGCATAAGCAATTAGATCCATAACAAGCATTAAAATCTAATCTTTCTCTCTCTGTCCCTTGCAAGCGAAAATCTTGTAAGGATGTTGGTTCTTTAGGTTGTGTCTTATGTACACATGCTTATTATTATTTTAGCACCTTTGGATTCCTTATTTCAAAATCTATATCCTTTAAATTCTTCAAAGTAACTTAGAAATATGCATTTAATTGATCTAAGTTCCAATTTCCCTTCATTTTGATGCATATATGTTGCACATTCAAAAACCCTTAAGTTTTTATAATTTATAGGTTTTTTAGTCCATTTTTCTTCTAGGGTTTTAAAATTCAAATACTATTAGGACTTCTATTATTTAGATAAGAAGTAATAATTATTTCCTTCCCCAGAAGTGCTTAGAAAGCCCTGAACTTAATAATATACATCTTACTTTATTTAGAAGGATCCTATTTATTCTATATGCTATTCCATTTTGTTGAGAGGAATGTTTTACTGTTTTATGTTTAAAGATACCATGTACATTATAGAATTTATCAAACTCAGCATTGTAGAATTCTAATCCATTATCTATCTTAATAGCTTGAACTATTTTAATACACTAGTTTTCTACTAAATTCTTCTAGGTTTTAAATTTTTCAAAAGTGTCAATTTTGTTTTTAAGCAAATAGACCCATATTTTTCTTAAAAACTCATCTATAATAGATAGAAAGTACCTGCAACCACCATAAGTTTCAGTATTAGTTGGGCTCTAATACTTTGTAGACATATACTTAATGACAATTTTAGAATTGTAATTACTAGAGTTAGAACTTGATCTATGTTGTTTACTCATAATGCAGTACTCATAAAAAGTCAAGTTTATTGACTTTATCTTCATCTAGTAAGCCTGTTTCATAACTTGAGGGCAATGAACATAACAAGATGATGGCCTTGTTTTTATACTCGATATTGATGTCTATTGTTTCGAGATTTATTATATTTTTGTTGAAGGCATCAATATGGTCTCTTATTGAAGTTCCTTCAATAATAGATAGCTATTACAACTTCTTATTGACATATAGATGATTCGCCAAGAACTTCGTCATATAGAGAGTGTCAAGTTCCATCTATAACCCAATTGTCATCTTCTCTCTAGCCACATTCTTTAGTACTTCATCACTCAACGATAAAACTATAGTATTGTGGGTTGTTTTTTGAATTATTCTCTATCTATCTCACTAGGCTTCAAATGTTTATTCCCTTCACTGGTAGTTTCTTGGGTCTCATCCAAAGTTGAGTCTAACCCTTAACTCACCAGTAAAGGCATAACTTTTGCTTTCCATAGATTAAAATTATTATATCTATTGAACTTCTCTATCTCATACTTGCGAGTTGCCATAATTAATACCACTTAGATATATTTCCTAATCCTTGGCTCTGATACCACTTGTTGGAGGATATTAGCGTTAGCACTAATTTCTTTTTAGAATTAACCTTTTCACTAATACCAATTTGATGGTCATTTCTTGGCGTGCACTCAAATAAACCCTAAACATGTGCGAAAACTTCAAACACAAGTAATCAAGAATAAAAATAAGAATAAGATCAATAAAAATAATTACATAATCAATATATGTGGTTCAACAACAAATGCTTACATTCATAATGAATCATAAAATTCTAGCCTCTCTTACTAAGTTCACAAAGAACTATAGATCACAAAGATTTTTTTCAAGAGATTATTGAGAAATATAATGAATAAAGAGCTCTTAAAGGATCTATTAGTGCTTTTTTTGTTCACTTAAAACTTAAGCACTACTTATGGCACTTTCTTGCACACTCAACGCTTAAAGCTTTTTAACTCTCTATTTTCTCTCTTAAATTTTTTTTTAATGCTTCATGAATTCAAAGGGGTTACAAAGATTTAGATATTGTACAAAACATCCAAGAAATCTTAAACCTAGTTGGAATAAAAGTTCATGCATATAGGAGTCAAAATTCCACTTAAAGAAGTTAATCTGAGTTAAAATAGAATTTTTTGAAATTGAGCGCCACGGCCCAATAGGCCAATGCCGTAGCATAGAAGCGACTTTCAGCCTAGTGCCATGACGTGTTTAGGTTAGTGCCACGACGTTGGGGCTTTCGACTTTGGCCCCATGATGCTCACAACTAGAAATTATTTCCTCGTGTTTTCATTCTCCTTCCTCGCTTCCGGCTTTTGCTTCTAACTCTTACTCATTCGTCCAACGCGTCTTCAACTTCATCTCCACTCTTCATGCTTTTTAACTTAAAATCAAACTCAAATACAATTTTGAATCACCAATTCTAACATACTCAATTTTACATGTTCATAGGTTAGCTCGAATGGAACTGGACTTTTATAAAAATGCAAATATTTTGAGCGTTAAGAATATAATTTGAATTTACAAATTTAAATTTGGCTATTGTACAATTAAATTTATAAATTAATATTGTTGTTATAATTTAATTTAATATTAGTTATTTTATTTGAATTTTAAATAATTATAATTGTTATTTTTATTTGTAAGAAATTAATATTGTAACAGCCAATTTATTTTTTTATTAACAGTCAATTTAGCTTTAGTATAAATAATGAGTCTTGTGAAGGGTTTGAGCACTTGCATTCTCCCCTTGTTTTTGCTCTCTTACCAAACATATTCGTCCAAGCACTTGTTAAATATTTTTTATTGTTCTAGTAAATTGCACTTGAGAGTGTACCTTATAGTGGAAAAAAATTATTGTATCTGAAAATAAGATTGTCTATTCATACCTTATGTTGTATTTGGATTATGTTTTGAAGGTGAAATTTGGTTTAAGGACAATGCATTTTTGTATGTCTTAATTTACTATGATTTTTGTTTTTGCTCTATTTATTATTGTTGTGTTGGATTAGAGTGCAAGTGTATGCTAACGAAAATAAGTAATATAATAAGAGTAGAGTATTATTCTCACAAGAAATTAATATTAACTTTGTTAATTGCTAACTTGTGTCTTCTTATTCTTATCCAAACAATTGATAAGTAAATTAAACTAATCTAAACCTAATAAAACAAAAAAAAATACTGGAGAGATAAACTTAAGGATAACAATTAATAAATCACCAAAGTTGAATAAACCTAGAATTATAATTATCCCTTAATTAGTTCACTTGATTCTTAGCTAATTCTACTTAAGTTAATTCATCAATATGAATTATTAACCAAGAAACCTAATATATTCTCAAACCTTTTTCGATGGTCAAGTGAAAATATTTTGATTAATCAATTACCTATATTTTTATGGTGATCAAATTAAAACGAAACCCATTAAGAACAAGTTTTCTATCAATTATATATGTTATATGAGTATATTTCTATCTTATATGAAACTCAAAACTGTTATACTTTGATCATACATCAATCTATTCAAGGTCAACATCTAAATTTCTTTTTCAAGTTTATTAGGATTTTCACAACAATCTAATTATTGATCAAGTAATTAAAAAATATTAAGAACAAAATAAATTGAACAATTCTATATTGAATTCATAATTAAAAGAAAAAAATTGATTCAATTTATATATTGAATTCTAATAGTATTCTTAGATATAAAAATTAGCTTATGATGAAACAAAGAGTTTTAAAACTTATTAAAAGAAAAAAAAAATCATGAAAACCATAGAATTAGAAAGATAAGTTAAAGAGATAAAATTAATTTGCTTCAATCTTTTATACTTTTTGATCATCTAAAAGTTACTCTAACTCTTTAAATAGTTGTTTTTCTTATGCTCCTTCTCCTCCCTTCTTGTTTCTTGAAATAGATTTTTTGGTCTAATATTTATATGTAGTCTTTAAATTAAGAACCAGCATTGGCATTATTCAAAAAGAATTTTTTGCATGTAATTGTTTATGCACAATATTCATTATTACTATTCACATGTCGCGACCTTGAGTTTCAGTGTTGCGACGCTTACATTCTGCCTATCTAGACTGTGACATTGAGCATTGTAACAATTTATTGTAATAGTTATCATTCAAAATTTGATATTTTTATCATGTTTTCTTTGAATTTCTATCCCAAATAGTTTTGTTGAACTCAAACCTATAAAATGACAATAAAGCATATAAAAAGCATAAAATTTACATTTAAAATGAACAATACTAAGTCTATAAAAGCCTATCAAATATAAAATACGCCCATCAACTGTTATAGTTTATGTACTATTACTATTTTTATTGCTACGCTGGTTCAACTATTGCTATATTGTTGTTTAATTTTTATTATTGTATCTTCTTTGTTCATCTAAATTAATGTATATTGTTGTTGCATTCATTATCTCAATATCCAGCATTTTTATTTAAAAAACTTGTCATAATTGTAACTTTATTTTACTTTCTAATTTAAATTTTATTTGGCAACCAAGGTTGTTGATTTTTTTATGTAAAAGATATGTCGCTCATAATTATATTTGATTTTTTTAATTATTTCTCAAAGTTTTTTTTTTTAAAAAAAATTATTCTATTTTTTTAACAAAATTAATATTTATGCTAATAAAATCTAATTTACTAAAAATATCTTCAAAAAAGAAAATGACGAGACATTATCTCCATGATTTTAATAAGAAACCATGCAAGTATTTATATGCTTATAAGGCCTGTCACTAATCTAAATAAATTTTAGGATGATTTAAAAAGAAATGATGGAATTGTTTTAGAAAAAATAAAGATCTTTTAAAGATTATAATAAGATATTTGTATTTTATCCGAAAGAAATGAGTGTTTTTCCTCAAAATACAAGAATCAAATAGAGAATAAAAAGTCTATTTCTAAACTATCCATATACAATTTCACGCATACACCACCATCGGAGAGAAGGCCTCTTTTCTCTAGCTGTTAAATAACTTTTCTTCCTTTATTTTTCGTTTCTTTTACTTTGTGCTTTTACTTTGGTTCCTTTGTCAGTTTTGGCTAACCTTTTTTCGATTCCTACACCACCATCCACAGTTGCTAGTCTCTAAGCCTCTTCAGCGAGACCTCAACTGTCACTGTGCTCCATGGCTTGTGCCGTGCTCCTTGGTCCAAGCCAAACCGTCTGAACAGTGTTTAAACTTTTTTCTGGCCTCTGTTAAGTTTTCCAGCCATCACCAAGTTCTTTGGTTGCCATGAGCCTCGTCTGGCTGTGGCTATGGTCATCAGACTTCCTTCGGGCTTTGGTTAAGTTTAGAGGGTCGACCTGCATACAGTGATGACCTTTTCTTAGTGCAGCTGAGGGCTTTGTCAAAGACATCTCGCGGCATCATCGGTCCTACCTTTCTTCGGTAAACTTTTGTACCTGCTGCTGAGCCTACCACCACCAAGCGAAGTGTTTCTGTTTTGAGGAGCCATAACTTATTAACAGTAAAACCCAATCCTTCTCTAGTGCGAAGCAACTATCAGCAACTTTAAAGCTTCTCCGATTAGTATTGCCAATTACAATACTGCGTGCGGTGGTCGAAACTTTATCTATTTTATTATATTGGTGATAGTGTTGTATTCTGTTAACTGTAGTTAATGGTTGTTTGAAGTTCGTTATAGCTAAACTTATAAACGTGATGAGGAAGTTAGGATTAAGATAATGGTGTAGTCTTTTGTTCTCTGTTTGAGGGTTTTGGGTCTTCTTAAGACTTTTGGTCTCTCTTATATGAGAGTAGTTTAGTCCCTCCACGCGAGGGCAAATAATTCCTCTTGCGTGAGAGTAGTTTAGTCTCTTTTATTCGAGCAGATAATCCCTCTTATACGAGAGTAGTTTAATTTTTCCTACGTGAGGGTAGTTTAATCTCTCTTGTACGAAAATAGATAATCTCTCTAATGTAAGAGTTGATTTTTCTATCTTAAAAAAAAAATAAATTCAAATGAAGTAAAATAAAATTATTTAATCTTTATAAAACAATTTTTTAATTTTTTAATTTTATATTAAAAAATCTACAAGATAATATTATTAATTTTATAAATAATATTGTATATTATTGTTTAAAAATATTTTGGGGAGAGAGAACAAAAGCTGCACTGTACTCCATCCTGCCGGCCGGCATGATTTCAAAACGTGGGTCATGTGGTAGGCTGGTAGCTTTATTTACCCACAAGGTGGTCCCTACCACGATACTAATAAACACGTGTAAGAATCACAGGTCAGATAAGATCAGATCAGATATCCCAGGCGGTGGAAATGGGCGGATGGGATCCACCCACATGATTGCCTTTTACAAGCTTCCTTTCGCAGCCAATGCGTGATTTGCGCGCATGAAAGCCCCCCTCTCTCTCTCTCTATTTCTACGAACTTTCAAAAAACAATAGAAAAAGGAAAAATCATTCTTGGAATATGATCAAAATTTGGTTGAAAAGTCGGATTCATGAATTGGAAACAAATGGAAGCCAGCGGTGACACCGCATCTGCTTAGTCAAACTCAAATTTCCGGCCTCGCTCCATTTCCCATCAACCAAAACCGACTTTTCTCTTCCTTCCTTCTTTCGTAATTTACGTGACTAATTTTTACAATTTCAAAGCAAAACCCAACCCATCCCATCCCAGTCCAAGTCTCCATAATATTTTCAAAATTATCAATTTAAATATTTACACAAAATCAAATGACATTCTATTTTATCATAAGTTTTTGCCTGACGGTAATTTTTATTTCTTTATTTTTTTATATGAGGGTAAAATTTTTTATTTTTAATAGAGATAGTAATTTTTAACTGTAAGAATAATTTTTTTAACAAAAAATTTTTAATTTAAGTTTCTTTTAATAAGAGATTATGTTCCAATCGTATTTTAATAGGTCAATACATGTTTTAATAATTTTATAATTGTTTAATTTTAATAATCCTTTGATGTATTATTAATGATTTTTTTATTAATAATATTATATTTATTGATTAAAAAAATAACCACCCTCTCAAAAAAGTACTTATTAAAATAGCTCAATAGTAAAATATTTTACAATATATTAATCTTTCATTAAAATATAAATTTTGGGTTCAAATTTCTCCTATGTCACATGCCATCTTAGAAAAGCTTTTATTTTAGTTTTTTTTAAAGAGCTTTTATTTTAGTTACTAACAATTAAGAAAAATATATGAAAAGCAAAATTGTGAAAAAAATTTGGAAATTAAAAAGTACGTTAATTAAGAATCATCCGCATATAATTGGGTTCCTTAACTTTAATTTTAAATTTAAAATTATGATTTAAATTTTTATTTATTGACCTGTTATAATTCAATGATTTAAAGTTAATGACATTAAATATTACTCTTAATTTTAAATCTACACTATAAAATTATATGAAATTAATAAATGAAATTTAACTTATAATTTAAAAAAAAACTTAAGTTCATAAAAGGACAAAAATAATACTGTATAAAAACATGATTTAATGAGCTATTTACTTCATTATTTAGTGAACAATACCATTAAATATTTTAATTAATTTATAACTTTAACCTTATTCATAATATATTATAGAATCTAGGTACGTGTCCAAGTGGTGCGTTATTTTAAATGCTTTATAAAATACTTTATATATATATGTAATTTTTTGTGAGAAATTTTATTAAACAAAAAAAAATATTTAAATAAATGCTTCTTAAAAATTACATTAAATATTTTTGTTATTTTTAAAGTTAAGACCTTTATTCTTGTAAAAAACATATTTTGACTTATCATTAATATTTATTGACCTGTTATAATTCAATGATTTAAAGTTAATGACATTAAATATTAGTCTTAATTTTAAATCTACACTATAAATTTATATAAAATTAATGAATAAAATTTAACTTATAATTTTTTTAAAAAAAAACTTAAGTTCATAAAGGGACAAGAACAATACTGTATAATATAGAAACATGATTTAATGAGCTATTTACTTTATTGTTTGGTGAACAATACCATTAAATATTTTAATTAATTCACAACTTTAACCTTATTCATAATATATTATAGAATCTAGGTACGTGTCCAAGTGGCACGTTACTTTAAATGCTTTCCAATAATAAAATACTTTATATATATATATATGTAATTTTTGCGAGAAATTTTATTAAACAAAAAAAAAAAATTTAAATAAATGCTTCTTAAAAATTACATTAAATATTTTTGTTATTTTTAAAGTTAAGACCTTTATTCCTGTGAAAAAAATATTTTGACTTATCATTAATATTTTTGACACAGTAAACGTCGTTTTATATAAATTCAAGTTCAATTTTGTAGAAGGGTAAATTATTAATATTATTTACTTGCCATAATAAACTTTATGAGATCAGCCGATCTTCTGTTATCCATCGTCCATTTGATGTAACCGTTTATTTGACGAAGTAATCAAAGATATTGCTTTAAAATGGAAAATATTTGTAAAAATAAAAAAATATTCATATAATTATTTTAATATAAAATATTATCCCAGAAACGACACCGTTCGGCCAAAATTAGCAACATAACCTATCATACGTCATTACTCATTACACCTCTATAAATCCCCAGCAACGCCTTCTCTCTCTCTTCTCCGCTCCTCCGTGGCATCCATCTTCGCAAACATCAATCAATACCTCGGAAGATTTTCTCTAGGTAAAAACGGCGGCGTTTTTTTTTTTTGGCTTTTCTAAAATTAGATCGTTCTAGATCTGGTCCGTGTAAGAGTTCGGTTACGTTTCAAAATATTTTCTGTTACAAGTCAAATTTCAGATCTGGCGTTTAATAGCTGTAAAATAATCCATCCACCATAATTTTTAAATTTTCTGCTAACGCGTTTTTATCTCTTTCGTGTTTTTGTTTCCTTTAAATCCCGAAGCCTGATGGTATATTACCTGCTCATAAATCGAACCGTTTCGCGTTGATTCGAATCGTTCGATTGTTGTGAGAGTTTTTGTAGTTTTTATTAGTGGATGAAGTAATTGTTTTTTCTTCCACAAGGTTTGAATCTAGATCTGTTGGCCAATTGCATAAATCTCTTGTTTTTTTTTCCTGTTTGGTTGCCGAGAAATTTTTTATTTTCTACGTTTTGTTTGTGATGGCGATTATTTAATTAATAAATTTCGCTGTGGGATGTGTGGTTGCCGATAAATTTTTTTTCTTCCTCTATCTGATTTTCTTAGCAACCAGAAACATATATGAACTCGATTTGATGGCTTCATATGAGCTTTTCGCGGTTTGCTGTTTTGGTTGTGGAGAAAATTGTTTATTTCCGTATCTTTTATGTAATTTTCTAACCAATCAAACATGTATGTGAATTTAATTTGTTTAGGATTCCGTTTATTGAAGTTGAAATTGGTCGATCTTTGTGGTGAATAGATCTTGTGATTCTCTGTTTGGTTGCTTATTTTCTTTTTTTTTTTTTCCAAATTTTCTTAGACCCAAACAGATATGTGGGCAGTTTTTACAACAGTTACTGATCATTTTAGTGGAACTAATATGTTTTTTTTTTTTACGGACAGGCGTTTTTCTGTCGAATTAAAGCGGGTTTTGAAAGATGAACCAATTCTATCATCAGAAGAACGCCTTTAGCGCAGCTCATGAGGAGAGGTACAACTCGGTTTCCTTAATTGAGCAGAGGGAGTCTGTTGTTTGCCCAAAACCCCGCCGAGTTGGGATTTTGGCTAATATTCCTAACAGGCCATTTAGACGGCACATGAGGTATGAATTTTACTTATATTTGTGTTCTTTTTTCTGTGCTTGTTTTAATTTAAAGCTTAATTTTTTAATAAGAGTTTTTGTTTGATCGCAGTCATCTGGTTGAGGTGTCCGATTCCAAAGCTGGGGCAGAGCTTCTAGACATCATTCTCATGAAGGTACTTGTTTTTTTTTTTCTATGGTTATTTAATCTTATAGGCTGATCTTATGGGGTTTTTGTAGTTTTTATGTCTATGAATTCATAAATTGTTATGTTTAGTTCAAATTTTTTTATAAAAAAGTTATCACTGATTCTTCTTGTTTCATATATTTGAGTTTATCTTATTAGGGATCGTGATTTTGCTTGCATACTTGCTAGATTAATGTTAGATGGGTTTGTTCTGTCTGATTATTTCATGATGGGGTATGTTTAATTCATATAGTTTTCTTTTTAACGTTACAGGAGGGTTATGGGATGGAACAATCAGCACCCCCGGTAGCATCTTCGCCCCCCTTTTTTTGTGGGTCTCCTCCAAGCAGGGCTGCCAACCCTTTAGTTCAAGATGCTCGTTTTGGAGATGAGAAGCTCAGTCCTTTGCCATCATTTCAAGTGCCTCCCCCGTCTGGTTTGTCATCTCCATCATCATCAGCACGTAAGGCTGGGTGTGCTAGAATGAACTTAGGGCTTAAACCGGCCACTGTTAGAATAGAAGGATTTGATTGCCTCAACAGGGATCGCCAAAATTCCAGCATCCCTGCTGTGGCTTAGAACTGCATAAAAGAAACTGTATATAGAAGGAAGCTCAACGCCAACATAATTCACAAGCACAGCAGACAGACAGACCTAACAAGAGGGAATTTTGAATATTTTTTTGAGGGAAATCTAAGAATATGATGTAGTATTGTATATAAATATATAATGTGTTCTTTTTTTGTCGGTGATCTATCTCCTTTGCTAATTTCATTGTATGTATTTTGATTGAGCAAAAGAAAAGAGAACGGCAAAACCTCGTAACTCTTCTAAATTTTGGAGAGCATGGCACCTTTTGTAATATAAAGATAAGGTGACTTAAGAGTCTTGTAAGGGTCCTTTGATTTGTATTTTTGATCAATTACTGTTGAAACAAAATTTGTATAGACCAAATTGTTGATTTAAGATTGGTCTTGAAGATGTAAATGTGTTTTTTGTAATTGTTAGTGGCCTGGCTCTGGTTATTATTATTCTATGCTTGTTATCTCTATCGTTTTGGCATGATTTACTTTTTATCTGTTGTAGGAAGTGAGATTCCTCTTGATGACAAGTTTGGTTAGTTTAGTGGTGAGCATGTAGAAAGCAGATGTACATGTTTGAAAAGTCATTTTGCATTTGCAAAAGATCCCCATCCTATGCTTGACCTCATGTTTTAAGCAAATTGTGTTTCGTATTGCTTTAGTTATTTTATTGCCTCACCTGGTCGTTATTATTATACAACTTCACACTATTTTCACATCCCTACGCATGAAAACCTTCATATGGGGGCTCAGATTATATTTGAGTGCCGTGGTCTCACTGGATAGTTTCACAACTTCACATTTGTATTTAATAGGATAATTTTTATAATTACTCCGGAGGAAGGCATAATTATAGAAATACTTGAAGAGTTTTAAAGAGCATAGTGAAGTGACATTAATACTTAAAATGTTTAGAAAAATATATACAGAAATATTTCACTAGTGTCTCTGACTAAATTACTTTTTGAATGAAGATTTAAAATTTTATCATAATAAAACCTTTTAAATAATAATAATAATAAAAAAACTCTTAAAAATTAAAATAAAATTAAAAAATAACAATAAAAAATTAAAAAATAACAATAAAATTAAAAACAAATTTTTTTTAAAAAAATTAAAAAGTCAATGACTTGATTTGGCTTTTTTGGTCAGCCACATCAGGTTGGCCACTGCCATAGCCTCAGCTAGGCCAACAATATTTTTTTTAATTAATTTTTTTAATTAATTTTATTTTATTATTCATAATTTTTAAAAGATTTTAAAGCGTTAAATAATATATTGTTGAGTTTATTTTATTTTAAAAATATATATTTTAAAATTATTTAATGATTTTTTTTTTTAAATATGGACTTTTTTTTATTGAGTTAATTAGATTAATTAAATAATTAAATTGTCTTCTTAATTCTCTAATTCTCCCTCTAATCATAAATATATTGAATTAGGTAAATTCAAATTTTGATTAAATTAAATTTTATTTTAAATATTAAAGTGAATTAAAAAAAAATAGTAATTCATATAATAATATTATATTAAATTTTATAATTCCAATTCCAAATTTCAATTACATTTGTAAGTATCATTACAATTCTAAATTTTATAATTCTAATTTCAATTCTATTAAATTTTATAATTTCAAATTCAATTCCATTAAATTTTATAATTCCAATTCCAATTCAATTTACATTAAATTTAATAATTACAATTCCAATTCAATTTACATTAAAGTTTATATTGCAATTCTAATTCAATTTACATTAAATTTCAATTTACATTAAATTTAATAATTTCAACTTCAATTCTATTAAATTTTATAATTCAAATTCAATTCTATTTCATTTTATAATTCCAATTTCAATTCCATTAAAATTTATAATTGAAATTTCAATTCAATTTACATTAAATTTTATAATTCAAATTCCAATTTAATTTACATTAAAATTTGAAAAACATTTATTAGAATTAGGATTCAGATTACAAAATTTAATGGAATTAGAATTGAAATTGAGATTATAACATTTAATAGAATTGGAATTGAGATTATAAAATTTAATATAAAATTAGAATTGAGATTAGAATTATAAAATTTAATAGAATTAGAATTGAAATTGGGATTATAAAATTGAATGAAATTGGAATTAGGATTAGGATTATGATTTCAATTCCAATTCCAATTCAATTTACATTAAATTTTACTATTCTCATTTCTATTCAATTTGCATTAAATTTATAATTCCAAATTTAATTTTATTAAATTTTATAATTTTAATTTTAATTCCATTAAAATTTGTAATTCCAATTCCAATTCAATTTACATTAAAGTTTATAATTGCAATTCTTATTTAATTTACATTAAATTTTTTAATTCTAATTTCAATTCAATTTATATTAAAATTTACAATTCTAATTTCAATTCTAATTCCAAATATATTAAATATTATTATTTTAATTTCAATTCTATTAAAATTTATAATTGCAATTCAATTCAATTTACATTGAATTTATAATTTTAATTCTAATGTATAATCTATCTTTCTTCCCTCAAATACAGCTTAGATTTTTTATTTTCCTAATCAATGTTTTTCTCTCAAGTGGCTTTCTCCTAGTGAAATTAGATTGAAAGTGGATCAAGAAAGTTCCGCCAAAATGCCCTCCTAGAGACGGTCACCGGTTGCCTACGAGACTTCGGTCTATTTATAATTTAAATTCTAATTCAATTTACATTAAAGTTTATAATTGCAAGTACAATTCAATTTACAATAAATTTTATAATTATAATTTCAATTAAATTTACATTAAATTTATAATTCAAATTTCAATTCTATTAAATTTTATAATTTTAATTCCGATTCTATTAAATTTTATAATTACAATTTCGATTCAATTACATTAAAATTTTATAATTATTGTAATTAAATTTACATTAAATTTTATAGTTCTAAAAATAATTCAATTAACATTAAATTTCATAAATTCAAACCAAATTCTATTTACATTAAATATTATAATTTTAATTCTATTAAATTTTATAATTCTAATTCTATTAACGTAGATAATTGTAATTCCAATTCAATTTACATTAAATTTTATAATTCAAATAACAATTCAATTTACATTAAATTTTATAATTCAAATATCAATTCAATTTACATTAAAGTTTATAATTTCAATTCTAATTCTATTAAATTTTATAATTCCGATTCCATTAACGTATATAATTGCAATTCCAATTCAATTTGCATTAAAATTTATATCTAATTCAATTTACGTTAAAATTTATAATTCTAATTCAATTTATAATAAAGTTTATAGTTTCAATTTCAATTCAATTTACAATAAATTTTATAATTCTATTTTAATTTTTTTTCAATTTCAATTACATTACATATTATAATTATAATTCTATTAAATTTTATAATTCCAATTTTAATTCCATAAAATTTTATAATTGTAATTCTAAATCAATTTATATCAATTTAAATTTTAAAGATATTATCATGAATACCCTTAATGTATCACCTAATTTTATTAATACACACTAGTTTAAAAAATAGGCAATAACATCCAACAGTTAGGAAATCTTATATTAGAATTAATAGAGAAAATTGTAGTATCATTATTTCAATACTGTATTGTCCGAACACCCCTTATCCCGTATCCAAATATCCTTATCCCTATGTCTAAACATTATTATTCCTATAACCAAATAATTTCATCATGTATTCAAATAACACTATAAAACCCTAAAACAATTTCTTTTATTTTTAATAATACTGCAATTTTTCATTCATTAAAAACCAACCTTTGAGTTCATTTATAAACACAGATTATAGCACAAAAAAATAAATCCTGAATTTATAATTGGGCTCCCATTTGAAGATAACATAGCAATTCCTCACCCCGCGAGCCTTTGATCTCTCACCGGCACCTTGATCTCAAAGGGCTATTGAAGAAACCTTTTGTAGAAAATGTGGTTTCCAAAGTAAATGCACACTTTATAAAAGGGGCTTATGAGTCATTTAGGTACATGAGGGCATTTTAGACTTTGTGAATATAAGAGTTGTAACCCTAGGCTTATACGGCGTCATTTTGGTTTACTATATATTTGTGTTTTTCTTATGTGTAAAGGTGTGTGGCTGTAATCTCGTTAGAGAGTTTCTCGAGTCTTCCGGTTCTCTCTCTCGCTGGTCTGGGGTTACTGTTCTTGGGGTAAATTGATTGTAAAGCTTGTGAATTTCTTATATAGATCGAGTCCAATAGATGCTAATAAGAGTTTGTAAACTCTTAGGACCGTAATACTTCATCATAATAGTGCAGCTTTTTGTTGAGCTCAAATGGATGTAGGTCACGTTGTGTAATTAAACCACTATAAACTTTGGTTTCGATGTGTGATTGGTTTCAGCTTTGTGTATTGTTTGATTCTTGGTAAGATTATTAAGTCTTTGAGTTGTATTTACAATAGTGGTATTAGAGCTATTGGGTTTTTAGGGTTTCTGAAAAGCTTTGAAAATTCAATTTTTATATTTTTCTATGATGGAGGAAAGGTTTTAATGGGCAATAATCAACCCTATAAAGTTAAGGATATAGGAACTATAATCATTAAAATGTTTGGTGAGAATATCACGACCTTAGAGAATGTTAGGTACATTCCAGATTTAAAAAGGAATTTAATCTTTTTATGGGTCTTGGATGAAGGTGGATATACATGCAAACTTGAGAATGGACTGTTAAAAATTTCTCATGGATCATTAATTGTAATAAAGGGTCAAAAACATAATGGCTTGTACATATTATAGGTTAGAAAAATATTTGAACCTAATATTGCTACTGTAACCCAGGATCTAGATAGAACATATATGTGGCATAAAAGACTTAGTCATATCAATAGCCTAGGTCTTTATGAAATAGTAAATAGGGCTTGTTGACACAATTACTAAAATTAAATTTTGTGAACAATGTGTTTTAGATAAACAACAAAGACTAAGTTTTAAAATCAATTCTTACAGATCAAAACCTATTTTATAATGTGCTCATGCTGATCTTTGGGGACCTACAAATACATTAATTCATGAGGGTAATAGATATTTCTTGTCTATAATATATGATTATTCTAGAAAATTATGGGTCTATTTAGTTAAGAATAAAAGTGATACTTTTACAAAATTTAAGTAATGGAAACAATTAGTTGAAAAAAAAACTGGAAAGAATTTAAAGGCACTTAGAACAAATAATGGTATGGAATTTTGTAATGAAGAATTTAATAACTTCTGTAAAGAAAATAGAGTCTTAATGCATAGAATTGTTAAGTATACACCCCAAAAAAATGACAATATCAAAAGAATGAATAGAACTTTATTAAATAAAACAAGATACATATTGATTGGTTCTAGTATAAATAAAAGTTATTGAGGAGAAGCTCTTAACATTGCATGTTACTTTATAAAACAGATCACCTTTTAGTGCAATAGATTTTAAGACAACTAAGGAGTTATGGTTAGATAAACCACCAAGTTACTTTCATTTAAGAATATTTGGGTATGCAACATATGCATATAAAACAGAAGATAATTTTGAACCTAGATATAATAAATGTGTATTTTTGGGATATCTTGAAGAGGTTAAAGGCTATAGACTCTGGTTTAGGGACAATCCAGTGTAAAGATAATAACTAGTAGAGATGTTGTCTTTAATGAAGCTGAAATGCCTTGTTTAAAATCTATTAATGGAAATTCAAGAAAAATAATACTGGTCAGCATAATTTTACACCCCTTAAAGAAGAGATTACTCATTTTGAGGTGGAAACCCCATCCCCTCAGAGTGCTGACACTGAAAATCTAATTGGTGGTGATATAAATCATTCACTCAATGAAGGGGAACAGGGTCATATACATAGGTTAAATGAGTCCACTTTAGATACATATCAGTTAGCTAGAGATAGAGAAAGAAGACAGATTAAGCCTCATTCTAGATTTGATTGCTTATGCTCTTATATCTGCTCAAAATATGTATGAACAAGAACTTAATTCTTATGATGAAGCAATGAGTAGTAAGTATTCAAATCTTTAGTATGCTGCTATTGTGAGTAATTTTAAACCTAGGGTGCATACATATGGGTTTGTGTCTATAATTCAAATTTGCATACGTATTACATGCATATAAGCACAGCAGAAGACCAAAAATGTAATTTCTTAATGATAAATACAAATAAGTTTTTACATGTTATCTCATAAATATAAACTACATAGAGATTGAAAATTTGATACCTTAGCAAGCCTTTGGATTTTCGTCAAAATTGAGTACCACATGAAGTGTTCTTGTTCACAATTCTAGTCCCCCAACTCAGTAGACTTGGAGAAGCTAGAATAACAGTCTTTTCAGCAAAGGATTCAACACTTGAATCTTTATTTCTATCTTATAGAATAATTGACCAAGAAGAAGAAGAATAGATGAAGTGTTTTTTTTTTCTACTCTCAACCACTTGAGAGTTTTTCCTAACCTTTAGAGAAATAAAAAACACTTAACTTCTCTACCTAATTCTCAATAGCTGAACCACTTCTTGCAACAACAATGAGCAACCATTTGCTCTTTTTTATTTTATTTTCTTTTCCCTCTCAATGGACAACATTTGTCCTACAAGGGATGGCACATTACTTGCATATTTACCTTTCTATTTGTTTACAATAAATAATGGAAAAGAAGAACAAAATGGGGCAAATGCTTTTGGATGAATTTGACCAAAATTTTGGCTAAAAAAGAAATATTTTCTCATTTGCAAGAAACATATCCGACCCCAATAATTGAAAAAACCATCCTTTTGTGTCTTGTTTCATCATTTAATCAATATTAAATAATTAATTTAATCATATTAAATTATAGTAGAAACAATGCCAATTTGATTATTATAATGATTGTTTGACTTCTATTAAATAATAATATCATATATTATTATTATTATTTTATTCATTAAACATTTTAATGAATAAAATAATGATCTTGTTTGTCTAATAAGTAAGGTTATTTTGATAATTTTTAAGTCAAATAATAATTAGCCCACAATGCGCCATGTGTCAACATCCAATTGATCAACAACTAATTGTTAACTAATTGATGTACTTAACTCTTAAGTCTTGACACGTGCACAACCGGAGGGAGACTAAAGCAAATGTTTGGTCTGTTAAAATTTACTAGATCGAATTATTTAATTCGGTACGTTGCCCCAGTGCACAACGAGTATACTTCATATTGCAGAATTTTCTAGGTCCATGCCTGATTTGTCAAACGAAACTATTCTGAGAGTCTAAAATCGATACCTTACGCACACGTCACGAATATTACAAATCAGTACAGTAGACCATAAAGTTGAGGTCAAAGCGCATACATATAATCATTCCGCCAATTATATCCTAGAAGAGCGGGGATATAGATCACCACCATCAAATTTCCATGTGCTCATCCATAAACTTATCTCCAGACACGTATCTTGGTAAATAATATACGCAAACACTTTTACGATATTATTTAACCCTGTGGAAAACTCTTTTCCTGGACTTGTTGCTTACGGTCATAAGACTTTTTAAGATACAGTCTTGGAGCACATAGATATACAATTCACCCATGTGAGCTAACAAATCACATATCTATACACACCGGACTTTATAAGCATCGGACTATACCCAGCGACATCTAGCGATCACACCATGAAAGGTATGTGACATGTGTGGAACTAAAGTATGATGGATCACTTACAAGCCCATCATGACACTTAGGTCAAACGACCACATATATTACTCAACTTGAGAGGACTTCTATTGACGACTTCATGGGATGTCTATTAGGGTCCTCGTTGAGCTTGTTCATTATTCAGTCCTTACTGATACCTGTATGCTATAAGAACTTCCAGTAAGCTCATAGTCAGCTAAGAACAACCATCTAAATATAGTATACACTGGTCTATGAGAAAAAGTTTCACCGACAGACCTGTATCAGTGAATAAGACCAGAAACATATAATTTGAGAATAGACTTGCATAATAACATTTTTTTAGCACCAATTATAACTCTTGTAACTATGTTATTATTGGTGTACTCTCAGATCTTTGTGTCGTTACAAACAAGGTTCTAATCCTTAGATTTTGCTGATTATTATAATATGCTAACTCTTCAGCATTTATAGTTCTCAGTGATGTTAGCTCTTAGTTCTGATCTAAACTCTTTTAGACCAAATCTGAACTCCTTCTGATATTACAATGTATGTAGTATCACAAGCATTATACCATTTAATTTGTGTAATTAGTGATTTAACAAAAGATGTACTGAATAAATATTATAAAATAAAATATTCATATAACAATGAGATGACACGTAAGCACAAATTTTAACAGTTATGTGTGATAAAATGAAGTCTTTAATGCAAAATAAAACTTGAATTTTAGTTCCTAGACTATTAAAATAGAAACCAGTGGGTTGTAAATAGATATATAAAATAACGAAGGAAATACATTAACTGAACCTATTAGATTTAAGGCCAAACTAGTAGCAAGGGGTTTCTCACAAAAGAAAGGAATAGATTATAATGAAACTTTTTCACCTGTAGTAAAATAAACTACTATAAAACTAATTTTGTCTTTGGTATCTAATTTTAATTGAGAATTAAAACAATTGGATGTCAAAATTACTTTTTTGCTTGGTGAATTAGATGAAACAATTTATATGGTACAACCCCTTGGATTTGAAGAAAAAGATAAAGCAGATTCTGTATGTTTACTTAAAAAAAATCACTTTATAGACTGAAACAATTATCTAGACAATGGTGTAAAAAATTTGATGCTTTTATAGTTAATATTTGCTTTAAAAAAAAATAGTTTTGACAACTATTTTTATTTTAAAGGAACATGTAATACAGATGAGGTTTATTTGTTACTATATGTTGATGATATGCTGTTGACTAGTAGTAATAAATAAGAAATAATTAAATTGAAGGGTCTTTTAACATCTAATTTGATATAAAAGATCTTGGACAGGCTGAGAAAAGTTTGGGTATTAATATAGTTAGGGATAGAAAAATTCATAAACTATTTTTGTCTCAAAGAACTTAATTAAAAAAGCCTAAAGAGGTTTAATATGTTTGATTCTAAACCTGTATATATACCTCAATTTGGACATTTTTAATTTTCTACAAAACAGTACCCTGCCATAGATAAAGAAAGATAGGAAATGAGTACTATACCTTATTCAAATGCAGTAGGATCTATCATGTACTTAATGATTTGTACAAGATTAGATTTGGCTCATTCTATTAGTGTTTTAAGTAGGTTTATGTCAAACCCTGAGAAAGTACAATGGTCAAGTATAAAATAGTTACTAAGATATATTAAGGGGCCAGTTAACATTGGTTTTTTGTATAAGAATACTAATTGTGATATTGAGTTAGTTGAGTATGTAGATTCTGATTTTACAGGGGACTGAAATAAAAGAAGGTTAACAACATCTTATTACTTCACTTTGTGTGAGTTGGAAGTCTCAACTTCAGCAAATTATAGCACTTTCAAGTACTAAAGTAGAGTATATTATTTTAACAGAGGCTGTAAAAGAGGGCATATGGTTACAAGGTTTACTAAATGAATTAAATATATTAAATAAAACTGTAACTATATATATTGATAGTTAACGTACATTACAGTTGTGTAAAAATCCTATTCATTAAGCATATTGATATAAAGTTTCATTTTATTAGGGATATTATTGCAAGAGGACAGGTGATTGTTAAAAAGATCTCTACAGAGGACAATCTAGTAGATATAAGTACAAAGGTACTGCCATAAGGCAAGTTTAATTTGTGCTTAAACTTGCTGAATATTGACAGAGGTTGAAAAGAGCATAAGACTGAAACTATGATGCATGAAGTGAAGATCTGCACTGTAGTAGGAGCATTCAATTTAGAAACCAAAGTGGAATATGTAAAAAATATGGTTCCCAAAATAAATGCACACTTTATATCAGAAACTTATGAGTCATTTAGGTACATAAGGGCATTTTAAATTTTGTGAATATAAGTGTTGTAACCCTAGGTTTATACGATGTCATTTTGGTTTACTATATATTTGTATTTTTCTTATGTGTAAAGGTGTGTGGTTGTAATCGCTTTCTAGAGTTTCTCTCGTTTTTTGGTTCTCTCTCTTGTTGGTCTGGGGTTTACTGTTCTTAGGGTAAATCGATTATAAAGCTTGTGAATTTTTTGTATAGATCGAGTCCAATAAATACTAATAAGAGTTTGTAATCTCTTAGGATTGTAACACTTTATCATAATACTTCATCATAATAGTGCAGATTAAGTTTCTTATTGAGCTAAAGTAGATGTAGATCATATTGTGTGACTGAATCACTATAAACTCTAGTTTTGGTGTGTAATTAGTTTCTGCTTTGTGTATTATTTGATTCTTAGTACAGATTATTAAGTCTTGGGTTGTATTTACAATACCCTTTTATACCTCGGATTATACGCCTCAAAATCCAACTTCAATCTCGTGATTGGTAATCTGAAGAACCCTAGCTCACGCGACGTACATGACATCTTTTCTATAATTTTTGGTCGCAGCTACTCGGAGCCAGTGCTCGACAAGTTAATGATCGGGATGATACTTGGGTCAGGTCGGATCTTTTCGCAGACTTGGGCTGCAGGGAAGAAAGCGTTTCAGGTGGGTGGATGAAGAAGCGGGGGATGACAGTGAGGCCAACGTCAACTATCACCACAACATTCCAATGAAACCCCAACTGATCCCCTTCTTTCAATTTCTTGGCTCCGAAATCTCCTTGATGTTTTCCTCTGCTGTGATGCGGAATTCAAGGCTATCAAAGTCATGGGCCGTAACCCGTCTCAGATTACGAGTGTTTTTAAAATAGGAATTTTGTTTTATTTTTGTTGTTCATAGTTTTGCCTTGCTCTCCTACTGGGTCTTCTTCTTCAATGGCTTTGCTTTACAGATTTGATCTAAAAGCTTGATTTTTCTGATCTGTTATAGTTCATGCGCTAAGAAGTCAAATAAAAAATATGGGTATTTTGTTTACGTGAATGTTCTCTTCGCTCTTTGGCAATAAAGAGGGGAGGATTCTGGTTCTTGGTCTCGATAATGCTGGCAAAACTACTGTTCTCTTTTATGGGTTTGGTTTCCTAGATCGGTTTCAAATGGGTGAAGCTGTCTGTACAATTCCAACAATTGGCTAAATATAGAGGAGGCTAACAGAGAATGATTAGAGACTTGCCACCACGACATTAAGTTTTTTTGATGACAAAGAAATCTGGGTAGTGTCTTTATTAGAAATTGGTGATTCAACAATCTTGTATGAGTAAAAATTGAGATGAATATTAAGAGGAGAGTCATTATGAAGTCAAATACGCATTGGGTGTACAAAGGATGAGAAAAATGGAAAGCAAAAAAGAATGGGTACTGTTCACACAGCAATATTGTTTACGGTGAGCACTGTGGGCGTTGCGACGGGGTACTGTTCACGGTGGAGTACTATTATTAGGCATTGTTCACCCCCTGTTTACTGTTCACGTAGTTATTATTTACGCCACAACTTTAGGATATTTCCTATTTTGGCTCAATTGACTTCTTTAAGTGGATTAGGACTTCTACAAGTAAGAACTTTTATTTTAACTAGGTTTAGGATTTCTAAGAGTGTTTTATTCACTATATAAACCCTTCTAAACACAAGAGAAAGGTAGACATCTAAGGTTTTAAGATATAACCATAAGAGAGAATAGAGGAGTTAGGTAGGCACTAAGTGCGTGGTGCACTAGGGTGTAACATTTATGGAGTATTTTTATTTGGTTCTTAAGTGAACAAAAGAAACACCATAAATCTTTTTGGCTTAGATGCTAGGGCTATTCTTGTATTCATTGTAAAAATCTCTTATGAGGAGATACTAAGAGGTCTTGGGGAGTCATGGTGATTAATGGTAGATACTTAGAGGTCTCTATGAGAGATATTAAGGGGTCTTGTAAGATCATTGATGATGTAAAAAGATACTTAGTAATCTATATCAACAATAAGAAGTTGGATCATGGATCCTCCGTAGACGTAGACAATTTTGGGTTGAACTACGTATATATTGTGTTTTGTTAATTGATTTATTTTTTTTAATCTTTATTGGTGTGTTGATCTTATATGTTCTTACTTATGATGTGAGTTATGATTTTCTGCTGCTCATAGAATAAAAGGGATATTAAAGTCATGGTTTAGTTAATACCGTAAAAGTGTTAAACTAAAGAGCATAACTTGATATCCACAACAATTTTTATGTTAAAAATTTTATTTATAGGTGTAACTTTCTCATTTCACCTTTACTAATATATTCTTTCTTCGGAGTAATAAATTGATATACATGTAAAACTTTTTAACCAAGAGATAACTTGTTGAGCACTTTTTTTTTCTCACTTTATTACTCTTGTTTTACTCAATAGCTTTTACTTAATTATACCATTATTTCAGTTAAAACACAAAGTTATTGAGTTATTTGTTTGTTGTAAATTTTGAAGAAGTTTATGCGCAGCTCTTGAATTTTGAATGGGAAAGGATTGAATTTGTAATTAATATTTTTGGAGAAAATTTTGGATTTATTATATTATTAATTTTTTAAAATAAAAATTAAAAGACAAGAAAATTATTAATTTAGGATTGAAAACTTCAAATTTTTATAAGAAAATTGTGCCTCCTATATGTTGTGTATGAGTAAAGTAGTCATTTTATTATTATTTTTTAATTTAAAAAGGTAATTTAATTTTTTCACACAATTCTGTTAATTTTAATAAAATATTCTATAATGACTAAATATTAGTGCATATTTTTTTAAACTAATAAGTATTATTAAAATTAAGTGATAACTTAAGGTTATTCATGATAATATCCTGAATTTTATGATTTCAATTCAATTTACATTAAATTTTAAATTGAACTTAGCGTATTGTAATAATATATTTTTTAAAAAATATTTGGTAAAATAAATAATAATTTCAAAATTTCAATTTTTAATTTCTAATTTAAAACAATGAATATCTAAATAAAAAGGATAAAGGATATATAGACTCCCGAAGTTTAATGAAAGGGATTAAAAGACCTTCAAAGTTTTAAAAAAGTTATGAAAACTCCTATCAAAATGATCGAAACTATTTATGTTAATGGTTAATAGGTCAAAATGAATAAAGTACTAAAATACCTCTGGATCACGTAGGTATTTTTATATGTAATTAGATTATATTTTAAAATAAAATAAAAATAAAATAAAAATAAAATAAATATTTTAAAATAAAATAAAAACAAATAAATATTTTAATTAACTATCCCACCATCACTAGAAAATAGTGATCGGCCTGTCAACGGCCACTATGTTTCGACGACAATGGACACTAAAAAATGTCAAATTTATATTACTAAATTATATTTTTTTAATCTATATAATAATGAGATATTTTTGGTAAAAAAGACCAAAAAATAGACTAAAATGGTGGGGAAGGACGGTGCCGCAACATCATTAAATGATGGGGCGGTGCAAGTCTCCGCCCCCAGTTTGACGGCGGGCGGCGGCCTCACCACCATTTTGGTCCATTTTCTAATTTTTTTAAATAAAAAATGATTCCACTATTTTATAAATTATAAAAAATAAAATCTATTCATGTAAAATTTGAGCATTTTAATTGTTAGAGCATTGTCAAAAAATAATAGCTGACCATTGCCCAGTTTATATGTTCTCAAATTTTATGGGCCATACTAGCCCGACACAACTCACTTGTCTCGTTTATATATGATAAGTTACGTAGTCTACTAGATCATTCTCTCTCTCTCTCTCTCTCTCTATATATATATATATATATATATATATTGCCAAAACTTGAAATTGAACAATAGTATTATATGTACAAATTAATCATATAAATTTAATTAAGTAATCCTATATTTTTTAAATAATATTTTAAAATTTTTTATTTAAAATATCACATAGTTATTGGGTGGTGAAATAATGTAACGAGTGATTTTAAAATTCGTATTATTTCATCACCCAATGTGCTTGACATTAATTTAAAATATTATTTAAAAAATATAATATTATTTAATTTATTTATACTACTTGATGTGGCATAATATGATTGAGAAAATAAATGTAAAAAAAGTAATAATAAATTCAACATATAACGTGATAATAACTACTACTCTCATCATGATCATGATCATATAAATATATTCAGTGTGTATTTTAGTCATATCAATTTTCACACTATACAACAATATAATTTACCAAACGCATATAAACTGCTTTTGAATTTTACAGCACTTTCAAAAACATAATTTATCAAATATATAATTACTTCTCTTTACAGCTGATTGTTTCTTCAATACATCTAACTGTGATTATTTTAAAAGCTACAACAATTTCAAATTGTTTCGCAATATTATTGCTCAACTATATTCTCTTAATAAGTTAAATATTTTATTTAAATTTTCATCACTTAATTTCATGCAATTTGATAGTAGAATGTTTTAAATACTACTTTTAACTTTGAATATACACTTTTTCATATTACAACTTTGAATCATCTCAGTCATGTTCTGAGTAAATCATATTATATCATATTAATGACCAATGCATGCTAAGCAGTAATAGTCATCTAATGATAATTTTTAGAAAGTGTAATAGACAATTTAAAACAAATAGTGGAATAGTGTTAGAGAACAATCTATACTAGTAGTCCATGTTAGCAGTCCTAAACAGAAGCAAGATGTTAGGAGCTTATATAAGGAGCTTAAAATTACCAGTAGTATCGCTTATCAGTAAACTTAAACAGTATCGTATATTTACTCAGATATATTACTATTATCAATAGAAGGGTTATTAATCTTGTTGGGCTTATAACAGGGAAAAGTCTAATATGATTTGCAAATTTAATTAAAAGAGTCATTATAACAAAAAATTCTAGAAGCATTCTTGAGATTTTTGAATAATCTTCGAGAGCATCTGATCACCAAAAAAGCAATAACCTCTTGTTTGCTTGTTAAATACTCTCTACACACCGCATTAAATTTTTTTTATCTATTATTAACTTGAGTGTTGAAGTATTTTTTTTTTAAAAAGATGACATTGTTCCAAAATACTTACAGAACCATTCAAAGGTAGAAGACAAGCCATTCTTAAAATTCTTTTAAAGATCTAAGGGCACAGAAGTAATTTCTCAAGGTTCCCAAATTAGGAACATCAATGGCACAATCTATGGGAAAGTTATTGCAAAACTTTCTCACTCAAACACTTTCATCTTGAAACTACTAGAATATTTTACCAGAACAACTAACAAAATATGACTACGTAACCAAGCAACCTTACCAAACTTGGGAATCTACCCGATGGGTTCTTTTCCCAAGATCGCAGCCCTCGACGATGAACTCACCCCTAGAGCAACTGTACTTTTCACAAGATTGAATGAAAAGATTAAAAGTTATCAAAACGAGAACCTAGAGCTCTGTGACAGAATAAAGACACTGCAAGGGGATGAAAACGACAAGAACAAAGAAGAAGACTTGGTACAATTCCCAGCAAATTCACATACTCCCCCCAATATGACTCAAAAGTCCAAGAGGGTTCTTGAGAAGGTAGGGTTGAATACCACTGCTGATTAGGAACCTAATCTAAAACTCCTAGGAATTAAAAGAAAAAGAGGACATGAAGGCCACTATTATGAAAGAGATAGAAAACATGTATACTCAAAAGAACAGAGCAAAGCATGCAGACGATGTTTTCGTAATAGAAAAAATGATAAATCAGGATTCTTTCACTGACGCCATAGAGCTCGCCCCAAAGCCAAAAAACTTCAGCATCGTTAATTTTCACTTGTTTAATGGAACTACTAACCCAGAGGAACATATCTTACAGTTCAACTCAAGGATAATCATGCACGCCTATGACGGAGTTAGAGTGTATAGTGTTTCCATCAAGCTTAAAAGGACCCGCTTAAATGTGGTTCTAAAATATAAAATCAAATTCTATTCCTTTGTTCGAAGAGCTGACTGAATTGTTTATCAAGCAGTATCTGCGAAATCGAAAAATCAAGAGGACTACATCAGATTCATTTTTGATAAGGCAAGGTGACACTAAATTCATTCAAAACTTCCTCTACGCTTCAACAGAGAATTAAGTGAGATCAGGAATTACGAATCAAAGATAATGGCATAAGCTTACAAGAAGACTGTCAGACCTTTCACTCCTTACCATAAGTATTTATTTCGCAAGAATTTCACTTTTTTTAAATTAATTAACTAGAAATCCATGCAATGGATCAGATATGTCTATGGTTGACATTGAATCAAAAGAAACCTCTATCATCGCGGTGAACAAAGTCGAGAAGACATCTCCAAATCATCGGTATGCCATTGAGAATCATATTTGAAAATGGAAAACAATTTGTAAGTGCGGTTGTTACTTTATTTTGTAGTAAATTCAAAATACAATAGCATTTTTTCTCTTGTAGCTATCCATTTGGGAACGGTTAGGCTGAAATTTTCAATCGAACGATTTTTACAATTCTACGGAAGAGACTAGAATGAAAAAAAAGCAGATAGCTCAAAGAGTTTTAAGAGTGCTCTAGGCCTACAAAACTATTGAAAACAGGTTAACGGGAACCTCACCATACTCTCAAATGAATGGGAGAAGAGTCATTCCTATGGAAGCTTTCATCCCAACCCTAATTACGAGGATCATATAATTGGAACTCAATGACGAAGCCTTGACCATAGTAAAAGATTTAACAGATGAAGTTAGAGAAATCACGGCAATCCATGCAGCAGTTTATAAAGCAAAGATGAAAAAGCACTAAAACAGCAGAATAAAAAAGCGTAAGCTTAATGAAGGTGACTTTGTATTATTACAAGAAGCACTCGACATTAACAAAGAATACAATGTTAGAAAGTTGGCAGAAATATGGGAAGGTCCTTATAAAATCGTATGGAAGCTAGACAAGGGAGCCTTCTTACTGTAAGTGACAGGACTCGCCTCGAGACCCTTTACTGTAGATCCCAGCAGTCCTGTCGGGCATCCCAACGGAAGTTCCTCAGAATTTAATTGTGTAAGTTGAAAAATTTCGCAAGGCGAACCCCTTTTTAATTCTTACTATTACTGAGAAAATTATAGAATATACGTGAAAATAATTTATTAAATTTAAAAAAAAAACAGGCAGAGTTTCCCTTATTTTTCTAAAAATCCAATACAAAACTTACAATTAAAATTACACTTCTATTTCAATGCAGCTTCTCAATATCTCCAAATAGGAACTCTGGCCCTTTTCAAAACCAAATCCATCTCAACTCAACAATTTCATTTTTGATCATAAAACTGGCATACAAATAAAAAGTGAAACGATCCTCATATTATTGAAATCTCTTCTTGTTTGTCCAAAACATATGTACAAATACACAAACCTATAACTACTATACAAAAGTAAAAAGAGTGCTACTTAGCACATTTACATTTACAAAATGATTGTCTGACTAAACCATTAATTAGTCGTAGGAGAATCAACGACTTGCGCACCGAGGCTTGCACTTGGAGGGGGATAGAAAAGATAAAACACAAAATGAGTGAGCTAAAAGAGCTCAGTGAGTACATTTAAGATTTCAAATAAAATAAAATTATGCATAGATATTAAATTCTAAAAGACATGCATAAATCACGCTTCTAAAACTTGTATAAAGCTATAAAATGGTTTCTAACATCATATGCCGATAAAATCTTATCGAGCGAGTTTTATTTACATATTTGGAAAACAATATCCAAAATCTATAAGCCATAATAACTAGCATATACATATAAATGCATAATATGCGTTCGGTAGCTCGAAAACTATTAAAGCCATCGCTCGACCATTTTCTTTCTAAACTGTACCAATGGTAACTCTAAAACTCTATACTCACTCAGTGACTCAACTAGCACTGCACACGTGAGTAGGTTATAGAGCGTCTCAACTAGCAACACCCATTGTGACATATCAAGACATCTCACTGGCTATACAGTGGAATCCTACATTGCTTACATATAGCAAGACAATACCCAGTACATATAGAGTGACTCACATGACTTGACAACCCGACTTTTTGGAGTTAGTGACACGCCCTCCAATACCTGCCAATGTGTACAGGATATACCGGTCAGGTCTTAAACCATCACTACCACTATAATTTTAGGGTACCAATGGCCTTTGAAACTAATGTAGTAGTTTTAAAAATATTTCTTAAACCGAACATGTAAATGCGTATTTATGGATACATATCAAAATCGTAAATCATGTTTATGCATTAAAAGCATATAAAACATACAATTTCAATATGCGAAAACATATTAAACGAAAGATAAACAATGACAGATTTTCATTCACAATAGCTCCAAGCTCAATTTAGTCCGGACTTCTGCTTCCGTTACCGGTCTCGATTTTCTTCACCTACACGCCATAAATTACATTTAGAACCTTTACAAAAGCTAAAATCTCATTTAACTAATAAGCGCCCTAATCGGCTTACAAAGCTCGGATGGATACTACTTTCTGATTTTCATTTACAAAGTCTTTCAATCTTATCAAATTCACCATCCAATGTATTAAAAATTGATTAACACCCTATAACTTTTGTTGGACATAATTGCCATTCACCTTACCAAAATGGACAATTATGTCCTATTTTCTTCATTTTTTCTTTTCCATCAACCCTATACATTTAATTTACATAAGGCACCGTTTATACAGAACAATTTAACCAAAACACAACTCAAGCCCTATAATCCCCTAAGTGGCCGAATTTTACCCTACTCACCCAACATAATTCTTTTCTCAATTTCTTGTTCCAATAGCATCAAAATCAAGACAATCTCATTCTAATGCCCTAATTACAACCAATTGAAGTTTTTACATCAAAGTCACCCAAAACCCTAATTCTTACCTTACTAGTTTCTTCAATTTGATGACTCCTTTAAGCTCCACACTTGAATTCACTCAATCTAAATCATGAATACACATAAGAACATCAATTGAAGTAAATCTTGAAAATTACACATCATCATTACAAAACAATTGTTTTCTTACCTCTTTTCCTTGGATTTTCACTAACGGAAGCTTCAATTGATCTTAGGAACTTGTGTTTGGCTTTATTTTAGCTTGATCAAGCATGAAAAATCATGAAATCACTTTAAGTTTTATTGTAGCAGTACAACCCTCTCTTGGCCAAATTTCCATCTCTTGAGCTCTAAGATATTTTGCTTTCCTCTCTAAAAAATTCTACACACTTTCACCTTTATATAGTGCTCTCTCAATTTTCCAATTTGCCCCTTAACTTACTTTAAATTTCTAATTTACCATTGGTTAAAAAGTAAGTATGTAATTAGTTCTTTTGTAACTATTTAGTTAGAATAGTCAAAGGAACTAACTAGACTTCCAACTTGGCAATCCATGAAATTGTCTCTAATTGGTTCATTCTCTAATATATGGATTGTGTCTCTCAACAAGGGTTTGTTCCATGCATAACCCTTAAATAAAAATTCATGTAGTAAATTAAAATTTCTTTTTTCAATCCAATAGAGAAAAATTTCAAAAATATTCTGTGGCCGTCTGACACTCGGACCAAGTGTGAAATTATTAAATTAGGTCTAATATCTCTCACGCGCACCATAAAAAAAAATATTTTTGATGAGTTAAAATCGATTAACCCTACGATGTATTGTTGCTCTATACCGAAATTTAGACACCAATACTACTAATAGAGATTGGATATTATAGTAAGACAGATAGAAACTCGATTCTGACTCCCAAAACATATCAAAGCTAAAAAAGTTCTATATATGACTTTCTTTCTCTTTATTTTTTGTTCCCATATTTTAGACAATTCTCTTACTAAAATTACTTTATGAAATTAAATTCGATATTGTCATATTACTAATAACAATAATGAGACCAATGCTCCTATATAAGAATTAATAAGATTCTAAACGTGGGAAGCACGATCCATTGCCATTTTAGGGAGATGGCAAAAAATAATCCCCTGTGACCCACATGTAAGGATCTTGTTGCTCATTACATGATAAAATGATCTAGTGCCGTTACTAGGAGAGGGGACGACCAAAAGTAATCATCCATTGCTATTTTGGGGAGATGGTAAAAAAATGATCCCCTATAACTCACATGTAAGGGTCTTTTTGCTTTTTATATGACAAAATGGTCTAGTGCCGTTATTAGGAGAGAAGACGAATAAAAGCAATCCTCAATTACTGTTTCGAGGAGATCGCCAAAAAAAGATCTCCTATGACCCAGACCACCAAAAACTTCTTTGGACAGGCTCAAAGGACTTCACCTTGGAAATACCCAAAGACTTTTTTGGACGGATCAAATTTCTTCACCTTGGAAACACACAAGACTTCCTTGGACAGGCTTAAACGCCTCCACCTTAGAACCACCCAAGACTTCCTTGGACAAGCTAAAATGCCTTTACCTTAGAAGCACCAAAGAAGATTTTCTTGGACGAGTTTATTGCCTTCACCTTGATAACACTTGAGACTTCAAAAGAAAGGACTTTTTATCCTTCCACAAAAAAGACAATGATCAGTACACCTCTGGATGTGAACTCATAACCTTCCAAGGAAGCACTAACACCAAAATTGGTAGTTCACCTGGAATGACCTTGCAGACTTCCAGGAAACACCAAAAAATAAAAAAAGATCGATAAGGACATCGAATCTTTGATAAATAGATAAGACATCTAATGATTTCTCCAAACATCTTAACCTACTAGGAAGGATTGCATATCATTCCCCAAACTATCAACACCCCCCCCTCAAGGGACCTAGTACCCTTCTAGAATGGGTGAATATCATGCAAAATCTAAGAACCACTAGAGGAACTTCCTGTCCATCTAGATTTAATAATTATCATAAGACTTTTGGAAAAATCTTCCCAGGAACTGTAAATACTACAACTTTATTGGAAGGGAAATACTTATAGTAGCAAAATTAGAAGATAACACACTTCCTAGAAGGGATACAGACTTTAGAGAAAATGAAAAGGCACCCTAGGAAAGGATCCACACTCAAAAAAGAAAATCCTTTTCCAACAATGCCAAAATACGAAACTTTCACTTGGAAAAAACTATGAGAAATTGCACCTTTTACAAAAACAAACAGATTAAGGAAACATTTTCTAACATATATACATCCACGAGATATACATAATAGAAAAGGCAAGTATTTCCATTCAAAAAAAATACGCTGGGATAAAATACTTGTATTTAACTACATTGATATGAAGTGTTTGGATTACATGAACATTTACATAATCAAAAGCAAAAAGGAAAAATTATTACTAAGGAGAATTAGGCTGAAGCTCTACTACGTCTGGATCCTGATCCTTCGCCCCTTCCCCACTGGAATCATAGTTAATCTGCCTATAATCGTCTTCAAGGTGTCTAGCAAGCCAAACTCTATAGAAGCCATGTTTACGCTCAAAATATAATGCGGCTATTGCAGTATAGATTGAGGTGTCGATCCCACGAGGAAGCTCTTGGCAAAATAGGTTAGTGAAGTAAAATATTAAAGCAGTAGCAAAGGGTTAATTGATTTAAACGGATGAGATAGAATTGTCTATGAATTGAGAAAAATGTCTTATGATGATTTAAGCAAGGCTTTGAGAATCACAATTATGCTTTATAAATCTACTCTATACTTTGATTCGATATTTATAACTCAACTGAAAGTTTCACATCCCAAACAATCAATCGGAAGGTATGTAATATATAGCACATTTGATAACACATGTATTTGATTTAGTTAAACTCTTTGCAAGCATTAACACACATCATGTTATTTATACAAGTTATCTAAGATCGACAATATATCATTTTGACAATATTGCAGTAAAAGATTAACTTGAATATCAAACATTTATTGCCCTTACATATTATCCAAGATCGACAATATATCAAATTGACAATACTGCAGTAAAAGATTAACATATAAAACAATGTAACCAGTAACAATTATAAATTAGCATGAATCACATAAGAAAAGCATGACTGAACATATATGAGACATGAGAATTATAACCTCTGGATTATAGAAAATAAAATAGATAAGAGTTTAATCAAAACCAAACTTACAACATTTATAGCTCTTGACACCGAATCAAAGCATGGAAGTAGATTTACTACACATAAAAGTTCATCTCTTAGCCTTGCTAGGAACTCTAGCCTAAATTACAATACATGTTAATGAGAATAAAATAAGAGAGAAATTATCTATTAAAAACGTCCTAAGGATCTCCTTATATAGGCAATGAATGGACATATGTCATGGATGACATCAATCTTCAATAATTTTAAGCCAATAACTCGTGTATCCACTTGCAGCACATTTTTGATAATGTAAATGATCAATTCAACTTCTGCAGCCGACATGAAAGTTGTATAATTTTGACTCTTCTTTCCATAGGCACTGATTTCATGCAAATTGGATGAGTATCCAATGAGATATGAGCAAAATTCCAAAGATACATCAGAATTCGGCCAACAACCATTTTACCCATTTGCAATGCGATTTGGTCCATGATAACGGCTGATTTGGACTTTACCATAAACATACGAGTTGTTGATAGTAAAGTCAGCAATTTATAGCTTCAATAATTATACCAATTGAGTACGTATTTTGTGAGATACGGTCCAAATACGTGAATTGGGTCAAGCTGGGTAAGAGTTGTAGTCCGATTCTGTTGTATCTCAATTTTTGGCCCATAACATGTTAGATTTGGCTTTTCCACTATTCTTCAAATTTGTGTAAGATTGAGTCATGTTGCACCAGGTTCAAGAATTTCTTCATTTCAATTTCTACATTGAGAGTTATGTCCAGTTTACCTAAACCTGTCCAAATAACATTCATTAATCACAATTTAAGGAGAACACTTTATTTCAAGCTAAAAATACAGAAAACACTAAAATTAGTGACATTAAATGGTGATTGAATCTCTTAACAACATGCATTTTCATGTGTTCATCACAGCCCCCAACCAACTTATTGCTAGTCTCTAGCAATTCAAGCGTAAATAGAATATGCAAAACTATCTAAGCATTTCAATCAAAACGTTAGTTCGAGATCACTGTTGCTATCATGGTTTTTTCAATTACAACTTCCGTAATTTGTGTGTGTGTGAACTAAGCCATAACCATCTAACCACAAACCACAATAGATATAGCCTTGAGAATTTCTCCAAGTAAAAGCCTTAACTCCATATCCTCACAGGTGTATGACTGTTTAAAAGGTTAGGACTTCTCTTATGGAGTTGGAAAACAGTTAAGCACTCAAGAAAAAGTCAATTTTAAGGACAGACATATAAACTAACATTGATCCAAAAATAGGAAAATTATTTGTTTAAAAATCAATTATTCATATCATACGCCAACTTTAGAACTTTAATTGGCTTGTGAGAATAATACAATTATAACTTGGTGAGAAAACTGTTTTACAAGGTATTTGTCTTCTAAAATTGAATGAAGACTTTATTAAACTGAATTGCTTCTTTTTTTTTTCTTGTTTTTGGTACTTTTGTGTGTTTTTTTTTTTTTTTTGTATTTTTGAAGAATACAAGGAAGCATTATAAAGGTTTCTCACCAAATTATATTATGCACAAATGTAACCAACTTATCCCTTAATTCAAATAATATCATTCTAAACAAAAATTAACCAATTCAAAGGATCAATGAAGGTTCATAAGCTGTTTTCTCATCCTTTCCACTTACTCACAAAAGATATGTGAGATTAGAAAAATATATACTTAAACATGGAAATTCTCTTGGCTATATAAATTGAATCATCCATCTTACCACAAGGCTTAGCATTGTGCTCAAAAATATTTTGGAAGTCATTATTTAGTAACCTAGATAGAAACAGTGACTCAACCTAAACAATTCTGAAATCATACTTAGGCAGAAAAGTAAATTTCTTTATACAAGAATTACCAAGACTACAAGCAGTAAATGACAATGCATGAAATATAAAACAAAATAACAAAAAGTTAGTTAAAATGCATTTCAAAAGTTAGTACTAAAACTCTTTACTCTGCCATTCTAATTTGACCTAGAATGCGTCTCAAGAGTTCAAGAATGAACTCTTTACTCTGCCATTTTAATCAAATGTCGGACCACAAATTTTTTTTTTTTGGTGCAAAATGCAACGTATGTCTACTATCCTCCCCCCAAACCAGATGAAACATTGTCCTCAATGTTTAAATAGAAATAGATAAAGTATAGGAGACATTACCTGAAACGCCAGTTATTTGAAAGAAACAAACCTGAGAGACACTTAAGCAAATATAAACTAAAATGATGGTACTGATAAATAAAAAGAAAAATTTACAAACGGAGTGTCAGATCCAATTTTCGCTTGTTAAGGCCCACTGACCAATCGATCCGAGTTATTGCTGGGTCAGGTTCGTAGGTAACTGCCTGTAATTTGTTAATCAATTCATCCGCCTCAGTAGCAGAAACCAGGATCTGTCGCGCCGAATGTGAAATAAAATTCTATTCCACAGCTTGATCAAGAAAACAAAGTAAGCAATCAAAATAGTTATTAACATTCAACAAACCTATGGGTTTTCGGTGGATATTCAGTTGGGCCCAAGAGACAATTTGAAAAATTTCTTCCAAGGTACCAAAACCACCTGGTAAAGCAATAAAAGCGTCTGCATTGCAAAGCATTCTGGCTATACGTTCATGCATGGATGAGACTTGTAATTCTTCCCCTATTGTTTTCCCGGTCAGGTTTCCCACGGCCAAAGCTGTAGGAATAATACCTAAAACTTGATTTCCTCCTAAATGTGCAGCTGTTGACACACACCCCATTAGCCCAAGGCTACCTCCTCCATAAATCAAATGAATTTTTCTTACAGCTAATATTTTTCCTAGATTGTTTGCTGCTTCTACGAATACTTTACTCTCCCCAGGACTAGATCCACAAAATACACATATATTTCGAAATTGTCGAACTTGGGTTTCCTCCATATCTACTCTCACCTTTATCTCAATATATAAAAATGAAGAAACTGAGGTGCTGTATTTATAGAGTGCCAAATGATAACAATGATTATGGTAACCCGACAGTTTGTCAAAAGAGAGTTAAAAATAAAACACAAAAATTTAAACATAATGACCCGCATGCATTATTGAACAAAAAGATTTGAATTTAAGACATCTACATGAGTAGCCCTACTATTTATAAAATAAAGTTTGAAATTAAAACACATGTATTTACAAGTAGTTGTGATTGTGGCTCACATCTTCCTCTGGTTTTACGTCCAGTAACGGCTTAAACGCCCTCTATGGGTCGGGGATAGGCTTCCCATCCAATTTTCTTATAAATTGGCAAACAGGGTCTTTTAGAGTCAGATTCCCGAGACTATACCGTTGATGTTCATTTTTGAATTTGTTCCATAAATCGAGAAGTTCACGTTGCACGAGCCCACAGGGATGCGTCTCAAGAGTCAATAGGATATCATCCAAAGACTCCTTACTCAGTCCATCCTTAATGAACTGAATTTTGTCTTCTCGATTTCTAGATACGAATCCTAAAGAACGACAACTCCGATTACAATTCCATCGAGCACATTTATGACAGACTTGTAACCTTTTTGCTCGTCGCCTTTGGCATAAGAGCTTCTTCCAAGACCAGGCATATGAGAAACAAAATCATTTTCAAACTCACCAGACAACCGAACCTTGGCTTCAATTAACCAACGAAGGTCCACAGGGATATTACCCAACATCAATAGCCTTAGTCTTTCACACCGTGCTTTGTAAATCTTAAGTAGAGCATTTTGAGGAAATGAAGGAAAACGTTTTTTAAGGTTGGCAAGAATGCGATCCATTTTGAAAGAAAGAAAAGAGATGAATGCACAGTTTGAGGGACAGTTTTTAGGGAACTGAGAAACCGACTTTAATAGTCACGGAGTACCGTATCCGCCACTTGACCGGGAAATAAAATCACACTGAAGAAAAAATAAAAAGAAGAAAATAAAGTAAAATAAAATGTGCAGGAAAATAAAAGCAAAAATAGAAAGTCAAAAGATAAAATATAGACAAAATATAAAATATGGTACAGATAGATTGAACCTGATCAATCACGATAGACATGATCCACAAGAGGGATCTCGCCTAGGTACATAGAGTCGTTTACCTTTTCCACGTAGCTTTTTAGCCGCTGTCCATTCACTTTGAAAGTCCGTCCATCAGTGGGGTCTTCTATTTTAACAGCACCATTAGGAAAAACATGTCTTACCATAAATGGACCAGTCCATCGAGATCTCAACTTTCCAGGGTGTAAATGCAATCGAGAATCATAAAGATAGACCCGTTGATTTAGCTCAAAGTGTTTCCTTGAGATCTGTTTATCATGAGCTACTTTCATTTTAGCTTTGTAAATTTTGGAGTTGTCATATGCGTCATTTTGTAGCTCTTCTATTTCTGACAATTGTAACTTTCTCTGGAGACCTGCAACATTCAAATCAAAGTTAAAGGCTTTGACAGCCCAATAAGCTTTATGTTCTAGCTCAACAGGTAAATGACAAGCTTTCCCATAAACAAGCAGGTATGGGGACATTCCTAAGATGGTTTTGTATGCAGTACGATATGCCCATAATGCATCAGAAAGGCGTAGGGACCAATCTTTGCGATTCGGGTTAACTGTCTTTTCCAAAATCTGTTTAACCTCTCTATTTGCTAGCTCGGCTTGTCCATTTGTCTGTGGATGGTATGCAGTGGAAACTTTGTGAAGAACACCATACCTGCGCATCAAAGCTTCAAAAGAACGATTACAAAAATGTGTTCCTTGGTTACTAATGATGACACGTGGCGTACCGTACCTAGATAACACATTTTCTTTTAAGAATTTTACCACAGTTGTATTATCATTAGTACGACAAGCTACAGCCTCCACCTATTTTGATACATAGTCAACAGCTAAAAGGATGTAAAGATAGCCAAAAGATGAAGGAAATGGACCCATAAAATCAATACCCCAACAGTCAAATATCTCAATAACAAGAATAGGGTTAAGAGGCATCATATTTCTTCGAGATAAAGCACCTAACTTTTGACATCTTTCACAGGAACGACAAAATTATTAGTGTCTTTGAACAAAGTGGGCCAATAAAGACCACACTGTAAAATTTTCACAGCTGTCTTCTTCATAGAAAATTGGCCACCGCAACCAGCACTATGGCAAAAATTTAAGACACTAGAAACTTCACTTTCAGGAATGCAACGTCTCATGATTTGGTCAGGACAGTATTTGAAAAGATATGGATCATCCCAATAAAAGTTACGTACCTCAACCAAGAACTTACGCTTATCTTGTGCACTCCAGTCAGATGGAAGTTCACCACAAACCAAATAATTTACGATATGTACATACCAAAGTATTTGGCTTATAGCAAAAAGATGTTCATCTGGAAAATCGTCTCGAATGGGTGGCAAATCAGTAGAGTCAGTGAACTCAAGGCGGGATAGATGATCAGCAACAACATTTTCAACGCCTTTCTTATCTTTGATGGTTATATCAAATTCCTGCAAAAGAAGAATCCACCTAATTAAACGGGCTTTAGCATCCTTCTTAGAAAGAAGGTACTTAAGGGCTGCGTGGTCAGTAAAAATAACAATAGGTGAACCAATCAAATAAGAACAAAAATTATCTAAGGCAAAAACAACAGCTAATAGTTCTTTTTCAGTAGTAGTGTAATTTATTTGAGCATCATTCAAAGTCCTACTAGCATAATAAACAACAAAGGGTTTTCCCTCCCTCCGTTGCCCAAGAACTGCTCCTACAACATAATTACTTGCATCACACATAATTTCAAATGGGAGGTTCCAATCTGGTGATTGCATGATAGGAGCGGTGGTGAGTTTGGCAATGAGTGTTCGGAATGCCTCCTCACACTCTTGTGTCGGTGTAAATTCTGCATCTTTTAGCAAAAGGTTACACAATGGTCTAGATATGGCAGAAAAATTTTGTATAAACCTTCTGTAAAAGCCAGCGTGTCCAAGAAAGGATCGGACATCTTTTACCGTTTTAGGTGTAGGTAATTTAGAGATTAATTCAATTTTTGCCTTGTCAACCTCTATCCCTCTTTCAGATACAATGTGCCCTAAAACGATTTCTGAAGATACCATGAAATGACATTTCTCCCAATTTAGCACAAGTCCTTTTTCTTCACACCTACTCAAAACAGATTTCAAGTTAAGTAGGCATAAATCAAAAGAATTACCAAAAATAGTCAAATCATCCATAAAAACTTCCATGCATTTTTCAACCATATCAGAGAAAATACTCAACATGCAACGCTGGAAAGTAGCTGGTGCATTACATAATCCAAATGGCATTCTACGAAAAGCATAAGTACCAAAAGGGCATGTAAAAGTAGTTTTTTCTTGATCTTCTATAGCTATCTCAATCTGGTAATACCCTGAATACCCATCAAGAAAGCAATAAAAAGGATGTCCAGCTACACGTTCTAAAATTTGGTCGATAAAAGGCAATGGAAAATAGTATTTCCTAGTGGCTGTGTTTAACTTTCTATAATCAATACACATTCTCCAACCACTTACTACCCTAGTTGGAAAAGGTATCCCATTCTCATTTTCAACAACAGTAACCCCAGATTTCTTAGGAACTACTTGAGTTGGACTTACCCATTGACTATCAGAAATTGGGTAGATTATACCCGCATCTAATAGTTTCAAGACCTCTTTCTTCACTACTTCTTTCATTGTTGGGTTAAGTCTTCTTTGTGGGTCTCTACGAGGTTGGGAACCTTCCTCTAAATGAATTCTATGGGAGCATATCAATGGAGAAATACCTTTAATATCAGCTATGGTCCAACCTAATGCAGACTTATGTTCTTTTAACAATTTTATCAATTTTTTCTCTTGTTCAGCACTAAGTTCAGAAGAAATGATGATAGGAAAGGTATCACCTGGTCCCAAGAATGCGTGTTTCAAACCTTTGGGCAGTGGAGAAAGCTCAACTTGTGGTGTCTCGAGGTTTGATGGTTTCGGTCTCTCCCTCTCTTGTGGCAACTCTTCAAAGTGTGGCTGCCAAAATCGAGTCCGTTTATCCTGTGAGTCAAAAATACTAAACACATCAGTTGTTACATCAGGATAATACAATTCTTCAAAATCAAAATTGAGAAGGTTTTTCGAAGAATCATAGCCATGATTTTTATAAGCTTCCTCCGCTACAAGTGTGTCTATCATATATGAATGATAGCACTCGTCTTCTTCTCGTGGTTGTTTGCCAATGTTGAAAATGTTCACCTCAAGAGTCATATTCCCAAAAGATAATTTCATTAGACCATTTCTGCAATTAATAAGAGCGTTAGCAGTGGCTAGAAAATGTCTCTCCAAAATAAGAGGGATTTTTGACTCCATGTTAACAACAGAATGAGTATCTAAAACAAGAAAATCAACAGGATAGTAAAATTTGTCAATTTGCAACAAAACATCTTCTACTATTCCCCGTGGTTTCTTGATTGATCGGTCAGCTAATTGTAGGACTACAGATGTTGGTTTAATCTCACCAAGTCCCAACTGCAAGTAAATAGAATAAGGCATTAAATTTACACTTGCTCCTAAGTCCAATAAAGCTTGACCAAACTCATGTGTCCCAATTTGGCAGGAGATTGTGGGACATCCTGGGTCTTTATACTTGGGTGGTGTCTTTTGTTCAATCACTGCACTTACCTGTTCTGCCAAAAATGCAGTTTTCTTCACATGGTGTTTTCTTTTGATAGTGCATAAATCCTTGATGACTTTGGCATAAGTTGGAACCTGCTTAATCAAATGTAACAAGGGAAGATTAATTTTAACTTGTTTCAAATGTTCCAAAATCTCACCTTGAATTTTTGAATTTTTCCCAACTGGTCGAAGAGCTTGAGGAAAAGGCACTGGGATTGAAAACTTACTTTTGGGCTCTTTTTCCATTGTGGCCTCTTTTTCAAGGGGGGCATCTTTACTACTCGTAGATGTGTTAATTTCAGGATTAGGCTCACTTACAATCTTACCACTTCGAGTAGTAATGGCATTGACTTCTTTGAGATTTTGAACATCAAAAGTAGAAGCTTGTGCCATGAATTGTCCTTTTGGATTGGATTGAGGTTGAGATGGAAACTTACCTCGCTCTTGTACAGTTAAGGCACTGGTCAATTTTGTGATTTGACTCTTGATTTCTTTGTTTTCGTCCACCACCTGTGCAAGAATTGTTTCAAATTTTTGATTAGTCTTACTTTGTGCCTCCATAAATGCTTGTAATGTATCATCTAAAGAATTTCTAGTTGGTCGTGCATTATATTGAGGTGCAACATAAGACTTGGGTGCTTGTTGTTCTTGTTTCCATTGGTTGTTGGCTTGTTGGTCAGATTTCCAACTGAAATTTGGGTGGTTTCTCCAGCTAGGATTATATGTTTCAGAGTAGGGTGAATAAGGCTTCTTGTACATCCCTAGGGCATTACATTGTTCCTCATATATCCCTCTCATCTCACTATACGTGGGGCAATCCTGAGCTAAGTGTTCCGCTCCTCCACAGACAAAACAGACATCGTGTGACTCAACTCTAGCAACCGTGTGGGTGACCCTTCTATCTTTGGATTTCAAGGCCTCTAACTCCCTAGTTAAGACCTCTAATTGGGCTTTGAGGTTATCCTCTTCCCTAAGATGGAAAACTCCATTGGGTCGTGACCTATTTGTGCTTTCAGCAATGCTAGGTCCAGTCCATGTATGGGCTTTTTCGGCTAAGTCATTAAGGAATTCTATAGCTTCCTCAGGATCTTTGTGAAGAAACTCCCCATTACACATCATCTCAACAAATTGGCGCTCTCTAATTGTGAGTCCCTCATAGAAATAACTAACCAAGCGCCAATTTTCATACCCATGGTGAGGGCACAGATTTAGCAACTCTTTAAACCTTTCCCATACTTGATATAAGGTTTCACTGTCTTTTTGGGAGAATGAAGAAATTTGTCTTTTCAGGCCATTAGTTTTGTGTTGTGGGAAGTATTTATTGAAAAATGCTTGGGTCATTTCTGCCCAAGTTCCTATAGACCTCGGCCTCAAAGAGTATAGCCAACTCTTTGCTTTGTCTTTCAAAGAAAAAGGGAAAAATTTAAGCCTAACAGTGTCTATGGCTTCAGGTTGGCTATGGAAGGTGGCAATTACCTCTTCAAATTCCCTAACATGTACATAAGGATTTTCACTATCTAGACCATGAAAAGTGGGAAGAAGTTGTATCATTCCAGGTTTAAAATCCGAATGTGGTATGTTAGGTGGAAATATAATGCATGATGGTGTGGCTGTGCGAGTAGGATGCAAGTAATCTTTGAGAGTTCTAACGGGGTTTTCTTCGTGTTGGCTCATTGTGTTAGAATTACAAGATGAATTAGAAGGTGAATTCTCTTCACTTACAAATTGTGGGAGTGGTTCTAGTTCTAGTTCTAGTTCTCTCACAAATCTTCCTCGTTTGTCTCTAGGTCGATGCATACATCCTAATTTTTATTTTTAGGAAAGAAATGCTTAAGGAAAATTAAGAAGTGAAATAAACACAACAAGAAATAGAAATAAGTTAGGTGGTAAGACCAACCATGAAATATAAATACAATAACTAAACAAAAGACTATAAAATACGAAAAAAGTACAATAAATAAATAATAAAAAGAAAATACAATAAGTAAATAAATAAAAGGTTAGGCGGTAGAACCGGCCATAAAAAGAAAATACAACATGTTAACTAAAGTAAATAAAGTGCAATAAATACGTAAAAGAAAATGAAAATAAAGTACAATAAAAAAAAGTGCAATAAAAAAAAGTGCAATAAATAAATAAAGTACAATAAAAAATAAATAAACTAAGTTAGGCGGTAGAACCAGCCACAAAATAAAAAGAAAATACAACAAATTAACTAAAGAAATAAAGTACAATAAATAAATAAAAGAAAGTGAACAAAGTTAGGCGGTAAAACCAGCCATTAAAAAAAAGTGCAATAAATAAACTAAAGAAAATAAAGTGCGATAAATAAATAAAAGAAAATAAACTAATTAGACGGTAAAACCAGCCATTAAGATAATATAAAATATAACAAATTAACTAAAGAAAATAAAATAAATTAGGTGGTAGAACCAACCATGAATAATAACAAAGGAAATAAAACTAAGATTTTGCAAAGAAAAGAAAATATACAAAGTTACCACTTTAGTATTTATAATCGCAACCAACTTTCGCTTAGTGTGCCTCCCCGGCAACGGCGCCAAATTTTTGTTTACGCTCAAAATATAACGCGGCTATCGCAGTATAGATTGAGGTGTCGATCCCACGAGGAAGCTCTTGGCAAAATAGGTTAGTGAAGTAAAATATTAAAGCAGTAGCAAAGGGTTAATTGATTTAAACGGATGAGATAGAATTGTCTATGAATTGAGGAAAATGTCTTATGATGATTTAAGTAAGGCTTTGAGAATCACAATTATGCTTTATAAATCTACTCTATACTTTGATTCGATATTTATAACTCAACTGAAAGTTTCACATCCCAAACAATCAATCGGAAGGTATGTAATATATAGCACATTTGATAACACATGTATTTGATTTAGTTAAACTCTTTGCAAGCATTAACACACATCATGTTATTTATACAAGTTATCTAAGATCGACAATATATCATTTTGACAATATTGCAGTAAAAGATTAACTTGAATATCAAACATTTATTGCCCTTACATGTTATCCAAGATCGACAATATATCAAATTGATAATACTGCAGTAAAAGATTAACATATAAAACAATATAACCAGTAACAATTATAAATCAACATGAATCACATAAGAAAAGCATGACTGAACATATATGAGACATGAGAATTATAACCTCTGGATTATAGAAAATAAAATAGATAAGAGTTTAATCAAAACCAAACTTACAACATTTACAGCTCTTGACACCGAATCAAAGCATGGAAGTAGATTTACTACACATAAAAGTTCATCTCTTAGCCTTGCTAGGAACTCTAGCCTAAATTACAATACATGTTAATGAGAATAAAAGAAGAGAGAAATTATCTATTAAAAACGTCCTAAGGGTCTCCTTATATAGGCAATGAATGGACATATGTCATGGATGACATCAATCTTCAATAATTTTAAGTCAATAACTCGTGTATCCACTTGCAGCACATTTTTGATAATGTAAATGATCAATTCAACTTCTGCAGCCAACATGAAAGTTGTATAATGTTGACTCTTCTTTCCATAGGCACTGATTTCATGCAAATTGGATGAGTATTCAATGAGATATGAGCAAAATTCCAAAGATACATCAGAATTCGGCCAACAACCATTTTACCCATTTGCAATGCGATTTGGTCCATGATAACGGCTGATTTGGACTTTACCATAAACATACGAGTTGTTGATAGTAAAGTCAGAAATTTACAGCTTCAAGAATTATACCAATTGAGTACGTATTTTGTGAGATACGGTCCAAATACGTGAATTGGGTCAAGCTGGGTAAGAGTTGTAGTCCGATTCTGTTGTATCTCAATTTTTGGCCCATAACATGTTGGATTTGGCTTTTCCACTATTCTTCAAATTTGTGTAAGATTGAGTCATGTTGCACCAGGTTCAAGAATTTCTTCATTTCGATTTCTACATTGAGAGTTATGTCCAGTTTACCTAAACCTGTCCAAATAACATTCATTAATCACAATTTAAGGAGAACACTTTATTTCAAGCTAAAAATACAGAAAACACTAAAATTAGTGACATTAAATGGTGATTGAATCTCTTAACAACATGCATTTTCATGTGTTCATCAAGCCACAAGAAGCATCAACATCCTTCGAAAGTATTCCATAGGTAGTGGGAACTCTACAGAACAGAATCCCACGATAGAAGCCACGAGCTAATATAACCTTGACTTCCCAATCAAAGACTTCTTTGGCAATAGGCAGTTTACGCTGCCACACTACCTCAAAAGCCACCTTTTCTGAATGCAGCGAAGCATAGTCCCTTTGCAATGCCTCTATCGTTAAGTGAAGGCTGTCCACCGCCCTTCCCAACTAGGAAGCCTAGTCCTCGACGTGCTTCAGTAGAATAGTACCTGATGTCACTCGGTTGGCTGTTTCCTTTAACTCACGATACTTTTGCATGAACTCTGATTTCAGGATTTTCAACTGTCTTTAGAAGCGAGACTTCATCTTTGCCCAAGAATCTTCCTCACGATGAATATGAGCAAGCTCGCTTCCAAAATAACCTTCCCATGGAAGAAGTTCTCTATCTCACCCTCTAGGAAGGAAACCTTCTCCTCACTCCTCTCAAAGGCATATTGGATCTGAGTAAGATCTACCAACGTCTCCTCATTCAGCCTCCTCACATCTTCCAACTCTCTGGACAATCGTTCGAACTCATGCCGTAGTTGGAAACCTTTCCAAAATTCTTCAACCTCAGCTCAATGTTCTTTATTCTCTTTCTCAAGTCGACTCATATTAAAATTGAGATCAGATTCCTTCCCTCGAGGAACACCTCCTCATCATCCTTTTTCGCCATTAGCTTGGTGAGGCACTTGATCTCTCTGTTTGCTACCTCCACTTCCCGCCTGAATGCCTCCATCATAAAGAGGCTATCTTGTACTACTTACACAATAAAAAGATAGGTAAAACTCTAAGACAAACATAGAATCAAACAGATAACAAGTAGGTCCTTACCTTTAGGGACGATGCAGAACTGATAAGGACCCCGCCTCCGCACTTATTCTAGGCGGAACTATTTTTCAGTCTGCTCGGGTGAATAAACCCGCCACCACAGCTGCAAAGCTTTCACCATCTAGATGGAGAATGGTATTATCCTGGACAAATTCTTCGCTATTCTTTGGAAACAGAGGCGCGAACTCCCTAGCCTTAATATGGCGAGTAAATCAATAATCGTCTCATCTTTACGACTCCCCTCTTTCTGTTTCAATGCCAATAGAGGGGGCAGTATCCTCAGACAAGTTCGAAGCATCAAAGACCAAATGATTCCTTATAAAAGGGAAAACTATAAGAGTTAGGGTCTTTACAAAATAGAAGAAAACTATAAGGGAATGGAAATTCAGCAAACTGAAAAATGCTCACTTGGGGCAGAAGGTCTTGGAGCAGAAAGGCCCGAAGTAGAAGGCTATAAAGCAGACTCACCAGTAGTTTCAGTAGGTAGGCCCGCACTAGTTTCCTCCTGAGGGTCTAAGCCATCCTGGACGCTTCCAACACCCTTCTCACGAGTTGGAACTTTTTTGGGCTCTACGCCACCTCATTCCTTATGAGGAACCTCCTGAGAAGGGATAATATCCAATTTCTTAGTCAATGGAACCTCTGCAGAGGAAATAGTGGACACTGAGACGTTTGTAACCTCGTAGAAGTCGGCTCAATAGACTTCTTGTTTGAATTTGGAAAGAACACAAAATATTATACAATCGAAATAATTTTTTTTATTTTTTGTTATTAAAATAGGCTATGTATTATAATAATTAGTAAAATAATATTACCACAAATATAAATCACAATCAATCACAATGAACATTAAATTTTTACGTAAAAAATCTAATTCGAGAAAAATCACGGGACCGTAGTTCGGTATCAACACTTTCACTATGTAACAATAATGGAATTACAACAATATCCTCTCTAGAATTACACTAGAGGCTCACCATAACATTAAAAATATTAATCTTGACTCAACAACAAAGAATCTAACAAATTCTTCTTAAATATAAATTTATTAGATAATACTAAATCAGAGGCTAAATCAAAAATCAAATTTGATAGAAGTGTAGAGCAAGATGTTGGGAACTCACCTTCACAATTGGAGCAAAATCGGAGCTCAAATTGACATCCAATCATCAAAGAAAAAACTAAAACCCTAAGTTTTCTTTTTTCTTCTTTCTCTCGTTCTTCTCTGTTTTTTGATTATGCATTCCATAAAATACTTCTCACCAAAATTAGTTAAACACGGTGGTACTGTGCACTTATAAAAAATTTCAGTCAGCTCATTTCATGGCTAATTTCATAGAAGTCCATAATTTTTATAAAATTATAAATTAGCTCATAGACCCACATGATGTGAATCCCACCAACACTTCTATGCCACTGGAACTTTTATTTGAGTACGAGAGTTACTTGCAGACATCTCCTCCCCTCTAATTTGTTTTGAGGGAGCCTCAACCCTACTAATGGTTCCTTTTTCTTTTCTTTTGAGAATTCCGTGGAGAAAATAGGCTTAAAAACATGTCAGGTAATTCCTCTATAAACAATTGAAGGGTTGAAATTAGAAAATAACAGAATAAGGAGCCATAGTAAAAAAATAGAAAGAAGACCAAGAAAATAAGACATTGCTTGTCTTTCTCTTCCTTTAATATGGATAAGAAGGAATAGGAACATCGTGAGCAAGGATAACTGGTTTCATATTAGCGTGTAGAAAAGACGGTTCTGCATGAGGACCTTGAGCAGACATTTCTGAATAACCAGATCCACTAGGACAGTAGCACCTGAGCTTTGCCCAACCTCTATGGGATAGTTTGACACTTTGAAGTCCAGATCTTCCCCTTTATGTAATATCTGAATGGACTCAACACGAGCCATCGCCAAAGAACATATGTATTAAAAAAAATACACAAATCTGGAAACATAGGATTCCAATACTAAATGCAATACTTATTGATATCTAGAAAGAACTATAGATAAGATTGAGGAATTTCAACCGTGTTACTCTATGACGGAACCCCGCGATGTTAAACAAAGGTATTTCAACCTTGATACTTAGGTTTAATAGGGTAAGTATCCAGAAAACCTCATATAGGGTAATGGCTTAGGGCAAAAAGCGAACCCTGAACAACTTCTAGAACTTCTGCAACACCTTAGGAGTGTAGATATGTCTATGGTTGACAAGATGGTTCCAGAAAAACTTCTTCAAGAAACATTCCCTCCTTGGGATTAAAGGGAGAGAAAGAGTTGTCCTTTAGTGATATGACTCGAAGGAAGTATTCACCTCAAAAGGCAGTATTTAGCTCAAAAAGAAGTGACGGTTGTGTCCATTTCCCACTGATAACTATAGCGCTTCCCTTTAAAATCTTCAAAAAGTTATTTCTAGCCCCTTAGTTGTTAAAAATAGTTTTGTTTGGGGCATATAAGGTTATAAGTTATAAAGATATCGTGTAAAGGTAAGCAATAAGAAGGATTCATCATGTGGTTCGGGATCGAAACGTCTTGGAGTAAGTGAAAGTCATTGGGATGAATTTGAAGGGGAGAGAGACCAGTGAAATGAAGAAACTCCAAGATAAGTAAAGAAATAAAAAACCAAAAGCATTTTAAATGCTATCAAAACAAAGGGAGTTCTTCTTTCAACATAGTTTAAGGTTCCCTGTAGGGGTCTTCTCTTTGTAAAACCCATATATCAATGCCTTTCATGATGGCGTAATCTTTTTTGGGTTCTGTGATGGAGAGCGTACTTATATCCTTTCCTATAGTTCAAGCAAATAGGAATCGAAAAGTAGAGAACAAGTTTAAAATTTCTGCTTTAAAAAGAGAAATCTCAATAGTAAAGTGAAGAAAAGATAGGGCAATAGTCCTTTATTTATACTTACTTAAAGAAAGCAATGTGTTCGTTCAAGAGACGTGGAACGTTTCCTAAAGGTGAACAATTTTTGCAAAAGAGTAATAAATAAAATGATAGCAGAGATCTTTTCATATAAAGTGATGTGACTCTTATTAATTGGTTTGAAATCTGTTCAAACGAAGAAGTGCATCCAAAATATTTCTTTATAAAAGATGATACTCCTTCATTTATAGGGGGGAATGGGGCATTTGTTGGGCTTATAACTAAAAAAAGCCCAACACATCCTACAAGCCTAATTAAAAGAGTCATTAAATAAAAAAAGCTCAATTTAAGAAGTTGAAACTGACAAGGGTAGGTGAACTGTTAGATTGAAACAATGGCTCACAAAGATCGTAATTACCATGATACCCTTTAAAGAGAAAGAATCAGAATCCAAATACAAGAAAGAAGTCTGATTCAAACTCAAGCTTCCCTTATGTTTTCCTAGTTGAAAATATATACGGAACTTGAGTAAGGTTTGAATTATATTCTCTTTATGATTATTCCTTATCAATTACTCTTTATCGCATGATTGATTAATCTTATAAACTAAAAGAATCCTTATTTAACTTCCCTAAAAGAGAACATAATTAATTAAAATAAGCAATTGTACAGAAACAGTGCTATTACAATTCTTAAACAGATTAGACTCTACATACTATATAAACAAATAAAATTCACAACTTAAGGTCATTAGAAAATTATAGAAAGTATAGCAAAGAACCCTAGAAGCGCTCTTGAGATTTTTGAATAATCTCCGAGAGCATCCAAATATTGAAAAAGTAATAACATCTTGCTTGCTTGCTAAACACTCCCCACACGCCGCACTAAATTTCTCTCTCTGTTACTAACTTGAGCATTAGAATATTTTTCTTATAAGAGGACGACCTTATTCTAAAACGTTTCTAGAATCATTCAAAGGTAGAAGACTGACCATTCTCAAAATTCTTTCAAAAAGCCAAGGGTACGAAAGTAAGTTCTCAAGGTTCTTGAAATTGGGAACTTCAAATCTTTTATAATATGTATATAGATTTCTGCTACCAATGGTTAAGATCAATGTAAATACATTACTGTTATGTGTATATGAATATGCAATGTATTGAGATTATGGATATAGAGAAGATACTAAACTAAATACTTCAATATTTTAGTTTTTTTCTTATTATTAGAGAAACTTCTTCGATCCTTCTTCAATTTCTTTCTCTGTTTTTCCATGGCCAATTAACAAAACTTAAGTTCCTCAACAAATGTTGTTGACACCAACAACAAAATCACTTTGAAAAATTCCTCTAGCATAGTGACTCTCGAATTGGGATTGAATATTTCTTACCTATATCACATAACTCACAATATTTAATATTAAAGCAAACTCTATTTGTTCCTAGAATTACCAAAAGGTTTACAAGTATTTCAAAGTTGTTTCTAATAATTGTATTTTTGTTCAAATGCATAAAAATCAATGGCTGATCAAGAAGAAGAGGGAAGGAATGGTGTTGCGGAAAGGATCAATTAAGAATTGACTTTTTGAGGTGTAACATTCAAGAAAAGGATGTTTCTTCTAAAGGTGCACAACAGTTCCAAACCAATATCTCTTTCAGCTAAAGTTAATAAAGAAGTCTCTTCTATCCTATAGTCAGAGTTAATGTTAAGATTAGATAAAAACAAAAGTCTTTGAGTAAGTTTGAGTTACTTCATCTTAAATTAGGAGATCCTAGTTTACATGTAATGAAGCTACTATTGAATGACTATGAAGAGATTTCTCAATTCAATAAAATTAAGCTTTTTAGATGATTACACTAGGTACACTTGGGTATATTCTATGACAGTAAAATTTGAAACAACTTCAATCTTTACTCAATTTAAAATCTTTGTTGAAAAATAGTTTGAAATACAAAATCAAATGCATATAAAATACTTGGACCTCTACATTCATTTCTTAAACAAGGAATCTTCTTCTGACATCCCTGTCCATACATTTATCATTAAAATGGAAAACTTGAATGAAAAATAAGCATCTTTTAGAGACTTCCTTGGCTCTATTTTCTTATACTACCATGCCACTGAATTATTACTAGGAAGCCATAGACACAACATCATTTTTCATCATTAGAATGCCAACCCTAATCTTATCAAATATGTCTCCATTTCAAGAACTATTCAAATTCAAACTAGATTGTACGTTCCCTAAAGTGTTTGGATGCACTTGTTATCATTTTCTTCAACCTTAAAATAAAAATAAGCTTTACTTCAAAAGTACTAAGTTTATTTTAATAGGATATAGTCAGTTTCACTAAAGTTATAAATGTTTAAGTTAATTCAAGAAGGTTTACATAGCTACCTATATTATTTTTCATGAGTCAGAACTGCCTTTTAAATATGATCCCATTTTTGGACCAAAGTTGTGCCCAACATTTCCTATAGTGTTTTACCTAAGTTTAAAAACTTATTTCCCCAACTTGCTAGTGTATCTAGAAATATTATTTATTCCGCAACAATATATATATGCTTAAGAGAATAGTTTCAGATTCTACAACACCTTCTACACCAATATTAGGTATCCTAAAATTCTAGTCTCTTACCATTAACAACACCTGTTCAAGATTTATCACCACCTGATCTAAGTTTACCAACTACATATTTTGATAATTCACCAGAACTTTCTACTTCACCAATGCCTATAAGCAATAATATTGGCCCTCTACTTAGACTATAACCAACCGATCCAACAATTACATAAGCAAACGCAGGAATATTCAAGCCTAAAACTTACTTAGGCACAAAAAATCCAACTGTTTTAGTCTCCTTGATGTTCCTACTAATGCCGAGATAGCCTTGCAAGATGAAAATTGAAAGCAAGTTATGATAGCTAAATTTCAAGCACTCGTGAAGATCTTGGGACTTGGTTCCTTCTTTAGATCAACAAAACTCTATTAAAAATAAATAGGTATTTAGAATTAAATATAATTCTGATGGTACCATAAAAAGGTATAAGTTTTATTTGGTAGCAAAAGGCTTTCATGAAGTGGCTAGAATAAATTACTTTAAAACTTTTTGTCCTATAGCTAAGACAACAACGGTGGGAGTTGTACTCACCTTGGCAGTCATGAATAATTAGAAAGTTAGGCAAATTGATATAATTAATTTCTTTCTTAATGGTTATCTACAAGAAGATAGGTATATGCCTCAACCTAAAGGCTTCATAGATTCTAGCAAACTTTTTCATGTTTCTAAACTGAAGAAAGTTTGAATGGATTCAAACAAGCTCATAGTGCTTGGTTTAAAAAATTAAAAAAAGCACCTTTTAGGATTGGATTGCAAAATTCTATGTTAAATTCTACTTTGTTCACACAAAACAAAGATAATTACTTAGTTTATGTACTTGTCTATATTAATGATATTTTGGTGACAGATAATGATTTCTCAACGATAAATCAAGTTATACAAAATCTGAATACATATTTTACACTAAAAAATTTGGGACTCTTACATTATTTTCTTGGAATAAAAGTCACAAGAGACAATATAGGTATGAAAATTTCTCAAACTAAGTATATTCATGATTTGTTGAAAAAGACAAATATGAGTCAAACAAATGGTTGTGGTACACCAATGGTTACAAGGTAGAAGCTTGAAAACATTTTTGATGACAAACTTGGTGATGAATTTCTTTATCAGAAATTGTATAGAAGTACAGTAAGTGCAATATAATATTTAACAATTACCAGGTTTTGAATAGGTTCTTCAGTGACAAACTAAGTTAGGTCATAGAAAAATATTTAAATGTAAACTCGAAAGCATGCAAGAGACTTTTAAGATATCTCAATGAATTGTTGATCATGGCTTACTATTATTTTCTACAAATCAGCAACTAATCTTGATAGCATTTAGTGATGTAGATTAAGGTTGTGACACAGTTGATAGAAAATCTATAGAAGGCTACTGTATTTTCTTTGGAGATAATTTAATATCACGGTCTTTCAAGAAACACACAGTTGTTTCTAGGTTCAGCTGTGAATCAAAATATCAAGCAATTGCAAATGTAACTACAAACTTGAGTTGGTTAGTGTCTCTATTAACTGAATGCAATTCTCATCGATAAGTATTCACTTTGATATGCCAGTCCAACAATATTTTGATAGTGTTATGGTGACTACTCCCCCAAACAACTCATTTATCCTATTTTGGCACTCCGTTGACAAAACCATCACAACCATTGCGTAGATTGAGAGATTTTGAGTTTGAAATTTTCTTCACTCTAACTAACAATCACCGGACCACCTCAAAAATGTCGCGAACGGTGGCAGCATTGTTTTGGTGACTGACTTAGATTTTAGGTTTTTTTATTAATATAATATAAATATAAGTATTTAATTTTATATTATGACACGTGTTAAGATAATTGTGTGTAATTAGATTAAAATGTTCCTATTCTATTTAAATTAACAAAATAAATTTATAGATTAAGACAAAATTAAGTATTTTAAATCTAACTCGAGAGACTAAATTGTCCTTATGCCTTATAATAACATCCCTAAAAGCATTGCCCTAAATATGGGAAAAGAAATTACGTGCAAAAATTTCGATGTATATTGTAACAAAACTATTAGCTTAAGTCAGCAAACTACTCGATCATCAATTGATTTTTCTTCTTTTATGCCTTTGGATCTTCTTAAAATATTAATTTTTGTAAGAGTTTTTAATGTGAAACCAGAGAAAGAAAACTATAGGAAAGAGATTTAAAGAAAAGAACAATTGAAAGAATTAGGGAGAAATGGATCAAAATTATTATTATAGTCTAAAAAAAAGGTACAACCAAGCCCTCTTTATAGAGCGTTAAATCAAAGGTTAATATGGTAATGAATTCCTCAACTCAATTAATAAACTAAGAAATCAAACACAACTTAAAAAGGAAAGGTCCTAATCAATCAATCACAACTTAAAAAGGAAACACAACCCTAAAACCAATATAGTTCTTCCTTTTACATCTAACATATGCGCGTAAAAGCGCATGATGTCCTACATCAATTCCCTCGATCGGGGAGAACGCGACTCATGCGAATGTTGCAACAAATAAGAAGTAATTAAATCAGGAGCAACACATTGAAGCTCTTCTTTTAGAATCCAAGTATCGTCTTTGGATGATCCACCAACGAATCAAGAAACGTCTCAAAACCCCATCAGAGGAAGTCAAGAACTCATCATCCAAGATAACACATATCTCATCAACGGGTGCAAGAAAGATATGGGCCAGGTGTGGGTAGCGCTGGTAAACCTGTAGAAATATCAGAAGAAACCACTGAAGGCTTCAAAATGCCTCGGTAGGGAAACAAATTTGCCACATTAAATACTGGACAAATAGTCAAATCTAATAACAAATCAAGTAGATAAGCATTAGATTTGAGCCTTTTAAGGACAAAAAAGAGACTGCGGGTGAGAGCATCTAATTTGTTATTTGAATGTTTAGGAAATCGTTCAGGATAGAGGCAAACCATGATATATTCACCCTCTTCAAATTCTAGGTGCCGACAATTTGCATCAGTAGAAAGTTTATAATTTTTATTACTTAGAGCATTTTTTTTTAACTTCTTCAAATTCTATATTTTCGTCCATGTGATGAGCAAAATCAGTAGCAAAATCACATGGACGAAAATATAGTAATAGAGGTACAAGACCAATAGGCTGTTAAGGAGAAAGGCCATTAATAATCATGAAGGGACTTGTACCAATGGATCTATGAACAACGTTATTATAGGCAAATTGGGCCATAGGGAGAAAAAGGTCCCAGGCTTCAAGTTTATTAACCACCTACTAAGCAATGCAACAAATCTCCCAAACTTTAATTCAATTTAACCATTAGTGTGGTACCAAAAAGTTATAAAATGTCTTTCAAAATTAGCTCACAAACCTAACATCTATGTGAGATACTATAATAACTGGTAATTCATGCAACCGACTACTCTCCGAAAAGAATAACTTTACTAGTTTTGAGGTATCGATGGTCTTAGCACATGATGAAATGAGCCATCTTGAAAATTGTAAGGTAAAAGATATTTGGATCTTTAAAATTTTAGAAAAAAAATATGTTTTTTTTAAAGATTTTATTGAGACCCTTGTTAGGTAACAGTTTCTATCTGTTTTAATGAAAAAAAGATAAAACTAGTGAAAGTACGATTACGCTCCAATTTTGATTGAAAAACTTTAACCTCTATAGGTAACATTGTCCATTTATTTTAACAAAGAAAGGGAAAAAATGATGAAATTATGATTATGTCCCTGTTTTAATTGAAAAAAATTCAAAATTCAATTAAATACTAAAGAAAGAGCTTGAACCTCCGACTTTTTGATTATGGGCTACACATTTTAACCACCAGGGCTATTGTAGTATTTTCTTTATTTATATGTTTGAAATTTATTAACATATTATCCTTTAGACCATATGTTAATTATTTTTTTTATAAAAAACGCTATTGATAGGAATTGAACCCTAGTTACTTATATGATAAGTAAGAGAACTCACCACTATGCTACAAATTTTTTTATTAGAATAATGATATAATAAAAAATATACAAAAACGAAAAAGATAGACTTATAAATGGTCGGCTAACCAATAATTGGCTGTGGTTGGTGGTGGTCGGTAATGACTGCTGACGATGGATGGTGATTGGTGGTAGCGCTGGGTGGTGGCAAAGTTCTGTCATTTCACATTTTTATATTTTATATTTTGACATTATTTTAATAAAATTTACTGTGCCACAATGATGAGTTCTCTTACTTGTCATGTAAATGACTAAGATTCAATCCTTGTTAATGGTGATTTTTCTCTAACTTTAAATTTGAGTTTAAATTGAATTTTTATTTTTTCCCTTTCTCTAGTTAAAATTAACAAAAACAGTTACTTGACATACGTCTCAAAAGGATTTTTAAAAACACTGAGGTTTGCATGCTCCTTTCATAAAATATTAGGGGTTTAGATGTCAATTTTCAAAAATCTTTCTATACATTTAAAATAAAATTGTTTCCAACTGCTATTTTTGACAAACTTAGGACAAAGTTCATACTTACGTCCTTTTAAAAGGTACAAGGGGTTGGTAGAGGAGTATATATAAATATTAATATTATGCATTTTAGCCTTAGATAATTGATAGGTGAGACATTAAAATATAATCCTAGCTACATCTTTTTTAAAGATAGCTTAACACCTTTCTTTAACTAAAGCAATGGTCTCCACCTAAATGACCAGCTAATCCTCCAGCATGTATTTCGTAAATTATGAATCACTTGTAAAAAGGTACCCATCTTGTAAAAAGTTACCCATCTAGACTAATAAAATCCTCATAGTCTTGTCAATGACCATCTAAAATGTCTTGGATCCAAAAATTGGGACAAGTAGAATACTTAAATTTGATACTTTCAAATTAGGTCTGTAAGATAGTGCCTTCTTGACTAAGGGCATCTAACACCTTATTAGATTTCCTTGGATGATGTCTAATCATGAAACTGAATTATTGAAGAAATTCGACCTAATCAACATGTCTCTCATTGAATCATTTTTGGAAATGAAGATACTTTAAGGTTTGGTGATTAAAGTATAGGACAAACTCATTAGGCAATAGGTAATACTACTAGTGATGAAGAGCTCTAATAATTGTATAAAACTCTTTATCATAGGTAGAATATTTTAGTTTGGCCGTATTTTCTCACCGAACAAAGCTATAAGATGGCATTTTTTACTCAAAACCTCTCATATTACTATCTTAGATACATCATATGCAACCTCAAAAGTTTTGGTAAAATCAGGATACCCTAACACAAGTGCCTCAATCATCTTAAACTTTATCTTATAAAGCACTCTAGTGCTTGCCTTAGTTTAATGAAATTTACCCCCTTTGATACGATTGATAATAAAAGATAATACTGATAAATATTCTAATGAACCTTCTATAAAATTATGCTAAACCATGAGAACTACACATTTTAGTTAAGGATCTAAAAATAAGCTAGTTGGTAATGTCTCTAACTTTATGGGGATCAATAAAAACGCCTTGTACTGATAAAATAAAACCTAAAACAATGAACCTATAGTTGCAAGGAGCATTTTTTTTAAGGTTGATATACATATTCTTAGCTCTAAGGGTAAGGAAAACTTAGTTAATATGATTCAAATAATCTTCCATGGTTTTATTTTAGATGAGAATATCATAAAAATACACCGCAAGAAATTTTTGTATAAAATGATGAAACATATGTGCCATTATCTTCATACAAGTATTAGAGGCATTAGATAATCCAAAAGGAATAACTAGTCATTTATAGAGGCCATTTGGTGACCTTAAAGTAGTTTTCCATTCATCCTATGGTCTAATCGTAATTTGATAATATCCATTTTTGAAAAACTACTAAGAACTTGCTACTTCATCCAATATGTCATCAAGCCTAGGGTAAAATATCAATACTTGATGGAAGTCTTATAGCTCAACTGTCTATATCCATTTTCAAGATCCATATTTATTAGGAGTATAGGCAATACTTGAACTACACACAGACAAATACTATGACAAATGAAATCCTCATTTTAAAGAATGTCTATTTCTCGAGTCAATTCAACTTCTTTTATAGGGTTAATTCTAAAATGTGGAAGGTTAAGTAGTTGGGATTCCAGGACTCAATAAATGGTATGTTGAATATCTCTTATGGTTGGCAACTCATTAGGTAAATCCTCAGGTGTTGTATCATTAAACTCTTTTAATAACCTTAAAACCTTAAGTGGGTAACATTTGTTATGATATATGAAGAGCACTCTTTTAGTACTAAAATATACACAACCCTATTTCTCATACTTTCATTTTCAAAATGCTTAGGAGTTATGATTAAAAGATTATGCAATATATATGATTTGAAATTTAGGTATTATTTTAGATTATCCTTGTTAGTTTGGTCTGTGGTACTTCGGGTTGAGGCAATAGGTTTGGTAGGTTGTAAGGTGGAACTTACTATGAGTCAATAGTATTATTTTGCCCAAATATTCTAATGTCTTGGTCATAAAGCCACAATCTTCCTAAGGGAATATAGAAAACATCTATAGGTAATACATTATAATGAACAAAATTTTTGACAAAAACCAAGAATCAAGGTGAATTAACATTGCCTTCCTATTTCATTTTCATTCATTGAGATCAACTAGGGTGGTCAAGATACATCTTACCACAATTAATAGTGCATTACTCTTTGTAAAGCTCAAGATCATTATCTACATCTAACTCATGGCATCTCTTTATAAGATTAACAAACTCCCCAACTTCTTCTTTAGTGTGTAGCTTATAGATCAAACCTTTTGATCTGTAATTAAGGTTTATTGCAGATACCAAAAGCTTTATAACTCTTTGCGTGATAGTGAAAACCACTGTATCTAGAAGTTTTTAAGATGGGAGCTAGACATATTAAATATGGTTTCTCTAAGGACATTTGCTTAAGGTTTATTAACATTAGAACTAGAGACTTAGGTCCTCTAGAAATAAGTGATTGAGTGCTAGTGATAGTACCATCTAAGGTTGAAAGGTGAATAGGGTAGGTGCTAACAACCTATGAGGTACTACTCTTAGGGTTAGGAAATTGAAGATACTTCTTTTTTTCAAGGTTTTTATGATATGCCTCCTCAAAATTATGTAGGGAGTGGTTAACAACCTTTTTTTTAATGTCCGACCTCAACCTATTGATGAATCTCTTTAAAGTTATTAGAGGATCCTCACAAATGTCACACTGTATCATTAATTCTTTTCGTTAAATTGAATAAAGTACTTAGCGACACTATGGTAGATTAGGAAATATATTTTATTTAATGTAAGCTTCGTGTCTTCTCACAAAGAGATAGACTCATTTCCAAAATCATCTAATTATTGTTGATTGAACTGCAAAATTTTTTTGGCATCCCAATTAACTTAAGTTTAGCAAAACGAACTTGTTCAGGATTTTTAATGCCAGATACTTGATAAGGGTTCATTAAGTCTAATATTTCAATATTCTAAACTTAATATTTGTTCGTAGAAATTAAGAATATTTGGCTTTTGATGTATTTTATTATTATTTTTGTAGATTAAAGTCAATGGAGCAAATAGAGTCGAAACTATAATGAAAATAAGCCAAAAGCATCAAATTGCTACAGTAAAGGCTACAGTATGCTACAGTGATATGCTACAGTACCCAGCGTCGCAGCTACCAGCAATGACCGCTGCCGTGCCTAAAATAGTGTCTCAACGCTGCAATGTCCATGACTCAGCACCACGGTAGGGAATAGTATCGAGTGAACATTATTTTGCTACAGTACTTGTGAACAGTAATTTAAAGATATAAATCTATAAATAGAAAGACAAAAACTCTAATTGGGGGAGTAGAAGAAAAGAGGCAAAAACTTAGAGAAAGAATTCACAACACAAAATCAAAAATCAAAGTCAAAGATTGAAGAACCAAGACTAAGATTCAAGCTTCAAGTCAAGATTGAGCGAGAAGCACATTAAGAAGTCACTTTGATTAGTTTTTCCTCTCTTTCTTTATCATTATATTCTTGTTGATTTTTATAAATTGGTTGGATACTTTTGGTTTTGTGATGAGCTAAATTTTTCATCTAGGGTTAGACTATGTGAACATAGTATGGATTTGAATTGTGTTAATTTTTAGTTTATAAATTTGATACATTCTATCTTGTGTTTTAATGCTTTCATTATACCTGATCAATATTTTGAATGATTAAGGACCATGATGAACTCGATAGAGGGATTCATGTGTTTAGTCTAGGATAGTTTAATGCATGATCATAGGGTAACAACTATGAGTTCGATATAAGATAGACATACACCTAGGTGGCATGTATGGTATAATTTAGACTTGATCTTAATGAATTACATTCTAATTTGATTACCATAGACATATAGGTGATTGTTAGAATGCGTACTATAGTTACTTGACCATCGACAGAGGTTTATGATGAGATTAGTGTTTAAGCCAATCAATTAGTATTAAGAGATTAACTAAGTGGTTAATGAGTCCAAATGAAATATTAGGGAACGAGTCAAAATTCTAGATTCTCTTTATTTGTGAATTCTATCATTTGCTTTTGTTTAGTTTAATTGATAGAATTAGATTAATAAATTAAATTTTAGATTGTGATTTTTTGGAAAAAAAAAAGTTAGGTAGGTACAATTTTAGTACTTGATTTATAGATTTAGATCGCATAGTCCCTATGGGATCGATATCTGGACTTAAAATCCTATATTACTTGATAGATAGCGTGCACTTACGCTAGTCTATTATAGCACACATCACTAACCAAAATAATACTCCATAGCTGGGGATGGCAAAAATGTTAGGTAGCTTGTGGTGGAGGAAAAATTAATTTCACGGGTCTATATTCTAGTTGAGTTAGAAATCTTGCTGGTGTCTTGCCATAAGTGTTTCTATTTGCAAATTTGTTATGATTTTAGGGACCATTCTCTAGTGTTCTAATTTTTTTATTAGAGTTAGATGCAGTGAGAACCAAGTGTTGGAGCTGGTGCTCACGTGCCATTCCAATATTGTATGAATATTAATTGTTAATATTTATACAATAAACATTTCGAATAAAGATTGTTAATATCATATTAATATGGTAAAATGCTTGTAACATTACAGACATTGTTTGATCTGAAATAGTTCAGATCTAGTTTAAAGGAGTTTAGACAAGAACTAATAGTTATCAAAGCTGAGAGTTATAAATGCTAATAGTTAGCACTGTTAATAGTTATCAGTTTATAAGAGTCAGCGAGGTCTAAAGAGTTAGAACTTTGTCTATAATGGGACAAAGACCTGAGAGTATACTTGTAATGATATAGTTGCAAAGAGTTGCAATAGGAGCTAAGAAATATCATTATGTAAGTATGTCTCAAATATAATGTTCCTGATCTATGATCATCAATGCGGGTCTATCGGTGTATTCACAATATATAGATTAGTGTATGTCTATATCTGACTAGTTCAGATGGTTATTCTTAGCTGACCATGAGCTTAGAGCTTGTATAGACATGCGGGTATCCAGTCAGGACTGGATACTGAACAGACTTATGAGGACCCCAATAGATATCCTATGAAACCGTCAAAGGAAGGTCCTCTCGAGTTGAGTAGTAATCGTGGTCCTTTGACCTGAGCGCCACGGTGGTCTTGTGAGTGATCCATCATGCTTTGGTTCTATATATGTCAGAGACCTTTCATGGTCTGACCACTATGTGTCGCTGGGTATGGTCCGATGCTTATGGAGTCCGGTGTGCGTAGATACGGGATCCATCAGCTTACGTAGGTAAGTTGTATATCCGATGCTCCGAGATTGTATTTCATAAAGTCTTGTGGCCACAAGCATAAACCCGGGAAAAGAGTTTCCCACAGGGTTAAACAATATGGTAAAAATGTTTGCGTATATTGTTTATCGAGATACGAATCTGGAGATAAGATTATTGGATGAGCAAATGGGGATTTGATGGTGCTGATCTATATCCCCGCACATCCAGGGTATAGATGATGGAAGGATTATACGTATACGTTATGACCTCAACTTGTATGGTCTGATACGCTGATTTGTAATATTCGTAACGTGTGCGTGGGGCATCGATTACGGATTAATGGAATAGTTTCATTTGACAAATCGGGTGTAGACCTAGAGAGTCCCAATATGAAATGTACTCTTTGAGCACTTGGGCAGTGTACCGTATTGAATTGTTCAATACAGTATAATTCAACAATTACTAAGGTTATGTTAACTAAAGTATATGGTTAAATGGTGGGACCCACTTTAGGTTAACTTGGTAACCTAGTAAGGATATAAAAATAATTTCACTTTATGATTATTTAATTGTTAAATAATTAAAATAAATATTTATTTGTTTAATTGTTAAATAAATGATTTAACTTAGCTAAGGTTAAAGGTTAACCATAAGGTTAAGTTAGTTAACTTTACTTAATGGTTAAGTAAAGGTTAATTTAACCATGGTTAAGTTAGTTAACTATGGTTAAATTAATTAAATATTTATTAACTTAAAGGTTAAGTTAAAGTAATCTAACTATGGTTAAATGTTAACTAAGGTTAGGTTAAGCCAAATGAAATGCAAATGAAATTCAAATTAGTTTGGAATTTATACATTAGTATATAAAGTGAAATGAAATTGAAAATCATTGATTTTTGAAATTGGTTTTAGATTTTAGGTTTTGCATTTTGGGAGCCAATTCAATTTGAGAAATTGAAATTGTTTGTTTTGTGTTTTAAGTGTTAGAACAAAAAAACAAACTAGATAAATGGTTACTAAATGTAATAACTAAAAACAAGATTTGTTTTATTTATTCAAGAGTTGAATAAAAGGAAAAACAAATTTAATTAAGTTAAATTGTTTAACTTTGAAAATGTTTAAGAGTTAAACATATATGCTGGATTAAGATGCTGCCATTCTAGACAATCAAACCCACCCTTGTTGATTGCTAGAATTGATCAAGGATTCATTTTATGGTGGACTTCAAAGAAAATTAATCCAAAGGCTTCATTGGTGATATTTCTCAATTTTGAATTTCAGTTTAATCAAATGTTATTTTCTGTGTTCATTATATTTAATCTTCCGCTGTGCACATGTATGTATGAGATATGTATATTGTTTGTATGATGAACACAACCCACATGCAAGCACCTTAAGTTTTAATTAAAAAATACCCCATATAACCCAACAATTGGTATCAGAGCAATTTTGTGTTGTTATGGGTGGTTTTTTAGTGTTAGCTAAGTGTTGGCTAAGTTGTAGGACAAGTTCCGGAGCTGTTGGGATGCATTTTAAGTGTTAAAAATGCAAACCAGTGAAAAACAGCACCTGGAACGCTGCAGCGCTAAGTTCCAGCGCGGCAGCGTTCATATGAACGCTGGAGCGCTGGGTGTATGACGCCCTAGCGCTGGATAAGCGCAGGGGCGCTGGGTGTCTGGCGCCCCAGCGCTGGTAAGACAGCGCCGTAGCGCTGAGGCTTATGAAGCCCTAGCGCGGCAGCGCTATAAGACCAGCGCCGCAGCGTTCTTACACTAAAAAAAAAACAAAAGAGTAAAATCTTTTTAATTTACGCATGTGGGGGTTTATGAGATGTAATAATAATGGTTATTAGTTTACATGATAAACCAAGAAAATAATATTTTTATTTATTTATTTATTTTTGTAATCACAATAGGGGCCCCACTGGTGGGGGTTAGTTGTGCTTGTACAGAAATGAATAATTGATTGAGAATAACCTCTCATGTGATGAGAGAATATAATATGAAAGCCTGTTATTAAAATCTCTCTTAATTAGATTGAAATTTATTATATTATTTGATAATATTTTAAATGGTCCGTCTTGTCAATACGGTGTGAGATGGGTCACTATGGTCTTTCCCAATATTGCTTTAGCGTGAGGGATTTGGTCGGTGTGACTTGGTCTAATGCCGGTAAAACATGAGATGAATCAAATATATGCAAACATATTATGCAATATTGCTTTAGCGTGAGGATAGTGTCAGTAACATATATTTGAGAATTGACGAGTTAATCTGAAATACAGTTACCCAATATTGCTTTAGCGTGAGGGTAATGTGTATTTAGGATCAGCAGTAAGAGTTGTATGAGATACAATTGACAAGAGCTGTCTACCTGTTGGATTTATAAAGGTCAATATTGCTTTAGCGTGAGGCTGGAGTAAAACCCCAATGGGATCCACTTCCCACTGTGTAATTTAAAATATTATACTATCTTATCCCGTTTGAGAGATTAAAGGGATTAAGTAAAGCAGTGGGAGGGCGTTTTTAGATTAAAAAATGTATAACAGTTATACCCATGATCTAAAGCGTAATTTATTAACAATAAGAAATGTTCTGCTACGCATCTCCTAATTTGTCTTATAGAGATAAGATATTTGTCTTATAGAGATAAAATGTTTATCTTATAGAGATAAGATATTTGTCTTATAGAGATAAAATGTTTATATTATAGAGATAAGATACTTGTCTTATAGAGATAAGATGAGCACGAGCAATCCGTTACTAATCTTGAACAAATACCAATAACTATAGGGTACTGAATAAATTTTTTTAAGACTTGCTTAAGGATCTAAGAATAGTTCTAGATTCAGTAATATTTGATATTACTAAACCACAGATAGAGAAAAGTCATAATGGAAAGTGTTTCCACCGTTATAAGGTTTGAAATAGTAAATGTTACTATTCATCACACCTTGACTTTAGAAAGATTGACTCATTAGATATCTTTTTCACCAAACGTTAACATTTCATTAGCATTTGATGTTAACTTAGCAAAGGTATGAGATACCGCTTGTTATTCTCATATCTGTAAAATGTTACATGATTTGAGAAATGCTTGATTACTAAGAAATGAGAAGTTCAGCTTCACATAGGTAATGGAGATTTCCTATACGTGGTAGCTGTTAAGATTTCAAAGTTACTTCTTATTTATGGTAACATTAAAGTTGTATAATTGCTATTTTGAGCTAAACAATATTAGGTAAATCATATCACTCCCTGTAATTGACAGAGAGGGTTATCATAAAAATATTAGAAATAGTTCCTTGTGATAAAGATAATGATTTACTAACTGAATGTCAGTTAATGAATGGCCGTTATATCTTATATACAACAGGAAATGTTATAAGTGTAGAGGTGAACAGAATAAATAGTATTTCAGCAACTTAAATAATAATGAATAGTGGTATATATAAGATTAGGTCATGTAGTCGTGAGACGACTATCCTAGCTGGTTAAGGATGGTCAGATATTTGATCTGACTATAGTACATTGACTAGTTTATGAATTATGAATTCAAGAGAATATGGCCGAATCTTTATGTAGGTGTAAGACGCCAAACCACTGGTTTATTAGATCTGGTACATATAGATGTATTTAGTCCAATAAATCTTACTGTTATAAATGATTTCGATACTTCATTGTCTTTATAGTGATTGTCGCTATATAGACATGTGTTTCTATGAAACGCAAGTCAGAATAATTTCGAAGTGTTCAAAATGTTCTAACAATGAAAGTAAAGAAACAAACCCTTATGTATATTGAGTACTTTCGATTAGATCGAAGTAATTTATACATAATCAATAAATTCACAAATTATTTAAACAGAATATGATTCTCTCTCAGTATAGTCCTCCAGATGCTCCTCAACATAAAGATGTTTAGGAAATGAGGAATCAGACTATATTATATACAGTCTGATTGATATTGAGAATCGTTGATCTTCTAAAATATCTATGAGGTTATACTTTAGCATCTGCTACTCACTTATTAAATAATTCCATAATCATTCCTACTACTTTATATGAGATATAGACTAAATAGGAAACGAGTCTTAAGTATGTTAAGACTTGGTGTTATTCTGCTTTCATAAGAGTTATGCAACAGAATAAACTTGTATCCAACGGTACAAGTATTGGTTTATTTAGTATCCCAAGTGTATAATGGGATACCAATTCTATAATTCAGATGAACGAAATATGTTCGTTTCTCATGATGTCACATTCCTAGAGAAAGAGTTTCTCATGAATTGTGGAGATTATAGAAAGATTGAACTTGATGAAATCAATCTAAATATAGATGAACCAACGATGGAATTTTATTTTCAAATGAGTGAAATACCTTTAACACACTAAGTTCGTAGGTCCAAAAGGATATCAAGGCCATCATTTAGGTATGTTTGATACTTGAAGGTGCCCTTGATGTTTTCTTAGTTGAAGAAAATGATCCTTTAACTTATAAAGAGACGATGTTTGACATCGATTCGGGAAAATGACAACATATCATAAAATTCTAAAAATTGACTCAACGCATGACAATTAAGTCTAGGACTTAGTTGAGCTTCCTGTAGAAACTGTTTCTATTAGCAGTAAATCAGTTTACGCAGCGGAAGCAGCGTGGGCCCTATCTGAAGGAATGGTCCTTCATGGCTTGATTGATGTTGAAAGGTTACACTCAGAGATCTAGGATCAATAATGAGGAAACCTTTTTCATCGGTAACTATGCTAAAGTCAATTTAGATTTTGTTGATGACAAGATACCATCAAATTTGAATTTGACTCAACGCATGACAATTAAGTCTAGGATTTAGTTGTGCTTCCTGTAGAAATTGTTTCTATTAGCAGTAAATCAGTTTACACAGCGGAAGCAGTGAGGGCCTTATCTGAAGGAATGGTCCTTCATGGCCTGACTGATGTTGAAAGGTTACACTCAGAGATCTAGGATCAATAATGAGGAAACCTTTTTCATCAGTAACCATGCTAAAGTCAATTTGAATTTTGTTGATGATAAGATACCATAAAATTTGAATTTGACTCTAAGTATGACAATTAAGTCTAGGACTTAGTTGTGCTTCCTGTAGAAATTGTTTCTATCAGCAGTAAATCAGTTTACGCAGAGGAAGCAAAATAGGCCCTATTTGAAGGAATAGTCCTTCATAGCCTGACTGATGTTGAAAGGTTATACTCAGAGATCTAGGATCAGAAATGAGGAAACCTTTTTCATCAGTAACCATACCAAAGTCAATTTGGATTTTGTTGGCTATTGTTGTATATTATGATTATGGGACTGGCTAATGGATGTAAATAAGCTGTTCTGGGAAGTATATCTCGAGTAAGAGATATGCAGAGAATAACATGATGTTTTTGCATCCAAGCCTAACTTCTAATATAATGTGCAAACTAAGGAAGTCCATTTATGGACTTAAGTAGTTTTTCCCGAAGCTGGAATCTTTGTTTATATGATGAAATTAGAAAGTCTGGTTTTATCAAGAATAAAGAGGAAGCGTGTGTTCAGAAAGGGCAGTGGGAGTATAATTATCTTTTTAGTTCTCTAAAGTGGAAAATATATACTCAATATTGAAAACGATGATTAGAGTATGGCAAGTAAATCAGATAAGTGTTATCTGTGTAAAGAACTTCTTCATAAAAGATTTGAGAGAGACTTCCTGTATACTAGGTATAAAGCTTTATGGTGATATAGCTAAGGAGCTAATAAGACTCTCTCAATCTTCGTACATAGACTAAGTCCATGAAAAGGTACAACTTGATTGACTGTGAGACAGTTAAAGTCCCTTTTAGACATGGCAATCATCTTTCTTAGAGGAAGTGTCCTCGAGAAGAAGATGAAAGAGTTAGAGTGTCTAACGTCTCAGATGCATTAGCTAGAAATAGATTAATGCATACAGTCTCATGTACGATATCTGGATTTAGATGGTTGTAAGTGTTACAAACTGGTATCTATTTAATCCAGATCACGACAATTAAATGGTTGTGAAACATATCTGAAATATACTTGAGAAGTATAGAGGATAAGTTTATAAAATATGGAGAAAGTTTCTTACAAAAGAAGGGACACACATATTCAGACTTACGTCTGATCTGAATGGTAGAAAGTCTACATTTAGTTATGTGTTTCTCTATATCAGTACCGGAACTAGTTAAATGTGTATTAATAAATGTTCATAGCTAATTCTGCCTTGGAGGTAGAATGTGTTGTAGCTTGAGAAGCCAGCAAGAGACGTACTATGGATATTCAAGATAATTGCAGAGCTTTGAATAGTTCTAAACTCAGTGGATCCTATCCCACTATATTACAAATTAACGGTGATTGCTTAAGCCAAGAAGCCCCCTAAGCCTAAACTCTTATAGTGTTTGAGAAACACGTGGAGTGTATTGGTATGAGATACCAGTACGTATGGCACTGAAGCAAGTGGGAGTTTGTTGGAGCTGGTGCTCACGTGCCATTCCAATATTGTATGAATATTAATTGTTAATATTTATACAATAAACATTTCGAATAAAGATTGTTAATAACATATTAATATGGTAAAATGCTTGTAACATTACAGACATTGTTTGATCTGAAATAGTTCAGATCTGGTTTAAAGGAGTTTAGACCAGAACTAATAGTTATCAAAGTTGAGAGTTATAAATGCTAATAGTTAGCACTATTAATAGTTATCAGTTTATAAGAGTCAGCGAGGTCTAAAGAGTTAGAACTTTGTCTATAATGGGACAAAGACCTGAGAGTATACTTGTAATGATATAGTTGCAAAGAGTTGCAATAGGAGCTAAGAAATATCATTATGTAAGTATGTCTCAAATATAATGTTCCTGATCTATGATCATCAATGCGGGTCTATCGGTGTATTCACAATATATAGATTAGTGTATGTCTATATCTGACTAGTTCAAATGGTTGTTCTTAGCTGACCATGAGCTTAGAGCTTGTATAGACATGCGGGTATCCAGTCAGGACTGGATACTGAACAGACTTATGAGGACCCCAATAGATATCCTATGAAACCGTCAAAGGAAGGTCCTCTCGAGTTAAGTAGTAATCGTGGTCCTTTGACCTGAGCGCCACGGTGGTCCTGTGAGTGATCCATCATGCTTTGGTTCCACATATGTCAGAGACCTTTCATGGTCTGACCGCTATGTGTCGCTGGGTATGGTCCGATGCTCATGGAGTCCGGTGTGCGTAGATACGGGATCCATCAGCTTACGTAGGTAAGTTGTATATCCGATGCTCCGAGATTGTATTTCATAAAGTCTTGTGGCCACAAGCATAAACCCGGGAAAAGAGTTTCCCACAGGGTTAAACAATATAGCAAAAATGTTTGCGTATATTGTTTATCGAGATACGAATCTGGAGATAGATTATTGGATGAGCAAATGGGGATTTGATGGTGCTGATCTATATCCCCGCACATCCAGGGTATAGATGATGAAAGGATTATACGTATACGTTATGACCTCAACTTGTATGGTCTGACACGCTGATTTGTAATATTCGTAACGTGTGCGTGGGGCATCGATTACGGATTAATGGAATAGTTTCATTTGACAAATCGGGTGTAGACCTAGAGAGTCCCAATATGAAATGTACTCTTTGAGCACTTGGGCAGTGTACCATATTGAATTGTTCAATACAGTATTATTCAGCAATTACTAAGGTTACGTTAACTAAAGTATATGGTTAAATGGTGGGACCCACTTTAGGTTAACTTGGTAACCTAGTAAGGATATAAAAGTAATTTCACTTTATGATTTTTTTATTTAATTGTTAAATAATTAAAATAAATATTTATTTGTTTAATTGTTAAATAAATGATTTAACTTAGTTAAGGTTAAAGGTTAACCATAAGGTTAAGTTAGTTAACTTTACTTAATGGTTAAGTAAAGGTTAATTTAACCATGGTTAAGTTAGTTAACTATGGTTAAATTAATTAAATATTTATTAACTTAAAGGTTAAGTTAAAGTAATCTAACTATGGTTAAATGTTAACTAAGGTTAGGTTAAGCCAAATGAAATGCAAATGAAATTCAAATTAGTTTGGAATTTATACATTAGTATATAAAGTGAAATGAAATTGAAAATCATTGATTTTTGAAATTGGTTTTAGATTTTAGGTTTTGCATTTTGGGAGCCAATTCAATTTGAGAAATTGAAATTGTTTGTTTTGTGTTTTAAGTGTTAGAACAAAAAAACAAACTAGATAAATGGTTACTAAATGTAATAACTAAAAACAAGATTTATTTTATTTATTCAAGAGTTGAATAAAAGGAAAAACAAATTTAATTAAGTTAAATTGTTTAACTTTGAAAATGTTTAAGAGTTAAACATATATGCTGGATTAAGATGCTGCCATTCTAGATAATCAAACCCACCCTTGTTGATTGCTAGAATTGATCAAAGATTCATTTCATGGTGGACTTCAAAGAAAATTAATCCAAAGGCTTCATTGGTGATATTTCTCCATTTCGAATTTCAGTTTAATCAAATGTTATTTTCTGTGTTCATTATATTTAATCTTCCGTTGTGCACATGTATGTATGAGATATGTATATTGTTTGTATGATGAACACAACCCACATGCAAGCACCTTAAGTTTTAATTAAAAAATACCCCATATAACCCAACACCAAGATACTATCTATATATTATGTTAAAATTTAGTTTATATAAAGCATGTCAACTATACATTGTTGGTTAATCATAGAATTAGGATTATATATATATATATCATACGTTGGTTTTAAATTAAAAAAAACAAGTTTAAATTTGGGTTGAATTACGTGGATCTAACCTAGATTTAAACCTGGATTTGATTCGAGCTCGAAAAAATTCAAATGAAACTCGAGTTGATTATACAAAAAATCTAAATCCAAATCTAGGACCTATATATACTTTTGGCTCATATTTTTGAAACCAGTTAGCTTTGATGATTTTGGATACCATGATCCTATTAGATTTATTCTTGTAGGTCCATATATAGTCCATATATTACATCATATCATCCACTTTCATCATTAAAGAGAGCATGGATTCCAGCTACACTTCCATGTTCTCAAAACATGCTCATGTATTGTAAAGCAATAACCTATATACAATGAACGTGCGATTGCCTCCTTGATGGAAAGAATGCTATAAATAGAATACTTAGTTAAGTCCCTAGCTCGTCTAAATCAACATAATCATCTGAAGATTGCAAGGTTTAGATGTTAACAAGTAGCATAATTTTATTTCATGAATTGTTTTATCATGAATTCACCCATTAACTATGTTAGTGAAATCAAATAAAGTAAATATTAAGTATTCAAATAGTTTTTGAATAATTAAATAAATAAAATATAATTTAATTTATTTGTTACTTTATTCCTAAATGGAAGACATACCTAATTTGAGAAATATAAATTAAATTAAGTGGAGTACTATTTTGTGATTAATGGTTAATTTTATTAGACCATTAAAATAGCCACAAAAAATTATTTTGGTAGTTGGCTACTTAATCTAATTTTGGTAGAGCACTTGTGAAGGGTTGAAAGCACTAAAAATCGTTGAGTTTCATGTGTGTTAACAAGTGTATGAATCAATTTTTGTGCAAGGATTCAGAGGAAAAAGAAGAGTTGGTTTTGAGAGAGTTTTTCATTGAATAAAGACTTGTGAGAAAAATCAAAGGAGAAAGAAAACTAACTCATTCTTATTTTTCTTTCAAGTAATCAAACCTTATTGTTGGAGATTATACTGCTGCTATTCTAGTTTTATAATCCCACTGGATTGTTGTGAACTAAAATTGAACAAAAGTGCACTTCAAGGTGAGCTCAAAGTTGGAGCAAAGAAATCCGAATTTAAAATTTTCATCGGAGGTCTTCAAAGGTATGTTTTCTGTATTCTTAAGTTGTTGAGAATTGAAGTACATGTGTATATGTTGATTACATGATAAATTCTGCTTCCAAATTCGTGTATATGATACATGTATTTAGTTTTTTAATGTGTACACAATCATATGCATACACCCTAAAATACATCAACAATATGTGCATTTTAAAATAATTTAAATATTACATGTCTCACATGCAACGCGACGAAAATATAATACATTAAAATAATCTTATTACACTAATGAGATTAGGGGACTCACTCTCGAAGTACGCTTTAAATAATTCTAATTGAGAATGTGGTAGGCTTCCTGAAGTTAGAATGATAGCTTTCCTTTTTGGAAGAAATACTGAAGCAACTCTTGCTTCTAAATTAATCTCTCGGCTAAATTATATATATATATTATTTCTTTCACTAGATCGCTCCCCTTCACAAATGAAATGAAGTCTGTTTATATAGCCATTGTGGCCACTCAAATATCCAATCAATATTCAATTAGTGGCCACTAAAAAGAAGTACGATAAATCACTAAAAATACACATCATACTTTAAAATAAGCTTGCTGTCCAACAGCAGATTTAGTGGCCGAATTTTAAATTAAATAAATGGCCACTTGATTTACTTATAAATATGATAATCGGCCAACTCATGCTTACTTCTAGACATGATAAAGATATAGGAATACAATCATTCCATTAGCCAAATAAATGGCCGAATGATGAATTCTGGTGGCCAAAATGGCCACCTCATCTTTTACTTTTGTTTACAATTAAATGAATTGAAATGACCAATAGAATAAGAACATGTAGCCATTATTGAGACATACAATAGGTAGATAAAAGTGTTAAGTCTCACTTGACACAATTTTAGGTTTAACACTTAAACCTTAACTATTTTCTGAGAGAGTCTAAATTAAATTCATATTTTTTGAAAACTTCCCAAATTGAATAATTTGATCCGGTGCGTTACTTACGTGCTCAACGCGTACACTTCATATAGTGTGACTCCTTAGGCTCACACCAATTTTGTCTCACAGAACATTTATGCAAGTCTATAATCGGTGCCCCGCACACACATGTTATAGATAATACAAAATGGTGAGTTAAATCATACAAGTTGAGGTTAATCCATATTCGTATAATCTCTTCGTCATTAATATCCTAGAAGAGCAGAGACATAGATCAACACAGCCAAGTCCCCTAGTGCTTAACCATAAACTTATCTGCTCGATTAGTATTCCAATAAACAATATCCACAAATTCCTTTGCAGTATTGTTTATACCATGGGAAACTCTTTCCTGAAATTAATGCTTATGGCCATAAGACTTCTTGGAATATAATCTTAGAGCATCTGGATATTTAACTCACCTATATGAGTTGATGAATCCCATATATACACTCACCGGACTCCATGAGCATTGAACCATACGCAGCGATCAGACCATGAAAGGTCTCTGACATGTGTGTAGCCTAAATATGGTGGATCACTCACAAGCCTATCATGGTGCTCAGGTCAAGGGACCACGAATACAACTCAACTCGAGAAGTACCTTTACTGACGAATTTATGAGATATCTATTAGAGGTCTTCATTGAGTCTTTTCAGTATCTAGTCCTCACTAAATACTTGTATATCTATACGAGCTTCAACTAAGCTCATGGTCTGCTAAGATTAACCATCTGAACAATCTAGAAATAGATATACACTGATCTATATTAATCAGTTCCACTCAACAAACCCTACATCAGTGAAAATAGATCAGGAACAAATAATTCGAGAACATACTTGCACAATGATATTTTCTAACAACTCTTGCAACTATGTCCTTGTTAGTATATTCACAGGTCTTTGTCCCATTTCAAAAACAATTCTAACTCTTTAGACCTTATCTGAACTCTTTCAGATCAATATAATGTCCGAAATATTACAAGCATCTTACCTAATAAAAAATAATTAACGATTTATTAAAATATTTTTTTATTGCATAAATTTAAAATGATAATATTTATATAAAATTGGGATGGTACATGAGCACAAATCCTAACATTAAATTATTTTAAAATTATTTATTTATTATTATTTTATAAAGAGTTTCATTTATTTTTTAAGGATTCTTCAATAATATTAAAATAAAAATAAATTTCAAAAGGTAAAAAAATTTATTGAAAATTAAATTTCTTTAGAACTCTTGCAAGTGGTCATTGTCATGTTGGTCTCTTTTAATGTGTAGTGGGCAATTTGGTCATTTGATATTAATTGGCATAAAATTTATTTAATTTGATAGAATATTTTTAAGGATTAGGCATTGATACATATTTCATTAAAAATTTAGATATTAATATTGATTTTTAAACCTTTAAGTATTGATGAAATTAGCTAATATTTTAGGGGTGTTGATGAAAATATTCATTTTTAATTGTTAATTTTTTAAAAATATATATCCTTTTTTTAATCATTTATGTATACCAAAGCGTTTTTATAATTATATATCCAAATACTAAATATAATATCGAAAAGCACTTCAAAATACTTCATAACCAAACATTAAATGCTTTTTCAAAAAAAGCGCTACGAGTCTGCTTTACCATAAGTAATTTTGATGTACTTGGTCCATCTAAACAAAATTATGTATAGTTTGTAGATTGAATTAGCTCAGGCCAGTGAAGAACTATTAGAGAAAATCAATCAAAACTCGGGTAAGATCAATCCTTAATTTAAGATGTTTTAATCAAATTATTCACGGGGATGTCAATTCTGATATGGGTTTGAATGTTGAGCTCAAATTGAAGCCAGTTTTGAGGAATTAATGATGGAAGTAAATGTTTTATTGGCTGGACATCTTGAATCCCGCTTCAAAAGATCAGATATCGTGTTTGTTTAAGAATATATGATCACATTTTAAAATTGTTGAACATGTATCATCCTCTTCAAAGACAGTTCAGGAACATTTTATTTGGCTCAGTTTAAACTGATTAATTCTCCAGAATGCTGGCAGTTTGGCACAAGTTCTAAGGATTCACTTCATGATACCAACAAGATATTGTTCTATGTGATTATGGTTTTTGTCTTATCATTGTATAAGGGACAATCAATCTGTCAACGAATTGCTATATTCTGTGATTTAAAAACATTATTTGTTCACTATATTCCTTAATTGTGTTGGTTGTTTATGCATCTTAATTATGTTTATTGCTGAAATATAGCAAATCATAACAGAAATTATTATCCATTAATATACAGAATTGGCAAGAAACTAATATTTATTCAATAATTCTCACCCATTCCACGGACATCCGAACCCAGGAAAAAACTGAAAACAAAGGATTAAAATATCTCAAAAATACAAACGAAAAAGTTTTTGAGCAGAAACATCAGCAGCAGTAAAACCGAACCCCACTGATCAGGATCAGGGTTACATACTATAATCAACAACAATAAATAACTTAGAAGCCTGGGGGCTTGAAAGCAATGAAACTGATGCACTGCACTTGACGCTTGTTGTCAAATCCAATGATTCGGATGAATGAATTAGGGTAAGCCTTCTTGGCCTCTTCAAGCTCCTTCAAGACCTGGGAAGCATCAGTGCAGCCAAACATGGGCAGCTTCCACATTGTCCAGAAGCGGCCATCGTAGTATCCTGGAGATCTGTTGTTCTCACGGTAGACGAATCCTTTCTGCAAATAAGAAACAAAAATCAAATATAACAAATTATCAACGCAAATTGGCTTGGACATTGTGCTTGGCGAAAATTATAGAGTAAAATTTGCAAGTTGATTTGATAGTTTGGAGTTCCAACATTGAGTTTGGCGAAAGCTATCAGAGTGAGAAGTGTCGTTTACTTATGTAATATTTATTAAAAAGAAGGGGGGTGGGGACGGGGGGAATTGCGAAGATTTTATCATAAAAATGACCTCCAACTCGAATTCCAAGCAAGGGATCCAGCCCTGCCGAAGAAGGTAATCTACTTCCTTGAGCAAAGATTCAGGAGAAAGTGGTGGAAGGTAAGAGAGGGTCTCGAACTTCTTCTTGCCAGTTGGTGGCCACACCTATACTCCAACAACAACATCATTCAAACAACTTAAAACTGAAAACCCATCAAGTTAAATAAAAAAAGGCTTTACTTCAGCTGTAAAAACAAGCAAAAATTTTGTGACCTGCATGCATTGGACTCTTCCACCATTGCTTGGGAGGGAAGTAATGTCATTGTTGGCCTTTCTGGTCACTGGGAAAGCAGAAGAGGACTTGAGGCCTGTGAATGGGGCGACCATGCTGGCCTGAGCCGGGCTGGCGCGGTTCACAGTGGCCACGGTGGCCGAGGAGATCATTGAGGAAGCCATTGCTGTTTCTTCTTGTTTTGCTTGGCTTGAGTTGCCAAGTTTTGCGCTAATCTTAATAGAAACTATGAGCAGTGGCAGTTGGTATATATAATGATCAAAACAGGCTATCCCATATCTTATGATCAGAAATTTCTCAACTAGATTTCGGACAAAATCTGATCGTTGGTTTGGAGAAATGATGACATCGCATCATAATGGCCCCATAGGGAAAGAAATTTTTTGAATGTTAGCCTTATCATTAAGCACCACAATGACTGTGCCACGTGGAGAAGCTTCATTATCTTATCTCATCCAGGGGGTACATGAATGTGTGATGTTGGTTTGTTCAACCTTTTCTGCCAGCCTTCTCTTTGTAGTCCTCTCTTTCTTTCCCTAACAAATATCAGAGCTTCAGTCATGGGAAAATTTTGTGACCATTCCTTCTCTATATGTGTCTTTTTCCTTTTCTTTGTCCTTTTTTTATTCATCATGGTTATCATTGGCTAATCCCAAGGCAGATCAATATTCAAATTAACTCAATCCACATCAGTCTATTTCTTCAATAATTCCATTACATTAAATTAGATTCATACTTTCACGATCTTTGCTTCATATGTTCAATTCCAAGTTTATCATCAAAACAACCTTTAAGAGAAAAATATATCACACATAATATGATATATCATAAAATTATCATAATTAGAGGCAGTTAAATGAATTTAGCCAATGCATAGATGTAGCATAGATTTAATTTCCATTTTAAGTCAACTGATTGAAATATACTTTAATCTGTGCACTATATTTAATTGAATTTTTGATAGTTCCTTCGGATTGGATAGGATTAATTCTAATGTTAATCTGGATTGAATTTTTAGAATGTGCTCAAAAGCAAAAAGAATAAAACACTATCTATCTCTTGTAAGCTTTAATATTTTTTTTAAAATAAACTGAATTTCATTAAAAAAACACAATAAAAATACAGTATTAGGGGCTTCTAATAATCCATTAGAGAGTTTAACAAGACCTAATAATAAATTTCAATACTCATGAATGCCTGACCCTATCCCTTAAAGCTAAAGGGGATAAAAATATCTCCAACCGGAGAAATCCCTTTTGAAGGAAGGAGAAATGAGAAATATACCTTGATTGGCAAGGAGCAAAAGAGAACAGCCCTCACATAATAGGGGGAAAGTACAAAAATAATTAGAAAAAAAAAACTAAGCTACAAACACAATTACAAAAATACACTCACATATAATATACTTATTGAACACAATCTAACCATAGTCTAAACCCAAGCCACACAAAACAGGCAAATATTGATTTAACACTGGTTAGATCATCGCCAAAAATAGATTGACGGCCCTACGGTGGTCGAAGTCGGGAATCCACGAGTTGGAGCACAAAAATCGTAGGGTCAAGGAACAGACAGCGGTGCACAACGCAAAACTAGCAGCGGCAGAGGATCTCGTCGGCGTTTGGGTCGAAGAAGACATCGGAAAAGTGTAAAGTCCTGATCAAGATTACATTATCACGACGAGGAACCCAAAATAATTTGGTTAGAAACGCCTTAGCTCAGAGGAGGAAGGAAAACTCATCATTGGCACCCAGGCTTCACCTACAAACATTCTGCACATAGCCTTCCGGAGCAGCCACCATTATGATCGAGCTAAGTTGCACATTTCTGACCGTCCAGAGTAAAATCGAAGCAAACTAACCAAAACAAAACTAAAAACAACACAATCTAAAACTAAACAAACAAACTAACTAACTAAACCAAAAGAAAGCTAAGTTAGAGGTTGGAAAAGAAAAGGAGAATGGGAGAAAAATATTGCCAGAATGAGACTGATAGCCTCCTCTCCGGTGGAGAATAACACTTCTAGGTTGGGGGTAGAGTTTGGTTGAGAGAGATTGATGGGCTCAAGAAACTTTCTTTTTTTTAAGACTCTTTAAACTTCAGAAGATTTAATAATTGTAAGGATGAAGAGAATGACTTTGCTAAAAGGAGTTGAGTCTTGTGTAGGCCTATTCGATATGTACATACCATTATCACATTGTTGCTAATTGAGCTAGATAGCTTTTGGTTGAACAGTTTCGTGATTCCTTTTTAACCAAATTTCAGCTAGCCTTCTAGCCAAAGAATTGAATTCAGTATCGAAAAAGTAGGTAGTTATTGTGTTAATGAATTTTATAATAGATATCTTTTTTTAAACGTAATTACAACTTTAAAAAAGTCATAAAAGCAATAAATTTATATAATTAAATATTATTTACGTTATATATCTATATTTTTTTATTAATTTAACACTATAAATTTTTAAGGATATAAATATAAAAGTATTAGCTTTCAATTACTTTTTTTAAAAAAATAAATAAATAACTTAAAACACTTATATTAAGATATTACGCTGAAAAAGGGTTATTTAATTCAGTCATTAAGTTTCATTAGCACTTAATTTAGCTCTCTTTAAAATTCAGGAAAAAAAATGCTACCTAAGTTGACAAAATTAACCTACACAAATAGAATATTTACATTTGTAGCCAATAAGATTTCAAAGCCATATACATAATTTTGTTTCCGTATAAATAATAATAATAAAGTCGTGAATTAATCAAACTCTATTATGTGATAGTGTGATTCACTATAAGATGAATTATGTCTCAAACTAAATCATCTTTCTCTATATGTATATATACAAGTATGTATCTATCCATTTTTTTTATCTTTCAACAAGTACATAATTTAGACTTTGATGTTATACGAAAGATGACTTTGAGTATGCCAAAGAGAAGAATAAAATGATTAATAATGTTGAAAATTTAGAAAAATATTTAAATAAAAGTCTAAGATAAGATTAAAAAACAAAATTGCAACTATTTAGAATGTGTGGAAAATTTTGTACTAAATATCAAAAGAAATTTAGAAGTATTTGAAAGTTTACATGATATTTTGTAATAGGTCAAAAATGGTGGGAGTTAGGTGAGATATTTGAGAAATGTGAGGAGGTGGCTGCATATATAAACAAGGGGTGTTTCATATATTCTAGAAAGCTAAAATTAGCTAACAAACCCCTTCTAAAGTTATGTAATCTCTTCCTTTTTATAACAAAGTTTTCCTTTAACATCTCAAACATATATCCTATTTAAACTGTCAAATACATTACCCTTTCAATCACCCCATAAATTTCTATCAGTATATTTAAAGTCAAGTGGTTCAGATCGTATAACAGTAGTAGAGTACTGTTCATACATTTACTATTTATAGTGGTACTATTTACAAATACGGTACTAATATTATTATAGTATAAAAGTCCAAAATTTTTATTAGTGTTATTAGAGCTATCAATTTTCTATCAATAGTATCAGAGCGTAGTTCGATCATAATTGGGCATATAATTCAACATGGCTAGCAGAGGCTCTAACAAAACATCATATTCAATCCCTATTTTTTCTAGAAAAAATTATAATTTTTGGAGAATTACAATAAAGACATTTTTTGTCCCAAGACTTATGGGACATTGTTATTAGTGGGATTTCTACTCCAAATAGTACATTTGCTCTATCTAAATAGCATAAGAAAATTTTAATAAGGCAAATATAGAATGATCCCAAAGCACTCTTCATCATTCATTAAGGGGTGGATGATGCTATTTTTTCAAGAATTATTAGAGACACTTCAGCAAAGGAAGCTTGGAATACTTTGACGGAAGAGTTTGAAGGTAATGCTAAGATGCGCACTATCAAACTCTAACTTTAAAAAAGAATTTAGAAAATCACAAAATGTAAGATTATGAGACCGCTCAAGATTATTATTCAAGAGTGAAAGAAATAATAAATCAATTAAGAGCCAATGGAGAAAATATAAGTGATAACAAAATTATGGAAAAAATATTAATTAGTATTACAAAAACAATTGATCCAATAGTTATTGTCATTGAAGAGTCAAAAGACATCAACTCTTACAGTGGCGGGATTAATGGGCTCTTTAGAAGCATGGGAAAAAAGGATGAATAAGAGAAATGAAAATTCAATTGAAAGCGCTTTTTAGTCAAAATTAAATTTGCAGTCTCAAAAATATAAATGAGAAAAAATAGAGAAAATTCAATAAAAAAAGATAAAAATATGAATAGGGATAATCAAGGAAAACATGAAAAAATAAAAATTATCTACCATGTGGTACATGTGAAAAAACAAGCCCTTCAGAAAAAGATTATTGGTTTCGCAGGAAGTTAACATGATACAAGTGCAAAAAATTCAAACATCTAGAGAAAAATTATCGATTCAAGAAAAACCATGAAGCCAATTACACCAAAGAATATGAGAAGCAAGAGCTCTTTTATGCCTGCTATTTACACTCAAAATATAACGTGGCTATTACAGTATAGATTGAGGTGTCGATCCCACGAGAAAGCTTTTAGCAAAATAGGTTGGTGAAGTAAAATATTAAAGCAGTAGCAAAGGATAAAATTAATTAATTGGTTTATGTGGATGAGATAGAATTGTTTATAAATGGAGAAAAATATCTTATGATGATTTAAACAAGGCTTCGAGAATCACAATTATACTTTATAAATCTACTCTACACTTTGATTCAATGTTTATAACTCAATTGACAGTTTTAGATCTAAACAATCAATCCAAAGATATGTAAAATATAGCACATTTGATAACACATGCATTTGATATGACTAAACTCTTTTGCAAATATTAACACAAATCATGTTTATTTATACAAGTTATCTAAGATCGACAATATATAATTTTGACAATATTACAGTAAAAGATTAACTTGAATATCAAACATTTATTGCCCTTACATGTTATCCAATATCGACAATATATCAATTTGACAATATTGAAATAAAAGATTAACATATAAAATAATGTAACCAATAACAATTATAATTCAATAAGAATCACAAAAGAAAAGCATGACTGAACATATATGAGACATGAGAATTATAACCTCTAAATTATAGAAAATAAAATAGATAAGAGTTTAATCAAAACCAAACTTACAAACATTTATAGCTCTTGACAACGAATCAAAGCATAGAAGTAGATTTACTACACATAAAAGTTCATCTCTTAGCCTTGCTAAGAACTCTAACCTAAATTACAATACATGTTAATGAGAAGAAAAGAAGAGAGAATTATCTAATGTTGAAAATATCCTAAGAGTCTCCTTATATAGGCAATGAATGAAAATATGTCATGTGTGACATCAATCTTCAATAATTTTAGGCCAATAACTCGTTCACCCATTTGCAGTACATTTTTGATAATGTAAATGACCGATGTAGCCTCTATGGCTGACATAAAAATTGTAGAATTTTGTCTTTTCTTTCCATAGGCATCGAGTTAATGCAAATTAGATAAGTATCCAATGAGATATGAGCAAAAGTCTAAATATACATCAGATTTCGACCAACAACCATTTTACCCACTTACAATGCAATTTGGTCCATGATAACGGCTGATTTGAACTTTACCATCAACATAAGAGTTATTGATAATTAATTTATATTTCATAGCTTTAATAATTATACCAATTGAGTACGTATTTTGTGAGATATCGTCCAAATACGTGAGTTGGGTCAAGCTGGGCAGAAGTTGTAACCCGATTCTATTGTATCTCAATTTTTTGCTCATAACATGTTGGATTTAGCTCTTTAACTATTCTTCAAGTTTGTGTAAGATTGACTCATGTTACTCCAAGTTCAAGAATTTCTTCATTTTGATTTCTACATTGAGAGTTATGTCCATTTTACTTAAACCTATGCAAATAACATTCATTAATCACAATTTAAGGAGAACACTTTATTTCAAGCTAAAAGTACAAAATGCTAAAATTAGTTACATTAAATGGTGACTGAATCTCTTAATAAATATGTATTTTCATGTGTTCATCATAGCCCCCAACCATCTTATTGCTAGTCTCTAGCAATTCAAGCATAAATAGAATATGCAAAACTACCTAAGTATTTCAAACAAAAAGTCAGTTCAAGATCACTGTTGCTATTATGATTTTTTCAATTATAACTTCCAAAAATTGTGTGTGTGTGAACTAAGCCGTAACTAATAAGGGCAAAATTGTTATATATTTTCTCATGATTTTATTTTAATATTTTATTATTTTATGAGAATAGATGGCTATTTATGTGTTTTATTGTTATTTATAAGGACTTGAACGAAATTTAAAGAAAGAATGCAAAAGGAGCAAAAATAGGGACTAAAATGCAAACTTTTCAAAATATGAGTCCAGCGCCCCCGCGCCACAAGTATTGTCGCCCCAGTTCTGGAATAGTGATCGAAATAGGAAAAAGACCTATTTAAGTCGCATCTGGCTCTCCAGCGACAAATAGTCATCGCGCCAGCAACGCTCCAGCGCCCCAGCGGTATCAGCTCACCGCTTCAGCGATGAAACCGTTTTCATGCAGCGCCCCAGCGACAACTGCATAGCGTGCCAGTGGTAGCGCGAATCCTAGTGCGACCAGAATTGAGTTTTTCAAGTTCAAATCAAACCCTATAAAAGGCCACTCGACCCCAGACGTAAAGAGAGACCAGAGAAGAACCTAGGCCAAGAAAAAGAGAACTTAGAGCAGTTCAAGAGCACCAAGAATCCAGAGCAATATCAATCAAAAGTAATTTGACGTCTACATCGGTTTGCGATTGATTGTATCATGTTTTATTTTTATTTTTATTGTTGTGATTCTCTTATAGCTATGAACTAATTTATTTTTTAGGGTTAATATTTGAACTCAATATGTGCGCTTAAATTGCCATATCTTTTAGTATTTAATAAACTTAGTCCTTTATTATTTAAATTACTTTTGTTTAATGCTTCAATATATCTGGCCAATATATGGTGAATGAGTTGGTAATATTTTGATAAACTCGGAAGAGGAATCATAATATTATAAACTCGAAAAAGGAATCATAATATTTAAACCTAGGTAATTTGATGCATGATTGTAGAGTAACATTCAATGTTGCATATGCAAGTTTCAATTTAGGATAAGAATATACCTAATTGGTATGTATGATCAATAAGACCTAATCTTAATGAATCTTAATTTATTACAAGTACCATAGGAATATAGGTATTTGATAAATTAAGGTATACTTGCATGACCTTGGAAGAGGCTTGTGAATACATTAGTGTCTTGATCAATAACAAAGACTAAGGGAGTTAAATATTAGAAGAGTAATCATTAGAAAGCATATTGAGGGATAGTATTAATTCTAGGTTTTCTCTATATTGCTATCACTTAAATCTCGTTGCATTGTGTTTTTATTTTTTATATTATCTACATTCATTCTTAGAGTTTTATTTATCTGAATAATTATTAGGAAGATATCATTTTAGTAATTGGTTAAAAAGCAAAAGTTATCCCTATGGGTCAACATCCGACTTATTTAGTCTCTTTATTACTTGCATACGATAGTGTATACTTGCACTTAGTTATAAGATATAGAAATATCGCATCAGTAACCATCTTACCACAAACCACAACAGATATAGCCTTGAGAATTTCTCCAAGTAAAAGCCTCAACTCCATATCCTCACAAGTGTATGATTGTTTAAAGGGTTATGATATCTCTCATAGAGTTGAAAAATAGTTAAGCACTCAAGAAAAAGTCAATTTTAAGTTATTAATTGTTAAACTAACATTGATCCAAAGATAGAAAAATTAATTGTTTAGAAATCAGTTATTTCTAACATACGCCAGCTTTAGAACTTCAATTGACTTGTGAGAATAATACAAATATAACTTGGTGAGAAAACTGCTTTACAAAATATTTGTCTTCTAAAATTGAATGAAGACTTTATTAAACAGAATTGATTCTTCTCTTTTTTTCTATTTTTTTTTTTTGGTATTTTGCTTCTTTTTTTCTTTTGTAATTTTGAAGAATACAAGAAAGCATTACAAAGGTTTCTCACCAAATTATATTATACATAAATGCAACCAACTTATTTCGTAATTTAAATAATATCAATCTAAACAAAAATTAACCAATTCAAAGGATCAATGAAGGTTCATAAGCTATTTTCTCAACCTTTTCACTTACTTACAAAAGATATGTGAGCTTAGAAAAATATATACTTAAACATGAAAATTCTTTTGGCTATATAAATTGAATCATCCGTCTTACCACAAGGCTTAGCATTGTGCTAAAAAATAATTTGGAAGTTATTCTTTAGTAACCTAAATAGAAACAGTAACTCAACCTAAACAATTTTGAAATCATACCTAGGCAGAAAAGCAAATTCCTTTATACAAGAATTACCAAGACTACAAGCAATAAATAACAATACATGAAATATAAAACAAAACAACAAGAAGTTAGTTAAAATGCGTTTCAAAAGTTAGAACTAAAACTCTTTACTCTGCCATTCTAATTTGACCTAGAATGCGTCTTAAGAGTTCTAAATTGAACTCTTTACCCTGCCATTTTATTCGAGAGTATATATTAGCATCATCATTTTAGTTTACTCCTTTTTTTTAATGCAAAATATAACTTATGTCTACTATCCTCTCCTCAAACCAGATGAAACATTGTCCTGAATGTTTAAATAGAAAGAGATAAAATATAGGAGATATTACCTGAAATGCCAGTTATTCAAAAGAAACAAACCTGAGAGTCAATTAAGCAAATATAAACTAAAATGATGATACTTATAAATAAATAAAACAAAGAAAAATTATGCATTATTTAACCAAAAGATTTGAATTTAAGACATCTATATGAGTAGCCCTACTATTCATAAAATAAAATAAAATATTGAATTTAAAACACATGTATTTACAAGTAGTTGTGATTGTGGCTCACATCTTCCTCTGGTTTTACGTCCAGTAACGCCTTAAACGCCCTCTATGGGTCGGGGATAGGTTTTCCATCCAATTTTCTTATAAATTGGCAAACAGGGTCTTTTAGAGTCAGATTCCCGAGACTATACCATAAATCGAGAAGTTCACATTGCATAAGCCCACAGGGATGCATCTCAAGAGTCAATAAGATATCATCCAAAGACTCCTTACTCATTCTATCCTTAATGAATTGAATTTTGTCTTCTCAATATTTAGATGCAAATCTTAAAGAACGACAATTCCGGTTACAATTCCATCGAGCACATTTATGACAGATTTGTAACCATTTTGCTCGTAGCCTTTTGGCATAAGAGCTTCTTCCAAGACCAAGTATATAAGAAACAAAATCATTTGCAGATTCACCAGATAATCGAACCTTGGCTTCAATTAACTAATAAAGATCCATAGGGATATTACCCAACATCAATAGCCTTAGTCTTTCACACCGTGCTTTGTAAATCTTAAGTAGAGAATTTTAAGGCAATGAAGAAAAATGTTTTTTAAGGTTGGTAAGAATGCGATCCATTTTGAAAGAAAGAAAATAAATGAATGCACAGTTTGAGGGGCAATTTATAGGGAACTGAGAAACCGACTTTAATAGTCATGGAGTACTGTATCCACCATTTGACCGGGAAATAAAATCACACTAAAGAAAAAAAAAAAAGAAAATAAAGTAAAATAAAATGTGAAAGAAAATAAAAGCAAAAATAAAAAGTCAAAAAATATATAGACAAAATATAAAATATAGTACAGATAGATTGAACCTAATCAAGCATAATAGATAGGATCTATAAGAGGGATCTCTCATCTAGGTACATAGAGTGGTCTACCTTTTTCACATAGCTTTTCAGCTGTTATCCATTCACTTTGAAAGTTCGCCCATCAGTGGGATCCTCAATTTCGACAACACTATTAGAAAAAACGTGCCTAACCATAAATAGACTAGTCCATCAAGATCTCAACTTTCCAAGGTGTAAATGCAATTGAGAATCATAAAGATAGACCCGTTGATTTGGCTTGAAGTGTTTTCTTGAGATCTGTTTGTCATGAGCTACTTTTATTTTAGCTTTGTAAATTCTAGACTTGTCATATGCGTCATTTCATAGCTCTTCTATTTTTGACAATTGTAACTTTCTCTAAAGACCTGTGGCACTCAAAGCTTTAAAAGAACGGTTATAGAAATGTGTTCCTTGGTCACTAATGATGACACGTGGTGTTTCAAGGTTTGATGATTTTGGTTTCTCCCTCTCTCGTGGTAACTCTTCAATACGTGATTTTCAAAATCGAATCCCTTTATCCTGTGAGTCAAAAATACTAAACACATAAGTTATTTCATTAGAATAACGCAATTCTTAAAAAATAAAATCAATGAGATTTTTTAAAGAATCAGAGCCATGATTTTTATAAGCTTTCTCCGCTACAAGTGTGTCTATCATATATGAATGATAACATTCATCTTCGTCTTGTGGTTTTTTGTCAATATTGGAAATGTTCACCTTAAGAGTCATATTCCTAAAAGATAATTTCATTAGACCATTTCTGCAATTAATAAGAGCGTTAGCAATGGCAAGAAAAGGTCTCCCCAAAATAAAAAGGATTTTTGACTCCATGTTAATAATAGAATGAGTTTCTAAAACAAGAAAATCAACAGAGTAGTAAAATTTATCAATTTGCAACAAAACATTTTCTACTATTCCCCGTGATTTCTTGATTGATCGGTCAGCTAATTGTAGGACTACAGATGTAGGTTTAATCTCACCAATTTCTAATTGTAAGTAAATAGAATAAGACATTAAATTTACACTTGCTCCTAAGTCCAACAAAGCTTGACTAAACTCATGTGTCCCGATTTGGCAGGAGATTGTGGGACATCCTGGGTCTTTATACTTGGGTGGTGTGTTTTGTTCAATCACTGCACTTACCTGTTCTGCCAAAAATGCAGTTTTCTTTACATGGTATTTTCTTTTGATAGTGCATAAATCCTTGATGACTTTGGTATAAGTTGGAACCTACTTAATCAAATGCAACAAAGGAAGATTAATCTTAACTTATTTCAAATGTTCCAAAATCTCACCTTAAATTTCTGAATGTTTTTCAACCGGTTGAAGAGCTTGAGAAAAAGACACTGGGATTGAAAACTTATTTTTGGGCTCTTTTTCCACTGTGGCCTCTTTTTCAATGAGAGCGTCTTTACTACTCGTAGATGTGTTAGTTTTAAAAATAGACTCACTTGCAATCTTACCACTTCGAGTAGTAATGACATTGAATTCTTTAAGATTTTGTGCATCAGAAGTAGAAACTTGTGCCATGAATTGTCCTTTTGGATTGGGTTGAGGTTGAGATGAAAACTGACCTCGCTCTTGTACAGTTAAAGCACTGGTTAGCTTTGTGATTTGACTTTTGATTTCTTTATTTTCGTCTATCACCTGCGCAATAATTGTTTTAAATTTTTTATTAGTCTTACTTTGTGCCTCCATAAATGCTTATAATGTATCTTCTAAAGGACTCCTAGTTGGTCGTGTATTATATTAAGGTGCAACATAAGACTTAGGTGTTTGTTGGTTAGATTTTCAACTAAAGTTTGGGTGGTTTCTCCAGCTAAGATTATAGGTTTCAGAGTATGGTGAATAAGGCTTCTTGTACATCCCTAAGGTATTACATTGTTCCTCATATATCCCTCTCATCTCACTATAAGTTGGGCAATCCTGAGCTAAGTGTTCCACTCCTCCACGGATAAAACAGACATCGTGTGACTCAACCTTAGCAACCGTATGGGTGACCCTTCTATCTTTGCTTTTCAACGCCTCTAGCTCCCTAGTTAAGACTTCTAATTAGGTTTTGAGGTTATCCTCTTCCCTAAGATGGAAAACTCTACTGGGCCGTGACCTATTTGTGCTTTCAGTTATGTTAGGTCTAGTCCGTGTATGGGCTTTTTCAACTAAGTCATTAAGCAATTTTATGGCTTCCTTAGGATCTTTATGAAGGAACTCCCCATTGCACATCATCTCAACAAATTGACGCCCTCTAATTGTGAGTCCCTCATAAAAATAGCTAACTAAGCGCCAATTGTTATACCCATGGTCAGGGCACAGATTTAGCAACTCTTTAAACCTTTTCCATGCTTGATATAAGGTTTCACTATCTTTATGGGAGAAGGAAGAAATTTGACTTTTCAGGCATTAGTTTTGTGCTGTGGGAAGTATTTATTGAAAAATGCTTTGGTCATTTCTGTCCAAGTTCCTATAGACCTCAGCCTTAAAGAGTATAACCAACTCTTTGCTTTCTCTTTCAAAGATAAAGGAAAAACTTTAAGCCTAACAGTGTCTATGGCTTTGGGTTGGCTATGGAAGGTGGTAATTACCTCTTCAAATTTCCTAACATGTACATAAGGATTTTCACTATCTAGACTATGAAAAGTGGGCAGAAGTTATATCATTCCAGGTTTAAAATTCGAATGTGGTGTGTTAGGTGAAAATATAATGCATGATGGTGTGGCTGTGCGAGTAGGATGCAAGTAATCTTTTAGAGTCCTAACGAGGTTATCTTCGTGTTGGCTCATTGTGTTGGAATTACAAGATGAACTAGACGGTGAATTCTCTTCCCTTACAAATTGTGGTCGTGATTCTAGTTCTACTTCTCTCACAAATCTCCCTCGTTTGTCTCTAAGTCAATGCATACATCCTAATAATTTTTTTTTTTTGGTATAGAAATGCTCAAGAAAAATTAAGAAGTGAAATAAAACACAACAAGAAATATAAATGAGTTAGGTGGTAAGACCAACCATGAAATATAAATACAATAAATTAACCAAATATAATAAACTGTAAAGTATAATAAAAAATAGTACAATAAATAAATAAATAAATAAAAAGTACAATAAGTAAATAAAAGAAAAGAAGTATAAAAAATAAACGAAAATAAAATGCAAAGTACAATAAATAAATAAAATAAAAAATAAAATAAAGTACAATAAATTTAAAAAAAGGTACAATAAGTGTTGTCGAATCATGATTAGTTCCATCCGTTCTGTCTCTTCCTCAAACCCGAAGTAAGTTTCCATCTCCTTTTACTTTCTCCTCCTTTTTCCCCATTTTTGATTCTTACGCTAATACAAATTTCAGGAATATTTGAACAAGGAGGTGGCTAGAAGAGGAAGAGAAACCGAACCGAAGGCTCTTCCTCTGGTGGACGAGGGCCTTTAAACCCCGATAATATCATGTGAATGCTATTCAGTTCTGGCAGGGGTCGGGGGAGGTCGTCTTCACCATTCGTTAGAGATCAGACCCGTAAGGACAGGGCTTTCTAGGGTCTGATTGTCTGGGAAAGGGGTCTCGCTGAAACTTTACCGCAAGATTCTCCTTCCATCCAAACGCTGAGTAGATGACAGGGTCCCCCGGTTTGTTCCTCAACCCAGGTGGTGCTAGTTGGACGGGCCGCACCTATGTCGAGCTCTCTGAGGTGGGATGGGCAGTTCTCCCATAAGGGACCATCTCGAGTGTCCTCCTCTGTGCTGGCCCCAAAGGCCAGGGAGGACTTAGGTTCCCTGCTCCTAGTCATGAGGAAGCTAGAGAGGTATGTGACCCCCACCTGGGCGAGTCAAGTGTCCAACCTGAACCCCGCCACCGGGTTCAATGTCACTCTGGGATCGGCTCTTGTTGTAAGTCATCTAACAACTGGATTGTTTCTCTTTCGTGCTGTGCTTACTCTGACTTTACCCCTTCTCTTCCCCCTTTATTTTTCAGTCCGTTTTCCTTTTATCTTGGTTCTGAGCCGAGATCCTGGGTTCGCGACCTGTGCTCCGAAAGTAGAGGATGATCTTGCTCGATCTCGAGCGGAGACTCAACGCACGAAGAGGATCGCCGTGTAGGAGAGGAAAATGGTCGATGAGGTAGGGGCCAAACTTGAGGAAATGATGACTGCCCAGGTCGAGACAGAGAGCAGATTGTCTGAGTTCGAGCACCAGAAGTAGCTGGTCGAGCAGACGATAACAAACAATCTGGCGGTGGATAGGGTTAGGATTGGCAAGCTGGCGCGTCAAAATGAAGAACTTGAAGTGCAGTTCGGTGCCGCCTAATAGGAAAGGGATTTGGTAGAGTACAGTCGGTCCTCTCTCGTGGCCCAACTTGAGCAACAACACAACTAGTGGTCGACTGGTCATGTTAAGGGCTTTCGCCAAGGCGCGATGGAAGGATTTCAAAGGTCCATCGCCCTTTTTGAGGAGCACCACCTAGAGATTGACCTCCAATGGTTGTGGTCCTTGGCTACTGGAGGCTCTTTCCATGAAGAGGAGACTTTTGGTGCCCATGATGATAACCTGCTGGTGCCTGCTGACGTTCGCGATGACAAGCCCATCTGGCCGGTGTGTACGCCCTTTCTAGGAGTGCTACTTTTGAGGATTTCAGAGGTCCGTCGCCCTTTCTTAGGAGCACCACCCAGAGATTGACCTCTAATGGTTGTGGTCCTTGGCTACTGGAGGCTCTTTCCATGAAGAGGATACTTTCGGTGCCCATGATGATAACCTGCTGGTGCTTACTGATGTTGGCAGCAACAAGCCCCTCTGGCCGGTGTGTACGCCCTTTTTGGTAGTACTACTGTTGCGAGTGGTGGTGGGGCTACCCCTTTTACCGACCCAAGGCAGATCATTGGCACTACCATCGCTGAGCCACAAAAAATTGTAGATGTCCCAGATGACCAGCCCCGCTGCTGCACAAGATAAGCGTAAGTTCTTGGTTGAGGTACGTAACTTTTATTGGGATGATCCATATCTTTTCAAATACTGTCCTGGCCAAATCATGAGACGTTGCATTCCTGAAAGTGAAGTTTCTAGTGTCTTAAATTTTTGCCATAGTGCTGCTTGCGGTGGCCATTTTTCTATGAAGAAGACAGCTGTGAAAATTTTACAGTGTGGTCTTTATTGGCCCACTTTGTTCAAAGACACTAATAATTTTTGTCGTTCCTGTGAAAGATGTCAAAAGTTAGGTGCTTTATCTCGAAGAAATATGATGCCTCTTAACCCTATTCTTGTTATCGAGATATTTGACTGTTGGGGTATTGATTTTATGGGTCCATTTCCTTCATCTTTTGGCTATCTTTACATCCTTTTAGCTGTTGACTATGTATCAAAATAGGTGGAGGCTGTAGCTTGTCGTACTAATGATAATACAACTGTGGTAAAATTCTTAAAAGAAAATGTGTTATCTAGGTACGGTACGCCACGTGTCATCATTAGTGACCAAGGAACACATTTTTGTAATCGTTCTTTTGAAGCTTTGATGCGCAGGTATGGCGTTCTTCACAAAGTTTCCACTGCATACAATCCACAGACAAATGGACAAGCCGAGCTAGCAAATAGAGAGGTTAAACAGATTTTGGAAAAGACGGTTAACCCGAATCGCAAAGATTGGTCCCTATGCCTTTCTGATGTATTATGGGCATATCGTACTGCATACAAAACCATCTTAGGAATGTCCCCATACCTGCTTGTTTATGGGAAAGCTTGTCATTTACCTGTTGAGCTAGAACATAAAGCTTATTGGGCTGTCAAAGCCCTTAACTTTATTTGAATGCTGCAGGTCTCCAGAGAAAGTTACAATTGTCAGAAATAGAAGAGCTACGAAATGACGCATATGACAACTCCAAAATTTACAAAGCTAAAATGAAAGTAGCTCATGATAAACAGATTTCAAGGAAACACTTTGAGCCAAATCAACGGGTCTATCTTTATGATTCTCGATTGCATTTACACCCTGAAAAGTTGAGATCTCGATGGACTGGTCCATTTATGGTAAGACATGTTTTTCCTAATGGTGCTGTTGAAATAGAAGACCCCACTGATGGGCGAACTTTCAAAGTGAATGGACAGCGGCTAAAAAGCTACGTGAAAAAGGTAAACGACTCTATGTACCTAGGCGAGATCCCTCTTGTGGATCCTGTCTATCGTGATTGATCAGGTTCAATCTATCTGTACCATATTTTATATTTTGTCTATATTTTATCTTTTGACTTTCTATTTTTGCTTTTATTTTCTTGCACATTTTATTTTACTTTATTTTCTTCTTTTTATTTTTTCTTCAGTGTGATTTTATTTTCCGGTCAAGTGGCGGATACGGTACTCCGTGACTATTAAAGTCGGTTTCTCAGTTCCCTAAAAACTGTCCCTCAAACTGTGCATTCATCTCTTTTCTTTCTTTCAAAATGGATCGCATTCTTGCCAACCTTAAAAAACGTTTTCCTTCATTTCCTCAAAATGCTCTACTTAAGATTTACAAAGCACGGTGTGAAAGACTAAGGCTATTGATGTTGGGTAATATCCCTGTGGACCTTCGTTGGTTAATTGAAGCCAAGGTTCGGTTGTTTGGTGAGTTTGAAAATGATTTTGTTTCTCATATGCCTGGTCTTGGAAGAAGCTCTTATGCCAAAAGGCGACGAGCAAAAAGGTTACAAGTCTGTCATAAATGTGCTCGATGGAATTGTAATCGGAGTTGTCGTTCTTTAGGATTCGTATCTAGAAATCGAGAAGATAAAATTCAGTTCATTAAGGATGGACTGAGTAAGGAGTCTTTAGATGATATCCTATTGACTCTTGAGACGCATCCCTGTGGGCTCGTGCAACGTGAACTTCTCGATTTATGGAACAAATTCAAAAATGAACATCAACGGTATAGTCTCGGGAATCTGACTCTAAAAGACCCTGTTTGCCAATTTATAAGAAAATTGGATGGGAAGCCTATCCCCGACCCATAGAGGGCGTTTAAGCCGTTACTGGACGTAAAACCAGAGGAAGATGTGAGCCACAATCACAACTACTTGTAAATACATGTGTTTTAATTTCAAACTTTATTTTATAAATAGTAGGGCTACTCATGTAGATGTCTTAAATTCAAATCTTTTTGTTCAATAATGCATGCGGGTCATTATGTTTAAATTTTTGTGTTTTATTTTTAACTCTCTTTTGACAAACTGTCGGGTTACCATAATCATTGTTATCATTTGGCACTCTATAAATACAGCACCTCAGTTTCTTCATTTTTATATATTGAGATAAAGGTGAGAGTAGATATGGAGGAAACCCAAGTTCGACAATTTCGAAATATATGTGTATTTTGTGGATCTAGTCCTGGGGAGAGTAAAGTGTTCGTAGAAGCAGCAAACAATCTAGGAAAAACATTAGCTGCAAGAAAAATTCATTTGATTTATGGAGGAGGTAGCCTTGGGCTAATGAGGTGTGTGTCAACAGCTGCACATTTAGGAGGAAGTCAAGTTTTAGGTATTATTCCTACAGCTTTGGCCGTGGGAAACCTGACCGGGAAAACAATAGGGGAAGAATTACAAGTCTCATCCATGCATGAACGTATAGCCAGAATGCTTTGCAATGCAGACGCTTTTATTGCTTTACCAGGTGGTTTTGGTACCTTGGAAGAAATTTTTCAAATTGTCTCTTGGGCCAAACTGAATATCCACCGAAAACCCATAGGTTTGTTGAATGTTAATAACTATTTTGATTGCTTACTTTGTTTTCTTGATCAAGCTGTGGAACAGAATTTTATTTCACATTCGGCGCGACAGATTCTGATTTCTGCTACTGAGGCGGATGAATTGATTAACAAATTACAGGCAGTTACCTACGAACTTGACCCAGCAATAACTCGGATCGATTGGTCAGTGGGCCTTAACAAGCGAAAATTGGATCTGACACTCTGTTTGTAAATTTTTCTTTTTATTTATTTATTTATCAGTACCATTATTTTAGTTTATATTTGCTTAAGTGTCTCTCAAGTTTGTTTCTTTCAAATAACTGGCGTTTCAGGTAATGTCTCCTATACTTTATCTCTTTCTATTTAAACATTGAGGACAATGTTTCATCTGGTTTGGGGGGAGGATAGTAGACATACGTTGCATTTTGCAAAAAAAAAAAAAAATTGTGGTCCGACATTTGATTAAAATGGCAGAGTAAAGAGTTCATTATTGAACTCTTGAGACGCATTCTAGGTCAAATTAGAATGGCAGAGTAAGGAGTTTTAGTACTAACTTTTGAAATGCATTTTAACTAACTTTTTGTTATTTTGTTTTATATTTCATGCATTGTCGTTTACTGCTTGTAGTCTTGGTAATTCTTGTATAAAGAAATTTGCTTTTCTGCCTAAGTATGATTTTAGAATTGTTTAGGTTGAGTCACTGTTTCTATCTAGGTTACTAAAGAATGACTTCCAAAATATTTTTGAGCACAATGCTAAGCCTTGTGGTAAGATGGATGATTCAATTTATATAGCCAAGAGAATTCCCATGTTTAAGTATATATTTTTCTAATCTCTCATATCTTTTGTGAGTAAGTGGAAAGGTTGAGAAAACAGCTTATGAACCTTCATTGATCCTTTGAATTGGTTAATTTTTGTTTAGAATGATATTATTTGAATTAAGGGATAAGTTGGTTATATTTGTGCATAATATAATTTGGTGAGAAACCTTTATAATGCTTCCTTGTATTCTTCAAAAATACCAAAAAAAAAAAACACACAAAAGTACCAAAAACAAGAAAAAAAAAAAGAAGCAATTCAGTTTAATAAAGTCTTCATTCAATTTTAGAAGACAAATACCTTGTAAAACAGTTTTCTCACCAAGTTATAATTGTATTATTCTCACAAGCCAATTAAAGTTCTAAAGTTGGCGTATGATATGAATAATTGATTTTTAAACAAATAATTTTCCTATCTTCGGATCAATGTTAGTTTATATGTCTGTCCTTAAAATTGACTTTTTCTTGAGTGCTTAACTGTTTTCCAACTCCATAAGAGAAGTCCTAACCTCTTAAACAGTCATACACCTGTGAGGATATGGAGTTGAGGCTTTTACTTGGAGAAATTCTCAAGGCTATATCTATTGTGGTTTGTGGTTTGTGGTTAGATGGTTATGGCTTAGTTCACACACACACAAATTACGGAAGTTGTAATTGAAAAAATCATGATAGCAACAGTGATCTCGAACTAACGTTTTGATTGAAATGCTTAGGTAGTTTTGCATATTCTATTTACGCTTGAATTGCTAGAGACTAGCAATAAGCTGGTTGGGGGCTGTGATGAACACATGAAAATGCATGTTGTTAAGAGATTCAATCACTATTTAATGTCACTAATTTTAGTGTTTTCTGTATTTTTACCTTGAAATAAAGTGTTCTCCTTAAATTGTGATTAATGAATATTATTTGGACAGGTTTAGGTAAACTGGACATAACTCTCAATGTAGAAATCGAAATGAAGAAATTCTTGAACCTGGTGCAACATGACTCAATCTTACACAAATTTTAAGAATAGTGGAAAAGCCAAATCCAACATGTTATGGGCCAAAAATTGAGATACAACAGAATCAGACTACAACTCTTACCCAGCTTGACCCAATTCACGTATTTGGACAGTATCTCACAAAATACGTACTCAATTGGTATAATTCTTGAAGCTGTGAATTACTGACTTTACTATCAACAACTCGTATGTTTATGGTAAAGTCCAAATCAGCCGTTATCATGGACCAAATCGCATTGCAAGTGGGTAAAATGGTTGTTGGCCGAATTCTGATGTATCTTTGGAAATTTGCTCATATCTCATTGGATACTCATCCAATTTGCATGAAATCAGTGCCTATGGCAAGAAGAGTCAAAATTCTACAACTTTCATGTTGGCTTCAGAAGCTGAATTGATCATTTACATTATCAAAAATGTGCTGCAAGTGGATACATGAGTTATTGGCTTAAAATTATTGAAGATTGATGTCATCCATGACATATGTCCATTCATTGCCTATATAAGGAGACCCTTAGGACGTTTTTAAGAGATAATTTCTCTCTTCTTTTATTCTCATTAACATGTATTGTAATTTAGGCTAGAGTTCCTAGCAAGGCTAAGAGATGAACTTTTATGTGTAGTAAATCTACTTCCATGCTTTGATTCGGTGTCAAGAGCTATAAATGTTGTAAGTTTGGTTTTGATTAAACTCTTATCTATTTTATTTTCTATAATCCAGAGGTTATAATTCTCATGTCTCATATATGTTCAGTCATGCTTTTCTTATGTGATTCATGCTGATTTATAATTGTTACTGGTTACATTGTTTTATATGTTAATCTTTTACTGCAGTATTGTCAATTTGATATATTGTCGATCTTGGATAACATGTAAGGGCAATAAATGTTTGATATTCAAGTTAATATTTTACTGCAATATTATCAAAATGATATATTGTCGATCTTAGATAACTTGTATAAATAACATGATGTGTGTTAATGCTTGCAAAGAGTTTAACTAAATCAAATACATGTGTTATCAAATGTGCTATATATTACATACCTTCCGATTGATTGTTTGGGATGTGAAACTTTCAGTTGAGTTATAAATATCGAATCAAAGTATATAGTAGATTTATAAAGCATAATTGTGATTCTCAAAGCCTTGCTTAAATCATCATAAGACATTTTTCTCAATTCATAGACAATTCTATCTCATCCGTTTAAATCAATTAACCCTTTGCTACTGCTTTAATATTTTACTTCACTAACCTATTTTGCCAAGAGCTTCCTCGTGGGATCGACACCTCAATCTATACTGCGATAGCCGCGTTATATTTTGAGCGTAAACAGTAATTTTTGAAGATCATTCAGTAGGACAAATATTGTTCGTCACTGTATTATACTGTTTACATAGGAAATTTTCAGAATTTTAGGGTCATTTTGGTAAATTCACAACAAATTCAATTTCTGGAAATTTTGAATCGATTTAAAGTCTCAGATGATCCTAAACATGTCTAATTTCATATAATCAAAATTAAAAACCAGAATCGAATCACAACAATTTATAAAATTCTTGGATCAAGAGACTATCAATCAAAAATTCTACAATCCATCATGATTTATCAAGCTATCTTATAGATCATCATCAATTCTCAAAATATCATACGAAATACACATCAAATACTCAATTATACATATTTCCAAAAATCAAAGAAATTAACATAATTAACACCAATAAATTGAGAAATAGTTGTGATATACCTCTTAAAATTCAAAATTCCAATTTCTTCTTCTTTTTCTTCTCCTTCTTCTCTTTCTCTCCCCTCTTTTTCTCTCTTCTCTCTCTCTAAAAGAGGTAGCTCGACCAAAATGAGAGAATTAGGGTTTTAAAAGTGTATTTTTATACTAAGTGGCTAATATTTAGTATTTACAAATTTACCCCCAAAACTTTCAAAGTATTACAATTTGGTCCCTAAAATAAATCTAAAGTCTTGCAATTAAACCCAATGCTAATAGTATCACCCTAACCTATACAAACACTACTAATAACAATATATAAATCAAGTATCACCAATATACAAATAAAATACGTATATTTATACATATATAAATACTTATTCTTATCAGTCGTGGATACTGGTTACTACAAAACCCCTCCTGTACAATACCCCCTCAATCACCGAGTATCTTACGGCCCGATATTTAATTCTTTGGGCTTTCTTTTTATCACCCAAAATCGTTTCGTTCATGATGTAATCTTTGATGGGGTCCATCCAGCTCGATGTTGATTCTATTTATGCGATATGCTCGCCTTTTTGTGTACTTGGTGTCGACAAGAATACCATGGGTACTGCCTTGGGGAGACTGACGTCTTTTGTTGACGCCATCCGAGCAATGATATTCCCTTGATGATTTTTATTCCTCGGGATCAGTTATATTTTTATCTCCCTGAATTGTCCGGTCATTTTTCGTACCATTATGAGGTAAGTGGCCATCATTTCCTCTCTTACTTTGAAATCGCCGTTGACCTAGTTCACCATCAGCTGAGAGTCACTCTTAACCAACACTACCTTAGCGGTTAATGCTTAAGCCACTCTTAATCCGGCTAGGAGATCTTTGTATTCTGCCTCATTGTTCGAAGCTTTAAAACCTAAGCGAACAGCGTACCTGATCTCGTCTCCTTCGGGGATGATGAGGATGATCCTCGCCCCGCTTCCCTGCAAGTTGAAAGCCCTGTTGATGTAAAGTATCCATGCTTCTAAGTTTTTCTTGAGGACTTCCTGACCGGCGGCTACTTCATAGGTACTTTCGACCACGAAATCAGTCAGGGCTTGCCCTTTAATGACAGTTCGGGGCTAGTAATGAATGTCAAATTCACTTAACTCCATGGACCATCTGACAAATCTACCCGATAGGTTCGGCTTGTGCAAGATTTTTCTGAGCGGTTGATCGGTTAGCACCACGATGGTATGTGCTTGGAAATAGGATTCTAACTTCCTCTCATTCACAATTAGTGCAAAAGCTAGTTTTTCAAGGGGAGGGTATCGGGTTTCTGCCCCGGTGAGGGCCCTGCTTATGTAACACACTGACCGTTGTACCCCTTTTCCTCTCTGGCGAGGACCGAGCTGACTGCCCATTCTGAGACTCCCAAGTACATTATCAGCGATTCTCCTTGTATTGGGATTGCCAGGTGTACTGGTTCGAAGAGGTAGGTCTTTAACTGCTGGAAAGCTTGCTCGTATTCTTCGGTCCACTGATCCTTCCCCTTTTTCTTGATTGCCTGAAAAAAGGTGAAACATTTGTCGGCGGCTTTGGGGATGAATCTCTTTGGTGCCGTAATCTTGCCAGTTATCCACTAAATCTTCTTCACTGTGCTTGGGGACTTCATTTCTAAGATAGCTCGGACTTTATTTAGGTTGGCCTCTATTCTCTATTGGCTCACCATGAAGCCTATGCATTTTTTAGATTTTAGTCCAAAAATGCACTTCTCAGCGTTCAGCTTCATTCCATTCTCTCTTAATACCATGAAGGCTTCTCTGAGGTCGGCCACATAGTCGGCCACTTTTACTGATTTCACTATCATGTCATCCACATATACTTTTATATTTCTACCGATCAGTCCTCTGAAAAGCCTATTTACTAACCTTTGATCGGTGGCTCCTGCATTTTTCAACCCGAACAACATCACTTGGTAGCAATAGGTTCCTTGATGAGTGATGAAGGATTTGATTGTAGCCAGAAAAGGCATCCATAAAACTCAGTAGCTCGTGCCTTGCCTTCACATTCACTATTGGTCGATCTTGGGGAGTAGGAAACTGTCTTTGAGGCATGCCTTATTCAGATCAGTGAAGTTAACACACATCCTCCACTTTTCACTTGCCTTTTTTATCATCACTACGTTGGCCAACCATTCCGGATAGTGGACCTCCTTAATGAACCGAGCCACCAGTAGTTTTTCTACCTCTTTCGCTACAGCTTCGTTCCACTCTTGATTGAAGATTCTTCTTTTTTGCTTGACTAGTCGAGACGTAGGGCAAATAGTCAACTTGTGAACGATCAGCCTTAGGTCAATTCAAAGCATATCTCGGTGGGACCAGGCAAAGGTGTTCGAGAACTCTCAAATCAAACGAGTCAGCTTTTGTTTGACTCCTAGCTTCAACTGGGTCTCCATCCTAACCACTTTCCTTGGTTCCCCGACCTTGACCTGAAGTTCTTTCATCTCCTCCGCTGGCTCTGGGATTTGAGGACTCCCTCTCTTGGATCAATTGCGAAAATGTAAAATGCCCCGTGGAGAACTTTAGCTTCAGGTAATGGATGGATAGGGTTGTATTAGTATTCACCATGAACGGTCACCTGAGAAGGACTCTATACGGGAATGGGTGATCTACCACCATGAACCTAGCCATCACTGTCTTCTCTTCTCATAGGGCCTTTGTCCGATGGTGAGGGGGAGGGTTACCACTCTAATTGACATCACATAGCTTTCTCCGAATCCTTGTAGCGCTATTTGGGTTTCCCCTATGTAGAGGTTCTTGATTTTCAGATCATCTAGGGTTTCCTTGAAAATTATGTCAACCGAGCTACCCAGGTCAACAAACACCCTGTTTATTCTCTCTCCAATTATCGCTACTTTAATGACAAGCGCGTCATCGTGGGGGTAACTGACATTTTGAGCGTTTTCTTTCGTGAACATGATTGGCACTTCTTATGGTAGTCTCAGCTTCTTGGCTAAAGGAATGTTGCACATGACTTTATGTGCCACAATTGAGTACTTTGAGTAGTTATTCCATTACTTATTCGAGTCTCTAACTAGCATGGGTCCCCCCGAAATAATCGCCACGTAGTTAGGGTTCGAGGTACAGATCGAACTAATGGTCGTTGTCTTTTAATTTGTTCAAAATTCTTCCAGGTACCCATTCCTCATTAGGCAGTCGACCTATTTTCTTAGCTCAATGCATTCTCCAGTTGTGTACCTAAGACCCTTATGTATGTCGCACCATTTTTTAGGATCAGTTTGTCGTTCCGCTCCCTTCTCTTCGAAGGTTCTCTGCAGCAATCCCCTATCCTGGATAGCCTCATAGACATTTTCGAGTGGCACGGCTAGAGGTATAAAATCCTCAACTCGCACTACTATTTTCCCCATACTAGGTGGTTCGTTGCTTCTCGAATTCCGGGGTGCTACAAAATAGTCCCATACCATATTTCCCTCTTGATCCTCGGGTACATTGCTCAGCACGTTGTTTTTGTTATCTGGAACATAGCGCTAGTTTGCAAAATTTCTTTCCTGTGGGGGGGAAGTACTCACCCTTCATCTTCTGATATTTCAGCGAGGGAAGTAGGGTTCTCTCCCTCCCCCCGTGTCTTGCTTCCCCATGTGGTCGTATCTTTCCTCGAGGTGGTTCAGCTAATGATCTCCTAGCTTTCTCACCTTCCTCTATCGATATATATTTTGGGGCTTTATTGTACGCTGCTGCGTAACTTGTGGTACCAGTTTTTGCCAAGTGGTACCAAAACCGATTCAGTCGTAAGCTAGCCTTTAGGGCGTCTAGGGTGATGGGCTAGTCAAACACCTCTAGCGCTATCACTTCTTTGTGGAACCTCTAAATGTAGTCCCTTAGGCTCTCTTCTTGACCCTGCCTGGTCTACTTCAGCTGTTCCGGATCCCTGGCTACTTCACATTAGCCCCGAAAATATTGGATAAATTTTTTGGTCAGCTCATTATAGGAGGCGATGCTGCGCTATTTTAACCCACTGTACCAGAGCAACGTCGGTTCTTCCAAGTTCATGTGGAAGAGCCGGCACATTTGGTCTTGCCTCAGCCCTGCTATGGATAGCAGGTCTGTGACTTGATCTACGTAATGATTAGGGTCAATGACCCATTTGTAAGTGGGTAAGTTGGGGAGTCAGAACCTGTCTGAAAACTCCATATCTCTCACCTCGTCCGTTAGTGGCGACCTTCTCTCCATTTCTGTTTTCTTCTCAAGAGGCTGGTTCTTCTCTCTTCTTTCAGCCAAGAGACTTTTTAACTTTCTTCTAAACTACGGACCTTGCTCTTAAGGCCCAGTTCTCTCCGTTGATGTCATTGTGGTTCTGTTGGCGGTTCTCTTTTCGTCGACGGCTCCAGCCCTCCTGGCTCTTTCTCTCCCCTTTCGGGGGTCGTCTGACATTGTCTCGATCAAATTGTGCGGAGTCTTTGGTCCTTCCCTTTACTCCATCTATCTTCGAATCTCCTCTTAAAATTCCCTCCAACGATTTCTGGCTCTCAATAACTTGTCCCTAATTAACTCAGTCATAAGCTGCCTTAGTTCCTCCCTTTCCTCCCGCAGGGTTCTCAACTCCGCCCTTATTTTAGGGTGCAGAGAGTTTTTTGCTCGAGGGAGAGGTTGGTTTAGGTTTCACTCCCTAGCAATGTGATTTCTGCTGGCGAATGATCGTTCAACCATTCTAGAACATTGCTTCTCCTGACAAAGCTTTTTTTTTATTTCCCACAGACGGCGCCAAAAACTATTGACCTGAAGAAGTGGTTCTTCAGATCAACGAGTCTTAAATTTGTTTAAAGAGGAATCAAACTTCGGGCCTTGTCTGGGCTGGATCAGTAAGTATATGCTTGGATTCCCTATTTTTCGTAAGTTAAACAGTGGAACCTGCAACGAAAACACGCACACAAGCTCAAAAGTGGTCTCACTGGGGGAGGTTCCGACAAAAACGCTCTGATGCTTAAGTCAGAACAGATGATCTTTTCTCTTTTTTTTGTCCACTTGCTATAGAAAAATATGATGAATAAGGGAGCAAATCCTCTAGGGGAGGAGGGTATCTTTTTCTTTCTCTCTTTTTCGTTTCTGAAAAATTTTCATCATCCTCTTCATGTCTCCCTATTTTAGCTTTTATAATGATGACTTTTCAGGGACTTTTTTGAGATTTTCTCTGCAGTATTTCTGTCTTGCGCCGGATATTTCTTGTTGTACTTTTGACACACGCTAGATACTTTCATACTGCCCTCCTTAATATGCACTTAATATCTTTTTCACAGATTTTCTATCTCCGTTCTTACCCCATGTCAGATGTCACTTTTGATATGTTAAGTATATTCCTTGGGTTTGTCTCCGCCGATATTTTTTGTTCAAGACAGGCTCGTTTTGGTCGGTCCGGTTGGTACCTGCTCGACCGTAGTTGCAGTAGCTTTAGTATATGGCGAACAGGTTTTGTCATTTAGCTGATCAGATTCGTCCCATTTACACCAATTTTTGCTTCTCTATCGAATTTAGGCTTATTGGCTATTGTTCTTGGGCATGCCTTGATTGAATTTCTTGATTGGATTTTAGGCCCTTGGCCCTGAGGGTTGGAGTAAGGGATTCTTGAGGGAAAACAAATAGTATTATTCAAAAATACAGTATTGATATTCTCGTAATATCAAAACCCAAAATTTCAATCAATAATATTAGAACAATTAATTTTTTATCAAATAAAATATGGGAAATAATAAGAGAACACAAACTAAAATGCTCGAGAGAACAAATTTAATTGTTATTAGAACTTTCTTTTGTTGACTAAAGGAAAGTGTAGCAGTTGGTGATAAAATTAATTCCGTATTAACTTTTTTTTGTAATAACTTACCAAACAATTGCTAGTAATAACAAAATATTAGGAAAAAGTATTTTATAAAAAGTTAAATATCATTAAAACCCTTAAATGGGTGGGTTGAGCTATTTTAACCCATTAAAATACTCAATAAATTTACTATTAAAATTTAAAAAATTTAATTTAAATTTATAAATCAATATTAATTCTGAATAAAATCTTATTAAGTTAAATTATTGTAACAATATCAATTTTTTATAAATATTTGTACAATTATTTTTAACACCGATAAATTTATAATTATTTCTTCACTAAACTAAACTCAAGAATTGTCATTAATGGTTGACTTCTGGGACCAATTTTGATTCTGGATGTTATGTATGATGAAGAACAAAAAATTAACTATGAAAAACTAAACATTAAAAAGTACGAAAAAAACACTTGCTCCTATAAACAAAATTGAGATCAGTCAATCGATAAAATTCAATAAAAAAATTGAATCATATAGTAAAACTTCGATTCACTCAATTGAAATGTAACAAGTATTTTAAAATTTAATGAAATAAACACTTTGAACTTTCTTTTAGAATAAATATTTTGAGTTAAACACAGAATATTATTCTTTTTTTCATTAATAACGTTCATCAACTGGTTATTTGAGATATTTAGGTTTTACTCTTGGAGAAGAAAATTTTGATGAATAAAGATTGTAGAATTAACTTTAAAATTTCATATGTATAATATTTAGAAACAATTAATATTGTTATAATATTTTAAAATTAGTAAAGTTATATAAGAAATAATACAAATTTATAATATAATATTTATGCTTTTGAATTTGGAAAATTTTTAAAAGTAACTCCAAAATTTTATAAAATATACTTTTTTAGCCACCTTTCAATTATCTATTATTTATTTGTCAAATAAATTATAAATTGACATATTTACCATCGTATGTATATATATATATAGTGTTAAAGAAAATATTTGAACCTAAATCTAACAAATACAAACTTGATTTGAGCCAACCATCTCCAAAAATACATTTTAATATTTAGAATTTAAAATAAATAGATTTAAAATTATAAAACATCTTCTTCAAGTAAGAAATGTTTCTTTCATGTTATGTATTTTCTTTCATATATATTTAAAATATTAGATTTATTAGAAGTTGTAGTTATTTTGAAATGAATACATATGAAAATACAATTATAATGTATAATTGTGAAGTTTAAAAGAGAAATGAGGTTGAATGGGAAAAAAATGAGATGACGAAAAAAAATTGAGAGTTGCATCGTGTGGACTTAACCCGTCATTGTTGGCCAATATGCCACAATCGCATCTTGGCATGGTATCTCGAACCCGAGTCTCATGTCTTGACGTTGCCATATGTGTGCTCGTGTGTCTCGTATCTCGGGCATTATAAATTCTTGGCATTTTTTTGAATTATGATTTCTAAATTTTTGAGATGATTTTTTAATCATTTTTATTTTGGTTTCATATCACATAGAGTATGATGCACTTATTATTTGTTTCGGAGGAAAGTAGAAGTGTTCTAGTAATAGAGAAGAGAGTTATATTAACTATTGTTACTTCAAAATTTCGGTTCCAAAAGATATTAAATTAGAAGATCTTTTGAATATTGTATATTATTCCATTGGAGTTGACAATGTGATGTCTAAAGTGACTCTTAAAATTAAATTTGATGCAATGGGATATAAGTTAAAATCCATCAAGATTAGAAATGATAGTGATATCTAATTCTTTTTAGAGCCAACAAAAGATCGTATTGTCCTTTATATGTAATAGTAGATTCTAGAGCTCCCTTTTATAAAGATAATACACAACCCCCTAACCAGAACCCACTACCTATTCATACTCATTTCATGTTAGCCAACAGTAATAACCAATTGAGCCACACAACTCCAGCAATACCAACAATAGTTCCCTAAAAAATAACAGATGACACATTATTTTTTCTTAGTAACAGATAACCAATTTATTTTTTTCAATGAAGGCCCAACTAACATACAATATTCTTTAAAAAAAGGCACTAATATACAATATTAATCAACTTATTAATTAACTAATCAAGTTAAAATTATTTAATATAATTAATTATTATATTTATTATTTAAATAAATCTAACTGTTGACTTGGAAATTCGGACAGCTTCCACGTCAATAAGTTGAATTTATTTTTGTTAAAAAAATGAACACGCTATAGCCATTCTTTGTGCGAATCCATAATGATGACCATTGCAAAATAAAGAAACTCAGTAATGGTCTTGTCGGTGAAGACCCTCCGATGCTTAAGTCAGCCCCCGAAATATAAAATATACAGAAAAAAATAACTGAGAGAGGGTAGAATTATTCGCCTACCCCTTTTCTAATAAAGCTCTTTATATATTTGTGGGTGTAGGTCCTTTTTGGAAGACCGTAAATTATCATTAATTTCCTTAATAAATGGGCCTATAATTAATGCCCATGATTGCTGCCATAATAGTCATGATTGTCTTTTTATTAGGTTTGACCTAAAATTTAGGAGGGAAGAAGGGTCTACTTGTTTTCAGTATTAACTTGTTAATACTATAAACTTTATTGTTATTTTTCACGTTGAAAGTTTTTATCCCTAATTTTGGGCTTTATTTGAGAGTATTTAAAAAGGTGAGATGGGGTTTTGATGATCTTTCATTTATGGAGTGGTCTTGAACTTCATATGAGATCTTCAAATCTTTTTATAGGGTCTTCAATAGCCCTATAAGGATTGGACCTCCCTTACCAGGGCTATATATTGTTTCTGCCTTTGTGAATAAAAACTCTCTCTTGAGGCTCTTCTAAGAAATCTTGGTCAGGGACAACTTGAGGCAGAAGCACTCCCAACCTTTATAACCAAGCCCACGAGAAGGCATCTTCAGGAGTGTCAAACTGATGATGATGATGTGATGATGATGATAAGTAACAATCCAAAGAACCACATTCGAACTTACAAATAGAGGTAGAACAATGCTACACCGGTCCAGGGAATTCCATCCGAACCTACAGGTATAAAAGGGGTACCTTTAAAGAATATTAAGGTAACCCCTCGAGTGTCGTACCTTTGTAATCCCTTATAAAAGGGTTATACCTTTGTATGGTTTACTTCTAAGAGCATTACCATACTCAGTTAGTTTTGAGTAATCCTTTGAGTGTCGCACCCCTACAGAGTATGCCTCTAAAGGCATTGCTCTTCTGAAAAAATTTCAAGACAACCCCTTAAGTGTCAGACCTATGAGGGTTTACCTTTAAGAGCATTACCATGCTCAGTTAGTGGTTATGGGTAACCCCTCGAGTGCCCCACCCATACAGAGTATACCTCTAAGGGCGTTGCTCTTCTTGACAAATTTCCAAACAACACCTTAAGTGTTACACCTTTGATAGCTTACCTCTAAGAGCATTACCCTACTCGGCTGGTGGTTCTAGGTAATCCTTTGAGTGTCGCACCCCTACAGAGTATACCTTTAAGGGAGTTGCTCTTCTTGACAAATTTCTAGACAACCTCTAGAGTGTTGCACCTCTAAAAGCATTACCCTACTCGGCTGGTGGTTCTAGGTAATCCTTTGAGTGTCGCACCCCTACAGAGTATACCTTTAAAGGAGTTGCTCTTCTTGACAAATTTTTAGACAACCCCTAGAGTGTTGCACCTCTAAGATTTTACCTCTAAAAGGATTACCCAGTTCAACTAGTGGTTCTGGGTAAACGTTTGAGTGTTGCACCCCTACAAAGGATACTTCTAAGGGCGTTGCTCTTATTGAAAATTTTTTAGACAACCCATTGAGTGTCGCACCTCTAAGGGTTTACCTCTAAAAGCATTACCCTACTTAGCTGGTGGTTCTGGGTAACCCCTTGAGTGTCGTACCCCTACAGAGTATACCTCTAAAGGCATTGCTCTTCTTGAAAACAAATTTAGACAACCCTTTAAGTGTCACACATTTAAGGGTTTACCTATAAGAGCGTTACCCTACTTGGCTGGTGGTTCTGGGTAACTCTTTGAGAATCGCACCCTTACAGAGTATACCTCTAAGGGCGTTGCACATCTTGAAAATTCTTTAAAGAAATCCTTGTTTTTTCTTTTGAGTGAGGGTTAATTTTCTATAACTAGAAATGAGAAGTCACGTAGAAAAATTTCAATACTGAGTAGAAAATGGCTTACATAATTTTCATGAGAGCTCAGGTCAAGTGCTTGACCTTAGAGCAGACATTTTGTGTTTGGATAGTTGGACCCTTCAAGTTTTCACTATCGGCTCAGGTTGTTTCGTTAAAATTATTTTTTCTTGAATTGGTGATTGATTTGGTGTTGAAGACTTCTCATTGAGTTTGTGACAGGCCTGAAATCTTTTTTCATGAGTATGATCTTGTACTTGCTTCGAGATTCTTTGTTAAGAGTTTTGATCTTAGGCCTGTTAGGGGTTGCTCTTGAACCTACTTAGGATCCTTTAGTCTTGAGCCTATTCTGAATTTTTCATTCTTGGAACTATTTAGAATATTTTCTTCTCAGACCTATTCAGAATTTTTGGTCTTAACCTGCTCAGAATTTTTATCTTGAACCTGCTCAAAAGTTTCTTCTTAAAAATTCTCTTGGGCCTGCTCATACTTTTTTGCTTGAAAATTCTTACTCTTACACTTGTTTAGAATTTTTTGCTTAAAAATTCTCTTAGGCTTGCTTGAAAATTCTCCTGGACCTGTTCGAAATGTTTTTACTCTTACTCTTGCTTGAATTTTTTTGGGTTTCCAAGTAATTTTCAATGATAGTATGAATGGTATCATTCTACAAACAAAAGCACCAAGTAAAGGAAAAGATTGAGAAATGTTGACAGAAAAAATGGTTCTTCGGGCTAACGAGCTTTGAATTTATTTTGTTAGCGGGAATCAGCACTTAGACCTCGTCCTAATAGGGCTTACCTATGTTGGCTTGGACCTCCTTTCTACTTTCTGCTATCAGCTATGGCGAGACCTATAAAATGTTAACACTACTATGGTAACGGAACACTACTATGGTAATGGTCTCGCTAGAGTGGGTTATGACAAAAATACTCTAATGCTTAAGTCAGAAAAGGTTTTTCTCTTGTGATGGAAATCTCATAAAGAAAAGACGTTATGACGTATTTAGGATAATCGGAATCTAACCTTTTTGTTGTCTTTACTATTAATTCTTCTAATTTTTTGGCATCATCCTTATTTCAACGTCTTTTTCCTTTTTTATAGTATTGGTCTTGGAGGACCTTTTTGGTATTTTGTCTCTGCTGTGCGCCTGACACACAACAAATATCCTTCTACTGGACGTCTGACACACGCCAAATATCTTTCCGCAGATCTTTTTTTGTTATGCTTCTGATTCTACTTCTGCCATATACAGGTAACTTTCTGATGTGTTAAGTATATTCTCAGTATATTCCTTAGGCCTGTCTTCACCGATAGGTTTGGTTAAGAGTGAGGCAATGTTCGACCTACTTGGATCAGTTTTATGGTAATTTTTTCCTAGTTGTTCATGATTAAAATGTAATGCAGTTATCACAGTATAGATTGAGGTGTCGATCCCACAAGAAAGCTTTTTGCAAAATAGGTTAGTAAAGTAAAATATTAAAGTAGTAGCAAATGAGAAAATTAATTAATTGGTTTAAGTGAATGAGATAGAATTGTCTATGAATTGAGAAAAATGTCTTATGATGATACAAGGCTTCAAGAATCACAATTCTGCTTTATAAATTTACTCTACACTTTGATTCAATATTTATAACTCAATTGAAAGTTTCACATCCCAAACAATCAATCGAAAGATATGTGAAATATAGAACATTTGATAACACATGTATTTGATATGACTAATCTCTTTACAAACATTAACACAAATCATATTCATTTATACAAGTTATCTAAGATTGACAATATATCATTTTGACAATATTATAGTAATAGATCAACTTGAATATCAAACAATTATTATTTTTACATGTTATCCAAGATCGATAATATATCGATTGATAATATTGCAGTAAAAGATTAACATGTAAAACAATGTAACCAATAACAATTATAATTCAAAAGAATCACATAAAGAAAACATGACTAAAAATATATGAAACATGAGAATTATAACCTTTGGATTTTAGAAAAAATACTAGATAAGAGTTTGTGCACAAATAAACTTAAAAATATTTGTAGCTCTTGACAAAGAATCAAAGTATTGAAGTAGATTTATTACACATAAAAGTTCATCTCTTAGCCTTGCCAAGAACTCTAACCTAGATTATAATGCATGTTAATGAGAAAAAAATAAGAGAGAATTATCTAATACTGAAAACGTCCTAAGAGTATCCTTTTATTGGCAATGAATGTAAATATGTTAAGTGTGACTTCAATCTTCAATAATTTAGGCCAACCACTTGTTCACCCACTTGCAGCACCATTTTGCTAATGTAAATAACCGATATAGCTCTCTATCTCATCTATCAAGCATTAGATGATGATGGCTTTGAAAATATTTCGAGTGCAAGCTCTAGCAAGGAAGCGTGGGAGAAGCTGCAAACCTCTTACAAAGGATCTGAGCAAGTGAAGAAGGTCCGTCTCCAAACATTAAGAGGTGAATTTGAATCCTTACACATGAAAGTATCTGAGTCTATTTCGGATTATTTCTCAAGAGTAGTAGCTGTTTCTAATCAATTAAAAAGAAATGGTGAAAAGTTAGAAGATGTGAGGATAATAGAGAAGATACTCCATTCGTTGGATCCCAAATTTGAGCACATCGTCGTGACAATTGAAGAAACTAAAGACTTGGAAGAAATGACGATCGAGCAACTCCAAGGATCATTGCAAGCATATGAAGAGAAGCATAAGAAAAAGCATGGGTTTACTGAGCAACTCCTCAAGCTGCAACTCAAGGATATGCATGAAAGCCAACGCAATGATAGAAACCAACGTGGTCGAGGCAGAGGTAGAGGCCATGGATGAGGTGGAAGTCGCAGTCGTGGACGAGGCTGGAATTACAACAACAACAATTCCAACAACTATGAGAAAGGAGAAAGCTCAACACGAGGCCGTGGAAGAATCAATCCGAACTCAAGGTATGAAAAATCTCAAGTTCGATGTTATAATTGTCAGAAGTTTGGGCATTATGCTTCAGAATGTAGAGCTCCCAACAATAAAATTGAGGAGAAGGCCAACTACATAGAGGAGAAGACAGATGGCAAAGAAACTCTTCTTCTAGCACGAAAGGAAACTGATGGTGGCCAAGCAAATTCCTGGTATCTTGACAGTGGTGCAAGCAATCACATGTGTGGAAGGAAAGACATGTTCGTGGAGCTAGACGAGTCAGTAAGCGGAAATGTTTCGTTTGGAGATGATTCCACAATAGCAGTGAAAGGGAGAGGTAACATCCTTATCCGTTTGAAAGATGGGAGACATCAGTTTATTTCCAATGTCTACTATGTGCCCAATATGAAAAATAACATCTTGAGTTTAGGGCAACTGTTAGAGAAAGGTTATGATATTCATATGAAGGATTATAATCTTTCTATAAAAGATGATAAGAATAACTTCATTGCTAAAGTGCCGATGTCAAAGAATAGAATGTTCTTGATCAACATACAAAACGATGTTGCAAAGTGCCTGAAAGCTTGCTACAAAGATGCATCATGGCTTTGGCATCTTCGATTTGGGCATCTCAATTTTGGAGGTCTAGAGCTGCTATCTAAGAAGGAGATGGTGAAGGGACTACCTCGCATCAACCATCCTGACCAGCTTTGTGAAGGGTGTCTAGTCGGGAAACAATTCAGGAAAAGCTTTCCAAAGGAGTCAAAGACAAGAGCCAAGAAACCACTCGAGCTCATCCATACCGATGTGTGTGGACCGATTAAGCCAAGCTCTCTCGGTAACAATAACTATTTTCTTCTCTTCATTGATGATTTTTCAAGAAAAACCTGGGTATATTTCTTGAAACAGAAGTCAGAAGTTTTCGAAGTCTTTAAGAAGTTCAAAGCAGCAGTGGAGAGAGAAAGCGGTAGAAAGATCAAAGCCATGAGATCCGACCGAGGTGGAGAATTTACTTCCAGGGAGTTTCAAGAGTTATGTGAAGCAAATGGAATTCGTCGACCAATGACAGTTCCTAGATCCCCCCAACAAAATGGCGTGGCAGAAAGAAAGAACAGAACAATCCTCGACATGGCACGAAGCATGCTCAAAAGCAAGAAACTACCGAAGGAATTTTGGGCGGAAGCAGTAGCGTGTGCAGTCTACTTGTCAAACCGATCTCCAACAAGAAGTGTATGGGGAAAGACACCGCAAGAGGCATGGAGTGGAAGAAAGCCTGGCATTTCCCACCTGAGAATCTTTGGAAGTATAGCCCATGTTCATGTACCGGATGAGAGAAGAACGAAGCTTAATGATAAAAGTGAGAGTTTTATCTTCATCGGCTATGATGCTAATTCGAAGGGCTACAAGTTGTACAATCCAGACAATAAGAAGATTGTGATTAGTCGAGATGTGGTCTTCAACGAAGAAGAAGAATGGGATTTTAACTCTCATGCAGGTGACTTCAATTTCTTTCCTCAGTTTGAAGAAGATGAGCAGACAATGAGGGAGCAATTAGGACCTCAACAAGAACTTGAAACTTCACCCACTTCACCAACATCAACCACTCAAAGAGACTCATCACCTTCGTCATCGTCAAGTGGGAGTTAAAGTGAAAGAGTTATGCAACGTACAAGAAGCCTTAGAGATCTCTATGAGGTAACTGAACGACAAGATAATCTTACATTATTTTGTCTGTTTGTCGATTGTGAACCAGTGAGCTTTCAAGAAGCAGTACGAGAGAAGAAGTGGAGAGATGCGATGGACGAAGAAATCAAGGCCATCGAGAAGAATGACACATGGGAACTCACCTCAGGACATAAGGCGATAGGTGTCAAATGGGTGTACAAAACAAAGCAAAACACCAAAGAAGAGATTGAAAGGCACAAGGCGAGGCTAGTTGTTAAAGGCTATAGTCAAAAGGCTGGAATTAACTATGATGAGGTATTTGCTCCTGTTGCTCGATTGGAGACTATTAGACTAATCATTTCTTTGGCAGCTCAAAACAAGTGGAAGATACAGCAAATGGATGTAAAGTCTGCCTTCCTAAATGGAGTTCTTGAAGAGGAAGTCTACATTCAGCAACCATCAGGCTACGAAGTCAAAGGCCACGAAGACAAGGTGTTGAAGTTGAAGAAGGCTCTTTACGGGCTAAAACAAGCACCAATGGCATGGAATAGCCGAATCGATAAGTACTTCCAAGAGAATGGCTTCAACAAATGTCCCTACGAGCACGCTCTATATATCAAGATCAAAGATGAAGATATTTTGATCGTGTGCCTCTACATGGACGATTTGATCTTCACTGGAAGCAACCCAAGCATGTTCAATGAATTCAAGGAAGTGATGACGAAAGAATTCGAGATGACAGACATGGGGCTCATGGCGTACTACCTTGGCATTGAAGTTAAGCAACAAAAGGATTGAATTTTTATTTCACAAGAAAGCTATGCAAAGGAGATCCTGAAGAAGTTCAAAATGGAGAATTGTAAGCCGATAAGTACACCGACGGAATACAGAATCAAGATGTCCAAATATGAAGATGGCGAAAGTGTAGATCCAACATTCTTCAAAAGTTTGGTAGGAAGTCTACGCTATCTAACTTGCACGAGGCCCGATATTCTTCACGCAGTTGGATTGGTTAGTCGCTACATGAAATCTCCAACAACCACCCATTTTAAAGCCGCAAAGAGAATTCTTCGCTATCTGAAAGGTACAATTGACTTTGGCTTGCTCTATTCAATTTCTAATGATTACAAGCTTGTTGGATATAGCGATAGTGATTGGGGTGGAGACATAGATAATCGAAGGAGCACTACTGGATTCGTATTTTTCATGGGAGATACTGCTTTCACATGGATGTCAAAGAAACAACCGATTGTCACATTGTCCACTTGTGAAGCAGAATATGTTGTTGCTACCTCATGCGTTTGTCATGCAATTTGGCTTAGAAATCTATTGAAGGAGATAGGCTTGATACAAGAAGAGCCTACCAAGGTTTGTGTCGACAACAAGTTAGCCATTGCCTTAGCCAAGAATCCGGTATTCCATGATCAAAGCAAACATATCGATATTCGCTACCACTATATAAGGGAGTGTGTTGCAAGAAAGGATGTGCAAGTTAAATATGTGAAGTCACAAGATCAAGTTGCCGATATTTTTACCAAACCACTGACAAGCGAAGACTTCATAAGATTAAGGAACTTACTAGGGGTCACAAGATCAAGTTTAAGGGGGGGTGTTGGATCATAAACTTGATCCATTATGGGAGCCTAAACTCAAAATCAATCAAATTGGAGTCCAAGTCCATAATTAAGGTCCAAAACTACTAACCTTCTACCTAGAATCTTCTAGGGTGTGGTAATTAAGCATGTGAATAATTTGGAAGGATGGAGAAGAATGAAGAAGAATGAGGTGTATGGTTATTGTAATTTTGGATTAGTTTATTTGTGTGGTGTAGGATTGTTCTTAAGTAGTATAAATACCCCTCCCCATTTTAGTTTAGACATCAAGAAAAATTAAGAGCTTCTAAGTGAGTGAAGAAGCAAACTCTAATAAAGAGTGAGTTGTAGTATCTTGTTTTTGAGTGAGAGTGCTCTTATAATATTTGTTTGAGTTTAAATAAAAGTTGTTTGTGTGAGTGTTTTATTTCCAACAGAAGGGTGGGTTTAAGCTCCTTCTCTGCTGATTCCAGCCACGAATGCCAGCGGTGACTGGTCGAGCGGCCTCCTCTGTGCTGGTCAGCGGTTGAGAGGGCGACTAGTGTGGCACACCTTTGATGGCAACGGCAGCGGTGCTACTGGCGGCCGGAGTAATGGTGCGGTGGCGCGAATGAGTTTGAGGTTTTTCTTTGGCATTTTTGGAGGCGAGCATAGATGGTGGTGACCGGCCGGCTATTTTCGAGTGATCGGCCTCAAGAGGGGCGATTGCACTAGCGTGGCACGATGGTGGCAGGTAGCGGAGCATGGCTACTGTTCTCCCTCGAACTTCTTCATATTTTTGTCATTTGAAGAATCCTGCGAGCGAGCCCTGAATGAATGGGTATTTTACAAGAAATATGCCGTGCAGGCCCTTGTTTTAACTGATTTCCAATTTTTGTTTTTAAATAACTTATGCATGGTCTGAATGCAACCTGAGCAGCAAATGCATGCAACCATACGGCTCGTCCCTACTCAGTCTTCTTTCGTCGTCTTTCTTTTTTTAACCGCTTTTGTTTGACGTGGTAAGTACATGCGAGCCATGAATGGTTCAAACGGAAAGATGTTTTGCGGTGCTGAACAACCGCAGCTGACTCTCTGAAGGATTGGTAGTTGACAGGCAGTGAGAGAGGGTAATGACCGTGTATCCTTGTCTTCATGGCCGCACTTTTTATTTAATCTCCTTCCCTTTTTATTTTTATCATCAAAAAGGAAATGATCAAGCATGGAATTATTTGACAAAAAATTTCATAAATCAAATTAGAAAGTAAGCTATATTGGAAAATGATAACTAAATTGCCATAAAAGAAATCCTTTTGGACAGGAGCAATTATATTTTGAATCTGGCAATTATTTTACCATGGGTAAAATATTTCTCAAGAACGAATATGAAGCGAGCCCAATATCTCAATTTACCAAGAATAAAAGCATAAACTTATCAGAATATCCAGAAGATTAAGTACGTGATAATGAAAAATCCACGAATGGGTAAAAAGACTAGAGAGAATATGTATGCATATTTCTTTATAGACGGTAAACTTATCTTAGTGCGGCTAATTCAGTGGCTGTTAGTTGTTGGCTGGTTTGCTTGGTGCTTCAATAATGGTGTTCACTGAAGGTTTGATCGAAGTTTCAATTTGTTGGGGCAAACAATGGTGAAGTGTCCTCACATGGGTTAATTAAAACAGTGAACTCATGATGGTGATAAATCGCAGTAGGTGGTTTAATGCCGATTTGAGTTCGCTTTTCGATGGGCGGTGTACGGCGATGACTTGGTCGGCCCCTTCTGTGTTGATCGATGGTGACAGGTTGCCGGCGTGGTAGAGTTTAGTGGTGGCCAACGGCGGTTCACGACTGTGCGTGGTAGCCATTCTTCTCCTCTCCTTCAAATTTCCTAACATAAAAGAGAAGTGTGGCTATGCATGGCCGTAATTCTTTTTTAAGCCCATGCAAATTTTGCATGCTGTTCGGCGAGAATCTGTACGTAATTTCCTTGTGCTCGATTCATCCTCTCTTTCTTTTCTTTTTTCATGTAGGGTTCAAGTGTACCTTTAGCAGGAACTACGGCGACACATTTGCATATGTATGACAATATTTTAATGAAAAGTAATTATAATTGAGAAGGCACATAAAAATAAACAGACTCCCAAGATTCAATGAGGGCAACAAACTGGAGGTATTATCATTCATAGGGAGCTATTATACGTTGCACTTTTAATTTATTAAGAAGATGAGGTGCCATAAAAGTGCTATTGTATGTCATAAAAAGTCACTCTATATTCCAGATATCTCTAATTTGATTAGGGATTAAAGTAAGAAACTTATCTTTCGAAATTTAGCCTCCGCGAGTTCATATAGCTTTTTTATCGCCCTTCTCACGTAACTTAGCGCCGTTGATCTAAAAATTGGGACAGTTTTCACATTAATAAGTTAAATATAATTTTGTTGGAGAAACGAATACATTATATCCGTTTTTTTTGTGGATTTAAAATGATAAACATTGTAAAATAAAAAAATTAGATGATGGCCTTGCCAGCAGAGTGTCGACGAGAATCCTCTAATACTTAAGTCAACCCTTAAAATATAAAATATGCAAAAAAATAATAATAATAGAGAGAGTAAAATTATTCTCCTATTTTTCCAACAAAGAATCTTCTTTATATAGTTGGGGGTGTAAGTTTTTTTAGAAAGTTATAAATTCATCATTAATTTCCTTAATAAAAGAGTCTGTAATTAATGCTCATAATTACTGTTATAATAATCATTATTGTCTTCTCATAATTGCCTTTAATTACCTTGATTGCCTCTTTATTAGAATTTGACTCATAATCTAAGGGAACACTAATAAAGAAATTAATTTATTATTACTAAATACTAAATACATATAATATATTAAATTAATTAACAAATAATATTCTTTTAAAAAATATTAATATATAATATTAATCAACTTATTAATTATTTAATCAAATTAAAAGTATTTAATTTAATTAATTATTAAATAATTAACAAATAATATTCTTTTTAAAAAAAATTAATATACAATTTTAATCAACTTATTAATTAATTAATCAAATTCAAATTAATTATTTTTTAAATAAATCTAACATCATCTTCAAATATAATTTTTTTTTTATCTCTAATTATTAATTTAATATTTTTTTCAAAAATCACTATGTGCACAATGTGGCACCTTAGGGAGGCGCCACATGACATAAACAGTGCAGCATCGCAGACCTTGAGTTCGTTATTCTAAATTGGGATACCCCGAGGGCGCATCTCGAGTGCGTAACGAGTATATCTCTGTTGCCATCTTGGGACCACATCTCAGCCTCGAGATGTACAAAACTCAGACGGCGCATGACCACTGTCTGGGTTCAATAAATAGCTCCAAAGAAGTCATATTTAGCCGAATTTGAGCTTTTTTTCATCACTTTAACCTATTTCTCGCATTTAATTCATTTATTTCAAACTCAAAATATAATTTCTAATAAATATCAAAATTTTAAAAAAAACATTACCAAGAACGGCCATTTTCAGAGTTTAAAGTAGTAAATATGTTGTGCAAGACTTAATCTATATAATGGCAACTTTCAAATCTTTGATCCAACTGAATTTTTATTAAGGGAATTTTGAATTCAGAGAAAGTCTCTTTTCCGGGAAAGAGAGGATAGAGAGAGTGTATTTTTTTAAGGGTGTAAGAGTTTGATTTTTACATTTTTTACTACTAAAGAATATCAAATTCAAATATAATTAAATAAGTATATTTATAAAATTTAGGGGTTATTTCTTAAAATTTCCCTTTAAATTTTGAGTTTTTCAATTTTTTTCTTTTGATAGAAACAACACTGCATTAAATAAGATGATGATTATTAAAAAATGAAACTAATCAAATGATTTCTAATATCATGAAGCTAAATGTGACTACCTCCTATAACTAGAGCTAAGCTAACTAACTCATGGCTACTTTTTTTAGCTTCTTTGTGGACATAAATCACTTTGCTAATATCAAACCCACCAAAACAATCTCGTGGTTTAAACTCTAGAATGGATGGTACCTTAAACTATATTGCATTCTATAGAATAAAAGCATTAGATTTACATTCGATGAAAGACAAGCCCAAATATTGCGTCATGATTAACCCTTTCAAAGAGTAAAGGATTCTCCCACCTTAACCGGTACCACGTGTCACACTCTGAGTATTCTTAAGCATATTTTTAAACATTTGGTACACGATAAAGTCTCATAGAGGCTACGTGGGTTGATGTAGCGGTTCATATGCCAAAGTTTCTAAAATACCCATTGACTTGAATAAAGATCCATGCTAAACCTGCGACTTACAAGGGACGTACACCCTTATTTAGAATGGGAGTATTTCATAAAATATAGTGTGGCATATTAGAATATTCTTTGGCATATTTTCTTATATTATATATACACTGTTAGATCGATATATAGCATCTTAGATCTTAACCATTGATTGTATAGAGCTAGCAATATATAAGGGGACACTCTTAGTTATACAAATCAACTCTTAACTTGTAATCTATTTTAGTTATAATACTAAAGCTTTTTCTCAAATACTTGGTGTGTGTGTCTCTCATCTCTTTTCTTTATGTGATGTGTTCTAGACTACTTAGCATAAGGCCGCACGATTCTAAAAAGTTTTGTGACATTTGGTATCAAAGCCGACAAAGTCCAAACTGACTTTAGTATTAGAGTGGTTTCAAAGTAAATGGTGAAAGACATTGTGACATCATCAGAGATGATTGAAGAGAGAGGTAGGGACTCCAAAATTAATAGGCACGACTGTGCAACATATGAGAAGTTCAGTGATCCAAACCATGATCTGGGACTATGGTGAAGAAACTTAATGGCGTTATAAAAAGGCAACGAATCGCCTTGAGAAGTTGGAGCAGCAAGTGAAAAAGTTCGAGGTGGACTTCGATGCTCAAAGAGACAAGCTGCACTTCCTTGTTGACATATCCATCGAGAGTTACACTTGTAAACAATAAACCTGGATCAAGGCTTTTCAAGATAAGGTGTATTACACAATGGATAAGCTGTAAGCCTAAGTAAATGACCTATATCGAGGGTTTGAAGCTACCAAGATGAACATGGTGCTATGCAAGCAACCGACTACAAACTGAGTTATTGCCGCTCAAGGTACGATGGTTGCATCAAAAGTTAAAACTCATAAGTTAAAGGAGTTTTGTGGTAAGCGGAACGTCAAAGAGCTTGACAATAACTTCTAGCAAATGAAGATATACTTTGGCACCATGGGCGTACGAGATGGGGATAAGATAAATATCTCAACCTTATATCCTTTCGATCATACAATTCTTTAATGGCACAAAAAAAAAGCGAGATATGTAAGGGGATCTGTACCATCAACACATGGGCAGAATTATAATGGGAGCATAAACACTAGTTCTATCCAAAACAATGTAGCACATGACATTCATAAGCGGCTTAAAAAATTAAATCAAACTAAGTTCATAAGCGAGTACGTGGAGGAGTACTCTTTGCAAATACTATAGATCAACAGCATGAGTAAGGAGGACTTGTTTAATTTCCTAGATGAGTTGTAAACATGGGCATTCGATAAGTTAAAGTGGTGCAAAGTGGCAAATATATCTAACACCCTTATATTGGCGAAAGTGCTTATTGATTACTGTAAGGTAAAGTAGGAAAGTCTAAAAATTTCAAGCTTAATCATAGCAAAAGTAAAGGAGCCAATGGGTTTTATCCTAAGAAAAACAAGAAGGAGAAAGGCAAGTTGCCCAAGTAGAAAGAGCAAAAAAGTGGTGGCCATAGGGGTAATGGACCGAAGACGAGTCGTTTCCTTTGTGATAAGGATTATTGGGTGAAGAATTGTCCAAAGAAGAAGGCTCTCAGTGTAATGGTTATGGCCTATAAGGCAAGTGAGCAAGGACAAATAAGGTATTTGTAATTACTCAACACTATGAAAGTCAAGCGAGGTGCCTATGCCTTAATGAAGAAGGTGCTCATATACATTGAAGCCTACATCAACTATATAAAAACTCAAGTGCTAATAAATATCGGTGTGATGCAACTGCATTAAGGGTGTGAAGGCAGAGCGCTTAGGACTTTACTTGAAAAAAAAAGGAGGATACCTCAAATCTGTGAATGCTACAACCAAACCACTAAATGGGGATGTTTGAAGGGTTAAAATATGTTTGAGATAGTGCTTACGTGCAATTCTGATAAACAGTAATTATTTTGATAATAATCACTAATACATAATTATATGGTAAAAAGCTTATAACGTTTTAGACATTGTAGATCCAAATGAGTTTAGATCTGATCCAAATGAGTTTGGGTCAGTGTTAAGAGATTAACATATCTAAGAGTTAGAGCCTTGTCTAAAACAGGTATAAAGACCAGTGAATAAATTAGCAATAACATAGTTATAAGGAATTGCAAATGGTGCTAAGAAATATCATTATGCAATATATTCTTGAAGACATCGTTCATGATCCATGGTTATTGACATGGGTCGATCAATATTCCTTTCGAATCAGTGTATGTCTATATCTGAATTGTCTGGATGGTTAGGCTTAGTAGACTATGGGCTTAGTGAAAGCTTATATCGGTATACAGGTATTCAGCAAGGACTAGGTACTGAACAGACTCATGAGGAGCTTCAATAGACATCTCATAAAGTCATCAATTGAGGGTCTTCTCGAGTTAAGTAGTATTCGTAGTTTTTTGACCTGAGCGCCACGGTGGGCTTGTGAGTGATCCATCATACTTTGGTTTCAAGTATGTCAGAGACCCTTCATGGTCTGACCACTAAGTATCGCTGGATATAGTCCAATGCTCATAGAGTTCGGTGTGTATACATATAGAATCCGTTAGCTCATATGGGTGAGTTGTATATTTTAATGCTCTGAGAATTGTGTTTTAAAAAGTCTTTAGGTCAAAAGCAGATACCTTGGAAGAGATTTTTCCATAGAGTTAAACAATATCACAAAGGATTTTTTGGATATTATTTTATGAAAATACAAATCTGGAGATAAAGTTTACGGTTGAGCGCACAAAGATTTGACAGTGATGATCTATATCTCTACTCTTCCAAGATATAGGTAACGGATGGATTATACAGATACAATTGACCTTAACTTGTATGGTTCAATACTCCATTCTATAATATCTGTAACGTGTGTGTGGAGTATTGTTCATAAACTTGCATAAATGTTATGTAAGACCAACAGATGTAAACCTAGGGAGTCTTACAATATGAAGTGTACTTGTCAAGCACTGGGGTAATGGACCGGGTCAAACGGTTCGATCTAGGAGAATTTTAAAAAGCAAGGTTTGTTCCAGGATCTCTTGGGAAAAATATGTGTCATGGCTCCATGCATGAGTGACACGTGTTATATGCATGGCATGAATAGATGATAAATAGCAAGTATGAAGGAATACTTATCTTCATGCATAGGATGCATGAAAGACAAGTATCAAGCTTCCATAAGCCAAGTTTAAGAAACTTTTTAATAGTTGCACTTTAGTCCCCATTCAAGCCATTTAAAAGCCAAACTTTAAAATTGTTACAAAAAGGCCCCTATTTCCATATTTTCCAAATAAAAGCAAAATGTTCAAGAGTTGAGTTGCCATGGATAAATTTTTTGCTGGAAATTCATCAAAAAAGGCTATTATTCTAGCTCTGTAATCCTACAGATTCTTACGAACAAGAATTGATCAACGGAAGCACTTCGGGTGAGCTCCAATTGATTTCTTGACCAAAGTTCTTCAAGGGAATGTTTCTGTAAACTTATAGTATTCTTGAATTGATTCTGAGTGTGCATGTTTATTAATTAAGTTCAATTTCGCTACTAATTGCATGTTAGACGCGTATTTGATATTAACTAACATATACACAATTCACTTGCATATAGCTTGAATATACGTTAACTGTGGTATCATAGCATATTTTTGTATGTCTCTGGGTTTATGTAGTTTATTGAAAGTGTTTGGGATGCCTAAGAAGTGTTATGTAGTGTTTTGAAGGGTTGAAAATACAGATTCTAGGTTCTGCCCAGATGAGCACTAGGGTGTTGGCCGTAGAACGATAGGGCGTTGGCCTTAGAACGATAGGGCGTTCATCTTTTAAATGAACATCGCAGGCATTGCTTGGTTTAACGCTAGGGCATTCATAGTAACTCAATGTTGGGGCGTTATAGAGTATAATGTTGGGGTGTTGGTGAGTTACGTGGCTGACGTGTTCAATTGTTGAATGCTAGGGTGCAAAAAACAAAATTTTTGTGGTGTTCAAGGCATTATAGAGTATAATCCAAGGTGTTCAAGGAGTTAAACACCAAGGCGTTCAAAAATGTATATCGCTGGGGCATTCTGAACAGTACACTATGTTATCCATTATATGTATGTAAGCTTTATTTAATGCAAATATAATTGTTATATTACTATATTATAAATTCTTATTGTTTGTTTACACTGTTAACCACAATGGGAGCTCTACTAGTAGGGGTTAGTTATTCTTGTGTTAATCAATATTCTGATTATGATTCAAATCCATATGAGATACGAAAAAGTTATTATAAATTGAAATTTTTCTCTTAATCATATTGAAGTGTATTACATTATGTGATAATGTTATATATAGTCTGCCTTGCTAATACGGTGTTAGTTGGGTCATCTCTATCTTTCTCAATATTTTTAAAGCGAAAAGGATTGGTCGGTGTGATCTGAACTATACCGGTTAAACATATGATGGGGTAAATATAAGTAAAAGTATTATCCAATATTGTTAAAGCGTGAGGGTAATATCAGTAACTTATATTTGATTATTGGCGAGTTAGTATGGAACACATTTATCTAATATTGCTAAAGCGTGAGCATAAAGTACTTTTAGGATTAGAAGTAAAAGTTGCATGAGATATAATTAACAATAGTTATCTGCCTTTTGGGTTTTACAAATGCTAATATTGCTAAAACGTAAGACCCAAGTAGAATGCTGATTGAATATACTTTTCACTGTAAAATTTAAAATGCTTAAATTTTTGCTTTCCCATTTAAGAAATTATGGGGAATATGTAAAATAGTAGGAGAACATCTTTAGATTGAAAACATATACTAATTATATCTATGATCTAAAAATGTTAATATTAACTATTAGAAATGTTTCGGTAAACATCTCTTGTCTTGTCTTATATAAATAAGATAAGAATAATACTAGCAATCTATTAGAGATACAAATTAAACACACACGAACTGTAAGGCACCATAATAATAATTATGACTGACTCAGAATCTTAGAATTGCTCTAGATTCAATATAACTTGAATATATCATAGGTCAGAAATGGATAAAAATAATTTGAGAGTTAAGTCATATATATCCTGCCTTGAAATTTACTGATATTCGGTAGGAGTATGTGCATATGAATAATACATGTAGTATTATGCTTATTACTGAAAGAATTATTATTGATATATAAAAATTCATAAGATGAGAATAAATGCAAAGAAAATTGTATTCATTTGCAATGTTGTTGGACGCTATAATCATTACTGTCCAGGCACCTCGTTCTAGACAATATAAACCTATTAGGTAAATGTTTACAAAACATTAACATTTCATTAGCATCTAATGCTTAAAATGGTTGTTTATTAGATGCCGTCGTTTTATCTCATATCTACAATTAGTTGTTTGATTTGAGCTATGCTATGAAGTATTAAATTGTACATTAATTATTTTATATCGAACATTATCAGATAGTTAATATTCCTTCTTATGTGAGACATTGAAAGATATCATGCACATAGATGAATTGTTCCTTATATTTACATGATGTTGATAATGTATCGTCAGCTGACTATCAATTGGTGAAAGGCCATTATAATTAAGATACCACAGAAAATGTCTAGAATAAATTAGTGAACAGAAAAAGTAGTAGTTCGAAAACTTTGAATATTATGGAATTGTGGCAAATAAGACTACGTTATTCAAGCATAAGATGCCTAATTTGTCTGGTTAGGGATGGTTAGATACTTGATCTTACCATGCAACCCTATTCGGTTTACGAATCTTGTATTCAATGGATGATGACCAAGTCTCCATTATTAGTGTTCGACACTATGCTACTGATTTATTATAACTAATGCATAGTGATGTATGTGGTCCAAAGAATCACACTGCTATAGGTAAATTTTCTTAATTTATTATCTATATAGATGAATGTCACGGTACGAATATGTATTTATTGAAACATAAGTTGGGAACTTTTGAAATGTTCAAAGGGTTTTGACTTAAGGTAGAAATACCAACCTCTATATGTATTAAATGTCTTTAATTAGATTGAAGCAGTAAATACGTTAGCAATTAATTCATGAATTATTTGAAGGAGAATGAGACTCTTGTTCAATATAGTCCTCCAAAGTATTCCTAAAACACAATAGTATTTTGAAAAGAAGAAATTGAACTTTATTAGATCTAGTCCATTTGATAATAAGTTATATTGTTCTTCCAAGAGGTTATGCTCAATAAACTGCTATTCACTTGTTGAATAAAGTTCCATCAAAATTCATCCCTACTGCTATGTATGAGATATAGACTGGCAAGAAACTGAGTCTTAAGTGTGTTAAGATTTGGGGTTATCTTGTTTACATAAAAATTACCTAATAGGATAAACTTGCACCTAATGGTTCAAATGATATCTTAGATACTATGAGGGATATCAGTTCTATGATCTAAGAAGAGCAAAATGTTATTTTCTTATAATGCCCCATTCTGAGAGAAATAGTGTCTCATAGGTTGTGCAGATTGTAGAATGATTGAATTTGCCAAAGTCAATCCACGAATTATTGAACAATGATGGAACTTTATAATCAATCGAGTGAGAGACCTTTTAAACACACCATCCACGTAAGTCAAAAATGATGTCAAGGATATTTGTAAGGTATATATGATACTTGAAGATGGCCTTGAGGTTTTCTTAGTTGAAGGAAAAGATCCATTGACTTGTAAATAGACGATGTTAGATATAGATTCAAGAAAATGGTAAGAAGTCATGAAATCCAAAATTAACTTAAAGTATGTCAATCAAGTTTAGGACTTAATTAAGCTTTCTAAAGGAATAGTTCCTAATGGTTATAAAAGAGTTTACAAGCAGAAGCATAAAGGCCTATTGAAGGTAGAGACCTTCAAAGCCCAACTGGTGTAAAATGTTACACTCAGTGATCTAGGATCGATTATAAGGAAATCTTTCATTAGTGATCATGTTAAAGTCGATTTGAATTTCATTAGCTATTGTTGCATATTAAGATTCATAAAATCTAGCAGATGGATGTAAAGACGGTATTCTAGTATGCATATCTTAAGTAATAGATATACATAGAACAACATGAAGATTTTATATACAGTCAGACTTCTAATCTAGTATGAAGACTAAGAAGTCCATTTTGATAAAAAAATCAGAGAGTTTAGTTTTATCAAAAATAAATAGAAAGCATGTGTGTTTAGAAAGAGCGACAGAAGCAAGATTGACTTTTAGGTTCTCTATATGGATGACATACTCAATATCAGAAATGATATTGGAATATAATAGTGAGTTGAGAATTATGAAGTAAACACTTCTCCATAAAGGATTAGGAAAAAGCTTCTTATATGCTGGGTATAGAGCTTTATAGAGATAGAACTAGAGATAAGAAGCAGATATGACTCTCTCAATCCTCGTCTATAGAAAATATTCTTGAAAGGTATAATTTTAATAACTGTTAGATAGTTAATATACCTTTCAAATATGACAATCATCTTTCTAGAAAAATATCTCCTTAGATGAAAGATGAAAAAGCTAGAATATCTAAACATAAAATATCCAAGAGCTATTAGTAGTTTGATATACGCTATGTTCTGTATGAAACTTGGCATCAGTAAGGCAACGGGTATCTATCTAATATAGATAATGACTATTCAGATTTTTTTGAGTCATATCCTAAAATATCTTAAAGATACAAAGGATAAGTTTCAGATATATGAAGAATGTAATTAAAAAGTAAGAAGATACACTGATTTAGACTTCGAGTCTGATCTAAATGATAAAATATTTACATCTGAATATGTGTTCTTCTCAAAATGGTGCCACATAAAGTTAGTAATGTGTTAAGTAAGTATCCAAAGCTGATTCTACCTTGAAGGGAGAATATTTTACAGTTTTAAAAGCCATAAAAAGAAAGTAGTGTCGATAGGCTAAATAGTCGTTAAACTCAGAATAGTTTCAGGTTCAGTGGATTCTATCCCAGTGTATTATGACAATTAACAAGGTAATTTCTTAAACAAAGTAGCCAAGAACACACCAGAAGTCTAAATATGCAGAGATCAAATACCATATATTAAGACAAACCTTGGTCGGAAAAGAAGTAATAGCATCTAGAGTAGATCTTATAAGAAATATAGTAGACCTACTCACTAGGGCCTTAACTCACAAAGTATTAGAGAAACACATGGAATCAATATATATTAGATATCATTGTGAATGACACTAGAGCAAGTAGCAGAATGTTAGAGATGGTGCTTACGTGCCATTCTGATAAATAGTAATAATTTCTATAATAATTATTAATATATAATTATATGGTAAGAAGTTTGTAACTTTTCAGACATTGTAGATCTAAATGAGTTTAGATCTGATCCAAATGAGTTTAGATCTGATCCAAATGAGTTTGGATCAATGCTAAAAGATTAGATTATCCAAGAGTTAGAGCATTTTCTAAAACATAGATAAACATCTAGGAATATATTAGTAATGACATGTTTGTAAGGAGTTGTAAATGGTGCAAAGAAATATCATTATGTAGTATATTCTCAAAGACATTGTTCCTAATCCATACTTGCCGATACAGGTGATAAGGGTTCATTAAGTTTAATATTTTTATCTTCGAAACTTAATATTTGTTCGTAGAAATTAAGATTATTTGACTTTTAATATATTTTATTATTATTATTATTGTAGATTTGGAGTCAATAAAGTAAATAAGGTCGAAACTCTAATGAAAATAAGCCAAAAACATCAAATTGCTATAATACCTTACTATAGTTAAGTGCTACAATTTAAGAAACTTTGTAATTATTGCATGAAAGAAACTTTGTAATTGTTGCATTCATGGGATGCGTGAAAGACAAGTGTCAAGCTTCCATAAGCCAAGTTTAAGAAACTTTGTAATTGTTGCCCTTTAGTCCTTATTCAAGCCATTTAAAAGCCAAACTTTGAAATTGTTACAATAAGGGCCCTCATTTCCATATTTTCCAAATGAGAGCAAAATGTTCAAGAATTGAATTGTAATAGACGAATTTTTTTCTAGAAATTCATCAAAGAAAGCTTCCATTCTAGCTCTATAGTCTCATAGATTCTTATGGACTAGAATTGATCAACAGAAGCACTTCGGGTGAGCTCCGATTGATTTCTTCACCGAAGTTCTTCAAGGGTATATTTCTGTAAACTTATACTATTCTTGAATTGATTCTGAGTGTGCATGTTGATTAATTAAGTTTAATTCCACTGCATAATTACCTACTAAACATGCATTTGATATTAATTAACTTATACATGATTCACATGCATGCACCTTGAATAAGCATTAAAAAAATACAACTAGGGTCTAGCTGCAGGGAGATAAATTTCTCAGCACCTCTTGAAGATTTTAATGTAGTGCTTGGTATAGAGTTCTTAAGGTAATATAATATGGTGTCATTTTCGTGACACATCTATATGTGTATCATAGAGGTAGAACCTCATAATAGACAAGCCCAAAGGTAGGTGATCCAAGCCAAAAACCAATTCCAAACTTTTTTCTGTCATACAACTACAAGACGTTGCTAAGCGCAAAAAAGAGACATATCCAGCCATAATGTGGGAGACCAATGATAAAGTTAAAGAAGGCGAGGATGAACTACCAATGAGGGTTGTGAAAGTGCTGAAAAAATATGAAGGGGTCGTGCCAACTATCATACCAGAAAATGTACCATCAAGAGGGGAGATTGATAAAGGGGATAAGTTGGAGTTAGGGTTTAAGCTTCCAATTATTATGCAGATGCCTCAACCAAAATTAAGTAAGTTATAGGGGGTAGCTCAAAGAATTTTTAGGTTTATAAGTCAACCAACAACCTAATGCATTATATCGTGTGTATTTTCAAAACAAGAAATGGATTAGAGATAACCGGCGGCATGTCAAGTATAATGCGAGAGACTTAGTGATAGAGATGATACTTCTAACATAATATAAATCAGAATGCCCCCTTTACAAGGGCCTTGATCGTGGGAACGATGAGCTATTTCTAGTTGGCAATGTCTCGTGTAAGGTGGGGTTACCTTCGAAATAGGGGGCTGCATTCAATATTTCTCACAAGTTGTTGAAAGCTATACTATAGAGGTACGGAAGGCATAGAGCATAAGCCACACACCTAGAACCTTTAGAGATTTTCACATTTGATGATAAATAGGCGAAACTGACGTAGAATAAGCGTTGATGGGTTTATGATTTCATTCACAAAGACGAGGGTTGTTGATATCATTCAACAAGACAAAATAAAATTAGCTCAAAAAAATCAAAATTCTAAACTAAACTCTTTATAGAGAATTCCACTTTTCATTAATCATCAAAAGCTATTGAAAAATACATAAGTTACTAGTTTAAATAATAATTCTTAAAATAATTCTCCAAGCATAGAAAAAGCCAAATTAAAGTTCCAAGACAAACTTAAATACCAGATTAAAGTTCCTAGACAACACAAACATCAAAACATATTAAATGAGCACTAAAAAATAGCTATAAAAGCTACATGACTAGATTCAATGTTTCTTTAACTCCATTAAGCATAGTTGACTTCAAATTGGGCTTCGGTTGCATATTGGGCTTCATATTGTGTGCTAACCATTGGCTGATGTACCTCATCACTCTCCTCAACTTGGAAAGAACTCGTCTTGAAGTGATCATATAAATTGCCTTCGGGATAATAGATGGAGATATCATCGAGTAGGTCTATCACATATGCATTATCATTGATCTTTTTCAAAACTTTGAAAGAACCATAACATTTTTACCTTAGCTTGCTATGAATTCCCACAGGTAACCTCTCCTAGCATAAATAAATCATCACTTTATCACCTACCTCAAACACTTATTGCTTTTGATGTTTGTCTATAGTTGCCTTGTATTTGAGATTATTTTTCTCCAATGATTATAAACCTCTTAGAATATCTTTGAATAAGTATTCGCAAAAGCAAACGTAACTGTACTATAACCTACATTACATGAAAGTTTAACTAGATCTACAACATGCCTTGGACTTTTAGTATAAACAACAGATAAAATATTCCATCCAAAAGAATGATTGACTGAGTTGTTGTAAGCAAACCCAGCTTGTGCCAAAGCGAAGTCCCATTGGCCTTTCTTATTTCCACATATGCATCTAATCAAATTCCCCAAAGAACAGTTCACCACTTCTATTTGGCTATCGGTTTGAAGATGTCCCGTGCTAGAAAACTTCAATGTAATCCTAAATATTTTCCATAAATTTAACCAAAAGGCTGCAAAAAAATTGTTATCCCTTCTGAAATCATAGAAAGGGGTACACCATGCAAACGAACAACTTCTTTAAAGAATATCTTGGCTACATAATATGCATCTGTTGTCTTTCGACATAAAATAAAGTGTGATATTTGATAAAGTTTGCGCTTACGTGCCATCCCTGTTTGTATGAATATTTATTTTAAAATATTTATACAATGAATATTTTATTAAATCGCTAATAACTTTTATTAAATGATACTAAAACTTGTAACATTATAGACATTGTATGATCTAAAGGAGTTCAAATCTAGTTTAAAGGAGTTTAGATCAGTGTTAAGAGTTAGCAATGCTAAGAGTTATAAATGCTAAGGGTTAGTAGATTATAAGAGTCAATGAGATTTAAAGAGTTAAAACCCTGTTTATAATATGACAAATACCTGAGAGTCTACTTGTCATGACATAGTTGCAAAAAGTTACAAAAGATACTAGAAAATATCATTATATAAGTATGTTTTCAAACATAATATTCTTGATCTATGTTCACCAATGCGAGTCTATCGGTGAATCACTATTATTTAGATCAGTGTATGTCTATATCTGTATTGTACATATGATTATTCTTAACTGACCATGAGGTTAGTGGAAGCTCGTATAGACATGTAGGTATTCAATCAGAACTGGATATTGAACAAACTCACGAGAATCCCAATAGATATACTATAAATCCGTCAAAGAAAGGTCCCCTCAAGTTGAGTAGTATTCATGATTTTGTGACCTGAGCGCCATGGTGGACTTATGAGTAATCCACCATCTTTGGTTCCACGTATATCAGAGACCTTTCATGCTCTAGCTGCTACATGTCGCTGGGTATGGTCCAATGCTCATAAAGTTTAGTGTACGTAGATACGAGATCTGCTAGCTCATATAGATGGGCTGTATCTTACAAAGCCTTATGGCTATAAGCAATGAACTCAGAAAAAGAGTTTCCTACAGGGTTGAACAATATACGCAAATAACAATATAGCAAAAGTATTTGCGCATATTGTTCATTAAGATACGAATCTGAAGATAATTCACGGATAAATTTATGGAGATTTGACAGTGATGACCTGTCCATCTATGATATAATGACGAAATGATTATACAAATATGTAGTAACCTCAACATGTATGGTCTAAGGCGCTAATTTGTTATATCCGTGACGTATGCGTGAGGCATCGATCACGAACTTATAGAATAGTTTTATTTGACAAATCGAGCATAAACTTAGGGAGTCCCAAAATAAAATGTACTCTTTGTGCACTTGGGCAGCGTACTATATTGAATAGTTCAATAAATTAAAATCCAGTAATTTACTATGGTTAAGTTAATTAAAGTATATAGTTAAATAGTGGGACCCACTTTAGATTAACTTTGTAACCTAGTAAGGACATAAAAGTAAATTCACTTAATGATTATTTAATTATTAAACAATTAAAATAAATATTTATTTATTTAATAGTTAAATAAATAATTTAACTTAACTATAGTTAAAAGTTAACCATATAGTTAAGTTAAAGTTAACCTTATTTAATGGTTAAGTAATTGTTAACCTAACCATAGTTAAGTTAGTTAACTAAGGTTAAAATATTTAAATATTTATTTAACTTAAAGGATAAGTTAAACTAGCCTAACTAGGGTTAAATGTTAGCTATGGTTAAGTTAATTTAAATGTAAATTTAAATTAAGTGAAATTAAAATCAAATTAAATTCATTTGTATATATTTGAAATGTGAAGATTATTTTTGCTAAGTGTACGACCGATCAAACTAAAATAGAAAGAGAAAGAAAAATTGTTTTCTTATTTTAAATTTAACTGTTGAATTTAAAACCAAGTTTTCTTTTTATTAGGCTTAAATGTAATTAAGCAAAAATAAGTGTGATTTTATTGATTAAGTGTTAATCAAAGAAAAATCAAAAACTTATGTTTAATTTGTTAAATAATTTGCTGGATTAATATGTTGTCATTCTAGATAATCAATCCCACCCTTATTGATTACTAAGTTTGACAAAGTTTGCATTTTAGGTGGACTTCAAGTAATTTTGATCCAAAGGCTTCAAGGGTTAATTCTCAATTTCAGTTATTAATTTGATTAATATGTAATAATTGTGTTTATTATAAATTTTTATGCTTCCACTATGCATATACATATATATGTATGAGATATGTATATTTTGATTATAAACACATATACTATATGCATGCATCCTAAATATATCAACACTCGACAATATTTTAAAAATCGATCAACCACCACAAATGCGGCATCACTTCCCCTTTGGGTTCTTGGTAAACTATGTACAAATCCATAGAGATGTCATCCCAAGATGCATTAAGAATAGACAAAGGCATGTATCATCATATGTTTTGTGACTGCCCCTTGCTTGTTTGACACGTTTGACACCTTTGCACAAATTTTTCAACATCTCTTTAAAGTTGAGGCAAGTAGTAACATTCATCTAAACTAGCTATGGTTTTGTCTCTACCTACATGGCTGCTCTAGTCGTTAGAATGCACTTTTCTTAGCAACTTGTCACACAATAAGCCCCTTAAAATGCAAAATCTATTCCCTTTGAACAAATACCCATCTTGGAGCAAATATTCACCAGGGCTACTTCATTAGGTACTTAGTCCAAACATCACCAAAATCTTCATCATTCTCATATAGCTCCTTAAGTTGTTAAAAACTTAAAACTTCAGTAGAAATAGTAACAAGTAGAGTGGCACGACGACTTAAACCATCTGTTACTCGGTTGTAATTCCATATTCATAAACAATAACATAATTGAATCTTTCAAGATAAGTTTTCTACCTAAACAATATACGATCAATGTGTTTCTGCCCATGAAAGTGTGTGAGAGATTGGCGATCAGAGTAGACAATGAACTCTTTAGGAAAAATATACTTTTCCCAAGTCTTAAGAGCACGGAACACAGCATAGAGTTTTTATTGATACGTTAACCACTTCTGTCTTGCTTCACTTAACTTTTCACTAAAGAATGCAATGGGTTTTCTTTCTTGAGAAAGAACAGCTCTTATTTCAATCCCACTTGTATCACATTCAATCTCAAAAGTTTTGGAAAAATCAAGTAAAGATAAAATAGATGTTGTAGTCAATTTTTTTTTATCAATTTAAAGCTACGATCAGCAACCTCCCCTTATTAAAATTTTCCTTCCTTCAAGCAATCGGTAACGGGTTCCATAATAGTATTGAAATATTTGATGAACTTGCAATAGAAAGTCGTTAGGCCATGAAAACTCCTTACATCCGTTGTGGTTTTCAGTTTTGGCCATTCTCTAATAGCTTTCACTTTTCTTCATCTACATGAATTCCCTAACTACTTGCAATAAATCCTATGAGTACTAGTCTGTTAGTTAAAAATAGACATTTCTTTAGGTTTATGAATAGCTCATTCTTTCTCAACACAACTAAAACTTGCCTAATATGATCAAAGTGCTCCTCTGCATTCTTACTGTAGATCAAAATATCATCAAAATAGACAAAAACAAAGTAGGACATAAAGGGTTTGAGTATCTAGTTCACAAGATGCATGAATGTGCTTAATGAATTAGATAACCCAAATGGCATGACTAGCCACTCATATAGCCCATCTTTTGTCTTGAAAACTGTCTTCCATTCATCTCCTACACAAATTCTAATTTGGTGATATCCACTCTGCATATCTATCTTCGTGAATACTTTAACACCAGTCAACTAACCAAGTAAGGCATCAAGCCTAGGGATGGAAAACCAGTACCTCAAGGTTATTTTTTGATAGCACGACTGTCCACATATATCCTCTAAATTTTAGCCTTCTTTAGAGTAAACAGGGCAGGTACGGCACAAAGACTAATGCTCTCTCATATGTGCCCCTTTTGTAATAGCTCATCTACCTTCTCCTTCAAGATTTGATGCTCCTTTGGACTCATACGATAATGAGGCAAATTTGGCAAGCTAGCTCCAGGAATAAAATCAATGCAATACTGCATATCTTGCATTTGAGGCAATTGTGTTGGTTCTGCCATTACATCAATAAATTCTGTCAAACAGCCTTGAACCTCCTTAGGTGCCACTTGTATGGTTTGATCCACTCCCTCACTATTAGAACAACACAAGATTTGGCACTTTTTATTTCCTCTTCAAACTCATCCTCTCTAAAAGCCACGGACAGTAATGTCTTGTCCTTTACTTTTGCAAAGTGTTCTCTCGTTGGTTTGGGACTACATATTGAGATTTGTGCTTACGTGTCATCCCATTATGTATAAATATTTAATGATAGTATTTATACAATTATCATTTTTAATAAAATCGTTAATATTATTTATAATAAATGGTAAGATGCTTGTAACGTTTCAGACATTGTATGATCTGAAAGAGTTCAGATATAGTATAAAAGAGTTTAGATCAGTTCTAAGAGTTAACAACACTAATAGTTAAAAGTACTAAAAGTTAATGGTAGTAAGAGTTAGCATATTAATAGAGTTAGCAAAATTTAAACAGTTAGAGTCTTATCTGAAATAGGATAATGACCTGAGAATATATTTATAATGATATAGTTGTAAAGAGTTGCACATGGTGCTAAGAAATGTCATTATGTAAGTATATTCTCAAACATTATGTAAGTATATTCTCAAACATTATGTTCCTGATCTAATTCCATCGATGTGGGTCTATCAGTGAAACCCATTAATATAGATTAGTGTATGTTTATATCTAGATGGTTCAGATAGTTAGTCTTAGCAAACTATGAGCTTAGTGGGAGATCGTATAGATATATAAGTATTCAATGAGGACCGAATATTGAACAGACTCACAAAGACCTCCAATAGATATCTCATAAAGCCGTCAATGAAAGGTCTTCTAAGTTGAATAGTATTTATGGTCCTTTGACCTGAGCACCACGGTGGGCTTGTGAGTGATCCACCATACTTTGGTTCCACACATGTCAGAGACCTTTTATGGTCTGACCATTGTGTATCGCTAGTTATGGTCCAATGCTCATAGAGTTCGATATGTGTAGATATGGGATTCATCAACTCATATGAGTGGGTTGTATATCTTAATGCTCCAAGATTGTATTTCAGAAAGTCTTGTGGCCACAAGCATAAACCTCAAAAAATATATTCTGAAGGGATAAACAATATCACAAAAGTGTTTGTGGATATTGTTTAAGGAAATATAAATCTGGAGACAAGTTGATGGTTGAGCAAATAGAGATTTGACGGTGATGATCTATATCTCTGCTATTTTAGGATATAAATGATGAAGGGATTATATAAATATGCAATAACCTCAACTTACATAGTCTAACGCGTTGATTTGTAATATCCGTAACGTGTATGTGGGGTATCGTTCATAGACGTATGAAGGAGCTCTATGTGACAAATTAGGTGTGGACCTAAAGAGTCTCACAATATGAAGTGTACTCGTTGAGCACTAGGGTAGCAAACTGGATTAAATAATTCGATCCAATAAATTCCAGTAAAATAGAATAATTATTTTGAGATCTCTCGAGTTGTGCATTTGTCAAGACGTAATTGTTAAGTACATCATTGAATTAATTAACAAGAGTTGTTAATTAATAAGATGTTGACAAGTGAAAAATTTATTCCATGATTTACTTTTACCTTAGTTTTACCATTTAACCTTGGTAGTAAAAACTAGTAAGGTAAAATGTAATTATTCAAAATTGTTTTGAATAATAAAATTAGATATTATTATTATATTATTAGATAATATATATATTAATCATGGCCATTGTATTTTAACATAATTAGGGGCCTAGATGTTGGCCATTAATTTACCTAATATGATTAAAATAATTATATTTGTTAGGTAATATTTAGGTGACCATTATTCTAGTACTTAATAAATTAATCTAAGTGAGAGACCAACAATTAAATTGGTGGAGCACTTGTTTTTATTTTATCAAAAAGTGTTGAATAACAAAAATAAAATTTGGCTAACAATTGAATATATTATTATAAAAAATTGATACAAAACAATTCAATTCATTCAATTTGGAAGTGCAAAAATCGGCCAAGGCATGGAGAGGTAAAAGATGTTTTTGTTTTTTTTCTTTCAAGCGAAAACATAAAAAACCTTTCTTCTTCTTCTTCTCTCATGGATGGCTCAAAATGAATGAAAAGAAAATAGAGAAAAGATAATTATTTTAAATAAGAGTTGTTCAAAATAATTATCCTATGAAAATTGTTTCTAAGAATTAATATAAGAGTTGTATGTAAAATATTTGTCATCTCCATTTAAGAAACAAAATTGTATTCAAATAGTTTGAATACATGTTGCTGAAAATTCTAAAAACTAAGCTATCATTCTAGCTCCATAATCCCACCAAACCGTTATGGACTAAAATTGTTCAACAATTCACTTCAAGGTGAGCTCTTCAATTAGATTGTTGGAGGACTTGAAGATTTTGTAAAGCTACCTTCATTAGGTAAGTGTTATTTACATTTTAATTTTATATACACAATTGTTCATCATGTATAAATTATTGTATAATAGTTATACTTGAGCATATATGTGATATATGTGGTTAAATTTGCTAAATTAGGTGTATATGTTAACATGCTTTTGCTGCGTGTAGTAATTTTTAAAATTACGCATACACTCGTATGTCACACACTAGATTTTCAATACTACAACTATCCTCTTATGATCCCAAGTGAAGCTATAGGTATTGTCCCTTCCTTTGTGAGTTGCATCAACATCAAACTGTCATAGCCTGTCTAGTAATACATGGCAAGCATCCATCTCCACGACATCTCAAAGAACTTCAGATTTATAAGTCTTTCCCAAAGACAATGGCAAATGGCATTGTTGTGTAATTTTTATACTAGGTCCCTTCTTTATCCAACTAATGTTATACGGGGCTAGTTGTGGCTGTGTTTTAAGCTTAAGATGTTCAACAAGTCTTTATAAAACTAGGTTTTCACAAGTACAACTACTAATCACAAGCTTACATACTTTGTTAGCCATATAGCATTTACCTTTAAAGATCCGTTTGTGTTGTATTTCATCAAGTTATGATGGAGTGTATAACAACCTCCTTACAATGCATACCACTTCCTCACCGTCTTCTTCGACCACTTCAAAGTTAACATCTTCTTTTCTGTTTTTTGCTCATCATAGTCCTCTTCATGCTCATGCTGGGTGACATTATCAATTTATGTCTAGGACAATCACTATATTTGTGCCCTATCTCATTGCACTTAAAACATCGAATTCCTTTCAAACCGTCTAGTTTTTCCTTCCTCTTTGCTTCTGTTTCTTCAAACTAGCTTCCTTTCTTTTGCATTCTGAAGGTTAATCCGTAGATTTTGTAGAAGAAAACTTGGAAATAGGTCTGACTTCTTGGAAACCTCATAGTCTTCATGATTCGCTCAGCTCTTAATACCAAGTTTTGAGCTTGATTAATTGACCATATTGGTTGCATGGCCAATCTATCTTAGATCCTATCATTTAACCCATTTACATATCTAGCCACTTGTTGGTTCTTCGTTTCTGTCAAGTTACACCTAACTTGCAACTTTAGGAACTCTTCTGTATAAGATAAAACAAAGTGAGTTCCTTGAATGCAATTCTAGAACTATTGGAATAAATTTTGTTCACAATCAAAAGGTTAAAAAAAATGCCCCTTTAAAAATGTCTTCATTTGGTGCCAATGACGAACAGGTGCCTGTCCCCTTAATCTCTGACCTTCTTGATGGCATTGCTATCAAGCACCTGCACCCTCATGTAGTTTGTAGGCCACTAAAGCTACTTTACATTCTGGCTTTACATTTATAATTTCAAAGAACCTATTTACCTCATACTCTTAATCTAAAAATTGTTCAATATCAGCAACACCATTAAAAGTATGCAAATTAACTTTTTTCCTTGTAAGTTTCATCACGTTGGTGTTGTTGTCTCCCCCTTGGCAAAAATTCGACATCAATTTCACCATCAATTTCCTCTTCTCCTAAATAATCCACTGGAGGGGCAAAATAGTTAAGCCTCCTTCGTGCAACAATGGCTGCTCCTCTTGCTCGCGGCCTCACTTTAATCTCATCTTCGGCTTTCTCCTCTGAATTAACATTAATGGGGACAAATTGAGGCTGCCTATACAGTCTTCTCCTTGCCGCCATTTGTTCTTGTTGTAGTGGATCATTAGTTCTCAAAGTTATAACTAACTCTGTCAATACTTCCATGTGTTCTTGTATATCTCTCAAATACTCCGTTATACATGCTTTCAACCTTTGTTCAAAGACATTTAAATGATCTCCATTCAAGTCACTGAGGCCTACCATCTTAAGACAAGGCTCTAATACCACCTGATGCAGGATAAGCATTGATGGATTCATAATTTCGTTCACGAAGTTGAGGGTTGTTGATATTGTTCGTAAGTCGAAATAAAATTAGCTCAGAAAAATCAAATTTTGAAACTGAACTCTTTGTAGAGAATTCTACTTTTCATTAATCATCAAAATCTATTAAAAATACAGAAATTACTAATTTAAATACTAAATTCTTAGAACAATTCTCCAAGCATAGAAAAAGTCAAACTAAAGTTTCAAGACAAACTTAAATATCATATTAAAGTTCTTAGACAACACAAACAACAAAACATATTAAATGAGCACTAAAAAATAGCTATAAAAGCTAAATGACCAAATTCAATGTTGTTTTGACTCCATTAAGTATGGTTGATTTCAGATTGGGCTTAGGTTGCATATTAGGCTTCATATTGTTTGCTAACCATGGGCTATTGTACCCTTTCAACCCATCTTGGATGGACAATATGAAAGAGGAACTAGCCTCCAAGTCGTGAGTACTCTATCAAGTGGAAATGGTTACCCAATATTGAAGCAAGTTGGGTACATGAGGGTGCACTACAACAGTTGAAAAAATGAGGTGCGCAAGTTCTAGCGAAGATGTGACGAAGGCGTTGCATGAATTTGGTATGGGAGAATGTCACTCTCTAAGTATTCTCAAGCATTTTTTTTTCGAATATTTGGTGCGTGACAAAACCTCCTAGAGGCTACGTGGGCTGGTAGAGTAATTCGTGAGCCAGAACTTCTAGAAGACCTGTTAACTTGAGAAAATATCCAGGTCAAGTCTGGGACTTATAAAAAATGTACACCCTTATTAGGAGGAGAATATTTCACAAAATATTTGTTGACATATTAGAATATTCTTTGGCATATTTTTTTATCTTGTATATATACCATTAGATCGATATATAACATCTTAGATCTTATTGCTGATTGTATAGAGATAGTAATATATAATGAGAGTACTCTCAATTGTACAAATATATTCTTAACTTGTAATCTCTTTCAAATATAAAAAAAAATTTCTCAAACAATTAATGTGTGTCTCTCTTTCATCTCCTTTTTTATATAGTGTTTTTTAAATTGCTTAACATGTAAAGCATCTGATTTATAATAAAAAAAACTCCATAACACATGGAAGAGATGCATTGACGACCAGAAGCCAAAACTCGACCCTAGTCAAGCACCCCGTAAGAGTTAATTTTTAGAGAGCCATGGCTCGGAGGTTCCGGGCAGCAGGAATTTGAATATTTCACCAAGTGGTGTAATCATGTAAAAGAGACTTTGAATCATTCCACAGCTGAATCAGCATCCAAAACACAATAGGAATGAACCCATTGATTTTTTGAATTCCAAATCCTCAGTGGAATAATAAAGTTTAAAATTATTCCTGCACTACTAACAAGCCTCTATATTTGATTAAATTCAGAATCAACTTTTAATAGAAATTAATTAAAAAAATGCGTCTGCTGCATACTTTAAAAGGTTGAAATTGCCCAACCCTCTTAGTCATAGATTTTGTTTTTTGGTTCCCTTGGACTTGTAGATTGCACTTGGGCTGAAATGAAGCACGAACTTCTCTGCTCTTGGGTTTTTTGTTAAACAGAACCCCAATTTTTGCATATCCATTTTTTGTTGGTTTAAAAAATTAAAACGAAGTAGCATTTAGTTTTATTGCTCTAATAGTAATATTTGTACACCTTCTAATCAAAGGTTCGAGTCCTGAAAAGAATTAATGAGTTATTTTCTTTAATTTATAGTAAAATTGAGTTGTAACAATTAATGAGTTGAGTTGTAATTACAGTTGAGTTTTTATGTGAGTTGACAATTAATGAGCTGAGTTGTAATCACAATTGAGTTTGTATTTGAGTTCACAGTTAATAATTGTAATGAGATGTACACTGTATATATAAAAAAAAAATTAAAACGAGGACCAATATGCCTCGAAAACAAGAGCAATATATCTGAATTGTGACTTGTAAATATTACGTTTTTATATATTGTTAATTTGCGCTCGGAGGGTATGTTTGCAAACCCGAACTTTATTGTATTATTTGAAGAATATGTCTTAAAAAAATTTATTCTGTCTTTGGCTATGAAATTAAAATGGATTGTATTATATAAAAACATAAAATAGTACACTTTATAGTAGAAAAAATTAACCCTTGTAAGGAGTAGGATTAAGAGTGGACTGAACAACTTTATTTCATGTAATAATTTATAAAATGAAATAAAATTATTTTAATTAAAATAATGACATTATATGATACAATAACATCATTTTAAACACATACAATAATATTATTATTTAATATGTAAATACAATAATAATAATATTATTATTATTATTAAAGTAATACAATAATATTAAATACAAAATGACAACAACAATAATAAATTAATAATAGCAGTTATAACAATATAATCATAACATTATTAAATAATAATATAAAATATTTTAAAAATAATAAATAATATTAAAAATTTAAAAATAAAAGTATTTAAAATATTAAATAATATTAAAAAGAATTAAAAAAATGGGCAATTTTATTAAAAAATAATAACAACAACAACAACAACAAATAATGATAATAGTCGTATCAATATAATACTACTTATAATATTGTTTTTAAATACTAAAATTACTATTTGTAAAATAATATTAAACAATTATTATTTTGTTATAATAATAATAACTGTGATAAAAAAAATCATTTATAAAGTAATACTAAGTAGTTATTATTTTATTATTAAAAAATTGATAAAAAAATAACAAAATAATAATAATAATAAATAAAAGCAATAGTGGTAAACTAAAAAAAACCTAATAAAAATGTATATGATGTACATTATAATTCAATAATCCAATAACAAAATCAAACATAATATTGTACTAAGTTTAATATATTCCAATCGATTTCATTCCATTACAATTCAATCCAATTTCTTTTATTATCCAAACACACCCTACAGAATATATGTTAATATGTTAAAATTAAAAATAAAAATAAATAAATAATCAATATGATTCATTTTCTCCATAAATAATTTTTCTTAATTAATTTTTCATATCGACAACGACCCTTAGTTTGTAGTTGTCACCTACTTTCCTAAAGTGATGTTTGGTTAGATGGAAAGGAAGGTGGAATACAATGGACCTTGTTCTTATAAGAATTTTTTTGTTTGGTTGACAAATTTAGTAAGAAATAGGAATTTTTTATTAAATCTTTTCTAACCTATTCACTTTTCTTTTTTTATACATGGAAAGAGGGGAACCAAACTTAAGACCTAAAGGCTGCAAGCCCTTAAACCATTGGACCATCTTAAGTAAGTGCAACCTATTCACTTTGTAAAATTATTATATTTACTCTCTTTGTAAAATAATTAAAAAAATAAATTAAAATTTTAAACAAATAAGTAAATTAATTCTTTTCATAAAATAAATGGAGTAATATTTAATAAGTACAAATATTATTTAATTTAATAATATTATTTAATTAATATAGAAATTATAAATTAAAATTAAGAAAAAAAATTAAAATATTTGTCTCAACACTAATGCTAGGAGCTACTACCCTAATACCAACACCTTGGGATCCTTGCCCACGCTAAATCCTAATCTTATCTCTTAGACCTAGAATCCCACATGAGACTTGAGACCATGACACGGGAATCCTAAACCTTTTCTATCCTACTTACTTTGTTAAATTATAATATTTACTCTTTTAGTAAAGTAATTAAAATAATAAACTAACAATTTCAAACAAAAAAGTTAATTAATTCTTTTAAGGAAATAAATAGATTAATATTTAATAAGTACAAATATTAATTAATTTAATAATATTATTGATATAAATAGAAATTATAAATTAAAATTAAGAAAATTAAAATATTTGTCTCAACACTGATGATAGGAGCCATTACCCTAACACTAGCACCTTAGGGTCCTTGCCCTCACTAAATCCTAGTCTTATCTTTTAGACCTAGAATCCCATAATAAGACTCAAGATCTAGACACTAGAATATAGAGGGCATTTGCCTCTCTGAATCTTGACTTGACCTTGAGAATCCAAGACTTGATCTTATAGACTTAAGAATAAACATTAAAACTCAAGACTTAGCACCTCGACTCATGAGCCTTGCTCTCCAAAACCTTGACTCATAAGCCTTGTCTCCTTAAACCATGACTAGCCTTAAGACCCAAGATGACCCCTTAAACCTAGGACACAACTTTAAAAGTCGACCACCCAATATCATAAATCAGGAAAAGAGAGAGCAAAACCTCACGTCTCAAACAAAACCCCCTAAAACTCAAAATTAAATTGAGTGTTAAGAAAAAAAATTATATTATTTAATAGTTACAATAAAAAAAAATGCCTTTGTTTCCCCTAAAGAATCTAACCCAGGTCTAGTTTGTCTAAGGGGCCTTATGTAATCTATGAACTCGGGCTCAAAAGATTATAGGGCATCTCGTCTTAGGCCTACCAAGGAAGGCCCATTATATGAGCACCCTGGGCTTAAGCCCGTTATCCAAGTCAAAGGGATATCCTTAGAACTCACCTACAGCCCTCAACCCTAATAGTTCCCAAGCAATTTGTTTAAGTCAAGCTGACCACTAAGCCTCTGAAGGTAGAGCAAAGGAGATATGCATCACCCAAGGACTTTAATTGTCATTTTTCCTTAGAATCTCGGCTTTTCAACATAAATCATACTTCTACAATCTTGGAGTGAGTCCAAATCAGAAAGGTAAATATATGCCCTAATTCTAATAGAACTCAATATAACTTAATAGAGAAAAGCCAATACAAATAATGCTAAAATAACTAAATAAAGAAAGACTTTTTGGAAAGAACTAAAACCCTAAAACTTCCTTCCCACAAATAAAAAAAACTCTCTTTTATTGCCTGCTCATTTTTATCCTAACCTTTTTTCATATACTCATTACTAACTTAACTATTAGAGAATCATCGCCAAGAACAATTTATGGTATGACTTAACTATGTTATATAGTTGTAGGAGGGTTTTAGAGTTTAGCATGCATCAAGGGAGATTATCTCATCCGATCTTGTAAGAGATCCAATTTCTTCTTCCTAGGGTTAAAAAAATTCAGCATATAGGCGCAAAATTTTTAAAAATTCTACGATCAGCAATTTGGTGTCATGTGTGAGGATAAATTAAAAGCTATAAATTGCAATCATTCAAAGGCAGAAAAGATAATCGCCCAATTCATCACTACCCGAGATAATGAGTAAAACTAGTAATTGACAGAGTATTATGACCAGACAAATCAACAATGGTCAATAGAGTTATGGGATGACAATGTGGCATACTATGAGGAGATCACCAACACCTGGCAGATCGAGTTAGAGAAATAATTAGAGAAAGTGAGATAAGAAAAAAATGAGTTAAAAGAATTATTAGAAATAGAGCTCAAGAAGCACATAAGGTTAAAGGAGCAATATAAACCCTAAAGAGCCACCAATCGACAAGTAGGCTTGTCGAATTCAAGGAAACCTCTCCTGCCTATTGGAAATAATAGGCTTCCCACCCAGTTCCCTCAAGAGCAAAACTAGAATGAAATACAAAAACATTCATTTAGGGAAGAAAGTCAACTTTATAGCAAGAGGTCGTGCCGAGAACATATTAATCGAGCACTTACATACTCAAAAGTTGATGACTTGGGCAAATGAGAAGGAACCATGGTGTGGAGGAGAACAAAGATAATTTAGATGAGCATGATGCTTGAAGGATATTATTGAACAAAATAAACTTAGAGAAAGCATTAAAGATAAGCATGGTACTAAAGATGCCTTTAGAGAAAAGGTCTAAGGACTAAAAGAGTGGCTACACGAGTTAATAAAGAGTAAAGAGATGAAAGAACTTCCTTCCTAAATCTAACTGAGACGGTTATGAAGTCTCCCTTAATCGACGAGCTTAGAGATATAGAATTGTCTGTAACTTTTTGTTTGCATAGCCACTAGACCTATAAAGACATGATCAACCCATACCATTATATGGATCAAGTGATCAACTTGTTATGCATCACAAAATTAAGGTACAACTTGATTCATATGAATTTAAAAGGACAAGCTCTCATTTGGTAACAGCGAGCTAATAGACAAGTTTGTTTAACATTTTCAAGAAGTCTATGAGTTAACTAAAAACCTTTAACAGTTAGAGAGGCTCAAGTAAGGTCGAACAAAGAGTTTGAAGGATTTCATAGTTTAATTCCATAAAAAGTTATCCAACTTGGAGCTTTTGACCTACCAGTTGCTTTAGCGACTCTAAAAGCATGGCTAAGGTTAAATCAATTCTAATATTACTTGTCTGAGAATCTAATCACAAACTATGCAACTACCTTTAACTAAGCACCTAAGTATATAATAATCGAGAAAGATGAAGAAGAAGCGAAGATGACAGCTCAACAGATTCCTAAGGAAAAGTACAGGGTAAGAAGTTAAAAGAACTCCCTAAAGAAGAATGTTTAAGGAATGTATAAATCAAACGACACCCAGGGCAGTGAAGTATACTCGGAGAGACTGACCGTACGAGAAAACCTAAGGTGAAAGAACGAAGAGGTTTCCCCCTAAAGTGGCGAGAATCCAAGAAGAAAACTTTATTGCCGCCACTGTGCCCCTGGAGATTATATTTGAGATCATTAAAGAAAAAGGCTTACTCGAGAGCCAAATTCCATAAAAGTGCCTACAACACGGCGTAATAGGGTTAAGAGGTGTAAATTTCACCAAAACCATGGGCACATAACTAGTGAATGCCATCATCTGAGAAAGCAAATGGATTAGCTAATCAAAAATGATATTTGAAGGAGTTTAGAGTTGATTGAGAACAAAATGAGCTTTAGTAGACTAAGAACTTAGATCTCAAGCCCTTGACTTAGCTGGGGATAACCATGATAATATTAAATGGCCTAACATTGGCTGGAGACTCTAATAGGCAAAGAAAGAACTACTTTAGTATTTCATTGTGAAACACCAAGTGATGTGCAACACCCTAACTATTAAAAAGTCTCATGTTCAAGTTGTTCCTATCATGTTTGACAATGAGGATGCCTGAGGGATTAGTTATCCTTATGATGACAAACTGGTAATTTTAGTACAAGTAGCAAGAGCTGAGGTCAATTGAGTGTTTATTAACCCTAGATGCTCGATAGACATTATTTCAATAAGCCACTAAATGACCTCGGTATTAAGAACTTGAAAAGTAAAAAAGCTCAAAATTCTCTATATAGATACGGAGATGGTTGTGTCATGCTCCTTAGAGTTGTCAGTTTACCTCTGTCCTTATGAGAGAGGCCCTACCTGAGGACTATAATGGTGAGCTTTGTCATGATCGATTATCCATTCCCTAATAAAATCTTGTTGAGGTGACCTTTCATGAGGAAATTTAATGTAGTCATGTCCATTCATTATCTAAAGTTGAAGTTCTCGGTCGAAGATGGAGTAGAAATTGTCTCTAAGGATCAGAAGATGGTGAAAAGTTTCTACATGACCTCAATAAAGAGAACATTCTATATCTCGACAATAAATCTGAGGGAATATTGGATTTCCCAAGAAGATGGTGAAAATTAGTTCACAGCTGAGTTCAAGGATCAAAGATGGTTTAAGCACATTGGTTAGAAAGCTCTTTGATATTTTCTCCTGGTCTCATAAAGATATGTAGATGATAGATCATTCTCTAATATATAATGCCTTCAACTTAGTCAAGTAGAAAATAAGAATCTTTAATCATGATAGGAATGAGGTTAGGATAGTCAAGGTCGAAAAGATTTTAGTTTTAGGATTCACTTAAGAAGGTCACATCTCGAGTGGTTAGATAATGTGGTCGAGAAAGCTAACAGGATATAAAGAATGTGTGTAGACTTTATGTATTTGAACAAAACCTACCCAAAGATAATTTTCCTCTCCCAAAAAATTAATTAGTTAATAGATTCCACAGTCGGGCATGTACTTTTGAGTTTCATAGATGCCTTGTCAAGATATAATTAAATTAAAATGTTCCCACCTGACTAGGAAAACACCTCTTTCACTACTCATTATAGGAGCTATTAAAGAATATTGAGTCCATTTACTAGAAACATATTACAGACTATTTAAACCCTTGATTGGAAAGAGTATAGAGGTTTATATGGATGACATAATTGTCATACCCAGACCTAAAAGATCTGACACACGACATCACTTACATTCATTCAATAATATTTCTAAGCACATTCATTTTAATTTCTTTCAGAATTATATCAATTGAATTATGACTGGGACAATTAGTAAACCGGAGATACGCAGAGTTTTCTCAGAGATTAACACTCTACTACGTCACCAGTAGCAACTTTGTTACCGGAAGCCCAGAATATATTCATTACAAATTCTTACTTAAAATCAATCCATTACCACACTTGGTGAAACTTAAACTAAATCCAACCACACACAATAAAATAATACATAAGTATTTATTCAATAGGGACAAATCAAATATCTTATCACACGTGCCTCTAAATGAAACACTTAGCAACCTAACAACTTAGGGAACCCAAGGAACAGCAGAAGCCTTGCCAAATCCGCTAAGCACACATGTACTTTGTTTACCTGAAATCACCATAAACTATAATGAGTATAAAACTCAGTAAGCATACTTGTTTTTCATATATCAAATACAAATACATATATGTACACAATGCATATGTATGATATATTATGATCAATCAAAATCATAATCTTATCAAATCACATATCATGTAAGCGCTTACACATTCTTTCAAAATATATAATAGGAATACTATCACTCAACTACTACTTAGTAGGACTTACACATCACATATCACATAATGAGCTAAATGTCACTCGTAGGTGATATGCCGTATGAGAGGAATAGTACAAGTGAGGTTTTAAATAACACATATATAATGCTCATGCCCGAAGGTAAAAGCCAAACCCTCACCCTAATCATCGGTGAGTCCTCTCATATGCACCAATACGCCACCACACAAATGTGATGACTCAATCTTCCTTTAGGTACCAATAGGATTCTCCCTACATACGGAACACATAACATATACCAATCCCGAAGGAAAGGCCACACATAAAGGCTCCAAAATCACATAAGATGCCTACTAAGTCAACAGTGAGTTCAAGCATCCTCAAAACAAAATGTTTCTCATGGACATATTACACTTTAAAAGCTCTCTTTGTTAAACACATTTCATTTTGAAAGCTCACTTTCAAAAATACATATATGTCATGTATGTCCATGCTCACATTCATAAACACATGCCTTCACATTTCATATCAAAATATATTTTGACATAACATAAACATATTCTTAACTATATTTACAAAATCATTCATAACACTTACTATGTTTATTGTGATTTCAGTAAAAAGTCTAGTATACTTACCTCGTAGCACTTTCAGGTACAAGGCTTAAACCCCCTTAACCTATCAATAGAGATTAATCATTTCATAAGCCTCATAATTCACACAAAATACTTTAAATAGCTTACAAAATTATACACGATGCATTTATCACATCAAATTGGTCTAAATACTTGGTTTCTCAAAACCTGTCATTCTGAACACTTACACTTAACAAAATTTTCTAATACATCAAATGATGTCCAATTATTCCAAAATCAGAATATATCATTCTTGACTTATATATCCTTCTTATATATGAATATTATATCAAAATTCCTACACAATCCATTCCATATACACCATCGAATCCAAACTACTAACCTGACAGGATCAAGATACTTACTGAACAGTATTCAATCTCCTAATTTTATAAAATCATATAATAACTCAAAAATTATAAAAATAACACATAATTACTCTTAACATATACATAAATCCATGATAAATATTTCACTTCAAAATCACTGCCAAAAGTATTTTAAAACTATTTTATTCCATAGCTTTAAAAATCTATTAATCAAATACTGCAATAAGCTAACACTCTTTAGAAAATCATAACAATTTAACCACATTGATCTAACTTCTCACTTTTGAGTATATCCTATTAGACACAAATTCGTAATTTTTAAAGATCATTTAATAGGCCAAAAATTGTTTGCCACTGTATCATACTGTTTACACAGGAAATTTCCAGAATTTCTGGGTCATTTTGGTAAATTCATTATACATTCAATTTCTTGAATTTTCAATCGATTCAAAGTCTCAGATAATTCTAAAAATGTCTAATTTAATATAATAAAAATTCAATACCAGAATAGAATCACAACAATTTATTAAATTTTTGGATCAAAAGACTATCAAATAGAAATTCTGCAATTCATCATGATTTATCAAGCTCTCTACATAGATCACCAACAATTCTTACAATATCTTACGAAATACACATCAAATACTCAATTATACATATTTCCAAAAATCAAAAATTAAAGGAATTAACTTAATTAATACCAATAAATTGAGAAATAGTTGTGATATACCTCTTAAAATCCAAAATTCTAATTTCTTCTTCTTTTTCTTCTTTTTCTTCTTTTTCTTCTTTTTCTTCTTCTTCTCTTTCTCTCCCCTTTCTTTCTCTCTTTTCTCACTCTAAAAGGGATAGCTCGACCAAAATGAGAGAATTAGGGTTTCAAAAGTGTATTCTTATACTAAGAGGCTAATTTTTTATATTTACAAATTTGCCCCTAAAACTTTCAAAGTATTACAATTTGGTCCCTAAAATAAATCTAAAGTCTTGCAAATAAACCCAATGCTAATAGTATATCCTTAACCTATACAAACACTAATAATAACAATATATAAATCAAGTATCGCCCACATATAAATATATATATATATATATATACTTATTCTTACCAGTTGTGGATATTGGGTACTACAATAATAGTTAAATCGGTACTAGTTGAGGATTATGTGGATGACTAAAGAAAATGGTTGAAATTTTGAGGGAGCATAATATAAAGCTAAATCAAGAAAATTTGGTGTTTAGAGCTAAGTCGGGCAAGTGCCATTAAGGAGATAAAGTCATTAAGAATAGTAAAAGAGATTTAAACGGTAATAGGTTGAGTTGCTACGCTCAATAGATTCATTTCCTAAGCCACAGGAAAAGGCTTTGAATTTATTTCAAGCTATTAAAAGAAAGGAGAAGACAATGTGAAGAGGCTTTCCAAAAAATTAAGGCCTACTTGGCTCAGCTTACCCATCTCTTGGTACCAAGGATCGAGGACTAGTTGTTCATCTATTTAAGTGTCTCAACATATGTTGTAAGCTCGATCTTGATCAAAGAAGAGGGATTAGTCCAAAGGCTAGTGTACTTTGCCAACAAAGCCTTATGAACTCCGAGAGTTGTTACCCCTCGGCCAAAAAGCTAGCTCTTACATTAGTCATATCAGAAGAAGAAAAAAAATGTGACCCTACTTTTAAGCCCATATAATAGTAACCCTCACCAAGTAGCCTCTGAGGCAAATTTTACACAAGCCGTCCTCTTGAGGTAATTAATTAGATAGACAATTGAGCTTAACAAGTTCAGCATCAAGAACACAATTGAAAATGACCATCAAAGGGCAAATCCTCATAGACTTTATGGTTGCATGCACATATAAGAATTTATTCATGTCATAAGAATCCTTTCCTAAAGCATCCTTAGGCAATTAGTTAGGCAAAAGCCCCTAAACCCTAGTTTAGACACTTGACATTGATAGGGCATTCAATTCTAAAAAATGAAAGTCAAGCATTATCCTCATCAGTCCAGAGGGATATGAGCATGGCTATGAGGTCTGATTTGGCTTTCTAAGTTCCAACAATGTGGCTGAATATAAAGCCCTCCTAGTTGGGCTGAAAGTGGCCTAAGCACTTATAGCCAAAAAGATCTTCATCAAGAACGGCTTACAACTAGCGATTAACCAAGTCAATAAAGACTTTGAGGCTCGAGGAGACCATATGGCCGTATACCTTTAGAAGGTGGACGATCTTATAAAGAGATTTAAAGAGGTTGTGATTTAACAAATATCAAGGGAATAGATCGTCTTGATACACCCAAGCTTAAAAACCAAGTAAATATTATCCACTCTGGGCTTCATGCACTCATCCCTCTGTTCGTGTTGTATGTGTGTGTGGTGTTACAGGTGAATGTGTACATTATTAAACAATTTAAATATCGTACATGCAACGCAGTGGAAATACACATTATATTATCTCATTACACTGATAAGATTAGGGTACTCACCCTTAGAGCGTGCTTGTAAACAAGTCTAGTTGTGGACGAGGTAGGTTTCCTCAAGTTAGACTAATAGTTTTCCCTTTTGGAATAATTTGAAGCAACACTTGCTTCTGGTTTATTTCTTTCTCTCAGACTGTATGTGTATTACTAATGCTTTTATATATTAATAGTTAACATTACAAGCTGAAGTAATTACTCATTTACTTTAATTCTCTCAGCCATTGTCTTGTATTTATAGGCAATTATTGCCTCACAATTACCCAATTAAGAAGAAGCAATTTAACATGTGTACTTTGATGACTCAGCAGCATAAAAGATTAATGGCAGCATAAAGAAGCAATTGATAGCCTATTTCATAAATCATTGCCAACACTTGCCACTTTTGAATTGAATCAAATTCTATTCAAAATGTCTCACGTATCGTTTTAGCTAATAAAAGTTTCACATATAGCCTTTGCCTCCAGATTGAGCCAATAGAAAAAGACATGATAGCCACATGTAATCTAATGACTATGCAAAATAAAAGATTAGTAAGGTGCTTGCTATTATTTACCAAATGAAGAAGTAATTAATGGCACATGACATATTAAGAGTGTGCCACCTCTTATTAAAAAGATTAAATCAAATTCAATCTAATTTTAACAATTGCCTTTTGGCCAATCAATATGTAACACATCTCCTTAGCCTTTAGTTTCATTCAGTGGATATATAATAAATGTAAAGGAATAATAAAATGAATCTAATTCATTTAAATGATAGCTATATCCACTAATGCTATACAAATTAGTAGCACAATTTGAGGCATACACTAGGTAGATAAAAGTGTCAAGTTACACTTGGCACAATCTTAGATTTAACACTTAAAACTTAGCTATTCCTTGAGAGACACTGAAATAAATAAATTTTCGAATGAAATATATTATGAAACAATAATTATTTCATAGTTTTATCCACCAATGTCCAATTTAGTACCCACACAATTTATTGGCATAATTTGAGGCATACACTTGGTAGATTAAAGTGACAAGTCACACTTGGCACAATCTTAGGTTTAACACTTAAATTTTAGTTACTCCCTGAGAGACCCTGAAATAAATTCATATTTTTTGAAAACTTTTCAGATCAAGCAATTCGATCTGATGCGCTACCCCCGTGTAAAATAAGTACACTTTATATAGTCAGACTCCTTAGGTTCATACTTATTTTGTCTCACGAATATGTCTGTAAATCCATAACCGATGCCCCCTTCCCTCCCCCCAAAAATGGTGAGTTGAACCATACAAGTTGAGGTTAATCTATATTCGTACAATCCCTCTGTCATATATATCCTGAAGAGTAGAGATATAGATCAACACCGTCAAGCCCCCTATTGCTCAATCATAAACTTATCTTTTCTATTCGTATTCTGATAAATAATATCCGCAAACTCTTTTGCAATATTGTTTATACCACAAGAAATTCTTTTTTGGGTTTAATGCTTATAGCAATAAGACTTCTTGGAATATAACCTTAGAGTATTTGGATATTTGACTCACTCATATGAGCTGACAGATCCCATGTCTACACATACCAGACTTTATAAGCATCGGACCATACCCAGCGACACCTAATGGTCAAACCATGAAAGGTCTCTAATATGTGTGGAACCTAAGTACGGTGGATCACTCATAAGCCCACCATGGTGCTCAGGTTAGAGGACTACAAATACTACTCAAATCGAGAAGATCCTCTATTGACAATTTTATGGGATATCTATTGGAGGTTTTCATTAAGTCTTGTTCAATATCCAGTCCTCACTGAATACCTCTATATCTATACGAGCTTCCACTATAGTCTACTAAGATTAACATTTGGACTATCCATATATAGACATGCACTAATCTGTATTAATCAATTTTACTCGATAGACCTTGCGCTGGTAAAAATAGATCAAGAACATACAATTCAAAAACATATTTATACAATGACCTTTCCTAGCAACGCTTGTAACTATTTATAACTATGTCATTGCAAGTATATTTTCAGGTCTTTGTCCCATTTCAAACAAGGTTCTAACTCTTCTGACGTGATCTAAACTCCTTCAGATGAATATAACTTTCAAAATGTTAGAAACATCTTACCTTATAAGAAATAATTAGCAATTTAATGAAATATTTATATATTGCATAAGCATGAAAATATAATATTTATATAAAAATTGAGATGGCACATGAGCATAAATTCCAACACCTTCACCCTCACAAATTTGCTTTTAGTTTTCACATAAACATCCTTTACCCAAAATGCATCTACTTAGTTTAACAGACCCAAGCTTTATAAGTTAACCTAGGCTTATCTTCATGAGCGATGAGGGATGTGAAAATCTCCTATCCTTTATGACCTCGCATCCTCGTAAAGGTCAGCCAGACCACACATTGGGTCATGAGCCTACTCTGGTACAATTTGTAACTTGAGCCTAACAAAAAAATATATACTATCCACTTTAGGCTTCATGCATACTTCCTTCACCATCACGGATTTGCTTTTATGATTTACACAAGTGTCCTTCACCTAAAATGCATCGACTTAGTTTAAGGGACCCAAGCCTTATAAGCTAACCTAGTAACTTCTTCACGAGCGATGTGGGATATGACACATATGGCAAATGTATTAGTATGATTAGCTTCAACTGAGGAAGCTTGAATACCTTGGTCGATACCCCTTGCGTTTGTTCTAGAGCCGAGCATTAAAAAATCAATAAAGGTGATGTAAGTGGATCATCATCCTAGTTGGATGGATCCAATCAAAAACTAAATAAAGAATGGGGAGTTACCACAAATTAAGTTAGAGGCATAACAACTCTGATACACATCAGCTCAGTACACACTGATTGATGGTAGCCTCTACCATCAAGGGCATTCCTATCTATATTTTAGATGTTTGAGGCCGGATAAAGCCGAGTACGTACTTTAAAACATTTATGAGCGAACCTATAAAAACTATTTTATGGCAGAGGCTTTGACCTACAAACCCCTGAGGTTAAAATAATACTAGCCCACAGCACTCCACTCCAAGTTGCTAAGGAATTTGTGAAGAGGTGTGATCCATGTTAGAGCTATGCTAATAACATCTATGTCCTTTTAGAGAGCCTAAAAACCATGTCGAACCCTTGGTCTTTTACTTAGTGGAAGTATGACCTGATTGGGCCTCTACCCCAAGGAAGAGGCTCAATCAAATACTTCATTGCCCTTATGAATTAGTTTACTAAGTGGGTAAAAGTAAAACTTCTAACTAATATTATAGGGATGAAAGCGAGGGATTTTATTTAGAGGAGTCTAGTCTACAGTTTAGGATACCACATGTAATTATCACCAATCATGAAAAGTAGTTTGCCAATAAAAGCTTTAAAGGCTTCTATGAGCAACTTAGCACACAACTCTGCTTTACTTCTCTAACTCATTCAAAGATTAATGGACAAGTGGAATCCTTCAATAAGCTTATCAAGAAACTGTTAAAGAAGAAATTGATTGAGAAATAGCATCAATCAATGAACTGCTTAAGGTGATTTGGGAACTTAGAATCACCAGTAAAATAGCCATTAAAGAAACCCCTTCTCCCTAACCTTTAGGTGCGAAGTCATGATCCCTGTAGAGGCTAGGATGTCAACCCATCAGGTGTTGTATTTTGAGGAGAAGGGGAATGAGGAGTTAATTGGAGAAATTATAGACCTCATTAAACAAATAAGAGAATTGGCAAGGTTTTGAACCATGACATACCGACAAATGGTTTCTTGGTATTCTATTAAGAAACTCTAAGCATGAGAACTTGCAGAAAGAGACTTAATCTTAAGGAAAGTGTTGTAGAACACCAAGAACCTATCCATCGTTGACCTTAATTAAGAATGTCCTTACAAGATTCTCAGAAGTATCAGGCTAGGAAGACATTTAAATACGTAGATGGTCGGATAGGTAGAAATCCATAGAATGTCAAGCTCTTGAAGAAATGTGATCCATAAATGTTTTCTTTTCACTTTTCCTTAAAATTTTCTTGAGATTATATAGAATATTCGGTTGATTAATAAAATTCACCACTCCATAGTCCATTGCTCATTGTGTAACTATGCGCTCGTCAAAAAGTGATAGCTCAAATTGTTCCTTTTATTTTAAACCAATATGGTTTTATGATGATCACCCGTGGTCTACATAATTAAGAACGAGCATCATCCCTCTAGGGAGTTCAGAGAATGTAGGTGAAACGTAATAAAAGTTGAGGCGATAGCCCTTTTAGATAACTCATCACAAAGGATGGAGGTCTAAAGTGCTCTTTAAGATGACCCATCTAGTAGGATGAAGGTTTAAGGAAGCTGAGTCCCTAACCACTCCTTGGACATCTAAAAAGCACCTATGATTTGCGCATGAATTATTTTGAAGGATTATTGACTCAAAAGAAAATAGACTAAGTAATTAAATTTATAACAATTGTCAATTTAAGAAACAACTAATCACTTTTTGACAGAGGAAAAAGACTTAGTTCTCATTTAACAAAGTGATTATACTTAAGTCGGCTGATCACACAAAGAAAATTAAGTATAAACGTGTGGTCAGAATTGATCGAGAAAGAAACATGCAAGTATTATTTACTAGAGAGATAAGATGAAAATAAAAACTAAGTTTAGAGTTCTGCTCAGACATAAATAAAATGCATAAAAAGCCCTCGGGACCACACATTGAAAAAACGTCATTCTTTCATTACTTAATAATTATTTACAATACAAGAACTTAATAGAAGTGGAAAACATATAAGGAATATCATTAAACAATAAAGGGGAGCAATTTTAGAAGCCTCCTCAATAGCCACCTAGGTAATCACTAAGGTCCATAATAAGGCAACCACATCATCGATCAAAGTAGCAGCAATAGCACTTGGAAGAGAGGGAAGAGCAATACTAAGAATCTACTCAACCACAACAACAACTGAAGAACTTGTAGCAGGATAAAAACTAGTGTCTAGAGGAATAGGGTTGACAGTTACAACACTCGTGTCATCAACCAAATCTAGGTCTTCAGTGCCTTCTTCCCCAATCTGATTAGCGAGTACATCCTTGAGCCATTGAAGGCTGAGGTTTAAGTAGTGTACCTTAAAATCCTTGACATACTTGGAGAATTCATCCATAATCCCCATAGACCAAATATTGTCCAAAGGCACCTATTCAACAGCTCGGTCAGTCTCTAACTTCTTTATTAGTCACTTGACCTTCCCACCAGCTTACCCCGATCCTTACTTAAGGTCTACTATAGCTTTAACCTTAGCGACTTTTAACTCAATGAGCTTATTCTATTTTACTCTCAGTCACCACCACCGTCTTAGTTGCCTTATCTTCTCAAAGCTTACTTTACCTTTTAAGCGCCAAGAACTTGCTCTCAACCTTCACCCTCTTGGTCTTCACTACTAAGGACTTGGTCTTAACCAATTCTTCTTTAAGGCCTTTGGCATTGAGATCCTTTTGAATGCTGTGAATGATGTTAGTACGACACCAAGTGAGGGAGTTAGTGGCTGAAAAATTATCGAAGAAAATTACCATCCCAAGAAATAAGATACACTTGAGAAAGAAAAATAAATAAATGAGAGAAAGTTACATCCATCACATTGTCAAGGGCGAGATAAGTGGAAGCGCTACTCGTACCTCATGAGCAGAACAAAGTACTTGTACTTCACTTGCTTGCTATAGATGATGTCGATAAGGGTAAATGTGGGAGGTTCTCCGTAACAAGCCTCTTTACCCTCTTCTAATCAATTTGCTTACCTTGTGTAGAACCAAGAGCAGCCTCAATCTGTACAAGAGACTCCAGGATGCACGCATTCATGTAAAGGGTATGTGGTGTTCTACTTGGGAAGGGGGATGTTTGAGCTAGTGCTGAAAAGCCAACGATTTCCTTGCCTTTGTTGCACCCTCAGAGACTCCTTGGTTACCCTCGTTGGGGACCCCTTTAGTGACCCCCCTAATGCTAATTCTTAGGGAAGCCCGACCTCTTCCTCTTCCCATAAGAGATATCCAACTATAGCTTAGCTATCACGAGCCAACATTTTTTATTTCGACCCTTCTTGGAAAAACCTCTTTCTGTTGCTCTCTCCTTTGCCTTACTTTGCTTCACACAAGCGACAACAAGAAACAATCATTAAACAAAAGAAATAAGGACTAAAAGATAAAAGCTAAGGAACTTACTCCACTTTCTTGACTTTTTAACTATATGAGCGCTCTTAAATAAATTATTTATTAAGGATGCAGCCCACAAACTCGCCTCAGAAAAAAGGTCCATCCAATCTGCGGAGTACCTTAAAGTGGATTCTACCCTTACGTTCAGTAGAGATATCTAGGCAATAAGACTAAGTAACTACAAGAAAAGTGATTAGGTGATCATCTTTAAAAAATATATATATATTTGAAAGAGAACAAAAAAATACCTGTATTATTAGAAATTTTTATAGGACAATACTATTCCTCAAAAAAATACCTGTATTATTACTAAAAGGCATATTCCTAATAAGAGTCACACCCTAATACCTTGTTAAATAATATAAGCTCTTATTCTCGGTTGGATTTGCCTGAAGTTGATAGAGATACTTAAACTCTTAAAAAGTAGATTCGGATTGACCAATCTTTGCCCATATAACATATAGCCTCGACGAGACCCTCCACGAATTTAGGCCTAATTGGCACAGAACGAACCTTAATTGGGCCAGCAACTTAACACAATATGGGTGCATAGGCAACTTTAGTCCTAAATAGAAGAAAGAAAGATTTAAGGTAACCTTGCCAAACTCAGATCAGCTGGGAAATTTTTTTACGAAGGGGACCCTCAATGTTATAGAAGTGGGGATATCTTATTACACCCTTAGCGGATCTAAATCCTCTTTGGTCACTTTAGATTTTTTGTATCAACAGTCCAACTCAAACTCTACCTTTTCATCACTAATAAAGGGCTCTTTAACCCATTCTTTCTCCTTACTCTCGGTTTCCTTAAAGTCCTCAGAATCAACTATCTCTATAAAAATGTTCACTTGGTCCTCTTTAGCCCTAATCTCCTCAGCCACAACAGCCTCGGGCTTCACTCCCTGACCAAACTTAATGTTGCTCCTCAAGAAGTAGACTCCTTTTAAGACTGGCTCCTTAACATCAGATGAGCCTCCTCCTCTTCTATATTACTAAGGTCAAGCCTAATATCTATGGTAACATGATCCTTAACACTATAAGAGTCGATCTAATTATGGGTTAACATTTTTATAACTTAGAATAAAGTCTAAAGCAAATAATTAATTTTTTTGGCAAGTGATAAGAACAAATTTGTCATATATTTTCTCATATTTTTATTATTGATATTTTATGATTTTATGAGAATAGATGGCTATTTATATGCATTATTGTTATTTATAGAGACTTGAACGAAATTTAAAGAAAGAATGCAAAAGGAGCGAAAACAGGGACTAAAATGTAAGGTTTTCAAATTATGTGTTCATCGCCCCAGCGCTAAGAGGATTATCGCCCCAGCGCTAAGAGGATTATCGCCCCAGCACTGTAATAGTGATCGAAATAGAAAATACGATCTGTTGAAGTTGCATATGGCGCCCCAGCGCCAGACAGTCACCGCTCTAACAACGAGATAGCGCCCTAGCGCCATAAACTCACCGCTCTAGCGGTGAAGCCTTTTTCACTCGTCGCCCCAGCGACAATTGCATAGTGCCCCAGCAGTAGTGCGAGTCCTAGTCCGACGAGAATTAATATTTTCAAGCTCATATCAATCCTTGTAAAAAGCCACTCGTTCCCAGCCTTTAAGAATCAATCCAAGACGACCGAAGAGCACCAAGAATACAGAGCACGAGTCTTGGAGAGTAATAGGAGTTTAATTGAAGCAACCTTAGAGAGAGATTCAAGGCGTTCTTCGGCATCAAGAGATCTTAGGCAGCGCAATTAAAAGCAATTCAACGTCTATATCGGTTTGCTATTGATTGTATCATATTTTATTTTTATTTTTATTTTTATTTTTATTTTTATTGTTGTTCTCTTGTAGTCATGAGCTAAACTTATTTTCTAGGGTTAATACTTGAACTTAATATGTGTGCTTAATGGTCATATCTTTCAAATATTTAATAAACTTAGTTCTTTGATATTTAAATTACTTGATCTTAATGCTTCAATATATCTAGCCAATATATGGTGAATGAGTTGGTAATATTGTTGATAAACTCGGAAGAGGAATCACAATATTTAGACCTAGGTAATTTGATGCATGATTGTAGAGTAACATTCAATGTTGCATATGCAAGTTTCAATTTAGGATAGGAATATACCTAATTGGCATGTATGATCAATAAGACCTAATCTTAATGAATCTTAATTTATTACAAGTACCATAGGAAAATAGGTATTTGGTAAATTAAGGTATACTTGCATGACCTTGGAAGAGGCTTGTGAATACATTAGTGTCTTGATCAATAACAAAGACTAAGGGAATTAAATATTAGAAGATTAATCATTAGAAAGCATATTGAGGGATAGTATTAATCCTACGTTTTCTCTATATTGCTATCACTTAAATCTCTTTGCATTGTGTTTTTGTCTTTATATTTTCGACATTCATTCTTAGATTTTTATTTATCTGAATAATTATTAGGAAGATATAATTTTAATACTTGGTAAAAAAGAAAAAATTATCCCTGTGGGTTCGACATCCGACTTATTTAGTCTCTTTATTACTTGCATACGATAGTATATACTTGCACTTAATTTTATGATATAGAAATATCGCATCAGCGAGGCCAGACATTTTGACCCGAGCACAAAGACTAGTTAAAATCAATAGTATAAGCAACAACCCCAAGACATTCACATATGCACATAATTAGGCTACTATAACCATGATCATAAAAGAATAAATACATACAATCCAAAATTAGGCATATTTTGCACACAAAAAAAACTATATCTATTATAACATTAATTAATACAAACACAATATAGAAAGAGAGTAGTAGAGAGAGACTCACTTTTGATATTACAAGGTAGCTCAAGGATAAACAGAACAGGAACCAAAAACCATAAGGTCAAAATCAGAAAGTAATCGCCAATATTATTGTAGCAATGTTTATGTTCTCTCTCTAGAACGTGAGTAGCAACCTCTCTTACTTTTCTCTCTCTTTAGAATACTTAAAATGCAAAAAATGTGAAAATAGCTATAATAAGTCACTGGGATTAATCTGGACCATTGAAAAGTATTGAAATGGATCAGGCAGATCCGCACTCAGAAACTTCTCTTCAACTAATTAACATGACTATTAAGGTTCTACTCTGACCATTGGATAAGATTTAAGGGCTGATGATAGGGGTGTAAATACATTAGTATATTTAGAATCTCGAAACAAATGGAAGACGAATTCGATCAAGAAACAAATAAGTTGCACTCAAAATATAAGAGCACCTAAACCCAAGCAGCCTCTATACCCCTCACATTTCCAAATCTCAGTGCCACAGTGCTGAGCCCCCAGAGTCATAGCGCCCGTGCAACATATAAAACCACCTCTTTTTAATCCTATTTCAACCTAGATTCAAAGGCCCCCGACCCTAGAATTTTTCATACATATAAAAACATATTTTTAAGAGCCAAAGCACAGAATTTTTAAGAGGCAAAACTTAGGGAAACAATTCACAACACAAATTCAAGAGATCAAAGCCAAGATTAAAGATTCAAGTTCACGAATTAAGCTTCAAATCAAATTGAGAGAAAAGCAACCCAAGGAGTCATCTTAATTAGGTTTTTTTTCTCTTTTCCTATTATTATGTCCTTGTTCTTGTTCTTACTGTTATCCATGTATTGCTTTGATACTCTTGGTTTGGTGATGAGCTAAATTTATTTTATTTAGAGTTAGATTTTTTGAATCCAGTATGTAGTTAGATTTTTATTGATTCTTAGTTTATGAATTTAATACATTTAATTGAATCATTCTATTTTAATCTTAAAGGTTTCATTATATTTAGCCAATATATTGAATGATTGAGGAACCATGATGAACTTGACAAAGGGATTCATGTGTTTAGCCTAGGATAGTTTGATGCATGATCATAAGGTAACAACTATGAGTTCTATGTAGGATAGAAATATACATAAGTGGCATGTATGATATGATTTAGGCCTGGTCTTAATGAATTATATTATTTTTTGATTACCTAGACATATAGGTAATTATTATAATACATAATATAATCACTCGGCCATCGATAGAAGCTTGTGATGAGATTAGAGTCTAGCCAATCAATTTATCTTAAGGGATTAACTAAGAGGTTAATGATACTAATGAAATACTATGGGATATATCGAAACTCTAGATTCTTATTAATTGGTGAATTCAACTCTTTATTTATTTGTTAATTAGGTTTAGTTTAATTTAATAGAACTAGTTTAATTGAATTTCAAATTTTACTTTTTCTAGATAAAAGTAAAGTAGATATAATTTTAGTATTTGATTGATAGAATTAAATCGCTTAGTCCCTGTGGGAATGATACTTAGACTTAAAATTTTATATTATTTTATATAATAGTGTGTGCTTGCGCTTAGCTAGTATAGCATACATCAAGTTTTTGGCGCCATTGCTGGGGACTATTTTTTATCTATTCTTTAGATCAATAATAATACTAAGCTACTTACTTTTAATTCAGATTTTTTTTTTGTTGCAGTTTTTTTTCTTCTTTTTACTTTGATTTTATTTCTATTTTGCTTTTATAGTTCATGCGAAGGGCGAAAAGTGCTGACTTGACTTCTTTTGATCCTGAAATCAAAGAACTTTGCAAAGAATTTAACGTGAACAACGCTAGTGATCCTTAAACATAGAGAAAAACAATGATCACATTAATAATCCAATATTTGAGCCCATGATATCACAGAGAGTACTAAAAGAGTATGTTGTCCCAACTACATATGGTGTTGAATCTAGTATTCGGCGACCAACCATCAACGCTAATAATTTTGAAATCAAGTTGAGTACAATTCAAATGCTCAAGGAATCTGTATAGTTCAGCGGAGCTCCCAATGATGACCCTTAAATGCATATCATAAATTTCTTAGAGATTTATGATAATTTCAAGTACAACAGAGCCTCAGACGATGCCATCAGACTTAGATTGTTCCCTTTCTCTTTAAGAGACAAAGCAAAGAGCTGGTTAATGTCATTGTCGTCAGGATCCATATTGACGTGGAATGATTTAGCACATAAATTTCTAGTCAAGTTCTACTCACCAGCAAAGACAATAAAGATAAGGAATGACATCACCTCATTCAATTGGATTCAAGGCGATTCGTTGAATGAGACATGGGAACGCTTCAAGGACATGTTAAAGAAGTGTCATCACCATAAAGTCCCTAAATGGCTATTAGTCCAAATGTTCTACAATGGACTAGTGGGCTATTTGAGGACTATTGTAGATGCCACTACTTGAGGAGCTATACTGAATAAGTCTACTGATGACGCTTATAATTTATTAGAAGAACTAACATCAAATAGTTACCAATGGCAGCAGAAAGGGTTATACTAAGGAGAGTCGCTAATAGGCATAAGATTGACACATTCAATGTATTTGCAGCACAAATTAATATGTTATCTCAGAAGACTAATGCATTGAACGTGATTAAACCTTAGCAAGTGACAAGCAACTTTTGTGTTATAACCACATGAATGGACTGTGCATGGAAGCCGTAAATTATGTGGGCAATTTTAATCGATAGTAACCTAACCCACAGTCCAATTTCTACAATTCAAGGTGGAGAGATCATCCAAACTTTTCTTAGCATAACAACCAAGGGAAGTTATCTAGACCAATGAATCCTCTAGGATTCTAGCCACCGTAAGAGAAGAAACCATTATTGAAAGACATGTTTATACATTATATGAAGTCAAATAACGTTATCATGTAGAACCCTTCAGTGACTTTGAAGAACTTAGAGGTCCAAATAGGACAACTTGCTGCATCCATTAATAAGTAACCTCAAGGCACTCTACCAAGCGATGCCGAAGCAAATCCAAGAGAAAATGTAGAGCAATGCCAAGCCATCAACATGAGAAGTAGTAAGATCTTACATAAAAACATATTCAAATCACCACCATCAAGTGTAAATGAGAAACAGAATGTGGTATAACAAAAAGAAGTACAGCCATATAAGTATCAAACAAGTGCAGAAACTGAACAATTATAGCAAGGTTGTCCAGAAAGTGCAAAAAAGAAAGATGGACATCAAAAAAGTGCAAACGTTTTAGCAAAGAGAAATGCAAAAACTAGTATTAAAGTGCAACAACATTTTGAAGTGCAAAAAATTGACAAATCAGCAAAACAATATTAGTATCAATATGTAGAAAAAGCCTATGCACTCAAGCACTCCACCTCCACCATTCCCACAGAGGCTGCAAAAGAAGAGATTAGATAAACAATTCTTTAATCTTAAAGTTTTTAAAAAATTACATATCAATATTTCTTTTACAAATGTGCTTGAACAATTACCTAGCTACATCAAGTTTATAGAAAGCATCATTTCAAAGAAGATAAAACTAGAGGATTATGAATCTGTAATGTTAATAGAAGAGTGTAGCGCTATGTTTCATAAGAAACTACCTCTTAAGCTCATAGATCTCAGGAGATTTACCATACCATGCTTTTTTTATAATCATAATCTTAGTAAAACACTTTTGATTTTGGAGCAAGTATAAATCTCATACCTCTTTCCATCTTCAACAAGTTAGATTTGAGAGAAGCAATGCCTATTAATATCATACTTCAACTTGTTGATCACTTTATTGCTTATTTGAAGGATGTGCTAGTAAAGGAATCATAAAGGACGTGCTAGTAAAGGTGGACAAATTCATCTTCCTTGTATATTTTATCATCCAAGACATGAAAGAAGATAAAGAGATCTATATCATCCTTAGAAGACCTTTCTTAGTCACTGGACAAACGGTCATTGATGTTTAAAAATGAGAGTTGACCATGAGAGTACAAGATGACATAGTCACTTTTAAAGTATTCAAAGAGATTAAGTTGCCATCTGAGAATAAAGACTAATGGAGTATTAATATGGTGCACCCAAACGCCGAACAACTCAAAGACATAGAGATGTTAAATCCTCTCATCTGAAAGAATGTGTTAACGTATAGAAAGAAAAGGAAAAAAATAAAAAGGAGCAGTGGGGTGAGAGGATCAAAGAGAAACCCAGGAAGAACTATTTCCCCCATCTAAGATTAACATCTTTCTGAAGGAGTGCGAGGAGAATGAGGAAAAGCTACTTTCTTATGAGTAATTGTAAGGATGTGGAAGCCAAAAGAGAGAAAAGCCAAGAAGATCACATACAATGATGCTTTTACTATCGCCTTTGATACACCATAAAAATAAAAAAAATAAAAAAGCCTCATCAAATCGACGACGCTAAATCAAGCGCTTCTTAAGAGGCAACCAAAGTAATTTTTATTTTTACATTTGTATAATTTTAGTTTTAGCTATCTTGGTTTCTTTTCTTTTTAGGAATAAAGCAAGTTAGGCATTCAAGGAAATAGCACAAGCATTTGCAAGCGTTAGGAGCAAAGGAATCCACAGTCACATTCATCAGAACACAATGCTGTAATATTTTAATTTCACTTACCAGTTGAGTTTTTCTTACTTTTAAGTTTATTGTTCAACATTGATGATGAGCAGTGTCTTTGGGAAACACTTTCTTGTGTTTATTTTGCTGCATGCTTTGATTGGTTATCATATTGGTAAAGTTTTTATTTTAGTTGCCTAATTTTGGTTAAGAAGATAATCATTAGCTCATGATAAGAATTAGACTATTGGCTGAATTTATTTTCACAAGTCTCTAGAAAATAATAAACACTTGAGATAATTCTTATATCAAGAATCTTGAATGGAGTTAACCTTATTTTTTATCATTTATTCTTGAGCACATTGATAATAAGCATGTATTAGTTGAATTTTTTGCTTAGAGATACTCCTGCTTAAATAGTACACTACAGTCTCAAGGATCAACACTCTAGAACTTGCTTGAGTACTATTTGAGACAAAATCCTAATAAACACATGAATAGGGAAATGACATTAGACTATCTTTAGAGTGCTTAAGCTTCTCTAGCCTTCCTTAGATATATATTTACCTTTAGTTATCCCTTTTAAGCCTTAATACCCATTTTTTCTGTTTAACCACGTTACAAGTCTCATGACTTTAAGCTTATTCATCTTAAATTACCTGCAACACCATCAACCTTGAGTTTACTTGAAAATATTCTTAAAAGAAAAAAGGTTATGGTTGTGAGAAAAAGGTGCTGAAGTGGTAAGTCATAAATTTTAAAGGTGCTTAACAATCTAAGTTTAAGAGTAGATATGAAAAAAGAAAAATGACAGAAAAGAGCCTTAAATTTGCAATACCCTAACTTAAGAAAAAAAAGAAAATCTTAGCAAAAGAGTGATTAAAAGGAAGATGAAAACATCATAAGTTTGTGGAAGGAGATAAATCATCAAGGAGAAAGAAATCAAGAGGTTTCTAGGTAAAGTTAAGTGTTCATTGTGTAATTTGAACTTAATATTATGTCCTTATATCCTACCTTGACCCTAGCCTTATCTTACAAGCTAAGTAAACTCCTAAATAGATCCCTAAATATGTGTATTTCTACATTAGTAGAGATTAAGTATAAACAGCAAATATATAGTAGTATTATTATCGAAATTATACCGAGACATCATCCTTATATACTTTCTTAAGTTATTGAATAAATCTAAGTTTCATTTGACTAATTACTTTCTTATTGAACACACACACAAATGATAATTTATAGGGGAGAATGAAGAACTTGATGAATGGTAGAATAAGTTATTGGAAGTTTTTTATTAAATTCTAAAAAGACTTGTGCCATTTAACAGCCTTTTAGACAACAAGGATGATCATTTAAATTAACCACAGCTTATTTTAGTTTTTATGTTATTTCAGAAGTCAATAATAAGTTGTGATTGTCTTAAATTTGACGGTATTTGCTAGGGGCGAAAATGCACTAGTATATTTAGTTACCCAAACAAAATTTTTTCTCCCATTTATGAATGTTTGGCTATTTAATTGTATTTTTAATCATAATTAGGTGCACGATGAAAAATGTGACGATTCAAAATAAATAAGAGGTGAATCAGACGAGAAATAAAGAAGTTGTGCTTAAATTATGAGAGCACAAGAACCCAGCCAACCTCTACGCCCCTCATGTTTCCATGTCTCAGCGCCTCGATGTTCAGCCCCCAACGTCGTGGAACCCGTGCGACATATAAAAATCCCTCTTTTTAGTCCTATTTTGACTTGGATTCAAAGGCCTTTGACCCTAAAGTTTCTCATAACTATAAAAGTCACTCTTTCAAAACACAGACTTTTTGAGAGGCAAAACTTAGGAAAAAAATTCACAACACAAATTCAAGATATCAAAGCCAAGATTGAAGAATCAAGTTCAAGAATTAAGCTTCAAGTCAAGATTGAGATATAATCAATCCAAGAAGTCGCCTTGATTAGTTTTTCTTCTCTTTTCTTATTATGATACTCTTGTTGTTATCCATGTAATGCTTTGATACTCCTGGTTTGGTGATAAGCTAAATTTATTTTATCTAGGGTTAGACTTTTTGAATCTAGTATGTAGTTAGATTTTTATTAATTTCTAGTTTATGAACGTAATACATATAATTTATTCTTTCTATTTTAATCTTAAAGCTTTCATTATATCTAGCCAATATATTGAATGATTGAGGAACCATGACGAACTTGATAAAGGGATTCATATGTTTAGCCTATGATAGTTTGATGCATGATCATAGGGTAACAACTATGAGTTCCATGTAGGATAAACATATACCTGAATGGCATGTATGGTATGATTTAGGCTTAGTCTTAATAAATTATATTCGTTTTTTATTACCATACACATATATGTAGTTGTTAGAATGCATAATATAGTCACTCAACTATTGATAGAGGCTTGTGATGAGATTATAGTCTAGCTAATCAATTTATATTAAGGGATTAAGTAAGAGGTTAATGATTCTAATGAAATACTAAGGGATAAGTCGAAACTCTAAATTCTTACTAATTAGTGAAATTAACTCTTTATTTATTTGTTAATTAGGTTTAGTTTAATTTGATATAACTAAGTTAATTGAATTTTAGATTTTAGTTTTTCTGAATAAAAGTAAAGTAGATATAATTTTTGTACTTGATTGATAGAATTAGATTGCTTAGTCCCTGTTAGAATAATACTTGAATTTAAAATCATATATTACTTGATATGATAGCTTGTGCTTACGCTTAGCTAGTATAGCATACATCAGCTGACAAAATGTCCACATCTCTATATTAACTATAGCCTTGACCCTTAGGTTTCTGGTAAAGTATGGGCAAGCTACAAACATTTTGAAGAGATGTCTGAATTTAATTTTGGATTGCTAACATTTAAAATTTGATATAGTAAAATAGCTCGATTGTGCTATACTAAAGCTCAAGTGCACGCTACTGTAAATAAGTGATAAAGAGTGAGTAAAGTATCGTTCCTACAAGAAATTGTTATTATTGATATGCTAATTATTAAACTTGTATCTTCTTACTTTTATCTAGACAATTAAAAAGCAAATGCAATTAATCTAATATAAGTAAAATAAGAAAATGTCATAGAGATAACCACGTAAGCAAATATAAATTACAACTATGGAATGAGCTTAGAATTACAACTATCCCTCAATGGTTTACTTGAATCATCTAATCTTTTCTTACTTTAATCTCTCAATATGAATTATTGGCTAAACCCTTAATATCTTCACTAGCCTTTGTCAATGGTCAAGTGAATATATTATACCCTAACAATTACCTATATGTTTAAAATAATCAGATAAAGATAAGACTCATTAAGAATTAGTTTATAATAATATGTCATATGAGTATATGTCTATCTCATGTGAAACTCATAACTACTACGCTATGATGATATATCAATTTACCCAAGGTTAAACACATAAATCCCTCTGTCAAGCTCTTATTCTTTCAAAGACAAACTAATTAATGATTGAGTAATTAGAAAGTATTAAACGCAGATAAACTAAACAATTTTATATTAATTTTATAAAAAAATATATTTAAAAAAAGAAATAATTCAAACTACAAATTGAGTTTAAAGTTGTAACCCTAGAATAAAAACTTAGCTCATAGTGATAAAAATAGTTCTAGAGCATACAACAATAAACACCATTGAAAGATTAACAATCGACAAGAAGTAAAGAGAAAAGTAGAAGAACTAGTGTTTTGAAATCTTCATCTTCTCCATCTTTTTGTTGCAAAAGTCTCCTCTTCAATCTTCTAAAGCCGCTCTAAACTTTAAGGTCTTTTTCTCTATTTCGTGCTTTCTTGTGGTGTCTTCCTTCTTAATTGTTAAAAGAGGCTTTTTGATCTTCTATTTATAAGCTTATGTCTTCAAATTAGAAAAAAAAAACGCTAAATACAAGTCGGATTAGGATTTCTATATACAGCACTTAGCATTGGGCACCACGGCCCTAGCTTTTTGGCTCTGCAGCACTCAAGTTCTATCCATTTTGCAATTTCCTGGTCATGCTAGTATTGCGATGCTAAGCACTATAACAAAATATTGTACCATAATAGTGTCAAAGTTACTGTAGCCGTCATTGTTAAAATTTGATTTTTAACCTTATTTTTCTTAGATTTTCATCCCAAAAAGCTCTATTGACTTCAAACCTACAAATGACAATAAAGCTCAAAAAGAGCTAAAAATTTTCCTTTAAAATGAAAAAATACGAAGCTTAAAAAACTTAAATGATAAGTATAAATTACTGTTATGATTTGTACTCATATGTCATCCCAAATTTGTATGAATATTATATTTTCATATTTATGTAATAAATAAATATTTAATTAAATCACTAATAATTTTTTAAGGTAAGATTCTTGCAACAATTCGAACATTGTGGAAGGGTGTTTTAGATTTAAAATTGTATAATTTGATTATATGCTTAATCTAAAATAAAAATTAGAGATTGAAATTATTTATTTTTTGATAACATTTCTTATTTTTTCTTATGAAGATAAAATGGTCTTATCTAATCCGTTGGCTCGTTATTGGATGTAGACCAACTTAAAGGCACAAAAAAAATATAAAGATTGATTTATGAATCTTGTTCTCGATTCTGAAAAATTTAGATATGTTATAGATCAGCATATGCTCGGATGTATTTCTGATAAAGCCACCTCAGAGGAGAGGGTGACTTATCATAAATGGATGGATGATGATTTAAAAACTAAATCTTACGTCCTTACCTCTATGTCTACAAGTTTATAGAGATAGCATGCCCATATGGGTATTGCTTTTAGCATTATGCTCCAATTAAAGGAGCTATTTGGCGACCATCCTCAGGTTAAGACATATAGGGTTGCCAAATTCTTTTTTCAGTGTAGACTTTCTGAGGGCAGTCCAGCAAGTCCCCATTTATTTTATCAAGTTAATACTGTAAATATTATAGTGGACCTACTAACTAAGGCCTTAACTCCTAAAGTATTTGAGAAACACGTAAAGTCGTTAAGTATTAGATACCACTATTAATAGCATTAGAGCAAGTGGGAGTTGTTGGAATTTGGGTACAAATGCCATCCCAAATTTTGTATGAATATTATATTTTTACACTTATGCAATAAATAAATATTTTATTAAATCGCTAACTATTTTTTAAGGTAAGATACTTGCAATATATCGAACATTGTATAGATCTGAATGAGTTTAAATCAGGTCTAAGGAGTTAGAACCTTGTCTGAAATAGGACACAGACCTAAGAATATACTAACAATGAGAGTTGCAAATAGCTGCAAGAGTTGCTAAAAAATGTCATTGTGCAAGTATGTTCTCAAATTATATGTTCCTGGTCTATTTCCACCGATATAGAGTCTATCGAGTGGAACCGATTAATATAGATCAGTGTATATCAATATCTGAATTATCCAGATGGTTAATCTTAGCAGACCATGAGTTTAGTAGAAGTTCGTATAGATATAAAGGTATTCAGTAAAAACTGGATACTAAACAAGACTCAATAAAGACCTCCAATAATTATCCCATAAATCCGTCAGTGTGGAGTCTTCTTAAGTTGAGTAGTATTTGTGGTCCCTAAACCTGAGCACTACGATGGGTTGTGAGTGATCCACTATATTTAGGTTTCACACATGTCAGAGACCTTTTATGGTCTAACCACTAGTGTCGTTGGGTATGGTCTGATGCTCATGGAGTCCGGTGAGTGTAGATATGGGATCCGTCAACTCATATGGGTGATTTAAATATCCAGATACTCTAAGGTTGTATTTTAAGAAGTCCTGTGTCCATAAGCAATAAAGCCGAAAAAGAGTTTTCTGTGGTATAAACAATATTGCAAAAGAGTTTACAAATATTGTTTGTCAGAATACGAATCGAGGAGATAAGTTTATAGTTGAGCTTCAGGGGACTTGACAGTTTTTATCTATGTCTCTGCTCTTCTAGGATATATATAACAACAATATTGTACAAATATGGATTAACCTAAACTTGTATGGTTCAACACACCATTTTGTATTTTTTATAACATGTATGTGGAGCATCAGTTATGGACTTACAGAAATGTTCCGTGAGACAAAACGGGTATGAACCTAAGGAGTCTCACTATATAAAGTGTACTCGTTGAGCACGTGAGTAGTGCACCGGATCGAATTGTTCGATCTGAAAATTTTTCAAGAAATATGAATTTATTTCAGGATCTCTCGGGGAATAGTTAAGGTTTAAGGTTAAAGGTTAAATCTAATATTATACCAAGTGAGACTTGACACTTTTATCTACCTAGCGTGTGCCTCAAATTGTGCCAATAATTTATATGGGTACTAAATTGGGGATTGGTGGATATAGCTACTATTTAAATGAAATAATTATTATTTTATTTAAATTAAATCAATCGCCCATTTATTTATTTTAAGGTCTCTCAAAGAGTAGCTAAGATTTATGTGTTAAACTTATGATTGCTATTTATAATTGTTACAAATACAATATAAAATTATAAACTATTTGTTTGTGCTAGTAACCATAATGTGAGCCCTACTGGTAAGGGTTAGTTGTGTTTGCAAAAACAAATGTGTGATTATGTATCACGTTCTCATGAGAGGATGATAGAATTAAGCAATCTCTCTTAATCAGATTAAAAAGTGTATCATTATAAGATAATGTTATACGTTGATCCATTCTGTCAATACAGTATTAGTCGGGTTATATCAGTCATTTCCAATATTACTAAAGCGTGAGAAATTTGGTCGGTCATATTTTAATTATCCCGGTTAAACATATGATAAGGCAAATATATGCGAACGTATTGCTCAATATTGCTAAAGCATGAGGGCAGTATTAATAACATATCTTTTATTATTGACAAGTTAATCTGAAATACACTTATCCAATATTGCTAAAGCATAAGGATAAGGTGTATTTAGGATCAATGATAAGAGTTACATAAGATGCAATTGACAAAAGTTGTCTACCTTTTGAATTTTATAATGGCCAATATTACTAAAGTGTGAGGCCGGAGTGAAATACCAATGGGGTCTACTTCCTACTATATAATTTAAAGAGTTTAAATTGTTGTTTTCTCTTATGAGAGATTTAAGGGATTATGTAAAGCAGTAAGAGGTTGTTTTAGATCTAAAAATTTATAATTTGATTATATCCTTAATCTAAAATGAAAATTAGCGATTGAAATTATTTATTTTCCGCTAACATTTTTTATTTTCTCTTGTGAAGATAAAATGGCCTTATCTAATCCGTTGGCTCGCATATTAGATGTGAACCAACTTAAAGGCATAGAAAACTATAACGGCTGGTTGATGAATCTGAGAATTGTTCTCGATTTTAAAAAACTTGGATAGGTTATAGATCAGCGTATGCTCGGAGGTATTTCTAATGAAGCCACCCCAGAGAAAAGAGTGAGTTATCATAAATGGCTGAATGATGATTTAAAAGTTAAATCTTACGTTTTTGCCTCTATATCTATAAGTTTACAGAGAGAGCGTGCCCATATGGGTGTTACTTTTAGCATTATGCTCCATTTGAAGGAGCTATTTGACGACCGTCCTCAGGTTGAGACATATAAGGTTGCCAAATCTCTTTTTCAGTGTAGACTTTCTGAGGGCAGTCCAGTGAGTCCTCGTGTTCTCAATATAATTTCTTGGAGACGATGGACATTACGCTGAACAAAAATTTAAGGAATAGTTTAATTCTCCAGTCGCTTCCGGGGTCTTTCAGACAGTTTATAATGAATTTTAATATGCAAGGAATGACCATGTTTTATGTTGATCTTTATAATATGTTGAAGATAGTAGAAGAGGACATGAACTAAGTGGGATCGCCCCTTTTTGTTCAGGGTGCCTCATCTTCTGCTCCTAGGGCTTCTGGAAAGCCTAAAAGAAAATGAAGCATGCACCCAGGATTGGTCCTCAAAGGCAATCCATATCCAAACCACAAAAGAAAGATAAAGGAAAATGTTTCCACTGTGACGAGGAAAAACACTGAAAGAGAAATTGTCAGAGATACCTTGCCTTAGTAAAGAAGAATCCATCAGGTATAAGTTTACTTATTATTGACATTTCTTTAGAAATAATGCTAATTCTGTCTGGGTATTGGATACTGTTTCTCTTTTTCACATCTGCAATATGTTACAGGGTCTAAGAGAAGTTAGACTGTTACAGCTAAGAGATATTAAACATCATGTTAGAATGGAGATTTTCTTCAAGTTGAGGTTGTGGGACATTTTGATTTACATTTCTCATGTAACAGAACTATAGTGTTGTATAATTATTTTTATGTACCTAGTATTTTAAGACAAATAGTATCCCTTCCTATACTTGATAGTGAGGGTTATCATATGTACATACAGAATTGTTCCTTATGTTTATATGATATGTATAATATTTCGATAGCTTATTATCACTTATTTAATGGTTATTATGTATTGAATACAACACAAAATATCATGAATGTATAGGTAACGAAGCTAGTAGTTTGAAAAATTTTAATGAAATAAAATTAAGGCATATAAGATTGGGTTATATAGGCGTTAGACGCCTATCCCGTCTGGTTAAGGATGGTTGAATACCTGATTTGACCATAGAACCCTATCTAGTTTATGAATCATGTATTCAAGGGAAAATGACCAAATCTTTTTTTACTAGTGTTGAATATCGTGCCACTGGTTTATTGAAACTAATACATAGTAATATATGTGATCCAATGAATCACGCTGTTATGGGTAGATTTCAATACTTTGTAACCGTTATTGATGATTTGTCACAATATGATTATATGTTTTTTATGAGACCAAGTCTGAAACCTTTAAAAAGTTTAAAGAATTTAGATTTGAAGTAGAGAAATAAACTGGTATGTATGTCAAATGCCTTCGATCATATCGAGGTAGAGAATACATAGGCAGTGAATTTTTAAATTATTGAAAGGAGAATGAAATTCTCGCTCAGTATAGTCCTCCAACTACTCCACAACACAATAATATTTCGAAGAGGAAGAATCGAACTTTATTAGATAGTCCGATCAATAATGAGCTTCACTGATCTTCCTAAATATCTTTGGGGCTATACTCTACAAACTGTTGCTCATATATTAAATAGAGTTCAGTTCAAAGTCATTCCATCTATTCCATATGAGATATAGACTAAAAAGAATCCGAGTCTTAAATATTTTAAGATTTGGGGCTGTCTTATTTATGTAAAAGTTACACAACAATATAAACTTGTACCCATGGGATATAAGTATCAGTTCATTGGATATTCCATTAACTCAATGAGATATTAATTCATGCTCGAAATGCCACTTACCTAGAGAAACAGTTTCTCATAGATCGTGGAAATTATAAGAAGATTAATCTTGATGAATTCAATTAGAATGAACCATAGATGGAACCATAGGATCAATTGAGCAAATTACCTTTTACACACTCTCTACGTAGGTCACAAAGGATATCAAGGCAACCTGAAAGAAATGGTATGATACATGAAGGTACCTCTGAGGTTTTTTTAGTGGAAGAAAATGATCTTTTAACCTACAAATAGGCAATATTATATATTAATTTAGAAAAATAGCAAGATGCCATAAAATCTAAAATTTACTTTATGCATCAAAACCATGTCTGGGACTTGGTTGAACTTCCCGAAGGAATAGTTCCTATCGGTTGTAAATGAATTTAGAGCGAAAGCGTAGGCTTAATGGGAAGGAAGAGACCTTCAAGGCCCGTTTGGTAGCAAAAGGTTATACTCAATGATCATGGATCGATTTTGAGGAAACCTTTGCACCAATTGCAATTCTTAAGTCAATTAGGAAATTATTGGCAATTACTGCATACTATGACGTTGAAATTTAGCAGATGGATGTAAAGACGACATTCCTGAATCGATATCTCGAGAAAGATATATTATGGAATAGCCTGAAAGTTTTGCATCTAACCTTTATTCTGGTCTTGTATGCAAACTGAAGAAGTCCATTTATGGACTTAAGCAAGCTTCCCGAAGCTAGAATCTTCATTTTGATGAGGTAATCAAAAGGTCTGGTTTCATCAAAAATGAAGATAAGGCATGTATGTATAACAAGGTCAGTAAGAGCATGGTTGTCTTGTTAATTCTTATGTGGATGACATACTAATCATTGGGAATGATATCAGTATATTACAGTCAGTAAAAAGTTACCTTAGTGAGAATTTCTTTATGAAAGATTTGGGAGAGTCTTCCTATGGATATAAAGCTTTATAGAGATAGAGCTAGGAGGCTGATAGGACTCTCCTAATCTTCATACATTGATAGTGTCTTGGAAAGATACAATTTTAGTAACTATAAGATGGTTTATGTACCTTTTAGACATGGCATTCATCTTTCGAGGAAGATGTGTCCTCAAAATGAGGATAAAATGGTTAAAATGTCAAATATTCCTTATGCATCAGCCGTTGAAAGCTTGATGTATGCCATGATATGCACGAGACCTTATATCAGTATGGTTGTAAGTGTTATGAGCCAGTACCAATCTGATCCAGGTGATAGCTATTGGATGCCAGTCAAACATGTCCTTAAATACCTTAATGGTACAAAGGACAAGTTTCTTATATGTGGAGAAAATGACTTACACGTAAAAGAATACACTGACTCAGACTTGCAATCTGATCTGGATGATAGAAAGTCTACCTTCAAATATGTGTTTAGTCTCAATAGCGCCACCATAAGTTGGAAGAATGTCAAACAGGGATCCACAGTAGATTTTACCACTAAGGTGGAATATATTACAGTAAAAGAAGCAGTGTGGATCAGTAAGTTTGTCGTAGAACTCAATATAGTCTCAAGTTCAGTGGATTTTATTCCATTATATTGCAACAATAACGGGGTCATTGCACAAGCAAAAGAGCCAAGAGCACACCAAAGATCTAAACATGTGGAGAGAAAATACCACATTATTAGAGAGATCTTGGCTTAAAGAGATGTTATATTTTATAGAGTTAATTCTGTAAATATTGTAGCAGACCTACTAACCAATGCCTTAACTCCTAAAGTGTTTAAAAAATATGTAGAGTCGTTAGGTATTAAATACCACTATGAATGGCACTAGAGCAAGTAAGAGCTGTTGGAATTTGTGCTCATGTGCCATCCCAAATTTTGTAAAAATATTATATTTTTATACTTATGTAATAAATAAATATTTTATTAAATCGCTAATTATTTTTTAAGGTAAGATACTTGCAATATTTTGGACATTGTATAGATCTGAAAGAGTACAGATCAGGTCTAAGGAGTTAGAACCTTGTCATAAATGGGATAAAGACTTGGGAATATACTAATAATTATATAGTTGCAAATAGCTGCAAGAGTTGCTAGGAAATGTTATTGTGCAAGTATGTTCTCGAATTATATGTTCCTGATCTATTTTCGCCGATACAGGGTCTATCGAGTAGAACCGATTAATATAGATCAATGTATATCTATATCTAGATTGTCCAGATAGTTAATCTTAATAGACCATTAGTTTAGTGGAAGCTCGTATAGATATAAAGGTATTCAGTGAGGACTGGATATTGAACAAGACTCAATAAAGACCTCCAATAAATATCCCATAAATTTATCAATTGAAGATCTTCTCGAGTTGAGTAGTATTCGTGGTCCCTAGACCTAAGCACTATGGTGGGGTTATGAGTGATCCACTATACTTAGGTTTCACACATGTTGGAGACTTTTATGGTTTGATCGCTAGGTATAGTTTGATGCTCATGGAGTCCGGTGAGTATAGATATGAGATTCGTCAGCTCATATGGGTGAGTTAAATATCTAAATGCTCTAAGGTTGTATTTTAGGAAGTCTTATGGCTATAAGCAATAAATCTAGGAAAGAGTTTCCCGTGGTATAAAAAATATCGCAAAAGAGTTTACAAATATTATTTATCGGGAATACGAATTGAGGAGATAAGTTTATAGTTGAGCTTTATGGGACTTGATAGTGTTGATTATTGTGCTATAGTAGCTAAGCGCAAGTGCATGCTATCGTATCAAATAATATAGGATTTTAAGTCCAGATATCGATCCCGCAGGGACTATACAATCTAATTCTATAAATCAAGTACTAAAATTATACATACTTAACTTTTATTCAGAAAATCACAATCTGAAATTTATTTAACTAATCTAATTCTATCAATTAACTAAACAAAAACAAAGAGTAGAATTCACGAATAAAGATAATTTAGGGTTTTGACTCGTCCCCTAGTATTTCATTGGACTCATTAACCATTTAGTTAATCCCTTAATACCAATTGATTGGTTTAGACACTAATCTCATCACAAGCCTCTGTCGATGGTCAAGTGACTATATTACATATTCTAACAATCACCTATATGTCTATGGTAATCAAATCAGAATATAATTTATTAAGATCAAGTCTAAATTATACCATACATGCCACCTAGGTATATGTCTATCTTAGATAGAACTCATAGTTATTACCCTATGATCATGCATCAAACTACCCTAGGCTAAACACATGAATCCCTCCGTCGAGTTCATCATGGTTCTTCAATCATCCAAAATATTGATCAGGTATAATGAAAACATTAAACACAAGATAGAATGAATCAATTATATTTATCAAGTTCATAAACTAAAATTTAACACAATCCAAATCTATACTAGGTTCACATAGTCTAACCCTAGATGAACAAATTAACCCATCACAAAACCAAAAGTATCAAACCAATAAAGATCAATAAGAAAAAGAACATAATAATAAAGAAAGAGAAGAAAAACTAATCAAAGTGACTCCTTGATGTGCTTCTCCCTCAATCTTGACTTGAAGCTTGAATCTTGATCTTGGTTTTTCAATCTTTGGTTTTGAACTTTGATCTTGTGTTGTGAATTCTTTTTCTAAGTTTTTGCCTCTTTTTCTCTCCTCTTTTTTCTTCTCCTCGTAGGAATTTTTTTTTTTTTTTGACTTTCTATTTATAGGTTTTTTTCTTCAAAATACTATTTATAAGTACTGTAGTAAAATATTGTTCATGGGTTACTGTTCCCGACATTGTTCACTGCTGCGCTCAGTCGCTGGTCTGGTGCCCCTTTCGTATTTTGAGCGTAACTTCTTCATTTAACGTCCGATTCTCCTTTCGTTTGTTCCTATGCATCACATTTTCCATCGTGTATCTATTTATGATCAAAAACCACAATTAAATAGTCAAATAGTTATAATTTGGAGAAAAATACAAAAGTTAGGTATAAATTATACTAGTGCTTTTACGCCCCTATCATTGATCTATGTCTCCGCTCTTCTATAATATATATGATGAAAAGATTGTATGAATATGAATTAACCTTAACTTGTATATTCAACGCACCATTTTAAATTTTCTATAACGTGTGTGTGGGGCATCGATTATGGACTTATGGAAATATTCTGTGAGACAAAACGGGTGTGAACCTAAGGAGTCTCACTATATGAAGTGCAATCGTTGAGTACATGGGTAGCGCACCGGATCAAATTATTCAATCCGAAATATTTTCAGAAAATATGAATTTATATTCAGGGTTTCGCGAGGAATAGTTAAGGTTTAAGTGTTAAACCTAAGATTGTGCCAAGTGAGACTTGACACTTTTGTATACCTAGTGTAGCCTCAAATTATGCCAATAATTTGTATGGGTACTAAATTGGACATTAGTGGATATAACTACTATTTAAATAAAATAATTGTTGTTTTATTTAAATTAAATCAATTGGTTATTTATTTATTTCAGAGTTTCTTGGGGATTAGTTAAGGTTTAAGTGTTAAACCTAGAATTATACTAAGTGAGTCTTAACACTTTTATCTACTTAATATATACTTCAAATTCTGTCAATAATTTTATGAGTACTAAATTGGGCATTGACAAACAAGAGAATGAAACAAATATTGTTTCATTAACATATTCGGCAATTTAATTAAGACAAATGAATTGGATTCAGTTGTTTAAAGTATTGCCATGTGTTTATTTTTTATTTGATGAATCAAAAACATTAGCTTCTTATTTGACTTTAACTGGCTCAGACAATTGTAACGAGATGAATTGAATTTGATTCAATTCAAATTTTTAATGGAATTCGTGGCAGTAAATTAAGCGAGAGGTGTCAATTAGTTGCCATTAATTTTCTTTTGTTGTTGCTAACGAATTTATCAAATGAGTAAGCTTTTCTTCTTGCCTTGTCACTATATTACATATGTTATTTGAATTTTATGTGATTGGTTGATGAAGAGGCAAGCTTTGCCTATAAATATAATGCATGGCCGAGAGAAGCAAATGAAGAAAAAATGATTTATTTTCAATAGCTTTAAAGGTTAAAGTTAAAAGCATCTGCGAGATAGAAAATAAAACAAAAATAAGTGTTGCTTCAATTATTTCAGAAAAGCAAAGCTAACATTTTAGCTTGAGGAAGCCTACCACGTCTCTAATTAGAATTGTTCAAAGCACTCTTTAAGGGTGAGTCCCCTTATCTCATTAGTATAATGAGATTATTTTAATATGTATTAATTATGATATGTTGCATGTATGACATGTTATTATTAAAATATTTAAAATGCAAACATTTACCCATAAAATGACGCACACGCACACAACACCCAACAAATACGTTCATCAGGATCCATTCCATAAAATCCCAATGACTTCACTAAAGTAAGACTGAGTACTTACTCTGCCCAAACATTTCAAGAACATCCTAAGACCAATCCATCTGAGGATAGATTCTCAGTCTGAGGACTACAATGAAATTTTTAGCATTAACAAGTTAATATTAAAAATTGATGGACTTATAATCCCCTCGAGGATTTTGATCTAAGCCTAGTTTGTCTGAAGGGCTCAACGTGGTCTATGGACCTTGGCCTTGGGTGCTTAAAGGACATTTATCCTGAGGCCTACCAAGGAAAGCTCATTATACGAGCATCTAGGCTCAAGCTTGTTTTCCAATTTAAAGAAACATCCTCAGAACTCAACCTGTTGTTAGCCCTAATAGTTTTCAACACCAACTGATGTCCTTGGAAAGTTTTTCATGGTAAACTAATCGTCAAGCCCCCGAAGGCAGAGCAAGGGAGAAACACATCACCTAAGAACTCTAGTTATCCTTTCTCCTGAGAATCTTAGAGTATCTTAGCATTTTTCATATAAATCCTACTCCTACAATCTCGGAGTCATTCCAAATCAGGAAGGTGAAGATATGCCCTAGTTATGACAGAAATCAATAATCTAATACTAAAAAGCCTATTAAAAAAAAGGCTAAAACAACTAAACAAGATTGTTTTAGGAAGAACTAAAATCTCATTTTCACAAGGAAAAAAAAAACTCTCTTTTACCGCCTTCTCATTATTATCCTAATGTTTTTCCATAGATACATTATTGACTTAAACATTGGAAGGTCATCGTTAAAAACAATTTTTGGCATAACTTAACCGTAATTTATGATTACAAGAGGGCTTTTAGAGTTTAGCATGCATCAAAGTTGATCATCTCAACCCGTCCTGCAATTTGTTGCTCTCAAGAAGAAATAAGTTTAACTTGTAGGCCCAATATTTCTCAAATTACAGTCAACAATTTTTATAATAATTAATTAAAACTTTTATAATTAAAAACATATTTTTAAATTGCATAATCAAATACTCTACAAAATATTAAAAGTACTCTAAAAGCATTTTATAATTTATTAGCAAACACTAACATTTTTTTAAAGCACTAATAACCAAAGTGTTATGTTAGAAGCATCAATAAATGGACCCTAAAATAGCTTATATTTAAAAATAAATTGATTTTAATTCAAAATTCTTATTATGATCAAATATAAAAACTAAAGCTAAAGGGTATTTTTGTTCAAATAAAATATTATTCATTCTTTTTTTTTTTCAGAGTTAATTTCACACTTCAACCAAATAATGAAATCATTTTCATCTCTCATTCCTTTCTTCTTTCCATTTCATTCTATTCCTATTCTCTTTTCTTTCTCCTTTCCTTTCTAATTTTCAAACCAAATATCACCTAGAATTAAAGAAGGGGTTTAAGTCCTTATAATTACTTGCAAAGTGATATTTATTTTTTTATAGTTTACTAGGAAAAATATCTTCTGTAAAGTATCCTTTGGGGTTAACTCCCATGCTATTGTACTAATCTAGAATCATTTGAAGTGATTTCCAATTGTAAAATAAATAATTATAATTTTTATTGTAATATTGGCTCGGTTTACTCTATGGGACATACATGACTTAGTTTGCTATGGCTCGTTAGCTAGTTTTTTAGATTATCAACTAAAGAATTATTTCCCTCTGGTTCTAGTTAATGTACAATTATTTTCATGATAATAATAATAATTATTATTATTATTATTATAATTGTTCCCTGAATGTCGGCCTAAAAGGCTTAATTATTATACAATCTCTAGCCTATATGCTATAGCCCACAAGGCAAACCCATAAGCGTAGGTACAATAGATAATAAGGTACACAGATGTCATCGGGCAGGCTAGTAGTCCTCCTCTCCCTAACATTGTCTTCAATTATTGGATACACTCTTTAATCTGATTGACCATCCTGATCGCGTTCAGATATTTTTAGAATAACTCAATCACCGAGAATCATAAATAAGATTATAGATAAGATACATTTTCTATAAAGAATAGCTCCTATAATCTTGATACAAGTCTTATACATACAAGAAAGATCTAACTCTATTTAGGCAGAACTCTAATACTAGAATCTAAAAAGAAAAAGTCTTAAAAATTTCCAGCTCTATTAGAATTTTAACACTGCGTATTGAACGTATATTGCAACCCTATAAATAGAGATCATTTACTGAATAAGGAGATACAGAGACACACAAAAAACAGAGAGAAAAATATTCTCAACATCCACTGGAGTCATGACTATACTCTAAAAGCTCTTTATCCTTTTTTTTCTTTAAAGCCCTCAGTAAAACTCTCGATTTATTATTAATTATTCATTCTTCTTATCCCTTTTCTCTTATTTCTTTATTTTTTTTTTTATTGTTGCTGACTTAAGCATCAAAGTGCCAGAAAATCCTGTAGCATGACCTTACTTTTTTCTTTGGTTAGAAGATTCTCATTAGGCCCAACACCCGTAGTGCGGATTAGTATAGTCCAATTCCCAATTCTTCTCAAGATCTAGCTGAGTTTCCTCGAGAAAATAACTTCAACTCATCAATCCAGGAGTCAACAAAATGTTTGGGTCAATAGTTTAGTTTCATCTATAGGAGACTAACAAAAGGCTATCAAATAGGATTGAAAATTGCTACTTCACAAACATTAACACACTAAAATTGAGCCACATACTCAGTTATGTTACTTCTTAGGATACGGGATAGAACATATGAAAGTGCGCTATATGTGGGGTGAGTGTGTACATTTTAAATTTTTTTTTAATTGCACATCACACATGCCTAATTAAGTGCAACTAAATATAAACAAACATTTCATGCCTGATAACAAGTGCTGCCACTTGCTTTTGATTTGGTTGCATAGTCTTCGTTCATTTTGCCATGAATTGTATTAAACAGTTCATTTAATTAACAATAACAAATCTCATTTGTTTGACAAAAATGAATTGTTTAACACTTAATAAATTAAATGGGCCAATAAAACTATGCTACATGTCATGCCATTACAAATTAATAGCATGACATGTGGCATCCAATAGAAAGGATATAGTGGCAAGTCTCACTTGCCGAGATCTCGAGCTTAACACTTAAACCCTGTGATTTCTCCAAAAGACCCTGAAATAATTTTGATTTTTTGAGAACTTTGCAAATTGAACTATTCAATCGAGTGCACTACCCTAGTGCACAACGAGTATACTTTATATAGTAAGACTCCTTAAGTTCACACCTATTTTATCTTACAAAACTCTTTCGTATGTTTATAAATGATGCCTCATGCACACATTATAAAAATAACAAAATAGTGTGTTGTACTATACAAGTTGAGGTTAATACATATTTGTATAATCCCATCATTTATATCCTAGAAGAGCGGAGACATAAATCATCATCATCAAGACTTCATTTGCTCAACATTAAAACTTATCTCCATATTCGTATTTCGATAAACAATACCTGGAAACACTTTTGCAATATTGTTTCTTACACAAAAAATATTTTTTCCGAGTGAATTACTTATGGCCATAAGATTTTCTTGAACATAATCTTGGTGCATCTAGATATATAACTCACCCATATAAGTTGATGGATTTTATATCTATGCATACCAAACTCTATGAGCATCAGACCATACCCGATAACACCTAACGGTCAGACCATGAAAAGTCTCTGACATGAGTGGAACCTAAGTATGATGGATCACTCATAAGTCCACCGTGGTGCTCAGGTCAAGGGACGACGAATACTACTCAACTCGAAAGGATCATCCATTGACGGTTTTATAGAATGTCTATTGGAGATCCTAATTGAGCCTATTCAATACTCAATCCTAACTGAATACTCGCATATCTATACGAGCTCTTACTAAGCTCATGGTTTGCTAACACTAACCATCTATACCATCTAGATATAAACATATACCGATCTATATTAAATAAGGCTCCCACCGATAAATCTGCATTAGTAAAAATAGATTAGGAACATGATATTTGAAAAATATACTTGCACAATGATATTTTTTAGCACTATTTACAAGCCTTTTCAACTATGTGATTGTTAGTATACCCTCGGGTCTTTATCCCATTTCAAACAGGGCTCTAACTCTTTACATCTCGCTGACTCTTATAACCTGCTAAGCAGTGTTAACTCTTAGCAATTATTACTCTCAGCATAGCTAACTCTTAGCGCTGGTCCAAACTCCTTTAAACCAGATCTGAACTCTTTCAGATCATACAATGTCTGAAATGTTACAAGCATCTTACCATATATATAATATTAATGATTTTATTCGAAATTCTTATTGTATATGTATTAAACAATTAATATTTATGCAATACTAGAATTGTACTTAATCACCAGTTTTAACAACATAAAGACTATAGGTGTTGAGATCCTACATCTAAACGCCTTTGAACCATATTCGTTCTCTATTATCGAGAACAAGTCACCTTATGAGTATCTTTAGGGAACCTCACCTAATTATAGTCTCCTCAATGTATTTAGTTGTGTCTGCTTTGTTCTACTTCAAAAGTATGAACACACTAAACTTAACCTATATACTCAATTATGTTGCTTCTTGGGATACGAGATAAAACATAAATATTATAGGTGTTGAGATCCTATGTCTAAACGCCTTCAAATCTCTCATTATGTAATGTTTCTTGAGCATAGAATATTTTCTTTTGTGTTTAATTTTCATTTTATGTCTCCTTCTCTCCCACAATTCTTTACAAATAACATTATTACTTTATTTCTTAATACTTCACACACAAATACTTCTTCTAAGTTTCATATAAGTGAACTTCCTAACATGATATTTGCTCCTGAGCTACCTACTTTGTCTAAAGGATTTGCCTTAGACACCTCTAACCCTTCTCTTACACTCTTTTATCATTTTATTTGGATAAAAGAGCTACTTATTAAACTTCATAATTATTAGTATTTTTCTACTACTTTTTCCTTACATAATCTTCGGTCTTATTCTAAGACTAGCTCTAATCTTATTTGGCAATAAGCAATGATAGAAGAGTTGTAGACCCTTAAAGTCACATACTTGGTATTTTGTTACCCTTTCATCAAATAAAATCATAATTAGCTACAAATGAATGTATAAGATCAAGACCAAGTCAGATGAATCAATTGAGAGATATAAAGCTCATATTATTACTGTAAGAATATTGATTGAAAATCATCGGGATATGATTTAGAGAGCAAGCCAAGTAGGGTGCGCATGGATAAAAGACGGACGAGAAAGGAGGCAGAAAATAAAGAAAGGTGCACCAGACGCCAGCGTCGCAGCGCCTAGCCGTGGACGTCGCAGCGCCCAATCTAGTAACTGAGCACCGCAGCGCTCAGACAGGCGCACCAGCGCCGCGACGCTGGTCGTGAGAATCAATTTCCCATTTTGAGTTTTCCTTGTTTCGTCTCCCACTTGCTTCAGGACTCCCTAATAGGACTCCCACACGTATAGGATAAACCTAAGTCATCCCAAAGCCTATATAAAGGCTATCAATTGGCTTGTAAACACATCTGTGTGATCAACGTATAATCTTTGTGATAGGTTGAGAAATTTTAGTGATTATCAACAATCTTTGTGGTTTTTTGTGAGAGAAAATTCCTAGAGTGACAGAGAGAGTTTTCTTTGTGATCTTTCTTGTAAAAGGCATACTTTATGAGTGCCTTGTGATTCATAATAAGAGAAGAGTGTGATCTTGATCCGTCGTGGACATAGGCAAGTTGTCGAACCACGTAATTCTTTGTGTATTCTTCTTCTACCCCTTCTCTCTTTATTCTTTAATTACTTATTCTGCATATATTGCTTAGGTGATTTTGCTTATTTGTGTGCTTCCGCTTTAAAAAATTGGTATCAAAGCTTTGGTTCTAAGTAGACATGCCCACACCCAAGTATGAGGTAGAGAAATTCAACAGTATAAATGACTTTAATCTGTGGAAGATGAAGGTTAAGGTGTTGTTGGTGAGCCAAAGGCTTGGTTCGGCATTAGAGGAGACTGCAGCTCCGTCTAGTGATAAAGAGCAGACGATAGAGTCATCTAAAGCTAAAGCAAAAAGAAGGGACATTCAAGAAAGAGCTTATAGCACAATCGTTCTGTCATTGAGCGATGAAGTACTAAGGAAAGTAGTAGGTGAGACGACGGCGATAGGTCTTTGGAAGAAGCTTGACTCTCTTTATATGAAGAAATCGTTGGCCAACAGATTACATATAAAGAAAAAGTTATATCAGCTGTCTAAGTCAGAGGGGACGCCGATGAAAGATCATATAGACGCCTTCAATAAGATCATCCTTGACCTTGAGCCTATCAACATCAAAATAGAAGATGAAGATAGAGCAATTATCCTGTTGAGTTCACTCCTCAAGAGCTATGAGGGTTTTGTTGATACATTACTCTAGGGCAGAGAGAGTTTAACGATGAGTGATGTGAAATCATCATTAAACTCAAAGTTATTAGGGAAGTAAATTAAGGGCAATGCAAAAAGTTTATCTATAAGAGAAAGGCCCTCATATAGAGATGGGAAGAAAAAATGCTCAAGGTCAAAGTCTAGAACTCCTAGGAAGTGCTATTGGTGCAAGAAATAGGGATATTTCATAAAGGGTTGTCCTGAGAAGAGAGCACAAGACAAGAAGAAAGCGGACACTGTGCTTGCCTACGATGATAGCTATGACAGCGTAGAAAAACTCGTCGCTACTGATGGTATGAACTCTGAACAATGGATTTTAGATTCTGGTTGTACTTTTCACATGTGCCCGCACAAGTCTTGGTTTACAAATTTTCAGCTCATTAGTGGTAGTAAGGTGTTAATTGGTAATGACATTGCATGTCAAATGATGGGAATTGGTAGTGTTAAGCTTAGGCTGCATGATGGGCGAGTGAGAGAGTTGACAGACGTTAGGTATGTTTCTGACTTGAAGAGAAACTTGATCTCACTAGGGACTTTAGACCAAATGGGTGTTCCATCAGGATCGACGAAGGGATTTTAAGAGTTTTGAAAGGTTCTATGGTGGTGATGAGAGGAGAGAAGCACAAAGGTGTTTATGTGCTTAAGGGTGAAATCGTGAGTGGTTCTTGTTGTGTGTTTTCTATAACATAAATTAGCGCAAGTGCACGTTGTCGCAACAAGTAATATATGATAAGTAGAGTGTCGATCCCACAGAGAATGATTTATCTTTTCTAGTTTAAGTACCGAAATGGTGTCCTTCTACTATTATCCAGAAAATGATTTAATGTATGATGATTAAACTACTCAAGTAAAAGAACAACTTAATTATGCTAAGTGATAAACTAAATTACCAACAAGTTATATTCAATATGAGAAATCCTAGGATTACAAACTATCCCCCATTATGCAAATAAATTCAGCAGAATCTCTTTGGTGTTTATTAGTTCTCAACTTGATATATTGACCAAAACACTTAACACATCACAAGCCTCTTTTGCAGGTCAAGTGAATCTATTCTATCCAATCAAATATCCATATGTCTATGATAAATAAATTGAACAAAATTCATTAAGCACAAGTTTTATGAGCCATACATGCCTTATGAGTATATGTCTATCTCATATGAAACTCAAGTGTACTACACTATGATCATGCATCAATATGCTTAAGACTAAATACCTAAATGCCTTTGTCAAGTTTATTTAAGCATTTCTAGATCAATTTAACCACTGGCCAAGTAATCAAATAGCATTAAGCACAAGCACAATGAATATATCAAAAGCTGAATTAATACCATAAAAGAGAGAACTAAAATCAATCACATAATGAGTTCAATGATGTAATCCTAGATGAACGAAATTAGTTCATCATTAAACTACACAATCTTGAAGCTAATTCCATCAATACATGTAAACTAAACATCTTACAACAAGTAAAGAATCAAAGCAAAGAAGACATCCCTGTCAAATGCCTTTGTTGTTGAAGCTTGCTTCCCTCCTCTTTGATTTCTTCAAACTTAGAAGTTAGGTGTTTCTTTGTGTTTCCAGCTGCTGTCCCAGCTGGAGTCCTCTCTCAAAATGTAAGTTTTGAGCAAATAAATAGGTAAAAGCACGGAATTAGGGCGCATTTGGGGCTGCTTTTAGCTTTCCTGATTTTCAGCAACCTGTCAGCATTTGCTGTCCAGGTCCCGGCGCCGCGGCGCTGCGATTTGGCGCTGCGGCGCCCACTTTCTGCAATCGGCGCCGCGGCGCTGAAATCCAGCGCTGCACTGTTGCTACAGTGGTACTGTAGCAGTACTGTAGCTACGGTGTTACTGTAGCAAACAGTGCCTCCATTCGTATTTTTATCTCTAATGCTCCGATTTGCGTCCGTTTTCCGGTATTTTTGCTCCGATAATGCCTCAACCTATAAAACAACATTAATATGCATAAATAGCCTAATTATTGAGATAAATTGAACAAATATCAAGTTAGGAAGATAAAATAGTTTATACAATTACGCCTTATCAGTTCTGCACTATTCTCTGTAGATGATGAGAGTATGCAAACCAAGTTGTGGCATCTTAGACTGGAATACCTAGGCGAGAGAAACCTAAAGGAGTTATATAGTCAAAAGGCTTTTAGAGAGGATAAGTTTCAGCCCTTAGAGTTTTGTGAGCATTGTGTGTTAGGGAAAGCACATAGAGTGAGGTTTAGTACCGGTGAGCATAAAACTAAGGGGACTCTTGACTACATACACTCGGATCTTTGGGGACCAGCTCAGACAGCTACTCGTGGTGGTGCCAGGTATTTTCTCAGTTTGATTGATGACTATTCGAGGAAGCTGTGGATCTATGTGTTAAAGAGCAAGGATCAAGTATTTGATGTGTTCAAGACTTGGAACGCTCTTGTTGAAAATCAGACTGGCAAAAGAGTGAAGAGGTTGAAAACTGACAACGGCCTCGAATTTTGCAATAGAGAGTTTGATGGGTTTTATGCCAAGCATGGGATTGTAAGGTATAGAACAATAAGATCAACACCGCAGCAGAATGGGGTAGCTGAGAGGATGAACAGGACCCTACTTGAAAAGGTTAGCTGTATGCTTACCAATGCAAAGATGTCCAAGACATTCTGGGGAGAAGCTATAGTAACTGCAGCTTACTTGATTAATAGAAGTCCCTCCTCAGCAATTGACTTCAAGACGCCAGAAGAGAAATGGTCTGGCAATCCTCCAAAGTATGACCACCTCAAAATATTTGGTTGCCCTGCCTCTGTACATGTTAAGGAGGGGAAGTTGGAACCTAGAGCTATCAAATGGGTATTCATATGATATCCTGAAGGAGTAAAAGGATACAAGGTATGGCGTAAAGACTTAACACCACCAAAGAGTATCATAAGCTGTGATGTAACGTTCGATAAGATGACGATGCTAAAAACCTTTCAAGAAGATGAGAAAGAAGAACCATGACCAAGGAAGACTCAGCACCCGAGTCAATAAAAGTTAAAGTGGAGCCTGAACATGGATCTAATATGCCCCCAGATTAACACTTCAACGAGAAGACCCTTAAAGATGAACCAAGAATACCGACGAGTTCCTTCAAGTCCACATAAAGAAAGGCTAGAACTCTTGAGATGGAACTTGAAGAGTACTAATTAGCTAGAGATAGGCTAAGAAGAAATATTAACCCACCAGTCAGGTATACACAAGCAAACTTAGTTGCTCATGCTTTTAATTCTACTTATACTCTTGAGTATGATGAGCCTAGGACATATAGTAAGGCTATGAAGAGTGAAAATAAGAAAGAGTAGCAGCAGGCCATGGAAGAAGAAATTAGTTCTCTTAAGAAGAATAATACCTAGAAGTTGGTGGAGAGACCTCAAAAGAAGCTAGTCGGGTGCAAGTGGGTGTACAAGGTGAATGAGGGGATACCGGGGATTGAGCCTACAAGATTCAAGGTTAGGTTAGTAGCACAAAGTTTTACTAAGAGAGAGGTAGTCGATTTTCATGAGATAATCTCTTCAGTTGTCAAGCACACATCTATTAGGATTTTGTTACCATGTGTGCAAACCTTAACTTACATCTAGAGCAGATGGATGTAAAGACAGCTTTTCTACATGGAGAGCTTGAAGAAACGATATACATGGCATAGCTACAAGGGTTTGAGGAGCCTAGAAAAGAAGATCATGCTTGTTTACTAAAGAAGTAATTATACGGGTTAAAGCAATCACCTAGACAGTGGTATAGGAGATTTGATAAGTTTATGGTGGCTTGTAGCTTTAGTAGAAGCAAGTATGACGGATGCGTTTACTTCAAGAACATAAGTTGTGGGATAATGTATTTGCTTCTATACGTCGATGATATGTTGATCGCATGCAAGAATATGGAAGAAATACAAAAGCTCAAGAAGCAGTTAAGTGGCGAGTTTGAAATGAAGGATTTGGGAGTAGCAAAAAGAATTTTAGGTATGGATATTGTGAGGGAAAAAAGAGATGTTATCTTGTTGTCCCAACAGCGATATATAGTCAAAATTCTGGAGAAGTTTGGTATGTCAAACGCAAAAGCTGTCTCTACTCTTTTGGCCATGCATTTCAGACTTTCAGCAGAACATTCGCCGATATTCAATGAAGAGAAACTGCAGATGAGTAAAGTACAGTATGCAAGTGTCGTGGAGAGCATCATGTATTCAATGGTTTGCACAAGACTAGATATAGCACAGGCTGTGAGTGTGGTGAGTAAATACATGGCAAATCTGGGTAAAGATCACTAGCTTGTAGTAAAGTGGATTCTGAAATATCTCAAGGGGACGTTAAATCACGGGTTGATATATAAGAAGGATAAGGACAGCAATAAAATGGTAAGAGGGTACGTAAACTCATATTATGCAGGTGATCTAGATAAGAGAAGATCATTTACAGGCTACGTATTCACAGTGTTTGTGTGTAGTGTGTGTTGGAGATCAGTTCTACAATATGTGGTTGCACTCTCTACCACAGAGGTGGAGTACATAGCTGTTGGTGAAGCTATCAAGGAGGCCGTGTGGCTAAAAGGCATATGTGCAGAGATATTGGCTAGTGAATATGTAAACATCGGTGTATATTATGACAGCCAGAGTGCCATACACCTAAGCAAGCATCAAGTGTTCCACGAGAGATTGAAACACATTAATGTAAGGCTCTATTACATTCGAGAAATTGTCCAAAGTGGTGAAGTTAGTCTAACAAAGATAGAGTCATCTAAAAACTCTGCTGATATGTTGACTAAGCCACTGTCCTCGGATAAGTTCGTCCTATGCAAGGACTTAACCGGAGTCACTACTTTGTGAGGGTGACCGAAGATGCAAAAATGAGAGATCGAGTTGCTTTGTGGATGATTTTGAATCAATGAGTGGATTTGTGAGAATAATGATTGAAAATCATCGGGATATGATTTGCAGAGCAAGCCAAGTGCGTAGGGTGCGCACGGATAGAAGACAGACGTATAAGGAGGTGAAAAATGAAGAAGGGCGCACCCGGCATGGGCACCGCGGTGCCTAATCCAGTAACTGAGCGCTGCAGTGCTCAGACGGGTGCACCAGTGCCACTGCGGTGAGAGCTGAACGCCGTGGCGTTGGTCGCGGGAATCAGTTTCCCGTTTTGAGTTTTTCTTGTTTCGTCTCCCACTTACTTCAAGACTCCCTAATACGACTCCCACACGTATAGGGTAAACCTAGGTCGTCTCAAAGCCTATATAAAGGCTATCAATTGGCTTGTAAACACATCTGTGTGATCAAGGTGTAATCTTTGTGATAAGCTGAGAAATCTTAGTGATCATCAACAATTTTTATGGTTTTTTGTGAGAGAAAATCCCTAGAGTGACAGAGAGAGTTTTCTTTGTGATCTTTCTTGTAAAAGGCATGCTTTGTGAGTGCCTTGTGATTTATAATAAGAGAAGAGTGTGATCTTGATCCACCATGAACGTAGGCAAATTGCCGAACCACATAATTTTTTGTGTGTTCTTTTTCTACCCCTTCTCTCTTTATTCCTTAATTACTTGTTCTGCATGTATTGCTTGGGTGATTTTGCTTGTTTGTGTGCTTCTGCTTCAACAATTACAAATGGCTTTACTGAAGATAATGAAATTGATTATAAAGAAACTTTAACTCTAATTGCATGCTTTACTTCTACTAACAATTTTTTAGGTATTGTTGCAATTTGTGGCTGGACATTTTTCAAATATATGTGAAGAATACTTTTGTTAATAGAGATCTTGTTGAACAAGTATATATGAAAACTCCTCCCAGTTATCTATAGCCCCAAACAAGATTTGAAAACTTCGTCATGTTCTATACGACCTTAAATAAATTCCTCATGCTTGGTTTGCTAAGTTTAGTTGTACCATTCTAAAACATGAATTTTAGTATAATCCTTATGACTCAGCTCTTTTTGTCTATAAGACAGATTGTAGTTGTGTTATATTACTTATCTATGTGAATGACATGATTTTTACAAGTGATGATCTTATTAACACTTCTACTCTCAAGGATTTTCTTCAGCATTGCTTTAAAATGAAAGACATTAACACTCTCAATTACTTTTTTAATCTTGAAGTAATTATTATTCTACTGGATGTTATATTTCGTAAGCTAAATATACATTGGATCTACATGGTAATGTTGGGAATTGTGCTCATGTGCCATCCTAATTGTGTATGAATATTGTATTTTTAATACTTATGTAATAAATAAATATTTTATTAAATTGATAATTAATATTATTAAGGTAAGATGCTTATAACATTTTAGATATTATATTGATCTGAAGGAGTTTAGATCAAGTCTAAAAAGTTAAAACTTTGTCTGAAATGGGACAAAGACTTGAGAATATACTTGCAATGACATAGTTGCAAATAGTTGCAAGCGTTACTAAAAAATATCATTATGTAAATATGTTCTCAAATTAAATGTTCCTGATCTATTTCCACTGATTAAGGGTTTATCGAATGGAACCGATTTATATAGATCAGTGTATGTCCATATTTGGATAGTTCATATGATTTATCTTAGTAGAAGCTCGTATAGATATACATGTATTTAGTAAGGACTGGATACTGAACTAAACTCAATAAAGACCTCTAATAAATTGCTCATAAATCCGTTAGTAGAAGGTCTTTTTGAGTTAAGTAGTATTCGTGATCCCTAGACATGAGCATCACGGTGGGCTTATGAGTGATCCACCAAACTTAGGTTTCACACATGTCAGAGACCTTTCATGGTCTGACCGCTGTGTGTCGCTGGGTAAGATGCGATGCTTATGGAGTCCAGTGTGTGTAGATATGGGATCCGTCAGCTCATATGAGTGAGTTAAATATCTAAATGCTCTAAAATTGTATTCTATGAAGTCTTATGGCCATAAGCATTTAACTCGGGAAAGAATTTCTTGTAGAGTAAATAATATTGCAAATGAATTTGTATATATTATTTATTGGAATACGAATCAAAAGAGATAAGTTTATGATTAAGTAATAGGGGACTTGACGCTATTGATCTATGTCTTTACTCTTTCATGATATTAAGATTGAGGGATTGTACGAATATGAATTAATCTCAACTTGTATGGTTTAACTCGTTATTTTGTATTATCCATAATATGTGTGTGGGGGGCATCGGTTATGAATTTACAAAAATGTTCCGTGAAACAAAATAGGTGTGAGCCTGGGGAGTTTTACTATATGAAGTGTACACGTTGAACACGTGGTAGCGCGATCAAATTGTTCAATCTGGGAAGTTTTGAAAAATATGAATTTATTTAAAGGTCTCTCGGGGAGTAACTAAGGTTTAATTGTTAAATCTAAAATTATGCCAAGTAAGACGTGACACTTTTATCTACCTAGTGTATGTCTCAAATTGTGCCAATAATTTATATGAGTATTAAATTAGGTATCGATAGATATAACTACTATTTAAATAAAATAATTATTATTTTATTTAAATTAAATTAATTATTCACTCATTTATTTTAAAGTTTTAAAAATTAGTAAAGGTTTAATTGTTAAACTTAAAATTATATCAAGTAAAATTTAATATTTTTACCTATTTAGTGTATATTTTAAATTGTATCAATAATTTGTATGAATATTAATTTAAATATTAGTAGATAAAAAATTTTAAAAAAAAAAGAGAAAAAAAATGATTTATTTATTCAATTGGAATTAATCAAATGAATCATTTATACGCTTTACATTTGTTATAATTCCATTAGATGAAACAAGAACAATAAAATGTGTTAAAAATTGATTGGTTAAATCAAAGGTTAAAATTTTTGTTATACTTTCATTCGCCGTTCAATTGAAATTGCAAATGTTCCGAATCATGTTTTAAGAGTGGCGTTTTTTAATTGTTAAATTTTGATTTGTCATACTATTTAAAAAAGCAAGAGGTGGCGTATTATCAAAATAAATGGCCACTCATTTTATTTTGTATTCGGCCAACAAAGCAAGCAGCATATTATATTTTTTAACTTCTTGTCATGCTAATATAAGTGGTATTCAAATTTTTTTTTAATTGACTAAAAGATGGACAATGATTATCTATAAATTATAAGTTAAAATGGTTGAGAAAAAGATATAAAAAAATAGTGAGTTTAACTTTTAAGACGCCCAAGAGATACAGTTAGAAGTAATAATTACTTCAAATAAATATTTTTAAAAAAAAAATTATTATTTTAATTTAGAAAAGTCCACCACATTTTTAATTAGATTTATTCAAAACACGCTTTAAGGGTGAGTCTCCTAATCTCATTAGTATAATGAGATTATTTTAATGTATATTTATAATTTCATTACGTTACACATGTGTTATGCTATTATTATTAAATTGTTTAATTATGTATACAAGTGCACACGCATACAACACCAACAGTTAGAGCTAGCTTAATAAATAGTAAAACTATCTCTACTTCTCTAGAATCTAATGTCAAAATTAAATCCTCTTAAGAACTCCTCTCAGTGATACCACCCTTTATCGTCAGTTAGTTGGCAATTTAGTATATCTCACTATCACACATTCAGATATTGTATATATTGTTCATGCTATCATTCAGTTTATGGCCACTCCTCGTACCTCTCATTATGTCGCAATCCTTCATATTTTATAATATATCAAGAGTACTCTCTTTCATAGCTCTATTTTTTTTTTTGTCACTCTCCTCTTATGTTACAAGCTATGCCAATACTAATTGGGCTGGTGATCCTATAAATCAAAGTTTAATTATTGATTTGTTTTTCTTTTTTGAGAGATTCTCTTATTTTATGAAAGAGTAAGAAGCAAATCGCTATTGCCCGTTCTAGTATTGAGGTTATATATTGTGCCATTGTTGATACTACTCAAGATATTGTTTGGCTCCAATAGCTTCTTAAAAATAAAAGTATTTTTCATTCTAGAGCTACACCTCTTTATTATAATAATCATAGTGCACTTTAAATAATTCACAATGATGTCCTTTATGAGTGAACTAATATTGAAACAAATTATCACTTTATTTGGCAACATATTTCTTAAAGAACAGTTAATCTCTACCCTTATTTCTGATGATTAATCGACTAATATCTTCACCAAATCTCTATTATGTGGCCATTTTTAAGGTCTAATATCCAAACTCAAGCTTGTTTCTATAGTATCATCGTGAGTTTAAAGAGAGATATTAATTATATTTCAATTGTCATCAACTATACAATTATTAGACAACTCATCTTTTACTATATATATATATATATATATATATATATACTACAAATAATTAGTGTACATTTAGTCTCCTTTTTTTACTTTAGCTTAAAACCTATATAAAAATTTATTTTGTATTATATTTTGTAAAGTGAAATATATAGTTGTTTTCTTTTTTTCTTTTTTTTTTGTGTAATGGGGAACCTTGCGGTAAACCCCAGGGAGACCAGCCCAGCAACCCCACCGCCAAGGTCCCCCGTTTCAATACAATATATAATTATTTTCGTTCTCACAATATCGATCAATTTTCTCAATGATCAACTTAGTTGATTTTCTCGTAGTTTCTTGATTACGTACTTGCTTCCTTTCATTTTTTAAGTTCATTTAATTTTACAAACTTAAGTTGCTTTTCACCAGTTTAAGTAGTTTAATTTGAGGAAAATTGTTAAATATTAATGTTACATTAGAATTACTTATTAATGTTATTGTCAAATTAAGATATTTGTATTTTATTATTAAAATGGATTTATTATACAATAAATTTTTTTCTGTAGATTAGAATATAAAGTCCGGATGGCACCCTACCTAATATAATATATAGATTTAAAGATTGAAATACAAAATTTCACTTAATTTTACAATATTCTAACTTAATTGAATAAAGGTAATAGGCTGATGATGGTAAACTAAATATGAAAGTCGCCATATTTCTACAGAAGCTGAAATTGAAACAACGTTATTAAAGAATAAATAATCAAACAAAACTGAGCCTGGACAGATGGAAATGCATGTGCCAGCGGACAATCAAAGCATTGATTGATAATTGACAAAGTAAATTGGAATAAAGATAAGATATACCTTAAATTTGTACTAGATAAGCATTAACCTACAAGACAATGGGAAGGTGATCTCGAGGAAAATTGCCAAAGTCATTGTCTTCCAAATTCTTAGAGGCCGCCCATTTTAATTATTATCACCATTGGAGGTGGAGCCACCTTACAAGGGCTCCAACTTTTAGGACTGTGATTGTGAAACCCCGCACGTACTAATTAGGGATATATAACACAGTTGCCCTTTGATGTCGGCACAAGTTACGTTTTGATTATGATATTAATTTTAATTACATTGTCACTTATTTTATTTATGTAATAAGAATAGTTAGTATAGAAACGAATCCGAATAAAAAGATAATCAATCACACAAAATTGTAAAATCACTGAACAAATCTTCTTGTAACGAAGTTGAATCGAAAATAACGTAATATATCTTCTTTAAAAGACAAAAATACTTTAATTTTTTAAGAATATTTAATTATTTATGTAATAAAATTATAATTATATTTTTAATTAAATTAAAAAATGATAGTATAATTAAAATATAATTTATACCAATTTGAGGGTGACAGTGCTAATACCCCTACCAATTACTGACTTTAAATTCTTTTTTTATTACTTTTACCACTTTTTTGTGCAAACTTTTTTGCTTTTACCTCCACTGCCACCGTTGAATGTATACTAAATTGATATCCTCAAGCCCAAAATATGAGCAAAATTCAATTTTATTCTCTCTTGCAATCATCAAGTAAAGTGAAATTATATCCCCCATATTATATGATTATTATATCATGTAATACTATACGTTAAAATATATGCATAATACATTAATCTTATTTGATAATTATAATTTTGATTCTAATATTTGACTTAATTTTAAATATTCTTTAACAATTTAAAATTTTCACTAAAACTATTGATCTTTATGATATTAAAGTCAAATTCTCGTATCTTATTTTTTATAATAATTTCTTAATTTGTCTCAAATTCATCAAAAATATATAAATTTGTTTACTTATTCTTTTAGTTTCATTAGATTTGACTTCAAGTGATATAGGATGTATAACCTATTGTAAGTTTCTTTCTTAAATATATATATACACCTCTAAGGTTTGGCCTAAAGTATATTAAGACTCTTTATATTTTCGAAACTATCTAAAAGCGCCCTTCTCCATTAATATGGTATTTTTAACATTAGAAAAGCACGTCACTTAATGTAATAGGTCTAAATTTTATTTTATTAAAATTATTTAATAATTAAATAAAATTGAAACAAAAAAATAATTAAAATTGAACAAAAAAAGTCGATATCATACTCATTGTCGCCGCCATCAACTAGTTTCGTCTCATTATTAGTACCATTTAATTTAAAACTTCATAATTTGTACAATGATAAAATTATTTCAGCAAAAGAGTGTCGGAGAAGAGCAAAAATCGATGAAAAGAGTGATGGCTACTATAACAATATCATCAAATAGTGGTTTGTTATAGCCACTTCTACCTAAAATGGGGTCGTTGGCTCAAGATATGGCTAATAAAGAGTAGGGTATTATAACTTGTTGCCATTTGACAATAGCGCTACAATAGTCGCTACTCTTCTCATTAATTTTTGTTTTTCTCCAATACTTTTTTTTCTTCAAACAATAATATTATTATATAAATCAAAAAAAATTTGAATTCAATGATGTCAATAACGAAACCTATTGGTTGAGAGGATGATTGTTCTGGTGGCCACTGTTACTTTTTTTTAAAAAAAAGGTTTAATTTAATTATTTTATTATACTATTAATTATATTTTTATTTAAAAATAAAAAATAACCTATAAGATTATATCATGTGTAATATAATTTGCAAATGCAAGATGTATAATAAATCTATTTTAATAGCAATTTATTTTAGAATTTATATTATATTTCAAATATATTAAATAAAGATAAGTAGTTTAAGTTATACCATATGTCAATAATATATCAACTCTATTTAATTTGAAATGAACTATATTTCAAAGAGTATAATGGTAATTATAACAAAAACTATCCGAATTAACAAAACTTTTTAACATAAAGGGGTATTTCTAAGTGGTTTTGAAAAACAAAGGGGTCTCATTGTTGTTTAGGCGAAACTTTGGGGTTGTAGAATTCTTTTTCTTTTTTTTTCGCTACTTTTTATTTGTTTGTATACAAAAATGAAAATTTTTATATATTTACTTTAAAATTTATTTAATGTGTAGGTTCTTTCTAATTTTATTAAAGTCAGAGCTCTTCTAAAATATTTTATATACATGCATTATTTTAGAAACATTGTACCATAGAAAGTTAGTTAATTAGTTATCTATGAGTTAAGAATAATGTTAGAATTTTTTAAATGATATTTTCAATTTTTTTAAAAAAATTAATATATTAAATTATTAATAAAATAATATAAACTTTAAAATTAATTATTATATTTTTTATTACTAATTAATTATTTAATAATAAAAAATTTAAAATATTAAAGTCGTAACATTATTTAATTTATAATTGCATGTAAAACAAAAATAGAAAGGCCGCCCATAGACCTGACCAAAACCCAGAAACCAGACTCTGGTTTTGCCCAAAAACACTTCCTCAAAACCGGGATCAAATTAGGAAAAGCAACAATGAAAGAAAGAAATAAAGAAACGGCAGCGTTTTTCCACGATATGTGGCGACTCTGACATCCTGATTCCTGGCCACGCGTTGTCTCATTACTTTCTTCCAAATATTTTTTTTGTTAAAACTCTTTTTCATGTGTCCTCCTCTCTCTTTCATTTCATTTTATTTAAATTTAAATTGGCTTCATTTTTTAAGAGAAAAAAAAAAAGGAGTTTTATCTATTGGCTTCTTAATTTATTGTGAACGTTTATTTGTTCTTTGGCCTTTGATTCAAATGAAGGGTAAAAATGAAAGGTCTGTGTTTGGCCTTGTGGGGTTTGCGAAAAAGCTTGTGTTGGGACTGAAAAGTCAGTGATGGTTGTCTATATTTTTATTAAATTTTTGGGACAAGTTGTTTGTTGAAGTCACAAGTCACCAACTCAACTTGCTATTGGAAAAGGGGAAGAAAATTAAAATTGAAAAGGTATTAGGAATATTACTAGTACCTTTGAATATTAAATGAGGACACTTTTTTTTCCGTTTGATCTATTGTGACAATAATATAATCCAACGGATATGTTTGTAAATTAAAACTAAAAATTCGATTTATAAGGACATGGAGAAGGGATGGGAAAGGTATTTCTTGTACGGTGATTTGTTACAAAATTTAAAAAATAGAGCTTAAAATTAAAAAATAAGTTCGAGTGAGAGAAAAGCCTCTCCACTCTCGTTTTGTCCCATTACCATCCTTACTTTCAAAGGAATTAAGAGAGTTAATTGTAAAGAGTTTGATCTTTACACTCATTTTTTTTGTTTTTATCTTTTAAGAAAAATTAACTATGAAAAGAGAGACCGAGCAAAATCACATAATTTGATTGAGTTTCTAGAGTTTTTTTTCCCAAAAAAAAATCCTCCATGTGATTTGAACATTAAATTAACCATGAATTCGCGATCGAGGGTTGTTAAACCCACTCCATTTCTATTTAAAAGTACACCTACAATCAATTCAAAATTAGGTTGACCGACTCTTTAGATGAATGCCAATTTAGGCAAGTTAAGGTCGCCAACCATATGGCCCCGATCTCTTTAAGTTCTCCAAAGAACCACAGTGAACCATTTTAATTAATCAAATTAGCCCCTTTTAATAGCTCATTAGATTCTCAATTTTAACAAACCAACGTGGGCCATTTGAATCCAATCACTCCCTTGATTAGCTCAAGAATAATCTTTGAGTGGGGAGATGAATCTACGAACAAACAACATTAAACTATTAGAAAGATTGAAGGATGTTATTGTATGATTGGTTCCGAAAGTTGAGTCATTCAAAAAGAAAAAATGAATTATGCAACAAAAGAAGATCAACTTTCTAGTGTTTTGGCATCAATATGATAATTATGTCCTAGGCCTATTAGAAGAAAATTGAACTTGTATAATGATGCTTTTCCAATTTTTTTAGTAGCCGCCCGTGTTTTAAATAGTTTTAAAGAAATAGAACAATATTTCACAAAAAAAAAAAAAATAGAACAAATTAAAACAAGAAGGCAGAATACAAGGTATTTTAATTTGTCTTTCTTTCATTAAATGTTTTTTTTCTATCACAAGCCAAATGACACCACTATTGGTGGAAAATGGGAAAACATAGTTTTTTCTTTTTAAAATAGAAAATAAAGCCAAACTAACCTTTTAAAAAAATATTTTAAAAAAAAGTCATTTTGGTTACTTTTTTATACATGTTCTCTATTTGAAAAATCCTAAAGCCCAAGTAACAAGTCCATATTTTGCATAAGCAAGTCTTAAGACCTAATATTAGAGTTAACGACCAGCTTCACTTATAGAAATGGATCCAAAAGCTTAGAAGCTACTTGAAATATCGTCTCATCACTTTGACTAGTTTAAGGATCTGACCAAGCTTTAGACCACATCGTGTAGCCCAACCTTATACTCGGCCAACACTCAATAGGCTCCAACTGGGTCGGCAAAAACTCCTCGAGCAACTTACATAGTAGATAAGTTGAGCCACCTACCAACAAGCATTCCAAAGGCTATCCGGATCATATAGAATACCAAATAGCCGAATCAACTATTTCAGAAAGTCAACTTTTCAAATCATGAAGGAAACCACCAAAATAAGGCAAGCTAATAAGTGTGACAGCATGCACCATTATTAAAGAAATATCTTTTAATTGGAAAAATAATACCCCTAAATTAAGCTAGACATATATTTTGATCGTCTGTCCTCATTCACGTTGAGCAATCTGGTGATGGCTTAAATATTTATTTATAAGTCCTCTAAACCCAATACTATATAAAGGGAAGAAACAACTAAAAACATGTTCTGACTCTGAATACTTCATATATAAAAATTCTCTAAATACTTTTGTTATTTCTATATAGTCCACCGAAAGTCTGACTTAAGAATTGAAGAATCTTCGCCGAAACTACCACCGACAAGGTCTTAACGAGAGTGTTTTCCTAATGTTTGCAGGAGTAACAAGAGTAAGCAGCCAAGAAGGCCCAAGATCATAACCCATTAAGACAATGCCTAGAGTTCTAATTCCTTTTTCAAATAAATTTTAAAGTCGTTAGCCTGAAAGAATTATTTTTTTTGGGTCAACAATGAATATATACTAAATTAGTTATTATTGTTTCAATATATATTATGTTAATCTCTATAAAGACAAAAATAGTAGTTGTATAGGGATAAAAATAATTAAAAAAATACCAAAAACATCCCTTAAGAACTAAAATGATATATATTAAAAAAAATGATGACTAAATTGATATATATATCCATAAAATTAGATATTATAATAATATTTTTTTAAAAATAAATTGAAAATATATGATAATTTAAAAATCAAGAAACACGAGTAAGATAGAGGTTGATTTTGTGGGTGAGTATGTCAATATCAGAAAAGAGATTAACTTCTTTGTTTCCATTACGCTATTGAAAAAGAAAAGGATCAAGATTCCCTATGATAAATTTGTATGAAATAATGTTATTTTACAGCAAAACGAAAGACATACTAAATATTTGTATCTTCCTTTAATATGATAAGTATGAACATGTATTGATAGTGTGACATGTGGGAGAAAAGTAGATAAATTCATAAAATTATTATTATTGTTTATTTTACAAGTAATGATATATTTCTTAAAAAGTATTTAAAAATTTTAATTTTAAATTGATGTATCAAACAATCATTAGATGATAAAATTTTGTAATTTTTAAAATCACCTATTTTGAATATAGTTAAATTTACTTATTTTGAATTTTTATTTTATATCTCTAACAAATTTATCATACAATTTTAAAAAAAAGGAGTTGATATTTGCAAATACATATTAGTCATTGATGAGTGTCAACAAACTATATTAATTGACATATAATTTTTGTATTTCGACTTTGGTATATGATTTATTATTCATCTTTTAAAGCAAAGAATTTTATAATTAAAAATTTTATATTAATTTTTAAGTCACAAGACTTGTTGAACGGGTAAATCATACTATTAAAAGAATGTCATCCTTTTATAAGAATTAAGTTTAGCATTAACCTTTTGAAGATTAACCTTTCATTCTAATGTTTATTTACAGCAGAAACGTATAAGATTGTAAATAAATATAATGTCAAGAATATAAAAGCAGATCAAATAAGAATACAATACAACCAATTTATGTGGTTTGATAAAAACTTTCGTTTATGGTGGATCAAAAGATTTTAACATTTCTTATTAACTATTCTACAAAATTTTAAAAACAAATAAAGAACTCTTAAAGGAATTTATGTGGCGTACATTCGTTCTTTCAAAAATAATAAACGCCCAATAATGGTTGCACCTTAATGCACATAATTACTTAGTGTTTATCTAATTTTTTAATCTTTTTTAAAGTCTCTTTGTTAATATTTGATATATTTAAAAGGTTTACAAAAGTTTATATAATAAATAAATTATCTTTAAAAAAATATTTAAACTTAATTAAAATAAGAGTTTAAGTATTGAAGAGTTTAAAACTTTCTCGAAAAAATTAAATTTTACTAAGAACTGAACTTTTTAAAGTTGGACTCCACGACGCTAAATGCAACTAACCCAACACCATCGGGCAACACTACAGCACTTAGGCCTACAGTTGTCCTCCCACATTTTTGTTGTCTTTGTTGCTTCTAATTCTCTATTTTACTTTTCTTTGTATTTAATTTTATGATAATTTTTTTTATATTCATTTTAATTTATACAATATATAATTATTGAAACATACAAAATATTCTTTACTTTCAAATTTTTTTTTACGCTTTGTCTTAGTTACACGCGTTTACACAACTCGTAATATTTTACATTCACTTTTCATTTTCGAAATATTTTATTTTGTCAAAACAAGAATTATGCCAACACGTGTTCTTCAGTTATATATTAAAATCACTCGTTACAAAATATTTTAGAAAATAAACCCATGTAATACTCCTTGGCGAACTTCATAATATTAAATATTTACTCTTTAATAAAAGGCTGTCATGTGTAACTTTTACATACACGTGTATGTGTATGACTTTATTGATACGACGTAGGAGTTTTTTTCCAAAAAGGATGCACGATAAGAGATGAGCAGAATCTCAATTAATTCTTAAAATAATTATGTGATTGTGAGCTTGGTCACATTAGCATTAGCTAATAAGCTGCCAAAGCAAGCAAAGTCGCGTTATCGTTACTTTTTCACTTTTCTAACAGAACAAATACAAAACCAGAGAAGAGGCCGCAGGTTTTGTCAATGGGCTGTTTTGCGTTCAATACGGTTTCCTAAAAACCTGGAGCCATCGAGGAAGAAGAGAGAGAGAGAGGGGTGGGCGGTGAGCGTTTTCCATGATATTTGTTTGTATTTTTGTATTTCTAAAACAATGGTATCATGTGGCAAGTAGATTCCACTCTGTCGGACAGAATATCATACGTGGATGCCACGCGCTGCCTCCACATCTTGCATGAGTTTTGGACTTACTTGCATGCAAATTTTTACCACCTTTCTTCTCCTTCTCATCCACTTGTCCTCCGCGATTCAGAGCGGAATCAGAACTTTCTAAACCACCCAACCCCACCTTTTGTCCATATCTGTACCTTTTGTATTTTCGCTTAATAACTTTCAGGTCCCTATCTTTTCATGTTTTTTCAGTAAAGGATATACTGTTTCTTTATTAGTGTCACGTAGGTTGCCAAACATATATGTCGTATATTTTAAGTGTATTTTCATTATTTTTTAGGGGTCCAAAAATATTTGATAAAGATTATATCTTTATTTATAATAAATATACAAAAACTCAAGAACCAAAATATTATTATCCATTTTGGTATTTTATGCACCACAACAAAAGAAAGTCTTAAGAAATACAGGGTGATTATATTATAATATTACTTATAGACTTTAGCAGATGAAATGACATTTAAGAACTTATTAAATATGTTTACATTATTGGTGGGAACATAAATATCTCAACTTTTAGAAATTTAATCCAAAGTTATCAATAATTTATCTATAAAAAAAAGTTGAATTGTAAAATAATCTAGTGATAAAAAGATATAACTTTAAGACAAATAGTACTTTTAAAAACAATTCAATTTCGGTGATTTTAATTTTATATAATAAATAATATTACATATTTTAAATTATATTTATATTTTAAGTTGAGATGTGTCATATAATTATTATATAATAAAATAATATAAATTATAAAATTATTTATTACATTTAATGAATATACTATTATTTAAAATACAACTTAAAATATAAATTTAAAATGTATAATATTTATCATATGTAATAAGTGTTAAAAAATTATTAAAACAAAACTTTAATTTTGCTTTTTTAAACGCAGATACAACTGAATTTTTGGTACAATACAAAATCAGTTTGGATGCATCGTGCATGTAATCGAAGGTGTAGTGTGATGGTAATAAAGATGAAAATAAGAAAGCAACAAAAGAAAAAAAGATGGCAATGGCTGTCAATTTTGGTTTTATGCAAACGTTTTTGGTCTATTTTTCTCTTACAAATTCCGAAGCTCCAAGCTGTTTGCATCGATATCCGAACCTGCGCGAACGATGACAACCACGTAATGTCAGAAAATTATTACGCCAAGACCAAGTATGCAACACTTGACCTATGAATTTTAAGAGGGTACATTCTGAAATATTAAAGATATCACGTAAATTTATTACGGAGAATGGAGCGAAGATACACTTTTTTTAAATTATATTTTATATTTGAAGTTAACGAGATGATAAAAATTTTAAAATTATTTATTATATTATATTATTTTTTAATATATTATTTAAAATAAAAAATTTAATATTATTATAAAATAATGTTATATACTGTAAATATTATTTTAATTTTTTTATTTTAAATAATATGTTAAATAATTATTAAGTAATAAAATAATATAATAAATAATTTTAAATTTTATACTATTTTATTATTTAAAAATTATTGAACACGTTAATTTATAATTAAAAAAATTAAAATAACATTCCTCTATTTAATCTAACCATATGCAAAAAGCCCTTTTCTTTGTATATTTTATTATTATTACACGCAGATAATTAAGTGTTCAGTAAAAGGTCATATAAGTCGATAAATATTTCAAAATTTGTCAGATTGAAAAGCTATCACTAAATTACCTGTCTCATGCAAAAGAAAAATACATTTTGCAGAAAACAGTTTCTTTTAAAAAAATAGTATTACAATATAACATTAAATTTTATTATTAATATTACATACAATTTTAAAATACATTTCCTTTGAATTATATTATTAAAATTATTAAAAATAACTTGTACAATTTTAAATATATCCCACCTAAATTAAAAAAATTTTACAAAATAAAATAAATAAATCAACTACACGGATATTCACTAGAGCTCAAACGTCTCAAAGCATAAAATTTTGAAATAAAACATATAATATTTATAATATAAAGTTCCTATTTAAGGAAAAGTTTTAAAAATAACAAAATTTAAAAGAATTTTTAACTTTTTTAACCACTATTTTAAGTTTTTAATTTGTTTAGCTAAATAAATTACTTTTGGACAAGTATACTCATTTATTATTTGTACAGTACCCGCTACAGTGTATAATATTTTTGTTATAGTTATTAATTAAATCAAAATTAAATATTTTTTATTTATTAAAATTATATTATTTTATATTAGTTGTTTATTTAATTTAATCATATTACTACAAATTTTACATAAATAATAAAATTATTTAATGTAGTTAAATTAAACTAAATAAATACAATAAATAAAAATAATTTTCATAAATAAATACAAATTTAATGATATTTTTTATTAAAATTATATTTATTAATAATTAAATAAAATAAATATAATTTAAATAAATATAATTAATTATGTATGAATAATAAAAAATAAAATAAATATAATGGTCACAAAGGTCGAGATCAACAAAAATCATCTCAGCTATCGCATCTTGGGCTCAAGATGGCTCCGAGATGACCTCGAGATGCGATGGTGGCCATCTCGGTCCCGAGATGCAATGGTGGCCATCTGAGATGGCATTGAGATGTAATGGTCGAGATGGCCCTAAGATGCAATAGTCGAGATGACCTTTATTAATCTCAATCTTTGTTGGTGGAGATGGTCTTTGTAACCATTATATTTATTTAATTTTTTATTATTCATATATAATTACTTTTATTTATTTTATTTAATTATTAATAAATATAATTTTAATAAAAAAATACCATTAAATTTGTATTTATTTATAAAAATTATTTTTATTTAGTTTAATTTAACTATATTAAATAATTTTATTATTTACGTAAATTTTGTAGTAATATAATTAAAATAAATAAATAACTAATATAAAATAATATAATTTTAATAAATAAAAATTATTTAATTTTGATTTAATTAATAACTGTAGCAAAAATACTGTACACTGTAGCGGGTACTGTATAAATAGTGAAAGAGTATATTTGTTCAAAAGTAATTTATTTAGTTAAACAAATTATAAACTTAAAGTGGTGGCTAAAAAAATTAAAAATTTCCTTAAATTTTGTTATTTTTAAAATTTTCCCATTATTTAAACGTCAACTTATAATTATTGCAAAACCTAGTTTAAACAAGTAAGCAAATGGTCTTCCTTTGGTGTTTTTTGACCAAAGTATTTCCTTTGGTGGGAAAGAGGGACAAGAAGAGAAGCAAATGAAATAATCAACAACACTGAGAAATATGCATTATATATCACGAAATCTAGGAATTTCACACTCACATTCTGCAAGTTGGTCACAAAAACAAAAGTTGTAACATTAAATTATCCAAATGGGAGCAAGTTGATGAAACCCGAAAAGCCAGAAAAAGTTAATTTAATAAAGGGTAGCTCCACTAGTGAATTTCTTATGAATAAAACAACATACAAAACGTCAAGTTCGATAATTAGTTAAATAAATATCCACTTTGCTAAGCTAAGGAAAAATAAATAAATAAAATAAATTTCAAAATTACGTGGTACAAGATGGAGTCATTGTCTTCCAAGTTCCTCGCGGCCGCCTGGTATTTAATAACTACTCGGTATTAAAAAAATTCACCAACCACATGGGATTATCTAATGCATGAGATAATTTAATGTTAATGGTTCCATAGTTATATATATTTTTTTCTGGAATTAAAGAAAATAATTATAGATTTATTTGGAATAATTGGCTCGTGTTGGTGGATAAATTTATATGAAAAAAGTTACATTACAAGCCAAAAAAACAAAAACAAAAAAACAAAAATCTAATGTAAATAGATTCAACATTAGCTAAATTGCAAAATGACAAAAATCTTTTAAGAAAAATTCATGTTACAAAAAATTATTAAAAAGCTAATATCTCATTTATATCAAAGTAATTTTGTAAAATTTATACTCACTTGCTTAAATGGCTTGTGAAAAAAAAAATTGTGATGTAGCCAGAAATTTTAAGTTCGAATTCTTCAATTTTAAAAAAATAATTCTTTTAAATTTACTCAGAAATTTATGCATAACACCACCTTTGAAAAAAAAAATGCATGCTATGAAGAAAATATAAATACTTTCTTTATTCTTAAATTCAATATTTATATAATAATAAGATATTTAGTAACCAAAATGGTAAATATGGTCCACAAAATATACCTATATATAGAGCCAATAGATTATATAATCTAAAGGCCTAATCCAAGTTTAGGGTCATGTGTTAAGAGGATAAGCATTCAATAATAACAAAGACCCTCCAAAAACCGCTGGCTATGTAGTCTTGTAGTGCGCCCACAGTCCCGAAAACCAAAACCCGGAAACCGGTAACCGGTTTTGGCCTGAAGGCGGTTTTGAACGAATTAACACAAGAGGAGCTTCCCGAAAACCCGGAGCTTTATTCTTATATATTTTATTGGAAAACCGGGGCCATCTCGTGGGCCCGTCTCAACCCCCGAAATGTGGCGATTCGACCGCACTCTGACACCTTAACGTGCGTGCCACGCGCTCTCCACTTCCTTTCTTAATTTTTGGACCCACTTTGCATGGCTCTCTTAACCTTTTTCTCCACATGTCCTTACTTTATCTAATTCCCATCTTACCCTCTATTTTACTCCGCTTCTTTTTCTTGCTTTTTTTACATATACTATGAAGAAAGCTAATGATAATTGATTGATGTCTTTTAAAAAGGCTAGTTCGAATAACTCGATAGTTATTCATCCCAAGCCATAGTTAGAACCTATTTTGTAGATTTTTTGAGCTTTGGTTCATCACCAAGGGAAGGCACTAATTGTAAATAAAGGGAAGTCTTTGGAATCTACTTATACTTCTCTGTTTAAAAGACTGAAACTCCTCATATTAGTCGAACCGACCACAAAAGATGTTCAAAGATTTATCTTCATTGAGAATTTATCAAAATTTTTAAGATACTTATACTTATAGTTGAACTTTTTATTTGTTCGATCCCTATAATTATGGAACCTACCAATCAACTCCCTTCTAAAAAATACTAGAAACCACAAACTTTGAATAATTTAAATAAGATAGAAAATAAGAATGGTATAAATTTATATAGAATTTTGTAACATATATCTATAAAAAAAGATTGAAGAACCAAAAAAGAAATTACATATTAAATATATAAAAAAATACATTCTATTTTTTTTAATTTCTTTCTTGAGATTTCTTACTTTAAGGAGATTAATATATATTTTTTAACTCAAACACACATGCAACGTCTTAAAAATATTTTTTTATATTTATTTTAACTTTTTTTTTGTTTCTCCTTTAAATTTAAATTTTGAAGAGTTTTTATAAATTTTTCTAACATAACTTAATATTGATTATAGTTGCAGAGAATTTGTGAAGATTAATTATTTAAAAAATGTTCAAAAGTAGTCTATTCAACTTGTTTTTGGCCCAATCTATTAAGAGTTATTATAATTATTTTAAAAAAATTTTATAAATTCAATTCATTAACTTACGATATTTTAAAATTTATAATTAATAATATTTTTACATTACTTGCATAATATTGTACTTAATTCAGGCAAGTCTTTGATTTAAAATTTTTAATTATCTAATTAGAATAAAATTTTTATTTCATAAATTATATCAATGCAGTAAATGGAATCGCATTTTAATTTTGAACAAATTCATGAATTTTGATTAAATAAAATGATGTTCAATCTTATCAAAATATTGAAATGGGGCAAATTTCTAGAAATTTAAAGCAACATATCCGGAAAAAGGAGAGAAAAAGGTTGTAATTTACGTACTGCAGCAGGGGCCAATAAGTAACGAGAAATGCCAAACTCGTTTTTCATCGGTTTCAGATTGAGAACCCAGAGTTTCTGTAACTTTTTCTTGTCACGCAATGTAACAGTACCATCAGTACGCCTCCAATAACTCCACAAAACAAAAACCCGACACTGGAGAGTTAACCTCACGCGTCACAACCCCGAGTGGGGGAGGGGGAATTAAATCCCAATATTTTTTTAACCTAAAATTAAATCCCAATATTATTACTTATTATAAATGCTTAAACCTGGTTCAAGCCCTAACCTCCCTGAATGTGGAAACCAGTGTTTTGGAGATAAAAACAACTGCGTCCGCTGAGTTAACCTAAAAAACCCAGCAGCCCGTTTCTCTTAAATACCCACTTCTCATTTCTTCTCTCTTCAACATATTTAGTCTCACCACACCAAAAACACAAGGAAAAGAAAAAAAAATAAAGCTCACTTCCTTTTTCTCCAGAAGGGGTCTCTCTTTCTTCCCGAGGTTTCTAAAATTATCAGCAAAAATGCGTATGAGCTGCAATGGGTGTCGAGTTCTCCGCAAGGGCTGTAGTGAAAACTGCAGTATTCGACCTTGCTTACAGTGGATCAAAAGCCCAGAGTCTCAGGCTAACGCCACTGTCTTTTTGGCCAAGTTTTACGGCCGAGCTGGCCTCATGAACCTCATCAACGCTGGCCCCGAACAACTCCGTCCTGGTTAGTATAATTTGACACCGTTGATTTCCGTCGAAAGTACATGATCAGAAATGACTGATTTTTATGTGTTTTTATTTAATTACAGCAATTTTTAGGTCCTTGTTATACGAGGCATGCGGGAGGATAGTGAACCCGATTTACGGTTCCGTTGGTTTGTTGTGGTCGGGTAGCTGGCAGCTCTGCCAAGCCGCCGTAGAAGCCGTGCTGAAAGGCGCGCCGATCACCCCGATTAATTATGAAGCAGCGGCGATTGGCCAGGGACCGCCACTGAAAGCTTATGATATCCGTCACCTGTCTAAGGACGAGAACTCCGCTGCGTCTATTGACCGGGTCAAAACTCGTTGCCGGGTCAAGCGAGCCGTGAAGCCTAAAGCTAGTAAACCTGCGCTGAACTCGGTGGATGAGCCGGTCCGGTTCGTTGAGGCGAAGTGCTATGCTGACGAGATGAACCGGTCGACGAGCCACGAGTCGTCGCTGAGTCACCAGTCCGAGTTGGCGATTGTTGAGAATGAGAGCAAGGACAGCGGGAGCATGGTGTCCGTAGTGACGGCTGAAACGGCTTCTATCTTGTTCCTAGCGGAGCCGGAGTCTGGCGCTAAGCCGTATGAGCGACCCGCTCAAGATCATTGTGGTGAGATCGGGCTAGGACTGGAGCTGACTCTGGGATATGAGCCGGTGGTGTCACCTGTAAACCACATGGTTCCCGTAAAGAAAAGGAAGCTCGAGGCTAGTGGCACGTGTGAGGGTGACACGTGTAAAGTAGAGCTGGGGCTTGATTATCAAGCTTAAGTGAAGTGAAGCCGTAGAGTAAATGGTGACAGTTTTGGCGGCTCAGTTCGGCTCTTGTGAATTTCCGTCGAAGAGATGTGAATTTTACTTTTTTTTTTTTGGGGTCAATTGTGTAACTTTCTTTTTGGGGTTTTATTTTTTTGCCCTTTATTATGTGTACAAATGAATAGAGTTGGTAAAATTAATAGAGGGAATACATCAAGCTTCAAATCAAATGTGTTGACAGTCATGCATGTTTGTTCGATGAAATTTGTTGAGCTTTGCTCTTTATGAATTTCTTAGATATCTTTTATAACTTGGAAGGAAAAAAAAAAAAAAATCAGTCTGCCTCAAAATTGTAAGCTTAAAAATCTTTATCCAAGGGTTCATAAACTAGTATAAATATAGCAATGCAATTAACTGATGTTGCTGTTCAAGTCTTGTGGGAGGTAAGTAGTTGTATACGATGCTTCAAGTCTTGGAAGAGGATAGAAAATTGTATTTTCTTTAACAATTTTCTTTTTAATTTGAAGATAATTGTAGTTTGGTACTGATGCAGTTGTAATTTAGTAAGCCTAACTATCTTAAATTGTATCTACACTCAAAGTTCACTTATATATTATTTTTTATAATATAATTTAGAATGTTTAGTATTATTCATTTCACTCATATTTTTTAATTTTATTTTAAGTATATTCTTATTTTATTTCTTAAAAAAATTTAGTGGGCGGAAATGAAAATTTTCCATGCGAAAAATGACTTTTTTTTGTCCCATTTATATTAATATCAAATATTAATTTTTATTTATAAAATTTAGTAATTTAAAATTAATTTAAATTATAATAAAAAATATAATCAAACTAATAAATTAAAATAATAGGATAATATTCTTTTTTAATATTAATAATAAATAAAATTTTAAGTAAATAAAAAATAAAATAAAAATAAAAAATTAAATAATATTCTAATGTCGAATATTATTGATCTTCTTATTAATTATTTTATTTTCACTCATTAAAAGATTGAGATTTTAATTTTAAAAATAAATAAATCACTTTTTACTTCTTATTAAAATTTTAAAGATAATGTAATAAATAATTTAACACAATTAAACTTACAAAAAAATTAGACTAAAATTTACCTCTATCAATATCTCTAATAAATGTGTGACATTGAGTTTTTGTAAAAAAATTTAAATTTAAATTTGATAATAAAAATAAATTATATAGGAACTAGTTGGTTAAAATCAAATCAAATAAAAAATTAAAATTTTACAAATAATAAATAATTATATGTCATATCTTTAACTTTTCTATAACTAACATTGAGCAAATATCAAAGCTTTTAATGTCTTTGAATGTAATCTATTACAATAAAGACTTACAAATTTACCACTTGTACTAAATGCAGATTAGGATGCTATTAAAATTAATTTTATTGTAGTTTTAAATTTTTTACTCAAAAAAAGAGAGCAAGTTTGATGAAAGGACAAAAAAATAATTGAATAAGTTTGATGAGAGTCTGAAAGAATAAAGTTAATAATAGCTGATGGCTCAACAAAAAAATAAAGCCTTTAATACTAGATTATATATTTTTTTGTTAAATATTTTTAACTTTTATTAATAAAATTATATTATTAAAATATTTCTTAATAACCTAGTTAAATATAAATTATAAAATAAAAAATTAATAAACCATATAACTATATACTAAAAATTACATTTAATATATTTATATAGAATGTGACGTCGGGCAGGAATAAGGTGAGGAGGCTTAATTCCATCTCCACCCCAATAATAATTTGAGAAACATTTTTGTTCCATGCCTTAATTTATTTTTATAAAAATTATTTCATTCTCGCTCTCATTTTAGATAGAGCTCCACGAAGCTCTATTTTCGTAAGGCGTTTTGCCATCCTAATAGTTGTAAGGTGAAATATATGTAGTGACAGTTATAATTTAATAGTTGTACAATTATAATTTAATAATTAGTGCAATAATTTAACAATTGTGTTTGTAATGTGAAATATATATAATGAGACAATTGTAACAAAATTTATACACTTTTTTTAAAAAAAAAAATAGAATAAATATATCATCAATAAATAATTTGTTTCTCTAATACCTATTATATGGGTATTGATTATCAATCATCTGCTGATGTTGATATTTTTAGTGGTTTTCAAATATATATATATGTAGGTTTACAGTTTACTCGTATTTTTCTTTAGGCGAGGTAGCATCATAACGCGTTTTCCTCTCAACGTAAAATCATCTTCTAGGTTTTAAAAATTGTAGCTCGGTCTAAACATGATGTTCGTGAATGTGATAATGGAGGGTGTTGGTGTGACGAAACCTAGAAGTACCAATAGTACTAAAGAACAGTTGCATCTGAGTAGTGGAACCCTTTGGCTCAAAGTACACTTCCTCTACCTGCAAGTGCTTCCATTTTGGCTGTCAAGACATGACTTCCCCAGTCGTTTGCCTCCTTTCTCCTTCAATAATCGATGTGATGTCCTGTCCTGTCCTGTCAAATAAACTATCCAAATAATGGGATTTTGATCGAGCGAGGGGAGACGTGTGAGACACGGGTGTTGATTAATATGGCTTGAGTAGAACAAAATTGGAAGGATAAGATGAAGCAAATTTTGCTAAGGCATGCGTCCCTTTGTTTGAATCCCTCGTAACAAAAATCACCTTATAGCTTTGAAAGGAATTCAACAGATGTCCCATATCAGCAATCAACACACTTAGCTCTGAGCAAGAGTCATGCCTTGACAAAATTTCATTAATAATAATTTGAGAATCCCCTTCCACTTCATCAGTTCCATAACCAAGTCGATTTGCTTGCGTCAAAGCACTATGGTTAGCAACAGCTTCAGCTGTAGAAACACTTAGATGAATAAAAGGAAGTCGAGGTACTCCACAGAAGAGAATGACTTCGTTGTGATCATGACAAACAAAACTATAAGACCCGTCAACTTTTGTTGTTTGTTAAAAGTTGCGTTAAAATTCAACTTCACCCAATTTATAGCTGGCGGCACCCATTTAGGAACATGCTGTTGTTGGGGATGTTCATTCTTCGGTTGAGCTTGTCGATATTCAAACAAATAATCTTTCACCCATAAGAAAAATTGAACTAGCCTCCATTGAAGCACCCTTATGCAAGACTTTATTTCTAGCAAATCAAATCCGCCAAAGGAACACCACTAACGGTTCTAACTCCGTTATAGATAAACGGAACATATATAAAAGAAAGAATTCCTCCATGGAAATGGATTGTGAGCAAGAAACACCTTGTAGATATCACACCAACTCCTAGCAGCTTTCGTAAACTAGCAATGCCAAAGAGCGTGGATTGTACTTTTGGGCCCTCTTTTACAAATCAGACACAGCTCGTCAAGTGGAACATGATGGTTTTCATATTTCCTTTAGTTGCCAACCAGTTGTTGGTAGCTTGCCAAGCAAACAATTTTATCTTCTAAGGAAGTTGGAGGTGCCAAAGTGTGTTCCACCAAGACAGTATTGGAGATCTGTTTGAACTCTTGGCATGATCTTGAGCATGGACTTCCAACCAATAGCCAGATTTAACATTATAATTCCCCATGGTTATCAAAATGCCATACCAAACAATCCTCCCGGCGACTAAAGATGATGAAGAGGGATACTTAATATGAGCTGTTGTTCCTCCTCCAAAAAGGAATTGCGAATTATACGGCCGTGGAAGCCATTTATCACAATAGATATAAACCGAGGTACCATCACCAATTTTTCAACGGGCATCCAACAAAATCGTTTCTGGACTCCATAAAATACTTTTTCACAAAAGGGAATCTGAGGGTTTTTTATTTTAGCGTGCAGAAACATTGAGTTTGCGAGTAAAGACCCTTAACCACTTGAGCCATCAAAGACATCGGGTTCTTAAACATCCGCCAACTCTGCTTTGTCAACATAGCCTTATTAAACAATTGAAGATCCCTGAAACCTAAACTACCCTCATTTTTATTCCAGCAAAGATAATCTCATTTACACCAATGAATTTTCCCATTGTTGTCATTTCCTCTCCACCAAAATCTAGCACTCAACCTATGAAAAGAAATCGAAATTTTGAATAAATTCATAGTGTAAGACTGAATGGATTGGATCATTGTCTTAAGAAGAACTTCTTGACCTCCTACTGAAAAAAGCTTCGATTTTCACCATTTCAAGTTATTTCAAGCACGGTCTTTAACAGAAGCAAACAAAGAAATTCTATTTTTTCCACTAAAACTAGGCAGCCTCAAATATCATTCATGGCATATCACTTGTTGAACACCAATAATTACTAATGTCCACCTCCTGATTAGTATGTCAGCCACCACCAAAATAAACGGCAAATTTATTAAAATCAATAAACAGTCCCGAGGCTTATTCATATTGGATAAGAATCTGTTTAATTTCTTACCCATTTTTCACGTCAACCTTTAAAAACATCAAACTATCATGTATTAAAAAATAAGTGAGTGTTGAAGCACACAAATAATCAAAAAATTTACTTAAATAATATAATAATACAAATAAATTATTAAAAAAAAAATAAAAAAATGGATAAAAAAAAAACACACAAAAAACATTAAACTATCATCCGTTAAAAAATAAGTGAGTGTTGAAGCAGAAATACACAAATAAGTAAAACATTTACTCAAGCAATATAATAATGTAAAATAAGTTACTAAGAAATAAATAAAAAAAGGGGTAAAAAAAGAATACAAAAAGAATTACGTGGTTCGGCAACTTGCCTATGTTCACGACGGATCAAGATCACACTATTCTTTTATTATGAATCACAAGGCACTCACAAAGTATGTCTTTTACAAGAAAGATCACAAAGAAAACTCTCTCTCTCACTCTAGGAATTTTCTCTCACAAAGAACCAATAAGATCTCTTGTTTATCACAAAGATTGTCAAGATGTTTAGTTGATCACAAAGATGTATTTACAAGCCAATTGATAGCCTTTATATAGGCTTTGGGACGACCTAGATTTACCCTATACGTGTGGGAGTCGTATTAGGGAGTCCTAAAATGAGTGGGAGACGAAATAAGGAAGTTTCCTTATTTCGGGATACTGTTCCCGTCTCCAGCGCTGCGGCGCTGGACTCTCATCGCCGCAGCGCTGGCGCGCTTTTGCTGAGCGCTGTGGCACTGGCCTTCTGGCACCGCGGCGCTCACTCCTGGTCGCCGCGGCGCTGGCGCTTGGTGCGTCCTTCTTTGTTTTTTGCCTCTTTTAGCGTCCGTCTTCGATCCGTGCGCACCCTATGCACTTGGCTTTATCCCCAAATCATATTTCGATGATTTTTAATCAATAATCTCACAAATTCCCTCCTCGATTCAAAATCATCTACAAAGTAACTCGATCTCTTATTTTCGCATCTTCGGCCACTCTCACAAGGTAGTGACTCCGGTTAAGTCCTTGCATAGGACGAACTTAACCGAGGGTAGTGACTTAGTCAACATATCAGCAAGGTTTTTAGATGATGCTATCTTTGTTAGACTAACTTCACCACTATGGACAATCTCACGAATGTAATGGAGCCTCACATCTATGTACTTCGACCTTTCATGGAACACTTGATGCTTGCTTAGGTGTATGGCACTCTGGCTATTACAATACACACCGGTGTTCACATATTTACTAGCCAATACCTCTGCGCATATGCCTTTTAACCACACGGCCTCCTTGATAGCTTCACCAACAACTATATACTCTGCCTCTGTGGTAGATAGTACAACTACGTGTTGTAGAACTGATCTCCAACACACATTACACCCAAACACTATGAATACGTAGCCCGTCAACGATCTTCTCTTGTCAAGATCACCTGCATAATCTGTGTAGTACCTAATATCCACAACCGGTAAGAATAAGTATTTATATATATATATATATATATGTATTTTATTTATATATTGTTATTATTAGTATTTGTATAGGTTAAGGACATACTATTAGCATTGAGTTTATTTGCAAGACTTTAGATTTATTTTAGGGACCAAATTGTAATACTTTGAAAGTTTTAGGGGCAAATTCATAAATATCAAAAATTAGCCTTTTAGTATAAAAATACACTTTTGAAACCCTAATTCTCTCATTTTGGTCGAGCTATCCCTTTTAGAGTGAGAAAAGAGAGAAAGAAAGGGGAGAGAAAGAGAAGAAGAAGAAGAAATTGGAATTTTAGATTTTAAGAGGTATATCACAACTATTTCTCAATTTATTGGTGTTAATTAAGTTAATTCCTTTAATTTTTGATTTCGAAAAATATATAAATTGAGTATTTGATGTGTATTTCGTAAGATATTGTGAGAATTGATGATGATCTATGTAGAGAGCTTGATAAATCATGATGAATTGTAGAATTTCTATTTGATAGTCTCTTGATCCAGAAATTTAATAAATTGTTGTGATTCGATTCTGGTATTTAATTTTAAGTATATTTAATTTTACATGTTTAGGATTATTTGAGACTTTGAATCGATTGAAAATTTAAGAAATTGAATTTATAGTGAATTTATCAAAATGACCCTGAAATTCTGGAAATTTCTTGTGTAAACAGTATGATACAGTGGCAAATAATGTTTGGCCTACTGAATGATCTTCAAAAATTACGAATTTGTTTAATATGATAAGTTTATATGTCTAATAGGATATACTCAAAATTGAGAAGTTAGATCAATGTGGTTAAATTGTTATGATTTTCTAAAGAGTGTTAGCTTATTACAGTATTTGATTAACAGATTTTTAAAGCTATGAAATAAAATAGTTTTAAAATACTTTTGGCAGTGATTTTGAAGTGAAATATTTATCATGAATTTAGGTATGTGTTAAGAGTAATTATGTGGTATTTTTATAATTTTTGATTTAGTATATGATTTTATAAAATTGGGAGATTGAATACTGTTCAGTAAGTGTCTTGATCCTGTCAGGTTAGTAGTTTAGATTTGATGGTGTGTATGGAATGGATTGTGTAGGAATTTTGATATAATATTCATATATAAGAAGGATATATGAGTCAAGAATGATATATTCTGATTTTGGAGTAATTGGACATCATTTGATGTATTAGAAATTTTGTTATGTGTAAGTGTTCAGAATAACAGGTTTTAAGAAATTAAGTATTTAGACCAATTTGATGTGATAAATGCATTGTGTATAATTTTGTAAGCTATTTAAAGTATTTTGTGTGAATTGTGAGGCTTATAAAATGATTAATCTCTATTGATAGGTTAAGGAGATTTAAGTCTTGTACCTGAAAGTGCTAAGAGGTAAGTATACTAGACCTTTTACTGAAATCACAATAAACATAGTAATTGTTTTGTATGATTTTGTAAATGGGGTTAAGAATATGTTTATGTTATGCCAAAGTGTATTTGATATGAAATGTGAAAGACATATGTTTATGAATGTGAGCATTGACATTGAGCATGGACATACATGTGTTTTTGAAAGTGAGCTTTTAAAATAAAATGTGTTTAACAAAGAAAGCTTTGAAGTGTAATATGTCCATGAGAAACATTTTGTATTTTGAGGATGCTTGAACTCACTGTTGACTTAGTAGGCATCTTATGTGATTTGTGGAGCCTTTATGTGTGGCCTTTCCTTCGGGATTGGTATATGTTATGTGTTCCGTATGTAGGGAGGATCCTATTGATACCTAAAGGAAGATTGAGTCATCACATTCGTGTGGTGGCGTATTGGTACATGTGAGAGGACTCACCGATGATCAGGGTGAGGGTTTAGCTCTTACCTTTGGGCTTGGGCATTATATATGTGTAATTTAAACCTCACTTGTACTATTCCTCTCATACGGTATATCACATACGAGTGACATTTGGCTCATTATGTGATATGTGATGTGTAAGTCCTACTAAGTAGTAGTTGAGTGATGGTATTCCTGTAATATATTTTGAAAGAATGTGTAAGCGCTTACATGATATGTGATTTGATAAGATTATGATTTTGATTGATCACAACATATCATACATATGCATTGTGTACATATATGTATTTGTATTTGATATATGAAAAACAAGTATGCTTACTGAGTTTTATACTCATTATAGTTTATGGTGATTTCAGGTAAATAAGGTACATGTGTGCTTAGCGGATTTGGTAAGGCTTCTGCTGTTCCTTGGGTTCCTTAAGTTGTTAGGTTGCTAAATGTTTCATTTGGGGACACATGGGATAAGATATTTGATTTGTCCCTATTGAATAAATACTTATGTATTATTTTATTGTATGTGGTTGGATTTAGTTTAAGTTTCACCAAGTGTGGTAATGGATTGATTTTAAGTAAGAATTTGCAATGAATATATTATGGGCTGCCGGTAACAAAGTTGCTACTGGTGACGTAGTAGAGTGTTAATCTCTGAGAAAACTCTGCGTATCTCTGGTTTACTAATTGTCCCAATCATAATTCAATTGCTATAATTCTGAAAGAAATTAAAATGAATGTGCTTAGAAATATTATTAAATGAATGTAAGTGATGTCGTGTGTCAGATCTTTTGGGTCTGAGGCGTGATAATCTGAGTCAACGTACCCTCTTACCATTTCATTGCTATCCTCATCCCTCTTATACATTAACCCGTGATTCGACGTTCCCTTGAGATATCTCAGAATCCACTTTACTGTAAGCCAGTGATCTTTTCCTAGATTCGCCATGTATCTACTCACCACACTCACAGCCTGTGCTATGTCTGGTCTTGTACAAAACATTGCATACATGATGCTCCCCACAGCGCTTGCATACGGTACTTTGTTCTGCAGTTTCTCTTCATCGGATGTCAGCGACTGTGCTACTGAAAGTCTGAAATGCATGGCCAAAGGAGTAGAGACAGCCTTCGCGTTTGACATAACAAACTTCTCCAAACTTTTGACTATATATCGCTGTTGGGACAAGAAGATAACATCTCTTCTTTCCCTCACAATATCCATACCCAAAATTCTTTTCACTGCTCCCAAATCCTTCATTTCAAACTCGCCACTCAACTGCTTCTTGAGCTTTTGTATTTCTTCCATGTTCTTGCACGCGATTAACATATCATTGACATATAGAAGCAAATACATCATCCTACAACTTATGTTCTTAAAGTACACGCATCCGTCTTACTTGCTCCTACTAAAACTATAAGCCATCATAAACTTATCAAATCTCCTATACCATTGTCTAGGTGATTGCTTTAACCCGTACAATGACTTCTTTAGCAAACAAGCATGATTTTCTTTTTCGAGCTTCTCGAACCCTTGCGGTTGTGCCATGTATATCGTTTCTTCAAGCTCTCCATGTAGAAAAGCTGTCTTTACATCCATCTGCTCTAGATGTAAATCAAGGTTTACACACATGACTAACAAAATTCCTAATAGATATGTGCTTAACAACTGGAGAGAATATCTCATGAAAATTGACTCCCTCTCTCTCAGTAAAATCTTGTGCTACTAACCTAGCCTTGAATCTCATAGGCTCAATCCCCGGTATCCCCTCCTTCACCCCATACACCCACTTGCACCCAACTAGCTTATTTTGAGGTCTCTCCACCAACTTTCAGGTATTGTTCTTCCTAAGAGAACAAATTTCTTCTTCCATGGCCTGCTGCCATTCTTTCTTGTTTTCACTCTTCATAGCCTCACTATATGTCCTAGGCTCATCATACTTAAGAGTGTAAGTAGAATTAAAAGCATGAGCAACTAAGTCTGCTTGTGCATACCTGACTGGTGGGTTGATCATTCTCCTTAGCCTGTTTCTAGCAAGTTGGTACTCTTCAAGTTCCAACTCAAAGTTTTAGTCTTTTTTTGGGTGGACTTGGAGGAACTCGCCGGTGTTCTTGGTTTATCTTCAAGGATCTCCTTGTTGAAGTGTTGATCTGGGAGCATATCAGATCTATTTTCAGGCGCTACTTCAACTTTTATTGACTCGGGTGCTGAGTCTTTCTTAGTCATAGGTTCTTCTTTCTCATCTTCTTGGGAGGTTTTCAACATCGTCATCTCATCAAACGTTACATCACAGCTTATGATACTCCTTGGTGGTGTTAAGTCTTTACACCACACCTTGTATCCTTTTACTCCTTCAGGATATCATATGAATACCTATTTGATAGCTTTAGGTTCCAACTTCCCCTCCTTAACATGTACAAAGGCAGGGTAACCAAATATTCTGAGGTGGTCATACTTTGGAGGATTGCCAGACCATTTCTCTTTTGGCGTCTTGAAGTCAATTGCCGAGGAGGGACTTTTCTATTAATCAAGTAAGCTGCAGTTACTACAGCTTCTCCCCAGAATGTCTTGGACATCTTTGCATTGGTAAGCATACACCTAACCCTTTCAAGTAGGGTCCTGTTCATCCTCTCAGATACCCTATTCTGCTGCAGTGTTGATCTTACTGTTCTATGCCTTGCAATCCCATGCTTGGCACAAAACCCATCAAACTCTCTATTGCAAAATTCGAGGCCGTTGTTAGTTCTCAACCTCTTCACTCTTTTGCTAGTCTGATTTTCAACAAGAGCCTTTCAAGTCTTGAACACATCAAATACTTGATCCTTGCTGTTCAACACATAGATCCACAGCTTCCTCGAATAGTCATCAATCAAACTGAGAAAATACCTGGCACTACTACGAGTAGCTGTCTGAGCTGGTCCCTAAAGATCCGAGTGTATGTAGTCAAGAGTCCCCTTAGTCTTATGCTCGCCGGTACTGAACCTCACTCTATGTGCTTTCCCTAGCACATAATGCTCACAAAACTCTAAGGGCTGAAACTTATCATTTCTAAAAGCCTTTTGACTATATAACTCCTTTAGGTTTCTCTCGCCTAGGTGTGCCAGTCTAAGATGCCAACACTTAGTTTGCATACTCTCATCATCTACAGAGAATAGTGCAGAACCGCTCACGACTTCACCTTTAAGCATATAAACACCTCTGCGCTTCTCTCCTCTCATCACCACTATGAAACCTTTCAAAACTCTTAAAATTCCTTCGTCGATCCTGATAGAACACCCATTCTGGTCTAAAGTCCCTAGTGAGATCAAGTTTCTCTTCAAGTTAGGAATATACCTAACGTCTGTCAACTCTCTCACTCGCCCATCATGTAGCCTAAGCTTAACACTACTAATTTGCATCATCTGACATGCAATGTCATTACCTATTAACACCTTACTACCACTAATGAGCTGGAAATTTGTAAATCAAGACTTGTGCGGGCACATGTGAAAAGTACAACTAGAATCTAAAACCCATTGTTCAGAATTCATACCATCAGTAGCGACGAGTGTCTCTGCGCTGTGTAGCTATCATCATAGGCAAGCGCAACATCCGCTTTCTTCTTGTCTTATGCTCTCTTCTCAGGACAGTCTTTTATAAAGTGCCCCTATTTCTTGTAGCAATAGCACTTCCTAGGAGTCCTAGACTTCGACCTTGAGCCCTTTTTCTTTCCATCTCTATATGAGGGCCTTCCTCTTATAGATAAACTTTCTGCATTGCCATCGGTCTGCTTTCTTAATAACTTTGAGTTTAATGATGATTTCACATCACTCATCGTTAAACTCTCTATGCCGTAGAGTAGCGTATCAACAAAAATCTCATAGCTCTTGGGGAGTGAACTCAGCAGGATAATTGCTCTATCTTCATCTTCTATCTTGATGTTAATAGACTCAAGATCAAGGATGATCTTATTGAAGGCGTCTATATGATCTTTCATCGGCGTCCCCTCTGACATAGATAGCTGATACAGCTTCTTTATATATAATCTGTTGGCCAACGATTTCCTCATATAAAGAGAGTTAAACTTCTTCCAAAGACCTATTGCCATCGTCTCACCTGCTACTTCCCTTAGTACTTCATTGCTTAATGACAGAACGATTGTGCTATGAGCTCTTTCTTGAATGTCCCTTTTTTCTGCTTCTGCTCTAAATGACTATGACGTCTTCTCTTCATCACTAGATGGAGCTGCAGTCTCCTCTAATACCGAACCAAGCATTTGGCTCACCAATAACGCCATAACCTTCATCTTCCACAAATTGAAGTCATTCGTACCGTTGAATTTCTCTACCTCATACTTGGGTGTGGCCATGTTTATTTAGAACCAAAGCTCTGATACCAGTTTGTTGAAGTGGAAGCACACAAACAAGCAAAAAATTCACCCAAGAAATATAATAATGCAGAACAAGTTACTAAGAAATAAATAGAGAAAGGGGTAGAAGAAGAACACACAAAGAATTATGTGGTTCAGCAACTTGCCTACGTCCACGACGGATCAAGATCACACTATTCTTTTATTATGAATCACAAGGCACTCACAAAGTATGTCTTTTACAAGAAAGATCACAAAGAAAACTCTCTCTCTCACTCTAGGAATTTTCTCTCACAAAGAACCATTAAGATCTCTTGTTTATCACAAAGATTGTCAAGATATGTTTGATCACAAAGATATGTTTACAAGCCAATTGATAGCCTTTATATAGGCTTTGGGATGACCTAGGTTTACCCTATACGTGTGGGAGTCGTATTAGAGAGTCCTAAAATGAGTGGGAGACGAAATAAGGAAGTTTCCTTATTTCGGGATACTGTTCCTGTCTCCAGCGCTGCGGTGCTGGCGCGCTTTTGCTGAGCGCTGCAGTGCTGGCCTCCTGGCGCCGCGGCGCTCGAGTTCTGTTCTGGGTGCCGCGACGCTCACTCCTGGTCGCCGTGACGCTGGCACCTGGTGCGCCCTTCTTCATTTTTTGCCTCTTTTCGCGTCCGTCTTCGATCTGTGCACACCCTACGCACTTGACTTGATCCCCAAATCATATTCCGATGATTTTTAATTAATAATCTCACAGTGAGAAATAGTTGGTTCCTTTCTACCACAACAAAGCCCTTGTAATCTTCCTTCTCTTTCTGCCCTTGATATAAACGGAGACAGGCCTTCTGCACATAAAAGAAACAAGGAGACAACAGATCCCTTTGTTTAAGTGCCCTCGATGAATTAATACTATAAATATTTTTATGATTTGAATTTCTTTAAGATTTTAAATAATATATTAAGATTTTAATATAATTTTTAAATCTTAATATTTGGCTTCTCTCACCTTAAATTGTGGTTTTGCTCTTGTTTAAAGTCCTTGTATTGAATTCTTAAGGTCAGGTCGAGATTTTAAAAAGAAAAAAAAAACACGCTCAAAGATTCTAGTATTGAGTCATAGTGTGAAATTTTAAATCTAAAAAATCAAATTTGGATTTAGAGGTGGGGGTTGCGGCAAAAGGCCTAGAGTTATGATTTGTAGCATTAATGTTAAGAAAGTATTTTAATTTTTATTAATTTATAAATTTATATTAATTAAAAAATATTTATACTTATAAAATATCAATTTATTTATTTATTCTTTTTATAAAAAAAAACTTGTTTACTTATTTGTTTGAAATTGTTGATTTTTTTAAAACAATTTAATAAAGAAGTAAATATAATAATCTAATAAAGTGAATAGATTAGAATAAGGATTCCACTCCTTTAAAGGAGAATCTTAATTCCTCAATTGTAAGGATCGGGGATTCTTAAGGAATTGTTTTTTCGAAAGCAGAATTTTATTAAAGAAAAAGGCTAAACATGAAGTTTTCCCACTAAATTAGGACATCATGGTAGTTAAAATTTTCTTTAGCTAGCTTGTGAGCCAGCATATTACAAGATTTGTATATATGTCGAATCCTAATATAGCTTGTCTCCTTTATGATTCTTTGTATTTCTTTGATCACTCAATTGATTTCTTTTGAGAAATGAAGCTATTTTTTCAATAGTTCGACAACGTTCTTGGCATTAAATTCAATTATTTAGGGAAGGCAACTAGTTTTCACTGTAACTTTCAAGCCAAAGAGCACAGCTTCAGCTTCGATATATTCTACATCACTATTGCTTCCTTTGTTGAGAGTTGCCATTCTCAAGGTAACTCCCCTTACACCTTTGATTATAACCCTTAAGACTACTTTGTGCCTCTATTTGTTTCATAGCCATATCTATATTTAGCTTGGGCTATCCCATTGGTGGTGCTTCTCATTCTGAGTTTGGTATGGTTTTAGAATTGGAGGGTTTTTGTTTCATTCTTATGGCTTATGACAGGTTAATTTTCATGATTGCTTCTGCTATATCAATAATTCTCCTTAGATCTTCTTGTTTGTTCTCCATAATTATCTCGTTCTTGTCTTTCCAGATAGCCCACATTAATATCATAGCCTTCACAAATTCACTTATTGTGGTGCTAGAGATCACCTGATCTAAGAAGCCTTTCAAGTGTTTTTCTTGTAACCCCTTATCCAAGTCAGCAAATTCTATTTCTTTCTAGATTTTCTTGGCCCATTTACATGTAACTAGTGCATTTGAGGTGCTTTCTTCCTTGTTAAGGCATCTTTTACATCTTGAGCTTTAAATAATCTTCTTTCATTCTAGTGCTTTTGTTGTGGGCAGAAGGTGTTGGGTTTGGTTGGGCGAATTTACTATAGTGTTCTTGCATGTGGGTTTGTGTTCATCATACAAACAATATACATATCTCATACATACATGTGCACAACGGAAGATTAAATACAATGAACACAGAAAATAACATTTGATTTAACTGAAATTCGAAATTGAGAAATATCACCAATGAAGCCTTTGGATTAATTTTCTTTGAAGTCCACCATGAAGTGAATCTTTGATCAATTCTAGCAATCAACAAGGGTGGGTTTGATTGTCTAGAATGGCAGCATCTTAATCCAACATTTGTGTTTAACTCTTAAACATTTTACAAAGTTAAACTATTTAACTTAATTAAATTTGTTTTTCCTTTTATTCAACTCTTGAATAAATAAAACAAATCTTGTTTTTAGTTATTACATTTAGTAACCATTAATTCAATTTGTTTTGTTGTTCTAACACTTAAAACACAAAACAAACAATTTCAATTTCTCAAATTGAATTGGCTCCCAAAATGCAAAACCTAAAAAACTAAATCAAAATTTTCAATTATGAATTTTGAATTTCATTTCACTTTATATACAAATGCATTAATTCCAAACTAATTTGAATTTCATTTGCATTTCATTTAGCTTAACCTAACCTTAGTTAACATTTAACCATAGTTAGATTATTTTAACTTAACCTTTAAGTTAATAAATATTTAATTAATTTAACCATAGTTAACTAACTTAACCATGGTTAGGTTAACCTTTACTTAACCTTTAAGTAAGGTTAACTTAATTAACTATATGATTAACCTTTAATCATAGTTAATTAAATCATTTATTTAATAATTAAATAAATAAATATTTATTCTTATTATTTAACAATTAAATAATCATAAAGTGAAATTACTATTATATCCTTACTCGGTTACCAAGTTAACCTAAAGTGGGTCCCACCAATTTAACCACATACTTTAGTTAACGTAACCTTAGTAATTGCTGAATTATACTGTATTGAACAATTCAATACGGTACACTGCCCAAGTGCTCAAAGAGTACATTTCATATTGGGACTCTCTAGGTCCACACCCGATTTGTCAAATGGAACTGTTCCATTAATCCGTAATCGATGCCCCACGCACACGTTACGAATATTACAAATCAGCGTGTCAGACCATACAAGTTGAGGTCATAACGTATACGTATAATCCTTCCATCATTTATATCCTGGATGTGCAGGGATATAGATCAGTACCGTCAAATCCCCATTTGCTCATCCATAAACTTATCTCCAGATTCGTATCTCGATAAACAATATACGCAAACACTTTTGCTATATTGTTTAACCCTTTGGGAAACTCTTTTCCCGGGTTTATGCTTGTGGCCACAAGACTTTATGAAATACAATCTCGGAGCATCGGATATACAACTTACCTACGTAAGCTGACGGATCCCGTATCTACGCACACCAGACTCCATGAGCATCGGACCATACCCAGCGACACATAGCGGTCAGACCATGAAAGGTCTCTGACATATGTGGAACCAAAGCATGATGGATCACTCACAAGACCACCGTGGCGCTCAGGTCAAAGGACCACTAATACTACTCAACTCGAGAGGACCTTCCTTTGATGGTGTCATAGGATATCTATTGGGGTCCTCATAAGTCTGTTCAGTATCCAGTCTTGACTGGATACCCGCATGCCTATACAAGCTCTAAGCTCATGGTCAGCTAAGAACAACCATCTGAACCAGTCAGATATAAACATACACTAATCAATATAAAGTGAATCACCGATAGACCCGCATTAGTGATTATAGATTAGGAACATTATCTTTGAGACATACCTACATAATGATATTTCTTAACACCTATTGCAACTCTTTGCAACTATATCATTACAAGTATACTCTCAGGTCTTTGTCCCATTATAGACAAGGTTCTAACTCTTTAGACCTCACTGACTCTTATAACCTGCTAACTCTTAATAGTGCTAACTTTTAGCATTTATAACTCTCAGATTTGCTAACTATTAGTTCTGATCTAAACTCCTTTAGACCAGATCTGAACTCTTTCAGATCAAACAATATCTGTAATGTTACAAGCATTATACCATATTAATATGATATTAACAATCTTTATTCGAAATGTTTATTGTATAAATATTAACAATTAATATTCATACAATATTGGAATGGCACGTGAGCACCAGCTCCAACAGAAGGTTCTTTACAACTCTTCACAAATCTTTAGTTTCTGTTGAAATGGACATAACAAAATATTTTTCCATTAACCTATAGCTTTCTCTGATGACTCTAGCCATTCTCTATAATTACTCTACAAGGCTATGAAATAGCCATTTTTAATTGAGACTTGCCCCTTTTGTTATGGTGCCAATATAATTCATTTTTTTATAGCTTTCTTAGTGGTATGAGAATCTTAAATATGTGATTTGTATCTATGTTAAGAAAGTGTTGTCTGATTATGCTTTTCTTCCATTCATTCCTTTCATTGATCAGATTATCAACAATTACTTCATTGAGTCCAGATGGTGATACTAGTTTAAGCATTCATTTTGTTGGAATCCAATTGCTTTGGTAGATTTTAACCTCGGATCAATTGCCAATCATCTATCTGAATCATTCTTGTAGTAGTTATCTTTCCAATAGTAGGCTCATCTATATGTATAATAGGTTGCTTCTTAAATTGGCATAAAAAATGAGCTATTCTTGAAGTATCTTGCCTTTAACACTTTAGCTGTCAAGGATTCAAGGTTTTGTAGAAGCCTCAACCTTTATTTTGCTAATAATGCTTGACTGAAGCATGTGAGATCCTTAAAGCCCAAACCACTTTGACTTTTCCCTAAGCACATTTTCTCTTATTTTTCCCTAGTAAACTATCCTTTCTTGTGCTCTTTTCGATCCATACTAGAATCTAGCAAAGAGTTCTTGAATGTCAGCAAAAAGACTTTATAGGAGCTTGAAGACACTTATAGCATAGGTCGGGATAACTTGGGCCACTACTTTGAAAATCATCTTTGCCTCTCTATTAGAAAAGAACTTCTCATTCCATTGGTTGACTTTGCTGGATACTTTGAGCTTGATTTCATTGAAGAAAGCTCTCTTGTTTTTCTTACTGTGGATGGTAGTCTAAAGTACTTCTCATGCATGGATACTCTTCTTAGTTGGAACACTTCTTGGATCTTTTTATGCTTAATCTTGGTGAATATTTGAGCTACAAAACAATGATGATTTCTCATAGTTGAATACCTATCCCGTTGCCTTGAAGTATAAGTTAAAGATTTGTTTGATTTTTTTATCTTGTAAGTCTAAGGTGTTAATGCATATGAGACTGTCACTTGCAAATAGAAGATGTGATACTGATATAGAGTTACTGAATTTGATCCCTTGGGTTTCTGCTTATTGGATTAGTATGGAGAGAGTCTTTTTTACATATAAAAAGTAGGTATGGAGAGAGGGGACATCTTTGTCTCATTCCATTTGAGCTTGGAAATCTCCCTTTACTTCCATGTTAATCTATACTAAAAAAAGAAGTTGTTGATATACATCTCATATTCAATTCCACCTAAGATTATACAAAACCTAGTTTCTGCATAATACATTCCAAAAAGGTCCATTCTAGCATATTATAAGGTTTGATGATGTCAAGCTTTAAGACAATACATCTCTATTTCCCAACTTTTTTGTTCCTAATTTTGTGCAAGCATTCATACCCTAGGATGATATTATAATTTATTAATCAATAGGTAGGAAAGAACTTTGATTTGGGGAAATGATAGTATTCAGTATAAGTTTAGGCCTATTTGTAATTATTTTAGCAATGAATCTATAGCTAACATTGCATAAGCTGATTGGTCTGAAATCAATTGGTAGTTGAGGATTACGTTTGTTTTTGGATCAGAGCAATTAAAGTGTGGTTTATTGTTGAGACAACACTTTAATGATTGAGGATGTGCAAGCATATGTTGATGGTTTCTTATCCAACAGTTTGTCACTATGATTAGAAGAAGCTTGCAGAGAGTTCATCAGGTCCTGGGGCCTTGGTTGGGTTTGATTACCATATTACATTTATTACCTTTTCTATGGTAAAGGCCTTATAGAACTCCTCATTTATTTCCTCTGTTATCTTGGTTTTTACCCCTTGAAGTACTTTATTAATTTGCTCCCTTGTAGGCAGTGTTGAAGTAAAATGATGCGTATATTTTTATTACTATTTTAACCTTTAAATATATAATTTTTAATTGTTCATTTTATTTATTTTATTTTTATTAGGGTATTTTTCTTAAACAGAAAAATAAATAAAGGTGCAAAGGAAGAAACTTAAAGACAAGCCAATTAGGGAAGCTGAATAAAGACTTGCAATTGATTTTGAAAAGAACCTACAATTAAAAAAGTCTCATGAAGTTAGTAATATTATTTTCCTATTTAAATTAGAAGTTTAAAGGAGACAAGGGAAATAATATTATTGCATGTGTAGTTTTCTTCTCCAAATTAGAAGAGAATTCGTGGCTATGTTATTATATAAATAGGCGGCGATAATTGAAGAATTTGAGAGAAGAAAGACACGACCAAAAAGAGAAAGGACATGAAAAGGTGTGAGAAGAAGAATTGAGAAAGAACAGAAGATAAAGGAGACAGGAAAAGGAAAAACAAAAAGGGCTGAAGGCGCTTGGATCTTGGAAGCTTTCAAGTTTTTCATCCTCCCCAAGGTTGGTTCTATTTACTTTGTTACTCCTAATTTAATCATATCTTTCTAATTTTGTTTTATATTGAGGTTGAGGATGATATCCTATTTGATACAATAGTTCTCTTTTTATTAAATTAATTCCATTTGTTTGTTCTTTAATGCCTTATGTTTTTTGTTACTTAAGAATAATTGAATTAAATTTATTTTCATCATTAATATCAAATATTTTTGATAGTTAGGAGCTTGTTCAAGTATTCTATGCTTAGAACTTTAATAATTAATGTGATTGCCTTTGATTCTTTGCTTTTTTTTTCCATCGAATTGATATACTTAGGTATGCAATTAAGTAAAGCGAAGAAGAACTTATTTAAGATTAATTAATTTGTGCTCAATGTTATATTCATAAGATGATAATAAATTAATTTCAACGTGTCACTCTAGTTTTAAAAGTTAATTGATAAATAAAAGAATTAATAATTTAAATAGTAGTGGATTCTGAAAACCTTGGTAATTTTAGTCACTTGAATTTTAAAACTTTTAATTATTTGCTTCAATATCTTTATTTTCATTAGTTTGATTTTCTCTTAAACAGATATATTTTTCTTTAAACTAAGTTAGAATTATATGTACTTAGATTCAATTAGTCTTTTTTAAAAAAAAGTTTGAATAGTCCTTATAAGTTCAACCTTATTGCTCAATTTTCTATATTCCTATAGACTCATACATTTGTGAATACAATTAAAATTTACACAATAAATTTTTGGCGTCGTCGCTAGAGACTTTAATGAAAAGCTAATTAAATTTAAAATTTTAAACGAACTAATTCGTTCATAAACCACCTTCACTTGGAAGTCATACCCCATGGCCAAAGGTTTTTATGTACTACATTTTTCGGATGCAAAAGACATGCAAAGGGTGTGGGGTGGAGGCACTTGCACACTTACATCAGGTCACTTTAGGCTATATCAATGGAGACCTGATTTTGACCTATATTCTCCTGAAATTTATTCCAAGACTCAAGTTTGTGTTAGAATCTATGGTCTTAGCTGGGAGTATTGGAGCCCTAAAATAATCATGGGAATTGCACGTAGGGTCAGTCTTTCTCTACAATCAGATAGAGCAACAAGGGAAAGAACTTATGGATATTATGCAAGGGTACTTGTGGAAGTTGATGTGTCTGAAACGCTTCCTACATTCCTTACTGTTGAGCGAAATATGTATGACTTCCAAGTGGAGGTGGTTTATAAACGACTTTCTCCTAAATATTCTGGATGTGGTTTTCTTGGTCATCTGATCACTTCTTGCCGTTCGGCCAATCCAAATAAGATTGATGGTAAAAGATCGCTACCATCAAAGTCTTGGGTAAGGAAAGATGTGAAAATGATTCCAAGTACTTCTAAGGAGGTACAAATGGGCTTGACTGAGGCTGCTTGTATTAGAACATCGGAGAATAATAATGGGACTCATCCTGAGATTAATGTGATTACAGAGGATAGTGCTAATAGAGGAGATTATATAGATGCAATTGACAGAGTTAAGATGAGAGATGATTTGGGGAGGGAAAAACCAAATAGTGAGGTCAATATAGATACTAGCAAGGTTGAGTTGCAACATGTGAAATTTCCTGCTTTTAAGAATGATAGTAGTGAAACTCAACTAGTTAATGAATTTCATCTAGATAATGAAGAATTAAATTTCGATGATGTACTAATCTAGAGCATGTGGTGATAATTTGTGAGCCAAAAGAAAATTCAATGGTTGAGAATAATGTTAGCAAGAATGTACTAGACAATGATTTGCAAAAGGTCATGGACATTCTCCCCAATCCGCCAATGAAGGATGGTTTTGAAATTGTTGTTTCTAAATCTCAGAAAAAGAGACTTCGAGCAAAAATGAAAGAAATATCAGCGATCTATAAATCACAAAGTTTGGATTGCGATCTGAATCTATGAAGATTATCTACTGGAATGTTAGAGGAATGACCAATCCCCAATCTAGAAATGAATTGGCCAGCTTATATTTAAAGCATAAACCGTTGTTTATGGCAATTAGTGAACCTATGGTTGCTCTTTATTCCATTTATGATTCTTTATGGAACTCTTTACATCTCTCTTTTGTAGGTCATACAGATAATAATCTTCTAAAGCTATGGGTTTTCAAGAATGATATGGTGGCATTTGTTATATTATCTAAATTGAGTCTCAACATGTTACAATTAGTGCTTCCATTGACTCTCATCTCTATCAGTTATCTTTTGTCTATGTTGGCTCACAGTATGTCCAGAGACAGGCTCTGTGGTCAGAATTGAAGTCTTTTTCCAGTTTATCACCTTGGCTTATAATAGGTGATTTCAATGCCACGCTAAGGGTGCATGAACAGATTGGAGGGGGATTTCCTGGTCCTCGTTCTTGTTATGATTTTATGAATTTATTGCTTCATGTGACCTTTTAAAGGCTCATTTTTCTGGTTTATTTTTTACTTGGGCTAGAACCACGATAAATGGTGGTCATATGGAGAGAAAATTGGATAGTACACTCTTTAATCTTCAATGGCAAAAGACTTGGAGCTCCGTTTCTTGCATAGTTCTCTCTCGCACGGTATCCGACCACTTTCCCTTACTGTTCTCCTTTGACTCTATGAACAGGTCAGGCCCTCGTCCTTTTTGTTTTCAATCAATGTGGATACATCATCCAGGATTTAAAGATGTGGTAGCAGATAGTTGGAATTCGATTCATTGTCATGGTTGTCCGATGTTTATGGTCACCAAAAAGTTTCGGGTGCTTAAATCATATTTAAAAAAATGGAACTAGAATGTTTTTGAGAATATTCATGAGCGATTAAACAATGCCCATGAGTCTCTTTCTTCTATCTAAAATGATATAGCTACTGATGATGCCACAGATGAGTTATTGGAAGCTGGAGCTGCAGCAAAGGTAGAACTCTTCTATATCTCTCAGTTATAATTCAAATTTTGGCCTGATCAAGTAAAAGTGAGATGGCTTAAGGAGGGAGATAAGTGCACCAAATGTTTTCACTCTTATGCTAAGATTCGAGTAGCCAAGTCTCCAATTAGGGGATTGCTGATTAATAATATCTGGAATGACAATATGTCACAGGTTTCAACTCATATTATTGACTATTTTTGTGCCTCTATAGGAGTTCTAACGTTGATCTAGAATCGATCACACAGAGCTGTAATAATATTCCTAATGCTGTTTCAGATGCGGATAATAAGTTTCTGACTTGCATTCTCATTGAGGAAGAGGTTCATTTACCAGTTTTCTCTTTGGATTCCTCCAACGCCCCAGGGCAAGATAGTTTTACAGGTTTTTTTTTTTATCATTATTGCTGGGATATTATCAAAAAGGATATAGTCTCGGGTATTAAGCAATTCTTCACACAGAGCTTCATATTACTTAATCTAAATTCCAATTTTATTGTATTGATTCCGAAAATGGTAGATGCTGTGAATATCAGTCAATTCAGACCAATTGCTTTGGCAATTTCTTCTTCAAAATCATTGCTGATAGATTGGTAGGTTTCATGCCTACATCGGTTTCTCATAATCAAATGGCTTTCATTAGGGGTCGTCATATTCATGATTGCATTTCAATGGTTTCTGAAGGTATTAATATGCTGGATAGAAAATATTGTGATGAAAATATTGGAATGAAGTTGGATATTATTAAAGCTTTTGACAGCATCAATTGGGACTGTCTTGCAAGTTCTTCATCATTTTGGTTTTAGCTCTACTTTTATTAATTGGATCTCTATTGTTCTTAAACCTGCAAGGTTATTTGTATTGATTAATGGCTCTCCTAAAGGTTTCTTTAGTTGTAGTAGGGGGTAAGACAGAGTGATCCGTTATCTCCTCTCCTATTTTGTCTAGTTGAAAAAGTTCTTTCAAGAGTGATTCAAGCTTTGATAGATGCACACAAAGTTTCTATCATTTCGGTTCTGAGGGGATGCTCTGCCCCATCCCATATATTATATGCAGATGATGTCTTTGTGTTTTGTAGAAGTGATTGAAAATCTCTTACTTCTCTAATGACTTTCATTGATGTTTACAGTTCAACCTCAGGATAGATGGTTAATAAAGAAAAAAACATTTTCTTTCTTGGGAAATCTTCCATGAATCGTCACCAAGAAATTTCGGATATTTTGAGTTTTTCTCAAGGCTGCCTTCCTTTTAATACTTGGGAGTGCCTATTTTTAAGGGTTGTCCACGAGCTCATCATCTACAAATCCTTGCAGACAAGGCGATTGCACGTCTTGCAGGTTAAAAAGGTAAAATTCTATCTATGGCAGGTAAAGTTGAATTGGTTCGTACGGTGTTTCAAAGTACATTGTTACATAGTTTTAAAATCTACCTTTGGCCAGTCTCTCTATTGAAAAACCTACATGGATGTGCTTGAAATTTTATTATTTTTGGTGACCGTTCTAATCAAAAAATGACTTTAGTCTCTTGGAATCATCTCTGCTTGCCTAAAAAAGATGGAAGAGTCGGGCTACGACGACTAGATATTTTGAATAAAGCTTGCCTTCTCAAACTCCTTCGGGATACTTGTAATTCAACTAATTCTTGCTCAAAATTCCTAAAGGGGCGTTATGACTTTAGAAACAAAAACAAACCATATCCATGCTCTTCTATTTGGTCAGGTTTCAAAGCTATCCTATCGTATTTTCACAAGGGAACTTGGTGGATCATTAGTAATGGCTCCTCTATTAATTTTTGGTTTGACAAACCTATTCTTTCCCGTGATTGGCAAGGCTCCCTAAACTTACAATGTAAGGTTGTTGATGTTATTTATGATGGACGATGGAATATCCCAAATTCTTTTTATAGTGCTTTTCCTCATTTGACAGAGTAAATTTTTGGTATTATTTTACCTTCCAATCACATGGAAGATAAATTTATTTAGACTTCTGCTCGGAATGGCTCATTGTCATTAAAGGAAAGTTACACTTTTATTCAGAATCATACCACCTCCAATGTATTTTTATCTTATATTTGGAAGAATTAATTTTCCCTAAAGATTAGTATTTTTATGTGGCCCCTGCTTCAGTACCTTCTCCCAGCAGATTTGATTATGAGATCTCGTGGTATTTGCATTGTTTCAGCTTACTCCTTTTGTTTGAAAGATTATGAATCGGTTGATCATTTATTTATTTCCTGCCCTTTTACTAAGGATCTTTGGGGTTGGCTTGCTCATAATTTTTGGACACATGTTTCGAATGATATCTCAATTATAGATCTGTGGTCTGCAATTCTTGCTAAGTCTTTTAGCCCTCAATTGTATAACATTTGGAATCTATCTGTAGCATACCTGTTATATTCTATTTAGCGTTGTCGTAATCACCTTCGGTTTGATAAGGTGGGTTATAGTCTACACGGGTTTAAAGCAGATTGCCTTGCTCATATTTATTTTTTCGCGGGTTTATGTCCTGGATTTATCTTTTTTGGCGAGAATCGATTTATCTTAGAGGGATTGGGTATCAACCCTAAGCTTGGTTGCACTCCAAAAATTTCTGTGATCTTCTGGAATTTCCCCCTAGATGGATGGATTAAAGTAAATACAGACGGACTTTCTAAAGGTAATCTAAGAAGAGTAGCTTGTGGAAGAGTTTTTCGTGATGAAAAAGGTACTTTCCTTGGAGGCTTTTCTTACCCATTACAGATCGAGACGGCATTCTTGCTGAAAAAATGGGAGTGATCGTGGCTATTGATATAACTTGTGTTCGTGGTTGGCATAGATTGATTCTAGAAACTGATTCTTTGCTCCTCATCAATCTCTTTTCTAATCCAAAGCTGAATCCTCCTTGGAATCTCATTATTAGATGGAAGAATTATCAGTGGTGTGTGTCTAATATACATTTTCGCTTTGTTCATTCTTTCAGATAAAACAACAATATTGCAGATTATCTGGCAAATTGGCTTGAAATATGATGATCTTACATGGTGGGTGTGTCCACCATCTGAAATTTATATTTGTTTCATAAAGATGCCAATGGTTACCTTAATTATAGATTTCATTGATCCATTTTGGATGCTTGTAATCTTGCTAAACCTCCTCATTTTTCCTTTCTTTCTCATTTGAACATTATGAGCATTTTACGGGGTAAGGCACATTACGTCTCCCCTGAATTATAATCTTATCCTTTTTAATATTTCAATATATTTTTCTCGCTTGACGAGATTCACCATAAAAAAAAAACCTTACAGTTTTTTGCATTCAAACCAGCATCTTTTGTTTCTATTTTTTTCTTTCTCTTTATTTTTTATATATATGTGTTTGTGTGTATATATATATATATATATTGCTTGATTTTGTTTTTAGTGGTTCAATATTACTTGTGTTTTTATTTTTCATAGTATTATTATTATTCTATTCAGTTACATAAGGTTAGTTTTCTTTTTGTTATTATTTTTTCTTTTGTGGGTGCTAACATATTAATTATATTATACTTTTCTTCTTTTATTTCTTTTTATTAGCTGATTGTATTTTATTTTTCTTTTGAGACTAATTAGTTTATGAGTGAGTGGAAACGTGATTTAAAAATCTTCTTGTTTGAATAAACCAAACACTAGATAGTGCTCAAAATAGTTCTTCATTAGATATGGGAATTCATGATTTAATTCTTACAGAGAAAACTCTCAAAGAGTATTTCTCACTAGTTATAGTCAATCACCCATAACGTATTGTGTTACCGCAAATTATCACGACACACTTTGAACTTAAGTTGACTGTTATTTAGCTTTACCAACCTTCAATGGGCTATAGAGAGAGAATCCATACATGCACATTGATGAATTTTTTGACATTTGTTCTACATTTCATTGTCAAAATTTTATTCATGAGTCAGTTAAGTTTCTAATATTCTCATTCTCATTGAAAGATAAAGCCAAAACTTGGTTAAATTCACTCATAGTAGAATCTATTAAGTAGTAAGTTTCTCACTAAGTTTTTTCTCATGCTAAAACAAATGCCCTTAGTAGAGAAATAATAGATTTATACTAAAGAGAGGTTTAGAAATTTTACGACAGTTGGGAAAGGGTTAAAGATTTATTTATTAAGTATCCCCAACATGGTTTTAAGACTTAGAGACTAGTGCAATACTTTCATAATGGTTTGACAGTATCGAATCGTCATATAATTGAGTCTATAAATGGTGGAAAGTTCTTGAACCTAAATGAGCAAGATGCATGGGAATTCTTTGAGTCATTATCCCAAAATTCTCAACAATGCATTTTTTAGACCAAAGGGATAGGTCTATCCATGATCCAAAGAGAGGTTTATATAAAGTTAGGGATTGTTGATGTGGGAGCCACTTTAGCTAGTCTTTTTAAGAAAGTAGAAGCTTTAGCATTGAACCAAATAGTAAAGTCCCCTTCGAGTGTAACAAGTACGGTTAGTGCCTGATGCGATATTTCTATATCATTAATTAAGTGCAAGTATACACTATCGTATGCAAGTAATAAAGAGACTAAATAAGTCGGATGTCGAACCTACAGGGATAATTTTTTCTTTTTAACCAATTACTAAAATTATATCTTCCTAATAATTATTCAGATAAATAAAAATTCAAGAATGAATGTAGAAAATATAAAAGTAAAAACACAATGCAATGAGATGTAAAGATATAGCAACGTAGAGAGAACCTAGGATTAATATTATCCCTCAATATGTTTCTAATAATTAATCCTCTAATATTTAACTCACTTAGTCTTTATTATTGATCAAGACACTAATGTATTCACAAGCCTCTTCCAAGGTCATGCAAGTATACCTTAATTTACCAAATACCTATATTCCTATGGTACTTGTAATAAATTAAGATTCATTAAGATTAGGTCTTATTGATCATACATGCCAATTAGGTATATTCCTATCCTAAGTTGAAACTTGCATATGCAACATTGAATGTTACTCTACAATCATGCATCAAATTACCTAGGTCTAAATATATTGATTCCTCTTCCGAGTTTATCAAAATATTACCAACTCATTCACCATATATTGGCCAGATATATTGAAGCATTAAACACAAGTAATTTAAATAATAAATGACTAAGTTTATTAAATACTAAAAAGATATGGCAATTTAAGTGCACATATTGAGTTCAAATATTAACCCTAGAAAATAAATTAGCTCATGGCTACAAGAGAACAGCAGTAAAAATAATAATAAAACATGATACAATTATTAGCAAACCGATATAGACGTCGAATTGCTCTTAATTGCGCTGCCTAGAAACTCTTGATGCCGAAGAACGTCTTGTATCTCTCTCTAAAGATGCTTCAATTAAGCTCCTATTGCTCTCCAAGACTCGTTCTCTGTATTCTTGGTGCTCTTGGGTCGTCTTGGATTGATTCTTGAAGGCTGGGAACGAGTGGCTTTATATAGGGATTGATATGAGCTTGAAAATCTCAATTCTCGTCGGACTAGGACTCGCACTACCGCTGGCGCGCTATGCATTTGTCGCTGGGGCGACGCGTGAAAAAGCCTTCACCGCTGGAGCGGTGGGATCTTGGCGCTGGGGCGCTGCATGAAAACGGCTTCACCGCTGGCGCGGTATGTTGATAGCGCTGGGGCGCTGGAACGTCGCTGGCGCGGTGTCTCTTCATCGCTGGAGCTCCAGACGCGACTTAAACAGGTCGTTTTTCTAATTTCGATCACTATTCCAACGCTGGGGCTAAAATACTTGTGGCGCGGGGGCGCTGGACTCATAATTTGAAAGCTTTGCATTTTAGTCCCTGTTTTCGCTCCTTTTGCGTTCTTTCTTTAAATTTCGTTCAAGTCCCTATAAATAACAATAATGCACATTAATAGCCATCTATTCTCATAAAATAATAAAATATCAATAATAAAAACATGAGAAAATATATGACAAATTTGCCCTTATCAGTGCCTTTTATGCCAATCCATCCCATACAACAAGATAAGGAAGCCACATTTAATATCTTCAAGGAATTGAAGTTGCCAAATGATTCTAAGAAATGTTTGAGGAATAATAATATGGATTTGGATGGAGAACAACACGCCTAATTTTGGAAGGAGATTGATATTATCCAACCTCAACTTTATAACAAGGCAATGTTGCATCGAACAAAGAAGAAGACAAGGCATGGCAAGATCATCATGGAAAAGCAATCAAATATCAGCCATCAAGGTTTATTCTTTTGACCAAGGTTAAAACTCTTTTCGAGCAAGCTCAAAATAAGAAATTTAAGGTCATTCCTTAATGATCATCTTATGGAGCTTTGAAAATTAAGGAAAGAGATTAACACGACCATTGAGCATACACTGAAGCCCCATTATGCAGGAGTATTCCATGGGTGAAATGCTTTCAAAGTACGATTTGATCCTCTATGAATATGGAAGATGTCAAGCCGAAGATGTTAAATCAAGCGCTTTTTAAGATGTAACCCAAATGAATTTTGATTTTTAATTTCAATTTTAGTTTTTGATATATATATATAATAATATATATATATATATTATTTTTTGTAATGTGTTAAAATAGCAAGTTGTACCTTATAAAGCATGAAAACAAAGGAGTGAAAGTAGAGCCAACATGATGCGCCCAATGAAGCTTAAAACAAAAGTTAAGCAAATTAAGGGCTTTGAGCACCAACTTAAGCAACAACTTCAACCTCATGATTTGAACAGCATGCTTAATCTTTATGATTGTTGTTTTTAGTTGTTTTATTTTGCCTATAATGTTTTTATTTTTGTTGTTAGTTGTGGGTTGGTTAAATGGTTAATAGTTAAAGATATGAAATAGAAACATAATTTCAAATGCAACTTTTTTCTGAAAATAATAAAGCAGTGACTAATAACATAGTTCACCCAATGAAGCTTAAAACAAAAGTTAAGCAAATTAAGGGCTTTGGGCACCAACTTAAGCAACAACTTCGACCTCATGATTTGAACACCATGCTTATTCTTTATGATTGTTATTTTTAGTTGTTTTATTTTGCCTGTAAAGCATGAAAAAAAGAGTAGAAGTAGAGCCAACATAGTGCGCCCAATGAAGCTTAAAATAGAAGTTAAGCAAATTAAGGGCTTTGGGCACCAACTTAAGCAACAACTTTGACCCCATGATTTAAACACTATGCTTACTCTTTATGAATGTTGTTTTTAGTTGTTTTATTTTGCCTGTAATTTTTTTATTTTTGTTGTTAGTAATGGGTTGGTTAAATGGTTAATAGTCAAAGATATGAAATAGAAACATGATTTCAAATGCTACTTTCTTATGAAAATAATAAATATTGGGATTATTTACTTGGTAATCTAAGACAAGTTTAACTTCATTTTTTTACCATTTAATTTATCGAGCATGTAATTAGAATCATCTAGTTATCATGCTTACTTAGAAGACAATTATGCATAACAATAATACTTAAGGTCTCAAAAACATACTAGAGCTTGTTTGAACATTACTCGAGGTAAAATCCCAAGGCACACATAATTTAGGATATGATTATAGGCCATCTTTGGACCCATTGAGCCTTTCAAGCCAACATTTTTATATCTTTACTCTTAGTTACCCCTATTGAGTCTAATAACCCTTTTCTTGCTAACCATATCAATACTTCAGCCTTCAATTTAATTGTCTTTCTTAATACCCCGTCATTCTATGAACACTTATTTTAAAGAGTTAGAGAGTTGTGTGAGTTATGAGATTTTTTTTAAGATAAAAAAATGAATTAAAAAGGGGGTTATGGGTTTGGTTATGGATTTTGGTTATTCTAATCTTGGGTAAGCTTAAGTTTGGGCTTATTTATTCAAAAATAATAATAATAATAAAAAAAATATAAATTGTATAGTTTGAATTTACTATACCCTTTAACTTAGAAAAAGAAAAAGATGAACAACAAAATAGCAAGGGAATCAAAGAAATAAGTTTAGAAGAAAAATCGAGAGAAAAATAAATGGTTCAATTTGATTAATCTATAAAGGAATGTGTGTTTATAGTATGCGTTGAGTCGAAATTGATCCACTTTATCCTACCTTTACCCTAACCAAGCATTATAAGTTAGATAAAGTTCTATTTGATTTTTAATTATATGTGTGCCTACATTAATGATAAATGATATTAAAAATAAGCCTATGAAGTGTTAATTAAGTAAAAATTCATTGAGATCGTTTCATTATCTTATGCGTATAAACTAATATGAGTGCATGTAATTAATGATTCTAGCTATTCACACACGCATCAAGTAGGTCACTTGTAGGGTAGAATAAGTATTGAATTAACATGTTGAACTATTTTGATGCTTAGACTTTCCTTGAGATTAGTAGATATGAGAAAGTTTTGAGACAAATTAGTAATCAATTACCAACCTATTGTTTTGTGTTTTCTTGTAGTTTATTTTTAATTATATCTTTTATTTGTGAGTTGCATCTCCTTGCTTAAAGATGAGCAAGTATTTAAGTTTGGGAGAGTTTAATGAATGTATTTTATATCTATTTTTTAAACTCTTAAACTTGGTAATTGCTAATTTGAATAAGTATATATGGCTTTTTATGTGTGTTATTGTCATTTTGTAAGTTTCAAAGTTAATGGAGTTATTTGAGATGAAAATTTAAATAAAATAAAACAAAAATATCGAATATGCTACAAGGGATTGTTACAGTAAAATGCCACAGTAGTTATGAATAGTAAAAATGGTACAATATTTTACTACAATACCTCTAACTAGGCACTTAAAAACCTAGGTTTTGTGCTTAGGCATCAAATTGAGCCAATTGAGTGGAATGTTTGGCGTTTAGGCGTCACTAGCCCCCAAAATGCATTTTAAACTTAGTGCTCTAATTGTGAAGTGCATTTTAGAAGCGTATAAAAAAGAGATTAAAAGCCTTATTTGTCATAAAAAAGAAAGCATGAAATTAGAGAGAAAAACAAAGAGTTTCTAATGAGAAAGCATTTAGAAGCCTGGAATCTTGAATACCCTTAAAGATTAAAGGCTCTAAGAGCTTTTCCAACTAGTTTTCCCTTCTCTTTTTTTCTCATTTACTTTTATTTGAAGTTTATATTTGTAATTTGTGTTGTTTGAACATGATTGCTCTTCTGAACCTTTGGATTAATATAATTGAGCATTTCCTTATGGATAACTAAATTTATTGTTCTAGGGCTTGATGTAACTCTAAGTATTATGTTTTGATATGTTTAGTTGATTAATTACTATATCTTGTGTTTATCATTTAGCTTTTTTGAGTTTAATGCTTCTAATTGGATTGAAAAATTGATTAGATGATTTAGACTTGTGGGTTGTGTGCTTAGAAAAGTTTGACCTATATTGGAATTGAATAGCATAACCTTTAATTTTATTGAGTTGGGAGACTAATAGAATTAAGATAATCACTTAATGGTAGCATAATGCATGTATAGATAAATATGTTAGATAGAGATATCAATTTGATTGTGTATGCATAAGATCTTGTTTGACGCTCAAGAGAGGTAATGAGATTAGTTTTAAACCATTGATGAATGAAATCATAATAATAGTTGTTACTCACTAATCATTAAGAATGTAAAAAATATAGAGTGAAATAAAGACCCTAAGACCCTTTTACCATAGAATTCTAATCTCATTGAATTGTTTAATTTTTTGTTTTAGCTTTTTGATTTTCTTAACCAACCTAGTGTTTAAATTACCTTAGATAAAATTAGGTTGTTAATATTGTAATAATTAGCATTAATTTAGAGCATCCATCCTTGTTGGAATGATACTCATCACTTTATTACTTACTCACGACTTGTGCACTTGTAGCTTTAAATAGCGCGTGTGTTTAATTTTGTGTATAAGCATAAAGATGTTCTTTATGGCCAGCCTATCAAGAGGCGTATTTTGAACAATCACATGCACTAAACTTACATGGTAAATCTTTAGATAATCCATTCTCATACAATTATAATCCTAATTAGAGGAATCATCTTAACTTTTCTTGAAAATAAAATCATTCCCCAATGAACCAAAGAGGGCAACGATTCGATATGCCTAATCATTAATTTGTTCCTCTTAGCATCCATATATCCTCCAATTTCACATCACGTGCTTCAATTTGATACACCATAATAAAGAAAGCCTTCTTTAGAAAATGCACTTCAATAGTTTATGCAGTCAATCCTTCAAGTCTTACAGTCAAATTCCCAAGCTTTCCTGAAGCTTGAGACAAAATTGGATCAATTAGTCAACTAGTTCCTAACCCAATAGGTCAATTAGAAATAGGTTCATCATTCAGTTCTAATGAGCACCATAAAGAAACTAAATCCTCAACTAACCTTAGGTCAGGAAATATAATTGATAACCATGTGCAAGGTCTTGAGCATAGGAAAGTAAGTCACTCAAGATAGGTTGAAGAGTCATACCTAGTAAGTCAAAAGAGAGAGAAACTCCAATTATACCTTATATGCCAAAATCTCCTTACCCACAAATACATGCCCCAATTAAGAAAGGTGCACAATATAATGACATATTAGAGGTGTTTAAATAAGTTCACATAAACATCTATTTTCTTGATGCTATTCAGCAGGTATATTCTTATACTCAACTTCTAAAAGATCTTTGTACGATAAAAATGAGAACTAATGTTCTACAAAAGGCATTCTTAACTGAAAAAATTAGTTCCATTATCCAACACAAAATTTCTATCAAGTATAAAGACCTAGGTTCTCCTATATATCATCCATCATTAGAGATCATATTATTGACCAGGCTTTACTTAACTTAGGAGTTAGTGTTAACTTGTCACCATACTTTATGTATGAGAAGTTAGGGTTAGGAGATTTATAACCCATTTTTGTAACACTTTAGTTAGCTGATAAGTCAACCAAAATTCCTAGAAGTGTTATAGAAGATGTTCTCATTAAGGTTAATAAGTTCTATTTTCCTATAGATTTCATGATTCTTAACACTCAGCTTGTGGTAAACCTTGGTGTTCAAATTCCAGTCATTTTAGGTTGACCCTTCTTAGCCTCATCTAATGCACTTATTAATTGTTTTAATGGTGTCATAAAAATTTCATTTGGAAGCATGACCGTAGAACTTAATGTGTTTAATGTAAGTCAACAACCTCCAGAGGTAGATGATTTCATTGAGGGTAATGGTATAGAGAGTGCAGTAAATGATTCTTGTGTGCATTTCTTTAAAGATAACCTATTAGAATTTTTTTTTAACTTACTTTGGTATGAATATAGATGAAGATCGTATGATTAATAAGATAAATTTTTTATTAGAATCTACTCTATTAATGGATACTAATAAGTAGAAAGCCAAAGTAAAACCTTTTCCAGCTTCCGAGTCCATTCCTCTCACATCAATAGAAAGATCACCACAATTAGAATTGAAACCACTTCTTGAGTTAATACAATATGTGTTTCTTGGATCTTTATATACCTTTCCTGTTATTATAACATTAAATTTAGATAAAAACAGGAAGAAAAAGTTTATAATGTTCTCAAGAAATATAAATAGCAATAGGGTGAGTGGTTAATTGCTAACATAAAAGGATTACTCCATTTGTGTATATGCATAGGATTCATTTAGAGGATAATGCCAAACCTGTGTGCGTAGCAAAAATAAGGTTAAATCCTAACATAAAAGAGGTTGTTAGAGCTAGGGTGATTAAGGTTTTAGATGTAGGTGTTATTTACCAAATTTTAGATAGTTCATGAGTTAGTCTTATTTAGGTAGTACCTAAGAAATCTGACATAACAGTAGTAACAAATAAAGATAATGGGTTAGTTCCTACTAGGGTACAAACTAGGTAGCGTGTTTGCTTTGACTATAGGAAATTGAATGGCATTATTGGGAAAGATCGTTTCCCTCTTTCGTTCATAGACCAAATGGTTAAAAGGTTAGCTAGTCATGTATATTACTACTTTCTTAATGGTTATTATGGTTATAACCAAATTTCTATTGCACACAAGGAGCAAGAAAAGACCACATTTACTTGTCCTTTTAGCATATTTGCCTTTCAGCATATGCCATTTGGGTTATGTAATGCACCAGGTACTTTTTAGCGTTGTATGATGAGTATCTTTTTGACATAGTAGAACCTTTTTTTTTTAAGGATTTCATGGATGATTTTTCAGTATTTGGATATGATTTTGATGATTGTTTGTATAATTTATTTTTAGTTTTAATTAGATGTAAATGAAAGAATCTTGTGCTAAACTAGGATAAATGTCATTTTGTGGTTAAGAAATGGATAGTTCTTAGACACGTAGCATCACATAATGGTATTGAAGTAGATAAGGCCAAACTTGATTTGATTTCTCGCCTTCTGCCCCAACAAATAGTTAAAGAAATTCAATCATTTTTAGGATATACAGGATTTTATTGTAGGTTTATTAAGGATTTTAGCAAAATTTCTAGATCTTTGTGTAGTTTGCTTGCCAAAGAGATACCTTTTGACTTTGATGATGATTGTGTTAGAGCTTTTGAAAAGCTTAAAGCATTACTCACTTCTGCACCTATTATTTGACTACGCAATTAGAGTATTCTATTTGAGATTATGTGTGATGCCTCTGATTACACAATTGAGGCCATTTTAGGCCAATGTTTAGATGGGTTACCTTATGTGATATACTATTCCAATAAGACTCTTAATGGTGCACAACTCAATTATTCCACCATAAAAAAAGAGTTGTTTGCTGTTGTTTTTGCTTTAGACAAATTTAGAGCTTATTTGATAAGTTCTAAGGTTTTAATATTTGGACCATGCTACACTTAAATATCTTATTTCCAAGAAAGATGCTAAACCTTGTTTGATCCAATGGATATTATTGCTACAAGAATTTCATCTTGAAATTCGAGATAAAAAATATTTTTGAAAATGTTGTAGCTAACCACTTGTCTAGGATGATAGTTGAGTCTATTGATGATTTAGTACCCATTAGAGATTCCTTTCTAGATGAACAACTTTCATTGTTTTCCAGTTACCTTGGTTTGCGGATATAGTAAATTATCTAGCTAATGGTAAATTACATATGCAATTGACCAAGTGAGAGCGTGATAGATTTCTAGATGAGGTTAAAAGATTCTTTTGGGATGGCTCGTACTTTTTTAAGTAATATTATGACCAAATTATTAGGAGATGTGTACCTAAAAGTGAACAACATATTGTATCTTATTTTGTCATGATCACACATGGGAGAGGTAGGCATTTCAGTGCCAAGAAGACCGTTGCAAAACTTTTATAATGGGGCTTCTAATAGCCATTGTTGTTTAAAGACACCTATGTATTGTAGTTCTTATGATAAATGCAAAACATTAAGGAGTATTTCTCATAGAAATATGATGCCTTTGAACCCTATTCTTGTTGTTGAAATATTTGATGTTTGGAATATTTATTTTATAAGACCATTCTCTAATTCTTTTGGTAATATTTACATCTTTGTCGCTGTGGATTATGTATCTAAGTGGGTATAGGCATATGCATGTAGAACAAATGACCACAAGGTTGTGGAAATTTTTTTAAAAGAAAATATATTTTCTCATTTTAGCACACCTCGTGTTATCATTAGTGATGTAGATAAACACTCTTATAATAGGTCTTTTGCACAACTAATGAAAACTATGACATAACTCATAAATATGCTACTCCGTACCACCCATAGACTAATGGTCAAGTTAAAATTTCAAATAGAAAAATCAAGCGTATTCTTGAAAAAAAAGGTAAACCCAACTAGAAAACATTGGCCTTTAAAACTTTCAAATACATTATGGGCATACCAAACAGCTTCTAAACTCTCATTGGAATGTCTCCTTATTGATTTTTCTATGACAAGGCATGTCACCTACCTATTGAATTAGAACATAGAGTATATTGGGCAATAAAACAATTGAATTTTTATATAGATCAAACAAGTAATCATAGGAAACTTCAAATTAACGAATTCGAGTAAATTACGAATGATGGATATGAGGTGGTAAAGCAATACAATGAAAAGATGAAAGGCTTTCATGACAAGAATATTCTGAGAAAATCTTTTTCTCCTAATAAAAAAAATTATTTTATACAATACTAGGTTGCATTTATTCTCAAGAAAATTTTGTTCTAGATGATTAGGACTTTTTTCTCGTACGTCACATTTATTCTCATAGAGCTGTTGAAATTGAAAATCCAAAGAATGGTAACATATTTAAAGTTAATGGCCAAATATTGAAATCATACTTTGAGTTTGAACCACGTGAAGAAAATGGAGAGATAGTTTTGAGTATTCCATCTATCCAGATTGAGTCATTTTAGTGTCATTATTTTTATTTTTAATTTTGCTTAATTTTTATTTTTTTTTTCTTACTAACATTTTTATTTTTTGTTGTTTGACTTTTCTTTATTTTATTTTTTAGGTTAATTACTTTTTTCAAGCAATCCAAGTGTACTCCTCACTTATTCTTTTACTTTTTGTCTCTCTTTATTTTCATTTATTTTTCTGCCTTTGCATGAGCATAAGGTAAACTTTATTGAATCTAGGAAACATTGAGGACAATGTTTAAAATAGGTTTGAGGGTGAGGTTGAGTTAAAAAAAAGCTTTACGACATTATGCATGAGTTTTTGAAATTGGATGAAGTGACGACGTTCTAATTTTAGTATTTGTATTATTTTTGGCTTAGAAACAATGACACCGTTTTAACTAATTTTCATGTTAATGTTAATGACAAGTGTAAATTGAAAAATTTGATGAGTGAAACTAATTTATTTATTAGAGAAGTTCATATATCATTAATATGTGAAGAAATTTAAGTGAGTTTCGAGCCTTATATTTCTCAAAAAGAGTGCACCTTATGCCTAAATATTTTTATAGCTTAGTGATTATTATTTTTATTTTTTATAAGTATTATTTCATTTGAACGTCTGTATTATTGGTATCTTTAGATTATTATTGTGTTCTTAAAAGACGATAGTGAGGCAATCTTTGGTTTGTTTTAGTCTTTCTAATCTACTCTAGTAACTTTTTTTAGCCTTTTGTTAAAAAAAAACCTTAAGATTTTCTTTGTTAACCAATTGACCATACAGCTACACCTTATTAAAAAAATTTCATTCCTTTTTTATGTTTTTTCCTTATTAACTGAGCTCCTATTTTCTCCTTAAAATAGGCTCCTTCGATTAGTTTTTGCCTTGAAGTCACTTCTTTTTCCTGTATTTTGAATTTTATTCTCTTTCTTTGGCTTGTCTGTCTTTGTTTTCCTTTGTTAGTCTTTACGCGCATCCATAGGTTGTAAGCAAAATATTCTTCTTCATCCTCCTCTTGATTTCTATTTGCTCATTTTTGTTGTTGTTTCTTCTCTTTCTTTTCTTGCCTCTTCGCACATTCTCTATGAGTATGCCTAATGCGTTCACAACATTAGCAGACTTCTGGGAGTTTCTCATATAGAATTAGTATAATAGCTGCTTCTTGCATGCCTTGGATAGCTACCTTCAGATATTTTTTTAAAGGGTTTATAATATGAATCTTTATTCTGATTTGTGCATTTTCCTAAAGCAACCTCTACAGTCATCTAGTTTTATCGCTTCAACTAGGAAAACCTTACCTCCCAAAATTCTTATCATCATTTTGTGGATACATGAGATTGGAATATTAGGGATTTGCGCCGAAAATGATGTATGTTGGAATTCAAGCTTATTTATCTCCCCCAGCCCAGAAACTTCTGTAAGAACTATAAGAGATTTATCGAAGTGCCATGGTTCAAAGGCCATAATGTTCCTTTTATATTCTTCAGCTTCGAAGTAACAGATAAACCTGTTGCTCCCTAAGCTTTCGATTTGGATCTTCTTAACTAGCCTTAAGATTTGTTACACCGTCAGTCTAAAGGCTTCTTTATTTAATGCTGTCCTTGATAAAAATTTTCCCACCAAACATCCAGCACTCATTCTTTCCCCTTTCTCTTTTAGACTGTCTGATATCTCAATAATCTCATCTTCCTCTTCAAATATAATTAAAGAACTGCAGAGTTTAATTAGGTGGTCAATTTCCATTATTTCCTGACTACTATTGCACAAAATCCACCTGGTGTTGTGAAGTCTGTAATTATGTTTTGCTTCTTTTCTTTGGTCTATTCACTATTTTTATGTCGTACTACTTGTTAACTATTCTCTCCAACCCTCTAGGATGGAATTCTAAACTTGGAGTGAAAAAAAGGATTTATAAAGGCTAGTCTTCTTTTACTTTAGTTTCTTTTCTCTGAGGTGAGATAGAGAAACACACAAAAGGAACCCTAAGAAATCCTTATTTCTTGTTAAATTTGCCAACCATATAAAGGAATCTTCAAAGGAGTAAGGATTCTTTTCCATTTCACCTCTTTTCCATCTAATCAAGCATCACCTAAATTTCTCGAATTAAGTTTCATCATATTTCAATTACAATGAGTCACTTATATTTGCCAAGGTTCATTTTTTTTAAAGAGTAACTAGTTGGAGCGAATAAAAAAGTGAATGTTATTTTCACTACAACAAACAAGCTTTTTGTGATATAATTTTTAAAAAACTAATTTGGGCGTAGAGATGGTTTCTATAACAAATTTAGGTGATTTTCACGAATTTAATATTTTATCATAAAATAGTGACATTTTCCACCACAAATTTATGATAAACTATATCACAGTTTTGTGATAGGGTTAGGAAAAATATTTTGTGACAAAAAGCGCTATATGATACATTTCATTAATATAAAAAATGATGACATTTGGTTAAAATTTCATTACGTAAAATTTTTGTTCCATGCATGGTTTTTTTGTTATCAAAAAAGGGCATCATATTCGGGTTTTTTTTTTTTATTTGGGGGGAAGGAGGATGCTGCTTTTAAAAAAAATTATTTACACTTTAAACAACACCATTTTACATGAAATAGAGGGAGGCAAAACAACGTCCTTTTTCTTATAAAAATTAAAAAAGAAAAAATTGAATTCAGAATAATAACTTAAACAACGTCATTTTTGGTGAATATGCATGATGTGAAAATTTTGTTTCTATGTCACCCTTTTTAATTTTTTTTATTCTATAACAAAAACAACACCATTTCTATAATTTACATAAAATAATGTTGTTTTGGTGTTGTAAATTAAGGGAAAAACTACCACCCTTTTATCTAATTTTTTTTCTCCTAAACGGCAACGTTTTGGGTGCTTCTTCTAAAGTAATTATTAGAAAATTTTGAAAAAAAAAGGCAAAGAAAGGACCTTAAACAATGTCATTTTGCCTATAACATATTTCTGAATAAAGAGGCAAAACGGCACCGTTTGCTCTAAAATATTAAAAAAAAAATAAAAACGGCACTGTTTTACAGTAAGATACTCAAAAAAGAAAAAGAAACAAAAGTGATTCATCAGTCATCATTCATCACTTAAGAGTATTTTGCCTTTGAAAGAGGAAAGTGATTCATTAACGAATATTGTGCACCATAATACTATCATCGTGATAACAACAACATAGTTTTTGAGTCAACCAGTGATTAACTCATGTTTCAACTAATCTTGATGAGCTTTTTTTTGGTTCTTAAACCTTAAATCAATTTACCGTTTCTTGACTTTTTAAAAAGAAAAATTTAAGTTTGTTGTTTCACGCAAGCAATCCCCTTTGTCTGCACCGAAATTGTTGCTTAAAAATTTTGAATTTGTCTCCTAAAGGGTGGATGAATTTGGCACTAGACTGAAAGTTAGGTATGTTTTTATAATTTATATTTTCAATTTTATTCTGTAATCCATGTCTGTTTTTGTATTAGTATTTTAGTAAACAATGGTGTTGGTGATCCTTATGTTTGTGTTAGTTTTGTATAAACAATAGTTACCGGTGGTCTTTGTGTTTTTATTTTTTTAAATAAACAAGACTGTGTTTGTGTTTTTTTTCAAATAAACATTAGTTGTTGGATTGCATGTTGTTGTTTGGTAATTTTGTATTAAAAAAAAAGATTTGATAATTTGATAATAGTTAAATGTCCTGTGTTTGTGTTAACAGTCATACATGTGACATTAATAATTTATTATCTGGAAGTTGTTTTGTAATGTATTGGCCTATATATATATATATATATATATATATATTACCTTTTAGCAATAGCTTTTGTATTGTTGTGGATCTATTGAAAATCATTCAAAACCCATACTCATATTCACATGGTTAAGTAAAATTATGGTTTACTTAGTATATTGTTGGCTAGAAACCCAGATGTAAATTCTAGTGGTGATCCCAATTGGGCATTGAACTGGTCTGTACTTAGAAAAACAATAGCATTGTACTAAGTATAATTAATATATAGTAATGTGATTTAAATCTAAGTCTATGTAAAACCATACAACAATCTTTTGAGTGAGAAGAAGGGAGAGGGAAACAATCTTTTGAGTGAGAAGAAGGGAGAGGGAAGAATAAGGGTTGATCATCAATGATCAATCTGACAATCAACAACTTCTGCAGTTGAAAGACATCGCTTCAAATTTGCCATCATTGTCACTAAGGTTGATAGGTGCTTAATGAAGAAAATATCAACCTCAGTGTCAATGGTGGCAAATATTGATCTTTGATGAGAATAAATAAATCTTGAGCATTGCAACCTAGCCAGCTATTGATTTTGATCCATTGTTAGTTTCTCAATGCCAATGGTGGCGAATGTCACTCTCACACTGCTATCTACACCTGAACTATTCTTGATTGAGGTAAGGATTTACCATTCTCCATTCTTATTTGACGCAAGGAATTTATATCTTAACAACTAACAGGGTATGTTTTTTTTAAATAATTTTTATATTGATATAAAACTATATTTGTAATCACATTATTTAACTTGATCTTAATTTTCATGATTTTATTTACCTGAAGCAGCAATTGTAAATATTGTCTTCATTCACCATTCTCTATTTTCTTTTACAATTTAATTTAGAGACTGCTTTAAGTACACATCATTTTGAATTTATAATTAATATAATATATTAAATTACCTACAGTAACATCCTATACTGGTATGGTTGTTGTGATACTGTTAATCTTAATAGCAGAAGCTTTCTTTGTGGCTTTGTTTTTGGAACAATTTTCTTTGTGGCTTTATTCTTAGAACAACAAGATCATCTTATTAGGTAATTAAATTAATAACCATACCTTCTGAATAAGTCTTGACCGATGATCTTAATTATTTTTTATAGTTGTAGCATTTTGTGTCTCTAAATTTTACATTGACTATGAATTATATTAATTAAATTCCTACACTCCAAGCTTTTCTTTTCTTTACTATCTACTAAGACAAGTTACAAAGTGACATACTTTTTCTTCAACTTTTTTGATTTTATGGTTCATTTAATAGTTCATCTTGTCAAAGAGGTTAGGCTATATGGCCAGTATACTTAAGAAGAATGTATCCATTTTAAAGGTTCATAAAAATTTTAAAGGGTTATGTACAAAATTGTAATCAAGCGGAAGGTTCCATGGCAGACTGTTATCTTATTGAGGAGTTGTTGGAATTTTGTGCTTGTTATATGTCAAGCTTAAATGTCATTAGGAACCCTTCTGGTCATAAGGATAAAATGGTGATTGCTAAACCATTAACAGATGGGATAATTATTAAAGTAGAGCATGATTTGTAAGATCTAACCCATATTTATACCTTACTTAATATTTTGGAGGTGCAACTTTATATTGAGTAGGTTTTCTTCATGATAATTTTTATTTGATTCTATAGACTTAACCTTTTTAATAGTAAACATGGTAATAAATACTTTATATGTTGACAAATAAGGGAGCATTATAGTTAGCTAAAAATGACAATACCGAGGTAATTCAAGTAACACAAAATATTTGCAAGACTAACACAAACATATTTTCATTTATTGGTTCGAACAACATGTATGACCAAGAAAAAATGTCATATTGATTACTACATGCTCTAACAAGTAATCAATTACCTGCTCTTTGCTACTTTTAATAATATTTAATTTAAAGGTTTCAAGTGAAATATGTTGAGATTTGTGTTTATGTGCCATCCCATTTTGTATGAATATTTATTTTAATATTTATACAATTATCATTTTATAAAATCATTAATATTATTAACTATTAAATGGTAAGATGCTTGTTACGATGTGGGCATTGTATGATCTAAAAGGGTTTAGATTAATGCTAAGAGTTAGTAACACTAGAAGTTATAAGTGCGAGGAGTTAGCAGTACTAAGAGTTAGTAGGTTACAATAGTTAGCAAATTCTAAGCAGTTAGAGCCTTGTCTAAACTGAGACAAGGACTTGAGAATATATTAATAATGATATAGTTGTAAAGAGTTACAAATAGTGTTAAGAAATGTCATTATACAAGTGTGTTCTCAAATAATATGTTCATGATCTATCTTTATCGATGCAGGTCTATTGGTGAAATCTTTCATACAGATCATAGTATGTCTATATCTGAATGGTTTAGATGGTTAGTTTTAACAAACCATGACCTTAGTGGAAGCTCGTATAGAGATGTAAGTATTCAGTAAAGATTAGGTACTAAACAGACTTATGAGAACCTCATATAGACATCCCATAAAGTTGTTAGTGGTAGATCTTCTTGAGTTGTGTAGTATTCGTGGTCCTTTGACTTGAGTGCCACGATAGGCTTGTGAGTGATCCACCATACTTTGGTTCTATGCATGTTAGAGATATTTTATGATCTGACTGCTAGGTGTCATTAGGTATAGTCTGATGCCCATGCAGTCCGATGTGTATAGATATAAGATCCGTCAGCTCATATGGGTGAGTTGTATATCCTGATCCTCTAAAATTATATTCCAAAAGTCTTATGACTATAAGCAATAAACCCAAAAAAGAGTTTTTCATAGAATAAACAATATTGCAAAGTGTTTGCGAATATCATTTATTAAAATAAGAATTTGGAGATAAGTTTATGTATTAGCAAATAGAGATTTAATGGTGATAATCTATATCTTTACCTTTTCGAGATGTAGACGACTGAAGGATTATACGTATATGTTATAATCTCAGGTTGTATTGTCTAATGCACTGCTTTGTAATATCTGTAACGTGTGTGTGGGGCATCTTTCATGGACGTATGGAAGAGTTTCATACAAGAAGCTGGGTGTGGACCTAAAGAGTTATACAATATAAAGTGTCCTCGTTGTGCACTGAGGCAGCAGACTAGAGTGAACAGTCCGTTCTAGAAAATTTTAGCAAACTGAATATTTATTTCAGGATTTCTTGGGATGTGTACTTGTCAATACTTAAGTGTTAAGTATATTATTTAATTAGTTAACAAAAGTTGTTAACCAATGCGATGATGACAAGTGGCACATTTTTGTTTGACTTTGAGATTGACAAAAATGACATTGTTTGTGAGACAAACAAGATCTATTTAATAATTCAAAAAAAGATTTTTGAATTATTATCAATATTATTAACTCAAAAGGGAATGAGGCATGACATTATGCATAGTAGTTATTCATTCATGTTAAAAAAGGAAATGCTTATAAAAATGAATATATTGGTTTTCATTTTAGGGATGCTTTTGTTTAGCACTTAGGGAAGAAATAGAGAGAGCATTTTGATTTGTTTCAAGGGTTGAGCCAAAATCATCTTCTTCTTCATTTTCTTTTAAATGATCGACCATTAGAGCAAAAGAATAGAAATTATCTTTGTTTTGCAAGAGTTGCAAAGTCCATAAAACTAATTTTGAAACAAATTCAAATTGGTTAAAGAGTTAAAATTCAAGTGTTTAAGAGTTAAACAGTGTTGCTGGAAATTAAATATATCTTTCTAGAGATTCAAGCCCACCTAAGTTGGATCCTAGAGTTGCTATGGAATGTGCTTCAAGGTGGACTCTAATTTTTGAACAAATTTCCAAAGGCTTGAAAGGTAATTTTTCAATCTCATTAGTGTAATGAAACTTGAATTTAGTGTTTTTATCGAATTAAGAAATGAGATTTCAATTTTCGTTGCGTTATTGTAAGTATGACATGCATATTATAACTTGATGAACACATTGCACATGTACCCATAGAAATAACATAGTTTCAAAATAAAGGATGAGGAGTCTGTCTCATATATTATTGAATGCTTATCACGAGGATCAAGCCCGAGATCGAATGCCATTAAATACCCAACATTTAAAATTAATAGTTATCATTTTCTAGCATATAACCAAGGAAAAAATTAGGTTACTTAAAATAGTAGTGTTAGTTTAGTTGCAAAAACAATGCAAGTGGCTAGTGCGAAGGATCAAAATCCCGTAGAAGGAAAATTATTGTTTTACAAAGTCATCGATGAGATTTGTGATATTAATTATTATATGTTCAAGCTTACAGTTTTCAAGTGTAATTGGATTAACAATAGAGGTGATGTGAAAGTTGATGATCTTGGGTTCATACTTATCAACCTAAAACATTTGGATCATAAGTCAAACGTCTTTATATTGGCTTTTCAATTCAAGCAAGTGTTCTATTATTAACTAAGAAGATAAACGGTTAACAATTGTTTACTCCTTACCTGAAAGAGGAAGTGCAATGGATGCAACAATTGAAGAGGTTGATAATATAATGGGGCAAATACCTATAACAAAAGAACAACCCAGTGTTGATTCTTGTGTTATGGATGATGAATAGAATATAATGTACACATGACTGGATTGTGATGTTATATTACTGAACTAATAATATATCAGTATGAAAGTAAGTTAGAAAATAACATATTGATTTTTATTGTTTGCTATTTTTTTAACCATATTTTTCACTTATGTTTGGATTTATTTTATATATTTGATATTAATTATTGTATATTGTTGGTTCTATTAGGCAATATTTCTATAAGATGCTATTTGGTTGAGAATGGGGTTTTGTAGATTTACTTATGTTTCTCTTAAGATTAACGATGTTTGCGTGAAGTGGACAACTTTCATTTCTACTAAGCTCAAGTATTTTTCATCTCAAATAGCTTATAATTTTATATTTATATTTTCTTGTTTTATTAATATCTTTGTAAAGTTATCTTTTCAAAGGATCAAGGCCTTCGAGAGAAGATACAAGCCAAGCAATTATAGAGATAGATGAAGTGTAAAGGTAGCCACCAATAGATGTAAATAATGTTAAATACATTTGGCTAAATGATTATTGTTTCATTATGTTGAATGATTCGAGATGAGCTACCAATATTTTTTCTTTACTTTCAATGTTTGGATCAACTACAAATGGATGTAGTATATCTTGTGTACAATATATTTATTAATTGTTATGAATCAATTTATTATTTTAGTGGTATTAATTATTTGTGAATGGAAAATAATATATATATATATTATACCTACCAGAATTAAAAATATATTTAATTATACCTTTTCAAATGTTAAATGTCATAATTTGTGATAGTTTCTGTCACAAATTTGTGACAATAATTTTGCTTTTGAAATATAAGATGTCATAGTTTAGTAATGGTTTATATCATAAATTTATGATAGTATTTTTTTCACATCATATGCACTTTTCATATTGTCATAGTCAAGTCATTAGTCATGATCAATGCCACGTAACTACCATGTCATTGCCACGTCACATGCAATTATCATGTTGTCACTGCCACATTATATGAACTTTCCACGTGGCAAATGCCACATTAGTTGACACCTTGCATGCCACCTCAACTTTAATTATCACATGCTACTGCCACATCATATACCAAATAGAACTTGTATCATTGGTATGTGATATAATTTTCTATCACAAAATGGGTAAAACAGAAACTATCACAAGTTTGTGATTGAAAAATCTTATCATATGCATTTGAATAAACTTAGGTAATAAAATCTTTCTATCATAAGCTATGGTTTGTGTATGTTGAATTTAACAACGTAGTTAACAAAAAATAAATAGAGACACATTAAAGACATGCCAATAAAATAAAAGAGGGTGGGTGGTTGCAAAAAAGTAAAGGTAAATTGATATTTGTTAATTCTTAAAGGGGTAAAGCAAAATTAACCCATTTCTTATTCCATGACATTAGCATCTATCATATATAAGACTTTAAAGCTTCAAAATCAGTCAATTTGTTATGAGGCAGTTTGTTGATACGGTGGGAGGGGAATTTTGGTGAATTCCACCCCTCCTCCTTCACCTATAAATATGTGTACAACCTCATTTGTAATTCATTCACTTCCAATACTTTCATAATTTCTATAATACTTTCCAAGGGTTTTTTTACTACTTGTGTTATCTTTAGTTTTTCCTTTTTATCATTTATAACACATTATCAGCACGACTTCCAGGTAAGTTCAATTCTTAAATTTTATATTAAGTTATTAACTTACTTTATTTTATATTTTTTTATTTCTATATGTTTCATTTATATTCAATTATTATTTGTATTGTGTTTATATTATTGTATAATATAATCCTTATAAGTATACACTGTGGTTACCATTTATTTGGATCTTCCACATCAGAAAATAAGGATAATATTGTGTATCAGTTATTTTGTATTTATATTATGTCTATTTTTTAAATTTTGAATATTCTATATGCAACCTGAAGATTGCATAACAAATCAATAAGTTAGACTCTGGAGTTCTAATAATTAATCTCATTAATTGAGAACTTGAAATTCTATATCATTATTTTTAAATTTATTACTTATTTATATGGAAGGCTATGCCTTCTCATTATTATCAATTTATAGAAGGCCATGCCTATTCATTATTATTACCAATTTATAGAAGGCTATACCTCCTCATTATTATTAATGAAAGGCTATGCCTCATCAATTCTACTAATATATGGAGAGCCTTGCCTTATAATCGCGATTATTTTATGTATATAGAAGGTCATGCCTCCTAAATATTATATTTAATATTTATGTTATATATTATAAATTTGTTGAATACTATTTACATTTCATCATACTAATTTTAATTCCCTTTTTTATATTTAAAGTCCTTGAAAATGTTATTTACAAATTTACAAATCACTATACCTCTGAAAATTTACCTATTATGGGTACTGGATGCTAAGTGCACCTCTAAACTAATGGTTTAAAAAAAATGATTGAAAAAGAAAATGATGTGTCTTTGCAAGACAAGTTAAGAACTATGATTTTTCTCTGTTATCAGCTATTTGAGAAATTGAAAGCTCGATATTTAAGGGTCTGTAGATCCTCTAGGAAAATTTAAAAGAAAGATATGATGTGTTTCTCCTAAGAGCAAGACATGAGGGGATAAATTTGAGATTGTATGATATTAGAATTATTGTTAAATACAAATCTACTTTTATCACAACCACTTCACAACTGAAATTATATAGTGCGAAAGTTACGTAATAAGATATTTAGAGAAGACATTCTCTATTTTTCATGCCTCTAATGTTGTTTTGTAGCAATAGTATTACGAACAGAGATTTAAAAATACTCAGAATTATTATAATGTCTTCTACTTGTTGAACAAAATAATGAGCTCTTGTTGAAAAATCATCACGTCCAATTGGTTCTCAGAAGTGAATGCAAATACTCATAACAAAGTTGGATGTAATCGTAGAGAATGGAAAAGGTACAATTAATGCCCTTATAAAGCCATAAAATATCAAAGAATGGAAGAACACTAAAAAATGGCATAAACACCAAGACAAATACAATGGTAAGAGAATAAATGTCCTAAGTATCATGCAAAATACTTATTATTAATATGTGCATTATGAGGCATCTATAAGGCAGAGAAATAAAATATAGAGACAAATCTTATTGATGACTCAAGATCCTGAAGATCTTACTTATATAGATGTCTGTAATCTCTTTGGAAAAAAGGAAGGAAACATAAATTATCAAATTTTAATTAATATTTTCAAGATTATGTATTTTCTATGAAATATAACTTTCTATAATGTATTATCCTAATGTCTAATATGAATTTTATTTAATATAATGAATGACTTTTAAGGATAAATGTTTGGAGAGGAAACTTAGGGATGTATGTTTAGTTAACAACGCAACTATGCACACTAACTTCGAGATAAGAAATATTTCTCAAAACAAACAATAATTAAAGGAAAAGTCAATATTATAATAGGTCTTACAGATCTGATTAAAGGCATTGGAAGAGAAATAATATTATTAGCAATTGGAACAAAGTTATATATAAGTGAAGCTTTATATGCAAGCGGTTCTAGAAGAAATCTGTTCTTTTTTAAAGATATCCGCTGAAATGAATATCACATTAAGACCTTAAGTGAAATAATGTAGAATATCTCTTCATCACTTCTAATGCCTCAAACAAGAAATACATACTTTAAAAGCTTTCTACCTCATCACCTGGTTTATATTATACAATTATAAATTCAATTGAGAGCTATACAGTAATAAACTAGAAATATAGTGATCCAAAAATATTTATATTATGGCATGATCGACTTGGTCATCAAAGATCAATAAGGATGTGTAGAATTATTGAAAATTCTTATGGGCACGCATTAAAAAACCTAAAGATTCTATTGCCTAATGAGAATATTTGTACTACTTGCTTACAAGGAAAACTTGTAATTAGACCATCCCCTTCCAAGATTGGTATAAAATCTCCATCATTTTTACAAAGTATCCAAGGAGATATCTTTGGACTAATTCATCCACAAAGTGGACCTTTTCACTACTTTATGGTTTTAATTGATTCATCTACACAATAGTCACATGTTTATTTACTGTCTACACGAAATATTGCATTCACTAGATTACTAGTATAAATCAATAAATTGATGGTATAATTTCCAAAATAACCTATTAAGACCATATGTTTAGATAATGTTAGTGAGTTTACATCTAAAATATTTGATAACTATTGTACATTAGTAGGAATAGATATAGAACATCTTGTGCCACATGTTCACACACAAAATAGATTAACAGAATCATTAATTAAACGGCTCTAGGTAATTGCCTGAACTTTATTGATGCGCACATAATTATCAATTTTTGCATAGGGTCATACCATTTTGCATGTTACAACATTAATTCGTTTTAGGCCTACTGCATATAATTAATATTCTCCATTATAACTTGTACTTACTCATCAACCTAATGTATCCTATTTGCGTATCTATGGTTGTGCTATATATGTACCTATAGCACTCCTATAATACATTAAAATGAGACTTCAACGTCTTGGAGATTTATGTTGGTTTTAACTCACCATCAATTATAAGGTATCTTGAACTCTTAATGAGTGATCTGTTTATTGTATGATTTATGAATTGCTATTTTGATGAAACAATATTCCTATTATTAAGGAAAGAAATTGCCTTCCGCAGTAAGGCATAAACTTTCTTAAAAATAACTACCATGCCTTATTTGGATCTTTACACAAATTAATATGAAAATGAAGTGTGAAGGATTATTCATTTTTAAATGAATTACTAGATGCATTTATAAAATGCTGTAACCAAGTCATATATACCAGCTACTAATATATAAGCCCGAGTGATTGTTCTTATAGAACAATCAAATCAAAAAATAGCTAATGAATCATCTGTTGCATGCCAGAAGTGTAGTAGACCACTTGTTGAAAATATATTATTCCGCGAAAGAAGAAAGTGAAAAATCAGGATCCTATTGAAAATGATGCCCGAGCTAATAATTCACATTCTCTAAATCACTGAACATTAAAAGAATTAAAAGTCCCTGAAGAGATATAAGTTCCTGAAGAAACATAAGTCCTCGAAGAGACAAAAGTCCCGGAAGAGATAAAAGTCTCAGAAGAGATATTAGTCCCAGAGGAAACACATGTCCTTGAAGAGACAAAAGTCCTAAAAGAGACATTAGCCCCATAAAGGTACCAAAATTTCAATATAAAGAAAATGATACATATTATGGTTACACGGGAAAAATTTAAAAATGTAATGAAATAATTGTCGATGGTACTTTTTCATTTGCAATAGCTATTAAAATTATGAATAATGATTTTGGGCCATAAACTATTGATGAATATAGAGAAAGACTGATAGGGGCATATATGTATTAGTATATTTAGTCCCAAACTATCATAATTTTCTTTAATTTATAGATTTTTGGCTATTTATTTTTCTTTTTTAATCATAAATAGGTGCACGAGGGAAAATATGACAACTAGAAACAAACAAGAGGTAAATCGGATGAGAAATGAAAGAGATATGCTCAAAATATACCACTGAGCAAACTCAGGCCTGGGCACTGTGACACTTAGCTAGCCAAGCACCATTTCGCATTTTCAGGTCTCGGTGTCGTGACGCTAAGCCCCCAACATCGTGGCCCAAATGTGCCAAGTGAAAAATACCCTATTTTAAGTCTTATTTTGACTTGAATTCGAAACCCCTCGCCCCTTGGATTTCTTATAGCTACAAAAGTACTCTTTTAAGGGTCAAAACATAAATTTGACGAAGGTAAAAATGCAAAGAAATAATTCACACACAAAATTGAGAGATCAAAGCCAAAAAATTAAGATACAAGTCAAAGAAGAGAGAGAAGCACATCAAGGCATTTTCTTAATTAGTTTTTCTTATCCTTCTTTATTATTATGTTCTTATTCTTACTGTTCTTCATGGATTGGTTTGATACACTTGGTTTTGTGATAAGTTAAATTTGTTTATCTAAGGGTTAGACTAGTGAACCTAATATGTAGTTAAATTTTATGGATTCTTAATTTATAAACTTAAGACAGGTAATTGATAAATTCTATCTTGAGTCTATTGCTTTCATTATATCTGACCAATATTATGAATGATTGAGGAACCATGATGGACTTGACAAAGAGATTTATGTGTTTAGCCTAGGATAATTTGATGTATGATCATATGGTAACAACTATGTGTTCCACGTAGGATAGACATATACCTAGATGATATGTATGACATAATTTAGACTTGATCTTAATGAATTACATTCTAATTTGATTACCGTAGACATATAGGTGATTGTTAGAATGCGTATTATAATCACTCAACATATATGTGTTCCACGTAGGATAGACATATACCTAAAGGAGTTTAGATCAGAACTAAGAGTTAGTAAAATCTAAAGAGTTAGAGCCTTGTCTGAAATGGGACAAAGACGTAAGAATATATTAATAATGACATAGTTGCAATGGGTTGCAAATGGTGTTAAGAAATGTTGTTATGCAAATATGTTCTTAAATTTAATGTTCCTGATCTACCTTCACTAATGCGGGTTTGCTAGTGAAGATCTTAATATATATATATATAGATCAGTGTATGTCTATATCTAGATAGTCCAGATGGTTAGTCTTAGCAGACCATGAGTTTAGTGGAAACTCGTATAGAGATACAAGTATTCAGTAAGGACTGAATATTGAACAGACTCACAAAGATCTCCAATAGACATCTCATAAAGCCGTCAATGGAGGATCTTTCGAGTTGAGTAGTATTCGTGGTCCTTAGACCTGAGTGCCACGGTGGACTTGTGAGTGATCCATCATACTTTGGTTCCACACATGTTAGATACCTTTCATGGTCTGACCGCTGGGTGTCGCTGGGTATGGTCCGATGCTCATGGAGTCCGGTGTGTACAGATATGGGATCTATCAACTCAATTGGGTGAGTAAAATATCATGTAACTCTAAGATTGTATTTCAGAAAGTCTTATGGCCATAAGCAGACATCCAAGAATTTCTTGGGAAAATAATATCGTGAAAGTGTTTACGGATATTATTTATTGAAATACAAATCTAGAGATAAGTTTATGGTTGAGCACATGGAGACTTGACGGTGTTGATCTATATCTCCGCTCTTCTAGGATATTTATGATGGAAGGATTATACGAATATGTTATAACCTCAATTTGTATGGTCTAATGCGCCGTTTTGTAATATCTGTAACATGTGTGTGGGACATTGTTCACGGACGTGTGAAATAGTTTCATATGACAAATCGGGCATGGACCTAGAGAGTCTCACAATATGAAGTGTACTCGTTGTGCACTGGGGCGGCGAATTGGATTGAATAATTAATCCAACAATTTTCAGTAAAATGAAAAATGTTTCTAAGTTCCTTTTAGTATTCACTTGTCAATAATTGAAGGTAAAACACATTATTGGTTTACAAGAGTTGTTAACCAATAAGAAATTGACAAGTGACATAATCTTGCTCCATAAATTATTTACCATGTATTTACCTATTTACCTTGCTTGGTAAATACATATATGGTAAATGTAAATAATCAAAATAGTTTTGAATTATTAATATTTTATATATTAATCAAATTATTATTATTAATTGGAATAAGTGGCAAACACCATTTACTAATGGAGAATGCACTTGTTATTAATAATAAGGAAAGTTTACCACTTTGTAATTCTTAAATGATGCACTAAGGAAGTGGTAAAACCACTTAACATTGATTAAATGCCATTTACTCTCTAGAAATTGATTCAATTGGTTGAATCAAATTGGTGAGTGAAACATATGATAGATTAATGTTTGTAATGGCAAACATGGTTAAGTGGTGGTGGAGCACTAAGAGAAATCATTCTTTGCACTTAAGAAAGAATTGAAAGAGTTCAATGAGTGCAAGATAGAGTAAAAATTCGTTCTAGGAGAAAAGAGAGAGAATTAAGAGCTTTTCCTAAGTGTTTTTCTCAAAGTGTTGAGAGAAAATGCAAAGGCTTACCAAGCTACAACATATAGAGTTGTAAAGAACTATAGAAAATACCCAATTCTTCTCATCTCTTGGTAGTAATCATAAGGACAAATTGTTTTAAGTGTTAAAACAATCATTTGCTGGAAATTCAAGGCTGCCATTCTAGCTTCACAATCCCACCGGATTTAGTTGTGAACTAGAATTGTGCAAGGGAACACTTCAAGGTGAGCTCAACAAAATTGAAGCTTGGAGTTCTTGAAGATTTGTAAAGCTACCTTCATATCCGGGTAGGTTATTTATTTGTTATTCATTTTATATCATGCATGAAATATATATATGAGATATATATATGTACTTGAATGATCATACATGCTTGAATATGTTACATATTGTTTAATATGTATGAATACTTCCGTTGCGTATTTAATTTTTGAAATTATACACATCTATACACATCACACACCATATCACATAACAGTTATCTATTCTTAGATCAATACTAATACCATACTATCTTACTTTTAATTCAGATTGTATTTTTTTTAATTATTTATTTGTTTTATTGTGACAGTTCATGCATAGAACTGATAAGGGAAAATTTGTCATATATTTTATCATGTTTTTATTATTGATATTTTATGATTTTATGAGAATAGATGGCTATTTATATGCTTTATTGTTATTTACAGGGACTAAAATGCAAAGTTTTCAAATAATGTGTCCATCGCCCCAGCGCCACGAGTATTACCCCCCCAGCTCTGTAATAGTGATCGAAATAAGAAAAATGATCTGTTTAAGTCGCATTTGGCGCCCCAGCGCTAAACCTTTACCGCTCCAGCGATGAAGATAGCGCCATCAACCCACCGCTCCAGCGGTGAAGCCTTTTCACGCGTCTCCCCAGCGATAACTGCATAGCACCCCAGTGGTAGCGCGAGTCCTAGTCCGACGAGAATTGAGATTTTCAAGCTTATATCGATCCTTATAAAAAGTCACTAGTTCTTAGCCTTTAAGAATGAATCCAAGACGACCCAAGAGCACCAAGAATACAGAGCACGAGTTTTGGAGAGCAATAAGAGTTTAATTGAGGCAACTTTAAAGAGAGATTCAAGGCATTCTTCGGCATCAAGAGATCTTAGGCAGCGCAATTAAGAGCAATTCGACGTCTATATCGGTTTGCTATTGATTGTATCATGGTTTATTATTATTTTTACTGCTGTTCTCTTGTAGCCATGAGCTAAACTTATTTTCTAGGGTTAATACTTGAACTCAATATGTGTGCTTAATTGCCATATCTTTAGAATATTTAATAAACTTAGTTCTTTGATATTCAAATTACTTGATTTTAATGATTCAATATATCTGGCCAATATATGGTGAATGAGTTGGTAATATTATTGATAAACTTGGAAGAGGAATCATAATATTTAGACCTAAGTAATTTGATGCATGATTGTAGAGTAGCATTCAATGTTGCATATGCAAGTTTCAATTTAGGATAGGAATATACCTAATTGGCATGTATGATCAATGAGACCTAATCTTAATGAATCTTAATTTATTACAAGTACCATAGGAATATAGGTATTTGGTAAATTACGGTATACTTGCATGACCTTGGAAGAGGCTTGTGAATACATTAGTGTCTTGATCAATAACAAAGACTAAGGGAGTTAAATATTAGAAGATTAATCATTAGAAAGCATATTGAGGGATAATATTAATCTTAGGTTTTCTCTATATTGCTATCACTTAAATCTCTTTGCATTGTGTTTTTGCCTTTATATTTTATACATTCATTCTTAGATTTTTATTTATCTGAATAATTATTATGAAGATATCATTTTAGTAATTGGTTAAAAAGAAGAAATTATCCCCGTGGGTTTGACATCCGACTTATTTAGTCCCTTTATTACTTGCATACAATAGTGTATACTTGCACTTAATTTTATGATATAGAAATATCGCATCAAGAACTAAAAGCGAAGATTTTACTTCTCTTGATCTTGAGATTGAAAGAATATTCTAAAAACTTTGACTTGAACAACATCAGCATAGAAATATAGCAGACGATTACGACAACATCAACAATCCCGTGTATGAACTTATGATTAAGTAGAGAACTTTGAAGGATTATGCTGTTTCTACAACAAAAGGTATTCAATCTAGTATTCGGCGCCTGACTATTAATGAAAACAACTTCGAGATTAAGTCAAGTACTATTTAGATGCTAAAGGATTCCATGCAGTTTAGCGGAGCTCCCAATGATGATCCCAATATGCATATCGTGAATTTCTTGAAAATTTATGATACATTCAAATTCAATAGAGTATTAGACAACGCCATCAAACTAAGATTATTCCCTTTCTCATTTAGGGACAAAGCCAAGAGTTGGTTTATGTTATTACCATCAAGATCTATATCGACATGGGATGACCTAATGCAGAAGTTCTTAGCCAAGTTTTTCCCACCAACAAAGAAAGTAAAAATGAGGAATAACATCATCTTATTTAGTTAGATTGATGGCAAGTCATTATTTGAGGCATGTGAGCACTTTAAGGATATGTTGATGAAGTGTTCTTATCTTGGTATCTCTAAATGGTTATTAGTCCAAATATTCTATAATGGATTAGTAGAATGTTCAGCGAAGCTCCCAACGATGATCCTAATATACATATCATGATTTTTTTTTGAAAATTTGCAATTTATTCAACTTTAATGGAGTATCAGACAACGCCATCTGTCTATGACTATTCCCTTTCTTATTGAAGGACAAAGCCAAGAGTTGGTTGATGTCATTACCTTCATGATCTATATCGATATTGGATGACCTAACGCAGAAGTTCTTAGCCAAGTTCTCTCAACCAACAAAGATAGTGAAGATGAGGAATGACATCACTTTATTTAGTTAGATAGTAAAGATGAGGAAGTGTCCTCACCATGGTGTCCTTAAATGGCTATTAGTCCAAACATTCTATAATGGATTAGTAGGCCATTTGACGACCATTGTAGATGTCGCTATTGAAGGAGCTATAATGAATAAGTCGACGGATAAGGCTTATAATCTACTATAAGAAATGGCGTCTAACAGTTATCAATAGACACTAGAGAGAGTTACACATAGAAGAGTCACTGGTATACATGAGATCGACGCATTCAATGTATTGGTAATGCAAATTATTTTATTATCCAAGAAGTTTGATACATTGAACGTCTTAAAACCCATCAAGTGACAATTGACTTTTGTGGTGCTAACTACATGAATGAGCAGTGCATGGAAGCTGTGAATTATATGGGCAATTTCAATTGTCAACAACCCAACCTACAACTAAATTCCTACAATCCAGGGTGGAGAGATCATCCTAACTTCTCTTGGCAAAACAACTAAGGAGAGTCATCTAGACCATTGAATCCCCTAAGATTTTAGACATCGCAAGAAAAGAAACCGATATTGAAAGACATGTTGATGCAATATATGAAGCCTAATAATGCCATCTTACATAATCATTCAGTGTCCTTGAAAAATTTAGAGGTCTAAATGGGACAATTTGCTATTGTAATTAATAGGAGACCTTAAGGCACTCTACCAAGCGATACCGAGATAAATTCAATAATAAATATAGAACAATACCAAGCCATTAACTTGAGGAGTGGTAAAAGCTTATATGTTGACATATCTAAACAACCACCATCAAGTATAAAGGAGAAGGAAGTATAAAAAGATAAAGTACAACAATATAGACCACCTATTCCTTTCCCTCAAAAGCTATAGAAGTGCAATACAAGTACTAAAACAAAAAATCAGCAGCATATCAATCTAGAATCAAGTGTAAAAACTAATACACTAATGTAAAAAAATTCTAAAATGCAAGAAAGTTCAAATGTAATAGAAAATACCAGTTATAACATGTAGAATCAGCAGTTCATATCTCCTCCACCATTCCTATAGAGGCAGCAAAATAAGAGATTAGATAAGCAATTCTCAAAATTTCTTAATGTTTTTAAGAAATTACATATTAATCTCCCTTTTGCAAATGCACTTAAACAAATGCCTAACTATGTCAAATTTATGAAGTGCATCCATTCAAAAAAGACACGATTAGAGGATTATGAGACTGTGGCATTGATAGAAGAATGTAGCGCTATTCTTTAGAAGAAACTACCTCCTAAGCTCAAAGATCTTGAGAGATTTACCATACAGTGCTCTATTAGTAATCATTATCTTGGTAAAGCTTTATACAATCTAAGAACGAGTATCAATCTCATGCCCCTCTTCGCCTATAATAAGTTAGGATTGAGAAAAATGAAACTAATCAATATCACGCTTCAACTTGCTGATCGCTTTCTCACTTACCTGAAAGGAATTATAGAAGACGTGCAAGTAAAGGTGGATAAATTCATCTTCCCTGATGATTTTATTATTCTAGACATGGAATAAGTCAAGAAGATCCCCATCATCCTTGGAAGACCTTTCCTAACCACAGGACATATGATTATTGATGTTTAAAAGATGGAGATGACCATGAGCATACAAGATGACACTACGACTTTCAAGGTCTTTAAGGAGATCAAGTTTCCATATGAGAATGAAGACTACTATATCATTGATGTGGTGCACCCAAATACCAAAGAGCTCAAAGATATGGAGATGTTGAATCCTCACATTAAAAAGAAGGCATTAAGGTATAGGAAGAGAAGACAAAGAAAGAAGAAGTAGCAGTGTAATGAGAGGATTAAAGAAAATGGTATAAGAGAAATACTTTATCGGTTTAAGATTCAAGTCTTTTAAAAAAGTACAAGAAAGAAGAACAAGTTGCTGCTCAAGATCTAATAATGAAGATGTGGAAGCCAAAAGAGAGGAAGGCTAATAAGCTTATATACAAAGATGCTTCAATTATTAACTTTGATCCTCCATAAGAGTAGAAAAAGCCTCGTCAAGTCGATGACGTTAAATCAAGCACTTCTTGGGAGGCCATCCAAGTAATTTTTATTTTTGTTTAGTTTCATTTTTAGTTATGTTAGTTTCTTTTCTTTGTAATAATAAAATAACAAGAGGAACATTTAAGGAAGCAATACAAGTAATTACAAGCATTAGGAGCAAAGGAACATTGTAGTCCAATCAATAGACAACACCGCTACATTGCTTAAACCTTAATTACCGAGGGAGTTTTTCTTACTTTTAAAGTTATTTTTAGACATTGAGGACAATGTCTAATTTAAGTTTGTGGGTGGAAAATATTTTTTGTGTTTGTTTTGCTACTTATATTGATTGGTTGTCTTATAGGGTAAATTTTTTATTTTTTTAGTTGTTAGATTTGGTTGATATGATGATCATTAGTTTATGATAAAATGACAATTTTGGTTGAATTTATTTTTAAAAGTCTATAGAAAATAATAGATACTTGAGATAATTCTTATATTATGAATCTTAAACTAATTTTAACTTTATTTTTAATCACTTACTCTTGAGAACATTGAGATAAAAATTTATATTAGTTGAATATTTTTACTTATAAATACTTTTTGCTTAAATAATACACCACAGGCTCGATGACCAATGCTCTAGAACTTACTTAATTACTAGTTGAGGCAAAACCTTAGGAATCACATGGATAGAGAAATGACATTAGGTTATCTTTGGACCGATTGAGCCTTTTCGAGCTGACCTTATATGTATATTTATCCCTAATCACCCTATTTGAGCCTAATTATCTTTTTTGTTTTCTGTTTAACCACATTACAAGCCATAAGAATTTTTATTAATTTATCCTAAAATCTACCGATAGCACCATAAATTTTAACTTTACTTAGAAATAATTTTAAAAGGAAAAAAAAAGTTGTATGTGTGAAAAAGGTAATGTAATGAAAAGTAATAAGTCTTAAAAGTGCATATCAATCTAAGTTTGGGGGTACATAAAAAAAGAGAAAAAAAAAGTGTTTAAATGCATAAATACCAGGTTGAGAAAAAGCAGAAATTCTTTGCAAAAGTAATTAAACAAAATATAGGAAATCATAAGTTTGGGGGATGAGATAAATCAAAGAGAAAAAATCAAGAAGTTCTAAGTAAAGTTAAGTGTTCATGGTGTGCGGCTTTATATTTATATATCTTTATATCTCACCTTGATCTTAGACTTATGTTACAAGCTAAATAAAGTTCTAAATAGATCCCTAAACATGTATATTTCTATATTAGTGGAGAGTAGTATGAACAGCAAGCTTATAGTAGTGCTATTATTGAAAATATGTCGAGACATCATCTTTTTGTAGTTTCTTAAGTTATTAAGTAAATCTAAGTTTTATTTAACAATTTACTTGCTTATTGGATACATGCACAAGTAATTATTTATATGGGAGAACAAAGGACTTGATGAATAGTATGATGATTTACTAAAAGTTGGCTATTGCATTCTAAAAAGACTTGTGCTATTTAACAGCCTTTGAGACAACGATATTGAGAATTTAATCAAACAGAGCTTGTTTAGTTTGTTTTTATTTAGAGTCAATAATAAGTTTTGATTGTTTGTCTTTGTTTTGCTTAAGGACAAGAAAATTCTTAAATTTATGAGTATTTGTTAGAGGCATACATGCACTAGTATATTTAGTCCTCAACTTTCATATTTTACTATAATTTATGGATATTTGACTATTTAATTGTGTTTTTGATCATAAATAGGTGCACGAGAGAAAATATGACGAATATGAACAAACAAGAGGGATATCGGATGAGAAACAAAAGAGATATGCTCAAAATATGCCACCAAGCAAACCTAGGCCCAGACGCTACGACGCTTAAGGCTAGAAGCACGGTGCCACAGAACCCACTGCCAAGTGCCAGATGTTTGGTTGGCTAACCACCAGTTCTTGCTTTTAGGTCTCGGTGTCATGACATTGAGCCCCCAACACTGCTGCTCTAATGAGACAAGTGAAAAATACCCCATTTTGAGTTCTATTTCGACTTGGATTCGAAGCCCTTGCCCCTAGTGTTTCTCTTAGCTATAAAAGCATTCTTTTAATAGCAAAAAAATAGATTTGAGAGAGGTAAAAAATGCAAAAAAATAATTCACACACAAATTTGAGAGATCAAAGTCAAAAAATCAAGATTCAAGTTCAAAATTGAAGATTCAAGTCAAGGAAGAGAGAGAAGTACATTAAGGTGTCTTCTTGATTAGTTTTTCTTATCCTTCTTTATTATTATATTCTTCTTGCTGTTCTTCATGGATTTGGTTTGATACTCTTCATTTTTTGATGAGCTAAATTTGTTTATTTACGTTAGATTAGTGAACCTAATATGTTGTTGGATCTTATAGATTCTTAGTTTATGAACTTAATATATATAATTGATTTATTCTATCTTGAGTTTATTGTTTTCATTACATCTGGTTAATATTACGAATAATTGAGAAACTATGATGAACTTGACAAAGGGATTCATGTGTTTAGATTAGAATAGTTTGATACATCAACATAGGATAACAACTTTAAGTTCCATCTAGGATAGTCATATACCTAGGTGGCATGTATGACATAATTTAGACTTAATCTTAATGAATTACATTCTAAGTTGATTACCATGGACATATAGGTGATTGTTAAAATGTGTAATATAATCACTCGACTATCGATAGAGGCTTGTGATGATATCAGTGTCTAAGCCAACAATTGGTATTAAGGGCTTAACTAAGAGGTTAATAAATCCAATGAAATATTAGAGATTGAGTCTATACCCTAGATTATTATCAATTTGTGAGTTTAACTCTTTATTTATTTGCTACATAGGTTTAGTTTTAGGTTAATTACTTAATTTTTAGATTATAGTTTTCTAGACAAAAGTAAGTAGGTATAATTTTAGTAATTAGTTGATAGAAATAGATCGAATAATCCCTATGAGAATGATATATGGACTTAAAATCCTATATTACTTGATACGATATCATGCGCTTGTGCTTAACTACTATAGCATACATCAAAGACATGACTGGCTTTAATGGAAGAAGCAATTCAAGTAGAATTGACTTTTCTAGTCAATCGTGAAGTATTTGGACCTATGTCTGAATGCTTGAAGATGTCAAACCCGTTGGATATAAATGAGTTTTTGTACAAAAATAACGAGGTCACAGATACAAAACAAGACTCGTTGCTCAAGGTTTCTCGCAAAGACCTAGTATTAATTTTGATAAAACTTATTCCCTATAACAGACATAATTACATTTTGATTTTTGATAAGCTTTGTAGTCTCATAAAAACTTGATATGCGTCTTATAAATGTAGTGATAGCTTATCTATATGAGTCACTTAATACAGATATTTACGTAAAAATTTCTAAAGGATTCAATATGCCAGAAGCATGTAATTGTAATTTGTGTTCAATCAAGTTACAAAGATCTTTGTATTGATTGAAATAATCTGAGCACATGCGGTACAATTGCCTAAGTGTGTACTTGATTAAAAAAAATGATACATTAATGATCTAATATGTCCATGTATATTTATAAAATAATAGAATTTGGGTTTACCATTGTGGCTGTATATATGAATGACATGAATTTGATCAAGATTTCTAAAGAGAATTTGAAATGAAAGACTTTGAAAAGAGTAAATATTATCTCGGCTTGCAGATCGAGCACAAATCAAATAGAATCTTTATTCATCAATCTATCTATATTAAAAAGATTCAATATAGATAAATCTCATCCTTTAAGTACCCTTATGGTTGTTCGGTCTCTTGGTCTTAAAATGGATCCATTTCGTCCCGATGAAGATGATGAAAAAATATTTGGTCCAGAAGTACCATATATTTATGCAATTGGTGCAATATTATATCTAACCCAATGCATTAGACTAGACATAGCTTTTGTAGTAAACTTATTGACAAGATTTAGTTCTACACTAACTCGATGTCATTGGAATAGTGTCAAACATATATTTCCTTAACTTCGTGGAACGATAGATTTGTGACTATTTTATTCCAATGAACCTATAGAAAATTCAGGTTTAGTTAGTTATGTAGATACTAAGTACTTATCTGATCTTCATAAAGTTCGCTCACAAACGGGATATGTTTTTACTTATAATAATATAACAATCTCATGGCAATCTACAAAGCAAACTTTTGTTACCACTTCCTCAAATCACTATGAGATTTTAGCACTACATGAAGTAAGTAGGGAATGCATATGGTTGTAGTCTATCATTCATCATATCAAGAGTATTGCAGTCTACCTTTTGCAACAAATATTCCAACTATAATATATGAAGACAATACTCCCTATATTGCTCAAGTTAAAGGCGGATATATCAAGGAAGATAAAATTAAATATATTTCTCTAAAATTATTTTACACCTATGAGTTGCAGTAAAACAAGATGATTGATGTTAAATAGATATACTTTACCGACAACTTTGCAGATCTGTTCACCAAATCTCTGCCAACGTAAATTTTTGAGAACTTTTTTCACAAAGTTGGTATGTGACGATGATGCGATATTTCTATATCATAAAATTAAGTGCAAGTATACACTATCGTATGCAAGTAATAAAGAGACTAATTAGTCGGATGTCGAACCCACAGGGATAGTTTCTTCTTTTTAAACCAATTACTAAAATTATATCTTCCTAATAATTATTCAGAAAAATAAAAATCTAAGACTGAATATAAGAAATATAAAACAAAAACACAATGTAAAGAAAATTAGGTGATAGCAATGTAGAGAAAACCTAGGATTAATATTATCCCTCTATATGTTTTCTTATGATTAATCCTCTAATATTTAACTCACTTAGTCTTTATTATTGATCAAGACAATAATGTATTCACAAGCCTCTTCCAAGGTCATGCAAGTATATTATAATTTACCAAATACCTATATTCCTATGGTACTTGTAATAAATTAAGATTCATTAAGATTAGGTCTTATTGATCATACATGCCAATTAGGTATATTCCTATCCTAAATTGAAACTTGCATATGCAACATTGAATGTTACTGTACAATCATGCATCAAATTATCTAGGTCTAAATATTATGATTCCTTTTCCGAGTTTATCAATAATATTACCAACTCATTCACCATATATTGGCTAGATATATTGAAGCATTAAACACAAGTAATTTAAATAATAAAAGACTAAGTTTATTAAATACTAAAAGATATGGCAAGTTAAGCGCACATATTGAGTTCAAATATTAACCCTAGAAAATAAGTTAGCTCATGGCTACAAGAGAATAGCAGTAAAAATAAAAATAAAACATGATACAATCAATCGCAAACCGATATAGACGTCGAATTGCTCTTAATTGCGCTGCCTAGGAACTCTTGATGCCGAAGAACGTCTTGTATCTCTCTCTAAAGTTGCTTCAATTAAGCTCCTAATGCTCTCCAAGATTCGTGCTCTGTATTCTTGGTACTCTTGGGTCGTCTTGGATTCTTCCTTGAAGGCTGGGAACAAGTGGCTTTATATAGGGATTGATATGAGCTTGAAAATCTCAATTCTCGTCGGACTAGGACTCGTACTACCGCTGGCGCGCTATGCATCTGTCGCTAGGGCTACGTGTGAAAAAGCTATTACCGCTGGAGCGGTGGGATCGTGGCGCTGGGGCGCTACATGAAAACGGCTTCACCGCTGGCGCAGTATGTTGATAGCGCTGGGGCGATGGAGTGTCGCTGGGGCGGTGACTGTATGGCGCTGGGGCGCTAGACGCGACTTAAGCAGGTCGTTTTTCTTATTTCGATCACTATTTCAGCGCTGGGGCGATATTCTTATGGCGCGGGGGCGATGGACACATACTTTGAAAACTTTGCATAAGTCCCTATAAATAACAATAATGTACATAAATAGCCATCTATTCTCATAAAATCATAAAATATCAATAATAAAAACACGAGAAAATATATGACAAATTTGCCCTTATCAAATTCCCCCAAACTTAAATACTTGCTTGTCCTCAAGCAATAAAATAAAACTAAGAGAGAAATAAAAGGTTATACTTGACTCATTTAACAAAACAAAACAAAATATAATAAACTAGTAAGATGATCAAAATCATTGTCTCAAAGGCTGACGAAATGGTACAAATCCTTAAGGTAGATAAATAGCTATTAACAATTCTCAACTATCTTTATTTAGTCCCTTATTCTTCCTCATAAACAATCACCATATGTGTGTGTGTGCAGGCAGCAAGTAAATAGCTAAACATACTTTGATTTACTTTATACTTTAGTTTGTACAGAAAAGATGATGTCTCGGCATTTTATTTGTATAATGACACTTCCATAAGCTTGTCTTTATTACCACTCTCCACTAATATAGAAAATCACATGTCTAGGGATCTATTTAGGACTTTACTTAGCTTGTAACGTAAGGCTAGGGTCAAGGTGGGATAAAAGGATAAATATATGAAGTTCAATTCACACCATGAACATTTAGATTTTACCTAGAAACCTCTTGATCTTCTTTTCCTTGTATTATCTCTTCCCCCAAACTTATTGTGTTCCCCATCTTTCTTTTCAACCTTTTATTTTTCAAACATTTCTTCTTTTTCTTAAGTTGAGGGTATTTTTCTTACTCTTTTTTTTTTGAATACCCCCAAACTTAGATTGACAAATACCACTCAAACCTATTTTTCTCATATCACCGCAACTTTTTCCTTTCAAGAGTATTTCTAAGCAAATGCAAAGTTTATGGTGTTACGGGTAAATTTTTAGATAAGTAAACTTTAAGTCTTGGGTTTGTAATGTGGTTAAACCAAAGAATGGGTAATTAGGCTCAACATAGGGTACTAGGGATAAATATACAATAGAAGGTAGGCTAGAAATGCTCAATCGGTCCAAAGATGGCCTAATGTCATTTCCCTATTCATGTGTTTTCTAGAATTTCGCCTCAAGTAGTAATTAAAGACAAGTTCTAGAGTATCGGTCTTCGAGACTGTGGTGTACTCTCTAAAGTATAAGTATCTCTAAGTAATAGTTATAACTATTCATGCTTTAATAAGTGCTCAAAAAAAAATTGGTGATTATAAATAAGGTCGAACTTGTTCCTAAACTTGAATAATCAAAATTATCTCAAGTATCTATCATTCCCTATGGATGTGTAAAAATAAATTCAACCATGTATTCTTTTTCTTATCATAGACTAATGATCATCTTATCAAAACCTAATAAAAATGAATTAACTAAAAAAAACTAAGTAACTAAAAAAAAAAAATTTTAACCCACAAGAATGACCACCCAAATCATGCAGTGAAATGAACACAAGAAAGTGTTTCCCACCCCCAAAATTAATTTAGACATTGTCCCCAATGTCAAAAAAATAAAGAAGTGAAAGTAAGAGACTTCCCTGGTCAATTTTCGCTGCCGCGCTGACTCTCCGTCGCTGGGGCGACGTTCTGGCGCTGCCGCGATAATAGTCCATCGCTGCAGCGGTAAAGGTTAGTTTTTGCACAGATATTGGAATTTGCGCTGGCGCGATGGTGCCTGTACCACGAGGGCGGTGGTGCTCGATTTTCCTGTCGCTGCTGCGCCATGTTATTCCGCTGGAGCGCTGAAATTCTTGTTTTTTTTTTTTTAGATGATAAAAAAATGATAATAATAATAATAATAATACTTTCATTGGGTTGCCTTCCAAGTAGCGCTTGATTTAACGTCATCGGCTTGGCGGGGCTTCCTATCTTTTATGGTGGGTCGAAGATGCTGATGAAAGTATTTGTGTAAGTGATCTTGCTGGCTTTCTTCTTTTTCGGCTTCGATATTTTTGCAATTAAACCTTGGGCAGTATCTTTTGCTGCATTCTCCTTATGTCTCTCCGGAAAGACTTTAATCTTAGACCGGGGAGATGGTTCTTCCTTTTCTTTCTCTTTGCTTGCTTCGTATTGATGCTGCTTTTTCTTCTTCTCTCTTGCCTTCCTATGCTTCAATGCTCTTTTTCGGATGTGAGGATCCAATGTCTCCATATCTTTAATTTGCTTAACGCTTGGATGCACCACATTAATGCAGAAACAGTCTTCATTTTCAGCTGGTAATTTGATCTCCTTAAAGACCTTAAAAGTGACTGTATCCTCTTGTACTCTCATGGTCAACTCTCCTTTTTGCACATCAATAATTGTTCTTCCAGTGGCTAGGAAGGGTCTTCCAAGGATGATTGGGATCTCCTTGTCTTCTTCTATATCCAAAACAATGAAATCTGCAGGGAAGATGAATTTATCGACCTTAACCAACACATCTTCAATTAATCCCTTAGGATAGGTGAGTGAATGATCTGCCAGTTGAAGTGTGATATTTGTTGGTTTGGCTTCTCTCAATCCTAAATATTTTGTACACAGACAGTGGCATAAGATTGATGCTAGCTCCCAGATCACAAAGTGCCTTTCCAAAGTCATAATTTCCAATTGAGCATGGTATGGTGAAGCTTCCAGGATCTTTGAGCTTTGGAGGTAGCTTCTTTAGAAGGATGACGCTACACTCTTCTGTTAGGGCCACAGTCTCGAAGTCATCTATTTTTTTCTTCTTTGATAGGATTTCCTTCATAAATTTCACATAGCTCGGCATTTGCTCCAGTGCATCTGTAAAAGGAAGATTAATATGTAATTTCTTAAAAACATCAAGAAAATTTGAAAACTACTTATCTAGTTTCTTCGTTTGCAGCCTCTGAGGAAATGGAGGTGGTGGGGTGAATGACTGCATAGGTTGCTTCTGCGGGTTGCTATTGGTATCTTCTGCTGCATTTTCTCTTTTATGTTCTTGCACTTGAATACCATTTTCTATGCTTTTCTGTGTTTCAGCACTTTTCTCTTGACTTCTTAGCTGCTGTAATCTATGAGGAAATGGTATAGGTGGTCTATATGGTTGCACGTCATCTTGCTGGACCACTGGTTCTTTTTCCTTCTCTATCATCTCTGAAAGCTGTGGTTGAGGAGTGTTGTCATGTAAGACTTTACCACTTCTTAGGGAGATGGCTTGGCACTGTTCTACACTTCCTTTTGGATTGACTTCAGTGTTGTTTGGTAGAGTTCCTTGAGGGCGATTGTTTATTGCTGTTGCGAGCTGCCCTACTTGATTTTCCAAGGCTCTAAGTGAAGTTGCTTGACTTTGAAAGAGTGCATCTGTTTTCTTCATGTATTGCAGGAGCATGTCTTCAATGTCTGGTTTCTTCTCTTGCTGAATTTGCGTTTGGAAGCCAGGAGGAGCTTTGGAATACTGTCCTTGATTATTGTTGCTCCATGAGAAGTTTGGGTGATTTCTCCATCCAGGATTGTAAAAATTAGAATTGGGATTGTTGCGGTTAAAGTCCCCTACATATTGAGCAATCTCCATGCATTGTCCATTAGCATGATTGCTTCCACAGAAATCGCAAGTGATGGGTTGACTCTTGATAGCATTAGCTCCCAAGTTGCTTAATTGTTTGGTTAAGAGGTTGACTTGGGCAGATAATGTAGTCAAAGTGTCTACTTCATGTAATCCACTGATATTTCTTGTGGTCGACCTTTTGGTGGGCCATTGATAGGCATTGGACGCCATCTCATCTAGTAGATCATAAGCTTCATCGGTGGATTTGTTCATGAGTGCTCCTCCAGCTGCAGCATCTACTATCGTTCTGAATTGACCGGCTAATCCATTGTAGAATGTTTGTACAAGTAACCACTTCGGAACTCCATGATGAGGACATTTTTTTTTGCATATCCTTATATCTCTCCCATGCCTCGTAAAGAGATTCTCCATCTAGTTGTAGGAATGATGTGATGTCGTTCCTCATCTTTGCAGTTTTAGCAGGTGGAAAGAATTTGGCGAGGAACTTTTGTACAAGATCATCCCATGTCGCTATGGATCCAGATGGGATCTATTCTCATAAAATCATAAAATATCAATAATAAAAACACGAGAAAATATATGACAAATTTGCCCTTATCAGACGACTCAACAAATTGTCAAATTAATGAATTTTACTTTGAGGGGGAGCATTTAATTATGGGAAGCACCTTTTTTTAGAAAAAAAAATTACATCAGTTATAAACATAAACTACATTCTTTTTCCCTTCAACTAGGTTTTACTTTAATGAGGTAATTTTAAAGCACATTCACTATCACTATATATTATAAAGTTGTATTTATTTTACTTTTTGTCCTTTTGAGTTTTTTTTTAATAAATATAAAATATAATTAAAGTGGTAGAATTTAAAAGAGACTGTTGTGAAGTGGTGGGGAGAGGCATTTTGTTGAATTTTACTCCTCCTTGTTCGCTTATAAATATATGTACAATCTCTTTTATAATTCATCCAATTTTAATAATTTTATAATTTTTATAATACTTTTAAGAGATTTTTATTATTTTTATAATTTTTATAATACTTTTAAGAGGTTTTTTATTATTTGAGCTATCTTTAATTTTTTTATTATTTATAACACAATTATATTTTTTCTTAGTATTTGTTAAATACTGATGGTGCCAATATTTTAATCAATAATCACAATTTTATTTTACAAGTGGAATACACTTAAAAAAATAAAAATAAAATCTGGATACAAGTTACAACAAAACAAATGAAAGTACAAAAAAAATATATATAAGACCAAAAAAAAAAAAAAAGAGAAATCGAAAAAAACAAATTCTTTACAAACGTCAAAACTCTCTCTCAATCATGATAAACCACCGAATAGACTATTGTAGAACTATAAAAAAACCAGCTCAGTATATGTATTCTTCACCATGAAATTAAGACGTAACACCATAGAAAATATTGCTATATCTATAACACAAACATAGTTAGAGTCCTAATCGATTTTCACCGGCGAAAACTCTGGGATACAAATTCTTTCTTAAGTCATTTAACATTTTAATAATATGTGATTAATGAAAAATTATAATTATTAAAAAAATAATAAAAAAATAAATATTAACTACTTATATGTAATATATAATATATATCTAAATTTTTTTAAAAATTTAAATAAAATTTAACATTTAACACTAATTGATAACACTAGATAAAATAAGCAGGGAATGTAAACGGTCAAAGCACCATCTCAACACACATTCACTTCAATGTTGTGGTTACACAAATTTGGCCTAACTATCGTTGGCAACGGGGTGGGTAAGGTCCGGTTTTTTGTAAAATCAAACCGAACCGGTTTGGTTCGATTTTTTAAAAAAATAAAATTGAAATCAATTTTTTTAATGAGAAAAATCGAACCGATTTTTTTCGGTTCGGTTTTTTTAATTTTTTTATTTTAAATTATAAATTTTTTTTATTTTTGGTCCGATTTTTTCAGGCAAAAAAAATTGAACTGGACCGGTTAATTTTTTCTTCAAAAAAATCAAATCAATTTTTTTTAAAAAAAAAATTAGACTAAACCGAATCGAACCGACTGATTTGATTCAATTTTTCGATTTCTAATTTTTTTTACCCACCTTTAATCGTTGCATGGTAGCTCTATATCCTCGTCACCTTGAGGTCAACATTGATGCCTACCAACGTAATCATTGACTAAAGTGCCCTAGCAACACATAACCTCAACGAGGTCTTTCGCTTCCTTGACACATAATCATCTTTCTGTGGAGGGCGTATAACTTGGTAGCCGCTCAAGTAAATACATCACCTTATCACTTTTTTACCGAGGAAGGAACCATGCCATCAAATCACCTTGCCCCAACGGAGAGAGGCCACCCAAATAGCATGTTGTCTTCTCACCTTACTATCACAGAAAGAAGCCGTCTAGGTAGTATGTCACCTCATCACTTTAGTTTAGTCACGAGCTGTCGTGGTAAAGTTTTGGGTATATTTACATCTTGCCTTTCTTGGTCCAACAGATTCCGTTAATGACACCCGAACCATTCTTTTAATATAAGGAAACATCTGAAAAAGACCAATTGGCCTTAAAATTTGAAAGTCTGAGCAGCTCGCTGCATTTTGGGCAAACACAACGAGGGCGCTGTAGTTATCGCTCTATTAGTGGGCCATAACATTGCGTGATTTGAGGCCCATTATGCAAAATCTTGGGTTTAAGAGCACGTGAGGTGCATTTAGAGAAAATTAAAGCCCAATCATCAGCACGGCCAGCCATTTTTTTTCTCTTAACGCAGCAAAAAGAAAATCAAAATTTGAGAGCCTTATTGTAACAGCAGAGTTCCCCGTCTCTCTCTCTCTCTCCCTCGCTTCCCCCAACAATGGAGAGCGCCACTGGCCTCCGCAAGTGGCAATCACTGTTTCTTTAACTTTTTATTTAATTTATCTCTCGCGTCGATTTTGGTCGCTTTTTCCTTTCTTCACTCTCATATCAGGTACGTGTAAACACACGCATTTCCTCTTTTTTTAACTCTTTCAAAAACCCTAATTTTTGTTATTTGTTGTTGTTCTTTTTTCAGTCAATTCTAGAAAAAAAATTTTCTCAATATTGAATCGTTTTCTTGAATATGATTTAATTTCAAGTGCAAAATAGTAGACGTGGGAGCTTTATCTTGTGCGGTTTTCTAGACTTTGTATAGGGTATTTGTAGTTTTGATGTTGTGCTATTTGTTCTGTTATAACATTATGGTCTATTGTTTCTTCTGTTTTCTCGATTTTTTCTGCATGCTTGTTAGCTTGAGTCTTTCTCCCTATTGGTTGTAATGAAAAAGAAAGGGGGAAAAATCCATGGATAATGCTAGGCAGTAGTAGGCATTCAGTAAACAATAATTTTCTGTAGTAGTTTTTTGAGCACTTTAAAATGCTTTGCCTTGCTAATTGTGTTGTTTGGTTACACCATGGGCTTAGAATGAAATCTGATGGTGATTACAATTGTATTGCCCATTATTGTTAATGGTATAGGATTTAACTAATGTAAGATATGGGTCCAGTCGATGATCAGAGTTATCATAGAATGGGACTGAATAAATAGATATTACACTTGTAGATGCTTTACCACTCACAGTTGTAACATTTACTCATTATCTCTTAAAATAAATAAATGGATTTTATCTTTAAAGATGAAAACATGTTGTGTTCATGTTGAATATTGCATAATAACCAAGCTGGCTTAGTTAATAAAGAAAAAGAACCCTGAAAATTTTGAGCCTAATCTGATAGTAGCAGTTCATGTTTTTCACATCTTTGCATGAGGTAAAAAATATGGCCACAATATCAAACTGAGCAACTATCTTTTGTTTTGAAGTGTGGAAAAATCAAATCTGATTCCATTATGATATACAATTTGGAATAACAAAATGCATGGATCGAAATTGGCGTATCCTATTTTTTACACTTCATTTTATTTCTTACCTATTCACATATCTTTACATTACATGGTACTAGTACTAAATGAGTCTTTATATCATTGAACTTGCCTTTCATGAATGCATTTAAAGGAAAAAAGTCATCTAAAGTGAGATCATTGTATTTGATTATGTACTCACGGCATTTTGATGCTCTGCTATTTGGTTTCTAGGTCATCCATCCACAAATTTATTGTACTTGCAGATTTTAGCATTATGGATGTGAATAAGAAAAACTTTTTTAAGAAACACCCAGCCAACCATTTTAAGAGAAAAGGAGGTCCCATCAAGAAGGGAAAGTGGAACAATTATAGCCATGGACAATCTTTCGGGAATTCTCAACCTGCTGACACTGTCTATCGCATACTTTGCCCTTCTAGGAAAATCGGTGGTGTTATAGGAAAGGGTGGGAACATAGTCAAAGCCCTGAGGGAAGAGACCCAAGCAAAAATCACAGTTGCTGATTCTGTTCCTGGTTTGGAGGAGAGAGTAATTATTATATATAGTTCTCCAACAAAAGTTTCTAGGAAACAGAATAGTGATGAGGATTCAACTGTTGGGAATGAGAAGGAGTCCAGGGAGCCTCACTGCGATGCTCAGGATGCTCTTCTGAAAGTTCATGATAGAATTGTTGAGGAAGATATTTTTGGTGGAATGGCATTTGACAATGACAATGAAAACAATACGGTCACTGCAAGATTGCTTGTTCCGAACAATATGGTAGGATGTCTTTTGGGCAAACGTGGAGACGTTATCCAAAGACTGCGAAGTGAGACGGGTGCAAACATTCGTGTACTTTCTGCAGATCGTCTTCCACCATGTGCTATGAGCACTGATGAACTGCTGCAGGTATATATCTAGTTTCTTTTGCTTTCTTGATTTTGTAGTGTCATAAATGCCTTTGACATAAGGATTTGCTATTCTTGATAAAGCTGGCCCCAGATAACCACATTGAAACTTTGCCCATTCCCTGCTTCTCGAAGAGAAAATGACTTACAATGATATCAATCCGTCCTATTATGTACACCAAAACTATAAGATTACAAGAACAATGTAAGACTAGATAGGTTTTTCATTCTAGATGGGGATGAAATATTTACTTATAAGTATGTAAGTTGTCCACAGGTTTCTCCAGTTGAGATATTAGCTCATGATAGGGAGATTGACAAGATAGGAGTGATTTTAGGCTGATGTGATAATTCTTGTGATATGGATGTTTAATGTTTTAAAATATGCAATATGGGATTTTTTCTTATTCAGAGTAACGTTATTACTCTGAGCTGGCAAGCTTAACATGTTGCTATTCTATTGTAATTGAGAATATATACTCTATTTTTATATCTTTTTCTTTTTCTTTTTCTGAAAGGTTTTATAAGCTGTCTTGACCCTTTGATATTGATAATGTGAGAGAATCATGAAGGGCCTTTTGGCCTTGCGGTATGTTGATTGTCAATTTCTGTTACTTAGGAGCTAGGTTGCCTAACCACAACCAACTGTGGGATCTTGCTGGATACATCTATAATATTTCCTCTGATACCTGTGGACTTTGTTGTTGAATAAGAGACTGAATATTGATTCCTTTTTTGTTATTCCCCACCAAATCAAAGTCCTAAACTCTTCTTTGTGGATTTGGACTGTGTTAAGGAGAACACTTGTGGTATTTGAGGCTTAGGCTAGATGATCTATTAACCAAGCTATTGCATGGAGCTTGTTGTTCCATTGAGAGCTAAACACTGTATTCTCTTTGTTTTTTCGAAAATGGCCTTTTTATTTTAAGATTTCATGATTCTTCAAGGAGGACCTAGTTGTTGGTGTGTGACAGTTATGGTCTCTAGAAAGATCAAAGAGTCTTGGTATGAAACTTATTTTTGTCTCCAGAAATTTGATGTTACATGCAGTTTAATAGTGATAAATCCTCTTTCCTGCTGTCCCTTGTTGAAATTTGTGCATTATCTGATAATTTGAGACAGGAGTATTAAGTGCTCCTTCCTGCAGTCACTTGTTGATTTATGCTTTCCCTAACCATTTGAGACAGGACAGGGAATTTCCTTAAAGAGTAATGCTAGGCATCCCAAAATTTCATCCTAAATTGTATCCCAAAAGTGATGTGTCAAGCAAACATTGGGTGGTGAAGTAGTGCAAATCATTTATTACACCCAATGTTTGCTTAGCACATCACTTTTGGGATACAATTTGGGATAAATTTTGGGATGCCTAGTGTTACTCTTTCCTTAAAAGGATTGTCAGAAATTTTTTGTGGCATTATTTTCTCAGAATATGGTCAGTGCCTAAGTATGCTTGGAAAGTTTAATATTATACAAAACATTTCCCTTTAAGGGTTTTGGAACATTGGGCATATATGTTTATCAAATTACGAACACAATTGATCAAGGCATTTTTCTGCCTATATATATAAAATCATTGGATTAAATAGGTTGTGAGGGCTGCTAGAGGAAGAGACTGTATCAATCAAGTTATGTTGATATGCGATCTAATAGGGTTTGAACGATTTGATAAGATTCTAACACTGGATGTTTAGGTTGAAATGGACTTGATGTGTTTGGTAACAAGCCTTTTACTGACTTTCATGGGGACCTTTGGCTGTGACATGATACTTTCTACTCGTTCTAAAGCATTGATGGATTTCTCTCTTGAGTTCCACTTTATGAACCGGTGTGGTGGGCTGCAGGTGTTCTTATTCAGAGAGTGCCGTGACTGTCTGCTTTCTTAAAGAGAATAATTTGTCTGCTAAAGTGAACATATAGTGGTCTGGAAGGAGTAATTTCTGGTGCAATTTGAGTTAGAGATGTGGGCCCAAACATGAATGTACCTTGGAAGACCCAAGCATATCTTGACAAAGCAGTGGCTACAAATGCTAAGGATAATATCCAGCATGCAGAAGAGGTGGGTGGAGACTTTTGCTTACTAATGGCTATGTTGACTCTAGGAATAACCAAGTGGACTACACTTGTTAGGAAAAGAACTTTTTGTGAAGGCAATGTGCTTAGCGTATTTTCATCTCCTTTTGTTTTCCCTTTGGTGTATTATCTTACTGTCTCTTGATCTACCCATGCTTTATTAATGTGTGATATAGAAAGATGGATTTGGTTTTTCCCTGAATATAACATGGAATGGTTGTTTGTCTGACCATCCTCTAGTAGTTTTACTATTGAATACATCTGGTGCAACTTCCAAGCAGAATCCACCAGGGTACCTGAGGGTTATAGAAGTTTACTAAAAACCTCATTTGTGCAGTCTTTTGTGTCTCTTGTCATTATTGTTGAATCATTTCTTAAAAAGATTTGAGATGTTTTGCTGCTTCCTGGGTGCTTCTGGATTGGTGTATAAAATTTTTTATTGCACCACAAACACAAATTGTGAAAATGAACTTGTGTGTTGAAGCTATATTCTTAAGATTATAGCTCTATGTTTTCAACATCATTCCCTTCCATCTTCATTCATGAATTGGGTTATGATCTGTATATATTTTGGTAAAATTGTTATGGACAATATTGAATTGTCGTATTTTGCAGATATCTGGAAAACCCGATGTAGCAAAGAGGGCCCTCTATGACGTCTCCACTCTGTTGCATCAGAATCCACGTAAAGATAAGCCTCCTTCAAGCATGCCTGTGGCTTATGGGGGTCAAAGTTTTCATCCTCCTGCTGCTCCTATGACAAATATGCATCCCCCAGTAAATTCAGCATGGCCCCCTAGGAGTTCTAGTTTGCATGGTATGTCACCTATGTCGTGGATGGGGAGATATGGCGACCAGTCCTCTGGATTTGGGCCGGGTAGCTTAAATGGTGGTCATCCTGGACATAGTGGAGAAGTATCAGCTGAGTTTTCTATGAAAGTTTTGTGCTCCGCTGGGAAAATTGGTGGAGTGATTGGCAAGGGAGGTTTTAATGTAAAACAGCTGCAGCAGGAGACTGGTGCCAGTATACATGTGGAGGATGCATCAACAGAATCTGATGATCGTGTGATTCGTGTCTCTGCTTTTGAGGTCCGTCTTTTTCTTTTTCTTTTTCTTTTTACACATTAACACATTTCCATCTTCCATATAGTTTTTGATCATTGTAGGGATATTGTTTCAGGGGCTTTGGAACTCAAGATCACAAACGATTGATGCAATTCTTCAGCTACAAGACAAAACAAGTGAATTTTCTGAGAAAGGTACAATAGCCACTAGACTTCTTGTTCCATCAAGTAAGGTTGGCTGCATTCTCGGGCAGGGAGGTCATGTTATTAATGAGATGAGAAGGAGAACCCAGGCTGATATTCGTGTTTACTCTAAAGAAGATAAGCCCAAGGGTGCATCTGAGGATGAAGAGCTTGTACAGGTGATAATGCTGCAGAACTCATTCACTGTGTATATTTCCATATGTTGCTGATGCCATGTTTAGTTTGTTCAATTCTGCAGTGTTGCAATTACTTCAACTAATCCCTGCTTTGGGCATTCAGATATCAGGAAATTTTGCTGTTGCTAAAGATGCTTTGGCAGAGATTGCATCAAGGCTTAGGGTGAGGACCCTGAGAGATGCAAATGCTGGAGCAGAACCTGCTCCTGTCGGACCTGTCCAGCGATTGGGCACTGCAGGAAGCTTACCTGGCAGAGGACCCCCACGATCTGGCCCAATGGGATCTGGCATCTCTGGCAGATATGAACCCCTCTGGGTATTTCTTTTAAAAATTTTGCCTTATCTTTTACTTTCTCATTTACTTGTTTTTTGTCTACTCTATGGTCAAGCTTAATCACTCAATTAACTATTTATTCTTTGTGGTTTCCATAACACATTTGAGATTATTGTGCACATTGTTTTTGTTTTAAAATACATGCATAGTGACTCTGGATAAACAGCCTAGTAGATATGTTTGTTCGGTTACTTGAATGCAAGGTTATTTTCTTTACTTCTACTTTGGAGACAAGTTCTGTAAATATGCACAACTTTTTTTCTTGGTTCATATTAGTTCTTTAGTTTAAATGGTAGCCATTGGTAATAATGATATGGAATCTTTAAATACTTTGCATTCTAGTTTCATGAAAGTTTCGCAGTTGTTTCTGGTTGATTGTTACCCATTGTTTAGTATATATAAATAGATTATTGCACTAGTATATTATTACTTAGTATTTGTGGTTGTTTGATGATTAATTATTATTTTCTGGAGGCATGTTTTAAACTCACGAGTAAACAGCATGGTATCTGTTTGGTGATTACTATTATGATGAAGGTTTGTTGGGCAACCATGACTAAAATATTTCTAATGCTTTTTTGAAGGATGGATATGACTATGAACCTCTGAGTTATCCCGTCCCTCCATCTGCTTCTGGGTATCTGGTGCTTTTTATTTAATTTTGAGTTATTGCAAATACGTGCTCGAATACTGTGATTGAGCGTGATGTCTTGTAAACATTTCAGATATCAGAATGTGAACAGTGCTTTGGAGGCTAGGATTCCTAATAATGCAGTGGGTTCAGTCATGGGAACTGGGGGAAGCCATATGTCCAATGCTGCTGAGGTATTTTTATGCCTTTACCCTGACAGAAGGGAAGCAATTTGGTTTAGATACAGCTTGACATCTAAGTGGCTAGGATGTTGTTCATCCTTTTTTTCAAACTTTACTTGCAAAACATGTTCAAGATATTATTCTATGAGGCGTAGCTATTGAGAGAATTGTCATTCCAGTGGCTCCTTTCCTGGGCTTTCAGATGTGATAAGCCTATTGAAAGTTCAATTTATTTTCATGCGATGTATGAATTGCTGGAATACCCCTATCATAGAAAAGTTGCCGGAATACCAAAAATGAATTTATATTTGGGGTTTGCATAAATTTGGATTTTCATTTAGAAGTGCATAATTATATGTTAGGTTCAGGAATTAGAATTGCAAATGGTTTGCTAAATATGCCTTCCTCTGAATTGCTGGAATACCCCTATCATAGAAAAGTTGTCGAAATACCAACAATGAATTTATGTTTGGGGTTTGCATAACTTTGGATTTTCATTTAGAAGTGCATAATTATATGTTAGGTTCTGGAATTAGAATTGCAAATGGTTTGCTAAATATGCCTTCCTCGTATACTAGGCTGCTGGACCAAGGGTTAAGCTCCATGATCCTCAATCTGGTGGTTCTGAGTGCATCATTGATATCCGTGGATCATCTGAGCATTTGACTGCTCCACATAATATTTATCAGGGCTACATGACTTCTGCCGGACAGAACATGAATACTCAACAAGGCTCCTACCATAACATGAGTGCCCAGCATAGCTCCTTTCAAAACGTGGGTGCTCAGCAAAGCTCATATCAGAGCTTGAATGCGCAGCAAAGCTCGTATCAGAACTTGAATGCACAGCAAAGCCCCTACCGTAGCATAAATCTGCAGCAAAGCCCATACCAAAACATAAACACTCATCTGAGTTCCCGCCCAATGAATCCACAACAGAGAGCCTATCCCGGTATCACTGCCCCGCCAAGTGCTTATTACAGCATCAGTGCACAGCAAGGCATGCACCCATACTAATTCTGATCTTTAGGCAATTTTTGTACAATAATATGCGATTGTGTTGCTTAATTTCATGAGGATAGTTGGTGTATTAGCCTGCAAAATGTTAAGAGGTTCTTTACATATGTTGTCACATAATTAATTTACCAAATAGTTTACGCTATGTTGTGCTTGAGCAAATTGTAAACATCTTCTATAGTCTGAATTTAGATCTGTTAAATTTTTTTCTGCTTCATTGTGTACATAAAATCAATGTCAAGGGTTTGAACTTTTCAATTACCAAAACAGATGCTGTAGGAACATAAAACGAGTTATCAGTTTGTATCCTTAATTTAATGCGTATGTTACTTTTTGGCTTACTTCCCAGCTTGAAGTTCATATTATTTTGGTTTAATCTTTGATATGTGGGTTCTCTCTCCAGATCTTTTAAGGTATGAGCTTCTGGTGTTGTGTAGCTGCAGAAGGCTATCAAAAAAATTAGCTTTCACTTAAATCAATTCGACAAGCGGACAATCTAAGAGAATTGTCCCAATAAAGAACTTGGTCAATCTAGCCCATCGAGATTAATGCCGCAGTTTTTTGGAGCTCACAAGTTGATAAAAACTTAGTCCTACTGTTTGTTATCAATCCAAGAAAAGATTTAACCTACAAAGCAAATGCTGTCTCTCCATTCTCATAGGGCATTAGGCACAACAGCAACCCCTTCTTTTTTTTTTCTAAAAAAAAAAAGGAAAATTGTCGTTTATAATCGTGATATGACAGTACCTAGAAGTCTTTTTGCCCGTCTGTGGTTTGACCTTATCTTAATTCTTAAGCAATCTTCCAAGTGGTGCCGAAAAGTACAAAATTTAAGGTCTGTATTTTGCAAATACCCTTACTAAAATCCATTAGGATTTAGGAGAGGTTTCAAACTCTCCACATACACACTCATTTCTAATCCCCAATGAGGGAATTGCTTCTCCCACTTGACCACTTGTCAATGGAATTATGGTGGAGAGTTCTGTTCAAATATTTATTTTGTTTGCCTTTATATATACTTAAGAGAAAATTTATCATTTTTGTTTTTATTTTTATAATTAATTTATTAAATTTTTAAAAAATATTTAATTACGTAATTTTTTTCGTTATTGAAAAATGACCATTTATCCTCTAAAATATTGTAATTAATATTTTAAAAGAATTAAAGATTAATGAGTAAATTAAGATAAATAGGGACTGAACTAATAATTTTTCATGTATTTACATAGCCTACTCAGTTTTCCATGTAAACCCATGCACATCTTACTCGGTCTGATCCACAAACTGGTGCAAAACTCGCACATCAGAACAGGAAGCATCACCATTTCCATGTTGATTGAGCACTCCATGTTCATCAAAGTTTTATGATTGCTTTTGCCGACTAAAGATTTAGATAGAGTTTCTGCAGTTGTGGATTTTTGGTATGTATGTGTATGTATATCTGGAACCTTCATGGGGAAAAACTGTTATTGGATTGCAATTCATTAAGGCAATAACAATGCACACAGAATAAATTGTTAATTCTTGTTTTGGTGAGTTTGTTGTCAGCATTTAACTTGACTTCCTGTGGATATCCCTCTATTCTTTTTATGTTATTTTTGTTGGATACTGTTTTCAAAATTAGGACATAAAATTGGATGTCTGGTTTCTGTTCTAAAGACAATTTGCACTTTCAGAATACCACCTTAAAAACTTACAACATAGATAACAGGAAATTAATTTCTTTCTACACTGCGAGATTATATATTAATTGCCTGTGAAGATTCAAATGAGAAATTTTTCCATCATCGATTAATTTTATCCCAATAAAAAAAAATGTTTTATCATCTAAAACTTATTATATATCCTTTGGTTTAGCAAAACTGCAGACGTCCAAATCTCTGTAGAAAGAGTTATTAAAGACAAAATTTTGTTAAAACTTTCCTATAAACAGTTGAGCGTTTATTTTACAAAAAGTAAACACACGTAGAATTATAAATTATATAGATTATATAAATACTTCTCGAAAGTCAAAAACTCGTATAAATTATCTTTCCTTAAATTTGCGGGAAAAGGCACCATTGTTTTTTGTAAAAAGAATATTTTAATACTCAAATTACTACTTAATCGAAAAGAGAAGTGTTAGTATATAGATAGTATCTCAAGAACAAACCAAAATACTATGAATGAATTGTATATAAGTGTGGGGAGTAGAATATAAAATAAATAATGCATAATGAGTTAAAATAGTATATTTATTTATAATTTATAAATCTTAATTTCTATATGAGTATGAATGTATAAATTTAAATTAAAGTATGTTTTAATTAATAAAAATTTTAATCCGTTTTAGTAAAGGAAAAAGATTTAAATAAAAGCTTCCTATTTATGAGAAATTATTTTTTACGATAATAATTAAATAATTAATATCTTAATAAAATTTAAATTTTGAACTTGAATTATTGATGAGCAGGTTGGACTTATAAATAATAAGACCAACAGTTTATATACAAAAAAAAAATAATTTAATTAATTACGTAATTTATTATATGAAATTTTTTTAGATATGTATCAATTATAAATTATTTTAAAATTATAAATTAATAAAATATTATTATGCGATAATATAATTTATTATATAATAAATAACTTAACTTATCAAATTATATGAACTAATGAGTTACGTAACTCACAACATAATGAACTCTTAAATATATAACAGTATTTTATAAAATATTATAAATTATATAAAAATTATAAATTTATTAAATAATAATACGTAACAATATTATTAATAATTTATATAACCTATTAAATAATTCTATACGCAGATAATGTTGTGAGGACTACTTTGTCATCCTTATAATTATTATTACTAACAGTATAGGCTCAAATGTCACCGGTTTCACTATTATATTCCACGTATACATGCCATATGAAACCCCAGTTTGGAAATTGGAAGACACGGCAATTGTAGCTATCACTAGCCAATGTCAACTCAAAAAAGTCAATCAGTCGTGTTGAATCTTTCTTTCAGGTCGAACAAAAGTAATGCTCCTCCACAACCAGCAGAGCTTCATTTTCATTATGAACATGATGAATATACATTTCACATTGTCAACCATTTAACCTTTTTTTGAACGTCTTGTCTTATCAATGAACATTAAAGTCAACCATTAAACTCCAGAAGTCAACTATAAACCATTTATGCTTATTGATTTGGAAATGTTTTAAAAATAACCTCTAAATTTATAAAGTATTTTTTTTATGAATATATGAATTTTTAATTTTTTATAATAAAAAAGTCAATTTTAGATACTTTTGCTCCGACTTTAAATGCCTTTAATTTTCTCCTCTCTCTTTCTTGTTTAAATATATAGATTTTATAAAAAAAAATGAATAAATTTTATAAAAAAAAAGCTAAAAAAGAAAAAATGATAAAAATATCATTTTTGAATTTTGCAAGTGGCGGCGCACAAGCGCTAAGCAATATGTTCTTACCGTACAATTGCGCCATGTGGTACAACTTAAATTTTTTATTTTTAAATTTAATTTGAAATTAAATTAATTACTATTAATTAAATTAATGAATTAATATATTCAATTTAATTTTAGTGTTGTAAAAATTAAATTGGTTTAATATTAAACAAAATATAGTTATTAATATATTTAATTTTTTTATTTGTTTTATAGATATTAATTAGCAATTAAATAAATTAAACAAACACACTTTTTCCCCTAAATTATATTTTCTTCACATTAGAATAATTTACCTTAAAAGGAAAAAAAAAAACCCAAAACCCTAAACAAGTACACACTTCTCTTTAAAAATTTGATCTACTGAACAAAAAATTCTTGGTAAATCAATGTCAAGTATTTGGTAAGTTTTTCAAATAAAATATATATTATGCAATATTTGAAAAAATAAAATATTTTAGCGATAAATATTTAAAATAAGTACATTGGTTAAAAACAAGTGAAAATAGTGTAAAATAATATCAAATTAGTGCAAAAAAAAAGTGAAAAACAAATGTGGTAGGAAATTGGGGAGGTGGCTATGCACACGCTAAGTGCCTGTGTATGGCGCTTAGCATGTTGTGCATGGTAATTTTGTATATTTCATGCGATTTTTCTAAATTGTTTTTATTCTAATAATAATTTTGACAATTTGTTTTTTGTTATAGGTATTATGATACATGTTTTAATTATTATATGTTTTGAGAGAAGGTGAGAGAGTTCTACTGATAGTGTTGAGAGATATGTTAAATTCTAAAATATTAGTATTTTGGTTCTAAAAAATATAAAATATGAAGCACATCTGAAGAAAGTTTGTCATATAATTAGAGTTGATTAAGTGCAGTATAAAATAACTATTAGAATTTTTGTTCATACAAAGAGAGTGAAGTTATGACCGATTGCACTTGAAAATGATGATGATGTGGAATTTTAGTTGGGTCTCCATAAAATAATTTTACACTTTTATGTATAACAGTGAATGTTCAAGTTCCATATGTGAAAATAATGCAGAAGTATCCATCAAGAAGGAAGAAATCTTCCCTAATTACTTTATGTCCGCAAACGATAGTAATTAAGTGAGTAGCATAGCCCTAACATTACCAAAAATTGTGTTTTCGACAAACCCTCCAAATAATTATCATTATTCCCTTCTAATGTTCAATGAATACCCAAGTTACATGCATTATGATAGCCAGACATATAGGAATGATGTTGTAATGATGATGGTTATAAAAATGATGATTATAGAACCAAAACTGATATATTAAATGACATACTAGAGATGAACCATGTTAGGTTTCTAATATTTCTCTTCGAGAGCCGCATGATGTGTATGATTTGCATGCAACAGAAGATATGATTCTAAGTAGAAAACTTATTTAAGTTTATATTTCTGATACCACCATCAGACTTGAATATATCTGATGATGGGGATATGTTTGTGGAAAATTTGTATAATAGTAAAGATAAAATTTATTAGGCTATAAATATATTAGCACTTAAGGATAATTGGAGCATCAAAGTTCATAGGTCTACCAAAGATCATTTTGAGGTGAAATGCAATGATGAAATATGCAAATAGAGATTATGTGCAGTGTCGACATAAGTACAAAAGTTCTTCACCATGAGGAGAATAGATGTAGAATACACATGTTTTAGATTGATTGCATAATGATCACCGACAAAGCCAAATGTTATATTATTGGTAAAATAATAAAAAATAAATTTGTATTAGTTAGTAAAATTTATAGATCGAAGAAAATTTAAGCAAATAAATGCAAAGAATTTGTTGTAGAGTTAATGTATCATACTGCTTAACAAGCTAAAATGCATGCATGTTAATTAAAGGTACTATTGTGAATTCATTCAGATTGCTTCTTACATAATATTATATGTTGGAATAATAGAACTCGGCTATGATTACTCACTTAAAATTGATAGGGACAATCATTTTAAATTGTTATTGCTTCTTGCATATTACATAAGAGGTTTTCAATTATCTATCTGACTCGTGATTGTAGCTAATAGAACATTTTCTAAAGATGCCTACCTCAACAAAATATTTGTGACATTATGTAAATATAGAAATAATAACATGTCTTTATTGGCATGAGGGATTGTTGACTGAAAACATGATGCTTCTTGGACATAGTTTAGGCCAAACTACGAGGAGTAATTGGTGACCATTAAGAACTAGTTTTTGTATTTGATTGATATGCTAGTATTAAGAAGACCATTCAGGCTGTATTTCTTAATGTTTATCATGGATTTTGCATCTATCACTTAAAGAAAAATTTAGTAACAAAATAAAATATACTACTAAAAAAAAGAAAAATGAGAGATTCTTAGTTGCTTATTTTGTTGTTATCAAGGCATATTGCCTTTTCGACTTTTAACACCAAATGAATAAGATGCGCGAGATGAGACCTGATGCAGCTAAGTATTTGGAGAAAGACATTGGTACAGGAAAATGGGCTCAATCAATTGGTGCATTCAAAAGATATGCCATTATGACTATTAATATCATAAAGAGTAATAAAAATTTTGGAAAGCAAAAGATGCAACATCTCTTTCTATGACCACTTTGGTTGAATGGATATAAGAGATAAGCAACAATGGTTTTACGAATGATGAGAGGCAGAACAATGTATGACACCCTTTAACAACTTGGGTGAATGACAAAGTGATGAAGCACAATGATAAAACTAGTCAAATGACAGTTCACCCAGTGAATAATTCATAATTTCTAGTAAATGACGGAAGTACAAATAGAATAGTGGACATCACTACAAAGACATGTAGTTTTTGAAAGTTTGACTTTTGACAACTACTTTATTCCTATATTATTATTGTATATAGTATGAGGGTCTTTGTTAAGCTTATTACAAGTTCAAGTATTTAGTTTGTACTTATAACGAGTCAATACTTTTAGTTGGCTATCCATCAGATTAAATAGTTCTAGATGATTGAGAAATGTTGACATTCAGCCTCCTATAGCATGTTAACAAGTAGGCAGACATATGGTGAAGCAAAATCTATTGCAATAGGAAGAACCATTAAAGAATGTTTATAGTCATTGTAAACAATATGGATAAAACCAACAAATATATCGAAATCCTATTGCTTTACAAAGCAATTGATGTATGTTTTTTTTGTAAAACTTAAATTGATATTTAATCTCATTTTGTTTAGTTTACTTTGTTATTTGTTGTTTGATTGTTAAATATAATTAATTATATTTTATTTACTTAAATTCTAACAAAATTTTCCTATTTTACGGACATTTCAAAACCTGTAGATTATCAATAATACTTTTATACAATTTACACAGTTATACATCATCTTTGTATACATTCACCAAATCTTTGTACACGTCTACTAAATAAAAGACAATATAAAATTATATAACACAAATGCGCATACACACACACACACACATATATATATATATATAACATTTTCCACATCTATATAAAATATTGTACACATCTACCAAACAGAATAACAACAGACAAGAATATAACATAATTGTACATCTATACATTATTTCAAGACACAAGTCTACAAGTCTACAAATTTATAACTATTTTTTCTCTAGAAAAGGTACTAGTGTAGGGTCAAAATCAAATGATCAATCCAATATTAGCTACTAAACATACAAATAAATATGCCACAACCTCCAATCTAGGCCTTTTGCTGAGGTACACCTTCATTTAAACATATGACCTTGAATTGTTACGTATCTTTATTTACGTTTTCTCTAAACTCATAAAATTTACATTTTCTTTCTTTAAACATATGACCTTGAACAGCAACGTATCTTCATTTACATCTTTTGTAAACTTATAAAATTTGTATTTGTGGAGATAAAATGGCATGAGAATATATAGAGAGAGGATAAAAACTTTTATGGTTTGGTCAGAATATACGTTGGTGCTAGAATCGTAGAAGGTAATCCTCCTATAAATCAAATCGACCCTTGTCGTAAATTAATGCTCTTATTTGTAGTTCAAAATGATATATACTTATAAAAACAATTGTAGTTTTATTATGAACTAATTGTAGTCTAAATGGTAAAAAAATTACTATTTTATATCCATGCCTTTATCTACTTCAGTCCATAATTTACCATCAAGTAAATTCTTCTCCACTCCTCGTCCATATAACAACAAATGACAAGTCCCAATGAATACCATCTAGTGCAAAGGTATACACTTGGTGCACATCTAATGAACTCCTAAAATCAAATATATGACATTAAATGAAAATAATTATACTAACAAATTTATAACATAATATGAATAACAATTAGGAAAATAAACTTAGAAAACAAATATGCATCTGCAACTGTGTAATTCTATGAATAAGCTTGCTCATACTTGTGCTGACGTTGATGAACCAACTTTAGATATTCATTAATATACTGCAAAATCCCATATAATGTGTATAAGTATTAATGCTATTAATTCATTTTGTTTTTTTAAATGTCCTTATAAAATCATCAAGATAGTCATGCAAAAGCTTATTAAAACATTTCGCATCAGCATTGAGCCCATGAAGGAAACACGCCCTTGACCATCCTTAATCCAAGCCTAGCGTTCCGTACACAATACTAAGTTTATTGACCATAATTGATTAAGCACGTCAACTGGAGCCTCTACTTGCAATTCGACCTTTCTTTTTCTAAACTTCTTTCAGTAAGGATTAGTACAAATGGTATTTTTAACCCACACATCCTTGTATTGGCACCCAAACATGCTCATCCCTTGTACAAAAACATCAAGTATAATTTGTACACGTGCGGGGCTCTCAATTGCATGCTACATGTTCAGTTGCCATTGATATTGATACTTAGCAGCTAAAATCTGTGTTTTAGCATCATTGGTCATGCATGCTCTCCTCTATAACAAAACAACACCAACGATATGAAATTTTTATAAATGTATCAAATTATCTTAATATACAAAATGTACCATGGTTTGATTTGCATCCTCGAACACGTTGAATGATTAGCGATACTGCATCATTAGTCTCATCTGCTACAAGATGTCTTCTTTGTTCGTGGACATCATAGTCATCAAATCTTACATCCTGATCATCATTTATTTTTACATAACTACCATCTTGTCCTGTGGATCATCAATCTTCTTCTCAAAAGCGTTAAACTATAATAATGTACTAATCGGTTGCTTCTTGGAAGACCATGAAACAACCCTTAAACCCATCATAAAAGCATATCCCAAAGTGATTCTATCATCTTGATCTTTAATATAATCAATATTTGTAAAACCAAGCAATTCTAAATTTTTCACCTTTCTTGTTGAACAACCCATAACTAACGGTATCTTGCAAGTAATGAAAAATCCTCTTTACAGCAAACAGGTACATCTCTATTGGACATTTCATGTATTAATTAATGTGACTTATAGCATGCATTATATCAGGCCTTATAACAATCAAATACATTAAACTTCTCACAATTTGCTTGTAAATGGTGCTATAAACGTTCCTTCAGGATCCTTGTTGAGCTTCAAACCAAGCTCAGTTATGATACTCACAAAATTGTACTCTTAATTTGAAATTGATCTAAAATCTCTTTAACATAGTTCTTTTGAGAAATAAATTACTGATTGAGGGTTAGAACACTTTTATGCCAAGAAAGTACTGCATCGTTTTTAGATCAAAAATAACAAATTCTATCATTATGGACTTCTTAAATTTATCAAATATCAATATAATTTTTAGTAAAGATCAAATCATCAACATATAAGCACACAATGAGCATCTTTTCCCTATCTTCAACTTATGTAAAAGGTGTATGCTTATATGGACATTTTCTAAAACTTCATGAGAGAAACAATAATCTGTACGACTGTACCAAGCTCGTGGAGCTTGCTTGAGCCCACGTAGTACCTTTTTAGCTTATAAAAGTTATGTTCACTTTCAAACTTCATATAACTAGAAGGTTGATTGATAAATACCTATTTTTGTAGGTTACTATGTAATAATGTTAATTTCACGTCCAATTAGAAGATAGGTCATGAATTGTGAGCTACCAATGCAATCACCAGTTTGATCGTATTATATCTTGCCTTAAGAGCAAAAGTTTCTCTGTAAGCCACTATAAACTTTTGCTTATAGCCTTTAGCTGCTAAGTGCGCCTTTTATTTGTCAACTTTGTCATTCTCTTTCAATTTTGTCTTGTACACCCACTTGACACCAATTGTCTTTTTAATTGCTGTAATTTTTTTATCCATAGCCTTTAACCATTTTGATACTTTTACAACATCTTCGAAAGCTACAGAATCACAATATGAAAATAAAGCAAATTAAGTTAGTTGGTCTTCTTCAGACTCATCAAAATCAGATGTATTATAATCAATCATCCAAGTTGGTTTTTTTCTTTGTTGCTGAGGTCTTTGCTGTGCAATTGCTTTAACTATTAGCGAAGTGTAAGGAACATTTTGAGTGATTGGTGTTGGTTATTACACTATCTTCATATGCTGCTGCCACTTCTCTTTATCACCATAAAAATTGTTGGATTGTATTTTCAAGCATTATTCTCTTTCTAAGACTAATTTCTTTCTTAATAAAAAAAACAACACGATTGATTATTACTTGTTTGGTCACAAGATTATACAACTTGTAGACTTTAGATTTTTCATTAACAACAAGAAATATGCACTTCCCTCCTTTATTGTCTAGCTTTTTCTTCTTCTTATTAGGAATATGTGTATAAGCAAATACACTTAAAGTTTTGAAATGATCTACTACTAGTCATCGTCCACTCTAAGCTTCTTATGGTATTATATTTTGAATAGAAAAAGTTGGACTTTTGTTTAAAATATGAATGGCCAAACTAACTACTTCAGGCTAGAATTACTTTAGAATGCCACTCTTTGTCAAAAGACTTCTCACCATATTCATAATAGTGAAATATTTTCTCTCATACACCATTTTGTTAATATGTGTAAGCTGTTGTAAGTTGCTTCTTGATTTCACAATAGTTATTACCAAAATTTTGAATTCATGTGAGTTATATTCTCTACTATGATCAGTGCAAAGAACTTTTATTGAGCTACTAACTTATTTCTCAATAAGTGTTTTAAAGCTTTTAAAGGCTATAAAAGCTTTAGATTTTTCTTGCAAAAAATAAACTTGTCTTCTGGTTGTAGTCATCAATGAAGGTAGTGTAATATCTTTTATCTCTATTTGAAGGTGGATTTATTAGCCCACAAATATTAGAATAAACCAGCTCCAATGCCTTTCTAGTTCTCTAGGATCTTCCTTCAGGAAATTGATTATGGTGTTATTTGCTAACAACATATAATTCATCACAAACTTGAGTTATAACTTCAATATAAAGAAGTCTTATCACTATATTCTTTTGTTTCAATGATCTAAAATTGCCAAAATTCAGATGCCCATACTGAACGTGCCATAACCAGGCTTTCCTTTTCAATCTTATAGAGAAACATGAATGAGCTTTAATACGGAGGTACAACAAAAGTATACAATTAACATTCATTTTGAATTAAGTAATTAAGCCTAACTTTTCATCTTGTATGCGACAAACTCAATCTTTAATGAAAATCTCATATCCAAGTTCATTTTTAGATTTGGGATAAAAAAAACATTGAGATGGTGAGAGTGGAATTTTTCTTGGTTTGGATAGTTACCCTTCCTTTTCTCACAACAAAAACTATAGAGTTGTCACCAAACTTGATATTTTTGTGGAAAGATTCATTTTTGTCAAAGAATGCCTTCTTATCTCCCCACATATGGTTGCTATAGTTACTGTCTAAGTATCACACATTTTATCAATATCTTTAGAGTCTTCTATGAAACAAACAACAAAATTAAATTTTGGCTTCATAGACCCAAGAATCTTCTTTACTATGGTCACATTCTCCATCTTTTTACCATGGACCTAACTCTTGTTATCAATCACCAATTTCTGAGAGAAATAATGTAAAATTGATTCTCTCGACTTCATTCGAGTATTTCAAACTCTATACAAAGTGCTTGAAGCTGTTGCTCCTTTTTTCTTATAGAACCTTGGTATTTCTTTTTCATGGAATTCTAAATATGCTTGGAGGTATCTTTGCAAGGAATTGACTCCAGGATTAATCTGTCAATGGCTTGAAAAAGATAGTTCTTAGCCTTAAGATTTTTAAGCTTTAATTCTTCTACTTCGGCTCTCTATAATTTCATCATTGTCATATTGATTGTTTGTTCCATAATTCTATTGCACAGAACTTGCCAATACTCCTCAGATCTTAACAGGTTCTCTATTAACATGCGTTAATGATTATAATGACCATCAAAACAGGGAATAGCTAGGTGAACAAAGTTATCGGTGGCCATAATTTTTTCTTAATTTTTTTGCTGCTGTAAGAAAAAATAAGGTGAAACAAAAAGGAGTTTCTACTACTAAGATACTATCTCACACACTCTTTCTCTCTTTTCTGGTTCTCGTAATTGCTTACTCAAGACTTTCACTAGCTCTCTTACACTCTTTCAACTTACTCATTTTGTTTTAATTAACCAAGTTTTGATACTATTGTTGAAATACTTGGGAAAGAAGGAGAGGAGTCAAGATACAAGAGAGGTTAATTGACCTAATCTTTTAATTTCTCTTACTTGGGATGCACTACACTCTTCTGCACTACTCATACGTATAATTAATCAGTTCATTATATAGAGTTACACTCAGCAGTCATATGTAACAACTTACATCATTACAACCTTTCTACAAAAGACACCTTAAAAACCATATCTTGCAACTCTTTCTACCATGGACACCTTAGGAACCACATCCAATAACTCTTTCCATTTTAGAGATCTTGGAAACCACATCCTGCAATTAAGGATGGAAAAATCTAAGTTTGGGTATAGGTTTTTCTTAACTTAGACTTAGATTTTTTCAAGGTACCTAGAACTTGAGTTGCACCCGAGTTTTTACTAATAAAGGTTGGGTCTGAATTTTAATTTAGGCTAAATTCGAGTGCTTATAACTTAGATTGTAAGATTTATTTTTTTAAAAAAAATAATTTCAATTAATTGAAAGACCTAAAATACAAACAGAATATTAAGTTGAGACTGATTAAAGACTAAAGAGCTTGAGTTGAGAGAGAGAGAGAAGTGATTGCAAAAAGTGAAATAAAACACGAATAGAGAATTTTAAGGAAAAAAAACGAATTTTGGACCGGCTTTTTTTTAGTCCAGAAAAATTTGAACCCCACCTCAAATTTGAAAATATAAATAAAAAAAAATGAAACCAAGACTTAGAAAAAAATTCGGATTTTTGTTTACCATCCGTACTTGCAACACAACAATCACCATGCTCTGTCAGTCTACTATGGCAATGTCATCATTGTGATATGTAATTTTCGATAACAGTTTTCTAACTAGAAGAGAAATTACATTAGGGCGGCACTAGTCAATCTATTTCTTTTTTTTTTTCAGTTAATTCATTTTTGTATTTCAGAATATTATAGAGGATAGAGTTTTTAGTAGTGCTTGTCATTGTCAACTTCTGATATATAGAATTGAAAGTAATAGTTGCTTATAGCTACAAAATTAAAGATGAGGATTAGAAAATAACTTTAAATGACAGTTACTTCCAGCAACCAAATCCAAATCAGGCTAGCTAGAGCCTAGTTGTGCGCAGCCATACATGCGCGCATGCGAGTGATTAGATTTTATTCTAACCAAGTTAAGTTTGTTGTTGTACATCAAATTGAAAGGAGTTCGTTTCGTGTAAAATTCTTCTGCTCTTAAACACAAATTAAATCATCTACTTTAACCTGTAACCCAACTGGTCAATAATAAGTTATTCATCTCCTTTACTGCTTAGTGCTTTTCTTTTTCAAAGGGGTTAATGGTTTATACGGGCCTACGGCAGACAAGTTCCTAAATCCACGGTTAAAGAATAATTCTCTGAGGAATTTTGGATGTCAGAAAATAGACGTAGTTATGAAAAATAATATACCTCACAAGCCTGGAAAAACCCTAATGCTATTTAAATTTGGATTTGACTAAAACAACAAAAATACATAAAAATTTAAGATCATAAGGGCAAGGAAGATCTAAAACAAACCTGCTCAAACTTGCTTGAGTAGATTTTGTTGTCACATGTATTAGATAGTGTTTCTTTTTTTTCTCGGATCAGAAAGTTTTACATTATTCTCTTCAGATTTCATTTATAGTTATAAAAAAGAAAAAAGAAAAATGAATAATAAATCTGCACGTGCTAACAGTATCTGAGATTCTGTCTGCAAAACCCAATTAACCTAACATCGAACAGTATTAATTAAATATTAATAAGAAGTTAATGAACTCAAACGTCACGCTTATGTTTGTCTTTAATTAATAAATTTTATTAACAAAGTTAATCTTAGCACAAAGATTTTTCAATATATGACCAGCTTCAGTCCAAAGATGATCTAGACTTTTTCAGGAAAAAATCTTGCAAATCTAGTAGAATGGTTGGCGCTGATCCCGTCAGGATCTTTTCTTGTACATCAGTCAAAGTTGATATTATGCATTTTGATTTCCCTTAAAATAATTCAACTAAATCTTTACATCATTATCTTTAGGTTTAAGATTCACCAGTAGATTTTCCTTCATTAATTCGTGGCATTTTGTTTTATATTCATACATTTTCAAAGTAGGAAAAATTTACTATTCAGACTACGGCTTCTTTTTTTTTTTGGTTTTCTAAATGTGGTGGCGGCCATTTCCATGGTAGAACTGTTTATGAATAACACAGTTCTAAATCAAAGCTTGCATTTTTTTTTTATAAATCTTAAATTATATGAAGGGCAAACCTGCATAACTAGTTATCATAGAATTATCATACGTACAATAAATATGATTTTTTTCTCAAAGATCTCTTGCTGTTTACAATTAGTTCATAAATTATCTTAGTTGAAATTAAATTTTGGCAAGGGCATTTGGTTTTTTCTTTTGAGAAAGGCAAGGGCATTAGGTTTAATGGTATGATTTACGCTTAGAGTGCGGGAGGTCCTGAGTTCACTTCTCAAATTATCCCTTTATATTATTTTCCAAATTTACTTTTAAATCTTATTTTTAAGTCTCACGATTCTTTTGGTAATTCCCGATGATTCTATTTTTAATTGTCAATTCTTGATGATTCTACTTTTAATTTTACATCCTTCACATTATTTTTAAATTAACTGTTAAATCTTACGATTCTTTCGGTAATCCTTGATGATTCTATTTTTAATTGTCAATTCTTGATGATTCTACTTTTAATTGTACATCTCACGATTTTTCAGTAATCTTTGATGATTTTATATTTAATTGTCATTTACTTTTCAGTGTCAAAAATGGTTCCATTTTTAATTGTAAAAAAATTGAATAAATACTTTTAGCTGTCAAAAAATACTTTTAAATCTCATGATTCTTTCGGTAATGCTTAATTATTCTATTTTTATATTCAATCCTTGATGTTTCTATTTTTAATCGTCAATTGACTTTTAATTGCCAAAAATGGTTCTGCTTTTAATTGTAAATCTCATGCTTCTTACGATAATCTTTGATGATTCTAATTTTAATTGCCAATTCACATTTCATTGTCAAAAATGATTCTACTTTTAATTGTAAAAAAAACTGAATAAATCTACTTTTAATTTCAAAAAAATTACTTTTAAAATCTCACAATTCTTTCACTATTCCTTGATGATTCTACTTTTAATTGTAAAAAAATTGGAAAGCTAACGATTTTTACAACCACTTAATGCTTCTAAATTTTTTATAGCTACTTTTTATTGTCCAAAAATTAAAATTCTCTCAATTATTTGTGAACATTTAATGCTTTTAAATTTTCGGTCATCTTTGACGGTTTTCAATAATGTTTTTAAATATACTTTTAATTGTCAAAAAATTGAAAATCTCATAATTCTTGTAACCACTCAATGCTCTTAAAAAATTTAAATCTACTTTAGTTGTCAAAAAATTAGATAAATCTATTTTTAATTGTCAAAAAATTAGAAATCTCAAGATTTTTTTTTTTTTTTTGGTAATCCTTGATAGATCGATTTTTAATTATAAAAAATTAGATAAATCTCTTTTTAATTATCAAAAAATTTGATAAATAAATTTTTTTATTTGAAAGAAATCTGTTTTTGATTGTTAAAAAATTAGAAATCTCACAATTGTTTGCAGCCGCTTAATGCATTTAAACTTTCAATAATACTTAATAATTTTCTATATAAGTTTTCAAATATATTCTTAATTATTAAAAAAAATCATGCTTTTACTTATTAAAAGACTAAAAATCTTATGATTTGTTTTATACAAATATTTTATTACAAACAAACTGTACAAATATCTTATTACAGTTGTCTCATCACAAATATTTCATCACAATTATAAATGTTAAAATACAATTACCTTCAATAATTAGAAAAAATAAAATTTTTTGACCTCTCCCAAGACTTGAACTAATCTGAAGCTTAAGGGTACACTGTGTAACGGGTCAGACACTTGCCATTGACCTAAAAGACTAACCTGTTATGTAATATTATATACCCATTTTTATATTCACAAGATCCATCTAATTTCTATTCGATGTGAAACGTGACATTCTCCCCCATTTAATCACATGACATCTTCGTCACGATGGCTCAAACTTAAGGGCAAACTTGGCCCATATTACCCATCCTCCCAGGGCTAAGGGATCCATGTGAAAATCTTTATTAGAGCTCAAGACATACGATTTTTAGGGCTCACTTGACCTATATTGCCTATTCTCCTGGTAGTATGAGGGACCCATATCCCATGTGACAATTTCTATTAGAGTAATTTTGGGAGTCAACATACGAATGAGAATTTGATCTGCTCTGATACTACTTGTCAAGGGCCGGACGCTTGTCATTGACTTAAAAAATTAATCTGTTAAATAATACTATATACCTAAAATTCACCTAATTTTTATTCAATCTGAAACGTTATATTGTCAAGGATCGGACGCTTGTCATTGACTTAAAAAATTAACATATTAAATAATACTGCATACTTAAAATTTACTCAATTTTTATTCGATCTAAACATGATAATTGACATTATTACTTGGGCTTAGTGCAAAAATCTTATGTTTCTTTGTAATCATTTTATGCTTTGAAACTTTCGGCAATCCCTAATGGTTTTCAATCTAAAGGTTCTTTTGTATGTGGAACTTGCTATGTATTTTACCCTTTCATTTCATTGTTGAATGTCCTTGCTGGGTTTTTCAATCTAAAGGCTCTTTTGAATGCAAGGCTTACTTTTTATTTTTACCATTTCATTTTTCAAAGTATTTAAATAATTTATTACTTTTTGAAAAGAAACCTACCTAAATGTTAACAAGAGACAACCATCAAATTTGTGAAAGTATATCACAGTTTCCTATTCCTACAATTTGTAAACCATGTTAATGGGCAACGGCAGCCTAACTCCAATGAACGTTGACTATAATTAATAATTCATCACCTACTCCTCTGTTCTTTGGGTTAATGATGATACACTTTAACCTAATAAGAGCTATTGCCTTTTTTTTTTGCCCTTTCCTTTTTAAACAAAAAAAAAATATTGACATTAATTATTAATTTTTTTTTAAATAGCATCTATTTTAGTGTATTTTTTAAATAGACGTAAAATTTCTAATCTGTCAAAAGATTAAAATTTAGACCCTTTTCCTCTAAAACATATTTTTCCTCTCTTCTCTTTTTCAAAAACTTTCTCCATTTAATGATTTATCTTGTGATAAATATTTGTAAAATAAGTAGATATTATAAAAAATAGATAAATACTATGAAAAAATGATATGAAAGTTCAAAAATCCAACGAAATTTGTTGATTCAGGGCCATAGCTATGATGACTCTAAGTTACGCGTGTCGTGTAGGCGCATGTGCATTGTGCGTATTACACGTAGCATGCGCATGCGACCAGTGCTTAGAATCAATAATTTTTGTCGAATTTTTAAACTTTCAAGTTATTTTTCATAATATCTATCTATTTTTCATAATATTTATTTATTTTACTAATATTTATTACATAAATAATTCATTAAAACGAATCATTAATTGGAGAAAAAAAATTCAAAAATAAAAAGAGAAGGAAAATATGCTTTAGGGATAAAAATATCAAATTACAACTCTTTTAGTTATAAAAAATTAAAAATTTCATGTGTAGTTAAAAAAATTAATCCGTTAAAATTGGGATTATTTTAAAAAATTTCCTTTAATTGTCTAAAATCTGAACGCTTTTAAATTTGAGAAAGATTTACTTTAATCTAAAAAATAGGGTGCTGATAAAAATTCAAAAGAACAAATCTTAGACACAACTGTTCGACCAACCCCTCATAAACTTAAAAGATCACAGTTTTACTTCCTAAGCTACTAGGGTGTGAAAAATGGTAGCCTAACTCATAATTTGAAGTCTCCAATTGTCAAAAGGAATGTTTGTGTTCTTGATTATTGTTAATTTTTTTCTCTTTCAAACGAAAAAAAGATATGAAACAAGAGGTCACAATCATATCAGGCACTAAAAGTAAGTAATAATAGTCAGCCACTTGACCTGTACATAAGGTCGATTAGACTAATATCATATAACCTTGGTCGCAACTTTTTATAAGAAGGAAGAATAATCATTTTCTTTAAACATGTTTCTCTTTTTTCATTGATTAGGACAATATATAATATAATTTAATAGCTTCCATTACTGCTTTTAATGGCTGCTGAAGAGAGTGGAGGGGAGATGAGAAGAAGATGATGGTAGTGGTAGTGGTGGTGGTGGCGCATAATTTGATATCTAATGACAACTGTTTTTTGGGCTTATTTTACTAGAAATGAGTGCTTAATAAGAGGTTTATAAAAGCTGGTCATTATCTAACTTTGACTGTCCTCAAACTCTTTAAGTTACTATAAAAAAATAAAATCCATCGCTTTTCAGCCGCGGATACCCACACCCACTCGTGAAAAGAGGGAAAGAAAAGAATATAAAGAGATTTACGTCTAATCATAAATCATAATCATATGATAATCTCTTTTATCACATAACTTTATGTCTTATACAGACTAGAAGAGTCCCTACTTCGTACATTATATATGTAGCATGTGACTCGCACCTCAAGAAGAGTCCCTACGTAGTACATTATAATCATATGCTTCTCCTCTCTTTCTCTCTCAAAACCTCCCGTTACAGAAAAAAACAAAAAATTAAAAATGAAAAGAAAGGTTTATATGGCCCTCAAAGACAACTTCCAGCCATTTGTAAATTTTGGGTCCTTTTATAGGGATAAATATGGACTCAACGAGACCGACACCCGGGAGTAAAGACTAGAGATGCGGGTTCCAATACCAATTAAGCTTTTGTTGTTGTATTAAAGGAAATTTACATAAATAATAATTATTTTAAAGGTTAAAAATTTTTATTAAAAAAAATTATTTAATTACTTTTTATTAAATAAAATAATAATAAATTGATAAAATTATCTTTGTTAATAACATTTTAAATATTAAAAGTAAAAACGATTAGTTTAAAAAACAGTAAGAAAGAGATAAAATATACTTCAAAAATAAAATAGTTTGAATTTGAACTTTGTGATTATTAAAAATTTCTTTTCAATTTTGTAACTATAAAAGTATACGAGCTTAAAATAAGAGCTAATTTTGTACATTTTTCTTGTTTTTAAGAGAAATTGTTAGTTGAGTTCATAGAGTTTTATTGATACTTAATTTTTATATATATATTTTTAAATATCTTTGTTATTTTTTGTCATTGAAAAATAATGTTTAAATTGCAATCTTTGAGAATAATACGATAAATTTAATTAAATATTAGATTATTTATTATCATTAGATATATATATTTATTTTGCTATCTTAAAAAAGTGTCTTTTAGATGTCATTTTTCAATAACAAAGACTAATCAAAGTATTTAAAAAATATAGGGATTACCGAAGTAATTCAACAAAATTTTAGGGATCAAATTGATAATTTTTTATATTTATTTAACTTAAAAATTTTATTTATTTAGTCATAGATATGGATCCAAAATTAATATTAAAGTCAGGTTTAAAAAATAAATAACACATTAAAATTAATAAAATTCCTTTATTTTAAGGGATATTTTTCTACTTTTAGCTTATTAATTGCTAAGTTAAGTTTTTTCTTTTATCGACTGGTTTTGTTCTTAGTCATGTTTAATGTAGGAAAATTCTCAAATGTATTTGTATTCTTTTTTCTTTTAATTCAGATTTTATTTTATTTTATATAAATAGAATAGTTGTTAAGAGATAAAATTTCACTCTCTTATAATGCTATGACTTTTTTTTTTCTTCTTTAGAACGTATAATTCTCTATACAAAAATTATTTAAAATAAAAAAATTTTACTCTGTATATAAAAAATTCAACAATATTTAATTTTACTAATTACTTATATAAAAATTATATATTTATATTAAACAAAATGCAAACATCGACACTAAAAAAGACTTGTTCATTGTCAATTTATGCTGCAAGAAAGCACAATTTTAGTCAACCATAACGATAAAAGTAAAAGATTTATTCAATACTAATCATGAAGCAATGTGCTACGAGAGAAAAAAAAAAGTGCTTCCTACTTTTTTTTGTTTTCCTTTCCAACTTGCTGATTATGCCTTGTTTTTATCTTTGTTGCTAATTTCTTCATAAAAGCACCTTTGTCAGTAATTTTTCTTCCCAATAATTCCTAGTTTTCAAACAAACAACATTCTTTTCTCAGCGGAATGGGATCGGCAAAATTCTCTTTTCCATGCGAAACACACACCTCACTCGTATCACAAGTCGCAAAACTAATAGTCTTCAATTAGCTTATTTTGTGCCGACAACTACTTCGTGATTGAAATAAATTGATAAATTGATAGAAATAGTTTTAAAAAAAAAAATTAGGATGGAGTAATGTCAAATTCAAATATAACGTGGGTTGGAACTAAGTTAGATATCAGAATAATTATTCCATCTACATGTTTTTAACAAAATTTTCTTCATCTCGGTTTGATCGTCTATGTAATTAAAGACTAATCACCATATATATATATATATATATATATATATATATATATATATATATATCATACATGACTGCTATATGATTCTCAGTTATTGATCAAGTCAAATAGATACTTTTCTAAGTATTATTTATTTACATCATTAACATGGCAATGATGTAAGAATTATTCTAACACTTCAAAGAAAAATGAACTATATTTATATATAATAATAAGATGAAAATACTAAACAATAAAATAAAATATTAGTTTCCTTAAATGTAAGCAAATCCTCAAACAAGCATCAAATTTCAGTGACAGGAGAGTTACGTCCATATATCTCTTGTACATAACAAGCTTTGCTATAACTAATATATATTTTTCATTGAGATGAGAGTTAGTCGGTACCGTTAAAACAATATTTTATATTTGATTTAGTGTGGTTTTAAATTAGTGGTTAAAAAGATACAAAGGTAAAAATATGTTAGATGGATCGAAGAAAAAAACAAAAATTTAAAGTCAGAAGCAAAGAGGGCTCGAAAACATAAGAAAGTTGTTTTACACGTTTTGGGACATCAACTCTAAGGGAACCAAGCTGCAAGCTTGATAAGTAATAGTTGAATATTATTGTTAGAATTTGTGTTTAGGAACCAAGCTGCAACATTGACTTGACAAGTAATAGTTAAATATTATTGTTAGAATTTGTGCTTATGTGTTATTCTAATTTTATAAAAATATTATAATTTCATATTTATATAATAAATATATATTTTATTAAATTACTAATTAATTTTATCAGGTAAGATTCTTATAACATTTCGGACATTATATTAATCCGAACGAGTTTAAATTAAGTTTAAAGAGTTAGAATTTTGTCTGAAATGAAACAAAGACCTGGGAATAAATTTACAATGATATAGTTATAAATAGTTGTTAGGAAATATCATTTTGCAAGTATATTCTAGAATTATATGTTCATGATTTATTTCCACATATATAGGATTTGTCGAGTGGAATCGATTTATGTAGATCAGTATATGCCTATATCTTGATAGTCCAAATGGTTAGTCTTAGTAAACAATGAGTTTAGTCGAAGCTCATATAGATATACAGGTATCAATGAAGACTGGATACGAAATAAGACTCAATGAAGACCTCCAATGGATATCCCATAAAATCGTCAATGGAGGGTCTTTTCGAGTTGAGTAGTATTAGTGGTCCCATAACCAGATCACCACGGTAGGCTTGTGAGTGATCTACTATACTTTGGTTCCACAAATATCAGAGATATTTCATGGTCTGATCACTGGGTGTTGCTGGGTATGATCCGATGCTCACAAAGTCCTGTAAGTGTAGATATGGGATCCGTCTGCTCATATGGGTGGTTAAATATCCAGATGCTCTAAGGTTGTGTTTTAAGAAGTCTTATGGCCATAAACATTAAGCCCAAGAAAGAGTTTCCCATGGTATAAATAATATAGTAAAAGAGTTTGTGAATATTGTTTATTAGAATATAAATCGAAGAGATATATTTATGGTTGAGCAATAGGAGACTTGACGGTGTTAATCTACGTCTCTGCTTTTCCATAATATTAATAACGGAGGGATTGTACGAATATAGATTAACCTCAACTTGTATGGTTCAATGTGCTATTTTGTATTATCCATAACGTGTGTATAGGGGATATTAGTTATGGACTTACGACAATGTTCCATGAAACAAAATGGGTGTGAACCTAGGGTCTCATTATATGAAATATACTCGTTGAGCACGTGGGTAGCGCACCGGATCGAATTGTTCGATTTAGAAATTTTTTCGAAAGATATGAATTTATTTCAGAGTCTCTCGAGAAGTAGATAAGGTTTAAGTGTTAAACCTAAAATTATACCCAGTAAGACTTAACATTTTTATCTACCTAGTGTATTCTCAAATTGTATCAATAATTTGTATGAGTACTAAATTGAGTATTGGTGGATGTAGTTATTATTTAAAGAAATAATTATTATTTTATATAAATTAAATTAATCGGTTATTTCTTTCTTTCAGGGTCTCTCGGGAAATAGTTAAAGTTTAAGTATTAAACCTAAAATTGTGCCAAGTGAGACTTGACACTTTTTATCTATCAAGTGTATACCTCAAATTGTGTTAATAATTTATATGGTTATTAATTTGAGCATTGATAGGTAAAATTATTAAAAAAAAAAAGAAGAATGAAACCATTCGACCATTAGTCTTTATATTTGTTTAATTTTTATTGGATGAAATAAAAATAATGACTACATGTATTACTTCTATTGGTCGAAAGGAATTGATGCTTATTAAAAATTGAATGTTATTCAATTTTGGAGCAACAGGTGGCAATGAATTTGAACAAAGTTGTCGCTTGTTGATTCAGTATTCGACCATTAAAATTATTCAAATGAATTTGTTTATTTGTTTAATAAAATACATTGCCAAGTGTTAGTTCATGGTTTATTAAATTAAATATTAATACAAATTTGTTGCATTCTTATTGGTATTAAAAGGATTGATTATATGTTTGATTTTTATTTATCAAATGAAATCAAAGACAATTGGAAATGAATTTAATTCAATTCCAAAATAGTTGGTGGCGTGCATTTAATGAAACAATTGTTACTAAGCTTTACATTTTTGCCATCGATTTAAGCACCTGACACTTAGCATTATATTTGCTTTGTTAGCGTTTAACACTTGTCAAATAAATTTTTTTAATTGATTGATTATAAGGCAAACATTGCACTATAAACAAGGGTGTGGCCGAGAGAAAAAAAAAGAGGTAAGAATTAAGTTATTTTTTTGTGTGTCTGAGAGAAAGAAATAAATATCAAAAGTAAAGAGTTTCTTTAAATATATCGAAAAGAAAGTTATTATTTTAATTTGTGGAAGTTCACTATATTCTCAACTAGAATTGTTCAAAACACGTTTTGAGGGTGAATCTCCTAATTTTATTAGTGTAATGAGATTATTTTAATGTGTATTAATTTCGATTGCGTTGTATATGAGACATGCAATATTTAAATTATTTAAAATACACACATTCACCTATAACATAGTGCATACGCACACAACACCCTATAATTACAGCCCAACCTTAGTAGGGTTGCATTCTAGTTTCTTATTCTAGTATTATTTTCAAGTCAGTTTTAGATTCTCTTTACGCTTGGGCTTCTATTTTAAGTCGATATAGAGTTTATAGGGATGTTTTCAAGCTTATATAAACCCTTGTTATACCTTGGGTTTGTAAGTATTAAAGAGAGTATTGAATAGAGAGCTATTAGGAGCGCTTGAGTACTGAGTGCATGAGAAAGTACTGTGTAAACCCTTAAAGAGTTCATTCTATTATATATTCCTTACAAATCTCTTAAGTGATCTTAATAATCATTGAGTAATTCATGATAATTATTGAATAATAAAAAAGTTAGGATCCTTGATCTACTATGGACATAAGTAATTTTTCGAATCACATAATTTTTCTGTAGTTTGTGTGTGATTGATTATTTTCTATTTTTGAAAGAGAAAACAAATCAAATAATTTTCTCCTTAATTGACTTTTGAATTAATATAGCTCAATTATCTTTTATGTGTATTTTTTTTTTATATGTAATTACCTAGTTTAACTCTTCCTTCTTTTCTCAACATAAGAAAAGCCTTATAAATATAAAGCTTACTCTTGGTATTTTAATATACAATAATACAAAATTCTTGCCCAAATTCTTTCTTCTTCTTCTCTCAAGTTTTCATGGTATCAAAGCCCTAAATTTCTTACATGACTTCTGCTGATTTAAAAAATAAGGAGGAATTTACTAAGACGATGGTAGACAAAGTTGATGATTTAAATGCCTTCACCATACACTATTTAGATCACCTGGGATCTAATTTTGGTTACTAAAACACTTTAAGGAGATAACTATGGATAATAGAGTCACACGATATATATAGCTCAAAGTGCCAAGAACAAAATTGAATTCATCAACGGGACAATACAAGCATCAGCTCAATTCAACCTTAAGTTTTTAGTGTGGCAATGGTGTAATAATATGGTATTATCTTGAATTTTGAATTCAATTCATTCTAATATTACATAAAGTTTTATTTATGCAGAAACTGCAAACAAAGTTAATGACAACTTGAAAGATGGTTCTTTTAAAGGAATGACTCTATTTATCAAAATTCGACAAGAAATTATCAAACAACAACAAGCGCTCAATCCATTTTAGACTATTATACCAAGATGAAGTCACTTTGGAATGAGTTGGCTTCTTATTATGATTTGATTTCTTGTTCTTATGGGGGTTTAAAACGCCTTACCAAATGAGAAGAAAAATAAAGGGTCATGCAATTCCTGATGGGATTAAATGAATCTTGTGCCAGCGTGTGAGGTTCAATTCTCATAATGAGTCATCTCTCAGACACACATAAGATTCATCCCTTGGTACTCCAATAAAGGAGACAAACTAAAATGGCCACTTAAAGAGAGAGAGCTAGTCATACTATGATGCAAGTTTTAAACTCTTCAAAAACTAAAAAGAGAATATCTAACAAAAAGAGTTGTACTCAGTGTGAAAAAGATAACCACAATATTAATCGTTGTTACTTTCATTATGGTTTTTCACCTAGACACAAGTTACATGGAAAAGAAGTAAAACCAAGAGAAAAAAATCCTAATGTTAATAACTTGACGACCGAAGAAGAATCTGAGAGATAAATTTTTATCAACACCACATTTACTCCCAAAGAGTACAATCAACTCAAAGCTCTATTTCAGAAAGATAATGGTAACATTTTGCCTTTTATAAATACTACAAGTATTCGTTCACTTTTTTATTGTAAGATTAAATCTCCATCACATGTTGAATAGATTATTGATAGTTGGGCTACCGACCATGTTTCTAATGTTCAACCAATATTGCATAAGATAACTCATTCCCATAATTCTGTTCAATTACCAAATTGAGGCCAAGCTAAGATTGAGTATGTTGAGTCAACAAAGTTATCGGATAATTTACTTTAAATGATGTCCTATATGTACCAAAATTTAGAGCTATTCTGTTATTAGTTGGCAAACTTACTTAGGCATTAGGTTATAGTATCACATTTTACCTTGATTTCATTATGGTGTAGAACATGACTATGAAGAAGAAAATGTTGGCTCTGCAAAAAGTTTAATAGTTTATACTATCTCATAGCCAGCCAAACACCACCCACCATACACCACATCCAATGTAATCCTCATATTTGGTATCAATGATTAGGCCATCCCTTCATTGCACCATTTAGGCACTTTTTTATACCGACCCAGAAATCTCTTTTGGTATACTTATTTTGCAATATTTGTCTTTTAGCTAAACAAACTTATTTATTATTTTTAGTAGTTCTATATATACTAGTACACCTTTTGATTTAATCTATTGTGATATTTGGAGACCTCATAAAATTACTTCTCATATGAGAGCTCGTTATTTCTTATCCACTGTTAATGATTATTCTTGTTATACTTGGATAAATTTGATGAGTTTTAAATATGAACTTAATCACTAATAAAGTCATTTTTTTTCATGGGTCCAAACTTAATTCCAATGTGGGATTAAAGCTTTACGTTTTGACAATGAGAAAGTGTTTTTTTTTTAATCTTTATAAGCCTTCTTTATAGATAATGGTACCTCTTTCTAATATATTTGCCCATACACACCCCAACAAAATAGAGTTGTAGAGTGTAAGTATAGACATCTCTTGAATGCAAGTTGTTCACTTCATTTCAAGTAGCCTGCTACCTAACCAACTGCCTTCCAACACCTGTTCTATCTAGCCAAACACCATATCATTAGCTTTATAATAAATCTCTAGTATACTTTCATCTCTGTACTTTCGGGTGTTTATGTTACGTTACCAACCTTCAACCAAATCATAAATTTGACACTTGAGCTTAAAAATGTATATTCCTTAGTTATCCACTTGGACAAAAGGGCTATAGTGTCTACGACCTTTAGTCTCATTAAACCCTTGATCTCTTGTGATATAGTATTTCACGAATTTATATTCCTATATTCAACCATTCTAATTCAAAACCGTGATGACTACATTGATACACCAACCCTATCTATACCATTTAACACCACAAATAATATCAAAGACCCACAAAAAAACTAAACACAGCATTCAAGAGCCTCGATACCAACTTTTTTATACCTTGACAACTTTTCAATAGAAATCTAATAACCACTCTAAAACCTCAGCACTGCCGTGCCACTTACTCTATGGTGTAACACCGATATTTAGATTTTTAAAGCTATGATGCCAATTATTCCCTATTGTGATGCCATTTCTGCCAGTACCCAGGAGCTAATTTAGAACATCGGTGCCATGACATCGCCCATCCCACACTGTGACAACACTCCAGTTTTAACTAAATCCAATATACTCCTTGATTATTTTCCATCCCGACGTTATTCTCACCCATAAAGCTCCCCACTCATCTCTAAGATTTTGAGATAAACTATTTCAAACTTCTCGCTTTAGGCCCTTCTTATTCTTTAGTTATGTTTAGCACGCGCCACCAAATTTCAAGGTACATCTTCTACACCTATCTTTCTTATTAACACTAGACTTTTATCAATATTGTTTCTCATATGGTTGAATCAGAAACTTATGATAGACTTGCCACAATCTACATTAGGTTGTCGCCATAAATGAAGAGATCTCAACCCTTGAAGTAAATCATACCTGGAGCATAGTCCCATTACCTACTGGTTATTGACCTATTGGATGTAAATTGGAGTACAAAATAAAGTATAACTCTACTAGTTCAATTAAGAGTTATAAAGCTTACTTCAAAGCTAAAGCGTTTACTCAATGTGATGGTATTTACTACACTGAGACTTTTTTTCATCTTGCTGAGTTAACTACTTTTCGGTGTCTTTTACCTATTGCTTCCGTTCATTATTGGCATATTTATCAGTTGGATGTTCAAAATACTTTGCTTCTGGGGATTTGACTAAGGAGGTCTACATGACTCATCCTCTAGGTTTTCGTTGACAGAGGGAGCAACACTTGATTTGTTAACTCTATAAATCTCTCTACGAATTGAAGCAAGCCTCACAAAATGGGTTTCATAAGTTTTTTTTATGCAATCGGGAAATTTGGTTTTTAATAATTACAGGTAGACTATTCTTTATTCATCAAAGGTTAATGGTAATTCTCTTAATGTTGTCATTCATTATGTCGATGACATGATCATTACCAGCAACAAAAAGAAAATGATACAAAAGGTAAAGAATTTATTGGCCAATTGCTTTTGAATTAAGGATCTTAGTCATTTGAAGTATTTTTTTTTGGTATAAAAGTTGCTTGATCTAAAGTTGAAATTTCTATCAACCAACAGAAATACACATTTGATATACTAAAAGAGACTGAACTTCTAAGTGCCAAACCTGCAAAGTTTTTCATGGAACAAAATTTTAAGCTTGCTTTTAATAAAGAGGAGTTGTTTAATGATTAAGTCACTATCGCAGGATAATTGGGAAGTTAATTTATCTTACCATCACTAGACCAAACATTACTTACTCAGTCACACAATTAGTCAATTTATATAACAACCTAGAAAGCCACATCTCAAAGGAGCACATTGAGTGTTGCAGTACTTGAAGATACTTGGAGATATGATATTTTATTTTCTTCATATAGAAAGCTATAGTTGATGGGCTTTTGTGAGGCAGATTGGCATGGATGTTCAGATATATGACAGTCATTTACCGGATATTATGTTTTTCTTGGTAATTCATTTATTTCGTGGAAAGCAAGAAACAAGTCATAGTATCACAATCCTTAGCGAAATTTGAGTATAGGTTCATAGTATTGATTACTTAAGAATTAACTTGACTACAGTACTTATTAAAAACATTTGTAAGTACCTCACTCAGAGCTAACTCAACTCTTTTGTGACAACCAAGCAACAATCTACATTTTAGATAACCTTGTCTTTCATGAAAGCATAAAATATATTGTAATAGATTGTCATACAATCAGTGAACGGATACAAAAAAGGGAGCTTAAGACTTCTTTCATAGAAAGAGAGAAACAAGTTGCCGACTTTTTTACCAAACCATTAAGTCAATATGCTTTCTTCTCTCTGCTTGGCAAAAGAGAATAAAGTATGCTTTTTAGCCAACCCTATATTTCATAAAAGGATAAAATATATTGAGATAGATTGTCATACAGTCTGTGAATAAATAAATAAAAAAAAGCTTAAGACTTCTTTCATGGAATGCGAGAAACAAGTTGCCTACCTTTTCACCAAACCATTAAGTCAATATATTTTCTTATCTTTGCTTGGTAAGTTGAGAGTCTTTAACATTCACTATCCAATTTTAAGTTAATATCACTTAATTACCTTTTATGTATAATTTTTCTTTTATATGTAATTACCTCATTTAACTCTTTCTTCCTTTCTCAACATGAGAATGGTTTTATAAATGTAAAGGTTACTCTTTGTATTTTAATATGCTACAATACACAATTTTTTCCTAAATTCTTTCTTCTTCTTATCTATATTTTTCATGTTTATTCATTGTGTATAATCTTTTACAATTCATGAATACTTGTGGGTTAAAACTTTTGCAAAAATTCCAATAATATATTTATTTTTTCTTTTAAAAATACTTTAGTTATAAAGTGATTAAACCAATTCTTTAACTTTGCTCTTGTAATCCAATCAAGAACTATAAGATAAAACTAATACCATAACAAAAAATAAATAATAAATAGAAAAACTTTATTTCTCTTTAAAGAACTCAACCACTCTTTATTTGTATAACATTCTACCGCACTAACAATAGCATAAACAGAATCTGTAATAACATTTTGGGAGTTAAAATATCACAATTGAAAGAGTAAAAAATTATCATATGAAAGGTGAAGATGTCAAACTTGAAAAATTGTAGAACCTGAAGACTAAAGATCCTTTTAGGCATATTGCATAGGGTTAGCAAAATGCCCTATGGGGATGGAGATCTATGAGGTTGTCTTGAATGGAGTAAAGATGGAATAATTTTTATGAAAATGATATAGGGTATGGGAAAAAATTATTCTTCAAATTATTAATAGGGTAGAGATAGAATTAAGCCTTTCGGCCCAGTTCTCACCACATTTTTTTTATAAATATATTAAATGTAATATTTTTAATATATATTTATATATCTTAAATAATTTATTAATTTTTTATTTTAATAAAAATAAAAACTATATAATAAAAAATACTTTTTCTCTCTTTATTAAATGACAAAAAGACATTTATTTTTTAGTTGGGCATCTATTGATTTTAATGAGAATATGAAGCAATTAACGAAAAAAAATCAAGGATAATAGGCACCAGAGCATTATTTAAATTCTTGTTTTCTAATTTTTTTTGTTATTTATTTACAAATTTGTTTACTAATTACTATTAACATTAATAAAATATATTATTATATTATTATATTTTGTTAGTTTGATAATTTTTTTAATCATAATATAGATTACTTTTTTATATTATTAAAATTTGTAAATATAAATTAGTATCTAATATTAATAAATAGAAAATGAGAAAACAAGGTGGGGTGAAAAAAACATTCCCCACATAGAGATTCTCTATTTCTACTCTGTTAATATTTTTGGAGAATGGGTAGGAGAACAAGGTTTAAAATAAAAAATAGGGCAAAGTACGAGAAAAGGATCAGGATCTTCTTCTAAGTTAAGGTTTTACCTAAGCAAGCACAATTATGTGATTGAAGATTAATAAAAGAAAAAATAGTAAAAGAATATATCTTAATCACCCATGCCTTAAGTACTAACACGTGTCCAAAGATTCTTAAAAGTTTTAGGTAAGTTTAACTTAGGAGATGATCCTAATTCACAAGAAGGCCTCTCCATTTCCACCTGCCTCATTACCATTCCTATTGTATAGCTCATTTTCCATAAGTCGGAAATAAAACTACAAGTTCTTTGAACTAAATAGATATGTTTTGAAATACAAATTTTAAGTCAATTAAATAGATATATTTTGAATTACAAAGTTTAAGTTCTAAATCGTGAGGGGTTGTGCGTTCAAGAACAATAATATTTATTACCTAGTAATAAAATATTATTGTTCTTTGAACTAAATCGATACGTTTTAAAATATAAAATTGAAGTAAATTAAATAGATATGTTTTGAATTATAAAGTTTAAGTTCTAAATTATGAGGGGTTGTGCGTTCAAGAATAATAATATTTATTATTAGGTTATTACAATTTTCCTTTCATTAATCACTTCGACATGTAAATTACATTTGAAACATTAATAAAGAAGGTTAAATATTTAATCAATGAGAAGAATATATATATATGTGTGTGTGTGTATGTATGTGTGTGAAAAAAAAGGTATTTGGACTCTTAAAATTTAAAAAAGGGACATGCGTATCTGAATGTTTTTTAAAATCTCATTGAGACCATTGTCAAGTAATAGAATAAGAATGAAAATTCAGTTTAAACTAAGATTTGAAGTTAGAAAAAATTATCATTGATAAGAATTGAACTTTAATCACCTACATGATAAATAAGAGAATTTATCACTATACCACAACAAATTTTTATTAAAATAATGTCAAAATAAAAAATATAAAAACATAAAATAACAGAACCTTAGCCACTGTCCGCCACCAAACATCGTCTGTCATTATTGTCGGCCACTGCCTATCATCATCGACCATTGCCTGCCATCATCTCCATTTTTATATTTTTTACTTTGGCATTATTTCAATAAAAGTTGTTGTAGCATAGTAATGAGTTTTCTTACTTGTTACGTGAGTGATTAGGTAGTCTTGAGAATAATATATTAATAGATTTTCAGACCTATAAATAACTATTATGCTAGAATAGTTCAAATGGTTAAAATGTGTAACCTTTAACCACAAGATTGAAGGTAATTCTCTTTTTAGAATTTAATTAAATTTTGACTTTTTTTTAGTTAAAATAGAGATATAACTATACTTTTAACATTTTTTATTAAAATAGATGAAAATTGTTAATAGATTAGATGGTTAAAGTGTATAGTCATTAATTATAAGGTTGGACGTTCAAGCCATTTTTCTAATGTTTAATTAACTTTTTTTTTTTTAGTCAAAATAGTAGTACAATCATACTTATATTATTTTTATTTTTATTTTTTTGTTAAAATAGATCAAAACCATTATTTGAAAAAGGTTTCGATGAGATATTTAAAAATAATAAAATTTATATATTCTTTTTAAAATTTTTTAGTGATGTAGATATCTTTTTTTTAGTGATATATATATATATATATATATATATATATAAAATATAGCCGAGTAAGGGTATTGCCGGGGCCAAAAAAGAGTGGAACAGGAATTTTTCGTAGCAACTATTTATTAGACGACAGTGACAGAAAAGAGAAATAAAATAAATTTAAATAAATATCGGTGGTTGAGAGAGGAAAAAAGAATGAGGATTGAAATTTGTAGTGGGAGGAGCAGAAGAATCACACACAGACTGGTGTAAACAGATAATGGGGTGGCTGATAAAAAGGCCAAATACGTAACAAAGGATCCCTGACCCTACATTTCTCAAATTCACAAGTTGGCAATTTCTATTTTCATATTTTAAAGCTATAAGCACTTTGTTAAAAATCATTTAAATTGGTGGAAAAGATAGGAGAATAACATTATCATTACACATATTGACGAGTGTTATCAAGCATCAAAGTAAGTAGAGAAGCAGCACTTTTGGAGAGCATCTAAAGCTTATCTAAACAGCTCTTAAGCTTAAAGACTTGATTGTTTAAATGCCAATTTGACCAATATAATAACAAAATTAATTGTGAGACTTATTAATTATATCTTCAAAAAGCAGATCAACAGTGTTTGGTCCTTCGATTTTGATTGTTAATTTATCCCTTTATGTAGTTTAATCCTTGCAGTTTCATCTCTATCCTTTCACTAATATATGGTTGCATCAACTAGGGAAGACAATGAATAATTTTTTATTAATTTTCGGAGATCACACTGCAGATATTTTTCTTGAAGCTCAATAAGCTTATCATCATGTAGTCCAAGCTCAAAACAATAAACGATTACAATAATCACATGTTGAACATGACACGCTTTTAGTACAAAACACTAAACGTGGAACACAAATAAATTTTTACGGTCAATCGCTTTATATAGAGACTTGAAATTCAATATTAGTTAATTATAGAACAAGAAATAAGAAATCAAATCAATAATTTCTTGAACTGTAAGATCGATAAAACTTGTTTTGAAAAGAAGGTTTCGCTGCACAAGGATTATTATACTTCTCTCTCGAGGCAGGAAATTTTAGACGATATATTCTAACAACTCAGCTACAAAATCTTCATGCCTTAAGAATCTATTGGCTTCAAGTATACTTGAACTCCATACTTAGGTTTTATAGTTAGAACAATGACAGGAGCATGGCGATAATTATCGGAAATTGTGAAGCTGAACCGGGAAATTAGCATAGCTAATATGATCTTGGCCTCCATCATGGCGAAAGATTGACCAATACAGTTTCTTGGACCTGCGGCGAAGGGGATGAAATGGCGGCCTGAGGCAAAAGTACTCCTTGAAGCAAACCTCTCGGGATTGAACTCATTTGCATCTTTCCCCCATAATTCTTCACTGTGATGTATGGCAAGCATTGGAATCCATATTGATAGACCCTTTGGGATAAGGAGGTCACCCAGCTTAATATCTTCAAAGGCCATTCTCGGAAGGACGGTGGCAGGAGGATATAGCCTCAGTGATTCGTTTATGACCATGTTTAACTGCAGAAACAAGCATATCATTCATATTTGAATTTGATATCATTTGAAGCAGAGAAACAAACATGACTGCCTATTCATTTACAGTTAATAAAAACATTTGTAGAATTTATTTGGCTGGAAAAAGCAATATACATAACTTTTTCATGTCATTAAAATAATTCTATAGACTTTTCCAAGTTCTAAATTCTGATCGAGTATTATATGCAAGGCAATGCGAAGATCTTGACCCTCTTTTACACGATTCTTTTTTTTTTTCATGCCAGATTCATTACCAGCTAGACAGCTAAAAGATTTAATCTTCCGGTTTCTTTTTAATTAGGTTATTCTTCTTTGGTTTTTGACTTGTAATTAGATTATAACTCCACGCAATTAAGTAGAAAAACTATTTCATGAAGTGGAGATCCATGAACTAAGCCGTGCAAAGATTTTATTGCATTGTGGTATGCACGAGTTTTGGCAAAATAACAATTTTGGGTTAAAAGTAATGGGAACATATTGCTTTGTGAATAATGACCCTACACCCTGCTTCCTTGGTATTCAGCCAAACCAACTTTGCAAAACAACAGAAAACAGAACAAAACAAACCAAATAAAAATTAAATAATTAAGCCAATTATCAGTCAACTTCTTGCTTACCAGAGTAAGTTTGGGAAGATGATCAACAGAAGGAGTTTGTCCATTGCAGACTTGCTTCACCTCTTCCCGAATTTTTTCTTGCCAAGAAGGGTTGCTCGCTAGTAACATGACAGTCCATGTGAGCAAGAGAGCAGTGGTTTCATGTCCAGCAAAGAAGAAAGTTTTGCATTCGTCCATTATCAGCTGAAGATTCAAGCTGAATCCATTGCCTCTTTTATTTTGCATCTCATTAAGCAGCATACCCAATAAATCATTCCCATAAGAACTGCTTCTGCCGATTTCTACACAGTCTTTTCGGCTTTGTATGATCTCCATTAGCAGTCTCTCTACCTCCATCTTTAATGATTTTATTTCTCTGTTATATTTACTGGGAAAAAACCTGAACAAAAAAATCATAAAAAAACATTAAAATTTTGTATTCTTAGAGTGAATCTGTTAAATAGGAAACGAATCACATGTCAATTTGGTCGAGAACTAGAAATAACTTTGTGATTAGACAAGGGAAAAAAGATAAGCACAGAAAGCAATGAAGCTTATAGAAAAAGATGGAATCTGATAAAGGAAAAAAAAAAGAGGGAATGCGTAATATGTAGAATCAAGAACAGAAACGAAAACAATTTTTCTTTTTTAAATGCCATCTCAGCTATGAAAATTTAGTATGCCTAGAAAAAAAAAAAAGAAGAATTCACCTGCTTCCTGGAAGGCAAAGGTGCCTGCTTGCTTGAGCACAAAGACGTTGTAAAACTGTTAGAAGATGGAATATTTGCTTTCCTTTCTCATAACTAGTGTCAAATTCGGTTCTTGAGATTATGTCAGCAGTGAGTCTAGTCATGTACTCTCCAATTTCGAACTCTGTTTGCCCTGATTCTACTGCATTTTGCAGTGATTGGAGCATCTTTTTAGTGCATTCCACCATGTTCCCAGCATAGCTCTGGTGACCAAAAAAGAAAAGTTGCAAACCAAACAATTTTAACACTTAAGGAAAAAGAGAAGAGGGAAAAAAAAAAATTCTAAGTTGAAAGTGAAGTAAGCGCATTATTGATTATATATTTTACCTTAAGCCTATCTCCCATGAATGCAGGGGCAACAATATGGCGCTGGTGATGCCAATCATCGCCGTTCGCCATTAACAGACCTTTACCAATAAAATGCTTTGATCCTTGTTGTTGCAGCCATGATTTACCAGCTTTTGTGCTATATTTTGTTAAAAGTTCTTTGATCAAGTCAGTCTCTGTTAAACACATACGAGGCTCTGTCCCATTCCAAAATATGAATCTCTTCCCTAAAAAACAGAAGGAATATTATGGAACCATGAATATTAAGATCATAAGCTTGTATATATGATTCATATGTTAAGAATGTGGAGAAATGAATACCAAATTGTTTAGACCAGTTGACATAATGCGGCAAAAGGCGGCCAACGATGTCGTGATCAATATGATCCATGTCTTTTGAGGTTGATTTAGAGATTAAGGAGGCCATTTCCAGGATGTTGCCGGTTAAAGGGCGGGGTTTAGGGCCACGGACGCCTTGCTTCTCCATAATCTTTTTGATGCGTCTTGGCGTTAGCCAGTAACATGAGATAGTATCATAAGCAACTCTAAGTAACAAAGAAGCAAATATCACAAGAAGAGTTGCCAAAACCACCATGGCCATGGTGATTAGAATGTTATGATATAAGTTGTTAAGCAATAAGCAAACAAAGGCGAACAAATTATGAACAATGAAAATTTGCACAGAGAGAGAGAGAGAGGGAAATCAGAAAGAGAGCATGTGTTTACTGAACTGAAGGAGAGTCTCTATTTATAGTAAAAAAATCCTTTGAATTCTATTAATTTTTTTCCTTTTTTTTTTAAAAAAAAGAGGAAAATGTAATTTATTTTTAGTGGAATAAAGGGTTAATTTTGTAGGCTAGATTTTATAAAATATATAGCAGATTAAGGACAGATTCTTTGAACTATGAAATTGATTACTGTATTGAGAACTAAAACTTTTAACGGCTACGAGTAGAGAACGTGTCCAAGCCTTAGTGGGTTGACCATTAATTGTATTGTTCATATAAGGGAAAAACTAAATTCAACCAAATCCAAACATGCATGGCAAAATTATTAAATGAGAATCCTGACATACAAATTTTAAATGGATTTCTCTTCTTTAATTAAATTACTTAATGAAACTTATGGTAACAAAATCCAGTCACTACTCTTGATAAAAGGTATGCTTATCGGTTTAATTGTCAATTTGTCATGCTAATCCATTTTTAAATTTCCCTAATAAATTGTGAGATATACATTTACAAAAACAGGAGATGCCATCTTTACTTATTTTAAGATCAATTTCATACTATTATCATGGTTGACAATCAAGAAATATAGAAAATATGCGAATTTGCGAGTTACAAAAATATTAATTGTTATTAGATATCTTCAAATATTTCCATTAAGCTTTGATAAAGAAAATTAACATATAGTGGTAGACAAGTTGTTTATTTATTTATATTTTTTCTTGAATTCGGCGGATCTAATTTATTACAAAGCCTAGAACTGATCATAAATGAGAGAAAAAAAAAACCTACTTTTATTATAATAGAACTTTTTAAGAGAAAATTTTAAGTAAATAAGAAAATTATCATCTTTATTTATTTTAGTAAGACTTTTAATAAGAGAATACTAATTAGGAGAGTACTCTAATATCTTAATTTAACTCAGATTTTATGATCGCCACATACATCATACCCTATAAAAAAGGCGTTGAAACATGAAGAAGTGTAGAGCTTTCTCTCAATTGGTTTATTCTCTATAAATTTTCTTTCTATCCAATAAATAGGGATCAATTTTCACTTTAGAAAAAGTTGGAGAAGACACGCCCATTTTTGTGTGGTTATTTTATTCTATAAAGATATTGTCTCTATGTATTTCTATTGTAACACTAATATTATAGTGCATTTAAGTGCTAGTGGGACTCAGTGAAAGTAGATGTAGATTTACATTAAGCTGAACCATTACAAATTTGATATTCTTACTGCGTTTTGTCTTTATTTTTGTTAATCTTAACTAATGGTTCTTAACAATAAATAAATTTAAATTGTTAACTTTGAGATGACCAAATTTTAGGGTTAACAGTTTGACGCCATTTATGGGAACAATACAAAAAGTTATGAAGACTAACCATAGAGATTAACAATTGAAGGATAACAAACATGCAAAAAAAATTTAAAAATTTAAAAGAGAGAGAGAGATGAAAACATTAAAAGAGAGAGAGAGAGAGAGAGACAAGAAGACGCTGGTGATGAGAGTTGAACCAAGGACTTGATCTGAAGAAATTTCAATGTGTGGCAGTGCAACCGCTAAGTCAACCAATATGTTCTGGTCAAGAGATGCAAATAATAAATTTAAAGGATTGAAGCTGCAACACCAAGCACCCTAAATCGCCACTACCACCACTCACCACCATTGCGCCGACACCCCTTGTCATTGATAAACTCACCAACTAATTCATAAGTCTCCAACGATCTTGACTAAACCAACCTTATCGCTTGCCATCGTTGAGAAATCCAAAATAGGGCCACTAAGAGTTCGGCCATTGTAGAACTATTCGGTCATCACTTTACCATTTTAGCCACCATCATCACTGATTAACAACTTTATCACGATAGCCAGCCAATAGACTCCTGATGATGGCTGACGACTTAACAACGATATGCCACGACTTAAGGGAAGCAATACAATGAAGAGAAAATAAAGAATTGGGCCCTTTTAGTTTTGAACAATTTAACTTTGGCCTGAATACTTTTAGCACTTTTTGGATAGATCCCTAATAGAATACTTTTTTTATCCAACCCCTCCAAGTTTCTGAAGTTTCAATGTTACTAGCATATTTTTCAAACTTTGCAAATAGGTCTCAAATAGGACATTAGACTTCTACAAGTTCGAAGACCTCTACATCAAATTCAAGGATCTCTTCATCAAGGTCAAGGACCTCCTCATCAAATTTGAAGACCTTTTCATCCAAATTAAGGCTACCTAAGACCTCACTAAAGCTGCATAAGTCCTTCTAAAGGCTGCTAAAGTCCTCAACAAGGCTGCCATCACTTAAGACCTATTAGAGGCCACCTAAGTCTTTAATAAAGCCGTCTAAGTCCTAAATGAGGGCATCGCTTAAGTCCTTCTAAAGGCTATCTAAGTCCTCTAAGAGGCAACAAAAGTCTTCAACGAGGCTGTTGCCACTGCCCGAGCCTTTATCAAGACCACCACTGCCTAACCGCCTAAGCCCTCTTTAAGACTACCACCGCCTAAGCCTTTATTGAGGTAGTCTAATCCCTTATCAAGGCAACCTAACCCCTCACAAAGGATGCCTAAGCCCTCAATATTATGGCAGCTTAAAACCTCTTTACCGAGGCCATATAAGCCATTCCTAAGGCCAACCATATAAGTCCTCATTGAGGTCAACTATTAGAGCACAAACTTAGAGGAGTCATTCTAAAATAATGGAGGATCTGATAAATCTACCTAAGAGAGTTATCCCAACTAGATGGAGGATTCGTCCTATAAGATTAGAGGATTTGGCATCTTTACCTAGATAAATCATCATAAAAGGATATAGGTCTAGGACATTAAGGCCACATAAGCCCTTATCTAGGAAATATATTTCCTTATTGAAAAGTTCCTCTATGAAGGGCAATATGAAAAGTCTCTCAGATGGAGGGCAAAGATAATTGAAAGTCCTTCTACAAAGGGCAAAGATTATGAAAAGACCATCAAGCAAAGGGTAAAGATTATGAAAAGTCTTTTAAACAAAGGCAATGATCATCGAAAAATCCCTCTATAAAGGACAAAGATTATGAAAAATCCTTCAAACAAAAGGTGAAGATCATGAAAAGTCCATCTAAAGGGCAAAAGTTACTGAAAAGTCCCTCGAAAAGGCAAATATTATTGAAAATCCATTTGCGTAGGGTAAGATTACTTGAAAATTCCCTCTATGAGGGGTAAAATTACTAGAGATCCCTTATAAAGGGCAACCTCCATCTCATTAGAGGCTTGTAAGACTCGTATAGGGTTCAACTTTGGAATGCCAGAGGTCGCTAGGTGTGCAAAACTCGAGCAGGGTTTAATTTTAAGATGCCAAAGGCTTGTAATGAGTGTAGGGTATGGGCCTATAAGGCTCGAGCAAGAGCTCTAAGCTGAGACATTGGAGGATTATAAGACTTGAGTAGGATTCCACCCTGAAACAAAGACAGTTGCCTCTAAGGCAATATAAGACCCTTATTAAAGGCAATGTACGTCCTCATCTAAGGCAATATAACACCCCACCAAAGGCAACGTAAGTCATTATTAAAGGTAAGTCCTCATCTAAGGCAACATAAGTCCTTAAAGGTAACAGTAAATACGAATCTTACTAAATAGTGATCCTATTTCCTTACAAAGTTGACACATGGGAATTTCACTAAACAACGAAGAACTTATTCTATTTTAACTTTTGGTGCTTGAAGTTCAACCCATGTTGCTCAAATTTCAACCAATGGTGCTCGATTTATTATTCTCTCTTAGATTATGATGCTCGAATTTCAGCCTATAGTGTTCGAATTATCATTCTTTTTTAATCGACGGTCCTTGAATTATTATTATAAAGCACTACATGTTTATGTAAATACTCAAGGTATGTGAGTTTTTTGTTCTTATTTTGTGTTAATTGATCAACTTTTGGTACTTGGCTTATGCTTATTGATAAGTGTTTAATAAATGATTAATTATATATTATTTTATATCATTTTATCCATGCTTCCTTATTATTTTCCTTGGTATTTTTATGTTTTTTTTGTTGTTTTGATAATTGTAGGTTTAATAAAGTATTGTCCTTAAATTGTAATAAATGGACATTCTTGCACAAGTTCAAGAAAATAAACGTAGCTCTTAATGTAAAAATCTAAATGTAGAGATTCTTAGACCTGGAGAACTACGACTTAATCCTACACAAAATTGAAGAATAATTCTTGGACATTTGCTAGGCTTAAATTCAGATGCAACACAAGTGGAATGAAGCTTTCACTTAGCCTAATTCATATGCTGTATTTAGACCCTATTTTGAAAAATATACATCCAATTAATACAAACTCAGTGGCTGTAAAAAGATGATTCAAGACACAATAACTCTTATGTTGAGCACAAAACTTAATTCGATCATTTTATTCATAAAAAATATGATGCAAGTCGGTGGAATAATGTCATAAATTGTCAAAATTGATGACCACCAAAATTTGAACATATATCGGTATTTGCCCAATAGATCACTGAATTCTTATCTAAAATATACAAAACTAGTGGTTGTGAAAAGATGATTCAAAGATCTAGAATTTTTATGTTGAATTCAAATATTGATTTAGCCGTTTTACAGCCAAAAATGTGTTGCAAGTTAGTAGCCGAAAATGTGAAAAACAATATAGGTTCACACTAGAATAATTCCATTCATTTGCATATATTTATATATATATATATATATATATGGACACCCTTGAGCTCATAAGGAACTTAAGCACGAAATAAATTGATGACTCTTTAGAATAAATTAGGTTAGTAGTTCTTGGCAAAGAGGAAGGAGTTTATAATATTTAGAGATTCATCAACTTGGAGAATTTTCTAAAATTGCTAAGTTCTTCTTTTCTTTCCAAAGAATTATTTATGATGCTATTTGTTATTTGTATGTGTATGTTTTTCAAATATGTGTGGCTAAGTTCTATTTTCTAGGGTTAAGATGTAGCCAAGTTTTGATCTCTAGTTATTTAAATTCAATATTATTATTCCAATATTGTTGAGTAATTTAATTATGTGCTTAATGCTTTCAATTTTCTGGCCAATTATTGCATGATTTAATATGTGAATTGAGACTGAGAAGTGATATTCATGTTATTGCTTAATTATTTTGCCATAAATCATATGAGATAGAGATATAAATATGAATTGTGCAACCTTATTGATTTCTTGTTCTTAATGAGTATTGGTAGTGAATTAAATGAGATAAAGATGTGATTCTAAGCTATCAATGCATATTGATATTGCTTGAGAAAGAATAACAATTAAATTAGTGAAATTGATTGGCAACAATAGTAATAAACATTTGATATAATTGGATTTAATAACTAGAGTGGATAAATTTATGTGAAATCTAACACCCTAGAGTTTTCATACATTGTTATTATAATTTGAAATTTAATCTTCATCAAAATCGCTTATTTTGCTTTGTCTTTATATTTTATTTTGATTTAGTTCATTAAATTACCATTAAATTCCATCATTCAAAAAAATAAAAAACTTGAATTATAATAGGTAATTTGTATTCAATCCTTGTGGGAACGATAATTCACTCATCATTGTATTACTTAGTTGATATCGTGTACTTGCAATTATTTCACACGAACACTTATGGAGCACCTGGAATCCAACTACTTTATGACATGACAAAAAAAAAAAGCTTTAACAATGACTAGCATTATCCTAAGAATCTTCAGATGAACAACTAATACGAAAGTATCAAGGCCCATTAGTTGATAATATTAGTATTTCTGGTCTTGCTTCACTTCATTTTGTAAAACCCAACATCACGCTTAGAGATATTCCTAAGCTTGTCTGCAATCTTCAGCTCCCAGAAGATGTCTTTGACATCAACACTGTTCTATGATAAGATTTAACTGAGCCGACCATTAAAGCCACCATCAGAGAACTAGAATTGTCCTTATTTTCAAAGACAAAAAATTACTTAAAGGCCCCTTCACAAAGGGTAAAATCACTTAAAGATCTCTCTATAAGGGATAAAATTACAAGAAGGTTCCTTTCATGTGGGATAAAATTACTTGAAGACCTCCCACCTCATTCAAAAACCTTATAAGGGCCACCCAAAGAACCACTAGGTACTCATTTTATCCAAGTATCTTCAAAGATCACTCCAAGAGACACCCTTAGATCTAGAACTACAATTTTTAAATCACTTTATAAAGTCATCAAACTAAGAATCTAATTGACCTGATACTTCGAAATAACCACGAAGAGCCCCCTCAATCTAGGGACTATAATTATAATTTTTCAATGTTAATAAGTTAACATTGAAAATTATGAGACTCCCGTTTTCCCTTGAATTTTGGTAGGCCTAATCTATTACAAAGCCCAAAAAGAATGCTAAATGGTTTTTTTTATAAAAAAAAAAAGAGTTGCCTTTACTATAATAGGGCTCTGTATTAGAAAATTCTAAGTAAATAAGAGAATTACCATCCTTTAGCAGGACTTTAATAAGAGAAGAATAATTAAGAAAGTACTATGATATTCCAATTTAACTCAGATTCTACTATCTTTACACATCTATTACCCTATAAAAAGGGAGCTAAAGCATGAAGAAGGGTATGACTTTCTCTTCATTAGTCTCTTCTCCATAAATTTTCTCTATCCAATGGATAGGAATCAATTTTCACTCTAGAAAGTGGGATGGTACTCCTATTTTTTTTAGGTTCTTTTTATTCTATAAAGATATTGCTTCCATGTATCTCTATTGTAAAATCAATATTATAGTGCATTCAAGTGAGTTGACGAAGCTCGGTGAAAGTAAACGTAGATTCATATTGAGTTGAATCATTATAAATTTAGTTTATTTGCTGCGTTTTCATTTATTTTTATTAATCTCAATCAATGGTTTCTAACAACAAATAAATTCATTTTGTTGACTTTAAAATTATCAAAGTTTAGAGTAAAAAATTTAATTATTTATTTATATCTTTTTAATGGCTACTTGAGGTAGTATAATTAATAATATAAGAATATTTTGATATAAGTAAAAACAAAGTTTAAGGCGCAGGAAAAACACAAACTAGACAAGGATATATTTTTAATTGCGGGCACAATAAATGCGTGTTCCATACCCGGCAGACATTTGTGAATATTTTTCTTTCTAAAAATTTGATTTGTAAATTATCTTACAAATTTCGTATCTATTTTAAATTTCTATCTTCATATATTCTCGAATCCCATGGGGATTTGAAACTCCTAACCAAAGTAAAATAGATTAGTAACGTATTTTCAATAATCGAAAGCACTTTATTCATTTTATAACATCTAGTTGAAATATACAATAAAAAATAATATAAGATGATACGTATTAAATATTTTTTCAAAAATTATCTTATATTAATTTTTTAAAGAAAAATATATGTAATGGTCAGCAAGTATTAAGAGTACTATATAAGAAAAATCAACCATAGATGCTTATTATTTTCTGGTCTTTTTTATATATTTTTTCTTTTATAAACACTTACAGAAAAGCATTTTCAAAGACAATCCCCTTAAAATGGTTTTAAATTCATCAAAGCAATTTTTTAATATGGGGAGGGAGGATTTGAACTTTAGGTCTTCATTAAAATGTACTATCATCTGCTTATAAGCTGTTAACATAAGTACATCATAAATACTTATTACATACATTTTACTCGCAATTACTTATTTTTACTCGCAACACGTTATATAAACGCACTTTCAAAATATACCTCTTTCAAAATGGTTTTGAGATTAGTATTTAGGATTTTTCTTTTTTCTGAAAGAAGTTTCAAAAGTATCATCTATAGTGAGCTCGTTAAAATTTTTAAGCAAATCCTAACGAATCGATTTGAAAATTATGGAAAAATGTGTATTTAATTATAAATATATATTATTCTTCTATGTTTTCAAAAAAAAAAAAATTAATATAGATTACCAAAGTTCCTTCGTTCGAAATCTTCATAGTTAATAACTATTTTATTTCTGCCTATTAATGATTACATTGTTCATCCTCTACAAAAAAAAATACTATTACATTATTAATTCTCTTATAAAAATAATACTATATTAATTTTTTTTTTGTAATTCGTCCTCATGCAATAAAAAAATACTTTAACACTTAAATCAAATTTAACACTTAAATCATTATTTACAAGAAAGAGCGGTGTTTACAAAAATAAATAAGATAATAATATTTGTTATGTATATAAATAAATGATTTAAACAATGAATCGGTCAATGATGAAGGAATAATTCATCAATAATTATCTATATTTATATAATACAAATTTTAATAATTTTTAAAATATTTATGCATGAATTTAATTTAAATTTTAATTAAAGAGAGTGCGAATTTAATTTAAAGTTTATTTTTATTATTCTTATAAGCAGGAGAATTTTAGAAGAAATTAACTAACTTCTTTCCAAAATTCTTTAATTCGTTGGATCTATTTTACAGTTTAGAATTTATCAAATTATTAATAAATATTAATTCTTATATTAATATCCACTCAAAAGCTATTGAACAAATAGTATACTGTAATTGGCCAGACCAATTATGTTTAATTTTGGTACCTATAATTCCAAATAGATATTCTTAATATTTTAGATATGTTTTAGTAATAATCAATCAATCGCCTTTTGGCGAAAAAAGTACACTAGTTATAGTTTATAAAGGTGAAAAGGGTGAAAATTTTCAAATTTTTCGTGATTTGCAAATGACTAGTGGATCAAAATCGACGTTTCTTATACAAAGATTACCGCCTTTCACTTAACAAACAATTTTTGTTATATTATTCATCTCAAGCCACATGCAACCCACGTAACTCAATTGAACATAAGTGTCCTTGGAGCCTCTTGGAGAGTACAATATCTCTTGAGACTCTTTGAAATATGATGGGTTTGGAGAGTTTACGTCTCCCTGGAGATATTTCAGATTCTGGTTGAAGTCTGAAGAGTCTATTTGTCTCTGGAGACTCTCTTATTTACTCAACCCAAACTTCAATTGAGGGCATGCATGCTTTTGTCACATGCTTTTCTGTTTGTGCTAACGTGCGTGAGAGTTGAGACTCACTATGCACAAATAAAACTATCCTTCCTTCTCCGGCCTAACTTAGATATTGATTGGTAGCAGAAAGTCCGTGTGTGCCGCAGCAAATTGTGGAACGTGCGGAACTGCTCCTCTTCCGGCGTTCTGTCCTCGACCTTGAAAGCAACATCTTATTTGACACTTTTTGCCATGCATCGCTTTTTTATTGTTTGGTTTTATGTTTTTTTTTTCAGTTGGTGTCCACGTGTCATTTTTTACTACGTGTAATCTTTTCATTGTTGATGGAAAACTATGGTTATTACTATTGTAAATGCAAATTATATATTTCTTCTCATATGGTGTTTGTTTTTTCTTTTGAAATGTGAATAAATTTGAATTTGGTTGAAGTCTAAATTAATCTGAATTCATATACTGATTTCTTTTCTTTTCCTTTTTTTTTAATGTCTATAAAAGATATGAAAACTAACATTCCATAGATATTACCTTTTAAGTATAATATTTTGATACGAGAAGAAGAAAGGGTTATTTGCGAAAAAAGAATTAATATTATATTTTAGAATAAAATCGTGAAAGTTATTTAGATGTTTTTCAATTTAACGTTAAGTTAATTCTTATAACTTAAATTTATTTAGTGATAAATAATAGATTTCTAGTATTCAGTTGAAAAAAAAAACATTTAAAATAAATAAATTATCGAAAATAATTTAAATTCAGCATTCAATACACTAAAAAAACAACAACCTCTGAAAGTGTAACACTTTATAGAAAGAGTAATACTAGACGTTAAAAAATCATAAAAATTTACATATTAAATTATATGACATTAATTATATGAATAATAAAATAAAATAATAAATAATTTTAAAATTTGTAAAAAATATCCATCTACTTAATAAATATAATGTTTTATACCACTTCATTTGTGATAGCAATTTTTAAAATAAATTTTAAAATATCGAACATAGATAACTTTTAGAGTATCTAACATCATTCTCATAAGAAAAAAGAAACCTCGAATACACCTTCCATAATATGTTCCTAAAATTAAAAAAGAATTTTGTTTTCTATTTTTTTTTAAAAAAAAAATAAAGACAATCTTATCCTATGAGTTTGGTCTTAATTCTAAATTTGTCTCACGAATTTTAAAAAATTTAAATTTATCTTTAAATCCTTAGCTTGTTTTCATTTATTTTGACAATTTCACTAATTTTATTATACAATAACTTATTTATTTTTATTGAGTTAATTGCACGTGATAATTTAATGAATAAAATAGGTCAACAAAAATTATTTAATAAATAAATACGAGTAAAAAGTAAGAAGTCTTATCCCAAATCTAATGTAACAAAGTAATTTTTCACATATCATATCACTTCAAAACTCTTTCTCTCCCACTGAGAATCTTTCTTCACCTTCATACACAAACTCTTATTAAACCTACAACAACATACACAATCTTTAAACTTTTCTAAATAATAATAATAATAATTTTAATTTTTTTCAAAAAAAAAAACATGCTAGTTTTGTTTGCAAGATGATGAGAGTTTTTTAGGTTACTTTTGGCCGTTGAGAAAATGTAGGAAAATAAAAAGATTATTATTTTTTTTAATTAGGGTATTGAAAATTGGAAAGATGAGTGTGGCCTGTGTTTGAATGATGGAAATGTGGAAGGAAAATTTCAATTGGCTCCACCGTCTCTTGCTGTGTCCCCACAACCAATTTCAATTTCATTTAGAATTTAGATTTTAGTGTCTACCCTCCATTACAATTATAATTATAATTTTAATTATCATATAAGCTTCAATTACATTTATAAATAATTTTTTAATTTTAAATTTAATTTTAAATATAATGCCAATTACAATTATAATTTATTTCAAATTTTAATTTTCAATGCCAATTCCAATCTCATTGGAGTTATATGTATGCTCTCCATTACAATCCCACTTCTAATTCTAGTTACAATTATAGACAAATCCACTTTCAGTTTTATTTATAATAAAATTTGATATTACAATTTCAACAATAATGATTATAATTACAATTTCAGTTCTAACTATAATTTAATTTTAATTCTACTTCTAATTACAATCATAGATTTAACTACACATTAATGTTGTTGTTGTTCTTATTATTATTATTATTATTATTATCATCATCATCATCATCATCACTACTACTACTACTAATAAAATATAAATTATTATTACCATAATATTTACAAATCATACTAATTAATAAAAATAATTAATAAATATCAACATTACATTAATTTAAGTTCAACTATATATCTATTTATAATTTACACCAAACCGAGCGCACCCGAATTACAATTATAATTTAATTAACATAATTAATATCAATTTATTGAAAAATATGTTAATTAACACCATTGATAAGTGATTTTACACACACACACACACATACACACATATATACATATATGATATTTTGTCTCTAATAACTTGATATTTACTCATTTTGAGTATGAATGTGTTACTTTCATACATATATTTTTAATTTGTAAGTTTTAACAAAACGACGCATCAAAAAGAGTAAGGAATAAAGAAAAAGGGGAAAAAGGTTATTTCACAAGACCCAAGCCATAACCTCAAAATCCAAGTCACGGCCTTGGAGCAAGCAAAACAAAGTGCAAACATAACCTTGGTCACGACCTTAATCTTGGAAGAAAGTTGGGGCTGTGGCCCCAATAGACTCAAACTGCGACACCACCAACAGTATTCATGTCCTAATATTTTGCCCACTTTGAAACTTATAAATAGAATACTGAAGGCCTTTACTCAAAAGAAAGAAAGAGCACAAATTGGGAAGAAAGAAATACACACTTCTAGAGAAAGAAAGGCATTTTGAGGCTACAATTCTTGAAAACTCTTTGACAAATTGAAGACTTGAAGACATCTTCATTCTAGTTTCTTTTTTTCCCCTATTTTGTTTTTACTCTTTTTGTTTAGAAATTTATATTTGTAGATATTGTTGAGAAATATTTGCACTTATAAATTTCTGAATAATCTTAATTTTATGTGCATCTATGATTAGCTAAACTTTCTTTCTAAGGCCTTGATGTAACTCTATAATACTATGTTTTGATAATTTAGTTGATTATTAATAAAGTCTTGTTTAATTCATTTTATATTTTTTTGTTCTTAATGCTTCTAATTTGTTTGGAAATGAATTTGTTGTTCTAAATTTTGGGTTTTAATGCTTGAAAAATATTAACCCATTTAGTGGATTTAGGAAGCATAACCCTAGTTGTTATTGAGTTAGGAGACTAATAGCACTTGATTAATCACTTTAAGTTGCTTAATGATTGCATAGATAGTCAAGTTAGATAGGGATATCAAGTTGAAAATGTATGCTTAGGATTTCATTTACACTTGGGAAAAGTTATGAGATTAATTTTGACATTTTGATTAATGATGAACAAGATTAGTTAATAATCACTAAACATGAAGAATATGGAAAAATTAGAGGGAAGTTAAGACTCTAGCACCCTTTTATTATAGATTTTTTTATCTCTTAGATTTATCAAAATTGTTAGTTTAATTTTCTTTAATTTTTGCAATCAATTTAGAATCAAAGTAGCCTAGATAAAATTGAGTTGTGAACACACGTAATATTTAATTAGCATTAATTTAAAAGATCAATCTTTGTGGGATAATACTCATTCATCACTTTATTACTTACTCATAACTTGTGCACTTGCATTTTTATATATGCATATGTCAATTGCGAACAACCACCAAAGTTGTTGTGGTTAATTATTTCTATTTGTATTGTACTTGTGTTAACAGCCTTATGGTAAATGGATGGTAATACATTTATCTCCACTTCAGTAGTTAAAGTTTTCCACACTACCTTACTAAAAATTAGGAGTAAATTTGTTTTTGTGAGAGAAGCATAACAGAAGATATTAGAAAAATACTCATGAATTACCTTATGAATACCATTAATCCCACTCTACCAAACATAATTTTTATCCAAAAAAATCAAGGATTAAATTGTGGGTACGTCTTTTGGAAGCTTAATTGTGGAAATAATGTAAGTTCCTATCCCCATTCTAAAGCTAATTCACCCAAGATCTTCGCTTCTAATACATTTCTTCATTATTAGTTAAGGAACCAAGAGTTTTCTTAAGTCATCTATTCTACTTTCAATTATGGCCACCTAAGGAATTTTGAAGACTATCTAACCCTAATTTTTTGTAATTCTTATTCAATCTCATAGACTTCTAAATGAGATAGAATTCTAGTCCTTAAACCCCACAGTTATTAATTCTAGCCAACAAGTCTCTACTTTGTCATTCAAAGTCAAATACTGACAATGAAGATTAACTAAATCAATATACTCTTAATCATGTGCTCAGGCCTTTTCAAATGGAATCTAAGGGAATGGTTACCCTTTCAGCATTTAAAAATATAGTTGTCTAGGATCCCAACCAATAATGGCATGTGGTCAGAGCCTCAAAGCCAAAGGTGGGTAATTGTGACGAGGGGAAACATATGCTATATTGAGTCACAAACCATCCTATCCAATCTCTCATTGATGAAACCATCCCTATCTTTGCCAGTAACCTAAGTAAATTGTAGATTATAGAAACCTAAATCCATGAAAAAATAATCATCAAGGACTTTTCGAAACCCCCCTCTATGTGGCTAACATTTTTCTCATGACCACCATTTTTCCCTTGAAATAAAATTTCATTAAAATCTCCACCACAAAGCTATGGAAAGTTTGACAAAGACTGTAGTCATCTCAATAGTGTCTATGCATAAACCTGCTTATAATTGTAAGTAGTCATCGCAACATTAATATGATTTTTGGAATATAACAACAGATTAATAAAAACTTCACTACTCCAAAATAAATAGAGACACTCACTACGTCCCATTATCTCAACTACAAGCTTTCCTAAAAAGCCTAATTGGCTTATAAACAGCTAAATTTGATCCTGTCAAGCAGTTGTTTCCATGAAGAACACCATGTGTGGGATATAATCTTGTATGTAACCATGTAAAATAAGGAACTTTCGGCCATCATACAAACCCAACCATTCCAGCTTAAGAGTTTCATAATGACTAATAGCCCTATTGTGCATCGAATATTGATATATTGAACTCAACATTATCAATTGGTAAGGGAAAAAGGGAAAACATAATCTTCTGTAGATTAAATATCAAACAAAACATCATCTAAGGTCTAGAAACTTATTTCCCTAGTTTGATATGGGTGCCTTTTTTCTTCATGTATATAGATAAAAGCATTAAGATGTAGAAACTTATGCAAGCTCTTGGGAGAATTTAATAAAAAATGCCTCTGAGATTTATTTTGAGTTTTTTTTAGTTAATTGTTTTTAACCTATCAAAACCAACCGCTCAAAGGTTGACACATTAGATGAGATCGGGTTGGTATCAATTTTAGGGCTAATGTCGTCATGGTTGACCCTGACCACATCCATCACTTGCTTCAAACCATCTCCAAAGATTGCAAACAATATCAAATCAACAACTTCTTAGAAAATTTTGGTTTATTTAATTCAATTATATCTAATCCTCTTTATCTTTTCAAATTAAGAGTTAAAGTCAGGCTGACATACATAAACTTTTTCATAGTTCGCATCTCTAAAATATGCAATGAATCATAAACTATACACTCTTTCTCATAGGACAACTCGACATGTCTAAAGACTTATTGATACAGGACTAAGTTTTTCATTTTGATAAAGTAAACCACTCTAATTTCTTGGAAGGCATAGAAATCACAATATTATTTCCTTTTGCGGAAACACTTGATGAGCCATACTTAACCTGGTTAGTGGTATTCGTATTCCTTTTATTACTCCCCCGATATTCGTAGCCTAAATCTGCATAGCCCTTTCTTATCTACCATTAACCATTTGGGTGTGAGCTATCCCTAGGTTTATGGATTAGATCGCTTGCATGGCTTTCAATATCTCTATGTTGTTTTTTGTACTCATGTGTGTTTCTTTGTGTGTGGTGAAAGATTGCACCTAAATCTAATCCCCATATCTAAGAGGCTTAAATTTACCGTTCACAAAACATCGGGTTACACATTCTCAAAAGAGGTGACCCAGAATACAACAATTATAGTAGAGTACTGAAAATCATTCATATTTTAATAAAATTTCCACCACCTCATTTCATAACTCCAATTCAAGAACTTGTGAGGAAGTTTGGTGATATTAATATTAACCCTAATTTGCATAAATCTTCCCAAAAAGTGTTATAGCTAACCTTGATAAACCTCATCCATTGAGCCAATTACACCTGCAAGGATTACATAAGTCTGAGTGTTCATACAGGCATTCGAAATATGATAAAACTATATCCAAAATGATGCTATCTTAAAACCCATAGTTTGATAATCACCAATAGCAGTAGGCTCTTGTAGAACAATTAATTGTTGGCTAAACGATTAATAGCAAGTTGAAAAAATGGCTAGAAAGGTTATTTTTAGTATTTCAAAATCAGTGTAATAGTTGCTCTAACTTGGCTCTACAAACTTATAACCAATAACTCAAAATATCTACTACTAACAATCACATGCACTATATAACTATTACCAAAGGTTATATGCATAGAAGTAAGAGCACTACTACCACTAACTTTTAAAGAAAAGACAAAGCCATGAGGCTAATAAAGGACAAATCCTAGTCACATGTACTACTGCAACATAAAGAAAAACTTTTATTTTTAGGACAACATTCTACAACTAGAGAGATGATACTAGTCAGCTTGAGGGTTTAGTGTCTAGCCTTTTCAATTATGATATTTCAAGCATTTCAACATCCCATCTCAAGCTTAATGTTCTTGGATGAACATTAAGGTTACTTCTCAGATGGTTGAATATGTCAAAGTTGAGTGGCTTGGTTAAGATGTCAGCTAGTTAGTTTTGGCTAGAAACAAAGTTGATTTTCAATTCTCCATTGCTCACTTTATCTTTTATGAAATGAATGTCAATTTTATATGTGCTTGGCTCTGACATGGTAAACTGGATTTAAGGCCAGTGAAGCTGCATTTATGTTGTAATTATAAATTACTTGAGGTTTTTTCAATTTCAATTCTAACTCTTGAATTAATAGTATGATCCGAGTGATTTTTGAACTTGCATCATCAATGTTTGTACTCTGGCTTTGCACTTGATCTAACAACAATTTGTTGCTTCTTTAAACTCCAGGATATCAATATAAGATAGCCTCAAACTGATCTTTTATCATCAGTGTTGCATCCCTAATCAACATTACATAATACAATTAATTCTAATGCTTCTGATTTCTTGAGCTCCAACCTATAATCCTTTATTTTGTTGAGGTATTTTAGGTTTTTCATACAACAATACAATATGAATTTGTGGATTGTTCATGAACTAACTTAATTTGTTTACTATAAAGGCTAGTTTTAGTCTAGTTAATATGGTATACTATAGGCTCTTAAAGATACTTTTGTATAATGTTAGGCTGGGAAATTCTTCCTATTCTCTTTTGTCAACTTGATGTTTGAGGTTAGTTGTATAATGTTGTCATTACAAGTTGACATATTTATTCTATTTAAAAGATCACGGATATACTTTATGACAGAAAAATTGAAGTTTGTGATCTGGTTACTTCAATTCCAAGAACGAAGTGCAAATCTCCAAGGTCTTTATGGGTAAAACAGCTATCAAATTATCTATTAGTTATTGTACTATTTTTTCATTACTTTTAATGACTATTATGTCATCAACATAGATCAGTAACAATGTTAAGTCTTTTTTGTCCCTCTTGATAAATAAAGAGGTGTCTAACTTTGTTCCCTTAAACCATTAACCCATTAGAGATTTCTTTAATTTCTCAAACTAAGCCCTTGGAGCCTGTTTCAGTTGATAGAGTGCTTTTATCAGCTTGCACACAATTTGTTTGTTTCTTTACATCTTCATAGCCTTTAAGTTGATTCATGTACATTTTCTCTGTCAAATCGCCATTAAGGAATGCATTATTTATATCAATTTGCTTCAACTTTCATTCATTTATAAGGGCTAATGTTAGAACAATTTTGATTGTATATGGCTTTACTACATGGTTAAAGGTTTTATTAAAATCTCTAAGAGTTTGAAGAAACCTTTGTTCACGAAGTCTTGTATCTTTCTATTGTACCATTAACTTTGTGCTTAATTTTAAAGATCCATTTGTTTCCTATTTTTTTCATCTCTAGTTTTTAAAGGATAAGGATCTATTTTTAGTTTCTGATGAGAGCATTGTACTCTTCCTACATTTCTATTTTCTAATTTTTATCTAAATGCTTTTTCAATTGACTTTTGGAGTGAATTGAGAATTTGATTCTATGCTTATGTACAATTTAAGTTTGAGTATAACATTCTTTGCTCTTGTGATTATAGGATGAGTGGGCAAAGTATTTTGATTTTTTTGATATTGTTAGGATGTTTACTTAACTAAGTTTTGGTCTTGTGTGTTTGGTGGTTCAATGTTGTAGTTTTCATGGTGTTATTGATAATGATCTTCATTGAGTTCTTAGTGTGGCAAGGACTCAAGGGTGATAATTGTTCTTACTATAGTGTTTGTGAGGTGTTCATTTTTAACTACATATGGTCTGACATTATATGATTCAGATAGTTTTGTTAAGTAGATGACCTATTGACCTAAGATTTTGGGCTCAATGAAAGTATCTTGATTGGTTGTCTTAAACGCATGATTTAAATAGAAATGGAAAGATTCTTCATTTAATGTGACATGCCTCATAATAAAAATCTCTCCAGATAGATGTTGACATACATAACCTTTGTGCTTTAGACTATACCTTATAAAGATATATCTTGAAGTGTGAAAATTAATTATTTTTTTTTATTGTGTGGTCTCAAGAAAGTGTAGCATTCACATCCAAAGGTTTTGATTAATGTGTAGTTAGATGAATGTTCAAAGATTTTTTCATATGGAGAAATATTTCCTAATTTTTTGGATGGTAGCCTATTAATGAAATAGATTGTAGTATATACAGCTTCTTACTAATATCTAAGAGGCATATTGGCTTGTTCCAATAAAGTGAGTGTAATTTATGTTAAATGTGGATGCTTTCTTTTTAATTATTTTATTTTGGTGGCGTCTATGAGCACATGAATATCTGTACGATTCCTTCAAGTTTTGGGTAATTTTCAAAGGCTCTAAACTCTCCTCCAAAGTCACTGTGAATTATTTTGATTTTATTATAACTTAACTTTTCAACTTGGGTTTTATAGTAAAAAAAGGTTTCTAGGGCTTTTGACTTGTTGGGCAAGAGATATATCCTTGTGAAACTTGTGTAATCATCAATTATTGTTATGTACTATTTGTATCCTTTGGTAGATGGTACTAGGGCAGGTCCTAAAAGATAAGTGTAAAGAAGCTCAAGAGGATTCTTATTCTTGATTTTTGTTTCTTTGAATGGCAGTTTATGTAATTTTCCATATTAGTATGCTGAGCAAAATAGAATTTTAAAAACTACAGTGTTTTCATTAAAGTTAAGAGAATTTGTACATTTGTACAAATATTTCTTTGAGAACCATTACATTTGATGTCCTAGTCTTCTATGTAAGATTTCGAATTCATGATTAGTTGTCCAAGTCTCAAGGCGTTGGTTTGCATTTTTTTTTTTACTGTAAACTCTGTGACTAACTCTCATTAAAGACTCCAATACAAAAATAAAGCATGAATTCTAGACCAAAAATTGTTGAAACAACATTTGCTAAAGACTTTTGACTTGACAATAAACTTTACTAATTTTAGGACTTAGTTTGATACTACAACTAATATAAACCCCATTTAGCCACTTCGAGAAGAACAAAATTCACTTGTTTCTTGTTTTTTATAACACATTGGAACTTGTTAAATTTAATATTAATATCTTTATCTTTAACTACTTTGGATATTCTAATGAGATTTTTAGTGATATTTAGCACAAGCTTAACTTTGTTCAAATACAAGTGTTTGGTGTATGGATTTTTCAAGTTTGTAAGGCAAGTATAACTAATATGTGTAATGAGCAAGTTTAGACTATTACCTACTGTATGCTTCTAGTTGCCTTGATATTAGTTCTTGAGATTCAAGTTGTTCAGCTAGCCCACTATCAAGATACCAACTTAAGTCTTCTTCATTTTCAGTTGTATTACATAAGCTTTCTTGGGCTGATAGTTTGTAGTCATCTTTGGCACAAAATCTTTCTTGAATCTGTGTCAGCATTCAGAAGCAGTATGCCTAGGCATGAAGCAAATTTGATAGAGAACACTTGAATCCTTATTGGTAGCTTCTTAGACATTTTCTTTGCCTTAAAAGTTTTTAGTGTTTGAGTAGCCATAATATGAGTTGTTGTTTTGAGATTTTAAAGCACAAAAGTTGCCTTATTTAACTTTTCCCTACCACTTCTTCTTCTGATTCCATATGGTATAGATCTTCAACTAAGGTTTTCTCTAATCTATGCTCTTGAGTGAGCAATATGGCCTATACTTCAGCCAGTGGCAGTTTATCAATCCTTAAGGTGACATTCACATAAATAGGGTCCTATGTATTTCCTAGTCCCCCTAAAAATGTAATCTACCAATTTATCATCAGTTATTGCACTTCTTGCATACTTAAATGTCTATGCTAACCCTTTCATCTTCATATAGTATTGGGTGATAGTCATAGATCCCTTTCTGGTGGTATTAATCAGGTTTTTCAAGTGTATGATTCTAGCTTTAGAATATGATGGAAAAAGGCTTTCAAGGGTAGTCAAGAGTTAGTGTATTCTATGCTTGCACCTAACATTATTTCAGATAAAGATGAAAAAGCCAGCTCATCAGATTTTGGTCTTGTCTTAACTAAATTTGATATTTTGAATTTTCAGTGGTGATGATAGTGTTGTCATCATCCACTAATATATATATATATATATTTGCCTTAGACATGGTTTGCTTCCATCTATGAAGCAAATTAGGCCATTAGTCTTTATACTAGGTATGACTTGAGACTTCCATAGCAAATAATTAGTATTTGTGAGTTTGATAGAAGCTAAGAACACAAATAAATTCACAAGCATGCTACTTTATTGGATTGTGGTGTTTGGTAATGTATTTTGTGTTTTTTTAGCTTAATGCCATCTTGAATGGCTTTGACACTAAGTTGAAAAACTTTTTAGAAATGATATTTCTTTGTATTTTGAAATCAATGTAATAGTTACTCTAACTTGGCTCTACAAACTTATAACCAACAATGCAATATATACAACTACTACCAACAATCACATGCACTATATAACTACTACCAAATGTTACATGTATAAAAGTATGAACACTATTACTACTAACTTTTAAAGAAAAAAAAAAAGCAAAGCCATACTAAAGGATAAATTCTAGTTACATGCATTACTATAATATAAAGACCGACTCCCATTATTATGACTCTTGGGATTTGTGCTTACGTGCCATCCCTTTTTGTGTATAAATATTTGCTTTATGTTTACACAATGATGATTTCAATATATCACTAATTATATTATATACAAATATGGTAAGATGCTTGTAACGTTTTAGACATTGTATGATCTAAAAGAGTTCAGATCTGATCTAAAGGAGTTTAGATCAGAACTAAGAGTTAGTAAAATCTAAATAGTTAGAGCCTTGTCTGAAATAGGACAAAGACCTAAGAATATATTAGTAATGACATAGTTGCAATAAGTTGCAAATGGTGCTAGAAAATGTTGTTATGCAAATATGTTCTTAAATTTAATGTTCCTGATCTATCTTCACTAATGCGGGTCTGTTAGTGAAGACCTTAATATATATAGATTAGTGTATGTCTATATCTGGATAGTCCAGATGGTTAGTCTTAGCAGACCATAAGTTTAATGGAAACTCGTATAGAGATACAAGTATTCAGTAAGGACTGAATATTGAACAGACTCACAAAGATCTCCAATAGACATCCCATAAAGTCATCAATGAAGGTTCTTTCAAGTAGAATAGTATTTGTGGTCATTAGACCTGAGTGCCATGGTGGACTTGTGAGTGATCCATCATACCTTGGTTCCACACATGTCAGATACCTTTTATGGTCTGACCACTGGGTGTCGCTGGGTATGGTTCGATACTCATGGAGTCTGGTGTGTACAGATATGGGATCCATTAACTCAATTGGGTGAGTAAAATATCCTGCAACTCCAAGATTGTATTTCAGAAAGTCTTATGGCCATAAGCAGACATATCTAAGAATTAATTTTATCCTCGGGAAAATAATATCGTAAAAGTGTTTACGGATATTATTTATTGAAATACAAATCTAGAGATAAGTTTGTGGTTGAGCAAATGGAGACTTGTCGGTGTTGATCTATATCTCCGCTTTTCAAGGATATTTATGATGGAAGGATTATACGAATATGTTATAACCTCAACTTGTATGGTCTAATGCGCTGTTTTGTAATATCTGTAACGTGTGTGGGACATTGTTCATAGATGTGTGAAATAGTTTCATATGACAAATCGGGTATGGACCTAGAGAGTCTCACAATATGAAGTGTACTCGTTGTGCACTGGGGCAACAAATTGGATTGAACTATTAATCCAACAATTTCCAGCAAAATGAAAAAAATATTTCAAGGTTCCTTTTATTATTCACTTGTCAACAATTAAATGTAAAATACATTATTGGTTTACAAGAGTTGTTAACCAAGAAGAAATTGACAAGTATTTACCTTGCTTGGTAAATACATATATGGTAAATGTAAATATTCAAAATAGTTTTGAATTATTAATATTTTATCTATTAATCAAATTAGTATTATTAATTGGAATAAGTGACAAACACCATTTATTATTGGAGAATGCACTTGTTATTAATAATAAGGAATGTTAGCCACTTAGAAATTCTTAAATGATGCATTAAGAAAGTGGTGAAACCACTTAGCATTGTTTAAATGCCATTAACTCTCTAGAAATTGATTCAAATGGTTGAATCAAATTAATGAGTGAAAAATATGATTGATTAATATTTGTAATGGCAAACATGGATAAGTGGTGGTGGAGCACTAAGAGAAATCATTCTTTGCACTTAATTAAGAATTGAAAGAGTTCAATTTGAGAAATTGAAGTGTGAAATTCGTTCTAAGAGAAAGAAGAGAGAATTGAGAGCATTTCCTAAGTGTTTTTCTCAAAGTGTTTTTCTCAAAGTGTTGAGAGAAAATACAAAGGTTTACCAAGGTTCAACATAAAGAGTTGTAAAGAACTAAAGAAAAGACTTAATTTTTTTTATCTCTTGGTAGTAATCACTCATAAGGACAAATTGTTTTAAGTGTTAAAACAATCCTTTGCTGGAAATTCAAGGCTGTCATTCTAGCTTCACAATCCCACCGGATTTAGTTGTGAACTAGAATTGTGCAAGGGAACACTTCAAGGTGAGCTCAACAAATTGAAGCTTGGAGTTCTTTAACCGGGTAGGTTATTTATTTATAATTTATTTTATATCATGCATGAAAATATATATGAGATATATATGTGCTTGAATGATCATACATGTGATTACATGCTTAAGTTTGTTACATATTGTATAACATGTATGAATACTTCCGTTGCGTATTTAATTTTCTTTTGAAATTATATACATCTATACATATCACACACCATATCACAACAATGACCATATCATATAACTAGAAAGATGATACTGGTGGACTTGAGGCTTTGGTGTCTACCCTTTGCATTTATGATATTTCATGTATTTCAACAGGGCACCCTATTAGAACAACTATTTTATTATACTCTGTCTACAATCGAAAAATGTAGAGATTAGTAACCACCATGTTCACGTCAAAGCAATCAACAATCTTACAGAGCTTCAACATCAATGTACCATAGCATCTTAGCTAATTTTTTGTGTTAAGAAAATTTTCCCAACAAGTGTCTGTGACATCTACTTTTCCCGCTTCTTCTACCAAGCCATCTAATCATAACTTTAGTGCCAATAATAGAAATAGACTTACACAAGTGAGCAGTCTCACTGGATCCATTAAATAAAAACTCTATCAAAAATGACTTTGTTGCTTTTCCATAGCCACCTTATATAGAGAAATGCTTAGGAAAAGCTATTTTTTAAGACCTAAACTCTAAAACTTGCTTATTATTTTTAAAATGACTATTTATTGTAATCCGATAGTTCTTATTTTCTACTCTAAATTTGAGGGGTAGAGGTTCAAATTCCGTTAGTGATAATCTAGTGATTAATGTTTCTTATATCCTAATATAGCTTACCTTTTATTTAAGTAGGTTGTTGTGCTACACTATATAAGCGTAAGATCTAGGCAAACCCTAAAATATTCTTCACTTGTCACATGCAAATAACTCAAGAAAAAAAATGTAAAAAATTCTCAAAGTATGTTTAATAGTCATACATAAGTATTTATCTTATCTAATTACTTATAAAAATATTATCTATTACAAATATTTATTATTTTTAAAATATTATTATTCCCTTTAGTGTTTCTGCCCAAGTCTATCTTCTCTAGAGGCGAGGTGAGGCATGGCCCTGAAGTTTGAATATCCTAAAAGCCCCTCACCCGAGGTCCGTAGCTGACCCTATCATTGTCGATCATGAAGACATCCTTAGGGCATGTTCGCAAACCTTGACCTTAAATATCAATACTAGAAAATACCCCTCAGTATTAATTGCTAGTCCTCGACAATAAACATTAGCCGAGTATACCGTACAAGCCTTCTGTAAGAAGCTGATCATTCTTTTTCCTTGTGCAGACAAGAAGACGTTTATCAGTTACCAATTCAGAACTAAAGGCTTGAGTTAACTAACCTGAATACTTGGACCACCTTTATTGCTAAAAATCTCAAGATTCTAAGAAACATGGAGTTGACCCTCTTATAATATAAGGATTTGGCCAAAACAAAAAAACCTCATACAATCTCAAGATTGTAACCAGAATAAGAAGTTAACAGTTTGCCTCAGACCTACTAAGAATTAATTACCAAGCTAGACAATTCCTATAAAAAGGAGCTCGATAATAAAGCAACTGGGCTTTTTTCCCCTCATTAGAACTCCTTTATTCTTTTTCTGGATTTTGGGCTGATAGCTTCTAAAGGCTTCATCATAACTTTTTAAGGCTCTCTTATTGCCTCATGGCTCCAAGAATAGCTTACTTTGTAATTTATTAGTTATAGAGGCCATGTCTCTTTATACTCCCATTGTAAAAGCCATTATTTAGTAGTGCCATCAGAATAAGCAAATGATCGGTGAAGTAGATGTAGGCTCCTATGAAACTGAACCACTATAAATTCCTGTCTTATATGTGTTATGATTGTTCTTTGTTTATTCTTGATTGAATCCAATTCTCCAAGGAGCCTAGTATATGCCTCAAGCCTAATAAACACTAATGGATGGTCATCGCGGTCCAACTTATCAACGGGCCCAAATCCTATTTTTAAAGAAATATAAAATTTAACTCATTAGCCCAAAATTCAAGGTCAATAGTTTGGCATTATTTGTGAGAAAAGAAAAAAATGCATAGTTTGAAGACATATAAAGATGACCACTGGGTCACTTATGAACGAGCTTCTAGAGATTAAGGAAGAATCAATGAGAACAAATGCAGTGGATGCCAAGGAAAGACCTCAACCCTAGTTAGAAAAAGCAATTACTAAAATCTATAAAGTCAGATAATATATATGTAAATCCCAAACATGTAGAGATAAACAAGCCCAGAAGCCTCCAAGACATTGAGAACATCAAATAATAATTCAAATTTACTATCTAATGACTTTCATTCATAATTCATTTATGTTTATTGTTATAGTGCACTTAAATTGTCTTTATCATATGATATAATGATAGTCATTTCTTTCACAAAAATTTTAGTATTTTGAGATCAAAGTTAACCTATCAAAGAACTAGAGAGTTATAGGGTAAGGCCATAACGATCCCCTCAATCAGTTGATTATTAAAAAATGGAAGGGATATAGGATAAGCCTCTTTTGATTAAAATTATCGAGCAATCCTCTCCAAGTTCTATAGTCATTCTTGGATGAATATTTAAAAACTAAACGAATCAATAACTTGTATTTTTTATTTAAAGCTTGTTTAGTAGTCTAAAGAATTCATAGACTCCTTTCCCTGAAAAAAGCCAAAGTAAACAAGCACGTTCAAGCTCATTAGAATAGATTAAATGCCAAATAAATACAATCAAGAGATAGTATTCACACTAATGAAAATGTTAGTGTGCAAGAAAAGTTCTTTCAATAATGAAAGCCATTACACAAGGAGGGGCCTGGTCCAGATTACAAAATCTAAAAGAAAAAAAACCCTAAATCCTAAGGAGTAGGAGGTAGATCCTCGACAACAATAAGGGCAGAGAAGTCCTTGGCCTGAATATTTTGATCAATTTGAGGTACTACTTCACTAACTTAATGAAGGCCATCAACTTTTACCTATACCAGATTTTTAATTACTTCATCTAACCATGCGAATTCTAGGTCAGGATAGTATGCCTTGAACATTTTAATGCACCTATTGAAACTCAAGTTCACCTCATCAACGAACCTCGCCTCAAACCTCACCGAGTCAACTCTTTATTCCTTTTTGTGAGAAGTACACTTTCCTCTCAAAGAGTTTTAATTAGAGCTTGAAACTCGTTACTTGCCTCTTGAGCTGGAGAACTTCTAACTGAAGAGCTAAAGCCTCACTCTCTATAGTCAAAACCTTTCTTTTTACAATAGTAACCTTGATCTTAGTCTTTTCTACAGCGATAGCTAGATTTTTGCACTTTTAACCTTCTTCTTCAACCTTTTTATTAGCCTCTAGCAAGGCCTTACTAAGTTTAGCCACCTTAGCCTCAGCCTATTGTAGCTTCTGCTTATCTATGACAACACTAAAGAGTTCATCTCAATGTCAAGAAAAGACAAACGCCACCTAAAAAATAAAAAGGCAAGCAATTAATGTTGGATTAGATTGATAACGTTAAAATAAAGTTCATAAAGATTAACCTTAAGCACACACCCATGTTGTATGTTAAGGAATTAAAGGCATCGTATTTAACTTTTCATCAACACGAGTAGTTGGGATTGCTCATTCAGCCTCCCTTACCAAGGGTACTATGTGCCTATATCTATCTTATTTCACAACAAGATATTGAATAGCTTGAAGGATGCTATAACTTTGCCGATGATTCACTGGGGCTATAGATAGTATAGCTTGAGGTCAAAGAATCCAAGACCAATATCTCTGTTTCTAAGACGCCTTTGTTCAACTGTTATGAAGGAGGTTTACTTATGGATGGAAAATGAAGATTAGGCTTATCTTATGGATTTACCAATACATGAGGTGGCTGAACTTGTGGATCTACTAAAATCTTAGAAGAACTTTTCCCCTATTGGTTAAAGTACCCTCAGAGTCGGCCTTTCCTTGACACTCTCGGTAACATTTCTACTTCCCTTGCATAGCCCGAGAAAAGAAAGAATGCCCAATGATTCTTGTTTAAATCCCCCAATCCTAGGGTCTCAAAAAATTGAGGATGTTTTCAACTACTTTCACCATCATCCATTTCTATTGAAAGGAGAAAAAATTAAGGTGAAAATCAAAATGAAAAATTAAAGAAGATCAAATATTAATAAAGTATGAGGATTGCCTCTTCCTCCTATTCTCTTCTTGGCAACTCGGATAGTTTGCCAACTAAGCTTGTATTCTCTTGGGAGAAAGGTTTCTTAATGAGCCTTCATTATTTTTTAGATTGATAGACTTGATCATTCTCTTTCTAGGTAAGCTCGAGTTTTGATGTCTAAGTTGTTGCTGCAATAATAAAAATTATTAGGTTATAAACCATCAAACAAGACATTCATAAGTGCATAATATAGACACCAAGAATGGATAAGGACCTGATCTAGAAAAGACTAGAGGACAATGTACATGCCCAAGCACTTTTAGACGCTCTTGACTTTACTTTCCACTAGCAACAAACCACAAGTGCTTCCAATTATAGTTATATAAGGGTAGATCTCGAATGAAAGAAAATTTCTTCTCTTCATTATAAGTAAGGAAGTAACGATATAATTCGCCTTAAAATGATATAATTGTTGGAACTCAATGAGGGTGGATATGCTATAACTAGCCTTCAATCACATCACAAGTAAACCAATCAGTATTCGCTATGAATTTAAACCTAACTGGCACTATGTTAAGTTTAAATGGGCAAGCATATAAATGAAGTAAGGCTTCAGGGACAGCCTTAACCCTAAGTAAAAAAAAATGAGATTAAAGGTCACCTTCCAACAAATGAAACATTTACGTACTTACTTTTCCAAGAAACCCTTAGTGTAACTATAGTCAGTATGTCAAAATTTTCCCTCAATTTATTAAGATCCTTCTCCGATACACCCGATAGATGGTAAAGTGCTTAGTTCACCTGATAGATGGTAAGGTGCCTAGTTCAATTAGAAAGGAATCTTTAAATCAAACTATAAAATGAGTAAATTCTAACCAGAAGTTTGCACTCAGCCATAAGGGACCGTATTCGGCACCATATCATTAGGTGTCCTCTCTAAGTCACTATGACCCATAGGTAGTACAGCAACATCATCTTCTTCTAGGGACCCTATTCAGCATTGTATCATTAGGTGTCTTCTCTAAGTCACTATGACCCACAAGTAGTACGGCAACATCTCTTTCTAGGCAGGCCCTTTAATAATCAAGCAAAGTCCTTAAACTTCCTAAGCACTCATGCTATCTACGTTTTGGGATAAGCTACTCCCAACAACTGAACCCCCAACAAAGTTTCCAAGATTACCATCAAATACGTTCTGGGAGTCATCATCCACTAATGACATAGTTATAATACCTAGACAAATAAAGACATATAACCTATCAACAATCCATTATGTCAACCACTTAAGACAAGCACTCAAACTTTGAAAGACACTAAAAATGATGTACTAAATGCAAGACAACTTTCCCAAAATACTCAAATAGTAAAAGAAATAGCACTAGAAATAAAGATTGGCAGGGAATATTACTTACATATTTGAAGGTCTTTAGAAAAGAAGTGAAGAAATTTGAATGACACAGAGTCTCTCTCTCTTAAAAAATGTAGTAGAATCTTTCTCTCAAACTTGCCAAATGATGTAAAAGTAAAGGATTAAAGAGCCCTCAGTACCATTATCGTCGATTTAAGATCTAAGGACTGAAGCATTCTTATGAGTGAAACATCTTTTCAACTGCCATGACCCTTCAAAAAGTGCCTCTCAACAGTTCGATTGGTATTAAGGGCCTAAGATATGGCCATAAAGAAGCAACTATTGACCTAGATGCTATTCACCTAGCTACTTTTCAGTGAACATCTCTCAAAGGTCACCTTATATTAAATTCACTTTTGGAACTAATTTCAAATTTTAGACTTTAACACTAATATGACTAGGCAACCACGTATACAATGACGTCATACGAGCCCACAAGCATACTACTTATAAACACATTGCTTTTGATTGAAGGACCCATCAAATGACTCTAAGGACTACATCCAGTCATTGAACTAAGGACTACTATAAAGTTTTTAGTATCAATAATTTAATACTAAAAAATAAGGTACCATATTCCCTCCTATGATTTTGGCCTAAGATTTTCTTCTTCAAAAGTTTAATGTGACTCTAAAACTTTGAATATCCCAAAATCACCTCACTCAAGGTTCATAGTTGACCCTGGGAAAGCCCATTATGAAGACATCCATAGGGTACATGTTAATATATTAAAGGGTGCATGCATGTGATTGCGTATATGTTAAAATTTTTAAAAATACACATCCAACATATATTGCGTAGTAGAATAATACAATATAATCAACATATACACATTATCACTGAATCAAAAATAGTACAAGAATCGAATACATACCCTTGTAGACGATTTGGTAAAGATTATTGAACTTTGAAGCTTATTGAGCTCACAATGAAGTCCTCTCTTGAACAATTCTAGACTTCAACGTTTAGTGGGATTAGAGTAGCTAGATAGTAGCCTTTGATATATATTTCATGCAAGAATCAATAAATAACTTAACTCTTAAATTGGTTGAATTGTCAAATGCTTAAAATAGTATTTTGAGACCTAAATGCAATTGTTTCAAAGTTTTCATTTTCTTTTAAATGCTTTGCACGAATTTTGCTTTGAACAACTGAATTCTTACCCAAATGAAATTGTTTTCATTTTATTTTAAATGGCCTAAGACACTTCATATGTACATATATCTACCATTAAGGCATGTGTTGCCATATAAGCTTATGCATAAGTGACAAATGTCACTTATCCATGCAAACACTTTGCATGGTTGACATTTGTCACATTCAACTCTATGCATGCTATCATTTGTCATAGAAATGGACATGCATGGATGTTATATGTGCATTTATACTTTTTTCATACAATAGAGACCTATCTGTAATATTTGTAAACTATGGTTCCTATTTTTTAAATTAGTCCTAAAACGTATCCTACTTTCTAAAATCTTACTGGATCAATCCGTATAATCTGTATCACTGCCTCAGTGCTGAATGAGTACACTTCATATTGTGAAACTCTCTAGGTTCACATTCGTTTTTCTTATAGAACACTTCAACAAGTCCGTGAATGATGCCTCATACACACGTTATAGATATTACAGAATGAAGCATTGAACCATACAAGTTGATGTCAACTATATCCATATAATTCCTCTATCACTTATATCCTTAGAAGAGTAGAGATATAGATCATCACCGTCAAATCTCTATATGCTCAACCATAAACTTATCTCTACATTTGTATTTTCGTAAATAATATCTACAAACTCATTTGTAATATTATTTAACCCTATAAAAAACTCTTTTTTGAAATTTATACTTGTGGCCATAAGACTTTCTGAAATACAATCTTGGAGCATTAGGATATATTACTCACTCATATGAGCTGACAGATCCCATATCTGTGTACACCAGACTCCATGAGCATCAGACCATACCAAGTGGTCAGACCATGAAAGGTCTTTGACATGCGTGGAGCTAATGTATGGTGGATCACTTACAAGCTTACCATGGTACTTAGGTCAAAGGATCACGAATACTACTCAACTCGAGAAGACCTTCCATTGACGGCTTTATGAGATATCTATTGAAAGTCTTCATGAGTATGTTCAGTATCCAGTCCTTACTAAATACTTGCATGCCAATACAAACTTCTACTAAGTCTATAGTCTATTAAAACTAACTATCTAAACAGTTCAGATATAGACATACACTAATCAGAAAGGAATAATAATCGGCCCGTGTCGGTAACCATAGATCTTGAATGATGTTTTTGAGAACATATTGTGTAATGATATTTCTTATCACTATTTGTAACTCTTTACAACTACGTCATTACTATATTATTCTAGGGTTTTTGTTCTTATTTCAGACAATGTTCTAACTTTCTAGAATTGCTAAAATTAGCACTGATCTAAACTCTTTTAGGTCAGATCTAAACTTCTTTAAATCTATACTGTCTGAAAAAGTTACAAACTTCTTATCATATAATTATAAATTAACGATTATTATTAAAATATTTATTGTATATCAAAATGGCACGTAAGCACCATCTCCAATAGTACATTTACGGATCTCAACCTTAAATATCCCTTCAGTGCTGGCAATTAGTCCTTAGAAACCAAAAATTTAATCGAGTAAACCACATAAGCTCTCTCTATAAAGCCAGCCACTCTTTTTCCCTCAGCAAATGAGAAGATGCTTATCTGCTCCTGGCTGAAAACCAAAGACTTGAGTCAACTGACTCGAAGACTTAGACCGCCTCTATTACCAAGAACCTCGAGATTCCAAAAACTCAGTATTGTCTGGGATTTGTCCTAAACAAAAAATTCTCCTACAATCTCAGAAGTATGGCCATCGTAGGAAGGTGACAATATGCCATAGACCTATAAGTACTCAACTATCAAGCTCAACAATGTTTATTAAATGGAGCTCGATAATAGAGCAAGAGGGCTTTTTCCCCTTCATAGAACATCTTTCTTCTTTTTCTAAATTTTTTGATTCATATCTTCAAAAGGCTCCATCATAACTTCCCAAGGCTTTTTTATTGCCCTATAACTCCAAGAATAACTTACTTTATAATTTATTATTTATAGAAGCGATGCCACCTTATACTTCTATTGTAAAATCCATTATTTAATAGTGCTATTAAAGTGAGCTAAGGCTTAGTGAAATAGATGTAGGCTCTTATGAAATTGAACTACTATAATTTTGTTTTATGTATGTTATTGTTACTCTCTATTTATTCTTGATTGAATTCAAGGCTTTAAGGAGCTCGGTGTATGACTCAGACCTAATAAACACTAATGAATGGTCGTCGTGGTCCAGTCTGTCAATGAGGCCAATTATTGTTTCTAAAAACATACAAAATTCAACTTGTTAGCTTATAATAGCTCATAATCCGAGTCAACAATTACAAATATAAATTATGGCCAATGCAAGTGTGAATTGCAAATGCTTGTTCCAATTAAACTAAGTATCGCCTACAATTTATAAGAAATGTTTATTATATACGTTTTTACTCACAGAAGCACGTTCAAATACACTCCTTCAAAATTTTTTGAATTGGTATAACGATAGTTTTTCTCCCTTTTGAACATGGTGGGTGCATCGAAGATTCATTTCATTTCCCTTAAAGATTTATAAGATGCATGATGTTTCAGTTGAAAAGTGAATTTCTGAATGTTCTTCGAAAGAAAGTAAAACTACCCCACTCTTTTTTCTAGAGAAGAGAATCCTGCCGTCCATTGTATCCATTGAATGGTCTCTATCTCCATCGCCCCCATCATATATATCTAGCAGGTTTCTCTCCTTTTCTATTTGGATTCTTGACTGGCGAATGCCATTATTCCCTCAGCTGTCAGTTCAGTATTTGGTTTTTGTATTTTTGCCATTTACTAAAGCAAAAATTTGAATATGATTTAGTCATAGATTTCACATTGACCCAAAAGGGTTCATATATTTTGATACGTCAAAACCTAAAAAGCAAAAAGCGAAACAAAACAAAACGTCGATCGACATAAAATTTGACCAACAAAAATAAAATGATAAAACTATGCCAAATCCAAATGTGAATTTATCATTTTGTGAAGATCTAATGACTCATGATTATCAAATCATGTTCGAACACTTTTTCATCTCATTCGAGGAGTAAGCTCAATCATAATTAGATTGCTGAATTTGTATAATCTAATACCAACATCTGGCCAAATATGGTGACTTGAGAGGTTCCTAATTTCGGCTCCGTGCAAAATAATATTCTCCCTCTGCAGATAGAGTTAGAAGATTTCATCTATTTAGCTGAGGGGTTCTGCAATATTTGCCTCCATGCATGTTACTTTCACGTGGTTTTTCAAGTCCCCACCTCGCATTCTTGACTGCTTTTTGTTAGAAAAATTAGAGTTTTTGAATTTTCGCCTTAAATAATAACTACAACTTTACATAGATATTAAATCACTAATCTATATAAAAATAACTATTACATAAAAACAATGATCATGATATAAAAATTGATCAAAGGAAAAATATGAAAAATTGCAAAATATTTTAAATTGATAATGATTAAATAAAATATTAAACTATAATACTTTCGTTTTTTTTTCTTTCTATGAATTTGCATTCCATATAATTTTTTGTTTCGAAGGTTCTGCATTGTTTCAATCATACAAAATTTTCCTTGGTGTATAAATACCTTGAGTAAGGCTTTCCATACTGCAAATTCCTAATAAGACAAAAAGCTTTCGCATCTCATGCATAGAAAAGAACGATCTATCTTTACGGTACTTATTGGCTCCGGGCCGATATATTCCTTTCAAATATATATTTTTTCAAAATTAGGTAAAATTACTAGTTCTACGTGGGGTGTTAAATTTAAGACGGAGATCTTTTCCTAACTTAATTTTTCTTAGCAAACGATAAGTTTGCGATTCCTAATTATTAAATATGTAAAAAATAAATAATTTTTAATAATACATTATCATTAATGGACATGTGATTGCAAGATTTTTAAAACTCATATCAAAATTTGAAAAGCTATTGCTTAATTTCTTCAAATTTCAAAGATCTTTTTGAAAGATCCTAAAAAAATAGAGGTTGTCAAAGATGCCTTTGACTTTTTGGAGAATCGATCGACTGCTTTAACTTTATTTTCAAGTCAAACAAGTTTTACTTGATTTCAGAGAATCAGAACACAGAGAAGAGAATCATAATGAGGCCAATCAATTCAATGTCTAAAATTAGGAGTTAAATAACTGTTCCCTACTGGTGCATGGATTTGAAATGCGTGTATTCTCATGCAACTTGCATACTGGGAGACAACATTTCTGAATAATATTAATGCCTGTGAATTTCCATGTCTCTAGAAAGATATATGAATTTCAAATTCCTTTCTTTTTCAAGTGAAGCAAGGTACATGATTATCGATGCAATGACCTAATCTCATGCAATGTCCATAACATTAAATAATCGTACCATCAGTCATCACCCCATGCATTCTTGTCTAGTTCCTCTTTCTTGGTTTTGCACATTCAAGCTAACAACTACTAATGTGTACAAAAAACAGCTCCATTTTTCTCAGAAGTTATCACTATGAGCAAGGCCTCGTCCATTTCAATGACATTTATTTGATGATTTTTATGGCATCATAATTCATTCATAGTGCAGTAATGAACCAATGAAAAGAAAATAATATATATATATATATGTACATATTAGTTTGTTTGTGCTAATCAATAGCATTTCCATGACTTGAGAAACTCTGTTAAATAACCTTGTCAAGTGACAACGACTGGGTTTCTATATCTATGCATATTGAAATTGAACCAAATTTCATGTTCATGAACTGCTTTTTCTTAACCTGATAATTGAATGGTTAGATAGAGGTCACACCTCAACGTGAATAACAGAACATGATTGAGATGCCATAAGAGAAGATACATACACTCAAATTCAAATCCAACTTATTCTTATATGCATTCACTGCACGAATTATCATGAGTCAAGTTTATTAGGCATGGGGATTTCGCTGTCTTAATCCAAGACCACCATAAACAAATTTTCCTTAAATAGAATCTATGGAGGAAAATATTTCAAAAATCAATTAAAGGTTGTTAAGAGTTTGTTGACGTGGCAAGCAAGTGGGGTCCTGAGCTATTAAAGTTTGTTACAGCTGTAAATACAGAGAAGTAACTGAATTGCTGGGCATATAACACTAGTTTTCGGTGCAAAATGAGTGATTTGTTTTTTAATTTTTATGAATTATTGATCATTTTGAGTGAGCCAAGGTTGCGTGAAGCTTGTAAATTGCTTTCTAAAATCATCCCTTTAAAATTTCAAGCCAGAGACTATTTTAACCGTGGATAAGCAAAGTGTTTCCAGTTTCTTGCTTTTGCATTTTCAGATTTCTTTTTTATCTTAAAACCCTTTTAAAATTGATTAATATTGATTCGACTACTAAATTGGTTAATTATACATTCTTGAACCTGGTTATAGAGTTAACAAACTGGTACAGAGCTGTTGTCTTGTCATGGGGACTCTTCCAAAGGCAGAAGTTACCATCTTTAATGGTGACAGAGACTTTCTTGTATGAAAATCAAGATGAAGCTAGTATTGATCTTTTAGGTGATTGAAGCAAAAATCAATAGGTATCTATATGATGAAGAGGATGATGTCTTTAATGCTGGTAAAGATCAAAAACTTGTAACTTCAACATCTAAGGAAAAGTTTGTCAAAGATCTAAAAGAAGTCCTCCAAATTCAAAAAGAAAGAGATCAACTTAATAAGAAAGCACATACTGCAATTTTTCATTATCTTAAGGACAAAATAATCTAGAAGTAACCAAAGAAACTACTTCTAGAGGTCTATAGGATAAGCTTGATACTTGGTTCATGACTAAGCCCTTGGTCAATAGACTATACGTGAAGAAGAAGTTGTGTGCCCTGTCTATGGATGTGTCAAAGGATATGGAAATGTTGTTGACACTCAATTGATGACTGAGATAGAAGAAGTCAGCTCAAATAATGACATGGCATAGGAAATGGAGTGGCATGTAGCTCAGTTGATGACTAAGACAGATGAGGATGAATACGGATAGATTGAAGAGGACAAAACCACCATTAGAGAAAGGCTGCATCAATACCATAACAGCCTTGATAGCAATTGCAGAAAATAGAAAGAAATGCAATTGCATAACTGTCTTGGAAAGAGCAAGTTGTCCCAGCTAGTTGAATCTAATGGCCAGAAGCGCAAACATCTCGAATCAATGGCCAAGATCATCAACAATACATAATGTTTGTAGTGTAATGGTGAAGCTCACACCTAAGGAAATTCATATATAATAACTATAGCCTAAGCAAGTAGTAATGAGTCACATTGTATATATATGTGTGTGTGTGTTGAAATTCATATATAATAACTATAGCCTAAGCAAGTAGTAATGAGTCACATTGTATATATATGTGTGTGTGTGTGTGTGTGTGTGTGTGTGTGTGTGTGTGTGTGTGTGTGTGTGTGTGTGTGTGTGTGTGTGTGTGTGTGTGTGTGTGTGTGTGTGTGTGTGTGTGTGTGTGTGTGTGTGTGTGTGTGTGTGTGTGTGTGTGTGTGTGTGTGTGTGTGTGTGTGTGTGAGTGTGTGTGTGTGTGTGTGTGTGTGTGTGTGTGTGTGTGTGTGTGTGTGTGTGTAAGCATACACTATTAGATTGTAACACAAAAAAAAGTGAAAAATAGAAAAGGAATACAATACACAGCAATAGCATTCTCTGAAATTCTCATTTTTTTAACTTAGTATTAGAGCCAAACAAGGGCCAACAGTTTAACTAACCAAAACACTCAAACCAATCCTGTCGCATCATCAATCAACACTACACACATCAACTTATTTATTTTCTCAGCCCCCATCAAACTATCAAACACTAATTATCTGTTATGGAGATCACAAGTTCTACCTAGTATCAAGGCAAATAATCTCATGAGATTCATCGATGGCACAATACTATGCCCAAGAAAAGTAAATATCACAGTGGATGATGATAACTCTATTATCACCACATATAATCCTGAACATCTGATCTGGATGAAGCAAGATTAATCATTGATGAGCTTGTTGATGTCCTCACTCTCAGAAGGAATGCTTGGTGCAGTCATTGAATGCACAAGTTCTTACCAGCTTCGGAACACACTTGAGACACTGTTTGCATCACACTTTAAAGCAAGAATCATTCAACTCAAAAACCAGATTCAAAGCACCAAAAAGAGGTCCATGTCTATCACTCAGTACTATATGAAGATGAAAGGCCTTGCAGAGGCACTGAGATGTACTAGAAGTTCAGTCACTGATTAAGAACTCATTGACTACATCCTTGGTGGTCTTTGGAATGACTATGATTATGCTTTTGTAAATGTCACTTCCAAACTTGATAAAATGAATCTTCTTGATGTGTATGCCCTACTTTTGAGCTAAGAGAATAGGTCTGAAACCAACTTCAGTGAGGACACCTTTGAAGCACCAATAAACAATTATGCTAATTTCACTTAAGCAAGTTGGAATTAAAAGAAAAACTGGCGAGCAAAGGGCAAATCAAACTACAACAGGGGATTCATAAATCAATGAAGAAACAACAGCAGCTATATACCACCTGGTATTGGGAGAGGCAAAACTCAACAAGCTAGAGGTCAAGAATGTGTAGATGTGTGTCAAATTTGTCACAAGCCCAAGTACATAGCAGCAGAATACTTGCACAGGTTTAAGAAGGGCTTTGTGCCCAAACTATACAACCAAAAACAATCTAAGAAAGCCTATATAGCCATAGCAGAATAAGGAAATGATCCAGCATGGTACCTTGACAGTGGAGCCACAAATCACATCATCAACAATCTCAGTAACCTCAATGTCAGCAATGATTACCAAGGCAGTCAGAAGCTTACAGTTGGTAATGGTCAAAACCTTGCTATTGCTCATATAGGTCGTATTACACTTCCATCATACACACTATACACTAAGGCAGTTAATTTAAAAGATGTATTACATGTGCTAGAAATAATAAAAAAAACTAATAAGCATCTTTAGACTAACTAAAGAAAATGATGTGATTCTTGAATTTAACAAGTTATGGTGTGTTGTGAAGGAAAAGACACGGGGGGAATGTTATACTTCTAACAGTGGCTAAGGAGGGGCTCTATCAACTACAGTACCCACTATCAACAACACCATAGTTCTATACTACAACTCTTTACCAACCAAATCAAATAGTGTCTAGTCATAATGAGTTAGGTCTAGTATCCATGCTGTCTGTGTGTGCTCTTGAAGTCAATAAGTTACAAGATCCAGAAAGTAAAGGTCAGCAGCCCTTAAGCAACCTACAATTTGAACACTTGCATAGAAAATTAGGTCATCCTAATGTAAAGGTGCTTAAGGACATAATATCTTAATGTAAGGAGTTTACATATATGAATAAACGTGCTGCAGATATACTATTCCCCTTTTGCAAAGGCTATCAATATGGCAAACTACAAAGACTATCATTTCATAAAACCTCTACAAAAATAACTAATCCACTTGAAATAATCCATGTTAACCTATGGGGACCTACACTTGTATTATCCAACAAAGGATATAAATATTACATAGCCATAGTAGATGACTATACAAGTTACACATGGATCTATCCTTTGTCCAAAAAATCATAAACTTATCATATATTCCAGAATTTCATAAACCACATTGAAAAATTACTATGATATGTTATAATGACTGTCTAATATAATATGGGGGGTGAATTTATAGCACTAGAACCTTATCTTAAACAAGAAAGAGTCCAACAGAGATACTCATATCCTCACACCCATCACCAAAATGAAAAAATAGAGAAAAAGCATAGGTACCTCACAGAAACTGCACTTACTCTTTTGGCTTAAGCTAGCATGCCAATGAGATATTGGTGGGAAGTAGTGCACACTGCTACTTATCTCATCAACAAGCTACCCTCACAACACTCAAAAACATATCACCATATAAAACGTTGTTTGGGCATAAACCTAACTATGACTTTCTAAAAATCTTTGGATGTGAATGTTATCTATATCTGAGACCCTACAACAAAAATAAGTTTAATTTTCACACATCCAAGTGTGTGTTTATAAGGTATAGTCCAAAATATAAGGGATATTTATGTCAACATCACACTGGTAGAGTATACAAGGCAGATATGTGAATTTTAATGAAAAATCCTTTCCATTTCAAACCGATCTAGAGTTCAAAACCAATAATGATAAATCAGTCAATAAGTCAAACATATTTTGTCAACAGTTTTTGTACAAAGAGCTTAACCTGAACCAAAACCAACCAAGCATTGTAATTGATTCAAGCCTGGACTTATTCATTTTACCAGCAGCCTCAGATACCTCTGCTTAACTCACAAATTCAGAACAAACAAAATCCATGCTTAACAACAACACTTAAATAGATGACACTAGTGACAATACAAGAACACATAATCAAAACCTGCCTTTCGACCACACTATTGTAGAACCCTCACTTTCAACTATCTCATCCTCATACCCCATGATCACACTATTAAAATCTGGTATCTACAAACCAAAACTATACTTAAACATTGTCAACAAAACCATAAACACCCTTAACTTCACTGAAGAAGCTCTACTTGATCCTAAGTGAAAACTAGCCATGAAAGAAGAATTTGAAGCTTTGTTGAAAAATAACACCTGGGATTTAATACCATACTCACCTGATAAAAAGATCATTAAGAATAAATAAACCATTAAAATTAAAGAAAAGCCAGATGGTAGTGTTGAAGGATACAAGGCCAGATTAGTGGCCAAAGCATATCACCAAACTCAACAGATAGACTACCTTGAAACATTTAGTCTAGTGGTCAAGTTCTGCACCATCAAGATCATTCACACATTAGCTTTGATGAGGGACTGAAAACTCAGGTGAATTGACATCAATAATGTATTTCTAAATTGTAAACTATCAAAGAAAATGTATATGAGTTAGGTAGAAGGTTTTGAAGATGACAAAAGACCAAATTATATATGCAAGCTAAAGAATGCATAGAACCAAGTTTAAAAGGTCATTGATGATCTAGGGATATCATAGAACCAAATCTGATACATCATTATTTGTGAAAAGGTCTAAAACTAAACTGATTCTTTTACTGATTTATATAGATGATATTATCAATTACAGTGAGCAGTGAAGGTGAAGTTCAACATCTGGTTGACAGTCTAAAGACTGAGTTTGCTCTCAAAGATCTAGGAGAACTCCATTACTTCTTAAGGATTAAAGTAAACAGATCACCAAACTCTATTCTGTTGTCTCAAACCAAGTATATAAATAATCTACTTAATAAGACAAACATGAATCACTGCAAAGAGAGCTTTACCCCTATGAGCACTAGAATTAAATTGTGCAAGATATATGGGAAAGAAAACTTAGATGGCACACTTTACCGAAGCACTACAGGGAGCCTACAATATGCCACTTTCACTAGACAAGAGTTAGCATTCACTGTCAATAAGTTAAGTCAGTACATGAGCAACCTCTTAGACTCACATTGGATGGCTTGCAAAAGGGCACTCAAATACCTAAAAGAAACAGCCCAATTTGGCTTAGAATTGAAGAAAATAAGCAATCTAGAACTAAAAGCCTTCTTTGATACTGATTAGGGAAGTGATCCAGATGACAGAAGGTCTATAGGAGAGTATCTGGTGTTCTTAGAAAATAGTGTAGTGTCTTAGAGTTCAAAAAAATAACAGATAGTCTCAAGGTCTAGTGCAGAATTAGAATACAGAGCATTGGCTCAGGCAAATGCTGAACTTACTTGGATTTCATCCATTTTAAAGGAACTCTCATTTGATCTAACCAGACCTCCAATTCTATAGACTAATAATACAAGTGCTACCTCATTAGCATCCAATCCAGTCTATCACTCTCACACCAAGCACATCAAAATTGATGTACACTTTATTAGAGATAAAGCATGCATTAGAGAATTAAAAATTAGGTATATACTTAATAAAGATGAACTAGCAGACATTTTAACCAAGCCCCTAAACTATAATAGGTTTCATTATCTCAAAACCAAGCTGAATGTTCTAACCAGACCATCTTGCTTGAAGGGGGATGTCAAAGGATATGGAAATGTTGTTGACATTCAACTGATGATTGAGATGGAAGAATCCAACTCAAATGATGATATAGCACAATAAATGGAGTGGCCTGTAGCTTAGTGGATGACTAAGATAGATGAGGATGAATACAGATAGATTGAAGAGGACAAAACCATCATTGGAGAAAGGCTGCATCAATACTATAACAACCTTGATAGCAATTGTAGAAAATATAAAGAAATGCAATTGCATAACTATCCTAACCTGCAATTGCACAACTGTCCTAGAAAGAGCAAGCTGTCCCAGCTGGTTGAATCTAATGGTCAGAAGCACAAGCATCTCGAATCAATAGCCAAGATCATCAACAGTACATAATGTTTGTAGTGTAATGGTGAAGCTCACACCTAAGGAAATTCATATACAATAGTTATAGCCTAAACAAGTAGTAATTAGTCACATTGTGTGTGTGTGTGTGTGTGTGTGTATATATATATATATGTATGTATAAGCATACACTGTTAGATTGTAACCAAAAAAAGTGAAAAACAGAAAAGGAATACAATACACAGCAATATCATTCTCTAAAATTCTCATTTGTCTGTAAAAGAGTATCTTGGTCACTTCAATAAACTCATTCTTGATAATGAAAACATACGAGTAAGAATTAAATCTAAAGACCAAGCTATAGCCATATTAAATACTTCGCCTGACTTCTACGAACACTTAGTAGATACCTTAATGTATGATAAAGAGACACTAACAATGAAAGATGTCAAGGCTACATTAAATTTTAAGTAGATCTAGAAAATGAGTGATAACAAGGATTTAAGTGCTAAAGATGCCTTGACAGTAAGAGGACAATAAAAAGAAAAAATAGATGGGAAAAATAAGGGCAACAAGAAGGATAAATCTCAATTAAAAATGAAGAAGAGAAAATGTTATGAGTGCCACAGAGAATGGCACTTTATTAAAATTTTTCTAAAAAGAAAAAGAAAGAAAAAAGGAAACAATAATAACATGAAGCTGATGGAAATATTGCTATTGATTCAGATGACAATTTTGAATAAGCATATATATATGGCTTTAGATATGAATTTGTAGATCTTTTAATTATGACAAACAATAGAACTGAAGGTGAGCAGGTCTTAGACTCAAGTTGGTCATTTCATAAATGTCCAAATATCTGTATGTTTACTTCATGGAACTATATTGATGGTGGAAAGAGTTTGTTAAAAAATAATCTTGCTTGTAAGATTGTTGACATTTGGAAATGTTAAGCTTTAACTGAGTGATGGCATGATAAAGAGTTAGATAAAGTTAGGTATGTACCTGAGCTAAAAAGAAATTTAATTTCTTTAGGCATGTATGATAATTCATGGTGTTCTTTTAAAGCTAAAAAGGGAATACTAAAAGTTATGAAGGGCTCTATAGTGTTAATGAAAGGAAAAATAAAAAATGAGTTGTATATCTTGTAAGGAACAACTTGTTTTAGTGAAGTATGAGTTACAATGCTTGTGAAAAATATAAGACCAAATTGTAGCACCTGAGAATGGTCATATGAGTCTTAGAGGCCTAAATGAACTAAGTAAACAAAAACTATTGGATAACAAAATAAATTCACTAGAATTTTATAAACATTGTGTCTTAGGAAAAAACATCAACAAATTGCAGTTTGCATAGGAAAAAAAGCACATTTGACTATATTTATTCAGACCTTTAAGAGCCAACAGAGGTACTTTCTTATGGTGGAGCAAGATACTTCATAACTTTGATAAATGAGTTTTCAAGGAAGATTTGGGTGTATGTATTAAAAACCAAAAACTAAGTGTTTGAAAATTTCAAATCTTGGAAGATACTCATTGAAAACTAAACTGGCAAAAAGCTAAAAAGACTAAAGATAGATAATGTATTAGAATTTTGTAATGGTGAGTTTGAAACCTACGATGAACAAAATAGGATTTTGAGACATAAGACTCTAAGCACACTCCTCATTAAAATGGCTAAGCTAAGAGAAAGAGCAAGACTCTAATAGAGAGAATAAAATACATGTTGTTTAATGCCAAGTTACCAAAATATTTATGGGCAGAAGCAACCACCACAGTAGCTTAACTGGTGAAAAGAAGTCCATTACCTGCCATTAATTCAAAAACACTAAAAGAAAAATGGTTTGATCACCCTTTTAATCTGAGATATAGAAGAGTGTTTGTTTGTCCAGTGTATGCATACATCAAATAAGGAAAACTTTAGCTTAGAGCATTAAAGGGTATTTTTGTTGGGTATCATGATGGGGTCAAGGGTTAAAATTATAGTGCAATAAACTTCGGCCTTCTAAGTGCATCATAATTAAAGATGCAATCTTTAATGAATAAGCTACGTTGAAATATCAACATAAGTTATAGCATCAAGACAAGACTTTAGAGGGAAGATTGAAAATGAAACTATTCAGTGGAGATTCCAACAACTTAAAAGTTAAGAGCTCTTGAAACTGAAGTAGCTAACTAAGAAAATCCATATGAATTAGATGACTATCAACCAGTAAGAGATGTAAAGAGTAGAGATATAAAACCACATATTAGATATGGTTATGTAGATTTAAATAGCTTACGCTCTAGTAACAATAGATGCAGTGACAAGAAATGAACTAAATAATAAAAACAAAAAAATAATAATAAGTTATTATCAAAACAAGCAATAGTCCAAAGCAATGAACAAAGAGATTGCATCTCTCGTGAAGAATTAGACTTGGAAATGGGTATAAATGGAGTTAAACCAACTAAGTTCAAAGTCAAACTTGTAGCTAAAGGATACACATAGAAGAATGAGATGGTTATAATAAGATTTTCTTAATAATTGTCAAACATAGCCCATATGAATGTTGTTATCTCTAGTTACATCATTTGATCTAGAACGTGATCAAATAGATGTTAAGACAACATTCTTACATAGTGATCTTGATAAAGAGATCTTTATACAACAATATAAAGGTTTTGTGGAAACTGAAAATGAGAATCATGTATATTTGTTGTAGAAGAGACTTTGTGGTCTTAAGTAGTCTCCTAGACAATGGTATAGAAGATTTGATGACTTTATGAAAAGGCATGAGTATATGAAGAGCAACTATGACAATTGTGTAATTTTAAAAACTTAGTGTCTAATGGATATATCTAATTGTTGCTCTATGTAAATGATATGCGTAGCATGTCATAAGTAAAATGAAATTGTTAAGCTCAAATGTCAACTGAGTTTTAAGTTTAAAATGAATGATTTAGGAGAGGTTAAGTCAATTTTAAGGATGCAGCTTGTCAAAAATAAATCTTCAGATACATTTTTCTAAATTATATTGAGAACATTTAAAAAGTAATGAAAAGGTTTGGCATGAATAACTCTAAGCCAGTTTCAACTCCATTGAGTACTCAATTCAGGTTGTCAAAGTCCTTAGGCCCTATCACTAACAAAAAGAAATAACATATAAATAAAGTGCCCTATGCAAGAGTAGTAAGCATTTAGATGTATGCCATGGTATGTTATAGGCTTAGTTTAGCTCATTTAATTAGTATGGTGAATAGATACATGGGGGACCTTGAACTTAAACATTGGAGGGTAGTGAAATAGATCATGAGATACCTTAATGCCGCTAGAAATGTTAGGTTTCTATATAAAAGAATCAATATAGCTATTAGGATTTGTAAATGCTAATTATATAGGTGGCCTTGATAGAAAGGGATCAATAACATGGTATATATTCAATTTATTGGGTAATACAATTAGCTAAAAAGCCACTTTATAGCCTATAAAAGCACTTTCTTCTATAGAAGTATGATATACGTGTTGGGATTTGTGCTTACGTGCCATCCCATTATGCGTGAATATTTGTTTAATATTTATACTAGTGTTATTATTTCAATAAATCGCTAATTATATTTATATATGGTAAGATGCTTGTAACGTTTCAGACATTGTATGATCTGAAAAAGTTCAGATCTAGTCTAAATGAGTTTAGATTAGTGCTAAGAATTAGCAACGCTAAGAGTTATAAATACTAAGAGTTGGCACTGATAAGAGTTACCAGGTTATAAGAGACAGTAATATCTAAAGTGTTAGAGCCTTGTCTGAAATGGGACAAAGACCTAAGAATATATTAGTAATGACATAATTGTAAAGAGTTGTAAATAGTGCTAGAAAATGTCATTATACAAATATGTTCTCAAATATTATCTTCACTGATGCAGGTCTATCAGTGAATACCTTAACAAATATATAGATTAGTGTATATCTATATTTGAATTGTCCAAATGGTTATTCTTAGCAAACTATGAGTTTAGTGGAAGCTCGTATAGAGATACAGGTATTCAGTAAGGACTGAATACTAAACAGACTCACAAAGATCTCCAATAGACATCTCATAAAGCCGTCAATGGAGGATCTTTTCAGTTGAGTAGAATTCGTGGTCCTTTAACCTGAGTGCCACGGTGGGTTTGTGAGTGATCCACCATACTTTGGTTCCACACATGTCAGAAACCTTTCATGGTCTGACTGCTGGGTGTCGCTGGGTATGGTCCGATGCTCATAGAGTCTGGTGTGCATAAATATGATATCCATCAGCTCATTTGGGTGAGTATTATATCCTAATACTCTATATATTGTATTTCAGAAAGTCTTATGGCCATAAATAATAATTTCCGGGAAAAGAGTTTAACCCTAAGGATAAATAATATTACAAAAGTGTTTGGGAATTTTATTTATTGAAATACAATTCAAGAGATAAGCTTTCAGTCGGGCATATAGAGATTTGACGGTGTTGATTTATATCTCTGCTTTACTCGAATATAAATGATGGAGGGATTATATGAATATGTTATAACCTCAACTTGTATGGTCTAATGCACCACTTTGTAATATCCGTAACGTATGTGTGGGGCATTGTTCACAGACGTATGGAGGAGTTCTATATGATAATTCAGGCGTGGACCTAGAGAGTCTCACAATATGAAGTGTACTCGTTGGGCACTGGGGCAGCATAATGGATTAAACAGTTCCATCCTAAAAATTTCAGCAAATCGAAAATATGTTTCGGGGTTCCTCGAGTTGTGCACTTGTTTAAACATAAATGTTAAGTATATTATTTAATTAGTTGACAAGAGTTATTAACTAATTAGATATTAACAGGTGGCACAATTTTATTGTATGAATTATTTTACCATGAATTCAACCATTTACCATGTTAGTAAAATCAAATAAGGTAAATATTAATTATTCAAATAGTTTTTGAATAATTAAATAAATATTATTTAAATAAATAAAATATGATTTTATTTATTTATTATTTTATTCCTAAATGGAAGACATACCTAATTTGAGAAACATAAACTAAATTTAGTAGAGCACCATTTTATGATTAATGGTTAAATTTATTAGACCATTAAAATGGCCACCAAAAATTATTTTGGTAGTTGGCCACTTAATCTAATTTTGGTGGAGCACTTGTGAAGTTATTGTAACCACTAAAAATAGTTGAGTTTCAAGTGTGTTAACAAGAGAGTGAATGAAAATTCGTGCAAGTGTTGAGAGGAAAAAAGAGAGTTGGTTTTGAGAGAGTTTTTCAAAGAACAAAGACTTGTGAGAAAAACCAAAGGAGAAAGAAAATAAATCCTTTATATTTTTTTTTCTAGAATCAAAACACTGTTGCTAGAGATTATACTGCTGTTATTCTAGCTTCATAATCCCACCGGATTATTGTGAACTAGAATTGGACAAAAGTATACTTCAAGGTGAGCTCAAAATTGAAGCAAAGATATCCGGAATTCAAAATCTTTATCGGAGGTCTTCAAATGTATGTTTTCTGTATTCTTAAGTTAACAATTGAACTACATGTGTATATATTGATTACTTGATAAATTCCACTGCCAAATTCATGTATATGATGCATAATGTTAATTTTTCAATATATACACAATCACATGTATACACCCTAAAATACGTCAACAATACAGCCGCAACATAAGTAGTTAAAGAGGCCATATAGTTAAACGGATTGGTCCTAAAATTAGAGAATCATCAAGAATGTGTGACAATTCATAATGATGGCCAAAGTGTACTTTACTTGTGTAAAAATCCCATGTACCATGAGAGAACTAAGCATTTCGACGTGAGATATTATTTTGTGAGGGATGACATTAGTAGGGTTGAATTTGTTAGGGTTGGTGCTTACGTGTCATCCCTGAATGTACATATACTTGTGTATTTATACAAGTATACATTCCTATTAAATCGCTAATACCCATTTATATGGTATTATGCATGTAACGTTGCAAACATTGTAGATCTGAAGGAGTTTGGATCAGATCTAAAGAGTTTAGATAAGGGTTTATAGTTAACTACGCTGAGACATATAATTGCTAAATGTTAGCACAGTTAAGTGTTAGCTGGTTATAATACTCAGCAGATCTAAGAGTTGGAGCCTTATCTGTAATGGGACATAGACCTGGGAATATACTAGTAACTGTATAGTTGCAAGAGTTGCAATCGGGTGCCAGGAAATGCAAGTTGTGCAAGTATGTTCTCAAATAATATTTCCTGATCTATTTCTGCCGATGCAGATCTGTCAGTGGATACCCTTTTATATATAGATCAGCATATGTCGTACCTATCAGGTATAGATGGTCATTTCTGACTGACTGTAAGCTTGAGCTCGTATTGACATATGGGTATCCAATTATAACTGGATATAGGACAGACTCACGAAGGCCTCCAATAAACATTTAATGTAAGCCATCAACGGAGGGTCTTCTCGAGTTAAGTAATATACGTGGTCCTTTGACCTGAGTGCTACGGCGAGCTTGTAAGTGATCTACCATACTTTGGTTCCACGCATGTTACAGACCTTTCATGGTGTGACCGTTGGGTGTCGTTGGGTATAGTCCGATGCTTACGGAGTCCGGTGTGTACAGATATGGGATCTGTCAGCTCCCAAACGGAGTTTGATATCCAAATACTTCAAGACTGTATCTCAAAAAGTCTTGTGGCCACAAGCAATCATCTCGGGAAAGAGTTCTGACAGGGTGGAACAATATGGCAAAGGAATTTGCGCATATTGTTCAGTGAGATACAAGTCTGGAGATAGGACATGGATGAGCACAAGGGGATATGACGGTGATAATCTATATCCCCGCATATCCAGAATATCATGACGAAAGGACTATACGCATGCGTTGTAACCTCAGCTTGTATGGTTCAACGCGCTGATTTGTATATTCGTGACGTATGCGTGGGGCATTGTTCACGGACTCATAGAATAGTTTCATTTGACGAATCGGGCGGAGGACCTAGGGAGTCCCGCGATATGGAGTGTACTCGTTATGCACTGGGGCAGCGTGCTGGATTAAATTGTTTAATCCAACAATATTCAGCATTACCACGGGAATACATGCATGTTTGTATTTAAGTGTTAAATACAACAATTAATTAAGAATTGTTATTTACTAATTGAATTAGGACAAGTAGCGTATTATGAACCCTCAGTTGAGTTTACCCAAGCGTAAAATTTAGTGGAACCTACTAAGGGGTAAACTTGGTAATTATTTATGAGGAGCAAAATAATCATTTCTCAATTTGATTATTTAATAGTTAAATAATCAAATATCTTTCTTTATATATATATTAATATATATTATATTATATAATATTTTATATTATATATTATTATTATGGCAATTGAAGAATTTGGCCAAACGGCTAAGAGAGAGAAAGGAAAGCAAGAAGAGAAGAAGAAGAAAAAAAAATGTGGAGAGAGAAAAATGAAATTGTTTTATTTTTTTCTATCCTTCCAATTTGAGTAATTATGAATTGCTTCAAATCTCTATTTCTTATCCTTTTGGAGAAAATGATGTAAATTCACTCTCGGCTATTTTGGAGATTAAGAGTTAGTCATCGGCTGAATATCAGGCTGTTGTTCTAACTCACTAAGCCCACCGTATTAGTGACTAGAACTGCACACGAATTGATCTCCATGCGAACTCCGAGAAAAAACGTGTATAATGTTACACGTCATTGTGAGTTCTCTATAACCTTTTTAATATATTAATGTGATTAATATATTTATTTATTGTGTTTATTACAAAATTTATATTTTCACTGCGTTAAGTAATAGACACAATTGCACATGCATACACCAACGTGCCTAAAATCCTCCGCCAACAAGAGAATTAACATAGTAAAATTAGATACATAAGAAAATCCAATAGACATAATTACCAAACGTGTGTCAACTTCCAAATTTAAGCATTGCTTAGATTTGGTAAGGGTTACCAGCATTTGATGTTTGAAAGATGTTGAAATAGTCTTTTACAGATGTTGAAATAGTCTTTTACAGAGCCTTGTTTTATGAAATATATGGGAAAATGAGGTTTAAATGATTCCAAATTAGTTAACAGTTGTTAAGGGTTTGTTGACATGGCAAGCAAGTGGGTTCTGAGTTGTTAAAGTTTGTTACAGTTGTTAATACAGAGAAGTAACGAAATTGTCAAGCATAAAACAGTAATAAAAGCTAGTTTCTAGTGCAGAATGAGTGATTGATTTCTTGACGGATTATTGATCATTTTCAGTGAGTCCAAGTGTTGTGTAAACTTGTAAATTGCTCTCTGTAATCATTTCTTTATGTCATCAATAAAATTTCAAGCCACAAATTATTTCAACCATGAATGTAGACAAATTGTCAATAGAGTATTTCCAATTTCTTGTTTCTTTATTTTCAAATTCTTGTTTCTTTTGATCTTAAGACCCTCTTAAAATTGATGGACATTGATTCAACTACTGCAATGGTTGATTATACATTCTTGATCCTAGTCATAGAGTTAACAAAATGTTTTTACTATATTTCTTGTAGAGCAATGTAATTAACATTTATGGAAATTGATTGGACAAATGACACATTAGTTAAAAGATGAAAAACAAAATTGTTAATATACGCATGGCATGAATCTAATGAAAAAGGTGTAATGCACTTAGAGCATTTAAAACTCTCTTTTAATTATAAAGACGATATTGTTTACCCAAATCACTAAACTAATATGTATATTGAAACGAACAATGATGCACTTATAAAGTTAAGAAATAAATTTTATATCTTAATTGATATAGTAAGTAACTTGGCACCTATTGATACGTGTAACTTAAATAATTATACATTAATGAATTATTGTTAAAGTTGACAATTATCTTATACATACCAATTATTGATTGGTAACAACATTAACGAATATATAAATTGCGTTTATTTTGTAAACATAAAAATTTTGACTAAAGAAAAATAACTAAGTATTATTAACGAGACAAAGAAATGCTCAAATTTTCTTTAAAATCCATAAAACTATCACATTTAAGAGTCTTAAAATGCTGGGAATTTTAATGCATGTTAATTAGGATAGCAAAATGATTTATAAACCGATTAGAACTCACGGATTTAGGATGGGATTGTACACAAAGCTAAAATCCGCAAAAGATTTAAGATGGGTACAGGTTTAATGAAATATCCTACTGATACTTGTTAGAGTATTTATAAATATTTATATATTTTGTTTTTTAGAAAGAAGACTAAATGATATTATTTTTATTGTAGTCCTAAATGAAATTTTGAAAGAATGATTTTTATTTGTTCTTCAATCCATCAATTGTTTTCACTCTCACTTGTTATACAAATGTCATCCCACATATTTTTTATCTCTGATTCTCAATTCTCACAAAGTTATTAACTCACACTCGTCTAATGTTTCTTGATTCTCAAACGATATATTTCGATCTCTCTTTTATTTTTATTTCGTTGACGTTATATTACTTAAATAAATAATACGAGTAATTTAAGAGAGATGAATTGATTTTTTTTGTTTAACTATTTTTTTATTTTTTCACATGATGGATATTGATAGCTATTTGTTTTTATTTTTTTACTCTTTTAATGTTTAATATACTATTAATTTAGCTAGTTGAAAAATAGTTTATCTTAAAATTATAATATACCAATATAAATTCATTTAGGATATGTTCTTAAATTTGAACCAATCCTAAGAAAAATTATTTTTAATTAGGTTGCTTTATAATTTTGTTGTCTAGTGTTTGTATTAATTATTTATGAATTATTTTTACTAGTTTTAACTTAAAATGAGTTTAATTTTAATAGAAAGATTTTTATTGAATTTAAATTTGTGATATGATTTTGATTATTATATTTTATAAATTTTATTTTAAATTAATATTATGATTTAAAATTTTTAATATATTAATTTACAACCTGCTTAAAATTCGCAGATAATTCTTTGTGGGTTTAAAAAAGAGTATATATCCATTAGAACGGATTTAGTAATGAAATTCTAAACTCGCAATAGATTTAAAAAATATTTAATATTTCATTTTTAAGGCAAATGCGAATATAAGTTTAGAGATATTTGCCCAAACTGGATCCACCTCCATCCCTAATGTCAATTGTTGCACAAATTGAATTATAAAAGCAAGAGTAAGCATAAGTTGAACTAATATTTCTAGATTTTTATCTTAAGAAATAAGAAAAAGAAAGGAGAAGGATTTGACCATAAATGGTCTCAATCCAGTATCGATGCTCAATATGAAACTTGTAACAATGTATACTTGACTTGTAAGATAGAATGTAGAATTATTTTATTGAAATTTGTATTATTCTTATTTACAAGTTTCAGATTCCAAGTTAATAAATTATATGAAGAGAGAGAGTCATTTACTCTTTTTTTTTAGTGTAACTATTTTTTTTTTTTCATAACACTACAATTTTATACTATTTTAAATCAAAATTTTTAACATGTGAACATCACCACTAGACTGTGATACATATAAACATGAACATTTACAAGTTTAAGATTCCAAGTTTTTAAAAAAAAAAATTATATAAAGAGAGAGAAAGTCTTTTACTCATTTTCTAGATAAATATTTTTTTTTCATAACAATACAATTTTATACCATTTTAAATCAAAACTTTGAACATGTGAACATCACCACTTGACTGTAATATATATAAACATAAACATGAACATGGGTCCAACATTATTCAAAAGGCTTGGAGCCAAGTGCATGAAGAATCATGCATGGAACGCGGCCGAAAGTTAATAAAACTCAGTAAAAGCTAAGCCTTCACATTTAGAAAGTTCAAGTAGACTTGCTAATAATGATAAAGAGGCAGTTAAATTAGAATCAGCTTCAAGAATCTGCATCTTCGGATATGTTCCATGTAAAGTGATCCTGACGGTTGGGATTGGTAAGTCGGTGCGTGAAACATATATCTAACATTATTGTAAAACTCAACGGTCCTAAAGTTACTTTACTAAAAGATATGATATATAGTTAGAAGATGTACTAAGACAAAGATTAAAGAATGTCATCAATAACGGAAAAGGTTTAGCGAATCATCATCTGTAATAACCGATTAAAGATGCATTTTTTTTGGAGCATCTTTGAGTTGAGACTATCAAAAATGCGTTTTTCAGATAGTAAGAATGGTTTTGTTATAATATTTTCTTACGTATGGTTAGAATAGATAAAACTACTTTTTGTGTGTATAACTTTCATGAAGAAGACTTTGAGAAAGAAAAGTATTATATTTACATGCGCATCTCATGATATTCTGAGATAAAAGTAGTCAGAAAAAGGGGAAAATTAAATATACTTTTTACAAAGGAATTAGGAATTAATATTGTTTCTATTATGTACTTATCAAGATCTTTTATATGTGTACATTATTCTTAATGCGCGATTAAGAAATATTTTTTTCATTATATATTTTTTAGCAAAAAAAATATTATTTTAGTCTTTTAATTTAATTAATATATAATAATTTAATTTTTTTTAAATATATTTCATGTTAATCCCTACCATTATAACGTGTCCGCTTAAAAATTATTTATTGAATGAATACTTCAAAAGATGCAAATAGACAACTGCACAATGTCAATTTGAAAAGACAAAATAGCAATTCATTAATTGCATAAAATGAAAAATCATTAAGCTTTCCCTACCAAAAAGTAAGAATAACATTAGATTAAAAAAGCCCTAAAAAAATTTATCTTTCTAATGTCGATCGAACCTAAACCTAAAAGAAGATTTTAGTGAAGAAATCACTCATTTCAAGAATCGAATCATTCCAAGAAACGCATTTGAAGACTCTTGTGAACGAGGTGAAAAGAAATTAAGACAAAATTAAGGATAGCTTGTTGGTATATATGGTAAGCAAATAAGAAATTGATGCTATTGGGGGAATGTGGATTTTTTTTTTTTTAATAAAGTCGTTAAGTGATTCCTTAATTAAAGGATAGGTTTGGAAAATCATCTGTAATAACTGTTTAAAGATGCATATTTTTGGAGCATCTTTGAGTTGAGACTATCAAAAATGCATTTTTCAGATAGTAAGAATGGTTTTGTTATAATATTTTATTACGTTTAGTTAGAATAGATAAAACTACTTATTTTTGTGTATGTAATTTTCATGAAAAAGACTTTAAGAAAAGCATTATATTCTGAGATAAAAGTAGTAAGAAAAAGGGGGGGAAATACTTTCTACAAAGGAATTAGGAATTAATATTGTTTTTAATATGTACTTATCAAGATATTTTATATGTGTACATTATTATTAATGCACGATTAAGAAATAATTTTTTATTATATATTTTTAAAAAAATGTTATTTTGATCTTGATTTAATTTATATATACTAATTTAGTCTTTACATTTTTTAATATATACCACATTAGTTTCTGTTGTTATAATATATCCGCTTAAAAATTACTTTTAGAGGGTAAAAGAGTATTTTAAGAGATGCAAACAAACAGCTGCACAATTTCAGTTTGAAAAGACAAAACAACAAATTCATTGATCGCATAAACTGGCAAATCATTAAGCTTTTCTTGCCAAAAAAAAAAACTAAGAACAACATTGGATTAAAAAAAGCCCTAAAAATTTTCACTTTCTAATGTCGATCGAACCTAAACTTAAGAGAAGATTCTAGAGAAGAAATCACTCATTCAAGAATTAACCCATTCCAAAGAACGCATTCGAAGACTCTTAGGAACTAGGTGAGAAGAAATTAAGACAAATAAAGATAGCTTGTTGGTATAGATGGTAAGCATAAAAGAAATTGATGCTATTAGGGGAATGTGAATTTTTTTTTTATTGGGATAAGGTCTTTGTTGAGTGATTCCTTAAAAAGGGGATAGGTTTTTTTTAATTGCATGAATATTTTAGTGGGTAAATTTCATGGTTTGAATAGGGGAATAGTATTCTTTGAATGTATTTTATGAGTGGATTTTGTGATTGTGTTCTCTGAGTAAGTTTGTGAATAGATTTTATACTAACTATATTTGTTTATGTAATGTGCTTCATCAGATGGCATATTATTAGATGAATGTATTGTCTTGTAGGAAGAATATAGACCTGCGAGATGTTAACTTAGACTGCATAAGTTTGGTGTCTTTCATCAATGATATGATAATGATAGAGTTTGAAAATTGTTTGGTACCATGATAAGCAATTGCTAATGTGGATAATATTACCAGGGTCTATGGGATAATTCTCTTAGAAACTAATATTGAGTTAATTAGGCTTGTTACAAAGATTATAGAAAAAGAGTTGAAGATTTTAAATTTTAAAGTGGACATATTGGCAATAGACTCATTACCACATATTATGAACAACCCTGAAGTAAGGCTCCTAACGTGTAAGACAACCAAGGTTCCAAATGTGCAAACTAACCTTGAAGCAAAACCACCTTCATATGAAACAGCACCCCAAACTCTTAATTTAGCCCCTAACCCTAAAAGACAACTAATGCAAATACCATTTTCAGATGATTATGAATCACAAGATGAAGATTATGCAATGAAGGCGGACATTATATATTAGATAGATTAAAATATTAGAGATTTGGTGGATATTGATAATAAAGTTGATGCTTAAAATGCCATTAGTGGTAGTGATAATGATGTGCACAAGGATGAGAGTGAGCTATCAAGTAACCTTCATCATCACATTTATTTTTCCATTTGTGTTGAACTCCTCCTTATATGGATTCCATAATGTATAATAGCCACAAGTAAGCTCCTACTTGTAAAATAAAAATAATTTATTACCATTTTACCCTGTTTCAGAAATCCCTACTCGTGCCTTTTTTTTCTACTGCTACAATTCCTATTTTTTAAACTTAATTACTCTCTTATTTATTTGCATGAAAGCTCTTGTATTTGATGCCATAGGATACAGCTTGGTTGATTTGTCAACTGCTTGCTGTAATCTTACTGTCACTTTGAGTGGCTTATTGTGTTCTTGTTGTTTGATGGTTAGGATATTTATTTATTGAATGAGTCATTTGCTTCAGTGGTTGAATTGTATGAAATGAGTGAATTATTGATGCATTTGTTAGAGTGTGTTGAGATAGCAATAGACTTTTGTTGAAGTGAATTGAGACAGTTGATTATGTAGCCTCTTTTTTTACCATTATAGATCATATGGTCAAAATTTTGGATTTCAAATTACAAGATAGTACCTTAGTTTGTCTTTGGTGAAGACATTTCATAAGGGTATTTAGGTAATTCATATGTATCTTTATTGTATTTTTATTGTATCATTTTAAATATTTAAATTTGAAAACACTTTTCACTCCTTACATAACGAGAAACATTTATTATTTGTCCTTACAGTAAAAATAACCAAAAAATAATTATTTAATAAAATATTTATAATGACAAGAACTAATATAATATTTATTAAAAAAGTAAAGACTAAATATATATTAAATTTAATTAGAGATTAAAATAGCATTTTTTTCCTTTTTTTAATTATATAATGGAGACTATTGCATAAAGATCTACTCTTTTGATTATAGATTCTACAAAATTGAAAAAGTTTTAACAGTATTAATAGTAGAATTATTTGTATTCGTTGGAATAATAGTTAAACACCTTCACCCTTAATTTTATAATGGGATTCAACAATCCAAATTATTTTTAATATTATATGAAACTACAATTTCAGTATCATAAAATAACCCTTTTATATCTTACTAGGTATAAAATCAACGCATTTACATAAATTCTCAGTATACAATGATTATATTTTTCTTAGCTGCAGCATTTAGTTACGTGGTATTGAAGTACTGCTGTCATTTCATTTCGAAATTCAATTGGTGATCAAAGGGTGAACATTAAACTCTTTAATTTTACCTCCTTGTAATTTATCAGGATGATCAGTTTGGCATCCCCATAAGGTTGACACTAACTACTTAACAGTTATAAGTTTGTTTTACTAAAATAAAAGTTTAGATTTTAAAAATGTTCCCCTAAATTTTGAGATCAATCTTAAGAATAATTACATCTTAAAACTAAGGAATCACATTCTTAAATTAAAGGATGGTCATATTTTTAAAATCAAAAATTCACATCTCTAAAATTATGTCATTAATCAAATTAAGAAATTAATAATAAATACTTTTTTAAAAGGACTTTATTATTAAACCCCACAAATACTTATAAAAAAAAAGAAGTTCAATAATAGAAAAAGGAGGATCTTCACATTAATCATTATCTTTTTTTTTATTTTATGTTGTAATAATCATGGTGCCTTGTGCCACTGTTATGTAAAAAGATTATTAAATAGTGTATACGAGTGAATCCATCAAATTTGATAGAGTGGATGTAAACTTAAATTAGGTTAACCGCTATATATTTAATGTTTTGTTTTCCTCTTATTTCTATTTTGTTAGTCTCAATCTATAGTTTCGCAACAAAAAAATAAATATAACTTATTGACTTACTTAATTTCAGGGTCAGTCCTAAGCTTAATTAAGAGATAATTACATCTTTATTTAAGAGATAATCACATTCCTAAATCAAGAAATCACATTTCTAAAATTATGTCATTAATCCAATTAAGAAATTGATGACAAACACCATTTTAAGAAGACTTTGCTATTAAACTTCACAAACACTTTTAAAAAGGGGTTTAACAATGGAGAGAGAGGGGCTCAACACCGCGTTAATCACTTTCTCTTTTACTTTTATTTTATGTTGTAATGGTCATAGTGCCTTGTGTTATTATTGTATAAAAAAAATTATTTAATGGTACATATAAATAAGTTCATTAAATTCGGTGGAGTGAACGTAAGTTTAAATTAGGTTAAAACATTATATATTTGATTATTTATTTTTTTTATTTTATTAGTTTTAATTGATAATTTTTTAATTAGAAAAAATTAACTCGCTAACTTTGAGATAGTTCAAATTTTTGAATAAAAAAGAAAAGACGAAGAATTCCAATTCTTGTACGAAAGCATTTTCAATGGGCATCTAAATGCCCGTTCCTTGCACATTTGATAATTGATATTATGAGAAAAAGAAAAGAGAGGAGTAGAATTATATGACTAATTCAGGTCAAAAAGGATGGGGAATGGGGACATGAAATATATTCATTGTCACTCCAAATTCTAAAATTATAATTCCGCGAAAGCAGAGGGCAGGGAACGTATTCTTACGGGGCCGGGTGCCCTTGTTAGGAGCAATGTCACAAAAGGCCCATAAAATGGAGACCGAGCTTACAACACAACAAAAGGACAAATTCCAATTCTGTCCCAGACATGTGTTTTAGTTGCATTAACCTTTTCTCAGCAGTTTAAAAATAAATAATTTTAAAAAAAAAAAAAAAACCTTTTCTCCTCAATTGAGAATCCACTCAAGTGGGCCAGTCATGGGCCGGTATTGTCTGTGATTTCATGCAACGATTTTCTGTTGGGTTAATGGACATAACCTTCTTCCATGTGTTTTTTTTCTTCTTTTTACTCTTTTTTTTTTTCTGTTTAACGTTAACCTTAAAATTGAGGAAAATGTTCAAAAAAAACTATTTTTAGCAAAAATTTATTTTAGTCACAAAATAAATTTATAAATTTTATTAGCCACACACTTGATTTTCGGACCATTTTATCCCTTAAGTATTTTACATTTCTTTCTCATAAGTCATTTGAAATTTTAATTTAAAGCACACTTTAAAATTAATAAATTTGAAGTATAATAGGTTAAAAATTAGTAAATTTGATTGAAAATTATGAAAAATGAATAAAATCGAGCAAAAGATATCGAAGAAAAAAATTAAAGTATAGGCCTCGTGCCCTCCCAGTGCCTTACTCCCTCGTAGGGCGTGCTGCGAGATCCTAACTAGCACAACACCCCGCGCGTAAGGTGTGGCGCAAGTTGAAGGCCTCGAGCACATGTTTGCACGCAGGGGCCTTGCACCACGTCCCCCGTGCGAAGTACGAAGAATTTTAGATTTTTTTTACCATTTTTGTCCTTGATTTTTTTATTTTTCATCTTTTTTCATACTTTTTTTTTATATATTAATTCACAGAATTGTTTGTTCTCAATCTATAAAGTATTTATTTTCATATTTATTTGGACAATAACAACATTCTAACAAACATATCAATAAATCAAAATTTTTACTTTTCAAATTTTAGTTTTTAGCTTCAAATCTTTAAATATTACAGCACAAACATTTGATCTACTACTTTTAGAGATAAAATTTGAGAGTGATAATAATTTTGAGAGAAATGAATAATTTGAGAGTATTGGAGAATAATATGGTCTCAAAGTTTTTTATGGTTAATAAAAAATTTCATTTTATTTGTTGGCTATAAAAGTGTATTCATTAAAAAAAAGAAACATGGCTAATTTTATCCCTTACTAATTAAAAATCGAACCATGCCCTCAGGACAACTCAAAGTAAATTTATTGTGACATGATTCAAAAATCTAGAGTCCATTTGAACCGAATGTACTTCTCGTCTTCCCCTTTTTGTTTTTGGCTAAAAAAATAGTAATACTATGCAAACTTTACCTTTAAAATTTTACATTTCAACTTATGTAATAATTATTATATTACATATGTGGCATACACATAATTACATATACTTGAGCTTAATCCTTATCCTTATTCTATCAATATATGATTCAAAATTTCTCAATAACAAAAAGAACTATATCATGTCCTCTGTATTAGAGGGACATACCTTGCATATAAATTCAAGGCACAAAAACAATTCTTTAAACCGATTCTCGATGAACTTAGATACTTAGATATTACAAAACTCTGATTGCGAGGGCTAATTTTTCTTTTCCCTTTCAATGCAATAAAATCGAAATACAACTTAAATTTTTGTGTGCATTTGTGCCCTGATAACCAAGGTTTATGCTACAACTAACTTCAATTACTTGGGCATGAATGCCAAAACGATTCAGTACCACTAAAGCAACCTGAGTACAAACAATGCAACATGAAAGCCTCATTCTGGAGTTAAAATAACCCTATTCATAGTGCCAACCGTTTGATTATAAAGAGCCAGCTAAATATTCGAGGAAAATGACAAGGAGAACAGAAATTGAACTTACATTCATTCATAAGAAAAGAGCTTAAAACGGAATTAACTATGAAATTTGTCAAATATAACTGAGAAACATATCACAATGATAAGATTCATCAATTAAGAGAAGCATAGAAGCATAATAATTGCTTCAAAGAGGTATGGGAATTTCTCAGGAGGATGCATGATCAAGTAGACAATGTGAAGAACAAAAGATCATAAATATAGAAACCTGATCATAACAGATGCAATAGAGGTGGAATAATCAGCTTTCCTATTACTGGGCCTTCCACCAGGGCCGCTGGGTGCATAATAAAGAAGAATAAAAAGAGCGTATAGAGCGAAATACAGTAAAACTAGTTAATCACAATAGACGAAAGGAAACATAGAAAATAAAGCATTATGTGTTAACCATCTTAAGGACGAGACTCCTCCAGGTCCAATAGACTTGCAGGCAGAAGAGGCACTAGAATGGACTTGTTATGTACTGCAGATTTTAGATGTGAGCAGTGATTCAAACAATTGCTACATGAGATACAAGTCAGAAGTAAATGCAAGAAATGTAAAATGAATATATTTTACTGTGTATTGTAAAGTTGTACAATAGAGCCTTTATATAAGTTGTAACTTTATTACATAATAGAAAAGTAACATACATAAGGAACTAATAATTTACATTAATAACATGTATATATGGTAGAAAGGTATAAAAGAATTATTTCAGAATTATTCCAGAATAATTCTAGAATTATTCCTTAATACCCCCTCTCAAACGCAAGATGGCGCAGTAAAAGCAAGTTTGAGTTTGGAGACTAAAGCATGAAAACGGCGCGGAAGAAGAGATTTGATAAAAATATCAGCAGGTTGCTCCTTAGATGAGATAGAGTGGAGCATGATAGTGCCTTGAGAAACGTATTGCCGAACAAAGTGACAATCTGTTTCAATATGTTTAGTCCGCTCATGAAACATATCATTGTGGGCAATTTGGATAGTACTTTGATTATCACAATAAAGAGGTGCAGCTCCAATATGAGAAATACCCATATTTTTAAGAAGTCAGTGGAGTCAGACAATTTCTTGGGTAGTATCTGCAAGAGCACGGTATTCAGCTTCAATACTCGAGCGAGCAATAGCTGTCTGTTTCTTACTTTTCCACGAAAAAGAGAATCACCCAAGAAAAGACAAAATCCAGTAGTTGATCTACGATCCGTAGGATCGCCCGCCCAATCCGCATCAGCATAAGCTCTTAACACAAGAGGAGAGTGAGCCAAAAAATAGAGACCGTAAAAAAGTGTACCTTTGAGATAATGTAAGATATGAAGAACTGCTGCATAATGAGAGGTACGAGGAGCGGCCATAAACTGACTCACAACATGAACAGCATGAGCAATGTCTTGTCGAGTAACTGTAAGGTAGACCAAACTACCAACCAATTGATGATAAAGGGTAGCAGCACTGAGAAGAGTACCATCAGAGGATCGGAGTTTGGCATTAGGCTCTAGAGGAGTGAAGGCAGTCTTACTGTCTGTCAACCCAATTTTAACAAGTAGATCGGATGCATATTTAGCCTGGGAAAGATAATACCCAGTAGAGTCGGATAGTACTTCAAGGCCAAGGAAAGAACTAAGGTTGCCAAGATCTTTCATCTCAAAGTGTTGCTGAAGAAAGTTCTTGAGAGTGGAAATGTCAAGAAGATCATCACCCATGATAATCATATCATCAACATATATAAGTAGGAGAACACAACCTTGTGCTGTCTTGCGGACAAAAAGAGCTGAGTCATAGGGACTAGATTGAAAACCATGCTAAAGAATAGTTTTATTAAACTTTGCAAACCATGCACGAAGAGCTTGTTTAAGACCATACAGAGCACGACGAAGTTTACAAAATTTGCCTGGAGGATGTGGATAACCGGGAGGAGGCTTCATATACATTTCTTCAGTGAGATCACCATTGACAAGAATATTTTTGACATCCATCTGAAATAATGTCCAACCACGAACTGCAGCAACAGCTAATAAACTTTGTACAGAAGTAAGTCTAGCAACTGGGGTAAAAGTTTCTTCATAATCTATTCCATATTCTAGGGTAAGGCCTTTGGCAACAAGGCGGGCTTTATAACGCTCAATAGATCCATCAGATTTGGTCTTGATCTTGTACACCCATTTGCATTTAATGGCAATTTTATTAGAATGAAGAGAAATAAAATCCCAAGTATGCGACTTCTCATGGGCCTACAATTCTTCTGTCATTTCTTGCTGCCAAACAGGATTAGAACTAGCCTCGGAATATGATTGAGGTTTATATAAAGAAAGGGTAGTAGAGAAATAGTGATAATCACGAAGTTTAACAGGAAGTTCTCTTACCCGAGATGAACGACGAAGAGAGGGTATAGAGGAGGCCTCAGGGATGTTGAGAGCAGATCCTTCAGACGAGATATGAGGCTCAGAAGTAGGCGTTGTTTCAGCAGATTCACCTGTTTAAAACTCAGAAGAAATATCTGTAGGTAAAGTATCGGGAAAAAGATCAACAGAATTATCTGTAAAAAATTGTGATATAGGAGGAGACACAGATTTAAAGTTAGATACAGAGGAAAACATCGTATGCTCAAGAAAGACTACATGACGAAAAACATGAAGACGGTTAGATTTAGGATCCCAACACCTATAACCTTTATGTTCTATCCCGTATCCCAAGAAGCAACATAATCGAGTACGTGGCTCGAGCTTAGTATGCTCGTGTTTTTGAAGTAGAACAAAACAAACACAACCAAATACTTTGAGGAGTTTGTAATTAGGTGGAGTTCCATAAAGACGCTCATAAGGTGACTTGTTCTCTATAACAGGAGAAGGAATACGATTAATAGTAAAGACAACAGTTAAAGTAGCTTCTCCCCAAAAATGTTCAGGACAAAAGAAAGAGATAAGAAGAGCACAAGTAGTATCTAAAATATGTCTATGTTTACGTTCAGCTCTCCCATTTTGCTGAGATGTACCAGGACAAGACCTTTGACATATAGTATCGTGTTCCTGTAAAAGATTTAGAAAATTAGAATCTCTATACTACATAGCATTATCAGTGCTAAAAACCTTAATAGGACATAAGAACTAAGTTTTAACCATCTGAGCAAAATCTCGGTAAAGTTTAGTAAATTTGGATCGTTGTTTCATAAGGAACAACCAAGTATACCGAGAATAGTCATTAACGAAGATCACAAAATATTTAGATCCTCCCATTGTAGGATTTGGAGAAGGACCTCATATATCAAAATGTACAAGATCAAATGGAGCATGAGAGACAGTAGTACTATTATCAAAAGGTAAGGCTGGTTGTTTAGCTAAATGACATGTAAGGCAATCATCTTTATTATCAGAAACAATACCTAAGTGACCACTGGATATTAGAGATCGGATGCGATTGATTGACGCATGACCCAAACAAGAATGCCAAAGATGTAACGAAGGTACCGAAGAGGTAGATGCTGCAGACGAAGGATATGGAAAGGATAAATCTAAAGAGATAAGTTCATACAGACTTCCAACCTTACGACCTGTCCCAAGCGTCCGACCGGTCTTTGGATCCTGCACACAACAACCAGAAGCAGTAAATAAGACATTAAGACCAAGTTCGCATAATTGACCAACAAATAAAAGATTTAAGGTAAGGGTAGAAATAAAAAAGGTGTCAGATACAAAAAAATTAGGGCAAGACACGTGACCAACATGGTTAACTTTCATGAGAGAACTATTAGCAATTTGAATAGATGGTAAATAGGAATTAAGAGTTTTAAAGGAGAAAATTATAGGATCAGAAGTCATGTGATTACAACATGCAGAGTCAAAATACTAAGAAGAATTACCTGAAATATTGGAAGAAGCAGAAATTAAGGGATTACCAAAATTAAAAAGAAGTAAACAGAGTAAAGATTCAAGGTTATTAAGGGAACGATTCACACTATCCTGTGCAGTAGTAACAGCAGCTCCTGTAAAAGTCGCATCTTGAGATGTTCCAAATATGTGGCATGGCTTAAGTAAAGTAGAACCAGCAGAAGTATTATACTTATTCATAAATTCCAAAAAAGAAACCCCTTTCTTCTTTTTTTTTCCTTAACTAATGATAATCTAGTCCTTAAATTTGTATTAATTACAAGTAAACCTCCAAACTTTTAATAATTATAAATTAACCCCTCAAAATATAATAATTATAAAACAACCCCTAATTTCTCTAAAAATTAAAAAATGACTCCTGGAAAATATTATAATTGCAAAAATGTCCCAATACTTTTGGAAATTGCAAAAAAGGCCTAAAAGAATAAAAATTACGATCTGACTTGGAAATACTAAAAAGTTTGCAAAAAGGCCCTTAACAGAAACTAGTGAACTTCAGATGGCGCGTCCGGCTTGCTTCGACCTCCGATTGAGGTAAACTCGGTGGTGTTTGAACGGCCAGTGACTAAGGATTATTTTGGTCTGGGCGGTGTCGGTCACGCCAGTGTATAACGGCCGGGATCTAAAGTGAAAGAAATCGGCAGCAATGAAGTTCCGGCGGGGCGTCCGGCCGTTTTTGACCTTGGATTGGCGCGTCGTCAGCGGCACTGAACGGTCGGTGATGGGGGATTCGTTTGGTGTGGGCGGTGTTTGTCACATCGCCATAAAACAGTCGGGATCTGAAGTGACAGTGGCGGCGACAGTGGCGTTCTGGCGATGCGTCTGGCTGTTTCTGACCTCGGATCGGCACGTCATCGATGGCGTTGAAATGGCTATAGGATTCTTAGTAATTGGAGATGGGCGATGGCTAAGACAGCAAGATTTTAGAATTTCCCAGCAACTTTTCAAAAAATTTCGGTAGATTCCGTCGAGTTTTGAAAAAAAATTTCAGCAAATCTCTAGCTAAACAAAATGACAGTAAAAAAACTAAAGTTCTCCGATACCATGTGAGAAATGTAAAGAGAATATATTTCACTGTGTATTGTAAAGTTGTACAATAGAGCATTTATATAGGCTGTAACCTTATTACATAATAGGAAAGTAACATAAATAAGGAAATAATAATTTACATTAATAACATGTATATATGATAGGAGGGTATAAAAGAATTATTCCGGAATCATTCCAGAATTATTCCAAAATTATTCTTTAATACACAAAAAGGGAAGAAAAGAAAATGTACTCACCTTGGAATGAAAATAAGTAAAATGATAAAGAACTATTCATAAGCCCATAGAGGACCCTTGCTGCTAGGAGCTAGTACTTGCTGAACCATTGACGGTAGACAAGTCAAAACAGTAGCCGTTAAGCATATAAGCTTCAATGATTGTAATGTAAACAATCTCTTCCACTTTATTAGAATTGAAGTGGGGCACCAAAAATTTGCCACATAATCCTCATATATCCCTCTCTGAGAAGGGGCAAGACTGGAAAGAACCTGTAAAAATCATAAATTACCGAGCTTAAAGAAGAGGAAACTGTGAAAACAATTATTCAACAGTTAGCTTGTTCCTTGCATAGCACATTTAATATGTTCTTAACTTAGCATGATCCTTGCATGGAAAGTTTAACATGTCCTTACTTTTTCCCCCCATTTTTAGTTAATAGAAAACCTGGATGCTTCTGTTTAAGAAGCCTATGTCTGATAAAGTAGTAACATGTGTCTACTTAAAAAATGACATGATATATCTATCATCTGCGATATCTGAAAACTATTATAGTCTCAGTGTTAAAAGTATTTCAGCTCAGCCAGAGGGATGGTCAACATGTTACATATGTCTTCTTGCGCAGAAACCTCACTAGATAAGAAGTACTATAACCTAGGCTATTTTTATAGCATCATTTCTCAATGGAAACTGGATGTCATCGTTTATTTTTACCCCACAAGTCTTGATAAGAATGCTAGTTGTTGAAACATGAAAAGCTATGACCACCACTCACATGTTTAAGCTAGAAAACACAAAATGAATTGTGTTGTTAACCATTGCAAATCTAGTACAGAACAACAAATTCGTTAATAAACAAAAGACGATTTCTTCACGTGTTACCCAAAAAAAAAACATCTTTTGAATGAAGATATAGCCAAGACCACGAAACCCAGTTTTTACACCTCAAGAAGTGGATTCTTTCACCTTAGGCATTTGCCCAAGAGATGGCTGAAAAAAGCAAGTGCAAAATACGCACTCTGTGAGAAAAGATAAAAGTAACGAAAAACTAAAGAGAAATTAGAGAACTTTGAAGACTTTTTGCTATATTACATTATGTTGAAACCGTTATATAATGAGCTTTTATATAGGCTGAAGGTTAAGCTAAATAAGTAAACTTAATATAATATATTAATTTAAAATATAAATGGTAATTATAAATACAATAGAGATTGATTGTCTTAATTCCCTATATTTTAAACATCTCCCTTAAACTCAATATAGTAGAAGTTTGAGTTTGAAAAGAAAATTAATAGTGAGTGTTGAGACAATCACTGTAGAACAAGGCAACCATTGTTGGAAATGGCAAACATTGTCAATGAGAGACAACCATTGTAAAAGAGAGACAATGTTGTCGAAGAGTGATAATGTTGTCGGAGAGTAACAATGTTATCGGCGGATAATAATGTTTTGGAGTGACAAGTGCATTGTAAAAATCAACCACTGCGAGTGCAAATGCATTGATAGAAAAGTAAAAAATCAACCGTCGCAAGTGCAAGTGCGTTGAGAGACACCATATTAGAAAAGATAAAGAAAGTAATAAAAACTAGTTCTTAGAAAGAACTAGAAGGCTTTGATATCTTATTAGAAAAGGTAAGAAAATTGTATATAATATACAAATAGACCGCACTTATAATCTATTAAAATAAAGTTTCTCGACTTCACTAAAACTAAGGAAAAATTTTAATTATTACACTTAAACTTAATCCTTTAGTATATAACTATTATATACTAAATTTAAGGTTACATATAATAATTAAAGAATTTCATGATATTTAAATAAAATAATTATAATTGTAAATATAATTAGTTTAGATTAAATGTATTTGATTGTGACGTAGTAGGGTTAATTTTATAATTTTTTAGGTAATTTTTATGTATTAATTCTGAGGTAGATGGGTCATTTGTCAGCCTCTGGCCACCACTGGCCACCGCGCATCTATTCTACCATAGGGGTTGACTTGAGTGAGTCCGATTTTGGGTCATTTTCGAACGCTGACAACTCACCACCAAGCTCTGCTTCACCCATCCATTGTTTCGATCAAGCTGTCGAATACTGTTCATATACTTATTTATTGCGACTTTTATTGTGGTTTATGTAGTGTTGATTGTTCAGAGTTTGGTATGTGTTTCGACTGTTGTAGGGGTAATTTTTGTAAATTTGTTTATCACGTGTTAGTTTAGGTTTGTGTATTTATCCTCCTTTGTGAGGTAGTTATTCTCTTTGGTGACGTAGATATCCTCTTTATGAGGTTAAATCCCTTTTATTAGTCCATCCGTAATAAGGGTAGCAATCCTTATGGGATAGTCCTCGTTGTAAGACTTGTTATATCTCCGTCAGGAGTAGTAGGTTCGGGTAGGCCACAAATGACTTATCTTATCCCTGTGTAGCGTCCTGGTAATTGTCTGAAGAATTTCAGCAAACCTATATTCTAATATTATAAATTTATTTATGATATTAAAATTTTTTAAAAAAAATTTCTTGAAAGCAAGAGACGCGAAAGTGCACGGTGATGCGAATGGTGGCTCAAGTGCCATTGGAAGTCGGTCGAGCAGAGGTGTGATCATTGTGTGAACAACGGCTCAACCACAGCACAAACTTTGAGCCAGCGGTGACTCAAGTGTGTCATATCATAATGTGATTGATGGCACGAGCAGCACGATTCAAGATATTGTGAAGTGGTGGTGGTGCGATTTGGATGTGGTGGTGTTGTTCGCAGAATTAGAGTTTGGGTTTGGCGAACAAAATGAATGTAAAAAAAAAAATTTGAAAAAACATAAAAACTTTTGAATTTGGGATTTGTTCTCTTAAAGCCGAGCTTCAATATCTTGGACTTGCAGTTAGTAAAACTTCCTGTTTTGGTTTTGGCTTTGGCTTTGTTCAATTGGGGTGGATTTGGATCATCAAGGATAACTCTTATGCTTAGTTGGTGATTGATTTATTTTATTTTATTGATTTTAATTTTTTTAATTATATTATTAAGTCAAGTCTTATTATTTAAAAATAAATAAAAAGCTAAAATAAATTATTTTTAATATATTAATTAGGGTAATTTAGCCATTACACATTGGTTAGACAAATTTTGCAACTAATAAGTTAACAATAATGTTACACATATTAAATTTAAATTCTAAATTTTAGATTTCTAAATGAGGTGTCAAGTAATTGTTGAGTGATTAATTTTTATAGTTTTTAAAACTACTCATTATACTATTTCTACACCTAAAAGTTGCTTGACCCTCATTTGGGATCCAATTTGAAAAATGATTTAGGAAGTATAGCCATTGCTTATAAGCTAATGACAATTTAACTTACGGGTGTACATAACATTGTCTCAAACTTTAGTGGGTACGATCAATTAGTAAGTGGACGAAAGTCTAACGAAGACAACATTGGGTCAAACTTTAGTGGATACGATCAATTGGTAAGTGGATGAAAGTCCAACGAAGACAAAATATTTAAAATTTACCTTGCTCAAATAGTAATTTTTGTGCATTTTTTTTATTTAAGTTAAAGGTTTGAGTCTTGACAAATGTCAGGATAGTATAAAATTTTCTTTTTTTTTATGGGATTTTTATAGTTTAGGAGGGGTATACACAATATTATACGTGTTGTTTCGGATGATTTCAACAATGTAGTCTAATATAGTTCAATTTGATATAAATATCAATAGTGAATCTGATATAATATTAATAGTATCATCTAATCGTTGTAATATTAGTTGATTATTGTAATTTTAGATCTTGACAGTATAGTCTGATATAATATTAATAATGAGTATGATATAATATTAGTGTAATTTAATCGTTGTAATATCAATTATTGATGTAATACCTAATTCTGGCAATGTAGTCTAATGTACTTTAATCTAATATAAAAATCAGTAGTAAATTTGACGATATTAGTAGTGTAATCAAATCATTATAATATTAATTGATTGATGTAATATCAATTATAAAATGTATAACAAAAATAAATGGTTAAAGAAAGAATGAGTAAATTTTGGTTAATTTTGACATGGTCTTAATAAGTATTTTCATTATATCACGTGCTTGGATGGGCTAATAGCATTTTCTTTGTAACTTCTTCGAAAATTTTTATTTTCAAAAAATAGTTAATATTTAGAAATTAATTATAAAAGTATTTTATAATTTAAACAAATTATAAATGAATCTTATATAAATTTTCTTTATAGATTCCTATACAAATTTATGATAAATAAATCTTACATAAATTTAAATTTTAAACGTATTTTCTTTAGAAATCTCCATAATGGCCTTGCTCCTAAAGGCCCAAATAGTCTTGGGATAACCTATTGATGAGCCGGCCCAAGGGTCCAAGGAGGTAGGAGCCAACAAGGTATGACAAACTAAGTCTTAAGTAGTTCACAAACATAAAACTTGCTCGGTCGCTCGGATCAAATCTAGTCTGAACCGCTTAAATAGCAGCCTTGTACATTCACAACCACATCTAACAGAACTCTAAACATCTGTACGACCAAAGTCGGTAAAACACAAGGATACTGAATCGAATAAAGTACTAGATCCACTCAAAGGCCAAACAGGTCTGCGAATTGAATAGCTCATTTCATTATTAGGACATCGCCACATATGGACAGTCACCTGGCTTACTAAGTAATACTCAAGCTAGCTGTTATCAAGCACATCATGAGGAAGACCGGCTTGGCAAAAATATCAGAACTACTCTAATACAATAGAATCGAGCAAGACTACGAATTACAGAGTGCCAAGTCGAACAGCAGCTAACAACTTGAAAAGAAAAATTTTAATAAGGATAAAACTTAAGAAGGATACCAACATTATTTAGGAGATTGAGTCATAGAAAATAAGAATTATAGTACTTTTTAGAAGGAATCTCCCAAATCATGCAAGAGATTAAAAGATTACCTAAAACCTGAAAAGATTACCTAAACAACCACAAGTATCATTGAAGATAATCATAAGGAATATTCCAAGACGATTGATGCTATAAAAGGTGAGAAAACTACATAAAAGAGGGAGAACTGGGGATTCGACTCTTGCATCTCATTCTTTAATTTCATTCTTTTTTTATCTCAAAACCTTACGAGAAACCTATTCTTGACTTAAGCATCAGAGAATCTTCATTGGAACTCACCCCGACGAGGTCTTAACGATAGACTCAGTGTGTTTTGTAAATATTTTTAGCCATTGTGTTAAAAAAGAAACCCAATGAGATTGAAGCCTTAAGCCCAATCAGACAAAGCCCAAGATGCTAATTCTTGCAACAAAATAAATTCAAAACTCCTTGATCTAAGAAACTTTTTTTTCGTTAATAGTTTTTAGCGTTGTCTGTAGGAATCAGGACAAAAATCTTTGTCAAAGGAATACCTGGTACCATGGCAGAACAATCATTCACTAGCTAGAATCCTCATGCAAAGAAACGAGCAATAATCCGTTAAGAGAGGAAAGAGAAGAACTAAAGTAGCTTATGGTTGAGTTGATCATAAATAGGGGGAGAGAATGAGGAAAAGTAAGAAACGATGGTATATAAGAACCACGAGCTATAGAAATATAGATTCAAAATCGGTTAGATAAGAAAGATAGGTCAAAAACCCCCACGAGACCCAATGGGGGTGGTAAGGCATAGCTAGGTGCCCCTTGAGCAAGAGATGTCGCAGGTTGAAGACACCGACCAATTGATAAGAAGGGAACCTCAAATCAAATAATTAATATTGAGCTGCCACTAGAAGATAAAGTCTACAATTTGGAGGAGAGGTTAAAGAACTTCTTAGGAAAAAAAAAGAAGAAAAAAGAGTAGCATCCACTAAAAAAGATTGAAAGAGGGAGAATATCTCCACTGATAGATGAGCTGAGAGATATGAAACTCCCGAACTGATTCAGACTATTGAGCCTTCCAACTTATCATAGAGTTACAGACCCCAATCACTAGGTGGATCAAGTGACTAATCTACTCTCATTTGCAGAATTGAGGTAAGATCAAATGTGTAGACTTTTTCATATGAATTTGGAAGGACCAGCTCTTCTTTAGTATAGGGTGTTTTTTCTTACCACGAGCTTATTGAAAATTCTTTCAGCACTTTCGGGGTTTTGGTGAAGTAGCTAAGGATCTGAGGTAACTGAAACAAGTTAAATATGGGCAAAATAAAAGTATAATGGATTATGTTTGAAGATTTCATAAAGAGGTGATATCACTGGAAACTTTCGACCAGCCCATCACCTTAGAGGCTTTTAAATTAGGGTTAAAACTCAACAGGTTCTTGTACTACTTGTCTGAAAGCAACGTTCCCAACTATGCAGCAATATATAATAAGGCACCAAAATACATTCTTATAAAGAAGGAAGAAGAGGTAAAAAAAAGTCATTAGCTAAACCCTTCGGGGGCAAGTCTGGCAAAGAGAAAGAAAGATACGATGGAAGAAATGAGAGACCATCACACCCCTCAAAAGTATCAAATGGTGAATAACGATTATCAGCCTTAACAAATGAAAAACTTCATGAACTGACACACTATGCTCACTGCTTAAAGGAATAATGGGCAGAACAAATCTCATCCTTACCATTACCCTGAACAACCCAAAAGCCCCAGAAATCCCATGAAGTACCCAGCAGAAGATAGAAGGGTATCCCAGGTGAAAATCTTTCTTCCTTTATCTATACCACTAAACGATATTTATGAGACCATCAAGGATAAAGGCTTACTCAACAAAGCTCCCAATAAAGGTAAAGGAGTAAAACAATAGAAAAACTAAAAAATTTGGTGCAACTTCTACCAAAATCTAGAGCATGCCACAAGAAAATGTTTGGAATTGAAAAAACAAGTTGATGCTTTAATGAGAAACGGTTATTTGGGAGTATTTTGAGCATATAGGCAACGTGGTCCACCCCTGACCGCCCCAACGAATTGAATCTTAATCTTACGATGATAATATCTGGTGGACCTACGCTAGTAGGTGATTCTAACAAGTAAAGAAAATATTATTCAAAATATTCTATAGTAGGACATCAGGTTATGTACAAAATGCCCTTAACCAAGAAAATCAAAGCTGCAACAAGAAGTTTCAATCATGTTTACAAAAGAAGAAAAAGATACTTAGGAAGTAAGTTACCCTATGATGATGCACTAGTGATAGAAGTATAAGTAGCTGAAGAAAACATAAATAAGATGTTTATTAATCTGGGTAGTTTGGTCAATATTATTTTTAAAGACACTCTGGATGAATTAAGAATTATAAATCTACATTTAGAAAGAATCCAAACACCATTACAGGGGTTCAAAAAAGGTTGTGTGATGTCAGTTGAGGTAGTAATGACCAAGTTTATGGTGATCGATCAGGCATTCCCATACAAAATTCTTCTTGGGCATCTATTTATGGGGGAACACAAACGCGGCTTTGTCCATTTATTGTTTAAAGCTTAAATTACTAACTGGAGAAGGGATATAAGTAGTAGTAGAAGACCGAAAAATGGCCAGGAATTGCTATGCAGTATTAGTAAAGAAAGCCTTTTGTATTCCATTGTTGATCCACGCATGAAAGGTCGAGTCACCAAAGCCAGTGAAGGAATTGTAACCAGTTCAAGTTAAAACTGAGGATTCAGAGAAGATATTTAGGATTGGGTCCCCGTTTTAGTATAACATTAGAGAATAGCTGATCACACTGGTACGAGAGTTTTCAGATATCTTTGCTTAGTCCCATAAGGATATGCTTGGAATAGATCCTCCCCTGGCCTCTCATAAATTAACTATAAACTCAGCCTTTCTCCCAGTCAAACAGAAAAATAGGGTATTCAATCAAGAATGAAATGAGGCTGTAGTAGCTGAAGTTGAAAATTTGTTAATAGTAGGTTTTATTAAGGAAGTTCATTATCCCGATTAGTTGGCAAATGTTGTAATAGTGAAAAAAGCCAATGGGAAATAGAGAAGTTATGTTGACTTTACTGATCTAAACAAAGCATGCTCGAATGACAGCTTCTAGCTCCCCAAGATCGACCAACTCGTTGATGCTACAGCTAGGCATGAATTACTCAGCTTTATGGACGCCTTCGCTGGTTACAATCAAATTCTAATATTTCATCCAGATCAGGAGAAAACATCTTTTATCACTCACTAGAGAACATAGTGCTACAAAGTAATTCCATTCGGGTTGAAGAATACAGGAGCTACTTACCAGAGGTTGGTAAACAAACTATTTAAGAATCTGATCGGTAGGAACATAGAGGTGTACATTGATGATATAATAGCAAAATTCAGGAGAGCTGATGACTGTGCTCAAGGCTTAAGAGAGGTTTTTGAAATATTGAAAAGGAATAAGATGAAGTAGAATCTAGAAAAATGTGTTTTCCTAGTAAAATTAGAGAAATGCATGGTTTTTATGGTCAATAAGAGGGGAAGAGAAGCGAATCCAGACAAAGTCCAAGCCATTTAGAGATGAAATCTCTCAATACAGTCAAATAAATTCAACGGCTCACAGGGAGAGTTGTTGCTCTGAATAGGTTTATATCTCGAGCCACCGATAAATACTTTAAGTTCTTTCAGGCGATAAAGATGAAAGAAAAAAATTGGTTGACCCTAGAATGCAAAGAGACTTTTCAGCAGCTTAAGACTTATCTCTCCGAACCAGTTCACTTTGCTATTCCAGTCCAGGGTGATAAACTCACGCTCTATTTGGGACTTTTGGATTGGGCGGTAAGCTCAGTACTAGTTAAGGAAGATGAGGGAGTTCAACGACCGGTATACTATGTTAGTAAGGCCTTTACTGACCCGAATAGTAAATATCCTCCCTCTGAGAAGTAGGGGTGGGCATTTTTGGGTTCGGGTCTGCAAAATGTGTCCCGTTCGGGACACATTTCAGGTCGGGATAATTTTTGACCCGAATCGGTTCGAGACGGGACGGGTCAAATTAGGAATTCCTGATTTTTTTTAAAAAAAAATTGCTTTGAAACGGTGCTGTTTCAGATTCGAGACGGGTCGGTTCGGCACTTTTTGGGTCGGGTTTGGGACAGGATGGTTCGAGAATTTTTGGGTTAGGTTCGGGATAGGACAGTTCGAGACTTTTTGGGTCGGGTTCAGAACGGGATGGTTCGGGACTTATCGGGTCAGGTTCGGGACGGGTCGGAAATTTGTTAATGTTAAATTAAAATTGAAGTATTCTAAATTCAATAATTATTATAATATTTAATAAATTTGTTAATATTATTATTCTAAATTCAATGTGAATATAATTACGTGAAATAGAAATATTATAATTTGATTAATTTAAAAATCAATTCGTTTCAATTAAAATTCAATGGCGTAAAATATTGTTATTATCATTTTGAGATCAATTCATTCCAAATCCAATTACTTAAAATATTGTCATTTTAAATTCAATTTCAAGTTGAAAAATGTTAAATATTTTAATTTGAAATGTTATTTCGATTTCAATTATGTTAAATATCATGGATTTGAATTGTATTAAATGTTATTATTTAAAATTAAATTACGTGAAGTAGAAATATTATAATTTGATTACTTTTGAAATCAATTCATTTCAATTAAAATTCAATGGCGTAAAATATTGTTATTGTCATTTTGAGATCAATTCATTTCAAATCCAATTACTTAAAATATTGACATTTTAAATTCAATTTCAAGTTGGAAAATAAATATTTTAATTTGAAATGTTATTTCGATTTCAATTATGTTAAATATCATAAATTTGAATTGCGTTAAATATTATTATTTAAAATTAAATTACGTGAAATAAAAATATTATAATTTGATTACTTTTGAAATTAATTCGTGTCAATTAAAATTCAATAGCGTAAAATATTGTTATTGTCATTTTGAGATCGATTCATTCCAAATTCAATTACTTAAAATATTATCATTTTAAATTCAATTTCAAGTTGGAATACGTTAAATATTTTAATTTGAAATGTTATTTCGATTTTAATTACGTTAAATATCATGGATTTATATTGTGTTAAATGCAATGCCCAGTTCCCTATGAATAGTCAGATACCTAGAATTTCGATATTTGACAATTAGGGAACTGTAGAAGTTTTAGATTTTGACCCTTCTCAAAATATTTTTTTAATTGTTTACGTGAGCCGTAATAGCCCCAATTGGGTAATTTCATAGTCAATTTGGGCGCTGGGTGCTCACCGAATATTTTTGAAATTTTTCGGTTGACTAAATGGTGAAAATTTAATATTTGTACCAATAAATTTTTGTGTAAGCATCATCCCCTAAGCAAGCTATTTTTGTTGGATAAATATGTGTATTTTAAGACATATTGACCAATCAAATTGGGACAATTGCATATATTAGTCTATTATATTATATTTTATTAGTTATTAGTAATATTTATTAAATTATTGGCCACCAATCAAAGGCTTTTTAATTGGAGGACTAAGTAGCAATTAGGCATTTCTTGAAGAGCCATTATGCAATTTTTGGGTATATATATAAATGCCAAGTATTTTATTCAAAGAATGGTTAAAAAAAACAAGAGAGAGAGAGAGAGAAAGGATTTCAAAAATGTAGATGGGAAGGAGATGAACAGTAATATCCTTTAAATTTTTAAGCCAAATTAAGGAATCCACACTAAATTCAAGTTGTTTCCAAGTGCCTAAGCAAGATTCAAGGGTGGATTAAAGGTAAATTTGCTTTAAAATGTGAGAATTCCAAACCCTAGAATAGTAAATTAGGGTTTTTGTATAATTGAACTTCAATTAAGTAAATTTAGGGCATTAGAATGAATTTGAGAAGTAGATAAGACCATAGGTAAAAGAATTTGAAAAATGGTAAAAATCTCATTTGGGTCTTTTTGGCCATTTTGGGGTTTTTAGTGGTACAAGTATAATTAGCAAAATTTAAGGATTAGGAATGAATTCTAGAACCCTTTAAGATGAGTTTTGATGGGTGGAAATCAAAGCTATGATATGGGATATAATGGTCATTTATGATAAAGATTATGGGTAATTATGTCCAAAGAAAATTATAAGGGATTATGGACCCCTTTGAAAAAATATGGTAGTTTGTGCATAAATTGTGATTGTTGTGGCAAAATTGTAAATTTAGAAAGAAATTTTGGTGGTGGCTGAAAATGTGCACTAAGGGTATTTTAGTAATATTTCCATTTTAGGGAGGACTATAGTGTAATTTATGCTTTATAGGTGCCGAAGGTCGAAACCGATAAAAGGACAAGCTCGAAAAAAAAACTTTAGCGTAGGATAGTTGGTGAGTGGGAAAACAATTAAAAAAAATTAAATGCACTTTATTTTAAATTATTAGTATTTATGTGCTTTCAAATTTAAATGTTGTTATTTCAGGTAATTTACTCAAGTTACGTGACTTTTAAGAATTAAGGAAGGCATAATGATATTTTATTTGATATTTTTATATAATGAGAATTGAAAATTTATTATTTAAAAATACCGCTAAATTTTAGAATTACAGTTCAGTATTTTTATCAGTTTAGACATTTATTTTTCAGCAGTAAGAAACAGTTTTTAGACACTATCAGTTATTAGCTATCAGATTCAAATCGCTATAGGGATAGTATAGACCCGGCCGGTACACCCTGTATGCGTGGGCAGGTTAGTCAGTTGGGTTAAGTGCTACTAACTTTGGGGAGTCGGGGTGTCGAGTCTGTGAGTCGCTTATGCTATGAAGTGTTGTCTCGCTATATGTCTACGATGTATATTCCACCACATCGACAATGAGATGTCTCAGATCTATCAGTTTATCAGACTAATCACAGTGGTTGTTGCTAGCGGAGACCACCCTCTGACCGACTCATTTTGTCGGCTACGTCGACAAGTTGCTCCAGCATTAGGGTAGCCATTGGTGCTTTTCAGATAGACTAGAACTGAGCGGAAGTTTTAGACAATTGTATGAGATATGTAATTTTTTTTATTAGAAAATGAAAATGTTTGCTAATAATGTTTACAGATTTCAGCAGTAGCCTATTTAATTTTAAAATTTTAAATAAAGAAAACCGCTCAATAGAGTTTTACCAATATTTGAGATTTAGAACAGTTTTCAGTAGTTTTTTAGAATTTTCAGTATATTTTCACAATTATTCAGATTTCACACCCACTCATTGAGTTTATCAACTCACCATTTATTTTTTTTGTTTCTATTTTTTTCCCAAGTACAACCAACAGTGTACAACCTACAGTTTCTCATGTGGATTAGTAGTGGGCCAGTCTTACGACGATCTTCTGTGCATGTACAGAGCTATATGTATACATTTAGTGCATATACATATATCATATTTAGTTTTGTGTTGTATAGCATGCATAATAGATTTTAGACCTAAAATAAATATTTATGCCTTTTTGAAATGGTTGGTCTTCTTGCTATGGATGTCTGTTGAAGTATGATAAAACATGTATGTGTTAATTGATTTGGGAAGGGACAGGAGGTCCCATTTGCAGCTGAGAGATGTGAGAAATATTTAAAGTGTATTTTCTGCAGGTTTATGAAATATAGATTTTCAGAAAAATAGGGAAAACTCTATTTGTTTTAATCTAGAATTTTTTAAAAAAATTAAAATTTTTCCGTGTTTATAAAAATATATTAGACAGAAATTAAAAGAAAATTTAAGGTTCGCCTCATGGAATTTTCCAGGGTTGATAGCGGACTTTGGGAAGTGTTCCGTTGGGGTGCTCGACAGGGCCTACCTAGGTCCACGTTGTAGGATTCTGGGTCGGGTTCTTTAAATGTTATTATTTGAAATTAAATTATGTGAAGTAGAAATATTATAATTTAATTACTTTTGAAATATATTTGTTTCAATTAAAATTCAATAGCAAAAAATATTGTTATTGTCATTTTGAAATCGATTCATTTCAAATCTAATTACTTAAAATATTGTCATTTTAAATTCAATTTCAAGTTGGAATATAAATATTTTAATTTAAAATGTTATTTCGATTTCAATTATATTAAATATCATAAATTTGAATTGCGTTAAATATTATTATCTAAAATTAAATTACGTGAAATAGAAATATTATAATTTGATTACTTTTGAAATCGATTTGTTTCAATTAAAATTCAATGACGTAAAATATTATTATTGTCATTTTGACATCGATTCATTCCAAATCTAATTACTTAAAATATTGTCATTTTAAATTGAAATACGTTAAATATTTTAATTTAAAATATTATTTCGATTTTAATTACGTTAAATATCATTAATTTGAATTGCGTTAAATATTATTATTTGAAATTAAATTACGTAAAGTAGAAATATTATAATTTGATTACTTTTAAAATTGATTCGTTTTAATTAAAATTCAATGGTGTAAAATATTGTTATTGTCACCATATAAAGAGCTTTTATACATGTATAAAATTAAATGATATGTTATAAATTATACTGAATTTATAAATTAATTAAATAATACTACCTAATAATATTGCATAAAATGTTGTTATTTTGATTTTTGAATCCAATTTTCAATTAAAATACGTTTATTTATTTTTAAGAAAATTTGACAGAATCTCTCCTTTATTTTTGGACATCCATTAATTGAATATAATAACCTGCTAAATTCATATTCACATATCATAATCAACTACAATAGAACATAATAATTAAAAACATTACAAAAAGTAATACAAATCAAATAAAAGATTAAGTCTAATATTTAATAATTTATGAAGCATTAATCCTTGGCTGATGAATCATCAACTTAAAAACAAAATCATCAACTTACAAACAAAATCAAACCAAATTAATAATGAAAATAGTAGTTAAACTCCAAAACTCAATGGGGAACCTCAATATAAAAAATATATCTCCAAGCATACCACGAGTAAATATGAATAACATAATTTATTATTGATGTAGTGCCGGTGCCCATGGACGCTCTTGTATCGACAAATTAGCAAACTCTACACGAAAAAAAAAACAAGTAAAAATGTACACATATAAGTATAAATATTTAAATTTTATTATAGTAATTCACATTATTTTACCTGTTTCTAGTTGGTTATAATATTCAACATCTGCAAGCAATCCTTCTTCTCGCCTCGCTTTATCCACCAAAAGCGAAGATCGTATCCAATTTTGTCCATATATTAAGCCTTCAACTACTTTCGGAGTTAACGAACTCTGAAATGAATCAAGAATATGACCTCCGGTACTGAAAGCTGACTCAGAGGCCACAGTAGATAAAGGTATAGCAAGTACATCTCTAGCTATACGTGACAAAATCGGATATCTCTCGGTATTCAACCTCCACTACTATAAAACATCAAAACGCGAGTTGCGAGGATTCTCAAGTTTATCCATGAAGTATTTTTTCACCTCATCCATTTCTTCCAAATCATTATCGTCCTCTGCAAGACTAATGTATTCACTCCAAGGGTCATCACGCCGCATAACATCTGCAACTAGTGAGGTTGAGGTGCTACCGGGTACTTGTGACTGCGAAACAAGCATGCTACTAGTACTACTACTCCTACCACCAATAGCAGTACCACTAGCAGTAGATACACCACACTGTGATTTGCCATGCAATGCACTATAGGCTTCATAAAGCCTAAACAATAACTCTTTACTGAGATGTTTCATTTATTCAATTCTTGCACTGTCATTACCAAAGAGTTTCGCAAAACAAAATCCAGTGAACTGCATCTTACACCGTGGATCAAGTAAAGTACTTATTATCAAAATCTTATTAATCTTCTCATTGGATTCCAAATATTTATCAAATTTTAACCTCATCTTGTTTGTCATGTCTCCCAAAAAAAAGTCATTACTTTGACTCATTTTTGTTAAGCGGGAATGTATCATGCAAATCTCATTAAAACAATCTGTAAAGGTAACACTTAATGAAGCACTGAATATTAATGTTGCTTTATAGAAAGATTGCAAAAATAACATAAAATGCTCAACATTCTTCCAATCTAAACTAACTGGTGGCCCTTGTCTTCTCTTTCCATTTTCCTCCTCTAAAAAATAACTTTCATATAAATGATCATCATCTAACATCAAATCAAAAGCTTTCTGAAATTTCAATGCAGTCATTAACAATAAGTAGGTAGAATTCCACCTAGTTGGTAAATCTAACACTACGCTTCTCTTATACTCAATCTTCTCCATTTCCACATAATACTTAAAGGCTTGCAAGCGTAATCCAGAAGATCTAACATATTTTATTGCATTCCGTATAGAAATCACACTCTCATTTAAATCCTTCAACCCATCTGTTACAATCGAGTTTAAAATGTGCGCACAACAGCGCACATGCATGTATTCCCCATTCAAAACCAAAGAATATTCTCTTCGACTTTTCAATCTCTTCTTCAACTGAGATAAGGCAACATTATTAGCACTTGCATTATCAACTATTACACAAAATACTTTATCAATATTTCAATCTAACAAACAATCCTCCAACTACTTTCTGATTATATCTCCTTTGTGATTTAAAATAGGGGCAAAGCTCAAAATCCTCCTATGCAAATGCCAATGACTATCTATAAAGTGAGTTGTGACAACCATATAACTATTATTATGAATGAAAGTCCAAATGTCAGTGGTCAAGCTCACTCGTTGCCCATTAATTAAACTCTTCAATAAGCCTTTCTCTAAACCAAACAACTCAACTGCATCTCTTGTTATGGTTCTACAAGATGTAACATCAAATCTAAGAACTGACACATTGTTATAATATCAAAACTTGACATTCTCCATAAAACTAAAAGGTTGCTCATCCATCACTACTATTTTAACAAGAGCTTCTCTACATGCAGCTTGACTCCATCATTTGGATACAGCATTACTACCCTCTCCTTCTTCTCGAGAAGGTTCTTTACCAAAAATTAGTTATTGATCATCAATCACCTTCTTGTTAAACTCGACACATCTCTTTAAGTGCTTTGACATAACACTGGTTCCATGAAGCACTGAATGACAACTAATCAACTTACCACGATAATTACACTTTGCTTTGTCTGTTAACGTTTTACTTTTTTTGAAGTACAACCATGCTTTCGATCTTTGTGCCGATGCTTATGGTATAAATTTTCTCTTTTTTTCTTTAAAGCGTGGCAGAAAGAAAGCTTTTTCTTCCTTACTCGTATCCCTCTCATGATCGTCCTTAGAATTTGATTGAGAATGTAAGTCCACAAAATTATTACCAGCTAAACTTGAATCTGAATCCATTATCTACAAATAAAGCTTTGATAAAAAACCATCATTAAAAAGGGTATCATGATGTAAGAGAAATTAAGTAGCTATACAGTCCAAAACAGCAGCAAAGCATCAATATAAAAGCAACAAAAATTGTAGCAAAATAATCCTAAAATAGTAGAAAAATAGTAGCAAAACAATAACAAAAACAGTAGCAATACAGCTCTAAAACAACATCAAAATATTAATAAAAAAAACAGTAGCAAAACAAGCCTAAAGTAGCAGCAAAAGCAATAGCCATATAGCCCTAAATCAGCAGTAAAGCAGCCCAAAACAACAACAAAAGAGCAAAAATAACAGGTTCTTCATCCATTAGAACTACAAAAACCTTGGCTTCCAAATATAGACAGTCCCACATTGTAATGAAAAATATTAGCTAATAAGCACTTGCAGTTTAGTAGTTCATGCAAAAGTATCATCCATCTCTAATGCTAATCTATCAGGTTTAATGGAGGTTCTAGAGAGCCACCACATTATCAGCCTTTTCTTCTTTCAATCGAGCTACTTTGCCGTCGCTGATTCCGGCAAAATCTCTTTAGGGCACTTGTGATTTCAAAAGGGAAAAGGAATCACACTATGTGAGTCGTTGTACTCTTATGCCATAGATCAAGAATTTGGATCAGTACAACATTTATGCACCCCGTTGCAACAACTCTAATGATAGCACTACCACTTCTTCAACTCTAATGATACCCATAATGAGGTATCATTTATATGCATCTTATGATAACATAATAATCATTGTACTTATTTATTTTTTGCCTGTAATGATCAGATTTTCAGGTTGATATCTAGCTATGATCCTTGCACTGAAAATATGCTGAGATTTACTACAATAGGCCTAATGTGCAGAGAGCAATTCATGCTACCAAAACCAAAATTCCTTATAAGTGGACTGCTTGCAAGTAATTTATTTACTTGGCTAACTCAAACACTGCATATATATTTACAAGAAAATTTCAAGGCAGTGTGTTAGATATACGTATGGTTTTTTGTTGAATTTTGTTTACTTTAGATACAGTGAAGTTCTAAATCGAAACTGGTAAACAAGAAATAACAAGAAAAAATAACAAATTGATTTGCCTTATCACTTGTCAGAGGAAGATCTCAAGTATTACACGAGCAAATATGAGAAAAAAGGCTTCACTGAAGGCATAAACTATTACAGAAATGTAGATTTGTACGTTTGTTTTAACCTGATTATGATTACATATATTCACTTATGTTACTATCAAGACGAATACCTGATACTTAAGGAATCTAAAAATAAAATGCAAATTTGTTTACCTCTTTCCAAAGCTCCTAAGAAAAAAATAACAAGAAATACAACATGATGTTAAACGGTCTCGCACTGTCGCATATATGTAAAATGTGTTTAGCAACATAATGTGACAATAAAAGAAACATCAAGTAACTTCAAACCCAAAAACTAAATGCTTCAAAAAAAAACTCACCATGGTCAGATGTCGGCGATTACCCTCGGCTTTGGAGGACTCACGGTAGCTGGCGACTCGGCGGCAATCATCCAAATACTGCCCACCCCGAGACTGAAAAGTGAAACCAAGGTTGTACAGGGGACTGCAACTAGAACGGTGGTGTCCGTTTTACGTGGGTAGCCTGGGGGCTAATTCGGTGTTGGCAAAATTTTGAGAGAAGAGGAATAAAAAATCAAAAAAGCACAGCACAAGTGTTTTATGAGAATTGATTTAAATTTTTTCTTCACCGAAACGACGCAGTTTTAGGCCCCATGAAACGGCGCCATTTTAAAAGTATTATTTAGAAAACAAATGTCGGTTTGGGAATTCCCGACCCATTCGGGAATTTTTGGAATTCCTGAACGGGATCAAAAATTTTCCGAACCCGATCCAGCCCGTTCGGGACAAAAAATTCTATCCCGAACGGATCCCAAACCCATTCCTATTCCCATCTTGACCTGAAATTTTAGGACGGGTCGGGTTCGAAAAATTTACCCACCCATACTGAGAAGTTGGCACTGGCTCTAATAGTGTCAGGAAGAAAACTGCGGCCTTACTTTTAGGGCCATATCATTATTGTCCTTACCAATCAGTCGTTGAGGAAAATCCTGTATAAACTAGATTTATCAGGTCAGTTGGTCAGATGGACCATAGAACTGAGCAATTTTGGCATACAGTTTAGGCCCCAAATAACTATTAAGAGGCAAGGCTTAGTCGATTTCATAGACGAATGCACCAATGGGGATACAGAAGTTGAAGAATTAGATCAGCAAGCTCTCCAAAAAAGCGTGACATAGATACTCTATATAGACGGGGCATCTAACCTATAAGGATGTGGTACGGGAATCGTCTTTATTAGCCCAAGTGGAGACGAAGTTAGTTACACTATACAGTTTAGTTCAAAGCCTCTAACAATGAAGCTGAATACGAGGCTGTCTCAGTCGAACTAAGGGTTACTCAGGCTCTAGCAGTGAAAGAAATGCTAGTAAATAACGATTCTCAACTGATACTAAATCAAGTAAATGGCAATTTTGAAGCTCAAAAAAAGAGAAAGATGGCCTACTTGGCTAAAGTAAGGAGTTAGATCAGTCGATTTGATAAAGTAAAAGTAGAGTTGATCCCAAGAAGTGAAATTCATGGCTAGTTAGAATCCTCCAATAAAATAGTTAAAAAAAACTACCCAAAAAAAAGCTAACTGATAAGAATGAAGGATGACTAGAAGAAGTTCTAGAGGTACTTTAGGCACTGCAGACCATAGCAAGACAACAACTAGTGAAACATTATTTTCATTGGCTTTTAACTATGAAGCAATAATTCTCGTCGAGATCAAAATCTTGACACACTGGGTGTTATACTTCTCTGAGGTGGCTAATAACGAACTGATCAGGGGATGACTAGATTCAATTGAACAGTTAAGGGAGAGAGCTCAGGTTCGAGTAGCTGTCTACCAATAAAAGGCCACCAGGTACTATAACAAGAGGGTCAAAGTAAGAGAATTTAGATAATGTAACCTGGTGTTAAAAAGAGTCGTGCTAAATACAAAGAATTCAACAGACAGAGTCCTCGGATCAATCTGGGAAGGACCCTATAAAGTTGTCAAGCACTTGAAAGGAACTTATGAGCTTAAAGGAGTGGATGGATTCACTATGAGAAAGCCAAGGAATGCTGACTTACAGAAGAAATACTATCCTTAGATCTTTATTTTTCTTTTTAATGCATTACATACTCGTTATGTAAGGACAATCTTTGTTAATAAAAGTGTTATTTCTTTGTATGTGCCCCGCATAAATGGTTTCTTAGAATTTGAATCAAACAAATATTAGTATTTACAAATAATCAACATTGAAGATGGCAACGCCCTTAGAGGTATACTCCGTAAGGGGAAACACTCATAAGGTTACTGATGCGATATTTCTATATTATAAAATTAAGTGATAGCACAATGCAGCGAGATTTAAGTGATAGCAATATAGAGAAAACCTAGGATTAATACTATCCCTCAATATTCTTTCTAATGATTAATCTTCTAATATTTAACTCACTTAGTCTTTATTATTGATCAAGATGCTAATATATTCACAAGCCTCTTCCAAGGTCATGCAAGTATACCTTAATTTACCAAATACCTATATTCCTATGGTACTTGTAATAAACTAAGATTTATTAAGATTAGGTCTTATTAATCATACATGCCAACTAGGTATATTCCTATCCTAAGTTGAAACTTGCATATGTAACATTAAATGTTACTCTACAATCATGTATCAAATTACCTAGGTCTAAATATATTGATTCCTCTTCCGAGTTTATCAGCATATTACCAACTCATTCACCATATATTGGCCAGATATATTGAAGCATTAAACACAAGTAATTTAAATAATAAAGGACTAATTTTATTAAATACTAAAAGATATGGCAATTTAAGCGCACATATTGAGTTCAAATATTAACCCTAGAAAATAAATTAGTTCATAGCTATAAGAGAATCACAGCAATAAAAATAAAATTAAAACATGATACAATCAATCGCAAACCGATGTAGACATCGAATTGCTCTTGATTGATGTTGCTCTGGATTCTTGGTGCTTTGAACTGCTCTAAGTTCTCTTTTTCTTGCTCTAGGTTCTTCTCTGGTTTCCCCTTTACGTCTGGGGTCGAGTGGCATTTTATAGGGTTTGATTTGAACTTGAAAAACTCAATTCTGGTCGCACTAGGATTCGCACTACCGCTGGGGTGATACACTTCTGTCGCTAGGGCGCTACATGAAAACGGCTTCATCGCTGGAGCGGTGGGATTATAGTGCTGGGGCATTGGACCGTCGCTGGCGCGATGAATCTTTGGCACTGGGGCGGCATATGCGACTTCAATAGGTCGTATTTTGTATTTTGGTTACTATTCCAGTGCTGGGGTGACAATCCTCGTGGCGCTGGGGCGATGGACACATACTTTGAAAACATTTTATTCAAGTCCCTATAAATAACAATAAAGCACATAAATAGCCATTTATTCTCATAAAACAATAAAATATCAAAGTAAAAACATGAGAAAATATATGACAATTTTTCCCTTATCAGTTACCTACAAACCACCAGGCAGGATAACGCTTTAAAAAAAAACCTATAGAGGTGCGCCACTCGAGAGGTTGACCAAGAAGATATTAAAAAATAACACTCTATATAAGGGTAACACTCATGAGGTTACCCACAGATCACCGGACAAGGTAACTCTTTCCAAGGAGAATCTTATGGATGTGCAGCACCCAAAAATAAGTTGACCAAGAAGACATTGAAAATGGTAACACCATTGAGGTAATACTCTATAGGAGGCAGCACTCACAAGGTTACCCATAGACCATCGGACAAGGTAACGCTCTCAGAGGAGAACCCTACGGAGGTGCGGCACTTAAGGAGTTGACCAAGACGGTAATAAAAAATAACACTCCGTAGGGGGCGACGCTCATGAAGTTACCCACAGACCACTGGATAGGGTAACGTTCTTAAATGAAAACCCTACAAATGTGTAGCACCCAAAAAGAGGCTGACTAGGAAGACATTAAATACGATAACGCCCTTAGAGGTATACTCCATATGGGGCAGCATTCATGAGGTTACCCACAGACCACCTGACAGAGTAATGCTCTCAGAGGAGAACTCTACAGAGATGTGGCACTCAATGGGTTCACCAAGAAGATATAAAAACAAACACTCTATAGAGGGCAGCACTCATAAAGTTAACCATAGACCAACAGACAGGGTAACGCTCTCAGAGAAGAACCCTACAGATATGTAGCACCCAAAACGAGGCTGACCAAGAAGACATTGAAGACGACAACGCCTTTAGAGGTATACTCTATAAAGGGTGGCGCTCATGAGGTTACTTATAGACCACCAAATAGGGTTAACGTTCTTAGATGAAAACCTTACGGAGGTATGGCCCTCTAGGGGTTGACCAAAAAGATATTAAAAAATAATACTTCGTAGAGGGCAGCACTCGTAAGGTTACCCACAGAGCACCAGACATGGTAACGCTATCAGATAAGTGAACAGCTTCAACTAATCTCGAAGGCTGAGTAGTAATGACATCAGATAGAGCCTAGACTTGGTTAGATACAATGAGAGCAGTTGACTGGTTCTCACCAAGGGGAGCAGTTGTTTGGGCCTCACCAAAGGAAGCAGCTATCTGATTCTCACTAAGGGGAGCAGCTGCCACAGTAGTGGTAGCATCGGCAAAAGCAGGATTAACCACCTCAGTAGTTTCCTAAACTTGGGAAGTCTCCCTTTTAAAGGATTGGCCCTAGTGGCCAAGTCCCACATCCATTGAAGGTTGATCTCAGGATAATTTTCTTCAAAGAGACTGATTGACCTTTAGAAGCCCTCTACTCTGTTAGGGTATGTACTTACGTGCCATCCTTGTTTGTATAAATATTGATTTGATAATATTTATAATATGTATCTTTTGTTAAATCTCTAATACTCTTTATTAAATTGTAATGATGCTTGTCACATTACAGATAATGTATAATCTAAAAAGGTTTAGATCTAGTCTAAAAGAGTTTAGATTGGTTCTAAGGGTTAACAAAGCTGATGATTATAAATACTAACAGTTAGTACTATTAAGAGTTAGTAGGTTATAAAAGTCAGCGAGTTCTAAATAGTATATCCTATAAAACCGTCAATAGTGGGTCCTTTAAAGTTTGGTAGTATATGTGCTCGTTTAACCTGAGCGCCACGGTGGACTTGTGGGTGATCCACTACACTTTGGTTCCATGAATGTCAGAGACATTTCATGATCTAATCACCATGTGTCGTTGGGTGTGGTCCGATGCTCATAGAGTCTGGTGTATGTAAATATGAGATCCGTCAGCTCACAAGATTGGATGAGCATATAGGGATTTAACGATACTGATATATATCCCTGCTCATCTAGGGTATATGTGACGGAATGATTATATGTATGCATTTTGACCTCAACTTGTATGGTCTAACATGCCAATTTGTAATATTCATAACGTGTGCTTAGGGAATCGATCATAAACTCATGAAATAGCTCTATTTGACGAATCGAGCGTGGACTTACAGACTCCTGCAATATGAAGTATACTTGTTGTGCACTAGGACAGCGTAATATTTATTTTAGAAATTCTCAGGATGCGTGCGTATTAATACTTAAATGTTAAGTACAATTAATTAGATAATAATTATTATTGATCAATTAAATAGTGGCACGTGGCACACAGTGAGTCCTCAGTTAGTTAACTCCAGTGTAGGTTTAGTGGGACCTACATTGAATTAAATGAAGGCTAAGGGTAATGTTACTTTATTAATTATTTAATTGTTATATAATTGAAATATAATTTATTTAATTGTTAAATGAATTATTGATTTAACTATGGTTAATAGTTAACCAAAAGTATTAGTTAAATAAGATATTTATTTAACTAAACTAAAGTTAAGTTAGTTAACCATAGTTTGGTTAAAAGTTATTAATATCTAAATTTAACTTAAGTGATAAGTTAATTTAACCTAACTAGAATTTATATATTAAATTAATCTAAATATTTGTTACTTAATAATTAAATAATAATTAACCTAACTAGAGTTTTAATTAACTATTGAGTTAAGTTAAAATGCTTTAATACAACAAAATAAAAATAAAAACAAAATGAAAGGGTGTTAGAAAAACATTTGGGTGTCCAGCCATTGGAGAGCAAAATAGAAGAAGAAATTGTTTCTTCATTTTTAAGTGTAAGAGTTACACTTCATAATTCATCTTGTTCTTTAATTAATATAAGCCACCATTAGAAAATAGTTCAAGAGTTGAATTAATTGATTAAGAGTTATTCAATTTGGTTTAATGAGTTAAACTATTATTGGATTGGGTTGTTGTACTACCTGATCAATCACACCATGTTGATTATTAGAACTGCCCACCAGCAAATGCTTCGGGCAGATTCCTAGAAAAAATAGTCCAAAAACTTAAAAGGTATAAATTTCTCAATTCTATTTTAATTTGATTAAAGAGCATAAAATGTGTTCATGATTGTTTAAATGCTCATGTTGCATATTTGATGCGTGTATATATATATATATAATGCGTATATATTGATAATGAATACAAAAATCACACTGCACCTTAGGAAAAACCTTCGTCATGGTCAACAGACTAGTGATAATAGCATAATGGCAATAATATATTTAGCACCTTAACTTAGATATTTTACTTTAAACCATGAATATTTGTCTATTTATTTATTTTCTAAATCTTAAATAGGTGCATGAGAGAAAATATGACACATAGGATTAAACAGGAGGTGATTTGAATGAGAAATGAGTGAGATGCGCTTAAACGTCAAAAGTGATGCAGCACATAGCTGGGCGCCCATTGAAGAACACCAGTCTCATGTTTCCCGTTCCCAGCACCGTGGCGCCCATGCGATGTATAAATACCTTTCTCACCTATCCTATTTGAACTTGGATTTGAAGCTCTTCGCACTTAGGGTTTCTCATACCAACAAAATACTCTTTTGAGGCAAAAATAGAGAGACTGGGCGGGGAGAAAAAAGGTAAGCAATGGATACACATCCAATTTAAGAGATCAAAGAAAATTTATTGAAGATTGAAGAATCAAATCTTGAGCATTTAAGTCAAGAGCAAGAAGAACAACTCAGGATGTCACTTATGTTATTTTCTTCCTTAACTTTAAGAGATGATCATGTTCATTATATTTTTGTATTCTTGCTTTGATACACTTGTTGTAAGCATGAGCTAAGTACTTTTGCTCTAGGGTTAGATGTTCTTTAACCTAGTAAGTAATTGAATCTTTTAAACTCTTAATTATGAACTTAATATCCCATAATTGATTCAATCTATCTGTACTTAATGCTTTCATTATACCTGATCACTATTTTGAATGTGTAGAAATCATAATAACTTTGACAAAAGGGATTCATGTGTTTGGCCTAGGGTAGATTGATACATGATCATAGGGTAACATCTATGAGTTCCATCTAGGATAAACATATACCTATGTGGCATGTATGGCTTGATTTAGACTTGTTCTTAATGAGTTACATCTTATTTGGATTACTATAAACAAATAGGTAATTGTTAGAGTGTGATATTATCATTTGACTTTCAACAGAACTTTATGATGAAATCAATATCTAGCTGTTTACGCTCAAAATATAATATGACTATCACAGTATAGATTGAGGTATCGATCCCACGAGGAAGCTTTTGGCAAAATAGGTTGGTAAAGTAAAATATTAAAGCGCTAGCAAAGGATAAAATTAATTGATTTAAGTGGATGAGATAGAATTGTCTATGAATTGAGAAAAATATCTTATGATGATTTAAGTAAGACTTTGAGAATCACAATTATGCTTTATAAATCTACTCTACACTTTGATTCAATATTTATAACTTAATTGACAGTTTTACATCTAAACAATCAATCGAAAAATATGTAAAATATAGCACATTTGATAGCACATGCATTTGGTATGACTAAACTCTTTTGCAAATATTAACACAAATCATGTCTATTTATACAAGTTATCTAAGATCGACAATATATCATTTTGACAATATTGCAATAAAAGATCAACTTGAATATCAAACATTTATTGCCTTTACATGTTACCCAAGATCGACAATATATCAATTTGACAATATTGCAGTAAAAGATTAACATATAAAATAATGTAACCAATAACAATTATAATTCAACAAGAATCACATACGAAAAGTATGACTAAATATATATGAGACATAAGAATTATAACCTTTGGATTATAGAAAATAAAATAGATAAGAGATTAATCAAAACCAAACTTACAAACATTTGTAGATTTTGACAATGAATCAAAGCATAGAAGTAGATTTATTACATATAAAAGTTCATCTCTTAGCCTTGTCAAGAACTCTACCCTAAATTACAATACATGTTAATAAGAAGAAAAACAAAAAGAGAATTATCTAATATTGAAAACGTCCTAAGAGTCTCCTTATATAGGCAATGAATGGAAGAATGGAAATATGTCATGTGTGACATCAATCTTCAATAATTTTAGACCAATAACTCGTTCACCCACTTGCAGCATATTTTTGATAATGTAACTGACCGATGTAGCCTCTGTGGCTGACATAAAAGTTGTATAATTTTGTCTCTTCTTTCCATAGGCATTGATTTCATGCAAATTGGATGAGTATCCAATGAGATATGAGCAAAATTTTAAAGATACATCAGATTTCGACCAACAACCATTTTACCCACTTGCAATGCAATTTAGTCCATGATAACGGCTGATTTGGACTTTACCATCAACATAAGAGTTGTTGATAATTAAGTCAGTATTTCACAGCTTCAAGAATTATACCAATTGAGTACGTATTGTGTCATATACGGTCTAAATACATGAGTTGGATTAAGCTGGGCGAAAGTTATAGTCCGATTCTATTATATCTCAATTTTTGGCCCATAATATGTGATTTGGCTTTTCTACTATTCAAGTTTGTGTAATATTAAGTCATGTTACTACAAGTTCAAGAATTTCTTCATTTCAATTTCTATATTGAGAGTTATGCCTATTTTACCTAAACCTGTGCAAATAACATTCATTAATCATAATTTAAGGATAACACTTTATTTCAAGCTAAAAGTACAAAAATACTAAAATTAGTGACATTAAATGGTGACTGAATCTCTTAATAAATATACATTTTCTTATGTTCATCACTAGCTAATCAATTGTTAGTAAAGGAATAACTAAGGGGTTAAAAAATTCAATGAAATATTAAGAGATACGTCGAAACCCTAAATTACTTTTTAAACTAGTGATTTTTATCTTTGAGTGCTTGTGATATTTAATTATGTTTAATTTGATAGCGGTAGTGTAGTTAGTTAAACTCCATCTTAAAATTTTTTCAAGATAAAGGTAAAATAGAGTAATTTTAGTAATTGATTCAAGAAATTTATACAATAATCTCTGTGGGATCGATAACTGGACTTACTCCTATATTATTTGATACGAAAGCATGCACTTGCGCTAGGCTATTAAAGCATACAAGAAGTTTTTGATGCCGTTGCCGGGGACTATTTTATCTATTCTTAGATCGATACTAATACCATACTATCTTACTTTTACTTCAGATTTTATTTTATTTTATTATTATTTTATATTCTTCTTTTCCTTTTATTTCAGTTTTAGTTACCATCTTTATTTTTTATTTTGACAGTTCATGCGAAGAACCAAAAGTGAAGATTTAACTTCTTTTCATCCTAAGATTGAAAGAACATTCCAAAGACTTCGATGTGAACAACATCAAAATAGAAATATGGCAAAGAATCACGACAATATCAATAATTCAGTGTTTGAGCCTATGAATCCGTAGAGATCATTAAGGGATTATGTTGTTCCTATAACAGAAGGCATTCAATCTAGTATTTGGTGCTCCACTATTGATGCATATAACTCTGAGATCAAGTCAAGTACTATTCAAATACTTAAGGAATCTATGCAATTCAGTGGAGTTCCCAATGACAATCCCAACATGCACATCGTGAATTTCTTGGAGATTTGCGATACATTCAAGTTCAATGGAGTCTCAGATGATGCCATCAAGTTGTGGCTATTTTCTTCTTTATTAAAGGATAAGGCTGAGAGCTGGCTGATGTCATTACCATCAGGATCCATATCAAGGGGGTGACCTAGCACAGAAGTTTTTAGCAAAATTTTTTCCACCAGTTAAGACAGTAAATATGAGGAATAACATCACCTCATTTGTGCAGATTGAAGGTGAGTCATTATATGAGGCATGTGAGCGATTCAAGGACATGTTGAGAAAATTTTCTCATCATGGAGTTCCTAAATAGTTATTAGTCCAGACGCTCTATAATGGGCTAGTAGATCATTTAGGGACAATTGTCAACGCTACTGGAGGAGCTCTAATGAATAAGTCTATAGATGAAACATATGAGTTACTGGAAGAGATGGCATCAAATAGTTATCAATGGCCTGCTGAAAGAGTTACACCAAGAAAGGTTGTTGGAGTTCATGAGATTGATGCATTCAATACATTAGCTGTACAAATCAACATTTTAACCAAGAGATTTGATTCTATAAATATTGTTAAGACCCAAAATATGACTTGTGACTTCTGTGGTGACAATCATATATATGGGCAATACATTGAGTCAGCAAACTATATGGGAAACTATAATAGACATCAGAATAATCCACACTCAAACTATTATAATCTGGGGTAGAGGAATCATCTTAATTTTTCTTGGGGTAACAACCAATGGCAATAACTTAAACATAACCTACCCAGATTTCATCCCCTACAAGAGAAGAAATTAAACTTGGAAGAAATATTTATGCAGTGTATGAAGTCTAATGATGCTATCTTACAAAATTATTCTGCATCTTTGAAAACTCTAGAGACTCAAATGGGGCAACTTGTTGCAGCCTTAAATAACCGACCTTAAGAGACTTTACTAAGCAACACTGAAGTTAATCCAAGAGGGGATAAAGAGTAATGCAAGGCTGTCTCTTTGAGAAATGGTAAAGAGTTATAGTCAAACAGTGCAGAAGTGGAGAAAAATGCAGTAAGTGATGAAGAAAACAGTGCAAAAATGCAAAACAAATGCAGAAAAATTTAGATGCAGCAACACAAACTAGTAAAGCTTAGAAAAAACTTGCAGTTCAGCCTCTCCATCCACCTCCACCATTTCTTTAGAGGCTACAAAAACAGAAGTTAGACAAGTAGTTTTTGAAGTTTTTAGATTTCTTCAAGAAAGTTCACTATAACATACCTTTTGCGGATGCTTTGAAGCAAATGCCAAGTTATGTGAATTTTATGAAAGATAACTTATAAAAAAAAGAGATTAACTAAGTATGAAACCGTGGCACCCACCGAAGAATGTAGCATAATCTTGCAAAAGAAATTGCCGTCAAAATTGAAAGATCCAAGTAGTTTCACTATACCATGCACTATTGGGGAGAAATTTTTTGGCAGAGCATTATGTTATTTAGGTGCGACCATTAACCTAATGCCATTATCCATCTACAAGAAATTAGGTCTGGGAAAGGCTAAACCTACTAATGTCACCTTACAATTAGCCGACCGTTCACTCACGTATCCAATGGGCATTATTGAAGATGTTTTTGTCAAGGTTAATAAGTTTATCTTTCCAGTAGACTTTATAGTGTTGAATATGGATGAGGATTATGAGGTACTCATCATACTAGGAAGATCATTCTTAGCCACAAGAAGAACCTTTATTGATGTTCAAAAAGGGGAATTAACTATGAGGGTGCAAAATGAAAAAGTAACATTCAATGTTTTCAAAACCATAAGAAGGCTAAGTGAGGAAAAGGAATGTATGAGCATTGATGTTATTAACAGATAAGTACATGATATTTTCAACAAAAATAGCATTGAGTATTCTCTAGAAGATGTTATGGTAAATACAGTCTAGGTAGAGAGAAGCGAAGCTCAAGAGTACCTACAAGCTTTAAGCATTTCTACAAGTTGACAAATTCAAAATGAGAGTTGAACCTCTAGATAGACCAGAAGGCTTACAAACTCATATTAAGCCTTCTATTGAAGAACCTTTTGAATTAGAGTTAAAACCCTTTCCGAGTCACTTAGGTATGCATTTCTTGGAGAATCTTCTATTTTACCAGTCATAGTTTCTGTACAACTTGATGAATCATAGGTAGAAAAATTGTTAAGGGTCTTAAAAGATCATGAGACAGCTATAAGATGGACAATTGCTGACATCAAGGGAATCAGTCCCTTATTTTACATGCATAAAATTCTGTTAGAGAAAGGGCACAAGGCTATAATAGAGCATCAAATGCGCTTAAATCCAGTAATGACAGATGTAGTAAAGAAGGAGATTATTAAGTGGCTAGATGCAGGGATTATTTACCCCATTTCTGATAGCTCATAGGTAAGTCCGTTGCAATGTGTATCAAAGAAAATAGGAATCACTATAGTGGAAAATAAGAACAATGATTTAATCCCCATTAAGACTGTCACTGGTTGGAGGATAGGTATGGACTACCGGAAGCTAAATAAAGCCACTCGTAATTATTATTTTTCCTTACCCTTCATTGATCAAATGTTGGATAGACTAACCGGACATGATTATTATTGCTTTTTGGATGGATATTTCAGCTATAATCAGATTGTAATTGCTTCTGAAGATCAAGAAAGGACCACGTTCACTTGCCCATATGGTATATTTGCCTTCCGAAGGATGCTTTTCAGACTATGCAATGCTCCAGTAACTTTTCAACGTTGTATGATGGCCATATTTTTTAGATATTATAGAGTACTTCATGGAGGTATTTATGGATGAATTTTCTATTTTCGGCAACTCATTTGATCAATGCCTTGATAATCTAGCATTTGTGCTCAAATGGTGTGAAGATACCAATTTAGTGCTCAACTGGGAAAATTGCCACTTTATGGTCAAAGTGTTGGTGTTGTGTGCGTGTACACCGTTTTACGAGTGAATTTGTTCATTTTAAATCATTTAAAATATTGCATGTCTTACATGTAATATCTCATAGTGAAATAAATATACACGCATAATAATCTCATTACTCTAATGAGATTAGGAGACTCACCCTCGAAACATACTTTGAACAATTCTAATTAGGGACATGGTGGGCTTCCTCAAGTTAAAATAGTAGCTTCTCTTTTCAGAATATCTAAAGCAACTCTTTGCTTCTATTAAATTTTTATTTCTCAAAGAACTTGAGGTTAACTCTTTAACCTCGAGAAATTGAAACAAGTTCTATTTCATTCATCTATTAAACTCTCGGATATCAGTTTTATATATAGGCAACTTTTGCCTTTGAATAAGCCAATAAAAGAAGACCACTTTGACAAGTGGTCTTTGATGACTTGACATTTAGACGAAGCCAACAGCTGCTTTCATTTGCTGAGTAACAAGACCAATTTGGTTGGCAAATCAAATAGTCAATTAATGGCATATACTTCTCAAATAGTTACCAGCTCGTGCAAGAAAATTGAATCAAATTTAATCCAATTTGTATGAATTGATTTTAGCTAATGACAATTCAACACATTTGTAATATTTTTTTATTCGTCCAATTATTATGCAACAAGTTATAATTACTTTTGTTTTAGCCGATTAAATAAGAACATATTTCATATAATAATCTAATAGAAAGAAAACAATAAATGTTAATTGAAACAAAGATTAATTCAAATACAATATACAGTTGATTGAAAATTTTTATTTTCATTTTTTTTATAAAATTTTTATTTATTAATATTCAAATTAGTACCCATACTAATTATTGACACAATTTGAGATATACACTAAGTAGATAAAAATGTCAAGTCTTATTTGACATAATTTTAAGTTTAACAATTAAACCTTAACTACTCCCCGAGAGACTTTAAAGTAAATGAGTAAATAATTAATTTAATTTAAACAAAATAACAATTATTTTATTTAAATGGTAACTATATCTACCAATGCACAATTTAGTACCCATACAAATTATTGACATAATTTGAGATATACACTAGGTAGATAAAAGTGTCAAGTCTCACTTGGCACAATTTTAGGTTTAACAATTAAACCTTAGCTACTCCCCAAGAGACCCTAAAATAAATTCATATTTTTAAAACTTCCCAGATCGAACAATTTGATCCGATGCGCTACCCACATGCTAACGCGTACACTTCATATAGTGAGACTCTCTCGGCTCACACCCATTTTGTCTCAAGGAATATTTCTATAAGTCTATAACCGATGTTCCACACACATACACGTTATAGATAATACAAAATGGTGAGTTAAATCATACAAGTTGAGGTTAATCTATATTCGTACAATCCCTCAATCATTAATATCATGAAAGAGTGGAGACATAGATTAATAGCGTCAAGTCCCCTATTACTCAACCATAAACTTATCTCTTTTTATTCATATTCTAATAAATAATATATGTAAATTCATTTGTAATATTATTTAATCTACAGGAAACTCTTTCCCGGGTTAAATGCTTATAGCCATAAGACTTCTTAGAATACAATTTTAGAGCATCTGGATATTTGACTCACCCATATGAGTTGACGGATCCCATATCTACACACACCGAACTCCATAAGCATCGAACTATACCTAGCGACACCCAGCAGTCAGACCATGAAAGGTCTCTGACATGTGTGGAACCTAAGTATGATGGATCACTCGTAAGCCCACCGTGGTGCTCAGGTCTAGGGACCACAAATACTACTCAACTCAAGAAGACCCTCCAGTAACGGATTTATGGGAAATCTATTAGAGGTCTTCATTGAGTCTAGTTCAGTATCCAATCCTTACTAAATACATGTATATCTATACGAGCTTCCACTAAACTCATGATTTGCTAAGATTAACCATCTAGACTATATAGACATACACTGATCTATATTAATCGATTCCATTTGATAGACTACTTCGGTGGAAATAGATTAGGAACATTTAATTTGAGAACATATTTGCACAATAACATTTCCTAACAACTCTTGCAACTATTTGTAACTATGTCATTGTTAGTATATTCTCGGGTCTTTGTCTTATTTCAAACAAGGTTCTAACTCTTTAGACCTAATCTGAACTCTTTCAGATCAATATAATGTCCAAAATGTTACAAGCATCTTACCTAATAAACTTAATTAGCGATTTAATAAAATATTTATTTATTACATAAGTATGAAAATACAATATTCATACAAAATTAGGATAGCACATAAGCACAAATCCTAACACAAAGAAGGCATAGTTTTAGGACATAAAATTTGTGCCCATGGTATTGAAGTTGATAGAGCGAAGATAGAAACCATCGAGAAGTTGCCACCACCGACTAATGTGAAAGGAGTGCGGAGCTTTCTTAGTCATATCGAATTTTATCGACGATTTATAAAAGATTTCTCCAAGATCTCCAAACCTTTATGCAACTTACTAGAGAAAGATGTGCAGTTTCATTTTGATGATGTTTGTCTTGAAGCTTTTGAACTATTGAAGAAGAAGCTTACCACTACACTAATCATTATAACATTAGATTGGAACTTACCTTTTGAAGTAATGTGTGATGCAAGCGATTTAACTGTGGGTGTTGTACTAGAACAACATCAAGAGAAAGTGTTTCGCATAATATACTATATAAGAAAGACTCTTAATGATGCGCAGTCTAATTAACTACCACAAAACAAGAGCTTCTTGCGGTGGCCTTTTCTTTTGACAAGTTTCGTGCTTACCTCATTGGAGTCAAGGTCACAATCTTCACCAATCATTCAGCAATTAAATACCTCATCAACAAGAAAGATGCTAAACCAAGGCTTATTCAATAAGTTCTCCTACTGCAAGAATTTGATCTAGAGATCAAAGATAGAGAATGAGCTAAAAACCAAGTTGAAGATCATCTCTCTCATTTGGAAGCATCAAATCAATACCAAGAGAAGATCCAAATCAATTAAACCTCTTTAAATGAACAACTCCTTGCAACACAACATCATGAGATCCCATGGTATACTGATATTGTCAATTATTTAACTTTTGGCCTAACACCTCATAATTTGACTTTTCAGCAAAAGAAAAAGTTCCTCTATGAAACAATATTTTATTTTTGGGATGAGCCATTTCTTTACAGATCATATACAGACTAAATCCTTTGAAAATGTGTCCTTAAAGAAGAAACTCAAGACATCTTACACCATTGTTATGCATCTGGTTATAAGGGACATTTTGCGGGCAACAAAACAGAGTTAAGGTACTTCAATCTGGTTTTTATTAGCCGACATTATTTAAAGATGGATATTCTTTTGTTACAGGGTGTGATGGATGTCAACGGACGAGGAACATCTCCAAAAGACATGAAATGCCATAGCGAAACATTCTAGAGGTTGAAATTTTTTACGTTTGGGGAATAAACTTCATATGACCGTTTTCACCATCTCAAAACAACAATTATATACTTGTAGTTATGGATTACATTTCAAAATAGGTTGAGGCAGTAGCGTTACCAATAAATAAGGCGAGCACAGTGATTAAGTTTCTCTAAAAGAACATATTCACGAGATATAGAACCTCGAGAGCAATTATAAGTGATGAGGGCTTACATTTCTGCAATAAATATTTTTCAACCCTCTTGCTAAATATGGGGTCAAGCACAAGACGGCCACTGCATATCATCTTCAAACAAGTAGACAAGTTGAAGCCTCTAATCGACAAATAAAATGTATCCTGGAGAAGATGGTTAAACCAAGCTAAAAGGATTAGGTATTACACTTGGATGATGCTTTATGGGCATATCGTACTGCTTACAAAACCCCAATTAGTATGTCTCCATTTCGTTTGATCTTTGAAAAATCTTTTCACCTACCTTTGGATTTGGAAAATAAAGCTTATTGGGCTATTAAAGCCCTTAATTTCGATCTTTAAGCCATAGGTGAGAAACAATTACTTTAACTAAATGCCATGGATAAGTTTTGTCTACAAGCATATGAGAATGCTAAGCTTTACAAGGAAAAGACGAAATGATTGCATGATAAGAAGATACTTCAGTGTTCATTTGAAAAAGGACAACTAATGCTGCTTTACAATTCACGTCTGAAGTTATTTCTTGAAAAGCTCAAGTCCCGATGGTTTGGACCATTCCAAATTATCACGGTATATCCAAATGGAGCGGTTGAAATTAAAGATCCAAATAATCAAGTTTCATTTACAGTAAATGGCTAGCGCCTCAAGAATTATCATGGAAGATATATAGATCAGTAGAAAGTCAAAGTTGATCTAATGGATCATAAGTAACTACAGGATTACCACGTCAAGCCGAAGACGTTAAACTAAACACTTCTTGGGAGGTAACCCAAGTTAAGTATCCTTTGATTTTAATTATTTTTTTTAGTGTTATTTTTCTCCTTATTTAGTTCTTTTTTTTTTCATGAGTATTTTTTTTTAGGTTGCAAGTTTGTAACAAAAACAAAGGCTTTCGGGTGCAGCGCTGGCACCTGGGCATAAATATACCTAAGAACTTATGAGCGTTGTGGCGATCAGTAGCCAGCACCGTGGCACCCACACAGGAGAAGCTATTTAAATGGTTCTCCCCCCTTTTCTTTATACCTTCATCCCTTTTCTCTCTCAAACACCACATAAGCCCTTCTCAATCTCATATCTTCCATCCTTCATCTTACACTCAAATTAACAACACCCACACACTCCATTTAGACTACAATTCATTACCCACTTAGATTAACACCACACTAGCACACACAATTCATCCAATCATTCTTATTCATCACAACTTCAAATCATTCTCTACGCTAGCATTCACTATTCCAAGGTACAAATTTCTCTCTTTTCTTACTTTTTTTTCTTTTTCTTTATTTTTTTTTCTTCTTTATTATATAGTTTTCATTGCATAATTAGTTTGTTCTATTATGATTATTATGCATTGATTAATGATTCCAAAAAAAATTAAATAAATAAAAAATAAAATAAATTTCTATACATGAATGTTTGTGAAGAAATACACTATATGTATGCTTAAATTGGTTAATTGCTTGATGTCTAATGCTTTATACTTGAAGTCTTTTACTAGCAATCATAGATTCATATTGTTACCTTGAGCATAAAGCACATAATATCATTATTAGGAGTTTCTATATATGTGAAATTTTTTAGGCAAGTGGTCAGATGATGCAAGTATTACTACATTATTGTTGCCTATACATGTGTAGTGATGCCATATTAATAGTTATAAGTGGGGAGTGATATTTTATAATGGGTGTTGGTAATGTATGATGAGAGAATGGACATGTGAATATGAGTAAGGTAGTGATTTTGGGCTAAAAAAAGTAATAAATGGTACATATTTATGAGTTGATATTGCAATGTTTAAGAGACAGTTACTGTCAATATTAGGAGTGCTCATTATTGTTGTTACAGGTATTCAATGGCACCCAAGAAATCAAAGAAGTCAATTGCATCATCCTCTGCAGGCTATGATACTAACAAGTTTGTTTCCAAAGAAGCCTCAAACTTATATCACTTGTTCATAGTCAAACGCACAATCATTCCTGAAAGAGGCTTCGAAATCACTGGAGGGGCCTATTCAAGAATCTAAAAAATTATTGTAGATAAGGGTTGGGGACGATTATGCACACAACCAAATATAGCAGTTATTCCAGTAGTAAGAGAATTCTATACTAATGGCAAAGAACACAATTATGGAAAAGTACAAATCAGAGGCAGAACTGTTCACATCCACAATGAGGTTATCAATAGATACTATAGGGTACCCAACATACAAAGAGATAACTATATCGAGCTCCACCGAAATCCAAATTATGAATTCGTCATCCACTATTTGGCTACCACAGATGCTCAATAAACGATGTCTGAAAGCACACCGGTCTCATTTCCCACACGCTACATGTGTAGAGAATTTAAAGCGTGGCACTATTTCATAGATGCCAAGTTAATGCCAGTAAGTCACATGAGCACGGTAATAAGAAAGAGAGCTTTCCTTCTGTATGCCATTCTTATAAGGAAGATAATCGATATTGACAAAGTGATTAGAGACACAATCCTCTTTGGCCTCGATCATCCAAAGTAAAGCATCTACTGCCCATTGCTAATTACAACACTCTGCATTAAAGATGGAGTCTAGTGGACATCATCAGAAGAAATGCTTCCTCCAGCACATGTCTTGGACAACAATAAAAATGCTATAATAGTTAATGGTCTAGCCTACGACCCCGATCTATGACCACCTCTACAACAATGACTAGCAGTACAACTGACTATACATCAAAGGCTGACAAAGTTAGAGAATGCCTTCACCTCACACCAGCAGTAGACTACCTCTTATGCAGCATATCAAGACTAGATTTTGTGCATTGCTCTAACTCACTTCGGCATAGATACACATCATCTGCCAAATGTTCCAACCTATCCAGAGCCTCTAGTTATAGATGACATAAGAGATAATAAAAAAGTGGAAGACAAAGCAGATAGTGAGGTGAAGATGTAGGGGACAATTAAAGCTATACAAAAAAAGGGAAGTGTTCCAAATTTTATTATTTTACTACTGTTATAGGGACATGGCTTATTTTAAGTGTAGGGATAAGGGAAACACTTCTTAGTTTTTAGTTTTCTTCTATGCTTTAATCATTTATTCTTTATTTTTATTCTCTTTTTAAGAAGTAGTTTATTTTCTTTTATTATCTTTTGTTTGGGTCGAAAAGAATTTGCAGTCGATGATGAAAAGTAGAGTTGAAGAAAAGTTATAAACTCTCTAAACTTATCTATTACTGTGTTCATTTTGTATTACAATTGAATTAACTATATTCAGCTAATGATTGTTCACTTTAAACACTCTTGCACTCTAGAGTTATTTAATGTTCATTAGTTGTTAAGGTATAATATATATATTCATACAAAAGTGATAATTAAGGTCGTCTAATATGTAGAACTTGTTTGATTAGCTTTCGAGGCGAAATCTTAGGACATATATAGTAAGGTATATGATTATAGGCCATGTTTGGATCGATTGGACCTTTTTAGCCAACCTTGAATTATATTTTTTTGTCTTTAGTCACCATTTTTGAGCCTGATTGACTATATTTTTTTTTTCTAAAACCACTTTAGAGGCCTATAACCAATTAATTCTTTTATCCATCATAAATACCCTTCGTACTATGATACATAATATCTTGTTATAAGGGTCATGAAGTGATTCAAAGTTATAGGTAAAAAGAAGAGGCATCTCTGGAATTGTTCTCATTCAGTTAGAAGAATTGAATTTCATTTAGAAGAATTGAAGAAGCCTAATAGAAAAAAAAAAACTCTTAGAAATACAATAGAGAACAATAAAACTGTTAAAAAGATTGGTTCAAGAAAAATAAGTTTGGGGGAGTAGACTAAGGAAAGAAAGAACAAATTGATCCTTAGATAAAGGGGGTTATGGTTATAGTGCGATTTGAACTTAAAAATTGTCCGAATTTTCACACCCTAACCCAAGCCTCTAATTACAAGTTAATTAAAGTCCTATTTGATCTCTTGTTATATACTTGTTCTAAATTAGTGGAGATTGCTATGAAAAACAAGTTTATGGATAATTGTTTTGGTCTTGATCTTTCTTTAAAAAATAAAATATTCAAAAATACAATTGATGTGCAAATAAATAGCTCGACACACACTCACAAATGAATTATTATAGGGTAGATATAAGCATGAGATTAGAGTATAGAATGAGTATAAATAATTTTTTAGTCTAAAGATTTTATAAGTGTAATTCACCCTTTGAGTCAACTTTACAAATTTCTTATTATTGTTCAAGGGATGTTAAGAGGTTGCTTTTATATATATTTATTTTGCTCATTGTTAGTTTGTTCTTGTTTTGCTTGAGGACGAGCAAAAGTCTTAAGTTGTGGGGTATTTGATATTAGCATAATGGCAATAGTATATTTAGCACCTTAACTTGGGTATTTTACTTTAAAGGGATAAGGACATTTTCGTCCCATGAGTTTGACCTAATTCTCAATTTTATCCCACAAGTTTTAGAAAATCTAATTTTATCCTAGTCCGTTAGTAAGATTCCATTAATTTTAACACTGGATGAGCAAAATAGTCACTGACTTGTTAATAGTAAGATGGCCTGACACAAAAATATCTACGTGTTAATCATTAATTTGTCACTTAAATAATAAAATAAAATAAATAAATAAAAAGAGAGCAGTCGCCGCTGTCGTTAGTAGCCAACCAGCCGCCGGTGACCAATTACGATTTAACTAAAAATTAACATCATTGGACTAAAAATTTGTGATCTACGCAATGGTAGAATTTTTTTGGTCAATGGAGTATTGTAAATATGCCAAAAGTGGAAACAAAACACTATAGGAGGCAGCAGCCACCGCCGTTCACCATCAAACGGTAAAGCGGTGGTGTGCACCGCCCCAACTATTGGACAGATCGGCGGTAGGGGATGTTGCTAGTGGCCACTGCTAGTGGCCACCACCGTTTGCCATTGAACATTGGGGCGGTGGCGTGCACCATGCCTACAGTTGGATAGATCGGCTGCCGATCTGTCCAACTGTGGGGGCGATGCACGCCACCACCCCACCATTCCACAGTGGTGTGCAGTGGCCACCACCCTCTCCCTATTTTTGATCTATTTTTTAGCCACCTTCTTATTTTCTTTTAACAAAAATGATTTCACCATTGTTTAGATATAAAAAAATAGAATCCAATGACATAAAGTTTGCCTATTTTTGTTACCGAAATTCGGCGACTGGTGGTGGCCGGCGACGGCAGTCGCCAATATTTGTAGTTCAGTTTTATTTATTTTAATTATTTTTAATATAAAATAAAATTTTAATGAATTAATATTTTGAACCTATTAAAAAATCCCACGTGTCTTTTTATTTTTAATATCCTACTAATAACCGACACGTGTACATTGTATAATGTACTTACATCACTATTTTTAATTAACATAATAACTGAGGGCAAATTTGTCAATATACAATCAAAACAGAGTTTCAGTTAAAATTAACGGAATCTTATTAACGGACTATGATAAAATTGGATTTTCTGAAACTCGTGGGATAAAATTGAAAATTAGATTAAACTCATAGGACAAAAATGTCCTTATCCCTACTTTAAACTATGAATATTGGCTATTTATTTGTGTTTTTGATCTTAAATAGGTGCATGAGAGAAAATGTGACATATAAGATCAAACGGGAGGTAATCCAAACGAGAAACAATCGAGATGGGCTTAAAAGTTAAAAGTGACGCAGCACATGGCTGGGTGTTGCAACGCCTAGATCAGTAACTGAGCACCGCGGTGCCCGTCGAAGAACACTAGTCTCGCGTTCCTTATTCCCATTTTCGTTGTGCCCGTGCGATGTATAAATATCCCTCTCAACTCTCCTATTTGAACTTGGATTCAAAGTTCCTCATACTTAAGGTTTCTCATATCAACAAAAACACTCTTTTGAGGTAAAAATAGAGAGACTGGGTATGGAGGAAAAACGCACGCAACAAATACTCATCAAATTCAAGAGATTAGAGCAAATTTATTTAAGATTGAAGATTGAAGAACCAATTCTTAAGCATTCAAGTCAAGAGGAAGGAGAACAACTCAGCACGTCACTTGTGTTATTTTCTTCCTTAACTTTTGGAGATGATTTTGTTCATGATATTTTCGTATTCTTACTTTGATACTCTTGTTGTAAGCATGAGTTAACTACTTTTGATCTAGGGTTAGATGTTCCTGAACCTAATATGTAATTGAATCTCTTAAACTCTTAGTTATAAACTTAATATCCCATAATTGATTCAATCCATCTATGCTTAATGCTTTTATTATACCTGATCATTATTTTGAATGTGTAGAAATCATGATAACTTTGACAAAAGAGATTCATGTGTTTAACTTAGGGTAGATTGATACATGATCATAGGGTAACATCTATGAGTTCCATCTAGGATAAACATATACCTATGTGGCATGTATGGTTTGATTTAGACTTGTTCTTAATGAGTTACATCTTCTTCAGATTACTATAGACATATAGGTAATTGTTAGGGTGTGATATTATCATCAACTTTCAACAGAAGTTTATGATGAAACCAGTGTCTAGCCAATCAATTAATAGTAAGGAAAGAACTAAAGGGTTAAAGAATTCAATGAAATATTAGGGGATACGTCAAAACCCTAAATTACTTTTCAAACCGTTGAATTTTATCTTTGAGAACTTGTGATATTTAATTAGGTTTAATTTGATAACGTTAGTGTAGTTAGTTAAAATCCATCTCGATGTTTTTTTTTTTTATAAAGGTAAAATAGAGTAATTTTAGTAATTGATTCAAGAAATAGATACAATAGCCCTTATGGGATCGATAATCTAGATTTACTCCTATATTACTTCATACGAAAGCGTGCACTTGCACTAGGATATTAAAGCATACATCAGCTAGGAACTTCGTTGATCTTTAAGTTGAGCTGCCAACTTGTTCCTGTTCTGGTCGACTAGCTCCCTCTCCCTTTGTGCTACTGCGAGCTGTGTCTCTAGTTCAACATTTTTTAGCAGCGTAGCTTTCAGCCATTATTACAGAATTGGAAAGTTCATGTTCAGCCAATCTTTTCTGGTGCTCCAGCTCGGAGACCCTACTCTCTGCCTTAGCTTGACCAATCTCTAGATCTTCAATACAAGTAGCTGGCTCCCATGCTCACTCTTTCTTCTAGTCGACCTCACTCCTTGCCTGCAAGGCCTCTTCCCTCACATGTGCGAGGCTCTCCTCAGTTTGGTGGCACTGAGCCACCATCTTCAAAATCTCAGTCCAGTACCAAGAAAAAGGTATACAGAGTGAAGAATAAAAAGATAAAGTTAAAATTTAGAAAGCAAAAACTACATCACAATGAAATAAAGAAGAAAACAAAAAGACTTATATCTATTACTAACCCTATAACAGCATAGAAGCCATAAAAGAAACCTGAGCCACCTAGGTTGGGCTCACGTATCTCTCTATCTTGCTTATGACGAACAGCAGAAAACTCAGGTCTTTTCTTCTTTCTGGGACCAGCACTGCCAAAGAAATCGTTATAGGAGGCCCTTCACTTATCAAAGTGGCTCAGGTTTCTACATTGAAGCCCGAGCAGATAAACCTTGCCTATACATTGCACTTTTTGGGAGCGAGGGGTGGCTACTTGTCCCTTCCTCTAGGAGCCAGCTTGTACATGCCCTTGTTAGGGTTGTGCCTACGTGCCTTCCCAGTTTTATATAAATATTTGATATCTATACAGAGTATATTTTGTTATATCGCTAATTACTTCTTAATAATATGGTTCAATGCTTGTTACGCTACAGGCTTTGTATTATCTGAAGGAGTTCATATAAGGTCTAAAGGAGTTTAGACCAGTGCTAAGAGTTAGTAATATTCTAAGAGTTAGAACATTGTCTGTAACGGGACAAAGACCTTAAAATATGCTTATAATGACATAGTTGCAATAGTTGCAATAAGTTGCTAGGATATGTCATTATGTAAGTATGTTCTTAAATATATTGTTCCTGATCTATTTCTACTAACGCGGGTCTATCTGTAGATCCCATTAATTCACATAAATCAGTGTATGTTTATATCTATACGGTACATATGGTTGTTCCTAGTTGACCATAATCTTGGAGATTATATAGGCACACGAGTATTCAGTTAGGACTAAGTACTAAATAGACTCAATACTTTAATGGAGTCCGGTGTGTACAGATATGGGATCTATTAGCTCTCATAAGGAATGATATCTCTAGATGCTCTAAGATAGTATCTCAAGAAAGTCTTATGTCCATAAGTAGTGAACCCTAGAAAAGAGTTTCCACAGGGTTAAATAATATGGCAAAGAGTTTACTCATGTTGTTTAGTGAGATACCATTCTGGAGATAAGTTTATGGATGAGCACATGGGGATTTGACGGTATTGATCTGTGTCCCCGCACATCCAAGATATATATGATGGAAGGACTATACGTATACGTTGTGACCTCAGCTTGTATGGTTTCACGCGCTGATTTGTAATATCTATGATGTATGCGTAGGGCATGGTATGGCATTGCATTGCTCACGGACTTATAGAATAGTTCCATTTGACAAATCGGGTGTGGACCTATAGAGTCCTGCGATATGGAGTGTACTTGTTGTCACTATGGCAGAGTATTGAATTAAATTGTTTAATCTAGTAATATCCAGCACAACCACGAGAATGCACGCGTGTCTGTGTTTTAGCGTTAAATATATCAATTAGTCAATAATTGTTAGTCACTAATTGTATAATGATGTGTGGTACATCGTGGACCATCGTTTGAGTTTACCCAAGTGTGAAATTTGGTGAGAACCAGTAAGGGGTATACTTGGTAACTATTTATTAGGAGTAAAATGGTCATTTCACACAATAATTATTTTATTATTAAATAATCATAATATTTTAATTAAATATATTATTTTATAATATTATATATTTGATTAATATAATATATATTTATTGCATGATAGTTGTCATGCAAATATTATTTTATTATTATTATTTCCTTAGCGGCTAATTAATATTATTTTAATATATAAATATTATTTGTTTAATTAAATTTGAGATATATATGTGAAGCTATAGGAAAAGAGGGTGAAGTGCAATTGTTGCATTTTCCTTTTTTTGTTATATTTTCATATTGAGTGAAAAGCAAAGAAAAAAAAGAGCCGGCCATTTTAAAGGAGCTAAGGGTTAATCTCGTGCTGGATTAAGGAACTATTGTTCTAGCTCTCCAAGCTTACCAAGTTGGTGACTAGAGCTGCCTACGAGTCAGACTTTGGGCGGATTCCCTTTATTCACGTGTAAAATGTTACACGTTTTGGTGATTTCTCAACTTTATTTTTGATATATTAATTTGATTAATATATGTTTCTTGTGTTGATTGTATGTTTTAAATGTTTCGTTGCGCCAAATATGCATGAAATACATATTTTATACAATGAATACTATTGCACATGCATATACCCATGTATATTTGATCCTTAACATTCCCCTACCCATTGTAAGAGAATTTGAAACTCTCCCTCTTTGGAGCCAAAATCGGCCCCTGCCTGTTTGGCAAATTGGCCTGCGTTTACGAATAAAGCCTCTATCGCGGCCCCTTTCTTCAAGGCTGAACAGAAGCCCTATAACATTGTTAGGGTTAATAATACCCTAACCTCCAAAAGATGAATCGGAGCCATCTATGCAACTCTTTTTCTTTCTCTCACTACCTCATTGTTCAGACATTCTTGCATAGAATAAGAGGAGAACAGTTAGGAAAAAAACTATACTCATTGCGAATACGAGAGGAATAAATATGACTAAGCCTGATTAAATTAAGCTAGCCGGGGAAAGAAGGTACTGAATGAGACAGATATAAGCAACAACGGCTACAATCCAAGCACGTTTAGCTTCGAAAATCTCAAAATTAGTATCCCAGGTCACTGAAACAAGCAAAACATTAAAAGGAGGAGAGACAGAGAAAAAAACAATTAACATAAGAAGAACAAAGGAAAATCTGCATTCAGAGAAAACTTTGTGGGACTAACCTAGTTTCCCCCTTTCTTTTTATGGACTACCCAATGCCATTGACCCTTAATGAAGAACCACCCTCTTACAATCTTTAGAAGACCATAAAATTAGAAATAATAGAAGCATATCTGACTTCTAGTATTGCTCCTAAAATGGTATAAGTGGCATAGCTCTTAAGGGGGGGACAACTCTGTTTTTGCCCAAAGGATGAACAGACCTGCTAAAACCCTCCAAGAATTAAGGCCTAATTAGGAATGAGCTACTTTTAGGCAGGCTAACATCCTAGCAAAGTAATGTTGTATGGGAAATCTAAGGCCTAACCTCAAGTACTCTACATGAATGGCTACTTCGCCATCTATGGGGCTACTTGAAAAATCATATGGTAAAGGCAACCTAAGAGTGATGGACTCAGGAATATTATATGTAGACCTGATAGACTCTAGGCCAGCTTGATTCAAGCTAGACATCAGATATTTTATGTTTAGCTCAAACTCTATAGCCTTCACATTTTCTATAAGATTTTGAGTAGGGTCCCGAGGATCAACCTCTAAGTCCTCACCTATAATAGAGACCGGCTCAGTCTTAGTAACTACAGCAAGAGACAATGAGGACACTTCACCAGCTAAGGTGGATGCTTCTCCACTCTCAATAGCCCTACTAGTCATTTTGACAAGTGGGACCTCAAGGCTAACTTTCCATTCTTCTTCGTTAGCCATATTAATAATGAGAAACCCTCAATCTAAATTTATTCTTCCAAAAGCCCTTAAAAGCGAGTTTTTTGTAAAAGCTAATGGGGACACAAAGGGCAAGGACAGACAATCACACCGAGAAAAAAGAGAAGAAAAGAAAATAAGCACACAAAAGAAAGCTATGTAATTACCAAAAAGGAAGAAAATCGCAACAAAATACAAAACTTTCATCACCATATGTGTATGGATAAAAACACACACCATAATAGAATGGCACAAACTAAAGAGATAGAAGAAGAAAAACTTACCAGATGGAAGCATTGATATCAGAAATGAATGCAAGAATGAACAAAAATGATGATCGTCAAAAAAATGACTACGCAGAGAAACTAGGAAGCTTGACAGAGAAAGTAAGTGAAATAAAGGAAAAATATGATCAAAAAAGGGCTTTTATAGCCACCAAGGTTAAAAAATCATAACTGTTTAGATAAAACGAATAAATGAGATCTTTAAGGAAATTCAAAAGACATCCCTTCAATAAAATATGCGACATCTCGAATTTATATAGTATTTAATGTACATCTTTTTAAAACTGTTAATCTAGGCCATTTGAATTCAAAACTTAAAATGGACTAAATCTTCCCAGTCATCCAAACGTCACTTTAAAATAGTAAAAAAATGATGTTCTAGCTTTAACTAGCCCTAGCTACATGAATAAATGTAAATCGACGACTAAGATTAGTTTCAGCGTTTATGACATATTTTCATACATATCAAGGATGACATTTCAAATCTTTATCATAATGATTTGACATTTTATCAAAGTGCAAGGAAAACCTCAAAGTACAAAAGTAACCAGTTTGGCGTTATAACCCAAGTAGTTAAAGGTGGGCGAAATTTCTATTCCCGTCCCGACTTGACCCGTCTCAAAATTTTGAATCGAGACGAGAACGAGTATTAAATCAAGATTCATTCGGGACAAAAAAATTTGTTCTGAACAGGTTGAGTCGGGTTCAGAAAATTATCGAACCCATTCACAAATTTCCCAAACCCGAAATAATTGGTTGATACTGGCTATTGCTGTTTGAGAAGTTTGGAATTACATTGAAAAAGTTACAACCTCTTCTAATATGGTCATTCTAGTAGCAAGATTGTCTATATTATTATTAAAGTTGTTATTAGTTATGCATAGATTGTGTACAAAGCTTCATTTTTGAATAAATCTTGTATCATTCCCCGGTACTCGAAGCCATAATTACGACTAATAAGTTGCTTTATACAATAAACTTGACTTGTTATGCATGACTGTTATATTTCTAATAGATAACGTAAAATGTTGCAAAACAATTTGGCAATTATGTTTTTTGTGATACATTGGTTTGCGATTAAAATGAAAGCCCTTGAAAAATTACATTAAATTATATGCATTCTTATTTAGATATAATGCCTAGAAAATACTTTTCTGATAAGACTGAAAGCTAAAAATGAAGTTCAACACAAGTGACTAAGTTGTTACACAATTGTGTTGAAATAAATAATTCTCAAGAAAAGCTGTGAGAAAACACAAACCCATTTTGAGTTGCTTCACACTGGATTGTTGAAGTGAATTAATAAGGCATTAATGGAAAAACTAAATTTTCTGCCTTTATCAAACAATTCATTTCTTGTTCTTAGTTATTAAACTACAAGTCCTTCCACACAGTTCTTAGTTCTTAGTTAATTTTTTATGGATAATATGTTAGAACAATTAGTTGATTTCCCCTTTGGAAGAAAAAGCTAGATAATTAACCATTTTGATTTACATTCAACAAAGGAAAAGAAATTCCAACTCACATCAATGACAAGACAATATTTTTGCAAAAAATAATTGAAAAATTTTCAACCCCAAAAGTGTCCGAACAAGTCTGCGAACCGAACAACTCATTTTTTAATTATACATCACCATATATAGACAATCGTTTGGCTTACCAAAACAAAACTCAAGTTAGTTGATATCAAGCACATCATGAGGAAAACTGACTCGATAGAAATATTAGAATAGCTCTCATACAATAGGACCGAGTAAAACTACGTATTATAAAGTGTCGAGCCGAACAGTAGCCAACGACTTAAAAATAAAAATTTAGATAAGGATAAAACTTAAGAATGAAACTAGCACTATTTAGGAGATAGAGTCGTAGAGAATAAAAATTATAGTGCTTTTTGGAAGGAATTCTCTAAATCATGCCAAGAGATTAAATGATTACTCAAAACCCAAAAAGATTACATAAAGAACCATAAACACCAGCAAAGATAAGCATAAAGAATATTTTAAGAATATTGATGTTATAAAAATATAAGAAAACTACATAAAAAGGGAGAGCTAGGGATTCGATTCTTGCATCTCATCCTTCAATTTCATTCTTTTTTGTTCTCATAGCCTTACGAAAAACTCATATCTGATTTAAGTATCGGAGAGTTTTTATCGGAATTCACCCTCCGACAAGGTCTTAACAATAGCCTTAGTGTATTTTGCAGGTATTTTCAGCTATTGTATTAGAAGAGAAGCCTAACAAGATTAAAGCCTCAAACCCAATCAGACAAAACTCAAGATACCGATTCTTACAACAAAATAAATTCAAAACTCGTTGACTCAAAAAATTATTTTTTTGGGTCAACAAAATGAATTAATCTCTTAGGCAATTTTTATATAAATTCACACAATTCAATTATTCAAATAATTAATTGTGTCATAAACAAATTGATGAATTAAGATGTCCAAACATAAATTTAACCCGTCTATTAATCTTGTTATTTTTCCTTAATTCATATTCATTAATTTTGTGTCATAACTTGTTTTACCCTTCTTAAATTTTAAAATTTACTTATATAGATGTTGAATTCTTACCGCAAAACTGATAATTTTAAAAACTTTTTCTATCAATTGAAAAATTAAATAGTGTATATATTTTGTTAATTCTCAAGTGTTATACAATGAGAAAACACTATATATATTCCATACAAAAGGCACCTCAGAATGTGCTACATTACAAATTATGATATGCTCTCTTAGGATTTCAAAATTGTTGTATTTTGATTTGTCTATTTAACTCAAACACTTTACGTTTATTTTTAGGTATTGAAAAATGTTTTCCTTTCCTTAAAAATCACTTTTAAACATGCACTACAAGTAGTGATTACAAACAAACAAACCTCTAACTTCAACAAACAAAGAAAATAATAACTATCAAATCAAGTAGTGATCACAAAATTAATAAATTAGTATTGTTATTTTTGTGTGCAAGAATTCTCCATCTTTAATAAAAATAGTGATTTCAATTGTAGAAATAATTTTTTATATATAACTTTAAATTATATCTCTTTTTTAAAAGAGAATAATTAAGTCTGGTGTTTATTAATATACATGTATTATGTTATCTCAATAATCTTTGGATTATATATTAATAGGACTTATAATATCTTAATTTTTAATCAATAATATGAAATCATTTTAAAAAAAAGCTTTTAGGCATGCTTTAAAGAGTTTTTTTTTTCAATATTGAAAGCTTTTTTTGACAATATTTTAAAGACCATTTTACATTTTGAGTAGTTAAAAAATTATCAAAAAATATCTTTAGATTATTTTATAACTCTTACTTCACGTTGTTATCTCATTATACCTTACAATTTCTTTTAAGAATAATTGCATAATTTTTATCTAAAGTTTTATTTTTCTTTTAGACTAACAAATAGACAATTAATAATTTTTTTATCACAGACTCCACTTACACAAAAATAAAAAATTGTCATATAAAATAAAAATATACCTCTCTGGCACTCCTCACCTTAATTTGACTAAGGTTTAAATTGCAATCCTCTTTATTTCTTTTAAATTTTATCAATTAAATCAATTAACATCATCACCATTTATAAAATGTTTTGTACTCTTATTTAGGGGTGGGCATTATTCTTGAACCCGACTCGACTTGTTTCGAAATTTTGGGTTGGGACGAGAATGAAAATGGGTTTGAGACTAGTTTAGGACAGAAAATTCTATCCCGAATGGGACGGGCGGGTTTGGGAATTTCTCGAACCCGAACAAAAATTTTCGACCCGATTCAAATCGTTTCGAATTATTTTAAACCCGTCCCAATCCCGAACTGTCTCAAATAAGCCCGAACTCAACCCGAACTGTCTTGAATTGTCTTGACTCGTCTCGAACTCGAATTAAAATTATGTCTTTTCAAAATAATTTTTTTTTTCAAAAAAAAATCGAAATTTTCGGACCCGACTTGAAATGTGTCCCAATCGGGACACATTTCGACGTCCCGATCGGGTTTAGGTAGAAGTCGAGAATTTCTAAACCCGACCCGAACTCAAAATTACCCACCCCTACTCTTACTTAATTTTATAAAATCATCATATCATATGTAACCCTAAACTGATATAAGATTATTATATTATGGGATTTTTTTTGCATTATTATGGGATTTATTTGTTAAGTTGATTATAAATAGAAAATCTCGAATCTAATCCAAAGGAATGAAGGATTATACATAAAATAATAGATGAATATAAAACAGTGTTAAAGACCAACTTAGATATCAAAAAGGGATATAAAATATATATTAATATTGCGATGCTTATATAATTTAGATAAAACTTTGTATCTCAACTAATTTGATATTTAGTGTGTCTAATTTATATTTCAATTGATTTAATATTTAATACGTCAAATGTTAAATGATATAGTATGATTATGTTCAATATTGATTAGTATTGTATAATTACTAGATTAATGAGAATAAAAAAAATAAGCAACTACTTGATAATTACATCAATTAAGAAATAAGCTTTATATTGAATAAAAATGATCAAATTCGGACTGAAGTTGAGTTTTGTTCAATCTGAATTTGGATTTAAATTTTTTCTATGAACAAATCTAGGTTTTACCTTAGTTTTTTTAGGCTGGGCTGGATTAAAGATTAAACCTTGGGTCTTGATTAAAATTTGGTTTTTTAGTTTTAATTTTTTAAGTTAAATTTGAACTTTTAAAGTATTTATTTTGTAAAATAATTATTAAAATTATATATATTAAAGATGATAAATTTTAAAAATTAATTATTTTTTTAAAAGATAAAATGGATTAAATTTTCGAGTTCTAGTAAAAATCCAAATTTAAGGAAAAACTTAAATTTTTTAAATCAAAATTAAAATTTTTGAGTTTTTTAAATTCAAATCCAGGTGCAAACAAAATTACCATCCCTAATATCAAAATTTTGTAAATTTAGCACTATATATATATATATATTTGAAAAAAACAAAAACACTTCAAATCAAACTCAATTTTAAACCGATGGAAGCCCAAATTGCTCGATCCAATTTTAAGTAAAAACATAATTTCAATCTTAACTATTTTAACCAATCTGGCGCATGTTAGAACGTTCTATCTTGGCACGAGCCGCACGTGTACGGATAATCCCAAAAACTTGCCAAGGGCAACGTATTTCTACATATCTGTGCCTTTCAGGTCTATTCCGCTCTATTTAAACACATGCTGCTTGTGCAAACAAGCCCTATCCTTTAACAAACTTACTTCTCGACGCCCAATCACAATCCGAATACCCACGACCAAACCCAATCTAGTCCACGTGTTATTATCCTATTGGTCTTTTAATCGATATAGTACAATGACGCGTACTCGAATATTCCTCACCCTTTGGTTATTTAAAACGTACAGAGCTCGCCCTTCTCTTCCCGAGTGACTTTTTTTTTTGCTATCTTCTCCCACAAGAAAAAAAAATCTGCTTTTGCTCTCTCAGTGAAAGTGATCGCCGGCGGTGACCTTAGAACGGAGGATTCGCCGGAAAATCGGAGACTGGTTTAGAGAGTAAGTTTAGGAGAAGATGAAGGTCTTTGTGAAGACTTTGAAGGGAACTCACTTCGAGATCGAAGTGAAGCCCGAAGACAAGGTATCAGTCTCAATCTCTCTCTCTTAGTATCTTTATTCTGCTCGAAACTTTTTTTTCGTGTGTCGTTTGTTTGTAATATAACGTCAAATTGTTATCTATGCAATTAGGGTTTTATCTTCTTCGTAGGTGTGTTCTTAGTTAAATTGATAATTTTGTGTTTGTTGTTCTAGCAATTGAATTGATTTGTTGTAATAGTTATTCGATTTCGTTTAATTTTGTGCTTTGGCGGCGCGAATTTGGATGGCGTTAGGTCTTTGTTCTGTTTAATCTAATGTTTTATGAATAGAGTTTCATTAACGGCGGAGGAATGTGAAGTAGATGATCTATTGATTCGCTTATGATACTTAAAATATACAAAATTTGAAATTACAACATGTTTCAGCAGCAGCTTGTATGTCGTGCAGGCTAATAAATACAGTGAATGTGATGCTTGACTTGCATGGTTGGTATTTGATTTGCCAAAGATGTTCTATGGGATTTAGTCAGTCAATTTCTTGCTTGTTACTACTGCAGTAGAAAGTGGACATGGTTTGTATATTTTTGGCTCTTCTACTATTTTGTTGCTGAATTTGATATTTGTTTGGAAGCAGTTGTAAATTGAGATTCCTCTGTTATTAAGTTCGAAATGGCTGGAATGTGATGTAATGTGGGTCAGAATTAATTCGTGATAAACTTTAATAGTGTTCCAATCTTGGTGCTGTTCTTCATTTGTGGCAGCTCTGCTATTCACTTTGTTGTCTATTTGAATGGTTGAACTTGAAGTTTATTTTTTTCTTTTGTCAGTTTTAGTTTTTAAATTCTGTAAGTAAAGATTGTTGTTTAATGACTGGATTTAACTGTACATCAGTAGTTCTACTACCAGATAGAGGCATTTGGTTTTATCTTTCTTTTATTCACTGGCTGGTTGTGGTTCTTAAATGTACATGCTGGTAAATGAAAGATGATTATGGGTGTGAAGTTGATTTTCAAATTTGATAACTCTTACTTCTCAAGTGCACTTCCTGGAAATGATTTCTCTGAAACATTTTTCAATTATGCACTTCATAATGTTGCTAGAAGAGGGTTAGCATGCTTCTACCTTCTGATGAACACTTATCATTCATTTTGTTGCAAATTAACACTGGACAAATTTCTACACAGATTGCTGACGTCAAGAAAAATATTGAGACAGTACAAGGTTCAGATGTTTACCCTGCTGCACAGCAGATGCTTATTCATCAGGGGAAAGTCCTTAAGGATGAAACAACCCTGGAAGAAAACAAAGTTGCTGAAAACAGTTTTGTTGTTGTAATGTTGACCAAGGTAAGTTTGGCTGCACCCTTCAGATGTTGTGTTTATTCTGAGTTTAGAGATGAATGGAAGGGAAATGCAGTGATGCCATATGCATGCATGCACATATTCTTTGTAACTAGAAAACAATATCCTCTCTGTCTCACTCTTTTCATCTTGAGGGAATGATATTCAAAAGATATGCACATTCACTTAAATGTGAAAGATGAAGAGAAAAGGAGAAGAAAACAGATGAAGTGTGAACACTTATTTCAAGTGAGAAACACTTGGGGTGGTGATAATGTCCCACTAATTTCTTCCCTGTAGTGACATCTTATCAGCTATGGCAAGCCTATATATGAATATAAATCATGAATAGGGCCACCCTTTTTTAAGGAACTAAGTCAAATATTCTCTATTGCATTGATAATTTATTCATTGGAAATGAATTAGTATGTTCTGCATTGGTATCATTACTATCAGTAATAATTTCTTACAACTAAATTTCGGCTTTTCACGTTGTTTCTTTTAATTTTCTTTCATCAAATCACTTTGTTTAAGAGATATATACAACAATTTGTTGAAAGAATGTCCTGATTTGTTTTTGCTGAAATAATTGTAGAATAAGGTTTCATCAAGTGGAGCCTCAACTACCTCTGCTGCACCAGCAAATCAGGTAAGTGTCATAAAAGTAGTCTAAATTAATTTTGCTGTCCTTTTTTTAGTTTTCAATGTGGTCTTTATTTCTATATGTATTTGGTACCCGAAACCACAAAATCTTATGAAGTTTAAGATCAGCGATCCACTGGCATGCTGAATCAGTCTTTAGATTTTGTTTGCATTCAAAAGTTTACTGCATTTATATTCTGCTTGACTGCTTAGCTTCTTTGACATTCTTTGAATACAGTAAGTTAGACATTATGTATCAGTAGGTACTGTTTTGCCCCGTTTCACGAATTAATGTATCAGTAGGTGAGATAATTGATGGGCTCTTGAACCAAACACAAATATGCTAGGAGTCAGATATTAAAATAACTGGTTCCATATGTGTAAAATTGAGAGACTGAAAATATGACAAGATACAGAGTGATCCATACTAGTTGCTGAATTCATGCATGGTTCAGATTCCTAGATTAAGGTCCTAGCTTAATAGGTGGAAAAAGGAGGGATTTGGATCCTGGTAATTATTCTTTTATGGTCTGGTTTTACGCTGTTAAATTATCAGAATATTGTTTTCCTTTCGGTAGCGATAGTGTTTTCTTCAATTGTAGTCAAGAATCCCTCATGCTCTCAATTACAATATTGATTAATTTTATTAATTATGAATAGCCATCAACTTGCTATGTTCCTGTAATGAATTCTTGTTAATTGGTGCTTCGGACATCCAATTTATTTTCATTGAAGTATTAGAATGTCATCCAGTATGCATCATGCTAAGCATATGTCTAACCTGTCAATATAATTATAGATCTCAAGTTAGAGCCTGAATTCCTTACAGTACTAGGAAAAAGAACCATTTACAGAAGCCAAATGTTATTTTTTGTGGCAAATATGCCTTGATGGAGTTTCTATATAATCTATCAAATTCTATATGATGATTAGGATTTTTCTTGGCATTTGAAAGTTCATATAGTTGAGCTATGTCTCTGTATAGGCCCAAACTACAAGTTCATTGCCTCCTACCTTAACGCAGCCATCGACCACATCTCAAACTACTGCATCAATTACTGCACCGACTGCTGCACCGTGAGTTTGGATATGCCTGTATTGCACTAAATATTGTTTTTTTCTTTGCTGCATCTCCCTTATCTCTCTTTTCTCTGTTCTTTTTCAAAACTTTGCAGGCCACATTCTGTCCCCGAATCTGCTCCTGCTCCTGCTCCTGCTGCTGCTGCTCCAGTTTCGTGAGTATCTTTTTCTTATCTTTGAAATTGGGTGTGAATTCTGGAGTGTCAGATAGTTGTATTTTCTGTTTCAGCCTGACATTTATGTGATCATTGTAAAGTTGAATACTTTATCTTTTCGTTGAAGCAGTTTAGGGTCAGATGTGTATGGCCAAGCTGCATCGAATCTTGTTGCTGGAAGTAATTTAGAAACTACCATTCAACAGATTCTTGATATGGGTGGAGGGAGTTGGGATAGGGAAACTGTTGTACGTGCTTTGCGTGCTGCATATAACAACCCTGAAAGGGCTGTTGAATATCTGTATTCTGTAAGTTTTTACCAAGTTTTGGCTGCTTCATTTCTTCATCAATTACCATAGCGTGCTTGTTGTACATAGTATGTAATATCAAGCTTGAATATTTATCTCAATATCGAATATGATTGAAAAGAATAATGTTTCTTTAGAACATTTTAAGTTGTGGTTATATCACTTGACTATAAACAAGTGCACGGGTTCAAAACTATTTTATCTTTACTACCTTCAAAATGTTTGATCTCTTGGGGTGATATGTTGGTTAGAGATTTATACATTTATGTACATATTAGAAACTAAAATTTTATTTAAGTAAAATTTCCTTTATTTTTTAAGGTTACTGACCAAAAAAAAAGGAGAAATATATGTTATAACCTGATTTTGATTTAAGGGTGAGACTTGACTTGCTTTGTAGTTCTTATTATTCTTTTCTGATGTTTTCTTTTCATGGAGTTTCTAAGAACTTGAATACTGATATGATGAGAAAAATATCATGAAATTGGAGAGTTAAATTGCAAAAGAGGATGAGCATGACACTTGTATTCCCAATATTAAGTCGGCTGTAAATGTATTATCTCGAGCAGTTTAACATGAGAAAAAAATGTCAGGGAATACCTGAGCAAGCTGCAGTTCCACCCGTTTCTCGTGCTCCTGCTAGTGTGCAGCCAGGAAACCAGACATCCCAGGCTCAACAACCTGCAGCACCTGCACCTGCACCTGCAAGTGGTCCTAATGCAAACCCGCTGGATCTTTTTCCACAGGTAGATGCCTGCATTTTTTATCACAAGTTTGAACCTTGTCATGGAGTTGAGTGATGGTTTTATTCTTGTGGAAGCAGGGCCTTCCAAATGTAGGTTCAAATGCTGGTGCTGGTAGCTTGGACTTCCTCCGCAATAGTCAACAGGTATCAATAGAGTTTGACATTCGTCTGTTATTGATTTTCACTTGATGTTTTTCTGAGTTTCTTTCATCTCCCTTCTTTATTTCAGTTCCAAGCCTTGCGTGCTATGGTACAAGCGAATCCTCAAATTTTGCAGGTGCCTGTTGTGTCTTTTTCTTATACGATCCTTTAATGTCTTGCATTTACTTCTCCATCTTATTGGTAGATTGTTCATGTCATCGCTCACCTTTTTGCGGAAGGACTCATGACATCCTTCTATACTGCAGCCTATGCTTCAGGAGCTTGGAAAGCAAAATCCACACCTGATGCGGCTCATCCAAGAGCATCAGGCTGACTTCTTGCGTTTGATAAATGAGCCTGTTGAAGGAGGAGAGGGGTAAGATGAATCTGCTGTGTTATTGCTTGCACTTTTTTCTTGATTGATTGATGACTGTGAGATGCTGATTTAATAATGTCACTATCAGGAACATACTGGGTCAGTTGGCCTCAGCAATGCCTCAGTCTGTAACTGTAACCCCTGAGGAGCGAGAGGCGATTGAGCGCGTACGTTTTTCCCCTTCTAATTTGAATTAGGCGTACTCATTATCAGCAATTCCACTTAGTATTCAGTTACATCAAACTCCCTGAAATTCTCTGGCCGCCAAATTGACATGGTTTTCATTATTTGTTCTTTTTTTGCTTCTGATGGGAGGTTTATCTTTATTGGTTATGATGACAGTACTAGTAGCTAACTGAGATATAGAATTGAGATTAATGAATGGGGGGTTTTATGAACAATATTTTTTTTTTGATAAGATGAAGATTTTCAAATGAATAAACTTCTGATATGGCTTAGACTAGTGTAATATTGATTATCATCTAAATTGGGTTTTAAGTTAATGTTATTTGTGAAATATGATTTAATTAATGAGTACACTTTTGCAGCTTGAAGCAATGGGCTTCGATCGTGCCCTAGTGTTGGAGGTGTTCTTTGCATGCAACAAGAACGAGGAGTTGGCGGCCAACTATCTCTTAGATCACATGCATGAGTTTGAGGACTGATTGGAAGTGGCACTTTCTTATTACCCTCTGCTTTACTTTCAGTTTCTTTTTATGGTTCTGACTTTTTCTCTTGCATGTTGGGTGAATATACTCTTGTGGTCAAACGGTGTGGTATACCAATTATATGTTCTGTGGAGTCTTTGGAGAAAACTTGTCAAGATGTTAATGTCCTTAGTTTATCCCTGGACGCCATAGCATTTTCTCTTAAAATGTTGATTATATATTTTATTACACATGATTCTGTGTTACATCTTTTTATTCCTCTCCATCCTCTTTTCCTTTAAGGCCAATGGAATAGAAGTCCATTGTGGCTTCACATTGGAGAATTATTATTATCTTAACAATTTAATAATAAAACAGGATGATACTGAATCTTCATTGTTCAGAATGAATTGAAATGACATATGCACGCCATCAGTGGCTGGCAAAATGTTTAATTGGGTATTAAAATTTGGGAATTGTTGGTAATGTCAATAAATTGTTAACCATATTTGTGAAGTATTTTATCTTCTTACTTGGCATTGGAAAGGAGTAGGAATAATTGTTGCCTTTACCAGTTAACCTCTAAAGAAAGAAGAATCTTCTTTTATGTATACTGGGTACGCTCTTTGGATGAAGTATCAATCTCTTTCTTTTCTTCGTGGTTGGGTATATAAGATTTTAAAATTTGGTCTTTTTTTAGTCATTTCCATATGGCTTTTACCTGTGGTTTCCGGTTGAACGTCTTGATGCTTTCAGCTTCTCATAAAAGTGGAGAGAAGAGACGTACCCATGAATTGAGTCGCTGTCATAATTTTTCTTTTTTCAGAGTTATTTAATTGTAGAGTAAGGTTCTAGATTTTAAATGTGACAACTTTTATCTATTTTAATCTGATGATTTAGAGAGCCATTTAATTGATATTACTGTGGCAGATCTTCAGAACCTTAGCTTCAGTTGATGGGTTGGTGGGTGTGAAATTTTGATGGATAAGATGGTTTTGATCAGTGGATTTGACATTACCTGTGTAGAAGTCCTCTACAGGAATTTGCAGAGCCAAAAAAAAAACAGAAATAAGAAAAACGCTATCTGCTAGTGCAAGCAACTTGTATTGTCACATACCTGGATAAAGTTAACATTGTTGAAGCAGAAATATGACTCCCCTTTTGATTTAAATGGTCCTAAAGTTTCTATTCGAGCTCCCATTTCAACGTAGATGAAGAATTAAACCAAATCGGTAAGATGAGACACAGAACAGAAAATTTTGTTTCGTAAAGCTTCAGAAATTTCCAAATCATGTTTTTTTATCAAGATAATCACTGAACTGGTTGCAAGTCAATAGCTCAAATCTTTAGCAAACGTATTGTCCTCATTAGCCGCCGCTCAAAAAACACTTGTCTATTCATTGGTAAAGAAAAGCTATAAAACTTACTTGGATGTTGGCTTCTTTCAATATCAAAGACAAGTAGCCAATGCGGTTTCCGAAGACTTTTGAGTTATTGACTTAGAAGCTAGTTTGTATATTAATTATAAGTAATTGAAATTGAAACTCGGTGAGCAAACTTTTCATGTTACTTTCGGATTTGTCTTTGCGCATGCAAATCACTCAGTATGAAGCCTACACAAATGTCCTGGCTCTATTGATAATTGAACAAGATTACTCATGTTGAGGAGAAAGGAAATATTTAATCCCAATAAGAACAGAACAAAGTCCTCAAGAATTAGGGGAATGTAAAATGTTCGTGTTCTGCCCGCTAACTAAAGAACTTCAAACATGCAAGTCGGCATTGACAAGCCACAAGCATGATAATTAGTGCATGCAGAAGGATTCTTGCTTTTGAATTCGAGATTTTCTTCTGGTTTGAGCTTTTCTACGGGAATAGTTTTGGGTTGTCACCTCAAATCAAAATTCATCATTTCTCTGCATTTGCATAAGAAATGTAAGTCACGGTCAACGTGGTCACAGTCTCAGCACCTAAACAGGGACAGTCTCAAGCCATGTGGTCAAGCCTTCCGGTTCCTTGTAGGCTCGGCTTTCTACTTTTTTTTCCAAAACGAGATTGAAAATTTATTTTTGCATGAATATGACAGAAGGAAGGACCTCAATTTCAATTTTCTGTTGCTCTCAATTCTCAAAATTCTTGATTCGGTTTTACTTTTTTGTGGGGAACTAAGCTTCCTGCATTCGTGATTATAGCATACCAGATTATTACAATATGGTGAAGATTAATTAAAGATAGGAAATACATAAAACTCATTTCCTGCTAAACAAATGATCGCTACGTCTCTCTCTCGTTTGAAAAAACCCCAAAACCTTTTATTTTACCTGCTCTCTTTCCTCCACTACAGAGAGCAACTCTTGGGTTTTTTCTCTCTGGCAAAAGATGTTTCTTTTATTTTATTTTTTTTTTCTTTTTAACTTTTCTCTCATAAAAAAATAAATTTTCATTTAGATGTCTATCTAGTATGGGTTTTCTTTCATCTGAATTTCTATCTATAGTGAATTTCTCCTATCTAATTTTTTTTTTAAGTGGTTTTTGGTCTTTGTTGATGTTTTGTAGTGGCTACTCTTCAGATCTACGATTTTACTGTCAAGATCTTATAAATATTTAGTGTTGGAGTATTTTGTTTTTCAGATCTTCCATTACAGTATCAAAAAAGAGGGTCAAAAATAGTAATGCAGAGTCAAAGAGAGAGCGGCGGAGATCCTCTCATTAAGTTTGAATTACTATGCACAAGATCTTCGAATTGTTTTAAATACCACCTTCAGTGTACAAAAAAGTCTTTCCTGGACTTCATCAGAATATTATAAGATTCTTTTAGAAGTGTCTTGTTATAGATTATTTGTAAATCTTGTTTTAAATGTTATTTTGGACAGTAAGATGTATTATAATATAAAATATATCTTGGCCAACAAAAACTATTTTAATTATGGAGTCTGCTATTTTGGTAAAGGATGCTTCATCCCAAACTTTCCTTGTGTTCTAATATTTTGTTACATGAAAATTCTTATGTAAAAAAAAAAATTGATCGGTACATATCTAAAAGTTCATAATTGACCACTGCGGTCCAATCAATTGGAGAGGTCGGTGTCTTTGTTTTTAATTGTTTGTATTCGTATTTGATTTTGATGCCATCATACTTCGTCATGTAATACATTTAAGAAAATAATAAGAACACTGGAAGATCATAATGTTCTCTCCTAATAAATAAAGAAATTCTTACCTAGAGCTTAAGAAAATCAAAATAAGACAACGGCAAAGCAAACAAGAAGCAAATGGTAGTTCCGTGCGGTACTTCCATTTGAAAGGCCTAGTTGTCTTTTGACGCTGTCAAGGTCTCGCCGCAGAATTTATCTACTCTCGGTTTCTTCTTCTAGAAAGGTAATAAGCGATTAAAATTGACACCAACTCTCTGAAGGCAGACTGCTATACTTACGCGTTAAATCAGGTAACTGGCCACTTGTAACATCCTGAAGGCGTCTGTGATAATCAAACATCACAGGCACCGATCACCAATATGTTTCCATTCGAATTAAAGCATTTGGTGCAAGCAAAAACCTCCCATCAAGGGTTTGGCTTCAGGGTTTTTTCTATTTTTGCTTCTGCTATTTAAGACCAGCAGCAAGCTAGAAGCAAGAAAGCAAATTAGTTAGAACTTGAAAGTGAACATGGGAAACACGCTCGATGCCCTGCTTGGAAGAAACTTCAAGACCTCCAAGTTCAAAACTCTCACTAAACTTGCCCTTTCAAGGGTTGCCGTTCTCAAGAACCAGCGCCAGGCTCGGTGTTTACAAGCTAGGTCGGATGTTGTTGAGCTCCTTAACCTCGGTCACCATGAACGAGCCCTCGCTCGCGTTAGTACTCAATTCCCTGTCCTCTATTTCTTCCTCTTTCTCTTTCTGCGAGCCTCACTGAATTTTTGAATAATGGGTATTTTTACAGGTTGAGTACGTGATCAGGGAGCATAACATGTTGGATGCTCTTGTTATGATAGAAGACTATTGTCACCTTCTTATAGAAAGAGTCGTGCTCATTAAAAACAACAAGTTAGTTATCTTGTATCCAGTTGAAGTTTTAAGTTACAGTAATACTGAACTCTTTAGCTCTTTGTGCTTTGTGTTTTATTCAATGTTGACATTTGTGGATGTTCATTCTTTTACATAGGGAGTGTCCTGATGAGCTCCAGGAAGCAATATCGAGCTTGATCTTCGCATCTTCAAGATGCGGGGAGCTTCCAGAGCTTCGGAAAATTCGTGACATTTTGACATCAAGGTTTGGTAAAGAATTTGCAGCTCGTTCCGTGGAATTACGCAACGGCTGTGGTGTCAATCCTAAGGTGAAGAGTTGAATGGTTTGGTGAAACAATTATTTTGAACTCCCTGTTAACAAGTTGTTTGTCTTTGGATATTTCCAGATTGTACAGAAGTTTTCATCAAGACAATCTAGCTTGGAAAGCAGATTGAAAGTGCTTATTGAAATTTCTACCGAGATGGGTATCACTCTGCATTTAGAGGGAGAAGCTCCTGCTCCTCTCGAGGTAAGCTACTTGTATGCTGCATGTAACAACAACTATTTGTATCAGACACTCTGAATCTTTCGTTGCTAAATGACCATCTTTGATGATTGTAGGAGAAATTAGATGTGGCGCAGAAGCAGCAAAAGCCTACTGAACCAGCTATCTGTCATAATCTTGAGCTCAAATATCTTTCCCATAATTTGCCTTTAGAGCCGAACCTGGATGAGAAGTTGTCTGAGTCTGTTAAAGTGAGGAAAAACTACAGAGATGTAGCTGCGGCTGCTCATGATGCTTTTGAATCAGCAGCTTATGCAGCAGCCGCTGCAAGAGCTGCATTTGAGCTCTCAAGATCTGAATCCAAAGACAATGACTCAGATGATGATAATGGCTCCAGTCATCGACCAAGAACAGAATCCAACTCTAACAGGTCATTGACACCTGTCCTTAAAGTTGAGGAATATGCAGTTATTGAGGTGGCTGAGGATATGATCGAGAAAGATAGGAATATTCACCTCGTAGTGTTGGAAGAGGGTGAAAGCAAAGCAGGGAGAGGAAGAGCAATATCTGCTGCAAGTTCAGATTCTGAAGAAGGCATTTTAAGCACAACGGAACAGTTTTCAGGTTTACAGTGCCGAAATGAAGTAGCTTCAGATGATGTTGATAATGACAGAGGGAAGAATCAGGACAACATTCTACATCAAGAACATGATGACTTGGATTTCAGTGTCATGCCTAGCTTTGACCCTACCAGATACCAACATAATCTAGAATATGATGGATTTGATGAGGACATATGTAATAAGCAGCAGTCACCCGTTGTGGATTCTCCGAAATCTCTGGATGATCCTACGATAGAGCCTGTGGAGAGGAAAACTACGTTGACAAGCTCCCAAGATTTTCTAAAGCAATTACATTCACAGCATTCAAGTATAGACTGGAAGAAATTCTCCATGAGGACTAGACGGTAGCAGAGAGTATGAAAAGAATTGTTGATATCATATTCTACATATTTCTGCAGATGCAGTGACTGCTTAGTATTGGAGAATTAATGTAATACATGACTAAAGCTGAAGTTGATAATGCAGGGTAGTGTTCTGATGATGATGATGTTGAGCAATGCTTCTGATGGATTGATATTGATAAAGCTGGATTTATGTTACTCTTCTATTGGTGAAGTAGTTGTAGCTGGTTTGTATATGTGAGAATATGAGTGTACACGTCAGCAAAGTTGTTATGCTGACTCAGCTTAGTTTGTTAGATTTGTTATATGTATTCCCCTTAAAAGACTGAATTAGTTGAGCAGAGGGTGCTAGCCCAATTGGCAGCCCCTCTTGTGATGTTCACTCAGGTCAGAGGTTCGATTCCGCATGTTGGCGGTTTAGAGGTGTGTGTGTGTTGTAACACTCAAAAAAAAAAAAAAAAAAAAAAGACTGAATTAGTTAGTTATGATGAGCTGTATAAATTGGCTGCTTCCTTTGTAAAATTCAGTAGTGCAATAGCTTTTAAATCTGAAATAAAGTGGAGCTTTGAGTTCTCTTCAGTTTCTTGTTTCAATTTACTTTTCTTTTCACTCTCTTATCTACCAAACAAGATCAAATACTTTTGTTTCATTTAGCAACTAGCAAGAGTTTGAAATTGGTTCTATTTCTGCATTTTTTATCCGAAATTAATTTATTATGAAATGCAGGTGCACACGTTAATTTAAGATTGATTTCCAAGTTGATTCTTAGCCAAGATGGTCTTTGGTGCATGTCAAATGGGACAGCATTATTTTCTGTAAGCAGACTACCTTTTGGTACTTGATATACTTCACCTTTTATTAACATAATATTGGAGAAGTCACGGAAGCAACAGATACAAGTAATATCTAAACAAAATGGAAATCCTAAAGTATATCTGCTCAGAAAGAGAATTCTCTGAAGCCAGATGCATATGAAGTTACATCATCAAGCCAACCTCTTAAAGCTAAGCACAAACATAGACAATTCACATTATCAAAAAGAAAAACTCGCGTTCCATTTAAGTTTGACATAAAGGAAATTCTAGCAAATATGCAGAAACTCTAACACAACATCTCATATTGCAACAAAGCTCTCCTATTGCCACAAAGCCAGCCTTCGCGATATATAAGAGTAACACTAAATAACCAAGCTTCAAAACTTCAAGCAATAAACCTTTCTACAAATTGCCACCGCTTGTTTGCCACAAATTGATGATATCAGTAGCCTGATTGAGAAGCTGGATCCTCTCCATTTGAGAAATCCAGGGTTCGCTCTCAAGCAGCAGTCTGAGCTCTTCCCATGCGTCTTTCCTTGGCCAAAAGTAGTAGGGACTCAGAGGGATTGTTCCATGCCCTGGTATCATTTGATCGAGTGCAATACCGATGTCATTTTGCATCCAGATGAACTTCAATACAAGCCTCGGTTTCCCTTTTGGCTTCACAACCACTCCAAGCTTCTATTGTAACAATAAACAACATAAAACTTCATTAAAGTAAATTTCTTTGAAAAAGAAAAAGACAAGTTCTTTGTGAATAATGCGTTGTCCTGAAGTTTCAATTGATAGCTCAAACCATTTTAGTCCCAAGTAGTCATATTAATGAAGCCTTTAGCTTCTGGTGAACCAAATTAAAAATTAAAAGAAAGAATAAAACTATAAAAAAGTAAAGCTCCCCCAGTTCATTACGCTACTAAATTCACAAAACTTAATTTCAAAAATCATTGCTTTACTATCGAACTACAACATAACAATTCTAATACTATTCATTTTCAGTTTCTTTCATTTTTCTTTTCTTTTTCACAACTTTCTAAACAAACAAAACAGAGGGTATGATAATAATAATGACAATGATAATAATAATAATAATTCGCTAAAAAATCCAACTTGTAAAATCAGAAATAAAAACAAACCCACATAACATTTGTAGATTCTGACCTCTTTTTCAGGAGAAATTTGATAGTCAAAATCGTCTGCAGGCGGTTGCCGGTCGAGTATTGGATCAACGGCAGCAGATAAAGATGCGAATTTGACTCTCACTTGTTTTGAGTAATGACTTAGTTTTAAGCACGAGCTTTGTGGTCTGAGAATTAATGAGGTTTTGGTGAAGGGTTTAAGCACAAGGTTTGGAGAAGAGAATTCTGCAGTTGTTGTGGGTTTCAAAACGACATTTGTATGGTAGTGAAACGACATTGACATCGTTTCGCAAAGAGAGAGGAAGATATAGATGCAATGATATAGAGGAAGATATCGATGTAATGGTATTCTATTTGAAAGCAGAAGAAGAAGAAGCGATTTTTTAGCCCAGTATTTCTGTGCTCTTTAAGTGGTCCGGGTCATACGTAGGACCCGAGTCCAGCTACTGGGTCCCTTTTTTGGTTTTTGGTCGTGTATGGTAATAGTAATACCAACAGAACATATACGTAGTTATGTTGCAATTTATAATTTACTAATTTTTATAAAAAAAATTGACTGCTGAACCTTTTTATTTTAATTTAATTATTTTAAACATTTTTTATTTAAAAACTATCTTGAAAATTTTTTGTCCATTAGTATAATTTGTTTTTTTTGATAAATTTTTTATTTTTTTAAGATATTTTTTATATCTACAAAGGAAAAAAAAATTGAACTTCTAACTTCTAGCAAGAAAAAATCACTTACAAAAAAGGTTGTTGTCAATTTAATAAATTCTCTGTGTGCTTTGATAAAATTTTTATTTAATAATACAAAATTACGAATTTACTTCCTTTTCAATTTTTTTAAAAATAAAAATAGCCTAGGCAACCATTTTTTCTTCTAATTAAAAACTTATATTTTACTTCATTCTTCTTCTAATCAAAAACTCACATTCTTTCTTCTTGTTCTTCTAACCAAAAACTCATTTAACAAAAAGCTAGTCTTTTTTCTTCTTTCTTCTTCTTCTTCTTCTTCAATCAAAAACCCATATTTTGACTTCTTCCTCTAATCAAAAAATAAAAATAAAAATAAAAATAAAAATAGCCAAGGAGATCATTTCTTCTACTAATTAAAAACCCATATTTTACTTCTTCTTCTGCTAATAAAAAAATCCATCTTTTTTTTTCTTCTTCTAACCAAAAACTCATTTAACAAAAAACTTATCTTCATTCTTTTTTTTTTCTTTCTTCTTCTAATCAAAAACTCATCTAACTAAAATCCATCTTTTTTTCTTTCTTATTCTTCTAATAAAAAACCATCTAACTAAAAACCCATCTTCTTCTTCTTAATAAAAATTAGGGCTTTTTCTTTTTTTCTCTTTCTTCTTCTTCTTAAACTTCAGCCATGGCTATTTCTCTCTCTCTCTCTCTCTCTAATAATAAATATTAAAAATTGAAGAAAATACATATTTTTTTGGGCATATATATGTGGGTTGTACTTTTAATTTTGATAATTAAATAATTTTAGGTTTCAATTTTTCAATCTCAGAACCCAAGCAAGAAACTAAAGGAAAAAAAAGAATTGCAAATTCTTCGAATTTATTTTTGATACTTATGAATTTATTTGATTTGATTTGGGTTGATAATTGATATTGACTTTATAACTAGGAAGAAAAGAATATTTTGTTTTTAGAAAAATGAAGAAGAATTTTTTTTTCTTGAAAAAGAAGATGATTTTTTTTTAATTTTTATTGAAAAAAAATAAAGAAGATGAAGATAAAGAATCTATTTTTTTAAATGTTTTTTTAGGAAAAAAACGAAGATGAAGATTTCTTTTCTTTGTTTTTTTTTTATTTTTCTTTTTTCCTTAAAATATAAAGGAATATGGGTAAAATTATAACTTTGTGCTGCCAAATAAAGATTTTGTCAAAATAAACATATCATACTAACAAATGAGGTTTTTTCAGGTAATTTTAAAATTAAGAGGGTGTTGAAAGTATTTGAGCCAAACTAAAAGGGTCTAGCAGTCATTTTTTTTTTTTAGAAAAACTCTAATGTTATATTGCAAATGCATCTCATGATAGCATTAAGAAAGTTTTTTTTTTATATGTTTACTAATGATTAAAATGAGCTATGTGCATCTTAAACGTTGACATTGATCGGATAATTGAGGGGTGTCCTTAAAAGGCATGTTAGATGAGGGTACTTTTTATTGGCGAAAGCATCTTATCCTTTAGATTTTGAATCAACAGTTGAGATCACTTTATAGACTTCAGATATATAGGCATAATCACTTTGTTTTTTTTTTTTAACGTTTTGCTTCATTTGGTGGGTTTTAGAGAGAGAAGTTGTGGTGATTTGAAGAGAGAGAAGCTCTGGTGCTCTTTGAGGTTATCATTCTTCATCTTCAATAATCTTCTTATGAGTAAGTGTTATTTACTATAACTTTCTATTTTGGATAGATTTTTTTAATATTTCAAATTTTTTCTGCATTTTATATAGCTTTTTTGGGCATTTGCTTTTCAAAGTTCGAGTACTTGGCTTGAAGATTTTGAGTGCTTATCTATTTGTCTTGAGTGTTTGGTGTAATAGATTGTTAATAGGTTGTCCACCTCATTTGTTTAAGTGTTAGTGGAATTATGTTTTCAGCCGATGACTCTCAAAACATATCTAGTCGTGAGTCCAACGACTTCGATGGTGACTCGACTGTTGGGAGTAGCTTAGGTCAAGAAGTTGATAATGAGGGTATTTGAGAGGCCCAAGGTCTCTAATTGATTGTTGGGGATTCTATCTAAGGAGTGGACACTAAGGTAGAGTTGCTTGAGGGCTTTGTTGACTCTGAGCAGACACCCAATGTTTTGGGAATATCGACTAGCGCTCATCAGGGACGAGTGCTAGTTTTTGGTCATCCAAGTAGGCTAAATAAAAAGAAAGATTTTGTTCTTTGGACTAGTGAGAGGTCTTATTTGAGAAGGATTGCCTGCTCCACCATTATTCGGTTGTGAAGCAAGAGGATCTAGACCTATAGAGGACGAAATATAAGATACCGAGCATTGTTACATTAAGAGTAACTCGAGAGGATGAATATGCTAGTACGCCTCAGATTGGAAATGTGGATCTTAACCTTGTTTATTTCAAATTAGGTTAAGACTACCTCTTCAACCATATTTTGTGTATATGCTCGCTCACCTTAATTTGGTGCCCTGCCAATTGAACCTTAATTCATAAAGAATATTGGTTGATCTTTACATGATGTGGTTCAAGGTTGGCTTTAATAAGACATTTTTCCCTGAACTTCAGTAGATCTATCAAAGCAGGGCAAACTTTGATCATAAAAAAGGGTTTTATTATCTTACAATTTATGATGGTAAGAAGAAAGATGCCTTTATATCGAGTCTGCCCTTAAGTAATCATAATTGAAAACATTTGCGGTTCTTCGCTAGTAGGGAGTGAGATCAATACTGGGTTGTTTAGGGATATATTATATCCATGTGTTTTTTTTTTCAGATTAGGTTTATACCTGTTATTTTTTCATGTTTTATACTTATAAATTTTTTGGTGGCTTATAACCTATTTATTCTTGTTCTTTTAGTAACGTTCTAGAAAATCAAACCTAAACCGACTTAAGAAGAAAAGAATATGGTTACTTAAGCTTTAAGATAGATAAGTTTTATCAAGGAACTTCTCACTCAATAAAGCTTGAAGAGCACAAGCTTGGTTGGCCAACTAGTTGAGCTACTGAAGAAAAGAAAAAAAGAAGAGATAATTACAAATAATTCTCTTGATAGTGCTTGATTATATCGATCTATCATTTTTTCTAATCGTCTTTTGTAGTAATAGAGCAAGGAGATAATAACAGAAAACACCTTATTATGTCTTAGAACTCTAATTAAATGGGGCAAACCAAGGATCCCTAAGTGTATTTGCACTGCTCAGTTTAAGTGAGAAGGGTGCTAATAGAGGTATTATTTGGGGAGTTGATCAAAGAGGCCGATCGGATCCTCCACTGATCCTTTGAGTTCGCTGCCCATTCTCAACAATTGGATGAGATGAGTAGTCTGATGAAGAGAATAGTGATATTGGACTCTTTAACGACTCCTCTAGGTCAGACTGCTCCCAGGCCGCGCATGCCATAGATGTGTGCTAAAATAGCCTAACGCAAATGCACGCTATTGTATCAAGTAATATATGATTTTAAGTCCAGATATCATTCCCACATAGACTATATTATCTAATTCTATCAATCGAATACTAAAATTAAACCTACTCAACTTTTATTAAAAGAAATCTAAAATTTGAAACTTAATTAATTAACCTAATTTTATCAATTAAACTAAACCTAATTAGCAATCAAACAAGAGATGAATTCACCAATTGATAATAATATAGGGTTTAGACTTATTCCATAATATTTCATTGGATTTATTGACATTTTTAGTTAATCCCTTAATACAAGTTAATTAACTTAGATATTAATCTCATCACAAGCCTTTGTCAATGGTCAAGTGACTATATTACGCATTCTAACAATCACCTATATGTCTATGGTAATCAGAATAGAATTTAATTAATTAAGATCAAGTATAAGTCATACCATACATGACATTTAGGTATATGTCTATCCTACATAGAACTTATAGTTGTTACCCTATGATTATACTTCAAATTATCATAGGCTAAACATATGAATCTATCCATCGAGTTCATCATAGTTCCTCAAGCATTCATAATTCATTAGGTATAATGAAAGCATTAAACACAAATAGAATAAATCAATTATAATGTATTAAGTTCATAAATTAAGAATTAACAAAATCCAACTATATACTTAGGTTCAATAGTTTATCACAAAACTAAGAGTATCAAACGAATTCATGAATAACAACAAGAACAAGAATATAATACTAAGGAAAGATAAAAAAAACTATTTAATAAGACGCCTTGATGTGCTTCTCTCTTTCTTGTCTTGAATATTAATTTTTTGGCTTTGATTTCTCAATTTTGTATTATGAATTATTTTTTGAAGTGTTTCCTCTCTATATGTATGTGTTTTTGCTCATAAAAGAGTGATTTTATAGGTATAAGAAACCCTAGGGTCGAGGGCCTGGGTTCAGGCACTCTTGTATTTTGAAGCAACTTTTTCGTTTCTCGTCCAATTCGCCTCCCGTTTGTTCTGGATCGTTGCATTTTCCGTTGTGCACCTATTTATGATAAAATCACAACTAAATGGCTAAAAGTTCATAAATTAGAGTAAAACGCTCGTTTAAAGTACTAATCATACTGTGCTTTTATACCCCTATTAAATACCCATAAACTTAAGACTCTACTCATCCTTAAGCAAAACAAAAAGCAAACAATCACAACTTATTATTGACTCTAAATAACTAAAACTAAAATAAGCTTTGGTTAATTTAAATGGTCATATTCAAAGTCTCAAAGGTTTTCAAATGACACAAGTCTTTTTAGAACGCAATAGAAAACTTTCAATAATTCATTCTGCCATTTATAAAGTCCTTGATTCTCCTTTATAAATGACCACTTGTGTGTGTGCGCAATAAGTAAGTAATTAGTAAAATGAAACATAGGTTTAACCAATAACTTAAGAGAGTACATAAATTTAATGTCTCGACATAATTTCAATAATAACACTACCGTAAACTTACTTTTCATACTACTCTCTACTAATGTAAAAATACATATATTTAAGGATCTATCTAGGAATTTATTTAACATGTAACGTAAGGCTAGGGTCAACGTAAAATATAAGGATAAATATGAAGCGCAAATCATACCATTAACACTTAGTCATTACTTAGAACTTCTTGATTCCTTTCTCATCTTTGATTTATCTCTTTCCCCAAACTTAATAGATTTCTATTTTTCTTTTAATCACTTTTGCAAATAATTTCTTCTTTTTCTTAAGTTGGGGGTATTATGCTTTAAAGCTCTTCTCTTTTTTTTTTTAAATTATTTTATTACACCCGAAACTTAGATTGATATGCACCTTGAAGACTTATTACTTTCTACTTCAGTACCCTTTTCTCACAACTATAACTTCTTTCTTTTTAAGAATATTTTTAAGTAAACTCAAGGTTCATGGTGTTAAGGGTATATTTAGGATAAATAAACTTAAAGTCTTACAACATGTAATGTGGTTATATAGAAAAAATAGATGTTAAGCTCAAAATGGGTGACTAGGGATAAATATACTATAAGGTAGGCTTGAAAAGGCTCAATCAATTTAAAGATGGCCTAATATCATTTTTCTATTCATGTGTTTCCTAAGATTTCACTTCAAGTAGTAATTAAGCAAATTCTAAAGTGTTGGTCATCAAGACTGTGTATTATTTAAACATGAGTATCTCTAAGCAAAAATTTAACTAATGCATGCTTATCTCAATATGCTAAAAAATAAGTGATCAAAAAATAAGATTGAACTCCGTTCAAGATTCATAATATAAGAATTATCTCAAGCATCTAATTGTTTTCTAGAGACTTGCAAAAATAAATTCAACAAATATTCTATTTCTTATCATAGACTAATGATCATCTTCTCAACTAAAACTTAACACTAAAAAAAATAATTCTATCAACACAAGACAACCAATCAATATAAGCAGCAAAATAAACACAGGAAATGTGTTTCCTACCCCCAAACTTAAATTAGACATTGTCCCTAATGTCTAAAAATAAACTTAAAAGTAAAAAAAAAACTCCACTGGTAAATAAAGTTGAAACATTGCAGCGTTGTATCCTGATGAGTGTGACTACGGTTTTCTTTGCTCCAAACACTTACAAATGCTTGTGCTGCTTAACACTAAAAAACAATTCTACTTATACAAGATAACCAATCAATATAAGCAGCAAAATAAACACAACAAACGTGTTTCTCACCCCCAAACTTAAATTATACATTGTCCTCAATGTCTAAAAGTAAATTTAAAAGTAAGAAACACTACTTTTAAATTATCCCCTAATATTTCATTGGATTCATTAACCATTTTAATTAATCCCTTAATATAAATTGATTGGCTTAGACACTAATCTCATCACAGGCCTCTATCGATGGTTAAATGACTATATTACGCATTCTAATAATCACCTATATGTCTATGCTAATCAGAATATAATGTAATTCATTAAGATCAAGTCTAAATCATGTCATACAAGCCATTTAGGTATATGTCTATCCTACATGAAACTTGTAGTTGTTATCTTATAATCATGCATCAAACTATCCTAGTGTCACGCCCTAAATATTCTCAAGCAATGACTCGAACATTTGGCGCATGACAAGACCACCAAGAGAGTATTTAGCCCATTGTGTGTTAAATGGGCTAGAGCTTCTAGAAGGCCCAATTGATTTGGGTTAATGCCACTTGTGTGTGGTAGGTGTGGAGTAGGTGGGGGAGTATTCTAGAAAAGGCATATTCCTTGAAATATTCTTTTGGTAGTTGGCATCTTTGAAATATTTCTTAGAATATTCTCCTCTTTAGATGTGGACCATTGGATTAGGGTTAATTCTAGCCGTCCATTGTAAATAGCTTTAGCTATAAATAGGTGGAGCTCTCATTTGAGAAGGCATCCTCCAAAACCTCAAAATTGTAGAAATACTCATAGCTTGTAATTCTATATTTTTGTAATACGAGAGCATTCTCTCAAACACTTGGTGTGCATTCCTCTTCATCTTTTTCTTTGGTTAATTGGGTCTTGTAGACTGCTTAGCACTTGAAGAGTGTCTAAGGCTGTGCGGGTTCGAGAAATTAGTCCGTGAAAAGTGGTATCAGAACGGGTTCAAAGAAGATGGTAAAGGGAGTTACTGGATCATCGGGGATTGCTGAAGGGAAGGGTAGAGACCCCAAAGCTAGGAGACATGGGAGTATTTCACCAGAAAAGTTCGTTGATCCAAACCATGATTTAGGGGACATGGTTATGAGGCTCGGTGGTGCTGTGACCAAAGCAACAGATCTCTTTGAGAAGTTAGAAGAGCACGTCGAGAAGCTTGAGGTAGGCCTCAATATTCAAGGGGACGAGCTGCGCTCCCTCATCGATAGCTCCATTGACGAGCATGCTGACAAGCAACGGGACAGGATCAAGGATTTTCAGGAGAAGGTCTTCAACACCATGGACAAAGTTCAAGCCCAAGTAGAAGAGCTGTGTAGAGGGTTTGACACTGTCAAGGAGGACGTGGTGCTGTGCAAGCGAACGATCGCTAATGGTATAGCTACTCAAAGTGTGGTGGCTGTACCAAGGGTCAAAGCCCCTAAACCGAAGGAGTTTAGCGGCAGACGGGATGCCAAGGAGCTTGACAACTTCTTTTGGCAAATGGAGAGGTATTTCGACGTTATGGGCGTGCGGGACGAACACAAGGTAAGTACCGTAACTTTATACCTTTTCGATCATGCAATTCTGTGGTGGCGTACGAAAAGTGAGGAAATTCACAAGGGTACCTATACCATAGACACATGGGAAGAATTGCAACGAGAGTTAAAACTCCAATTCTATCTGAAAAATGTGGCGCACGACGCTTGCAAGCGGTGGAAGGAGTTGAAATAAATGAAGTCCATTTGGGAGTACGTTGAGGAGTACTCTTTGTTGATGCTACAAATCTGCAACATGACCGATGAGGACTTGTTGTTCAATTTCCTGGATGGGTTACAATCCTGGGCTGCCAATGAGTTCAAGCGGCGTGGAGTACAGAATATATCCGATGCCCTTATAATGGCGGAGACGCTTATGGATTACCGCAAGGGAGATTCGGGTAAGTCCAAGAATCCTAAACCTAATCACAGCAAGGGTGGGAAAGCCAAGGAGTTTCATCCTTCGGAGAGTAAGGAGGAGAAAGGCAAACCGCCCAAGTGGAAGGAGCAGAAACACAATGGCCATAGGGGTAGTGGTCCAAAATCAAACTGTTTCCTTTGTGACGGGGGATCATTGGGTAAAGGACTGTCCAAAAAAGAAAGCTTTCAATGCAATGTACGAAGCACAAGAGAAGGGCGAACAGAGCCGTATGGGTTGTATGCAGCTGTTCAATTCCCTCAAAGCCAAGCGGCGTACAGATGCGCCAATAGGGACGGCGCTCATGTACATTGAAGCCTATGTCAATTGCATCAAGACTCAAGTGTTAGTTGATACGGGGGCTACGCACAACTTCATTAAGCGTGCAGAAGCGGAACGCTTGGGCCTTTATATAGAGAAATGAGAAGGGTACCTCAAGTCCGTAAATGCAAGAGTCAAGCTGCTGGATAGGGTGGTTCGTGGAGCTGAAATTCACATTGGCAAATGGCACGGTGAGGTAAATTTCTCGGTAGCACCTCTCGATGATTTTGATGTGGTCTAGGTATGGAATTCCTATGGCAGTACAATGTAGTGCTACTTCCTCAGCACAACTACATGTGTATTTTGGAGGGAGGACCTCGAATGATACCGACGGTAGACATGCCCAAGGGTGGCCAATCCAAGCCAAGTGCCAAGGTCCTTTCAGAATGCAACTAAGGGTAGAAGCTAAGCGCAAATGAGGGTTACATTCAGCCTCGACAACGGGGGTGGATGATGCGGCAAATGGGGGCAAGGATGAAATACCGAAGGATATTGTGGAAGTGCTCGGGGAGTACAATGGGGTCAAGCTTACTGCCATACCGGAAGAACCGCTTTCAAGGGAAGCAATTAAGGGCAAGTGGGAGCTTGAGATTATGCTTCTAACTATGGTGCTGACACCTTCATCAGAGATGGGAGAGTTGTGGGGGTAGCTCGAGGAGTTGTTGGATGCAGGTGTCATCCAAAAGTCCAATGTGTCACATGATGTGCAGTTTCAGCACAAGAAGTGGGTCGAAGATAAGCAGCGGCCTGTCAAGTATAGTGCGGGGGACTTGGTGATGGAGATAATAATTCCACCATAACACAAGTCAGCACGCCCACTTCACAAGGGCCTTGATCATGGAGACAAGGGGCCGAGGGTTATTGCAAAGAGATTGGCAACGTCTCGCATAAGGTGGAGTTACCTTCGAGACAGCGGCAATGGTGACATCAGGTGCATTCCGCAAGCTGTTGGAAGCAGTATCATGGAGGTACGGGAGGTGCAACATTTGAGCCACACAATCGAAAACCTTTGAGGATTTTCGCATGCCATAACAAAGGTGAGAAACTCAGGACGAGCCGTGAGTACTTTGTTGAGTGGAAAGGGTTTCCCGATGAGAGAACACGCCTGAGATACGAGAGCGCACAGCCAGCATTTGAAGACCGAAGTGCACAAGTTCCAGCGAAGACGCGACGAGGGCGTCGCGTGAATTTGGTGAGGGAGAATGTCACGCCCCAAATATTCTCAACCAATGACTCGAACATTTGGCGCATGACAAGACCACCAAGAGAGTATTTAGCCCATTGTGTGTTAAATGGGCTAAAGCTTTTAGAATGCCCAATTGATTTGGGTTAATTCTACTTGTGTGTGGTAGGTGTAGAGTAGGTGAGGGAGTATTCTAGAAAAGACATATTCCTTGAGATATTCTTTTGGTAGTTAGCATCTTTGAAATATTCCTTAGGATATTCTCCTCTTTAGATGTGGACAATTGGATTAGAGTGAATCCTAGCCGTCCATTGTAAATAGCTTTAGCTATAAATAGGTGGAGCTCTCATTTGAGAAAGCATCCTCCAAAACCTCCAAATTGTAGAAATACTCATAGCTTGTAATTCTATAGCTTTGTAATTCTCTCTTTAGTAATAAAATACTAGAGCATTCTCTCAAACACTTGGTGTGCATTCCTCTTCATCTCTTTTTTTGGTTAATTGGATCTTGTAGGCTGCTTAGCACTTGAAGAGTGTCTAAGGCCGCACGGGTTCGAGAAATCAGTCCGTGACACTAGGCTAAACATATGAATCCATCTGTCAAGTTCATCATGGTTCCTTAATCATTCATAATATTGATCATGTATCATGAAAGCATTAAACATAAATAAAATAAATTAATTATAATGTATTAAGTTCATAAACTAAGATTTAATAAAATTCAACTACATACTTGGGTTCAATAGTCTACCCTAGATAAACAATGTTTAGCTCATCACAAAACTAAGAGTATTAAATGAATCCATGAATAACAGCAAGAACAAGAACACAATAATAAGGAAAAGATAAGAAAATTTATTCAAGAAGATGCCTTGATGTGCTTCTCTCTCTTCCTTGACTTGAATCTTCAAACTTAAACTTGAATATTGATTTCTTGGATTTGATCTCTCAATTTGTGTTGTGAATTATTTTCTAAATTGTTTCCTCTCTAAAAGCCTGTGATTTTTTTCTCATAAAAGAGTAATTTTATAGGTATAAGAAACTCTAGGGTCAAGGACTTTTGAATCCAAGTCGAAATAGGACTAAAAAAATGGCACTTTATATGTCGCACGAGTGCTATAGCGCTAAGACCTTGAGAGGCATAGAGGCCGGCTGGGCACCGCGATTCCTAATTCTCTGTCTTGGGCGTTATGGCACTTAGCCTTAGGTTCATACGCTCTTGTATTTTGAGTATAACTTTTTCGTTTTTCATTCGATTTACCTTATGTTTATTCTGAATTATCTCATTTTCCATCATATACCTATTTATGATCAAAAGATAATAGAGCAAAACTCTTATTCTTAGTACTAATCATACTAGTGCTTTTATGCCCTTATTAGCTATAAACTCAGTTGTGGTCTTCAGCCTTCACTTTATCTGACATTCTAATTGGTAAACATGATCGTTATGGATATATGTTACCCTTGGTAAGGGAGAGAAAACATGCAATTAAGGTTTTTAAGGCCAAGACCACCTTAAAGTACGATGCCTTGAAGTTCTTTATGTACAACATATGATATATGCTTGAGTTGATTTATGTATGTGACTTTAATTTTATATTATTTAATGGGTTGTTCGGTCACTAACCATTTATTTTTATTTTTACTCATGTGGCATTTATTCTGGTTTAGCATTGAGATAAGATATAGGTTACTACAAAGGACAGCCAAAAGAAGAGGGAGGTTGAAGTTGCTCGTTTAAAGGAGTTTTACTCGGAGGCCAATAATAAAGTCGACGAGAGGATGCAAGAACTCAAAGATTAAGCAACCAAGGTAAAGGAGGCTGAGATCAAGGTAACTATTATAGAGAGTAGAGTTTCTACTTTTCAGACAGAGATTTATTAGCTAAATATGGCGATTAGTAAATCTCAAAACTTGGTGAGGACTCTCTATAAAGATTATAATGCATTTTTTAAAAAGAATGAAGAGCTAACAAAAGAGCTAGAGGCTGTTTGAGCTAATGCTACAAGCGGCTATGAAGAACGGTTTGTGGAGGGGGTCAACTTAGGTTCTAGGAAGTGTATCGATTTGTTTAAGGAAAATCACCCTAAATTAGACCTCACTTGTTAAAGGAGGCGATCACTGATCAGATGGAGGTTAGAGTAGGGAAATTTGAGTGCCCCTACAAGTACATTTAGATGTTGAATTGGTTCTTCATCGACCCGAGTAGAGCGTTCTTCTTAATTTTTTTATTAATGAAAGCTTTCTCAGCGAGGACCTTTTTGCCCTCACTACTGAGAAACAACCACTTGCTCCCCATGCTTAAAATTGCTTTTCTTTTTTCCTTATATTTCTTGTAATTTGAGTTGAGCTCTTCGTTTGTAGAAAAGAATTTTCCATTAATCAATGAAATTCTTCTTTCCCTTAATATTTTTGTCGATGTGGATGATATCTATTCTATGATATTGATCATGCCTTTTTTCATAGTATTTTGATCATGAATTATCATCAAGGTGACTAGCAAAGTTCTCATAGCTCGACTTTGAACTATTGGGTATTTAATATGCTTCAATGAGCATATATATATATGACCACTTATTTGTCGAGCATAATATTTTGATAAGAAAAATATTATTGTAACAATAACTCCTTAATTTTAACTTGTTCAGCTTTGATCCAGTATACTTCTTCTCACTTTTAGGCATATTTAGATATTTGTCATTTGAGACGGTACTCTAGACCTTCATCCTCTTGAGATGAGTCATCTGAGATGGCTATCGCCTCAACCCTCTCAACTTATTAGTATTTTTCTAAGCATTGCTTAGGAATTCAACTTCTAAAAGGGTACTTTAAGCCTCCACCCTTAGGGATGAGTCATATAAGGTAGCTATTACCTTGACCTTTTTGGCATTATTCTAGGGATTGCTTGAGCACTTAGCTTCTATTAGGGTGCTATAAACCTCTATCCTTTGGGATGTGTTATATGGGTAGCTATTATCTTAACCTTATTAGTTCGCGATCCTTGGGCGACCTTTATGGGATCTTATATCATTTAAAAGGCCTCTAGGTGACTATTGCCTCAACCTTCTTAGCTTCTTGATCATTGAGTAGCTCTTATGAGATCTGAAATCATCTAAGAGGGTCATAGGTGGCTATTGCCTTAACCATTGAGAACTTAACTTCTTGAAGGGTGCTCTAGACCTCTATTTATTGAGGATAGGTCATTTAGGGTGGCTAATACCTTGACTTTCTTAGCTTTTTTATCCTTGGGCCACCCTCGTAGAATTTCAAATCATTTGGAGGGTTCTGGGTGTTTATCACCTCAACCTCAATAACATAGCTTATAAGAGGGTGCTTTAAACCTCTATCCATTAAGCATGAGTCATATGGGTTGACTATTGATAAGGGTTAATTAAGTCTAATATTTTTATCTTCCAAACTTAATATTTGTTCATAGAAATTAAAATTATTGGACTTTTTATGTATTTTATTATTATTATTGTAGGTTTCGAATCAATAGAGCAAAGAGGTCAAAACTCTAACGAAAATAAGCCAAAAAATTCAAATTGATACAATACCTGCTACAGTGATATGCTATAGTGCATAGCACTGCAGCACCAAAAAATGAGCGCCACAGCGTGCGAACATAAATGGGGAACAATAATGGTGAACCGTGTTTTGTGCTACAGTAACTCATGAACAATAATCATAATCTGACTTATATTTGATGTTTAACCATAATTTGAAGATATAAACCTATAAATATAAGGGCAAAAACCCTAATTAAGGGGGAAGAGAAAAAAAAGAGAGAGCAAAAACTGAGAGAAAGAATCTATAACACAAAATTAAAGATCAAAGCCAAAGACTGAAAAACCAAGATCAAGATTCAAGCTTCAAGTCAAAGAAGAACGAGACTCACATCAAGGAGTCACTTTGATTAATTTTTATACTCTTTCTTTATCATTATGTTCTTGTTCTTGTTCTTGTTGATCTTTATAAATTGATTAGATACTTTTGATTTTGTGATTGGCTAAATTGTTCATCTAGGGTTAAGCTATGTGAACCTATTATGGATTTGGATTATGTTAATTTTTAGTTTATGAACTTGATACACTCAATTTGATTCATTCTATCTTGTGTTTAATGTTTTCATTATACCTGATCAATATTTTGAATGATTAAGGAACCATAATAAATGAGACGGATGGATTTATGTGTTTAGTCTATGATAGTTTGATGCATGATCATAGAGTAACAATTATGAGTTCCATCTAGGATAGACATATACCTAGGTGACATGTATGGTATAATTTAGACTTGATCTTAATGAATTACATTCTGATTTGATTTTCATAGACATATAGGTGATTGTTAGAATGTGTAATATAGTCACTTGACTAGTGACAGAGGCTTGTGATGAGATTACTATTTAAGCTAATAATTGGTATTAAGAGATTAACTAAGAGGTTAATAAATCTAATGAACTACTAGGGGATAAGTCAAAACCTTAGATTATCTTTATTTGTGAATTCTACCATTTGCTTTTATTTAGTTTAATAGATAGAGTTAGATTAGTTAATTAAATTTCAGATTGTGATTTTTTGAATAAAAGTTAAGTAAGTACAATTTTAGTACTTGATTTATAGAATTAGATCATATAGTCCATGTGGGATCAATATTTGGACTTAAAATCCTATATTACTTGATACGATAGTGTGCGTTTGCGCTTAGCTAGTATAGCATAAAACAACTATCACCTTGACCTTATTAGATTCTTGGTATTTTTTTTAGAATTGTTTAAAAACTTAGCTTTCGGAAGGATGCTCCAGACTTTCATTCCTTGGGGATGAGTCTTCTGGGATGGCTATTGCCTTGACAGTTTTAACTTCTTAGTATTTGTTTTTAGGATTACTCGAGAACTCAACTTCTAGGAGAGTGCTTTAGACCTATTTCCGATCAGATGAGTCATATGAGATGGTTATTGCCTCAACACTCTTTGATCTTTGCCCATACTCTTAAAAGTCCTTAGGGGGAACGACTGATGTTCTCGATCATGTGGATCTCAGGTCAGATGCAGTTATCGCATTGACCATTCATTGGCTTTTGCCCATACATTTTTAGTTCCTTAGCGGGAACGATTCTTATAGGATCTCAGATTTAGGTAAAGTTTTTGGTTTGTCATTTTTTAGACGAGCTTGGATTTGTATTTATTGCTTTACAATGAGATGTAAGAAGGGATCCTCAGTTTACCCTTTAAAAAATGTACGCCTTTTGGGTTGCCATTTGAATAATTGCACCTTTATAGTTTTATAGATATGGCCTCATCTTAGGCTTGTTATAGATTATATTGAACCATTCTTAATTATTATCGACCCAATTCGCCCAGGCCAATGTTGTTCATTCTTCAAGGATTTTACTTTACTGTTTGCTTGATGTTTCATGGGTTACTGGTTATTTTAAAGATTAATGCAAACTTGCAGCCTTTTGTTTGTGAAAACTAATCTTGTAATACTAAATATTCTAAAAGAGAATAGTAACAATAAATGTAAATAAATGAGATTATAAAAGAGATGTAATAATTTATAAATTTAGGGATAGCATTTTTAAGGAGTTTGAGATTCCATGATTTTATGACTATTTATCTCTAAGCATGCTTGGGATTTTATGTTATCTATTTGACTCTCTCGAACACCTTGTAATGGCTTTAATTGAGGCTGTGGACTCTCTCCGTCGGGTTCTTAATATTCAGTAATATTTTCCTCAAGACCATGTCTCTTTTTGTAACTTCTCGTGCTCGAACCTTTTTATTTTAGTACTAGATGCTCTACTGGTATACTGTGGTGTCAATCTTCATTGATTCCATTTTCAATGAGGTCTAAGTCTTCTCAAATGTACTCATTCCTGTAATCTTGATTTCTTCTTATTTGCCTTGAGTCCTAAATCTTGAGTATGCAAGTGCTTAGTTATTGTGTTCTCAGCGCGACTTCTTATTAGGGGTTAACTTTCTTTCCTAAATGACTTTTTTTGTATCCTCTTTTCTTTTTGCTCTTGGGTGGATTGAGCAAGAAACATACTATTCTCAATTAGTGGTAGAGTTCCTATCTCTTGTCTTTCTCTTATTAGTTCTTCCTTTAACTTAATTTGTCAGGCAAAGGTTTCCCCATCTTGGTACCCTACATTGTCATTTCATAGCTCCAATTATAGCACCATTACCTTTGAGAGATTACCCTTTATGGCTTTCGATTCTATTCCCACAAATAGTGCCAAGTTGTTTACCTCGAAATTTTAGAGGTTCTAGGTTGACAAGTTGAATTTATTTTCTTATGAACAACAGTTATATCTTCAAAGGGCTGCGTTAAGATGATCACTCTTAATGTGCTCTAGATGTCTCTTGCAATCATAGATAAAGTCAAGCCACGACAAAGGTTTTTTTGACAACGACCCCTCCTATGCTTAAGCCAGTAATGAGCCTTTTAAGAAAATATAAGGAAAGTAAAAAGACAATAAAGTGGGATTTTATACTATGTACGTTAATGGAGTTTTTAGAGTACTTTGTTTGCTCAAAGTAAGAAGGCAATAAAGTGGAAGTTGAATATGAAGTTTTAGAAGTTAAAATAGATTTTCAAAATTTGTAATTTGGGAATCACCAGTTATATATTATGTACGTTGTATCTGTGCTGGTTTATACTTTTTTTAATCATGTTTGAAATTTACGAAAATTTAGCATTGAGATTTTCTTTTTCCTTTATATATTTTTTGAAACTAAAGAAATTTCATTACTAGAAAGGAACTGGAAAACTATCTCGCCAAGTCTTGTTACATTTAAAAGAAATAGCCTTCTTCGCTAACTTACGAGCTAACCCATTATAAGCTCTAGGAATGTGTTTGAATTGCACATTTGCATTTGTTATGCCTCTGTCTCTAATCTCACTAATTATCCATTTTGTCTCCCTTAACGTAGCAGTCCTGCCATTGACCAGTTTTTTGAATATTTTTGCATCTAATTTAACCAGGCCAACTCTAAACTGCATTCTATCTGCTATTTGCAAGGCTATTTTAATTGCTTCAGCCTTTGTCATTTCTATATCTTCTCAGACATCTATCTAAGAGATAGCCATTACACTTTAAAAAGACAGCTCTAAGGCCTACAAATCCCCCCTTAGCATTTATAGCAACATCGGTTCTTAATTTGATGACTCCCTTTGGAAGAGCTTTTAGAGCAGCTACTTCACTTTGATGTCTGTCTTAATCAATGTTCGAGATTGAATTATTTCCCCCCACAGCTTCGCTGGTCTCCAAATAGGCTTTTACATGAGCAAGGATACTGATTGGATCACTTTTTTTTTCAGCTACAACAAAGCTATTTCTGAGCTGCCAGCTTCCCCACAAGATCATGAGAACCTTGTCTCTCTCTACTGTTATTGTTACAGCTCTGAATGTTTAGAAAAAATCCCACAATTTTATGTCCTGAATTTCTTAAACTATACTATTAAATTAAGTAATGTTCCATAGCCTCTTTGCCACTCTACACCTTACTAGGGCATGAAAGATAGACTCCATCTCTTTGTGGCATCTATTGCAGATTGGGCTATTTACTACTTTTTTCTTTAATAAATTATGAGCTACAAAGAATAGATTGGATACTGTTCTCTATAAGAAGATTTTCACCTTCAAAGGATCTGACGTGCTCTAAAGAGCCTTCCACCATTTTTCCATACCTATAGAAGATTTAGGCACCAAATTTTTTTCCTTCTCCAAGCTAATTGGTAGCCACTCTTAATTGAGTAAGTCCATCTTTTATTAAAATACCAACACAGAGAGTCTTCAAGCTTTGCAGTAGGAAGAGGAATCTTCAAGATTTGAGTAGCATCAGCTTTATTAAAGCTCTACTTAATAAGGTCTCTTCTCCATTTGTTATGTTCATCAATCAATACTCCAACCTTAATGAGAAGGTAGAGTTTGAGGAGAAGTAGGCTTAAAGGTTAAGCCTATTGGAATCTAACTACTTCCATATATGCTAATTTTAGCTCTTTTTTCAATGAGCCATCTCAGGACTTAGCTGTTTGCCCTACAATATACTTCTCAACACATAAGAAGGGTTTGAACCCATATTGGCATCTAGAAAATGCTTGTCTCTAAAGTACTTAGCTTTTAACACTTTAGCTACTAATAAATAATGATGTTGAATTAGCCTTCATTCCTGCTTCCTCGTAAGGACCTAGTTAAAACTAGGCATGGGCGAATGGCCCGGTTCCGGCCCAACCCGAAAACATTGGGTAGGGATGGGACGGGTCTCGAAACCAGGACAGAACCAGAACGGAAACTGTGAGTCCCGGTTGTCCTGATCCAGCTGGGATGGGACCCAGTTCAGTTCGAGAGTGACCCGAACCGAACCAAATTTTTTTTGTTTTATTTAGTAATCAAAATGACACCGTTTCTGAAAGTGAAAACGGCACCGTTTTAATAAGAAAAAAAATTGACTGATATATATTTATTTGTCATTTTTATTTCAATTCAAATGTGAAACATTTTCGGCCATCATTTAATCAACTGATCTTCGACTGTTGTTGCTACTGCTGCCGCCATCATTCTGTCACTGCTGTTTACCGTTGTTCTGCCGCTGCTGCCACCTACCGCTGCATGACCTGCCCTGCGGCTTGCTGCCATTCTGTCTTTCTACCGCTGTTGTCGCTGTTCTGCCTTTCTACCGCTGTTGCTGCCGTTCTGCCTTTCTGTCGCTACGTGACCTACCTTGCGACCTGCTGCTATTCTGTCGTTGCTGCGTGACCTGTCACGCCCCAGACCCAAAAGATCTGACACACGACATCACTTACATTCATTCACTGCATGTGCACTCATAAATAATATTACACAAAATTTTCAACTTTCATTCAACACAGAGCAAGTTGCTAGTAAGTTCAACACTAAAATCAACCATAACCTAACATATAAATATAAACTTCTCTTGACAATATTTAAACATTCATTTCAATTTCTTTCAGAATTATAGCAATTGAATTATGACTGGGACAATTATTAAACCGGAGATACGCAGAGTTTTCTCAGAGATTAACACTCTACTACGTCACCAGTAGCAACTTTGTTACCGGGAGCCCAGAATATATCCATTGCAAATTCTTACTTAAAATCATCCAATAACCACACTTTATAAAACTTAAACCAAATCCAATCCACACACAATGAAATAATACATAAGTATTTATTCAATAGGGACAAACCAAATATCCTATCCCACGTGTCCCCAAATGAAACACACAACAACCTAGCAACTTAGGGAACCCAAGGAACAGCAGAAGCCTTGCCAAATCCGCTAAGCACACATGTACCTTATTTACCTGAAATCACCATAAACTATAATGAGTATAAAACTCAGTAAGCATACTAATTTTTCATATATCAAATACAAATACATATATGTACACAATGCATATGTATGATATGCTGTGATCAATCAAAATCATAATCTTATCAAATCACATATCATGTAAGCGCTTACACATTCTTTCAAAACACATAATAGGAATACCATTACTCGACTACTACTTAGTAGGACTTACATATCACATATCACATAATGAGCCAAATGTCACTCGTAGGTGACATACCGTATGAGAGGAATAGTACAAGTGAGGTCTTTAAATCACACATATATAACGCTTATGCCTGAAGGTAAAAGCCAAACCCTCACCCTGATCATCGGTGAGTCCTCTCACATGTACCTATACGCCACCACACGAATGTGATGACTCACACTTCCTTTAGGTACCAATAGGATCCTCCCTACATACGGAACACATAACATATACCAATCCCGAAGGAAAGGCCACACATAAAGGCTCCACAAATCACATAAAATGCCTACTAAGTTAACAGTGAGTTCAAGTACCCTCAAATCACAAAATATTTCTCATGGACATATTACACTTCAAAAGCTTTCTTTGTTAAACGCATCTTATTTTGGAAAGCTCACTTTCAAAAAACACATGTATGTCCATGCTCAATGTCAATGCTCACATTCAGAAACATATATTCATATTTCATATCAAAATATACTTTGACATAACATAAACATATTCTTAACCCCATTTGCAAAATCATACAAAACAATTACTATGTTTATTGTGATTTCAGTAAAAAGTCTAGTATACTTACCTCTTAACACTTTCAGCTACAAGGCTTAAATCTCCTTAACCTATCAATGGAGATTAATCCTTTCATAAGCCTCACAATTCACACAAAATACTTTAAATAGCTTACAAAATTATACACAATGCATTTATCACATCAAATTGGTCTAAATATTTGGTTTCTCAAAACCTGTCATTCTGACCACTTACACTTAACAAAACTTTCTAATACATCAAATGATGTCCAATTACTCTGAAATCAGAATATATCATTCTTGACTCATATATACTTCTTATATATGAATATTATATCAAAATTCCTACACAATCCATTCCATACACACCATCGAATCCAAACTACAAACCTGACAGGATCAAGATACTTACTGAACAGTATTCAATCTCCCAATTTTATAAAATCATATACTAACTAAAAAATTATAAAACTACCACATAATTACTCTTGACACATATCTCAGTCCATGATAAATATTTGGCTTCCAAATAACTGCCAAAAGTATTTTAAAACTATTTTATTTCATAACTTTAAAAATCTGTTAATCAAATACTACAATGAGCTGATACACTTTAGAAATTCATAACACTTCAACCACATTGATCCAAATTCTCCATTCCAAGTATATCATATTAGACATATAAAATTATCATATTCCACAAATTCGTAATTTTTAAAGATCATTCAGCAGGTCAAAAATTATTTTCCACTGTATCATACTGTTTATACAGGAAATTTCCAGAATTCCTGAGTCATTTTGGTAAATTCACTACAAATTCAATTTCCGAGATTTTCAGTCGATTCAAAGTCTCAGATGATCCTAAACATGTCTAATTTCATATACTCAAAATTCAAAACCAGAATCGAATCACAACAATTTATAAAATTCCTAGATCAAGAGGTTATCCAGCAGAAATTCCATAATTCATCATGATTTATCAAACTATCTTATAGATCATCATCAATTCTCACAACATCAAACGAAATACACATCAAATCCTTAATTATACATATTTCCAGAAATCAAAACTTAAAGAAATTAACTTAATTAACACCAATAAATTGATAATTAGTTGTGATATACCTCTAAAGATCCAAAATTCCAATTTCTTCTTCTTTTTCTTCTTCTTCTTCTCTTTCTCTCTCCTTTATTTCTCTCTTCTCTCTCTAAAAATGGGTAGCTCGACCAAAATGAGAGAATTAGGGTTTTTAAAAGTGTATTTTTATACTAAGTGGTTAATTTTTGGTATTTACGAATTCACCCCCAAAACTTTCAAAGTATAACAATTTGGTCCCTAAAATAATTCCAAAGTCTTGCAAATAAACCCAATACTAATAGTATATCCTTAACCTATAAAAACACTACTAATAACAATATATAAATCAAGGATCACCCACATGCAAATAAAATACGTATATTTATATATATAAATATACATATTCTTACCGGTTATGGATACTGGTTACTACATGACCTCCCTTGCGACCTATCTTCGTTCTGCCACTGCGTGACCTGCCGTTGTTCTGCCGGTGTTGTTCCGCGTTCGCCTGTCGCTGTTATGCGCCTTTCATAAATCAAAATGCACCACTGATAGCTCGCTCGCTCGCTCAAGTCTCAGGTAAACCACGCATCGCTACCGCCACCTTATTGTTTTGAAAAATGAAATATTTACATGAATGATTGTATTAAAAGATGTGTGTCTTCCTTTAGAGCATGTATTAACTATTAACCATATGTTATACTTGAAAGCCAATAACGGAAGATAAACTAGTAGATTACTATCTCATAGTTAGTAATACAAAATGCAAGAGGTTAATAGGACTTGTGTATGTGTTTATATGCTTTGTTTTGTTAGTATTATGTATGTATTTAGATATTTAATTAAGTTTGTGGATGTCAGTTGGTTTAACTGGTAAGAATTGATTTATATTTATAATTTCATCATCATACCAAGATTGAGGAGGGATTTGATTTATATTTCTAATTTCATGTAAGAATTTTGTTTCTATTATATTACAAATGAGTCGTGATTCAACTTCAAAAAATATTATGAATATTGGGGGATCTTATGACAATACGCAATGCAGCGTCAATGATGTGTTGCCTCCACATCCTAATACTAAGAAGAGAACAAGATCAATGATATAGAGTCACTTCACCCCGTGCAAGGAGATAACAGATAAGTTGCAGTGCAATTACTGTGAAAAAATTGTATGCGTGTAATTCAACAAAAGATGGAACAAATGAAATGCGAAAACACTTACGGGTATGTAAAAAGGAGGAGAATAGAAAAATAGTAGTAATGTTATGCCTAAAGGATGGAGTCAAAAAGCATGTCGAGATGCAGCTGTAAAAATGGTGATCTTAGATGAATTGCTATTCAGTTTTGTAGAGAATGATGGGTACCGATATTTTTGCAGTATAGCATATCCTCTATTTGATGTTCCGTCACATAGAACTATAACCAGAGGCGTAGTAGAGTTGTTTGCTGAAGAGAAAGCCATGTTAAAGAGTCTATTTAGTGTAACTGGGCAACGAGTGAGCTTGACAACTGATCTTTAGACTTTCGTTTATAATCAAAGCTATATGGTTGCTACTGCCCACTTCATAGATTCGGATTGGAAGTTGCATAGGAGAATTTTGAGTTTTTCTCCGATGTCGTCCCATAAAATGGATGATATCGGTTTCTCTCCGATGTCGTCTTATAAAAGGGATGATATCGACAAGTACCTTGAATCTTGCTTGTTGGATTAGGGTATAGAGAAAGTGTTTACCGTTACAGTTGATAATGCAAGTGCCAATGATGTTGTCGTCAATTATTTTAAGAAGAGACTAAAGAGTTGGAAAGATGAAGTACTGATATTGAATGGTGAGTTTATGCATGTGCATTGTTGTGCGCATATTTTGAATTTAATTGTGACTGATGGGTTGTTGCATCTCATCCCATAAAGAAATGGATCCTGGCCTAAGGTTTTGTAGCCATGTTTTAGCTTTATCTTTTAAAGAAAAAGGGAAAAGCTTAAGTCGAATTGTGTTCATGCTACAATTTTGATCATTATACGTGTTACACACTTCTTCAAATTCTCTTAGATGTAGATAAGGGTTCTCTGCATCTAAGCCATGAAAAGTGGGTAAAAGTTGGATAATGTCTGGCTTAAAATTAAAATGCGTTGCATCCGGTGGAAAAATTAAGCAAGATGGTGCACCGGTTCGTGTAGGGTTCATATAGTCTTTAAGTGTCCTAGGTCGGTTATGGTCATTATGTTGGGACTGATTGTCCCTTGGGTCTATGAGTCCCTCAATTTGATTTTCGCTCATGGTGTTACTTGGTGAAGAATGAGAAGATGAAGGAGAATCTAACAAATTATCAAAGGAAGTTTTGAAATTACCTTTTACTAAACGATGGGAATTAGGATCTCGAAACCAATCGCTCATAAAAAGAAACAAAACAAAATACAATAACAATAAATAATACAAATAAAATATTTAACACAGGTAAATAAAATAAAATATTACACACAAGTAAATAAAATATGTAAAACTAAAAGCAAAATAAAGATAAATAATTAGAAGTTAGATTAGTGATGTTAGATTATATAATAAAAATTTAATAAATAAATAATATGAGGCTTAGCCTTCCATTAAAATAAAAAGCGAAAATAAAAGGCGAATAATAAATAAAGTAAAGTACGTTAGGAGGCTCGGCCTTCCATGAAAATTAAAAAAAACGAAAATAAAATGTAAAAAATAATAAATAAACGAAATAAAGAGTAGGAGACTCAGCCTTCCGCGAAAATAAAAACAGAATAATAATAAAGTACGTTACGAGGCTCGGCCTTCCATGAAAATAAAAAAATAAAAAAAATGAATAATAAATAACGAGTAGGAGGCTCAGCCTTCCATGAAAATAAAATAAACAAACAAATAATAACAAAACAAAATATTAACGTTACCTCCCCGGCAACAGCGCCAAAAACTTGACACGTCCAGAATATAGAAGTTATTCCCAAGTGCAGGATTGTCGAAGTAATAAATAACCTGATGAGAACGGGGTCGATCCACAGGGAAGTAGAATTAAAATTACAAATTATAAACACTTTAAAGATAATTAATGCAGTATAAGATGTTTGCAAATATTATTTCAATTAACCAATTCAAATAAAAAGCTAAAGTTATGGAGATTCACTCTTGGCATAAGAAATAAGAATATATTTAATTTTTTTATAACTCAATTGGAATCCTCACACAAAGAAGGTTCCAACCGGAAAATATAGCAATTAAAGTTCATCATCATTTATATATTAATTAGTATTTATTGTTTTTAATTATTATACACCAAATCTTATAAATGGGTTCAAGTATTTATTATGCCAATCTTTATATTTGTCTACAATAAATCAAGACTCCCACTTTACAAGAAAGGTTATATAAACCAAATCTTGTAAATGGTTTTAAGAATTTATTGTGCCAAGTATTAAGTTTGTCAATAATAAATCAAGAATCATCACTTTAGAAGAAAGGGTATTAATTTTACAAACAAAATAAATACATTATATATAAATTTGCATAACTTAAAAATAAAGCATTAAATTCATGAATAAATATTAAACATATCTTATTACCTTGCCAAGAGCTTCACCCTTTCACCTTAGCTTAAACAAAATTATTTGGACATAATAAAACTAAATGAAAAGAAAAGAAATGGAAGAAGAAATAACATGACTTAATAGTAAACAAGAGAAATAATAGTACAAGGAAATGGATACAAAGGAAAAGTATTTTGAACTAAATTCTAACTTTCTAATTACATTCTTTAGGCATAAATAAGCCACCTATTTATAGAAAAATATGGATAAATAGAGACAAATTTGGAGGGAACCACTTGGTTGATGAAAGTCAAGAATGGTGGCAAAATAATTTGCATTCATTATCACTTGGGCACCCACTTGATTATCCAATTTGGAATTTATGTGATCCGAATTAGCTGTCACTCAAAGCATAAAAGTTGTAGATAAGTCTCTTATCTTTCCAAATTGAGTGATCTCATACGTATTAGATACGTATTTCTATAGTTATGGGCCAAATACTGATAACTGTTCAAACTGGGCCTTCACTGCAGATCAATTCTGTTCTAGGACAATTTGCACCCTCTAAACACTCGAATTTCCAATGCTTTGTGAAATACAATATGTTAGCCCATTGAGTCAGATATGCACAGGATTAAGAATCACCTCAATTGGATCTTTAAGTAGAAAGTTATGCCTATTTTACCGAACCTGCCACAAAACAGTTATACGACAATTAAGTACAATATTGTAAACATACTTAAGTTAAAAAAATTAAATACACTAGTAATACAAAACAATCATGTAAAACTCTTATTAAATATGTAATTTCAAGTGTTCATCAGCTAGCAAGATCCAGGCAAAATATGATAAATATTGGGAATCTATGAAGAAAAAAAAATTATTGATACTTGCTACAGTGCTTGATCCAAGACGCAATATGCAATTTGCTAGATTTTGTTTTGAGTTTTTATATGGTGATGACAGCGCTAGAGTCGAAGACATGAAAAGAATAAGTAAAGAATTATTGTATAGGCTTTACGAAGCCTATAATACATCATATTGTAGAGTGGTTGGTGGGCCAAGTAGTAGTGCTGGTAATGTTAGTGGGTCTGGGAGTGGAGTTGATAGTAACACTAGCATGTATGGGTCACAATCACAGCAGTTTGGTACATCAAATTTATATTCAGATGTAATACAGTTTGATGTGGGGGGTGATGACCCTTGGACAAAATTCGTGGGGTGTGTAGATGACGAAATGAATTTGGTTGAATCTAATGAAGTGGGTAGATACTAGATCGTGAGGTATGGATGAATTGATTTGATATGGTGAATATTGAAGTGTCAATTTTATGTAGGTATATGTTTATGGAAATGTCTAATTTTTAGGGGAGGTTTTACTGAAATTTTTTATTTGGATAATAAAAGTTAATATAATTAAATTTGAAATTGAACTTAAATTTGAATTTAGAATTATAACACTTAAACAATTAATGTCACTATCACGTTAGAATTTGCTAAATCGAAATTATAATATTTGTTATTTAACGTAATATACGTTAAAATTAGAATTGTAACGTAATAGATGTTAAATTCTATTAGAATTAAAATTAATAATTATATTAATGATAAGAAATTAAGCTAATACAAAATTTATTAAAGTCTAAAGAATACGAAACTACATTTTTTAGGTTAAAAATACAAATTTGTAACAATGAGGATCATGAATTACAAATTAACCCAAAATAATTAAATGAATTTATATAATTTTAATAAAATTTATAAATTTTAAATAAATTAGGGATATGGGCGAAATTTACCCATGTCCCAACCCAAACTGGTTCGGGTCGGGACATGGCCCGGCCCGAACAAAATTTCTATTCGAGACAGATTTATCTGTCCTAAACGGGACCTGGGACCGGTCGGGTCGATCCCGAACCCGACCCGATCCCGGGTTGCCCACTCTTAGTTAAAACAAGTTAAATCCCTGAAGCCTAGCCCTCCTATTTTCTTATGCTTACACAGCCTCCTCCAACTAGTTCAATAGATTTTCCTTCTACCCTAATCACTTTTACCTCGCCAAAAGCCAATGATTTGCCTCTGTATATTTTCACAAAAACTGTTTGGGAGTTAGAATATACTCATGGCATAAGCTGGGATTACTTGAACTATTGCTTTTATTAAGACCTTTTTTCCCAACTGGAGAACAACTTTTCCTACTAGTCATCTATCTTACTAACAAGACTAAGCTTTATACCATTACAAAATTTTCTTTTCCTTTTGCCCACCATAGAGGGATTGAGGTTTTATGCTTTGATACCTCTTTGAGTTGAAGGGTATCTCTCATTGATGTTGCCTAAATTAAGCTCACATTAGGACTGAAGAAGATAAAGGGCTTTTCATAATTGAAAACTTGCCCTGAGGCCCTGCATAGGAATATTGGTTTTAAAAATAACTGAAAGAGATGAGTGGAAACAGATAATGCCTTTATAGCGTTTAGAATCTCACTTTTTGTTTAAGTACAGGCGTATCTCAAATTCTTAAATATTGCAAGCCAAATTTATTGTAGGAGTTATTAGAATCTTCAACGATAAAATTTCTCAACAATAAAGATAGTTTTGAAAAATTGGTGATTCAATAATTTTGGTTAGACAAGAATTGAGATGAATACCAAAGTGGAAAGTCACAAAAAGTCTAAAACGTGTGGGACACGTATGGAGAAGTCGAGGACGTGTGGGACACGAAGGGGGAAGCGAAACGGGACTCAAAGACGCGAAGAAAGTGAAGAAAACTCAGGAGAAAGCTACCAGGCTTGAGCGCCGCGGCGCCCATCACAGAAGCCCAGCGCTGCGGCGATAGGCGCGATAATTCCTAGCGCTGCAGCACCCAAGGACAAGCGCCGCAGTGCTAGATGCATCAGAAGTCCATTTTTGTTCGGGATTTAGAGTTTTGGACTTCCAAAACAAGTGGACTCTTACTCCAACAAAAAATAGGGTTTATAGGCACGAAATATACCCTACATAAACACTTGTAAATACTTTAGTTGAGATCAAGCATTAAGAGAGACTCTAAGAGAGGGGAAGAACTAGGTAGACATTAAGTGCTTGTGTGCATTAGGGTGGAACTATCGTTTAGGTGATCATTGTTCGTGATAGAATAAGGGTTCACTAAACATTAGGTCATTTTGAGGGTTCTTCAAATTAGATTTTCCTTATAAAATCTCTAGGGAGTTATAATAAGAGAGACTAGGATCCTTAGATCCACCGTAAACGTAGGTAATTGATTGAACTACGTAAGATTGTGTTATGCTCTTTTGTTTTTTTATTTTGAATTCTTACTATTTTGCTTGATTAATAAATTATTTCATTGTGCAAAAAAATTAAAATTATAGATTAAATTTTAAATTATTTATTTTAATATAATTTCAAAAGAAAGAAAAACGTTTCTCCGTCAACAAATAGACATGAATATAAACAAACTGATTAAGCTGTGTAAAGCGCCGACAATCTTGGAGGCAAAAAGAGAAGTAATTGAGGTGGTAGAAAAATACAAACTGAAAGGGAAACAATTAAGAGAGGGAATAATAGTGGAAAACGATAGAGTAATAAGTGGAGAGGCTTTCAAGATTGCCTGTATGGAAACCAGTTGAAATTATACAGATTGAAAGTTTAGGAAGTAACAAGTTCTTAAGCTATTTCTTAGCTCCAGAGAATAAAAGGAGAGCATTGGTAGATGAGCCCTGACAATTTGATAAATCTCTTATGGTCCTAATTGAAGTAAACAGAATAGGGGTGGTGGGAAAATTTTCCTTTAATCAAACATCTTTCTGGGTCCAAATTCACAACATACCAATAACATGTATGCCTAAGAGCATCGTTTATATGCTGGAGAAAAGTACAAGCATAATAGATGATGTTGAGATCGATGAACAGGAAGTTGTATGGGCAAGTTTGCCCGAGTCAGAGTTAAGATAGACATAACTAAACCTCTACATAGATTTATTAATGTAAGTTTAAAGAAGTGCAGAGAGAGTGTGAAGAGTACAAAACGAGAATGCAGAGTAGGACAGACAAAATGATAGCTTGGGGGAAGAGAAAGATGGGGAAGTAAAGTTTGAATACAGGGCTTGGTTAAGAGTTGGGGCGATGGGGGACTTTATGGGACAGGTGAGAGGCAGAGAAAGATTACAGAAAGTAGGAAAAAAAAAAGACGACTGCAAGTAAGAAAGCCGAGGAAAATAGACCCAAGGAACCAGAGGAGGAAGATGATGTGGACCCAACCCAAAACAGCAACCCAAACCCATAAATCGATAGAAATGGGCACGAGAAACTAAGACCCGTTGCGATGGAAATTATCCCAAAATGCATTAATGGTGGATCGGATGAAATGATGATTGACTAGGATGGGCAAGAAAAGGCTAGGGATAACAAGGACTGTCAACAGAGAAAAGGCTAGGGTGTAGGATCCATAAATTTGGAAATAAAGGAAAAGGTTGAAAGGGAGGGAAAAGTAAATGGCTGGAAAAGGGTGAATGATTTATTAATGGGTATTAGAGTGGTGCCTAATCAGGAAGGGCCTCTAAATATTACTAATAGAAATGGGTCGGGTAATGAAAAGGGTAAGAAAAAGTGGAAATTGATGGCGAGAGAGCCAAGCCTGGAACTGAGCTTGGAGGTTAAGGGAAGAAAGCCCATTACGGGGAAAAGAAAGGAAAGTGAGGAACGGCTAGAGGGCAACACGTTAAGGGAAGAAGAACCCCAACTAGAAAAAATAGTTTTTTGAATTTAGAAGGGAGGGATACCTAAACGCAGAAGAAAATGTAGAATTCACCGGATCATCAATGGAGATTGGGAGCCAACGCCACCAAACATCATGAAAACACTAAGTTGGAATGTTCGAGGGTTGGGGAACCCTCGAACATTCATTCCAAAGCCTACAAAAAAAAAATCGTCCAACTACAAAAGCCTCAGAAACTATTTTTTGTGTAAAACAAAGTTGACTGTTACTCGAATGAGGTAAGTGGCTTAAAGTTTAAATTATAAGTACTGTTTCGCAGTGAGTAGAGAGGGATTGCGAGGTGGGGTGGCTTTGCTCTGAAATAGAGAAGTAGACATCTCCTTTATGAACTTTAATAAATGTCATATAGATAAAGTAACGAGTAAGGCTGGGGACAGCAAGTGGAGGCTAACGAGTGTGTATGGCCTTCTAGAAACTGAAAACAACAAATTTACTTGGCAACTATTAAGAAGGCCTTCCAAATTGAAGATGTCCCTTGGGTTTGTTGTGGTGATTTCAATGAAGTGTTGGGGATTCAGGAGAAGAATGAGGGCTTGCCTAGGTCAATTGAAGCTACGAAAGATTTTAGAAAGGCTGTGAGGGTGCAAACTGCAGGATATGGTTTGGAAGGGATTTCCTTATACTTGGTCAAATAAGAGGAAAGGCCATGGAAGGGTGGAGGAGAGGTTGGATCATTTCCTATGCAATGATAGGTGGTATGACCTATATGGTAGAAATGATGTATCCTACATTGCTACAACAGGTTCAGACCATTGTCCCGTTGTTCTTGAGGCTTGGAAGAATGTGTATAGAGTCCCAAGAAATATGTCTGTGATCTCTAGGTTCCACTATGAAAATATCTGGGACCTAAAGGAGGAGTGTGCAGCTATGGTAAGGAAGGAATGGAAGGCCTTGGGAAAAACTACAAGGGGGCCAATAAAATGTTTCATTCAAAACTCAGAGATAGTTAAAGGTAAGCTAAAAGAGTAGAGTAGAAGCTTAATATGCTATTAGAGGAACTGACCAAATGTTTTGAGTTAAACAGCCATTATGATGAGAGGAGTAAAGTCCCTCAGCTGGAAAAAGAAATTGATTCCTTACTCCAAGTTGAGGAGATATATTGGAAGTAAAGGGCGAAATCTAATTAGCTAAAGGATGGTGATAGAAAAACCAAATTTTTCCACACTAGAGCTTGCCAAAGGAAAAGGAAGAATAAAATAAGGGGCTTGCTTGATGAGAGGGGGAATATGGAAAGAAGAACCCCATGATATGGAGCAAGTCCTTAAAGAGTATTTTCTGAATCTTTTTAGATCTTCCAATCCAACTAGAGAGCAAGGAGAAGAGGCTTTAAGAGGAATTAGACCTTCAATCACTAAAGAGATGAATCAATAGCTGGCCAGGCCTTTCACCAAGGAGGATATTGTCAAAGCTACGTGGCAATCCTGTCCATCCAAAGCCCCAGGCCTTGATGACCTCTCTGTAGGCTTCTATCACAAGCACTGGAAGCACATTGGTAAAGATATAACAACCACATGCTTGTATATCCTGAATGAGAGAGGTAACTCAGAAAAGCTCAACCATACTCTTATTGTTTTGATCCCAAAAATTCCCAACCCTTAAAAGTCTAATGATTATAGACCTTTTAGCTTATTTAATGTCATTTACAGATTTATTGCAAAAGCCCTTGCTAATAGATTAAAGCCGATCCTCTATAGCATTATTACCCATAACCAGTGTGCTTTTATCCCAAGTAGGTTAGTAAGTGATAACTTTATCTCGAGTTATAAGTGTTTGCATAAAATTAGGTGTAAAAAGAAGGGTAAAGAGGGCTTAGCTGCTCTCAAACTAGATATTAGTAAGACATATGATAGAATAGAATATCAGCTTTTGAAAGATGTAATGTTGAAATTTGGTTTTGCAAGAGATTAGGTAGATCTAATATTAAGATGCATATCTACTACTTTCTCTATTTTGTTAAATAGTGCTGTCACAGGAAACTTCAAAGCAGAGAGGGGACTCAAACAAGGGTGCCCCCTATCTCTTCATCCTTTGTGCAAATGCAATCTCAACTCTTCTCAGTAAAGCTAAAAAGGATGGTCAGATTAAAAGAATCAAGTTTGGGCATAGATTATCTATCACTCACCTCTGTTTGCAAATGATAGCTTAATCTGTATCAAGGCTATTAATAGGAGCGTAACAAAAGCTGTTTGAATTCTTTTTCCTCTCTTAAACAAATGAAAATTTGACGTTATATACTTATTATAATTAAATTTTAATTCGGCAAAGTAAACGTGGTAGGCCCAAATTTGTTTAATTTACTATTTAAGAATCCGTAGGCCCAAGTTAACTTATTAAAAGATATAATATTTAAAATTAAAAAAAAAAATCATTCAAAATGTTGGTCTAACAGATCCGAAATTGACTTTTTATTCGGAAATTAAAGTGATTCTAGCCTTTTATAAGGATTAAAAATCTCTTTCTTTATCGAATCTTTGTTATGTTATTTTTTTTTTTTTGATTAGAGTTGTTAAATGAATTTTAAAAAAAACCTTTAGAAAAACATGTTTTAAAACACACTTAAGATTTGAAGAAATAAAACCTAATAATTCAGTTATAAATATTGAATTTTCAAAAAATTCTATGAATTGATTCAATGTTCGCCCAAAATCAACCTGAACTATCAGTATCCAAGTTTATTAAAAACACATTATTTAAGATATATACCTCAACTTACTTTGTAATCATAACATTATTTAAATTAAAGCTTTACATTGCCTTACTAATTGACTAAATGGTTCTTGGTAAAATGGTGGCCATTGAATTTATCTCTATCCGACTTTCATTTGTCATCATAATTTTTTTCAGGTGAGACTAATTAACTTATTGAAAATATGACACACGAAAAAAAAATCTTTTGTGTCTTTCACTATACTTAACATGTAATCTCATTACCATTACTATTAATAAAAATAGCTTCATAATGATATGTAATAAATAAATATAATAGATAAAAGCTTCTTGGGTGTTATTGGAATGGTTGTGAATAAAAAATTGATGTCAAGTAAAAATTTTCATCTCAACATTTTTTTTAAATATAATAAATAAAAATATAAAATGATAAATTTTGATATTTTATAAATAATAACATCCATGCATAAAAAAGTTTAAACAATTAAAATGAATTCAAATAAAAAAATAATATTAATTTAAAGATTAGTATCTCCAACGTTTATTAAATTTCATATACCACCATTTATGATATTTGTTATTTGTCACCCTTAATGTTATTGACATTTCAAATCAATTTAAGCTCCGCTTAAAACTGTTATGATTCTAATTTAAATGAAACGAACAAAACATTTTATAAATACTTAATAATTTTAAATTTTAAAAAAAAAAGGTGATCCCCAAGGTTTTTTATTTTTAAAAGGGACATTCTCATTTTAGTGTTTTAAAAGGAATAAAATAATTTTTGAGAGATAATAATTTTTGTTAGTTTAAACAATCAAACTGTGTTCGTTGTGAAAATCAATCCAAGCTTTGTCAATGTTGGGCTTTATTGAAATCTGGCAACTCATTGTCGTTAGATACTTGCTCCCATCACCTTTTGTTTAAATGCTATCTCCAATTTTTTAAGCCACCACAAGCTTTACTGCCAATCTTATTATTAGATTATCTTTGCGGCTGTGTTTGTTTATTTATTATTGGTTCATAGTTAGATTAAGTTTTAACGTGTACAATAGATATTAGTATAGGGGTATTTATGTAATCTCTCTCTTATGTCAGAGTAAACTTTTGTCTAATAATTCTCATGCATAGGATAGATAACCTCATGTGAGAGGTTAAATTTCTTTTGCGTGAGGGTCGGATCTCCCCATTCGTAATAGAGGTAGATATTCTTAGTTAAGATAGGTCTTATTTGGGGACTTTGTTGTTTCTTCGCTAATTGAAGAAGTAGATTTAGGCGGCCACAAAAGTCCTATCTAATCCATTTGAAGCGTCTCGATAATTGTTTGATGTATATTAGTAGATCTACCATGTAATATTGTAAATTTTTTTATTACTTTTGAATTTATAAAAAAATTTCAAACGGTCAAAAAGATAAAATACTTACCATGTAATATTGTAAATTTTTTTTTAATAATATTACTTTTGAATTTATAAAAAAATTCAAACAGTCAAAAAGATAAAATAATTATATGCGCATATTTAGACAAATTTAATGACACATTATCATAATTTATTTTTGAAAAACTTTTATAAATGGCTCATATTTTTAAGTAATATTCTTTTTTATCCATAAATGAATGGGTTAATTTTTATTAGCTAAAAAGGACAATTGGATAATTATACTTTTGAGTTATATTTTCTCTCTCCACCAAACATTCAAACTCGTTCTCTCTTAAGAAATTAAAATCTTAAAGTTTTTTTGTGTGCTCGGTTTGTAAATATATGAGTATCGAAGTGTAATGTGACAAAATAGAAGGAAATAAGATAAATCAAAGAGAATAGGATGAATCAAAGAGCAATTGAGCAAATAAAAAAAATCTAAGAACAGCACGCCCTGCGAATGGGAACCGCGAATTGTATTTTTTTAACTAATTTAATTTGTTGTAAATTTTTAACTTTTGTTTTGTTTTCTTGTTATTTTATTTTTTAATTATATGTAAATAACTTATTATTATTACTTATAAATTTATTATATTAATTAATTAATTATTTAATAATAAAAATAAAAATATATATTTCGCATAGAGTGTATCACGCGTTCGACATGCATATGTGGTATGCATGTGCGAGCCACGTAGCATGTAGCGTATAGGACGCATCCAATGAGTATTTTTTTTATAAAAATTAAGAAAATAAAAAGAAAATTTAAAAACAAATTAAATTAATTAAAAAAAACATAATTCATTGTTTCATTCATAGGCCACGAATTGGAATCGTGAATTTGTTTCCAAATTTTCTTAATTCACTTTATTTCTCTTCGAAAAATTTTATTTCTCTTTTATTTACCTTATTTCCTTCAATTTTATCACATTATACTTCGATACTCATTGTTACAAATATAATGAGTTGTATATTTCATTGTAAGTCCAAAACTATACATGTGAGTCTTTATATAAGTTTTAGCCTTTTACAATATAGAAAAATAACAATATACACAAAAGGAAATAATTATAAATGATAAAATGTAATAATATTATCTTATTAATGTAATTGATATCATATCAAATATATTAATAATACAATATCATACATTAATAACAATATCACACATTAATACCTCCCTTTCAAATTCAAGATGGTGGAGTATAAGTAAGCTTGAGTTTGAAGACTAAAGTTTGAAAACTACAGAAAAGTAGAGATTTAGTGAAGATAAAGTAGATTGATCTTCAAAAGAGATGGAGTGGAGTGTAACCGTTCCCTGAAAAATATGTTACTGAATAAAATGACAATCTGTTTCAATGTGCTTAGTCCGCTCATGAAAAATATCATTATGAGCAATTTGAGTACCACTTTGATTGTCACAATAAAGAGGTGTAGCTCCAGTTTGAGAATTACCCATATCTTCAAGAAGCTAACGGAGCCAAACAATCTATTAGGTAGATCAGCAAGAGCATGGTACTCAGCCTCAGTACTAGAGTGAGTAGTAGTTGTCTGCTTCTTACTTTTTTTTATAAAAGAAGAAAATCACTTAAGAAAAGAAAAAAGTCAGTAGTTAATCATCTATCCGTATAATCACCCGCCCAATCCGCATCGACATAAGCTCGTAACATAAGAGAAAAATGAACCAAAAAATAGAGGCTATGAAAAGTGTACCTTTAAGATAACGTAGGATATGAAGAACTGCTGTATAATGAAGTATGATGAGTGGCCATAAACTGATTGACAATATGAACAATATGAGCAATGTTTGGACGAATAACAGTGAGATAGACCTAACTACCAACCAACTGACGATAGATTGTAGCATTATTGAGGAGATTACCATCAGAATATCGGAGTTTGGTATTAGGCTCTAGAGAGGTAGAGCAAGTCTTACTGTCTGCCAAGCCAGCTTTAGCAAGTAGATCTGATGCATATTTAGCCAGTGACAGATAATACCTAGTAGAGTCAAACAGTACTTCAAGGCTAAGAAATAACTAAAGATTAGCAAGAGCTAATAAGGTGTAGCTTCAATTTGAGAATTACCCATATCTTCAAAAAGCTAACGGAGCCAAACAATCTATTAGGTTGATCAGCAAGAGCATGGTACTCAGCCTCAGTACTAGAGCGAGCAGTAGTTATCTGCTTCTTACTTTTTTTATAAAAGAAGAAAATCACTTAAGAAAAGAAAAAATTCAGTAGTTAATCATCTATCCGTATAATCACCCGCCCAATCCGCATCGACATAAGCTCGTAACACAAGAGAAAAATGAACTAAAAAATAGAGGCTATGAAAAAGTGTACCTTTAAGAAAACGTAGGATATGAAGAACTGCTGTATAATAAAGTACAATGAGTGGCCATAAACTGATTGACAACATGAGCAATGTTTAGACGAATAACAGTAAGATAGACCAAACTACCAACTAACGATAAAGGGTAACATCACTGAGGAGATTATTATCAGAAGATCAGAGTTTGGTATCAGGCTCTAAAGAGGTAGAGGAAGTCTTACTGTCTGCCAAGCCAACTTTAGCAAGTAGATTTGATGCATATTTAGCCTGTGAGAGATAATACCTAGTAGAGTCAGACAATACTTTAAGGCTAAGAAATAACTAAGGATGCCAAGATCTTTCATTTCAAAATGTTGCTGAAGAAAATCCTTAAGAGTAGAAATTTCAATAAGATTATCACCTGTGATAATCATGTCATCAACATAAAGAAGCAGTAGAACACAACCACGATTTATTTTACGGATGAAAAGGGCAGTCATAGGGGTTGAACTAAAAAGTATGTTGAAAAATAATGCTACTGAATTTTGCAAATTAGGCATGAGAATCTTGTTTAAGACCATATAAAACTCGATGAAGTTTGCAAACCTTGCCTAGGGGATGTGGATAACAAGAAGGAGGCTTCATATAGTTTTCTTCAAAAAGATCACCATTAAGAAAAGTATTTTTCACATCCATTTGAAATAATATCTAACCATGAACTGCAACAACATCTAACAAACTCCAAAAAAAAGTAAGGCAAGTAATAGGGGCAAAGGTTTCTTTATAATCATTTCTATATTCTTGAATAAAACCTTTTGCAACAAGACAAGATTTATATCGCTCAATGAACCCATCAGACATGATCTTGATCTTGTACACCTATTTGCAACCAATGACAGGTTTATTATGTGGAAGAGTAACAAAATCCCAACTATGCAATTTCTTAAGATCTTACAATTCTTTTGTCATTGCTTGCTGCCAAACAGGATTAACACTAGCCTCAGAATAAGAGTGAGGTTCATATAACAAAAAAGTAGTAGAGAAACAGTGATAATCACGAAGTTTAACAAGAAGTTTTCTTACCCGAGATGAACGACAAAGAGAAAGTGTAGAGGAGGCCTCATGAATGTCAAGAACAATCCTAAGAAGTTTTCTTACCCGAGATGAACAACAAAGAGAGGGTGTAGAGGAGGCCTCATGAATGTCAAGAAAAATCCTTTAGTCTCAAAAGCAGGCATCGTATCAGCAGACTTACCTGTATGAAATTCGGAAAAAGTATCTGTAGGTGAAGTATTGAAAAAAAGATCAATAGAATTATCTGTAACAAATTGTGAAATAGGAGGAGACACATAATTAAAGTTACATACAGAGGAAAATATTTTATGCTTGAGAAATACTACATGACAAGAAACGTGAAGACGGTTAGATATGAGATCCCAACACTTATAACCTTTATGTTCTATCCCGTATCCTAAGAAGTAACATAATCAAGTATTTGGCTCGAGTTTGGTGTACTCATATTTTTGAAGTTGGACAAAGAAGACACAACCAAATACTTTGAGGAGACTATAATTAGGTGGAGTTCTATAAAGACGTTTATAAGGTCACTTGTTCTCTATAGCAGAAGAAGGAACATGATTAATATTAAAGATAGCGGTCAAGGCAACTTCTCCCTAAAAATATTCAGGACAAGAGGAAGAGATAAGAAGAGCACGAGCGGGGTCTAAAATATGTTTGTGTTTACATTCGACTCTCCTATTTTGTTGAGATGTACCAGGACAAGACCTTTAACATATACTACCATGTTCTTATAAAAGATTTTGAAAGTCAGAATCTCTATACTCCATTGCATTATCAGTACAGAAAACCTTAATAGGACATAAAAACTGTGTTTTAATTATCAGAGCAAAATCTCGATAAATTTTAATAAATTATGTTCGTTGTTTTATAAGAAACAACTAAGTATTCCGATAGTAGTCATCAACAAAGATCACAAAATATTTAGATCCTCCTATTATGGCATTAGGAGAAGGACCTCATATATCAAAATGTACAAAATCAACAGAGCATGAGAGATAGTAGTATTATCTTAAAAGGTAAAGCTGGTTACTTAACTAAAGGACAAGTAAGACAATCATCTTTATTATTAGAAATAATACTTAAATGACCATTAGATACCAAAGATTGGATGCGATTGATTGATGCATGACCTAAACGAGAGTGCCAAAGATGTAATGAAGGCACTGAGAGGTAGATGCTGCAGACGAATGATATAGAGAGGAAAAATCTAAAGAGATGAGTTCATATAGACGTCCAACTTTATGGATTGTCCCAAGTGTGCGACCTGTCTTTGGATCTTGCATATAACAACCAGAAGCAGTAAACAAGACATTAAGACCAAGTTTACATAGTTGACCAACAGATAAAAGATTTAATGTGATGTTAGAAAAAAAAAGTGTCAGATACAGAAAGATTAGGGTAAGACACGTGACTAACATGATTAACTTTCATGAGAGAACCATTGGTTGTTTGAATAGAGGGTAAAGAAGAAGTAAAAGATTTAGAAGAGAAACCTGTAGAATCAGAAGTCATGTGATTGAAACATGCAGAGTCAAAATAGCAAGAAGAATTACCTAAAATATTAGAGGATGTAGAAATTAAGGATTTACTAGAGTTGGAGAGGAGTGGACGGAGTAAAGGTTCAAATTACTAGCCAAGTTGGAAGAGAGACTACACTATCCTGTACAGCAATAACAACAGATCCTATAGAACTAGCACCTTGAGACGATTCAAGTAAATGGCAATGATGACATGACTTAGGTAAGGCAGAACCAGCAAAGAAATAATATTGAAAAGTATTGACTTATCCATAGATCTAAGAAAATATGTAATTTTAATCCCTCAACTAATTTTGAATAAGCCCTTAAACTTTTAATAATTATAAAATAACCCCTAAAATTTTTTAAATTACAAACTAACCCCTACAAATTTAATAATTGTTAACTAACCTTAAAACTTTCATAAATTTTAAAATTATCCCAAAGTATAGAAAATAATGATTTAACCTCAAAATATTAAAAAGTTTACAAATAGACCATTGGGAAAAAGGGACACCGTGGGTTGATAAATTCGGCGATGAAGAGTTGAACGGTGCCGGCAGTGAGAAACCACACGTCAAAAAATAGTCGAGATCTGAGGCGAATGGCAGTTCTGTTTAGAGGCACATGGGGGGGCGTGCAGCGTCAGATTGACAAGATTTCAGTGCCGTTGGAATCTCTAGTCGATTCTGAATAGAGTGGTCTAGGCAGTGCATATTAACATGCTGAAAATTGGTCAAAATTCAAGGTGAACAGTAACAACAGCTGAAAGTTTGATCGGTACATGGGGTACGTGCAGTGGCTGATCAACTTGATTCTGGTGGCCTTCAATCGATTGGTAGTGTTTGAACTTCTTGTCTGGGCAGTGTTGATCACAGTGAACTTCAGCGAACTTCCGATGGCTTTTCAGCAAAACTTCAATGAACTTCCAACGAGTTTCTAAAAAAATTCCGACAAGTTCCCACTAAACAACAAGACAGTGAAGGAACCAAAACTTAGGCTCTGATACCATGTTAGAAAATATAATGAGTTGTATATTTCACTGTAAATCAAAACTGTACAATGGAAGTCTTTATATAAGCTTGAGCCTATTACAAAATAAGAAAATAACAATATACATGAAAGAAAATAATTACAGATTATAAAAGGTAAGAATATTATATTATTAATATAATTGATATCATATCAAATATATTAATAATACAATATCATACATTATAACAACATCACACATTAATACTCATAAATTCACAAAACAAATAAAAAAATTTAAAATTTTTAATTTTTTGAGAGAGAGTAGGTTTGAATGTTTGATGGAGAGAGAAAATATAACCTAATGGTATAATTATTCAATTATTGATTTCTCGGTTAATAAAGATTAATCTATTTATTTGTGGTTAAAAAAAGAATATTATCTAAAAACATGGACTATTTATAAAAATTTCTCATTTTTTAATAAAAAAAAATATAAATGATTTTTTTAAAAAAAGAAAACTAAAAAAGAAGTAAGCGAGCACCAATCATGATGATTGGCTGCAAATTGATTCCAACTTTATAATATCAAACTCAAATATAAGAAATCTATGTGATTGTATAATTGTTTTATCATTGGAACACTAAATAAGTGTCAATTTAATAAACAAAGTAGCAATAAATACATTTTTATTGCTAGACAACAACAAGTAAAGGTACATTGAGGTTGTTATTCGATAATGTAGTTAGTGATAACATGTGTTATTTATTATTTATTATAAAATAGTATATATAATTTTAATTTATAATTTTAGTAAAGAACGCGTGTTTTTTCAAAAATAAATATACGAATTTATTAATTTTATCATTTAAATTAATGAAACCATTATTTGATGAGAGTTATTTTTTTTCTCTTATAAAACTACTGCAATAAATAAATCCCTTAAAAAAAAATTGAAAGTTGGGCAATTACGAGGTTAAAATTACGACGGTGCAATTTCAGAGGGTTACCTAATTCTAATTGCTTGAACTTGAACCAACGAGCCTAGACCCTAGAGTTGTAGATTGCAAATTGGCTCAATTAAAGATGGAGTGTACTGTGTAAGCCTATTGCTCACGTGAACGGCACGTGCTGCTGCACCACTTCACGTGGACTTGCTCACCTATGGTAGTAGCTATCATTCTCATTTCGCTGATGGCCAATGACATGATACGATGCTGAGACAGAAAATAGATAATTGTGGTAGGTTTCCCTGACAATACGTGGGATTGACGGTATGCGTATGCGTATGCTCTGCTTTTATGGATGGTCGACGCTCCACTTTCATATCCCTGTATCCGGATTTTTCTGGATTTTTATAGTTTAAGAGTTTGTTTGATTTAATTTTTTAAATAATTTTTTTTAAAAAAAAATTATTAGTAATTTAGTTATAATTATTATTTTTTAAATAATAGATCATTTAGTTATATATTGTTAAAAATATTTATATGTTATTAAATTACCAAAAATGATATTTAATAAAACTTAAATTTAAATTCTAAATAATTTAATATTTTTTTAAATATAAGTTTAAATTTTTTATGCATTTTTTCAAATTCAATTTCTTAAACACAAGAATCAAATAAAATTAATACATACTAATCAACGAATTAATATAAATTATTATCTTTGGTACAAAAATTAAAATTAAAATAATACTTTTTTTTATTTAAAAAATAAAATAATCAACAAATTTTTTGAGTAGATTCTTGTAAAAATATGATAGTTGTAGAGATAAAGAGAATTAAAGATATGATGACTTTTAAGAAAATATTAAAAATATGTTAGATGAATAAGGTTGATTTTTATTAAGGGTATGTTATAAAAAAAAAAATATATTATTAGAATATATATGATATTACACAAATATTTAAAAAACTTAAAATGTTCTACTCTTAAAAGTCTAAAATTTGAGCTTTTGCAAGTTGAGGTAAAATAACTTTTTTAATCTCTAAAAACTCTTCTCTAATTACAACAAAACATCGTCAAAAGATTTGAAAAGAGCTTTTGACATTAAAAATTTTTTTTTAGTCAATAGAAAAACTTAACCAAACAAACACTAAACGAAGTTTATGTACCTCTACATTTTAAAAGAAATATTCAATAAAGGTGAATTTTAACATTCTAATTCATCGGTTTATTTAAAATTCATATAAAATTCAAATTAAAAAAATATATCATTAATATTTTATAATAATTAAAAAATATAGTGTGTAAATAAATTAATATTTACAAAACATAAAAATAAAGTAAATTTTATAAAACAAAATGTAAAGACTAAAATTTTAAAAGTCATATAAAAAAATTATAACGATTTCAAAACTAGAGCTAGAACTTAAATTATCAGTTTATAATATTAATAATTTGTGAATGACCTTTTTTTCTTTTTTTAGTGGGCTTAAATGAATTTTAGATAAATCTTTTGTTATATATATATATATATGTATATATGTGTTATATTTTATTTTTTTTGTTATGTTTATATTTATATTTATTATTTATTACATTATTATTCTTATGAGTATGCTTTGTAGTTATTATTGGTTGTCATTTAATTGAATCTTAGCATAAAAATTAGAAATTAAAAATATAATTATTTATTATTTCTTTCTTTATTATTCCATGTTTTATATCTATAATATTTTCTTAGTTATTATTTAATATAATATTTATTATTCATTCTTTTAATTTTGAATGACGCACTTTAATTTATAGTTTGCAAAACAAACAAATTTATTAATTCCATTAATAGAAACCTAAGATCTGAATTATAAATTAGAACTTTGAAGTTCTATAATCTATTTTATATACATAAACTACTCATTGGGGGTGCCGGTGGCTTTACTTGCTTGTCAAGTGTTAGAGTTTGACTCTGAGGAAGATAGAGGGTAAAATTTTTTAGGCTCTAACCCACCCCGTAGCTTTTGTATAAAAAAAAATACATAAACTTAAAATTTTAAACTTGTCTTTATTTTAATTATTTATTTAAATAGAAGGCTATAACTTTTAATTACTATAATATTATTTATATAAAATGTCATATCTTCTAAAGTTTGTTTTTGGTAATTATGTTTGTATTATTAATTTATTGAACTATACATATATATATATTGTGTTAATTTTAATTCTCTTCTTTTATATTTAAAAGCCCTTGAAAATATTTGTAAAAAATTATAAATTTTTGCTCTATATCTCTAAAGGAAACTATCTTTTTTGGGTACTAAATATGAAAATGCACCTATAAGCCATGGACTTGAAAAGTACAATTAAAAAAGAAAGCTAAATGTCTTTGTAGGATAAATCAAAGTAATGATTTGCCTCCATCATTATCTATAAGATAGATTGAAAAATTAATATCTAACAACTTGTAGATTTTCGAGAAAAATTTATAAAAAATATATGACTATAAGTAAGATGTATTTTTCCTAAAAATAAGGTACGAATGGATAAATATGAGATTATAGAATTTTAAAAATACTGTTGAATATAATTATGTCAATTTAGAATCATTTTATTGAAAGTGTGCTAAATTTTTAGGGCGCGTACATGTGGTGTATATTTATAATTATTCAATTTATGCATTATATACACAAATTAATGCAATGGAAGTGAAAATATCTATTTCCTAATGCAACAAGCATATTTAAAATTTAAGTTTCATTACTGTAATAAAATTAAGGATTGAGAATCACCTGTCAAGCTTTTAAAAATTAACGAACTGGAGTCTATTACAAAGCGCACTCATTAGCAATTCTAAGATCAAATTAGCGTGGACTTGGATCGCTAGAATAGTTGCTTCAATTTTCAGCAATGTGTTTAACTCTTAAATACAAATAGTGATTAACTCTTAATCACTTTGGTTAACTCTTAACCATTACTTAAACCTTTTAAGCTTGAGATTATAGTTAAACACTTTAACCATTTGTTTAACTCTTTACACATTATAATTTAGGCAATGAAATAATTTTATTTGTGTTTAACTCTTAATCACTTTAATTAACTCTTAACCATTTGTTTAACTCTTTAAACATTATGATCAAAGCAATGAAATGGTTTTGTTTATTTAACTCTTGAATTACAAAACATAAGATTCAAGCTTGATCATCCATGACTACCTTTATTGAATGATGAAGATGATGAATAATATTTCAACAATTAAAAACACAAAAGCTCTCATATCCCTCTCTCTCTTTTGGCCAAATCATGTCTCACCTAAAATGAAAACATATTTCATTTTATACATGTTTCTCATTTCTTCTTTGGCAAAACAATGATCCCACCATGCAATAAGTGTATAACTTAGTTTATGCTCACTTGTTTGCCAATTATTGCCTTTTAATATATGAAATTGAGACAAAAATATTTTTTGTCTTTATGTTAGAAGGCAATGGCCGAAACACACAACCATGAGAAAAAAAAAATGAACCAATTATTTTTATAGTAGTAAATTCATTTCCCTTCAAATAATGGCCAACAAAGAATAGCCCACAACAAATACATAGTCATGCCTTATTGTTTCAAGTCTTTACCAAGTAAAATATAAACTATTTATATAATATGCTGACTTATTAGAATAAGCAAAACATTTTTACTTTATCAACAATTCATGGCCGACCATGCATGTAGTAGAAGGAAAAGAATTGCTTTATTTTATATTTGTTAATTTCTCTCTCAATACTTGTTAATTGCTTTATTTTACTTTATCAACAATTCATGGCCGCATGTAGTAGAAGGAAAAGAATTGTTTATTTTTATATTTGTTAATTCCTCTCTCAATACTTGTTGCCAACACATGCCCTCACAATGTATGGCATATTTTATTAAGCCATTCAACATGCTTTATTTTATATTAATCACATTAATAAAAATAAAAATAAAAATATGTGATTTGTGATTTAACAATTAAATCAATTGTTTAACTTTAAATAATATAATATTAATAACAATTATTAATATGTTTATTTATTCAAAATATTTTTGAATAAATAAATGACTTTATTTATTTTACAAGTAAGGTCATTTTGGTAATTACAAAGTCAAGCAATAAATGGCCTACAATGTACCACGTGTTATCATCTTATTGGTCAACAATTATTGTTAACCAATTAATATACTTAACTCTTAAGTCTTGACACGTGCACATCCTGAGGGAACCTAAAATAAATATCCCTGTTTGCCAAAATTTACTGGATTTAACTATTCAACTCGGTATGCTGCCTCAGTGCACAACGAGTACACTTTATATTGCAGGACTCTTTGAGTCCATGCCTAATTTTTCAAATAGAATTATTCTATGAGTCAGTGATCGATACCCCACGCATATATTACAAATTAGCATGTTAGACCATGTAAGCTGAGGTCATAACATATTCTTATAATCATTCTGTTACCTATATTCTAGATGGAGACATAGATCACCACCATCAAATCTTTACGTGCTCATCCGTGAACTCATCTCCAGATTTGTATCTCAATAAATAATATACGCAAATACCTTTGCGATATTGTTCAATCTTGAGAAAAACTCTTTTCCCGGGTTTATGCTTGTGGCTACAAGACTTTTTGAAATACAATCTTGGAGCATCAGGATATACAACTCACCTATGTGAGCTAACAGATCCTATATCTACGCACACCGAACTCTATGAGCATCGGACTACACCCAATGACACGTAGCAGTCAGACCATGAAGGTCTCTAATATGCGTGGAACCAAAGCATGGTGGATCACTCACAAATCCACCATGGCACTTAGGCCAAAGGATCACGATTACTACTCAATTCAAGAGGACTCACCATTAACGGCTTTATAGGATGTCTATTGGGGTCTTCGTGAGTTTGTTCAATACTCAGTCTTTACTGAATACCTGTATGCTTATATGAGCTTTCAGTAAGCTCACGGTCAAGTAAGAACAACCATATGTACCATACAGATATATCATACATTGATCTATATAAAAGAGATTCATTAATAGACCCACACCGATGAAAATAGATCAGGAACATTGCATTTGAGAACATACTTGCATAATGACATTTTCTAGCACTTATTGCAACTCTTTGTAACTGTCATTACTGGTATACATTGGGGTCTTTCTTCTGTTACAGACAAGGCTTTAACTCCTTAGATTTCACTGATTATTATAATTTGCTAACTCTTAGCATTTATAACTCTCAGCATGCTAACTTGTAGCCTTAGTCTAAACTCTTTTAGGCCAGATCTGAACTCCTTTAAATTATATAATGTCTATAGCGTAACAAGCATAATACCATTTATTATAATATTAACGATTATTATTGAAATATATATTGTATAAATATTAACAATTAATATTCATACAATATTGAAATGATACGTAAGCACCAACTCCAACACTTATAACTAAAATTATAGTGAGAAAGTTATAAAATAAGACATGTAGAAAAGATATTTTTTAATTTTTGTCTCTAATGTTGTTATGCAGCAACAGTATCGCAAAAGTCAATTTACAAAAAAACCCAAAATTAATATCACATCTTTTGCTTGCTGAATAAAACAATAAGTTCTTGTTGATAAATCACTAATCACATTCAATTGGTTCTCAACTATTTCTAAAGTGAATGCAAACACCATAAAAGTGCTAGGCGTGGTCGATGAGGTAAGAGAGGGTACGTTATACTTATTGTCCTTATTGTAGTTATAAACGTTCCGAACGGATGAATACAAAAAGGGGATAGAACCACCAAGACAAAGACAATAGTATAGAGAATCAACGACATACAAATGACGAAAATAGTTGTTACTCATGTGGTGCAAAAGGATATTAGTCACATGTCATACACAAAAGTATTTAATTGAAATTTATGAGGCATCTGTCAAAGGAAAAGAAAATAATATGGAGACAAATCTTATTGATTACTAAAATCCTATGGATCTCACTTATTTAGATGTCTATGATTTCTTTGGAGATAAATAAGAAAATATTAGTAATTTGCTTGATAATGAAAATATGCATTAACCTTTAATAATATCTCCATGCTAGGTCTTGCTGTCCTTTTTGCATTTTTTGCAATCTTTTGTAATACTAATAAAGAAATAACATTTTATTAAACAAGATGTATAACTTTTTTTAATACATTATTTTGATGCCTAACATGAACTTTTATTAAAATAGTTGTTACTCAGGTGGTGCAAAAGGATATTAGTCACGTGTCATACACTAAAGTATTTAGTTGAAATTTATGAGGCATCTGTCTAGGGAAAAGAAAAAAATATAGAGACAAATCTTATTGATTATTAAAATCCTATGGATCTCACTTATTTAGATGTCTCTGATTTCTTTGGAGATAAATAAGAAAATATTGGTAATTTTCTTGATAATGAAAACATGCATTAAGCTTTAATAATATCTCCATGCTAGGTCTTGTTGTCCTTCTTGCATTTTTTGTAACCTTTTGTAATACTAATAAAGAAATAAAATTTTGTATTCATAAAAAAGATGTATAACTTTTTGTAATACATTATTTTGATGTCTAACATGAACTTTTATTTAATATAATGAATGATTTTCAAAAATGAATTGTTAACTTTGGAAAGGTAATTTAGGGATGTCTATTTAACTAATAGTACAATCAAGTACACTATCTTTTGAGATAAAAAATATTTTTAAAAATTAATAATGATTGAGGCAAAAGTCAATACTATATCAGATCTTATAGATTTGATTGAAGGCTCTGAAAGCAACGATCTTATAAGAAAGTGGAAAAAAAGTTACATATTAATGATGCGTTACATATTAGAGATATTCTCTGAAATAGATATCACATTGAGAGTTTAAATGAGAATAATATAATAATGAACTATAAGTTCAGTGATTTAAAAATGTTTATGCTATTACATTCCCTGACTCATCTTGTATTAACTATAATGTATAGGATTATTAAAAACTCTCATAAATACCTATTAAAGAACCTAAACAAAGAAATATTTACGGACTTATCCATCCACCCAGTGGACCTTTCTACTACTTATGGTTTTGATTGATGCATATGCTCGGTGGCCATATATTTATTTACTATCTATACAAAATATTGCATTCATTAGATTATTTGTATGAATCATCAAATTAATAATATAATTTCTAGATTACCTAATTAAAACTATATGTCTAGATAATACTGATAGTTTACATCTAACATTTGATGATTATTGTACATCAGTAGGGATTGATGTAAATAATTCTATACTATATATTTATACACAAAATGAATTAGCAAAATCATTGATTAACCTACTCCAGTTAATTGTATGTATATTATTGATGCATATATAATTACCAATTTTTGTATGAGTTTAGACTGTTTTACATGTATAATTAATTAATATTCTTCATTACAATTTGTAAGTCATCAGCTTGATATATCCCACTTCTGTATATTTAGTTGTGCTATGTATGTAACTATAACACCATTACAATACACTAAAATGAAACCTCAATGTCGCTTGAGGATTCATATAGATTTAATTCACCATCAATTATAAAATATCTTGAATCTCTAATGGACAATCTATTTATTATATGATTTATAGATTACCATTTTGATGAAATAATATTTTTACTATTAGAGGAAAGAAAAATGCATCTTGAAGTAAGACATGAACTTTCTTGGAAAAAGACTATCATATCTCATTTGGATCCTCACATAAATTAATATAAAAATAAAGTGTGAAGAATTGTTCATCTTTAATAAATTGCAAATGAATTACTAAACTCATTTACAAATGTATAAAAAATAATCAAGTTATATATACCAGCTGCAAATACACTAACTTGAGTGATTGTTCTAGTTTGTTCTAATTAAAAGACAACAAATGAATCATTTGTTGCATGCCAAAAACGTGATAGACTACTTAATTCAAAGGATATTATTCTATAGAATAAGAATGAAAAATCACAATGATGAGCATGTTGACCACAATTCTGGAGTGCTAATAAACCACACTCTTTAATCCAATGACATCAGAAGAGTTAATAATTCTTAAAGAGACACATACCCTTGAAGAGACATAGGTCTTTGAAGAAACAAAATTTTCAAAAAAAGACATTAGCCTAGAAGAGGCACAAGAGTGTAAAAATGAAGAAAAGGCTATAAATTATGTTTACACATGACAAATATAGAAATGTAGTGAAATAATTATTGACAATATGTTCTTATTTGTAGTAGCTACTAGAATAAAGAGTGATGATTTTAAACCAAAAATTATTGATGAATATAACCTAAGACATGACTAGCCTCAATGAAAAGAAGCAATTCAAGCACAATTTACTTCTCTAATCAAATGTAAAGTATTTATACTGGTAGTCCAAACATTTAAAGGTATTAAACTCGTTGGATTCAAATGATTTTTTATTATAAAAACGTAATTAAAATAATGAGATCATTATATACAAAGTGAAACTACATTACCCAAGGTTTCTCACAGAGACCTGGTATTGAATATAACAAAATTTATTCTCTTGTAATGGATACAATTACCTTTTGATTTTTAATAAACTTTATAATTTCGAAAAAAAGCTTGATATACGACTTATATATGTAGTGGAAACTTATCTATTTTAGTCACTTAACATAGTCATTTATATAAAAATCCTTGAAGGACTCAAAATATTTAAACATGTAATTACAACTTGTATTCAATCAAATTATAAGGGTCCTTATATAGATTGAAATAATCTAGGCACATATAGTACAATCATTTAAGTAAATATTTGATAAAAGAATGATATATTAATGACCTAATATGCTCAAGTATGTCTATAAAGAAATTAAATTCTATTCCATTGTAGCCATATACGGTGATGATAAGAATCTAATTGGAACTCTTGTTAAAAACAATAGAGTACTTAAAAAGATAATTTGAAATAAAAGATTTTGAGAAGACAAAATATTTCTCAACCAACAAATCGGGCATAAATCGAATGAAATTTTTATCCATAAATCTACCTATAATAAAAAGATATGAAAACGATTTAATATAGATAAAGTTCATTTGATAAGTACTTCTATGATTATTCGATCTCTTAATCCTAAAAAGAATAAATTTTATTTTAAATAAGATGATAAGAAGATACTTAGTCTAGAGTAAGATATCTAAATGTAATTGGCAAGATTTAGCTTCGCACTAGTTCGATGTCATTGGAATGATATTAAACATAAATTTCATTACCTTCACGAAACGATAAATTTGTGTTTATTTTATTCCAACAAGTCATTAGAAAATTCAACTCTAATTGGTTATACAGATGTTAGGTACTTATTTAATTTTTACATAATCTACTCATAAATAATATATATTTTTATTTACAATAATATAACGATCTCATGTGATCTACAAAACAAACTTTTATTTCAACTTCCTCTAATCATTCTAAAATTTTTGCACTATATAAGGCAAGTAAAAATACATATTGTTTGAGTATGTCATTTATCACAAAGATAATGCTACTTGTACTAATCAAAATAAAAGCGCATACATTAAAAAAGATAAAATTAAATATATTTCTTTAAAATTATTCACACTCAAATTGTAATTAAACAAAAAAATTGATGTTAAATAGACACTCTAAGGATATTTTATCCTAAATTTTTCCCACGTCAACATTTACCGACTGTTATGGGTACCCGAAATGAACAGTTGTACATGAATCTCTAAGGAATTTTATCCCGACTGTAATCTCCTACAACCTCTATAAAAGGAATCTCTAAGGCGCTCAAACCTGCAACTTCATCGAAACTACTCTTCTCCTCCTTCTTCATATCCAGTATCCATGAATATATTCATCTCTATTTATAAAAATGAGAACGATTGTTCTCAAAACAACCAAGAAGTTGATAATAGTAACGATGATATGATGGGAAACAAATCTGTGCTAAAAATAAAGTTCCAGGTGATCTTTCTTCCACACTTTTCTGTAAGAGCTAGCATTCATTACTATGCAAATCAATTTATAGCTAAATCGTATGCCCTAACTTTTAACTTCAAAGTTGAGAAACTAATACAAAATACAAAACTATAGCATCTTGTTAATATTCTCCTACAAACATTTTGTTGTTCTTACGATTATTTATAGCTAGCAACTTTCTCTTTAAACCATTTTACTTGCTCCCAATCCCAGTCAAGTTTCAAAAACACACATACCCATTTATTTATGTGTTAAATTTAAAAGCTAAATTATGTTTAAATTCTATTATATGTATTTATATATATATATATATATATATATATATATTCTTGCAGTTGCAGGCATTAAATGCTGGAAGGGTCCCTTGAGAATGGGTTTGGAACACTCATTTGAGCAAGAAGTTATTAGTAGCTTGTGTGTCTGATGGTCGACCTCGACCTCGGACCTTCATAGTTGTCTGAAAATGTTTTCTTGACTTCTTCATGGTTATGCTGCACAAGTAAAATATTTTTTAAGAATTTTACCTAAATTTGTATGCAAAGAAATATTGGCTAAATGGAAAAATATAAAGTTAAGTATTTGATAAATCTTATTATTCAAAGGTGTACTTGTCTGTTTCACAATTCACAAACCTTGATTATAAATTTGTAAAGCCATGTAATGTAATAGAGTTGTAAATTAAGTTGTACCAGAATTAGCAAGAACACTTTTTCTTTTAACAATTTGTTTAAAAAAAAAATTCTGACTATATTGTAACTTCATTTTTGCTAAATTTAAGAGCTTTGAAGATAATGGAGATGAGCCACTGCAAAATTTATTTGTAGATACTTCTACAATTACATCACCACCACTATTATTGTCGTCTTTTCCAATGTGCACGTCAGCTGCTAAAATTATATATATACAAACACATACTACATACATGGTCCCTAATTTTTACTTTTTTTTAATTTACCATACCATCAGTTACTCTTGAAATTTTGTAAGTTCAAAATTTAACATGAATAACAGTAGCTAGGTTTCCAAATTGAACGCCAACCTAACCATTTGCATCCTCTAATAAGCTAGAAAGAAAGCAATTAATATCAAAAGAAAAAAAAAATGTTCATAGATAATCTTTCTTTCCCTATTTACCAACTCTCCTGAGACAGCCATGCAGATTCTACCAAGAGTTCAAGAACCACGGTGAAGAATTATTGTCTCTGTGGCATGAACATTTTTCTCATAATTTTTCTAAAAATAGAGATCTGAGCAGATAATAATGTTGGTCCAAAAAGAGTCTATTCGTGTTAAATTGAATGTCTAGTAGTTCAAATCATCCCGACATTATTCTCAAGTACAACATGGTAGCAATTTTATAATATTTTTTTCAATGTTAACATCTCCACCTTAAAAATTTGAATTTGAAACAATTTAATATCAGAGCAAGAGCAAAGGTCATACATACCCTAACATTATAGGTTAAAAGAAAATTTTATTCTATTAAATTTTTTAATATCTAATTTTATTCTAATTTGTTATTTTTTGTTGTCTATTTAGATGAGAAATCTACTTTTAATGTATAGTTATTTATCATTTTACCCTTATTATTAATAATTTTAAAAAAATACGAGAATGGATACGTGTCACTATATAATTTGAACACATGTCATCATGTAATTAGTTTATTATTAATAAATAAACTAATTAATAATTAAAAAAATTTACAACTATCGTCGGAAAACGAGGGTTGGCTGTCGTTTCTTAGCAATGTTGGATTAGTAAAAAAAATTTAAAATTTACATCATTAAATTTTATTTTTTTTTATTTACACAATGATTTGCTTATTTTTTTTATTAAAAAAGACTATAAAACGGCCAAAATTAGTAGAGAGGAGTGGCAGCTACCACTGGCCACCGTCAAATTGGGGGGGGGGGGGGGGGGCAGTGACCACTTATGGACAGATTGACCGTCGATCTGTCCACAGGTGGGGGTAGTGCAAGTCATCATCCCTCGTTTGACAGTGGTCGCCGCCCCTCTTCACCAATTTTTATGGTTTTATAGTCTTTTATTTTGTCAAAAATGATAACACCATTGTGTAAATAAAAAAAAAGAGTCTAATGATATAAATTTAATCATTTTTTGTCGGCCGGCCGCTATTTTGCAGCAACACTCCGACATTGTATTTAAATTTTATTTAGTTTAAAAATTATTTTATGAAAATATAAAATAATTACACACTGGTATGTGTCTAAAGTAATTAATCACATTATGACAAGTGTTCTTTTATTAAAGTTTATTTTTTAAAATTATATTAAATTAAATTAAATTAATAGATGAGATTGCATAAGATTGTGCCATATGTCCAAAGTGTAATTTATTTTTATGGTTAGATTACTCTTTTACCCTTTAACCATTAAAACTAACGATAAAAGTTAACGGATCATGGCAAAATTGGATGTTTTAAATTTTATTAAGGCAAAGTTGTTAATTAGCCCAACATATTAGGATAAAAATATCATTTTCCTTATTATTAAATATCAATATGAAAAATTAGTCCTTTGTCTAAAGACTATAATAAGGAAAATTAACAGTTTAGTCTTTGAATTTTTTTTTAAAAATTTAAATCTTTAAATTTGTTAAAATACTCAAATTAATCTATATTGTTGAAAAAATAACATATGAATTTAATTTTTTTAAGGCAAAAAGCTAAACTGATATATCTAATCATGATATATAGTTTCATATTTAATTAAATTTATTTTACTACTCTCAAAAAGTGACTTTAGATACTATTTTTCAACAATAAGAACTAAACTAACATGACAAGTAAGTCGTGTCGAGCAACATGGCAACACATGTCACTTATGCCTGCTTAATTACTTAAGCACTTAAAAACACATTTATGTAAGCAATTTGGTGGCTTTGTTGAATGCAACACTTGTCCCTTAGTGCCACATCATCTCTTTCATGCATAAAGGTTATGCAAAATCTTTTGGCATATAAATTGATTCCTCAACCGAATGAAAACTGAGAGATGAAAGTTTAGTTTTTGACTTTAAAAATGCATGAGTGGGACAGAAATTAGGCTAAGGACACAAAAGAAAACAAATCTCAATAGCTACTATTATTTTTAGAGCAAAAAATATCCCACCTCTATTTTTGGACTAGAATTGTTCAAGAGACATTTATTTTGTAAGCTCCATTTTTTATAATCAAAATATAAAGCCAAAACACTAAGCTAAGTTATATCTTCTATACATTCATTCTATATTTAATTGTATATTACATTTGATATAATGCATGTTAGAGGAACATGGGTGAAAGCATTAGTTGGGTAATATTATGCAAAAAAGTTCTAAACATATTTATGTTCCACTACGCATTCTAGTTTAAGATTTTTGAATTATACTTCTCACTCTTTCAAATTGGTATTAGAGCTTGCATTCAACATGCTAATTTTGTGCATTTTCATTGATATGAACATGTATTAAGCTTTCCAACTTTGGTACATTGTTTTGTAAATGTTACGACTTTGACACATGAAATTACACACTTTATTTGCTTGCTAATTTTTTTGCATTTTCATTGGTATGAACATGTGTTTATCTTGCTAACTTTGTACATTTTGTGTGCATAAAAATGAATTAATATTTTGTTAAAATTGCATGTTATTTGAGGCCGCTACGGCATGTAAGTGTTGTAAGTTGAGATAGCGTAATAACATTGAATATACTGTTATGGGCTTCCGAGGCTTGCAAGTATTGTGAGCTAAGGCAGTGGTTTATCGTTGGTTTGATGTCGAACTTGTGAAATTCATGCATGACATATTACTTTTTTTGAATGCTCATTTTTTATTAGGTTGGTAACCATAATGGGAGTCCTATTAGTGAGAGTTAGTTGTGCTTGCGTTAAACAATTGAACATTCGAAAAATTTATCCTTATGAGATACAAATGTATGTAAAATCTCTCAAAACCATATTGTAATGTTTTTCATTCTTGGAGAATATTAAATATGGCCCGTTATGTCAATATGGTGTTAAACAGATCACCTTGGTCACTCATAATATCACTAAAGTGTAAGGGATTAGTCGGAGTGATTTAGACTATACCAGTTAAATATGAGATAAGACAAATATAAGCAAACATATTGTCTAATATTGCAAAAGAAAGAGGGTAGTATTAGTAACTTATATTTGATAATTGGCAAGATGATCTGAAATACAACTCATCTAATATCACTAAAGTATGAGGATAAGAAATGGTTGAGGATTGAAGTTAATAGTTGCATGAGATATAATTGACAAGTCTTTGACCAATATTATTAAAATGCGAGGTCAGAGTAAATTTAATTGGATCTACTTTTTGCCGTAAAGTTTAAAGAGTTAAACTTTCATATTTATATTTGAGAGATTAAAGAGACTATGTAAAGCAGTAGGAAGATGTTTTTATATTGAAAATTATATATAAATATTTATATATCCATGATCTAAAGCGTTTTAATGATTTGAAAATATTTTGCGAACATCTCATATTTTTTTATGTCTTGTAAAGATAAAATGAGTTTGAGCAACGCTTTGGCACACATACTCAATGTGCATCAACTAAAAGATGTCAAAAATTACTCAAATTAGTTGATTAATTTTAAAATTGTTCTAGATTTAAAGAAACTTAGATATACGATTGATCAGAAAATGCCTAGAGGTGTTTTTGATAATGCCTTTAAAAGAAGTTAATACTTATTAGAAATGAGTAGATAATAATTTAAAAATCAAGTCATATATCCTGGCCTCGACGTCTATTGAAATTAAGGGGAAACATGTGTATATGGATAATACAAGTAGTATCATACTTCATTTGAAAGAACTATTTGATGATTAACCATAAGTGGAGATGTATTAAATCGCCAAATGCTATTTCAATTAAGGCTTCAAGAAGGCAGACTAGTTAATCCTCATATTTTACCAATGATATCATGCATTAAGAACCTCAAGACTATTGACATGGTTCTAAATAATTCTTTGGAGAATAGTTTAATTCTCTAGTCACTTTCAAAGTCATTTGCTTAGTTCATAATAAACTTTAATGTACAGGGCTTGACTCTGAACTATGCAAGCTTTATAATGTGTTGATGATGCACAAGAGGATATGAACAAATAGGGTTTTCTTCTATTGGTTTATGGTGCTTTGTCTTCTACATTGATGGCTTCTAGGAAGTCTAAAGGTAAGAAGAAGATAAAAAAGACACCATTTATTGGTCCTAAAAAAAGTGATGTATCCAAATCACAGAGCAAGAGTAAAGTAAAGTGTTTTTATTGTAATAAGATTGTATATCTTGCTATAGTAAAGAAAAATCCCTCAGGTATATATTTACCTATCATTGCATTTCATTAGCTTTAGATACTAGCATTGGTTGGGTATTAGATACCGTTTGTCCTTCTCAAATCTGCAATGTGTTGTAGGGTCTGAGAGGAGCTAAGAAGCTAAAAAATTGAGAAGTACAGCTTCGCATAAGAAATGGAGATTTTCTCGAGGTTAAAGTTGTTAGACCTTTGAATTGCTTCTTTTTTCGGGATGTAGTATTATGTTGAATAATTACTATTTTGTTTCGACAATAATATGGAAAATTATATCCCTCTTTGTGCTAGAAAAAGAGGGTTATTATGTATATATTAAGAATAGTTCTTTAGGTTTATATGATAAACATAATATTTTCTTAGCCAATTGTCTTTTGATGAATGGCCATTATATATTTAATACTATAAGAAATGTCTTGAATGTATAGGTTAATGATGAACACATGAAAATGCATATTTATTAAGAGATTCAGTCACCATTTAATGTCACTAATTTTAGCATTTTTTTTTTATTTTAGCTTGAAATAAAGTATTCTCCTTAAATTGTGCTTAATGAATGTTATTTGGACAGGTTTAGGTAAAATAGATATAACTCTCAATGTAGAAATCGAAATGAAGAAATTCTTGAACCTGGTGCAACATGACCCAATCTTACACAAATTGGAAGAATAGTGAAAAAGCCAAATCCAACATGTTATGGGCCAAAAATTGAGATACAACAGAATCGGGCTACAACTCCTGCCCAGCTTGACCCAACTCACATATTTGGATCGTATCTCACAAAATACGTACTCAATTGGTATAATTCTTAAAGTTATGAAATGATAACTTAACTATCAACAACTCGTATGTTGATGGTAAAGTCCAAATCAGCCGTTATTATGGACCAAATCGCATTGTAAGTGGGTAAAATGGTTGTTGGCCAATTCTGATGTAACCTTGGAATTTTTCTCATATCTCATTGGATACTCATCCAATTTGCATGAAATTGGTGCCTATGGAAAGAATAGTCAAAATTATACAACTTTCATGTCGGCTGCAGAAGCTAAATCAGTTATTTACATTATCAAAAATGTGCTGCAAGTGGATAAATGAGTTATTGGCTTAAAATTATTGAAGATTGATGTCATCCATGACATATGTCCATTCATTGCCTATATAAGGAGACTCTTATGACGTTTTTAATATTAGATAATTCTCTCTTATTTTCTTCTCATTAACATGTATTGTAATTTAGGTTAGAGTTCTTGGCAAGGCTAAGAGATGAACTTTTATGTGTAATAAATCTACTTCCATACTTTGATTCGGTGTCAAGAGCTACAAATGTTGTAAGTTTAGTTTTGATTAAACTCTTATCTATTTTATTTTCTATAATCTAGAGGTTATAATTCTCATATCTCATAGATGTTCAGTTATACTTTTCTTATGTGATTCATGTTGATTTATAATTGTTACTGGTTACATTGTTTTATATGTTAATCTTTTACTGCAGTATTGTCAATTTGATATATTGTCGATCTTGGATAACATGTAAGGGCAATATGTTGGAGCTGGTGCTCACGTGCCATTCCAATATTGTATGAATATTAATTGTTAATATTTATACAATAAACATTTCGAATAAAGATTGTTAATATCATATTAATATGGTATAATGCTTGTAACATTACAGACATTGTTTGATCTGAAAGAGTTCAGATCTGGTCTAAAGGAGTTTAGATCAGAACTAATAGTTAGCAAAGCTGAGAGTTATAAATGCTAAAAGTTAGCACTGTTAAGAGTTAGCAGGTTATAAGAATCAGCGAGGTCTAAAGAGTTAGAACCTTGTCTATAATGGGACAAAGACCTGAGAGTATACTTGTAATGATATAGTTGCAAAGAGTTGCAATAGGAGTTAAGAAATATCATTATGTAAGTATGTCTCAAACATAATGTTCCTGATCTATAATCACTAATGCGGGTCTATCAGTGATTCACTTTATATAGATTAGTGTATGTCTATATCTGACTGGTTCAGATGGTTGTTCTTAGCTGACCATGAGCTTAGAGCTTGTATAGGCATGCGGGTATCCAGTCAGGACTGGATACTGAACAGACTTATGAGGACCCCAATAGATATCCTATGACACCGTCAAAGGAAGGTCCTCTCGAGTTGAGTAGTATTCGTGGTCCTTTGACCTGAGCGCCACGGTGGTCTTGTGAGTGATCCATCATGCTTTGGTTCCACATATGTCAGAGACCTTTCATGGTCTGACCGCTATGTGTCGCTGGGTATGGTCCGATGCTCATGGAGTCCGGTGTGCGTAGATACGGGATCCGTCAGCTTACGTAGGTAAGTTGTATATCCGATGCTCTGAGATTGTATTTCATAAAGTCTTGTGGCCACAAGCATAAACCCGGGAAAAGAGTTTCCCATAGGGTTAAACAATATAGCAAAAGTGTTTGCGTATATTGTTTATCGAGATACGAATCTGGAGATAAATTTATGGATGAGCAAATGGGGATTTGACGGTGCTGATCTATATCCCCGCACATCCAGGATATAAATGATGGAAGGATTATACGTATACGTTATGACCTCAACTTGTATGGTCTGACACGCTGATTTGTAATATTCGTAACGTGTGCGTGGGGCATCGATTACGGATTAATAGAACAGTTCCATTTGACAAATCGGGTGTGGACCTATAGAGTCCCAATATGAAATGTACTCTTTGAGCACTTGGGCAGTGTACCGTATTGAATTGTTCGATACAGTATAATTCAGCAATTACTAAGGTTACGTTAACTAAAGTATGTGGTTAAATTGGTGGGACCCACTTTAGGTTAACTTGGTAACCGAGTAAGGATATAATAGTAATTTCACTTTATGATTATTTAATTGTTAAATAATTAAAATAAATATTTATTTATTTAATTGTTAAATAAATTAATTTAACATAACTAAGGTTAAAAGTTAACCAAGTGGTTAAGTTAAGTTAACCTTACTTAAAGGTTAAGTAAAGGTTAACCTAACCATGGTTAAGTTAGTTAACTATGGTTAAATTAATTAAATATTTATTAACTTAAAGGTTAAGTTAAAATAATCTAACTAAGGTTAAATGTTAACTAAGGTTAGGTTAAGCCAAATGAAATGCAAATGAAATTCAAATTAGTTTGGAATTAATTCATTTGTATATAAAGTGAAATGAAATTGAAAATGAAAATTGATTTAGTTTTTTAGGTTTTGCATTTTGGGAGCCAATTCAATTTGAGAAATTGAAATTGTTTGTTTTGTGTTTTAAGTGTTAGAACAACAAAACAAATTGAATTAATGGTTACTAAATGTAATAACTAAAAACAAGATTTGTTTTATTTATTCAAGAGTTGAATAAAAGGAAAAACAAATTTAATTAAGTTAAATGGTTTAACTTTGAAAAATGTTTAAGAGTTAAACACATATGCTGGATTAAGATGCTGCCATTCTAGACAATCAAACCCACCCTTGTTGATTGCTAGAATTGATCAAAGATTCATTTCATGGTGGACTTCAAAGAAAATTAATCCAAAGGCTTCATTGGTGATATTTCTCAATCTCGAATTTCAGATTAATCAAATGTTATTTTCTGTGTTCATTGTACATAATCTTCCGCTGTGCATATGTATGTATGAGATATGTATATTGTTTGTATGATGAACACAACCCACATGCAAGAACCCTAAGTAAATTCAACACAAACCCAACACAATAAATGTTTGATATTCAAGTTAATCTTTTACTGCAATATTGTTAAAATGATATATTGTCGATCTTAGATAACTTGTATAAATAAACATGATTTGTGTTAATATTTACAAAAGAGTTTAGTCATATCAAATGCATATGCTATCAAATGTGCTATATGTTACATATCTTCCGATTGATTGTTTAAATGTAAAACTGTCAATTGAGTTATAAACATCGAATCAAAGTATAGAGTAGATTTATAAAGCATAATTGTGATTCTCAAAGCCTTGCTTAAATCATCATAAGATATTTTCCTCAATTCATAGACAATTCTATCTCATCAATTAATTTTATCCTTTGCTACCTCTTTAATATTTTACTTCACCAACCTATTTTGCCAAGAGCTTCCTCGTGGGATCAATACCTCAATCTATACTGCGATAGCCGCGTTATATTTTGAGCGTAAACAGTTAACAAAAGAAGAAGTTTAAAAATTTATAAAAATATAAAATTATAGCATATGAGTTTAGGCCATATAGACGTTAGATGTCTAGCTTGTCTGATTAAGGATGGTCAGATACTTGATCTAACCTTTAAATCTTACCTAGTTTGTAAATCTTATATTCAATGAAAAATGATCAAATCTTTATTTATTGGTGTAAAACACTGGGCTACTGATTTGTTAGAACTAGTACATAATGATGTATGTTGTCTAATGAATCACACGACCACAAATAGGTTTCGATACTTCATAACCTTTATTGATGATTTGTCATAATACTGTTATTTGTTTCCTATAGAACACAAGTCATAAACTTTTAAAATGTTCAAAGAGTTTCGATTTAAAGTAGAGAAACAAACTGAGAAATTTATTAAATGCATTCGATTATATCAAGGTGATGAATACATGAGTAGTAAATTCATTAATTATTTAAAGGGAAATTAGATTCTTGCTCAATATAGTTCTTTAGGTACTCCTCAGCACAATAGTGTTTCAGATAGGAGAAATCGGACTTTATTAAATATAGTCTGATCAATGATGAGTTTTATCGATCTTCTTAAATATGTTTAGGGGGGATTTAAAAACTGCTGCTTATTTATTAAATAGAGTTCTATCAAAGGCCATTCTAACCACTCTGTATGAGATATGGACCACAAGAAAACCAAGTCTTAAATGTGTTAAGATTTAAGGCTGTTCTGCATACGTAAAAGTTATGCAATAAGATAAAATTGCATCTAAAGGGTACAAGTATTGATTCATTAGATATTTCAAGCATTCTATAGGATATCAGTTCCTTGATTGCAAGGAACGCAAGGTGTTCGTTACTCATTATGCTATTTTTTTAGAAACGTTATTTCTGTTGGATTGTGAGGATGGTAGAAAGATTGTACTTTATGAAGTCAATAAACATATCAATGAACCAGTGATGGAACCTCAAGTTCAATAAAGTGAGATACCTTTGACACACCCTCTTTGTAGGTAAAAAAGGAACTCGAGTCATCTTGTAAGGTTGGCATGAAGCCTGAAGGTGTTTTGAATATTTTCTTAGTTGAAGAAAATGGTCCTTTAAACTTATAGAGAAACGATGTTGGACATTGATTCGGGCAAGTTGCAAGAAGGCGTGAAATCTAAGATTGATTTTATGTATGATAATCAAGTTTGGGACTTGGTTGAGCTTCTCGAAGAAATTATTCCTATCGATTGTAAATAAGTTTATAAGTGGAAGCACGGGCATGATGGAAAGGTGAAAACCTTCAAAGCACAACTGATAGTAAAAGGATATACTCAAAAAACTAGGATAGATTATGAGGAGACCTTTTTACCATTAGTCATACTGAAATCAATTCAAATTTTATTGGCTATTGTCGTACATTATAATTATGAAATCTGGCAGATGGATGTGAAGACAACTTTTTTGAATGAAAATCTCGATGAAGAGATTTACATGAAATAACTTGAAGATTTTTACATCTAGCGAGAATTTTAATCTTGTGTGTAGACTGAAAAGTCCATTTGTAGGATTAAACAGGCTTCTCAAAGCTAGAATCTTCATTTGATGAAGTAATCAGAGTATTTGATTTTATAATAAAGAAGAAGCATGTGTATATAAAAAGGTTAATGAGAGCATGATTATCGTTTTGGTGCTCTACGTAGATGGCGTACTCATTATCGAAAATGCTATTAATATACTGCAATCAATCAATGGTTTTTTTAGTAAGAATTTTTTTATGAAGAATTTGGGAAAGGCTTCCTTTATACTAGGTATAAAATTTTATAGAGATAGAACTAGGAGGTTAATTGAACTTTCTCAATCCTCGTACATAGATAAGATTTTAGAAAGGTATAACTTTAGTAATTGTAAGTTGTTGGGATTTGTGCTTACGTGCCATCCCATAATGTATAAATACATAGTGATTGTATTTGTACAATTATTATTTCTAATAAAATCGTTAATATTATTTTTATTAAATGGTAAGATGCTTGTAACGTTTTAGACATTGTATGATCTGAAGGAGTTTAGATTTGGTCTAAAAGAGTTTAGACCAGGGCTAAGAGTTAGCAACGCTAATAGTTATAAACACTAAGAGTTAGTGGTACTAAGAGTTAGCAAAATCTAATGAGTTAGAGCCTTGTCTGAAATGGGACAATGACCTGAGAATATATTAGTAATGATATAGCTGCAATGAGTTGCAGATGGTGCTAAGAAATGTCATTATGCAAGTATGTTCTCAAACATAATGTTCCTGATCTAATTTCATCGATGCGGGTCTATCGATGAAACCCATTAATATAGATTAGTGTATGTCTATATCTGGATGGTCCAGATGGTTAGTCTTAGCAAACCATGAGCTTAGTAGGAAGCTCATATAGAGATGCAGGTATTCAGTAAGGACTGGATATTGAACAGACTCACGAAGACATCCAATAGACATCTCATAAAGCCGTCAATGGAAGGTCTTCCGAGTTGAGTAGTATTTGTGGTCCTTTGACCTGAGCGCCACGGTGGACTTGTGAGTGATCCACCATGCTTTGGTTCCACACATGTCAGAAACCTTTCATGGTCTGACCGCTGGGTATGGTCCGATGCTCATAGAGTTCGATGTGAGTAGATATGGGATCCATCAGCTCATATGAGTGGGTTGTATATCCTAATGCTCTGAGATTGTATTTCAGAAAGTCTTGTGGCCGCAAGCATAAACCTCGGAAAAGATATTCCGGAGGAATAAACAATATCACAAAAGTGTTTATGGATATTGTTTTATGAAATATAAATCTGGAGATAAGTTCGTGGTTGAGCAAATAGAGATTTGACGGTGATGATCTATATCTCTGCTCTTCAAGGATATAAATGATGGAAGGATTATACGAATATGTAATAACCTCAACTTGTATGGTCTAACATGCTAATTTGTAATATCCGTAACGTGTGTGTGGGACATTATTCACGGACGTATAGAGGAGCTCTATATGACAAATTAGGTGTGGACCTAGAGAGTCTCACAATATGAAGTATACTCATTGTGTACTGGGGTAGCGGATTGGATTGAATAGTTCGATTCAATAAATTTTAGCAAAAGAGAACGATTGTTTAGGGATCCCTCGGATTGTACATTTGTCAAGACTTAATTGTTAAGTACATCACTTAATTAATTAACAAGGGTTGTTAATTAATAGAATATTGACAAATGACAAAATTTGTTCCATGATTTGATTTTACCTTTTTACCATTTAACCATGGTAGTAAAAATTAGTAAGGTAAAAAGTAATTATTCAAAATTGTTTTGAATAATTAAATCATATATTATTATTATATTATTAGATAATATTATAACATATATAGATCATAGCATTGTATTTTAATATAATGAGGAGCCTAGATGTTGGTCATTTAATTACCCATTATAATTAAAGTAATTATAATTGTTAGGTAAATATTAATTTTGGTGGCCAATATTCTAGTGCTTGGTTTAATTAATTCTAAATGGGAGACCAACAATAAAATTGGTGGAGCACTTCATTTTGTTTATTTTTATTTAATCAAAGTGAATAAACAAAATGAATTTTGACAAAACAATTGAATTCATTCATTCAATTTTGGAAGAAGAATTTGGCAATGGCAAGGAAGAAAAGTAAGAGAGAGTTTTGGTTTTTGTTCTTTCAAGTGTTGAAAAAATAAACAAACTTCTCTTCATTTCCTTCTTTAATGGATGGCCAAAATGAATGATATGTAAATGGAGAAAAAGATAATTATTTTGCAAAGAGTTGTTCAAAATAATTATCATGTAGAAATTATTTCTAAAATTAATATACAAGAGTTGTATGTTAAAGATTTTTAATTAATACAAGAGTTGTATAGAAAATATTTACCATCTCCATTTAGGAAACAAAAATTGTATTCAAAGAAGTTGAATACAAGTTGTTGAAAAATTCTAAACACTAAGCTACCATTCTAGCTCCTTAATCACACCAAAAGTTATGGACTAGAATTGTTCAACATATACTTCAAGGTGAGCTCTTCACATGGATTATTGAAGAACTTGAAGAATTTGTAAAGCTACCTTCATTAGGTAAGTATTTTACATTATGTTATAATACAATATTGTTCATCATTTATTATTGTATAATTGTTGTTAAAATGGATGTATTGTGTAACATGCTTTCGCTGCGCATATAGTAATTTTTAAAATTACGTATACACTCGGATTATCACATACTCTATAATACAAAACCCAACAGTAAGATAGTTAATGTATCTTTTAGATATGATATTCATCTTTCTAAGAGCATGTGTCCACATAAAAAAGATGAAAGGATTAGAATGTCTAACATATCTTATGCATAAGTTGTTGGTAATATAATGTATGCTATGTTATGTACAAGACTTGATATTAGTATGGTTGTAAGTGTTACAAGCCGTTATTAGTTTGATCTAGGAAATAACCATTGGATGGCCATGAAACATATTCTAAAATACCTTAAAAGTATGACGGATAAGTTTCTAAAATATAGAAAAAAGTGACTTACAAGTGAGAGAATTCACTAATTCAAAATTTTCAGTATGATCCGAATGATAGAAAGTCTACATTTAATTTTCTGTTTCTTTTTAATGGTGTCACTGTTAGTTGAAAGAGTGTCAAATAGGGATCCACAATCGATTCTACTGCAAAAGCAGAATACACTGCGGCTTCAAAAGCTGCAAAAGAAGCAATGTGGATACATAGGTTTATTGCAGAGCTAATAGTTATTCTAAGTATAGTAGATCCCATTCTGTTATACTATGATAACAATGGAGCAATAGCTTAAGAAAAAGAACCTAAGGCACATTAGAATTCTAAACATGTAAAGTAAAAGTATCACATAATTAGAGAGATTTTGTCCAGAGGAAATATAGTAGTTTATAAAGTACAAACTAGTGAAAATATAACGATAAGGTAGAAAATCCATAGGTATTAGATATTATTTTGAATGGTATTAGAGCAAGTGAGAGTTGTTGGAGTTGGTGCTCGAGCACCATTCTATTTAGTATGAATTTTGTTAATATTTATACAATGCACTTTTTTATAAATTGTTATTTATTTTAATATGGTATTAATCTTGTTCTTTTTCATATATTATAGATCAAAAAGTGTTTAGATCCGAACTACGAGTTAATATTTCTAAGAGTTAGAACCTTGTAAGAATTAGGACAAAGACCCGAGAATATTTATTATAGTGACATAGTTACAAGAAGTTACAAATGATGCTAAAAAATATTATGTAGTATGTTCTCGAAAATAATTCTTGATTGTAGGTTTATCAACATGGGTCAATTGGTAAACTGAAAAGATCAATATATGCATGTATCTAGATTGTTCAGATTGTTATAGTCTTAGCAAACTATGAGCTTACTGAAAGCTCATATAGGCATGCAAATGTTAAGTAAAGACTTGAAACTGGATGAACTTATTAAAGCATCCAATAGACATTCTATAAAGCCGTAATGAATAGTCTTCTCGAGTTTAATAGTATTTGTGGTCTTTAAACTTGAGCGCTACGTTGTTCTTGTAAATGACCCACCATATTTAGATTCTACACATGTCAAAAAAAATTTATGGTCTGACCTCTGGGTGTTATTGGGTATGGCTCGATACTTATAAAAACCGATGTGCATAGATATAGGATTTATCAGCTTATATAGTTGGGCTGTATATCTTGATGCTTCGATATTGTATTTCAGAAAGTCTTTTGGCCAAAAGCATTAGCCCTCGAAAGAGTTTTCATAAGGTAAAATAATATCGCAAAAACATTTGTGGATAATTTTGGTCAAAATACAAATTTAAAGCTAAGTTCATGGTCAAGCGAATAGAGACTTAACGGTATAGATTTATATCTCTGCTATGAATATAAGTGACAAAGAGATTATACAGATATGTATGACTTTAACTTGTATGGTTCAATACACCATCTTGTATTGGTCGTGATATGTAGGTGGATAGAGTTCACGAACTGTTGAAAATGTTGTATATGATAAATGGGTGTGAGCCTGGAGAGTTTCACAATATGAAGTGTACTCATTGAGCACTATAGTAACAATTAGTCATTTAATGACTAATCGAATTTGTGTATATAATAATTATGAGATAATTATTATTTTAGAGTTTGATCCGAGATATTTGTTTTAGTATAATGGGATTAGATTATACCATATGATGGAAATGACATATATCGAATTTTAAGCGTTAGTACTCGCATGTATAATAGCCAAGTTAAGCACTTCAGAAGTGGCTTAAGGCACGTGTAATGCTTTTCACTCATGCATGCTTAATTGTTAGGCAACATAAACACTTGTCACACATGCATGCTTAAATGTTAAGCAACAAGGCAATACATGTCACTCATGCATGCTTAATTACTTAAGCATTTGACAACACATTCATGCAAGCGTAATAGAGTTTGTAGCATGTAACTAACTTTTCATTTTGGTAGGATAGCTTAAACTACCTTGTATTAAAACCATTATCACATGTCAAAAAACACGTAATGGAGTCGCAGTTGAAATTACTTAGAAAATGTTGTTTCAAGTATTTGTGTTGTGTTACTTGGAGATGTTGATCAATGGCCATGATGTTTGATCACAATGCACACAAGCTGATATCACATATTTTCAGAGGCACCTTGCTATTAGATTGTTTTATGATTTATCCTTGAAGGCTGAAGAAAGAAATAAAGAAGAAAGAAAGAAAAGCAAAAAAATGATTTTCTAGATTGTAAATGTAAATTTATTACATATATATGCAATTTTGATTTTTTTTAGTAACCTAATAGGTTTTTGGTATTAGACTATTTGTATAGTTTTATACATGTTAATATTTTTAACAGATTAAGTTGCATATTAAATTGTTTATGATTTTGTTTCAGTTTGTACAAGACTTCTTTTACTATAGTCTTGTATCGTCTTGTAACATAAATTTCTTGGTGTATTGATTCTATTTTTTTTACAAGACTTTATGTCATATATTCTTGCATGGTCTTATACTATCATATTTTTTACTAGACTTTATATCTATAGTCTTATATGGTCTTGTACTATTATATTTGTTTATAAGACCTTATATCTATAATCTTGTATGGTCTTGTACTATCATATTTGTTTACAAGACTTTATTTTGAATAGTCTTGTAAGGGTCTTGTATTGTGAACATTTTTTATGCACTTAATCTTTTTTTTATTAGACTCTATTTTAGATAATCTTGTACTAGTATTGTATGATCTTGTACTGTTAACTTCTTTATAAGACTTTATTTCAGATAGTCATGTACAAGTCTTGTAAGGATCTTATACTGTCACGTTATAACAGTACTTCATTTTAGATGATTGTGTTATTCTTGGACACTCATGTACATGTATGCTTAATGATTAGTGCCCGTAAGGAGTACAAATGGCCTTACATCGTGCATAATATTTTACAAGGGGAACAATTGCTGGTTGAGTATGAGAAATATGACTAAGAACCTTCATCTTCATATGGGATTAATCTTATCCTTATTGTGTAACTTTATTCAAGATGTGGATGATGTAACATTTTCTAGACAGTTGTAGGAGTTTGTACTGTCAAGACTATATAAGAGTTCGTGTTATAAAAATATATAAAAAAGAAGTCATCTAAAGAAATAGCATGCATATCAAGAAAACATGTATTCTTAAATTGACACATACGACTCAACACCAAGTGAAGTCTTGGCCATAACACAGCTCTTACATCTGATTGTTATAAAAAGACACAATTAGTATAGACTTGTATAATATATTTAACAATGAGTATTAATTTAAATCATAAAGTGATAGTGACTTTTATATATTTATAGTAACAATGACTTACACATTGATTAAAAAAAACTGAAAGCATCATGCATATTAAAAAGTGATAAGCAAACAAATGTTTAAAAAAAAGCATAAACTATATAAGTTAATATCCATCAACAAGACAATCATCATACACTATATTTTTGCATAGATTAAGCTTATTGACCATATTTTTTTCTTGTAAGAGGATTAGGATGATGATTATTGCACTCAATCATCATGGCCACTTTTTAAGTTGGCTTTGTACGAGTCTAACGATAAGGTAGAAAACCCAAGCAAAAACAACCTCATGCTTTGTTAGATATTCTTTGTAAACGAGTTGAGCATAATTCCTTATTTGTTCTAAGCACGCATCCCATGAGTTGTACACTCTTGGATACCACACTTTGAAAACAACAAATCACTTAACCTTATCCACGAGGATCTGCAAAACCAACAATGATACGAAATTGTAAGTTATTCATAAAACAACTCACTATTATATATATATATATATATATATATATTCATATAAATGAATAAGCAACCAATGATCTCATAAAATAAAAATAACTATCATATTTGAAATTACATTCTTGTATTCATAGTTGAATACATAATATTAGGCATCATATAGTGGAACTATGGACTTGTAAGTTTTTCAGTTATGGCCACATCTTTTGCAACGAGTACATATTGACATTACACTTCTTCACCTTGAGACGATATTTTATTATTTTTTGGACGATCCTTGGTCACTTTTCTAGTGCAAGGTGATATGTATTGGACTAGTTTAGGTGACAGTACAAGACTTGTACAAGACTCACTAATATTAAGTCTTGTAACAAAATAAAAAAGCAATTCATTGGCATAATTGAAGTACAAGACTATACAAGATCATGTACGTAAAGTCTTGTATAATAATACAATCTACTATATTGATTTAGGTGACAATACAAGACTTATACAAGACTCAAACAAGACTATATAATGTTAAGCTTGTAAAAGAACAAAAAGCAATTCATTGGCATACTTGAAGTACAAGATTATACAAGACGCTTATAAGACTATGTACGTAAAATCTTATACAATAACACAATCTATTATATTGACTTAGGTGACAATACAAGATTGCTATACAACTCTTATATAACTATTTTACATGCAATTAAAGTATAAGAATAATACCACACTTATAAACTACATTAATTATGTTTCGAGTTGAAGCATACTGATTTACATAAAAATAATATAAATATATCACAGTGAAAATATTTATATTTGTTAAATGTAACTTTTTGATTTAAAACAAAAAAAAAAAGAGTTTCCTTTATTAGTATGTTAAAATACCATAAAAGAAATTAGTTTTTACCTTTTATTGAGTCTCTTCAATCTTGTGAGTCTTTCTTCAATCTTATTATAATTTTGATTAAGAATTTTTCATGGAAAAACTCCTTTTATTTGTGCCAAAAAAAAAAGGAGAGAATGCTTTTTAATTTAGAAGAAGACAAAGTAAAATTATATAAAAAAAATGATAAAATAAGAATAAAATAAAAGACTATTGTAATCATTTTAAAGCTTTTATTTGGAATATTACTAAAAAGCATTGCGGTCATTACTCACTGTCTTTTGAGATATCTATGTAATTATTGTTGAGTTGGATATTTATATAAATTCTCAACTATTTTAGAATATTTACTGAAGTAACTCCTATTTTATTGTTTGATTTGTATTTAATGACCTTTTAGTCTTTAAATTTCATTAATGATAAAATGGTCTTTAAATTTATATTTCAAGGATGTGTGTAATTCTATTATATATTTTTGGAATCGTGTTGGCATATAAGGTTTAATTTACACTTCCCTACATAGACGTATGAAAGTAAATTTCTTCTATTTGTGAGAGCTAATCCCTCCCTTCATAGGAATAGATATTTGAGTTGTACGTGTGTTGAAGTAAATTTCTCTATTTGTCACAGAATCTTTTTATGATACTAGATATTTAGATTAGGCTCCAAGGAAAATTAACCAAGGCAAAACACAATAGATCTTTTACCATGCAATGTGTAATTTTTTCAAAAGAAATACATTATAAACCGAACACATAAAAATCCATGACTTTTATTTTTATTAAACCAAACATACAAAAATCAATATTTTGTATATTTATTCTTGCAAATTTTATAATATATGTTAAATTAGTGCTAAATAAAATAATTAATATCAAAGATTCAAATGAAAAATGCGGTTCCCATGAAAAGTTGTAAAAGATGAGTGAATGACAATTGACAACCTCCTTTTTGTTAAGATAAAAGCAAATTATTTTATTTACTTAAACGGGGGAGGCAATACAATTACCTTTTTACCATCCATGCAGAATTCAAAAAGATTAATTCAGGCAAGCCAAGATGAGAGAAAAAAAAAAATGGCACTGCACTGCAAAACCAATATTTATACAGATGAGACTATGAAAGAAATGTTATGTTATACGAGTTTAGTTTAGCAATGTACTGTTATTTAATTTCTTAATGAAACATATAATTTCAAACCACACCCTTGGTAGCCCTCAAGGATTTACAAACAAAGTGTATTAAAGACTATTTCCTTACATTTTTATCCGTTTCATGTTCTATATCTTAGCTTTTCGGCAGATCTTGACCATCAGGATTCTCTTGGTGTTGTTCAATACTTGATGTTTTCTTTTCGGCATCTTCATCTGCTTCCTTATGCTGTGATTCATCAATTTTATGATATTCTTCCACCTGAATTCCAGAAGTGGACGATTCTTTAGAAGGCGAGGTATCTGATGTTACTTTGCATTCGCAATCAATTTCATTATCAGAATTATCCATCTCCACCTCATGCTTGACAGGCACATCTGATGATCCTTCATCTCCTTCAACCTGTAGAAGATCAGTTGACAACACTTCAACAATTTTGTTGTCCAGGCTCACCTTTCTCTGCTCATGATCTTCTGTTGAGTTTGTTTCTGTTAATCCTTTTGTGTCTTGAGTAAGTTGAATGTCAGATGTTATTCCTTCTGCAGCATGGCTTGTAACTGCTCCATCGTCAGTCTCTTGGCTTGACACCTTTTCCTCTTCAATCCCTTGAAGATCATCATCAACATTTGGTTCCATAACACTTATGTTTGTTCGAAAACCATGTCCTTCCATATCATTCATGTCAGCTGGCCTATCAGATATCAAATTCTGTTCTCTAGTTTCTGGATCCTCTGCCTCGTTGCACCTCTTCACAATGTCGAGAGGATGGGAAGGGTCGAGTTTTTGGAAGTCATCTTTTATGTTACTGGATTCCAGAGCAGAAGAATCTTCAACCAGGTCAGGTTCAGCAGTACTTTCTACTTTTGAATCAGTTTCAGCTGCAGTTGAGGCTGGGAAAGACTGGAATGCATCCCAATCATCATCGTCATCTTCACTCTCTCCTATGTTCTCATCAGAGTGAATTGAGGTGGTTGTTGCTGGTAAATCCATCTCTCTACACACTTCTGTCTGCTGTCCTGCAGTGGCTGATGGCAAGGAATCTTTCTCTGGTTTTACAATGGCTTGGGCCGGTAATTTGATTTCTAATGATGGTGGCACAGGTTTCATTTGTGACGAGTTGTAATCCTGTGTTACGGAAGCACGAATGACCCCCTGAAAGAAGAGAATCATTAAGAAGCGTTGAACAAAAAGAGTTGAGCTTCAATTATTTTTATGGCTTTCAAAATCATATGAAGATCAGTGGAAAGCAGTGCCTAGGGCAACTAATACCAAAATTTCTGAGTTCAGATGCAAATAATACCAACCAACTTGTGGAAATCTCAAATTTGTTTTTCAAACACAAAACTCTACTAATCTACCAGTAAAATTTAGATGCAAATAAAGTTCTCCAAGAATACTTCTAAAAGGTTTCTCACTCTATTTTAATCCAGAAGCGTCTTGTCCAGCAAGATAAAATTGACTTACACAGCTAAGGCAAAGCCTAAAGGTAAAAGATAGACTAAGTAGATGCCGCCTTGTTATGATCATTGCCTCTCCAAAGATAATTTACACCCATTTCCAGGTCTTGGCAGTATAACAAATAAAAATGACCATATGGTCTTTAAAACATGAAGAAATTAAGTTTGAAGATTTAAGAAATTATTCAAGACCATTTGTGTAAAGCATTGTGAAAAGCCAAACCAGTATTTTCTTGGATGATAATAGAGACAAAAATACACATTTCAGGCTTCAAATAATTGAAACATCATGTCAGCAGCTACCTGCTTCGCAAAAAAGGAGTGCACAACTACAACCAATTTTTTCTGCATACCACATATGTGCTAGTGCATGCTTGTCTAATCTTTGTAACAATTATAGTATTCTTTTAATTTGACCCTATAAACATAAGATTAATTCAACAAGAGTAGTACTATTTTGGGAAAAAAAAATACAGCAAGAATAGCACCTGCAGTTGCTGCCTGTGCATTGCAGGCATTGACAACAAGACATCCTTAAGGTGGACTGCTGACGAAGAAATTTGAGCAAGATGAGAAACAAGCCTCACAGTAGTGCCTCTTATGTCATTAGCTTCCTGTCATCAATGAAATACATAGAAAACCATTAAAAACCAGAAAAGAAAAATGTTAAAATAATCCAATTTGATTTTACAGGATGCTTGGTACCTGGGAAGAACCACCTTCTGATGCTGAGAAGACCATGACAATAGCTTCTAGAAGAAGATTCATAAAACCTCTTTGACACTCTGCAGTTTTTGACACTGTTTGCAGAAGCATCAAGATTCTTAAGCACTCCCCAGCAATAGACACTGATTCTTTAGTTATAGGTTTCTGTCATCAGTAGCCATTGTTAACTCTTTTAAGTGACAAACATTGAAGTTTAACTAGCACATGGCTTTGACTCCCATGTCAAAATAATAATAATAATAAAAGACAAAGGGAAATCATTACACTGTTTCCAGAGAAGAAGGGGGAAAAAAAGGAAGACGTACCTTCAACATCTTTTGAATTATGGTGAAAATATCTCTGACAAGCAATCCACTAAAGAACAACAGTAAATTACTGTCTTCCTTGGTTGTGGACCTCTGCACAATGCTTTTTAGCACTTGCAACCCAATTGCTTGAACCTAAATACAGAAGTTTATATCAGCTGTCTTTTGTTGTCTGGTAAACAAATGACCTGCTTAGATATTGGACGAGCAAAAGAATTCTAGATACCTGTACATTGGAATCAGTAAGTACAGTTCTAATACTTTCAGTGCAAGACTTAAATACAGCAAAACTTATAGGGATTTTGTCTTTGCTGTCCCCAGGACAGTCAATTTCATGAGCGAGTTTGGCCAATGAAACACTTTGCTCGAGGGAGAATGCAAGCTTTAACTGAAGTAGTTTGTGCAAGTCAGATCTGTTCTTTTCCAGTTGATGAATTCCTTCAATGCTATACTTAGCTAAATCAGAAACCGCCTTCATACAAGTGCCAAAAAAATTTCTCAGATGGATAATTCCATCATTGCTGTGTGTAGGAAGATCTGCAAAACAAAATTGTTTTCAGTTTCAATGATTTACCTGTTGAAATAGGATTGCAATTGAGACAACATAATGTACTAGAGATGGAGTACTAATGTACTATAGTGAAAGTAATTGTATTGCTGGCTGACTGGCATTGTTGTTTTTTATTTGATATACTCTTTACTTTTCAGAATTCCATAATGAACTTCCTTTGAAAGAGTAAAAAATTTCGACATGAGAAGATTTTGTTTAGGTTTAATTTATCATGTTGAAAAGGACAGCATAATGAGTCACTGGTAAGACTCAATAGAGAAAAGCAATTCAAGATTAAGATATTATGATTATGCGCAGCAGCAGAGCAATTTTTACATTGGATTTCATTATTAATAAAAAGGTGAAGATGAATATTAAAATTATTCCTACGTATCTTACAATAAATAAGGGAAAAAATTGAATAATTGCAAAACCAATTCTAGCATATATCTGCTTACCTTCAACAACTTTCTTCAATAAGGAGATGGCACTCTTGATAAACTCAATTACCTTTGAAAGGCATAACTCAGTAGAAGCTTGTCTAACGCACTGGTAACCAATTAATGGAAAAGCCAATGCTACGGACTTGAACTGGTTCCACATCTTAACACAACAAATCATACTACTGATGATAAATGCTTGAATACTGTATTTAGCCAGTACGTCTTAAAAAATATAAACAAATGTAAACAAATACTGCAAGATTGCACAAGAATTAACTTATATGGCCTGCATCTACCCACCTTTGTTTCAGAATGTGCCAATATTGTCTTTGCAGTCATAAACAAGAGAGATATCAATTCCCCTTGGTTTGAGTGATCTGGTGAAATAAAATCAGTACTGGAACACAAAAATGAAGCGAAGTTTTAGAAGAAGGTATTTAGTAATGCATTTCATCAATGCTTTATATTAACATAATTTATTTATGGGCTAATTATGATCAAATGGTTACCCCTGAAAGAGTTTGAAGAGATAAGCCAAACAAAGTTCCATTCCCAGATTAGCAAAATTTTCTGATTCAAAAAAATCTTCAGGGCCGTTCTGTACAATCTGTTGATGTAGAAATCGGAATACAACTCACTATTAATGCAAGGAAGGTTTACTACCATAATGCAAAAGATTTTACAATAAACACAAATTTTAAGGACTTATATATATAAAGCATGAAACATATACCTACATATAAAGGTTAATACCAGAAAACTAAACTTGGTATTTTATTGTAGTGATAACATAAATAACAAATTAAGAGTTATAAAATATCAAGCTTCAATATTTAATGGAGAATAAGTGCAAATCATAGTAAAAGCATAATAGAACATGGGATGGGATTTATTGACTACAGCCAGTGTCATAAACAATGTGATTCCAATGAAATAGATCAAATTTAAAGAATTTGAGTATTTAATGAGAAACTGATCTAAACCACATTGTCCCTCAAATTTTGGCCAGAACCTGCTCATGATTCAGCAAATGATCAACTTCAACAAGATGCAATATAAATGCTAATCATTTCCTCCTAATCATGAAAAGCTAGCCAATTTTTACCTGTGATAGAACTGATATTGCAAGACTGTTCCACGAATTGTCCATACATATAGAATATAAGAAAACCTACATCCACCAATAACATAAAATGGCTCAAATCATATTTGCAATACCAATATCACAAGAAGATAATCAGTATGTGATCACAGCAATGCAATAACCCTTTATCATTGTCAAAAAGTTAAAGCACATGGAACGTGTTAAGCAATCACTTGACTCGAAGGCTAAAGGTTACAGGTAAGGGCCTAAAATTAGTATTTAACCTCTCCTACACCATGTAAAGTGGAAGATTTGACTTATTCAAGAGGCTTGTCACAAGGAAGCAAAAACTCTTTACATTTAGTTGTAACCATAATGAGTGTTAAACAACCACTTGACCCAAAAGCCAAAACCTGTAGGTAGGGGTAGGCAGTGTTGGGTCTGGAGTGAACTGCTCGGTTCTCGGTTTCTATTGGTTTTTTAGTCAGTTGTGGCATTATTCTTTGGTTTGGGTTGGTTTGACAGGAAACAGAAAACTGAACCAAACCAACTGGTTTGGTTAGGTTCTGGGGGAATTTGCCCACCCCTACTTGAAGGTAGGGGTCTAACAATAATATTATATGAGAAAGGAACATAGGCTTCTTATTTTACTATATGAGAGCATAAGACTATAAGGAGAACTTGGTTCAATACCATATTAAAGATACCACTTTATCTAAAATGCTTAAGCTTATAAGTCTGAGGTATTCAACAGTTTGTGACATGGATACTAACATAGGCCAACTTTTTCCTATGCAAAGACAAGAAGATAGGTGAGGTGACTCTGATAACATGTTAAATTGCTTTGAACAAAAATTTTAGCCCAACAATAGCATTTAAGCTCTAACAATAGGTATATGTACTATCAACTTTACCAAAGGACGGAACATTATGAGTAAAGTTTCCTTAATGATAGAATTCGCACAGCAGATTTTGTGCAAAGTTTCAGGTTTGAATCATGAGAAAATTATCATGAACCAATCAATACAAGACTGAATCTAGAAATTCAATTTTACGAGTGGCAGATATTTTTGGGGTTGCTAACATGGTTTGTCATAGTCAGCTCTAATTAAAAGGAAAGACTGGAACAACAAATTTGTTCCCTAAACAGTGGAACAAAACAGCATGGTCATCCATATTCATTAAGGCATGAAACTGATAATAACATAAATGTAGAAAATTTATGAATCTAGAAATTTCAATTTTACAAAAGAGATGCAGATTCTTCGGGTTGCTAAGGTAACTCACAGTCTGTCTGATGCAGAACCAGAACTCCAATGTTACAATTTTAAGAATTTTGTTTTTTTCTAATTAGGTTTTATTTTAGCTTATCTGAGTTGTCATTGTTACTTTTTTAGGTCTATTTTGTTTTTTCCTAAAATAGTTTTCTTGTTCCAGTAGGAATTTTGTTACTTAAAGGGGGCAGAGTTCTACTTTCCTAATTTAACTAGGTTAAGATTTGGCCATTATAAATAGGGCCTTCCGTTTCAGTTGTTAAGACTAGATAATATTTGATTAAATGGAATGAATGCATTTTCTCCCCTTTCTCCCCTTTCTTTATTTATTATTTTATTGTTTTGTTCAACTATCTGTCCTACACCACAGGCCCTACATTGAAATTGAAGACTGGAATTACAAATTTGCTCTCCAAATGGTCGAACAAAAGAGCATGTTCATCCTTATTAATTAAGGCATGAAAACTGATAATAAAATAAATGTAGAAAATATGTCCAAGAGTATAGTGATAATACGAAATTTTGACATGATTCAAAAGTACAAACTTGAGCTGAAACACAATCATTTTTTTAGATGACTAGTAAAGCTACTTATATTTAATTATAACGTTAAGAGAGAGACAGTCAACAAACACTAAAAATAAAAAGAAAAAAGAAGGGACTTGAACTAACAGGACAAATACTATAGGCTCTAGGGCAGAATAGGTTCTATAGGTTACAGAGGTACCATACCGTCATAGTTCTTGTCCTGCAACTTGAAAAATCACTCTAAATACATTTAAAACACATGCAATTAGAATTATCTATCTATAAATATTAGGATTTCCTATTTGTATAAGGTTTATTTTTCTTCGTTTATAGGTTGCAGTTATAGAATATAAATACTTGTAAATTCTAAAGAGAGAAATATAGAGTTTGAGAATTATTCTGTCAAGTTTGTATTCTTGGTATCAGAGCCATAAGCAGTAGTAATAGCCTTTTTCAGGGAGAATCTCTCTCCAGCGTGAACAGTAAGATGCAGTGATTTTCCGGTGTCAACAGTGCACATAGTGAGTTTCCGGCTGAACAGTAACACAGGGGTAACAGGTACAGAGCATGAACAATAAATACGTGCCACCAGAGCCACACATGAGTCTCACGCGCCGCTATAAAAGCTGCCGTTTTGTCTGTCAACAAACTTACAAAAGATTTAAATTATGTTGCTAAAACTTTTCCATCTTATTGTGAATTCTAGGATCTATGTATGGGGAAGACGATTGGTAGAGCTAAAAAGGTTGATGGACTATTATTTTGACAGTGATGCCATCAAGTGGAAAAGCTCAAGCTGCTAATAGTAAAACTTTTCTTTCTGTTGAAGATGTAATAATGTTATGGCACTGTAGATTAAGACGTCTTAGTTTCCCTTACTTAAAAAACCTATTTCCTTTGTTGTTCAAAAATAAAAATCCCCTGTTATTTTAATGTGAAACCTGTCAGTTGTCTAAACATCATCATGTTTATTTTCCTTCATATTGACATTTAGGGACCTTCCATGTAACTAATATTATAGGAACCAGGTGGTTTCTTACCTTTATTGATGATCACACAAGAGTATGTTCAGTGTATCTAGTAGAAGAAAAATCTAAAACCGAAATTTTTTTTAAAAACAATTTCGTGCCATAGTTAAAACTCAATTCAATACTCAACATACAAGTTCTTTGAACAAACAATGGAAAAGAATATTTCAATTCTATCTGAGATACTTTTTAGTAAAACAAAGAATTATTCACCAGACATTTTGTGTTGATACTCTTCAATACAATGGTGTTGTTGAAAAAAAGAAAAGACACTAGTTAGAAGTCGCTCGAGCCATCATGTTTACACCTGCAGTTCCTAAGTTTTCTAGGGTGAAGCTGTCCTTACATACTTGATTAATCATATGCCAACTAGAATCTATAATTCCAAACACCTCTAAATGTTCTTTCCAACATATATCTTGACACCAAGATTTTCATGTCTATTCCTCCTAAGTCTTTGGATGTCTTGCATTCGTCCATATCCACAAGGACAATAGGTCTAAACTTGATCCTCAAGCATTAGAATGTGTATTTTTGTATTATTCTCCAACTCAAAGGATATATGTTGTGATCTTACTAGCAAAAAACTTTTTATCAGTATATGGATTTTACTTTTTTTTTAAATCAACCCTATTTTTCCAAAAACCTCCTTTAGGTGGAGAACAATGTAGAAAAAGAAGAAGATCGTTTTAGGAAATTTATCATTACCTATTTTGAATCCTAGTCCCATCGGTCCAAATCCTATGAATTCATTAGATTCTAGTTCTTCACCTCTATCTATTGTGCCAGGCAATAACAAATCACCAATACGGGGAGATACATTACTTGTTGAACCTTAATTTGAGCTACGTGTCTACATAAGAAAACAAAACTATCAAGATATAAAACAACCATCTACACTCGTTGAGAGTCAGCACTGAACATCGGCAATCTAGAAGTTATAGGTAATCCTAATTCTTCTTCTATTCCAAATTCACATACAGATGATCTTGATATCCCTATTGCACTTGAGAAAGGACCTAGATCTTGTACCATGTATCCCATTTCTAAATATGTGTCATATGATAGGTTATCTCTATCATTTAGAGCTTTTACTACTAGTATTCAAATATTGAAATTCCAATAACTGTAAAAAATGCTCTAATTTTTCCTAATTAGAGAGAGGTTGTATTAGAGAAGGTGGAAGCCCTTGAAAAAAAAAAGGCACATAGGAGCTTGTAAACTTGCCCAAGGGAAAGAAACCTATGGATTGTAAATGGGTATTTACTATTAAGTATAAGGAAACTAGGTTGATTGAAAGATATAAAGTGAGATTTGTGCGAAAGAGTTCACACAGACATATGAGATCGATCGCCAAAAAACATTTGCCTTAGCAGTAAAGACAAATGCAATTCGACTTTTATTATCTCTTGTAGCTAACCTAGATTGGCATTTACAACAACTGGATGTCAAAAATGCTTTCTTAAATAGAGAATTAAAAGAAGAGGTTTATATGGATTTACCACCAGGGTTCTAAAATATTTATAGAGCCAAGAAAGTTTGCAATATGCCCTAAAATAGTTTCCTAGGGCTTGGTTTGTTCGATTTACCAAGTCTATCCAAAGTCATGGATATTCTCAGAGTTAGGTAGATCATACCATGTTTTATAAATATTTTATTGATGGAAAGATTGTAATTCTTATAATATATTTTGATGATATTATCTTGATAGGAGATGATGGTGAATTAGAAAAACTAAAAACTTTTCTAGCTAAGGAATTTGAGATGAAAGACCTTAGTTGTTTGAGGTTTTTTTTTGGGTATGGAGATTGCTAGATCCAAGGGAATCTTTGTGTCACAAAGAAATTACACCTTAGATTTGCTAAAGGAAATATGTATATTGGAGTGCAAAACCTGCTGATAACCTTATTGGTCCTAATCACAAGATACTCGAAATGAAGACCAACACCATAGTGGACAAAGCACATTATCAAAGGTTAGTATGTAAATTAATCTATTTGTCATATACTCGACCAGATATAACTTTTGCAATAAGTGTGGATAGTTAATTTATGCATGCACCAAATGAAAGAAATCTAGAAGTTGTTAATGAAATCATTAAATACTTGAAAAAAACTCTAGCAAAGGGTTTAATATTTACAAAGAGAACTCAAATGCAAGTTTAGGCATATACTAATGCAGATTGGGCAAGTTGAAAAAGTGACAGAAGATCAACTTTAGATTACTTTTCTTTTGTAGGAGGGAATTTGGTAACCAGGAGAAGTAAAAAACAGCCTGTTGTTGCTAGGAGCAGTGCAAAGGCTGAGTTTCAAGCTGCTGCACAAGGTATTTGTGAACGTCTATGGTTGAAGATACTACTTGAAGAATTAAAAATTTTACATGATCATCCTATAAAGTTGTATCATCATAATAAAGCCACTATCAATATAGCTCATAATCTAATATAATATGAAAGGACTAAAGACATTGGGTAGGTCGTCACTTCGTCAAAGAAAATTGAAAGTAGGATTAATATGCATGCCTTTTGTACCTATTGAGGAGCAACTAGCACATATTCTATCTAAAGGTCTTCAAAAGCAAGCTTTTGGATCCCTGACAAGTAAGCTGGGAATGGATATTAACTAATTAGAATTACCTATCTTATAAACATTAGGATTTCTTATTTATATAAGGTTTATTTTTCTTCCTCTATAGATTGTATTTGTAAATTCTAAAGAGAGAAATATAGAGTTCGAGAATTATTCTCCCAAGTTTGTCTTCAATCAGATCTTCTAGCAAAGCCAGAAAAAAAGTATTAGAAGCAATGAGAACAGAAGGAACATAGAAAAAAAATATCAGGAAGCTACCATAAAGTTTGTGGAACAGGCTGACAGAATAAAGGAAAGAGGATAGATTACAACCTGCAGCAATTCTTCGCAAATGTTGATAGTAAGAAAACCCGCAATGACAAAACTTTCAGCTGAGAGGAACTGGAATACTGGTAGCGCAATTTCGTACAACTTCAAGCCAAGTGGATTGATCTCTTTAATTGCTGAGTCTCCACCAAATATAGCTTTTGTGGAACCCAATGCTATTTTCTGTTTAGAACGGGCTGAATGTTGCCCCTGAAATAGAAGCAGCAGAGCAAAGCCCCATAGAAATTGATATTCTTCATACTCCAATTCCACCATGCTATAACCAGATATTAAGCTACTCTTCAACATATTTTCAACAGTTGTTTTGGAATATCCACTTCCACCAAGTTTCACAGGCACTGCATCCAATGCAACTGCTTGCAAAATAACTGGCCAGGCTTCTTCAAAACAAGATTGCAACTTAGAAGAAACCAGAGCTGATGGTATTCCATCAAGAAATGGATTCCACTGCAAGAAGCGAGCAACAATAATAAGGTTGGCAGGAGCCACTAGAAAGTGCATATACATCAAGCTTACATTAAAAGGAAAGAAGGTATTGATAGAAATGTAAGAAAAAGACCTCACAGATTTTAAAAGATCAAGCTTACTTTTATCTTGAGATTCAACCCCAAGAAAATATAACTGTAGTCCCTAAGGACCTGGATCCAGTACTTCCCCAGAGTACTTGAACTCTTTGAAAACAATGGCAATAATGCTAGCAACTCGTCGGGAACCCCATCATGGTGTCTCCTCAGGGATGCGTATGTATAACATTTCAGAGAGGCATGTGCTGCTAGTAGTCTGATCTTGATCTATATCATGCTCAATTAATTAGTAAAAGCCTATACATCTTACAAACAACTTTTTGCTAGATAATATAAAACAGATGCAGCCAGGAAGAAACCAATTTGCTCGCTCAAAGTAACTATAAAAATGGGGAAAACATATTGGAAACTGAAGAGCTATGACCTTGCACGAAACCCATTCTGCAAATGAAGGATAATATAGGTCCTTGAAGTCATTAAGAGGACGTGAAATCAATGAAAAAATGCGTTTAACTGCAGCTTGATCACCACTAATTATTCCACTTGTCATTATCTGAAAATTAAACATTCAATAAAATCCAAATGTCAAAACATTGTTCTTGTGGAAACTTTTGAAAGAATAAAATTCATTCTTATGTTCATTGTTCATCATAAACCTTAGTCGCCAGTTGCAACCCTGCCTCCAGAAGGATTGGGCCGGATGATGTATCTAATGCAGTGCGAATAGCAGATACAAGTTGCGCCTGAATTTTCAGAATCATAATTGATGAGTATAATTTCATGAAATTCAAGACATTTAGGATATTGACAACACAATATTGTGTCTGGTGTAGGAACGAGCTGAACCCTATTTCTCTGGAGCTTATATCTTACAAACTATTTCCAGCGCTCATACCTATATTCTAAAGATTTTATGTCAGGTGTTGTCTTTAACACCTACTAGTTCAGGTTGAGGTTTAGTTCACTTAAGTTTTACACAAGGACAAGAGAAGAAAACTTCCTCAAAGTCAACAGCATACCTGAAACTGTTCTAGTAGAAGATGTCCAGGAAGGTCAGGGTCAGGTGTCATTTCAAACTGTGTCCAAATTACAACATATGAACAAATTAACAATATGAAATTTCTGAAAGACAGCTATAACCACTTCAAGAAATTAAGCAGAAACAATGAAGGTCCAAAAGTAAAAGGCAACCATTTTCTTTTGCAAATAAATGCCATGTAGCAATTTCGCAAAGAACATATAAAATGGGAAAAGGCATCATAGAAAAGGTACATTTTAGTGAACCAAGCAACACAACACCTTAGTCTCCAGGCACTTGTATCATCCAAAAGTCTGACCAGAGTTTGCTCAAGTCAGGTTTAGCAGCATATACATTACCTTGTTTCAGTTTGCTTGATATCAATAAGAGGTATATGTTGGAGAACTACTGAAACTCAAACTCTTAAGAATGAAGCCATCATAATTACTAATTCAAATATGTAGAGGTGTGACAAAGCGAACCTAATGCATCTCTTTGGAAATTTGCTTTCAATTTTGAGACCAAGGATGACATATTGAAAATGGGCTAATCCACCTAGGTCATCTACCTAGGTCATCATTCAACATGCTGCCACTACAGTAAGGCGAACCAAAAGAGCCAGTCCATGGGAATTGGACCTTTTCAATTCCAAATCTTGATAAATGATTTATCTTATTTTTACTATCGTATATCAAGATTTAGAATTGATATGGAGAAACAAGAGAAAGAGACCAGAACCCCCAAAAACAGGAAAAAAATTAGAACTAAAACTGATATAAAACCCAAAATAGAGAAAAATCTGTGAAGTTGCTCCAACTACCATTATTTTGACATGGACCTGGGATGTCCAATATAGCTAATGGGATAAACATAAATATATACTAAAAGAAAAGGACCTTTCCTGCACAGAGGCATGTGTGCGTGTATATATATATATATTAATTTATTCAAATTGCAAGTAGTGGAAAAAGGATGGGATCAAGTGAAAAGAAGAATGTTCTGCTTTTCATTACATTACTTCAGTTAAAAGATCAAATAAATTTGTACATAAAAATGGAAGGATCCACCAAATTAAATGAAATAAACTAAAAAATTATTGGAACAAGATCATGACTTAGAAAAAAAAATATAAGAATTGCAAAAGCCAAAACTGAGAGGAAGTCAGTGCCTGCTTTCAACAATAAAAGATACAAATAATAGTAGAGACAAACCAAGAGAGAATGAAACAACAGTGACTTGAAATGTTCTAGGATACTGATAATCTTTTGAATTTGAGTGTTAGATTATTAACCCAACGTATATCCACTCTTTGTTAGCCATAACATTTAAACATCAACTTACAACAAGAGGACTTGGTGCTTCACCAGAGCAACATGGCTATATGTTTCAGGTAGCATTTTTAACAACTTTATTTTAAGCATAGCAGTATCTGCAAACTATTGGCAAATGAATACTCTGGATAGCACGCTGAGATAACTGCAGATTCTTTGTGCCCTCAAGAGCAGATGAATCCCTCACAAATAATTCAACTTGATATCTCAAGTTTAAATGGAATGGTCCCCTCCTTATAGCCATGGAGTTTTCTCGTAAATTAGAAATGCAGGCTTTTGGATATATTCCAACTAGAAAGCAACAAAACTAAATGTATATACTCACTAAAATATGTAGAACTATTGTCACTTACCTTGTCCATAATCATACTCAGAAGTCCCACACCAATTGGCCGCATGTTTTCAAACTGGATTGTACTTATCTAGAAAAACAGAAAATAGTGGTATGGAAAATTCAATACTTAATTCAATAAGTTATTAGTAACATTAAACAATATAGTAGTATGCAAGTTTATTCATAATAAGCACCTGATAAGCAAGTGATATTAGCTCTTGAACATGGAGAACAAGCCAATCACATGAGGCCTGTGTATTAACAGGTCTTTTTCTTGCCAATGAAAGGTCAAAATGTGCAGGATCAGTTCCCACAGCCATTGGTAAATGACTCAAACACCTACAATAGGATAGTTTGATGATAAAAAAGGATTAAATAAATAAAAGTTCTAATATTATACATGACTGAAGCTGCTTCAAAAGGCCAGCCATTAAGACTTGTTCACCAAGTATTTCTTCTTAAGATTTTCTTTCTCAAGGTGACAGGGAAATTAGAGGTGTCGAGTGTAAATCAACAAACATGTTAGAATTCTCTAAAGCATTCTTTCAAGGCATGAATACTAGATTGGCTTCTTGCAGTTATCTGTTGTTCTAAATTCTGGGCCATTACTTATAACAGGATGCACAGTACCTACCATATCACAATGAAGTTGACTTTATGGTTTGGGACATTAAGCTAAGAAATAAATGACCAATTTCATGAGCAAAACAAAACTATAAAAAGCTTGACTCACAAAAGTAGCAATTAAGAGTTCTCTTCTGTTCCTTTATTTTTTTAAAAAAAAAGAGATTGAAAAGAAGAAAAATTACAAAGTGGGTAGGGAATCCACAAAGCATCCAAAAGAACAACTAGAGAGAAGAACCTAAAATTAAATGAAAGCACCAAGAATATTTCAGTGCCTTTCGGCGTACAAAAAAAGAAAAAGAATTCCCTGCTCCTGCAGCAAATGAAAGTTTGTTTAATCCAAGATTCCTTTTTGAGGATGTTAGGGGGAGTAGAAATTTTAGAACTCTGGGGTACAGTGCACTTTTTGGCTTCTTTATGGGCAGTTTCAGATCATCTTGAAGGGATTCCCTTATACACAATCACTAGAAGCTGGAAAACTATGGTTGTCTAAGTTTATTTTTTAGATGTTTTCTGGTCTTGTTTGTCCAGTTTCTGTTTTGTTCTATTAGTTCTTTTTCTGTTTCTCCTTTGGGCTGTTTTTTCCTTTCTTTTCCTTTAGTGGATTCCTTATCCACTTGTTTCTGTAATTCTCTTTTTTCCAAATAAAGATCTTGTTTCCTATCAAAAAAAAAATATTCTAATTGCAAAAAATTTTAAAGGATCCACTAGTATATATGCTACCTCCGAAAAAGGTTCCTTTATTCACACATGCACATATGAAAGCAATTAAGAGATGTGTTCAGTTGGAAGTTTCCAGAAACAATTTTTTATAACCTTAAGAGAAAAAGATTAACAAGGTGGACCAGGTGTCCACATGGAAAAACAAAAGAGAAACAAAGGGGGTGGGTAATAATCATTAGAAATCCCATTCGAAAACCCCAAAATCTACACCCTTCCCTTTTCGAAACTCTATACAAGATTATCCAAAATCCTCTGCCAATTAAGAAGCAGCTTGGGACCAAAAGACAATAAAAAGTTGTTTTTGTCAGGCTCAATAATGTGTATCCATATTTATCCACAAACTCCAAATAATATCCTAGCTCTTGAAAATGTATTCAGATCTGGACCAAATGGACCCTGAGCTTTTTGCAAACATTCCCTCCTCACTTTTGGAAGTTAATTGTCACCCAAGTTAGAACCATAATGATTTCATAGGATGACAAGCTGAAGAAAAAGTTGTATCATGCCCCAAGTCCAAAAGATAATTGACATGTAATATGAATGAAGACAACTACTACAATAAGAAAATGCAGAGAAAATAACATGATCACATACTCAGCAGCAAATACTCTAGTTCGATATCTGAGATGCTTGTCTCTATTAGGTTTAACACTGGAAGCTTCAAATGCATAACCCTGAATTGGCATGCCTTTAGAGCTAGAGACCATGTTTTCACCATCATCACCGAAATTCAACCTTGCTTCACCATCTGTGCCACTCAAAGCATCACTTTCTGAATTATTAAATTCAGCATCCCCTCTTGATGATGTAGCAAGGACCTAAACAAGGGGTTAAACAATTCAAATTAATCTTGAAGTTCCAGACTATGGCACTCCAAATTTTCCTTTGTCATATTTCATTATGTCAAATACAATTAGCAGACAATTACTGCCATTAGAAAATCAAGGAAGTCTCAGGCATTGACATATACATCAAATAATTCGAAGAACAAAACCCCTCATTCAAATAATTATACTGACAAGATAGAGTTTACATCATTGAAACAATGGTAATGAGAAAAACTCGGCTTTGGAACTGCGTTGAAGAAATTTAAGCCATTTATCTTGCAAGTCTCAGCAACTGAAAATCTTAAAATTACTCGTACACAAAAAGGATGAAGAAATCCCAAGGCAAACTCTTTAAGTCTTCACGACTTGTCCAACATCAAGTACTCTTATTGACAACAACTGACAAGTCCATCAGGGAGTTCATTAAAAAAGAAAAAAAGAGTAAAAATATTGCTTCCAGTAATCTTCATCTCAAGCATACCACTTCCCTCTAGTCAGCACTCCAGAAACTCTTAATTGTTATAAGCACATTACTTTTCTGTCAAATATATCTCAACTCTTACTAGAAAATTCACTGATCAAGCACATTGATTACTTATTTCTTCATTTCTCTGTTGCACAGAGATTCTGGTCTATGCTTTTTGAGGCTGCTAGGTTCGGTGGTGATTAAACATGTATTTCTATATTAATAGAGAAGTTTAGTGCTTTTGGCTAAAAAGGAAATTGTATTAAGGAGTTTGTGTATTAGAAGTGTTTTAGATTGTTTGGTTATAAAAGTACAAGAATTGTTTCAAAGATAATTTTATTTATTTTTTAAAATATAAGGATGGAAAATATCAAATTCATGTAGAAGTTCTCTACTTATTTTATGTGAATAATATGATTGAACATGCAAATGAAAGCTTCCACTATCTTGACAGGAACACAAGGATAATGATAATGATATGGCAACTGCATAAATTATGCACTGAACCAAGCATGCAACAATAAGAAACAAAACATTCAGTACAAAAAGATGAAGGTCATTATGTCTGCAATAAGTCTAATGCTAGAAAAGGAGCTTACCATATTGCGACATATCGAAATCCAATGAGAAGGGCATGAAGGGCATGATGCATAGAGCAATCGCATGATTGCAGCACGTATAAGATTCCCAATCCTATAAGAACAGAAGCAATAAAAAAAGAAACCTAAGCATTTATTCTATAAGCAATCACATGATTCTCTCTCTCACATGCACTCTTACTCGCATTCAAACCCACATTATACATCTTGACTTGTCATGTCTACCTTTATCTAATCTTTAAACAATTACCTTCAGATTGCTTTTATCTTATATCAAGGAAAATAATGTAACTAATAATTCTACCAATATTGATCAGTAAGCAAGGCAACCAAATGCAATAGTTTAAAAATGGCAGCTGCAAGAGCAGAAATGATCAAAGTATGAAGAAGAATTAAACCTTGCAACTCAAACACAGGACAAGCCAAAAAATCAAACATGACAAACACCAGCAACAAAAGGAAGAAATTATCATCCAGGTTCCAAAATATTTGCACCTACATCATCATAAGACATGAAAAATTGTGTTTCAGAGGCTTCCTTGATGCAGGAGATCTATAAATTCTCTCAACCTTTCTTTTCCCTGTTACAGAAATCATAGTAGTTTACTTTTTGTTGAAATGTATATAGTAGGTATATATATGATTGGCGTAAAATAGGAAAACACTAATGATGTTCCTCTTTTGTATAGAAGATTCCCTTTCTAAGGCTGCCCTTTTTCCTATATATTGTACTCTTTCTTTACAATGAATAAGACAATATAGAATCATATTCTCTTCTTTTACATGATATCAGAGCTATTGTGCTCTCTCTAATTTTTAATTTTCGGCGAATTTGCCTGTTTCCTTTTGACCCCTGTGTTTCCTTCCTTTTCCATTGGTCGTGTCCTCTATTCTGACATCACCAATAGTCCATCGAAGAACCTCCAAGAAAACAGAACCTGAATCTCCGCCGCACGCGCCCCACGCGCCGTCGCCGGAATCTGACCCTTTTTTTCCGACAGGCGTGGACTCTCACTGCCGGCATCCCTATCCTCAAACAGCACCGGCGATCACTTTTGCAGCAGCCCGATAGTCATCAGCTTTTGCACCCGCCACCACACGCAACCTGTTCCCTCGGCTTCACGTTTTCCCATCTTCGTCTACGGCGAGCATGAGGCTTCACTGCCTGTACCAATCACTCCAGACAACGCTAGCGACCTCAAAACCACCCACCGTGTCCCTTGCAATTGCCGGCCGTTGTCACCATTGCCGGAACTCCGCCACTACCTAGCCAAAAAACTGCTTCTGGTTGTCCGTTGTTCTCTCCTTCCTCATCCTCTCTGATTTGTGAGCCAATATGACTACTGAGAACTCTAAAATTGGTTCGATTTTTCCCTTTGGTTCATTCCTGACTATTTCTACTAAAACTTTGGTAAGGAGTAATAATTATACTTCTTGGGTCGCATTTATTGAATTATGGTGTATGGGATATGGCTTAAAGGACCATTTAACTATCAGGGTTACAAATTTAAAAAATAAAGATACAACTGAATAGAAAAGGGTTGATGCCTTATTATGTAATCAATTATGGTAAACCATCGATCCTCAATTATATCCCATTTATAAGGCCTATCGAACATGTTTTGATATTTGGCATCAAGCTAAGTTCTTATATACTAATGATATTCAAAGGTTGTACTCTGTGGTCTTGAGTCTAATTAATTTGAAACAACTGAGTATGGAGATGTTAGAATTTCTTGGCAAGATGGCCTCCCTCAAAACTGAGTTTAATTCACTCCTACCGTGTGATGAAATTGTCGCTGACGATCTTGCTCAAAGGGACAAATTCTTTATGGTTCTCACCCTAGCATCACTTAGCCCTGCGCTTTCATCAGTCTGTGATCAGATTCTTGCTAGTGCTATTGTTCCCTCCATGAATGATGTCTTTGCCCGGCTGCTTCGTGTATTTGCTCCAAGTCATCAGTCTGAGCCCTCCACCACTAATTCAAATTCCTCCGTCTTGACATCTCAATCACAGCCTTCTTTTAAAAGAAAGCAAGGTGATCTTGAGAAAAGTTGTCCCAAGTGTACTTATTGTCATCGGTGGAGACATACTAAGGAAAAATGTTACAAGTTACATGGACGACCCCCTCGGACTGCTCTTGCTCAATCTGATCATTCTGACACTACAGACAAGCAACCTTCATCCATGACTCTTACTAGTGCCGACTATGAGGAATACCTTAAATATCAAGCAGCTAAGCATTCTACCTCTTTTATTGCCTCTGTTGCATATACTGGTAATTCGGTCGCTTTTCTTACTAAGTCCTCTTCTCTAAGACCCTGGGTCCTTGATTCCGGTGCCTCTGACCACATTTTTTGTAACCTTCAATTATTTTCTCATACTTCTACACTAGGTCATTACCATCTGTCACCTTAGTTAATGGTTCCACAACTACTGTTCAAGTAGTTGGTCGAGCATATCCTCTTCCTTCCTTACCTTTAGAATCCGTTCTTTATATACCGCGTTGTCCTTTTAATCTTATATCTGTCAGTCAACTCACTCGTTCTTTAAATTGTGCTATCACTTTTATTGATGACTTTGTTGTTATACGGGATCACAGTATAAGGCAAACGATTGGCACAGGACGTGAGTCACAGGGGGTTTATCATCTCGGTCTTCCGCAACCATCTGTAGCATGCACTGTCATTGAATCTCTAGCACTCATTCATAATTGTCTGGGATATCCGAGTTTGTCAAAACTACAAATAATGATTCTAAATCTATCTAGATTGTCATCTTTCAATTGTGAGTCCTATCAACTTGAAAAACACTCTCGTGGGTCATTTACCAAGCGTATCAATAAATAAGCTGCATCCCCTTTTGAATTAGTTCATTTTGATACTTGGGGTCCTAGTCGACTTCCTTCTGTTTTAGGGTTTAAGTATTTTGTTACATTTATTGATGACTATTCACGTTGCACTTGGTTATTTTTAATGAAAGATCGATCTGAACTATTCTCTATATTTGAATCTTTTTATGCAAAAATTAAGACACAGTTCTTTACTACTCTTCGTACATTGCGTAGTAATAATGCACGTGAATATTTTTTCGCTCCCTTTACTAAATTTTTGTCTTTTCAGGAAATTTTACATCAGTTCTCCTATGCCTACACTCCACAATAAAATGGGGTTGCCGAGCCTAAAAAAATGCATCTTATTGAAACTGCTCACACCTTACTTGTCCATAATCACGTTCCTCTCCGTTTTTTTGCCGACACCGTTTTTACTGCATGTTTCTTAATCAACCATATGGCCTCTTCTGTCTTACGAAATAAAGTCCATCGTTTTCTTCTACATCCTGATACACCATTATATCCTATCTCACCTTGGGTTTTTGGCTGCACGTGTTTTGTCCATGTCTTTTCTCCTTGCCAAGCCAAGTTATTTGCTCAATCCATAAAATATGTCTTCCTCGGCTACTCCCGTCTTCAAAAAGGATATAGGTGTTAATTCTCCTGACACACAACAGTATTTTATATCTTCCGATGCCACATTTTTCGAGTTTTCTCCTTTCTTCTCTTCCTCTTGTTCTGAAACACAGATCATCATAGAAGTTCTTCCAATTCCTTACATTGCTCCTCCTACTATGTCATCCTCTAAGCCAGTATCTGAGCTGGAGTCTGCCATTCCATCTCTAGCCTATGATAATCTTGTCCATGTTCCTTCTACAGATGATATTATTACACTATTGTTCCTAATGTAGATCCTGCAGGTGCTGCTATTGATATCGGTGATGCCATTGATACTGTTCACTCACGGCCTACTCTTGATTCCTCTCTGACTGCGGTCTTGCCCTCTGATGAACAGTTTCTCATTGCTATTCGTAAAGGTATACGATCTACTCGCAATTCTCATCCTATATACAATTTTTTTAGTTATCATCGCTTATCTTCCCCATATTATGCCTTTGTGTCTATTTTATTTTCTGTTTCTGTCCCCAAAACACTTCGTGAGACTTTTTCACACTCTGGCTGATGTTAAGCAATGGTTGAGGAAATGGCTGATTTGCATGCTAATGGTACATGGGAATTAGTTCGGTTGCCATCAGGGCACTCCACAGTTGGTTGTCGATGGGTATACACTGTCAAAGTTGGACCTAATGGTCAGGTGGATAGATTGAAAGCTCGGTTGGTTACAAAATGATACACTCAAACTTATGGGCAGGATTATTACGAGACTTTCTCTCCTGTGACTAAAATGTCATCTGTTCGGTTGTTCTTATCTATGGCTGCTATTCGACAATGGCCTTTGCACCAACTTGATATCAAAAATGTGTTTCTTCATGGTGAGCTTTAGGAAGAAATATATATGGAGCAACCACCTAGATTTGTTGCTCAAGGGGAGTCTGGTTTGGTATTTAAGCTTCGTCGCTCTTTGTATGGTTTGAAACAATCTCCTCGTGCTTGGTTTGGCCGCTTCAATACTGTTATCCAGGAGTTTGGCATGATCCAAGGTGAGTCAAATCACTCTGTTTTCTATAAACATACACCATAGGGTCAATGCATATATCTAGTAGTCTACGTTGATGATATTGTCATTACAGAAGATGATCAGGAAAGTATTATGCAATTAAAGAATCACTTGTTTCATCACTTTCAGCCTGAAGATTTGGGATTGCTCAGATATTTTCTTGGTATAGAGGTTGCCCAATCTAAGTCTGGAATTATTTTCTCTCAAAGAAAATATGCGCTGGATATTCTAGAGGAAACATAAATGTTAGACTGCAGACCTATAGATTCTCCTACGGATTTTAATGCTATACTTTTACTTGAACAAGGGAAGCCGCTTTCAGACCCTTGGAGATATTGAAGACTGGTTGGTAAACTTAATTATCTTACTATCACATGGCCTGATATTTTCTTTTCAGTCAGTTTCTACAGTCTCCATGTGATAGTCATTGGGATGTAGTTATTCGATTTTACGATATATCGAGGGCACACCAGGCAAAGGATTGTTGTACGAGAAAAAGGATCACACACAAGTTGTGGGATACTCAGATGCAGATTAGGCAGGATCTCCATCGGATAGATGGTCTATTACCGAGTATTGTGTTCTTGTTGGGAGTAATCTTGTATCATGAAAAAGTAAGAAACAAGATGTTGTTAGGTCAAGTGCAGAAGTAGAATATCATGTCATGGCCTTAACTACATGTGAGCTTATATAGTTGAAACAATTAATCCAAGAATTAAAGTTTACTAACATTTCACAAATGAAGTTGTTTTGTGATAATCAAGTTGCACTTCATATTTCATCTAACCCGGTGTTTTATGAAAAGACTAAACATATAGAAGTTGACTGTCACTTTATTCGAGAGAAGATATTGTCTGGTTATATCTCTGCTAATCATGTTAGTTCAAATAACCAGCCAGCGGATATTCTTACTAAATCTCTCAGGGGTCCTCGAATTGATTTCATTTATAACAAGCTTGGCACATATAACTTATATGGTCCAGCTTGAGGGGGAGTGCTGAAATGTATATAATAGGTATATATACGGTAGGCGTAAAATAGGAAAGCACTAATAATGTTCCTTTGTTGTATAGAAGACTTCCTTTCTAGGGTTGCCTTTTTTCCTATATATTATACTCTTTCTTAACAATGAATAAGACAATATAGAATCATATTCTCTTCTTTTACACGTTTCATGGCATAATATTTCAGTTTACTGATTTTTGGGATTCTCTTCTTTTGCACATTTCATGGCATAATATTTCAGTTTACTGATTTTTGGGAAAAACGGGATCACCTAAACTAGAGGGATCCAACGGGATGGAGCTCTAAGGTTCTTTTCACATAATTAGTGTTACTTCCATTTATTTGAGGTTCTTTTCACATAGTAAGAAAGTCCAGGATTATTTGAATCTGTAATTACCATGTTCCACACAAAAATATCTTCATTTGAGAATCATACTTTTCTAGGTAAAATGGTTTTAGAACTTGCTGCTTCACAGAAGCTATAAATAATAGTTACAGCTAATAGTAGATTCAAAAGGAGAAATAAAATTTTTGTAGACCTAACCTATTGATGGTTGGCTTGTTCAAAGGTTGAAGCTAAAATAGGATACATGAGAATTATTGGTTGGTGCTTATTTTGTATTTCCTAGCCATATTGGTGTTTCCTAGTCGTATTAGTATTTTCTTATTAGTGTTTTCTAGTGGTGTTAGATTTTCCTCATTTACTTTATGTTTAGCCTACTTAGAGGGATGTAATGCTTCAAAGATTTTCTCTTGACCTACATGGTTTTTTCTCTCTCTATTAACACAATATGTAAAGAAAAATTAAATTAGTCTAATGCAACTATTAAAAGGAATATAGAAAACAAAAAGGAAAAGAAATGGTGACAGCAAATTTAGAGTCCTAAAAAAATGGCAAAGAAGAGAATATGAATCTTGATACCCATTCTTTTATATTAGAATTCCTAAATGAAAAAAATTAAGCTAAGAAGAAAGAATATCTTTTACATACTCAGAGTCAGTTTCCTCATCCAGGATGTGGAATAAATTGCCTTCTATTCGTTCTTCAATCACAGAATCCTGTAAGGATTACTGTCAGCACAAGAATCTATCAAGCTGAAATACTTAAATGGGAAAAAGAAAAAAGACAAGAAAAAAAGATAAGACGTAGGAAACAGAAATTTAATGACTCACTGGGTCTTTCTCAATTAGATGCCTTAGAGTAGAGATGGCAAGATGCCTTAAAGTTGGCTGTTTCAGAAGAATCTAATTTGTATAAGAGAGAAGAATTCGAGAACATATCATTTGTCAGAAACTCAATTACTCAGTCATAGTTACAAAACCTGTCTTGATGATAAGGTTGAAAGAAGAGTTTGCACATGTGAGTGCACAGAAACAGCTTGTGGAGCAAAAAGAACGAGCTGCTGTGTGAAACGAACACTCCTGCCATATGCATATGCTATTATTTCATTAGTATTGTCATTTTTTGTCTTTTCTTGGATAACAAACGGAGAAAAATTATATTAAGAGAGAAAAATTATATCCAAAGACATGCACCAAAAAAAAAATGAAAAAAGCAGACTAGCAGAAGGGAAAGATTTTATAGAGCACATAGCTATTAATTAAATGAGACTACAAAACAAGAAAAAAGAAAGAAATAACTAAAACAATTTCAACTGGAGCTATCTTACATTCTCCCACAAGGATCAAAAATTAAAATTTCAGGAAAAGAAAAAAGAAGAAGACATACTCGAGCAAAGTCGCTGTTTCTTGCCCAGAGCTAATCTCTGCAACAACAGACTGGACATAAAATTCATATGTAAATTCCACTGTCATGAATTCCAAGTATCAAATAAAAAAATGGAAGATATTTTGGTTAGCATAAAATTATTTCAAACTTTAACCAATTCTTTTCTGTATCTAGCAAGGTAGAACATAAAACATTAATAATACTTTCTTTAATTTTATTTTCTTACAAAAAGAGGTTTGTACTGGGAGCCCATTGTTAGAAAAACACAGTAAAGTGCAGTACCTTGCAGCGTGAGAAGAAAATGCTGCCTGGGGAAAGCTCAGGGCCAAGAACAGCAACAATGGCATTTATAAGGCGTCCAACTCCTTGCTGGAGATCAATCCATCCATTCTCCTCTGACAATAGAATGTCCATGGCAAGACCAAGTGTTGCCTGCAAACACAAGTAGTCGCGGAAAAACTAAACAATGATGAATCAACGACTTAATTTGAACCTTCATCACACATTTTATTTTGCACAACACCTTACCACCGACCATTCCTAGAGCTAATTTACCAGTCTTTTTGTACATACAATATCGATAATTGGTGAATCTATCATCGTATTAGTATTAGTAGTAGCAGGAGGAGTAGCAGCAGCAGCAGTAGTGCTACTATTTCAATATGAAACAAAATGCATGAGAAAATGGAACTTCAGAAGAAGAGAACAAGAAAGCCTCTTTAAAGAGACTAAGCAAAAAAGAATAATAAAATAAAATGACTGTTGCCTCCCATCTACGATGTATGAAAAATAGAAGGTTCCATTTTTGTTTTTGTTTTCTACCTTTTTTACAGGTCAAATACAACGAAGAGGAAGGAAATTTATGGCTAAGGACAAGATTAGTGTATTTAGATGCAAGTTTTCTACAACTTATCTAGGAGATTCTGGGTGGCCATTTGCTAGGGTTACAGCAAACTTTGGTTGGTTACAGGAATCAAAAAAAGAACAAATCATAACTTGATAAGAAGCCTCAAGTTTGAATCAAGAAACTTCAATAAAATTAGCAATCAAGAATTTGATTACCTGGACATGAGATACAAAGGACAAGCCAGCTGCCTCAATGGTCAAAATAAGTGCATGTAGTGACCACATCTGCAAACCTGGGATTGAAGTTTTAGCCAGCAACGTGATCGAGCTCACAGTTGCAGGCACTAAAGTTGATAAAGCCATTCCTCCTGCACTGCAGTTATCATAGATGATTATATAGAAAGATACATCCACGTGATTACAAATGAAAAATACCAGTGAAATCATTACACATCTAAATTGAGAAAATACCATTGAGAACCATACAAGTCAGCCAATATCATAACAGCAATACAGCATGCAAAAAGCTGTTCCAAATAGGTAGCTGACAGCATGATTTAAGAAACAATCTTCACTAGAAATCCAATTAAATGGTCTTTATTAAGAGAACCTAAATAGAGAAAAAGCCCTTCCTTTCCAACATATCATTCTAAGTTCAATGACGTGCCAAAAACTGCACATTTCAATAATGTTTTAGCTTTATTTTCACTTTAGATTTCCAGGTTCTGTTGCTTGGCGAGATCACTTATTAAGTTTCTTGTATTGACCTTAAAGGAAGATAATTTCTTGAGATCCAAGCTGGTACATTCAATTGCAATACCAATGTCATGTAGATCTTATCTCATATTGCTGAAGCGGAAGCTGAAGAAAAAACATAATGAAAAAAAAGTTAAAGTAACACTAGGTCTCTGAAGGATAATTTCTTGATGATCGTAAGGCTTTTCACCTCTCTTCCACTTAAATGTTGTATGTTTTGTGAACACTTTGTCTTTATCCACTTCCTTTTCACAGATTACCGCAATTGCAAGCAACTCTATACCACTCTAAATTCATCCTGACCTCCAATGAACAGCCTAACCCCACTATCATTTTCCAGCAAAATAACTCAACATCTTTACAAAAATTAGCAATTGCATACTACTAATAGAAATGATGGAATGAGCAAGAGAATATAATATTTCACCTGCGATGTATGCAGCCAAGGGCAAGAGCGATTGATCCAGCATAACTTGAATCAGTTATCCCAGTTAGGGCACCAAGCAGCAATCTAGTCTGCTTATCACCACAATTAGAAGGTTGGAAAGACAGCAAAACAGAACAAAATTAATACTGATGATACATTGGAGAGTAGAATGTGTTGTTAGGAGCTTTAAGAGAATAGAAAAATATAAAGGTCAACCTCTTCAATATATAGCTTCTTGAAATAACAAGCTAAAAGTTGAGTGCATTTGACAGAAATTTCCACAATAATTTTGGGAATGAAAGTTTTCTTCAGATACAATAGGCTCTAGCAATTCCAATTCTACAAAATACCATTTCTAAAAACCTCAAAACCAAAGACATAACAAAATAAGAGAACAAACACACTGCACAATCATCAACAATGATACCTCTACCATGTTCTGAATAGATACTTGTCACATACAACTTCAAAAATCCCAACATAGGAACATAACCACAAGTACATGTTTATAAAATTAAAATATAAAACTCAAAGAGTGTATGATATGTTTATTTATATGCATAAATACAAATTTATAATCAATATGCAGGTGTAGACAAACAAAATGGAAATGATAAACAAGCATGACTGTAAGCAAAAAGTGCATAGACATCAAAACAAGTAACTAACCATCCTAGCTGTAGATATATCATTTCCAAGCCGAGCTAAGAGACCAAGACCCTCACATGATGCCCTACGTTGTGATGCACAAATTTCTCCTTCAGCCAGAATACTCTGTGCACATTAAACAGTAAAATGTATGAAGCAGGCAGTACAGCAAAATAACTTTTGATCAATAAGATGATTATGCTAGTTGCCTAGTCATAGATTTAGTACCTGGAAAATAGCCTGTGTTGAATTTAACACCTCTGGTCCCAAAGGTTGAAGACGTAAATTAAGTGAAGCCTGATGCATAGATTCAAATCATAGATTTAAAATTGAATCCCATGCAGCATTCTTGAACATATCAAGGAGGATAAGCACCTTTAACCCAGCAAGTAACCCTACGCATATATTGGTCACACTGGCAGCATGCCATGATTGCTTTTTTCCTGCTTTGAGACACTGCTCAATCAATCCAAGAAGCGACAGCTTACCAATGCTGTCCTGGGAAATTATAATATAGCCATGTCAGTGACATCAATCAACAATAATAAAACCAAAAAGAATAGGCAAATTGCAATCTCCTACCTGAGAAGCAAACATGATTCCAAAGCAGAGAAGCATCTGATTCACCAATGTTTTCCTTATTGTCTCTGGCTTCAAGATAAAAAACCAGTCCTCAGCAAATGGCATTGAAGAACAATAAAAGGAAAAAGAAATGATAAATAATAATAAATACAGCAGCAACAATCAAAATACCAAGAGAATCTGTAAAAAAAATTTGCCCCTAACCTGCATATATTGTGTTCTAGCACTAAGATAATGAATAAAATATAAAGTTATTTGTTGTAGATAGAGCACGGGTTCGCTAAAATCTGTAACTTTCATGTTTATTTACACTCAACATTGATAGACAGTACATTCCCATAGTGGATGAAGTAATGAAAATAAAATTTGCATGGATCCCATTATTAAGTTTTACTGTTCATTTTTCTTACTTTACCCATATGGATCAAACACAAGTATAATAACAAACACAAACACAACTTGTTATAATTTTATTTTTATAGAAGAGTAGAATTTTATTAATAAAAAGAAATTACATATAGGTGGACCGGAAGTCTACTGAGCACGGCACAAATAGTTGCAAACTAAAGAAACAGCCAAAACTAAACTTAACTAACACTGCCTGTCAATTTTGAAGAACAAAGAATAAATGAACACCATAAAAAACCTTAGAAAAGGACAAAATGCATAAAATTCCTAAACACGTGTCATGCCAACAATAAAAATGAGATCTAACCGCTTGTTTAGCATTTAATTTAAAAAGAAGAAATATCCAGCAAGAGATTGAATTACCTGAGGAAAACTAGAAACTTCATTCTCCCATACACAAGGCACAAGACCATCTTTTCCACCTTGAAAAGCACGAAGTTCGTCCTCAAGCCAATCCCTAAGTAAAACAATTTAACTACAGATAAATATATTGTTACCTTTTCATATGAAACTATAATATGCAAACACTCCAAAACAATAAAAAAGAAAAATGGCAGCACATGCAACATCTCCGAAGTTGTAAGACAATAAGTAGAAGAGCTTAACCAAGAGATCTATGATATAATAATGTTTGCAGAAAGCATAAAGGTTACAGAATGAAAAGCTAAACACCTGCCAGGAATCCAAGGTCCCAACCAAGCATCTCTTTTGTCTAACAGCAATCTCAAGCATGAGCTTTCTTCACATGCAGAAGCGTCCCTTTTTATGAACCCAGCGTGAAGAAACATAACATAAATCTCAGTCATTAAAGGGGAAAAAGTAAAAGAAAAAATTAATTGAAAAAAAAAATATCAATATAAAAAGAGATTTCTAAACCCCCAAAAAAAATGTGATAAAAGTTTATCCTAGAAAAAGGAAGGTGGATGAGTATAGTCAACCTACCTGTATGGTACTGTGCACAACTGAATAAGCTGGGGATGGTCACTTTTATATGCCATTGGATCAGGGAGGGACTGATAAGCTATCAATGTTCTAATGATGAATATGTCAATTGCAGGCTTGCTGTTTGGTAGTTCTTTGGCTGCTATTGTTGATATGTAGGACAAAGCCCTGCTTCCCATAACAATCAGTATTTAGGAACTCCTTAAAATTAATATTTGTAATTAAAAGAAAAAGAAAAAGAAAAAAGGTGCCGTGCCATGGAAGAAACTGAGTGGAAAGTGGAAACAAAGAATAAAAAGATATGCGAGTCATCATATACCTGCTCAGATATACCATCACTGGTTGAAGTAGAATTCCATTGTTGGCAGCGTCAGGAGAAACAAAGCATCTTACAAATGCTGTAAGTGCATCAACTGCAGTAGACAGGACACTAGAAAATGGAAAAGATATATCAAATATACATAGCCAATCACAAAAGACAGTTAGACTTATATGAGGACATGCAATTTGGCAGCATTAATTGCTACAATAATAACTAGCCATTAAGCATTGAAATTACAAGACACAAAAATGTTATGAATAAAAAAAGCAAACATGAATATTACAACACTAAATCATAAAAACAACATCGGTAATTGGCAAAATGAATTTCATCCTTAACTAGTGAACTCACAAATTACCAATATTCATTAGTGACTGCATGCTAACAACCAAAATATTACTATTTCCACTAGAAAGCAAGGATATAGTGGAACATCAATGACTTAAAAGATGTTATTTTCAAAAAAATGATAAATCAGAAGCTTATTTCTTATTCAATATTTTTAATTATTCAAAACAAAGTAAAAAATCAAGATTGGAGACAACAAATTGGGCAATCTTACTGACTCATCTGGACAAAACAACTGATGTTGAAAGCACTACTCATCAATTAGAGAAGGCTGTTATTTTAAGCATTTCTGCCGAAAGAGCAATTAGTCAGCAACTAACGGACAAATCAAATTTGACACTAACAGCAAAATGACTTGCAGTAGCACAAAATGGAAACAGAAATTAAAGTAAGAAAAGTTTTAGACCTGCTAGTGGTTCAAAGAATCCCATGAACAAAGCATTTAATATAAAGTATGTTCTTTTTTCTTGAACAGCATATAAAATATGTATTTATATACACAAAACAGTCAATTAGAGAATCGCTCCTTTTAGAGAGATGGAGAAACAGAAATTAAAGTGAGAAAAGGTTTTAGGCCTGCTAGTTGTTAAAAACATGCCATGTACAAAGCATTTAAAGTATTTTTTTTAATTTTTAAAAAAAAGTATATTTTTTTTTCTTTTTGAACAGCATATGAAATATGTATGTATATACAATAAGTAGTCAATTAGAGAATCGTTCCTTTTATAGAGGTGGAAATATATGTGATTTTCAAAAACTGAAATATTGTTGGGCGATATAAATCACTTCACGATATTTAAAAAACATAGCAAAAATATAAGCCATTCATATAAATTTCGAATATGTATCCCAGCCTTTCCGAACCAGAGGCCAGTAACATGCCGATGTGCTATGCTCAGAGTCAGAATGTCTATTTTTCTCCCTTTCCTAAATCATTTCAATGGCATCAGAATGAAACTCCATAAATATTAACTAACATTAACTTGTTTCAAATTTGTTTGAGACCTACCAAACATAAGCATGGGTTAAATCATATATTACAGCATGTGTTCCAGAACTAAAGGTTCTACATGGAGAATCCCACTTAACAAGACAATAATTGAAAAGGAGGTTAACACTACTCCATGATCTGTACTTATAGCTGGCTTACCATATCCTAGATGCCAAATCTCCATTTTTCCTGACTAGATGTTCTGCATTTCCGCTAAAAAGGGTAGCCCATAAGGAAAGTATATCAAAAACCTGGTCTTCAAGCTCCTGCATGCACTGAAAATAGCAACATAATATTCTTCTAATGATTATACCAAATTAACAATATAGAGATGACTGAGTACCTCTTTTGGCATAGAAGCTAATAGTGATGATAAAAGTAACCATCCCGCTTCTCTCTCAACTGTTGCAGCCAGAGTGTTCCGACTGGATTCTGTAAGCATTCTCTTTGAAACTTCAAGCACCAACTTAGGTGATCTGAGTTCAACACAATGATACTTACAGCTTAGAGTAGATATGATTTAATTTTTTGAATTTGGAAATGAAAAGGAGGGGTAGGGGGAAAAAAAACTATAATTGTAAGCAAGTAAGAAGGCTAAAATCAAATATATTTACATTTATCTTTCGTTTTCTACAACTAGCACCATATTGTCATTTCATTAGGCCTAATTGAACAATTAAAATTTCAAAAGACGTTACAGAAGCATCTGACTTCAAGGGAAGTAAGAAAAATGCTAAGGCAACTTCCAAAAGCAAGATCAGTGCCCAATGATTATGGATGAAAACCCAGGCAGGTTTAGAATGGGAAATCACCACCCAAAACCTAGCTCTGAAAGACCGCATTTCAGATCTACAGCAAGGTGGGATTTTGGCTGATTAATAGTCATCCCCAAAAAGTACCAGTCTCATCCTGTCCACTCTATTAGACCTACTGCTAGCTGTTATAGAATCAACAATCATGGTGTGCAGATTTTACAGCCTACTACAACTGTGTATTACAGCACATTACAGCTGTGTATATCCTGTAATTAGAATGCGTATTCTGGTAGTTAATATCCCTGATTTATGGGGATTTGGTCTTAGGAGAGTTTCCTTCTATAGTCTAGTTTTTCCTATATATTTGTGCATATTTGTTGGTTGAATATAAGTGAGATTTTCTTATACTTTTTCATGGTATCAGAGCTGAATGCAATTTGGGAATATATGTAAATTCGTGGCTTGCATTGCCACTTAAAAGTTTCTGGAAAAATGTTCCAATTTTTCCCTTTTCTGGTCTAAACTGTCATTTCCTTTTTCTAATTTTGGTTCTATTTTTTTAAGGTTTGCATTGCCAATTTTTTCCAAAACCATTTTTTCTTTCAAATTGGTCTTCTTGAGTCCAGATTTCTTCCCACTTCTGTCCCAAAATCATGTCTGAGGTTTTTGAATCTACTAATCAGCAAGTTTATAATCCGACAGCAACAAATAAAATCATTAATACTGCAGCTGGAGAATTGCAGAATATTTAACCAAGTTTATGTCTCAGCCCTATGCATTTAGAGAAACCTACGGGTGGTGCAGGTACTTGTTCCTTAGCTTTTTCAAATAATTCTCAGCCCTATTCACTTAATGTGTCAATCTCAAAAGGAACTTGGGTGGTGGATTCTAGGTTCTAAGATCATATGACCCAATCTTCTCATGGGTTTATCTCTTATAGTCCTTGTCCTAGTAATTAGAAAATAGCTACTGTTGATGGAACACTGGTTACAGCTGCTAGTCAAGGGAATATAGTTATAAATTAGAACCTTATTTCAAAAAATGTTCTACATGTGCCAAAATTGTTTACCAATCTAATTTCAATTCACAAGCTTACAAAGGATTCAAACTATATGGTAACCTTTTCTTTTGCACTTTGTAAATTTCAGAACCAAAAAAGATGATGATTGAACTTGCTAGGGAGAAGAATGGGCAAAATAGTACTAAGGAACCTATTTCGTTGTCTCTACTTTCTGAGTCTTTCCTTTCTAATAAAGATAAGATATGGTTATATTATTTTCGTTTTGGTCATCCTTCCCTCAGTATTCTTAAAGTAATGTTTCTTGATTTATTTAAAAGATTTGATTTGAGTATGTTCCATTGTGATGTTTGTGAACTTGCAAAACATAAACGTGCTTCTTTTTCAATAAGTAATACAAGAGCTTTAAAACCTTTTACTCTAATTCAAAGGTGATGTTTGGAGACCTTCTACTTTTCATAATATCTTTGAAGCTCACTAGTTTGTCTTATTTATTGACGATTGTACTCAAATGTCATGGGTTTTCTCTTAAAATAAAAATCAAATGTCAATTCCACTGTTCAAATTTTTTTTTCACAAGGTGAAAAATCAATTTGGGGTTGAGATAAAAGGAGTTCGGTTTGATAACACTAGGGATTATTTTAATCAAGTGTTGTCACCATTCTTCAAAGAAAAAGGAATCATTCATGAGTCCTCATGTGTCAACACACCACAACACAACAAAATGAAGTGGCAGAAAAAAAAATGATCATCTTCTAACTATTACCAAAGCCTTTCCTTTCCAAAAAAATATTTCAAAGAATTACTGGGGGGGGATGCTGTCTTAACCGCTACACATCTAATTAATAGATTACCCTCTTGAGTTCTTGATTATAATAGCCTCGTGCAACTATTTTCAAGATTCCATCCTAACTTCATAACAACAAATCACCTAGTCACTAGGGCCTTTAAGTATGCATCGTTTGTTCATAATCATTTGAATAACTATGGGAAACTTGATCCAAGGGCTCTTAACTGTATTTATGTTGGATATTCTTCTACATAGAAAAGGTATAAATGTTATCTCCTCCAACAAAACGAATTTCCTTTTAAAGTATAGTTTTTTCCTATATATTTGTGTACATTTGTTGGTTGAATATAAGTGATATTTCCTCGTACTTTGTCAATAGAAAACAATTTCAATAGAAGGTGAAACTTATATTCCTTATCAACCTCAGGACATCCAAATCCCTAAATATGCACACATATAGACAATTAACTCAGCTTGATCCCAATCTATTGGGATCATCTACTTGAATCATGTCACCAATTATTGTTTCTAAAGCAATATCTTAAGTTATAGGCTATCATGTCCTTTTTCAATATCTGTATCTGTAGGGAGTTATTTCTCATAAATAACAACAACAAAAATAATGGAGTAGAAACAAGCACAAGCTGTCACAGTGATCCAAGACATCACTATCTTAAGAAAACTTGCCAGGTAGTAATAACTGGGTAAAACAAATGGAAAAGCCACCAAAGTCGTGAGTTCTACAGAGCCGCAAGAGCATAACAATCTTAAAAATTTTAAAAAGCACTGAAAGTACAAAATAGATTAGATTATTACCTGGCAGGATAACCTAGAGGTAATTTTGGCGCAATGAAAACTAAAGCTGCTAAAACTGTAGCTTGTCCGTGCAACAAATCAAGCTCCACTTTCAAACTGCTTCCCTGTTAACAATAAATCAAATCAAAATATATAAATAAATTTCTATTTAGAGCATGCATGCAATGTACTCTTAATCTCCAAGAAACAAAAATCATTCAAAGAGCATATTTTAGAAGTGCAGCTTCTGCAGTAATGAACAGCTCAATAAGAGGCACTACCCTTAGTTTTGATGATTATAGTTTTTCTACAAATGAAAGTTGGTGGAATAAAGTAAACATGAGCTGAAACAGGGTCTAATCCAGCAACGTGAACAGAGACTATGAAGGACACCTGTGAGCAGTAAATGGGGGGATGTTTTTCGTATACCAAATAACAGAAAGCACTGTAGCATAGCAAACAATAATAATAATAATAATAACAATAAGCCCTTGGTTGGAAAGAGAGAGACTGGCTTCAAAAGGAGGAGGAATGAAATATGGATATTATCACAGAAAACACATTTAGAAAACTCTGCAATCAAACAGGAGGCATATAATTTGGATGGAACGATGGGGATAAAAAATTATATTCACTAAACTCATCAGGCTAGGATCCTTAAAGTAAGCAATGACTAATATTAAACAGCAACATATAAGCTAGGCCCAGCAAAGTAGGGTTTGTATTATATTTCGATAAAACTGAACCACTGGAAACCAATCAGTTCAGCTAATCATAAGCCAATGCTGTGCAGATGATTCTCAGTTTTTCTCAGTTTTTATCTCTTTGGGGTTTGGTTTTCAGTTCAGTTCGACACTTAACTGAAACTGAACCAATCCAATCGGTTTTCAAGAATAAGAACCGAAATAAAACTGATTGCAGTATTAAACAAAACCAAACTAACCGGTTAGTCCAGTTCAGTCGTTTCGGTTTCGAGCAATTTTGCCCACCCTAATATAAGCTAAAAAAATTTAAAAGCCAAGTTACCAATTGGTGTATTTCAGAAAATTCTGTAAGGATAATGAAGTAAACAAAAATTATTGTGAATAACAAGTCATATAAAGAAAACTAACTTTACCTTCTCAAATGAAACATTTTCTCTTAAAGCATTTAGTGTTGTCACCCCATAGGAAATCAATCCACCAACGCAGGTTGGATCAACTTCAGCCAATGCACGCAGTGTCAAAGCAGCCTCAATGCGTACCTGGCCATTAGTTTCAATAGACATTTCATTACAACAGAAAATTATATCGAAGCAGCACAAAGGTTGGAGCACAGCTGTGGCAAACAATAAAGAGGGCAAAGCGGAGCTGGAAAATATGTATACTATCTCAAGCATCATGTGACAAAATGTAGTCGTAATAGATAAACTTGGCCTAAGTGTTGAAGTCATGGATAAACCAATTTTCAAAAACCAGGAAGAAAATCAAAGTAGTTCTCCACAAGTAACCACATTGACAAATGCAACCATATTTGTCCTTTTAACACTACATTTACAAAAACAACAATAAAAATAACAAGGAAAGAAAGTAACCACATTTACAATTCCCTGACTTTTTGAAAAAAATTTATATCACACTTGTAAAGTAAATTGGAAGTTAAAGCAAATGATTGGACCAACAACTACAGCCGGAGGACTAACTCAAAAAGAAACTGTACAATCACAAATCAGAAACCGAAGGGAACTATAGAGCAAGATGAGGCCTTGCCGAACTTGGTTCAATCAGGCAGCCTTAATAAAAGCACAAGCAGAATTGCAATAGCTTGATAAATCACAGAATCAAAAGTAATATGCAGAAAATGAAAATACTGACATTGTTAAGGTGCAAAATTCCCATACCATTCATCCCTCTGCAAAAATTTCTATACCATACTTACCAGTAAATCACTCCGTGACTCTCTTTAAGACCTTTTTTTTCTTTTTCTTTTATTTTTATTTTTTATTTTTTATTTGGGAGAAGAAACTTAGCAGTATATTAAAGGAGAAAGATTATAGTGGTGAACCAGGTGTCCACATAGAAAAACAAAGTGGAAGGGAATAATTCATACAAAACCCATCCAATAACCCCAAAGTGTACATCCTTCCCTAACCAAAAATCTATAGAAAACTTACCCCAAAACCTCCTCCCAATTAAAATGTATGAAGAAAAAAGATACATCTTTAAATTCCTTAGAAACCAAGACAAAGTATATATGTTTTCATCTTTTTCTCTTTAAAACACCCAAAAAAGAGCTGAAATTCCTTCAACTCTCTTCGAGACTATTAGTCTCTAGGAATACTCAAATCTATTATATTGTATATTCGAATTCAGCATAAAGTGAGGTCAGAAAAAAGGATGGATGGGAACCCCTACTCAAGACAGTAATTCCATTACCACGTGCCAATTTTCACCATCTATTTCTCGTCTTACACAAGAAGTCATGATAAAATAAAAATGCTTTGGAACAGTTTGAATAAGTGCACAAAGTTTCAGCAACGAAAAAGTGATACTTTTCAGTACCACCGAAAAAGAAGCTCAATGAAAGAAAAACAGACAATAAAGATCTTACAAGTTGTGAAGAATGAGACACAGCAGCAACAACTGTGCTATCAAGCACTTCCTTGAATTCAGATGGGACCTGCAAATGGATAAGTCAATAACTATCTTAGCCAACTATAGAATCTAGCATATACATATGCAGATATGTAAATCATAATTTTTCCCATTCTTCTCAACAAGCAAGAATATTATTAACAAAGAAACAAATTACAAAGAGTTAATTCAATTTTCATTTAGAAAAAAAATCCTGTATTTTCAAATCACAGATGCTACTTCTAAAGAACTACAGAGTGAGGATAAAAAACAAAAAGAAAAAAAAAAGAGAGAGAGATTATAATCAGTGGAAGACATCAACTCCATAGTTTTCTCCAAATTCCTACATATACAGCATCTTGGGTGGCCTTCTTATCCACCTTGTTCTTTACTCTCTATCCCAGTCTTCTTTATGCTCTTTATACTATCTTTTCATTTTTTGCTCAAGTTGCTGAAAGCCATATTAGCATCTCCGTTCCTTTCCTCATCAACTAAATATTAATCATCTTAACAAAATTGTGCCATCCTTCGAAATCAGCTCCTTCACAAATAATAACAAAATCTCTCTTTGTTTCCATTTTCTGAAATGGTAATAAAACATCAGTTACTATTAACCTTGCTTCAACAACTTTCAAAGGATTTTGTGCTATATTTCTAAAACAACTCTGCTTGTTCCAACTAATTGCATCAATCAAATATTTTATCCAAGTCAGTCCCAATTCACAAACCCAAAGTTTCATTTATTTCTATGATTCTTACCTCCACACCGAGCACCACCTTCAACTACCTCTAAGGAAAAGACCTTTTCAATATGAATACCTTGAGCTAGATGCCTAAATCCTCTTGATGCTGCATCTATGTTTAATGCTCTAAGTCTCTTTCTTTCAGAACTTGGATTTTCACAGATCAATGTAGAAATGGGGGATACAAAAAGATTGCAAAGGTCACCTCGCTTTAAGAAACAGAAGACAATGAATAATTAACTATACTAGAAATGCACAGGAAGTGAGGGGAATACAAGTCCACAAAAAATAACAGAAACTACTAACAAAAACTTTGTGAATTTTATACCCTTGTTACATTCATCATCTAACACTACACTGTATAAAGAGAATTTCAATTTACAGCTCCAAAAATACCAGTTAAACTGAACGATATCCTATTAAGAACTAAAAAGGAGTTCCACAATTTCACCTTTGCATGTCTACATCACTATATAATTATATCTCCATCAAGATCTGACTGCACAGAAGTATAGATCATTTGCTAGAATCAAAATCCGACTCTTATCATTTGATGAATGAAAAGGGCAGACATAAAAACTTAGTAGCAAAGGGACTTCGTTAAAATCAGCAAGTCCATGGAGGAGCACTTCTCTCAAAGTAAATCCATACCCTTAACCCACATAAGCAAGTTTCAATCTGTACATATCTAGAGTTAACAGCCAGAATTTCTGGAGAAATCCTAACTGAGGAACTATGATAAATATCTAGATTTAATATGTTTAAACACAAACATCCCTCAAGACAGAGTTGCCTTCTCTTTTGTTGAATTACTATGATTAACAATAACATAAAGGTATTGGAACAGGGAGCACTATCTTAAGATAGAGATGATAAGAAAAGGAATGAAACTTCAACCAAGGAGCTCAATCATGTCCCACTATAAACACTTCTGACCAATAATCTTTCCTCCCAACCAACAATTCAAGAGAACTCATTAGACACTACACCTCAAATCTTCGGAAATCATGCAGACTACTTTGCATGTCAAAATTCGTAATTATGAAAAATAAACTACACAAATTCTCTCCTTTTTTAAACAACAAAATATCCAATAACCTTAGAAAGCTAAAGCTTCATAAAGAAAAGTTAGATATTTGGCTTATACTTCAGGTTGTTCATTTTTTCCAAATCAGCCTTAGCCAATTAGCAAGACAATGTGACTTAGCAGTCAGGTCTCAGACTCAGTTCTTATCATATTCTTAACAATGGACAAAAAACAAGATAGTCCATTGCAGTGACACTCCAGAGTTGTGCATGTTAAAGAAAATTTTCGAATCAGCTAAATCATGTTGTGTGTGTTGCTCAGTGCAAAATGAGCATAAAGCTTTATTAACAAGTAATATTCACCATAATATCATTTAATGAATCTAAAATTATGCCATCATACAGAACTACTCCAATACTGATCACATTAAGTCAAACTCACCTCTCCCAGTGTTTTCAAAGTATATGACAAGGTGCGTAGAGCAGCAATCTTCATAGATGGACTGGCATCAAGTGACTGAAGCTGCAAGTTTCCAGAAAAGGTCAGCTTCATGAGAAAAATTCAGCAGTAGCAGAAGATCAAAGTCAGCAGAGATTAACAATTTGATACAACTAGGGACGCCTAATTTACAACTCTTAAGCAAACCTGCTTTGCCAGAAAAACCAAAAAGCTCCTTTGTGTAGGTTCTGTCATCTGATCAGTTACACCAATCCGTAGGATATATAGAACACAGGCCTTGAAAAACCAGAGATACATTGGTCATCAGCAGAATGGATAGAAACACCATTGACATAAGCTACAATTTTGCAAAGTATGTACCACTTCATGGGCATCAACGGAAGTATCTAGACGAAGCATGTCCAGAACCTGCAAAGCATAGTCTTGAAGCTCACCATCTGGATGTTGATACTTCAGATGAATAGCCTGCAAAAATGAACCAACAGGTAATATCCATTCTGGTCCAAAGAACAAGGTAAACTATATCAGCAGCAAAACAGATTTCAGACCTAGCTGGGTTTCTAAACAAATGGACGGCATAGATAAAGCTTTTGACTTTATGAAATTTAAGTGCAAAGAGTAATACAATAGTACGAACTTTTCACGAGCATAAACCTCAAAGTAATAAGTGATCCATCACTCCGAAACACTTTCAGTGAGAAACCATAAAAAATGGAATGAGCAAGCACACCATAATAAAAAAAGTGGCTTGCAACCATGCGAGCTTAGCAGGTTACCATTTCTTGTCTCAAGCAAATCAACTGGAATAAAATAATTAACTTTCACCCCATTGCAGTGAAATAACAGCAGTCCTTGCTGAAATGCTAATATTATCGGTCAGGATATCATTTTCTACAATTATAAATCCAAATAAGTGAGATGAAGGGAGAAGAGAAAAAGGAAGGGGGGATCAGAAAGAGAAAGAGGAAATGTAATTTCAACATCTACCTGTAAAAAGTACACCCAAGATAAGGTTAGACCAACTCGCACGTTCTTTGACCGAACACCATTTGCTGCAATGTAAACAAAGTGAGAACAATAGGATGCTAAAAAGCCTGCACAACACTTTCCAGATAAACAAACAAGAAAAGAGCAATAATGTATTCACATTTAATGCATGCAATTCTATGGAAACTTAAATGAAAAATAATAGATAAATACACAACAGATAAATATGCCACAGCATTGCTCCTAGCTGTTCAGCATCCATTAACAGATCAAGGTGAATCATAGCCAACAATTCAAAAGGCCTTCTGGACATGTTCCTACTCTCAAAAGTTGGACTAGATTCCCCATACTTAAGTGCACAGAAATTTTTATGCATGCATGTGTATGGAAATATGTACATAAAGTTTTAAATGTGTGCATACATATGTACACATATCATGCAAGGAGGGTTCCCACTCCCTCAGCTGCATGACAAAACAAGTATTTTCACTATTATCAAGCATACACATTTATTCAAGTTCAGAAGAAACTACAGGACAGATAGGTATTAACATAAACAAATTCCCTTAAATGTAGTACAGAAACTTCCTGCCCCTGTTTTTCTAACCGAGGTCACCATGTAATAGAAGAATGACATGAGAAAATATAATCCTAGGCAAGAGAGAGATTGTTTCCAAGGAAGCGGGAAAGAATGTTTTATTCTTCCTTCCTAGATTACGTGATGGAGCACATATTTATGACTACAAATGCGGAATCCACCACATGACAAGAGTAAATATTATTCTGAGCAAAAGAGAGATTATTTAAAAGGAAGTACGAATCAATGTTTGATTCTTCCTTCATAGATTAAGTGATGGAGCACTTATTATCACTACAGAATCTTAAGCAGACTTCATGTAAGGACTTTCTATGTAAATGAGTTCAATACCCGAGGTACCTCCAAAGCTTAAGCCAATTGGTTAAGGGTTAGCAGCTGCATGTATCAGTTGTGCTATCTACCACTCACACACATATCTAACAGCACGCACAATAACAAAATTATGGTTTCTATTGACGAAAGGCGTAACTAAGACATTTTCTTAATATGTTACTTCCGATAACACTTAAAACACTCTAAGAACAAACACTTGAGACATGGACAAGAATGAATTCTGAATATAAACTATAAAATAAAAACATTATGAAACAAATTTGAGGAATAAAAATCTCAGTGGTTAAAACAAGAGTACACCTTTGGTGAAGGGCAAAGCTAAATGCCTTTGTAAACCACCTTCTAGTTTCTTTGCTGGAGGAAAAGGGCCTTTCCCCTTTGGTTGAACCTAGTTAGAGTGATAGAATCAATACCATGATACTGTAAAAAGATCAATAGAAAAGCCACAAACAATATTCACCTGTGCCTGAGGATTCATTCCAAGAGCAAGCAGTGATCCCAAAGCTTCTGCAAATGCATCTCTAACAGATGATACAGGATCCTCAAGGCCCTACCAGAAGCAGCAATCAGCTCCCAAGAAGTTTAAAATCAACAAGAAAAAGGATGCAATCTAACAACAACTACCTTGACACAATGTGCGGCTGAATTATCAAGTTCTCCAACTCCTAGACCTGGTCCTCCAATGAGGGCAAAAGCCTTCAGACAACGTGCAGCAGCTATTCTGACAATATATGATTTGTCTCCAATGGCAAATCGCATGATGAGACGGAATGCCTCAGAATATGCTGAAGCAGCAGCACTACCAGCAGACCCTTCCAGAGCATTTTGAAGCATAAGTAGAGCCTCTTGTCTCACAAACTCCTGCAATTTAAGATATGAAAAAATGAAGTTGAACAAAAATATCAAAATGATGAGGAAACTTATCCTACATTAACAGCAATCTATTCTTAAGCCAACAAGTTCTAATCTTAATATAATGTTTTCTTGTATAAGGCTAATCTTTTTTTTTTTTTTTTTGAAATCACAAGGCTAATCTTAGGATAACTAATTAATCAAAATTACATTTTACCCCTCTCCTAAATTTCATTTCCCTCACTCTCCTGGTACACTATAGAAAATCCCATAAGAACCCAGCAGAAACCAAAGAAATAAGAAGAAAGATATAAATAAATAAGTAGTTTATATAAACTTTGGTTACTTTAATAAAGAGAACTTTAGAAGGCCTTCTAGCCTCAAGCATTTCAGAGTCACAAACTACTCCAACGACTTCAGAAAGAGATTTAGTTGTTCGGACATTAAGTAATGAAATCAAAGTCCACAATAAAACTCGGTGATGTTAGCCAAAAAAACAAAATTACCCTAACATGTACTTGTCTCTCCTTAGCGTGTCATGTACAAGAGCAATTGTGAAAGTAAGGATCACTTTTTATGGATTACTCCAAGTGGATAAAATTTTCATGGGTGATTTTAGCCTTTGTACTCTTTGTTTCAAAGGATCTCCACGCTTTTGCAAGATAGGGGAAAAAGATAAAGTGTTGTGGAAATGTCCACGTTTGGCTACTCTTAGGGTGATTTAGAAAGAAAGATATGCAAGGATCTGTGAAGGATTTTTGAAGAAGAAACCATTTTTTCATGGAAATAAATTACTAGCCTCTCCTTGGACCTCAATTACTAGGTATTTTAAGATTCTTTTGTCTTCTTCATACACAAAAATCATGAAGGAGCCTTAGGTAATTTTGAGAATTTTGCGCTTTTTATTTGTATTGCGATTATATTGTTCAATAGATCCCAAAGGTTCATTTTGGTCAAATGATTAGTATACAATTGAATAGATAATTTTTTTTTCCTTTTAGGGTGTTCCTTTTACAAGGACTTCTTGTTCACTATTTTGTATATCCCTTTCTTAGCATAAGTTTCTACATTTACTATTTAATATATATATTCTATAGCATATGTAAAAATTAAGAAATAAAAATAACAATTGTGGGCGTCAGTTGGTTCAACTAGTAAAGCCTCTAGAGGTGGTACAAGAAGTCTGGGATTCAAATCTCACTTATACCTGGGTGGATAGGGGTTCTACTACTTTGCCCTGTGGTTGCCTATAAATTCATCTAATGCTCATTAGATATTGATCAAAGAATTTGCATTCTTAATAATTTATCTTAGGGGTAGAACTTTAATTTTCTAAGAAACCTAAACACAAATAAGCCAATGATATTTATGGTATCTTCTTGTGGTGTTCTGGCAAATGTTTGAATTATTTGCCTGAAAACAAATAGATGGATCTTTTATGAAGCTAGGCGAAAGATATTGATGTTTTATCGAACAAAGCTTTACCTCTCTTTAAGGGTCAGACTTCAAAGATGTTCATTCTTTTTCATTAAGAAAAGTTTGGAAGTTGTTGGTAGATAAGTGCTACTTTTTGTTGGTTTTTCTTGTTGTAACAATTTTCCTCTGTGGACTGCAAGTCCAACCTTTCAATAAAATTCTTTCTTTTCAATAAAATTTATTAGCAATCCACTAATGTCCTCAATCTAAAGGAAGAAAAATAATAACCACCCTATTTCATGAGAAACAAGAAAATTTGTTTAACAAAAAGTGAATTTACAAAAGAGAAAACAAATTTTGCACAAAACAAGGATCAGTTGAGTAAGACAACTAGACTTTTCCCAAATGGGTATTGGGCATTTGCAAACCAGTGTCTTCGATATACATGAATGTCTCTACTAGAACAATTCTCAAAAATTGAAAATATTCAAATGATATATAATGAACCCATAACCCCTCCCAAGAAACCTAGAAACCAAACTCTATCTTAGAAAAAATACTGATGTCTTTATGGCCTTTAGTTTCGAAATTCTACCACTCTCATGCTAGTCTCCTAATTACCACCATAATAGTAGATGTTCACAAAACTTTTGCTTCATCTCCACTACTGAAAAGCATGTTGGAGTAAGGACCTAAAGTAGAAGTCTAATATTATATTTCATCAAAGACTTATATGGTAAAAATCAATCCTTTATCCATCTTTCTTTTCTTTTGTTTTCTTTTTTTTTTTTTAATAAAGCTATCCTATCTCAATCCTTACTCAAATCTTTTGTTAAAAAATAAAATAGTTTGAGTTGATAAAAAGAAAAAAAAAGTAAATAAAATAGTTAAAGTAGTTTGTCAAATGAAACTACCTCATTAAACTTCATAAGTTTGGTTGCAATAATAGTTGTTTCAAGCAAACCCGAAGTGATTCTTCTCCCAAAATGTCGATATAGTTCTCCCAGACATTGTGCAGCACCTACAAAAAAAGTTCAATTCTAATTTTTCTCTTTTTTTTTTCTTTTAGGAAACATATAGAAAAGGGTCAGGTTCAAGAGCCCTTCTTTCTCTATATAAATTTTGACACTGATTTTAAACCATTGGATAAATATACTATGAATGATTGAGATTGCATCTTATGTGTATTAATCATGCATTAAGTATGGCGCATTAATGACGCAAGTCAAATGCAATCTCAACTGTTGAATGTGTATGAATCCAATGGTTCATAAATATTGCCATAATTTGTGTAAAAAAATGTAGTGCTATAGGACCTACCCCATAAAAATAATTCAAATTCTGAGTTACCCACCAATTATTGGAGCATACAAAAAGCTTTATAAAAAAATGAACATGATAAACATGCTGTCAATAACAAAAACCCATATGATGATGTTCTCTTTGGTTTTTATTGTCTTGCTTTTCTTTTTTCTCTTTTTCTTTCTTTTGTGAATTCCTTACCCACAGTTATCTCCCTATCTATCTTGTTTCTGTTCAATAAAATGTTCTCTTTTCCTATCCATAAAAAAAAAATCCCATATTATGTCTATACCAGGAAATGCATGTGACATGAATACACAGATTGAACACAACTTTAGAGTTATGTAAGCAACTTTTTTGAGTTCTTATTTCTTCCCCCGCTACAAGCAACAAATGCATTTAAAATTCTAGATAAAAAGTGGTGCAAGAGAAAACAGGTAAAAGAATTACTAAAAGTAAAAGGTAATAATCTTAGTTAAACCTAATAAAACAATCCAAAAAGGATCCTGAGAAACCAACATTAGCAGGGCTGCAAAAAACACAAACATAGACTCCTTCAAATCATAAATGTTTAACCCAATAATAGAAGCTTCACCCATTCAAAATTCCAATTATTCTCCTTCATACTCCACCTCCCAAAAAAAAACATTAGTACATCTTATCAGGAAAGGATGAGTAATCCAAATCTAATAGTTTTTGTAATTTAACTCGGTAGATTTTCTATATCTTTTATCTTTATCTTTCCGGAAGTTTATCTTATCTTTTAGGTAGTTTCTAAGTATAGGAAAACACTATAAATATTGTACACATTGTCCTCAAAGGTATCAAGCAAATCATATTTCTACACATCAGAGCAAAGGCTCTTTTCTCTACCTTTTTTCATTTAAAAGATTTCTTTTTCTTGTTCTTAGACTTAAGGTTCAATATCCTCACTAGTTTCAATCAAAATCTGCACATTTGCGGTGCCTGAAACCTCAGAAATAATTCCCACTGTCACAACCAACCCTATCACTAATCAAACTTCACAATAACAGAACCTTCAGGCCTTATTTAGACTCAATGGAAGAAAGTATTTGGTCAGGTCTCAACTTGTGAAGACATTCATGAAAGGAAAAGGGAAGTTAAGCATCTGGTAGGATCTGTGCCAAGTGACAATTAAACAAAGTTTGCTGCTTGGGATGAGGACTCAACGATCAAGGTCCTCGCTTTGGAGCTCAAGGTTACCCGAAATAAGTGGAACTTGTATGTTCCTTACAATGGGAAAGGAGATCTGGCAGGCCATTGGGCAGACATATTCCCAGGTGCAAGATGCTGCACAAATCTACAAGATAAAGACCAAAATCGTAGCTACTAAGCAAGGTACTTTATCTGTAATAGACTTTTATAACATTATGAAAGGTTTATGGCTAGAACTGGATCATTACAGAATATACGATATGAGACAAAAGTTTGTTGAAAGAGAGAATTTTTGAATTCCTAGCTAATCTTAATGTGGAAAATGATCAAGTGCGAGTTCAAGCTCTTGGAAAAGAGATTTACCATCCCTAAATGTGGTGGTTTCAACTGAAAGGCCTGAAGAAGGAGGAGGATTGTTGTGTCAGATAATGCATTAACAGAAGGATCAGCCATTGCTATTGCAAAACCAATTACTGGATTGCCAAATATAAAAGTGGTGGAGCCAATGCTGAAACTGGAACGACTGAGACACCTAGACTACCAAGCAATAAAGATGGTCTGTAATGTGCTTACCCTAGAAAACCAAGGCATGCAAATGGGAAGCATGCATTTTGGACAATGAGGTGGTCAAGCCTATACTGCTCATTCAGAAGAAAATTCCCATCACGAGGTCATGGTTTCTAATGGCTCAGAGGTTGGTTGACTTAATAAAGAAGAGATTGAAAGGCTCTGCAGTTTCCTCAGTTAGAAAAGCCAAGTGTGTTGCTAAGAACAATCAGGTAAGTACGTTTTATCTCATGCTGTTATTGTCTCGAAAGACTATTTTTCTTTTTCGAGAAGAAACTTAACAGTATATTATAGAAGGAGAAAGATTAAACAAAAGAGAAATAAAGGAGATGGAAATAATCTATACAAAATCCACCCAATAACCCCAAAGTGTACATCCTTCCCCTGACCAAAAATACCCCAAAACCCAACCCAATTAAGTGTATGAAGGAAAAAGATACATCTTTAAATTCCTTAGAAAAGCCCAAAGAGATGCTAGAATCCAAACTCTGTCCACAAAGCATCTATGTGGGACTATTTTCTAGGCCGGACAAAGGGTCTATTGCTTTAACACCATCTCTTTCCTTGAAATCTGTGTTACACTCCTAAACTTTCAGTAAATCGTTGTCCATTGATCAAATTACTAAAGATCTAAATTATAGTGAGACATCTTTTCCATCCTATTATGTTTCAAGATCAAGCTGTGGGGAATATGATTGGGGTCGACTAACTTGAATCTAGCAGCGGCAATGGTGACTAACTACCACTTTCTCATCTTTCAGTGTAATTCTTATTAAATAAAACTCAAATTTGGCTTCATCATCTTCATTAAGGGCATCCACCTTTTTCTTTGTTACAAGCAAATTTTTCCTTTGTTATTTCGAAGTTTAGATATTAACAACTTCATTTCAAGTTTGTTAGTTAACCAAAAATCATCGTGTTTCCTTTCCAAACGGTTGTTCTTCCTCCCTCTTTTTCTATATATGCGGTGGCGGGCGGAGCGCTCTATATGACCGGCGGCGGGTTACCAGAGAAGAGGGGACAACTTCTTTCTCGTTTAAGTAATACAAGATCTTCCAGTCCTTTTTCATTGATTCATATTAAAGTTTAGGGTCCTTCTCAAATCTTGAATTCCAAATATATCTGATGCTTGTTAGTTTCTCTCTTTTATTGATGATTATTCTAAAGTCACTTGTTTATTTCTTTTGAAAAATAAATCTGATGTTAGCTTCCAATTCTTCCATAATTAGCACACAATTTGGTGTTCAGATCAAAAGCATTAGATCCAACAGACAGATAATACTTTAATGACATTCTACACCCTTCTTAAAAAGAAGGGATTACTCATCGTCTCCTAAAGGTTACTCAAGCTTTGTTGTTTCAAAACAATTTACCTAAGTGCCATTAGGGAGAAGCAGTTTTAACTACTAATTTAATCATTCGGTTGCCCTCTCAAGTCTTTGGAATAAAACTCAAAGTCTTACAGAATAAAAATCAGTGACTATACTTTCTGATTGTTCAACAAACTTAATGGTTTCCATAATCTCCCTCCCAAGGTTTTTCGGTTGTCTCATTTGTTCATGTTTATGCACAACATTGTAGCAAACTTGATCCTCAGACTCTAAAATGTGTTCATTGGTTATTATTCTACCCAAATGGGGTACACATGTTATCATTCTCCTTCTAGGAATCCTTTACCTCTATTGATCTCACTTTTGCTTATAAGCGAACTCTCAGTAACTCATATTCCATCAAGTCTCTACTCCATTGTTCCATCACAAACTTGACCTTTAGTTTACTTGATTTACCCTCAGTATTTATAACTCTTGTTCCATCACAAAAGCTACTTGCCACTACAAAAGTTTACTCAAGAAGAAAGCAACCATTCTCCAATCTTATGCCAATCCAAGAGTTTGATCTCGTAACAAATACTGAATCAACTCCTAATGAATCCTTTTCACCATTCTTACCTAACAAACAAACAATTCTTATACAAAATTATACATCGTTTTTTGATGACCTACATTTACCCATTACCCTTAGGAAGGGAACTAGAACATGCACACAACATCTTATTTCCAAATTAATTTCATTTGACCAGGGGTGGGCAAAATCAATTTCGGTTTGATTTTGGACTAAACTAAACCATAGAACCAATCAAGAACCGACCCCAAATCAAACCGAACAAACCAAAAACTAACCAGTTCGGTTCAGTTCAATTGGTTCGGTTTTTTTTTTGCCCACTCTTACATTTGAAAAATTATCCCTATCGCATTGAGCTTTCCTTACCCAATTAAACCCTGTTTAAATTCCTCACACAATCCAAGAGGCACTTCGAAATAAGAATTGGAGGAAAGCCACAAGTGGGAAATGAGAGCTCAAGAGAAAAATCCAACCCGAAAGACTATTGAACTTCCAAAAGGGAGAAACCCCAACTGAGTGTAAGTGGGTCTTTATGGTTAAAGATAGAGTAAGTGAGACTTTGGACCCGTATAAGGCTAGATAAGCAACAAAAAAGATCTACTAAGACCTACAAAATAGATTAGCAAGAAATATTTTCCCCTTGCATTATGATTTAAAGGAAGTTTACAATATGGGGATCATATAATTGTCACTAGAGAAGACCTTGAAGAAATAGATTGGCTAAAAGGCGATTAGCCAAAGAGTTTGAAAAGAAAAAAAAAAGACTTGGAAAGGCTAGAGTATATTTTAGGAATTAAAGTGGCTTGCTTAAAAAAGTTATTTTCATTTCGTAATGGACTACATTCTTACTTTCCTCGAGGAAACAAGGATGCTTACTTTTGAGCCTGTCAACACACCAAATGAACAAAATCACAAGCTAAGTGAAGCAAAGAAAAATGTTATGGTGAAACCATAGGGAGGTATCAATGTCCGGTTGGAAAATTGAATTATTTTTCACATACAAGACCAAATATAACCTAAGTGTGTTAAATTAGTTTTATGCAATCTCCTAGAGAAGAACACCTAGAGGCTGTTAGCAAGATTTTAAACTACCTAAAATCTACTCAAGGATAAAGGCTTTAATGAAGAGTTGCGTTAGAGAGGCAAATATACTAATGCAAATTAGGCAAGATTAATGATAGACCAAGATCAACTTCAAGTTACTATACATTCTTAAGAGGAAACTTGATGATATGGAGAAGTAAAAAATCAATTTGTAGATGTCAAATGAAGTGCATAAGCAGAGTTTCAAACTAGGGATTTGCGAGTTATTATTGTTAAAATTATTTTTGGTGACTTGTGAATCAAGTGGCAAGGAACTATGAAGCACTATTTTGATAAGAAGTCAGCAAACAATATTACCCATAATCCTATTAAGCATGAGCATAATCGTATTAAACATGTGGAGGTGGCTTGATTTTATTAAGGAAAAAGTTAGTGGTGTGATTTGTGGTCTATACATTTCAATAGGAGGACAACTTGGCCTAGGTAGTCACTCATTGCAAACAATTACATGCAAGCTAGGAATGGATAATATCCATTCTCCAATTTGACGAGGAGTGTCAGATCTTATCAAGATAGGATTTCAGTAATTTAAATTTAAATTTAATAATTTTTGCAATTTAAACCTATACAGATTTTCCATATATTTTATATTTATCTTTTAGGTAATTTATCTTATCTTTTAGGTAGTTTCTTTGTACAGTAAAACACTAAAAATAAGGTACAGAATGACCTCAAAGGTAAGCAAATCATATTTTCTGCATAGAAAAGGAAAAATTAAAAACCAAAATAAAAGGAGACCATTTCAACAAAATGCATTTTTCTATAAGATAACCACGTAGGAAAGGGCCACCAATCCTACCATACACTCAAGCATTAACTAACAAACTCCAAAAAGAGAAAGATAAACCGTAGACCAGATCTACCTTGAAACTAGACCAATGCAGCAAATTTCAATTATTGAGATGAAAAATATTATATGGTATTATTTTATGAGTTTAGATATTGATATGCACACTAGCTTCACATAAATAATAATAAAATAGATATTGTTGCCCTGTAACAATTTTTATATTTATGTTCCTTCCTTAAACAACAACACCTTAAAGTCTTAGAATATGAATTTCTTGTATCCAGAGGTACATGAGAAGTGATCCTCAAATGATTTACAATTGATGATATCTTTCCTCCACTAACAATGAAAAAACAAATCATTGTAGAAGCAAAACTTGTGTAATCCCCTATCATTAGCAAGTCTCAATCTCTTAAAACTCACTATTATGCTACAAAAATTTACCTTCAGTAGTTAAAAATCTTCTATTTAATTTATAAATTTCACCCTTATAGAGAAGCTAAAAATTTCATCTTCAATTATTCCTCGCAAGCACTCCCAAATCACATCAACATAATAAAACTTTATCAACAGATTCAAAATTGACTCCATCATAATTAAGAAATCAAAAAACAAGAGTCTCAAATAATCATAGCCAAATCAGTTTCATTAGGTGGTCAAGAAAATATTGCAGGGGAAAAAAGATATACAAATTTGAAAACATCTTTTCTAACAAAATAGCTAGTGATTGGGAAAATACTTTTTATTCCTTTTCCTATATAGCAGATATGAGGAAGTTTCTACTAAAAGATGGACTTTCTTTAACTAACCAGCAACTTTCTGAGGCTCACTCCTTTTCCCATCTGATAGAAACCCTTGAAGACTGCTTACTCTTGAATATATTGAAATGCTGTCCCCTTTTAATATTATTCTTCCCATTGCTACTGAAGCCAAATGACGTACGGGTCTCCGAGCACCAAGAATAAGAAGAGAGTACAATGCATCCTCACATTTTCTTTGCCACAATAAAACAGAATCCTGAAATCAATATTTCCACGTCAAATTTCCCGATTTTTCTTTTCAAAAGAGTATAATTTCCAAGACAAATGTTTAAACATAACCTGTTGAAACAGCCTGAAAACCTTTTTTTCTAAAATAATAATAAATCAGAAAACATCTAAAAAAAACAATGTTGTTTCCAGGAAAAAGATGTATTCCACAATTCATGAAATTACAAACCAAATGTTCAAAAGTATAATCTGCCACAGAGGGATAGACTGTATATAGCTAAGACTTCATTCAATAGCATGCGAGTAACCTTAATTCACTACTCTATCAATATGCAAAGCTATACTTACAATTTGTTACACAATCAGCAAATCAAAATATAGCTTAGGAAAAAAATAACAAAAACCTATGCTGAGGTTTGGCCTAATAATATGGGGGAAGAAACTTTTCGACTATTGACATAGGCCTCTCCTTGAAACAACATCTGTTTGCCTAGTATTAGGCCAAACTTAAAGTTAGGTTTTTGTTATTTGCCCTCAGTTTTGGCAGTAGAATCATGATATTGGTCAAATATTACAAGATATAAGTCATCACGCTTAATCTATTACTATATCAGCATTTTAAAATACAAAAATATCTTGAATTGATTTGTAATGACTCCAAACACACCAAAAACCAGATAATTTATTTCCATAACATATTCAATTCAAAATCAAGAGTCTCAAACTAATAATTCTTCCGAAGAAAAACGAGAACGGATAAACATATCACAAATTAAGCAATACACAGACAAAAAAAAAACTAACAAATTAAAGCACCAATAAAAAGTTTGGTAACCATTCAACTCCCACAGTTTGGACGCAAAACGCAGCGTTTAACATAAACGCAGAACGAATGCAATGAAAATGCGATACAAGCGCGCAATTCAAACTTAGACATAAGAATAGAAGTTGAGTTTAGAAACAAAACGGCAGTGCTTTAAGGAGGTGGATAGATCCAGTGACCTTAGGTTCCTCATCGATAGCGGAGATTAGATCAGATAGAAGATCGAAGCAAAGGAGAGCGTCAGGGGATTGCTGCGATGCGGACGCGACAATGGACTCAAGCTGCGCCACCAAAACGCCGAATCGCGAGAGAGGAACGTTCTCTCTCACGTAGTTCCTCGGCATTTACGAAGGAACTATCGGTTTACGCAGATATGGAAGAAGAAGAACGAGAGTGAAGTGAAAGTAAGCAAAGGAGAGATGCTTAGAGAAATTGAATTAACCAGCGGGTGTCCCAGCCTGCTTGAAGTAGTGGACAGTGGTTCCGTTAGATCTCGGTTATATCGGGCTGGGTCATGTTGTACGGTGCTATTTGGTTATCATTAATTAAGCCCCTGTACGTTGTAAAAATACCGGAACCATCAACTAGGTTTATCATCCCAATTTAGCCGCGCCTGAATTTAAAAATTCATAAAAATTCGGAATTTAATCTTATTTGAATTCGGAATCTAGTCAAAAAACAAATTGAAAATGTAGATTTGAGGTTTTGTAAAAATTCTGAAACTCGGCCTGAAACTAAATTTTTTTATTTTTTAAAATAATTTCTTAAATTAATTTAATATATATGAATATAATAATTACTTTACAAAATAAATTTTTACATATGAGAATCAAACTGTATCCAATTCAGTTCAATTCAGTCTTTTAAATATTTTTTTTAAAGACTAAAACTATTTATGTAAAAAAGTAAAATTTATACAAACAATAACAAAAAAAAATGTATAAATCAATTATAAATACTAAATTAATATAAGTCTATGAACTAAACAAGTTTAAAAACTATTAAAAATTAAAATTATTTAAACAAATAAAGTATTTATCAATTTAAAGCATTGCATCAATTGAAAGTTTATAAATAAATTTAAAAAATATTAAAAATAAAATCTATACAAATAAATAAAGTGACATCGACTTTTAGGCACTAAATTATGAAAGTTTATAAACTAAATAAGTTAGAAAACTATTGAAATTAAAATCTATCAAATAAATTATAAGAAAAAATTGTGTGAAATTTTATTTATGACCTTCAGTTCAATTTGGTATTTTTTGGGACTGAAATAAAAAATTGAACCGAATCAAATTTATTCAAAGACCAAATTAAAAAATCGACTAGTTAATTTTTATATTCTAATACATAACTAAATTGGCTAGTTTGGTTTAATTCAACTTTGTACTTTCAATTTAGGTATTTTTTTGCCTAACCCTAATATTTGATTATAGGTAAAGGTAGTTTGTACGTACTTCACCCTTCAGGAAAGTCTTTTGATATGCTTACTTACGGGTAAGGGCAGCCTATAAGCACTATACCCTTTTGAAGAAATCTTTTGATATGTTTCTTTTTCGGGCAAAGGTGGTTTACAAGCACTCAATCCTTGTAAGAAAGTATTTTGATATGTTTATACTTCCATAAATGGTGATCTAGATATACATGACCTTTTTAAGGAACTCTTTTTTTCCTTATAAGTGGAATAAAATAGTAAAAGGAATTGAGAAATGTGTCATTCATTGTATTAAATAGCAAAAAATGGAGCCGGAAAGAAATATTCAAACATAAAACCTCTTTTTACTTAGATGTGTTTTATGGTGTAAGGATGGATTCTCCTTTTATAGTTTGTAGTAGAAATAGTGTTGGAGTTGGTGCTTACGTGTCATTCAAATTATTTTATGAATATTTATTTATTTAATACTTGTGCAATAAATATTTAAAATAAAACATTAATAATAATTATATGATATGATACTTGTTTCTTTTCAGACATTGTAAATATAAAAGAAGTTAGATTAACGTTAAGAGTTAAAATTCTAAGGAGTTAGAATCTTGTCTGAAATAGGAGAATTCTAAGGAGTTAGAACCTTGTCTAATATAGGGACAAAAATCTAATAATATATTAGTAATAACATAATTATAAGGATTTTGCAATGGTGTTAAGAAATATCATTATACAATATGTTCCCAAAAATATCATTCCTAATTTATGGTTGCCGACACGGGTCGATTGGTATTCTTTCTGGATCATTGTGTCACTATATTTGAATTGTCCATACAGATAGTCTCAGTAGATTGTGGGTTTAGCATAAGCTTGTATAGGCATGCAATATTCAGTGAGGATAGAGTACTGAACAAACCCATGAGGACCTCCAATAGACATCTCATAAAGTCATCAATAGAGGGTCTTCTTGAGTTTAGTAGTATTCATGGTCCTTTAATCTGAGCGCCATAGTGGGCTTGTAAGTGATCTACCATGCTTTGATTCTGTGGATGTCAGAAACCTTTTATGGTCTGATCTCTAGTTGTCATTGGGTGTAGTCTGATACTTATGAAGTACAGTATGCATAGATATGAGATTCATTAGCTAGTATGGGTGAATTGTATATTTGATGCTCAGAGATTGTATATCAGAAAATCTTATGGCCATAACGAAAACTCCAAAAAATAGTTTTTCATAGGTTTAAATAATTTTGCAAAAGAGTATATAGACATTGTTTACGGAAATATAATTTTGGAGATAAAGTTAACGGTCGAGCATATAAAGATTTGATGGTGATAATTTATGTCTCTGCTCTTCAAAGATATAGTTGCGGAGGGATTATACGAATATAGTTGACCTTAGCTTGTATAGTTTAACATGACATTCGGTAATATCTGTAATATATGTGTGAGGCATCGTTCATGGACCTGTAAAAGAGTTCCGTAAAATAAACTGGTGTAAACCTAGAGAGTCTCACAATACGAAGTGTACTTGTTGAACACTAGGATAGTAGACTGAGTTAAACGGTTTGATCCAAAAACAATTTAGAAAGTAGGATTTGTTTCAGGATATGCATAGATATGGGATTCGTTAGCTCGTATGGGTGAATTTGTATATTTGATGCTCAGATATTGTACTTCAAGAAGTCTTATGGCTATAGCAAAAACCCCAAAAAATATTTTTTCACAAGTTTAAATAATATCGTAAAAGAGTTTACAGATATTGTTTACAAAAATATAAAATTGGAGATAAAGTTAACGGTTGAGCATATAAAGATTTGAATGTGATAATTTATGTCTCTGCTCTTCAAAGATATTGGTTGCAGAGGGATTATACGAATGTGGTTGATCCCAGCTTGTATAGTTCAACATGACATTCGGTAATATTCGTAATATGTGTGTGAGGCATCGTTTACGGATTTACAAAAGAGTTCCGTAAGATAAACAAGTATGAACCTAGATAGTTTCATAATATGAAGTGTACTCGCTGAGCACTGAGATAGCAGACTGGGTCAAACAGTTTGATCCAAATGAATTTTTGAAAGCATGATTTATTTCATGATCTCTTTGGTTAGGAAAAATAGTTTATAAATGTTGCAAATAGGTCCACTTTGCATGAAAAATGGACTTTAACATATGGCCACTTATGGACAAGTGTCCTTCATACATGACATTTTTCAGACAAATGCCCTTCATGCATAGACTTTATGGACACATGTCAATTTGAGAATAAAAGTGAGAAATAAAAGAGCTTCATTCAACCAAGGTGGACAACATTTTGAAAGGTTCACATTTTAGTCTCTTTTGCATGTCTTTTAATTAGAAAAAAAAAAGTATGGCATTTTAGCTCTTGACTTAAGATATTCGGCCAAATCTTCAAGAGAGAACTGAAAAGCTTGCCAAAAATTCAAAGAAAAGCTACCATTCTAATTTTGTATTCTCACTAGATTGTTATGGACTAAAATTGCTCAACGAATCATTTTTCTATGAGCATCGATTTAAAAATCTTCACTGAAGTTCTTCAAGGGTATGATTCCGAATCTGTTTACTGTATTTGATTCGTTTTAAAGTTTGTTTGTTGATTAATTACATATTATTCTGTTGTCTAAATGTGTGTTGGATATGCATTAACAAATTAATCAATATGTACACAATCATATGCATGCACTCACTAATCACTCTAATGATAGTATCAGAGCATGTTTGTGGTGTTGTTTTGGGTAAATGGAGTTGTTTTATAATGTTTGGGATGCCCAGTGTTATGCCCTAAGTGTTTTCAAGCATTTTCTTGAACAGTTAGTGAGCGACAAAGCCTCCTAGAAGCTATGTGGGCTGCATAAATGGTTTACGGACCAGAACTTCTAGAAAACCCGCTAACATGAGTAAAGATTTGGGCCCAAGCCCACGACTTATTAGGGTTGTTAACCCCAATTTGGAAGGGGTATATTCCATAGAATATATGATAACATCTAGAAATATTCTAAGGTATATTATTCTATCTTGTATGTATACCGTTAGATCATTTAAATCTCAATCGTCTATTGTATAGGGCTGTTAGTATATAAAGGGGAGACCCTCATTTGTACAAAGCGCACAACACAATAATCTCATAACTTGTGTTTTCTCTTTAGCAATATAGGGAGCTTTTTCTTAAATAACTTTGTGTGGTGTTTCTTCTCTTCTTTGTATAGTTTTCTCGGCTGCTTAGTGTACAATGCATCTAAGCCGCACGGTTCTCAAAAGGTCCGTGACATTTGGTATGAGATTAAAAAAAGATGAGAAAAGATGACACGCCATCAGATTTGACTGAAGAGAGGGGTAGGGACTCCAAAGCTAAGAGGCACAGTAGTGTACCTCACGACAAGTCTGTTAATCTAAGCCATGAGTTGGAAAACATGGTGAAAATTCTCGGTGGCATTGTGGGAAAGGTGATGGATCATCTTGGGGAGTTAGAGCAACAAGTAGAAAAGCTATATGTGGGACTCGACACTCAAGGAAACGAGCTGCGCTCCCTCATCGACACATCCATCGAGAGTTACGTTGATCAACAGTGTAATTGGGTTAAGGCTTTTTAAAAGAAGGTATATGCCACCTTTGACAAAGTTCAAGCCCAAGTGGAGGAACCGCGTAGAGGGTTTGATGTTGTCAAGAAGGACGTGAGGTTGTGCAAGCGAGCAGTGGCAAATGGGTCTATTATTGCTCAAGGGGCGCCAAGAGTTGAGGCTCCTAAATTGAAGGAGTTCAGGGCAAGCGGAACGCCAAAGAGCTCGATAACTACTTTTGGCAAATGGAAAATTACTTCAATGCCATGAGTGTGTGAGACGAAGACAAGATAAATATCGCGACCTTATATCTTTTTGATCATTAAATTCTATGGTGGCCCAGGAAAAGCGAAGAGATGCTCAAGGGTACCTGCACAATCAACACCTGGGCAGAATTATAACGGGAGCTGAAGTGCAAGTTCTATCCGGAGAATGTGGCACATGACGCTCAAAAGCAGTTAAAGGGGTTGAAGCAAACCAAGTCCATCAGTGAGTACGTGGAGGAGTACTCATTGTTAATGCTATAAATCCCCAACATGAGCGATGAAGACTTACTGTTCAATTTCTTGGATGAGTTGTAAACATGGGCATCCAATGAGTTAAAGTGGCATAGGGTGACAAGAATATCCGATGCTCTGACATTGGCAGAAACGCTCATGGATTACCACAATGGTGACTCGGAGAAGTCCAAGCATTCAAACCCCAATCACAATAAAGGTGGGGGCACCAAAAAGTTTCATCCTCCGAAGGATACGGAGGAGAAAAGTAAGCCGCCCAAATGGGAAAAGTAGAAGCGCAACAGCATAGAGGGAATGGACCGAAGACAAGCTACTTCCTTTGTGATGGGGATCACTAAGTCAAGGACTATCCAAAGAAGAAGGCTCTCAACGTAATAATTATGGCATACGAGGCTTGCGAGTAGGGTCAAATGGGGTGTTTGCAGCTGCTTAACACAATGAAAGCCAAACGGAGCGCCAGCATGCCAACGGGAAAGGAGCTCATGTATGTTGAAGCCTACATCAACTGCATAAAGACTCAAGTGCTGATAGATATGAGCATGACGCACAACTTCATCAAGCATACGAAAGCGAAGCTCTTGGGGCTTTATGTGAAGAAAGAGGAGGGATTCCTCAAATCGGTAAATGGCGCGGCGAGGTAAATTTCTTCATAGCTTCTCTTAATGATTTTGATGTAGTGTTAGGTTTGGCGTTCTTGAGGCAATACAACATGGTACCGCTTTCTTGCCACGATTATGTGTGCATCATGGAATGAGGGCCTTACATGATGCCGATAGTAGACAAGCTCAAATGTGGGTAATCTCAGCCGAAAGCCAACATTAAGATTCTTTCCGTCATTCAACTAGTGGGAGTTGCTGGATGCAAAGGAGAAGTACATCCAACCACATTGAGGGAGGTGGATGATAAGGTGATAAGAGGCGAGGGTAAGCTACCAATAGAGGTTGTGAAAGTGCTCGAAGAGCACAAGGGGGTCGTTCCAACTAACATACCACATGTGCAACCACATCAAGGTGATACCGAGCATGGAAAATAGTTGGAGTTGGGGTTTACGCTTCCAACTACAGTACAGATGCTTCAACCAGAATTCGATGAGTTGCAGGGGTAGCTTAAGGAGTTGTTGAGTGTGGGTATTGCTCAGTAACTCGAGGCATCACATGGTGTGCGCTTTCAGCATAAGAAGTGGGGTAGAGACAAGTAGTGGCATGTTAAGCATCATACAGGGAACTTGGTGATGGAGACGATACTTCCACCACAACGCAAAACAGCACACCCACTTCGCAAGGGCCTTGATTATAGAGACAAGGGGCCATTTTTAGTTGCCAAGAGGGTTAGCAATGTCTCGCATAAGGTTGGGATACTTTTTGAGACAGCAACTACATCTGGTATTTCCCAAGAGCTGTTTGAAGCTGTACTGATGGGGTACGGAAGACACAGAGCAGAAACAGGGACCTTTAGGTATTTCTACATGGGACGACAAAGAGGCCAAACTCATCCGTAATGTACGGATGGTGCAGAGGAGAAATCCATCTCTAAGGTATGAGTACTTTATTAAGTGAAAAAGGGTACCCGATATTGGTGCACGCAAAAAATATGAAAGTGCACCGCGACAGATTGAAGAACGAGGTGCGCAGTTTTCAGCGAAGATGCGATGAGGGCATTGCGTGAATTTAGTGGGGGGGAATGTCACGCCCTAAGTGTTCTCAAGCATTTTCTCGAAAACTTGGTGTATGACAAAGCCTCTCAGAGGCTATGTGGGCTGCTAGAATTGTTCGCAGATCGGAGATTCTAGAAGACCCGTTGATATGGGTGAAGATTTAGACCAAGCCCACGACTTATTAGGGTTGCTAACCCCAATTTGGAAGTGGTATATTCCATAGAATATGTGATGACATCTAAAAATATTCTAGGGTATATTATTTCATCTTATATGTATACCATTAGATTGTTTAAATCTCAGGCGTCGATTGTATAGGGTTGTTAGTATGTAAAGAGGAGACCCTCATTTGTATAAAGCACACAACACAATAATCTCATAGCTTGTGTTTTCTCTTCAACAATATAGAGAGCTTTTTCTCAAACAGCTTGTATGCGTGTTTCTTCTTTTCTTTGTATAGTTTCTCGGCTGCTTAGCGCACAACATGTCTAAGGTCGTACGATTCTCGAAAGATCCGTGACACTAAGAATAGCTAGAATTGTATTTCAAATATTAAAAGTGTAAAACCAGGTCATTGTTCAAACTAGCACTGGGGCAGTACATGCATTTTGCTACAACATTCATAAAACTTGGATGAACATTTGCAACGATGCATGGTCTGGCACTACGATGGTAGCTGCTAGGGATGAAAATGAATTGGGTTTGGCATAGATACCCATAAACCCATATCTGCATCCGTTTAAAAAATAAAATACCAAATCCTTCCCAAACCCGTTGCAGGTTTAAAGTTTCATTACCAAATCCACTTTAGCAGGTTTGTACTCATTATCAAACTCGCAACGGATTATCTATAGATTTTAAATGGGTTTTAAATTTATATAATAAAAAATAAAATAATAACCTTAATTTTAATTTTTTTTATAAAATATATGAAATTATAAGTTTATAATCATATCATTAATTTAAAAATATTATCAATCAAAATATCACATTTTTACTTGTATTATTTATAATTTCTTAAAGTGTCGTTGGTATTTGATTTGAATCCATCTTAACTTCCATTGTTAAAAATTTATTTGCATCACTAGCATGGAGCTTTCATCACTTGTTGAAAATAAGAAATTGTTACCAACCTCCATCCATTCAATAAGAAAGCATTAAAAATTAATGCTAACATTATAAAAATAATCAAATTATTTTACATAATAAATTGTTAATATCATCAGGTTTATTTCCTACTAATAAGTATTGAGGTTGTTCTTTTTGTTAGAATGAGAAACTATGAGATAATTGGATTGTGAGTCAGACATACTTTTATTTGTAGAAGAATATAAATTGGTGTTTAATCTTTCAATAATTTCTTAAAACAAATGGTTATGATTTGCCTTAAAAAATAAAGAATAAAAATTCACCAAATAAACAAAGAATAAACTCACCATATTTGAGCTATAAGTTTGAGTAGATGACGAGAGTAAAGAAATCCAAAATTTAATATTGTGAAAAAGATGGCTGTAGCAGAGGAAGTTTAAGTATTTAACTTTAGAAAAGAATAAGTAATAAAATGAAACTAAGGCTACGTTTTAAGTTTTAACTTAAAACTATTAAAAATTATTTTGCTTTAGAAAAAATAAAAATAGTAATATTTGCGGGTATGCAAATACCTGCAAGGGGTATCTGTGGATTTTATACCAAACCTATACCCATACCAAATTCGCTGTGAATATTTATTTTATATACCAAACATGTACCAAACTTACTTCAAGTCTTACCAAATCTTTCCTAATACGAGCGAGTTTTAGCGGGTTTGTGGGTATTTTTACCATCCCTAGTAGTTGCATAGCGCTGAAAATATTGACCTTAATGCTGCAACGGTGGAATGTAACACCGTTATGCTCAAAGTATAATTGGTTGACGGTGTTGCCTTGGCGCCGTAGTGCTGAAGGTATTAACCTTAACGCTACAGTGGTGGACCCATTTCACTCCATTTAACATTTTTAATGCATATGACAGTATTTAATGCAATAATATAATTATTTTATAAACTCTAATCATTTTTTTGCTTTGTTAATCACAATGGGACCCCTACTGAATGAGGGTTAGTTGTATTTGCGTAAAACAAATATTCTGATTATGAATCATATCCTCATGAGATGCGAATAGATTACAAAATCTCTCTTAATTATATTGAAAAAGTATTTCATTATAAGATAATATTATACATGGTTTGCCTTGTTAATACGATATTATACGGGTCACTTGGTTCTTTCCAATATTGCTAAAGCGTGAGGGATTGGGCGATATGATTTAAACTATACTGGTTAAACATGAGATGAGACAAATATACGTGAACCTATTGCCCAATATTGCTAAATCGTGAGGGTAATATCAATAACTTATATTTGATTATTGACAAGTTCATCTGAAGCACACTTACCCAATATTACTAAAGCGTAGGGATAAGGTGTGTTTAGGATCAGTGGTAAGAGTTGCATGAGATGCAATTGATAAGAATTGTCTATTTTTTTAGTTTTACAAAGGCTAATATTGCTAAAGTATGAGGTTAGAGTAGAATATCGATTGGGTCTACTTTTCACTATAGAGTTTAAAATGTTTAAACTTTTATTTTCTCATTTGAGAGATTAAAGGGATTGTGTAAAGAAGTAGAAAGGGGCCTTTAGATTGAAAACATATACACTAGTTATATTCATTATCTAAAGTGATATTTTTAACGATAAAAAATATTTCGCTAGATATCTACTTTTTTTTCTTATAGAGATAAGATAAATACAAGCAACCATAGATATACATTATAGATGCACACCAATTATAGGGTACCGAAGAATAATTTTGACTGCCTTATTAATCTTAGAACTATTCTGGATTTTCAAAAGTTTGGATATATCATTGATAAAAAGATGATAATTTGTGTTTTTGATAATGCCTTTTCAGAAGAGATTGAAACTTATTAGAAATGGATAAGTGATGATTTGAGAGTCAAATTATATATCATAACCTCGATATCTATTGATCTTTAGTGGGAGCATATGCATATGAATAGTGCAAGTAGTATTATGCTCCATTTAAAAGAGTTGTTTGATATATTCAAACTACATGATGATAATAAATGCATTGAAAAGTGTTTCTATTGTGGTAAAGTTAGACGTGGTAAATGTTACTATCCGAAATACCTTATTATAGAAAAGATAAACCTCTTAGGGGAATAAAAGTAGGAGTTTGGGAAGTTTAAATAATACAGATGGTTAATACCTAATCTCACCATCGAACCTTATCTAGTTTGTGAATATTGTATTCAAAGAAAGATGACCAAATCTTATTTTGTAGGTGTTGGACACTGTGCCACTGATTTCTTAGAACTGGTACATAGTGATGTATGTGATTCAATGAATCACACTACTATGGGTGGATTTTGTTATTTTGTCATCTTTATCGATGATTTGTCATAATACAAATAGGTGTTTTTGATGAGACACAAGTTGAAAACCTTTGAAATGTTCAAGAGTTTTGACACGAGGTAGAGAAACAAACCAAAAGGTATATAAAAAGCTTTCGATCAAATCGAGGTGATGAATACATGACAAGTGAATACATAGATTATTTAAAGAAGAATGAGATTCTCGGTCAATATAGTCTTCCAGGCACTTCTTAACAAAATGGTGTTTTGAAAAGGATGAATCAAACTTTATTAGATATAGTTCGATCAATGATGAGCTTCACCGATATTTCAGAATATCTATGGAGTTATGCTCTACAAACTTTTACTTACTTATTCAACAAAGTTCTAACAAAGATTGTTTCTACTACTTTGTATGAGACATGGACTGGAAGGAAATCGAGTCTTAAGTATGTTAAGATTTAGGGCTATCCTGCTTACATAAAATTTATGCAATAGGGTAAACTTGCATATAAAAGGTATAAGTATAGGTTTATTGAATATCTCAAACATTCTAGGGAATATCAATTCTATGCTTCAGAGGAATGAAACACGTTCGTTGCTCATAATGCCACTTTTCTAGAGAAATATTTTTTTATGGGTCGTAGGAATTGTAAAAGGATTGAACTTGATGAAGTTAATCTAAAAATTTAGGAATTAATAATGGAACCTCAGGCTCAATCGAATGAGATACCTTTGACACATCCTCCACGTTGGTCAGAAATGATGTAAAGGCCACATAAGGTATGGAATGATACCTGAAGATGTCCTTGAGGTTTTCATAGTTAAAGAAAAAAATCTTTTTACTTATTGAGAGGTGATGTTGGACATCAATTCAGGAAAATGAAAGAAGCTATGAAATTTAAAATTGAATCTATTCATGACAATCAAGTCTAGGACTTGGTTGAGCTTCCCAAATGAATTGTTCATATTGGTTGTATATGGGTTTACAAGCGAAAGCATAGACCCGTTAGAAAGGTAGAGACTTTCAAAGCCTAATTGATTGAAAAATGTTCTACTTAGTGATCCGAGATTGATTATGAGGAAACCTTTTCACCAGTAGCCATGTTGAAGTCAATTTAAATTCTATTGACTATTGTAACATATTATGATTTTGAGATCTTGCAGATGTATGTAAAGATGGCTATCTTGAATGGATACCTTGAGTAAGTCCTTTTATGGACTGAAGGTTTTACATTTAGTTTAACATCTAATGTAGTTTGCATACTAAAGAAGTCATTTTATAGGCTTAAGTAAGCTTTTTGAAATTGGAATCTTCGTTTTGATGAAGTAATCAGAGGGTCTAATTTTTTCAAAAAGAAGATGAAGCATGTGTGTACAAAAAAAGTTAGTCAAAGCATGATTGTCTTTCTTGTTCTTTATGTGGATGACATATTTATTATCAAAACAATATTGGTATGTTACAATCAGTCAAGAATTATTTGAGTAAGAACTTCTCTATGAAGAATTTGAGAGAGTCTTTCTGTATATTAGGTATAAAGCTTTATATAGATAGGTATAACTTACATAGAAAGTGTTCTAAATATGGCATTCATAAGACTCTCACAATTATTGTACATAGAAAGTGTTCTTGAAAAGTATAACGTAAGTAACTGTAAGACAGTTAATGTACCTTTCAAATATGACATTCATCTATCTAGTAGGATATATCATCAGGAGGAAGATAAAAGGATTAGAATGTGTACCATAACATATGCATTAATTGTAGCTAGCTTGTTGTACACCATGTTATGTACGATACTTGACATCAGTATGGGTTAAGTGTTACAAGTTGGTATCAGTCTGATCCAGGTAGTGACCATTGGATGTCGTGAAACTTATCCTAAATTACCTTAAAGGCATAAAGGATAAAAAAATTATTTATGGAGAGAGTGACTTATAAGTGAGTGGATACAGTAACTTGATTTTTTAGTTGATTTTGATGATAATAAGTCTACATCTAGATGTGTATTTTTTCTCAATGGTGCCGCCGTCAGTTGGAATAGTGCAAAACATTACGACTTTAAAAGATACAAAGGAAGTAGTGTGGATACATAAGTTTGTCACAAAGGTCAGGATAGTGCCAAGTTCAATAGATCATATCCCACTATTTTATGACAACAACAGGGCAATTGCTCAAGCTAGGGATCCAAAGGCACACTTAAAGTCTAAATAGACAAAAGTGTCACATAATTAGAGAAATCTTGGCTAAAGGAGATGTAATATCTTTTAGAGTAGATTCTATAGATAATGAAGCATACCCACTCACTAAGGTCATAACTTTTAGGGTGTTTGAGAAACACGTAGAGTCAATGAGTATAAGTTATCATTGTGAATGGCACTAGAGCAAGTGAGAGTTATTAAAGTTGGTGCTTACATGCCAAACAAAGTATTGTATGAATATTTATTTATTTGATATCTATGCAACAAACATTTCAAATAAGTAGTTAATAATTAATTATTTGGTGCTAAACTTATTTCTTTTTCAAATATTATGGATCTAAAGGAATTTAGATCTAATCTAACGAAGCTTAGGTTAGCGCTAAGAGTTGGCATTCTAAGGAGATATAACCTTGTTTGAAATATGAAAAAAGACTTGTGAACATATTAGTAATGACATAGTTATAAGGAGTTGTAAATGGTGCTAAGAAATATCATTATGCAGTATGTTCTTAAAAATACCTTCATGATCTATGGTTGCTGACATTGATTAGTTGGTATTCCTTCTGGATCAGTGTATGTCTATATCTGAATTGTTCAGACAGTTAATCTTAGAGGATTGTAGCTTAGCAGAAGCTCATATAGGTATGCACGTATTTAGTAAGGATTAGATACTGAACAAACTCAGAGGACCTCCAATAGACATCCCTTAAAATCATCAATAGATGATCTTCTCGAGTTTAGTAGTATTCGTGATCTTTTGACTTGAGTGCCACGATGGGCTTGTGAGTGATCCACCATACTTTAATTCCATGCATGTTAGAGACTTTTCATGCTCTGATCTCTGAGTATCACTGGGTATAATTTGATGTTCATGGAGCCTAATGTGTGTAGATATGGGATTCGTTAGCTTATATGGTAAGTTGTATATCCTGATGCTTCGAGATTATATTTTAGGAAGTCTTATGGCCATAAGCGAAAATCCTAAAAAAGAGTTTTTTGTAGGGTCAAACAATATTATAAAAGAGTTTGCCTATGTATTTTACGAAAACATAAATTTGGAGATAAGTTCACAATCGAGCAAAATGGTAATGATCTATGTCTCTACTTTTCAATGATATAGGTGACAGAGGGATTATACGAATATGATTGACCTCAGCTTGTATGGTTCAACATGTCATTCTGTAATATCTATAATGTGTGTGAGGCATCATTCACGGACTTGCAAAGAGTTTTGTAAGACAAACGGGTGTGAACTTAGGAAGTCTCACAATATGAAGTGTAGTCGTTAAGTACTAAGGTAGCGGACTAGGTCAAATGGTTTGATCTGGGAGAATTTTGAAAAACAAGATTTGTTTCAAGAACTCTCTAAAAAATGAGAAACATAGTTTTCAATATTACAAATAGATCCCTTTTGCATTGAAAGGGGACTTTGACATATAACCACTTTAATGGACAAGTGTCCTTTATGCACAGACTTTATGGACACATGTCTATTTGAGAATAAAATTGGAAAATGAAAGAGTTTCATTTGGCCAAGATGACAACATTTTAAAATGTTCATATTTTAGTCCATTTTGCATGTCTTTTAATTAGAAAAAGAAAGTCTGGTATTTTTGCTCTCGACTTAAGACATTTGACCAAGTCTTTAAGAAAGAACTAAAAATTCTTAATAAAAATTCAAAGAAAAACTACCATTTTAGTTTCTTAATCCCAGCAGATTGTTGCAAATTATAATTGTTTGATAAATCTCTTCCGTTTGAGCTTCAATTTAGAAATCTTCACCGAAGTTCTTCAAGGGTATAATTTCAAATCTGTTACCGTATTTGATTTTTTTTAGAATGTGTTTGTTGATTAATTACATGTTATTTCACTGTGCAAATGTGTGTTAGAGATGCATTAATGAATTAATCAACATGTACACAATCACATGCATGTACCCATTAATCATCTAACATTTTCTCCTCGATTTAGCTTCTTGATAACTTTATATGGTTTTTTCTAGGTTTCAGCCATCTTCACTGTATTATTTTCTTTGTTGATGTTGAGGGCTTCCTTCTGCACTAAGTCTCCTTTATTGATTTTTCGCTTCCTCATTTTTTGATCAACTTGTTTTTAATTTGGTTTTATAAATTTTGGTGTGGATAGCTACAATATTTCGGGCTTCATCAGCAAGATCTTTAGCTAAGGAAAGTGTTTTGGCATTTAGCTCCAAGTTCACTATCTTCATTCGTAAGGTGGAAATGAAATCTTCCATAACGAGCTTTCCTCCAATTGGTTCTATGTTATTCTATATGCCCAAAAGTCTCTTGGTGGTTCCTCTAGCCATCTTCTTTTTTTTCTCTCCACTCTCTTCCTTAGAACTATGAATATGGTTCTATTGGTGATTTCAGCTTATTCATTTATTATGGATAGCTTTGGGAAGAGAACTTTTGTTAGATCTTGTACTTGTTACAGAAAGTAGATACAGTCGAGTTAATAGATTACTTTACATTATCTAAGACTAACACATGTGACATTTTAAATCTAGTTATAATGTTATCACATTAGAACATTTTTACCTCAGAACCGGTTAAGTTACTATAAGCTTGGCTTCAATCCATTTTGTGAAGTAATTTGTTGCTAGAAGAATGATTATTTTCCCTTGATAAGGTTTCATATAAACTATTATTCATCCTTTTGAACTTATATTTTACTCTAAATTAATGAGTATTGGCTATTTATTTGAAGTTATTCATCAAATATAGGTTTTTTAACTTTAACGTGAAGATACTGGGGAAATCGGAAGTAAAATGATGAGACCAGGACTTTGAGCCAGCGTCGTTGATAAGGGTGTGATGCACTAGTATATTTAGTCTCTAAAATTTGTATATTGCTCAAATTTATAGATATTTGGCTATTTAATTATGTTTTTGAACATAAATAGGTGTACAACAAAAAATGTGAAGAATAAAAACGAATGGGAGGCAAAACGGACACGAAACGAAGGAGATTTAATGATTTTACAAGACCAGGCCATAACAAGTTTGGGCGCTGTGGCATCCCATGCAGAATATGGAGCGTTGCGGTGCTCTATCAAAAACCAAGGTTTCACAACTTTCAGGTTTTGGCACCACAACACTGAGCCTCCAGCTTTGCGACACTAATGCGAGAAGTGAAAAATACCACATTTTGAGTTCTATTTCAACTTGGATTCGAAGCTCCTCAACTCTAGGGTTTCTCGTAACTATAAAAGCACTCTTTTAATGGCAAAAAATAGAGACTTTAGAAAGAAAAAAAAGCAGAGAAACAATTTACATACAATATTGAGAGATCAAAGCTAAGAATTCAATATTCAAGTTCAAAATTGAAGATTCAAGTCAAGGAAGAGAGATAAGCACATCAAGGCATCTTCTTGATTAAATTTTCTTATATTTCTTTATTATTATGTTCTTGTTCTTGCTGTTCTTCATGAATTGGTTTAATACTCTTAGTTTTGTGATGACCTAAATTTATTTATCTAGAGTTAGACTATAGAACTTAGTATGTAGTTGAATTTCATAAACTCTTACTTATTAATCTTAATACATATAATTGATTCATTTTATCTTGATCTTAGTGCTTTCATTATACTTGATTAATATCTTGAATCGTTAAGAAAACATGATGAAGTTGATGAATGGATTCATGTGTTTACCTTAGGATAGTTTGATGCATGATCATAGGGTAACAACTCTGAGTTCCATCTATGATAGACATATACCTAGGTGGCCTGTATGGTAGTATTTAGACTTAATCTTATTGAATTAAATTCTAATTTGGTTACCATAGACATATAAGTAATTGTTAGAATACATAATATTGTCACTCAACCATCAACAGAGACGTGTGACAAGATTAGTGTCTAAGCCCAAAATTGGTATTAAGGGATTAACTAAGCAGTTAATGAGTTCAATGAAATATTAGGGGATTAACTTAGAAGTTAATACCCTAGATTATTATCAATTGTGAGTTTAACCCTTTATTTATTTCTTATCTAAGTTAAGTTTTAAGTTAATTAGTTAAATTTTAGATTATAGTTTTTTTGGATAAAAGTAAAGTATGTATAATTTTAGTAATTTGTTGATAGAAATAGATCGAATAGTCTCTATGGGAATGATATCTTGACTTAAAATCCTGTATTACTTAATATGTAGCATGCGTTTGTGCTTAGCCATTATAGCATCAATCAAGTTTTTGACATCGTTGCTAGGGATTATTTCTTTCTATTCTTAGATCAATACTAATATCAAGCTACTTGCTTTTAATTCATATTTTATATTTTATTTTTGTTTTAGTTTATTTTTCTTTTACTTTGATTTTCTTTTTATTTTACTTTAACAGTTCAGACTATGGAGGAAAACAATGATCATATCAATAATCCAGTGTTTAAGCCTATAGTACCACAGAGGACTTTGAAAGAGTATGCTATCCCAACTACAAATGGTGTTTAGTCCAGTATTCGACGACTGACCATCAACACTAATAACTTTGAGATTAAGTCGAATATTATTCAGATGTTGAAAGAGACTGTACAGTTCAGCAGAGCTCCTAATGACGATCCTAACATGCATCAGATTGAGACTATTCTTTTTCTCCTTAAGGGACATAGCCAAAAGTTGGTTAATTTCATTGTTGTTATGATCCATATCACTATAGGATAATTTAGCGCAAAAGTTTCTAGCCAAGTTCTTCCCACTAGTAAAGACAGCAAAGATGAGGAATGACATCACCTCATTTAGTTAGATTGATGGCGAGTTATTGTATAAGGCATGAGAGTGCTTTAAGGACATGTTAAGGAAGTGTTCTTATCATAGAGTTCCTAAATGGCTATTAGTCCAAACATTCTACAATAGATTAGTAGGCCATTTGAGGACAATTGTAGATATTGTTGCTAAAAGAGCTTTAATGAATAATTCCACAGATAAGGCTTATCATATATTGGAAGATATGACATTGTACAGTTACCAATGGTCAGCAGACAGGGTTACACCAAGAAGAATCACTAGTGTACATGAGATTGACACATTTAATGCATTAACAACATAAATCAATATGATATCTAAGAAGATTAATCATTGAATGTTGTCAAACCTCAACAAGTAATGTGTGATTTTTATGGTGATAACAACATGAATGGGCAGTGTATGGAGTCAGCAAATTATGTGGACAATTTTTAATCGACAACAATCTAACCCACAATCCCACTTCTATAATCCGTGGTGAAGAGATTATTCAAACTTCTCCGGGTATAACAACTAAAAGAAGCCATCTAGACCAATAAATCCCTCTGAATTTCAGCCACCGTAAGAAAAGAAGCTGGCATTGGAAGACATGCTAATGTACTATATAAAGTCCAATGACGTCATCCTACAGAACTATTCAACCACCTTGAAGAACCTAGAGATTGAAATAGGACAACTTGCTACATCTCTCAATAAGCAACCTCATGACACTCTACCAAGTGATATCAAGATAAATCCACTGGGGAATGTAGAACAATGCCAAACCATCAACTTAAAAAGTGGCAAGATTTTACAAGAGAACACATCACCAACACCACTTTTAAAGATGAAGGAAAATTAGAGGGTTGAACAACAAGAAAATGTGCAACCATATAAACCACATATTCCTTTTCTTTAAAGGCTACAGAGGTGCAAGACAAGTGTTGAAACAGAAAATCAGCAACATATCAGTCCAGATCCAAGTGCAGAAACTCAGAATAGTGCAAAAGTTAGTACATTAGTATAGAAAAATTCTAGAGTACAAAAAAGTTTAAATACAGTAGAAAATGCTAGTACCAATGTATAGTATTAGTAGTTCACACCTCTTATACCATTCCAACAGAAACTGCAAAATAACAGATGCCTGCAAAATAACAGATTAGATAAGTAATTAACTAAATTTCTTAATGTTTTTAAGAAATTAGATATTAATCCCCATTTCACCGATGCCTAGTTACGTCAAGTTCATGAAGAGTATTCTTTCAAAGAAGATGAGACCAAAGGATTATGAGACCGTAGCATTGACAGATGAGTGTAGTGCTATTCTTCAAAAGAAACTACCTCATAAGCTCAAAGGTCCCGAAAGATTTACCATATCGTGCTCTATTGGCAATCATAACCTTGGTAAAGCTTTATGCGATCTAAGAGTAAGTTTAATCTCATGCTCCTTTATATCTATAACAAGTTAGGATTAAGAGAAGCGAAGCCAATCAATATCACACTTTAACTTGCTATTCGCTCTCTCACCTACCCAAAAAAATTATAGATGACGTACTAGTAAATGTGAAAAAGTTTATCTTTCTTGTAGATTTCATCGTTTTAGATATAGAAGAAGACATAGAGATTTTTATCATCCTTAGAAAATCGTTCCTAGCCACAGGACGTATAGTCATTGATGTTAAAAAAAAAGGGTTGACCATAAGGGTGTAAGATAACATAGCAACCTTCAAAGCCTTCAAGGAGATCAAGTTGTAATCTGAGAGTGAAGACTATGGTAACATTGATGTGGTGCACTTATATGACGAGCAACTCAATAACATGGAGATGTTAAATCCTCATATAAAAAAGAAGGCGTTGAAGTACATAAAGAAAAGGAAAAAGAAGACGGATAGTACCTTAATAAGAGGATCAAAGAGAAGGGCATAAGAGAACTACTTCCCTAGTCTAAGATTAAAGTCTTTCCGGAGGAGCCCGAGGAGAATGAGTCAAAAGTTGCTGCCCAAGGGTTAATTGCTAAAATGTGGAAGCTGAAAGAGAGGAAACCCATGAAGATCACAGACAAGAATGCTTTCACCTTCAACTTTAATTATCCATAAGAATAGAAAGAGCCATACTAAGCCAACAACATTAAATTAAGTTCTTCTTAGGAAGCAACCCAAGTAATTTTTACTTTTATTTTTTGTTTAGTTTCAATTCTAGTTATGTTAGTTTATTTTCTTTGTAGGAATAAAACATTAAGAGGAACATTCATGGAAGCAGCACGAGTAAAGGAACACTACATTCTAATTAATAGGCAACAACACTGCATTGCTTTAACTTCAATTACCAAGGGAATTTTTCTTACTTCTAAGATTATTATTCGACATTAAGGACAATGTCTAATTTAAGTTTGGGGGTGGGAAACACTTTCTTGTGTTTTTATTGAATTTATTGATTGATTGTCTTGTGGGTAAATTACAAGCATTAGGAACATTCAAGGAAGCAGCTTGAGCAATTGTAAGCATTAGAAGCAAAGGAACACCGCAATCTAATCAATAGACAACAACATTGCATTACTTCAACTTTAATTATCAAGGTAGTTTTTCTTACTTCAATTACCAACGTTGTAAATTTTATTTTAGTTTTTAGTTTTGTTTTAGATGATGATCATTAATGCATGATGAGAATTAGAATATTGACTGAATTTATTCTCACAAATCTCTAGAAAATAATAGACACTTGATATAATTCTTATATCATGAATTTTAAATTAAATGAAACTTTATTTTTGATCACTTACTCTTGAGCACATTGAAATAAGCATGTATTAGTTTTTTTTTTTTACTTAGAAATACTCATGCTTGAGTAGTACACCAGAGTCTCGAAGACCAACACTCTAGAACTTGCTTGATTACTACTTAAGGAGAAATCTTAGGAATCATATGAATAGAAAAATGACATTAGGCCATCTTTAGACCGATTAAGAATTTTTTAGCCTACCTTATATTTGGATTTATCCCTAATCACCCCGTTTAAACTAAATTACCATTTTTTTGTTTAACCATATTACAAGCCGCAAGAATTTTTATTTATTTATCCTAAAATCTACCTGTAGCACTATAAAGCGCGAGTTTACTTAGAAATAATTTTTGAAAGAAAAAGGTTGTATATGTGAAAAGAGTAATCCAATGAAAAGTAATAAGTCTTGATGGTGTATATCAATCTAAGTTTGGGGGCATATAAAAAAAAGAGAAAAAAAGTGTTTAAATGCATAATATTTCTAGCTTGAGAAAAGAAGAAATTCTTTGCAAAAGTGATTAAAAAAATTATGGAAATATCATAAGTTTGGGGGAGGAGATAAATCAAGCAGAAAAGATCAAGAAGTTCTAAGTAAAGTTAAGCATTCATGGTGTGAGTTGTGATTCATGTTTATATATATTTATATCCGACCTTGACTTTAGCCATACGTTACAAGCTAAATAAAACCCTAAATAGATCCCTCAACATGTGTATTTCTACAGTAGTGAAGAGTAGTATGAACAATAAGTTTATGATAAAGTTATGAATTGAATTATACGGATACATCATCATTATGTACTTTCTTAAGTATTAAGTAAATCTATGTTCCATTTGACTATTTACTTGCTTACTACACACACACACATAATTGATCAATTATAGGGATGAATAAAAGACTTGATGAATGGTATGAGGGTTGTTGAAAGTTGTTTATCGATTTCTAAAAAGCCTTATGCCATTTTATAGCTTTTGAGACTTTGAATATAATCATCTAATCAACCAAAACTTCACTTTTATTTAGACTAATAAGTTGTGATTTTGTATCTCTGTTTTGCTCGAAGAAGTCTTAAGTTTGGGGGTATTTGATAGGGGTGTACATACACTAATATATTTAGTCCCCAACTTTCATATTTTACTCCACTTTATGGATTTGTTTCTATTTAATTATGCTTTTAATCATAAACAGGTGCGTGATAAAACGTTTTATTAATAAGAACAAATGAGAGGTAAAACGGACGTGAAACGAAGGAGATATGACAGTTTTATGAGATCCAGCCATAATAGATTTGTGCGCTGCAGTGTCCCAAACAGAATGTAGAGCACCCTAGTGCCCACTTCTTAGTGCCGTAACGCTCCTTTGAAAAATAAGGTTTCATGGCTTTCAGGTATTGGCGCTATGATGCTGAGCCCTTAGCGCTGCGGCGCCAATGCGACAAGTGAAAAATACCCCACTTGGATTCAAAGCCCCTCAGCTCTAAGGTTTCTCAAAGCTATAAAAGCACTCTTTTAACGGTCAAAATAGAGACTTTAGGAGGAAAAATGCAAAGAAATAATTCACATGAAAATTTGAGAGATCAAAATCGCGAATTCAATATTCAAGTTCAAGATTGAAGATTCAAGTCAAGGAAGAGAGAGAAGCACATCAAAGCGTCTTCTTGATTAGTTTATCTTATCTTTCTTTGTTATTATATTCTTGTTCTTGTTGTTCTTCTGGATTAGTTTGTATTCTTAGTTTTGTGATGAGCTAAATTTATTTATTTAGAGTTAGATTATTGAACCTAGTATGTAGTTAAATTTTATAAACTCTTAGTTATTAATTTTAAGATACATAATTGATTCATTCTATCTTGATCTTAATGCTTTCAGTATAGTTGATCAATATCTTGAGTGTTTAAGGAACCATGATGAGCTTGACGGATAGATTCATATGTTTAGCTAAGAATAGTTTGATGCATGATCATAGGGTAACAACTTTGAGTTCCATCTAGGATAGACATATAACTAGGTGGTATGTATGATATTATTTAGACTTGATCTTAATGAATTACATTCTAATTATTTTACTATATACATATAGATGATTATTATAATGTGTAATATAGTCACTCGACCATCGATAGAGGCTTGTGATGAGATTAATATTTAAGCCAATAATTAATATTAAGGTATTAACTAAGAAGTTAACAAGTTTAATGAAATATTAGAGGATGAGTTTAAACCCAAGATTATCATCAATTTGAGGGTTTAACCTTTTGTTTATTTGCTATCTAGGCTAAGTTTTAGGTTAATTAGTGATTGATGCTATACTAGCTAAGCGTAAGTACACGCTATCGTATCAAGTAATATAAGATTTTAAGTTCAGATATCAATCCCACAGGGGCTATGCGATCTAATTCTATAAATCAAGTACTAAAATTGTACCTACTTAATTTTTATTCAGACAATCACAATCACAATCTAAAATTTATTTAACTAATATACTCTATCAATTAAACTAAATAAAAGTAAAAGATAGAATTCACAAATAAAGCTAATCTAGGGTTTTGACTCATCCCCTAATATTTCATTGAACTCATTAACCCCTTAGTTAATCCCTTAATACCAATTGATTGGCTTAGACACTAATTTCAGTACAAGTCTTTGTCGATGGTCAAGTGACTATATTACACATTCTAACAATCACCTATATGTCTATGGTAATCAAATTAGAATGTAATTCATTAAGATCAAGTCTAAATTATACCATACATGCCACCTAGGTATATGTCTATCCTAGATAGAACTCATAGTTGTTACCCTATGATCATGCATCAAACTACTATAGGCTAAACACATGAATTCCTTTGTCAAGTTCATCATGGTTCCTCAATCATTCATAATATTGGCCAGATATAATGAAAGCATTAAACACAAGATAGAATGAATCAATTAAATGTATCAAGTTCATAAACTAAAAATTAACACAATCCAAATCCATACTAGGTTCACATAGTCTAACCTTAGATGAACAATTTAACCTATCACAAAACTAAAAGTATCAAACCAATTCATCAATATCAACAAGAACAAAAACATAATGATAAAGAAAGAGCAGAAAAACTAATCAAAGTGACTCATTGATGTGCTTCTCCCTCAATCTTGACTTGAAGCTTGAATCTTGATCTTGATTCTTCAATCTTTGGCTTTAATCCTTGATTTTGTGTTGTGAATTCTTTCTATAAGTTTTTGTCTCTTTTTCTTCTCTTTTATACTTAATGGTGGTGGTGTGGATGTGTTTTCTTGTAAAATCTTACCACTTCTCAAGTTGATAGCTTGACATTGCTCTACAATCCCTTTTGGATTTATCTTAGTATCACTTGGTAGAGTGCATTGAGGTCTCCTATTAATTACAGCAGTAAGTTGTCCCATTTGAACCTCTAAATTCTTTGAAGATGCTGAATGATTCTATAGGATGGCATCATTGGACTTCATATATTGCATAAATATGTCTTTCAATGTTGGTTTCTTCTCTTGTGGTGACGGAAATCCTAGGGGATTCATTAGCCTAAATGGCTCATCTTAGTTGTAACACCAAGAGAAGTTAGGATGATCTTTCTACCCTTGATTATAGAAGTTCGATTGTGGGTTAGGTGGTTGTCGGTTAAAATTACCCACATAATTTATTTTTGTGCACCGCTCATTTATGTGGTTATCACCACAAAACTCGCATGTCACTTGTTGGGTTTTGCCTTCATTTAATGCATCAAACTTCTTAGATAAAGTATTGATTTGAGCTATCAATGCAATGAATGCATCAATTTCATATATACCGGCAACTCTCTTAGGTGTAACTCTCTTTACTGGCTATTGGTAACTGTTTGACACCATCTCTTCTATAGATAATAAGCCTCATCTATAGACTTATTCATTAAAGCTCCTCTAGCAACAGCATCTACAATGGTCATCAAATGGCATATTAATCCATTATAAAATGTTTGGACTAATATCCATTTAGGGACTCCTTGATGAGGACACTTCCTCAACATGTCCTTGAAGCGCTCCTATGCCTCATGCAATAACTTTTCATCAATTTGACTGAATGAGATGATGTCATTCCTCATTTTTGCTGTCTTTACTCATAGAAAGAACTTGGTTAGGAACTTCTGTGCTAAATCTTCCCATGTCAATATAGATCCTGATGGCAATGACATCAACCAACTTTTAGCTCTGTCCTTTAAAGAGAAAGGGAATAAGAACTACTGTAGCAGGCACTGTAGCAATTTAAGTTTTTGGCTTATTTTCATTAGAGTTTCGACCCTAATCACTCCATTAACTCTAAACCTACAAAAACAGTAATAAAATATATCAAAAGCCAAATAATCTTAATTTCTACGAATAAATATTAAGTTTAGAAGATGAAAATATTAGACTTAATGAACCTTTATCAATTAATTAAATTTTAAATTATAGTTTTCTTTATTAAAGTAAAGTAGGTGTAATTTTAGTAATTGGTTGATAGAAATAGATCAAAAAGTCCCTTTAGGAACGATATTTGGACTTAAAATCCTATATTACTTGATACGATAGCGTGCCCTTAGCTTTTATAACATCAATCAGTTGTGGCACCTAAGTCAAAAAAGTTGAGCACCGCAGTGGCCATTAGCCAGCGTCGGAGTACTAAGCCATAGTTTCACCACCAGCCAAAGTCGCAGTGCCCATACGACTAAAGAAACTCTATATTTTTTAGTCCTAATACGACTTAGATTTAAAGTTACAAGACCTTAGGGTTATGAAGACCTATAAAAAGACTATTTTCACAGCCAATAAAGAAGGCAATAAAAAAATATCAGAGAAAATATAAACATCTTTTAAGAAAGATTAAGGAAAAAAGATTAAAGATTAGAAGAAAGGATTGCACAACAAGCAAAGCAGCAGAAGAAACGATTCCGGGGGCATCAATTTGTGTTATTATTTTCATCTTCTCTGCTTGATGTCTTTGTTAATCATGTCTTTAATTCATTGTTTTGATACTCTTAAAATTATTATGAATTAAAGTTTTTTGATCTAGGGTTAGACTTTTGAACCTAATATGTAGTTGGATATTATTAATTCTCTTAGTTTATGAACTTGATAAATTAGATTGATTCATTCTATCTTGTTTTTAATACATTTTTATATTTAGATAATATAATAATTGTTTAAGGAACCATAATGAACTTAAAAGAGGAATTTATGTGTTTAATCTAAAATAGTTTGATACATGATTATAAGGTAATAACTATAAGTTACATGTAGAATAGACATATACCTAGATGATATATATGGTATTCTTAAACTTGTTCTTAATGAGTTTCATATTATTTTGATTACCATAGATATATAGGTAATTGTTAAGATGAAATCTAGTTATTTAACCATCGACATGGGCTTATAATGATATTCGTGTTCTGGTCAACAATTTATTATTGAGGGATTAATTAAGAAAGTAATAGGCTTAATAAAATATTAGGGGGTAAGTCAAAACCTATATTCCTTTTATACCAGTAAATTTAACTATTGTTTGCTTTTTGAATAAGATTAGGTTTACTTTCTTAAATTTAGGTTAATTAGATAACATTGATATTTAGATTTTGTCTAAATAAAAATTAAGTATGATTAATTCTAGTATTTGATTAACAGAAATAAATTAAATAAGTCTTTGTGGGAAAAATACTTGGACTCAATTTCTATATTATTTGATACGATAGTGTATGCTTAAGTTTAGCTAAACATTGCACATCGTTCCTCTGCCTACTAAAGGTAAGGGTCCTAGGATACCATTTCTCATTAAATGAAGGGCCATGGACTAATGATTATATATAAGTTCCCAACTGGAAAGTGGATAAGTGCGGTATATTTTTGGCATTTCTCACATCTTTTTCACGTAGTCCATTGCTTCTGATTTCATAGTAGGTTAATAATATCCTTATCTTAGAATCTTTTGTGCTATGGCTCTTTCACTGGAATGGTTTTTACATATTCCTTCATATACTTCCTCTAGTATTTTTTGTCCTTGTTCTTTGAGTTGGCATCACATATAGACACTAAAGAATGCCCATCCTTATAGTATGCCTTTAAATAGTGTGAATCTTTCGGCTTTAATTTTGAGTTTCTTATCTTTCTTTCAACAGCTGGGAAGCTTTCCATCTTGAAAAAAAAGAAATGTAAAGGGTCATTCGGTTTATAGACGTTGTGATTTTCATTAGGAGCTCTATTTCAGCATTTTGTGATGTTGTCCTTGTTAAACATGTTTTAGAGTCCGTGCATGTGAATTATGTACATGTTAAAAAAACTAAATACATGTTTCACATACACGATTTCCAATGGAATTAAACTTATAATCAACATATACACATAAAATTTAAACCATTAACAACTTAAGGTTACATAAAGTCACCTTTAAAGAACTTTGGTGAAGAATCCCTTTCTAGAGCTCACACGAAAGTTTACTTGTGATCAATTCTAGTCTGTAAGATCTGTGGGATTACAAGATCTAGAATGGTAGCTTATTTGATTAATTTTCAGCAAGATTGAACTCAGATTTCTCTCAAATAGATGTTGGTTTGTTAAGAACAAAATAGGAACTTATTTGAAACAAGTTCAAAACTTGTTTATATAGTTAGCAAAAATGGAGGCTAAATGCAACATTTGCAATCCTTTAGTAACCTCACTTTTTGTATGGTTGACACTTGTCACTCATGCATCCCATACATGTTGCGAAGTGTCAATGATGTAAAGCCCTTATGTGCCACTTGTTAAACAAGTGGCCATGTGTCAAGATTCACTTTCCCATGTAACAAGGACATCTTTGCAATATTTGCAAAGTATTTTTTTTCCACTTTTTAGAGAGGTCTTGAATCGTGTCCTTGTTTTTTAAATTATCCCAGATTGAACCCTTCGATCTATCTCGCAACCCCAGTGCTCGACGAGTACACTTCATATTGTGAGACTCACTAGGTTTACCTTCATTTATCTTACAGAACACTTCCGTAAGTTTGTGAACAATGCTCTTCACACATTATGGATATAATAGAACAGAGCATTGAACAATACAAGTTGAGGTCAACCATATCCATATAATCCTTTCATTACCTATATCATAGAAGAACAGAGATATAGATCATTATCGTTAAATCTCTATATGCACATTCGTGAACTTGTCTCTAGATACGTATTTTCGTAAACAATATCTACAAATTCTTTTGCGATATTATTTAAACATATAGAGAAACACTTTTCTTGGGGTTTGCGCTTATGGCCATAAGACTTTCTAAAATATGATCTTAGAGGATATAGATATACAACTCACTTATATGAGTTGAAGAATCCTATATCTTCGTATACAGAATTCTATGAGCATCGGACCATACCTAGCAACACCTAAAGGTTAGACTATGAAACATCTCTGATATGTATGAGACCATGAAAGGTCACTCACAAGTCTACTATGGCACTTAAGTCAAAGGACAATGAAGATTACTCAACTTGAGAAGACCCTCCATTGACAGCTCTATGAGATGTCTATTGGAGGTCCGCATGAATCTGTTTAGTACCCAGTCCTTACTGAATCCTGTATGTCTATACGAGTTTCTACTAAACCCATGGTCTGCTATGACTAAACATCTGGATAATTCATATATAGACAAACAGTAATATGGAAGGAATACCGATCGACTTGTGTCAGCAACCATGGATCAGGAACGATGTATTCAAGAATATAATATATAATGACATTTCTTAGCACCATTTGAAACTCTTTGCAACTACATTATATCATTAGAAGTTCTTGAACTACTTGAACTACTTTCTGTGTTTACCTGTGCATTTAAGACATTTCCTATTGTATCTAAATTATAATGACCATTTATGAATTGATACTTAGCTAATAAAATATTGTCTACATCACATAAATATAAAAGAACTATTTTGAATAAAAACATGATATCATTCAGTGTCTAACACAGGAAGTGAGACAATCTGTCTGATAATGTTTGGTACATTATAGCAGTTATACAACATAATAGTTCTATTACAAATGAGACGTAATTCAAAATTTCTTATTGCTTTGACATGTAGAAAATCACTATTTCCCACACGAACCTAGATCTCTCCTTGCTGCAGCTATTTAACTTTTCCCAGATCTTGCAATATATGTGGTATCTAATACCCAGCCACTATAAGCATCAAAAGCTAATGAAATGTCTATAATAAGTAAGCATATACCTAAGGGGGGTTTCTTGATTGTTGCAAGGTACTTCGGACATTTGCATTTCCAATGTCTATCATTGCCGTAGTGAAAACATTTTCTTTGGTCCTTATTCTTTTCATGTGACTTGGATATAACATTTCTCTCTAAACCTCTGTGTGGTATCTTCTTCTCTTTCTTCTTTCCTCTAGGCTTTTTAAAATCCCTAAGAGAAGAAGATGAAGCACCACTCTGAATAAGGAAGGCAACACTTACTATGTTCATGTCTTTTTGAGCTGATATTAACATATTATATAGCTCAGCATATGTAGGAGTCCATCGTTGCATGTTGAAGATCATAATGAACTGTGCAAATAACCTTAAAAGAGACTAAATAATTAAGCTATTCCCCAAGCTATTGTTCAAAGATATGTCCATAGTCTCTAACTTTTTGATATATGAAATCATCTTAAGTACATGGGGACAAACTGGGTTGCCCTCAGTCAATCTGAACTGAAAAAGAGTCCTAGAGATTCTATAAAGATCGACTTGTGGTTTATCTCTAAATAGCTCTTTCAGTGCATGCTCCATCTTCAGTTCATTTGAGATCGATGCGAGAATGTATAATTTGACTCTCAAATCATCATCAACCTATTTATGATAAGTTTGGAACTATTTCGGACTTGCATTATTAGAAACACCTTTGAGTATCTTTTGATCAATTATATAACCAAGTTTTTTTGAATTCAGACTGATTTTGAGAATTATTAGCCAATCAGAATAGTTGTTGGCACCCATCAGTAGGTTTGCATCAAGTATATGTGCCAACAGATTATTTGTAGTTATATTATCTTCACAAGACAAAACATGAGATGTTAGCAGAAAAATATTTCATAATTATTAATAAACAATGCTTTAGATCATAGATACAACTAGTATATTTTCACGATCTAAAGTCACCCTTCCACTACTTTATATATTTCTCATAATCTCTCAAATAGGAAAACGAAAATTTAAACACTTTTAAATTTTACAATGAAAAGTAGATCCAATCAACATTATACTCAAGCCTTACACTTTAACGATATTAGTCTTTATAAAACTCAAAAGGTAGATAACTCTTGTCAATTGCATCTTATGCAACTCTTACTTTTAATCCTAAATACACCTTATCCTTACACTTTAGCGATATTGGGTAAGTGTATTCTAAATTTATTTGTCAATAATCAAATATAAGTTATTGATATTACCCTAACACTTTAGGGATATTGGATAATACTTTTGTTTATATTTGTCTCATCTCATTGATGAACACTTAAAATTACACATTTATTAAGGATTTTATATCATTGTTTTATATTACTAGTATCTTTAACCCCCCTTAACTTAAGTATGTTTACAATATGTACCTAATTAGCTTTTTCTTGTTTTGTGGTAGGTTCAGTAAAATAGGCATAACTTTCTACATAAGAATCAAATTAGAGTGATTATTAATCCTATGAAAAGCTGACTCAATAGGCTAACATATTGTATTCACAAGACATTCAAAATTTGAGCATTTAGAGATAAAAATGGCCTAAAATAGAACTGATCTGCAGTTTAGGCCTATTCCCAACAGTCATCAGTATTTGGCCTATAACTATAGAAATAAGTATCTAATATGTATGAGACAACTCAATTTAAAAAGATGCGAGAATTATCTACAAGTTTGAGTTTTTAAGTGACAGCTAATTCGGACCATATCAATTTCAAATTGGATAATCAAGTGGATGTATTATTGATAATCAATGCAAATTAGTTGCCACACTTCTTGACTTTTATCATCCATATGGTTCCTTCTTTATTTATCTTGATTTATCCATATTTTTCTATAAATAGGTAGCTTATTTATGCCTAAAGTATGTAATTAGAGAGTTAAAGTTTACTTCAAAATACTTATCTTTTATATTATCTCTTTGTAATATTATTTCTCTTTTTTACTATTCTAAAGTCATGTTATCTCTTCTTCCATCTCTTTTCTTTTTATTTATTTTTATTATGTCGAAGTAATATTATTTTTTGTAAGTTGACAGGGTGAAACTCTTGGTAAGGTAATAAGATATACTTAAGTCTTATTCATGAATTTAATGTTTCATTCTTAAGTTATGCAAATTTATAAATTATGTATTTATTTTGTTTGTAATATTAATACCCTTTCTTGTAAAGTGTTGTATCTTGATTTATTATAGGCAATTTTTATAGTTGGCACAATAAATTCTTGAAACAATTTACAAGATTTGGAGTAAATATCATTTCTTGTAAAGTGAGAGTTTTGATTTATTGTAGACAAATATAAAGATTGGTATAATAAATACTTGAACTCATTTATAAGATTTGGTGTATAATAATTGAAAGAAAGAAATACTAGTTAATATATAAATGGCGGTGAACTTTAATTGTTATATTTTTCGATTGGAACCTCTTTTGTGTGAAGATTCTAACTGAGTTATAAAAAGAGTTGAATATATTCATATTTTATATGCCAAAAGTGGATCCCCTTAACCTTAACTTTTATTTTAATTGGTTAATTGATATATTATTTACAAATATCTTATACTGTTTTAATTGTCTGTAAAGTATTTATAGTTTGTAATTTTAATTTCATTTCCCTGTGGATTTACCCCGTTCTCACCGGGTTATTTATTACTTCAACAATTCTATACTTGGGAATAAACTCCTATATTCTAGACGTGTCAAGTTTTTGGCGCCGTTACCGGGGAAGTGAAATTAATAATTTTGTTTTATTTTGTTTGTTTGTTTATTTTATTTTTATGGAGGGCTAAGCCTCTTAACTTGCTTTACTTTATTTATTCTTCATTTGTTATTTTCATAGAAGGTTAAGCCTCATATTCTTTATTTAATAACTTTTTATATCCTAATCTAACATTTACTAATTTAACTTCTAACTATTTATTTAACTTTTATTTTTATTGTTAGCCTTGTTTATTTATTTGCCTTTATTTAATATTATTTTTTCTTATTTGTAAAATATATTGTTATTGTATTTTGTTTTATTTCTTTGTATGAGTGATTGGTTTCGAGATTCTAATTCTCATTGTTTGGTAAAAGGTAATTTCAGAACTTCCTTTGATAATTTGTTGGATTCTCCTTCATCTTCTTATTCTTCACCAATTAACACCATGACCGAAAAACAAATTGAAGGAGTTATAGACCAAAGGGACAATCAGTCCCAACATAATAACCATAACTGACCTAGGACACTTAAAGACTACATGAACCCTATACGACCGGTGCACAATCTTGCTTAATTTTTCCTCTAGATGCAACACATTTTAATTTTAAGCCGGGAATTATCCAACTTTTACTCATTTTTCATAGCTTAGATGCAGAGAACCCTTACCTACATCTAGGAGAATTTGAAGAAGTGTGTAACACGTATAATGACCAAAATTGTAGCATGAACACAATTTGTGTAGTAACCAGTATCCATAACCAGTAAGAATATGTATATTTATATATATAAATATACGTATTTTATTTGTATGTGGGTGATCCTTGATTTATATATTGTTATTAGTAGTGTTTTTATAGGTTAAGGATATACTATTAGTATTGGGTTTATTTGCAAGACTTTGGAATTATTTTAGGGACCAAATTGTTATACTTTGAAAGTTTTGGGGGTGAATTCGTAAATACCAAAAATTAACCACTTAGTATAAAAATACACTTTTAAAAACCCTAATTCTCTCATTTTGGTCGAGCTACCCATTTTTAGAGAGAGAAGAGAGAAATAAAGGAGAGAGAAAGAGAAGAAGAAGAAGAAAAAGAAGAAGAAAATGAGAATTTTGGATCTTTAGAGGTATATCACAACTAATTATCAATTTATTGGTGTTAATTAAGTTAATTTCTTTAAGTTTTGATTTCTGGAAATATGTATAATTAAGGATTTGATGTGTATTTCGTTTGATGTTGTGAGAATTGATGATGATCTATAAGATAGTTTGATAAATCATGATGAATTATGGAATTTCTGCTGGATAACCTCTTGATCTAGGAATTTTATAAATTGTTGTGATTCGATTCTGATTTTGAATTTTGAGTATATGAAATTAGACATGTTTAGGATCATCTGAGACTTTGAATCGACTGAAAATCTCGGAAATTGAATTTGTAGTGAATTTACCAAAATGACCCTGGAATTCTGGAAATTTCCTGTGTAAACAGTATGATACAGTGGAAAATAATTTTTGACCTGCTGAATGATCTTTAAAAATTATGAATTTGTGGAATACGATAATTTTATATGTCTAATATGATATACTCGGAATTGAGAATTTGGATCAATGTGGTTGAAGTGTTATGAATTTCTAAAGTGTATCAGCTCATTGTAGTATTTGATTAACAGATTTTTAAAGTTATAAAATAAAATAGTTTTAAAATACTTTTGGCAGTTATTTGGAAGCCAAATATTTATCATGGACTGAGATATGTGTCAAGAGTAATTATATGGTAGTTTTATAATTTTTGAGTTAGTATATGATTTTATAAAATTGGGAGATTGAATACTGTTCAGTAAGTATCTTGATCCTGTCAGGTTTGTAGTTTGGATTCGATGGTGTGTATGGAATGGATTGTGTAGGAATTTTGATATAATATTCATATATAAGAAGTATATATGAGTCAAGAATGATATATTCTGATTTCGGAGTAATTGGACATCATTTGATGTATTAGAAAATTTTGTTAAGTGTAAGTGGTCAGAATGACAAGTTTTGAGAAATCAAGTATTTAGACCAATTTGATGTGTTAAATGCATTGTGTATAATTTTGTAAGCTATTTAAGTATTTGTGTGAATTGTGAGGCTTATGAAAGGATTGATCTCCATTGATAGGTTAAGGAGATTTAAGCCTTGTAGCTGTAAGTGCTAAGAGGTAAGTATACTAGACTTACTACTGGAATCACAATAAACATAATAATTGTTTTGTATGATTTTGTAAATGGGGTTAAGAATATGTTTATGATATGTCAAAGTATATTTTGATATGAAATGTGAGTATATGTTTATGAATGTGAGCATTGACATTGAGCATGGACATACATGTGTTTTTTGAAAGAAAGCTTTTGAAGTGTAATATGTCCATGAGAAATATTTTGTGATTTGAGGGTACTTGAACTCACTGTTAACTTAGTAGGCATTTTATGTGATTTGTGGAGCCTTTATGTGTGGCCTTTCCTTCGGGATTGGTATATGTTATGTGTTCCGTATGTAGGGAGGATCCTATTGGTACCTAAAGGAAGTGTGAGTCATCACATTCGTGTGGTGGCGTATTGGTACATGTGAGAGGACTCACCGATGATCAGGGTGAGGGTTTGGCTTTTACCTTCGGGCATAAGCGTTATATATGTGTGATTTAAAGACCTCACTTGTACTATTCCTCTCATACGGTATGTCACCTACGAGTGACATTTGGCTCATTATGTGATATGTGATATGTAAGTCCTACTAAGTAGTAGTTGAGTAATGGTATTCCTATTATGTGTTTTGAAAGAATGTGTAAGCGCTTACATGATATGTGATTTGATAAGATTATGATTTTGATTGATCACAGCATATCATACATATGCATTGTGTACATATATGTATTTGTATTTGATATATGAAAAATTAGTATGCTTACTGAGTTTTATACTCATTATAGTTTATGGTGATTTCAGGTAAATAAGGTACATGTGTGCTTAGCGGATTTGGCAAGGCTTCTGCTGTTCCTTGGGTTCCCTAAGTTGCTAGGTTGTTGTGTGTTTCATTTGGGGACACGTGGGATAGGATATTTGGTTTGTCCCTATTGAATAAATACTTATGTATTATTTCATTGTGTGTGGATTGGATTTGGTTTAAGTTTTATAAAGTGTGGTTATTGGATGATTTTAAGTAAGAATTTGCAATGGATATATTCTGGGCTCCCGGTAACAAAGTTGCTACTGGTGACGTAGTAGAGTGTTAATCTCTGAGAAAACTCTGCGTATCTCCGGTTTAATAATTGTCCCAGTCATAATTCAATTGCTATAATTCTGAAAGAAATTAAAATGAATGTTTAAGTATTATTGAATGAATGTAAGTGATGTCGTGTGTCAGATCTTTTGGGTCTGGGGCGTGACAGCTTTTATTGGTATCAGAGCTAAGATATGATTCTGTAGACTTTTAAGTGTCGAGTCAAGGGAACCGAGCAGATGCCAAATCCTTAGGATCGTATTTGTAGCTTTGTTGTGTAAAAGTTTGACATATTCCTTAAATTTTGTATGATTTTGTGAAGATGACACATTATGCAAGAGCTGCTAAGACTGTTGTTGTTGTGGATAATGGTACCTTGTGGATCTTAATGTTACCATTTAGATTTTTTTTTAAATTATGACTAATATGCTTAGTAAGAATGATGTTGAATATCTTATAATGATAATTTGCATGTCGTAGAGCAAATTGAGATAATTTTCTCAATGACAAAATGTAGAGAAATAGAGTATTGAAGACATCAATTGAAACAACTTTTATTGAAAAAGAAAACAACAACAATAGCAGCAACAAAAATACAGTAGAGGCTACGGAGTGAGATTTAAGTCTATTTTGCGCTTCTTCTGACTGTCATGAGTAGACCAATCTAACTGATGCAATGTTGGATTAGACAGAGGAATAAAAGACTGTAATTGATCAATCAGTTGATCAACAGTTGGAGCTGAAATAAGAATCCGTCGTGCTAGAAGTGGGATGAATTGTGTTCCCGCTGCATAGTCAAGAAAAGATATCAACCCGTCGTAAAAACCATTAACATTTAACAAACCAATGGGTTTTTGGTGGATTTGTAATTGTGCCCATGAGACAATTTGAAAAATTTCCTCCAAGGTCCCGAAACCTCCTGGTAGAGCTATGAAAGCATTTGCATGCCCAAGCATTTGAGCCATTCGTTCGTGCATAGATGAGACTTGTAACTCATCCCCAACTGTTTTTCCTACAATATTTTCAATAGCTAGAGGTTTTGGAATGATACCCAAAACGCGACTACCATTATTGTGTGCTACTTTTGCTACAGACCCCATTAACCCACGGTTACCTCCTCCATATACTAGATGTATATTTCGCTCAGCTAATACCTTACCGAGATTTTCTGCAACTTTTGTAAATTCTTCGGTATTTCCAGGGTTGGATCCACAAAAGACACAAATTTTTGTGAATCGACGAGCTGAGGTTTCCTCCATTGTTATGCTCACCCTAATCTTTGAATATTTTTGAGTTTGTATAAGGATGCAATAATAATGTATTTATAGAGAAACAAATTGATAATAGCTGTGGAGCATATGTGTAAGTATGTTCAAGTATATATTTTTCTCGATTCTTGTGAGGCAAAAAAAAAAAAAAAAAAAAGAAAAGAAAAGAAAAGAATCAGTTTTATTTTATCATTTTATAAGGGACAATAGGCCGCAAAATCTTGAATAAATATATGTTGATATGTAAGTGTGATAAAAATTGTGTCGGAAGTGTGATAAGTTAGGTAAGATAATTAAGAAAAGTCAATAAAGGCCTATTTCATAGATTTAGGGTCTTAGCCATTTTGGCACTAATGGTCGACAATACATCAATGACTTGAAGACTTTTTGAGCTAACAATTGGACTTTGGACATGAGGCCAAATTAACTTTATTAATTACAAAGATTTTGTGGTCTTAACATTAATTTTTGGCCGATAGATTAAAAGCAGATATGAAGAAAGATAAAGCACACTTGACATAAAGATAAAGCAGTAATCAGTCTCTCTTTGATGTGATAGAGCAACACGGATCTAGTTTCTGTGAAAATAGAAACAGCAATGTAGGTCAAAATGAGTCTCCTTGGTCGCTTTCATCTGTGTCGTATCCGTGAGAGAGGAACTTATGGAGTTGTTGTTCCCATACATTGAATGAGGGCTCTGGCGGAGTGGAATGTGGGTCTACCATATCTTGATCTTCTCCAGGTGAGCTGGTCTGGATGAGGGATGTGCTGGCTTCCTCTTGGATTTGGGTGTCGGTTGGATAAGGTTGGGAGTCTTGAAAGAGGGATAAGTCAAGATTGGGTTGGTGTTGGTCAAGTTCTGTCGGGACAACTGGCTGAGATTGAGTAGGTTCTGTCGGGACAACTGGCTGAGATTGGGTAGGTTCTGTCGGGACAGTTAGCTGAGGCCATTGGTGAAGGTTATCCATTGCTTGTCTGTATCTGGCATAATAAGTCATGTTTGGGATATGGTGATGATGAGTAGAGTAATCTGTATTTCTGAGATGTGAAAGATGATATTTTTGTCTTTGTTGGAATTTGAGTATATTGGCAAAATTCAGTTCTTCTGCAAAGTCATCTTCAACCTGTTCCCAAGGTGCAGCATCTTCTGGGGAGATCCAAACGGATGGAGGAATTATCTGGTTTTCTTGAGCAAGAATTCTTTCAAGTTCTCTCTTTTGCTGGATTACTTCTTCAGGCCAGAGCTTAATTGATCCCTTTAGTGAAAGGGTAAATGTGAAGTAATCCTTAACAGTGGGGTAATAATGAATCTCGTGATCTGAAATAATCATACCCTTCCGTTGGAGAAGTAAGACTGACCAAAGATGTTGTCTGGGGACTGCAGCATTTGTGTTGTTTGCAATCATGTATTGAAATTTAGTTATCCACCATGTCTTTGGGTAAAACCATTGGAGAAAAATCAGGGCTGGATGATCTTCATCACATTTTTCTAATTTTTGGAGGGTTCTAAGTAATGGGAATTCCATGGCGATTATATACAGATCCAACAGGTACCATAACAAGTAAAGGACAGGTTTGGACCATTGGGAAAATGGGAAAAAAGAGTGCAGGTGAAAGAAAGGGTATTCTAAGTTGAACAAAGGGCCACCAAGAACTGTGAGGCCGTGTTCTTGGACTGCTAAGATGGCGTAGTGTCTGATGAATTCTTTGGCACGGGAATGAAGTGTTCTGGTTTTGATTAGGTCTGGAAATTGTGGTGGAGAAAAAGGAACAGGAGGAGTTATGATAATGGGATTCATTATGAAGATGGTAAGAAGGTTGGTTTTATTTATTGCTAGAAAAGTGATTATGGGGTTTAGGCTATTTATAGAGTTTTATGAAAGAAAATCAATAATCGTTTTGTCCTTTCCTTTTACGTGGATGACGTTAAAGGAATAGTTAAAAGAATCATATTTGCCATCGCAGTAATTGTGCTAGTAGAATCTTTTCTATTTGAAATCGAGCATATTAGAAAAAGCAGACATGTCAATCTCAATGAGAAAATGATGTCCAATAAGGTGGACTATTTTTTTTAAGAGTTAAAGTAAGAGATATAATGTTAAGATCTATAGTTTAAGAATCAGTTGAACTAAAGGTCTTTTTATTGAAGTTGATTTTTGATCGTTTAAGATAATGCTTTCAATATTCTGATTTGAATGACAACTTAGTTGCGTAGAAATACTACATTTTTTTTTTTTGAATGATATCAAGGTAGTGAATGATATTATGACGTATGAGTATATGTTGAAGGGATTAAAATTTTTAAAGGAGTTAAGAATTTTATGTAAGAGATTAGTATGGGTATTCTACATCTATGTTATTCTTTAATGAATGAAAGGTGAAGTGTATAGATACCCATTAAATATTGAACGAATGGGAAAAAAAGAATAAAAATATGTGTGTATAATTTTATAAGTCCATAATGTGTGTCATATGTTTATTTTATGGATATATGTTTCGTACTCCTCTCGTATACTCAGCTATGAGCCAACTTAGAGATAATCTAACATATGAATGAGTATTTATTAGGATTTTGGACCACAATGAGCAAATCCTATATACAAGGAAGATTGCTTTGTAAATGTTTTATGAATAAACTATACAGTTGAAAAGGAAAATTGAGAATGAGAAGAAGAAATGAGATCTAAGTATCCTCATCTATGTGCTTAAGTTATGAATTTCGAGGACGAAATTCTTATAAGGAGGGGAGAATTGTAGTAACCAGTATCCATAACCAGTAAGAATATGTATATTTATATATATAAATATACGTATTTTATTTGTATGTGGGTGATCCTTGATTTATATATTGTTATTAGTAGTGTTTTTATAGGTTAAGGATATACTATTAGTATTGGGTTTATTTGCAAGACTTTGGAATTATTTTAGGGACCAAATTGTTATACTTTGAAAGTTTTGGGGGTGAATTCGTAAATACCAAAAATTAACCACTTAGTATAAAAATACACTTTTAAAAACCCTAATTCTCTCATTTTGGTCGAGCTACCCATTTTTAGAGAGAGAAGAGAGAAATAAAGGAGAGAGAAATAAAGGAGAGAGAAAGAGAAGAAGAAGAAGAAAAAGAAGAAGAAAATGAGAATTTTGGATCTTTAGAGGTATATCACAACTAATTATCAATTTATTGGTGTTAATTAAGTTAATTTCTTTAAGTTTTGATTTCTGGAAATATGTATAATTAAGGATTTGATGTGTATTTCGTTTGATGTTGTGAGAATTGATGATGATCTATAAGATAGTTTGATAAATCATGATGAATTATGGAATTTCTGCTGGATAACCTCTTGATCTAGGAATTTTATAAATTGTTGTGATTCGATTCTGATTTTGAATTTTGAGTATATGAAATTAGACATGTTTAGGATCATCTGAGACTTTGAATCGACTGAAAATCTCGGAAATTGAATTTGTAGTGAATTTACCAAAATGACCCTGGAATTCTGGAAATTTCCTGTGTAAACAGTATGATACAGTGGAAAATAATTTTTGACCTGCTGAATGATCTTTAAAAATTATGAATTTGTGGAATACGATAATTTTATATGTCTAATATGATATACTCGGAATTGAGAATTTGGATCAATGTGGTTGAAGTGTTATGAATTTCTAAAGTGTATCAGCTCATTGTAGTATTTGATTAACAGATTTTTAAAGTTATAAAATAAAATAGTTTTAAAATACTTTTGGCAGTTATTTGGAAGCCAAATATTTATCATGGACTGAGATATGTGTCAAGAGTAATTATATGGTAGTTTTATAATTTTTGAGTTAGTATATGATTTTATAAAATTGGGAGATTGAATACTGTTCAGTAAGTATCTTGATCCTGTCAGGTTTGTAGTTTGGATTCGATGGTGTGTATGGAATGGATTGTGTAGGAATTTTGATATAATATTCATATATAAGAAGTATATATGAGTCAAGAATGATATATTCTGATTTCGGAGTAATTGGACATCATTTGATGTATTAGAAAATTTTGTTAAGTGTAAGTGGTCAGAATGACAAGTTTTGAGAAATCAAGTATTTAGACCAATTTGATGTGTTAAATGCATTGTGTATAATTTTGTAAGCTATTTAAGTATTTGTGTGAATTGTGAGGCTTATGAAAGGATTGATCTCCATTGATAGGTTAAGGAGATTTAAGCCTTGTAGCTGTAAGTGCTAAGAGGTAAGTATACTAGACTTACTACTGGAATCACAATAAACATAATAATTGTTTTGTATGATTTTGTAAATGGGGTTAAGAATATGTTTATGATATGTCAAAGTATATTTTGATATGAAATGTGAGTATATGTTTATGAATGTGAGCATTGACATTGAGCATGGACATACATGTGTTTTTTGAAAGTGAGCTTTCCAAAATAAGATGCGTTTAACAAAGAAAGCTTTTGAAGTGTAATATGTCCATGAGAAATATTTTGTGATTTGAGGGTACTTGAACTCACTGTTAACTTAGTAGGCATTTTATGTGATTTGTGGAGCCTTTATGTGTGGCCTTTCCTTCGGGATTGGTATATGTTATGTGTTCCGTATGTAGGGAGGATCCTATTGGTACCTAAAGGAAGTGTGAGTCATCACATTCGTGTGGTGGCGTATTGGTACATGTGAGAGGACTCACCGATGATCAGGGTGAGGGTTTGGCTTTTACCTTCGGGCATAAGCGTTATATATGTGTGATTTAAAGACCTCACTTGTACTATTCCTCTCATACGGTATGTCACCTACGAGTGACATTTGGCTCATTATGTGATATGTGATATGTAAGTCCTACTAAGTAGTAGTTGAGTAATGGTATTCCTATTATGTGTTTTGAAAGAATGTGTAAGCGCTTACATGATATGTGATTTGATAAGATTATGATTTTGATTGATCACAGCATATCATACATATGCATTGTGTACATATATGTATTTGTATTTGATATATGAAAAATTAGTATGCTTACTGAGTTTTATACTCATTATAGTTTATGGTGATTTCAGGTAAATAAGGTACATGTGTGCTTAGCGGATTTGGCAAGGCTTCTGCTGTTCCTTGGGTTCCCTAAGTTGCTAGGTTGTTGTGTGTTTCATTTGGGGACACGTGGGATAGGATATTTGGTTTGTCCCTATTGAATAAATACTTATGTATTATTTCATTGTGTGTGGATTGGATTTGGTTTAAGTTTTATAAAGTGTGGTTATTGGATGATTTTAAGTAAGAATTTGCAATGGATATATTCTGGGCTCCCGGTAACAAAGTTGCTACTGGTGACGTAGTAGAGTGTTAATCTCTGAGAAAACTCTGCGTATCTCCGGTTTAATAATTGTCCCAGTCATAATTCAATTGCTATAATTCTGAAAGAAATTAAAATGAATGTTTAAGTATTATTGAATGAATGTAAGTGATGTCGTGTGTCAGATCTTTTGGGTCTGGGGCGTGACAATTTGACTTAAGCGTCTTTCTTTTTCTTTAAAACATAAAGCTAAAATAATGCTACAAAATCTTAGGCCATGATCAATTTCTTTATTGGATGAGATGTAACAACAATTCCTAAAAAAATGTTTTCCTCCCTATAGAATAAATTCTTTCAAAAGACAAATTGCCACTTTTGCCCAAAAATAAGGAGAGACCCTTTACTAATATTGGAAAATGTATAAAGAATTACTTAATACCTATCCCCATCATGGCTTTGAAACTTAGAGATTAGTCTCAAATTTCTACGATGGCTTAACACCCCAAGTTAGGCAAATGGTAGACATTATGTGTAATGAAACATTTGAGGATAAAGACTCAGAAATGCAATGAATTATCTAGACTTATTAGCAGAAAATGCTTAAAATTAGGACACTAATGGTACCTGTGAGGCAACTAGCAAAACTCAAACCACTATATCTAGTGGGAGTATTTACGATATTAGGGAAGACTATAACCTTGAAGTCAAATTAGCATCCCTAGTTAGAAAAGTGGAAACCTTAGAAATGAAAAAGAGTGGTGTTTACGCTCAAAATATAACGCGGCTATCGTAGTATAGATTGAGGTGTCGATCCCACGAGGAAGCTCTTGGAAAAATAGGTTAGTGAAGTAAAATATTAAAGCAGTAGCAAAGGGTTAATTGATTTAAACGGATGAGATAGAATTATCTATAAATTGAGGAAAATGTCTTATGATGATTTAAGCAAGGCTTTGAGAATCACAATTATGCTTTATAAATCTACTCTATACTTTGATTCGATATTTATAACTCAACTGAAAGTTTCACATCCCAGACAATCAATCGGAAGGTATGTAATATATAGCACATTTGATAACACATGTATTTGATTTAGTTAAACTCTTTGCAAGCATTAACACACATTATGTTATTTATACAAGTTATCTAAGATCGACAATATATCATTTTGACAATATTGCAGTAAAAGATTAACTTGAATATCAAACATTTATTGCCCTTACATGTTATCCAAGATCGACAATATATCAAATTGACAATACTGCAGTAAAAGATTAACATATAAAACAATGTAACCAGTAACAATTATAAATCAACATGAATTACATAAGAAAAGCATGACTGAACATATATGAGACATGAGAATTATAACCTCTGGATTATAGAAAATAAAATAGATAAGAGTTTAATCAAAACCAAACTTACAACATTTATAGCTCTTGACACCGAATCAAAGCATGAAAGTAGATTTACTACACATAAAAGTTCATCTCTTAGCCTTGCTAGGAACTCTAGCCTAAATTACAATACATGTTAATGAGAATGAAAAAAGAGAGAATTCTCTATTAAAAATGTCCTAAGGGTCTCCTTATATAGGCAATGAATGGTCATATGTCATGGATGACATCAATCTTCAATAATTTTAAGCCAATAACTCTTGTATCCACTTGCAGCACGTTTTTGATAATCTAAATGATCAATTTAGCTTCTGTAGCCGACATGAAAGTTGTATAATTTTGACTCTTCTTTCCATAGGCACTAATTTCATGCAAATTGGATGAGTATCCAATGAGATATGAGCAAAATTCCAAAGATACATCAGAATTCGGCCAACAACCATTTTACCCACTTGCAATGCGATTTGGTCCATGATAACGGCTGATTTGGACTTTACTATAAACATACGAGTTGTTGATAGTTAAGTCACCAATTCACAACTTCAAGAATTATACCCATTGAGTACTTAGTTTGGGAGATACGGTTCAAATACGTGAGTTGGGTCAAGCTGGGTAAGAGTTGTAGTCCGATTCTGTTGTATCTCAATTTTTGGCCCATAACATGTTGAATTTGGCTTTTCCACTATTCTTCAAATTTGTGTAAGATTGAGTCATGTTGCACTAGGTTCAAGAATTTCTTCATTTCGATTTCTACATTGAGAGTTATGTCCAATTTACCTAAACCTGTCCAAATAACATTCATTAATCACAATTTAAGGAGAACACTTTATTTCAAGCTAAAAATACAGAAAATACTAAAATTAGTGACATTAAATGGTGATTGAATCTTTTAACAACATGCATTTTCATGTGTTCATCAAGTGGTCAATTAAAATCTGTTCAAGAAATTATGTGTCACATATATGAAATCCATGATCACTCTACCAATGATTGCCCAACTTTACCTGAATTTAGGGAATGTCTCTATGAACAAGACAATGTTCTAAACACGTTCAAACAGTCAAACAATAACCCATATTCACAAAACTATAATCTTGATTAGAGAAATCACCCAAATTTTAGTTAGAAGAATGACACTCAAGCACAGGCTTTACAGCCATGTTTTCAACCACACCAAAAATTTCAAAACCATCAAGATTATGCACCATATGTCCTACCTCATAAGAAAAATCTTGAAAACACTTTGCATGCATTCATTGAAAAGCAAGAGTCTATTAATTCTCAAAATGCTCAAACATTTGCTAATTTAAAAGATACTCTTGCTAAATTTGCATCCACACTGAACATTCATGAGAGAAAAAAATTTCCTTCTCAACCATAACCAAACCCTAAAGGATAACATAGCTCAAATGCATGTAGTTCAGGAAACTGACACATGGATCAAGTTAAAGCAGTTATCACTCTTCAGAACAGTAAGATTGTTGAAAAACACATTCCTGAACCTTGTGAGAATGATGGATCAATCTTTAAGGGTAAAGAAAGCGTTAAACCTATATATACTGAAGAAAACACAAAACTCTCACCCTACCCTCATTTCCTCATGCATTACGTAATGTTAAAAAATTGAATCATAATCCAAAAAATTTTGAAATCTTCAAATAGGTAAAAGTTAACATTCATTTATTGGATGCTATTAAACAGGTTCCCTTTTATGAAAATTTGTAAAGGATTTATACACAGTAAAAAGAAAACTAAATATGAAAATGAAAGTATTTATTGCTGAACAAGTATGTGTCATTCTTCAAAACAACAATGCTTTGAAATATAAAGACCCTGGTTGTTCTACAATTTCATGTATTATTGAAAGTCATAAAATTGAACAAGCCTTACTTGATCTTAGTGCTAGTGTGAATTTACTGCCATATTTAGTTTATCAACACCTCAATCTCGGTAAGTTAAAACCAACTTTTGTAACTCTTTTGCTTGCTGATAGATCAATAAAAGTGCCAAGAGGGATAATGAAAGATGTTTTAGTTCAAATTGATAAATTCATATATCCTATGAATTTTATTATTTTAGACACAGAACCTATTAAAGGATGTAATCCAGTAGCTGTTATTTTGGGTCATCATTTTTAGCAACTGCTAACGCTTTGATTAATTACAAGAATGAAGTAATGGAGCTTTCATTTGGAAACATGACACTTGAGCTCAATGTTTTCAATATGTGTAAGCAACTACATGAGGGAGAGGATGAAAGTGAAGAGGCCGACATTATGAAAATGATTGTGGATGATTATATTCAAAAAGGGAGTTTTACCGATTCCTTAAAAATGTGTTTAATAAATTTATTTGAGTCAAATATACAATTAGATTCTGAAATCTCTGACATAGATTCTTTACTTGACTATGCACAGGTGATTGAAAATAAAGGATGGAAACCAAAGTTTGAAGAATTATGAGAAAATAAGGATAAACAGAACAAAATTTCGAAGTTAGAGTTGAAACCTCTACCTAAAGAACTGAAATATGCATTTCTTGGAAAAGAAACAAACTTACCCGATGGTAATCTCTTCTACACTCACAAGCGAAGAAGAAGGTAAGTTAATTGAAATATTGAAAATGCATAAAAAAAATGCAATTGGATATACTTTAAAAGATATAAAAGGCATTAATCATTTGATTTGCACACATAGAATACACCTAGAGGATAATGCCAAAATTACCCAACAACCTCGAAGGAGATTAAATCTACATATGAAAGAGGTAGTGAAAGCTGAAGTTCTCAAATTACTTGAAGTAGGAATCATCTATCCTATCTCAGATAGTAAGTGGGTAAGTCCTACTCAGGTAGTACAAAAAAAATCTAGAATCACAATCATTGAAAATAAAAAAAGTGAGTTAATACCAACTCGAGTCTCATCTAGTTAGAGGATGTGCACAGAGTATAGGAAGTTAAATTCGACCACTAGAAAAGACCATTTTCCCTTACCATTCCTTGACCAAATTTTAGAAAGAATAGCAAGACATCCCTACTATTACTTTTTAGACAGTTATTCTGGCTATCATCAAATTCCTATAGCACTAGAGGACAAAAAAAACACTACATTCACATGACCTTTTCTTTTAGAAGGATGCCTTTTAGACTTTATAATGCCCCAACAAATTTTCAAAGATGTATGTTAAGCATTTTTAGTGACATGGTTGAGCATTATTTAGAAGTTTTCATGGATGACTTAACTGTGTTTGGAAATTCTTTTGATAATTGTCACGAAAATTTAAAAGATGCCTTAAAAAATGTGAAGAAAATGGTCTTGTATTGAATGGGAAAAATGTCATTATATGATTATTTCTAGAATTATTTTAGGATATGTAGTGTCTTTTAAAGGAATTGAAGCGGATAAGGCAAAAGTCGAACTCATTGCTCATTTTCCCCCACAAACAATAGTCAGAGAAGTCCGATCTTTTTTAGGACATGCTGGATTCTATAAGAGGTTTATAAAAAAATTTAGTGCTATATCTAGACCACTTTGTAATCTCTTAACAAAAGATGTATCATTTAATTGAACTCAAGAGTGTCAAAATTCATTTGAAAAATTAATTGACCTCTTAACATCTACTCTTATCATACAATCTCCTGACTGGTCTTTACTTTTTGAGCTCATGTGTGATGCCAGTGACTATACTGTTGGTGCTGTATTGGGACAAAGAAAGGAAGGTAAACCCTATGTAATTTATTACATAAGTAGAAATTTAAACAATGCACAACCGAATTACACAACAACTGAAAAAAGACTACTTGCTGTAATATTTGTATTAGACAAATTTTGTTATTACTTAATTGGTTCTTCAACTGTTGTGTTTACTGAGCATGCTGTTGTAAGGTATTTAATGTCAAAACAGGATGCAAAAGTAAGACTGATTAGATAGATTCTATTGCATCAAGAATTTAATATCACTATCAAGGATAAGAACGAAGTTGAAAATGTTGTTGCAAATCACTTATCAATACTCGCATCAGATTCATCAACAGAAATAACACCCATTAAATATTCTTTTCTCGATGAATTTTATTTTCTATTGTTACAATGCCTTGTTATGCTAATATTGTTAATGTTTTTGTAATAGAAGAAATTCCACCTCAATGGAACGCTCAAGACAAAAAGAAAATTTTAACTGAGTAAGAAAGTTTTATTAGGATGATCCTTATCTCTTCAAATATTATCCTGACCAAATATTTCGAAGATGTATACTAGATAGTGAGGTAAGTAAAGTTATTGAATTTTGTCATTCTGAAACATATAGGGGACATTTCTCATCAAAGAAAATAGCTGCAAAAATCTTGTAATGTGGTTTTATTGGCTCACTTTATTTAAAAATACACATGCATTTTGTATAACGTGTGAAAATTATCAAAAGTTGGGATCATTTCAAAATGAAACACAATGCCTTTGAACCTCATTCTTGTTATTGAAATCTTTGATTGTTGGGAAATAGATTTCATAGGACCATTTTTGCTATTATTTAGATTTACGTATATCTTAATCGCAGTAGATTATATCTTAAAATGGATTGAGGCTATTCCATGTTAAAATAATGACTATAAAACAGTCATAAATTTTTTGAAAGAAAATATATTGAGTCGATTTGGAATCCCTCGAGCCATTATAAGTGATGAGGGCAAGCACTTTTGTAATATGCCATTTGAAATATTGATAAAAAAATATGGTATTACTCATAAAAGTATCACCCCTTATCATCCTCAAACAAGTGGACAAATTGAGCTAACAAATAAGGAGATAAAATAAATTTTGGAAAAAACAGTAAATCTAAATCGTAAAGATTGGTCTTTAAGACTTAATGATGCACTTTGGGCTTATAGAACTGCTTTTCAAACTTCATTAGGTATGTCTTCTTATAGGATAATTTATGTAAAACTTTGTCACTTACCTATAGAACTTGAGCATAAAGTCTATTGAGCCATTAAAACTTTCAACGCAAATCTTGATTCTGCTGGACAGATATGTAAATTAAAAATAAACGAACTTGAATAATTTAGAAATGATACATATAAGAATTAAAAATTTATAAAGCTAAAATCGAACCTTTTCATGATCAAAAACTGCAAAGAAAAATATTTGATGCTGATAGAAAAGTTTTGCTTTATAATTCTCGACTTCACATATTTTCTGAAAAATTAAGATCAAGATGGAGTGGTCTTTTTATTGTGAAATATGTGTATCTATATGGAATAATTGACATTGAAAATCATAGAAATGGTAATGTGTTTAAGATAAATGGGCAAAGACTCAAGCCATTTCTAGAAAACCAAGCTTTTCATGAATAATTTGTGTCCTTGTCTAACCCTTGTTACTAGACCAATTAATCTTTGTCTTACATATTTACATATTTATATATATTTATTCTTCTTCTAACTTTTGTTTTTAATTTTTACTTGCAGGTTAATTTAAGTATTTTTGCTAAAGTTTTGTTTTGCACACCGATTAAGTGGTGGATAATGGTACTTCGTGATATTTCAAGTCAGTTTTCCATAATTACTGATATCTTCTATTCTTCCCCTTCCTAGAAAAAATGGATGACATTCTAATGAATTTGAAAAAACGTTTTCCTTTATTTCTTTAAAATGCCTTAAAGAATATTTATCAAGTAAGATGTGAAAGATTAAGGTTATTAATGATTATGTATATACCTGCTGATGTACGTTGGATAATTGAAGTCAAAGTTTGATTTGCAGATGAGTTTTCAGACTCATTAATTTCCTACATGCATAGCTTAGGTAAAATCTCTTTAGATGATATCTTATCGACTCTTGAGACGCATCATACTAAATATGTGCATATTTCAATTTGTGAATATAGGACATATTTTTAAAAGAATATGGGCGGTACAATCTCGAAAATCTGACTTTAAAAGACCATGTTTGCCAATTTATAAGAAAATTGGATGGGAAGCGTATCCCCGACCCATAGAGGGCATTTAAGCCGTTTCTGGATATAAAACCAGAGGAATATATGAGCTACAATCACAATTGCTTGTACATATTTATTGTAATTGTTATTTTTTAAATATTTCATTTCAACCTCAAATGTCTTCTTTAACAACCAACCACCCACAGTCGATTTTGAAAATTTTGCATCTTATCCATTAACAACTAACTACCTATGTGACTTATCTTTACAACACCTTTTGGCTTTATAAATACATTATATTTTTTTTGCATCTTCATACAAACTTAAAATCATTCAAGAGAGAGGATGAGTGTAATAATGGAAGGAACATCAACTAGTCAATTAATAAAAAAATTTATCTTTAGTGAATCTAACCCTAGAAAAACTAGAAAGTTTGTAGGAACAGCATAAACCCTTGGTAAGGTATTAGCTGAGCGAAAACTTCATTTAGTATATGAAAGAGGTAGTCTTGGATTAATGAGATGTATGGCAATAGCTACACAAAAAAAAGGCAGTTGAGTTTTGGGTCTCATACCGAAAGCTCTAGTTGTTGGAAATATTGCAGGAAAAAAATTAGGGATGCGTTATAGGTATCATCAATGTATGAGCGAATGTCTTTTATGCTTTGGAATGTTGATTCCTTCATAGCTCTACCTGAAGGTTTTTGAACTTTAGAGGAATTTTTTCAAATTATCTCATGGGCACAATTGTAAATCCACCCAAAACCTATTGGTTTGTTAAATGTTGATGGTTTTTATAATAAGTTGTTATCTTTTCTTGACTATGCAGTGGAAAAACAATTCATCTCATCTGCAATCCTCATTTTAAAGTATTTTGTGTGGTTTGTTTTTATTTTGTTGTAGGTTTTATTTTCAATAAAAGATGTTTCAGGTGATACCTTTTATACTCTACTCTTTCTATATTTTGACATTGAAGACAATGTCTCAATCTGGTTAGAGGGAGGATAGTTGATTTATAATGTTAGTGTTAATTTTTTTTTTGTTATCACTTTGTTCTCTAATAAAAAAAAATCATCATAAATAGCGTGAGTAAAAGATTCATTTATACATTCTTGAGATGCATTCTAGTTCTAGAATGACAGAGTAAAGAGTACATTACTGAAATTTTGAAACACATTCTAATTGGTTTATTTTTAAAGCATATTACGTATATTTGTTTGTTGCTTAAGTTTTTGGTAATTCTTGCGTAAATAAGTTTGTTTTACTATCTGAGGTATGATTTCAAAATTATTTAGTTTAATTCACTTTTTCTATCTAGGTTACTAAAGAATAACTTTTGAAATTATTTCTTGAGCACAATACTAAGCCTTGTGGTAAGATGGATGATTCAATATATATAACCAAGAGAATTTTCATGTTTAAGTATACATATTCTTTTCTGAACTCACATATCTTTTGTGAGTGAATGGAGAGGTTTGAGATAACAACTTACAAACTTTCATTGATCTTTTAAAATGATTAATTTTTATTTGGAATAACATTATTTGGGATGATGAATGATTTTGTTGCTTAACTAAAGGATGATATATAAAAAAAAAACAAAATCAAACACAAAAAAGCAAAAACAAATTTAAAAAAAAGAAGAAAAGAAGTCAATTCAGTTCAATAAAGTCTTCGTTCAATTTTAGAAGGCAAAAGTTATTAGGAAGCAATTTTATCACTGGACTCTCTATTTGTAAGATTCGCATAAAATAATTAAAGTCTTGAAGCTAGCATGTGGCAAGAATGGTTTGACTAAAAACAATTGATTTTCTTATTTTTGGATCAATATTAGTTCGTCTGTTTGTCCTTAAATGTAACATTTTCTTGATCGATTATCTGTTTTTCAACTTTATGAGTGAAATCCTAACCTGTTACATAGTTATTCACCTGTGAGGATATGAAGTTGAGGCTTTTACTTGGAGAACATTTTCAAGGCTATATATATATTGTGATTTGTGGTAAGAAGGCTTTAGCTTAATTCACACATACACAATTTTAGAAGTTATGATTGAAATAACATTTATAGCCATTATGATCTTAAACTCACGTTTTGTTTAAAATACTTAAGTAGTGTTCAAATTTTATTTATGCTTGAATTGCTATGGACTAGCAATAAGCTGGTTGGAGGGGGGAGAAGGTGATAAACACTTGAAATTACACATTTACTAAGGGTTTTATATCATTGTTTTATATTACTAGTATCTTTAACCCCCATTAACTTAAGTATGTTTACAATATTGTACCTAATTAGCTTTTTTCTGTTTTGTGGTAGGTTCAATAAAATAAGCATAACTTTCTACATAAGAATCAAATTGGAGTGATTATTGAAGAGTTGACTCAATGGGCTAACATATTGTATTTCACAAGACATTTGAAATTTGAGCATTTAGAGGGTGAACATAGCCTAAAATAGAACTGATCTGCAGTACAGGCCCAATCTCAACAGTCATCAGTATTTAGCCCATAATTGTAAAAATACGTATCTAATATGTATGAGAAACCTCAATTTGAAAAGATAAGAGAATTATGTACAACTTTGAGTTTTTGAGTGACACCTAATTCGGACTACATCAATTTCAAATTAGAAAATCAAGTGGATGCATTATTGATAATCAATGCAAATTAGTTGCCACACTTCTTGAATTTTATCATCTATATGGTTCCCTCTTTATTTATCTTGATTTATCCATATTTTTCTATAAATATGTGGCTTGTTTATGCCCGGAGTATGTAATTAGAGAGCTAAATTTTAGTTCAAAACACTTATCTTTTATATTATCTCTTTGTAGTATTATTTCTCTTGTTTACTATTCTAAAGTCATATTATCTCTTCTTCCATCTCTTTTTGTTTTTCTTTAGTTTTATTATGTCAAAGTAATTTTCTTTTTAGTAAAGTGAAAGAGTGAAACTCTTGGCAAGGTAATAAAATATACTTAAGTTTTATTCATGAATATAATGTTTCATTCTTAAGTTATGCAAATTTATATATGATGTATTTATTTTGTTTGTAATATTGATACTCTTTCTTGTAAAGTGGTATATCTTGATTTATTATAGACAATTTTTGTAGTTTGCACAATATATTCTTGAAGCAATTTACAAGATTTGGAGTAGATACCATTTCTTGTAAAGTGGGAATCTTGATTTATAGTAGACAAATATAAAGATTGGTATAATAAATACTTGAACTCATTTATAAGATTTGGTGTATAATAATTGAAAAAAATAAATACTAGTTAATATATAAATGGTGATGAACTTTAGTTGTTATATCATTTGATTGGAACTTCTTTTGTGTTAGGATTCCAATTGAGTTATAAAAAGAGTTGAATATATTCATATTTCATATGCTAAGAGTGGATCCCCCTAGCCTTTGCTTTTTTATTTTAATTGGTTAATTGAATTATTATTTGCAAACATCTTATATTGTTTTAATTATCTTTAAAGTATTTGTAGTTTGTAATTTTAATTCCATTTTCCTGTGAATTGCCCCGTTCTCATCGGGTTATTTATTACTTCGACAATCCTGCACTTGAGAATAAACTCCTATATTTCGACGTGTAACTCATGTTTAACCGACGTATTCTGAATCACACCGATAAAATCCCTCACACTTTTGTAATATTAGTAAAAATACCAAGATGATCAGACTAGTACCGTATTGACAAGGCGAACTATGTATAACATTATCTAAGAATGTGATACATTTCAATTTGATTAAGAGATATTTTTATTAAATTATCTGTATCACATCTAGACCCTGATTCAAAATCAATATTTGTTTATGCAAGCACAACTAACATCCACCGTTACAGCTCCCATTATGGTTTAACAGCATAGAAAAATATTTATAATTATTAACACATTAATATATCATATAAAATTAAATTATTTAAAGTCACATACATATATGAAAATTTGAGTGTACTGTTCGTAATGCCCCTATGCTATAAATGTTTTGAACACCTTGGTGTTCAACTTCTTGAACACCCGAATTTTATTCTATAATTCCTTGGAAAAATAAAAAGAAAAGAAAAAATAAAAAACATTACTCTTTTTCTTTTGCGCCCGGCGTTCAATCCCATAACGCCCTCGCATTCAATACTTTAACACATCAACAAGCAACTCAGTAACGCCCCGGCCTTATACTCTACAATGCCTCAGCATTAAGTTGCTTTGAAGCCTCTAGCGTTCAATAATTGAACGCCCATACGTAATGCCTTAGGGAATACACCAGCGTACAACACTTAACGCCCCTGTGTTCTACCTTAGGGAACGCTCTAGTGTTCAATACTTAAACGTTGTGGTGTTCTCAAATGCAGAACTTAGGTTGAACGCCCCAGCATTAAGCACTGAATGCTGTAGTATTCATAATCACATATGAATGCCTCAGGATTCAAATCGCAACGCCACGACGTTCACTGGATAGTAGCCATTTTCTACACTCAAAATACTTCTAAAATGCACCAAAATGCAACTCCCACTACTTTTGGGCATCCTTATTACATTATGCAACATTCCAACAACCCAGAAACACAAAAACATACTCTGATACCACTGTTAAACATGTTTTAGAGTGCATACATGTGAATTGTGTACATGTTGAAAAAATTAAATGCATATCCCACATACATGATTTGTAGCAGAATTAAATTATAATTAACATATACACTTGAAATTCAAACCATTAAAAGCTTAAGGTTATAGAAACTCACAATTGAAGAACTTTAGTGAAGAATCGCTCTTCGAAGCTCACACAGAAGTCTACCCGTGATCATTTCTAGTTTGTAAGATTCGTAGGATTACAAGAGCTAGAATGATAGCTTGTTTGATCAATTTTCAAGAAGATTGAACTCGAATGTTCTCAAATGGGTGCTGGTTTGTTAAGGAAACAAAAGGGGATTTATTTGAAACAAGTTCTAAACTTGTTTATATAGTTAGCAAAAGTGGGGGGCTAAATGTAACATTTGTAAACCTTTAGCTACCTTACTTTTTGCACGGTTAACACTTGTCACTCATGCATCCCATGCATGCTACCAAGTGTCAATAATGCAAATTCCCCATATACAACTTGTCAAACAAGTGGCCACGTGTCAAGATTCCCTTTTCCATGCAGTCGGGACCTCTTTGTAATATTTGCAAAGTATGTTTCCTACTTTCTATAGAGGTCCTGAATCATATTATGCTTTTTGAAATCATCCCAGATCGAACCATTCGATCCATCCCGTTATCTCAATACTCCAGAAGTACACTTTATATTGTGACAATCCCTAGGTTTATATTCATTTTTCTTACGAAACACTTCTACAAGTCCGTGAATAATGCCCCACACACACGTTACTGATATTACAGAACAGAGCATTGAACCATACAAGTTGAGGTTAACCATATCCATATAATCCTTCCATCACGTAATTCTAGAAGAGTAAAGATAATGATCATCATCGTCAAATCTCTATATACTTGTCCATGAACTTATCTCCAGATATGTATTTCTGTAAATAATATCCGTAAACTCCTTTATGATATTATTTATTTACAGATATTATTTAACTCTATATAGAAAAAAATTTCCCAGGGTTTGTGCTTATTGCTATAAGACTATCTAAAATACGATCTCAGAGTATTCGGATATACAACTCACCCATATGAGCTGAGGGATCACATATCTATGCATACTGGACTCCATGAGCATCGGACCATGCTTAGCGACACCAAGAGGTAAGACCATGAAAGGTTTCTGATATATGTAGAACTAAAACATGATGGATCACTCACAATCCCACTATAGCACTCAGGTCAAAGGACCACGAATACTATACAACTCGAGAAGACCCTCTGTTGACGGTTCTATGAGATGTCTATTGGAGGTCTGATAATAGCATAATGATCATAGTATTTTAGCACACTAACATGCGTAATTTTGCTTTAATCTATTTATATTTGGCTACTTATTTGTATTTTTAATCTTAAATAGGTGCGTGAAGGAAAATGTGACACATAGGATTAAATGGGAGGCAATTCGGGCGAGAAACGAGCGCGATGCGCTTAAAAAACAAAATTAGCTCAGCAGGTGACTAGACGCCGCGATGCCCAAATTAGCTAGTGAGCGCTGCAACGTCCGTCGATATTATAGCAACCCTTGTGCTCGTGCCACCCATGCGGATACTTAAATACCACTTTCAACTCTCCTATTTTGGGTAAATTCGAAGCTCCTCGAGCCTAGGGTTTCTCATAGCAACAAAAATACTATTTTGAGGAAACAATAGAGAGACTAAGCAATGGAAAAAATGCTTGTAACAAATACACATTCAAGTCAAGAGATCAAAGTGAATTTATTGAAGATTGAAGAATCAACTCTTGAGCAATCAAGACAAGATAAAAAAGAACAACTCAGGGCATCACTTGTGTTATTTTCTTCCTTAACTTTAAGAGATGATCTTGTTATGATATTTTCATATTTATGCTTTGATATTCTTGTTATGAGCATGAGCTAAATACTTTTGATCTAGGATTAGACGTTCTTGAACCTAGTATGTAATTGACTCTTTTAAACTCTTAGTTATGAACTTTTATCCCTTAATTGATTCAATCTATCTATGCTTAATACTTTCATTGTACTTAATCACTATTTTGATTTTTTAGGAACCATGATAACTTTGACAAAAGGATTCATGTGTTTGACCTAGGGTAGATTGATACATGATCATAGAGTAATATCTATGAGTTTCATCTAGGATAGACATATCTAGGTGGCATATATGGTTTGATTAGACTTATTCTTAATAAGTTGCATCTTATTCAGATTACCATAGATATATAGGTAATTGTTAGGGTGTAATATTATCATTTGACTGTCGACAAAAGCTTATGATGAATTTAGTATCTAGCCAATCAATTGATAATTAAGGAATAACTAAGGGGTTAAAGAAATTCAATGAACTACTAGGGGATACGTCAAAACCCTAGATTACTTATCAAACTAGTGAATCTTATCTCCAAGTTCTTGCGATATTTCAATTAGGTTTAATTCGATAGTAATAGTATAGTTAGTTAAACTTCATTTTAGACGTTAGTTAGTTAGTTTGGATAAAGGTAAAATAGAGTAATTTTAGTAATCGATTGAAGAAATAGAAATAATAGTCTCTTTGGGATCAATAATCCGGACTTAGTCCTATATTACTTGGTATGAAAGCATGCATTTGCGCTAGATTATTAAATCAGATATCAAGTTTTTGACGCCATTGCCGGGGACTATTTTATCTATTCTTAGATCGATACTAATATTATACTATCTTACTTTTACTTCAGAATTTATTTTATTTCATTATTATTATTGTTCTTTTTCTGTTCTAGTTACCATTCTTTTTTTTTGTTTTGACAGTTCATACAAAGAACCAAGAGCGAAAATTTAACATCTTTTGATCCTGAGATTGAAAGAACATTTTGGAGACTTTGTCCTAAACAACATCAAAACAAATGCTTAAAGAGTCTATACAATTCAGTGGAGCTAGTATTCGGCACCCCACTATCAATGCAAATAACTTTGAAATCAAGTCAAATGCTATTCAAGTGCTTAAAAAGTCTATGCAATTCAGTGGAGCTGTTAATGATGATCCCAACATACATATCATAAACTTCTTGGAGATTTGTGATACATTCAAGTTCAATGGGATTTCAGATGATGCTATCAAGTTGCGACTATTTCTTTTCTCATTGAGGGATAAGGCCAAGAGATGGTTGATGTTATTACCATCAGGATCTATATCAACGTGGGAAGACCTAGCACAGAAGTTCTTAACAAAGTTTTTCCCACGAGCTAAGATAGCTAAGATGAGGAATGACATCACTTCATTTACGCAGATTGAAAGTGAGTCATTATATGAGCTATGAGAGCGATTCAAGGACATGTTGAGGAAGTGTCCCCATCACGGAGCTCTTAAATTGTTATTAGTCCAGACGTTCTACAATGGGCTATAGGTCATTTAAGGATAATTATCGATGCCGTTACTGGAGGAGCTTTGATGAATAAATCCATAGAAGAAGCATATGAGTTAATGAAAAAGATGGCATCCAATAGTTATCAATAGCCTACTGAAAGAGTTACGCTAAGGAAGGTTGCTGAAGTTCATGAGATTGATGTATTCAATGCATTGGCTGCACAGATCAACATCTTAACTAAGAGATTTGATTCTATAAATGCTATTAAGACCCAAATTACGACTTGTGACTTATGTGGTGACAATCATATGAATGAACAATGCATGGAGTCAGCAAACTATGTGGGGAACTATAATAGATAGCATAATAATTCACATTCAAATTATTATAATCCGGAGTGGAGGAATCAATCCTAATTTGTCTTGGGGTGGCAACTAAGGGTAGCAACTTAAACCTAACCTACCCAGATTTCATCCCCCACAGGAGAAGAAATCAACCTTGGAAAATATGTTTATGTAGTATATGAAGTCGAATGATGCTTTCTTACAAAACCATTCTGCATCTTTAAAAACTCTAGAAACTCAAATGGGGTAACTTGCTGCAGCACTAAATAATCGACCTCAAAGGACTTTACCAAGCAACACTAAAGCTAATCCAAGAATAGGATAATGAGCAATTCAAAGCTATCTCTTTGAAAAGTGGCAAAGAGTTGCAGTCAAACAATGCAGAAGTGGAGAAAAGTGCAGAAAAGTACAGAATTTACTGCAAAACATGATATCCAGCAGTAGAAAAATACAGAAAACAGTAAAGAAATACAAAAAAATTCTAATGCAACAGCACAAACCAGTAAAGCTTAGTAAAAACTTATAGTTCAGTCTCCCCATCTGTCTCCACCATTTCCTCAGAGGCTACAGAAACATAAGTTGGACAAGCAATTTTTGAAGTTTTTAATTGTCTTCAAGAAAGTCCACAATAAAAAACCTTTTGCGGATGCTTTGGAGCAAATGCCAAGTTATGTGAAGTTTATGAATGACATCTTATCAAAGAAAAGGGGATTAGCTGAGTATGAAACCGTGGCACTCACCGAAGAATGAGCGTAATATTGCAAAAGAAATTGCCACTAAAATTGAAAGATCCAGGCAATTTCACTATACCATGCACTATCGGGGAGAAATTCTTTGGCAGAGCATTATGTGATTTAGGTACCAATATCAACCTAATGCCATTATCCATCTACAAGAAGTTAGGTTTGAGGGAGGCTAAACCTACTAATGTCACCTTACAATTGGTCGACCGCTCACTCACGTATCCAATAGGCATTATTGAAGATGTTTGGTAAAGGTTGAAAAATTCATCTTTTCGGTAGATTTTATAGTGTTGAATATATAAGAGAATCGTGGGGTACCTATCATACTAGGAAGACCATTCTTAGCCATAGGAAGAACCCTTACTGATGTGTAAAAAGGGAAATTAATTATGAGGGTACAAAATGAAAAAGTAACATTAAATGTTTTCAAAGCCATGAGAGGGCCAAGTGAGGAAGAGGAATGTATGAGCATTTATGTTATTAACAGGGAAGTGCAGCATATTTTCAACAAAAATAGCATTGAAGATTCTCTAAAGATGCAGTGGTAAATAGAGTTGAGGTAGAAAGAAGTGAAGCTCGAGAGTATCTATAAGCCTTAAGCCTTTCTCTGAGATTTGACAGATTTAGAAGGAGAGCTAAACCTTTAGATAGACCATAAGGATTGCAAACTCACATTAAGCTTTCTATTGAAGAACCTATTAAACTAGAGTTAATACCACTATCGAGTCACTTAAGGTATGCATTTCTTGGTGAATCTTTTACTTTATCAGTTATAGGTTCTGCATAACTTTATGAATCGCAGGTAGAAAATTTGTTGAGGGTCTTAAGAAATCATAAGAGAGCTATAGGATGGACAATTACTGACATCAAGGGAATCAGTTCCCTCTTTTTACATGCATAAAATTCTGTTAGAGGAAGGGCACAAGGTTACAATTAAGTAGCAAAGACGCTTAAATCCAATATTGAAAGATGTAGTAAAGAAGGAGATTATTAAGTGGCTAGATGTAAGGATTATCTACCCCATTTCTAATAGCTTATGGGTAAGTCTGGTGCAATATGTACCAAAGAAAGGAGGTATCACTATAGTGGCAAATAAGAATAATGATTTAATCCCCACTAGGACTGTCACGGGTTGGAGGATATGTATAGACTACTGAACGCTGAATAAAGCCATCCGCAAAGATCATTTTCCCTTACCCTTCATCGATCAAATACTGGATAGATTAGCAGGACTTGATTATTATTGTTTCTTGGATGGATATTCTGGTTATAATCAGATTACAATTTCTCATGAAGATCAAGAAAAGACTACGTTCACTTGTCCATATGGTACATTTAAATTCCGAAGGATGCCATTTGGACTATGCAATGCTCCAGCCACCTTTTAGCATTATATGATGGCCATATTTTCAGATATTATAGAGCATTTCATGGAGGTATTCATGGATAAATTTTCTGTTTTTGGCAATTCATTTGATTAATGCCTTGATAATCTAGCATTTGTGTTCAAACGGTGTGAAAACACCAATTTAGTGCTCAATTGGGAAAAGTGCCACTTTATAGTTAAAGAAGGTATAGTCTTAGGCTATAAAACTTTTGCTCATGGTATTGAAGTTGATAGAGCAAAGATAGAAACCATCGAGAAGTTTCCACCACCGACTAATGTGAAAGGAGTGCGAAGCTTTCTTAGCCATGCCAGATTTTATCAAAGAATTATAAAAGATTTCTCCAAGATCTCCAAAACCCTATGCAACTTACTAGAGAAAGAAGTACAGTTTCATTTCGATAATACATGTTTTGAAGCTTTTGAACTGTTGAAAAAGACGCTTACCACCGCGCCGATCATTATAACTCCAGATTGGGACTTACCTTTTGAAGTGATGTGTGATGCAAACGATTTAGCTGTGGGGGTTGTACTAGGACAACTCTGCGAGAAAGTATTTCACATGATATACTATGCAAGCAAGACTCTCAACGACGCGCAGTCCAATGACACCACCATAGAAAAAAAGCTTTTGGCAGTCGTCTTTTATTCTGACAAGTTAATAAGGGCAAATTTGTCATATATTTTCTCATGTTTTTATTTTGATATTTTATTATTTTATGAAAATAGATGGCTAAAATGAAAACGTTTCAAAGTATGAATTTATCGCCCCTGTGTTACAAGAAGTTTTACCCCAGCTCTGGAACAGTGATCGAAATAAGAAAATCAGAAAAGACGACCTGTTTAAGTCACGACTGGCGCCCTAGCACCATACCTTCATCACGCTAGTAACAGGCCAGCACCTCAATGCCATATCTTTACTGCGCCAGCCCTCTAGTGCCAGCATTCCACTGCTCTAGTGGTGAGGCTTATTACACGCAGGGCCTCAGTGACAGCACACAGTGCCTCAGCGGTAGTGCGAGTCCTAGTCCGATGAGAATTGAGATTTTCAAGCTCATATCAATCCCTATAAAAGGCCACTCGTCCCCAGCCTTTAAAAATCAACCTAGAAAACCAAGAGCAATTTAAGAACACCAAGAATACAGAGCACAAGTGTTAGAGAGCAATAGGAGTTTAATTGAAGCAATCTTAGAGAAAGATTCAAGGCGTTCTTCGGCATTAAGAGTTTTTTAGGCAGCGCAATCAAAACCAATTCGACGTCTATATCAGTTTGCTATTGATTGCATCATAATTTATTATTATTTTTACTGCTGTGCTCTTATAACCATGAACTAAACCTTCTTTTTAGGGTTAATACTTGAACTCAATATGTATGCTTAATTGTCATATCTTTTTAATATTTCATAAATTTAGTCCTTTGTTATCTAAATTACTTGATCTTAATGTTTCAATATATCTGGCCAATATGGTAAATGAATTGGTAATATTTTGATAAACTCGGAAGAAGAATCATAATATTTAGACCTAGTTATATTAATGCATGATTGTAGAGTAACATTCAATGTTGCATATGTAAGTTTCAATTCAGGATAAGAATATACCAAATTAGCATGTATGATCAATAAGACTTAATCTTAATGAATCTTAATTTATTACAAGTACCATAGGAATATAAGTATTGGGTAAATTAAGGTATACTTGCATGACCTTAGAAGAGGTTTGTGAATACATTAGTGTCTTGATGAATAACAAAGACTTAGGGAGTTAAATATTAGAGATTAATCATTAGAAAGCATATTTAGGGATAGTATTAATCCTAGGTTTTCTCTATATTGCTATCACTTAATTCTCTTTGCATTGTGTTATTGCTTTTATATTTTCTACAGTCATTCTTAGATTTTTATTTTTTTAAATAATTATTAGAAAGACATAATTTTAGTACTTGGTTAAAACGTAGAAATTATCCCTATCGATTCGACATCTAACTTATTGAGTCCCTTTATTACCTGTTACAATAGCTTATACTTACGTCTAATTATAAGATATAAAAATATTGTATCACAAGTTCTGGGCTTACCTCATTGGAGTCAAGGTCACAGTCTTCACTGATCACTCAGTAATTAAGTACCTCATCAACAAAAAAGATGCTAAGCCGAGGCTCGTTCGATGGATTCTCCTACTCCAAGAATTTGATCTAGAGATTAAAGATATAAAAAGAGTTAAAAATCAAGTTGTAGATCATTTCTCTTGTTTGGAAGCATCAAATCAACACCAAGAGAAAATCCAAATCAATGAAACCTTTCTGGATGAACAACTCTTTGCAACACAACATCAGGAGATCCCCTGGTATGTTGATTTTGTCAATTATTTAGTTTCCAGCCTAACATCGCCTAATTTGACTTTTCAGTAAAAGAAGAAGTTCCTCTATGATGCAAGATTATATTTCTAGGATGAGCCATTCTTTTACAAATTATGTGCAGACCAAATCCTTCGAAGATGTGTCCCTATAGAAGAAACTCAAGACATCTTACACTATTATCATGTATCTGGTTATGGGGCACATTTTATAGGTGAAAAAACAGCAGCAAAGGTACTTTAATATGGTTTTTTATTGGCCCACATTATTTAAAGATGCATATTCTTTTGTTGCAGGGTGTGATCGATGTCAACGGATGGGGAACATCTCCAAAAGATATGAAATGCCATAGCAGAACATTCTAGAGGTTGAAATCTTTGACGTTTGGGGAATAGACTTCATAGTACCATTTCCACAATCTCATAACAACAAGTATATACTTGTAACTATGGATTACATTTCAAAATGGGTAGAGGTAGTAGCATTACCAATAAATGAGGCGAGGACAGTGATTAAGTTCCTTCAAAAGAATATATTCACAAGATATGAAACACCGAGAGCAATTATAAGTGACGAGGGCTTACACTTCTGCAATAAATATTTTTCAACCCTCTTGAAAAAATACGGGGTCAAGCACAAGACGGCTACTGCATATCATCCTCAAACGAGCGGACAAGTTAAGGTCTCTAATTGACAAATAAAAAATATCTTGGAGAAGATGGTTAAACCAAACCGAAAGGATTGGGCATTACACTTGGATGATGCTTTATCGGTATATAGTACTGCTTACAAAACTCCAATTGGTATGTCCCAATTTCATCTGATCTTTGGAAAATCATGTTACCTTTTTTTAGAGTTGGAACACAAAGCATATTGGGCCATTAAAGCCCTGAACTTTGATCTCCAAGCCACAGGTGAGAAACGCCTACTTCAACTAAATGCCATGGATGAGTTTTGTCTACAAGCATGTGAGAATGCTAAGCTTTACAAGAAAAAGACGAAATGGTGGCATGATAAGAAGATACTTCAGCGTTCATTTGAAAAAGGAAAACTAGTGTTGCTATACAAATTCATGGCTAAAGTTATTTCTTGGAAAACTCAAGTTTTTATGGTCTGGTCCATTTCAAATTATAACGGTATACCCAAATGGAGCGGTCAAAATTAGAGATCCAAATAAGCAAGCTTCATTTACAATAAATGGCCAGCGCCTCAAGAATTATCATATAGGATATATAGATCGGCAGAAGGTCAATGTCGATCTGCTGGATCACAAGTAACTGTAGAATCAACACGTCAAGTTGAAGACGTTAAAGCAAGTGCTTCTTGAGAGGCAACCCAAGTCTAGTATCCTTTGATTTTAATTAGTTTATTTTAGTATTAATTTTTTTCTCTCTTTATTCATTTTTTTTTGTCTTTTCTTTTCTCTCATGAATAGTATTTTTTTGCTGCATATATATAAAAACAAAAAGAGGCTTACGGGTACCGCGGCGCCCACTCATGGGCACCATAGCACCCGAAACAGATTGCTAGTGCCACAGCACTGGTACATGGACACAATTGTGTCCAGGTATGTGTGAGTGTTGTGACGCTCACCCGGGAGAAGTGTTAATACTTCTCCCCTCTTTTGTTTCTTCATATCTTCTCCCCTTTCTCGCAAACTCCACATAAACCCTAAAACCCATCTTCTCTATCTTGCACTTCCAATTCTTCATCTTACAATCAATATTAACCACTCCCACACACTACATCAAAATTCTTCATCTTTCAAATTCATTACCCACTCAAATTAACACCAAATTAGCACACAATTCACCTAATTATTCACATTCATCACCACTCTTAATTACTTCTCTCCATTAGCATTCAAGGTACAAATTTCTATCTTTCCTAATTTTCTTTCTTGTTATTTCTCTTTATTGTATTGTTATCATGCATAATTAGTGTCTCTATTGATAGATTATGATTATTAAGCCTTATTAATGAAAAGAAAACCAAATGAAAAAAAACAATCCATGAATGCTTGTGAAACATGTTCAAATTGGTAAGTTGATTGAGGTTTAATGGGTTATACTTGAATTTCTCTATTAGCAATCCTAGCTACATATTAGGATGCTTGTGAAAACATGTCAAATTGGTGTTGATTGATGTTTAATGTTTAAATTAGTGAGTTGATTGTTATTTAAATGGGTGACTTTGAGCGTAAAGCATAATACTCTTATTATGATGTTTCTATCAATCTATATCTATATATTAGGCAAGTGATGAGATGGTGTAATATTACTTTTTTTTATTGCCTATATATGGGTAGTGATGTCATATTACAGCCACAATTGGAGAGTGATATGTTGGAATGGGTAGTAGTATTGTATGATGTGAGAATGGACGTGTGCACATAGGTATGGTAGCGATTTTGAGCTAAAAAAAGTGATATGTGGCACACATATATGATTTGATATTGCAATTTTGAGAGGCGGTTGCTATCCATATTCGGAGTGCTCATTATTGTTGTTTCATGTATTCAACGGCACCCAAGAAATCAAAGAAGTCCATTGCATCATCTTCTGCAGGCTACAATACTAACAAGTTTGTTTCCAAAAAGCCGCAGACTTATATCACTATTTTATAGTCAAACGCACAATTATTTTTGAAAGAGGCTTCGCTATCACCAGAGGGGGCTATCCAAGAATCTCCAGAATTATTGCAGACAGGGATTGAGAAAGCTTGTGTGCACAATCGAATGCCGCAATCATTTCACTCATCTGAGAATTTTATGCTAATGGCAAAGAGCACTCTTATGGGAAAGTCCAAATCAAGGGCAGAACTGTTCACATCCACAATGAGGTCATCAATAGATACTTTGGGGTACCTAATATACAACGAGATGACTATATGGAGCTCCACCAGAACCCAGATTATGAAGCCGTCATCCGCTACTTAGCCACCTTAGATGCTCAATGGATGATGTTTGGAAATCTTTCGGTCTCTTTTCCTGCATGCTACATGTGTAGAGAATTCAAAGCGTGACACTATTTCATAGTTGCCGGGTTAATGCCAGTCAGTCACATGAGCACGGTAACAACGAATAGAGCTCTCTTTCTGTATGTCATTCTAACAGGGCGGACAATCGATATTGGCAAGGTAATCAGAGACAATCCTTTTTGGCCTCGATCATCCAAAGCAAAGCATCTACTGCCCATCGTTAATTACAGCACTTTGCGCTAAAGCTAGAGTCGAATGGACATCATCAAAAGAAATATTTCCCCCAGCACACATCTTGGACAACAATGAAATTGCTACAATAGTTGATGGTCTAGCCCAAGACCCCGCTCCCCGACCACTTCCGCCATAAAGACTAATAGCACAACTGACCATGCCTCAAAGGCTGTTAAGCTTAGAGATGACTTTACCGCACACCAGTAGTGGACTACATCATATGCAGCATATCAAGACCAGGTTTTGCATATTGCCCTCACATACTTTGGCATGGATATACATAACTTGCCAAACCTTCTGGCCTATCCAGCGCCTCTAGATACGGATGACTTAGGAGATGATGCAACAGTTGAAAACGAAGCAGTGAGTGAAGATGAAGACGGAGGAGACAATTAATGCTTTATAAAAATAGGGAAGTGTTCTAATTTTATTATTTTACTGCCGCTATGAGGACATGTCTTATTATAAGTGTGGAGGTAGGGGAAACACTTTTTAATTCGTAATTTTCTTCAAGCTTTGTTAGTTTATTGTTTTTCAATATCGTTTTTTTAGGTCAAAAGAGTTTGTAGTCAATGATGATAAATGAAGTTGAAGAAAAGTTATAAATTCCATAAATTTATTTATTATTGTGTTCATTTTATACTATAATTGAATTAATTATATTTAGCTTATAGTTGTTCACTTTAAACATTCGGGCACTCTAGAGCTATTTAATGTTCAACAGTTATAAGGTAGAGTATACGTATTCACAACAGAGAAGGTAATCAAGGTCGTCTATTATCTAGAACTTATTTGATTAGCTTTCAAGGTAAAATCCTGGGACATATATAGTAAGGGATATGATTATAGGCCATATTTAGATTGATTAGACCTTTCTAGCCAACCTTGAATAGTTTTATCCTTAGTCACCCTTTTTGAGCCTAATTGACTATATTCTTTTCAAACCCACTTTAGAAGCCTATAACCAATTAATACTTGTATCTGTCATAAATACCCTTTGCACTATAATACGTAACATCTTGTTGTAAGGGTTATAGAGTGATTCAAAATCTTAGGTAAAAAGAAGAGACAGCTATGGAATTATTCTCATTCAATTAGAAGAATTAAAGAAGAGACAACTATGGAATTGTTCTTATTCAATTAGAAGAATTAAAGAAGCTTGATTTAAAAATAATAATAATAATAATAATAAAATACTAATAAAAAAAAAGAACTCCTAAAAAGATAATAGGGAACAATAGAGTTGTTGAAAAGTTGGGTTCAAGGAAAATAAGTTTGGGGGAGTGGACTAAAGAAAGAAAGAACAAAAATGATTCCTAGACAAAAGAGGTTATGGTTATGGTGCGATTTGAACTTAAATTTTTTTTCGTATTTTTACACCCTAACCCAAGCCTCTCATTACAAGCTAATTAAAGTCCTATTTGATCTCTTATTATATACTTGTTCTACATTAGTGGAGATTGCTATGAAAAATAAGCTTATGGAGAAGTGTTTTGGTCTTGATATTTCTTTAATAAAAATAAGATGTTCAAAAATACAATTGATTTGCAATTAAACAACTCGATACACACTCACAAGTGAATGATTATAAGATAAATATAAGCATGATGATTAGAGTGTAAAATGAGCATGAATAAGTTTTTAGTCTAAAGATTTCATAAGTGTAATTCACCCTTTGAGATAACTTACAAATTTTTAATCGATCCGAGAACTCATGGTTCAAGGGATGTTAAGAGGGTGTTTTTTTTATATAGTGGTTTTGCTCTTTGTTAGTGTGTTCTTGTTTTGCCCGAGGATGAGCAAAAGTCTTAAGTTTTGGGGTATTTGATAATAGCATAATGACAATAGTATTTTAGCACTCTAACTTGGGTATTTTTGCTTTAATCCATTAATATTTGGCTACTTATTTGCGTTTTTAATCTTAAATAGGTGCATGAAGGAAAATATGACACATAGGATCAAACGGAAGGAGATTCGGACGAGAAACGAGCTAGATGCGCTCAAAAGATGAAAGTAGCGGAGCAGGTGGCTGGGTGCTGCAGCGCCCAGATCAGCGAGTGAGCGCCGCGGCGCCCATCGACGTTGTTGCGACCCTTGTGTTCGTGCCCAGCACTAAGCTCCCAATACCACAGCATCCATGCGGATACTTAAATACCCCTCTCAACTCTCCTATTTTGGGTGGATTCGAAGCTCCTAGCGCCTAGGGTTTCTCATAGCAACTAAAATACTATTTTGAGGCAAAAATAGAGAGACTTAGCAAGGAGAAAAACGCAAGCAACAAATACATATTCAAGTCAAGAGATCAAATTGAATTTATTGAAGATTAAAGATTGAAGAATCAACTCTTGGGCAATCAAACTTTAAGAGATTATATTGTTCATGACATTTTTATATTTTTGCTTTGATATTCTTGTTGTGAACATGAGCTAAATACTTTTGATCTAGGGTTAGACATTCTTGAACCTAGTATGTAATTGACTCTTTCAAACTCTTAGTTATGAACTTTTATCTCTTAATTGATTCAATCTATCTATGTTTAATGCTTTCATTGTGCTTGATCACTATTTTGATTGTTTAGGAACCATGATAACTTTGACAAAAGGATTTATGTGTTTGGCTTAGGGTAGATTGATACATAATCATATAATAATATCTATGAGTTCCATCTAGGATAGACATATACCTAGGTGGCATGTATGGTTTGATTAGACTTATTCTTAATGAGTTGTATCTTATTCGGATTACCATAGACATATAGGTAATTGTTAAGGTGTGATATTATTGTTCGACTATCGATAGAAGCTTATGATGAATTTAGTGTCTAGCCAATCAATTGATAATAAGAGAATAACTAAGGGGTTAAAAAAAATCAATGAACTACTAGGGGATACGTTGAAACCCTAGGTTACTTATTAAACTAGTGAATTTTATTTTCGAGTGCTTGCAATATTTTAATTAGGTTTAATTCGATAACAGTAGTATAGTTAGTTAAACTCTATCTCAGAAGTTAGTTAGTTTGGATAAAGGTAAAATAGAGTAATTTTAGTAATCGATTGAAGAAATATAAACAGTAGTCTCTGTGGGATCGATGATCTGGACTTAGTCCTATATTATTTGATACGAAAGCATGCACTTGCGCTAGGTTATTAAATCAGACATCAAGGTTGTCATGAGGCTATTCAATACCCAATCCTTACTGAATACTTGTATACCTATACGGGCTTTCTACTAAGCCTATGGTCTGTTAAGACTAACCATCTAGACAATCTAGATATAGAGATACACTGATCCAAAAGGAATACCGATCTACCTATATCGGCAACTATGGATCAGGAATGATGTATTCGAGAACATTACATAATGACATTTCTTAGCACCATTTACAACTCATTGCAACTATGTCATTGATTGTATGCTATAGTAGTTAAGCGCAAGCATATGCTATCATATCAAGTAATATAGAACTTAAGTCCAGATATCGTTCACACAGTGACTATATGATCTAATATTTTCAATTAAGTACTAAAATTATAACTACTTAACTTTTATTAAGAAAAACTAAAATCTAAAATTCAATTAATTACCATAGTTCTATCAATTAAACTTATCCTAATTAACAAATAAACAAAGAGATGAATTCACCAATTGATAATAGTCTAGGATTTAGACTTATCTTCTAATATTTTATTAGATTTATTGACTTCTTAGTTAATCCGCTAATACAAATTGATTGGCTTAGACACTAATCTCATCATAAAGCCTCTGTCGATTGTCAAGTGACTATATATCACACATTCTAACAATCATCTATATGTCTATGGTAATCAAATTAGAATGTAATTCATTAAGATCAAATCTAAATTATGCCATACATGCAATCTAGGTATATGTCTATCTTACATGGAAATCATAGTTTTTACCCTATGATCATGCATCAAACTATCATAGGCTAAACACATAAATCCCTTTGTCAAGTTCATCATGATTCATTAATCATTCATAATATTAACCAGATATAATGAAAGCAATAAACTCAAGATTGAATGAATCAATTATATATATTAAGTTCATAAACTAAGAATCAATAAAATTCAACTGTATAGTAGGTTCAAAAGTCTAACCTTAGAAATGAAACTTAGGTCATGGTGAAATAAAGAGTTTTAGATCATAAAAATTATAGAATACTAGTGAGATAGAAAATTGAAGAGATAAAACTAATTTTTCTGCAGTCTTAAATCTTCTAATTCTTCTTGAACCTTTAAAAATTGCTCTTTCTCTCTCTTTTTCCTCTTTCCTTTTTCTCTCTCATCTTGATTATTAAATTAGGTTTTTTTGATCTTTTATTTATAGGTTTATATTTTCAATTTAGGGTAAAACATTAAATATAAGTTAGATTATATTACTATTCATCAAGTTACTGTTCACGTAGTGCTGTTTTGGGTTATGTAGTACTGGCACTATAGCAAAATCCTGTATCATAGTACTATTGTAGTTTGATGTTTTTGGATTATTTTCATTAGATTTTCATCTCTATATGCTCCATTGACTCCAAACCTATAAAATAACAATAAAACACATAAAAGGTCAAATAATCTTAATTTTAACAAGCAAAAATTAAGTTTGGAAGATAGAAACATTAGACCTAATTAACCCTTATCAAATACCCCAAAACTTAAGAATTTGCTAATCCTTGAGCAAAACAAGAACAAACAATGACAACTTATTATTGACTCTAAATAAAGACAAACTAAACAAGCTCGGTTGGTTAGATGACTAAAATTATTGCCTTAAAGGTTGTTGAAACGGTATGTCTTTTCAGAACTCAATAAATAACTTTTAATAATTTATCATACCATTAATCAAGTCCTTCATTTTTCCTTATAAATGATCACTTGTGTGTATATGTAATAAGCAAATAATTAGTCAAACGAAACTCAAATTTTCTCAATAACATAAGATAGTAAAAGAAAAAGATGTCTCGGTATTTTTCGATTCATAATAACAATACCATAAAATTGTTACAACTCTCCATTAATGTAGAATTACACATGTCTATAGATCTATTTAGGACTTTAATTAGCTTGCAATGTAAGGTTATGGTTAAGGTGGGATATAAAGATATATATATATATATATAATGCGCAAATCACATTATGAACACTTAACTTTACTTAAAAACCTTTTGATCCATTCTCTTTGATTTATCTCTTTCCCCAAACTTATGATATTTTCATATTTCTTTTAATCACTTTTGCAAAGAATTTCTTCTTTTACTCAAGCTGGGGGTATTATACAATTAAACACTTTCTTTTCTCTATTTTTTTTATGTACCCCCAAACATAGATTGATATGCACCTTCAAAAATTATTGTGTTTCATTGTAATTACCCTTTTTTCATACCACCACAACATTTTCCTTCTAAGAATATTTATAAGTAAACTCAAGGTTTATGGTGCTACCAGTAGATTTTAGGATAAATAAGTAAAAAGTCTTGTGGCTTATAATGTGGTTAAATAGAAAATATTGGTTATTAAGGTCAAACGGGGTGATGAGGGATAAATATACTTTATGATAGGATAGAAAAGGCTTAATCGGTCCAAAGATAGCCTAATGTCATTTTTCTATTCATGTGATTCTTAGGATTTTGCCTCAAGTAGTAATCAAGTAAGTTTTAGAGTGCTGATCCTCGAGATTGTAGTGTACTACTTAAGTATAAAGTATTTATAACCAAAAAATTAAACTAATACATACTTATTTCAATGTGCATATAAATAAGTCATAAAAAATAAAGTCAAAATTAGTTCAAGATTCATGATATAAGAATTATCTCAAATGTCTATTGTTTTTTAGAAACTTGTGAAAATAAATTCAGCCAATATTTTATTTCTTATCATGGACTAATGATCATTTTCTCAACCAAAACGTAATAACTAAAAAAACATTTACCCATAAGACAACTACTTAATAAAATACAGCAAAAATAAACAAAAGAAAGTGTGTTTCCCGCCCCCAAACTTAAATTAGACATTGTCCCTAATGTCAAAAAATAAACTAAAAAGTAATAAAAGCTCCCATGGTAAAAGAAGTTTAAGTAATACAACGATGTTGCCTATTGATTGGATTGCAGTGTTTTTTTGCACATAATGCTTGTGCTGCTTTCTTAAATGGTTTACTTGCTAATTTATTCTACATAGAAAAGACACTAACATGACTAATACTGAAAATAAGTTAATAAAAATAAATATTACTTGGGTTGCCTCCCAAGAAGCGCATGATTTAACGTCATTGGGTTAACGGGGCTCTTTGTACTCTTATGAAAGATCAAAGTTGATGGTGGATGCATCTTTATATGTAAGCTTGCTAGGCTTCGCTTGTTTTGGCTTCCATATCCTTTTAATTAAGGCAAGGGCAATAGCTTGCGCCTTATTCTTTTTGTGCTTCTCCAGAAAGACTTGAATCTTAGACTAGTAAGGTGTCTCTCATTTGCCTTTATCTTCGATCCTCTCATTGCATTGCTCATTCTTCTTTCTATGTCTTAATGCCTTTTTTTTATGTGAGGATTTAACATCTCCATGTCTTCTAACTCTTTGGCGTTTAGGTACATCATATCAATATGACCATAGTCTTTACTTTTCAAAGGCAACTTGATATCTTTGATGACCTTGAATGTAACAATGTCATCTATACCCTCATAGTCATTTCCTTTTTTTGAACATCAATGACCATATGTCATGTGGCTAGGAAGGGTCTTCTAAGGATGATAAAGATCTCTTTGTCTTCTTCTGTGTCTAGAATAATGAAATCAACAGGGAAGATGAATTTGTCCACATTTACTAGGACATCCTCAATAGATTCTTTCTAGTATGTGAGAGAGCGATCAGTAAGTTGAAGTGTGATATTGATTGGTTTTGCTTCTCTTAAACCTAACTTGTTGTAGACTAAGAGGGCCATTGAGATTGATACTTGCTCCTAGATCGCATAGAGTTTGACCAAGGTCATGATTACCAATGGAGCACAGTATGGTAAATCTCCTAGGATCTTTGAGCTTAGGAGATAGCATTTTCTGAAGAATAGCACTATACTCATCTGCCAATGCCATAGTCTAATAATCTCATATTCTTGTTTTTTTTTTAAATGATAATCTTTATGAACTTAACATAGCTAGGCATCTATTTGAGCGTATCTACAAAAAGGAGATTAATATGTAATTTTTAAAAATATCAAAAAATTTAGAAAATTGCTTATCTAATCTCTTATTTTGCAGCCTTTGTGAGAATAGTGAAGGAGGTGTGAATAACTGCAATGGCTGTTTCTGCACATTTTCTATAGTGTTTTTGCACTTTTATGCTACCTATTTTTCTTTTCTGCACTTTTAGGATTGCCTTGTTGCAAATTTTTAGTTTCTGCACATGTATTGCACCTTTGTAGCCTTTGAGGAAAAGGAATAGGTGGTCTAAATGGCTGTACATCATCTTGTTGTTCAATCCACTCATTATTGTTTTATGAACACATTAAAATGCATATTTATTCAGAGATTCAATCACCATTTAATGTCACTAATTTGAGCATTTTTGTATTTTTAGGCTTGAAATAAAGTGTTGTCCTTAAATTGTGATTAATGAATGTTATTTGCACTGTCAAATAGATGTAACTTTTAATGTAAAAATTGAAATAAAGAAATTCTTAAACCTAGAGTAACATGACTCAATCTTACATAAACTTGAAGAACAGTTGGAAACCAAATCCAGCATGTTCTGGGCCAAAAATTGGGATACAACAGAATTGGGTTACAACTTTCACTCAGCTTGACCTACCTCATGTATTTAGATCGTATTTCATAAAATAAAAACCCAATCGGTATAATTCTTAAAGATGTGAAATATTGATTCAATTATTAACAACTCTTGTGTTGATGATAAAGTCCAAATCAGCCATTATCATAGACCAAATTGTAATGCAAATTGGAAAAAATGTTGCTGGCCAAAATCTCACACACCTTTGGCATGTTGCCCATATCTCATTGGATACTCATCCAAATTGCATGAACTTAGTGGCTATAAAAATAAAAGACAAAATACTACAACGTTCATGTCGGATAAAAATGATATATTGATCATTTACATTATCAAAAAAGTGCTGCAATTAAGTTAACGAGTGGTTGGCCTAAATTATATTTGCTTAAGTGTCTCTTAGGTTTATTTCTTTTGAATAATTGGCGTTTCAGATAATGTCTCATATACTTTATCTATTTCTATTTAAACATCGAGAATAATATTTCATCTGGTTTGAGGGGGAGGATAGTAGATATAAGTTATATTTTGCATTAAAAAAAAAAGATAATGGGGTCTAACATACTTGTCTGATTAAAATGGTAAAGTAAAGAGTTCATTTTTGAACTCTTGAAATGCATTCTAGGTCAAATTAGATTAAGAATGACAGAGTAAGGAGTTTTTTTTTTAACTTTTGAAACGCATTTTAACTAAGTTGTTGTTATTTTAATTTTTTTTTAATTTCATGCATTATTTTTATTGCATATAGTCTTGGTAATTCTTGTATAAAGGAATTTTCTTTTCTACTTAGGTATGATTTCAAAATTATCTAAGTTGAGTCACTGTTTCTATTTAGGTTACAAAAGAATGACTTCTGAAATATTTTTGAGCACAATGTTAAGCCTTGTGGTAAGATGGATGATTCAATTTATATAGCCAAGAGAATTTCCATGTAAGTGTATATATTTTTCTAATCTCACATATCTTTTGTGAGTAAGTGGAAAGTTTGAGAAAACAGTGTATGAACTTTCATTGATATTTTGAATTAGTTAATTTTTGTTTAGATTGATATTATTTGAATTAAGGAATAAGTTGGTTGCATAGCTGAAGGACGTTTTAAAGTGAATTTCTAAATTGTGTGTAATATATTTTGGTGAGAAATTATTTTTTTATATTTTGTAATGCTTTCTTGTATCCTTAAAAAAAACATAATACAAAAACAATTGAAAAGAAAAAAGAAGAAGAAGAATCAATTGAGTTTAATAAAGTCTTCGTTCAATTTTAGAAGCCAAATTTTTGTAAGGCAATTTTCTCACCAAATTATATTTGTATTATTCTCACAAGACAATTGAAGTTTTAAAGCTGGTGCATGTCAAGAATGATTGATTTTTAAATAATTTATTTTTCTATTTTTAGATCAATGTTAGATTGTATGTCTATCTTTAAAATTGACTTTTTCTTGAGTGCTTAAACTGTTTTCTAACTCTATGAGAGAAATCATAACCTTTTAAACAGTTATACATTTGTGAGGATATGGCGTTGAGGCTTTTACTTGGAGAAATTCTCAAGGCTATATATATTGAGGGTTGTGGTAAGAAGGATACAACTTATTTTACACACACACACACACACACACACACACACAAAATTTTGGAAGTTATAATTGAAAAAACCATAATAGCAATAGTGATCTTGAACTGACTTTTTATTTGAAATGCTTAAGTAGTTTTGCATATTCTATTTACGTTTGAATTGCTAGAGACTAACAATAAGCTGGTTGAGGGCTATGATGAACACATTAAAATATATATTTTTTAAGAAATTTAGCCACCATTTAATGTCACTAATTTTAGTAATTTTTTATTTTTAGGCTTGAAATAAAGTGTTGTCCATAAATTGTGATTAATGAATGTTATTTGCACTGATTTAGGTAAAATGGACCTAACTCTCAATGTAAAAATCAAAATGAAGAAATTCTTGAACATGAAAAAACATGACTCAATCTTACACAAACTTGAAGAACAGTTAAAAAGCCAAATCAAACATGTTATGGGCCAAAAATTAGGATACAATAGAATTGGGCTATAACTTCCGCTCAGCTTGAACCACCTCACATATTTGGACCGTATTTCATAAAATACATACATAATTGGTATAATTCTTAAATATTTAAAATATTGACTCAATTATCAACAATTCTTATGTTGATGGTAAAGTCTAAATCAGTCATTATCATGGACCAAATTGTATTGTAAATTGGTAAAATGGTTGTTGGCCGAAATCTGACACACCTTTGGCATTTTGCCCATATCGCATTGGATACTCATTCAACTTGCATGAATCTGATAGCTATGGAAAGAAGAGATAATACAACTTTCATGTCGGCCAAAAAGGCTACATCAATCATTTACATTATCACAAAGGTGCTGTAATTAGGTAAACGAGTGGTTGGCCTAAATTATTAAAGATTGAAGTCACACTAAACATATTTCTATTCATTACCTATATAAGGACACTCTTATGACGTTTTCAATACTTGAAAATTCTCTCATATTTTTTCTCTTTAATATGCATTATAAGCTAGGCTAGAGTTCTTGGCACGTGTATTAAATTTTTCTATACGTTGATTCTTTTTCAAGAGCTATAAATGTTTGTAAGTTTGCTCGTATCTAAACTCTTATATATTATTTTTCTATAATCCAAAGGTTATAATTTTCATGTTTTATATATTTTTAGTCATGCTTTTTTTATGTGATTCTTGTTGAATTATAATTGTTATTGGTTACATAGTTTTACATGTTAATCTTTTACTACAATATTGTCAATCAATATATTGTCGATCTTAGATAACATGTTAAGACAATAATTGTTTGATATTCAAGTTGATCTTTTATTGCAATATTGTTAAAATGATATATTGTCGATCTTAGATAACTTGTATAAATGAACATGGTTTATGTTAATGTTTGTAAAGAGTTTAGTAATATCAAATACATGTATTATCAAAATGTGCCATATTTTACATATCTTTCGATTGATTGTTTGGGATGTGAAACTTTCAATTGAGTTATAAACATTGAATCAAAGTGTAGAATAGATTTATAAAGCATAATTATAATTCTCGAAGCCTTGCTTACATCATCATAAGACTTCTCTTTTAATTCATATACAATTCTGCCTTATCCACACAAACTAATTAGTTAACTTTCTCCTTTGCTACTATTTTAATATTTTTACATCACTAGCCTATTTTGTCAAAAGCTTCCTCATAGGATCAACACCTCAATCTATACTGCGATAGCCGTATTACATTTTGAGCGTAAATATTCTTCATCTTTAAAAATAGTGTTGGTGGTGTGTTGTCATGTAAAACTTTACCACTTTATAAGTTGATAGCTTAGCATTGCTCTACACTTTATCTTGGATTTATCTCAGTATCACTTGGTAGAGTGCCTTGGGTCGCTTGTTTATAGCAGCAACAAGTTGTACTATTTGTACCTCTAAATTCTTTAGTGATATTGAAAGATTTTGTAGGATGGCATTGTTGGACTTCATATATTACATCAGTATATCTTTCAATGCCTGTTTTTTTTCTTATAGTGGCTAGGATCCTGAGAGATTCATTGGTTTAGATGACTCCCATTGGTAGTTATGCCAAGAGAAGTTTAGATAATCTCTCTACCTATTCATATGGTTATTACTATAAAAATTACATGTGACGATGTTCAATGCATCAATCTTCTTAGATAACATATTGATTCGCGCTACCGTTGCATTGAATATGTCAATCTTATGTACATAGGCGACTCTTCTTGGTGTAACCATCTTTACTGGCCATTGGTAACTATTTGAAGCCATCTTTTCAAATAAATCATAAGCCTTATCCGTCGACTTATTCAGTATAGCTCCTCAAGTAGCGACATTTATAATGATCCTTAAATGGCCTACTAATCTATTGTAGAATGTTTGGACTAATAGCCATTTAGGGACTTCATGATGAGGATACTTCCTTAACATATTCTTGAAGCACTCTTATGCCTCATATAATGATTATCCATCAATTTAACTAAATAAGGTAATGTCATTCCTCATATTTACTATCTTTACTAGTGGGAAAAACTTGGCTAAGAATTTTTGTACTAAATCCTCTTACGTCAATATAGATCTTGATGATAAAGACATCAACCAACTCTTAGCTATGTCCTTTAAAGAGAAAGAGAATAGTCTTAATCTAATGGCATTGTTGGAGACTCCGTTATACTTGAAAGTATCACAAATTTCTAAGAGATTTATGATATGCATGTTAAGATCATCATTGGGAGCTCTGATAAATTGTACAGACTCTTTTAGTATTTGAATCATACTCGACTTGATCTCAAAGTTATACGCATCTATAATTGGTCACCGACTACTTGACTGAATACCAACCGTAGTAGAAATAACATAATCTTATAAAATTTATGCGGTATCACAGGCTCAAAGATAATATTGCTGATGTTATCGTTATTTTTCTCCATAGTATGAATTGTTAAAGAAAAATAAAAAGAAAATCAAAGTAAAAAGAAGAAGATAAAAACAAAAAATAAAAATCTGAATTAAGAGTAAGTAGTTTGATATTAGTATTGATCTAAAAAATTGATAGAACTGGCAATAGCACCAAAAACTTGATGTGTGTTATAAATTTGATTGTATGCTATAGTAGTTAAGTGCAAGCGCACGCTATCGTATCAAGTAATATAGAATTTAAGTCAAGATATCATTCACACAGAGACTATATGGTCTAATTTTTTCAATCAAGTACTAAAATTATAACTACTTAACTTTTATTAAGAAAAATTAAAATCTAAAATTCAATTAATCATCATAGTTCTATCAATTAAACTTATCCTAAATAACAAATAAACAAATAGATGAATTCACAAATTGATAATAGTCTAGGGTTTAGACTTATCCCCTAATAATGCATTAGATTTATTAACCTCATAATTAATCTCTTAATACAAATTGATTGGCTTAGACACTAATCTCATTATAAGCCTCTGTTGATAGTTAAGTGACTATATCACACATTCTAACAATCACTTATATGTCTATGGTAATCAAATTAGAATGTAATTCATTAAGATCAAATTTGAATTATGCTAAACATGGAATATAGGTATATGTCTATCTTACATGGAACTCATAGTTTTTACCTTATGATCAGGCATCAAACTATCATAGGTTAAACATATGAATCACTTTATCAAATTTATCATGGTTCCTCAATAATTCAAAATATTGGCCATATATAATAAAAGTAATAAACTCAATATATAATGAATCAATTGTATATATTAAGTTCATAAGCTAAGAATTAATAAAATTCAATTACATATTGGGTTCAATAGTCTAACACTAGAAATAAAAACTTAGGTCATTGTAAAATAAAAATATCTAGAGCGTATCAAGAATAATATCATGAAAATCATAAAAAACTAAAAAGATAAGAGTTAAAGAGATAAAACTAATTTTTCTGCAGTCTTTAATCTTCTAATCTTCTTGATTCTTCAAAAATTGCTATTTCTTTCTCTTATTGATTCTTTCTTGAATTTTTTTTATCTTCTATTTATACGTTTATATCTTTAAATTAAGATAAAATATCAAATACAAATTAGATTAAGATTACTATTCAATAGTACTGTTCACACACACTGTTACCGAGTATTGTTTATTGCATTGCTGTTCATATGAGCCGATACTATAGCAAAGTACTATAGTAATCTATTGTAGTAATTTGATGTTTTCATTATATTTTCATTCCTATTTGCTCCATTTACTCCAAACCTATAAAATAATAATAAAACACATAAAAAGGCAAATAATCTTAATTTCAATGAACAAATAATAAGTTTGGATGATGGAAATATTAGACCTAGTTAACTATTATCAGTCATTACTAATACATTCTTGAGTCTTTGTCCCATTTTAGACAAGGTTCTAACTTTTAGAATTATTAAATTTTAGCGCTGACCTAAACTCATTTGAATCAAATCTAAACTCCTTTAGATCTATAAGATCTGTAAATGTTATAAGCTTCTTACTATAAAATTATAATTAATAATTAAACTAAAATATTTATTGCATAAATATAAAATATCCATACAAATTTTTGAATGACATGTAAGCACTATTTCCAATACTCCTTTGTCATGGTATTTTCTCAAGAAGGAAGCGAAACCATTCTGTAAAGTAAGTGGTTTGTTGTTGTTGCTTCATTTGCTAGTCTATCTACTTTTATGCTTTGACTTTTTGGTATGCGAGTAATGGTGACTTACTGTAACTTTTAGGGCGGCTTTATTTGCTTTGGAAAGATAACGTTTCATCCTCTCTTCCTTGACTGTATAATCATCATTCCATTAGGAAGTGACTTGAATCTGTGTGTATTTACAATCTATAAAATCATAAACTTGTGAGCCACCATTAAGCCTTCTATCAGTCCCTTATATTTTACCTTATTGTTAGATGTTGCCGACAACAACCTTACTAAATGCTTAATTATGAGCCCTTTCGAGCTTTTAATCTTCATTCATAATCCTACTTTTTTTTGTTAGAGTGTTAGTTTATGTGCATTTATTAAGGTTCCACTACTTTGACTAAATCTAGTGATAGGGTGTTATCTTCTCAAGGTTGGCTCACACTCTAGTAAAAAGTCTGCCAACACTTATCCCTTGATTGTAGTCTTTGTTCTGTACTCGATGTTTAGGTGGATTAGTCCATTGCCATCTTGGTGACCCTTCTCATGGTGTCGGACCTAGATAGTGTACATGTTAAAGGGTTAGAAGTATACATAATAATAGGATATGCTTCGAAGTAGTGTCTTAACTTATCTTTAGCTTGTACAAGAGTGAGGACAGGATTTTTAGTCGTTGAATATCTTATTTTTGTATCTAATAACATGTTATTGGTGTAAAAGATTTGTTTCTGTTTGTTTGCTTTCTTAAACAATATTGTGTTGACTGCTACTTTAGAAATTATAAGATATAAAAATAATATTTTGTAAGGAGTTTAAGGGAGAAGATTGACGGCTTCCCAAGTATTCCTTCAAGTTTTGTAGAGCCTTAGTCTATTTTGGTCCTTGTCAGTTTCCATTCTTGGGTTTCATAGCTTGGAAGAAAGGTTTGCATTTGTCAAATATTTTGGAAAGGAATCTACTTAATGTTGTTATCCTTTCAGTCGATTAATACTTCCTTCGATATTCTGGGTATGGTGAGGCTTTTAAGGGCTTGGACTTATGATAGCTCAACTTGGATTCCCCTTGTACTTACAGCATGTCATAGAGAGGTTCCATATTAGATTTCAAAAGTGTGCTTAGCTAGATTCAAGTACATTGCATACTTCTATAGGACGTTAAACACTTTTTATAGATCCACAACATAGTCTTCCACTTTCTTACTTTTGACTTTTGTGTCATCTAGATAGGCTTCATTGTTCCTCTTATTAGTTTTATAAAGACTTTTTTTACTAGTCACTTGAGGTGGCTTTCGCATTTTTTAGATCGAATGTATTATCTTGTAGCAATAAGTTCCCTTGTTAGTCACGAATCTTTTTTTTTCATCGTCTGGATCTATTTTAATCTACTCATATCCGTTGTATACATTTAAAAATGATCATTTGGAGTTGCCTTGTGAAGGTTAATATAATTGACATAGACCCACCATTTTTCATTCTATTTTACCATGACTACCACATTAAAAAGCCACTCTAAATAGTGGACTTCGCGAATAAAGCCAATTTTCAACAACCTATTGACCTCGTCATTGATAATCTTGTTACATTCTAAGGCAAATCTTTTTTGCCTTTATCTGACTGAGGTGTAGTAATACTTAGCTTATGGCTTATCACTTTCAAAATTATGCTAATTATATTTTGATGGGATTAGGCAAAGACATCCTAGTTTCTTCTAAGTAAGTTAATTAATATCATTTTTTCTTCCTTATTCATGTTAGTGCCTAACAACACCTTTCTATCAGTGGCCCAAAAGGTCTAACTGTACTTTCTTAACTTTCTCCATATAGGGTGGGAAAGCCCATTCAACCACTTATCCTATAGTTGATATTTTAAAGGTGTTATCGTATTTGATAGTGGAAGAAACTCCATGAAAGTCATTGTGTCATTTGATGTTTTAGTCCTATTCATTTTTTCTCTTTTCTTTATTCCCTCATCTCATCTTATTTCTCAATGATTGCAATTTCTTTCTTTATTTCGTTCTTGTGTTTTAAAACCTGATTGAGTTGGCATAGTACTGCCTTGCCTAAATTTGCTCATCCTTTATGTCAACCGTTCAATTTCTATTGGCTAATATGCACTTTTTCACCTAATGCAAGATGTAAGGAACAACCTCTATGTAATGTATCCAATAATGCTGTGCCATTGTGTTATAAGCAGAGGGTGCATTAACTACTATGTAGTCTCCTTCCAATCATTTTCTCGTTGCTACCACTGGTACATAAATCATCCATTTGACCTGTACTCTCGTTTCTCCAAACATGATGAGTTCTATATTATAGTCCCAAAGTTCTTTCTCGTATATATCCATTCTTTTGAAATCATCTCAGAATAGGATATTACACTGGTTCCACAATCGACCAAAATATGTCGTACAATGATTTTTCCTATATTCAGAGTTACTACCAATTAATTGAGATATAGAAGCATCAAGTTGGTCAAATCTTTTTTAGAGAATGAGATTTCTCCTAATTGTTTTCTCGATTGTCATGATGGTAGGAGTTGACATCTCTCGTATCCCTTGTTTTTGAATTTGGTTGCCCTCTTAAACAGAGGCTTCTACCTTTCATCTTTCCCTTGCCTTTTTGGTAGTCTTTTATGAAGTATGTCTCATAATGTTAATTGATTTCCATTCTTGCAAACAATGCTTCTATAGAATCTTTGATTGGTTCTCTTGCTATTTGTGGCCTTTCTAAGATCATTAGGTTTGAATTTTTCTCTTCAGTACTTTCTTGATATACTCTATTTTTTATACTTTCCTCTTCCCCTTTATATTAGAAATTAAACAACTATCCATGAATCATGTTCTTAAGTCACAGCTTCCGCCTCAGTTGGCATGGGATATTTTTCTAGTTTCATTTTTATAGTATTTTTGGGTTCTATTTCTAGTCAAAACTCGATGACGTATTTGTTCCCCATGAAGGTATTTATCTACACCCTTAGAGATTTGTATATACTAATGTTATACCTCTACTTATGGTAGAAGACATAATGTCTAGTCTAATATTGTTGATCCTTAAGTGTTGGGGCTGATCTCGACTTTCTGAAGATTTCAAAGTCTTTGTACTTTATCAAAAAACTTTATGCGAGCGTATTGATCAGGATTGAGGGCTCAAATTGCCTTAGTCATTTTTCGTCCTTATAACCTTTCCTAATAGAAGATCGCTTTCCAAATCCTTCTCTTTAGGATGTACTTCCTTCCTTTCGTGTTGTAATCACAGAAGCTTCCTTCATTATCACGATTCATCTTCTTTTTATTTAATCCATTGCCTAGATTTTTTATTTATTAATTCGAAAGAAGTAAAGTTCTTTTGAAATAGATACCAATATAGAGAGTTGATGCCTTTACTGCTTTTTTGGTATACTTATGCATATATCTTTGTATCATAGCTTCCTATTAAGCTTTCAGTTAAACTTGTTAAGGATATTTTTTATCATTTTGTTCTCTTCCTGCTTCATGAAAAATAAATTTGAAGCGGTCTTCTTCTTCTTTTAATTTTACATATATTGGACAATGAACTAGATAGTCAATTCATCAAAAGAAGATATCAAATTTTTCTTTACGTGTTAAAACTATACTTGGGTCAGACCTTTTAAGCTAGAAAGTAACGTGATGCACTTTAAAGGTCCGTCCATCATGTGCATGATCATCTTCATGTTAAAGTGTAAGATGTGTTCCTTAGGATTTCTAATGACGTCGTACATTTGAAAGTTTAGTACGACGAATTTAAGGAGCCTTTTAGCCTATTTATAGATTCAACGAATGGGTCTTAGTTTGCTTTCCTTACTAAGGACATCACATCCTTAGTGATTCCAACCTTCCCTACCTTTTATATAATTCACTTATTTCCTTCATAATTGCTACTTTATATCATCAACTTTATTTGCTTTTCTTATTATTTCTAGAGTTCTTTCCTCATTCCATTTTCTATAGATTGGTCACGTTGGTTTTGTTGTGTGATATGGTGTGTGATGTGTATAGATGTATATAATTTCAAAAATTAAATACGCAACGGAAGTATTCATACATATTAAACAATATGTAACATATTCAAGCATGTATGATCATTCAAGTACATATATATCTCATATATATATTTCATGCATGATATAAAATGAATAACAAATAAATAACCTACCCGGATATGAAGGTAGCTTTACATTTCTTCAAGAACTCCAAGCTTCAATTTGTTGAGCTTACCTTGAAGTGTTCCCTTGCACAATTCTAGTTCACAACTAAATCCGGTGGGATTGTGAAGCTAGAATGGCAGCCTTGAATTTCCAGCAAATGATTGTTTTAACACTTAAAATAATTTGTCCTTATGAATGATTACTACCAAGAGATGAGAAGAATTAGGTGTTTTCTATAGTTCTTTACAACTCTATATGTTGTAGCTTGGTAAGCCTTTGCATTTTCTCTTAACACTTTGAGAAAAACACTTAGGAAAAGCTCTCAACTCTCTCTCTTTTCTCCTAGAACGAATTTCAATCTATCTTGCACACATTGAACTCTTTCAATTCTTTCTTAAGTGCAAAGAATGATTTCCCTTAGTGCTCCACTACCACTTAACCATGTTTGCCATTACAAACATTAATCTATCATATTTTTCACTCACCAATTTGATGCAACCAATTGAATCAATTTCTAGAGAGTAAATGGCATTTAATCAATGTTAAGTGGTTTTACCACTTTCTTAGTGCATCATTTAAGAATTACAAAGTGGTAAACTTTCCTTATTATTAATAACAAGTGCATTCTCCATTAGTAAATGGTGTTTGCTACTTATTCCAATTAATAATAATAATTTGATTAATATATAAAATATTAATAATTCAAAACTATTTTGAATATTTACATTTACCATATATGTATTTACCAAGTAAGGTAAATAGGTAAATACATGGTAAATTATTTATGGAGTAAGATTATGTCACTTGTCAATTTCTTATTGGTTAACAACTCTTGTAAACCAATAATGTGTTTTACCTTCAATTATTGACAAGTGAATAATAAAAGGAACCTAGAAACATTTTTCATTTTGCTGGAAATTTTTGGATTAATTATTCAATCCAATTCGCCGCCCCAGTGCACAACGAGTACACTTCATATTGTGAGACCCTCTAGGTCCATGCCCGATTTGTCATATGAAACTATTTCACACGTCCGTGAACAATGTCCCACACACATGTTACAGATATTACAAAACGGCGCATTATACCATACAAGTTAAGGTTATAACATATTCGTATAATCCTTCCATCATAAATATCCTAGAAGAGCGGAGATATAGATCAACACCGCCAAGTCTCCATGTGCTCAACCATAAACTTATCTCTAGATTTGTATTTCAATAAATAATATCTATAAACACTTTCACGATATTATTTTCCCAAGAAATTCTTGGATGTCTGCTTATGGCCATAAGACTTTCTGAAATACAATCTTGGAGTTACAAGATATTTTACTTACCCAATTGAGTTTATGGATCCCATATCTGTACACACCGGACTCCATTAGCATCGGACCATACCCAGTGACACCCAGCGGTCAGACCATGAAAGGTATCTAACATGTGTGGAACCAAAGTATGATGGATCACTAACAAGTCCACCGTGGCACTCAGGTCTAAGGACCACGAATACTACTCAACTCGAAAGATCCTTCATTAACGGCTTTATGGGATGTCTATTAGAGATCTTTGTGAGTCTGTTCAATATTCAGTCCTTACTGAATACTTGTATCTCTATACGAGTTTCCACTAAACTCATGGTCTGCTAAGACTAACCATCTGGACTATCCAGATATAGACATATACTGATCTATATATATATATATTAAGATCTTCACTAGCAGACCCGCATTAGTGAAGGTAGATCAGGAACATTAAATTTAAGAACATATTTACATAACAACATTTCTTAGCACCATTTGCAACTCATTGCAACTATGTCATTATTAATATATTCTTAGGTCTTTGTCCCATTTCAGACAAGGCTCTAACTCTTTAGATTTTATTAACTCTTAGTTCTGATCTAAACTCCTTTAGATCAGATCTGAACTCTTTCAGATCATAAAATGTCTAAAACGTTACAAGCATCTTACCATATTTATAAATAAAATAATTAGTGATATATTGAATTCATAAATGTATAAACATAAAGCAAATATTTATACATAAAAGGGATTGCACGTAAGCACAAATCCCAACAGGTTTTACCTTGGTCCATTCCCGCAAAATGGTACTTTTTTGAGATAGTTATTGAATTCTTCATATCCCTATATTATCATTAGTCTATCTTTTAATTCTCAATTCTTCTTTCGAGTTACCTCAAGTTGTTTTAAAATCCCCGTTAAGATATCTGTCATACTGGTTATGATCTTGCTTCCCAAAATAATCATGTCTAGGTTGCTTGTACCCCAAATTTCGTTGTTTTTTGGAAGCTTTTAGTTACATGTATTCTTATCTTTTGTACTATTATCTTTCTTGCTAATCTTCAGTAATCTTATTATTGGTGGTTATATTTTTGTTCAAACGTTTCTCACAAATAGCGTCACATATTCTTATCTTATATACTCCTTTAATTGACAAAAGTGCACCTCCTTCTGCAAGAAAAAAAATACTCTCATACTTAAGTTAGTGTTTGTAAGAAGAAATGGATGCTAATGTATAGAGGAGTATTCGTAAAGACAAGCAAGAATGTAATATTTTTGTGTGTGTATAAATGAATGGTTTAAACAATGAATCATTCAATCAATCAACGATGAATAAATACGTGGAAAAAATCATCTTTATCTATAGTGTATGAATTCGAATCTCCTTTAAACTATTCATAAGTGTTTATATTTAATTAAACCCGAGTCAATAAGACTTTAAGTTTATTAACGAGTCATCAATCAAATGAGAATGATTTAAGTTGAATGTGTCCACTTGTGAGAAATCTTTATTTGTGCAAAACAACAATTAGTCAATTAAAATTAGAATGAGAAAAGAACATATTTATCTCAAGAGTTTGGTTTAATTCTTAATTTTGTCCCACAAGTTTGAAAAATATCATTTTTACTTCAATTCGTCAGCAAAATTCTGTTATATTTGATAGAAAAGTTGATTTTTCTTAGCAATGACATTTTTACCTTTCATCGACTGACAAGATTGGATCATTATAAGGCAATCTTTATTCAATTTAAATTTGAACACATGGTGCTTCTTATATATTCAAATAATTTAATTTAATTAAATAAAATAAAATAAAAATTTTCTTTCTATCTCATCTATCTTTTTCTCCTTTTCTCTAATTGTAAATCTTTAAATAAAATAATTATTAAGAAATAAAATATTTTAAAAAATAGGAAAATACCTCTGTCATTGTTGCTTCAAGCGATAATGGCCTGTCGTCAGCAAACGGCAGCAACCGACCACCACTAGCAACAAAAATGATCAAAATTGATTTCATTAAACTTTATTTTTTCTAATTTGCACAATGATGGGTCATTTTTGAGAAAATAAAGACCGAAAAAGCAATCAAAAATAGGGAAAGGGCAGCAATAACTGCCATACCGCCACTTTCTCCCCTATTTTGGTTGCCATCAAACGGTGAGGTAGTGGTTTGAACCGCCACCACCACTTGAAATATCGATGGTCAATCTGTCAAGTGGTGATGTTGGTGCAACTCATCGCTCCACTTTTTGACAGTGACTAAAGCAGTGGCCACTACATTCTTTCTCAATTTCTAGCCTTTTTTGAGTCTTTTTTAGGGATAAAAAATGACTTCACCATTATATAAATGAGAAAAATAAAGTTCAATAACATAAATTTTAGTCATTTTTCTTGCCAAAGTTCGATAGTCGACAACTGCTTGATGGCAACAATGACAAAGGCTTTTTTTTTCATTTTCTATTAGTTAGGTTAATTATAAAATAAATCATTAAAAATAAATATTAAAGTTTGAATTTATCAAAATGCATCTCGTGTCTTTTTTATTTTTACTTTATTAATAACTAATTAATGATTAGCACATCTCTCATTTTGTTAATCCACTTTAAATTTTTGTGATGAATTTCAATTTTACCCTTCTACCTTAAAACTAATAAAATTCTGTTAATCACTACAACAAATTAATAGTTCTATAATTATCATTGCATTTGGTAATTATAAAATGACCACTTACTCTTTGCTTGCAATAAATTTAAAAGTTGTTGAAAATCATAAGTATTTACTGTTGGAGCTGGTGCTCACGTGCCATTCCAATATTGTATGAATATTAATTGTTAATATTTATACAATAAACATTTCGAATAAAGATTGTTAATATCATATTAATATGGTATAATGCTTGTAACATTAGAGACATTGTTTGATCTGAAAGAGTTCAGATCTGGTCTAAAGGAGTTTAGATCAGAACTAATAGTTAGCAAAGCTGAGAGTTATAAATGCTAAAAGTTAGCACTGTTAAGAGTTAGCAGGTTATAAGAATCAGCGAGGTCTAAAGAGTTAGAACCTTGTCTATAATGGGACAAAGACCTGAGAGTATACTTGTAATGATGTAGTTGCAAAGAGTTGCAATAGGAGTTAAGAAATATCATTATGTAAGTATGTCTCAAAGATAATGTTCCTGATCTATAATCACTAATGCGGGTCTATCAGTGATTCACTTTATATAGATTAGTGTATGTCTATATCTGACTGGTTCAGATGGTTGTTCTTAGCTGACCATGAGCTTAGAGCTTGTATAGGCATGCGGGTATCCAGTCAGGACTGGATACTGAACAGACTTATGAGGACCCCAATAGATATCCTATGACACCGTCAAAGGAAGGTCCTCTCGAGTTGAGTAGTATTCGTGGTCCTTTGACCTGAGCGCCACGGTGGTCTTGTGAGTGATCCATCATGCTTTGGTTCCACATATGTCAGAGACCTTTCATGGTCTGACCGCTATGTGTCGCTGGGTATGGTCCGATGCTCATGGAGTCCGGTGTGCGTAGATACGGGATCCGTCAGCTTACGTAGGTAAGTTGTATATCCGATGCTCTGAGATTGTATTTCATAAAGTCTTGTGGCCACAAGCATAAACCCGGGAAAAGAGTTTCCCATAGGGTTAAACAATATAGAAAAAGTGTTTGCGTATATTGTTTATCGAGATACGAATCTGGAGATAAATTTATGGATGAGCAAATGGGGATTTGACGGTGCTGATCTATATCCCCGCACATCCAGGATATAAATGATGGAAGGATTATACGTATACGTTATGACCTCAACTTGTATGGTCTGACACGCTGATTTGTAATATTCGTAACGTGTGCGTGGGACATCGATTACGGATTAATGGAACAGTTCCATTTGACAAATCGGGTGTAGACCTAGAGAGTCCCAATATGAAATGTACTCTTTGAGCACTTGGGCAGTGTACCGTATTGAATTGTTCAATACAGTATAATTCAGCAATTACTAAGGTTACGTTAACTAAAGTATGTGGTTAAATTGGTGGGACCCACTTTAGGTTAACTTGGTAACCGAGTAAGGATATAATAGTAATTTCACTTTATGATTATTTAATTGTTAAATAATTAAAATAAATATTTATTTATTTAATTGTTAAATAAATTAATTTAACATAACTAAGGTTAAAAGTTAACCAAGTGGTTAAGTTAAGTTAACCTTACTTAAAGGTTAAGTAAAGGTTAACCTAACCATGGTTAAGTTAGTTAACTATGGTTAAATTAATAAAATATTTATTAACTTAAAGGTTAAGTTAAAATAATCTAACTAAGGTTAAATGTTAACTAAGGTTAGGTTAAGCCAAATGAAATGCAAATGAAATTCAAAATTAGTTTGGAATTAATTCATTTGTATATAAAGTGAAATGAAATTGAAATTCAAAATTGATTTAGTTTTTTAGGTTTTGCATTTTGGGAGCCAATTCAATTTGAGAAATTGAAATTGTTTGTTTTGTGTTTTAAGTGTTAGAACAACAAAACAAATTGAATTAATGGTTACTAAATGTAATAACTAAAAACAAGATTTGTTTTATTTATTCAAGAGTTGAATAAAAGGAAAAATAAATTTAATTAAGTTAAATGGTTTAACTTTGAAAAATGTTTAAGAGTTAAACACATATGCTGGATTAAGATGCTGCCATTCTAGACAATCAAACCCACCCTTGTTGATTGCTAGAATTGATCAAAGATTCATTTCATGGTGGACTTCAAAGAAAATTAATCCAAAGGCTTCATTGGTGATATTTCTCAATCTCGAATTTCAGATTAATCAAATGTTATTTTCTGTGTTCATTATATGTAATCTTCCGCTGTGCACATGTATGTATGAGATATGTATATTGTTTGTATGATGAACACAACCCACATGCAAGAGCACACTATAGTAAATCCCCCCATATAACCCAACATTTACAACTACATAAAGCAAGTTGTTAATAATGAAAAAGTAAATTGTTAAATTAGAATAAATACAACTTGGGATGTGTGTTTTAATTAATATTTCAAATTATAAATTCCATCACATATAATTGTCAATTGTAAATGTTACTTAATACACCACCTGATAAATGCATGTAGTAGATATTTCTAAGTACATCAAACCACCATTTATTAATAAGTTATAAAAGTGTCTTTTCAAAATACTCTCACTACTTTTTTTTCAATGGTTGTTATAAATATTTAATATGAATTAAAAAAATTAATAATAGTAAAATTTATTAGAGTTGAAAGTTAATCTTAAAGCCAATAATACATCTTATCAAATAAAATAAAAAACTAATTCTCATACTCAAAAGTTAAGTGGTTTGATGTTTATACAAAATGTGAATATCAAATAATTATAAAAAAAGTATTAAATAATTACAAAAAAGATCATCAAATACACAAAATATAATGTGTTCACCAAAATTGAGTATAAGTAATGGCTTATGTATTTTGAAGGCCATACAATTGTAGTTCTTATAGCATCTCCAAAGACTCAAAGATCGCTAGTAGCTTGATATAAAGCAAGATCTTTTGAACTTTGAGTTACTTTTTTCACCTGAACTTTCCAACAATTTGGGCCAAGAATCATGTGATGAACTAGCAATTTCGAATTGATGGATTCAATTTCAGCTTCTGCAACTACTTCACCCACACTATACCAATGCAGTAACTTACATTTAACATCTTCATCTTTATATTCTTGAGTAAGTCTACAATTATAAAAAAAAATGTTATTCTTAATATTATAATATATATGATTCATGATTAATAATACTCTAGCAAGTTCAGTGAAATAACTTTGAAAATTTTAGCCAATCCTTTTCCATTGCACAATATTAATTCAAACTATTGTAATAAGATTTTCCTATAAGAATCTGTTATACACATTCAAAAATTAGTAATTAATAATAAACTTATGTATTAAAGATTCTAATTATGTACATATATGTATACGATACTTAGGAGTTCAATCTTTGAAAACATACTTTAATTTATCAAACATTTTATAAAATCATATCTCTATAAACTCAAAATCCATTATAAAGTAATGAAAGCTCAACCACTTCAGCATGCATTAGATTAAAAATAGTATAGTTGTTTATTTATCACATAGTCCCATAAATATACAAATAATTATTTTTGAAATATTTATAAAAAAAATCATGCACATATCCCACAACATATAACTGAAAATTAATTATCAAGAATATGCTTTAAAGTAAATTAAGGTTCAAATAGACCATACTAGCTAGTTGTATTGTTGCAATAATAACAACTAGAAGATGTTGCACTACTTTTTGTGATTACACCAACATTAATGTTTTACATTGATCTTATAACTTTTCGTAATAGTGCTTGTAATAAATTTTCATACAAGTAAATAAAAATATTCATTAACAATTTTTTTCATTTACAATTATTAATTGTTAAATTAAAAAGAACCACCCTTTGACATGATTTAAAGTTGATATAAAAATTGTTAGACTATTATGCATTTAAAAAAATATATGTGCCAAACATGCAATAATTTTAAAATAATTCTGAAAAGTAAAATCTTATTAAATAACATTGATCTAATAATTCTAAATTTCATATTTGCAAATAAACTCACATTTATTATATTAATAATAATCTATTAAGTCAATAAGAAGTATTAGATTAGTGTTAATATATGTCATAGTAAGTGAACATTATCTAATTAGCATTAAAATGACATAGTAAGAAAATATTCATGTGACGGCAATAGAAAAATAATTCCCAATAATAAAATATCTATATGATTCAACCAAAAACTCACCCAACTATAAATCTTCATCATCGTGTTTCATGCTTTAAAAAAATCTTTCTGATTATAAATCTTTTTCTACTAACTCAATGCTCAAGTTTGTCACATGAATAAATAGTTTATTTTTACTAAAAAAATAAGTAAACAACAATTTTTTTCAAAAGAAAAAGAGAAAAAATATGTAATAAGTTTACTAAATAAACATCAATTTTTTATTTTCTAATAGAAAAAAATTCACAATTAGTATTAGTTTTGAGATGAATTTTTCTATATTCTCTAATATTTCTAAAGCTAAACAAAAATCAATTATTACCTTACCTAGAATCAACCATAAGTTTTCATACCTCTAATTTCATTAAATAAAATTAAACTCACTATTATTTCTTTCACCTTATTTCAATGCATTTGTTTTTTCATTATTCATCAAAACCCACAAAAACAAAATTTGAACCTTTTAAAAAAGTATAATATAAGTAAACAATCATCGCTTTTTTTCTTTTCTGAGGAGAAATGAAAAATAAAATATAAAAAAAATAATATTTCAAAAAATTAAAATAAAAGAATGAACAAATATTACCGATTTATACTATGAAGCCATTAATTTGGAGATATTTTGATTAAGAATGCTTTTTCTTCTTATTTGTTGAAGACCCACGTTGAGCATTTCCTCTCCCTTTCTTTTCTCTTTTCTGGAAAGCTTTATTTATTTTCTTATGAGGCTAATATTTGTTTTATTTTATTTTATCTAGTATAAAGAAAATAAGTATAGAGAATACTGGACAAGTATTGGCGGGAGCCTAGAAAAAGAGAGGGAAAGTTTCCCTCTAATTACTAAAATGCATTCACTACAATATTGACATGTGGTCTTTTTATCCAAAAAAACAAAAATCTGTCATAGACTTTAGGTTGACTTTTATTGTGTATGTAGTGAATGAATTATTATTGAACATATACATATGCCTATTGTCTACGTTATTTTTAATTACATGGAAAAAAAAGTAAGTTGTTACTAATAAAATATTCAAGAACATAAACCACAAGTGGTGGCAAATAAAAAATTATTAATTTATAAGATAAGTTTTAATAACATGCACAAAATTACAAGTAGTTAATAATTAATAATTTTGACAACATACATTTATAGGTGGTGCTTATATCAATTTTCACCACATTTAATTTTTATGTTATTATAAATTGAAAAGTATTAATTAAATAATTCATTTTTTATTATCAAAAACTTGAACTTTGTGTAACTTGTATATATTTATCTTTAATCACTCATGTATAAAAGTATGTGGTTATATGATTGTTGTTAATAGCATAATTTGTTATAATGAATAAATTAGGATAAATTTGATAATTTTTAAAATTTATGGGATAAAATTGAAAATTAAACTTTGAGGACAAAGATGTCTTTTTTCTAATTAGAATAGAATTTGAAGTTTAATTCATTCTTACCTCATGACGCATGCGACTTGTTTGTAGGATCCATGAATTATTAGGTCAGATTACTTGTCAAATTGAATCTCAAATCTAGGCCGAGTTCTTTATTCTAGAGAGTTGGGCCTTTTTTTTTTTATTTGAGGTGGCTCCTTTTAAAGGTTAGTTAGCGCGTGGGTTAGTTGAGTTATTAAATAATAAATCAAACATCAATTAACGATTATCACTTATCAAGTAATTATTAATTTTTTAATTTTTATTAATATAATAATTATACAACAAAATTGATAGTAGATATATTAAATGCCACTTCAATTAAGATAAAAATTTGTATTCTTAATTACGTAAACATAACATTATTGTTATAATAATTATGTGTGATAAAGATTATTCTTTTTGTTTTTTTATATATGAACTACTAACTAAATTCTTGCTTATGCTCACTTTGTCTGGGTTTGACTGGAAAAGATAGAAGTATATTTTGTGCATAAAGAAATATGCTGGACTAGTACTAGAGAAGTGCTTGAAATGTTTTCAAGAGAATACCATTTTAGAAGGAAAAAAAAAGGGTGTTTGAAGTGCTTCTTCCAACGATTCCAAGTGCTTTTACAAGAAACAAACCTTTGAGTAAACTGAGTGTCCATTTAAATACTTCAAACCACCACAACAAACAGAACAAGTTTCAGGTTCAAAGCAAGCATTATTTTGCCGAAGTGGTCATCGATTCATCTTAGAAGATAGACTAAACTTGGACAAAAACAGTGACTATCCCAGTAAACTTGTCAAAATCTTTGACACACCATTATCAAAATTCTAAAGCATTGGAATAAAAGAAAATACATCAAGAATTATTTCAACATAAAACATTTTCTTTTACTGGCTGGACATAAGGTAGATAACTAGCAAGGTAAACATTGTTTTAAATCTACTTAATTTTCAATGTAAAGTATCCTACGCGACTCAATGGATGAAAACCTTTTGGCTGCATAAAAGGCACATTCTCTTTGTCCCTTGTGAATCATATACATAAACGAAGCTACTGTTACGTGTTTGACATTTAATTCTATCATCAGCTGTCAACTTGGAGAACCTCACCTAAGAAGATTAGAATCTATTTTATTATAGTCAATGCCTTTGCAACTCTTGTTAAAGTATTAACTTTTTCTGGTTGGCTCATGATAAAACTCGGCATTTTTCAATATTTTCTGTACTACCTGACCTGAAAAGTACTCTTAAACTGTGTTGAATGCATTCCTTAATTCATTCTAAGTACAGCTCCTGTTCTTGCAGGAAAATGCAATGCAAATAGTTACATGAAAGATAAACAGGCATAAAACAATCCAAATAACAACTACAGTATTCCAATTTTCGACGCTAACACATTCTAATAGCAGCCATGTAAATGAACTCGTATTGGGTATCAGTTCATGAAAGCCTTGAGATTAGACATCATTTCTTGTACCCGAATCTGAGAAAACCGAGAATTGTGCAGAGTTTGAAATGCATGCCCAACTCCTTTGTAAACAACTGTTTCCACTTTTTTACCGGCACCAGCCAAGGCTTTGCAGAATTCCAAGTTCCTGTCTTTAAGAATGTCCATCTCTGATACGCAAACCATCACTGATGGAAGTCTCAATTCCTGCAACTTTGCTGGGCCGTTTGACAGAGGGTTGCAAAATAAATGGTCTCTCTTGGCCCCTAAAGGCAGTGACAATCGCCAATATGTATCAGAAGCTGAAAGAGTTAGCGCCGAATTGGCTGGCTGATTGCTGTGCTTCTCGGAGACAGTTCTTGCTTCTCCTCCGAAGAAAGGCTGAATTAATATGATACCCTTGAGACACAATGGCTTGATAACAGTGTTGTCAACTGTGCCGCTGGATACAACCTTGGTTCCAACATTATAAGCTATATTGGCACCTGCACTATCACCGGCCAAGAACAAGCTGGAGAAATTGCACTGGTTTGTCCACCATTTGTGTTCAGCACACCCATTCAAGTCTTGTTGTTTAACCCAGATAAGGGAGTTGATGCCATCCTCATAAGCCGCTGGCAGACGATTTTCCGGGGCTAAACGGTAGTTTATGGAAATAATCACACACCCTGCTTTGGAAGCAAGATTGGCCAGGAACTCATGATAACAACTCCAGCCAGCTGAGCCAACGCAAAATCCGCCGCCATGGAAGTAAACAACCAAAGGAAGCTTTCCTGCAAGGCAGCCTGGAACATAAATCCGTGTCCACAAGTTAGTGTATTTATCGATAAATACGTCTCTTGCTGTGACTGCAGCATCTAGTGAAACGCTGCAGGGAACAATAGGAATGGCTGGTGGCCTTTCAACATGACCATCTTTGTAAACTTTTATTAGCCCTTCAATTTCTTCGATGCAAACTCCATGATTGTTCTTGCCTGTCACTTGAAGGTTGAGTCTTGGATCAGCGAAAATGGCAGCCATTTTTCTAAACATCATTCGACAAAGGAAATTAAGGACTGGTTTTTTAGAAGCATAGTTATGATCACATCGAAGGTCCAATATATAGAGAAAAAGAGAAGGATTAAACAATAGAGAGAGCTTCAGAAGTGGAAGGAAGCTTCCTCTTCTTTATATCTGACAAGTGGCGAACTAAACTCCACCGCAAGGCGTCATGTGGATTCTCATCATGACGTTCAAAGTTTCATTTTTTATATGAATGTGTTTGACAATCACTGTAGAAGTACTTGTGAATAAAAATACCTATACTATTTTGCAATATCAGTCGCCCTTGGAAAATAAATCTATATGTTATTTCATCCAAACATGTAAATCTCGGTACTTAGAAACAGGTAATTGGCATGACTACCTCATATTCTGAAAATTAAACAAAACCTCTATATCAAGTTTGCTGCGCTTTCTGCGTGTGGGAAAAGAAAAAAAAAGATAACAGAAATAATAAAAACAAATTAAAAAAAAATTGAGAATTATATTGTTATTATAATTATGTGTGTTATATTTCAAATGTTACATAATAAATATTTATATAAGCTTTAAGTTGATATAAATAAAAAAATAAAAGATAATAAAAAAATTAAATATAACATATTAATTTAAATTATAAAAAGTAATGTTAAATATAATAAGAGTTGATTTCTTGATTTTTTATATTGATTCGTTGATTATCTATATTTTTAACACCCCCCTTAAACTTAAGATAGTACAATCTTAAGTTTGAAATGAAAATTAATAATGAGCATTGAGAAGCAACTACTATTGAAGGAGGCAATCATTATCGAAGAGATACAACTATTATCTGGGAGTGACAACCATTATTGAAGAGTGGCAATATTATTGGCAAGTGATAATATTATTAGAGAGAGACAAATACGTTGAGAATGTCAACCACTACGAGTGCAAACACATTGATAGAGATACAGAAAATCAACCGTTACGAGTGTAAGTGCGTTGAGAGACATCATATTAAAAATAATAAAAAAAGCCAAAAAAATTAATTCTTAAAAAGGATTGAAAAGTTTTGAGAAGGGTCACAATTTAGCTCTGATACTATATGAAAAAAAAAATATATATAATAAAGAGAAATTGAAAATTTTTAAAGACTACATTATTGTTATAATTCTGTGTGTTGTATTTTAATTGTTACATAATAAACATTTATATAAATTTTAAGTTGATATAAATAAAAACATAAAAAATAATACAAAAATTAAATATATCACATTAATTCAAATTATACAAGATAATGTTAAATATAGTAATTCTTAATTTCTTATATTGATTTGTTTATTCCCTGTATCTTTGCCCTTGTGTTTGATTACCAGCCGACCCTACAACTGAAAATGATCACGACAGTTAATTATTTGTCAAAGATTTTTTTATTGGGCAGATAGTTTCTGTCCTCAAAATATCAACGCGTTCTTTTCTTTTTTTCTTTTTTTTCAATCGGACCAGCAACTCTTTGAATTCGAGACTTGTTAAAATATAAAAAACTTTTAAAATTTGGACGTAAAGAATTGCATACAACTCAAATGCTTTACAAATTGCGATGTTTTGTCGTTTAGTATGGTTATACATTAGAATTGGAAGTTCGAATTTTACGGAAATGCGAATGTTGACAATCACTCGAGAATATATTATCTAGATTTCTCGATGTTAACAGAAATGAGCTTCGAAAGAGAGATTTTAAGCGATACGGTTCGACTTTAAGAGTAAGAATATCATTCTTGAAAATGATATATTTTTGGAAACAAATAGAACTCAACTCACAAAACCTAGCAATAGATTTCTTTTGTAGGTTTTCTCGTCTTCTTTTTCCGGATTCTGTTGACATTTTCTTAGCAAGAGAAGGAAGTGCAGTACTTTTATGAGATTACAAAAATGTAGAAATTCTCAAATTTAGATGTCAACGTGTTTAACTCAATAGCGGCTCTATATTTTAGCTAAGAGTTTTTACATATATAATTCAAATTTCGCATGTTAAAACGTACAAATATCCTGAATGAGATTTTGAATCTTGTGTTTTGTTGATTAGGCAACACCTAAATCTAAACTAGAGAAAAAGGATTAGCAAAAAAATGACTCTACAAAAAAGTACACTCAAATTTTGAAACTTGTCAATGCAATTGTGCAATGAGCAGCAATTGCAAGCTATAAATGTGAAATCTTACAATGCATATATTAGAGTTAGGTGATTCAAAATTAAAGTTTAATTTGATTTTAAATTAAAAATCACCAGAGAATTTACATGTGATCCAGTACTGTACATACAAAAGAAAAAGATAAAAATAAAGAGTCGGAAGTAAGGAAAGACATAAAAGTACAAAAGAGAACCTACTTAGATGTGAGCTCTATAGTGTTGGGAGTTTAGCATCAGGCGCCACGGACAACACACCCAATGCCACAACATTGGCCATCGACAACTGCACCGTTGGTTCGAATTCACATGCGCCAATTCTTAATGTCATAATGCTGCTTATTTAAAAAAACATTATTTTTGAGTAGAATTGCATTTAAAGTTAATTTTGGACTTTTATAACATTTGAATTTTTATACCAACTAAAAATAAAAATTATAAAGATTTTATAAATACTATACAAATTCTTATAACTTCTTAGAGTTTAATAAAACATCAAATCATTAACAAGAGAGAAAATAAAGAGTTTATGTTATACTTGAGTACTTTTGAGTGTATGTTAAAAAATTAGTGATTCAACAATCTTGATTGGACAAGAATTAAGATGAATACCAAAGTAGAGAGTCACAAGAAGTTTAGAACGTGTGGGACACGTATGGAGAAGTATAGGACGTGTAGGACACGAAAAAGAAAGTTAAACGGTACTCGAAGACGCGAAGAAAGCGAAGAAAACAAGCATATGTGCCACCAAGGCTGAGCGCCGCGGCGGTGGGCGTGACATGGTGAGCGCCGCAGCGCCCAGGGATGAGCGTCGCCGCGCTAGACGCGACAGGGAGTCCATTTTTTTATCCTGATTTTAAGTTTTAGAAAGTTTTGGACTTCTAAAATAAGTGGACTCTTACTCCAACAAGGAATAGGGTTAGTAGGCACGAAATACACTCTATATAAACACTTGTAAATTCTTTAGTTGAAATTAAGCATTAAGAGAGACTCTAAGTGAAGGAAAGAACTGGGTAGACACTAAGTGTTTGTGTGCGCTAGGGTGGAACCGTCGTTTGGGTGATCATTGTTCATGATAGAGTAAGGGTTCATTAAACATTAGATCTTTTTGAGGATTCTTCAAATTGAGTTTTCCTTATAAAATCTCTAGGGAGTTAATAAGAGAGGTTAGGATCCTTGGATCCACCGTGGACGTAGGCAATTGAATAAATCACGTAAAATTATGTTGTGTTCTTTTATATTCTGTTTTGGATTCTTGTTATTTGGCTTAATTAACAGGTTATTCCGCTGCACAAAGAGATTAGAGTTCTAGGTTGAACTTGAGGTTCTTCACTTTAACATAACCTTAAGAAGGAGAATGGCGTTTCCTCCCTCAACACTGTACAAGATAATGTGGCATAAATCCTTAAAAACTCTTAGATATTTGAGTTTCTTTTAATTGTGGAGATTTTTTGTGTATAAGAAAATAAAATAAAAAAACTTAAGATTTTGAGATTTATCGTAAACGTAGGTGATTATTGCCAAATCATATATATTATTTGTATTCTTTCTTTAATGTGTGATTATTTATCTTTTTAAGTATATGATTTTTATTATTTTTAATTATTTATGAGTGAAAGACTTCTTCAAAACATTAAAAAAAAATTTAAAGCGCACGCTAAAAATATAAAAATATATAATCATGTAAAAGATTGCTTCTTATCCACATATCTAACATATTGCTTCAATGATTTGAAAGGATCAAAATTGATGTTAGTTTTTCAATTTCGAAGTTCATATGTAAATGGGTAGTCAACTTTATTCCTTAGATATTATCATTATATCTTTCTCTTTTGCTTTTTGATTCCCTTATTCAGTCTTTTCCTTATATATTTTTGGGTAAATCTCTTTTGTGATTGCCAGCCAAAGCAAATAGATAGATAATTTTCTAGCGTTCGACGTAGAACTTGATGATACTGCCATTAATGGCTAGCTCTTTCAGTTAGTAGATAAACAAGATTGCGTTCTGATACGTTTAGCATTTCGATTAATGCTGGAACTTGCTTAGATCTTTATGTCAATTCAGCCATTTGATGCTTTATGCACGGGCTTTAGATTCTTGATGATTTGGGTTCTATTCAAAATACACGGGAAATTGTTATATAAGTGACTGCTATCACAAGTACTCATTGTTGTTTTTCAACGATATTTTAATGGTGAAATTTATTAAATTTTATATTATATTATTTTATTTTTTTAATTAATACAATAATAAAGTTATTTTTTATAAAAAAAAGAGTTAAAAAATATTAAAATAATTGGAGAAGGACGGCGGCCATCGTCGATGGCCATTAAATGGGAGGTGGGGGGCACCGCCCCCATCTATGAAGAGACCGATTGTCGATTTATTCATTGGTGGGAGAAGTGCAAGTCACCGCCACCCCGTTTGACCACAAGTGGTGGTGGCCACCTCCCCTCTCTCACCATTTTAGTCTCTTTTTTTTAATATTTTTTTGTACAAAAAACGTCCTTATTATTGTGTAGATAAAAAAAAAATGAGTTCAATGATGTAAAATTTAATAAATTTCATTATCGAGATGTAACCAAAAAAATGGCAGCCAATGATTGGTTGGTTGCTCTTTTTCAGTGACAGTGGCAGTTTTATTTTAATTTTTTTTATTTAATTTAATTTATTTTTAAAAATATTTATTAAAAAATTAAACTCATTAAGTGATGACACGTGTCACGTGATTGGTAGATATTTGATTAAATGTATTATGATAAAAGTAACAAAAAAATAAACATTTAACAGTAAAATTTTAATGACAATAATTAATATGATAATTATTAAAATATAAGAGACTAAATTAATATATACTTCTAAAATAATAGACTAAAATATCATTTTTCTAAAAATATTTGTCACAAAACACGAATTGTAATAGAAAAATTCTATTATTAAAGTTAATTCACATGGGATCAAACTATCACGTAGTTATGAACTTTGTGATTGAAAATTATTATTACATATCATCTGTCTTAACATCCTACATGGTATTTGACATAACATTATTTGAAAATTGAGTTGTCATATGAAGTGGCAATTGACGTGGCAATTACTATATGAAAAGTAAAGTCTAATTGGAATTTAACGTGGCAGGGATTTAGACAAATGGGCAAAATTTTGTTACAAATTTAGGATAGAAATTAACATAAAATTATGTTATTTTACGTTAATAATATGTAACTTTAATATTTATATATATTATTGTTCAAGAACTTATTAATATATATATATATATTTGTACACGTATAATTTATATTATTAAAAAATAAATTGATTCATAAAAGTTAATTTAAAATTCATATAAATACATAAAATTTATTACCTACAAGAAAAGTATGTTACATCTCAAATTAGTACTTAAAAAATATTAATCAATCCTATCATCAATGTTCATTTTAAATTGTACAATAATTTTTCAACCCAATAAATCAAATTCAATAAAAACATAATTTTTTCTCATTCCCTTACTACTGAAGTCAACTTTTTCATCACCCATCAAAACTTCATTTGGAGCTTTATCACATACAAAATTCACGAGATCTGTAGAATGGCCTCATAAAACAAACAAATTTGATAATGTAAAAAATTAGATTACTAATTATGTGAATTTAAAGTGCACAATAAGCATGCAGAGTTATACCAATCTTGCATGCGTTATCAAATCCAAAGCTTGTAGGGACCTCTAATTTGCACTTCAAGTCACCATCAACGGTTTTAGGGCATCAATTAAATTACTAATAAACACTTAATACAAAACCAGTCAATCATCAAACAAACAACTCACTTGTTTTGGGAATTCAATCTTTCTTTTCTACTACAGATTATATCAAAACCACCCGATTAAAAAGTAAATACCAAAAGGGACTTACCCCACCGGAACACCCTTTACAACTTCTCCTATCTCTTGAATTCTTAGTCCCATTTTGGTTCTGATCAACTACAGCTTGGTTCCCACTAGCAGGATCACCTGTATATACACATCTTAATTATCAGCCGTTGATTACAAGTCTAGTACTGTATCCATTAATAAGATTGTACTTAATCAACGAAAAATAAATAAGCAAAAACATGTATAAGTTTGGAGAGATTTAGTATTACTTATAATTAAAGGGATAAATGGTGGCCATGGATAAGAATACCAGCCTATACACAAACAAAAAGAGCCAAGTTAGTCAAATGATTCGACTTTAAAATAAAATAAAATAATTTCATATTCTCGTTGTACCATATCTGGGACACATATGACTTTTCTTATAAAGTCATTTTAATTGGATATGTTGAATCACATTCTTTATTAATTTCCCTAGTATTTCCAGCTCCTTACACATTTTTAGGCATTGAATTATCCAATAATGAATGATAAATGAAGAGTAAATGGTAAATTTGACATTCTGAATTGAATTTGTTCAAGGCATAATAAAAACACTTAACTTTAATTGATCCTAGTAATTCTATAAATCTTAAGATTTATCCATCTTGTTTCATGGAGAGACATTAAGATTGTAATTCAGTCACCACGAGTGTTGAAAAGCAGGAAGACTACTGCAAATTAAAGACCCAAACTGGTGGACTGTAAGAAAATAGAAAGATTAGTGTACATTTCACAAAAAAATACCGTTATATGTGCATTAATCCTCTTGAAATACCGTTTTATGTTCACAAAAATACCGTTATATGTGACCTGATTCCCACAACCACCTTGAAATCCTCTTCAGTGACCTATTGATATATTTTTGGAAGTCAAATTGTGTATGGCTTTGTGGTGCCAAATGTGCATGAAAATGATAATTGAAAATGTTAGCAGAAATAAATTAAACAGTGAAAACAAAAATTCAAAATCAAAGACACAGACTTTTATTAGTTTTATTGATGAGGAATTAATCTTAGCACTAATCTTATCTTAGAATTAGTTTTTGTTTTGATATTAATTTATTCAAGTATTTTAGCGTGTACTCCAAAAACTTTTAAGTAAAAGTGAAAGACTTTAATCACAAACAACTAAGAATAAGAATAAGATCACTACAAAAATATAAAACAATCACATAATTAAGTTATACGGTTCTGTAACAAATGCATACGTTCATGATGAATCGTGGAATTTTAGTCTCTTTTATTAATTCACAAAGAACATAAATCATAAAATCTCTCTCAAGAGATTATCAAAGAATACAATCAATAGAGTTATTAAATAATGTATCAATGCTATCTTGATTACTCATATCTCAAACACTTTCTATAGCATTCTCTTGCACTCTCACATTCAAGGATCTTTGGCTCTCTATTTTCTCTCTTAGAATTTTTCTCTAATATTTAATTAATTTTACGGTATTACAAAGATTTATATAGTGTTTACAAGATATCTAAAAATTATATTTCTAATTAGAATAAGAGTCTAAATATTGTAGGAGTCTAAAAATTAACTTTAGGACTCATCACTCTCTCTTAAAACAAAAACTGATCCCACTTTAACATCTAGGCACCAAAAGTTGATGCCTAGATGCCACACATTCTGCTTGTATGGCACCTAAGGACTAATGCCTACAAATGTGTAGCCTCTTTTTTACATCTTGTACTCTCCTCCTCGTTTTCAACTCTTGTTTCCAACTCTTACTCATCCATCCAACGTGTCTTTGATCTCATCTTGTCTCTTCATTGGCTTTCAACTCAAACTCATGCTTAAACATAATTTTGAACCACTAAATTCTAACAAAACCCTCCTTAATTTGAAATCTCTTCTTCAAGAAGCCTTATAGGATTCATCCAAGCCACCGCTTTATGTTAGGTGCCGATTAAAACTAAGGGTGCATGCATGTAGTGTATGTCCATCATTTCTTATACATATATCTTATACATAATATACGCAGCAAAAATTGAAATTTTAAAATTTTAAAATAATTAATACAATAAATTTTTTGTCTCATTACAATATTAAAATCAAATTGATTGAAAATTCATCTCGTAAGCCTTTAGAATAGATTAAACTAGAGTTCTGTCTGAAATGAACTCGATGACAATTCTAGCAATCAACAGAAATGGGCTTGATTGGCTAGAATATCAACTCTAATTTGACTAGAATATCAACTCTAATTTTATAAAAGTATTTAATTCTTAAATACTAAGATAAATTCTTAATCTCTATTTTAACATTTTAACTATTTCTTAAATAATAAATTTATTTTTTATTTATTTAATTTACAAAAATCAGCCTCAAAAACTTAAGTGATGGCAGAAACTTTAGAGAAGAAAAAGAATAATTTTCTTTCAAAATTTGAAATAAAAGAACAACTTTGCTATCCCTTTTATCCCTTTTGTTGCCGTCCACCCTTGTAAGCATTTTGTTAAACATTTCAAGAAAATGAACTTTTCATTTTACCTGACATTATGGCCGGCCACTTTGAATCTTATCCACCAAATGAATTTATTTTCATTTACATTTGCCTTTACTAGCCTTTAATTTGCATTTCATTTACTTTAATTTCACTTAAATTTAATTTTAACTTAATCATAGAATTAACAATTAACTTAAGTTAAGTTAATATTACTTAACTCTTAAGTAAACTAAATATCTTTAACCTAATCTTTTAATTAATTATTAACCAGAGTTAAATTAAACTTTACTTAATAATTAAGTAAATAAATATCTACTTTAACCTAATTTTTTAGTTAACATTTAATTATGATTAAGTTAAAGATTACTTAACTCTTACACAATAAAATTGCCTTAATTACTTAACTATTAAATAATTAATAATATAAAATTACTCTTAAAATTTTTACTTGATTACCAAGTTAATCTAGAGTGGGTTCTACTTAACCACACACTTTAGTCAATTTAACTAAATGCTCACTACGCATCATGTGTCAATATTTAATTGGTCAACAATAATTTTTAACTAATTAATATACTTAACTATTAAGTCTTGACATATGCACATCCAACAAATATTCAGTTTTGTTAAAATTTACTAGATTGAACAATTTAATTCAATATCTTACTCAAGTAAAAAATGAGTATACTTTATATTACGATACTTTTTAGGTCTACGCCCGATTCGTTAAATAAAACTATTTCATAAGTCTGTAATCGATGCTCTATGCACTCGTAACAGATATTACAAATCAGGGTATTAGACCATACAATTTGATGTCAGAACATATACGTATAATCATTCCATCACCTATATCTTGAAAGTATATATATATATATATATATATATATATATATATAGATTATGATCGTCAAATTTCTTTGTGCTCAACTGTGAACTTATCTCTAGATTTGTATTTTCATAAAATAATATCCGCAAACTTCTTTATGATATTGTTTAACCCTACGAAAAACTTTTTTCTGAGGTTTATACTTTTGGCTAAAAGGCTTTTTGAAATACAATTCTTGGAGCATCAGAATATATAACTTACCTATGTAAGCTGACGGATCTCATATCTGCACACACTGGATTCTATAAGCATCGGACCATACTCAGCGACACGTGCGGTCAGACCATGAAAGGTCTCTGACATCCGTAAAACTAAAGTATGATGGATCACTTACAAATGCACCGTGACGTTTAGGTCAAAGGACCACGACTACTACTCAACTCGAGAGGACTTACCATTAATGACTTCATAGGATGTTTATTGGGGTCTTCATGAATCTGTTCAGTATCCAGTCCTTACTGAATACTCGTATGCCTATACGAGCTCTAAATTGATGATCAACTAAGAACAACCATCTCTACTATACTGATATAGATATACACTGATATATATATATATATATAAGGGATTAACCGACAGACCCGCATAAATAAAAATAGATCATAAACATAGTATTTGAGAACATACTTACATAATGAATTTTTTCTACTACCTATTGGAACTTTTTGTATCTATGTCTTTATTAGTATATTCTCAGATCTTTGTCTTATTTCAGACAAGGCTCTAACTTCTTAGATATCACTGACTCTTATAATCTGCTAACTCTTAGCAGTGCTAACTCTTAGCATTTATAACTTTTAGCGTTGCTAAAACTTAGCATCGATCTAAACTCTTTTAGACCAGATCTGAATTCCTTCAGATCGTATAATATTTGTAATGTTACAAGTATTATACCATATTTGTTTAATATTCACAATTTTATTTGAAATATTTATTGTATAAATATTAAATAATTAATATTTATACAATATTAGAATAACACTTAAGCACCAACTTTAACACTTTATCACTTAGCGGTAACTCCAGTAAGTCATTTTCTAGACTTAACTCATATTAAGCTCATGACTTCGATCTTCAAAGATACGAATGCTTCTTGCCTAAGGTAGCATTTACATTGTGATCTCCTATGTCTCTTTTAACACAATGACTATAAACTCTTTGTGGTTGAAACTTATTCTTGTCATCACTATCATTTTTACATATTATCTTTCGACCTCTATCACCACGGTGAGTAAATTGCTTGTGCTGCCTTATGGTCTGTATTCCCTCAACAACCAATGTTGAGCAACTTATAGCCATCCCATCAAGCATATATATCTCTTTGTGCTTCTCACCCTTCATCATCACCATAAATCCTTTCACTATCTTCACTATTCCTTTTTCTATTTTAAATGAATACCTCTTTTATCTAGCTCTCCTAAGGATATCAAGTTTCTCTTAACTCCGGGAATGTGCCTTACACTAAGTAATTCCTAATCTTTCCATCATGCATCATCATCTTATGTCATTAATCCTATGACTTCACTGACCATATCATTTTCCATTAGTACTTTACTATTAATGAATTTGTAATTAGTGAACAAAGACCTATTAGGGTACATATGGATACTGCAACAAGAATCTAGTATCCACTCCCTAGCATACTTCACATCTGAGGTTGCCAAGGAATCTGCAACTTCTAAGTCATTCTCACAGACTATCGCAACATCTTTATCCTTCTTTCTTTATGAACAATCCCTTATTAAGTGTCTTTTTTTTTTTTTACAAAGATAACATTTATTGTAGCTCCCCATTGATTGATTTATTTTCTTATCTTTTCCATTTATAACTAAACCTATTACACTATCGAATTTAGATCTCTTCCCATAATTTTTAAAGTTCAACAAGGTTTCAATATCACTCATTATTAAAGTCTCTCTATTATATGAGTAAATCTATGAAGTGCTTACAACTTGGTAGCAACTAACACAATAAGATGATGGCCTTATCTTCAACCTCGATCTTGATGTCTATTGTCTTAAGATCTATAATTATCTTATTAAGACATCAATATGGCACTGACTAATACTCCTTAGGAGCAAGTGCTAGCTTTTAGTCAACTAAGTAGTCTGAAGAAAAAGAAACAGAAAACGTTCGTCATTTGGTTTGATGATAAGGTCCCTTTTGAACTAGATTATCCGTGCTACCACCCTTCATGTGTGAGGGAGAAGGATCTCGATCTTTTGAAGGAGAAATTTAATATATTGAGTATAATTATGCTGAGAGTGCCTCGAGAAGATGAGTATACAAGTGTACCACTAACCAGGAAGGTGGCTTTTAACCTTACTTTCTTCAATTTGGGGTTAAGGCTTTCTCTCCAACCCTATTTTATACATATATTTGACCATTTAAATCTAGTACCATGCTAATTTAATTTGAACTCATGAAGGATACTAATTGGTCTATATGTGATGTGATTAAAGGCTGACTTTAATAAGCCTACCTTTCCTGAGTTACAATAGATATAATAGAGTAAGGCAAACTCTGATAAACAAAATGGGTTTCATTACCATTCTGCTTATGATAAGGAGAAGAATTTATTTTTCTCTATACAACATCTACTCTCAAGTAATTACAAGTGGAAGTACTTTTGGTTCTTTGCCTGAGAGGAGTAGGGGTGAGAGCATATAGGGTGGTTCAGGCATCTGTACATGCCCTCATATTTGTTTTCTAGATCTGGTCCATGCCTGTTTAATTCTTTCAAGCTCTATACTTAATAGATATATTTTTTGGTTTATAACCTGACCTTTTTTTGTTATTTTAGTAACATTTTAGATGGCCGATCCCGAGCTTACATGAAAAGAGAATGATCATATTGCATAGTCTAGGAGATAAAGGGTTTATATTAAAAAATGTCTCACCCAATAGAATTTAAACAGTATAGGCCTGATTGAAAAACTGGTTGAATGCTAAGGAAAAAGATAGGAGGAAATGGTAATCCTTAAATCTATATAATGCTTAGTCACAATATAGAGCTAATGTTTCATTTATAGTACCCTACTTCTACTATTGAAGAATAACTCCTTACCCTTTAGAATTAGGATTGTTTTTCTTTTATTTTTTTAAAACAAATTTGTAGTCTTAGTTGGGGTCCTCCTCATGTAAATTTTTTATTAATCAATAAATATTTCTTTTCACACATGTCTTTGTTATCTATTTTGGTGATCACACCTATTCGGTGTTTAATGCCCTTCAATAAACTTATGTATAATCACATCGGCCTTTCTAAGAAACGTTTAAGGCAATGTTTGGACGAATACTACAAGTCCTTGACCTTTTTTTTTTATTTTCTTTAATATTTATCCAAGACGTATTCGAAAACTCGATTGGGAGGGTCACTTGGGGACTATTACCACTACCCTCTTTAGAATTCTCTCGATGGGTTACTCGAGGCCTGGTTAGGGAGTTACTGTTTTGGCATTCATCCAAGGCCTGCTCGAATGTTTCCAACTGGGTCACATGGTGGCCATAACATCTATCCCCTCAATTCTTTTAAATTCTCAAGCGACCCTCATAGGGATCTCGAATCATCTTAGAAGAGTTCTTAAGGTATTGTTGCCTTAACCCTTATCTCCGTTATTCATTAAGGCCTGCTCAAAAAATTTGACCAAGTATGTCACTTGCCTTTTGGTATTTGTCCAAGACTTGCTCAGGAAATTTGACTGGGAGGATCATATAATGGTTGTAGCCTCTACCCTCCCAGTTCTTTGATATTCATCCAAAAACTTACTCAAGAATTTTCGTCAAAAAGGTCACATGGTGTTCATAGGCTCTACCTTCTCGATTCTTCGATATTCATCTGAGGCTTGTGATAAGCGTATTTTATATATGATATTACACTCCTATTAATTTGATAATTGCTCATTTTGAATGTGAATACATGACTTTTTATGTATATTAATTTCATTTTGTAGATTTCAAGTTAATAGAGCTATTTGGGATGAAAATTCAAAGAAAATAAACTAAAGACAAAAAAATGCTACAGTGCAATGAACAGTATTTGGTGAACAGTGTCGGATGTACAGTACCGTTACAATGCCAGCAACAGTGTTTTGCGCCCTAGCACTAGAAAGTGGCGCCTAGGTGCCAAATTACCCAGAATTTGGTGCCTAGGCGCCAAAACGGGCTTTATTGGCAGAATGCTCAGCGCCTAGACGCCAAAATGTGATGCCCAGTCGCCAGCACCTGTTTTAACCCCCCCTTTTTTATCTTAATTTGAAACCTATAAATACTACTCTGTAGCCATTTTCTTATCAATCAAAGGGAGGCACGAAATTTGCAAAAGAGAACAAGGTTTGAGCTCAAATTTGAAGAGAGGAAATGATGTCTCCAAGGTTTCTTGAGCATCATTGAAGACATTTGAAGGATTGAAACCTTTGAGACATCCCAAAATTTAGTTTTCTCTTTCTTTTGTTTAAATTTCCAACTTTGAATAATGTTTGTATCTATGGATTTCTTGATAATTTTAGTTATGGTTGGATTTTTTATATGATTAAACTTGATTCTAAGGCTTGTTGTAGTTTTATTTATATTATGTTTGGATGATTTAGTATATTTTCGTTTAATCCATTTATGTTTCTCTATGCTTAATGCTTCCGATTGATTGGAAAATGAATTGATTGTTGTGGATTTATGGATTGATGCTTGGAAGTGTTTTACCCATTTATTGAATTTGGGAGAAACATAGCCTTAGGTTGTTATTGAGTTAAGAGGCTAATAACACTTAGGTAATCACCATGATTTTCTTAAGGATTGCATGTGGTGCACTCCAAGTGTTTGATAAAATGTGTGAGAACACTTTGGGTGTGCCATTATGCCTAGGATTTCATTTGACGCTCGGGAGAGGTAATGAAATTAATCCTTGGGTAATCAATTTAATGGTTGCGTAATGCATGTATATGTAAACAAGTTAGATAGGATGTCAACTTGAATATGTATGCATAGTATCTCATTCGGCACTCGGGAGAGAGAATGAGATTAGTCTTAAGCCCTTGGTTAATGAATTGAACGAAATGCTAGATAGGAAGAACATAGGAAGAATAGAATGAAATCAATGCTCTAGGATCCTATTTTTATAGAATTCACCATATCGCAAGATTATTATTTTGTTGTTAGATTATATGTTTTATGACTTGATGGACTCTATTGAATAATATGTGTTGATGCTATTTTGTGATTAATGACTACTTGATGTTTATTCATTTATGCTTTTTATGTGCTTAATGCTTCTAATTGCATTGGAAAATGGATTGAATGATTTAAACATTTGGGTTATGTGCTTGGGAAAGTTTAATCCATATATTGGTTGTAAAAAGCATAGCTTTGAGTTTGTTGAGTTGGGAGACTAATGAACTTAGGGTAGTCATATAAAGGTAGCTTAATGTGTGTATGTATAATGGGTTAGATAGGGATATCAACTTAGTTGTATATGTATAGTATCTCTTTCGACACTCGGGAGAGGGAATGAGATTAATCATACACCCTGGACTAATGAATGCATAAAATTGGTTGTTGATCACTAATGATAAATACCATAGGAACAATAGAGGGAAACCAAGTCCCTAGAACCCCATTGCTATAGATCTCTCGTATCTTTAATTTACCAAGTTATTTAGTTTTAAGTTACTTTTAATTCAATAATTCATCTTTCCTTTTATATAAGCCTAAATAAAGTTAGGTTGCCAACATCATAGTACTTAGTATTAATTTAGAACACAATTCTCATGGGAACGATACTCACTCATCACTTTATTACTTGCTCATGACCCGTGCACTTGCAGTATAAATTTACGTGTGTATAATTTCACGAACAGCTTGCTCAAAAAATTTGGCCGAGAGGATCACATGGTGGCTGTGGCCTTTAACCTTTTGATTCTTTAATATTCTTCGGAGGCTTGCTAAAAAAAACTTTGGCTAAACCTTTGGTCAAGAAGGTTTCATGAAGGTTGTTGCCTCTACTTTTCTAGTTCTTCAATATTCATCCGAGACTTGTTTGGGAACTTTGTAGAGATAGTCACATGATGATTGGCCTTTACCTTTTTAATTATTTAACATTCATTCGAGGTATGCTAAAAAACTTTAGCCAAAAGAGTCATATTGTTGTTGTGGCCTTTACCCTCCCTGTTCTTCAATATTCATTCAAGGCTTTCATGTAAAGTTTGGATAAGAGTGTCACATGGTGGTTGTGGCCTCGACCCTCCCAATTCCTTGATATTCATTTGGGACTTGCTAGGAAACTTTGGCTAAAAGGATCTCATATTGTTGTTGCCTTTACACTTCCTGCTTTTCAATATTCATCCAAGACTTGCTTAGGAACTTTGGATGAAAAGGTCACATGGTGGACATGACCTCTACCCTCATACTCTTTGATTGACCATTTTTTAATCAACTTTGATATTATGATACTAAATTTTTTGGAAAAGAAAGATAATTATCAAATATACTGAACAAGAAAATTCGAGCACTTACGAGTGATTATTATAATAGATGTCAATAATATGAAATTATAAAAGAGAATCAATAAATAGTGGATCTAAAGGTATTATTTGTGATGCTCTTGACATTTCATGATTTCTTGACTGTTCGTCTGTACGTGCTCTAACATACGTCGATAGTATAACTCTTCTAAGCACCTTATAGCAACCTTAATAGGATTGAGGACTTCCTCGAACATCCATTACCTTCATCGTCCTTGCTTCTTCTTTTTTCTCTTCCTTGGTCTTTATGCAATTAAATACTTGTTTGAGGCGACCGAGTGGCTCATGATCAAATGCTCGATTAACTGCCAACTTTATTTATTGTCACGAGCATCACGAACTTGGTGCCCACTTGATTTGCCTTTAATTACTTTTCATGACTTTCAATTTTGTTCTCACAGAAAACACCAAACTATGGACCCTAGATTTTGTGTTGTCCTAGGATAACGAGTTAATTTATTTCCTCTCAAGAAAAATAATTGGGCTTTTTGAAGAGCTAGGCTAAGATTATCGATTGTTACATATACGCCTCTTTGATACATGTATTGGGCTTTTAGAGCCTTGAATTTGATCAAAAATGAGCCAAAATAATCATAAGCAGACAAGAAGCATATTATAATGGTTCAGCTTAATGTGAGCCTACATTCACCTCACTGAGCTTGATAAGTTTACTCATATGGCATTATTAAAAAATATCTTTTACAAAAAAAGTACAGGGAGGTCGGGCCTTTGCAAAATTAATATAATTACAAATATATTATCTTGAAGCCTTAGGGGCTGTAAGTAACCTTCGAATATGTTATGAAGCCTTTGAAGGCTATATATACTCTACTTAGGGAGCATCCTGAAGAAGAAGAAAAAAAGTCCTCATTTTTTGTTATTTAGCCTCTTTTTATAGGCATTGTTGTGCTTGTATGTAAAATCCTTTTTAGGGAAAGCTTTACTTTCATATTCATGACACATCTTGAGATTATAGGAGTCTTTCTTATTTAGAATACATCTTGAGATTATAGGAATAGGATTTGTGTTGAGAACCTTAAAATTTTGAGATTTTCGAGGATAAGGGTGACTTGAATCCTTGAGTCGGTTTAAGTCATCAGTCTTAAGGAGGTTTTAGTAGTCAGCTTCTTAGAGAGCTAGTTGTCAAAGATAATTGTTAATGTTGAGGACTTTGGGGCTGAGGACTATGAATAAATCCCGAGGCTATTCCTTTGTCCATTATAAGAACTTCCCCTTGGTGGTGGGCAGAGCCTAGAAGGTCTACATAATGAGCCTTGTCCTAAGTCTCAGGTGAGGCATTCTTGAATGTTATTAGAGCTTAGGGCTTGTGGGCTCCTTCTATAGGATTGGACTTGAGCTAAAAGTGTTAGCGGGGATCTAATACACGTGGGTGTATGCATGTGTTATTGTGCCTATTGCCTAAATATGTATCATATACAAATTTAAACGTGGCGGAAGTATAAATTATGCAATAAACACAATAAATAAATATATTAATCGCATTAATATATAAATAGAGGTTAAGAACTCACCTCAACATGTAATGTTATACACATATTTCCTCAGAGTCTGTATAGAGACCAACTCGCGGGCAGTACTAGTTACTAACTCGGTGGGCTTGGTGAGCTAGAACAGCAGCCCTATATGCAGCATTAGGTTTAACTCTTAAACCCCAAAATGGCCGGTGTATATTTTTATCTTTTTCTCCAAAAGGATAAGAATGGAGAATTTGAAGCAATTCACAATTACTCCAAATAGAAGCATAGAGAAAATTAAACAATTTTATTTTCCTTCTTCTTCTTCCATTTCTCCATTTCTCTCTCGGGTAAAACGCCCAAAATTGCACACACACACACTCTCTCTCTTTCTTTCTTTATATATATATATATAATAAAATAATAATATATTATATAATATAATAAGAGATATATTTTGATTATTTAACCATTAAATAATTAAAGTGAGAAATGACCATTTTTTTTCTTATGAATAGTTATCAAGTTTACTCCCTAGTGGGTCCCACCAAATTTCACACTTGGGTAAACTCTACTAAGGGTCCACAATACACCACGTGTTATAATACAATTAGTAAATAATAATTATTAATTAATTGTTGTATTTAACACTTAAATACAAACACGCATGCATTCTCGTGGTATTGCTGAATATTACTGGATTAAACAATTTAATCTGGCACACTGCCCCAATGTACAACGAGTACACTCCATATTGTGAGACGCCCTAGGTCCTACGCCCAATTTTTCAAATGAAACTATTTTATGAGTCCGTGAGCAATGCCCCACGTACACGTCACGGATATACAAATCAACGCGTTGAACCATGCAAGCTGAGATTACAACGCATACATATAATCCTTCCGTCATGATATCTTGGATGTGTGGGGATATAGATTATCACCGTCAAATTCCCTTATGCTCATCCATGTCTTATCTCTAGAATTGTATCTCACTGAACAATACGTGCAAACTTGTTTGCCATATTGTTCTACCCTGACGGAACTCTTTTCAGGGATTTATGCTTATGGCCACAAGACTTTTCGAGATACAATCTCAAAGCATCTGGATATCAAACTCTTTATGCGAGCTGACGGATCCCATATCTATACACACTGGACTCCATAAGCATCAGACCATACCCAGCAACATCTAGCGGTCACACCATGAAAGGTCTGTGACTTGCGTGGAACCTAAGTATGATGGATCACTTACAACCCCACTGTGGCACTCAGGTCAAAGGACCATGTATACTACTCAACTCGATAGGACACTCCATTGACGGCTTACATAGGGTATTTATCGGAGGCCCTCGTGAGTCTGTCCTATATTCAGTCCTAACTGGATACCTATATGTCAATATGAGTTCCAAGCTCACAGTCAGCTAGGAACGACCATCTATACCTTATAGGTACGACATATGCTGGTCTATATTAAAATTATCCACCGACAGACTCGCATCGGCAAAAATAGATCAGAGACAATTATTCGAGAATATACTTGCGTAACTAGCATTTCCTAGCACCCGATTGCAACTCTTGCACTATGTAGTTATTAGTATATTTCCAGGTCTATATTTCATTACAGACAATACCCCAACTCTTGGATGTGCTAAGTATTATAAGCAGCTAACTCTTAGTTGTGCTAACATTTAGTATTTATATTTATCAGCGTGGCTAACTATGAGTCCTTATCTAAACTCCTTTAGATCTGATCCGAACTCCTTCAGATCTACAATGTCTGTAACGTTACATTGCATAATACCATATTAATGGGTATTAGCGATTTAATGAAAATATACACTTGTATAAATATACAAGTATATATACATTCAAGAATGGCATGTAAGTATCGACCCTAACAGAAAGTTCAAAGGAGTACAATTATATTTTGGCTTCTAATATTTTACTACTTTTTAAAAAAATATATAATTTATTTAGGAGTTAAAGCCTAAATATTATTTTTATATTTTATATAATTATTAAACTATTAAAGTTATATATTTTGTCTATTTAATATCATATTTAAATTTTACTTTAAATATATAACATTTAAACTATTTTACAATTTTAAATCACACGTGCCACATTAAGGGTAAAATAATTAAAACTATATATATATATATATATAAAGTAATGCTTAAAAGAATCTCTCTCCTAACAGGAGGGATAATATGAATAATTATTAAAAATAAATGATAAATATGAGAAATTATAGAAATAATAATAATTTCTCAAAAATCACACAATTATATATATACTTTTTTTTAAAGTGTAGAGATATGTATTAAGAAAAAAAAGACTTCAAATAAAATAACCTTAACTACTCTTGGATACTTTTTTAATTGGCAACCATCCCACTGACTTAAGGGTTCGATTCTCCCAACCTTACATTGTAGTGTAGTAATGTTTCAAAAATAATAATAATAAATAAAATAACCCTGACCATTTATAAGATTTTATCTTTAGAACTTGATAAGACATGGTAAAGGGCTATATCGTTCGTTCAAATAAGTTAGAAAAAGTCCACTTTCTTTTTATTTTTTTATGAGAACTTCTTTTGTGCATGCTTTGCAAAAAGGAGATTCACTATGGAACATGACAAACGGAAAGATGATTCATTCAGAATAATTTCCTTAAATAAGAGGACAGATGTGACCAAATTGTAATATCGTTAATGATCACCATTACTTAATTTTGACCAACTCTTGGTATCTTGGCCTAATATGTCAGAAAGTTACCCGTCTACCAATTACAAAGTTTACAATCACCGGATTTTGAAATTCTACAGATGCAGATTATTTGTTTTGCAAGCCTAAAAACTCATACTAACAAAGTGCAATGAGATCTAACCTCGCTTGTTTTTGAAGTCTGCAATATTTGAACTCTACCTAATAGTCTAGTGGTAGTTTACCTTCTTTCTCTTCTCTTGAACAAGAGATAGAAAAGTTTCAAGTTCATAGTTGATAGATATGAAATATTTTCCTCTTATATACAGATATAATAAATTCTTTATGATCGGTAGGCTAAACCTTTTTCATAAGTTAAAAACTGTGCCAGTAAGGCTCTATTTCGAGACGTGCCATTAAAACTCTATTTTTAGTTGATCTAAGCATTCTTCCTCCGATGCGAACGACGGCCACATCTGTTTTGATGGACCATCGACGTAGACCTTTGATGCAGGTCCAAAAAGAGCGGCTAACGCGATTTGTCAGCGTCGCGATGGGATGCTACTTGGTTGATCCTAACTGTAGTCATATGCTTGCTGGCAGATTTCTAAGCTAATGTCGGCGACGCTTTTACTATAGACGATGGCATGCGCATATAAAAAAAAGGGCCTGCAATATTCAGTAGGTGCCAAGTAGCGGATCTTGGAAGATTTCAAACGAAATATCTTACCATGCTAATAGAATTACTTTTTTTTATAAAAAAAAAAATTGCTAATAGAATTACTTAAAGCACAAAGAAGTCTAACTTCCAAATTCTAATCCATTGAAATTCAGTCACCAAAAATACCTCAAACAATCTGATATCTATGTACTTTCAATGGAAGTAGCGGCTAAATGATGGGTCATATTCACTTCACCTAACCCCTTGTAAAAAAGGTTCAGATTCCTTTCATCATCAAAATCCCACCAGTGTTTCGAGCGCCATGGCCATATATGGACATCATCCAAATCCCAAATGGGGTTGCCTGTCTTTATTTTATTCTTTAAATAGATATTCCCTTCTTTCTTCACTTGTCTTTTTGAACAATCCATGGCTCCATCTGCACAAATGTGCGAGAGATAGAGGCAGGCCTGGAATAAAATCTTTCATCAAGAGCTATATATTCATTCGATCAAAACAGTTATCAAAAATATGTTTCATTTTTAGTTCTTATCATATGTCGGTAAGAACACTTGTTGGAAAATAGTGTATTGTATGAAAATGTAATACAAAGAGATAATAAGAACAATAATAAAATCAAGACATACATAGTAATATCCTTAAACTATTTCTATCTCTAAACTATTTTTATCTCTCACAATTGATGTTAACTAAATTACACTTCGGTTGAAAGGTAGTATAGATTTAATGACTTAAGAGAGAATATAAAGTTGCACACTAAATATATTCTCTTTCAACAAGTGTGTATTTATGAAAATGGTTGATAAGAGAAAATTTTAATTAAATAATTAAAAAAAGAAATTAATTATCATAATTTAAATGTGGTTATAATATTTATAGAGTTTAAGTATCTCTATTAAGAGACAAAACACCTATTTAAAATGATAAATTTATTAGAAGGGATAAGTGACTCTTTGAAGAGTTACAACTCTAAATTTAAACGGCTAAATTGGGAATCAACCCAATTAGATACTGCGACACTCAGTTTAAAAACTTAAGTGCTGCGACACTCTTAACCTCGCACCGTAGTGCTCAAACTTTTTACAATTTAAGGACTTCCCCTTGTACTTATTTTTTTTTATTTTAATATTTAATTTTATATTTATTTATTTAAAATACACTTTCAAATACTAACACTGCAGTTACTCGATAGTACTTGTTTATTAATCAAGCTTTGAGCACTTTCAAAATGACAGTTGGAAAGTTGCAGAAACCATGCACACGTATACTGCTTCTGGTTCACTTGAAGGCACACGATATCATCAATTATGCATGGCTTTATCTTCTGGGACCCAGCCGTTCATTTTCGTTCTTTCTATTCTTTTATTTTTAAATATTTCTGTAACAATTATTCACATGGATCACCGGCCTGCTGATTAATAATTTATATAGTTGTTCATTGATCATATTCCATTTTTTTTTTTTTTGCATTTTTGGTTAATGAGGCTCAGTGACTACATAGAATTAAAATTAAATAGAAATAAGCCGATGGAATGAAGAAAAAATGAAGTATAAAAATCCTAATACATGTCAAAAAAACATGATGATTAAGGTGGTAACACGCGACAGCCACGGGTTAGAGAAGCTTGCTGGAAGGACTATAAACTAGTTGTGTGGCTGCACTCAGTTGACCAATTCCACGCATGTGTCAAGAAATTGAAATCGAAGAATTTGGTTATTGTCCTCCATGGGCTTTGGAAATTCAACGGAAAATGAAATATACTTCGATATTATTATAAATAATAATATATAAACTAAAAACTAAGAGGAACTCAAATATTTTAGCATATCTAAAAGTTATTAAAAAGGTATATTTTCATTATAAAAAAAATTATAAATATCCACAGCGCCTTGTAAATCGCCATTTGCAACACTACCCTTTAAATTCCATTATTTTAATAGTACTTTCATTGTTAAAGAAAAACCGAATTGGATAAAAATTTAAGTAAATTAAATATAATTTATGATATACAATGGTGTAATATTGTTTGATTAAAAACTTTACTAATAAAATTTAATGAAATAAAACTTAATCGAAGAAAAAAAAAGTACAATATACTTTGTGGCAAAACAATTTTATTTTGTAGATTGCAATGAGATTGTTATATTATTATAAATAAAAATATATTTTATTTAACAAGTTTTATGGAGATTAGATAAGTGTTCAACTATATTTGACATTATTCTAATAACGTTGAGTTGGTACAGAACTAAACATTGCCAATAAGTTTATTGCAAATATTATATTCGGTTTAGTGCATTAGGATAGATATAATAAAGCATCCATTGCATTAAGATATGGTACTTCTGAACTAAATATTTTCTTACTATTTTTCTCATGACAAAATGGATCATTTTTAGGATTAAGAAATGAACAACTATAAGAGTACTTAACAAATTAACTTTATCCATATTGAATCTTCTCAAAATCTTTTCAATATAAATAAAATGATGGATAAAACTCCGTTTGATTTATGCTTATTCTGTAACCGACACTATTTTTTCCTCCTAAAATCTTTTATTTCAAAATTTTTAAAGTATTTTACAACTTTAAAAGCTTTTCAATAGTCCCAATCAAATTTATGTCATCTATATGTATAACTATAATGGCAAATCCAGAGTTTGACTTCTTTATAAATATACATGGATATATTTGATCATTAATATTTTCTTCCTTTATCAAGTATTTGCTTAAGCAGGTGTAGCACATGCACTAGATTATTTTTGTCTATACAAAAATCTTTATAACTTAATTTTATATAAATTGCAATTACATACTTTAGGCATGTTTATTCATTTAAGAATTTTCATATAAATATATGTGTCAAATGACCTATATAAGTAAGTTGTCTCTACATCTATAAGAACCATATCAATTTTTTTAAAACTGTCAAGCTTATCAAAAATTAAAATATAATTATGTCCAACACAGTAGAATAAGTTTTATTATAATCAATATCAAGTCTTTGCGAAAAACCTTGAACAACGAGTCTTGTTTTATATCTAGCAATCTCGTTTTCGTTACGCTTCTAGACAAACATCTATTTATATCTTACAGGTTTGAGATCTTTAAGTGTCTAGACTATAAGTTCAAACAATCTCGCTTGGCTAGAGAAATTAATTCTACTTAAATTGTTTATTTTTATTTGATTCAATCATGTCTGCATTCATCAATAATTTGTAGCTCAAAATTTATTCATAATTTAGTAGTTACTGTAAATAGAATATATCGTCGATAATTATTTCATCATGTTTTCACATTTCTCTTATGTTAGTATAATTTGTAGTCTTTTCCTTATCTTAAAATTCTTCTGCCTCTTCTAGGGCCAACATCTCTTTTGAAACTTTTGTCTCTTAAGGGACTTGTGTTTCTTCAAGGATTTCTGTATCTTTATAGACTACTAATTCTTTTAATGTTAGTGATTTGGAGAATTTAAATTTATTACCTTCTAATTACACTGTTCTATAGGAACAATCACCTAAACTACTGTACTGACAGCTAGTATATATGACTTGATTACTTTTGATGTGTCTTTAAATGTATCGAGTAATTCACATGCAATTCTTTGAAGATGAATAATTTTTCACACCTAATTTTCTTATTGATTTGTACAGTGATCCAAATAAGATATAGTGATTATTTTTCAAGAAAGTTTATACCTTACTTCAGAAGATATTTTTCTTTCTCCTAGTGATGGGAATACTAACTCATCAAAAATGAAAATATGCAAATCATGTGGTAAATTGTTGGGTGTGTTGTACAAATTAACTAGGGTGTTTGCATGTGGGTTGTGTTCATCATACAAACAATATACATATCTCATACATACATGTGCACAGCGGAAGATTAAATACAATGAACACAGAAAATACATATTTGATTAAACTGAAATTAAGAAATTGAGAAATATCACCAACAAAGCCTTTGGATTAATTTTGCTTGAAGTCCACCATGAAATGAATCTTTGATCAATCCTAGCAATCAACAAGAGTGGGTTTGATTGTCTAAAATGGCAGCATCTTAATCCAGCATATGTGTTTAACTCTTAAACATTTTTCAAAGTTAAACTATTCAACTTAATTAAATTTGTTTTTCCTTTTATTCAACTCTTGAATAAATAAAACAAATCTTCTTTTTAGTTATTACATTTAGTAACCATTTATCTAATTTATTTTGTTGTTCTAACACTTAAAACACAAAACAAAGAATTTCAATTTCTCAAATTGAAATGGCTCCCCAAAATGCAAAACCTAAAATCTAAAACATTTCAAAAACCTAATGATTTTCAATTTCATTTCACTTTATATACTAATGCATTAATTCCAAACTAATTTGAATTTCATTTGCATTTCATTTGGCTTAACCTAACCTTAGTTAACATTTAACCATAGTTAGATTATTTTAACTTAACCTTTAAGTTAATAAATATTTAATTAATTTAACCATAGTTAACTAACTTAACCATGGTTAGGTTAACATTTACTTAACCTTTAAGTAAGGTTAACTTAACTTAACCATTTGGTTAACTTTTAACCTTAGTTAGGTTAAATAATTTATTTAACAATTAAATAAATAAATATTTATTTTAATTATTTAACAATTAAATAATCATAAAGTGAAATTACTTTTATATCCTTACTAGGTTACCAAGTTAACCTAAAGTGGGTCTCACTATTTAACCAGATACTTTAGTTAACGTAACCTTAGTAATTGCTGAATTATACTGTATTGAACAATTTAATACGGTAAACTGCCCAAGTGCTCAAAGTGTACATTTCATATTGGGACTCTCTAGGTCCACACCCGATTTGTCAAATGGAACTATTCCATTAATCCGTAATCGATGCCCCACGCACATGTTACGAATATTACAAATCAGCGTGTCAGACCATACAAGTTGAGGTCATAACGTATACGTATAATCCTTCCATCATTTATATCCTGGATGTGCGGGGATATAGATCAACACCATCAAATCCCCATTTGCTCATCCAATAATCTTATCTCTAGATTCGTATCTCGATAAACAATATATGCAAACACTTTTACTATATTGTTTAACCCTGTGGGAAACTCTTTTTCCGGGTTTATGCTTGTGGCCACAAGACTTTATGAAATACAATCTCGGAGCATCGGATATAAAACTTACCTACGTAAGCTGATGGATCCCGTATCTACGCACACCGAACTCCATGAGCATCGGACCATACCCAGCGATACATAGCGGTCAGACCATGAAATGTCTCTGACATATGTGGAACTAAAGCATGATGGATCACTCACAAGACCACCGTGGCGCTCAGGTCAAAGGATCACGAATACTACTCAACTCGAGAGGACCTTCCTTTGACGGTTTCATAGGATATCTATTGGGGTCCTCATGAGTCTGTTCAGTATCCAGTCCTGACTGGATACCCGCATGCCTATACAAGTTCTAAGCTCATGGTCAGCTAAGAACAACCATCTGAACTAGTCAGATATAGACATACACTAATCTATATATTGTGATTTCACCGATAGACCCGCATTGGTGATCATAGATCAGGAACATTATATTTGAGACATACTTACATAATGATATTTTTTAGCTCCTATTGCAATCTTTTGCAACTATATCATTACAAGTATACTCTCAGGTCTTTGTCTCATTATAGACAAGGTTCTAACTCTTTAGACCTCGCTGACTCTTATAAACTGATAACTATTAACAGTGCTAAGTCTTAGCATTTATAACTCTCAGCTTTGATAACTATTAGTTCTAATCTAAACTCCTTTAGATCAGATTTGAACTCTTTCAGATCAAATAATGTCTGTAATATTACAAGCATTATATCATATTAATATGATATTAACAATCTTTATTCGAAATGTTTATTGTATAAATATTAACATTTAATATTCATACAATATTGGAATGACACGTGAGCACCAGTTCCAACATAAATATATGACCTATCAAATCTTCAAGATGTCTTAAAATTGATGGTGAATTACAACTAACATAAATTTTCAATCAACGTTGAGGTCTATCTTAATACGTCATAGGGGCACTAAAGGTACATCCATAATACAACCAAAGTCATACAAATGAGATATATCAACTGATGACTAAATATAAATTATAATAGAGAATTAATGATAAACAGTAGACCTAAAATGAATTAATGTTGCGACCATAGAATAGCATGACCTTATGCAATAATTGGTAATTGTGAGCACATCAATAAAGTACTTGTAATTACCTAGAGTTGTTTAATTAAGAATTATGCTAATCTATTTTATGTGTGGACATGAAAAAAGAGGATGTTCTAAATTAAATTTTACTAATGTATAATAATCATTAAATGTTTTAGATGTAAAATTACCAGCATTACCTAAACATATAGTTTTAATATGGTAGTTCAAAAATTATGCCTTAATATAATAATTTGTGCAAGTAATCTAGCAAATTCAATATTTCGTATAAACAGTAAAAAAAATAACCGCTGTATAAATGTATCAATCAAAACCATAAAATAGCTAAAAAGTCCACTTGATGGATGAATTGGTCTGCAAATAACTCCTTGGATCCTTTGTAAAATTGATGAAAATTCTAGACAAATATTAAAAAGAGATAATTTAGCTATAATTTTGTTTTTGTGAGCAAACGGTACAAATGTTCTCATTAAGCAACAAAATCTTCAAGTCCTTTAGTAGGTGGTCATGAGAATTTTTAATGATTTTAAGCATTATTATTGATCCTAGATGACTAAGGTGGTCATGCCATAGTATAAATATTTTTTATTAATGAACATCTGGTTCATTACTATGTAGCTTTCAATCAAATTTATGATTGTATAATAAAAACTAAATGATAAGGTAACATGCTTTTCAAGTATGCATTTTTTGTTTGCGATGTTAGAGATAACGCAGAGATATTCTATATTCTTCTTACTTAAAGTCTTATATGAAATCTATTTTGGTGAACATATTTAAAACTTAATAGAGATATTGTTGATCTACCAGTATATAAAGCATCATTTATATATAACGTTGTTTCATTTGCTAACAAGATCGTCACTCTATCTTTTAAAATTGATGATATCTTCAAGTTGGTGAAAATTATTATTTAAATGACTTCTTAGATACTGAAAAAATTATTTTGAGAAATCAACATCGACATTATAAGTACAATGTAGTTTTAAATTTTCAAAATTTGTCGACTATTTCTATATCAAGTCAGTGTTTGGTAAAAACTAAAAAAACTATAATTTTTTCTCTAGTTTACAAAATAATTTTATCTTATTTATTTTTAAAAAATTATTTTAAAATTTTAACTATAACAGTGATTGTTGAGAAAAATAAAATGTGTCCAATTGCGTCACTCTCTTTCTTTCGACTTGATTTTTCAAATGATTTGGAGGAATTGGGTCTTATATTGGCAATGAAATTATTTTCTCTCAATATATTTTTTTCTTTTTTTACATAGAAATGAGATTCAAACTCGGAATCTTAATTTCAATAAAAGAATGCATTGCAAATGCTTTACAATTAAGTCATTTAAACAAGTGTTTATCACCATCTTTGTTACCTAATAAAAATAAAACAATGCTTTCCATTTATTTTTTCAATAACCCTATTACTATATGTGAGAAAATAGATTGAAAATCATCGAGATATGATTTAGAGATCAAGCCAAGTACGTAGAGTATGCAAGGATCGAAGACGGATGCGAAAGGAGAGGAAAAATGAAGATGGGCGCACCAGGCGCCAACACCACGGCGTCCAGGATCGGGCGCCGCAGCGCCCATTCCAGAACGTGAGGGCCGCAACGCCAGGCGACAAGCATGTGTGTACTTGCATTATCAGCCAAACAAACATCCCTAAATTTCCTCTCTAAAGTAGACAATTCATTTCTACAAGTCATTTCCTAGATTAAATAAAAATTTGTGTTTGACACAAGATAATTATTACAAAAAGTTACAATTCTTCATTCATACAAAAAGTTATATTTTATATAAAAATACAAAAAAGACTTAACATAGAGATATTAATTAAAACTTAATAATTTGTGTTCTCTTCTTTATCCCCAAAGAAAAAAGAGACATCTAGATGAGTAAAATCTATAGGATCTGAATCACGAATAAGATTTGTCTCTATATTCTTTTCCTTTACCTTGATAGATATCTCATAAAGTTCTACTAGATAATTTTGGGTACAACATTTATATGACCAATATCCTTTTTTATCACATCGATAACAATTATTTTCATATTACATAGCGTATTTATTCTCTATACCATTGTTTTTGTTTTGGTGTTTCTACCCCTTTTTGGTGTTCCTTCGTTCTTGATATTTATAACCACCACGAGAGTGATAATTGCACCATCTTCGTCTCCCATGATCATGTCCAATATTGTTATGAGTATTTGAATTCGCTTCTAGAAATAGATGAGAATCAGTTGACGTGATTCATATTATTTTAATAAGAGCTCATTATATTATTCAACAAGTAAAAGACATAAGATTAATTCTAAGTATTTTTTAATAGACGCTCATAATACAGTTATTGTAAAACAACATTAGAAGCATAAAAAGTAGAAAAAATCGTCTCTTGTATGTCTTGTGACACGTCTAGAATATAGAAGTTTATTCCTAAGTGCAGGATTGTCGAAGTAATAAATAACCCGATGAGAATGGTGTTGATCTACAAGGAAATGAAATTAAAATTATAAACTATAAATACTTTAAAGATAATTAAAGCAGTATAAGATGTTTGCGAATAATAATTCAATTAACCAATTAAAATAAAAGCTAAGGTTATGAGGATCCACTCTTGCCATATCAAATATGAATATATTCAACTCCTTTTATAACTCAATTGGAATCCTCATACAAAGGAGTATCCAATCGGAAGATATAACAATTAAAGTTCATCACTATTTATATATTAACTAATATTTATTTCTTTTAATTATTATACACTAAATCTTGTAAATGAGTTCAAGTATTTATTATGCCAATCTTTATATTTGTCTACAATAAATCAAGACTCCCACTTTACAAGAAATAGTATCTATGCCAAATCTTGTAAATGGTTTCAAGAATTTATTTTGCCAACTATAAAAATTGTCTATAATAAATCAAGATATACCACTTTACAAGAAAGGGTATTAATATTACGAACAAAATAAATATATCATATATAAATTTGTATAATTTAATAATGAAATATTAAATTCATAAATAAGAGTTAAGTATATCTTATTACCTTGCCAAAAGTTTCAGCCTTTCACCTCAACAAAAAGAAAATTACTTGGACATAATAAAACTAAAGAAAAAGAAAAGAGATGGAAGAAGAGATAACATGACTTTAAAATAGTAAATAAGAGAAATAATACTACAAAGAGATAATACAAAAGATAAGTGTTTTGAACTAAAATTTAGCTCTCTAATTATATGCTTAGGGCATAAACAAGCCACCTATTTATAGAAAAACATGGATAAATCAAGACAAATGAAAAGGGAACCACATGGATGATAAAAGTTAATAAGGGTGACAACTAATTTGCATTGATTATTATTAATACACCCATTTGATTATCCAATTTAAAATTGATGTGGTCTGAATTAGTTGTCACTTAAAATATCAAAGTTGTAGATAAGTCTCTTATCTTATCAAATTGAGTTGTCTCATACATATTAGATACGTATTTCTATAGTTATAAACCAAATACTGATGACTATTCGGATTGGGTCTGTACTGTAGATCAATTCTGTTTTAGGCCATTTTTACCTTCTAAACGCTCGAATTTTGAATGCCTTATGAAATACAATATATTATCCCATTGAGTCGGCTTTTTACAGGATCAAGAATCACTCCAATCGGATTCTTAAGCGAATAGGAATCGATCGAGATCCCAAATCGCTTGACCTTCCATAAGGACGAAGTTGTATTTGGCACAGTTTTTCTCTTTGCAGACATGTACACCTCAAACTAAGTGTGGAGTCTTGAGCTTAGAGCCATCCAAACTATAGGCCAAAGATTCACTAATCCGTTCTCGCAAAGAGAACTTTGAGAAAAGAATATTCCTTAAAGAAAAGAGGATATGAAATACTTTCGCCCATTCCTTTTTGGTGATCTATCCTATTAGCTGACTTCAGTCCCTGATCCCAGCTTGTACCAAATTGACTTTGCTGTAAATCGCTTTGACCTTACCTGGGACATTCCACTTAAACTATCTTACTCTGCCCTGCCTTGGCCAACAAGGACGGATATTGCTTACCAAACTACCAAGAAGTCAGTCTCTATTTCAGTTTCACTTTTAGGAATATACTAAATCGTGAAGCTGAAAACGCTGGAAAAGGGGTAGTCATTGGCTTAGTAGAAAGGTTGGACCTGGTAATAGGCGAGGCGTATAGAGATTAAACTGACTTGAATTTTTGTTTTTTTTTATACCATATTTCCTTTTCCTCTTGCTTTGAGCAAATCCCTTTATTGTAATTCTTCTTTTTTTTTGTTCGAAATAAAAAGTTTTGCCCATTTTACTGAACCTACCACAAAATAGTTAAAAGTTAATTAGATACAATATTATAAATATACTTAAATTAGGAGGGTTAAAGACACTAGTAATACAAAACGATAATGTAAAACCCTTATTAAATTTGTAATTTCAAGTGTTCATCACAACCCCCAACCAGCTTGTTGCTAGTCCCTAGCAATTCAAGCATAAATAAAATTTGAACACTACTTAAATATTTCAAACAAAATGTCAGTTAAAGATCACAATCCTTATAAAGATTATTTTAACCATAACTTCCACAATTGTGTGTGTGTGAATTAAGCTAAAGCTTTTTTACCACAACATATATAGTCTTGAAAATGTTTCTCCAAGTAAAAGCCTCAACTCCATATCCTTAAGGTGAGTAACTATTTAACAGGTTAGGATTTCACTCATGGAGTTGGAAAACAGATAATCGTTCAAGAAAATGTTACATTTAAGGACAAACTGACAAACTAACATTGATCCAAAGATTAAAAAAATCAATTGTTTAGAGTCAAACCATTCTTGCCACATGCTAACTTCAGGACTTTAATTATTTTATGCGAATCTTACGAATAGAGAGTCTGGTGATAAAATTGCTTCCTAATGACTTTTGTCTTTTAAAATTTAATGAAGACTTTATTGAACTGAATTAACTTCTTTTCTCTTTTTTTTATACTTTTTTTTGCTTCTTTTTTTTGTGTTTGTTTTTTTTTAAAGACATAAGGAATCATTACAAAATAAGAGCAATTTCTCACCATAATTCTTTTTCAAATTTTTTTTTTATCATCCTTTAGCTAACCAACCAAATCATTCCCCATCCTAAATAATGTCATTTCAAATAAAAATTAACCATTTTAAAAGATCAATAAAAGTTTGTAAGCTGTTATCTCAAACATCTCCATTCACTCACAAAAGATATATGAGTTTAGAAAAGAATATGTATACTTAAACATAGAAATTCTCTTGGCTATATATATTGAATCATCTATTTTACCTAAAGGCTTAGAATTGTGCTCAAGAAATAATTTCGAAAGTTATTCTTTAGTAACCTAGGTAGAAAAAGTGATTTCAACTAAACAATTTTAAAATCATACCTCGATAGTAAAATAAACTTATTTATGCAAGAGTTATCAAAAACTTAAGCAACAAACAAATATATGTAAAATGCATTAAAAATAAACCAATTAGAATGTGTTTCAAAAGTTTAGTAATGTACTCTTTACTCTGTCATTCTAGAACTAGAATGGGTCTCAAGAATGTATAAATGAACCTTTTACTCACACCATCCATGATGAAATTTTTTTTATTAGAGAACAAAGTGATAAATAAAAAAAATTAACACTAACAATATATATCAACTATTCTCCTCTAATCAAAATATAAAAAGAGTAGAGTATATAAGATATCACCTGAAACATCTTTTATTAGAAATAAAAGCTGCAACAAAATAAAATAAGTCACATAAAATACTTAAAAATATATAAAATTAGATAGGCTACAGATAAAGCGTCAAATCTATCTTACATTTCTTTTCACTATCATCAGTATACCAATCTATCTTATGCACTATTGGATCAGATAGATATATAAAAGCTTGTAATTCATTGAGTAACTGATCAATAGTTGAAGCAGAAATGAGGATCCGTCGTGCTGCAGATGAGACAGACTATTTTTCTACCGCATAATCAAGAAAACATAATAACTCATTATAAAAATCATCAACATTTAACAAATCAATTGGTTTTTGGTGAATTTGCAATTGTGCCCATGAGACAATTTGAGAATTTTCCTCTAAAGTTTCAAAACCTCCAGGTAGAGCTATGAAGGCATCAGCATTCCGAAGCATAAAAGGCATTCGTTCATGCATTGATGATACCTATAACTCATCCCCAATTATTTTTCCTACAATATTCCCAACAACTAGAGATTTCGGTATGATACCAAAAACTCGACTGCCTTTATTTTGTGCAACAGTTCCTACACATCCCATTAATCCAATACTACCTCCCCCATATACTAAATGAATTTTTCACTCAGCTAACACTTTACCAAAGGTTTTTGCTGTTTCTATAAACTCTCCATTTTTTTCAAGGCTGTATCCATAAAAGACAAATTTTTATAAATTTACGAGTTGATGTTCCTTCCATTATTACACTTACCCTCTCTCTTGAATGATTTTGAGTTTGTATGAAGATGCAGAAATAATGCAATGTATTTATAGAGTCAAAAGGTATTGTAAAGTTTAGTCACATGGGTAGTTGGTTGTTAATGGATAAGATTAAGCTTTAAATGTAAAATTTTCAAAATCGACTATGGGTGGTTCGTTGTTGGTTACATTTTCAAAATCGACTATGAGTGGTTCGTTGTTAGAGAAGACGTTTGAGGTTAAAATAAAACATTTAAAAATAAGAGCTACAATATATATGTACAAGTAGTTGTGATTATGGTTCACATTTTCCTCTGGTTTTATGTCTAGAAAAGGCTTAAACATCCTCTATGGGTCGAGGATAGGCTTCTCATCCACTTTTTTTAACATGTGTTGCAAGTTATGCGTGCACACTTGTAACAAATATTTAATCTTTTTGCCCTTCGCTTTTTGCAAAAGAGCTTTTACCTAAGCCAGATATGTAGGAAATTAATAAGTCTAAAAACTCACCTGCCAATCGAAATTTGACTTCAATAACCAACGTACATCAGCAGGTATATTCATAATCTTTAATAACTGATGCGATATTTCTATATCATAAATTAAGTATAAGTACACACTATCGTATGCAAGTAATAAAGAGACTAAATAAGTCGGATGTCGAACCCACAGGGATAATTTTTTCTTTTTAACCAATTACTAAAATTATATCTTCCTAATAATTATTCAGAAAAATAAAAATCTAAGAATGAATGTAAGAAATATAAAAGCAAAAACACAATGCAATGAGATTTAAAGATAGCAACGTAGAGAAAACCTAGGATTAATATTATCCCTCAATATATTTTTTAATGATTAATCCTCTAATATTTAACTCACTTAGTCTTTATTATTGATCAAGACACTAATGTATTCACAAGCCTCTTCCAAGGTCATGCAAGTATATCTTAGTTTACCAAATACCTATATTCCTATGGTACTTGTAATAAACTAAGATTCATTAAGATTAGGTCTTATTAATCATACATGCCAACTAGGTATATTCCTATCCTAAATTGAAACTTGCATATGCAACATTGAATGTTACTCTACAATCATGCATCAAATTACCTAGGTCTAAATATTATGATTCCTCTTCCAAGTTTATCAAAATATTATCAATTCATTCACCATATATTGGCCAGATATATTGAAGCATTAAACACAAATAATTTAAATAATAAAGGACTAAGTTTATTAAATACTAAAAGATATGGCAATTTAAGCGCACATATTGAGTTCAAATATTAACCCTAGAAAATAAGTTAGCTCATGGCTACAAGAGAACAGCAGTAAAAATAATTATAAATCATGATACAATTATTAGCAAACCGATATAGACGTCGAATTGCTCTTAATTGCGCTGCCTAGGAACTCTTGATGCCGAAGAACGTCTTGTATCTCTCTTTAAAGTTGCTTCAATTAAGCTCCTATTGCTCTCCAAGACTTATGCTCTATATTCTTGGTGCTCTTGGGTCGTCTTGAATTCATTCTTGAAGGCTGGGAACGAGTGGCTTTATATAGGGATTGATATGAGCTTGAAAATCTCAATTCTCGTCGGACTAGGACTCGCACTACCGCTGGCGCGCTATGCATCTGTCGCTGGAGCGACGCGTGAAAAAGCTATTACCGCTGGAGCGGTAGGATCTTGGCGCTGGGGCGCTGCATGAAAACGGCTTCACCGCTGGCGCGGTATGTTGATAGCGCTGGGGCGCTAGACGCGACTTAAGCAAGTCGTTTTTCTTATTTCGATCACTATTTCAGCGCTGGGGCGATGGACATGTACTTTAAATTTCGTTCAAGTCCCTATAAATAATAATAATGCACATAAATAGCCATCTATTCTCATAAAACCATAAAATATCAATAATAAAAACATGAGAAAATATATGAAAAATTTGCCCTTATCAATAACCTTAATTTTTCACATCTTGTTTGGTAAAATTTCTTTAAGGCATTTTGAGGCAATGAGGGAAAACATATTTTCAAATTCACTAGAATGTTATCTATTTTTTTAGAAAGGGAAAGAAGAGAATGTATCAGTAATTATGGAAAACTGACAAAACCGACTTAAAATATCACAGTGTACCGTTATCCACCACTTAATCGAGGTGCAAAATAAAACTTTAACAAAAATGTTAAATTAACCTGCAAGTAAAAACAAAAAAAATAAAGTTAGAAGAAGAATAAATAAATATATATATATATAAATATTTAAATATATAAAATAAAGATTAATTGGTCTCGTAACAAGGGTTAGACAGGGACACAAAATCTTCATAAAAAGTTTGATTTTCTAGAAACGACTCGAGTTTTTGCCCATTTACCTTAAACAAATTACCATTTCTAAGATTTTCAATGTCAATTGTTCCGTAAGGGTACACATGTTTCACAATAAAAAGGCCACTCTATCTTGATCTTAATTTTTTAGAAAACATGTGAAGTCGATAATTATAAAACAAAATCTTATCACCAGCATCAAATATTTTTCTTTGAATGTTTTTATCATGAAAAGCTTTGATTTTAGATTTATAAATTTTTGAATTTTCATATGCATCATTTTATAATTCTTCAAGTTCATTTATTTGTAATTTACATATCTGTCTAACAGATTCAAGATTTGCATTGAAAGTTTTAATGGCCCAGTAGGCTTTATGCTCAAGTTCCACAAGTAAGTGATAGAGTTTTCTATAAACTATCCTATAAGGAGACGTACCAAATAAAGTTTTAAAAGTAGTTCTATAAGCCCAAAATGTATCATTAAGTCTTAAAGACCAATCATTGTGATTTGGGTTTACAGTTTTTGTCAAAATTTGTTTTATCTCCTTATTTGCTAGTTCAACTTGTCCACTTGTTTGAGAATGATAAGGGGTGGCAACTTTATGAGTAATACCATATTTTTTTCATTAATGTTTCAAATGGCCTATTACAAAAATGCTTACCCCATAGCTTATAATGGCTCAAGGGATTCCAAATTGACTCGAGATATTTTCTTTCAAAAATTTCATAACTGTTTTATGATCATTATTTCGACAGAGAATAGCCTCAATCTATTTTGAGACATAATTGTTTACGCTCAAAATATAACGCGGCTATCGCAGTATAGATTGAGGTGTCGATCCCACGAGGAAGCTCTTGGCAAAATAGGTTAGTGAAGTAAAATATTAAAGCAGTAGCAAAGGGTTAATTGATTTAAACGGATGAGATAGAATTGTCTATGAATTGAGAAAAATGTCTTATGATGATTTAAGCAAGGCTTTGAGAATCACAATTATGCTTTATAAATCTACTCTATACTTTGATTCGATATTTATAACTCAACTGAAAGTTTCACATCCCAAACAATCAATCGGAAGGTATGTAATATATAGCACATTTGATAACACATGTATTTGATTTAGTTAAACTCTTTGCAAGCATTAACACACATCATGTTATTTATACAAGTTATCTAAGATCGACAATATATCATTTTGACAATATTGCAGTAAAAGATTAACTTGAATATCAAACATTTATTGCCCTTACATGTTATCCAAGATCGACAATATATCAAATTGACAATACTGCAGTAAAAGATTAACATATAAAACAATATAACCAGTAACAATTATAAATCAACATGAATCACATAAGAAAAGCATGACTGAACATATATGAGACATGAGAATTATAACCTCTGGATTATAGAAAATAAAATAGATAAGAGTTTAATCAAAACCAAACTTACAACATTTATAGCTCTTGACACCGAATCAAAGCATGAAAGTAGATTTACTACACATAAAAGTTCATCTCTTAGCCTTGCTAGGAACTCTAGCCTAAATTACAATACATGTTAATGAGAATAAAAGAAGAGAGAAAATTGTCTATTAAAAACGTCCTAAGGGTCTCCTTATATAGGCAATGAATGGACATATGTCATGGATGACATCAATCTTCAATAATTTTAAGTCAATAACTCGTGTATCCACTTGCAGCACGTTTTGGATAATGTAAATGATCAATTCAGCTTCTGCGGCCGACATGAAAGTTGTAGAATTTTGACTCTTCTTTCCATAGGCACTGATTTCATGCAAATTGGATGAGTATCCAATGAGATATGAGCAAAATTCCAAAGCTACACCAGAATTCGGCCAACAACCATTCTACCCACTTGCAATGCGATTTGGTCCATGATAACGGCTGATTTGGACTTTACCATAAACATACGAGTTGTTGATAGTTAAGTCAGAAGTTCACAGCTTCAATAATTATACCAATTGAGTACGTATTTTGGGAGATACGGTCCAAATACGTGAGTTGGGTCAAGCTGGGTAAGAGTTGTAGTCCGATTCTGTTGTATCTCAATTTTTGGCCCATAACATGTTGGATTTGGCTTTTCCACTATTCTTCAAATTTGTGTAAGATTGAGTCATGTTGCACCAGGTTCAAGAATTTCTTCATTTCGATTTCTACATTGAGAGTTATGTCCAATTTACCTAAACCTGTCCAAATAACATTCATTAATCACAATTTAAGGAGAACACTTTATTTCAAGCTAAAAATACAGAAAATACTAAAATTGGTGACATTAAATGGTGATTGAATCTTTTAACAACATGCATTTTCATGTGTTCATCACAGCCCCCAACCAGCTTGTTGCTAGTCTCTAGCAATTCAAGCGTAAATAGAATATGCAAAACTACCTAAGCACTTCAATCAAAACGTCAGTTCGAGATCACTGTTGCTATCATGGTTTTTTCAATTACAACTTCCATAATTTGTGTGTGTGTGAACTAAGCCATAACCATCTAACCACAAACCACAATAGATATAGCCTTGAGAATTTCTCCAAGTAAAAGCCTCAACTCCATATCCTCACATGTGTATGACTGTTTAAAAGGTTAGGACTTCTCTTATGGAGTTGGAAAACAGTTAAGCACTCAAGAAAAAGTCAATTTTAAGGACAGACATATAAACTAACATTGATCCGAAGATAGGAAAATTATTTGTTTAAAAATCAATTATTCATATCATACGTCAACTTTAGAACTTTAATTGGCTGGTGAGAATAATACAATTATAACTTGGTGAGAAAACTGTTTTACAAGGTATTTGTCTTCTAAAATTGAATGAAGACTTTATTAAACTGAATTGCTTTTTTTTTTTTTTTTTTTTTCTTGTTTTTGGTACTTTTGTGTTTTTTTTTTTTTTTTTTTTTGAAGAATACAAGGAAGCATTACAAAGGTTTCTCACCAAATTATATTATGCACAAATGTAACCAACTTATCCCTTAATTCAAATAATATCATTCTAAACAAAAATTAACCAATTCAAAGGATCAATGAAAGTTCATAAGCTGTTTTCTCAACCTTTCCACTTACTCACAAAAGATATGTGAGATTAGAAATATATACTTAAACATGGGAATTCTCTTGGCTATATAAATTGAATCATCCATCTTACCACAAGGCTTAGCATTGTGCTCAAAAATATTTTGGAAGTCATTCTTTAGTAACCTAGATAGAAATAGTGACTCAACCTAATCAATTCTGAAATCATACTTAGGCAGAAAAGCAAATTCCTTTATACAAGAATTACCAAGACTACAAGCAGTAAACGACAATGCATGAAATATAAAACAAAATAACAAAAAGTTAGTTAAAATGCATTTCAAAAGTTAGTACTAAAACTCCTTACTCTGCCATTCTAATTTGACCTAGAATGCGTCTCAAGAGTTCAAGAATGAACTCTTTACTCTGCCATTTTAATCAAATGTCGGACCACAAAATTTTTTATTTTTTTTTTTTATTTTTATTTTTTTTTATTTTTTTTTGCAAAATGCAACGTATGTCTACTATCCTCCCCCCAAACCAGATGAAACATTGTCCTCAATGTTTAAATAGAAAGAGATAAAGTATAGGAGACATTACCTGAAACGTCAGTTATTTGAAAGAAACAAACCTGAGAGACACTTAAGCAAATATAAACTAAAATGATGGTACTGATAAATAAATAAATAAAAAGAAAAATTTACAAACGGAGTGTCAGATCCAATTTTCGCTTGTTAAGGCCCACTGACCAATCGATCCGAGTTATTGCTGGGTCAGGTTCGTAGGTAACTGCCTGTAATTTGTTAATCAATTCATCCGCCTCAGTAGCAGAAACCAGGATCTGTCGCGCCGAATGTGAAATAAAATTCTGTTCCACAGCTTGATCAAGAAAACAAAGTAAGCAATCAAAATAGTTATTAACATTCAACAAACCTATGGGTTTTCGGTGGATATTCAGTTGGGCCCAAGAGACAATTTGAAAAATTTCTTCCAAAGTACCAAAACCACCTGGTAAAGCAATAAAAGCGTCTGCATTGCAAAGCATTCTGGCTATACGTTCATGCATGGATGAGACTTGTAATTCTTCCCCTATTGTTTTCCCGGTCAGGTTTCCCACGGCCAAAGCTGTAGGAATAATACCTAAAACTTGACTTCCTCCTAAATGTGCAGCTGTTGACACACACCCCATTAGCCCAAGGCTACCTCCTCCATAAATCAAATGAATTTTTCTTGCAGCTAATGTTTTTCCTAGATTGTTTGCTGCTTCTACGAACACTTTACTCTCCCCAGGACTAGATCCACAAAATACACATATATTTCGAAATTGTCGAACTTGGGTTTCCTCCATATCTACTCTCACCTTTATCTCAATATATGAAAATGAAGAAACTGAGGTGTTGTATTTATAGAGTGCCAAATGACAACAATGATTATGGTAACCCGACAGTTTGTCAAAAGAAAGTTAAAAATAAAACACAAAAATTTAAACATAATGACCCGCATGCATTATTGAACAAAAAGATTTGAATTTAAGACATCTACATGAGTAGCCCTACTATTCATAAAATAAAGTTTGAAATTAAAACACATGTATTTACAAGTAGTTGTGATTGTGGCTCACATCTTCCTCTGGTTTTACGTCCAGTAACGGCTTAAACGCCCTCTATGGGTCGGGGATAGGCTTCCCATCCAATTTTCTTATAAATTGGCAAACAGGGTCTTTTAGAGTCAGATTCCCGAGACTATACCGTTGATGTTCATTTTTGAATTTGTTCCATAAATCGAGAAGTTCACGTTGCACGAGCCCACAGGGATGCGTCTCAAGAGTCAATAGGATATCATCCAAAGACTCCTTACTCAGTCCATCCTTAATGAACTGAATTTTGTCTTCTCGATTTATAGATACGAATCCTAAAGAACGACAACTCCGATTACAATTCCATCGAGCACATTTATGACAGACTTGTAACCTTTTTGCTCGTCGCCTTTTGGCATAAGAGCTTCTTCCAAGACCAGGCATATGAGAAACAAAATCATTTTCAAACTCACCAGACAACCGAACCTTGGCTTCAATTAACCAACGAAGGTCCACAGGGATATTACCCAACATCAATAGCCTTAGTCTTTCACACCGTGCTTTGTAAATCTTAAGTAGAGCATTTTGAGGAAATGAAGGAAAACGTTTTTTAAGGTTGGCAAGAATGCGATCCATTTTGAAAGAAAGAAAAGAGATGAATGCACAGTTTGAGGGACAGTTTTTAGGGAACTGAGAAACCGACTTTAATAGTCACGGAGTACCGTATCCGCCACTTGACCGGGAAATAAAATCACACTGAAGAAAAAATAAAAAGAAGAAAATAAAGTAAAATAAAATGTGCAGGAAAATAAAAGCAAAAATAGAAAGTCAAAAGATAAAATATAGACAAAATATAAAATATGGTACAAATAGATTGAACCTGATCAATCACGATAGACAGGATCCACAAGAGGGATCTCGCCTAGGTACATAGAGTCGTTTACCTTTTCCACGTAGCTTTTTAGCCGCTGTCCATTCACTTTGAAAGTCCGTCCATCAGTGGGGTCTTCTATTTCAACAGCACCATTAGGAAAAACATGTCTTACCATAAATGGACCAGTCCATCGAGATCTCAACTTTCCAGGGTGTAAATGCAATCGAGAATCATAAAGATAGACCCGTTGATTTGGCTCAAAGTGTTTCCTTGAGATCTGTTTATCATGAGCTACTTTCATTTTAGCTTTGTAAATTCTGGAGTTGTCATATGCGTCATTTCGTAGCTCTTCTATTTCTGACAATTGTAACTTTCTCTGGAGACCTGCAGCATTCAAATCAAAGTTAAGGGCTTTGACAGCCCAATAAGCTTTATGAGGTTTTCTAGAACTGAAATGTGTTCCTTGGTCACCAATGATGACACGTGGTGTCTCGAGTTTTGATGATTTTGGTTTCTCCCTCTTACATGGCAACTTTTCAATGCCTGGTTTCCAAAATCGAATCCCTTTATCCTGTGAGTCAAAAATACTAAACATATCAGTTGTTTCATCAGGATAATACAATTCTTCAATATCAAAATCAAAGAGATTTTCTAAAGAATTAGAGCCATGATTTTTATAAGCTTCCTCCGCGCCAAGTGTGTCTATCATATATGAATGATAGCATTCGTTTTCTTCTCGTGATTGCTTATCAATATGAAAAATGTTCACCTCAAGAGTCATATTCCCAAAAGATAATTTCATTAGACCATTTCTGCAATCAATAAGAGCATTAGCAGTGGCAAGAAAAGGTCTCCCCAAAATAAGAGGGATTTTTGACTCCATGTTAACAACAGAATGAGTATCTAAAACAAGAAAATCAACAGGGTAGTAAAATTTATCAATTTGCAACAAAACATCTTCTACTATTCCCTGTGGTTTCTTGATTGATCGGTCAGCTAATTGTAGGACTACAGAGGTTGGTTTAATCTCACCAAGTCCTAACTGCAAGTAAATAGAATAAGGCATTAAATTTACACTTGCTCCTAAGTCCAATAAAGCTTGACCAAACTCATGTGTCCCAATTTGGCAGGAGATTGTGGGACATCCTGGGTCTTTATACTTGGGTGGTGTCTTTTGTTCAATCACTGCACTTACCTGTTCTGCCAAAAATGCAGTTTTCTTCACATGGTGTTTTCTTTTGATAGTGCATAAATCCTTGATGACTTTGGCATAAGTTGGAACCTGCTTAATCAAATGTAACAAGGGAAGATTAATTTTAACTTGTTTCAAATGTTCCAAAATCTCACCTTGAATTTCTGAATTTTTCCCAACCGGTCGAAGAGCTTGAGGAAAAGGCACTGGGATTGAAAACTTACTTTCGGGCTCTTTTTCCACTGTGGCCTCTTTTTCAAGGGGGGCGTCTTTACTACTCGTAGATGTGTTAATTTCAGGAGTAGGTTCACTTACAATCTTACCACTTCGAGTAGTAATGACATTGACTTCTTTGAGATTTTGAACATCAGAAGTAGAAGCTTGTGCCATGAATTGTCCTTTTGGATTGGATTGAGGTTGAGATGGAAACTTACCTCTCTCTTGTACAGTTAAGGCACTGGTCAATTTTGTGATTTGACTCTTGATTTCTTTGTTTTCGTCCACCACCTGTGCAAGAATTGTTTCAAATTTTTGATTAGTCTTACTTTGTGCCTCCATAAATGCTTGTAATGTATCCTCTAAAGAATTTCTAGTTGGTCGTGCATTATATTGAGGTGCAACATAAGACTTGGGTGCTTGTTGTTCTTGTTTCCATTGGTTGTTGGCTTGTTGGTCCGATTTCCAACTGAAATTTGGGTGGTTTCTCCAGCTAGGATTATATGTTTCAGAGTAGGGTGAATAAGGCTTCTTGTACATCCCTAGGGCATTACATTGTTCCTCATATATCCCTCTCATCTCACTATACGTGGGGCAATCCTGAGCTAAGTGTTCTGCTCCTCTACAGACAAAACAGACATCGTGTGACTCAACTCTAGCAACCGTGTGGGTGACCCTTCTATCCTTGGATTTCAAGGCCTCTAACTCCCTAGTTAAGACCTCTAATTGGGCTTTGAGGTTATCCTCTTCCTTAAGATGGAAAACTCCATTGGGTCGTGACCTATTTGTGCTTTCAGCAATGCTAGGTCCAGTCCATGTATGGGCTTTTTCTGCTAAGTCATTAAGAAATTCTATGGCTTCCTCAGGATCTTTGTGAAGGAACTCCCCATTACACATCATCTCAACAAATTGGCGCTCTCTAATTGTGAGTCCCTCATAGAAATAACTAACCAAGCGCCAATTTTCATACCCATGGTGAGGGCACAGATTTAGCAACTCTTTAAACCTTTCCCATGCTTGATATAAGGTTTCACTGTCTTTTTGGGAGAATGAAGAAATTTGTCTTTTCAGGCCATTAGTTTTGTGTTGTGGGAAGTATTTATTGAAAAATGCTTGGGTCATTTCTGCCCAAGTTCCTATAGACCTCGGCCTCAAAGAGTATAGCCAACTCTTTGCTTTGTCTTTCAAAGAAAAAGGGAAAAATTTAAGCCTAACAGTGTCTATGGCTTCAGGTTGGCTATGGAAGGTGGCAATTACTTCTTCAAATTCCCTAACATGTACATAAGGATTTTCACTATCTAGACCATGAAAAGTGGGAAGAAGTTGTATCATTCCAGGTTTAAAATCCGAATGTGGTATGTTAGGTGGAAATATAATGCATGATGGTGTGGCTGTGCGAGTAGGATGCAAGTAATCTTTTAGAGTTCTAACGGGGTTTTCTTCGTGTTGGCTCATTGTGTTAGAATTACAAGATGAACTAGAAGGTGAATTCTCTTCACTTACAAATTGTGGGAGTGGTTCTAGTTCTAGTTCTAGTTCTCTCACAAATCTTCCTCGTTTGTCTCTAGGTCGATGCATACATCCTAATTATTTTATTTTTTTTTTTTAAGGAAAGAAATGCTTAAGGAAAATTAAGAAGTGGAATAAACACAACAAGAAATAGAAGTAAGTTAGGTGGTAAGACCAACCATGAAATATAAATACAATAACTAAACAAAAGACTATAAAATACGAAAAAAAAAAGTACAATAAATAAATAATAAAAAGAAAATACAATAAGTAAATAAATAAAAGGTTATGCGGTAGAACCGGCCATAAAAAGAAAATACAACATATTAACTAAAGAAAATGAAAATAAAGTACAATAAAAAAAAAGTGCAATAAATAAATAGAGTACAATGAGAAATAAAGGAACTAAGTTAGGCGGTAGAACCAGCCACAAAATAAAAAGAAAATACAATAAATTAACTAAAGAAATAAAGTACAATAAATAAATAAAAGAAAGTGAACAAAGTTAGGCGGTAAAACCAGCCATTAAAAAAAAGTGCAATAAATAAATTAAAGAAAATAAAGTGCAATAAATAAATAAAAGAAAGTGAACGAAGTTAGGCGGTAAAACCAGCCATTAAGATGATATAAAATATAACAAATTAACTAAAGAAAACAAAATAAATTAGGTGGTAGAACCAACCATGAATAATAAATAAATTACAACAAAGGAAATAAACTAAGAGTTTACAAAGAAAAGAAAATATACAAAGTTACCACTTTAGTATTTATAATCGCAACCGACTTTCGCTCAGTGTGCTTCCCCGGCAACGGCGCCAAATTTTTGTTTACGCTCAAAATATAACGCGGCTATCGCAGTATAGATTGAGGTGTCGATCCCACGAGGAAGCTCTTGGCAAAATAGGTTAGTGAAGTAAAATATTAAAGCAGTAGCAAAGGGTTAATTGATTTAAACGGATGAGATAGAATTGTCTATGAATTGAGAAAAATGTCTTATGATGATTTAAGCAAGGCTTTGAGAATCACAATTATGCTTTATAAATCTACTCTATACTTTGATTCGATATTTATAACTCAACTGAAAGTTTCACATCCTAAACAATCAATCGGAAGGTATGTAATATATAGCACATTTGATAACACATGTATTTGATTTAGTTAAACTCTTTGCAAGCATTAACACACATCATGTTATTTATACAAGTTATCTAAGATCGACAATATATCATTTTGACAATATTGCAGTAAAAGATTAACTTGAATATCAAACATTTATTGCCCTTACATGTTATCCAAGATCGACAATATATCAAATTGACAATACTGCAGTAAAAGATTAACATATAAAACAATATAACCAGTAACAATTATAAATCAACATGAATCACATAAGAAAAGCATGACTGAACATATATGAGACATGAGAATTATAACCTCTGGATTATAGAAAATAAAATAGATAAGAGTTTAATCAAAACCAAACTTACAACATTTATAGCTCTTGACACCGAATCAAAGCATGAAAGTAGATTTACTACACATAAAAGTTCATCTCTTAGCCTTGCTAGGAACTCTAGCCTAAATTACAATACATGTTAATGAGAATAAAAGAAGAGAGAAAATTGTCTATTAAAAACGTCCTAAGGGTCTCCTTATATAGGCAATGAATGGACATATGTCATGGATGACATCAATCTTCAATAATTTTAAGTCAATAACTCGTGTATCCACTTGCAGCACGTTTTGGATAATGTAAATGATCAATTCAGCTTCTGCGACCGACATGAAAGTTGTAGAATTTTGACTCTTCTTTCCATAGGCACTGATTTCATGCAAATTGGATGAGTATCCAATGAGATATGAGCAAATTTCCAAAGCTACACCAGAATTCGGCCAACAACCATTCTACCCACTTGCAATGCGATTTGGTCCATGATAACGGCTGATTTGGACTTTACCATAAACATACGAGTTGTTGATAGTTAAGTCAGAAGTTCACAGCTTCAAGAATTATACCAATTGAGTACGTATTTTGGGAGATACGGTCCAAATACGTGAGTTGGGTCAAGCTGGGTAAGAGTTGTAGTCCGATTCTGTTGTATCTCAATTTTTGGCCCATAACATGTTGGATTTGGCTTTTCCACTATTCTTCAAATTTGTGTAAGATTGAGTCATGTTGCACCAGGTTCAAGAATTTCTTCATTTCGATTTCTACATTGAGAGTTATGTCCAATTTACCTAAACCTGTCCAAATAACATTCATTAATCACAATTTAAGGAGAACACTTTATTTCAAGCTAAAAATACAGAAAATACTAAAATTGGTGACATTAAATGGTGATTGAATCTTTTAACAACATGCATTTTCATGTGTTCATCAATAATCTACTGTGACTAAGATATACGTAAATTCAAATGATAGCGAAAATGGTCCCATGAAATTTATCCCCCAACAATCAAAGATTTAAATAACAAGAATGGGGTTCAAAGGCAACATGTTTCGTTTTGAAATTGATCCCAATTTTTGACAATTTTCACATGTTATATAAAATGCATGTATATCGTTAAATAAAGTGGGCCAATAAAATCCACACTGCAAGATTTTACAGCTGTTTTCTTTGATGAAAAATGTCCCCCATATACTTTAGAATGACAAAATTCAATAAGTTTACTTACCTCGTTATCGGGTATACATCTTCAAAATATTTGGTTATGATAATATTTGAATAGATAAAGATCATCCCAATAAAATTTTCTTACCTCGATTAAAAATTTATTTTTGTCTTGAGCATTCCCTTGAGGTGGTAATTCTCCTGTTACAAGAAAATTAATAATATTAGCATACCAAGACATTGTAACAATAGAAAATAAAAATTCATTAAGAAAAAAATCATTAATAGATGTTATTTCTGTTGATGAATCTGATGCGAGTCTTGATAAGTAATCTGCAACAAAATTTTTAACTCCGTTCTTATCCTTGATAGTGATATTAAATTCTTGATGCAATAGAATCCATCGAATCATTCTTGGTTTTGCTTCCTGTTTTGACATTAAGTACCTTACAGCAGTATGGTCAGTAAATACAATAGTTGAAGAACCAATTAAGTAAGAACAAAATTTGTCTAATGCAAATATTACAGCAAGTAGTTCTTTTTCAGTTGTTGTGTAATTCATTTTTGCACTGTTTAAAGTTCTGATTATGTAATAAATTACATAGGGTTTACTTTCCTTTCTTTGTCTCAATATAGTACCAATAATATAGTTACTGGCATCACACATGAGCTCAAAAGGTAAAGACCAGTCAAGAGATTATATAATAGAAGTAGATGTTAAGAGGTTAATTAATTTTTCAAATGAATTTTGACACACTTGAGTCTACTCAAATGATACATCTTTTGCTAAGAGGTTACTAAGAGGTTTAGATATAGCACTAAAAGTTTTTATAAACCTCTTATAGAATCCAGCATGTTCTAAAAATGATCGGACTTCTCTGACTATTTTTTATGGAGGCAAATGAAAAATGAGTTTGAATTTTGCCTTATCCACTTCAATTTCTTTAGAAGATACTACATATTCCAAAATAATTTCAAAAGTAACCATGTAATGATATTTTTCCCATTTCAATACAAAACCATTTTCTTCATATCTTTTTAAGACCTTTTTAAGTTTTCAAGACAATTATCCAAATAATTTCCAAACACAGTTAAATCATCCATGAAAACTTCTAAATAATACTCAACCATGTCACCAAAAATGCTTAACATACATCTTTAAAATGTTACTAGGGCATTCTTCTAAAAGTAAAGGTCTCAAAAAGGCATGTGAATGTAGTCTTTTCTTTATCCTCTAGTGCTATAAAAATTTGATAATAGCCAGAATATCCGTCTAGAAAGTAATAGTAGGGATGTCCTGCTACTCTTGTTAAAATTTGGTCAAGGAATGGTAAGGGAAAATGGTCTTTTCTAGTGGCCGAATTTAATTTCCTATAATCTATGCACATCCTCCAACTAGATGAGACTCGAGTTGGTATTAACTCACCTTTTTCATTTTCAATGACTGTGATTCTAGATTTGTTTGGTACTACCTGAGTAGGACTTACCCACTTACTATCTGAGATAGGATAGATGATTCCTACTTCAAGTAATTTGAGAACTTCAACTTTCACTACCTCTTTCATATGTGAATTTAATTTCTTTTGAAGTTGTTGGATAGTTTTGGCATCATCCTCTAGGTGTATTCTATGTGTGAAAATCAAAGGATTAATGCATTTTATGTCTTTTAAAGTCTACCTAATTGTATTTTATGCATTTTCAATACTTTAATTAACTTACCTTCTTGTTCGCTTGTGATTATAGAAGAGATTACCACCGGGTAAGTTTGTTTCTTTCCAAGAAATGCATATTTCAGTCCTTTAGGTAGAGGTTTTAACTCCAACTTTGAAATTTCGTTCGGTTTATCCTCATTTTCTCCTAATTCTTTAAAATTTGGTTTCCATCTTTTATTTTCAATCACCTGTGCACAGTCAAGTAAAGAACATATGTCAGAAATTTTAGGATCTAATTGTATATTTAACTCAAATGAATTTATTAAACACATTTTTAAGAGATCGGTAGAACTCCCTTTTTGATATCATCCTCCACACTCGTTTCAATCATGTCGGCTTCTTCACTTTCATCCTCCCCCTCATATGGTTGCTTACACATATTGAAAATATTGAACTCAAGTGTCATGTTTCCAAATAAAAGCTTCATTACTCCATTCCTACAATTAATCAAAGCGTTAGAAATTGCTAAAAATGGACGACCCAAAATAACAGGTACTGAATTATATTCTTTAATAGATTCTGTGTCTAAGAAAATAAAACCCATAAGATATATGAATTTATCAACTTGAACTAAAACATCTTCCACTATCCCTCTTGGTACTTTTATTCATCTATCGACAAGCAAAAGAGCTACAGAAGTTAGTTTTAACTCACTGAGATTGAGTTGTTGATAAACTAAATATAGCAGTAAATTCACACTAGCACCAAGATTAAGTGAGGCTTGTTCAGTTTTATTACTTTCAATAATATATAAAATTGTAGAACAACTAGGGTCTTTATATTTCAAAGCATTATTGTTCTGAAGAATGACACTTACTTGTTCAGCTAAAAATGTTTTTTTTTCACATTCACTTTTCTTTTTACGTGCACAAAGCCTTCAAAACTTTTACATAAAAGGAAACTTATTTAACATCATCCAATAAATGAATATTAACTTTTACCTAGTTAAAGATTTTAAAAATTTTAGAATTATGATTCATCTTTTTAACATTACATAATGCATTAGGAAATGGGGGTGGAGGTGAGAGTTTAGTGTTTTCTTCACTAGGTGTAGGTTCAACACTTTTCTTACCCTTAGAGATTGATTTATCTTTCTCATGAGGTTCAGGAATGTGTTTTCAACAATCTTACCATTTCGGAGAGTGATAATCGTTTTAACTTGATCCATGCGTTGACTTCCTGAACTACATGCATTTGAGTTATGTTGTCATTTGAGGTTTGGTTATGGTTGAGAAGAAAATTTTTCTTACTCATGAATGTTCAGTGCGGATGCAAATTTAGAAAGAGTATCTTTCAAATCAGTAAATGTTTGAGCATTTTGAGAATTAACAGACTCTTACTTTTCAATGAATGCATACAAAGTATCTTCAAGATTTTTCTTATTTGGTAGAAGATATAGTGCATAACCTTGATAGTTTTGAAAATTTTGGTGTGGTTGAAAAGGTAGTTGTGAAGCCTGTGCTTGAGTGTCATTCCTCAACTACATTTCAGGTGATTTCTCTAACCAATATTGTAGTTTTGTGAATATGGGTTATTATTTGACCGCTTGAACATGTTTAAAACATTGACTTGTTCATTGAGACATTTCTTAAATACAGGCACAGTTAGACAATCATTGGTAGAGTGATCATGGGTTTCACATATGTGACACACAATTTCTTGAACATATTTTAATTAACCACTCTTTTTCATTTCTAAAGTTTCAACTTTTCTAGCTATGGATGCTAATTTAGCTTGAAGGTCATGGTCTTCCCTAAGATGATAAATACCCCCACTAGATATAGTGGTTTGAGTTTTACCAAGTGCTTTACAGGTACCAGCAGTGTCCCAATTTTAAGCATTTTCTACTAGTAAGTCTAGATAGTTTATTGCATCTTATGGGTCTTTATCCTCAAATGTTCCATTACACATCATTTCTACCATTTGCCTAACTTGGGGTGTTAAGCCCTCGTAGAAATTTAAGACTAATCTCCAAGTTTCAAAGTCATAATGGGGATAGGCATTAAGTAATTCTTTATATCTTTTCCAACATTAGTAAAGGGACTCTCCTGATTTTTGAAAAAAAGTGGTAATTTGTCTTTTGAAATAATTTGTTCTATGGGAGAAATTTTTTTTTCAAAAATTGTTGTTGCATCTCATCCCATAAAGAAATGGATCCACACCTAAGGTTTTGCAGCTATAATGTAGCTTTATCTTTTAAAGAAAAAGGAAAAAGCTTAAGTCGAATTGTGTTCATGCTATAATTTTGGTCATTATACATGTTACATACTTCTTTACATTCTCTTAGATGTAGGTAAGGGTTCTCTGCATCTAAGCCATGAAAAATGGGTAAAAGTTGGATAATGTTCGGCTTAAAATTAAAATGTGTTGCATCTAGAGGAAAATTAAGCAAGATGGTGCACCGGTTCATGTAGTCTCTAAGTGTCCTAGGTCGATTATGATCATTATATTAGGACTGATTGTCTCCTAGGTCTATAAGTTCCTCAATTTGATTTTCGGTCATGATGTTAATTAGTGAAGAATGAGAAGATGAAGGAGAATCCAATAAATTATCAAAGAAAGTTCCGAAATTACCTTTCACCAAACGATGAGAATTAAGATCTTGAAACAAACCACTCATACAAAGAAATAAAACAAAATACAATAACAATAAATATTACAAATAAGATAAAATAAAATAAAATATGAGTGGCTAATAATAAAATAAAAGTTAGATAAATAGTTGGAAGTTAGATTAGGATAATAAAAAGTTAGTAAATAAAGAGTGGGAGGCTTAGCCTACCATAAAAATAACAAGTGAAGAATAAACAAAGTAAAGCAAGTTAGGAGGCTTAGCCTTCCATAAAAATAAAATAAACAAACAAACAAAAAAATGTTAATTTCACTTCCCCGGCAACGGCACCAAAAACTTGACACATCAAGAATATAGAAGTGTATTCTCAAGTGCAGGATTGTCGAAGTAACAAATAACTCGGTGAGAACGAGGTCGATCCACAAAAAAATAGAATTAAAATTACAAATTATAAATACTTTAAAGAAAATTAAATCAGTATAAGATGTTTACAAATAATAATTTAATTAATCAATTAAAATAAAAGGCAAGGTTAGGGGGGTCCACTCTTGGCATATGAAATATGAATATATTCAATTCTTTTTATAACTCAATTAAAATTCTCACATCAAGAAGTTCCAATCGAAAGATATAATAATTAAAGTTCATCACCATTTATATGTTAACTAGTATTTCTTTCTTTCAATTATTTTACACAAAATCTTGTAAATGAGTTCAAATATTTATTATGTCAATCTTTACATTTGTTTAAAATATATCAAGACTCTCAATTTACAAAAAATGATATCTACGCCAAATCTTGTAAATGGTTTCAAGAATTTATTGTGCCAACTATGAAATATTTTTATAATGAATCAAGACACACAACTTTACAAGAAAGGATATTAATATTACAAATGAAAGAAATACGTTATATATAAATTTGCATAACTTAAGAATGAAACATTAAATTCATGAATAAGAGTTAAGTAAATTTTATTACCTTGCCAAGAGTTTCACCCTTTTGCCTTAGCTTGAACATAATAAAACTAAAGAAAAAGAAAAGAGATGGAAGAAGAGATAACATGACTTTAGAATAGTAAACAATAGAAATAATACAACAAAGAGATAATAAAAAAGATAAGTGTTTTGAACTAAAATTTAGCTCTCTAATTACATACTTTAGGCATAAACAAGCCACTAATTTATAAAACAAATATGGATAAATCAAGATAAATAAAGAGGAAACCACATGGATGATAAAAGTCAAGAAAGGTGACAACTAATTTGCATTGATTATTATTAATGCACCTACTTGATTATCCAATTTGAACTTGATGTGGTTTGAATTAGCTGTCACTAAAAAACTTAAAGTTGTAGATAAATCTCTTATCTTTTTAAATTAAGGTGTCTCATACATATTAGATACGTATTTCTATAGTTATGGGCCAAATACTGATGACTATTCGAACCGAGCCTGTACTATAGATTAGTTCTAGTTTATGCCATTTTCACCCTCTAAACGCTCAAATTGCAAATGCTTTGTGAAATACAATATGTTATCCTATTGAGGCAGCTCTTCACAGAATCAAGAATCACTCTAATTAAATTCTTAAGTAAAGAGTTATACCTATTTTACCAAACCTACCACAAAATAATTAAAAGCTAATTATGTATAATATTATAAATATACTTAAATTAGGGGGATTAAAAACACTAATAATACAAAATAATGATGTAAACCCTTATTAAATATGTAATTTCAAGTTTTCATCATCTTGTTCTGTAACTTTTCCACCACATAATTTCAGCTATGAAGCGACTTTGAATAGAGCAAACTGTCTTATGTGCCTCACCTTTCTTTTCTTCTTTTCTTTGAACTTCCTAGAAGCCTTCGGGGTTGAAGATAAAGCACCATGAATAAGGAAGGCTGAGCCTCTTTTATGCATGTCCTCATCTGTTGTCTTCAGCATATTGTGAAGATCAGTATAAGTAGGGGTCATTCCTTGCATATTGAAGTTTGTGATGAACTGTACAAATGACCCAAGCAGCGACTGGAGAATCAAACTATTCCCCAAGCTATTACTTAAAGAGATGTCCATGAACTCAAGCCTTTCGATTAATCCTATCATCTTGAGAACATGAGGACTCACTGGACTGCCTTCAGGGAGCTTTGCCTGAAACAGCGCTTTAGCGACCCTATAATTCTTAATTTGGGGTCGGTCACTAAAGAGCTCTCTAAGATAGAGCATAATGCTACTGACATTGTCCATGAAGACATACTCCCTCTGCAACTCAATGGACATTGAGGTAAGGATGTACAATTTAACTTTTAAATCGTCATCCAACCATTTCTGATATGTCACCTTTTCTTCCTTCAGTGGCATTCTCAAAAACACCTCTAGGCATCGTTTGGTCAATAACATATCCCAATCTTTCTGAATTCAGAATAATTCTGAGATTCATGTACCAGTCACAGAAATTCTTGGCATCTTTGATTGGTGTGCATCTAGTATACACACCAAGGGATTTGAAGATGTAATCCTAGCTTACACAAGTCAAATAAAATAATATTAGGAGATATTAACGAAAATTATTATTAAATCGCTAATAATACATTATAAATCATGGGTATAATATTTATACACTTTTTAATTTAAAATGTCCTCCCATTGCTTTACATAATCCCTCTAATCTCTCAAAACGGGATAACGACAGTTTAAACTATTTTAAACTATACAGTGGGAAGTGGATCCCCATTAGCATTTTACTCGGACTGCACACTGTAGCGATCTAGACCTTTGTAAACCTAACAGGTAGACAACTCTTATCAATTGCATCTCATGCAACTCCTACTCTTGATCCTAAATACACTTTATCCGTACACTGTAGCGATCTAGAGTAAGTATATTCCAGATCTTGTCAATGATCAAATATATGCTATCGATATTACCCGCACACTGTAGCGATCTAAAGCAACACTTTCGCATATATTTACCTCATTCATATTTAACCGGCATAGTCTAAATCACACCGACCAATTTTTTCACACTGTAGCGATCTTAGAAAAGACTGATATGATCCAACTAACACCATATTGACAAGACGGATCATCAATAATAAAACACTATCTCATAATCTATTATTGTTCAATCTGATTAAGAGATTTTTTTTTTTACTCTTTTTTTTTAGTATCACAAAGACTTAATCCCCATCTCATGAGGAGGTGTTTGTGAAATTATAAACACACGAATTTGTAACCGCAAATGCACGGGTCATGAGTAAGTAATAAAGTGATGAGTGAGTATATCGTTCCCATGAGGATTGTGTCCTAAAATAATACTAAGTACTATGATGGTGGCAACCTAACTTTATCTAGGCTAATCTAATCGAATAGTTAAATTATTGAATTAAAGAAAGCTTAAAACTAAATACTTGGTAAAATGGAGATATGAGAGATCTATGGCAATAGGGTTCTAGGGACTTGATTTTCCTCTATTGTTCCTATTGTCTTTGTCATTAGTGATCAACAACCAATTTTATGCATTCATTAGTCGATGGTGTATGATTAATCTCATTCCCTCTCCCGAGTGCCGAATGAGATACTATGCATATACAACTAAGTTGATATCCCTATCTAACCCGTTATACATACACGCATTAAGCTACCCTTACGCGACTACCGTAAGTTCATTAGTCTCCCAACTCAACAAACTCAAAGCTATGTTTTTTACAACCAACATATGGATTAAACTTTTCCAAGCACATAACCCAAATGTTTAAATCATCCAATCCATTTTTTAATGCAATTAGAAGCATGAAGCATATAAAAAGCATAAATGAATAACACAAAATAGTCATTAATTACAAAACAACATCAACACATATTATTCAATAGAGTTCCATCAAGGCCTAAAATATATAATCTAACAACAACGATAATTATGCGATACGGTGAATTCTATACAAATGGGATCCTAGAGTATTGCTTTCATTCTATTCTTCCTATTTAGTATTTCATTCAATTCATTAATCAAGAGATTAAGACTAATCTCCCTCCCACTCCCAAGTGCTGAATGAGATACTATGCATATATTCAAGTTGATATCCCTATCTAACTTGTTTACCAATACATGCATTACGCAACCCCTTAAATTGATTACCCAATGATTAATTTCATTACCTCCCCCGAGCGTCAAATGAAATCCTAGGTATAATGGCACACCCTAAGTATTCTCACACATTTTATCAAACACTTGGTGTGCATCACATACAATCCTTAAGAAAACCATGGTAATTACCTAAGTGTTATTAGCCTCCCAACTCAATAACAACCTAAGACTATGTTTCTCCCAAATTCAATAAATGGGTCAAGCTCTCCCAAGCATCAATCCATAAATCCATAACAACCAATTCATTTTTCAATCAATTGGAAGCATTAAGCATAGAGAAACATAAATGGATTACACGAAAATCTACTAAATCATCTAAACATAATATAAATAAAACTACATCAAGACTTAGAATTCAAGTTTAATTACATACAAATCAACCCATAACTTAGATTATCAAGAAATCCATAGATACAAACTTGTTTAAACATTATTCAAAGCTGAAAATTTAAACAAAAGAGAAAATACAAAGAAAAGAAAGAGAAAACCGAATTTAAGAATGTCTCCAAGGTTTCAATCCTTTAAATGTCTTCAACGATGCTCAAGAAACCTTGGAGACATCATTTCTTCTCTTCAAATTTAAGCTCAAGCCTTGTTCTCTTTTGCAAATTTCGTGCCTCCCTTTGATAGTTGAGAAAATAGCTAAAGGATAGTATTTATAAGTTTCAAATTAGGGCAAGAAAAAGGGGGTTAAAACAGGTGGTAGCGCCTGCGCGTTAAGCATTCTGCTCGTTTTGATGCCTGGGTGCCACTTTTCAGCACTTGGGTGCCACTTTCTGGCGCTAAGACGCAAAATACTATTGCTGGCACTGTAGCGGCACTGTACACCAGACATTGTTCACCTGGCACTGTTCATTGCACTATAGCATTTTTGGTCTTTTGTTTGTTTTCTTTGAATTTTCATCCCAAATAGTTCTATTAACTTGAAACCTATAAAATGAAATTAATTTACATAAAAAGCCATTATTCACATTCAAAATAAGCAATTATCAAATTAATAGGGATGTAATATCATATATAAAATGCGCTTATAAGGAGGTAATTCTCAATCATACATTAATTCTGTGTAACCACAACTAACTCCCACTAGTAAGGCTCCCATTATGTTTACCATCATAGAAAAAATGATCTCAATTTATAATACAACCTAATAACTCTTATCATTGTATCTCATAAACCCCTACATGATTAAAATAATATTTTAAATAATTTAAAACATAATTAGTGTGGGTGTCATTGGTACCGCGGTACTGGGCCCACCGTATGGCAGCACTGGAGAGGCATAGCCCTCGGCGCCGCGGTGCTAGCTTCTGGCGCTGCAGCGCCTGACGCTGCGGCACAAATTCCACTATTTATACATGAGCGCCTATTTTCTTAGCGCTTGGGCGCCCAGCATCTGGCACTGCAGTGCCAAGGCCTAGAAGCCCTAGCCACGGCTACCCAGCGCTCAACGCCTGACGCTGCGGCACAAATTCCAATATCTATAAATGAGCACCTATTTTCTTAGCGCTTGGGCTCCTAGCATCTAGCACTGCAATACAAAATTTTCCAACACCTCGACGCTAAACACTTATGACCACGACGCTCCAGTGCTCCCTCCTTCGGTATACACATTTCAGCAACTTAAAATACACCTTTTAAGCATCAAAACATCACCAACAACAATTTTACACTCAAAATAGTTATGATACTATTTTGTGAGTGATGTTAAACCTAGGGTGCATGCATATGGGTTTCTGTCTATCATTCAAATATAGCATATGTATCTCATACATACATGCGCAGCGGATGAGCAGAATACAAATTTCATAATGATAAACACAAGTAAACTTTACATGTTATCTCATAAATGTAAAATACTTCAAGATTAAGAAATAGTACCTTGTCAAGCCTTTGGTATATTGTCGAACCGGAGTACCTGCCTTGAGGTGTTCATAATTCTAGTTCCTCAACTCGATGGGCTTGAGGAAGCTAGAATAGCAGCTTTTTCAGCAAAGAATTCAACTCTTGAATCCTTGTTTCTACCTTGTAGTATGGATGACCAAAAATAGAAGGAAAAATGGAAGAAGTGTTTTTGCTCTCAACACTTGAGAGAATTTCTAACACTTAGCCTTTCAAAATTCTCTCTACAATTCACTTAACCCCTTGCACGAATTTTTTATGATTAATTGAGCAACTAATTGCTCTTTCATTTGTTTATTATTATCTTTTATTTTCTCACCTAATGGCAACCATTATGTTTGCCATTAGTGTTTTGTTTATTATTATCTTTCATTTTCTCACTTATTGGCATCCATTATGTTTGCCATTAATTTTTGTTTATTATTATCTTACAATAAACCAAATTAAAATAAAACAAAATGGAATATCATTTAAATGAACTTACACTTAATCTATGCCAAATGAGAAAACACTTTCTCATCATTAAGCAACATCTTAAGGCCTACCATTAATAAATGTCACATATTTATACTTATCTTATCATTTAATAAATATTAAACAAATGATTTAATCATATTAAATTATGGTAGAAACACATGCCAATTTAAATAAAAAAATTAATTGTTTGATTTTAATTTAAATAATAATATCATATATTATTATTATTTTATTCAATAAATATTTTAATGAATAAAATAATGATATTATTTGTCCAACAAATAAGGTCATTTTGGTAATTTCCAAATCAAATAATAATTGGCCCACATGTGCCATGTGTCAACATCCTATTGGTCAACAACTAATTGTTAACTAATTGATGTTCTTAACTCTTAAGTCTTGACACGTGCACGACCAGAGGGAAACCGAAGTAAATGTCCGGTCTGCTAGGATTTTTTGGATCGAACTATTCAATCCAGCACGCTGCCCCAGTGCATAATAAGTACACTTTATATTGCGAGACTCTCTAAATTCACTCTCAATTTGTCAAATAGAACTATTCTGTGAGTCCGAAATTGATGTCCCACGCACACATCACGGATATTACAAATCAGTGCAGTAGACTATACAAGTTAAGGTCATAGCGCATACGTATAATCCTTCTGCCAATCATATCCTATAAGAGCAGGGATATAGATCACTACCGTCAAATTCCTATGTGCTCATCCATGAACTTATCTCCAGACACGTATCTTAATAAATAATATATGCAAACACTTTTACAATATTGTTTAACTCTGTAGGAAACTATTTTCCTGGGTTTGTTGCTTATGGTTATAAGACTTTCTAAGATACATTCTTTGAGCATCTAGATATATATAACTCATCTATGTGAGCTGACGGATTTAATATCTGTACACATCGGACTCCATAAACATTGGACTATACCCAGCGATCACACTGTGAAAAGTCTGTGACATGCGTGGAATCAAAGTATAATGGATCACTTAAAAGCCCACCGTGGTACTCAGGTCAAAAGACCACATATACTACTTAACTCGAGAAAACCTTCCATTGACAGCTTCATAGGATGTTTATTAGGGTTCTCGTTAAGTCTATTCAGTATTCAATCCTTACTGAACACCTATATGTTATACGAACTTCCAGTAAGTCTATGGTTAGTTAAGAACATCCATTCAGACCATCTATATATAGTATAAACTAGTTTATGTAAAAGGATTCCACTGATAGACCTGCAACTGTGAATTAAGACCAGGAACATATAATTTGATAATAGACTTGCATAATAATATTTCTTAGCACCTATTGCAACTCTTGCAACTATGTTATTACTAATGTATTCTCAGGTCTTTGTACTGTCACAGATAAGATTCTAACTTTTAGACTTCACTGATTAATATAACATGCTAACTCTTTAGCATTTATAATTTTCAGTGATGCTAACTCTTGGCACTAATCTAAGCTTTTTTAGACCAAATCTGGACTCTTTTAGATCATATAATGTCTGTAGCGTCACAAGCATTGAACCATTTAATAATAGTAATTAGCGATTCAACAAATAATGAACTATATAAATATCACAAAATAAAATATTCATACAACAATAGGATGGCACGTAAGCACAAATCCCAACAGTTGATATATAAACCAACTACTCAATTTGCTATGATGTAGTCCTTAAAATAGAAGTATTCATAACCATAACAATGAAAGATCGGTGAATGCCCTACATCAATTATTTTCTATAGGATACGATGCTTACCAATCCATAAACTATCACAAGACTAAATGGACAACCAATTAGTATTTTGTAGAGAGAGAGATCCTCTTCAACAAAAGTCTCAAAGGGGATGTCTTAATATGTGTAGACTTCATAGAAGTATAGAAGATGTTGCATGAATCCTATATTATAGGACATAGTGAATACAAGGTAAGCAAATGTTGTACTATTGCCTTCTCGAACTTACCTATTAATAGCCTGGCATATAGAATGCTACTAAAGAATTCATCAAGAAATGTCACATTTTAGAACCATAACAACCTGTAGCATTAACACCTTATAACATTGCAAGACATGACGAAACCCAGACCATTATTTACTTGGGACTTGGACCTGGTTAGCCCAATTCATCCACCTATTAAGAGATACATTTGGATACTTACAGCCACATACTATTTCTATAAAAAAAATTGAGGTTATCCAATTAAAAAATGCCGCATGTGAGTCCGTAACAAACTTCTTATGAGAAAATATCATCTGCCACTATGACATCCCATATACGATCATAGCAATAAAAGTACACCATTTGTCAACAAGTAGGTTAACACGACCTTAGAGCAATATAACACCATACACAGGCACTAATTGTCATACCACCCTAAGGAAACGACAAAGCTAAAACCAGTAATAAGGAACTACTAAAAAGACTCAACAAGATATTGCATGAATACTTTAAACTAGAGTATGCACCTTAATGGCTCTCTTTTGGCCTATAGAACTTTGTCGTAATAAGCTATAGGTTACTCCTTGTACTCACTTATATACGGGTCTGAAGCCATAACACCAGTCGAGCTATTTGTGCCCACTACAAAAAAAAAGTACTAGGACACGACAATTATTAGAGATAGTGCATATGTGTCATTCTAATTTTTTTAATATTTATACAATGAACATTTTAATAAATCCTTAATTATTAATTACATGGTACTAAGCTTGTTACTTTTCAGACATTGTATATCTAAAGGGGTTTAGATCTGATCTAAAAGAGTTTATGTCAGTGCTAAAAGTTAGCCTTCTAAAGAGTAAGAACCTTGTCTAAAATGGGATAAAGACCTAGGAATATATTAGTATTGACATATTTGTAAAAAATTTCAAATTGTGCTAAAAAATATCATTATACAGTATGTGTTGACGGGGATCTAATATATGTAGGTATATGCATGTGTAATTGTATCTATTACCTAAAATACGTATCATATACATATTTAACGTGGCGAAAGCGTAAATTACATAATAAACACAATAAATAAAATATATTAATCACATTAATATATTAGTAGGGTAGAGAACTCACCTCAAAGTATAACGTTATACACGTATTTTCTCGGAGTTCGCATAGAGACCAACTCGTGGACAATTCTAGTCACCAACACAGTGGGGTTAGTGAGCTAGAATAGTAGCCCTATATCCAGCATTGGGTTTAACTCTTAAACTCCAAAATGGCCGGGTGTGTATTTTTATCATTTTCTTTAAAAGGACAAGGAAATTGAGATTTGAAGCAATCCACTATTACTTCAATTGAAACTATAGAAAAAAAATAAAACAATTTCATTTTTTCCCTTTTTTGTTTTCTTTCTTTTTCTTCTTCTTTTTTGGTTCCTCTTCTTTTTCTCTTCTCCATTTCCTTTATGTTTCTCTCGACCAAATCAAGGAAATTGAAACAATTTCAATTTCCTTTTTCCTTTGCCGACACCAACACACTACATTTTTTTTCTCTCTATATATATATATAATAAAATAATAATTTAATATATTATATAAGATTAAATAATAATATAAAATAAATAATATTATATTATATTATATTAATGGATGCCAACTATATGGCACCATTAAATACAATATTAATATATAATATAATATAATAATATATCATAAAGAGATATTTATGATTATTTAATAATTAAATAATTATAGTGTGAAATGACCATTTTGTCCTTCATGAATAGTTACCAAGTCTACCCCTAGTGGTCCCACTAAATCCCACACTTGAATAAACTCAATTGAAGGTCAACAATTCATCACACGTCATTATACAATTATTGAATAATTATTGTATTTAACACTTAAATACAAATACGCACACATTCCTGTGGTATTGCTGAATATTGTTAGATTAAACATTTTAATTCGGCACGCTGCCCAATGCACAAAGAGTACAGTCCATATTGCAGGACTCTCTAGGTCTATGCCCGATTTGTCAAATGGAACTATTCTATGAGTCCGTGAGCAATGCTCCACGCACACGTCACGGATATATAAATCAACTCGTTGAACCATGCAAGCTGAGGTTACAACGCATACATATAGTCCTTCCGTCATGATATCCTAGATTTGTAGGGATATAGATTATCATCATCAAATTCCATTGTGCTCATCCATGTCTTATCTCTAGAATTGTATCTCACTGAACAATATGTGCAAACTTTTTTGCCATATTGTTCTACCCTGACGGAACTCTTTCCAAGGATTTATGCTTATGGCCACAAGACTTTTCGAGATACAATCTCAAAGCATCTGGATATCAACTCCTTATGCGAGCTGACGGATCCCATATCTGTACACACTAAACTCTATAAGCATCGGACCATACCCAGGAACACCTAGCGGTTACACTATGAAAGGTCTGTGACTAGCATGGAACCTAAGTATGATAGATTACTTACAAGCCCACCGTGGCACTCAGGTCAAAGGACCACGTATACTACTCAACTCGATAAGACACTCCATTGACGGCTTATATAGGGTGTCTATCGGAGGCCCTCGTAAGTCTGTCCTATATCCAGTCCTAACTGGATACCCATATGTTAATACGAGCTCCAAGCTCACAGTCGGCTAGGAACGACCATCTATACCCTATAGGTATGACATATGATGATTTATATATTAAAGGTATCCACCGACAGACCCGCATTGGTAGAAATAGATCAGGGATAATTATTCGAGAACATACTTGCGTAACTAGCATTTCCTGGCACCCGATTGCAACTCTTGCAACTATGCAGCTACTGGTATATTTCAAGGTCTATCTCTTATTACAGACAAAGCTCCAACTCTTGGATCTGCTGAGTATTATAACTAGCTAACACTTAGTTGTGCTAACATTTAGCATTTATATCTCTCAGCATGGCTAACTGTAGGCCCTTATCTAAACTCTTTTAGATCTGATCTGAACACCTTCAAATCATACAATATCTGTAACATTACATTACATGGTACCATATTAATGGGTATTAGAGATTTAATATAAATGTACACTTGTATAAATATACAAATATATGTAGATTTAGAGATGGCACGTAAGCACCAACCCTAATAGTATGTTCTCAAAAAATATCATTTCTCGAAAAACATCTTATTAGTAATGATTCATAGTTACCAACACAGGTCAATCGATACACCTTCTGGATCAGTGTATGTCTATATTTAGATTATTCAGACGATTAGTCTTAACAGACCATAGGCTTAGCAAAAACTTGTATAGGCATGCAGGTATTTAGTGAGGACTTTGTATTGAATAGACTAATAAAGACCTCCAATAGATATCTCATAGAGCTGCCAATGAATGGTCTTCTCGAGTTGAGTAATATTCGTAGTCCTTTGACTTGAATGCCACAGTGGGCTTATAAGTAGTCCACCATACTTTTATTCCAAGCATATAGAGACTTTTCAAGGTCTGACCTCTGGGTGTCGTTAGGTATAGTCCGATGCTTATAGAGTCCAGTGTGCTTAGATATGAGATCTGTCAGCTCATATAGGTAAGTTGTATATCTTGATGCTCTGAGATTGTATTTTAGGAAGTCATTTGGCTATAAACAGAAACCCCAAAAAAGAGTTTTTATAAGGTTAAACAATATTATAGAGGCGTTTACGGATATTATTTACAAAAATACAAATTTAGAGATAAGTTTATGATCGAGCATATAGAGATTTGATGGTGATGATCTATATCTCTGCTCTTCTAAGATATAGGTGAGGGATTATACGTATATGGTTGATCTTAACTTGTATATTTTAAGGCACCAATCTTTAATATCTGTAATGTGTGTGTGAGATATTGTTCACGAACTTTCAGAAGAGTTTCATAAGAAAAACATATGTGAACTTAAGGGGGTCTTACTGTTCACAAAATTATGCACACGCGAATTGAAACCGCAAGTGCATGGGTCATGATCAAGTAATACAATGATGAGTGAGTATCATCCCACGAGGATTGGTATTCTCAATTAATGCTAAGTACTACAGTGTTGGAAACTTAATGTTATCTAGGCTAATTAAAAGGTTAAGTTGAATTATAGGCTAATTAAAAGGCAATTTTATGCATTCATTAGTCAATGGTGTATGATTAATTTCATTACCTCTCCCGAGTGTCGAATGAGACCCTATGCATATACAACTAGGTTGATATCCCTATCTAACGCGCCATACATACATGCATTAAGCTACCCTTATATGACTACCCTAAGTTTATTAGTCTTCTAACTCAACAAACTCAAAGCTATGCATTTCACAACCAATATATGGATTACACTCTTCCAAGTTCATAACCCAACACTCAAATGTATTTCTCTCACTAAAAACCCTAATTTATCTCTCTATTTCGTGCTCCCTCATTTCCCCTTTTTAAATGAAACCTTTAGCTTTTTTTTTAAAGGTTTCAAAATTACGGCAAAAGTGGGGGAAATTAGGATTTTCTACATCGATTGGCATTACAACGCCGATTTTTGACACTGTGGTACAGAGATTCTATCCGAATTATCGCCGCGGTGCCAGATTTTGGCACTGCATGGGGGACTATTCACATAAACAGTACCCTCGTAAATAATAAATACTGTTCACTTTTACTGTTCTCTGTCGTGACCTTAATTTTTTGGCGCCGCAAGGCCACGACCTAGGTTTTTGCGGCACCATGGCTTGGCACTGTAGCATAACTATTCGTGTCCACTATAGCATATACTGTTCATGTCTACTATAATAGTTACTATAGCATTTCAAATATTTTTGCATGTTCTCCTCGGCTTTTCACCCTAAATAGCTCTGTCGACTTGAAGCCTACAAAATACCATTAAAAATATATATTCTTACTTAATTTGACCAATCATCAAATTTAGAAGATTAAAACTATAGATATAAAATACGCTCATCACTTACAATATGAAGTATACTCGTTAAATACTGGGGTAGTGGATTAGATCGAATGATTTAATCAAAGAAAATTTTGAAAAGTAAAATTTATTTCAGGATCTCTCGGGAAGCACATAAGCTTAAGTGTTAAAGTTATGGTTATTTAATTAATAATTGTTGTTAATTAAATAAAGTGTGTGACAAGTGGCTTGGCTTTATTGGCCTTAAGTGGCCACATGGCTTAATATAATTGGCCCTTAGTGGCCACACAGCAAGGTTACATTGGGTTTTAGGACACATGTCACTAGTAATGAGTCAACAATATAAGCAAAATGCAAATTTGATTTGTAGAGTGAGTGTGTATGTTTTGTGCATTCAGCCATTAAAAAGAAAGAAAGCAAAAGTTGTTTTATTCTTCGCTCAAAACACATTTAGCCTTTTTTAGAGAGATTAATAAGTCTAATTGCTAAGATTTGAAGGCTATAATTCTAGCACTTCAATCCCACTGACGTCAAAGTCTAGAATTGCTTACGAATCCATTTTGGTATGAGACTCCGGATTCGATTCTTCACCGAAAGTCTCTAAGGGTAAGTTTTTCTAATTCTGTTAATATGATAGACTTACATTTAATATATGTTTGTTGAATAGGAAATTATATTTTCATTCAGCTACATATATATATGTTTCACATGCATTGATTATTCAATGAACATCATTCACATGCAAGCACTTAACAAATGGTATCAGAGCATGTTTGTGTGCTTTTTCAGGTATAATAGAGTGTTCTATGTTATATGAGATGCTCAGAAACAATGGGTACTGCATTTTCAAGTGTTGAAAAGTGTAGAATCAAGTCAGTGTCCAAGTGAAAGCTGGGGTGTTGTATGTGGAACACAAGGGCATTCATGAAAATTTATGAAGATGCTGAGGCATTGCATGTATGATGTTAGGGCATTCATGTCCTTGGTCTTGAATGCTTGGGTGATGGCTTTTTCACACTAAGGTGGTATGAGATAACACTACAGTGGTGAAATATGTCATATTGGGGCATTTAAAGAGAAAGCCGCAGTGGTGAAGTTACTGACTTTAGTGCCATGATGCTAGATGTCTAAAGCCATGGCGCTCAGCCCATTCACTCTATTTTTGAATTTAATTGCATTTGATATTTATTTTATGCAAATTATAATTGTTATAACATTACAATATAAATTATGGTCATTTGTTTGCATTGTTAACCATAATGGGAGCCCTATTGGTAAGGCTAGTTGTACTTGCTTGAAACAAATGTTTGATTATGAATCATATCCTCATGAGATACGGATATATTTTTAAAATATCTCTTAATTAGATTGAAAATGCATTTCATTTTAAGAAAGTGTTATGCATGATCCGTCCTGTCAATACGATGTTAAACGGGGCATATTGGTCCTTCCTAATATGGCTAAAGCTTCGTCAATATGATTTAGACTATACTAGCTAAATATGAGATGAGGCAAATATTGTTGTTAGGGATCAAATATACATGGGTATATGCATGTGCAATAGTGTTCATTGTATAAAATATGTATCTCATACATATTGGTTGCATGGGAATATTTAAATCATACAATCAACACATGAAACATATATTAATCAAATTAATAAATCAAAAGTAAAGTTAAGAAAATACTAGAACATGTAACGTTTTACACGTGTCTATTGGGATTCCGCCCAAAGTCCTACTCATAGACAGCTCTAATCACCAACTTGGTGGGTTTAACGAGCTAGTATAGCAGCTCCTTAATCAAACACGGGATTAACCATTAACCCCTAAAATGGTCGACTATTTTCTTTCCTGTTCTTTCAAAGGAAACAAAATGGAAAATAAAGCAACAAATTGCCTCTTCTCTTAAATAGCAAAATAGGAAAAAAAGAAAAAAGAAAAGAAGCAACAATTGCAATTCTTTTCTACTCTTTCCCGTTGCTTACACACACATATATATCTCATTATAATAAAATAATAATATTATATATTAAAAAAATAATATTTAGCCACTAAGGACAATTAACAATAATAAAATTAATATTATATATATATGCATGACAACTATCATGCATGAATATATATATAATATTATTAAATAATATAGTATTATATAATAATATATTTAAATGAGATATTATGATTATTCAATAATTAAATAATCATTATGTGAAATCATCATTTTACCCATCATAAATAGTTATCAAGTTTACCCCTTAATGAATCTCACCAAATCCTACATTTAGGTAAACTCAACCGATGGTCCACAATGAATCACTCATCATTATACAATTAGTGAATAATAATTATTGACTAATTGTTATATTTAATGCTTAAACACAGACACGCACACATTTCCGTAGTAGTGGTGGATATTACTAGATTAAATAATTTAATCCAGTACTCTGCCCAAGTGCACAACGAGTACACTCTATATCCCGGGACTCCCTAGGTCCACGTCCAATTCGTAAAATAGAACTATTTCATAAGTCCGTGAGCAATGCCCCACACACACGCCATGGATATTATAAATCAGCACGTTGAACCATACAAGGTGAAGTTACAACACATACGTATAATCCTTCCATTATATATATCTTGGATGTCCGATGACATAGATCAATGTCGTCAAATCCTCATGTTCTCATCCATAAACCTATCTCCATAATGGTATCTCACTAAATAATATAAGTAAACTCTTTGCTATATTGTTTAACCCTGTGAAAACCTATTTCCCGGGTTCACTGCTTATGGCCATAAGACTTGTTTGAGATATTATTTTGGAGCATCTAGATATATCACTCCCTATGTGAGTTGATGGTTCCCATATCTTCACACACCGGACTCTATGAGCATCGGACTATACCCAACGACACCTAGCGGTCAGACCATAAAAGGTCTCTGACATGCGTGGAACCAAAGTATGATGGATCACTCACAAGCCCACTGTGGTGCTCAAGTCAGAGGACCACGTAACTACTCAACTTGAGAGGACCTTCCATTGATAACAACATAGGATGTCCATTGGGGTCCTCATGAGTCTGTTCGGTACTCAGTCCTAACTGAATACCCATATGCCTATACAATCACCAATATTATGGTCAGCTAGGGACGACCATCTATACCCTATAGCTATAGACATACACTGATCTATGTGAATTAATGGGATCTACCAACAGGCCTGCGTTAGTAGAAATAGATCAGGAATAATATATTTAAGAGCATATTTGCATAATGACACATCCTAGCAACCCATTGCAACTCTTGCAACTATGTCATTATAAGCATATTCTGAGGTCTTTATTCCGTTACAGACAATGTTCCAACTCTTGGAATATTTGCTAACTCTTAGCACCAATCTAAACTCCTTTAGGCCTTATCTAAACTCCTTCAGATAATCCAGAGTCTATAGCATAACAAGCATTGAATCATATTATTAAGAAATAATTAGCGATATAACAAAATATACGCTGTATAAATATCAAATATTTACACCAAAATGGGATGGCACGTAGGCATAACCCTAACAAATTAAGCGAATTTATTTTCCAATATTACTAAAATGTGAGAGAAGTATTAGTAACTTTTTTTTTTATTGACAAGTAAATCTGGAACACACTTATCCAATATTGTTACAGCATGAGAATAAAGTTTGTTTAAGATCAATGAGATGCAATTGACACAAGCTGTCTACCTTTTAGATTTTACAAAGGTCAATATTGTTAAAGCTAGAGATTGGAGTAGAATGTTGATTGGGTCTACTTCTCACTGTAAAATTTAAAATGTTTGAACTTTTTTAATTCCATTTGAAAGACTAAAGGAAATATGTAAAGCAGTAGGCTTTAAATTGAAACATATACTAATTATATCCATAATCTAAAGTTTTAATTTAATGATTTGAAATGTTTCACTAAATATCTCATCTCCTCTTCTGGAGATAAGATAAGATAAGATAAATCCAATCAATCCGTAGGTAGGCATATTAAATACATACCAACTGTAGGTACTAAAAAATAATGTGTTATATAGTTTGAGGAAAGCTAGAAAGCTAAGAAGATGAGAACTATAGCTTCACGAAGGAAATGGAGATTTTCTAAACGTTAAAGTTGTTGAGACTTTTGAGTTACTTCTCTATTCTGGCAGTAGCATTATGTTGTATAGTTACTATTTTGTGTTAAACATTATCACGCAAATCATATCACTCTTTGTGTTAGACAGAGAGGCTTATTATATATACATTAGGAATAGTTTCTAATGTTTATATGATAATGTATTGCTAGCTGAGTGTCAATTGATGAATGACCATTATATTTTAAATACAACAAAAAATGTCTTGAATGTATAGTTGAACACAAGTAATAGTTCAAGAACTTTAAATAATACAAAATTGTAGCATATAAGATTATAACATATTGGCATGAGATGCCTTACCTTTCTGGTTAGGTATGGTAAGATACCCGATCTTACCATAGAACCCTTTTTAGTTCACGAATCTTGTATTCAAAGGAAGATGGCCAAATCTACTTTTGTCAGTGTTAGATACCGTGCCACTAATTTATTGAAATTAGTACATAATGATGTATGTGGCCTAATGTATCATAGTGCTATAGGTGACTCTTGATACTTCTTTGTTTGTATCGATGATTTATCATGATACGAATATGTATTTTTGATGAGACACAAGTCAAAAACCTTTGAAGTGGTCAAAGAATTTCGACATAATATAGACAAACAAATCAAAATGTATATTAAATATCTTCAATCAGATTAAAGCGATGATACATAAGTAGTGAATTCATGGATTATTTGAAGGAGAATGATATTCTCGTTCAATATAGTCCTCTAAGTAGTCCTCAACACAATAGTATTTTGGAGAGGAGGAATCAGACTTTATTAGAAATAATTCGATTAACAATAAGCTTCACCAATCTTTTAAAATATCTATGGGGTTATGCTCTAGAAACAGGTGCTTACTTGTTGAAAAGAATTCTATCAAAGGTCATTCCTACTACTCTGTATAAGATATGGACTAAGAGAAAATCAAATCTTAAATATGTTAAGATTTAGATTTGTCTAGCTGATGTAAAAGTAGGGGTGGGCATTATTCATGTTCCCGACCCGCCCTGACCTGTCCCAAAATATCAGGTTGGGACAAGAACGAGGATGAGTTTAGGACACGGTCAGGACAAAATGTTTTGTCCCGCATGGGTCAGGTCGGGTTCAAAAAATTCCCGAACCCAAACAGGAATTTCATGACCGAAACCTTTTTTTAAATTTAATTTTTTTAAAAATTTTAATTAAATTCAAAGCTGAATTTAGAATGATAATATTAAACATAACTGAATTTAATTATGAATTTAGAATAATAATATTTAACGTATTTAATATCGAAATAAGATTTGTAATTATAATATTTAACATAATTAAAATCAAAATTAGATTTAGAATAATAACATTTAACATAAAATCGAAATTGGATTTAGAATTATAATATTTAACGTAATTAAACTAAAAATTGGATTTAGAATTGTAATATTTAACGTAATTAAAATTCAAATTAGATTTGAAATAATAACATTTAACATGAAATTGAAATAGAATTTGAAATTATAATATTTAACGTAATTGAACTCGAAATATGATTTGAAATTATAATATTTAACGTAATTGAATTCCAAATTAGATTTGAAATTATAATATTTAATATAATTAAAAATAAAAAATTATATTTAAAATAATAACATTTAACGTAATTGAAATTAAACTAGGATTTAGAATTATAATATTTAACATAATTTGAACTATAAATTACATTTGAAATTATAATATTTAACATAATTGAACTCAAAATTAGATTTAAAATTATAAAATTTAGCGTAATTGAATTTGGAATTGGATTTAAAATTAATCAAATTATAACATTTAACATAATTGAAATCGAAATAAAATTTGAAATTATTATTTTTAGCGTAATTTGACTTGGAATGAATCAATTTCAAATTTAATCATATTATAACTGTTGGGATTTGTGCTTACGTGCCATCCTATAATGTATAAATACATAGTGATTGTATTTATACAATTATTATTTCTAATAAAATCGTTAATATAATTTTTATTAAATGGTAAGATGTTTGTAACGTTTTAGACATTGTATGATCTGAAGGAGTTCAGATTTAGTCTAAAAGAATTTAGACCAGGGCTAAGAGTTAGCAACGCTAATAGTTATAAACACTAAGAGTTAGTGGTACTAAGAGTTAGCAAAATCTAATGAGTTAGAGCCTTGTCTGAAATAGGACAATGACCTGAGAATATATTAGTAATGATATAGCTGCAATGAGTTGCAGATGGTGCTAAGAAATGTCATTATGCAAGTATGTTCTCAAACATAATGTTCCTGATCTAATTTCATCGATGCGGGTCTATCGGTGAAACCCATTATTATAGATTAGTGTATGTCTATATCTGGATGGTCCAGATGGTTAGTCTTAGCAAACCATGAGCTTAGTAGGAAGCTCGTATAGAGATGCAGGTATTCAGTAAGGATTGGATATTGAACAGACTCACGAAGACATCCAATAGACATCTCATAAAGCCGTCAATGGAAGGTCTTCCGAGTTGAGTAGTATTTGTGGTCCTTTGACCTGAGCGCCACGGTGGGCTTGTGAGTGATCCACCATGCTTTGGTTTCACACATGTCAGAAACCTTTCATGGTCTGACCGCTGGGTGTCGCTGGGTATGGTCCGATGCTCATGGAGTTCGGTGTGCGTAGATATGGGATCCATCAGCTCATATGAGTGGGTTGTATATCCTAATGCTCTGAGATTGTATTTTAGAAAGTCTTGTGGCCGCAAGCATAAACCTCGGAAAAGATATTCCGGAGGAATAAACAATATCACAAAAGTGTTTGTGGATATTATTTTATGAAATATAAATCTGGAGATAAGTTCGTGGTTGAGCAAATAGAGATTTGACGGTGATGATCTATATCTCTGCTCTTCAAGGATATAAATGGTGGAAGGATTATACGAATATGTTATAACCTCAACTTGTATGGTCTAACATGCTAATTTGTAATATCCGTAACGTGTGTGTGGGACATTGTTCACGGACGTATGGAGGAGCTCTATATGACAAATTAGGTGTGGACCTAGAGAGTCTCACAATATGAAGTATACTCGTTGTGCACTGGGGTAGCGGATTGGATTGAATAGTTCGATCCAATAAATTTCAGCAAAAGAGAACGATTGTTTAGGGATCCCTCGGATTGTACATTTGTCAAGACTTAATTGTTAAGTACATCACTTAATTAATTAACAAGGGTTGTTAATTAATAGAATATTGACAAATGACAAAATTTGTTCCATGATTTGATTTTACCTTTTTACCATTTAACCATGGTAGTAAAAATTAGTAAGGTAAAAAGTAATTATTCAAAATTGTTTTGAATAATTAAATCATATATTATTATTATATTATTAGATAATATTATAATATATATAGATCATGGCATTGTATTTTAATACAATGAGTGGCTTAGATGTTGGCCATTTAATTACCCATTATAATTAAAGTAATTATAATTGTTAGGTAAAGATTAATTTTGGTGGCCATTATTCTAGTGCTTGGTTTAATTAATTCTAAATGGGAGACCAACAATAAAATTGGTGGAGCACTTCATTTTGTTTATTTTGTTTAATCAAAATGTTGAATAAACAAAATGAATTTTGGCAAAACAATTGAATCAATTCATTCATTCAATTTTGGGAGAAGAATTTGGCAATGGCAAGGTTGAAAGGTAAGAGAGAGTTCTTTGAGTTTTATTCTTTCAAGTGTTGAAAAATAAACAAACTTCTCTTCATCTCCTTCTTTAATGGATGGCCAAAATGAATGATATGTAAATGGAGAAAAAGATAATTATTTTACAAAGAGTTGTTCAAAATAATTATCATGTAGAAATTGTTTCTAAGATTAATATACAAGAGTTGTATGTTAAAGATTTTTTAATTTATACAAGAGTTGTATAGAAAATATTTACTATCTCCATTTAAGAAACAAAAATTGTATTCAAAAGAGTTTGAATACAAGTGCTGAAAATTTTAAACACTAAGCTACCATTCTAGCTCCTTAATCCCACCAAAAGTTATGGACTAGAATTGTTCAACATATACTTCAAGGTGAGCTCTTCACATGGATTATTGAAGAACTTGAAGATTTTGTAAAGCTACCTTTATTAGGTGAGTATTTTACATTATGTGTTATAATACAATATTGTTCAACATGTTTATATTTGTATAATTGTTATACTTGTTCATATATGTGATATATGTTGTTCATCATGTTCATAATTGTATAATTGTTATACTTATGCATATATGTGATATATGTTGAATTTGTTAAAATGGGTGTATTTTGTAACATGCTTCCGCTTCGCATATAGTAATTTTTTGAAATTACGCACACACTCGTATAATCACACACTCTATGATAAACACCCAACAATAACATTTAATGTAATTGAATATCAAATAATAATATTTAACGTAATTTAAATTCATAATATTTAACGTAATTAATATTAAATTAATATTTTAAATTATAATATTTAACGTATTTTAACTTAAAATTGGATTTATAATTACTACATTTAACGTAATTAGATTTGTAACGAATTAATTTCAAAATTATTAAATTATAACATTTAACGTAATTAAATTTGAAATAATAGCATTTAATGTAATTCAAATCTATAATATTTAACGTAATTAACATCGAAATAATATTTCAAATTATAATATTTTACGTATTTTAACTCAAAATTAGATTTATAATTATAACATTTAATGTAATTAGATTTGGAACGAATCAATTTTAAAATTAATCAAATTATAACAGTTAACGTAATTGAATTTTAAATAATAGCATTTAACATAATTCAAATTCATAATATTTAACGTAATTGAAATCGAAACAATATTTGAAATTATAATATTTAACGTATTTCAACTTGAAATTGAATTTATAATTACAACATTGAACGCAATTGGATTTGGAATGAACCAATTTCAAAATTAATTAAATTATAATATTTCACATAATTCAAATTCATATTAAATTTGAAATAATAACATTAATGTAATTGAATTTGAAATAATAACATTTAACGTAATTGAAATCCAATTTGAATTTGAATTTTTTTTTATTTTTTTAAATTTTAATTCAAAATTTTCTAACCCTACCTGACCTATCCCATCTCGAATGAAAACAATGTCATTTCAATAAACAAAAATCAAGAATTCTCATTTTGACCCAAAAAGTGCCCAAACATGACACTTTTCGGCACTCGATCGGGTTCGGGTATGGTTTAGGAATTCCTTAACCCGACCTAAACACAAAATTACCCACTCCTATATAAAAGTTATGCAACATGAGAAACTTGCACCTAAGAGGTACAAGTATCGGTTTATTAGATATCCTAAACATAATATAAGATTAGTTCTATGACCCAAATGAACAAAACGTGTTCGTTACTCGTAATGTCACTTACCTTGAGAAACAGTTTGTCATGAGTCATAGGAATTGTAGAAGAACTGAACTTAATGAAGTCAATATAAAAGTTTGTGAACCGATGATAGGACTTTAGACTTAATCAAGTGAGATACCTTTGATACACCATCTATATAGGTCGAAAAGGATCTCAAGGTCATCTGTTCAATATAGTATGATACCTAAATATGTCGTTGAGGTTTTCTTAATGGAAGAAAAGTATTCTTTGACTTATAAAAATGCGATGTTGGATATCGATTCAGGAAAATGGCAAAAAGTCTTTAAATCCAAAATTAACTCTATGCATGACAATCGAGTCTGAGACTTGGTTGAGCTTTTCAAAGAAATTGTTCCTATTAGTTGTAAATAGGTTTACAAATAGAAGCAGGCCTAATGAAAGGTAAAGACTTTCAAAGCCAGACTAGTGGCAAAAGGTTATACTATGCGACCTAGGATTAATTATGAGGAAACTTTTTCACCAGTAGCCATACTAAAGTCGATTCGAATTTTGTTGGATATTGTAGCATATTATGATTTTGAAATCTAACAGATGGATGTAAAGACAGCTTTCCTGAATGGATATCTCAAGGAAGAGATATTCATGGAGTAGCCTAAAGATTTTACATCTAGAATGACTTCTAACCTAGTGTACAAACTGAGGAAATCTATTTATGGACTTAAGCGTGCTTCCCAAAGCTGGAACTTTATTTTAATTAAGTAATCAATGGGTCTGGTTTTATTAAAAATGAAAAGGAAGCGTGTGTGTACAGAAATGTCAGTGGGAATATGATTGTCTTTTTTATTCTATATATGGATGACATACTCATTATCGAAAATGGTATTGGCAAGTTACAGTCAGTCAAGAGATATTTGAGTGAGAACTTCTCTACAAAAGATTTGGGAAAGGCTTTATATCTACTGGGTATAAAATTTTATAGAGATAGAGCTAAGAGACGAATAGAAGACTTTCAATCCTCATATATAGAAAAGATTCTTGAAATGTATAACTTTACTAATTGTAAGACAGTTAATGTACATTTCAAACATGACATGCATATTTCTAGAAGGATGTGTCCTCAAAAGAAAGATGAAAGTGTTAGAATATCTAACATACCATATGCATCAACTGTTGGTAGCTTGATGTACGCCATGTTATATACGAGACTTGACATCAATATGGCTGTAAGTATTACGAGCTAGTATTAATCTGATTTAGGTAGCGACTATTGGATGACTGTGAAACATATCCTAAAATACCTGAAAGGTATAAAAGATACTGATTTATGAAAAGAATGACTTACAAGTGAAGGGATACACAGATTTAAACTTCTAGTTTGATCCAAATGATGTAAAGTCTACATTTGGATATATATTTTTTCTCAATGGTGCCACAGTCAGTTGGAAGAGTATTAAGTAAGGGTCCACAGCTAATTCTACCACAAAGGCAGAATACATTACGGCTACAAAGGAAATAGTGTGGATATATAAGTTTGTAGCAAAGCTCGAAATAGTTCCAAGTTTGGTGGATCATATCCCATTATTTTGCGATAACAACGGGGCAATTGCTCAAGCCAATAAGCCAAGTGCACCCCAAATGTCTAAGCATGTAGAGAGGAAATACTAGAGAAAGTACTACATAATTAGAGAAATCTTAGCTAGAGAAGATGTAATAGTATCTAGAGTAGATTTATGAATAATATAGTGGACCTACTCATAAAGGCCTTAACTCCTAAGGTGTTTGAAAAATACTGTAGCGAATTTTCCTTATTTGCTCCAATTTCATTTAACACATAATAGCCCTTAAAATTACTTAGAAACAAACAATTATTAAGATAAATAGGCATGAATTATGGATTCAAAATATACTCATCAGTGCTTACGTGCTATTCTAATTTTTGTATAAAAATTAATTATTTAATATTTATATAATAAACATTTCAATAAATCGTTAATTATTGATTATATTGTACTAAGCTTGTTTCTTTTAAGATATTGTAGATCTAAAAGAGTTTAGGTCAGTACAAAAAGTTAATAATGACATATTTGCAAGTAGTTACAAATGGTACTAAGAAATGTCATTATGTAGTAAGTTTTTAAAAGCATCGTTCCTGATCTATAATTGCTAACACAAGTCGATTGGTATACTTCGGATCAGTGTGTCTATATCTAATTGTACAAATAATTAGTCTTAACAGATCATGGGCTTAGCAAAAGCTCGTATAGGCATGCATGTATAGAGTGAGGACTAGGTACTGAATAGACTTACGAGGACCTCTAATAAACATCCTATAGAGCCGTCAATTAAGGGTTTTCTCAAGTTAAGTAGTATTCGTGGTCTTTTGACGTGAGCACCACGTTGGGCTTGTGAGTGATCTACTAAGATTTGATTTCACGTATGTTAGAGACCTTTTATGGTCTGATCTCTGGTTATCATTAGGTATAGTCCGATGCTTATAAAGTCTAATATGCGTAGATATGGGATCCTTCAACTTATATAAGTGAGTTGTATATCCCAATGCTCAGAGATTGTATTTCAAGAAGTCTTGTAGCCACAAACAGAAACTCCAGAAAAGAGTTTTTTGTAGGGTTAAATATTGTGTGTATTTTAAGCATAAAAGTAAGTATATGCTATTATAACAAATAATAAATGGATTTTTAAGTCGAATGTCAAACCCATAGGGATAATTTTTATTTTCTACCAAATACTAAAATTGTATCTTTCAAGTAATTATTCATAAAATCAAATCTTTAATTACAATTAATTAAATAAACTAAATAAAAGTGCAAAAAATTAAATAACACAACTCAAATAAATCAAGAAGATAGCAAGATAAAGAAAGCCTAGGGTTAGTTACTATCCTTCAATATGTTTTCTAAAGATTAATCTTTTTAATATTTATATCCCTCAATTCTTATTATTAGTCAAGACAATAATGTATTCACAAGCCTCTCTTAAGGTCAAGTAAGTATATCTCAATTTATCAAATACTTATATATTTATAGTAATTGCAATAAATCAAGATTCATTAAGAACAAGTCTTATTGACCATACATACCAATTAGATATACCTCTATCCTAAATTAGAACTTATAAATATTACTCTACAATCATGCACTAAATTATCTAAGTCTAAATACAATAGTGCCTCTCTCGAGTTTATCAAAGTATTACTAATTCAATTACAATATTGATCAGATATAATGAAGCATTAAGAATAAATAATTTGAATAATAAAGAATTAAGTTCAAATAAATATTAAAAAGATCTAACAATTAAGCACGCATATTGAGCTCAAGTAATAACCCTAGAAAATAAATTAGCTCATCATAACAAAAGAAAATTGGTTGAAAAATTAAATAAACATAATACAATCAAAAGTAAATCAATATTGACGTCAATTTGCAGTTGGTTGATATGCCAAATATTTGCCAACAATCTCTTGTTCTCTTGAATTCCCCTTGCTTCTCACTCTAAAATTGCTCTTTTTCTATGTGTTGTAATTCTAAGAGCCCTAAATCATGTGTTCTCTAATAACTGGAATGAGTGACCTTTATATAGGATTTGATCCAGAGCTTGTAGTGGTTTTCTTGTCAGTTCAAGAAAAAGCTGATCATTGGGCGAAATTTCCTTATCAGTGGGGTGCTACGTCTTAAACCACTATCGCTACAGCAGTGGCTAGTTATTATTGGGGCGATGGGTTTTTGCTAGGGCGAAAACTAATTGACGCTGGGGCAAAAATTGTGATTAATTCTAGGTTTATTTTGGTCTTTCCTATTCTGCTTCTAAAGTTGCTGCTAGAGCGAAAAGCTTTCTACCGCTAAGGCAAAAATCTACAATTTTAGAATTTTTTCATTTTAGTCCCTAGTTTTTGCTACTTTCTTAAAAACTTACATTTTTGCTCTAGTTTCTTTAGATTTCATTATTTTTGGTCCAAACTCTACAAATAAACAATAATACATATAAATAGTCATTTATTCTCATAAAATATCAAAATCTTAAATAAAATTATAGATAAAATATATGACATATATGGCTTTATTATTAAACAATATTATAAAGGAGTTTACAGATATTATATACCAAAATACTAAAATGAAAATATGTTCACGATCGAGTGCATATAGATTTTTTGGTGATGATTTATATCTCTACTTACTTATAACCCTTACAAAGTATAGGAAAAGTCAAAGTAATGGCAAAATCATGCATAGTCACTTTGGTCGTAATCCACCTAAAGTTAGATGGCAAAATAGGCAAGGTGAAGGCCTTCAAACTTAACATGCAAATAGCAAGTTTAAACTCACCAAAGCCTCAACAAAGCAATAGAGCTTAAGTATCACAAAAAGAAATAAAACAAATGCCATACATGTAAATTGGCACTTGTTCTGACCATATCATATCTACACTCAAGAGCAATACAAGCCAACAAAGTGAGAAATCATTCACACAATAAAAGTATACAATCAAAACTTAGGCTTAATAAAGTTTTAGAAACAAAAAAAGGTTAAACAATTCTTATAAAATCCTATCTAGTTTGTCTTGAGCAAAATGCATAAACACATAAGGCATCCAAAAAGTATGCTTCATTATATTTCATTTTTTAAAATATTTCATTGAAAAAGCACTAACAATAGCATAAAAAGAATCACAAACTAATGATATAAAATTGTAACAGAGAAGAGTTTGTAGATAAAACACAACCTAAGTGAATAATAGACATCTATGAAAAGATATTAACCATCAGTTGAATGGTCGAAGTCAGCAAAAAGACCTTTAACTTCATTAGTGGCCTTAATACTTTCGATGTCAACATGATAGCCAACTTGGAGTAGATTTGCTTTGGACTTCTCTAAGCTATCAAGCTTTACTTGACATATAGCCAATGTCACATATGCTTTAGCTATCTTGGTTTCCAAGGCATGAAAGGAATCTTCTCTCCTCTGAAGTCACAAGCTATATAAACCAACTTATCCACATGTAAGGCAAGAATTTCCATAACAAAGCCAACCTTGCTAGCATCTTGACACATGCCTTTCTAGGCTCTAAGAACCTTTACATATGGCTGCTTCATTTTGGCCAAGCTCATACCATAAAACTGTTGTGTGGGATCTAATATATGTGGGTGTATACATGTGCAATTATATCTATTACCTAAAATACGTATCAAATACATATTTAAGTCTGACGGAAGCGTGTAAACATGTAATAAAGACAATAAATAAATATATTAATCGCATTAATATATTAGAAAGGTTAGAGAACTCACCATAATGTGTAATGTTATACACGTATTTCATCAGAGTCCACATGGAAACCAACTCGTGTGTAGTTCTAGTCACCAATACAGTGAGCTAGAACAGCAGTCTGATATTCAGCCCGGGATTAACTTTTAATCCCTAAAATAGCTGGGTATGTGTTTATATCATTTTCTCCAAAAGGATAAGAAATGGAGAATGAAGCAATTCTTAATTGCTTCTAAGACACGACAGAGAAAAATGAAACTATTTCATTTTTTTCTTTTTTTTTTCTTTTCCTTCGGTTCTTCTTCTCTTTTCCTTTTCTCTTCCATTTCTCTAGACCAACTTTTGGCCCTCACCCTCTCAAATATCTCTTTCTCTTTCCCTATATATATATAAATAATAATATATTATACAATATAAAAAGAGAGATATTTGATTATTTAACAATTAAATAATCAAAATGAGAGACACGCACGCATTCCTATGGTATTGCTGAATATTGCTAGATTAAAAACTTTAATCTGGCACGCTGCCCTAGTGCACAATGAGTACACTCTATATCGCGGGACTCCCTAGGTCCTACACCTAATTTGTTAAATGGAACTATTCCATGAATCCGTGAGCAATGTCCTACACACACGTCATGGATATACAAAATAGCATGTTAAACCATGTAAGTTGAGGTTACAACGCATACATATAGTCCTTCCGTTATAATATCCTGGATGTGCAGGGATATAGATTATCACCATCAAATCCCCTAGTGCTCATCCATATCCTATCTCCAGACTCGTATCTTACTGAATAATATGCGCAAACAATTTTTCCATATTGTTCTACACTGGCGGAACTCTTTCTCGGGATTAATACTTGTGGCCACAAGATTTTTCGAGATACAATCTCGAAGCGTCTGGATATCTAACTCCTTATACGAGCTGATGAATCCCATAATTATACACACTGGACTCCATAAGCATCGGACCATACCCAGCGGTCACACTATAAAAGGTTTGTGATATGCGTAAAACTAAAGTATGGTGGATCACTTACAAGCCCACCGTGCCACTCAGGTCAAAGGACCACATATACTACTCAACTTGAGAAGACCCTCCGTTGACGGCTTACATAGGGTGTCTGTCGGAGGCCCTCGCGAGTCTGTCTCATATCCAGTCCTAACTAGATACCTATATGTCAATACGATCTCCAAGCTCACGGTCGGCTAGGAATAACCATCTATACCCTATAGGTACGACATTTGCTGATCTATATATAAAGGTATCCACTGACAGACCTGCATCAGTAAAAATAGATCATGGATAATTATTTGAGAACATACTTGCGCAACTAGCATTTTCTGGCACCCGATTGCAACTCTTGTAACTATGCAGTTACTAGTATATTCTCAGGTCTATGTCCCATTACAAACAAAGCTCCAACTGTTGGATCTGCTGAGTATTATAACCAGCTAACACTTAGTTGTGCTAACATTTAGCATTTATATCTCTCAGCGTGGCTAATTATGAGCACTTATCTAAACTCTTTTAGATCTGATTTGAACTCCTTTAGATCTACAATGTTTGTAACGTTACATTACATAATACCATATAAATGAGTATTAGCAATTTAATGGGAATGTACACTTGTATAAATACACAAGTATATGTACATTCAAGGATGACGCGTAAACACCGACCCTAACAAAAACGTTATACCAATCTGCTCCATAAAAACACACTGGAAGACTAACATCATAACATAACCACTACTGAAGCCAGGAACTTTCTCTACCAATGTTCCCCATAAAGACATAACTTCAACAGGGACTAGACACCCATTAAATTTTCTATTTTCTCCATTAAACTAGTGAAAAAAAAAAAGCCAGGGAATATAAATGAAGGGATTGTGTAATTATAAATGATCTTTAGGTGGGCACGTTATGAATAACAATAGTAGTATGAGAAGAAACTGGAGTAGTAGTAGTAATAATTCCCTCCAAAAGCAACAAAGGTAAAATTAATCCATGCGAACACGATAACTTAAATGGAAATAAAGAAAATAAATAATCATACCAGTGCTAATAGGCTTAAAAATAAGAGACTGCAACTTCTTAATAGAGTTAGAGATGAAATCTTTTAATAAATCTCCATCATTAAGGTGGCCCTGACACCTAAAGCATCATAAAAGGACGAGAACATGCCATAAGAACCTTGTTGATCATAGCCAACAACAAGTATAAGTTACAAAAGTGAGAAAACTAAATTACCTTTGACATGAGAAGAAACATGTTGTCTCTTAGGGGAAAAAACATTAAGAGGAGAATCCTTTATAGTGGCAAAAAAGTATAGCTTTATAACCAATAAGAAACATAGAAGAAGAAGAAAAGAAGGCCATAGTCTAAATACAATATGCTTACAAGACTCTTCATCACTTTTTCTCACAATTAATAGGCTAACCATCAAAAGCTTCCTCACTTTTTGTTTGCTAGTAGGAGCTACAACTTTTCTTTTCAGAGAGTTGGCTTTGCTTTGAGCAACAGTTTCACTAAAAGATTTAGGACTCACAGCACCAACATAAGCTCACAGCACCAACATAAGCTCACAGCTCAAACTCCTTACGACCTGTACTAGGCTCTTCATTATTATAGCATGCACTAGCCCTCTTACTGTATTATCTAGCAATCTCCTCGAATACAACTTCAAGAGATTCACCATCCCTTTACTAGATAAGAAAATACATGTATTAATATAGCTAAAAGGATAACAAACATTGCCAAAAGCATATACACTATAAAAAGAATCCAACTACAAACCTTAGACCTTAAACTTATAGCTTCATTTCTCTCCCTGTTAGAAATCAGATTCCTAAACCTTACTAGTAGATTCTTCGAGGCTAATGAAGACCTTACCTTTACCTTCTCTTACTTAGAAGAAGAGATTTCCTTATTGAAGTAAAAGTTCCTATTTAGGGCTCCCTTAACAACCTATGACTTCTTCTAGGCTTAGTAAAAGAAAGGTTACATTATCTATAAGATATTTGAATAAGGAAGATTGAACTATAGGATTACCACTACTACTCATAGCTTACTTTATGAAATTTGTCTTAACTAGTTCATTGGCACTGCTTGGAGTTGTTGGCCTCTCTGAACTAACAATTCTACTTATTCCATCCATCATTACAATATAATGCATATGGCCCTTGTTGGCTACACTGCCTATTAAATTTAAGCTCGTCTTTAACATGTTAGCAATATTAAACTCAAGAGGTATAACAATATTCTAATAGGACCCTTAAACCTCAACAAAGAAAATTAAAAAAGCCTTTTAGTAGGCCTTATGATCAGATAATATATTCCTTACACAAGTATGGCCAGCTACTTCTAATGCCATCATCTTTAAACTATTGAACTCCTTGACTTTGGGATGACATAGCTTGTTGGATAACTTTTGAAAACTCGCAGGAGCTTTCTCTGAAGAATGAAAAGCTTGGTTAACCCCCAACTATCTTGGAACATGCTAGGGTTGGTACACCATAAGAATAAACTCTATTTATGCAAATATAGTAGATACCTTGAGTTAACAACCAGATAATACTCAACAAGCAGAAATGAACCATCTTTACCAAACAAATGATGAAGAAAATAAGGATAAGTATTAGCAAAAGAATACAAATTAGAACTTGAAAAGTATCAGATAAGAAAATATGACCTAAAATTAAAGTTGGAAATATTGTCAATAAGATGATAAATTTCCTCAAAATAATAAATATTATCCAACTAATAAAGTCTAACATATAGAAGGTTAAGGACCAAATCTTCCTTCATGGTTACCAAACCAGATCCTTAATAAGCATAAAATGGATATATATTATTTTCCCAGTTTAGCTTTGATTATTGCTATTTTTGAGTAATTACGGTCTATTTATGCATACTTGTGTTAAAATTGTAAGACAAGAATTTGAATGGACTAATGAGGAAGAAAAGTAGCAAAAATGAGGCAAAAACGTAGAAATACAGAACCGCCCAGTATTAAGGCACAAAATGCTCTAGCATTTCTAGGAATTATGACGCGACATCGTTGAGGTGAAGGATAAGCAACTAGGAATCTAGAAAGCTTTCAAGATCTTCAACACCCCAGTGTTGAAAGGCAATGTAGTCGTGCCACTTTTTCAATGCCTTAATACTGGAAGGCAACATCGAAGGACTAGAAAGCCCTAGCATTGCAATAATGAGAATGTTGCAATGTTTGTACATGACAGGTAGTAATGCCCATGCGTTCTAAAAAGAAATGTCGTGATATTACGGTTATTTCCTACACTATATAAAGCAGCTCTTTTGGTTTTTATCATTCCTAAATGCACTTCCATTGGAGCAAGGTTCTTTAAAATTGATTATTCTTGGCTACTTGATTAGGCATTCCCATTTCAATGGGAGCTATAACATTTCACCTTTATCTCAGTATTTAGGGAGCATGTTCTATGTCAAAATCACACCTTTTACTTCAAAGAAATACATATTTACACTGGGAACCCATTTGGAGAAGGATCAACATCATCAAGGAAGGCTAACACTTGCAAGAGAAGCATTGAAACCAAGGCTTATGAAGATCATTTAAACTTCATTTATGTATTTATTGATCTAAACTTGGTTTTATTATGTTATATCTTGTATTTTATTATTTGAACTTCATTATATTGAACTAAATACATTTTTCTAGGATTGTAGTCTTGAATACAACTATGTGTTTGTAAATATTTTAACTTTGAATGCATGAACTTGATTATTCATTTTGTAGGTACTTAATGCATACATTTGACCTGGCCAATCTTATGTATAAACCTTAGATTCATTAGGATAAACTTGAAAAAAGCATCTCATTGAATAGCCTAAAATAAAATGATATATGATTGTGGAGTAGCATCGACAAGTTTCACTTAGGATAAGAATTTACTTAAGTGGCATGCATGGTTATTACAACTTGAACTTAATGAATTCCACTTAATTTTTGTATCATAGGAATATAGGTATTTCATTTAGTGGAGTATAATCACTCGACCATCAAAAAAGACTTACGATGAGCCTAGTGTTATGACTAATACTTACTAAAGAATTGGCATTCAAAATATATCCATGGCAAACACTGGTTAAGGATAGCTACACATCCTATACATTAATTATTATTGATATTGTTAGAATTTGTGATTTATATAATTAGTTTTGTTTTCAATTGAATCAATTTGTCTAGATAAAAATAAGAGAATCAATTTTAGTACTTAAATAGAGTGAAACACTTAGTCTTCGTGGGTTTGACACCCTTTACTCTTTATTACACTTTAGTGATAGCGTGCACTTGTATTTAATATGCATAAACAATAAACAATCCTATAAGTTGGTCTACATGTTGAACATTAGTGGGGTTTTTGCATAGCTATTGAAGCGCTCAAACATAAAAACCTGTGAAAACTTTATAAACTAGAAGTATCCGTGATGTATATGTTAGAGCCATAGACTTTAACATAATAATATTCATCTAGTTGTTAATACAAAATGACAAGAAAATATGGAGCAAGGAAAAAAAGAAACCACTTTTACACATGATCGATTATCTAATTGTAAAACACAAATTTGCTTAGCCATAAGACTATCCTCGACTCAACCCTACCACCCAGGGCATAAGCATCCCCCTTTAGGAAATGAATACCTTGAAAATTAGTGTCACTCTTCTTCTAGAAGGACTTTTAAGTTTTATAGTGCTTTATTTTCAATAAGAGAGAATGAAATAGAAAATCTATCTTCATCACCCAAAATCGGCAAGCTTGTTATGATTACAACTATTGTGCATTGATTATCGAGTATATGCATGTGCATTTAGATTCATTATTCAAATATACGTATCTCATATATATACAGGCGCAATGGAAGTATAAAAATAACAATAAACACAATTAATAAGCATTTTAATCACACTAAAATAAATTAAGAAAATTTCATCTATTAAGCCTTTTGATTAAAAAAAAAACTATTGAGTCTGCCAGAAGTGTATCTGGTTGACAGTTCTAGCAATCAGCTAAGGTGTGTTTGACTGTCTAGAACAGTAGCTCTAATTCAGCACTGTGTCTAACACTTAAACCTTAAACTAATTATTTACCACTGATCAACTCTTGATCAATAAAACAATTGCTTGTTATGTATTTTAATGACCAAGCTATGTTGGAAAAGATAATAAATAGTGATTTCAACTATTAAAACCAAAGTAAAATAAACATTTTCTTTTCTATTTTTCTTTCTCTCTTGGCCGGCCGAATATATGCATAAAAGAGCCCTTGATTTTTGTTTTATTTTTCATATATATTATATTAATCATTAACTTAACGATGGTCAACAATGACCATGGTAAAGTTATATACTTACCCACCAAGCATATAATATAATATTTTATTTGACCTAACCATGGTTAGCTCTAACAAACTTGGCCACCAAGTTTGCATTTATATTATTTTAATATTAAATAATTACTAACTCAACTTTAGTTAACTATAAACCATGGTTGAGTTAAATATTATTTAACAAATTAAAATAATAAATATCTTGATTATTTAACTATTAAATAATCATATATGTGAAATTACCATTATGCCTTCACTTAGTTACCAAGTAAATCCCTTAGTGGGTCCCACCAACCACACACTTGAGTAAAATTAACCCAATGCTCATTATGTATCACGTATCAATATTTAATTGGTTAATAACAATTGTCAACTAATTAATGTACTTAACACTTAAAAACTAGCACATGAGCATCTTAAGGCTTTCTAAAACAAATAATCGTTTCTCTTGAATTTTACTAGATTGAACTATTCAATCTAGTATGTTGTCCAGTACACAACAAGTACACTTCATATTACAAGACTCTTTAGGTCCATGCTCAATTTGTCAAATAGAACTATTCCATAAGTCTGTGGTCAATGCCCCACAATCACGTCACAGATATTATAAATCAGAGAGTTAAACTATACAAGTTGAGGTCATAGTGCTTACGTATAGTCCTTCCATCATCTATATCCTGGATGTACGGAGACATAAATTAGTACTGTCAAATCCCCATAAGGTCATCCATGATCTTATCTCCAGAGTTGCATCTCGATGAATAATATACATAAACACATTTGCTATATTATTCAACCCTATGGAAAACTTCTTTCTCGGGTTAATTGCTTATGGTCATAAGATTTTTTGAGATACAATCTCAAAGTATCTGGATATACAACTCCCTATATGAGTTAACGGATCCCATATCTATGCACACCGAACTCCATGAGCATCGGACCATACCCAGCAACAGGCATCAGTTAGACCATGAAAGGCCTCTGACATCCGTGGAACCTACGTATGATGGATCACTCACAAGCCCACCGTGGCACTCAGGTCAAAGGACCACAAATACTACTTAAATTGAGAGAACCTTCCATTGACGGCTTACATAGGATGTCTATTAGGGTCCTCGTGAGTTTTTTCAGTATTCAGTCCTAACTGAATACCCGTATACCTACACGAGCTCCAAGCTCATGGTCAGCTAGGAACAACCATTTGTACCCTACAGATATAGACATACATTGATCTATATGAGAAATGATTCACCGACAAACTTGCATCGGTGAAAATAGATCAGGAACATAATATTTAAGAACATACTTGCATAATGACATTTTCTAACACCTTATTACAACTCTTGCAACTACTTCATTACTAGTATACCCTCATGTCTATGTCCTGTTACAGATAAAGCTCCAACTCTTTGGATTTCACTAATTCTTATAACCTGTTAACTCTTAGTAGTCATAATTATTAATGTTGCTAACTCTTAACTCTGATCTAAAGGATTTTAGATCAGATCTGAACTCCTTCAGATCATATAGTGTTTGTAGCATTACAGGGATTATACCATATAATAAATATAATTAGTGATTTAATAAAATGTACAATCCATAAATATCAATTATTCATACAAACAGATATGAAAGGTTAGCATAAACCCTAACAACAACATCTTCTAAAGTGGGAGTAAATTCACCCTACATGATAACAAAAGTGTAAGAAGCAGAAATCTATGAACCAGTTGTCTCAATTCACCCTTTGTTAGATTTTTAATAAAGTTTCTTTTTGTTCATCCCCTGTATATACTCATCTTCTTCTTAAGTAAGGGGGTAAAGCTATATATTAAGGCAACTAATCTAAGAATGAACCTTCAAATATAAGAAAACTTGTCAATCAAGCTTTTTAAGTCATTTACTTTGTTGCTCTTGTGTTCTTTAGATCAAATGACATGACATGTAATAGAAGCTTCTTATGGGAGTTCAAAAGTTTTCTTAATGTCCTTATAAACCATTTTAATTTAGTTGTAGGCACTAAAGGCATTCATGGGTGATAGCATCCATTGGCCTAAGGTGGAATCAATAAGTATATTTATGTTGGGGAGTGGAAATTCATCTTTTTAAGACAAGCCATGTTTAGGCCCTGAAAATGAACAATAAGGATATGATTGTTCTTTTTATATGTAGGCACTATATTAGCTAGCCAAGTAGGATGTTTGATGAGTTTCAAAACCTGACATTTTGAGCTTCTTAACTTCTTATTTATTATGTTTAAATGAAAGCTATGATAAGATTATATTATTGGCTTGACCTTAAGCTAAACATTGAAGCATGACAAACCATCTAGTGCTACAAGTTAGACATGTCTTGATAACTCCATGCGAATACATCATTGTATTCTGTCAATGGGTTAATTATGTCAGGGTCGGTGCTTATGTGCCATCCCTGAATGTACATATACTTGTGTATTTATACAAGTGTACATTCCCATTAAATCGTTAAAATCCATTTATATGGTATTTTGCATGTAACGTTACAGACATTGTAGATCTGAAGGAGTTCGGATCAAATCTAAAGGGTTTAGATAAGGGCTCATAATTAGCTACGCTGAGACATATAATTGTTAAATGTTAGCACAATTAAGTGTTAGTTGGTTATAATACTCAGCAGATCCAAGAGTTTGAGCCTTGTCTGTAATGCGACATAGACTTGGGAATATACTAGTAATTGCATAGTTGCAAGAGTTGCAATTGGGTGCCAGGAAATGTAAGTTGCGCAAGTATGTTCTCGAATAATTGTCCATGATCTATTTCTGCCAATGCGAGTCATTGGTGGATACCTTTTTATATATAGATAAGCATATATCGTACCTACTGGGTATAGATGGTCGTTCCTGACCGACTGTGAGCTTGGAGCTCGTATTGACATATGGGTATCCAGTTAGGACTGGATATAGAACAGACTCACAAGAGCCTTCGATAGACATTTAATGTAAGCCGTCAACAGAGGGTCCTCTCGAGTTGAGTAGTATATGTGGTCATTTGACCTGAGTACCGCAGTGGGCTTGTAAGTGATCTACCATACTTTGGTTTCACACATGTCACAGACCTTTCATAGTGTAACTGCTGGGTATCGCTGGGTATGGTCCGATGCTTATAGAGTCTGGTGTATACAGATATGGGATCCATCAACTCCTATATGGAGTTTAATATCCAGATGCTTTAAAACTGTATCTCAGAAAGTCTTGTGGCCACAAGCAATCATCCCGGGAAAGAGTTTCACCAGGGTCGAACAATATGGCAAATGAGTTTGCGCATATTGTTTATTGAGATACAAGTCTGGAGATAAGACATGGATGAGCACAAGGGGATTTGACAGTGATAATCTATATCCCCGCACATCCAGGATATCATGACGGAAGGACTATACGTACGCGTTGTAATCTCAGCTTGTATGGTTCAACGCGCTGATTTGTATATTCGTGATGTGTGCATGGGGCATCGCTCACGGACTCATGAAATAATTTCATTTGACGAATCAGGCGTAGGACCTAGGGAGTTTAATATCCAGATGCTTTAAAACTGTATCTCAGAAAGTCTTGTGGCCACAAGCAATCATCCCGGGAAAGAGTTCCGCCAGGGTCGAACAATATGGCAAAGGAGTTTGCGCATATTGTTTATTGAGATACAAGTCTGGAGATAAGACATGGATGAGCACAATGGAATTTGACGATGATAATCTATATCCCTGCACATCTAGGATATCATGACGGAAGGACTATATGTATGCGTTGTAACCTCAGCTTGCATGGTTCAACGAGTTGATTTATATATCCGTGACGTGTGCGTGGAGCATTGCTCACGGACTCATAGAATAGTTCCATTTGACAAATCGGGCGTAGACCTAGAAAGTCCCGCAATATGGATTGTACTCTTTATGCATTGGGCAGCGTGCCGAATTAAAATGTTTAATCTAACAATATTCAGCAATACCACGAGAATGTGTGCGTATTTGTATTTAAGTGTTAAATACAACAATTAGTTAATAATTGTTATTTACTAATTGTATTAGAACACGTAGTGTATTGTAGACCCTCAGTTAAGTTTACCCAAGTGTGAAATTTGATGGGACCCATTAGGGGATAAACTTGATAACTATTTATCAGGGGCAAAATGGTCATTTCTCAGTTTGATTATTTAATAGTTAATTAATCAAAATATCTTTCTTTTTATATTATATATTATTATTATTATTATTATTATTATTATTATTATTATATTATATTATATATTATATATATAAAGAAAAAGAAAGAGAGAAAGAGAAGCAATTTTGGCCAAAACGGCCGAGAAAGAGAGAAGAAAGAAATGGAGGAGAGGAAGAAGAAGAGAAAGAAAAAGAAAAGAAAAGAAAATAAATGAGGGAAAATGAAATTGTTTCATTTTTTTCCTCTGCTTCCAATTAGAGCAATTGTGAATTGCTTCAAATCTCCATTTCTTATTCTTTTGGAGAAAATGATAAAATTATTCCCGGGCATTTTGGGGATTAAGAGTTAATCCCAGGCTGGATATCAGGCAACTGTTCTAACTCACCAAGCTCACCGTATTGGTGACTAGAACTGCACACGTGTTGGTCTCCATGCGGACTCTAGGAAAATACGTGTATAAGGTTACACGTTATGGTGAGTTCTCTAACCTATTAATATATTAATGTGATTAATATATTTATTTATTGTGTTTATTGCAAAATTTATACATTTCCCCTGCATTAGGCAATGGACATAATTACACATACATACACCCACGTGCCTTACATCCTCTACCAACAACAGATGAGTGGGTCTTCTATTTTGCTACAACTTTATGCTTATCAATATAGGGTATTACACCATGTAGTTAGTGTCAGAGATGGTGTTTACATGCCAATTTGATAAATAGTAATCATTTCGATAATAATCGTTAATACATAATTATATGGTAAGAAGCTTGTAACATTTACAAGCATTGTAAATTTAAAAAGAGTTTAGATCTGATCCAAAAGAGTTTGGGTCAATGCTAGAAGTTAGCAATTCTAAAAGTTAGAATCTTATCTAAAATAAGACAAAGACCGAGAATATATTAGTAATAATATAATTGCAATGAGTTGTAAATGGTGCTAAGAAATATCATTATGCAGTATGTTCTCAAAAACATCATTCCTGATCTATGGTTGCCTATATAAGTCAATCAATATTCCTTTTGGATCAATGTATATCCATATCTAAATTGTCTATATGGTTAATCTTAACAAACCATGGGCTTAGCAGAAACTCATATGAGCATGTAGGTACTTAGTAAGGACTAGGTACTGAAAAGACTCATGAGGACCTCCAATAGACATCCTATAAAGCCATCAATAAAGAGTCTTCTTGAGTTGAGTAATATTCGTGGTCCTTTGACCTAAGTGCCACACTGGGCTTATGAGTAATTCATTATGCTTCGATTCCACGCATGTCAGAAATCTTTCATGGTCTGACCACTAGTGTCACTAGGTAAAGTCTAATACTCATGGAGTCCGGTGTGTATTGATATGAGATTCATCAGCTCATATGTATGAGTTTTATATCCTGATGCTCAAAGAATTGTGTTTTAGAATATCTTTTCACTAAAAGCAAATACCCTCAAAAAAAGGTTTTTATAGGGTTAAACAATATCGCAAAAGAGTTTGCGGATATTATTTACGAAAATACAAATTTGTAGATAAGTTTAAAGTCGAACATATAGAGATTTGAAGGTCATGATCTATATCTCTGCTCTTCCAAGGATATAGGTGACAAAGGGATTATACGGATATAGTTAACCTTAATTTGTATGGTTTAACGGGTTGTTCTATAATATCCATAACATGTGTATAGGGCATCATTCACGAACTTACGGAAGAGTTTCGTATGATAAACGAGTATGAACATAGAGAATTTCATAATATGAAGTGTACTCATTGAGCAGTAAGGTAGCAGGACAGATCGTACGAATTGATCTGGGAAGGTTTCAGAAAGTAGGATATGTTTTAGGAACTATTTGAAAAGTAGGAACCATAATTTACGAATGTTACAAATAAGTCCCTATTGCATGGAAAAGAAAAATGCATATATGGCATCCATGCATGGTCATTTGTATAGCAAATGGAAGCATCATTGGAGTTGCATATGACAAATGTCATCCATGCAAAGTGTTTGCATGGATAACATAAGTGACATTTGTCACTCATGTATTAGTTTGCATTGTCAAACATGTCTACATGTTAGACTTGTATACACATGATGTGTGTTAGTCCATTATAACAAATGAAAGAGTTCATTTATGTAAATAAATGGATTAGAAAATGAAAAATTCATGCAATCATTTTGAGAGAAAATGGCAACTTTAAAAAATTTGCATTTTGGTCCCTAAACTCAATTTTTAAGTATTTGATGCATGAACTTGTTTAAGTGTTGAACATATTTTGATTCTACATGAAAAACTAATCAAAAGCTACCATTCTAGCTACTCTAATCCCACTAAATTTTGGAGTCTAGAATTATTTAAGAGATGACTTTATTGTGAGCTCAAATGACTTCAAATCAATAATCTTCACCGAACCGTCTATAAGGGTATGTATTCGATTCTTGTACTATTTTTTATTTAACTTTAGTGTGTATATATTGATCATATTTTCTTATTTCGCTACGTAATGTATGTTGGACATGCATTTTTAAAAATTTTAATATGTACACAATCTCATGCATGCACTCATTAATGACTAACATAAGTGGCATTTGCATGAATTGAAAAGATGATAAGTGTTGTTGACTTTTTTCATGCAAAAGCTTTGTGATTGGGCAAAGGGTTCAGCAATGGTGATTGGCCAAATGAAAAAAAAAATTACAAATATTGTAATTAAGTCCCTTATGCTTCAAAAAGACAAAAATGAGAAAAATGAGCAATGGTTGTGTTATTCTTCTCTAAGCTTTATTCGGCCAAGACAAAAAAGAGAAAGAAACAGGTTCTTACTGGAATTTTTAGAGTTGTCATTCTAGCTTCACAATCCCATCAAACGTGGTGGACTAGAATTACCAAAGATTACACTTTTGTGTGAGCTTTGGATTTTAAATTATTCACTAAAGTTCTTCAATTGTGAGTTTTTGAAACTCTTAGTGTAATTGACTATAATATTTGTGTAACTTTTTTAATAACGTATTACAATTTCGTTATGCAAATATGTATTGAACATGTATTATTTGATTTATTCAATAGAAATACTACCACATGCATGCACCCATTAATCACATTAACACATACAACTTAGATAAACTTTCTATATATAAAGCATATGGTGTTATCTTTCTTTTGTCATTCGGTTTCCAATGTTTGCTAGTGGAAATCTTAACTAACTAGATAGTTTTTTGAGCGATTTTCATAAGTTTTATTAATGAAACAATTCCCATGTTCTCCAGGTAGGTTTATTCTCTTTTATGCTCTTGCCAATCTAGTGTTATGTCTCTAAACCTCATTATGTACTTGTTTACGCTCAAAATATAACGCGGCTATCGCAGTATAGATTGAGGTGTCGATCCCACGAGGAAGCTCTTGGCAAAATAGGTTAGTGAAGTAAAATATTAAAGCAGTAGCAAAGGGTTAATTGATTTAAACGGATGAGATAGAATTGTCTATGAATTGAGAAAAATGTCTTATGATGATTTAAGCAAGGCTTTGAGAATCACAATTATGCTTTATAAATCTACTTTATACTTTGATTCGATATTTATAACTCAACTGAAAGTTTCACATCCCAAACAATCAATCGGAAGGTATGTAATATATAGCACATTTGATAACACATGTATTTGATTTAGTTAAACTCTTTGCAAGCATTAACACACATCATGTTATTTATACAAGTTATCTAAGATCGACAATATATCATTTTGACAATATTGCAGTAAAAGATTAACTTGAATATCAAACATTTATTGCCCTTACATGTTATCCAAGATCGACAATATATCAAATTGACAATACTGCAGTAAAAGATTAACATATAAAACAATATAACCAGTAACAATTATAAATCAACATGAATCACATAAGAAAAGCATGACTGAACATATATGAGACATGAGAATTATAACCTCTGGATTATAGAAAATAAAATAGATAAGAGTTTAATCAAAACCAAACTTACAACATTTATAGCTCTTGACACCGAATCAAAGCATGGAAGTAGATTTACTACACATAAAAGTTCATCTCTTAGCCTTGCTAGGAACTCTAGCCTAAATTACAATACATGTTAATGAGAATAAAAGAAGAGAGAAAATTATCTATTAAAAACGTCCTAAGGGTCTCCTTATATAGGCAATGAATGGACATATGTCATGGATGACATCAATCTTCAATAATTTTAAGTCAATAACTCGTGTATCCACTTGCAGCACGTTTTTGATAATGTAAATGATCAATTCAGCTTCTGCGGCCGACATGAAAGTTGTAGAATTTTGACTCTTCTTTCCATAGGCACTGATTTCATGCAAATTGGATGAGTGTCCAATGAGATATGAGCAAAATTCCAAAGATACACCAGAATTCGGCCAACAACCATTTTACCCACTTACAATGCGATTTGGTCCATGATAACGGCTGATTTGGACTTTACCATAAACATACGAGTTGTTGATAGTTAAGTCAGAAATTCACAGCTTCAATAATTATACCAATTGAGTACGTATTTTGGGAGATACGGTCCAAATACGTGAGTTGGGTCAAGCTGGGTAAGAGTTGTAGTCCGATTCTGTTGTATCTCAATTTTTGGCCCATAACATGTTGGATTTGGCTTTTCCACTATTCTTAAAATTTGTGTAAGATTGAGTCATGTTGCACCAGGTTCAAGAATTTCTTCATTTCGATTTCTACATTGAGAGTTATGTCCAATTTACCTAAACCTGTCCAAATAACATTCATTAATCACAATTTAAGGAGAACACTTTATTTCAAGCTAAAAATACAGAAAATACTAAAATTGGTGACATTAAATGGTGATTGAATCTTTTAACAACATGCATTTTCATGTGTTCATTAGTACTCAACTAATGGCTCTCTGTAGACTTTTTAGTTTAGTTGACTTGAATTATAGTGACTCGTTCTTCACTTTAGAAGTATTTCTTGCAAAAACTTAAAAGCCATGTCTTCTTAGGTAAGAATGGATTTAACTAGTAGTGAGGCGTACCAAGTGTATGCTTGCTTTAGTAAGGAACTTGAAAATTTTTCTATGTTGTAGACTCTTGTTGTTCACACATGCACCAAGGGAGATAATGAACCTCTTAATATGTTTTTTGGGATTCCCTTTTCGTCATCAAATATAGAAAAAGATGACATATCATGCCCTTTAAGAAAGGGTATGTCCAAGATCTCGATAAGGTATAGAGGTAAAGGAACAAACTACATATCTATTGTTGTGTTATTACAACTTACCCGGTTGATCATGGCTAGGATATTAGATCTAGTAAGGGATTCTATCCTTCCCTTTTGCTGTACTATTATTGGCAGAGGTCACTTATGCTTCCTTCTCAAGAGTTCTCTATATATCATTTAGTGTGGTAGTAATGGCCGTACATGGGTTTGCTATTTGGTCATAATAAGGTCCTTAATTATTTCTCTCTAGCTTTGTTGTAGTTCCTTACATAGTGGCTTTTAAGATCTAGACTACAACTCTCAAATTAGCATTACAGTACCTTATGTTTCTTATAAATCCAAGTGAAGATTAATTTTGAAATCCTCAAGATATGAGGACTCACTTTGTTCTTTGGTGAGTGTATTTCTTGAATTTTCACATTTTCTCTTAGACTTTGTTATCAGGAGATCCTAGCTAACTCCCTAAATGGAGTCACCAAAATGTTTGAAGCAGATATAGGAGATTACTATATGGTAGAATGTCACTAGTTGTTTTTATGATGATATGGAAAACTATAAGTACGCAATGGCTTAGGCCTAAATACTAAATCTCAACCTCTTTACCTCTGTGAGTTTAAGAGTAAGGCCAACTGTGCATTTGAAGAGTTCTTGGAGTCTAAGAGATCTAACATAGTGAATTTACTTTGGTGGTTTTAAGTGAAAATAATTTATCCAAACAAATTGGCTTCAACTAATAAAAAGTATTGAAGTGGGACTACATAGTAAATAATGGAGAAACATAGCTGATAAATAGTATTTGAGAATTATGGTAATGGTTTATACTTGTCTAAGGTGTTTTGCATATTGTAAAAGACTAGAGTTTTAGGCTATAAGACACCTTAAATTTTTAAAAAGAACTCGCCTTTTGAATCTTGTATAAGATGGTTAAAAATTGGTTTCTTAACGTATAGAGTTCTAAGAAAAATGCGTAACTATTGGATTATAAGTATATATTAAAGAAATGTTTAAATAAAAAAAATAAAGAAGAAGTATGTTGCATGCATGAAGAGCAAGTTAGGGAAAAAGTAAGACTAGGCACAATTCAGGTGAACTAAAAAAATTGATCGAACCAAATCGAAATTTTTTATTTCGTTTGGTTTGGTTTAGGGTTCTAGAATCGATCTATTCTGCTACACCAGAATCAACAAATTTTGTTGGTTTTCGATTCAATTCAATCTAAAATAAAAAAAAGACACCTAAACCTACCAAAAGATTAAAAAAAATACATAAGCTATCAAAACATTGTGTTCTGACAACCCTCCATCTCCACCCTCCCCTCCTCTCTTAAGAAATAAAAACCCAACGAGTTTTAGTTAGGGGAGATTGTCTTTCTCTTTCTATAAAAAAAAACACGTTGCGTTTTGGACTTTTAGGTAGATCATCTTTTTGATGGCATTTTGTTGCGCCATCGTTTTATTACTATCATCATCACCAGCTGTTGCTACTACCGCATGCTTTCTATTTTATTGTTGTCGTTGCCTCTTATAATTACTTCTTCTCTCATTCTCTACTCTATTGCTGCTTCTTGTTCTTTTCCTTGTTAACTTTATTTCAAAGTTGAATTATTGAATGTGTTGGGAAACTTCCTAGAGTTGAACTTGATTTATCTTGAAAAATGCTTATTTGGTTTCTAAACTCATTTTTCTTAGAGATTGGGTTTTGATTCTAGGAAATATCAACATCTTTCTTAGGTCATAATTGTTATTGTAATAGGCTTGTTAGTAGGAGCTACAATAATGACAGTTTAATCAATGGATTTCAATATTGTGAGAAATTTTGGGTATTTGACTTGTCTTTTGGTTTGAGAATTTGTCAGCAACCAAATCAAACTCAAAAACTAAAATCTGAATTGAACTGAACTAGTTCAATTAGTTTCTGGGAATTGAACTAATCAATTCTATTTTATTAAAATAGATTAGTTCAACTTTAGTCCAATTGTAGATTGCAAATTTGCCCAGCTCTAGGCAAAAGTATGGTGAATAAGTTGTCTTTTTACAAGTAAAAAAATAGTTTTTATAGGGTTAATGTTTTGTACCTTGTAAAGACTCCTTATTTAGCTCAATATCTTCCTTCAGCTTGTTTAATGAGTTTTAACCCGATTAAAAGGAAAACATGAATTTAATAAATAAAAGAGGCAAAATACTAATTTTATTCTAAACAAAGCACTATCATGTTAATTATTTACCAATTCAAATAAGAACCTTACTATTTAGAAAGATTCTAAGAGCGAAAAAGTGCCTTATTCGGCTTGTATTTCTTTATTAACCTTAATAACATGGACTTACCTTTAATTTGAGATAAATTTCACTTCAAGTGGGCCTTAGTCTAAGGCTTCAAATACTTTAGATTTTATTTAGTGTAACATTATACCTACCAAACTACTATTAATGTATTTTATTGTGTATGCATGTGATTATGTATATGTTGAAAAAACTAAATACATGTATCATATACACGATTTCACAACGAAATTAAGCATATAATCAACATATACACATGTAACTTATATCATCAACAATATAAGATTACAGAAAACATACATTTGAAGAACTTCGGTGAAGATTTCAATTCCATATTCTTGCTAGTGCCAACCTTGAGCTCACCTTGAAGTACACTATTGTTCTAATTCACAACAATTCTGTGGGATTGTGAAGTTTTTGTTTATTGAAAGAAAAATAATAAGAATTGATTTTTCTTTCTTTCTAGTTTTTCTCATAACCCTTTGTTCAAAGAAAAACTCTCAAAACCAAAAACTCTCTCTAATCCTCTCTTCCTCCCATGTTTTTTTTTTCCTTCCAATTGTTAAACAATTATTTAATTCAATTTTTAGGTGTGTTAAGCACTTCATAAGTGCTCCCAAAATTGATTAAGTGACCAAAAATAAAAAAACAAAATTTTATGGCTATTATACTTAATTAGATATATGTCTCCCACCTAAACCATAATAATAAACAACTAAATAAATATTATTATTTATTTAAATAATATTTATTCAATTTTTCAAAAACTACTTAAATAATTAATTTATTACCTTATTTAATTTTATTAACATGGTTAATAGATGAATTCATGGTGAAACAATTCATAGAACAAAATTGTGCCACTTATTAACATTTAATTAGTTAACAACTCTTATTAACTAATTAAGTAATGTATTTAACATTTAAGTCTAGACAAGTGCACAACCTGAGGAACTTTGAAATAAATTTTCAGTTTGTTGAAATTTCTAGAATGGAACTGTTCAATCCATAATACTGCCCCAGTACATAACAAGTACACTTCATATTTTGAAACTCTCTAGGTCTACGCCCGACTTATCATATGGAACTCCTTCATACGTCCGTGAACGACACCTCACACACACGTTATAAATATTACAAAGTAGAGTATTAGACCATAGAAGTTTAGCTTATAACATATTCGTATAATCCTTTATTATTTATATCCAAGTAGATGGGAGATATAGATACACAATGTCAAATCTCAATATGCCTGATTGTAAGTTTATCTCTAGAATTGTATTTCAATAAATAATATTCCTAAATACTTCTATGATATTATTTATTCCTAGGATTAAATTCTTTTCCCTGAAATTACTGCATATGGCCATAAGACTTTCTTAAATACAATATTAAAGCATTATGATATATTACTCACCCAAATGAGTTGATGGATCCTATATCTATACACATCGGACTCCATGAGCATCGGACTATACCCAGCGACACCCAACAGTCAGACCATAAAAGGTTTCTGACATATGTGGAACTAAAGTATGGTGAATCACTCACAACCCCACCGTGGTACTCAGGTCAAATGACCACGAATACTACTCAACTCGAAAGACCCTCCATTGACGACTTTATGGGATGTCTATTAGAGGTCTTTATGAGTCTGTTCAGTATTCAATCCTTATTGAATGCCTATACATCTATACGACCTTCCACTAAACTCATGATCTACTAAGACTAACCATCTGGACCATCTAGATATAGACATACACCGATCTATATATTTATTAAGGTATTCATTGACAGACTAGCATTAGTGAAGATAGATCAAGAACATAATATTTTGATAACATATTTGCATAATGACATTTTCTAGCACTATTTGCAACTCTTTGTAACTGTGTCATTACTAATATATTGTCAGGTCTATGTCCTATTTCAGACAATACTCTAACTCTTTAGATATCGCTGACTCTTATACTTAATAACTCTTATCAATGCTAACTCTTAACATTTATAACTATCAGCGTTGCTAATTTTTAGAACTGATCTAAACTTTTTTAGACCAGATCTAAACTCTTCCAAATCATATAATGTCTGAAATAGTATAAGCATCTTACCATATATAAAATATAATTAGCGATTTAATGAAATGATAATACTAATATAAATATTAAATAAATATTCATACATAAAAGGATGGCACGTAAGCATAAATTCCAACAACTCTCACTTGCTTTAGTGCCATTCACGATGGTATCGAATACCCATTGACTTTACATAGCTCTCAAATACTTTTGGAGTTAAGGCTTTAGTAAATGAGTCCGCTACATTATTTATAGAGTTTACTCTACAAACTATTACATCTCCTCTAGCCAAGATTTCTCTAATGATATGGTATTTTCTTTCCACATGCTTAGACTTTTTGTGTGCTCTCGGCTCTTTAGCTTGTGCAATGGCTCTATTGTTGTCACAAAATAGTGGTATAATATCCATTGCACTTGAAACTATTCTAAGTTCAGCAACAATTTGCGTATCCATACTGCTTCTTTTGTTACTTCTAAGGCTGCAATATATTCTGTCTTTATTATGGAATCCGTTGTGAACAACTGTTTGTTGATCTTCTAACTAACTGCATCACTATTAAGAATGAATACATATCCCAGATATCATTTAGATCAGACTAAAAGTCTGAATCTATGTATCCTCTCACTTGTAAGTCACTTTCTCCAGATATTATAAACTTGTCCTTAGTTCTTTTAAAATATTTGAGGATATGTTTCACAACCATCCAATGGCTTTCACCTAAATCAGATTGATACCGGCTTGTAACACTTATAGCTATACTGATGTCAGGTCTCGTACACATCATGGCATATATCAAGCTTTCTACAGTTGATGTATATGGTATGTTAGACATTCTAACCTTTTCATCTTCACTTTGAGGACACATCTTCCTCGAAAAATGAACGCCATGTCTAAAAGGTATATTAATTGTCTTACAATTACTGAAATTATACATTTCTAAGACATTATCTATATATGATGATTGAGAGAGTCATATAAGTCTCCTAGCTTTATCCCTATAAAGCGTTATCCCTATAAAGCTTTATCCCTATAAAGCTTTATCCCTATAAAGCTTTATACCCAGTATATAGGAAGCCTCTCACAAATCCTTCATGGAGAAATTCTTACTAAGATAGTTTTTAACTGATTGAAACATACCAATATCATTTCCGATAATAACTATTTCATCCACATAAAGAACCAAGAAGACTATCATACTCTCACTGCTCTTTTTATACACACATAATTTTTCTTTCTTCTTGATGAAATCAGACCCTCTAATTATTTCATTAAAATGAAGATTCCAACTTCGGGAAGCCTGCTTAAGTCCATAAATAGACTTCCAGAAGTTTAGCTAGATGTAAAATCTTCAGGTTGTTCCATATAGATATCTTCTTCAAGATATCCATTTAAGAACACCGTTTTTACATCCATTTGCTAAATTTCATAGTCATAATATATAGCAATTGTCAGTAAAATTCAAATTGACTTAAGCATCGCTACTGGTGAGAAGGTTTCCTCATAATCGATCCCAGATCACTAACTATAACCTTTCACCACCAAACGAGCCTTGAAAGTCTCTACTTTCTCATTGATCTCGCGCTTCCACTTGTAAATCTATTTACAACCGATAGGAATAATTCTTTCGAGAATTTCAACCAAGTCCCAGACTTGATTTTGATGCATTGAGTCAATCTAAGAATTCATGGCCTCTTGTCATTTTCCAGAATCGATGTTCAACATCGCCTCTCTATAAGTCAAATGATCTTTTTCTTCAATCAAGAAAATACCAAGAACATATTCAGGTATTGAACCATACCTATCAGGTGGCCTTGATATCATTTCTGACCTATATGGAAGGTGTGTCAAAGGTATTCTGCTCAATTGAACATGAGGTTCCATCGTTGGTTCATTTACGTCTCGATTGAGTTCATCTAATTTAATCTTTCTACAATCTCCACGATCCATAAAAAAATGTTTCTCTAAAAAAAGTGGCATTTCGAGCAACGAACACCTTTAGTTCCTCAAAATTATAGAATTGATACCCCATTGAATTCTTAGGATATCTAATGAACTAATACTTGTATCCTTTAGGTGCAAGTTTATCATATTGCATAACTTTTATGTAAGTAGGATAGCCACAAATCTTAACATATTTAAGACTTGATTTTTTTTCCATTCCATATCTCATAAGGAGTAGAATGAATAGCTTTCGATGGAACTCTGTTCAATATATGAGTACCATTTTTTAGAGCATAGCCCATAGGTATTCAGGGAGATTGGTGAAGCTTATAATCGATCGAACCATATCCAATAAATTTTTATTCCTCCTCTTTGAAATACCATTGTGTTGTGGAGTACCTAGAGGACTATACTGAGCAAGAATCTCATTCTCTTTCAAATAATCTAAAAATTTACTGCTCATATATTCACCACTTCGATCTGATCAAATGCACTTGATATACTTTTCAATTTGTTTCTCTACTTCGATTCGAAACTCTTTGAACTTTTCAAAAGTTTCTAACTTTGGTTTTATAAAAAACACATATCTAAATCGTGACGATAAAGATAATGAAGTATCGAAAGCCATCCGTTGTAATGTGATTTATTGGACCACATAGATCACTATGTACAAGTTCTAATAAATCAGTGGTGCGGTGTCCAACACCAATAAATGGAGCTTTGGTCATTTTTCCTTGAATACAAGATTCACAAAATGGATAAAGCTCTATGGTCAGATCAGGTATCTGACCATCCTTAACCAGACAGGTTAGGCATCTTACACCTATATGGCCTAATCTCATATACCACAATTCAGTATCATTTAAAGTTCCCGAGTTATTATCAGCATTCATCTGTATATTCATGATATTTTCTTTTATATCTAATATATAATGGTTATTAATCAACTAACATTCAGCTAATAAAATGTTATCATAATTATACAAACATAAGGAACGATTCCGAACATACATATGATATCCTTAACTATCCAATACAAGAATGGAAATAATTTGTCGGATAATGTTTAGCACATAGTAACAATTATTCAATACAACAATTGTATTACATGGAAGAAGTAAATTAAAATATCCAATAGCCTCAACATGCGGGAAATATCCATTTCAACACAAAGTTGTACTTCTCTAAGCTGTAACATTTTAACTTTCTTCAGATTCTGCAACATATTACAGATATGAGAAGAACAAGCATTATCTAATACCCAGCCAGTACTAGCATCAAATGCTAAAGAAATATCAATGATAGGAAAATGCATACATGAGGGGTTTTTCTTAATCGTGGTAAGGTATTTTGAGCAGTTCTGCTTCCAATACCCATCCTCGCTACAATGGACACATTTTCATTTTGCGTTGTTCTTATGTTGGGGCTTGGACATATGTTACTTTTAAGGACCTATTTTAGGTGCATACTTTGCTTTCTTTTTATTCTTCCTTTTAAATTTCTTAAAATTCTTTGGGACAAAAGATGAAGCACCCTGAATATAGAGGGTCGTGCCCTCTTTGTTCATGTCTTCTTGAGCTATTTTCAGCATGTTATGCAGATAAGCATAAGTAAGGGGTCAATCCTTGCATGTTGAAGTTCATGATGTACTGTACAAATGACCTTGGAAGTGATTGAAGAATCGAATTGTTCCCCAATGTATTGCGTAGTGAGATATCTATGGTTTCTAACCTCTCAATATAAAGTATAATCTTGAAGACAGGGGACTTACTGGACTGCCCTCAGGTAGTCTAGCTTGAAAGAGATATTTGGCAACTCTGCATATATCAACTTGACGATAGTCACCAAATAGCTCTTTTAAGTGGAGCATTATACTCTTAGCACTGTCCATGTAGACATGCTCCCTTTGAAGCTCTATAGACATTAAGCCGAGGATATACGATTTAACTTTCAAATTGTCATCCAACCATTTTTGATATGTCTCATTTTTTTTTCTAGAGAAGCATCATTAGAAATAACTCGAGGTAGGCGTTAATCAATTACATATTCAAACTTCTCAAAATCCAGAATTATTTTGAGATTTATAAGTCAATCAGCATAATTTTCTACATCTTTGAGTTGGTGCGCATTAAGGATATAGACTAATAAGTTGCTTGAAGCCATTTAATCTCGACAAGATTAAAATAACATATTAGCAAAATATTTTAATCGCTAATAAATAACGTTTTAGATCATGGGTATAACAGTTATACATTTTTTAATCTAGAAATGCCCTATCACTATTTTACATAATCTTTTTAATCTCTCAAATGGGAAAATAATAGTTATAGATTCTTTAAACTATATAGTGAGAAGTGTATCCCATTGGCATCTTACTCTAGCCTCACGCTGTAGTAATATTGGCTTTTGTAAACCCAAAAGGTAGACAACTCTTACCACTGATTCTAAATGTACCTTATCCTCACGCTGTAACAATATTGGATAAGTGTATTCCAGATTAACTTGTCAATCATCAAATATATGCTACTAGCATAACTCTCACGCTGTAACAATATTGAGTAATACGTTCGCATATATTTATCCCATCTTATGTTTAACTGGCATAGCCTAAATCACCCCGACCAATCCTTCACATCGTAGCAACATTGAAAAAGACCGAAGTGAACCATCTAATACCGTATTGACAAAACGGATCGTTATATAATATTATCTCATAATACAATAATATTTAATCTAATTTAGAGAGATTTTTTTAAATTATTATTTTAATAATTATTATTATCATTAACAAGTATAATAAATTTTCGCATCTCATACGAATCTAATTTATAATTAGATTGTTTTTTTATGTATGCACAACTAACCCCATCAATAGGGCTCCCATTATGATTAATAAGAATAAACAAATATATATACAACGTTTAATACAATGATATAACAATTATAATTGTATTAAATGAACCTCACATGCAAAATTTTCAAATTGAAATGTATTGTTTAGAATGATTAACATTAAAAGTTGAACGTTATAGCATTATACAATATAATGCTCCAAAAAAAATTTTACTCTTTTTTTTTCTTCAACCTTAAGTGACCTGGGTTTCTGACTTATAAATGCCTCGACGTTCAACACTTAAACGCCCCCACGTTCAATATATGAACGCTCTGGCGTTCTGCCTTTTTAACGCCCATATGTTAAGCACCTTAACGCCCTAGTGTTATCACAAATAACGCCCCAGCATTCGGTTCGAGGCGCCACTATATTTTTTTGACATAAACCATTTTTCTACACTTTAAATATTTTAAAATACAATTTTTACTATTTTCAAGCATTCTAAACACTTCATATAACACTCAAACAACCTAGAAACACAATAAACATGCTCTGATATCACTTGTTAACGTGTTTTATGGTGTATGCATGTGATTGTGTACATATTGAAAAAATTAAATACATGTATCATATACACGATTTCACAATGGAATTAAGTATATAATCAACATATACACATGTAACTTATATCATCAACAATATAAATTACATAAAACATACATTTGAAGAACTTTGGTGAAACTTTCAATTTCGAATTCTTGCTACCTCTAACCTTGTGCTCACCTTGAAGTACACTATTGTACAAATCTAATTCACAACAATCCGATGGGATTGTGAAGCTAGAATAGTAGGAACTAAATTTTCAACAATAAATTTTTGTTTCTTAAAAGAAAAATAATAAAAATTAATTTTTCTTTCTCTTTAGTTTTTCTCACAACCATTTGTTAAAAACAATTCTCAAAACCAAAAACTCTCTCTAATCCTCTCTTCCTCCCACGTTTTTTGCTTCCAATTATTAATCAATTATTCAATTCAATTTTTAAGGATGTTAAGCACTTCATAAGTGCTCCCAAAATTGATTAAGTGGCCAAAACTAAAAAATAAGATTTTGTGGCTATTTTACCTAACTAGTTATATGTCTCCCACCTAAACCATAATAATAAACAACTAAATAAATATTATTATTTATTTAAATAATATTTATTCAATTATTTAAAAACTATTTGAATAATTAATTTTTTATCTTATTTGTGGTTAATAAGTGATTTCATAGTGAAATAATTCATAGAACAAAAGTATGCTACTTGTTAACATTTAATTAGTTAACTCTTGCTAACTAATTAAATGATGTACTTAACATTTAAATCTAGACAAGTGCACAACCTGAGGAACCCTGAAATAAATTTTCAATTTGTTGAAATTTTTAGGATGGAACTGTTCAATCCACAGTATTGCCCCAGTGCACAACAAGTACATTTCATATTGTGAGACTCTCTAGGTCCATGCTCGAATTGTCATATGAAACTTCTCTATACGTCTGGGAGTGACGTCCCATACACACGTTACAGATATTACAAAGTGGTGCGTTAGACCATAGAAGTTGAGCTTATAACATATTCGTATAATCTCTCCATCATTCATATCCTAGTAAAGGAAAGATATAGATCAACACTGTCAAATCTCCATATGCTCGATTGTAAGCTTTTCTCTAGAATTGTATTTCAATAAATAATATTTCCAAATACTTTTGTGATATTATTTATCCCTATGGTTAAACGTTTTTTTGGGGAATTACTGCTTATGGCTATAAGACTTTTTGAAATACAATATTAGAGCATTAAGATATATTACTCACCCAATTGAGTTGATAAATCCTATATCTATGCATACCGGACTCCATGAGCATCGAACATTACCTAGCGACACCCAACAGTTAGACTATGAAAGATTTTTGACATATATAGAACTAAAGTATGGTGGATCACTCACAAGCTCATCATGGCACTCAGGTCAAAAGACCACGAATACTACTCAACTCAAAAGACCCTCCATTGATGGCTTTATGGGATGTCTATTTGAGGTCTTTTTGAATCTGTTCAGTATTCAATCCTTACTAAATACTTATACCTCTATACGAGCTTCTATTAAACTTATGGTCTGTTAAGACTAACCATCTAGACCATCCAGATATAGACATACACTGATTTATATATTTATTAAGGTATTCACTGACAGACTAGCATCTGTGAAGATAGATCAAGAACATAATATTTTAAGAACATATTTGCATAATGTCATTTCCAAGCACTATTTGTAACTCTTTGCAACTAAAATATTACTAATATATTGTTAGGTCTTTATCCTATTTCAGACAAGACTCTAACTCTTTAAATATTACTGACTCTTATAACGTGATAACTCTTATCAGTGCCAACTCTTAGTATTTATAACTCTTAGCATTGCTAATCCTTAGCATTGATCTAAATTCTTTTAAACCAGATCTGAACTCTTTCAAATCATACAATGTCTGAAACGTTATAAGCATTTTACCATATATAAAATATAATTAGTAATTTAATAAAATGATAATACTAGTATATATATTAAACAAACATTCATACATAAATAGATGCCACGTAAGTATAAATCTCAACAACTACAACTCACAGATTAAGCCTCATAAAATGACTTAAGTCGACATATCTTACTTTGTTAAATGTATCTACAAACATACGTGAGTCTAGACTTGGCCTTTATAAATTTTTTTATAGCAACAATTAATTAATTGCAATATTGTGTCCAATCAAAAATTAGCATGGGGATTTATACAAGAATATGTAACAAATTATGCCTTTATTAGACAAAATATAAAACTCGAGTATCTAGATGATAAAATTCATTCTCAAAGCTAAACGGTGCGTTTCGTTCATTTGAAGCGAGAAATAATAATCAAGTGAAGTTTGAGAAAGCCCTAAAACCCTCTCTCTTTTCTCGTCTCTCAGTTCAGTTCAGTTGTTGGATGCAACTACAGAGAAGCACTCTCTCAACCATTTGAGTAAGCACTAGTAACAAACTTTCTCTCATTCGACGAACACAACCGGAAAAGAAAAGTTTAAAAGAGAGAGAGAGAGAGAAGCAAAGAAGATGTCGCTGCGAGTTTTGAATCCAAACGCAGAAGTGCTGAACAAATCAGCAGCACTTCACATGAACATCAACGCCGCTAAGGGCCTTCAAGACGTTCTCAAGACGAATCTCGGCCCGAAAGGCACCATCAAAATGTATGTTATTATTGTCATTGTTCATTTTTTTTAAAAATTTAAAATTTTTAATTTATTATCTTGATTATCATTCTTAACAGTTTACTGAGATTTACTTGCTAGCGTCTTTTAGGCTTGTTGGCGGGGCCGGAGACATCAAGCTCACTAAGGATGGCAATACTCTCTTGAAAGAAATGGTTTGTTTATTATTTATTTGATTTGTTTTTGTTATTGAAAAAGCCCTAGATCTTTCTGTTTATTTGGGATCTAGAACGAGAAGTTCACTTACACTATGTTTAAATTATTGAAATCTGTTTTCTTAATGTTTAAGGATCTGTATACTTTCTTGTTTAAGCAACTGTTACTGAAGCATTTAAAATAGTGGGCGTTTTAAGAGGGAAATCTATAGCATTCAAATACAAAACTCATATCTTTTTGGTTTTACCAGCGATTATTAAATATAATTATTTTAGAAAATGGAGGTTTTCCAGATGCTGGATTGCTGCAAAATTGTTTTTTGTCGTGTGAGCATTTATGCATGTGTAGACTTTAAGTAACTGTTATGTGTATGGTGTTTCCTTGGCTAATTTTTCGGCAATTCTTGCAGCAAATCCAAAATCCAACAGCTGTCATGATTGCAAGGACAGCTGTTGCTCAAGATGATATTAGTGGAGATGGCACGACTTCTACAGTGATTTTTATTGGCGAGCTCATGAAACAATCAGAACGTTACATTGATGAAGGTCAGCTGTTCTAGATGTGTTAGTTCCACAACTGGGCATCAAATTTTACTTGACACCTTTTCAGATACTAGTTGCTGCTTTTTATTAGTACTTTGGGATTTTTGTTTGCACACTTCTCTTTATGAATGTAGTTTAAGGGTTCTTACAAGCAAGTGGTGAAGGCTCTGATCTTGTTTCTGTTTGTTGTTTTCTGATATGAGGAAACATTCTAGATGTCACTCATTATCAAAAATAGAATAGAAACCACTATCATCAATTTTATGGATGGTCTCCTGCTTTTTTTAGGTATGCACCCACGTGTTTTGGTTGATGGTTTCGAGATTGCCAAAAGAGCAACTCTCCAGTTTCTTGAGAAGTTCAAGACTCCTGTGGTGATGGGTGATGAGCCTGATAAAGAGATACTAAAAATGGTTGCAAGAACTACTCTAAGAACAAAGGTATTTTGTAGTTCCTGTTTCATTTTCTTACTTTCCTTAGTTTTCTGCTATTTTTGGTTTGACTATTGCTATGTGCTTGCTCTGCAGCTATACGAATCATTGGCAGATCAGTTGACCGACATAGTTGTTAATGCGGTGAGTGCACCTACTGGTTTTGATAAGCGTTCGGTTCAGTACCTTGTCAAGCATTTATCTCCATCTAGCCTTCTGTTACAGTGTGGTAAACCTTTTCCCTTATTTTAAATAAATAAATTATGGGTTGAATATGACAGGTTCTCTGCATTCGGAAACCTGAGGAGGCTATTGATCTTTTTATGGTGGAAATGATGCACATGCGCCATAAGTTTGATGTGGACACACACCTTGTATGTTAAAGTTTTTTATCTTTGATTTGAATTACTTGTTTTCCATCTTCCACACTCTCTCATCCCAAATCCTTTTGAAGAATGTTTTTATAGGAAAATTGCCTTGATACCAAATTTTAATGCATTCCTTTTAGATTATTCAGCTAATTATATATTTGAAGTTATTAGAGAACAATGAGGGATTTTGGTTGCCAGTTGGTCCTGCTCACGCATGGATTTCAAGATCCTTCTTTGGCAGCTTAGTTTAAAGATCAATTCAAAAAATAATATATTGTAATTATCTGACTTTGTAATAGTTCTCATATTCTTAAGCGATCTATTAATATGGTCAGCTCAATCTTATAAGGAAATTCAAATTGAACCTGTCTCTTTGAATCCTACTATTTTGTCATGGATTATGAACCTGGATATTCTGATTCCACTTCATTTTTCTTCTTCATTTCTTTTTTTTTCTTTTTTTGTTGTCTGCAGTTGCTCAATTCACCTTTGTTTTTTATAGGTTGAGGGTCTTGTCCTCGATCATGGTTCTAGGCATCCCGATATGAAGCGAAGAGCTGAGAATTGTTATATATTGACATGCAATGTGTCCTTGGAGTATGACAAAAGGTACATTACTAGAAGATATACATTTATATGCAAAGAAAAGCAATTTTTTATGATATTTTGTGTTTTGAAACAAATGTCTACACTATACTAGTAGGGATGGCCAAAAAACCTGGATCTGGATCCGGATCCCGAAAAACCCGAAAATCCGAAAAAGAAAATCGGAAAATCCGAGTTTTTTTCTTGGATCCGCTGGCCTGGAAACCCGGGTTTTTGATTTGGGAAATTTCTCTTTTTCATGAAACTCATCATTGTCAAGCTCCCTTTTTATTTCAACAAAATTTTGGCGTAAAACATCAAACTCCAAGCAGCAATTATAACACTAACATCTCAAGGCAAACAAAATTAAAGACTTGAAAATTATTAAAAAAAAATTTTACACTAGAAAGTCTAAAAGGATAAAACTTAGGCTTTCCCTTATGACCATATTTCAGAAGTTGAACACCCTTCTTCAAAGCAATTATTGCCTGCAAAAGGCAAATAAAAATCCAGAAGGAAAGAAATTAACAAGCAAATGAGTAATATGTTAAAATAAAGGAGAAAGAAGTCCAAATAATTGTGGAAAAAAAAAAAAAAGACCTGCTCAATATCATGCTTGTCATTCTCGTCCCCTAGCTAACAAGATCTACCATTCCATGTGAAAGATTCACCAAAGTGCCACCTCCCTCTTTTATCCTTCACAAAGTCTCTATTCATCCTATAAACGCCTCGGTGCTTGTACTTTCTCCACCTTCCGATTCCACCGTCAACAATGTCAGCTACAAGTTCTCAAGTCAATGGAGGTGGTTTTGATCGCAAGTGACCGGGAGCTTGGGGGCCGTGTTAGAGAACCGGAGAGAGAGAATCGGTGACATTGTCTTAGATGTAATATTCAATGAGTGGCCATGTTGTTTTCAGTTGAGATGCCACTCTTTGGATTTTTATTCATTGGAAAAAAAAAACAACAAAAAAAAATCCAGTATAAAATCTGGGTTCCAGGTTACGCGGACCCGGCTCAGACTTGAATCCAGACCCGGGTCAGGGTTTTGCGTCCAAATCCGGAAATTGTCATCCCTACACTGTAGTGATCTATTGAATATTTTCTTTGTCTTAGGTTTTCCTTGACACTGTATCAAGCATTATTATCTTTCTCCTAGTTTCTCTTGCATATGCCTTTCGGCAGGCTATGAATCTGGAAAAAAATAATAAGTGTTTCATAGTGTTTCTCCATCAACCAAAGAAAAAAAAGATGGTTCAAAGTTATTTTTTTCCATGGCCTATTGTCTAAATTTGTTTAACGATTCAGTGCATTGGTTTCATTTTGCAATGCATTTTGTTTTTATGTTAGTTTAAAATAATCTGAGTGGTTGAGATAAACTTGGAAAAATCCTGCCAGATCTTCTTGTTTGGTATATTTCTATATTGATTACCAACATCCTCAAACTAATGACTCTATACCTTCCAGTGAAATAAATGCAGGTTTTTTCTACTCAAATGCTGAACAGAGAGAGGCAATGGTTGCAGCTGAAAGGCGCCAGGTTGATGAAAGAGTCAAAAAGATTATTGAACTAAAAAATAAGGTGGGAAATTGTTAATGCACTTTGTTTTTTTTTTTTCTTTTTCAAATTTTTTTACAACAATAGTTTATCAGTAATATTTTTTGTTAAACAATGGCTATGTTTTATGTAGGTTTGTTCGGGTAATGACAACAACTTTGTTGTTATCAATCAGAAGGGTATTGATCCCCCATCACTTGACCTTCTTGCCAGGGCAGGGGTAAGTTATGCATTGTTCATCACACATGTTCAATTCGTTGAGAGATTATGGCTCGGCAATATATATGATTTTTTATGGTACTTAAACTGCTGCCATTAGAAGTATCAAACTAATAGTGATTCAAACAGGCTAAATCTTCTGGTCAGTAATTGGGTAATTAAACAACATTAATTCTATTTAGTCTATTTTTATCTCCCATGAGGTGACTAAATATTTTATTTGATTACAAAAATGTGAATTCTATGCCTACTATTTGTCCTCATTGAAATAATACATCCTCAATTACATTTGCTTCTTGAAGCATACTCAGATTGCAACCATTTGAGTTTTCCATGGAAAAAAAAGTTTTCTTATGTTGTTTTTCACCTTACATTATTCTATTATTTAAATTAAATGGTTTGGTTTTGGCCGTTATACAGTTTTCCTCTTGTTTCATCTTTTCAGAATGCTTTTTAATTGATATTTTTCTATGCCGAGTAACTTTTCTCATTTCAATTTATGCTGTTGTAGACAACATGATGCATTATCGAATTGTTTGCTTTGATGGAATCATGTTTCTATAAATGAGGATATAGGAGATTTTAGTGTTACTTTTGATGCCTAAAATAAAACTAAATTTGCTCGATTGTCTGTATTGTTAGGTTCATCAGGTACTTATATTTTATATGTCTGGTTTCATTTATAGTAGCTTATAATTATTCTATTCTTCTCAGAAAGAGAAAGTTGTGAAAGAAATAAATGTCAGCTATTACCCAAGATCTCTTTGTTGGATGATCTTACAGTTACTTTGATGATATATCTACTGATTTTCTAGGCAAGTAGTTTAGTTGTAAATGGCTATATAAGATTGTAGTTAATCTCTCTCATCTGTTTCATATATTGTTTGCAACTTGCTGATTCAATGATTTTGTAGATAATTGCTCTTAGAAGAGCAAAGAGAAGAAATATGGAGCGGTTGGTTTTGGCTTGTGGAGGAGAAGCAGTTAATTCTGTTGATGATTTGACTCCCGATTGCCTTGGTTGGGCTGGACTTGTCTATGAGCATGTGCTTGGGGAAGAGAAGTATACGTTTGTCGAAAATGTGAAGATTCCTCATTCTTGTACTATTCTGATTAAAGGTACATTTGTTGCATTTCTAAATTTATGTAATCTATAAAAAGTTACTGTATTGTTCTAACGCATTCTAACCAAAACGGCTTTTGTGGTGTGTACAATCCTATTGCATTCTGTGCTTCTCTTATCTTCATTGCCATCTTTAAATGGTGTAGGGCCTAACGACCATACAATTGCCCAAATTAAGGATGCCGTGCGTGATGGCTTGAGAGCAGTCAAAAATACTATTGAAGATGAAGCAGTTGTATTGGTAAGTTCTGCTCAATTTAGAATTTATCTGCTTCTGCTGCTTTTTAGCAGGAATTTTATGATTTTTGTTTATTATTACCTTTTTGGTTTGTGCGAATTTGCTTTAGATAGTTGATTGACAAAATAAATTTTATATTCATTCTCTTTTTAAGATCTTGAGAAAAAGCATGATCTTGATGCATATTTGCTTTGCAAGAACAATGCTTATGCTAACTTGTAACAGCATTGTGGACTTTGCTTAGTTACATGTATTTATGAGGAAACCTTCTAACAGCTTGTAGCCACTGTCATGAAAAGGAAGTTGAAGATATTTTGGCTCATCTTTCACGAGAAGTGCTTCTTGTTTTCTCCCTGTCTTCAAGACAGAATAGTGGAGACAGATGCTTTAGGGTGATGTGGGGAAAATTAAAATGAAATTAGTATGGCAAGCAATCTGAGGGGCAAACTGCTTTAGGGTTTAATTGTTCATTGTTCAACTGTTGCAGCAGTTTAACTGTTTAAGAAAGAGCTGTTAAAGCATGTTTATTTCAGCTAGTTATGAAATGAGGATTGCTTTCAGATGGTGAAAAAGTGGTGGTGGTGGTGTTGGGCTGTGTTAGGTTTTAATTTTTCTGATTTCTCAATAAGTATCTTTTGTGAATATTTTGTTCATAGTGACACATGTTTCTACTGTTTTCAGGGGGCAGGAGCTTTTGAAGTTGCAGCCAGACAATACCTAGTCAATGAAGTGACAAAAACTGTTCAAGGGGTATATTTCTATTATTTTTTCGTTCCAGAAAATATATAGAACATTTTTTTTATCTTTTCAACAATTTCTGATGTTTACAAACATGGAGCAGCGCGCTCAATTGGGTGTTGAAGCTTTTGCTGATGCCCTTCTTGTGGTGCCGAAGACGCTTGCTGAGAATGCGGGGCTTGACACTCAAGATGTGATCATTGCCCTTAAGGTTTATATCTTTTGCTCCTGTGTCCCATCCTTTTTCTTATCTGAAGGGAAAAGGGATAAATCTAATTTGAGCTATGTTATGCCATCTGGATGTTCAGGGGGAGCATGATAGGGGAAATGTTGTGGGATTAAACCAGCACTCAGGAGACCCCCTTGACCCACAAATGGAGGGTATCTTTGATAACTACTCTGTGAAGCGCCAAATTATAAACTCAGTGTAAGTGGAAACTTGTTTCCTTTTCTCACAATCTTTTTGTACTTGAAACATGCCCTTCATATCATTAAACTATTGCGTCCTACCTCCAGTACTGGTGGGAATGTCTGAGCTTGTACATTAAGAGACTTTCCAAATTAGAAGGCCTACCAAGCCTTTCCCTGAAAAATAGGAAAAGATAAAAGGAATTTTACATTGCTACTGTTTTATTTCCTGGATTGCTTTAATTAAACAACAAAATGCTACTTTATTTTGCAGGCCTGTAATTGCATCCCAGTTGCTATTGGTGGATGAGGTAATTCGTGCTGGTCGTAACATGCGGAAGCCAAATTAAGCTAATTTGATAGGGTTGGACATGTATTTTTTTTTTTGGTCATGTGGGGTCTAATTTGACATGGTTGGACATGTTTTTTTTTGTCATGTGGGGTCTCTTTTTCACTTTTCGGGTGTCTTAATGGCTGGCCTTGACCTAAGGGAATTTGAAACAGGGTATTAGAATTTCGGTGATGGTGAACTCTGGGCCAAGTATTTCAAAAACTTGAAAGAGGGAAAACCCCATGTCTGTTCAATTTCGTTATGAATGAACTTAAATTTTGTTGTGTAGTGGCTATGGCCAAGTTCTCTTACAAAAATTTTCATATTTTTTTGGGTTAACATTCCTGCATCTGATCTATTATTCTAATATTAATGTTTGTACTGTCACCTTGAAACAAAGGCCTTATTGTGGCTGATGTTAAACTCGTAAACTTGAAACGTTAAGCTTTTAACAAACTCTGATCTTAACAATACACCCAAGCACGCACGGAGTATGTCGGTCACTGGATTCAACGTGACTGGATAAAAAACCTAGAAATGAATAATGCCAAAAGGAAACCATGTTTAGCTCAGTAGCGTCGTCTCATTAACCATAGTTCTTAGATTCAACGTTGTAACTAGTCACATTCTGCCATCTGCATAGACAGCTGAACTTGTAATCTAACAAGCCATGCACAATCCAATTAAAAAAAAAGTAACTGTTCAACAAAACTTGTTAAAAATTGGAATCTTCAACGGCTACAACTCTGTTCGTGCTTCAGAGCAGAAGAAAAAATTATCGGAAGACCTTGCAATAGTTGTATGGTTAAATGCACGATCTCAGAGATACCATGTATTGGCTTAGGGATCAAGACTCAACAGGAACCAATCACAGTACAGACTTTCCATCATGAAACTATGATAAATTGGATGCTGAATTGTTGATTGAGGGCCATCAATAAGGAAGGGCACGAGGGGCTAGATTCTTGTGGCAGCTTTCCCATCTTGCTGAAGCATATATTCTTTCTTCATTTCCTCCAGAACAGCATCATTGGTGCTTCAGAAAACAGCACAAAAAAAGTTATTTAATATTCCCAACTCAAGTACATATATTAACACAGTTCTCACTATATTCAATCGACGTGTAACCTTTGGCATCAATCATTGACATACCTTTGGCATCAATCATTGACATGAGATATATGACACAGAAATAACAAAAGCAAAATAAGGTCATAATGTATTAACATTTGCAGCACTATAACCAACATAACAACTCTGAAAATCAACAAACTACATAAAATTTTACATTTTCAACTTTTTTCTTTCATCTTCTCCATACATACAATTGCAATAATAGAGTAAAAGGCATTTCTTTTCATTAACCTTTTCTTTATCTTTTCTATTTTTCTTAGTCTTTTGGTATAATTAATTGGACATGATCCGCATGACGACCTATAATGATTCCACCAAAAATTCACAATGAGCGATAAATACAGCAGTAATGATGTCCCACCAATGATAAACAAAGTTTAAAAAATTTCTGGTATCAAATATCTAGCATATTAAATAAAAGATAACCATAATGTCTAAGTTGCAAATACTAATGCTTGCATCAGCAACCAATAGCCTCTGATTGCTTCTGATCATATATACTCAGGTGCACAGTTCAACAACAACAGAGTGAGGCAGATCAACCCCAAAAAGTGCAAAAAACTGTACAATCTTCGACTTTTATTTTTCGTTGTCGTCCATAAAGAGTAATTTGCCCAATGCTCAGAAGGAAAAGATTTTAGAACTAGTGGTTCAGTGCTACCAAAATCGTCTAACCAATATAAAGTTTGTAATTTTATATTCTAAGATGACCGAAAGTAACACAGACAACAAATGATGCAGAAAAAGTCCAAAGATGAGAAATGTTTTAACAGGCGTGCACTGCCTCTGCCATACATGATCCTTCTTCACAAGTCCACAAGGTTAAAAATTTTAACCTTTTCAAGTAGCTTTATATACTTGCAATTGTACGCAAGGATACTCATATCCCAAAAATAGACCTAAGGTTAGATTCCTTTGAAGTTGTAAGCAAGCAAGTGACACTTTTACACTAACCATTGTCAAAGGGAATCAAATGCCGGGTAGAAACAGTTCACTTCTTCCCTTTGCATAACATTTTCAAGTAGTTACCATCACTGGAGATAACCATGTTGTTGAAAAGTATGAATTTTTATGCTGAAACCATGCCTAACCAGAAACAAGAGTCATATTCTCTCCATCTCTAAGCATAATTTAATGATCGATAAAATAGTTTGCAACAATAACTTAATGAAAAAATTGCACATAGGGTAAAATAAGAGGAAGAGTATAGTGAAATTGCAATTCATGCTATTCAGTGATGATACACATGCAACAAGTGAGCAGCCCCAGAAAGCTACGAACAAGTCAAATTTTGCTCAAATGTTTCATATTCAGTAAGGCATGAGTGGTTAATAATTTTACAAGTACTCTTGGTTGTAGTATCACCAAAGACCTTAGTGATTACTCAATAGAACCTGTCCACAAGAAGACCTCTTTTTAGAAACATTACAGGAACCAACAGTTAAACCTTCAATCATTAGTTATCAAAGAATGCCAACAAAAAGTTGAATAAAGTTATTGAGAATATGAAAACTTTATGAGTAGTGCTAAAGTGTACTACTCTATGGAGATTACCCAAGCGAAACCCATCGAATCCAAAATTATTTCCTTAGCCAACAGAATATGGCGACAGTTCACAACAACCATATCCCATATTTCCATCTGACACATACAAGATGTTAAATTCCAGTCTTGTTAGCAATCCCATTTGTAAAGATTTAAAACTAAGGTATTTTTGCAAATGCCTTTGTAGAAGCACTTTGGAGCTAAACAGATGTCTATGCTTTTCCAGAAAGCACTTCAACTGATTTTCTGATCCAAATAGCATTTTTACCAGAAGTATCCATCAAAGGCTCCTCCTGAAATCACTCCAATCTGAATAACTTCTATAAATTTCTTTTGTTTGTTTCCGCTACACATTACGTAACATAAAAATGCATGGTTTTGACTATGCCAAAAGCAGTGTCAAAACCAGCCTAATTTCACCAACGATCATATGACATTTCTTCATTTCAAATAAGACATATTAAGGTGAGAAAATAAATGAACTAAATCAGTTTCCTAAATGCAACAGAACTTACTATTGATGAAGGCAATCATTTAATTCTTTAGCTTGTTTGCGACATTGCCACACCACCGAGATCGTTCTTCCAACGACACACTGGGCATACTTTGACGTGTAATGATCACATTCTTTTATCGCCTTTTGCTTCATTTTGCTCCTTAGAGCTAAAATAAATAAAAATTTGAACCCCATGTCACATTTTCAGCATCAAACTGAAAAACAAGGCTATAATCAAGCAAGGGTTCATTAGGGTTTAAGCATATATTATGAGAATACTACTACTCTTAAATTAATATACCTTCTTCCACCTTCTTCTTCACGTGATTCTCACGTGCTTCCTGCACGAACCCCATTTAAAATTTGTCTGTTAAGAGTGAAATTCTTCGTTGTTGGGTGAAAATGAAGACGGTTTGTGTCAAATGGGAACAGCTATTGGTCAGCTTTCGAGGAAGATGATGGTGCAGGTTACTTTCGCCACTTCTCTCAACCGCGGGTAAGCAACAAGTCTTTGGTGTTTGGGCTTGTTCCGGCCTGATTTAGGATTCCGTTTGGGCCTGAGCCCCATATTAAATAAGCGATACTGAAAACCCCCCAGTAAATTTCTATCCATAGCTGATAGTCGATTGGGTGTATGGATGAATAAGACTATAAATTTAAATGTTGGATTATTTACAACAATTTAAATTCAAATTTAAATTTGAAATAAGAAAATACAATTTCAACTTTGACTCGTATAATAAATTAGCATAAATGCACAACACGCCTTTGTGTGCTGTCCCTTGCATGCAACTTTTTTCGTTGTTTTTCAAAGGTCATTTTTACAATAAATATTATTTTTATGAGAAGACTTATTCAAAGTTGGTCCCCTGAAACTATGATGTTTTAATTTAATATTATTATTGGAGGGGTAATTATGTCAGAAGATTTTGATTTTAATTATATTATTATTCTCTTTATTTAATTTTAAGAAATAAAAATATTTTTACCTTTTAAAGATATTTTATGTGATAAAAAAATAAAATTCTGAAGATAATTCATTCTTTTAAATTAAATATCATAATATAATTTATGTAAACCTCAGGGGGTAACAGTATTAATATCCTTTATTGGAGTCACTTCTGTTCCTTTGACTTGTGCAGTGGACATCGAATCCATAACATGTTCAGCACAACTTTTCACCTTTAATGGCATAAATTAATTAAATTTCTAAATTTATGTACTAGGTTCCAGATATGTTGCACTTGTAATTTTTATTTTTATTGAATAATTTATAAATAGAGTAAAAAGATTTTAATAACCTTTTTTTTTAAATTCTAACTTTGATTTTATTCTCGGAGTCGTTGCATTCAAAAAATTATATTACAACCAACAATTTCCCTTGCAAGCTTAATATCATCAATTTATTGTATAATTTAAACTAACATATAGTTATGTATTTATTTTAGAAAAAAATGACATTTGAATTTCGTATTACGGTGAAAATGATAATTTACTTATTATATTTTTAAAATTATCAATTTTTTTGGGTTAAATTTGATAAAATTTAACAAAAAAATTATAAAAAATTTAAATAAAAATAATGTGCATAAATTATCATTTTTACTATAACATAAGATTTGAATGTCCTTTACCATATGTTTTATTGAATTTATATATTTTTATAAAATAATATTTTTTGTTTAAAAAATAAACAAAAAGGAAAGTCACAATTTCATCTCTACATCTTTTAAATATGATAATATTATTCAGCTCATTGATTTGTCATAATTTTTTAAGTATAGACATAGTTTGTTGATTTACATTACATAAGTCCCTAACCCTGTTAAGACAACTAAGATACCCTTTATTTTAAATTGTATGATGCACTAGAGTGCTTACAGTAAGTACTATAGATCGTGGGTTCAATTCTTGGTGAGTATTGAGGTAATGTAATAATCCTCTTTTATATAATGAGGATATTCTATTTTTTTTATGAGGGCTGATTTTTAAATGTGTTAATTTAAAAGTAAAATTTTGTTTTAATTAATTAAAAGTCTTATCTCAATTAGTTAAAGTTTAAGTGCGCATCAGTGTAAAAGTGAAGTATTATTTTAATTTTAATAGAGTCTAGTTATTATAATAATAAATGTAATACATGTAAGGTATGTGATTAAAAAAAAATTGCGTACTCGTTCAACATTAGATGGGTATTTTGATAATTTGTAGTGTAATTTGCAAACTTAATACAAATGCACAAATTACGCCCTTAGTTGAAAAATATAAGAAATTAGAGACCTGGTTATTTTTATATTTTTATTTGGAAAAAATAACTGTTAAACCCTCTTAATTTAATGTAATTACCTTAAACATTTTTTTTATTTTAAAATTATTTGAAAAACTTTGTTAGTAAGTGAATACCGTTTATTTTGATAGGAACCTGAGTAAAATGATACTTATCTTAATAGTGACATTTTTTGTTTTTTGAAATCCTAATAGTGACTTTTATGAAATGTGACAATTATTTTCTCTTATTTTTTCTTCTTTTTCTACGAGCACTTCTTATTCTTCTTCTTCTTCTTTCATTTTTCTTTCTTTTTTATCGGCCCTCTTTGATTAAAAAGTCCCTTTTCTTTTTATCTCAACCACTATAATTTATCCACCAGTTATATATATACATTGACAATTCATATATTGGATCATTACTTGAAAACCACCAAAAAGTTTTCACTTTTACTTTCCCATAACAGGAAGCATGATTTCCCAGTGGTTCTAACAAAATAATTTTTAAAAAAAGAATGGAGAAACTTGTTCAATTTTAAGTGGTTCCAAAATTTCAAATTTGTTTTTATTTTATTTTTTATCAATTGAATTTTTCTGATTCCTTTATGGAATTTTCTGGATTCTGTTTGTATTGCTCAGTTCACAATCCATTTGGGTAAAATAGTGACCCAATCAAAATAGTATATTCGTATATTGACAATTCATCCATCTAAACAATGCATGAGCACATATATGATTTTACTAAATTTGGACAAAAAAAAAAAAAATTTAAATAAACATCCCTAAACCATAACCCCAAATCCCGTGAACACTATGGATTTGGTTGTTATATGCATGCAAAGACACTTTTACTGGTCTAAAGTATCGAGATTTTTTTTTTTTGTAAGCTTCGTTAAAATTCGTGGACTGGCTTGGAGAATGAGTTGGATCGAAGAGTCGAGATTTGGAGATTTGAGAGAGAGGAAATGGAAGCTGGGATGGGGCCAAAGAAGTTGTTATCAAAGAGGCCAAGGACAGTAAGCTGGGAGCAGGAAAATGAGAGGATTGAGTTGACCCGAGTAGCCGGCAGAGTCAAGATTGAGCTAGGTGACTCGAGTTGAGTCAGATGAGCAGAGGAGGCTACAAGTGAAGTGGGTTCGGCGATTATGACGGCAGAGACCAGAAAATAGCCGGGATATGAAACGGTGGCGGTGGACGACTGAGAAAAATGAAAAAAAAAAAATAGGGGCAAAATCCAATGGCTCAACTCGATCCCACCGCATTGCCGCCGTCAAACCTCCACACCTCCCTCCGTGGCTCAAATCGCCGAGATGCTCTCGATCCCAATTAATCTCAAACCCTTGTCCAAAATATCGAGACCTCTGATGCCCATGTTTTGGTCAATTGGGTCGCAGCCAAAATCTAAAAAGAGGACGAATTCACGGTGGTGGGTGCAAGTGTTTAGCACAAAGGAAAGAAGAAATGGAAATAAGAAGAAGCAATGAAAGGAAGAAATTTCAAGGAGAAAAAAAAAGGAAATAAGAAGAATAGATGTGGAATTTTTTTTTCCTTACAAAAAATGGATTCTTTTAACTAAAAAATAATTTTTATTTTCTACAGAAAATAGAAGAAGAAATGAAAAGAAGAAAAAGATCAAAAGCTAATTATAACTAACTTCTACAATATTAAGAGTAAAATTGTAATTATGTATTTTTAAAGAAATTTTTTATTAAAATAAATGGTACTCGCCGTGAAACAAAAATTTTTAAAATAAATTTAAAATTAAAAAATTATTTAAAACAATTAAATCAAATTAAGGGTCGAAAAGTCGTTTTCTCCTTTTTAATTTTTGTCATATGTTTTTGAAAAATATTAAAAAATAATTAGTTTTAAAATATTATAAATTTTTATAGTAAAAAATTATTTAACAATTTTTATTAATTAATAAAACAACGAATGAGTGAAATTGTCCTTATAAATAATATAATTAAAAAAATATTTGTAGTTTAAACTATAAAATTAATCAAAAAAATTGTTATTATCTAAATAGATTTAAAAAAATACTCTATAAATTAAAAATAAGTAAAATTGTGTATTAATGTACAAAAAAAAAGTATAAAAATAATAAAAAACAATAAAATCATAAATAAAAATAGTAGATAAAGCTAGAATTTCTCATCTCGCGCGAGGCACGGAGAGGGGTCTAGTACAACTCCACAATTGCAGAGACCTTTCGCAAGTGAGGTGTGGCCTGACACCCTAACTTATACAATACCCTGCACGCAAGGCGCAAGGAGAGGCCTCGCGCCACGCAAGGCCCCAACTCGTGCACAATGTCTTGCGAGTTACCTGCGAATTGAGTGCGAGGTCCTATCGAACTTAACCTTCTTCTTTAACATTTTTTGTTAGATTTTATTTTTTTCACTATTTTTCAGTTAAATTTATTAATTTTTAATTTATTTTACTTTAAATTATTTATTTAAATTAATTTTGAAGTATATTTTAATTAAAATTTTAAATAATTTACGAAAGAGATATGCAAAAATACTTTCAGAATAAAATGATACAAAAATTAGGTGTATAATTAATAAAGTTCATGAATTTATTTTATAGTTAAATTAAATTTTTATTTTAAAATTTTGATTATTTTTAAATATTTTTATTTTATTTTATTTATAAAAAAAAAGAAAAAAAATCGGTGACTTTGTTTATAGAAATTAAAAGAACGTAAATCTTGCGATGCCTTTTTTTGGGTAACAGTGAAAAGAGAAAAAAAAACCGTGAAGGGAGGCCCACAACAAAATGAGCCAGCAAGTAGCAACAATGATGTTTCTATGTGTGTGTGTGTGTGTGTGTGTGTGAGTGCGTGGGTGTTGACGGTCAACGCCTGCGTGGCTGACGTCCAAGGGATCAAACTTTCACGGAATATCCGCAACCTAACAGTTGTCGGCTTCTCATTGGACCTCTTCTTCTCTTCGCTCCACTCCGTTTATTTAACCAGCCCCTTCGCCCCCTTTCACGCTTCTCCCTTCTCCAAATTATCCTAAGATCCTTCGTCCTTCGATCTTCTAAAACTTATACGGTACGTTTTCAATCTCCTCTCGATTTTAGTTGGATTTGCGACTTACTGATTTAGATCGTTTGCTTTTTCGCTTTTTCTTTTTTTTGGATCGCTTGTGTTAGATCTGAAATATTCGTTTAATCTGCTGTTTTATTTATTTATTTGTTTGTTTTTATGAATGGATCTGTTAAGATTTGATCGATTGGTAGATTCAATGTTTCTTTTAAGATCTGTTTTGTCGCCGAGAAAATGCTGGAAACCGAGAGAAATTGATTATTTGACTCTTTATTATTATTTTTGAACCAGATTATTTGACTCTTTATCAATTGTTTTGAATGAGGAACGAGATTTATAGTTAAAATGGAAATTTCTATTTATGCGTGATTGGATTGAAAGATGTATTGCTATTTTTCTTCTGATCCGTTTGGATAGCGAGAAAATGTTGAAAACATAAGGAAAGTGATTGTTTGACTTTGATATTTTTACCTGTTTAGACTGAGAAATAGAGATTAATTCTGAACTTAGTTTCGAATTGCTATTGGAGCTATATGATGATTGGTTTGACTGTTTGATGTGTGATGATTTTTATTTTGATCTGTTTGGTTACTGAGAAAAACTTAAGAACAATGATGTGAGTATAATTAGCTTATAAAATGTTCAGATCTTAGTTAAATAAATTAGAAGTGCCTTAATTGATTGACTTAAGATTCAGTTGAAGATTTAAAGTATGATTTGCTTTGTGATGGGTTTCTCAGTTCCATTGGCTGGGAGAAGTAATTATTCTGAACTGTTGATTTCATAGAAATTTTTTTAAAACAAAAGGATTTTATGTTGACATATGGTTAATAATTTGAAATTACGAATGGAAGATTTTCTCTAATGATTTTTTATTATTTTATGCTTTTTAAAAAAAATTTAATTGATAGTCAATTTGGTTGTTGAGAAAGTGGTTAAAAAGAGTGGGAATAGTGCTCTCGACCCGATTTATACTTTGATAAATTGCATTAAGTTGCACATTTGTTTGCATAAGTAGGGATGGGCTTTTACTGTTGTGAAATAGATTTAAATGAAATTGCTGTTATGGGGAATAAGAGATAAGTTTGATGTTTTCCCAAGTAAAACTCTACAATAAGATGATAATGGAGGTTTGGATCAATGAATCAATTCAATTTTATACAGTTTTTTGCAGTGGAACTAATTTGAATCAACTTTCTAAATTATATTTCGGAGAAACATAGCTAAGATGTCGCCTACCGACTCATCTCGTGAGGAAAATGTATACATGGCCAAGTTGGCCGAGCAGGCTGAACGTTATGAGGAAATGGTGGAGTTCATGGAGAAAGTTGCAAAGACAGTTGATGTTGAGGAGCTAACCGTGGAGGAAAGGAATCTTCTCTCTGTTGCTTACAAGAATGTGATTGGGGCGAGGAGGGCTTCATGGAGGATCATCTCTTCCATTGAGCAGAAGGAAGAGAGCAGGGGAAATGAGGACCATGTCTCAGTCATCAAGGAGTACAGGGGCAAAATTGAGTCTGAGCTTAGCAAGATCTGCGATGGGATTCTTAACCTCCTTGAGTCCCATCTCATTCCCTCAGCCTCATCTGCTGAGTCCAAGGTGTTCTACCTGAAGATGAAGGGTGACTACCACAGGTATCTGGCCGAGTTTAAGACTGGAGCTGAGAGGAAGGAAGCTGCAGAGAGCACTTTGTTGGCTTACAAGTCTGCTCAGGTTATTTTGATATGCCCTAGTCTTAGATATATCCTCCTTTTTACTGCAATATTTTTCTTTTACATTGCAGTATGGATACTTAGCTTTGTATTTCTATAAATAATGTTGATACAGGATATCGCTTTGGCTGAACTGGCTCCTACTCACCCAATTAGGCTGGGACTTGCACTCAATTTCTCTGTCTTTTACTATGAAATCCTTAATTCACCTGATCGTGCTTGCAATCTTGCAAAGCAGGTATGAACATGTTACTTTCTTACTTACATTTGATATTTTTATATTTTTGAATGTATATTAGCTTTCTTCTGTCATGTTGATCCTACATAGTTTGAGTTTTGCACAGATTTGCTGTGCCTTTTTTTTAATGATTTTGGGTAAGTCTTGTGTTCTGATTCTTTTGCATAAGTTAACTTTTGCAAGTTTTTTGGTTATTCCATGATCCTTGCCTTTATTTTCGTTGCTCATAGAAGTAACATTTGAGGGGAAAAAATCATGTAGAATGATAAATTAAAGGGCGTGCTGCTGTGGCATGAAGTAAGATTGCATATTTTATATTGATTCCAATGCAGAACATGCAACTAATTTCTTTTGCTTGTGCTCAATTAGATAAACCAACAAACCATAATTTTGGTGTTGCTCCTCTGTATGTTTGTGTGTGTGTATGTGCAACACTTAGTTATTCTGTTCTGCATTTGAGTTAGAAGCAACAGATGGTTGTGTAGAGATCTTTTGGGTCTTCTCATAGAGGATCTGGTTGATCAGTGGAATTAATAGTATAGATTGTCAATTATCAATTTTTTTGGTGCTCTTATCAAATATGTTCTACTTGGCAGGCTTTTGATGAGGCCATCTCTGAGCTTGATACCTTGGGTGAAGAGTCATACAAGGACAGTACATTGATAATGCAACTTCTCCGGGACAATCTGACACTTTGGACTTCTGATATAACGGTATGTCCCCGTGTTTCTTCCCACTATGTCCCTCTACATGTGTGCCCAGTGTCACGCCCCAGGTCCGTGACACCAGGCACTTGTGCTTTCTATGTGCGTTCTCAATTGTGAACCAATATATGTACAAATAAAATTATGCATATCCACATTTGTAATGTTTGATGTTGAGATTACATTACTCTTCTGTCAACTTCTTCAATTGCAACGTAGTCCTCTTGATAATTGTTTGCTTATTGTTATCTTTTTACATATATTTTTTTGAGGTAGACTTCACTTGGCCTGAAATTGGCTGAACCCTCTTTGTACTGTTTTGGTTTGTATAATTTCTTAGTCTGACCTAAATTGGCGTCATTGCTTGTTGTTCTAACTTCCCACAATCTCTCAGTCTATCTTTCACTTGAAAAGTTGCACACTTGTTGGTCTATCAGAAAATCTTGAGTAACATTAATTGATTAAGTTGTACCCCTCCCATTGATGTATAATCAATCATTATTCCATTGTTTGTGCTCAATTGCACACAAGCTCTTGTCAAATCTCTTCTATATTTGTTATGATCTTTTCTTTTATCTCCATTGAATTTGATGTCATGGTTTCAGGATGAAGCTGGAGATGAAATTAAGGAAGCATCAAAACGTGAATCCGTAGAGGGCCAGCAGTGATGAGTTCAGTTCATAGGATATGTACTCTGTATTTTTATCTTGTGGCTTTTATTTTACATGGATGCCATGTGGGTTGTTTTAGTAGAATATTCTCATGAACTGATAAATCTCGAGTGTTGACTGCACTTAGGGTTGAAATGTTTGAACAGATTGTAACCTAGCTTTAATTATTGATAAGAATCTGGTTTGGTTTTCATGTAGTGTGTTGATTGTGCTCTGCTATACTTGTAGCTCTGAAACGAGTTAGTTTGTGATATTTAAATTTAGGTTTTAACATGGTTTGGATTAGTCCGATGTCAATATCATTAGATTAGATCTCGTTTTTGGTTGCATATAGGTGTGCTTATTTTTCTTGGGTCAGAGTCCAAAATCCAATATCACGTTTTGTTTGGTTGCATATAGGCGTGCTTCGTTTTCTTGGATCAGAGTCCAAATGCAGCTTGAAAGTACGTTTCTCGTTACCAAAATAGTGCTAAGCCCCTGAAGGTGGGATTGTGGCACATCATTGGTTTGCAATACGCACTTTTTGGGGTTAGGGGAACTTTAGTGCGGGGTTTAGTTAAATTTGTTCAGAATCATGCTCTCTTGGGGGCAGTGGTTTTACGATGGAGCCCAGGAGAGCAGTGGTTTTTACTATGGAGCCTTTTCAATTTTTCTGTCAAGTCTTTGGTTATGTAATTTTGTTGGAATAGCAATAGAAATTGGGGCAGATTATAGCCTTTCCATTGTATTTTCGTCCAATGTTACAGGTGTTTTGTACATTTGGAGTTGGGTAGTGCAGTCTGTACATCGATTCGCCTTACCTTTTAGCAAGGCAAGTAATACAAACATAACGAGTGCCAAAATTGGTAATTTTGAAGGGCAATGATATTAAGAATATATAGGAAACAATTAAAGGATTTTTTCTAAGTAATAATGTCATTCAAGCACTTAATTGTGCGAATGCATTGGACTATCTGGATGTCAAAATTCAACGTGAAATATTGATTACAACGTATTACCAGAAATGCAAGTGACAATATATCTTCTAGGAAGAAGTACGCAACGTCGAGTCATTGGATCCTATGGAACAAGTTTTACACTAATGTGAAAATTGCACTTTGTGACACGTTCGCTTTAAGTGCTTTCAAGTATTTTTTTTTTAAGAACTTAGAGTGCGATTAAGTCTCTTACAAAATATTTGAACCCATAAACGTTACGCTCTAAGTGCTTTCAAGTATTTTTTTTTTTAAAACTTAGAGTGCGATTAAGTCTCTTACAAAATATTTGAACCCATAAACGTTACGTGGCCCGAGACTTTTAATAGACCCATTAATTGAGATGGAGATATGAGTTAAGCTTATAACCTATAGATAAGTTTTATCTCTATTTAGATGTGATGACATCTAATAATATTTTTTGACATATTATTTCATCTTATATGTATATCATTAGATTATTTAGATCTTAACAACTGATTGTATAGAGCTGTTAGTATAAAAAGAGGGACACATTCAGTTGTATAAAACATTTTATAACTAGTAATCTATTTCAATTATATAGAGAGTATTTTTTCAACACACTTGGTGTGCTTTTGTCTTTTTATTCTTTTTTTTTTTGGTGGTTTTTAGACTACTTAACATGCAAAGTGTTAAGGTCGCACAGTTCTAAAAAAAATCTGTGACATTTAATATCAAAGCCACATTCAAAGAAGATGGTGAAAGACGTTGCAATATCGTTAAAGGAGACTGAAGAGAGGGGAAGGGACCCCAAAGCTAAGAAGCACGACAGTATACTTCGTGAGAAGTCTGTCGATCAAAACCATGATCTGGAGAACATGGTGAAACAGCTTGGTGGAGTTGTAAAAAAGGTAACGGATCGCCTTGGGGAGTTGGAGTAGCATGTAGAGAAGCTCGAGATGGACCTCGACACTCAAGGAGATGAGCCGCACTCTCTCATTGACACATCCATTGAGAGTTACATTGATAAGCAGTAAGACTGGATGAAGGCTTTTCAAGAGAATGTCTATTCCACCATAAATAAGGTTCAAGCACAAGTGAAGGAGCTGCGTTGAGGGTTTGAAGCTATCATGGAGGATGTGGTGTTGTGTAACACTAAGAGTTAAGGCTCCTACACTGAAGGAGTTCAACGGTAAGCGAAACACCAAGGAGCTCGACAACTACTTCTGACAAATTAAGAGATATTTTGCTGCCATGGGTATACTAGACAAGGATAAGATAAATATCGTAACCCTATATATTTATGATCGTGCAGTTTTGTGGTGGTGTAGAAAAAAATGAGGAGATACACAAGGGTACCTGCACCATCCACACCTGGGCAGAATTGCAATGCAGTTGAAGCCCCCGTTTTATCCGAAGAGCATGACACATGACGCTAGAAAATGGGTGAAGGAATTGAAGCAGACCAAGTCCATTAGCGAGTATGTGGGGGAGCACTCTTTATTTATGTAGTAGATCCCTAACATCAGTGAAGAGGACTTAATGTTCAATTTTCTAGATGATTTGAAAATATGGGCGCCTAATGAGTTGAAATGGGTGGAGTGGCAAACATATCCGACGCTCTTACATTAGCGGAGATGCTCATGGATTATCACTGATGCATGGAAGTCCAAGCATGCTAAGCCTAATCATAGCAAAGGTAGAGGAATCAAGGGGTCTCAACCTCCATATGATAAGAAGAGGAAAGGAAAACTACCCAAGAGGAGAGAGTAGAAGTGCAACAACGGGAGAAGACCGAGATTAAACTGCTTCCTTTGCGATGAAGATTATTGGGTGAATGACTGTCTAAAGAAGAAAGCTATCAATGCGATGTTGGAGAGTCAACAAGTGGGTAAACACGGTCAATTGGGTGTATGCAGCTAGTCAATGCCCTTAATGCCAAGCGGGCAGCTTGTGTGCCATCGGGAAAGGCGCTTATGTACGTTGAAGCTTACATCAATGGAAAAAAAACTCAAGCGCTGGTAGATACGAAAGCTATACACAACTTTATCAAGCGTGTAGAAGCAGCATGCTTAGGCCTCAAGGTGGAGAAAGGGATTAGTTACCTTAAAACTGTGAATGCTACAGTTAAACCACTAGATGAGGTTACTTACGGAGTTGAAATATTCCTTGAAAAGTGGCACGATAAGGTAAACTTTTTGATAGCACTTCTCGATGACTTCGATGTAGTTCTTGTAATGGATTTCTTGCGACAATTTAATGTGGTTCCACTTCTTTGACATAACTACATGTGCATTATGTAGAGGGAACCATGTAGGGTGCCATAGGTGGGCAATCCGAGCCAAATGCTAACGCCGCTTTCTTTTCTACCATGCAAGTAAAGAAAGATGCCATGTGGGGAGAAGAGACATACCTCGTCACAATTTGAGAAGCGGATGATGAGGCAAACAGGGGCGAGGATGAGCTGTCAACGGAGATTATGAGAGTGCTTAAGGAGCACAGAGACGTAATGTTAACAGAGATTATAAGAGTGCTTAATAAACATATGGACGTAATACCAGTAGCGTTGCCACAAAAATTACACCAAGACGTGCGATCAATCACGAGATTGAGTTACAGCTGAGAACTATGCTTTAACCAAAGCACCATACCAAATGTTTCCACTAGAGTTAGCAAAGTTGTAGAGACAGCTCAAGGATTTGTTGGATGCAGGGTTCATCCAACCATTCGAAGCTCTTTATGGTGCACCAGTACTTTTTCATTGTAGCTGTGCATATACTATTGGGCACTTAACAAAGTCACTATCAAGAATAGGTATCTTATACCTTTAATTGCTGACTTGTTTGATCAATTGGGGTAGGCAAAGTCCTTTTCGAAGTTGGACTTGAGATTAGACTATCATCAAGTACTGATAGCCGAGGGTAATGAGCCAAATATCGTATATGTAACGTGCTATGGAGCATTTAAGTTTCTTGTTATGCCGTTTAGCCTCACCAACGCATCAGCCACATTCTGCACATTAATGAACAATATACTCCAGCCTTTCCTCGACGAATTCATCATTGTGTATTTAGACGACATCGTGATCTACAACAATACTCTCAATGAGCATGTAGAGTACTTGCGGACTGTTTTGGATGTGCTTTACGAGAATGAGCTATATCTGAAGAAGGAGAAGTGCTCATTTGCAAAGCCAGAGGTGGACTTTTTAGGCTATAAGATCAAAGACGGCAAGTTGATGATGGATAGAGCAAAGATTTTCTCTATAGTGGATTAAGAGGCATCTATGAGAGTTACTGAGCTGTGGCATTTTCTTGGGTTAGTTAACTACTCCCAAAGTTTTATCAAAAGCTACTCCACCATTCCTGCACCTTTTATCAACCTGCTGAAGAAGAATGAAGAATGAGAGTGGACGGAGGAGTGCCAAAGGGCTTTTGATCAGTTGAAGTTGGTGATCGAGTAGTCGATTCTAGCAATGTCGAACCAATTGTTACTGTATAAGGTACATACTGATACATCTAATTTTTTATTAAGAGTGTTTTGATGCAATAAGACCTTTCGATCGCGTATGAGAGTCGAAAACTCAAAGATACAGAAAGACTTTATACGGTATAAAAGAATGAGATAATGGGGGTAATCCACTGTCTATACACTTTATGACATTATTTGCTTGAGGCAAGGTTTGTGGTAATGATGGACAACATGGTGACAAGCTACTTTCAAAGCCAAAAGAAGCTTACCCTAAAATAAGTTAGGTGGCAAGACTTTCTGGTAGAGTTCGATTACGAGCAAGAGTACAAATCGGGCAAGGCAAACATGGTGGCGAACACTTTAAGCTAGAAGGCTGAGTTAGCAGCCATAAGCAAGCTGGAAGGGGAGTTACTCAGCCTATTTCAAGAAGGGATGAAACATGATCAAATAGGCAAACAGCTCTCTACACAAGCACAGGAGGGAAAAACACAATGGTTTTAGGTAGAATACAGGCTTCTCTACACCAAGGGTCGTCAGCTGTATATGCCAAAGTGGAGGAACTTGCAGTGGAACCTCGTCAAGGAGTGTTACGACAGTAAATGGGCTGGACATTTGGGACAAAGGTGTACACGTGCTCTATTGGAGGCAGTGTACTATTGGCCACATGCCAAAAGAGATAAAGCAGTTTGTGAAGACTTGTCTCATATGTCAACAAGATAAGGTCGAGCAGGAGAGTCTCGTGGGCCTACTTGATCCGTTGCCTATACTAGAGAGACCTTGGGAGAGCATGTCCATGGATTTCATTATAGTTTTACCTAAATTCGAGGGATGTGTGACTATCATCGTAGCGGTGGACTGATTTTTTTAAGTATGCTACTTTCATACCGCCGCCTAAGAAGTGTAGTGCAGAGAAGACCACAAAGCTTTTCTTTAAGCATGTGATCAAGTATTAGAGTTTGCCAAGGGTAATAGCAAGCAATCGTGACACGAGGTTTATGATGAGATTTTGGACGGGGTTGTTTAATCTCCTAGGATTAAAGCTTCGCTTTTTAACCCGCTTTCACCCATAGACGAATGGGTAGACCAAGAGAATGAATGCACTGTCGAAGCTGTACTTATGATACTTTGTGAGTGCAAATCAGCTGGATTAGGTTAGGTGATAAGCGTATTTTATACATTATATTGTATTTCTTCTAAACTTGATAATTACTTAATTTAAATAATAATATATATGACTTTTTATGTGTATTAATTTTATTTTGTAGGTTTCAAGTTAATGGAGTTATTTGAAATAAAAATTCAAAGAACACAAGCAAAAAAATCAAATATACTACAATACCCACTGCAATGTCAGTGTACAGTGCTCGACGTTCAAGTGCCAAATTACTCAGGATTTGGTACCAAGGCACTGAAAAGTGGCACCCAGGTGCCACCACCTATTTCTTAGCCATATTCTTGCCATGATTTGAAGCCTATAAATACAACTCTTTAACTACTTCTCACACTATCAAAAGGGAGGTATGAAATACACAAAGGAGATCAAGATTTGAGATTAAATTTGAAGAGAAGAAAAAATGTCTCCAAATTTCTTGAGCATTAAAACATTTGAAAGATTGAAATCTTGGAAACATCCTCAATTTCAATTTTATCTTTCTTTTCCTTGTATTTTCTCTTTTGTTTAAATTTATATTTATGAATATTATTTATACATGTTTTTATCTATCAATTTCTTGATAATTCTAGTTATGATTGGATTTGTGTGTAATTAAACATGAATTCTAAGGCTTGATATAGTTTTATTTATATTATATTTGGATGATTTAGTATATTTTCGTTTAATTCATTTATGTTTCACTATGCTCAATGCTTCTAATTGATTGAAAAATGAATTGGTTGTTGTGAATTTATATATTGATGCTTGAGAGAGATTGACCCATTTATCAGATTTAGAAAACATAGCCTTATGTTGTTATTGAGTCGAGAGGTTAATAGCACTTAGGTAATTATCATGGTTTACTCAATGATTGCATGTGACGTACACCAAGTGTTTGAGAAAATGTGTAAGAACACTTGGGGTGTGGCATGATGCTTAGGATCTTAGTTGACGCTCGAAAGATGTAATGAGATTAATCCTTAGGTAATCAATTTAAAGGTTGTATAATACATGTATAGGTAAATAAGTTAGATAGATATATTAACTTGAATATGTATGTATAGTATCTCATTTAACGCCCGGGAAAGATAATGAGATTATAATTCCTTGATTAATGAATTAAAAAAAATTGCTAAATAGAAAGAACATAGGAAGAATAAAATGAAATCGATAATCTAGGATCCCATTTTTTATTTATAGAATTCACCATTTTGCAAGATTATCATTTTGTTGCTTTATTAATCCCTTAGTTTGAGTTAGTTTAATTGTCCTTAGTCATTTAATTCAACTTGCCTAGATAAAATTGAGATTATCAACACATAGTACGTAGCTTTAATTTAGGACACAATCCTCATAGAAACGATACTCACTCATCACTTTATTACTTGCTCACGACTCGTGCACTTTGTTGTGTGATTTCTATAACACAAACAAACGCAAGTATACGTTATCGCAACAAGTAATAAAGTGATGAGTGAGTATCATTCTCAAGAGGATTGTGTCCTAAATTAATGCTAAGTACTACGATGTTGGCAACCTAACTTTATCTAGGGTAATCAAAAGGGTAGGATAATTTATTGAACAAAAAATGCTTAAAACTAAATAAACCGGTAAATTAAAGATATGCTATATCTATGGCAATGGGGTTCTAAGGACTTAGTTTTCACTCTATTGTTCCTATGATCTTTGTCATTAGTAATTAACAACCAATTTATGCATTCATTAATTCAGGGTGTATGATTAATCCCATTCCCTCTTTCGAGTGCCAAATGAGATACTATGCATATACAACTAAGTTGATATTTCTATTTAACCAGTTATACATACACGCATTAAGCTACCCTTAAGCGATTACCCTAAAGATTAATTTCATTACCTCTGTTGAGCGTCAAATGAAATTCTAGATATAATGGCACACCCAAAGTGTTTGCGCCTGTCACGCATTTTATCAAACACTTTAAAAAGGAAAGCACCACATGTAACCCTAGGCATAATAGCACACCCCAAAGAGTTTGCGCCTATCACGCATTTAATCAAACACTTGGAGTGCACCTCATGCAAATCCTAAGGAAGACCGTGATGATTACCTAAGTTCATTAGTCTCTTACCTTAACAAACTCAAAGCTGTGCTTTTTAAAACCGACATATGGATTAAAATTTGTCAAGCACATAACCCAAATATTTAATTCATCCAATCCATTTTTCAATGCAATTAGAAGCATGAAGCACATAAAAAACATAAACGAATAACACAAGATAACCATTAATCATATAGCAACTTCAACACATATTGTTCAATAAAGTTCCATTAAAGCCTAGAACATACAATCTACAACAAAATGATAATCTTGCGATATGGTGAATTCTATACAAATGGGATCCTAAAGTATTGATTTCATTCTGTTCTTCCTATTTGGCAAATTCGTTCAATTCATTAATCAAGGGCTTAAAACTAATCTCATTCCCTCTGTCGAGTGCGAATGAGATACTATGCATACATATTCAAGTTGATACGTCTATCTAACTTGTTTACATAGACATGCATTATGCAACCCTTAAATTGATTACCCAAGGATTAATTTCATTACCTCTCTCGAACGTCAAATGAAATTCTAGACATAATAGCAAACCCAAAGTGTTTGCGCCTGTCACACATTTTATCAAACACTTTAAAAAGGAGAGCACCACATGTAACCCTAGGCATAATGGCACACCTCAAAGAGTTTGCGCATGTCACGCATTTAATCAAACACTTGAAGTGCACCTCATGCAAATCTTAAGGAAAACCAAGAAGATTACTTAAGTGTTATTGGTCTTTCAACTCAATAACAACCTAAAGCTATGTTTCTCCCAAATCCTATAAATGGATCAATCTATTTCAAGCATCAATCCATTAATTCACAACAACCAATTCATTTTTCAATCATTTAGAGACATTATGCATAAAGAAACATAAATGAATTACATGAATTTAAACTAAATCATCCAAACATAATATAAATAAAACTATATCAATCCTTAGAATCAAGTTTAATCACATAAAAATCCAACCATAACTAAAATTATCCAACCATCCATAGATACAACTCATTAAAAGTAATATTCATAATTGAAAATGACAACAAAGGATAAAAACAAAGAAAAGAAAAGGGAAAACCAAATTTGGGATGTCTCTAAGGTTTCAATCCTTCAATTGTCTTCAATGATGCACATGAAACCTCGGAGACATCATTTCTTCTCCTTCAATTTGAGCTCAAGCCTTCTCCTCCTTCCAATTTCGTGCCTCTTCTCCCCCTCTCCATTCTTGGCTTAACAATGGGTGTTAATATAGGTAGGGTTGCAAAAAGAGGATAAAAATGCCTTTAAAGAGTGCCCAGAATTCAGTGCCGCGACATTCGGGTTCAATGCCGCGGTATTCGAATTCAATGCCATGGCGCTTATTCTCTGAAATTGGCAGCCCAGCACTCAAATCGAATGCCTTAGCATTGCATTGTTCATGCACTATAGAAATTTTATTGTTCACATTTTGAGCAATTTAGTCCATTCTCGGATTTTTATCTCAAATAGCTTCATTTGCATCCAGTTTTCGGTATTTTTGCTCCAATAGTGCTTAAACCTATAAAACAACATTAATATGCATAAATAGCCAAATTATTGGGATAAATTGAACAAATATCAAGTTAGAAAGATAAAATAGTTTATATAATTACGCCTTATCACACTTGCGGTTACAATTCGCGTGTGTATAATTTTGTGAACATTAGGCTACTTAAAGTGGCTTAATTCTTGTACAACTTGCAACGAAGTGAGTTAACAGACCAGAGCCCATTTGAGTTAGTTACTAGCTAACAACCTCTTATCCTACACGCGCTTGTATCTAGCAATACGGGTAGAGTCTTGCAGCATACAAAGCTACAAAGTCTTGGTAGGAGCAGTCAGATATAGTGCATGTGTATCTCACCACTTCATAAGGGTATTGTTCAGAAGTATGAGAGGTTGTTTCCTTTTTTTAATAGGGTTGGCAATGTCTCGTATAAAGTGGAGTTACCTTTGAGACTACGTCTATATCTAGTGTTTCACTCAAGCTGCCTAAAGTCATACCATGGTGATTCGGAGGACATGAAGCGTGGGCCATAATCTAAAGCACCTTTAGGGGTTTTTCACATCTTATGACAAAGAGATGGATTATATCTTTGATGTGAGGACAATACGGAAGAAAAGCTACCCTCCGAGTCGTGAATACTTTATCAAGTGGAAATGATTACTCAACAGTGAAGCAAGTTGGGAACCTAAGAATACATTGTGGTAATTCGAGATCAAGGCGTGGGAGGTCTAACGAATACGTGATGATGGTGTCGCATGGATTTGGTAGGGGAGAATATCACGCTCCAAGTGCTCTCAAGCATTTCCTCGAGCATTTGGTATGCGACTAAGCTTCCTAAATACTACTTGGACTCATAGAGCACTACGTGGATCGGAGCTTCTAGTAGACCAATTGGTTAGGATGGAGATACGAGCCAAGCCCGTGACTTAAAGGATAAGTTTTATACCTATCAAGATGTGATGACATTTAGGAATATCTTTTAGCATATTATTCAGTCTTGTATATACATCGTTAAATCATTTAGATCTCAACCATTGATTTATAAGGTTACTAGTATAAAAGGGAACACCTTCAGTTATATAAAGTATCTTATAATTTGTAATTTTTTTTCAGTTATATAGAGAATATTTTTTCAAATACTTTGTGTACTTGTTTTTCATTTTTTTTATAAAAATTTTTAAAGTTATTTAACACGTAAAATATAAATTTATAATTCTAAAAAAGCGCTAAAGTCGCATGGTTCTAAAAAAAAGATCAGTAACAGTTAGTTGTGCCAAGTTGAATCACACAATTAAGGCCATCTAATTTTTTCCACCCTCACTTCACCCACTATAAGACTAAAGACCAGGGGAAATGCCCCAAAATAGCCTATTTTTGAAATAAATATACTTTTATAGCCAATAAGTTAAAACTTAAACTTTACTAACTACAAAAAAATAACTTTTTGAGACTACATTACCCTCAAGCTCTCTCAACACTCTTAAGCCACCATTTTGTTTTTAAAACTACTCAATCTTATCTTCAAAAGTAATAAATCTAGTGTTTGTATTGTGATTTTAGAAGATTTGAAGCCCAAAAATAGTATTTGAGAGGTGAAATTTAGAAAAAGGTACGTTTTTAACTTATTTCTTTTTTATGTTAGTATTTTTTGTAAGAAATAAGAAAATAATCAGTAGATTTGAGTACTATGAGTTGAGAATAAGTAGATTTGGTTGAAAACGATCGTAAAAAGTTGAAAAACAGCAAAAAAATTGAATTTGGTGAAAGAAATACGAGAAAGCCAGAAATTCTCACATCGCACATGCGAGGCGAGGGGGAGGGCCTCGCGAATGGCCTTACACCATGAGGCATTTGCGAGACCCAACCTTGCGCATACAAGTACGCAGGACAGGGTCACTTGCGAGGCGGGTAATGTTATTTCCCGCCTCGCACGCTCTTCACTGATTTCTAGAATTTAATTTTTTTAATTAATTAAATATTATTTTAATAATTTTTCTTTTGTTATAGGTGATATTGAGTATAAGTCAATCTATATACTCTTTAGAGAAAGATGAGAGAGCTCTAACAATGGGGAAGAGAAATATACTAGATTTGATAACTTGAATATTGTGGTTCTAAAAAATGTTAATTATGAAGAGTTGTTAAATAAGGTGTGTTTTGCACTAGGAGTTGATAATGCAGAGCATAGAGTTTCAATGAAATTTCTATGGACACACAAAAGTATAAGTTAAGATCAATTGAGATTAAAGACAACAACGATATTTTGTTCTTTATGGGAATCAATAGAAGATTGTTATGTCTTATATGTGTACATTGGAACAAAGAACTCCTATATATGAAGAAAATCCACAAATGCCGATCCAGAATCAACCATTATGCACAGCTCCAACAATGCCAGCAAGAAATTGGACAGCTCCAACAATGCCAACTTTTGTGCATCCTATAAATACCATTAGTGACTATCATGATTATTCCCCACCTATGTTTAATGAAGACCCAACACATACTCTTTTGATAGTGAAACAGAGAATGATGTCGATGGTATTAGAATTATCGATGATGTGGAAGAAAATGAAGGACCGAATGAAGTTCAAGGTGGCAAGCATTATTTTGTTTCTAATACCTCCCTAATGAGGATGCACAGGCATATGCTTAAAGTAGAAGAAGAAATAAAGTTGAAGTAGAAAACTTTTTTCAGTTTCTTCCTCCAATACAACCATCGAATTTAGTGGTATCAAATATGATATCTAGTTTCAAAATTAGGGATGTGTTTGTTGGGAAGTTGTATGATAACAATCGTGAACTTTATGAGGCTATTAGCATGCTAGCACTGAAGGGTAGTTAGAGTTTCAAAGTGTCAATGTTTACTAAAGATCAATTTGAGGTAAAAGTGATGACGAAGGATGTAAATGGCGAGTACGTGCAGTGTCGACGAAGGTGAAGCAACATTTCAATATGTGTAGGATTGATGGGGTTCACATATGTCAGCTAAATCGGTTGCGTGATGGTCACCGGAGGATTCTTAACAATGATATCAAAAATAAGTTTGCATCAGTTAGTAAAGTTTACAGACTCAAGGAGATCCAAGCCGACATATAGAAAAAGTTTAGATTTTGGATAACGTATCTCATTGCTCGGTAATCTAAGAAGCACGCATATAGGTTGATAGCTGGCTCTAGAGAGGCTTCGTTCATATTACTCCAACATACTGCTATGTGTTGGAACAACAAAACTCGTGTATGGTTACTCATATAGTAATTGATGACTGCAATCACTTTAAATATTTTTTTAGCATTGGGTTCATACATCAGGGGATTTCAGTCATCCATTAGGCCAATTATTGCAGTCGATGAAATATTTTTGAAAGGTTCATATATAAGAACAATGTTTGTGGTTGTATGTAAAGATAGAATCAAATATTTCCCTTAGCATAAAGGATTATTGATTTAAAGAATAATTCTTCTTGGACATCATGGGATTTGTATTTATCCCTTGAAAGAAAATTTGATCAACGGATACAAGATACCATCAAATAAGAGTAAGAAAGAGGATTTATGGATTCTTCTTTTGTTGTTACAAAGGCATATCACATCAAGGACTTTCGAGCAAATGAATAAGATGCAAGAGATGAAACCTAAAGCTGCAAAGTACTTGGACGAGGACATCGAATTCCCAAAATAGGTGAGAACAATGAGAGCTTTCAGAAGATATGATATCATGACTACCAACATTGCAGAAAGCATAAATGCAATTGCAAAAGATGCACGTAAATTGGTTGAGTGGATTCGAGAGTTAATGCAGAATTGATTTTGTCAGCGGAGGGAGGCAGCAAAAGTTATGACATCTAGCCTGATGAGTTGGGTATACGATAAGGTTTAAAAACATAATGATAAGTTCAGTTACATGATAGTTCATGTTGTAGATAATGCACAGATTGTTGTCAAGGATGGACTTCAAAATAGAATAGTGGACATCATCCATAAGTCATGTAGTTGTCAAAAGTTTGAGTTTCGCTAGCTATCGTGTGCTCATGCTCTCGCGCTATGCAAGCAAACTAATTTAAATTATCAGAGTTTGTGTTCAGCCTATTACACGTCAGAAAGCTTATTGTGTGCATATAGTGAACCAGTAAATTTAGTTGGTCATACATCAAATTGGATTGTTCCTGATGAGTTGAGAAATGCCAACATCTAACCTTCTATTGTACATCAGCAATCAGGGAGGCGTAGGACCAGACAAATTCCATCGCAAGGGAAGAAATTGATAAAAAATGTGTGCAGTCAGTGTAAGCAGCATGGACATAATCGCGCAACGCATTGAAATTCTGTTGCGTTGCGTAGCAATTAATAGTATCTATTGTCATCTTATTTCTACAAGCCTATTGTTAGTTTTTAATTGCTTACATTAATTTTAATGTGCTTGAATTTGATATATAAATATATAAATATATAAAAATAAGTTAATACATAATATAAATAATACCAAAATAAACTATATTTCTTAGTTACGTGCATATATTCATAAAGATATGGCTAGGGGTGGGCAAAAAACTGAAAAACCGAACCGGACCCGAAAAACCGAACCGAATTGGTCGGTTCGGTTCGGTTTTTCTCTTGGTCGGTTCGGTTTTCGGTTTTTTATTTTAAAAACCGAAAAAACCGAATTTAAAAAAAAAAATTTAAAAAAAATTTAAAAAAATTAAAAAAAAATTAAAAAAAATTATAAAACCGAACCGAACCGAACCGAACCGACCCAAACCGAACCGAAAAACCAAAACCCGAACCGAACCGGTTCGGTTCGGTTTTTGATTTTTCGGTTTTATTTTTCAAAAACCGACCGGCTCGGTTCGGTTTTCGGTTCACACTAAAAACCAAACCGAACCGGATTTGCCCACCCCTAGATATGGCCATCTTCTCTTTAAAAAATAGGCCATGTCAAGTCCAAATTCCAATGGCATACCCAACATTAAAAACTAAATAAATATACATATATAGACCCCGCAATCCCCACTCCTGACTTGTTGCTGTGGCACACCCTTCTTTACTATAACTATATCAAAAAATGATAGATCATCACCCTTTAAATCAAGTCCAAAATTAAGGACTCTACATCCTGCCAAATAATATGAGAGTAACATGCAAAAGGTGCTATGCGCATTTCTAACACCCCTTCAGCATATCCTTTTATGCTAGAATAATATTGTCACCTTCTTTTGTACCAAGTTTACATTCGTCACAATCCAATGTTGCTGTTTGTAATTAACTGATATGTAGGTCTACATATGAAAGAATATTGTTATGTTAGTGCAAGTTAACATTTAGAAAAAAAAATGATTATATTTAATGTTTTGTAAATATTAGTTTGTCAACATATGCCCATGGTTTTCCGTCATGTAGGCCTTGTTTTATCCCCATCCATATACAAGAAATGAAGGGTCCCAAGTAATGTTAGCGAATGAACCATCACATGTTTCATCTATAAATTTACAAGACTCATACATTTACAGGAACACTAAAATATAAGTAAATGTTAAAGTCAAAAGTGTAACGTAAAGAGGAATGAACAAACTTAGGAAGAATTACGTGTCCATAACCGTGTAGCGTTAGGGCAATGACTCTTTATAATTGCACTAACGCTAATGAATGAAGTATAAATACTCGTTGATATGCTGCAAAATGATTTGGTTATATGTTTTGAATAATAAATAACAACAAAATTAATTACTAATGTACTTACAGAGTCGTTAAGCCAGTTTTTTAAAATCTGCATAAAGAACTTTGGGTTAGCATCAATTCCAGGTAGACATGCAAGAACATTGGGAGTCTTGAGTTAGGGATCACACTGTGAACGAACAGTCGAGTCTATGTCTCACATTGGATTGACCTCTTCATCCTTCACATTTGCATCAGGATAGACTTCGTCTTCAAGCTTCCTCTTATTATTGTCTCGTTTAGGCAGGAGATTTGTAAATGATATGTTCAAAACCCACGTGGGTTTGTATTATTGCCCAAAACTACCCATGCCTCGAGCCACATCAAGTGGTATAATTTGGATACTATCAGGGGAGTTAGGCTGGAATGCGTAACAATATTGTTGTTGATTAGAGCCCGGGCTTAGAGTATGCATGTCCTTAGTAATATCATATTAATTCTGAAACAAAAAAAATGTAATAGTTAAAATCTTTAAAATTTGCAAGTCATATCAATTGAAAGTATTGCATCATCATTTTAATCTCATTTATGATATCGTACCAAGCTTGATCCACTCTTTATAAGATGAACTTTCTATCATCGTCCATTCGTTATAGCAACTCAGTCTTATCCACTTTTAATTGCTCTCATAGCTCATTAGTCCCCTATACTACATTGTTAGACGCTGTGGTAGTATGTTAAGGTTATGGAACATAATCATATTTTGTTATAAAATAAGTTTAGTGATTACTTTTATGGTTGCTAAGAAATTACATTAAGTAAATTGTTAAGAGTTTATACCGTTGCTCTAAACACTTTCGAGGCTTCATCTATGTCCACATCTGCATCCACATTGCTGCGGGGGTGACTAAATAGAATGGAGCAGATTAGAGGTTGTACATGACCTGCATATAGCAGGTTCTCAGCATAAATCCCCGATGGGATCCCTGAGTTAAAAAACCTCTGGATAACATTTTACTGTGATTCATGTTCTGTTGGTTCTAGCCTACGATGTACTACAACAGCCTTTAAAATCAAAAGTTAAAAATTTATATATCACAATTGAAATCTATGTATTTAATAGTTATAAAATTATATAGACAATGAAATAAAGTGAAGTAAAACATACTTGCTCATGGTTTAAAAATATTTCTTCAATATCTGTCAATTGCAGAGTTCTCCGACTCATTCAGTTTAACATATGAGAAGCGGTTAGTAACTCGATGTGTAACTGCTTCCTCATAGACTGGTATAGCCTTGTATACCCTCACCTAATAATTAATTAAGAACAATAAATAAAACTTTATAATAGTATATAACTACATTCAGAATCAATAATAAGGCCTTACTTACGTACCAAGAAAGCTAATAAAAAGCCTAACACAATGTATTTCTCTTTATTATTTGTAGGGCCAATTATTACTTTGTTCAACTTTTCAAATCACACTGTGCTAAGTGAGTAATATAGGATGGACCACAGTCGATGTTGCAATTTTCTCTTCAAATCTTGAGTAAGCGGGTAATCTTTTATCTGCAACCTTGTAATCAATACAAACTCCATGCTGAAGAATTGAATCCGCTTACCACCAATTAGGAACCATAGTTTCTCGTGCAACTTAAAAGTATGTACCTGTCGTAATAAAACTTGATGCACCAACATGCGCAAAAAAAAAAAACAGTAGATCGTAAATTCAAAAAGTGTCCCATACAAGTTTCCTTGAACATTATGAACTGATTTTCATTCAACATATTTTTTTATAGTAGTAATCGCCTTCAAATTCACAATTATTGACACAGTTGCAGAAAAAAATTCCTCCTTCACAATTTTGTATTCTTTAAAAACATATTTCTTCCTACAAAATTAATGAAAATTTAACTTAGCACAAATAAACATATTATAACAAATAATTAAAAAGAATAAAATAATAACAATAAATTTATTATGATTGTTAATATTCTTTTGGGAATTTAAATATTTATTATTAATTTTTTTAGAAATTTTTAATACTAATAATTTGTTTTTAAAAAATTTAAATAATTATATTAATAATTATTACTGTTTTTGAAATTTAAATGTTTATTTTTTATTTTGAAATAATTATTATTAATTTCAGATTTTCAAATAATTTTTTTTCCAGAGTTTTAAATTATTATTATATCGGGAAATAATAATAATTTTCTTAGAATTATAAATAATTATTATAATTTTTTTGAATTGTAAATAATTATTATAATTTTTTTGAATTGTAAATAATAATTATTGTATTTTGGAATTTTAAAAAATATTAATATTTTTAATTATTACTATTATTATTCCATAATTTAAAATTTATAAAATAAATTATTTTGGATTTTAAATATTAATTATTATTTGTTGCATTTTCAAATAATATTTATTATTATTATTGGAATATTCCATAATTTAAATTTTATAAGAATAAATTATTTTAGATATTAAATATTAATTATTATTTGTTGCATTTTCAAATAATATTTATTATTATTATTGGAATATTCCATAATTTAAATTTTATAAGAATAAATTATTTTAGATATTAAATATTAATTATTATTTGTTGCATTTTCAAATAATATTTATTATTATTTTTTGAAATTTAAAATAATAATTATTTATTTTGGAAATTTAAATAGTTATTATTAATTTTCTCAAATTGTTAAATAATAATTATAATTTTCTTTAAATAAAATAAAATTATAATTATAATAATCTTTTTTTTCATTTTCAAATAATAATGATAATTATTTTTTTAGAATTGTTAATAATTATTATATTTGTGCATTATAAATAATAATTATTGTTTATGGAATTTATATATTTATTATCAATTTTTAGAAATTTTAAATTTTTAGTAATTATTTTTTCACAAATTAAATAATTATTATTATAAATTATTATTTTCAAAATTGTAATTATTTCTTTCAAAAAAATTAATTTTTTTTAATTAATAATTAAATTAAAAGATTAAAGATAATAAATTTTAATAATGTTGCATATGCGCGAGTCGCATATATATATCATGCGACTCCCGCACATGCAACATGTACGTAGTCACATGTATATATGTTTAGGCTTGTGACTCGCGCACGTGCTGCGAGTCTCAAGTTGTAGAAGCTTGTGCGTTTTGTGTGAGATGTTCACGCATGTCACGTGAAACAGAGCCATTATTCTTTATTGTCTTTCTCAACTATTTTCGTAGGATTTTTCATTTTTTTCTAAGTTTTTTGGACGGTTTAAGATATATTTATACATTTTTAATCTATTTTACTTAAAATCTATTTATTTTTATTTTTTTCTAACAAAAATATTACATAAATAAAAAAAAAATAGAGAAACTTATCAATCTTATGTCATTTTTTAATTTTTCATCGATCAAATCAACGTTTTAATTTTCAATCTTTACAATATTGTTAAAAGAACTATCAATCTACTTGTTTTTAATTTGATTATTTAATTTTTTTTTTAAATATTGAGAATGTATAAAAAAAATGTCAAAACTAATATTGTCCAAAAATTTTAAGTTTAGCTAATAAACATAAAAAAAATAAAAATAACAGAGAGTTAAAATAAACTTTTAATAAAAGTACGGACTATTTTGGGCCATTTCCCAAAGATGAGATTATAATAAATATTGCACCTTCGAATCAAATTCGTGTAACCCAATACCAAACAAAGCTGCTAAAAAGGCACTTAACCAAACCCTCTCCTCTCTTAATATATTTATATATAAACCCGTCTTTGAATTCCATTTTACTCTCTTCTACTTCTACGCTCACACTCCTCATGGCTGGCACTACGTCTCTCATTGCCTGGTCTCTCTCTCTCTCTCATTACTCTTAAGCTTTCTCTTTCTCTGGCGTTATTGATTCTTTTGCTGTCTTGCTAACGCATAATTCTTCTCTTCAGGGGCTCAGGAGAAGATGGGCAATTAGGAATAGGGAACAACGAAGAGAAAGAATGGGTTTGCGTCGTCAAAGCTCTCGAGCCCTACGAAGTCCAGTCAGTTGTTGCCGGTAGCCGTAACTCCCTCGCCATTTGTGATGACGGCAAGGTCTTTTCCCTTTTCGCTTCTACAATAATGCTTATATCTTTTTATGTCTTATTTTTTAAATAAGATTTTCTTTTTGATTTATTTTTTTAATAGTTGTTTACATGGGGGTGGAACCAAAGAGGGACCTTGGGTCACCCACCCGAGACCAAGACTGAAAATGTTCCCAGCCAGGTTAAGGCTCTTGCTAATGTCGAAATTGTTCAGGTAATTTTGTTTTTGTTCCGTACAGCTACTATTTAGAACTTCAAATACGTGCTATTGGTATTAACTTGAGTTGAAATTGGAAGTGTAAATTTTGGGTTCTTAATTTCAGGCTGCTATTGGTGGGTGGCATTGTTTGGCTGTTGATGATCAAGGCCGAGCCTATGCCTGGGGTGAGTAATTATCATCTGATCTTCTATATGTGTTGGTTTGTCGTTAACAGGATGTGGTACAAATGAAGACTCAGGTAAAGTTGGTGGCATTTGATTTGTTATCAGAAAATGGATTTTAGGATACAAGTTAAAACTTCTGGATATAGTTTCAATACAGTCTTTCCAAAAAGAGAGTGAAAATGACTGTTTTAATGTTCTAAGATTTCAAATTGGTTTTTAGAATTTTATCTAATTATGTCTTAAAAAACTCTCAACAAAAAGCCTTTTTTTTTTAAATACCCAGAAGCCCCTCAAGCCTTCTGTGTTTACCCTGCCACCTTGATAGTCAGGAAACTCGTAGGATGTAAATATCCAAGTCAAGTGAGCCCAAGGAAGTTTGAACTCCTGACCTCTTGGTTTTAACCAAGAGTCTTTATCACTGAACCAATCCCCTTGGGGTTCAACAAAAAGCTTTTTCATTAAGTATTTTTATTCCAAAAACTAAGAGTTATATATGGATTCGAAATCAAACAATCACTTGGATATTCAGCCCCTCTTTTGGAAATAATGCAAGTAAAAAGAGTAAAAGAAAGTTCTCCAACTGTTCAACAAATTAAAAAGAGAATTACACAATATATGTTTATTTGAAAGGTAATTAGTGTTTAATATTTGTGATGAAATGCAATGTTGGGAAGTATGTGTGACACAGGTGGGAATGAGTATGGGCAATGTGGTGAAGAACCTGAGAGGAAAGACGATACTGGTAGGCCTTTGAGAAGGGATATTGTTATTCCTCAGCGCTGTGCCCCGAAACTCGTAGTTCGTCAGGTGATTTGCTTGTATTAGTTTTTCTTTTCTTTTTTTAAAAGATTTTGATCACTTGGTAGGATGTCTACTTCTTGTTTCTTCATCACCTTGTATGGTATGGATGTGTTTTGCGGTATACATATCTGGGCTATTGTTAATATGAGGTTCCAGCATGCATTTAGCTTGCTCTTTTTTCAAGATTCATCTGCGGAATCTTGTTTCAGACCCAATCATTTTATTTCCAAAGTCAGATAATAGTGCAGGGATTGCTAAATGTGTCTGACTCAAAATGTTGTGTAATATGTCTCATAAAAGTCAATTGTACTAAAATTATAACCAAGAAGATTCCACAATCCACAGCCGTAAACATAAGGATATTTGTTTTCCCAAAAGATTCAGGCATGTTTCTTGTGATCATGTGAAGCAAAACTAGTAGTTCTTCCTAATATTCTTGATAATAGCATTTTATGTTGTGCCTAACTCAGTTGTTTAGTATAGCTATTTTGTTTTACAATCTATGTTTATTTGTAACTGTGCCTCATATGTTCTATAATACTGCTTCAATTCTATTTTATTCATTTATTAACTGCATTATTTTTTATTTGTGATTTTCTGTTATTGAATTTGTGGATAACTCGTTCAAGGTCTGGTTTATATTTCTCATATTGGGGTGGTGAAAACTTCAAGACTTCTACCAGACATGTGCACTCAAAGCCTTTGACTTGTATCTACTGATGCTGCTTTCCCTGGATTAATATTTGCAATTTTTCAATTGCTTGTACTATAGGTGGCAGCAGGGGGCACTCACTCTGTGGTGCTTACACGCGAAGGACATGTATGGACCTGGGGTCAACCATGGCCTCCTGGGGACATGTATGCTCGTCTTTGATTTACTTCTCCAGCCTTGTTTTCAAGATTCCTTTACCTATTTATCTAATCATCCTTTTGGAGTGTACCTTGATTACTTGCTGCATGCCTATAAGTAAATCTATGTGCTTATTTCAGAAAGCAAATTTCTGTTCCTGTGCGAGTACAAGGTCTTGAAGAGGTGAAGCTTATTGCTGTTGGGGCATTTCATAATTTGGCTCTACAGGAGAATGGGACATTGTGGGCATGGGGTAACAATGAATATGGACAACTTGGAACTGGGGATACCCAACCAAGATCTCAACCTATTCCTGTCCAAGGGCTTGCAGGTCTCACTTTGGTATGCATCTCATTGTATATGTATAGATCATTGGAAGTAGCATGATATGTAGACTTTCGGCTGAAAAATATGAATTCTAAAGATGTGATATTACAGATAAATCAGGGAAAAATCAGATAGCTACTCTTTTTTCCTACTGGTGCCTTACTGGTTCAGAGATTTTTATGATGTCTTCACCTTCTTGTTGATTAGTAGTTCCAGCTTAGTCATCCTCAATTTTGGTTATTAATTTGTTGCCAAGATGGGTATAATGTGGTGGGTCTTTTCAGTACAATGATTATTAAATGGCCAGGCCTATCTGCTTGCTGTTACATCCCTTCTCAAATAGTCTGATTGCTGTCCATCTATATGTGCTTCTAGGTAGATATCGCTGCTGGAGGGTGGCATTCTACTGCATTGACTGATGACGGAGAGGTATTCTATTTGGTTGTGCTCTAATTTTAAAGATTATTCATAAAGAGCTTTGTTCTTAATGCTAAAGTTTGAAATTTTGATAACCCAACCGCATAAACCTACAAATATGTATGGAATATTTGAATTTATGGTGGTGATATTTCTGTCTTGAGACCTCAAATTTTCCTGGTCATGTCTTGAAGCAAGCATCCATTTGATTTAGGTTTTCTTTACTGTTTTTGATGGTTGTATTGAGCTTCTAATACTGCTGGAAGGTGTCTTTACTAAGACAGCAGGTCCCAGAGATTGGATGCATTTATTTTTCTTTTTCAAATTCTTGATTTATTTTTGGATCTGCAAATGGAAATTAGTGGGTCCAAAGAATGAGGAGGTCTTTTCCTTAAATGTTTAGAATGCTTTATGTGTTGATTTCTCATATTGTCTTCTTGACAATCAATTGGTGAAAGAAATTGGAGGACAATAACTTTACATTATATTAGGTAGCTCTTTTTGGTAAAAGAAGTAGAATGAAAGTAAACTTTTGGAAATCACAATGTGTGACTAAATTGAAGAATCAAAATTTTGTTGAACTATATTAATATCAAAATAAATGTAGTGACCTGCGACCATTAGTTTCTATTGCTGTTTTAGGTAAGAAAACAACAAGGGTAATTTGTCACTTTCATTCTCTATGGTATTTTTACTGTGAACATGATTTTTCTGGAGGTTGTGATATGCGTAAACTGTCAGCAGTTTCCAAGATCTTAATCATGTAGAACATGCAAGTTATCAAATAACTTCCCATCTTATGATTTCTGTTCAGGTGTATGGTTGGGGAAGAGGGGAGCACGGTAGGCTTGGCTTTGGGGATAATGACAAGAGCAGTAAAATGGTGCCCCAAAAAGTTCAACTTTTAGCTGGGGAGGACATCGTTCAGGTGCCATCTAGTTAACGATTTTATGTTTAAATCCGATTAGATTGGTTGGAGTAAAGGGTGTCTAAAAGACTGGGGATGAATATATATTTTAAGTATAATGTGTTTGGAATGGTGTTATGGTGTGGGATCATTATTTTTGGCTACGTCCTTCTATGAAATTTCTCAGAGGTTGATTTGTTCCTTAAAATGCTACAAGAAGTAAATACATGCCTTTCCACATCCCCATTCCTTGCCTCTTAATAAAGTTTTAAAGTTGAATTATTCTGTTTATGATCCAGGTTTCTTGTGGTGGGACTCACTCGGTTGCTTTGACACGTGATGGGCGCATGTTTTCAGTGAGTATTCTCAACATTTTTTTTAATGTTGTTAGAAGGAACTGTAGCAGTGACAGCTTGTAGTTGTATGATAACGGCGGAAGTGGTGCTCAATTGTGCCAGTGTCACTTTTAGCACTGAATATGGTATATATAACTTGTTGGCTACGGAGGGGAGCAGCACTGGCAGATGGAGTTGGTGCAAAAGTTTGGGTGGGGCAATAATTATGGGACAAATATGGGATTAGCTTTCAAAAAGAAAAACTGAATTTATTGTTAAATAGGCATAAATGCAATTTTTTGGGTGGAAATTAGAATTCCAATTTTGTTAACAAGGGAAGATGAGTTGTTATATGAGTAAGTGTTGCCTTGGCGATGTTTCGCCTTGCCTTTGCGAAGGTTGATGTAAAGAGTCTTTTCCTCTTAATTTGAATTTGCTCTTTATCTAAACTATGCTACACTGACTACATTGCGAGGATCAAAACTATGCTACACAGTTACTACATTGCAAGGTGTCTACTTGTATAATGTGTGGATCATTCCTGATTAACACTATAAAGTTCAGATCAGAGGAAAATCTAAACCCCCACTTTGGATCAATTAATTGGTTTGAACATTATAATTTATCATTCTTGACAACTGATATTTGTATTGGTAGTTTGGACGAGGTGACCATGGGCGCCTTGGATATGGGAGGAAGGTAACAACTGGTCAGCCATTGGAAGTACCGATAAATATACTGCCTCCAAGGAATGTTGGAGTGGGACCTGAAGGACGGTGGATTGCTAAACTGGTTGCTTGTGGGGGACGCCATACTCTGGCAATAGTAGAATGGCAAACCAAGGAATCCAAGTAGTTGATGATAAGTAGAGGATGCTGTCTCTGTTAAACTAAGTAAATCCAGTTAAATCATCAAAGTAGTTGATGATATTAAACTCGTTGCTTGTGGCTGGTAGCTAAATCGCCAACTTACTTTTCTATACTATGTCAATTTGTGTGTTTTGTAACAAGTTGAATTTGGATTGTGTGGCAATAATCTTTGAGTAAATTTCACTGCATGTGGTGGTATTTAGTGGGTTTCAAGCACGCTGAGATATAAGTCCCATATCTATTAGTATGAAGAGTCGCATGAATCATTTTGCCCAAAGTCCCATGATTGCAGCCCGAAAATATGAAGCCCATGATAACAATTCCAAATGGGCTACAATTTCTCGCCTCACCAACGACTTCCAAATCTTAAATTTTACGTTACATCGTTAGGTTAAATTGGTGATAAAAGCTTGGGTTGCTTCATTTTCACGTCATCAAATTGGATGATGATTGAGGTGGCTTGGAATCTTAGTTAATTAGTCAATTTATAGTGATCAATAAGAAAATATTATTATAGGTAGGATTATTGAACCTATTGTAATAGTCTATTAATTATTTTATAATTAATTATTATCATTATTATTATTATAAAAACAATAATAATTAATTAAAAAATTTAAATAAAAATATTTTAACTCATTATATATATCTTTAAGCTAATTTATAGAACATATTTAATTTACATTCATGTATTGTATTTTTAGAATTAATTTGTAGTAGTATATATTAATTTTTAAAGAATTTTAACAAAAATATTTGCAAAACTTTGACTGTTAAAGAGAAAAAAAAATTGGTGGTTAAAATTAAATTAACCATTAATGTGTAATAAATTTTTTAAATACTTGCATTTTAGAAGTTAAAGATAGCATATACTCTTTTGAAGAGAACATTGTGAATGCCTTTTTCTTTTTTCTTTTCTTTTATACCATACATGTGTCTTCAAACGATGAAATGACCAAATTCATGTTTTCAACACAAGTTTGTTCATTTTCATGACATTAATAATAAAAAACTTTTATGGCTGAGCGATTGGAATAAATAAAATATCGAGTAAGCAACGTCCAACAAGCACTAGTGGTCTAGTGGTACAATAGTACCCTGCCACGGTACAGACCTGGGTTCGATTCTCGGCTGGTGCAATATTATTCGAGCTGTGAGGATTCTTTGCCTCTTGTGATGATAGGGTCCTATCACCGCCGTCTGATTCTTCCGACGAAATGAGCGCATCTGAGCTCGGTCTAACCCTTTTTTTTTGCCTTCTTTAAAAATAATATAATTAATAGCGTGCTGCGTGTAATTCTATTTTAGTTGATAAAGTCATAACGATTCTTTAAATGATGGACGCAATGACAATTGACAACGAAATTTTATTCCAAATTTTAATATTTATATGGACTTGTAGAGAATATGGTTATATATTTACAAACTTTAAAAGATTAATAAACAAATAATATTTGAACCTAAATTTCAACTAATTCATTATTTAGTAAAATTAATAAATTCAAATTTTAATGTGAGTTTTTATTTTTAAAAAAACTTACAGAGTATTATGGTAGTTTTGCTTTTCATTTTTTGGAACACTAATTCTAGTTCCTTTCGATATCTAGAAATATTCAAATGGAAACGAAGTACATTGAAAATAAACTTTTTTTTTAAAGAAAACTAATGATATTTCAGTTGAACAAATTTACTGAAACTCTTCCAATTTCTGTACAAACCAACATAACGATGCTATGGCAGAGTCCTATGATTAATAATAAAAACAAAAAAGTTAACTCTCGTATTAATAGTTTCTACAAATACTTCTCATGTTATTTCTGAAACCAGCAGAAGAAATTCTCACCAACCGTTTTCCTCTGTGCCCTCCAAATATTATCTCCTTGCATACAAGACTGTAAGAGATGTATTGCACCCAAATCTTCAGAGAAATAAGAAAGAACACACAGTTTTCTAGTCAGTTAAAACCAGCTGATCTAAATAGTTTGAGATATTAAAATTGATTAGGAAAATGGAAATTAATTTAAATGAAGACAAAAAAGTTTCAATGTTGAAATTTAACTTTGATACCATGTTAAGTAATTAAAAAATGAGATTAAAAAGTGTAATATTAATATTAGAGACAAGTCCAATATAATGTAAGTCAGAATGCCATATAAAAAGTGGAAGAAGACGATAAAGAGAAGCTTGCGGGGGTGATTTTGTTAACCATTGACGTATTTGTCAATAGAGAATAGTTAGCTAAGTATGATCAAATGTACTAAAAAGTTCACAACTAAAAGAGGATTGATAGGGCATCTACCATCTCTCATAATCGCCATTTTTTAAAGCTCAAGGGGTAATACAATCTTGAAATGAAGACAAAATATAAAGCGTGGTTTAAATTTAACTGAGAAAGGATAGATAATAAATGGACTTCTTGCAAGTTGCTGATGCCAAAAAGGTCTTATTGGTTTACGTGATTTCTTGTCGAAGGTTTAAAGATACAGGTGTGTGACTGTTAGAGGCGTATAATGTGCCTTGGCCCTTAACTTGGAGAGATTTTTGTGGACAATTTGGTACGAATTTTGATGTCCTAGTTTGAGATTGGTTTGTCTTGTCTTTGTCCTTGGGATTCACGTGAAAAGACATGCATGACTTTATCATATTACAATCATGTATTCCAACTTTCCAAGTCAAAATAAATTTTATAATTAAAATCTGTCAAAAAGATGAAGTTGCGGCAAAGATCTCGCTTGTTCTGCGAACATTGTAAGGAGATACAACAAAGTTGTTGAATTGAGTAAATGATAGAATTAGTCATATTTTTTGAATTACTTCTGAAATCATTTTATAATAAAGTAATGGAGCTTAATTGCTTCTAGAATCAGTTATAACAAATAATGGAACTTAATTGTATCAGGTCATAAGCACAAGTGATGAGCTTGAGAAAGCCTCTCAAATGTTATGTTAAGGTGGCACACATGTGTCAGAAGATGATTGGTTGGTGGCTCCTACATAAGAGTGTTTAATAGTTTTTGTCAAAATTAGTTAGAGTTTTTTAACTTATATTATGGATCAAATGATTGTTAAGCTTTGTAACTATAAAAATACAGTACACAATATAATAAAATAAATCCAAAAATTTAGAAACTTTGCCCTCAAACCTTTCTCAGAAATTTTCTTATCAGCCAAACACTAAAACTTCCTGCTACCTGCACTTTCTTTACATGGTGTCAAAGCTACTCTGGCCAATGCTCACATTACTAATATCAATCTTGCTACTATAAACACAAATGCACTAATAACTCAAAATTACAATTTTTCATCAATTGTGAAACTCACGAGAATAAACTATGTAATTTAAAAATCTCAAACACTTATTGCAATCATAGGTAATAGACTTGAAGGTTTCATCAATGGTAACAAAAAAATGCCAGATCAATTCATTACAATAATAGATCATGATCAGAACACAAGTTTGGTTGAAAATTTAGAATATGAAACATGGATTAGTAAGGATCAACTATTGCTGAGTTGGTTGTACTCTATGATTCATGATTTAATTCTATGTCTAATTATTGATAGCCAAAATTTAAGGGATCTGTGGTTATCAATGGAAAAGTAATTTGGTTTTGAATCCAAGGCTCGATCAATTCAGTTGAAGAGGAAGCTAGCAGTAATAAGTAAGGGTTCTCTCTCAATATCAAAATAATTCTTGAAAGTTAATAGCTTAGTGGATGAATTAGCTAATGCTCCAGTTAAGGATATAGAGTTTATTGAATATCTCATTAATAGTGTTGAACTAGAATATGATTTTATAGTAGTATTGATAAAAGTGTGCTAATTACCAGGGTGCATGCATGTGCAGCATGTTCATTATAATGCAATATGCGTGTCATACATACATATTTGCACAACGGAATTAGAAATTTAATTTTCTAGAACAACAAACACATTTAAAATTTAAATTTCATTACTATAATGAAAATGAAGATCGAGAATCACCTAACAAAACTTTTGAAAATTACTGAACCGGAGTCCACTATGAAGCACACTCACCAGTAATTCTAGGATCCAACTGGGGTGAGCTTGAATCGCTGAAATAACAACTCCAATTTTCAACGATGGTGTTTAACTGTTAAATACCAAATGGTTAACTCTTTAACTATTGCTTAAACTCTTTAAACTTGGGATAATTAGTTAAATACTTTAACTAATTACATTTATTTCAAACCAAAGTAATTATTTCTGTTTATTCAACACTTGAACAAAACAAAACAAATTCATTCTTGCTTATAGATGGCCGGCCACCTTAGAATAGAGATGAAAATGAATAAACTCTTTTATTCTTACTTACAATACTTGAAAGCTTTCTCTCTCATTTTCCCATAAGGTGGCCGAACTTCAAAAAGCTTCTCAAAATGAAAACATGTTTTTATTTTATAGGTAAATTTGTTTCATTTGATAAGTGATAAAACGGCCCACAAAGACAAGCATCTCATACCTTGTTGTTTGCCAATTATTTCCTTTTTAGCATATAAAATATAAGACAAAAAATTTTGTCTCCATTTAAAAAGCAATGGCCGAATGCTTCACATGACAAAATTAAAACACATTTCAATTTATTTATTTTTCAATCAATTTGGTCAAGAACAAGGTCCCACCATACTTTGTCATGCCTATCCCTTCATTTTCTTTCTTTCCCTTTACTATTAATGGACTTTGTTGACAAAAAATTATGCAAGACACCTCTTGCAAAAGACATATATGGCTAGCCATGTAGATATTTAAAAAGAAAATTTTATTTTTAATTAATTTTGTAATATAAAATCAACACTTGATTTATTAAACAATTGGCTCATGCCACCTCGTCTTTCCATTTAATATAATATTGATTTGACTTAGTAATAATTAATTAATTAACAAAATAATTTTGTAATTAACTAATGATTTTGCTTATCTCATAAACAATATCATTTTGGTCATATCCAAGTCAAACATTTAAGGGGTCCAAATTTGTGCCACTTGTCATCATCTCATTGGTCAACAACTCTTGTTCACCTATTAATATACTTAAATCTTAAGTCTTGACACGTGTACATCCTGAGGGAATCAGAAACAAATATCTTGATTTACTGTAATTTACTGGATTAAATTATTCAATCTAATACGCTGCTTCAGTGCACAATAAGTATACTTTATATTGTGGGACTCCCTAGGTCCATGCCTAATTCGTCAAATGAAACTCTTCTATAAGTTCTTGAATGATGCCTCACACACACGTCGCGGATATTACAAATCAATGTGTTAAATCATATAAGACGAGGTCATGACATATTTGTATAATCATTCCGTTGCCTATATCTTGGAAAAACAGAGGTATAGATCACCACCGTCAAATCTCCATATGCTTATAGATGGCCGGCCACCTTAGAATAGAGATGAAAATGAATAAACTCTTTTATTCTTACTTACAATACTTGAAAGCTTTCTCTCTCATTTTCCCATAAGGTGGCCGAACTTCAAAAAGCTTCTCAAAATGAAAACATGTTTTTATTTTATAGGTAAATTTGTTTCATTTGATAAGTGATAAAACGGCCCACAAAGACAAGCATCTCATACCTTGTTGTTTGCCAATTATTTCCTTTTTAGCATATAAAATATAAGACAAAAAATTTTGTCTCCATTTAAAAAGCAATGGCCGAATGCTTCACATGACAAAATTAAAACACATTTCAATTTATTTATTTTTCAATCAATTTGGTCAAGAACAAGGTCCCACCATACTTTGTCATGCCTATCCCTTCATTTTCTTTCTTTCCCTTTACTATTAATGGACTTTGTTGACAAAAAATTATGCAAGACACCTCTTGCAAAAGACATATATGGCTAGCCATGTAGATATTTAAAAAGAAAATTTTATTTTTAATTAATTTTGTAATATAAAATCAACACTTGATTTATTAAACAATTGGCTCATGCCACCTCGTCTTTCCATTTAATATAATATTGATTTGACTTAGTAATAATTAATTAATTAACAAAATAATTTTGTAATTAACTAATGATTTTGCTTATCTCATAAACAATATCATTTTGGTCATATCCAAGTCAAACATTTAAGGGGTCCAAATTTGTGCCACTTGTCATCATCTCATTGGTCAACAACTCTTGTTCACCTATTAATATACTTAAATCTTAAGTCTTGACACGTGTACATCCTGAGGGAATCAGAAACAAATATCTTGATTTACTGTAATTTACTGGATTAAATTATTCAATCTAATACGCTGCTTCAGTGCACAATAAGTATACTTTATATTGTGGGACTCCCTAGGTCCATGCCTAATTCGTCAAATGAAACTCTTCTATAAGTTCTTGAATGATGCCTCACACACACGTCGCGGATATTACAAATCAATGTGTTAAATCATATAAGACGAGGTCATGACATATTTGTATAATCATTCCGTTGCCTATATCTTGGAAAAACAGAGGTATAGATCACCACCGTCAAATCTCCATATGCTTATAGATGGCCGGCCACCTTAGAATAGAGATGAAAATGAATAAACTCTTTTATTCTTACTTACAATACTTGAAAGCTTTCTCTCTCATTTTCCCATAAGGTGGCCGAACTTCAAAAAGCTTCTCAAAATGAAAACATGTTTTTATTTTATAGGTAAATTTGTTTCATTTGATAAGTGATAAAACGGCCCACAAAGACAAGCATCTCATACCTTGTTGTTTGCCAATTATTTCCTTTTTAGCATATAAAATATAAGACAAAAAATTTTGTCTCCATTTAAAAAGCAATGGCCGAATGCTTCACATGACAAAATTAAAACACATTTCAATTTATTTATTTTTCAATCAATTTGGTCAAGAACAAGGTCCCACCATACTTTGTCATGCCTATCCCTTCATTTTCTTTCTTTCCCTTTACTATTAATGGACTTTGTTGACAAAAAATTATGCAAGACACCTCTTGCAAAAGACATATATGGCTAGCCATGTAGATATTTAAAAAGAAAATTTTATTTTTAATTAATTTTGTAATATAAAATCAACACTTGATTTATTAAACAATTGGCTCATGCCACCTTGTCTTTCCATTTAATATAATATTGATTTGACTTAGTAATAATTAATTAATTAACAAAATAATTTTGTAATTAACTAATGATTTTGCTTATCTCATAAACAATATCATTTTGGTCATATCCAAGTCAAACATTTAAGGGGTCCAAATTTGTGCCACTTGTCATCATCTCATTGGTCAACAACTCTTGTTCACCTATTAATATACTTAAATCTTAAGTCTTGACACGTGTACATCCTGAGGGAATCAGAAACAAATATCTTGATTTACTGTAATTTACTGGATTAAATTATTCAATCTAATACGCTGCTTCAGTGCACAATAAGTATACTTTATATTGTGGGACTCCCTAGGTCCATGCCTAATTCGTCAAATGAAACTCTTCTATAAGTTCTTGAATGATGCCTCACACACACGTCGCGGATATTACAAATCAATGTGTTAAATCATATAAGACGAGGTCATGACATATTTGTATAATCATTCCGTTGCCTATATCTTGGAAAAACAGAGGTATAGATCACCACCGTCAAATCTCCATATGCTCATCCATGAACCTATCTCTAGATTTGTATTTTGATAAATAATATATGCAAATACTTTTACGTTAATGTTTAACCCTATAGAAAACTCTTTTCCATGGTTAAATACTTGTGTTCACAAAAAGTCCTAAAATACAATCTCGAAGCATCGGAATATACAACTCCCTTATGAGAGCTGACGGATCCTATATCTATGCATACTGAACTCGATGAGCATCGGACCATACCTAGTAACACGAAGCAGTCAAACTATGAAATGTCTCTAACATCTGTAGAACCAAAGTATAGTGGATCACTCATAAGCCCATTGTGACGCTCAGGTCAAAAGATCACGAATACTGCTCAACTCAAGAGGACTCACCATTCATGGCTTCATAGAATGTCTATTAGCTGCCTCGTGTCTATTCAGTATCTAGTCCTGATTGAATACCCGCATGCCTATATGAGCTCCAAACTCATGGTCAGCTAAGAATAATCATCTGTACCTTATAGATATAGACATACACTGATCTATATGAAAGGGATTCATCGACAAGCTCGCATCGATGAAAATAAATCAGGAATATAGTGTTTAAGAACATACTTGCATAATGACATTTTCTAGCACTTATTACAACTATATTATTACTAGTATATTCTCATATCTTTGTCCAATTACAGACAATGCTCTAACTCTTTAGATATGATTGACTCTTATAACTTACTAACTCTTAGCAATGCTAACTCTTAGCATTTATAACTCTCAACTCTGTCAACTCTTAGTACTGATCTAAAATCTTTTAGACTAGATCTGAACTCTTTCAAATCATACAATGTCTGTAATGTTACAAGTATTGTACAATGTGTATATTTAATATTAATGATTTTATACAAAATGTTTATTGTATAAATATTAAATAATTAATATTTATACAATATTAGAATGACAGGTAAGCACCAGCTCCAACAATTGATAACTAGTAAACTTGGAAAAATCAGTCTAAACAAAGCCTATAGCATGCTCTTGAATTAAGAAAGTAGGAACATGCAAAATTCAGGAAAAGAAATAGTTCAGAATAACTTTTCAACAAATTTTGTCCAGAAGAATCAAAAGAAATGAGGATTTAATAATTTTGGAAGAAGACATGGTGGTAATAATGGTTTTAATGCTATTGGCTATGATGGTTTCAATAACTATAATAATGAAAATGCTAGTTTAAATAATACTCTTGGAAGAGGAAATCAACAAAGCAGAGAGAGAGGTCAAGGAATGAATCAAGCTGGTAGATTTGGTCAATATGGTAGGGGTAATGTTCCAAGACTTTTCTGTTAAATCTGTGAAAAACAAGGGCATCCAACCTCGAAATATATAGATATTACAAAGATTACAGTCCAAAAGGACAAGATGGATATAATAATAATGGCTATTAGAATTCAAATGGTTTTAGACCAGGGAATTCTTTCATGACTGATGCAAACAAGTCTGTTTACATGGCTGAATAGGCAACTCAAGAGAATAGTCATGATTAGAACTAGTATCTAGACTTTAGAGCCACACATCACTTAACCAACAATGCCTGCAATCTCAGTCAAAAGTCTAAATTCTCAAGTAATGACTAACTCATAATTAGTAATGGTACTAGCTGGTAAATTCTATTTACTGGTACTACTTTGTTTAAGTTAATTTCTGGAATTAATCTAGTTCTAAAGGATCTGTTATATGTACATTTAATTACCAAGAACTTAATAAGTGTGTCAAAATTAGTGTCTGACAATAAATTTTTTGTTGAATTTAATTCTCATATCTACTTTATCAAGGACAAAGAGAAAGGAACTTTGCTGATGAAGGGTATTGCCATGAAGGGGTTATATAAATTGTTACTCTCATCTGATTCTTCATGTGTTGTCAACTCAATTGTCACTAGATCATTGTCAAATAACCATCCATCTTTTATGTTGTATCTATATTATCCAAATGCACCTTATTTGATAAATAAGAGTCAGTGTTGCGCATCTGACTCACTTGTACAATCTTCTAATTCAAGAATATTAAATTCAATCTCTTGTAACATTTCTGCAACTGGTTGTAATAGTCAAGCCTTATTTGATTTTAGTTTGTGGCATCAAAAACTTGGACCTTCAATTTTCTTTGTTATAAATATTGTGTTTGGCTCTTGTGATCTCATTTTTCCAAATACTAAAATTCTCAAACTTGAATTCTGTGATTCTTGCCAGATGGGAAAGCTACATAAATTTCACTTTGCTTGTATTGGTATTAAGTCCAAAAATCCATTAGAACTGATTCATGTAGATGTATGGGGTCCTACATCTGTTGAAACCAAATAGGGGTACAAATACTACTTAAGTTTTGTAGATGATTATACTAGGTATAATTGGTTGTATCCTATGAAAACCAAATCAGAAGCATTTGATATTTTCAAAGATTATAAAGTATTTGTTGAGAAATAACTTGACAGAAGTATCAAGAGTGTGCAATCTGATTGGAAAGGGGAGTTTAGGTCCTTTACTTAGTTCTTAAAAAAGAAGACATACATTTTAGACATCTTTGTCTACATATACACAACCAAAATAGTGTCATTGAAAGAAAACACAGACATTTAGTTGAAACTAGACTTACTCTACTTGCTCAAGCTGGTTTACCATTATCTTTCTTGTGGGATGCCTTTAATACTGCCTCTTACTTAATAAATTACCTACTATAATCTTAAACAACATATCACCATTTGAAAAGTTATTTCATCAATAACTAGACTATTCTTTCTTAAAGGTATTTGGTTGTGCTTGTTTTCTTTACCTCAGACCATATCACACAAATAAATTGAACTTTCATATTTATAAGTGTGTATTTTTTTAACTATAATACAAGTCATAAAGGTTATAAATGTTTGCATCCATCTTGTTAGGTCTATATTGCTAGTTCTGTTGTCTTTAATGAAGGTTGTTTTCTCTATAAACAACTCTTTTCTTCATCTAGTGTTTCTGATTTCTAGTTAAAATAATTATTTCTTTTATTATTCTTTACCTTTCACTTTTCCTCAATCTAATAAATGTGCAACAGTTCCTGAAGCAATATTTAACACAGTAGAAGGTCATTTCTTCTATTCTAATCCTCACCAGAATCAGAATCAAGCTTCAATTAGCATAAACACAAATACTTGTTCTTTTGATATTCAACAATAATCACAACCACAACCACAAACACAAACTCAATTACAACTTCAAAACCAATTACACCATCAGTACATCACATGAGAACTAGATCTAAGTTTGGGATAAGAAAACCAAAAGCATTTTTGTATCAGTTTAAAGTTGCAAGCTCAAAACCAAAAGTAGTTTCAAAGGCTTTAAAAGATGAAAAATGAAGATAAGCAATGGTAAATGAGTATATTGCCTTAATAAAAATTAGAACTTGGTCACTTGTACCTAAGTCACAGGCTTAGGCTTTAAAATTAATTGACAGCAAATGAGTGTACAGGATAAAATACAGGTTAGATAGTAGTGTAAAGAAGTACAAAGTTAGATTAGTGGCTAAGGGTTTTTTTTTTTTTTTGCAAACACCTAAGATAAACTACTTTGATACTCTTAGTCCTCTTATAAAGCTTTGAGCAGTAAGACTTATATTGAGTTTAACAGTCATGAATCACTGGACCATAAGACAGCTTAATGTTAACAATGCCTTCTTAAATGACACCTTAACTGAAGATGTTTATATAAGACAACCAATATATTTATTGATGACAGTAGATCTTCATTTGTTTGTAAGCTTTATAAAGCTTTGTATGGGTTGAAGTAAGAGAGCTTGGTATGATAAGTTCAAGAGTGCACTGTTGCAATAGGGTTTTACCAACTCCAAATTAGATACTTTATTGTTCATAAGACATACAGCTGAGAAGTTACTTTTAGTACTTATATATATAGATGATAACCTAGTCACAGGGTATGACAACACTTTGGTGTAAAAATTTATTCACTATCTTAGTGATACTTTTACCTTAAAAGACCTGGGTGAGTTCACTTATTTTCTTGGCATAGAGGTTAAGCCAACAAAGAATGGATTGCACTTGTCTCAAACAAAGTATATCTCTGACTTGTTAAAGAAAGCCAGTATAGATAAGTGCAAAGGTTGTGAAATTCATATGATTTTGAATCAAAAATTTCTTGTTGACTGTACTGAATTGTTTCATGATTCTATATTATATAGAAGCATTGTTGGGGCTTTGCAATATACAACAGTAACCAAACTTGATATAACATTTTTTATTCACAAATTAAGTTAATACTTAGCTTCTCCAACAATTCAATAGTGGCAGGCAATGTAAAATAGTTCTCAAGTATCTCAAACAAACAGCTTACTATGGTCTAGAATTTGTAGATTCAAGGTCTATGCAGCTTATAGGTTACTCTGATGCTGATTGAGGTAATGATCCAATTGATAAGAGGTCAATATCTGGTTATTGTATCTACTTTGGCCAGAACCTGGTTTCTTGGTCTTCTGAGAAGCAAAATGTAATTTCAAGATCAAGTACAGAGGCTGAATATCAAGCCTTAGCCTCAACATGTTCAGAGATACTATGGTTAAGCTCCCTGATGACAGAATTACATTTAACACCAATTAGAGTTCCTATCCTTTGGTTCGATAATCAAAGTGCACAAGTACTAGCTCTAAATCCAGTGTTTTACTCCAAAACCAAACATATTGAGCTGGATATTCACTTTATTCTTGAAAAAATTACTAATCAGCAAGTTGAAGTTAGGTATCTTTCTAGTGCTGACTAAACTGTAAATGTTCTCACAAAACCTCTGGCTTTTGATAGATTTCATTTCCACCACTGCAAGCTCAATGTCTTGTCCATGTTAGACTAGCTTAAAGTGTTCTAAACATGCTTGAAGTAACTTTAAAAGTATATAGAGCAATGCAAAATTTAAAAAATGGATTAAATATACCTCTTGTCATTAAAGTTATTTTTCAACGATCTGGAGAGATGATTAAACTCTTTTAAATCTTCCCAATCTCCACTAATGGCATATGTATGTCTTGAATAAGATTGGATGATTTAGGGACCTAACCAAATGTTCTATTTATAGCCTATGTTCATGAATATGGGTTAGTTATTTTACACCTAATGAGTATTATCTTTGAATAATGAAGGATAATGAAGGTTAGTGGGAATGATAAAAGATGTTGGTCATAATATGTTTATACCTAATATTAAGTATTACATCATAATATACCTAATACACTTAACATTCTCCCACTTGACCAATATATTACATCATTCACCATAATAGAAAAAAAATACACGGATCATAGTGATAGGTCATCTAAAAATGAGTATTATATTCCATGTATCACAATGCATTATGTTTTTTAATACTTGCCCATATTACTTAATGAATAAACCATATGTTTATTTTAGATCTAAACTTAATGATATTTCTCAAATAAATGTGTACACAATTAATAATCAAATATGAAAAAATATCATAACTTAAATATAGCTTCATAATATTTGTCTTATGACAAAAAATTACATAAAAGAAATAAGTCCCATATTTTCTACATGATCCTTGAACTTAAATGGTGACATGCCTTTTATCAAAGGATCAACTATCATCAATCCAGTGCTGCAATGTTTAATGACCACTGTTTTATCTTTTACAAGTTTCCTTATGGCTAAATACTTGATGTCGATGTGTTTACTTCGACTATCACTTTTATTATTTTTAGCCATAAAAATTACAGCAGAATTATCACAATATATCTTTAATGGTTTAAAAATTGAATCCACAATTCTAAGCCCATATATAAAACTCTTCATCTATACACCATGTGAGGTAGCCTCAAAACAAGATACGAACTCAGCTTTTATAGTTCAAAGTGGCAGTCAAAATCTGCTTTGCACTCCTCCAAGATACAGCTCCGCCGGCCAATATGAAAATGTATCTTGATGTTGATTTTTGAGAATCAACACAACTAGCAAAATCTGCATCGGAGTAGCCAATCACCTCCAGATTCTCAGTTCGTCTATACATAAGCATGTAATTCTTTATCCCTTGAAGGTATCCTATTACCTTATGATAAGGCGTAATTGTATAAACTATTTTATCCTCATAACTTGATGTTTGTTAAATTTGTCCCAATAATTTGGCTATTTATGCATATTAATATTGTTTTATAGTTTTAAGCACTATCGGAGCAAAAATACTAGAAACTGGATGCAAATAAAGCTATTTGAGATAAGAATCCGAGAAGGGACTAAAATGCTCAAAACGTGAACAGTACGAGTGAACAATGCAATTTCTATCGTGCATGAACAGTGCAATGCCAGGGCATTCGATTTGAGTGCCGGGGCATTGGCTGGGGTGCCAGTTCTAAAGGCTCTATGCTGCGGCATTGAGTCCTAATGCCTCCTAATGTCACGGCATTGAACCCGAATGTCGCTGCACTGAATTCTGGACACTCTTTAAGGGCATTTTTGTCCTCTTTTTGCAACCCTACCTATATAAACACCCATTGTTGAGCCAAGAAGAAAGAGAGGGAGAAGAGGCACAAACTTAGCAAGGAAGAGAAGGTTTGAGCTTGAATTTAAGGAGAAGAAATTATGTCTCCAAGGTTTCATGTGCATCATTGAAGACAATTGAAGGATTGAAACCTTGGAGACATCCCCAAGTTTGGTTTTTTCTTTCCTTTTATTTGTTTTTCCCTTTTTTTTAAAATTTTTTTAGTATGAATATTGTTTAAATGAGTTGTATCTATGGATGGTTGGATAATTTTAGTTATGGTTAGATTTTTATATGATTAAACTTGATTCTAAGTCTTGATGTAGTTTTATTTATATTATGTTGGATGATTTAATATAAATTCGTGTAATTCATTTATGTTTCTTTATGCTTAATGCTTCCAATTGATTGAAAAATAAATTAGTTGTTGTGAATTTATGGATTGATGCTTGAAAGAGATTGATCCATTTATAGGATTTGGGAGAAACATAGCCTTAGGTTGTTATTGAGTTGAAAGGCCAATAACACTTAGGTAATCATCATGGTTTTCATTAGGATTTGCATGAGGTGCACTCCAAGTGTTTGATAAAATACGTGACAGGCGCAAACTCTTTGGGGTATGCCATTATGCCTAGGGTTACATGTGGTGCTTTCCTTTTTAAAGTGTTTGATAAAATGCGTGATAGGCGCAAACACTTTGGGTGTGCTATTATGTCTAAAATTTCATTTGACGCTCGAGAGAGGTAATGAAATTAATCTTTGGGTAATCAATTCAAGGGTTGCATAATGCATGTCTATGAAAACAAGTTAAATAGACGTATCAACTTGAATATGTATGCATAGTATCTCATTTGGCACTTGAAAGAGGAAATGAGATTAGTCTTAAGCCATTGATTAATGAATTGAACGAATTTGCTAAATAGGAAGAACATAGGAAAAATATAATGAAATCAATACTTTAGGAACCCATTTATATAGAATTCACCATATCACAAGATTATCATTTTGTTGTAGATTGTATGTTCTAGGCATTAATGGAACTTTATTGAACAGTATGTGTTGAAGTTGCTATGTGATTAATGGCTATCTTGTGTTATTCGTTTATGCTTTTATGTGCTTCATGCTTCTAATTGCATTGAAAAATAGATTGGATGAATTTAACATTTGGGCTATGTACTTGAAAAGGTTTAATCCATATGTCGATTTTAAAAATCATAGATTTGAGTTTGTTAAGTTGAGAGACTAATAAATTTAGGATAGTCGCTTAAGGGTAGCTTAATGCGTGTATGTATAACTGGTTAGATAGAAATATCAACTTAGTTGTATATGCATAATATCTCATTACTCGAAAGAGGGAATGAGATTAATCATACACCATGAATTAATGAATGCATAAATTGGTTGTTGATTATTAATGACAAAGACCATAGGAACAATAGAGGAAAAACCAAGTCCCTAGAACCCCATTGCCATAGATATAACATATCTTTAATTTACCGGTTTATTTAATTTTAAGCATTTTTAGTTCAATAAATTATCCTACCCTTTTGATTAGTCTAGATAAAGTTAGGTTGCCAACATCGTAGTATTTAACATTAATTTAGGACATAATCCTCGTGGGAACGATACTCTATTCATCACTTTATTACTTGTTGCGATAACGTATACTTACGTTGTGAGGATACGCACCCAGTTAGCCTGACAAGCCGGGCCATACCGGTCCCAGTGGGCCATCACTGGTCCAGGCCTCCCAAGTGGCCTCCATTCACTCAATCAGCATACCCCCAAGGAATCAAACCCGGGTGGGTTATACCACCTCATGTGCCTAACGAGTATCGTCCTTGTACCACCTGAGCTGGCCAGCCCAAGTGGTACAAGGACGATACTCGTTAGGCACATGAGGTGGTATAACCCACCCGGGTTCGATTCCTTGGGGGTATGCTGATTGAGTGAATGGAGGCCACTTGGGAGGCCTGGACCAGTGATGGCCCACTGGGACCGGTATGGCCCGGCTTGTCAGGCTAACTGGGTGCGTATCCTCACATTAAAAAGGCGCCTTTTTAATGTGAGGATACGCACCCAGTTAGCCTGACAAGCCGGGCCATACCGGTCCCAGTGGGCCATCACTGGTCCAGGCCTCCCAAGTGGCCTCCATTCACTCAATCAGCATACCCCCAAGGAATCGAACCCGGGTGGGTTATACCACCTCATGTGCCTAACGAGTATCGTCCTTGTACCACTTGAGCTGGCCGGAGGCCACTTGGGAGGCCTGGACCAGTGATGGCCCACTGGGACCGGTATGGCCCGGCTTGTCAGGCTAACTGGGTGCGTATCCTCACATACGTTAGTTTGTGTTATAAAAATCACACAACACTTTCTTTGCAGCTTTCTAGTGGTCAAGACCTGGATTATTTTGATATCTTCATAATATTCCAACTGCAAATGAAATGTTAGGTCTTGTATAGACTTGAACATACATCAAGCTTCCGATAATAGAAGCATATGGAATAGTTTTTATTTGTTCCCTTTCAAAATCATTTTTTGGCACTGGTGCAAATTAAACTTGTCACCCTTTATAATGTGAGCTATACTTGATGAACAATCTTTTATCCAAAATCTCTTCAAAACTTTGTTAATATAAGTTTCTTGAGACAAAACCAAAATATTTCATAATCTGTCCATATGTATCTTAATGCCAATGATATAAGATGCATCACCCATATCTTTCATGTCAAAGTTTTAGAGAGAAATTATCTCACCTTATGTAGCAAACCCTTATCATTAGTTGTAAGTAAAATATCATCCACATATAAATTAAAAAAATAAATTTTACTCCCACTGACCTTCTGGTATATACTTTGATCCATGATATTTTATACGAAACTAAATAAATAAATAACATCATAAAATTTTAAATACCGTTGACGGGAGGCTTGTTTCAATTCATATATGGACTTTTTTAGCTTGCACACCAAATGCTCACCATTATTAGAGGAAAATCCTTCTAGTTGTTTCATGTAAACCTCTTCCTCTAGATCTCTATTGAGAAAAGCTGTTTTTACATTCATTTGTTGCAACTCTAAGTCAAAATGAGCAACTAATGCCATAATAATTCAAAAAGAATCTTTCTTGGATACATGAGAGAAAGTCTCTCTGTAGTCTTCTTTTTGTGTGAATCCTTTAGCAACAAGCCTTACTTTAAATCTCTTGATATTGCCTAATGAATCTTTTTTTTTTGTTTTAAAGACCCATTTACATCCTATGGCTTTTGCATCATCAGGTAACTCAACAAAATCCCAGACTCTGTTAGATACCATAGAATTCATCTCTTCCTTCATTGTATTGAACAATAAATTTGATTCTTTACAACTCATGGCTTGTGAAAACGTTTTAGGATCATTTTCGCCTCCAATATTATAGTTTGATTCTCGTAGATATACAACATAATCACTAAGAATTACTGATTTTCTTATTCTAGTAGATCTCCTTAACATTGTACCAACATTTTCCTAAGGAATATGTTGTTCAACAACTTCTTGAAATTTTTGAATAACTTGAACTACTGGATTGTTATCAGCAGTAGTTTATGGATCTTCAATGATTGGTTGTACAACATCCAGTTAAACTTGAAGAGTGTTGTTAATAATAATCAATCTATCACTTGAGGTAGAATATTGATGATTAATATGATCATTCTAAAAAACAATGTTTTGAGATTGATCGCTCCCATTGATCAAGTCATTTTCAAGTAATTTTATATTTCTTGATTCCATAATCCTAGTGATATGAGATGGACAATAAAATCTGTAACCTTTGGACCTTTCGGCATAACTAACGAAATACCCACTAATGGTCATTGGGTTCGGTTTCTTTTCTTGTGGGTTGTAAACTCTTACTTCAGACAAACATCCCCAGATGCGTATATGTCACAAACTCGGTTTCCAACCTTTCCATAATTCAAATGGCATCTTTTGGATAGCCTCGGTTGGAACTCGATTCAATATATACACTGTCATTTTAAAAGCTTCAGTCCACAAGTGTTTAGGAAGTTTGAAGCTATTAAGCATACTCCGCACCATATCCATTAATGTTCGATTTTTTCTTTATGTTACACCATTTTGGTCAAGTAAACTAGACATGATGTATTGGGTAACTATCTTATATTTTTGAAGAAATTTTTTAAAATGGACCAAGTGCTTGTCCATCTTTAATATATCTACCATAATATTCTCTACCTCTATCAGTTCTCACGGTTTTAATTTGTCTTTCACATTATTTTTCTACTTCAGCTTTAAAATTTTTGAAAGCATCTAGTACTTCATTCTTATTATGAAACAAGTAGAGATACATGTATCGTGAGTAATCATCTATAAAAGAGATGAAGTATTTCGGACCATACGAGTCCATGTCAAGACTACAAATATCTAAATGTATGATCTTTAATATGTTTGTACTCCTCTTGGCACCTTTCTTGGACTTGTTAGTCTGCTTTCCTTTAATGCAGTCTATACAATTATCAAAATTAGTAAAATTTAAAGTACTAAGTACTTCATCATTTACTAATCTTTTAATCCTTTCAACAGAGATATGTCACAATCTCCGGTACCATAACATAAAGGAATCTTCATTTATATCACATTGTTTAGTACCAGTATGAACATGCATAGTATTGTAAGTAGTATTATCTTGTAAATTAATATAGAAAAGACCATCACACAATGTATCATTTCCAACATAATTAGATTCATAAAATAAATTGAAAGATGTTTTTGAAAAGTTAAAAGAATAACCTAAAAGCATAAGTCTTTAAACTGAAATTAAATTCTTAGAAAAACTAGGAATATAGAAAGTCTTTTCCAAATTTAAAATAAAACCACTGCTTAAAATCAAACAGCATGTTCTAATAGCTTCCACATATGAACGCATCTTATTTCCAGAATAAATGCACTATTCACTGCCCACTGGCTTCTTTAAATTTTGCATACCTTGTAAGGTATTTGAAATATAGAGTGTAGAACCAGAATCAATACACCATGTGTTATATATAACATCAGCCATATTAGATTCATAACAAACAAATGAGATTGGATTACCTTTCTTCTCAAGCTATTTTTGAAACTTAGGGCAATCTTTCTTCATGTGTCATTTTCTTTTGCAGAAGAAGCACTTGGATTCTTTCTTTTTTATTTTAATTTAAGAAGGAATTTATTTTTCCCTTTTTGTTTGGCTTGTTTTTGGTTTTTTTCCTTGTGTTGCAATTAGTGCACTTTCACATAATTCCATTATCAGTCTCCCTTCCTCATGAACACACATGGTCATAAGTTCATTTATTGACCATTTATCCTTATAGTGTTGTAATGTATTTTGAAGGGTCTATATTATTGTGGAAGGGTGTTCAATATATAGTGCATACAAAAAGAATCAAATATCTCAATCTCAAGTGTTTTTAATTGAGCTGCAATGTCCCTCATTTGCATGATGTGTTCATGCACACCTCTTACACTGGTGAGCCTTAAGGATAAAACCTTCATAATTAGGGTGCTGACAAGTGCCTTAACTGAAGTCTTAAATAATTCATCAATAGCCTTCAGTAAAGCTCGAACATTGTTATTATGATCGACTGAACCACAAATACTAACAGAGATCTTGGTCTTTATAAATATTACACTGAGGCGATTAGATTGCTCCCATCAATTATAAAGAGCAATTTCTTCTCTAGTGCTAATAGTAGTAATAGATGGTTCGTCTTTCCTAATAGCATAATCAATATCCATCAACTTTAAATGGAGAAGAATTCTCTCCTTCTAAATTTTATAATTATCTCCCTTAAGTTCAAAAATATCACACTTAATATAAGATAAATTCACAGTTTGCATAACTGCATAAAAATTAAACAAACATACTTATAATTAAATATTGAGACTAATAAACATATATCATGTTTTACCAATGTAAATCATGTTATAAAAATTATGAATCTACTGACATAAAACTTGTTTGTGGGCTAAAGTTCTAATTCAATTAAATCTATTTATTTTTATGATAAAAACTATCACATTATGTTCTTTTTCCTAATTCCTGTAGGTAAATTAGGAAATATAATTTGATATTCATCCTAATTAATCATACAAATGTAATAAAAAATTCCATGGGATAAAATCTACTACACTTAATATGATTAATCATAATTAATGTCATTTTCTATATGTGATCCAAAATATATAATTTTGTATAATTAAGGATGTTGTGGCTACTCCCTAAATTATTTGGATCACTAGACATTTAATTTTATTCACAATTGTTCATATAAAATAAATGCAAAAATAAGCATTATTTATAAATATGAACATAATTTTAATTTATGTACTACTCAAATTATATATATAATGAAACAATAAAGTATACATACAAAGATTAACATAATTTAAGCACATAAATATATAAAATTTTAATTCATAAATTGATTTTTACAAAATGTCAGATTTATGAATTATTCATACAAAGTTTGCATGTCTCAATACATAATTAGAATGATACTTATAAAATTAAATATGAAAGTAATACATAAAGACACTACAATTGAGTAATATATGGAGTTATCATACATTTTATAAAACTTTATAGTCAAACTATAATTATACATAAAGTTTGACCTACAATATTCAAGTTTATTTGGTCTGTATGTAAAACTTCAAAGTATTATGGACAAAATATAATTATCGAAAAATTTGGAAACTAATTATAATTAATCAAATATGTAGGGATATATTAAAAAATACTGTATACTGTAGGGGTCAAATTGAAATTAATAAATTCTGTAGGGGTTAAACTAAAATTATGTAATACTTTAGGAGTTAAATTATAAATATCTATAAGTTTTGAGGGTTAAACATAATTTATAAAATATAGAGAGGTTGAATAAAATTAACTAGTCATCTTCAACCTCTCTTTTTAACCCACTCACAACTTATTTGACCCGTTTTAATATTTTGACTATATCTTTTTTATTTTAGCTTCGATTTCAATGTTTCAAATTACAAAATGCTTAAAATTTAATTTTCTAATAATTTATAATATTATTTTGCTTCATACAACGTCAAAATAATGATAAAACTAAAATTCGACTATAACTTTTAAATTTTTTAAATTGCATATCATTCAAAATAAATGTAACTATGGTTCTGATTTTAACTGTTAAATTAGTTTAAGGTGATCTAAACATGCTTGAAGCAACTTTAAAAGCATATAAATCAATGTAGAATTTAAAAAATAAATTAAACATACCTCTTACCATTGAAGTCATTTTTCAACAATTTAGAGAAATGATTAAGCTCTTCTAAATCTTCTCAATCTCCACTGATGACATATGTGTGTCTTGAATAAAATTAGATGAGACCTAACCAAATGTTATATTTATAAATATTTTTCATTAAAAAAAATAACACTCCATATTCATAAATATGAGTTAATTATTTTACACTTATTGAACATTATATCTAAATAATAAAAGTTAATAAAAATAATAAAAAATATTAGTCATAATATATTTATATCTAAATTAGGTATTACATCGTAATATACCTAATACACTTAACATTCCAAACCTTGACGGAGGATGTAAAGAGATACAACAGAGTTGCTGAATTGAGTAAATTGCAGAATTGATCATATTTCTAGAATTACTTTTAGAATTAGTTATAATAGAGTAATGGAGCTTAATTGTATCAGGTCATAATCACAAGTGATGAGCTCGAGAAAGCCTCTCAAATATTGTGTTAAGGTGGCACACAAGTGTCAGAAGATGATTGGTTGATGGCTGCTACAGAAGAGTGTTTAATAGTTCCCGTCAAAATTAGTTAGAGTTTGTTAACTTATATTATTGATCAAATGACACGTGTAATGAATTGTTAAGCTTTGTAACATAAAAAGGCAGTATTCTTATTCATTTGTAATTACGCAATACAATGAAATAAAATCCAAAAATTCAAAAACTTTGCCCTCCAACTTTTCTTGGAAAGTTTTCTTATCAGCCAAACACTAAAACTTCTTGCTATCTGCACTTTCTTTACAAACATAGAAGTTTCCATTATTCTACATGAAAATGCGACGAGAAGATACATATTTAACATTTACAAATTCATCTAGGTGCCAGTGTGTCGAGAGGAGGTTCAAAGATAAAAAGCAAAGAGCATAAAAGGATGACGAAGATAGTGAACATAACAAGCGATTTACAAGGATCAGCATATTGTTTAACAAGCGTTATTCTTTCTTCTTGATTGGTACTTGTCGAAGCATCATCCACTTGTAGTATAGGGCATGTGAGAAAGCCATATACGACACCTGTAAAGGCCGCTCCCGAGTGTGTCCTACAGTATTTACCGGTGAAAGGAAGTCGATCATTAATGCAGAAGATGCAAGAAAATGAACTTATTCGTTGTGTTTCAAATAGACACATTACTGTTGAATGTATTCAACTGAAATAACTGAATACAGCTGAAGCCATACCAATTATCAACTGGGCCGAAATTGCTTAGTATGAAGCTCAGAGCTGTAGCAATTATTGCTTTCTGGAACATTTTCTCTGAAACATCCTTGGCCATCACATCTTTGTTCTGGATTTGAGAAATAAGCCAAGCTCCAATTATGGAAAATACTGGTCCCTGCAAACATGAAAGGCGCGTCTGATACAGCACTTCATGTAACATATACATTATTACCACAGGTTTCCAAGTGACCAAAAGATTTGTAGGAGAGCAGATATGACCACCAAGCAACTATGTACTTGAATATAAGCTCAATTTTGATCTTCTCTTGGTATTGTATATGGAGCTCAATCACAAATTCACATTGTGTATGCGTTCTTCTAGTACCTATCTTTTGAGCTTATTCCTGTGTTCTATATAGAGCTTGTATTTAAAGGAATAATAAATAAATTGAACTCAAGCCTTAATCCTAATTAAATGCGGTTACATCCCTACACACTAATTATGGAAATATCCTCTATTTAATAAGCTCACAACAGCCACCTTTACAGTTTTTATCCATCCCTTTTTGGCCATCCTCATATGGGAACCACAAGACAAAGTTAAGGAACCAATATAAATGATCTGTGTATATAAATAAATAGATGAAGAATAAAAGTTATCAAGGAACCAAAAGAGAGGGTAAAATGAAAGTTAGAATGATGCTTACCGTCCCACCAACAGTTGGCTCCGGTGTATGAAGAAAGCTTATCAAGTTTCCAGAAATTCCTCCAAGTATGTAAATCAAGAAGAATGTAAATGAACCATAATTCTTACATACTTGAGGCCCAAAAGTAAAAAGTGCCCAACAACCAAGAGCTATGTGAAAGAGTCCCGAGTGCTGCATTTACCATGTGTATTCATGAGGCAGAATAGTAGATATCTCAAAGCCAAATTAAAATAAATTTTTTAAGGAGGATTTAAAAAGTTCGTAATATGAAATGAAGACAGTATTTCTTATATGACATCAATTAGTTCAATTCATACCTTACAAGATTAGAAAAGAGTTCATTTTACATAATGCATCAAGGATATCATCAATGATTCCTATTCAGATTTATGGCTCTGCTTTTCAATAGTGACTACATACAGGGCATTTGCAATTGGTCAAGTTCCTATAAGAAAATATACACTTCAAACTTTGATAAAGAGAAATATATGTTTCTCACAGATAAAAATGAGAAGTGGTGATTTGAATTTGAAAGAATGACTAATGTGATATAGGATTGACATCAAATATTAAAGCCCAACAAATTTGAGAGATATTCAGAACTAACTTTCACACTGTTTGCTAAATGCAATGCAGGAATAGTAAAAGAATGGGAACACGAACCCAGTTGTCAATCTTGTACCAGAAACATTGGCGTCAATAGCCTCCACCACTCTCCAATGAGGATCAAGTCATTTATCTTTGCACCATACAACAATGGGAGAGAAAATAGCTCAAATTCAGAGTTCCTGATTGGGCTGGCTATTTCAAACAAAAAAACGGCAATATTTACAGAACCCAATATACTTCTGCGTCCAAAATAAAGAATTAAGAAGAATCAAAAATAGAATTAGCTCCAGCTACATTGTACCCATCATGAAAGAAAAGAAAATACAATAAAAAAATATATCCCAAGTCAAACATAAAATTTCACTAACGTCAGTCAATGTCTTACATCAAGTAGAGATAAGAGGTTTCATCATTCTGCCGGAAAGCCAGACGCCCCTCTAAACCACTTCCACCATCCTTACTCAGTTTTTCCTTGTAGACTGTTTTAGCATTTTTTACAACGGCAAAAGGTGCTGCTACCATGTTGCTTTTAGTAGTTTGGTTGTCATACGTAAAGGATTTTGCATCTGAAAGTGCAAAAGAATTTAGATTTATATTTAACCCACAAATACCTTCTAAGAATATAATAGACAATAAATTATTGAAATCACTGAAAGGAAATATCTTCTGAAGCTAGAAGAATAATCATTTAGTCAAAACTCTTATAAATAAATTGGTTCTTGCAATTGTTTGGGAGTGATTAAAGAAGAGACTTGACAAATCCAATAGGCATACGTGATTTTGTTTGAAGATTACAGAAAGAAACGGGGAATCTCACACACACACACACACATGCGAATAAATAGATACTTGTAAACGGTACATCTGATGCATCTAGTACCATGTTTAAGTCACAAGCCCTAAAAAATCAACTAGAGGTGCTAAGAATAATGTCAATGTCACTGCAACTTGTTTTAAGACTTCTTTTTTTATTGCTATGCAAATCAAACATGTTTAACAGAGTGAAGGAAGCTAATAAGGAACTTTACCAAACCTCTAATGATGTAATATAACATTTGGCATAGCCCTGTAGCCCTCATGCAAATATTAGTTTCTCTCTTGTATTTTAGCATGCAAGTAAAAACATATAATCCAAGTAGATAGCAATTATATTAATACCTGGCATCAGATACGTTACCTTCATTAAGTTTTCCCAGATAAGCATCTAGATTATCCAGCTCCTCCTTCACATTTATTTTGCCACTTCTATTAAGCAGCTCAGTTATCTCAACAGAAGACTCTGAAGAATCTTGAAGGGCATCATCCTCAAGTTTAGCTAAATATGACTCTAATAATCTGATTTGGCCCTCACTAGTACTTGACTCAGATGCATGACACAAATTTTCTTTTCTTGAAGCTCTCTTAGAGAAGGATCCTAAATGATTTGTCATGTTGTAAAGCTTCCGTAAGACAGGTAGTTCAGCCACGTTCCGCATATGAAAACTTCCTCTGTTACAAACTGCTCCACCAGATGCATTCATTAACCCTGTTTTCTTTCCTTTTATTGAAATATCAGCAATCGGATACATGGCACGCCATTTCTTGCATGTGTTAGCAGAAGTCGAAGAAAACCCAGCGCTCTCTGTAAGGGCAATGCACCCGTACTTGAAGCCTTTCTCACCATGTCTTATTAACATTGGAGTAGGAAGTTCTTTAGAGGGCGTTTTGTAGCATAGTGGAACCATAGCCATGCAAAGCTGGGAGAAAAATCAAAGAGAATGGTATAAACAATTATTCTTGTGTAATCAAACTAGAGTACAGAAACATCTCCAGCTGCAATCCCCTATCACCTTTTTTATGGGTGTGAACTAGTAACACATTGATTACAGCAGTTCACTGCAAGCGATACATCTCATACTAGTGGAGTTTGAAATTAACCAACAATTGAGATACATAAAATGTTGCTTTGGCTCTAATGAACTACTCGGCCCCTTTATGCAGCCAAGATGAGCTCATCAGATACACTCAGCCTAGTCAACACAAATTGTGCTCTTATAATTTCTAACTTGATAAATGAGCTTGTGACAAGAATGAATACAGCAGCTAGTCAATCAACATTAGCTAAACATACAAGCATTTCCTAAGTTTTCCCACTGCTAATATTATCAGTCCATTCCTCTTAAGAATTACCAAGGAAGTGCAAGATTCCTTCCTTGGACAAAAAGATTTGCACTTTCCTATCCTAAGGTGGAGGATTCAATTCCTGGCAGTACCAGGCATGGTAATTATACTAAAAAATATTACCAACAATATACTGTTAAGCATATGAAACACTTGTTACAAGATTTCAATATCAGCAAAGTAATTTGTTAAATCAATCAAATTGACAAACTTCTATTATGATAGTTGTGAATGTTTAACTTCTAGAGGAAGTATGTGTTTAGGAAAATTGGAAACAACTAAATTCGACTCTATACGGGAAGTTCTTAGCTCAAAATGAACAAGTACGTTGGTGCTTCTTGATCAAATAGAATCTATATAACTGAATTCGAAAAAACTAGTTCTAAGCTTTGTCCATTTCTCTAATCTCAAGAGAAATAAGTTAAATACTTGGCTCTGTTGAAGTCAGCGTAGCCAGTATCACTTTCCATAAACCACTTTCTATAACAACGCAATCAAAAACTCTACAGATACAGTTTCTGTCCTTCTTTCTCATCAGTTTCCTCATTAACCAAACTTCACAAAATCCAAAAAGTTTACAACTCCAAACCAAAATAGAGTTAAGAGAAGCTATAGCTATGAAAAGTTGGGCTAGCTATGTTAAGCTTTTGATTGCGAAGGTATTGGCAATAGCTATGAAGAAGCTATAGTTAAGAGAAGCTATAGCTATGAAGAAGCAAACTGAACTGAATCCTGAAATTCCAAGGTATTGGAAGAGAGGGTATACTTACCGGCGAAGACTGGTTGTCATTCAGAATACTTCCATTAATGGAAGTTTATAAATATTTGTATATTATGATATCAAACCTTTTTAAGAAGAGTTTAAGATTGAAAACAACGGTAACTACTTTAAATCTAATAAATCATGTCTTATCTTTGTTGGCCCAGTGGGTTGTTGCCACGTACCACCAACTCAATCCCCCAATTGAATGACGGTTGGCGATAGGCCATAACCAAGATTTGCATGGACCACACTATATTTTGACTCACCTGTAAGCGCGTTACAATCAGAGGCTGGCCAACGATTTATAGTTATTGTGGCATAAGCAACTGAGGAAGTTGCTCAGGGCCCATTTTTCAGTAAGGCCTCATGTTTTAAAAAGATAGGTTTATTGGCCCAGAGGCATGGTCTGGCGGCAGAGTTTACCTTACCAATGTCAAGCTGCTAAGGTTTAATTTTGGGGTTAAGGGATAAATTTTTTTGTGCATTTGTAATATACTAAAATTTATAAGTATTTTTTAGATTATATTTTTGTAACCTGTATATATGCGTTAAATATAATTAAGCCTAATATTGAATATGACATACATATATACTTAGCAAACAAATATCTAATTTGATCCTATCTTAATGACTCATTCATTAATAACTTATACACATACTTAGATAATATTATGCTTAGTGATAAATATGACTTAACATAAATACTTAGTAAACAAGTACTTAATTTGATCCTGTCTTGATGACTCATTCATCAAGAACTCATACATATGCTTAGATAATGTTATACTTAGTGATGAATATGACCTAACACAAATACTTAGCAAACAAGTACCTAATTTGATCATATCTTGATGACCCATTAAATAAGCTTTAGATAAAGTTATGTTTAGTGATGAATATCATCAAACACAAGCACTTACTAAACAAATATCTAATTGGGTCTTAATTTGATGACTCATTTACAAACTTAACATGTCCACCAAATGAGTGAATTTATCATTATGTATTACTTAAATAGATACTATATATATAGTGTCTATATGAGAAAGAGTGTAGAAATTGATTAAAAAGAATTAAAACTAAAGTGTGTATGTGAGTTGAGAATGTTGAGCCATAAAATAACTAAGTGTTGATTTGAAAAGAAATGAGAAGAAGATAGTTAAGTGTTAAGTGAAATCTTACTCACGAGTATGTTTCTCATTTTCATACTATAATTTCTTTAGTTATACTTTTCATAATTATGTAGAGCTCATACCTAGATAACATATTTTTGGGGATGAATTGGTAATGGAAGTGGTTTATGAAGAGGTTATGTAGAATAAAAATGAGAAAGAGATTATGTAAAGTAAAAATTAAGTGTTAAATTTATAAATAGTGTATTGCTATAAGTAAATTGATATTTTGAATATTTATTTTATAAATTTGATTTTTTTAAACGAATTTTACTTTATAATTATTATTAAAACCTCGATTATATAAAAAACTCTTTATATTTTTACTTTTGAATATATATGTATATTAAGTAGTAGGTGGAATCTTAAAAAATAAAGAATTCAACAACAATCTATATATTTTTATAAACTGTGTTGATAAAAATATATTTTCCCACCAAAGTTTTTACTATTTAAAATTTAATACAGTAAGGATTTTAAAGAATTTTGTTTCAATAAAAATCTCCAGAATTAAATTTTCCACTAATTTTTAAAATAGTGATTGCAAACTAAAAAAACAGAAATTTTAGCAGTAAACCCAAATTCAGAAAATAGGTTTACCTACCAAATGATCTTTAAAAATTTTAAAAAAATTTATGCCAAATTTTATATATGTCTAGTTATTCTAGTTTTAATTTCATAATTTTTAGACAACTTAAAATATTTTATGAACTACCTTACAAACTATATTCATATACAAAAACTTTTTGACAGATTCTGTCAAGTAGAAATCTTAATTTATTTTTAATAGTTTTGTTAAATCAAATATTCTGAATAAATTATATGTTGAACTCTTATGTATCTACAATAGATGGGTATAGAGTTTATATAAATTTGATATACATAATATGAGATAGAAATTTTGAAGTATTTACTGTTCAATACTGAAATAGATAGAATGAGAGTCATAGGTTGAGAGATATATCTAGTTGGAGAATGATTATGAAAGGTAATTATTTATTATCTTGATGAATAGGATATTTGCGGCATTCAGATAAATAGAGATATTCTTTGAGATATTTGACTTTTATTGAGGTAAGTAACTTTATTCATAATATATCTATTTTGTTTTCAAATAAGAAATGTTATTATTATGAAATTCGAATTATAGAAAATGTTTAAAAATATTTATAATTTGTTATTACTTCTGAAATTTATTTATAGTTTTTCAATTAAATTATTTTTCATTGATTTTGGTCAAAGAATGAATATATCTTTAAAGTTTATGTATTATTTTGAAGTTTTCGAATAAATAATTTGTTTATAACTTTTAAACATCTATTTAAACAAGATTGCAAAACTATGGATCTTTATATGATAACTCAAAATTACGAATTCGATTTTAGGTTAATTGGATATTGTTTACATAAATGTTGCAAGTTATATTGTTATGAAAGAATGTAAATTATGATATTTGAAATGAATTAATTATTGAAACTAAAAATTAAAGAAAATGTTTTGACTCATTGTCTACAGTCATATAATATTGAATGATTGACACAATATATGATTCAAATTAGCTGGTATTTTTTTTGAATGTGCACACTGCATATGAATATTGGTTGGATCATCGGGGGTACATGTGACATTATAAGATTCTGCTATTGGTCGGGTCACTGGGGGCACAGGTGACACTATATGACATAAACAACCTCTGTGTACTTTTGATAGATATGAAAGTTTACAAAAATTGTTATCAAATTGATTTTCATATTGACTTATGATATTAAAGAATTTTGTTTTGATAAATCTAAAATTAAAATATTTTATTGATATTATTAATGATATTTTAAAAATGATTGCAACCTTTTGAACAGAAACCTTCATACATTATGAATGGTTTTATTTATTGAGTTGAAGACTCAACTTTCGCCATTAACATTTTTACAGATTAAGTTTTAATTTGGTGAGTTACCTTGAAATTAGAGTTGGGCATTTAGGAAGCTATCTATTACTTAATAAGAGAAAATTATACCTCCAGTAGTTTTAGTTTGATTTTCTTAAGTTCTAAGAATGGTTTAAAAGCTGAGGCATTATTTTAAAGATTTATTTTTGTCTTTATGTGAAAATATATTGAGAACTTTTGGTTTGATAAATAAAAATTTGATGAATTTTTATAAAAAATGTGAAATATAGTACTTTAGTTTTATAATAGAATTAGTAGCATCCTCATTTTCACTCGTGTTTTATATATGTGAAATTTGAGATGTTACAGCTTTAGCACTTCCTTATTACCTTTAAAATAATAATTTTATTAATTATATATTTTAAAAACTATTCTAATTAATAAATTTAACTCCCATAAGGTAAATAATTTTACTTTCTTTTAAAGTAAGATCTTAGTTAAAAAACGTTATTTTTTAAAATAAATTTTTATTTTGCTAAAAAAAACCCACTAAATTAAATAATGTTATTTTTCAAATAATTATATATAGGATAAAGGACTGTTGGCTCCTTAGTTTGGATGAAGTGTCTTAAATATTTTATAATTTTAAAATAATTTAAAAGACCCTACCGCTTGTTAGTGAGATTCGTTTCTTTTGATAGAATTTTTATTTGACAGTACAAAGTTATGATTATGCTCCCTTTTTTTTTAATTTTTTTATAAAAAAAATAAAAATGGCCATGGTAATTATTTCTTTTTGTTCTTTTAATGAAAAACCCATCTAACCAAAAATCCATTTTCTTTTTTCTTATAGCCAAAAACCCATTTTCTTTCTTCTTCTTCTAATAAAATATTCATCTAACCAAAAATCCACTTCTTTTTTCTTCTAATAAAAAAACTTATCTTCTTTTAACCAAAAACTCGTCTTCTTTCTTATTATTCTTCTTCTTCTAATAAAAAATCCATCTAACCAAAAATTATTCTTCTTTATTTTTTTTTTCCTTCTAATTAAAGATCCATCTAACCAAAAACTCATCTTCTTCTTTTTGTTAAAAATTGAGGCTTTTTCTTTTTTTTCTCTTTCTTTTTTTTTTTCTTCTTCTTCTTCAGCTATGGCCATTTTTCTCTCTCTCTCTATAATAATAATTGTTAAAAATTAGAGAAAATGGAGAAAATACATAATTTGTTGGTATATATACGTGGGTTGTATTTTTTATTTTGATAATTAGATGATTTTAAGTTTCAATTTTTTAGTGTCGGAACCCAAACAAGAAACTAAGGAAGAAAACAGAATTGAAGAATCTTCAAATTTATTTTTAATACTTATGAATTGATTTAATTTGTTTTGGTTTGATAATTGGTATTGGCTTTGTAAATGGGAATAAAATAATATTTTATTTTTGGAAAAATGAAAAAGAAAATGTTTTTTTTAATTTTTTCTGGAAAAAATGAAGAAAAAGAAAATTAAGAAAATGATTTTTTTTTTGTATTTTTGGAAAAAAAAACAAAGGTGAAGATTTTTTTTAATTTTCTTTTTGTTTTTTCCTTTAAAAAAAAAAAGAAACAAGGGCCAAATCATAACTTATGCTACAAAATAAAGATTTTGTCAAAAAAAAAAAGGATCATATTAACAGGCAAGGGTTTTTAGGCTATTTTAAAAGTAAGAAGTTGTTTAAGGCACTTCAACTAAACTAACGAGATCCAACAATCCTTTAACCTTATTTAAATATTCTCTTCTTAAACTAATCTAATCAATATTACTTTCAATTTTTAAAATGATATCATTACTATTACTTCTATTTTCTACATTTAGTTGTTAATTTTTTAGTTAACCGTATAATTCTTTTAATTGACATCAATTCTTAAAATGAACAGTTAAATTTTTAATTGAATATTAGAATGAGCTAATTGTATTACTTTTATACTCCTATAAACAAAAGTCCCTATATTTTTACATTCCACTACTTTTTTTATTATTTAAATATTTAGACATCAATATTTTTCTTTGTTTGTTATTTTGAAATTAAACATTTTTGTCATTGTCATTGTAATCTCTATTTAGGTTATATATATATATATATATATTAGTTAGTAATGATTTTTAGCATATTATTGTTGTTTTGTGTTAATTTGTTTGTAGTGTAATAAAAAAAAGTCTACTAGAAAATATGCATTTGGATATGAAAAACTTTCAAAAGAAAAAAAAAAGAATAAAAAATTAGTTCAATCTCAAAAAGGAGCTATTGGTAAGTTTCTCACAAGCAGTAAAAGTAAAGTAAATTTGAATGAACAATTAGTAATTGAACAACTAACTCAAATCAAACTAAAAGATGATGAAGAGATAAAAGAAAAGAATAGAATTTAACCTAACAAAAATTAAATTTGTGATATCACAAACCTTAAAGAAGAATGTCAAGAAAATGAAAAATTGAAATTGTTTTTTGAAAAATTAAATATTTTCAATGATATTTATGGTCCTAGAAGATGGGAAATATAAATATAAAATTAAGAGGCCTTTTAGTAAAAAAAAAAAAAAAAACCTAATTAGAGAGAATGATATAGCTCACAATCCAAAGGTTATAGGTTTTATAGTTTGAAGAATAACAAGATGATTACAAGTTGTGATGTGCTATTTGATAAAGCAGCATAGTAAAGTTGAAAAGAATACTATTCTTGTAGAAGATATTATAATAAAGAGTAATGAAGACAAAGAAACTTCACTTCAAGCCTATTTACCATCAACCTCGTCATCAATAGCAAGTGAATCTCTAAGTTCATCCACTTCTTTGCCATTAATAACTCCACAAAAGTAAAAATTTTATATAAGATTTATGAAAGATGCAGCTTTTGTGTCTTTGAACCTAAAAGTTTTGAAGAAGTTATGAAAGAAAGAGTCGAGAGAAAAGTTATGTAAGAAGAAATTGATGTTATTGAGAAAAACAAAACATGAGAACTTGTAGAGAAACGAAATAGAAAAGAAATTATTGGGATGAAATGAATTTATAGGGTAAAATATAATGCCGATGGAAGTGTAAAGAAATAAGTCAAGGCTAATAGCTAAGGGATGCTCACAACAGTCTACTATTGATTATTATGAAAATTTTGCTCCAATTGCTCAACTTGACACCATAAAAACCCTCTTTGTCATAGTTGCACAGAAAGGTTGGTCACTATATCAACTTGATGTCAAATCAGCTTTTTCAAATGGAGAATTATAAGAAGATAATTATGTTGAGCAAACTCAAAGATATATTGCCAATGGTGAAGAAGAAAAGGTATACGAGTTTAAAAAAAATTTGTATGGCTTAAAGTAAGCTTCAAGAGCTTGGTATACTCAAACTGATGGCTACCTTGACTTTTTACATTCAAGGCAACTAATTTTTTAAGAATATTTTCGGCGTATTTCTTTTGAAAAGTAAACACACCATCATCTTTTTGATACATTTCAATGCTAAAAAAATAGTACAGTAAACTCATATCACTCATTTCATATCTTTTTCATCATCTTCTTTTTGAATTCTTCAACCATTTTTTTATTGTTCCCAATGAAAATCAAGTCATCAACATAAAGAGCAACAATAAAGATATTCGACATACCTTAACTTTTTACATACAAAGTAGGCTCACTTTTACTTTTGCTAAACTCATTGGCAACTTCTTAAGCTATTTGTTTGCAAAGAATATTAGAAGATATTCAAGGGAAGCAAGAAGAAGGCATGGAGTTTTGTGATAATAAATCAATAATAACAATTGCAAAGAATTTAGTTTTTCATAGAAGAATAAGATATATTACCATCAAGTATCACTTTATACAAGAAGCAATCAGTGATGAAGAGATTTAGCTCAAGTATTGCAAATATGGAGAGCAAGTAACTGATATATTCACCAAAGGTCTACCAAAAGAAACGTTTGCAACTAAGAGAGCTTCTAAGAGTTCAAGAATATCACAATTAGAGGAAGAATGTTAATTAATGTGATTTTGAGTATAATTATAATTATGAGTCCTAGTCTTATTCCGACTTTCCTATGTAAAAGTTTATTAAGAATTTATATTTCTACTTAGATAATGTAAAAGCACCTATTTATATAGGTATTTAGTTTGTTAAAAATAGAAGTTGAAAGAAATAATAATAAAAAATGTGTTCCCTCATTCTACGTTTATTTCATTTTTCTTTTTCATGGCTATGCCTAAACAACCGACATAATAGAAATGACGAGATAAACCCCACCTGCAAAAGCCAATATTTCAAACTACAATATAAGAAATTAATTCATACTGTATGAAGCAAACATGTCATCCTCCAGCTAGCTTGTGCATGCTTACAAATATTCTTAGATAGATATGCAGCAAAAGGAATATAAAATTCTTTCAAAAGAATTCAACAACTTTCACATAAAGGGATCAAATTTGGCAACAAGATTAATAGATATGTATAAACTAGTAAGTATCTCAACTAGTAGAAAACTAGTAAGTAATATCCACCAGGGTATGATACCTTATAGCTAATTGGAAGTGTAATTACTAAACTATAATTTATTTTAAACACTTTTCTTTATAGATAAGTTTTATTTGTTTTAGTACTTCCTTTTTAAGTTTCTTTTCCAATTGTATTTGACTTTCTAGTCTTATTAAGTTTATTCCTCTTTTAGGTTTACCTTTTTTTTTTTTAGTTTATTTTAAACACTATAAATATGTGATTTGATTAATAAGAAGGTATGCTATATTTTCTCTTCTCTCTAAATCTTTACATAGTATCAGCTCTTGTTTTTGGTTAATTTTTTTTCTCCACTACTTCAAGGTCACCCGCGAATAGCAACAGTGAACAGTGTCATAAATAGTAGCCGTGCCCAATTAGTGTAAATAGTACCCCAACTGCCTTGGTTAGCTAATATTCTCATCATTCCCTCCTCAACTATGGCTACCACAAATAACCAAATTATTTTTCACAATACGCAAGAACACAACAAACCCTTTATCACTCTTAACACCAACAATTCTCTCAAGCTCACATCTACCAACTATTTCTCTTGAAAACTATATATTGAAGCTCTTTTAATTAGACATGATTTACTCAAATTTATTAATGGATCTCACCCTTCTCCTCCTTCCACAACTATCATTAATGATGTTGTCATATCTAACCCGATATATCACACTTGGCTTCGACAAGATAAATTAATATTTAGTGCTATAGTAGCACTCTCACCCTGTCTATCATCCCACTTATCACCCAATCCTAGACATCACACGATACTTGGAAAACTCTAGCCAACACTTATGATTGACCCTCTCGTGGTCACATCAAACAAATTAAAGACCATATCAAATATGCAACACAAGGATCCCAGTCAGTCTCTATCTATATGCAGTCTATTAAATCTCGTGCTGACAAACTAGCAGTATTCAACAAACTCATGAACCACGAAGATCTTATAGAAAAAATTCTTAATGGTCTTGATGAAGCCTACAAACCGATTGTTGATGTTATCAATGGTTGCGACACTTCGATATCATTTGATGAGTTTTTCATGAAACTCATCAACAAGGAACTCTTCCTCCGCCTTTAATAGTCTCTTTTTTATGCTTCATACCACAACTAACCCAGTTAATTCTCGTACCAATTTCAAACACTCAAGTAACACATCCTCTCGCCCTCAGTCCTAACCTTATCACACCACGTCCTATAGTGTCCCTAGTATTGGTATCACCCTTACTGCACCCACGTTGATCGCCCTCCACCAATCCTTTTCCTTGGCCGTTGCCAATGGTGTCGCACTCAAGGCCACACTATTTCACAATGCCTAATGTTTCGCTAAACACAACCTACTTTGCAACTTCCTCCACCTCTACAGTAAAGACCTCGCTCTGCAAACCTTTAGCAATATTGAGCCAATCTTGCTACAGGCACCTCTTTGTACTCTCCAAGTTGGCTTCTTGAAATTGGAGCTCTCACATTATGTCATCTCTGACCTCGGCAACCTATCGCTTCATTCTTTTTATGATGGTTTTGACAATATTGTGGTTAGTGATGGCATAAGTCTACTTATCTCCCATGCTGGTTCCACATCTCTTCCAACACTCACACTCACTTTTAGTTTAAATAATATTCTTTGTGTAACAACTATTATCTCTCAATTTTGTCAAACAAATAATACATCCATTGAGTTCTTACCATATTCTTTTCTTGTGAAGGATCTTTATAAGGGGCAACCCTTTTATAGGGACACACTAAGAATGTCGTGTATGGATGACCGACATCTCTTATCTAGTTTTCTTTGCCTCTCATTGGCTTTTTTAGTCTCAAGACCACTTCATCCAAGTGGCATCATCGTTTCAGTCATCCATTGTCATTAATTTTTGGCATATAATCAATAAGTTTAATTTAGAACTATCAAGTCTTATAGAGTTCTATTGTAATTCTTGTCAGTGTAATAAAAGTCATAAGCTACTATTTTCTATTTCATCTCTTGTCTTTTCATCACCACTTGAAATTATTTTCTCTGATGTTTAGACTTCACCTGTGACTTCTTTCGATGATTATAAATATTATGTCATTTTTGTAAATCATTTTACTAAATATATTTGACTGTACCCACTTAAATGTAAATCCCAAGTTTCTAACATCTTTATTCACTTTAAATCGCATGTTGAAAATTTTTTCAAGTACAAAATTATCACTCTTTATTCTGATATTTAGGGGGAAGGGAATATCAAGCTTTTTCTACATTTCTTGCTACTAATAGAAATTCTCACCCCCCACATACATTGGAATATAATAGGTACTTTGAATATCATCAAATTGTCAAAACTAGTTTGTCTCTTCTATCTCATGCACCCATGCCTTTGTCATTTTAGTCCTTTGCCTTTTCAAGTGATGTTACCTCATAAATCACCTACCCACACCCACTCTTGAGATTTTGTCACTATATAATAACTTTTTGGTTATCCTCCAAACTTTGTAGTTTTGCTTGCCTCTATTATACTTGGTTTTGACCCTACTCTCCACGTAAACTTGCCCCTCGCTCTATGCTATATGTCTTTGTTGGATATTCTTCACTTAAAGTGTCTATCTCTGTCTTAACCTTCCTCATCTCACATTTACACATCACGTCATTTTAAATTTATCGAGTCTATTTTTCCATTTAAATCTATGTAGTCTACTCAAGCTCGTCCGTCTTTCGATACCATTTCATACTGTTGTCTTATAGTGTCATTCTTGTCGGTCATTCCCATACTATCTGAAGAACTATCCATTGAGCCTTCTTTCAACCTGTAACGCTCGGCACCCACTTCCCCACGCTGCAACACTCAGACATTACCTACTACTACTGTGGTGCCAAACTCTCAATGCTGCAACTCAGACACTACTACATCTAATGCAACAGTGTCCATCTCTTCATGTCGCGATACTGTGGCAGCCTTTTCACCTCCACCCTGACCCTTCACAATTGATGCCTTATCTCTTAATCATACTCTTCGAAAAAATACCGTCCATTCCAAAAATAACATCTTTAAACATATTTAAAAATTAAACATCATCGCATAACTAACCTATATCATTGACCTTGAATCCACTACTGTAACCTAAGCCATCAAAGATTCCAAATGGCGTCAGGCCATATCTGAAGAGCATGATACCATTGTTCATAATGGGACTTGGGAGCTTGTTCCGTATGACCTCATTTACAATATCATAGGTTGCAATTGGATATTTTGCACTAAATATTTACCTGATGATTCTGTTGATAGGTACAAGGCCTACCTAGTTGCCAAAATATTTTATCAACATCTAAATATTGATTACCATGACACATTTAGTCTGGTTATTAAGCCAACCGTTGTTCATATTGTTCTCAGTTTTGCAGTCAGTTGCAGCTAGCCTCTTCAACAACTTGATATCAATAATGCATTTCTTCAGGATACACTGTATAGGATGTCTTCATATCCCAATCATTGGGCTTTATTGATCAGGATCATCCTTAACATGTGTGTAAGCTTTCAAAAGCCATCTATGGACTCAAAGAAGCTATTCGTGCTTGGTACCAGAAGCTACACCATTTTCTTATAAAGGCTGGCTTTACCAACTCTTATGTTGACACGTCCATCTTTATCCTCACACTAGTGGTAATATCTTATACCTTTTGATTTATGTTGATGACATTATCATTATAGGCAATAGTTAGGGATCTGTTCATAATTTTATCAAGATTTTGGCTCAATGGATTTCCTTAAAAGATATTGGTCTGTTGCATTACTTTCTTGAGATTGAAGTACTTTCATATCCTCAAGGTGTTCTTCTCTCTCAATGCTACTTTATCCTTGATCTCTTTACTTGTACAAATATGTCTACTTTTAAGCCAATTGTTACACCACTTGCTATTACGCCTTCCCTTTTACTACTTTTTAAGAGTGCATTATCTAACCAATTTGAAGACAAAACCACTATTAAAATTCTTCAATACTTATCTATCACTTGTCCATACATTGATTATATAGTGAATAAACTTTCTTAGTTTATATACTGACCAACAATTGATCATTGGGTTACTGTCAAACGTTTGCTTTACTATTTGTGTGCCACTAATCATGGTGTCTTGCTTTATTGAAACTTACCTATATCTCTTCATACTTTTTCTAATGTTGACTAGGCAGGTAACAAGGATGATCTTACTTCCACAGGGGCCTATATTATCTATCTTGGTCGTAATCCTATTTCACAGAGCTCTAAAGAACATTGAACTGATGGTCAATCCTCTACAGAAGTTAAATATCGCTTGGTAGCAATAGCAGCTACAGAACTTCACTGGATTTGTTCACTTCTAATAGAACTTAGAGTGTCCCTACCTTAGAAACTGGTTCTATTGCAACAATATTGGTGCTATAAATTTGTCTTCCAATCATGTTTTTACTCTCGCATGAAACGTGTAGCTCTGAATTATCACTTCATTCATGAATAGGTTCAAAGTGGTGCTTTAAGGTGGCTTGTGTTTCTTTTGTAGATCAACTAGCAGATGCTCTTATTAAACCTCTACTGCGTACTCAATTTCTACTATTGAGAAACAAATTTGGACTCTCCTTTCAAAGCTTCATCTAGCCGGGGACATAATAATAAAAGTACAATTACTAAAGTATAATTTATTTTAAACACTTCCCTTTTTATATAAGTTTGATTTGTTTTAGTATTTCTTTTTTAAGTTTGTTTCCAATTGTATTTAACTTTCCATTCCCATTAAATTTATTCCTCTTTTAAATTTATTTTTTTCTTTTTTTAAGTTTATTAAAAACACTATAAATATGTGCTTTAATTAATAAAAAGGTATGCTGTGTTTTGTATTCTCTCTAAATCTCTACAATAGCTTCATAGTTACGAGCCATTTTCTCATTACTTTGGGTCTCTCATTTTCTATTTTGGCATTATTATAATGGGATTTCAAAGAATTAGGCTTCTTTTTTTAAGCTTCTTATTTCCTGTAAGAGTCCCACTGCCGTTAGATCCTTTTTAGTACTCCTTAAAGCTAATCTCTTATTGATTCCATGCATTAAGCTTACAAATACATTTATTTGCTAATATGATTCTATACTAATCTACAAATACATAAGCTGAGATTGCTCGAATTTTTGAACTTCTTTGTATTCAAATTATATAGGAAAATTATATATCATTGAAAAGCTTATTGAGTTCGGTAGTCAACACAATTTACGGTAGTCAAGTTTGAGTCAGTAAAGTTACGGCTTTATAAATACTAAAAGGTTAGAGGTTACTGTAACCATTAACATTAAAGATTAGGAAGATTTTTTGAAGGGAATAAGAAGATTAGGGTCCATTCTAATTTCAAACACTATGGTGGCATAAAGTCTAATGTTATTTCAAACACAAGAATTAAAAAAAAAATGATTCCAAAAACATGAAAAAAGAATACTAAAAGCACAAGAATCAACAAATTATTCTTAAAACTTGAAAATAGAAAAACACAAATTATTCCAGAAATGTGAAAATAAATAAAAAATACTAAAAAGGCAAGAATGAAACAAATTATTCTAGAAACATAAAAATAAAAAATGTTAAAGACACAAGAAACAAACAATCACAATAAAAATAATAATTTGCATCTTACTGGGACGATATTGAGGAGATGATTCGTAGATACTTTCTTAGTAGCTCGCAACTGAGAATAATGGTAAATGAAGTGGGACTTCTTTCTCTCTCTCGTCTCAACTTCTTCAACCACTCTTTTTACAAGTTCTATGTTGTAGGCATAAATTTTCACTAATGATTAAGAGAAGAATTTGGTCAAAGAAAAAAATTTAATACCTTGATTTAATGTGACTTGTGTAAGGAGAAAATGAAACTTACCAAATAAGGAAAGAATTCAAATATTGTGATTTAATAAAAATTGTGTAAAGAGAAAATAAAATATCTTGATTTTATAATAGTAAATTAGAAGAATTTAAGATAAATTCTATTTCATACCATGAGTTAATAGTTATAGGGTTTCTTAACCAATTTGTTAATAGTTATAGGACTTCCTAACTACTTAGTCAATTTTAATATTTATAATATAATTTTTTTTTCTTTTTTTTAATTTAGTCTAAATTTTTTAATGTATTTTTATGGTTTTATATGCATTTTAATTTGAAGAAAATAAATTATTATAAACACTCTTACTTGATGAAAACTAAAAAGGATAAAGTAGATTTATTTGAGGAAAATCTCCCCATTTTAATCAACTTCTTCCAAAAAATCAACTAAGTAGCCTCCGCCTCATATTTTATCATAACAAGACATTTCTTATTCTATTTATTTTTTTCTCTTAAATAGAAAGAAAATATAAAAGCCTACATGTCATTATAATAATAAACCACAATCTTCTTCTTTAAAAAAAAACAAAATAATAACAACAATAAAACTCATTATCCACTTTTCTTGCTGCATTAAATTTTTGGTAGCTTGGAGAACAAATTTTCAATCAAGTTTCCAATCTTCCAACTTTTTAAATTTCATTCAAACTTAGAATCCTCAACTTTTTGAACCAATTAAATTGGAAACTGATAATAATGATATCAATAATCAGCTATTGCGTTAACTCAAGTGAAATAATTTGTGATTATATTTTTTAATTTTTCGAAATACAATTGGTAGATTCATGAAATTTGGTTCACAGTTACATTCGTTAATGTAATATCATACATATTCTATATTTTTTATCGTTTAAATCATTGGTAAAAAAAAGTTACATTTTTAATTGTGATTTGCAATCATTTAAAATAAAAACATGACACTAATTTTATCGTAAAATATTAAAACTTTTAGCAATTATTTACAATTACATTATCGTTTAAACGAAAAAAATAATTATATTAACGAGTGCATAGAAATGCAATCAAAAAAAAAAATTCTTTTCAACAGATGATAAATGTAGTAAAAATAATTGATCAAATTTCACCAAATTTGCTACCATAAGGATATTTAGTTGAAATTACTAATTTGTTACCGTCAAATAAAAAATACCATTAAAATAAAAATATATATATTTTCGACTATAACAATAACTGGTTGAAAAAATGTACATTTTCAACTATCACTTATGGCCATTGGATCTAATATTAGCGCCTATAATTCCTACCTAATTATGATTATTACGACCAAAAGTAAGGTTTTTTTCAAGGGATAATTAGCCCTTGTAATTGCATTACACATTTTTTTCTAGTTTTTCGATAGCTTAATTTTTCAGTTGGAAAAAGTTATATCAACGATAAATTTTAATAGTGATTGAAAAAACACATTTTTCTTGTAGTGTGCAATTTCAAAAGTTCATGCATAATGCCTTAAAACTTTTTCTTAAACAACTTGACCTATCCCCAAACTTATTCTAAACATTGTCCTCAATGTTTCCCAATTTTAGTGAAGTTCACCTTATGCTTATGCAAAAGTAGAAAAATAAATAGATACAAAAAGTAAAATAATAAGGAGTACACTAACATGTTCATAATATAGGAGTTTATTTTTTAGGATTGTCAAAGTAATAAATAATCCGATGAGAACGAAATCAATCCACAGAGAAGTAGAATTAAAATTATAAACTATAAATAATCTAAATACAAATAAAGTAATATAAGGTGTTTGCAAATAATAATTCAAATAACCAATTAAAATAAATACTAAGATTAAGAGATTTACTCTTAGCATATAAAATAAAAATGTATTAAATTCTCTTTATAATTCAATTGGAATTCTCACACAAAGGAGTTCCAATCAAAAGGTTTAACAATTAAGGTTTATCATCATTTATATATTAATTTTTTTTTTTTTAATTATTATACACCAAATGTTGTATATGGGTTCAAGTATTTATTATGTCAATCTTTATATTTGTCTACAATAAATCATTACTCCTACTTTACAAGAAATAGTATCTACGCCAAATCTTACAATTGGTTTCAAAAATTTCTTATGCCAACTATAAAGATTTTCTAGAATAAATCAAGATTCACCATGTTGCAAGAAAAGGTATCAATATTACAAAACAAAATAAATGCATCATATATAAATTTGCTTAACTTAAGACTGTAACATTAAATTCTAGAATAAGAGTTTAAGTATAACTTATTTCTTTACCAAGAGTTTCACCATTTCATCTTAGCAAAATAAAAATGACTTGGACATAATAAAATTAAAAGAAATAGATGGAAGAAGAGATAACATAAACTTTAGACTAGTAAACAAAAAAAAAATACTATAAAGAGAAAAGCAAAAGATAAGTGTTTTAAACTACTAACTTTCAAATTACATACTTTGAGCATAAATAGACCACCTATTTATAGAAAAATGTGGATAGTACAAGACAAATGAGGAGAAAACTACTTGGATGATAAAAGTCAAAGAGTGAGGCAACTAATTTGCACTGATTATCATTAATGCACCCATTTGATTATCCAATTTAAAATTGATGTGGTTCGAATTAGCTTTCACTAAAAAAATCAAAGTTGTAGATAAATCTCTCAGAATTTTATATTGAGTTGTATCATACATATTAGATACATATTTCTACAACTATGATCCAAATACTGAAGACTGTTCAGACTAGGCCTAACTGTAGATCAATTCTCTTCTAGGTCATTTTTTACCCTCTAAATGCTCGAATTACAATCTCTTTGTGAAATATAATATTTTATTCTATTTAGTCATCTATTCATAGGATCAAGAATTACTCAAATTTGATTCTTAGGTAGAAATTTATGCCCATTTTTTTAACTTACCACAAAGCAGTTAAAAGTTAATTAGGTACAATACTGTAAACATGCTTAAATTATGGAGGTTAATGACACTAGTAATGTAAAATAATGATGAAAAATCCTTATTAAATATATAATTTCAAGTGGTTATCATACACTTGAATTCCTTAACGAATATAATCAACCTAACAAAAAGTAAAATAATACAAGAAAAAAAGGTTAGCAAGAAAAGAAAATAAAATTAATTATAAAAATAAAGCAAAAATTAAGAATAACAATTGACACTAAAAAGACTTAATATGGGTAAATGCAATCACTCAAAACTATCTCTCCCTATTCTTCCTATGGTTGAAACTCCAAGTATGCCTTCAATCTTTGGCTATTAACTTTAAATATGTTACCATTATTTGGATTCTCAATTTCAACAGCTCTATGGGAATAAACATGAAGCACAAGAAAAGATTCTGACCATCTAGAATGAAGTTTTTCTAGGAAAAAATGCAACCTGATATTGTATAAGAGGACTTTTTGATTGGAAGAAAAGATTTTCTCAAAAGATTTTTGTTATGAAAGACTTTCATCTTCTCATTGTATTGCATGCATCATTTTTCATTTCCTCTAATTCATTAATTTGAAGTTTCTTATGATTACCTACTTGATATCAATATGCCTTATATTCTGGCTCAAGAGGTAAGTGACATGTCTTCTCAAAGATAAGTCGATAAGGAAACATTCCAATGAGAGCTTTAAAAGCTGTATGGTATACCCATAATGCATCTGAAAGTTTTAAAGACCAATCTTTTTTACTCAGGTTTACCATTTTCTCAAGAATAAGCTTAAATTTCATATTTGAAATTTCAACTTGACCACTAATCTGTGGGTGGTAAGGAGTAACCATTTTATGAGTTATGCCATATTTTTTTGCTAATTGTGCAAAAGACCTGTTACAAAAATGCTTCCCTCCATCATTAATAATAGCATGAGGTATGCCAAAATGAGAAAATATATTTCTTTCAAGAATTTTACCACAACCTTGTGGTTGTTTGTTTTACATGTATATGCCTCTATCCACTTAAATACATAATCAACAGCAACAAGAATGCAAAGATTACTATAAAAAAAACTAGGGATGGTCTTATAAAATTAATGCCCTAAGCATAAAATATTTCAAGAATAAGAATGGGTTTAAATGCATCATATTCCTACAAGAAATACTCCCTAGTTTTTTGCATCTATCATAGGAACTATAATACACATGGGTTTCTTTAAACAATGATGGCCAATAGAAGCCACATTGCAAAAATTTTGCAACGGTCTTCTTAGCACTAATATGGCCCACAAATGCATGGTTATGACAAAATGAGATAACACTGTGATATTCACTTTAAGGTAAACATCTCTTAATAATTTGGTTAGGACAATACTTAAACAAGTATTGATCATCCTAAAAGAACCTGTTAACCTCAGGTAAAAATTAATCATAATCTCACTTGGTCCAATGTGTAGGCATTTAATTAGTAGCTAGGTAATTTACTATATCAATAAACCTAGGTAAATTAGAAACAATGAAAAGTTTCCCATCTAAAAAGGAATCTCTAATAGGTACTAAATTATCAATAGACTCAACTATCATCCTAGACAAGTGGTTAACTATAATATTTTTAAAACTTTTTTGTTGGGATTTGTGCTTAGTGCCATTCTATTATATATCAATATTTATTTTGTAATATTTATCTAATCGTCATTTCATTAAATAGCTAATTATAGTTATTAAATGGTAAGATACTTATTACGTTTCAGACATTGTATGATCTAAAAGAGTTTAGATCCGGTTTGAAGAAGTTTAGATCAGTGCTAAAAGTTAGCAACACTAAGAGTTATAAGTGCTAAGAGTTAGTATATTATAAGAGTTAGCAAAATCTAAAGAGTTAAAGCCTTGTCTGAAATTGGACAAAGACCTGAGAATATACTTATAATAAAATAGTTGCAAAGAGTTGTAAATAGTACTAAAAAAAATGCTATTATGCAAGTATGTTCTCAAATATTATGTTCTTAATTTATCTTTTCGATGCGAGTCTATTGGTTAAACCATTTTATATAGATCAATATATGTCTATATCTGGATGATTTAAATAGTTAGTCTTAACAGATTATGAGTTTAGTGAAAGCTCGTATAGACACGCGTGTATTTAATAAGGACTGAATACTGAACAAACTCACGAGGACCTCTAATAGACATTCTATGAAGCCATTAATGTTAGGTCTTCTTGAGTTGAGTAGTATTTGTGGTCCTTTGACTTGAGCTCCACAGTGGACTTGTGAGTGATTCATCATACTTTGGTTCCATAGATGTCAAACACCTTTCATGGTCTGGCCATTTTGTGTTGTTGGATATGATCTGATGCACATAGAGTCTGGTATGTGTACATATGAGATCCATCAGCTCATATGGGTGAGTTGTATACCCTGATATTCTGATATTATATTTCTAAAAGTCTTATAGCTATAAGCGATAAACCTAGAAATTTTTTTTCTATAGAATAAACAATATCTCAAAAGTATATATAGATATCATTTACAGAAATACAAATCTAAAGATAAGTTCACGAATGAGAAAATATAAATTTGATTTGATAATCTATTTCCCTGCTCTTCTAGGATATAGTTAACGAAAGGATTATACGTATATGTTATGACTTCAGCTTGTATGGTCCAACGCACCACTTTTTAATATTTGTGACTTGTGTGTGTGGTATTGTTTATGAACTTATGAAAGATTTCTATTTAATAAACTGAGCGTGGATCTAAGGAGTTCTACAATATGAAGTATACTCGTTGTGCACTAGAGCAGCAGACTGGATTAAATAGTTCAATCTAGAAAATTTCAGCAAACCAGATACTTATTTCAAGATCCCTCGGATTGTACACTTTTCAAGACTTAAGTGTTGCGTACATTAATTCCTTAACAAGAGTTGTTAACTAATTGTAGATTACAAGTGGCACAATATGAGCCATTCATTGTTTGACCTTGAAATGACTACAATGACCTTACTTGTAAAACAAGCAAAGTCAATTGTTTATTCAAACTTGTTTTGAATAAATAAATAATGTAATTGTTATTATTGTTGTTAAAGTCAACAAATAATAAACAAATGGGGCAAACAATGGAGCATGGCTTATGGCATGGTAGTGGGGGCTGTATGTTAACAGAATTAAAAAGGGAAAATTGGCTTATAAATGAATTGTTTTCATTTGTGCATAAAAGCTTTTTGGTTCGGCCATTTAAAGGAGATAGAGAGATAGAGAGAGAGAAAAGCTTTGATTTGGGTGTTTCAAATGTTGAAAAAAAATGGATTTGTGTTTCAAGTATTGAAATAATTCTTCTTCTTCTTCTTCTTTCAAGTCTTATCTGACCATTTTTGTGAACAAGAGAGTTTGGTTTTGTCTTTAGCAAAAGTTGTTTTAATATAAACTAACTCTATTATTTTGAAACAAGTTAATTAAATGGTTAAAGAGTTAACCAAAGATTGTGTTTAAGAGTTAAACACATTTTGCTAGAATTAGAGTTGCTAGGTTAGAGTCTCAAGCACACCTAAGTTGGGTCATAGAATTGCCGATGTGTGTACTTTATGGTGGATTCTAGTTTTTGAACTAAATTCTAAAAGTTTCAAAGGTGATTCTATTCTGAAGCTTAAATTTATTAGTGTATTGAAACTTAATTTAAGTATGTTTATTGCATTAAAAAAATTAGATTTTTGGTTTCACTGCACAATATGTATGTATGAGATGTATAAATTGTATTGTAATGAACACAATACACATGCATGCACTCATAAAATCAGTAGACTTTTATATTTTTTATCTCAAATTTCAAGTTTAAACTCTTGTAGCAACAATAACCATTAGATCAAATGAGTTTTATCATCTTTCTTAGAAAGAAGATATTTAAGTGCAGCATGGTTCAAATAGATTAAAATCTTAAAACCTATCAAATAAGCTCTAAATTTGTCTAACGTAAAAACAACGGTAAGCAACTCTTTTTCTGTGGTGGAATAATTGGGTTGTGCATCACTAAGGTGAAATGCTCTAATCAGGTGGTCGAATAATAGAGGCAAAAGTGAGTAAGGCTTTAAGCTTTTCAAAAGCTTTAAGACAATCATCATTAAAGTTAAAAAGTGTCTCTTTGGCAAGCAAATTACATAAAGGCCTATAAATTTTACTAAAGAACTTAATGAACCTTTGATAAAATATTGCATATCCTAAAAATAAATGAATTTCCTGACTATTTATGGGGGCGAAAGGCTAGCAATCAAATTAACTTTGACCTTATCTACTTCAATACCCCTGTGTAATACTGCATGTCCAAGAACTATTCCTTTCTTAACCATAAAATGATATTTTTTCCAATTCAGTACAATATTCTTTTCTTTGCATCTAATTAAAATGAAAGATGGGTTATATAAGCGATAATCAAAATTAGACCCAAATACAGAAAAATCATCTATGAAAACATCAAGAAAACGTTCTACCATTTCAGGAAAAAAAAACACATCATGCAATACTAAAAAATAGCTAGTGCATTACGTAACTCAAAGGGCAATATCCTAGTAGACAAATGTGATAAAAGGACAAGTAAATGTGGTCTTTGTTAGGGTATGTGCTTACATGTCATACCTATTTGTATGAATATTTATTTGATAATATTTATACAATGTGTATTTTATTAAATTGCTAATACTCTTTATTAAATGGTAACAATACTTGTCACATTACAAACACTGTATGATTTGAAAAGGTTCAGATCCGGACTAAAGAAGTTTAGATCGGTGCTAAGGGTTATCAAAGCTTAGGGTAATAAATGCTAACAATGCACTGTTAAGAGTTAGCAAGTTATAAAAGCCAGTGAGATCTAAGGAGTTGGAACCTTCTTTATAATGCGACAAAGACCTTAGGGTACACTAGTAATGACATAGTTGCAAAGAGTTGTAATAGGAGTTAGGAAATGTCATTATGTAAGTGTGTAAGTCTATTGGTAATTCATTTCATATAGATTAGTGTATGTATATATCTGTAAGGTACAAATGGTTATTCTTAGCTGACCATAATCTTACAGCTCGTATAGGCATACGGGTATTCAGTTAAGATTAAATACTGCACTGATTAGTATATCTATTGGTTTAGACCCCAATAGATATCCTATGAAAAGATTTGAACACTTTTTATATATACATTATATATATTTTTTAAATAATAAAATATAATACATAATTAATAATAAAAATATATCAGAGAAACATTCTATTATGTATTAGGTGTAGGTGCTTTTTATGGTATGAACGCTACGTGTCGCTAGGTATGGTCTGATGCTTGTGGAGTTTTGTGTGTGTAGATACGGGATCCGTTAGCTCACATAAGTGGATTGTATATCCGATGCTTCGAGATTATGTCTCAAAAAGTCTTATGACCATGAGTAATATAACAAAAGTGTTTGTTTATATTGTTCATTGAGACACGAATTTGGATTCAAGATTAGATGAGCACATGGGGATTTGACAATATTGATTTATATCCCTGCTCATCTAGGATATAAGTGACAAAAAAATTATACGTATACATTCTGACCTCAGTTTGTATGGTCTAACGTGTTGATTTATGATATCCATGACATGTATGGGGCATCGATCATAGACTCGTAGAATAGTTTCATCTGACGAATCAGGCGTAGACCTAAGGAGTCCTATAATATGAAGTGCACTCGTTGTGCACTAGAGCAACATACCTGGTTGAATAGTTCAATCCAGTAAAATCTAACAAAATAAAATATTTGTTTCAATAACCCTCGAAATGCATGCGTGTCAACACTTAAGTGTTAAGTACGATTAATTGGATAACAATTGTTGTTGATCAATTAAATGGTGACACTTGATGCATAGTGAGTCCTTGGGTAAGTTAACTCAAATGTAGATTTGGTAGGAACCACATTAGATTAAATGATGGCACGTTAGGTTAAATAGGTTCAAGTCCGAAACATACCTACATCTAATATATAATAGAATGTTTCTCTGATATATTTTTGTTATTAATTATGTATTATATTTTATTATTTAAAAAATTAATCTAATGTATATATAAAAGGTGTTCAAATCTTTTGTAGGGGATTGTTGAATAAAAGTTTTTAAAATCTTTTAAATAAATAATAAGTTATAAAATATTAATAAAGTTTTAATATTGTAAGCTATCATTATTATATAATAATTGTAATATTTAAATTAACCATTAAATCTATATTAAATATTTGAGAGTTACAAATATTTATTTATAATATTATTATTATTTGTGAATTATTTATTTTAAAATATTGTAAGAGTTACAATATATTAAATTATTCTTATTAAATATTAGAATTAATTCTAAGAGTTACAAAATATTTAAATTATAATAATACTAATTTAATATTAATTTTAATATTTTAAATATTATCTACCACTATAAAAAGGGTGCTAATCCTTCTTTAGAGATAGTGTGTGTAAATGAAAAATAAGAGAAAAGAAAGGTGTGTGTGTGAGTCAAAGTAAATAAGAGAAAAGGAAATGAGAAATATTTTATATATAAAATATAAACTAAGTATTCTCTATATTATATTTTGAGCAACTATTAATATGGAGACTTGGTGTTTTCTCCTGGTGATCGTGCTCATCGATGGAGTTCGACTGCGAGCATTTGGTTATATCTTGAAACCATATAAATCCATTATTACACGCACAATATGAAGACTATTTAATTTTAGGATAATACTTTCTAGCATGCTTCTACTATACTCAATGCTAGTTTTCCTTATACTCTCTTTATATGTAATTTTGTATTTTGTTTGTTAATAATTTATGTCTCACAAATATTTGATGGTATATATTTTAACATATGATTGAAATAATATGTAAAATAAATATATCTAACAGTAACTTCATGGAGCTTTCTTTATTTGTGGGCACTTTCCAAAATAAAATTGCAAGTTTTTATTCAGTTTTCTTAATTATATTGTCTTTAAGTCTCTTCCTTTGCATCTTTATTTATTTTTTTATTTAAGAAAAATATCCTTATAAAAATAAAATAAACAACTAACAATTATAAATTTAAGGGTTATATAAGTAATAAAAATAGACACATCATTTAATTTGATTAAACCCAATAGCCCAATTAATTAATCATCTCAATTGGCCTAATTCATAATAGTAATAGAAATAGATAAATAATAATTATCTATTTAGATTATTATTTATTAGATAAATATATGGATAATAAAAATTTTATGGAAATCAAATTTTCCTATTAAATAAGAGAAAATTGCTATGAGTTTATTCATTGATTATTTAGATTTGACAATATGATTATCTAAATTAAATATTTTATTTGATAATTCAAGGACAAGCATCAATATTATATGTTATATTATTTAATTAATAAAAATAATATTAAATTTTTTTTTCTTATCCCATTCAGTTTTAGAATTTATACATTAGATGTATAAATAAAGTAATATGGTAATAGATTAAAAAACTTTTTCGTGCCTCCATTTTCTACTTAGGCTAATATTTTTTAGAGAGAAAATAGTGTGAATTCCTATTCTTATGTGTTGAGATTTCAAGTACAAATTAGAGAGAACACGAATTAAATCTATCTCAATTAATCAACTCGTCCACATGAGTTGTTCGTTGGTAGGAGATACAATTGAAAAGGTTTCTCAATCTTAATAAGAACGTCTTTTAAAAATTCGTATGTTAAGTCTAATTTTTAAACTAATATAATTGCTAAATTAATAGAGCTAGGCGATCTATTGAAAAGAGTTTCATAAAATTTTAAAACTCACTTATTCTATTATGTGGGATTTTTACGAAACCAATTTTTCAAATACTAACGTAATCATCATTTTGTTGGTTAAACTCAATCAACTGTTAAGTTTAACAATTCAAACTAATGATGTGAAGTTGAATGATGACTTATAAAACAAGTGGGTTCAACTTGATAAACATCAATTCAAATAAGAGGTGGAGCCCTAAAATTCAATACTGGATTTTATTAGAAATAAATAAATATCCACATTTTGAGAAAATATGAACTTTCGCACCTTAGAACAATTATATACATATATTGATATATATATATATATATATATATAATATGGCACAAGATCTATGTCACTATATTTTTAACATAACGTTTTACATAATTTTTATATTGTTAGATTAATACATATTCAATAGCTTAAATCAAATTCTAAATATGCATTAATTATTGTGTATTAATTATACATGTCTAATTACAGCTGAAATATTAGATGTGAATTAATATAATAATTTAAAAATTATGTAAGATGTTAGTGCTAAAATTATAGTGTCATAAATCCTACCTCATTATTTATATATATATATATTGATGTCTTGCTATGATAAGTAATATGGTCAACTCTTATTTTATAAAAGTATATAGAGATCCTTATAAAATTACATATTAGATAAATCTTGAAAGCAAAACACACACATATATATATATATATATATATATTTGTTCTTCCAAAATTGTTCGCTTATAATATGTGCAACTTTTGAGCATAGTTTAATGATGCCAAGTAGTTCCACTAAACTCCCTCATTGATCATAACATTTTATTTTTATGGACTTCAGCACTATCCTATTTTATGAACCTTTTTTCCTTTTATTTAATGAAATACATTTATTGATTAGAAAAACTGATCTTTTAGGCCAATAAATTTTAAATTTATTTGTTTGAGGAAATGTCACTGAGCCTTGCCAGATTAAGTTGTGTTTTGAGGTGATTTGTCGGTGTTTGTTCAAGTGTTGCCCTGCAAAAATAAGTAACAAAGCTCGTTATGATCTCACCGGTGGTAATTTTGGCAATAACCCTCCGATGCTTAAGTTAGTATTGTGAAGGCAGGGAGTAGCTCAAAGTGTTTAGGTTTAGACTAAGGGCATTACCTATTGCTGTTGTCTTCATTTTCATTTCATTTTCCTTTATATAAACTCTGAGATCACGAGTGAAAGATAAGGCCATTACTCCCTTGATTATCAGTGTGGTCAAGGTGATTGTGTTATGAAATTTGGGCCATTTATCTTAGAAGTAGTGTGCTGGAGATCGTGGTTACTTGCCGTATGGGAATGTATTTTGACTTTCTTCCTCGAATCTTGGGATTGTTTCCTTTACATGGAGATATAATGATTCAAGGTTTGATCCCATGATACTCGGGTTTTGAGGCTGTTAAGAACTTGCTTGGCTGAGAGCATAGGCTTCTAATTTGAGGCTGCTCGGGGCTTAACATAATCAAGAAGAAAACTCGTGCAACCAAAAGAGTCATTATAGTGATATTTTGATCAACCAGGACTGTCCTAAGGTGGCTTGGGCCCCAAATTCTGAGTTACACTTAGGGACGGACCTAACTATACTTGGGGATGGGCTTGAGCCCGTGGCCACTTTTTTTTTCAAAGAAGAAAATAAGTTCACTAGTTTCTAGTTTGAGGTTTTGAGTTGTCGAGATTGGAAACTAATTTTTACTCAAGATCGGGTATGAACAGTATTATGTGAAAGATGTTTGGGTGAAGACCTCCTTATGACCCAAGCGGCTTACAAAAGGTATCTTTTTTCAAAATCCTCATATGCTGCCTAAGATCTCTTTGTATCCCCAAACCATCAGAAGGTGTAAAACCTGGAGCGTTATGTCTATTCAGTTGACAAAACCCCTTTGGTCTAAGATGATCTGGTCTGTTTGTCCTTGATCGAGAAGTCTAAGTTGAAGTAGTTTAAGGGTTAGGGCATTCATTGTGCTTGTAAACCTAAATTGACACGTCAATCCATCTGAAAAGATGTCCATTTAGGTGTGAATGAATCTGGTCCATTCGTTTTGAATGAGTGGTTGAGACTAAGTTTTCCTTAGGACTATAAAACCACATTAGAGCCTTTCCAAATATTTTACTCCCTATTCTTGACCATCTTCTTCATCATGTAAGAGAGAAAATCTATTATTTGTACTATTTCCAGGAAGGACGACGATTTCTTATGGACTCTTTGATTCTGCACCAGGTTAGTGTGTTTCTTCTTACTTTTGTTTTGCCATATGTGTTCTTTTTATTGTCATTCTATTTTGTTGTGTTTCTCATTGTATCTTTTGACACCATTGCCTTATTTTAAAAACCTTAGTGTTTTCTTGGTGTGGTTGTCCTACTACTGCCTGCCCAATGTTTAGATCTTTTAGTTTTTAGAGAACTTTATTTAATGGCTTCAAGAAATATAGATACTTCTAATATTGATTTGCCCCCATGAACATGCTTGCGAAAAAAGAACTAGATATAGAGGAGGCTGTTGTGTGATTTCTATAACACAAACTAACGCAAGTGCACGTATCGCAACAAGTAATAAAGTGATGTGTAGAGTATTGTTCCCACGAGGATTGTGTCCTAAATTAATGCTAAGTACTACGATGTTGGCAACCTAACTTTATTTAGGCTAATCTAAATGGCAGGGTGAGTTATTGAATTAAAAGCAACTAAAATCTAATTAGCTAGATAAATAAAGGAAAAGAGATATCTATGGCAATGGGGCTCTAGAGACTTGATTTCTCTATATTGTTCCTATGGTCTTTGTCATTAGTAATCAACAACCAATTTATGCATTCATTAATCCAGGGTGTATGATTAATCTCATTCCATCTTTCGAGTGCGAATGAGATACTATGCATATATATTCAAGTTGATATGTCTATCTAACTTGTTTACATAGACATGCATTACGCAACCCATAAATGACTACCCCAAGGATTAATTTCATTATCACTGTCACTTCATCAAATGAAATTCTAGACATAATGACACACCCTAAAGAGTTTGGCCTGTCACGCTTATCAAACACTTTAAAATGGAGAGCACCACATGTAACCCTAGGCATAATAGCATACCCCAAAGAGTTTGCGCCTGTCACGCATTTAATCAAACACTTGGAATGCACCTCATACAAATCCTAAGGAAGATCATGATGATTACCTAAGTTCATTAGTCTCTCAACTTAACAAACTCAAAGCTATGCTTTTTAAGATCGACATATGGATTAAACTTTGTCAAGCACATAACCCAAATGTTTAATTCATCCAATCCATTTTTCAATGCAATTAGAAGCATGAAGCGCATAAAAAGCATAAACGAATAACACAAGATAACTATTAATCACATAGCAACTTCAACACATAAAGTTCAATAAAGTTCCATTAAGGCCTAGAACCTACAATCTACAACAAAATGATAATCTTGCGATATGGCGAATTCTATACAAATGGGATCCTAAACATTGATTTCATTCTATTCTTCCTATGTTCTTCTTCTTTAGCAAATTTGTTCAATTCATTAATCAAGGGCTTAAGACTAATCTCATTCCATCTTTCGAGTTCGAATGAGATACTATGCATACATAGTCAAGTTGATATGTCTATCTAACCTGTTATATATACACGCATTAAGCTACCCTTAAATGACTACTCCAAGGATTAATTTCATTATCACTGTCACTTCATCAAATGAAATTCTAGACATAATGATACACCCTAAAGAGTTTGGCCTGTCACGCTTATCAAACACTTTAAAACGGAGAGCACCACATGTAACCCTAGGCATAATAGCACACCCCAAAGAGTTTGCGCCTGTCACGCATTTAATCAAACACTTGGAGTGCACCTCATGCAAATCCTAAGGAAGATCATGAAGATTACCTAGGTGTTATTGGCCTTTCAACTCAATAGCAACCTAAAGCTATGTTTCTCCCAAATCCTATAAATGGATCAATCTCTTTCAAGCATAAATCCATACATTCACAACAACCAATTCATTTATCAATCAATTGGAAGCATTAAGCATAAAGAAACATAAATGAATTACACGAATTTATACTAAATCATCCAAACATAATATTAATAAAACTACATCAATCCTTGGAATCAAGTTTAATCACATGAAAATCCAACCATAACTATAATTATCCAACCATCCATAGATACATCTCATTAAAACTAATATTCATAATTGAAATGACAACAAAGGATAAAAACAAAGAAAAGGAAAGGGAAAACCGAATTTGGGATGTCTCCAAGGTTTCAATTCTTCAATTGTCTTCAATGATGCACATGGAACCTTGGAGACATCATTTCTTCTCCTTCAATTCGAGCTCAAGCCTTCTCCTCCTTTCAATTTCGTGCCTCTACTCCCCTCTCCTTCATTTGGCTAAACAATGGGTGTTTATATAGGTAGGGTTGCAAAAATAGGACAAAAATGCCCTTAAGGAGTGCCCAGAATTCAGCGCCGCGGCGCTCACTTTCTGCAATTGGCGCCGCGGCGCTGAAATCCAGCGCCGCGGCGCTGCACTGTAGCAACAGTGCCACTGTAGCAACAGTGCCCCCATTCGTATTTTTATCTCTAATGCTCCCATTTGCGTCCGTTTTCGGGTATTTTTGCTCTGATAATGCTTCAACCTATAAAACAACATTAATATGCATAAATAGCCCAATTATTGAGATAAATTGAATAAATATCAAGTTAGGAAGATAAAATAGTTTATACAATTACGCCTTATCAGAGGCCTCATTTGTTAAAAGGATAAGTGGGGCTAGAGGGGGGGCAGTAAGGCCTCCACCTTAGGAAATAATGTTCTTTAATCACTAAAGCCAACTTTGGCCATTACAGAGTATAAAGAAGACTTGCCCACAGAGGTTAGTGAAGTGGACAGGGTGAAGGAATCTGTTGGGTACGGTGTTTTGGTTCAAAATTGTATTGGGTACGTGTATACATGTGCGCGTGTCCATTGTTCATAAATACATATACATGCATCTCATACATTATATACGCAATGGAAGGTGGAAATTTAATTTTCTAAAATAATGAACACAATAAATTTTGCATCTCATTGCATTAATGAAATTAAATAGATATTAATCACATTAATACCAATATTTAGAATAATCACCTCGCAAGCCTTTGGAACGGTTTAAACTGGAGTACCGCCTGAAATAAACCCGTTGGCAATCTAAAACTCAATGAGGTGGGCTTGAGTCGCTAAAATAGCAGCCTTAATTTTTTAGCATTGGTTTAACGCTTAAACCCTGAGATTAACTCTTAATCTTAATCTTCAGTTTAACACTTAAACTATATTTTCATTACAAAAAAATCAATGATTTTGTTCTAGTTCAACATTTGAACAACAAAATCATTTAATCAAATGCTTGTAATATGGTGGGCATAATTGAAGAGATGAAGAAGATGAAATTTATTCCTTCAACCCTTGAAGAACTCATGTATGTTATCAACATTTGAAAACAAAATGAAAAAAATACTTCGTTTTTCCTTTCAACCTTGTTGAACCTCTTAAGATGTGTTTTTGTTTCATTTTGCAAAATATAAACGAAGCATCTTTGATTATTGGTCGGCCACTATCATGTCCCTACATGAAATGATTTTTTTAACTATTATTATATTACAAAAGCTTAACAATTAAGCAATAGAAAAATATCCTATTTTTACTTAGCCATTAAGGCATGAATATTATATATAAAATAATCAAAAATTTAGTCCAAATAAATGTTAATGGACGGCTACCTTAATAAACAAATGAATTGTTTAACCAAAGGCTCACTATATTCTGTGTGTCAATATTTAATTGGTCAATAATAATTATTAATTAATTAATATACTTAACACTTAAGTATTGACAAGCGCACATTCCTAGGGTCCCTGAAACAAATATTCAATTATGCTAGAAATTACTAGATTGAATAATTCAATTTGGTACGCTACCCCAGTGTATAACGAGTATACTTCTTTAGGTCCATGCCTGATTAGTCAAATGAAACTATTTCATGAGTTCATGACTAATAACTCATGCACATATCACAGATATTATAAATCAATCCATTAGACCATACAAGCTAAGGTCATAGCGCATATGTATAATCCTTTTGTCCTATATCCTGAATGTGCAGGGATATGGATCAGCACCGTCGCATATGCTTATCCGTGAACTTATCTCCAGATTTGTATTTCGAAAAATAATATTCGCAAACTCCTTTATGATATTATTTATTTGCGAATATTATTTAACCTTATGAAAAACTCTTTTTTAAGGTTATGTGCTTATGGCCACAAGACTTTCTAAAATACAATCTCAAAGCATCAGGATATACAACTCCCCTATGAGAGTTGATGGATCCCATATTTATGTATACCGAACTCTATGAGCATCGAAAAATACCCAATGACACGTAGCAGTCAAACCATAAAAAATCTTTGACATATGTGGAATCAAAATGTGGATCACTCACAAGCCCACAGTGGCATTCAGGTCAAAGGACCATGAATACTACTCAACTCGAGAGAACTCACCATTGATGACTTTATAGAATGTCTATTGGCATTCTCATGAGTTTTTTCAGAATCTAATCCTCACTGAATACCGGCATGCCTATATGAGCTCTAAGCTCATGGTTAGTTAAGAACAACCATCTGTACCCTACAGTTATAGATATACACTGATCTATATAAAAGAGATCCACCGACAGATCCATATCGATGAAAATAAATCAAGAACATAGTGTTTGAGAACATACTTGCATAATGGCATTTCCAAGCACCTATTGTAACTCTTTGCAACTATGTCATTACTAGTATACCCTCAGGTTTTTGTCCCGTTTTAGACAAGGCTCTAACTCTTTAGATATCGTCGACTCTTATAACCTGCTAACTCTTAACATTGCTAACTTTTAGTATTTATAACCCTCAACATTGCTAACTTTTAGCATTGGTCTAAACGTCTTTAGACCAAATTTAAACTCCTTCAGATCATACAATGTCTGAAATATTACAAGTATTGTACCATATACGTATTTAATACTAACGATTATATTTGAAATGTTTATTATATAAATATTAACAATTAATATTCAAATAATATTGGAATGGAATTTAAGCATTAGCTCTAACAGACCCCTCATATGAGATTGAGGATGGGGATCTAGAGGATTTTGACCCTGATGCCCCCGAGTTTAAGCTGGACCAAAGGTACCAACAGTCTCAGATGACTTAAAGATCTAGATAATTTGAGAATTATATATAACATCCCTGAGTTTGTGATGCTAAGGCTCTTACCCTTAGAAGGTCTTGCTGGTTTATATGTGTTGTGGGCAAAGGAAGAGTTATCCTCGCCCTATTTTTAGGAATTATGACACATATATCACTTCAGGCATAGTACCGTGGAGCATAAGGAATCCTATTACTTCTCTTTCCATATGGATTATATCCTATCTTTGGTTTTCCTTCCACCAATAAGGGATGAAAGGAGAATTCATTTTTTGCTGGCAGCTAATTAGGTGAGGAAGTCCCTCACCCATGGACAATGTGTAACTAGGTCATCCTAACCAACTTTTCCTTGGATGTAAGTTCTTTTTTTATCCACCGTGTGTCCTTTTCTTACTTTGAGTTTGTTCTACGCTTACTTTTTTAGATGTTGCAGAAACTTAGGTGATCAATCAAGAGATATCTGATGCCTGTTTAGCCCGGATACAAGTAGCTTTAGATCATATTACCTTTATCAAGGATCTTCTTTCCCATACTAGCCTTCGATAAGCAAAACTAATATACGAGGTACTACGAAATAGTCCTCGAAGACGAAGAAAGTTGGCTTTTTTTCCTGGTGCGAATTTGGTTACTTGTGCAGGGATGCCAAACCAAGGGGATGATAAGTACGGAAAGAAGGTGGGCTTTGAGAGCCTTGGTTTAAGTTAAGGATGTTGGGCAATGATCTGGACTTGAATGAGGTATATAACTTTTTTTTTCAGCTCCCTTTTAGAGTCTATGGTTGAGACAGACTTTCTACTCATGGTGGCTGAAGTCAAGATAGTTCTTGAAGCAATGGGGGTCAAGGCGGTCCGAAAGGTGGTGGAGGCCGAGATAGTGAAGCAATGTTGATAAAATCTCAAGTTCTTGGTTTGCAGGTCATGAGGTGGGATTCTGTTTAGGGGCTTCTGAATGATTTCAACAGTGTGTGGGCCATTTTGAAGAGAGCTACCTCTATATTGACTTTCAATTGCTATAAGACATGGTGTTCTGTGGTCAAAGACCTGAGGATGAGCCTTCAAGTGCTCAAGATACTAATACTTATGAGGTTCTGAATACCCTAGTGAACCCTCCAGCTGTTAAGCTTCTTTATGAGCCTTCCCTAAATCCTACTGCTCAAGGTTCAAGTTTGCTCCCAACTAGTCCTATGGGAGACTTCGTCCCACTTATCATCCAAGTTACCCAAATCTTCAAGATCCCAGCCATCGTTAAAGCTACCTTCCTTGTCCACAAGGTTCCTTCTAATGGGGATAGGTATCTTATTGTTACAATCAAATATGAGCCTGTTACAAACCCTCCTCCCATCAGAGATGTCGCTAGTCTAAGCCTCTCTCACTATACCGCTTCTATCATTTAATTATTTTTATATTAGTTTTCTCTTGGGCAGATATGCCTTTTGAATAATTTTTTTTAAATGCATGCCTGAGCCAATGTTCCCTAGAACTTGGTTATTTTTTGGGTGTTTTTCCAATGCATATTATTTCTTTACTCTCTTTCTTTATTGTTTCTAAATAGTCTTACGTACTTATGTTGATTTCCTATAAAGTGGATTCTAATATGTAATTGATTTGTTTGGGGACTTTTGGAAAAAAAAGGCTTATGTTGAGTTCCCCTACAGGGCTATCACTTTGCCTCTAACATGTATAATAAAGTCCACTAAGGGGCCACCTTATGAGTGTCGAATCCACCCATAAGGTCTTTTTAATTATTTTTGGTATGTGGGGCCAATCAGGATAGAGACCTTTGTAAGAATTGAACCCTATTATAAGACCATCACTTTACCCCCAACTCTAAAATGGTGTTGCCCACGAGGGAGCAACCTTATGAGCGTCAAACCTATCCATAAGGCCCTTCTGATTATTCCTAGTCTATGGAACCATTCGGGGTGGAGATCTTTATGAGAGTCGAAACCTCTCATAGGACAATCACTTTACCCCTGACCTGTATAGCAAAGCCCACGATGGGGCAACCTTACGAGTGTCAAACCCACCTATAAAGTTGTTGTGATTATTCCTAGTTTGAAAGACCACTCGAGGTAGAGGCCTTTGTGAGAGTCAAGTTCTTCCATAGGACTATCATTTTACCTTTAACTCTACATAGCAAAGCCCATAAGAGGGCCACCTTATGAGTGTCGAACCTACCTATAAGGCCTTTTTTATTATTACTAGTCTATGAGACTACTGGGTTAGAGACCTTTGTGAGAGTCGAACCCTCTCATAAGACTATCACTTTACCTATGATCTGCATAGCAAAGTCCATGAGGAGGCAACCTTATGAAAGTGTAATGTGCGTATGGTAAGCGTGTACATTTTAAATTTTTTAGTTTATACATCACATTTATAAATACGCAGTAGAAAATAAACAAACATCCCATTACGCTAATGAGATATTAGAGAACTCACCCTCGAAGCGTGTTTTACGCAGTTCTAGTCTAGGACTTGGTGGGATCCTTTGAGCTAGAACAATAGCTTCCTATTCTCACCGAAATATTTTATATTGAAGCAACTATTGCTTTTAAATTATCTCTCGGACCTTTAAATTATAATGCTTATAAAACACTTTGCTTAACATTCTTGGCCCTTTACTGTATGTACTTGCATTTTTCATATTCTTCAAATGAAGTGAGGATGGCTATTTATAGCCATCACAATCTCACATTCGACCAATAAAAAAAATAATATTTATTGGCCATTTATAAGCATGACAAGGTCAATTATATCATTTTCATGCTTAGAAAAATAGGGAATCAAAAGTAAAAATAAGGTGGCCGAATGAGGCTTCAATTGGTGGCCAAATTCTTTTAAAAGCTAGCACTTTATAGTTCCATTTATTTTGGCCAAAAATTGTCCCATATAAAAAATAATTCATTTAATCAAAAATTGCATCTCATGCAATTAATAAATTCTTTTGCACAAGTAAATGAAAAGTGGCTAGCATATGTTAATGCAAAGTGTAAGAAAGCCACATCTTGATTTTAAATTCGTTTAACGAAAATGAATTTAACATTCAAATGCTTTATGAGCATAATATCAATTACACCTCTTTGACCAATTAAAATTAACACTTAACAATTATTTGGACTAATAAAAATATATTACGTGTCATGCCTTAATAAATTAATGGCATGATATGTGGCATTTATTAGAAAGGTTAAAGTGGCAAGTCCCACTTACCGAGATCCTGGGTTTAACACTTAAACCTTATAATCTCCCCAAAAGACCTTGAAATAATTTTGATTTTTTTGAGAACTTCTCAGATTGAACTATTCAATCTGATGCATTATCCTAATGCATAACGAGTACACTTTATATAGTGAGACCCTTAGGTTTACACTCATTTTGTCTTATAGAACTCTTCCATAAGTTCATAAATATTGCCCCACACACACGTTATAGAAATAACAAAATAACACGTTGAACCATACAAGTTGAGATTAATACATATTCATATAATCTCTTCGTCATCTATATCCTCGAAGAGCAGAGACATAGATCATTACTATCAAGTCTCCATATACTCAACACTAGAAATTATCTCTAGATTCGTATTTCGATCAACAATATCCGCAAACACTTTTGCGATATTATTTCTGACACGAAAAATATTTTTCTCTGGTTAATTTCTTATGGTCATAAGATTTTTTGAAATATAATCTTAAACTATTTGGATATACAACTCACTCATATGAGCTGACAGATCCCATATCTACACATACCGAACTCCATAAGCATCAGACCATACCTAGTGACACCCAACGGTCAGACCATGAAGGTCTTCGACATTTGTAAAACCTAAGTATGGTGGATCACTAACAAGTCCACTGTAGTGCTCAGGTTAAGGGACTACGAGTACTACTCAACTCAAAAAGATTATCTATTGAAAACTTTATAGGATGTCTATTGGAGATCCTAATTGAGCCCGTTCAGTATCTGATCCTTACTTAATACCCACATGCCTATACGAGTTTTCACTAAGCTCATGGTCAGTTAAGAATAACTATTTATACTATACATATATAGAGATACACTAATCTATATAAAAGTGATTCATCGACAGACCCGCATCAATAAAAATGAATCAGGAACATAGGATTTGAGAAAATACTTATATGATGATATTTTCTAACACATATTGCAACCCTTTACAACTCTGTCATTATTAGCATACTCTCAGGTCTTTGTCTTATTTCAGACAAGGGTCTAACTTTTTAGATCTTGCCGACTCTTATAACCTGCTAACTCTTAGCAATTATAATTTTCAGTGTAGTTAACTCTTAGCACTGGTTCAAACTTATTTGAGCCAGATCTGAACTCTTTCAAATCATACAATGTCTGAAGTGTTACAATCATTTTACCGTATATATTTAATATTAATGGTTTTATTTGAAATGCTTATTGTATAAATATTAAACAATTAATATTTATGAAATATTGGAACGACGCGTCTGGGGGAACACTCAAAGTGAAGACCTTTGTAAGAGTCAAACCTTCTTATAGGACTATCACTTTACTCTCGACCTTAAATAACAAAGCCTAATGAGGGGGAAACCTTATGGGCGTCGAACTCGCCCATAAAGCTCTTCAAAATATTTGAGATTAACCCTTGATTTGGATGCTTATGAGCCCTTGAAGGCTTATTTCCATCTCATGTTCATGGAAGAAAAGAGTTTTTTCTGTTATAAGGGTTCAGAAGTTTTATTCATTTTCAATATCTTAGATACATGCCTTGAAACTTTACAAATTAAAGCATAATTGAAAAGCACACAAAAAAACACAAATGGATGATTTGTTTAAAGATAATACTTTTTCAACATTCCATGGTTTTCTCACGGTCCTTCCATCAGCTTGTTCGAATTCATAGGCTCCCGCCTTTATTCTTCTGGTCACCTTGTATAGCCCTTCTCAGATAGGTCCGAGGACTCTATCCATTAGATTCTTTGCTTTGAGGATGACTTTTTGGAGCATAAGGCTACCTTTAATGAATTTACGAACCCGTAAATTTTTGTTGTAATATCTTGCCACCCTTTATTGGTAAGTTGCCATGCAAACTTGTGCTCTCTCCCTCTTCTACTTTGCCATGTCCAAATTCCTCCTTATTAGCTCATCATTAACTTACATCTGAGTAGTGTAAGATGTGATAGGTCAAGGTTCCGATCTCAATAGGAATCATAGCTTTGCATCCAAAGGCAAGTGAAAATAGGGTCTCCCCCCGGCTAGTTTTGCTAGTAGTTTTTAAAACCTAAAATAACTCTGGTAATTCTGAAACCCATCCACCTTTTTGTCTATCAACTTCTTATTTAATATCTTCTTGATGGTTAATTGATGCTATAGTAGCTAAGTGCAAGCGCACATTATCGTATCAAGTAATATAGGATTTTAAGTCAAATATCGATCTAACAGGAGCTATGCGATCTAATTCTTTCAATTAATTACTAAAATTATAACTACTTAACTTTTATTCAAAAAACCTAAAATCTAAAATTTATTTAACTAACTTAATTCTATCAATTAAATCAACCTAAACAGCAACAAATAAGAGATAAATTTATCAAAAGATAATAATTTATGGTATAAACTCATCCCCTAATATTTCATTGGATTCATTAATATCTTAATTAATCCCTTAATACCAATTGATTGGTTGAGACACTAATCTCATCACAAGCCTTTGCCGATGGTCAAATGACTATATTATACATTCTAACAATCATCTATATATGGTAATAAATGTCGGCGGATCTTAGGCATGTGTGGGTGTATGCATGTGCAATTGTGTCTATTGCCTAACGTAGCGGAAACGTGTAAATTTTGTAATAAACACAATAAATACAATATATTAATCGCATTAATATATTTATAGGATTAGAGAACTCACCTCAACGTGTAACATTATACACGTATTTTTTCTGGAGTCCGCATAAAGACCAACTCGCCGACAGTTCTAGTCACCAACACGGTGGGTTTGGTGAGCTAAACCAGCAGCCCTTTACGCAGCACCGGGTTTGACTCTTAAACTCCAAAATGATCAGTGTGTGTTTATATCCTTTTCTCCAAAAGAATAAGAAATGACGAATTTGAAGCAATCTACTATTGCTTCAATTGGAAGCATAGAGAAAAATAAAACAATTTTATTTTTCCCCTTTTTTTTCTTCTTCTTCCTTTTCTCTCTTTCTTTCTCCATTTTCTCTTCTCTTCTCTCTCGGCCAAAATGGCCGAGAAACACACAGCACTCATTTTTCCAAATCTTTCTCTCTTTATATATATCTATTATATATATTTTTTATCATATAATATATTTTATTTGGCACCCAAAAAATATAATATTATTATATATAATATAATAATATATAATATAATAAAATAAAATAATATAAAAATATATTATATAATAAAATAAGAGAGATTTTAATTATTTAACCATTAAATAATTAAAGTGAGAAATGACCATTTTGCCCCTCATGTATAGTTACCAAGTTTATCTCCTAATGGGTCCCACTAAATCCCACACTTGAATAAACTCAACTGAAGGTCCAAATATGCTACGTGTCATAATATAATTAGTAAATAATAATTATTAACTAATTCTTGTATTTAACACTTACATACAGACACGCATGCATTCTCGTGGTAATGTGAAATATTACTGGATTAAACAATTTAATCCGGCATACTGCCCCAGTGCACAACGAGTACACTCCATATCGCAGGACTCCCTAGGTCCTACGCCCGATTCATCAAATGGAATTATTCCATGAGTCCGTGAGTAATCCCCCACGCACACATCACGAATATACAAACCAGCGCATTGAACCATACAAGCTGAGTTTACAATGCATACGTATAGTCCTTCCGTTATGATATCCTAGATGTGCGGGGATATAGATTATCACCATCAAATCCCCTTGTGCTCATCCATGCCCTATCTCCAGACTTGTATCTCATTGAACAATATGCTCAAACTCATTTGCCATATTGTTCCACCCTGACGAAACTCTTTCTCGGGATGATTGCTTGTAGCCACAAGACTTTCCGAGATATAGTCTCGAAACATATGGATATCTAACTCCATATTGGAGCTGACGAATCCCATATCTGTACGCATCAGACTTCATAAGCATCGGACCATACCTAGTGGTCACACCATGAAAGGTCTGTGACATGCGTGGAACCAAAGTATGGTGGATCAATTACAAGCCTACCGTGGCACTCAGGTCAAAGGATCACGTATACTACTCAACTCGAGAAGACCCTCCATTGATGGATTACATTGAGTGTCTATCGGAGGCCCTTATGAGTCTGTCCTATATCCAGTCCTAACTGGATACCCATATGTCAATACGAGCTCCAAGCTTACAGTCGGTTAGGAATGACCATCTATACACTATAGGTACGACATATGCTGATCTATATATAAAGGTATCCACCGACAGACCCGCATCGACAGAAATAGATTAAGGACAATTATTCGAGAACATACTTGTGCAACTTGCATTTCCTGGCACTTGATTGCAACTCTTTGAACTATACAGTTACTAGTATATTCTCAGGTCTATGTCCCATTACAGACAAGGCTCCAACTCTTGGATCTGTTGAGTATTATAACCAGCTAACACTTAGCAATTATATATCTCAGCGTGGCTTACTATGAGCCCTTATCTAAACTCTTTTAGATTTGATCCGAACTCATTCAGATCTATAATGTATGTAACGTTATATGCATAATACCATATAAATGGGTATTAGCGATTTAATGGGAGTGTACACTTGTATAAATATACATGTATATGTACATTCAAGGATGGCACGTAAGCACTGACCCTAACAATAAAATTATAATGTAATTCATTAAAATCAAGTCTAAATTATACCATACATGCCATCTTGGTATATGTCTATCCTACATGGAACTCATAGTTGTTACCCTATGATCATGCATCAAACTATCATAGGCTAAACACATGAATCATTTTGTCAAGTTCATCATGGTTTCTCAGTCATTCAAAATATTGGCCATATATACTGAAAGTAATAAACATAAGATAAAATGAATCAATTAATATATTAAGTTCATAAACTAAGAATTAACAAAATTCAAATTCATACTAGGTTCACATAGTCTAACCCTAGGTTCACATATTCATTTTGTCAAGTTCATCATGGTTTCTCAGTCATTCAAAATATTGGCCATATATAATGAAAGTAATAAACACAAGATAAAATGAATCAATTATATATATTAAGTTCATAAACTAAGAATTAACAAAATTCAAATTCATACTAGGTTCACATAGTCTAACCCTATATAAACAATGTTAGCCCATCACAAAAATTAGAAGTATCAAACAAATTCATAAAGATTAACAAGAATAAGAACATAATGATAAAGATTGAGTAGAAAAACTAATCAAAGTGACTCCTTAATATGCTTCTTGCTCTTCTTTCACTTGAAGCTTGAATATTGATCTTGGTTCTTAAATCTTTGGCTTTGATATTTGATCTTATGTTGTGAATTATTTCTATAAGTATTTTTGTCTCTCTCTTTTCTATGTTTTGGCTCTCAAAAAGGTGTTTTTATAGGTATTGAAAACCCCAAGGGCGAGAGACTTTAAATCTAAGTCAAAATATGAGAGTTGAGAAGGGATTTTATACATCGCACAGGCCCTGCAGTGCCAAGATCTGGAAACATGAATTCATGGAGCATCATCGGGTGCCACGGTGCCTAGCTATTGACCTGGGCACTGCGGCATCCAGCTCTAGTTCAGTCGCTCTTGTATTTTGAGCGCAATTTCTTTATTTTAAGTTTGATTTGCCTCCTATTTGTTCCTATACGTCACATTGTTTTTGTTGTGCATCTCTTTATAATTAAAAACATAATTAAATAGCCAAATATTCATGAATTGGAGCAAAATATAAAAGTTGGGTACAAAACCATACTAGTGCTTTTACACCTCTATCAACAGTCTTGTTATTCAATTCCATTTGACCATTGGTCTTTGGATGTGCTAGAGAAGCAAAAAGGAGTTAAATTCCTAACTGCTCACAAAAGCCCTTGAAGCAGCTGTTGTCAAACCGCTTCCTGTCGTTAGTGACCATTGTGTGTGGAACCCCGAACCAACATATTAAATTCCTCCATACAAAATCCCTCACACTCTTCTTAGTGATTTTTTATAGAGGTTTTACCTCAATCCATTGAATGAAATAATCCACAACGATGACTATATATTTACAAGATCATTTTCCTCGATGTAGAGGCTATATCAGATTAAGCCCCAAGTGGGCAAAGGGCCATGGCCTTACACAGTGCTCAACTTCTCAAGTTGGGATTAAATTTTCTCGACCAACCTTTGGCATGTATCACATTTTTTGACTAGGTCCCCTTATATCTTGAAGGGTAGTAGGCCAGTAATATCCAATTCTGAAGATGTTATGGGCTAGAGCCTCAATTTATGAGTAATTACTACAGATGCCTTCTTGAATTTCCTTAAAGACTTACTTCGCCTCTGATAGGCTTAAGCATCTCATATATGAATGGAAAGAAAACCCACTCCTATACAGTACCTTTTTTAATAACCGTGTATTGAGCGACTCAGTATCAAAGTTGTTGGGTCTCTTATTTATATGTCGAAAGGGTTCTATTTTAGATGTAGTCTTGAATTGGGTCTATCCAGCTTAGTTGGGTATCAATTTACATCACTCCCTTCTTGAGTATGCTAAGGGATTAGATAAATTCTAGAGGGACAGATTTGGTAACTGGGATTTTTCGTTGAAAGCTAGCTGAGCTATTACATTCGCCCAATGATTTTCACTTCTTGAAACTAACTCTATTTTAGCTTCTTCAAACTGACTAATCAGGGTCTTGACCTTCCAAGGTGTGCCAGTATATTTCCATCTTGAAATTTAAAGTCTCTATTTTCTTGGTTAACAACTAGCTGGAACTCATTTTTACCTAGATCCTCATTGTTGCCAAGGCTTGGGCTACTCTCAATCCAACCAAGAGAGGCTCATACTCAGCTTCATTGTTTGACGCCGCAAATGATGCGATATTTCTATATCATAAAATTAAGTGCAAGTATACACTATCGTATGCAAGTAATAAATGGACTAAATAAGTTGGATGTCGAACCCATAGGGATAATTTCTTCTTTTTAACCAATTACTAAAATTATATCTTCCTAATAATTATTCAGAAAAATAAAAAATCTAAGAATGAATGTAGAAAATATAAAAACAAAAACACAATGCAACGAGATTTAAGTGATAGCAATATAGAGAAAACTTAGGATTAATACTATCCCTCAATATGCTTTCTAATGATTAATCTTCTAATATTTAACTCCCTTAATCTTTGTTATTGATCAAGACACTAATGTATTCGCAAGCCTCTTCCAAGGTCATGCAAGTATACCTTAATTTACCAAATACCTATATTCCTATAGTACTTGTAATAAATTAAGATTCATTAAGATTAAGTTTTATTGATCATACATGCCAATTAGGTATATTCCTATCCTAAATTGAAACTTGCATATGCAACATTGAATGTTACTCTACAATCATGCATCAAATTACCTAGGTCTAAATATTATGATTCCTCTTCCGAGTTTATCAATAATATTACCAACTCATTCACCATATATTGGCCAGATATATTGAAGCATTAAGATCAAGTAATTTAAATATCAAAGAACTAAGTTTTAAGCACACATATTGAGTTCAAGTATTAACCCTAGAAAATAAGTTTAGCTCATGGCTACAAGAGAACAGCAGTAAAAATAATAATAAATTATGATATAATCAATATCAAACCGATATAGACGTCGAATTGCTCTTAATTGCGCTGCCTAAAATCTATTGATGCCAAAGAATACCTTGAATCTCTCTCTAAAGTTGCTTCAATTAAACTCCTATTACTCTCCAAGACTCCTACTTTGTATTCTTGGTGTTCTTGAATGTCTCTTGGGTCCTCTTGGATGATTCTTAAAGGCTGGAAACGAGTGACTTTTTATAGGGATTGATATGAGCTTGAAAATCTCAATTCTCATCGGACTAGGACTCGCGATACCGCTGGGGCGCTATGCAGTTGTCGCTGGGGCGACACGTGAAAAAGGTTTCACCGCTGGAGCGGTGGGATGTTAGCGCTGGGGTGCTGGATCATCACTGGCGTGGTGACTATTTGGCGCTGGGGCGCTAGATGCGACTTAAACAGGTCGTTTTTCTTATTTTGATCACTATTCCAGAGCTGGGGTGATAATCCTCATGGCGCTGGGGCGATGGACACATACTTTGAAAACTTTGCATTTTAGTCCCTATTTTTGCTCCTTTTGCATTCTTTCTTTAAATTTCGTTCAAGTCCCTATAAATAACAATAAAGCACATAAATAGCCATCTATTTTCATAAAATAATAAAATATCAATAATAAAAACATGAGAAAATATATGACAATTTTGCCCTTATCAGCAAACCCAAACCTGACTCTGTAACAAACTTCATTCCTTCTGAACTGGTAAGAACTATTCCTACTTCGCAACCATAGGAGTTTGAGGCCCCATCAATGTAAAGAACCTAGGTCAAGGTTTTCTCACCTTGCTCTTCTAGCGTATTTTCATTAGGTATCCTAGCCTCAAATTCTCATAGAGTGTATTCTACTACAAAATTAGCCAAAGCTTGTCCTTTGATTACTGCTCGTGGTCTGTATTGTTTATTAAATTCACTTAGCTCTATCGTCCATCTGACCAATTGCCCAGATAAGTCAGGATTGTGCAAGATCTATCTCAAGGGTTGATTATTTAAAGCATGATGGTGTAAGATTAAAGTAAAGGTGCATTTCCCTTGCCAACATAATCAAGGCCAACACTAATTTCTCCATCGTGGGGATTGACTTTTTCGGTCGATGAAGGATTTGCTGGAAAAATATATTGGTCTTTAGATCCCTATTTTTTCTTTAACCAGCATTGAGCTTACAGTCGTGTTAACACTCCAAGATACATGATCAAATCATCCCCTGGGTGAAAATAACAAGGTGGATAGGCTGAGAGATAAGTTTTGAGCTTCTGAAAGGCGTCATCACAATCTTAAGTCCACATATTTTTTTTCTCTCATTTTAATAGCCTAAAAGAATTCATAGCACTTATCTGTTGTTCAAGAAATAAAATGGATCAAGGCTACCACTCTACCTATGAGTTGTTAGATTTCTTTGATGATGCTCGGGGATTTCATCTCTATAATGACTTTAATTTTGTTAGGGTTGGCCTTTATCCCTCTTAGCTGACCATGAATCCCAAATATTTTTCTGACTTTACCCCAAAGGCACATTTCTTAGGATTCAGTTTCATTCTATGCTCCTTTAAGATCTTGAAAATCTCTCTCAAGTTTCCCACACGATCTCTAAATTTGACTAACTTTGCAATCATATCATCTACATATACCTCTGTACTTTCTCTGTCAATGGTTTAAACAAGTTATTCACTAACCTTTGATATGTTGCCCCCGCATTCTTAAGGTTGAATGGTATAACTTTGTAGCACTAAGTCCCATAGTCTGTAACAAAAGATGTCTTCTCCTTATCTGGCGAAAACATCCGAATCTGGTTGTACCTTAAAAAGTATCCACAAAACTGAGTAGCTCATGGCTTGCTATTGAATCTACCAGTTGATTTATTTTGGGAAGTGATAAGCTATCCTTAAGGCATGCCTTGTTCAAGTCGATAAAATCAACGTGCATTTTCTATTTTTCATTAGCTTTCTTGACCATGACCATATTAGCTAGCCATTTTGGGTAGTGGACCTCCTTGATTAATCCTACACCAAATAATTTTTCTACCGCTATAACTACTACTGTATTCCTTTCTTGATTAAAGATCCTTATTTTCTACTTAATTGGTTCAAAGGTGAGCTAGATGACTAACACGTGAGACGTCGGTGATGGGTCAATCCCTGGCATGTTCTTATGCAACCATGTAAAAATGGTCAAAAACTCATTTACCGACGCGGACAACCCTTTCTTAACCTCGGGCTCTAGAATTGACCCAATCTTTACTACCTTTTCAAGTGCACCATGTTTTACCTAGACTAAGAGCAATTCTTCTCCAAGGTCTGGTGGTTCCACTTTTTTCCCCTGTGGGTCCACCACTAAAATACATTTGATTCTTTTGGTCGAGATAGTATACCAACTCCTGGCCATCTTTTGATCTCTCGATATGACCTTGATCCCTTCTCCCGTGGGGAATTTAAGCTCATGAAATGTATGGATAATGTTACGTTGGGGTTTCTTATGAAAGGTCATCCAAGTAGGATCTTATAGGGAACAACTAATTAACTACCATGAAGCTGGTAATAACAGTTTTTACATAGGGCTTTTCACTCAGAGTCATGAGCAGATTCACTATTCTGATGGGTATTACATAACTTTTCCCAAAACCCTACAGTGGGGTTTACATTCTCTCCATTATTTGATCCTTGATATTTAGTTCATCCATGACCTCTTTGAATATTATATCGATCGAGCTCTTTGGATCGACAAACACTCGATTAACTTTCATGCTCATCATCTATATAGTTATTACTAGTGCATCATAATGCGGATAGCTCATTTCTCAGGCTTCTTCCTCTATGAACATGATGGGGACCTCCTGTATCCACAGCTTTTTGGTGACCGAGATGTTACACATTACTTGGTGCCTTAACATTAAATAACTTGAGTAATTCTTTCTCTGTTGATTGGAGTCCCCTGCCAATGTCAGTCTTCTTGATATGATTATTGTGGACTTAGAGGGAGCAGACCTTCTTGGGATGTTTGGTGGCTAGCCATTATGTTGGTGATCTGCCTAAAATTCATTTAGATACCCATTTCTCATCAAATCGTCAACTTGGTTCCTCAAGTCTTACATTTACTTATGGTATGCCACATGCTCTGGTGGAATTCACACTTACTTCCTGAGCTTGTTTGCTACTCTACAAGCTTTTGCTTGGGCGTGGCTTTGGTAAGTAGGCCTTGACATTTATTAACCTCGCAAATATCTTTCAATGGGGTTGTTAGGGGAATGAACTCACCAATCTGATTGACCTTGTGTTGCACTGCACTGTAGCTTTTATATTGCTTGAGCCTATATGTCAATTTGATTAATTGACCTATGGGCGAGACTCGTTCTGTCTATTGGGTTAACTTTCCCAAGGACAAAATCGGTTTGGCTAGCTTGGATGGTTTGCCCAAAGGTGGAACGCACTTGGTCAATCTATTCTTTATGAGTAGATAAGGAACTACCGAGTTGGTTCAGATTACTGTATCGGTGAGTGTCAGAGCCCAAATATTACGTGGACTAGATCATAGATTTGTTGCCTATTGTCACGGACTAATTTCTCGAACCCGCGCGGCCTTAGACACTCTTCAAGTGCTAAGCAGCCTACAAGACCCAATTAACCAAATAAAGAGATGAAGAAGAAGCACACCAAGTATTTGAGAGAATGCTCTCGTATTTTATTACTAAAGAGAGAATTGCAAAGCTATAGAATTACAAGCTATGAGTATTTCTACAATTTGAAGGATTTGGAGGATGCCTTCTCAAATGAGAGCTCCACCTATTTATAGCTAAAGCTATTTACAATGGACGACTAGGATTCACTCTAATCCAAAGGTTTTTTGGTAAATATTAACAAAGCCTTTTGTTCTTGTTCCCTTAGATGATAGAAAAAACTAGTCTTATAGGCCAACAAAATTTTAATTTATTTGTTTGAGGGAATGTTAGTATGCCTTGCCGAATTGGGTTGTGTTTTGGGGTAATCTATTAGTGTTTGTTCAAGTGTTGCCCTGTAAAAATAAGAAACAAAAGCTTGTTATGATCTCGTCGATGGTAGTTCTGGTACTTAAGTCGGTATTATAAAGGTAGAGAGTAGCTCAAATTGTTTAGGTTTAGAAGATTAACATTATTTATTGTTGTTGTCTTCATTTTTATTTTATAGTGTATTTTCCTTTATGTAAACTCCGAGATTCACGAGTAGAAGATCAAGCAATTACTCTCTTGATTATTGACATGGTCGAGGTGATTATGTTCCAAAATTTGGGGAATTTATCTTAGGAGTTGTGTGATAAAGATCATGGTTGTTTACCTTATGGGAATGTGTTTTGACTTTCTTCCATGAATATTAGGATTGTTTCCTTTACGGGGAGATATGGTGATTCAAGATTTGATCTCATGATGCTCGAGTTTTAAGGCTATTCAAAACTTGCTTGGCTAAGAGCCCCAAGATTTGAGTTTAAAGCTATTCAGGGCTTAACTTGATCAAAAAGAAAACTTATGCAACCTAAAGAGGGACTAGGCTTACTTGATTCGAGGGCATTATGGTGATATTTAGACTAACCTAAGGTGGCTTATGCCCCTAGTTTTGGGCTACACTTAAGGACAGGCTCAATTATACTTCGGGATAAGCTTGGGCTAATTTTTAAGAGGGAACAACATTATTATTATTTCGATTACTAAGAAAAATATTAATTTCAAAGAATGAAAAGTATAGTCCAATGGACATGCTACCTAAACCATGTTTTGAGTATTTTCATTCAATCACAATATAATAATTTACCATCACCTAGAAGTATATTAAAAATTGATCGTTCTTTGTAAACTTGTTTAGTTAGCATATAAAATATATCTTCCTTAGCCAATTTTTTAATTTGAATTTGAATTTTTATATTATACCAAAATTTGATTTATACTTGAATTTTTTTAAATTTAAATTAAGTTTGAGTTTAAAGTCAAATTAAATTACTTAGATCTTAATCGAACTTAATATTAGGAATGATAAAAGAATATAAAACACTCGCACTTGTTTAAATGATCAAATGATAAAAAATTTGAAATGCATTTTTTTTAATTGAAGTAAAAATCTGAAGTTCAAATCTTTCTTATTCATTTTATATATATATATATATATATATATATATATATAACTCAAGTCAATTCCCCCGGGGCAGGACCCACCCAACCGAATTCATTTGGCGCTTCATTATCCCTCTCAAATCTTATTCCTCTCAAATCTCTCCCGCCATTTCATCTCCGAAGAAGAGGGAAACTTTTTAAAATGACAAAAATCAAGATTCAAAATGAGATCCATAATACTCAAAACTATTAAAACTCAGGTTCTTACGTAGCTCCCCCGGGAAACACTTTCAGGAAACAGTGCTCAGACGATGGCTGTCGCTTCAAGTTCTGCTTCCAAAGGCCAAGTTTCTTCTCCTGCTGCTGCTCAGAAACACAAAGAGAAAAAGTCCAAGAGAACTAAGTGTCCTGGAGTTCGTGTTCATGGTAGCAGAATCTACGATTCCGAGAACGGAAAAACATGTCATCAGGTTTTTTTTTCCATATATAATCGAAAATTGAGCTACCCGTTTTGGTTGGTGGGAGAACGTAGGAAAATGAGATGTAGCATTCACCTATTTTGTTTTGTTTTCTGTTCTGTTTGGTTGATGAGAGAATGTGGGAAAAAAATAAGTGAAATTTTAGTGGTAATCTTTTTACTTCCAATGCCTCGGATCTGAAAAGAGATGGTTTCAATTCAGTTGCTGGTAGTTACCTATAGTTTTTTTTGTTTGGTTGATGAGAAATAGTGGAAAACTGGAAGAAAGTGAAAAGATTGGATCTCCATAATACATTAGGTTGGTTGTTCTAGATTTGCATCTCTTATTTTGGTTTTCTTTAGCATTCTGATTGACTGATGAGAAACTGTGAAAAAAAATTTAAAAAGTAATATAAAAGCATTCAAATCGTAGAGTTTCGATTTATTAGAACACGAGTTTACAAAAATTCTCCACAGATTTTGACTAAGATACTTGTCAGGTTTGAAGAATAATTGCAATAAGCCCATCCATTAGTTTGTTTTCTCACAATTTTCCGTTGATTTCTTTTTATTGTCTTGGTTCAAATTATTTCTTTTATGTTTACTGGTGTCGATCTTTGGATTAAATGTTGAAGTGAGACTTGCAAAGTTATTGTTTAGAAAGAATTATTGTGGACCTTGAATATTGTTTAACAAATATCTTTAGTTGATTTAGTATCTTTTTGTGGTATTAATGTGAACTCAATTAAACATTGAAGTGCCGGCAAAAAACCATGGACTTTATGGCAGCTTGTAAGAATCTGAAAAAGGAAAAGCAATGCACAATTAAGTTCTGTCACAAGTGCCTATTAAACAGGTTAGATTTAGTGCCATAATCTTGGTGCAATTTTTTATTGAATACATTTTAGTGGGCATTTTTTTAGCTTTCTTGGCCAACAAATTTTTGTTGATGCTGGATTAGATATGGAGAGAAAGCAGAAGATGTGGCACTTTTAGATGACTGGAACTGCCCCAAATGTAGAGACACTTGCAATTGTAGCTTTTGCATGTAAGTGCAATAGCATTGTTCTTCTCTGGGTTGCTGTGGATTGGTATTTTAGTGTTTGGTCAGGTCTAATAGAATAAATGTGCTTTTAGGAAGAAGAGAGGTCACAAACCGACTGGTCAATTGGTTCACACGGCTAAAGCAACTGGGTTTTCCTCAGTTTCTGAATTGCTCCAAACTAAAGGATATGACAATTCGAGCCATGAGAAGGAGATTGCTAAAGATATGGTTGTTTCACCAAAAAAGTCACTCATGTTGAAAAAGGTAAATAGTTATGCTTGATTTGGTAGCTTTATTAATTGTTGCAGATCTTTAGGTTTTGGGGTTTATGGTTGATGAAAATTATTGTTCTCATGTACTTTTATGAAAATTCATGCTTTTGGCAGGAGTCTGGAGCTGCTTCATTGAGAAAACCAGGAAAGGAGAATTCTTTTGATGGAGGCTGTGATTCAAATGTGAATTCTCAGAATTTATCACCAAGCTTGAGTAAGAAGAAATCTAAGAAGATGAAAAGGGTAGGATTGAAGAAAATCTGTAACAGCAATGGGGAAGATGATGTTTCTTTGAGGGAGAAAAGCCCAAAAAGGGCTAAGGTTTCTGAGGAAATTGCTAAGAAAGAAAAGCTTAAAGTTTGTGAAGACATTTCAAAGCTTAAGAAGCCAAAGATTTCTAATGGAAATCTAAAGAAAAAAGAGAAGACAAATGAGAGTGAAAGTGAAAATCATGAGAGTATAAGAGCTTCAAATGGTGTTAAGAAGTGTAACACAGAAATTCCAAACAAAGAATTTGTTGCTGATATTCAATTGCCACAGGGTGCCAGCTTAACAACTGTTGCTGGAATTGAGATACCTCCTGAAGATATTGGAAATGCCTTGCAATTTTTAGAATTTTGTGCTGCTTTTGGAAAGGTACGTTTGAATGGGGTTTCTAATGGGGAAAAAAGACTGGTTTTTTGCTTGTTATGCTAATAATATTGATTGTTGAAGAATAATTTAACTTTAGTGTAAGATTAATGGAGGTATTTATAAGATTATAAGCCTCCTGATATTTGATAACTAATGTTAAGAATTTGTTGATTTTAACATTTATAGAATCATTTCAATTGTGTATTTCTTCAGAATGCTAGGAAAATGATTTTTGTATTCAATCTATTGTTTATATCTATAGGAGCTATATTTCTTTGTGGTTCATGTTTGTAAATGCTTTTCAAACCAAAAATTTTCTAATGTTTTAATTTTAAAATGAGCCAAACATTCTCTAAGTTGGCAGTTTTCTATTTTATTCTCATGTGTGTAATGTCATTAGGTTCTTAATTTGAAGAAACGACAACCTGAGTGTATTATTAGAGAATTGATGAGGGGGCGAAGTAGGCGCCGAGGACAATCCTTCCCAATGATCCAAATTCATATCCAATTATTGTCTTTGATACAAAAGGATATGGGAGAAGAGTAATAATCCATTTCATAGTAAATTGTGTAAACTTGATTGCTTTTGCTTGGATGGGGTTGGGATAGTAACTATCTACATTTTACTGTTTAGGTCTCCATCATTAAGTTCAACAAATGGAACAAATTCATGGTTGCAGGCTCTTAGCAAATGTGTCTCCGAATCAAAATGCGCATCGAGTGATGTTCCCTCCAATTGTTTCAACAAGGGTGGTGATGGATATGATACATTAGATGGTTCGGAAAAGCTCAAGCTCTTGAATTTTTTATGTGATGAAGCTCTAGGCACCACGTAAGTAAATGAAAATGTAATGAAGATATCAATGATTTTATTTCCTAGGGTTTTATTTCTTTAATGTCTAATACCATGCTTTTATTTTCTTTTAATTTAAATTTGTTTCAGAACCCTAAGGACTTGGATTGGTGATCAAAATTTTAAATTTGTTGAAAATGTGAAAGAATCCAGAGAAAAATTTGTTGCAGCAAAGGAAAAGGTGAAACGAGTAATTGGAATGCATATTTTGAGGATAAATGCTATTATTCTGGTGATTTTAGTGCAACTTAGATATTTCTAATGCAGGAGAAACAATTGAAGCAGAAATTGCAAGATGAGGTAGCTAAAGCTATTATTGCTAAAAATAGTGCTCCCTTGTCAGTTTCTGAGCATGAAGCTATGGTTTCAGAAATAAAAATCAAAGCAGCTGAAGCACATTTCGAGATGGTAGCAGCTATGGGCATGGCATCCAACAGTATGTTCAGGATTTCTTGTTTTAGTTCTTTTAATTATCCTGTAGAGTTTTTCTATAAGTCTATTTACATTTTTTTATTGTTAAGACTGTAGGAGGTCAAATGGTTTCTTTCAGTTTTATTGTCATCGATGATTTATTTCTCCCGCATAGCCACCCTAGAAGCTGTTATTCTGGTTACTAATTGGGGTCAAACTAGGAACTCTTTAAAACAGACAGTGATGCATGTCTTTGTGTATAACCAAGTATATATATTGAATATATGTATTGTCTTTATTTAAGTTTTGGAGTGAATGAAATATTTACTTTTGGCATTTTGCCCAATTATTTAACGTTTGTATAGTTTGTGTTAACTTAGTTTCCAACTTTAAAATTATTTTTATTTTGTTATTGTATGACAAGTTATTAAGTTGTGTTTTTGTGGTATTTCACATGTAATGATTGTTACTTTTATCTATATATGTACATCAGTACATGTATCTTTATGCAAGTCTTAAAACCATTCCTGAGCTTTGCTTGCAACCATTGTAGAGAGACAAAGATCTGATGCCGTTAGAACAGAGCCTATTTTAATTGAGGACAATGGTCGTGCCTTCTGGAGATTAAAGTGCTATGGCGATGAACCAGATATTTTGCTTCAAGGTTAGATTATATGTGTTTTACTTGTGGATGATTGAGTACATGAATGCAAAAAGTTAAATCTAAATAATTCTTTCAAGGACCAGATACAGAGGGAACCACCCAGGATGCAGTTTCTCCCAAAGAAAAATGGTTTGTCTATGATGCTGATAAAGTGCCAGAAGTTGAGAAATACATCTCTTCAACAGGGTTAGTATTCTAGGCTGAACGGAAAACTGATTTCTTGATTTTACCGGTCAAATATATCTGCAAGTATTCAATGTTGCTACATACTGTGGATCAAAGTATTGGGTTTGGATGTAATATTAGATCCCAGTACTTTTTGGCTTTAGTTTATCCAATTATCAACTTGCATACATATGCGGAAAATTTACACGTACAGAAAAGGATTCGTTTCATCTGATTTATTATTTACTCTATGGTTTTGTTGATTGATATGTTCTACCATTCTGATCTCCCTTTCATTTGCAGGGTGAAAAGGGCACGGGCGCAAAAAGATAGTAGCACACTTGCAATTGCTGGTATTTAGGCAAACTTATAGGATGTTTCTGTTGGTGATTTGCCATCTTCAGCATCCAGTACAAATAGGTAGGTAATGTACTATCATCTTGCATTTCAGGTTATAATTGTGAAGAAAAAATGATGCAAAATCATTACTGGTCCTTCTGATGACTTTGTTTAAGAATCACCAAATAATATAAGTTAGCATATCTTATATGTTAACTAATGAGGATTTTTGTTTACATTGTCAAGAAGGAAATCAAGTGTCCCGGTGGCTACGGAGACACGACTATGAATGAGCATAACCCAGAAGAGAATTTGTATTGTGATTGTAATTTTGGATTCATTGCAGAGCCATTTGCTTTACATGTGAATGTAAATAAAAAAAATTTTGTTTATTAAAAAAATAAATACAATGGAAGCCAAATTGTGTTGTTTATAATTATATGTATAAAGATAAAAATTATCTTAATTTTTTATTATAGTAAATTTTGAATTGATTGATTGTAATTTTTTTTTTTTTTTAATTTCTAAAAATATAATATTTAAATTTAAAAGAATAATATTAATTAAATTCTTTTTTCATATAAGAATATGTAAAAAAAATTTATTTATATGGTTGTTATTTTCTTTTTACTTTATATTTTATATATATATATATGAATTTCTTTTGGGTATTTAAATTTAATTAAAATTAAAAAATTAGAATTTGATTAAAATTTTAGTTAGTAGAAGAACTGTAAAGCTTATGGACTTTTTAAAAGTCAAGATTTTTTTAAATTACAATGTAGTAATTAATATTTATAATCGATAAGAATAAGTATTTATATATATATAAATATATATTTTATTTGTATGTGGGTAATATTTGATTTATGTATTATTATTAATAGTATTTGTATAGGTTAAGGACATATTATTAGTATTAGATTTATTTGTAAGATTTTAAATTTATTTTAGAAATTTAATTATAATATTTTAAAAGTTTTGAGGTAAATTTGTAAATATAAAAAATTAGTCGCTTAGTATAAAAATATACTTTTGAAATTTTAATTCACTTATTTTGGTCAAGTTATTTCTTTTAAAGTGAGAAAAGAGAGAAAGAAAGAGGAGAGAAAGAAGAAGAAAAAAGTTAGAATTTAAGTTTTAAGAGATATATTATAACTTTTTTTTTAATTTTTTGGTGTTAAATTAATTAATTTCTTTAAGTTTTAATTTTTGAAATATATATAATTGAAGATTTGATGTGTATTTCGTAAGATATTGTGAGAATTGATGATGATTTATAAATATAGCTTGATAAATTATAATGAATAGTAGAATTTTTATTTGATAGTCTATTGATTCAGGAATTTTATAAATCTTTGTGATTTAATTTTGGTTTTGAATTTTGAGTATATAAAATTAGACACGTTTAGAATCATTTGAAATTTTGAATCGATTAAAAATTCTAGAAATTAAATTTGTGGTGAAATTATCAAAATGACTTTGAAATTTTGGAAATTTCTTGTGTTAACAGTATGATACAGTGAAAAATAATTTTTAATCTACTTAATGATTTTTAAAAATTACATATTTATAGAGTATGATAAATTTATATGTCTAATATGATATACTTAAAATTGAGAATTTAGATTAATGTGGTTAAATTGTTATGATTTTTTAAAGAGTATTAGTTCATTACAGTATTTGATTAATAAATTTTTAAAATTATAGAATAAAATAGTTTTAAAATATTTTTGGCAGTGATTTTGAAGTGAAATATTTATTATGAATTAAGATATGTGTCAAGAGTATTTTTGTGATAATTTTATAATTTTTGAGTTAGTATATAATTTTATAAAATTAGGAGATTGAATACTGTTTAGTAAATATTTTGATCATGTTAAGATAATAGTTTAGATTTGATGGTATGAAATAGATTGTGTAGAAATTATGATATAATATTCATACATAAGAAGGATATATGAGTCAAGAATTATATATTCTAATTTTGGAGTAATTGGACATCATTTGATGTATAAGAAAATTTTGTTAAGTATAAGTGATCAGAATTACAAGTTTTGAGAAATTAAGTAATTAAACTAATTTGATGTGATAAGTGCAATATGTATAATTTTGTAAGCTATTTAAAGTGTTTTGTGTGAATTGTGAGGCTTATGAAATGATTAATCTCCATTGATAGGTTAAGGAGAATTAAGTCTTGTACTCGAAAGTGCTAAGAGGTAAGTATACTAAATTTTTACTAAATTCACAATAAGCATAATAATTGTTTATGTATGATTTTATAAATGTGTTTAGAAATATGTTTATGTTATGCTAAAGTATATTTGATATAAAATATGAAAGACATGTTTATGAATGTGAGTATTGATATTGAGTATGAGCATACATGTGTTTTTAAAAGTGAGTTTTTAAAATGAAATGTGTTTAACAAAGAAAGCTTTTGAAGTGTAATATATCAATGAGAAATATTTTTTGTTTTGAAGATGTTTGAACTCACTGTTGACTTAGTATGCATTTTATGTGATTTGTGGAGCTTTTTCTGTGTGATATTTTCTTCTGGATTGGTATATGTTATGTGTTTGGTATGTAAGGAGGATCCTATTGGTACTTAAAGAAAGATTGAGTCATCACATTCGTGTGGTGGCGTATTGGTGCATGTGAGATGACTCACCGATGATCAGGGTGAGGGTTTGGCTCTTACCTTCGGGCATGAGTATTATATATGTGTAATTTAAACCTCACTTATACTATTCATTTCATACGGTATATCACCTACGAGTGACATTTGGCTCATTACGTGATATGTGATATGCAAGTCCTACTAAGTAATAGTTGAGTGATAGTATTTCTATTATATATTTTGAAAGAATGTATAAGCGTTTACCTGACATGTGATTTGATAAAATTATGAATTTTGATTTATTACAACATATCATACACATGCATTGTGTACATATATGTATTTGAAATTTGATATATGAAAAATTAGTATGTTTACTGAGTTTTATACTCATTATAGTTTATGGTGATTTTAGGTAAATAAGATATATGCGTGTTTAGTGGATTTGGCAAGGTTTCTGCTGTTCCTTGGGTTTCCTAAGTTGTTAGGTTGCTGAGTGTTTCATTTGGGGACACGTGGGTTAAGATATTTGATTTATCCCTATTGAATAAACACTTATGTATTATTTTATTGTGTGGTTGTATTTGGTTTAAATTTCACCAAGTATAGTTATGGGTTGATTTTAAGTAAGAATTTACAATTAATATATTCTGGGCTTCTGGTAACAAAGTTGTTACTAGTGATGTAATAGAGTATTAATCTCTGAGAAAACTCTGCGTATTTTCGGTTTACTAATTGCCTCAGTTATAATTTAATTGTTATAATTTTGAAAAATTGAAATAAATTTTTAAATATTATCAATAAATGTTTATGTTTATATTTTTTTAAACATGAGACTAATCCGTAAACAAGAATTTAGGAATATATTAAAAATATTAAGATTGTATGTGTGTTCATTATTGAATGAATGTAAGTTATGTCGTGTATCGGTTTTAAATATGAGATTAATCTGTAAATAAGAATTTATGAATATATTAGAAACATTAAGATTGTATGTGTGTTCATTATTAAATGAATGTAAGTTATGTCGTGTGTCGAATTTTTTGAGTTTGGGGCGCAATATAAAAAGCTTGGTTTTTATTATTTTATAATACATTAATTCTTTTAAGTGAATCTTAAATTATTCTATTAAAAGTTAAGGGTTGTACTTTAGTAATCTATATTATAAAATAAAATATTATTTAATTAAAATTTATTTTAATTAAATTAGATTTGGTCTTTAGATTAATAATAATTATTTAATTGATTTTCTAATTGATGTCTATAATTAAAGTTAAGTCATAAAAAAAATGTCTTATTTTTTTTAATTATTTATTTGTTTCTAAATTATTGAATGTTCTAATAATTACTTTTAATATATTTATATTTGCAAATAAATTTATAAATAAATATTATTATTTAATAAATAATTTATTAAATAAATTATAGTTATAGATTTTAATGATCAAATATTACAAATAATTTAGATGGACATTAATTATTAGATTTCTTTTTACAAGTATATGTTTATATGACTTATGAAATTATATTTCCAAGTGATTGAGGTTTTAATCGTTTATTTGGATTTTACTCTATGATAACTCAAAAGATACAATGTATGAATGTAAGTTTATTACTTATTCAGGATTAAAATCAATCAAATTTATTAAAACTTTTATAAATTAAGATTTATGACATTTAGTTAATCAGATCGAAATTCACAGTAGTCCTGTTTAATGTAACATATACATTAATTTTTCTATTTGAAGTCTCTATTTTAATGATCACAGCAAATCATTTACTATAAGAAGCAAAAAAAATTATAACTTTATATGATGAAATGCCATTTTAAATGTATGGTTGTGAATTAGATTTTATTTATAAAAAACTTGTGATCTATATCATTTGTATTAGCATTATATGTCTAATACATAGAACACATATTTTATAAATATGTGTTCATTAATGTATGCTTAATTATATGTATTAATAAAATATCTAATAATCTCTCACTTATCCTAAAACATGTTGAGCATTTGTCGAACTCCTATATCATATATATGAGTTTCAAAACACTTTGTTGGCAATACTTTGGTGAATGGATTTGTTAGATTTTTTGCTAATGCAATCTTGAATATTATAACTTCACCCTTTTGCACTAGCTCTCGTATTAAATGATATTTTCTTTCAATGTGTTTTCTTTTTTGTGGTATCTCGGTTCCTTAGATTGTGCTACAGCTTTGCTATTATCACAATAAATGACATTTGGCATTTTAGCACCAAGCACGACTTTAAGTTCCATAAGGAACTTGCGGAGCCATATAGTCTTTTTTGTAGTTTTTGACGCAACTACATATTCAACTTTCATGGTAGAGTCTGCGATGCGTGATTACTTTACACTTCTTCAATTTATAGCCCCACCATCTAAAGTAAACACATATCCTGAGGTTGATCTTCGAACATCTTTATCTGATTAAAAATCTGAATCTATATATCTAATAAGTATAAGATCCTCATTGGAATACACGAGCATATAATATTTTAGTCTCCGAAGGTACTTAAATATATGCTTTACTGCAATTTAGTGTTCTGGTTCTAGATTAAATTAATATTTGTTGACCATGCTGACTGCATAACAAATATTTGGTATAGTACATAATATTGCATACATGAGGCTTCTTACTGCTGATGCATATGAAATTTCTCTCATGTGATCTATCTCTTCAGTAGTTTTGGGATACTAATTCTTGGATAGATCAATTCTGTCTAAAAGAAAGTGTTCCTTTTTTGGATTCATGCATAGCAAACTTAACTAGAATTTTGTCTATATATGTAGCTTGAGATAAAGTTAACATCCTATTTTTACGATCTCACAATAGTTTAATTCCAAGGATGTAACTAATTTTGCTTAAGTTCTTTATATCAAATTGGTTAGATAATCAAATTTTAATTGATGATAATACTTCTACATCATTTTCAATGAGTAGTATATCATCTATATACAGGATTAGAAAAATTATCAACTGCCTATCTATCGTCTTGTAAACACAAGGTTCATCAGAATTTTGATTGAAACCAAATAATTTGATTGCTTGATCAAATCTGATATTCTATGATCTAGATGCTTGTTTAAGCCCATAGATAGATTTGTGCAGTTTACAAATTATATGTTCTTAGTTTATAGTTATAAAACCATCTGGTTGTATTATATAGATACTTTCTTTAAGATTGTCATTAAGAAAGACAGTTTTGACATCCATTTGCTAAATCTCATAATCAAGATTTGTTGCAATGGATAAGAGAATTAGACTTAAGCATGGTTATCGGCGAAAAGGTCTCCTCATAATCGATACCTTCTTTTTTAGTGTACCTTTTAGCAACAAGCCTAACTTTAAAGGTTTTCACCTTCCCATCTAACCCTATCTTTATCTTGTAGACCCATTTACACCTTATGGGTTTTATCCTTTCAGGTTTCTCTATAAGTTCCCAAACTTTATTAGAATACATAGAATTCATTTCTGATTTCATAGCTTTATGCGAATGGTTTTCATCTTTATCAACCATTGCTTCATCATAACTAGTGGGATCTAGTTCATACTTATTAGAGACTGCCTGAAATGACTCTCTAATTAACATGTACCTAGTTGGACGTCTAATAATTCTCGTACTATGACAAAGTACTGGTGGTTGTTGTTCTGCAATTGGCTCTGGTTGGTTATTATAATTTGGATTGGGAATTAACTCATTGATTCTATCTGGCACAATATTAGAGTTCCCAGATAACTCATCAAGAATTATCTTACTCCTAGGCTTGAAGTCTTTCATACAGTCTTCTTCAAGAAAGATTGCATTAGTGCTAACTAATACTTTTTTATCTTGAGAACTATAGAAAAGACTTCATCTTGTTCCTTTAGGATAGCCAATAAACAGACAAACTTCTGACTTAGATTCTAACTTGTCTGTCTTTCCTTTTAGCACATGTGCTCGACAATCCTATACATGTATATGACGTAAACTTGGTTTATGTCCTATCCACATTTTCAGAGGTGTTTTAGAGATTGACTTAGATGGAATTAAGTTAAGAAGATACATGGTTGTTTCAAGGTATAACCCCAAAACGAGATGGGTAAAGTTGAATAACTCATCATTAACCTCACCATTTCAAAAAGAGTTTTATTTCTCCTTTTTATTACACCATTTTGCTGGGGTGACCCTGGTGCAATCAACTGGGATAATATTCTATTGTCTAACAAATAGGTTCTGAACTCATTATAGAGGTATTCACTACCTCGATCAGATCGAAGTGCCTTTATGTGTTTTCTTAATTATCTTTCGACTTCTACTTGAAACGTTTTAAATATGTCAAACGCCTCATACATGTGGCGCATTAGGTACACATAACCGAATCTAGAATAATCATCAATGAAAGTGATGAAATATTCATAACCTCCCCTAGCTTGTATGCTATGGGCCCACATACATTAGAGTGCACTAATTCTAATGTTTTAATGGCTCTATTACCTTTAGTATTAAAGGGTCTTCTAATCTTTTTCCTTCTATACATGATTCACAGACTGGTAATGGTTCAATGTCTAAAGAACTCAAAGGTCCATCTTTGACCAGTCTTTGGATTTTATCTAGACTAATATTACCAAAAAGTAGATGTCATAGATACGTTTGATTAGTGGGAGTCACTTTAACCCTCTTATGGTAATTAGATTCATTATTTAATTTTGTGTTATGCAGTAAGTTGATTTTAGGATATATGTAGTATAAATTGTTAACTAGTATACTGGAACATATAAATGACTTATTTCTTTTGATCACCAAAGTTGAATAAAAAATAATAGAATAACCAAATTTATTCAAATAACTAATTGAAATCAAATTGCCTTTACGTTCCGACACCAATAAACAATCATTTAATACTAAAGTTTTAAAATCATCAAAATAAAGTTGAACAACTCTCACTGCTTTAGTTGCAACAGTTGTGCTATTTCTTAACCTTAGACTGATCTCCTATTCATTGAGTTGTCTGATTTTCTGGAACCCTTATAATAAATTGCAAATATAATTAGTGGCTCTATAATCTACTATTCAAGAATCAGTATAATCAACCACTAAACATGTCTCAATGAAAAGAATTTTACTAGAAGGTGAAGCTGTCCTTTTAGCTATTGAAAACTTAACTAAAGGACGGTTTCTCTTCTAATGCCCTTTAATGCCATATTGGAAACACTTTCCTTTGGGCCTTACTATCTTTTTATGAATTTGCACAAATCTTAAATTAGATGCTTTCTTTGGCTCATTCTTATTACTCTTTCTTTTAGGATTGAGACCAAAAGATAAAGATGGGCCCTTAGTCAATTGACTATTGTAAGCATCTATTTCATCTTGGGATGCATTTTTATTAGGTATTTGAGTGCATTTATCAGTCAAGATATATTTATGCTTTTCAATTGTGAGTTCAATATCTAAGTTCTTTTCCTAATCTATATAATTATTTTCGGTTAACTTGTTTTGATTTAGGACAGATGCTAGTGGGATGAATGAAGACATAATTCTAAAAAATAAATTCATACATAAGCATACATTATCTGATAGTATGTGAAACTTTTGCATGAATGCATGAAATGCATTTATGTATAGTTCTTTAACTACATTATGCATCGGTAATTTAATTTTCATTCAGAATACACCTTCGTAGGGTGGTCATATCTGTCATAAATCAGATTAGTATTATATTAATTTAATATTATTATCTAGATATCTCATATCAAATAATAATAAACTACCAATTCTTTAACCCTTAGATTTAATTGACAAGAACTCTGTAAAGAGGATATCAATCAACCTAAGTTGAGTGTATAACCATTATTTCAATCCTTTATATTTCTCAATTAAAAAAGTCATCGTATGGTAGTCAGTTTCGCATGAGTCATATATTGAATTTTATCCTTTAGGGAAGTCCTATCTAGTAACCAATTTTGATTAATACCGCCTGTAAGGAGTTCACAAGATTTGAGGCATTGTATTAATCTACCTTACTATGAGACCAATAATGGAGGCCATAGGTTTTATGCCTAAAGCCATCTCTTACTCAATATTTTAATTCTTAAAATTTTTAATTAATTTATAAAATAACTTTTCTACTCATTAATATTTAATTTTATTTTTATAAAATAATTAATAAGGTCACGTCAAATAATAAATTAATATAATATTAAAAATATAACAATAATCTTAAACTAATTTCATTAGAACATTAATGTTATATAATATGATATATTTTATGTATGGACATGTGAATGTGGCATCCTTAATCTATATGACATGTTATTCATCTAATCAATTAACTAGATAAATAAATAACCCATAATTCATAGCTTTTCTTAAGAAGAAAAACATTTAAAATTAAGTCTAAATTCTTCAAAGTCTTCTTTGAAGTCAACTTGGGTTTTTTTAAAATGTTACCTCCTCTTATTTGTCTCCTTTTATAGGCTTGAATTTTGGGCATTTTAATTTTTTTTTGTCCACTTATTTTAAAAATTAATTGGGCATATTTTACGCTTAAAATTTCTTTGGGCCTTCTTAAAAAAATTTAAATAAAAATATTTTTAGACTTAATAATTTTAATAAAATAACCTAAATAAAATTTTATAAAATTTGGATCCAAATTAAAAGGCGTTTGGGCTAATTTTGAATTTGTAAATATCCAAAATTAATCCAAAATCAATTTGAATCAAACTTGAGACTTATTTATAAATCTCTCATTTTTTAAAATCAAACTGTAATTCTTAAAATTATAGGGGGTTAGATGGGGATAACCAACTAAGTTAGACCTATTTACAAATTTTTTAAAATTAAATTTTAAAATGTGCAAAATATCTTAGTTAACATATAATTAGTTAAATTTATAAGGGTTTAGATGATATTTACTAGATTAAAAAAAAGCCTAATCATCTTTTCCCTTGATACCCACCGTTGCCGTCTTTTTCCTTACATTTTTACTTTTTACCTTTTTTCTTCTCCTTTTCTTATTTTATTTTCTATTATAAAATACAAATTTTTTAGATTACAAATTAAAAAACCCTAAGTCATTTATTTTACTTACAAAGAAAAATTTAAAGAATCACCAAAAATTAAATTAATTAAGAGAGAAAATTGTGATATAATTTCATCACTTCTTCTTGTTATAATTTTAAAAAACAAATACAAACAAATATCTAACTATGAATTATTGGGCATAACCATTTATCACATAATTAATAAAAAATAATAATATAGATTAGTATATAATTAGTACCACAATAAATAATTACTACCATACATAAAATAAATTATACATATAATATGAAATAAGACGGCTTTGATACCAGTTGTTAAAATGTAAATAATTGTTTTTTGTTTATTAAAAAAATAAACGCAGCAGAAGCCACGGAAATCAAATCGTCTTGTTTATAATTACATATATAGTGATAGAAGATCACTTCAATTCTTCGTTGTGACAAATTTTGAATTGACTGACTGCAATCTTTTTTATTATTCTCAATCTTCAAACTCAACGTGTGTGGGCACGTAGATCTTTCTTAATCTCTAAAAATACTAATACAAAAATCTGAGAGAATGATATTAATTAAATTATTTTTCCACGTAAGAATACGTAAAAGAATTTTTCTCTCTATATGGTTGTTATCTTCTTTTTACTCTATATCTCCTACGTATATAGGAATTTTTTTTTAGTATTTAGAATTTGATTAGGATTTGAGCTAGTAGAGGGACTGCAAGACCCATGGGCTTTCTAGCTCTAACTTAAAAGGCATAGTCCTTATTATCTCATAATACACTAATTATTTTAAGTTAACCATATGCTATTTCACTAAAAATCAAGGGTTGTACTCTAGTAACTCATGTTATAAAGTAAAAACCCATTTAATTAAAATATATTTTAATTAAATTAGGCTTGGTCTTTAAACTAATAATAACCACTTAATTGACTCTTTAATTGATGTTCATAATTAAAGTTAAGCCATGAAAAAAATGTATTGCCTCTTTAATTACTTATTTGCCTTTAAGTTATTAAATGCTATAATGATCACTTTTAATATATCTATATTTGTAAATAAGTTTACAAATAAATATTATTATTCAATAAATAATTTATTGAATAAAATGTAGCCACAGATTCTAATGATCAAGTACTGCAAACAGCCTAGGTGGACATTAATTATTAGATTCCTTCTTACAAATATATGTTTCTACGACCCATTAAATTATATTTCCAAGCTATCAAGGTTTTGACCGTTTATTTGAATCTCACTCCATGATAACTCAAAAGATACAATGCATGAATGCAAGTTCAGTACCTGCTCAGAATTAAAATCAATCAAGTTTATTAAAGCTTTTATGAATTAAGATCTATGACATTTAGTTAACCAGATTGAAATTCACAGTAGTCTCGTTCAATGTAACCTATACACTAGTTTTTTTACTCGAAGTCTCTACTTCAATGATCAAGACAAATCATTCACTATAAGAAGCAGAAAAACTACAACTTTACATAATGAAATACCTTTTTTTATTAATGGTTGCGAACTAGATTTAATTTATAAAGAACTTGTGATTTATACCCTCTGTATTAGCATCATATGCCTAATACATAAATCACATACTTTTATAAATATGAGCTCATAATATATAAATAAATTTTATTAATCTAATAAAATATTATTACACATATTTTAAGGACATAAAATAACATAAAATGTTTAATAATATCTTATATTGCATGATTCGGCTAATAATCTTCTTCACATTTTTAAAGTAGCAGCTTAAATTGTTGTATGTAAATATTGTGGCCTTCGATGAATGGTACAAGAAGACAATATATGTGGATTTGATTAAATATTGAATATATAAATTATTTATATAAATTCATTCATAAAAATTAATTTGGCATAATATGATTTGTGTAAAATAATGTGATTATCATACTCTCCATTTTCATTGTTCTATCGTATTAAATTTTTTGTTTAATTAATTTAATTAATATCATAATATTTAGGTTTGTGTATTTTAAATTGTATAAGTAATTTCTTTGTGTAGTATTTTTTTAAAAATATTTGTGGATAATATAATATCTATTTGATATGATGGTGGTTATGCTTAGATGGAACCTCTTCGATATACATAAAAAGTTTATATTTATATTTAATAAAATGAAAAAAAATTAAGGATCTAGATGATATAATCCTTTTGATAGGCGTTGGGTCGTATACAAATATTATTAAATATCAATCTTTTTATTTTAAACATTGAAACGACACCGTAGCAGTTACCAATAAAAAATAGCGACACGTAATCACGGTTTTGGCGGTTGAGAGTTGAGACTGAAGCGAAGAGACCAACTTAAAACTGCAGCCTCTCGTTCATCTTCCTACGAAGATATACAGAAAGTAAGAAACAAAGAGAATCTGAAACCAAATACACGATGAAAACACTAATGTTAACGAGAGCCACGATTTTATATTCTCATCATCATCATCATGATCGCCACCTCGGCTTCGGCTTCTCGAATCACCACCGTTGCTTCCTCTCGATTCATCCGCCTTCTCCTCCTCCGCTTCTCGCCTCGAAACGGCAGCGTCTTGGACTTGCTTTAATCACTAGAGCTGCAGATTCAACGCAACCTCCCCCGGCCACAGCTTCGGCTACTTCAGCCTTTGCTAACAAGACGATTGTTACCGATGACGAATTCACTCTCGCTAAGGTACGAGTCGTACAATTCCCATTTAAATGTATGTTGAATTTGAAAATTAATGATTTAAGACGCATAAAGACTACTTTGAACATAACATTAGAGGCTTAATCTCGGATTCTAGAAATGCATAATCCAATTACACTTTTTTTTACAGTATGAATTAGTTTTAGATTTTTTCTGTGAAGCGATTCTGAGACCAGCACTTAATTGTTTAGTGTGCGTTCGGTTTTAAAATATTATTTTTTAAAAAAAAATTCAAAAATTTTAAAAATGAAGATCATGTTTTGAAAATAATATTTTTAAAAATTAAATTGGTGTTTGATAGTGTACAAAATAGATTTTTAAAAAACTGAAAACAGCGGGAACGTAGTATTGCTTTTAAAAATGAGTAGAGTTGTTTTGAAAAAGAAAAAGTTCCTAATTAGTTTTCAAAAATATTAAAAACTGCAAGACATTATTTTTTTCCTTCCAATTTTTAGTTATAATTTTGAAATAATGATTTTTTTTTCAGAAACAAGTTTTGTTAAACATCTAATTGGAATTGGTGAAATTCGTGCCAATTGTAATTGCATGAAATTTGGAAGGAATTATATTGAAGATTCTTAGTCATTCTTGAATACTCTTGAGTGATATACATGTCTATAAATATTATAAACATGCCAAACTTAATGCCTTTCTGCATAAGCTGATGGAGTGACATTATCATGGTGTCAAACGTTGCAGGTTTCATTTGGCATCATTGGACTTGGTCTTGGAATTTCACTCCTGTCGTAAGTCCATTCACAAATTCAGTGCACTCTAAAAGCCTATTTGGGTTTTGCAATGATTAATGTGTGATCTACAGTTATGGTTTTGGGGCATACTTCAATATTCTCCCGGGATCTGAATGGTCAGCATTAATGCTTACATATGGCTTCCCACTTGCCATAATTGGAATGGCACTTAAGGTAAAAGTTTCTAGCATTTAACTGGCTCAGTTTGAATAATTTAAAGTACATCATCATGCTTCCTATTACTGCACATAGTTGCTTAAACTATATCTGACAATAAGACAATGGCAGCTTTGTTGCTTCCTATATGTAGTAAGGCACATTTGACATTGTTCAGGGACTTCAGTTTCAGTTAGTACTATTTTCTAGTTCTTTGTATTTTGACATTATACTCTGAGCTCCATGTTAGCCTTGGGCATGATTCTAATCAATATGTGGAGGCAATACTACTAGATTTCCAGTTTTCCATAGTTACCTTGTAATTTATAAACTTGGGTAATATATTTCAAATTCAGAAACATTCATAAATGAGCATCCTTATAACTGACACATTTTGCTGATGCTTAATGTCTTTTTGTAGCTTGATTTATGCTCTCTTTTGTCTGGTTGATATATTGCTTTGGCACTGCTAGATTTTCTTTTGAAGATTTGCGGCTAATATACTTTATTGGAAGTTATACACTATAAGTGTCATATGTTACTTACTTTTATAAAAATAACTCTTTTCAAGTGTTTTGCAGTATGCAGAACTCAAACCAGTGCCGTGCTTGACTTATTCAGATGCTCAAGTGTTGAGGGAAAGATGTGCAACTCCTATCCTTAAACAGGTACTTTCATGATTTTGCTTGTTTTTTCACCAATATGTATAACCTTGGTAAAGAATTCTTAAACTTTTTCTTCTTGTCGATGATAAAGCTTAATCACCAAATCATCTTACAAGGATGTATCTGTCTTCATGCATTGGATCATTTACATTCTATAGAACTCCTAGTTTTCTTGGTTGTTTTGCTAAGATTACATCCTTTTCCATTTTCATTGATTATCACATTGATACTAAGACAGAATTTTATTATTTGCAAATTACAGCCATAGACAGCCTGGTTTCTGATGGTGGAAAATTTGGAGAACTTGAACTATTCTAAAGGAATTTCAAGGTTTTAATTCAAGATTAGAATGTGTTAATAAAGAAATATAACCTAGTTCTTTCTTGCCATGATTTTAACATCACAAAAATTCAGGGTTGATGTTCATCTGATTGAAGCTTATGTCATTTGCCTGACTTTACCTATCTTTTCTATCTGGGCATAAGAAGAACGATACAAAAGATAAGGTCATAATTGTTATCACACTTCAATGCCTGAAAATGAATGTGCAGAATAGCATCTGCATTATGCATTTTAAATGCCGAAATCTAATTGCAATGTGCCTAATTTTTTCCTTTATATCCTCTGAGTTCTTGCATGAATAGTGGCATGTGAACTTTAAAATGTAATTCTTTTTGGTTATTGTATTCCCTCATGGCATTAAATTTGAGAGAAAAGTGAGGAGGAAAGAATGGGGTGTCAAAGTTGCATATTTCCAGACATGTTTAGCTATCAAATATTTCACTGTAAATGAGTTTAGTTGCAATGTGTTATTCTGAATTAGAATGGGCAGGAGAAAATGGAAAGATGAAAGACTTCATGACATTGTTTGTGGGACCATAAAAGCCTCTAGATGTTTTTTGTGCTAGTAATTATCCTGATCTCAAATATTCAAGATGGTCTTCTGATAACACTTTCATTATATGTTGGATAACTTTGTTCTCCATGAGTTTCATGCCTTGGTGATTATTTGGCAGTCTTGCCACTGTACCTCTTTATGCTTGGCTTGTCCCAGTTTTTAATTCTTACACTCAAAAACAGATCTGATGATGTGCTGAATTCTATGACCAATCACTTGACTGTGCTGGCTGCATATTTTGATAACTTGTTTATACGTGAGATGCCAATTATCCTATCATTCACATTATCCTGAAAATGAATGGAGGAATTGAAATTTTCATAGCTTTGATTAGGTCAGGAATGATGTTACAAGATTCCGTTATGGTGACGAACAGCATCTGGACGAGGCATTGAAAAGGATTTTCCAGTATGGTCTGGTAATATTTTGAAAATTATACTAGCTGATGTCTATTTCTTTGATTATTCATTTCATTAATAACCAAAGTTATTTGTGGAAATCTTGAAGTACAAAGCCTTTCTGTTTGATGACAAACGAAGTATAGTATTTACTGCGATAAGCAACTCCTTAGGTCACTGGCTCCTTGTGGTCTCAATTTCTTCAATTCCCATTTCAACAAGAAGGAATCAAAATAACAGTCCTTTTTGTTAGTGAATCATGTTCCCATTTTTTAAAACATGCGAATACCACCTGTGTAGTATTGAGTGAAACTTGGAACTGCATTTCAAATAAAAGTTGAAGTATGGAGAAATTTGAAAGTTTAAAATATTATGCGATTTCTCGTCTGGTAAAGCATTATTTTACGAGTAGTTGATCTAAATTTGATGCTTTGTGTATCAAAAGAAGCAAGTTCTTTAAGCATTAAATGAGAATCCCTTCAATTTTGGGTATCACATGTCTTATCATGAGGAAGAGCTCCATATATGTCAAACTTTCTGCCTATAGTTTGTTGTGGATAAACCTTGGCGTATTTCCATGTTTCAAAAGAAATGTATTCAAGTACTAGCCCCCTTAATACTTGATGAGCATTTCTCTTTGTCACTCATTCGAAATTTAGATACCTTCTTATTGCGATTTAAATTGTATGCTAACATCAGTTGTTTATGCTTCACATTCCAGGGTGGAGGAATTCCCCGGAGGAGTGCACCTATCTTACAAAAGATCCGTGAACAAGTATGCAACTTAAATTTAGTTTACAACAGTATTTTGTTGTCTTATGTCACAAATAAAAAATCCTAAGTAACTGAATATGATGTCTCGGCAGCTTCTAATCATTGTTAACTGGAATTGTGTTGAGTCAAGGAATGGCTACTTGAGTAATTTTTATTGTGTTTTATTTTTTCATGTTGCAAAAAAGAGGGACAAATTACAATTAAGATGATTTCAGATGATTTTAAAAAATCAAATTACCATTATAAATCAATAATGAGCTGTAGAATGCTCGAGGTTCTCAAACTTCTATACAACACCTACTACCTTTTCTGGTACTTGTATTTAGAAAAGTCAGCTTAAGAAGCACACTGGACTGACCTGAGTTCATTTGAACAGAAGCCTTGCTCTCTAAGTTTCATTTTCTTCCACACCTAGTTACTATTTCTTGTTTTTGTTACCATGACTTAGGTCACGGAAGATGGTAAATATTGTCTGGTCTTGGTGTTTGAGGCAAAAGCACTGAAGTTGTCAGATTTTGAGCAAAGACAGGTAAAATGTAGTACAACTTTGCTAATTGTGAGCACCTTTTAATTTTTGTTTGTAATTCCTCATTTTTAGAACAATGATTAATAACTGGATGCAAATTTTTTTGTTCCAATCATGTATCAGGCAAAATTTACTTCATTCTTTGGACCAGGGATCATTGCTGAAGTTGGTGAGTTTTACCTTTAACGTTTTGATTTAGAAACGGATTTTAAAGGTGTAAAACATGATATCTTTCGTGAAATGTTCATAAACCAAAAACTTCTTGGGATCATGCTGACAAACAATTTGGTACAGGGAACGGAGAGACTGATAACCTTTATGAAGTTCGACTTATCTCCAATACCAGCCCCAGTCTATCACCTTCATGAAGTGTATGTGATTTCATCTAATCATGCTAGCTGTATAGGCTCTCTTTCATTACTTACATATGATCCCTTGTCGAATTTTGTATATACTTAGATTCAATGTACAACATATTTTCATATTAATGTAAAATTTTGAAGAGATCATAGAAAGATAGAAGAAAAAGATATATGAGTTTGAAGGCTGACATAAAAAAATTGAGAAGGATTCATCTAAAATTATCCAACTAGTTTAGGACTGAGCCACTTTAGTTGAGGTTAAGTTGATTAGCAAAAACTAGTGAGTAATACACCAGATTTATCTTTGACGCCTAGACATTTTAATTTTAACATCAGCACTTCTCAAGAAATGTGTTTATGTGCGTTTGTTTTCTACATTATCAGAACCGAATTGGTATGACCAAAATAGTTTTTGTATTTATCTCTGCATCTGATTTTTCATTTCATTTTTTTTTAAAGGAAAAAAAGAATTTTAGCGTCTGGTTGAAATGGGTAAAAGTGCTTTTTGAGAATTTTTTTGTTAAAAGAATTGCTTTCTAGAGAATACTTGATGCTTTTTTTTTTCTGAAAGTTACCTGATACATCTGCTAGTTACTTTCCTGGTTAAAAAGCAGTTTAGGTGTTTTTCAGAAAGTGCTTCATATTGATTTTTTAAAGAAGAATTTTTAAATGTTATTGTCGAAAGTACTTTTAACTGAAATTTTTTCATTTTCTGTTGTAAAAGATACTCTTGAAACAATCTCATTCGTCAAGCCTACATGAAATGAGAAATTTTTCCTCGTCCTTATATGCGGTACCGCTTTAATGAATTCATTACATTTTTATATGAATGGCATGGTTTTGTTAGATGAGTATACATATAATTAGTGCATAAAAGATTGCATATATAACGTAATTTTGTTGGATGAGTATGCATATAATCAGTACATAGAAAAAACTCTAACCACGACACACATTTGGCATGCGGATATTGGCAGAGTAACAGGGCCTTGAGTAGTGAGAACTCCGGCCATTTTTAGATAACTGATGCTAAAACTTTTTCTTCAAATACTAGTATAGATATGTTTTTATTTTCAATATAATTACTTTTAATAAACCTTACTGAATGTAACTTCGTATCTTGAAACAAGATATAGGATCAAGAACTATCAAGAAATAAAAAACACTACTTGCAACACCTTCCCCTCGACCGCTAAAATAAATTTGCAATACCGAATTTCTTACATTTCAAGAGTTCTTTAAAAGTTTAGATTTCTAAGAGTTCTTTAAAAGTTTAGAAGTTTAGAAGTTTAATGAGCCTTACTCTTGTACTTACAAAAATAAAAAAAATTAAGATCCATCATTTAGGCTTAGAACTTTCTACTATATAACTTGCCACATCACTTTAGAACTACTGCAGCAAGGTCTTTAAAACCTCCCGAAACAAATATATTCTTGTGAAATAATTAAATGCATGTTATAAAATTGATATTCAGTTGTTACATAACTAGATTTACAGTTGTATAGTTTAACTATAAAATTTATAAATATTATGTTTTATCAACAAGTTTGACCTTATAATTTTATTTATTTTGTTGGATCTACTAATTCAATATTTATTTATAAGTTTTATAGTACGTTGGCATGTTTTAATTCCATTTATAAATATAATATTATAATTAATCAATTTCATTTTAATTTATACTTATTAAATAATATATGTATTGCCTTACATATGCTATAAGAAATTTATATTTGCTTTTTTACTTACAAGTTTTGAGTTAAATCAATCTTCAAATTTAAAATTTACATGTGCAATGTCAATTTATAAAATTTATGTTAAATTATTAAATTTTATTCCCATTTAGAAATATAATATTGTTATATGTTGCTTTCTTATCAATTCACACTTGTATATTATATTTACACATCTTATATGTGGTTATGAAATTTATGTTTAGCTTTTACGTTTCAATTGAGATTAATATCTTTGTTTCAATTTATATTTTTCACAAATATTATGTTTGAGTTTGCAAGTTTTTCTTTAAATTTCGTTTGTCACATTAGAATTTATGGTTGCAACATTTATTTAAAGAAGGAAAAATGACATTTTAGTATCTTATTTTTGGGGTATATACCATCTTAGTTTTTCATATTTTAATAATTATCACGTTAATTTCTATCGTTAGAATTTTGTTGTTAAATGTTTACTTTTTTATTATTTTTACCATAATATCTTTAATTAAATATACACCAATCATGTGACACGTGTCATCACTTAATTAATTTAAATTTTTATTAAATATTTTTAAAAATAAATTAAATTTTAAAAAATAAAAATAGAACTGTCACCGTTGTCGAAAAATGGCGACCTGTCGACTACAAGTTTTTGGCAATATTTCGACAATGAAAATTATCAAATTTTACGTCATTAGATTCCATTTTTTCTAATTTACGAGGTTATTTTTTGTAAAAATAAATACAAAAAAGACCAAAATGGTGGGAGAGGGGTGGCGGCTACCACCGCTCACCGTCAAACGAGAGGGGGGGGGGGGGGGGGGGGGGGACTTGCACTACCCTTACCTATAGAGAGGCCAACTGTCAATCTATCCATAAGTGGGGGTGGCAGTGAGCGGCGATGACTGTTACCCCTCTCCCACTATATAAACAATGATTTCACTATTGTGTAGATAAAAAGTGAAGTTTAATGATGTAAAATTTAATAAATTTTATTATCGAAAAACGGCGACTAGTCGCTGTTTTTTGGTGACGGCGGTAGTTTTATTTTATTTTAATTTATTTTTTATTTAATATAATTTATTTTAAAATTTTAAACCAATTAAGTAATGACACGTGTTATTCATAACTAATCATATTATAACACTTGTCCTTTATTTATTAAATTACTTTTAAAAATATTTATCTTTAAAAAAAATATATTTATTAAATATATAAACTAATTACATGTCATTTATAACTAATTTTATTATGACATGTGTCTTTTATTTATTAAATATATATTTATCAATTTAATTTTAAAATATTTATTAAACATATAAACCAATCATATGATGACACATGTCATTTATAATTAATCATAGTATAACACGTGTCCTTTATTTATTAATTTACTTTTAAAAATATTTATTCCTTAAAAAATATATTTATTAAATATATAAATTAATTATATGATGACACATGTTATTTATAACTAATCATATTATGACACGTATTTTTTATTTATTAAATATATATTTATTAAATTACTTTAAAAATATTTATTCTTAAAAAAAAAATTTATTACAAATATTAACCAATTACATGATGACACGTGTCAACATTAACGTATCATATAATGACACATGTCATTTTTTTTAATTATTTTAAAAATAGCAAAAATACATTTTGCCCTTAGAGAGAACTTATTTAATAACAAGTTTTTGACCGTAGAAATTAACGTGGTAATTATTAGAATATGAGAGATTATGTTGATATATACTCATAAAATAAGGGACTAAAATATTATTTTTCCTTTAAATTTTTTGTGTTAAATTATAAAGATTTAATTTTATTTACAAATATATTATTGCAATTTGCTAAATTCATACTAATTTACAGTTGTTAAATTATATTCACACGTCTTTATAAGATTTATATTTAATTTTGATGACATATATTTATAATTTTTGTTTTAAATTATATTTCTTTTACAAAATGATTGACAATGAACAAAGAATACCGAGAATAGAGAAAAAGTTTTTAAATAACAATAATTAAGATAAATATATATAATATCAAAATTAATTTATTAGGGAATTGTTCAAAAATAGCCCAAAAATTTGGGTCATTATCTAATTTAGCCAAAATTTTAATCTTTTAACTTTGTACAAAAATTCTCTTAAATGGACGAATATACCTCTCTCTTATATTTCATCAGTTAACTTCGCAAACTTAACTTGGATTCTTGTAACTAATTTTCACCAAAAAAAAAAAAAAAGAATAAATTAACGCCATTAAAGAGATTAAAAAACACTTAATTAGAGGAAACTAAATTTAATCTTTGCACTGTAGTGTAATGCAAGTTTTTAAAAAATGAATGTATTGTAATATAGAATAGATATGATGTATAATATCACACAAAAGGGCTGCAGGAAATAGTTGGTTGTCCAGCCAACCAAACGCACGACGGGCTGCGCGATATGCAACAATCGCACAGTTAATTGCCCGCACGACTTGTATATATTTCGCCGGCAATTGCGTGCGAGCCTGAGGCACGCCTTGTATGATTAGTCACGCCACACGTAATTCAAAATTAGGGTTTTAACTTTTTGTCATTATCTAATTCCCATGTTACACCCTAAGTATTTTCTTAAATTGGAGTTATGGATGGAAAAATGAATCAAACTTATTATTTAGTAGTTAAGCAGGCTCTAGAACGAGAATATTCTCTAAAACATATGGTAGTATTTTAAAATATTTCTTAACATATTTTTTATTTTTATTATACACCGTTAAATTATTGTATAATTTTGTAAATTCTAATCATTAATTATATAGAGGTAGTACTATAAAAAAGAAGACTTTTAATTGAGCAAAATTATCTTAACTTATATAGTTCTTCGATTATAATAAAAAAATATTTTTTAAATACTTGGTTATGTGTTTATCTTTTTCCTTTTGTGTTATGTTCGTAGATTGTTTTGCACTTAAAGGCGTCTTAAAAGAGATGGTCAGATAAAAGGGATCAAGTTTGGACCAAGCTTATCAATTACTTACCTGTTTTTTTCCGCAAATGATAGCCTGATCTGCATCAAAGTTACTAACCAAGGGTGTATTAAGTTGAAAGAGCAGTTTGAGTGCTATGCAAGGGCCTCGAGGCAGCTTTCAGTTATGAGAAGTCTTCTGTTTTCTTAAGTCTTAAGGTGAGTCCAGTACAAGCAACATCTATGAGAGATATTCTTTAGCTTAAAGAAGTGTCAAGGCATGAAATATATCTGGGACTCCCCTCTATGAAGGGTAGAAGGAAGAAGCAATTCTTTAATGGCATAAAGCTTAAACTTGCTAGTAAGATAGATGACTGACAAGAAAAGCTTTTTTCCAGTGGGGGAAAAAAGTCTTAATAAAAGCAGTAGCTCAGGCAGTCCTAACTTATGCTATGAGTATATTTAGATTCCCAAGTAGTTTTTGTAAAGATTTACAAAGGTTATTTACTGGTTTTTGGTGGGGCAAGAATGACCAAGGAAAAAGGAAGATTCATTAGGCTTGTTGGAGAAAGCTGTGTGAACATAAGACAATTTGGGGGGGAGGGGTTGGATTTGTTTTAACCAAGCCCTTTTGGCTAAGCAAGGATGGAGGCTAATTCAATCTCCTGACTCTTTAGTAGCTAAAATGTTTAAAGCTAAATATTACAGGAATTGCCACTTTTTGGATGCAAGGTTGGGATCAAACTCTTTTTATGTGTGAAGGAGCATAATATGGGGTAGGCAAGTTCTTGAGCAAGGTCTGAGATGGCTCATTGGTAGAACAGATGGTGTCAACTTATATGGTAGTAATTGGATTCAAGAGGCCTAACCTTTAAGCTTACTTCTCCCCAAGAGCTGCCTACTAACAACAAGGTTGGAGTGTTAATCGATGAACACAACAAATGGAGATGGGGTCTCATTGAGCAGAAGTTTAACAAAGTTGATGCATCTCAAATCCTAAAAATTTCCTTATTCTTGAGCAAGGTCTGAGATGGCTCATTGGTAGAGGAGATGATGTCAACATATATGGTAGTAATTGGATTCAAGAGGCCTAACTTTTAAGCTTACTTCTCCCCGAGAGCTACCTACTGACAGCAAGGTTGAAGTGTTAATCGATGAGCACAACAAATGGAGAAGGGATCTCATTGAGCAAAAGTTTAAAAAAGTTGATGCATCTCAAATCCCAAAAATTTCCTTGCCTACCACAAAGCTTGAAGACTCCCTCTGCTGGCATTTTGATAAGAAAGAAATCTATTCAAGCATGGAAAAATGGTAGAAGGCTCTACGGTGCACCTCAGTTCCCTTGAAGGTGAAGATTTTCCTCTAAAGGGTATTATCAAATATTCTTCCTACAACTGATAATTTATTGCTAAGGAAAAAGGTTGTGAATAGCCCACTTTGCAATAGATGTCTAAAAGATAGGGAAACTGTGTTCCATGCTCTGGTGGGGTGTAAGTGACAAAAAAAACTTTGGAGTATCTCCCAGTTTGATGGCCTGGTCAAAGGAATTCAGGACAGGGATGTGGAATTTCTTTTAGAGAGTTAAAATAGTTACAATAGCAGAAGAAAGGCTAGGGTTCAGGGATTTGATTTGTTTTAACCAAGCCCTTTTGGCTAAGCAAGGATGGAGGCTAATTCAATCTCTCGACTTTATAGCAGCTAAAATGTTTAAAGCTAAATATTACAGGAATTGTCACTTTTTGGATGCAAGGTTGGGATCAAACTCTTTTTATGTGTGAATGAGCATAATATGGGGTAGGCAGGTTCTTGAGTAAGGTCTGAGATGGTTCATTGGTAGAGGAGATGGTGTCAATATATATGGTAGTAATTGGATTCAAGAGGCCTAACTTTTAAGCTTACTTCTCCCTAAGAGCTACCTACTGACAACAAGGTTGAAGTGTTAATCGATGAGCACAACAGATGGAGAAGGGATCTCATTGAACAAAAGTTTAACAAAGTTGATGCATCTCAAATCCTAAATATTCCTTTGCCTACCACAAAGCTTGGAGACTCCCTCTGCTGGCATTTTGATAAGAAAGAAATCTATTCAGGTATGAATTAATGGTGGAAAGCTCTACGGTGCGCCTCAATTCCCTTGAAGATGAAGATTTTCCTCTAAAGAGTAGTATCAAATATTCTTCCTACAATTGATAATTTACTGCTAAGGAAAAAGGTTGTGAATAGCCCAATCTGCAATAGATGTCTAAAAGAAAGGGAAACTATGTTCCATGCTCTGGTGGGGTGTAAGTGGCAAAATTTTTTTGGAGTATCTCCTAGTTTGATGGCCTCGTTAAAGGAATTCAGGACAGTATGTGTGGGATTTCTTTTAGAAAGTTAAAATAGTTATAATAGCAGAAGAAAGGGACCGAGTTATCATGATATTGTGGGGAAGCTGGCAATTCAAAAATAGCTTTGTAGCCATTGGAAAAATAGATGATCCGATCAGAATCCTTACGCGTGTGAAGGCTTATTTAAAGACCCGTGATGCTATGAAAGGAATCAAGCTGAGCCTAAGCAGTGATTAAGGCCAAACTAAAGGTGTTATTGTGGAAGATATTCCTAAGGGAGTCATCAGAGTAAGAACTGATGTAGCTATCAATGCTAAGGAAGGAATTACAGGCCTTGGTGTTGTCTTTCTTAATCGTAATGGATCCCTTATTGCTATGGCCACTTCCTGAACAGAGGCATGGGAGGATATAGAAAAGGCTGAGGTTGAAGCAATCAAAATGGCCATACAAGTTATAGATAGGATGCAGTTTAGAATTGGCTTGGTTGATTCGGATGCCAAAACAGTTATTAAACTAATCAAAGGGAGACTTAATTCATTGAGAGAGATCAAATGAATTATCAAAGACATTAAAGATGCACAACAATTGTTAACATACAATTTAAGCATATATCTAAATTTTATAATGAGTTAGCTCATAAGCTAATAAAAAAGGCTAGTTCTATTAAATGTAATAAGACTTTGCTAGAATGTCTTCCAATTTTTTTTAATAATGAAAGTTTATTATTTTTTTAAAAAAAAAAGCGTTTTAAGAAAGGTTGGTGATGCTCCGCATGTGCTAAACCTACTGATACTTGCAAAGTAAAGTCATCTGTCAGCTCAATATTACCGTCAAAATGAGGTGTCATGTCACTAAATAATTGTGGAAGTTGAATTCTATTAGAGTAATTTGTTGTAGTAGTTTAGTGTCACTTTCTTTGTCGAGATTGGTCGAGGCTCTTCAGCAAAACTAATGATTTTAGAGGAAAAAAAAGAAGAGAATTCACCATTTTCAGCTCTTGGCAAGCATCACTTTTACAATGTATATGAATGACAGTAATGGGTTAGCTAGAAAAATGGAGTTCCATACAAACAGAGTTGTTTATGTCACTTGCTAACAATTGCAGAGGAAAAATTTAGTTGTTTTTTCAGAAAAAAAACTATCAGCAAATTTCAAGACTGTCTACAGTACATAAATAAAACAAAATATTGATTAAGAAAAGCTTTTTTTAAAAAAAAAGAGAGCTCCTGCGAATGGCAGCAAATCACCCTATTTTCAATATTTTTCTATAAAAAAAAATATTTTTTTAATTTGTGACTTAAGGTATTTCTAATATGTTATTTTTAACAAATTCTTTCATCAAAATTTCATGAATAAGTGTTTGTGAGTTGAAGAGATTAGAAAATTAGAGACTTCAATTATAAGGGTATTTGGGTCAATCTCTACTAATTAGCTATAAAAGTTGAGAGGGTAGGATTATGACTAAATTAGAAAGCTGCCCAAATTTTAAAATTATTCTTAAAATTTTCCTTTATTTTTATAAATTTTCAAACAATAACTATTTAATTAGTTTCTTAGTAGGTTAATAAATTTTTTAAGATAGTTAAAATTTAAAAATACTAATATTATGTAACGTAGATTTCATCTAACCATCAATATTAATTAAGGTATTGATGTCGTGATTTTTATGACTGCATAATAAAAAGCACCAACTTATTATATTTTTTTAATTATAATTTTGTAACTATGAAATTTTGAAATAATAATTGTCGATTTCAATTAAAACTAATTGATGATTAAATAGTCGATAATAAATTATTTAACTTTATCGAATTACTAGCTTTTCTAGAGTGGTGAGTGTCCCCGTAATTTTTGTTAATTAAGTATTGACGGTTGTAATTTTTGTAAATCAGATTATGAACATGTGAATTTTCTAATTTCTTTTGTATTTATGATTTATAATTTTCATTTTTTTGCAATAATTTATAATTTATATTTTATTTGCTTATAATTTTCAGGAAATCGGTACTCTTACATTTTATCTAAAATTTGCACAAATGACAGGGTCCGAGATAAATGATAAGAAAAAGACAAGTCACTTAAAAGAAGGGGAAATTTTCGAAAATAGTTCCCTTTTTTCAATTTTTTTTTTTGGCCAAATACTCAAATATGAAATTTTTAATTTTTTGTAATAAAAAAAAAGTCTTTATCCCTCAACCATATTTTGTCTTAAAATAATTCATTAAAAAATACCCAAAATCTCAAAAACTGCACACATATTTCACTTAAGATGATAAATTCTAAAAAAATTCACAACAAATACTTTGTAAGTTTCTCGAATTAAATATATTATGTGATAATATTAAAAAAATATAATTTTGTAATAAATGTGTTAAAAATGATACATTTATTAAAAATGGTACAAAATGGTGGCAAAATAATGCTAAATGAGTGAAAAAATCGAAACTGAACTAAAGCTGAAGAGTGGTCCACACGACAGTGTGTAGTGATGCACATGTTCTACGTTTGTGCAGGCATAAATGCCACACCCACACGTTCTGCGTAGTGCGTGACGTACATTTAATTTCGCACGACACGCACAATTTTTTTGAATGTTGTTTTTTTTCTCCCATTTAATCACATTTTTTTTATAATTTTTATTTTGTTATAGGTATAATGGAGTGTGTTTCAACCGTTGTATACTTCGAGAGATGGTAAGAGAGTTCTAGTGACAGCGATGAGAGATATATTAGATTAAAGAATATTATTATTTTGATTTCAAAGAATGTAAAATATGAAGCATTGTTGAATATTGTATGTCGCATAATTAAAGTTGATACGGTATAGTATAAAGTGTCTATAAGAATTTTTAAAAAAACTTTGACACCTCTATATGTAATAGTGGATGTTAGAGCTCCTGTATGTAAAAAATAATGTAGAGGCCGTTGAGAACGAACGAGCCTGCCTAATCACTTTATATTCGCAAGTAGTAGCATCTAAGTGAGTAGTATAGCCCCAAGAATACCAACAGTTGTGTTTTTGACAAACACTATAAATGACAATTAGTATTCTCCAACAATGTTCAACGAAGACTCAACTTACATGTATTAGGTAGGAAGTTAGATAATAGGGATGACGATGGTAATGAAAATGATAATTATAGAAAATCTCAAGTTTTGGATCGAACTAATCCATTGACACAAATAGTATCGATAAGTCATATAGGTAGGAAGTTACAAAGTCCTAAACACAAGTAGAAAGTTTCCAGCTCCTAAGTTGATGGATTCAATAATATACTAGAAGGAGGACCATGTTATGTTTCTAATAGTTCTCTTCGCAAGTCGTATGATGTGTATGATTCGCATGCAAGAGAAGATAAAGTTTAAGTATGAAATTTTTTTAGTTTATTCCTCTGATACCACCATCAGACTTGGCTATGTCGGATAAAATATCGTGTACTAGAATTAGGAATGTGTTTATGAAAAAGGTGTATAATAGCAAAGATAAAATCTATGAGCATATTAGCACTTAATGGTAATTGGAGTTTTAAAATTCATAAGTCTTTGGAAGATCATTTTAAGGAAACTTTTAATGATGAGAGATGTAAATAGAGAGTATGTGCAATGTCGATAGAAGCATGAAAATTATTCATTGTGAGGAGAATAGATGCAGAGCACACATATGTATTGGATTGATTGCATGATGGTCACCGAAAAGTCAAGAGTTTGATTATTGGTAAAATAACAAAAAAAATATGTTTGCATCAGTCAGTAGAATTTATAAACTGAAAGAAATCTAAGCAAACATGCTTGAAGAATTTAGTGCAGATTTAACGTATTCTACTGCTTGGCAAGCTAAGGATCATACATGCAGGTTGATATAAGATACTCCAGAGGATTTGTTTAGATTACTTCCTATATACTGCTATATGCTGGAACAATAAAACGTGGGTATGGTTATTCACTTTAAAGTTGACGATGAGAATCACAATCACAATCACTTTAAGCATTTTTTTTTTATAGAATTGGGACTATATATCAGAGGTTTTTAATCGTTCATCCAACTCGTGATTGTAATTGATAGAACAAATTTGAAAAGTGCCTATCTTAGTACAATGTTTGAAGCTATATGTAAAGATGGAAATAACAATTTTTTTTTTATTGGCATAGGGGATTGCTTATTTTGAAAATGATACTTCATAAGTATGATTTATGGCTAAATTGCGAGGAGTAATTTGTAACTTTCAAGATCTAGTTTTCATATCCAATCAACATATCAGTATTGAGATGACTATTTGGGATGTGTTTCATAATACCTATCATGAGTTTTGTATCTATCACTTGAAAGAAAATTTAGCAACAAAATACCAATGGAAAAAAAAGGATTCTTAGTTGCTTATTTTATTACTAAAAAGGCGATGAACAAGATGTAAAACATGGGACATAAGACAACTAAGTATTTGGAGGAGGACGTTGGTATGAGAAATAGGCTCAATCAATACGTGTATTTAGAATATACGACATCATGACTATTAATATTGTATAGAGATTAATGCGATTGTAAAAGATGAAATATTTCTTCCTTCAACCACTTTGGATGAGTGGATATAAGAGTTAACACATAGTGATTTTATCATAGATGAGAGGTAACAAAATTTATGACATCCTGTTTGACAACTTGGGAAAATCACAAAATTATGAAGCACAATGATAAATCTAATCGAATAACAGTTCACCTCGTGAATAATTCACGATTTATAGTGAATGATAAAAGTAGAAATAGAATAGTGGACATCATTACGAAAACTTGTAGTAGTCGAAAGTTTAACTTTCAACAACTACCTTGTCTCAATGCTATTATTGTATCCAGAAATACGAGATTACAGTACGAGAGTCTTTGTTTGGTTTATTACATGTATGAGTACTTATTTCATACCTATAGCGAGTCAATTCTTCAAGTTGTCCATTCGTCAGATTAAATAGTTCCAAACGAATTGAGAAATATTGACATCTAGCCTCATGTCAACAAGTAAGGAGGAGTGGGACAAAGCAGAAAAGAAAGACCTATCAAAAAATAATTATAGTTGCTATAAACAACATAGACATAACTACTGGACATGTTGGAACCCTATTACTTTCCATAACAATTGATGTTTGATTATTAATTTTGGTTTTCATTGTTATAATAGAGTTGTATGTTTATTTATAAAACTGAAATTGATATTTAATCTCCTTTTGTTTGGTTTAATTTATTCGCCTTTTATTTGGTTAACTTTGTTATTTGTTGTTTGATTTACTTTACAATCAGTTAAAAATATAATTAACTATATTCATTATACTGAAATTCCAGTAGAATTTCTCCTGTTTATAGATATTTTGAAACTTACAATTTAAAAAATAACACTTCTATACACTTTGCACCTCTATACATTATCTTTATTGACATCCACTAAACACAAGACAACAGATAATAGAATAATATAACACAAGGAATTATATTTATTTCGACGCATGGATCTATAAATCTAGAGTTATTTTTTCTCTAAAAAGAGGACCAGTATCAAATTCGAAATCTAATGGTCGACCCAACATTAGGTATTCAATAAACATACAAGTAAGTATACTATTGTCCTCATACTTGGACCCTCTGCTAAGGCACATCTTCCTTTAGGCATATAACATTGAATGATAATAAATCAACCTTTCCTTTTTACCTAAGGGCATAAAATTTGCATGTTCGGAGATAATATGGCATAAGAAGATACAAAGGAGCGATATAAACTTCTATCACACTGTCAACATATCCATTAATGCTAGAATTGTAAATAGTAATTGATGAACACTTAAAATTACACATTTAATAAGGGTATTACATCATTGTTTTATATTACTAGTGTCATCAATCTCTCTAATTAAGCATATTCACTAACTCGAGTCTTATTTAGTTAGAGGATATACATAAATTATAAGAAGTTGAACTCTGCTACTAGAAAATACCATTTGTCTTTACCATTCTTTAACCAAAATTTAAAAAGAGTAGTGGGACATTCCTACTTTTTGTTTCTAGAATGTTATTGTGGCTATTATTAAATTTCTATAGCACTAAAGGACTAAAAAACGACTACCTTCATATACCCTTTTGGGACCTTCACTTTTGGAATGATGTTCTTTGAACTTTATAATGCCCTAAAAATATTTCAAAGATGTGTATATTAAGCATTTTTAGTGATATAGTTGAGCATTATTTAGAAGTTTTCATGAATGATTTAACTGTGTTTGAATTTTTTCTTAATAATTATCTTGAAAATTTAGGAAATGTATTAAAAAGATGTGAAGAAAAAGGTATTGTGTTGAATTGAAAAAAATGTCATTACATAGTCACTTCTGAAATTATTTTGGGATATGTAATGTCTTTTAAAGAAATTGAAGTGTATAAGAAACAAATCGCACGCATTGCCAATTTGCCCCTACAAAAAACAGTTAGAGAAGTTCGCTCATTTTGAGAATATGCTAAATTTTATAAGATGTTCATAAAAATTTTAGTACTATATCTAGACTTCTTTACAACCTCTTATCAAAAGATGTATCATTTACGTGGACTCAAGAGTGTCAAAATTCGTTTGAAAAATTAATTAGCCTTTTAATCTTTGCTCCTATCATCCAATCTCTTGACTGATCTTTACCTTTTAAACTCATGTGTGATGCCAATGACTATGTTTTTGGTACTATATTGAGACAAAGAAAAGAAGGTAAACCCTGTGTAATTTATTACGCAAGTAGAACTTTAAACAGTGTATTAATAAATTACACAATAATTGAAAAAGAATTATTTACTGTAATATCTGCATCAGACAAATTTCGCTTTTACTTAATTGATTCTTCAACTGTTGTGTTTAGTAGCCATGTTGTTGTAAGGTATTTAATGTCAAAAGATGATGCGAAACCAAGACTAATTTGTTGGATTTTGTTGCTTTAAGAATTTAACATTACTATTAAGGATAAGAAGGGAGTTGAGTATATTGTTGCAGATTACTTATCAAGACTCGTATCAGATTTATCAATAAAAATAACATCCATTAATGACACTTTTCCAAATGAATTTTTATTTTCTACTGTTACAATGCATTGGTATGCTAATACTGTTAATTTTTTTGTGACAGGAGAAATGTCACCTCAATAGAATGCTCAAGACAAAAAGAAATTTTTAACTGAGATGAGAAAGTTTTATTTGGATGATTTTTATCTCTTCAAATATTTTCTAACCAAATATTTTAAAGATGCATACCCTACAATAAGGTAAATAGAGTTATTGAATTTTGTCATTTTGAAACATGTGGGGGATATTTTTCATAAAAAAAAACAGCTGCAAAAATCTTGTAGTATAAATTTTATTGATTCATTTTATTTAAAGATACATGTATATTTTGTAAAACGTGTAAAAATTGAAATTTATTTCAAAATGAAACATGATATCTTTAAACTCCATTCTTATTATTGAAATATTTGATTGTTGAGGAATAGATTTCATGAAACCATTTTTTACTATTATTTGGATTTGCATATATTTTAGTCGCAGTAGATTATGTCTCAAAATAGATTGAGGCTATTCCATATCAAAATAAAGACTATAAAACAATCATGAAATTTTTGAAGAAAAATATCTTAAGTCGATTTAGAATCCATTGAGTCATTATAAGTGATGGGAGTAAGCACTTTTGTAGCAGATCATTTGAAACATTAATGAAAAAATATGATATTATTTATAAAGTTGTCACCCCTTATCACCCTCAGACAAGTAGACAAGTTGAACTAGTTAATAGAGAGATAAAACAAATTTTGAAAAAAAAACTATAAACCCAAATTGTAAATACTAGTCTTTAAGACTTGATGATGTATTTTGGGCTTATAGAACTGCTTTTAAAACTTTATTGGGTATGTCTTTTTATAGGTTAGTTTATGAGAAACCTTGTCACTTACCTGTGGAATATGAGCATAAAGCCTATTAAACCATTAAAACTTTCAACGCAAATCTTAATTCTGTTAAATAGATATGTAAATTACAAATAAATGAACTTGAAGAATTAAGAAATAATGTCTATGATAATTTGAAAATTCATAAAACTAAATTCATGATAAAAAAAATTCAAAGAAAAATATTTGATGTTGGTCAAAAGGTTTTACTTTATAATTCTTGACTTCACATATTCTCTAAAAAATTAAAATCAAGATAGAGTGACCATTTTATTGTGCAACATGTGTACCATTATGAAGCAATTGATATTGAAAATCCTAAAAATAGTAATATATTCAAGGTAAATGGGTAAAGTTTCAAGCCGTTTTTAGAACACCAAACTTTTCAAGAAGAACTTGTGTCTCTGTTTGAACATTGTTACAAGACCAATTGATCTTTGCTGTATATATTTATTCTTCTTCTAATTTTATTTGTTTTTCGTACTTGCAAGTTAATTTAATATTTTTGTGTTAAGTTTTATTTTACACCCTAATTAAGTGACGGATAATGGTGCTCCGTGATATTTCAAGTTGATTTTATTATTTTTTCATAATTACTGATACATTTTCTTATTCTCTTTTCTAAAAAAATATGGATGACATTCTAATAAATTTTTTTAAAAAAAGTTTTCCCTTGTTACCTAAAAATGCCTTAAAGAAAATTTACCAACTAATATGTGAAAGATTAAGGTTATTAATGATTATGAATATACCTACTGATGTACATTGGTTGATTGAAGCCAATGTTTGATTGTCAGGTAAGTTATCGGATTCATTAATTTTTTACATGCCTGACTTAAGTAAAAACTCTTTTGCAAAAAAGCGAAGGACAAAAAATTATGTGTTTGTTACAAGTGTGCACATATGACTTGTAATCCACACTTTAAGCATAGTATTTATAAATCGCAAAGATAAAATTTGGCTTATTAAAGATGGTTTAAGTAAAGAATCTTTAGATGATATCTTATTGACTCTTGTGACGCATCCTAATGGATATGTGCATATTGTAATTTATAAATTATAGGACATATTCCTAAAGGAACATGAGCGTCATAGTCTTGAAATTTTGACTTTAAAAGACCTTATTTGCCTATTTATAAAAAAGTAGATGAGAATCCTATTCCTAACCCATAGAAGGCGTTTAAGACATTTTTGAATGTAAAACTAGAAAAAGATGTGAACCACAATCACAACTATATGTATATATTTACAATAGCTATTATTTTTAAATGTTTCTAAAAGTGCACTGTGTATTGGATGAGCGTGTACATTTTTAATTTTTAATTTATACATCACATGCATAAATATGCAGCGAAAAATAAACAAACATCATATTATGCTAATGAGATATTAGAGAACTCACATTCGAAGCGTACTTTACACAGTTCTAGTATAAAACTCAATGGGATCTTTCAAATTAGAATAGTAGCTTCTTATTTTCGGTAAAATATTTTACCAAAAGTAACACTTGCCTCTAAAATTACTCTCATCTCGGACCTTTTTAACTTTTTGCTCACATTTTTCTTATATTTCAACAAATGAATTGAAGCCCTTAAATAGCTAACTTGGCTGCCCAAATAGACGGTTTACAATTGAATTAGTGGTCAATACTTCTTAAGCATGACAATGATTTAACATTGTACATGTCATGCTTATAAGTTAACTTGGTGGCAAAGTATTGTGGTGGTTGAATTGTAAAGAAAATTAGTGGCAAAAAAAGTTTGTAATTTAACAAGTGAAGGCCACCTCTTAGTTATGAGAAAAATATGACAAATTATGCTTATAAAATTATAATGGCCATTTATTACACAATACTTACAATTTACTAATTGTTCGAAATTCATATGGCTACAAATGTTTAAAATTCATTTCATTTATTTTATTTTCATTTATATAATTTTGCAATTTTGCAAATTATATATTAAGCCAATGAAACTTCAAATTATATATTAAGTCAATGAAACTTTGTCATGTGTCATACTATAATAAATTAATGACATAAAATATACCATTCAATAGAAATGTTAAAGTGACAAGTCTCACTTGCTGAGATTCGGGGCTTAACACTTAAACCCTATAATCTCTTTGAGAGATCTTAAAATATTTTTATTTTTTTCAAAAACTTTTCAGATTGAACTATTCAATCTGATGCGCTACCTTAATGCACAACGAGTACACTTCATATAGTGGGACTCTCTAGGTTCACACCCATTTCGTCTTATGGAACTTTTTCGTAAGTCCATAAACGTTACCCTATATATACGTTATGGAAATAATAAAACAACGTATTGAACCATACAAATTGAGGTTAATACATATTCGTATAATTCCTCCGTCATTTATATCTTGAAAAAGCGGAGACATCGATTATCACCATCAAGTCTTCATATGCTCAACACTAGAACTTATCTCTAGATTCATATTCTCATAAACAATATTCATAAATATTTTTGCGACATCGTTTCTTACATAGAAAATATTTTTTTCAGGTGTATTGCTTATGGCCATAAGATTTTTAGGAATATAATTGTGGAGCATCTGAATATACTACTCACTCATATGAGTTGACGGATCCTATATCTACACATACCAGACTCCATGAGCATTGGATCATACCCAACGACACCCAGTAATCAGACTATGAAAGGTCATTGATATGTGTGGAACCTACAAATACTACTTAACTCGAAAAATCATCCATTGATGGCTTGTTCAAATCCTAATTGAGCTTGTTCAATACCTAGTCCTCACTGAATACCTGTATGTCTATACGAGCTTCTGCTTAACTCATAGTTTGTTAAAACTAACCATCTAGACCATTTAGATATAAACATACACCGATCTATATTAAATAAGGTTCTCATCGATAGACCCGCATAGATCAGGAACATAACATTTGTAAACATACATGCACAATGACATTTTTTAGCACTATTTGTAAATATTTACAACTATGTCATTGTTAATATACCTTTAAGTCTTTGTCCAATTTCAAACAAGACTCTAACTATTTAAATCTCGCCGACTCTTATAATCAACTAACTTTTAGCAGTGCTAACTCTTAACAATTATAACTCTCAGTGTAACTAACTCTTAGTACTGGTCCAAACTCATTTGAACCAAATTTGAATTCTTTCAGATTATACAGTGTCTGAAGGGTTACAAACATCTTACCATATATATTTAATATTAACGATTTTTGTTCAAAATGAATGTTGTATAAATATTAAATAATTGATATTTATATAATATTAGAATGATACGTAAGCACTAGTTCTAATAGTTTCATTTCAACCTCAAACGTATTCTCCAATAACAACCAACCACTTATAACCTATTTTAAAAATTTTACATTTAAAACTTAATCTTTTCTATTAACAACCAATTACTCATATAACTTTATATTACAATGCATTTTAGCTTTATAAATACATTATATTATTTTTACATTTTCATACGAACGCAAAATTATTCAAAGGATTTCTATCCATATTTTAATGTTCAAGTTATTTTTTAACCAAATTTTCACAATATTTACTCACATTATTCTATATAACAACAATATACTCATTTTATTCATTTGTCATAAATTAAAAAATTTAAATAACTTATTAAGTGTTTATCATTTTTTTCACTTTTACACGGTTGGTGTATCGTTGAATTATAAAAAATTTGAGCTTTTTTTTAAAGTTTTTCTGTGTTTGCTTATTCGAGAATTTTTTTTTTTGGTTCTAAAATAAAAAATAAGAAGAGAGAGGGAAAAATATAGCTTAGGTGTAAAGGGTCTAATTTAAATTTTTTTTAATATAAAAGATTAAAATTTTAATGTACGGTCAGAACAGAAAAATTAAATGAAAGGAAGTTATTTTCGAGAATTTCCCTACAAGAAATTTATTGAAGATAAAACTTGAGAGATTAAATGAAGCCACAACGAAAAGGACCAATGAACTGGCACCCACACCCGCACCCACACACGCATAACCTCCTACTGGCCATTGACACCTACATTGCATTCACATAAGACAAATCTGACGGCCACGATGTGATGAGATGAGCCCCCAGGCTTAGGGACCCACCTGGCTGCTTCCGTTGTCATTTGTACAAATCTCATGGAAGAGGAAACTGATAGTGAGGAGTGAGGAAGGAGGATCCCCACCCAATTTCCACTCATTTTCTTGGTGGATGATGACAATCACATGACATATGCACAAACCACAACCACATAAACACAGATTTCCCCCCCTCATTTCTTGCCATCCACTCTTTTCTTATTTTCTCGCTTTCCAAACAGACCCACGTTGAAAACAACCCTACAATCATATCTAAAAGATCCAACTTGTGAAACCCATATCCCCAGAAAGTATTGATCAGATAGGGCTTTCCCCAGATTTAGATCCCCACCCAATAAACTTCTATCAACTTCTTAATCGAAAATGTTGGACACACCTGCAAAATATCGCTCGCTCTTGACTTGTTAGTCGAAAAAAAGTTTAGTAGAATACTAAATTTATTTGACTTATTAGTCGAGAAAGTTGGGTAAATCTGTAAATTCGATTTAGTGGAATACCAAAATTCCTTAATATCTTAGCGAGAATGATAATTGTACCTCTAAAACGATCAACGAAATACCATTCTTATTAGTCTTGTTAGTTGTGAAAGTTTTGTGAACATGTAAATTTAATCGAGCAAAATTCCTAAATAATTACATTCAATTTTTCAATACGAACACAACTCATAATACAAAAACTAAAGCAAAACCCTATTTTCTTCACGAAAAAGATATCATATTTTGAAGTGACAAGCAAAAACGAAAGATTGTAAAGCATCAATTGAGAGTAAAATATAACGAAGAAAATTAAGAGATTTAATTTAATTTAAATTTATTTATTTTAAAAGTTATCCCTTTTAATTTCTTAACCTATTAAGTTTATTATTATTATTTTTTGATTTATTTTTATTAATTTTTTTTTTATTTTTCTTTATTCCCATCTCTTGTAAGTTTATATTTTTTTTATTTTGATTTATTGTAAACTCTATAATACTCAAACATTCATTAATATGAATACAATAAACAATGTAATATTTTCTCTTTTATCTAAATCCCTACATAATATCAGAACATCTTTTGAGTTAATTTTTCGCCTCCATCAAACTGCTACGCAACAGCCAAGCTAAGCTGCTACGTGCGGCCAAGTAAGGACAGTTGTATAATAATCAAATAAGTTTATGATCAATTATTTCTTTTATTTTTGTTTTTCACTTTTTTTTTTAAATTTTAAGTATTAGTCAATTTTTAATACCATATTCAACTCCTTTATTAATATGTTTCTTTCTCTCATAAATACTGCATATGAATAGTAATTATAAATAATATCCATAAACAGTATCGTGAACAGTAGCTATGGACTGTACCACTGTTTATTCTTTACAATACATGAGAACCCAACCAACTTTTTATCTTCTTTAACAACAACAATTTATTCTCTTAAAAAAAAAAAAATCTCTCTTCGTCTCTATAGATTACTTTAGTTCTGTTATAGGATTAAACTATCTCTCGACCTTTCTATTCTATTATAGGATTAAAATCCTATAAACTATCTCTCCTCCCTTCTATTCTGTTATGAGATTAAATTACTATAAACTATCTTTCTCTCATTTCATTTTTAAACATTATTTCTACTTTATTTAAGAGTTAACTCTCTTTGATTTTTAAATGAGACTTTTAATTTTTTACTTTATTTAAGGGTTAATTACCTCTCATTCCTAAACTTAAATTTTACTTTTCTACTTTATTATAAGGGTTAACTCCCTCTATTCCTAAACAAGTCTTTATTTTTATTCTAAAATGGGCTTTTATTTTTTATTTTATTTTAATGGCTTCCCTTTCAATTTTTTTTTTAAAATTCTTTTCTTTTTTATTACTTCCTTCTTCTTCTTGTTTTAAAATCTTTCAAATTCAATAACTTGAGTTAATCTCTGACTTTCTTTTCCATATTTAATTTCTTATTGATTATTGTTTAATGATTTCTTTTGGATTACTATTCAATAATTTCTTTTGGGTTAGTGTTTAATGAAGATTTTATTTTTCAAAATTTTTATTTATCCTTTTACAGTTTATTACCTACTGGGTCAAATTAACAACTATCTGTTCATGTCCAATAACAAGTGCTTCAACCTTTCTTAATAGTTTCCATCATAATTATCGCAGATATTACCACAACATCCTTTCTCAGTATCATTATCCACTCTAGCTATTGCGGAACCCTTACCAAATCTCTTTCGTACACTCAATTTCTCTTTTTAAAAAATAAGATTGGACTTTTTCTTAAACCTTCTTTTCTTGAAGAACAATATTACTCTCCTCCTAAACTCTATCTTGCGAGGGCATGATAAAAGAAATTAAGAGATTTAGTTTAATTTAAATTTATTTATTTTTAAAATTACCTTTTTTGACTTCTTTACCTATTAAGTCTATTTTTCTTTTTAAGTTTATTTTTTTCTTATTTTGATTTATTCTTATTAGGTTCATTCTTCTATTTTGGTTTATTTTTTCTATTTTGGTTTATTTCTCTTTTAAATTTACCTTTTTTTATTTTTATTTTATTCTAAACTCTATAAATAATCAAGCATTCATCAATACGAATATAATAAACAATGCAATATTTTTCTTCTTTCTAAATATCTACAAAATGCTTGTTCGATTGATAGTTTCTCTCAACCATTTAGGTTTTGCGCTATCTTAGACGATTTAAAATGTTGGCTCAACTCGGATTGAGAAGAAGATAAGAGTAATTTTTCTTTTACTCGCATTTTGGGGTATGATAATACTATCTTAAGTTTTTAGACATAGAGTTGCAATTGAGATCATTTTCGAATATTTTTAAATAAAAGACCCTAAGTCATATCACATATATTAAGTTAATCTTAACAACTTTCTTTTAACAAATTACTTAACAATTTTAATAAGTATTAGCTAATTTTGAGATTCAAATGAATTAGAAATTTAGTACAGGACACTATATATATATATATATATATATATATATATATAAAAGTTGCTTTCAAACGAAAAAAGTGTCTTGTAGAAATATTTAAAAACACCTCCTATAAAATTCTAGTAGATGCTATTTCTAAATAAAGCATTTTACATACTATTTTAAACACATATTATGGAGTCGCTTCAAAATCTATAAATTTGTGTTATTTTTTAAAATTTTTTATGAGTATGTAAATAAGAAAATGTTAGTTTCGTTATTGATTTAATTGATATATTAATTTAATTTTTTTTTAAAAACATTTAAATAGTTTTTTCAAAGAGGTTTTTTCTTGTTACTTTTTACTATTATTTTCACCCAAAATCATGATCATTTTTTTTCTTACAAGAATTAATTAAATATTTATAAAAAAAAGTAGAGATTAAGTTGATATATATCAATTAAATCAAAAACTAAATTGATATATTTAATATATAAATTATTATTTTTATTATATTTTAAAATAAAACACATAATGAAAAGTTTAAGATGTATATAACAATCAATTGGTGCAAACAAAAGAAAAATTAGAACGATTGTAACAGAGGACACCACTCTATGTGCACAGGACAACACTCTATGTCTGATAAGCAATGTATTCTACAAGTCTTATATAATATATATATATATATATGAATAATATTACACATTTCAAGTTGTATTATAAAATATTATGAATTTAATAATTATTAAATAATAAAATTGTATAAAATTTAAAATTATTCATTATATTAAATAATTATTTAATATATTATTATTTATAATACAACTTAAAATATAAATTTAAGATTTATAATATTTCCTTATATATATAAAAGACTGATTAGGTAGTCAACAGTTTATTATTTTATATTATTTCATATTGTATAATACTATTTCAATAATGCTATAAAATGTCAAACAATAACGTAGCTCACTTCATCAAATCCATATATATATATATATATTACGTAACTTTTTCACGAATGATATATATATATATATATTACGTAACTTTTTCACGAATGATTATATAACTCTTTAATGCATGATTTTGTGACGTGGCAATTGATGATATATTTAAGAGATGCCCCAAAAATTGAAATGAAAAAGAGGTCCAAACTTTAAAGCCTTTTGTTTTGAGTACTATATACATTACTTTCATTGTTCATGGTCGTCTCTGTCATATCATGGAACCATCTCCCTATAGTAGTTCTCGACGGCAAGACGAACCGGCAGATGACTTCAATTTGAGAGAATGGGCTCTGAAGGCTAGAATGATCACTCGTGAAAACACCAATTCAAGAAGATTCTCAGCTTCAAATATCAGAAGTTTCAGAGAAGACACCAGGTCTTTTCGATCGAACATCACCATTTCTAGCACTGCTTCTTCTCCTGGCTACCCTTTTAGAGGTAACCCCAAATCTCTCTTTTAGTTTGCTGCATGCACAACTACTTGTTTTTTTCTCTCACTATTTCTCTTAAGCTCTCATATATTTTCATTTTCAGAAGAAATTGACCCATCAACTTACTCATTCACCACTGCTCTCAAAGGTAACTAACCTTGAAACAAATTGTCTCGATAAATTATAATATCAAGAAGATGGTGAAAATTTTCAATCAATTGAAAAAAAAATTTGGTTTTATTGGTGCAGCATTGCAAGCGAGGAATGTGTATAATGCTTGGGAGTGTTTATCGCCAGATGGGTTTGCTTTGAACTCCAAGTGGAATGAAGCAGAGAAATATATCTGCAACCCTCTTTCAGGAGAGTTCCCAATGGAGTGTTTGTCTGCAAAAACACTTAGCGGAAGATCGTTTCGTAAGACAACAAACAGAATTACCATGTCCGCTCCTCTTGTTTATAACTCTTCTCACCACTCGCGAAACATGATCCCAAACAAGCCTTCAATCACTGTGCAAGATGTAGCTCAGTTTCCAATTCCAGGTCTTACACAGTTTTGTGTTTGTTGCTTCTTTGTTTCATGCAGTTGAAGATCTAGCTAGCTTGAGTTGGTCTAGATACATGATACCATAAACTTTATGCGTGCAGAGAAGAAAATAGAGGGCACGACTAGAGATGTGGGGACTCAAAGCACGCCGCATAATCTTAGCTCTGCGAGTCCAAGCCCTGCTTCCACTCCTTCAATCGTAGAGAGATCGTTAAAGCGAAGCGAAGGAGGAGACTCACCTAATTCTAACGCAAAACCAAAAGCTGAGGAAGAGGTATGCTCTTCGTAGCTTCTTATTTAAGTGTTTTGGGTTTCTAACGTACGAAAGGGATTTTGAAAATGAAGGTTTAAGGTACATAACCTGATTAGTCATTCAGATAATAGGTTCCTTTTGACATATAGTTCACCTTGTTGGAAGATTCTGAAGTTTATTCTTTGGTTTGCATCATCTCCATTTAATTTTAAATTTAAAGGTCATCAAATGCCTAAAAGATTTTAAAGTTTCCAACATTATGGTTCCAATGTCTGTTCCATTTACATTAGTAATCACCAAAGTGTAAGACCATCGTAAAATATAAGGGCAGTGATACATCATTCTCTCCTTTCTTCTTGCGGGTTTTGTCAACTGACAGTTCATCAATTTTCAGAAGTTCTTAGTACTTTTTCAAAGTAGAACTTTCTAACCCAAAATATATTAGCTTGGATACAATTATACCGCTTGTGTTCATGAATCTGTCTAGTCCACTTGTATAAATAATTTACTTCATATTATGAGCTGTGATGATTTTTCCATTCAAATTCTGCTTCTCAAGACAGCAACCATCAAGGCAACCCAGCTGATTATGTTTTAGACTCTGTCCTTCCGAGGTGGGGGACTAATAATAGATAACTCTGTTCCCTATATCTACAGTGTCCACAACTTATCTAGAATTATATTTTTTTCTTTTGAAAAAAAAAATATGCTGAATTTCTTTTTTCTGCAACACAAATAATTGAGTTGTTGCCCTATGTTTGATGGGTACATGTGTCCCAAGTATGCGAATAATCCAAAAGAAGCCTAACTTCTTCTTCTCCAAGTGGCCTACTTTCCAGCAAATCTAGTTATGTATGTCTGTGCTCTTTGCAAAGCAATTTTTTTTTCCCTTTTTCCAGGCAAGAAAGCATTTTTGCTGAGTCGAAAGAGAACAGGTATTGAGTTACAAAACCCATTTGGGATTCTCAAAATAATTGTAAAACCAAGTTTATTAAACTTTTGGTTTCTTGTTTTTTTTTTTTCAATGAATTTGTGTTTGTGTTATTTCTCTTCTCTTCTCTTTGTTTTTACATGAGCCAACAAAGATGCTTCACTGAAAAATGTTCAAAAGGAACCTTCACTTTTCACCGTTGCTTTATTACACGGCTCTTTGGGTTACTCAATGAAAATGCCCTCTCACTGGCCTAATTTGAAATTTTTTCAAAAATTGGCATCTGTTTCAGAGCTGTTCAATAAATGCATGCATGTTATCATGCAAATACAATTTTGCTGCATTATTGCACTTGAGACTCACATTAAAGTTACTTAATAATTGAAGTTACTTTGCACTGTTTAGAGTTGGAAGTTACTTTATACTGTTCATAGGAAGAATATGATATGTGTGATGTGTCTCCAGTCTTGAGTTACTGTGTGTTATGAATTATGAACAACTATTTTGGAGAAAAAAAAAGGTTTGCCACTTAAGTCTTCTCTTCAGGTACTCGGACAAAATAGTGTCCATTGCCTGGTACAATTACCTGAGTTTGTAAAGTAAATTTGCGTTGTAACACGAACGATTACTAGATACTGTGATCGAATTTGCATTATTAGAAATGTGTTGTTGCTTGTTATACGAATATGATTATATCCTAGGATGATTAATTAAAGTTGCCAAAGTAGCCTACTGTTCATTTACTAACAGGAGATGCATGCACTACATATAGTGCAATTTTTCTATGAGAGCAGTTACTTTATTATTCATGTACTCAGTGTAAATGGTGAAGGAAACGTACAAGAAACATATGAAACTGTATTGAAAACGACCTTCCCCCCACCGGTGTTTCTCCACCTCTCGTTCAATTTCAAATGCGGAGGTTGTGTGGGAATCTTGAAAATGACCTTTCATTCAAGAATCGTGACTGAGTGTGAAGTGTAAATAAAATCTTTTGAACAAATAAAAACTAGTTTCTCATTGCATTAATATTATAGCTAGGAAGTACAAATATCTTTTACCCCTTCTTCCTCTTTGAAATATTATTCTTTTGTTAACTCAGTAAGTACCCTCAAGAGATCAAGAACACTTGCTAACGAGATAAATTTAAAAATGGACGTAAAGAAGTACCTTACTAAAAATGGCATCGCTATGTTGCTATAGTTGCAGTCTTTTTTTTTGGTGCGCACAGACATTTCAATATATATGTACAAAACAAATTACAAATGTATTAACTTTTTATATAGATAATTGCATGTCCACATTTGAAGGTGTGTGAAGGTTCATACTTGAGAATTTACGGTAATACAATGTCTCAAATTTAGTCCCTACTGTGATGATACAAGATCATGAAGTAGCATAGAAACATAAAAAGCAATGACATGATAGTAATTTCAGTGTTGGTTATTGAGTTTGCAGGTTGAAGTGAAAGAAACAAGAGAGAAAGAAGAAACAAAAAGAGATAAAGAAGATCAGAAAAAGCAAAGGGATGAACAGCAAAGCTGCAGCAGCAGCATGATCAGGCAAGGTGGTTGTTTGTCATGGCTGAGAAAAAGGGAAAGAGAGAAACACAAACCAAGAAAGAAGCATATGTTTCTTGCTCATCTCAAAGGGTGTTAAAAGCAAAAGCTGAAAATGGTAAAGAATATTGCAAGATATATCAAGATTATCTTTCCATTTTTCTCTCTGTACGGTTTTTTTTTTTTGCCGCCGAGCAGTTTGTGCATTTGATGGGGGTGGGGGGAGGAAATGAGAGCAATCATGATGTTGTTAATATTTTATGGTGGCTTTTTTGTTCTGGGGTTTTGTTGTTAGTAGTTTGTTCTTGTTATGCTGAAAATAGCTGACAACTTTTAGGTTCACGTGCACGCTTTTTGTTTTCTTTGGCTTTATATAGAATGATTCTCTAGGGCCCCTTTTCTGTTTTTTTCTCTCTTTCTTGCACACAAAATTTTCCCAGAAAAATCTGATGAGTGATGAGATCAAGATCAAATCTAAAAAATGGTGGCATATGGTGGAAAGAGAAAAATGGAAGGTTCTCAAAGCTCTCGTCACAATTCACTATCACATCAAATTCACATGGCAAAGATGTTTCTAATTCATTGTAACTTCTAGGTGATTCTTTAGAGTGTCGAGTACTGAAAACAATAACCACTTCTTCTGAAATCCTGAAATCTATTACCCCAGAATATCATTATAGCAACATTTGAATCTTCAATTCTCTCTCACTGGTTTCAAAATGACATTTCACCCGAGATTAATTCACCATTTTTCTGAACAAGGAACTTTGGTAAATTTAAAGGCAAACCCAGTAAACAAAATCTCATCCGTGCATACCTTGGGCAAAGCCCCAGTTACTTATTTGGTATTTTATGGAATTTGCTGATTTGGACATTTGGCTAGCAGTTTAGAGAGGTCGGATGGGAGATAGATTTTGGCCTGAAAATTAGAGTTTTTTTTTTTTTACTTTGAATGTCTTGAGCTGGAAAAAATGATCAGACAAAAAGAAAGGAGTTGTTCTGCTTAAAAGGAGCTTCAATAAAATAAATACAACCCCGCTGTTTCTGTGTTGGGTGCCACCTGGATTCTAAATCCCAAACATTAGCTTAAATTGTTTCTGAACACAAATACATCTACAACTTACAACCAAGTTCAGAAAATGCTGGAAGTCATTATAAATTTGGATGTATGGTTACCTATAGATATATGACAAAAAAAAAAATCGAAATTCTGAATTCGAAAAAAAAACTTAAAAAACACAGAATTTTTTTTAAAAAAAATTCGGGTTCCCTTTTTTTTATTTTTTTTTAATTAGACCAAGCCTGAATTTTTTCGAATCAAAAAACAAATCACAGCTTAAAAACCCAGATTTTTCCTCCTAAATAAATTGAAAATTATTTCAGTAGTGTAATTTTATTTTGATTATTTTAAAAGTAATAACAAATAACCATTAATTAATTATTTTTTTAATTATTTATAGTAAGTACTAAGTTATTAACTACCAAATAAATTTTTTTTATGGCAAAATATTATTATTATTATCTTTATATAAAAGAATTTTAATTATTGAATGATTGATTTATTAATTGAAATTATTAGTAGTACAAATTACAATTAAATCAGTAAATTTGTATTTAGTACATTATCATGTTTCAAAATTAGTATGCAAATTATTAAAAACAATGATGAATTGATGAAAGTTGAAATAAAGTAAAAAAATAGATTTAAAATTTTTATAATCATAAGAGCAAAAAAATTATTAAAATATAAAATATATTAAATTATAAATATAAAATATACAATATAATTTAACAATTTTTTAACAAAATAAACACTCTAAAAATCCAAATTTTATTTAAAAAATTGAAAAAAAAAGAAAACAAACAAAAAGTCTGGGTGGTTAAAATTCGGGTTAAGGGTTACCTGGACTTAAACCCAAAACCGGGCCGCAGCTAGAAAAATCAGAGTACAAGCCGGGACAAATCTAAATTGAGCAAAACCTAAATTGGGATCAAGAATTACCAACCCTTGTTACATATACATGCAATGCAAAACCACTAAATCATTCTTGATCACAGATCTTGTTGACATAAATATAGAATGATATTATCATCATCTCAAAATGCTTCATGTAAGGAATGAGGATAGCCTAATCTCAGAAAACAAACAAGGAAATTATAATGGTTGATTATGGAGACAAAAGAATGGCAGCCTGATCAAATTTATTCAGATTCACTCAAACTGTCACAGGAACAAGGTGAGCTACAAGTAACCCCATTTAAATGGACAGAACAAGAAGTATGACAAACCTTAACAGTGCTATAAAAACTGATGGCATGATAAATTTTGACGGAGTTTCGTACACTAACTGCCAAGAGAACAGCAATTCAAGCTTGTGTCACATCTTTATGACCTTTGATTCACAGTTGTTGGTCTTGTTCATCGATTGACAGACTTCAGATTATAATGCATGATCCACAAAAGGCTGAAAATACAGATGAACCAACAGTCAACAAGTTTGTGCATCTTTGTTGAATTTGTTTCGCAGCTCATGAAAGCAGGCCTTGCAGCAGATTTCCTGAGTTGTATAACGCAGTTTTCAAGAATCCGAACTCCATCTTCATTACTCCAGTCAACCTGTCGTATATTCTATATAAAATAAGAATTTAAAGTTCCAACAAATTTAAATATGTAATTGCATCATGCAAATAAAACTGGAAAGTAGGTCAGTTGGAAGTCACTGAAGGCGAAATTAGAACCATCCCCTTCAAAGGTGGGTGGCATTTGCCAGGATATAGATGCTGAATATAACGTCAATAATATGAGCAACAAATCATGTTCTACATTTAGCAAAGTAGCAACTAGAGAGGGAACGTCTTATTAGAAAACTGACAAAGCAAGAGCAGGTAGAAAATTTATTCCCACTAATTAGGAATTTATAAACTGAACATACCTTCAAGAGCTGAGTGTTCTCTCAAAACCTTGTGCACTTTAAAATGTAAGAGAAGACTACAGCTCACAACTTCAAAAACTTAATGATTAATGAGACCATGGTAGTCTGAGAGATGGTGAACTGAAAAAACAGGCTATAATGAGTCTGATCCAGTACATTGGTAGTTACAATAAATAGTCAAAATGTCACAAGAGTTAAAAATACTAACCACCTAAAGAGATCATTCATCCAGGACCCTCCCAAACTGGCATAATCATATAACATTTCTGTGAACAACGACATCCTAAAGCATAATGAACTTGATTATAATATCAACAAATTGAGAACTCTATAGAGTTAAGAAACACAAGATAAAATGCTCACCACTAGGAAAAGATACAGATCAAGTAATTTCAGGAATTTGCATATGCATATAGATTTCCTGCTTAACAGAGGCAAACATTGTCAAAATTCTTTTGACAAGACAAAGCAGCTTTTGCAGAGAGATGAACAATAAACTTTAAAGCAAGTAATTAAAAATGACAGCCATAAAATGAAATTAATATTTGAACATAATTGCACCTATGTATGCACCTAATATTTAGTTTCAATATTCTCTGATTTGTTTAGCTTCAAGGGACGGGAGAGAGCAAAAGGACAAAATAATTTCTTGTGGCAAATAAAATCCTAAATAATCCACAGACGTAATAATATTTGAAAGTCTAGTATCACTTATCAGCCACAGGACAATTTCAACTGAACAGAAAAATACTACCTTGTCCAAGAATCAGAAGTCCATTTGCTGCCAAAGGTACAATATCTAGAATCTTTTCGCCAAGAAAAATAGCTTCAATAACTAGAAAAAAATTGAAAAAAAAAACATTCAAATTTCACACAAAGGGTAAATAAGAAAAGGAATTACAAAGAATTAGAATGCCAATTAGAAGCTAAGTTTTGTTTTTCTCCTAGAAATGAAAATTTTACAACACCTTTCAAAGAGAGAACATTTACAGCAAAATATCTGATTGTAGAACTTAATAGATGTTAAATAATGAATATGCTCTACCTCAAAGCAATATCATAAAGTAAGCAAGAGAATTGATGACCTCATGTCTATAATTCAAAAAGTTAAGCCAGCAAAGCAGGGAAATATGGGAAACCTGAGTATTGTGCTAGGTTTTCCTCACTTTCATTTCTACCACTTTCGTTATCTGAAACATCCATATCAGACGCAACCATCATGTGCACAGAATGGTACCCATCAGTAATCCATATAGTTTGTGTTCCTGAAAATAATTCCAACCATCCTTTAGTTGAAAAAGATAGTTATATATGAAGAACAATAACTTCTACCTTTTCCACAGAGGCTAAAACTGAAAGACAAGAAAAAAAAAATATAACAAAGTTGTAAACAATGGTAGTGATCCGCTTCGATATCCACATAGATGACATAGTTCATTCTCAGCCTAGTTTGTATGGCTGGAGAAGAGACTCTGCATATATAACCCATTGACTATCTAATTGAGCAATGTGGGACTCTTTAACATATTCTATCTTGGCCGCCTTCTAACATGTCTCAAGAGTCTTAAAATCTTAAGGGGTTACAATCCACTCTTACAGGCTACACGTTCTTGTTTACCATCTGCCCAGCCTATGAACTCCGAGGTAATTCAGACTTTAATATCATTTGTAATCACATTCCAACACATATTGGCCTAGCCCTCAAAATTTTACCTTTTAGAATCACCTGGAAAAACCTTTGACTATTAGAAAGGCATTCCACATACATAATCCAATGTGGGAGTCCAACACCCCACCCGTACCCATCCATCTAGACCTCTCTCTGTGCCTCAAGAGTAAGGGATCTTGAATGTTACAGAGACGCCCTTCTTGGTTAGGTGGAATTTCAATATTTCTCAAATTCATATTGCAATTTCAGTACTCCTTTACTTTTTTTTTCTGTTTCTTATAAGATGCTACGAACCTAGCAAAAAGTAAGGCTCTTTCCACCCCACTCCTTAGCATGCAACAGTAATATTAGGTTAGACGTGTAAGTCATCTCTTTGATGAAACCTTCATTGCAGTCAAGAAAAAAAATCTTTGGTTGTGAAACCATTTTCTGACAATAGAACCACCATAAAATTTAAAAGAACAAGAATTTATAGCAGCATACGTAGGGAAGTATCAGGATGAACAGCCAACTTTTGGACATTCATGATATGAGGTAACTGCCTTATGTGACCAGTTATGTTCGATCCAGCAACTGAACTAGAAAGGTGCAATGTATGCAAATCTCCAGCAGAATCCAAAATCAGAAACATTTTTGGGGAGATTGCCTGTATGGAAATTGCCTTCAAAGACATCAAAGGCATTTTGGTAGACTTTAAGCCTTCAACCTCCTTGATTGTAAATGCCATAAAACACACACCCTCTTCATTGGAGTCTAGCCTGCATTTAACCGACCTCTGCTTTACTGCAAGTTCAAATCCACAGTTAGCTTTACAAGGCAATTAAAAATCAAGATGTCTAAAGGTATCTGAATGCCAACAATACTATGGAAGCAACATCTACAGACTGATATAAATACAGGTAAACAAAATTGTGCAAATTTCACTGAATCATTTTTCTTGAAATGACAGTGTTAAAATCAGTCAGTGACCCAACAACTGGATAGAGAAGACATCTAAAGAAACAGCTGCCAATCAAAGGCATATTTCTTATAATCAGTCATTTACCATCTAGAGGCATCCTTATGATTTAAACCAAAGGACAGCACCTTCCTTAATATCAGTGGCACCCATTTCCTGGTACAAAAAAAATACCTAGAAACGAATTGTCAGAAAAAATCACAAAAAAAAAAACATAAACTTGGTACAAGTAATGGAAATCATCTGTGGATGTCAAAGTTAGTTAATGAAGACACAAACCACATAATATGATAATTTTCCAAAAAACATGGAGATATTGACACATAAAGTCATTACATGGGCTGAAGTCACTGAAACCATTCACATACTTACATCTAAAATGCTTTAACACCGCCAAGGGGGAAAAAAAAAAAAAAAAGGAAGAAGGAGAAAGGGGCAGTTTTCTGATTATGAAAAGGACTTCAAATTCATACAAGGCCACACATTTCATTAACATATACTGTGAGATAGGAACCAATCCAAAGTGGTTAACTCTTACTAACTTGAAAATAAAATTGGTCATCCAATTGATACAAACTCTCTGAATATAGTATAGGAAGGATGTTTAATAAGCACTTCATCAAGTTACTCTGGATGTGTCCAATAGGCACATAATCTAAATCAAGCGAACTCTCTGTATTGGAGTTCTTGTGTGTGCCGGCAAGCCCTTTCAGATTTTGGACATAAGTTGTATTTATTCTCATTCCAAATATACCTTGTGGGAAAAAAAATTGTTCCTCTTGTGTGTATCACCTAACCTTTTGAAGAGAGAGAGAAGGCTGTGGGTTAAAAATTGACTCCCAGTTCAGAAGTATCAAAAATCTTATGTAAAGAAAGGCTGGATCAGTTTGGTGGTGGAGAAAAGAAAAAGGATGTGGGTTAAAAATTGACTCCAAGTTCAGAAATATCAAAAATGTTATGTAAAGAAAGGCTGGATCAGTTTGGTGGTGGAGAAAAGAAAAAGGATATCAGTTTTGATTGGTAACCATTTGCACCTCTCTACACGATGTTCTTTAACCCAAATTGCATAATCGTTGAGTAAAGAACGGAGAATCTATTTTTCTTGCTAACAGTGTGCTTGGTATTACAATATCATGTTTATGCTGGTGCAAATTGCATGAGGTATATATACATGCAGGTAAGCATACTCTAAATCTTATAAGTGTTTTGCATTGTAGGGGTTTTTAGTTTTTGATGTTTGATCATAGTGACTCTTTACTCTTATTTAAGATATCAGCAGCAAGACTTAAACAAGGAAATAAACAGCCGCAGATACAGGAGTGGGACGAATTAATACCCCACACTATCCATTTTTATACCAAGTCATATATCACAGAAAAAACCAGTGCCTTTTTTACTCCTTTTCTTTCTCTTGACAACCCAAACTCTGAAGCCACTAACTGAACTCGAGTTTTGGAAGACAAGCCCTGGCCAAACCCTAGAACCTTCGGGGGAGCAGCACTTAATCTTGAGTAGTTTTCCATTAACTAATACTGGGCTAATTCCTCTTTTTTATAAGTACACAGACCCCCCTTACGACTTCCAGTTATCTATTCTGTTAAGAGCCTGCACATAAACTAATCAACAAAACCAAAATTACAATCGATACAAACCTTCTGGATCCCTAGCAGTTTTCGCAATTTGGCCTCAACAGGTTGTTTTATCCTCATTCCCATGAGACCTGACCAATAGAATCACAATTCAGTCCTAGGTCCATCTTATCCCTCAGATAAGCAAAGAAAAAACCCCAAATTGCAGAAACCCCATATCTAAACTAATAGCTCTCTTACTATCTAATGACAGTATTGGAAGTTATGCCACATTGTCATAGAAACTTTGATTAATCCCTTCCTCCCAATCGATTCGAAGGACTTCGAATCCTTTGCCTTCCCTTCTCTCCTACCTGCCTCAAATTGGTTTTCCAGAAAATATTATCACAGAACCAACTAGTTATGGAACATATTACCAAGCACACAGCATTTCTTTTATACCCTGAACTACCTTGACCTTTCTATGTTCACAGAGTTAAAACTGAGGACTACTGCTGGACCCTACAACCTTGGTAGTTAGGAAACTCATAGGATATAAATATCCTAGGTAGGTAGCCCCAAGCAGGTTTGAAACCTTCGACCTAGCACACAGCAACATGCATTGTGACGATAATGTGGAGAAATGCATCTAATAGAGATTTTAAGTAATGAAATAGTAATAGTTCCAAGTTCTAACAATATTAGAAACATCCTAAACACAATGGAGTGTGAAATTTGCCATCTGAATATGAGCAAACAATAGCCCAAGCACAATTGTGCAAGAAATAAAGAGTAAACCAACTAATTCATAGTCATGACATAGACAGAGCGCTTTCTGAAGTTTAAAATTCAAAAGAAAATATAGATGAAAAGACCATATAAAGCCTTAGGATTGCTGGGAAATAAACACACGAAATTATGTTTGAAGAAAACAACTGAAATATACAACAAAAAAGTAACCAGTTCTCAAAGTAACATATAAAACTAAATTTCGCAAACTCACCAGAAACACGATGCTTATCAATCTTCTTATCCAAATGACCATTGCAAGCAATTTTTTCACTTGCCCCATCAAAACCGTCATCCCCAATAATCCCATTTCGCAAACCCGAATTCTTCACTTTCTTTACCTTCCCTTTGACCAAACTTCTCAAATTCAAGACTCTAACCCCATCATCCTCTCCAAAAATCAAGAACCCGAAAGACAAACTCAATGACCAAACAGGCTTACAACACTCGATCACAGCACACCTCATCAACTTCACTCGCAACCCATCATTATCCTCATCATCATCCATCAACTTCACACCAAAAACCCAAATCTTAGAGCTTGAAAACGAGTACATTGCAAAGAAATTAACCGACCCAACAAGCTTCAACCCCGGCCCATGATTAATATTCAACAAAACCCCACATTTTTCATCAAAACAAACACCCTTCTGCTTACAAAAGACCTCAGCTTTCCCATAAAGATTGTTCCTTTGCAAAACATACAATCTAAGAACAATCTTAGCCTCACTTCTATGAGGACCCGCCACAACAAAAACCACTCTAGGGTTAGGGCTAGGGTTAGAGCTGTGATTTAGGAGCAAGAAAGTGAATGAATATGAAGGAGAAGGGATCAGAAATTGAGGCTTTGAAGGGAGCGATGAAAGGGTGAATAGCGGAATTGGAGAATAAAGGGAGATAGAAGAATCGGAGTGCATAAGCGCTAAAGAAAGTGAGTTTGGTTCATACGAAGCAGAGTTGATCTGGGGTGATGGTATTGGTGATGAAGGAAGTGAAGGATTTGGGAGGGTTAGTTTGGAGGCTTGTGAAATAACAACCATTAGAGTTTGAGAGACACAACACAGCAGTTGAAATTTTTTTTGTTAGAATTTGAACAATCATTCGGTCAGAGAGAGATGACGGGAGATTTGAGTTTTGGTCTTTCTTGTTTTAGTTGTCCTTTTGGTTGTTTTTCTTGTGGTTGGATTTGGAATTTGAAGAATCGTGTGATCCAAGAACTAATATCAATATTTAAGAGTACAAGTTGTATCTAAACTCCAATTTTTTTTTTTTTGTAGAGTTTTTTTTTTTTTTTTAATGTAAGGATTAATTATCAAAGAGCACAAGAGGACATGTCCTCATTTACAAAATGTTCAATTTAAATTGGTACCTTACTATATCAAATAGTTTCAGAATTTAAATTAAGAGCAAAGCGTACTAACTCATGAGCCACCCGATTAGATGAGCGGTAAGTATGACTAAAAGAGCACTGAGAGAATGATGAGGCCACCGTCCTAATATTGTGGAGAGCCAAACCCAACTCCGAGACTGAAGTAAGGCGATTGTTAATGTCATGGATGACATTTGCCGCATCTGAAGCAACCTCAAGGGCAGAGATGCCTAGCAATCTAGCCAGGTAAAGTCCTCGAAGCAGAGCCAAGGCTTCAAGGATATCCACCGGGGGTAGTGCATCTAATGGAATGGATGAGGAGGCCAAGACCACTCCAGAGTAGTCGCGTAGCACCACTCCTAGTCCAGCCTTGAAGTGTTTTGAGGAGAGGCTTGCATCAGTGTTTAGTTTTATAGAGTCCAGACTAGGGGGAAGCCATAGGTTGTGACTTGATATTGAGATGTTATGAGCACTGGTCTGAATAGTCATCAATTCATTCTTGTAGTCTTGCACCCAATTCAGCACCTCTGACAAAGAGACCTTCTTTTGCTCTATGATGAATTGGTTTCTGATATACCAAAGTCTCCAAAAAAGAATAAGCAAGAACTCAACATTTTCAAGTGATAGGCATGCCTGACATTCAATCAAAAAATCCAACATAGATGTACTATGGGAGATACAGAAACCATGTAGGAATGAGCATGATTGACGTACTTTCTTCAAAACATCACAGAGCCATATCGCATGAATGGTGTTTTCAGCACCTTTAGCACAACGACCACACGAGTAATCAACAGGGACATGATGTCTTCTAAGGTTATAGAAAGTAGGGATCCAGTTAAGCGATACTCTCCAGACAAAATGTTTAATTTTCTGAGGGATCTTTAGGTTCCACAGGGCCTTCCACCAGTTATTGGTAACACCACTGCCAGAGCTGGAGGAGGCATGGTTATGAGCAAAGGAAAGCCAATATCCACTCTTCACAGAATATTGTCCGTGTCTGTCAAAGTGCCACATAATTGAATCACAATAGTGGTTCCAAGAATGCGAGCGCGGGATGCTTAAAATGAGGTTGCTTTCATCTTCTGAGAATGAGTTACGGATAAGATCGCAATTCCACTGTCCAGAAGGGAGAAGCAGCTCAGCCACTAATGAATGATTTGGCAATCTATGCGGGAACAAAGGTTTAAAAGACAGGGGCTGCGGAAGCCAGTGGTCGTAGTAAATAGAGACAGAGAAGCCGTCGCCAATCTGCCAACAAAGACCTTTCAAAAGTAGGTTTCATCCCCATAAAATACTTTTCCAGACTGCAGAATCTGAATGCTTGGGTAGAACTTGTAGAAAAGAAGAGTTCGGAAAGTAAATGCTACGGAGAGTTCTTGCAATTAGCGAGTCTGGGTTAGCAATTACACGCTATCCCTGTTTAGCCAAAATAGCTTGATTGAAATGGTTCAAGTCCCTGAATCCCAGCCCTCCATCATTTTTATGGCGACACAAGAATTTCCAAGAGCACCAGTGGACCTTCCTCTTATTGACATCACCACCCCAAAAGAATCTGGCACAAAGTCTATAGATCTCACTAGTAAGACTCTTAGGAAGCCTGAACAGGTTCATTACAAATGCTGGGATTGCCTGAATCACTGATTTTAAGAGCACTTCCCGACCACCACCGGAAAAAAAGTGCCTTTTCCATCCATTCAACTTATTCCAAATTCTTTCTTTAATGGCCGCAAACATATTCTGTTTGTTCTTACTGGAGATGCATGGGAGACCCAGGTACTTACTGTGGTGCGGAACTAGAGAGACACCAAGATGCTGAGCAAGATGAGTTACAGTCTCCCTTGGGATGGAGCTTCCAAAACATACAGCCGATTTTCTGTAGTTAATCGCCTGCCCCGAGGCAACCTCATAAGACCGCAAAATCCCCAATACTGAGTTGCAATCATCTAAGGAAGCTTTAGTAATGATTAGGCTGTCATCCGCAAAAAGGAGGTGGGATATAGATGGGCCCAATCTCCCACATTTCAGACCATGTAAGGCCTCTCTATGTTCAGCAGAAGTAAGGAGGGAAGAGAGGCCTTCGGCGCAGAAGAGGAATAAATAGGGGGATAGAGGGTCACCTTGGCGAAGACCACGAGTAGGAGAGATATTCCCATGCACCACACCATTAATAACAATAGAGTAGGAAACCGAAGAGATACATCGATAAATAATTTGACACCAGCTGTCAGGAAAGCCCAACCTACTCATCATAGCCATCACAAAGGGTCACTCCACACGGTCATAAGCCTTGGACATGTCAAGTTTCAATGCCAAATAATTTCCACCTAAAAATTTGTTTCTCCTAATGGCGTGGAGACATTCGAACCCAATAATTGCATTATCTGTTATTAGACGTCCTGGGATAAAGGCACTCTGGGATTCAGACACCACTTCATTCATAACACATCTCAGTCTGTTGGCCAGTGTCTTTGAGATGATCTTGTACAAGACATTGCATAGGCTGATGGGACGAAAATCTGAGCATGTCTTGGGCTCTAGAACTTTTGGGATTAAAGAGATGAGGGTTTCGTTAGCCATTCCAATGTCACTACCATCATTCAGGAAGCCTAAACAAACACTGCAAATAGAAAAACCAACAACGTCCCAGAATTTTTGATAGAATAAAGCAGACATACCATCTTTTCCTGGAGCTTTTGTAGGATACATCTGATGTACAGCATTGTAGATTTCCTGCGCCTGAAATGGGGACTGTAGCCACTGGTAGTGTTGTTCAGAGAGTCGTCTCCCCACACCAGATGTGATGGTGTCGATATCTGATTCAGAAGGAAGGGATGTCGTAAAAATATCAGAGAAATGCTCAACAAAGCTCTGTGCTATCTGGTCTGGGTCTGTATGCCAGGTTCTACCACGACCCAAAATCCCCTTAATATGATTCTTCTTTCTACGTCCAGAAGCTTTAAGGTGAAAAAACCGTGAATTCCTATCCCCAGCCTGAAGCCACATAACTCTTGAGCGCTGTCTCCAGTAAGTCTCTTCCTTATACAACAAAGCATCAAGAGACTTCTGGACTTTTGTAATCTCCCTCCAAACTTATGCATCAACCCGTTGGTTTAAGTACCCTAAATACTATTTTTTCTTTTTTATTTCAGACATCAGTCTTCGGAAATGTGCCAGGTTCCACTTTTTGAGTCTAAACCCAATACTTTGTAAAGTTCCACAGATACCGTCAAGAGAAGCCAAAGAATGAGGCCAATCCTCTGAAATAATCTGCCTGCATTCATCTTCATCAACCCAGGCTTCCTCAAAATAAAACCTACGGTGGGTACCCTAAGGAGCAGAAATCCCAGCCACTGTTCTATACTCATCACTCACTAACAATAGGGGACGGTGATCGGAACCCCAAAAATCCAGGTGTTGTACAAAGGCCTTCGGGAAAAGATTATGCCAAGAGAAGGAACAAAACATGCGGTCAAGCCTCTCTTGAATGAAGGAGTTGGATTTGTGTTCATTGCACCAAGTGAAGGGGGGGCCATTGAAGTGAATCTCTACTAAGTTGCAGTCATCAACTGCATTCCTGAAATTTTGCATAAGATATGAAGGTCGGGGCAGCCCTCCATCTTTTTCAGCGTTTGTGAGAATTTCATTGAAGTCCCCACCACATACCCAAGGCAGGGGAGAAAGGTGACACAAACGTCGTAGAAGGGTCCATGAGTGGGTACGTTGAGGTGTATCTGGATTGCCATAGAAACCCGTAAATCTCCATTGCCTCCCTTGTTCAGTAACAGTTACATCAATATGGAAACGAGAGTAAGAAATAAGGGTGATATCTACCTTATCTGTCTATAGTAACGCCAAGCCTCCCCCACGCCCAATCCTCTCCACCACAAGTTTTCCAACGCATCCAAGCTTTACTCTGAGTTTTTCTAGCCTGTGTTTGAGAGCCCGTGTTTCCATAAGAAATATCACCCCAGGGCAGTGTTCCTATACCAGGTTGGACAGGATATGAAATGTGCGAGGGTTGCCCAGCCCCCGCACATTCCAGCATAGGGTTTTCATTGGGGTCGGCAGCCCTGCACTTTGGCAAGGTCCGCCGTTTGATTTTGAGAAGGAGAGAGCAGAGCATGTGGCCCCACAATACTAGGTGTCGTCTTCTTTGCCAGAGTGAGAGTTTCATTGTCATCAGGACGCACTTTCCATTTTAGGTTTGGGCAGCAGTTTGTTGGGTAGATTGATTTAGAGGTCCTGGGAGTTTTTTTTTTCGGATGGCTAGAGCTGGCCCGGTTAGGATTACTCCCAAGAAGGGAGCTATGAAATCGTCTAACTCTTTGTCTTGAGGGCTTTTGGGGGGTGCTTACTAGGGTGGTAGCTATTTCTGCACATTCATCGTGATAAACGTTTTGATTCCCTGTTATCCCGCATGGTTTTCCTCCGTTGTCTATCACAATGTTTACCCCAGGGACATGTTGCGGATGGTCTGCTGAGGATAGTAAATGGTGATTTACGGGATTCGGGTAAGCGTGGGGGGCAGCTGCTGTGGTTGCAGGAATTTTTTGATGAGGAAACAACTGGTCGGGGAAGGTTGGGAGGGGTTGCTTTGTGTGCCGATTCCCATCGTTTCCTTCAGCCACGTGGGCACATGAATGTGAGTGGGAGACAACTATATCTGGTTGTGAGATAGTAAGTGTGGGATTCGGGTAAGCGTGGGGGTGGGGGACTACTGTGATGTCAGGCGTTTTTTGGTGGGGATCCAGTTTTTCAGAGAAAGTCGGGAAAGGTTGCTTTGAGTGTCGAATTCTCTCGGTTTCATCAGTCACATGGGCACCTGAGTGTGGGTAGGAGACACCTAGCTTTGGGTGTGCGATAGAGGTTGTGGGATTTCGGTAATCGTGGGGGGCAGCTGTTGTGGTGTCGGGGATTTTTTGGTGAGGAACCAGCTTTTTGGAACAGGTCATGGGGGTTTGCTTTGTGTGTCGATTCCCCTTGGTTTCTTCAGCGACGAAAGCACCTGCATGTGAGTGAGAGACACGAGGTTTTGGGTGTGGGATAGTGAGTATGGGATTCGGGTGAGCATGGGGAGCTGATGTGGTGTCAGGAATATTTTGGTGCGGTATCAGCTTTTCGGAGAAGGTCGAGGGGGCTTGTTTTGTGCCTCGATTTCCTTCGGTTTCTTCAGTCGTGAAGGTGCCTGAATGTGGGTGGGAGACACCCAGCTTTGGGTGTGAGATAGTGCGCAAGTCATTGCCATTTGCAGTGGTAGGAATCAGCACCTGGGGGACAAAACATTTCGGTGGGCTTGCTTCCGCATGTGCACTGCCACCAGCAACCTGCTTATCTGGTCTGTATTCAAATTGCAGCTTTCCCTGTTTAAAAACAATATTCTTCCCTCCATTTGCACGATCATGGTGGGCACTAAGGTTGCTGTCGGCTTTATTCAATGGATTCCCCAAATCTTGTGCAACTCTGTCTTGTTCCACTAGGTGCCTTTGCAGCTGCCGAAACTCCTTTATTTGAATGGCCCCAACATCACGTATTTGCACTTTGCTTTTCTCAGGCCATTTCTCCGTGTCGGGGTGGGGTTTAGGGGATGGGCAATGTAAAGATAATCTTTCTCCATGCATTTGTGCAGTTGCGCCATCACTCAGGGGTAACATGCCCGGGTCATCGGGATCATCCATTGCCTCTGTTGTGCTGTGCATGTGCATGCCCCTACCCCTGCCCATGTTGTGTCCATTTGAGCCGGTATTGGTTTTAATAGCCATTTCACCGTGTGATGCACGTGCGTTATTGTCATTTAGCAGCTGATTGGGTTGGAGGACATGCTGGCCGCTTACACAAGGAGGGGGGGTGGTTAGCTGTCTCACTTCCCGGAGAGGTATCAATGTCGGCCGCTATCTCGGTGAGATCCTTTTCCGAGCTTGGCTCGGTAACATTTGTCCTTGCTTTCCTCTTTCAATCATCCTCCTTAATGTGGCCAACCGGACTTGACCGTGGATCGTTCTTTGGTTTTGTGTGCTGACGTTTGTAGCCCCTAACAACACGGATATTATCTGAATAGCGGTGGTTGCCAGGTTTTTTTAAGACTGTTGGTAATGGTTCTAAGCATTCTCGGTATCCATGGTCTAAAAGACCACAAAGTGTGCAGAACTCTGGTAATTTCTCGTACTTAAAATCGAGCCAGACCAAATTTTCATTCGATCCGAGTTTAAGAAAAATGCCTTTACGTAATGGCTGGTTGAGGCAGATTCTGATTTTCACACGGATAAATCTCCCTGTGCAAGAGCCAGTGTCGTCTGAGTCTGCGTCTAGGAATTTTCCTATTCTGTTCCTAATCAATTCGGCCGTTTCAACATTCATATGGATGATTGGTACGTTGTATATTTGGATCCAGAATGGTGTATATTGGAGTGTTGGGTTCGAATTCACGTCTTCATCTGAACTAGGCTCCATGACAACAAGGGATTTATTGAATATCCAGGGTTCAGACTTTAGAACCCTTGTTCTGTCGTCTTCTAACGCGAACTCACATAGAAAGTTGTTGCTGCCTAGCCATCAAAATCTCAGGTCTCCGGAAGGCCGCCAGAGACCTCGCATTAAAGTTTAGAAGGCATCCCGTTGGTAGTTTTTCCTAGTGAGGATTTTGACAAAGAGACCGTATTTTGCTGTCGAGCGATGTCTTTGAATCACTGCCTCTGGGATCTTTAAGATCTCTTCGTTGTGAGAATTGTCAATGAAAAATGAAGTCCATAAGGCTTCAATGTCATCCATGATTATAGATGTAAAAATAGAGTTCGCTGAGCGAACAAAAATCAGATCTCTAGAGAGACTAGAGAGAAAATCAGATCTCTAGAGAAACTAGAGAGAAAGTATACCGTATATTAACCTCGTGTTTTTGTATCTAAACTCCAATTGATTGTTATTTTTTTCTTTTGGCTCGCTTTAATGTAGTTTCTTTTTTCTTTTTTATTTATTCAATGACTCATACAACCTCATTAATAACATTACTTACAGCAAAGTAGGCCAAAAAATGAGCCACGTTATTATTTTTTTTAAACAAAAGTTACCAATCAATTGATTAAAGACCAAGCAAAAAATATTACCCTCAGCCCCGGAGAATGATCACTGCTCGAGGATGAATAAAATGTTGAGACAATCCATTTCAACATTGTTTATCGTGATATTATTAGCAATGGCTAAGTTTATTCCATGACATAACGCCAAACTTTCAGCCGCGAGGAGAAAAATTACCAACCAAAGTTTTAACCATAGCAAACCATATCATGCCTTCATTGTTGTGAACAGTCAAACCAAGCCCAACCTAAAATCTTTCTTCATCAATCACAGCATCGAAACTGGCTATAAAATGATTTACAGAGGGAGGGTTCCAGCAACTTGGCATCTCGGTCGAGAATCTCAAACCAAACCAACATGATTGCAAACTTTGCCATTCTGCAGGTGCAACATCAGATGTAAGTCCTAAAACTCATTACGAAACGCAAGTCGCCCTTTCTATTATAACTCGTATAAGAAGAAACTTGCGGAGTCAATTATAAATATGGGTGACAATTTTTTATGGGGTTGGGACTTTGTGAGAATCTGCTTTGAATGGAACAAATTTTAAGTTGTATTTTTATTATTTTTTTTAATAAAATGAGTATGAAAAAGTATTGTACTATGAATAATATTGAGTACCTCATAAATAGTCTTATCTGCTTTGTTTATTTATTATTTTAATTTTTTTAAAAAATATATATATATTTTTTTAATTTTTATAAATCACTTCTATTTTGTTATAAAATTAAACTCTTATAAATTATTTTTATTTTATTTTATTTTGTTATGAGATTAAATTTTTATAAACTATCTCTCACCCTTTATATTCTTAAATTAGTCTTTCATTTTTTTTTATGTAAAAGTTAATTCCTTCTATTCTTAAACGGAACTATTATTTTTCTACTTTATTTAAAAGTTAACTCTATTTTATTTTTAAATGTGACATATACTTTTCTACTTTATTTTAAAGGTTAACTTTCTTCTATTTCTAAATAGGTCTTTCATTTTTGCTTTCTTTCCATTTTCAAATAGGTTTTTATTTTCTGTTTTATTTTAAGAGTTCCCTTTTCAATTCTAAAAAAGTTTCTTTTCCTTTCTATTACTTCATTCTTTTTCTTTTAGTTTCAAAATTCTTTAAACTCAATAACTTGAGCTAATCTCTGACTTTCTTCCCATCTTCAATTTCTTTTGGGTTCAACGATTTCTTCTCTTAGTAAGACACTTTCTTCTACACACTTAAATTCTCCCCTTAAAAAATACGATTAGACTCTCTCCTTGAACCTTCTCTTTTTGATGGACAAAATTGGACTTTCCTCTCTGAGCTCCATCTTATGGAGGCGTGATAAAAAAAATAAAAAAAATTTAATTTAATTTAAATTTATTTATTTTAAGAATTACCATTTTTGACTTTTTAACCTATTAGGTCTACTACTCTTTTTAAGTTTATCTTTTTCTTATTTTAATTTATTCTTATTAAATTTATTTTTTCTATTTTACTTTATTCCTACTAAGTTTATTTCTCTCTTAAATTTATTTTTTTCTTATTTTAGTTTATTGTAAACTCTATAAATATTTAAATATTCATCAATAAAATATAACAAACAATATAATATTTTCCCTTCTCTCTAAGTCTCTACACTCACAATTATAATGAAGAACACATAATCTGAAATGTAAATGTCTCAACAACCCCAAACCTCAATTTATGCATTAATTTCCTTTTGACACTCTATTTTGATAAAGGAAGCAATTATAAGATGCTACTGCTAGGAGACAACATATCATTTATGCTAAGTTCCCTTAAGAAAAATGACAAACAATAATGTTTTACATAAAGTCTTTAACTTTTGTAAAATTTCTATAATACATCTCTAAATGTTGTAAAATGTTCATACTTTGGCCCCCACATCAGTAGGATATGTTGAAACTTTCTTTAAAAAAAGTAATCTTTTAGACAACAAGTCTTTGATGAAAATATAGTTGATATCTACGTGTTTGATTCTAAAACAAGGTTCTTACTTAGATGGAAGAAACTTTGGTTATCTAACTACACAGCATCAACTCTATTCAACATCTTACGAAAATTTAACTTTCCTTTGCAGCTAGATTATCTCTTTCGTAACCTTTATAGTGGTAGTATATTTTATCTTAATGCTTGAAAGAGAAACAATTGGTTGCAATTGAGATTTTCAATTGACACAACTGTGGCATAAGGTGAAATAGTATGACGCTGAAGACCTTCTCCTATCTCTATTACTTTAAAGATTATCATTAACATAGCTAATTAATTTAATATTGTTAATATATTTACCAAATATCAACCCATAATCTAATATGTTATTTAAGTATCACAACAACCATTTCATTGCCATTTTATGTTCCTTATCATGATTGGATATCTATTTACTAAGAATATTAATTGAATGTGATAAATCGGGTTTAATACATATTATATAGTACATAATACACCCAACAATATTAGAATATATAATGTTGGACATTTTATGCTTTTCATTGGCTAAAATCGAATATTGGCTCGAAGAGAATTTAAAATGGGCAGCACAAGAAACATTGACAGGTTTAGAACTGTTCATAGAAAAAAATTCAACTACTTTCGTTAAGTAAGATTTTTTAGAAATAAACAATTTTCTACCTTTTTTTTATTTCTAATAGCCATATCTAAAATCTTTCTACCCTTACCTAAATATTTCATATCATACTTTTTTTTTAAGCAAATCCTTCAAATTTTAAAAGAGAAAAAAAGGACGATGAACCATCAAAGTATAACAAAAATGATAAACACACTTTTTGTTTAAAAGAAGTGAAATTGTACCTATATTTATTAGATTGTTCTATTAAAATTCTAAGGCTTAAGGGTATTTTTGTAATTTTATGTAATATATTTATTTTTCAAGGACACATGACATAATTTAGTAACAATCATTAACATATTGTTGATCGACATTGAGCGATAATTAACTGATCGTTGACTTACGATGACTGATCATGGATTAGGTATTGATTGACATTGATCAATTATTGACCGACATTAATTAATTGTTGACTGATATCACATCCACTCTTTATAGAGATGATCGGGCTCCAAATTAACGATTTATATAATAATAATAAAGTTATTTTATTATCTATATAATAATAAGGTTACTTTTTTTTTTACTAATAAAGCATTGTTGAAGCTTGAAAATTAATGAGAAAATCATTTAACTACGATATTAGAGGGGATCATTGCTTTTCTATCTAATTTTAAAACTCCTCTTATGCTCCATTGACAAAATTTAATCACATTATTATGTAGATCATGAAATTTACAGTCTAATGATCTCTATGAGGAGTTAATGTCATGTTTATGTTGGTCAATGACCAAACAACGTCGGTCAATAGTCAATTAACACTAGTTAATAGTTAGTTAATTTTGATCAACAATCGACACCATTAGTTAAAGACTAGCAACTATGGTCTTTTTTAATATCGGTTAACCCTGTTTTTGAAATAAGTGAAATCTATACCCTTATTCATTAGAATTTTTTTTTTATCAAAATTCAAAAGAGTATGGGGCTTTGTAACGTTATGCAATATTTTTTATTTTTTAGGGACATATGACATAATTTAGTGACCGTCATTGATTGGTCGTTAACTAACATTAATTGATAATTGACCTATAGTGATTGATCGATGACCAAGTGTAGATTGGCATTGACTGACTGTTGACTCGTACTGATTGAGACTTGACTAGCATTAATATTGACTCTCGATAGAAACAATTTAACTCTAAATTTTATGATCTACACAATCGCAAAGTTATTTTTCCAATAGAGCATTCGTGAAGCTTGAAAATTATCATGAAAATGGTTTAACAATGTAATTATAAGGTCATTACTTTTCTCTTTAATTTTAGAACTCCTCTTATGCTTTATTAGCAAAAATTAACCTTCCATCATATAGATCATAAAATTTATAGTATGATAGTCTTTATGATGAGTCGATGTGAAGTTAGTCAACAGCTGATTAACGTTAGCTAATAATCGGTCAACACCAGTCAACAATTAGTTAATGTCGGTCAACATTTGATCATTGCTAGTCAATGCTCAATAGCTATGGTCTTTTTAGTTTTTTTAATTTATTTTATGACGAGGACAAACGAGTTATTTAATAAGGTCAATGACTTAGAGTAAAGCAGTTGATCCAATTACTATTGTACCTGTCAAAATATACAAGTCATTATTATGCTTTAACCTTTTCATAGCAACCAAGGCTCCCTCTACAATTTCTAGAATTCCATTTTTAGCTCTCTATACATATAACCACCTTTATCTAACACTCATAATGAAATCAAATGGCTTTAAGATAAAAAAAAAATATGTCTCACATTTTTTAAAATTCTTATAACCTTATTGTCCATCTTGATGGCAACTGAACCTATACTAATGACTTTGCAAACCTAGTTACTACCCTATTAAATCTTTCCTCTATAAATTTGTTAATAATTTTGGAACTATTCTTATCTAAAACATATGTGATAGGAACAACCAGAGTCTAACACCTACTTAAAAGAATTTTCCTCAACCGATATAGTAAGAACTTTAAGAGTTTTATAGGCATCATTATTATTGTATCACCACTCTCATATAATTTTTCTTTCATTTTTTACTCTCTCATAACAAGTTCTCTTAAAATATCATTCTTTACCATAAAAATAACACTTTTTGCACCTCTTGATTTTGACCTAAACTTTTCTCTATTCTTGCCCCTAAAATCTTTCTTATTAGTCTTGCTTCTAGCATATAAATTTTCAAAAGCATTATGTTCCTCTTTTTTTTTTTTCAAGTTCAATTTCTTATTCTCTAATTAACAAAGCAAACAAGCAATCATTTAAGGTTAAACTTTTCATACCATATTGAATAGAAAATTTTATCTTTTTAAATGAACAAGGCAAAGGTTTTTAAAGAATTGTAATATTATTCTCATTAGGTATATGTGTTTGGCAAATTTATACACTTTTTAAAAGAAAATTATCATAATTTTCTTTTAAGCATTTTGTGGAATCCATTTTAAACCCAAAATGTATCCTTTAATAAATCTTACTATAGAGAGTCTTTGAAATAAAAACGTTTGAAGTTTTACTCAAAGGCTAATTTTATTAGTGTCTTCATTAACTTATTTTGGGACATTATTTGCAAGTAGTTGTAGGATGATTTTACTATAGGTTGTTTCATGCATCTCAATTCTTTTATCTTGAGTCAAGGTTTCAAGAAGATCAGATCAATTTGTGGTTTGGCAACTTTGATGGAAAATAAGCACCTTCTTATTTTTCTACCATAAGTTGAAGTTTCTACATACATCAAAATTTTTCACCTTAAATCAAGTGAAATTCATTAAATAATTTATTGTTTTAATTATCTCAAGATTGAATATTTAATCAAGAAAATTCTAGTGTCATGTTCTATGTCAAATAAAAATTCGGTGGATCTTAAAAATATATGGACAGATAGGTAATATTACATAATATGTTAGTTTTTGGATCATTGTCAAATGCCTGATCCGTGATAAGTATTTTTAGAATATACCCAAATTCTCATTCGCATGTGAGCTCATAAAAATTGCCTCAACGAAGATTACCACGAAGGTAGTAGGCCTCTTAAAAATAGTATGGATAAACATTACATGCCAAGTGGGCCTTTAAAAATTTTGTATTTTGAGCCCTTATAAAGATTGCCACGTAGGTAATGAATCCCCCATAAGTAATATGGATGGACAATACGGGACAAGTTAGCCCTTAAGTAAGGGTGAGCAAATTCAATTCTGATTTGATTCCGGATCAAACCAAACCAAAATTAAACTGATCAGTTTTATATAAATTGAACCGACCAATTCTAGCACAAAAAATCAAATCAAATTAATTTGAAATTTTTTTTTACCTACTCCTATCTTGAGTTTGGTTAAACCATGATGAAACCATCACGTGATTGAGTGTGAGAGAATGTCATATCTTACATTGAATAGAAATTAGATTCTTGAAAATATATGGGTGAATAGACATCATTACCTTAAATGCTAGTTTTTTTTGTTATTGATAAGCATTCAGCCTATGACACTAGCCAAACCTAACCTTTATTACTATTGTTATATTATAACTAACCCAAGATTCAATAACACAAATAAGAAATTATCAACAAAAAAAAAAAGAATACCATAAAATATGTAATACGATTAATTTTAATCTACATCCAATTTTAACTTAGTCAAAGAAAAGCGCATTGCATTATTTATGAATTATATACATTACAACACTCAACACTTCAATTTCCAATCCTCAGAACTATAGTCAAGAACACACAATCTAAGCCCTAGGTCCAATTTACTCACTAATTCCCTTTTGACACTCTGTTTTGATAAAGCTAGCAATTATAAGATGATGATGCTAAGTGATAAAGTACTTAGCTTTTATATATACTAAGTGTTAGAGTGTGTGGGAGCCCACACCAACTCCTTGGTGTCCACTAGAGAAGAAGATGAAGAACTGGCGCACCCTACACACCTAGCTCAGGTTACTTGCGCCCCCAAGGATTCAAACCCCCGCCTCTATCTCCGTAGAGGCTTTATGCATACATATAATCCTTTCGTCATCTATATATTAGATGTATGGGGATATAGATTAGTACCGTCAAATCCCTGTATGCTCATCCATGAACTTATCTCTAGATTTGTATTTTTTAATAACAATATACGCAAACACCTTTGTTATATTGTTTACCTATTTGGAAAACACCTTTTTCGGGTTAGAACTCATGGCCACGAGATTTTTTGAAATACAATCTTGGAGTATCTAGATAAACTACTCCCCTATGAGAGTTAACAGATCTCATATATGTACACACTGGACTCCATAAGCATTAGACCATATCAGCGACACATAGCGATCACACTATAAAAGATCTGTGACATGTGTGGAACTAAAATATAGTGGATCACTTATAAGCCCACTGTGACACTCATGTCAAAAGATTACGTATACTACTCAACTCGAGAGGATTCACCATTGACAACTTCATAGGGTGTCTATTGGTGTCCTCGTGAGTCTATTCAATATTCAGTCATGACTGAATACCCGTAAGCATATACGAGTTTCCGATAAGTCTATGGTCAGCTAAGAACAACCATCTATATCATATAGATATAGCATACATTAATCTATATAAAATGGATCTACTGACAGACCCGTATCGGTGAAGTAGATTAGGAATGTAGAGGTTTGAGGACATACTTGTATAATGACATCTCGTAGTACTTATTACAACTCCTTGCATCCATGTCATTACTAGTATGCCATCAAGTTTTTGTTCCATTACAGACAAAGATCTAACTATTTAGATTTGACTGACTTTTATAATCTATTAACTCTTAACAGTGCTAATTGTTAACATTTATAATTCTCAACTCTGTTAATTCTTAGCATTGATTTAAATTCTTTTAAATCAGATCTAAACTCCTTAATATCATACAATATCTACAACATAATAAATATTATACTATATATTTATATCGTATTAACAATTATACAAAATATTTATTATATAAATATTAAATAATTTAATATTTATACAATACTAAAATAGCACATAAACATCACTAACACTATAAAAACAAAAATATAAATAAGCAAACATCTTTTTTTTAAAGTTATTTAATGCTTTTAACTATGTTGTAATCAAAATAGGGACTTTCTCCTCTCTTTTTTTCTCTCTGTGCGTGTGTAACAGGAGAAAAAAAATAAAAGTAACTAGTAGAATTAATGGTGTGAGTAATTTCTCTATTTGAGTGTGAAGACGAAACTTGGTATCTGTGTAGGGTATGAAAGGTCTCGGAGGAAGAGAATAAAATTATTGAAGTAACAGGAGAAGACAAAGCATGAGGTGAAGAAATGAATGCTGGTTGTTTGCTATGCAAAGTCTTGTCTAATAAAGCTATAAACAAAGAAGCTTTTAAATCCAATATGTTTCAGATTAGGAAACTTGTGGAACAAATAAGCATTGAAAGTTTGGGAAATGATGGATTTCTATGCTTATTCCAGTCTGAAGAAGATAAAAGAAATATGGTGGTGAAAGAACCATAGCATTTTGACAGGGCGTTGATTAGCCTGGCTGAAGTAGAAGGGATGGGTGAAATTCGTAAGACTCGGTTCTAATTCACATCCCTCTAGGTCCAAATATATAATGTGATAGTGATATGTATGCATAGGAATATGATCCCGATGTTGGGGAATAAAATTGGTATAGTAGAGGAGATTAATGCAGATGCATATAGGAATTATATAGGAAAATTTCCTAAAGTCATGGTGAGAATTGATACAAACAAACCACTTAGGAGATGTGTAATTGCAGAGGTTGAGGGATAAAAAAAAAGAGGTCACAATGCCAATAATGTATGAAAAACTTCCTGACTTTTACTACATCTATGGCAGGTTAGGCATGTGTTCTGAGAATGTGTTGAGCTCAAAAGAATAAAGGGGGAAAATGGTAGTGAAAATTAAGGGGGTGAAGGGGATAAGATGAATATCATACGTGAGGAAGACATGGCTTATGGCCCATGGTTGAGAGCTGGTAGTATGGTTGAAAACTCTAGACAAAGCAAGGGAAAAGAGAAAATTAGTTTGGATAGTGAAACTCTTAACTGAGTAGAAATTGCAATAGAACCAGAGGAATCAACAGCCTATCCAAAACCCAAAATGTGCTAAGGCGAGGGAGAAACAATAGGTAATGTATACTGTGGAGCAGAGAAAAATAGGTGTAAGGGATGATGGCCCGACCCGATGTGGCAGTCCATACCCAAGTAGTAAAATTTGGGGCAAGTCAATTCCAAATCCTTTGTGTGAGATGGGAAGTTCAAGGAACATTAATGAAGATGATGATAGCTTATTAATGGATGTTGATTGTTAGAGTTGGGACCTATCAAAAAGGGAAGAAGCACGAAGGCGAGAAAAAGAGCAAATTGGAGAAGGCCAGAAGAGCACAAGTGCTAGTAGATGCAAAAAGTACAGAATCCCTAAAATGTGCAAGTGAATAAACTTACGGCTGTAAGGTCCACTAAAGCAAATAAGAAGTGGAAACAAAAGGCCAGAAGAGCCTTTAATGTAGGGAAAGAATGGCCCAAAGCGGTGTTAGGTAAATAGAAAAATGTAGGTGAAATATAGGGAGAGGGCCCAGAAACTAAAAAAAAGGAGGGGTATGGAGCACAAATAGCTAGTTGAGCAACAACAAGAGGAGGGTAGCAGCAATAATGGGTGCAGATGATTATAAAAGTATCGGCGGTGGCTGTGATCAAACCCTGCCGATAACCATAAGGTGCTTAAGCTGGAATGTTCGAGGTTTGGAGAATCCTCGAACATTTCGAGCCTTATATAAAATCTACAAGGAATATAAACATGAAATTATATTCCTTTGTGAAACAAAGCTAACAAATAGACAAATGAGAGACTTGGGAAACAGACTCAATTTTAGAAATTGCTTGGCTATAGGTAGAGTTGGATTAGCATGAAGAATAGCTCTGATGTGGAATGAAGGGGTTGATTTACAGATTATATCCTATAGTCATGTGGATGCAATTATAACAAAGAGGGATTCAAGACAATGGAGGTTTAGTGGAGTATATGGAATGCCTAAAGCTGTACGAAAACATCACACCTGGGATTGAAATGATTTTCCTATATCTAGTCTAACAAGAGATATGGGCCTTATTTGATTGAAGAAAGGCTTGACAGGTTTTTGTGTGATCAAAATTGAAATGTGATGTTCCTTAGATATCAAGTCCACCACATTGTAGCAATGGGGTCAAATCATAAATCGATCATATTAGAAGCGTGAAGGAAGGTTATGGGGACATAAAGAGTAAAGGCAGGAGGTTCCATATTTTATTATGAAAACTTCTGGCATGGTTATAAGAGATGCAAAGAGATCATTTCGGAGAAGTGGTAGAGCTAAGAGGCAGAAGCTCATGATCCAATTGTGAGTTTTGCAAAGTGTATTAGACAAAACAGCATTGCACTGATGTAGTGGAGCAGGAAAGAGATAGGAGGAAGAAAAAGGAAGTGTGAGCAACTAACAAAGGAGCTGGAGCAATGCCTTAATGCAAACCACCAGTATGATTAACAGAATCCAGAAGCTGGAGAATTAAATCGACAAGTTGTTGTAGGAGTAAGAAATTTATTGAAGACAAAGATCCAAAATCTTATGGCTCAAGGAATGGGACAAAAATACTAAAAATTTTCATGCTAAAGCCAATAGTAGAAAAGGAAAAGCGAGATTAAGGGCTTACTGGATGAGAATGGTTGTTGGAAGGAATCAGCTGTGGAATTGGAGCAAATTCTCTATAATTATTTCAAAGATTTATTCTATTCCTAAAACCCAAATAGGGCTCAAAGATTGGCTGCCTTACAAGGTATCGAGGCTCTCAGGAGACAAATGACTCATTTTGTAAGGAATTTACAAGAGAAGTAGTGAATGTTGTGTGGCAAAAAAATCCATCCAAAGCTTCTAGCCCAGATGGAATGCCTGCTAGTTTCTACCGCTAAAACTGGGACCAAGTAGGAAAAAGAACAAATCAAACATGCCTTCAGGTTCTGAATCATAAAGGTAACCTTTTTATCCTAAATCGGACCTTGATTGTGTTGATACCAAAGGTAAAGAATCCCTAAACCCCAGCTACTTTAGGCCTATAAGCCTATGCAATGCAATCTATCAATTCATTACTAAGGCAGTGGCAAATAGGCTTAAAAAGTGTATTGGCAATATAATTTCCACTAATTAAAGTGCATTCATCCCTGGTAGATTGATAAGTGATAATATTATAGTGGTTATGAGTGCCTCCATAAGATTAGAAGCAAGAAAAAAAAGGGAAAATGGTTGTGCTACCCTAAAAGTAGACATAAGCAACGCTTATGATAGAATGGAATGGTGTTTTTCTAAAGCTTGTATGAAAAAGTTGGGTTTTGGCAAGAAATGGATAGATCTTATCCATAGATGTATATTTACTACAACTTTCTCTATTAAAATAAATAGGGAATAAAGGGAACTTTTAAACTAGGAGAGGGCTGAGACAAGGGTACCCCTTATCTCCATATCTGTTCATAATTGGAGCTGAAACACTTTTTGATTTGTTAAGGAAAGCATAGCAGGAAAAGTAACTAACTGGGATAAGATTCAATGCCAATATATCAATCTCTCATTTATTGTTTGATGATGATAGCTTAGTATTTATAGAAGCAAATGTGAAAGAAAGCACAACTTTGAAAGGGGTGTTTAATTGCTATACCTGTGCATCAGGTCAATGTTCAACATAGACAAAATCCTCAATACTTTTAAGCCTCAATGTCACTAGATATCAGGTATCTGCCATTCAAGAAGTGCTGCAATTTAAAGAAGTATTCATTCATAAGGAATACTTAAGGCTTCCATCAATGATAGGTAGAAATAAGAAAGAGGCTTTACATGATATAAAGATCAGAATGAACAACAAGGTGTGCTACTGGAATGACAACTTATTCTCCAGTGGGGGGAAAGAAATGCTAATCAAAGTAGTATGACAAGCTGTTCCTACCTAAGCTATAAGTGTATTTAAGTTTTCTAAAGGCTTGTGTATAAAACTCTAGCAGGTTTTGGCCAAGTTTTGGTGGGGATCTTCAAGTGATAGGCAGAGAACGATTCATTAGGCAAGGTGGAATAAGTTATTCACGGGGAAAAAGAATGGTAGAATGACTTTCAGAGACTTTAGATGTTTCAACTAGGCACTTCTAGCAAAATAAGGATGGAGAGTTTTATAACATGAAGAATCACTAGTGGCAAAAATCCTAAAGGCCATATATTATCCAAAATGCAGCTTCTTGGAGGCAAATAATGGCAACAACCCCTCTTATAATTGGAGGAGTATCTTATAGGGGAGAATGCTGTTGAAAATGGGAATTAGATGGCTGATATGAGGTAGTGATAAGGTGGAAATATATAACGACAATTGGCTGCCAAGGGAATCCACCATGAGACCAATTTCACCCATGTACTGCCCAAATCCAGCAAAGTTGAATGCCTGATCAATGATGAGAATAGACGGAAGAAAGATTTCGTTGAGCAGATTTTTAGAGATGAAGATGCTCGGATAATCCTAAAGATTCCATTACCATTATCTAAAACTGCAGATATCATATGCTGGAATTATGATAAATATAGAGAATACTCTGTAAAGAGTGGTTACTATGTGACCCTTGGGGTGAAAAATTATTCAGTTCCAGGCCCTTCTGGAACAATAAAAAGCAATGGAAGTTTATATGATCACTTGCTATCCCCTAAAAGGTTAAGAGTATTTTTATGGAAGGCCCTGTCAGACATGCTCCCAACAGCTGTTGCTTTATCAGGAAGAAAGATAATGACCTGCCCAATCTGTCAAAGGTGCCTCAGGAATCTAGAGTCAAGCTTCTATGCATTAGTTCAATGCAAGCCAATAAAGCTATGTGAGGCAGTACTAAATTTGCAGAGATGATAAAAGATCTCAACATCATGGACTTGTGGTCCTTTTTTCATCATGTAAAAGCTACAATAAGTGCTGACGAGATGGAGAACTTATCAATGATTTTGTGGGTTAATTGGCAAGCCAGGAATAACATGCTCACGAAATGAAATCGAGTAAACCAGCAATAACTTATTGCTAGAGCTGAAAGCTTATTTGAATTAAAGTCATGGAACTAAAAGTAATCTATCTAGCCTAGAAAGAGGAGGGGATGTCTAAGTGTGCAGATGGATATAATATCTACACTGTGCAGCAATAGATCATAAAGAAAAAAAAAGCTGGTTTAGAAATCTTAATTAGATCAGGGAGTGGAGAAATAGTGGCGATGGCAACAAATGTGTGTAGTTTTGAGGGTGATGTTGAGATTGTAGAAGCAGAGGCTATTCTCCTTGGCCATCAGACAGCAGCTTAGTTGAACCTATCTCCAGTAAAAATAGCTTCGGATGCAAGTAATGTTGTAGATCTTGTGAAAGGCTTTCTGAAGTCTTTAAACGAAATCAAATGGGTAGTAAAGGAAATTGGGGTAGCTTCTAAAACAGAATGAGAGAAATTGTATTCATTTTTTTTCTAAGATCCTGTATTGTTGGTGCTTATAGACTAGCTAAAATGGCCTTTCAAAATTCTTGTAAGATGGTTTGGGTGGACCATTTTTCAATCTTAGTGCAATAATGCATCATCTTTTTTATAAAAAGAAATTATGTTGTAATCTGAAAAGTGATTACAATTTTCCATCATTACGTGTACGCCAAATTTCTGCTACCAACTCTTTTGGGGGCGTTTGCTTATAAAAAGTAAAATTATCTGGACGAGGAAATATGTGCGTATCTTGAATTGCGGTTGAGACTTAAAGACAATATTTGAAGAGCTTGCCCACAACACCGTCCAGTCCTGATGATGAATGAGCAATAATGCATCTTTGCGTGCAGTTTTACAGCCCATTTTCTGTTGGCCCCTTTGGTTGCTTCTACTTTAACCAAGAATCTCCCCACTTGGCATCTAAAACACATGCCTTTTTCTTTTCTCTGCTAATGCACTAAGGTGGGAGTTGCGACACTATCATTTAAACATTTCTTTTGCTGGTGCTTTCTGAAATAATATATTTTTAAAAGAAAAAAAAAAACATTTTTGCTGTCAATGCTTCGCAAAAGATAATATTAAAAGATACTTTAAAATGCACTTAATGACTTAATATTTTACCATGATAGCACCACAAAAGCAATTGCTATCAAAAGTTACCCATAAAGCACAACATCAATACAACCACAACTAATAAAAGGAAAAAAGACACCATGTGGTTGGCAATCACTATCTTCGTCATCATATCACATAAACAATATGCTTGCTTCACATTCCTCAACTCATTATCATAATCCTAAAGTGCTTCAAAATTAAATTCCCTAAAGCAACCCGTCAACTAAAATAGCCTTTTAGGCCAAACATTTTTTTATTTCAATTTCATCCACATTCAGTTAATCAACTAAGAAGCCATCAAAGACCATATTTAATTAGTGAAATTAGCAATGGTAGCACCATCCTCACAAGCCTTGGCCGCAGGGCCGGGCTCAACACCTGGGTGTGGTTCCACCGGCTTGCCCAGAAGCGCTTCTGGCAAGTCCTTAATGCCCTTCAAGTAAAATGTGTAGAACAGCTTGAAAGGGAACACAATCTGCTGCAACTTAACCTGCCCATACACTCCTTCAAAGATCCCTGACCCACCGGTTACAGCAAGATACGTGTCCTCGTAGGTCAGATACGATCCCTGCACCGATATGTGACCGTAATCTCCAAAGTAAAAGCTGTAAATAGCCTCGTACCGGTCACCTTTCTTTCCTGGTTTGTTTTCGATCAAAACGCAGATGCCTGCTGTTATTCCTATCCGTTTCTGCAGGTCTCCCGTATATAACTGTAACAAGAAAAATATAAGTTCCTTGTTGGTATATTAACATTTATATGTATTTGGGTTTGTGAAAGAGCAATTTAAATGGAACTTATTGCTGAGAAAATGAGGAGATCTGGAAGAACGAAGCATATCATAAAACTGAAAATGAGTATGAAAAAAAAACTCACTTTGTTGGTAAAAGGGACAAGATCGCCGAGGGAATTGACAGACTTTTGGCTCAAGCGAAGATAAGCAGGGCTGCTACGATCTCGCTCGTTGATCTCATACACATGCAGTTCTTGAACTTTGGCTACAGCAAGCAGAGACAAACAGTTAAAAACCAAGATGTTCATTGCAACATCAAACAAATTAACATCACTTAATAATGAAAGTAAAGTGAAAATACTAACTGGGCCTAGAATCATCTGAGGGGTTAGTTTGGCTTCTGCAAGTGAAAGATCTTTTAGGAGCTGAGAAGCTGAAGTTTGTGAAGGTGTGAAGATTAAGACTTCGGGTGAGAATTGGGTTTGTGAGCTTGAATGATACTGAAAATGGTGATTTAGTTGGTGAAGAATAGAGTGATCTTGAATTACTATTGGCTAGTTTGGCAGAAGCAGAGGAGATGGTTCTCAAAGCAGCAGGGCTTAAACAAGCCATCTGGGAAAATTTTCTTCTCCTTTCAGCTGATTATTTGGGTGTTTTGGGGGAGAGAAAGCGAGGGAATTTGTGATGATGAGACAGTGAAAAATATATTGGGATGGCTTCATATAGAGGAAAGCATTTGATGATTTTTCTCTCAATGTTGGCGAATTTTGGGTGTACGGAAGGACGGTGCAACTGTAGTGGTTTAATTGCGTGTGGATCACCACGTTGGAAATGTCAAGATTATCTAAGATTCAGTTTTGTAAGAATAGATTTTCTTCTATTTTTCAACACGTGATTCACTACGCTGTTTCATGTTTGGACGGTAACGTGTTTTCTTTTTAAAATGAAGAAAAAAAAAAAAAGAGAGAAAGAGAATAATTCAATTACGTATTTTGTGTTGTATCTTGGAAAACATTTGCTGAATGTATGCAATTGGAATCAAAATAATTAAATTTGTAACGCCTCTCACATTACCTAATTAAATTCGGTGCACGTTTCATAATGACTTATTTATAGATAACAAGTATTTTGTTTTAAAAAAATATGAAATAAATTCAACTTTTCTCTTTACTGTTTGATTATCTTCTATAATTATCCTATAGAGTGAAAATACGTAAACACTTTTATGTTTTTAATATATCATAGTTTAAGTCATAAGGTAAATATTTGGTTTTAAATTTTTATTCATTATCACCTATATTTACAACACGTGACCATAATTTTTTATTAACACACAACAATTGTTTTTAATTTTTTTATTAATATATTTTTACTTATAATGGCTGTCTTTTTCAATAGTTGTCTTTTTCAATACATTTACAATATTTTAATAATAATTACTTTTCTCCCACGATTGTCTCTCACTCATGTTATTTAAATTTTTTATTCAGTTATTTTATTATTTTATTTTTCGTTTGCTTTTTAATTTAATTTGTAAATTATTTTTATTATCTTAATTTTAAGTGAGAGTGTTAAAGTTTATATTAAAACATTTTTATTTATGTAAAACTAATACTACAATATTATATCTAATACAAAAAAAAATATCTTAATTCTAGAATATGTAAATTAGAAATTTTAGATATAGTACTAATTTTAACACCTATAAAAACTCTACCAGTGCAGCCACTATAAACTCTACTTGAAAAAGTTATACTAACTTTTGTTATGTAATTATTAATTAATTTAATTTTAAAATCCCTTAAAATGATGTAAAAGATTGTATTAAAATTAGAAGAGAATATAAATTATGTAAATATCTTTTTTTTTTAAAAAAAAAAAAAGCAAATTTTCTTTTTTTAAGAACGGAAAACTATGTCAAAAAAAAAAAAAATTAAATGCTCAACTCTTTTTTTTTTTTCAATCTCAGTGGGGATACGGTGCACTTAAGCTCCTAACTACTTAGGCCATAATACGTTAAGTGCTTAAATCGTCAGCTTTAAAGTGCGAAAGATGTACATATTGATGCAGTTTCAGAATTGCGAGAATTCTTAATCGAATTGAAATTTATTACTTTTAAGAATATTTTAATTAGTTTGAATTTTATTTTAATTTATTTTTTTAATGTTTATTAGTTTAGTAATTATTAGTTAAGTTGTATTTTTAATTCAATAAAAAATCGTATTTGAATAGATTTAAGATAACATGTATCTTTTGTAATATTAAAAATATGATTGTTATTTTAATTATTTAGTTATAAAATAAATTTTTAATTGTTCTTGTTATTTTTTTATATTCATTGAATTAATGAGATCTAACGTCCTAAATTTATGGGTGTTTTCAAAATTAATGTGAATTTAATTTATTCTTTGTTCTAGATAATTTTAGACTAAATTGGGTATTGAATCTATCCTTACACCTACTCATCCGTTGCATCACATATGCCACTTAAGCGTAAAAAAAATTAAAAATCTACTCTTGATATTATAATTAATTTTTATTCACAAAATTAAATAAATTATTTGATGGGATGAGTCTTAGAGATCATTTATAGGCAGTAAGATTATAACAAATACAAGTCCAACTAGATGGATCCATTGTCATTTGACATTTTTGGATCATATTTGTAGATTATAAATATGATACTTTTAGCTATGCCATGTTTTCATTTGTTAAACTTGTTCTATTTATGCTAAAACTCTAACTTAAACATGGATGTAAAGAGAGGCATCTAAGTTGAATCGACTCGGCCTATTTCCAATCTCGAACTTGAACATGGAGCTATGCTTTTAACTTGACCTTATGGCATCGCATTGCGCAATAGGTCGTATAATACTGCGTAAAGCAAACTATGGATCTATGCTTTCACTCCTTTTGATCTTATGAATTTTTTTTTTCTTTTCTATAAACCGAAAATATAATACATTCCAAAACGTTAATGTATTTGTCATGTCATCATCACTTGTCTTTACCAATGTAATCCTTGACCTCTCAAAACCAAACTATGATAAACTCAAAATAGAATAAAAAGGCCAACTTTCACATTTGTAAATCATGCTTGCTCACCTTCTTCTCTCTCTAATAGGAAAAAAAAAACACTCTCTCATCTCTCTAACCAAAGCCTAGCCATCGCTAGTCTTTTCCACCCATCTCCACCAAAGAAGGGGCCTTGGCCCCCACTCAAATGGAGATTTTTCTTCTCTCATTTTATTTCTCCAATCTTCCCTCCCTCCTTTATGCATTTTACCTTCTTTTTCCTATTTTGTTTTTCTGCTTCTCCATTTTACTTTTCTTTTTTGTTGTTTGTTCCAATTTTGGTTTTTTCGACCTAGCCGAGCCTAATACTAGTCGTGTTGAACTGAGGTGGGACTTTGATGAGCCATTACTAACCTCTGTTGTGGTTCCATCAGCCTTAGCCGAGTCTCCACCAGTCTCCGCCAAGCATTGTCGTCAATGGTCTCCATTGGCCACCCTCTGAACCTGCTAAAGCTGCTAACCACCATTAGGCATACAACCCCTACATCCTGAGCAAATGGTGCTCAACTTGATCCGATGGGAAGCAATTTTTGGCGGTCTATCAGTGCTTTAACAGCCCCGATCTTGGTAAAATGGTAACCCAAGTTTAAACTATTATTTACTTTGTTTGTTGTTTTATGTTAATTGTATTATTGGCGAATAATTGTGTATTTGAAAGAGTTAATTATTTGAAATCGATAAAAAATATTATGTGTAATGTGGTTGTGAGTTTTGTGTAATCCCTTTTATGTGAGAGTTGTTTTGTAACTCTTATATGAAGATATAATTTTTTATCCTTAATAAAAATAGTGATTTCAAATTATAAGGATGATCTCTTGATATAAGGTTTAATTTGAGTCTTTTAAGATAAAAAATTAGATTCACGTGTATATTAATAGATCTATATAGTATTATGTCATGATAAATTTTTGACTTTAATATCAATAATTTTATAATATAATATTAATAATTTTTTCAATAGTGATGATAACTTAAAAAAAATCATTCTGCTCAAAAAGTCATCACAATAATCAATTCAATAACCCATCATCATGATCCTAAATTCCTAATTAGTCAGTGAAAATAGCAATGGTGGTACCAGGCCTACAAGCCTTGGCTGCACGGCTTGGCTGGACAAAGAAACTAGGTTTTACTGGCTCCCCACAGGATTATTTTATAACATTAAAAAGGTTTTAACAGATAATGAAATTATTTATATTCGTCAAATTTATTTTTAAACAACCGAAATTAATTTTAGTATTATGCTAAAACTTTAATTACAGTATCATAAAATAACCCCTCCCACAAAGCTCTTCCGGCAAATCCTTAATGCCCTGGAAATAAAATGTGTAAAACATCTTAAATGGATACACCAGCTGCTTCAGTTTAACCTGCCCACGCACCCGTTCAAAAATCCCTGAGCCACCATAGCAAGACACGTCTCCTTGTAGGTCAAATAAGCTCCCTGAACCGATATGTGACTGTAGTCACCGAAGTAAAAGCAGTGTGTTGCTTAGTATCTGTCATCTTTCACCGGTTTGTGCTGGATCAAAATGCAAATTCCTGCTGTTATTCCCACTCCCTTTTTCAGGTCTCTGCTATATAACTGCAATACATAAACAAAGTGGAAAAAAAAAAGATAATTATATGGTAATGATTTGATATAATAACTGATTGATGAATAATGGTGATGGTAATGACACAGAAATTTTCAAGTGCCAACGTCAACGTATGTCTACAAGGACCATGAATTCTTGCTCAAGCGGAGATAGGCCGGGCTGTTATGATCTCGCTCGTTGATCTCATACACATACAGTTCTTGAACTTTGGCTACAAGCAAAAACAAATAAGAGGGTGATTAATGATGATTACAATATTAAACAAATTAAAAATCAGGGTGAAAATTCAATAATACACTAACTGGTTTGGTGATGATCTGATGGGTTATTAGCTTGGCTTCTGCAAGTGAAAGATGTTCTGGGTACTGATGAGAAGTTGCAGTTTGTGGTGACAAGGAGATCGAACTGTGAATGAGATATGGGTTTGTGATCCTTATAAAAATGATGATTTGATTGGAGAAGAATGGAATTGTCTTGAATTAGCTTGTTTGATAGAAGTAGAGGAGATTGATCTCAGAGCGCAGAGCTTGAAGAGGCTATTATTGACAAGATTTTTTTTTTTTTTGTTAAGATTTATCTTTAATTCAAAAAAAATGTTATTTTAATTTATAATTTTATAGGTTTCACTTTTTTAATCTATACCAAGTTAATCTCTTAGAAATAAAAATTATAATTATTCAAAAATAAAAATAATAATAAAAAATTATCAAAAATATCCTACAAAAATTAATATGGTATATATTAAAAAAATAATAACTAAATTTGCATATATTCACAAATTTAGAGAATAAAATAAAACTTCTCATAATACTAATATTAGGTCTTTATTTATTAGTTAAAATTTTTTAATTGAATAATAAATTAATATAGTATTATAACCAATATCTTAAATTTGATCCTCTGTATTTTCTTCATTACTTTGGTTGTACAGAAGGTCGGTGCAACTGTGGCTGCAAGGACTTTCTTTTTCTTCAGACACGTGATTTAATACGTTGTTTGGACGGTAAACACGGGGCGATTTTTTTTTCTTTCATAATCAAATTTAGAGTCCCTTTACTTTTTTTTTAATAAAAAAAATGCATTTCAATTCCTTTTTTTTTTTTGAAAAAATGATCCTGGAAATGAATTTTCCAACATCTTCAATCACCTATAAATTATGCGTTTAAAATAAGAAAGTGATAATTATAAAATAAAATATTTTATTTTTCTTAACACATTTAAATAATGTATTTATAAAAATTTTCAATCTGATAAGTACGACAAGAGATTGAGTACGCATCGAATGTACGAGAAAAGAACGAAAACAGAGAACTAAAAGTAAAGAAGAGTGTATAACGTATGAGAAGGACTTCTCCAAGCCTAGGCATCGCAAGGCCCATATGCTGGTTGCGACGCCCAATTTTGGAAGAGTTGTGTTTTAAGCTATTTTGAGTAGTTTAAGTCAATTTTGATATCCTAAACACGTGGACTTCTATTCCGATTAGAAATATGATTTCTAAGGATGCTTTAAAGTCTATATAAACCCATTAGATTAATCATGCATCAATAAGAGAGATAATAAAGAGCTCAAGAAGCACTTAAGAGCTGAGTGCACGAGAGAGTGCTATATAGAGAACGCTTGAGTGTTGAGTGTACAAGAGAGTACTAAATAGATCTTTAGGGAGCTCTGGCTATTGGATATTCCTCGTAATCTCTTGCAAAAGATCTTTGTGATCTGAGAGTTCTTTGTGAACTGAGTAATAAAGAAGTTAGGATTATATGGTCCACTGTGGACGTAGGCGTTTGCTGTATAACTATGTAAATTTTTTGTGCCTTGTATGTGATTGTTGCCTGTATTTTGCTTTGTGTGATTTTTTTATTCTTATTTTACTTGTGAGCTAAGTCTTTTGCATACGTTTAAAGTTTTAGGGTGCTATTACTAAAAAGTGATGTTAGAGTGCGTAAAAATCCCCTAATAAGTGGTATTAGAGTATAGGTTGCTCAACTATGATAACTCACAAGTACAAAGAAAAACAATTAGGTAAAAGATCAAAACTTAGTAGTGCAATGGCTTTAACTTCAAAAGAAAGGGTTGTGACAACAAAAGAAAAGACTAAGAATAGAGATTGAAGAATAATGAAAAAGAAATACCGTGAAGAATGAAAATAAAAAGGAAGGAAACGTTGCAATAGTCTATGAGGAGAATTGTAAAGTTACAGAATCCTTGATAGCTTTAAAGAATGAATATTGAAAGTTTAAAGGGTCTATGGTAATAATGAATGATGAGAAGCATAGTAAAGGCTATGTGCTTGATGAAAATGCTATGCGTGGCTCAACATAGGTTGTTAAGGGGATGCAGACCAAGAGGCAACATTGGAGATTAACTTATCATAGTGACATAGGTTGAAAGAGAATGTATGAGAAGGGTGCTCTTAGCAGAGATTAGTTTTAGCCATCTAGGTATTGTGATGTCAAGAATGACACTAGAAAACATAACACAAATGTTACCTAATACAAGATGTATTCATATCTTTAGAGACCGAAGTCACGAGCCTTAATAGAGTTAAGTTGACAAAAAGACTTAACTGAATCAACACTAGAGTAATTGAGTGTTGGTTGAGGAGTGAACGAATTTTGAAAAGCTTCTTAAGAGATTTTTAATCAAGGAGGAGTTTGTTGGAATTGGTGATTCAAAAATGAGTTTGAAAGAGATTTTGAGTCGAAAACCAGTGAAGATTCAATACAAGATTAAGTACACGTTGGATGTATAAAAAATGAATAAAAAAGAAAAACCAGACGCAATAAGGAGCATAAAACATGTGAGGAGGTCTTTTTAAAGCCTAGTGTCACGCCCCAGACCCAAAAGATCTGACACACGACATCACTTACATTCATTCAATAATACTTAAACATTCATTTTAATGTTATTTTAATTCAAAAAAATGTTATTTTAATTTATAATTTTATAGGTTTCACTTTTTTAATCTATACCAAGTTAATCTCTTAGAAATAAAAATTATAATTATTCAAAAATAAAAATAAAAATAAAAAATTATCAAAAATATCCTACAAAAATTAATATGGTATATATTAAAAAAATAATAACTAAATTTGCATATATTCACAAATTTAGAGAATAAAATAAAACTTCTCATAATACTAATATTAGGTCTTTATTTATTAGTTAAAATTTTTTAATTGAATAATAAATTAATATAGTATTATAACCAATATCTTAAATTTGATCCTCTGTATTTTTATTTTAAATTAATTTTTTTGTGTTGAAAGATAAATTAATAGTTTCTACCTGCATCTGTGAGTGGTTGGGAAGGAAGAAATTGAGGGAAATGTTGATGAGAAAGTGAAGGATAGTGGGGTGGCCAATATAAGGGACTTTTTTGAAAATTATCCGAGTGCGAGAAATAAAAAAAGCGCAAATTTTTATTATTATTTTTAAAAGAAATTTTATTTTTCTTTTCGATTATGCAATTTATTTTTACATAAGATTTGATTTTTTAAATAATAATCTTAATATTAAAAAATGATTGGTCTCAGACTCTCAGCTGGTGATTTTCTTCATTACTTTGGTTGTACAGAAGGTCGGTGCAACTGTGGCTGCGAGGACTTTCTTTTTCTTCAGACACGTGATTTAATACGTTGTTTGGACGGTAAACACGGGGCGATTTTTTTTCTTTCATAATCAAATTTAGAGTCCCTTTACTTTTTTTTTAATAAAAAAAATGCATTTCAATTCCTTTTTTGTTTTTGAAAAAATGATCCTGGAAATGAATTTTCCAACATCTTCAATCACCTATAAATTATGCGTTTAAAATAAGAAAGTGATAATTATAAAATAAAATATTTTATTTTTCTTAACACATTTAAATAATGTATTTATAAAAATTTTCAATCTGATAAGTACGACAAGAGATTGAGTACGCATCGAATGTACGAGAAAAGAACGAAAACAGAGAACTAAAAGTAAAGAAGAGTGTATAACGTATGAGAAGGACTTCTCCAAGCCTAGGCATCGCAAGGCCCATATGCTGGTTGCGACGCCCAATTTTGGAAGAGTTGTGTTTTAAACTATTTTGAGTAGTTTAAGTCAGTTTAGATATCCTAAATACGTGGATTTCTATTCCGATTAGAAATATGATTTCTAAGGACGTTTTAAAGTCTATATAAACCCATTAGATTAATCATGCATCAATAAGAGAGATAATAAAGAGCTCAAGAAGCACTTAAGAGCTGAGTGCACGAGAGTGCTATATAGAGAACGCTTGAGTATTGAGTGCACAAGAGAGTACTAAATAGATCTTTAATGAGCTCTGGCTATTGGATATTCCTCGTAATCTCTTGCAAAAAATCTTTGTGATCTGAGAGTTCTTTGTGAACTGAGTAATAAAGAAGTTAGGATCATATGGTCCACTGTGGACGTAGGCGTTTGCTGCCAAACTATGTAAATTTTTTGTGCCTTGTACGTGATTGTTGCCTATATTTTACTTTGTGTGATTTTTTTATTCTTATTTTACTTGTGAGCTAAGTCTTTTGTATGCGTTTAAAGTTTTAGGGTGCTATTACTAAAAAGTGATGTTAGAGTGCGTAAAAACCCCATAATAAGTGGTATTAGAGTATAGGTTGCTCAACTATGATAACTCACAAGTACAAAGACAAAAACAATTAGGTAAAAGATCAAAACTTAGTAGTGCAATGGCTTTAACTTCAAGAGAAAGGGTTGTGACAACAAAAGAAAATACTAAGAATAGAGATTGAAGAATAATGAAAAAGAAATACCGTGAAGAATGAAAATAAAAAGGAAGGAAACGTTGCAATAGTTTATGAGGAGAACTGTAAAGTTACAGAATCCTTAATAGCTTTAAAGAATGAATATTGAAAGTTTAAAGGGTTTATGGTAATAATGAATGATGAGAAGCATAATAAAGGCTATGTTGTAATACAAGTGTAACATATATATAAAGCTTGGTGGCAAAAATTTAAAAAAAAAAAAAGAAAAGAAAAGAGGAGAAACTGAAGCGGTGGATTTGTTGTATATATATATATATATATATGTTTTGTTTTGCTTCGTTGAAAAGAAGTAACCGAAATCGAGAGAAGAAGAAGCAAAAGCCGGAAGGGAAAAGAAAGAAAAGAAAGAAAGGAAAAAGAAAAAGAAAGGGAAAGGAAGAAAAAAAAAAGAAAAGAAGAGAGAAACCGAGAAGAAAGAAGAAGAAAAAGAGAAAGAGAAAGAAAAAGAAGGAAAAGAAGAAAAGAGAAAAGAAAAGAAAATAGAAAATTATAGGAAATTTGTTTGGGTAATCAGATTTATACCCAGTGGTTTAGCGGGTAATAGTTTTGCGATATTATAATATTTATATTTTAATAGTTATAATACATATCGGTACTAATGATGTATTTTTACACCTTATGATATAGAGGTGTGTCGATAGCGGGTAGATCTCATAATCCAGACCCAGCTCAGGATTAGCGCACTTTTGTGAGTGGATAACTATATATATTTTATATGTTTTTAATACAGTCGATTATGATTTAATTGTGCGTTATCAGATTTAATTATAATTTATTTTAGACAGAAAAATATTTATACTATTTAGTATATTCAGAAATATTTTAGAATTTATTATAATACAGTTTATAATTATATTCAGTACATAAATAATTATTTCAGAATAATTATGGTCATGATATTATATTATAGTAGTTTTTGAATCACCATATGTGTACCCTTCCCTTTAGTGTAGTTGCTCTGCGCATGCATTAGACCAGTTTAGTTTGCTCTGCTCGAGCGATGTAACATTCTGCTGGGTTAGACCAGCTCAGATCCCCTTCTCTGCCTGTGCGTGAGTTACTCCGCCAGGTTAAACCAGATTTTCCCCGGGTACAAGTTTGGTGTGGTTTTCAGTATATATATGTAGTACATGTTTCCAGAATTATGTTACATATATTCAGCTTGATAATAGATTTTATGATAGTTTGCGCTTTCAAATTTTCAGATCCCAGTATTATGTCATGATTTTAATTTCAGCACAGATTTTATGACAGTTCATACTTTCAGTACAAGTTTATTGATTACTCAGTATACAGTTTTATGATTATTTTATCATACAGATTTATACGTGTACAATACATATAAAGTATATGATATTTTCAGATTATGTCCACTCACTAAGCCACAAGCTCACCCTTTTTTCTATTTTCCCTATTTTTTTCAGGTTGTCACAGGAATTTGTGCAGTGTGATACAGTCATCACATTTTGAGGTTGGCCAACGTGCATAGCTGCATAAGTGTCTCAGTCTGTGTATTTGTATATGTTTTGTATAGTGGAGCATATGTGTACACTTTTTGTTGAGGCAAGTAGCCTCATTGTATTATATGTATGAGTAAAGAGTATGTTAGTCACATGTCATCGCAGGAACTGCCTCGATTCTCGAAGAGGGCTCGGGTTGGGTCCTGTCATATGTGCTTGATGAAAATGCTATGAGTGGCTCAACATAGGTTGTTAAAGGGATGCAGACTAAGAGGCAACATTAGAGATTAACTTATCATAGTGACATAGGTTGAAAGAGAATATATGAGAAGGGTGCTCTTAGCAGAGATTAGTTTTAGCCATCTAGGTATTGTGATGTCAAAAATGACACTAGAAAACATAACACAAATGTTACCCAATATAAAATGCATTCATATCTTTAGAGACCGAAGTCACTAGCCTTAATAGAGTTAAGTTGACAAAAAGACTTAACTGAATCAACACTAGAGTAATTGAGTGTTGGTTGAGGAGTGAACGAATTTTGAAAAGCTTCTTAAGAGATTTTTAATCAAGGATGAGTTTGTTGGAATTGGTGATTCAAAAATGAATTTGAAAAAGATTTTGAGTCGAAAATCAGTGAAGATTCGATACGAGATTAAGTACACGTTGGATGTATAAAAAATGAATAAAAAAGAAAAACCAGAAGCAATAAGGAGCATAAAATATGTGAGGAGGTCTTTTTAAAGCATAGTGTCACAGTACCCACATGTTGGTTGCAGCAGTGCCATTGCACCAAGTTTTAGGAAAGTTATGTTTTAAGCTGTCTTAATTAGTTTAAGTCAGTTTTGGATACTCTAAACACGTAGACTCCTATTCTAACTAGAAATAAGATTTCTAGAGACATTTTAAAATCTATATAAACTCTTGTAAACCTATTATATTAATCATGCATCAACGAGAGGAAGAATAGAGAGCTCAAGGAGCGTTTGAATACTGAATGTGCGAGAAAGTGCTATATAAAAAATGATTGAATGCTGAATGCGTGAGAGAATATTATATAGATTGTTAGAGAGCTTTGGCTATTGGGTATTGATAAGCACATATTATATATCATATTATATTTCTCATAACTTGATATTTATTTATTTTGAGCATGAATATGTGGCATTTTATGTGTGCTAATATTATTTTATAGGTTTTAAATTAACAAAGCTATTTAGGATAAAAATTCTAGAAAAACACAAAAATAAATCGACAAAATGAGACCAAAATGCTCAAAATGTGAATAATAAACAGTACTTATGAACAATATTATTCACATGAACAGTGACTAATACGGCAAAGCCAAAATTGGGCGCTAATTTAGGTAGAAACTTGGTGCTTAAGTGCTAAAAATCTAATGCCTAGTGCCAAATGATGGGAAAATGCACCATCTGTGATTTTGCACTAATTTAAAACATATAAATTAAAATTTTGGGGGCATTTTATGATTTTGATTCAGAAGAGGCATAAAAAATACAAGAAATCAAGGTTTGAGCTAGAATTTGAAGAAAAGAAAGAATGTCTCCAAGGTTTCTTGAAAATCATTGAAGATACTTGAAGTATTGAAGCTTTTGAGACACTCCCAAAATTCTATTTTTTTCTTTTTCTTTTTCTTTTCCTTTATCTTTTGTTTGAAGTTTATAATTGTGGATTTTGTTTGTATGAACATGTTTGCACTTGAAATGTTTTTGGATAATCTAGTTTTGGGCTTAGTTATGGTTGGATTTGTTTTTGACTAAATTCAAATTCTAAAGCTTGATGTAGTTTTATTTATGCTATATTTGAATGATTTGGAGGATTATTGTTTAATTCATTTATATTTCTCTATACTTAATGCTTTCGATTAATTAGAAAATGAATTGGTTGTTGTTGATTTGTAGATTAATGGTTGGAAGAGATTATTTATCAAATTTGGAAAACATATGCTTAGATTGCTATTGAGTTAGGAGACCAATATCACTTGGGTAATTCACTAAGGGTTGCTCAATGATTGTATGTGGCATGCATAAGTATTCCAAAAAATGTATGAGAACTCTTAAAGCGTGACATTATACATAGGATCTCATTTGATGTTTGGGAATGATAATGAAATTAATTTTTGGGTAATCAATTTAAAGGTTGCATAATGAATATATAAGTAGACAAGTTAGAAAGTAATATCAATTTGAATGTATAAGCATTATATCTTACTTAATACTCGGGAGAGGCAATGAGATTAATTTTAATCCCTTGATTAATGAACTTAATAAAAATCTTAAATAAAAAGAACATAAGAAGAATAGAGCAAAGTCAAGATCATAGGATCCCATTTATCATAGATTCACCATTTTACAAGAATATCATTTTTAATTGTTACTTTTTTAATCACTTAATTTAGGTAATTAATTTATTTTTTCTTAGTTATTGCAATTAAATCAAGTTACCTAGATAAAATCGAGTTACGAAAATCTATAGTTTTTAGTGTAAATTTGAAAAATTAATCCTAGTGGGAACGATACTTATACTCATCACTTTGCTCAAGACTTGTGTACTTGCGACTTTATATATATCGTATATGTCTACATTCGTGAATAGATATTCTTTGTAATCTCTTGGGAATTTTTTTTATAATATAAGAATTCTTTATGAACTAAGTAATAAAGAAATTAAGATCATGTGATCTATTGTGAACGTAAGCATTTGTTATTGAACTATATAAATTTTTTGTGCTTTGTGTGTGATTATTGTCTATAATTTGTTTAATTTGTGTGACCTTTTTATTTTTATTTTATTTTTGAGTAAAATTTTTCACGTGCGATTAAAATTTTAAAGTGCTAAATTACTAAATAAATAATATGAGGGTGCGTAAAACCCCAACAATATATATAGAGTCATATAAATAAAGTTAATTGTTAAAGATAGATCACCAATTCTCCTTAAAATAAAAAGATAATTGTGGTGAGTTTTTAATTTAAATAATATTCAAGTTTATAAGTTTTAAGAAGAAAATACAATGAAGGTGTGGTTATAGAATATTCTATTGTATAGTAGTAATCACATCTCTTTATAAATATTGAAGTTTCGAGTTCAAATAACACTTTCTGAAATGAAAACAAAGTAAATATAAATTATTCTGGAGGTTCACAGGGTAAATAGTACTGTGGGCATCAACAATGAAGTTCTTGAAACATTTAGTAGAGGGGAGTGGGGAGGCTTGTGCACCATTATAAGCAAATTACTGTTGGAAAACATTGCTTACACAAAAGTAGAAGGGGGACCATCCACATCGCTAAAGACTTATACAGACCAAATTCAATGATGAAAATGATAAGATCGAGAAAATTGCATACTTTGATTGATCTATTTCCTAGACATTCTATTGCTTATTGATGATAAGATAAAAGGCATCAGCAAGAGGGTCATTTAAAGTCTCTGTGCAGTTGGGGTCCCGTTTCCTCTTCAATAATTTGAAACTTCAATAAAATCACAGTTCACAGCAATGGCAAAAACTGAGTGTTTGTGTTTCACAACGTGCATGGCTCAAAATTGAGAGAATATTTTGTTTGTATGCCTGCTCTTGATGGCATCATCATGAATCTAGTACTACACTGTATCCTCTCTAGTCTCTAGCTTGTTTTAGGTGGCGGTCAGGATCTGATCTTGTTTGATGATTTCATTATTGCGAAACATTTGCAGAAACTCTAGATCTCTCTGATCTGCATTGGCATTATTATTACGGGTATCTTTGGAGATGCCACAATGGAAAAATTATTGATACAAAATTTGCCCCACACTGCAAGGGGAATACTATTTCTTCTATCTAGACATAGCAAGTGGGTGTTATCGTACCGGCACGGCCTATAAAATTCTAATCTAAGTAAATTGTTGTGTTTGTGTTGGCACAACAACTTGAGGCTTGGCCCAACACAATCCATAAATATGTTTGTTGTTGTGTTGTGTTGTGCTGTGCTGTGTTATGTTGTGTTGGTACATGAGACTATTAGGTCAAATACGAAAAATATTTTAAAATTTTAAAATAATAATAATAAAAAAGTAATTTTTCTATGTGTAAATTGCATGTCAATTAAAATTCAAAATAATAATAGTAATATAAATTAAAAAGAAAAAAAAAATCTAAGATGTTGGTATTATATATATTAAAATAACGAGCTTCATGATTTGCATGGATTAATTTTTTCTTTGAACCTTAAATTTTGAAATTAATTTAAAATTATAAAATTTACAATAGTCAAGATAAAAAAAGCTTTCTAAATTCTAAATATCAAGTTTGGAGAATCAAAAGCAATCAAACTCAATGAATAAGAAACTAAAATTTTATAATGATTTGAAAATATCTTAATACGAAAGAAATAATCTACTTAAAGAAAATTTCATAAAGAAATAATCTACTTAACCCCATTTGTTAAAATTTTATATACACCTTTGTTTGCTTAAACTTACTGGATTGCTAATAGAAACAACATTGTATATTGGTCAATTAAAAGATTATTTGAAAATGTATGATTACATTTTCTTACAAAACAATGTAGAAAAATGATAAACATCTACAAGTGAAAATCTTTTGTAATTTGAAACACAATACTTATAATTACTTTAATTAATGTTGGACTAATTATATTTTATATTATAATTTTATTTTACAAGTTACAAAATTTTTATTTTCATACTATAGAAGTTATAAACTTGTAATTTATAATGGTTTATGTATTACATTCTATCATGAGATTTGACTAAGATAGTTGGGATGATTTTGATGAGATGAAATCAATTGTAGATAATAAAAAAAACAATAATCTCATGTGCATTATAAGGGTATTTGTATTTAATTATAGATTTAGAATAATATATATAAATAAATAAATGTCCTTGACTCATTTGCTAAATTTTTCTTTCAATTAAGCGAGATTTTGTTTACCTATTAATTCAATGTAATAATTTTTATTTTATTTTATTGTTCATAATAAAATTATATTTCAACGTGTACTACATTATTTAAAATTACAAATTATAGTTGCAACTTAAATTATATTTACATCAATGATAATTCCAATTAGAATGCAATTTCAATTATGATAAAAACACAATTCTAATATTGTTACAATTAATAATTTTAATTATTAAAATATTTTGAAAATAGTTATTGATTTAATCGTAAATTCTAACACAAATATTAAATTTTAAACAAAAGATTTATTTAGTCTTGTTAAAGACTTGTCTTTAATACTAATATTGAGCTTTCACCTATCAGTTTAACATTTTGGGTTGAGTGATAAATTAATATGGTATTAAAGTCAAGGTCTTGAGTTTAAGCCTTCATATCTTTGTTTTCAGTTAATTTCTTGGTTTATTGGCTTTCTTGGAGACAGAGAATTCACCTGGTTTAGACCTACTCGGATCCACGTTTCACATGAGGAGGACTGTTAGAGACTTATCTTTAATACTAATATTGAGCCTTCACTTACCAGTTTAAACTTTTGCATTGAGTAGTAAACTAATAGGTCTAATGGTTGATAGCCTTTATTTAGTTAAAATTTTGGCTATTGAGGTATTGGATTTAAGACCTCATGACCATAAAGTTTAATATTTTGTGTAATGAAACCCTTAATAGGTCATGCCAAGCACAGGTTCGTGGGCTGGATCCGTGCTGAACCCGTGATGGACTCTTGTTAGCACAACCTATTAGACCAAAAATGCAGCCATGACATGCTACAATGTCGTATTGGGTCGAGTTGCCAATGGAGAGCCTAGCCCAACATGACATCTCTACTTTTACCAAAAGCGCAGGTCACTTAGCCCATTTATAATCTCTACTTCTACCAAAAGCAGGGTAAGAAACAAAGAAAGTTTATTTATTTTTTCTTTATACTTGAAACTTGCAAAATCTTGTGGAAAATGGCAACATATTAGTTGATGTTGTAAGTTTTTAGTTCTAAGGTGAAAAATATTATAATACTCGTGGCTTTCTCTAAGGTCTCTTCAACTTTTTTTATTTTTTCTTTTCCAACCCTTGGATGTTTCAACAATGACTAATTAATGTGGGTCCTATTTCTATTTTAATATGTAATATAAACTTTTAAGAAAATAAATTAATTTTCAAGTAAAAGTTATTGATCGAGAAAACTATTTTTTTGAGTCAACGAGTTTTGAATTTATTTTCTGATAAAAATGTCATTTGGTCCTTGTTGGATTGAACTGTATCGAGGATGGTTCACCTAGTGCAGTTTGGATATCTTCCTCTAAGAACAAAAAAAACTCATTATGATCTTACTGGTGGTAGTGCCAGTGACGACCTTCGAGACTTAAGTTAGTCTCTGAAGAATGAGAAATGGTTCAAAGTGTTTACGTATAGAAGAATAGCATTACCTTTTATTTTTGCTCTTTTACCCTTTTTATAGTTAATCTCTGTGCCAATCCTAAAATTCGCAGCTAGAGGATCGAATCCTTATTTTCTTGATTGTTGACGTAATTGAGGCGATTATTGTTCAAGATTGAAGCTATTTACCTTTTGAGTGGTGTGTGCTGGAGATCGTGTCCACTTGTCTTATCGGAGTATGCATTGACGTTTTTTCCCCCTAATTCTATGGATTGCTTTATAGATTAAGAAATGATAACTTTGATCTTAGTTAAGAGATTTAATGATGCTCAGGGTTTTCTAACGAGAAAGGACCCTGAGCGGTTTATAATGAGTTTCTTGGGTTATTGACTATGATGAGCTGCCCGACTTTGGTTGAGACCTCGATTAGCCCGAAACATATTCAAGTCGAAGAAGATCCTGATATAGGTCAAGGCAGTCCTAGATTCTAATTAATCAAGTTTAGGGAAGGTGGCTAAAGAAATGTATAGGTGATGCTTGTGCTAACTAGGGTAGGGTGGTAATTTATATGGGAAGGCTTTTAGGGGTGCCCAAATCCCTTATCTCCCAAATCCCTTATCTTGAGTTAATGGGCTTGGGCCTGGGTTCGGCCGATTTTCGGGGGGAACAAAATTTATTATAATTTTAAAATAAATTTATTTCAAATTATTGAACATTTTAATTAGGGAAAAAGATATCTAGACCCCTAACTTTTTAGGAAATGGATATGCAGACCTCAATGATTTCAAAAATCTCGTCGACACCTTTATCAGGTAACAATTTTCATCTATTTTAACAAAAAAAAACTTTTGAGCCCAAAAGATTTTAAGAAAAGGGATATATAAACCCTTTTTTACTGTTAAAATAGATGAAAATTGTTACCTTCTAAAGGCGTTGATGAGATTTTTGAAACTTGTAGACCATTTTTTATTGTTAAAATAGATAAAAATTATTACCTTCTAAAGACGTCAATGAGATTTTTAAAATTATTAGGGTCTAAATGTCTTTTTCCTAAAATGTTAAGGATTCAAATATTCTTTTCTCTTTTAATTATTATATTTCCAAAATTAAGTATTTTTCTTTTTAATTATTATGTTTCCAAAATAAAGTACAAGTAGAAGCATGCATTAAAATTGAAAGAGGAAAAAAAAATAAAGAAAGAAAGATATGAGAACATAATGATCATACAAAAGTAAAGTTCTAGTAAGACGTTGCATTCTTATGTAACATATTAGTTTATATGACACATACACTATCTTTTAAACAGTTTTTAGGAGTCAGATTTAATAATAAAATACCACGTGACAATATCGTTCACTTTAATATAAATAACAATGTTAACTAAATTATTCTTTATTTGTGATTTGATTTCTTTGTATATGAAAGCTTCAAAATTCAAAACTTCACGAATTTACCTTATTGCTCTTGAAAACTCCTTGAATTTACTTGGAAGCCCCATCTTCCTGCAAAAAAGAGACTTTGATGCTCAAGCCATTAACTACCTAGAAAAGAAATCGTTTTGTGTGGAGCACTTCAAAGATAAGTAAAATGCTCAGTATGATTAAATTTAATAGTAAAGAATTGAATAAAATGATTGAATGAATTATGAGTAAGGCTAAATATTTATTTATAGTGCACAAACCTTAATTCGTGTTAAAGTATGAATACATAAATCCAAATTCAAATCCTCATCAAAATATAAACTTAATTAAACCTAAATTAATTTTAAAAAATTAATTTATTTCAGAGTAGGATTTATCTACTTGTGAAAAAATTATTCTTTGTGCAAAATAATAATTAACTAAATAAAATTTGAATAGGATTCAAAATTTAATTTGTTCCTATCTTGTCATGAATTATATGATTCATTTATGAGGTCCATAAGTTTGTGGGTACAGTTACGTAGTACATTGAATTTAAAGTTTGACTAGACTTTTAAAATTTGACTAATCTTTTTAAAAGTTTAGCATTGTGTGAAGCTATTTGGGCTATCTAGATAATAAGCCCAATAAATATTCCTTACAAGTGAAAGAATGTGCAAAAGCATATAGACACACTTCTCTATTTTCTAAACAACAAGCATTACATGTTATTTTTTATTAAAAAGAAAGGCTTTTAGGTTTCGTTTATGCTCCCAAGGAAGGGAAAGACCCTCGGACTATAGCAATTCAAAGTAAGCTTTAGCTTCTAAAGAAGTGTGAATACTCTCCAAGATTGGAAAAACCCTAGACTACAACAATCTAAAGTAGGCTTTAGCTATTGAAGAAGTGTGAATATTCTCTAAGATTTACGACATTTCCAAAGAAGGTGTCTTACATGCTCTGACTTTTGAGGAAGTGTGAATATTCTCTAGGATTCACAACGCTTCCAAAGAACGTGTCTTACACCTATGCTATCCAAAGAAGGTGTGGCTTAAAGCTTTATAACTTCCATGGAAGACTTTATTTTTTACAGTGGTCTCAAATATAGATAGAACTTCCCAAAAATTCTACATAATGTGAATGGATGGTAACAAACACCTGAAAAAAAATAATTTAAACCGTAAGGCATTAATGCATGTAATCAAAATTCCCAAGGTAGTTCAGGATTAAGCAAACCGAAACTTTAAAAAAAATTATTTTTTTCTTATTTCTTGATTTGTAGGAGATAATGAATACAATAGTGCTTCTTGAATTCACGAAGATTGAGTGAAAAAGCTCTATTGCGGCAAGCGTGATGATGAGCTTATTCAATGGCGAGTGGTGTTCTATCCAGGTTTCAATCTCTTTCTGGCGATTCTAATGATGGATGACAGCAGGAATTATAGGGGAACATTTTCTAACCTATTTGGAGTTGATTGGAAGTGTGGCTAGTGACTAATAATGGTTGAAATGGTGAGATTGAAAATATAGTAGCCAATTTGAGTTTTTAACGACTTCGGTGGTTGGATGATAGCAAGGCTAGTTGGGATAGTTTGGTTGACTATTTCTGATCTAAACAAAATATTTGATCGGTGGCTAGCGACAATGGGTGGCAGCTCCTACGATAGTTAGGGTTTCTATTTTTGTCTCTTTATCTTTTTTGTTTGCATTTTATTTTCAGCATATGTTAATTCTCCTGGTCGTTCCTTTATTTTAGTATACATATCTTCCTTTCAAAGGTCTCAAGTTCAATTTTAGGTGGAAGTATCTCATGTTTTAGCTTTTTGTATTTTCTTTTTGGCATGGTTCCAGTAAGGTTATTGTAGTATGATGGTGAGCCTTCCCACCTGCTATGTAGTTGACCTAAGTTCAAATTTAGGTAATGGCTTTTGCTACCCAATTTCTTCTTTTTTTTTTATCTTTATCTTTATCTTTTTCTCTTTTCCTTTCCCTTTCCTTCTCGATTTCAGTTTTGCATGCAATATGATTGTATGCAATCTATGTGTGGTGGTTTCGGTCGTCCATTCTTGTTTTATTTTTTCTTTCGATTTAGGGTTTTTTTTTAATTTCTTCTTCTTCCTCTTTTTATATCTAATTGTTGGAAAGTTTGGCTTTTCGTTCAAATTTCCTATAAACGGCACCATTGAAAGCTTTAAAATTCAAAACTTCACAAATTTACCTCATTGCCTTTATAACTCCTTGAATTTTTTTGGAGATTACCATCCTCACTAAAAATATAATACCCCGACACTTAAGTCAATAACTGCTGAAAAAAAGTTTTTTATATGTGGAGTGATTCAAAGATAAATAAGATTATATGGATACTCAGTATAATTAAATTCAATAATAAAGAAATGAATAAAATGATTGAATAAATTATGAGTAGGTTGCATGCTTATTTATAGTGCACAAATCCTAATCTATATTAAAGTGTGAATGCAAGAATTAAAATCTTCATCAAATTATGAATTTAATTAAACCTGAATTAATTAAGAATTTAAATATATGTCAAAGTCCCAAATCAAAGAAGAATGATTTAAGTGAGATTTATCTACTTGTATAAAAAAATTTCTTGTGTAGAACAATAATTAACCAATTAAAATTTCAATAGAATTCAAAGTTTAATCCGTTTTTGTCTCGTTATGAATTACATAACTCATTTCTGAAGTCCATGGGTCGGTGAGTATAGTTACTTGGTATGCTAGATTTGAAATCTAGACTAAATTACGCTTCGAGCAAGCTATTTGGGCTATCTAGATAATGGCCCAACAATATACTATAAAAACTCAACAATAATTTATTTGAGGATCTTCAATTATAATTTTATGAGCACTTTGTTTTTTAATATAAAACAATCTCTATTAATAAAATAAATTGATATAAATAATGGTGTAGTTTAAATTACAATTAATAGTTTTCATTATAACCAGATCTATCTTTTAATCTTACTAATGCACACGAAGATTTTCGTGCACGAGGATCTACACCAAGGATAATGTAATATATGCACCTACTTTGAGCATTTCATTTTTGACTCTTTCTAAGTTTTTGTCTTAACAAATGGCTTCTTCGATTAATATTACAATAAGTAATTCATAAGGAATTACGACATAAACAACTACTTACCACCAGACTAAAACTCTAAGTTGACCTATTTTATCTTGTCATAAGAGAAGAACATGTCTTAAAATAAAACCAACAGCTTTGTGAAAGAATAAAACTAAAAAAACACCCACTTCAAATCTAGAATTAAATGGCACAAGATACAAAAAATTTAAAATTTAGAATAAGCACCAGATTAAACATAATCCATGAATACTAAAATATATTATTGAAGTAAAATATAAATATACAAATAGCAAAATTATAATATATATATATATATATCGATAAATGAGCTACTTCCAAACTACTATATACCACCACAAGAGGTCGAGTGTAAAAGTAAAGAGATTGGTGGGGAATAAATTACTATATATTGACCTAAAAATTTGGATAATTTTAGATCAACGAGTTAAATTTTTTTTTTTAAGGAAACGAGATTGAAATTAACAAAAATAAATATAAAAATATGCAATACATAATTTATAACAGTTCGGCTCAATATGAGTCAATTACCGAGCTTGATGAGCTCACTTGAATGCATTATAAAATATTATTTTTATAGTAAAGATATATACAAGCAGAGCCAATACAAAATAAAAATAAGTCGCAGCCCCCTAAAGAATAACATATATATCGTCATACTAAAGATCCTTTTTTATGATTTTTTTCCCCTTATTTATAAGGTAGTAATAGTATAGAGGTCATAGATTCTAAGTAAAATTGGAATATAATAATGCTTTTTTAATTAGGATTCTTTTTACTAGAGTTCTTCTAAAATAAAGATAGTAGCTTCCTTATCTGTTTAGGACTTTTTTAAGTCCTGCTGAAATAAAAACAACTCTCTTATTACCAATTTAGGACTCATTCTGAAACTTTTAACAGATTGAACCTTAGGCTGAAATCTGGGGGAAAACATCGATCCCTAGTTTTCAATGTTGACTTATCAGCATTAAAAACTTTATAAATGTAGTTCTTGGTTTCGGAGTTCATCATTAGCTTTGATGTTTCTCAGAGTACTCGGATAAAGTGAGTACTCGATGGTTCTCATTTCTTGAGTAACCCTCGTGAGGTCTCTAAATGAGTTTGGGGATTGCCGCCTATAGAGTAATGCTCACAAATTCAATATTGCATGTCAAATGTAATTTCAAGAATGTGTTCTTAGCTTTAGATGACCAGTTTTTCTTAGGACTTATTCTTTTTGGTATGAGATCAAATGTGTATACTCATAATTTGCTTTTAGACTTCACAAAAATGTTCTTCACCCAAAACACGTCCTTTTAAGAAGTTTTTTAGAGATACTTCATCGTAAATTTGCTTCTAAGCTCCACATAAGTATTCTTCACCCAAAATATATCTTTTCAAAGAGTTTCTTCAAGGATATATTCTTGCAAATTAGCTTTTAGTTTTCATATTAATATTCTTCACCCAAAACACATTTTTAAGAAGTGCTCGCAATGTAAGTCATCAGTTTATTTTCACCTTATGCTTGAATCAAGCTCAGTTGATTTTTTTTTTTTTTTATGCCTAGGTTGGTATGTATAATAGACTTCAAGGACTTTTAGTAGTGGTTAGCTCCATTAAGGGCTTACATATGGTCATGGCTTCTCGACTCTTCAGATAATTAATTGATAAGGTCTTTGGTGTTTATATGATTGGCCTTGGGGAGAACTTATACTACCTTAGTGAGGGCTTACGTGATCTTAATAGGGGCTTATGATAAGGGTTTTAAGCGACCTTATATAGGGAGCTTAAGTTGACATCGGTGCTCTTATGCCAAGGCAATGTTGGTTGTTATCGAGTTCTTACTTTGTAATGACGTAAAGTAGTTTAAGTCGAGCTGCTTCATAAGCATAAAGCGAGCACATACCCTAAAAAGAATAAAAGCTTAAGCCCCATAAGCATAAATTGGTTATAAAATAATAAGTCAAACACCATAAGTGTAAGGTGAAAGAAAAATAAAAATAAGCTAAATAGTAATAATAAGTTGAGCATATAAGCGGAGAAAAAAATAAAAAATCAAAGTCCTCATATTATCATCATGAAGATTTATAGTGATGTGATTTATGGCAATGCTATTCATTATTAGAGAATAAAGAAACTTCTTATCTTTAATTATTAGAAAACTACTCATTGTTGAAGTTTTATGGAGAAATTACACATCATTACAGCTTTTATGGTGATACTGCTCATCATAGAGTGAGGACTCGCGTGGATGAGCTCATAGGTTGAAAACGAATAATGAAAGGCAGAGTATTATAGGCATAAAACTATGAGTTGAAAGAGGATGAAAATTCGAGCACCAAAAGATGCATTAAATAAGAGAAACCTAAGTGCTATAAGACGCATAATAATTCAAACATAATAATGTCGAGCGTTATTTAGTGATTAGCCATGATATTTAAGTGAGGACTTACATAGCCTCAGTAAAGACTTGTCAAACTAATGGATCATAGCTTTTTGTACCAAATTTTATAGATGATGTCAAACTATTAACCCAAAATTTTGGACAATTCTAAATCAACGAGTTGAATGTTTTTTTGGAAAAGGAATTGAGATTAACGAAAATAAATATAAAATATGCAACAAGACATGAAATTTATAGTGGTTCGAAAGAGAATACCATGTAAAATTTTTCAATAAGTTCAAAGAGTTTTAAAAGAACCAAAGATAATTTTCTTAATTAAATTGCTGAATGCTCTCCTCTCATCCCTTATGTATTTATAGTAAACATTTGTGATACCGGCATTTATTACAACATTTAATGACAACTTAAAAACTACTAACTACCAATAAGGCTTTATTTTAAACTAGCTTTCAAACTTTACAAGTATAACAATAAATGCAGCTACAGACTTTAATTAACTATCAGCTACCACCAACAACTAAGACTTTATTTTAAACATTACAACTACTATCATAAATGTTTACTGTAGGTTCCCAAAATCTTATAACCACTTGAGTTGTTCACATAGGTGATAAGGGTTCACTAAATCTAATATTTTCATCTTTCAAACTTCATATTTATTCGTAAAAATTAAGATTATTTGGCTTTTGATGTATTTTATTATTATATTTTTAGGTTTGGAGTCAATGGATTGATTAGGGTCGAAACTCTAATGAAAAAAAGCCAAAACATAAATTACTACAGTACCTACTACAGTGACTTGCTATAATAATGAGCTACAGTAATCTACTACAGTACCCATTATCGCAGCGGCCAAAATAATGTCTCAACGCCGCAGCGATCAAGAGTCAGCGCTGCGGTGCGCGTGGCGATAAATAGTAACTCATGAACAGTTCTTGCTACAGTAACTCATGAACAGTAATTTGAAGATATAAATCTATAAATAGAAGGCCAAAAACCCTAATTAAGAGGGAGGAAGAAATGAGAGAAAATAGGAGAAGAAAAGAGACAAAAGCTTAGAGAAAGAATTCGTAACACAAAATCAAATATCAAAGCCAAAGATTGAAGAAACAAGATCAAGATTCAAGCTTCAAGTCAAGATTGAGGAAGAAGCACATCAATGAGTCACTTTGATTAGTTTTTTCTTCTCTTCTTATCATTATATTCTTATTCTTGTTGAATTTTATGAATTGGTTTAATACTTTTAGTTTTATGATGGGCTAAATTGCTCATTTAGGGTTAGACTATGTGAACCTAATATAGATTTGGATTGTGTTAATTTTTAATTTATGAACTTGATGCATTCAATTGATTCATTCTATCTTGTGTTTAATGATTTCATTATACCTGATCAATATTTTGAATGATTGAGGAACCATGATGAACTTGACACAGGGATTCATGTGTTTAGCCTATGATAGTTTGATACATGATCATAGGGTAACAATTATGAGTTCCATCTAAGATAGACATATACCTAGGTGGTATGTATGCTATAATTTAGACTTGATCTTAATGAATTACATTCTGATTTGATTACCATAGACATATAGGTAATTATTAAAGTGCGTAATATAGTCACTTGACCATCGACAGAGGCCTGTGATGAGATTAGTGTTTAAGCCAATCAATTAGTATTAAGGAATTAACTAAGTGGTTAATGAGTCTAATGAAATATTAAGGGATGAGTCAAAACCTTAGATTATCTTTATTTGTGAATTTTATCCTTTACTTTTGTTCAGTTTAATTGATAAAGAAGATTAGTTAAATAAATTTCAGATTGTAATTTTTCGAATAAAAGTTAAGTATGTACAATTTTAGTACTTGATTTATAGAATTAGATCGCATAGTTCTTGTAGGATCGATATCTAGACTTAAAATTCTATATTACTTGATACGATAACGTACACTTGCACTTAGCTAGTATAGCACACATCAATAGGCTGATGTGGTACTATTCCCATTATTCCCAATACTTGATGAGTCAAAATTGGGTAATCACTAATTTAAAAAACTTCACTCAATTCACCCACTTTGTGATCTGAGGAATTTCTTCTAAATTATTCTAAAGTTTGAATCATGGAAATCAAACTTTGTAGAACAAATGAAGCATCTTCCTTAGGCCTCCATGAATTCACCTCAGCCTAAATGTTTTGAATTAGTTCAATAAGAGTTTCCTTGAACCTTTTAGCTCGAGCCCTTGTAACCGAACCAGCTAGAACTTGAATAGGATATGCATTCTATTTGTTAGTTATGCCCTCATCATTTTCCTCCTCTTGAAAAGAATTTGTCATTAAATCATCACCTACATCAAAAGGACTTAAATTAGTAACATTAAAGGTAGCACTAACATTGTACTCCCCTGACAAATCCAATTTGTATGCATTGTTATTGATGTGCTCAATAACTTGAAAAGGTCTATCTGCTCTTAGAAGTAACTTAGATCACCTTTGTGTGAGAAATATTTCTTTTCGCATATGTAACCAAACCCAATCTCCGGGTTAAAAAATTAGCTGTCGACGCCATTTATTAGCTAGTTTTGCATACTACTCTGTCATTCTCTCAATGTTGAGTCTTGCTTTCTCATATATATGCTTAACAAATTTAGCCTTTTTCTTTCCATCTAAGTTAACAAGTTCAGATAAAGATAATCGTATTAAATCCAATAGAGTTAAAGAATTAAAGCCATAACAATTTTAAATAGTGAAAACTTAGTAGCAGAATAAATAGTACGATTATAAGTAAACTCAATATGTGGTAAAAATTCTTCTCAAGTTTTTATATTCTTTTTAATTATAGCCTTTAACAAAATAGATAAAGTATTATTTACTACTTTGGTTTGACCATCAGTTTCTGGGTGACAAGTATTAGAAAATAATAACTCAATTCCTAACTTACACCATAAAGTCTTCCAAAATTAACTCAAAAACTTAGCATCTCTATCCGAAATTATTGTTTTAGGCATACCATGTAATCTTATAATTTCTATAAAGAATAAATAAGCAACATGTGAAGCATCATCAGTTTTGTGGTATGGAATGAAATATACCATTGTAGAAACCTTATCCACAACTACAAAAATTAAATCCCTATCATGTTTAAACTTAGGCAAACCTAACACAAAATCAATCAAAATATCAATCCAAGGCTCACTTGGAATAGGCATTGGCGTGTACAAACTATAGGATTGCACTCGATATTTTGCTTACCTACATGTGACACATCTACCACAAATTCTCTCAACATCTCTTTTTATGTATGGCCAATAAAAGTGTTCTTGCAAAACGGCTAAAGTCTTAGCAACTCCAAAGTGTCCTATTAACCCTCCATTATAGGATTCCCTTACTAACAAATCACGCAAAGAGCAATTTGGCACACACACAAATTATTTTTCCAAAACAAGAAGTCCTCATGCCTCAAGAACTTACCTACAACATTTTTCTCAAAAGTCCAAAACTTCTCACAAAAATCGTGGTCTAAAGGATACAAATCTTTAATATGCTCAAAACCAAATAATTTTTCATCAAGAGTATAAATCAATATATACCTTCGAGAAAGTGCATCGATGTTTTCCTTACCTTGCTTGTATCGGATGACATATAGGAATGTCTCGATGAATTCCACCTATTGTGCATGTCTCGATGAATTTCATCCATTTTGTATGTCTCATATTTAACTTGTGTTGGCATTTCAAAGGCTTCAAGGACTCATGATTAGTGTGAATCATGAACTATTTGGGCCTTTGTAGCTCCTTTGCCTTATTAGGATTGCTTCAATAGGCTAATCAGTTTAGAATGGAAGCACAGGGCATGAAATCGATTTGATGTTCAATTCCTCGAATAGGAGGTAAACCAGGTAGAATCTCCTCAGAAAAGACATCATTAAACTCCTACAAAGGAGAAAAAACCGAACTAAACAGAGACGAGTTAATTTGGTTAGTGTTTAAATACACCTCTTTGTATAAAAGTATAATCATTGGTTGATTTAAAAATACTGATCTTTTTATTTCACTTGTTTTGCATAGAAGTTTGCTTTTGTCTGTGCTTTTCTCTCAATGGCCGCATCTATTTTCTTATTTTCTCCCTCATTTTTCTTGGCCTTTTTTTTTTCTCTTTCTGAGTTTCATTTGTTTTTTTTTTTCTCACTCTCATTCTTTTGATCACTCTCTTTTTGTAATCTTACTTGATCTTTATAGATCTGTTTTAGTGATAAATAAACTAGAGTGATTGTCCTTTGATTAAACATAAAAGAATATTTGTTGGTGAAACCATTGTGCTTAACACGCCGATCAAATTGCCATAGTCGACTTAGTAACAAGTGTCTATCTTACATCAAAACTACATCACACATAACTTCATCTTTATATTTTCAGTTGCATAAGAAAACTAACACTTGTTTAACAACCATCACCTCACCACTGTCATTGAGCCATTGCAATTTGTAAGGTCAGGGATGTTTAATTGTTGGTAACCTTAATTTCTCCACAATTGTAGTGCTAGCAACGTTAGTACAACTATCTTTGTCAATAATCACACTACATACCTTATTTTGCACATAGCATCTAGTATGAAAGATATTTTTTCGCTACACTTTGTCATCTTTTTTTATATGCATACTTAGAACTCTTCTTGCAACCAACAATTCACCTTCGACAACGTATTTCTCATCATCCACATCCTCCAATGATAGCATAAATTCGGTGACATCTTCATCATCGGATTCAATTTCACCATTACCTCGCAATATCATAACTCTTTTATTTGGATATTGGCTCGCTATGTGACCTCTGCCTTGACATTTAAAACACTTAATATCATGATTTTGAGTGGTGGAAGAATTAGATTTACCTTGATTTCCATGGCTGGTCATTTCTTGTTTTTGCTCAATTTTGAGCTTAGTAATGGCCTGCTTTTCTTCTTTCTTTATAAAATTTGGCCTCCATAATGAACCTGAGCTAGGGTTTTGTCGTGAACTACTGCACTTCCTTTTGAGTTGGTTCTCAATTTTAATAGTCATGTGTAATATATCTTCTAACTCCACATAATGTAACAATTCTACCAAATTAGCAATTTTTTGGTTCGTACCAACCAAAAACCTAGCCATAATAGCCTCTCGACCTTCCTCTACATAATCATAGCAATTTTCATCTCCTTATAATAATCCTCCACACTTCAATTACCATGTGTAAAACTTTGTAATTTTTAGTACAACTCACGGTAGTAATGGCTTGGAACAAATAATCTCCTCATCATAGTTTTCATTTCTTCTCACGTCTCTATTTAACGCTCTCTATTTCTCTTCCTGTTTAAAAGTAGTTGATCTCACCAAATAATTGCATAATTGAAAATTTCAATGGCTGCAAGTTTTACCTTTTTTTATCTCAAAATGGTTGTGAAAATTAAATGCTAAATCTATCTTCTTCTTCCACTTAAGGTAAGCTTCTCGATCGTTTTTACCTTGAAACGACAGAATCTTCATCTTAATACTATCCAAGTTATTATCTTCCCGATTTTTAGCTTCTCTAAACCGCCCACTATATCTCATATTGCCAATAATTGAATCCTGGTCATCTTCTTCATCAAAACCGTCCTCATAACACTCTTCAGATTCAACTCTCACTTCTTTAGGTTGAACTCTCCTTCTCCTGCGCACATTAGAATTATTTTGTGATTGCTCTAAATGTGCATTCTCTACCCGATCTATCTGCTTATGAACTTGCTTCATCTCCACTTTCAATACTCTCTTCATCTCACCTATTAAAGCTTCCATGAAAAACCTTAGATCAACCTCTTCTAACGTATTTTTGAAAGTATTTTTGATCTTGTTGTCTGATATGTTTGCTGCAAAATAAAGTTAGAGAAACCAAAAAAAAAAACCTTGCACACTCTCTCACGTGTTTCACTCAACTTTTACCTATGTTTCACACAACATTAGATTGATTTTTACCCTCTTATATGCTCACTACTCTTGCCTTTTTTTCACTTATAGTAATCATCTATAGATTCTTATTAAACTAATAAAAAAAATATCACAATTTCTAGCAACAATTCTCCAATAACTTATCAAGAGAAATTTGAATTTAAAGGTTTAGAAAAAATAAGACTGTCTCACACTTTTTTTTAACAAGGAATTCAGATTTGTGAAAATGAAAGGAATTCACAGATGTAAAATTAAAATAAGAATTACAAGAGTTAAATCGTAATATTATTTTTTAATTTTTTTTTCTTTTTTTTTAAATATAAAGATAGGCAAACTTGTAACTAGTGCCAGGCTCTGATACCAATTGATACGATCTACGTTAAGAAATTGATAAAAATTTTGATCAAGAAAGACTCCAAGACTGTCTAAAAATATATTTATATGAAATCCCAACCCGTTGCTTATATTGAAGCAAGAATCTTGGTATAATGAAGACGCCACAATCAATGATAGAATGATCGATTGATAAGTCGAAAGAGAACACCATGAAAATTATTTCAATAAGTTTAAAGAGTTTTAAAAGAACCAAAGAGAATTTTCTTAATCAAATTGCTGAATACTTTCCTCTCATCCCTCATGTATTAATAGTGAACATTTGGGATGCCAGCATTTATTATAATATTTAATAACAACTTAAAAACTACTAATTACCAACTATTACCAATAATGCTTTATTTTAAACTAGTTTTCAAACTTTGCAATTACAACAATAAATGCAGCTGCAGACTTTAACTAACTACTAGCTACCACCAACAACTAAAGTTTTATTTTAAATATTATAACTATTATGATAAATATTTACTGTAGGCTCCCAAAAGCTTCTAACTACTTAAGTTGCTCACATATGTTGTTGTACTGTTATTCCTATTATTTCCAATACTTGATGAGTCAAAATTGAGTAATCACTAATTTAGAAAACTCCATTCAATCTACCTACTTTGTGATCTGAGAAATTTCTTCTAGATTATTCCAAAGTTTGAATCATGAAAATCCAACCTTATGGAACAAGTGGAACATTTTTCTTGGGCCTCTATGAATTCACCTCAGCCCAAATATTTTGAATCAATCCAATGAGAGTTTCCTTGAAATTTTTAGCCTGAGTGCTTGTAACTGAACCAATTGCAACTTGAATAGGATCTGCATTCTATTTGTTAGTCATGCCCTCATTAGTAGTAGTATATGAGTCATAAAATTTGAGTAAAATTGAGATATAATAGTGCTTTCGTAATTTAGATTCTTTTTATTAGATTTTTGCTAAAATAAAAATAGTAACTTTCTTATCTGTTTAAGACTCTTTTGTGGACTGAAATAAAGACAGCTTTAACCTAACTCATTGAAGACTCTTTCCAAGTCTTTTAATAAATTATGCTTTAGGCCGAAATCTGGGGGGTAACACTATAAAAAAAATTTGGATAAATGGTGTCATTTTACACAATAATTTTTTTTTATTTTCTCAATTTAGCATTAAATCCTTATGGAACTAAGAAAAGTGATCAAATACCTCTTGTTAAAACGATCAATCCTGAAATTAAACCCAAAACTAGCTTGACCTAAAAATTTGAGTGAATTTGAATAATTTTCTTTTATTTTATTTTAGTATCTGATCCCTCCTGAATTTGGAGTCAACCTTGATCTTAAAGAAAGGGTCTTCATTCCTTTTTAGGAAACTTGATTAATTAGAGAATAATCATATTTTTTAAATTAAAAAATTATTAAAAAATTATTTTTTCTTAAATTATAAAATTGATAAGGATTAAATACCTTTTTAAAAAGAATTTATCGCTAAACCCTGTGGCACCTATAAAAAAGATAACTCAACAATTAAAGAAAAAATCTCCTCACTAAATTAATTTCTTTAGATATCTTTTCTCTTATTATTATTATTTTTTTTGTAATGGTCCTAGTGTTTTGTTCTATTTTTGTAAAATAATTTATTGAATAGTTTATATGAGTTTATCAATCTTAATAAAGTGAACGTAAACTCAAATTAAATTAAATCATTATAATGTTCTCTTTTATTTTTTATTTTTTATTTTTATTTTGTTAATTTTAATTTATAATTTTTTAATAAAATATAAAATTAATTTTATTAATTTAATGATTATCCAAATTTCTGGTTCAATAATATAAAAAAAATACACGCATAGTTTCCATCGAAAAATAAAATCCAAGACGTAGAGGCAAGTTAGAGGAGAAGTGAACAATTTGTCGATAAGTGAGTTGAGAGTGGGCTCAGGTAAACCAAAGCCCCCCACTTCCTACAGATCCGAGAAATGCGTTGATTAGTTTTTGTCCTAAAAACAACACGTTTTTACCACACACGCCCATGTTGACGCGTGTAGCCACTCTCCCATGTTCCATTCTCTTCTTTATTATGGGTTAAACCTAAAAAAGAAATTGGGAAATTTTGAATGACAGGGGACCCATAAGTATTTATTAAAAAGTTTTCTTATATTTCTTCACATATCTAATATTTTGACAAATCTTATGCATTTTCTCACGTAAAAATTAGGAATAATTGATCAAGATTTGAAACAGACAAAAGTATGTGTGAAAGTTAAAAAATTTTACAACTTGTAAGTTGTAAGTCAAAAAATAAAAATAAAAAGAAAAGAAAATAGAATCATACCAACCCAAGATCCTGCCTAATATACCATTACCACTTGTCAATTCTTTCTCTTTCCCTAAACAAAACTCCTCCTGTCCGAAAGCTATAAAGAAAAAACTAGCTGGCCAGAAAGCCTAGAATTCTAAGCACCCAAATATGAAAATACTTACCTTTAGTAGCAAATCAAAATCTTGATATGGCAGATTGGGCATCTTTCTTTCTTATCAAAACACACAGAGGCGCAAACACCAGCATCGTTGGTGCTTGCTTCTACTGTTGCTGTTTGAATAGTGTCAAGTCATTTCCACCCCACAACTCTCTGACTCACTCTGCCCCACACCAACCCACTCACAATTACACATACAGTACATTCACTCAATCTCGCTTTTCCCCCTCTTTCTCCACTTTCTCTGCTGCTTTCTATGTCAATGCTCAGTGCCTCTTCTTCTCACCCTAAACAATGACCCAAAAAACTAAATAAAGAAAATCTACAGTCTACATATTCTCTACTCTCGTTCAATGCCAATATCTTTACAATATTATCAAATTATAATTCAATATTATGTTATTAATTGCATTTCCTTTCACACTCGATACTCTAATGACCTCTCATTCAACGCGTGTAACTCACTCACTCCATCACGCGTTGAATAAGCACAAGCCCGTCCATCAAAAATGACCTCAAGGGATCTCCCCCTCTTATCAGAACTCTTTAATGGTAGTGCCCGTATCCAGCCTCACCAAGTTCCGTTCTTAAAATTCCCCGTCACGTAATGACAAACATAAATGCAATTTCACTCTCCCTCACTCTTAAACGCATCAATTACTAAGCAAAAACAAATGGATGAGTAGAGAGATCTCAGATTCTCACCCAGCAAATCATAATGATGAAATGAAGGAGAGGCAACGTTGGCAACCAGAAGAGGACGCAATCTTGAGAGCATACGTGACGCAATATGGCCCTAAGGAATGGAACCTCATCTCGCAGCGCATGGGCAAGACCCTCAACCGAGACCCCAAGTCCTGTCTCGAGCGCTGGAAGAACTACCTCAAGCCCGGCATCAAGAAGGGTTCTTTGACCCCTGAAGAGCAAGCCCTCGTCATCTCCCTGCAAGCCAAGTACGGCAACAAGTGGAAAAAGATCGCCAGCGAAGTCCCCGGCAGGACCGCCAAGAGATTGGGCAAGTGGTGGGAGGTCTTTAAAGAGAAGCAATTGAAGCAGCTCCATAAGGAAAAGCAGAAGAGGGAATATTCTGATCATCATCAAGAAGCTGGGAATATTCAAGTGGTTGGTGATTCTCTTTCACTTTCTCTTTCTCCAGAGAGAGTCGCTCAGGGGAGATATGATCATATCTTAGAGACGTTTGCGGAGAAGTACGTGCAGCCAAAGCTTTTTGCATTGCAAGCTTTGAACTTGAACCTGAACTCTAATGCCATCATGATGCCGCATAACATGTCGTTGCCGGATCCTGAGCCGGTTCTTTCACTCGGGTCGGGTCCTTCTTCAGGTTCTGCTAATGGAATTCCATTGTGGATGAATATGAATAATAATCATACGTGTGGTGGTTCATCTTTGTCTTCTTCAACTTCTAATAATTCTGCGACAACAGCTTCTCCTTCTGTGAGCTTGTCTCTTTCTCCATCTGAACCGGGGCTTGACCCGGGGGATATTGGCGCCCGCTTCATGCCGGGTCAGCAAGTGGGCACTTTGATACAGTACTGTAAGGAACTTGAAGAGGGCAGGCAAAGCTGGATGCAGCATAAAAAGGAGGCAACTTGGAGGCTGAGCAGGCTGGAGCAGCAACTGGAGTCTGAAAAGGCAAGGAAAAGGAGAGAAAAAATGGAGGAAATTGAGACAAAGATACGGGCTTTGAGAGATGAAGAAATGGCTTTTCTTGGGAGGATTGAGAGTGAATACAAAGAACAGTTAAGTGCTTTGCAGAACGATGCTGAGAGCAAGGAAGCTAAGTTGATGGAAGCCTGGTGTACTAAGCAGGTTAAACTGCTCAAGCTTGTTGAGCAGATTGGAGCCCAAAGCAATAATCACGGGTTCTGTGTCCCAAAGGACATGCACTAGCCATATAGAACATTGCTCACTGTGATGCTTCTGCTAATTATAATGTGCTTGCATTTTGCACCAGTTTTTGATCATAAGGATTCATTGTGACTAGACTTTGATCTTCAAATCCATCCTACAATTATTGTTCTCTCTTTTATCTTCCTTAATCTTTGTTAAATAATAATGTTGGTATAAATGTTTGATATACGTGTCTGTTTAAATCACAAAATTTAGTGTGCTCCTTTGTTTCAAGGTAGTTAGTTAGCTATGATACTTTTGCTTTTAGAATTTTCATTGGTTAATCCTAATTGTTCATTCAAGTCTGAGCTAGCTGCCTTTCTGTTCTCAAAAACCAAAGTGATGAGGAAGAAGGAAAAGACAGTATGAATAAATGGGTGATAAGACCAGAAGCTATAGTCTGTTGGGTTCTGTTAGGTAATGTCAAATCGTTTTTACATTTTTGTTAGCAAAAAAGAAGAGGAGTGGAAGGAGGATAGATGTAACAACTCCTTTCACTCATCCATTCACTTTTTTGGTTAACACGACACAACATTGATTGTGGGTTTTGGGGCATCCTCTGATTCCTCTCAATATTATATTGTCATTTTATTTTGTAAATAGAGAGAGAGAGTAGAGAGGTAAAGGGGATGGTGATGGGAATGGGAATGGGAATGGGGCTGAAGGGGCTCTGCTATTTTTCTGAAATGCTGGCTGGCCTGGCTACAGATGCTAATGCAAAATGCAAATGCTACATCTTTTGACAATGACTTATCAGACGACTTTAGGATAGGCTTTAGACTCAGCACACTGCTGCTGGTGCCCTGGTAGAGGGATGGACTGTTAGCTCATGACCTCGTTTATTACAATCTTACTCTCCAGTCTCTTCTTTATTTACATTACATTACCTCACATAATTTACATTACCTTATTTTGCTTTGTCCTTTTTTTTTTTTTTCTTTTTCTCTCTCACCTTCTGGGTATTCTGAGCTCACAGTGCCGCTGGCATTCTCTCGAACATTTTAACCTGCAGTCCTGCTCGAGCTGGTCCCCGAGTTTTCACAGTTTTGCAAGTAAGAACATATTTTGTCTATTTGTGTTTAATGGGTCTGTTACCCTGTTTCAAAAAACTGAAGTACTTTTTTTTTTTTTTTTAAACATCAAAATAATATATTAAAATATTAATATAAAAAAAAATTAACAAGACTTATAAATATACGTAATCAGTGAAGAGTGTCCGCCCAACCTCTTACACCAAAAAAGAATAATACTACCTCCAATTAGAAAATTAACCCTAAAATTAAGAAGCCCAACTCTTCTGTAGAAATAAGTAATAACAGTCCAAGAATGAAAAAAACAAGACAATCCTCATAAAAAAATGAATAATAAAAAAAACCATCACATAAATTTATACATCCTCCACCGTCATTACATAACCTATACAACATAACACCAAAGTACCATTTGGTGGTAAGTTAATAGAATTTGGGAACTTGGGTGATTCAAATCGACAATTTTTTTTTTTTTTCATTTGAGAGAAAATATAAAAACTTTTAGGGACCTACCTAGTAATATAAGTTTGTAATAACTGTAATTAGCACAATAGTTATAAAAATAGATGCTTATATAATATCTTCAATATGCTTTTAAAATTAACAAGAAACACAATAGTTACAACACAGAACCATAAAAATTAAGGTGAGCTCTCAGAAAAGATTTTAAATCACGGGGTAGGGCTAAAAGCATGTACTGGTTCTAATATTGAAGATAAAGTTTGTAAAAGAATAAAGAGCAGGGACCTCTTTATATGTTTCTGCAAATATTTTGTCAACAACTCACATGACCCTATCATTTCGTTAATAAACATAAATTGTATTATTTCTATAATTCTCTTCTTAAATAGCAAGAGACCTGTAATATTTTATTTTTAATCAATGATTTTTAAATTTTAGATAAAAAAAAGAGCCTGTGAAGTCATGGTGACAGAGATGGAAAACCTAATAAACTGTAGGACTTCCAAACACAGTTATGAGACAATAGCAACTCTATTCATCCATCAGATTTGATTTGATAATACAGTCCATGCACTTTTGATCTTTTATTGGATTGGGCATATCACTCTTTTTTTTTCTTCTTTTTTTTTGCCTCTATCAGTGCAACCACTTGAAATCACCACCCAATTTTTTTCATCAAACTGGTGGGAAACAATTAACTTGGTATTGTCAAATTCTTGCAAGTTTGTTCTGTTATTTTCCCCTTTCACAATTTTAAACTTTTTGATGAATTGTTTTGTATAATGAAAATAAAATAGGGAGTTCTATATTTCTCCAGGTTCAGTAATGGTTTTGGCAGTTTTGTCTTTTCCTGTATCAACAAAGACAGCTAAAGATACACATACCATTAGTATCTTTAAGGGGTTTTCAAAAAAAAAAGTAGAAGTATAATTCTGTATGCTTTTAAATTTTTGTTTTACAAAATAAAAAAAAATACTGGAGATATTTGTAAATTATATTCTTAAATTTAATATTAAAATAGTTTTACTAGATGTGGACATTCTCATTTTATAAATTATGAATTTCTATATACATTTTTTTTAAATAAATTTTGTTAAACAACTAAAAAGCAATCTTTAAAAACAGTATGAAATGAGTCCTTAATTTCTGACATCTTTCATTTTTTATTGGAAGTTTTCTGTAAATAATTAATTTATTGGCTCTATTTTTTTGTTTAACTAACTTTTTAACTTTTCTAGTTAAATAATTTAAAGTAGACAAAAAAAAAAAAATACCCATCTGCTATAGTAAATAGTTTTACTGCAGTAACTATTTTTTACTTTATTTTATAACCGATTTATTTATTATTTTATTTTATTTTATATGATATGATTAATTTATGTTATTTATTTAAAGTTATATCTATACTTATTCAAATTTGAATTTTTATTTTTTTACTAAAATTATATTTATTTTAGTTAAAATATTTGTTAATTATTTATTTTTAATAAATAAATACAAAATTTAAATTAAAAAAATATAGATATATTTTTAATAAATAATATAAATTAATTATACAATACATAAAAAATAAATATTATAAAAATAATTAGTGTGCAATAATCACCCAGGGTGTGATATTAAGCCCATATTGGGGGCAATATCACTCTATATTATTACAAAATGATATTTTCATTGCGCCAATACAAAGATGCGATATTTCTATCGCATCTTTATATGAATTTGATATTTTTATCGCACTCTTATATAGACACTATTTTTATTGCACTAAATAATTTACTTAAAAAATCATATTTATGTTATTTAATTAATTAATTATTAATTTTATTATTCATTTATGTTATATATTTTGTTTAATTTAACTATGTTATCTAATTATATTATTTATTTAATCATTATTACATATGGTCTAACTGATTTTTTAAAATTTAAAATATTGTTTATTATGTTTGTAATTAAATAAACAATATGATTACATTAAATAATTAACAAATAAAATAATTAAATAAAATAAATTTAAATAAATAATAAAAAAATTAATTATGTCATAAATAATAAAATAAAATAATAAATAAATCAGTTATAAAATAAATTGGTTATGAAATAAAAAATAAAAAATTAGTTACCGCAGTATTACTGTTTATTGTACCAGATACTGATAAAATAGTAAAAACAAAAGGTTTTTTTGTCGGCTTTAAATTATTTAACTACAAAAGTTTTGAACAAATCTAAAATTAGTTAAATAAGAAAATGGGCCTAACAAATTGGCTATTTACAGAAATTTCTCAATAAAAAATGAAAGATGTCATAAATAAGGATCCATTTCTTTTAAGTTGTTTAACAAAATTTATTTATAAGAAATAAACTATAGCAAGCATTATTCAACAGCAGGTAATGTTCATTCTAGAAGATACTTTTTAAAAAAAAAATAAAACATAACTTTATTAACTAAAACAAAATATTACAACTAGCTACTTCATAAAAAGTTTGATACAAAAATTACACATTACAAAGTTTTTTGCAATGATAAATATTTAAAAATATATAACAATCATATTGAAATATAAGGAGAAAAATCTTGCATACAAGAGATATTCGCTTAAGAATATCTTTCTCATTATGTATTATATACACACCCAAAATTCAAGTTTAAAGGAGATTTTTTTACCGCTCTTTTTTTGTTATTCATAATTAAAATTAATATTTTCAAATAGTATTATGGTAGATCTACTATAAAAATTAAATTTTTGTAATTTGATATATTCTAAATCTAAAATATAAATAACCTAAATCACTCGAAATCATATAAATCTAGATAGAATAAAGTTATAGACTATTAAAACCATTATAGATATACAAAATTTAGATAGAAAGAATTCAAAAATATCAAAAACTACCATTAAGTTAAATCTAAGTTGATAAAAACTACCATAATTATAAATTTAAGTGGAAATTTATTTTGTAATAAATGAAAATAGAGAAGGGAAAGAGAAAAGATCTATTTTCCACCGGAGAGAGATGAACGGGGAGATGTGCCTTTTTGGTTTTCTGAAGAGAATAGAGGAGAGAAGAAATGTTAAGGGATTTGATAAGAAAGAGGGTATAAAGAGCATTCATAGCTGTATTGTTGAAATAGTAGATAAAGTATTTTTATTTACTTTTAAATTATTTGATTAGAAAAGTAAGTTTTAAAATTTTAAAGTCGGCTAAGAGAATTAGCCTAACATATTAGTTATTTACAAAAATTTTAATATTAAAATATTTTATTAGATGTGGACATTCTCATTTTATAAAATATGAATTTGTGTAAATTTTTCTTTTAAATAAATTTTGTTAAACAACCTTTAAAAACAGTATCAAATGGGGCCTTAATTTCTGACATCTTTCATTTTTCGTTTCCACCCAACTTGGACCTTTTTCTGCCAGTGCAAAACTGTTTGTCATTTTTATAATTGCCAAAAAAAAAGGGGGGAAATTAAGTACGGCGACAAGAACTGTAACAATTGCAAGCCCAAAAGCATTAGAAAAAAGAAAAACACTTGAAACTATTTTCACTAAGCCTCTTGTATTACTAATGAATCCCATCTCTCTCAGGCTCTCAGCAACTTATTAATTACCTATACATATTCTTATCTACAAATAAAATAAAATAAAACTTGTTTGGTTTCCCCAAAATATTGACTCTAAACAATCTAATTGCACCACTACTTTTCTGAACTGGGTTTAAATGACCATCCTCCTGGCTCTGCATATCTTCAAAACTTGACCCGTTATTTTGCTGCTGCTGCTGCTGCTGCTTGGAGTCTACAAACAACTATGAATTAGGCCCCATATTGAATCTCCAAAAGCTTACTTTATCTCCTGCTTTCAAGCTTTTATCCTTCCGAAATTTACTCCACCCTCCCTTTTGTCAACACATAACTCTGGCTGCTACTCCAAAAACAGTACCTCAACCTCAGCACTTTCCCTGTATTGTCCTCGAAGTCCATTAACACGCCCTTGGAAGCAATATCTGAACTCAATGCAAAGCGCATCTCAGCTTGTAGTTTTGGTATCACCATTCTGTTGAGCTTGCCTGCATCACTCGGTGTAAGCACTTTCTCGATAAGGAATTCAAGGGTTTCCTGAAATGGGTTTGACACGAAAAGTTCAGAAAACCCTTTGTTTTTTTTTTTTTTTGGAAGAAAAATCCTTCGTTGTTACTCATGCCGTGTGTCACGACCCGATTTCTCGAAACCGTGCGGCCTTAGACACTTGCTAGTGCTAAGCAGCCTACAAGACCCCAATTAACCAAAGAAAGAGATGAAGAAGAAGCACACCAAGTGTTTGAGAGAATGCTCTCGTATTTTATTACTAAAGAGAGATTACAAAGCTATACACTTACAAGCTAAGAGTATTTCTACAATTTGGAGGATGAATTCTCAAATGAGAACTCCACCTATTTATAGCTAAAGCTATATACAATGGACGGCTAGGATTAACTCTAATCCAAGGGTCCAAATCTAAAGTGGGGAATATGCTAAGGAATATTCCAAAGATGCCAACTACCAAAAGTATATCCAAAGGAATATGCCTTTTCTAGAAAATTCCCCCACCTACCACACCCATGTGGCATTAACCCAAATCCATTGGGCCTTCTAGAAGCTCTAGCCCATTTAACCCAAAATGGACTAAGCCCTCCCTTGGTGGTTCTGTCGCGCGCCAAATGTTCGAGTCATTGCTTGAGAATATTTGGAGCGTGACATTCTCCCCCACCAAATTCACGCGACGCCCTCGTCGCGTCTTCGCTGGAACTTGCGCACCCCGTTCTGCAAACTCTGGTTGTGCGCTCTCGTGTCCCAAGCGTGCTCTCCCATCCGGCAACCCTTTCCACTCGACAAAGTACTCAAGACTCGTCCTAAGTTGCTCCCCTTTGTCATGGCGTGTGGAAATCCCCAAAGGTTCCCGGTTGTATGGCTCAAATTTTGCATCTCCCGTACCTCCACGGTACTGCTGCCAACAGCTTGCGGAATGCACCTGATGTCGCCACTGCCGCTGTCTCGCAGGTAACTCCACCTTATACGAGACGCTGCCAACTCTCTTGGCAATCAACCTTGGCCCCTCGTCCCCACGATCAAGGCCCGTGTGAAGTGGGCGTGCTGACTTGCGTTGTGGTGGAAGTATCGTCTCCATCACCAAGTCCCCCGCACTAGGCTTGACACGCCGCTGCTTGTCTTCGACCCACTCCTTGTGCTGAAACTGCACATCATGTGACACCTTGGACTTTTGGATGACACCCGCATCCAACAACTCCTCGAGCTGCCCCTGCAACTCTACCATCTCCGATGGAGGCATCGACCCCATAGTTGGAAGCGTAATCTCAAGCTCCAACTTGCCCTTAATTACATCTCTTGAAGGCGGTTCTTCCGGTATGGCAGTAGGCTTGACCCCATTGTGCTCCCCGAGCACCTCTGCAGCAACCTTCGGTATTTCATCCTTGCCCCCATTTGCCGCATCATCCACCCCCGTTGTTGAGGCTGAATGTAACCCTCCTTTGCGCCCAGCATCTACCCTTAGTTGCATGGCGGAAAGGACCTTGGCGTTTGGCTTGGATCGCCCACCCTTGGGCATGTCTACCGTCGGTATCATTCGAGGCCCTCCTTCCAAAATACACATATAGTTGTGTTGAGGAAGTAACACCACATTGTACTGCCGTAAGAAGTCCATACCTAGCACCACATCAAAATCATCGAGAGGTGCTACCGAGAAATTTACCTCACCGTGCCATTTGCCAAGATAGATTTCAGCTCCACGAACCACCCCATCCAGCGGCTTGGCTCTTGTATTCACGGACTTGAGATATCCCTCTCCCTTCTCTACATAAAGGCCCAAGCGTTCTGCTTCCGCACGCCTAATGAAGTTGTGCGTAGCCCCCGTATCAACTAACACTTGAGTCTTGATGCAATTGACATAGGCTTCAATGTACATGAGCGCCGTCCCCGTTGGCGCATCGGCACGCCGCTTGGCTTTGAGGGAATTAACCAGCTGCATACAACCCATACGGCTCTGTTCGCCCTCGTATTTTGCCTCGTACATTGCATTGAAAGCCTTTTTCTTCGGACAGTCCTTCACTCAATGATCCCCGTCGCAGAGAAAACAGTTAGACTTCGGACCATTACCTCTATGGCCGTTGCGTTTCTGTTCCTTCCACTTGGGCGGTTTGCCTTTCTCCTCCTTGCTCTCCGGAGGCTGAAACTCCTTGGCTCCCCCACCCTTACTGTGATTGGGTTTAAAATTCTTGGACTTTCCCGAATCCCCCTTGCGGTAATCCATGAGCGTCTCCGCCATTGTAAGGGCGTCGGATATATTCTGCACTCCACGCCGCTTCACTCATTGGCTGCCCAGGATTGTAACCCATCCAGGAAATTGAACAACAAGTCCTCCTCGGTCATGTTGCGGATTTGCAGCATCAACAAAGAGTACTCCTCTACGTACTCCCCAATGGACTTTGTTTGTTTCAACTCCTTCAACCGCTTGCGAGCGTCGTGCGCCACATTCTCCGGATAGAATTGGCGCTTTAACTCCCGTTGCAATTCTTCCCATGTGTCTATGGTGCAGGTACCCTTGCGAATCTCCTCGCTTTTCCTACGCCACCACAGAATTGCATGATCGGAAAGGTATAAAGTTGCGGTACTTACCTTGTGTTCGTCCCGCACGCCCATAGCGCCGAAATACCTCTCCATTTGCCAAAAGAAGTTGTCAAGCTCCTTGGCATCCCGTCTGCCGCTAAACTCCTTCGGTTTAGGGGCCTCGACCCTTGGTGCAGCCACTGCAGTTTGAGTAGCTACGCCATTAGCGACCGCTCGCTTGCACAACACCACATCCTCCTTGACACCTTCAAACCCCTTTCGTAGCTCTTCTACTTGGGCTTGAACTTTGTCCATGGTGTTGTAGACCTTCTCCTGAAAAGCCTTGATCCAGTCCCGTTGCTTGTCAGCATGCTCGTCAATGGAGCTTTCGATGAGGGAGCGCAGCTCGTCACCTTGAGTATCGAGGCCCACCTCGACATTCTGGACTTGCTCCTCCAACTCCCCAAGGCGATCTGTTGCCTTGCTCACAGCACCACCGAGCCTCATTACCATGTCCCCTAGATCATGGTTCGGATCAACGAACTTTTCTGGCGAAATACTCCCATGTCTCCTAGCTTTGGGGTCTCTACCCTTTCCTTCAGTAATCCCCGATGTTCCAGCAACTCCCTTCACCATCTTCTTTGAACCCGCTCTGATACCACTTGTCACGACCCGATTTCTCGAAACCGTGCGGCCTTAGACACTTGCTAGTGCTAAGCAGCCTACAAGACCCCAATTAACCAAAGAAAGAGATGAAGAAGAAGCACACCAAGTGTTTGAGAGAATGCTCTTGTATTTTATTACTAAAGAGAGATTACAAAGCTATACACTTACAAGCTAAGAGTATTTCTACAATTTGGAGGATGAATTCTCAAATGAGAACTCCACCTATTTATAGCTAAAGCTATATACAATGGACGGCTAGGATTAACTCTAATCCAAGGGTCCAAATCTAAAGTGGGGAATATGCTAAGGAATATTCTAAAGATGCCAACTACCAAAAGTATATCCAAAGGAATATGCCTTTTCTAGAAAATTCCCCCACCTACCACACCCATGTGGCATTAACCCAAATCCATTGGGCCTTCTAGAAGCTCTAGCCCATTTAACCCAAAATGGACTAAGCCCTCCCTTGGTGGTTCTGTCGCGCGTCAAATGTTCGAGTCATTGCTTGAGAATATTTGGGGCGTGACACGTGGCATGCATAATTTTGCTTGCTTTACTCAAGCTCATGCTTGTAAGTGTGCTTTCTGAGCATGTCAACGATCTCGGCTTTAGAATGCGAGCTTAAGAACACCTTTTCCATGTAATAATCTTCCATCCGTTTCCAAGGAAGTTTTGAAGTTTGTGATCTTATTTTGGCCCCGGAACCTTTGTGCTGCAATATCATAGACCTTGGCAGCTTCTTCTTCTTCTTCAGTGAAAGTACCCAACCACACACGTTGATGCTTTTCGTATATTTGTGATCCCCATCGATCATTAGGCCGTGGAATTACTCCTTTGTATTTGGAAGAAGGTAGCTTTTTCGACTTGGCTTCGATGCCATATTCAAAGTGATCAGAAGGAATTGTTGTAGCCATGGACGAGGATGACATTGAATCACTAACCATCTGGTTGGAGATTTGGTGATCTAATAATTTTGTTTGGACAAGAATTAAAATGAATATTAAAGAGGAGAATCACAAGAAGTCTAGAACGTGTAAAACATGTATGGAGAAGTTTAAAATATGTGAGACATAAAGAGAGAAACGAAACAGGACTTAAAGACACTAAGAAAGCAAAGAAAAATGCAGAGGAGGTTCTAGGGCTGAGCGTTGCAGTACTCAGATCAGAAACCCAGCGCCGCAGCGTAAGGCACGACAAGGATTTAGTGCCGCAGCGCTGGGACCTCAGCGCCGTGGCGCCAAAGACTAAAAATTTCTGTTTTTAATCCGAATTTTAAGTTTTGGGAAGTTTAGAACTTCCAAAACAAATAGACTCTTATTCCAATAAAGAATAGGGTTAGTAGACACGAAATAACTCTTATATAAACACTTGTAAACCCTTTAGTTAAGATCAAACATTAAGAGAGACTCTAAGAGAATGGAAGAACTGGGTAAACACTAAGTGCTTGTGTGTGCTAGGGTGGAATCGTCGTTTAAGTGTTCATTGTTCGTGGTAGAGTAAGAGTATACTAAACATTAGGTCCTTTTGAGAGGTCTTCATTAGATTTTCTTTGTAAAATCTCTATGGAGTTAATAAGAGATGTTAGAATCCTTGGATCCATCATAGACGTAAGCAATTGGCTGAACCACGTAAGTGATTGTGTTGTGCTCTTTATTTTCTACTTTGAATTCTTACTATTTTTCTTAATATACATTTTATTCTGGTGCGTAAAGAGGTTAGGATTCAAAATTGAACTTGCGATTCTTTGCTTTAACCAATCTCTAAACGAGAAGGGCGATTCCTCACTTAACACATCTCATTATCATAGAAGTAACTCACATTCATTTTTCTGTCCAATCGTGGTACAAAAGAACACAAATGTATGTACTGTGACAAAAAGATTGAGTTAGGATTATATATATATATATATATATGCGAAGACGAAAAAGTGAGTTGAAAGCTTGCCTGTGATTGTGGGTTTCAAATCTTCAGTTTGTATGAAAATGGAGGGACCTTTTTGAGCCAATTAATGGGAAATCACATAAGTCAAGCAGAGCTTGTTTTGAATGTTCATCTCTTCAATGAAAGTTATAAAAATTGCTCTGTTAAACAGATTTGATCCTTAGTGGCCGTGTCATTTATGATTATTTCCATGCCGTTATCATCTCCCTTTAGACCTTTCTCTTTTTTTAATCTTATCTATAAGTTGAATATTTTGTTTTCATCAATGTGATATATGTGCTTTTTTTTTTAAAGTGATTGAATCCATTGAAAATGAAGTAATAAGGATACAACTTATAAGGTTTCTGATCAAAAGAACAAGGAAATTGCAAGACCAAATAATAATGCATCATTGATGTATGGCTTAACCTTAAAGGAAATTGCAAGACCAAATAATAATGCATCATTGACGTATGGCCTAACCTTATTTACCCCTAACAATGAGGGGGAGACTAATCCCAAAGAGACGAGAAAACTCTTCCTAAAAAAAGAGAATACAGCCCTAACAATAGGAAGCAAAAAAAGAGCAACCCTCATATAGGAGGGGGAGTTACATCAACTATCTAATCTAATAAACAAATACATTACAGGACAATATACAAAATAATGTCCAACCCAAGATCAACACCCAACATTCCTAAAATGGTGGCCAAAATTTTGGCATCGCCAGTAGGTATAGCTCTTAACGGCGGTGGCCGCGGTCCCTCAGGGGAGGGAGTGGTGGTTGGATCTCGAGATCTGCTGTCGAGGGCGATGGGCGGCTACGTGCAAACGAGATGGTGGCCAAAATGGCCTGCTGGTTTCAGTGGGGAACTACGAAAAACAGTCAGCAAATTTCGGTGAGAAGATGTAAAAAATGGTTGGTCAAAGCTTGAAGGTACAACGGCGTCTAACGAGGAGGGACGGTGTCTAACGAGGAGGGCCGTCGGAGGCTGTCCAAACCGTCAAAAACCAAGAGGTCTTCGCTGCTGATGAAGGCTCAAAGACAATCGTCTACGGGCCATCAGTGAGTCCCCGACTTCGCTGTGCTCGATGGAGCAGCTCCTCTTCGGTGTTTAAAGTGGTCGAACCTTCTAAAGAGACTGATGAGGTTGTCAAAAAAATAAATATAAAAAAATAAAATAAAATTAATAAAAGGAGGAGGCAGATAAGAGGAGTTCGGGTGGGGGGCTTTTATTTAGTTTTTTTCTCTTTTTTCCTTGGGGTTCGAGAGCATGTGTTAATATGATATATGTGTTAACAGTTATAAAATGATGAGTAGGGTGAAATCGTGAGAATGGAGAAACGAGATTGATTGAAATTTTTTAAGAAAATATAATGTAAAATTTTTTTTTAAAATATTTTTTTAGTGTCAGAATGGAGGTAGTTTTACTGTCTAGGTTCATATTTGGTGGTGGCTATTGGTATATCACATTTACATAATCCAAGGACAATTTGTCTGTTCTAGCACATGGGAGTAAAAGCATAATAATAAGTTGTGATTCAAAATCTCTATATACCATTATCATTATATGAAATCAAATATCGCAGTAACCCCCTTTGCATTTGCAGTGCTGCAGCAGCTGCAATTCTTATTTTATATGTAGAGAGTTTTATTATAATGAGTTATATAAGTTTTTAGATATATAATAAAATTTTATAATATATTTTAAATTATGTAAAAATTATAAATTAATTAAATAATAATATATAATAATATTATTTATTATATAACGAATCACATAATTTATTAAATTATTATATATATATAAATATATACTCTCTTTGTGTTTGTCATTCTAATAGATTTTCTTACTTAAATTCACTTCAATCTACTTAATGTTTGCTAGCAATTAGCATGTTATGGATGACAAAAGAAGTGTTCAGGGGTCCAAATCTTGGATATGAAGATTGCAATGTGAACATGAAAAACAGGAAGAAAAAAAAAGAATGGATGAGGGCAGGTAATTTGTATCCCCAACCCAGTCTTAGTATATTTATATTACTTGTTATATCAAAGTTGTGCAACATTTATTTCAATACAGAAGAAAATATCTGAAACCCTTTCCTTGCTTTGTTTATATATATATATATATATATATATGATGTTCATCACTTTTTTACTGTGTGTGATGCAAATTGCAAAACCTATATTTGGACTCAAAAAGAAGCCAAAATTCTACTCCTTTGAATCAAGACATCATAAGTCTGAACTTCACTGGATTACAGAAATGTTTGGACTCATGTAATTCATATTAATACAATAAAAAGAAGAAGAAAAAAAGAGAGACATATTTAGGATTTATCCTTTAGTATCCGATGATGATGATGATGATGATGATGGTGATATTGGCTGGGTCTGCTGGCTGAAAAGTGAAAAGGTTGCAATTTGAAAAAAAAAAAGTCCAACAGAGCCGCATAACACAGCCCTAAGTGGTGGCAGTTGGCACAGAATTTATAAATGGTCCAGCTTATTCGTGTTTTATGCTCAAAGCAAAAGCGTCAAAATATTTATCTATTCACAATGTAACTTTAAATGGGCTTAAAACCCCAACAACATTGGGCTCTGCTCTGCTCTGCTCTGCGTATTTTGAAAGACTAAGGACTCAAAAGACATTCAGATTTTAAGGATTTGTTTGTGTCAACCGGAGTAGATTTATATTTTTTAAATAATATTTTAAATTTTAAATTAAAATATTAAATAATTATTAAATAATAAAATAATATAAATTTTAAAATTATTTATAACACTATTTTTTTTAAAAAAATAAAATTTAAATAAAAATCAAGATAAATACAATGACTCGAACATAAAAACATAAAAAACATTCATACCTCGTCAACATTATTACATATAGCAAATTTTGACAAGAAATGAGCCACCCTCTTCCTGCTCCGTCTAACAAAAGATATAAAAACATTATCCATATCACTTAAAAGGGTAGAAGATTTCACCCTTCACACCCGAAAAAGATCGTCGATGAAGGGGTGTGAGAAATTTCACCCCTCACACTTGGCATAATTTTTAATCTTTAATATATATAAATTATCAATCAGAGTCTCTGGAAAACTAAATAACACCGTCACAGTCATGGATAATTATATCAATTTTAATTTATTATATAATTTTATTATTTAATATATTATTATTTAAAATAAAAAAAATTGAGATACAATTTAAATTTATAGGATTATTTGGGTCAACTGGTTAGGGGTCACATAAATGAACCAAAAGAAAAAAAAAACAATATAAAGGAAGTCAAACATCTCGGCTTTTCTATTTAAATCTTTTATTTGTTTTCTTTATCTCTCAATTAACTTCGAGGGCACTCAGAATTTATTACAAAAATCTATATCTTCGTTGACAAAATCTTTTACAGTTGTCATCTATTGTTTTTATAAATTTAGACGATCATTTACTTAGATTTGTAGCTAATCCCATTTAAGAAGCCACCAGCTTATTAATAGCTCATCCAGATACTCAGTATGTCACTTATCGAGACTAAATAAAATAAAATAAAATAAAAGCTAATCTTTAATTAATTCAGATTTACTGAATCCAAAAACCAAACTAATTTATGCTTCATCATTCGTTGAACCGTACAATTTAGGACACGTCCGGACATATGAAATCTTCGAATTAACCAAGACAGAGATACGATCATTCCATTTTAAAATTCCCTAATAATAATTATTTCAATTTTCTGATTAACCCCCCAAAAAAAAAAACATGAGTGAAAGACAAAAGAAGTTCTGATGTTGGCAGCAGATTTGAATTTTAATTAATAATTTTAAAATTTATAAAAATAAATGATAGGTGTAGTGTTGTGTAATTTTCTTTTTTTTTTTTTATGTGAGAGTTGTTTTATTTTTATTATGTAAAGTTTGTTTTGCATTAAAAGTTTTCGGACAAAAATCTTAATTATAAAGATGATTTTTTATAATAAAATTATTTGCATCTTTTAATAAAATAATTAAATTTAAATGTATTTTAATAAAATTATCTTATATAACATTTTAATAATTATTTGATTTTATATCAATAATTTTAAAATATAATATTAACTATTTTAATCGATGGATGATTAAAAACAAAAATAAGAAGTAGACAAAAGAAGAACGGAATAACAAAAATCAAGGTTGTCTACAATATAAAAGGCCATGTCTCTCACGAATTTATCACGTGCCGACCAGTCGTCTCTGTACCTTGGCAGCTTTGTAATTTTTTAACACATTAAGAGACAAAAAAAATGCATGGCCCATCGTGTTTGGTAAAAATGCAGTCATTTTTTTATAAATTTAAGCCTCGTTGTCTTCTTGTACACAAAACTTCCCTTATCTCAAATTCTTGGTATATATATATATATATTTACTTTGGGTGCTTGATCAAATGATTTAATTAGAGAATAATGACCCTACCTAGCATGAGTGTTTTTTCTTTACAGAAGGATGAAAACTCAGTTTAGACTTTAAATGGGTCAAGAAAAGTTCAATATCAAATAAGGGTAAGAAAAATTTTTTTCCCTTAAATTTGGCCTCATTGTGTAATTGATTTGCTAATTTATTGTTTGGTCATACTTAATTTCAAGAATTGGTGTCATATAATCAAGGGTGGAATTAAAATTAGACGAGTGACGGGTTAAATATAAATGTAAAAAATTATATAGGGTTAAAGTTTAATAATATAAAAATTTTGGTGTCAATAAAATTTTTAAAGAGGTTAAATTTATTTTTAAAGTGAAAATATAAATATTAGTTTAAAAAGTTTTATGGGATGTGAAGCTATGATTGCCTAATGTTACAAGTCAGATATTTATTATTAACCTAAAAGATTAATTTATTAAGTAATATTTGCATACTTATTCATATATAACCCAAATTTAGCTAATTTTTATTTAATATGAAATATAACATTTTTATCAACCCAATTATGTTATGCCTCCAGCAAGTCTAATCTAAACTCAATGGACAATTTAACATATATTGTCCTTCTCATTGTTTTTAAATGACTCATATTTTACGTGGTAATTTATATTGTGACTCAAAACACAAAATTTTTAGGACTCACTTGACTTAGATTATCTATTTTTGTTATTTTTTGTGGACTCACTACTCACATGACAATTTCCATTAAGATAATTTTGTAAGCTCATATATGAATAAAAATATAAATTTACTCTGACACTATTTATTATAAGTTGATCGCATATCATTAACTAAAAAATTAAACTGTTAAGTAATATTACACACCCATTTATATATACCTCAAATCCATATAATTTCTACTCAATATAAAATGTAATGCTAGACCTAAGCAAGTATGCCATAATCAATACCATTATAAATAGGGACATAAAGTAATAATTTAGAACAATTTTAACAAGAAAGTATAAAATTAATCTTGCAAGGAATCTAATTCAATATAATTTAGGATCTATGTGTAACATAGATATGCTTCTACCTAATTTTTTAAGTATAATAATTGAAAGTATTTATTAAAAATTATTTATATTTCATAATTAAATATTTATCTAATACTCATTTTTCTATTAAAGACTTGTTTTATTATTAATATTGAATATTCACCTATTAGTTTAATTTTTTGAGTTAAGTAATAAATTAATATAATATATAAGTCAAGGTTTTAAGTTCAAGCTCTCATATTTTTATTTTTATTTTTATTGAAAAATTGGTAATTCAACAATTTTGGTTGAACAAAGAATTGGGATGAATACCAAAGTGGAGAGTCATAAGAAGTCTAGAACGTGTGGGACACGTATGGAGAACTATAAGACGTGTGAGACACGAAGGAGGAAGTAAAACGGGACTTGAAGACGTAAAGGAAGTAAAGAAAACGCGAGAGAAAACTGTCAAGCTTAAGCGCCGCAGCGCCCATCATAGAAGCCTAGCGCTGCGGCGATGGGTGGGATTTTAGCCAACGCTATGGCACCCAAGGACGAGCGCCGCAGCCCCAGAACGCGTAAGGATGTATGTTTTTCATTCAGATTTAAAGTTTTGGGATGTTTTGGATTTTCAAAATAAGTGAACTCATACTCCAACAAAGAATAAGGTTAGTAGGCACGACATACACTCTATATAAACATTTGTAAACCATTTAGTTGAGATTAAGTATTATGAGAGACTTTAAGAGAGGAGAAGAATTAGGTAGACACTAAGTGCTTGTGTGCGCTAGAGTGGAATCGTCGTTTGAGTGATCATTGTTCGTGATAGAATAAAGGTTCACTAAACATTACATCATTTTGAAGGTTCTTCAGATTGAGTTTTCCTTGTAAAATCTCTAGGGAATTATAATAAGAGAGGTTAGGATCCTTGAATCTATCGTAGGCATAGACAATTAGCCAAACTACATAAGATTGTATTATGCTATTTTATATTCTACTTTAGATTTTTACTATTTTACTTGATTAATAAATTATTTCGCTGCGTAAGAGGTTAGGGTTCTAAGTTGAATCTTGAATTCTTCGCTTTAATATAACTTCGAGAGAGAGAAGAGTGTTTTCTCCTTCAATAATTTTTAATTAATTTCTTAATTTTTAATATACAAGACGAAAAATTTACTTAATTTAAATTTATTTAAATTTAAATTTCATATAAAAAAAATTATTAAAATTTATCTTTGATAATAATATTAAACTTTTACTTATCAACTTAACATTTTGATGGAGTGGTAAATTAATATTATAATTAATACTTCTACTTTACAGCAAGTGTAATTAAAAGTTTTAGGACTTTTATATTTAACAAACTCTTAATGCGATATAGACACCATAATTGCAACTATACAAGTCGATATCTTGTTTCCTCAAATTTGAATTGTGATTAAAATACTTGTTAATTATAGTTTTGGTTTATTAATACTCAAAACTTCAAGATTTTGAAGAATCACAAGTATCATTTGCTAACTTCTGTCAAGGATAGAAAGGATTATTTTTTCTCAGTACCCAAGCAAAATATATTCTTTATATAACCAAGCAAATATATTGAAACGTAATATGTTTCTCTGAAGTGTAGATGTTTAAAGTTGTCATATGAAAAAAGCACGAGAAATTGCCGCTTTCGTCTTTATTTTATCTTTATTTATTTATTAAGTTTTTTATTTTTTAAAAATATTTTATTATTTTTTGTTATATTTTTATTTTTAAAATGTGATCATTTACATCCTAAAAAGACTGCTTGGTTATTTAAAAAAATCAAAGACCTAATAAATAAATTAAAATAAAATAATTCAAAAATATTTATAAAATACTTATTCAGTCAAAAATTCAAAATAATGAGATCTCTTAAAAAGTTTTTTTTTTCTAATTCAGACATCTTTTAAAAAGTTTTGTTTCAAAAAAAAGACATCTATATATAATTTTTTTATTCCAACATACAGTTACATGTACATAAAGTTGTTAAAAGTCAATTTTTTCAACTCTTTATATAATTGATTTTTCTAAAAGAAATTGTTTCTATAAATAAGTTGCATATTCAATTAAGTTTTTTTGTTTTTTTTAAATATATGAACGTTCCAACTTATTAAAAGTAATATTACATTTTTTAAATAGTATTTCAAATTTTTTTAATTTTAAGTTGATGTGTTAAATAATTATTAAGTGATAAAATTGTATAACTTATAAAATTACCCATTATACTATTTCACCACCTAATGATTATTTGATAAGTAATGTTAGATATTTTAAAATTTTATCCCAAATTGAATACTAAAAATAATGTGTCAAACAAAATTGAGTAGTGAAATAGTATAAATTTTAAAATCATTTATTACACAAAATATTTTTTTAACATATCACTTTTAAGATCTAATTTAGGATAAATTTTAAGATGTTTAATATTACTCTTATTTGATACATTATTTGGGACAGAAAAATTTAGGATATCATTTAAGAAGTATAATATTATTCATAAATAAATATTACATATTTTAAAATTGTATTCAAAATTGTATTCTAAATAACGATGTGCAAATAATTATTAAGTGTAATAGATAATTTTAAATTTTATACAATTTCATTATTCAATAGTTATTTGATGCATTATTACTTGAAATACAACTTGTAATGTATAATATTACTATTATTCATACGATGTGTTATCCTAAATAATATCTTAAATTTTTTATTTCAAGTGATGTGTTAAATAATTATTAAATGATGAAATAGTATAATAAATAATTTTAAAATTTATAATAATTTTATCACTCAATAATTATTTAATATCTCAATTTAAAATAAAAAATTCAAATATTATTTAAAAGATCTACCATTACTCGTTCTAAATACTAATTATTACAATTTCAGAGTATCCAAGTGCAAGATTGCAAGTGCAGATTCCTTAATAATGAACAAAAAGACCAGATGCAAGCTATAGAGAGTTTCACGACGAGATAAGTGGTGCGGGTGAAGCACGAGACAAAACATGTGGGATTATGCTGTGTTTATAGGCTAATTATCCCATTAATGCACTTTAATTTTTGTTGGGTTTGTACAAGTCACTCTCTCTGATTCTATGCCATTGTTTTCTTGAGTTTTGAGCTTTCATTTACATGTTTAAATAAAATAATGTGTTAACCATGTAATTGTCTCCCCTTGTTTCTTCGTTTTATGTTCTCGAGGACATTTGCCTGTCAATCTTGTAACTTATGAGTTCTCCATTAATTGGTGCACAATTTATTCACTATTATTATATTCTAGATTGTACTGATAAATGGTTTTATGATTCGTTGAATGGCAATTAGTTTTATATCTCATCGTCGTGGTCTTTATTATTATAATTATTCTTGAGTATCGGAGTGTCTTATGCATATACCAAATCTCAAAAATTCTTGAATTGCTCAGAAAGGGACCAGGAAAAATCATTAGCTGTAAGCAAATTCCAGGAACCACACCAACTTCAGCTGGCACAATGCCAGAGACAATGACTTATGAGGTGGGTAAACCATTTTCCTATTTCTTTGGCCATAGAATCCAAATTTCACCTATATGGATGATCAGAGAGCATACTGGTTAGTAAAACCATAAAGGCATGATGGCACCTCTATGAGAAAATGCAGTCAAACAATTACTAAGACATGACAGGAAAACATCAGAGCTTCTTCAAGGAAATATTGATAACATTAATATTAACATAGTCATGAAAACATGGCAGCAATGCAGTTGCATTAATGCCCAAATATCTAAGATAAATTAAAGTTTTTGGGGGGTTTTCTTATATATAATATATTTTAAATAAATGTCAAATTTTCACCATTTCATGAATGGCCGACCAACTATCTTGGTGGGTGAAAACAGAAACCCACATTAATTTTGATGAAGATGATGAGGTGGCACAAACATAGAGAGTGTTTAGGGGGGCTAATTGTGACAAATAATTTTCTTTTCTGTGAACTTTGGATTGGACCACTCTTCTCATTATATAAGAAGGTATAGCCCTTTGCCTTTTCCCTCACATCAAAACACTACTACTACTACTTAGTCGTTCGAACTTATTCAGGCTTTGAAACACTCTCTTGCTTTGTCTCTCTCTCTCTCTCTCTTTCACTCACTCACTCACTTACTCACTCACTCACTCAAATCTTAAAGAGAAGAAACTTTGATACAAATTACAATGGAGATGAGAAGTGCTGCTGCTGCTGCTGCTGCCATGAAAGGCTCAAAGAAGAAGATGTTATGCAGAAAGCTTGGAGGGTATCTTAGACAACAAAAAGGAAGGCTATACATTATCAGAAGATGTGTGGTCATGCTCCTTTGCTGGCATGACTAAATTTAATATGCTATTTCAAATGGAGTTCCTAGAGCTCTAGCTTTTATCATTTGCCTTCCTGGCCTATTCTCTAAATATTTCTTTGCTGCAGAGACGAAGTGATATTAGTGAAGTGAAGCATTCGTCGAACGTTTCTGTGGAATTTGCAGCAAATATTTTGAGCTCCATCTCTTCTTCTTCTTTTGGCTCTTTTAAATGTAAATAGCAAAGAGAATTGTTTGGGGATTATCAGATAATTATTAGCTTCAATGCAAGGCTTTGTCAGCTTGAGCTTTTTATGTCCACTGAAACGATATTAGAATCAACTGCTAAATCAATTTCAAATTCATTTAATTTGTGCCTTATTTTCTATTTCTCCCAAGTTACGTATACATGCATACTATAATATTGCAGAACAGCTTTAGTTCTTTCCACTGCTATTTACATCATTTTGTACATTAGCTAACCATTGAGATGATTAAAGACTCTGAAGAAAAATCATTGAAAACTTGGTAAAAAAAAAAGGAAAATAAAAAGAAAAAATAAGAAGAATTGTTATCTTTGAAAGAGAATTAAGAGAATGATAAAAGGGAGGGCAGGGATGAGTCAAGGAAGCCTGAGAAAAACTAAAGCAAAATAATTTAAGATGGATATAAAGGTGCAGTGTGAAAGAAACAAAGGAAAGGAAGCTGGAGATATATGTTAATTCCCAAAAAGAAGAAGAAGAAAGAAGAATGTAAGATGGAGTTCAACATAAAAAGTGGTGATGATATTTTACTAGCTAAGTTGTGTCTTTTATGTAGGATCCATTTGGTGTGGTCTTGTCAACTCTAATTAAAGATGGCTGTATTCAAGTGCATGTTGAAAGTATTGGTGATCACATGTGTTGTTGTATCCAATGATAAGACTACTTTTTCAACTTATTTGAGTTGGCTCTAACAATTTAGAGTCTCTTCTTCTTTTAATCAATCACACTTTATATAGTAAAATGTGTATTTAACTTATTTATGTTAAATTCATTTATAATTCAATTTAAATATTTATTAAAAGAAATTTATTTGTATATATATATATAATTTGGCTCAAAAAATTATATATTTTTAATTTTGTATTATATTTTAAAAACATAACCAAAAATAAAATAAAATAAAAGTAAAAAAATATAAAATATATATATATGTATAACAGAAAAATTAGAGACTCTACAATAGATTCCCTACTTGCAGTAGGATGACTCTTCTATAGTTTTATATTTGTTCTCGTTTGGACGGCTTCTTCCTGTTTAATTTTCTGTGTCCCCATCATTTTTTTTTTTTAAAGTTTTACACACATTTACTTTATTTTACCTTTTGTTTAGAGTATTTCTTTGAATTTTACACTTATATTTTATGTAGTGAAAAAAAAAAATGGATTGCTTTTACTTATAATTATGTCTCTTTTAACTTACAGAAGGTAATGACATTAAATCAGTTTATTACAAAGTAATCAAATTTTCACAATTCACAACTTTTTTTTTTGCATTAAAGAACATAGTAAATAACGAGACGTTGATGGGTGCCAATATTTGAGGTTCATAGTTAGCATTTGTTCATTACTTAAGAATAGACAAAGATTTAAGAAGCTCTATATGAAATTGCTAGGTTTTGTCTTGTCAGTTGACAATGATTTAAGAAGCTCCATATGATCATATAGCTAGGCTTCTATTAATAGGGCTTTAGATGTGAGATTTACTTGAATACATCAAGTATATGTAGCAAAGACAATAACACATGATGAGAAATCATATTAAATTTGTTTAGCTACATTAGCGAAACGACACAGTCGAATTTCCTACCTTTTTTCCAGTTTGTCTAGTCAATTTTTGGCTAAACATTAACATACTATGGAAAACCCGCCAAAACTGATTGCAAAATCAACTAAATTTTTGAAAGTGGTCATCAAGAATTGAAAGGTCATGTGTCTAAAGTAACATGCATTTGTTTTACAAGTAATGAATTAATTAAGGCCGTTTAATTATTACTGTCTTGATTACACAAGGATTATTTCAAAAGAACAGATGAATAATATGGAAAGAGCTTGACAAAGAATAAAAAAATTTGCAAGAATTGTAAGTACCGATGCTTAATGTGAATCAATATTATATATTCAAGTAGAGCTAGTAAGTAAGTGTTGTGCTGATGAAGTAGAATATTATTAGGAGACAAAGTCTATGCAAAGAATGTGAACATGCACTCATATTATTGATTATTTATACACTGTAGGGACTGAAAGTGGAAGCAAAAAGGGAAATGAAAAAACAAACAAATAAATAATAGAAAATAATGTAATCATTGGTTTCCATTTTATGCAAGAGCTAGAATGATTACAGGGAGTAAACCATTATTAGGCAAATGTACTAAGAGGCAAGAGTCATAGAGCAGTTTACAGTTATGTATATGGTGGATTTTTTTTAAAAAAAAAATTAAAACCAGAGACTTTACTAATAGAATTAGTCTTCTGGAGAGGGAAGGGCATGCTTAGTTACTTACCATGCAGAAATTGCAGAAGCAGATGCTTTTACAACTCACAAAAAATGTGGGTTATTTCCCTTTTGTGATGGATTCTGATGTAAAAAATGTCATTGAGCTGATTCAAGGTGAGCTGCAGTTACTTGAGGAGATCAAATAGACAATCAAGGAAATCCAAGGAATGATGCAAGGAAGCCATTACATGGAGTTTAGGCATGTAACAAAGTCTTTTACTGAAATGGCACAGAAATTGGCCAAAGTTGCTTTTAAGCACTCTAATGTAAAAATCTGGAGGGACCATTTTCCAGTTGCTGACAAATGAATTTATCATCTTTTTACAAAAAATAAAAATAAAAATCATACAGTGCATTTTCATGACATAATTTTCAAACTGTTTTATTGTATATTTTAAATTTTGTAAGGGAAGAAAAAAAATTTGAGATACATGATGAGGGTCAGAGAGAAACTATTGTTCTTGTATTGTAATCATAATTCATACACAAACCCTAAAAAAGTGATAAAATTTGATGAAAGTGAACACTTGTGCACGTGCAACGCGTGTGAAGTGAACATAACTCCACTCCGCTGCAGATAAGTCAAAATCTAACAGTGGTTTGCTTTGGACCCCAGAGGAGTAATAAATCAAAAGCTACAAAGCAAAGAAGCTGTTTCTTCTTGTTCTTGTTCTTCTGGTTTTTTGGGGTCGGTTGTGGGGGATATCTGTAACCAAAAGGTCCTGACAGAAACCTCATCTTCTTTAATGATATCACCAATCAGAACTTGACACCTCATGCTGCGAAGACTAACCACACTTGTGTAGTTGTGTTTGTATTGGTCAAATTTCAAACTGCAGCTTTAACGCATCCCTACCCACGTGCACCCGTTAAAGAAATTTTTTAAAAATAACTCTTATTTTATTAGGTTATTCTTTTTTAACCGCATATAAAATTTTAATTTTTTATAATCAAAATAATTACAATTGAATCTTTTTACGCATATTTTTTTCTCTCCTTATTTTCTAAATTTTTTTCTTCGATTAATAATTTATATTATGATAAGTACTAGTATAATAAGTATATATTATAAAAAATTGATAAAAAATAACTTAAAAGTCCAAATTTTTTTATGAAAATGATCAATCCTAAGCATCAGTTGTGATGGCCCTAGGTTACGTGTAATGTACATATACCTGTGCATAGCATGTAGCATTGGCACGGAGCATGCACTATATGTGGCACATACACGCCTGTGCACTGCACATCTCATATGTATACACATTGTGACATGCGCACGCCATATACACTATAGGCATCGTGCATGCATTTGCGTACTGCACGTAACCTAGGGTTGTTGTGGCCAATGCCCAAAATCAATTGTTTTCATTACTTAGACTTTCAAATTATTTTCACAATATTTATTAATTTTGTAAACATATATCATAACATCAATCATTAATTGAAGGAAATTTTTTTAAAAATAAAAAGAGAGAAAAATATGCAATAGGAATAAAAGAGTCTAATTTTTAATCTTTTAGTTACAAAAAATTAGAAAATCATGTATAACTAAAAAAAAGAATAATTCATTAAAATAAGAGTTATTTCAACAATTTCCCGAATTAAAATTTTCCCATTCTCTATCTTCCACATAATTTTGTTTTATTTTATTAGGATAATATTTTTTTTATTCTTTTAATATATTATAAATAGACGGTTTTTTTTATAATGTATATCACATTACAAAATACAACATAATTAACAACACTATTATTAAAAGAATATAATTACCATATCTTTATATTTTAATTAATATATTTAATTAATGACTATATTTATTAAGTAATTATCAATTTTTTAATTTTTATTGATACGATAATTGTGCAGTACTAATCAACAATTAATACATTAGATACTACTTCAATTAATATATAAAATATGCAATTTAATTATGTAAGTATAAATTATTGTTTATTTTTATACTAGATTAAAAATTTAAACCCCACTTCTCATATGGAAAAATGAATTTGTCAAATAATCATGTTAAAAATATATGTGTGCATAAATAAAAAGTTAATGTTACATATCTGGATCAGATCTGTGATTTTCTATAATTTTACTTTTTTTATTTTATGATAATATTTTTTCAGTATTTAAAATTTATTGGTTCAAATTTAATGGTGCATAAAAAGTTTGGTACAATACTATTTAAAAATAGTTGACGCCGGTAGTAGAGGACGACTTAAAAGAGCATAGAACTATTTTTGGTGGAACTTAATTTATTATTTGATAATAAAAGTTATTGATATTTTTGTTTAACAAAATTTGACTACTTGTACGCATATAATTATATTTGTCTTTTTAATTGTTTATTATACAAATTTATTTTGTGTTTTTTTTATTTGGACTGCAAAATTGCTTTATTTTGAATGAAATTAATATTTACACATTTAAAAAAAAATTAATAATGTGATTCAAAAATCACGAAACATTTGTACTATGCCAATAATATTTGCACGGTTATATTTTTGGGTGGACATGCCTTGGACCATTTTCCTCAAACTCCAAAATATTTTAATTTAATAGTAAAATTTTATAATTTACTTTTTAAAATAAATATTTTTATAATTTGATCACCCAAAATTCGAATTTGACACTAAAACACCATATTATTAAATTTTAATTTTATGTAATTTTTAACTTTAATATTTAGTTCTTTGTATTCATATATAATGTTATGCATAAAGTGGAATAAAGTAATCTTGTTATACTAAATTATCATCTTCATAATGTTATTAAGTTGCTCTTTGTTTTTTTTTTTTTCATTCTTATAATGTTTAGTGTTATAGTGAATCTTAATTCATTACACTACGTATTTTTTGTTATTATCATATTAAATATTCATAATAGGACGATCTAAAGTGTTATGTTATTTAATTTTACATATCGATAAATTCTGTTCTTTATTCACCGAATTCTAATTTAAGTATTACTGTCAACACCTTGCAATCTCTATAGCCCAGGAAAATATTATGCTATAAGTTAAAAAAAATATATAAAAATAGATTTTCAAATCGAAAAATTGACAGTTTAGTTTTTTTATTTTTATTAAATTACTCATTTAATTTTTAGTATTTTAAAAATGACTAATTACGTCATTTAAGAACGTTTTTGCTTCCATTTTTATTTCATCCCTGAAATATATTCTTTTCTACCATTTTCATTCTTAAAAAATGATCATTTTCATTATTAAAAAATGATCATTTCGTCTCTAAATAACGCAATTAATAATTTTTAAAATGTTAAAAATTTAATAAATAATTCAATAAAAATATATAGACTAAAATAACACTTTCTCTTTTTTAAATAATTTACCAAAATTTTGTCCTCATAATACACCTGTCGAGATCTCATAATCTCAATATCTAGCTTTGCATGTTTCTATAAGTTAAATAAGGACATAATTTGACACTTAAATTAGTCTCAAATTTCCTACTTGAATAATCAAGTTACCTTTTCGGTATTCAATTTATCAATAAATACAGTGTGATAATTTACTAAAATGCTAGAAAAATTGTTAGTACAAATAAATAAATCAATTATATTTTGTTTTAATGAAAGAAAATAAATCAAAACTCAGAGACTTATTAGTTAACAATTATCCACAGATATAATTTCTCTTTGGCTAAGTTTTGTGTTTCCTTAAACTTGCATTTATGCTTAGGATATAAAATCTTGTAGGACAAGGGAATGGGAAGGCCATTGTAGGGTATTCAGCCCATATAATCATATTTTTAAAAGAATAATGTTGTATTTTTTAAATAGTATTTTAAAATTTTTTAAATAATATTTTAAATAATTATTATGTGATGAAATAAAATGTTATTGTTATATGAAATTAATCAACACTAGGTTTATATAAAAAATATTATTTCGAATAGGAAATATATATGGTATGGACTTATTAGATAGATTTTCAGATAATGTGATAAATCTGTTCTAAACAAAATTCTTCATATTGATATACTAAGCTATAGATTTAACTCAATGTTTGAAAAGAAAGTGATGTCCTCCCGATGAGGAAATATCCATATTGTGTAATGCTAATGCGAAAAGAAAATGGAATTAATTTTACTCACTGCTCATATATTAACTAAATAAATTTTAATTAAAAAAAAAATTTCAGGTGACAATTCTGACGAGTATCTTCACTCCATAAAAGACTTGGCCGCCCATTTAACAAATAAGTGAAAAGCCGCATTTGCTTCGCGTGAACAAAAGAAACCGAATTATCCTCAACAGTAGCCAAAAGCCTCGAGATTGATTCCAGCAGATGGCCCTCGAGACCGGAGAACCTTCGCACCATAAGGCAATCCACCGCCTGTTTGCAATCAGATTCGGCGAAGAGAACAGTTTATGCTGTTTGGACTTAATAATTATATTAAAGTATGAATTTGAGATAAATATTAACAAAGAGTCAACAATAATTTTGTACGCGAAAGTTGTAGAAGAGAAGAGTAAAATAGAAAGTTGAACACAACAAGAAAAGGTAAAAAAGCGGAGATAACACTAGATTGTAGTGCCACGGTGCTGCAAACAAAGCTGATAGCACTACTTCGTGCTGTGACCAGTGGCGATGCTAGACCTTGGCGCTACAGTGTCCAACTTCAAAAAACTTTCATTTTTGTTTCAAATTGACTTTTTTGAGTGAATTTTTAAATTTTTACGCATAAGCACTCTTATTATAAATAAGTTTAAGAATTCTTAAGACTTTGTAAATACAATATAAACTTTTATAATCCCTTAAGATTTATTAAGCATTAAGAGAGAATGAAAAATTAGGTTGATACTAAATACTTAGATGCAGTAGGATAGAATCATAGTAAGTGTCTTTGTTTTGTGTAAACAAAAGAAGTATTAATAGATCATTTGAGAGTTTTTTATATTGTATTCTTTGACAATTTCTTGAGAGATCTCGTGGTAATTTATAGTTTTGTGAATTTTAATAAAAGAGGTTAGGATCCTTTAATCTATCGTAATTTTAAGCATTGCCCTGAACCACATAATTGATTGTGTATATTCTTTTTTGTAATCTCATTCTTATTCTTACTCTTATTTTACTTGTGTTTAAACGCTTTCATAATAATTGAGTATTAGAGTAAAGGTTAATCACTAAAAGATATTAGTGTGAAGCTAATATCCTTCAACACAGGCATATTCAAAACATTCTATAGTTCTGCAAATAAACTCATACATTCTACCTAGAAAGGAGAATAAAAGGCAGTGAAGGATTTTTCTGTGGCCATGATCACTACTCTCGTTGAATCACATTGCAGCTACCCTACTTCGATAAGATTCATGTCCGGGTTCACAGCTGCATGAACATTTAGTTTATACTGTCTAATTGAAGGAGCACACTACTATAATTGTACAGAATCATCTTGGATGGTAACTTGATTCAGTTGATCTGATTTAACAATTTTTTGCAACTCTTACAAAAATAAACCAACTTTCTAAATTATAGAATTAGCCGATGATGATGATACCAAATGATCGTATAAAGTTTTAGAGAGAAAAGGAAATATGCAATTATCTTTGTAAGTGTGTTATTCGTAGGATATAAATGTGTACATTATAATTTTTAATATTATTTTATTTACATATCTTATATACAAATCAATGCAATAAAAATAAAAATTTAATTTTCTATTACAATATACATATTTTAAATGTAAGTCTATTACACTAATAGAACTAGAAACTCACCCTAAAGTGTTGCTAATTAATTTTAGTCCAAAAACATGATAAAATTATTAGAACTAAAATGATAACTTTTTATTTTAACAGGAATACCAGCTCGAACTCTTACTTTTCTCTATATCATGTGTAAATTCAATATGCAACTTCTGCAAATTGTTTTTCAAAATGGCTGAATGTTAACTAAGTAAAATAAGTCTCACTTTTTTACTTAGTCATCCATATTTCTCACACACAGCCCATTATTTCCAATTGTCGTCTCTTTTTGTTTTTGCTAACACTTAGACAAATGTAAATTGTAACTTTAATAATTCAATTTTCTCTTCATCAAATGCCACTATTATCTTTTTTTTTTTATAATTAAAGAATTATTATAAATGCTAAATCCAGCAGATATTACAAAAGAATAATCAAATGAGAGACATTACCCCTCCTAGCACTCTTAATTACATTTGCCAACCAGCTGTAATGTGGTCTATCATTGGCTATTGATAGCATTTATACATCGGATTCAGACAATATCTTTGATATTTTGATAAATATAACTAGTAGAGGGCGTTTTTTGTTGGAAGACAACTAGATTTCGCTCTTTTCAAATACAATAGATTGTAGCACAGAACGAGACTCTTCTAATCTTGCTGAGCATAGTTTTGCCTTGAGTTTTCCTATAGAGAAATGAGATCACTCGTTACCATCTATCTGGGCATTGATTGAGTTGGCACGCCATAAGTACTCTGTGCCATATATCATTACTAAACCTGCATTGGAAAAATAAGTGTGAGATGGTCTCTTTGTCACACCCGCAAAGAGAACAATCATCTGATGGAATAATCCCCCATTTTTTGAGTCTCTCCCTTATAGATAATTTGTCCTTCAAAGCTAACCAAGTAACGAAGTTGTGCTTAGGAATATGTTACGTCCCCCATATCAGTTTATACCATCCCACCTTAGCACCGTTTGTTTTGAGACTCTTCCAAGCACTCGCAATAGAAAACTTTGCATTGGGGCTTGCCGTCCATGAAATTCTATCATCTCTTTCAGCAATTGAAATTTTGTTCCGCAGATATTCCCATACTTGAGCAGTGTTCTCGTCCAAAGGATCAGGGAGATTCCACTGACCATGGTTTCATAGATCATTAACCTTAGCATCCCGTGGAATGTTCGCGTCAAAGATGTTAATGTGGGGAAATTTATCCATAATAGATTTCCCACCCAGCCATGGGTCTCACAAAAAATAGAAGGATTTTCCGTTACCCAAATTATATGAGAACAATTGTTTTATGTGACTTCTCACTTCAAGGATTTTCCTCCATGTCCAACTGCAGTCCATTAGCTTTGTGATACCCCAAAAACTTAGCTTCCGCAGTATGTTATCAGTTACCCACTTTGCCCATAAAGAGGTTTTCACAGCAACTAGCTCCCAGATGTGCTTAGTAACTGCTGCTAAATTCCACAACCTTATAGATTTAATGCCTAAACCACCTTTTTTTTTCCTTTGCATACCTTAGTCCAGCCCACTAAACCTCGTTTCCCCTGTTGGTTACTTCCATGCCATAAGAAATTTCGGCATTTGTTTTCAATTTCTTTGGTGACTGACTTAGGCAAGGTGAACATAGAATATCAGTATACATGCATATTCATTATGACCGATTTTATTAGTTGCAACCTCCCTGCATAACTCAAATATTTCACAGTCCAGTTAGAGATTCTTGCGGTTATCCTATTAATAAGCTCCTGACAGTGATATTTCTTCAGTCCACTTGAAATTAGGGGAATACCTAAATATTTGATAGGTAACATTCCTTGTTAGTACTAGGTGATTTGCAGGATTGTCTCTTCGATATCCTGAGGTACATTTTCAAAGAAGATGAAACTCTTGCTAGCATTAAGGTATAACCCTGAAACCATTAAAAATTCATCGAGTACTTGCTTAAAATGTCCTACCAACCTGTCTTAAAATGCCACTAAAGCATCCTTTTATATTGCAAATAATTTGTAATATAAAAGTCTTAAGAATTGCCGCATGCCACCTATATCAGCGCCATTACACGCATGGGCTTAAACTAGGGCTTCACCCATTTTTATGAAATTGATTTTTGAAAACAAACAATTATCAAATCAGAACCACCACATATAAATAAATATTTAAAAAAATGCTAATTCATCAGAGCCACCATACAGATACACAATAATTAAGTAATTAAGGCTTCACCTATTTATATGTAATTGATATTCGAAAATAAACAATGATCAAACCAGAACCACCACACGCATGCAAACGTTTAAAAAATGCTAATTCATCAGAACCACCACATATATGCACAATAATTAGGGCTTCACCCATTTACATGCAATTGATCTTTGAAAATAAACAATTATCAAATCAGAACAACAACACACATGCAAACATTTGAAAAATACAAATTCATCAGGACCACCACACATGCATTATAATTAGGGCTTCACCCATTTACATGCAATTATCATATCAAAATCAATACATGAAAATATACACAAGTTTACAAAAAAATTCATATTTAAACTTAGCAAAGTACGAAATCAAAAAACAAATAAGTTTTTGTGTTAAGAAAAACAAATAAGTTTACAAAAAATAATATCTTTTTTTCGTTCGTTAAATCACCCAAAAAGTTTCATCATCTTTCTCGGTCATACAAATATTGTTTAAGAAAAAATAAGATGCAACCACTCAAAACTTCATGGTGAAAATCAAGCAATCCCTTAAAAAATGAATATTCAGTTTTGTGCCAAAAAAAGGAACCAACCTGAGTTTATTTTTACGGCGTTTGGCGTCTCCTCACAATGACTCTTCAATCATCTCTTGCATCACTTTCATGGTGATGTGTCGTTGCGTTTCAGGTACATGAATCGTCTAGTTTGAATATGGTTTAAATGTTAGTGTGTGTGTGGTTTAAGTGTAAATCATTTGTTTCAATAAGCAAAAGTGTGTGTGTTTTAGTAAGGGTGAGAAAAAAAATGAAAATCAGATTGGTCTAAACTGGCCAGTTCAATTCAGTTTTTGTATATAAAAAAACCATTCAATTTTATCAATTAGAAGAATTGAAAAACCTGACTGGTTCTAGTCCTGTTACATACATAACCAGAACCGAACAAAAAAAATTAGTTTGTTGCATTATTAATATTTTATAATAAATTATATAAAATTAGAATATAATTTAATATTAAAGGTAGCTTTAGCCCGCTTGGTTAAGTGTAGAGAATATTACTTTCTAGTCGCGAGTTTGAATCTTGGTAAAATTTTTAATTATTAATATTTTTTAACTTAAAAATATTAAACGAAAATATAATTCAATTCTAAAATGAGCTTCAATTCAATTGGTTAAGTTGAGTTAATAGCACACCATAAGTTTAAGGTTCGAATCTAATAGGTTGATTTTTTTTTTGAATTATTAGTATTTTAAAATGTAACTCTATATATAAAAAAAAAAGAATGCTTATTGATATCTAGCCTTAACTCAATTGGTAGAGGGAGGCAATTACCTCCTAAGTTTGAATCCCATATCTTACTTTTTTATAATTATTAATATTTTAAATGTAAGATAAAAAAAAGTAGAATATGAATATACAATAGGGTAAACCATTACTATTTGCCTATAATAAAAAAAAATTAGAGATTAATTAAAGTCTCTTAAGATAGATGAATAGTAAATGTAACATGATCATCTACAAGTTTAACATCAAGTAATTAGTTTTAGTCTTAATTAAATTGATTAAGGTAGAAATATTAAGGCTAATAGTTAGGTTTAATAAGTAATTTTGAAATTTATATTATTTTATCACCCAATAATTTCTTTACACATCAATTTGAGATAAAAAAATTTAGAATATTATTTCAAAAGTGTAGCATTAATTATAAATATATATTATCTACCTCATAATGTAACTTTGACCGATGCTCTTTTAATTTGGGATATCATTTATAAAATCTAATTATGTTGTATGAAATTAAAAATTACTTTCTTTTCTTTCCGGCATTCTTTGTGCATTACCTTCATATACAAGATCTAAGGTTTTCAAAGTATTTATTAAAATTTTAATGTATTTCAAAATTTAAAAAACAAATCGACATTATAAAAAATTAAATGATATATTAAATACAAAAATATATATTTTTAAAAATAAAAAGTATATTAAATATAAAAATAATTTTTATCATGAATATGGTAATATTTGTTATTATTATCTAAATTAATCTATAAAAATTTCATACTCATAATGTGTTTTTACCAAGCATAAATGTTTTATTTTGTTTGTTTGTTTGAATTAGTGTTAATTGCAGAACTATAAGCTCACTATTGCTTAGAATTTGAAGGTTGATCTAAAGCTTACTAAAAGTACTACATGATATAGTATGCTTAATTTTTTTTTAATCTAAGAATATTTAGGTTCTTTTTTATAAAAAAAGAAAGTATTTTATTTTTTAAAAATAATATTTTACACTTCAAAGTCCTAATAACTACATTATGTAGATTTAAAAAAATTAATAAATATTCAAAATTAAAATAAACTAAAAGACAAAAATACATTTACTAGAAAATTAAAAACTAAAATGCACTAAGAGCAAAAAGTACTAAAAATCATAATGCACTAAAGGATAAAAACACTAAAAATAAAAGAATACTCACTTTCTAAAGTATTTTATTAAATTTAAATTTAAAAATATAAAATAATCATATGAAAAGACTAGTATACCCTCAAGAACTGATTTTTTCTTTACTTTTAACACACGGATAATAGAATAATATGAAAAAAAATTAAGAGAGTAAGTAATTCATATGAAAGACTATTGAAGACAAAATAACAAATTTTCATTTTAAATCTCTTTTGGGTACGACAGCTATCAAAAATAAAAATAAAAATTCCTATTTTCCAATGAAGTGTTGTACTTATTTGGTTATATCGCACATTTATATAATATAGAGTGATGTTACACATTTTAAATTATAACTTAACTTAAAATGTAATGAGTAATAATTAAATAATAAAATAATATAAATTATAAAATTATTTATTATATTTAATAATTATTTTAACATATTATTACTTAAAATATAAATTTAAAATATATAACATTACTCCTTAACATATGACAGCTTTTTGAATTAAAGATTTTTGATCTCATTATTTAGGTACAATTATTTTCTACAAAATTTTGGATCTCATTAATTAAGATATGGTCCAATTAATTGTAATACTGTCTAAAAATTATTAGAATTAAAACAGAAGGATCATGTAGCTGTAGCCCACTGAAAACCCCTCCGGGAAACTAGAGGGCCTCGTTGTATATAAATGTTGTTGTACCATCAATAATACAAGAATCTCACAATAAGAGAAGGAAACTTTTTATTTTTGGAGAACACAAAAGATATATATATATATTTTAAAATCTTTAGAAAACATAGATATGAAGTACTAGTACTATAAAATAATTCAAATATGAAAAAAAAATTAAAATTTGTTGTTGTTGTTTTCAATTAATTTGTAATTAAAAATGGATAAATGTTATTTACCCTCTTATTAGATTCGTTAATTATCAAAAACTTTTATAGTACTTGATAATGTTCAAAATTTTTCTATTGTTATAACTTTAATAGTATAAATTAAATTTAAAAAGTATAATAATATTTTTTAATTAAAAATCAACAATTACTTCTATATGGTACTAAACAGTAAAAATATACTATGTAAATAATAAAGTTATATTATTATATTTTTTAAAGATATTATATTATGAATTATTATTTAATATAGATATTTATATTTTTGTTAAAATACAGATATTTAATATTATTTGTTATATTAATCTAACAAATAGAAGCAAGTCATTAATCTTAACACAATATAAATTTATTGTTTATACTATATTATTTAACTTTTTAAAACTATGTTACACGGTGCTAATTTTATTGTTTATATAATATATTGTTACTATTTAATGTTGTATAGATGCAATTAGTAATTTTTTAAATAAAAAATATTATATTCTTATAAAATTAATTTATATTATTATAATTATAACGACAAAATATTTTTTGATATTATCAAAGATTAGAGGAGTTTTTAGTAGTTAGAAAATCTACTAAGAGCTAAATAGTACATTTCCTTTAAAATTTTATTAATGATCTACATATTGAGTGGATTTTATGATATTTTCCTTCCACATAAAGTTAGTGGTTAGAAATTCGTATTTGCAGTCGGTGCCCTAGCTTGCTCAAATCGATTTTCTTTCCCGTAGTACTAATGAATGTAGACACAAAGTGGAAATATGATTTGATAGCATGCACTAGCTATTTTGTGTGTGCTCCAAATAAAGATATCAAAAGAGTGTAGTAACAAGTATCCCACTAACCTAAGCATACATACATGGCTTTCGGATGTGGATGTCAATCAAACTTTTTGTTGTGCTCCATTTTGCTTCTATACAAGATAATGCATGTCTTCGAAATTCATCAGCTACATTAATTTGCTGCTGCTCAACAGGGTTTGCAGATAAAATTTCCTCATCTTTCAAAACATGTCTTTTTCTTGAATATCGATAATTTTCAGTCAGATATCTTGTGAAACCCTATTTTTATATATTATGTGCAGTCCAAGATTCCGAGTCCAAATTTTTGAACGAGTTTTTACTTTCGATTATATAGCTAGAGAGTCTACTTTTATCGCTTGAAAAGATTCTAACTCACGCCTCCAATTGAGTCATTAGATTCTCTCTTTTTCAAATAGTCGTTTCATGTTTGGTATTGGTCACTGTTTTTTTAACCTTATAAAATTAATGGGAGACAGCTGAAAGCCTATTCTTAATCAAATTTCTGTAAAAACCTATAATAACAACGACAACACGAAGAGACGTGATAAAAAGAACGACGTTTGAATTTAATGGACCCCTCATTGAACAAATAAAGATCTACAGCAAAACACACAACATTGATACAATAATTTACTTCCAAATTACATCATTTCTCGAACATGTCCTTTTAAGCAACAGCAAACTATCACAATCAATCAGAACCAAGCGAAAAGATAATGAAAAAGACTACATTAGCAAGTGGAAAAGAAAACGAAAAAGATTAACATATTTGTTTGTCGAAAGCTTTTCAACATAAAAGAATCATGAGTGACCCTCTAATGGACAACAAGAAGTTTATATTTCTTTAAAAGTCTACTCAAAATTGGGTTAAAATCCAAATGGCCATAAGCTAAAATACGATAAGATATTGGCCACTATAATTGAAGCAGCAGCAGTTGACGAAGCATCGTTGTGCTAGCTGGAAGCAGTACTTGGATTTTGATATGGTTGATTAAGATTTCCAAGTGAAAATTAGCACCAAAGAAATATAAGTATTATGAAATTGACAGAAACCTAATTCTACAATCGAGCATAAGAATGACATTCTGATTGGCCTTGTCATCATACACTAGTTGTAGCTTGCTAAAAGACTGAAAATGTACCGAATATATAGCCTTCTCTATTAATTATATAAACTTAACTGTTTTTAATTATACTACAGGATGTAGATGCTGTACTCGCACATGGCAAATACATTTTTCTGAGAGTTTATTTGAAGTTTTTGAAGAAGATATATGAACGTAATGAAATAATGAAATGTCCATCAAATAATTATTATCAATAATTAATAGATGAAATTAATCTTCTATTTAGGAATGGCTGGTGTTAATATGCAGCCGCAGCTTTCTTGCCGTCAACAAGGTTAACGTTAACATAAATTGAGGGAAGCAGAGAGTGGCATGTCAACAGAGACAATTAGTAAGGTTGATTTGTGATGACAAAAAATTGCTATGTATAATTGACAACAATAAATGGTAGTGGGGTCTTAAACAATTACTTAAAGAAATAGAGTAGTTGGATTACAATAGTCAATAAAAGGGTCATTACTTACAAGTTACAAAGGAACACATTTGTCTTAGTAATTAAACATTGAGTTGAAGTAGTGTTGTGTATAGAATAGCGAGAAAGTTAATATAAGAAAAAATGGAGAAGTCAGAATGAACCGTGACACATGTGTGAAGCAATGACATGTGGCAAGCACTTGAGGAAGTCTCATGTAATATATAATAGGATACATTTATTACCATTTACTTATAGTAACGAAAAATAATTATAGATTAATTAAAGTCCATTTAGGCATATGAACAGTAAATGTATCGTGATCATTTGTAAGTTTAACACCAAGTAATTAGCTTTAATTTTAATTAAATCAGTTAAGGTAGAAAGATTAAGGCTAAATGACTAAGTGTAAGAAATGGCGGCAGGGAACGATTTGTAATGCAGAAGAAAATAAGAGGAGGAAATTAGTTGAGAACAGAGAATTTATAGCTAGTGAGTGGAGGCTGCGAACCGTTTAAAGCAAGGGCAAGCGAGTTGAATATTGTCTGACAAATAATATTACAAAGTGAAGGGTTTATGTGGTCATAAGGAGAGCAGTTGGGAGTTGTTGAAGTGTTGGAATTGATATAGAGAAATTAAATGAGTTGAATAGATGAAAAATTAATTTAGGAGGAAAAAACATTTTGTAGCAACAACGGTGTACGGGAAATTACGTGAGCGTTAATAAACATTTATACACGATTGTTGGGTGAAAAAGTGTAATGAGTAGGTAAGAATACAAAAATAGAATAGAATAAGCAGAGGAAGAACTAACGCAAGGAGTGTAATGTATGATAGGAATAAGTTGTACATTACTTGAGGACGGATTTTATTTTTGAGTTATATGGTAACTCAGAATTTATGGCATTGTTGGTTGAAAATAGATAATGATATTACAATAATAGTCAAAAGGAAATAAAGATAATAACATTAAAAGAAGTAATTTAAGCAACTAACAGAAAGGTGAAGACATAGTGTAGAGAATGATAGAGCATAAATGGAACACTTTTATTAATACAAAACTTACAACACAAAATTTAGAAACTCTCACTCTTTCTCACTTACAACACAACACTCACAATTGAACTCCCACACACTCTTTGTTGAGCTTATTATTTGCTCAACTCTCTAACACTCTAAACTCTCAACAATTGATCAAATACTTGATCAACTCTTTATTCCTAACTTGCTTGCTTGCAAAACTAAATGAGGGAGGGGGGTATTTATACTTAGTTTCAACAAACCAAAACCACACAAATAAAATAATGTAAAAATTTATTAACCACACAAGTTTATAATACTTATCTCATTAATTATTAACTTAAAATATCTTACCTAATCTAGAAACTTTAAGAATTGGGCTTGTAAATATTTGGGCTTAATCTTGAGCTTGATGTTATAATTTATTTAATTTAATTTGGTGTTGTAATTTTAACACTCCCCCTCAACACCAACTTCCATTCTTCTAACCATGTTGAGTTGTCTTCGAAACTTTTCAAACTTATCAACACCCAAGCCTTTTGTGAACAAATCAGCCACTTGATCTTCGGTTTTAACATACAACAACTCAATTTCTTCTTGCAGAACTTTCTCCCGGATGAAGTGATAATGCACCTCCACATGCTTTGTTCTTGCATGAAAAACTGGATTTTCTGCCAAACAAATTGCTGACCGATTATCACAATATATTGATACTTTATAATCTCTTGGCTGATGTAAATCCTCCATCAATTGCATCAACCATGTACTTTCTTGAGCTGTCATTGCAGCTGCTCTGTACTCAGCTTCAGTAGTTGACAATGATACAGTCGGTTGCCTTTTGCTGCACCAAGAGACTGTTCCTGAACCAATCTTGAAAAAATACCCAGTGGTCGAATGTCGTGTGTCATGATCTCCAGCATAGTCAGCATCACAATAGCCAACTATTTTACAATCTTGATCTTTCTTATAGAAGAGACCATAGTCCATTGTGCCTCTCACATATCTCAATATTCGTCGAGCTGCTTCTAAGTGAGGTTTCTTAGGATTTTGCATGTATCGACTTATTACTCCAACTGCATAAGAAATGTCTGGTCGAGTCAATGTCAAATAGATGAGACTTCCTACCAGTTGTCGATACATAGTTCCATCTTCTAAATCCTTTCCTTCATGACCGCACAACTTGGCATTGGCTTCTAGCGGTGTTGAGATAGGCTTGCACTCTAGCATCCTAAACTTCTGCAACAAATCTTTGGCATATTTTTGTTGTCCTAGAAAAATTCCTTTTGCTGTCCGAGTAACTTCGAGCCCAAGGAAATGCTTAAGTTGTCCAAGCTCTTTCATCTGGAAGCGAACCGCCAAATTCTCTCTTGTTCGACGAATTTCTTCTTCATCATCTCCAGTGATAATTAAGTCATCCACGTATACCAGCACAATTGCAAGTTTCTTTCCATTAGCTTTGACGAACAGGTTAGAATCAGCTGGTGCTACAGAGTAACCACCATGTGTTAGAAATTCTCCAATTTTACCATAGCACGCCCTTGGAGCTTGCTTTAATCCATACAATGCCTTTCTCAATTTATACACATAATCAGGATGAAATTTGCTTTCAAATCCAATTGGTTGAATCATATAGATCTCCCGATCTAACTCTCCATGTAGAAAAGCATTCTTTACGTCCATTTGCCACAATATCCAACCTTTACTAGCTGCCAATGCAAGTAGAACTCGTACTGTGGTGATCTTGGCTACTGGACTAAACGTTTCATCATAGTCTAGTCCATACTGTTGAGAAAATCCTCGAGCTACCAACCGAGCTTTATACCTCTCCACCGATCCATCAGGACGTCTTTTGATCTTATACACCCACTTACAAGATATAAGTTTCACATCCTTTGGCTTTGGCACTAAATCCCAAGTTTGATTTTGCTCCAACGCTATAATTTCTTCTTCCATAGCTTTAATCCATTCAGAGTTCTGTGATGCTTCTTCAAAAGTCTCAGGTTCCTTAAAATTTTCCTCTTTCGCCATAGCCGCATTAGCATATTTGGGATTAGGCTTTCGTATTCTTATTGACCTTCGAGGATGAGACTGAGGAGTTGCAGGTTCTGCTCCTTCATATTTGGCCTCCGTTGTTGGTTGTTGATAGATGCCAGTTTGCCAAGAACTTTGAGTTGTCTCTTGCTCGGTGTTGTCATCACTGCTTCCATTATCAAGATCTTCTTGGCTCGGTCGGATTTCAGCAATTTGATCATCTATCTTTTGTTGTAGTCGTTCTTCTATTTCTTTTGAATCTGGAAGCTCCTCTTTTTGTGGCGACCACCATGAAGATGCTTCATCAAACACCACATTTCTTGATGTGTAGCACCGCCCACTAGTAGGGTCACAACATTTCCATCCTTTGCGCTGGTTATCATATCCAACAAAGATACACCTGATTGCCTTTTTGTCGAATTTATTTCTCAAGTGATTTGGCACAAACACATAGCATATACTACCAAATACTCGAAAATGACTCACTGTAGGTTTCATATCCCACAACTTCTCAAAGGGTGATATGAACCCTAACTTTGGTTGAGGAAGCCTATTAATCACGTGGGCTGCAGTCTTCATTCCTTCGGCCCAAAATCTTCCTGGTACATTTTTTGCGTGCAACATACTTCTACAAATCTCTACAAGATGCCGATTCTTCCTTTCTGCAACACCATTTTGTTGTGGCGTGTTGGCACATGTGAACTGATGTCGTATCTTATTTTCTCGAAGATATTGTGAGAACTCATTAGAGGTATATTCTCCTCCATTATCTGTGCGGAGACAATGAATCTTCTTTCCAACTTCTCCTTCAGTTGTTTCTTTAAATTCCTTGAACTTCAAAAAAGTATCTGATTTTTCCTTCATAAAGAAAACCCATACATACCTCGAGAAGTCATCAATAAATGTCACCATGTACCGCATACCACTAATTGATGGCTGCTTGACAGGTCCAAACACATCAGAGTGAACCAACTCCAATGGCTCCTTAGCTCTAAACTTTGACTCCTCATATGGTAGTTGATGTGCCTTGCCGTACTGACATCCCGCACACACTGTATCCACTCTCACATCAAGTTGAGGTAGACCCTTAAGCATTGCCTTGCTCATCATCACTTTTAGCTTATGATAACTTACATGTCCCAATCGTGCATGCCACAAATCTACTGTCTCATTCTTTCGAGTCTTGTCTACATAAGCTGACTCTGCTGATAGTACATAGACTGACTCTAGTCGTCTTCCTTCCATTGTTGGTGTTCCCATGATTTTTAAATCTTGGTACACCTTAACATCTTGTGGACCGAACAAGACATAGTGTCCAGAAGATGTTAACTGTGATACTGACAATAGATTCTTTTTCATGCCGAGGACATGATAGACATCTTGAAGTGTTACCTTGTTAGGACTGTAACGAGGTGCAAGGACTGTGTTACCGATGTGAGCTATAGGCAATCTTGAGTTGTTGGCTGTCACCACCACGCGACTTCCTTTGTACTTAGTCGTATCTTGCAGCTTTTCTTCGTCACCAGTCATATGATTTGAACATCCTGAGTCGACGATCCAATCATTTTTATAGTCAATTCGTCCAGGCATTATCACTGAGAGTGATAGGTCTTCTTCCTCTATAGCGACAGACGCTTCAGCATCCCACTCATCTTCACTTTTTCTTTCTGAGTTTGATGTGGCAGCATTACCCTCAGCAGACCTTTTCTTAGACCAACAATCTTTTGTCATGTGTCCTATTTTTCCACAATTGTAGCATTTTCCTTCAAACTTTTTCTTTTGGTTGGACTGACTACTATTGCCGCGAGCCCTCCATACTCCCCCTATTTGTGAGCTACCTTCTTGATGATAACTCTTTATCTTGTCATCATCTCTTTTAGATCCTCCACCAACACGTCGTTTAAATCGACCTTTTCTTTTATCGATGTAGAGTGCTTCTTCATCGCCTTTTAAAGAGACTCCACCCATTTGCTTGACAATCGCTTCTTGATCAGCAAGCAAATTTTCAAATTCAATGAGAGATGGTTGGGTTGGCCAGCCTTGTACAGCAGTAACAAAACTTCTATACTCGGGCCTCAAACCATGGATGATAATTCTTTTCATCCTAGTTTCAGCAATGGCAGCGGCAGGATCTAACTCAGATATTTCACGGCACAAGGACTTTACCTTTGTGAAGTATTGGTTGATCGTCATGTTGCGTTGTGCAATTGACAACAGTTCATTCTCTAGAAGCTGTAGTCGCATGTTGTTTTTCTTTGAGAAGAGTGATGCAAAAGTGTCCCATGCTTCATTTGGCATCTTAGCCTTCTTTATGTGCTCTAACAGTTCTTCTTCAACTGTGGTCTTAATGGCGAACATAGCCTTACCAGTTTTTACCTTCCACTTCTTTAAAGTGGCTTCGTCTGTTGGCTGCTTCACTTCTTTCCCGCCAACGACCTCCCAAAGATCTTGGCCTTGAAGGTAAGACTCCATCAACGTCGCCCATGTATTGTAATTTTGGTTGTTGAGCTTCTTGATTCCTCCAACGACTTGAAGGTCACCCATCGTGTTGGCAGTACCTCAGAAACAAGTTTTGTTAACAAACTTACAGAGTCACAGACTACTCACGAAACACAGAAGCTCACTCACTCACAATTTCTAAAAATCCTTTCTGATGTGGAAGATCAGTCAAAGCTGCAACCACAGAGCATACTCAGAATTCTTAGAAATCCTACAACTTGAGCAGTCCCAGACAGTCCCGCTCTGATACCAATTGTAGAGAATAATAGAGCACAAATGGAACACTTTTATTAATACAAAACTTACAACACAAAATTTAGAAACTCTCACTCTTTCTCACTTACAACACAACACTCACAATTGAACTCCCACACACTCTTTGTTGAGCTTATTATTTGCTCAACTCTCTAACACTCTAAACTCTCAACAATTGATCAAATACTTGATCAACTCTTTATTCCTAACTTGCTTGCTTGCAAAACTAAATGAGGGAGGGGGGTATTTATACTTAGTTTCAACAAACCAAAACCACACAAATAAAATAATATAAAAATTTATTAACCACACAAGTTTATAATACTTATCTCCTTAATTATTAACTTAAAATATCTTACCTAATCTAGAAACTTCAAGAATTGGGCTTAATCTTGGGCTTGATGTTGTAATTAATTTAATTTAATTTGGTGTTGTAATTTTAACACATAGGTGATAGAGTAAAGTTAAGATAGATATATAAAATAATAAGTTAAGATAGATATATAAAATAATTAACGTTGTGAACTTGTACTGATAATGTGGGTAAGTAATTGGTAGTAAAAAATTGAAAGTGACTTTGGTATAAGGTGGGAGAGATGGTGGTATGAGTGGTGACCAAGACATTTAAAACAATTGAAGATCTTTGGTAACTAGGGAGTATAACTTGCATATCTAAAATGAGAGCGATACGAGCAATGAAGAATGAATATGAAAGAAATATAGTTAGTAGATTTTAGGAACACATGTTTGGCAAGTTGATAGAGATTGATAGAATTAGTTTTCAAGCACAATTGGTACATAACATGTTGAGGGAGGTTGAAATTAGAGGCTTAAATAAGGAGATGTAGTTTATGGTTTGAGGTAATCATATTCATTTTTCTCGATTGAAATTTGGCTTTATAATGAGTATGCATTTTGGGTATAACACTGAGTTAGATATGAAGTATAAGTGTGAAGGTCCATCTCGATTGGGGAGTGTTATATTTGGTGAAAACTATAATGTTAACATGAGAGTTTGTATATTATATTTGATAATATACGGTTTAATGAGATGGACAATAAGGATACATTAAAGTTAGTAATGGTGTGCTTTGTAAAGAGAGTTATTAATGGGAAGTACGAAGGGAATACAATAAATTATAACTAGTGGCACATAATTGATAATATGAAACATTTTAATGCATACTTGTGAGGAAGTATTTATTGGGAACTAACATTTATATCATTACCAGTAGCATTAAGGAACAAAGCTGTATAATTTTGAAAGAAAAAGAAAAATAACTTAGCATGAAGGAGGAGAAGTACAATATATATGGATTTTCATATGCATTTTTAGTATGAATAAGAAACTAGATTTTTTTTGTTCCTATAATTTAGAGACAGAGTGTAACTAACAAATTTATTAAATGATTATAAATAAGGATATACTAAGCCTTGCCTTTACCTAGTAGGTTGTATGTAAATTTTTCGTTGGAAGATTTAATTCCTTATATAATAATGTGAGAGAACAAAAGGTTTTCTTCAAATGAGGACATAAAGTCAAAGCTATTTGGTTATTCTGTAGTGAGATACATGGTCAATGTTAAAAAGGCACAATCATTAGTTAGGAATAAAATTAATATAATAATTATCAAAATTATTTTAGCTATTTGCACATATCACCCTAAGGCCACCACGTAGCGAGACCAAACAAGAGTGGCATGAGAATATTGATATATATAGATTGATATTAACAACAGATAATGTGATTAGGATTGAGAATGCAGATGTGGATAGCCACTAGTTAAGTTGTTTAAGGAGCACATTAGGAAAGAGGTTTAATTTAAAATTGTTTAAATTTATACCCGTGTGTTGCAAAATTTGTTTATAAGTATAAAATTTTTGAGAAAAATTAGTGTCACAATATTTAACGTTAGTAAGAAATCAAGCAATCAACAAAATAGTTGTACATGAAGGTAATGTTTTCTTGATTTATTCATAAAGAAATGTAATAGGTGTTAATGCCAATATTTGAGGTGCGAATTAATTGCAATGTTCAACTTTATTGAAATAGTTATAGGGGTTGGTTGAAATGATGCTACTGTTTAAATATGCATTGAATGATGCAGAATGAGCATTCTGTGGTTAGTTAGAGGTGAAGTTGGCATAGATTCAGGTTGATGGGGAGGTGTATATATCAAGGAAGCGTGAGATCATAATGTGTGAGATGAGGAAGTTAGTTGAAGAAGCTTTTGATGGAGAGTCATCAATAGAGTTACACGGTAAAAAGGAATCAACTTTGTTTCAGAAGGAAGTTGACAAAAAGAGAGTAAAACTTGATAATGGTGTGCATCAACATAAAAGTGAATGTAGTTTGAAAACTCTGAATTTATTTAATGTGACACATAATGATTCCATTCATGTTGGTGAACATGGCTGGAGGGAGGATCGGTTAGTTGGTGAAGAAAATCAAGATACAACAAATGTATGAAGGAAACATTTGTAGTTAGGTATTTGTGCGAACGTTATAATGAGTATATTACAAATGACTTAAGGGAATTTTAGGGTACTGCATTTACAGAAGGTGTAATGGACATAGCATATTGAGTAATGTTTATGTCAGTGTGGAATTCAAAGAAATGCATGCATTTGTTAAAGTATTTGTATGAAAATATAGATTATGGCATGCTTGTGAATTGAAATAGTAATTTTATGCTAAAATTGGTATTAGTATGCAGCAAAAGTTGCCATATTTGTGTTTAGTTGAGTGAAGGTTTTCATTTCAATGGTACATGGTGGACAACATGTTAGAAGGTAAATGTTAGGTTAGTTTTGTAAATTGAATTTGGATTATAATTTGGAAAAGGATAAGAAGCAAGTATATAATAATTAACTAAAAAAAGAAAAGACGGAGAAATGGCATAGGTTTTTAACCTTAACAACTAATGTACTTTATACAAACATTAACGCTAGTGTTAATGTAAATTGAATAAGAAAGAGCAGGTTCGCATATATATTTTATACTATATAAAGAGAAATTGTGTGGAACGTTGTGATAATGTCATGCATTTAAATGTACGAAGTATCTAAATGGCAAGAATTTTCTGAGCAAGGTTTGTGAATAAGTTAAAATGCTGGTGTGACAAAACAAAAAAGGCCTAAGAAGCCTAATCAAAATTGAAATTAAAGGCACCTGTACATGGTGGGGAGGTCAACAAATTATTAACAAACATACAGTGAAAGTTTCAATTTGAATTTCATATTTGTGAAGGAATCATTTTAAGTACACGAAGTCAGATATATTGCTAGAAATTTGTTAATGATCATTTTAAGTGTCTAAATTTCCAATTCAATCTTCAAAATAAGTTCACTGCATCTTATATATTTGATCTATTCTTTTATGTTTCATAAACCCCCTATATCATGACTAATTATATAGAATCCTTCGTGGTGATTTTATAGGCAAGTGTATAGAAAATAACATGTTGGGTGGAAATCTCACTACAGAAGAAAGTAGATGACATGTGGATATATAATTACTTAAGATAAACTTGCATCTAATGTCACTAGGGTACCCCAAAATTAAAGTTGTATAATTTGTGTATTAATTAGAAATGTAACATTTATTCGTTAACAATGGTAGGTCTTTCCCACAAGCAATGTTATGTAGTGTCAATAGAACATAAGGCTAAAGTTGATGTAAGAGATAAATAAGTACATTAATTCTGGAATTGTTTCTTGCCTAGTTGCAAATATTTGCTAACAATCTTAATACATTACCTTTGCAAAGACTTACTATACAATAATTCTCTTAGCTACTTTACCTTATGCAAACACTAGAAATTATAAAACATTAAAAGTTTAACAATCAGCCATAAAATAGAAGAGATTAAAAATATGTTCTCAAAAAGAGCTAGCATCCTATTGAGGAAGAAAAATTATACGCATCCATAAAAGAAAAAGAAATAGTTCATTGACACAAGAGTTTAAAAGCATAAAATCACTAAGTGCATTCACTTAATTATTTGGATCCCAACTGCGGTGAGCTAGTGGACAAGTTATTCTATAGTGGTTGTACTATTTGTATTTTTTACACCAATGTTTATTATTTGTTGCAAGATATGGCATTGGCAGTTGCTCTCTAACTATTTCCATGTAGATAAAGTCAATAGTATCTAGTAGAACAATTATGTCAACATCACTTACAGGAGCAGATGGAACATGGGTGGTTCCCATTGTGGCCGTAGTTACTGGTCTGAGAGATCTATAGGTATGAGTTTCAATATCATTCTCACTCCCATCAATATAGTCTAAGTCCATTCAAAGAAGAAAGATGCCATTTCTCATGCATTCATTAGCCATGGAAACATAGTCATCCGTGTTGCCCATGAACTTTCTAATCCCAATCTAAGGAACGATTACTATTGCCCTGAATTTTTGGATGCCTCATTTTTAACTTTATGAATGCTACCATAAAAGTTGATATGCAATGTAAAATTATTAACAGTAATTGGAAATGGTGGAGAGCAACTCATTATGTAACCAAACAGACTCGAATCTTCAACTTTTACCTACCAATGTAATAACCACCAAAAGGTATAATAGTTACAAATGTGTGTAATGCCTAAAATTAAAGACATTCAAAATGGTTACCTAGCAACAGTTTTAGGGAAATTCTCATCCTTCAATGAAAAAGGATAATCATGAATAACTCTATTTATTACTATCCAGTAATAAAAGACTATTTAGTTTTCCCATTTTCCCTCAAAATACAGACAAAACTGCACCCTGTAGAAATTATAAATCTCCAAAGATACCTTATTGAAACCAATGGAATTATTCTTTTAGCCATTTGGCCAAATTTTAAAGAATATACTCCATGGGAGCGGTATCCTTTTAATTATTGCAGATAAATAGAAGTAGATCATGTTGACAGAATGAAGCATTATAAAAAATTATAACCTAACCATTCAACCCTTAAACTTAAGATATACTTATACAAGTTTGTGTAATACCTATACCTCAAGACATTGAAAATGCTAACCCCAAACAATGAAACTGGCAAATACCATCAATGAAGCATTATAGTAATTTATTAGATAGCCATTAAACCAAATACTTAAGCTACATTTATCTAGATGCGTGTTTTCCTTAAAACATTAAAAATGCTACATTTAATGGGTGAAAAGGGTAGTTGATAATAATAAGCATTATAAGGGAAATGTAATTATGTCACATATGCTTTTAATTATACATACACCCATAAAAATTTATGTATTCAAGATTTCTCTTACTAACATCAATAGAGCTTCAACCTCTACACAAAATAAAAAAATAACAAAATGTATCCGAAAATGTTTACGTACTAACTATCAACTTATGCCAGACTTGTGTTTAATCATTGTGCACCATCACCTTGCCATTAGCCTAGACCTTTTTCAATGAAATATCAACGAAAAGACATAAACAATGCTTAAAATCAATAGATTCTCTAGATTTCTATAATTATTGATTGTATACTTTAGTAGCTAAATGTAAGCGTACGCTATTGTATCAAGTAATATAGGATTTTAAGTTCAGATATTATTCCCACATGGACTATTCAATCTATTTCTATCATCCAATTACTAAAATTATACATACTTTACTTTTATTTAGAAAATTATAATCTAAAAATTAAGTAATTATTGGAGCTGGTGCTTTATGCCCCTCCTATATTGTATGAATATTAACTATTTGATATTTATACAATAAATATTTCAAATAAAATCGTTAATATTAAACATATATAGTGCATTGTTTGTAACATTACAGACATTGTATGATCTGAAAGAGTTCAGATTTAGTCTAAAGGAGTTTAGATTAGTGCTAAGAGTTTACAGAGCTTAGAGTTATAAATGCTAAGAGTTAGTACTGCTAAGAGTGAGTAGGTTACAAGAGTCAGCCATATCTAAGAAGTTAGAGCCTTGTTTGTAATGGGATAAACACCTGAGAATATACTAGTAATAACAGTTGCAAAGAGTTGCAATAGGTGATAGGAAGTATCATTATGCAAGTATATTCTTAAACACTATGTTCCTGATTTATTTTTATTGATGCAGGTCTGTTAGTGAATCCCTTTTATATAGATTAATGTATGTCTATATCTGTAGAGTCAGATGGTTGTTCTTAGCTGACCATGAGCCTGGAGCTCGTATAAGCATGTGAGTATTCACTCAGGACTCGATACTGAACAGACTCACGAGGACCTTCAATAGACATCTTATAAGCCGTCAATGGAGGGTCTTCTCAAGTTAAGTAGTATTTATTGGTGTTGTATGCGTGTGCACCGTACTATGGGTGGATGTGTATATTTTTTATTTAAAAAATAATATGTCATACATTTAATATAGCTGAATTAAATTATACATTATATTATCTCATTACACTAATGAGATCAGAGACTTACTCTTAAAGCGTGCTTTTGAACGAATCTAGTTGGAGACGTGATGAGCTTCCTCAAACTAGACTAATAGCCTTCATTTTCAAAAATATTTGATGTAACTCTTGCTTCTAATTTATTTCTCGAATTGAAAATATTTAATTGCTTCTGAATAATGTTAACTCTATAACATTCCAAAAGCATTACAAAATGAATTCGGCTTACACAAGTAATTCTACTTGCTCGGCCATATCAATTTAATTCTATTTCAATTTAATTCATAATTCACACTCCTAAAACAAATGAATTCGACCACTATATATAGACTGCCCATTTTCGCCAATCAATTAAAGAATGATTGTCATTTGTAAAAGGTAACAAAGCAAAGAAAAAGCTTACTAAATTGTTCAATTTTGGTGGTTAGATTTTAAAAGCAATTAGTGGTATTATTTGTTCAAAACGTTGCCATTATTTACTTTCGTTACAAAGCTTTTCTTTTAGCCAATAAAAAACAAACATATATGTATTAACTTTTAATAAGTCAATGAAATGAAAATAACAAATGGTAATTGAATTGTTAAAGTAAAGGATCAAATTTATTTTAATATAATAATGGCCGAAATATATATAAATATAAAATGAATAACTATTGTTTTATTATTATATTTATCAATGCCTAAATTAGTGTACTTACTAATTATTGGTACAATTTGAAGTATATACTAGGTAGATAAAAGTGTCAAGTCTCACTTGACACAATTTTAAATTTTACACTTAAACCCTAACTATTCATCGAGAGATTTTGAAATAAATAAATGGCTGCATGAAATATGTTATGAAACAACAATTGTTTCATAGCTTTATACATCAATGCCCAATTTAGTAACTAAACAAAATATTTGTACAATTTGATACATACATTGGGTAGATAAAAGTGTTAAGTCTTACTTGGTACAATCTTAGATTTAACATTTAAACCTTAGTTATTCTCCAAGAGATTCTGAAATAAATTTATATATTTTAAAAACTTTTTGGATCGAACAATTCGATCCAGTGCACTACCCATGTGCTAAACGAGTATACTTCATATAGTGAGACTCCTTAGGTTCACACCTATTTTATCTCATGGAATATTTTCGTAAGTCCATAACCAAGGCCCCCCCCCCCCCTCCCCCCCACACATTATAGATAATACAAAATGGAAAGTTGAACCATACAAGTTGAGATTAATTTATATTTGTATAATCTTTCAGCCATATATATTCTGGAAGAACGGTGACATAGATCAACACCGTCAAGTCTCCTATTGCTCAACCATAAACTTATCTCATCTATTCTTATTCTGATAAACACAACCTACAAACTCCTTTGCGATATTGTTTATACCACAAAAAATTATTTTTCGAGTTTAATGCTTATAGCCACAAGACCTCATGGAATACAACCTTAGAGCTTCTGAATATTTAACTCATCTATATGAGTTGATGAATTGTATGTCTATACACACCGAACTCTATAAGCATCAGACTATACCCACCAACACCCAGCAGTCAGACCATGAAAGGCCTTTGACATGTATGAAACTGAAGTACGTCGGATTATTGACAAGCCCACCGTGGTGCTCAGGTCAAAGGGCCGCGAATACTACTCAACTCGAGAAGACCATCCATCGATGGTTTTATGGGGTATCTATTAGAGGTCTTCTTTGAGTCAGTTTAGTATCTAGTTCTTACTGAATACCTGTATATTTATACGAGCTTCTAATAAGCTTATGGTCTGCTAAGATTAATGATTAGTTTTTTCTACTATTCTTTGACTTCAAGCTTGAATCTTGATCTTGGTTCTTCAATATTTGGCTTTGATATTTGATTTTGTGTTGTGAATTTTTTCTCTAAGTTTTTACCTCTCTAAAGTCTCTATTTGTGCTCTTAAAAGAGTGCTTTTATAGCTATGAGAAACTCTAGGTGCGAGGGACTTTGAATTTGAATCAAAATAAGAGAGTTAAGAGAGGATTTTATACATTGCACGAGTGCCGTGACACTGAGGGATTTGTTAGGGTCGGTGCTTACGTGCCATCCCTAAATATATATATATATATATATACTTATGTATTTATACAAGTGTACATTCCCATTAAATCGCTAATACCCATTCATATGGTATTATGTAATGTAACGTTACAGACATTGTCGACTTGAAGGAGTTCAAATCTAAAAGAGTTTAGATAAGGGCCTACAGTAAACTATGCTAAGAGATAAAAATGCTAAATGTTAGCACATGTAAGTGTTAGTTGGTTATAATACTCAGCTAATCCAAGAGTTGGAGCATTGTCTGTAATGGGACATAGACCTGGGAATATACTAGTAACTGCATAGTTGTAAGAGTTGTAATCGGGTGCCAGTAAATGCAAGTTATGCAAGTATGTTCTCGAATAATTGTCCCTAATATATTTCTGCTGATGCAGGTCTGTCGGTGGATACCTTTATATATAGATCAACATATGTCGTACCTATAGGGTATAGATGATCGTTCCTAGCCGACCGTGAGTTTGGAGCTCGTATTGATATATGGGTATCCAGTTAGGACTAGATATGGGACAGACTCACGAGAGCCTCCGATAGATACCCTATGTAAGCCATCAACGGAGGGTCTTTTCGAGTTGAGTAGTATACGTGATCCTTTGACCCGAGTGCCACGGTGGGCTTGTAAGTGATCCACCATACTTTGGTTCCACGCATGTCACAGACTTTTCATGGTGTGACCGCTGAGTGTTGCTGGGTATGATTCGATGTTTATGAAGTTCGGTGTGTACAGATATGGGATCCGTCAGCTCGCATAGGAAGTTAGATATCTATATGCTTCGAGACTGTATCTCAGAAAATCTTGTGGCCACAAGTATTAATCCCGAGAGAGAGTTTCGTTAGGGTAGAACAATATGGCAAAGGAGTTTGCACATATTGTTCTGTGAGATACGAGTTTGGAGATAAGACATGGATGAGCACTAGGGGATTTGATGGTGATAATCTATATCCCCGTACATCTAGGATATCATGACGGAAGAACTATACGTATACGTTGTAACCTCAACTTGCATGGTTCAACGCACCGATTTGTATATCCGTGACGTGTGCATGGGGCATTGCTTACGGACTCGTGAAATAGTTCCATTTGACGAATCGAGCATAGGAGCTAGGGAGTCCCGCGATATGAAGTGTACTCATTGTGCACTGGGGCAGCGTGCCGGATTAAAATGTTTAATCCAACAATATTTAGCACTATCATAGGAATGCGTGCGTGTCTGTATTTAAGTGTTAAATATAATAATTAGTCAATAATTGTTATTTGTTAATTGTATAATGACACGTGGCGTATTGTGGACTCTCGGTTGAGTTTACCCGAGTGTGAACTTTGGTGGGACCCACTAAGGGTAGACTTGGTAACTATTTATGAGGGGTAAAATAATCATTTTACACATTGATTATTTAATTATTAAATAATCAAAATATCTCAAATAAAATATTATATTACATATTATTTTATTATATAATATTATTATATTAAATAGTGCTTATTAGTTGTCAAACATGATTTATTTTTTATTTTTATTTAATAAAATAAATTTTTTTTTCATAAAGTGTTTTATATAATATTATAATACATAATATTATTATTTTATTATGTGAGATATATAAAGGTGTGAAATTGTGTGTTTTGCAAGTTGTGTTTTTGTGTTTTACCGAGAGAGTAAAATGAAATGGAGAAAGAGAAGAAAGAAAGAAATGAAACCGAGAAAGAGAAGAAGAAGAAAAAAAAAGAAAAAAATGACATTGTTTCATTTTTTTTCTATGGTTCCAATTGATGCAATTGTGAATTGCTTCAAATTCTTCATTTCTAATCCTTTTAGAGAAAAGGATATAAACACACACTTGGTCATTTTGGAGATTAAGAGTTAATCTCGTGCTGGATATAGGATTGCTATTCTAGCTCACCAAGCCCGCCGTATTGGTGACTAGAACTGCCCACGAGTCGGTCTCCATGTGGACTCCTAGAAAATACATGTATAACGTTACACGTTGAAGTGAGTTCTCTACCCTAATAATATATTAATGTGATTAATATATTTATTTATTGTGTTTATTATGTATTTTACGCTTCTGTTGCGTTAAATATGTATGTGATACGTATTTTAGGCAATAGACACAATTGCATATAAGATTGGCGTCACAATGCCAAGACCAGAAAAATTACTTTGTGGAGTATCACCGGGTGTCGCAACGTCCAACTACTGACTTGGATGTTGTAACGCCCAGCCATGGTTCAATCGCTCTCCTATTTTGAGTGTAACTTCTTTGTTTTACTTTCGATTCACCTCCCATTTGTTCCTATACATCCTATTTTTTATTGTGCATCTATTCATGATAAAAAAAATACAATTAAGTAGTCAAATATTTATGATTTGGAGCAAAATAAAAAAGTTGGGTGCAAATCATTCTAGTGCTTTTACGCTTCTATTAATTAACCATCTGGATCATCTACATATAGATATACACTGATTTATATTAATCAGTTCCACTTGACAGACCTTGTGTCGGTGAAAATAGATCAAGAACATACAATTCGAGAACATACTTGTTGTTGAATCGAAAGCACACAAATAAGCAATATCACACAAGTAAATAGTGCTAAATAGGTAATTAAGGAATTAAATAGAGAGAAAGGTAGAAGGAGAACACAAAAATTTACGTAGTTCGGCAACTTACCTACGTCCACAGCGAATCAAGATCACTCACTCTTATATTGAATCACAAGGCACTCACAAACTATGCTTTTTATAAGAAATATTCACAAAGAAACACTTTCTTTTGCAATTAAGAGATTTTCTCTCATTAAGAATTACAAAGAGGGCTTCACCACAAAAATTGCTTTAATGATTACTAAGATGTGTTTACAAGCCAATAGAGACCCTTTATATAGGCTTTAGGACGTCCTAGGTTTATCCTAAATGAGTGAAAGTCATATTAGGGAGTCCTGAAGCAAGTGGGAGACGAAACAAGTCAAACTAAAACAGGAAACCTGTTATCGCCTTCAGCGCTGCGACACTCAGGTTCTGTTCTGGGCGCCGCGGCACCCACACTTAGGCATCGTCCTTCCGTCTTTTCCCTTCTTTCATGTCCATCTTCAATCCTCACGTACTTTACGCACTTGGCTTGCTTTCCAAATCATATTTCGATGATTTTCAATCAATATTCTCACAAATTCGCTTTGTGATTCAAAATCATCAACAAAGTAACTCAATCTCTCATCTTCACATCTTCGATCACCCTCACAACATAGTGACTCTAGTCAAGTCCTTGCATATGATGAACTTAACCAAAGGTAGTGGCTTAGTCAACATATCAGTAGGGTTTTTAGACGACGCGCTCTTTATTAGACTAACTTCACCACTTTGGGTAATCTCTCGAATGTAATAGAGCCATACAACAATGTGTTTCGATCTCTCGTGGAACATTTGATGTTTGCTTAGGTGCATAGCACTTTAGTTGTCACAATATACACTGGTGTTCACATCTTTACTAGTCAATACCTCCGCGTATATGCATTTCAACTAGATGACCTCCTTAATAGCTTCATCAACAGCTATGTACTCTGCCTTTGTGGGATAGTGTAACCACATATTGTAGAACTAGTCTCCAATATATACTACACCCAAACACTGTGAATACGTAGCCCATCAACGATCTTCTCTTGTCTAGATCATTTTCATAATTTGAGTCTACGTACCCTCTTACCATTTCATCACTGTCCTTATCCCTTTTATACATCAACTTGTGATTAGCCATCTCCTTGAAATATCTCAGAATTCACTTTACTGCAAGCCAGTGATCCTTACCCCGATTTATCATGTATCTACTCACCATACTCACAGCTTGTGTTATGTCTGGTCTTATGTAAACTATTGCATATATGATGCTCCTCACAGCGCTTGCATACGGTATTTTACTCATATGTAATTTATCTTCTTCTGATGTCGGTGACTATGCTACTGAAAGTCTGAAATGCATAGCCAAATGAGTAGAGACAGCCTTTGCGTTGGACATACCAAACTTCTTTAGAATTTTAAGTATATATCGTTGTTAGGACAAGAAGATAACATCTCTTCTTTTCCTTACAATATCCATACCCCATATTCTCTTCGCTGCTCCCAAATTCTTCGTCTTAAACTCGCCACCCAACTGCTTCTTGAGCTTCTGTTTTTCTTCTATATTCTTACATGCAATCAATATATCATTAACGTATAGAAGCAAATATATCATCCCATAACTTATACGTCTTCTTCTTCTTACTCCTACTAAAGCCACAAGCCATTATAAACTCATCACATCTTCTATACCACTGTCTAGGTAATTGCTTTAACCCATATAATAACGTTTTTAGCAAACAAGCATGGTCTTCTTTCCTGGGCTCATCGAACCTTTATACTTGTGCCATGTATATCATTTTTTCAAGCTCTCAATGTAGAAAAGCTGTCTTTACCTCCATATGCTCTAGATGTAAATCAAGATTTGCACACATGGCTAACAGAATCCTAATGGATGTGTACTTGACGACTAGAGAGAAAATCTCATGAAAGTCAACTATTTTTCTTTGAGAAAAACCTTGTGCAACTAACCTAGCTTTGAATATCGTAGGCTCTATCCCCGATATCCCCTCCTTCACCTTATATACCTACTTACACCCAACTAGTTTCTTTTGAGGTATCTTTCCCAACTTCTAGGTATTATTCTTCCTAAGAGAACTAATTTCTTCTTTTGTGACCTGCTGTATTCTTTCTTGTTCTCACTCTTCATAGCTTCACCATATGTCCTAGGTTTACCATACTCAAAAGTGTAAGCATAATTAAAAGCATGAGCAACTAGATCTGCTTGTCCTTACCTGACTAGTAGGTTAACCATTCTCTTTAGCCTGTCTCTGGCTAGTTGATACTCTTAAAATTCTATCTCAGAAGTTCTAGTCTTTCTTTGGGTGAACTTGGAGGAACTCGTTGGTGTTTTTGGTTTATCTTCAAGGATCTCCTTGTTGAAGTGCTGATTTTGGGGCATATCAGATCTACTTTTAGGTTCCACTTTAACTTATATTGACTTGAGTGTTGAGTCTTCCTAGGGCACAGATTCTTCTTTCTCATCTTCTTGGGAGGCTTTCAGCATCGTCGTCTCATCGAACGTCACATAACGACTTATGATACTCTTTGGTGGTATCAAGTCTTTACACCACACCTTGTATCCTTTCACTCATTTGGGATATTCTATAACTACCCATTTGATAGCTCTAGGTTTTAACTTTCCCTCCTTAACATATACAAAGGCAGGGCAACCAAATATTTTGAGGTGGTCATATTTAAGAGGGTTGCCAGATTATTTCTCTTCTGGCGTCTTAAAGTCAATTGTCGAGGAGGGACTTCTATTTATCCTCTCAGCTACCCCATTCTGCTGTGTTGTTGATTTTACCGTTCTATGCCTCACAATCCCATACTTGGCACAAAACCCATAAAACTATTTATATCAAAACTCGAGACTATTGTCAATTCTTAACCTCTTTACCCTTTTGCCAGTCTGATTCTCAACAAAAGCCTTTCAAGTCTTGAACACATCAAATGCTTAATTCTTGCTCTTCAACACATAGACCCACAACTCTTTTTAATAGTTATCAATTAAACTGAGAAAATACTTGGCACTACTATGAGTAGCTGTCTGAGCTGGTCCCCAAAGATCCGAGTGTATGTAGTCAAAAGTTCCCTTAGTCTTGTGCAAGCCGGTACTAAACCTCACCTTATGTGCTTTCTCAAGCACATAATGCTCACAAAATGCAAAAGGTTGGAACTTATCCTCACCAAACGCCTTTTAACTAAATAACTCATTCAGGTTTCTCTCGCCTAGGTGTGCTAATCTAAGATGCCAGAACTTGGTTTGCATACTTTCATCATTTACAGAGAATAATGCAGAATCACTCACGACTTCACTCTTAAGCACATAAACACCTTTATGCTTCTCTTCTCTTATTACCAACATGGAACCTTTCAACACTCTCAAAACCCCTCCGTCGATCCTGATGGAACACTCATGCTAGTCTAATGTCCTTAGTGAGATCAAGTTCCTTTTAAGGTTAGGAACATACTTAACATCTGTCAACTCTCTCACTCGCCCATCATACAGCCTAAGTTTAACACTACCAATTCCCATCATCTGACATGCAACGTCATTATCCATTAGCACCTTACCACCACTAATAGGCTAAAAATTTAAAAGTTAAGACTTGTGTAAGCACATGTGAAAAGTACAGCCAGAATCAAGATCCCATTGTTCAGCATTCTTACTATAAGTAGCGACGAGTGTCTTTGCACTGTTATAGCTGTCATCATAGGCTAGCGCAACATCCACTTTCTTATCTGGATAGTTCTTTATAAAGTGCCCCTTTTTCTTGCAACAAAAGCACTTCCTATGAGTCTTGGACTTCGACCTTGAGCCTTTTTTCCTTCCATCTCTATATGAGGGCCTTCCTCTTATAGATAAACTTTTTGCATTGCCCTCGATTTGCTTCTCTAATAACTTTGAGTTTAATGATGATTTTACATCGCTTATCGTTAAAATCTCTCTGCCATAGAGTAGCGTATCAACAAAGCTCTCATAACTCTTAGGGAGTGAACTTAGCAGGATTATTGCTCTATCTTCATCTTCTATCTTGATGTTAATTGACTCAAGATCAAGGATGATCTTATTGAAGGTGTCTCTATGATCTTTCATCGACGTCACACGACGTTAGGTCTTGAGAGAATTTTGAGAGAATGTCTAATACTTGACCTTTCAAAATTCTCTCTTCAATTCCCTTAACCCTTTGCACGAAATTTTGATGATTAATTGAGCAACTAATTGCTCTTTCATTTGTTTATCTTTCATTTTCTCACCTAATGGTAACCATTATGTTTGCCATTAGTGTTTTGTTTATTATTATCTTTTATTTTCTCATTTAAGAGCATTTATTATGTTTGCCATTAGTTTTTGTTTATTATTATCTTACAAAACACCAAATTAAAATAAAACAAAATGGAATATCATTTAAATTAACTTAGCCTTAATCTAGGTCAAATGAGAAAACACTTTCTCATCATTAAGAAACATTTTAAAGCCTACCATTAACAAATGCCACCCATTTATACTTATCTTATCATTTAATAAATATTAAATAAATAATTTAATCATATTAAATCATGGTAGAAATACATGCCAATTTAAATAAAAAATTAATTATTTGATTTCAATTTAAATAATAATATCATATATTATAACTATTATTTTATTCAATAAACATTTTAATGAATAAAATAATAATATTATTTGTCCAACAAATAAGGTCATTTTGATAATTTCTAAATCAAACAATAATTGGCCTATATGTGCCATGTGTTAACATCTAATTGGTCAACAACTAATTGTTAACTAATTGATGCGCTTAACTCTTAAGTCTTGACACGTACACGACCGGAGAGAAATCGAAGTAAATGTCCGGTTTGCTGAAATATTTTGAATCGAACTATTCAATCCGTTACGCTGCCTCAGTGCACAACGAGTACACTTAATATTGTAGGACTCTCTAGGCCCACTCTCAATTTGTCAAACAGAACTATTTTGCGAGTTCGAGATCGAAGCCCTACATACATGTCATGGATATTACAAATTAGTGCAGTAGACTATACAAGTTGAGGTAATAACGCATACCTATAATCCTTCCGCCAATCATATCTTGGAAGAGTAGTGATATAGATCACTACCGTTAAATCCCTATATGCTCATCCGTGAACTTATCTCCAGACACGTATCTTAATAAACAATATATGTAAACACTTTTACAATATTGTTTAACCCTGTAGAAAACTATTTTCCTGGGTTTGTTGCTTATGGCCATAAGACTTTTTAAGATACAGTCTTTGAGAATCTGAATATATATAACTCATCTATGTGAGCTGACAGATTCTATATATGTACACACCAGACTCTATAAGCATCGGACCATACCCAGCGACACCCAGTAGTCACACCGTAAAAGGTTTGTGACATACGTGAAACCAAAGTATGATGGATCACTTATAAGCCCACCGTGGTATTCAAGTCAAAGGAACACGTATACTACTCAACTCGAGAGAACCTTTCATTGACAGCTTCATGGGATGTCTATTGGGGTCCTCGTTAAGTCTGTTCAGTATTCAGTCCTCACTGAACACCTGTATGCTATACGAACTTCCAATAAACCCATGGTCAGCTAAGAATAACCATCTAGACCATCTAGGTATAGTATACACTGGTCTATATAAAAGGATTCCACCGTTAGACTTGCATCAGTGAATTAAGATTAGGAACATATAAAGGCTTCACAAATCACATAAGGTGCCTACTAAGTAAATAGTGATTTCAAACATCCTTAAAACACAAAACGTATCTCATGGACATTTTCCACTTCAAAAGCTTTCTTTGTTAAACACATTTCATTTTGAAAGTTCATTTTCATAAAAGCATGTATGTCCATGCTCAATGTCAATGCTCACATTCATAAACATATGTCTTTCACATTTCATATCAAATATACTTTGGCATAACATAAATATAAACATATTTCCAAGCACATTTACAAAATCATACATAAACAATTACTATTTTTATTGTGATTTCAGTAAAAGTCTAGTATACTTATCTCTTAGCACTTTCAATTACAAGACTTAATTCTCCTTAACCTATCAATAAAGATTAATTCTTTAATAAGCCTCACCATTCACATAAAACGCTTTAAATAGCTTACAAAATTACACATATTTCACTTAACACATTGAATTGGTCTAATGACTTAGTTTCTCAAAATCTGTCATTTTGACCACTTACACTTAACAAAGTTTTTTTATATATCAAATGATGTTCAATTACTCCAAAATTAGAATATATCATTCTTTACTCATATATCCTTATTATATATAAATATTATATCATAATTCTTACAAAATCTATTTCATAAACACCATCAAATCCAAACTATTATCCTAGAGGGATCAAGATATTTACTGAACAGTATTCAGTCTCCTAATTTTATAAAATCATATACTAACTCAAAAATTATAAAACTATCACAGAATTACTCTTAACACATATCTCAATTGATGACAAATATTTTACTTCAAAATCACTGCCAAAAGTATTTTAGAACTATTTTATTTCGTAACTTTAAAAAAACTGTTTATCAAATAGTAGAATGATTTGATACATTTTAAAACATTATAACAATTTGATCACATTGATATAAATTCTCAATTTTGAATATATCATAGTAAACATGTAAAATAATCATATTCCAAAACTTCGTCATTTTTGAAGATCATATAATAGATCGAAATTGTTCACCACTTCAGCATACTATTAACACGAGAAATTTCTAGAATTTCAGGGTCATCTTTATAAATTCACTAAATATTCAATTTTGGAAATTTTCAATCGATTTAAAGTCTCAAATAATTTTAAAAATGTATAATTTCATATTCACAAAATTCAAAATTAGAATCAAAGTACAATAATTTATAAAATTCTCAGATCAAGAGACTATCAAATAGAAATTCTGTAAATTCATCATGATTTATCAAATTATCTACATAATCATCATTAATTCTCAATATACCTTATAAATCCACATAAAGTTATCAATTGTACATATTTATAGAAATTAAAACTTAAAGAAATTAACTTATTAACACCAAAAAACTAAGAAATTAACTTATTAACACCAAAAAACTAAGAAATGATTATAATATACCTCTTAAAGCTTAAAATTTTAAATTTCTTCTTCTTTTTCTTCTTCCTCTTCTCTTTCTCTCCTCTCTCTTTCTCCCCTTTCTCACTCTAAAAGAGGTGACTCAACCAAAAATGAGTAAATTAGAGTTTAAAATGTGTATTTTTATACTAAGAGGCTAACATTTATTATTTACAAATTAACCTCCAAAACTTTCAAAGTATTATAATTTGATCCCTAAAATAAATCTAAAGTCTTGCAAATAAATTCAATCCTAATAGTAGATTTTTAATCTATACAAAGAATACTAATAACAATACATAAATTAAGTATCATCCACATAAAAATAAAATATGAATATTATACATATATATATATATAAATATTTATTCTTTTCGGTGTTGGATAAGTGGTTACTACATGCATAATTATATTTCTTAGCCCTTATTGCAACTCTTACAACTATGTAATTACTAATGTATTCTTAGGTCTTTGTACCGTCACAGACAAGATTCTAACACTTAGACTTCACTGATTAATATAACATGTTAGCTCTTTAGCATTTATAATTTTCAGTTATGCTAACTCTTGGCATTGATCTAAACTTCTTTAAACTAAATCTAAACTCCTTCAGATTATATAATGTCTGTAGCGTCACAAACTTAGAACTATTTAATAATAGTAATTAGTAATTTAACAAATAATGAACTGTATAAATATTTCAAAATAAAATATTAATACAAAAATGGGATGGTACGTGAGCATAATTCCTAATGATATTTTTTAGCAATGTTTACAACTCTTTACAACTATGTCATTGTTAGTATATTCTCAGGTCTTTGTCCAATTTTAGACAATGTTCTAACTCTTTAAATCTGATCTAAACTTTTTCATATTAATACAATGTCAAAAATGTTATAAGCATCTTATCTTATAAGAAATAATTGGCAATTTAATGAAATATTAATTTATTGCATAAGTATGAAAATAGAATATTCATACAAAATTGGGATGGCACAAGAGCATAAATCTCAATAGTATTCGTGATCCTTTGATTTGAGCACCATGGTGGGCTTATGAGTGATCCACCATACTTTAATTCCATGCATGTCAGAGACATTTTATGGTCTAACCACTGGGTGTAGCTGGGTATGGTCCGATACTTACGGAGTCCGGTGTTCATAGATATGGGATCCTTCAGCTCATATGGGTGAGTTGTATATCTTAATGCTCTAAGAATTGTGTTTTAGAAAGTCTTTTGGTCAAAAGCAGATACCCCAATTTTCTTTTCCATAATGTTGAGTAATATTACAAAGGAGTTTGCAGATATTGTTTTATAGAATTACAAATCTAGAGATATGACAATGCTGATTTGTGTCCCCGCATATTTAAGATATAATTCACGGAAGAACTATACGTATACATTATAACCTTATCTTGTATAGTCTAACGTGCTGATTTGTAATATCCGTGATGTGTGCATGGGGCATCAATCATAGACTTATAGAATAGTTCCATTTGAAGAATCGAGTGTGGACCTAGAGAGTCATCCAATATGAAGTGTACTTGTTGTGTATTGGGTTAGCGTATTGGATTGAATAATTCGATTTAGTAAATTTTAGCAAAAACTGAATACTTATTTTAAGAATTATCGGGATGCGCACGTGTCAAGACTTAAGTGTTAAGTACATTAATTTATTAACAATAATTGTTGACCAATTAAATAATGACACGTGGTGCATAGTGAGCCATTGGTTAAGTTTACTCAAATGTGTGGTTATGGCAACTAAGTAAAAGGCTTAAGGGTAATTTTACATATTTAATTATTTAATTATTAAATAATCAAGATATTTATTTATTTAAAAGTTAAATAAATATTTAACTTAACTATGGTTAAAAGTTAATCATATTGTTAGATTAAAAGGATATTTAACAATTTAATAATTAAATAATATTTAATTTAACTTAGGTTAATTATTAACTAAGGTTAAGTTAATTAATTATTTAATTACTTAATTATTGAAAAAGTAAGTTAACCTAACTTTAGTTAAATGTTAACTTGAGTTAAATTAATTAAATATTTTAACAATTTAACTTACTTGGTGGACAAGAATAGCTAACCTAACTAAGGTTATATATTAACTTAAATTAGGTTAAGCTTAACCAAGATTAAATTATTTTATATATATGTGAAATTAAACAAAAAAAAATAGTATCTTTTTTAAAGCATTTAAGGTCGGTCAAAATTGAGAAAGGATGATGAGAGAGAAAATTATTTTCTTTCAACTATTTATCTTATTCTCTAATTTAAGCTAGCCATGGAAGCATTGAGTTTTATTTTTGAAATTCAAGTATTGAATAATTCAAAAATATATTCATTACTTAAAAATAATTTAAGTGTTAAAACTATAGATTAAGAGTTAATTTAAATAATTTAAGTGTTAAACTAGGGTTGGAATTAAAATTGCTATTTTAGAGACTCAAGCTCACCCCGTTGAGTCCTAAAATTGCTAACGGGTCTATTTCAGGTGGTACTCCAGCTTAAACCGTTCTAAAAATTTGAGAAGTGATTATTCTCAATCTTGGTATTAGTGATTAATATCTATTTAATTTGTTCATTACTATAATAAAATTTTTTATTGTGTTCACTGTTTTAAAAAAATTAGATTTCCAACTTCCGCTGCATATATAATGTATGAGATGCATGTAAATGTATTAATGAAATGATGAACACAAATCACATGCATGCACGCACCTAATATGATTTAGAATTGAAAACCCCAACGGTAATTAACATAAAACTAAACCTAGATAGCAAATAAACAAAGAACTAAACTCACAAATTGATAACAATTTAGGATATAGATTTATCCATTAATATTTTATTAGATTTATTAACTTCTTAATTAATGCCTTAATACCAATCTAGGGTGCAGACTCATCCTCTAATATTTCATTGAATTTATTAACCTTTAATATATGTCTATCCTAGATGGAACTCATAGTTGTTACCCTATAATCATACATCAAACTATCATAGGTTAAACACATGAATCCCTTTGTTAAGTTCATTAAGGTTTCTCAATTATTCATAATATTGGCCAGATATAATGAAGGCAATAAACTCAAGATTGAATGAATCAATTATATGTATTAACTTTATAAACTAAGCATTAACAAAATATAACTATATACTAGGTTCAAAAGTTTAACTCTAAAAATAAAAACTTAGGTCATGGTGAAATAAAGAGTTCTAGAGCTTATCAAGAATAACATCATAAAAATTATAGAAAACTAGAAAGATAAAAAGTTGAAAAGATAAAACTAATTTCTATAGTCTTCTTGATCCTAAAAAAATTGCTCTTTCTCTCTCCTCGTTATTCTTGAATTATATTTTTTGATCTTCTATTTATAGGTTTATGTCTTTAAATTAAGATAAAATATCAAATATAAGTTAGATTATGATTATTATTTATCATAGACTGTTCATCGGGTTACTGTTCACACACATTGTTCATCATCTTACTGTTCACACAGCCTGTCGCTGAGGTGTTATTCATACTATTTTGAGTGTCGTTTTGGGTGTTGCAAATTACTGTCGTTCAATACCACGTATTTTCTTTTGGTCAAAACTCTATCTCATTCCCAGCCTTCCTCTTAACCAAAACTCTAAAACTTGATTCATTTATTTAAATGTGTTTAGTTATGTTGTGTCATTTAATTCTTATATTAAACGAATAAAATCTGTGTTTGAATACCTAATTTGTTTATGTAAATGAATTATATGTGAATATAATAAAAATTTATTTATATCTTATATTGACACGATATGAATACGATTCATTTACACAAATTATCACCTTTGCCTATAATAAAGAACGCATTCTTAAACTAATAGTTCACAACATCAAATATAGTTATGTGTACTGTGCATTTTCTTTCCATTATAACTCAACATGTTCTGTTATAGGACAACATTTAGCACCATATCTGTGTGTTGCGTGGGTAATTAGAAGTACAATTGGAAGTGTTGCATATATTTCATTCTTAAATGGATAGTACATTTTTTAGGTGTTGCAATCATGGTAAACATATTGAACATAAGATTGAAGCAAATTGGTCACCAAAATTCAATTCTTCAAATGTTGTCATGTACGTGGTTTTAGAATTATTTGGCCTCAAATACCGATTTCAGATTTATTTCATTACAAGTGATTTCTTTGTTATTGTTAGGGATTCATATACATGATTTAAGGGTATTTATTCCTTAATTACTATATACTTTTAATATTATATGTATTAGGCAAAATTGTTAAAAATTCATGCTATGGTTATTCAATTACCAATTTCAATTGTCACTTGTTGTGCTTCTATAAATTGTCACTTGCTGTGCTTCTATATGATAGAATAAAATACTCCATTAAATTTGTGATATTAAGAAAACTAGTAGGTTTAATATAACAAGTACATGCACAAAATAAGATCTGCGAACGACATACCCTTTGTGTTAATGCAATGTCCTAAAGTAATGGGTAGCTCTGTTACAATTTACTTATTGTCCATACACCAGAGCAGTAGCGGAACTATTATAGGGCCTTGGGGGCCATGGCCCCCCAAGTCCTATAATAGTCTCTTAATTTTATATTATATATATATATTTAGTATTAAAATATCTATTTTGACCCCCCAAACTTCTTTCAAAATTCTTATATTTAATAAGTTAAATTATTAATTTAAAAAAATAGTTGTTATTAGCATTAAAGACTTACTTTTTAATACATTATTTAAAGTTAAAATAATATTTTATATTTCTCTACTTTAGCGTCTTTCTCTATTAAAAAGTATTTTTTAATTTACAAGTGGTCGCTATTTTATATTTGTCTAACTTAATTATCTTATCTTAACAAAAAATAATTTTATATTTACAAGTGATCTCATCTATATCATCTTTTCTTTAATACAAAGGAATTTTATACTTGTATTTATTTTCATACATGGAAAATTTTTTTTCAACTTAACCTAGATAAATTGATTTACAATTATGAAATGCTGTGTATCGATGATTTCATCTTTTCTTCAATTTATGTCAAACTCTTCTTCTTAATTCAAAGGTAAAAAATAAAATAATATTTCTCTAAAAAAATAAGTTAGAATCTTTTATGTATTTTAATATGTTTATTTATATTTAGTCCTTTAATATCTTATTATTATAATTTTATATGTATCTTTTAATGGATCTTGTTCTTTGTACTTTTTACTTTAAATATATTAATTTTAAAATATAAATTTATTTTTATCAATAATACAATAATTATTAATTGTTTAATATTTTTATTATTTTTTTAGTAGAAAAATCATCTACAATTAGCCCCTCAAAGCGCAACTCCTTAATATTAAAATTTTCTTATGATTTGTACTGAAAATTCAATTATTTTTATGATTTAGCTCAATTTTTAAAATTATGTTAAAGTTAAACTCATCTTTATCATTTGAACCCCAGAGCTCAAACCCTAATTCCACCCGTGCACTAGAGAGATTTATATGTCTTTATCTATTGTTTATATAACTGCACTTATCACAACTTATGGTGTTAATTTTATTAGCTATATCCAATAATTGGACTTAAAGAATGATGTCCATCACCCACTGGAAATGTATATAATTATACGCACAAATTCATATTGATATAAAGTTTTCAAAATATTTTGGAGGACAAATTTGATTATTACATTCATGATATGAAAAGGTTACATGAACTATAGATTGGACGGTAAAATTATCTTGATTAATAGTTCATCTGGAATATAGTATGTGGAGGGACTGATTATTACATTCATGATATGAATAGTTTTTAATTGAAAAATCTCAAATCTTCAGGGGCATAGTGTAATGTGTTGACGGACATTTGTAGCAATTAGTGAAGTGTATCAGTTTTGATTTGATTAAGAGATAGACTTAAGAAAAAAGTATATAAATTTGATATATAAAATATCTCAAATCAAATTTCCCAATGTATTACAAATCGCAATGTGTTGCATAGAAGCGGAATTATTACAAGGCCTCGGAAATTATAAGCCCTGTTTAAATTTGTATATACATATATATAAATTTTAGTATTAAAATAGTTATTTTGGTACCCCTAAGTTCTTTAAAATTATATACTTAGTAAGTTAAATTATCAATTTAATAAAGTAGTTCATACTAGTATTAAAGATTTACTTTTTAATATATTATTTAATATTCAAATAATATCCGTCTTTCTCTAATAAAAAATAATTTGTAATTTATAAATTGCCTCTACTTTTACAATTTTAATTTAATTATTTTATCCTAATAAAAAATAATTTTATATTTATAAGTAATCTTTAATATAAACAAATTTTATATTTGTAATTTTTTTCTTACATAAATGGAATGCATCTTTTTTTAATACAGAGAAATTGTATAGTTGTAATTATTTTCCTACATAAAAAAGAATTTTTTCAATTTAACTTATATAAATAGACTCACAATTGTGGCATGTTGTATATTAGTAATTTTATCTTCTCTTCAATTTTGCATTAAATCTTTCTATTTCTAACTCAAAGGTTAAGAAAAAAAAATCTCTAAGAAATAAATAAGTTAGAATATTTTAAATTTCAATAATTTTATTTATATATTCATTAGTTTTTTTTTACTATCTTACAACTATAATTTTATATATATATATATTTTAAGGATCTTGATCTTTATATTTTTGCTTTAAATTTATTAATTTTAAAATATAAAATTTATTTGTACCATTATTATAATACATTTTTATTGTTTAATATTTTTTTATGGTAAAGCTATATAATTAATCAAGTTTCAAATACTAAAATTGCAGATATTGATACATCATCACTAATTTTTAAGATTATACTATAATTTCAAACAACATATATTTTTTTAGTTCATCTATTATTGGCATAGAATAAAACAATATTAATTTATTTTATTTAATAAAATTTAAAATTTTATGTTAAGATTTAGCCTCCCCAAACTTTAATTCCTGGTTCCACCCTTGATGTTGCATACGAAGGCTCATTGTAAACAATATCCATGAAGTGCAATTAAAGAAAAAAAAAATAATGTGTTGCAACAATATATTGAATAATTTGAGTTGTATCATAGTAAGTGCAAATATTTATATCGGCAAATATAACAATGCCCCTTGAGTAATGCAATCATTAAGATAAGTGGGTGCAAGTAATTTATTGGTCTAAAAGACACGGAATTAAAGTAAGGACAGAATTAAACATAACCATGCCTATATAAATTTATAATGTCAAGGTTGATAAATTTGAGTAGGTGGTTACATAATATGTATTTTTAAATTTATTAACATTTAATTACCAAGTTTGGATGATGAGACTACTGGTACATAAGTAGCTTCATTATGTAGAAATACATTTCTTAAAAACCTTTAGGGAGCAATGACTAATTTATCATGATAGGTTCTTAATTAAGTTATCGCTTTAATTGAATGGAATGATTTGTGCTTATTATTAGTGATACAATTTATGCACCTTATTTTCATCGTGTGTATACAAGGCTTATAATGCGAGGCCCTAAATGTCTACAATAAATTTCCACTTTGAATATCTCACATAACCTGCCTCAGTTTATACAATTCACAATGGCAGCCTTACAACGGCCACAAAGGTTGGTGGTGTACAAATGCCCACTGACTAATGATGCTCTACTTATATTTATTCACATTGGTCATCATTGAAGGAACAAGTTTATGTACACGTGCCCATAAAATTTCAATATAGTGCTATTTTTCTGAACTCTAGGGGTTTATATGTTAAAACAATGAGTAGTTAGGTAAGTTGGGAAAACATCACCATCCACTACCATGGCGTTAATATATCTTTTAGCATATTAGTTCATTAAATGCCACCACTTTCATCCCACCAACTCCAATGTGACTACGCTTTAAAGTTAGGCAGATTGGTCATGCCATCTATGGTACCCCTTGTGTGTCGATGTAGTTTACGATTGAGCTCCTTTATATACACAATGGCCATAAATGACCAAACATCCTCTGCAAGCATTGAAAACGCTCCCACCCACGTAAAATCCAGTGATATTATCAAGTTTCATGACAGTTAAAGAAGCAGCAACATCGTTTATCACTTATCCACTCATAAACTTGAGGTATTCAATATAAAGTTAATCCCTTTGTTATGATTAACAAAACTATATCTGCATATATAGGGTAGGGATCTATTGAGCAACGAATGTAATCATGTAATATGAATAATCCTAAACTCGCTCTGCACTAGGTGCATTAACAAGTTATAATAATGGGAAAGAAAACGGTGAAGCTCAACGTACCAATCACAATCGCACTATGATATTAATATTAAATATCGGACAATGTACATTTGTGAACACTCAGTGAGGCACATTATTTGGAAAAAGGCGAAGGTGTTCATCACGATGAGATTGTCTTGCCCAAGGAACATCTCAGGGCCATTGTGTTCCCTCTTCACCTTGTAATTCATTACTTCCTTCGCGTGTATCACATTGTCCATGCAATTTTAAACCATTTTTTTATTAGAGATTCGGTGATTTAATAATATTGTTTGGACAAAAATTAAGATAAATATTGAAGAGTAGAGTTACAAGAAGTCTAGAACGTTTGGAACACGTATAGAAAAGTATAAGACGTGTGAGACAAGAAGGTGGAAGCAAAATGAGACTCAAAGACGTGGAAGCGAGAAAAAAATGCGGAGCTGGTGACAGGGCTGAGCACAGCGGCGCTGGAGCGGGCTGAGTCCGTTTTTATTTTGGATTTCTAAGTTTTGAGAAGTTTTGAACTTTCAAAACAAGTGAACTCTTACTCCAATAAGGATTGAGGTTAGTAGGCATAAAATAACCCTTATAAACCATTTAGGTTGAAATCAAGCATTAAAAGAGACTTTAAGAGAGAAAAAAACTGAATAGATACTAAGTGCTTGTGTGTACTAGGGTGGAACCATCGTTTCGATGTTCATTGCTCATAGTAAAGTAAGGGTACACTAAACATTAGGTCCTTTTGACGGTTCTTCATTGGGTTTTTCTTGTAAAATTTTTAGGGAGTTAATAAGAGAGGTTAAGATCCTTGGATCCACCGTAGATATAAGCAATTAGCTGAACCACGTAAGTGATTATATTGTACTCCTTATTATCTGCTTTGAATTCTTGCTATTTTTGCTTGATATATAGGTTATTCCGCTGCACAAAGAGGTTAGGGTTCAAGGTTGAACTTGGTTAGGGTTCTTTACTTTAACCTAATTTCACAGGGAGAATGGTGATTCATCTAACAAACTAGTATCAGAGCAAAGGTTCAAAAATACACATCAGGGGTATTTAAACTATGGCTGTAATTAAGTAACAAATAGAGAAGTTCAATGTGATGAATGACTCTAATCTTTGAAGGAAGAAGGTTAGAGCTTTACTAGTGAAAGAAGGGCTAGACTCAGCCTTGAAAGAAGCCAATTCCTTAACTAGCGAAGAGACGACAATCTCAAAGTTCTGAAAAAAAGATTAAGATACGATTCAGAAAAATGCTCACAGCACCATAATCCTAGCGTTGAACAACGAAGTATTAAAGGAAGTTGAGGATAAAAAAATCACTTTGAGGCTATGAAAGAGGCTCGAGACATTATACATGAAAATATTTCTTACAAATAGACTTCTTGTGAAAAAGAAACTACATCAGTTAACTATGTACGAGGGATCTTTATTGAGAGCTCACATTGACGAGTTCATCAAGATCATTATAAGTCTTGAGTAATTGGGCATCAAGACAGAGAATAAAGACAAGGCCATAATCTTGTTAAGTTCGTTACCGAAGAACTATAAGAACTTTGTGGATACATAGCTGTATGGTAACGATTCTTTAATAATGAATGACGTCAAGAAATTATTGAACTCAAAAGAATTGACAAAGAGATTTTAGTCTGAGAGTGGAATAACATTGCTAGCACAAGGAAAGAAAAGCAACCAATCAAGGAGGAGATCTAAGAAGTGTTTTCTTTATAATAAGGAAGGGCACTTTGTGAAGGATTGTCCTAAATTAAAAGGCCAAGAAGGGTGTACTACAATTGGTACTTTTAGGGAAGATACTAAAGTTGTAGACACATATGTTGCTTCAATGGGAAAGTACACTAGCAAATGGATACTAGATTCGGGGTGTAGCATCTATATGTATCTCGACAGATCGATGTTTACCAACTACAAAGTCAAAAGAGGTAAAGCTCTAATGGGGAATGACATGACTTGTTAGATCATGGGAGTTGGTGACATGAGGTTAAGAATGCAAGGTGGAGAAACAAAGGACTTACATGGTGTAAAGCATGTTCCTAATTTGAGAAAGAACTTGATATCCCTCAGTAAGCTCGATGAGAAAGGGCATTCGGTTAGAGCGGGAAAAGAAAAACTGAGGGTAGAGAAAAGATTTATAAGGTTTGAGGGTAGGCAGCACAATGAGGGGCTCTATGTGCTTATTGGGATGGCCATGAGTGGCCTAATGCAAGGTGTTGGGGTAATGTAGACCACTAGACAACATCAAACCATGCTTACTGAGGTGATAAAGGATGAAAAGGAGTGTAACGCATCCATACCCTATTTAAGATACACGAATGCCTTTGGAGACCAAAGTCACTAGCCTAGGGAAAGTTAAGTCTTGGTGGAGACTTAACTGGATTCAACTTCAGGTGATAGAGTATTAGTGTGGATCATATCTAAAAGCCTTATTATTTGGAAGAATTTAAATCAAGGAAAGGGTTTATTAGAGATTTAGTAATTCAACAATTTTGTTTAGACAAGAATTGAAATGAATATTAAGAAGAAGAGTCATAAGAAGTCTAAAACGCGTAGAACGTGAAGGGAGGAAGAGAAATGGGACTTGAAGATGTAAAGGAAGCGTGGAAAAAGTGCGGAGCTGGTGACAAGGCTGAGCGCCGCGGTGCCCAAATTAGTATCCCAGTGCCGCACGGCATGCTCAAAGCTGTGGTGTCGGAATGGGCTAAGTCCACTTTTATTTTGGATTTCTAAGTTTTGAGAAGTTTTGGACTTCCAAAACAAGTAAACTCTTACTCCAATAAGGATTAGGGTTATGCTACAACTTAAATATTGTATTACCCAAGTGTATCTTATCTTAATTATAGTATTTACTCATGAGTCTGAGTGTCGTATTCATAGGGAGTAATCACCGAGAGCAAATGTTGTTTGTCAATATCCAAGAGTAATGAAGTATTGTACTCAAAGATGGAGAATATTTGTTGATTTTAAAAGAAAAGATTACCAAGTGTAAATTAAGAAATGAATTTAAAAGATCACTAAAACATTAAAGATCCACACTTACTTGGGTTATAGTAGAGTTCCTTTGATCATTTTACTCTCTTGAAAAATGATTTCAATTGATGGAAAATATCATTTTTAAAAATATGTTATTGAGATGTAAAAGATCTTTCTAGGCATTCTTTGTGCCCTTAGTGTACAAAGAATGATAAATTAAATCATTTGAACACAAACATAAAATACAAGAGTAGGATCAAAGTGACAAACTACACCTCCATTAAGTGTTTCACTCCTAGCCTTAGTTAGGAATTTAGAACAACATAACTTAGAAAAATAGAATGCAAATAAAAAATGAACTAAAGATTACAAAATGACATAAAATATATCCCCTTCAACCAAGGGTGACCTTAAATAGGTAAATTTATGGGCACTATTCACTTGCGACCAAATATTCAACAATTTTTACTACCAAACTTTTCACTGAATTTGTAACAATCTTGTGACTGGTAAGATGGCTAAATTGGACTTTTTGATCAACTAACAATTTGTAGATAATTGGAATATCTTTCCGTGGAGTTTTGAATCATATCAATTGAGTTCTTATTTTGTGAGATACAGTCCAAAAACTAAAGCCGGCTTGGACTAGGCTTGCACTACAGATAGGTCCTCTTCAAAGCCACTTTTCACCATCCAAACGTTCGAATTACAAATTGTATGTGAAATACAATTTTGTTTTACATAAAATTAGCTCTCAACAGGTTTAATAATTACTTTAATTGAATTTCTAGGTAGAAAGTACTAGCTAATTTACCAAACCTACATAAAAACAGTTAAAAAGTTTAATTAGATATAATACTAAAAATATGCTCAAGTTAGGGGGATTAATAAAACTAATAGTGCAAAATGATGCTGAAAAATATTTATTAAATGTATAATTTTAAGTGTTCATCTTACCTCCCAACTAGTTTATTGTTAGTCCCTAGCAATTCAATCGTAAATAAATTAAAAATAACTATCTAAGCATTTCAAACAAAAGGTCAGTTCAAGACCACAATTTCTATCAAGATTATTTCATAACTTCCAAAATTGTGCGTGTATGAACTAAGCCAAAACCTTCCTACCACAAAATATATAGCCTTGAAAATTTTCTTCACATAAAAGCCTCAACTCTATATCCTCACGGGTGAAAAACTATTTAAAGAGCTAGGGTTTCACTAATGGAGTTAGAAAACAGATAAGTGCTCAAGAAAATGTTACATTTAAGAACAGACAAACAAATTAACATTGATCCAAAGATATAAAAATTAATTGTTTAGAGTTTCACCATTCTTGCCACGTGCTAGCTTTTAGGACCTCAACCACGAATATCACAAATAGAGCCTGGTGAGAAACATTGTTTCCTAAAGACTTTTGCCTTTGAAAATAAAGACTTTATTATAATAGATTGAATATATATATCTCTCTCTCTCATTTACACTTTTGTCTTCTTACATTAAACGAAGACTTTTATTGAACTGAAGTAATTCTTTTTTTTTTAGAATATCAAGAACATAAAAAAATTTACAAAATAAAAATTACTTCTCACCAAAATATATTTCACAAATTAGAGTCATCCTTTGGCTAAATAATCAAATCATTCCTTAATCCGAATAATGTCACTCCAAACAAAAATGAATCAATTCAAAAATTAATAAAAACTCATAAGCTGTTTTCTCAAACCTCTCCTTCCACTCACAAAAAGATGTGTGAGATTAAAAAAATGTATACTTAAACATGAAAAATCTTTTGGCTATATATATTGAATCATCCATCTTACCACAAAGTTTAGTATTGTGCTCAAAAAATAATTTCATAAGTTACTCTTTAGTAACCAAGATAGAAAAAGTGACCAAAACTAAACAATTTTGAAATCATACATCGATAAAAAATCAAACTTGTTTACAAAAGAATTACTATAACACCTATGCATGAAATACAAAAATAAAAATAACAAGTGGGTTAGAATGCGTCTTGAGAGTCCAAAAATAAACCCTTTACTGATTCCATTCATGATGCTAGATGTCAAATTATTTTTTAAAAAAATAACAAAATGATAACGAAAAGTAACATTGACATCATATATGAACTATCTCTCCCACCAACTAGATTGAGACATTGTCCTCAATGACAAAATCCAGTAAGAGTATAGTATAGAAATATCACTTGAAATATCTTTTATTAAAAAGAAAAACCTGCAACAAAATAAGATAAACCACAAACAATACAAAAAAAGAAATGAAAGTAGAGAGATTACAAAGGAAGAGTTAAATCTATCTTGTGTTTCTTCTCACTGTCATCAAGATACCAATCTATCTGACGCATTGTTGGATCACACAAAAGTATGAAAGTTTGTAATTCATCAAGCAATTGATTAATAGTTAAGTAGAAATGAGAATTCGTTGTGTTATAGATGAGATAAATTGTTCTTTTGCTGCATAATCAAGAAAAGATAACAACTCATTATAAAAATCGCAAACATTTAACAAACCAATAGGTTTTTGGTGGATTTGCAATTTTGCCTATGAAGTAATTTGAAAAATATTCTCCAAAGTTTCGAAATCTCCTAGTAGCACTATGAAGGCATAAGCATTCCTAATCATTAGAGACATGCATTCATGCCTTGATGATACATGTAACTCATCCCTAATTATTTTTTTTACAATATTAGCAAAAGTAAAAGCTTTCAGTATGATACCAAAAACTCGACTGCCTTTATTATGTGCAGTTGCTGCTACACACCCCATTAATCTATGGCTACCTCCCCTATATACTAAATGAATTTTTTGCTTAGCTTACACTTTACCAAGGGTTTCTGCTACTTCTACAAACTCTCTTATTTTTCTAGGGCTAAATTCACAAAAGACACAAATTTTTATAAATTTACAAGTTGATATTTATGCCATTGTTACACTCTCCCTAACCCTTAAATAATTATAAGTAAGTATAAAGATGCAGAAATAATGTAATTTATTTATAGAGCAAAGAAAAAAGGTGTTGCAATGTAAAATTTGAATGGGTGATTGGTTGTTATTAGATGAGATTAAGCTTTAAATGTAAATTTTCAAAATCAAAGTTGGCTATGGGTGGTTGGTTATTATTGGAGAAGACATTTAAGGTTGAAATGAAACATTTTTAAAATTAAAAACTATGGTAAATATGTATAAGTAGTTGTGATTGTGGCTCATATCTTCCTATAGTTTTACGTCCAGAAATGGCTTAAACGCCCTCTGTAGGTCAAGGATAGGCTTCTCATCTAATTTTCTTATAAATTGACAAATAGAGTCTTTTAGAGTCAGATTCCTAAGACTGTATCGCTCACGTTCCTTTAGGAATAATTTCCATAAATCATGAATGGTAATATGAACATATCCACTGGGATGTGTCTCAAGATTTATTAGGATATCATCTAAAAATTGCTTACTCGGGGCATCCCTAATAAATCTAATTTTATATCGCGATTTATAGATACCATTCCTAAAATACGGCATCTTGTGTTACAAGTCGTACGTGCACACTTGTAACAAACACCTAATCATTTTGCTCTTCGCTTTTTTGCAAAAAATCTTTTACCTAAGCCAAGCATGTGAGAAAAGTAATGAGTCTAAAAACTCGTCTATCAATCAGTCATGGGCTTCAATTAACCAACATATTAGCAAGTATATTTATAATCATTAATAACCTTAACCTTTCACATCTTGCTTGGTAAATCTTCTTTAAGGCATGTTGAGGCAATGAGGGAAAATATTTTTTCAAATTTATTAAAATTTCATCCATTCTTTTAAGAAAGAATGAGAAGAAGAAGGTGTCAGTAATTAAGAAAAATTGGCAAAACCAATTTGAAATATCACGGAGAACCGTTATCCACCACTTAACTAGGAAATGAAAACATACAAAAGAAAAAAAATCACAAATAAAAGAAAATAACAAATAAAAAAAATTAAAACATGAAATATGGTACAGATAGATAGAATCTGATCAAGCATGATAGATAGGATCCACAAGTTGGATTTTCTCAAGACACATAAGTTGTCTATTTTTTCTTCATAGCTCTTTAATCGTTGTCCATTGACTTTAAAATATTTTCATTTTTTGGATTTTTAATTTCAACAGCGAGAAAAAACTTTTTTGACAATGAAAAGTCCAATCCATCAAAAATGAAGTTTGCTAAGAAACAAGTATAATCTTGAATTATACAAAAGAGCTTTCTGTGAAGGTTCAAAGGTTTTTCTGACAATGCGTTTGTTATGAAATGTCTTCATTTTCTATTTGTAGATCCTAGAGTTTTCATAAGCGTTATTCTTGATTTCCTCTAATTCATTCAGCTGGAGTTTCCTTAGAGGACCAGCTTTATCTAAGTCAAAGTTAATCATTTTGATAGCCCAAAAGCTTTATGTTCCAATTCCACAGGTAAATGACAAGATTTTTCAAAAATAATCCGATAGGGAGACATACCAATTGGTGATTTAAAAGCAGTACGATAAGGATAAAGTGCATCATTTAGTCGTAAAGACCAATCTTTTTTATTTAGGTTTACCCCTTTTTTCCTAAATTCGTTTGATTTCCCTATTAGCAAGCTCGACTTGTCCACATGTTTATAGGTGGTAAGGTGTAGACACTTTGTGTATGATTTTATATTTTTTCTTCAACAATTCAAAAGGTTTGTTACAAAAGTGTGAACCTTTATCTCTTATAATTGCTCTAGGAATTCCAAACCTTGTCAAAATGTTATTTTTTAGAAACTTCAAAACCATTTTATGATCATTCTTTTTATAAGGGATTGCCTCAAACTATTTTATGAAAATACTCAACAGCCACCAAGATATAAATGTATCAAAAATAAAAGGAAAATGGACCCATAAAATCAATGCCCCAATAATAAAAAAGTTTGATCACTAAAATTAGGTTTAATGGCATCATGTTCCTATGAGTTTTACTTCCTAAGTTTTGACATTGTTCACAAGTTTTATAAAACTTGTAGGTATCTTTGATAAGGGTGGGCCAGTAAGATCCACACTGTAAAATTTTTTCTGTAGTATTCTTTAAAGAAAATTGACCACCGTAAGCTTTAGAATAACAAAAGGAAATGACATCATGAATTTCATTATCAAGTACACATCGTTTTATGATTTGGTCAGAACAATATTTGAAGAGATATAGATCATTCGAAAAAAAATTGCATACCTAAGATTTTTTTTTTTTTGTCCTGGGATTAGCAATGTCAACAAACTAAGATAAATTAACAATACAAAAAGTTATTCATTTGGAAATGTATCATTGATTGGTAAAGATTCAAAAGATTCATCACAAATAAGTCTAGACAAGTGATCGGCCACAACATTTTCAACTCCCTTTTTATCCTTAATTGTGATGTTGAATTCTTAGAGGAGAAGTATCCATCTAATTAACCTTGGCTTAGCATCATTCTTTGAAAAAGATACTTCAAAGCTGCATGATGGCTAAATACAATAATTGGTGAATCAACAAGATAAGTTCTAAATTTTTCCAAAGCAAATACTACTGAAAGTAATTCATTTTCAGTTGTGGAATAATTCATTTGAGCATTATCAAGTGTTTTACTTGCATAGTATATGACATGAGGTTTCTTATCTTTTCTTTACCTTAAAACAGCACCAATTGCATAATCACTAGTATCACACATGATTTTAAAAGGTAAAGACCAATCAGGAGATTGAATAATAAGAGCGAAAGTTAACATGCTTTTAAGTTTATCAAATACTTCTTGACAAGTCGTGGTCCATTCAAAAATGGTGTCTTTTGACAAAAGATTAACAATGGTCTAGATATGACACTAAAATCTTTAATGAACCTTCTATAAAAACTAGCATATCCTAATAATGACCTAACATTTTTTACACACTTGGAGGAAGGAAGATTGGTGATCAAATCAATTTTGGCTTTATCGACTTCTATACCCTTAGATGAAATAATATGACCTAGCACAATAGCATGATCAACCATAAAATGACATTTTTCTCAATTAAGCACAAGATTCTTTTATTTGCATCTAATAAGGACTTTCTGCAAATTTGATAAGCAGTCATAAAATAAATTACCAAAAATAGAAAAATCATTCATGAATACTTCAAGAAAACATTTGACTATATCACTAAAAATACTAAGCATGCATCTTTGAAATATGGCAGGTGCATTGCATAAACCAAAAGGCATTGTTTTGTATGTAAATGTTCCAAAAGGGCATGTAAACATAGTTTTTTCTTTATCTTCAAGTGCAATTTTAATTTGGTTATACCCAGAATACCTATCTAGGAAACAATAAAATTCATGCTCAGCTACCCTTTCTAAAATTTGATCCATGAAATGTAGAGGGAAGTGATCTTTCTTAGCCATTAAATTTAGCTTCCTATAGTTAATGCACTGTCACGCCTCAGACCCAAAAGATCCGACACACGACATCACTTACATTCATTCACTGCATGTGCACTCATAAATAATATTACACAAAATTTTCAACTTTCATTTCAATTTCTTTCATAATTATAGCAATTGAATTATGACTGGGACAATTATTAAACCGGAGATACGCAGAGTTTTCTCAGAGATTAACACTCTACTACATCACCAGTAGCAACTTTGTTACCGGGAGCCCAGAATATATCCATTGCAAATTCTTACTTAAAATCATCCAATAACCACACTTTATAAAACTTAAACCAAATCCAATCCACACACAATGAAATAATACATAAGTATTTATTCAATAGGGACAAACCAAATATCCTATCCCACGTGTCCCCAAATGAAACACACAACAACCTAGCAACTTAGGGAACCCAAGGAACAGCAGAAGCCTTGCCAAATCCGCTAAGCACACATGTACCTTATTTACCTGAAATCACCATAAACTATAATGAGTATAAAACTCAGTAAGCATACTAATTTTTCATATATCAAATACAAATACATATATGTACACAATGCATATGTATGATATGCTGTGATCAATCAAAATCATAATCTTATCAAATCACATATCATGTAAGCGCTTACACATTCTTTCAAAACACATAATAGGAATACCATTACTCAACTACTACTTAGTAGGACTTACATATCACATATCACATAATGAGCCAAATGTCACTCGTAGGTGACATACCGTATGAGAGGAATAGTACAAGTGAGGTCTTTAAATCACACATATATAACGCTTATGCCCGAAGGTAAAAGCCAAACCCTCACCCTGATCATCGGTGAGTCCTCTCACATGTACCTATACGCCACCACACGAATGTGATGACTCACACTTCCTTTAGGTACCAATAGGATCCTCCCTACATACGGAACACATAACATATACCAATCCCGAAGGAAAGGCCACACATAAAGGCTCCACAAATCACATAAAATGCCTACTAAGTTAACAGTGAGTTCAAGTACCCTCAAATCACAAAATATTTCTCATGGACATATTACACTTCAAAAGCTTTCTTTGTTAAACGCATCTTATTTTGGAAAGCTCACTTTCAAAAAACACATGTATGTCCATGCTCAATGTCAATGCTCACATTCATAAACATATATTCACATTTCATATCAAAATATACTTTGACATATCATAAACATATTCTTAACCCCATTTACAAAATCATACAAAACAATTATTATGTTTATTGTGATTCCAGTAGTAAGTCTAGTATACTTACCTCTTAACACTTTCAGCTATAAGGCTTAAATCTCCTTAACCTATCAATGGAGATTAATCCTTTCATAAGCCTCACAATTCACACAAAATACTTTAAATAGCTTACAAAATTATACACAATGCATTTATCACATCAAATTGGTCTAAATATTTGGTTTCTCAAAACCTGTCATTCTGACCACTTACACTTAACAAAAATTTCTAATACATCAAATGATGTCCAATTACTCCGAAATCAGAATATATCATTCTTGACTCATATATAATTCTTATATATGAATATTATATCAAAATTCCTACACAATCCATTCCATACACACCATCGAATCCAAACTACAAACCTGATAGGATCAAGATACTTACTGAACAGTATTCAATCTCCCAATTTTATAAACTCATATACTAACTCAAAAATTATAAAACTACCACATAATTACTTTTGACACATATCTCAGTCCATGATAAATATTTTGCTTCCAAATAACTGCCAAAGGTATTTTAAAACTATTTTATTTCATAACTTTAAAAATCTGTTAATCAAATACTACAATGAGCTGATACACTTTAGAAATTCATAACACTTCAACCACATTGATCCAAATTCTCAATTCCGAGTATATCATATTAGACATATAAAATTATCATATTCCACAAATTCATAATTTTTAAAGATCATTCAGCAGCTCAAAAATTATTTTCCACTGTATCATACTGTTTACACAGGAAATTTCCAGAATTCCAGGGTCACTTTGGTAAATTCACTACAAATTCAATTTCCGAGATTTTCAGTCGATTCAAAGTCTCAGATGATCTTAAACATGTCTAATTTCATATACTCAAAATGTAAAACCAGAATCGAATCACAAAAATTTATAAAATTCCTAGATCAAGAGGTTATCCAGCAGAAATTTCATAATTCATCATGATTTATCAAACTATCTTATAGATCATCATCAATTCTCACAACATCAAACGAAATACACATCAAATCCTTAATTATACATATTTCCAGAAATCAAAACTTAAAGAAATTAACTTAATTAACACCAATAAATTGATAATTAGTTGTGATATACCTCTAAAGATCCAAAATTCCAATTTCTTCTTCTTTTTCTTCTTCTTCTTCTCTTTCTCTCTCCTTTATTTCTCTCTTCTCTCTCTAAAAATGGGTAGCTCGACAAAAATGAGAGAATTAGGGTTTTTAAAAGTGTATTTTTATACTAAGTGGTTAATTTTTGGTATTTACGAATTCACCCCCAAAACTTTCAAAGTATAACAATTTGGTCCCTAAAATAATTCCAAAGTCTTGCAAATAAACCCAATACTAATAGTATATCCTTAACCTATAAAAACACTACTAATAACAATATATAAATCAAGGATCACCCACATACAAATAAAATACGTATATTTATATATATAAATATACATATTCTTACCGGTTATGGATACTGGTTACTACATGCATATACGCCAACTAGTAACAGTTCTAGTTGGAATTAATTCATTATTTTTATTTTTTACTACAATTACTCCAGATTTCTTAGGTACAACATGTGTAAGACTTACCCATTTGCTATAAAAAATAAGATAGATAATTCCTACATCTAAAAGCTTAAGGATCTCATTTCTTACCACTTATTTCATGTTAGGATTAAGCCTTCGTTGCATCTCTCTAGAGGGTTTGGCATTATCCTCTAAATAAATGTTATATATGCATATTAAAGGGTTAATTCCTTACTTTCATGGAGTGAATTCAACTTAAACGAGATGATTATAGGGAAAGTTTCATTTTTACCCAAAAATGAATACTTAAGATGAGATGGCAATGGCTTCAATTCAGGTTTTAGTAGTTGCACATTTGATGGCAAAGGAGCATTCGTATTTGGTAGTAATTCCTCAAATATTGGTCTCCACTTGTTTATTCTAAAAACTTGTGAATAAGAATGAGTTTTAGAATTTTTTTTCTTTTTATATCATTTTCAAAAGAATAGACATTAAATTCATCATGTACAAGTTCTTCGATTAGATCAACTTCATGCACATTATCATCATCCAAAAATTGCTTGAAAATATTCAATTCACAAGTCATATTACCAAAAGACATCTTCAAAAGACCATTTCTACAATTAATCAAAGCATTAGAAGTTGTAAGAAATTGACGACCTAGAATGACTGGAATTTGAGCATTCAAGTTTAAAATAGAATGTGTATCCAAAATAATAAAATCAATAGAAAAATAAAATTTATCAATTTGAACAAACATATCTTCCACTACTCCTTTTGGAACTTTCACACTTCTATCAGTAAGTTAAAGAATTTTTTTTCTTTTCATATCATTTTTAAAAGAATATACATTAAATTCATCATGTACAAGTTCTTCGATTATATCAACTTCATGCACATTATCATCATCCATAAATTGCTTGAAAATATTAAAAATATTCAATTCACAAGTCATATTACCAAAAGACAACTTCAAAAGACCATTTCTACAATTAATCAAAGTATTAGAAGTTGCAAGAAATGGACAACTTAGAATAACTGAAATTTGAGCATTCAAGTTTAAAATAGGATGTGTATCCAAAATAATAAAATCAATAGAAAAATAAAATTTATCAATTTGAACAAACATATCTTCCACTACTCCTTTTGGAACTTTCACACTTCTATCAGTAAGTTAAAGAGTGATTGGAGTAGGTTTGAGCTCACAAATTCCTAATTGCTCATAAACAATATAAGACAAAAGATTAACACTAGCTCCTAAATCAAGTAATACACGATCAATCCTAAAATTACCAATCACACAAGAAATGGTTGGACATCCAGGATCTTTGTATTTTGGAGGAGTGTTTTGCTAAATGATTAAGCTTACACTTTTGGTCCAAAATGTTTTTTTTGAACATTAAGCTTTCTTTTGACCGTGCACAAATCTTTCAAAAATTTGGCATAAGACGGGACTTACTTAATTGTATTTAATAAAGGGATATTTATTGTGACTTGCTTGAAACATTCATAGATGTCAGAATTTAGGTTTAACTTTTTAGTGGGTTTCAATCTTTGAGGAAATGGGACAGGAATTGGACACTCTTCTATCTCAAAAGTCTTTGACTCTTTTTTCTTTGCATTTTTCAGTTCATGTGGTTTAGGTTCATCTTTTTTTTAAGGAAAATTTTTATCAGTAACTTTACCATTACGATGTGTTGTGATGACATTGATATTTTCAAGTGATTTTATTTTTCCACAAGATTCATTTATATTGAATTGACTTACGGGATAGTGTTTAGGTTGAGAAGGAAACTTACTTTTTTCTTAATTTTTCACAAAAAATGTTAGATTAGAAAGTGTACTCTTGATCTCAGCCCATGAAGTTTGATCATTAAATCTTGATTGCTCACGCATGAATGCTTGCAACATCTCCTCAAGGGTTTTTTTATATTTGCTAAGTGATATGAAGGAGGATTTGAAGGCTTTTGATAAAGTTGTGTTTAAGCATTGTTATCATTTCTCCAACTGAAATTTGGATGGTTTTTTCAATTTAGGTTATAAGTGTTGGAGTATTGAGGTAGAAAAGGTTTTTGAGTATAGTTTATGGCATTCACTTGCTCATGGATGGCTTCCTTAAAGATCCAAAGGTTTGGGCACTTATATGTAAGATGGCCAACAATATCACAAATACCACAAACCTCTTAAGTAAGAATGGATTTGGTTTCCCTTAGTTTCCTCATTTCCATGGCTTCTACTTTTCTAGCCAAACTAGCTACCTAGCTCTTAGATTATGTTCTTGACTCAATTGATATTTTACTCCAATGGAACTTGCAAGATTAGATCTAATTGAATTGGTAGAACTAGTGATTTGCCAATTTTTAAAATTTTTCGATAAATGATCTAAATAATTGAATGCCTCATTTGGATCTTTGTCTAAAAATTTACCATTATACATAGTTTTAATGAATTATTTTGTCTCAAGAATTAAACCATCATAGAAGAAACTAATTGTTCTCTATTTTTCAAAACCATGATGTAGGTAAGAATTTAACAAATCTTTGAATCTTTCCCAACATTGAAAGTATGTTTCATTTTTCTTTTGAGAAAAATTTTGAATTTCTCTTTTCAAAGCATTAGTTTTATGTGTTGGAAAAAGTTTCTTTAGGAATTCATGTTGCATTTCTTGCCAAGTACTTATTGACCTTGGTCTTAAAGAATTAAGCCAAGTTTTTGCCTTATCTTTCAATGATAATGGAAATAATTTAAGCCTAATTATTTCTTCACTACATCTTTGGTCATTAAATGTACTACAACCTTTCTCAAATTCTTTAAAATGCAAATATGGGTTTTCTGATTCTAAGCCATGAAAATTTAGAATTAAGGGAATCATTCTAGGCTTAAATGTAAAATTATTGGCATTCAAAGGAAAAATGAAGCATGAGGATGTAGAGTAGTGAGAAGGTTGCAAGTATTCACGTATGGTTCAAATATATGTATTATCATGATCTTCGTGAACACTTTCATTATCGGCCATGGTGTGTGATGTGTTTGATGAAGAATGAGAAGATGATGAAAAATTAAACAAATTATCAAATGGAGTTTTAGAATTACCTTTCAGCAATCGAAGGGACTTAGGATCTTAAAACCGTATACTCATATAAGAAGAAAAAAAAATATAATAACAAATACTATAAACAAGAGAAGTAAACTAAAGAAGAAAGAATAATAAAATAAAATAAAATAAAGCAAAATAAGATAGAGTAAATTAGCAGGCAAAATAAAAAATTAAGAGCAAATTAGGTGGCAAGGCCAACCATAAAATAGAAGTTAAAGGAATAATTAAAATTTATATTAGTAAATGTTAGATTAGACAAAAGTTAGATTAGAAAAAGGTTAGTAAAAACAAAATTTAGGTAGTCAAACCAACCATAGTCAAATAAAGATAACAAAATAAAGAATACTTAAAGTAAAGAAAGATAGGAGACTTAGCCTTCCATGAAAAGAAAAAAAAATAACTACTAAATATCTTAGTTGATTTCACTCCTCTGATTTCACTCCTCGGCAACGGTGTCAAAAACTTGTTACAACTTAAATATTATATTACCCAGGTGTAGGTTATCTTAATTATAGTATTTACTCGTGAGTCTGAGTGTCGTATGCACAGAGAGCGATCTAATGGGTCCTCTTCAAAGCCACTTTTCACCCTCTGAACGTTTGAATTACAAATTATGTGTGAAATATAGTTTTATTTTACATGAAATTAACTCTCCACAAGTTTAAGAATTACTTCAATTAGATTTTTAGGTAGAAAGTTATACTCAATTTACCAAACCTACATTAAAACAGTTAAAAACTTAATTAAATACAATACTGAAAATATGCTCAAGTTCAAGAGATTAATAACACTAATGGTAGACACTAAGTACTTGTGTGCACTAGGGTGGAACCATTGTTTGAGTGTTCATTACTCGTGATAGAGCAAGGGTACACTAAACATTAAGTTATTTTGAAGGTTCTTCATTTGGTTTTCCTTGTAAAATCTCTAAGAAGTTAATAAGAGAAGCTAGGATCCTTGAATCCACCATGGATGTAGGTAATTGGTTGAACCTTGTAAGTGATTGTGTCATGCTCTTTATTATCTACTTTAAATTCTTGCTATTTTTACTTTATATACAAGTTATTTAGTTGCGCAAAGAAGTTAGGGTTTAAGGTTGAACTTGGTTAGAGTTCTTCACTGTAACCTAATCTCATGGGAAGAATGAAGATTCCTCTAATAAGTCTGTACGCTTGGACATGAATATTGAGAAATCTCGCATCCCAATAGGGTTGAATAAAATTATATACATATACTGTTTTTGATGGTCTGACCACGGAAACGGAATGTATACCTATTGACCGTAACCCTATTATGTGGCTCTCCTTTCAGGCTCCCATCAACTGACCATTGCTAGAGATATATGCCCGTTGTCATTTCAAATGAGTTGGCAACAAACGTCATACGAAATTATGAGATACCTCGAATGTTTGGCAATGTGGGTAAGTGTATTGTATCTTATTCTAACATATTAGTTCTTTAACACATGGTGTCTTGTTGTATTATACTAAGCCTGACCATCTTTCATTTTGCATTGTGGCTAGAGTACATGCTAAGAATGTGAACATTGGAGATGACTGTTATTTATAATATATTAATCAAATATACACGTGATTATATATCATACTTAACCTAGGAAATCCTTATTGCATCTCACTAGAATAAGCAATATGGTTAGAGATCCCAGATGGGTATAACACATCAGCGGCGCAACCAGATGAAATTACGACAAGGTAAAATTAGGTTAGGTGGTATTAAAAATTAAATAATTTTAATCTTTTCATAAATATCTAGTTCTAGAAACTCTAGAATTATCTAAGTTTAATAATTTAGGTGAATGATTAAGTTCAATAATTGAGCCAATTACTAACATAAAAATCTAAGAGTAGTTGTAAACATGTGGTTCAAATTGACAGCATTAGACAGTTACCAAGTTTATAAATAACTCCTCGTGTTGCATTTGTAAACCAAGCCATAAAGAAGCCAAAGCAAGTAAGAACGAAATAAAATCCTTTCTTCATAAGTTTCTCTTGTAAAAGTTTTTTCAACTCCCTTATTCTTCTATAAAATTACTAAATTCCAAAAATATTTTTCACTTTTAATAAAATAGTCCATAAAATTTGGCAATTGGGTCCACAGCCTTCCCCTTCTCCAATAAAGTTTTTAGTATCAAATCTTGCATTTCCATGGCCTCAAACCTAACATCAATACCTTCAATTACAACTAAAATCTTATCCCTATATTTGATGGAGAAAATTATGATTATTGGAGCATTTAAATGAAAACTCTTTTTATTTCCCAAGAACTTTGGGAATAATACAAGAAGGCTGTGATAAGCCAGAGTCTACAAAAGCTTTATCCTCGTGGAGTCAAGCAAAGTAAATGAAGTACAGAGAAAACAAGAAGAAGGATGCTAGAGCCTTATCTTTATCCAACAAAGGGTAAGTAAAACTATTTTTCCAAGAATTTTGGCAGCTAAAAATTCAAAAGATGCATGGAGAATTTTGAAGGAAGATTTTCAAGGATCAAAAAAGGTAAATCTCTAAAAACTTCAATCTTTATAGAGAGAATTTGATAATTTACTCATGAAAGATAATGAATTAGTTCGAGCCTTTTTTCTCAAAAGTGTGTGGAATAATTAATCAAATTAAAAGTTATGGAGATAATATTAAAAAAAAAAGAATTGTTTAAAAAATATTAAGAAGTTTTCCTTCTAAATTTGGGCATATTGTTGCTGCCATTGAAGAAGCAAAAGATTTATCAAAATTTTCTCTATATGGACTAATGAAGCAAGAATGAGTAGGTTTATGGAGCAGAAAACTAAATAAATATTTCAATCAAAGCTAAATTTGAAAGAAATGAGCAGTTATTTGGAGGCCCATGAAGCAAGAATGAGTAGGTTTATAGACAGTCAGCTGAACAAGTATTTTAATCAAAACTAAATTTTAAAGAAAAAAAGAGTGAAAATTTTGAAAAAGAAAATAAGAGACAGAGGCTTTTCAAGACCCATATGGTCATGGAAGAAATTTTAAAAATCATGGAGAGTAAAAAAGAAAGAATGAGCAAATGCATGTTTTTGCAAACCTCCAATGCAATATTTGTAAAACATCAGGCCATGCAAGTGAAAAATGTCGATATAAATATAAAAGGTTCAATGAATTAAATTACATGGATAAAGATTATTGGTGTAAGAAAAATAATGAAGCCAATTTTTCAAAAGAAAATGAATCAGAAGATCAAGTTTCCCTTACTTGTATGAATGTTTAACAAAAATCAAAAGATATTTGGTATTTGGATAGTGGTTGTAGTAATCACATGATAGAAAATCGTGATTGCTTTGTTAGCCTTGAGAAAAAAGAAAATTTTCAGGTGAAACTTGGAGACAAAAACTATAAAGTGTCTAAGGTAAAGGAACTATTTCTGTACTAGCAAAAAATGGTCAACCTATATTTATTTCACATATGCTTTATATTCCTGGATTGACCCAAAAGTTATTAAGTGTTGGCTAGTTTAAAGAAATTCTTCGTCAGTAAAATAGAATAAAAGCCCCAATAAATAAAAGATTAGGCACCATTTTGTTCGATGTCACGAATAAATAGGTTTAGGGAGCCTTCTAAAATATTACGTTAAAAAAGGTAAAATGGTGAAATTTGATGAAGATTGTCGCATCATAATTGACAAAAGAAATAAATAATTGGTGAAAAAAATAAAAATGTCACTAAATAAAGTCTTCCCCTTATTTATGCCACTAAATGAAAATCATTATCTGAAGGCTAAAAATATCAGTGAGTCACTTTTGTGGCATTAGAGGTGTGAACATTTAAATTATAGATCTTTAAAATTATTAAAGGAGAAGAATATGGTGATTAGTCTTTCTTCTATCAAAAGTGAAGAAGAAATTTGTGAATGATGTATTTATGGAAAACTTCATATGCCTGCACTCACCAAGACATCTTGGAGAGCCAAAGCATCACTTAAGTTGGTTCATACTGATATTTGTGGACTAACAAGTACTCTATCACTTAATCAAAAAAGATATTTTCTACTCTCACTACAGCAGGTATATGTGGGATGTATCTTCTAAATCAAAAGTTAGAAGAATTTGACACCTTTTGACAATTCAAGGCTCTAGCAGAAAAGTAGAGTAGAGAAAAAATGAAGGTGTTTAGAACAGACCGTGGCAGAGAATTCACCTCTAAGGAATTCACAAGATATTGTTATGAGCAAGAAATTAAAAGAGAATTAATCATGCGTACACCCTTTAGTAGAATGGTATTGCAGAATGAAATAACAGAACAATTGAGATGGGTAGAAGCATGCTAAAAAAAAAATAAGCTTCCTAACAAGTTTTGGACTGAATCAGTTCATACAGCAGTCTATATCCTTAATAGATCTCCTACAAAAGCGGTTATAAATAAAACTCCATTTGAAGTATGGCATAAGAGGAAACCAAAGGTTAGCTCTTTCAAAGTCTTTAGATGTATTGCCTATGCTCACACTCCATCAAAATATAGAGAAACGTTTGATGAAAAATGAGAAAAATATTTATTCACTGGGTATAGTGAAGATTCAAAAAGATACAGGCTAATAAATCCAAAAATAAACGAGCTGGTAATTTTTAGAGATGTTCTATTTTATGAGATGAAGAATTGGAACTGGGAAGTTAATAATACTAAAGCTCCCATGATGATTGAAGAAGAAGCAACAACTCCAACGACAAAAGAGCCAGCCATAACAACAACCTCATTGGAAAAAGTCCAACAAGCTCAAGATCACCATCACCAAGAAATGTGCATTCTCTCAGAGAAATTTATGGTTCTTGTGACATGGCATTAATTACAATTGAACCACAAAAATTTGAAGATGCTATTAAAGAAGAAAAATGAGCCAAGGCAATAGATGAAGAAATAAATGTCATCAAGAAAAATAGCAATTGGGAACTTGTTGATCGCCCTCAAGCAAAAGAAGTCATTGGACTTAAATGGGTTTACAAGACCAAATACAATGAATGGCTCTATTCAAAAGTATAAAGCTTGATTATTTGCAAAAGGATATTCTCAACAGCCCGGTGTTGACTATAATGAGACATTTGTACCAATTGCGAGCATAGAGACAATAAGGACATTTTTTGCAATTGTAGCTCAATTGGATATTAAAGTCTATCAGCTAGATGTAAAGTTAGCATTTCTCAATAGAGAGCTTAAGGAAGAAGTGTACGTAAAGCAACCATAAGACTACATCTAGAAAGGCAAGAAAGATAAAGTCTATTTGCTCAGAAAAACATTATATGGTCTGAGGTAAGTACCACAAGCTTGGAACAATAAAATTTATCAATATTTTTGCCAGCATGGATTTGAGAAGAGTCCAAGTGAGTCATCACTCTATATCAAAAAAGTAAATCAACATGATTTTTTTAATTGTATGCCTGTATATGGATGACTTGATTTACACCAGCACAAATTCAAGACTTGTAGAAGAGTTTAAGAAAGCTATGATGGGAGAATTTAAGATGAAAAATCTTGGCTTCATGATATATGTTCTTGGCATACAAGTCTCACAATCTAAAGAAGGAATCTTTATCTGTCAAGAAAAATATGTTGAAGACATGTTGAAGAAATTCAGAATGGCAAATTGTAAGCTAGTTGAAACTCCAATGGCTACAAACCAAAAACTCTTTAAGATGATGGAGCTCAGAAAGTGAAAACTTATCACAGTCTTGTTGGATCTCTTATTTATCCCACCAACACAAGGCCAAATATTGTCAGTGCAGTAAGCATAGTATCCAAATTTATGAATGAGCCAAGTAAGCTTCATTACACAACTGCAAAAAGGATTCTAAGATATGTCAAAGAAATTAAAGACTATGGCATTCAATATGTTCAACAAAAAGACTTCAAGCTAAGTGGCTATACAGATAGTGATTAGGCAATATCAATTCATGACAGGAACAGTACTTCTGGATACGTGTTCTGTCTTGGATCAAATGTCATAATGTAGGCATCAAAGAAGTAGAGCATAGTGACATTATCTTCAGTAGAAGCAGAATACATATCAGATACAACAATTATTTTTGAAGTAATCTAGTTAAGAAAAGATACTAAAAGATCTTCAACAAAAGCAAGAATCTCCTACATTCATCTATTGTGATAATATGTCAGCTATTATTATGACAAAAAATCTAGTATTTCATAGTAGATCAAAATATATTAAGCTTCGACATCACTTTATTAGAGAGCTAATGGAGAAGAAAGAAATTGAGATAAAATTCTGTAGGACCACGGAACAACTAAAAGACATTTTTATAAAGGCGTTACCAACTGAAAAGTTCAAGACCCCCAGAGATTAAATAAATATTACAAATTAATAGGGGTTGTTAAAAATTAAATAATTTGTAATCTTTTCATAAATATCTAGGTTCTAGAAACTCTCTAGAATTATCTAAGTTCAATAATTTAAGTGCATGATTAACTTCAATAATTGAGCAAATTATTAACATAAAAATCTAAGAGTAGTTGTAAACATGTGGTCCAAATTGAAAACATGAGGCGGTTGCCAAGTCTATAAATAGTTCCTTATGTTGCATTTGTAAACCAAGCCATAAATAAGGTAAAGCAAGTAAGAACAAAATAAATTCGTTTCTTTATAAGCTTCTCTTATAAAAGTTCTTTCAGCTCCCTTATTCTTCCACAAAATTACCAAATCCAAAAGATATTTTTCACTTCTTACAAACTAGTCTATAAAATTTGGCAATTCGGCCCACAGTTTTCCCCTGCTCTAACAAGTGACTATGTTAGAAAATACAAATCCAATTCAATGTCCTTCATCTGATGTGTCTACTATAGGGGTAAAAAGGGTAAAACCTAAACCATGTTTTAAATGTTGATCAGTCTTACAAGAAGCAAGAGATGGTTAGCTTCCTATGCAGCCCATTCAAGATGTCTTATGCAAAAGGTTTTACTTTCCTGCCCAATTGCAGTGAAGATCAATATGTAAAATCTATTCACTAAAAAAAATGCTAGAAAGAATATATCTACCTAAGTAGGTGGTTATAAATTAAGCTATAAAATTTTTCAAATGTTTTAACAATCTGACCCAATACAAGATGGAATTAGCAAAATAGGTCATATAGTCTTAGAAAGTTTCATATGTCGTCTACTAGGAAGTTGAAGGATTTATGTGCCATGGATACCATTTCATATCTTGAGCATAATAGATCTATCATGGCGCTCATAAGCACATTAACTTGGGCAATGAGACACATTTCATCCAATAATAACAATTAACGGAGAACAACCCCACGTGCGTATACCCGTTGACGTCTATGTCCTTTAGATAGAAAAATTAGTTTACCCCAAATAGGTAGCGTGCATGCCCTCTCAAAGTGGTAAAATTAACATATTGGCTTCAATATCAACTTTTAATGTCTTATATAAAGGGCAACAATAAAGGTTTCAAAGGTGGTGAAGGGTTAACAGCTAGTGAAAATGTATTTTCAATTAAGGTTAGTACATAGTGAATATGTGTGGTATGGATATGTGGCATACATACTTTTGTTTACATTATAATCTCTAAAACTTGTGGATATTTATATTCATCAGGTATTCCACCTCAGACTCACACCGTATGCAGAGGCATTTCTAAGCGAATGTGAGTTTATAATGTCAGATAATTGTCTTTGTGTGGCTATGGCGAATGAAATATGAGGCTTGAATGACAAGATGGTGGTAAGTACGATGACTAATAGTGAACATTCGGATGGAGTTTGATAAGGTGTAATTATACAAAATAATTTATACTCCTAAACTTAACATTTGCTCAATTTACCCCAATAATTTGGCCATTTATGCATATTAATATTTTTGTATAGGTTTAAGGACTATCGATGCAAAAATACCAAATATTGGATACAAACAAAGTTATTTGATATGAGAATTTAAAAGGTGACTAAAATGCTCAAATTGTGAACAATGCTATCAACAGTACTAATGAATAGTACGGATGAACTCTGATATTGCTACAGTAACATAAACATTATATATGGGTTACTATTTATACACTACAGTGCAGCACTGAGGCATTGAAATCAGTAGCTCAAGCGTTGCGGCATTGAATCTCAATATCGTGGCACTAGATGCTAGGCATTATTTTAAGGGCAATGTTGTCCTATTTATACAACCCTAAGCCTATATAAACACTCACTATTGAGTCAAAAATGTTTTGGGCAACAGAGAATACAAAATTAAACACATCATTTGGATATGGAAGCAAAAATCAACAAGAAGAATAAGGAATTCTACATATTAGAGGAAGAACATTACTAGGTTGATTAGAATAAAAATTTATACATTAGTACATTTTATGTTATTGCTTATAGCATCACTACAGTTACCATTATAAAGAATGAGATAACATTACACTTATAATATCAAAAATTTATCTTCTCACACCATTATAATTCATACATGTAATGTTCATAAAATTTACTTTTTTCCCTGAAACGGTTTAAGTTTTGCTCATCCAATAATATAACTTGTTGTAACGTTATAAATGTAATTCTCCTATAAAAAAAAATTGATTAAATGGACATGTATTACATGTATTCAACATAATCTCACTAAAATATAACAGACAGAGTAATATGTCAATAAGAGCTAATTACATTTTAAGGAACCATATTTTCTCCTTTCCTCCAACGTTAACATATTACTGGTAATTATTTGTGTATAAATATTTCACACAAATCATGTATTCCATAACAGCAACACCTAAACATCAAAACCATTAAGAATACTAACCTCACTGCTAACTCATCTGCTAGGGCTAAGTGGCAGCATGTTGTTTTGACTTACTATACTGAACTCTGTTTCAACAATTCGCTCAATGTACAAATCAAATAACATAGCAAGTAAACAATAACAAAATATATCATTTCATCTATTATGTTCTTACTCTATAGATAGACTATGGCAAATAGATGTTTGATGATCATGTCTTCCTTCTCTATCACAACATTTGAAACAATAAATAAACTTATCGTGTAAGGTATCTTAGGACTATTACAAACTATTATATCACTTTTCAGACAATTTAACCATGTTGTATTGACATTACAATTATGTAATGAAGTCATCGGCCCAACTAAAGCAATCATATTTGTCGTATCAAATCAAGTTTGCCATGTTGCCAAACAACATATAATTCAAAATGTCAAATGCATCATTTAAGAAGCAATCAATCCATTCTCATTGCTAATGTCAAAGGCTCCTTGTATATGCATTCACATTACATTTTGTCTCTAAGAATAGATCATTACGATATCTTATGTTCTGTTAACAAATCCATTATATACTATATCAAAATTATTTAATTACATTGTCTTCTATTGCATTAATGATTTTCTATAAACACTATTGTATTTCTCTATTAATTTCAATTGATTATTATTGGTAATGATACTATATATCAACATCTAACATCACATTCCTTTGATTCATTTTCCACCAACTCCAAATTTTCGTAGAACTTCATTCATTTCTTTACATTTTGTTTTCATGTTTAATCTCTTCTTACTGCTTAAATATACAATATTTTCTCTTTTTAAAATCTTCTAAGGCATATCCATATCTTAAATGTGAAAAAATAGTCCATAAAAATTGGTACGCATTTTTTTTTTACTTCACCTTATATGCCATCTCATGAATTGAGGAGTTAGCAACATTCTCTTGCATAATCATTTCTAACATCTGCATCAATTGTGATGTCTACTCCCCAATATTATCATGTGCATTATTCTTTGTTCTATCAACATTCATCATTTCATTCTCACAACTTGCATTTTCATTGCAATCATCTGTAGAAACCTCAACGATTGAAGACATGGAAGTAACTTGCGTTCTTTCTTTCAATTCCTACTTTGAATACTAACTAATTAAATCTACTACTGGTCCTACCCCTTTAATTTGACTCAGTATTTGCTCTATCATTTTTATTACTACTTCTAAATTGCATGACAACACATTAAGTTTAGTTGACATCCTTCAAATCTTAGCAAATTAGATATTTATTATCTCCTTAACCTCATACTAAGATGAACCTTCTTCATTACTTTTAACCACATTATAACACGATGCCTGTATAAATACCTGTATACAAATATAACAATAAAGGTCAAAATAAGTTAATCATGCAATCTTCCAACTATCTATTTTAACATAATCTAACTAATATTATTTTCTGTCTACGTCTTTACCTTTGAGCTATCAAAGCCCCCACTTTTAGCCTACCACTTCATAAATCTCCCTATTTGCTTACTATCTCAATCCACAATTGCTGGCAACATTATATCTACCTCTAAACCTCTGTATTTTACTGAATTCAAGTATAATAGTTGTATAATCAAAAGCGAGTTATTACAATCATCATCATCATCATCATAATTATTAATTATTATTATTATTGCACTAAATTTCCAATTAGTTTTATAAAGTACCAACCTATCTCCAAGAACAAAATACAGCCTCATATATATCCCATTGTTTCCTCCTTAAACCTTGTTACACCTTTAACAAACTTCTTAAAAAATATGATGACTAATTCCTTTATTGAATGCAGTTTGCATCCTTTAATGAATACAAGAAAGAAACACTAATATAAGATCTACCAACAAGATATAAAATTGTTACTAGTGTGAAAAGTGTAAAGCAAGTCTTAAAATCCTCATGAGTGACATTATGTTTTAGCAATACTTCTTAAATAACATTGATGTGTATCCCCCCCTTTAATGCATGAAACAAATCTCTTAGTCTTTGAATGTTTGACAGATCAGCATCTAACTGTATATGAATTTCACCATTAACTATGCCCATTATCGCCGAAAATATTTTTGAAGTCGCAATAATTTCTTTCCATGTGCATTCAACGTCAAGTTAATTGTATTAAAATTTTGCACTAATAACCAACAAAATTTTCTTCTCAATTGACCACATTTCAATTGGCTAAGATTCTTAAATCCTATCTCTCGTGCATATTCTTATAGCTCATCCATTAGTTTTGATATGACTTTCGAAAACCATTTTGAAACACATTGCATTTCAAATTTTAGCTTCTCTGCCTTTGATGTAGTCTGGATTAAACTATCCACATGGCACTTATGCTTTATCTCTAGTGGCATTTTTCAGTATGATACTCCCATTTCCTTCCATATCATACAATAATACCCTCTCATTACTTATTTTCCATATTAATATTCATAATTAAATACCAACTAAATAATGGATCTCATCTCCCTTGTTATTACTGTTGGATGGTTTTATTGTTATAAATGAACCCTCTCATTACTTATTTTCCATATTAATATTCATAATTAAATACCAACTAAATAATGGATCTCATCTCCCTTGTTATTACTGTTGGATGGTTTTATTGTTATGACATTTATAACGCAGCGAAATAGAAAACAAAGAATTCTATAATCTTTGTTTTCATTAGATAAAAACACTTTTTATCTAAGAATTTTATAAATATATGAATTTGATGTTAAAGTAAATAAAATTTAACAAGAACATACCTTTATTCCACGTAGAGTTTTATCCCACCAAAAGATTTCAAACCAAGTCTTTTGTTCTACAGTGACAGGAAAAGTGGGTTTCTTTCTTTGTTTTTCTTCTCCAAAAAAAAAAATACGTATCCTTCGTTTTTCACATGTGTGTTGTGTTTTATTTAGACTAGTTTTCTTATTTTAAAATAATAATTTAATTAATAACATTTACTAATTAAATTATTATCTCTTAAAAGAAGACCTAATTCATGTAAACCACATGGAATTCTACTCTTTGTGGTTAACGTATAATACTCAACATTTGAGCACTATTAGTATTTTAATAAAAGAAAACCACTAAAATTAAAATTAAAATCTTTTTGATAATTTTAAAAATTATCCTTAAGATTTTATTTATTTAATTTCTTAAACTAAATATTGAATTATATTTGGATAAGATCTTATCTATATTAATTAATTCTTAATTAATTCTTAATTAATTCTTAATTAATTAATTTTATCCAAATATAAACTATACATATTTGAAAACTATATTTTTTTGGACACAAACAATTTGTGTAATAACACAATCCTTTTTATTTGTTCACTGTAATAACGAAAGAGGTGGTATTGTGGACCTATGAACCTATAATTTCAAGCTCTAATAAATTTTAAATAATTAATTAAACTCTTTAATTAATTACTTTAATTTATTAATTCTAGTGTTATTCTACTAAAAACCTGAAATTGCACTCTTGAAATTATAGATATAATTTACTCAGAAAACTTAGAGCAGTCCATTGATTTAATCATTACATGCAATTAACCCTCCATAGATGGTTCATAATTAGAGTTAGATTAATTACCATTTTACCCCTCTAATTATTTCTTTATCCTTAAGTATATGAGAGCTTATTCATAATATAATTTGTTTTGAACTGCGAAAAAGCTGGAGTAAGAGACTCCAGAATGATGCTGACTTGAGTCTTATCATTTATGGTAGCTCCATAGATCTTTGCCTAATGCATTAAATTGATCATGTTCAAAACATGCTCACGCACCGGAACTCTTTTCTTCATTTTAGCATTCATATAGCTACGAGTAACTTAATGGCGGCTTTGTTTCGACTGCTGGCCAAACATCGCTTGGAGAGAGTCTCATATCTCATGTGCAGTCTCCAAGTGCTCGTGCTTCATTCTAAGCACATTGCTCATGCTGGCAAGCATATAGCAGCGGGCCTTATTATTGGCCTGTATCCATTTCTCATATTGCTCCAGTACATTACGATGAGCATTAGCTGTAGGTTTTGGAGGACACTCCTCTATAAGGACGAACTTTTAGTCCTTACAGATCAGCACAATATTCATATTACTTTTCCATTTTACAAAGTTATCACCGGTCAATTTTTCATTTTCTAAGAGGGTTATGATTGGGTTTGTTCTAGACATGATACTGAAATAAATAAATAAAGCAATTTTAAAAATACTTGAATAAATATCATAACGATTTTTAGAATAGTAAACATAATGCATGACTGCATTTATTTAAACACATAAATATATATACTAATCCACGATAGTTCAATTTAATAATTAATACACCGCCGTAGGGTAGATCACATTAAATTTAAATTAAAATGACACTATCTCAAATTAATAAGAAAATTTCAAAATATCTCATATTTTCATTTACCTATTAACTACCATTTATTTTAGTCAAGACATGATTAACCTCTTAATTATATATTTGTGAGTGTAACCCATTATTTCAAATTAAGATGACTTAACTCAAAAAATACCGTTGTAGAGTCGGTTAATTATAAAATACCTCACTTAATCCTATCTCTAAGAAGTCAACCTTGTTATTGAAATAGGCAGACACCCTCTGTAGGGAGGACAAAATCAAAGCGGCGCAAGGCACCACCAATATCTCACAATGTTGTACTAATAATGAAGACCGGTGGGTTCATTGTCATGTACCCTCTCCCACTCACTATTTTTAACCATGTGGTTTTATAATTTATAAAACATCTTTATGTTTTATAACTTTCAACAAATTATTATATTTCATATAACAAATTACTAAGTATAGTTAATTAATCCTAATAAAATTCAATCTTATTAGGCCTAAGTTCATTAGTCTAACTATTCTTATTAAATAGGCCTAACAATTTAGGTAAACCTAATTTTTCAATTATTGGATTAATTATTAATTTTTATAAATAATAGAATCAATATTTTTATTAATAATTTTCTAAGTAATCATAAATCAAACTATTTAATTTAGGTTACTTAGAATAATGTAAAATTACCAATTTAACTATTAAATCTAATTTCACATTATTTGATTAATTATATAAGTTTTAAACATGCTAATCAATCTACTAATTTAATCTTATTAATTATAATATTCCATAATAAAATAAAACCATTTAAATATTAATTATACCATGTATGCATATCATATTACAATAATATGAGTGGGTACAAATGCATAATATGTAATTATGCATGATCATGTTATAATTCATCACATAAATTAATATCTAATATAACTTTGGCTGAGTCCTCTAAGATTTTAAATTACAACCCATAAAAAAAGAGTAAATAAATTATATAAAAATACAGGCAAGCAGGCCTAATTACACGTGGTCTTCTTAAGTCCATAACGAACCCAATTTACTTTCTTTGTAATTTTATATATTTTGACTTAAAAACTTTTTTTTTAAGTCCATGGTATATATTGCATGATAGTACAACTCTTGAACATTTTTCTTTAAAAAAAATTATTTATTTAAAGCCCATACATTAAATAGATCAAATTTAATTTTATTTGAACTTTTCAAATAAAAAAAATTAAGAATTTTTTTACTGCCTTAATGCACCTAGATCAACAATGTTAAAACTGGTGTCCCTTTATATCAGCCACTGCTTAGAGTACCCTAAGGCCTTACATTACATTAAATGCCATACGATGCATTTAGCCTTTAAATTTAGAAAAAAAAAAGGGGCCTCCTACTTTCTATTTCTTTCTCTTAAGAAAATCATAAATGGTGGCTGCTTTCTTTCTGTGTCTTCACCTTTTTTTTTTGTTAATACTGTTCTTCATCTTTCAAAAGCAAAAATACAAAAATAAATATATTAGCAAAAATTCTTTTTTGTAGCAAAAGAGAGCAAAGTAGTACTATGCCATTTCATCTTCCACTTCTTTCGTTTCCATCAGTAAATAAATAAAACGTATTACAAAAAAAAGTTCTATACCCATTTATGGGTTTATACAATTTTGATCTAATAAAAAAATATATTATAATCAATCTTAGAGGACCATATAATTAACGACCAAATGATTCATATATAAAATAATCATTCATTACATAAATATTATAAAAATACAAATACCCACTCAAACATACATACTCACAAAAATAAATCATGATTTAAATAAAATAAATCATAACATAAAATCATATATTCAAGAAACCATTGTTCTGATACCAGTTGTTGGATAGTTTTATTATTATGACAATAATAACGCAGCGGAATAGAAATAAAAAACTTTATAATCTTTATTTTCATTAGATATAAACACTTTTTATCTAAGGATTTTATGAATATATGAATTTGATGTTAAAGTAAATAAAATTTAACAAGAACATACCTTTATTCCACGTAGAGTTTTATCCCACCAAAAGATTTTAAACCAAGTCTCTTGTTCTACAGTGACAGGAAGAGTGGGCTTCTTTCTTTGTTTTTCTTCTCAAAAAAAAAAATACGTATCCTTCGTTTTTCACATATGTGTGTTGTGTTTTATTTAGACTAGTCTTCTTATTTTAAAATAATAATTTAATTAATAACATTTACTAATTAAATTATTATCTCTTAAAAGGAGACCTAATTTATGTAAACCACATGAAATCCTACTCTTTGTGGTTAACGTATAATACTCAACATTTGAGCATTATTAATATTTTAATAAAAAAAACACTAAAATTAAAATTAAAATCTTTTTGATAATTTTAAAAATTATCCTTAAAATTTTATTTATTTAATTGCTTAAACTAAATATTGAATTATATTTGGATAAGATCTTATCTATATTAATTAATTCTTAATTAATTAATTTTATCCAAATATAAACTATACATATTTGAAAACTATATTTTTTTGGACACAAACAATTTGTGTAATAACACAATCTTTTTTATTTGTTCACTGTAATAACGAAAGAGGTGGTATTGAAGACCTATGGACCTATAATTTCAAGCTCTAATGAATTTTGAATAATTAATTAAACTCTTTAATTAATTAATTTAATTTATTAATTTCAATGTTATTCTACTAATAACCTGAAATTGCACTCTTGAAATTATAGATATAATTTACTTAGAAAACTTAGAGCAGTCCATTGATTTAATCACTACATGCAATTTAACCCTCCATAGATGGTTCATAATTAGAGCTAGGTTAATTACCGTTTTACCCCTCTAATTATTTTTTTATCCTTAAGTACTATTAATTCACCAGTAAACAGTTAATTTATAACATTATTACAAATTGAGCGCCCTAACTGTTCAATTCTAAAATTAACCCTTAAGAGAACCTTTTTTCTAACTTTCATTAGGAATGAATGGATTCCATATCTGTAAATCATATTCTCAACCGTTTATCTCACAGTGCCACTAAAATACAAGTTTTTAGTCTGTTCTTTAAATAAACAATAACGAGTATTTCAAATGAGATAATAACACAAACAGGAGTTTATGATCACTCAGGATTAATGTTAATCAGCATATGATCATCGGTTGACGTTATTTGAATTCTTAATTGACAACGGTATTTTACATAAGAATTCAAACTATATCTGGTCCAATCCTATATAATCATATTATATATAGTGCCTCCACCATAATGTCACTACATTAGTGATCCGGATAAGATCACTACATTTTAAATGTTTGTGAACCGTACTAATAATATTTAATTAAAAATCTCAAATTTTAATTAATTTATTACAGATTTTTTCTATTTATTATCTATAACTTTAAACCTCTTGTATATAACAATTATATACTAAAGTTATGATTACATAAATAAACAATAAATTTTCTAATATTTATGTCATAAAATTATGAACACTTATTAAGTATAAAATTGTAACTTTATTAATTTCATAAAAATAATACAAGTACATGCTTTTAGGACATTAACTCTAACAATTACAACTTCTCCTACTCTAACTTTTAAGATGTTAACAACTTCCTTATTATTATTATCATTCATGATAAATGTCAACCAAATTATATTATACTTGTTCGTTAAAAAAAAAATTCATATAATAACAGTTCACCTTTGTTTACAAATAAGTTATAAAGTCATAATTCTTTTCATATTGGCTGTTTCTATCCTCCTAGGATCATCTTCACTACCTGTCTTCTACCTCGACTAGTTCACTGCCGTCTTCCATCCCAATCACTTTACTTTCTATCTACATAAATTCATTACTTTTGCTCATTAGGAAATGTAGTTCATCGTTGTTCTTATCAATCTTGTCTCGTTGTTGTAATTCATCTTCTCCTCTCCCTGCACCATTCCAAACTAAATACTCCACAATCGCAATTGCATTCTGATTTAACTAGCAAAATTTTTTTAAATAACCCATTGCTTACTTGCCATTTTTGCTTCCATTGTTTATTACACACTGTTTAAGCCCAAACAACACTTTTGTACTATATTTTGATTAACGAAACACTTATTTCTCTTCTTTGATTTCTTCCCGCCGCTACCATATCGTAAAAAATGAAGACCTACTTATCTTTCCGAGTACTTCACGATTGACTTGTGAAAAATTGTCTGCAGTAAACGCTTAACGTTTCTCTATTAACTTATTGTGTACAATAGATATGGTGTATCCGGTAACCATTCTTCACAATAATGACTGCTTAAACATCCGACTATTGGATCTTGTAATGCCACGTCTGACAATCATTGTTTTGCACAATAAAAATACAGTCGCTGCATATAGCCGGCGCTATTTAGAAATAATAATTTCAAATAATTACCGAATCTTGTCTCATGTATGTATGGCTGTGAATATAATACGACTATTGGCGAAGTCAGAAAACAACAAACTCAAAAAGCTTGTACAGGAGTCACTACCTAATGATTATTTTACTATTAACAAATAATCTCAATTTGAACAATAAATATATACAGTTTAATTAATACACTTTTAAATAGATAATTAAGTTAACAATGTTAAATGAAACATTTTTATTTCAATAAACTGCCTTTTTAAGTACTGTATCGTAGAAGAATGTACAATTTTGAATCTCACTTTAAGTTGAAATTTAAAAATTACCTTATCCAAATCCTTCTTCACAATAATACTTTCTTTACAAAGAAAACTTATTGATTAGTCATAATATGAATTTGAAGTATATTCTAATATTAACACCACTAATGCTTTATATAATTTTCTAGTTACTTCACATGAGATCGTTATTATAAGACTGAGCTTAATAATAGGCTGAATTTTGCGGATGTGAAGCTTAGTAGTGGCTGGTCAATTTTTACCAGCATGATCTCTTTGTGGGCCATATGAAATTGGTATTAGCTGTTTAAACGAGTGATTGCGAATTTGATTTCAACCATCTTGGAAAAAAAGTGTTGCTCGAAGTGCTTATCGTCACTTAAGTTTGCCTACCTCATCCTTCAGTGGCAGAGTCAGAACTTCTGACCACTGTAAGCAGAACAATAGGAGCTATTTCTAGAGGGGACAAAACAATGGAAGCCACAAGAATACAACAATAAGAATAGAAGGGGCAAATTAATATATAAAACTATATTCTTAGAAGAAAAAAAAATTGGATTAAATCCCTGCTTGTCCCTACGTGGCTTCGCCACTGCCTGCACTAATTAATAAAATATATGGTTCATTTCAGATTTAGGTAACACAAATTTATTTGCATCTTAGAGTATATATATGTGCACAAAAACACAACTTCGTTTTTCTTTGTATTTTTTTTTTTTTCGATTCCACACATTACAACATTGCATGATGCATGTCAAAATCTACCCTAGTTTGTAATAAGAGAGTTAGCACAAAGTAAAATTCCCCTCAGCCTCAAAAGCACTTATTCAAAAAAGTTATCTACTTCCCTTGGAAGGTATATATTCATTCTTCTTATCCTTAAGAGGCAATATGAATATGCCATGACTCATGACTCTCGGTTTCCATTGCTTTCTTTAGCATTTTTTTGCTTTTTAAAGAAGCGCTTAAATGAGCTTTGCTATCACATCAATCAGAACTGTTTTAGCGCAAGCATCCTAGAAAGCATTTATGTGCTAGTCGTGTTCATTTTTCACCCACAACCACAAGTATATTGCGAACGTACAATATCTTATCGTTTGGAAAACAACACTAGAACTACCACCCCTCAAAGGTTTCACGTCCTTTGTTCATTGTTATAATTCCTCCTTGGAAAGAGAGAGAGATGAGACATAGTGAGTGGAGAAGGATTAAGGTGTCACAGGTGCAATCATATCATCCGTGTGCCCGTTCAAAATAATTTTGCAACAAATACATTCATTTTAAATTAATGATTCTTTTTTAATATTACAACAATATTCTACTGATATTTATATTCAGAAAGCGTATTGAAATATAAAATAATAATATTTATTGTGACGCAATTTATAAATTTAAACTTAAAAAATGTTAAATTTACCTTATAAATAGTCAAAAAAATTTAACTCTATTCTTATATGACTTAACTACAAGTTGGAAACTAAGACTACCCATTACTCGATTCAAAGGTGGTGAGATAAATTAATAATTTAATAATGATAAAAATGTGCTACAGTTCTATTAGATAGTCTCATCAAAGAAGTCTATCTAAATTTTTCTCATGTAAATGTATCAGCAAGAAAAGACCAAGGCTATTCTTATCTTATGGAACAAATGCATAATATATATCATAACAATGACCCGCATTGCAAAAGAGGCCCCTTTTCTTGACACTCGAGGGACAAATCGTTCATATATACTTCTACTAATTAACTAGTTAAGAAATTAAAATATGAACTTGTAATTTGCAAAGCGACGTACAAGTCAATGCTTTAACAGTAATGCACCTGCGATACTTACTCGTTTGTTAAAGAGTATCAAGGAGGCAAATGTTTCAACTATTTTCAACTATACTTAATTGGAGAGGTAGATGGAAAGAATAATTATAAAAAAAGGCTTATAAATGAACAATTAATCCTTTTTTCATGTGAAAGTGAGCTAAAGTGTATAATAATAATTAGAGATTCTCAAATTTATATAAGTATGATAAATTTAATTTTAATTCAAATTTATTAATAAAAAGTATGATTAATTCATATATTTTTATGCAAAAAAGATAAATTTAAGATTGATTAAAACATTCTTATTTAAAAAAGGATGATAAGAATCAACAAAGATTTACAAAGTCAACAAAAGTATAAAAAATAATCAAAATTAAAATTTATCAATTTAAGTATGTTTTAGTCCAATATTTTTATGTATCCCCAAAACTAATTATAATTTATTTTTATGTTTAAAATTTATCTTCTTTGCGTAAATTGAACCTTAATAAATATTAATAAAATAAAATAAATTACATTTTCTCTGCATATTATAAAATTCTTCAAGAGTTACAAAAATAAGAAAAAGCAAATTAACAGAAGAACTAAGTTTAAAAAAAAATAAGTTTTAGGTTCTCACTTCAAAGAGGGATCAGTTCTATTTCCCTTTTTTTTAAGGGAATTTTCAAGAGGCATGTCCTTTTAAGACAAACTTGTAAGCTAATAAAGCAGTCTACTGACAGCGATTTTTAATTAATAATGCTTTATTGGTTAGCATATTCCATAAAGAGAAATTTTGTAAAGAAATATTTTTTTAAATAGCTCAAAATTTTAGACAATTTTGTTTTTCAGCCACAAATTAATGCTTTATTTTTTATTAGCCAAAATTAAAATAAATAAACATGATTGCCCCTTACTTAAAAAAGATGATAAATAAAATATTTAAAAATAAATATATAAAAATCGATGTTCTCAAAATAAATCTCAAAATACACTACAATTTTCAAACTAAGTAGATTTCAATTTTCAAACTAAGTAGGTTTCAATATTCTACTTGAAACAAAAAAGTACGATTACATCTATTCTTATGCGATGTATTTGTATTTATTTTATAAATGTATGAGCATTTAAATATAAATGTAGTATAATGTGATGAAGTGAAAAAACGAATAAGGTAAATGAGAGAAAAAAAAAATCCCAAATCTAAAAAAAATAGAAAAATATGGGTTGGTCATGACTTTTATGCGTATACACGATGCAATCATGAAACAACTACACAAAACGTGTGGCTCTCTACTCGCGCGATTAAGGCACAAATCCATTCACACCTCATTCATGCATGCAAATTCATCGTGCGCCACATAGAAATAGTTAATGCAACATTGTGTAGTTTTCCCAAGCTTATTTATTATTAATTTAAATAATTTTTTTTATTTTTTTATTATAAGTACCATAGAGCATGAGTCACTCATTGACACGTCAGCATATCTATTAATGCTAAAATTATAGATAGTAATTGACACGTCTAGAATATAGAAGTTTATTCTCAAGTGCGGGATTATTGAAGTAATAAATAGTCCGATGAGAACGGGGTTAATCCATAAGGAAATAGAATTAAAATTACAAACTATAAACTTTAAAGACAATTAATGCAGTATAAGATGTTTACAAATATTAATTTAATTAACCAATTCAAATAAAAGTTAAGGTTATAGGGATCCACTCTTGACATAAGAAGTAAGAATACATTTAACTCTTTTTATAACTCAATTGGAATCCTCATACAAAGGAGGTTCCAACTAAAAGATATAACAATTAAAGTTCATCATCATTTATACATTAATTAATATTTCTTTCTTTCAATTATTATACATCAAATCTTGTAAATGGTTTCAAGAATTTATTATGCCAATATTTATATTTGTCTACACTAAATCAAGACTCTCACTTTACAAGAAATGGTATATACATCAATTCTTATAAATAGTTTCAAGAATTTATTGTGTTAAGTATAAAGTTTGTCAATAATAAATCAAAATATATCACTTAGAAGAAATGGTATTAATATTACAAATAAAATAAATACATCATATATAAATTTGTATAACTTAAGAATAAAACATTAAATTCATGAATAAGAGTTAAATATTACTTTACCAAGAGTTTCACCATTTCACCTTAACATATAAAAAATTACTTTGACATAATAAAACTAAAGAAAAAGAAAAAAAATGGAAGAAGAGGTAACATGACTTTGTAATAGTAAATAAAAGAAATAATATTACAAAGAGATAATATAAAAGATAAGTGTTTTGAACTAAAATCTAGCTCTCTAATTACATGTTTTGGGCATAAACATGCTACATATTTATAGCAAAATATAGATAAATCGAGACAAATAAAGAGAAAATCACATGGATGATGAAAGTCAATAATAGTGATAAATAATTTACATTGATTATCATTAATGCACCCACTTGCTTATCCAATTTAGAATTGATGTGGTTCGAATTAACTGTCACTCAAAACATCAAAGTTGTAGATAAGTCTATTATCTTTTTAAATTGAGTTATCTCATACGTATTAAATATGTATTTATATAGTTATATGTCAAATACTGATGACTATTCGGATTAGGCCTATATTGCAGATCAGTTCTGTTTTAGGCCATGTTCACCATTTAAACGCTCAAATTTCGAATGCCTTGTGAAATACAATATGTTCACCCATTAAGTCAAGAATCACTCTAATTGCATTTCTAGGTAAAAAGTTATTTTTATTTTACCAACCTACCATAAAACAGTTAAAAGGTTAATTAGGTACAATATTGTAAATATACTTAAGTTAAGGGGGTTAAAGACACTAGTAATACAAAACAATAATATAAAACTCTTATTAAATATATAATTTCAAGTGTTCATTACACCTCCCAACCAGTTTATTGCTAGTCTCTAATAATTTAAGCATAAATAAAATTTGAACACTACCTAAGTATTTCAAATAAAATGTCAGTTCAAGATCACAATCATTATAAATGTTATTTCAATAATAACTTCCAAAATTGTGTGTGTGTATATAAAGCCGAAGCCTTCTTACCACAACATATATAGCCTTGAAAATTTTCTCCAAGTAAAGCCCTAACTCTATATCCTTACATATGAATAACTGTTTAATGGGTTAGGATTTCACCCATAGAGTTGAAAAACAGATAATCGCTTAAAAAAATATTACATTTAAGGACAGACAAACAAACTAACATTGATCCAAAGATAGAAAAATAAATTATTTAAGAGTCAAACCATTCTTTCCACATGCCGCTTCAAGACTTTAATTATTTTATGCGAATCTTATGAATAAAGAGTCCGGTGATAAAATTGCTTCCTAATGACTTTTATCTTCTAGAATTGAATGAAGACTTTATTGAACTAAATTGACTTTTTTTCTTCTTTTTTTTATATATATACTTTATTAAAAGAAGACTTTATTGAATGATACATCTTTATTGAACTGAATTGAATGAATATTTTATTGAACTGAATTGAATGAATATTTTATTGAACTGAACTGAATTGTATGATAGGAGTAGATGTTAAGAGGCCAATTAATTTTTCAAACGAATTTTGACACTCCCGAGTCTACTCAAATGATATATCTTTTGTTAAGAGGTTACAAAGAGGTTTAGATATAACACTAAAAATTTTTATGAACCTCCTATAAAATTCAACATATCCTAAAAATGATCGAACTTCTCTAACTGTTTTTGTGGAGACAAATGTGTAATGAGTTCGACTTTTGCCTTATCCACTTCAATTCTTTTAGAAGACACTACATGTCCCAAAATAATTTCAGAAGTAACCATGTAATGATATTTTTTCCAATTCAACACAAAACTCTTTTCTTCACATCTTTTAAAGACAGATTCTAAGTTTTCAAGACAATTATCAAAAGAATTTTCAAACATAGTTAAATCATCCATGAAAATTTTTAAATAATGCTCAACCATGTCACTAAAAATGCTTAACATACATCTCTGAAATGTTGTTGGGGCATTACAAAGTCCAAAGGTCTCAAAAGGGCATGTGAATGTAGTCTTTTCTTGGTCCTCTAGTGCTATAGAAATTTGATAATAGCCAGAATAACCATCTAGAAAGCAATAGTAGGGATACCCTACTACTCTTTCTACAATTTGATCAAGGAATGGTAAAGAAAAATAGTTTTTTATAGTGGCCGAGTTCAACTTTCTATAATCTATGCACATCCTCCAACTAGGTGAGACTCGAGTTGGCATTAACTCACATTTGTCATTTTCAATGACTATGATTCCAGATTTTTTGGTACTATCTGAGTAAAATTTATCCACTTACTATCTGAGATAGAATAGATGATTCTTACTTCAAGAAATTTGAGAACTTCAGCTCTCACTATCTCTTTCATATATGGATTTAATCTCCTTTAAGGTTGTTGAAAAGTTTTGGCATTATCCTCTAGGTGTATTATAAGTGTGCAAATCAAATGATTAATGTCGTTTATGTCTTTTAAAGTCCACCTAATTGCATTTGTATGCATTTTTAATCATTCAATCAACTTACATTCTTGCTCGTTTGTAAGCATAAAAGCGATTACCACCAAGTAAGTTTGTTTCTCTCTAAGAAATGTATATTTCTTTCCGTCAGGTAGAGGTTTTAACTCCAACTTTAAAATTTCGTTCTGTTTATCCTTATTTTCTCCTAATTCTTTAAACTTTTATTTTCATCTTTTATTTTCAATCACTTGTTCACAGTCAAGTAAAGAATATATGTCAGAGATTTCAGGATCTAATTGTATATTTGACTTAAATGAATTTATTAAACAAATTTCTAAAGGATCAGTAGAATTCTTTTTTGAATATAATCCTCCATAATCATTTCAATCATATAGGCTTCTTCACTTTCATCCTCCCCCACATGTGGTTGCTTACACATATTGAAAACATTGAGCTTAAGTGTCATGTTTTCAAAAGAAAGCTTCATTACTCCATTCCTGCAATTAATCAAAACGTTAGAAATTGCTAAAAATGGATGACCCAAAATAACAGGTATCAAATTACATCATTTAACAGGTTTTGTGTCCAAGACAATAACAAGATATATAAATTTATCAACTTGAACTAAAATATCTTTCACTGTCCATCTTGGTACTTTTATTGATCTATCGGCAAGAAAAAGAGTTACAGAAGTTAATTTTAACTCACCGAGATTGAGCTGCTGATAAACTGAATATGGCAATAAATTCACACTAGCATCAAGATCAAATAAGGCTTGTTTAATTTTATGACTTCCAATAATATATGAAATTGTAGGACAACTAGGGTCTTTATATTTCAAAGCATTATTGTTCTGAAGAATGACACTTACTTGTTCAGCTAAAAATACTTTCTTTTTCACATTCAGTTTTTTTTTTATTGTACATAAATCCTTCAAAAATTTTGCATAAAAGGAAACCCTTTTAATAGCATCCAATAAAAAAAATTCACTTTTACCTATTTGAAGATTTCAAAATTTTCAGAATTATGATTCATCTTCTTAGTATTACATAATGCATGAGGAAATATGGGTGGAAGTGAGGGTTTGATATTTTCTTCATTAGGTGTAGGTTTAATGCTTTCATTACCCTTAAAGATTGATTCATTATTCTCATGAGGTTCAGAAATGTCTTTTTCAACAATTTTACCATTCTGAAGAGTGATAACAGCTTTAACTTGATCCATGTGTTAACTTCCTGAACTACATACATTTAAGTTATGTTTTCCTTTGGGGTTTGGTTGTGGTTGAGAAGAAAATTTTCCTTTCTCATGAATGTTCAGTGCGGATGCAAATTTAACAAGAGTATCTTTCAAATCAACAAATGTTTGAACATTTTGAGAATTAATAAACTCTTGCTTTTCAATGAATGCATGCAAAGTTTCTTCAAGATTTTTCTTATGAGGTGGAACATATGGTGCATAACCTTGGTGGTTTTAAAAATTTTAGTGTGGTTGGAAAGGTGGTTGTGAAGCTTGTGCTTAAGTGTCATTCCTCCAACTAAAATTCAGGTGATTTCTCCATTTACGATTGTAATTTTATGAATATAAGTTATTATTTGACTGCTTGAATGTGTTTAGAACATTGGCTTGTTCATAAAGAAATTCCCTAAATACAAGCAAAGTTGGGCAATCATTGGTAGAGTGATCATAAATTTCACAAATGTGACACACAATCTCTTGAATAGATTTTAATTAACCACTCTTTTTTATTTCTAAAGTTTTGACTTTTCTAATTAGGGATGCTAATTTGTCTTGAAGTTCATAGTCTTCCCTAAGATGATAAATACCCCCACTAGGCGTAGTGGTTTGATTTTTACTAGGTGCTTCACAGGTACTAGCAATATCCCAATTTTGAGCATTTTCAGCTAATAAGTCTAAATAGTTCATTGTCTCTTCTAGGTCTTTGTCCTCAAATGTTCCATTACACATCATTTCTACCATTTGCCTAACTTGTGGTGTTAAGCCATCATAGAAATTTGATACTAGTCTTTATGTTTCAAAGCCATCATGGGGACAGGTATTAAGTAATTCTTTATACCTTTCCCAACATTGGTAAAAGGTCTCTCCTTGTTTTTGGGCAAAAGTGGTAATTTATCTTTTGAAAGAATTTGTTCTACGGAAAGGAAAAAAAAAATTTAAGAATTGTTGTTGCATCTCATCCCATAAAGAAATGAATCCTGACCTAAGATTTTGTAGCCATATTTTAGCTTTATCTTTTAAAGAAAAATGGAAAAGCCTAAGTCGAATTGTGTTCATGCTACAATTTTGGACATTATACATGTTACACACTTCTTCAAATTCTCTTAGATGCAGATAAGGGTTCTCTGCATCTAAGCCATGAAAAATGGGTAAAATTTGGATAATGTCTGACTTAAAATTAAAATGTGTTGCATCTAGAGAAAAAATTAAGCAAGATGGTGCACCAATTTATGTAGGATTCATGTAATCTCTAAGTGTCCTAAGTTAGTTATAATCATTATGTTGAGACTGATTGTCCCCTGGGTCTATGAATCCCTCAATTTAATTTTCGTTCATGGTGTTAATTGGTAAAAAATGAGAAGATGAAGGAGAATCTAACAAATTATCAAAGGAAGTTTTGAAATTACCTTTCACCAAATGATGAGAATTAGGATCTCAAAACCAACTACTCATACAAAGAAATAAAATAAATTACAATAACAATAAATATTACAAATAAGAGAAAAACATATTAAATAAAGACAAATAAAATAGGCAAAACTAACAATAAAATAAAAGTTAGATAAATAGTTAGAAATTAGATTAATAATGTTAGATTATATAATAAAAAGTTACAATAAAAAGTGAATAATAAATCAAGTAAAGCAAGTTAGGAGGCTTAACCTTCCATGAAAATAAAATAAACAAACAAACAACAACAAAAAATGTTAATTTTACTTCCTCGGCAACGGCACCAAAAACTTGACGCGTCTAGAATATAGGAGTTTATTCTCAAGTGTAGGATTGTTGAAGTAATAAATAGTCCAATGAGAACGGGGTTGATCCATAAGGAAGTAGAATTAAAATTACAAATTATAAACTTTAAAGACAATTAATGCAGTATAAGATATTTACAAATATTAATTCAATTAACAAATTCAAATAAAAGTTAAGGTTATGGGGATCCACTCTTGGCATAAGAAGTAAGAATACATTTAACTCTTTTTATAACTCAATTGGAATCCTCACACAAAGGAGGTTCCAACTGAAAGATATAACAATTAAAGTTCATTATTATTTATACATTAATTAGTATTTATTTCTTTCAATTATTATACATCAAATCTTGTAAATGGTTTCAAGAATTTATTATGCAAATATTTATATTTGTCTACACTAAATCAAGACTCCCACTTTATAAGAAATGGTACATACGTCAATTCTTGTAAATGGTTTCAAGAATATATTGTACTAAATATAAAGTTTGTCAATAATAAATCAAAATACATCACTTAGAAGAAAGGGTATTAATATTACAAACAAAATAAATATATCATATATAAATTTGCATAACTTAAGAATAAAACATTAAATTTATGAATAAGAATTAAGTATTACTTTGTCAAGAGTTTCACCATTTCACCTTAACATAAAAAAAATTACTTCGACATAATAAAACTAAAGAAAAAGAAAAGAAATGGAAGAAGGGGTAACATTACTTTACAATAGTAAACAAAAGAAATAATATTACAAAGAGATAATATAAAAGATAAGTGTTTTAAACTAAAATCTAGCTCTCTAATTATATATTTTGGGCATAAACATGCTACCTATTTATAGGAAAAAAATAGATAAATCAAGACAAATAAAGAGGGAACCACATGGATAATAAAAGTCAATAATAGTGATAAATAATTTACATTGATTATTATTAATGCACCCACTTGCTTATCCAATTTAGAATTAATATGGTCCGAATTAACTGTCACTCAATACATCAAAGTTGTAGATAAGTCTATTATCTTTCTAAATCGAGTTATCTCATACGTATTAAATATGTATTTATATAGTTATGTGTCAAATACTGATGACTGTTCGGATTAGGCCTGTATTATAGATCAGTTCTGTTTTATGCCATTTTTACCCTTTAAACGCTCGAATTTTGAATGCCTTGTGAAATACAATATGTTAACCTATTGAGTCAGTTCTTCACAAGATTAAGAATCACTCTAATTGAATTTCTAGGTAGAAAGTTATACCCATTTTACCGAACCTACCACAAAATAGTTAAAAAGCTTAATTATTTACAATATTGTAAATATACTTAAGTTAAGGGGGTTAAAGACATTAGTAATACAAAATAATGATATAAAACCCTTATTAAATATGTAATTTTAAGTGTTCATCAGTAATTTTTTTATATAGCAAATCTACCTCTATTGCAATCCAATACTCGTGTTTGTAGTTGATGATAATATAAACGTACATAAGGTTGAATATTGTTACATGAATTTAATAACAAAAAGAATAAAATCTTTAGCTATAACAATTACCTTGTTAACTTAAGTCTATATTTCTTTCACCAATTAAAACTTCTTTCGGTCCTAAACCATATGACACTAGCTTTGGGTCCTATGTAATGACAGATAGATCATTAGCAAATTGGTTGAAGACATAATTACAGAGCTTTTATATTTACAACAAAATAAAAAATTAGTAATTGTGAAGGTCACACTAAAAAAATTTGCTAAAAATGAAAAACTTAAAAATAAATAAATATATATATCCACAATGATAGACCCTTGTTGCAATGCTTGTTGATACTTCCACTAGTATTGATGGACCAACTTCAAGTACCCATTAATATACTACAAAACCCAACATATATGTATAAGAAAATAAATAAAATAAAAATAATTGAACTAAAAAAATACAATAACACTAATGTCCTTACAAAGTTATTCAGCCAATTATTTAAGTTCTGATGAAACCATAATGGGTCAACATCAATCCTAGATAAACTGACACAACTTTTAGTATTGTGAACCCAGCCTCAAACTCTGGTTAGAATGCCAAGTCCATCAATTGTAATGGATTCACGTTCAACTCGGTCTCATCACATTAAAGTTATACCTAAAGTTTTATCTTTCTCTTCGTGATCTTCTTTGATATATGATTGGTAAATGGGGTGTGTTTTACTCATGTGACTTTATACTGTCACCCAAACATACTCATACCTTTTGCAGCATCAGATAAGATTTGTACATTTGCGAGATTGTCAGTTGCTATTGTATATCTGGCTGTAAATCATACTCAGTTGGCAGAGTTTGAACATCATCAGTTACGTTTTCTCCAAACTAAAATAAAACACACTAGTAGATATATTAAGTTAACTAATTTAATTTTTTATAAGATATATTTAGTCCCTAACCATAGTTTGATTTATGTTTACTTGTAAGGTACATAACTAAAAATATTACACCTTTAGTATCATCTAATACATAATATCATCTCAGACCTAATCCACCCTTTGAAAAACTAACTCCCTGTCCCGATCAATTCTTTGCATTAGCTTTACTTTGTCCAGTCATAACTGTTCTAACAGATCTTTAATCTTCTTTGTAAAGTCATAATTTGATGACGTGTTCAATTCAAAATATACATAAATAATCATAGTCAATTTATAACTTAATACACTAATTAAAATAATTTTGTTAATAAGCATCCAAGATAATTTACCTTACTTCATATACTTGCGAGGCTTCTTTATCCTGGCCACCCTAAAAATCCAGATCACCCTCGGGGTCAATAAAATGGATAAAGCTCCTTTGGGTTTATACAACACTAGATAATTTAGGGTTCTCGACATAGCTCTTTATTGGAATCCCTAAATTTATAATTAATCTGATGGTCTCTTTCTCATTCTCATGTTCTTTTGGTACTAATTTATGATATATCTATAGAACTAATAAAAAATTTATATATATCACAAAATAGTTAACCACTAAGAAAAATTATAATATTATATAAGAATGTGGTAAAATTAATTAAAAACATATAAGATCCTTCTTCAAAACATAATCGTCAACGTCTTTGAACAGTAGAATCCCCTACTCTGCCAATTTAAAATGTATGGAAAATAATCTCCAATTCAATGTAAAGTTACCTCACCATAGATCGTTATTGCCTCATAAATCCAAACCTTAAATAATAAAAATAATATTAATCTCAATAATGATTAAGAAAATTATGCATTTGAAAACTATATGAAAATTTATACCCATTATATTTTTCTTTATCATTTTAAGCAAAGGCTTTTCTTACTTTTGCCAAACTTCAACAAGCTAGTTGTAGCCAATAAGTCATAAGTTACTTTACATGCAACATTGCTTTATAATGTTGCAACAAGCAGAAACATAATAATTGCATACAAACTTTATAATAATTATTAAACTCATCCAAATCATATACTATATTTAGCACAAAATTTTTGAATGTCTTTACACTCATCTCATGGTATCAAAACATGATGAATAAAATATAATAAGTATAATTTTATAACATCTTCATCATTGATCTGATATAAATCTAATTCACTAAACCAATTATTTACTTGCTTTCATGTCGGCATCTTTCTATTAATAAAATATTTTTTTTTCATAAGCAACTATCCAATTTTTATGTCAATTCTCAAACAAGTGAATAATCTCTCGTCTTCAGCCTCATTAGTAATATAAACTTCTTTCAGGAGAATCAAATGAGCTTATTGGAAATTAAAAATAACATCTCTTCATATAAATTACTAGTTTGAATCTGTTGTAATAAAATCTCATGCACCAAATTTTTTAAAAAATAAGATATTTTGCATATCTAAAAATCTACCCATACATATGTTATGTTGAATAGTTTTGTTTAAATGGGTGTCAACTTATGTCTTATAAAATTTAAGGCCCGTATTTTTGAATATGATGTAATTGAAGCATAAAAAAAATTCATTGGCTGGAATTTTACATTCTTTAGATATATTATGTTTCCTGTAAAAATAAATAACAAATAAAATATTATTAAACATAATAATAAATTAAATACTCTAACTAACTAAACAAATATAAATTAATAAACTAAATTAAAATGAAAATATTATTTGATTAATTAATTAATTAATATTAAACTATTTAATTATTTATTGAATAATGAATTGAAAGTTAATAATTTCTCTAAATTAAATACTCTAACTAACTAAATAAATATAAATTAATATTATATTAAAAATAAAAATATTCTTTAATTATTTAATTAATTATTAATTAAAATAATTAAAGAATAGGGTGCAATACATAGCTTAAATGCTGCATGCATACTCACAGCTTACGCGCGTGCGAAAGGCAACGTATGGCCATTTTTACCGTCAGACTTTTTACCCCATTTTCAGCAAATTCATCCAAATGTTGATCCTTTTCATACAATCTTTTCACTGTTTACATAATCTACTCATATTCTATCATTTTTCACACAATTAGGGCAAAAATTTATATTGAACTATTTTTTAAATTCAAAAAATTTATCAACTATTATCAATGCCGTCGATTATTTCAATACCACCGATTCGGATATTTTTTATTTGAAGTTTTTGTTTGTATCTTAAAGTTGCGGGGTGGGAATTGAAAGTTGAGAGAGTTTTTATTTAAAAGAGTTTTTATTTGTTCATTTTTAAATTTTTTGTTATAAAAAATTAATAATTTTTTGGGGTTAAAAAAGATAATGACCTTAAATTTTGGCCCATTTCAAAAAATTTCGCTATTGTAAATGGCCTCAATATTAATCTTGCAAATAGGGAGAGAATTAGGGTTTTTGTTCCCTCTATGTCTATGTGTGTGTTTTAGGCTGATTATGGAGGCAAATTTTTTTTATTAGAGTATTTGAAAGAGTTTTGACAATGAATTCTTTATGGTATTTTTAAAAATAAAAGTTTGTATGGAATTATTATGTTTCTGCTTAATTTTAAAATATAACTATTAAAGAGTTTGATAAATTCTAATTTTTACTTAAAAGATGATGTTATATTAATCATCCATCCACTTATATTTGTCAGCTAGCAAATCCATAAATCCATATTGCAAAACTTAGTACAGGCAAGAAGGGTAAGATAACTAAATTTTTTTTAAAAAATCAATATAACTAAAATTTAAATAGCTAACCAAAAGAGATTGTTTTAAAAAAAAAAGAATTTCACTATAACTTCTGCTGTAGAAATCATTCCTATTCTTTAATTTAAGAATAAGAAGCCAAGTCAATAAATTAAACTCATACAAACATATATATAGTAGCATTTAATGTTGTCAACTTTATACTACTAGATTATAAAAAATCAATAAATAAAAATTTAAGTTAACGAACACCACTATATATATATAATACTATTTAATATTCGTTGATTCCATACAACTCAATGTTAGAGTCGATAACATTAAATACTAAAATGACAAAAATAAATAAATAAATAAAGTTAAAATTATTATTTAAATTTAAAAATTGAAGTTAAAAGAAAATTATACCTCTTAGTTATATACATATATATTCAAAGAGTAGGCCGAAAAGAAAAATACAGTAAGTAAATGGACATTTGGCAACTGTGCCTTGCTACAGGTCAGAACGAAACATGATGAAGAGAAGGTACAAACAAATGCTTTCTTGACTTGAAGTTGACACAGTATTAATTGGCATTGCTCATTGCCATCTTGCCATGGCAGCAGCCTATAATCGTAGTATTTTTGTCCTCTTATGTAGATTATAGAGTTTGTATTTGATTTGGACAAAGCTACATACGTCTAATCTCTACACTTCTTTTGTTTGCCCTCACGCCCACCACAAAAAGCTCACGGCCTTAGGCAAAACCTGAACAGTATTTATTTCTTTTATATAATAGTAATTGGCATGTTTCTACTTTCTTTATTATGAGTAGTAAAAATTCTACATTGCTTTTAGCACAGTTCTCAAATTACTGGCCTGGCTACCTAAACCCTAGCCCTTGTCGCTTCAGCTCTTTCTCTCAGGCACACACACACTAATCACTTCTAAATTTGAAAAGATTGCTCATTCAGTCCCTACCATCCCATGCTTTGTTCTCCTCCCACATTTAGTGGCACTACACAAAATGTTTTTTAAATAATATTGTTAATTTAATCATTTATATAATGCATCACCCACTTCTTTCTTTTCCGCTCTGTATATCTCAATTTTGCCCTAAATATGTAGATGAAAAGATGCATAACTTTTTTCATCTCCAGCAGAAACCATTCAGGGCTAGCTTTTTATTTATCAAATTCTATCTGATCATCTCCCCTCTCCATTTCTTCTTTGGCTACAGGCAATGCAGTGCCCTGAATCTTAAATTCTCCTTGTTCCAGAGAGCTGCAATCACAAAAGGCTGAAATGGGTTCAATGGTCCAGTAGTTGCATAAATTTGTCACTTTTGAGAATCTAGGGTTGGTTCAGTCAAATTGCGAAGCTAAAATGTTCTCTTCAACCTCAAGCATGAACTCTTTTCCAAACCTCTCCTCTTCTTACAACCTTCTTTTTCCTCCTGCATTTGCTGACTATGACGCCAATAATGCTTTCCTTGATCATCAGCATGATCCGTTCGCAGGCTTACTCTTACCAGCCAATCCTCGAATCATTGAATCTTTGACAAACATGGCATTTACAGGCAATAACGCTACAATGATCAAGCAGGGTTTTGACAGACTAAATGGAGACTACGATGGGCCTTCAGATTTCATTCCAAGCAAGAAGCCACTGAAGAAAGATCGGCATAGCAAGATTTGCACAGCCCAAGGTTATAGAGATCGGAGAGTGAGACTGTCTATTGAAATTGCCCGCGAGTTCTTTGATCTCCAGGACATGCTAGGGTTTGATAAACCAAGCAAAACCCTCGAATGGCTGCTGAACCAATCAAAAGAGGCCATTAGGGAACTAGCAGAGCTGAAGCAAATGAGCAATGATGGTGCCAACAAGAGCTCGTATCCCGCTTTTGATCACGAAGTCTTATATGAAAATGGTGATTTGGAGGGTAATGATTCAAGAAGTAAGCCATTTGAGGTCATTTGTGAGAAAAATATGGAGAAGCTTCGCAAAACTGCACTTCAACTTCTTGCAAAAGAGTCCAGGGACAAGGCAAGAGCTAGAGCAAGGAAAAGGACCAGAGAAAAAATGAGAGCTCGAAGGCTCCAAGAGTGTAAAAACGTCCGTGCTGACTCAAGCCCTCAAATCTTGACCCAAGTAAGCTCTTTGAGCCAATTCACAGCATGTGGAGAATCGAGTTCTTATCCCCACAACATTTCATCTTCCTTGAATGTTGTTGCTCAAGAAGCCAAAGAACCTTGCTCTCATGAACTAGCTAATCAAGCCACAGAAATTATTGATAAGCAGGGATCTAAAGTTCTTGAAAGAAAGCAAAACCCATCTCCAATTTTTTCTTATCGGCAAAATCTTGAAATCTCAAAGGATATAAATAGCAATGCCAGCAACTATAATTTCAATTTACCTCAAAATTGGGACACCAATAGTGCAATGGCCCCGCAATCTACCTTTTGTGCAATTACCAACATGAATCTTTCAAATGGTAAAGTCCCAGATTTAGTACCCTTCTCAAATTTCTTGATCAAACTTCAGATATTAACCTCCATATATGTCGATTTCAGGACTTCAAATCTATGGCAAATCCTGCTGGGAGCCACGCAACAGTTTGTGTCAACAGTAGTCATAGGCGTATGAGCAAGCATTGAAAAAGAAGTAAGCTGTGTAGTAATCTTGCTGTTTCTATAAGTTTGCTGTAGAAAATTCAGAGTATCTTTGGATGTTTTATTTCACTTTTCATCTCACTGAACTTTAGTTTCGGTATTATACTGAAGTTTTCTCTGTTATGTCTATATATAATTTGTTTTCTATTTTCCTGTATATTTTCATTTGGTTAATTTTTTTTTCATGATAAGCGGATTTCAATATTGCCAGCAAAACTTAACACACTAAATTAAGTTCATTTTACATTAAAAGAAAGAAGAAAATTTAATCAAAGAACACGTATTTTGAATTTTATTTGACTAAACTTTGAGTGGTGAAACCAATAGTTTCTCAGTGTCTATATATATTATCTTAAAGATGCCACCTGTAGGTATATGGGTGCAAAGTTAATCCAGAATTAAATCTATGCTTGCATACATGATTATAGTCTTCCTTCAAAGGAATTGATCTCATAGCATCCAATATGATTGATTTGAGTAACCATTTTAGAGTCAATTCAGCTTGAGTTGCCCCAGTTATGTTCCTTTTTTTCACTAAATGAAGTAGAGAATACACAACTAGAAGATTTCTGTGCAAACATGTCACCTAGATTCAACAGCATCGAAAAATTCAGAAGTAAGATCCATCATGAGGCCTTTAGTTAGCATGATACTTCAATATGGTGTGGTCATAAAAGATTGACACTTCAATTTTATGAGAACACTTGAATTCAAAAGTTCAAGCTAGTCTAGAATTTCATGAAAATGAAGTCAAGATGAAACTTACTGTTAGAGCATGGATTCCATTTAATTGGTATGTTTAATAAACATTTCAACCTCAGATCATCTCTCATTCCATTGAATCAAAAAAATTCATCTTTTTCTGGAGAGAAAAAAAAGATTCAACCTGCTGCTATAAGTTTTAACTGGTCACCAACTGATTATTTTTATCATACATAGACAGACATATACATACTATTTTCATGCCATAGTAAAATATATATTTCCAAGAACAAGAGTAGAATCGTGCAAATGGATAAACAAATTGATGATTTATTACTGTTTGTTTACCTGTGAACTCCTGGTCAAGGAACTTCTGAGTGTTTGATACTTGAGCCTGCTCTTTGCAATTTACTAGCTTGTCCATCCCAAAGATTTGTGTTTCCTGTATGATCAGTATCAAATTTACACACAAGCAATTTGAACATATTCTTCATTACCGTGAGATATATCCCGAGATTTATCTAATTAATGTTCCCATCATCCTACTGGCAAGTGATGAGAAAAAGGATGTGCATTGCTCATTGTTTGAATGAAATTATTCTTCACCCATTACAGAAGTATGCTGTTGTAACTTTTGAATTAGTATATAAGACATATATATAGTAGTTAAATAGTGCCCGAGAAAATATCAATTAGAATATAGAGCATCTTGCTCTAGATATATAGTTAATCAGTTTTACACAATAGCAACACCAAATCTATGCTACGACTTTGCATATTCATATGTGCATAAAGATTTATCTGTATATGCACAAATATATGCATGTATGTATGCATAGTTGAGGAGTCACGCAAAGTTATCTAGCCGCCGGCTCCCCTTTGGTGGCTCCTTAATCAAATTAGAGAATGTTATTAGTGATTGGATGTATAAAGTATAGTATATGTGAGATGTATGTGTAGGGATTGTCTACTCAGTATAGTTGAGGAGGCACTCAAGGTTGTCTACCCAGACTTTGCATACACATCTTTCGTCTGATTTCCTGTTACAAAGTAACATTGGTGTAGGGATTATTCAGTACTGTCTTTAGGGCATGTTCTTGAGCAATTTTGAACAACATTCCTGAATAAAATTAATAAAAATGGTTTTACCTAGGATCCTAATTAACCAAGTTGCAATTTTCCTCTGGTTTTGCATTAACAGTTATCATTTGTCAATGACTTCCTCAATTCCTTTTCATTCTTACTTGTTCAAAGACATTTCTTTTGATGATTACAAACAAAGGTGCAACACATGACAAATATATATATACATATATATATATATAGAAGAGCCTACAAGCATTTTAAGGAAGAGAACTAATATATCTAATAATAAACAACCATTAGAGTTTTTGCTTGATTCTACATTAAAATATAGGGCAGACAGCAGATATACTTATGGGATTTTGCTGGAACTTTTTTAAGTCACTAAAATATATGACTATCAAGATTTTCATGAACTCACTGTTGCACTAAATTTTCCCTTAAACATCATACCGGAACTTGGTCTACCTCAGTATTCAACAATGATATTCATATAATCACTTGAAATAAGAAAGCCAAATCCCAAGTTTACTTCTATTTGACATGGTGTTGCAAATAGGGGGAAAATGTCTGTCTTCCTCCCATGGTTTGAGCTAGTAGTCTCTTATCTTCTTATATTTTCAAAGTAGCCTATTACTCTCATATTGTTACCTTCCTTTACAAAAATATTATGATGGATAGGGGGAAATACTCGTTTCTCCCTTATGGTTTAAGCTAAAACCTCATTATCCCCTATTATTTTCAAAATAGTTTATTAATATCCTTTTTTTTTTTAATTTTTTTTATAACTTGACCCAGAAAAATGCTCGTTTTCTCTATGGTTTACCTAACTCTCCTATTGTTTCCAAAATAACTTATTATTCCCCTACTGTTATCTTTTAAAAAAAAAAAATTAATGACCCAATCGGGCAAAAATACCTCTTTCTCCCATATGATTTTCAAAATAGCCTATTACTTTTTTTTTAATTTTCTCTATAACCAGATTTGATCCACATATTTTGTTATTATTCCTTATTAAAAAATTTTGCTAGAGTTTTTCTTATAACTGGATACTTTTACCCTGATTATGACCTGATTTGATTCATAACCTGCATTGTTTTATCTAATTAAAAAAAAAACCGTTGCAACTAAAAGAACTTGAACCTATTCAAGTAGCTCCAGTGCCAATTCAACAATTAAACCATCTAAACCAATAATATATAGCCATAAAAAATTAGATGATGTAAATTAGTTAAATGTTGGTACTTTGAAATACTAAATAATAAAAATCCAATATTTCTCTTTTCAACTTCAAATTCAAATAAATCCATGAAAAGAAATTACAAATTTGATTCTTTTAAAAAAAATAATCTATTATTATGACATAATATGTTCTAATTTTTTTTAAAATAAGTTGATAAAAAATTAAAAACAATTAACACATACATCCATAATATAAATTATTTTTATTATGCTACTACTTTTAAAAATTTATATTCCAAAAACATTATGACATTTAATATATGAAATGGAAAAATATCATAAATATTATTTGTTAATAAAGCTTTGTAAACATAAAATAAGTTTTTGTTATCAATATGTATAATCTAAAATGTTATATTACATATAAAATATTTATCATTATGTATATTTAAAATTTTGGAATGTATTGTGAATATATTATATATTTATGAATACCAACATATAGGTAATTTTAAATTTAATCACTCATCTAATTTTTATGGTTATATATTAAACGTTACAAAACATGAGTTAAAAATCTTGTTGGCTCTCTTAGCTTAGTGGTGGAATTGATTCTTGTGCTACTTGCATTTAAGGCCTCTTAGTTGCAATATTTGACTTTTTGAAAGTTGAGTTAAAGTCACGAGTAAAAATATAAGGTAAATTTTGATATTTAGTAAGTCAGATTTCTCTTCTTCATTCAAATCTCTTTTTTAAAATAAAAAAACTAAGTTCATTTGAATGAACCAAATTTATTGGTTTTTTTTTAAGTCAATCAATTTATATCGATGTAATTTCTCTAAAAACATATCAGTTTCATTGTTTTGTTTGCTATTATATTGAACAAAAACAATCTGAAAAATAAGCTAATATTAACCAGAAAAACTTACCAAATCTAAGAAACAAACTAATTTAAATTGGTTCAAATTTTTCTAAACCAAACTATTTTTGGTTCAGTAAATTCTTAAGCAAACAAAACCTAACCTAGTTTTATTGACCTCTAAATGCAAGCCACTACTTTTTTTATAAAAAAAAATTATTTTAAACACAAATTATTAGCAATAAAGTTATGCTAGTAGTAAGATCACTCTCTTTAGTTAGATATGGTGAGTCACATCATTTCCATAAATACAAAGTATGAGATAGATTTTCTCCCATTATTTAGAAGGTGGAATTTGTCTCAGTAGACTTATGATTTTTGAGCCTCGCTATATCAAATCTAATTATTGTTATTTTTTATATACCTCTAAATAGAACTATGCTGGTTGTAATCTATTCAAAAAATTTAACTTTCAAGTATCATTTGTATGCTAATATTAATCTATTTAAGGCCATAAAGATATTGGAATTAAAGAAAAAAAAAACCCTGGAAGTACTAATCTATTTCAAGTGTGCTTGCTATATATGTAAGGATAATAGGATTGGTGACCCTTTTGGTAGATTGGTGACCCAAGCTTAAATTGTGTTGTTGGCAGTTGATCGAAAATGTGAGAAATTATTTTGGTCTTTTTAATGTGAGAATCTAATTCTCTGTCTTTAATAAAAATAATAATTTTTAATTATAAAATAATCCGTCAATACGAGATTCTTGTTGTATCTCATCTCTATATGAGAATAAATTCGAGCACGTTAGTGACTCAATATTATACAATATTCTAATAATTCTCTAATTATTATAACAATGGTTCTGTGATGTAATATTATTAATAATATTACATTTGTTAATTTTAAAAAAAAAATCTATTTCAAGTGTCCTTGTTATACATATGCTAATAGTATTGTTAATTTTAAAAAAAAATCTATTTCAAGTGTCCTTGTTATATATATGCTAATAGTATTGTTAATTTTAAAATAAATCTATTTCAAGTGTCCTTGTTATATATATGCTAATAGTAATCTATTCAGAGGTCATAACGAGGTTTAGTGGCTCTACTCATTGACCACTGAGAAACTGCACGTTCATATATATAATTAAGACTAGGTTGAGTCTCTTGACTTAATTCAAGTGGATAATGATTTATGTAATGAAGGGATGGTATGTCTGTCACTTGTCATCAATCTTTGTCAATGATCATTTGAAAACTTGATTGACTTTTAAATTTCTATGGATTAAACTACGTTTTTCCTTAGCTGGTTGTTATGGCTATAGGATTAACTAAGGTTTTCTCAAGACTTATTCGACAACCAAATAATTTAGGGTTTCTTTTGACTAAAACTTCTGGTTGTAAGGGAACTTACATGTAAAGCCAAGACAATTGGATCAAATTTACTGTAATTTTAATAAACGCATAAAGAAGTTCTTAATGTAACTTGAGCATAAAATTATAGGATTGGGTTATGAATTTATGAATAGAATTCATTTTTAAAGGTCGGCTTGTAAGAGGGAAGTGCTCATAAATTTATAAACTATTTAAGATTTGTATTTCTAACCTATGTAGAATATAGAATGGTAACAGATTAAACAAACTTTTATACTAAGTTAATGCTTAATTTAAAAGCTTAAACTTCAAGATAAGAGCCCAAATGACCCACAAGTTGTAATTTGAAACAATGACACCAAATGGATTGTAAATTCTCTAGGTCAATAAAGTGATTAGAAAGCTCAATGATGATTACGATATTGAACTTACATACTTTTTGTTTTGAACTCTGACATCTATATATAATCCATATGTGTTGAGATTATTACAAATTAGAAGTTATGAGGATCAATCTGAAAATATAGACCCATTAGCGACCAAGTCTAAGCACAATAAGAACAAATAATTTATCTTCTAATTACTGGGAAAGATCTACTCTCACCTGTTGACAGACTAATCCAAATTAAAATCTATGAGGACCTATTTAGAAATGGGAAATTTAGACCCAGTAGGCACCAAGTCTAAGCCCTGAAAAAATTAAATTTATCTTCCAAATATTGGAAAAAAAATCTACTCTCACTTGTTGCGCACCTCTCAAATAAGAGAATTATCCAATATTCGACTTATATATTGAGAAAGTAATTCACATATATGTACTTTAATAACTCTCTCTAACTAGATACTCAAAATGTTGGTGCCTAGTTGATGGAAGATTTTAATACCGCACCTCATTACTCTTTTGCCTCCAATAATGTCTTTAATTTTATATTATGGTTGACTCCATTACATCTTAAAGATCAATTAATTATAATAAATATTATAATTAAATAATTATCTCTCACAACTAGAGAAAATAAAACTATTCTGACCTCTGTTATAGTTCAAATCTTTAACCTAAAATAAAAAGTGTACAAACTTTGTTGTTGGGGCAAGCATCTGAATGATTATGATTTACCTCTTTTAAGAATTAACTACCAAAAACTACGACACCTATTGTAACACCATGAGTTAAGTGTGAATCTTTCAAACTTCCATGAGTGTCTTTAGTTGTAACTTTTGTACTCATAGAACATCAATAATATTTGTATTTTATTTTATCTCCTTTAAGAGCTATCTAATTTATGAGACTTTATATTATGAGTCTAAGTCTATTTTAGAAATCTATTGTGATGACTTGTTCTCATATAATATGATATTATTTGCATTAATTTATAATTGGCCCACTTAATTTGCTTCTTAGGTTTATTTTATATACCTCAATGATACAAAACTACCAAAGTACTTAGATATTTTCTGCTCTCGTCCCTCAGTTTTATCAACATATCAAGCTGAATCTTCTACCCATTTTTTGTTTGTTTATAGATATACAGTTGACATAAGAATGGTCATCTTATTATCTTGTTTCCAATGGTTCTTTATGTCCCTCATCATTCAATGTACAGATAAGATAGCTTTTCACTAATTATTAGTACTCATTTAGTATGATTTTCTTACTAATTAAAAGAGCTTTTTAAATGTTAAAAAAAAAAATTTAAATTGGTATAAAAAAGAGTTTGTAGAGCATTAAAGAAAATTTTATTTTACCTCCATTAATAGAGATTTAAACATTTTTAGCTTCTTTGAATTCTTTTATGATATAATACTAAAACTTGTGAAAAAAATAATAGAAAAACGGTTGTTGCCCCCTAAGCGTTTTCATATATATCTTTTTTTTCCTTGAATTTTTTAAAACTACCCATTATTCAGTTAAGGTAATTGGTCATTTTTTAGCATCTTTCTTTCCTTTTTTTTAAAAAGTAATTACATTATTTTTATTTGAAGTTGTAATTGACATCCTAAACAACAGAATAATTTTTATAAAAAAAAACTCTACTTAAAAATATATATAGTGCAAGCTTTATTACAAAAAGTCATACCAAATTCTCCTATATTCACTAATCATTTCTACTATCATAATAATTATCTAGATTTTTCTTCAATACGTTTTTCTTCAATCATTGTGAAAATGTTGTTTATCATTGCTATCATAAGTATTAAACATTCACTTCTCATTAGTCTACATCTTTGTTGTCAAGATGAAACAATGTCACATGTGTGGACAACTCTTAGAATATGGACGGGGTGCAAATGTTGGATGCCATAAGGCTTTAGCCTATTTCACTAGACACGTGTTAGTTTTCAGTAAAAATGGTAAAAACTCATCCCAAAAACTAGGGTTGAGCCAGAATTCACATGTGGGAAGGTTAAATGTTAATGTTAACAAGTTATGTGGCCAAAATTGATATTATGAAGAGGCTACAGTGTTAAGACTGGAATCTTGCAGGAGCCAAAGTTAAAAAAATTTATGTTTTAAGAGTAAATTATAACGACTGTTATTTGGTTTTAAAAGTTTTTGTGGTCTTGAAAATATAATATACATATTCCAACTATGTAAGCATGGTACTTTTAAACTAGATATGATATTAAATGTTATAAAAGATTTTGATATCTATCCTAGACACTAATTAATTTTAGGTTGAAACGGTAAAACTCAATCCTAACAATTTGTATTCAAAATAAAAGGTCACAATTTTCTAAGTTTTTAAGTTGAAATGGTAAAACTCAATACTAACAATTTGTATTGAAGATAAATTGTCGTAGTTTTCAAGTGACATGAGGTGGCAACATTCCTCTTTGTCCACATGAACAATTCTTTGGTAGTGTTAGCTAGGTTGGAGGAAATAGAGGGGTTAAGGGGATTCAAATTCTTTTCCTCCCTCTATTCCTATGTTTGACCATATTTCATTAGTCAAATGTAAGAGGATATAAGATAGTAATGTAATCATTTTATTTTAAGGAATTGAAAATATTCCTCCATCCTAATTGCATCCCCTCATAAAGTTTAAATTTTCCGTATTACCTCAGTACAAAATATGATTTTTAATCTTATATATATACTTTCATCAATTAAGTAAACATTATTATTTTAATTATTTATTTATTTTATATTAGTTATATAATTAAGCATAAATATAATTGTATTGATTAATGGATAATCATTTTATATTGAAAAATATAACTAAAAACACTTTTTATAACTATTATATATGAATAAAATATATGTTGAATTGTTAGGATATATGTTCAAAAAGGAAGAATTGTTAGGATATAAAATTTAAATTATTCTCAAAAAGGGATATAAAATTTAAAGAAACATATTTAAATTATTTAAAATTGAAATTAAAAATAATTCTGATTTATTTTATGAGATATTAAGTTAAAAGTATTTGTAAATTTTATTTTATTAAAAAAACTCTTCGCATTACATCAATATTCCTTGTCTCAAATAAATAAAGTAGTCTTATTTCATTTTTTCTTCCTTTTCATCTCTAAAAAAAAAAACCTACTCATATTACATCAAGATTTTTTTGTTTAAGCAAAAGTACACAAACAAATAAATATAACCCAAACAATATAATACAGAATAAGTAATTAAGAAACTAAAAAAAGAAAGGTAGAAGAAGAACACAGAATTTACGTGGTTCGACAACTTGTCTACGTTCACGGCGGATTAAGATCACTCACTCTTATTATTGAATCTCAATGCACTCACAAAGTATGTCTTTTATAAGAAAAACTCACAAAGTAAACACTCTCTCTTGCAATCAAAAGATTTTCTCTCATTAAGAATCACAAAATAGGTTTAATCACAAAGATCTCACTAAGATATCTTAGGTTATGTTTACAAGCTAATAGAGAGCCTTTATATAAGCTTTAAGACGTCCTAGGTTTACCCTAAATGTGTGGAAGTCGTATTAGGGAGTCTTAAAATAATTGAGAGTTGAAATAAACCAAATCAAATTATGAAACAACTTTATAGCGCTGGGTACTGGCTCCTGGTCTCAGATTAAGATCACTCACTCTTATTATTGAATCTCAATGCACTCACAAAGTATATTTTTTATAAGAAAAACTCACAAAGTAAACACTCTCTCTTGCAATCAAAAGATTTTCACTCATTAAGAATCACAAAATAGGTTTAATCATAAAGATCTCACTAAGATATCTTAGGTTATGTTTACAAGCTAATAGAGAGCCTTTATATAAGCTTTAAGACGTCATAGGTTTACCCTAAACGTGTGGGAGTCGTATTAGGGAGTCTTAAAATAATTGAGAGTTAAAATAAGCCAAATCAAATTATGAAACAACTTTATAGCGCTGGGCACTGGCTCCTGGTCTCAGATTAAGATCACTCACTCTTATTATTGAATCTCAATGCACTCACAAAGTATATCTTTTATAAGAAAAACTCACAAAGTAAACACTCTCTCTTGAAATCAAAAGATTTTCTCTCATTAAGAATCACAAAATAGGTTTAATCACAAAGATCTCACTAAGATATCTTAGGTTATGTTTACAAGCTAATAGAGAGCCTTTATATAAGCTTTAAGACGTCATAGGTTTACCCTAAACGTGTGGGAGTCGTATTAGGGAGTCTTAAAATAATTGAGAGTTGAAATAAGTCAAATCAAATTATGAAACAACTTTATAGCTGATAAGGCGTAATTGTATAAGCTATTTTATCTTCCTAACTTGATATTTGTTCAATTTATCTCAATAATAGGGCTATTTATGCGTATTAATGTTGTTTTATAGGTTGAAGCATTATCGGAGCAAAAATACCGGAAAACGGACGCAAATCGGAGCATTAGAGATAAAAATACGAATGGGGGCACTGTTGCTACAGTACACTGTAGCTACAGTACTGCTACAGTACCACTGTAGCAACAGTGCAGCGCCGCAGCGCTGGATTTCAGCGCCGCGGCGCCGATTGCAGAAACTGAGCGCCGCAGCGCCAAAACGCAGCGCCGCGGCGCCGGGACCTGGGCAACAAGTTTTGACAGGTTCCTGAAAATCAGGAAACCCAAAAGTAACTCAAATTGCGCCCTAATTCCGTGCTCTTACCTATTTAATTGCTCAAAACTTACATTTTGGAGGAGGACTCCAGCTGGGACAGCAGCTGGAAACACAAAGAAACACCTAACTTCTAAGTTTGAAGAAATCAAAGAGGAGGGAAGCAAGCTTCAACAACAAAGGCATTTGACAGGGATGTCTTCTTTGCTTTGATTCTTTACTTGTTGTAAGATGTTTAGTTTACATGTATTGATGGAATTAGCTTCAAGATTGTGTAGTTTAATGATGAGCTAATTTCGTTCGTCTAGGATTACATCCTTGAACTCATTATGTGATTGATTTTAGTTCTCTCTTTTATGGTATTAATTCAGCTTTTGATATATTCATTGTGCTTGTGCTTAATGCTATTTGATTACTTGGCCAGTGGTTAAATTGATCTAGAAATGCTTAAATAAACTTGACAAAGGCATTTAGGTATTTAGTCTTAAGCATATTGATGCATGATCATAGTGTAGTACACTTGAGTTTCATATGAGATAGACATATACTCATAAGGCATGTATGGCTCATAAAACTTGTGCTTAATGAATTTTGTTCAATTTATTTATCATAGACATATAGATATTTGATTGGATGGAATAGATTCACTTGACCTGCAAAAGAGGCTTGTGATGTGTTGAGTGTTTTGGTCAATATATCAAGTTGAGAACCAATAAACATCAAAGAGATTCTGCTGAATTTATTTGCATAATGGGGGATAGTTTGTAATCCTAGGATTTCTCATATTGAATTTAACTTGTTGGTAATTTAGTTTGTCACTTAGCATAATTAAGTTGTTCTTTTACTTGAGTAGTTTAATATCATACATTAAATCATTTTCTGGATAATAGTAGAAAGACACCATTTCGGTACTTAAACTAGAAAAGATAAATCATTCTCTGTGGGATCGACACTCTACTTATCATATATTACTTGTTGCGACAACGTGCACTTGCGCTAATTTGTGTTATAGAAAACACACAACAAGTTTTTGGCGCCGTTGCCGGGGAATGAAATTTTTTTTCTTATTTTAATACTGATACAAATCTTTTCTCCTATTAATTCAGATTTCTGTTTTTGTTTGTAGAAATTTCAGGTGTGTATGAGACGTTCCTAGAACATTGATCTAGCATACTTTGATCCTGAAATTGAGAGGACACTAAGAAGATTACGACGAGACCAGAACCAAGTGACTAGCATGGAAGAGCAAAACCAGAATGTTTGTGTAGAGCCAAGAGCCTTAAGAGACTATGCAGTTCCTTGGGTGAATGGCATACACTCAAGCATTCGCAGGCCAAATATCAATGCTAATAATTTTGAAATCAAGCCGGGGACTATTCGAATGCTTAAAGAATCAGTACAGTTCAGCGGCTTCCTGAATGATGATCCCAACGAGCATATCACAAATTTCTTGGAAATTTGTGACACATTCAAATACAATGGCGTGTCAGATGATGCCATAAGACTCAGGTTGTTTCCATTCTCCTTGAGGGACAAAGCAAAAAGTTGGTTAATATCATCACCATCCGGTTCAATAACAACATGGGATGATTTGGCACAAAAGTTCTTAGCCAAGTTCTTCCCACCGTCCAAAACTGCAAAGATGCGTAATGATATTACCTCTTTTGTACAACATGAGTCAGAATCATTGTATGAATCATGGGAGAGATTTAAGGATATGCTGAGAAAGTGTCCACATCATGGAGTTCCCAAATGGTTGCTGGTGCAAACATTTTATAATGGATTGGTGGGACATTTAAGAATGATTGTAGATGCAGCAGCTGGAGGGGCGTTAATGAGCAAGTCCACGGATGTGGCATATGACTTGTTGGAAGAAATAGCCTTCAACAGCTACCAATGGCCATCAGAAAGAGTGAATCCAAGAAAAGTTGCTGGTGTGCATGAAATTGATGCACTCACTTCCTTGACAGCACAAGTTAGTTTGTTGGCTAAGAAGATGGATACACTTGGAGTCAATGCAGTAAAAAGCCAACCACCAACTTGTGATTTTTGTGGAGATAATCACCAAAATGGTCTATGCATGGAGACAGCACAATATGTAGGGAGTTACAATCAGCAGCAGCATAATCCCAACTCGAATTTTTACAATCCAAGGTGGAGGAATCATCCAAATTTTTCTTGGAATGATAATAACCAAGGGCAATCCTCAAAATCCATGAGTCCACCCAGATTTCAAATGCAGCAGCAGCAGCAACAATTTCAGCAAGAAAAGAAACCTGGTGTTGAGGAATTGTTAATTCAATACATAAGGCAAACTGACCAACTTTTGCAAAGCCAATCAGCATCTCTTCGCACCTTAGAAAACCAAGTTGGTCAATTAGCTTCTGCAATGAACAACCGCCCTCAAGGGTCGTTACCGAGTAACACAGAAGTTAATCCAAAAGGTGACAAAGAGCAATGCAAATCAATAACGTTGAGAAGCGGTAAAGAATTGCAAAACATTGTGGGAAGACCTAAATCATCAGCAGATGCAGAAAATTCTGCAGATACAGGAAATTCTGCAGATGCAGCAAATGCAGAATATGCAGAAAATTCTGCAGATGCAGAAAATTCTGCAGATACAGAAAATTCTGCAGATGCAGAAAATTCTGCAGATGCAGCAAATTCTGCAGATACAGGAAATTCTGCAGATGCAGCAAATGCAGAATATGCAGAAAATTCTGCAGATGCAGAAAATTCTGCAGATGCAGCAAATTCTGCAGATGCAGAAAATGCAGAAAATGCAGAAAATTCTGCAGATGCAGAAAGTGCAGACAATGCAGAAAATTCTGCAGATGCAGAAAGTGCAGAAAATTCTGCAAAGGGGAATGAAAAACAAGAAGATGGTGCAGCAAAAGAAAAGGTTATACAGAAAGAGAAGGTGCAGCCTTATAGACCACCACCATTTCCTCAGCGACTACAGAAGCAAAAGAAAGAGAAGCAGTTTACAAAGTTTCTGGAAATTTTTAAGAAACTGCACATTAACATACCATTTGCAGATGCATTAGAGCAAATGCCTAGCTATGTTAAATTCATGAAGGACATTCTTTCAAGGAAAAAGAAGCTGGACGAGTATGAAACTGTAGCGTTGACAGAAGAATGCAGTGCAATATTGCAGAAAAAATTGCCTCCAAAGCTCAAGGATCCAGGAAGTTTTACCATTCCATGCACAATTGGAAACCGGTATTTTGGTAAAGCTTTATGTGATCTAGGGGCTAGCATAAATTTGATGCCTTTGTCTATCTACAACCAGCTAGGATTGGGGGAAGCCAAGCCTACAAATGTTACTTTACAACTTGCAGATCGTTCACTCACATACCCTAAAGGTGTGATTGAAGATGTGTTAGTTAAGGTAGATAAATTTATATTCCCAGCTGACTTCATTGTGTTGGATATGGAAGAGGATCTTGAAATTCCAATCATTTTGGGAAGACCTTTCTTAGCTACCGGTAGAACCTTGATTGATGTCCAAAAAGGAGAACTTACTATGAGAGTGCAAGATGAAGAGGTGACGTTTAATGTGTTCAAAGCCATGGAATTTCCCAAAGAAGCAGATGAATGTTACTGCATCAGCATTATTGATAGAGAAATTCAAAGGATATTCAGCAGCCATTATAGCCAAGACTCTCTAGAAAATGCAGTCAAGGGTTACCTTAATCTACAGATTTCCAAGGATTATTCCCATTGTTTCCAAATGGACATGGTAATTCCGGATGAAACACAATTACCTCAGAGGCTAAAAGTGATAGAAGCCATTCAACATCAAGGTCATAAAAAGGCATCATGGTACAGATTGATAACCAAGAAGAGGCAAAGTACTTTCACAAAGAAAACAGCGAAAATAGGCTATTGGAGTTCAATCTTCCAGTCTAAGATTAAAGTCTTTCTGGGAAGGCTCAAAGCAAAAAGGTCAGAGATGCCACTTCAAGATTTTCTTATGGAGTTGTGGAAGTCGAAGAAAAAGAATGTTAACACCCGAAGACATCGACTTAAGTTCCATAAGGGAGATGCTTCAGATATGCAGTTTGATCCTCATTGAGTCAAAAAGGATAACGTCTAGCCAGAGACGAAAAATTAGGCGCTGTTTGGGAGGCAACCCAAGGTAAATATGTGTTGCATTAGTATTGGCATTTATTATTTTCAGTTTCTAAAAAAAAAAAAAAAAAAAAAAAAAAAAAAAAAATTTTTTTTTTTTTGGCAAGGAACGAGCGCCGCGGCGCTCAAACCGAGCGCCGCAGCGCCACTTCCAGAGATGCAGCGCCGCAGCGCTGATTCCTAGCGCCGCGGCGCTGCAGCGGGGATAGCAACAAAAGGGGCATTTGCCCAAATTTTTCCCCTTTTCTCATGCTCTCTCTCTTGCTAACCCTAGACTCTCTCAACCCTCTCAACCTACCCCAATTCACACTCTCAAATCCCACCTTACCCATTAAATTTTCAGCTTAAAAACAACATCAAAACACACTCCAAACATCATTTCACACACTTCATCATCACAAATTCCATCAAATTGCATTTTCCACAACAAATTAACAAAGTTCCCCCAATCTCAAATTTCGGTGGATTAAACTCACAAGGTAAACAATCTTGTCTTTAATCTCTTATTTTACATTGATTCTTTCTTTATTCTACTTCCATTATGCAATTGTTGGATTAATTTGTGAGTAGTAAAATGAAAGCTTTGGGTTTAACCTTGAATTCTTGCATTGAGATTATGATGAAATTATGTTGAGATTGTGTTGGAATTATATTGAGATTATGCCAGAATTATATTGAGATTATGTTGGATTTGTGTTAAGTTTATGATGGAATTATGTTGAGATTTGTGTTGGAATTGTGTTGGCATTGAATTGGAATTATATTGAATTGTGTTGGAATTGTGTTGGCATTGAATTGGAATTATGTTGGCATTATATTGGAATTGTGTTGGAATTGTGAAAACTTAATTCGTTATTCCATGAGTGTAGAAAGTTTTAGCCAATTTGATTGGAGTGTGGACTTGTGACAATTAAGGAGATTGGTGGAGGGGCTTTTGTTGGCAAATTAGTGTTCTGAGCAACATGGCTTTGTTAGCAAAGATGAAGATGCAACAGCAACAAATGATGACTAAAGCCCGGAATCTATTTCAGGGAAGTATTTCTATGCTTTTTGTCTTATGTTTCTTTTTGTTTTGCCATGAGGACATGTCGGATAGTAAGTTTGGGGGATAGGGAAACACTTTCCCTTTTGTTATGCTTTTAGTTGTATTTATTCATTTGTTTTGTTTTTAATTGTCTTTTTAGTTGTTTGTTTTGCATAATTTTTTTTGTTTTGTTTGTTTTCTTTCATTTTAGTGTTCAGTTGTGGGTTGGTTGAATGATTAGTAGTCAATGATATGAAATAGAAACATGATTTCAAATGCTATGTTCTTTGGGAAACAATGAATGTTGTGATTGTTTACTTGGTAATCTAGGACAAGTTCAGCTTCACTTTGTGACCACTTGATATTTCGAGCACATAGTTAGAATTATTTAGTTTTATGCTTACTTAGAAGACTTTTATGCACTACAAGAATAAATATGGTCTCAAGAACACGCTAGAACTTGTTGGAGCATCATTCAAGGCGAAATCCTAGGGCATACATAATTAGGGATATGATTTTAGGCCATTTTTGGACCGATTGAGCCTTTCAAGCCAACCTATGTATAATTTTGACCGTAGTCACCCCCGTTGAGCCTAATTATCATTTTTTCTTGCTAACTATATCATTACCTTAGCCTTTACTTTTATTATCCTTCATAGTACCCATCACGCCATAAGTATAACACTTCTTTTAAAGAGTTGTGTGAACTTTTATAAGTGAAGGGGTGAATTAAAGAAGAGCTTTGGGTTTGGTTATAAATGTTGGTTGTTCAAATATGAAAAGCTTAAGTTTGGGGGTATAGTGACTTATATGTAAAAAAAAAAAAAAAAAATTAAAAAAAAAAAAAGAAAGAAAGAAACAAAAAGAAAAATTGAGTTGCTATACCCCTAGCTTAAATGAAAAGAAAAGAAGAGCAACAAAATAGCTTGGGAATCAAAAGAAATAAGTTTGGGGGAAATTGGGGAGAAAACAATGGTTGGGTTTGAGTAACCTCAAGAGGAATGTGTGTTTATGGTGTAAGTTGAGCCAAAATCGATCCATTTTATCATACCCTCACCCTAGCCATGCATTACAAGCTAACTAAAGTCCTATTTGATCCTTGATTATGTGTGTGCCTACATTAGTGGAGAGTGATGCGAAAAACAAGCATATGGAGTGTTAAATAAAAGCAAAATTCTCATAGAGACCATTTCATTATCTTATGTGCATAAACTAATCCGAGCGCATGCTACTAATGATTTTATCTATTCACACACACACCAAGTAGGTCACTTGTGGGTTTGAATAAGTGTTGGATTAACATGTTGAACGGTTAAGATGTTTAGAATTTCCTTAAGAATAGTAGTCATGAGAAATTTTTGAGATAAATTACTAATCGTTTGCCAACCCAATGTTTTATATCTTTTTATTGTTTGTTGTCATTTTTTGTGTTGTCCGTGTGCTCTCTTACTCGAGGACGAGCAAATATTTAAGTTTGGGGGTATTTGATAAGGCGTAATTGTATAAGCTATTTTATCTTCCTAACTTGATATTTGTTCAATTTATCTCAATAATAGGGCTATTTATGCGTATTAATGTTGTTTTATAGGTTGAAGCATTATCGGAGCAAAAATACCGGAAAACGGACGCAAATCGGAGCATTAGAGATAAAAATACGAATGGGGGCACTGTTGCTACAGTACACTGTAGCTACAGTACTGCTACAGTACCACTGTAGCAACAGTGCAGCGCCGCAGCGCTGGATTTCAGCGCCGCGGCGCCGATTGCAGAAACTGAGCGCCGCAGCGCCAAAACGCAGCGCCGCGGCGCCGGGACCTGGGCAACAAGTTTTGACAGGTTCCTGAAAATCAGGAAACCCAAAAGTAACTCAAATTGCGCCCTAATTCCGTGCTCTTACCTATTTAATTGCTCAAAACTTACATTTTGGAGGAGGACTCCAGCTGGGACAGCAGCTGGAAACACAAAGAAACACCTAACTTCTAAGTTTGAAGAAATCAAAGAGGAGGGAAGCAAGCTTCAACAACAAAGGCATTTGACAGGGATGTCTTCTTTGCTTTGATTCTTTACTTGTTGTAAGATGTTTAGTTTACATGTATTGATGGAATTAGCTTCAAGATTGTGTAGTTTAATGATGAGCTAATTTCGTTCGTCTAGGATTACATCCTTGAACTCATTATGTGATTGATTTTAGTTCTCTCTTTTATGGTATTAATTCAGCTTTTGATATATTCATTGTGCTTGTGCTTAATGCTATTTGATTACTTGGCCAGTGGTTAAATTGATCTAGAAATGCTTAAATAAACTTGACAAAGGCATTTAGGTATTTAGTCTTAAGCATATTGATGCATGATCATAGTGTAGTACACTTGAGTTTCATATGAGATAGACATATACTCATAAGGCATGTATGGCTCATAAAACTTGTGCTTAATGAATTTTGTTCAATTTATTTATCATAGACATATAGATATTTGATTGGATGGAATAGATTCACTTGACCTGCAAAAGAGGCTTGTGATGTGTTGAGTGTTTTGGTCAATATATCAAGTTGAGAACCAATAAACATCAAAGAGATTCTGCTGAATTTATTTGCATAATGGGGGATAGTTTGTAATCCTAGGATTTCTCATATTGAATTTAACTTGTTGGTAATTTAGTTTGTCACTTAGCATAATTAAGTTGTTCTTTTACTTGAGTAGTTTAATATCATACATTAAATCATTTTCTGGATAATAGTAGAAAGACACCATTTCGGTACTTAAACTAGAAAAGATAAATCATTCTCTGTGGGATCGACACTCTACTTATCATATATTACTTGTTGCGACAACGTGCACTTGCGCTAATTTGTGTTATAGAAAACACACAACAATAGCGCTGGGCACTGGCTCCTGGTCTCAGATTAAGATCACTCATTCTTATTATTGAATCTCAATGCACTCACAAAGTATGTCTTTTATAAGAAAAACTCACAAAGTAAACACTCTCTCTTGCAATCAAAAGATTTTCTCTCATTAAGAATCACAAAATAGGTTTAATCATAAAGATCTCACTAAGATATCTTAGGTTATGTTTACAAGCTAATAGAGAGCCTTAATATAAGCTTTAAGACGTCATAGGTTTACCCTAAACGTGTGGTAGTCGTATTAGGGAGTCTTAAAATAATTAAGAGTTGAAATAAGCCAAATCAAATTAGGAAACAACTTTATAGCGCTGGGCACTGGCTCCTGGGCGTCGAGGCGCCCAGGTTTTGTTGTGGACGCTGTAGCGCCCACACCTGGGCACCACCAAATGTGTCTTTCGCCTCTTTTCGCGTCCGTCTTCAATCCTCGCATACCTAACGTACTTGGCTTGCTCTCTAAATCATATCCTGATGATTTTTAATCAATTTTCTCATAAATTACCACTTTGGTTCAAAATCATCCACAAAGTAACTCAATCCCTTATAGGATGAACTTGACCGAAAGCAATGGCTTAGTCAATATGTCAACAAGGTTTTTAGACGATGCTATATTCGTTAGACTAATTTCACCACTTTGGCCAATCTCTCGAATGTAATGGAGCCGTACATCAATGTGTTTAGACCTCTCGTGAAACACTTGATGCTTGCTTAGGTGTATGGCACTCGGGCTATCACAATATATACTGGTGTTCACATCTTCAGTAGCCATTACCTCAGCGCATACGCCTTTCAACCACACGACCTCTTTAATATCTTCACCAACAGCTATGTACTCTGCCCCTGTGGTAGATAGTGCAACCACATGTTGTAGAACTGATCTCTAACATACACTACACCTAAACACTTTAAATACGTAACGCGTCAATAATCCTCTCTTGTTTAGATTACTTGTATAATCTGAGTCTACGTATCCTCTTACTATTTTACTGTTGTCCTCATCCTTTTTATACATTAACCCATGATTTAACATCCTCTTGAGATATCTCAAAATTCACTTCAGTGCAAATCAGTGACCCTTACCCAGATTTTCCATATATCTACTCACCACACTTATAGCCTGTGCTATGTCTGGTCTTGTACAATTCATTGCATATATAATGCTCCCCACAACGCTTGCATACGGTACTTTACTCATCTACAGCTTCTCTTCTTCGGATGTTGACGACTATACTACTGAAAGTTTAAAATGTATGGCCAAAGGAGTAGAGACAATCTTTGCGTTGGACACTTCAAACTTCTCCAAAATTTTGAGTATATATCACTGTTGAGACAAGAATATAGCATTTCTTCTTTCACTCATAATATCTATACCCAATATTCTTTTTGCTGCTCCCAAATCCTTCATCTTAAACTCGTAACTCAACTGCTTCTTGAGTTTCTTTATTTTTTCCATATTCTTACATACGATCAGCATATCATCGACATATAGAAGTAAATACATTATCCCACAACTTATGTTATTGAAGTACACACATCCGTCAAACTTGCTCTTATTAAAATCACAAGCCATCATAAACTCATCAAATCTCCTATACCACTGCCTAGGTAATTGTTTTAACCCATATAATAACTTCTTTAGCAAATAAGCATAATCTTCTTTTTCGGGCTCCTCGAACCTTTACGGTTGTGCTATGTATATCGTCTCTTCAAGCTTTCCATGCGAAAAAGTTATCTTTACATCAATCTGCTCTAGATGTAAATCAAGGTTTGCACACATAGCTAACAAAATTCTAATGAATGTGTGCTTGACGACTGGAGAGAATATCTCATGAAAGTTAACTCCCTCTCTCTGAGTAAAATCTCGTGCAACTAACCTAGCCTTGAATCTCGTAGGCTCTATCTCCGGTATCCCCTTCTTCACCTTATACACCCATTTACACCCAACTAGTTTCTTTTGAGGGCTCTCCACCAACTTTCAGGTATTATTCTTCCTAAGAGAACTGATCTCTTCTTCTATTGTCTGCTGCCATTCTTTCTTGTTTTCATTCTTCATAGCCTCACTATATGTTCTAGGCTTATCATACTCAAGAGTATAAGCAGAATTAAAATCATAAGCAATTAAATCTGCTTGTGCATACCTGATTTGTGGGTTAATCATTCTCCTTAATCTGTCTCTGGCTAGCTGGTACTCTTTAAGTTCCATCTCAGGAGTCCTAGTTTTTCCTTGGGTAGACTTGGAGAAACTCGTTGGTGTTCTTGGTTCTTCTTCAAGGATCTCCTTGTTAAAGTGCTGATATGGGGACATATCAGATCTACTTTCATTGTTTACTTCAACTTCTATTGACTCAGATGCTGAGTCTTTCTTGGACACAAGTTCTTTTTTCTCATTTTCTTGGTAGGCTTTCAGCATGGTCGTTACATCGAACGTCACATCACTGCTTATGATACTTTTTGGTGGTATCAAGTCTTTATACCACACTTTATATCCTTTTACTCATTCGGGATATCCTATAAATACTCATTTGATAGCTCTAGATTCTAACTTTCCCTCCTTAACATGTACAAATGCAAGGCAACTAAATATTTTGAGGTGATCATACTTAGGAGAATTATCAAACCATTTCTCTTCTGGCATCTTAAAGTCAATTGCTGATGAGAGACTTCTATTAATTAAATAAGGTGCAGTCACTATAGCTTCTCCCTAAAATGCCTTAGACATCTTTGCATTACTAAACATGCATCTAATCCTTTCAAGTAGGGTCTTATTCATCTTTTCAGCTACGTCATTCTGTTGTGGTATTGATCTTTCCGTTCTATGTCGTACAATCTCATACTTGGCACAAAACCTAACAAACTCTCTATTGCAAAACTTGAGGTCATTGTCAGTTCTCAACCTCTTCACCCATTTGCCAATCTAATTCTCAATAAGAGCATTCCAAGTCTTGAACGCATTAAATACTGGATTCTTGCTCTTCAACACATAGACCCACAGCTTCTTTGAATAGTCATCAATTAAACTGAGAAAATATTTGGCACCACTACGAGTAGCTGTTTGAGCTGGTCCTCAAATATCTGAGTGTATGTAGTCAAGAGTCCTTTTAGTCTTGTACTCGTCGATACTAACCTCACCCTATGTGCTTTCCCAAGTACACAATGCTCACAAAATTCTAATGGCTAAAACTTATCCTCACTAAATACCTTTTGACTAAATAGCTCCTTTAGGTTTCTCTTGCCTAGGTGTGTTAGTCTAAGATGTCACAACTTAGTTTACAATTCTCATCATCTACAAAGAATAATGTAGAACCACTTACAACTTTACCTTTAAGCACATAAATGCCTTTGTGCTTCTCTCCTTTCATCACCACTATGGAACCCTTTAATACTCTCAAAACCCCTCCGTCGATTCTGATGGAACACCTATTCTGGTCTAAAGTCCCTAGTGAGATCAAGTTCCTCTTGAGGTCAGGAACATACCTAACACATGTCAATTCTCTCACTCGCTCATTATGTAACCTAAATCTAATACTACCAATTCCCACCATCTGACATGCAATATCATTACCCATTAATACCTTACCACCACTAATGGGCTGAAAATTTATAAACTAAGACTTGTGCGGGCATATGTAAAATGTACAACAAGAATCAAGAACCCATTGTTCAGCATTCTTACCATCAATAGTGACAAGTGTCTCTGTATTGTCGTAATTTTCATCATAAACAAGCGCAGCATTCGTTCTCTTCTTGTATTGTGCTTTCTTCTCTGGACAATCCTTTATGAAGTTTCCCTCTTTCTTGCAGCAATAGCACTTCCTATGAGTCCTTGAATTTAATCTTAAGCCCTTTTTTTTCTATCTCTATATGAGGGCCTTCCTCCTACAAAAAGTCTTTCTGCATTGCCCTTGATATACTTTTCTAATAACTTTGAGTTTAATAATGATTTCACATCGCTCATTGTTAAACTTTCTCTATCGTAGAGTAGCATATCAACAAAGCTCTCAGAACTCTTGGGGAGTGAACTCAATATGATAATTGCTCTATCTTCATCTTATATTTTGATGTTGATAGACTCAAGATCAAAAATGATCTTATTGAAGGCGTCTATATGATCTTTAATTAGCGTCCCCTCTTACATGGATAACTAGTACAGCTTCTTCTTTATATGTAATCTGTTGGCTAACAATATTTATATATAAAGGGAGTCAAGCTTTTTCCAAAGACCAATTAACGTCTTCTTTCCTACTACTTCCCTCAGTACTTCATCGCTCAATGATAGAACGATTGTATTGTGAGTCTTTCTTGAATGTTCCTTCTTTCTGCTTCAATTTTAGATAACTCTAACGTCTTTTCTTCTTCACTAAATGGAGCTGAGGTCTCCGTTAATATCGAGCCTAACCGTTAGCTCACCAACAATGTCTTTACCTTTATTTTCCATATATTAAAGTCATTTGTCCTGTAGAATTTCTCTACCTCATACTTAGGTGTAACCATGTCTGCTTAGAACCAAACTCTGATACCAATTTGTTAAAATAAAAGCACACAAATAAGTAAATATAACCCAAGCAATATAATGCAGAACAAGTAATTAAGAAACTAAAGAGAGAAAGGTAGAAAAAGAACATACAGAATTTACGTAGTTCGACAACTTGCCTACGTCCACAGTAGATCAAGATCACTCACTCTTATTATTGAATCTCAAGGTACTCACAAAGTATACTTTTTATAAGAAAAACTCACAAAGTAAGCACTCTCTTTTGCAATCAAATGATTTTCTCTCACTAAGAATCACAAAGTAGGTTTAATCACAAAGATCTCACTAAGATGTCTTAAGTTATATTTACAAGCCAATAGAAAACCTTTATAGAGGCTTTAGGACGTCCTATGTTTACCCTAAATTTATGAGAGTCGTATTAAAGAGTCCTGTAACAAGTGGGAGTCGAAATAAGCCAAATCAAATTAGGAAACAACTTTATCGCATTCAACGTTGCGGTGCCACGGCGCTGGACATTCCCTCCTAAAGGCCGCAGAGCTGAACACTTGGCGCTGCAGCGCCCAAGTTCTATTTTGGGCACTGCGGCACCCACAACCTAGCGTCGCAGCGCCCATACCTAGGCACCGCCAAATGTGTCTTTTGCCTCCTTTCACTTCTGTTTTTAATCCTCGCGTACTCAACACACTTAACTTGCTCTCCAAATCATATCCCGATGATTTTTAATCAATTTTCTCACATTTTTATTTCAAACAAATAAAGTAGTTCTATTCCATTTCTTATTTCTTTTATTTTCTTTTTTATTCTATTTTTTTAAAAGAAAATGCCATCCTTTTTTTAATATTAAAATAATCTATCACAAATCTAAATCCAATAAAAATCAAATCTATTCCATTAAATATCAGAGAATTCCTACTCATATATAAAAGGAGACTTTAACTTTAGTTCCTAAGTTGAGAGCCTAGTGTCATAGGTCAAGTGCTATAAATTAAACACCATCTTTTTTTAAAATATTAAAACAATCTATCACAAATCTAGATTCAATAAAATCAAATCTGCTCCATTAAAAATAGAAAAATCTACCTTTACCCATACATAGGAGGAGACTTGAATTTTAGCTCCTAAATTGGGAGCCAAGTGTCATAGGTTGAGTGCTATAAACTAAACACCATCTTTTTTTAATATTAAAATAATCTATCGCAAATCTAGATCTAGTAAAAATTAAATCTGCTACATTAAAAATTAGAGAATCTACCCCTACCCATGCAACTTTAGAGCCCACATGCGAAGAAAAATTCAGGTATGCATTGATGCCACTTGTCACGGGTCGACACTTGCCATTGACTCAAAAGACTAGCCTATTAAATAATATTGTATACTCGCCCATATATATTCAATATCTACCTAATTTTTATTTGATATATGATGTGACATTCTCACCCACCTAATCATGTGATACCCTCATCATAGTTTGTTCTAAACTCAATGATCAACCTAACTTGTATTACTCATCTCCAGTACTCTTAGAAGATCCACATCCTATGTGATTTGAGAAGCCATATTTCATGTGACAATCTTTATTAAACCTCAAGATATAAGATTTTAAGACCTATTTAACTTGTATTGCCTACCACTTTAAAATTCACTCAAATTTTATCTAAATCTAAAATGAAACCCAAAACTACTTACCACTCAATCAAAGGATGGTGGCAACAAAACACCATCTTAGAATGCAACTAGGATATAATCAAATGTTATATTATAAAGATTTTAGCCTTAGTGATTGAATACCAAGTAGTAGTTTTTAGTTGAGGTGGCAAAATTAGATCTTAACAACTAGTATCTGAACCAAGAGCCTTGGGATTCGAGCAACAAGTATTGCCAACAATCATCCTCTCCCAACACTACAAGCTTTTAAAAACATGATTGATTGGGATGTATTAAATGACTTTAAAAAAAATTATTTCTCAATTGAGATGATAAAGCTCGACCCTAACAATCTTTTTATCAAGTTCAAGAATTCTCTTCTCACTAAAAAATTTCTATTTCTTTTGGTTTTATTTAACTATAATGGTTGTTTTCTTGTTGAATATATAAGTAGGAGTGACAATGGAGCGAGTTGAGGTAAGAATCACAATCCTCATCCCCATACCCAAATGGTGTGAGGATCACCATCCCCACCCTATACCCGATTATGTAATTTAGGTTTGGGGTTGAGGATCCTCATAAGTACCCTATATCCGATTTTTTTTTTAATTTCTTAAATACTCTTTTATTTGTATCGATTTAATTTTGTGAAATAGTCTTTTATCTCCTACAATCATAATATATTAAAAAAAATTATAAACATCACATGAAAATATAAGCTACACGAGTCTTTAACTATTAATTTTAAATATCAATAACATGAATTAAAATCTAAAAATCATAAATTAATGGTTTCTTTAAACTTTGACACCTAAATCATCATGCTTTATTTGTAATCCAAGCATCAAGTCTCAATTAAAATTCTTGACAAAGAAATAAATTTTGAGTTAGATGAGTAATGACTAAAAAACTAATAATAGTAATAAAATCATTTACCTCTTCTGATTGTTTCTCTTCATATTTAAAAAAAAAAAAGAGTTTACTCCAATTTGGAAGCAAGTGTCTAATATTAAATATAATTAAAAATAAATAAAAATAAAAATTTATAAAAATATAATGTAAGTAAATTTTATATCTCTAAATTTAATGCGTAACCAATTTTGATTTGTATAAATAAGTAAATTTTTTCTAATCTAAGTTTTTTTTTATATCAAATATTTATGGCGAATTTAGAGAAATTAACTTATTTCCAAACCCAACTCAAATTCTATTACTCAAATTCATCTCATTTCCAAAAATATTTAAAATACAAACCTGAATTACTCCTTATTTAGAACAAATCCCTTTAAATTTTTAACCTGATAGAAATTTTGCCACCCCTATATATAACTGTGTTACAAGTTCAAGAATTTTCTTCTCACTAAAAAATTTCTAATTCTCTTTTTTTCAATTTTTTTTTGGTTTTATTTAATTATAATTGTTGTTATCTTTGTTGAATATATAATTAAGTTTGTTACAAGATGGCATATAATATATATGGTTAAATTGTCAATCATTGTTTGACCGCCAGCAGGAGCTCCAAAACCAACTATCAGTCACCGAGGTGTTGTTGGCGACTCCCGCGGCAAATGACTCCGTAATGGTTCACTGCTTACAGTTGCAGGCAAGGCGGCAGGTCTTTGTTCCTTTTTCTTATATGTTCACGTTTGGTTTATGGTACGACGCACTGTTTGTTTGATTTTTTACATGGTGATATAAGTTATGATTAGTTTAATAGTAAAGAAATGACGTGTATTTTTACTTCTAATATAAGAAGCTTGAATTTGTATCTCCTCCAAGTATCAAAAAAAAAAGAAGAGAAAAAATTTAAGGCGGGTGGGTGTGGTCTATTGTGTGTCAATGGTATTAAAAGCTCCTACAAAAACCTGTTGTGATCGCTGAGGCATGTCCGCAAACAAGCAGACCAGGAGGCCCGTCGGTCATAATTTTCGAGTCCTATATTTGGGCCCTTTAGACTCTAATAGCTACACATAATAGGCCAGAGATGCCTTCGGACTGGGATGATAACATTTAAGTCCCTAAGCTTTTATGCATTCTCAAATATGGACATAGTTTGTCCATCTGAATAAAATAAGTCCATAACCCTTTAGAAATGACTGAACTCCCCTTTACTTTTAAGTTGCATACTCATATATTGTGACTGTTAAAAAATTTAAGAACTTAGAACTCAATATAATAAGGAAAGAGTAGTTCGATCACAATAGGAGTCAATCAGGAATCTATTTGATAAAAGACAGGAAAACTCAAGAACCTGAATGCTAGCTATTTTCCCCTTTCTAGTTTTGGGAAATAAAGGAAAAGGCCAATAGACAGTAGACACCTTAAATAATGGAATGCAAAACACAGTGAAAACAGCGATATCAGTATGGGTATGGCCACTACCCACTACGATCCTTAGTCCTTACAGTTTGCATAGACAACACAGGACACAAGCTATATACAAACATCCTCAACGCATCAAATAGTAAAAACTACCTACTACTCCATGAAGTTCGTACGTAATATAGCTTCAAAAAAAAGGAGTAAACTAAAATCTGGGATGGTAAACAAGTAAAAAGCTTACCTGATTTTCTATGTTCCTACTTTTGTAAAGCTGATCAGTTTCCATTCTTGGTCATCAACGTGGCCATGACTGCATTAAAGTCAATGCCCGCAAAGACTTCAAGTTACTGAGAAAATACACAATTCTCCTACAAAAAATGAAGTGAAAATAGTGAGGATTCTTGGTATAAACCCGGTTAAAAGTACCCTAGTATTTAATATTAACGGTTAAGTGAATGAAACAAATATATGCATATACTTGAATTCCTTCCTCAGGAACACCATCTTTCAGCAGTGGTGGAAAGCTCCCTGGAGACTCTGCAAGAAAGCAAAGCCAATACCTTTATATGCATACACACATCCGGAGAGAGAGAGAGAGAGAGAGAGAGCAAACAAATTAATGTTTAGGTTTGTGAGAACAGATAGCATACTGATTGATGACTTATTGTCCATGCATATTTTAGCATTCTAAACTGATGAAGAAGCAGAAACTTGTTGCTAAAGGGCATTGATGATATTAATGACACAGATGGTAAGCGATAAAGCTTTTCTTTTGATCAGTTCAGCTTGTTTTTCTTTCTGTAGTAGAAAAGAGGGATTCGTTTTAGTTTCGAGGGCATGTAGCAGCTATAGCTAGTGTAGGAGTAGTTCTGAGAGTCTCTGTCAAAAAGGAATAGTTTATAAGATAAATAAGCTGGCAGTGTACTACCTAAGGCTGTGATACAAACTAACAGTCACTCTGTCAGCATACTCGGTACCTGAGTTATCTAATATAAAATTCCTTTCAAATTTCTAGCTGCCAGTAATGCGTAGCTGAATGTCTTTGCAGAATGAAATACGGAAAATCTATTATTATATACCCTTAAGATCTTCTTTTTCTATGTTAGTTTTGACCACCCACTTCGAACTAAAATCAGTACCAATCGTATCTTTCTTTTCTCCCCTGAATCTCTTCTCACCCAGAAGAGTAAAGGCAGAAAAGTTTGTCTTACCCTATGTAATTTTCTCTTTAATTCCAAAAGAAAAAACAAAAAGAAAATTTTATTGATGAAAAATGGGCTTGAATAAGCTACATTCATTATTTATTATGATGAAAAGAAAATTAAGTTTGTTCATCATCTGGATGAGTGATTTATATATGCAGCTCTTGCATGCAATGTAGAATTATGAGAGAACACAAATACCTTCTGTTAATTTGCAGCCTCTCACATCAGTCATGCGTATGCTTAAAATAGGATTTGATTCTATGCTGACAATGTCTTGTAACTTTGTATATATAGCCAAATAACTACACTCGAACAGTTGTTCTTTTAATTTGTTTTTAAATTAGCCTGTAAAGATTGATTTTATATAATCAAAAAGAAACAAGATGAATAGTAAATGGCATACAGTACAAAAGAAAAAGTCAAAGCTTGTATCCAAGATGCATTACAAGTAATTAATAAAGTCCACAGAGAAATTAAAGTCTACAGTTACATCAGATATGGTCCTTAAAAGAGAAAACAAAAGGGCATGAAGTAGGATGTGAGTCTTCTAGCTTTGCCAGCCAGCTGAACCCAAAGATATCGGTCTAACACTATAAATTAATACAATATATAGGCAGTATCTAAACATCAGTAGTAGACATGGAAGATCAACAAGATCTCCAAAGTCCATGCACAAAAATCCATAACACAGTAAATAATAGTTCAGAGACTTATAATAAAGGTCTCAAGTGGATACCAATATTAGCTTCTCCGGGCAACAAAACCCCAAATATAGTAGCTGCCAAAAACCCAGTTCTTCTGAATTTCCGGGGAATAGTTCAAAAACATTAGTGACTGGCTGCAACTATTTACAGAACATTTAGAAAGAAAAAAAATTTAAAACAAACTATGAAAGGTTTCTCCAGAAACATAAATATGTTGTTAATCATGAATGTTTTGTATTGCTAAGTCTATTCCCACAAATGAACTTGTTGGGGTTAACCATGGTGATACATGGGCCCGCTCTTAATAAACTACGCCTGTATCTTTAAGGAGTTGTTTGGTCTAAATGGAAGTCATGTATTGGACTTAACAAAGGTCTGAGCCCATCAACATAATTGAACTATAAGATATGTCAAATTTGGCTCACTTAAGAATTTATATTATTGTTGAGCCCTGCAATTAAAGCACAAATGAGTAAGGCTAAGGTAATATTTATGTCACTACTGAACCCTATGATTAGAGGACACGTAAGTAAGGCTACATCAGCTTTTATATCATCATAGAGTGCCATTAAATTTCACCAAACGAGCCTCATATTAGACAAATAGATAAAATGATAAGGTCCCAAAGATATGTAATCTTAAGGGCTACTATTATATGTCATGTCAGTAATATACTTAACACTTTATTTTTTGATGAACAAAAAGTTGAGATTTTCTAGAATTAGGTGAAGTAAACCTACACTAATTAGAGCTCAAATGTTAGCAATGAGGATTACATGTTGTTTACTTGTCCACAAACCTGACTATTTCATAAAGTGCTTAATTAAAAGAGTGCTCATACTCTAAGTATCAGGGAGCTCAATTATTAAGGAGTCTCTAATATTAATACTTTTTTAAAATGCTCATACTGAAGAAGGGACCCTTCAAACGTGCATTACCCTCAAAGAAAATTCTATAGGCCATTTTTCCTTCGCGCTCAGAATATATCTCAAACTTTTGAGCACAAGTAAGGAAGGTTACTCAGAACCTTACACAAGTGAAAATAATAACTTTCTCATTCCTCTTTAAACTCTCTCTCAAGAAACCTTAGAAAAATATTGACCACTTAAGTTATCATCTTACTTAAGCATCAAAGGGCAGTCATCAGTCATCACGCTAGCACGTACTTCTAACCAAATGTTTTATGTGCTTTACAGGTCTAAATAGTTTAATATCACACTTGTTCGTTCTTGGAAACTCCTAGCTCTGCACTTTGCCATCACAACTCGCCAATTAGTCCAAGTCGAACTCTTAATATAGGTTAGCCCAACAAACTCAGTCTTTCCCCTACTCAAACATATTCTTAATGTTCAGGGCTATGACTAATTTTGACCCCTAACAGAACTATTAATAGAAGATAAGTTTAGGTAGTAATTCTTGTTCTGAAATTTGGAAGATATTTACATTAATTATACCATTCCTTAATTTGAGATGATTTTCAATATACAAATTTATTTTGTGTTGAAGCCAAATATCTAATAATAGCATTTTTTTTGTGCTATCTTATTTTTTAGTGAAAACATTTTAAGGGTACATCTCTTGTGCTATCTTATTTATATAACAATATAATTAATGAAAGTTTCTAATATGATTAACTGAAGAATCAAATAGTTTGTGAAGTTAATATATATAACTAATCCATAAATATTTAGAAAATTTTGAGTTTGACGTGTGTTTCACTTTTGGGATAAGTCACAAACACTATTATTTATAAGTTAAGGCGTATAAATATACAATGTACTTCAAGATAATTATTTTCTCACCTAAGACGGGTACAAACAGACTTTATAACGATCTATCCTCCAATATTTAATGGCTTGGGATCTATAATGGTGTCCTCATAAATACAAAAAGCTATAGCTATTTTATTTTTTGTATTCTTGTAATATGTGGTCTCTATTTATAAATACTAAGTACCTTTTTCATTTTAGACACAACCTGTAGTAACCAGTATCCACGACTGGTAAGAATAAGTATTTATATATGTATAAATATACGTATTTTATTTGTATGTTGGTGATATTTGAATTATATATTGTTATTAGTAATATTTTTATAGGTTAAGGATATACGATTAGTATTGGGTTTATTTGTATGACTTTAGATTTATTTTAAGGACCAAATTGTTATACTTTGAAAGTTTTGGGGGCAAATTCGTAAATATCAAAAATTAGCCTCTTAGTATAAAAATACACTTTTAAACCCTAATTTACTATTTTTAGGTCGAGCTACCCATTTTAAGAGAGAGAAGAGAGAAATAGAGGAGAGAGAAAGAGGAGAAGAAGAAGAAAAAGAAGAAGAAATTGGAATTTTGAATTTCAAGAGGTATATCATACGTATTTCTCAATTTATTGGTATTAATTAAGTTAATTCTTTTAAGTTTTGATTTCTGAAAATATGTATAATTGAGAATTTGTTGTGTATTTCGTAAGATCATATGAGAATTGATGATGATCTATAAGATAGTTTGATAAATCATGATGAATTGTGGAATTTCTGCTGGATAACCTCTTGATCTATGAATTTTATAAATTGTTGTGATTCGATTCTGGTTTTGAATTTTGATTATATAAAATTAGACATGTTAAGGATCATCTGAGACTTTGAATCGATTGAAAATTCTGGAAATTGAATTTATAGTGAATTTACCAAAATGACCCTGAAATTCTGGAAATTTCCTGTGTAAACAGTATAGTACAGTGAAAAATAATTTTTGTCCTACTGAATGATCTTCAAAAATTATGAATTTGTGAAATATGATAAGTTTATATGTCTAATATGATATACTCGGAATTGAGAATTTAAATCAATGTGGTTGAAGTGTTATGAATTTCTAAAGTGTATCAGCTCATTGTAATATTTGATTAACATATTTTTAAAGTTATAGAATAAAATAGTTTTAAAATACTTTTGGCAGTGATTTGGAAGTGAAATATTTATCATGGACTGAGATATGTGTTAAGAGTAATTATGTGGTAGTTTTATAATTTTTGAGTTAGTATATGATTTTATAAAATTGGGAGATTGAATACTGTTCAGTAAGTATCTTGATCCTGTCAGGTTTGTAGTTTGGATTCGATGGTGTGTATGGAATGGATTGTGTAGGAAATTTGATATAATATTCATATATAAGAAGGATATATGAGTCAAGAATGGTATATTCTGATTTTGGAGTAATTGGACATCATTTGATGTATTAGAAAGTTTTGTTAAGTGTAAGTGGTCAGAATGACAGGTTTTGAGAAACCAAATATTTAGACCAATTTGATGTGATAAATGCATTGTGTATAATTTTGTAAGCTATTTAAAGTATTTTGTGTGAATTGTGAGGCTTATGAAAGGATTAATCTCTATTGATAGGTTAAGGAGATTTAAGCCTTGTAGCTGAAAGTGTTAAGAGGTAAGTATACTAGACTTTTTACTGAAATCACAATAAACATAGTAATTGTTTTGTATGATTTTGCAAATGGGGTTAAGAATATGTTTATGTTATGTCAAAGTATATTTTGATATGAAATGTGAATATATGTTTCTGAATGTGAGCATTGACATTGAGCATGGACATACATGTGTTTTTGTAAGTGAGCTTTCAAAATAAAATGTGTTTAATAAAGAAAGCTTTTGAAGTGTAATATGTCCATGAGAAATATTTTGTATTTTGAGGGTACTTGAACTCACTGTTAACTTAGTAGGCATTTTATGTGATTGTGGAGCCTTTATGTGTGGCCTTTCCTTTGGGATTGGTATATGTTATGTGTTCCGTATGTAGGGAGGATCCTATTGGTACCTAAAGGAAGAGTGAGTCATCACATTCGTGTGGTGGCGTATTGGTGCATATGAGAGGACTCACCGATGATCAGGGTGAGGGTTTGGCTTTTACCTTCGGGCATGAGCATTATATATGTGTAATTTCAAGACCTCACTTGTACTATTCCTCTCATACGGTATGTCACCTACGAGTGACATTTGGCTCATTATGTGATATGTGATATGTGATATGTAAGTCCTACTAAGTAGTAGTTGAGTGATGGTATTCCTATTATGTGTTTTGAAAGAATGTGTAAGCGCTTACATGATATGTGATTTGATAAGATTATGATTTTGATTGATAACAACATATCATACATATGCATTGTGTACATATATGTATTTGTATTTGATATATGAAAAACTAGTATGCTTACTGAGTTTTATACTCATTATAGTTTATGATGATTTCAGGTAAATAAGGTACATGTGTGCTTAGCGGATTTGGCAAGGCTTCTGCTGTTCCTTGGGTTCCCTAAGTTGTTAGGTTGCTAAGTGTTTCATTTGGGGACACGTGGGATAAGATATTTGATTTGTCCCTAGTGAATAAATACCTATGTATTATTTTATTGTGTGTGGTTGGACTTAGTTTAAGTTTCACCAAGTATAATAATGGATTGATTTTAAGTAAGAATTTACAATGAATATATTCTGAGCTTCCGATAACAAAGTTGCTACTGGTGACGTAGTAGAGTGTTAATCTCTGAGAAAACTCTGCGTATCTCCGGTTTACTAATTGTCCCAGTCATAATTCAATTGCTATAATTCTGAAAGAAATTGAAATGAATGTTTAAGTATTATTGAATGAATGTAAGTGATGTCGTGTGTCAGATCTTTTGGGTCTGGGGCGTGACAGCTATTAGTGGTATCAGAGCTAAGATATGATTCTGTAGACTTTATGTGTCTAGTCAAGGGAACCCAGCCGATGCCAAATCCTTAAGATTGTATGTGTGCTTATTTATATATATTGATTTATTTGATATCTTACTTACTTATCTTTGTGATTTTGAAAAAATGGGGCGTAATCCAAGAATTACTAGAAGTGCTGATACTGTGAATGAGAGTACTTCAGGAGAAAACCCTGCTACCATCCAAAATATTGTTCAAGCAGTGAATAATGTGCTTCAACAACAATGACCCAAAGCAGACCATAATGATAAATTCCATGTTATTGAGCAATTCAGAAAATTGCAACCACCATCATTTGAAGGCTCAAAAGACCCGCTGGTTGTTGAGGAGTGGATCCGTGAGTTGGAAAAGATATTCAGCCTCCTCGAATGTTCAGATTCACATAAAGTAAGTTGTGCCACTTACATGCTTAAGGAGGGAGCCAGTCATTGGTGGGAGATGACCATGCGGACATTGAATATTGATAAGAACAAAATAACATGGGAAAGATTCAAGGAAGTATTTAATGAAAAATACTTTCCCCAGTCCCTAAGAGATGAGAAAGAGGCAGAATTTATCCACCTTACTCAGGGCAAAATGTCAGTAACAGAATATGAGAGGAAGTTTGAGGAGTTGTCCAGGTTTGCTCCCCACTTAGTAGACACAGAAGCACGTAAGGCCAAGAGGTTTCAGATGGGTCTTAAACCAGAAGTGAGAAGGTTACTCTCTGTCCTTGATCTACAGACATACAGTGCAGTACTACAGAGGGCTGAAATATTAGCAAGGGATGAAGAATTGGCAGCACCATCTGAGTCCAAACATGTGGGTTATCATCGATCAGAAAAGAGACCCTGGGTTAAAAATAATCATAAAAAGTTTGACAGGTGGAAAGGAAAGAAGAGGCATAGGAATGATGACATTGAAAAGAAGGATTTTCCATTATGTGATACATGTGGGAGACCACATGGAGGGGTGTGTTTCAGGAAAAGTGGAGCTTGTTTTAAGTGTAGAAAGATTGGTCATTTTATTCAGGATTGTCCAGAGATGAAGAATGATCATGGAGGATTTAAAAAAGATCAGAAAGCTCAAGCAAGAGTCTATGCTCTTACCAGAAAAGAAGCAGATGATTCACCTTCTGTGGTGACAGGTACAATTTCCATATCTGGCCAACATGGTTTAGCTCTTTTTGATTTAGGTTCTACCCATTCATTTGTGTCCCATGCATTTGTTAGTAATATGGGGGTTATGCCAGAACCTTTGGGTGTAGATTTATGTGTTGCAACTCCTTCTGGAGATTTGATGTGTGCTACAAATGTGGTAAAATCATGTAAAATTGAAATAGGAGATAAGGTGCTACAAGCAGATTTGATTATCTTGAATATGTATGATTTTGATGTTATATTTGGCATGGATTGGTTGTCTATGTACCATGCTAATGTTAAATGCTTTGAGAAAGAAGTTGTTTTCCAACCACCCGGGGAGCCTGAGTTTAGTTTTATTGGTTCTAAGTTATGCTCTTTGCCAAGAGTAATATCTGCTTTACAAGCTTGGAAAAGTCTTAAGAAGGGTTGTCAGTGTTTCTTAGCGACTGTAGTGGATACAAAGAAAGAAGAAATGAAAATCCAAGATGTTCCAGGGGTGAATGAGTTTATAGATGTATTCCCTGAAGATTTACCTGGAGTTCCACCAGATCGAGAGATTGAATTCACTATAGAACTTCTGCCAGGAACCAGTCCTATATCTAAAACACCTTATCGTATGGCACCGGTAGAGCTTAAAGAGTTGAAGGAACAGCTACATGAATTGCTTGAGAAGGGGTTTATTCGCCCGAGTGTTTCACCTTGGGGTGCTCCAGTTCTTTTTGTTAAGAAGAAAGATGGTTCAATGAGATTATGTATTGACTATCGAGAGTTGAACCGTGTGACTGTAAAGAATAAATATCCACTTCCAAGAATCGATGATTTATTCGATCAATTGCAAGGAGCTTGTGTATTCTCAAAAATTGATCTTCGTTCTGGCTATCATCAATTGAAGATCAAGAAAGAAGACATTCCAAAGACTGCATTTCGTACTAGATATGGGCATTATGAGTTTATTGTTATGCCATTTGGGTTGACAAATGCACCTGCTGCCTTTATGGATCTAATGAATAGAGTATTCAAGGATTATTTGGATAGGTTTGTTATTGTGTTTATTGATGACATCCTAGTGTACTCTAAGAGTAAAGGAGAACATGAAGAACACTTAAGAAAAGTCCTACAAGTGTTAAGGGAGAAGCAGCTTTATGCAAAATTCAAGAAATGTGAATTCTGGCTAGATCGAATGGTATTTTTGGGACATGTTGTTTCCTCAAAGGGAATTTCAGTGGATCCAAGCAAAATTGAAGCAGTGGTGAATTGGTCCAGACCAACTAATGTGGGGGAAATTCGAAGTTTTCTTGGGCTGGCAGGATATTATAGACGGTTTGTTGAAGGATTCTCTAAGATAGCTTCACCTTTAACTCAATTGACAAGAAAGAATGTCAAGTTTCAGTGGTCAGAAGAATGTGAGAAAAGTTTTCAAGAACTCAAGCATCGGTTAGTATCTGCTCCCATACTAACCATCCCTTCTGCTTCTGCTGGATTTGTGATTTATAGTGATGCTTCCAAGAAAGGGCTTGGGTGTGTATTAATGCAGGATGGAAAGGTTGTGGCATATGCCTCACGACAACTAAAGACTTATGAGCAGAATTACCCTACTCATGACTTAGAGTTGGCTGCAGTAGTTTTTGCTCTGAAAATTTGGAGGCATTATCTTTATGGAGAAAGGTGTGAAATTTACACAGATCACAAAAGTCTTAAATACTTCTTTACTCAAAAGGAGTTAAATATGAGGCAACGTCGATGGTTGGAACTAGTCAAAGATTATGACTGTGTGATTAACTACCATCTGGGAAAAGCTAATGTTGTAGCAGATGCTTTGAGTAGAAAATCTTCAGGACATATGGCAGCACTTTTGACTACTCAAAAGCAAATTTTGTTGGATTTAGAAAAGCTTGGCATTGAAGTGGTAAGATCTAATGATAGGGCTTATGTTGCAAGTATGTCCATTCAGCCTACCCTAATTAAGAGAATTAAGGAAGCACAAGGTAATGATGTGTATCTGAAGAAAATTATGGAAGAAATTTCATTGGGTAAAAGGCCTAACTTTGCTATTTTTGATGATGGAGCTCTACATTTTGAAGGTAGACTTTGTGTGCCTAATAATGATGAGTTGAAAAATGAGATCTTGGTTGAAGCTCATAGTTTACCATATACTGTCCATTCGGGAGGTATCAAGATGTATCGAGACCTACGAGCTATTTATTGGTGGGTTAATATGAAAAGAGAGATTGCAAAATTTATAGAGCAATGTTTGACATGTCAGCAAGTTAAGGCAGAACATCAGAGACCATCTGGGTTATTGAAACCTTTATTGGTACCGGAATGGAAATGGGAGCATATAGCCATGGATTTTGTAGTTGGATTGCCAAGTACACAAAAGGGCTACAATGCCATATGGGTGATTATTGATAGGCTAACAAAATTAGCACATTTTATTCCAATATGCACCACTTATTCCATGGATAGGTATGCCCAATTATATGTTGATGAAATTGTGAGGCTTCATGGAGTACCTGTGTCAATTGTATCTGATAGAGATCCCCGATTTACTTTAATATTTTGGAAGAGCCTACATAATGCCATGGGCATAAAGTTGAACTTCAGTACTGCATTCCACCCACAGACTGATGGCCAATCTGAAAGGACCATTCAAATTCTAGAAGATATGTTGAGGGCATGTGTGTTAGACTTTAAAGGTAGTTAGGACAAACACCTTTCATTAGTGGAGTTTGCATACAATAATAGTTATCAATCGACTATTGGTATGGCCCCATATGAAGCTTTGTATGGAAGAAAATGTAGATCTCCTATGCATTGGGATGAAGTTGGAGAGAGAAAAATTTTAGGGCCAGAGATTGTCCAGCAAACTTGTGAGGTTATAGAGAAGATAAGAAAAAGAATGAAAGTGGCTCAGAGTAGACAGAAAAGCTATGCAGACAATAGAAGAAAAGATTTAGAATTTAAAGTGGGTGAAAAAGTATTTCTTAAGGTTGCTCCAATGAAAGGAGTCATGAGATTTGGCAAGAAAGGAAAGTTGAGTCCAAGATTCATTGGTCCATTTGAAATCCTGGAAAGGATAGGTGATGTGGCTTATAGACTTGCCCTTCCTCCATCATTATCAGGAGTTCATAATGTGTTCCATGTGTCCATGTTGCGAAAATATGTTTCAAACTCCTCACATGTGTTAAGCTATGAGCCACTTCAACTTAGGGATGATCTCACTTATGAAGAAGTGCCCATTAGGATTTTGGACAATAAGGAGCAAATTCTTCGTACTAAGAAGATTGATTTGGTAAAGGTTTTATGGAGAAACCATGCAGTTGAAGAGGCAACCTGGGAACGAGAAGAGGAAATGAGATCTAAGTATCCTCATCTATTTGCTTAAGTTATGAATTTCGAGGACGAAATTCTTATAAGGAGGGGAGAATTGTAGTAACCAGTATCCACGACTGGTAAGAATAAGTATTTATATATGTATAAATATACGTATTTTATTTGTATGTTGGTGATACTTGAATTATATATTGTTATTAGTAATATTTTTATAGGTTAAGGATATACGATTAGTATTGGATTTATTTGTATGACTTTAGATTTATTTTAGGGACCAAATTGTTATACTTTAAAAGTTTTGGGGGCAAATTCGTAAATATCAAAAATTAGCCTCTTAGTATAAAAATACACTTTTAAACCCTAATTTACCATTTTTAGGTCGAGCTACCCATTTTAAGAGAGAGAAGAGAGAAATAGAGGAGAGAGAAAGAGGAGAAGAAGAAGAAAAAGAAGAAGAAATTGGAATTTTGAATTTCAAGAGGTATATCATACGTATTTCTCAATTTATTGGTATTAATTAAGTTAATTCTTTTAAGTTTTGATTTCTGAAAATATGTATAATTGAGGATTTGTTGTGTATTTCGTAAGATCATATGAGAATTGATGATGATCTATAAGATAGTTTGATAAATCATGATGAATTGTGGAATTTCTGCTGGATAACCTCTTGATCTAGGAATTTTATAAATTGTTGTGATTCGATTCTGGTTTTGAATTTTTATTATATGAAATTAGACATGTTAAGGATCATCTGAGACTTTGAATCGATTGAAAATTCTGGAAATTGAATTTATAGTGAATTTACCAAAATGACCCTGAAATTCTGGAAATTTCCTGTGTAAACAGTATAGTACAGTGAAAAATAATTTTTGTCCTACTGAATGATCTTCAAAAATTATGAATTTGTGAAATATGATAAGTTTATATGTCTAATATGATATACTCGGAATTGAGAATTTAAATCAATGTGGTTGAAGTGTTATGAATTTCTAAAGTGTATCAGCTCATTGCAATATTTGATTAACATATTTTTAAAGTTATAGAATAAAATAGTTTTAAAATACTTTTGGCAGTGATTTGGAAGTGAAATATTTATCATGGACTGAGATATGTGTTAAGAGTAATTATGTGGTAGTTTTATAATTTGTGAGTTAGTATATGATTTTATAAAATTGGGAGATTGAATACTGTTCAGTAAGTATCTTGATCCTGTCAGGTTTGTAGTTTGGATTCGATGGTGTGTATGGAATGGATTGTGTAGGAAATTTGATATAATATTCATATATAAGAAGGATATATGAGTCAAGAATGGTATATTCTGATTTTGGAGTAATTGGACATCATTTGATGTATTAGAAAGTTTTGTTAAGTGTAAGTGGTCAGAATGACAGGTTTTGAGAAACCAAATATTTAGACCAATTTGATGTGATAAATGCATTGTGTATAATTTTGTAAGCTATTTAAAGTATTTTGTGTGAATTGTGAGGCTTATGAAAGGATTAATCTCTATTGATAGGTTAAGGAGATTTAAGCCTTGTAGCTGAAAGTGTTAAGAGGTAAGTATACTAGACTTTTTACTGAAATCACAATAAACATAGTAATTGTTTTGTATGATTTTGCAAATGGGGTTAAGAATATGTTTATGTTATGTCAAAGTATATTTTGATATGAAATGTGAATATATGTTTCTGAATGTGAGCATTGACATTGAGCATGGACATACATGTGTTTTTGTAAGTGAGCTTTCAAAATAAAATGTGTTTAATAAAGAAAGCTTTTGAAGTGTAATATGTCCATGAGAAATATTTTGTATTTTGAGGGTACTTGAACTCACTGTTAACTTAGTAGGCATTTTATGTGATTGTGGAGCCTTTATGTGTGGCCTTTCCTTTGGGATTGGTATATGTTATGTGTTCCGTATGTAGGGAGGATCCTATTGGTACCTAAAGGAAGAGTGAGTCATCACATTCGTGTGGTGGCGTATTGGTGCATGTGAGAGGACTCACCGATGATCAGGGTGAGGGTTTGGCTTTTACCTTCGGGCATGAGCATTATATATGTGTAATTTCAAGACCTCACTTGTACTATTCCTCTCATACGGTATGTCACCTACGAGTGACATTTGGCTCATTATGTGATATGTGATATGTGATATGTAAGTCCTACTAAGTAGTAGTTGAGTGATGGTATTCCTATTATGTGTTTTGAAAGAATGTGTAAGCGCTTACATGATATGTGATTTGATAAGATTATGATTTTGATTGATAACAACATATCATACATATGCATTGTGTACATATATGTATTTGTATTTGATATATGAAAAACTAGTATGCTTACTGAGTTTTATACTCATTATAGTTTATGATGATTTCAGGTAAATAAGGTACATGTGTGCTTAGCGGATTTGGCAAGGCTTCTGCTGTTCCTTGGGTTCCCTAAGTTGTTAGGTTGCTAAGTGTTTCATTTGGGGACACGTGGGATAAGATATTTGATTTGTCCCTAGTGAATAAATACCTATGTATTATTTTATTGTGTGTGGTTGGACTTAGTTTAAGTTTCACCAAGTATAATAATGGATTGATTTTAAGTAAGAATTTACAATGAATATATTCTGGGCTTCCGATAACAAAGTTGCTACTGGTGACGTAGTAGAGTATTAATCTCTGAGAAAACTCTGCGTATCTCCAGTTTACTAATTGTCCCAGTCATAATTCAATTGCTATAATTCTGAAAGAAATTGAAATGAATGTTTAAGTATTATTGAATGAATGTAAGTGATGTCGTGTGTCAGATCTTTTGGGTCTGGAGTGTGACACAACCCTCTATATGCACTCTTTCATTTATGACAGTTGGATCTATATTTAAATTTAATCAATGGTTCAAAATAAACTATCACATTTTTAAATAAAAAATAGTGGTTTAATTGAATAGGTACTATCCAAATTTAATAGTTACTTCAATTAAATATTATGTATTTTGAAATACTAAGTTAAAATATGCAACAATTCTCCTCTATCTCAAAATACATAATGATTACCAAAGAAATTGTAGAATTCAATGTATATATATTGGTTTCTTTCGTGCTACAAACCAACTATTAGATAGTTGATTATTTGTTATAGGAACTTGGTGAAACATAAAGTTTCTATGAACCAGTGCCTCTTGGCATAAGCTAAAAGACTAGTTACTCACGTTGAATTCTCTATAAGTTAGCTATTTATGGTTTGGCACTTTATGGCTCTAGCAGAAATTCATGAGTGTTCTAGAGATGCTTACTTAAGCTCTCATGGGAATCAATCTAATTACACACTTATATAGAAGAATCTCCATAAAGTGTGTTCTGCAGTTTAAATATATCGTTATATAATATTAGCCTATGAAGTTCATTAAAAGTATAAAATCTTAACCTCTTACTGCAGTTAGGTACTATATTATCTTAGAGAAGATCCAAGATTATAATTGTGATAGTATTCAAGAAAACAAATGACTTGTAATTATTCCAATGGACCTACTTAATGGGATCTCTAATTATATAGGTAGGAGTTACCGCCACTCTTGGCTTATATTACAGGCAATAGTCCTATCCTCATCGATATTGAATCACCAACCTCTTATATACTGATTTTTGTTAAAGAATTGGCCAAATATAACTTCCGTGAGAGTTAATTATGCCTAGGGTATTTTTATGCGAGTATTGTATCTATCATTTAAAATATGCATTTCTAATGTATCTCATACATTATAGAACGAGCGTAAGTGCCAAAAATCTAATTTTTTAATGATAAACACAATAAATTTTACATGTATCTCATAAATGTAAATTACATGGGGATTGAAAATGTATTACCTTGGCAAGCCTTTAGATTTTCTTCAAATCAGACAACTGCGATGAAGTATTCTTATTCACAATTTTAGTTCCTCAACACGGTGGACTTGAGGAAGCTAGAATAGAAGCTTTTCCAGTAAGGGATTCAATACTTGAATCCTATGTTTCTACCTTATAGTATGGTTAGTTAAGATGGAGATGAAAGTAAGAAGTGTTTTTGTGCTGTCAACTCTTGAGATGGTTCCTAACACTTAGCAAAACCAAAGCACTTCACTTCTCTATCTCATTCTTTCACTTAGCCGAGTGATCCACTTAATATTGAGCAATACTTTGCTCTTTATTTGCTTCATTTTGTTACTCCTTCAATCATCATACATTGTCCCCACATAACATGGCTCTTACTTGTTGAAACATATGTTTACAATAAATAAATGCAACTAAAAGGCATGCATTTATGAAAATGAATGTGGCTGAAATTGTGAGCAAATGAGAACAAATTAAATTTGTAAGTTTTGGCCCCACCATGCACGGTTTGCTTTTCACTTTGTTTAATCAATATTAAAACAAATTGAAACACATATGGCTTTGTCTTTGTTTGAATCATTTACAATAAACAATCAAAACAAAAAGCATGTGTTTGTTTGTGTGTGTATATGTGCCGAATTTGAGAAGAAGAGAAAGAAATAAATTCCTTTCATGTACAACACATTTTGGGCCCACAACTTACAAACCATGCATTAGTGTTTTTGTTTGTTTTATTTAATCAAATTAAATATAACAACACATGTGTATTATTGTAATAAATAATACTTGTTTAACTTTAATAAAATAATAATATCATATATTATTGTTATAATTATTTTATTTAATAAATAATTTAATGAATAAAATAATGATCTTACTTATCCAATAAGTAAGGTCATTTTAGTAATTTTTAAGTCAAGTAATAATAGGACTACAATGCACCACGTGTCAACATTCTATTGGTCAACAATTATTGTTAATTAATTGACATACACTATTCAACTTGAGAGGACCTACCATTGATGGTTTCATAGAATGTCTATTGGGGTCTTCGATGAGCATGTTCAGTATTCATTCCTTACTGAATACTTGTATGCTATACGAACTTTCGGTAAGTGTATGGTCAGCTAAAAACAACCATTCAGACCATTTAGGTATAATATACATTGGTCTTTTAGAAAGGGTTCCACTGACAAACCCGCATCGGTGAATAAGACTAGGAACATATAATTTGATAATAGACTTACATAATAACATTTTTCAGCACCTATTGCAACTCCTTACAACTATGTTATTACTGATTTACTCTCAGGTCTATGTCCTATTATAAATAAAGTCATAACTCTTAGATTTTGCTGACTTTTATAACCTATTAACTCTTAGTAGTGTTAACTGTTATCAATTATAAATCTTAGCGTTGTTAACCTTTAACGCTGGTCTAAACTCCTTTAAGCCAGATCTGAACTCTTTCAAATCATACGATGTTTGTAGTGTAACAAGTATTGTACCATTTAATTAATGAAATTAGCGATTTAATAAAAATGTACTATAAAAATATTATGAAAATAAAATATTCATACATCAATGGGATGACACGTAAGAACAAATTTCAAGAACTCCAACATTATATAATTTAACTCTCACAACCAAATTTAAGCAACTTTATGTTAATATCAATTTTTAGATCAAATGTCTACTTTTTTTCATTTTGATATTCAATCACAACCTAATAATAAATTAAGAAGGACGTAAATTTAAAAAATACTAAATGTTAATAATTCATTTAAGCTAGAACATGCCTTTGAAAGGCACTTCATTTGATCCCTACCACTACCATAAACCGTGATACACTAGTATAAATTTTCAATCGATACAATTTCACTAATATAAAAATATAAGTATTAATGAATTTATCTCATGATTCATAAAAATAGAGATTGTTATACATTTATCCATTGTCATTAATGTCTTTTTGATCAAATTATAGGCAGTCCATAATCTTTAATTTTTTTTTTTTATAAGACTTTGAAATATATGAAATCCATAATACACATATGTTTAAAATTAACACAATGATATTATAATATACCAATTTATTACACATGTGGTCCACCAATTTATTAAACAAGTTTAAATTATACAACTTTCGAGTATTTAATACTCAAATATATTCATTTTTATGAACTAAATTGAACATATCAGAGATTTGTAAGAGAAAATATAAATACCCAATGAATATGGTCATCTTCTAAGTTACCCAAAAATTATGGACAAAATTTAAATTATGATTTGAGCTTAAATGTTAATAAAAAAAAAATTTAAGTTCATCTTCATAATTCGTCTAAGGTAAAGCCCCATACAAATAATTTTCTTGGATTGGTACGATATTTATCCATCTTCTTCCCTTAAACGGACAAACCAGAATGGATTTCTTCTCTTTAACCCAATTTTATTAATTGTTATTATTTAACCATAAACAATAAAGATAAATATGTTTATGGCTGACCAATAATTCATAATAAATTTATTATGAATTCACACAAAAAAAAAAAAAATCAAATGCATCGTATATTACTTTTAGTAAGGTTTATATATGCATATATGTATGTAACTTAAAATATATTAAATAGATATTGGAATCCACAAATTTTAAGCAAAAGTGAGTTCATAGCTCTTTGATTAACACTAAATTTAAATAAACAAAATATTACAAATTTATGTTTGGTAAAAACATATTACCAGTATGAATTTTTAATAGATTAATTTGAAAAATAATAAAAATATTATTATATTCATAATAAATATTATCTTTTATATCTAATACACTCCTAAATTATTAAAAGTTTATTTTTATGTTCAAATATGTAAGGGTACAAATTATACATTATATATTAATAGGAGTATAATTATATATAAATTTTTACATCTCATTTTCACATCCAATGTAAAATAATAAAGGAACAAAAAGAAAGTAATGACTAAACAAATTTGTCAAGCAATAGAGGGGTAATTATGTAACAAAAACAATTTTAAAAAAAAGCAATGTATTAGATATTAATACAAATATTAATTTAGCATTACTGTAATAAGAAGTGTGGATAATAACAATTTTATATAGCTCTAAAATACAATCCAATATTAGAATTAATCTTCATCGATAAATATGATCACTAGGAGAAAACACTAAGTCTCCATGGTCATAATTGCTCAAAATATAATATAAAAAATACTTAGTTGATTCTTTTTGTAAATAGTACACTTTTCATTTTTCTTTTTATCTTCTTTACTTTCATACACTCTAACTAATAAGAAATAGCTAGCACCTTTTTATATAATAGTGGTAGTAATAATAGTAAGGTTTAAGGTATTAATACAAATATTAATTTAGTATATTATAATTTAAAATATTTTATAACTCCAATATTAATGTATAATTTATGTTTGAAATTTGTAACTCCTAAAATTAAGTTTTATTAATATGAGTTTGAATTTTAAAATTGTAACTATAAGAGTTTTATTATTTATATTCAGTTTTATAATTTTTCAATATATATATATATATATAAGTTCTCAAATAATAAAAATATATAAATATTGTAATTCTCATATATTTAATCTAAATTTAATGAATAATTTAAAATATTATAACTACTATGTAATAATGATAATTATTACTAGTAATTTACAAAATAAAAGCTATATTTACCTTTATGTAATTTATGAAATTTTTTTAAAAGGCTTCAAAACTTTTCCCCAACAGTTTGTTTCTCGTTTGTATATTTACTACATCTATTTCCCCAACAGTTATATATTTTTGTGATAGGCCACACACATTACAATTTATAAGCCAAGATATGTAAATGTATATTATACTTAAGAACAATTTTTGTGTGCCTATGAGATTATACTGGTACAAACAAAATTTGTAGTGTTCTATCCTATAATATTCAATGGCTTAAGTTTTATAAGAGTACATTCTCAAAAACAAAACTCTTGATCGATTATTTTACTTTTTGTACGCTAGTAATATGTGGTTTATATTTATAAATACTTAGTATTCTTTCATTTGAGACAAAATCCTTTATATGGACCTCTTCATTTATAATTATTGAATCAAAATTTAAATTTTGATCAATGCTTCAAAATGAATTAATACTTTCTCAAATAAAGAATAGTGGTTTAATTGAGTAGGTATTATCCAAATTTAATAGTTACTTTAATTATATATTGGGATAAAGACATCTAAACTCTCAAAATTTGACCTAAATTATAATTTCACTCTCTTATTTTTAAAATTACTCAAAAAGACCTCTTTCGACAATGATAACAACAACGACAATAATAAAATTTTAACTTATTATTGGTACTATTATATTAAAAAAAATTATAATTTATATGATGATGATATTGTTTCATCCAAAGAAGCACTAGAAAAGATCGAAAACTAGTAAGAAAGATAAAAAAAATTTAATAAAAATTAGTGTTTTTAAATAATTCTAAAAATAGAAGATGAAACTGTCTTTTGTTTCAAATTTTAAGAGTTTAGATATCTTTATTTTTTTAAATATTATTTATTTTGAAATATTAAGTTAAAATATACAACTAATCAAATTTTGAGAGTTTAAATATCTTTTTTTTTAAATATTATATATTTTGAAATATTAAGCTAAAATATACAACAAAATGTCGTTTATTAATTTCTCTCTTTACTTTCAAAATTTTATGATTTTTTAAAACTACTTCAGATTTTCGTTTTTCTCTTTTTGAATTTTCTGTTGGTCTTTCGACATTTGTTTTAATTCCACACATAAAAAGAGATTGAAATTCTCATTATTTATCTAAAATTAAATCAAAATCGTGTTGAAATTGAATTCTCTGTATGATTTGAAATCAAAAGTTTTGTTCAAATATCAAGATTCTGTGTCTCTCAAGGTGTCGTTACGAGATGAAACCTTAATTTCTCAGTACTAAGTAAACCCCCTCCCTGCGGCTTTCTTTCATGATGAAGTCTTGTCACTCTTATTAATAATTGTAATATTTTGATTTTTCCTCTTTGTCCTATTTATAACTGTTGCTCCAGGATCCCAGGCCAAACCGATCAACGGCCCAACTCGTCGAAAGCCCAATATTAAGGCCCAATCTGTTGAGGACTTAGTTCACTAGCTATACACAAAGCCTGCAACCTTAGGCCTAGACCACCTTAAGATGTTTGAGATTAGCGTGTGTTATCATGTCGTGCGGAGACAAAAGTCCACTAACCCACATGATCTCAGGGATGAGTCGATGTGCGACGTGAGATAGTCAAGACTCACACACGAGAATAGAGATATAATTCAAACAAATCAAAGTAAGCAAGTAATCATAAACACACTATTCCGGCAATATTTATTTTTTTTTTTCGACTAACCCATCTCTGACTTAAACATCAAAGAATTATTGTTTGAAGATAATTATTAATATAATTTTAATCAATTTTTATAAGTGCAGTAATAAATCTCAAACCACAAAGAGTGCTTACGAAAAAACAAATTAACTCAACTTCAAACTAAATAATTATTTTTAAATAATAAATTTATCTTTAATTGAAGACTCAATATTTAACTGAGAATCATTGTAAATACTAACAAAAATTTTCTCACAACCAACTTATAAAATGTACAATAATAATCTTCTATTTGGCATTCTTTTTTCTTGAAATACCTAGGCAAATTGCCACTTTTTTCTTGTTTCTTCATATTAATCACTTATTTCTTTGATTTTTTTTTTAATATTATTTATTATCCTCTATTGTGAGAGAGAAAAAACACTTTTTAAGTGTATACTAGTATTTTTACATAATTTTTTATATTATATTTTAAAGTTAAATTTACTAAAATACTATAAAAATGAGCTTTTTTTGTTTTAATATTTTTTTTCTTATAGTGCATTTTGATTTTAATATTTTAGTAAATATCTTTTCGTGTTATTACTTTTAGTCAGCTATATATATGTATATATATATGTATGTATTATATCATATAAAATAATTAGATCAATAACTTAAAATATATTAAATAGATATTAAAACTGACAAATTCTAAACAAAAGTGAGTTCACAACTCTTTGATTAACACTAAATTTAAATAAACAAAATATTATAAAAATTATGTTTGGTAAAAATATATTATGAGTATAAAATTTGTTATAAAATAATAAAAGTATTATTATAATCATAATAATTGTTTTTAATATTTAATACACTCCTAAATTATTAACAGTTTTTTCTCTCAATGTCCAAATATTTTGTGGTACAAGTTATACATTATATATTAATAGGAGTATAATTATATCTAAATTTTTACATCTCATTTTCACGTCCAATGTAAAATAATTAATCAAAAAAGAAGAAGAAGTAATTACTAAACAGAATCCCTTAGCAATAGAGAGGTAATTATGTAACATAAAAAAAAAGGTTATATATATATATATATATTGTGTAGCATTTTTTCTTAAACTTTTTATTTAATTTTTGAATACAAATTTTTATTTATTGATTTTGTATAACTTGATAATAAAATTTTTAAGCTAAAAGAACATTTATAAGTATACTAATAATTTAAGTTAATAACACTTTATATATGCACCTTTTGTTATTTTACATTATTAAATATAATGGTAATGACATGGTAAGAAATTACCACATTCAAATTAATAATTAATTACATCATATAGTTTCTTCTTTTTTTAAAAAAAAAAACTATGGGCGTGAATTGATCATATTAGTTATTTATGTCCATGTTTTTACTCATGTGGGTAAAATTAAATAACCCTACAAGTAATGGAAGGTTTTGGAAAAAAAGAAAAAGAAAAAGACAATAGAACAAGTACAATAATAAAAAAAAAAAGAAAAAGAAAAATGTTAATTTCATCCTTAGTTTAATTGATATATATTAATTTAATTTTTTTTAATAAGTCTCAGTTAATCCTTTTAGGAGTGTTTTTAGTTATTTTTTATTAATTTTTATTTTTAAATAATAACCAGTTCGTTAATATCGGGATTAATTAAATATTTTTAAAAGAAAGAATTTAAGTTATATATTTTAATTAAATTAAAAACAAAATTGATATTTTTTCTAAAAGATATTTCTCCAAACAAACAAAGTAATTATGAAAATTTAAAGTTGATTGTAAGCAATGATTTTATTTCATAATCCATTCAATCTCTAATATAATTTTTTATGAGAGAAAAAAAAAATCTCCAATATAATGTTAAAAATTTTAGAACGCTAGTTACAAGTCAAGTATCGTAAAAAAAAAAAAAAAACATTTACACGTCACGTATATTTTTGGATAATAACATTAAGGTCTCTAATTTTGTCAATATTTTCAGACAAGGACATACGTTTATATCAAGTAGGTCTCTGACACTACCAAAATGAACAAAATACCCACTGCTTGAAGGACATGTAAACCAGGAACCAAACGGTGTCGTGTCAATTGGAGACTAAATATTTTCTATATTTATAAACCGAGCAGACACTCTGCAATTCATTCACCTTCATTACTTGTTCACAAAGTTAAGTTTCAGCACAAGAAACCTCGTACACTCAGAGAGAAGAATCGAAGAAGAAGAGTTAATGGAGTCACCGAAGCAGATACCTCATGAAATCGGAGGCGTTCAAAACGACGCGCTTCGATTTGGTCTCCACGGCGTCAAAAGCGACATCGTTGGATCTCATCCTCTCGAAACCCTGTGCCAATCTGTAACCTTTTTTCTCTTGTTTTTCTTTTTCTTTCTCTGATTTCAATTCTCTGTTTATAGTCACATATGCTTTTTTTCTTTTTGTTTATTTATTTATTTTTTCTAATGACTTATTAGCTTTTTTTAAAATAAAAAATTAAAGTTAAAAAGAAGAAAGTTAGGGTTTATATTGTGTTTGTCTCTGTTATTGAATAAATTTTATGTTTAAAAAAAAAAAATTTAATTGGGCGTTTGTAGGCAAAGAAGACGGAAGGGGAGATGAAGAGAAAAATGCTTGCGAACACCTACGGGTCAGCTTTCCCTCTGAAGATGGATCTGGACAAACAAATCCTTTCTCGGTATGATTTTCAAGTGATTTTGAACCTGTGATGTTACTTTACTTATCTTCTTGTGGGTTTTCAGAATTATTTATTCTGATTATCCAAACTGATTATCCAAACTGATCAGCTAATAATTTATCCTGCGTTGAATATGGTTATTCAATGCTGTAGTTGACTGACACTAACTGTATTTGAGATTGGAGTATGGTAACGGAAACTTGTTTTCGAGGAAGAAAACCCAGCTGGGACTTTGTAAAGTTATTTGGTGGAGAGTGTTGTTTTTCTGCGGCAGTCTTTTGTTTGGATCCTCTCTGTGCTCTTTTTTAGCCGTGCTTTACTGTTTATTGCTGTTTCATACACAAACTCAGTTATCTTTTTCTACCTTTTTCTCTTTTGAATTATGTTTCAGTTTTAAGGGCATTAAAACTTAATTGGTTGATTTGGATAAAAGAAATTCATCTTGCTACAGGAGGCGGCATTTGTTACAAGGATGCTTGGCAGCCTTTGAAGATACCTTTCTTCCTTAGTGGTTTGAGAATGGAGTGCAAATAGATCTGCTAAAAGATCTGTTGCCTTAGTTATATGGATAATATAGTGGATCCAATGGATCATTCCTTGTATTGTGCTTCACTGTTGGTCCTAAGATTTGTATCCCCAAAGAAGTGGAAAATTTTTTATTCTGGCTTACTTATCAAGGATACACTACCATGCCACTTCTTTAATGACTGATGGCTGTGGCCATGTGAAGTTTTATGCAGGTTTCTTTGCAAAAAATAATTGCATTATTGCATAACAACTTGTGTCACAAAATGTTTGTGGCTTTTGCATATGCATGCAGAATTTGGTCATGTTTTATGAGTTGTTAGTTTTACTTGGATTTACGGATTCACTGATACTTTCCTTTCTTTTGAAAAATGCACAGATTCCAGAGACCTACGGGTGCAATTCCATCGTCAATGCTGGGTTTTGAGGCACTGACTGGAGACTTGGAAGACTTTGGCTTTGAATACTATCTGAATGGTAACTATTTAGTTTTGTTGTTTCATGTTGGTGATCACTTTATTTTTCCATTTCTTGAAAAACTTCTTCCTTGCTTCCTTCTGCCCCCTCTGTCACTCTTATGATCTTAAGTATACTCAGCCATTTGAACCTGAGGCATTATAAAAAATTTCTTACTTTCAGTGACCACCATTTTAGTACCTTCAAATACAATTCCTTAAGTTGATGGGCATGTGTCATACTGTAAAGTCTGTAATGGTGATAGCTCTGTCGTGAGCAAAATTTGTTTAGGAGAACTTTTGATTGTCGATCTTGAGTTCTGGAAACACAATGCTTCGTAGTTGTACAAAAATCAATCTTGAGTTTCTAGGTGTTGAAGTAGCAGCCATCCTTGGTTTTGAATTTGTATTTCTTGTCTAGAATAAGAAAATGATAAAAGGGGTTACCTTTTTCTTCCTTCTGATTAAGCATGCCATCAGGAGATTGCTTCCTTGTGATTGAGCATGCAGGGGATTGGACATTTCAGTTATGTTAATAACATATATGGTCTATGAATTCCCTGGTAATGATATTAGTGTGAGCAATTGGTGCAGAAGACATTATTGAATTGGCTATGCCCATGAACTGTAATTACATTCATATTGGTTTTTGTCCTGTTCTCCACCAATGAGGATAGAGATTTAGTGTGATTTGGTGATGATTGTTCCTTTTTGACCTCCCATTTTCCTTAGGTTTTAGTGTCAATATTTGTCTTGCTTTGAATTTGGCTCTGGAGAGCTCCAGAAATTTGGCTTAATATCAATCATGTCATAAAGAATTAAAATCCTGATTTGCTTGTCCCTCATTGTGCTTCCTCTTCTACCTTTTAGATCAATTATGATACTCAGTCCTTCAAGATGGAAATCTATCTTTTTACTTGCACAGAAGTGGGATATAAGCTGTTATCAGTATGCTTGCTGCATATTGGAGGTGCTTATCTGGTGCCTCTTAACTAATGCAAGCTTGGCCATTTTTACAAGGGCAAACAATTCAATATTCTGTTAATGAAGCAATTCTCTTCTGAATAGGGATTTGGTGCGGCGCATACTTTGTCAATTTTCTTCATCTGGTCAGCTACTAAAAATATACAGAGATTTGTTTTTCTCTCAGAGTTGATTCTATAAAACTAGGGGCAGCAAAATATTTAGCTTTGGATCTATGAAACCATATTGCCATAAATGGTAAATGCTGTTTTTACTTGGAACATGAAAGAAAATCTGCCTGATTAAAAAGAATTTATGAACTCCTGCTATTTGGAAAAGGCAAGTACTATAACTTGACTGAGTTTGGTACATTGGTCAAGCAGTGGCGGTGGTTATGGCTTTGTGTCTTGTGCTGGGAAAGTTATAGTGTTCTGATACGAATTTGGTCTTGTGTAATAATTTGTGAATATTTGTTAGTAATAAAAGTTGATGACAAGGTGGTGTCTTGTTATAATCTGCATGTTTGGTTAGTGTTTCTCTAATATTATGGGCGTGTGTTTTTGCAGACCCACGTGAGTCTGAATCTTTCCGGCAACCAGACATGCATCATGGGATGGAAGTGCGCCTTGGACTTTCAAAGGGACCTGTGTGCCCCAGCTTTATATGATCTGACAGCTATTCAGTGAAAGGAAATCAAAGAGATTGTGGTTGTACTGTGGATTTGTTCAAAGTGTCATTTAGATTCTGAATCTGAAAATCAAACAGCTTGCTTTAGTACATGTGATCCTTATCCTTTCTATTCTCATATTTGACTATTATTTCTGATGCTTTAAACTAATACCAGCTTTGCCTTTTTATTTTCTTCCAACTTTTTTCTTTGGCTACTGTACATCGATGCATGTATAGTTCGAATCATTATTCACACAATTGAAACCTGTTCTGTTACATCAAAATGTGTTGAAATTTCAATATGGAAGTTGAAATTCTCATAAAAGGAACCCAACTCGTTAAGAAAAAAAAAATAAAAAGATATTTTTTAAAGAGATGTTTTCTTCTTGTGTCTATCTTCGTCGGGGAACAAACAATAGAAAGTAGGAACCCCAAATCACACGACATCGTATTAGGGTTCGGTTTCCAAACCCCCAAAGCTTTTAATTTTTCCCTTCGCGATACTCTAACGAAACACTCTCCTAAATGGACTCGCGACGCACCTCACGCGCTGTAATCGACCCCAAGGTTCGACATGTCGGCTTCTTCACCAACGCTCCTCCCCCCCCACCTGACCCCCCCATCCCATCCTTCCTTTCCCCTTCACCCGGCAACTCCCTCTCTCCCGTCATGATCCCTCCCCCGCGTCATCCCTCCGATTCTTTCCTTCTCCAACCCCCTTGCTCCCTCTCCCTAGACTCCGACCTCTTACCCCCGCCCTCTCCCACCACCTCGTTCGGCGACTTCTCAGATGACCTAGCTGCTGCGGTCTCCCCTCCTCCTGCTAGGGGAGGCAGGGGCAGTTCCGTGAAACCTCCGGGCGGCGCGTCGTCGTTTCCTGGTGGAGGATTTGAGATTCCGCCTCTTGTCAAAGGCGCCAGCAGCGTCCCCGCCTCTGGTTTGACTACCGTGTCGGTGGTCAATTTGCCACCTGGAATTTCCAGTAAGTAAAATTGTGGGTGTACATTTAGTGTTTTTACTTCATGACAGTTATAAATAAACAAATTAAAAGCCATAGAGTTAGCATCTAAGTTCCAAACTTGGCGTTAATTGTCGTGAATTTTAATAATGGATCATATCTTTTACATGGGTATTTGATGTTGACGTGATTTATTACACGATTGTAGAGAACGTTGTTGGCTCTGTGTCAGTTGGCGCTCAGAATGAGCGAACTGAGACATTGAAACAGAAGACCACCAGAGCTGAAAGACGTGCAATGCAAGAGGAGCAACGTGCTAAAATCAATGCTGCAAAAGGTTTTGCTTATTTATTAACTTTTCTATCACCATCAAACCCGACCAAAGTAACTTTAAGAATTTCATTATTTCTGCGAATTGATAATCATTTGGTCTAGTCTCCAATATATTAAGAACCACTTATAAATGTACATGTGCTTGAATTGTCTGTGTGATTACTGTACAGTGTCATTGGTTATACTGTGAATCTTCTAATGTTTCGCAGAAGCAAGTAAGACAGCTACTGCCAGATCATCATCAAATGCAAAACTAGCTAAAGCTGCAAAGGCTCCTTCACAAAAGAATGACAATGTTGCGGCTGCTGCCACTTCTGAGAAGAAGGGAGGTGATCGGTCAGTAGAGAAAGATCGAAAGAAAGATGTCCCTCATCCACGTATGCAGTATGATGATAAGAGTCGAGTGCAAAAGTTGAAAAAGCGTTCTGTGGTAAATCCAACTGAAGCGAAGAATAGAGTTGAATTGTTCAGGCATTTGCCCCAATACGAACATGGAACTCAGCTTCCTGATCTTCAGTCCAAATTTTTCCAATTTGACATAGTGCATCCTGCTGTTTACAAGGTAGTGATACGAAGAAAAGCATATCAGGTTGTTAGCTATATTATCAAGTTCACTAAGAGACCTGTCTAAATTTTTACTTTGTTTTGTTTTCAGGTCGGGTTACAGTATTTATCTGGAGATGTATGCGGCGGCAATGCTCGTTGTATTGCGATGCTTCAAGCATTCCAAGAGGCTATCGCAGATTACTCAACACCACCTGAAAAAACACTCAGTAGAGATTTGACTGCAAAAATAAGCAGTTATGTATCTTTTCTTATTGACTGCCGGCCCCTTTCTATTAGCATGGGGAATGCAATAAGGTTTCTAAAGGGTCGAATTGCCAAGATACCTATAAATCTCTCTGAGTCAGAAGCAAAAGCCACTCTTCAGTCAGACATTGATCGTTTTATAAATGAGAAGATCATAGTTGCAGACAAAGTAATAGTCAAGCATGCTGTTACAAAGATCAGAGATGGTGATGTTCTTCTCACGTATGGGTCATCTACTGCAGTTGAAATGATACTCCTGCATGCCCATGAGCTCGGTAAACAGTTTTGTGTTGTAATAGTAGACTCCCGTCCAAAGCTTGAAGGAAAACTATTACTCCGTAGGTTGGTGGGGAAAGGTCTTAGTTGTACATACACTCATATAAATGCTCTTTCTTATATAATGCATGAAGTTACTCTAGTTTTTCTGGGTGCTTCATCAGTTTTGTCAAATGGGACAGTTTACTCAAGAGTTGGGACTGCATGTGTTGCTATGGTTGCTCATGCATTCCATGTACCGGTGTTAGTATGTTGTGAAGCGTACAAGTTTCATGAAAGGGTGCAGCTTGATTCAATATGCTCTAATGAGCTTGGTATGCGTTTTTAAGAACATGGGAAACACTTGATACTGATTTGTGTATTCATGCTCTACGGTTGCTTAATGGTTCAGGTCTCCTTTGGATTTTTTTGCAGGTGATCCAGATGCCATTTCAAAGGTCTCCGGTAGAGAGGATGTTAATCCCTTGGATGGCTGGGACAAGAGTGACAATCTGCAGCTTCTGAATCTGACGTATGTTTACATATATTTTATTATTTGCTACTCCAGTTGTTGCTTCTCTCCCAATTGGTAGTTAAAATTTCTATTTTGGATTGTTATTGACAGTTATGATGCTACACCTTCAGATTATGTTTCAATGATAATTACAGATTATGGCATGGTAAGTCATACTCTTTTTAAAGTTAAATCTTGTGTTGTAAGAAGTGCCTGTTGGTTTAATGGTTGGTTAAGCTATGAATACTGATTTTGGTTCTAGTTTTATGTAATATATTTGAGGTTTATGTATGCTTTAAGTTCTTTATATCTTGAGATTGATGCATTTTACTAATTCTTCACCTTCTAAATAATTTTTTATGAATTTGCCTGTGAGGGTTTGCAAAGCTTGGAACCTCGTCACGCAAGCCAGTTTATGCAGTGTCCAGCCAGGGCATGGACTAATTAGTGGACACTGAAATGCTTAAAAAAGTTTCATAGAGTTTTCATTGCTTACATTCACTAATGATGCTTACCAGTCCTTGTGCTAATTATTTGACAATCAATTTAACTTGATATGCTTTCTATGGTTGTTCCAGATCCCACCCACAAGTGTACCTGTCATTGTGCGAGAATATGGGAGAGAACATCTATGGATATAGTATGGCTAAACCAAATGGTGTTGCAAGGCCTCTTAAAATTTTGTCGGTTTTGAAATCCATCTGCTCACCCAGCATGGAATAATAAGACTAGCTAGAGAAGTCAATTTTTGTTTGGTTTTTTTCTTTCAAGCCTTCCCGAATAATGGTATTTAGCCTCATTCAGTTTCCAACATTTTGTACTTTTTCTTTTTTTACCTGACTCAGTGAAGAGTGCGATTCCTTCGTCTCTCTGGGCGGCTTTAGTGATGCAATCTCGATTGTTGATTAAGTTTTTATCTTGGTTCTTTTTGCTTTTCCCGACCGTCCTCCAACAGGATCAAGCAATGATCTTTTAGCAGGAGCCAGGAGTGACAATTTTGTTACAGTAGCAGTAAAGTTGGTTCTCGGTTCCAACTTTGCACTCGAGCTTTAGTGACACCATTGGAATTTCTGTATTTGTAATGTTAATTGTCACCTTGTTCAACTCTTGAGAAACACCTGAATGACTGAATCTCCCATAAAACCTAAAAATTCTGGTTACCGACTTTTACCGGAGGAAAGTGAAAAAGAATAATATATTTTATAAATAATAGAAGAATTTGTCCATTCGAAAGTACACCCGCTTAAACACATAAAGCATATATTAGATTATCTCCTGCATCTCAAAATCTTGAAAGTCCACTTCTCCAGAATATCACTGGTGACTGAGCTACAGGTCTAAAATTCTCTACTGTTTGATTGAAGATGATGATGGTCTGAATCGGTAAAACCAAAACTTAAAATTACAGCAGCCGAGTCAAAGTGATTGGAGAACAAATAGAGGATTTCTTTAGGCAACAAGAAGTGGGTTTTTTCCAAATGGATCGAACAAGACATGCATGGTATGGTAAGGTTTCGTTTCCACCCATATCAATTCAACAACAATTCCTTTTGTACGTAAAACTTAGACAAGAGTATAAATTAGACATGGTTATATTTGCATTGACCCAAAAAAGCAAAAAAGAAATTATTTGTGAAAAGGGCCCAACCGGGTTCGAACCGGTGACCTCTTGATCTGCAGTCAAATGCTCTACCACTGAGCTATGGACCCCTTTTGTTAATTGTGCAATCCTTCTATAATAATACCTTTATTATGTCATGAAATGGAGATGAAGCAACACATACACAACAGAAAAGGTGGTGGCTCTTATTCGTTTGTTCATCAGAAAATGTGATTGACAAGTGTTTTTATTATATAGGGTATTCATCCGTTTGCTCCCACATGCGATTCAAACCTATCAATACGTAACTTTTCGCTAATATTATATTTCAAAATGAAAATCATAATTTGCACTCTGAACATTTAATGATTAGCTTCAGAGAGCCTGACAAATACGCACAAAGGCAAAGACTTTAATCTCGAGCACTGAAGTTTTGGTACACTTGTATAAACATCCATGAAACTGTCATTGCTCCCAGTGAACATTTGAAAGCATTCTTTGCTGCTCTCTTTCCTGCAGAATGAATCAAGAATAAAAATGTGCACTCGTATAACCCACAGGTAGTCATAATACTCAAAAATGCATAGTAAATCCATAGTGTTTACATGCCAAACACTAGAAAGTCAACAGGAATCACAATCTAATTAGGCAAAACAAGCAAAATATATATTATCACTATTTAAGCTTTGCTTATATGGTAGATTTACAACTTTTCTCTCTGTATATATATGTATACACTTTTAATCAATATGTTCCAGTCATAGGAAGAATGCCACTCCTAAGAACCGAGGAGGAAATGGCAATCCAATCACCTGGGATGCATGAGACATTGTTAAAAATACACATTAAAAATATCAGACTTGTAACATAATAACTTTAGTTCCATCGTATCTTTCTTCATCTGCTTCATTTCGACCATTGCGGAAGAAGCGGGCAGTGGATTTGCCACCAAAATCTACTCCAAACGAATACAAATTGGCTTTGGAGTTAGTTTTTAAGAAAATTCTTGTTTCCACTATCAACCATAGAATCTCCAAACACATACAAAGCTGGCACATGAAACTTGATATTGTTTCCCAATTTCAGAAGCTCCAACACAGCTTTCTGACTGACTTTCAATGGTGGCACCACAATTTCATCTGCCTTGGGGTGTTTGGGATTCCACCAAAAACAATTGAAACAAAAGAAGGAAAAGACAAGAAAAAAGTTAGTGCTACTTCTTCTCTTCTTTTTTTTTCTTTAGCTCTAGATTAGAAAGATTGAAATCTGAAGCTAAAGAAAAGATTGTTAACTTGTGAGGGTTGATTATGTAAGCATTGTTATAGCAAATGGGCATCTATACATGTCCTTTTGAACAAATTTGCTTGATGGGTTTGTTTGAAGTGCTGTAAATTAGCTTATTTGATCTGTAGAACTCCAGTATATAGTACTGGTGTGTTTATACTACCTTCTAGTTTAAACGGTAGATAAGCATAAACCATGTTTCCATCTTTAGCTTCAAGTACCTTATTTTTTTTACTTGAAAGTACATTATGGAGGAGCATGAAAGGTATATAGAATATCCATATCTCTTTTGATGCTTAAAAATAAAAAAGAATGTTCAGAAATAAAATGAAGTCCCTCATTTTCCCCTCCAAGTTCTCTCTGCCAATAAATTTATAATCGAGATATTATTTTCTTTTTTCGAATCGTCATATTGATACATCCATCTTGTGACAGAAAAAATCCTGTAATTCTTTTGGAGTATAAATACACCTAAGTTGCTTGTGAATCATGAAAGGAATCATACAATGCCTATTCAGACACTCTTGCCATTATTCACTGGAGTAACAATTGCAAGAATAACAAATCCACCCAGAGCAACAAGCAAAATACCCAGAGAGTTCACAAGCAAAGCCTCGTTGGAATAATGCGCTATCACATGGTTGATCTGAAGGAAGGTTGCTTTCTCTAAGATTCCAGTAGCAGTAGTAACAACAGCTAGGGCATATATGTAAACCCCAAAGAACACATGCCATGGCAGCAAGGCAGCTCTACTGTTTTTCGAGCCACCCGGATACCAAAAGGTTACAAAACCAGAAGCCAACTGACCAAAAGAAATAACAATAAAACAATTACGTTACATAAATGTAAAACATTAAACATAGCCACTTGATGAATGCAAACAATTGATAAGGGAACAGAAGAATGAAGAAGACCTGGATACTAAATAGGAAAAGGCAAGCTAGGCCCAACCATGAGTGCAGGCTGTAGAAATTGTCAATGCCTTTATCATTGTGGAATTTCAGAGCAGCCCAAACACCAATCAAGCTCAAAAGAAAGGCTAGGAATTGCAGACTCAGATGAGTTAATTTTTTGAGCTGTTTTGTCCCTGGAACTGTCTTGTATGCTAGCATGGCTGCATCAGTCAACACCTAACCTTAAAAACAAAAAATTCTAACATAACAGCAAGTTCGAAAATATGATTCAACCCAAATTCAAAGATCACTCCCGAGGACATGAAAAATCAATGAAAAGGTTCTGAGAAAAACACCAGTAATCTTACACATGCACATGTTATGCTTGTTACACAGAGATATGTTTTCTCAATTGTCAAAATGAATGCGAGCAGCTCCTTCATTTTCCCATTATGAGAGGTAAAGCTGAAGCATATATGGAGCAACTTGGCTCATGAATCAAAATGTTATGACCCACCCTCATACTATGATGTAATAACAGCTTCCTTATCAGAAACTGCAAGATTGAATTTCACATAAAAGCATCGTTACAGTAGGTCAAAAGGCTTATTTAAGAAACATGTAGAATAATCTTCCAAGAAGAGTTGAGTCATGGTAAGTTTTCTTGCCTATTTCAAAGATAAAGCAAATCTAACACAACAGATTTGAGAACACTTTTGCATCAGGTGAAATCTACCAAATGCAAAACATCGAGTTCAATCACCAACATTAACATAGATTCATACTAAACAAAGCCAAATTGATGAACCTCAATTTCATTTTAAGTGACAATACTATATTTCTTCATTTCCTAGGTATATTATGCAAGGGGTAGAAGTGTTTTTGAACACTCTGCTTTGGAGCAAAACTGCTTCCTCCAAAAGCAACATTACACTAAATATCACTACTTCATTTAACAGCATTGGATTATTTTTTTACTTATATTCTCCAAGTCCAAGCTACAAAACGCAGAGTTCATCAAAATTCAAGCCTAAATCAATTTTTTTTAAAAAGAAAAGAAAAAGAAAACTAACTTTATGGAATAAGGAAAAAAGAGAGAAAATTTGCAACTATTACACAGCAACTAACCCTCGCCATTTAAGAGTACGAGGCCGATGACCATAAGAACCGGATGAACCTGCAATGCACGAACCAACAACAGTAAATCAGAATTCAGAAACCAAACTAACAAAATTATAAATTTTAAAAGAAAAGTGAAATGCACAAACATTAAAGATTAGATCTTTGTTATCGGAGACGAGAGCCAATCCGCCTCTGTAATGGACAGTCCACGTGAGCACAAGAACGGAGATTACGACTCCGATAACTCTGATCACTAGAAAGATGGGGAACCTAACCACGGGCACCGCCATTCCCAAAAAGCCGAAGAGAAAGAGACGAAAATTTCAGGAAATGTAAAGAAGTTGAGAAATTGTTTGAGAAATTAAGGATTTGTTTTGTGTTTTATTTTCTGTGCGCTAACTAAGAAGAAGAGAAAAGAAGTCACAGCTTGTCAAGTTTTCTCTGTGCCACGTCACCTGCTCCTTTCCTCGTGCACTTTCTCACATTCACTACTCGAATATTTGGTAGAAGAAAGTGACATGGCATTTTTATGTTTTTTATTTTATTTTAACACGGGATGAAGGAGATTCGAATTTATTTTTTTTATACGATAGAGATTTGAATTCAAAATTTTTATTTTAATAAAAATATAATAAATTACAAATCTTTTATTCTCATATAATTATATTTTTTATTAATTAAAATTATATAATTATTACAAAATAAACTATTTAATAAATAGCTATTATTGGTCTTTGTGTTAACATCTTAACGATAAAAGACTGATAATATATATATTTTTATTTTAATAAAAGTCTTAAATTGAAATCTCCTCTCTTATATAAAAAAATATATATATAAATAAATATCAGTAATTGATTAATAACATATAAGGGAGAGTAACAAGCAAAAGTTCATTGTAATTGTCTATGATGTTAAGTTTTTATTTAGTTGAGTTTTTTTATTGGTTAAAAGAATTTTTTAATGTTAAAAGTTCTTTTTAATTTTTTTTATAATGTTTGATTGTAATTAGATAAGAGATTTTGGAAATTAAAAAAATTATTTTTTTCTTTATTTGCAAAAATTTAATTTTTAATCTTTTTTTATATTTGTGTAATGTTACATATTCACAAATAATATATATTTTTTTTATAGTTTACCCTAATAAAAATAATCTCTATTCAACTACCATATTTTTAATATTTTTTTTAAAAGTCATTATATCTCCAAATTTTTATATCTTTACAACTATAATATTTTTACAAAAATTTAAAAAAAAAAAATTTGTTGATTATTTTTATTTTTAAATAAAAAGAAGTGTTGTTTTATTTTTATTTTTTATACCAAATACAATAATTTATATTGATTACTATGTATTAATTTTACTTAATTCTTGTGTTTTAATAAATTAAATTTGAGAAAATACATAATAAATTTATATTTATATATAAAAAAATATATTGAATTATTTAAATTTTTAATATAAGTTTTATTAAGTGTTATTTTTGGTAATTTTATAATAGATAAATACTTTTAATAATATATAACTAAATAATCTAGTATATTAAAACAAAATTTTAATTGATAACTAAACAATTAATGGCTTTGTCTTAAAAATTCTACTTTAAAAAATTTTATTTTAAAAACTTTACTTCTAAAAGTTTTATTTGAAAAACTCAAACAAACAAACTTTAAATACCACAATATATAATATACTAATACAAAATTTTATTAGTTTATAAGTGTTCATAGTATCTAATAGGGTAAAAATAATTTTACCCAAATAAAATATATGATTGTGGTGTTTTTAAAACTCTGTTTGCACATTGAATATAAGTGTTATTTTTATGGAAGTTTTTAAGGCCCGACTTAAAAATCAGTGCTAATCTTGAGTTTTCAAAATAGCTTCTAATATTCTTATTGTCAATAAAATTTTAAATTTTGATTAAACAGTTTTTTTATTATGGTGGAAAATCCAATTGACAAAATACTAATTTCACATTAAATTTTAAGAATAAAAAATTAATGATTTTATATAACATTGTTAAAAAAAATTTCACAAAAAACTGTAAAAAAAAAGAGAGAGAAACATAACTTTTTATTTGATTTATAATTTTTCTAAAACTTTTCACAAAGAAAAGAAACTTACATACAAAAATTTTTAATCGCAAATCTAAGAATTTGTGAATTTTTTTAATACTAACAATAAAAAAGATCAATTTTTTTTTTGTTAAATAATCATTCTAACTACCATTAATCAAAAACGGCACCAATTCACTACAAGCAAAAATCATCTGAATTCTAAATAAAATTCTCAGGCCAATAATTTGTCGCTTTTTGTGATTAAATTATATATAAGATTTTTTTTTTTTTTTTGTTAGAAAGTAAGATTATTTCTTTTTTTAGAATGTTTTTAAAAAATAAACATAAAAAATAGATTTAAACAAGGAAGCCTTAATTTTAAGCCATATCTCATTAGCACTTATAAAAATATCCCTTGTATATAATAATAATCAACAGAAAAATTTATTCTCAAAATAAAAAGGGTCAACTTCAGCAAAAGGAAGGACCATCAAACTAAAAGATGGTTCTGTGAACAGACATTTTAAAAAAATGGAGCTTTTAAGATGATATTTTAATAGATTAATAATGGTTAGAGATATTGAATTTGACAATTTGCAAAATGGGTCAAATTTTGAGAAAGAATAAAAACTCGGGCTTGTGAGAGAACAGAAAGCAATTTTGAAGTTCAAAGTGAAAACTTGTAATCATGAAAGAGTAATTGTAATCATAAAAGAGTAGTACAATCTTTCAATCCTGTTCCTCAAGCAACAAGGGTATAATTCGAGTATAAGGGTACAATTACCTGGATTTTCATATTCTCAAGTTTCATATTAAACTTTTCAAATTTATCGCTAGTTTTCTCAACTTCAATGTTTCATTTAAATTTTCGAAATTATAGGAAGCTGAACAAAAGACTTGAAGAATATAATTGAAAACCAGATAACCATATCCTTACAGCCACCGTATTGTAATTCTTCCACATAAAGGAAGCCTGAGAAAAGTGAAAAAGTTTTACCAAATCTAAATAGTCTTAAAACAATCTACAAACAATGCTTATTCAACCATAAAAGGATATCCCTCTTTGTATTGTTTGGTTTTCCGCTTATTTTTTTTGCTAAATCTCGGCAACTAAACCCCAAATGAAGTACAAACACATCTAAAATTCAACACCTGCAGACAGACTAGGAGGCGCGAGGCACGCCATATCCACGACCCCGTGGAGCGTACCCATAGCCTCTTCCATGATATGAACCACGTGATCGGCCACCTCGATAAGGTCCACGGCCACCTCTTCCACCATAATACCTTTGGAAATTGCCAAATGTCTACAAATGATCATTGTGGAGTGTACATTAGAATTATAAACACATTTCTTCAGCAATTCTAGAAGATACTGAAACCTCAACTTATAAATTGAAAACGAAGTATATCTATATAATTTATCATTTATGGAGGAAACTTCAGTTCACAAAAACATAGAGTAAACTATTGCAGGTAATGGAGTATAAGATCGCTTTCCAAAATAGAAGATAAATAACTTGATGTGAAAATAGAACATAGTACCTCAGTATCTCTTCTCACTTGTTCCGAAAACCTTGTCCTCCCATTACGGGATCCATCAAGGGCATCACAGGATAGGGAATCAAAAAAGTCATCCTTAACATAAACCGGCTGCATTACAATGAAAGCAGGTGTTAACAAGTGCAATTAATAAAACAACATATTATGCTTACTTTTCATTTGAGAAATTTTGTGCATATGTAAGAGAGAAAAAGAGAGGGATGTAAAGCAAACTTTACCTTGCTTTCATCTTTTGGAGATCCAACATCTTCTTCCTCTTGATAACTATCCCCATCTTCTTGAGCTTTGTTACTTTTACCAAGATGACCCCAGACTTCATCTTTGTTAAATTTCTCATTCATTGCTGTAAAATCAAAATCCTCCGTAAATCTAGTTGCGGAGCGTGAAATCTGCAGCAGCAAATATTGACAATGTCAAATACCAAATAGAAGTCCACTCTAATTAGTGGGATGCATACAGTTTTGAAGTCAGAAGCAAACTGAACGACAATACTGAAGGTCCTACAAAAGCAACACAGAACAAGTCTGATGTTCAGCAGTAGTTGGAAAATTGAAACACAAAATAACATGACAGTACAGGGCAAATGAAACACTACGCTCTTCTTATTTGCAGAATGCAGGAAATAATCAGCATAAAATATGATTGCTCATAGCATTAAAAATGATAAACTTAATATCCCTTAAAAACATTACAGCAAGTTCATAACATAAGGTATGATATAATTTCATTATCTAAATTTCCAAATGCAAATAGAGGTAAATTTAACTGCACATAGCATCTGAACCAATGTCCACTCCTTTTCTTAAGGGAAAGGAAGGAACTCAAATCCAACATTTAGGTAAAACACGAAACTTAAAAGATTCAATAATTTGAGTAGGTAACATCATTATCAAAAAGGAAATAATAAAGTACCACAGAATATGTTGAAAGATATCAAGCATACACCAGTACTACTTCAGGAGACTTTTCAATGACCAGCTTAACCAAAGGTCATAACATTAATGGAGAGAAAATAAGAGCTAATGTATGCTACAATGACACGGGCAAAGCAAAGAATAACAACACATACCTCATTTCCTCCTCTTCCTCTTCCCCTTCCTCTTCCACGACCTCCTCTATAATTATGTTGGCTGTATGTAGGAGCTGCATGTGGCTACATTGAGAAAAAAAAATCAACGATCTAACAAAACTTCAATCAGAAAACATCATTGATTTCAATCAATTAACAATCTAGGCACATAATGAAAGTACACAGCAGAAGTTTAGAAAATAACAAAAAGAAAAAAGAAGCAAAACAAAAAATCCAACATCTAATCTTGTCATGATGTCACAGAAAAGTTAATTATTGCTGGGCCCTTGATTAATAGTTTAGGCTTCTAGTCAAGTGCTTACTTAACATGGCATTACAGACAATCTGACTGAGCAGTCTAGCGTTCGAATCTCCACATTTTGAATTAATTAAATTATTATAAGTTGAATTTGTGTTGGTTGTTAAATTTCTAGTAGTTGACTTTGGTTCATGAGAGGGGGAGAAAGTTGGAGCTTCAGTATTATTGTTGAGCCTTGTACCGAAATGCATACAATTTCACATCAAGTGATAATTAAGAGAATAATAATTATGATAATTTCCTAAAAGAATTTTGCAGACTATCCCTCCCCAACAGGGTAGATGTCTAATGAAATGGGAAACGTTTAATAGAAACTTAGATAAACAAAAATGCTTTTAAAATTCACAAAATATTTAACCGTGGAAGTCTGATGGCACAGCAATACCTTTCGCTCAGTTGTTGAAGGTAGAGGTAATAATGGCTCCTGCACTTCTGAAGCTGCTGCTAGTGATGGTGTTGGTGGTGATTCTGATGATGATAGCTGCACTACCTCAACATCCTTCTGAGCTGCTTGTGAAGACTGGGATGAAGATGCTGCAGGCAGTCCAGGCTGCAAAAGCTGGCCAGGGGTTACCAAAGAAGGTATTACTCCATCATTCAAAATCGAGCTAGACATCCCCACAACAGAAGAGGCAGATTCAGACTTGCTTTGGGAAGACATTATGGGAGAGACTAATTTAGGCTCAGAAACTGGTGGCACAACAGGAGTGTTATCTAAACCAGTATTCAGTGGAGGTACTAAAGGCAAGCTAGTAGCGGGAGCTGCAGTAAGAAGAGTTTGAGTAGAAGCCCTCTCAGGAACCAGATTAGTTGATGACTCTGAAATCGTTGCAGAAGATTGTCCAGGAAGCATAGGAGAAAGAAAATTCAAGGTGCCTGTACTAATTGGTGGCAACAATGGAGGGCGGTGTTCTGATAATTGGGAACCTGGTAAGTTGGAAGCTCCTGTAGGTAGTGAAGCATTAATGGCAGGATATTGCATCGATTGCTGCATGGAGGGTAGCATTGACAATCCCGGAGGGGGTTGAAGCAAAGGTTGCTGCTGGGGCTGAAACCCGTTCGATGACCCATAGTATCCTTGCCAATACATTGGCATGGCAAGCCCACCACCATTTGTTGTTGGCAAGGGTGGTGAACCCCATGCACCTAAACCGCCACCTGGCTGATAAAGGACAGGATTCCCTTGAAATGGGGGTCTGGAGAGTCCTAACTGTGAAGCTTGGGAAGTTGGATCTGGTAAAGATCCAGTACCAGAAGGCAAGCTTGTAGGTGCAATTGCTGCTTGAGAATAGTGAGACTGCATAAGGAATTGAAATAAATGTCTGTGAATTTGGCAAATTCATCAATAACAATACTCCGGCATGAAAGATTATCAAATCCCATTTCAGAAGAACTCAACAGATAAAGAAAAAGGATTTAAAAAGAGATAGTACAAATCGAGAAACCAAAAGCAAAGTCACCTTCAAACTAATCAGAGGATATGTTCATGTATCCTTTGAATTTCTTTTTTTACTTTTTGAAAAAGATTTAAATCAAGCAGAATTTAACCAGCAAACTCACTATTCACTCCTCTTTTTGGGGTAAGAAGATGCCATTAGACCGATACCATTAACCACAAGTGTTTCTACTTGATGACAGATATAAGACATCATTCTTTTTTTTTTTTTGAAAGTTATAAGACATCATTCTAGATTATAACTATTCTAGAATATATATGTGTGTGTGTGTGTTCATATCAGAAAGTATGTCTCTACAAATTTGGACAAATTTAAAACATTCAATTCCTGTGTCTGTTCCTTTGAGAAAGTTCCTTTCTTTTTATTTTTGGAAAAGATTTTAGAATAAGCAGAATTTAACCTGCAAACTCACCCTTCACTCAACCTTTTGTGATAAGGAGATGCCACTAGACCAAAGACCATTGACCACAAGTTTTTCTACTTGATGGCAAATATAAGACATCTTTCTAGAATATATATTTATATATTTGCGCGTGCATATTTATATCAAAAAGTAAGATTCAAAAAATTTGGATGCATTTAAAACATCCAAAAGTCAAGCCCTATTAAATTCAACTGAAGTTCTAAAGTCATATTCAGTGGATATCCTTTCTTTCATCAACCCATTTCCAGGCAAGCATAAAATTTATCGACATCCTTTACCTGTATAATGGCAGGATCATTGTGTATAGATGTTGTAGTCTGAACAGGTGGAGAAGATTTCACCTGCAAATCCTGTAAAAGGATGCAAAAAGAGTACATTCTAAAGCACTATGATAATAATAAGCTAAAATACAAAATCATCCAGATATCAAATTAACAGAATTTTAACTCATAAAAGGTGAACATTTAACTTATGATCACTTAGGGAAAACATGGTGGAAGCTTAACACTGGAGTTAGCTGAGATGGATACTATCTGAGCATGGGCAACATAATCAGTAATATCTTGAGCATAAGCATCAAGCATTGATCTTAGAGATGAGTCTACCCACAAACATACATCAAAAGTAAAAAAGTAATGATGTAGATTCCGTATTGCAACCAAAACCCTTCCATGCAGATTAATCGGACCTTCAAGTAGATAGCAGTAGTAATCTGTTCCTCCTTCAGAATAGCAATATGAATCAAACCCAGATATGCCCGAAGAATTATTGGCCAGATTAAAGCCAATTTTCCATGAATCAGCACTCAACAGATGCCATAGAAACAAGGTCAAATACCAATGGCTACCAGGTTCATGTTCTTTCCACAATTGGCATCATAGTGTTGGAAAGTGAAAGTTCAAACCAAGGCAAGAAATCTCTTCCTGACCACATTGTGATGGATACCCAAGCAGATGGTTAACATATAAAATAAATGAAGCCGGATACAATAAGGTCAAAATTTTGACAATTGTTTAATATAATAAGATACACTAGACAAAAAAGATTTCTTAAGAGGAAGTTAAACTTTCAAAAACTTTTGCAATTGATAACAAAATGATAGTTGAAAACTTCAATGTCTTTTCTGATTGCTGACCTTAAGGCCTTGTGTCCCCAGTCTGACTTAACAGTGGACTATTATAGCATGGCCCACAATGGTAATGGGACAATGCTAACCTACAAGATAACCTCATTTACAATAAATGCAATGTGTCCTCTTAAGAAATAAAAATAAGACTGAACTTTTTGCAGAATCAATAGCATAAAGACTCACTTGTAAATTGCAGAAAAGTAGCATTCTGCTATCAATATGGAAAGAATAAAAATCTCAAAATGGACTGTTTGGTATACCTTGATGTCGCTTCCTCGAAAGAGTATGTACTCATAAACTTTATCACTTGGTGGAACTTGGGAACCATCTTTTCTTCGCCCTTCTGTTCCAAATGATCTTACTGCAAAGTTAGGGAACATAATTTAGAACCGACCAACATTATTTACGTCTTTATAACACCATTTAAATGATTAAGAAAAAATGAGTGAAGATATCTAAAAGATAAGAAATTTCCTCATTCTTGAAATAAACCATTCTGCAGCCATCAGCAAGTCGTTTTATGAGAGAAAAAATTGACTGTCATCCATAATTGTTCCGGAAGATATACGTTGACTTGTCTAGCAATATGTCATCAGTATATAGTAGAAAAAAAGAAAATATCCTTTTGACCATATAATTAAGCAAAACTGAGATAGCAATATGTAAAGATAATATCGCAGCACTCAGCTGAGTGTTTAGTACAGTACAGTAACTGCATTCCACACTTATCAAACCAAAAATATTTTTTGAAGACAGCATGTAATATTCACAACATTGCAAATCTCATTCTCCAAGAGCAAAGAAAGATACATGCTTGTTTTCTGATATCATTGATATTCTTGTCATTGAAAATTCATGAACCTTTGCCTTTGTGCAATAATTATAACATCATGTCTGAATGCTATGAGCGTAATTAAAATATTCTACTCAGCACATAATGCTTTTGCTTAGCACCAACAGTCCACATATCAAGCTTGCATCTTTACTTGAGCCCTTAATTTTAAACATCCCACAATTAAATATTCGATGCAAATACGTTTCATCAGTACACCCAAAAATTTAAGAAAAAATACATTAAGGCATCGAAATTTCTACAACCACAAAATCTGCACACACAAAAACCCTAATTTGTAAGTCGACAAAAAAAATTCAATTTATCATACACACCCAGAAAACAGAAAGCCAGAATAAGCCTAAACACAAAACGAAAAAACGCCGAAAAAGCAAAAACCAAGAAACCGAATAATTTTTGTACCATTTCTCAAACCGATGCTAGATTCGTCAGTGTTGATGTTGAAGAGGACACCCTCGTATCGAATCTCGGACTTGGAAGTCAAGCTGATCAAGCAGCCGATGTACGAATCAGCAGACCCACTTGAAGAAGATCTAGGCGGCGCTTCTGTTGCTGCCGCTGCCATTTGCGTCGTTTTGCGTTTATGGGTGGTGTTGTTTTTGATTTTCTTCTTTTGGAATGACGACTAGAAAGAGATGAAAGACAGATGTTAGCTCCTCAATCCGAAACCCTTCGTTTGTCCTTTTCGACGCTTTGGCTTGATTTAAGAAGAAAAAGAAGTATTATTTGTTATTGTTCAGAAGAATTACCTGGTATGATGTTTTTTTTTTTTTAAAACAAACTCGTATGACGAATTTGATTAAAAAAACTTGAAACCAAAACCTAATTTTGTATTATCTCAAGATTTGTAAGAGATGACTGATTGATTACCTATTTGATATTATCCCTAATACAAACAATTATTTAACTGATTGATTACGAGGGCATATAGTATAGGCAAATTTCTAATAACCATTAATTTAATATAATTTTTTTTATTTGAGTTAAATATTTTAAATTATATTAGTTAAATATACGTAATATTTACTATTTTACTTTTATTTTTATTTTAATTTTTATATAAATTAATTAAAAACATAAAATTTTAAATAATTATAAAAAAATATTATTTATAATAATAACAATAATAATTTTTTAAAAATAATAATATAAATTATAAAAAATAATTTATTGAGCGCGCGCCCAAACATGTGCCCAGTAAGTAAAATGCTTGCTAAGCGTGGGCGCAAAGTTGTTTAGCAATGCGCCCAGCAAGTAAAAGCTTGTTGAGCGCGCGCTAAGCACATCGCATGCGTTGATTTTTTTTAATAAATAAATTTAAAAAATAAAATAAAATAAATAGTTATATATTATTTTTAAATAAATTAAATATAAATTTAAAAATTAAAATTTTATTTAAAAAACTACAAAGTCTTAAGCGCATACGTCGGTCGTGCACCTAAGGTATGCGTTCAAAACAATGCTTTGGGCGCGCGCCTAATGCATGAGTTCAAAACAAATTTTTTATTTTATTTTATTTTATTTAAATATATAAACCATCCTAACTCTAAATATTATTTTTTTTATTTTACCTCTCACAATATCATCTCTTTTCGTTTTATTCTCAAACCCACTTCTAAGAAAAATCTTAGATCTATTGCTAATTTTGAAGATATTTCTTGATGCGACGATTCTAAAATTTAAAAAAATAGTTGAAGTTGAAAACTAGTATGTTTTTGTTTATTTTAATTAATAGTATTGTTTATAATTATTGAAATAAATGTAATGGATGAAAAATGTAATAGATGATTAAACATGATTATCTCAGACGGTGCGTGATTGCACATATAACTGTTATTGCTGGGTTGTGGCTGCACATGTAGCTGTTGCTGGCCACCGCCTTGTGCCCGCACCAGTCGTAACAAGGCGCTTATGCGCAACAAGCATGAGCATCGGCCACAACAAGGCGCTCATGCGCACCACCATAGCACCACCACCAAATTTATTTATTTATTTTATATATTTAAAATAAAAATATTTATATATATAAATAATTAAATATATTCAATTTTATTTTTAATTTAATTATATATAATTAAATTAAAATTATGTTGTATTTTTTAGGTGTCGTTGATCATGTCAAAATTTTTGACCATTGTATGTTTTGGGGGAAGATGGGAGAGTTGTAGTGATTCTTTTAAAAAATACATTAGATATCAAAATATGGACATGGTTGTTCCGAAAAATATTAGATACAAAGCGTTGTTGAGAAGAATTTGTCATCTTCTAGGAGTTGATCAGGTGCATTATAAAGTAACTCTGAAGTTTGAGGTTTCTTCAAGTACCATAAAGTTGAGACCCATTTCACTTGAAAATGACGATGATGCAATATTGTGGTTGAGTTTACAAAATAATATGGTTACACCTTTTTGTGTAATAGTAGATGCTCGAGGACCTAAAAGTAATGCAAAAGCACTGATGGAGCAAAACGAAGGTTATGCTAAGCAATTCACATCGGCAACTCTTGTGTATATTCTAAATTTTTCGGAGGATTATCATTATTCTCCTTCAATGTTCAACGAACAACGATGCTACACATATTATAATAGTCAGATATATGGAGATATTGACGTTGATCTTAGCTATGATATTGGTAAAGATGTTGGATATAATGTAAGTAATAAAGAAAAAAATGAGGAATGTTATAAGAATGATAATCATGGTTATGAGGTTGATGATGATGGTAGAAATAATGATGATGATGATGATTATGAAGAGAATGGAGATGTAAATGATGATGACGATGATAATTATAGTAGAGAAAAAAGGGTTAAGATAGAAAACTCATTTCAGTTTTAGCATGAAATACTACCATTTGACTTGAATGTATTGAAAAAAATGTATTGTATTGGGATTGGTGATGTATTTATAGAAAACTTATATAACAACAAAGATGAAATTCATGAAACTATAAATATGGTTGCACTGAAGGGAAAATGGAGTTTTAGAGTTTACAAATCCACTAAAGATCATTTCGAGTTGAAATGCGATGACGACAGTTACAAGTGGAGATTACGGTCAGTGTCGATAGAAGGGCGATATTTTTTTTATTGTTAGGCAAGTAGATACAGAGCACACTTGTGTTTTGAGTCAATTACGGGATGGTCACCGGTAAGCCAAGAGCCAAATTATTGCTAAAGTAATAAAAAATAAGTTTACATCAGTCAATAGAAACTATTGGCCGAAAGACATTTAAGCAGACATACGTGAATATTTTTGTGTTTAGATAACGTATACTACATCTTGGCGCGCTAGAGAGCGTGCATTAAGATTGATAAGAGGTGTTCCAGAGAATTCGTTCAGATTGCTTCCTATATACAGCTATATGTTGCAACAAAATAACTCGGGTACGGTTACTCATTTGGAAACTGACACGGATAATCACTTCAAGTATTTCTTTATGGCGTTAGGACCCTGCATCAGAGGTTTTAATTCATCAATCCGACCGGTGATTGCAGTGGACAAAATATTTTTGAAAGGTTCCTATCTTGGTACAATGTTTGTGGCCATTTGTAAAGATGAAAACAATCATATTTTTTCATTGGCTTGGAGAATTGCTGATTCAAAAAATTAATACTTTTTGGGAGTGATTTATGGTTAAACTGCGAGGAGTTATTGCAAATTATTATAATCTTGTCTTCATATCTGATTGATATGCCAGTATTGAGAGGGTTATACGGGGTGTGCTTCCTCGTGCATATCATGGGTTCTACATCTATCATTTGAAAGGAAATTTGATGACAAAATACAAGTTACCATAAGATAAGTCTAAAAAAGGGGTATACTTATTTGCCTACTTCACTACTGCCAAGGTTTATCGTGTTTCTGATTTTCAATACCAATTAAACAAGATGCGATAAATGAGACCTGACGTAACGAAGTATTTGGAGGAAGATGTTGGTACGGTGAGATGGGCACGATCATCTGGTGCTTTCAGAATGTACGACATTATGACTACTAATATCACTGAGAGCATTAATGCAGTTGCAAAAGAAGCAAGACATCTTCCAGTGACTAATTTGGTAAAGTGGATGTGGGAGCTAACGCAATTATGATTTTACCATAGACGATTGGTAACACAAAATATAACGAATGTCTTGACGAACTGGGCACATTATAAAAGTCATGAAACATAACGATGACATAAGTCGAATGACAATTTCTCCTGCTGATGATTTACGATTTGTAGTTATGGATGGTGGAGTAAACTGGATAATAGACATTGGCGAAAGAACATATAACTGTTGGAAGTTTGATTATCGGCAATTGCCTTGTTCTCATACACTCACCGCATGCAGATACATCAGATTATCGCACGAGAGTCTTTGTTTGACTTATTATACATCTGAGACTTTATTCCGTGTCTATAGCGAGCCAATACTTCCGGTTGGTCAAGTGTCAGATTGGATAATCCTAGAGTATTTAAAAAATATAGACATTCAGCCTTCGATAGCACGTCGTCAGTCAGACAGACGTCGGATGAATCAGATTCTATCTCAAAGAGAGGAACCATCAAAGAATATATGTAGTCGTTGTAGACAATATGAACATAATCGACAAACGTGTCAAAACCCTGTACCTTTACAGAACAGGTGATGTATATTCGTTTATAAAATTTACCTTATTTATATTTAATTATGTATAATATAAGGCTAATATTTAATTTTTTTTTGTTTTAGACGGATCTGAAAAAATATGAGAAAGAGCTATACCATGAGGCTTAATTATGTATGAAAGTCGAGCTTCGTCACTTCTGTGCACTTATTTTGTAATGCACTCGTTTCATAATGCACTTGTACTTATACTTTGTATTGTATACTTACTTATTTTGTAATTCACTTATTTTGTAATGCACTTATTTTGTAATACACTTGTACTTTGTATTACATACTTACTTATTTTATTTTAATGCACTTGTCTTTAGTATTAATATTGATAATTTTCACAAAATTTTGACAAAATCTCCTCTATAATATGGACGATTTCAAATTTGCCATATTGAATAAATACACTTCTATCAAACTATAAAATCACTTCCGCACATATACACCTAAATCAACGGCTACAATCAATTATAGTATATCAATTATACACCCAAATCAATGCATGTAAAAAACTTATAGTATAAAATATCTATAAAGCAGTGGTCCATAAATCAACGGCCATATTCTATCCATAAAAGGTACCAATGTCAAAGAATGAGTCAAATGGCCGACCTAACATAAGATATTTAATATACATACACGCGAAGATGCCACAGTTCCCGTTTTCGACCTCTTGTTGCGGCACATTCTCCCAGATACGAGTCACCGGTCAAAGGAACAAATTTGGGCTTTGTATGCCCCTCAAACTATAAAATCTACCCCTTTAAAGGTACAAAGGCATTGCAACACGCAGAGGCTCTATAAATTTCATGATGGACTCGTCGGAATGGCCATTCACGCTGGAATCATAAAGATTGATTGCAAACCGAACAAGGTTGAGTTGCGCTACAATCCAATGTTCTTGATTGATATTAAGAAGGATATATACCTATAAAAATAATTATGGTATTATTTTTAACTTAATGTTGTTACATGCATAGTAAAAAGTCATTATTATTATTAAAAAGTACCTTATTGATCGATGCCCACAGTTAAGCACTAAGTAACTCGATCTTTGTTCCGAGTGCATAAGTCAACAATATTTCGAGCCATTCATCGTTGTCTGAAGGATTGGCGGTGAAAGACGTTTGCCACATTTTTCGAATGTACTCTTAAACACAAATAAAAGATACTCATTAAACTCGATAATAGTTAATATACACAACGGTATGATAATGTTATATGCACAATAAACGAGGAATATAATAGCTCACGTAGAAATATGCATCTACAGTTGTGCAATCCTGCAAGTACATGTCAGAAAACGTTTTTTAACGCAAACACAAAACCTTCAAATATTCATTTATATGCTGCAAAACACAAAGAATATGTTTAAGTTTTGATATTATTAGACAACTCACAAAACAAAAAAAGTAAAAACAAGTCCTCACCGAATCGTCAAGCCAGTTTTGTAGTAGCTCATTAAACCATGTGTTGTTTGGATCGAGTCTATTCAAACGAACCCGTTGTGTTGGGTCATTATTTTTTATCAAATTCAGAAGCTCAGCATATTTAATCTGATCAATAGGAATCAGTTGCCCGTTTATATTAATAGTAGGTCTTACTTTCAATTCCACAAGTTTCTTATTTGCAGACTTTTTTAATGGATTAGTATATGGACTGACTTGGGCTGCTGCCTTTTTGTGAAGGCGCCCATACCTGCTTATGTTTTTACCCAACGGAGCAGGTATAATTTTTATGCTTATAGGGCTATCAGCTACATGAGTAAATGGCTGATGGCGAGACTCGCTGGTAGAAGCAAATGTCTGAAAGTCAGCAGTCATGAATTCGGTACCGTACAAAACCAAACAATACCAATTAATATATTGATATGTTAAACTTTGTACCCAATATAATTTAGGTTTAAAATGTACCATACTCTGCTTTGCATCCTCGGAAATCTTGGCTGGCTTAAGCTGTTATACCAAGAGAGATATTAGATGTAAGATATTTTCTTCAGCCTTATCAATCTTGGCCGAAAGCTCTGAGTTACCCTTATCAATCCTAGTAAATATCCTTTTTTCAAGATCATCCATCATCTTCTCCATGATTTGATACTGTGATGTTAACGTGCCGGATTGAAACTATATATAAGTTATTATAATCAATTTTCATAAATTAATACTAATCAGTAACATAAGTAATTATAATTCAAGAAAAAAAATTAAATTATTATACCATTAATTTAGTCGTTAGCGGGGCTTCAAATTCGTGGTGAGGTTGCAGATTATCGATAAATTGGTGTCCAGGATATCAACTGTCTCCAACTTAAGACTCCTTCCCTATTTTTTCGATAGAATGCAAAAGTTTACCGCCGCGCAATAGTCCGCAGTCTTCTCATGTTTGCGGGGTACCAACTTCCTATAAACCTCCAAAGCCTTTATAATATTTTAGATTTATTAATCATTATTAGAAAATATAGCACAAATTATAAGGAAGTTATATATATTTTTTGTTGAACATAAAAGCATACCCCAACACCATCGAAGAGGACATCTACGACGTTTTCGTATAATAGGGTGCTCGTGCCAGACCAATTTAGAATACGAGAAAAATAGTCTTCATTCCTATTGGCAAATAGCTCACCACATTTCGGGATCGCCTCGTAGATCCACACCTGAGATGGTAATAAATTTAAAAATTACAATGTCAACAAAATAAAATTTTCTCTATTCCAATATGATAATGAATTAAAAAAATAGAATTACTCACTAAGAATGCATGAAAAAAATAGCATTTTTCTCAGCGCCTGTTTTTTTACCTTCGCTAACTTTTTAATTGGAGCTGTGTATAAACTATTGTAGAGTATAGTCCATGCAATCGTACCTCAAGGATAGACATTAAACTCATCTAAATTATCTACGAGACGAAGTACAAAATATTGTATGATTCTATTCTGATCACGTGACATTAACAATTTATGAAATATATAAAATAGACACATTTTTACTGCATCTACATCATCGTCAAATGTAATGCTCACAAATCACGGATCCAAATTCTTATAAGTCAACTCACTTCTACCCAAAAATATTTATGGTATAGTCTATCATCTAACCCACTTACTACAGGATAATCCCTCATCCTCAAATCAATAATCAAATAAAAATCTTGACGAGAGAATCTAATACGACTTTTGCCTATATAGAATCATAATTCTTTATATAAATTTCTGGTATATACACGTTTTAATAAAATCTCATGTGCTATAATACCTAAGAATGAAATATCTGATACATTCAAAAAACCACCAAAATATGTGGTTCTAAATATTTCTACCTGCCTCGAAGTCAATTTGTTTTTTATATTTTGTATAACCCATAACTTCGAGTAAATACGTACGTTCGCTCGGTAAAAATATTTTTCGATAATTACGTATTCTTTTGAGACATTCTCCTTCTTGAAAAAAATTAAAACATTATTAATATTGACAAAATAATAATTAACATATAACTAACTATTAAATCAACATTTTTTAATTACAACTAACAACCTAACATAATATTGACAAAATAAATTTTTATTTATATAATTATTAAATTAAACAATTATAAATAAATATAAACATAAATTAATTAAAAAAAATTAGCCACGTGGCCGAAAATGGCAAATTCTGACATTTTTTGACTAAGATGTGTCGATGCGTGCTTCTACGTGCTACTGGTGGCGGACGAGTAGACGCACACGCCACTGCGAGCGTGCGTCTAACACAGTTGGCGCGTGCGTCTACTCGCTCGCCACCAACAGCAGGTAGACGCACGCACCGGCGCGTCTCAGGCAAAAAAATGTCAGAATCCATCATTTTCGGCCATTTTAATTTTACACATATTTTCAACTTATTTTTTATACTACATCTACATATTTCTAAATATTTCTAATAATTAAATATAAAATACTCAAAATCATAAAAATTAAATTTAAAAAATACACTTACCAATTTTCTCCCATTGTTTTCAATTATATCTTCAATCTTTAAAATTTATTGAGTTTAAATTTATGAGTGAAATGAGATAGATTTGTTGTGTGTTAACCGTGAGAGGGAGAGAAGAGTGTCGATGGAAGTTAGAAATTTATTTATTTATTTTATTTTATTTTATTTTAGAATAAGGGTAAAATAAGAAAAAAATGGTATTTGGTTAGTATTGTTTAAGTTATTTTGACTCGGTCAAAATAACTTTCCCAATTTTAAATTGGGTTAACTCGGGGAATTTTCCTATAGTATAGGGTGGGAAATTTTTGTATCTACGGGGAGAAATTTTTTAACACAAATTAATTTTTAAAATTTTTATTAATTAAATATAGTATATGCTAATAAAAACAAAAGTAAAGTTTGACTTTACTTGGAGCGAATGTCTGATGCATACGTGAGGTACACACCTTGCTCCTATTTTTCCGCCCTATTTGCGCTTGGTGCTTGCCGTGGGGCACACTTTTGCGTCCCACTACGCACATAAAAAAATTACATAATTTTTTTATTTTCTTTTTAATTTAAAATAAAAGAAATATAAAAGTTAAAATTTATTTAAAAATAAATAATTAGTAAAAAAATAAATTAAAAATAAATTTTTATTAAATTAATAAAAAATAATATTTAATTAAAAAATAATTAATTTAAATATAAATTAAAATAAAATTTTAGAAAAAAATTAAAAATAAAGTTTAAAATTAATAAAAACTTTGCTTGGGGCGTATACCTAGGGCACAAGCCTTTTTTTTTTCTTTTTTAATAGATTAAAAATAAAATTTTATTTAAAAATAAAATAATTAATTATAAAATAATATATTTTTATTAAATTAACTAAAAAATAATATTGTAATTAAATAAAATAAACTAATTAATTAATTATTTTCTTTTTTATATATTAATTAAAAATAAATAATTTAAAAATAAATTAAAAATAAAATTTTAAAAACAACTTAAAAAATTTATAAAAACAAAGCAAAGCCTAGGTTTTAATTTTTTTAATAGTTAATTAAAAAATTAATTGTTTAAAAAACTAAATTTATTTTTAAATTATTTATTTCTTAAATTAAATTTTTAGTTAATTTATATCAAAAAAATATATAAAAAAAGAGAAAAAATAATCAAATTACAATTGAGGGCTAAATGGTCAACATATACTATATTTGGTTAACAAAGATTAAAAAATTTGACTTGAGTCCAAAAAAATTTCTCCCCTCAAATAGTTGCAAGATACAAAAATTTCCCATAATATATTTACATATGAAAAAAATACATATTACAATTTTAGAATTGTGCGTGTTAATTTTTAATTTAAATATAAGTGACATATATTATTATATAATTAGTTTATATTTTTTAATTAAAAATTATGATGACACAGGTCATTTTATCATAAATTATAAATAACACTTATAATCATATTATTGAATTATTTTAAATTAAAAAATTGAAATAAAAGTAGTGTCCATCGCTGATCACTGCCAAACAGTGATGACCACTGGCAATTGAGTTAACATCTACATCATTAGTCTTAAAATTTTAAGGTCTACATGATAATATAGTTATTTTTGTCAATGAAACATTGGAGGAGTGCTAAAACAAAAAAGAAATAAAGTGACAGTTACCATATCTCCACTGTTAAATAATAGTGAGTAAAGTAGTACTGCCATCACCATCGGAGTCACTAGTTGACGATCTAGCATATGGAGGTAGTGGTGCACCTTTACTCACTATTGTTTGGCAATAGAGATATGATGGTTATCACAAAATTTTTTTCTTTTTCTTTTTCATTTTGGCATTCTTCATGTACTCTGTTGATAAAAATAATTACACCATCACGTAAATCTAATTTTTTTTGAATATAATAATATAAAATTTGAGTCAATCTGCCACCAGTTACTAATTGTCGGTTATCTTCCATCAGCGATGGCAAAAGTTATTGTTGACTAGTGACCGCCTATTTCTTTATTCAGTTTTTTAAACAAACTCTATAATTTATTAAAAAAATTTATTTAAACATTTTTTTTATAAAGTCAATAATATAGTGACAAGTGTTATTAAGTTTATTTAAGTAGGGGCATAAAAGTACTTTTAATATTTTTGACATTTTAAATAGATGAAATCCATCACTAGTCTATTTGTTCTTTTTTGAACCACATGGGTGGATAAATCTCTTTCTAAAGACCTTAAGGTCCACATGTCTTTTAATTTATTTTATATTTAAATAATGTTAGACTTACAAAGTTAGGTTATAAAATATGTATCACTAATAATTATCACTTTTAAGGTAGTGTTAACTTTTTAATTTTTATTAAGTGATAGTTATAGAATTGATTGGTGCTATAGTAATTAAGCGCAAGCGCACATTATCGTATTAAATAATATAGGATTTAAAGTTCAAGTATCGATCCCACATAGATTATGCAATCTAATTCTTTCAATCAAGTACTAAAATTATAATTATTTAACTTTTACTCCAAAAAATCTAAAATCTGAAAGTTATTTAACTAACATAATTCTATCAATTAAATCAACCTAAAAAGTAATAAATAAGAGATAAATTCACCAAAAGATAATAATTTAGGGTATAGACTTATCCCTTAATATGTCATTGGACTAATTAATATCTTAGTTAATCACTTAATAAAAATTGATTGGCTTAGACATTAATCTCATTACAAGCCATTGTCGATGGTCAAGTGACTATATTACGCATTCTAACAATCACTTATATGTCTATGGTAATCATATTAAAATGTAATTCATTAAGATCAAATCTAGATAATATCGTATATGCCATCTAGGTATATGTCTATCCTACATAAAACTCATAGTTGTTACCATATGATCATGCATCAAACTATCCTATGCTAAACATATGAATCCCTTTGTCAAGTTCATCATAGTTCTTTAATCATTCAAAATATTGATCAAGTATAATGAAAATATTAAACACAAGATAAAATGAACAAATTATAATAATTAAATTCATAAACTAAGAATCAATGAAATCTAACTACATACTAGATTCACATAGTCTAACCCTAAAATAACAAGTTTAGTTCATCACAAAACCAAGAGTATCAAACCAATCCATGAATAACAGTAAGAACAAGAACATAATAATAAGGAAAGAGAAGAAAAACTAATCAAGGTGACGACTCCTTGGGTTGCTTATCTTTCAATCTTAACTTAAAGTTTTATCTTTAATCTTGAATCTTGATTTGTTGGCTTTGATATTTGATTTTGTATTGTGAATTCTTTCTCTAAGTTTTTATCTCTTTAAAAGTTGGTGTTTTGGCTCTTAAAAGTGTGCTTTTTATAAGTGTAAGAACTCTAGAGTCAAGGGGATTTAAATCTAAGTTGAAATAGAACTCAAAATAAGTGTTTTCTTCATTATTGTACTGCGCTGGATTTTTAGCACCACCCAGTGCCATAGTGCTGAGACTTGGGGAAGCAATGCCTGAGTTTTTCAATTGAGCGCTGTGGTACTGGAAATCTAGCGCTGCGACGCTATAGGTTCTGCCCACGAGCCCTACAATGCTCAGCTTGGGCGCTGCAGCGCTTAGACTTGAGTTCTAGCACTCTCGTATTTTGAGCGTAACTTCTTCGTTTTACGTTTGATTCGCCTCTCGTTTGTTCCTATGAGTCACATTTTCCATCGCGCACCTATTTATGATATAAAAAAAATCACATAGTCAATTTTATATGATTTATAGTAAAATATGAAAGTTATGAACTAAATATACTAGTGCATATATATCTTTATGAAATAACACCAATCAATAATTGATAGAATAAATGCCACATTAGTTCTGATAAAACTCCAGTTATATTAGCATAGCATTACTGTTTATATTTTTACATTTGATTTTAATATTTTTATAGGTGTTAGTTAGTTTAACTTGTAAAGCTTTTTGGGTGAAATCAAGATGTAAGTAGGGTTTATCTCGAATTCAAACCCCATTCACATCAAGATTAGAAGGGGTAAAATTTAAATGTCTTGTAATAAAAGAAAATTATATATTATATTCACAAAAATGAGCTTTATATTACAATTAAAACTAAGAGAAATGAGTGAGATGGCTCAAACTTATAATCTCAAATAACTATAATTAACTACTAAACTGCCTTAATTTTAGTCATACATTATATATTTGATATTTTTTGAATGAAATTGTTTTTGCAACCGTACTTTTATAATGTGAGCAATATCTATTCTCATAATTAAGAGACGTTTACTTCAAACTCAAGTTTAAGGTATGACCCTCCAATTATTCAACTCTAAGTAGTTGTCTGGTTGATATAATTTAAAATTAAAATAAAAAATTAACACATTTTAAAGACAAATATTTAAACTAAAATAAAATCATCGATCAATATTAACATTGTTGACTTTGGTTCTTAGGTAAATGATTATATCTCAGTCAAAAGAAGAGTTATCTTTAAAAATGGTCTCTGTGCCTTTGTAAATCCTTCGAGTAACCTTTTGCAATTTTCTAGAAATGTCCAGCACTCAAATACAATTAAAACTACCCTGGTGATTATTTTTGGATAAGGATCTTTCGATGCCTAAGTTAGCATTTCAAGGTTTGCGTATTTCAAATCAGAAATTTTTTTGTCTTTTGTAAAGTATATTTTACCCAAAAATCTTAATTGTCCCTTTCTACCATTTTTTCGATTCCTTTGAAACTTTGCTTATGCCTTGCATTCGACCCTTGGCTTTTCCTTTTATAGGCTCCTTAGATGGTTGTGTCATGTTCTAGGATGTGTGGGAGGTTCAAAACTTTAGGCATCGTTGTACTACTGATCAAGATGTCGACATTTTTAAAGGACATTGGTAATGTATTATTTTTCCCTATGTTCTTTGACATCATAGGTTCGTTTTCCTTGTGATAATTCTCGGACTTTGTGGTCAGCTTTCTCAGTACCCTATTTGAGAAACTGTTAATATTATTTGTCATAGTCTTTTACTTAATGGTGTCAGGGTAGTTGTGTACACGAAGCTCTTGGTTTGCCAATTTTGGTTTTTCTACTAATATTTGTTCTTAAAATTTAAAAATCAATATATAATGACATGTGTCATTATTTTTATTTAAGTAGGGACATGAAAATATTTTTTACATTTTTGACCTTTTGATCATTTTAAATAAATGAAATCTATCATTTGACAGTCTTTTTGTTCTTTTTTGAACCACAGAGGTGGATAAATCTCTTTCTAAAGACCTTAGGGGTCCACGTGTCCTTTAACCTATTTTATATTTGAGTATTTTTAAACTTACAAATTAGGTTATAAAGTATGTATTACTAATAATTACCACTTTTGAGGTAATTATTGAATTTTTAATTTTTATTGATTTGATAGTTATACAACACCAATCAACAATTGACACATTAAATGCTATATTAGTTGTAATACAATTCCAACTATATTAGCATAGCATTATTGTTTATATTTTTACATTTGATTTTAATATATTTTATGGGTGTCAGTTAACTTAATTTGTAAAGCCTCTTCGGTGAAATCAAGATGTAAATAGGGTTTATCTCGAGTTCAAACCCCACTCACATTAAGATAAAAAGGGGTATAATTTAAATTTTTTGAGATAAAATTTATATATATATTACATTTTAAAAAAAATGAGTTTTATATTACAATTAAAACCTGAGTGACATGGCTCACACTAATAATCTCAAATAAGTGTAATTAACTACTAAACTGCCTTAATTTTACTCATTAACTAATAAATTTTATATTTGTCAGTGAAAAGTTTTTTGTAACCCTACTTGTATAATATTTTTAATATACTGTATCATATATACTGCAAGAAATTTGTATTCTGATAATGAAAAGAAGTTTACTTCATAGAGTAGACTTAAACTTAAAAGTCTCTGACCCTCAAGTTCAAGGGTACGGCCCTCTAATCATTCAACTCTAACTGGTTGATATACTTTAAAATTAATATAAAAAATAACACATTTTAAAGTCAAATATTTAGATTAATATAAAATCATCAACCGTTATTAACATTTTTTTACTATGGTTCTTAGCTAAATGATTATATCTTGGTCAAAAGATGAATTGTCTAATGTTTTTTGTGCTCTTGTAAATCATTTGAGTAACCTTTTGTGTTTTTTAAGAACTGTCTTGCACTCAAACATAATTAAAACTATGCTAATGGTTATTTTTTGATAAGGATCCTTCGATGCGTAAGTTAGCATTTCAAGGTTTACATATTTTAAGTCAGAAAAAAAGTTTGTCTTTCGTAAAGTATATTTTACCCAAAAATTTTAATTGCCCGATTTCCCCATTTTTCCAGTTCTTTTAAAACTTTGCTCATGCCTCGCGCGCGACCTTTGGCTCTCCATTTTATAGGCTCCTTAGATGGTTGTGTCACATCCCAGGATGTGTGGGAGGTTTAAACTTTAGGCATCGCGGTGCTAATGCTCAAGATGTGTACATTTTTACGGGATATGGGTAATGTACTATTTTTCCCTAGGTTCCTCATCATCATAAGTTCATTCTCTGTGTGATAGTTCATAGACTTTGTGGTTTACTTTCTCGATATCCTGTTCCATGACTGTTAATGTTAGTTCTCATGGTCTTTTACTTGGTGATGTCAGGGTAATTGTGGATATGAAGCTTTTGGTTTGTCAATTTTAATTTTTCTGTGGATATTTATTCTTAATGGTTGGACCTCGACATTCCAAGATGTCTAGTCCTTTAGGCCCTCTGAGTTACTGACCTCTCTATGTTGAGCCTTCTTGGTTTGTTAAGCTGTGGCCAGTTGAACCTTGGCCTTCTAAGACCTCTTGACCACTAGGCCTTATAGGTTATTAGGTTCCTCAGGCTGGGCCTTCTAACCTTTGGGCATTTGATGAAATCCAAGGGACAATGCTAGTCCCTCAGCTTTCAGTATTACTTATCAACATTAGAAACTTTTAGTAGAGTCCTTGGAATTCTAATGTTGATTCCTTGGTAAGCAGGTAGTTGTCTGTTAAATAGTAAATTTCTAAACGGGCATTAGCATTAAATGCAAGTGATACTTGAAAATTTATGTGGTATTTTGGTCACTTTATTATTGTCGTTTAGACTTACACAATTATCAGTCATTAGCCATATGGCACTATTCAATTTGCTTAATGGTCAAGATCTATTAAAAAAAACTAAGACATTTGTCAATTGAAGCGATATAATGCTTATAAATCCCTTTTAGCCCTTTGATCATTTTGAATGGTTGAGATAGTCCTCAGGTTAGGCCTATATATTATGGTCTTCCCCTTCACTTTCACTTTTGTTGTTTTTCTAGATTATAGAGATAGATTCATCAAAGATTTTAGGTGAGAGATACTTTGTAGCTTTTTTTCTTTAAACCTTTATCAACGCTGATCAGTTTTCAAGTTTACATCTTCAAAGTTTTTCTTAGTTCCTTATGAGTTCTTTAACACTTTTCTTTATTTCTCTTCATTTTAATCCTCTGAGCATATTTTTGAGTTATGTTTTGTTATTTTTCTTCTTTGATTTTTAAGTTTTTCTGTGTTGCTTTATTTTTATTAACCATGTGTTCTTTATTTCCTTTCAACTGAAATATTTGTTGTCGAGGCTTGTAGGTTGTCAAATCTTATCTCCTTTAAGTGTTATAAAAATATATACGGTATTAGACTCTAAAAGAAGTATTTAGGTTGAATCTTAAGACATATCTAATTAAGACTTCGGTGTCACCATATATGATTTTTCTATTGAGAATAACCTAATTAAAGATGTAAATAAACCTTTACCGAAAAGGATCTTGATCTTACTAAGTATAAAGTAAAATTTAGCTTGATCGAAGATTACTCGAAGAGAATAGTCAATGAATATTCTATAGACGAGGTTATGATAGAGGTCTCTACCAATGCTCCTCACCAAAAAAGGGAAATAAGAAAACCCAAAAAGAAAAATAGTAACCCTCAAGATCTTTATACTTATTTATGAGTTGGATTTTATCACTTCTCGTATCATCGAGAAGGATTTGAAAGGCCTAAAAAAATGTATAAAATTCTAACCTCCATTACTATAAGAGTATTTGAGTTTTAGAAGTGCGCCAACAAACCTCATTTCGGCTATATCACCCTACACCACACATATTTCAAGTTAGAACTTAAGTACCTATTTAGTCCTACTTCGTATGAATGCTTGCATAAATTAAACGTTCCCCTTATCCAAATAAACTCAAACTTCTAGCACATGTTGATTGGTATGTATGTGATATAAGAAAGATCTCGTCAATCCAAGTCCATATTTCAAGATCTCCAACAATTCTACCAAGTTTGCTCCAACTTGTATAAGAATAAGGGTTGACACTATTTCGTAGCTTATGGGGGTTGCCTAACTCCCATTAAAAACCTACCATCCATAAACAAAGATTGGAAACACCTGTGGTTTTATGCTAGGGGTGAATGGGTTCAGTCTATGCCAAGGATGTTAAAGGATTACATATGCTCTTGGCAGTTGGTGTAATTGTTTTGACTTCATCTTACATGCTCTTCTAGTAAGTACTTAAAAAAGTTTTATAATCCCTTAGTATTGTTTGTAGCTAGTTGGTCTATAAAACCTAAGGTTGACTTAAACACTGAGGTAATGATTGAAAATATTCTCAAATTTGCAAAACCTAAAAAATAACTCATCTATAAGTATAATATAAGAGATTTATGGTAAATTTTTGAGGTCATAAGTGACGACGATACTAAGAAGAAAAAGGGGAAGAGAAGTAAGGACTCCTCTTTATTTTAACACTTAGTCATTTTCTTTTCTTTTATATCTTAACTCTCAATTTTGGAAGAGATGTCTAATCCTAAGATGTAGTAGAAGGAGACCTTAGACCACTAGGGAGCCAAAAGTAGTGAACCCTAACAAGCTTGTTCTAGTGTCATGTTAAGTGGGAGCAGTCGAGAGACTTTCCCTGAGTTTCTAAATGAGTCATTGACCATAATTGGGGCAGAAAATAAAAGAACCAATTAAACCTGTCTCCTCCACCTCAGGTTCTTTTTATAGCCTATACCCTTGGTCTGTACTCTTTACTATCTCTTAAACTACCAAGAAGGTCACTCCTCAAGTGTCTTTGCATGCCTCAGTTTACTCCTTCTTCGTAGCTAACATTATGCTCTCTAAATGGGCAAGGTATAAGAATATGCTTATTTTAATTACAGAGAGGGAACAAGCAATTAAGGCCTTTTGCTCTAAGGTCACCTCAAAGTTCATAAAGTAAAAACATTCTATGCAAGTTTTGATGATCTGCAAAGATAAACCATTATATTCCTTATCTAAGAACCTTTTAACTCTAAAAGTTAAAATTTTTCCTAACTCTTTTTACTTGCAAGTAAGTTATATCCTCTCCCAATATGAGAGTATTTTATCGCATCTCGAATGGCTATAAGTTAAGAGGTATATGTCAATGTCACCCATATGAGATAAGAGGTGGTTGAGGCTAAAAGAAAGGTTAATGAGCAAACAGGCAAATGATTGGGGTAGAGAACAAGACCTATAAGGTCACGAAGTTGTTCAATGTCATTAAAGGGAAATTGAGCACTTCAAAGGCGATTAATAAACTTCTCAAGAATGAGCAGGATAAATTGAATGAGCAAGTTAAAGACCTGCAGTATAACTTAGAAGACACCAAGATGAATGCTAAAAAAGATGAGCTTGGTACCTCAAATATGTTGAAGAACTCTTTAGAAATCATTACCCTACCTTGGATTTGAAATGGATGGATGAGGAATTGGTAAGGCAGAAGGTGGCCTAGGTACGAAGCCTAAGGTTATAGACCTCAAAGAAAGAGCTGACATTACTCATGGAGTCCCTAAACATAAGCCATCAAAGGAGATGGTCGGTCTTTCAAGCATCCTCTATACTAACTTTGGGGCTCCCAACATTGCTAGCATTCCCTTTGACATCACCTCTTATACCAACCCTGTTGAACACCCTCTACTATAGAGCAAACCACCATTAAAAAAATAAGGACAAGAAGTTTGCCTCTGTTATTGCATATTTTAAGTAATAATATATCTTCTTTTGAACTTGGTTTTTTAAATTTAATGATATCGTTAAAATCTATCTAACTTTACTTTTGCTAATATCTATTTTTTTCTTAAATTGTATTGAGAATATTTTTCCAAGTATAGAAATGGTAGATTTCTCAACATAGTATATTGCAAGTTAAGATCTCTTAAGAAGTTCAGGTTTTTTTTATATATAACAAATACTTAGAAAAAATTTCACTTTAGAATACATAGTCTTATATGGAGAGGTTTTCCAAAATATGGGTACCAATTAGTTATCAGGTTCTCGCCACATAGGGGTTAACACCTTGATATTTCTTAGAACCTCAATCTTGGATCTAAGCCCTAATATTTCTCAAGTTCTTATTTGAATGACTTGATGTTTCTTGGGTGTTATTTTAATCATTCTCGAGCTCTCTTCATGTATTTAGATGAGCTCGATGTTTCTTAAAAAAGTCTTTACATGATAAGATGTCATTTATGAGATCTTAATTAAAAATATAAGCTAATATAACATTGAAATAGCCCTATAAAGTAAGGATGGGTAGAAAAAATTGAAGTTCGAAAAAACCAAACCGAATCGGACTAGACTAGCTGGTTCAGTTCGATTTTAATGTTAAAAAACATATGTACAATTACTTTATTTTTGTCCTTCAAAAATTTTTAATTTGGTTTGGTTCAATGTTAAAAACCAAAAACCAAACTAAAGTTTAAATTTATCCTTTTAATATTTTATTTCACAACAACATATGGCATAGTTTTATTGGTTTCAAAATAAACTTACGATGAGAATGGTTGTAAGGGAACATAAATATATAAACTATTTAACAAATAACAATTATCCCTAACCCTAAAATCCTAATTTCCTAAATTGTGAAGTTGAAACTTGAAACTTAAAGACAGTGAAGAAGTCACATTAGACAATCTTGAATCAAGATTCCTTCATCTTCATTACAGGAGAGCCTAAACTTGCATTCGTAGCCTTAATCAAAGATTCATTATCTGAGTCATCTTCTAACATTCTTGACACATCCAGAATATAGGAGTTTATTTTGAAGTGTGAAATTGTCAAAGTAATAAATAACTCGTTGAGAATGGGATCGATCCATAAGGAAGTGGAATTAAAATTACAAACTATAAATACTCTAAAGACAAATAAAGCAATATAAGACGTTTGCAAATAATAATTCAAATAACCAATAAAAATGAATGCTAAAGTTAGAGGGATCCACTCTTGGCATATGAAATAAGAATGTATTCAACTTTCTTTATAACTCAATTAGAATCCTCACATAAAAAGGTTTCAATCAGAAGATATAATAATTAAGGTTCATAATTATTTATATATTAACTTGTATTTATTTCTTTTAATTATTATACACTAAATCTTGTAAATATGTTCAAGTATTTATTATGCCAATTTTTATATTTGTCTACAATAAATCATGACTCCCACTTTACAAGAAATGTTATCTACGTCAAATCTTGTAAATAGTTTCAAAAATTTATTGTGCTAACTATAAAGACTGTCTATAATAAATCAAGATACACTACTTTGCAAGAAAGGGTATCAATATTGCAAAACAAAATAAATACATCATATATAAATTTACTTAACTTAAGAATAGAACATTAAATTATAGAATAAGAGTTCAAGTATATCTTATTACCTTACCAAGAGTTTCACTCTTTTACCTTAGCAAAATGACAATTACTTGGACATAATAAAATTAAAGAAAATAAATAGAAGAAGAGATAACATGAACTTTAGAATAGTAAATGAAAGAAATAATATTATAAAAAAATAATACAAAAAATAAGTGTTTTGAACTAAAATCTAACTCTCTAATTACATACTTTGGTCATAACTAGACCATTTATTTATAGAAAAACGTGGATAATACAAGACAAATGAGGAGGGAACCACTTGAATGATAAAAGTCAAAGAGGGAGGTAATTAATTTGCACTGATGATTATTATTGCACCCACTTAATTTTTCAATTTGAAATTGATGTGGTTTAAATTAGCTTCTACTTAAAAAATAAAAGTTGTAGAGAAGTCTCTTAGCCTTTTAAATTAGTTATATCATACGCATAAGATATATATTTATCAAGTTATGGGCCAAATACTGAAAACTGTTTGTACTGGGCCTATACTGCAGATTAGTTCTATTCTAGGCCATTTTTTACCCTCTAAATATTCAAATTATAAATTCCTTTTAATTTAATATTTTAGCACATTAAGTCAACTTTTCATAGGATCAAGAATCACTCAAATTAAATTTTTAGGTAGAAAGTTATGCTTATTTTACCGAACCCACTATAAAACAGTTAAAAGTTAATTAGGTACAATATTGTAAACATGCTTAAATTATGGAGATTAATGTTGGAGTTGGTGCTCAAACACTATTCTAATTTTGTATAAATCTTATTTATATTTATACAGTATGCATTTCTATAATTCGTTATATTATTATATGGTATTAATCTTGTTTTTTTCATATAATTTACATCAATATTAAGAGTTAGTATTTCTAAGAGTTAGAACCTAGTATGAATTAGGATAAAGACCTGAGAATATTTATTGTAGTGACATAGTTGTAAGAGGTTGTAATTAGTGTTAAAAATATCATTATATAGTATGTTCTCTAAATTAGTTCCTAGTCATGGGTTTAACAATAAGATCATTATTAAAACTAAAAAGATTGGTGTATATTTATATCTAGAATGATTAGATTGTTAATCTTCATAAACTATGAGCTTAATTGAAGCTTGTATAAGTATGCAAGTGTTAAGTAGGGACTTGACATTGAACATACTCATGAAGACATCTAATAGACATTTCATAAAACTGTTAATGGATGATCTTCTTGACTTGAGTAGTATTTGTAGACCTTTGACCTAAGTGCCATAGTGGACTTGTGAGTGATCCACTATACTTAGATTCCACATATGTCAGAAATATTTTATGGTTTAACCTCTCGGTATCGTTGGGTATGGTCCAATACTCATGGAATTCGATATGCGTAGATATGGGATTTGTCAGCTCATATGGTTAGGTCGTATATCCTGATGCTTCGAGATTATATTTCAGAAAGTATTTTTGGCAAAAGCATTTACCCAAAAAATATTTCTATAAGGTAAAACATTATCACAAAGGAGTTTAAGCGGCATGGTAGGCTTGTGAGTGATCCACTATATTTAGATTTCATATATATCGAAAACCTTTTATGGTTTGACCTCTGGGTGTCGTTGCGTATAGTTCGATGCTTATGGAGTCCGATGTGCATAGATATCGGATTTGTCAGCTCATATGATTAGGCCGTATATCTTGATGCTTCAGGATTATATATTATAAAGTCTTTTGGGAAAAAGCATTTACCTAAAAAATATATTCATAAGGTAAAACATTATCTCAAAGGAGTTTGTAGATATTTTATTTTTATTGAAATACAAATTTGAAGATAAGTTTAAAGTCAAGCGGATAGAGACTTAATGGTATATCTATGTCTCTGCTATTCTAAGATATAAGTGACAAAAAGATTATATAAATATGGTTAACCTCAACTTGTATAGTTTTATGTGCCATTTTATTGTATACATAACATATGTGTGGGGAAATAGACATATGAAAAAGATTCATAAGACAAATGGAATAGGTGTGAACTTAGGGTGTAGTACCCAATATCTACAACTGGTAAGAATACGTATTTATATATATATGTATTTTATTTATATGTGGGTGATACTTGATTTATATATTGTTATTATTAGTATTTGTATAGGTTAAGGACATACTATTAGCATTGGGTTTATTTGCAAGACTTTAGATTTATTTTAGGGACCAAATTGTAATACTTTGAAAGTTTTAGGGGCAAATTTGTAAATATCAACAATTAGCTTCTTAGAATAAAAATACACTTTTGAAACCCTAATTCTCTTATTTTGATCGAGCTATCCCTTTTAGAGTGAGAAAAGAGAGAAAGAAAGGGGAGAGAAAGAGAAGAAGAAGAAATTGGAATTTTAAATTTTAAGAGGTATATCACAACTATTTCTCAATTTATTGGTGTTAATTAAGTTAATTCCTTCAATTTTTGATTTAAAAAAATATATATAATTGAGTATTTGATGTGTATTTCGTAAGATATTGTGAGAATTGATGATGATCTATGTAGAGAGCTTGATAAATCATGATGAATTGCAGAATTTCTATTTGATAGTCTCTTGATCCAGAAATTTAATAAATTGTTGTGATTTGATTCTGGTATTGAATTTTGAGTATATTAAATTATACATATTTAGGATTATCTGAGACTTTAAATCGATTAAAAATTCAAGAAATTGAATTTATAGTGAATTTACCAAAATGTCCCTAAAATTCTAGAAATTTCCTGTGTAAACAGTATTATACAGTGGCAAATAATTTTTGGCCTACTGAATGATCTTCAAAAATTACTAATTTGTGTAATATGATAGGTTTATATCTCTAATAGGATATACTCAAAATTGAGAAGTTAGATCAATGTGGTCAAATTGTTATGATTTTCTAAAGAGTGTTAGCTTATTGCAGTATTTGATTAACAGATTTTTAAAGCTATGGAATAAAATAGTTTTAAAATACTTTTGGCAGTGATTTTGAAGTGAAATATTTATCATGGATTTAGGTATGTGTTAAGAGTAATTATATGGTATTTTTATAATTTTTGATTTAGTATATGATTTTATAAAATTGGGAGATTGAATACTATTCAGTAAGTATCTGGATCCTGTCAGGTTAGTAGTTTGGATTCGATGGTGTGTATGGAATGGATTGTGTAGGAATTTTGATATAATATTCATATATAAGAAGGATATATGAGTCAAGAATGATATATTTTTATTTTGGAGTAATTGGACATTATTTGATATATTAGAAAATTTTGTTAAGTGTAAGTGTTCAGAGTGACAGGTTTTGAGAAACCAAGTATTTAGACCAATTTGATGTGATAAATGCATTGTGTATACTTTTGTAAGCTATTTAAAGTATTTTGTGTGAATTGTGAGGCTTATAAAATGATTAATCTCCATTGATAGGTTAAGGAGATTTAAGTCTTGTACCTGAAAGTGCTAAGAGGTAAGTATATTAGAATCTGGATCCTGTCAGGTTAATATGTATATATTTAAAGTTATTTTTCTTATGAGCTCTACACTTGGATCTCAACAAATTGTAAAGCTACCTTCAGCTTGATAAGTACTTTCAATTTATTAATATAGTATAATTATTGTACATATATATATATATATGTGTGTGTGTGTGTGTGATACATATGTTTAAGTGTATTAAATGAATGTAATATGTATATATGCTTCCACTGCATATTAATTTTTTTTAAAATTGTATTTTCACTCATATCATCACATACTCCTATAGTTAATGACATTAGTAATGCAAAATAATGATGTAAAATTCTTATTAAATATATAATTTTAAGTGTTCATCAACTCTTTAGTGATGTTGAAGCTGAAGAAGATAAAGAAACATCAAATTCTCTCGATGATACATTTTTGTTCTTTTGTAACATTACATCTAGTAATGTAGAAGTTGAAGACATCACATTCCAATCCAAAAGATTGTATCTTGCCAATTATAATCTCGTATTTGGTGACGTATGTCACGGCTTTCTTATAGCACAATTTTAATCGCAAGTATACGCTATCGTGAACAAGTAATATAAAGACTTTAAGAGTCGAATGTCGAAGTCACATGGATAATAGTCACTTATACTAAGTACTAAAATTGTGTCTCTCTTATAATTATTTAGAAAAACCAATTTAAAATTTAAGACTAAAATAAAATAAAATAATTAAAGTAACAAAACTAACAAAAATAACATACTGCAAGGTTTAGGATAAGAAATAATTCTTGAGAAGCTTAGGATTAACAACTATCTCTTAATATGCTTATAATGATATATTTCTTAATATTTAATTCTCTCAGTTATTATTATTGATCAAGATACTATTGTATTTGCAAGCCTCTTTCAAGGACAAGCAAATATATCTTAATTTATCAAACACCTATATCTTTATGGTTTATGTAATAAATTGAAACTCTTTAAGGACAAGTCTTATAAATCATGCATGCCAATTAATTATATCTTTGTCCTAAATTAGAACTTATAAATCACTCTACAATAATGCATCAATTTATTATGGTCTAAATACAATAATTTCTCTCTCGAGTTTATCAATGTATTATCTAATCAATCATGACATTGGCTAGATGTTATAAAGCATTAAGCACCAATAAATTGAATAACAATAAATTGAGTTTATCAAATATAAAAAAATATTACAATTAAGTTCTACATATTAAGTTCAAGTGTTAACCCTAGAAAAAAAAATTTAGTTCATAGTTACAAAAGAATCAAAGCCAAACAATAATGAAAATATAACTCTAACAAATTGATATGACCGTTGAAGCAATATTGCTAAAATTTTGAAATTCCCTTGCTCTGTTGAGCTCTGATGATTCTCTCTCTAAAATTACCTTGATTAGCTCTAATAGCCTTGTATTGTATGTGTTTTTTTTGATACTTTGAAGGCTAGGATGAGTGGCCTTTATAAGGTTGATTTGAGCTTAAAAACATCAATTCTTGTTAGGTGAGGACTTGTGTGATTGCTAGGGCAAAAATATGTTACCATTGGGGCGTTACGCCTATATGCTAGGATCGCTAGAGTGATGGAGATGTAGCACTAGGGTGTTAGCTTTTCATTGGGGAGGTACCCGAATTTTGATGCAGCAAAATTTGGTGATTTGAATACGTTTGATTTCTATCTTTCTTATTTTATCTTGGTTATCAGCATTAGAGCGATAATCCAAGTATTGCCAGAGCGAAAATTTTAGATTTTGAATGTTTTATATCTTAGTCTCTAATTTGGTGATTTGAATAGGTTTGATTTCCATGTCCTTGGTCCAATTTTGTATCCTTTTCAATTCAAACCCTATAAATGAACAATAACACATATAAGTAGCTATTTATTCTCAATTAAATGAGTAAAAAAAGAATAAATTAAATGACTATTTTGCCTTTATCAATGTAGAAGTTATAGACATTGAAAGTAAAGCTATAGACATTTCGATCCAATGATCTGAAGAAGATTGCAAAGATATAAAAATTGACGGTGTCAGATTTGCTTGACCCATCTCAGGAGATTTTGGCTCAGATCTTTTTTGGTTTAAACTTGTCAGCAAAGGTATACTGGCCAATATCGACCGAAAACTTGACGAACACGAACAAGTGCTTAACTCAATATTCCTTCCTTCGATATTCCCCCTCGTTACCTGCCACAGCCATAAACTATCTTCTCGAACGAGATTTGACACTAGTAACAGTTTCAGTTCCGTCCAACAAAATTCTCGGTGAATAAAACTCTTCATTCTCCCCTCTAACACTTGATGCCACATCATCATTTTGCTAATTCTCTATAACGTTAGCTTTTTTATTAAACGACGATAGTGACCTAAGCTCCGAGGGCATCGTCAATGCCTTTACACAAATTTATCAATGTGTAAAAAAAATTAGAAACATGGAGGAAGTGCAGTTAGTGTGCAAAAAGAAATTAGAAACATGGTGAAGTAAGGTTGGTATACAGAGTAAATGATTTTTTTATAAAAAAATTTAGAAACTGGAGACCAAACCAAATTAGATCGAATTGAACTGGTATGGTTAGGTTTAGTTTTAGCTTTTTTTTATTTGGTTCAGTTCATATTTAAAATAAATAATTTTGTCCGGTTCAGTCTTATTTATAAAAAAATAGATTGAACCAAATCGTGCCTAAGCTTACCAACAAGCTTTTTGGGGATATAAGATTACATAGTTTAAAAAAAAAATGATAATATAAGTATGAGAACTATGCAAAATGATATTTAGAAAAATTTGAAGGAAAATAACATTGTAGGAGCTCCACATTCCACGGTTTCCTGTCATCTAGGTATTCAAGCTTATCAGTTTTCAACCTGACCTTTTAGAGGACTTTGACCTTTTTTTATTACGATCGCAGGCACCCTTAGTAGGATCTTTAATATTGAGAACCTTTTTCCTTAAGACCAAATCACATTTTAAGAACTTTCAAGCTCTAATCTTCTTATTGTAATACCAAGAATCCTTTTATTGGTAAGTTCTTGTTCTGATTCTAGCTTGTTTACTTCTCTACTCAACAAAGTTAGAACATTCTTGTAAAACTTCTCGCTCTAAATAAAATTTATAGTCTTCTGAAATAATTGACAGTAACAACAGCATACTTTAATAAGCCTCATCTTTGAGGTAATCAACCAATCAAATCAAGTCACCACTGTGCAAAAAGCCACAAGTGGTGATTGTATTTAATTATCATACCTTTGGCATGTATCACACTTTTGGACAAGATTCCTTAGTATTTAGTTGAACAGTTTGCCAATAATAACTTTGTCTGAAGACCTTATATTCTAGGGACTTTTGCACTTGAATGGTTACCACATATCTATTCATACATCTCATGAAACACATAATTAGCTTTTTCAGGACCTAGATATCTCAAGTTAGGGCAAAAGTGTCCTTGTTGGTAAAGGACTTTGTCAATCACTGCATAGTGTACAACCATATATCTGAGTTGTTAGGCTTCATACTTATTCGAAGGTAATTCTATACTTTCTACATACTCTTTAATCGGATCGATCCAATATAAGGTATTACTAATACTAAGAACTTATTATGCTTTCTCCTAAATATTAAGCTTCAAAATCAACTCTAAGGGTATAAATTAAGGAATCCTAGCATCCTCACTTCTAGAGATATATTGTTATGTTCTTGTCTTAAGCTTTGAAGTCTTTCTTAACTTGGGTCCTTACAAATTAAGGGTCTCTTTTAACTTCAACTCCTAAAGCTTTTACCACCTTAATAAAAAGGCCTAGTACTCAGCCTCATTGTTTGAGGCCTGAAATCCAAATATAATTACGTACCCGACTTTGTCACCCTCTAAGCTGATGAGAATAACCTTTGCTCTACATCCTTGTGAATTAGAAACTGCATTTATATAAATGGTCTAAGTTAAGGCAACTGCATATCTCTAATTATTAACCCTTTATGGGTCTTTTGTTGGCCTCTCTATTGTGACAAAGTCCTGTCCTTAGATGCATGTTGTCACAAAATCTACAAGCATTTGGCCCTTGATTGTAATGTACGATTTGTAGGGCATATTGAACTTTTTGAGTTTATCGCCCATCTTAGCAACTGACCTAACAACTTTAGTTTGCATAGAATTTATTTAAGGAGTGGTTTTTTTTAGCACTACAACCATATGAACTTAAAAATAAGGCCTCAATATTTTTCTTAACATCACAAATACCAAGGTTAACTTCTTAATTAAGGGTTATTAGGTTGCAGGGTCCATAGCCCTTAACATCTTCCTTTACAAGAACAGAATTCACAATGTATTGTGAAACACCTAAATAAATGTACAATAGCTATTCATTCCTTAGAATGGTAAGATTTAATAGCCGAACCAAATAAACCTTCAGTTGTTAAAAGCCTTCTTCACATTGAGAGGTCTACCTCGTCTTTTCTTGCTACTTGATAACTGGAAAAAAAAAACTAAAAGTATTTATCAGTAACTTTAAAAATAAACATGCTGAGGGTGGTGACTCTACCAATTAGCCTTTAGATCTCCTTCACCATACTAGTAGACTTCATATCAATTATGGCTTAGAGTTTGTATTAGTTGGCATCTATTCCTCCATGGTTGACCATGAATCCTAAACACTTTCTTAACATCACCCTGAACATGTTCTTGGGATTCAACGTCATTTTGTTCTTTCTAAAAAATTTTAATGTTACCTGAGATCTCTCATATGGTTCTTAATGCCTACAACTTGTTTATCATGTCATTAATATACACATTTATAGTTTTCCAACCAAAGGTTTTGAAAGTTTGCTAACTAACCTCTGAAAAGTCACCCCTATATTATTTAGACCGAAGGGTGTAACGTTGTAGTAGTAGCTCCTCTTATAGGTGATGAAATATGTCTTCTCCCTATTTGATACAAACATTATGATTTAGTTGTATCCTAAAATGTATCCATGAAACTAAATGTATGCCCAACAAATAAGTTCACCAATTGATTAATCTTGGGCAATGTTAAGCAATCTTTATGGCATGTCTTGTTCAAATAAGTGAAATTTACGCAAATATACCATTTCCCATTAGCTTTCTTAACTGTCACCACATTTAGTAGCCATTTACAGTAGTTAACTTCCTTAATAAATCTAGCAAACAACAATTCATCTCTTAATTAAAGATCTGGATTTTTTATTTTATAACTTGAATGTTGGGCTGATGGCTAGTTTATGGGAGATCAATAATAGGTTAATTATTGGTATGTATTCATGATTCTCAACAAATATATCAAAGAACTCATTTAATAGAAAGGTCATTTCTTCATTAATCTTCGAATCTATTTTAGACCCAATTCTTATAACCTTTTTGGAGGAGTCATCTTTCACCTTAACTTTGACTAACCCCTACCGACTCTTACAATTTTAGCTTTTTCTCCTTACTTGGGTCTATAGTGGTGATGCAAAATATCTCCTTGCCCGAAAAGGCATAACAACTGTTAACGTATTTTAAGGTGTATGCGTGTGATTATGTACAAGTTAAAAAAACCTAAATACATGTATCATATACACATTTGGTAGCAGAAATAAGCATATAATTAACCTATACACATGTAAATTGAATCATTAACAGTTTAAGATTATAGAAAGTTACTTTTGATGAACTTCTGTGAAGATTTCAAATTTCAGAACTCACATTGAAGTGCATTCTTGTACAATTCTAGTTTACAACAATTCGGTGGGATTGTAAAGCTAGAATGACAGCTATGAATTATTTTTAGTAGTAAGTTTTTAACACTTAAACACTTTTGTTTTCAAGTTTTGTTTCTCAAAAGAAGAAAAGATGAATTATTTTTGTTTTTCTTACAACTCTTTGCTTAGAAAAACAACTCTTTCCTTCAATGTCTCTTTTTCGTATCTGTTGTTTACCCAATATAATGAAGTACATTCATCAATATTTTGTGGTTCTCCCACTTTACAAGTGCTTCACCACATATTACTAAGTTGCCGACACACCCAAAACAAGTTTTAATAGAAAACTTTTATAATCAAAATAATACACAATTATTTTATGAATATTGCTCCACCAAATTAGGTATATTTTTCATTGAGTGGCGAAAATATAGCACGGCCACTTTCATTAATCAAGTATGTCTCTCATTAATAAATTAATAATATAATTTATTTATTTATCAAATAAATAATAAAATAATAAATGGGTTATATTATACCACTTGTCACTATATCATTGGTCAATAATATTTGTTAATTAATTGATATACTCAACACTTAAGTCTTGACAAGTATACATATTAAGGAACCCTAACATAAATTGTAGTAACCAGTATCCATAACCGGTAAGAATATGTATATTTATATATATAAATATACGTATTTTATTTGTATGTGGGTGATCCTTGATTTATATATTGTTATTAGTAGTGTTTTTATAGGTTAAGGATATACTATTAGTATTGGGTTTATTTGCAAGACTTTGGAATTATTTTAGGGACCAAATTGTTATACTTTGAAAGTTTTGGGGGTGAATTCGTAAATACCAAAAATTAACCACTTAGTATAAAAATACACTTTTAAAAACCCTAATTCTCTCATTTTGGTCGAGCTACCCATTTTTAGAGAGAGAAGAGAGAAATAAAGGAGAGAGAAAGAGAAGAAGAAGAAGAAAAAGAAGAAGAAAATGAGAATTTTGGATCTTTAGAGGTATATCACAACTAATTATCAATTTATTGGTGTTAATTAAGTTAATTTCTTTAAGTTTTGATTTCTGGAAATATGTATAATTAAGGATTTGATGTGTATTTCGTTTGATGTTGTGAGAATTGATGATGATCTATAAGATAGTTTGATAAATCATGATGAATTATGGAATTTCTGCTGGATAACCTCTTGATCTAGGAATTTTATAAATTGTTGTGATTCGATTCTAGTTTTGAATTTTGAGTATATGAAATTAGACATGTTTAGGATCATCTGAGACTTTGAATCGACTGAAAATCTCGGAAATTGAATTTGTAGTGAATTTACCAAAATGACCCTGGAATTCTGGAAATTTCCTGTGTAAACAGTATGATACAGTGGAAAATAATTTTTGAGCTGCTGAATGATCTTTAAAAATTATGAATTTGTGGAATATGATAATTTTATATGTCTAATATGATATACTCGGAATTGAGAATTTGGATCAATGTGGTTGAAGTATTATGAATTTCTAAAGTGTATCAGCTCATTGTAGTATTTGATTAACAGATTTTTAAAGTTATGAAATAAAATAGTTTTAAAATACTTTTGGCAGTTATTTGGAAGCCAAATATTTATCATGGACTAAAATATGTGTCAAGAGTAATTATGTGGTAGTTTTATAATTTTTGAGTTAGTATATGATTTTATAAAATTGGGAGATTGAATACTGTTCAGTAAGTATCTTGATCCTGTCAGGTTTGTAGTTTGGATTCGATAGTGTGTATGGAATGGATTGTGTAGGAATTTTGATATAATATTCATATATAAGAAGTATATATGAGTCAAGAATGATATATTCTGATTTCGGAGTAATTGTACATCATTTGATGTATTAGAAATTTTTGTTAAGTGTAAGTGGTCAGAATGACAGGTTTTGAGAAACCAAATATTTAGACCAATTTGATGTGATAAATGCATTGTGTATAATTTTGTAAGCTATTTAAAGTATTTTGTGTGAATTGTGAGGCTTATGAAAGGATTAATCTCCATTGATAGGTTAAGGAGATTTAAGCCTTGTAGCTGAAAGTGTTAAGAGGTAAGTATACTAGACTTTTTACTGGAATCACAATAAACATAGTAAGTGTTATGAATGATTTTGTAAATATGGTTAAGAATATGTTTATGTTATGTCAAAGTATGTTTTGATATGAAATGTAAATATATGTTTATGAATGTGAGCATTGACATTGAGCATGGACATACATGTGTTTTTTGAAAGTGAGCTTTCAAAATAAGATATGTTTAACAAAGAAAGCTTTTGAAGTGTAATATGTCCATGAGAAATATTTTGTGTTTTGAGGGTACTTGAACTCACTATTAACTTAGTAGGCATTTTATGTGATTTGTGGAGCCTTTATGTGTGGCCTTTCCTTCGGGATTGGTATATGTTATGTGTTCCGTATGTAGGGAGGATCCTATTGGTACCTAAAGGAAGTGTGAGTCATCACATTCGTGTGGTGGCGTATTGGTGCATGTGAGAGGACTCACCGATGATCAGGGTGAGGGTTTGGCTTTTACCTTCGGGCATAAGCATTATATGTGTGTAATTTCAAGACCTCACTTGTACTATTCCTCTCATACGGTATGTCACCTACGAGTGACATTTGGCTCATTATGTGATATGTGATATGTAAGTCCTACTAAGTAGTAGTTGAGTGATGGTATTCTTATTATGTGTTTTGAAAGAATGTGTAAGCGCTTACATGATATGTGATTTGATAAGATTATGATTTTGATTGATCACAGCATATCATACATATGCATTGTGTACATATATGTATTTGTATTTGATATATGAAAAACTAGTATGCTTACTGAGTTTTATACTCATTATAGTTTATGGTGATTTCAGGTAAATAAGGTACATGTGTGCTTAGCGGATTTGGCAAGGCTTCTGCTGTTCCTTGGGTTCCCTAAGTTGCTAGGTTGTTGTGTGTTTCATTTGGGGACACGTGGGATAGGATATTTGGTTTGTCCCTATTGAATAAATACTTATGTATTATTTCATTGTGTGTGGATTGGATTTGGTTTAAGTTTTATAAAGTGTGGTTATTGGATGATTTTAAGTAAGAATTTGCAATGGATATATTCTGGGCTCCCGGTAACAAAGTTGCTACTGGTGACGTAGTAGAGTGTTAATCTCTGAGAAAACTCTGCGTATCTCCGGTTTAATAATTGTCCCAGTCATAATTCAATTACTATAATTCTGAAAGAAATTGAAATGAAAGTTGAAAATTTTGTGTAATATTATTTATGAGTGCACATGCAATGAATGAATGTAAGTGATGTCGTGTGTCGGATCTTTTGGGTTTGGGGCGTGACAGCTTTTATTGGTATTAGAGCTAAGATATGATTCTGTAGACTTTTAAGTGTCGAGTCAAGGGAACCGAGCAGATGCCAAATCCTTAGGATTGTATTTGTAGCTTTGTTGTGTAAAAGTTTGACATATTCCTTAAATTTTGTATGATTTTGTGAAGATGACACAGTATCCAAGAGCTGCTAAGATTGTTGTTGTTGTGGATAATGGTACCTTGTGGATCTTAATGTTACCATTTAGATTTTCTTTTAAGTTATGACTAATATGCTTAGTAAGAGTGATGTTGAATATCTTATAATGATAATTTGCATGTGATAGAGCAAATTGAGATAATTTTCTCAATGACAAAATATAGAGAAGTAGAGTATTGAAGACATCAATTGAAACAACTTTTATTGAAAAGGAAAACAACAACACAACAACAATAGCAGCAACAAAAATACAATAGAGGCTACGGAGTGAGATTTAAGTCTATTTTGCGCTTCTTCTGACTGTCATGAGTAGACCAATCTAACTGATGCAATGTTGGATTAGACAGAGGAATAAAAGACTGCAATTGATCAATCAGTTGATCAACAGTTGGAGCTGAAATAAGAATCCGTCGTGCTAGAAGTGGGATGAATTGTGTTCCCGCTGCATAGTCAAGAAAAGATATCAACCCGTCGTAAAAACCATTAACATTTAACAAACCAATGGGTTTTTGGTGGATTTGTAATTGTGCCCATGAGACAATTTGAAAAATTTCCTCCAAGGTCCCGAAACCTCCTGGTAGAGCTATGAAAGCATCCGCATGCCTAAGCATTTGAGCCATTCGCTCGTGCATAGATGAGACTTGTAACTCATCCCCAATTGTTTTTCCTACAATATTTTCAATAGCTAGAGGTTTTGGAATGATACCCAAAACTCGACTACCTTTATTGTGTGCAGCTTTTGCCACAGACCCCATTAACCCTCGGTTACCTCCTCCATATACTAAATGTATATTTCGCTCAGCTAATACCTTACCAAGATTTTCTGCAACTTTTGTAAACTCTTCAGTATTCCCAGGGTTAGATCCACAAAAGACACAAATTTTTGTGAATCGACGAGCTGAGGTTTCCTCCATTGTTATGCTCACCCTAATCTTTGAATATTTTTGAGTTTGTATAAGGATGCAATAATAATGTATTTATAGAGAAACAAATTGATAATAGCTGTGGAGCATATGTGTAAGTATGTTCAAGTATATACGTTTTTCTCAATTCTTGTGAGGTAAAAAGAAAATAATGAGTTTTACTTTATTATTCTATAAGGGACAATAGGCCGCAAAATTTTGAATAAATATTTGTTGATATGTAAGTGTGATAAAAATTGTGTCGGAAGTGTGATAAGTTAGGTAAGATAATTAAGAAAAGTCAATAAAGGCCTATTTCATGGATTTAGGGACTTAGCCATTTTGGCACTAATGGTCGACAATACATCAATGACTTGAAGACTTTTTGAGCTAACAATTGGACTTTGGACATGAGGCCAAATTAACTTTATTAATTACAAAGATTTTGTGGTCTTAACATTAATTTTTGGCCGATAGATTAAAAACAGATATGAAGAAAGATAAAGCACACTTGACATAAAGATAAAGCAGTAATCAGTCTCTCTTTGATGTGATAGAGCAACACGGATCTAGTTTCTGTGAAAATAGAAACAGCAATGTAGGTCAAAATGAGTCTCCTTGGTCGCTTTCATCTGTGTCGTATCCGTGAGAGAGGAACTTATGGAGTTGTTGTTCCCGTACATTGAATGAGGGCTCTAGCGGAGTGGAATGTGGGTCTACCATATCTTGATCTTCTCCAGGTGAGCTGGTCTGGATGAGGGATGTACTGGCTTCCTCTTGGATTTGGGTGTCGGTTGGATAAGGTTGGTAGTCTTGAAAGAGGGATAAGTCAAGATTGGGTTGGTATTGGTCAAGTTCTGTCGGGACAACTGGCTGAGATTGGGTAGGTTCTGTCGGGACAGTTAGCTGAGGCCATTGGTGAAGGTTATCCATTGCTTGTCTGTATCTGGCATAATAAGTCATGTTTGGGATATGGTGATGATGAGTAGAGTAATCTGTATTTCTGAGATGTGAAAGATGATATTTTTGTCTTTGTTGGAATTTGAGTATATTGGCAAAATTCAGGTCTTCTGTAAAGTCAGCTTCCACTTGTTCCCAAGGTGCAGCATCTTCTGGGGAGATCCAAACAGACGGAGGAATTATTTGATTTTCCTGAGCAAGAATTCTTTCAAGTTCTCTCTTTTGCTGAATTACTTCTTCAGGCCAGAGCTTAATTGATCCCTTTAGTGAAAGGGTAAATGTGAAGTAATCCTTAACAGTGGGGTAATAATGAATCTCGTGATCTGAAGTAATCATACCCTTCCGTTGGAGAAGTAAGACTGACCAAAGATGTTGTCTGGGGACTGCAGCATTTGTGTTGTTTGCAATCATGTATTGAAATTTAGTTATCCACCATGTCTTTGGGTAAAACCATTGGAGAAAAATCAGGGCTGGATGATCTTCATCACATTTTTCTAATTTTTGGAGGGTTCTAAGTAATGAGAATTCCATGGCGATTGTATACAGATCCAACAGGTACCATAACAAGTAAAGGACAGGTTTGGACCATTGGGAAAATGGGAAAAAAAGAGTGCAGGTGAAAGAAAGGGTATTCTAAGTTGAACAAAGGGCCACCAAGAACTGTGAGGCCGTGTTCTTGGACTGCTAAGATGGCATAGTGTCTGATGAATTCTTTGGCACGGGAATGGAGTTTTCTGGTTTTGATTAGGTCTGGAAATTGTGGTGGAGAAAAAGGAACAGGAGGAGTTATGATAATGGGATTCATTATGAAGATGGTAAGAAGGTTGGTTTTATTTATTGCTAGAAAAGTGATTATGAGGTTTAGGCTATTTATAGAGTTTTATGAAAGAAAATCAATAATCGTTTTGTCCTTTCCTTTTACGTGGATGACATTAAAGGAATAGTTAAAAGAATCATATTTGCCATCGCAGTAATTGTGCTAGTAGAATCTTTTCTATTTGAAATCGAGCATATTAGAAAAAGCAGACATGTCAATCTCAATGAGAAAATGATGTCCAATAAGGTGGACTATTTTTTTTAAGAGTTAAAGTAAGAGATATAATGTTAAGATCTATAGTTTAAGAATCAGTTGAACTAAAGGTCTTTTTATTAAAGTTGATTTTTGATCGTTTAAGATAATGCTTTCAATATTCTGATTTGAATGACAACTTAGTTGCGTAGAAATACTACATTTTTTTTTTGAATGATATCAAGGTAGTGAATGATATTATGACGTATGAGTATATGTTGAAGGGATTAAAATTTTTAAAGGAGTTAAGAATTTTATGTAAGAGATTAGTATGGGTATTCTACATCTATGTTATTCTTTAATGAATGAAAGGTGAAGTGTATAGATACCCATTAAATATTGAACGAATGGGAAAAAAAAGAATAAAAATATGTGTGTATAATTTTATAAGTCCATAATGTGTGTCATATGTTTATTTTATGGATATATGTTTCGTACTCCTCTCGTATACTCAGCTATGAGCCAACTTAGAGATAATCTAACATATGAATGAGTATTTATTAGGATTTTGGACCACAATGAGCAAATCCTATATACAAGGAAGATTGCTTTGTAAATGTTTTATGAATAAACTATACAGTTGAAAAGGAAAATTGAGATTGAGAAGAAGAAATGAGATCTAAGTATCCTCATCTATGTGCTTAAGTTATGAATTTCGAGGACGAAATTCTTATAAAGAGGGGAGAATTGTAGTAACCAGTATCCATAACCGGTAAGAATATGTATATTTATATATATAAATATACGTATTTTATTTGTATGTGGGTGATCCTTGATTTATATATTGTTATTAGTAGTGTTTTTATAGGTTAAGGATATACTATTAGTATTGGGTTTATTTGCAAGACTTTGGAATTATTTTAGGGACCAAATTGTTATACTTTGAAAGTTTTGGGGGTGAATTCGTAAATACCAAAAATTAACCACTTAGTATAAAAATACACTTTTAAAAACCCTAATTCTCTCATTTTGGTCGAGCTACCCATTTTTAGAGAGAGAAGAGAGAAATAAAGGAGAGAGAAAGAGAAGAAGAAGAAGAAAAAGAAGAAGAAAATGAGAATTTTGGATCTTTAGAGGTATATCACAACTAATTATCAATTTATTGGTGTTAATTAAGTTAATTTCTTTAAGTTTTGATTTCTGGAAATATGTATAATTAAGGATTTGATGTGTATTTCGTTTGATGTTGTGAGAATTGATGATGATCTATAAGATAGTTTGATAAATCATGATGAATTATGGAATTTCTGCTGGATAACCTCTTGATCTAGGAATTTTATAAATTGTTGTGATTCGATTCTAGTTTTGAATTTTGAGTATATGAAATTAGACATGTTTAGGATCATCTGAGACTTTGAATCGACTGAAAATCTCGGAAATTGAATTTGTAGTGAATTTACCAAAATGACCCTGGAATTCTGGAAATTTCCTGTGTAAACAGTATGATACAGTGGAAAATAATTTTTGAGCTGCTGAATGATCTTTAAAAATTATGAATTTGTGGAATATGATAATTTTATATGTCTAATATGATATACTCGGAATTGAGAATTTGGATCAATGTGGTTGAAGTATTATGAATTTCTAAAGTGTATCAGCTCATTGTAGTATTTGATTAACAGATTTTTAAAGTTATGAAATAAAATAGTTTTAAAATACTTTTGGCAGTTATTTGGAAGCCAAATATTTATCATGGACTAAAATATGTGTCAAGAGTAATTATGTGGTAGTTTTATAATTTTTGAGTTAGTATATGATTTTATAAAATTGGGAGATTGAATACTGTTCAGTAAGTATCTTGATCCTGTCAGGTTTGTAGTTTGGATTCGATAGTGTGTATGGAATGGATTGTGTAGGAATTTTGATATAATATTCATATATAAGAAGTATATATGAGTCAAGAATGATATATTCTGATTTCGGAGTAATTGTACATCATTTGATGTATTAGAAATTTTTGTTAAGTGTAAGTGGTCAGAATGACAGGTTTTGAGAAACCAAATATTTAGACCAATTTGATGTGATAAATGCATTGTGTATAATTTTGTAAGCTATTTAAAGTATTTTGTGTGAATTGTGAGGCTTATGAAAGGATTAATCTCCATTGATAGGTTAAGGAGATTTAAGCCTTGTAGCTGAAAGTGTTAAGAGGTAAGTATACTAGACTTTTTACTGGAATCACAATAAACATAGTAAGTGTTATGAATGATTTTGTAAATATGGTTAAGAATATGTTTATGTTATGTCAAAGTATGTTTTGATATGAAATGTAAATATATGTTTATGAATGTGAGCATTGACATTGAGCATGGACATACATGTGTTTTTTGAAAGTGAGCTTTCAAAATAAGATATGTTTAACAAAGAAAGCTTTTGAAGTGTAATATGTCCATGAGAAATATTTTGTGTTTTGAGGGTACTTGAACTCACTATTAACTTAGTAGGCATTTTATGTGATTTGTGGAGCCTTTATGTGTGGCCTTTCCTTCGGGATTGGTATATGTTATGTGTTCCGTATGTAGGGAGGATCCTATTGGTACCTAAAGGAAGTGTGAGTCATCACATTCGTGTGGTGGCGTATTGGTGCATGTGAGAGGACTCACCGATGATCAGGGTGAGGGTTTGGCTTTTACCTTCGGGCATAAGCATTATATGTGTGTAATTTCAAGACCTCACTTGTACTATTCCTCTCATACGGTATGTCACCTACGAGTGACATTTGGCTCATTATGTGATATGTGATATGTAAGTCCTACTAAGTAGTAGTTGAGTGATGGTATTCTTATTATGTGTTTTGAAAGAATGTGTAAGCGCTTACATGATATGTGATTTGATAAGATTATGATTTTGATTGATCACAGCATATCATACATATGCATTGTGTACATATATGTATTTGTATTTGATATATGAAAAACTAGTATGCTTACTGAGTTTTATACTCATTATAGTTTATGGTGATTTCAGGTAAATAAGGTACATGTGTGCTTAGCGGATTTGGCAAGGCTTCTGCTGTTCCTTGGGTTCCCTAAGTTGCTAGGTTGTTGTGTGTTTCATTTGGGGACACGTGGGATAGGATATTTGGTTTGTCCCTATTGAATAAATACTTATGTATTATTTCATTGTGTGTGGATTGGATTTGGTTTAAGTTTTATAAAGTGTGGTTATTGGATGATTTTAAGTAAGAATTTGCAATGGATATATTCTGGGCTCCCGGTAACAAAGTTGCTACTGGTGACGTAGTAGAGTGTTAATCTCTGAGAAAACTCTGCGTATCTCCGGTTTAATAATTGTCCCAGTCATAATTCAATTGCTATAATTCTGAAAGAAATTGAAATGAAAGTTGAAAATTTTGTGTAATATTATTTATGAGTGCACATGCAATGAATGAATGTAAGTGATGTCGTGTGTCGGATCTTTTGGGTCTGGGGCGTGACATAAATTTTTAGTTTGCTGAAATTTCTAAGACTGAACTGTTCAATCCAACATACTGCCCCAGTGCACAATGAGTATACTTTACATTATGAGACTCTTTAGATCTACGCTCAGTTTATTATATGAAACTTCTCCATACATCTATGAATATTGCCCCATATACATGTTACAGATATTATAAAGTAAAGCGTTAGATCATACAAGTTGAGGTTATAACATATTTGTATAATCTCTCAATCAATTAAATATGTAAAAGAGCAGAGACGTAAATCATGATTGTCAAATCTCTATATGTTATACTGTGAACTTATCTTCAGATTCGTATTTCAATAAATAATATTAGCAAATATTTTTGGATATTATTTAATTCTACGAAAAATTCATTTTTTTAGATTTATTGCTTATGGCCATAAGACTGTTTAAAACACAATCTTAGAGCATAAGAATTTATAACTCACCCATTTGAGCTGACGAATCTCATATATACACATACTAGACTCCTTGAGCATTGTACCATACCCAACGACACCCAATGGTCAGATTATGAAAGGTTTCCAACATGTGAAGAACCAAAGTATAGTGGATCACTCACAAGCCCACCATAGCGCCCAGGTCAAAAGATTATGAATACTACTCAACACGAGAAGACCTTTCAATGACGACTTCATAGGATGTTTATTAGTGGTCTTCGTAAGTTTTTTCAGTGCTCAGTCCTCATTGAAGACCTGTATGCCTATACGAGCTTCAACTATGTTCATGGTTTACTAAGACTAACTATCTGGATCGCCAGATATAGGCATACACTGATCTATATTTATAGATTTCACCGATAAACCCCCGCATCAGTAAAATTAGATCAAGAACATGGTGTTTGAGAACATATTTTCATAATGACATTTTCTAGCACAATTTACAACTCTTTACAACTATGTCATTACTAATATATTCTCAAGTTTTTATCCTATTTCAGACAAAGTTCCAACTCTTTAAATTTCGCTAACTGTTAACACTTATAACTCTTAGCGTTGCTAACTCTTAACACTGATCTAAACTCCTTTAGATTATATATGAACTTTTTCAGATCATACAATGTTTAAATGTTACAAACATCTTACCATTTATAATATTAACGATTTTATTAGAAATGATAATTGTATAAATACTATAATTAAATATTTATAAATAACGGGATGACACGTAAGCACAAATCTCAATAACTTGCTCTAATGCCATTCATGATGGTATTTAATATCCATTGACTCTATATGTTTCTCAAACACTTTAAAAGTTAAGGCTTTAAATAGTGGATCCGCTATAATATATAAGGATATTTCCTAGATACTTTTACATCTCCAATAGCTAAGATCTTTCTAATTATATGGTATATTGAATCCACGTGATTAGATTTTTAGTGTGTTTTATAGTTTCTTAGCTTGAGCAATTACCCTATTATTGTTACATTATGGTGGGATAGGATTCATTGACCTTGAAATTTATTTTGAGCTCTTCAACTAACTTGAATATCCACAGAACTTCTTTTTAAGGTTTCTCAAGCTGTAATATATTCTACCTCCAAGGTATAATCAAATGTCGACATTTGAATTACACTCATTCAACTAGTTATGGTACCATTAAGAAGAAAATTGTAACCAGATGTAGATTCTTTTATCATCTGAATCAGACTAGAAGTTTGAGTCTGTATATCCTCTAATTTATAAGTAACTTTCTCCATAAGTCAAAAATGTATCCTTCGTACCTCTCAGGTATAACTGGATATGTTGCATAGACATTCAATGGTAGTTACCTGGATTAGATCGATACTGATTTATAACACTTACAGCCATCAAGATACAGGTTTCGTACATAACATGGTATACGTCAAGGTACCTCTAACTGATGCATGTGATGTATGTTAGACACTCTAACATTTTCATCTTCTTCCTGAGGATATTTCTCTTATAAAAGTGAATGTCATGTCTGAAAGGTACTTTACTATCTCACTGTTATTAAAATTGTACCTTTTTCAGGACTTAGTCTATGTGCAAAGATTGGAGAGCCCTATATACTTCCTAACTCTATCTTTATAAAGCTTTATACCTAGTATAGAGGAAGCCTCTGCCAAATCTTTTATGGAGAAGTTCTTACTCAGATAACTTTTAACTAATTGACTTGCAACATACCAATGCTATTTTCAACAATGAGTATGTTATCCATATAGAGAATTAGAAAGACAATTTATCCTCCTATTGTCTTTTCTAAACACATGCTTTCTCTTCGTTCTTAATAAAATCAGACTCTCTGATTACCTCATCAAAATAAAAATTTTAGTATGCTATAAGAGCCGACAAAATTCAAAATGATTTTAGCATAAGTATTGGTGTAAAAGTTTCCTCATAATCGATCTAGATTGATGAGTGTAAACTTTTGCACCAATTGGGCCCACGCTTTCTATGCGTAAATTCATTTACAATCAATAGGAATAATTCCTAGGGAAAGCACAACAAAGTTATAGACTTGATTGTCATGTTTAGAGTTAATTTCAAATTTCATGGCATCTTGACATTTTCCCTAAACGATGTTTAACACTATCTTTCTATAAGTTATAGGATCATTTTCTTCAACTAAGAAAATACTAAGAGCATATTTAAGGTATCAAACATACCTAACAAGTAGCATTGATATCCTTTTCGGCCTATGGGAAGAGAGTGTTCAAAGTATTTCACTCAATTAACTTTTTAGTTCACCATCAGTTCATTTTGATCCCGATTGACTTTATAAAGTTTAACCTATTTTTTTTAATCCCTACTACCTATGAAACTATTTCTCTAGAAAGTGGTATTACGAGTAACAAATATATTTCGTTTCTCTTGATCATACAACTGATATCCCATTGAATACTTAGGATATTTAATGAACTGATACTGTTGAAGGCGGATCTAAGACACGTGGATGTATGCATGTGCAATTGTATCTATTGCCTAAATACATATCAAATACATATTTAAGTCTGACAGAAGCATGAAACTTGCAATAAACACAATAGATAAAATATATTAATCACATTAATATATTTATAGGATAGAAAACTCACCAAAATGTGTAACATTATACACATATATCCCTGGAGTCTGCATAGAGACCAACTTGCGGTCAGTTATAGTCACCAACACGGCGGGCTTGGTAAGTTAGAACAACAACCCCATATCTAGCACGAGATTAACTCTTAATCCCTAAAATGATCGGTGTGTATTTTTCATCCTTTTCTCCAAAAGAATAAGAAATGGAGAATGAAGCAATTCATAATTGCTTCCAAAACATCACAGAAAAAAATGAAACAATTTCATTTTTTTCATTTTTTTTCTTTTTCTTCTTTTTTCTCTCTTCTTCTTTTTCCATTTCTCTTAGCCAAAAAATGGCCACACATACTTGCACACACTCACTTTCTCTCTTTCTTTCTTTATATATATATATAAAATAAAATAATAATATATAATATAATATAAATAATAATATATTATATTATATAATATAATAAAAGAGATATTTTAATTATTTAACTATTAAATAATCAAAGTGAGAAACGGTCATTTTGCCCCTCATGAATAGTTACCAAGTTTACCTCTTAGTGAGTCCCACCAAATTCCACACTTAGGTAAACTCAACTGAGGGTCCACAATACACCACGTGTCATAATACAATTAGTAAATAATAATTATTAACTAATTGTTGTATTTAACACTTAAAAATAGATACGCACGCATTTATGTAGTATTGCTGAATATTGCTAGATTAAACAATTTAATCTGGCACGGTGCCCTAGTGCACAACGAGTACACTCTATATCGCGGGACTCCCTAGGTCCTACGCCCGATTCATCAGAGGAAACTATTCCATGAGTCCGTGAGCAATGCTCCACGCACACGTCACGGATATATAAATTAATGCGTTGAACCATGCAAGTTGAGGTTACAACGCATACATATAATCCTCCCGTCATGATATCCTGGATGTGCAAGGGATATATATTATCACCGTCAAATCCTCTTGTGCTTATCTATGTCCTATCTCTAGACTTGTATCTCACTGAACAATATGTACAAACTTCTTTGCTATATTATTTCACCCTGGCGGAACTCTTTTTCGGGATTATTGCTTGTGGCCACAAGGCTTTCTGAGATACACTCTTGAAGCATTTGGATATCTAACTCCATATAAGAGCTGACGGATCCCATATCTGTACGCACCAGACTCCATAAGCATCGCACCATACCCAGTGACACCCAACGGTCACACCATGAAAGGTCTATGACATGCGTGGAACCAAAGTATGGTGGATCACTTATAAGCCCACCGTGGCATTCATGTCAAAGGACTACGTATATTACTCAACTCGAGAGGACCCTCCGTTGACGGCTTACATTGGGTGTCTATCGGAGGCCTCATGAGTTTGTCCCATATCCAGTCCTAACTAGATACCTATATGTCAATACGAGCTCCAAGCTCACGGTCGGCTAGGAACGACTGTCACGCCCCAGACCCAAAAGATCTGACACACGACATCACTTATATTCATTCAATAATACTTAAACATTCATTTTAATTTCTTTCAGAATTATAGTAATTCAATTATGACTGGGACAATTAGTAAATCGGAGATACGCAGAGTTTTCTCAGAGATTAACACTCTACTACGTCACCAGTAGCAACTTTATTACCAGAAGCCCAGAATATATTCATTGCAAATTCTTACTTAAAATCAATCCATTACTACACTTGGTGAAACTTAAACTAAATCCAACCACACACAATAAAATAATACATAAGTATTTATTCACTAGGGACAAATCAAATATCTTATCCCACGTGTCCCCAAATGAAACACTTAGCAACCTAATAACTTAGGGAACCCAAGGAACAGCAGAAGCCTTGCCAAATCCGCCAAGCACACATGTACCTTATTTACCTGAAATCACCATAAACTATAATGAGTATAAAACTCAGTAAGCATACTAGTTTTTCATATATCAAATACAAATACATATATGTACACAATGCATATGTATGATATGCTGTGATCAATCAAAATCATAATCTTATCAAATCACATATCATGTAAGCGCTTACACATTCTTTCAAAACACATAATAGGAATACCATTACTCGACTACTACTTAGTAGGACTTACATATCACATATCACATAATGAGCCAAATGTCACTCATAGGTGACATACCGTATGAGAGGAATAGTACAAGTGAGGTCTTTAAATCACACATATATAACGCTTATGCCCGAAGGTAAAAGCCAAACCCTCACCCTGATCATCGGTGAGTCCTCTCACATGTACCAATACGTCACCACACGAATGTGATGACTCACACTTCCTTTAGGTACCAATAGGATCCTCCATACATACGGAACACATAACATATACCAATCCCGAAGGAAAGGCCACACATAAAGGCTCCACAAATCACATAAAATTCCTACTAAGTTAACAGTGAGTTCAAGTACCCTCAAATCACAAAATATTTCTCATGGACATATTACACTTCAAAAGCTTTCTTTGTTAAACGCATCTTATTTTGGGAAGCTCACTTTCAAAAACACATGTATGTCCATGCTCAATGTCAATGCTCACATTCATAAACATATATTCACATTTCATATCAAAATATACTTTGACATATCATAAACATATTCTTAACCCCATTTACAAAATCATACAAAACAATTATTATGTTTATTGTGATTCCAGTAGTAAGTCTAGTATACTTACCTCTTAACACTTTCAGCTACAAGGCTTAAATCTCCTTAACCTATCAATGGAGATTAATCCTTTCATAAGCCTCACAATTCACACAAAATACTTTAAATAGCTTACAAAATTATACACAATGCATTTATCACATCAAATTGGTCTAAATATTTGGTTTCTCAAAACCTGTCATTCTGATCACTTACACTTAACAAAAATTTCTAATACATCAAATGATGTCCAATTACTCCAAAATCAGAATATACCATTCTTGACTCATATATCCTTCTTATATATGAATATTATATCAAATTTCCTACACAATCCATTCCATACACACCATCGAATCCAAACTACAAACCTGACAGGATCAAGATACTTACTGAACAGTATTCAATCTCCCAATTTTATAAAATCATATACTAACTAAAAAATTATAAAACTATCAAATAATTACTCTTAACACATATCTCAGTCCATAATAAATATTTCACTTCCAAATCACTGCCAAAAATATTTTAAAACTATTTTATTCTATAACTTTAAAAATCTGTTAATCAAATATTGCAATGAGCTGATACACTTTAGAAATTCATAACACTTCAACCACATTGATCTAAATTCTCAATTCCGAGTATATCATATTAGACATATAAACTTATCATATTCCACAAATTCATAATTTTTGAAGATCATTCAGTAGGACAAAAATTATTTTTCACTGTACTATACTGTTTACACAGGAAATTTCCAGAATTTCAAGGTCATTTTGGTAAATTCACTATAAATTCAATTTCCAGAATTTTCAATTGATTCAAAGTCTCAGATGATCCTTAACATGTCTAATTTCATATACTCAAAATTCAAAACTAGAATCGAATCACAAAAATTTATAAAATTCTTGGATCAAGAGACTATCAAGCAGAAATTCTACAATCCATCATGATTTATCAAACTATCTTATAGATCATCATCAATTCTCAAAATATCATACGAAATACACATCAAATCCTCAATTATACATATTTCCAGAAATCAAAACTTAAAGAAATTAACATAATTAACACCAATAAATTGAGAAATAGTTGTGATATACCTCTTAAAATCCAAAATTCCAATTTCTTCTTCTTTTTCTTCTCTTTCTCTCTCCTTTATTTCTCTCTTCTCTCTCTAAAAATGGGTAGCTCGACCAAAATGAGAGAATTAGGGTTTTTAAAAGTGTATTTTTATACTAAGTGGTTAATTTTTGGTATTTACAAATTTACCCCCAAAACTTTCAAAGTATTACAATTTGGTCCCTAAAATAAATCTAAAGTCTTGCAATTAAACCCAATGTTAATAGTATGACCTTAACCTATACAAACACTACTAATAACAATATATAAATCAAATATCCCCTACATACAAATAAAATACGTATATTTATACATATATAAATATTTATTATTACCGGTTGTAGATACTGGTTACTACAACGACCATCTATACCCTATAAGTACGACTGTTCGTAAAATTATACATACGTGAATTTGTAACCGCAAGTTCACGAGTTGTGAGCAAGTAATAAAGTGATGAGTGAGTATCGTTCTCACGAGGATTGTGTCCTTAAAGTGATGCTAAGTACTATGATATTGGTAACCTAACTTTATCTAGACTAATTTAAAGGGTAAGATGAATTATTGAATTAAAAATAACTTAAAACTAGATTCTTGGTAAAATAAAGATATGAGAGATGGGGGTTCTAGGGACTTAATTTTCCTGTATTGTTTCTATGCTCTTTGTCATTAGTGATCAATAACTAATCTAATGTATTCATTAATCAATGGCTTAAAAATAATCTCATTCCCTCTCCTGAGTGCCGAATGAGACTTTATACATACACAAACAAGTTGATATCCCTATCTAACCCGTTATACATACACGCATTAAGCTATCCTTATGTGACTACCCTAAGTTCATTAGTCTCCCAATTCAACAAACTTAAAGCTATGCCTTTTACAACCAACATATGGATTAAACTTTCTCAAGCACATAACTCAAATGTTTAATTCATCCAATCCATTTCTCAATGCAATTAGAAGCATTAAGCACATAAAAGGCATAAATGAATAAGCATTAAATAGTTATTAATCACAAAATAACATCAATACATAGAGTCCAATAGAGTTCTATCAAGCCCTAGAACATAGAATCTAACAACAAAATGATAATCTTGCAATATTATGAATTCTATAAAAATGAGATCCTAGAGCATTGATTTCATTCTATTCTTCCTATGTTCTTCCTATCTAGCATTTCGTTTAATTCATTAATCAAGGGTTTAAGACTAATCTCATTCCCTCTCTCGAGTGCCGAATGAGATACTATGCATACATATTCAAGTTGATATCCCTATCTAACTTGTTTACATATACATGCATTACGCAACCCTTAAATTAATTACCCAAAGATTAATTTCATTACCTTTCTCGAGCGTCAAATAAAATTCTAGGCATAATGGCACACCCAAAGTGTTCTCACACATTTTATCAAACACTTGGAGTGCACCACATGCAATCCTTAAGAAAACCATGGTAATTACCTAAGTGTTATTAGCCTCCCAACTCAATAACAACCTAAGGCTATATTTCTCCCGAATCCAATAAATGGGTCAAGCTCTCCCAAGCATCAATCCATAAATTCACAACAACCAATTCATTTTTCAATCAATCGAAAGCATTAAGCATAGAGAAACATAAATGGATTACATGAAAATATACTAAATCATCCAAACATAATATAAATAAAACTATATCAAGTCTTAGAATCAATTTTAATCACATAAAAAATCCAACCATAACTAAAATTATCAAGAAATCCATAGATATAAACATTATTCAAAGTTGGAAATTTAAACAAAAGAGAAAATACAAAGAAAAGAAAGAGAAAATCGAATTTGGGGATGCCTTCAAGGTTTCAATCCTTCAAATATCTTCAATGATGCTCAAGAAACCTTAGAGACATCATTTCTTCTCTTCAAATTTGAGCTCAAGCCTTATTCTATTTTGCAAATTTCGTGCCTCCCTTTTGATTGTGTGAAAAATGGCTAAAGAGTATATTTATAAGTTTCAAATTAGGGTAAGAAAAATGGGGTTAAAACAGGTTGTGGCGCCTGGGCGCCACATTTTGGTGAACGAGCGCCAAGCATTTTGGCGCTTGGGTGCCACTTTTCAGCGCTAGGGCGCCGAACACTATTGCTGTCACTGTAGCAGCACTGTTCATCGACATTGTTTATTGCACTGTAGCATTTTTTATATCTTTGGTTTGTTTTCTTTGAATTTTCATCCCAAATAGCTCCATTAACTTGAAACTTACAAAATAAAATTAATATATATATAAAAATCCATAAATTCACATTCAAAATGAGCAATTATCAAATTAAGAGGGATATAATATCATATATAAAATGCACTTATCAACGACATATGTTGTTCTATATAAAAAGGTATCCACCGACAGACCCGCATCGACAGAAATATATCAGAGACAATTATTTGAGAACATACTTGTGTAACTTGCATTTCCTGACACCCGATTATAACTCTTACAACTATGCAGTTACTAGTATATTTTCAGGTATATATCCCATTACAGACAAGGCTTAAACTCTTGGATATGCTGAGTATGACAACCAGCTAACACTTAGCTGTGCTAACATTTAGCATTTATATCTCTCAGCGTGGCTAACTATGAGCCCTTATCAAAACTCTTTTAGATCTGATCCAAACTTCTTCAGATCTACAATGTCTGTAACGTTACATGCATAATACCATATAAATCGGTATTAGCGATTTAATGAGAATGTATACTTGTATCAATATACAAGTATATATACATTCAGGGATGGCACGTAGGCACTAACCCTAACAGATACTTAAATCCATCAGGTGCAAATTTATCTAGTTGCATAATTCTTAAGTAGGATAACCTCAAATCTTAACATACTTAAAACTTGCTTTCCTTTCAGTCTCTATCTCATATGTTATAGAAGGAATAACTTTTGATAAAACTTTGTTCAATAAGTGAATAGTAATTTCTAGAGCATAATCCTCATTCATATTTTTAAAGATTGGTGAAGTTCAACATCGTTCGAATCATATCTCATAAAGTTTAATTTCTCCATTTCAAAACACATTTGTGTTGACGAGTACTTGAAGAACTATATTGAGCGAGAATCCCATTATCTTTTAAATAATCTAAAAATTCACTGCTCATGTATTCACCGCCTCATTTGATTGAAGGCATTTAATATACTTTTTGGTTTGTTTCTCTACTTCAAATCGAAACTCTTTGAACTTTTTATAAGTTTCTAACTTATATTTCATAAGAAATGCATATTCAATTCGTGAAAGATCATCGATAAAGACTATAAAGTATCAAAACTCACCCATTGCAGTATGAATCATTAGACCGTATATATTACTATGTACAAATTTCAATAAATCAGTGGCGCAATGTCCAACACCAGTAAAAAGCGATTTGGTTACTTTTCCTTGAATACAAGATTCATAAACTAGATAAGGTTCCAAGGTTAGATTAAGTATCTGATCATCCTTAACCAGACGGGATAGTCATCTCACACTTACATGATCTAATCACTTATGCCACAATTCGTTATTATTCAAAGTTTCCAAACTACTATTTGTTATGTTAAACTATAAATTTTAAGACATTTCCTATTATATGTAAGATATAATGGTCATTCATTCACTGACACTCAGTTAGCAAAATATTATCATTATCATATAACATAAGGAACTATTCCTAATATATTTATAATAACCTTCTTTGTCTAACACATGAAGTGATATATTTCGCCTAATAATATTTGGCACAAAATAGTAATCGTATGATATAATGTTTGTACTAGAATGGAGAAGTGACGTAAAAGTCCTAACAACTACTACGTATAGAAAATCTCTATTTCCTACGCGAAGCTACGCTTATCTTTTAATAGTTTCTTAGCATTGCTCAAATCATATAACACCTTACAGATGTGAAAAGGACAAGTGGTATCTCATACCTATGCACCTCTTAGCATTATATGCATATGAAATATCAATGATTGGTAAATAAATATCTAAGAGGTCTATCTTTTTTAAATTAAGGTTCTTGGAACAATAATGCTTACTATTTTTGTAGTAACCAGTATCCATAACCGGTAAGAATATGTATATTTATATATATAAATATACGTATTTTATTTGTATGTGGGTGATCCTTGATTTATATATTGTCATTAGTAGTGTTTTTATAGGTTAAGGATATACTATTAGTATTGGGTTTATTTGCAAGACTTTGGAATTATTTTAGGGACCAAATTGTTATACTTTGAAAGTTTTAGGGGTAAATTTGTAAATACCAAAAATTAGCCTCTTAGTATAAAAATACACTTTTGAACCCTAATTTACCATTTTTAGGTCGAGCTACCCATTTTAAGAGAGAGAAGAGAGAAATAGAGGAGAGAGAAAGAGGAGAAGAAGAAGAAAAAGAAGAAGAAATTGGAATTTTGAATTTCAAGAGGTATATCATACGTATTTCTCAATTTATTGGTATTAATTAAGTTAATTCCTTTAAGTTTTGATTTCTGAAAATATGTATAATTGAGGATTTGTTGTGTATTTCGTAAGATCATATGAGAATTGATGATGATCTATAAGATAGTTTGATAAATCATGATGAATTGTGGAATTTCTGCTGGATAACCTCTTGATCTAGGAATTTTATAAATTGTTGTGATTCGATTCTGGTTTTTAATTTTGAGTATATGAAATTAGACATGTTAAGGATCATCTGAGACTTTGAATCGATTGAAAATTCTGGAAATTGAATTTATAGTGAATTTACCAAAATGACCCTGAAATTCTGGAAATTTCCTGTGTAAACAGTATAGTACAGTGAAAAATAATTTTTGTCCTACTGAATGATCTTAAAAAATTATGAATTTGTGGAATATGATAATTTTATATGTCTAATATGATATACTCGGAATTGAGAATTTAGATCAATGTGGTTTAAGTGTTATGAATTTCTAAAGTGTATCAGCTCATTGCAATATTTGATTAACAGATTTTTAAAGTTATAGAATAAAATAGTTTTAAAATACTTTTGGCAGTGATTTGGAAGTGAAATATTTATTATGGACTGAGATATGTGTTAAGAGTAATTATAGGGTATTTTTATAATTTTTGAGTTAGTATATGATTTTATAAAATTGGGAGATTGAATACTGTTCAGTAAGTATCTTGATCCTGTCAGGTTTGTAGTTTGGATTCGATGGTGTGTATGGAATGGATTGTGTAGGAATTTTGATATAATATTCATATATAAGAAGTATATATGAGTCAAGAATGATATATTCTGATTTCGGAGTAATTGGACATCATTTGATGTATTAGAAAATTTTGTTAAGTGTAAGTGGTCAGAATGACAGGTTTTGAGAAACCAAGTTTTTAGACTAATTTGATGTGATAAATGCATTGTGTATAATTTTGTAAGCTATTTAAAGTATTTTGTGTGAATTGTGAGGCTTATGAAAGGATTAATCTACATTGATAGGTTAAGGAGATTTAAGCCTTGTAGCTGAAAGTGTTAAGAGGTAAGTATACTAGACTTTTTACTGAAATCACAATAAACATAGTAATTGTTTTGTATGATTTTGCAAATGGGGTTAAGAATATGTTTATGATATGTCAAAGTATATTTTGATATGAAATGTGAATATATGTTTATGAATGTGAGCATTGACATTGAGCATGGACATACATGTGTTTTTGAAAGTGAGCTTTCCAAAATAAGATGCGTTTAACAATGAAAGCTTTTGAAGTGTAATATGTCCATGAGAAATATTTTGTGATTTGAGGGTACTTGAACTCACTGTTAACTTAGTAGGCATTTTATGTGATTTGTGGAGCCTTTATGTGTGGCCTTTCCTTTGGGATTGGTATATGTTATGTGTTCCGTATGTAGGGAGGATCCTATTGGTACCTAAAGGAAGAGTGAGTCATCACATTCGTGTGATGGCGTATTGGTGCATGTGAGAGGACTCACCGATGATCAGGGTGAGGGTTTGGCTTTTACCTTCGGGCATAAGCATTATATATGTGTTATTCAAGACCTCACTTGTACTATTCCTCTCATACGGTATGTCACCTACGAGTGACATTTGGCTCATTATGTGATATGTGATATGTAAGTCCTACTAAGTAGTAGTTGAGTGATGGTATTCCTATTATGTGTTTTGAAAGAATGTGTAAGCGCTTACATGATATGTGATTTGATAAGATTATGATTTTGATTGATCACAGCATATCATACATATGCATTGTGTACGTATATGTATTTGTATTTGATATATGAAAAACTAGTATGCTTACTGAGTTTTATACTCATTATAGTTTATGGTGATTTCAGGTAAATAAGGTACATGTGTGCTTAGCGGATTTGGCAAGGCTTCTGTTGTTCCTTGGGTTCCCTAAGTTGTTAGGTTGCTAAGTGTTTCATTTGGGGACACGTGGGATAAGATATTTGATTTGTCCCTATTGAATAAATACTTATGTATTATTTTATTGTGTGTGATTGGATTTAGTTTAAGTTTCACCAAGTGTAGTAATGGATTGATTTTAAGTAAGAATTTACAATGAATATATTCTGGGCTTCCGGTAACAAAGTTGCTACTGGTGACGTAGTAGAGTGTTAATCTCTGAGAAAACTCTGCGTATCTCCGGTTTACTAATTGTCCCAGTCATAATTCAATTGCTATAATTCTGAAAGAAATTAAAATGAATGTTTAAGTATTATTGAATGAATGTAAGTGATGTCGTGTGTCAGATCTTTTGGGTCTGGGGCGTGACAGCTTTTATTGGTATCAGAGCTAAGATATGATTCTGTAGACTTTTAAGTGTCGAGTCAAGGGAACCGAGCAGATGCCAAATCCTTAGGATTGTATTTGTAGCTTTGTTATGTAAAAGTTTGACATATTCCTTAAATTTTGTATGATTTTGTAAAGATGACACAGTATCCAAGAGCTGCTAAGATTGTTGTTGTTGTGGATAATGGTACCTTGCGGATCTTAATGTTACCATTTAGATTTTCTTTTAAGTTATGACTAATATGCTTAGTAAGAGTGATGTTGAATATCTTATAATGATAATTTGCATGTGATAGAGCAAATTGAGATAATTTTCTCAATGACAAAATATAAAGAAGTAGAATATTGAAGACATCAATTGAAACAACTTTTATTGAAAAGGAAAACAACAACACAACAACAATAGCAGCAACAAAAATACAATAGAGGCTACGGAGTGAGATTTAAGTCTATTTTGCGCTTCTTCTGACTGTCATGAGTAGACCAATCTAACTGATGCAATGTTGGATTAGACAGAGGAATAAAAGACTGCAATTGATCAATCAGTTGATCAACAGTTGGAGCTGAAATAAGAATTCGTCGTGCTAGAAGTGGGATGAATTGTGTTCCCGCTGCATAGTCAAGAAAAGATATCAACCCGTCGTAAAAACCATTAACATTTAACAAACCAATGGGTTTTTGGTGGATTTGTAATTGTGCCCATGAGACAATTTGAAAAATTTCCTCCAAGGTCCCAAAACCTCCTGGTAGAGCTATGAAAGCATCCGCATGCCTAAGCATTTGAGCCATTCGTTCGTGCATAGATGAGACTTGTAACTCATCCCCAACTGTTTTTCCTACAATATTTTCAATAGCTAGAGGTTTTGGAATGATACCCAAAACTCGACTACCTTTATTGTATGCAGCTTTTGCCACAGACCCCATTAGCCCTCGGTTACCTCCTCCATATACTAAATGTATATTTCGCTCAGCTAATACCTTACCAAGATTTTCTGCAACTTTTGTAAACTCTTCAGTATTCCCAAGGTTAGATCCACAAAAGACACAAATTTTTGTGAATCGACGAGCTGAGGTTTCCTTCATTGTTATGCTCACCCTAATCTTTGAATATTTTCGAGTTTGTATAAGGATGCAATAATAATGTATTTATAGAGAAACAAATTGATAATAGCTGTGGAGCATATGTATAAGTATGTTCAAGTATATATTTTTCTCGATTCTTGTGAGGTAAAACAAAAAAAAAGAGAATGAGTTTTACTTTATCATTTTATAAGGGACAATAGGTCGCAAAATCTTGAGTAAATATATGTTGATATGTAAGTGTGATAAAAATTGTGTCGGAAGTGTGATAAGTTAGGTAAGATAATTAAGAAAAGTCAATAAAGGCCTATTTCATAGATTTAGGGACTTAGCCATTTTGGCACTAATGGTCGATAATGCATCAATGACTTGAAGACTTTTTGAGCTAACAATTGGACTTTGGACATGAGGCCAAATTAACTTTATTAATTACAAAGATTTTGTGGTCTTAACATTGATTTTTGGCCGATAGATTAAAAGCAGATATGAAGAAAGATAAAGCACACTTGACATAAAGATAAAGCAGTAATCAGTCTCTCTTTGATGTGATAGAGCAACACGGATCTAGTTTCTGTGAAAATAGAAATAGCAATGTAGGTCAAAATGAGTCTCCTTGGTCGCTTTCATCTGTGTCGTATCCGTGAGAGAGGAACTTATGGAGTTGTTGTTCCCATACATTGAATGAGGGCTCTGGCGGAGTGGAATGTGGGTCTACCATATCTTGATCTTCTGCAGGTAAGCTGGTTTGGATGAGGGATGTACTGGCTTCCTCTTGGATTTGGGTGTCGGTTGGATAAGGTTGGGAGTCTTGAAAGAGGGATAAGTCAAGATTGGGTTGGTGTTGGTCAGGTTCTGTCGGGACAACTGGCTGAGATTGAGTAGGTTCTGTCGGGACAGGTGGCTGAGGCCATTGGTGAAGGTTATCGATTTCTTGTCTATATCTGGCATAATAAGTCATGTTTGGGATATGGTGATGGTGGGTAGAGTAATTTGTATTTCTATGATGTGAAAGATGATGTTTTTGTCTTTGTTGGAATTTGAGTATATTAGCAAAATTCAGTTCTTCTGCAAAGTCATCTTCAACCTGTTCCCAAGGTGCAGCATCTTCTGGGGAGATCCAAACGGATGGAGGAATTATCTGGTTTTCTTGAGCAAGAATCCTTTCAAGTTCTCTCTTTTGTTGGATTACTTCTTCAGGCCAGAGCTTAATTGATCCATTTAGTGAAAGGGTAAAGGTGAGGTAATCCTTGACAATAGGGTAATAATGGATTTCATGATCTGAAACAATCATACCCTTTCGTTAGAGAAGTAAAGCAGACCAAAGATGTTGTCTAGGGACTGTAGCATTTGTGTTGTTTGCAATCATGTGTTGAAATTTAGTTATCCACCATGTCTTTGGGTAAAACCATTGGAGAAAAATCAGGGCTGGATGATCTTCATCACATTTTTCTAATTTTTGGACGGTTCTAAGTAATGGGAATTCCATGGCGATTGTATACAGATCCAACAGGTACCATAACAAGTAAAGGACAGATTTGGACCATTGGGAAAATGGGAAAAAATAGTGCAGGTGAAAGAAAGGGTATTCCAAGTTGAACGAAGGGCCACCAAGAACTGTGAAGCCGTGTTCTTGGACTGCCAAGATGGCATAGTGTCTGATGAATTCTTTGGCACGGGAATGGAGTGTTCTGGTTCTGATTAGGTCTGAAAATTGTGGTGGAGTAAAAGGAACATGAAGAGTTATGATAATAGGATTCATTATGAAGATGGTATGAGGGTTGGTTTTCTTTATTGCTAGAAAAGTGATTATGAGGTTTAGGCTATTTATAGAGTTTTGTGAAAGAAAATCAATAATCATTTTGTTCTTTCCTTTTCCGTGGATGACGTTAAAGGAATAGTTGAAAAACCATATTTGCCATCGCAGTAATTGTGCTAGTGCAATCTTTTCTGTTTGAAACTGAGCATATTAGAAAAAAAAAAAAGCAGACATGTCAGTCTCAATGAGAAAATGATGTCCAATAAGGTGGACTATTTTTTTTTAAAGAGTTAGAGTAAGAAATATAATGTTAAGATCTATAATTTAAGAATCAATTGAACTAAAGATCTTTTAATTGAAGTTGATTTTTGATCGTTTAAGATAATGCCTTCAATATTCTGATTTGAATGACAACTTAGTTGTGTAGAAATGCTACATTTTTTTTATGATATCAAGGTAGTGAATGATATTATGACGTATGAGTATATGTTGAAGGGATTAAAATTTTCAGAGGAGTTAAGAATTTTATTTAAGAGATTAGTATGGGTATTCTACATCTATATTATTCTTTAATGAATAAAAGGTGAAGTGTATAGATGCACATTAAATATTGAACGAATGAGAGAAAAGAATAAAAATATGTGTGTATAATTTTATAAGTCCATAATGTGTGTCATGTGTTTATTTTATAGATGAATGTTTCGTACTTCTCTCACAGACTAAGTTATGAGCAAATCTTATATACCAAAAAGATTGCTTTGTAAATGTTTTATGAATAAACCATACTGTTGAAAAGGCAACTTGGGAATGAGAATAAGAAATGAGATCTAAGTATCCTCATCTATGTGCTTAAGTTATGAATTTCGAGGACGAAATTCTTATAAGGAGTGGAGAATTGTAGTAACCAGTATCCATAACCGGTAAGAATATGTATATTTATATATATAAATATACGTATTTTATTTGTATGTGGGTGATCCTTGATTTATATATTGTTATTAGTAGTGTTTTTATAGGTTAAGGATATACTATTAGTATTGGGTTTATTTGCAAGACTTTGGAATTATTTTAGGGACCAAATTGTTATACTTTGAAAGTTTTAGGGGTAAATTTGTAAATACCAAAAATTAGCCTCTTAGTATAAAAATACACTTTTGAACCCTAATTTACCATTTTTAGGTCGAGCTACCCATTTTAAGAGAGAGAAGAGAGAAATAGAGGAGAGAGAAAGAGGAGAAGAAGAAGAAAAAGAAGAAGAAATTGGAATTTTGAATTTCAAGAGGTATATCATACGTATTTCTCAATTTATTGGTATTAATTAAGTTAATTCCTTTAAGTTTTGATTTCTGAAAATATGTATAATTGAGGATTTGTTGTGTATTTCGTAAGATCATATGAGAATTGATGATGATCTATAAGATAGTTTGATAAATCATGATGAATTGTGGAATTTCTGCTGGATAACCTCTTGATCTAGGAATTTTATAAATTGTTGTGATTCGATTCTGGTTTTTAATTTTGAGTATATGAAATTAGACATGTTAAGGATCATCTGAGACTTTGAATCGATTGAAAATTCTGGAAATTGAATTTATAGTGAATTTACCAAAATGACCCTGAAATTCTGGAAATTTCCTGTGTAAACAGTATAGTACAGTGAAAAATAATTTTTGTCCTACTGAATGATCTTAAAAAATTATGAATTTGTGGAATATGATAATTTTATATGTCTAATATGATATACTCGGAATTGAGAATTTAGATCAATGTGGTTTAAGTGTTATGAATTTCTAAAGTGTATCAGCTCATTGCAATATTTGATTAACAGATTTTTAAAGTTATAGAATAAAATAGTTTTAAAATACTTTTGGCAGTGATTTGGAAGTGAAATATTTATTATGGACTGAGATATGTGTTAAGAGTAATTATAGGGTATTTTTATAATTTTTGAGTTAGTATATGATTTTATAAAATTGGGAGATTGAATACTGTTCAGTAAGTATCTTGATCCTGTCAGGTTTGTAGTTTGGATTCGATGGTGTGTATGGAATGGATTGTGTAGGAATTTTGATATAATATTCATATATAAGAAGTATATATGAGTCAAGAATGATATATTCTGATTTCGGAGTAATTGGACATCATTTGATGTATTAGAAAATTTTGTTAAGTGTAAGTGGTCAGAATGACAGGTTTTGAGAAACCAAGTTTTTAGACTAATTTGATGTGATAAATGCATTGTGTATAATTTTGTAAGCTATTTAAAGTATTTTGTGTGAATTGTGAGGCTTATGAAAGGATTAATCTCCATTGATAGGTTAAGGAGATTTAAGCCTTGTAGCTGAAAGTGTTAAGAGGTAAGTATACTAGACTTTTTACTGAAATCACAATAAACATAGTAATTGTTTTGTATGATTTTGCAAATGGGGTTAAGAATATGTTTATGATATGTCAAAGTATATTTTGATATGAAATGTGAATATATGTTTATGAATGTGAGCATTGACATTGAGCATGGACATACATGTGTTTTTGAAAGTGAGCTTTCCAAAATAAGATGCGTTTAACAAAGAAAGCTTTTGAAGTGTAATATGTCCATGAGAAATATTTTGTGATTTGAGGGTACTTGAACTCACTGTTAACTTAGTAGGCATTTTATGTGATTTGTGGAGCCTTTATGTGTGGCCTTTCCTTTGGGATTGGTATATGTTATGTGTTCCGTATGTAGGGAGGATCCTATTGGTACCTAAAGGAAGAGTGAGTCATCACATTCGTGTGGTGGCGTATTGGTGCATGTGAGAGGACTCACCGATGATCAGAGTGAGGGTTTGGCTTTTACCTTCGGGCATAAGCATTATATATGTGTTATTCAAGACCTCACTTGTACTATTCCTCTCATACGGTATGTCACCTACGAGTGACATTTGGCTCATTATGTGATATGTGATATGTAAGTCCTACTAAGTAGTAGTTGAGTGATGGTATTCCTATTATGTGTTTTGAAAGAATGTGTAAGCGCTTACATGATATGTGATTTGATAAGATTATGATTTTGATTGATCACAGCATATCATACATATGCATTGTGTACGTATATGTATTTGTATTTGATATATGAAAAACTAGTATGCTTACTGAGTTTTATACTCATTATAGTTTATGGTGATTTCAGGTAAATAAGGTACATGTGTGCTTAGCGGATTTGGCAAGGCTTCTGTTGTTCCTTGGGTTCCCTAAGTTGTTAGGTTGCTAAGTGTTTCATTTGGGGACACGTGGGATAAGATATTTGATTTGTCCCTATTGAATAAATACTTATGTATTATTTTATTGTGTGTGATTGGATTTAGTTTAAGTTTCACCAAGTGTAGTAATGGATTGATTTTAAGTAAGAATTTACAATGAATATATTCTGGGCTTCCGGTAACAAAGTTGCTACTGGTGACGTAGTAGAGTGTTAATCTCTGAGAAAACTCTGCGTATCTCCGGTTTACTAATTGTCCCAGTCATAATTCAATTGCTATAATTCTGAAAGAAATTAAAATGAATGTTTAAGTATTATTGAATGAATGTAAGTGATGTCGTGTGTCAGATCTTTTGGGTCTGGGGCGTGACAGCTTTTATTGGTATCAGAGCTAAGATATGATTCTGTAGACTTTTAAGTGTCGAGTCAAGGGAACCGAGCAGATGCCAAATCCTTAGGATTGTATTTGTAGCTTTGTTATGTAAAAGTTTGACATATTCCTTAAATTTTGTATGATTTTGTAAAGATGACACAGTATCCAAGAGCTGCTAAGATTGTTGTTGTTGTGGATAATGGTACCTTGCGGATCTTAATGTTACCATTTAGATTTTCTTTTAAGTTATGACTAATATGCTTAGTAAGAGTGATGTTGAATATCTTATAATGATAATTTGCATGTGATAGAGCAAATTGAGATAATTTTCTCAATGACAAAATATAAAGAAGTAGAATATTGAAGACATCAATTGAAACAACTTTTATTGAAAAGGAAAACAACAACACAACAACAATAGCAGCAACAAAAATACAATAGAGGCTACGGAGTGAGATTTAAGTCTATTTTGCGCTTCTTCTGACTGTCATGAGTAGACCAATCTAACTGATGCAATGTTGGATTAGACAGAGGAATAAAAGACTGCAATTGATCAATCAGTTGATCAACAGTTGGAGCTGAAATAAGAATTCGTCGTGCTAGAAGTGGGATGAATTGTGTTCCCGCTGCATAGTCAAGAAAAGATATCAACCCGTCGTAAAAACCATTAACATTTAACAAACCAATGGGTTTTTGGTGGATTTGTAATTGTGCCCATGAGACAATTTGAAAAATTTCCTCCAAGGTCCCAAAACCTCCTGGTAGAGCTATGAAAGCATCCGCATGCCTAAGCATTTGAGCCATTCGTTCGTGCATAGATGAGACTTGTAACTCATCCCCAACTGTTTTTCCTACAATATTTTCAATAGCTAGAGGTTTTGGAATGATACCCAAAACTCGACTACCTTTATTGTATGCAGCTTTTGCCACAGACCCCATTAGCCCTCGGTTACCTCCTCCATATACTAAATGTATATTTCGCTCAGCTAATACCTTACCAAGATTTTCTGCAACTTTTGTAAACTCTTCAGTATTCCCAGGGTTAGATCCACAAAAGACACAAATTTTTGTGAATCGACGAGCTGAGGTTTCCTTCATTGTTATGCTCACCCTAATCTTTGAATATTTTCGAGTTTGTATAAGGATGCAATAATAATGTATTTATAGAGAAACAAATTGATAATAGCTGTGGAGCATATGTGTAAGTATGTTCAAGTATATATTTTTCTCGATTCTTGTGAGGTAAAACAAAAAAAAAGAGAATGAGTTTTACTTTATCATTTTATAAGGGACAATAGGTCGCAAAATCTTGAGTAAATATATGTTGATATGTAAGTGTGATAAAAATTGTGTCGGAAGTGTGATAAGTTAGGTAAGATAATTAAGAAAAGTCAATAAAGGCCTATTTCATAGATTTAGGGACTTAGCCATTTTGGCACTAATGGTCGATAATGCATCAATGACTTGAAGACTTTTTGAGCTAACAATTGGACTTTGGACATGAGGCCAAATTAACTTTATTAATTACAAAGATTTTGTGGTCTTAACATTGATTTTTGGCCGATAGATTAAAAGCAGATATGAAGAAAGATAAAGCACACTTGACATAAAGATAAAGCAGTAATCAGTCTCTCTTTGATGTGATAGAGCAACACGGATCTAGTTTCTGTGAAAATAGAAATAGCAATGTAGGTCAAAATGAGTCTCCTTGGTCGCTTTCATCTGTGTCGTATCCGTGAGAGAGGAACTTATGGAGTTGTTGTTCCCATACATTGAATGAGGGCTCTGGCGGAGTGGAATGTGGGTCTACCATATCTTGATCTTCTGCAGGTAAGCTGGTTTGGATGAGGGATGTACTGGCTTCCTCTTGGATTTGGGTGTCGGTTGGATAAGGTTGGGAGTCTTGAAAGAGGGATAAGTCAAGATTGGGTTGGTGTTGGTCAGGTTCTGTCGGGACAACTGGCTGAGATTGAGTAGGTTCTGTCGGGACAGGTGGCTGAGGCCATTGGTGAAGGTTATCGATTTCTTGTCTATATCTGGCATAATAAGTCATGTTTGGGATATGGTGATGGTGGGTAGAGTAATTTGTATTTCTATGATGTGAAAGATGATGTTTTTGTCTTTGTTGGAATTTGAGTATATTGGCAAAATTCAGTTCTTCTGCAAAGTCATCTTCAACCTGTTCCCAAGGTGCAGCATCTTCTGGGGAGATCCAAACGGATGGAGGAATTATCTGGTTTTCTTGAGCAAGAATCCTTTCAAGTTCTCTCTTTTGTTGGATTACTTCTTCAGGCCAGAGCTTAATTGATCCATTTAGTGAAAGGGTAAAGGTGAGGTAATCCTTGACAATAGGGTAATAATGGATTTCATGATCTGAAACAATCATACCCTTTCGTTAGAGAAGTAAAGCAGACCAAAGATGTTGTCTAGGGACTGTAGCATTTGTGTTGTTTGCAATCATGTGTTGAAATTTAGTTATCCACCATGTCTTTGGGTAAAACCATTGGAGAAAAATCAGGGCTGGATGATCTTCATCACATTTTTCTAATTTTTGGACGGTTCTAAGTAATGGGAATTCCATGGCGATTGTATACAGATCCAACAGGTACCATAACAAGTAAAGGACAGATTTGGACCATTGGGAAAATGGGAAAAAATAGTGCAGGTGAAAGAAAGGGTATTCCAAGTTGAACGAAGGGCCACCAAGAACTGTGAAGCCGTGTTCTTGGACTGCCAAGATGGCATAGTGTCTGATGAATTCTTTGGCACGGGAATGGAGTGTTCTGGTTCTGATTAGGTCTGAAAATTGTGGTGGAGTAAAAGGAACATGAAGAGTTATGATAATAGGATTCATTATGAAGATGGTATGAGGGTTGGTTTTCTTTATTGCTAGAAAAGTGATTATGAGGTTTAGGCTATTTATAGAGTTTTGTGAAAGAAAATCAATAATCATTTTGTTCTTTCCTTTTCCGTGGATGACGTTAAAGGAATAGTTGAAAAACCATATTTGCCATCGCAGTAATTGTGCTAGTGCAATCTTTTCTGTTTGAAACTGAGCATATTAGAAAAAAAAAAAAGCAGACATGTCAGTCTCAATGAGAAAATGATGTCCAATAAGGTGGACTATTTTTTTTTAAAGAGTTAGAGTAAGAAATATAATGTTAAGATCTATAATTTAAGAATCAATTGAACTAAAGATCTTTTAATTGAAGTTGATTTTTGATCGTTTAAGATAATGCCTTCAATATTCTGATTTGAATGACAACTTAGTTGTGTAGAAATGCTACATTTTTTTTTATGATATCAAGGTAGTGAATGATATTATGACGTATGAGTATATGTTGAAGGGATTAAAATTTTCAGAGGAGTTAAGAATTTTATTTAAGAGATTAGTATGGGTATTCTACATCTATATTATTCTTTAATGAATAAAAGGTGAAGTGTATAGATGCACATTAAATATTGAACGAATGAGAGAAAAGAATAAAAATATGTGTGTATAATTTTATAAGTCCATAATGTGTGTCATGTGTTTATTTTATAGATGAATGTTTCGTACTTCTCTCACAGACTAAGTTATGAGCAAATCTTATATACCAAAAAGATTGCTTTGTAAATGTTTTATGAATAAACCATACTGTTGAAAAGGCAACTTGGGAATGAGAATAAGAAATGAGATCTAAGTATCCTCATCTATGTGCTTAAGTTATGAATTTCGAGGACGAAATTCTTATAAGGAGTGGAGAATTGTAGTAACCAGTATCCATAACCGGTAAGAATATGTATATTTATATATATAAATATACGTATTTTATTTGTATGTGGGTGATCCTTGATTTATATATTGTTATTAGTAGTGTTTTTATAGGTTAAGGATATACTATTAGTATTGGGTTTATTTGCAAGACTTTGGAATTATTTTAGGGACCAAATTGTTATACTTTGAAAGTTTTAGGGGTAAATTTGTAAATACCAAAAATTAGCCTCTTAGTATAAAAATACACTTTTGAACCCTAATTTACCATTTTTAGGTCGAGCTACCCATTTTAAGAGAGAGAAGAGAGAAATAGAGGAGAGAGAAAGAGGAGAAGAAGAAGAAAAAGAAGAAGAAATTGGAATTTTGAATTTCAAGAGGTATATCATACGTATTTCTCAATTTATTGGTATTAATTAAGTTAATTCCTTTAAGTTTTGATTTCTGAAAATATGTATAATTGAGGATTTGTTGTGTATTTCGTAAGATCATATGAGAATTGATGATGATCTATAAGATAGTTTGATAAATCATGATGAATTGTGGAATTTCTGCTGGATAACCTCTTGATCTAGGAATTTTATAAATTGTTGTGATTCGATTCTGGTTTTTAATTTTGAGTATATGAAATTAGACATGTTAAGGATCATCTGAGACTTTGAATCGATTGAAAATTCTGGAAATTGAATTTATAGTGAATTTACCAAAATGACCCTGAAATTCTGGAAATTTCCTGTGTAAACAGTATAGTACAGTGAAAAATAATTTTTGTCCTACTGAATGATCTTAAAAAATTATGAATTTGTGGAATATGATAATTTTATATGTCTAATATGATATACTCGGAATTGAGAATTTAGATCAATGTGGTTTAAGTGTTATGAATTTCTAAAGTGTATCAGCTCATTGCAATATTTGATTAACAGATTTTTAAAGTTATAGAATAAAATAGTTTTAAAATACTTTTGGCAGTGATTTGGAAGTGAAATATTTATTATGGACTGAGATATGTGTTAAGAGTAATTATAGGGTATTTTTATAATTTTTGAGTTAGTATATGATTTTATAAAATTGGGAGATTGAATACTGTTCAGTAAGTATCTTGATCCTGTCAGGTTTGTAGTTTGGATTCGATGGTGTGTATGGAATGGATTGTGTAGGAATTTTGATATAATATTCATATATAAGAAGTATATATGAGTCAAGAATGATATATTCTGATTTCGGAGTAATTGGACATCATTTGATGTATTAGAAAATTTTGTTAAGTGTAAGTGGTCAGAATGACAGGTTTTGAGAAACCAAGTTTTTAGACTAATTTGATGTGATAAATGCATTGTGTATAATTTTGTAAGCTATTTAAAGTATTTTGTGTGAATTGTGAGGCTTATGAAAGGATTAATCTCCATTGATAGGTTAAGGAGATTTAAGCCTTGTAGCTGAAAGTGTTAAGAGGTAAGTATACTAGACTTTTTACTGAAATCACAATAAACATAGTAATTGTTTTGTATGATTTTGCAAATGGGGTTAAGAATATGTTTATGATATGTCAAAGTATATTTTGATATGAAATGTGAATATATGTTTATGAATGTGAGCATTGACATTGAGCATGGACATACATGTGTTTTTGAAAGTGAGCTTTCCAAAATAAGATGCGTTTAACAAAGAAAGCTTTTGAAGTGTAATATGTCCATGAGAAATATTTTGTGATTTGAGGGTACTTGAACTCACTGTTAACTTAGTAGGCATTTTATGTGATTTGTGGAGCCTTTATGTGTGGCCTTTCCTTTGGGATTGGTATATGTTATGTGTTCCGTATGTAGGGAGGATCCTATTGGTACCTAAAGGAAGAGTGAGTCATCACATTCGTGTGGTGGCGTATTGGTGCATGTGAGAGGACTCACCGATGATCAGAGTGAGGGTTTGGCTTTTACCTTCGGGCATAAGCATTATATATGTGTTATTCAAGACCTCACTTGTACTATTCCTCTCATACGGTATGTCACCTACGAGTGACATTTGGCTCATTATGTGATATGTGATATGTAAGTCCTACTAAGTAGTAGTTGAGTGATGGTATTCCTATTATGTGTTTTGAAAGAATGTGTAAGCGCTTACATGATATGTGATTTGATAAGATTATGATTTTGATTGATCACAGCATATCATACATATGCATTGTGTACGTATATGTATTTGTATTTGATATATGAAAAACTAGTATGCTTACTGAGTTTTATACTCATTATAGTTTATGGTGATTTCAGGTAAATAAGGTACATGTGTGCTTAGCGGATTTGGCAAGGCTTCTGTTGTTCCTTGGGTTCCCTAAGTTGTTAGGTTGCTAAGTGTTTCATTTGGGGACACGTGGGATAAGATATTTGATTTGTCCCTATTGAATAAATACTTATGTATTATTTTATTGTGTGTGATTGGATTTAGTTTAAGTTTCACCAAGTGTAGTAATGGATTGATTTTAAGTAAGAATTTACAATGAATATATTCTGGGCTTCCGGTAACAAAGTTGCTACTGGTGACGTAGTAGAGTGTTAATCTCTGAGAAAACTCTGCGTATCTCCGGTTTACTAATTGTCCCAGTCATAATTCAATTGCTATAATTCTGAAAGAAATTAAAATGAATGTTTAAGTATTATTGAATGAATGTAAGTGATGTCGTGTGTCAGATCTTTTGGGTCTGGGGCGTGACAATTTTAACCTCACTATAATGAAAATACTTTTCATTGTGATTATTCTTTATATGTGACTTGGATATATCAAATAAATTTTAGATAGAGCATAATACTACTTGTACATCTCATGTGCATATGCTCCCACTAAAGATCATTAGATATCTAGGCCAAGATATGTGATTTGACTTTTAAATCATTCTTAATCCTTTTTTGATAAGCTTCCGTCTCTTCTTAAGAGATATTATCAGAAAAACCTATTATATTATCTTTTGATCAATAATATATCTTAGTTATATCTTAATTTAAAACAATTCTCAGATTTATAAGCAAGTCTAAATATTTATCGGTACCCTGTAATTGGTGTGCCTAAATCAAGTAAATAGGTTGCTCACAGTTATCATATCTCTATAAAACACTAACCTTATCACTATAAGATAAAATATGAGATATTTAATGTAACATTTCTAATCATTAATAAATAATTATTTAGATCATGAGTATAACTTTTATACATTTTTTAATCTAAAGGCTCCCTTCCACTGCTTTACATAATCCCTTTAATCTCTCAAATAGGAAAACAAAAGTTTAAACGTTTTAAACTTTACAATGAGAAGTGGACCCAATTGGAATTTTACTCCAGCCTTATACTGTAGCAATATTGGCTTTTATAAACCCAAAAGGTAGACAAATATTATCAATTCCATCTCATACTACTCTTACCACTGATCCTAAATACATCTTATCCTCACGCTATAGTAAAATTGGATAATTGTATTCCAAATTAACTTGTCAATCATCAAATTTATGTTATTAGTATTACCCTCACGTTGTAGCAATATTGGGCAATACGTTTGCATATATTTGCCTCATCTCATGTTTAACCGGCATAGCCCGAATCGCGCCAACCAATCCCACACGTTGTACCAATATTGGAAAAGATCGAAGTAACTCATCTAACACCGTATTGATAAGACGTTTCATTGTATAATATTATCTCATAATAAAATACTATTCAATCTGATTAAAAGATATTTTTTTATTAAGAATTTTAATAAATTTTAGTATCTCATAATGATCTAATTTTTAATCTAAATATTTGTTTATACAAGCACAACTAACTCCCTCCAATAGGGCTCTCATTATAGTTAACAACATAAATAAATGTTTACAATTTATAATACAATAATATAATAATTATAGTTGTATTAAATAAACCTCACATGCAAAAATTATAAATTGGAGTGTGTTGTTTGGAATAACCAAAGCTGTAAGTTGAAGGTTATAACATTATACTATATAATGCTCCAAAAAACTTTTTTACTCTTTTTTTGGTCTTCAACTTAAAACGTTCTGGTGTTTTGCCTTACAAATGCCTCAACGTTCAACATTGAACGCCTTGGCGTTCTTCCTATAAATGCTCTAGCATTAAACACTTTAACGCCTAAACGTTATGGCTCTGAACCCCCAGCATTAAACACAATAACGCTCTATATTATGGCTCATGAAGGCCTCCGCGTTCAATATATTAACACCTCAGCATTCTCACATGCAGAACCCAATATGAACGCCCCAGCGTTTAGCAATGAATGCCTCAACATTCCTGTTCATACATGAATGCCCATGCGTTCTAAATGCAACGCCCTAGTGTTCACACGACAGTATCTATTTTCTTCACTTTAAACACTTCAAAAATGCAGCTCAACTATTTTCAGGCATTCTAAACACTCCATACAATACTCTAACAACCCAGAAGTACAATACGCATGCATGTGATTGCGTACAAGTTGAAAAAGTTAAATACATATATCATATACACGTTTGGCAACGGAAATAAGCATATAATCAACCTATACACATGTAAATTGAATCATTAACAGCTTAAGATTATAGAAACTTACCTTTGATGAACTTCAGTGAAGATTTTGAATTTTGGAGCTCACATTGAAGTGCATTCTTATACAATTCTAGTTCACGACAATCTAATAGGATTGTGAAGCTAGAATGACAGCTATAAATTGTTTCCAACAATAAGTATTCAACACTTAAACACTTTTGTTTTCAAGTTTTGTTTCTCAAGAGAAGAATAGATGAATTATTTTTGTTTTTCTTACAACTTTTTGCTTAGAAAACAACTCTCTCCCTCAATGTCTCTCTATTATATCTTTTTTTTTTGGCATCATATAATGAAATGTATTCATCAATATTTTTTTGTTCTACCACTTCACAAGTGCTCCACCGCATATTACTAAGTTGTTGACATCCAAAACAAATTTTGGTGGCAAACGTTTATGATCAAAATAATGCACCATTATTTTGCTGGGATTTGTTCTTACGTGCCATTCCTTTTATGTATAAATATTTGCTTTATGTTTATACAATTATGATTTCAATATATCACTAATTATTTTATTTACAAATATGGTAAGATGCTTGTAACGTTTTAGACATTGTATGATCTGAAAGAGTTCAGATCTAATCTAAAGGAGTTTAGATCAGAACTAAGAGTTAGTAAAATCTAAAGAGTTAGAGCCTTGTCTGAAATGGGACAAAGACCTAAGAATATATTAGTAATAATATAGTTGCAATGAGTTGCAAATGGTGCTAAGAAATGTTGTTATGCAAATATGTTTTTAAATTTAATGTTCCTGATCTATCTTCACTAATGCGGGTCTGTTAGTGAAGACCTTAATATATATATATATATATATATCAGTGTATGTCTATATCTGGATAGTCCATATGGTTAGTTTTAGCAAACCATGAGTTTAGTGAAAACTCGTATAGAGATACAAGTATTCATTAAGGACTGAATATTGAACAGACTCACAAAGATCTCCAATAGACATCCCATAAAGCCGTCAATAGAGGATCTTTCGAGTTGAGTAGTATTCGTGGTCCTTAGACCTGAGTGCCACGGTGGACTTGTGAGCGATTCATCATACTTTGGTTCCACACATGTCAGATACTTTCATGGTCTGACCGCTGGGTGTCACTGGGTATGGTTCGATGCTCATGGAGTCCGATGTGTACAGATATGGGATCCATCAACTCAATTGGGTAAGTAAAATATCCTGCAACTCCAAGATTGTATTTTAGAAAGTCTTATGGCCATAAGCAGATATATCTGAGAATTAATTTTATCCTCGGGAAAATAATATCGTAAAAGTGTTTACGGATATTATTTATTGAAATATAAATTTAGAGATAAGTTTATAGTTGAGCACATGGAGACTTGACGGTGTTGATCTATATCTCCGCTCTTCTAGGATATTTATGATGGAATGATTATACGAATATGTTATAACCTCAACTTGTATAGTCTAATGCGCCGTTTTGTAATATCTGTAACATGTGTGTGGGACATTATTCACAGACGTGTGAAATAGTTTCATATGACAAATCGGGCATGGACCTAGAGAGTCTCACAATATGAAGTGTACAGCGAATTGGATTGAACAATTGATCCAACAATTTCCAGCAAAATGAAAAATGTTTCAAGGTTCCTTTTATTATTCACTTGTCAATAATTGAAGGTAAAACACATTATTGGTTTACAAGAGTTGTTAACCAATAAGAAATTGACAAGTGACATAATCTTACTCTATAAATAATTTACCATGTATTTACCTATTTACCTTACTTGGTAAATACATATATGGTAAATGTAAATATTCAAAATATTTTTGAATTATTAATATTTTATATATTAATCAAATTGTTATTATTAATTGGAATAAGTGGCAAACACCATTTATTAATGGAGAATGCACTTGTTATTAATAATAAGGAATGTTGACCACTTAGTAATTCTTAAATGATGCACTAAGGAAGTGGTAAAACTACTTAACATTGATTAAATGCCATTTACTCTCTAGAAATTGATTCAAATGGTTGAATCAAATTGGTGAGTGAAAAATATGATAGATTAATGTTTGTAATGGCAAACATGGTTAAGTGGTGGTGGAGCACTAAGAGAAATCATTCTTTGCACTAAAGAAAGAATTTAAAGAGTTCAATTTGGGTAAGAGAGAGTGAATTTCGTTCAAGGAGAAAGAAGAGAGAATTGAGAGCATTTCCTAAGTGTTTTTCTCAAAGTGTTGAGAGAAATTACAAAGGCTTACCAAGGTTCAACATAAAGAGTTGTAAAGAACTAAAGAAAACTCTTAACTCTTCTCATCTCTTGGTAGTAATCACTCATAAGGACAAATTATTTTAAGTGTTAAAACAATCCTTTGCTGAAAATTCAAGGCTGCCATTCTAGCTTCACAATCGTGTGAACTAGAATTATGCAAGGGAACACTTCAAGGTGAGCTCAACAAATTACAGCTTGGAGTTCTTGAAGAATTGTAAAGCTGCCTTCATAACCGGGTAGGTTATTTATTTACATGAAAATATATATGTGCTTGAATGATCATACATGTGATTACATGCTTGAGTTTGTTACATATTGTATAACATGTATGAATACTTCCGTTGCGTATTTAATTTTTGAAATTATATGCATTTATACACATCACACACCATATCACAACATATTTTAAGAATGATGCTCCACCAAATTAGGTATGTTTTCCACCTAGTGGTGAAAACATAGCATGGCCACTTTCATTAATTAGGTATGTTTCCCATTAATAAATTAATAATATAATCTATTTATTTATCAAATAAATAATAAAATAATAAATAGGTTATATTAGGCCACTTGTCACTATATCATTAGTTAACAATATTTGTTAATTAATTAATATACTCAGCACTTAAATCTTGATAAGTGTACATATTAAGGAATTCTAAAATAAATTTTTGATTTGCTGAAATTTCTAGAATGAAATTGTTCAATCCAATATGCTGCTCCAATGCACAACAATTACACTTTATATTGTGAGACTTTTTAGATTCACGCTCGGTTTATCATATAAAATTCCTCTATATGCCCGTGAATAATGCCCCATACACATGTTACGAATATTATAAAGCGGCGAGTTAGATCATACAAGTTAAGGTTATAATATATCCGTATAATCTCTCAATCAATTAAATCCTTAGAAGAGCAGAGATATAGATCATCATCAAATCTCTATATGCTAGGCCATGAACTTATCTCCAGATTCATATTTCAATAAATAATATCCACAAACACTTTTGCAATATTATTTAATTCTACGAAAAATTCTTTTTTATTTTTAGATTTATTACTTATGGTCATAAGACTTTTTGAAACACAATATTGAAGCATCAGGATTTACAACTCACCTATTTGAGCTGATAAATCCTATATCTATACATATTGAACTCCTTGAGCATTGTACCATATCCAGCGACACCCAACAGTTAGACTATGAAAGATTTTTGACATGTATAAAACCAAAGTATGGTGGATCACTTATAAGCCTACCACGGTACTTAAGTCAAAGGATCACAAATACTACTCAACTCGAGAAAACCTTCTATTGATGACTTCATAGGATGTCTGGTGGTCGTCATAGGTCTGTGCAGTACCCAGTCCTCACTAAATACCCATATACTTATACAAGCTTCCATTATGTTCATGATTTGCTAAGATTAACTATCTAAATCATCCAGATATAGACATATATTAATCTATATTTATATGTTTAACCGATGGACCCCCGCATCAGTAAAATTAGATTAAGAACATGGTGTTTGAGAACATATTTTTATAATGCCATTTTCTAGCATCATTTGCAACTCTTTGTAACTACGTTATTACTAATATATTCTTATGTCTTTGTCCCATTTCAGACAAGCTTCTAACTCTTTAGATTTTCCTAACTCTTATAACCAGCTAACTTTTAACAATGATAACTCTTAGCACTTATAACTCTTAGTGTTGCTAACTCTTAACATTGGTCTAAACTCTTTTAGATTAGATCTGAACTTCTTCAGATCATACAATGTCTAAAAGGTTACGAGCTACAAGAGAACTAGGAACGGAGAGCTTTCTCCTATTTTCCACCCCCACTCTTTAATCATAAGAATACTGGTTTTAAAAATGAGTGATTACTCATTCTTTGACCGTTGGTTTTAAAAATGAGTAATTGCCCACAAGTAATTGTGGTATATAAGATTCGATAAAAGAAAGAGAAAAATAAATAAAATAATTCTAATAATTTGTGATGCACGCGTTGTTGTATTAAATTCAAAGGTTCTGTTCTTTCTTGACCTAATTACAAAAAGGGGGGCTTTATTCTTTATATATAATATGGAAAGGAAAAGACAAAATGAAAAATCTATAAAGGAAAAAATAATAGGAATTTTAAGTTTTAGAATCTAATTGGACCGAAATAAAAAGAAATGGCAGATCTATTCATTCTACCAATAATCGAGTCGGATCTGGTGTATCATAAGGGATTTTTCTTTTCTATTAATTCCTATAGATTGGATCAAAAATAATTCTTGAATGAGGTATTCAACTCTAGGAATGAATCAAAAAAGAAATCTTTATTGGTTCTACCAAAGATCAGCCCATTGTCTCTATGTTTTCACATCGAGAATTCTTTATAGGTGTAGAGATGTCAAAAGGGCTTCTTACTTTTCAAACAGATTCTTCTACATCTATATATAAAGTTTATCAAGAATACGCAAGAAAAGCGCTTCGACATCTTACCATTTAATACTTAATAATATTAACGATTTTATTAGAAATGATAATTGTATAAATACTATAATTAAATATTTATACATAACGGGATGACGCGTAAGCAAAAATCCTGACAACAACTCCATATTTTATGAAGAACTTTAACTTTAAGTGGTGGATTAACATTGCTATATTTGAAATATTAATGAATGGTCTTAAAAAAGAATCTTGAATAGGAATAATTGCTCAATAACTATTAAATTGACCATTGTTTAGGATATCACTTTTCATACAACAATACTATTAGTGTGACCATTCTCAGAGACATTACACATCCATCTTCGAAGACATATAATAGAGTCTAGGTTCTTTCCACCTTCAATTCTTTGATGTCTAGATCATTCAATTCCTCTTTAAAAGAGATATGTATTGAGCTCTTAAGGTCAATGAACACTTTATTGACATTAGTCCCTGCCATTTGAACTGTGACCATCAATGCATCATCATGCAAATAGCTGACCTTTCTAGAATTCTCCTCAATGAACATGATCAACACGACCTAAATTTTAGACTTTTTCAAGGTGGGATTGTTACACATTACCTGATCACATAAAGTACCAAGAATAATTTTTTCTCTGCCAGTTGGAATTACCTACCAGAGTTAACCTCCCTATAATTATAATTGTCAATATCTTTTGTGGAAAAGGCTCGACTTGGTTCTTAACCTCTATAGACACTAGAGTTCAAAATTTGCTTTGTATTCCTTTAAGTACCCATTCCTCATTAACTAGTCAACTTCCTTTTGCAGGTAGATACATTCTCTGGTTGCAGAACTATAGTCTTAGTAAAAGTTACACTTCTTGTTCTTATTCCCTCAAGGTGTTGGTGTTTTGACTACATATAGCTCATTGAATATACCTTTCTTAGTTTCTCTTTAAATGCTTCATATATGATGTCAAAAGGGACTTTGAGTAGAATACAAGCCCTTTTATCTTGAATTTTAGCTATTCTAGGAGGAGATCTCTTCAGTCTATCAATGTGGCCCTCATCTCAAGGCTTATCTCGCTCAAAATTCTTAATATGTCAGGGAAAAGTCTCTCCTCCTATTCTTTTATACTCTTTTTTATTTAGAAACCTCTTAAATTCTCTTTCCCTGACTCTTCTCTTGGGCTCAATAATCACAAACTTCTTCGCTTCTTCCCCAATTCTCATATAATCTCGTGCTTAATTATAAGCAACTGTATAGTTGAGAACATGATTTTTAGTCAAATGATACCAGAACCTATTCAATTATAGATCGTCCTTTAATGTTTTAACGTAATTGGGAGAACAAAAACTCCGAGTTGTATCACGTTTTCATGGAACCTTCTTATAAACCCACTTAAAGTTTCTCCTTAACTTTGTTTGATCCTTCTAAGTTGTTAGGTGTCTTTTGCCGACTCACAGACTCCTCAAAAATATTGGATAAAGTAATCCATTAACTCATCATAAGAGTTGATACATCTCTATTTTAGGCTTTTATACCACAACCAAGCTTGTCCTTCAAGCCGCATATGAAATAACTAACACATTTAGCATTCTTAAGGTCCTTCACTTGCCAAAACGTCGATAACCAAATTCATATAGTAATTTAAGTCTATAGTACCATTATAGGTGGGGATTGTGGGTAATCTAAACATTGTTATGAGCTTCATGTCCTTAAGCTCATTGAGAAACGAAGACTTTCTTTCTCATTACAAGGACCTTGCCCTTGGTTTTCTTTATTGTTCTCTTCCTTCTACTATCTCTTGTAACTCTAGGTTTATAACACTTTCCTCCAAAGCCATCTCTCGAGCTCTTTTCCTAACTATGCTTTCCTTCCTACTTCTCTGCTTTGCTCTTAATAAGCGTTTGACATCATTCTCATCCATTCTCTCATGCAATTCTGGGCTACAGGCTAGTACTTGGCCTGAGTCCCCAATTTGTGATCTAGCTAAAGCTTTCTCCTCCAGCCTCACACATGACCTTTCACTTCTTAATCATGGTTCTAGTAGATTTTGGAAAACTTCACCTTGAGTTCATTTCTATTTTCTTGTTGGGTGTATATGCGTTCTATTAGTAGCGCAACATTATAGGCTCTTGAGGGTCTAACTGGTGGATTTGTGACCTTATTCTCTTTTCGAATGCAATCAAACCTCCGTTGAGCCTTTAAAAACTCTTCTAGCAACCTTTTAATCCTCTCTCTCTCTCCTTACTTCTTTTAATTCGTTTTCCAAGTTTTTCCTCCACTTCAAGGCCCTATGTTGTTCCTGTGGACGATTAAGAAAATCCTCTTTCATTCCTCTATTAAACTTAGATCTTTGGCTGCAAGCTTTTCACGATGCTTTGACCTTTATACTAAGAGTGCATAGGCCTTTTATAAGACAAAAGTTTTACTCATGAATTGGTAGTCACCATAATTTTTGCAATATTTTTATATACAATGTCAAAAAAATAAATTTTTTGTAAAAATAGTTCTCTGCACTCTTATAAATCTTTTAAGTAATTTATTGTGCCTTTCGAGAATTGTCTTGTATTCACAAACACGAATATAACCACGTCAATGGTTATTTTTCAGCCAAAATCGTTTGATGCTTAAGTTAGTATTTATGAATTTATGTGTTTTTAAAAAAAAGTATTTTTTACTAAAAAATCTTACTTGATATATATGTTTGTGAACTTGAGCTTGAGCCTATTGGTAATTTTTGTGCATCAACACTCTTAAAATTGATTAATTTATACAAACCCAATCTATTTTTTTATATATAATTTATCCAAACTCAATAGATGATAACATTTGAAAATACTCATGAATACAAGAACTATTCAACTCATCTATATACATCAAGTAGTTTATATTTCATTCAATTCAATTCATTGTTCACTTGATAAGAGTTATATTTTAATTATATTTATTTTAAAGTAAATTTTTAAATAATAAAAAATTAATTAGATCATAAGCGTAGCTTAATTATAATCACACCTTTCTATTAGTGTTGAGGTTTAGAGTTTAAATATCTTTTTTCTCTAATAAAAAATAAATAAATAATAAATTACATTACATTACATGTACATACTCTTAAATTAGATTAAATTCTTATTCAATATCATATATGGTCCAATTAAGTTCTATAGGTTCATTTAAGTGATGGTACTCCTTAGTACCATGATAAAGCATAAATTTGATATTTGGTTCAATTAAATTTACTTGCTAAGCTCATGTTATGCTATACTGAACTACTACAATATAAAGTTATTTAAATAATAATGTTAGACTTATAAAATTAAAATATTAAATTTGTGTCTCAATTAATGTGATATCTAATATGTTTATTGTTAATTGGTGCTATATAACTATTATTATAATTAAAATTAAAAAGTCAGCAACATAATAAGTGGTAATCAATAATTAATTATGCATCTGTTAAAGTTTGTATCATAAATTTATAAACATAATATTACCCTTATTTAAAACATTATCTTGCCTTTCTGCAACACCATTTGATCTTATAATCAATTAAATTAAATATGTAATGATATTATTATAATTTAACTAACGAAACTATCTATCCAACAAACTCATTAAACAAGAAAAATAATTCAAATCAAACTTGGGTATTTGTTGATAATGAATATTCAAAAAATAAATAAAATATAATTCATTCAAGTGAGTGTTTTAGAACATCAAATATCTTTGTTAACTAAATTACTACTAATATTGTTTTGGTCTAAACAAAGTTATGTGAGCTTGAATTAAATGATTTCAAAGTCTTTATGTTCTTGGTGGTGTTCCATTGTTATCATCATTCTTACTCCAAAAATCCAACACTCCCACACATTTAATGGCAAATTCTATTAGGGGTGCGTTGCCACCATCACTTCCTACATGTTGGGCATCTACCTTCTTATATCATGTTATCTATTCTCCTTTTAATATGATGCAAAATTCTCTTTTACTTATTCTTTTTAAAGTACAAAGTCAAAAATGCAGACTTAAAAGATAAAATTTAAAATATTAAATAATTTAAGAGAAAAAAAATATAAAGCTTTAAGATTTTATAAAAGGAATATATAAAATTTAACATTCTTAAAAATTTTATCAAGATTTTTGTTAAGTAACGGTCAAAATGTAGATCACAGGTTAAATAATTTAAAGATAAAATAGTAAATAATAAATAATTAAAAAAAATGACATATGAACCTTAAAGTATTAAGAAATAGATTTGTAAAATTTAGTATTTTTAAAATTTTCATCGAGATCCCTATTACGTAATAATTTTTGTTAATTTTAACAGAAAAATTATAAAAATAGAAATTAATCTAAACTCTGACTTGAAGTTAGAAATAAAAATCACATTTGATAAGAATTGAACCTTCATCACTCATATAATAAGTAAAAATATTCATCATTGTACTATAACAAATTTTGTTAAAATAATATTAAAATAATAAGTACAAAAATGTGAAACAACAAAACTTTAACAAATGTCCATTGTTGTTGGTCACTATTCACCTGGCCGTTTCTAAATTGATCAAAATATTAACTGGTGATCAATGGTGAGAGACAATGACTAGCGACAATAATAACTAGTTAGGGACAGTGACCGACAACAACGATGGCTGGCTAAGGATAGTGACTAACAACGACAATGACTAGCTAGGGACAATGATCAACAACGACAATGGCTGGCTGAAAACAACGAACAACAACAAATAACGACGATAAATGAAGGCCAAGGTTATGATGTTTTTCATTTTTGTGTTTCTATATTGACATTATTTCAATAAAATTTATTATAATACAATAATAAATACTTTTATTATATAAGTAATCAAAATTCAATCCTTATCAATGACATTTTTAAAATTACCTATAAATAAAGATAATATTAAAATAATTCAAATTATTATAGTGTATAACTCTTAACCATAAAGTTCAAGTCTTGTCTTTTAATCGTTCAATTAAATTTTAACTTATTTTTTTTCAATCAAAACCAATATATAATCAGTCTTTCACTATTTTACCTCTTTTTTTAAAAAAAAAATAAACAAAAACCATTACTTAACAAAAATCTTAGATAAAAATTTTAAAAATAGTAAAATTCCCTTTTTAAAAATTTTAAGGATCCTAGCATCTTTTTATTTTTACTCTTTTTTTTTTCTTTTTAAAAAAGAATACAAAATATTTGAAAAATATAAGAAAGAACTTGATAATCCTTTACAGCCATGATAATTCTCCACAAAAAGAAGCCAAGAAAATATATTAAAGTTTAACCAAATCTAAATAATCTTAAACAAACCAATTAACCATACAAGGATATCCCTTGTCTTTTTTTGGTTTTATGATTATTTTATTTTTAGCTAAATCTCAATAGAAACTACAAAATATAAGCCAACTTGGAAGTATCTATCACTTAGTGTGCATACTTAAAAACACATCTAAATTCAACCCTAATATTTGCACACAGAACAACTGAAGATGGACTAGGAGGCACGAGGCATGCCATATCCAAGACCTCGTGGGGCATAGCCGTAGCCCCTTCCATTATGCGAACCACGTGATCGGCCACCTCGATAATGTCCACGGCCACCTCTTCCACCATGATACCTTTGGAAATCGCCGAATGTCTACAAAATGATCATTGTAGAGTATAAAATAGAATTCATAAGCAGATTCGGTATTTTAGCAAATTCAGAAAGATATGAAACCTCCACTCTAAGTTGAAAAGGTGCCCATCCATATAATTTATCAACTCCACAAGGAAGTTCAGTACACAAAAACACAGCCAACTTTTGCAAATAACGAAGTATAAGATCTCTTTCTAAAATAGAAGAAGTCAATAGAACATAGTACCTGAGTATCTCTTCTCACTTGTTCTGAAAACCTAGTCCTCCCGTTACGTGATGCATCAAGGGCATCACAGGACAAAGAATCAAAAAAGTCATCCTTAACATAAACAGGCTGTTTAACAACGAAAGCAGCGTTAAGAAGAGCAATTAATAAAATGCTATATTATGCTTAGTTTTTGTTTGAGAAATTGCGTGCACATGTGAGAGAGAGATGTGGAGCGAAATTTACCTTGCTTTCATGCTTCGAAGGTCCAACATCTTCTTCCTCTTGATAAATATCCCCATCTTCCTGAGCTTTGTTACCTTTACCAAGATGACCCCAGACTTCATCTTTGTTAAATTTCTCATTCATTGCTGTAAAATCAAAATCCTCTGTAAATCTAGTTGCGGAGCGTGAAATCTGCAGTAGCAAATTGACAATGTCACATACCAAGTAAAAATTAACTCTAATTTATGGGATGCATAAAATTTTGAAGTTGGAAGCAAAGTGCAATACTAGTGAAGGTCCTAAAAAAGCAAAACAGAACGAGGCTGATGTTCAGCAGTACTTGGAAACGTTGAAACATAAAAGATAAATGACAGTACAGGACAAATGGAACACTAAGCTTTTTTTATTCACATAATGCAGGAATAATTAGTGTAAATTCTGATTGCTCATAGCATTTATAAATAAATCACTTAATTTTCCTTAAAAAGACTACAGCAAATTCATATCATACTGGAGGTATGATATAATTTCATATCCAAATTTCAAATGACAAACAGAGGAGGTAAAATTTAACTCCACATAACATCTAAACCAATGTCCACCACCCCTTTTTTAAGGAAAAGGAAGGAACTTAAATCCAACATTAAGGTCAAACATGAAACTTCAAACATTCAAATGTTTGACTGGTAGCATCGTTATCGAAAAAGGCAGTAACAAAAATACTCTAGAATATGTAGAAGGATATCAAGCATATCCTCGTGCTATTTAGGAGACTTATAAAAACTCTGTTTTGTTTGATTCATTACCCAAAAACCAGACAGCTTAAGCTAAGTTCAGAATAAGAAGAAAAATTTAAATGAAGGCTAATGTATGCTACAATGACATCTAGGCAATGCATACCTCGTTTCCTCCTCTTCCTCTTCCTCTTCCGCGTCCTCCTCTATAACTATGTTGGGCATATGTAGGAGCTCCAACTGGCTACATTGGAAATGCAAACAACAACATCACAAAACTTAGAAACTTAGAAAAACAAAAACGCTTTTAAAATTCACAAAACTTTAACCGTGGAAGTCAGATGATGCAACAATACCTTGCGCTCAGTTGTTGAAGGTAGAGGTAATATTGGTTCCTGAACTTCTGTTGCTGATACTGGTGATGGTGGTGGTGGTGATTCTGATGATGATAGCTGCACTACTTCAACATCCTTCTGAGCTGCTTGTGAAGACTGGGATGAAGATACCGTGGGCAGTCCAGGTTGCAAAAGCTGGCCAGGGGTTACCAAAGAAGGCATCATTCCATCTTTCAAACTCGAGCTTGACATCCCCAAAACGGAAGAGGAAGATTCGGACATGCTTTGAGATGGCATTATGGGAAGGGCTGATTTAGGATCAGAAACTGGGGGCACAATAGCAGTGGTATCTAAACCAGTATTCAGTGGAGGTACTAAAGGCAAGCTAGTACTTCGAGCTGCAGTAGGAAGAGTTTGAGTAGAAGCCTTGTCAGGAACCAGATTAGTCGATGACTCCGAAATCTTTGCAAAAGGTTGTCCAGGAAGCAGAGGAGAAAGCAAATTCAAGGTGCCTGTACTAATTGGTGGCAACAATGGAGGGCGGTGTTCTGAAAATTGTGAACCTGGTAAGTTGGAAGCTCCTGTAGGTAGTGAAGAATTCATGGCAGGATATTGCATCGATTGGTGCATGGAGGGTAGCATTGACAATCCAGGAGGGGGTTGAAGCAAAGGTTGCTGCTGGGCCTGAAGCCCATTTGATGACCCATAGTATCCTTGCCAATACATTGGCATGGCAAGCCCACCCCCATTTGTTGTTGGCAGGGGTAATGAACCCCATGCACCTAAACTGCCACCTGGCTGATAAAGGGGAGGATTGCCTTGAAATGGAGGTCTGGAGAGTCCTAGCAGTGAAGTTTGGGAAGTTGGATCTGGTAAAGATCCAGTGCCAGAAGGTAAGCTTGTAGATGCTATTGCTGCTTGAGAATAGTGAGACTGCACAAGGAATTGAAATAAACGTCTGAATTTAGCAAATTCATCATAAATATACTTCAGCATAAAAGATGAACCCTGTTTTAGAGAACTCAACAGATAAAGAAAAAACATTAAAAAAGAAAATAGTACAATAGTGAAACTAACCAAACAGTAACACCTCAAACTAATCAGGATATGGTCATGTGTCTGTACTCTTGAAAAAGATTTAAAAATAAGCAGAATTTAACCTGCCAACTACCGTTCAGTCCCACCTTACTACAATTGTTTCTACTTGATGACAAGTATATGATATCTTTCTAGACTACATATATATATATATAGAAAGAGAGAGAGAGAGAGAATTGATCTAGTGAGCTACGTAACTCACCATATGGTGAGCAACACTACCACATGTCACTGTCTAGTAAAATTTCAACTTTTTATAATTTTTGCACAATTTACAATGTGCTACAGAATCCTGCCACGTGTCTAGGAGCTCCCCATATAGTGAGTTACGTATCCAATTAGATCAATTCTCTCTCTCTCTATATATATATATATAGACGAAGAGAGAGTAGTTCCCCAATATAGTCATTCTAATGTTTTTAACATCCGAATGAGTGCCTCTCAACCGTTGGATGAGCATTTTGCTTTTAATATTTAAATGAAAAAAAAAATTGTTGAAAAGACCTTGCACAATGCAATTTGTCTCTACCTCATAAATATCAGTTCGTTTTATTGTTTTAAGATGCTAACTTCCTCAAATTTTTTATTGTTTTAAAAATAAGTCTTCAACAACTGCTCTCTCTCCCTCTCTCTCCAAACCCTCGCTCTCACCATTTTCAGCTTTCACTCAAGAAGTCACTGAAAATAAGGTTCAGTGCTTGTTATTACTTACCAAAATTTCTTTCTTTTGATAATAAATCTGAATCAGATGTATTATCATTTTGACAACAGAAAAATATGATTTATCTCAAAAGTCATAAAATGAGAAGATTTTTAAAAAATAAAAAATAAAAAATAAAAAAGATAAAGATTCTGTGTCAGATTTTCTGATCATACTAATACTACCATCATATTGATTCACATATGGGCAGCTGGAAGTACCGTAAATTCTAAGAAATTGGCCATTAAAAAGAAGAAAAAAAGAGAGAGAAAACCATAATTAAATAGTTACTGTACTTATATATCAACGAGTATTCTTCACCAACAATAAATTCCATGTTTTGGAATGATATATCATATTCACGGTTGTGGAGAGAGAAATGGTGCAAATTAAGAGAAAAACTGAAAATTGCCCGATTGAGAAAATACTTCAAGGTGAGTAGAATGCACACATATGGAGATAAATAGAGAAGGTTTAATTAGATTTCTGAGTAAAAATTGAAAGAAAAATGGCAAAGAGAGAGAGAATGATTGAATACAGAGAGTAAAAGCAGAAAATGGTGGGGAGATAAAGTCTAAAAAGGGAAAGAACAAACATGAAATTTATGTTTTTTTATTAAAAAAAAAAAGAAACTGATGTTTACAAGGTCTGAGACAAACTGCAGTCTCCAGAATCTTTTCAACAAAAAATTTATTTATTTTAATTGTTAAAGAAAAGCTCATAGCCGTTGGAACTTTAACAAAAAATTCATAGAAAATTTCTATGAAAGCAATTGGTACTTTAACATGCGAATGATCATAGTGGATAATATATATATATATTATATAAATTATAACATATCAAAAAATAACAATCAAACAAATTTGGACATATTTTAAAATATCCAAAAAAAAATAAATCCCCCAAAAAATTCAAATGGAAATCTAAATCATGTTCAGTGGATATCCAGAGTATTCTTCATCAACCCATTTACAAGCAAGCATAAAATTTATATATATATAATTTACAAGCAAGCAATTGGTACTTTAACAAGCAGATGATCATAGTAGAGAACATATATATGTATATTATAAAATATAAGATATCAAAAAATAACAATCAAACAAATTTGGACATGTTTTAAAATATCCAAAAAAAGTGAATCCCCCGATAAATTCAAATGAAAATCTAAATCATGTTCAATGGATATCCAAAGTATTCTTCATCAACCCGTTTACAAGCAAGCATAAAATTTATGGACGTCCTTTACCTGTATAATAGCAGGATCATTGTGTATAGATGTAGTAGTCTGAACAGGTGGGGAAGATTTGACCTGCAAATCCTGTAAAAGAATGCAGAAAAGGAATAGATTTCTAAGCACTAAGATAATAATAAGCTAAAATACAAAATCCTCCCAGATACCAAATTAATAGAATTTTATTTCATAGAAGGTGAACATAAACAAACTCTAACATGGCAGAAGTGTTCAACTTATAATCCCTTAGGGCAAACAGGGTGGATGCTTAACGATGCAGTTAGCTAAAACGGTTACTAAAATCTTATCCGAGTATGGGGAATGCTATCATTAAAATCTTGAGCATTAGCATCACATTGATCTTCCTGATGAGTCTTTCCACAAAAAATCATCAAAAGGTCAAAAGTAATGATGTATATTCCATTTTGCACTAAAACCTGTGCATACACAGGAACCAGACATTGAAGTAAAATGTCCCTCCTTCAGTGTAGCTATATGAATCAAACCCAAATTCTGACTGAAGAAATATTGGCCAGATTAGAGCCAACATTTACAGAATCAGCAATGAAACAGATGCCATAGGGACAAGTTGAAATGCTAATGGCTACCAAGTTCATGCTCTTTCCATACTTGGTATTATAGTGTTTGAAGGTGAACGTCCAAACCAAGGCAACAGATCTCTTCCTTACTATATTATGAGTATCCCCAAGTAAATAGTTAATATATAAAATAAATGATGAACCTGATACAAGAATGTCAAAGTTTTGACAAGTGATTAATATGTATGATACATGAGACATAAAATATGTTTTAATGGAAGTAAAAGCTAATTCAAAAACCATCAAACAATTGCTGCAAACTTGAATGTGTTTCAGATTGCTGACCTTAAGGTCTTGTGTCCCCAGTCTGACTTAATTGTTGACTATTATGGCATTGCCAATAACAGTAATGGGACAATGCTAACCAATTTGATAACCTCATTTATGATAAATGCAATGAGTCCTCTTAAGAGTCCTCGTTTACGATAAATGCAATGAGTCCTCTGACTTAATTGTTGACTGTTATAGCATTGTCATTAACAGTAATAGAACAATGGTAACCAATTAGATAACCTCATTTATGATAAATGCAGAGAGTCCTCAAAATAAAGACATAAAATAAAGACTGAGCTTTTTATTCAGAATCAATAACATAAAGGCTCACATGTAAATGCAGAAAAGTAACATTCTGCTATCACTATGGAAACAATAAAAATCTCAAAATGGATTTTTTGGTATACCTTGATGTCACTTCCTCGAAAGAGTATGTACTCATAAATTTTATCACTTGGTGGAACTTGCGGACTATCTTTTCTTCGCCCTTCTGTTCCAAATGATCTTACTGCAAAGTTAGAGAACATAATTTAGAATCAACCATCATTATTTACATCTTTATAACACCATTTAAATGATTAAGAAAAAAGGAGAAAGAGATCTAAAAGATAAGAAATTTCCTCATTTTTCAAATAAACTATTTAACTACAACAAACAACTGCAGAACAATTTATGGGGGAAAAAATTACTATCATCCATAATTGTTCCTAAAGATATAATTTGACTTGTCTAGCGACATGTAATTGAATATTGCAGAAAAAAGAATATATCCCTTTGACAATAAAATTAAGCAAAACTGAGAGTAATATGTAACAAGAATACTGCAGCACTCAAATGACTTTCTGTTGCACCAATGTTGATGGAACTGATCTAGAGTGTTCAGTATAATACAGTAACTGCATTGCACACTTATCAAACCAATAATATCCTTTGAAGAAAGCATAAAACATTTACAACATTGCAAATCTCATTATACAAAAGCAAGGTAAGATAGTCTCTTGTTTTCTGATACCATTGGTATTCTTGTTATTGAAAAGTAATGTAACATTGCCTTCTGCACTCATTGTAACATCAAAATAGTTAATCAGCCACTTGGCACATAATGCTTTTGGTTAGCTCCGACTGTCCTTATCAAGCTTCAATATTTCCTTGAACCCTTAATATTAAACACCCCCAATAAAGCATGTGCAAATATACTCATCAATTACACCCAAAAAATGCCAAAAAAAAAAAATCTACGTAAGAGTTACAAACAAGGAAAACCCATTTGTAAATCAATAAAAATCCAATTCTTCACACACCCAGAACGAATAAACCCCAGAATAAGCCTAAACCAAAAACAAAAATGTCAAAAAGCAAAGACCCAGAAACCGAAAAATTAGAAAGATGAATTGAAAAAAAAAAAAATTGTACCATTTCTCAAACCGATACTAGATTCTTCAGTGTTGATGTTGAAGAGAACACCCTCGTATCGAATCTCGGACTTGGAAGTCAAACTGATTAAGCTGCCGATGTACGAATCAGCAGACCCACTTGAAGAATTAGACGATCTGGGCGCTTCTGTTGCTGCCGCTGCCATTTACCTTTCTGATTTTTTTTCTTTTTTTTTGCTTCCCCTTTTTTTCTCACTGTCCTTGACAAAAGAAGTTCAGTGACAACAAAGGTGCACGCAACACAAAAGAATGATTTAGATTAGATTTTAGATATTTTTTTGTTCTCTTTTCTTTTGTACTTGACTAACAAGAGAAGAAAGACCGATGTTAACTCTAACCAGGGATTGGAAAATTGCCCCTGGGTACGGGTACCCGACCCGTTAAATTCAAGGAATACCGAATGCAAGAGTTCGGGGAGAGTACGAGGTTGGCTACCCATACTCAAACCCGAATTCATTTCGAAGCGGGATCGGAGTTTATGTTCAATTCCTCGAGATGGCCGAATACCCGATTCTTAGTTAATTTTATTAGAGTAATATTACTTTTTTTAATTTTTAATTTTAAATAAATTATTATATAATTATATAATAAATAATTTTAAAAATTATAAAATTAATTACATAATAATTACTTGATATTTAATTTAAGATTTTACATTTAAATTTAAAATATGTAATATTTTTATTTTATTAATTTTATTGGAATTTAATAATTATTACTTGTTTAAGAGGATAATTAATTAGTATATCTAAGTTTTTAAATGTCTCGATGATCAAGAGAAATGCACTGTAATGGTGGAAGAGTTGATCAAAATCAAACACTTATAAAGTGCAAGTACAATCACAACTACTGGTTTTCTTTTTTACTTTTTTTATATAAAAGAAATAAAAATTTAAACTCAAAATTTTTATTAGAATAAAAATAAAAATATTATCAATCCTTTATGTTAAGTTGTTAATACAAATATATTTATTTTTTATTTTAATTAATATTTCTTATGAATTTAGATTGTTAAATGTTGTTATTTGACATAGTTGTTTTAAGTTTTATGCGTAGAAATTTTTTTTTTTCATTTATTTTTCTTTTATAAGGGAGATATTTAAATTTATGACTTTCATATTAGAGGTAAATGTGCTCGTCAAAATTGCCGTTAGAACCAAATTTACTAAGGGAAAAAAATAACAAGTTCTTAAAGTACTTCGCTTTAAGAACTTAGGAAACCAAAGCTTGTAAAAAATATGATAGTATGCAAACATTGTTTGGCTAAAAGCCTCTACTGAAAGTACTTAGTCTCAAAAACTAAGGCCTTCATTCTGTTTGGATATGTATTAACTTCTGCCATGAAATTCAATATATGCCCTTAGCATCGGATTCCCACCAGTACTTAGCCAAAATTTCTTGGACTGTGATTACACAATTTCAATGACATTTTAAACACACTTCTGATATGACTGAAAATAGCTTGAGCTATAGCTTTTATTAGCATTTCTTTATCACGTAAATAGAGAAAAGTTTGTTCTTCTAAGTATTTACCTTGCTAAGAACTTGCTCCTTAATCTTGCTAAAGAAAGCATATTTACTAACCCCCAATGTAAAAGGAAGCCGTAGGTAATTCCCATCAATAAAAATTCCTTTCAAATTAAACTTATTCTTTATAGTGTGCCAGATGATTTGTCATAGTTGATTTTGAGTAATAATATAAGACAATTATCGACAAAGAAATAAATATAAAATAAAAGGTTCATTTCTCTAGAAGCAACGTCACATCAACTGAATAAAATCTTCAACAAGATATAATAAGGAAGATAAAGATTTAACACATAAAATAAAAAATTAAGATGAAAGAGGACATATTTGCCTTAACCCTTTTGAGATTTGATTAAACCTGTCGCTTCTCTATTGATGAAAAAAAAAAAAAGATAATACAGAGATACAATAAGAGTTAAATTAGTTCACTTATCACTCAAACCCAATTTAATTATAACTTGTTTGAGAAATGGCTATACAAATATATAGGCTTTACTTATATCAAGCTTAATAGCCATCAATCCTACTTTACCTTTTTTTTTATTTTTGATTTTATCATGGCATTTATAACCTATAATGATGTTATCAATTATATATTGTTGGATGTAAAAACAGTTTAATTGAAAGACATCACATAAGTTAATATAGATTTCACTTTGTTCGTTATGTATTTTGTAATAAGCTTGTTGATAATATTACATAAACTTATTGATCTAAATTATAAAACCTATAGATTAATACTGTTGATATGAAAACTTGAACGGCTTCTACGTCAACGAGTTGAATTTATTTTTGTTAAAAAAAAGAACATGCCATAGCCGTTCTTCACACGGATCTATAATGATGAACACTGTAAAACACGATGATGACCTAGCCGGTTGGGTGTTGGCGAGAACCCTCTAATACTTAAATCAGCTCCAAAAATATAAAATATATAGAAGAATAATAGAGAGGGAGAGAGAGAGAGAGAGTTGAAAAAAAAAATAAAAAGAGCATACAACATTCTTTCCCCCAAGAGAGAGCGTACAAATGCCTCTATCCCTTTTTTTTTTCTAGTGAAGGGTCCTCTTTTTATAAGTGTAGTAGGAGAATCCTCTTTGGTCATATCTTTGATCCCCTTATAAATTCCATAACTAAGGAGATAATTATTTCATAATAAATTCTTTGATTTTGGGGATAACATTATTTTCCTATTTTAACTAAACCTCATAAAAATAAGGGATAATGTTATAATGAAAATTAATATTATAAATTTTACAAAATTTTGTTCTAAAAACATAACATTACTGTACTCAATGGATCATAGACCCACGAGACCCCTTGTTGAAATTTTTAGCGTACATTTAAAAAATTCTAAGAGTGTATGAAAGACTGTACTCACAAATAACTCAAAATAAGACAAGGTCATATAAAGAGATAAACAATCACATCCAATTACGGCACAAGATAGTTATATGATTCGATAACAAATACCTACGTCTATGATAGATTACAAGATCCTAACTTCTTTTATTAGTTCACAAGGTACTCTCAAATTAAAAAAATATCTCTTAAGAGATTATTAAAGAATATAATAATAAATAAGCTCTCAAATGATCTATTAGTGCTTTCTTGTACACATGACACTTAAGCAATCCTATAACACTCTATTTGCGCACCTTGCACTCTCTAGCTCTCTATTCTCTCTCTCTCTCTTAGAGTTTTTTTCTCTAATGCTTGATTATTATAAAGGATTACAATGGCTTATATAGGTTTCAAATTATTCCTAAAAATTATATTTCTAGTTAGAATAAAAGCCCACAAGTTTAGAAAATCTAAAACTAACTTAAACTAATCAAGATGGCTTAAAAAATAAAACTGTCAAAACTGGGTGCTACGACACTAGCGCTGCTGTGATTTCAATATGGCATTGTGGCTCCATCACCAAGGCTACATTGCGATGTTGAATTTTTAAGTTTGGAGTTGAGTAGTCAGCACCTCGCCACTTAGGTTGGGAAAGTGCCTTTTGTGTGTTCCAAACCCCTCGTTATTTTCAGCTTTTCATTTCGCTTCATTTCTTATTTGTCTAACACGTCCTCAACTTTATTTTGACTCTTCATTGATCTCAAACTCAAATTCATATTTAAATATAATTTTAAATCACCAAATTCTAACACCTATTAATTTTGAGCTTCCTCTTAATATTTATAGCATAGTTTTTTTTATACAAGTATTACATTGTAAATTTTAAATCTCAATATTATATTTTTCTAATTATCTCTTCTTCCCAATAATTAAGAGAAATAAAACTATTCTGATCTCTGCCAAGATTCGAACCCTAAACTTAAATAAAAGATGCACAAAATTTTCCTTTAAAAAAATATCTGGGTGTATTTATAGTATAAATTTATTTATATTGATTTCACGAGAAAGAGATATGCAATCTCCAATGTCCTTTCCAATATGTAAGGCAAATATTTTATTATCCTTTCATAAATTTTATTTACTTTTAAAATGATAATACTCCTATTTATAATAAAATATAAAAATATATATAGTTCAATTGAATTCACTTGCTAATCCCATCTTATGATATATTAAACAGTTACATAAATTCATTTTAAATATTCTTTGTATTTATCCAAACAACATCCTCTAGATCTCATAACCCAATTAAATATGTGATGATATGAAGGCTTCTATATTATAATTTGACTATTTAACTAATAGATCTATGTATCATTTTTTAAAAATAATTAATCAAATTAAGTGGAAAACACAATTCATGACTTGAATTCACAACATAGAAGTGTGAATATGAGAGTTTTAATCAACACTTTTTTTATTTATTATTGCATTTTCAAAATTAAGTACATAAATAATAGGACCTTGGTAATCAACTTTCTATGTTTTTTTTTTTTAAATTTTCAAATGTAATATTATAAATATTTTATAATATTACATGGTAGGTCTGCTGATATACATCAGACAATTATCGGGACACTTTATAGGGATAAGATAAGACATTTGTGGCTCGTTCGAATCTACTTCTCCAAATATGGAGATACAACAAAGTCCCGAAACGGGACGTATCCCAAGAGGGATATCTATCCCTATTACGGACGGGGAGATTTGACCCTCATACAGAAGGATTTAACCTCACAATCAGAAAAGCTACCTCACAAAGGAGAAAACAAAAACTACCTCACATAGGAGGATTATTACATAAAATACTATCCTAAAGGAAATTACAAAATACCCCAACATTAAAATATAGTCAAAGAACATCCAAATCTTAGTCTACCACAGTTTCCAACATACAAGCAACAATAGCAAATAAATAATTTTGAGAGATAGCCGATGGTAGAGCTTGACGGCCAAGGCAGTAGCAGTTCGAAAATCAAAAGAGGGGCAAGGCAAAAATAGAAACGCAACGGTAGGACGCCGAAAATGAAAACTAACCAAGCTAGACTTTTACATGGATCGACCTCTATGGCAAAATAAGTTGAGCTCCATGGTCGCTGGGGGAAAGAGCGGCAAGGAGACACAATGTCAACCAGATCCAATCAGGTGTCAACGGAAGACAAATTACACATCGGAGAAGGTTGGCTTTTGCATGACAGCGGAGTCAGTAAGCTATTTGGCCGATGGGAGATGCGGCGGCAATGAGCATCAGTCATGCTTGACAGAGTAGTGGCGACATGGTTTCTCGACCAGATCGATGATGAGGACGGCCACCAGAGAAAGGGAAGAGAGAAGATAAACTAGATCAAAAAATGATAAATTACTAAGAAAACTTAAAAAAAAAAAAAACTTAAAATCTAAACTAATGGTGATGAGTGATGACGAAGAGGAGACATCAGAGAGGAGGCAGAAGCCTTATCTCTTATGAAAGCTGGATCTAAGTTGTGCGACACTTTTGAGATTTGAGAGCTTTTAAGGTTTCTATCAACTTTTTATATTTACTAAGATTGTTTGGTCCAAGTTTAAGTCAAGGAAAACTGGAATTAAATGGTTTTAAAATTTATCCTTTTAGTAATGTATCATTGTTATCATTATTAATTCATGTGCCACTCACTCACCTATGACCTATTAATTACATTTAACATATTATCTACTCTTGACCCATTTCTAACTTATTTTCCATAACCAAGTGTTTACTTGCAAGTTTTAACTTTACTTTTTATCATTAACCAATTGATACAACTATTTCAGATCACATATTTGTTAAGTGAAATGCTAATAATAACTAAATGATCATACATGTAATGACTATTGTATAAATAAATGAAGGATATAATTTAATATGGTTGTTAAGGCGTGCAAAACATTATCCTTAAGACTATTTCTACCCTCATAAGGTAATAATCTTGATACAAAAAGGTTTGAATAACAACATAATCTTTAGAATTCAATGACAAATAAAAGTAGCAAGAGTGCACACCTAAGTACAACTTTCTTGGACAACAAGTAATAACTTTTGAAAATAAAATATATAGACTATAGAGAAAATAATAAATCAAGGAATAAGTAAATTGTATATCCCTTTTTATTTGAGATATGTCTGTAATTTATAGAGAAAATGTGGCTATCTGAAAAGACACCAAATCCCTTCAAAGAGTCGTAATTGTTGAAAAAGGCATAGTGACTTTTTCAACAATCACATCTAACAATTAGTGTTGCGGCATTGAAGTCAATGTCCAGTCTTTAGCACTGCAACATTGAGTGTTTTAACTTTAAAGCCATGATGCTACGTCTCAAACACTGTGGTATTGAGTCCATACTAAGTATTGGTTTGTAATTTTTTCCTTTATTTTATATTTTCTTGACTCCTCATATTTTACTTTATTTATTTTGAAATACTCTTGAAATATTCAACAACGACCATAATAATTTTATAAAAGAATTGTTTCTATCCACATAAATGATTACTTTAGAGGGCATGAATGTAAGTGATGCTATGTGATGATTACTCAATCTCTCTATCAATGTATTGTTTGAGATGAGGCTGTAACATTCATGTGCATTCAATTTTATGTCATCTTCGTCATATTTGAACCATCTATTTTTAGGCTTAATTGGATCATCCTCCCTAAAACTCACTTTCATTATATGCCAAATTCTATTGAGTTGTTATCACTTGTCCCATGCTAAGTCTCCAACCTATTGAATGATGTTGTGCATTTATCTTTACATATTTGCAACCAAACCCTTTTTCATATTACATGGAATGGCCACATTAAGAAATGGTTGTCGGAAATAGAATATACTTGTTATGAATATGAGATTTTTAACCCAATAGTATAAGATCCCACACTATTAAAAAATTACAATTTTTATTAGTTTAAATATTTTGTATTTTTTTTTTGAAGTGTACATTTTGGATTGTAAAATTTAAGAGTAAATTCATGATGAGCAATATATCTAAAGAGAATAATATTTACACTGGGTTGAATTATTATAATTGACATCAATATAGACTAGTTATCGATATAAAGATTATTGACATGTTATGTTATTGCCTATAATATGATATTTTTTTAAGCCTCTTACAAGGACAAGAAGTCTTAAGAAATTAGAATCTAATATCCTACATCATTAAAAAAAAAAAGATAAATCTAATTGATTAAATATCTCGTGAGCTTTTTAAATATAGATATGTTTTAACTTGTAAAGTTTAAGAACAAATCAATGACAAATTATGTGTCTAAAGCGGATAATATTTATATTAACTCAGAGTATTACAAACACTTTAAAAAAAAAACCTATATGTGTTAGATTTGAAATTTGAAACTTATGATTCAAATTTTAGATTAAAATTTCTTTCTTAAAACATTGGCATTTTAGTTAAATGTCTATTATAATTTTTATAATAGTAATTTTGTTATAACACAATTTAAAACTTTGCTTATTTTGTTTTTAAAAGTGAATCCTACTTTCATTTTTTAAGAGAATTTTACTTTCCAAAAATGGAAAGACTCTTTCATAGATGAATAACTGTATAATGTTGTATTTTCTGTGTGAGATTTGGATCTTTCTATTCATAATAGGGGTAGTGATCCCTAATTTGGATAGTTCTCATTAAAGGATTTGTCTGTACCTCATTTGATAAATAAAAAAGTAAGTTCAGACGGGTTATAAAAGACCTATCTTATTTATGTGTAGTATTTCAATAATTTTTTTATATGTATCAATAGACTTACAATATAATATTATGAATTTATCAATAATATTAATTTGATGACCTTTAAAAAAAATTAAAACTATGGAATGTTGAAAGTTTATTAGAGGAAGAGGGTATGTGGAAATTGTAATGTAATATTAGAAGGCATATGGACATTTTGCCCCAATCCTTAGGTTTCCCTTACCAAAAAGACTACTAGCCTAAGCACCCCATTCTCGACCTCCAAGTCCAAGCTATTTATCCATATTCCAAAACTACCCTTACCTTAATAAAGTCAAAGTCAAACTAAGAAATTAAATTACAAGAAACTCCCCAAATTCATAAAAAATATACACAATGTTGTAAGGCAATTTGTATGAGGGGTGGAAGGAGGGGCATTTTGGTGAACTTTATCTCCTCATTCGCCTATAAATATGTGTACACCCCTGTTATAATTCATTCACTTCTAATATTTTCATAATTTTTATAATACTTTTTAAAAGTTTTTTACTATATGAGTTATCCTTAACCCTTGCATTTATTATTCATTTATAATACATTATCAGCACGATTTTCAAGTAAGTTCAGTTCGTAACTTTTATATAAAGTTCTTGACTTACTTTATTTTATATTCCTTTATTTTTACATATTTCATTTATATTCAACTATTATTTGTATTGTATTTATATTATTGTATAATATAATCCTTATGAGTATACGTTGTGGTTGACATTTATTTAGATTTTTCACATCAAAAAATAAGGATAATATTATATATCAGTTATCTCTTATTTATATTATGTCTATTCTTTTAAATTTAAATATTCTATATGCAACCTAAAACTTGCATAACAAATCAATAAGTTAGAACATTAAGATCTATATAATAATTTTTGAATTTATTTTTTTTAATTACTTATTCATATGGAAGGTTACGCCTCCTTATTGTTATATGGAATCTGTGACTTATTATTATCAATTTATGGAAGGTTATGCCTCATACATACTACTAATACATGGAAGGTCTTGCCTCTTAATTATGATTATTTTATGTATATGAAAGACTATGCCTCTTAAACATTACGTTTGATATTTATGTTCTGTATTATGAATTTGTTGAATAATATATATATTTCATTATACTAATTTAAATTCCCTTCTTTATATTTAAAGCCCTTAAAAATACATTTTACAAATTTACAAATCCTTACACTTGATGCCTCTGAAAAATTACCTATCATAGTTACTGGATGCTAAAATGCACATCTAAACCAATGGTTTGAAAAAAAAAATGATTGAAAAAAGAAAATGACATATCCCTGTAGGACAAGTCGAGAACTATGATTTTTCTCTGTTATCACTCACATGAGAGATTAAAAGCTCAATATTTGAGGGCTTACAGATTGTTTAGGAAAATCTAAAAGAAAGATATGATGTATTTCTCTTCAGAGCAAGACATGAGTGGATAAATTTGATATTATATGATCTTATAATTATTGTTAAATATAATTCTACTTTGATCACAACCACTTCATAGCCGAAATTGTGTAATGAGAAAGTTATATAACAAGATATGTTAAAGAAGACATTCTCTACTTTTCATGCCTCTAATGTTGTTCTGTAGTAACAGTATCATGAACAACGATTTAAAAATACTCATAATTAATATTATGCCTTCTACTCGTTGACCAAAATAATGAACTCTTACTGAACAATCAAGAATCATGTCCAACTGATTATCAGTCATTCTCAAAAGTGAATGCAAATACTTATAAAGAGTTTAATATGGTTGTGGGAGAAAAAGAAGGCACAATTATCACCCTTATGGTAGTCGTAAGTACCAAAAATGAAGGAACACTAAAAAATAGAATAAACTTTAAGACAAATACGATGGTAAAAGAATAAACGATTTAAGTATTATGAAAATACTTGTTCTTAATATAGTGTATTATGAGGCATCTACCAAGGCAAAAGAATAAAATATGGAGACAAATTTTATATATGACTTAAGATCCAGAAGATTTTACTTATATAAATGTCTCTAATCTCTTTGAAAAAAAAGAATAGAATACTTATTATCAAGTTTTAATTAATATTTTCATGTTATATCTTTTCGTATGAAATATAACTTTTTGTAATATATTATCCTGATGTCTAATATAAAATTTTATTTAATATAAGGAATGACTTTTAAAGATGAATTGTCCACTTTTGAGAGAAAAATTAGAGATGCATATTTGGCTAACAGTGTAACTACGCACACTATCCTTCAAGATTAGAAATATTTCTCAAAACTAACAATAATTGAAGAAAAAGTTAATACTATAATAGGTCCTCTAGATTTGATTGAAGGCTCCAGAAGATTGTTAGCAAGCGAAACAAAGTTATATATAAGTGAAACTTTATATACAAACATTTAGACTTTTAAGTGAAAATAATGTAGAATATCTCTACATTACTTCTAACGTCTCAAACAAGAAATGCATACTTGAAAATTTCTTGTCTTATTATTTATTTTGTATTATATGGTTATAAATTCAATTGAGAGTTACACAGTAATGAGCCAGAAATATAGTGATCCAAAAATATTTATACTATAGTATGATTAACTTAGTCATCCAGGATCAACGATGATGCGTAGAATTATTAAAAATTCTCATGGCCACTCATTAAAGAACCTCAAGATTCAGTTGTCTAATGAGAATATTTGTACTACTTGCTCAGAAGACAAACTTGTATTTAGACTATCATCTTTCAAGAGTCGTCTAGAATCTCCATCATTTTTACAAAGGATCTAAGAAGATATATGCGAACCAATTCATCCACCAAGTGGACTTTTTTACTATTTTATAGTTTTGATTGATGCATCTACACGGTGGTCACATATTTGTTTACTGTCTACATGAAATATTGCATTTGTTAGATTACTAGCACAAATTATTAAATTAAGGGTACAATTTTCAGAATACCCTATTAAGACTATACGTATAGATAATGCTGGCGAGTTTACATTTAAAATATTTTATAACTATTGTACATTAGTGAAAATAGATATAAAACATCATGTGCCACATGTTCACACACAAAATAGCTTAGCAGAATCCTTAATTAGACAACTACAGGTAATTGCCTGTACTTTATTGATGCACACATAATTACTAGTTTCTATATGGGGTCACGCTATTTTGCATGTTGCAGTATTAATTCATTTTCATCCTACTGCATATCATCAATATTCTTTATTACAGCTTGTACTTGGTTATGAACATGATATATCCCATTTGCTTATCTTTGGTTGTGCTGTATATGTACCTATAGCACCGCCACAATGCACTAAGATAAGATCTCAACGTCACTTAGGGATTTATACTGGTTTTCACTCACCATCAATTATAAGGTATCTTGAACCCTTGATGGGTGATCTGTTTACCACGTGATTTACAAATTGCCAATTTGATGAGATAGTATTTGTAGTAACCACTTATCCATAATCGGAAAGAATAAATATTTGTACTTGTATAATATTCATATTTTATTTGTATGTGGATGATACTTAATTTATGTATTGTTATTAGTATTGTTTGTATAGATTAAGGACATACTATTAGTATTGGGTTTATTTGTAAGACTTTAGATTTATTTTAAGGACCAAATTGTTACTTTGAAAATTTTGGGGGTTAATTTATAAATACTAAAAGTTAGCCTCTTAGTATAAAAATACACATTTTAAACCCTAATTTACTCATTTTTTGGGTCAAGCCACCCCTTTAGAGAGAGAAAATAGAGAAATAGAGGGGAGAGAAAGAGAAGAAGAAGAAGAAATTGAAATTTGTAGTTTTAAGAGGTATATCATAACTATTTCTCAATTTATTTGTGTTAATTAAGTTAATTTCTTTAAGTTTTGATTTTTGAAAATATGTACAATTAAGGACTTAATGTGGATTTTGTAAGATATATTAAGAATTGAAGATGATTATGTAGATAACTTGATAAATCAAGATGAATTGCAGAATTTCTACTTGATAGTCTCTTGATCCGAAAATTTTATAAATTGTTGTGCTTCGATTCTAATTTTGAATTTTGAGATTATGAATCTAGACATGTATAGAATCATTTGAGACTTTGAATCGATTGAAAATTCCAGAAATTGATTGTTTAGTGAATTTACCAAAATGACCCTAAAATTCTAGAAATTTCTTAGTTTTAACAGTGTGATACAGTGAAAAATAATTTTTGGTCTACTGAATGATCTTAAAAAATTACGAATTCTGGAATATAAAAATTGAGAATTTAAATCAATGTGGTTAAATTGTTATGATTTTCTAAATCGTATTAACTCATTGCAGTATTTGATTAACAGATTTTTAAAGCTATGGAATAAAATACTTTTAAAATACTTTTAACAGGGATTTTGAAGTGAAATATTTATCATGGGTTGAAATATGTGTCAAGAGTAATTTTGTGATAGTTTTATAATTTTTGAGTTAGTATATGATTTTATAAAATTGGGAGACTAAATACTATTCAATACATATCTTAATCCCGCCAGAATAATAATTTGGATTTGATGGTGTTTATGAAATGGATTGTGTAGGAATTATGATATAATATTCATACAAAAAGAGGATATATGAGTTAAGAAAGATATATTTTGATTTTGGAGCAATTGGACATCATTTGATGTATAAGAAAATTTTGTTAAGTGTAAGTGGTCAGAATGACAGGTTTTGAGAAACTAAGTAATTAGACAAATTCGATGTGATAAGTGCAATATGTATAATTTTGTACGCTATTTAAAGTATTTTGTGTGAATTATAAAGTTTATGAAAGGATTAATCTCCATTAATAGGTTAAGGAGAATTAATCCTTGTATCCAAAAGTGCTAAGAGGTAAGTATACTAGACTTTTATTGAAATCACAATAAATATAGTAATTGTTATGTATGATTTTGTAAATGTACTTAGGAATATGTTTATATTATATCAAAGTATATTTTGATATGAAATGTGAAAGATATGTGTTTATAAATGTGAGCATGAACATACATGATATATATGTGTTTTTGAAAGTGAGCTTTCAAAAAATGTGTTTAACAAAGAAAGCTTTTGAAGTGTAATATGTCCATGAAGAACATGTTGTGTTTTGAGGATGCTTGAACTCACTGTTGACTTAGTAGGTATCTTATGTGATTTATAGAGCATTTATGTGTGGCATTTTCTTCGGGATTGGTATATGTTATGTGTTCCGTATGTAGGGAGGATCCTATTGGTATCTAAAGGAAGAGTAAGTCATCACATTCGTGTGGTGGTGTATTGGTGCATGTGAGAGGACTCACCGATGATCAGGGTGAGGGTTGAGCTCTTTCCTTCGGGCATAAGTATTATATATATGTAATTAAAACCTCACTTGTACTATTTCTCTCATACACTAGGTCATCTACGAGTGACATTTGGCTCATTATGTGATATGTGATATAGAAGTCGTACTAAGTAGTAGTTGAGTGATGGTATTTCTATTATATATTTTGAAAGAATGTGTAAGCACTTACCTGACATGTGATTTGATAAGATTATAATTTTGATTTATCACAGCATATCATACACATGCATTGTGTACATATGTATTTGTATTTTGATATATAAAAAACTAATATGTTTATTGAGTTTTATACTCATTATAGTTTATGGTGATTTCAGGTAAATAAGGTACATGTGTACTTAGCGGATTTGGCAAGGCTTCTGCTGTCCTTTGGGTTCCCTAAGTTGCTAGGTTACTAAGTGTTTCATTTGTGGACACGTAATTTAAGATATTTGATTTGTCCCTATTAAATAAATACTTATGTATTATTTTATTAAGTGTGATTGTATTTGGTTTATACTTACTAGCAACTTGCTAAGGATTGCTATGTTGAATTTAAGTTTAAAATTTTATGCAATATTAATTATGAGTGCACATTATTGAATAAATGTAAGTGATGTCGTGTGTCAGATCTTTTGGGTTTGGGGCGTGACAGTATTCCCATCATTAAGGGAAAGAAAATTCTATCCTAAAGTAAGGCATAAACTTTCTTGGAAAATGATCACTATATCTCATTTAGATCATAGCATAACTCAATGTGAAAATGAGATGCGAAGAATTGGTCATCTCCAAAGAATTACAAATGAATTACTTGATGCATTTATAAATGTATCAAAAGTAACCAAATCATACATACCAACTACCAATACACCAGTCCGGGTGATTGTTCCTACAGAACTATCTAATCAAAGAGCATCAAATGAATCTTTTGTTTCACTCCAAAATCGTGGTAGACTACTTAGTTTAAAAGATATTGTTCTGCGAAAGAAGAAAGTGAAAAATTAGGATCCACTTGAAAATGACGTTGGAGCCAATAAATCCATATTTCTTAAACCACTAATATTAGATGATTTAATAGTCCCTGAAGATATACAAGTCCTTAAAGATATACATGTCCCTGAAGAGATAAAAGTCTCAGAATATACATTAGCCCCAGAAGAGGTATAAGAATTTAAAAATGAAGAAAAGAGTGCAAATTATGCTTACACATGAGAAATGTGAAAACGTGATGAAATAATTGTTGATGATGTATTTTTATTCGCAGTAGCTATTGAAATTATAAATGATGATTATAAGCCACAAACTATTGATAAATACAGATAAAGACATGAATGGCTCTAATGGAAAGAAGCAATTCAAGTAGAATTGACTTCTCTAGCCAAGCGTGAAGTATTTAGACTTGTAGTTTGAACATCTAAATATGTCAAACTGGTAGGATATAAATGGATTTTTGTACAAAAACATAACGAAAACAATGAAGTCATCAGATACAAAGAAAAACTCATTACTCAAGATTTTTCGCAGAGACCTGGTATTGATTATGATGAAACTTATTCTCCCATGATGGACATGATTAAATTTTAATTTTTGATAAGCTTGATAGTCTTATAAAAGCTTGATATGTATTTTATGGATATAGTGACAGTTTACTTATATGGGTCACTTGACACAAATATTTACATGAAAAATCCTTGAAGGATTTAATATGCCTAAAGTATGTAATCACAATTTGTATTCAATCAAGCTATAAAGATCTTTGTATGAATTGAAATAATATGGGCACATGTGGTACAATCGCTTAAGCGAGAACTTGATAAAAGAATGATATATTAATGATATAATATGTCCATGTGTATTTATAAATAAGACAGAATTTGGATTTACCATTATGGCTGTATATATGGATAACATAAATCTAATCGTGACTCCTGAAGAGCTCTTGGAGACCGCAGAATACTTAAAAAGAGAATTTGAAATAAAAGACTTGGGGAAGACTAAATATTGCCTTGGCCTGCAGATCGAGCACAAATCAAATAGAATCTTTATCCATCAATCTGCCTATATTGAAAAGATTAAAGAAGATTCAATATGGAGAAAGCTCATTCGTTAAATGCCCTTACGGTTGTTTGATCTTTTGATCCTAAAAGGGATCCATTCCGTCCTAAGGAAGACGATGAGAAAATACTGGGTTCAAAAGTACCCTATCCTAATGTAATTGGTGCTTTATTATATCTAGCTTAATGCACCAGACTAGATATAGCTTTTGCAATAAACTTATTAGTAAGATTCAATTCTACACCAACTCAACGTCATTGAAATAGTGTCAAACATATATTTCGTTACCTTCGTGGAACGATAAATTTGTGACTATTTTATTCCAATGAACCTATAGAAAAATCAGGTTTAGTTGGTTATACAGATGTTGAGTACTTATCTGATCTCCATAAAGCCCACTTGTAAACAGGATATGTTTTTACTTACAATAATAAAACAATCTCATAACGATCCATAAAGCAAACTTTTGTGGCCATCTCCTTAAATCACTCTGAGATTTTAGTACTACATAAAATAAGCAGAGAATGCATATGGCTGCGATTTATCATTCATCACAACCAGAGTACATTTAGCCTACCTTCTGCCATAAATATTCCAATTATAAATATTCCAATTAGGTGAATACATCAAGGGAGATAGAACTAAACATATTTCTCCAAAATTCTTTTACACTCATAAGTTGCAAGAAACCAAGAAGATTGATGTAAAACAAATACGCTCCACCAACAATTTTACAAATCTGTTCACCAAATCTCTGTCAACGTTAACTTTTGAGAAATTAGTTCATAAAATTGATATGCACATGCTCTACAAATTGTCAAATTAATGGATGTTACTCTGCTATGAGTATTTAATTATGAGGTGTAATGTGCTTATGATAGGGTGCATATGTGTACATTATAATTCAAAATTTATTTTATTTGCATGTCTCACATACAATTTAACACAACAGAAAAAGAAATTTAATTTTTTGTTATAATATACACATGCTAAATGTAAATATATTACATGAACATAAATAGGAGCTCACCCTAAAGTGTTACTCTAATCAATTCTAGTCTAAAAACACTGGTGAGACTACTGGAGCTAAAATGGCAGCTTTGAATTTCAGTAGGAACTGACATGAAGGAACTCTTTGCTTCTCCTTATTTCTCGGCCAAGTTAAGAATAAATAAAGAAAAACCATTTTTTGTCTTATTTTTGGTCTAACACTTAGTCATTTTTCTCTCTTGGCTAAAGATGTATCTATCACTTATTATAACTCTTATAATACATGCCTCTTAATTGTTGAAATGCTACTTAAAGTACTTTCTAAATGTACATTTTAATTGCAAACTACTTTTGCAATTTAATATTCAATTTTGCTTTTAAAGAACATGTGTCCTTTATTTACTAAGGAGTGACAATTTTAACTTGCCATTTATTATACGTTTTTGACACATAATGAATATGTGTCCTTTAATTAAGAATAAATGGTAATTTTTACCTTGTCATTTGTTAATTATTAAAGGCATCAACATGCCATTATTTGACAAATTATAGCATATTGTGGCAAAAAGTGGCAAGTACTGGCAAATGATGACCAATCATCAGTTGTCACTTATCAAGCTTCTAGGCTTAACACTTAAGCCCATCAGCTTTTTGAGAGACTCTAAAATAATTTTTACTTTTTGAAATTATTTTTAGATCGAACCCAGTGCTCAACGAGTACACTTCATATTGTAAGACTACTTAGGTTCATACTCATTTATCTTACGAAATTTTTTTATAAGTTCGTATTCAATGTCCTACATACACATTATGGATATTACAAGACGGTGCATTGAACCATACAAGCTGAGGTCAATACATATTTATATAATCCTTTCGTCATTTATATCCTAGAAAAGTGGAGACATAGATTATAACTGACAAATCTCTATATGCTCAACCGTGGACTTATCCCCAAATTTGTATTTTTATAAACAATATTCACAAATACTTTTACGATATTATTTATCTCACGGGAAATATTTTTTGAGTTTTATGCTTGTGGCCACTAGAGTTCCTGAAATATAATCTCGGAACATCAAGATATTCAATTCACCCATATGAGCTAACAAATCCTATATCTACACATACCAGACTTCATGAGCATTGGACCATACCCAACATCACTCAGCAGTTAGACTATGAAAGGTCTCTGATATGTTTGGAACCAAAGTATGGTAGATCACTCACAAGCCTATCATGGTGCTCAGGTTAAAGGACTATGGATACTATTTAACCTGAGAAAATCTTTAATTAACAACTTTATGAGATATCTATTAGAGGTCCTCATGAGTCTGTTTAGTATCCAGTCCTCATTGAATATTTGTATGCCTATATAATCTTCTACTAAGCTCATGGTTTATTAAGATTAATCATTTGGACCATTTAGATATAGATATACATTGATCTATATACAATAAGGTCTTCACTAATAGATCCGCATCAGTGAAGATAAATCAGGAACATAAAGTTTGAGAACATACTTGTACAATGATATTTTCTAACACTATTTGTAACTATTTCATTACTAATATATTCACAGATCTTTGTCTAATTTCAAACAATGTTCTAACTCCTTAGATTTCACTGACTTTTATATCCTACTAACTCTTAACAGTGCTAACTCTTAGTATTTATAAATCTCAGCGTTGTTAACTCTTAATACTAATCTAAACTCCTTTAAACCAGATTTAAACTCTTTCAGATCATACAATGTCTGAAACGTTATAAGCATTTTACCATATATATATATATATATATTTAATATTAACGATTTCATTCGAAATGTTTATTATAGAAATATTAAACAATTAATATTTATACAATATTAGAATGACACGTGATGAACACTTGAAATTACACATTTAATAAGAGTTTTACATCATTGTTTTGTATTACTAGTGTATTTAATTTTCTTAACTTAAGTATGTTTACAATATTGTACCTAATTATCTTTTAACTATTTTGTGGTAAGTTCGGTAAAATAGGCATAACTTTGTACCTAAAGATCCAATTGGAGTGATTTTTAATCCTGTGGCGAGCTAACTTAATGAGCTAACATATTGTATTTTATAAAGTATAAAATTCAAGTATTTAGAGGGTAAAAATAGCCTAGAACAGAACTGATCTGTAGTACAGGCCCAGTTTGAACAGTCATCAGTATTTAGCCCATAACTATAGTAATATATATCTAATACGTATAAGATAACTCAATTTGGAAATATAAGAGACTTATCTATAACTTTGATGTTTTGAGTGACAGCTAATTCGAATCACATTAATTTTAAATTAGATAATCAAGTGGGTGCCTTAGTGATATTCAATGCAAATTATTTTGCCACCATTCTTTACTTTCATCATCCAAGTGGTTCCCTCCTAATTTGTCTCGAGTTTATTCATGTTTTTCTATAAATAGGTGACTTATTTATGCCTAAAGCATGTAATTAGAAAGTTAAAATTTAGTTCAAAACACTTGTCCTTTGTATTATCTCTTTGTAATATTATTTCTCTTGTTTACTATTAAGTCATGTTATTTATTCTTCCATTTATTTTCTTTTTCTTTAGTTTTATTATGTCCAAATAATTTTTTTTATGCTAAAGTGAAAGGGTGAAACTCTTGGTAAGGTAATAAGATATGCTTAACACTTATTCATGAATTTAATGCTTCATTCTTAAGTTATAAAAATTTATATATAATGTATTTATTTTGTTTGTAGAATTAATATTTTTTCTTCTAAAGTGGTGATTCTTGATTTATTATTGACAAACTTTATACTTGGCACAATAAATTCTTGAAATCATTTATAAGATTTTGTGTATATACCATTTTTTCTAAAGTGGGAGTCTTGATTTATTGTAGACAAATATAAAGATTGGCATAATAAATACTCGAACCCATTTATAAGATTTGGTGTATAATAATTGAAAGAAATAAATACTAATCAATATATAAATAATGATGAACTTTAATTGTTATATTTTCTTGTTAGAACCTCCTTTGTGTGATGATTCCAATTGAGTTATAAAAAGAGTTAAATAAATTCTTACTTCTTATGCCAATAGTGGATCCCCTGAACTTAGCTTTTATTTGAATTGGTTAATTGAATTAATATTTGCAAACATCTTATACTGCATTATTTGTCTTAAAAGTGTTTATAATTTGTAATTTTAATTCTATTTTTTTGTAGATCGACCCTGTTCTCATCGGGTTATTCATTACTTCGACAATCCTACACTTGAGAATAAACTCCTATATTCTAGACATGTCAAGTTTTTGGCGCCATTGCCGGGGAATTAAAATTAACATTATTTTTTTTTTGTTTGTTTGTTTATTTTATTTTTATGGAAGGCTAAGCCTCTTAACGTGCTTTACTTTATTTATTATTCTATTTTTATTTTTATGGAAGACTAAGTCTCCTAACTTGTTTTAGTTTATTTATTATTTTTGCCTTTTATTTTCATAGAAGGCTGAGCCTCCTACTCTTTATTTATTATTCGCTTTTTATTTCATGGAAGGCCGAGCCACCTAACTTACTTTACTTTATTTATTATTCTGTTTTTATTTTCATGGAAGGCTAAGCCTCTTAACTTCTTTTAGTTTATTTATTATTTTCACTTTTTATTTTCATAGAAAGCTAAGCCTCATACTCTTTATTTATTATTCGCTTTTTATTTTCATGGAAGGCCGAGCCTCCTAACTTGCTTTACTTTATTTATTATTCTGTTTTTATTTTCATAGAAGGCTAAGCCTCCTAACTTGTTTTAGTTTATTTATTATTTTTACTTTTTATTTTTATGGAAGGCTAAGCCTCCTACTATTTATTTATTATTCGCTTTTTATTTTCATGGAACGGCTAACCTCCTAACTTGCTTTACTTTATTTATTATTCTGTTTTTATTTTTATGGAATGCTAAGTCTCATACTCTTTATTTATTAACTTTTTATTATATAATCTAACATTATTAATCTAACTTCGAATTATTTATCTTTATTTTACTTTTAGTTTTGCTTATTTTATTTACCTGTGTTTAATATTTTATTTCTTATTTATATTATTTATTGTTATTGTATTTTGTTTTATTTTTTTTTATGAGCGGTTGGTTTCGAGATCCTAATTCTCATCGTTTGGTGAAAGGTAATTTCGGAACTTCTTTGATAATTTGTTAGATTCTCCTTCATCTTCTCATTCTTCACCAGTTAATACCATGACCGAAAATCAAATTGAGGGACTCATAGACCCAGGGGACAATCACTCCCAAAATAATGACCATAACCTACTTAGGACACTTAGAGACTATATGAACCCTACACGAACCGGTGCATCATCTTGCTTAATTTTTCTTCTGGATGCAATGCATTTTAATTTTAAGCCAGACATTATCCAAATTTTACCCACTTTTCATGGCTTAGATGCAGAGAACCCTTATCTACATCTAAGAGAATTTGAAAAAGTGTGTAACACATATAATGATCACAATTGTAGCATAAACACAATTCGACTTAAGCTTTTCCCTTTTTCTTTAAAAGATAAAGCTAAAACATGGCTACAAAACCTTAGACCATAATCAATTTCTTTATGGGATGAGATGTAACAATAATTCCTGAAAAAAAAATTTTCCTTCCCATAGAACAAAATTTTTCAAAAGACAAATCACCACTTTTGCCCAAAAACTAGGAGAGACCCTTTACCAATGTTGGGAAAGGTATAAGAAATTACTTAATACATGTCTCCACCATAGCTTTGAAATATGGAGACTAGTCTCAAATTTCTATGAAGGCTTAATACCCCAAGTTAGGCAAATAGCAGAAATGATGTGTAATGGAACATTTGAGAACAAAGACCCAGAAGAGGCAATGAACTATCTAGACTTACTAGCAAAAAATGCTCAAAATTAGGACACTGCTGGTACCTGTGAGGCACCTGGTAAAAATCAAACCACTACATCTAGTGGGGGTATTTATCATCTTAGAGAATACCATGACCTTTAAGTCGAATTAGCACCCCTAACTAGAAAAGTCGAAACCTTAGAAATGAAAGAGAGTGGTCAAATAAAATTTGTTCAAGAAATTGTGTGTCACATTTGTGAAACCCATGATCACTCTACCAATGATTGCCTAAATTTGCCTGCATTTAGGGAATATCTCTATGAACAAGCCAATGTTCTAAACATGTTCAAGTGGTCAGATAATAACCCATATTCACAAAACTATAATCTTAGATGAAGAAATCACCCGAATTTTAGTTAGAAGAATGACACTCATACATAGCCTTCACAATCACATTTCCAACCACACCAAAATTTTCAAAATCATCAAGGTTATGCACTATATGTCCCACCTCCTAGGAAACATCTTGAAGAAATTTTGCATACATTCATTGAAAAGCAAGAGTATGTTAATTCTCAAAATGCTCAAGTATTTGCTGATTTAAAAGATATTATTGCTAAATTTACATCTGCACTGAACATTCATGAGAAAGGAAAATTTCCTTCTCAACCACAGCCAAACCCCTAAGGACAACATAACTCAAATGCATGTAGTTCAGGAAGCCAACACATGGATCAAGTTAAAGTAGTTATCATTCTTCGGAGTGGTAAAATTGTTGAAAAAGAAATTTCTGAACCTCATAAGAGCGATGAATCAATCTTTAAGGGTAAGGAAAGTGTTGAACCTATACCTAATGAAGAAAACACCAAACCCTCACCTCCACTCTCATTTCCTCATGCATTACGTAATACTAAGAAGATGAATTACAATCTTAAAATTTTTGAAATCTTCAAACAGGTAAAAGTTAATATTCCTTTACTGGATGCTATTAAACAGGTTCCTTTTTATACAAAATTTTTGAAGGATTTATGCATAGTAAAAAGAAAACTGAATGTGAACAAGAAATTATTTTTAGCTGAACAAGTAAGTGCTATTCTTCAGAACAATAATGCTTTGAAATATAAAGACCCTGGTTGTCCTACAATTTCATGTATTATTGGAAGTCATAAAATTGAACAAGCATTACTTGATCTTTGTGCTAGTGTGAATTTACTACCGTATTCAATTTATCAGCAGCTCAATTTCGATGAGTTAAAATCAACTTCTGTAACCCTTTTACTTACCGATAGATCAATAAAAGTACCAAGATGAACAGTGAAAGATATTTTAGTTCAAGTTGATAAATTCATATATCCCGTGGATTTTATTATCTTAGACACAGAACATGTTAAAGGTTGTAACCCGATACCTGTTATTTTAGGTCGTCCATTTTTAGCAACTTTTAACTCTTTGATTAATTGCAGGAATGAAGTAATGGAGCTTTCATTTGGAAACATGACACTTAAACTTAATATTTTCAATATGTGTAAGCAACTATATAAAGAGGATGATGAAAGTGAAGAATGTGACATGATTGAAACGATTGTGGATGATCATATTCAAAAAGGGAGTTCCACCGATCCCTTAGAAATGTGCTTAATAAATTCATTTGAGTCAAATATACAATTAGATCCTGAAATCTCTTACATATGTTCTTTACTTGACTGTGCACAGGTAATTGAAAATAAAGGATGGAAACTAAAGTTTGAAGAATTGAGAGAAAATGAGGATAAACAGAACGAAATTTCAAAGTTTGAGTTAAAACCTCTGCCTGAAGAACTGAAATATGCATTTCTTGAAGAGAAACAAACTTACCCAATGGTAATATCTTCTACACTCACAAGCGAACAAGAAGGTAAGTTGATTGAATTATTAAAAATGCATAAAAATGCAATTGGTTAGACTTTAAAAGATATAAATGGTATTAATCCTTTGATTTGCACACATAGAATACACCTAGAGGATAATGCCAAAACTTTCCAACAACCTCAAAGGAGATTAAATCCACATATGAAAGAGGTAGTGAGAGCTGAAGTTCTAAAATTACTTAAAGTATGAATCATCTATCCTATCTCAGATAGTAAGTGGGTAAGTTCTACTCAGGTAGTACCAAAAAAATCTAAAATCATAGTACTTGAAAATGAAAAAGGTGAGTTAATACCAACTCGAGTCTTATCTAGTTGGAGGATGTGCATAGATTATAAGAAGTTGAATTCAGCCACTAGAAAAGACCATTTTTCTTTACCATTCCTTGATCAAATTATAGAAAGAGTAGTAGGATATCCCTACTATTGCTTTCTAGATTGTTATTCTGGCTATTATCAAATTTTCATAGTATTAGAGGACTAAGAAAAAACTACATTCAGATGCTTTTTTAGAACCTTTGCTTTTAGAAGAATGTCCTTTGGACTTTGTAATGCTCCAGCAACATTTCAGAGATGTATGTTAAGCATTTTTAGTGACATGATTGAGCATTATTGAGAAGTTTTCATGGATGATTTAACTGTGTTTGAATTTTTTTTTTATAATTGTCTTAAAAACTTAGAAAATGTCTTAAAAAGATGTGAAAAAAAGAGTCTTGTATTGAATTGAAAAAAATGTCATTATATGGTTACTTCCGGAATTATTTTGCGACATGTAGTATCTTCTAAAGGAATTGAAGTGGATAAGGCAAAATTTGAACTCATTACACATTTGACTCCACCAAAAATAGTCAGAGAAGTCCGATCCTTTTTAAGACATGCTGGATTCTATAAGAGATTCATAAAAAACTTTAGTGCTATATCTAAACCTCTTAGCAAAAAATGTATCATTTAAGTGGACTCAAGAGTGTCAAAATTCGTTTGAAAAATTAATTGGCCTCTTAACATCTGCTTCTATCATACAATCTCCTGACTGGTCTTTACCTTTTGAGCTCATGTGTGATGCTAGTGACTACGTTGTTGGTGTTGTATTGGGATAAAGAAATGAAGGTAAATCCTATGTAATTTATTACGCAAGTAGAACTTTAAACAGTGCACAAAAGAATAACACAACAACTGAAAAAGAACTACTTGCTGTAATATTTACATTAGACAAATTTTGTTCTTACTTAATTGGTTCTTCAACTGTTGTATTTACTGACCATGCTATAGTAAGGTAATTAATGTCAAAACATGATGCAAAACCAAGACTGATTCGACGGATTCTATTGCTTCAAGAATTTATTATCACTATCAAGGATAAGAAGGGTGCTAAGAATGTTGTTGCAGATCACTTATCAAGACTTGCACCAGATTCATCAACAGAAATAACACCTATTAATTATTCTTTTCTCGATGAATTTTTATTTTCTACTGTTACAATGCCTTGGTATACTAATATTGTTAATTTTCTTGTAACAAGAGAAATGTCACCTCAATAGAATGCTCAAGACAAAAGAAAAATTTTAACTGAGGTAAGAAAGTTTTATTGTGATGATCTTTATCTCTTTAAATATTGTGGTGATCAAATATTTTGAAGATGCATACCCGACAATGAAGTAAGTAAAGTTATTGAATTTTGTCATTCTGAAACATGTGGAGGATATTTCTCATCAAAGAAAACAGTTACAAAAATCTTGCAGTGTGGATTTTATTGGCCCACTTTATTTAAAGATACACATGCATTTTGTATAACGTGTGAATATTGTCAACAATTGGGATCAATTTCAAAACGAAACATGATGCCTCTGAACCCCATTCTTGTTATTGAAATCTTTGATTGTTGGGAGATAGATTTCATGGGACCATTTTCGTTATCATTTGGATTTACGTATATCTTAGTTGTAGTAGATTATGTCTCAAAATGGATTGCGGCTATTCAATGTCGAAATAATGACCATAAAACAGTCATGAAATTTTTGAAAGAAAATATCTTAAGTCGATTTGGAATCCTTCGAGCCATTATAAGTGATGGGGGTAAGCATTTTTGTAATAAGCCATTCGAAACATTAATGAAAAAATATGGTGTTACTCATAAGTTGCCACTCCTTATCATCTTCAGACAAGTAGACAAGTTGAATTAGCAAATAAGGAGATAAAACAAATTTTAGAAAAAAACTGTAAACCCAGATTGCAAAAAATTGTCTTTAAGACTTAATGATGCACTGTAGGCTTATAGAATTGCTTTTAAAACTTCATTGGGTATGTCTCTTTATAGGATAGTTTATGAAAAACTTTGTTACTTACCTGTGAAACTTGAGCATAAAGCCTACTGGGCTATTAAAACTTTCAATGCAAATCTTGATTCTGTTGGACACATATGTAAATTATAAATAAATGAATTTGAAGAATTGAGAAATGATGCATATGAGAATTCAAAAATTCATAAAGCTAAAATCAAAGCTTTTCATGATAAAAAAATTCAAAGAAAAATATTTGATACTGGTAAGAAGGTTTTGCTTTATAATTCTCGACTTCACATATTCCCTGAAAAATTAAGATCAAGATGGAGTGACCATTTTATTATGAAACATGTGTACCCTTATAGAACAATTGACATTGAAAATCCTAAAAATGAGAATGTGTTTAAGGTAAATGGGCAAAGACTCAAACCGTTTCTAGAAAACCAAGCTTTTCATGAAGAATTTGTGTCCCTATCTGACCCTTATTATGAGACCAAATAATCTTTATTTTACATATTTATATATATTTATTCTTCTTCTAACTTTTTTTTGTTTTTACTTGCAGGTTAATTTAGTATTTTTTGTTGAATTTTTGTTTTGTACCCTAGTTAAGTGGTAGATAACGGCACTCCGTGACATTTCAAAGTTAGTTTTGTTAGTTTTTCATAATTACTGATACCTTCTCTTCTCCTCTCTTTCTTAAAAAAAAATGGATGACATTATAAAGAATTTAAAAAAGTGTTTTTCCTCATTGCCTCAAAATGCCTTAAAGAAAATTTACCAACTAAGATGTAAAAGATTAAAGTTATTAACGATTATGAATATACCTGTTGACTTATGTTGGTTAATTAAAGCCAAAGTTCAATTGACAGATGAATTTTCAAACAAAGAGTAAAATGATTAAGCGTAAATTTCATACATGCCTAGCTTAGGTAAAAGCTCTTTTACAAAAAAACAAAGAGTAAAACAATTAAGCATTTATTACAAGTGTGCACGCATGACTTGTAACACACGTTGCCGTACTTTAGAAATGGTGTCTATAAATCGCGAAGATAAAATTAGGTTCATTAAGGATGGCATGAGTAAGGAGTCTTTAGATGATATCTTATCGACTCTTGAGACGTATCCTAGTAGATATGTGTATATTGCAATTCGTGAATTATGGGATATTTTCCTAAAAGAACATGAGCGGTATAATCTCGGGAATCTGATTTTAAAAGACCCTGTTTGTCAATTTATAAGAAAATTGAATAAGAAGCCTATCCCCAACCCATAGAGGGAGTTTAAGCCGTTACTGGACGTAAAACCAGATGAAGATGTAAGCCACAATCACAACTACTTGTACATATTTACTGTAGCTGTTATTTTTAAATATTTCATTTCAAACTCAAACGTCTTTTCCAACAACCAACCACCCATATGACTTTTCCAGCTAACAATTTAAAAAATGGTAAAAATATATTCAAAATTTCGCATTTTAAGCCAACAGCTCGTGTGACTTAACTTTACACCACCTTTTGCCTTTATAAATACATTGCATTATTTTTGCATCTTTATACAAACTCAAAATCATTCAAAAGAAATGGTGAGTGTAATAATGGAAGGAATATTAACTCATAAATTCACAAAAATTTGTGTCTTTTGTGGATCCAGCCCTGAAAAAATTAAAGAGTTTGTAGAAGCAACAGAAACCCTTGATAAGGTGTTAACTGAGCGAAATATTCATTTAGTTTATGAGGGAGGTAGTATTGGATTAATGGGACGTGTGGTAACTGCTGCACAAAATAAAGGCAGTCGAGTTTTGGGTATCATACCGAAAGCTCTAACTGTTGGAAACATTATAGGAAAAATAATTGGGGATGAGTTACAGATATCATCAATGCATGAACGAATGTCTTTTATGCTTCGTAATGCTGATGCTTTCATAACTCTATCTGGAGGTTTCGAAACATTGGAGAAAATATTTCAAATTGTCTCATGGGCACAATTGTAAATCCATAAAAAATCCATTGGTTTGTTAAATGTTGATGGTTTTTATAATGGGTTGTTATCTTTTTTTTACTATGCGATAGAAAAACAGTTCGTCATATCTGTAGCACGACAGATCCTCATTTCTGCTTTAACTGTTGATCAGTTACTCGATGAACTAAAGCTTTTACACCTCTATCTGATCCAACAATGAGTCAGATAGATTGGTATACTGATGATAGTGAAAAGAAACGCAAGATAGATTTGACACTTCGTCTGTAGCCTTTCTACTTTTATGTATTTTTAAGTATTTTGTATGGTTTGTTTTATTTTGTTGCAGGTTTTATTTTCAAAAAAAGATGTTTCAGGTGATATCTTCTATATTCTACTCTTTCTATATTTTGACATTGAGGACAATGTCTTAATCTGGTTGGAGGGAGGATAGTTGATATATAATGTTAGTGTTAATTATTTTTTTTAATTTTTTGTTATCACTTTGTTCTCTAATAATTTTTTTATTATCATGAATGGCACGAGTAAAAGGTTTATTTATGCATTCTTGAGATGTATTCTAGTTCTAGAATGGTAGAGTAAAGAGTACATTACTAAACTTTTGAAACACATTCTAATTGGTTTATTTTTAATGCATTTTATGTATAATTGCTTGTTGCTTAGTTTTTGGTAACTCTTACGTAAATAAATTTGCTTTACTACCGATGTATGATTTCAAAATTGTTTAGTTTAAATCATTTTTTCTATCTGAGTTATTAAAGAATAACTTTCAAAATTATTTCTTGAGCACAATACTAAGCCTTGTGGTAAGATAAATGATTCAATATATATAGGCAAGAAATTTTTCATGTTTAAGTATACATATTTTTTTCAAAACTCACATATCTTTTGTGAGTAAGTGGAGAGGTTTGAGATAACAGCTTGCGAACTTTCATTGATATTTTGAAATGGTTAATTTTTGTTTGGAATAACATTATTTGGGATGAGGAATGATTTGGTTACTTAATTGAAGGATGAAATTTTTTTTATTATGGTGAGAAATTGTTATTATTTTGTAACGATTCTTTATGTCTTAAAAAAAAACACACAAAAAGCAACAAAAAGAAGAAGAAGTATATATATATATATATATATATATATATATATATATATATAAAAGAAGTCAATTCAGTTCAATAAAGTCTTCGTTCAATTCTAGAAGACAAAAGTCATTAGAAAATAATTTTATCACCGGACTTTTTATTAGTAAGATTCGCATAAAATAATTAAAGTCCTGAACCGAGCATGTGAAAAGAATGGTTTGACTCTAAATAATTAATTTTTCTATCTTTAGATCAATGTTAGTTTGTCTGTCTGTCCTTAAATCTAACCTCTTTTTGAGCGATTATCTGTTTTCCAACTCCATGAGTGAAATCCTAACCCATTAAACAGTTATTCACATGTGAAGATATGGAGTTGAGATTTTACTTGGAGAAAATTTTTAAGGCTATATATGTTGTGGTTTGTGGTAAGAAGGCTTCGGCTTAATTCACACATACCCACACAAAATTTTGGAAGTTATGATAGAAATAACCTTTATAACGATTGTGATCTTGAACTGACATTTTATTTGAAATACTTAGGTAGTGTTCAAATTTTATTTATGCTTGAATTGTTAGAGACTAGCAATAAGTTGGTTGGGGGGTGTGATAAATACTTAAAATTATATATTTAATAAAGATTTTATATCATTGTTTTATATTATCAGTGTTTTTAACCCTCCTAACTTAAGTATGTTTACAATATTGTACCTAATTAGTTTTTAACTGTTTTGTGGTAGGTTCAGTAAAATGGGTATAACTTTCTACATAAGAATTCAATTGGAGTAATTTTTTATCCTGTGAAGAGCTGACTCAATGGGCTAACATATTACATTTCACAAGGCATCGAAATTCAAGCGTTTATAGGGTAAAAATGGCCTAAAAAAAAACTGATCTGTAATACAGGCCCAATCCAAACAGTCATCAGTATTTGGCCCATAACTATAGAAATACGTATCTAATATGTATGAGACAACTTAATTTAGAAAGATAAGAGACTTATCTACAACTTTGATGTTTTGAGTGACAGCTAATTCAGACCACATCAATTCCAAATTGGATAAGCAAGTGGGTGCATTAATGATAATCAATGTAAATTATTTGTCACCATTCTTGACTTTTATCATCCATGTGGTTTCCTCTTCATTTGTCTCGATTTATCCATATTTTTCTATAAATAGGTAGCATGTTTATGCCCAAAATATGTAAATAGAGAGTTATATTTTAATTCAAAATACTTGTCTTTTGGATTATCTTTTTGTAATATTATTTCTCTTGTTTACTATTATAAAGTCATGTTATCTCTTCTTCTATTTTTTTTTCCCTTTAGTTTTATTATGTCCAAGTAATTTTATTTATACTAAGGTGAAAGGATGAAACTCTTGACAAGATAATACTTAACTATTATTCATGAATTTAATATTTTATTCTTAAGTTATGTAAATTTATATATGATGTATTTATTTTATTAATACTTTTTTTTTTAAGTAGTGTATCTTGATTTATTATTAACAAACTTTATACTTGACACAATAAATTCTTGAAACCATTTATAAGATTTGGCGTATATACCATTTTTTATAAAGTGAGAGTCTTGATTTATTATAAACAAATAGAAAGATTGGCATAATAAATACTTGAATCCATTTATAAGATTTGATGTATAATAATTGAAAAAAATAAGTACTAATTAATATATAAATAATAACGAACTTTAATTATTATATTTTTCAATTGAAATTTTCTTTTTGTGAGAATTTCAATTTAATTATAAAAAAAATTAAATATATTTTTATTTCTTATGTTAAAAATAAATCTCCGTAACTTTAATTTTTTTTTAAAATTGATTAATTAAATTAATATTTATAAACATCTTATATTATATTTATTAATTTTAAAATTATTAAAAAATATAATTTTAATTTTATTTCTTTGTCGATTTTGTTTTTATTAAATTATTTATTATTTTAACAATTTTATATTTAAAAATAAATTTTTAAAACGTGTCGCTTTGGTCCAAAGCATTCGAGATACAAATCGTTAGAGGTAGAGGCAAAGCTACATGCTGCTGATGCCAAACTTGCTGAGGTAAGCAGAAAGACTTCAGAGATTGAGAGGAAGTCACAAGAAGTGGAATCTCTGGAATGGAACGTGCATCCTTCATTGCTCAGTACGCTCAAGTTTCTTGACCTTTACATATTCTGTATTTGGGCACATTAGCGCCTTTAAATTTCTGCCTGCGTATATGGTTCAACTGTATATTTTTCATTTAATTTTTTAAGTTGGTAGGTTTTTTCAGGCGAGAAGCACATGAGGTCACTTTGTCTGAGCAGAGGGAGGACTTGCGAGAGTGGGAAAGAAAGTTACTAGATGGAGAAGAGAGGTTAGCAAAAGGTCAAAGAATTGTTAACCAAAGAGAGGAAAAGGCAAATGTAAAAAATAATGTCTTTAGAGAAGGACCTTGAAGAGGTACAAAAGAAAATTGATGCAACTAACTTATCTCTGAAGAGGAAAGAAGATGATATAAACAGTAGACTATCAGATCTAAGTGTAAAAGAGAAGGCAAGTGTTTTTGGTACTATCCAGTGACGAGCTTTTGTAAATTCAAAATAAGTTATTATATTTTTTCTGATATGCCCTGCTCATAATGGATGCAGGAGTATGATGCTGTTAGAAAGAACTTAGAGACAAAAGAGGAGGAACTACATGCACTGGAAGAAAAGCTTGATGCAAGGGAAAAGGTAATTTTATGTATATTATTTTCCTCGCTGTAGGAATATTTTCTGAGATTCATGGTAATTGCATGCTGCTCTTCTAAATCAGATGGTTTGGGGCTCTGTTTGGTGTTTTTTTAGTTTCTAAAATCAAGTAGTACAAGCAAATTAGATTGGAATTATCATTAGTAATATCATTTTTCTTACTCATTTCTCTTTGGTGTTGGTCATTGTTGTATAAGACCTTGCATTTGGTTCTTCTTAAATTTTCATGGAATGTTGGCAGCTTGAAATCGAGAAGCTTCTTAGCGAGCAAAAAGCAAACTTAGATGCGAAACAGCGAGAATTTGATTTAGAGATTGATCGAAATAGGAAAGATTTAGATGATGACCTGAAAAGGAAAGTGATTGAAATTGAAAAGGAGAAGGCTGAAATCAATCATAAGGAGGAGAAAATTGCAAAAAGAGAGCTGGCATTGGATAAGAGACTGGAGAAATATAAGGAGAAAGAGAAAGATTATGAATCGAAAGCGAAAGCTCTGAAGGAAAGGGAGAAGACGATCAAAGCTGAGGAGAAGAACTTGGAGACTGACAAGAAACAACTACTTACTGATAAAGAGAATATTTTGAATTTGAGGGCTGAACTCGAGAAGATAAGGGCTGAAAATGAACAACAGTTGTTGAAGATTCATGAAGAGATGAATCAGCTCAAAGTAAGTGAAGAAGAGAGGGCTGAATATCTGCGCTTGCAATCAGAATTAAACGAGGAAATAGGGAAGTGCAGGCTTCAGGAAGAAATGCTTTGGAAGGGAGCTGAGGATTTGAAGCAGCAGAAGGAGAATTTTGAGAGAGAAGGGGAAGAACTGGACGAAAAAAGAGCTGAAGTTGGGAAAGAATTGAAGAAAATCAGTGAACAGAAGGAAAAACTAGAAAAAGAAAAACACTCTGAAGAAGAAAGGATAAAAAAAGAGAAGCAGGCAGCTGAAGACAATATAAAAAGGGAGTTGGAAGCTTTTGAAATGGCCAGAGAATCATTTAAGGCCACTATGGAGCATGAGCAGTCGATGATAGCTGAGAAAGCTGAAAGTGAGAGAAGGCAACTGCTTCATGATTTTGGCTTCAGAAAAGAAAATTTGAATGTGATATGCAGAATGGATGGAAGGAGTTGGAGAAAGATTTGCAAAAAAAGGAGAAGTTGTTTGAGGAAGAAAAAGAGAGAGAATTAAGCAATATTAATTATTTGAGAGATATAGCCGGTAGATAGATGGAAGAAATGAAGGAAGAGAGGCTCAAGTTAGAAAAAGAAAAGCTAGAGGTTGATTCACATAGAAAGCATCTTGAAGGAGAACAAGTTGGAACACGAAAAGACATTGATGTACTTGTTGACCTTACCAAGACATTGAAGGAGCAGAGGGAGCAACTTGTAAAGGAGAGAGACCGCTTCCTTTCCTTTGCTGAGACGCACAAGAGTTGCAAGAACTGTGCTGAAATAACTTCAGAGTTTGTGCTTTCTGATTAGTCCAGGAAATTGGGAATGAAGAGGTGCCTCCTCTTCCAGTACTGGCTAATGATTATGTCAGTGAGAGGAAAAATGGTGAGATATTTCCCAGTGTTGTCGGCTCAGGATCTCCTGCTTCTGGTGCAGCGGTGTCTTGGCTCCATAAATGCACTTCAAAGATATTCAAGTTCTCCCCAACTAAGAAGTTTGAGCGTAATGCTGTTCAAGAATTGACTGAGGGGACACCTTTATCTGGAGGGAAAAGTAATTTACAAGAATCATTGGAAAGGTTAGATCGGACTAATGAGCCAGGCTTATCTTTTGCAAATGCAAATGATTCTTTTGATGCTCAAAGGGTGCAATTTGAGACCAGCACCAGAGTGGTTGAAGCTGATGAAGATAAACTTGTTGATGAGCAGGGCAACAGCAACACTAAGGCACCAAAAGATCAGGAAAATTCCATGCCTTCTGATTTGAATCATGGTCGGCAGCCTCGGAGGAGAGGCAGGCCTAGAGTCAGTAGCACACGATCAGTGAAGGCAGTAGTCCAAGATGCAAGGGCTATACTTGGGGAAGGTTTTGAATTAAGTGAAAGTGAAAATTTAAATGGGAATGCTGAGGATTCTGGCCTGGCGATTTCTGAAAGCTGCAGTGAATCTAGTCTAGCTGATAAAGGAAGATCAAGAAATGCACAGAAGCGGAACCGTGCTCAGACATCTCAAATTACGATGAGCGAGCATGATAATGATGATAGTGAAGGACAACCAGATAGTATTCTGGCAGGCCACCCCAGGAAGAGGCACCAAAAGGTTGCTCCAGCTGTTCCAACTCAATATAATCTCCGTCGACCCAACATGTAGGTTTTGAAATTTTGTCATAGTAACAACTTCCTCTAATGTCCTATCATTAAAAGGAAAATCATTTTACCAACTTTTCTTTCTGGGCACTATTATCCCTTGCGTCATGCAGTACTTTTAACCTCATCAATGGTTTTCAAGTGACTACTTCAGTGTATAAACACATCTTTGTGGTTTTACATTTGACTTGCTTCCATCCATGACCATGCAGTACATAAATACATATGATTGCCTCATTGTCTGTTTGTGAAATTTGAAACAGTTAGGCTGATTGACTGATATTCTCGGGTGGTGTGGATCGCTAAGAGGACAACATTCTATTTAAATCTAGGTGGTAATATCCTAGATAGGAATTTTTTGATTTACATTTATGCATGTCCGAAGGGGAAAATGTAATTTCTGGCTAAGTGATTTGAGAGAATGCCTGCAATATATTTTATTTGTAAAATTTCATATTTGACTTTCTCAATCCATGGCCTTGCGAGTAATTTGCATCTGTTTAATGGTTTATAGTGGAGTTCCTGGTACAGCTGGTAGAGCATTGTCTGAACCTAACAAGGAAAAGGAACAAGAGTTTGAAGGCATTCATGACTGGGGAGATGGAATTGTGTACTCGAGAGTTGCTCCTGCAAACTCAGTGGGTGTTGTTAGTGAGAATGGCGGAAGCACACACTTAATGCAGGTAAGGGCAATAACGTCCATCTCCACAAAACCTATGAAATGGGGCTGTTAGATTCTCACCCCCCCCAACCCAATGTAAAATTGTCTGAGGTCCTTAATTTTCTGAACTGATTTTGATACCGTGATATCCTACAATTTTTATGTGACAGTGTGGAGTACTTGACAATACAAATGCATCAAAAAAGTTGGGTGAGAATGTGGCATTGAGTGAAGAGTTGAATGGAACAACTGAAGAAGCACGGGACTATGGTGATGTGGATGAGTACAGGAGTGAATCCCCTGGTGAAGATGCTTCTGGGTTTGACAGTGGGGATGGTGATGACGATGATGAGTATGAACATGTTGGTGAAGTATCAATAGGAAAGAAGATGTGGACTTTTTTCACAACGTGATGTTTGCCTAGTTCTAATACCCCATTAGGATTGCTGTTAGGGAGCTCTTTGATGTGTAGTAGTGTGTATTAGCTTTTTAAATGTAGTTATGACCGCAGAGGCCTTCAATTCAGAGTAGTGGGTTGAAATTTCCTTGCCCACTTTCTTCTTTTATTAGGATTCAGATACTGACCAGCGCCTCTTTATCACTGGACCTGGCCTCCACATCTAGATTGTTGGTATTTTCACATACCTAGCCGGAATGATCGTTTGCAGGGAACTGAAGAGTTTGGTATTATCTATTTTGTTTTGGTTGATAAGTGCTGGAAAGCAGGGAACTGAAGAGTTTAAATCTCAATCGAGATGTGTGATCTCACTTGTGCTCATTGATCTTGTGTTGTGAACAATTTAAATTTAAATTTCGATTGAGATTATGATTATGATTTGAAAGAAAATTGCGTTATCAAAATACATATGATCAAAAATGGAACTTTTCTTCCATATTACTTGCAATTCTTCACGTCTAATTTTATATCTTGGGAATGTGTTATGAGACTTGCCATTGCATAAGTTGGAAATTGAAAACTGAAGATCGTATTAGTCGAGTATTTTATTAACAATTTAACAGTTTAGATTAAAGTCCCAGATTTGTCCACACCATGATATGTGATATAAGGTTAAGATGTGAACATCATTTTCCTATTAGTATGTCTAAGAGTAGTTAGTATGCCAGAATCCAAAATTAAGATTTTTTTTTTTAATTTTTTAAATTCAATTACTTGCCGAGAAGTGAGTGACAGACAAGTAAGATTGTTGATGCTGTGATATCAGATGCGTTAATATTACTATGAAGAAGATATTTGGGAGGTGCTTTTGAGAATCCTGCTCTTATCCTTGCAATTGGGGAGCTCCAGCCTCCAGGTCCATTATTCTGATCAGCAACACTTACTGCTTCCTGTTTGTCTCATTACTGTTCAAGGGATAGTGCAATAAATAGAATTAAATTTTCTTTCTGAACAAATTATATGAGTTTTGATTATATTAAAATGTTCTTCAATCCTATCAAAAAAAAATTAATTCTTTTTAGAAAATGTACATGTATATGCAATTTACTCTCAAATTTCAGGCTCAAACCTTAAGTAAGTTTAAAGAAAAATAACAAGTAATCCCATGGGGCTCCATCATTTCTAAGAAGTTGGTATTAGAACTGAACTGAGTTCTGTTTCACACTAATATTAATCTCTCAAGTTCTGCAAATGCTACTTGGGAATTTGTTAAAACTACCTGACAATATATATACTTGGGCGGCTTTTTTTGGCAATCTTGCTCTATCTTCATATTGAGAAAGTCCATGGTTCTCATCAGCAACATTAACCGCTTATTGTTTGACTGGTTGAAAAACTTAAGCCAAGATCAGATTGTTGTCCGGCTCTTCTGCATGTTTCTTTAAATCCCTGCAAATTACCATGAACAAAACATTCCGAGTTCATGTATTCAATAAACATTAAGACTCAAAGGGGACAGTTTGAAGGAGAAGTATTAACGCACTTGCACCGTGGTATGCCACAATCAGATTGTGTACATTTTTTAGAGTGCAAAACCAGAATCAACCATGCCTTTTTACAGTGCCGACAACTTCCCGCAGCACGAACATTACACTTGGATAAATGGTGGAACAATTTCTTCATTAGAAGACAGTTTCGATAAGAGCAGATTTGACTTTTGGTTGAGTGACATTTAGAGGCATGTTGTAGAAGATCCATCAGTTGCATTGTCTGCAGTGTTACATCGACTTGTATGTAAATCAAAATGTCCAAATTATAAAATGGCTAAAGGAGGACCTGAGCAACTATGATGTAAACCAATGAATGATAATTAGGCCTACAACTCATCTGTAAACCAACTGCATGCAAGCCCCTAGAAACAATGTTTAGTCTAGAAAAGGTAACAGGTAACTGGTTTTGTGGAGTGTATGAGTAAATAATGGATACATGAGAAGAATCAAAATTGAGTTGTGAACTACAAATTTTACGATTAAGCTGGTGCATTAAAAGAGGCAACATATATCAGAGAGTTGTATCATACCTGCAATGCTTTTTGCTGTGTCTCTATACTCCGTACCCCAGAATTAGCAGCACAAGACCGCTGGGTCAACTTATGAACATGCAAAGAAATACTTTTTTCCTTATAGCATGCAGCACAAACTTCAAACTCCGGACAGATCTCACATATCCAGCACTGATCCATCACAGTATTCTTATAGCAAAAGCTGCAGATGCCCCCAGCAGTTAGCACAGTTAAATTCTGCAGATGATGAAGGATCATCATTGAAGAATACTTAGCCCGGCGAAGTGTGTCAAACTGGTAATAGTTTTTCTGACAGAAGCTCAAGAAAGCATTCCTGTTTTCAAATAAACTATTTTCTAAAACAACGTCTTTATCCTTGGTATCAGACGGCGCATCATTGACCGCAGCCTGAAAAAAGGCATACATATAAATGGGCATAACTTTGATGGAATATAAATTAAAACTGCCAGATTCACTATTTCAGAATCAGGGATGACTCAGATTTTAACCATTAATTCACCTTAGTGAGTACATGTTTTTCCTTGCCATTTACAATGTGAACATCCTCACCATTTATATTTTTCTCAGCATGATGGCATCTGCAACAACAAAGGAGGATAAATTTGAGTTTTTAGACATTTTGTGCACTATGGATTTGGGGAAGCACAAGCTTTTTACCAACAAATAAGTTCCAAATATGTTCCTTCACATTTTATGTATCATGGATTTAATTGCAGATACAGGACATTGGACTTTCAATTCTGAAAATTTACTTCTTTCATGTTGAAGTCAGTCTCATATGAAAAGTCATTTTGTAAATTGTGTTGCTAATAAGTATTTCTACATCATGGTTCTAACAATGACACCACTAAATTCTTTGTACAACCCCAGTTATCTACTCGTAAAAACAAAGGCCTGCATTTAACATTTAATGTATATCACACATCAGCTTTGCATTCTAAACATATTAAGATGATGTAAGAATCTGAAAGAATGATAACTGGAAGTTGCATGATAGGTTTCGTGACTAAGAAAGACATAGCAACAACACGAAAAAATGTGCCATCTAAGCATTGTATGCACCAGAGCCACTAAAGAGAAAATTCTTAAAGACGTGCACAATAGAATGAAACAAAAATTTCAAAGAATCTTTACCTTTCACATAGCTGATAATATTTGCACTGCCTACAAACCCATCGGTGCCCATTTAATATCACTTCATGGCAGTGGGTGCACGCAAACTGCAAGTGGACAACGATGAAGTCCTCCTTCACAGGTGAGATGGTTTCTCCCAGCTAGAGAGTAAGCAACAAAGTAACAAAGAATTAATAAAATGGAAAACTACATTGAAATACCTACTATAGCTATTAGACAGTGCATGCTGAACATATCCAGATGTTCAACTCTTCATGGACTCTAAACAAACATACAATAGGTTATGCATATTCAGTTTGTAACAGAAAAAGGCCATTGCAAACATTCAAAATCTTTTTGACATTTTCTTTTGTGCAACATAGCGAATTGCACTATCAGAAGATGGATAAAGAGGCTTTGGCTTGTGAGTGATGCCTACAACCTTGAGAGATGTAAACCTGGATGCTTGTATAATTTGATCATGCATTGACTACAACTATACTACTACACGTTTTATCAATAGTTACGTTTTTTCTACATGTGTATAGATATATCCCTGCCTTGTCAGTCTAAGCCCCTCTTCCCCCACCTCCCTCTATTTATTTCCTGAAAAACTACCATATCTAAGACACATGTATCTGAATTTATGCTTCTGGTTATTATTGAAAAGGAAAGAAATTCACTCAACTTATGAGATCATTCCATTCTGCAGATAAAGGAGCATGTGTTTGTGTCTGTGAAAACTTGACTAATTGGATTGACCCCCATATATTTCTGTCAAAAGTTAACCATAATTTGAAGGCTCGCTACTTTTTTCTGTTGAGTCACTAACTTCAGATCATTTGAGATAAACAAACACATAACACATCACAATTATAAGACAAAATATGTCATCTAGTAATTATAATGTTCAAAGAACTAAAAAAAAAAAATAAGTGAGGCAAAATTGAGAGGAGAATTACTTTTTTCATGAATAGAATATCTTTAGCAGCATCACTAGTAGGATCTGCATGACCCATGGCTTTCAGTGTTCTCTTTGTCATGGGTTTCTTCATCTTCTTATGGAATTCGTCTCCACTTTGTCGTTCAATGCTCTTGATCACACCCTCAGCAACTCCGTACCAATACTCACCATCAAAATATGGCAAATGAGCTGCTGTTACTTTCGAATTACATTGCCCAGTTGGAATGAAAAAATGATCATATAAATTAGTAAAACCAACCACAATGTTTTCTTCAGCTGCTTTTCTCAGCATTGATCGATACCTGCACATGGAACAACTCTTAATCAAGAAGTGTGCAAAGAGAGAAAAATCTGTAGCCATAGCCATCAAGGTGCTTGATTGCTGCAGTAGGGCAAGATAATGTTAAGGCTGCATACAGAATACCAGAGTGCTAGTTAACTGCATAATTTATAGAGGGCACACAAATGATGCATTGCAAATATATCAACTGAGAGAGAGAGAGAGGGAGAGACCACTGCCGCAGCTTATTGGACTTGGGAGTTTTCTGAATCTCTGGATGGCAATATAAGATATAATCTTCTCCCTTTACAGGGGGGCAGGCCCATATAAAGCAGGTAGCAAAACCCCGTTTTTTACAGTATTCAAGGTATCCCATCTGATGATAGAAACATAAAAGAAACCTAAGCTATAAATCTTATATTTTTGCTATATAACAATATAAATTGTTATTGGGAGACATCCAACAAATGGATTAAGGAACTAAGAAATATACCAATATCTCATGATAAACAAACGTACGAAAAGCTTCTCCAGTTGCAGTTTCTGTCATGGGCCTGAAGTACTTCACAGAATCAAGATATGAGATATAAACGCAACGCTGATTCGGGTGACCACATTCTGAGCCAAACTCCTGAACATACATGCCAAAAAGGCATACATCTACCCCTTCAATCTTCTGAAACAATAGAATGACCTGAAATGGAAAGGGTAGTGGGTTTTCTTAAAAACTAGACAACAAATATACATGGAAACTTAAAAGTATAGCATATTACAGAAACCACAATAATACACTGCTTCAGGTTTCAGATATCATAACTGGCTTTCCCCAAAGTTTTGTTCCATAAAGGCCTGTGACAAAACCTGGAAGGAAGGCAGTCTATTTCCTAAAACCTGGGAGAATTTGAAAGCTATTTTCTAAAATTGGACGATAGCGTATAATTTGCAGAAGGATACTGACAAAGCAACTATGTTATCACATAAATTTCTTAACTCAAAAATCATCTAACCTTTGATCTGTATGGAAACTCAGTAGGATAATTTTCATGATGAAAGATATCTAGAAATTGCTGCTTCACTTTTAACTGCCTATCAACAGATAGTACCACTCTGACAACCAGACCTTCCACCGTTGGAACCTATAAATCAAAGGAGAGATCATGAATTATCAATCAAGCAGCAACAATGAAATTGTAGAGCCAAAAAGCAGGGAACATTTAGCATAAGAAAAAAAAACCAAGAAAAAGAAAAAGAAAACATTGTTTTATAGAAAATAATTGCTGGCAGACTATTTGATCGTTAGAGGAAATACATCTTGAAGAGCCATAAAGTATATTTCAATATAAATTGTATACATTATATAATGGAAATGAAAATATAATATTTAACTAACAAATATATAAGATTTAAGTTATTTAAGGATGATTCCTTTTTCTTTTAGACTACAGGTTATGATAAAAGACATGGAGCAGTGATTGTTAAAGGATGATGTCTATTCACTTTCTTTTTTTTACTTAAAAAACTAACACAGTAATTTCTGATGAATATGCAGGATAAGTTGATGAACATTATTATAATGAACAAGAGATCCATAAATCTCAGGTGCAAATGGCAACTTACCTCATCAAGGTTCTTTCCAGCAACTTTTGCTTTCTTTTCTCTCTCCTGCTGAAGACGATTAAAGAGTCTTTGCTCAATATGGTCACTAAGCATGGTACTTGGTAGATCTTTTGCACCAAAAAGCATACTTTTTGGTAAGGGCGAACGGTCCCCACTTTCCATTTCTTTCAAGCAACATTTGGGACAGATGTACTCAGCTTTTCCTTCCACGTCTCGTTTATTGTTAAAGAGACCACATATCTGGTGTTGCCAACCTTCACATTTGTCACACAGAACCCACTGTTGGAGCACAAGAGGCATAGAGTGAATCTTCAACAATTTTATAGATTTACAAGAACAATATCCATGAAAACTTAGCTTACCACTTCTTCAGTTGCTTCATCATTCTTCCTTCTATCCATCTTTGCCTTGGAAACAGACATGCCATATGATGTGATTTTCCCACCACGAGACAGTTTATAGCACAAGGTGCAGAAACAATGACGCATACCATTTTCTTCTGGTGTACTGTAGTACATCAAATTGCATTTAATACGAGCACTACAAGAAGCACAATATATTGGTGTTGGAGAGAGTGAAAGCTTATCTGCTCCACACAACTGGCAAGAGTTCTCAGTGATAACATGTGTCGTTTTGTTTCCTTTTTCCTCCTTTGATGTGCTCTATTCCAAAGAAGAACAAGCATATTAACATATGTTCATGAAAGAAAACAAATTTATGCTATAACATAACATTTTTGTAGCATTTGAAGTTTTGAAAATAAAATCACAAAGACGAAAACTTGCCAACAAGTTTGTAAATGTCATAACAAACCCCCATGGAGTGAGATCATCACGAGAAGGTTTTAGAAAACCCGGGATTTCCGCTTAAAGATCGATTTATCTCCGTAGACTCAGATAAAAATCGAATCGTTTTGACCAATGACATAATTCACCAGCCCAAAGAAAACAATTCATTTTCATTGCAGTAAACCTGACACTATATGCATATTTTCCAGCTTCATTATTTCATAAACAAAGTGATATGAACAAATAAATGTACAAACACCATGGAAGCAGAAACCGGAGAGGCCAAATTCCAGTAAAATGGCAAGAAAACACTACAGTTTTAATGATTGGAAGTATGCAGAACCAGAAGAATTCACGCAAAAGCATGGGCTTAATTATTAAATTTTCGAATTTGTTGATATCTAAATTCTTAAGGTGGAGATCCAACACAGACTAGGAACCATAAACAAGTGTGGCTGGATCAGCAACTGGTCCTAACATATCTTTCTTTTTTACCCCAGAGCATAAATAACTTCATTGAAAACATGTCAAGGAGATGTAACCCAGTGTGCAAAGAGTATACAAGTCATACTGAGAGCTAATAATAAGAAAAATAAATAGTAAAAGCAGAAGCAAAAGACAATTAAACTCACAAGGAATACATAATATGAGCAAGGAACAATGATGTACATACCCGGCTAATCCAATGCCTAAGACTTGATATATGCACCCTTATCTGCTCGGCCGTGAAAAATTCAGTTAAGGAAACACCCCTTGCCCAGGGATTCCTTGACTTTATTTGTTTTCCATAATAAGCTTCTTGTGCAACAAATTCATTTTCAGTCTCTGCCTTGGTCAGATCTAATTCAGTCCTGACCAGTACAGCAACAGGTTCATTTTCAATCTCTGAGTTGGTAAGATTGAGCTCAATCCTGACAGGTTCATTATCCTCTTTACAAACAGCATGAAGCTCTTCACAGAGAACAGGTACGGCATTGCACCTCAATCTGTTGGAATCTAAGACATTTTTTGTCATCTCAGTACCAACACTCACGTTTATCTCCTCCATTTTACTACCACAAATAAGCTCCTCAGGACTAACCCCTTCCTGGGAATTCAACATGCAATATATATTTGCAATACTGTTCCCAATCTCTCCAGCAATAGTAGAATCTTTTGCAGGATTTCTCAATGGTTCCATGTTCACCTCCATGACCTTAGAATTAATAGATATAGGAGATTCAGGCCACTGCTGCAAGGGTGGAAGTGCTCTAGAATCAGAAGGCTGAATTTCAAGTGGATCCAACAGACTAGAAATTCCAACCTCAGATGAAAAGGAGCAAAGAGGATGTTCCTTCTTCAGACGCTTCGAAGAAGGCAACAAGCAATCTAAACTGCCAGATTTTGGCCAATCAGCATCTCTATCATTGACATTCCTTTTCATGTTGTCAAATTTGTGGTAGTTACCAGCATTAGATATATATTGAGCAGGTCCACAGATACAACACTCAGCAGAGTGACAGTCTTCAAAGTGGGACAAAAGTATGCAGAATTGTTCACATCCACACCTGTGGCTAGTACATATTGTTGAATGCAAATAGTTCATGAAAGAAATTTTGCCATCCCATATAGGCACCACTGAACTCTTGTAACTGATATAAGCACGTAAAATTTTATGTTCGAGCAAGAAATGCAGTAGGTTACTAGGCTTTGCATATTTATCTCTTGAACTGAAAGAAAGTGCAGAGATCTCTGAAGCAACAGGAACCCAATATGATGGTTCTGAAGGAAGCTGAGTCTGCACATATGTAACTTGTTCTGCTAGTGCATTTTCATTGAAATAACTTTGTGATTTGGCCTCTGATGGCTTATCAAACTGTACATACGGCTGATGATAGTCCAAGCCCATGCTGGGCAGAGCACTGGGAACTTCAGGAATCATCTGCAACAGTTGTGGGATCTGCAAATTTGAATCAGAGACTGGTCCATTGTTGAAAGATCCAACATCAGCAAAGCCATCCCCACTACAAGTAGTGATGGTTGAATCCTGTTCAGGAGAAAGAATCATCTCGTCAACTGTCTTAATGCTTGTAGGTAAAGGAATATTCTTCTTGTTGCTAGCGGTGAGTATGTGGGAAGCTCCTTGTTGATATCCATTAAAAGTTAACCCTAAAGAAGAAGATTTGACACAAAATTATCAGACATAAATGTTGAACCTTGAAACAAAAGATATAAACAACCTGACTGTGCAACCAAGCTACTGTCGGAAGGCTAACTGGCTGACCTTTGAAGGAGCTAATTGAATCTGTGTTGTCAACCATTACTGTTTCGTACTCGGTGCTTGCATTGGGGTGGCTAAAGAGATGCTCTGGTGTATCTGAGTTACAATTATGTCTCAAATCCAAGGTTGACATGAACATATTGGGGGCCAGCAATGAAGAAGTAGCATAGTAGGCAGGGTTTTGACTATTGCACACATCATCCATTTTACATTGGATTAAGGGTTGCAAAAAACCATTCAGTGTCTCCTGGTCCATATATTCCTCCTGGAGAACATTTGAAAAATAAAGATTCAGGTGACATGATTGTGCATTGTTAAATATACAATTAAGTGTAACTAGTTGATTCAGCAAGGGTTTGAATACAGATCTTATAAGCAATTTTTTCATTCTTTTTTATCAACTGTAACCCTGCCTCCCTCCTAAAAGAAAAAAGAAGGAAAATAAGCAAAAGCAAGAGGTCATCTCTGACTTGGGATATATCCATATGTTGCATACACTGCTTTCTAAAGCCACCTGAAATCAGATTGAAAGAATATTTCTAACCATCATTTTAAATAGTATAAGCATTCACTTGTGGCAGCATAACAAGTAGTTTCACTTGACAAAACAAATCATTTATCAATGCCAAAAAATGGAACCAAAGAAAGGAAAAAGAAAAATATTTAAACAATCTTTTCAACAAAATCAATAGACTAATGGCCCTTACACCTCGAAAGCAGCCTTCGCTAATAGTTGGTTTTCTGGAACAATAACAAAATCAGATTCTTGAGGTCCTCAAGCATGCTTTGTTTTGAAGTTGATGTAGAAAGCAGACAAAAAGATAGGAAGTATTCTAGACTAATATTCAAATATCCTTTCAGATAATCATTCATCTCCTAGGATGTAAAGCTTAGATCAAATATCCAACAGTGCTGTAAAGCAAACTTTTGAAACATATTCCATCTCTAATCAACTCACAAAAATAGCTGATTCTGGGTCCTTTGCACTTGTCTCTTATTAGACTTATATTTTTATGGTGCAATGAGATAAACAATCCCACCCAAGTTATTAGACCTAAAATTTTGAGATAGGAATTCCATGGGAGAGGTATGAGGACAGATATCTAACCCTACATGCATCCATCATCTGGCTGCTTTATCTGGATTACTAAATTTATATTCATTGAGATGATTACAGGGACTTAATGCACCAAGTTAGATTTAAGGCAAGAGCCTGCAACTTAATTCAAGGGAATAGTCTGCAACTTATGTGTCCTTATTTTGTTATTTTAAGGAAATCCATCCTCAGGGATATGGTCCTTTCTGATTAAGTTTCCTGTGGGTTTAGCTGCCTCTACTAAAAGGACTCAATTCATTCTTTTAAAATTATAATTGGATTAATTTGAAAATAATAGAAAACTAACTTCAAACCCTTCTCTCTACTCTTTCCTCTCTTCTCCCCCTTCCTCTCTTATCTTTCTCTCCTCTCCCACACTCCCTCCTTTCTCTCTCTCTCTCTCTCTCTTTTCCCCTCCATTTCTCTTGAATTCTATTATCATTTTCTAGTTCAAATTAATATCTCTACACAGACTAGTAAATATAAAAAATAAAACATAACAAAAAGTTGTTCATCATTTTAATAAATTCATCAATATACCATGGATAACATTATTGAACAATAAGTAAATACTAAAATAACAAATGACTCGGAGCTTTAGTACTTGCTCACTTGCTCTCATTCGGATGTCATTTTGAAGAACATTATATTGTTCTAGGAGGTTTTTTTTTTAAAAAAAAAACAAAAAATATAAACCAAACTTCTCCTTAATTATGGTGCGAGTTGGGTTTGAACATCAAGCCTAACTTCTTAGATCAATTTAAGAAATTTTATCACTTCAATCAACTAACCACCTAAATTTATTTCAAGTTGAATTTGAAGTACTGAATAAAAATAAAAACAGGAATATTCAATCAAATGAAACTTCAAAAAAGTGTAAGCAATCATAAAATATATGTCAAGTAGAATTCAGAATCACTATCAAATTGAATTAGACTTACATAAGCTTAAATTATATTAAATGTAGAATTAGTTGCCAATAATAAAAACATGTCCATTTCGGTTCATAATGATGCATAATTACACGTAATATAGTAAAAGCAATAAGTTCATAACCAGATGGTATTTCTCTTCCTTACAATTATTATACCGTATTTGTAAGACATCATAAAGAGGGAACTTACAGTGAATTCTCCTGTGTTTAATTCAAATATAATTAGACTTTTCAAATTTGATCAGTGAAATTTTACAAATCCATTACAGGCGAGAAAAGACGGTGGCCGTAAAGAGTTGGGCAGAGAGATGAAGACAAATACGAGTCCGTTACTCCGTTGATATGGAAGGTATTTTGTTCAAGTCATTAACAATTGTGGCTAAAATTATAAGATTCTGAAAAAAAAATTATACTATTTTCATTAGCAGAGGGGCCATATTTCTGCAAAAACAAGATTGTGAAATTCAAATTTTTAAACAAACCCCATGGAACTCATCTAAAAAGTTTAGTTGTCAACCTTCTTGTTTCTTTAGTAGTTATTTACCATTGTTACTTAGTTCCGATCAAGAAACAAACACTCGAAAGACGTCGTCGTTTGTAATAACTCAAAAATCCTAAAACAAAAGAAACCTAAATACGACACCGTATAACAAAAAACCCTAAACCAAAAAAGAAACATAAAACGACACCGTTTCTCTGTCCAAACTCGAAACCATAACCTAGAAAGAATCTAGTTTGTCGACGATTACGAACGGCAGAACTTCTAAACTCTGATGCCAGCAGTAACAACGAACTCGCATCACAAAAATTAGATTAGCTTAGATGTTTCTGTCAATTTGCTTGATTTAGATTTAGATTTAAATTTAAATTACGGTGGCATTTTTATCGAAGAAGAAACAATTTTAATAGTGAAACCCTAAAAAGGGAAAGGGACAGACCTGTTCAAGCACTTTGACTGTGTCTCCTCGTGTTTCGCGATCGATGGTGGGCCATCTGTCTTTTTTTATTTTTTCTGTTTGTTTTGTTTAAAATATATAACTCTTTTAAGTTTATCTAAGAACCTTATCCGTGTAAATAAACAGAGATTTATTTATATTAGAACGAGTTACCTCCTGTTGTAAAACTACAAAATTACCCCTTATGTTGGTGTACAACTACAACACAGAGGTAATTTTGCACAAGGGTAAAAACACAACAAATTAAAAATTTTAAAAAATAAACACAACAAGAAGGGATGATTATGACCTTGGGAAAGCAAGAAAAACTCAAGAAACTAGATGTTATTATCCCAAAAGGTAGAATAAAGCAAGCAGTGAATGTATCAGAGAGATTTTAGAAGCTCTGAAATCTAAATTTCTTACCATGTTATGCAAAAACAAACCTTACAAGTCGTCAATATCAATCAACCTAATCTAACTCCTTGTACAAATAAGTATATCACCTTCCTAGATGGGGATCAAATATCTCGGATGTAGATCAGATCTATCTATCGGGGTAAAGCCATATTTACAAGTTAAACTGCCACAACAATGAGTTCAACTCTGCTTACCATCTACTACTACGAGGGAGATGCCTGTCATACTTGTTGTACTCGTTCAAACCACGAGAAACATGACTCTGATTATGGTCATCCCTGTATCCATCTAAACCATAATCGGGCGGTGACATGTGTCTATCCGATGAGTATCTTGCACTATAAGAACCACGAGTCGCATAATCGTCCAATACCAATGAGCTCCTACCTGTGCCGGATTGGGACCTGCTGCGGGAAGGGCTTCTATGAGAACCATAATAATCATGACCACCATACCTTGGAGGGTAACTAGAGACTAGGTCGACACCAGGAGGACCATCATCTCTGAAATCCCTCGACCACCTCTCTTCATGGTAATGCCCTCTACTAAGTGAATCTGAATAGCGGTTCAATCTGTGGTGTGATCGGTCCCCCCATGGAACAGAACTTGAAGGCCTAGCTGCCCAAAGTCTTTCATCTGCATTTTCTGGGATTGGTGCATTTATTCCAGGAAATTCAACAGTCATTTTCCTTTTCGATTCAGGCCGGTCTGTTTCAATAATTTCCCCATCTTCAGTATCTTCAGTGACTTCCACATCAGCATATATAGTAATCCCTGATGGCAGATCCTCGTCTTCTGGTTCTATACAAGTTTAGAAAGTGTTAGAAGCATAAACAAAAATTTAAAGAAAAATGGAACAACTATTTCACATCGAATCTTTAAATGAAAATTGAGAATAATATATATATATATATATAAAAGCACAGATCATTCACCCACCTAGATATCCTGGAGGGTACCCAAGTTCTCTCATTCTATTCAGCCAAGGCGGAGGGTCAAGATCCTGCATAGAAAAAAGGATGCATTTTTTAACTACATATATTATGTGATAAAAGAAGCAAAATTCACTCATAACTATTGGTGCAAATTCACTCGTAACTGCTGATGACTCTTCCAAGTAAAAAAATTCGAACATTGACTTCTACCGCTTGCAGATTATTAGAGAAGTAAGTTGCATCACTTGAACAACTTCAAAATACAATAAAACGACCGAGTATCTCAATCTTCATTGAAGTTGAAGAACAGTCAACATTTTGAAAGGGTTCATGCAATTTCACCTTGACAGACTATTGTTAGTAGTGGAACAATATGTGAAGTGCAAGTACGAAATGTGCAAGTACGGAATGTGTAATGCACAATGCATTCATCATCACATTCTAGAAAAAAGCAAGCTGGAAATGCTGTAATATATATGCACATTCAAGCATTAATTTGTGTTGGCAGATTTTTTCTTTTCCTTCTACAAGAAGCAAGCCTCATAATTGTATTTATATGTGCTTGCATATTAACATTAACTATAACTCAGAGAGACACTAACATGTGCTCACAAGGAATTGATAGAGATGAAATAAAGAAACCCATTACCCCAAGACCTAAAAGTTGCCGTGTTTCAGTATCAAGGGCACCGGGCTTTAAACCATCATACTTTCCACCAGCAGAGTTCTGGTAATATCGTGTTGGATTGCGAGAAGCAGAATTCTGATTGCGTTTGGACTTCTGCTGCTTTCGAGCATTATTGACAGCGACATTGTCACGAGGCTTTGGGCATTCCTTTAAAGAATGACTATAAGAACCACAATTGAAACATCGGCTTGCTTCATCTATTATCTCCAAGCCTCTGCAGAATTGAGGACAAATCACTAAGAAATAGGAAAATCAAGATACAGAATAAAAAACCACTACTGAAACTATGTCATCTTCCTAGGATGTTCAACCTATGTAATAAAGTTGCATTTTTCAATTTATGCCTGTAAATGCATGAAATTTCTATGCATTTTCGATAAATAAAGATATCTCCATACATAAGATGCAAATATAAAGAGCATTTACCCCTCCAAATTACTCGAACCATCTCCCAGAGTTAAACCCAATGCATATCCACGATCATAAAGAGGTGTCATTTTGCTATCCATAGGAATGAACCCCTTGTCATGCTGGTTCTTTGTTTGGTTGTCTATCCAAAAAGACTACACATAAAAAAACACTTCAAAGGAACAAATCAACATAAAACATGAAACAATGAAACCCAAGGACAACATTTTATCCATTTTTTATGCAGAGTACAAGTTTGACAGAAAAGTTACAAGCACACTTGAAAAGATATGTTGCAGGAAATACATTAACCACCACAATCTGGTCCTGATCATAAAGAAAGGATTTTATCCTTGTTGAACACTCTTTATAATGTACACTACTAATACTACGATTAGCTGTAAAACATTTTTTCTTCTCTTAGTGACTTTTATCAATTCCATTTTTCACTCTTATATTCTATGCACTTCAGTAGCTTGCAAATTAGTTTTTTTTTTTCTTTTCTTTTTTTCTTTAAAGCATTAAAGATGTTTTTCACTCGTGTATCTAATTTGCAGACATTTTCAAAAGAACTTGTATGTTCAATCAAAATAGCAGTTCATGCTTGTATTTGTTATACATAGGTATTTCACAGTTAGTTCTGCAAGAAGCCATATCATCATTGAAGTAAATAAGTTTGTAGAATAGTCTTAAAATCGGGGAATACCATTTGTAACAGAAGTTCATTTCAATAAGCATATGGTCCATAAATTGAGGAAGAGGTTAACAAAACAGGTATCAACATCAATGACAACAAGCACCAGAAGGTCAAAAACTGGTTTCTAGCAAGGAAGAAATACAAGATTAATACTTTGGTCAAATGCTAAATGTATGCAGGAAGAAGAGACAAAAAAAAAGGAAACTTACCACTGCAGGACCCTTCTGCATACCGACACGTATAGCAGTAAAGTACGTCTCTTCACCAGATTCAGTGACTTCATTTGGATCCTGTAGGAAATAGAAGCTCAGGTCAAGCTCTGTAAACAATCCAGAGCAAAATTGCAGATACAGCAATGGGTAAGCCTGAAGCCCCATGTCATAAAAACAAAGCTACAGCACAAACATGAAATGTGACTTGGCACTTCAGATAAGCTCAAGGCATGAATTGTCAAAGATGGTTGACATTTCTTTTAATAAGAACTATATTAAGAACATAAAATGCTCAGTGAACCCAGAACTTCACACATGAATGACAAAAAAAAAAAAAAAAAAACTTATGAAACCATTTATAATTTAAAACATTTTACTCCCTCCAAAATGAAAAAACTACTTAAGACAGAAATATGTACTCCACATCTAAGCACAAGACCATTTATCATCTCCTCTATCCTGAAATAATGAGCAGAAGAAAACCTTCCTTTAGGCCTTGTTTCTATCTTTTAGGTTCTAAAACTGTCTGAATAATGTTTTCAGTTCTTCTGTCATGGCAGCTTCCTTCTAAATCTTCTGTGAACTTAGAATGCCATTGACAAGTTTCCTATTAATCTTATCATTTATTAGAAATAAAGATGAATGTTTCATGCCAGGACATGAGAATGTGTATCCACTACTAGCTAAGGAAAAAAGATCAACACTGAAAAGAATATTACAAAGAGTTTCAGCTGCAAAGGTAATAAGATAGTATTTAACTTGTGAAGAAGAGAAAAAGTAGGAAGGTAAAAAAAAAAAATGAAAATCAAAAACCAAAATCTCCACCGTCAGTGCTTACATTTGATGATGAAACATGTTGAGCTTGCCATTCCGACCACTGCTGTAATAATTCCTCAAGTTTCTGCTTACTTGCTCTGGAAAAATGACAACAGAAATACCAAGTATTTAGCTTATATAGAATCCAATATGATCCCCTAGAGGAATTAAATAAACTATTAGTCACAAAAATGCAAAAACAAATGCCCTACCACACCCCCCCACCCCTTTTCTTTCTTTCCAAGTAACGTGATGTACTACAAAACCTAACCTTGTTAAGAAATTATAAATGACATGCACTGAAGGTTGTTCTTCTTCAAATGTCATCCGGGCTCTCTTAACACCGGATATAGCTGCCATGTTGAATTATGGAAAACAAAAATTAGGAGCATTCATTTGTTTGGATGGTGTTTAAAAGCAAAAGTCCATTTGCATTAATTTCCAGAAAAGATTGGTGCATGCAGAGGTAAAAAAAAACATACAAGAAATGAGGTTAGAATATCAAATGTTAAAACAGGATACAACTGACATCCGTCTTCTGGTTGGAACTTGGATTTTGGACTTCAAGGCAACCATTTTGCACATGTATCCGGGGGTCTGATTCTACAACAGTTTCAGTCACCTCAATATTTACTTGAGCCACTGGTGAATCATCACCAATATCCATGTCTACTTCTTCTTGCTCTATAATCTGACCATCTTCAATCCCAGCATTGTATTCATTGAGCTCCACTTTCTCAACATTCAATTCATCATCTTTCTTCTCCGAATCATTAGGCTGAAAATCAGCTTGACCAGGCTCACTATCAAAATCACACACTTCATTGTTCTCATCTTCAAAGCCACAAGGACTAGAAGGTGGGAGGTTAATCACATCTTTGGATTCCATTTCCAAACAAAAAAGTGCCGTCCAGTTTAACAGGTCTGCTAATCAACCACCCAAATTATCCTGCACAAGATGAACCACTCTTAGTAAACCAGTACTGCATCACCCACAAAAACACCACAAGGAAACGGCAAGAACAACATAATTCAACTTCTTAAACAATATACCAAGTCTTTAATGTAAAATCCATATTTAATTTTGTTGAAACAAAGATTTAAGAGAACATGAAGTACAAGAAACAGTCCACAAAGAAAACCAAAACTAGAGCACACTCAATTACATCAAGCTTCTATTAATACATTTCGTGGTTTCTTATAAAAAAAGAAAAACACTACTTCAAATGAACTCAATACCATCCATCATCATAATATATATAAAAGACATTAATGATTTGTTGCCATAGTCACTCAACAAGGAAATAAAACTTCACTCTTAACAAACAAAACATTTTTACAAAATGCATCTAAATACACTATAATAAACATCACCCGTATTCGGGATTTTGGCTTTAATTGAAAATACTAAAATTCAAAAAACTTTTCTTCTGTCTCTAATTTTACAATAACCAAATGAATTAAGGTTCTTAATTAGCAAGAACAAAGATATGCTTACCACGAACAAAAGAAAAAGGACAAAATTTAAGAAAAATAAGGAATTTTGATTTCAGCTTGAGTGGCGACAAATAGAGTGTTTACTAAATTAAGCTTAAATTTTCGATCTTTAATTTAACATAGAGCCAAAAAGTTGAAATTAATCAAAGAACCCTAATTTTCTCAGCAGCCAAACAGAAAAAGAGGAAACTGAAATTAGGGTTTCAATTTAGAGGTTTTTACCTTAATCTTGAAGATAGATCTTTTGTCTCTCTCTTCTCAAATCGCGGGCTTTGACGATTTGATGTGCCTTCTTTGAGATAGGCGGCGATTGGGTGTGTCGCAGAACAGGGTAGACTCATTTACCTAATTTATGTATTAATGACTTTTAAAACGACGCGTCGTTTTCGTTCGTTTTTAAACATTCTGTGTTTTACATTTACTTCCTATTTCTTGACAGCATTAAAATTTTAGAACAATGCTCAGGAGTATGATGCTAAATTGAATAATCAATCTTTCTCAGAGTCTGAGAGTGATATCTTAGCTTCTGTTTCTCATCTACTTAATAATCTGAAAGATGTATTTTATGGATTTGTTAGGCGTAATGAAAATTCTGCAACTCTTGTTTTTTTTCATCTAAAATTAGCACATCATATTTTCTATAAAAAAAAAGATTGAAATATTTCATACAAAATTATATTTCGAAAAAGGATTAAAAAATGAGTCAAAACAAATAAAAAAAATAACAAAAATAAGATTAAAAAAATGGATTATGTACTTTTTATACCTAAATCCATCCTCATATATAAATATTTTTATGTCTATGTATCAAATTAGATATTTCCAAATCTATTTCTTAATCTTCTAGTAGTTATAAATAGTGATTTTGATGAACAATACATCTCATAATGTAGTGAAAATAAGGCCTCTAGTTACTTGAAGACAACGTCCTTCTTCTCTTTAGCATGCTTTTGCTTCCACTCCACGGCAACTTCTCTTTCTCTGCAAGCAATTGATAAATGAAAGCACTTGAGCTTGAAGTTGGTTCTGATGGGCTTCTTCTGAACTCTTTTTCCACTATCCCATCATCACTTGCACTTTCTGCTTCAATGGGTGCTTTTGCTTTTGCTTTTGCTTTTGCTTTTGCCTTGGTTGCTGTCTGATGATCTTTATCTTCTTCAGAATCCCAGTTGCCTTCTCTATCACTTCTGCTTTCCAGAGAAGATTTATCGCTTAATGTGTGAAAGATTGTAACACTTTCTTTCTTTGCACCTTGAAATGAGTAGCTTCTGATTTTAGCATCATATATTGGAAGTTTGGATTTTGAATGCGAGTCTGAAGCAGCTTCATCCCTGCCTAGACTATAAGTTGTTGAGAGCTTCCTCTCAATGTCTTCTCTTTCACGTACCAAACTGCTAAGTTTTTCAATCACTTCATTGGCTGCTGCTTCCTCTGCAGCCTTTTGCTTAAGATCTGTGATTGACCTATCAAATGCTTTCTTCTTCAGTTGGAGTGATCTCTGAAAAGGGTGAAAAGTCAGAAACATTGCAAAGCTTTTGAGTGTGAACTAATCTTAACTAAAGGATTTTGTATGTTTTGCTAAGAGAAATCAAATTACATCATATTTATAAGCTCCCAGCTAAAAATAGAAGCTGAGAGTTGAGTCCTTGCAGTATAAGAAAAAATCAATTGTTTCAAGGCTTACTCTCTTTTCCAGAAAACTTCCCAGGTTTTGTCCTTGCAGCTTCTTTTTCCTCCAAAATATACAACAAAATCGCACAAGTGCAGCTAAGACTAGTAAGACTATAGACTCGAAAAACAGGAACAGCAATATTGCTCTTTCATTACCTGCAGGAATTGTTAATAAAGAATCAAATACTTGCACTTAGTTTCAAATCAAGTGTTTAAATACTGTTAACTTACCTGTGTAGACACTATGTCTCTTGGGCCTTGTTTGGGAGCAACTAGCTGCAAGCTTCTGCCCTGATGACAAATAAAGAATCAAATAATTGCACATTCTAAAAAAGAAAAATTTTAGAAGGGTGGTTGCATCAATGATTACGTGTAGTACGGCATGGCAGCGGGTTGCCAGTCTCTGCATTAATCAGAAGAACCAAGATGTAAGCTCAGTTACACTTAACAAAATTATAAGATGAAACCAAAAATTTCCTTTTTATTTTCATAATTTAGTCTAACATGCTATGACATGTGCGTATAGTTTCTATCCACAAAATCCTTGGTTTCCATTCACTAAGTCTAAACTCTTTGATACATGCATATGGTTTGTTTAGAAACTCTTACTTGCAGCAGTGAGAAAAGCAAGAACAAGACTTTCATCCAGCACAAAATGCTGCAGATCACTCTTTGATAACAAGGAGGAGAATTGGCCTATGATCATCAAACACTGCAAGCACTTAGAATATGAAGCAATAGTTCATAGATTCATGAGAACCTTCAAGGCAATTGAAATCTAACCAATGAAAATCAAAGTTAGAAGAAAAAGCCGGAAAACGAAATCACCAGGATAGCTTTCAGACCAATATATCGCCCCGGTTGCTGGAACCAACAAGGAGAAAACTACACTTTTGGGTTTCATTGCTGAGACATAAGTATATGTACCAGTTGTGCGAGTAATCTTCTCATTCATCACAGTCTGAGATATATAAACTGCATAGCCAGAGCAATCAAGAAGTGGACTAACTTGGATCACAGAATCCGATGTATCTGATTTTGAGAATTTATGAAGAACCCCAGTTGGGGATAACGAGTACAGGAAGCCATCCAATGAACCAACAGATATCCAACCTGTTAGAAGAGAAGTGAGAAACAATTGAACATTTTTGGAGAAACACCAAAGCAACTTTATTATTGAGAGCTATGTTTCATTTTGGACCCAAATATTTAAAGCAACTTACCATTAGAGTCAACTACTGGAACATATTCTGCTGAACTTAATGGTCCTATACTTTTCTGCCACAGAATATATCCTGAAGACACATCTAGAGCCAATACTAGAGCCCTAACTGGTATAGTAACATACAAGCAGCCATTGTTTCCTGGCGTTATTGTAAAGACTTTGTTGAATGAGCTCAAATCCTGGATCCAATTAAAGTGAGGACTACGAACTGACAAAGAATAAAGTTCACCTTGACTATTTGATATCTGCAAATGCCAAAATCCTATAATTGCTGTAAGCAAAAGAAATTATAGGGAAAGGGAAAGACAAGGGATGTGAAGAGCTTACATATATACTAGCCTCACATTGATCAATCACAGGGACTGAAGCAAAATAGCAATCTGAAACACTTTTAGTACAACCCTGATGATAGCCAAATTGATCTAGTACAGGTCCAGCACTCCACAGAAGTTGTCCACTTGTCACAAATGCAAAGAGCCCACGACTTTTAACATTAATGAAAACCAATGAACTCAATGTGCTTACTGCAAGACCGACAATTTCACCTGTTCCCTCTTTACCTTCTCCTGAACCGAAGAAAACTTGTGTGGCGGATTTAGGAGTTCCAATTTGCAGAAAATTGACTTTCAGCACTCTATTTTCTGCAACCACATATATCTGCCAATAACTAAGATAAATCAATAATCACAAAAGATTTCTGAAATTATTGAGAAATTAAGATAAATTAAGCAAAGCAAGTATATAAGAGGCAATTTGGAGCACTGAAGGATGAACACAGACAAAAATCACATAAGGAAACATAGATTATTTGTTACATTCAGAAAATATAATTGTTAAATGCTAACCTTTCCTCTGCCACCATGAACTGGAGCCATAGCAATGCTGCATGTAAAGTCTAAATCTAAGGACCAAGCAATAGATCCATTATTTTCAAATGCAAATAAGGTCTTCTCTGAACAAGCATAAATCTTCCCATCTTCTCCAATTAATGGCTTTGAAAGCTTAAAAGCACTTCTTCTATAAGGCAACTGGGCTGAAACAAACAGAAAAAAACAAGGCTTTAAATCAGAAAAAGAAAGTACTAAAAAGTACGGAAGAAAGGAAAAGGAAAAAGAAACAGAAATCAAAACCCTTATATCTTGCATCATTATGATCTCAATTAAGACAAAGATATTTAGAAAAAAAAATCCATTTTGGGGAAGAAAAGGCGAGGAACCTGAAATTGAACTTGGATCACTAGGGTTCTTCCATGACCTCGTGGGCTGAGAAAACACAAAACCCGATGCAAGAATCAGAAGCAGGAAGAGAAAGGATTGAGTCCTTGGCATTGCAGAGATTGCAAGATGATGAATTTTCAATATGGTTGAAACAAAAGAGTTTTTTGGTTGACTGCATGAAGTCCCATGATCTGAAAATAACCGCTGCTTTTAACTGCTTTGGCTTTGGCGGGAACCCGGCAATTTGCTCCTGTATAAATTGAAATTAACTGTTTTTCTCTTATATTTTTTTTTTGAAAAGGAAAATTATATTTTCTCAAGGATTTTTTTTTTTTGAAGGGAATTCGAATTTAAATTCTCTAGAAGTAGATGCAATATTAGCCCTTCACCATTAAACTATTAACACAAGTACAAGTTCAACGGCAACAAAAGAAAATTCCTCTTCAATCTATTTTGAAACTATTACAATTTTAATCTTAAACATGTCCACAGGAAATGAAGGTATTTCTCCTCATAAGGCTTCACATCCCATCTTGTTGGACAATGTGGCATTCGGGCACTTACAATAAAGAGAAGATACATCCGATTCTATTACACATCTCATAGTCTATTTTGTAAAATTTTAAACTTGAACACAAGTCTCCATAAAATCCATAAGAATTGCAACAGTTAACATCACCAGGAGGTAAAATATAAGACAAGGATTGAGGCACTAATTTTTCAGTTTCCTCAAAACATAAGCTGTAAAGTATAAATTGTTACCAGAAATAGAGCTGTCATTGACATACGAATAGTATAGAACCCAATAAATGTGGATAAATTACAACACTTTTATCAGTCTTTGCTATCATGATTTTACAACACCTTGTAAACATGTAATCTTTCGGATAATAATACAAACAGGAGTAAAAAGAACTATCCAAGTCACGAATGTTGCAGAGTGTTTCCAGAAAGAACAGGTATTTGATCAATGACTGTCAAAGGTGCATGAACAGATCGTACAACCATCACTTTCCCAGGCCTGGACAACCTCCATATATGTATAATCAACTTTTGCAAACTCTAAGGCCTAAAAGGGGCTAATATGTCGAGCCATCCTCAAAAGAAATTCAGGAACAAGACGTTTTCTTGGAGGTGCCTTGGCATCCTTAGCAAGAGCTTCCTTATCATCAGCATGTATCACAGCAACAATATGGTCGAAAAGATCATCTTTACCGCCTCTGAGAGGATCCTACATGCAAGGCTGAAAACTTAGGGCAGGTTGGAAGGCAAGGGATATAGCACCAGTAGATAAATAGCTAAGACTGAAAATGATGTCTCTTCTGCATGCTAAACATACCCAAGTATATAGAATTCTATTAAGTCCACTCAATCACACGCAAATTCTATTCTTAGTTATTTGAGATTGAAAAAAAGATAATCAGCCATATTTTCGGAATTAGAAAGTAACTCTTTTTAGAATTATGTACTTGGGCGGAAATCATTTCTCTTGAGTGCTTTAGCTCCAAACTACTTTATATACATGAAAATTTGCATCTAATTGCAGTTGACATTAATTTGCTTACCCCTCTCTACATACAATTGTGGGATTTGGGCAGCACAACCAAGAAAGTTCACCTAGAATTAGCGGAAAAAAAAAACTGATAACAATTACTTACTTGCAGAAACAAGTCTGTATGAGTTTTTCCATCATTTAAAATTAGCTCAGCTTGGGCTCCTACACTTTGCAGAGTATCTACAAATGTTTTACTGCACATAATAAGTTAATGTCAGAAAAAACTGAAATGAAGAAAAATTTAAAGAAATTTGAAGGCTTTGTCATGTATTGAGATTCCAATAGTCGGACTGATTTGAGTGCTGCATTTTTCTTTTGTTTGCAGATCAGTGCAGAAAGGCCTCAACTTGTCCACCCTCAGCACCAATACCATCAGGATATCATAATTAAACAACTGAAACACTTTGAACAAGAAGGTCATACTTCTTTTAACTGACATGCATGATATCTGAATATCTGATTTGATATTAAGAATACTTTGTCAGAATTTCACTTGATGAAAAACTTAAGATGTCATTAAAGTATTCCAAATACACATCTTTACTATTTCATTTTTCTTTTTTATGATTCCAGAATTTAAACATACGAATGAAATTGAATACAGGAAGTAAACATCACATATGAATCTAGGGAAGCAGATTCTAACCTGGCATCTGATGGTATGGAGTAATCTGAGGTTCCATGAAAAAGTATAATAGGAGGCAGGAGAGGAATAGCATCTCTGATGCTTGGGTCCTTTATTCTAACTTCAGGAGAAAAAATTTTGAAGGATTTTTCTCCTTCCATGATGCTGTAATGGCACATCACAATAAACTTATTGAGGTGACAAACATGATAAGGTAAAACTTAGACAACTATGTTCTGATCAGTACCAGCATAAATCTCATCTGAAGATTACCTTAAAAAAATGGAACGATACAGCCCGCGTTTATGGAAATGATCAACTAAATTAAATAAATTGTACCTGTTACGGGAATTGGCAAGTGAATTATATAGGTGAAGAACTAAGTCGAAACATAAATGGAGGAATAAATCAACCTAAGTGTATTACAGCTTGCAGATGTTGTGCTGGCATCCAATCAAGACAATCAAACCTAGAAGTGTCTGATTTTTAACATTCAGGAAGACTTTTAACAAACAATAAACAGGAAAGCAAAAAGAGATTCCTCAGCCAGCAACAGAGAGTAGTACCCATTCTTTGTAAGATTAAATTCTTATTAGCCTAGCACTGGCATAATTGATGGAATTCTATTATTAGCCCTACAAAATACTTTTATTGCAATTGTTACAGAGATTTCTTTCGTTGCCTGCTCCCATACAGTACTAGGCAAGTTGTTTCCATGGACATTATAGCAGAGGACTGATCTGAATAATGAATCTCTGGCACTTCTTTTTCTAACTTTGACGGGTCAAGGTCTCTTTACTGCTTGAGCATGCATCGAGTCATGAACTCAACACTTTTAGACATGCCAACAATATCAGCCTAAAAGTAGAGGCACAACAACGCCTATAAGATGTTTGCATTTGATGCACCAAGTCCTTACACACAATGGTGACTCCTCTTGCAAAACTAAAGGCCATAATTTTTGTTTAACTTTGACAATATTCAGATACCCGGAGATTGCATAGAAGCCAATATCAATCATATTTCCATAAACCAAAACTGAAAATAGAATATTTATCAAACAATGTGCAATGACCTTCAACTGGACTATTAATGATGTCCCTTAGGAGAAACTATGCTTGTGACATCACAAGAAGGCATTATTGCTTTCTTTTCTCTGATTGCAAAACTTTTTTCTATACAACAAAAGGAGCAAGAATTGTTATCAGCATTCTGGTGTCAGAATGGTATTTAACACCACAGATCACTCATTGGGTAAAAGCAATAATGAGCTGTCTCCCTCATTCCTTGAGCCTCAAGGTCTTATTGTTGGCAAAATAAGCCCTTGAAAAACATTAATAATTTAAGTCTCCTCTGAAGGATTTTGAAAAACATTAATACTAATGGTGATTATTCCCTCTCAATCGATTTATTGACAGCTAAAATAAAGAATGTTTTCCTCGCATTCAATATACTCCAACAAGATTCATAATAAAGAAACAGATAAAAAAAGTTACCCTCCAGATAAACCAAAATAAGCTTTTATCTGTGAAACACTCCATAATATGCTCTCTCCTGAAGATTCTTTGATTGCTTGCTCCAAGAGAGCACAAGAAGAAATATGAGCACCAGCTGATTGCCCCATTAGATAAATCCTATACAAAAACAAGCATGAAAAAATCCATAACAGAATTTGAAGATAAGACTGTGAATGCAGGAAAGGAAACCAGTCACTAACTTGTTAGGATCACCTCCATAATCAGCAATGTTGTTGCAGACAAATGAAATCCCCTGAGAAGCATCTTTGACCATGTCACTGATAGTTCCCTGGGGAAAATTTCTGCATGCACAAAGAGGCTAAAGTATATATATATATATATGTTTTTAATGGATAATACAAAAAGCACTTTTTGTTGATCTTTCATACTAATTTCAAGCATGCTTGAAGGTAGAAAGTCATATTGCTAAACTGACAGATTACCATGTTTCTCCAGACTTCTAGTTGTTGAATAACAGAAAATTAAATATCTATGGATTTTCACACCTTATATTTCATTTTTAGTCCACCAATACCCATGAAAAGGAGTATAAAGGCACACCCCTCCAGAAACGGATGTAGAGTGGACATGATGTTTTAAAAGTATCATGCTAAAAGCACTCAGTAATCTGTTAAAGTGCCTTTTCTTTTTCTTATTTTGAAAATAGCATATCGAAATAATGTAAATGAGGACTCCAACATTGTACTACTTGAATTAAACTGATTACCTGTAATCAACACATGCTACTAAGATGTCTCTTTCTGCCAACTGCCGTCCTAGGAGAGAACTCCAGGCTTTGTACCTAAACCAACATAAAACTACACAAATTTAATTTCAAAAGACAACATAAAAGTTTTGATATTTGCTAAGGGATTATACAGAAACAGACCAAAAAAAAAAGAATCAGCTAGAGATGGAAGGCATTAATCTGGCTAGACACAGTTGAAACAAAAAGTCCAACAGAACTTCACCTTTCAGTTAATTAGGCAACCAAACAAGTGAGACTAGGGGTTTTGTGCATTTCTAAAACTCGCACACACATAAAACCATGGATTTTGATAAGAGATGGAATTGGCCAACTTTTTCAAAATAAAGGATGGAACAACTGCATTATGCCTATTAGGAAGTCTTCAACGTCTTAGGTCAGATATGCACAGTGAATCCAAGATCAGTGCACTGAAATTAACTCCAAGTTATTGATCCAAATCAATATGTCTTTGTAAATCATGATTGATATTCCAAAGCAGCTCCTGCTGAAATGTGATCTTACAGTCAATGCCACAACAGAGATAAAAATACTCCCTAATTCAAAAAGCTTCCAGAGTCAAAAATATGATACCCAGACTAATCAAATAAGTATTCCAAGATCAAAACCAAATGGAGCCATCATTTTTGTTCGACTTTCTCTTTAATTCTACTTCTTAACTGGACAGCAATATTCAATTGTAGACAATAGACTTTGGTGAGCTTGTGGCATTACATTTAGTGCCTTCCATAGGCTCCTCAATGCAATTAATCTCAATAAAATAGTGGAAAAGAGGAAACTTCTGGTGTTTTAGCAAGGTGAGGAAGCAGTCAAAATTACTCACCCAATGATCCAGGCTCCACCAGTTACAAAAACCACAACTGGCTTTGGTCCATCAGTATTTGTTGGTAAGTATAGGTCCAACCTGTAATGTAACGGTATAAGCCGCATAAGTCTGTGATCCGTGATGTGAAAAATTCACAAAATATCAGGCAAAATATATAATCTATTAACAATATCACACAATTACCTATTTCTGGGTTGATCTCCATAAACAACGCTCCGCCGGACTTGGCTCGAGAAAAAATAATAATAGGCAACTGCAGAAGATTAAAAGCAGATGTTTCTTATTAGTTTCATCCATCCAAGGCTATCCTAGAATAAAGTTTTTTCCGCATCACATGTCAAATAAGAAAGCTTGTTAGATGCTTATTTTTTTCTCTCCAAGGCAAAGGTCACACATATTGTCTAAATGACTCAGAAGTTTGAATGCTACCATAACTATCAAAGAATTTCTGTGAGGGAACATAATAGGAAAAAGCTGCGGTCAGACCAAGGATGATAACATGGAATGTAAAGGTCTGGGCAGCACTTAACAGAATACTATTTAATTGCACTATTTTCTCCATGAACATGCTAATGATGGTAAAACTGCATAAGCTAGAGAGAAAATATCATTTTTCCAGAGAATTTATGTTTCAATTAAAGACTCAAGTAACAAGAGATGTCCCCAATTGTGAATTTCCTCCATAACCTAGTAGAATTAAGACCTTGTAACAACTCAAGCTATATGCAAGAGAAAAAGGAAACACACTCACCTTGGAGAAAACCGGGCATAAGTAACATAGCATAACAAGCAAGAGCAGCCAATCTTGTCATCCATCGGTAGCCTAACCTGCATAAAATAAATGACTAAAAGAATATATATACTTCGCGAACAGAACTAGTTTAAGAGCCCAGTCTAAACATTAAGGCAGCAATTTAAACCAAAAAAGATAACAATGACAAGTTTTATATCACATGCAAGTAAATAAAGTTTCATGCCATTCCTAAGGTAAATATCAAACAATTCGCAACCAAAAGATTCTACCTTCTTTTTCTCTCTGTCCCTCAAATATCTTAAGCAAACAAACCAATCAATACATAAAACTCTCTCACAAAACGTGAGAAAGCATCACTAACTCAACAACAACAACAAACAGAAGAAAATTGAAGCAAATTCACAAACACATATAACAAAATACCCAGATAGATATAATAAAAAAACATGCATGTGTGAACATAAAACAGACAACATTATTTAAACGAAAAAAAAAAGTACCCGAGATATCTAAGAAGCGTAAAGCTTAGCCGAGTAACAAGATAAGCCTCTGCTGCAGCATGCCCAATATCCTGACTGAACGACTGCTGCCGGCACGGCGCCTCTGGCTTCCCGGCGGAACGCTGGCGCCTCTGCTGGTTGTTGCAGCTGGTTACAGCAAAACTGCTTCTGGGACCAAGTGAAACTTTTGACATCATCAGTCTCGTTAAAAAAAAATAAAAAAAAAAAGAGCACCCAGATAAAAGAAACCCAGAAAGAAAAAGAAATGCAAGATAAATAAATAAATAAAATTGCGAAGGGAATTGAGATTGGATTGGGGTTGTGGATTGTTCTGATTTCCTTCGATATGGGTGTAATAATGCAACAATGTGTCGTGCGTCGAATGTTATTTTCAGTTTTATTTGTATGTTTTTTCCAAATGAATTAAAAGTTCAGAAAAACGAGGAGCTAATGTCTGATTCTGACGATAGAAAAATGAAAAAGAATAAAAACAAAGAAGGATCGAGTTTCGAGTACTGAATCGAAAGTTCTTTTGTGTTGCCACTTAACATGTCAGCAAATGCGGCAACACACTAATAGCAATTTCCTCAGTTGACGCGTTAGGACAAATATATTCATAAACATCATTATCATAATACTTGAGAATCAGATTGCGATAAAGGAGGGAGGAGACCCATTTTTGGAACATGGGCCCCACTTAACACGCGGGTTGCGGTGTTTCACATGTAGACGTAGAATTTGCTTGTAAGAAAGAGCATCGCCGCATCGCCATTGATCCCCTTCACAAAATTATACGGGGGGATTGGTTTGAGTTGACACGCATGAAGTACTAGTAATAACAGCATTATTGATTATTTCACGTTAAAGTATAGCACTAATCATACCATCACTTAATCAATATTTTATTTATCATTACGTTCATTTAATTACTTAGCGTGGAACCCACCACCTCATACCATCATCTAATTACAAAATAGGCTTTTATTTATAGCTTCTGCTTCTGCATGGCTCCCACTCACACAAGTAATTGCACATAAAACTAATTCTCGTGCTTCGAGACATTGCCACATTGTATTCTGTGAATGGAGTTAGCGCATATTATGGTTTACAAGAATGAATCATTAAACATTCTACAATCCAAGGTTTTTTTTTTACCCATTAGCCACAAGCTTAACACCACCAAAATTGATGTAGAATATTTCATCAGTTTGCAGTATCATCAATATCTCCAGTTCAATTGCTACAACCTTCATCCTTTAAAATGGAGCAACTGTTTTAAGTTATGTCCACAAAAACCATTGAGGAAGACACTTTCTAGGATCAAACACACGTATCTGATAAAAATATAAATGTGGGCCAACGGAAGAAAGAGCGATAATTGGTCAAAGAATCCATCTACAGTCAAGATGGAGGGATATACCACATCTAAATTCTAAAATCAGTTTTTGCATCAAAGATATATTCAAGTAAATCCCATACTGAATCTTCCTTTATGTCCTCAATACTTTTATCTCATCCACCATCGCTGAACGGCAGATATTGGAGTACTCAAGAATGGTGCATAACGGCTGACAAGTGGATTGATGGTCCTCCCTATCTTGGCCCAAACACTCTGATGGTAACCAGCAGTCACAGGGGCTTGATACATGAGCTTCAATAGCTGCCAGAAAGATTTCCAATAGCCAAAACAAGGTTATATTAGGTAATTATACAGTTATTGCTAATATCCATATACTTTCGCCTGCACTAGACATGATTCTTCTTTATCAGTGTATTTGACCAATACTTATTCACCTAATACAACAATGTAGCAGCATATGGGTGTGCACAAATATTGTGGAAAATGGAGAAAGGAAATGAAAGTTAACTGCATTGTTTTCACCAAAGAGTTCAGTCCAAATTCAGTGTCTTAAATTGAGGAGCCATGAGTGGAGTGATAACCATTGAATGAGAGAAGGAAAAAAAAGTGACAAAATTGAAGGTGATGGGAGGATCTCCGCAAATGGAGCATCAAACATTGATGAAACCTCCAAAACTTGACAGCTAGAAAGAAAACTTAAAATATCTGTGCGTATAATATAGACAAGATAGCATATAATTAATATATAGAGTGCCGATCTTTGAGACCAAATAAAAGAAGATCATCATCATATCAAATAACTAACATATGCATTCTACCAACTGTAGATTGCATGTAAACAAACCGACGCATATGACATTCATGAATATATAAATAAATAGATAAAATTTTTAGAAAAGAAAGCTATCTAGTAATAATTAAACCAATTTATTTAAGGGATATGGAATTCCTAACCTGCCAGTACATGAATGTTTGTATTATGTTACGCTGCCACCTGTATGAGTAATTATATATTAAGATGATGTGAACTAAACAAATCATAGAGAAAAGGTCCATTAAAGCAAAAAAGTAGGGAGAAAGGACTTAAGCAACTTACGACAACAACGAGATAATTAGAAGGAACCCAAGTCCAACCTCAGCATTTGAAGAAAGTATGCTAAGGGTAGTAGTGTTAGACTCCACCCATACACAAGCGTCTTCCAAGTATTTCCTGTCCACCAAAAGAAAAATTACTTAAAAAAGTCAAATGTATTTATATTATATAATAGATCATACAATTTTAACTAATACATATAAAATGCAAGCTAGCATCAGCAGCTCAGACATGAAATGTCCCCTGCTTCAATTACTACAGATCCTACTGCCAAGGAATAAGATGTGTTCATCAACAATTTTCTCTTATTTTCATAAGGTGTTCATGGACAATTAAAATATGAAAGACATAGCAATAGAAAATTAACATAACTTTCATTTGATAATGTACTATATAGAATTTTAACTAATGCATTGAAAAAGGAAGTTTCGTGTTAGGAATGCTAATATCTATTTATTAGAAATCATTAAGAGAAGTGAATAAATATTATAGATCATAGGAACTTCAACTATTGAATTAAAAATGAAAACTAGCATAGCACTCAGACACACGTCTCCTTCTGCTCAATGCCAAGGGCAGTAGCATGGGACGCCAGATTTACACAGATTTCACCCAGATGCCAGATTGCTGAGAATCCAGGAATAAGACGGGCTCATTAATAACTCAAACATGGAACTAAAGATAATTTATAGGATAAAAAATAATGGAAGATACATCAGAGGCTCAAAATATCCTACCCAAAACCAATTACCAAAAATACCATGTATATGAAACCAAAACTATTGGCTTATTTGCATAAATCTGAGCTATCCGAATGCTCTAAGAGAATCTTATTTTGAGAAAATGTGCCCAAATGCTCTAAGAGAATTCTATTTTGTAGAATATGAATAGCTGTTAGAGCCTATTACAAGCACTCTCAAAACAAACATAGAATGAAATTTTCATTAAGCATAAATGATAAAAATCGTAACTTAACAAAAAGTTAGAATAACAACAATGAAGAAAAACAACTAGACTAACAGCCAAAAGAAAAATCTCAATTGAAGGGGTATTTCCCATAAACTAATATCAATCAAGCCAATATACCAAAGCATACCAATTTATATAACTTTGTGAAGGTACAGAAGTCCTCAAACTGGTGATAAATATAGTGACTTCAGAGAACCATTCTAATCAATCCAATAAAAACTGAAAGATAGCTATATTGTTTCCAAAAGAAATTGACAGTTATTTTACCTGTACAAGGAGGAATGATTAAAGTTACGCCTTAAGAACTTGGCAACATGTTCAAGTGAATGGCATAGAATGGGAATCAAAGCAACTGCAGCCAAGGTCAACATCAATTTATCATGTCAAATGAGTGACAAGAGAAAACACATAGTATCAATTGAAGGACTCAGGATTGAACACAGTGACAACATTCAGAGACCAAGCAGTGCTCACATTTAAGGCAAAGATGTGAAGTGACAAAGGTAAGGCAGTAGATGAAATAAATAAAATCTTTGGTTGCTATTATTGACTGAAAGTATACTTGCAACGCTTGCACATTCCATGCTCTGGGTTTCTGCATATATTATAAGAATAATCAGTGGACAAGGGGGCAACATCATTGCATAATAAGTGGAGGATAAAAAAGCAAAACATATATGAAACAGCTACCCCATAAAGTGAGTACAAAGAATACAGAGAAGAACAAGCAGTGCCCATAAATGACAGTCGATATGCCCTACTGGAGAGATTCCTTGGCACAAGTGGAAATATTGCAAGCATAGCCACAACAAGAACCTGCAGCAAATAATCGAAGCTTAAAAGTCATACAATTAGATGCAAGTACAAGCAGAAAGCAAAGCTAGTTTGACTGACAATGCCATGCATGACTTTTGAAGGCACGTTACTATTTTCTGATACTTAAAGGCTCCACAATCAGCTCCATACCACCTTGATTTACACATTTGTTTTCACAATTCCATATTACCCTCTCTCCCTTCACCCTTCCTTAATAATATATTCCCCATCCATCACTGTGACTGCATACCCACCTCTCTTCACAGATTTCCTTCCACCTTAATTGAAAGAATGCTTAAAAGAAAATAATTTATATTGCAAATTCTTTTTTATCTTAAACATCATCTAGACACATTTAATTCCCTTCCAAAGGGCAAAGCTAGCATAAGGGCAAAAAAAACAGACCAATCATTTATCACTTAAGCAAACTGTTAAGCTTTTAATCTGGCATCAAAGATATTTAATTCTTCCTAAATGTATATTCACTCCTCAGAGGAGAAATTTGAAGAAATCAGGAAATAATGGATATATGAAGTAGCAGGAAATCGTATCTGGAATTAACAATTCATCAAACTTGTGTCAAGATCACAACAGCAGGAATGTTAAGATGGGGCAGAGGGCAATATTTGATCTGATGATACCATTTACAACTCAAATTTGTAAAAGGAAAAAAAAAATTTAAGTATTGTCTGCATGCAATATACATTCATGCATGTGTAAGAAACTACTATACCCAAGCATTGACAGAAAATTGTATTGTCCGCCTATCCCAGCGAACAGAAGTTGCATTTGAACCTGCATTGGCCGATGTTCCAGAGGATCTTGTAGTTGATCCTGCAGCATCACATCAGGTTCAATTCAATAAAAAGGGCAGTATTTTTCTCAGTAATAGAAAATGTTACATGAACTCCTAAATGAACTATGGCAACCGCTGCAGTTCATGTAAATGAAGTATGGCCACCACAGCAGTTTTGCTTTCTAAATTTAAATATTAATAGAAGATAATATAATCATCTACCTGAAGTACGTGGTCGAGCTTGGGAATTTGTATTTGACGATGAGGTTGAGGACGCTGAAGCTTGTGTTGGTTGGGATGAACTGCTTGTGGACATAGGCTCTACCACGAGATCAGGATCCTGCTTTTGAAATTTCCAGAATAAGAATGTAAGGAAAATTTATGTATGAATAAGAAATACTTTACAAAACGTGCCCAAAACGACATACATAAACGACATAGCTCTAAAACACCATTAACTTTACAAATAACATTGATGATAAGCAACTTCGTATCCAATATGTAAGATTACAAATCCTAAAATATGATTTTGGTCCCAAAAACCATTAGTCATTCATATTTACTGAAATTACTTCCATCCATCAAAACTTATGATAGAATAAGCAGTAAACTAATTTCAATGGAGATCATTTTTGTCACAAATTCCAACATAATGATACAACAACAACTTAAGAAAGGTTATGACAAGATATAATACTACAGTTAAAGACAATAAAACTAACAGATTGCTTAACTTTTTTAAAATAACTAAACGGAAACACAAAATCTAGAACTTCTAATCAAAATCACAAATAGAGGAAAAGAAAATACAGAGTAGATTCAATTAAACTAAATCACCAAATTTCAGTAAACAAGACTGAAAAATCGCATATGCCAAATGTGATCAACCAAAAAACACAATCAGTTACTTTGCTAAAAGCCTAGCATATAGTAAGCAAACAATATAATAATCAACCATAGATCCCAAAAGAAACTAATCCCAAAGTTGACCAGGACCCAAGAACCCCAGAAAAAAAAAAAAAAAAAACAAAACCCATGAACTGAAACACAAACTCCACTCCAAATTCCCAAAAAAACTAACACTTCAAACAATCAAGATCATTTTTGACAATAACACTGACCAAGAACGAAACACTAAAACATTAAAAACAAAAACAAAAAAAAAAGACCCAGATAAAAAATCACAACTTTCAATCCCAAGTCCAATAAAGCACGCAAAAATAAGCAACAATCTGAGAAAATTCAGCACAAAAGACAAAACCCAGAAGGAAAATACTCAAAACAGAACAAGAGGGAAGTGGGTTTTTTTTTCTTTTTTCAATGGAAGATAGAGAGTGTGTGTACGGACGATGTAACGCTGGTAGAACTTGCGCTTGTAATGGTCGACGACGTCGGAGCGAGCGGCCATGTGAGGCGGAATCAAGATATTGGACCAGTAATCGGCCCATCTGGGGTCCTTCTCGTAATCGTATGCGGCCGCTGCTATTCTCTTAATCCTCTGGGGATCCTCTCTTTCTTCCCCCATCACTCGCTTTGCGTTTTCCTTTCGTCTTGGACTCTAGAGAGGAAGAGGAGAATCAAGGAAGGATGTATGAGCTTCCTGTTAATTGTAACGTTTCTTGTTTTTTTCTTTGGCCTGTAATCAAACGACATCGTTTTTAAACTGAGTCTCTCAGATGGGACTCTCACTAGAGAGGAATCTTGACTCGGCGAGAACTTCTTTATTAGAATTCTAATCCTTTTATTTTGTATTTTTTATTATACTTTTGTGCGGTAATAATTGCATTATTTGTTTAATGCAACTTTAACAAGTGGGGTAAATTTATTTTATTTATAATTTAAATTATAATAAGGGGGACAAATTAATCGGTAATATCAAACTATGTCAATGAATAAACAACACATTTGACTAACCTAACTAAATGGCTCGTATAAGTACATAAATCAATTTTTAATTATATTATAAGTGTGGAGGTTAATAATAAGGGTAATATATAAAATAACATTTATACTCTTAATGTTTTAAAAAATAAACATATAAATTTTATTGATTTCAAAAATTTTATGACATCCATATTATTTATCAATTTTTTATTTATTATATATATAATTAATCTAGTGAACTACGTAATTTATTAGAACAACACTATCACATGTCACTATAAAATATTATAATTTATAATGCACTACAGAATATTGTTACGTGTTCAAAAACTCATCATATAATAAGTTGTATAACTCACTAGATTTATTATATATATATATATATAAAAATGAGCCACCTTTTGGTTTTAGGAGAATATTGGAATATGTTAGAGCTAGAGATAGTTAAGCTCTCAAGGCTATTGTAAAGTGATTATTATGAGTATAGGATTTTTTTAAAAATTTTTTAAAGGGGTCTTAATTTATTTAACCACATTTTTTATGTGATCAATTTATTTATTATTTTTTTGTTAAAGATATAGGTGTGAGAACTATTTTATTCTACCAACATTTCAAATTCTAGTAATAGCCAAAATAATACCCTAGAAAAAACTCTCTCACAACAATCAATTTACTTTCTCATAATAAAAAATTAAACATTCTCATAATCAAAACTTCCTAACAATTAAACTCTTTTAATACTTTCAATACGACCATCAAAAATTTTCAACAAGAGGTTCTCTTTTAAATTCGTGGCAAAAACAACATCTCAACTTCTTTCAAATTTGGTCAAAATTTGAACAATACTCATACATTGTAAGATTAGTTATACTCATTTTAGTTTATGGTTTGTGTTGAGTGACATCAGTTTATGTGGTATTAAGCATTATGTATAAAATACTTTGTGTTAGGTGAATTAGATTTGTGTGGTATTGAATATTTTTGGCGAATTATTTATTTAGTTTTCAATATGAGTTGTTTTTGTTGTAATTATTGTAGAGTATATTATAGTTGTTGTTGTTAGTTTTATTTTCATGGGATTTTTACAGATATATTGTTGTTTTAACCTTGCATACCACTTGCTTAAAAGTGTAAAGCACAAAGGATAATGGCAATTGGTGCAAAAAAAACACTTGACATGTATATCGAGCACAAGTTGGCCTGTGCCACTAAGATACTCGACACTTATATCAAGTGGTTTTTGTGCCAAATTAAATTTCAAATGTGCTCGACATATTTATTGAGCAAGAGGTGTGCATGTTGTCAAGCATAGATACTTTGAAAGGGCAATTTTCTCAACAACCCTGTTAAGTAATAGAAAAGACGTGCTCCACGATTTTGTGCGACAAGGATGTCAAGTGATATTGACCTTTAAAGGCTGCAAGGCTCGACAATGGTGTCGAGCAAAATTAGCTTATTTACGAATTTTGCTTGACACTTCTGTCGAACAAAATTGGAGAATTTATTTATTTATAGTTGTTTTAATTAAATTTTGAATTTTTTATTAATATTATTTTAAATTTTATGTTTATTGATTTGTTTATGATCTTTTTTTTCATTGATTTGTGTAAAAGTATAATGGCAAATGATTAAATTTTTAATAATTTTAAAATTAAGCCCAAAAATCATTTTCAACGATGAATAACTTTATTTCAATGTTAATAGGTGATCAACAAAATTAAAGTGAAGTTAACAAATAGGTAATTTGAAATTTCAAATAAACGTGCATGGAAAAGTTCTAGAGATATAAACCCTAATCTTCACTTCATAACTGATCCTTAATATGTTAATCCAAGCCATACATACCATTGATTCTACAATAGAGAAATGATTTTCATCTCCAACAAGATGATTCGGTTCTCTTTTATAGAGTTCGATTTAGTGAAAGGTCTACCTTTCGAGACATTTTTGAACAATATCATATTGAAGATAAAGTTGCACTTATGCTTAAGATATAAATATTTCAACAAGGATATCTACATGGACATATGCAAGTTAGATTGTCAGTTCATGAGTTTGAAGTTCAACAAGATAGATGATGCAGACACAGTGAAAGAGGCATTAGTCTACTTTCTTGAATAAGTGTTATTTATGAAGGCCCTACGTAGATATATGAAAAAAAACATTCTTAAATTAATAGATGATTTGAAATAATTTAACAAGTAATTTTTAGGGCAATGTGGCATACGAATTCCTTTTTAATTCTTTAAACAAGACTATAGCAAACCAACCAAGTAGATATTAGAAGAAGAAGTTGTTTAAACCTGACAAGAAGGAAAAGTATAATGTTAGTAGGTTTATTTATGCTTTTTCAAGTGCAGAAAAATATTTACAAGCAGTTATAATAGACATTCATTTATAAGCAATTAAAAATTTAATATTCTTAGTCTTTGTCTTCATATATTTGGATTTCGAAGCAAACCCTATTGTTAGCAGTTGTTTGGACACGAAACCCCAAACTTGATTCCACATATTTTTTTAAGTGAAACAAGAAAAGATTAAATGATGATTAATGCATGTGTTCAAGTGCAAGTCTGTTATCTTATCTTTATGTTAGAGATGGTGCTTACGTGTCATTTCAATATTGTATGAATATTAATTGTTTAATAGTTATACAATATACATTTTGAATAAAAATATTAATATTAAATAATATATGGTAAGATGCTTGTAACATTTCAGATATGATGATCTAAAGAAGTTTAGATCTAATATAAAAGAGTTTAGATCTGTACTAAAAGTTCGTAACACTAAGAGTTAGCAAGTTATAAGAGTTTGCGAAATATAAGAGTTAAAGTTTTATCTGAAATGGGATAAAGACTTAAGAATATATTAGTAATGATATAATTAGAAGGAAAAGATAAATGATGTTAAAAAATATCATTATGCAGTATGTTCTCGAACACCTCGTTCCTGATCTATTTTATCGATGTGAGTCTATCATTAAAATGTTTTATATAGATCAATATATGTCTATATCTAGATGATTAGTCTTAACAAACCATGAGCTTAGTGGAAGCTTGTATAGGCATACAAGTATTCAGTAAGGACTGAGTATTGAACAAACTCACAAAGACTTCTAATAGACATCCCATAAAGCCATTAATGAAAGGTTTTCTTGAGTTGAGTGGTATTCGTGGTCTTTATCCTGAGCGCCACGATGGACTTGTGAGTGATCCACTATATTTTGATTCCACAGATGTCAGAGACCTTTTATGGTCTGACTGTTGTGTGTCACTAGGTATGGTCTGATACTTATGGAGTCTGGTGTACGTAAATATGGGATCCATCAACTTATATGGGTGAGTTGTATATCATGATGCTCCAAAATTATATTTCAAGAAGTCTTGTAGCCACAAATATAAACCCCAAAAAAGAGTTTTCTATAGGGTTAAACAATATTATAAAAATATTTGCATATATTATTTATCAAAATATGACTCTGGAGATAAGGTCATAGTTAAGTGTATAAAAATTTAACAGTGATGATCTGTATCTCTGCTATTTAGGATATAGGTGATGGAGAGATTATACGTATACATTATGACATCAACTTGTATGATCTAACATACTGCTTTGTAATATTCGTGACGTGTGCGTAGGATATTGTTTACGGACTCATGGAAGAGTTCCATTTGACAAATCGGGTTTAGACCTAAGGAGTCCCAAAATATGAAGTGTACTTGTTATGCACTAAGACAGCAAACTGGATTGAATAGTTCAATCCAAGAAATTTCAACAAATTGGATATTTATTTCAGATTTCCTCGAGATGTGCACTCATTAAAACTTAAGTGTTAAGTACATCATTTAATTAGTTAACAAAAAATTTTGACCTATAGGATGATGATAAGTGGCACAATTTGAACCATTGATTGTTTGACTTGGGAATTGACCAAAATGACCTTGCTTATAAGACAAGCAAGATCAAATTATCAAAAATATTTTGAATAAATAATTTTTAATTAACATTATTTGGTCAATAAAGTGAAAAACAAGAGGGCATGACATGTTAGGCGTTGTTGGTGGAACCATTTGCTTTGAGAATTGAGTGAAAATGAAACAAATAAAAATGTAAAGTTGTTGTGTTTGATTTGAACACTTTTTGGGTTCGTTCATTGTAAATTCTTTCGCTTATTTTGTCAACAAAACATGAAAGCATTGAAGCATGACGAAGCATATGATGTGAGGCAATGGTTGATTGAAGCAAAATGACTTTTGAAATAAATGAAAAAGAGTTTTCTTAGGCCAACACTTTTAGGGTTCGACAATGAGAGAGATAGAAGAGTGTTCATGGTTTTTTTAGGGCAACAGTTGTCTTCCTAAAAGAAAATCATCTTCTTATTCTTCTCAACTTTTAGCTGGCTATAATTTGTAGGCAATAGAGAAATTGGTTTTGTTGCTCAATAGTTGAATTAGACAAAAATAATTTCATTGCTTTGACACAAATTAAAGTTTAAAGAGTTTAAACTTGATTAAATAATTAACTAAATCAAAGTGTTTAAGAATTAAACACTATTGCTAAAAATATAGCTTATTTTAGAGATCTAAATTTTCCCAATTTGGATCTTAGAATTGCCGATAAATGCACTCTAAGGTGGACTTTGGTTTTGAATTGGATTCAAAAAGTTCAAAGGCTTATAAGGTAATTTCTCAAACTCAATTTTATTAATATAATGAGAGATTTAAATTTTAATGTGTTTATTGCATTAAGAAATTAGATATTCAGTTTTGCTACGTAATATATATGTATGAGATGCATAAATCGTAATGTAATGAACTAATGCAACACGCATCCACCCTATAAAAACATCACACTTTCACTTTATTCCCATCTTTCCCCCGAAACCTAAATTCTTTAAATTGAAAGATTTTTATTTTGGGACTATTGACCCAAATATTTTGTCAACTCACAAACCAACGAGTTTAATTTATTTTTCTTAAGAAGCTCAACTACATCTTGAGAAGAATCGGGAACTAGATTGAAATAATCCACTCCAAGGGTACTTTCCCTAATGAGAATCCTATGACAAAAGAAGAAAATGAGGCCATGTCGAAAGGTTTTTTTGACGAAGACACTCTAATGCTTTAGTTAACAATGATTTGAAAAAATGAAGAAATGAGAGAAAGGGGGAAGAGGTAAGAAGAGTGAATAGTGTATGATAAATTGATAATTTTACTGAAGGCTTTCTCAAAGAAAAGGAAAGACCAAGAGGTAACAAAGTATAATCACGTCACTAGTGGATGTTTAGAATAATAATCTTATAATACTAATGATGTTTGTAGATGGATCATTCGATGCCTTTGTTCAAAAAAATTAAACTCTATTTATTGGGTTACAATATAGGTTCAACAAGTAGTGTTGGTATCATATTAGTATTGGAAGTTTTTAAGACTTTTCCTTTTTGGATTCTAATAAAAGAGTTCTGTCTAAAATAGAGTTAGATTCATTCTTGTTTGTGTAGAACTTGTACTGAGATTATAAAAGTCATTCTTTTATAGAAAGTGTTTCTTATCTACACTTCTTGTTGGTTGAGTCCTTTTGAAACTGTCTAGACATGACTAAAGTGATCGGGTTACGACTAAGGTCGTTAGTTAGATCGAAGAGGGTACTCAATGACCGAGTATAGCGTTGGTGAGGGAAGGTCTACGAGTCAGCCTAATGACACATGTATACCTTTGTATATCTTGGGCCCTTGTTTATGGGATTGTCTTATAGGTTACAACGAATGGTTTAAAGGGTGTAGTAATTGGGCCTTCTGAGCCGAAATTCATAGGGGAACAAAGGCTTAATATTATTTTGTGCCCATGGTGTAAAGTGGGATGTTAACTCAACATTAACAATTTTTTTTTTTTGCTGTAGAACCATTATTGTAACAAACTTCTCACATACTCAATTAATGTCGTCACATGAAGGTTACATGCTTCATTGAGGATGGTATTGATACATTATGTAATGTTGGTTATCATTATATTATATCTTCTACTACTAATTTAGGATCGGACCCACCTGTGACAACTAACATTCTTCTCTAAATACTTTTGTATCCTCGTGGTTCATCATCTATAACTTCTCAAGTTGTTTAGTAAAGTCACTTAGATGATATGCTTTTACCACAACCCAATATGCTATCATAAAGTCTTTTTTTTTTCTTTTTAGACATCTTAAATCTATTGTTGATATTCTATGTAACATGTTGTGCAAAAACTGTTAGGATTGGTATTTACATGTCATTCCTGAATGTACATATACTTATTATTTATACAAGTATATATTTTTATTAAATCGTTAATGTCTATTTAAATGGTACTATGCAATGTAACATTACAGACATTGTATGATCTAAAAGAGTTTAGATCTGATCTAAAGGAGTTTAGATCAGAGTTCACAGTTGGCCACGCTGAGAGATATAATTGTTAAATATTAGCACAACTAATTATTAGCTGGTTATAATACTCAGCGAAGATCCAAGAGTTGGAACCTTGTCTATAATAGGACATAGACCTGAGAATATACTAGTAACTACATAGTTACAAGAGTTGCAATCAAGTGCAAAAAATGTCAGTTGCGCAAGTATGTTCTCGAATATTGTCCCTGATTTATTTCTATCGATGCGGGTCTATCAGTGGATATTTTTATATAGATCAACATATGTCGTACCTATAGGGTATAGATGGTCGTTCTTAGTCGACTATGAGTTTGGAGCTCGTATTAACATATGGGTATCCAGTTAGGACTGGATATAGGATGGACTCACGAGAGCCTCCGATAGACACCCTATGTAAGCCGTCAACAGAGGGTCCTCTCGAGTTGAGTAGTATACGTGGTCCTTTGACCTGAGTGCCAGGTGGGCTTGTAAGTGATACACCATACTTTAATTCCACGCATGTCACAGACCTTTCATGGTGTGTCCGCTGGGTATGGTTTGATGCTTATGGAGTCCGGTGTGTACAGATTGAAATCCATCAACTCGCATAGGGAGTTAAATATCCAAATGCTTCGAGACTGTATCTTAGAAAGTCTTGTGGATTGGAGTCCGGTGTGTACAGATTGGAATCCATCAACTGGGTATGGTTTGATGCTTATGGAGTCCGGTGTGTACAGATTGGAATCCATCAACTTGCATAAGGAGTTAAATATCCAAATGCTTCGAGACTGTATCTTAGAAAGTCTTGTGGCCACAAGCATTAATCTTGAGAAAGAGTTTCCGCTAGGGTGTAACAATATGGCAAAGGAGTTTGTACATATTATTCAGTGAGATACAAGTCTGTGGATATGATATGAATGAGCACATGGAGATTTGATGGTGATAATCTATATCCATGTACATCCAGGATATCATGACGAAAGGATTATACGTATGTGTTGTGACCTTAGCTTAGATGGTCGACGTGTTGTTTTGTATTTTTGTGACGTGTGCGTGGGGCAATGATCACGGAGTCATAGAATAGTTCCATTTGACGAATCGGGCGTGAACCTAGGGAGTCCCGCGATATAAAGTGTACTCGTTGAGTACTGGGGCAGCGTGCCAGATTAAATTGTTTAATCCAGTAATATCTAGCACTACCACGGAAATATGTGTGTATCTATATTTAAGCCTTAAATACAACAATTAATCAATAATTGTTATTTGTTAATTGTATAATGACACGTAGCGCATTGTGGACCTTCAGTTGAGTTTATCCAAATGTGAAATTTAGTATGACCCGTTAAGAGGTATACTTGGTAACTATTTATAAAGGGTAAAATGGCTATTTCACATAATAATTATTTAATTGTTAAATAATCATAAATATCTCATTATTATATATTATAATTTACTATTTTATTATATAATATTATTATATTATATAATGAGATATAGTTGTCATCTATTTTTTTATAGTATTATTTTTTAATAATAATATTATTTATTTAATTGGTGGCCAAATGTTTAATATTATAATATATAATTTTATTATTTTATTATCAATTGATATATATGTGTGTGTGTGTGTGTATGAAATGTGCATGAACGGAATAGACATGAAGAATTGCTTCATTTTTTGATTTTTCGGTATTGTACCTTTGAAACAAAACGAAATTGTTTCAAAGAGTGCCGGCCAAAGATTAAGCAAAACAATGATGGATTTGATTCAAATTTTGAGTTAATTTCAAGTGTTGAAATTAAGTCTTATGCTAACTTTTATTCGCCACTAATTACAACAACACAAATTTATTTTATTGATCAAAGAATTAATTAAGGGAAAAATAAATTCAAAGGGCTTAAGAGTTAAGCCTAATGTTGGATTTGGAGCTGCTATTCTGGCTTACCAAGCCCACAGAATTTGTGACTAAAACTGCCAACGAGTTGGTTTTCAAGTGAACTCTCAGAATACACGTGTAAAACGTTACACGTTTCGGTAATTTTTCAACCCTTCAAATATATTAATATGATTAACATATTATTTATTATGTTTATTATATAATTTAATTATTCTGCAGCACTAAATATATATGAGATACGAAAAATAAAATATAATAAATACTATTACACATGCACACACCCATGTATATTAGATCCCCAACACAAACCTCATGCATTACACCTCAGAAAACTATATAGATAGCCTTCTCAATACTAAAATGTCAATTTAAAATGACAACTAAATCATTAACCTCTCAATAGCTCCACAAGCCAAAAAAAAACACACTCTCATAATGCATCATTCTCAAAATTTGCAAGACTAAAGGCTAGTGAAAATATTTGGTTGTTCCATCTTGACACATAACCATAAACAAAATACAAATATATGCAATTTTTAAAAATGTGTCATTCACAACTATCAGTGGTCTAACATCTAATTGATGATTGAAAACTACGAATGCACGCCTTAATGCCATGAAAAATAATAAAAAAAATTATTATTTGCATCTGCTTGATTATGAGTCATTGAATTAGCATTCTTAGACTCCAACATGTAGCAATATAACAAAAGTAATTGAAATAATTCCTGAGGAGTTCTTACCAATAGCTTGGCAATAATTTCTTTAGCCTACCATGCTTGTGAGTATGTATGAACACATCAAATTCATGTCAGATGTCGGCTTGTATATCTTTTGGTTTGTAATTCCTCTTAATGTCATAGAATTTTTCTTTAATGTGTTACGCAATAACTTGACTACTTGTTTGACAGTGGCCTTGCTCTAATTGGTCTAACAAATAAGTATGGCTTTTATCAAATCTTCTCACTATAAAGTGGGCCCTTTGCTCTGTTGTTGTGGTACGAATGTGCTATTTGCATCTCTATCAACGCTCTCAACCTTAAAATAATTATTGGTAAACTTAAACACTTTAAATCTTCATTTTCTCTAAGTTCAAGGCCTCTCAATTGCATGTATAGGCCCATTTTTTTCGAATTATATAATTTCTTAACAAACATATCCCATAACAAGTTTTCGGCGAGGTAACAGAAGACATAGTTAGAGGCAAAAAAAATCAAGTGGATTCTTGTCATGATAAGACAATGAGGTCACTCTACAAAGTGAGAATCTATGCTCTTTTCTGACACAAAAATTATCATCACTGACCATATTGTCTTGCCCCTCTATTACATTGTCCAACCCATTCATCACATTATTGTCATCATCATTCTCACATTCATCATTTTCATATTCTACATTTTCACCTTCATCATCAACATCATGTTTGTTATTGTAGTGTGTAACATAGACCATCATTATACTAAAGGAAGAGTAATGTTGTTCAAATAACGACATAGGTAGGATAATTATTTCTTGTGCCACTAGGAGACAATGTGTAAAAGCTTGACAATCTAATGTAATACATAGAGGAGTGTAGGTCCTTACTTGTAAGATCTGCATTCACGCCTAATAAAAAATTCCTATCTCTATAATTTTTAAAATACATTGGTTTTTGCACTTTTTCATTATAGATGGTAAAGAAATTCTCATTTGCACCTTGTATTTATTAGAACTCACACCAAGAACACAATATATTCTATCGCAAAATTATTGGTAAGTGATTTCAAATGAACCATAATATCAAAGTCTCTTCCTCTTTTTAAACCTCGATGCCTTTTGAAAAACTCTTTCATTTTCTACCAAAACAAATCATAACTAGAATAATATCCATTTATCTAAAATAAAACAAACTAAATGTTCAGATATATGAAATGTCAAGCATTTTTTAGTTTGATATGTGAAAAAAATAGTAACCAAAAATATTAAGTTTCAAGGTTATTGAACACACGTGTCTATTATTATTAAATTTAAGTTATAATATGCATGACAAAAATGCCAAGCAAAATTGCAACTATAATTTACAAAGTGTCAAGCACAGATGTTGAGCTAAATTGAATTAGAGTTCTAATTTGCTCGACAACTCTATCGAACATAATAAAAATCGTGCTTTAAGAGTGCTTGACAAAGGTACTAAGCTAAATTCAATTCATGTTATAATTTGCCCTACACCTCTGTTGAAAAACTCGAGTTAAGTGTCGAGCGTCATTACAACTCCATTCAATTTCTTTTTTTTATCTTCATTCACCCAAATAACATTATCCATTCCCAATTACTAAATTTTTTTTTTTTTGAAAAAATAAATTCAAGTAATGTTTGAATGTTAAGTTATGAACATACCTTCACTAAACTTGATTTTCTTGATATATATTGTATATTAATTCTAAAGAGATTGGTTAATATAGTTATATTGAGGATAAAAAAATTTTGAACTTTTTTTTTGTATTGAGAATATGAATGTAGAGATTTAAAGTTGTGTTTTCGAGATTTTATTATAATAACTAATGAAGTTGTTGAATATTAACGGGGTTAAAATAGTTCTTACACTTCATCTTTAATAAAAAAAAATAAAAAAATAAATAATATGATTAAATAAATAATAATGTTAAGTATTTCAAAATTTTATTTCAAAAGTTATGTATTAAGTAAACATTGAGTGTAATAAATAATTTTTAAATTTATACTATTTTATTACCTAATATTTACTTAACACATCATTTTTTAAATACAATTTAAAATAAAATTTTAAGATACTTAATATTATTTTTAAATAAATTAAGCCCCTATAAAAAGAGTATTTTTTTAATTAAAACTCATGAGTAATAAATTGATAATGACTTCATTAATTATCTTATTCTATGCTTGATAAAGGGGGTAAACGCGATATTTGATAATTATTAGACTTTTTTATTATGTTATCACTCAAATTTAGCTCTAAAAAAGATAGGGGATAAAAAACTCTTTATACTTCAACACACCCCCTTATTTTTTTATTAAAAAAAAAGACAAACTACCTGATCTATCACAACCACTAGCTGCTATGGCCACAACCCTTCCAAATATTTTGATTTTACTTTTTAAAATTAAAATAAGTATTTTTATATTCTTACTCTATTAAATATTGATTTTAACATTAAAATTTTCAAAAAATTAAATTTTAATCTTATATTATTTTTTAACTTTAATATTTAACTCTACTTTTTAAATTTTAATGGCTTTGGAATCACTTTTTGAGAATAAAATCACTTTTTCAAGTAAAGCTACTTTTGGGTGGAATTTCTTATTTCTCATCTGCCAAACATACATGCTAATGCTAGAGTTGACATCTTACAATGCTTTTTTGCTATTTATGTTGGCCCAAGGATGTTCAATTTATAGAACTTGGACTGGTTTATTGCAAAGATTTGTTCCAGAATTTATCGAAGAAAGTTCATCAGAATATGGTTTGTCAACGATTCCTCGTAGAAGTTGATGGCTCATGGGTGAACCATTATATCTCAATAATAGTAACTTCATGAATAAAAATCTTTTATTGCTTCTGTTCTTATTTCACTGCTCTTCAACGTAGAAATGGGATCTTTTTACAATCTCCTTGCATAAATGCAATGTTAGATATTTAATGTTACTTTTGAGCCCTTGAAGCATATATAATATTTATTTTTTAATTAATAAAACTTATTTGTATATATATGATTGAGTATATATTGATGAGTTTATATTTATAAAATATATGATTTTTGTATTAGGCATACGATACTAATATAAAAAGTATAAATTATAAGTTTTTATAAATTGAATCTTATTCACAATTATTAATAAAAATTATATTTTATTATGTGAAGTTATACTTTTTATACTTCTTATAATGGATAATTTACTTTGATCATCAAAATAAAGACTTCGAGTAAAAAAATCAGTGTCTATGATACATTAAATAAGATTATTATAAATTTTAATCTGGTTAATTAAGTATTACAAATCTTAATCGCAAAATTTTAATAAATTTAATTGACCTTAATTCTAAGCAAGTAACAAACTACATTCATATGTTGTATTTTTTGAATTATTATATAGTGAGATTTATATAAATAGTCAAAATTTGAATAGTTTAAAGATATAATTTCATGAGTCGTAAGAACATATAATTGTAAGACAAAATCTACATAATGGTCGTAATTTATTCAATAAATTATTTATTGAATAATAATATTTATTTGTAGATTTATTTACAATATAAACATTGAAATATGATAATTAGAACGTTCAATGACTTAAAAGTAAATAATTAATTAAAGCGATAAGATTTTTTTTATGATATAACTTTAATTATAAATATCAATTAGAAAGTCAATTAAATAGTTATTATTTATTTAAGATCAAGCTTTATTTAATTAAAATAATTTTAATTAAATTAAATTTTTATTTATTTGAATGAGTTTTTAGAGTGCGGAGATTTTTAGTGAAATAGTATATGATTAACTTTAAAAAATTGGTAGGCCATAAGATGATTTAGACGAAATCTTTTAAGTTGCAACTAAGAAGCTCACAAATCTGACAATACCTTCAAATTCTAAATTTCAAATCTTAATCAACTTTAAATCCTTAAAGAGATATACTTACAAGAGAGGTAAGGAATAATAAAGCATAATAATTATTTTACATAATTTATGTTATGAAAAGAGAATTAGATTAATCATTTTCTCTTGATATATAACATAACTTTGAGTACGGGAGTTTGAAGATTGAAGAAGATTAAGAAATTTACATGCTCACACGCATAAATTTAAAATTAAAGAGAATAAAAAAAGTTGTAGTTAATTAATTTAAAATTTATAGGAATTGAGATATACAAAATTGAAATAATATTTTACTTTTATATATGCAATTACAAACAAAACAATTTAACTTTCGCATAAATTAATTTTATGAAACAATTTTTTTCCAACATGCAAAGCCTGCCATTTGAAATTAAAAAAAAAATACTGCAATGGAGCTTCAGCTTCTCTGTTTGCAGGATAAGTGTTGAGATGTTTGAGCTAACAATCTGGCAAGTCTGGAATTGCAAAGCTTGCTGTCAACTTCATCTGCTTGCTCTGTCACGTCCTCTCGTCTTCCTCTTGTCAAGAGACCAGGCATTTTTAGCTCATTCTCAAGTTCAATGGCTTCTTCCAAGCCTCGAATGACTCTCTCGAAGCAAAGATATCGTCCGGAAGCTCCATAATTTATGGCTTCATATACATGGACATGCGCCTCTGCCACCTTCTTTACATCAGCAGTTGCTAGCAGGCCTTGTCGTAACATGACCTGCCCACCTATTTATAAAATTTGTTATTTCAAGAACGTATTCAACTTTTCAACATAAAAATTACAGTACCCATTTCAGTTTTTAGATTAATATTTGACATTGGATTATGCTCAATACTAATAATATATACCTTTAAGATATGGTGAAGAGGTTTCTGTGTGAGCATTTGGGAAGGATGAAGCCATGAGAAGGGCAGGGCAAATTGTAACAAGATTCACTTTCAATTCTCTTGACATCTTCCAAGCTATTTTTTCTGCTGTTGTCTTGCCCAATGCGAGCCACAGCTGTTGTGCACACACATATATAATACCAAATAATTTCATGGTAAAAGCCTTGAAATCTCTAGCTTCGTTGATGACAAAAAGAAGTGAAGTACCTTGTTTTCTCTGCAGAATTGTTCGTTACTCCAGCAACTTTCATCAATCACCTTGTCAATCTTCTTGTCATTCCAGATAGAAGCAAGAAGAGAAGAAGTGAAGATGCATCTCTTCACATATGCGGCCTTCCCACAAGCTTCAATGACATTCCTCGCCGCTTCGGTTTCAAGAAATGCCATTTGCTCCTGAAAATTAAATCATTATGCACAGGACCAAATACCCATCAAATTTATAAATCATTAGAGAGACATGGAGTTGAAGTAGTTTGTGCAAATGGAATGGCACAATAAACTTACTGAATATCCCGAGACTCCACGTGGATCAATAAGGGAAGAGGTATGAAACACAGCATGGCAGCCTCTAAAAGCATCACAAAGACTGTCCAAATCTCCCATATTTGCTACCCATACACTTTCTAATTGGTTTATCTCTTCATCTCTTATCAGCTTCCTCATGTCCTCAAAATCCACTGCTTAATAAAAAACCAAAACTGGTGGGGAGATAAAAGTAAAAACGAACCAAAATTGATAAGAAAAAAAACTATTTCCAGATTCTACAGACGTGCATAGATGAACTTAAGACTGATGGTAGCATCTTCCATGATCACTTTTTGTACTTTATTTGAGAAAGTGTCTGTAATAGATGGATTCTTTTGGGACACAAGCTTGCCGATGCATGCATGCATATCCTAGAAGAAAAGTTACCTTGGTGTTGAATGATGACTCGAACAAAGTAAGAATGAGCCAGTAGTTGCTTGATTACTTGAGAACCCAAGTAAGAGTTTCCCCCTATTACACAAACCAGTTTCTTCTCTCTTGCACTCAATCCAGTGCCAATAACAAAAGATTTCCCATTATTACAGATCTTCTGGTCCTCACTGAAAGCTGCATCAGGCAGCAGCACTGACGGTTTTGATACTACTGCCATTACTTCATCCATCACCATCTCTCCTCTCTCTGTTTCTGAAATTTTTAGATTGTTTAGTTTTGCATGGACTTCATAAATTTTGAGATTAATAAGAGAAGAAAAGCCTGGTAGTGGTAGATGAAGAATATTAGATGGGAAAGCACGAGGGTTATAACTGGTAAGTCAATTGTTCATGGAAATTATAGCCAGTTTTTTGTCATGTTGCAATTTTTTTTTTCTTATAGTAGACTTGATTCCACTCATGGGTCTTAAATCCGGTGGTGGCTAAAAAAACTACATCCTGTCTTGTCAGCCACAGCCTGGACTGGAATTTCCAAAACCAAAAGAAAACAATATACACAGCCTGGATGCCCTGAAAGCCATTAATTCCGTATCTCCATCCCAAAAACTTGACTAAAAACTGACTAGTAGAATTGGTATTATAATAAATTTTAAGTTTGTTATGTAAAAGTCCACTCATAGGAAGCATGACCCGATAGAAGGGGAGAGGTATTGAAGGTCAATTACTCCACAGGACCACAACTGGATTAGATGAGTAAAAAGAAAATACATTTATATTTAATTAACAAATACAGATACCTGTATTAAATGAATCTGTGTAACAAAGAATACAGAATCGGTCACTCATACAGGCATAATCATATCAGTTAAGAGAACAAAATTTTTTTTTGAAGAAAATACATAAATGGGATTGTACAAGCACGCAGCAGGATTTGGTTTCAAGATCTCACAGGAGGACCTCAAATCTGATTCTGAAATCAAGAAAATTCCTTAACCCTTTTCCAGTAGGCTGTTACTTGTTTCCAAATCATATGCTTGAAATTTGTAACTGGGGTTTGGAGAAAAGTAACCATTAAACTTGTCTCCATTGCTACGCACACTAGAGGCACTTATGGTATATAAGAACTCCGATCCCCATAATCTCGACTTCTCCAGCTACTCTGAGTTTGGTCAAGATAATCTGAACTATAGTCTTGACTGCCAAATGCCATCCTCTGAAACATTCTGATTTGTGCAGAATGTTGTGCTGAACTGAAAATTCCACTTTGGCCGGGTTTCACTCCATTAGTGAGATCAGATCCATCTAATGTATCTAAAGCTCTCACTACCTGACTCATTCTTGGTCTTTTTGTTGCTGAATGGCGTACGCAAGCAGCAGCTGCCTCAATCATCCGAAACATTTCACTATCAACATAATTCTTTCCCAGCCTTGGATCTGCCAATGCTTCAAAATCCTCATGTTCAAGTGCTTCAGCAAGCAATGGTCGAGCCTGAACAACACATGAATTTTGTTCAACTAAGTGGGCTCATGTTGTCAAAGATAAAGTGGTGATACTCTATTTAAATGCTAAGAGGGAAAAAAGAAAAAGCAATAAATAAAAGTATGTAATGAGCATTCAGGGTTTATGGATGCTGTCTTATTACTATTATTTATCATTTATATGTAACCCATGCAATAAAGAATTAATACTTTTACATAAATGATAATCCATAAATAAATCAATAAACAATGACCACATATGTTTGATTATTCACTTATTTAATGTCATTATCTAATAAGTACCACATTGAAGTTCTCTATCTTAATTAATGAATTGACTATGTTATAAAGCAAGACATTCTTTGGTGTCATTTGTGGTAGTAAATACAAGTTTGAGGCTTTTGTAACTTACCCATTCAACCAGGCTCTCATCACCCAATGGCTGAGAGTCATCCACAGGCTTGCGACCTGTAATTAGCTCCAAAAGCACAACCCCAAACGAATAAACATCAGATTTTTCAGTCAGCTTACCACTTGTTGCATATTCTGGAGCCATGTATCTGGAAATCACAACCCATTCATCAGAAATATAAAAATAGGATATAAGGGCATAGCAGATATTTAATGCATTTTCTAGTCAAATTCTTTAAATGAAACCATACACTGCTAAAAAACAGTTAGAATACTGCACAAATAGCATCAATATTTTAATTATGCTTATATACTAGAGTCAAAAAAGGACCAGATGCACATATAAGCATAAAGTTTTTTCAATTAACAAAAATCAAGAATTGACAACCAGTTCACCTACCCAAAGGTTCCCATTACACGTGTAGATACATGTGTATTTGAATCCAATTCCAATGCTATCTTAGCCAGCCCAAAATCTGCAACCTGTTTATGAAAGGGCATTGTTAGAAATATAAATTCTAGGCTAGAAAGTTAGCTGGAGGAAGTAAAATCTGCTACAGCTTCCAGGTGCATTGTAAGCCAACCTGTTAGTCACAATTTGATCAAAATAAACATTTATTTAACTACATGAGGCAAAGTCTCCATCATTTCTGCCAAGGCACAATGTGAATGGCAGTCAGAGCAACTTATCTCAAACCAGTTCAAAGCAAAATGTTTATGGAAACAGATAGGTGGCAGAAACAAGCATACCTGAGCTTCAAAATTGTTATCAAGAAGAATGTTTGATGACTTAATATCCCTGTGAATAATGCGAGGATGGCCTGTAAATCATAAAGGAAAATTGACTCAGCAGACAGCACCCAAATAAAGGTGAAAGGAAGTCATGACAGAAGAGAGAAATTTTATAAAAACCAAGCATATATAATCACTTTATGTGATTAGGACAACACCATATAATGATACTCAATAAAATGTCCTTTATTTTGATATGACATAATGAAAAATTGTTTCAGAAAAAAATCTTTGTACACATTCACATAATTTAAGATGGTTTTGTAGCTCATATTCATCTCAGTAGGAGTGTCTTTGATTTACACTTAAAAGGCATAGGAAAACTTATAATGTTGCAATAAGTGGCAGACTATGGCAAAAATGATGAGTAACTGTATCCAATATAAAATAACATAACCAATTGCTAGTATACAATCAATGATATGAAAAAAATCAGGAAAATAGAAAAGAAAAGAAAAGTTACAATCTTCGTGGAGGTAAGCTATCCCACGAGCTGCACCAGCAGCAACCTTGACTCTAATTGCCCAATCCATAACTGTTTTGCCCTTACCTGCAAAATTGCATAGCAAAATAACAAAGTTGGCATTTTATCATTTTCACGAGGGAGCTATTTGCAGTAGATATTCCTACTTAAGCACGGGTTTTCGAACTTAAAAGAGCAGAAAAGTTTATTGGCACACAAAAAATTGAAAAATTGTTGAACTATTAAGGGAGGAACCATTTTGGTCCAATAGTAAGGAATAAAATTATTTCAGATCATATGGACACCTAATGTGAGACTGTATTCAGTCCTAGATTTAGTTTGCAAGTTATGCACATGAACTTGAACGCTCAAAGCAGAAAACATAGACAAAACGATAAAGTCAAAAGTATGCCTTTACCATGGAGATGGTAGTGAAGAGTGTCATTTGGGACGTAGTCATAGATGAGCAATCTTTGATGCTCGGATATACAGTAACCCACCAGTGAAACCAAATGACGATGATGCACACGGCTAATAATCTCAACTTCTGCTCTGAACTCACGCTCTCCCTGTGAACCACCCATCTTTAACTGTTTCACAGCTACTTCTCTTCCATCAACCAAGACACCTTTGTATACACAACCAAATCCACCTTCACCCAAAACATTCTGTGCTGAAAACCCATTTGTGGCCTGCACTAGCTCTTCATACGTGAACCATGACCTTGAATTGTTTACTCCGCCTGACTCTGATGGTGAATATAAAAAATTACTGTTTGACCCGCTCCCTACCAGGGGGGCTGGAGAATGTGGCCTTAGAAATGCTGAATCTGTAATGCACACAAAGTTTAAGTAATTAATCTTTATGGCCTTAGTTGCCGTAAATATATGTTATAGATAGCTAAATAGCTAACTCAAAAGAAATGAATTCAAATAACAATAGCAATTTAGCATATATTTCTATGAGAATGGATAATCATGCTTCAAGTTTTTTCCAAAAGCATACATGGAAAGGAAACTTATCTTCTCTTGTAAAGAATGTGGAATGAACATTACAGTACACTAGCTTTGTATACATGATAAAAAATGTCAAAAGCATGCAGAAAGCATAAAGTGAATCCTGGTTCATCTTCCAGTCCCAAAAGCAACAAGGTAAAAATTAAACATTATGTCCGAGGGCCTTGCTTAATTATAAACAAAAGAAGATGAAGATGTCAATATAAATATGACTTGCAAATCGACATAGTGGTCTCCAAGAAACTCTAAGAGCATAGATCGATATAATTTAATAAGCATATAGTTTGCTCAAAAAACCAAGTCAAAATGCAATATCAAGAATGTTCAACAACAATAATCACATTAAAAGTCAACTTCCAATTTACACAGAAAGTGGCATGCTCGCACACACACATGCATGCAAAAATTGTTAAAGGAACATTTTACAACTATCCAACCCAAAACAAGATCTTTTGACTTACTCTCAACACTTCAGTGCTGAATATCTAAAGTTAGCATCACATAGTTGGAATTCCTACTTATTCAGGGAACACCTAAAAGATCATTAAGCATTCTTATAGAGCTATCTGAATTACATTGCTTCAAGACTGAAAATTTAAAGAATCAATGAACATGAGGCCATAACTTAAAAATGATTGAGCAATGTTCAATACATCACCTGACTTCTGTGAGGAGGCAAAGGGAGACGGCATAGAGTAACCAATGTGTTCTGCAACTTTCCTTTTCTTTCGTTTCTGTACAAGCCACACAGCCATCACAAGAAGACTCAATACCAGAATCCCAGCAACAACACCTATTGCCACTGCACCTCCAGTGCCTAAAGCCCCTGCATTTCTTGATGAAGTATTTTCTGGTACAACAGTACCATTAGTTGATTTCGCTGTTGGTTTCTCAGTTGGAAGAGATGGTAAAGGTGAAGTACTAGGACTTCCAGTTGTAGGTAGATCACTTGGAGGAGCAAGAGGCGAAACTGCAGGTGGTGAAGAAGTTGAGGGGACTGACGGAGGTGGTGATGACAATGCAGGTGCCGGGGGAGAATTTGCAGCCGGTGTAGGAGCAGAATGGTGTTTAGGTTTAGGTGGTGGGGGTGAAGGAGCACTTTTAGGTGGACTTGATGCAGGTGGAGGCGGAGAATCAGAGGAAGGCGGTGTTGGGACATTGTCTGGAGAAGGTGCCACAGCTGGAGGAGGAGGTGGGGATGGGGATGGAGGTGAGGCAACAACTTCAGGAGGAGGCGGAGAAACATCCAATGGCGGTGGAGGGGACGACGGTTGAGGGGGAGGGGAAGTGTCAACTGGAGGTGCTGTTGGTGGTGGGGATGCTGGTGGTGATGGGGGTGGGGATGCAGGTCGGGATGGGGGTGAGGATGTTGGTGGTGGGGATGCTGGTCGGGATGGGGGTGGGGATGTTGGTGGTGGCGTTGTTGATGGTGGTGGTGATAATGGTGGTGAAGGGGGAGGGGCATCAGGGACAGCTGGAGTGGAGGATTGAGGGGGTGGGGCTGCAGGGTCAGAAGGAGTGGTAGAAATTGAAGGCGGAGGGGAGTCAGCGGTCTGGTTGCGTTGTGTTGTTGTAGGTGGTGGTGAAGTGGTTTTGGATGAATCTAATGGTGGTGCTGGTGGTGATATATCAGTGGGTGTTGGTGGAGTCAAAGAAGGAGATGAATTCAAAGGTGGAAAAAGTGAGGTCATTTTCTATCTCAACAAAATGAATTAAAGAAAATGTAATCGGCAGCTAAATCTCCATATACTTAGCACAAGATCAAATATTTTCTCAGAATAATACAACTACACAAATCTACAACAGAGTTGAGTCCCTAAATGCCATTTCCCATAGAGGAAACTAGTAAAGCTCAAATCTTTCACTACAGACGTTCAAAATTCTCCAAAAATGTACAATGTATAACCTTAAAAACAACCCAACTCGAAAATTTTTAAACTAAACAAATCTTCTCCTAACCCTCAACAGGGAAAACCTAGAATATTCTACAAAGCAGCTTTAAAGAAATCTGTATAACTACAATAAATAAATAAATAAATAACCACAAATCAGTTCAAAAAATCCTCCTAGGGACAAAACCCAGATCAAAAAACACACAATTTAGAACAACAAGCAGATAAAACAAAGTCCACCTTGAGTCCTAACCTAGTCTTTTATGAATAAACAGAAACTTTTTCTGCACGAGGAGCAAAATGCAGCATTACTCAGATTACAAAAACTGGCGAAGAGAATACCCTGAAGGTCAAAACTCAATAAATGCTGTTGAAAATTGAACAGTTTTGAGCAGGAAATCTTTTACTCTATTTTTTTGTGTTTTGTTCTTGTTTTCAAGAAAGCAAAGTTGCTTTTGGTGGAAAATGGTGAAGAGACCAAATACAGGTGTCTGGAGCCACAAAATGTGGAAAGAAACGTGGGGGCAACTTGGCGTAGTCTTTGACATCACATGCTGTGTAAGCATACAAATTCAATTCAGTATATCATTCACAGCATGTTCGGAGAATCAGTATTTTCAGCACCAACTTAGTTGTGCTTTCCCTTTGGCGATAATAACATTCAGGTCCCTGATTTTTATACTTCTTGAAGTACGTGTATAGTTTGTTCAATCATATGAATACATTCCTAATTAGTAATTCCTATCGAAATAACCAATATTCTTGTCTTGTATTTAATTTGTTTTTTGGTTGGATTGTGCTTAATATTATAAGAAATTTTGTGAGAATTATGACAGAGAAGAGAATATGCACCATAGTAATAAAAATAATGTTATATTTTTTAAATGATATTTTAATATTTTTATTTTAAATAATGTGTCAAATAATTATTGAATGATAAAATATTATAATAGATAATTTTAAATTTTGTATTATTATACTATTTAATAATTACTTGATACCTTAGTTTAAGATAAAAAATTTGAAATATTATTTTAAAAAATATATACATAATATTATTCTAGTAATAAATGATATTTTTTTTATTGTTTCAATTGGGGTTAAGGGCCTATTTGATCTAAATACGTCAATTATGCCCTTACTTGAAAATCTAGACAAAACAAGAATCTGAATATTATTATCCTTTTATTCTTTTCCTTTTTCAATAGAATAATCTTTTTTGAAGTTGATAAATTAGAATTTTCATGCTTTGTTTATTTATCTGAAAATCTTCCCTTATTTTTATAATCAAACATATACAAAATCAATCCTTAGGGTCTAGTTTAACATTTACACCACATTAACTTTTTATGCAAATATATCATCCAAAAGATATCACTATTCAGGAATTTTTATTCAAACAATAAAAAATCAATAAACATTTGAATTCAGTTAATTTTTAGTATTGTATTTATAAGTTAATGATGTTATATGTATAACATTTTGAGTTATATTGTCCCAATGTTTGAATATATTGTGTAATTGATTATGAATAAGAATACTCTTTTGAGTTTATATGTCAGATTATGATTCCAATTATTGATGATTTTTTTTAACTAAATAATGTGTTTGTTGATTGGTGAATAATGAGATGTTATGGTAACCCATGTGTTTTTTTTTGTTTTAATGTAAATACTACATAATATAAATTGTACATGCTTTAAAGAATCTCCTTTCCAAACAAGTTAAATTTTAAGGGCTTATTTGATATCATTGTGCTCTTACTAATTTTGAGTACAACAATTAAAGTGTTTGATAAAATATAAATTTTTTATTTAACGATTAAATTTTGAGTGATTTTATATTTTAATTAATTTTTTTCTTTTTATATAATTGTTATTATGTATTTTTCAATCAATTATTAAAAATAAATAAATGTATACATAGTAACAACAATGAACATACTCATTACTCTTTGATCAATTTATAAGTAGTTTGACTCTTAATTTAAGGGTTAAAATTTGAGTATTTGAGTCTCTTCTTATGTATGGATAAAAATAAATTTTTAATTTTTAATTAAATAAATTTAGCTTTTCTTATGTCTAAATGTATAGATTGCACATCAACGAATATTATTTGTATGTTTCGATTCATTGTTATGTCTAGATACAAACAGATATCATTTATATATTTTGATTTATTATTATATGTTTTGATAAATTTCTGATTGTAAATATTAGTAGTTTATTGTATTAAAAAAAGATAATAATAATAATTAATATAAAAAAAAAGAGATAAAGACATTTTTGTCTCATTAGTTTTACCTAGTTCTCAATTTTATCTCACAAATTTTAAAATTTTTAATTTTAATATAATTCGTTAGTAAGATTTCGTTAATTTTGACATTGGAGGGGCAAAATAGTTACTTTACACAAATTTATCCATGTGTCAACCACTAATTTGTCACTTAAATAATAAAATAAAATAAATAAAAAGAGAGCAGCTGCCGTCGTCAGTAGCCGACCAGCCACCAGTGACCAATTACAATTTGGCTCAAAATTGACATCATTGGACTAAAAATTTTGTGATCTACGCAATGTTAGGATTGTTTTGGTCAACGGAGTACCGTAGATATGCCAAAAGTGAAAAAAAAAATATTGTGGGAGGCGGCGGCCACCGCTGTTCGCTGTTGAACGGTGGGGCAGTGGCATGCACCGCCCCCACCATTGGGCAGGTTGGCAGCCGATTTATCCAACAGTGAGGGCGGTGCATGCCTACTACCACAGGTCGGCGGTCACCCATCGAACAATAGGGCGGTGGCGTGCACTGCCCCACTGTTGGACAAATCAGCTGAGCACCACCCCGCTGTTCGATGCACGACCGACAGTGAGGAATGTTGGCGGCGGGCACACCGTTCGCCGTCGAACAGTGGGGTGGTGGCCGCCACCCTCCCCTTATTTTCGATCTATTTTTTGGCCACCTTCCTTTTTTTTTTTTATAAAAATAATTCTACCATTGTGTAGATATAAAAAAAAATAGAATCAAATGACATAAATTTTACCTATTTTCATTGTCAAAATCTGGCAATTGGTGGTGGACGACGACAGTCGCCAATTTTGGTAGTCTAATTTTATTATTTTAATTATAAAATAAATTTTTAATAAATATTAAATTTTAAACTTATTAAAACGTGTCACGTGTTATTTTATTTTTAATAATCAATTAATAACTGACACGTGTATATTATATAATATATTTACATTACTATTTTTAATTAATATAATAATTGAAGATAAATTTATTAATATATAATTAAAAAAATATTTTTAATAAAATTTAATAAAATTTTACTTATAAATTAAGATAAAATTAAATTTTTTTAAATTTATAAAATCAAATCAAATCAAATTTATGAACTACAAATATCTTTATCCCAAAAACAATACTATTAAGAGATGTGGGAGTTTGGTGGGTAATAATTGAGTCTCGTGCGCGTGCCACATACCATTGCGTGCATGCCTAACCCCACCCCACCCCACACACACACACACTCATCTTTTAACAAGTCAACAGCTAAGTTGTTTGAACATTACGTGTTGTGATTTGTGACTGTGAAATCAATTAAACAATTTCCATCCAATTATCAGTCACCATCATGCAACCCAACTTTGTGAAAGTGTTTGTTTATTGTGGGCGGGGCTTGCTTGAGCTTGTTTGTTAATTTGAGGTCATTTTAGTTAACAAGGACCTTCATTCATTGGGTAAAGCTTTTGTGGGTTGTTCATCTAAACGATGGAAATTTTTATGGACTTTTCTTGTTTCATCAATCTAAGGAAATTGATTTGTTATTCTATCTCTAACAAGTTATTGTCTGCTTAATAGGGATTAGTCTTGTGACACTGATAATTCAAGAGGTCTTGATACCAATGACTAATTTAAATTATAACATAAAATTTGTATTTTGGACATTAAACTCAAATCTTGTTAACACAACAAATATTGTCCGTTTCTCTACTTTGAACATATAATATGTATTATGTATGGTTTTGCAAATGCAAAATATAGCTATACTTAAAATAAAGAAAAAGGACATTTTTATCCTTTAAATTTAATTTAATACCCACTTTTATCTTTATAGTTTTAAATTACTTAATTTTATCCTTCTCTAATAGTCAATTCTCGTTTAAGTTTACAATAAAAAAGTAAAATAGTAACTTAACAAGAAGTCTAACACGTAAAATATTCTATTATAATCGTGTATCAAATAATCATATGTTACTAACAAAAGAACACATAGCACAATGTAATAAGTTTAACTATTTAATATTTATTTTTAAATTTTTATATTAAAATTATAAAAATAAAAAATATTTTCACCCTTCACATAATTCACTCTCTCTCCTCGACTCTTCATCACTATTCACTTTCTCATTCTACTTTTCTCAAAATATTATTTAGTAAATATTATAAGATGAAAACTGTAGCCAAATACTTCAGTAATTGTCAAAAGGGTAAAAGACATTTTTATCTCACGAATTTAACCTAATTCTTAATTTTGTCTCACAAATTTTAAAAAATCTAAAATTGCCCCAATCTAATAATAGGATTCCGTTAAATTTGACACTAAAGAGGTAAAATTAAAATTTAATATAAAATTTTAATGTAAATTGATACAGACTGATAAAAAGATATATTGCACACTTTGATAAGTTTAAATTTTAATATATATTTTAAAATTTTATTTTTATTTGTTAATAATTTATTTTATAATTAAACAAATAATTTAAAAAATAAAAAATACTTTAATTCACCATTAAATACCCAACTACTAATCTCTTGAGTAAGAGAAGAGATGATGAAATTTGAAAAATGAAGAACTTGCTCGGGAATCGAAATTGTATTGGATGCAAAATGAAGACTAGAAGTTTTTTTGTTAGAAAAAGAGGTAATAGTTTTTTATTTTCATTTTTTGAAGTGAGAGATAAGAGATGATGAAGCGATATAAGATATAATTAAGAGAAAAATGGTGGGTCATTTTTAAAAGATAATATAATATATTTCTTGATTGGCAAAAGAGAGAATTTTTATTTTTTAAAGTGGAAAGTGATAATAGTCGATGAAGAGAAAAATTGTGAGTTTATTTTTAAACACAATATAGTGTGTTTCTTGGCTGGGAAAAGAGACAATAATTTTTTTTTTGGGCACAAAACCTTTTTAAAGATTACCACGAATTTTTTAAATTTTCTTTTCTCAAACAGAATATTTGAGACTTTTTAAAATCAAAACCAGTAAAATTAAAAATCAAGCTTTTCTATTATGCAACTTTATTATGCCTCTTTTTTTTTCTTGTCTTCTTTTTTTTTTTCTTTTTTTTTTCATTTATGCTCTTTTTCCATTCTCAAATATTGAAGATTGATGACTGAAATTTTAACTGATATTAAAAATTAGTAAATGGAGAATTTTTTGATAAAAAAATATGAATGGAATTTGGCTTCATTAATGATAATGACAGTGTATTTTGTTAAATATGATTATGAAAGATGAAGATAATAGTTAGAGAAAGAGAGAGAAAATATATTTATTTTATTTAATATAATAATTAAATATAAATTATTTTATTTAATTAATTTTTATATTAAATAAATGGATGAAATTGTATCACGTGTTCAAAATTAAAATTGGATAGGGACAAAATAAATTATGAATTGTCAATAAAAAAACAAAAATGTCGTTGCACAGAAAAATTACATTTTTTTTGCCAAATCTAATGGAATTCTATTAATGGATTATGATAATTTTAGATTCTTTTAAAATTTGTGGGATAAAATTAAAAGTTAATCTAAATTTGTGAAACAAAAATATCCTTTACTCTTGTAAAAAATTTTGCATATACAGTTTGCAATGAACAGATTCGTAAGGTGTGGTTAGTAGGTTTCTTTCACAATAAGCAGCAAGCATAGGGATATTAGCTTCTTAAATTCAGTTACATTGATAGCTTGATCTTCTCTTGAGCTTTTGAAAGAACTGATAAAAAGTGTACTGTGCCATCACCTATTGTAAGGTGTTGGAAGAAACACCAGCTCCATCAGCAAAATAGGTCATGTAAAATGATCATGTGGATGAAAATACTAAGCAATTATAGATGAGAGTAACAAAATGAACTACCAAATTTCATTTTCATTCCATTCTACTTTCTTAGTTATTAAACACTCATCAATGTTAAAATTAAATATTAATTTCTGAAAATTTTATTTTAAATTAAATAGCCTGTGTCAAAATCAAATACCCATCACAATCTTACTAGAAGATAAATAAGCGATTTACTATATGTATATATATTAAAATTTGAGCCTTTTCGATTTGTTATGTGTACTTTTTTTTTATTAATGATCAATTATTAATAGACACATAGATATGATAGACACGATCAAAGATTAATGATTAACATATAATTTTTAATAAAGATAAAGTGTTATTGTAAAATAAAATAATTTTTTTTGTCAGATTAAATAGAAATTGATTAACGAAGATGGATAAAATTAAATAATTCAAAATTATACGAACAAAATTAGGTATTAAGTCAAATTTTAGGAATAAAAATATTATTTTCTTTAAAATAACTAACATATTTAAATTAGTCAAAATCATTTTTTATTTATTTACAAATAATGTAAATGTTACACAAACCTATTTTAAAAATATTAAGTGCGATGTTTAAATTTACAAACGCGAAATTACATATTGATAAGTTTTTCATTTTAAGTTAGTAAGATTATTATATTCTTATTGATTCTTTATTATATCATAAAATTGTGTTTTAAGACACTTAATCTATTTCAAAACTCTTAATGTCTAAAAATTTAGGTATATTTAAAATAGTTTTGCTTAGGTTATAATCTAGTAGACTTTTTAAATAAGTTCCAAATTAACTCACTTCAATATATTTCTTTATCATGCTTTAGTTGTAAAACTCAATATCTTATTTTAAAGTTGTTTTTTTTTTCTTTTTTTACGTGAAAAAAAGAAAAACAGAAAGTGAAATGGGTAATTGTAGGGAGTTCTAAAACAATATACTAATAAATTTTAGTTTAGACAAAAATTTTATGATATCTAAGTATAAAAAGGTGAAAAATAAGCACTTGTTTGAATGATTCAATGGTAAATATTAAATAGTTTGTAATATATTATTTTCATTAAAATACAAATTTTAAATTCGAATTTTCCTTTTCCATATAAAAAAAAAATGGTAAGAATTTTTAGTGATATTATTTCTTTTGAAATTCTGAATTCCAATTTGCTCTCCTCTTATCCAAAAACAAAAAGGTGAAAAATAAATAGAAAATAATTGTTATAGAATATGTAGGCCTTTTCAAAATGTGATAAAATACTTACAATGCATTATTTTTAAAAAAAAATTCTGAATTTAAATTTTCCTTCAGGTTTATAAAAAAAAAAGTTGAAAAACAAATAGAGAATAATTGTTATGGGCTATGTAGGCCTGTTCATGTGCAGTTCTAATCATTGGCCCATCATTAGCAGCCCATTTTCACCGGTAAATATTTAATGAAATTTACGTCATATTTACAAATTAGGACCCTATCTTTAAGAAAATCACATTTTACCCCCACCCCCAAATAAAATGCAAATCATCGTCAGTCACACCACACGCTGTGCTGCTCTCTTGGGACTTAACGCCTAGAATTCAATCAATTTCGCTTAATTTCGTTTCTTTCGTGCAGGTACGCGCCACCGCAACAAGAACCCATCTCCAGTAGCCTTAGTTTATTGTTATTTTCTATGAATTTGTCGTTAATTTTTGTAAAATTTTGTGTTAGCCCCCTGTTTGGTTTCTGAGAATATAAAACGAAATGAGCGTGCTTTTTTAAAAGATGAAATTTCTTTTTCTTGGGAACCAAAGGGGGTTTTGTTGAATCTGCACAATGTATGATGAGAACGTTCTATCTGTTCAAAAATTCTGTATATGAATTAATAGTTAATGTCTGTTCATGAAAAAGATGCAAAATTTACGCTTTAAATGAGAATTGCAAGTGCGTCTTCTAACATTTTTGATTCCATGTTAAGCAAATGGTCTTTGTATTTGCATTTGCACAGAAAATTGCTATTCCAGCTCCATGGTTTCTAATTTCATAGATGGAGTACTCATGAGAAGAAACAAATATTGGTAAATGCTGTAAAAGTAGGCTGTCTGCGTACTACTTCTTAGCTTTCGAAATAGTTAAAAAAAGATATAGCTACTGTAAATCATTGAAAAAGAACAGTCCTTTGTGGTGATAAAAATAACAAATAATTTCCTGAAACTAGTGGCAATGCATGCATGACCAATAGCTGATTAAAATAAAGTAGTTGTAGCTTGTAGTTGGGATATTGCACCATCATAAAGCTCTCTAAAAGCCAAATTTTTGGCAATGGATTATATCATAGAGAGAGTTGAGCCACTGCAGTTCTTAAATACAGATTACCCTATATGTGGTGATTAGGTTGGTTTGTCAATTGCTGCTCTTGAATCTCTTAGATGTTATAACAGCTTAAAAATCTGTTAACAAGCCCTGCCTCTCTTAAGGATGGAGTTGACTTATCACCTTACTCTGCTTTCAAAGTTTGCTACACATAATATTTCTCTTGTTCCTTCTTTATCTCTTTCTCTAATGTCTATATAGAGCAAGAATCAACACTGACCAAAATGTGCCGATATCAAGCTTGGGAAGATGACATACCGGGAAGTGACGTCTATGAGCAAAACCATGAAGAGCATAGAAATGAGGCTGCTGATTTTCTTCACCAATTGATTGAGGGCATGAATGAGATGAGAGAAATGATAGACAGCATTAAAGAAATTAACAAACGTTTAAAAAGAATAAACTACTGCCTATGTGTGTTCTTGATTGTTTTGTGTATTCTAGAAGGGATCAAATATTTTCTTCTTCTCCGACTTACTTAAGGAAGTGCTCAAGTATTTGAGTAGAAAGAATTTGTATTGATATGGTATATTGTACAAGTTTACTAACATGAGCGACTTTATCTCTACTTGTTAAATTCTTGCTAACGTGAGAAGTGCTCAAGTTTTTGAGTTGAAAGAATATATATTGATGTGGTATATTGTACAAGTCTACTAACATTTAGTGATTTATATTTCTACTTTCTTGATGAATGCTTACTCTTAGCTCTTTGTTCACTGGGTTCGTAATTCTATCATGATGATGGTAATTAGCTTTTTGATTGTGTTTACAAACGTGCTTCAAAATTCTGTGTTATCAAAGAATAGTGTTCTTTTAATCTACTTCATTCACACATTTACTTTCTCACGAGAATTGGTTCTATACGTATCTCGGAGCCCATAAAATGGTCAATATTTCCTCCTTTTCCGCATAAAAAACCAGACCAGCAATTGGAGAAAGATCAGAACAATTTTGTTAAAAGGCATGATCCAGCTTACTTTCTGTCTGCATCATATGCTTCTTAAACCCATAAATATAGGTTCCAGTATTAGCGATTGGCCTTCATTGTTTTACGATAGGATTGACAACACTTGTGGCTTTCAAGCTTTGGAATCATACTTCTTTCTTCATCAAGACGTTAACAACAATTTGGTGAAATGAAGACAAAGTGATGATGGGTGGACACAAACACAAAAAATTCCCTCTCAAATGAACTAACAGATGAGCATAAGAATCTAGATGGAATTCCTTTGAAGAGCTGATGTTAAATAGGATGCTTAATATCAACAAATGATACAAATGACATAAAGAATTGCTTATAATCTGTATTATTTTAATATACAAATACAATCAAAGATAACATTCACAGTAAAAAAAAAAACAGAAAACAATTCAATCCAGATAACGCCCACATTCTTCCTCATAAATGAAAGTCCCCAACATCTGCAGCTCTAACTTCTGACACCAGTTAATATGTTATTTACCTTGATGTAAACATAAGAAAGCAAATTTAGTGACAGTAGTGACCAAACCAGCAGAATTTCCCCCCTCCAAAACATACTTCATCCTCTTCATCACCCCTACTGTGAATCCACCATAAGAGATTACTGAGTGAGTTCCCATCATCATAACCGTTCAAGTTTCTTATCTTCTGCAGAGCACTTTCTTTGTCATAAATCCCTTCTAAGGCATAAACAAACCCTTTCCATCCTTCACCAACTCCCTCTCTACCTAAAGCAGGTAACGTCCAGTTCACAAGCTCTCTCGCAAATCCAACATCAGAGAACAACACCTCAGTGATTGGCAATAAGGGTAGCAGTTGAATGCCAAGCCTACACTCTTTCCAATCAGGTGGAGCAAACCAAAGTCCACTATCTCTTTTGTTAGCCCAAAGAACACCCACCACTCTGTTCTCTCTGGTAAAATCTTTGTCACACAAATTATCTTCCTCCCTAATGTGCCACCATGTTTGTGCTGCTTGAATCTCCATCGCTGTAAGCATTGACCCAAGGGCCACAAGGTGTGTGTCTCCATAGGCTAGCCCCATCAAAGCTGCTGAATAGTATGCATTCACAGCCTCACTTGTGCTCTCCTGATTCCTGCCATCTGCAAATTCGGTTAGCCCTCCAGCCCAAGAATGCAATTTATACAAGTCAAAGCATCTCAAACGCGGATAATTCGAATTCTCTCTCCTGCCTAAGTTCATAAAATCAGCCATAAGTGAATAAGCTTGAGGCCTATACTTTCTCCCCCAATGCGGATCAATCTTTGCAAGCACTGCAATTGCATAAAGAAAGTACCCCAAATGATAATGGTGATCATTAAATACTCCAAATCCAAAATCAGCTCCAGAATCTACTGAGCCTTGTTTTGTCACAATTCCACCCCATTTTCCATCATACAGAAAACCATTTCCACTAAAAGTACCATCCAACCATGGCTCAATTGTATCCTTCAAGAACTTCCTTATCCCCGGTATGACATCAAGAAAACACACCTCTTCAGCTATTAAAGCCAATCTTGCTGCTCTAGCAATCAATTTCCCATAACTGTAGGACGATGTTGTGGTTAAAGAAGTTGAACTTAAGGCCTCAACATCCTTACAAAGTGCCGAAACTATTTCGTCATACGATTCTTCTCTAATTCCTCTAATTGAATGCCAAGTTACCGAAGCTGAGGGTGGTTTCAATACCCAAGAATCACCAACAACTCCAACAAGATCACCATCTATACTCTTATACTTAAAATCCTCTAAGACAGTAACATCACAGTCAATACCAGATAAAAGTTTAAGATGTAAAGGATGTGCCAACATAAGTAAATCACCCCAGCCTTTCTTTTGAAATTTGTACTCCAAACAAAATGGCCTAGTGAAAACAGCATCACCTGAAACTGGATAACAGGAACTGAACCGATCAAGAATTGACTGACACCGTGGATCAGAATCAGGCAATACTGCAACCCGAATTATGCCCGTAAACCCATTTGAAGTGATTAAAGAAAGATCATTTTGGCTCAAATTAATCGGTGACGAGGAATACAGAACCCATGTTTGGTTGTTGTTAAGTTTAATAGTATATTTGGTGAGCGAATTGTTAGCATCAAGAGAGAGAATTGCATGGATTGTTGATATCGAAATTGGAGTGTTATTAAAGATAGCACAGGTCAAGAAAGGACTTCCTCTAACAAGAAAAAACCGGAAATTTGAAGAGGGCATATCAAGAGTGACACTGAGATCACTGTAAGAGGAGATCATATGACTTCTCTGAGAATCCGGGTCGGTTTTATTCGACGCAGAGATAGTAAGGTCGGCATTGAAGACCTGGTAAATGAAAGAAGGGTTGTGGAACTGAGATGGGTAGGAGACAGAAAGTGAAGAGAGTGATGATTTGATGAGATACGGGTGAATGTATTCCGGCTGATCACCCGCTTTGAGGGTGAAGTTCTGGAAAAAAGAGTTTGTTGGGAGAGGGGATGACAAAAGACTTGGTGAGAAGAAGAGTGAAGGGTCAGGGAGGACTGTGGATTGTGTTTTTGGGAAGAGGAACGGGAAATTTGGCTCCTTTTTGGAAGGTGGAGGCTCCATTGGTGGCGGTGGTTCTGGTTCTGGTTGAGGTTCTGGCGGTGGTGGAGGAGGTGTATGGGGTCCGGGGCGCTTTCCAAGGACATCTCTTCTGAACCTTCTTTCGACCTTTTTTAACACTCTTGATAACTTAGACATGTTGAATTTATTAGTTAGTTGGGATATTGGGTTTGGTTGTGATTTGGTGGATGGAAACCAGGAGGTGATGCTACGGATGCAGTGAGTTGACTATTTTAAATTTTGCCAGTTTTTGAGAGACAAAAGAAAGAGGGAGGACTTTGCTTAGAGGTTTTGGTGAATCAAGGAAAAATTGTGGAAATGAGAAGGTTGGATTGGGAGTGAAGGTGGGAGAACGTGGAAGTTGGATTGCAACAATAATGGGGGTATATATGCATATGCATATATATATATATATATATATATATATATATATATATATATATACACACACACGAGTATTGCAAGAAATGCAAAGTTTTCTTTTGAATATGAGAATTTGTAAACTATAAGGAAGGGATAAACCAAGTGGGGATTCATAATGCTTTAGAGGTAAGAAAGTTGTATCCGCAAAGTTTTCTTTTGAATATGAGAATGTGTAAAACTATGAGGAAGGGATAAACGAAGTGTGGTTTCATAATGCTTTAGAGTAAAAGAAAGCTATATACTAGGTGGTTGGGAATCCAACACCAATTGTGGGTTATATAAATTCAACACGGTTTCCATCTAGGATTTACATTAAGGGGCAAGGACATTGAAATTGAGAAATTTGTAGCTAATGACTAAGGAATTCTTTTCATTATGATTTGAGAATTCCTTTTGATTTAACGAAACAAGTTCGTTTCACTATTTAGGACGAGAAACTTACAACATAATCGTGCCTTTGTATAATAACAATAAGCATGTCCAATCAAATCATGCATTGCGTGTGACGGCTAAGGGGTTAAATGAGGCAGTATTTTTGGATAGTTTGTCCCAATTTATAACTCAATTTTAGCTCTACTTTTTGTTTCCTCATCATGGGTATTTTCTATATGATTGCAGGTCTAATATTTCAAATGGCAAGTTTTAACATAATCATCAAAAGGGTACACAATTTTTTTTTTTTTTTAAAGAGACAATTCATTGCAAATTAAACAGGAAAGTTTTCCAGCCAAATGTTTGATCTTAGAGCAAATTTGGCTAACTGATGAGCCTTAACATTTTGAGATCTAGGAACCCGTTTTATTAAAACTTGGTCTCTGCCTTTCATAAGGCTTTGGAAATTCTAAATTATTCAATTAATCTCTCTCAAAGATTTGAGCTTTCCATTAACCAAATTCACAACATTTTGGCGTCTGATTCTATCATTAGATAGTTGCTGCAATGCAGATCCTTTGCCGTTTCAAGACCAAGTTGAATGGCTCTGGCTTCCGCTAACTCAACATCTGAATAAAGCCTTGTTAAAGATGTAACCATCATTCTGACTTTCCCCTCATCACCCCATATTACTGCCCTAAGCCAGAAAGATTTCATTTTCATCCATTGCTGCTTCTGTACTGATCTTATACCACCCTTTCGAACATGGTTCTATTGATGCCACTTCAGTTTCTCAAACCTGGAGGTTTGTGAGTTGAATAACTTCATCATGTTGAACCACTCTCATAACTGATGACTGCCTGCTGATCAGTAAGCTGGACTCACAGTATGCTTCCACTCTTGCAACAACCTTCTCTGGATTTAACATTGTCCCTTTCATCATAAAGCTATTCCTAACCTTCCAAATTCCCCACAGAAACATGATTACCCTTGCAGTATCCTCTTTGTTTGTTATTGTAAGTAACATACTGCAGGATGCTACCCAGATCCCTCCCCTGCAGACCTTTAACAGCTTCTGCAAAAAAAGAGCACGAAACGTTAACTGTCTTTTGTATTACATGTCTTAATTAATATATTATATTTTAAAACGTAAAAGAAATTTTGATATGGATAATTAAAAGCCTATGATACGTTAACTGTAAGAAAGAATTAGAGAAGTGTCTGTCCTAAACAATGATTGTGCTATGAAAATAACACCGACCATGAACATCTAACATTCAACAGCAGTTTTAGGGACTAAATAGTAATTAGGCCTGTTCTTGTGGAGGACCCAATACAGGCCCAACTTAGCGGCCCAAGTTTAACACTGAAAATTAGATACCCACCTTTGATTTATATCAAAATTAATTGTGAATAAACAATACAGATAGAATATTATATTAAAATGAAAAATATAAAAGGCAGATATTTTACGGAAAGCAAAAAGTTTTTCAAAGGGATTGTTTTTGTGTATGTATCCATTATAAGGCCCGTGACCATATGCATGTAACTACAAAAAGCAATGGATGTGATTGTCCCGTTGATGTGGGTTTCGGGGCAGTGGTGAAAGCAGCTCCCTAGCCACTTCTCCCACTCCCAAATACTCTTCTTCGGATATCTTGATTTTAGTTGTATTTTATATTGTTAAAAGGAAAACTCAATTGAACAAAAACTTAAATAAAATAAATACAATTTGTATTGTATAATGGTATGTAATACGGTCTCATTAAGAATCTTTCTAATAAAATTAAACGGGATAAAATTTAGTTAAAAAAAAAGAGTACAATATATATTTATAATTAATGTAATTTTTTTTTATCAAATAATATACTCCCTTTGATCAAATGTTACCGTTTAAAGTAATATTTATTAGTTTCAAAATTTATTGTGCTCGCGTATACCAATCTTATAAATTAATTTTTTTAAAGTTAATATTGACAAAGAGTTAGAGAACTGCAAAATCATCAATGGAGTGTATTTATCTAATATCAATTATTTTTTTATTTTGTTATAATTTATAGGTGCAGAAATATATTTGGTTTTATCTCCTTTGATATATCCTTTCTGACTTGAGTAATACAAATAATATTATCTTCAAATATTATAATTGGAATAACTGTTGCATAAGATAAGCTGCATGTGCTCATATTTGATGAATGGATCACAGTCGTATGTATTCCCCACTTACTTTATAGAGTGCAATAATCTCAAAGTGATTAAAGGAAGTGGTAACAAAAGATTAATTTATAAATTATCATGAGATTGTTGTATTATTGTAAGTAAAAATACATCTTGTTTGTGAGTGAGCTTTCTAGGGATTAAATAAGTACCTAATATTTGTACAACCAATTAGACCTGAATTTTTTTTATAGATTTATTGGAATAAAATAGTCTCAAATTTATCATTCCATAAAAGTAAAAAAAAAAAAAAAAAAAAATATATATATATATATATATATATAATTGACACATTTCAATTATGTCAAGTTGGTTCAAAACTAAATCTTGTCAATAAGTTTGCTGTAAATATTATGTCCAATTTGGTGCAATGGGCTAAATATAATAAAACATAATTGCATTGAGATAGAATATTTTTAGACCAAGTATTTTCTCATTATTTTTCTTTGAACGAAATGGATCATTTTTAGAATTAAGAGACCGAACAACCATATTAGTACTTAACAGATGAGCTTCATTTATATTAAATCTTGTCAATATCTTTTCAGTATAGGTAAATTGATGGAGAAAGATTTCGTTTGATTTGTTCTCGATCTATAGGCTGAGACAAAATTTTATCTTTTCTAAGTCTTTTATTTCAAATTCTCTTTTAAGTATTATGCAGTCTTTAAGAGCTCTTCAAAAGTCTCAATTAGATTTATGTCATCAACATATATATCCACAAAGGCAAATTCAAAGTCCGATTTCTTTATAAATAAACATGGATAATATATATTTCATTTATTAAGTATTCTCTTAAATGGTTGTATCACATATGCCTAGATTATTTTAGTTCATACAAAGGTCTTTGTAGCTTAATGGAATATAAACTACGATTACATGTTTCATGCATGTTGAATCCTTTAAAGATTTTCACAAAAATATGTGTTAAGTAACTCATGTAAATAAGTTGTCACTACATCTATAAGACGCATATCAAACTCTTTTTTTTATATTTTCAAGCTTATTAAAAATCAAAATGTAATTGTGTTCATCACATGGGGAATAGGATTTATCATAATCAATACTAGATTTCTAAAAGAAACCTTAAGCAATAAGTCTTATTTTGTATTTGGTGACCTTGTTGTTTTTGTTATATTTCCATACATAAACCCATATGTGTTCTATAGTTTGACATCTTTAGGTATTAAAACTATAGATCTAAATACTTCATGTTTGGTTAAAGAAATCAATTCTGCGTGAATTGCTCTTTCTCTTAAAGTCAGTCATGTCTTTCTCTGCATTCATCAATAGTTTATAGCTCAAAATTATCATTTATAATTTCAATAATTACTGCAAATAAGAATACATCATCGATAATTATTTCATCACGTTTTCACATTTCTCAAGTGAAAGCATAATTTGTAACATTTTTCTCATTTTAAAATTTTACTTTTTTTTTCGATTGTCTCTTTTGGGACTTTTTGTTTCTCAGAGACTTATGTCTCATTAAAGACTTATATCTCTTTAGAGACTATTAAATCTTTTAATCTTAACAATTTACAGAATGTGGATTTATTAGCTTAAGTATCATTTTCAATAGAATCCTAGTTTTTTACTTTCTTTTTCCACGAAACAAAAAATTTTGAACTAATGGTTTGCCATATTTCTTGCGTGCAACAAATGATTCATTTACTACCTTTTGAGTAAATTATTTTATAGAAACAATCACCTAGGCTTTGTGTAACAGGTGATATATATGACTTGGTTGCTTTTGATATATTTGTAAATGTGCCTGGTAATTTATTTGTAATTCTTTAAAAATGAATAATCCTCCACACCTCATTTTCACATTAACTTCTGCGAGGATCTAAATAAGATATAATGATTATTTTTTAAGAAAGTTTATATCTTACTCTAAGAGATAATTTCTCTCCCTTAATAGTGAGAATACTATCTCATTAAAATAGCAATATGTAAATTGCATTGTAAATAGATCACCTATCAGTGATTCAAGATACCTTATAATTGATGGTGACTTAAAATCAATATAAATTTCTAACTATGTGAAGGTGCTAAAGGTATGCACACAACACAACCAAAAGTACACAATGGGATATATCAAAAAATGACCAAATACTAGCATAATAGGGAATATTGATGATATGCAATAGGCCTGAAATAAAATAATCCTGCAACATACAGAATAGCGTGACCCTATGTAGAGATTGATAATTGTGTGCGCATAAAAAAATATGTACAAGTACATGAAGTCGTTTAATTGATTATTATGTTAATCTATTTTATTTGTAAATATATGGCACAAAATGTTCTACATTGATTCCAATTAATGAACAATAGTCATTAAATATTTTTGATTTAAATTCACTAGCATTATCTAAAAGTATGATTTTGATTGAATAGTTAGGAAATTATGCCCTCAATTAATAATCTATACAACAATTCATGTAGATAATAAACAAACATGTGACCATCGGGCAAATACATTAATCAACACTATAAAATAAGGAAAAAGGACTACTTGGTAGATGGATTGGTTCACAAATATCTCCACGGATCCTTTGTAAAAATGATAGAGATTTTAAACTAATCTTAGAAGAGGATGGTTTTGTTGGGTTTGGGCGAATTTACTTAGGGTTCTTGCATGTGGGTTGTGTTCATCATACAAACAATATACATATCTCATACATACATGTGCACAGCGGAAGATTGAATACAATGAACACAGAAAATAATATTTGATTAAACTGAAATTCGAGATTGAGAAATATCACCTATGAAGCCTTTGGATTAATTTTCTTTGAAGTCCACCATGAAATGAATCTTTGATCAATTCTAACAATCAACAAGGGTGGGTTTGATTGTCTAGAATGGCAGCATCTTAATCCAGCTTTTGTGTTTAACACTTAAACATTTTACAAAGTTAAACCATTTAACTTAATTAAATTTATTTTTTCTTTTATTCAACTCTTGAATAAATAAAACAAATCTTGTTTTTAGTTATTACATTTAGTAACCATTAATTCAATTTGTTTTGTTGTTCTAACACTTAAAACACAAAATAAACAATTTCAATTTCTCAAATTGAATTGGCTCCTAAAATGCAAAACCTAAAAAACTAAATCAATTATGAATTTTGAATTTCATTTCACTTTATATACTAATGCATTAATTCCAAACTAATTTGAATTTCATTTGCATTTCATTTGGCTTAACCTAACCTTAGTTAACATTTAACCATAGTTAGATTATTTTAACTTAACCTTTAAGTTAATAAATATTTTATTAATTTAACCATAGTTAACTAACTTAACCATAGTTAGGTTAACCTTTACTTAACCTTTAAGTAAGGTTAACTTAACTTAACCATATGGTTAACTCTTAACCTTAGTTAGGTTAAATAATTTATTTAACAATTAAATAAATAAATATTTATTCTTATTATTTAACAATTAAATAATCATAAAGTGAAATTACTATTATATCCTTACTCGGTTACCAAGTTAACCTAAAGTGGGTCCCACCAATTTAACCACATACTTTAGTTAACGTAACCTTAGTAATTGCTGAATTATACTGTATTGAACAATTCAATATGGTACACTGCCCAAGTGCTCAAAGAGTACATTTCATATTGGGACTCTCTAGGTCCACACCCGATTTGTCAAATGGAACTGTTCCATTAATCCGTAATCGATGCCCCACGCACACGTTACGAATATTACAAATCAGCGTGTCAGACCATACAAGTTGAGGTCATAACGTATACGTATAATCCTTCCATCATTTATATCCTAGATGTGCGGGGATATAGATCAGCACCGTCAAATCCCCATTTGCTCATCCATAAACTTATCTCCAGATTCGTATCTCGATAAACAATATACGCAAACACTTTTGCTATATTGTTTAACCCTATGGGAAACTCTTTTCCTGGGTTTATGCTTGTGGCCACAAGACTTTATGAAATACAATCTCGGAGCATCGGATATACAACTTACCTACGTAAGCTGATGGATCCCGTATCTACGCACACCGGACTCCATGAGCATCGGACCATACCCAACGACACATAGCGGTCAGACCATGAAAGGTCTCTGACATATGTGGAACCAAAGCATGATGGATCACTCACAAGACCACCGTGGCGCTCAGGTCAAAGGACCACGAATACTACTCAACTCGAGAGGACCTTCCTTTGACGGTGTCATAGGATATCTATTGGGGTCCTCATAAGTCTGTTCAGTATCCAGTCTTGACTGGATACCCGCATCCCTATACAAGCTCTAAGCTCATGGTCAGCTAAGAACAACCATCTGAACCAGTCAGATATAGACATACACTAATCTATATAAAGTAAATCACCGATAGACCCGCATTGGTGATTATAGATCAGGAACATTATCTTTGAGACATACTTTCATAATGATATTTCTTAACACCTATTGCAACTCTTTGCAACTATATCATTACAAGTATACTCTCAGGTCTTTATCCCATTATAGACAAGGTTCTAACTCTTTAGACCTCGCTGACTCTTATAACCTGCTAACTCTTATAACCTGCTAACTCTTAACAGTGCTAACTTTTAGCATTTATAACTCTCAGCTTTGCTAATTATTAGTTCTGATCTAAACTCCTTTAGATCAGATCTGAACTCTTTCAGATCAAATAATGTCTATAATGTTACAAGCATTCTACCATATTAATATGATATTAACAATTTTTATTCGAAATGTTTATTGTATAAATATTAACAATTAATATTCATACAATATTGGAATGGCACGTGAGCACCAGCTCCAACAAACTCCCACTTGCTTTAGTGCCATTCGTACTGGTATCTCATACCAATACACTCCACGTGTTTCTCAAACACTATAGGAGTTTAGGCTTAGGGGGGTTCGCTACATCTAAGGATTGTTCCCTAGATTTTTATTACAACTCTTGTTGCCAAGAACTTTCTAATTATGTGATTTTCAGAGTTCACATGATTAGAATACTGGTGTGCCTTATGGCTTCTCGGCTCGAGCAATTACCGTTATTTTGCAATATAGTGGGATAGGATCCACTGAGCTTGGAACTATTCAAAGCTCTGCAATTAATTTTGATTATCCATTGTACTATCTTTGCTGACTTCTCAAGCCGCAACATATTCTACCTCCAAGGCAGAATTACCTGTGGGCATTTACTAACACACATTTAACTAGCTCCGGTACTGATAAAGAGAAACACATAACTAGATGTAGATTTTCTACCATTCAGATCAGACGTAAGTCTGAATATGTGTGTCCCTTCTTTTGTAAGAAACGTTTCTCCATATTATATAAACTTATCCTATATACTTCTCAAGTATATATAGATGTGTTTCACAACCATTTAATGGTTATGATCTAGATTTAACAGATACCGGCTTGTAACACTTACAACTATCTAAATCCAGATTTTGTATATTAGACGGTATGTATTAATCTATTTCTAGCTAATGCATCTGAGACGTTAGACACTCTAACTCTCTCATCTTCTTCCCGAGGACACTTCCTCTAAGAAAGATGAATGCCACTTCTAAAAGGGACTTTAACTGTCTCACAGTCAATCAAGTTGTACCTTTTCATGGACTTAGTCTATGTACGACGTTTGAGAGAGTCTTATTAGCTTCTTAGCTATATCTCCATAAAGCTTTATACCTAGTATATATGAAGTCTCTCTTAAATCTTTTATGAAGAAGTTCTTTACACAGATAACACTTATCTGATTTACTTGCTATACTCCAATCATCGTTTCCAATATTGAGTATATACTTTCCACTTTAGAGAACTAAAAAGATAATTATACTCCCACTGCCCTTTCTGAACACACACGCTTCCTCTTTATTCCTGATAAAACCAGACTTTCTGATTTCATCATTTAAACAAAGATTCCAACTTTGGAAAAACCTACTTAAGTCCATAAATGGACTTCCTCAATTTGCACATTATATTAGAAGTTAGGCTTGTATGCAAAAACATCAAGTTGTTCTCTGCATATCTCTTGTTGGAGATATACTTCCCAGAACACCTTATTTACATTTATAAGCCAGTCCTCATAATCATAATATGCAGCAATAGCCAACAAAATCCAAATTGACTTTAGTATGGTTACTGATGAAAAAGGTTTCCTCATTATTGATCCTAGATCTCTAAGTGTAACTTTTCAACATTAGTCAGGCCATGAAGGACCATTCCTTCAGATAGGGCCCACATTACTTCCTCTGCATAAACTGATTTACTGCTGATAGAAACAGTTTCTACAGGAAGCACAACTAAGTCCTAGACTTAATTGTCATACTTAGAGTCAAATTCGAATTTTATGGTATCCTGTCATCAACAAAATCTAAATTGACTTTAGCATGGTTACTGATGAAAAAGGTTTCCTCATTATTGATCCTAGATCTCTGAGTGTAACCTTTCAACATTAGTCAGGCCATGAAGGACCATTCCTTCAGATAGGGCCCACACTGCTTCCGCTGCGTAAACTGATTTACTGCTGATAGAAACAATTTCTACAGGAAGCTCAACTAAGTCCTAGACTTAATTGTCATGCGTTGAGTCAATTTCAGATTTTATGGTATCTTGTTATTTTCCCGAACAATGTCAAACATCGTCTCTCCATAAGTTAAAGGATCTTTTTCTTCGACTAAGAAAACACCAAGGGCACCTTCAAGTATCAAACATACCTAAATGATGGCCTTGATATCCTTTTGGACCTATGAACTTAGTGTGTTAAAGGTATTTCACTTATTTGAAAATAAAATTCCATTATTGGTTCATCTATATTTAGATTGACTTCATCAAGTTCAATCTTTCTATAATCTCCACAATCCATGAGAAACGCTTTCTCTAGGAATGTGACATCATGAGAAACGAATATATTTCGTTCATCTGAATTATAGAATTGGTATCCCATTATACACTTGGGATACAAAATGAACCAATACTTGTACCGTTGGATACAAGTTTATTCTGTTGCATAACTCTTATGAAAATAGAATAACACCAAGTCTTAACATACTTAAGACTCGTTTCCTATTTAGTCTATATCTCATATAAAGTAGTAGGAACGATTATGGAATTATTTAATAAGTAAGTTGCAGATGTTAAAGTATAACCTCATAGATATTTTTAGAAGATCAGCGATTCTCAATATCAATCAGACTGTATCTAATATAGTCTGATTCCTCATTTCCTAAACATCTTTATGTTGAGGAGTATCTTGAGGACTATACTGAGAGAGAATCATATTCTCTTTAAATAATTTGTGAATTTACTGATTATGTATAAATTACTTCGATCTAATCGAAAGCACTCAATATATATAAGGGTTTGTTTCTTTACTATCATTGTCAGAACATTTTGAACACTTTGAAATTATTCTAACCTGCGTTTCCTAGAAACACATGACTATATAGTGACACTCACTATAAAGACAATGAAGTATGGAAATCATTTATAACAGTAAGATTTATTGGACTAAATACATCTATATGTACCAGATCCAATAAACCAGTGGCTTGGCGTCTTACACCTACATAAAGATTCGGCCATATTTTCTAGAATTCATAATTCATAAACTAGTCAATGTACTATAGTCAGATCAAATATCTGACCATCCTTAACCAGTTAGGATAGTCGTCTCACGACTACATGACCTAATCTTATATATACCACTATTCATTATTATTTAAGTTGCTGAAATACTATATATTCTGTTCACCTCTACACTTATAACATTTCCTGTTGTATATAAGATATAACGACCATTCATTAACTGACATTCAGTTAGTTAATCATTATCATTATCACAAGGAACTATTTTCAATATTTTTATGATAACCCTCTCTGTCAACTACAGGGAGTGATATGATTTACCTAATAATGTTTGGCACGTAATAGTAATTATATAACATTAATGCTGTTACTAGAAATAAGAAGTAACTGTGAAGTCTTAACGGCTACCACGTTCAGGAAATCTCTATTACCTACGTGAAGCTGAACTTCTCATTTCTTAGTAATCAAGCATTTCTCAAATCATGCAACATCTTACAGAGATGAGAATAACAAGCGGTATCTCATACCCTTGCATAGTTAACATCAAATGCTAATGAAATGTTAATGTTTGGTCAAACAGATATCTAATGAGTCAATCTTTCTTAAATGAAGGTGCGATGAATAGTAACATTTACTATTTCAAACCTTTTCACGGTGGAAACACTTTCCATTATGACTTTTCTCTATATGTGGTTTAGTAATATCAAATATTATTGAATCTAGAACTATTCTTAGATTCATAAGCAAGTGTTACATATTTTATTCAGTACCCTATAGTTTTTGGTATTTGTTCAAGATTAGTAACGGATTGCTCGTACTCATCTTATCTCTATAAGACAATCTTATCTCTATAAGACAAGTATCTTATCTCTATAAGATAATCATCTTATCTCTATAAGACAAAATAGGAGATGCGTAGCAGAACATTTCTTATTGTTAATTAAATTACGTTTTAGATCATGGGTATAACTGTTATACATTTTTTAATCTAAAAACGCCCTCCTACTGCTTTACTTAATCCCTTTAATCTCTCAAACGGGATAAGATAGTATAATATTTCAAACTATACAGAGGGAAGTGGATCCCATTGGGGTTTTACTCCAGCCTCACGCTAAAGCAATATTGGCCTTTATAAATCCAACAGGTAGACAACTCTTGTCAATTGTATCTCATACAACTCTTACTACTGATCCTAAATACACATTACCCTCACGCTAAAGCAATATTGGGTAACTGTATTTCAGATTAACTCATCAATGCTCAAATATATGTTACTGACACTATCCTCACGCTAAAGCAATATTGGATAATATGTTCGCATATATTTGATTCATCTCATGTTTTACCGGCATTAGACCAAGTCACACCGACCAAATCCCTCACGCTAAAGCAATATTGGGAAAGACCATAGTGACCCATCTCACACCGTATTGACAAGACGGACCATTTAAAATATTATCACATAATATAATAAATTTCAATCTAATTAAGAGAGATTTTAATTACAGGTTTTCATATTATATGCTCTCATCACATGAGAGGTTATTCTCAATCAATTGTTCATTTTTGCACAAGCACAACTAACCCCCACCAGTGGGGCCCCCATTGTGGTTACAAAAATAAATAAAATAATAAAAATATTATTTTCTTAGTTTATCATGTAAACTAATAACCCTTATTATTACAACTCATAAACCCCCACATGCGAAAAATAAAAAGATTTTACTCTTTTTTTTTTTTTTTAGTGTAAGAACGCCGCGACGCTAGTCTTATAGCGTTGCCGCGCTAGGGCTTCACAAGCCTCAGCGCGGGCGCGCTGTAAGCAGTGCTTCCCGCGCTGGGGCGCCAGAAAACCAGCGCCCTCACCCTCGTCCAGCGCTGGGGCGCCAGACAATCAGCGCCCCCGCGGTACATCAGCGCTGGGGCGTCATACACCCAGCGCTCCCGCGTTCATATGAACGCTGCCGCGCTGGACCTTAGCGCTGCAGCGTTCCAGGTGCTATTTTTCACTGGTTTGCATTTTTAACACTTAAAATGCACCCCAACAGCCCCGGAACTTGTCCTACAACTTAGCCAACACTTAGCTAACACTAAAAAATCACCCATAACAACACAAATTGCTCTGATACCAATTGTTGGGTTTGGGCGAATTTACTTAGGGTTCTTGCATGTGGGTTATGTTCATCATACAAACAATATACATATCTCATACATACATGTGCACAGCGGAAGATTGAATACAATGAACACAGAAAATAATATTTGATTAAACTGAAATTCGAGATTGAGAAATATCACCTATGAAGCCTTTGGATTAATTTTCTTTGAAGTCCACCATGAAATGAATCTTTGATCAATTCTAACAATCAACAAGGGTGGGTTTGATTGTCTAGAATGGCAGCATCTTAATCCAGCTTTTGTGTTTAACACTTAAACATTTTACAAAGTTAAACCATTTAACTTAATTAAATTTGTTTTTCCTTTTATTCAACTCTTGAATAAATAAAACAAATCTTATTTTTAGTTATTACATTTAGTAACCATTAATTCAATTTGTTTTGTTGTTCTAACACTTAAAACACAAAACAAACAATTTCAATTTCTCAAATTGAATTGGCTCCTAAAATGCAAAACCTAAAAAACTAAATCAATTATGAATTTTGAATTTCATTTCACTTTATATACTAATGCATTAATTCCAAACTAATTTGAATTTCATTTGCATTTCATTTGGCTTAACCTAACCTTAGTTAACATTTAACCATAGTTAGATTATTTTAACTTAACCTTTAAGTTAATAAATATTTTATTAATTTAACCATAGTTAACTAACTTAACCATAGTTAGGTTAACCTTTACTTAACCTTTAAGTAAGGTTAACTTAACTTAACCATATGGTTAACTCTTAACCTTAGTTAGGTTAAATAATTTATTTAACAATTAAATAAATAAATATTTATTCTTATTATTTAACAATTAAATAATCATAAAGTGAAATTACTATTATATCCTTACTCGGTTATCAAGTTAACCTAAAGTGGGTCCCACCAATTTAACCACATACTTTAGTTAACGTAACCTTAGTAATTGCTGAATTATACTGTATTGAACAATTCAATACGGTACACTGCCCAAGTGCTCAAAGAGTACATTTCATATTGGGACTCTCTAGGTCCACACCCGATTTGTCAAATGGAACTGTTCCATTAATCCGTAATCGATGCCCCACACACACATTACGAATATTACAAATCAGCGTGTCAGACCATACAAGTTGAGGTCATAACGTATACGTATAATCCTTCCATCATTTATATCCTAGATGTGCGGGGATATAGATCAGCACCGTCAAATCCCCATTTGCTCATCCATAAACTTATCTCCAGATTCGTATCTCGATAAACAATATACGCAAACACTTTTGCTATATTGTTTAACCCTATGGGAAACTCTTTTCCTGGGTTTATGCTTGTGGCCACAAGACTTTATGAAATACAATCTCGGAGCATCGGATATACAACTTACCTACGTAAGCTGACGGATCCCGTATCTACGCACACCGGACTCCATGAGCATCGGACCATACCCAACGACACATAGCGGTCAGACCATGAAAGGTCTCTGACATATGTGGAACCAAAGCATGATGGATCACTCACAAGACCACCGTGGCGCTCAGGTCAAAGGACCACGAATACTACTCAACTCGAGAGGACCTTCCTTTGACGGTGTCATAGGATATCTATTGGGGTCCTCATAAGTCTGTTCAGTATCCAGTCTTGACTGGATACCCGCATCCCTATACAAGCTCTAAGCTCATGGTCAGCTAAGAACAACCATCTGAACCAGTCAGATATAGACATACACTAATCTATATAAAGTAAATCACCGATAGACCCGCATTGGTGATTATAGATCAGGAACATTATCTTTGAGACATACTTTCATAATGATATTTCTTAACACCTATTGCAACTCTTTGCAACTATATCATTACAAGTATACTCTCAGGTCTTTATCCCATTATAGACAAGGTTCTAACTCTTTAGACCTCGCTGACTCTTATAACCTGCTAACTCTTATAACCTGCTAACTCTTAACAGTGCTAACTTTTAGCATTTATAACTCTCAGCTTTGCTAATTATTAGTTCTGATCTAAACTCCTTTAGATCAGATCTGAACTCTTTCAGATCAAATAATGTCTATAATGTTACAAGCATTCTACCATATTAATATGATATTAACAATTTTTATTCGAAATGTTTATTGTATAAATATTAACAATTAATATTCATACAATATTGGAATGGCACGTGAGCACCAGCTCCAACAGGTTTAACTACAAGTTTTTCTTGTGAGCAAGTGGTATAAATATTCTTAATAGATAATAGAATTTTTAGGTTCTTTAATAAGTGTCCATATGAAGTTTTCATGATCCTACATATCATTATTGATTCTGAATGACCAAGGTGGTTATGCTATATCATAAATATTTTTAAATCACTAAACTTTTAGTTCATTATTGTATAACTTATTCAACAATGGAGTCTAGTTTATAACACTTAAAGCGAAAAGGAAAAAAGGAGAATGGCTGAGAAATTTGTTATTGGACATAGAAATGTGGCCATAATCAATGCATTCTATTTCTTTGTATTATGATAGTGAAGCTACTTTATCTAAAGCCTACAACAAAGTGTACAATAAAAAATATAGACACATTAGTTTGAGACATAAATATGTGAAGCAATTAACATATGATGGTGTCAGTAACATCATATGTTAAGTCAAATAATAATTTAACCAATCCTTTGATGAAGGGACTCTCAAGAGATATAATAAAGATTACATCTAGTGGGATAGGGTTAAAACCTCTTATACAAAATCACTAGCAATGATAACCCGACTTTTGTTTTATAAAATCACTACTTCAAGTTTAATAGGCAATAACAAGTTATTGATTTGTGACTGTTTGAGCACTTTATTAATTATAGAACCATTCTAAAATGTATAGTGTTGACTACCAAGGATATGAAATTTATAAACTCTTAATAAAGTTCAAATTTAATATAAATGTCTAAAGTATCAGTGACATTTTATTATGGAATTTCATCTATATGAATATAGAAATGATGCCAATTCTGACAAGAGTTTATATGGTTTACTCTTGTAAATGGTTATGAAGCCAAGACTTCGCACAAATCCATAATAGTGCTAAAATAAGTAAAACATCTCAAGGAAATAAGATATATTAATATGTTAAGCATTTCTAGTTTTAAAATCAATGGGACTTTGTTTAAAGCTATAGCTACATATGTCTTCATTAAAACTTACATGATTTCAATGATTAAAGGTATATATCGGAAGATACTTTCAAGTATGCACAAGAATATCAGTATAATTGTATTTTGTAATATTACAATCTAGTGGGGGAGATTATAATCTTTATATTGTTGGAGTTTTTAACGTACATTTTAAAAAATTAAGCACTTTGAGAAAGTCTTTGCTTACAAATAATCATGAATTAGACAGATCACATAAAGTAATAGAGAAAAATAACAACACACAAGACACAAGAAATTTATATGGTTCGGTAACAAATGTCTACATCCATAGTGGATCACGAAATCTAAGCTTCTTTTATTAGTTTACAAAGAACTCTCAGATCAAAAAGATCTCTCACAAGAGATTTTCAAGGAATAAAATAATAAACAAACTCTTAAAATGATTTATCGGTACCTCTTACATACACAGTGCTTAAGCGCTCCCTATGGCACCCTTTTGTGCAATTAACATTCAAGCACTCTCTAGCTTTCTATTATCTTTCTTGAAGTTTTTTTTAATACTTAATTATTCTAAGGGGTTACAAGAATTTATATAGGCTTAAAAACATCGTTAAAAATTTTATTTCTAGTTTGAGTAAGAATCCAAGTATTTAGGAGTTCAAAATCGACTTAGGAATACAATATAACTCAAAAAGTATTGTGGCCTAATTTGGCACCATGGCGTCATTGAGGCAGCGCTGCAACACTGAGTTTCTATCCAGGTCAACATCACTGCTTAGACACCTCAGCACTGTAGCACCAAGGCTTGGGATGACTCCTCTTGTGCTCCAAGCCCCTCATTACTTTTGGCGTTCAGTTTTATCCATTTCCCATCCGTCTAACACATCCTCGAGTTCATGTTGACTCTTCTTCGGTCTCCAACTCAAAATCATACTCAAACACAATTTTAAATAATCAATTTTAACAAATCCCTCATTGATTCAAAATCTATTAAGAAGCTTTCTAGGATCCACCTCACTCTAACCCTCAATTTACTTAGCATTAATTTCGGTTAAGTCTTTGTGTTGACTTAACTCCACTAGGGTTCGTGACTTCAATCTTTAAAGATACGAATGCATCTTTCATTAGGTAGCTTTTGTATTATAATCTCTAGTATTACTCTTGATACCGTCATAATACCTCGGTGATTGAAACTTATCATTGTCATAAACCCCTTTACCATACATTGTCTTTCGATCCCTATCACTTCGGTAAGTTAATCTCCAAGCCCGCCTTTTGTTTTGCATTCTCTTAACAACCTATGTTGAGTTAATTATAGCATTCCCATCAAGCATATATAGCTCATTGTGATTTTTCCCTTTTATAATCACTATAGATCATTTCATTACTTTTAATATTTTTTTTCCTGCTTTTAATGAACATCCCACTTGATCTAGCACCTCTAGAGATATCAAATTCCTCTTAAATCCAGGAATATGTCGTATACTAAGTAACTCCCTAATTTTTTCATCATGCATCCTCATCTTTATACTATCAGTCACCATGACTTTACAAGTCATATTATTAACCATTAGTACTTTATCACTCCTAATGGATCTATAATTGGTAAATAATGTCCTATTAGGGCACATATAAAAACTACAGTCAGAATCAAGTATCCATTCATCAGCATACTTCTTATTAGAAGCTATTAAGGATTCTACAACTTTACAGTCATCCACATAAGACTATTATAGCATCTCCACTCTTCTTTCTTTTTGGATAATTCCTCATCAGGTGCTCTTCTTTCTTGCAATGATAGTACATCTTGGATTTAACGTTTGATTGATTATTCTTCTTATTTCTATACTTAGTTATTCCTTTTGCAATTAAACCTATTGCACTACTAGACTCAATTTTTTTTTTTTTAATTCTTTTGAGTTCAATAAGGTTTTAACATTAGTTATCATTAAAGTCTCTATACCATATATGAGTATATATACGAAGTGCTCATAATGTAGAGATAAAGAATATAACAATATATTTTCTTATCTTCATTTTCTATCTTGATATCAATCGTCTCAAGATTTATGATAATCTTGTTGAAAGTATCAACGTGGTCTTTTATTAAAGTTTATTTAGTTATAGACAATTGATACAATAATTTCTTGACATACAGACGATTTCTCAAGGACTTCGTTATGTAGAGGGCGTTAGGTTTTTTTCAAAGACTAATTGCAGTCTTTTCTCAAGCCACCTCCCTCAGAACTTCATCGCTCAATGACAGAACTATGGTACTATAAGCTCTTTTTTGAATAATTTCACAATCAGATTTGAATTTGGGTATCCCAAGTTTTTTTTCTTTTTACTGGTTATTGTTTGAGTCTCTTTAGTGCTTCAATCTAACCTTTGACTTACCATTAGAGCCAAAGTCTTCACATTTCACAAATTAAAATAATTTTGTAAACTCCTATACTTTATACTTGTGAATAACAATAGTTGTTGAATAACCTATGCTTTGATACCACTTGTTGAGATTTTTAACGTGTACTTAAAAAATCTAAGTGTTTTTGTGAAAATATTTACTCAACAAGTAACCAAGAATTAGACAAGATTACACAAAGCAATAAAGATAAACAATCACTACAAGACATAAGAAATTTACGTGGTTCAGCAATAAACGTCTATGTCCACGGTGAATTACAGGATCTTAGCTTTATTTATTAGTTTACAAAGGTCTCTCAAATCACAAAAATCTCTTAAAATATTTCTAAGAAATACAATAATAGACGAGCTCTCAAAGGATCTATTAATGCTCTCTTGCACACACAGTAATCAAGTGCTCCTTATGGTACTTTCTTTTGCACTTAGTACTCAAGTGCTCTTTACCTCTCTATTCTCTTTCTTAGAGTTTCTTTTCTAATGCTTGATTATTTTGAAGGGTTAAAGAATTTATGTAAGCTAAAAAAAGTCCCTCAAAATTATATTTTTTTGTTGGAATAAGAGCTCGCAGGTTTTAAGAGTTCAAAACCGACTTGAAAATATAATCCAACTCAAAATAAGAAACTTTCAGAAAGGTGGTGTTACGACGCCAAAGGATTGGCATCGCTGTAGCCTGATTTGGTGCCATGGTGTAGTAACCAGTATCCATAACCGGTAAGAATAGGTATATTTATATATATAAATATACGTATTTTATTTGTATGTGGGTGATCCTTGATTTATATATTGTTATTAGTAGTGTTTTTATAGGTTAAGGATATACTATTAGTATTGGGTTTATTTGCAAGACTTTGGAATTATTTTAGGGACCAAATTGTTATACTTTGAAAGTTTTAGGGGTGAATTCGTAAATACTAAATATTAGCCACTTAGTATAAAAATACACTTTTAAAACCCTAATTCTCTCATTTAGGTCGAGCTACCCCTTTTAAGAGAGAGAAGAGAGAAATAGAGGAGAGAGAAAGAGAAGAAGAAGAAGAAGAAGAAGAAATTGAAATTTTTGGATCTTAAGAGGTATATCACAATTATTTCTTAATTTATTGGTGTTAATTATGTTAATTTATTTAAGTTCTGATTTCTGGAAATATGTATAATTGAGGATTTGATGTGTATTTCGTATGATAGTTTGAGAATTGATGATGATTTATAAGATAGTTTGATAAATCATGATAGATTGTAGAATTTCTGATTGATAGTCTCTTGATCTAAGAATTTTATAAATTATTTTGAATCGATTCTGGTTTTGAATTTTGAGTATATGAAATTAGACATGTTTAGGATCATCTGAGACTTTGAATCTACTGAAAAGCTCAGAAATTGAATTTGTAGTGAATTTACCAAAATGACCCTGGAATTCTGGAAATTTCCTGTGTAAACAGTATGATACAGTGGAAAATAATTTTTGACCTGCTGAATGATCTTTAAAAATTACGAATTTGTGGAATATGATAATTTTATATGTCTAATATGATATACTCGGAATTGAGAATTTGGATCAATGTGGTTGAAGTGTTATGAATTTCTAAAGTGTATCAGCTCATTGTAGTATTTGATTAACAGATTTTTAAAGTTATGAAATAAAATAGTTTTAAAATACTTTTGGCAGTTATTTGGAAGCCAAATATTTATCATGGACTGAGATATGTGTCAAGAGTAATTATGTGGTAGTGTTATAATTTTTGAGTTAGCATATGATTTTATAAAATTGGGAGATTGAATACTGTTCAGTAAGTATCTTGATCCTGTCAGGTTAGTAGTTTGGATTCAATGGTGTGTATGGAATGGATTGTATATGAATTATTATATAATATTCATATATAAGAAGGATATATGAGTCAAGGATGGTATATTCTGATTTTGGAGTAATTGGACATCATTTGATGTATTAGAAAATTTTGTTAAATGTAAGTGGTCAGAATGACAGGTTTTGAGAAACCAAGTTTTTAGACCAATTTGATGTGATAAATGCATTGTGTATAATTTTGTAAGCTATTTAAAGTATTTTGTGTGAATTGTGAGGCTTATGAAAGGATTAATCTCCATTGATAGGTTAAGAAGATTTAAGCCTTGTAGCTGAAAGTGTTAAGAGGTAAGTATACTAGACTTTTACTGAAATCACTATAAGCATAGTAATTGTCTATGTATGATTTTGTAAATGTGCTTAAAAATATGTTTATGTTATGCCAAAGTGTATTTGATATGAAATGTGAAAGACATATGTTTATGAATGTGAGCATTGACATTGAACATGGACATACATGTGTTTTTGAAAGCGAGCTTTCAAAATGAAATGTGTTTGACAAAGAAAGCTTTGAAGTGCAATATGTCCATGAGAAAGATTTTGTGTTTTGAGGATGCTTGAACTCACTGTTGACTTAGTAGGCATCTTATGTGATTTGTGGAGCCTTTATGTGTGGCCTTTTCTTCGGGATAGGTATATGTTATGTGTTCCGTATGTAGGGAGGATCCTATTGGTACCTAAAGGAAGAGTGAGTTATCACATTCGTGTGGTGGCGTATTGGTTCATGTGAGAGGACTCACCGATGATCAGGGTGAGGGTTTGGCTTTTACCTTCGGGCATGAGCATTATATATGTGTTATTCAAGACCTCACTTGTACTATTCCTCTCATACGGTATGTCAACTACGAGTGACATTTGGCTCATTATGTGATATGTGATGTGTAAGTCCTACTAAGTAGTAGTTGAGTGATGGTATTCCTGTAATATGTTTTGAAAGAATGTGTAAGCGCTTACATGATATGTGATTTGATAAGATTATGATTTTGATTGATAACAACATATCATACATATGCATTGTGTACATATATGTATTTGTATTTGATATATGAAAAACTAGTATGCTTACTGAGTTTTATACTCATTATAGTTTATGGTGATTTCAGGTAAATAAGGTACATGTGTGCTTAGCGGATTTGGCAAGGCTTCTGCTGTTCCTTGGGTTCCCTAAGTTGTTAGGTTGCTAAGTGTTTCATTTGGGGACACGTGGGATAAAATATTTGATTTGTCCCTGTTGAATAAATACTTATGTATTATTTTATTGTGTGTGGTTGGATTTAGTTTAAGTTTCATCAAGTGTAGTAATTGATTGATTTTAAGTAAGAATTTGCAATGAATATATTCTGGGCTTCCGGTAACAAAGTTGCTACTGGTGACGTAGTAGAGTGTTAATCTTTGAGAAAACTCTGCGTATCTCCGGTTTAGTAATTGTCCCAGTCATAATTCAATTGCTATAATTCTGAAAGAAATTAAAATGAATGTTTAAGTATTATTGAATGAATGTAAGTGATGTCGTGTGTCAGATCTGTTGGGTCTGGGGCGTGACACATGGTGTCATTGAGGTGGTACCACGGTGTTGAGTTTCTAGCTAGGACAACTCTGAGGCCTAAATACCTTGGCGCCATGCACCAAGACATAGGAATGACTCATCTTTTGCTCTAAGCCTCTCCTCACTTTCAACTTTCTATTTTCATCACTTTCTCGTCTATCTAACGCATTCTTGTACTTGTGTTAACTATTCTTTGATTTTCAACTCAAAATCATACTCAAACACATTTTTGAATTACTAATTTTAACATAAATTAGTATAATTAAGATGAAAAGATATGTTTGTAATATTTATATTAATACAAAAGATGAAAGAGACGTTGTTTTGAATTTTTTTTTAATAAAAAGTTGTCTTATTTTAATTAAAAGACATGATGAAAGTTTATGATCTATTTAAAAGGTTTATTGAAAAGTTATAACCTTTTTGAATGGTTACGATGAAAAGTCCCCGTTCTTTTTTGATTGATTTATTTATTTAAGAATAGGATAATCAAACTTCAAACTTCTACTTTAGTAGAGAAATGCATTGCATGCCCTTTAACATTGAGTCATTTAAACAAGTGCGAAAAAAGTCATAATTCTTATGGAAGGTTGTTAGGTGAATTATAAATAGTGCTAGAAAAAAATTTTAAAAACTTTTTAAAATATTTTATAAGCTACATAGTTTTAAATATAATTTTTATATTTGTAAGTTAAAGTTATAAATTATCATAATTATATAGTGATTATAATATATTAAATAAGGCATTAAACTTAGATTAAACGTATGAGAATTACAATATTTATATACTTTTATTATATGAAATTATTATATATGAAATTTTTCTTAGATTATTTATCATTATATAAAATACGCTAACTCTTTATTAGAAAAAATGTGAGAGTGAACAAAAAATAAAAAGAAAATTATTAAATAATATATTCTTCATATTGTGTTTTTGAACAACTACGACAATGGGGATTAATATTTTCTTGTAATGATCATGCCATAGAGAAGAATGACTGTAAATATAGAGTTAAATCTTAGTGCCATATAAATCTGTTACTACCCATTCAAGGAGAGAACTATTTAGATTTAGCACAACGCTATCTAACATACTTCTTTTATGCTAAAAGCCAATTTTTTTTCTTACTTTTCTCTTATATTTTATTTATATTTATTCTATTAATAATTTTTATATTTTATATATTTGATAATATATATTTTGGCCGGTGAGACAAACGGACTTAGCTCGCGTTAGCGTTAGGTTTAATCTATGCATTCCATTCATGTGTAGGTTGATAGAGTCAGTAAAGTCATCAATCTGCTTTTTCCTTCTTGATCCTATAATCGATAGTATTCCTTCTTGCTTTCTTGAGTGGCTAAGTCAGCATTGATATATGATCTAATAATATCTAAAATAAATATACCCAACAAATAAGACATATGAGTCTTAGTTGATATATACTTTTCTTACTAATATTTTTATAACATATGTTTAGGATTTCTCTTTTTTTTTTTACAACATTATTGTATTATAATTATACAGTTTTCTAATCAAGTATTATGAGAATGTTTCAATATTACTATTTGCAGATATTCTAATTTTTGCTATATTTCAATATTGATACTTGAAATATTCTAATTTGTGTTGTCTCCTGGGGTAATTTGCTATAGAGCCCGTTAGCAAACACGAGTGGATACAAATAAAATCTTTAAAAAAAAATGTTACAACACACATCAAAATCATTGTTACTATTATTATGTGTTGTCAACATTCAACATCATAAGTTAAGTTTGTTCATTTAAATAAGAATTTTCTGTTGGATAAAAATCTTTAATTGGTGAAAGAATCACCATAGCCAGGATCTCATGTTAAATCATCAAGAAGAATAAAATCGGAAGCGTACCTGAATCCATAGAGACGCAGAAAAATTAGGATTGATGCCTTCCACATCTAAACCTTTTCTTTATGAGAGAAAAACTGTCGTCACTCACTGATGGGATGTGAATGAATAATATGTTAGGGTTTAGACTGGGGACCTCAACCTATTATTTATAGTATTTTATTTTATTTTGACCCATAATAAAATAAAATAAAATAACTGGGTCTCTACACATTAAAGTCCATGCCATACGTGATGCCCTAAAAGCCCAATAATAAATAAACTTTATTTGATAACTTTAATAGGCAACAAAATAGATAGCCAATAATGTACAATTAATTGATATATTTAGGCCCACCTAATTATATAATACCCAACAATCTCCCACTTGGGCCACATATGTCACTTTACAATTGTACATTATCAAATAACTTTATGAGCTCAATATTTGCTATCTTAATCAAAGATATCTTTTAACAATCTGGTCCATTAATTATACTAATATCGGATCAAAGCGATCTTCGTTATCTTTCTTGTAACTAGGCATATCAATGGTCATATACATCAATATAATCAATGACATAGATCAAGCATGGATGTGTAGCATGAAAATTTCATGCAATGTGATCCATTAACATGTCTATTTCCAACTGGTCCTATTTTATAACTCATAAGAGTTCAACAATATACTTTCAAAACTTTATGCAAAACTGCAATTGAAAGAATATAACTTTATTTCAGAGTTTTCAATAAATAAACAAAAATGTAATACTTTAGTCTGATAAGAAAATATGTCAATTGTAATTAAACATCAAGAAACAAACTCCCACTATAGAAGCATATCATCAGGATAAACCACACCCATACGAGCCACATGCCCATGAAACACCTTAGGTGGTATACCCTTAGTAAGCGGATCCACAATCATTAAGTTTGTACTGATATGTTCAATAGACACCTGAAGACTCTGAACTCTCTCTTTAACAACAAGAAATTTGATGTCAATGTGCTTCGATTTTGACGAGCTTCTGTTGTTCTTAGAATATAACTCAACGGCTTTATTATCACAATTTATTCTCAATGGTCTTTCAATACCATCGATAATTTGTAGCCCAGTGATAAAATTTCGCAGCCATATTGCTTGATTTGATGCCTCATAGCAAGCTACAAATTCTGCTTTCATGGTGGATGAAGTTACGAGTGTCTGCTTGACACTCTTCCATGACACAGCTCCCCCAGCCAATAAGAAGACATAACCTGAAGTGGATCTTCTGTTATCGAGACAACCAGCAAAATCAGAGTCTGCAATGATCTCTAAATGATCTGACTTCTGATATGTGAGCATGTAATCTTTTGTTCTCTGTAGATACCGCATAACCTTTTTAACGGCTCTCTAGTGATCCATTCCGGGATTACTTAGATATCTACCAAGCATGCCAACTACATACGCTATATTCAGACGCGTACAAACTTGAGCATACATGAGACTCCCTACTACTGACGCATAAGGGATATTCTCCATCTCTTTCTTCTCAATTGCATTTCTTGGGCATTGAAGCAAACTAAATTTATCACCTTTAGCAATGGGTATGTCTCCTGATACACAATTCTTCATGTCAAATCTACTAAGTACCTTATCGATATATGCCTTTTGTGATAAGCCAAGTATCCCACGACAACGATCTCGGTGAATCTGTATGCCCAACACAAAAGAGGCATTCCCAAGATCTTTCATTTCAAATTTATTTGAAAGAAATATCTTGGTTTCATGTAACAAACTTATATCGCTGCTTGCTAGTAGAATGTCATCCACATATAAGATAAGAAGAATAAATTTGCTCCCACTGATCTTGTGATAAATGTATTGATCAATAGTATTTTTCTTAAAACCAAAAGAGGTAATCACTTGATCAAATTTCCGATACCATTGACGAGATGCTTGCTTTAAATCATAGATGGACTTCTTTAATTTACACATCAAATGTTTTGAATCTTTGGATTCAAAGTTCTCTGGTTGCAACATATATATGGTTTCTTCGATGTCGCCATTGAGAAACGCAGTCTTTACGTCCATCTAATGTAGCTCTAAGTCATAATGAGCTACAAGTGCCATAATAATTCTAAAAGAGTCTTTTGATGAAACTAGAGAGAAAGTCTCTTTATAATCAATGCCTTCCTTTTGAGTAAAACCTTTTGTGACTAGACGTGCCTTATATCTTTCGACATTGCCTTTCGAATCCCGTTTGATTTTGAAAATCCATTTACAACCAATTGGTTTCGCTTCTTTAGACAATTCGACAAGATCCCGAACGTCATTGTCTTGCATTGATTTCATCTCATCTTTCATGGCATTTATCCATTTCTGGGAGTTCACACTTTATTTGACTTGACTGAAAGTTATTGGATCGTCTTTCAGTCTTATATCAAACTCATGTTCTTGGAGATACACGACATAATCATTCAAAATCGCTGATCTCCTCTCCCTGATGGATCTTCTTAATGGCACTTCCAATTGAGGCTGGTGTTGTTGCCCCTCTACATGAGTAAGAGTGAGTTCTTCAATATTAGTGAGAGGTATCTCAGGAACGTCTTGATTATCTGTATTTGCATCCAGCATAATGACAGGTGCAATTATCTGGTCATTATCAATTGTAATATTTGGAATAATTACATATTCCTCTTCAAAGACAATGTTTCTGAGTTTAGCACTCCCACTATATTCAACATCCTAATGAACTTAGCATTCCCTGTCTCGAAAAAGGATCTGCTTGAGAGATCATAAAACTTGAAATCTCTCGATCTCTCCGAGTATCCAACAAAGTAGCAGCTTACTGTCCTTGAGTCCAACTTTCTTTCATTAGGCATGTATGGCCTAGCCTCAGCTAGACAACCCCAGACATGCAAATGCCTAATACTAGGTTTCTTTCTAGTCCATAACTCATATGAGATTTTAGCTACTGCTTTACTTGGAACTCGATTAAGGATATATATTGCAGTCTTTAAGGCTTTACCCCAAAGAGATTCTGGTAAAGAAGAATGATTTATCATACTTCTAACTATATCCTTTAGGGTTCGATTTCATCTTTCAGCTACACCATTTTGACTTGGAGTCCCCAGCATGGTGTATTGAGGAACGATGCCACATTCTTACAAATATCTCGCAAAAAGGCCTGTACGTTATTCACCTGATCCATCATATCTACCGTAGAACTCACCACCACGGTCAGATTTGATGGCTTTAATTTTCTTGCCAAACTGATTTTCAACTTCAGCTTTATAGGCTTTGAAAACATCCAATGATTGAGACTTCTCATGAATCAAGTATAGATACCCATAACGAGAACAATGGTCTATGAAAGTAATAAAATATTGTTGACCATTCCAGGAAGCCGTAGGGAATGGACCACAAATATCGGTATGAATTAATTCCAAGACGTCTGAACTCCTGTTGGCACCAACTTTTCTAATATTTGTTTGTTTTTCCTTAATGCATTTAATACATATTTTAACATCTGAAAAATCAAGGGAATTTAGAATTCCTTCTGACACAAGCCTTTGAATTCTTTGTTTAGAAATGTGTCCTAAACGCTTATGCCATAACATATAAGAATTCTCATTAATTAATTTGCGCTTTATACCATAATTGCTTACATGCAAGGTTTCATTAATTTGTGAGGCATGAAGATCTAATTGATTTAAATTATCAACTAAAGAACTGGTACAAAAAATATTTGAATTTTGAAAGAGACTAAACTTTCCATTTCCAAAAGAACAAGAGTAACCGAATTTGTCCAAACAAGAAATAGAAATTAAATTCCGTCTAAATGATGGTACATAAAATGTCTCATGTAAATCCAAATAATAACCAGATTCTAATAGTAATCTAAATAATCCAATTGCCTCAACAGGAGTCTTGTTGTCATCACCCACATAGATGAATCTTTCAGCATCAGTTGGCAGTCGGCTCCTTAGACAACCCTGCATAGTCACACTTATGTGAATAGTTGCACCTGTATCTATTCACCAAGTGTGATTTGGTACTAAAGCCAAATTATCTTTTGAACAAACAAAGTTGAGAAGTTTACCCTTTTTGTCAAGCTATTTTACATACTTGGAAAAATTCTTCTTCACATGTCCAACTTTTTTGCAAAAGTAACAAGAGATTTCAATATTCTGTTTCTTTTGCACCTTAGGCTGTGAAGTTCCAATGTCTGCAGCTTTTTTTCCTTTATTATTCCATTTTCTTTTCTTGTTGGCAGCATTGTCATTGGAAGAAGTTGCTAAATGAGCACTCTCTATCTTTTCTTGTTTCAATCTCTCTTCCTCTTGCACATATTGAGCAATGAGCTCATTAAGAGTCCATTTCTCTTTTTGAGTATTATAACTGATCTTAAAAGAACTGTATTGTACAGGAAGAGAGATCAAGACAAGGTGCACGAGAATGTCATCAGACAACTCTAACTTTAGTGCCCTTAATCTTGTAATAAGATTAGACATTTCCATAATGTACTCCCTTATATTTCCTTTGCCTTTATGAAACAAGCTTAGACAAAATGGTGCTTGTTTCGACCTTTTCATTACCAGCGAATCGGTCTGCTATTTGGCTCAGAAATTTTTTAGCATTTTCTTTCTCAAGCACTGCGCCCCTGATGGTATCTGGAATAGAGTGCTTCATGATCATCAGACTCATGCGGTTAGAATGCTCCCATTTTTCATAAAGTGCCCTTTGTTCAGCAGTATTGCTATCAGTAGGGGCGGGAGGTTCTTCCATCCAGATTGCATAGTCTAGATCTATACACCCAAGCACAATGGTAATGTGCTCCTTCCATTTCCTGAAGTTAATGCCGTTGAGCACTGGAATATTGTTCAAGTTGGCAGATATAGAAGAAGCATTTACTGTGTAGAACAAACAAAAACTCACAATCAATAACTATGTCATTTAATCATGCATTCATATAAACACATGGCATAAGATATAATAAATTGGACTATTATAAGATACCAAACACAACATTACTATTTATTCTTTGGACAGAAATAACAATTTGTAAATGGTACTCTAAAAAACTTGGACAATAAACATTGATAATAAATCATGTCAATAATACGCCTTTATTTGGACCGACATATTATATGCATAGAAAGTGTCAAAGTTTATCACATATTTACTGTCACATATGTTTATTATTTGGCCAAAAAATAATTTTCTTTTGGGCTGATTATTTTTCGCATAAATTTAAACACAATTATTTATTTTCTTTAATAATACCCACATATCTTAAATTAAATAAATCTGCATAAAAGAAGTCACTTAGGTGACATTTTAATTCAATTTAATTTATTTTAAAATACTAGATATTAGTTTGTACGAAAATAGAGAAAAAAAATAGAATGGTCAAGATTAAAGTCAAAAGTCAAATCATGTCAAAATTAAGATGAGATCAGAATGGGTAGGGACTAAAGTGGTTAGGTCAGGTTAAGTCTAATTTTTTCGAATTACCCAAACCCTAAACTTTATTCAATAATCTAAACTCAAATGGGTCTAGGTCCATCTTAACTCACTTGATTTGACTAATATGTTGGGTATGAAAATTTGGGCCTTGTAAAATCTTTATGCGCTATATAAAATTGACTTGATAAACTCTCAAAATTTGTGGACACTAACTGTTTAACGTACACCACAATTAAAAAAGAATTCCATTAAAATTAGTATTAAAATTTGACTTTAAATAAAATTTAAACTTTTATTCTTTTATTTCTCCTTTAAATATATATATATTTAATGTATTCAATTCAATAAAATATAAAATAAAAAAAGGTTACGGAATTGAATCTATAGGCATATACTGCTCATGAATAATGAATTCATTCATAAAAAATTTATGAGAAAGTACTGCATGCGTAAATTCAATATATGCATCCAATGTAATAAATGCTAATAAATTAAACAAGTAATTGACGCAGTCAGTGCATGCTTGAATTTTATTAGTTTAATCAATTCAATCAATGCAATTTGACACATACATAACCAATGCCGCATTTTCTCATACACCAAAAAAAAAAAAAAAAAAAAAAGAAAGGTGTAAACCAATCAACGCGGATTCAAAAACTTGCCATTCGCCCTTCTTCTTCTTTCTTTTTCTTTTTTTTTAATAATAATTACGTATTCAATCCAACAACAATTAATCCGCAAATCTATATATATACATATCAATTGCAGTTCGGCATATATATATATATATATATATATAATAAATATACAATACAATCATACACACAATGTAATACTTATAATTGAGTATTAAAATTTTTTATCTCTCAATAATTTAATATGAGATGGCTTTGATACTATTTGTTAAATAAAAATTTTTAATTATTAAAAAAATTATCATAGTCAGGATCTCATGTTAAATCATCAAGAAGAATAAAATCGGAAGCGTACCTGAATTTATGGAGACGCAAAAAAATTAAGGTTGATGTCTTCCACGTCTAAATATTTTCTTTATGAGAGAAAAATTATCGTTACTCACTGATGGAATATGAATGAATAATACGTTAGGGTTTAGATTGGGGATCTCAACCTATTATTTATATTATTTTATTTTATTTTATTTTATTTTAGTCCATCATAAAATAAAATAAAATAACTGGGTCTTTATACATTAAAGCCTATGCCATACGTGATGCCTTAAAAATCCAATAATAAATAAATTTTATTTGATCACTTTAATAGGCAACAAAATAGATAGCCAATAATGTACAATTAATTGATATATGTAGGCCCACCTAATTATATAATACTCAACAATTTCATTTTAGGGACCTGTTTTTATACAAATGCAAAACTATGTTCTTACTTGAGAAGTCGTGAAAACTTAAAGACCTGGATGTTAATATTACTATCCATAATATTTTACAAGAAAAGCCAAAATTCAGGTTATATTTACAGATCAGGTCCTAATACTCTGCGAAGATGAACATTCAACCCATATAACAATGTAAATCATCTTCAGTCGCTACTTCGCTTCTTGCTTGAACGTACTCACCACTGCAACAATAAATCAACTCAAGGAGCCATAGTTTACTATTAAATTCAATTATTCTGTGATTAATTTTTGCTAAATTTTATGTTAGCCTCCGTTTGGTTTCTTAGAAATGAAATTGAATGAGATTACTTTTCCATCATTTAGCAATTAGGACTCAAGTAGTGAGCTTTACTCAACCAGAGGAATTTGCCGAAAAGGGTTTTCATTTTTCTAGTAAAAGATTTTTTTTTTGGTTAATGGGGAACAAATAGTGGTTTTGTTGATTATGAACAATGTTCGATATGAATGTGTTATTTGTTTGACTATTTTGTTGTACAGTGGTTTATATTTTATAATTGCTGTACGAAAAAAAAGGTGCAAAAATTTACTCTTAAATGAGACTTGCACGTGCGCCTTCTTAGACTAATGAGATTTTATGTGAAGAAAATGCCCTTGTGTAATGGAATTTCTTGGAAAATTACTGTTATAGGTGTACAGGTAGCCTTGCTCAGTAGTTGCTTTCATGAGATGTAGAACACATGGGAAGGAATGAATATTTGGTTAATGCTTTAAAAGGTCTCTTGGCATTCCTCTTTAGCTCTCAAATCAGTTAAAAATACTATAGCTACCGCAAATCATGGACAGAGACATTGTCATTTGTGGCGATGCAAGTAGAAAATAAATTTCTGAAACTAGCAGCTATGTATGCATGATCAACACTCAAAAGGCCATAGAAAGTAGTTTTACTTTGTATATAGTAGATTGGCTAATCAGGAGAAGTTAAGTTTTTGACAAGGAAATGAATTATACCATAGAGGGTGTTGAGCAACTGTGCTTTTCAAGATGGATTACTCTGCAGAAGCAATGGGGTTGATTTGTCAATTAGTGGTTTTCAATCATATGTAATTCAATGTTATATTACTTCTACAATTTGGTGTGACATGTGCTGCCTCTATGAGGATGGAGTTGAGTTAACACCTTGCTTTCAAAATTCACCACTCAATATGACAATTTAATATAGCATATCTTTCTGACTTAGAAACTGGGAACTTCCATCTTTGTTGGTGATTATAAAGTTCCATCTCTTTCTCCGACTCTTATGTGCACATATAAATGGTGCAGTAATGTGGCAATTTTGAGCTTGGGAAGATGACATACAGGGAAGTGATGTTTGTGAGCAAAACCTCGAAGAGCACAGAAATGAAGCTGCTGATTTTCTCCACCAATCGATTGATTGCAGAATGAGATGAGATAGCATTATAGAATGCTTCAAGTCCACTGACATTTAGTGACTATATTTCCATTTGTTTATGAATTCTTGCTCTTGCTCTTTGTTCAGTGGTTTTCATAATTCTATCGTTATGTTTACAAACATGCATCAAAATTTGGTACATTATCAAAGACAAGCTTGTTAATTATCTACTTCATTTTCATAAGAATGGGTTTCGACACTCAATCTGGGAGCTCATAAATTGGTCAAGATTTTTTCCTTGTCTACTTGAAGCCAGGCTAAAAGGTTGAGGTAAATAACATTAAAATTGGTAAAAGTTAACAATTCTTAACACCTAATACATAAGGCTTAAAAGCTCTGAAATCATACTTCTTTCTGCATTCGAAGACAATAAAAATTCTTAATGAAATGAAAAGAAAGCAGCAATATTTAAAGTTTTGAAGAAGAAGAACTCCTATGAAAGGAACTTATAGATGAGCATGTAAAATCCAAATGGAATTCCTCCTAAAGGCTGATGTGAACATAGTGACCAAACCAGTGGAATATTAACGATGAGGCAAATCACAGTAGGAAGTGCTTACAATCTTTAGTATCTTAATATTTCATAAACATATAAATTGAAGACAACATAGACAATACAAATAACAATTGGATCCTGATAATGCCCAGATTGTTCCCCATAAAAAAAATATTGCCATATCTGCTGCTCACTTCTGCATCTGATGCATGGGTTATTCAACTATATAGATCTAAGCAAAACCAAACTTAGTGAACATAGTGACCAAACCAGTGGAATTTTTCACCTCCACCACGTCCCACATCTTCGACACCCCTACTGTGAATCCACCATAACAGATTAGTGAGTGAGTTCCCATCATCAAAGCCATTCAAATTTCTTATCTTGTGCAGAGCACTTTCTTTGTCATAAATCCCTTCTAAGGCATAAACAAACCCTTTCCATCCTTCTCCAACTCCCTCTCTACTTAAAGCTGGTAATGTCCACTTCACAAGCTCTCTAACAAATCCAACATCAGAGAACAAAACTTCGGAGATTGGCAACAAGGGTAGCAGTTGAATGCCAAGCCTGCACTCTCTCCAATCAGGTGGAGCAAACCAAAGTCCACTATCTCTTTTGTTAGCCCACACAATACCCACCACTCTGTTCTCTCTGGTGAAATCCTTGTCATATAAACTATCTTCCTCTTTTATGTGCCACCAAGTTTTCGCTGCCTGAATCTCCATTGCTGTAAGCGTTGATCCAATGGCCATGAGGTATGTGTCTCCATAGGCTAGCCCCATCAAAGCTGCTGAATAGTATGCATTCACAGCCTCACTTGTGCTCTCCTGATTCCTGCCATCTGCAAATTCAGTTAACCCTCCAGCCCAAGAATGCAATTTATAAAAGTCAAAGCATCTCAAACGCGGAAAATTCGGGTTCTCTCTCCACCCTAAATTCATAATATCAGCCATAAGTGAATAAGCTTGAGGCCTATACTTTCTTCCCCAAACCGGGTCAATCTTGGCAAGCACCGCAATTGCATAAAGAAAGTACCCCAAATGATAATGGTGATCATTATACACTCCAAATCCAAAATCCGCTCCAGAATCTCCCGAACCTTGTTTCGTCACAATTCCACCCCATTTTCCATCATACTGAAAACCATTTCCACTAAAAGTACCATCCAACCATGGCTCAATTGTATCTTTCAAGAACTTCCTTATTGCTGGTATGACATCAAGAAAACACAACTCTTCAGCTACTAAAGCCAATCTCGCTGCTCTAGCGATCAATTTCCCGTAAAAATACGATGATGTTGTTGTTATATGAGTTGAATTTAAGGCGTCAACATCCTTACGAAGTGCTGAAACTATTTCGTCATAGGATTCTTCTCCAATCCCCCTAATTGAATGCCAAGTTACCAGAACTGAGTTCGATTTCAACTCCCAAGAATCACCAACAACTCCAACAAGATCACCATCTGTACTTTTATACTTAAAATCCTCTAAAACAGTTAAATCACGATCATTATTAGATAAAAGTTTAAGATGTAAGGGATGTGCTAACATAAGTAAATTCCCCCAGCCTTTCTTTTGAAATTTGTATTCTAAACAAAATGGCTTAGTGAAAACAGCATCACCTGAAACTGGATAGCAAGAACTGAACTGATCAAGAATTGATTGACATCGGGGATCAGAACCTGGCAGTACTGCAATCCGAATTATACCTGTAAACCCATTTGAAATGATCAAAGAAAGACCATTTTGGGTCAAACTAATTGGAGAAGATGAATACAGAACCCATGTTTGATTGTTGTTGAGTTTAATGGTGTATTTGGTAAGCGAATTGTTGCTATCAAGAGAGAGAATTGCATGGATTGTTGATATCGAAACTGCAGTATTATTAAAGATAGAACAAGTCAAGAAAGGACTTCCTCTAACGAGAAAAAAACGGAAATTTGAAGAGGGCATATCAAGAGTGACACTGAGATCACTGTAAGAGGAGATAATATGACTCTTTTGAGAATCTGGGTTGGTTTTATTCGATGCAGAGATGGTGAGATCGGCATTGAAGACCTGGTAATTGTAAGCAGGGTTGTGGAACTGAGATGGGTATGAGACAGAAAGAGCAGAGAGTGCTGATTTTATGAGATATGGATGAATGTATTCTGGCTGATCACCAGCCTTGAGGGTGAAGTTTTGGAAGAATGAGTTTGTGGGGAGAGGAGATGACAAAAGACTTGGCGAAAAGAAGAGTGAAGGGTCGGGGAGAACAGAAGACTGTGTTTTGGGGAAAAGAAGTGGACAATTTGACATCTTCTTGGAATGTTGTTGCTCTATTTTTGGTGGCTCTCGATCAAGTTTTAGGAAGTACAAGGTGAAGGCGAAGGTGAAGGTGAAGGAGACTTTTGGGGAAGCTATATAGTTCCTTTGGTTTTTGAAAGGGCTTAGTGACTAGGATTTTGATTATTTTTCCGAGTTTTTCAATATTCTTTTGTTGGGATATGGATTAATTTCGGATTTCGTGGATGGAAACTAGAATGGAGTTCTTGTTTTATGTGCAAGTGAAAAAGAGAGATGGAAGAGGATTGTGGATAGAGACTAGGAGAAATGGAGGGAGTTTGACTATTTTATTTGAAAGTTTTGAGTTTGACCACCCATCAAAGAGAAGGGGTGAGAAGTTGTCTTAGGCCTTAGAAAGTTCTGTTGCTGAAGAATGAAAAATGGTGAATAAGGTACAGGAGTTGGATTGGGGAATTTGGAAGGATGAATGTAATGCTTTTTTTGTGAGGATTGCAAGACAATGCAATGTTGTTTAAATATGATAAAATGTGTAAACCATGAGGCGAGGGATGACGAACCAAGTGAGGTTTCTTAATGCTTAAGAGGTAAGGAGGTTATATAACGTTGCAGACTTGTAGCAATAACTATTGACTACTGAGGATACAACAATCACGAGACGCGGTTTCAAGCTTAGGGGTTCAAATTAAGGCAGCGACGTGGAAGTTGAGCAGTTGTTGCCGTTGACCAGGTCTGGATGTTTACTGTTCACGAGATTTTCTTTCCATGTAAGGAAACAAGTCGGTGTTTTTGTAATAATGCGGGAGCTTCGGAACTATTATATCTTGTTACTGCATGTTATTTATTAAAATAATACTATATTTTTTAAATTATATTTTAAATTTTTTTATATCAAATGTTATATTAAAAAATAATTAAATAATAAATAATTTTAAATTTTATATTATTTTATTATTTAATAACTCAATTTAAAATACAAAATAAAATATTATTTAAAAAATATAATATTACTCTATTTATTATTGTGCTAGTCCAACTCGGAGAGGCACACTAACTTATGCATCGTCTCATGATTAATGGGTCAAATTAAATTTATTTTATTATTATGTGGTTTTCAAAATCAACCGAACAAAAAAGTTGTGGAGAATGACATGAAAGGTTTTTTGTTGGACTTTTTTTTTTGAAATCGAAGGAATTTGATTAAAGATCGACCACATAGCCAGCTTGATTAGCTGCAATACAGTAAGAAAGAGGGGAAAGGAACCATTGTCGTCCAACATTGCTCACCCTTAATGGATAACGCATACTTGGACAAGCAATGAGCAGCATTATTTGCGTCTCTCGGAACAAAAGATACATTTTGAATACTAGATTGAACAACAAGTGCCTTGATTGCAGAAATCACAGTTTCAATATCCGCAAGTGAAATTGAATGGTCCTGAACCATTCGAACTATTGTAATAGAATCAGATGCGAGCATTGATGGAATCTGGTCGAGTTCAATCACCATTTGCACCTGTTTTAGCATTGCTAATGCCTCCGCGACAGCAGCTGAAAAACAATTCAGCTTTATATATTCTACACCAGCAGCCACAATTGAGCCGTCTGTTGACGAATGACCCAAGCTAAACCGCAACAAGGCCATTTGTCATCAATCGCGGCATCGGTGTTTATTTTCCAACAACCATCAGGTGGCGGCATCCAGCGGACATGGCGTCAAACTTTGGGTTCCTTCTCCTTCGCATTTGCTTGATGAAGCTCTGCCACATACCTCTCTGCCCAATTCACCAAGTTATTTCTCTCAGTAGAGCCATTAGAAAACAATGTTAGATTCTTGCACTGCTAAACCTTCCATAGCAAAACCAAGAACACCGAGAAGTCCAACGGCCGTAGATTTTTCATGCAATGCAAAATAAAACCTTGAAACTCACTCACATACCTTAGGCTTTCTTCCCCCTACAAACCCAGCCTCACGCCTAAAGTGCTTTGAGTGACTTGCATGTCCATAATGCATGTATCGTCATTTCCTGCTCATTTCTACAACACGGGCATATACCCTCAATTGGGATTTGCGTCTTTGCAGATTTTCCACAATAGGTAGCTAATCATGCCAGGCCTTTTAGATGAACAATTTAATCTTACCTGGGATATCTATCCGCTGAAGGAATTTCCACCACCGATATAGCAAGGAATTATCAGAGGTCCCAAGGGTGGATGTGAGTTGCAAAGCAACCCAGTACCCACTTTTAACAGAGTACATACCATGATCATCATAATGTAGAGAATAATAGAGCACAAATGGAACACTTTTATTAATACAAAATTTACAACACAAAATTTAAAAATTCTCACTCTTTCTCATTTACAACATAACACTCACAACTCAACTCCCACACACTCTTTGTTGAGCTTATTATTTGCTCAACTCTCTAACACTCTAAACTCTCAACAATTGATCAAATTCTTTGATCAACTCTTTATTCTTAACTTGCTTGCTTGCAAAACTAAATGAGGGAGGGGGGTATTTATACTTAGTTTCAACAAACCAAAACCACACAAATAAAATAATGTAAAAATTTATTAACCACACAAGTTTATAATACTTATCTCCTTAATTATTAACTTAAAATATCTTACCTAATCTAGAAACTTCAAGAATTGGGCTTGTAAATATTTGGGCTTGTAAATATTTGGGCTTAATCTTGGGCTTGATGTTGTAATTAATTTAATTTAATTTGGTGTTGTAATTTTAACACTCCCCCTCAACACCAACTTCCATTCTTCTAACCATGTTGAGTTGTATTCGAAACTTTTCAAACTTATCAACATCCAAGCCTTTTGTGAACAAATCAGCCACTTGATCTTCGGTCTTAACATACAACAACTCAATTTCTTCTTGCAGAACTTTCTCCCGGATGAAGTGATAATGTACCTCCACATGCCTTGTTCTTGCATGAAAAATTGGATTTTCTGCCAAACAAATTGCTGACCGATTATCACAATATATTGACACTTTATAATCTCTTGGCTGATGTAAATCCTCCATCAATTGCATCAACCATGTACTTTCTTGAGCTGCCATTGCTGCTGCTCTGTACTCAGCTTCAGTAGTTGACAATGATACAGTCGGTTGCCTTTTGCTGCACCAAGAGACTGTTCCTGAACTAATCTTGAAAAAATACCCAGTGGTCGAACGTCGTGTGTCATGATCTCTAGCATAGTCAGCATCACAATAGCCAACTATTTTACAATCTTGATCTTTTTTATAGAAGAGACCATAGTCCATTGTGCCTCTCACATATCTCAATATTCGTCGAGCTACTTCTAAGTGAGGTTTCTTAGGATTTTGCATGTATCGACTTATTACTCCAACTGCATAAGAAATGTCTGGTCGAGTCAATGTCAAATAGATGAGACTTCTTACCAGTTGTCGATACATAGTTCCATCTTCTAAATCCTTTCCTTCATGACCGCACAACTTGGCATTAGCTTCTAGCGGTGTTGAGATAGGCTTGCACTCTAGCATCCTAAACTTCTGCAACAAATCTTTGACATATTTTTGTTGTCCTAGAAAAATTCCTTTTGCTGTCCGAGTAACTTCGAGCCCAAGGAAATGCTTAAGTTGTCCAAGCTCTTTCATCTGGAAGCGAACCGCCAAATTCTCTCTTGTTCGACGAATTTCTTCTTCATCATCTCCAGTGATAATTAAGTCATCCACATATACCAGCACAATTGCAAGTTTCTTTCCATTAGCTTTGACGAACAGGCTAGAATCAGCTGGTGCTACAGAGTAACCACCATGTGTTAGAAATTCTCCAATTTTACCATACCACGCCCTTGGAGCTTGCTTTAATCCATACAATGCCTTTCTCAATTTACACACATAATCAGGATGAAATTTGCTTTCAAATCCAATTGGTTGAATCATATAGATCTCCCGATCTAACTCTCCATGTAGAAAAGCATTCTTTACGTCCATTTGCCACAATATCCAACCTTTACTAGCTGCCAATGCAAGTAGAACTCGTACTATGGTGATCTTGGCTACTGGACTAAACGTTTCATCATAGTCTAGTCCATACTGTTGAGAAAAATCTCGAGCTACCAACCGAGCTTTATACCTCTCCACCGATCCATCATGACGTCTTTTGATCTTATACACCCACTTACAAGATATAGGTTTCACATCCTTTGGCTTTGGCACTAAATCCCAAGTTTGATTTTGCTCCAACGCTATAATTTCTTCTTCCATAGCTTTAATCCATTCAGAGTTCTGTGATGCTTCTTCAAAAGTCTTAGGTTCCTTAAAATTTTCCTCTTTCGCCATAGCCGCATTAGCATATTTGGGATTAGGCTTTCGTATTCTTATTGACCTTCGAGGATGAGACTGAGGAGTTGCAGGTTCTGCTCCTTCATATTTGGCCTCCATTGTTGGTTGTTGATAGATGCCAGTTTGCCAAGGACTTTGAGTTGTCTCTTGCTCGGTGTTGTCATCATTGCTTCCATTATCAAGGTCTTCTTGGCTCGGTCGGATTTCAGTAATTTGATCATCTATATTTTGTTGTAGTCGTTCTTCTATTTCTTTTGAATCTGGAAGCTCCTCTTTTTGTGGCGACCACCATGAAGATGCTTCATCAAACACCACATTTCTTGATGTGTAGCACCGCCCACTAGTAGGATCACAACATTTCCATCCTTTGCGCTGGTTATCATATCCAACAAAGATACACCTGATTGCCTTTTTGTCGAATTTATTTCTCAAGTGATTTGGCACAAACACATAGCATATACTACCAAATACTCGAAAATGACTCACTGTAGGTTTCATATCCCACAACTTCTCAAAGGGTGATATGAACCCTAACTTTGGTTGAGGAAGCCTATTAATCACGTGGGCTGCAGTCTTCATTCTTTCGGCCCAAAATCTTCCTGGTACATTTTTTGCGTGCAACATACTTCTACAAATCTCTGCAAGATGCCGATTCTTCCTTTCTGCAACACCATTTTGTTGTGGCGTGTTGGCACATGTGAACTGATGTCGTATCTTATTTTCTCGAAGATATTGTGAGAACTCATTAGAGGTATATTCTCCTCCATTATCTGTGCGGAGACAATGAGTCTTCTTTCCAACTTCTCATTCAGTTGTTTCTTTAAATTCCTTGAACTTCAAAAAAGTATCTGATTTTTCCTTCATAAAGAAAACCCATACATACCTCGAGAAGTCATCAATAAATGTCACCATGTACCGCATACCACTAATTGATGGCTGCTTGACAGGTCCAAACACATCAGAGTGAACCAACTCCAATGGCTCCTTAGCTCTAAACTTTGACTCCTCATATGGTAGTTGATGTGCCTTGCCGTACTGACATCCCGCACACACTGTATCCACTCTCACATCAAGTTGAGGTAGACCCTTAAGCATTGCCTTGCTCATCATCACTTTTAGCTTATGATAACTTACATGTCCCAATCGTGCATGCCACAAATCTACTGTCTCATTCTTTCGAGTCTTGTCTACATAAACTGACTCTGCTGATAGTACATAGACTGACTCTAGTCGTCTTCCTTCCATTGTTGGTGTTCCCATGATTTTTAAATCTTGGTACACCTTAACATCTTGTGGACCGAACAAGACATAGTGTCCAGAAGATGTTAACTGTGATACTGACAATAGATTCTTTTTCATGCCAAGGACATGATAGACATCTTGAAGTGTTACCTTGTTAGGACTGTAACGAGGTGCAAGGACTGTGTTACCGATGTGAGCTATAGGCAATCTTGAGTTGTTGGCTGTCACCACCACGCGACTTCCTTTGTACTTAGTCATATCTTACAGCTTTTCTTCGTCACCAGTCATATGATTTGAACATCCTGAGTCGACGATCCAATCATTTTTATAGTCAATCCGTCCAGGCATTATCACTGAGAGTGATAGGTCTTCTTCCTCTATAGCGACAGACGCTTCAGCATCCCACTCATCTTCACTTTTTCTTTCTGAGTTTGATGTGGCAGCATTACCCTCAGCAGACCTTTTCTTAGACCAACAATCTTTTGCCATGTGTCCTATTTTTCCACAATTGTAGCATTTTCCTTCAAATTTTTTCTTTTGGTTGGACTGACTACCATTGCCGCGAGCCCTCCATACTCCCCCTGTTTGTGAGCTACCTTCTTGATGATAACTCTTTATCTTGTCATCATCTCTTTTAGATCCTCCACCAACACGTCGTTTAAATCGACCTTTTCTTTTGTCGATGTAGAGTGCTTCTTCATCGCCTTTTAAAGAGACTCCACCCATTTGCTTGACAATCGCTTCTTGATCAGCAAGCAAATTTTCAAATTCAATGAGAGATGGTTGGGTTGGCCAGCCTTGTACAGCAGTAACAAAACTTCTATACTCGGGCCTCAAACCATGGATGATAATTCTTTTCATCCTAGTTTCAGCAATGGCAGCGGCAGGATCTAACTCAGATATTTCACGGCACAAGGACTTTACCTTTGTGAAGTATTGGTTGATCGTCATGTTGCGTTGTGCAATTGACAACAGTTCATTCTCTAGAAGCTGTAGTCGCATGTTGTTTTTCTTTGAGAAGAGTGATGCAAAAGTGTCCCATGCTTCATTTGGCGTCTTAGCCTTCTTTATGTGCTCTAACAGTTCTTCTTCAATTGTGGTCTTAATGGCGAACATAGTCTTACCAGTTTTTACCTTCCACTTCTTTAAAGTGGCTTCGTCTGTTGGCTGCTTCACTTCATTCCCGCCAACGACCTCCCAAAGATCTTGGCCTTGAAGGTAAGACTCTATCAACGTCGCCCATGTATTGTAATTTTGGTTGTTGAGCTTCTTGATTCCTCCAACGACTTGAAGGTCACCCATCGTGTTGGCAGTACCTTAGAAACAAGTTTTGTTAACAAACTTGCAGAGTCACAGACTACTCACGAAACACAGAAGCTCACCCACTCACAATTTCTAAAAATCCTTTCTGATGTGGAAGATCAGTCAAAGCTGCAACCACAGAGCATACTCAGAATTCTTAGAAATCCTACAACTTGAGCAATCCCAGACAGTCCCGCTCTGATGCCAATTGTAGAGAATAATAGAGCACAAATGTAACACTTTTATTAATACAAAACTTACAACACAAAATTTAGAAACTCTCACTCTTTCTCATTTACAACATAACACTCACAACTCAACTCCCACACACTCTTTGTTAAGCTTATTATTTGCTCAACTCTCTAACACTCTAAACTCTCAACAATTGATCAAATTCTTTGATCAACTCTTTATTCTTAACTTGCTTGCTTGCAAAACTAAATGAGGGAGGGGGGTATTTATACTTAGTTTCAACAAACCAAAACCACACAAATAAAATAATGTAAAAATTTATTAACCACACAAGTTTATAATACTTATCTCCTTAATTATTAACTTAAAATATCTTACCTAATCTAGAAACTTCAAGAATTGGACTTGTAAATATTTGGGCTTAATCTTGGGCTTGATGTTGTAATTAATTTAATTTAATTTGGTGTTGTAATTTTAATACATAATGCCTCATTAGCTTATCTTCAGAACCTAGGGATGCAGCCGGAATTCCAAGTATTAACTCCATTTCTTCTTTCCCAAAGGAGCTTCTTATTAGGACTTCATTTCACTGGCCCGAAGGGGTTTTTAACTCAGCCACCATAGAATCAATAGGTAGGGAACTATGTGATATAACTTTGAAGGAAGTCGGTCGAGGCAACCAACGATCTCTAAATATTCTCACAGTCTCACTGTCCTCTACTCTTCATCGGGAACCCTGAACTATGAGTTCCCTTCCCCACGAGGCTATGCCACATCATGAAGGCCAATGCTTGAACTCGCACCTGCATAAAAGAGGATGAGAAGAAATAACGCCCCTTTGACATCCTTGCAACTAAAGAAATTTTTTTTATACGTAGGTTTAAATTTATTTGTTTAGAAAAGAAACATTATTTTTATTTCTGAGATTATATTAAAGTGAAAAATTTTAATTTTTTTGTGTAGCAGAATAATCTGTTAATTAAGTAAAAGATAACAAGAATTTAAAGCAAAATAAAAAAGAGCATAACACAATCTTACGTGATTCGACTAATTGCCTACGTCTACAGTAGATCTAAGGATCCTAACCTCTGTTATTAACTCCTTAGAAATTTTACAAGGAAAATTCAATTTGAAGAATCCTCAGAAGAACCTAATGTTTAGTGAACTCTTATTCTACCACGAACAATGATCACCCAAATGACGGTTCCACCTTAGCGCACATAAATACTAGTGTATACCTAATTCTTCCCCTCTCTTAGAGTCTCTCTTAATGCTTAATCTCAACTAAAGGGTTTACAAGTGTTTATATATGGTATATTTCGTACTTACTAACCCTATTCCTTATTGGAGTAAGAATTTACTTGTTTTGAAAGTCTAAAACTTCTCAAAACTCGAAATCCCGAACCAAAATGGACATTCTAACTCGTCTGTGCGCCGTAGCCCTGGCCAAAATCACGCCCAACGTTGCGCGCTGCGGTGCTGTCCTGGGTGCTGCGGCGCTCAACCCTGGCAGCATTTATTCCGCATTTTCTTTGATTCCTTCACGTCTTCGAATTCCGTTTCGCTTCCCCTTTCGTGTTCCACACGTCCTAAAATTCTTCATACATGTCCCACACGTTCTAAACTTCTTGTGACTCTCAATTTTAGTATTCATCTCAATTCTTATCCAACCAAAATTGTTGAATCACCAATTTTTTAACATTATCTTATATTTTCCCAAATTCAATCTCTTAAAACATAAAAATTTATACAAAATTAATATATAGCAATTAACAAACCAAATAATATAATTATATTTGATACAAAAATTAAATAAAATAAAATAATACTTATTGATGATAAAAAAAATTTAATAGAGAGTCTTGTAATATAGTTATAAAGATATTGAAATAAGGTGACTTTTAAGAAAATAATAAAATTATGTTAGTTAAATTGAGTTTTTTTTAATTAAGAATACACTATAAAATTAAAAAAATATTATTATAATATATATTATATTGCAAAAATATTAAAAAAAATTCTTAAAGATCTACACCAAAAACTCAAATTGTAAGTAAACGCAAAATAGTTTTTTTCTCATCAAACCCCATTTTAATTTAACTTTAGTTAAAAATTTAAAAGTAGAGTTATTTAAACCTATCAAAGTACTCGATAAATTCATTATTAAAATTTAAAATTTTGTGCTATAAATATGTCTTAATTTTTAATATAAACTTACTAAATTAAAATATTATAACAATATTAATCTTTACCAAATATCATTTAGATTCTTGACACCTAAAAATATTATATAATATTTTCTCTAATCAAAATCTATTTATCTAAATCTAAACTTAATAATCTCCACTGACCATTCGAAAAACTTTATTCATGATAAAGAAAAAGAGTTAAAAACTTTATTCATAATAAAGAAAAATAATTTTTTTTGGTGTTTAAATCAAAGTGTTTGTTTTGAAAAAAATAAATAGTCAAGAGTGTTTGTTCATTAAATTTTTTAAGAATATGTTTTAATTAATTGAATTGAAGTGTTTATAAAATAATTTTATTTCTAATTAGATTTCATTGAGTGAGTGATCACATATTTGTTTATAGACTTGAGCGAGTTCTTTAGAGTTTTTTTTTTTCATTACTTTTTAATGTTTGTTTTTCTTTTAAAAGTATTTGTTTGTTATTCATTATAAATACACATAAAATAATATGTGGTCCTTATTAAGTTTCTATTTAAGAGTCATTCGTAGATGATTATTATAAAGTTTAGTGAAAAAATTATTGCACAATTTATTTGTTATTAAGTATAATTATATATTTAAAAAAATATAATTATATAAGTATTTATTACAAATTAATATTGTTATAATAATTTAAATTTATAAAATTATACTCGTAATTTATTTTTTGATATGAAGGTAGGGAGGTTTAAACACGAGACTTCCACCAAAATAGAGATAAAAATATACTATGAGCCTTTTTATCTCAGGCTGTTAATATAAATACAAAGTTATACTAGTAATTAAGGTGGATTTATAAATTAAAATATAAAATTTTAATTATTAATTTGTTGAGAAAATAAGTTTATTGAATATATTTTGTGGATTCAAATAGCCCCACCTAAATTTTAATTCTTAAAGAAAATTATCATAAAAGACAAGCAAGTTAAAAAGATCTAATCCACCATAGTAGTCGCTTACAGATTAGTGATTTATTGTGCAAATGGAGATTAATTGAACTACCAAGCAATTTAAAATCTTCAACAAATTTTTTTTTTCTTTTAATGAAAGATATGATGAATATTATTTCTGATTTAAATCAAAATTCGTGATTTTTTTTTTCACTTGCTAACTATAATTTGAGTAGAGTTTTGCAGCACCAAAGAATTGTAATATTTCAAAAGAAGGATGATATTAATTCGAGATACCCCCAATCTTTTGAGAAGAGAAGATTACCATTGAAAGACAATTAGAGTGAAGGAAACTTGACTTGTTATTGGAGTCCTAATAAGTTTCATGACCACTAAACACACACAAAAAAAATTTAAATGCTCAAATACATTTATTCACATTAATATATATATATATATATATATTTATATATGGATTTAGAGAAGTCTCACCAAAAAAATTGGCCAAAAAGGGCAATGGTGGATGTAGGAGATGATGAATAGATTTTGTTAGGTAATAAATAAATAAACCCCGTTGAGTTATAGATTTTATTTATTTAGATATTAAAAGAGTAAAATGATTAAAATGATTAATTGCATTTTAAATTAAATAAATTAAAGTTTGGGAGTATCACAAGTAAATTAATTGGGCTTCGATTATTTGCCGTTAATTATTGATTAATGGTATTGATTGACAATAAGAGAGTTAGTTGTTGACATATTTTTAGTATAATAAATAAATATAAAATAAGTAGATAAAAATGTGTCATGTGTCATTTATGAAATGAATAAATCATTTAAGTATTAAATAAATACACTCCGGCATAGTTTAATAGTTGTTAAAATTTTATATTATGTTGTCACCTAAATTCGACTTTAAAAAATATAAGGAAGGTAAAAAATTATTTGTGCTCTAGCATATTTCTTCTTACCTCTTTTTTAAAAAAAAAACTTTAAATGAATATTTCTTTATCTAAATTACTAAAACCATTATAAATGGAGTTTTTTTTAAAGTATTAAATAAATATTTTTCATATAAATTAATAAAACTATTATAAATGGGGTCTATTTGACTTTTTTTTTAAAATTATAAGTGTCTTTGTGTCTCTTTTCCCAAGGGATTCAACCTCTTTTGTTTTCTTAATTTAATAAAATATCTTGGTGCATGAAAATAGGGTGCAACCAAAAGCATCTCACTAAAACTCTCGTTGCACCCATTCCTTGAATAAGGTGCAAACTTTTCAATAATGATGGATATGATTTGATTCGATTTTTTGATGAAAAAAATTAAATTAATTTATTTTTTATAGTTGAAAATCAAACTAAATTGAACTCATTTTTTAATTTGATTTTTTAGTTTTAAAAATTAATTTTTTTTAAATTTAAGAAGGATTATGTGTGTTTAAGTATATGTTAATATTTTTAATTATTTAATAAATGAACGCTATGTGACAAATAAATATTATTTTATTAAAAAATTAATTTTTTAATTTAATTTTTATTTAAGAAAAATTGAACCAGTACCGAACTAAATCGGACAGACCAATTTTTTTAAAATAAAATTTGAATGATTTTTTCTATGAAAAAATCAAATTAAATTAGCCAATGCAATTCGATTTTTCGATTTTCGATTTTATTTGACCACCTTTACTTTTCAATGTATGGCAATTGAGCATATTTTAAAATATTTAGGGGTACATTTAGTTACTCATAAAAATGGGATTTACTATCTAAATCTCTTACTTTGTACATTATAATAAATAAACCGTATCATTAATTTTTCTTCATTATTGACAATGCGAACTATTTTTTGTAAACTTTTAATCATGTAATTTAGTTATATAATATTTGTTAAGGGATAATTTTTATGACACTGAGCTGCTCTTTAGAGGATACATGGCCACTATAACCCACATTTTTGAGAAGTTATTTAATTTAAATAAGAATTGTATAATTAGACTCGATAACAGTTAAGCGTACTAGTATTGCTACGTCAACATATTTTAGCACTTTGTTCTATTGTTGATAGAGATATGAGGTTTGTATAGGCATATATAAAATAAGTCCACACTAGATAGAACTTAAGTATTTTTATTGAGAGACCACGTGTTATTTGTCTTTCCCATAATGCGTTCGATTAAATAGGCACTTTTACTTTAAGTCTTAGGGAGCTGAATTACTAAAGAGCCCCCAACTTCTATACTTCTTAAAAATACCTATTAAAAATAAGAGTCTACAATTATACATCAGCATATATCACAATTAAGGAGGAATTCTCAGAGCCTTTTTTTCTTCCACATTCAAGATATATTATGAATTTTTTATCACAAAAGACTTGAAACCTTAAACAAATAAGAAACAATTTTTTCCTTTTCCCCCCACTTTTTATGGGGCAAAAACTCTAAGAAAACTTTACCACTAAACCCATCATCCTACTTAGATTGTTGGAGAGTAATTGCTAACCACCCTGATGCATGCTTTTGACCAATATATTTATGTGCTCTACAAGTTCTCATAGTTCTATTTCTCTTCTATTTGCTTTGGCAACTTTAAATTTAGTACCTCATCTTTCACAATTCTAAAATCAATTCAGGTTAATCTCTTGATGCAGTTTAACTCAACAAGGTCGATTTCTTCCACATTCAAACAAATTCTTAATGTTTGAGAACTTGACCATTTTTGACTCCAAATATTATTTAATTATTCTATATCTTAAAATTAATATTGTAAAAAATGTGGGAACGTTTGCATATGAGATTTTCTTAAAATTAAAATAAATGCATTGAGGATTTGGGCTAAGTTCGTGAATCGGGCTGAGCGAGGTTGGGCCGCTCAAACAAATAGGAATCCAATCTAGACTCAAGTGATCATAACGGAACCGGACCGGTTCAAACCGGCGTTATCCGCGGTTTACGTCCAAACAATACCTGCAAATTTTCTCACGGTAAACCAGCGAAAGAGAAGCCATTAGCAGAGAGATCATAGAGAATTAGAGATGGCGGGATTGTTAGCATGGGCAGCGGACGTGGTGAAAGCCCACAAAGACGACGAAGACGACGAAGAATCATCGATCCCAATAGTATTCACCGCAGAGCAGCAAACATATGTTAAAGAACTGAACGAAAAAGCCACCAATCTCAGCCGTTCGATCCAAGATCTGCGGCTCAGATTGCCTCCTCCTGATATTTCTCAACGCCTCCCTGACCTCCACGCCCACTCTCTCGCCTACAACGCCGCCCTTGCCCTCCAGCTGAACTCTCACTCTGCTACTCGTGAGCAGGTGCTCTGTTTTATTTTATTTCTTTTTTTTTTTTGAAATTTTGTAGTGTTATGTTACGAAAGTTTATATTTTTAGTGTAAGTTTTAAACTTCATGGTTTAATTTTTCTGGGTTTTGTTTTTTTGGTTAGTACAAATCATTGTTTATGTGGTTTTGGTATCTGAGTATGTTGATCTTTGGTTAGTATTACTGCATAAAAATTTAAAGTTGACATTTCTTTTTCTTAAAATTTATGCTGTTCGTCATGTGGGTTCTTGATTTTGATTTTGATTCTTGCTTGGAGTATATGTTGGTTTAATATTTTATCCCAATAGTGGGGTTCATATTAGTAACTTTCATTGGTTTCTGTGTAGATGTCTTTTGTAAATCGCTGTGGTGATTTAATGGTTTTTCTCATTTGGTGTAATTGTTTGATTGCATTCTTGTGGACAGATCTATATGCTTTACTTTGGTAGTCAAGATCTCGCAGAGAATCAATAGTGGATTAATTTGCTTAACAATACTTGGTCTAGCTCATGAACAAGCACAAGCTTGTATGGATCCAGCTTTTGAGCTCGGTCTTAATCTTGGGTTTATCCTGACAACAGAATATAAAGGACTTAATATCGAACAATTTAATAATTATATCAGACTGGGTGTTGATTACAAGTGGGCTTTGTGATTTGCACCTGACAAGCATGTAAGATATTATAATCCACTCCATTGTAAGATAGAAGAAATAGAAGTTACAGTCAAAATAGTGTTTCACTCTAATATTTTGTTACTGAATGATTACTTTTTCTCATGTATACTCCAATATATGGATGACATTTGGTCCTGTTAAGAACCGTATGGCTAATAGTGTGATGTCTTATTCTTTTCGCCTATTAATTGTTGCTACAAATTTTTGTAACCAGGCCCAGTTGAGAGAGTTGACGCGGCTGGAAGAAAATGCTGCATATGAGAAAGCAATATCAAATTGTGAAAATAAAATACAGGAGAAAATACAGGAAGCAGATTCACTTCGAAGGAAGTTGAAGGTCTGAGCTAATATTTCAAAGTTTAGTTCCACATGCTGCTCTCATCAATAATGTATCATCATTCTATGAACTTATCACCTTCTGTTTATACCTATTTAATTATAGTATTCTTTTAACTCACGGTAATGTAAATGCCTTTTTCTTTTGGAAGGAAACCTTTTTGGGTAAATTTCCTACTTTCTGAAATTTGATTTTGTTTTACGAGCTGATGGCATGGTGAAAGTAGAAATCATAGGAAAATTGATTTCCCATGACATTTAGAAGTTTTAATGTAACTTTTTATGTTTTAAGGAAATGGATGAAGTGGAGAAAAACCTAGTGTCTGAACTGGAGAAAGTCCAGACTGTCTTGGATGCCAGCCAACCAGAAAAGTTCGCTGTAACTACTAGTCAATCCATATTGGTCAATGAAGCTGGAGCAGATATGGAAGTTTCAAACTCAGCTGTAACTGAAGAATTAGAAGTCAAGAAAAGAGAATTGGTCTATTTCATCTTCCTTTTGATAATTGAATTTTCAATTTTCATTATTGTTATTGGATTTGATTTGTCATTGCTTTTTGAAAAATTGTTTGATGCATTCAGAGTTCAGTGGAAGAGAGGGTTCAAGAATTGGAGAAAAAGTGGGCACAAGTTCAGAATGATGCACTGAAACAGCCTTCCCCAGGTATCTTTCGTCATTGGTTTATTTCAGAGCCTTTAATGCCATATTATATTTTGGTGTTAGCTATTCTCTGACTTAGACATGGTCTGCCTTTGGTAACCATCTCTGAATTAGGGCAATGCTTTCTTCCACCTTAGTAAACTACCTCAGTGTCTTCTTCAAACATTAACTGTATGATCTAAATGCAAATTTCCTGAGGCTTCACATTGCACAATTGGGCAAATTTGTTTTTGTTATTGATAAGTTTGGCAGTGGGAAGGATTTTGATTTCACATAACTTCAGCAGGATTAATTTCATTGCAGGGGCAAAAAGCATTATGCTAGCAGTTATTTATATAATTGCTCGGTGATTTCTCATGTTATTGATAGTCTCTGCAATTTTTTGGACGCTAATCTCTTGGAAAGCCTTTACACAAATTTGTGTTACCCATTATGGCACTAGAGGCCCATAATTGTTTCTGACCTGAGAGGCTATGTGATGTGGGCTAGCAAGTGAGGCTATGAAAATTATCCATTGCTTTTCCTGTCTCATTATGCTATGCAAACTTTGCTGATTGAATTCTTGCATGTTCTGTAATAAAAAAATGAAAATGTAATTTTAACAATTGTATTTATGTCCATGCATATTTTGCAGTAATTGCTTGTATACACTATTTTGATATTAAGCAAATACTGTTGTGCAGCTCAGAGAGAGAAGATGTTAAACAAACAGCTTCACAGCCTCATTGAGCAACTAGCTGCGAAACAGGTCAGCGTTATAAACTTTCACATGGCTTTTTAAGTTTTCGTTTGACCTAATGGTTGTTTTAATTATTTGTTATATCGATCCCAATCTCAGTATATTTATACTATTTTGTTTTGATAGGCACAAGCAGAAGGCCTGGTCAGTGAAGTTCATTTGAAAGAGATGGAACTGGAAAGACTGAATGGTTTGCGGAGGAGAATTGAAAGTAGCAGTGCAGAGGAAGATACTGCCAGAAACCGATTTAGAAGAAGCAACTCTGATAGAGGGTCTGCTTCTACAGACTATCTTGTTGATGCTCATCAGAAGCTTCCGTATCACACTGTAGGCCGCAATGAGAATCAGCAGAAGCTCATGCTACTCAGGTCGGCTTTTGTGCTCTATGTTTTTGCTTTGCACATTGCTGTTTTCATCAAGATTTCATTTTGAAGGATTTCCTGAGCATGCAATAAAAATATTAAGAGAAGCTGTTTATGTATTGTTGTGTTGTAACCTTCTTTTTCGGTTTACTATATGTTCTGTCAAAAGGTTCTGTATATTTCATGTAATACCTTGAACAGAGAAATAAAAGTCAAGTCTTGACGGAAATGATTCTTTTAGTAAGATCATCTCCTAAGATTTATTTCTTTATGACTTGCTTTCCTTCCTTCTTGTCCCTTCCACCCAGTTGGATTTTCTGGTTTCTTAATGAGTAAAGAACAGAGAAAATGATGCTGGAAAGAATGAGACTTTTTGTATTCAATGAATAAATTATAATATGTTGTCTCTTTATGTACAAATGAGACCGATCTATTTATTATATTGTACTGCTATCAATCATTTACAATCATTGCAATTTTCTTGAAATTTAGCTCTTGAATGTGATTGGACAAGGTGTCCCTGCCCCTGCTGATCTGCCATTGGTGCTTCTCATTTCCTATCAAAAAGGGACACCTGGATGGACTTGTCTGCTAGTGAATTTCTAGGCCCTTCCATGAACTCTTCTTAACTAACATTCGAACTTTCCTTTCCCTCTATTTTCTTGTCTTGATCAGATTTCTTTTTTGAACAACTATTCCCGTCAAGCTCATTGATTTGGTATTACAATGATTTGGAATAGTCATAACAATACTAAGGTAGTATCTAAAACCATTTCCTAAAATAGGAGGTACTGGACCCCATAGATCAACATAGAAAATTTCAAGTGGTCTCTTAGTAGTGTTTTTTGAATTCTTGAAACTTAGTTTATAATTCTTTCGTAGTTCACAAGCATTATAGAAAGGTAACGTCAAATTTTTATTCAAATAAAGAATTTCGTTACAAGAAGAAATGACTTTTTCCATGACTGACTCATTAGGATGACCAATCTGTCTATGAAGAGGACAAATCTCTTGACATGCTTGACTCAGAACTATCTAAATGACTTGGAGACTGACTGAAATGTTTTCTAGAGTTTTATTGATTGGTAATGAAGCAAACAGTGAGATAGCAGGCTTATGTGTTTTGTCATAATGATGGTTTGAAGGTTGCTTGCCTTGGGTACCACAGTCAGCTGATACAGGTCTCCTTTAACCATTCCTTGCAGAAGTGCCTTCTACATCTTGTCCTTCACAACACAAAAACATGGTAAAATTCAATTGTGACATCATTGTCTTGCATGAGTTTTGAGATGCTTATCAAGTTTTTTGTCATTTTAGGGATATACAACACATTTTTCAGAACTAGAATTTTATTTGTGTGTAGTAAATGTAATATACTCTTGCCAATGTGAGAGATTTGAAGTTTATGTCCATTACCTACCACCAGTGTTTGATTACCTTTGTACTCTGATCTGGTGCTGAGATTGTTGATATTATTGGTTTCATGGTTTGTTGCCCTACTGTCAAGTTTAATAGGTATGGCAAAGGTCAGATTGTTAATGGCTTGATTGGGAATCAGATTCTGCTGGGTGTTTGAAGCTGAATCTGCTGTACATAGCTGGTGTTTGCCATATTTGGATTTTCTAGTTTCTTAATGAGTAAAGAATAGAGAAAATAATGCTAGAGAGAATGAGACTTTTGTATATTTCACTCGATGAATAAATTACAATGTGTTAAGTCTCTTTATATACTACAAATGAGACCGAGATATTTCTAAGGAATATTGTACAACTATCAATCATTTACAATCATTGCAAATTTGTTGAAATTTAGCTCTTGGATGTGATTGGACAAGGTGTCCCTGCCCCTTCTGATCTGCGATTGGTTGCTTCTCATTTCTCGTCACCTTCTGATCTGCCATTGGTTGTTTCTCATTGCCTGGATGGACTTCTCTGCTAGTGAATTTCTAGGCCCTTCCATGAAGACTCCTCTTAACTAACACACCCCCTTCTCTCTTGTCTCTTTGACCTAGTAGTAATTTGTAGTTTCTCTAAGAATAAGGAAGATTAGATACCAATATACACCATTTGCTTGATTAATATTTCATTACCAGAATGTTGATCGGTTGAAAATATAACAAATTGCAAGTCAATCAACTGAATTAACTTTGTACATGTTCGTTCTCCAGTTGTGAGCTCATAGGCAGCATAAGAATCACATTTGTGCAAGTATATCTTCTTTTTTCTGATTTATAATAGGAAAATGAGAAGATATATGTGTTCACAGATAAATAAAATTTAACCAGGAGTTACAAGTATACAAATAGAAATATGTATTTAATTTACATCATGCATTTTTAATTAGCTTCCCCTCGAACGATCTCTGACTTTCAATTTTCAGCATGTAAAACAAAAACTCATTCCATGTGTCAATGGGGCCTGGCAAGCACCAGTGAACACAATCATTCACTGTTTTATTCTTATGCATCGAGTGTCCATAGTGGTTTGGATGCCCATCTGGCCTCAGCAACATAATTTCAGTGGTATCAAGCAACAAAAATTTCAAGCCCCGCTTCATTCCTTGCTTCTCTGCTGCTCTTAGTTCCTCTACTTGTGTCAAGTAAAACTCCATATTATACCCATCTAACTTCACTTCTTGGCTTGTAAATGGCCTTGTTCTCACACAGTTTCCTCCCTTGTTCCAATCACCATTCTCAAAATGCGACGGAGAAAATGTCCTTAAAAATGTGATACCCTTGTAGTTCTTAAGGCTCTGGAGAGTTTTAAATGCGGTTCGAAATGCCATCCTGTAGCCATAGTACTTGGTCAAGGCTTTCATGTTGTTCATGTTGCAGATGTGGCACCCAATAGCTTGACCGTTTTCATAGTATATCAGGGGGCGAAAGAACCATTGTCCAGCTGAAATGATCACGTAGTTGAAACTTTCAATCTGACTCGCCCATGATTCTTCAGCTTCGTCTAAGTAGAGGTTCATGAGGCTGTTCAAAGAATGACCATTAGGGTCCGAATCATTAGCTTTAACCAAGAAAGGAGACCAAAATACTGCCACTGTAAATTCGTAACCAGCATAGAACCATCGTTTGAAATAATCTGTTTTTGATGTGTACTTATGAGAAATATCCTCAGGATAGGCCACCTGAAACATGCATTTGATATTAGGTGTAACAATCAATGAAATGTAAACTTCAAAAGAGTTTATGAGGAAACTAATAGGCTAATTTAAGCTTGTAATATGTTAAATCTTTTTTCTTGGGTTTATTATGGAGCATGCTAAGCAAAGTATGAAGAAGATTATATGCCATAATAATCGATGAAACACTTACACTGGCTAAGAGGCATATCAGTGATTCCATTTGGTTCCTCCCAACAGAGTCCCCGACAAATGCCATTGACTTTCCCCTAACGAGCTCCAAGAACTGAAGTGGATTAAACAGAGGAAGCTCACATTCATCTGGTTTCCACCTCCATTTCATGAACTCTGTATCAGGTCTGCCAAACTTCATGCAGTTCTGTTGATCAATGATCAGACGGCAACTTTCATTTGAGTAGTAAGGCCCTTTGGGATACGGCACCCACTTTCCGCTAAAGATGTCACATTTCTTCTCCAATTCTATGCTTTTCAGATCATTGACATTAACCTTAGCTGATGGCAATGGTGAGCGAGAAATGTCCGTGCATAGAGGGATTATGGTGAGGAGAATCAGGACAAGGGCAAGTAGGAAAACCATTTTTGGGGTGTTTTGATTTGTGTTCCTTCCATTGAGCTCAGTAGCATGAGTTTTCATGATGAACTGTCAAGTAAGCAACTTCGTATTTGATGCAATTTATATAGATGCAGTTTCATTAGTTTTACTTTGTTAATTCAATGGATGGGATTATGAATTGTAATAGTAAGTTGGAAATTGCTATTAGATATAAGTTGGAAACAGCAAAACAACCATAATGACACAGTTATTTTAAGTGAGGCATCATAATATAAGATTAAGTGTCTTCTTTTTGGATATCATTGATGTTATGCTTTACCTATCCAACATGAAGAAAATAAATTAATGTATTGCTTTTCAAATAATGTGTATGAATAAGATAATTAACAAACCAAATTTCCACCTACATTATGCATTATTGATGTTTTAAAAAACTATGTCCATTATTGATTTTATTTGATTTTGTGCACTAGACTTTATGATAATGTCAAGGATAACCAATTTTGAGCTTATTAATTAGGAAAAAAAGTAGTTTTCAGTCTGTTTTGGCTAACTGGAAAGTAGATTACTTTCAAATTTCTGTTGGCTTCAAAAGAGTATGCATAAGATTTTAATCCCATCTGTGGTCCTTGATTGTTTTTGTTTTTTTTTGAAAGAACCTTTAATTATTATTCAAATATGTTTTAATATTATTGTTGTCATGATTATTTTCAACTGTATCTAGCAATCACAAGGGTCCTGAAGATTTTGGAGCCACCTCAGGGTTTTTAGTGATAAGCAATCGTGAGCTGGAAGTAATTGGGGAGATTTGACGACAATTTTTAGTGCTAAAGTTTGGTGGCTTGCCTTAGGAGCTAAGCTATGGATGATTGGAATTTACAATGCCTTTAAACATGGCTCTTCCTTTACACAATTCACATCATCATTTTGGCTAAAAAAGAATTGTTGGGAATGTTTATTATCAATCAAATAAAAAAAAATTTTGGTGCACATTTATCATCTGGAGATTGAAGACTTGAAATCCATGTTTTGGCATGTAATGTTAAATAATAAAAACAACAATAGCAGTGTGTTTAGATTTAGATTTTGAATGATGCATTAGTCTAATCAAGTTGGTGTTAGAGATTATGAATATAAATGTTTTAAAAAGGAAGAATATATTTAAGTCATTCATACATTATTGAATGTTAGCACCATCAAAGTGTGGTAAGAAATATTTTAATAAATTATCCAACACCTAAAGCAAGCACAAATTCTCAAACAAGAAACATCAAAATTCTGTATTTAAAGTATATAATAAAAAAAACTAACCATTATGGCTCATCAATGAGAGGGATGCAATGAGTGGTTCCAATGGGGTAGGCTCTAAGAAGATTGAAGTTTGAAAATGGATCATTTTAATCAATATATCAACAAATCAATGCATCATCATGCTTTCATTAAGTTTTTCTCTGACTATGGGCTTATTCCATCATACACCAACCCTTACAGCACCTCAACAAAGTACCAGCAATACTAAATACAGAGTGATCAAAATGAAAACAATTGCAAGCCAGATTGGAGCATCAAATGTATATCTAACTAAACTTCATTTTTCTATCCTTTTGAAGCTTCTCCTGAGATGATAAAATCCCCTCCATCTTCATCATCTCCAGCAAGAAATCGCTCCACGTGTCGATGGGTCCAGGCAAGCACCAATGCACACAGTCATTGTACAATGTGACATTTTGATGTGGCCAGTGGCCATAGGTGCTAGGATGACCATCTGGTCTCAACAACATAGCCTGTGTGGTGTCAAGTAACCTAAACTTCAACCCTCTCTTTCTTCCTTCCTTCCGGGCAATCTTGAATTCCTCTAGCTGAATCATGTACAGCTCCAAAGTCTCGCCCTCCATTGATGTCTCGTTGCTCTTGAATGGCCTTGTTCTCACACAATTCCCACCTTCATTCCACAACCCATTTTCAAAATGTGATGGTGAGAATGTTCTCAGATATGTAATGCCCTTGAAACTTTTCAAGCTGTTGATGGCTCTAAAAGCAGTCCTAAAGGCTTTTCTGTAGCCATAATACATGGGCATATCAGTCACATTGTCCAATAGACAGTATTTGCAACCAACTATTTTTCTATTTTCATAGTAAACAGCTGGCCTGTAGAACCAATGCCCTGCTGAGAGGATTATGTAATCAAATTCTTTAATGTGGGTTGTCCATTCTTCATCAAATTCATCAAGGTAGATATCGAACAGGCCCGTGTGAGTTGGTCCATTTGAGTCTGTTTCTTTGGACCTCACCAAATGGGGTGTCCAAAATGTGGCCAGAGTGAAGTTGTAAGTTTTGTATATCCAACGTTTGAATCTTTCATCTGATGAATATGAAACATCTATTGGATATTCTATCTGAAAATGCAAGAATTATCAAGAACTCAAAGTTAGTATTGAGTTTGTTGCACAAGATTAGAACTCATTTTAAATCTATTCATGCACTAGGAGGCTATGTTGTCTAAGAGGTTGATTTGGTACAGAGAAGACATGACTTTTAAAGTCACAATTACTGTATGATAAAAGTGAAGTACAAGAAAGTAGGTGTTTGACAAACACTTAATTATGAAATAGAGAAGTTGTGCTTGTGTTATTTTAGCTCGAAGAAAGTAGGTATTATTTTACCTACTTAATTATAGAATAGAGAAGTTGTACTTGTCCTATTTTAGTTAATATATTTTCAAAGTTAAATAGAAGCATTTTATATCAAACAGCTTTAAAATGAGTAAGGTATATATATATATATAATTAATTTAATAAATTACGTAATTTATTATATAATAAACAACATCGTTACGTAATATTATTTAATTAATTTAAAATTTTTATATAATTTATAATACATTACAAAATCTTAACACGTATTTAAAAATTCTTGAGTTATTTAGCATATTAAATTATTTATTTATATATATATATATAATGCATGAATTGTACATATATAATTATTGGACACACAAATAGAATTAGGATACAATAATGTCAATGTATAGCCGTATAGGTATAAAATTATTAATTAATTTCAATAAGACCAGGTCATGATGGTTGAATGTTATTTGCTGACCAAAACTTTGTAGAAGACAAATGTGGAGATAAGAATATTTGATTATTATTTATTTGTGATTATATTTGATAGAGAAAAGATTCAATGCTACAAAACTTAGAAATTAATTCATGAAGTGGGAAAGATAAGTAACCAAAAAAATAATTGAGACCAAATATGAGAAAATAGTAAGTGACTTGTAGCTATTCACTAATCAATCATAATCATATGCTCGACTTTATGCAAATTGGTTGGAGTGTCAAAACAAAAGTGTTGTGCAATAATCAATATAAAAATATAATTAATTCCCTAATAGATGTGGAGAGGGGCCTCTCAACAAATTATTGTTAATTTTGTTTATTATTTTTCGACAGCTGGATTTTTTACGCTTATTGCATTTAGGTGCCATGGCTCCTTCCGATTTAACATGTCATCAAGATGCTCTAAGACTATTTAAAAACAACCCATATGTTTCTATTAAGAAAAAAGATATTTAAACTCTTATTATTTAAAAAAAATGAATATGTAGGTCTAAAATTTTAAAAATTTAATTGACACTCTTATTAATATAGTAGTTTTTATCTATTTTAATAAAAAAAAATGACATTTAAATTTTTAAGATTTTAGAAAACAGGACATACAAATTCTTTTTGCTGTTAAAATAGACGAAAACTATTAGTTAACAAGAGTATTGATGAAAATTTTAAAATTATTAAAAAATGTACATTCATTTTCTAAAATATCAAGAATCCAGATGTTCTTTTTTTTTTTTTTTTAATTATTAGTCTCATTCTCTTTTATCAAAATATTATGAATATTCATAATATGTTAAATGTATATGGGGAGATTCATGAGAAATTAAATTGACGAATACCAAGCAAATTCAGAAGAAACAAAAAAACAAAAAATAAAAGAAAATAACCTTACATTATTGATTGATTCTTGATTCAATTAGAGAAAAGAAGTGAGTGAAGATTCGATTGATTGGCACCCCGAATTATTTTCACTTAACTCATTTTACATAATGGCTTAATTAGGTAAACTAACTCCCTTTTCACTGTCAAATTCATTGAACGAATTCGTTAGAATAGAGGTGAGATAGCAGATATTAATAAATAAATAAAAAAGTAAAAGGACACATATTGATGTTTCTAATCTAAATTCGAAAGCAAATTTACTATAACACTAACTTCATTGGAAAAAAAAAAAAAGAAGCATTAACAAAAACATTTTCTGATTTAAAATCGTAATCCAAGTATATATAACTTTTATTAGGTAATAAGGAGGTTCACATAATGCATGCAAAATACAAACTTTTTATGTAGTCACTAATTCAATCGGTGTTAAATTGCTATAACTCGGCGTTAATTAGGGTTTTAGAATTATGTAAAAGTCCACGTACCAACATTTGTACTGAAAAATAAGTCCATATAAATAAAAGCCATTTATATTAACCCATATGTATATACTTTCAACTTAATAATTGATAAAATTAGAAAAAAAAATGCACATAAAACTATAAATTTAAACACCAACTAAGTTTTGATCTAAATGTTACATATTTTAAATTATAACTCAAATAATGATGTGTACAATAACTATTAGATGATGAAATATTATAAAATTTTAAAATTACTCATTCTATTTAATAATCACTTGATACATTTTTATTTAAAATACAATTTAAGATACAAATTTGAGCCAGCCAAAATTTAAATATAAAACTAAATCAGAGTTAAAAATCGCATATAACCCAAAGAAAAATCTAAAAAAAACGAATTAAATATCAGAAAATATATATCATACATTATATAAAAAAATTAAGACGATAATTAAAAGGAGGAGAGCTGAGAGCTTACCCTTGATAGAAGGCAAATCAATGACTGCATTTGATTTCTGGCCACAGAATCACCGATAAAGGCCAGGGATTTTCCTCTAACAATTTCAAGAAACTGAGCAGGGTTAAAAATAGGAAGCTCACACCCATCTGGCTTCCACCTCCATTTCAAGAACTCGGTGTCTGGCCTTCCATATTTCATGCAATTTTGGTGCTCATGGATAGCCCAGCATGTTGTGTTTGTGTAATAAGGAGCCTCTGGATTTGGCACCCATTCCCCGGAAAATATGTCACATTTTTCAGAACTTACCAGCACTTTAATTGAGTCATGTTCATGATGTAATGATGATGGTAATAAAATTACAGGTGAAGGATTTTTTACGACAGAAGTAGGGTTTCCTGATAAAGGCAAATGGAGAGAAATGACTGCAAGAAGAATTAGGGTAAAGAACATGAGTAGGACTATTTTTGGGGTCCTTTGTAATGTTGTAGGGTTTTTTCCAAAAGAAAGCTCGACGCCTTGATGCTTCATTTTCAGAGATAAAAAGAGAGGTATCTAAAGAGAAAGATTGAAAAAGAGATTATATATCAAAGCATGCAATAGGAAAGAGACATAGTTCTCATAATGTTTATATAAATTTCTTTTAGAGGCTGCAAATATATTTGTGTGTATTAATGTTTTTGGTTGGTATTGACTCTTTGATCCTAATATTACTTAAACATAGCAAAAAGATAACAATAATAATAATAATAGAAATCAGAACAATATTATATTGAAACACCAACCAAAGTTTCTGATAATGTTGGTGAAATGAAACCTGCCCTTTGGATTTTAGCATGCGTTTTTTGATCTGTATTTGATGGCACTGAATCTTCTTAAACTATGATCATACACCGAATCATGGTAAGAAAATTTTTAGAAATGGTTTTTTTTTTTGAAAAATTATAGGAAGAAGAAGAAGAAGAAGAGAGGTGATGAGTGATTAGAATTAATATAAACACAAACGTTTCCCATGCATGTTGAGAGATGTTTTCGCAACTACTATTAAAGGATTGCTTACTTAAAATAGTTTGTGTAGGATTTATTGGATATAAATTTTGAATTTTTGAGATGAACCATATAAATCTAGTTTTATACAAAAGACTTGAAACTTTTAAACATAATTTTTTTTTAACATAATGAGGGAGACTTGTAACTATATGAGATAATTTGCTGATCGTGGTTAGTTGAAAATGACAATTATTAGGCATGAAAATCAGAGTCAGATATCACCTTTACAACTAATAATATGCATTCAGAAAATTGTATGCATGGCCCAGAATCAAAATTGGGCTAAAAGTTATCAGTTTAAAATAATTTAAAGTGTGATTAGATATATGGTTTAAGCTGTTGATTTTGATTGGAGATGTTATTTTAATTCATTTAACTCGTTCTGTTCTTGAGTTCAATGATTAATTTCTTTCCGACTCATTCTTTTACTTTAGTTCTGAACTCAACTTTTGATCACCATCTCTAATAGTTTTGATCAGCAAAAGGGTATCATGTGAATTAATGCTTCAAAATTTGCCATTAAATTAAAGTTGTTCTCGTACATGCATAGGGTTTATATTATTTGTCGGTTGGGGAATAATCCATGAGATGTATCTTGATTTAATAATTTAACATTATATAATTCAGTAACACTCTTAAATTATATAAGGAATCTAATGGGATATTAGAATTTAGTTTAAATGTCAATTATATATAATGATATCAGTCCAAATCAACTGATTTTAGGGAGGGATATGATAATTAGTTTGATTAATTAGGTTAGATTTTTAAAGACCCTTGTGCACATAACATTGGTGAATTGCATTTTCTTAGTGAGAGGAGGGAATGAAATGAATTAAGTAATGTTTTTTAATAACCATTCTTTTTCTTCCCCCTTTTTGGCCTTTTGTAGTACAACAAGGTATTCTTTAGCTTTATTTTAAATTTAAATTTATGATCATCTATAATCAACAAAAAAATATATATATTGGCAATGGGACCAAATAAGCCCATATAAAGAGAAATATATAATACAAATTTGTCACACTACATATTATATCATTAGTTGGTATTGCATTACAATCATGCTTTATAAGCTGAAAATAACAAAATTGGTTGGCTTCTCATTGTCATAACCACCAAAATCTTCTCTCTATCTTTTTTTTTCTCTCGACTTTATTAGTGTACTACACATGGCCAAATTATCTCTAATAAAAAATAGTGACATATATGTCTTGTATTAAATTTGGAATAGGAAAATTATTATTTTAATCCTTACATTTTTGTTAAATTATCCGTGATGTCCCTGATATTTTAAATTTATCAATTGCATCTCTTAGGGACAAAAATAGTGGTAAAAAAATATATTTCAATAATAAAAATGGTAATAAAAACACCTCTAAATAACGTAATTAGTAATTTTTAAAATATTAAAAATAAAATGAATAATTCAATAAAAATACATAAATTAAACTGTCAATTTTCTTTTAGAATATATATATATATAACACAAAAATATCATAAATATCTATCATACCATGGGTGTTAACATGTATCAATGTCTTAATTTAATTTTACATATCAAAAGGTTTTTTTTTCCCTTAATAATATAAAACATTAGGAAATTTTATAGGTATTATTAAGTTCAAGAGTGAGTAAAGTTTGTGCCCTCATCAAATTTTTTTTTTCTAAAAGTATTACAGATGATATAAGCTTTTTGAGAGCATATGATAAAATGCACTTATCTTCTATTTTAAGTAATAAGAGTTTGAGTCTTATATATATATAGACACACACATCCTTTGACTTCACTCCGTTACGCACCTTCAAACAAAACAGTTTAGTTGTCCTAAGAGCTGATTCATCCCCAGATGGAATGCTTGGCAAGAGAAAGTCTAAACCTTACTCCACCAAGCCCTTCTTGCAAAGATTGGTAATGCCACATTTAAGAGAAGAATTTATTTTCTTTCTATACACAAAATTAAGTTGGGCTATGACTTTAATTTAAATGGGGTCTCAATATGCCTTTCGGAAGGAAAAAAAAAGTTTTACATATCAAATTGTCGTGATAGTTTAGACTTAAGATGCAAAACTTAAAATACTACTGATGAGTGCATTTTATATTCATTGTTTTAAAATTTTAAACTTAGTAATTACTTAATTTGAATAAGAATATGCGATTTTTATGTGCCTTAATACCATTTTATAGGTCTCAAGTTAACAAAGTTATTTAGGATAAAAATTCAAGAAAAGTATGCAAAATTGTAGAAAGGGGACCAAAATGCTCAATTTGAATAGTAATAGTAAACAATTTGTAATGATGAATAGTTATGTCGCAGCCTTAATTTGTTGGTCAGTATGTTGGGGCTGTAACCCCACTCATTTCAGTCACGTCCTCAAGTCGAATTTGGGTGGCATTGTGACCTCAAAAGACTAGGGCTGCAACGCCGTATACAGTGTATCAATTTTAAATTTTGTGCCTTAATTTTAAATATCCATCTTGGAGTCTGTAGAAAGGAAATGAATAGCTTCAATTGAAAGAGGGCGAGAAAGTAAAAAATTAGAGCTTGGATTTTCACAGAGAGAAAGATACTTTAGAACTTGATTTTTTAAAGATTCTTGAAGATTGAAGCCCCCAAAGAGACATCTCAACCTAGTTTTCTTTTTTTCATTTCTTGTTTACTTTGATTTAAAGTTTATAATTATAGATTGTATTACTTTAAACATGTTATTTTTGTAAATTTTTGAATTATTGTGATTTTGTACTTAAATATGATAGGCTAAAACTCTTATTCTAGGAGCTTGATGTAGCTTTACATTTTACCATATTATGATATTTTTAGTTGATTAATGACTATTTTTTATTTTATTCATGTTGAAGCAAAAACAATAAACTTAAGCAATATTATGCAGTAACAAGCAATCAAGAATAAATAAGAGAAAAAAGTAGGAGAAAACACACAAATTTATGTGGTTCGATAATTTGCCTACGTTAACGGTGGATCAAAATCTCACTTCTCTTATTATTGAATTACAGGGTATTCACAAAGTATAACTTTTATAAGAAAGAACTCAAGCTTCACAAAGAACTCTCTCAATTGCACTCACAAAGAATACATAATTGATCTCACTTGTAATCTATGAGTTTTCTCTCTTATGTTTGTGTTGAGATTGTTGTGATATGTTTGCAAGCCAATATAGAGCCTTTATATAGGCTTTAGACGTCTTAGGTAAACCCTAAACTGAGTGGGAACGAGTTTGGGGAGTCTTAGATCACTTAGGATAACAAAGAGGGGCATAACTCGCAATGGCACCGTGGCCTAGACTTTTTGGCGCAGTGGCCCAAACTTACTGGTGATGCGGAACCAGTTACCTAGGGACCCGCACCATAGTGCCACTTTCTTGGTGCTGCAGCTTCATTTCGAGTTGTGGTGTTGCAGCTCTTCAATGCCTTCTCGAGTTCAATTTGCTTCCTCGCGTCCTCTACACACTTGACTTGATCTTAAAATCATATTCTGATAATTTTTAATCACTTTTCTTATAAATTCCTCCATTGATTCAAAATTATCCACAAAGTATCCAAGATTTTTCATCTCTACATTTTCAGTCACCATCGCATAGTAGTGACTTCGATTAAGTCCTTACATAGGATGAACTTTACTGAGAGTAGTGGCTTAGTTAACATATTAGTGGGATTTTCAGATGATGTAATCTTTGTTAGACTAATCTCACCACTTTGAACAATCTTTCGAATAAAATAAAGTAGCACATCAATGCGTTTAGACTTCTCGTGAAACACTTAATGCTTGCTTAGGTGTATGGCATTTTGGTTATCATAATATATACTGCTGTTAACGTCTTCAGTAGCCATTACCTTTGCGATATCCTTTTTAACTACACGACTTTTTTTATAGCTTCACCAACAGTTATATACTCCGTCTCTGAGGTAGATAGTGCCACCACATGTCGTAGAAACAATCTCCAGCATACACCACATCCAAACACTGTGAATACGTAAGCTATTAATGATCTTTATCTTGTTTAGATCACCCACATAATCTGAGTCGACGTATCCTCATACTATTTCACTCTCGTTCTCAGTCTTTTTATACATCAAACTATAATCCGACGTTCCCTTGAGATATCTCAATATCCATTTCATTGCAAGTTAGTAATCCTTACTCGAATTTGCCATGTATCTATCCACCACACTCACAACTTGTGTTATATCTGATCTTATGCAAACCATTGTATACTTGATGCTCCCCACAATGCTTATATACTGTACTTTACTCATCTGTAGTTTTTTCTCTTCGAATTTTGGTGACTATGCTGCTAAAAGTTTAAAATATATGGCCAAATGAGTAGAGACAACCATTGCATTGGACATACCAAACTTCTCTAGGATCTTGAGTACATATTGATGTTATGACAAGAAGATAACGTCTCTTCTTTCCCTCACAATGTCCATACCTAATATCCTATTTGCTGCTCTCAAATCCTTCATTTTAAACTCACCACTCAACTGCTTCTACAATTTCTGTATCTCTTACATATCTCTATATGCAATCAACATGTCATCCACATACAAAAGTAAATACATCATCCCACTACTCAAACTCTTAAAATATACGTATCCATCATACTTGCTTCTACTAAACCCATAATTCATCATAAACTTATCGAATCTTTTATACCACTATCTAGGTGATTAATTTAACGCATATAATGACTTCTTCAGCAAACAAGTATGTTCTTCTTTTTTGGGCTCTATAAACCCTTATGGCTATGACATGTAAATCTTCTCTTCAAGCTTTCCATATAGAAAAGATGTTTTTACATATCTTTGCTCTAGATGTAAATCAAGGTTCATACATATGGCTAATAGAATCCTAATGGATGTGTTCTTGATGACTAGAGAGAAAATCTCATGAAAATCTATCCCCTTCTTTTGAGTAAAACCTTGTGGAACAAGTTTAGTCTTAAATCTTATAGGCTCTACCCCCGGTATCCTCTCCTTAACTTTATACACCTACTTGTACCCAACTAGTTTCTTTGGAGGTCTATCCACTAATACCTAAGTATTATTCTTTCTAAGAGAACTAATCTCTTTTTTCATGGCCTGTTGCCATCTATCTTTATTCTCATTCTTCATAGCCTTATTGTACGTCTTGGGCTCATCAAATTCAAGAGTATAAGTAAAAATAAGAGTGTAAGCAACTAAATCTGCTTGTACATACTCAATTGGTGGGTTTATTATTCTCATTAACCTATATCAGGCTAGTTGGTATTTTTCAAGTTCCATCTCATGAGATCTAGTCTTTCTTGGGATATACTTAGAGGAACTCGTTGGTGTTCTTAACTCAACATCAATGGTCTCCTTGTTGAATCTGGGGGCATATTAGATTTACACTTAGACTTCACTTCAACTTCAATTGATTCAGATGTTGAATCTTCCTTAGGCATGGGTTTTCTTTCTCATCTTTTTGGGGAGATTTCAGCATTATCGTCTCATTGAATGTTACATCACGACTTATGATATTCCTTAGTGGCTTCAACTCTTTGCACCATACCTTGTATCCTTTCATACCTTCGGGATACCCTATGAATATTCCTTTCATGGCTCTAACTTCTAATTTCCCTTGCTTCATATACACAAAAGCTAGACAGTAAATATTTTAAGGTGGTCATACTTAGGAGAACTGCCAGACTATTTATCTTCTAGGGTCTTGAAGTCTATCGTTGATGAGGGACTTCGATTGGTCAAGTAAGCTACTATCATTATAGCTTTACCTCAAAATGCCTTAGACTTCTTTGCATTGGTAAGCATGCATCTATCCCTTTTAAGTAGGGTTTTATTCATCCTATCAATCAGACCATTCTGCTGCAGTGTTGATCTTACAAATCTATGTCTTGTAATCCCATACTTAGCACAAAACCCATCAAACTCTCAATTGCAAAATTTAAGGTTATTGTCAGTCCTTAGCCTCTTAATCCTTTTGCCAGTCTAATTCTTAATAAGTGCTTTCCAAATCTTGAACGTCTCAAATACTTGCTTCTTGTTCTTCAACATATAAATCGACAATTTCTTTAAATAGTTATATATAAAAGTAAGGAAATATATAACCCCACCATAGGTCATTGTTTGCACTAGTCCTCAAAGATTTGAGTTTATGTGTAGTAACCAGTATCCACAACCGATAAGAATATGTATTTATATCTATATATAAATATATATATTTTATTTGTATGTGGGTGATCCTTGATTTATATATTGTTATTAGTAGTGTGTTTATAGGTTAAGGATATACTATTAGTATTGGGTTTATTTGCAAGTGTTGTAAATTTATTTTAGGGACCAAATTATAATACTTTGAAAGTTTTGGGGGTAAATTCGTAAATACTAAAAATTAGCCTCTTAGTATAAAAATACACTTTTGAAATCCTAATTTAATCATTTTTGGGTTGAGCTATCCCTTTAGAGAGAGAGAAGAGAGAAATAGAGGGGAGAGAAAGAGAAGAAGAAAAAGAAATTAGAATTTTGGATTTTAAGAGGTATATCACTACTATTTCTCAATTTATTGGTGTTAATTAAGTTAATTCCTTTAATTTTTTATTTCTAGAAATATGTATAATTGAGTATTTGATGTGTATTTCATAAGATCTTGTGAGAATTGATGATGATCTATGTAGATAGCTTGATAAATCATGATGAATTATAGAATTTCTACTTGATAGTCTCTTGATCCAGGAATTTTATAAATTATTGTGATTTGATTCTAGTTTTAAATTTTGAGTATATGAAATTAGACATGTGTAGAATCATCTGAGACTTTGGATAGATTGAAAATTCTAGAAATTGAATTTGTAGTGAATTTACCAAAATGACCCTGAAATTCTAGAAATTTCCTATATAAACAGTATGATACAGTGGAAAATAATTTTTGGCCTGCTGAATGATCTTTAAAAATTACAAATTTGTGGAATATGATAATTTTATATGTCTAATATGATATACTCAGAATTGAGAATTTAGATTAATGTGGTTAAATTGTTATGATTTTCTAAAGAGTGTCAGCTCATTGTAGTATTTGATTAACAGATTTTTAAAGCTATAGAATAAAATAGTTTTAAAATACTTTTGGCAGTGATTTTGAAGTGAAATATTTATCATGGATTGAGATATATGTCAAGAGTATTTATATGATAGTTTTATAATTTTTGAGTTAGTATATGATTTTATAAAATTAGGAGATTAAATACTATTCAGTAAGTATCTTGATCCTATCAGGTTAGTAGTTTGGATTCGATGATGTTTATGGAATAGATTGTGTAGGAATTATGATATAATATTCATATATAAGAAGGATATATGAGGTAAGAATGATATATTCTGATTTTGGAGTAGTTGGACATCATTTTAGATATAAGAAAAATTTGTTCAGTGTAAGTGGTCAGAATGACAGGTTTTGAGAAACCGAGTATTTAGACCAATTTGATGTGATAAATGCATTGTGTATAATTTTGTAAGCTATTTAAAGTATTTTGTGTGAATTCTGAGGCTTATGAAAGGATTAATCTCTATTGATAGATTAAGGAGATTTAAGCCTTGTAGCTGAAAGTGCTAAGAGGTAAGTATACTAGACTTTTTACTGAAATCACAATAAACATAGTAATTATTTTGTATGATTTTGTAAATGTGGTATGGAATATGTTTATGTTATGTCAAAGTATATTTTGATATAAAATGTGAAGATATATATTTATGAATGTGAGCATGGACATACATGACATATATGTATTTTTAAAAGTGAGCTTTCAAAGTGAAATGTGTTTAACAAAGAGAGCTTTTGAAGTGTAATATGTCTATGAGAAATATTTTGTGTTTTGAGGGTACTTGAACTCACTGTTAACTTAGTAGGCATTTTATGTGATTTGTGGAGCCTTTATGTATGGCATTTTCTTTGGGATTGGTATATGTTATGTGTTCCGTATGTAGAGAGGATCCTATTGGTACCTAAAAGAAGAGTGAGTCATCACATTCGTGTGGTGGCGTATTAGTGCATGTGAGAGAACTCACCGATGATCAGGGTGAGAGTTTGGCTTTTACATTCGGGCATGAGTATTATATATGTGTGATTTAAAAACCTCACTTATACTATTCCTCTCATACGGTATGTCACCTACGAGTGACATTTGGCTCATTATGTGATATGTGATATGTAAGTCCTACTAAGTAGTAGTTGAGTGATGGTATTTCTATTATATGTTTTGAAAGAATGTGTAAGCGCTTACATGACATGTGATTTGATAAGATTATGATTTTGATTTATCACAGCATATCATACACATGCATTGTGTACATATATGTATTTGTATTTGATATATGAAAAACTAGTATGTTTACTGAGTTTTATACTCATTATAGTTTATGGTGATTTCAGGTAAATAAAGTACATGTGTACTTAGCGGATTTGGCAAGGCTTCTACTGTTCCTTGGGTTCCCTAAGTTGCTAGGTTGTTGAGTGTTTCATTTAGGAACACGTGGGATAAGATATTTGATTTGTCCCTATTGAATAAATACTTATGTATTATTTTATTGTGTATGGTTTGATTTGATTTAAGTTTTCAAAGTGTGGTTATTAGTTGATTTTAAGTAAGAATTTACAATGAATATATTATGGGCTTCCGGTAACAAAGTTGCTACTGGTGACGTAGTAGAGTGTTAATTTATGAGAAAACTCTGCGTATCTCTAATTTATTAATTGTCCCAGTCATAATTCAATTGTTATAATTCTAAAAGAAATTGAAATGAATGTTTAAATATTGTCAAGAGAAGTTTATATTTATATGTTAGGTTATGGGTTGATTTTAATGTTGAACTTACTAGCAACTTGCTAAGGATTCTTGTGTTGAATGAAAGTTTGAAATTTTGTGTAATATTATTTATGAGTGCACATGCATTGAATAAATGTAAGTGATGTCGTGTGTCAGATCTTTTAGGTCTGGAGCGTGACATTATGTATTCAAGAATCCCCTTAGTTTTAGGGTCTTTGGTACTAAACCTAACTCTATATGCTTTGTGCTTTTCACCTCAGCACATATACTCCTTTGTGCTTCTCACCTCTCATCATAACCATGGTACCCTTTAATACTCTAAAAATCCCTTCATCAATCCTAATGAAACACTCATTCTGATCTAACATACCTAGTGAGATCAAGTTCCTTTTGAGGTCAGGAATATACCTAACTTCTAACAACTCTATCACTCTCTCGTCATGCAACTTAAGTCTAATACTCTCAATTTTCATTACCTAACATGCTACTTCTTACCCATTAACACCTTACCACCACTAATAGGATAGAAATTAACAAACTAAGACTTATGTGAGAATATATAAAAGGTACAACCAAAATCAAGAATCTATTATTCAGAACGTTTACCATCAGTAGTGACTAGAATTTCTGCGCTATTGTAGCTATCATCTTAGGCAAGTACAGCATCCGTCTTTTTATCTTTAGCTTTCTTTTTAGGACATTCCTTTATGAAGTACCTTTCTTTCTTGTAGTAATAGCACTTCCTAGGAACGTCCTTGGACTTTAATCTTGAGCCCTTCTTCTTTTCATCTCTATTTGAGGTTCTTCCTCTCATAGATAAGCCTTTTGCATTAGCCTCTATCTGTTTTTTCAATTACTTTGAGTTTAATAATGATTTCACATCACTCATCATTAAACTCTCTCTACCATAGACAAACGCATTAATAAAATGCTTATTGCTTTTAGAAAGTAAACTCAGAAAAATGATCGCCTTATCTTCATTCTTTATCTTTATGTTGATAGCTTCAAGATTAATGATAATCTTATTGAAGACGTCTATGTGGTATTATATCGGCGTCCCTTCTGACATGGATAACTAATATAGCTTTTTCTTTATATGTAATCTGTTGGCCAACAACTTTTGTATATAAAGAGAGTCAAGCTTCTTTCAAAGATCAATTGCCTTCTTTTTATCTGCTACTTTTCTTAATATTTTATTGCTCAATGACAGAACGATTATACTGTGAGCCCTTTCCTGAATATCTTTTCTTTTTGCTTCTGCCTTAGATGACTCTGGTGTCTTTTCTTCTTCAATTGATGGAGCTACAGTCTCCTTTAGTGCTAAGCCGAACCTTTGGCTCACCAGTAACACTGTCACCTTTATCTTTCACAAACAGAAATTATTTGACCTATTAAATTTCTCTACATCATACTTGGGTATAGCCATATCTACTAAGAACTAAGCTCTAATACTAGTTTGTTGAAGCAAAAGTAATAAACCTAAGTAATATTATGCAGTAACAAGTAATCAAAAATAAATAAGAGAAAGAAAATAGGAAAAAGCACACAAGAATTTATGTAGACGTTCACGACGGATTAAGATCTCACTTCTTTCATTAATGAATCACAAGATACTCATAAAGTATGCATTTTATAAGAAAAAACTCAAGCTTCATAAAGAACTCTCTCAATTGCACTCATAAAGAACACACAATTGATCTCTATTGTAAATTAGAAGTTTTCTCTCTTATGTTTGTGTTAAGATTATTGTGATATATTTACAAGCCAATATAGAGCCTTTATATAGGCTTTAGATGTCCTAAGGAAGCCCTAAACTGAGTGGGAATAAGTTTGGGGAGTCCTAGATCACATAGGATAATAAAGGATGGAATAACTTGCAATGGCACCATGACCTAGACTTTCTGGCTCTGTGGACCAGACTTATTGGTGTCACAATGGACCGACGCCTTGGCCCTAATTCTTGGCACTGCAGCACCACTTTCTTGGTGCCACAACTTCACTTCGAGCTATAGTGCTACAGCTTTTCCATGCCTTTTCGCATCCGATTCACTTCTTCGCATCCTCTACTCTATTGGCTTGATCTCAATCACATCCCGATAATTTTAATCAACTTTCTCATAATTCAATTGTGTTTTTCTAGATTTATTTCTTCTAATTTGATTGGAAGATTGATTAGATGATCTAGACTTATGGGTTGTAAGCTTGAGAAAGATTAACCTATTCATTGGACTTAAAAAGTATGACTATAACTTTTATTAAGTTAGAAAACTAATAAAATTTGGGTAATCATTTAAGAGTTACTTAATAAATATGTAGATAGATAAGTTAGATAGGGATATCAATTTGCATATGTTTGCATAACATCTCATTCGATGCTTGTTAGAGGTAATGAGATTAATGTTAAATTCTTTGATTAATAAATTCATAAGAATAGTTGTTAATAACAAAAGCATGAAGAATATGAAAAAAGTAAAGTGAAATCAATACCATAGACCCATTTACAATAGATTTTTCACCTATTTAATTTGTTGAATTTTTAGTTTAAATGTCTTTAATTTCATTAATAAAATTAGTGTTAAAATTAATTTAGATAAAATTAGGTTATTAGCATCATAGTAATTAGCAGTAATTTAGAAAATCAATTCTTGTGAGAACGATACTTCTCATCATTTTATTACTTACTCATGATCCGTACACTTGTTGTTAATATTTGCATGTGTTTAATTTTACAAACAACTACTGATTTAAAAAAATAATTGAAAACAAAACTTAAAAAAGTTTTACATATCAAATTATTGTGATAGTTAAGACTTGATATGCATAATTTTAAAACATTATTGATTTAAAAAATAATTGAAAAAAATAAAATACTACTTGCAAATAATAATACGGCATGTTGGCAACTATTATTATTATTTACATATATACATATATATTTGACATGAAAGGGGGATTCGAACTTGAAATCTCCACTAAAGTAAGATATATATGTTATCAACCTTTTACCGTTGACCGTTAATACAAGTACAATATAACAACAATTGTTAATCCTTTATCATTTTATAACCAATGAGGTCGGAGCCAAAACAAACTCCTTGTTAGAAAAAAGGGGTATTTTATATTATTTTTTATATAGTATTTTTTATTTTTAAGATTGAGTGACAAAAATAGGTGAAAATGGACATGATTAATTAAAAATATAGAAAAAACATTGTTCATATTTTGTGAAGAAAAGTAAAAAAAAATTGTGTTTTTATTATTTTACCCTTTTTCTCAACAGTTCTCCCTTTAAAAACATACTATCATTTGTAAAATAATATATATATTATTTTTATTTTTTACTACAACAAATGTGTTGCAAAACTCCTTGCTCTTAAATTTTTGTTAGCTAATAACTAACAAATATATTTTAAAATTTTAAAATATTAAAAATAAAACACAATTTTTTTTATTTAGGTAAGACTATTTCATAATTAACATTTTACTATCAGAATAATATATAATAAAATTACATCTCATTTCTCATTTTCCCTCTCTCTTTCTTCTTTCACCATTGTTTTTCCTAACGCGAATAAATTGTCTATAAAAGAAAAAACCCACCAATATACGAAAAACAATAAACTTAATGGGACCTGATCTGAAGTATGCTATGAAAAACAACTTCTCACCCCACCAATTACTTTACAATTGAGATTAAATAACATTACTTGAAATGCTTCAAAAAGTTTTAGCCATCTTAGGCTTTGCAATAATTTGGAAATGATATGTATATGTATGCATAAACAAATATGTTTACTTATTTTAATTGAGTATTTGAAATAAAAATTTTGAGATAGATCATCATTGATAATAATGGAAAAATATTGGTAGATAGAATTTAGGTGGTCTTTTTTTAAAGGGAAATATTTCTTAAAGATAGAAAGTTTTTGTGCATTAAAGGGTGCATGTATGTGATTGTGTATATGTTGAAAATTTTAAAATGTATGTCCAACATATATTACGTAGCGGAATAAGACAATATAATCAACATATACATACTATAACTGAATCAAAAACAGTACAAGAATCGAATATATACCCTTGTAGATGATTTAGTAAAGATTGTTGAACTTTGAAGCCTTTTGAGCTCACAATGAAGTCCTCTTTTGAACAATTATAGACTCTAATATTTGCTGGGATTAGACTAGTTGGAATGGTAGCTTTTGATTAGTATTTCGTGCAAGAATCAAACTATGTTCAATACTTGAATTAGTTCGTGCATCAAATGTTTAAAGATTGAGTTTAGGGACTAAAATGTAGCTTTCTCAAAGTTGCCATTTTCTCTCAAAATGATTGCACGATTTTTTTCATTCTCTAATCTATTCCTCTAATAAATGAACTGTTTCATTTGTTATATCTAGAGTAGGATTTTATGTAGACACATATCCATCATGTGGCCAACCATTGACCATGCAATATAATGCATGAATGACAAATGTCACTTATGTTATCCATGCAAACACTTTGTATGGATGACATTTGTAACATGCAACTCTATGCATGCTACCATTTGTCACACAAATGGCTATGCATAGATGTCATTTATGCAATTTTACTTTTTCATGCAATAGGGATCTGTTTACAATATTTACAAACTATGTTTCTCACTTTCTAAATATTTCCTAAAACATATCTTACTTTCTGAAACCTTCATGGATCGATCTGTACAATTTATACTACTACCCCAATACTCAATGAGTATACTTCATATTGTGAGACTCTCTAAGTTCACACCCTCTTTCTTATGAAATATTTTTATAAATCCGTGAATGATGCTATACACATATGTTACGAATATTATAGAACGGCGCATTGAACTATATAAGTTGAGGTCAACCATATCCATATAATCCATTCGTCACCTATATCCTTGGAAGAGCAGAGATATAGATCATTACCGTCAAATCTCTATATGTTCGACCATGAATTTATCTTCAGATATGTATTTTTCTAAACAATATCCGCAAACTCTTTTGTGATATTCTTTAACCCTATAAAAAAACTCTTTTTCGAGATTTATACTTGTGCCCACAAGGCTTTCTAAAATATAATCTTGAAGCATCATGATATACAACTCACTCATATAAGCTGACAAATCCAATATCTACGCATACCGAACTCCATGAGCATCGAACCATACCCAGCAGCATTGAGTGGTCAAACCATAAAAGGTATTTGATATGCGTAGAACCAAAGTATGGTAAATTACTCACAAGCCCACTGTGGCGCTCGAGTCAAAGGATTATGAATACTACTCAACCCAAGAAAACTCTCTATTGATAGCTTTATAGGATGTCTATTGGAGGTCCTCGTGAGTTTGTTCAGTATCCAATCCTTACTGAATACCTGTATGCCTATACGGACTTCCGCTAAGTCCATAATCTGCTAAAACTAACCAGTTGAATAATTTAGTTATAGACATATACTAATTTAAAAGGAATATCGATCGATCCGTGTCGGTAACCATGGATCAAGAACGATGTTTTCGAGAATATATTGTGCAATGACATTTCTTAGCACTATTTGTAACTCTTTGCAACTACGTCATTACTATATTATTCTTAGATCTTTATTCCTATTTCAAATAAGGTTTTAACTCTTTAGAATTGCTAACTTTAGTGTTGGCATAAACTTTTTTACATCAGATCTAAACTCCTTTATATTTACAATGTCTGAAAAGTTACAAGTTTCTTACCATATAATTATGTGTTAACGATTATTATTGAAATGTTTATTGTATATCGGAATGGTACGTAAGCACCATCTCCAACAAAAAGATGATTTTGTAAGAACTTAAATATATGATCTATTATGCATAAAACTACAATTACATATGATTAAATGCAAAAATAAAGGAATCATTTTCTAATCTTCAACCATGACTGCAGTAATTTGAACAGTAAGCTTGAAAACATTTTTTGGATCTTCTAAGCCCTTCACAAACTTTCAATAATGGTGCATGTTCTCAAAAAATCGATATGTAATCTATAGGGGCTTAGGGACCAAAAGGCAAAATAAAGCTCTATTAACTCCTTCCATCAAGGAGTTAATATAGAGGTTGTGGACAATTTTTCACATGATGAAAGTTATAAGCATTATGGTTTTCAACTGCTAATGGAAGTTACCAACATGTGAACCATATAGCCAACGTGAAATATTATATTTTCTCACTTGGTCCATATGCTCGATATAGAATCAAAATTCCATTATCTCTTATATTTAGGAAATAAAATAAATGAATCATAGTGACAAGTCCTCCAAAAACAAGTATTATATTCTATGTATTACAACTTATTATATTTCTTAAAACTTAGCCCATATTTGATAATATTACTTAATTAATACACCCTATGTTCATTCTAGGTCTAATCAACAGTGATGTTTCTCAAAATAAATGATATGCACAAAATATGAGAAAACGTCATAAGCAAATAAGAGTTGTAATTATATATAACATCATCAATACAACAAAAATCATATAATGGAACCAAGACTCATTCTAACTACATAATCCTTGAATCTCAATGGTGGCATGCCTTTTGTCAAAGGATCAACGATCATCAATTCAGTACTAACATGTTCAATGACTACTTTTTTAACACGTTCCCTTATGGCTAAATACTCAATGTCAATATGTTTACTTTGACTTTCATTCTTTTTATTTTTAGCTGATGAACACTTGAAATTACACATTTAATAAGAGTTTTACATGATTATTTTGTATTACTAGTGTATTTAATTTTCTTAACTTAAGTATGTTTACAATATTGTACTTAATTATCTTATAACTATTTTGTGGCAGGTTTGGTAAAATGGGCATAACTTTCTACCTAAAGATCCAATTGAGGTGATTCTTAATCTTGTGTAGAGCTGACTCAATGGGCTAACATATTGTATTTCACAAAGCATTGGAAATTCGAGTGTTTAGAGGGTGAAAATTGGCCTAGAATAGAATTGATCTGCAGTACAGGCCCAGTTTGAACAGTTATCAGTATTTGGCCCATAACTATAGAAATACGTATCCAATACGTATGAGATCATTCAATTTGGAAATATAAGAGACTTATCTACAACTTTTATATTTTGAGTGACAGCTAATTCGGATCACATCAATTCCAAATTGGATAATCAAGTGGGTGCCCAAGTGATAATGAATGCAAATTATTTTGCCACCATTCTTGACTTTCATCAACCAAGTGGTTCCCTCCAAATTTGTCTCGATTTATCCATGTTTTTCTATAAATAGGTGGCTTGTTTATGCCTAAAGAATGTAATTAGAAAGTTAGAATTTAGTTCAAAATACTTTTCCTTTGTATCCATTTCCTTGTACTATTATTTCTCTTGTTTACTATTAAGTCATGTTATTTCTTCTTCCATTTCTTTTCTTTTCATTTAGTTTTATTATGTCCAAATAATTTTGTTTAAGCTAAGGTGAAAGGGTGAAGCTCTTGGCAAGGTAATAAGATATGTTTAATATTTATTCATGAATTTAATGCTTCATTTTTAAGTTATGCAAATTTATATATGATGTATTTATTTTGTTTGTAGAATTAATACCCTTTCTTCTAAAGTGGTGATTCTTGATTTATTATTGACAAACTTAATACTTGACACAATAAATTCTTGAAACCATTTACAAGATTTGGTTTATATAACCTTTCTTGTAAAGTGGGAGTCTTGATTTATTGTAGATAAATATAAAGATTGGCATAATAAATACTTGAACCCATTTATAAGATTTGGTGTATAATAATTGAAAGAAATAAATACTAATCAATATATAAATGATGATGAACGTTAATTGTTATATTTTTCGGTTGGAACCTCCTTTGTGAGAGGATTCCAATTGAGTTATAAAAAAATAAAAAGTTAAATATATTCTTATTTCTTATGCCAAGAGTGAATCTCCATAACCTTAGCTTTTTATTTGAATTGGTTAATTGAAATAATATTTACAAACATCTTATACTGCATTAATTATCTTTAAAGTGTTTATAATTTTTAATTTTAATTCTACTTCCCTGTGGATCGACCCCGTTCTCATCGGGTTATTTATTACTTCGACAATCCTGCACTTGGGAATAACTTCTATATTCTGGACGTGTCATTAGCCATAAAGACAGCAACTGAATTGTCGCAATATATCTTCAATGACATGAAAATTAGATCCACAATTCTAAGCATAAACATTAAACTTTTTGACCAAACACCATGTGAAGTAGCCTCAAAATATGAAATAAACTTAGCCTCTATAGTGGAAATAACAGTCAAAGTTTGCTTTGTACTCTTCCAAGATATAGCTCCATCGGCTAATATAAAAATATATTCAAATGTTGATTTACGTGAATCAACACAACTAGCAAAGTTTGAATTCGAGTAGCCAATTACTTCTAAAATATCAATCCGCCTATATATAAGCATATAATTTTTTGTTCTTTGAAGTTACCCAATCAATTTCTTTGCAACTCTCTAATGGTCTATAACCGAATTATTCTGATATCTTCCTAACATTCCCACAGCAAATATAGTGTCAGATCTTATGCAAACCTGAGCATACATCAATCTTCCAACAATAAAAGCATATGGAATGTTGGTTTTTTATTCCTTTCAAGATCATTTTTCAACATTTGTTCTAATTAAATTGGTCACCCTTCATAATGTGTGCTACAGTTGGTGAACAATTCTTCATACGAAATCTCTCTAAAACCTTATTGATATAGGTTTCTTGAAACAAATCCAAGATACCTTGAAATCTGTCCGTATGAATTTTAATGCTCATGACATAAGATGCATCACCTATATCCTCCATATCAAAATTTTTAAAGAGAAATTATTTCTCCTTATACAACAAATCTTTATCATTAGTTGCAAGTAAAATATCATCCACATATAAAACAAGAGAACAGATCTTACTCCCATTGATCTTCTAGTATATACATTGATCTATGATATTCTCTACAAATCTAAATGAAGAGATGATATTGTGGAATTTTAAATTCTATTTATGAGAGGCTTATTTTAATTCGTATATGAATTTCTTAAACTTATATACCAAATGCTCACCATTACTAAAAGAGAATCCTTCTGATTGTTTCATGTAAACCCCATCTTCTAAATCTCCATTGAGGAAAGCCATTTTCACATCTATTTGATGCAATTCCAAATTAAAATGAGCAATTAATGACAAAATCATACCAATGTAATCTTTCTTAGATACAAAAGAAAAGGTCTCCATGTAATCGATTTCTTCTTTTTGAGTGAATTCTTTAATAATGAGTCTTACCTTATATCTTTCAATGTTTCCTAATGAGTCTTTCTTTGTCTTAAAGACCCATTTGCAATCTATTCCATTAGATTTCATAGAATTCATCTCATATTTTATAGTATCATATTATAATTTTGATTCATTATAACTCATGACTTGTGAAAATATTTCAAGATCATTTTCGGCTCTAATGCTATAGTTAGATTCTTGCAGATACACAATGTAATCACTAAAAATTACTGACCTTTTTGCTCTAGTAGATCTTCTTAATATTGTGTCAACATACTCCTAAGAGGCTTGTTATTCAACTAATTGCTTAACCATCTCCGGTAATTCCTGAACAACTTAATCTACTAAGTTATCATCAGTAGCTTGTGGAATCTCAATGATTGGTTGCTCAATACCTATTTGAATTTGAAGGGTTGTGAATAACAATAAATCTACTACTTGAAGTGAAAAGTTGAGAATCTGCATGATCTTTCTATCTTCTAAATTTAATAATTGTTCATCTAAATTAAGATTATTTGGCTTTTTTATGTATTTTATTCTTATTTTGTAGTTTGGAGTCAATGGAGCAAATAAGGATAAAACTTTAATAGAAATAAGCCAAAAAATCAAACTGCTATAGTAGATTACTACAGTAATTTGCTATAGTACCAGTGGCATAGAGCCAAAAGACGAGCACCCACGGTGCTAAAAATAGTGTGTACAGCACTTAACGCCCAAAATCCAGCTTCGCGATGCTGTGTAAATAGTAATGCATAAACATTAACTTGTGAAGATTAATCATAATCTAGCTTCTATTTGATGTTTTACCTTAATTTAAAGATATAAACCTATAAATAAAAGGGTCAAAAACCCTAAAGAAAAGAAATCAAGAGGAAAGAGAAAAAGAGATAGAAAGAGTAATTTTTAGAGAATTAAGAAGATTGTAGAAAAATTAGTTTTATCTCTTCAAATCTTCATCTTTTCAGTTTTTTATTATTTTTACAATGTTAATCTTGATAAGCTCTAGAACCATTTATTTCACTATGACCAAAGTTTTATTTCTAGGGTTAGATTATTGAACCTAATATGTAGTTTAATTTTGTTAATTCTTAGTTTATGAACTTAATACATTATAATTGATTCATTCTATCTGATTTTAATGCTTTCATGATATCTGGTCATTATTATTAATGATTGAGAAACTATGATGAACTTGACAAGGAGATTCATGTGTTTAGCCTAGGATACTTTGATGCATGATCATAGAGTAACAACTATAAGTTTAATGTAGAGTAGACATATACCTAGATGGTATGTATGGTTTGATTTAGACCTAGTCTTAATGAATTACATTCTTTTTATTACCATAGATATATAGGTAGTTGTTAGAATGCGTAATATAGCCACTCGACCATCAACAGAAGATTGTGATGAGATTAGAGTGTAGACAATCAATATGCATTAATGGATTAACTAAAAGGTTAATGATTTTAATGCAATATTAGGAAATAAGTCAAAACCCTAGATTGTTATTAATTTGTGAATTCAACTCTTTATTTATTTGCTGTTTAAGTTTAGTTTAATTTGATAAAACTAGGTTAATTTTTTTAATTTCAAATTTTAATTTTTCTGAATAAAAGTTAAGTAGTTATAATTTTAGTACTTGATTGAAAGAATTAGATTGTATAGTCCCTATAGGAATAATATTTGGACTTAAATCCTATATTACTTGATACGATAACGTGCGCTTATGCCTAGCTACTAAAGTATACAATCAGAGATGAACAATAAAATTTGTAACCTTTAAACCTTTCAACATATCTAATGAAATACCCACTAATGGTTTTTAGGTTCAGTTTCTTGTCTTGTGAGTTGTAAACTCTTACTTTAGATAAGTATATCTAAATGTGTATATGTCGTAAATTCGGTTTCCAACTTTTTCATAACTCAAATGATGTTTATAGGACAGCCTTGATTAGAACTTGATTCAATATATATACTACAATTTTAAGAGCTTCAATCCATAAGGATTTAAGAACATTGGAGTTACTAAGCATACTCTGCACTATGTCCAATAATGTTCAATTTCTTCTTTATGCTATACTATTTTGGTCTGGGGAACTAGGCATGGTGTATGGGGCAACTATCCTATGCTCTTGAAGAAACTTCGCAAATGGACCAATTGCTTATCCATCATTAGTATATCTACCATAGTATTCCTCATTTCTATCTATTTTCATGATCTTAATTTGCTTCATGCATTATTTCTCTATTTCAGTTTTAAATACCTTAAAAGCATCTAATACTTTATTCTTATTATAAAGCAAGTAAAGATACATATATCGTGAGTAATTGATAGGGCATAATTATATAAAATATTTTATCCTCTTAAACTTAATGTTTGCTCAATTTATCATAATAATTTGGCAATTTATGCATGTTAATGTTGCTTTATAGGTTTAAAGACTATGAGCACGAAAATACTAAAAATCAAATGCGAACGGAGCTGTTTAAGATAAAAATCTGAGAAGGACCAAAATGCTAAAAAACATAAAAAGTGATTATAAATAATGCCCAGTGTACAGTACATATAAATAGTATTTTAGGGATATTGTTCATCCAGAAATCTAGGTCCCAGCGCCGCAGCATCAAAATCTAGTGCCGTAGTGCCCAATTCTAGAAAATTTCTAGTTTTGATGAACACTATCAAACAACATATATGAACAGTTCATATGAATAATATTTATAAATAGTGACTATAAACAGTACATTTAAGCAATATCGTGAACAGTGTCCTTGAGTCACTATTCATCCTAAATGCAAGTCTTTTAAGGTAGAAAATATTGACTTTTTAGGGTAAAATTAGCCTTATTCTTTGTTCCCCTAAACCTATAAAACAATCATTATTCACCCATTTTGAAGGAGAGTAGCTTGAGGATGAGATTAACACTTTATTTTAGAATTTGGATCAAGATTCAAAAGCTTGGAGAAAGGATTTCTGAACCAACCAAGAACATCACTATAGAACACAAGATTTCTTCATCTTTCTATATTTGTAGTTTATTTCATACGTATTTCTTCCTCATGCTTGTTAATATTGTTTCAAAACTATATTTATTATCATGGGTTAATCTTTTATAACTAGGATTATAATTTGAACTTAATATGTATCTTGGATTGATTATTTATCCTTAGTCATTGTGTCATTATTGATCATTATTGGATTGTTCAATCTATTGAGTGCTTAATGCTTCTAATGACATGACAATGTATTATATTAAGTTGGGAACCTTAATGAGCTTGGAAAGTGAAATTTTGTGTTGGACATTAATAGATTGATATATGATTATTATGTAAAAACATGAGTTCTATAAGAGATAGGAATATACTCATATGGCTATATAACCATTTATGGAACTTACTCTTGATAAATCTCAATTCAATATAATTATCATAGGAATAGATAATTGATTGATTGAGGTATAATAACTTGACCATCAAAAGAGACTTGTGAATACATTAAAGTTTCTGGTTAACAATTCATATTGATAAATTAAAGGTAACAATTAAATTAAAGTGTAGTATTGAGAGATAATTGTAATCCTAGACATTTATTGAAAAATTGGAGTGTTAAGATCATTTCCTTGTTGTTTCTATCATTAGTTTGATTCTTTAGATATCAACACATTGAAATACCATTAGTTTGGATAAGAGTAGAATGACATAATTTTAGTATTTAGCAAGCAATAATAATAATTCCTTGTGGGAATGATACTTTACTTATTATATATTACTTGTTGCGATAACGTATACTTGTGTTAATTTATGTTATACAAAATACATAACAGTAATTATCTATAAAAGAAATAAGTATTTCCAACCATTAGAGTCCATATCTAGACTAAAATATTCGAATGTATAATCTCTAATATGTCTGAACTCCTCTTGGCACTTTTCTTAGACTTGTTGGTCTGCTTTTCCTTAATGCAATCCATACAAGTGTCAAAATTAGTAAAATTTATAGCACTGAGTGAAAGTGCATTGTGCGTAGGGTGAGTGTGTATATTTTAATTTTTTAATTACACATCACACATGCATAATTAAATGCAACGGAAAATAAATAAACATCTCATTACACTAATGAGATTTTAGAAAACTCACATTTGAAGTGTGCTTTACACAATTTTAGTTTAGGACTCAATGGGATCCTTTGAGCTAGAACAGTAGCTTCCTATTCTCACTGGATTATTTTACCAGAAGCAACACTTGCTTCTCAAAATTCGTTTGAACATTATAACTATTTTATGAGTTATTAACTTGCAAATCATTTTCTTACAAACAAATTCAAAAAGATAGCTTCAATTTATAGGCATGAATGCCTTACATTCGGTTAATAATATTTAAAAAAGTATGTATTTTGCATTGTCATGCTTCTTTAAAAAGATGAAAAGCCATTAAACATGTGCTGGCCGTATATGGGAATGATAAGTATCCAAAACATTTTATTTAAGGCCAACACATGCTTAATTGCAAGCATAAGAAAATATGCTTTCATTTGCCAATTAATTGGCCAAATGAGAAGCAATTCGATACCTTTTGAAACTTAAGTTAACATGCCACCTCATGCTAATTTAACTTAAATTTATTTGGCCATTATTATAATGCCAACTTTTGTTATGCTTTTAATTTGGCCGATTGATTTGGCTAAAGGTTTCATTTGTTTTGCCAAATTTAATTATTAACACTTAATAATTAAATGGACTAAATAAAACATACTATGTGTTATGTCCTTACAAATTAATGGCATGACATGTGACCTTTAATAGAAATGATAAAGTGGCAAGTCTCATTTATCGTGATCTCGGGCTTAACACTTAAACTCTATGATCTTTCTGAGAGACCCTGAAATAATTTTGAATTTTTGAGAACTTCCCATATTGAACTATTCAATTCGATGCGCTACCTTAGTGCATAATAAGTATATTTCATATAGTGAGACTCGCTAGGTTCATATCTATTTTGTCTTATGTAACTCTTCTGTAAGTCCACAAATGATGCCCCACATACATATTATAAAAATATAAAAATAGCCTGCCGAACCATACATGTTAAGGTTAATACATATTCGTATAATTCATCCATCATTTATATCCTAGAATAGTAGAGACATAGATTATCATCGTCAAGTCTCCTTATGCTCAACACTAGAACTTATCTCCAGATTTATATTCCCATAAACAATATCTGCAAACACTTTGTGATATTATTTCTTACACGAAAAATATTTTTTCTGGTTGTATTACTTTTGGCCATAAAATTTTCTAGAACACAATCTTGGATTATCTGGATATACAACTCACCCATATGAGCTGATGAATCCCATATCTACACACACTAGACTCTATACGTATCAGACCATACCTAGCGACACCCAGCAATCAGACTATAAAAGGTCTCTGACATGTGTAGAACCTAAGTATAATAGATCACTCACAAGTCCACTATGGTACTCAAGTCAAGAGACCACAAATACTATTCAACTCAAAATGATCATCTATTGATGGCTTTATAGGATGTCTGTTAGATATTCTAATTGAGCATGTTCAGTACTCAGTCCTAACTGAATACCCGTATATCTATACGAGCTTCCACTAAGCTCATGGTCTGCTCAGATTAATTATCTAGACCATCCAAAGATAGATATACACCGATCTACATTAAATGAGGTTTCTATCGACAGACCCGCATTAGTAAAAATAGACCAGGAACATAACATTTAAAAACATACTTGCACAATGATATTTCTTAGCACTATTTACAACCTTTGCAACTATGTCATTGCTAGTATACGTTTTTGTCCCATTTCAGACAAGGCTCTAACCTTTAAAATTTGCTGACTCTTATAACCTATTAACTCTTAGCAGTGCTAACTCTTAGCACTTATAACTCTCAACGTAGTTAACTCTTAGCAATAGTCCAAACTCTTTTGAACCAGATTTAAACTCCTTTAGATCATACAATGTCTGAAGTGTTACAAGCATCTTACCATATATATTTAATATTAACGATATTGTTCAAAATGCTCATTGTATAAATATTAAATATTAAATATTCATACAATATTATAATGGCATGTAAATACCTATTCCAATATTAAGTACTCCTTCATCTACTAATATTTTAATTCTTTCTATGGAGATATGTCATCATCTCTAATGCTATAATATAGAGGAGTCTTTAGTCATAACACATCTTTTAATGCCAATATGAACATACATTCAATTATAAGAGGTATTATTTTATAAATTAATGTTGAATAGGCCATTAGACAATGCGATTTGTAATATAAATTAAACAAATCATCTGAAAAGTTAAATAAAATATCCTAAAGTACAAGTTTTGAAATTGAAATTAATTTTTTTAAAAAAATTGGAATGTAAAAAGTCTTATATATATATATATATAAACCATTATTTAAAGTGAAACAATAGGTTCCAATTGTCTCCATAGGTGAATGCATCTTATTTCCTAAATAGATATAATGTTCACTTCCCACTAACTTCCTTAGGTTTTGCAAACCTTGTAAAAAATTCAAAATGTAGATTGTAGAGCCATAATTAATCCACTAAGTGTTATGATTAACATTAACCATCTTAGATTCATAACAAATAAATGAGATTGTATTACTTTTCTTCTTAATCCATTTCTAAAACTTTGGGCAATTCTTCTTCATGTGCCCTTTTTTTTTTACAGAAGCAGCACTTAGATTCCTTCTTAATGTCAGATTGAGGAGAATGAAGAGGCATTTTACTTTTCCTTTCTATTTGGCTGTCTCTATTCTTTCATTGTGTTGTCATAAATGCACTTTCACCCAATTTTATCACCAACCTCCCTTTCTCTTGGACACCCATGACCATAAGTTCATTAAGTGACCATTTATTCTTATGTATATTGTAAGAGATTTTGAAGGGTCCATATTGACGTGGAAGAATGTTAAGTCTATGACATACAAGAAATATTTTGGACATATCAACAACCTCAAGAATTTTTAACTAAGCTACTATATCCCTTATCTGCATAATGTGCTTACACATACCTCTAATACTAGTGATCTTTAAAGATAAAAACTTCATAATTATGGTGTTGACAAGTGCTTTATCTAAAGTTTCAAATTGCTCATCAATAGCCATTAGTATTACTCAGACATTATTATGTTGATCGACTAAATCACGTAAACTAATAGAGATCTTGGTCTTTATGAACATAGACTAAGGCGATTAAACCACTCCCATCGTTAATAAAGATCAATATTAGCTGGAGTGTTGGTTTCACTAATAACATATGGTTCATTCTTCTTATAACATAATTAATTTCCATCCACCTCAAATGAAGAGGGATTTTTTATTTCCAAACCTTATAGTTATCACCTTTCAATTTGAGAATATCACATTTGAAATCAGAAAAATTTGCAGGTTGTACAACTGCACAAACTTAAATTATGTTACAAAATTGAGACTAATAAACAAATATCATATTTTATCAATGTAAATCATGTTGTATAAATATGAATCAAATAACATAAAAGTTGCTTGTGAGCCAAATTTATAATTCAAGCAAATTCATACAAAAATTTATGATAAAACTATCAAATTATGTATCAATTCCTAATTTCTATAAGTAAATTAGGAAAATAATTTGATATTTTATTCTAATTAATTATATAAATATAACAAAAAAATTATAGGATAAAATTTATTATATTAAATATAATTAACTACAATTTATATCTTTGTACTATATGTGATCCTAAAAATATTTAATATAAAATTTTACATAATTAAAAATGTTATAACTAATCTTTAATTAATTAAAATTTTATCGATCACTAGACATTAATATATACAAATAAAAATTATTCATACTATTTATAATAAAAATATATATAAATAAACAATAATTATAAAATATATATAAATAAGATTTAATACAAAGTTAACACAATTTTATATAGCATAGAATAACAATAAGCATGGTCTTTGCTCAATGGTTAGTGAGGCCTTTAAAATGCTCAATGTCCTGGGTATGATTCCCAGATTTAGTGCTCAAAACTTTTTTTTTATATTAAATGTAAATAAAATATTAAGCATGTATAAAACAACATATCAAAAAGGTCTTAGCCTAAATGAATAAGGCGCTGGTTCAATATTTTGAGGTTCTAGGTTCAATTCTCATGCCGAGTATTCATTTATTTTTAATTCAGAACTAAAGTAGTATTAATTAAATAATTTAAATGTTCATAACAACACCAAAACAAGTCTCAGCTCCATTGTAAAGTGTGTGTTTATAGCCTTTGAGATCACGAGTTTGATTTCCATGACGTGCGCCCTTTGTTTTGACAAATTTCTGGATAGAATGTCATTTTTGTTCTTATAAAAAAAATGACATATCTGTTGGAGTTGTCTTCAACCTCCAGTTGGGTTGACCGACCCAAATGTCGAGTCAGTTGGACTCGTTTCAAACTTGTTTCAAAAATTGACTATTTTTAGACTTTTCAAACATTAATTTCAACATTTTAAATTGCAAACATGCTCAAAAAAATTCTAATGATTTCCAACATCATTTATCAACAAATTACCTAAAAATTTATCCTATAATCAAATCAAAATTTTTGTGTTTTATGTTTGTACTATCTAAACACAACAAGACAAAGTTAAACATACTCTAATATCAATTATAAGAACTTAAATATATGATTTACTATGCATAAAACTACAATTGCATATGATCAAACACAAAAATAAAGGAAACACTTTCTAACTTCCAGCCATTGATACAAGAATTTAGATAACAAGCTTGAAAACCTTTTTTAAGATCTTCTAAACCTTTCATAAACTCTCAATTATGGCACTTATTTTAAAAAAATTGAGATGTACTCTATAAGGGCTTAAGGACCAAAAACTAAAATAAACTCATATTAACACCTTCCATCAAATAGTTAATATGGAGGTTAAAGGTATTTTTTCTAACTAATGAAAGTTACAAACATTAGAGTTTTTGAAAGACCGTATAACCAACGTGAGATATTACGAATTTATGATTTATTTGAGAAAGGAGAAAAATAAAAATTTTGAAAAGACAAAAAAATGAAAGCTCTGATGATATTGTTGAGGTGCGTGAGAGAGAGAATCAAAATCTTAAAGACATTTTGTGATTTTTAAAATTGTTTACCTTAAAATAATATATATTTAAAATTTTAATTTAGTGAATAAATTTAAGAGTTCAAATAACTCCCACCTTTTTTTTTAAAGGATATTTACTTACATGTTTGCTAAGATTTTAATTAAGTATTTTTAGTTGGCTTTACCAAAGCGTAGTAAAGGCAACTTGTTCATGGACAATGAAACATGTTAATGAAATGGAAGCTCTCAATTAACTTGAAATAATTGTATGGGGTTGGGGAATACGAAGAATTAGATTGTGGAGTTTGCTCGAAGTGAGAGCCCCTTGTTTTTGTTTTTGGGCTTCTCGTCTCTCGAGGCTTTGCACCAAATTTGTGAAGCTCACATCCACATATCTCATGAATCCCATATTGTAGTTTCCACCAAAGACCCAAATGATGAATGTTTCACTTACATCATATATAAAACAAATATATATATATATATATATCCAAATACCATCAGCAATCACCAAAAATTTACCAAATCACTAAAACTTAGAAGTTCTCTTCTCTCTCTCTCTCTTTCTTTAAGAATTGCGTGGTCTGCCTTCAAACCTCTCAATGCTTACTATGTGACATCCAACGGGTTTACAAATTCACTCATTTTCACTTTTTAACTTGTTCTCTTCCAAAACCCTCTTCTACTCTTTCTCTCCCTACCAAATACTTAATTCCTTCATCTCTCTCTCTCTCTCTTTATATATATACAAACACAGCCTTTGTTTCTTATTCAAAGTTCTTCTAGCTAAGGTTATTTCTTGCTTTACTTCCATCCAAGTTCCTCTCTTTTTTTTTTTTTTTCTTTTTTACTTGTTTTGGTCGTGTCTTGAATAATTAAGTTGCTAAGTTCTTCTAATCTGGGTTCTTAATTAATATTTATTTAGCAGGTTTCTTATTAGCTAGCAATGGTGATGATGGGCTTGGAGAGGTTGATGGTGACCTTGAAATCTAAGATAAGGTCACTGAAGATGAAGAAGCCTTATGACAAGATTGAAAAGAGTGAGAGCATGAGAGTTGAAATAAGAAGCAGGAAGGCTCGCAAGCTCATTAAAGAGACTCTCAAAATTGCTGACTCTCCCAAGAGCAAAACTTTTGCTTTCTGAATATCATCATCAGTTCTCAACATATCAAATGATTGAGTATTGTGAACAAAACTTGACTACCTCTTCTCTTTGCTCATGTAATTATGTTGTTGTTTTTTTTACCCTTAATCCACATGGTTTATAAAAAGATAAGGGTTTTCGTCTAGCTCATTTAGCTGTGTCTTCATTCTCTCTCTCTCTCTCTTTCTTCACGTTTTCTCTATATCCAAGTTTCCATATCAACAACATATGGTCTATATCCCAATTTCCTTCTCTCTCTCTCTAATCTTGCTCTATTTACAAGTGAATAACACAGATTAATCCTTAAACTCTAATACAAGTTTTGTCTCAACCCATTTGACAAGTGATGTAACTCTAAATGCTTACTTAATTGACTACTACTTGACACTTGTCCCAATTGATTGCCCTTTATTCCAAGTTCAAGGGACCCAATCCAAAGCTTTAAGGTGTTTTGTTAAGTAAAGCATGCTTATTACATCATAACATACTAAATACAATGTTTTATGATAGTTCGAAAATTAGAGATTGGGTACCGTTTGTGTTTGGTCCAATTCATATATATCAATATAATCCCAACCAATACCATTACTCATTTCATGAACACTATTTTTCAAAGTGCCCAACATAATTTAACAAGTCAAAATCTGGGTTCCTCATCCACACAAAAAAGAAAACCAAATGCTTTGTTTATAGGATCTTTCATGTCAGCAGTCAATCGAAGTTTGGCCAGAAAGGATGAATTATAAAATAAGAACAAAGAGTAACAAAAAAGAAAATGGCTACCTGCAGTATCTTTCAGATTAAAAGTAACAAAATGTCAAATATGAGGCAGAGGATGGAAGGCAAAAGAAAGTTGGTCACAATGTGGCCAATTTGTCTGCACATGAAAAATGAAAGCTGCTTATGAATTGATATGTCTGATGAAAAGCACTTCCACTATAGGTTCTTTTTTGTGGCAAAGAAAGAATGTACAAAAGTGTCTAAGTGACAAAGAAAGGGAGTGTTAGGAGTCAGAAATTCCTAATGATTCTATTCTTATTGGTACATCCAGCTAGATGTGAGATTAAAATAACTAAAAGGAAGTGCAAATCTAGTGCAAGTGATGCAAGAGCTTTTATTAAATTATCACATTAGGGGGTTCATTAGAAGCTTTAAAATTATTAGATAGTTGTTGTTGGGCTTTTTATTTAACAGAAAGAGTTTCTGCTTTTGAGTCAATGGATTAGCCTTAATTTGCTTTATTTCGATGTGTCAGAGGTTAACTGATCTTGACTTGTGGATCTCGTTTTAGTAGGGTATAATATATTGTTGTAGCATAAAATTGTTTTGCTTCAAATATTATCTGTAAAAGAATTAAGATCCTATGCTTATTTTAATTGCTGAAAAGTTTTATCATTTATGGTAATTAATAGTAGTCTCAACTATCAAAAATAAGCTTCCACAAAAAAAAAAAAAAAAGAGGAAGGAGGAAATTAGTTGTCATTAAGTCGAAATTTACTTGCGCCTGCTCGCGCGTTGATTAGGCTCTGACTATGAATATTTATTGACAACATAATAAAAGTATCTTCTAAAATATGGTGAGCGACCATAATTTTACATATTTATAAAAAATTTATATCTATAAATTTATATTTTTAAAATTTTTGTGCCTTCACATTTGACCTCTTAGGTTAGTGTGTCGGTTAAGAAGTGAATTCCTTTATCGAATCTAATTATAACAACATTCCTTTTTTTATAATGGTTATATAATTTGCATATTCATATTTTTTTATGCCTTCACATTTGACCTCTTATATTAGTGACCTCTTATGTTAGCGTGTCAGCTAAGAAGTAAATTTTTTTATCAAATTTAATTATAACAACATTCTTTTTTTTTTTTATAATGGTTATGCAATTTGCATATACATATTTTTTTTTCAATAAATATGCTTTAATTTTTGTTGATTGTTTTAATTTAATACTTATTTAAAATTTTATAATTTGTACCACTCAAATTTAGATTTAAAGTGGTTGCTTTGTTAATTTTAGTCCTTCTTAAAGTTACTGATTTTATCTTAGAATATGTATTTGTTTTATGACAAGAAAGAATAAATTTCACCTAAAGTTTACTTTATTAGGGTAGTCAATCGTTTGTGTCATAGGTCCCTATACTTTATTTGTTATAATCTTGATTGAAAAAGTTAAAGTTAAAGCATTTGAAGTATATGCATAATATGATACTGTGGTATTCTTTGTGTAAATTTCTACACACAAAAATTTATGATATGCATCAATAAAATTAAATCAATAGATATGTTCAAGGAAAAAGACATGGATTTTCAAGGTTTTAAGAAAAGAACATACAAACTCTAATTATTTTAAAAATCTCATCGACACTCTTGTTAAGTAACGGTTTCTATTTATTTAACAAAAAAACGGGTAAAGCTAGTAAAAATACAAGTTTTAAGAAAGAGACATACAAACCTCAATGATTTTAAAAGTCCATTGGCACTCTTGTCAAATAACAATTTCTATATATTTTAACTACAAAATAGATAAAACAATAAAAATACAATTATGCTCTTATTTAAAGAAAAAAGTTTAAATTTAATTAAATGCTAAAAAAAAAGCTTAAACCTTAGACCTTGTTGTTAACAATCACATGTTTTAGTCAACTAAGCTATTCCAGCAATTAATTCTCACTTTGAATTTTGAAAAATAAAAGAATTAAGAAATGGCTACAACATTAGTTGAAGCCTAAGACAATAATTCATGATCATTAAATGTTTTCTCAACATCCAAAATCAATTTGTTATTACTAATTAATTAAAATTATTTAAAAGAACTAATTAAACCCCTTGATTAACCATTTCCATGTAACACTAATTAGATTCCAACCTTTGCAATCTCATCTCATTGTTGATTTTCTTCATAAAGGCTTTAACTCGTTGATTCAGCTCATCTAACTCATTGATTTTTCCCTCTTCAATGAAGTCTTATCATTGAAAGTATTAGATTTCCTCAATTTATGCTCAGCCCAAATTTTCTGATCTCATTTTCATCATCATTTGTTACTGCCTCCACTGCCACTGCCTCCACTGCTCGAGATGGCATGCCCCAAGTGTCTCTCTTTTTCAGCTATGGCCTTGAATCCTTACCTTGTGCTTCTTTTATCAACTTCTAAGTCTCCTCAAGGTTGGCCTTAGTGCTTTCATCACCATCTTCCTCCATGACTGCTTTCTCAGCAAAATCTTCCATTAAAAAGACTTTTGGGATTATTTCTTAAGATGAGTCGATTTCTTTTACCGTGGGCAAGGTGGGTTTCTCTTCTTCTTCTTTTTTTTGTTCATATTCCTCGACAAATGAAAATTTCAAAATCAAGAAATTAAAATTCATTTTTTCCCCTTTTATTGTTGTTGACCCCAAAATTTGTTAACCTAAGAGTCAATAAGTTAAATTTATTTTTTTTGAAAAGTTTTGCTTAGAAGGCAATGATGTGATCAAAAGCTGGACCAATTGAACTACTCTTTCTCCGCTACTATTACGTCTAACAAGAATCCCACAATTAGAGAAAAAGCAAAGCCACACTGAAAGTATTTTTGACATAGGCACTTTAATGCTTAAGTCAGGAAGGGTCTGCAGAAAGAATAAAGCAAGACAATAGAAATGAGCAAAGATGGTTGTTTGCTATATACTTTTAGGTGTCTTTCTTATGTTCTCATGTAAGTATCATAAAGTTCGCTCTTTTACACTAGCTTTGCGACTCTAAGATATATTTAATCATATTCGATGATCTCTTATCCCATTTTTTTCATTTATTTATAGGGTGAGGATGTGGGTTTGACCTCTAACTCTTATAATCTTTCTTAATATAAAAGTCTTATGTATATTTTTTTAAAGATTCTGCTATCAGAGCTTTTTTGAAATTGTATTGAATTTTACTTATCTTAATAGGGTTTATATCGTGCTTTTAGGAATGTTCCTAAAATTTAGAGATTTTTTCTTAATAAACTTGACTTTATCCACAACTCTCTACATCTCTTGTATGTTAAGTTTTTTTTTAAGAACTTCTTTTGATCTTTCGAGGTGGTTGTATTTTAACCTTTCCCTACTCAATATAAGTATAAGTTATTTTCCCTTGTTTAGAGCCTAGTCAAACAGGATGGTCGATTTGTGACATTATTCTGACCAATTGTAGGAGTAGTGAGTCTAATCAAGTAGGGTAGTTGGACTTTAACAATTGCTCTGACTAGGTCAAAGAGAGCGTAGTTCTCTTCTGAGACTCTACTCAAACAGGGTTGTTGAATTTCAACAATTGTTCTGACTAACTCGGAATGTGTGAATTTGTCTTTTCTCCTTTGGAGTCTGATCGAACAAGATAATTAGGCTTCGACCATTGTTTTGACTAGTTTGGAGAGGGTTGTTTTAAGGACTTTTTGTGGGTCTTATGGGTCGAGATCCTTTTAAAGCTTTTGTGGTTTGAGGTCTTGTGCCTTACGGACTGAATACTTTGGTCCATTGTAAGCCAAAATCCAATGCAAACAATTATAATTTTGTCAATCCATTTTGGTGCAATTAGGATCCAAGCTTAACATATTGATGTCTTAAATGAAATGCAATATTGTTTATTTCTGTTTGTTGTGAGAAGTTGGATTACAAAAATGAGTGAAATGTAAGCCGTTCAAGATTGGTTGTCGTCGTCGTGGCTTCAACGAGAAGAAAAGACAGCGATTAAAGAATTTAATATAATTTTATTTTATGGCAAAAGTAAAATTACAAATTGTTATTTTTACTATTTTTCTAATTATAAGGTATGAACAACATCTCAATTAATACGATACCTTTTAGAATAAAACGTAAGAACAAATCCACGAGAGTTTAAATTTAAAATGAATAATATTATACAAATGTGGAGATATATGTAATTCATTAGTTCTTACGTATCAATATTTTTTTAATCACCTATAAAAAGGAAAATAAAATTTCCTAAATTGTAGCTTCTCATATAGGGATAAGGACATTTTTATTTCACGAGTTTGACTTAATTCTCAATTTTATCCAATGAGTTTTAAAAAATTCAATTTTGTCTTAGTCCGTTAGTCAAATTTCGTTAAATTTAATTGAAAATCTCATTTAATTGTACATTGACAAATTTGTCATAAGTTATTATGTTAATTAGAAATGGTGATGTGAGTACATTATACAATGTACACGTGTCAGTTATTAATAGGCTTTTAAAAATAAAAAGACACGTGGCACGTTTTAATAGTTTTAAATTTTAATATTCATTAAAATTTTATTTTATAAAATCGTTACCTAAAAAGAGTGTCAATGAGATTTCTAAAACTACTAAGGTCTGCATATTTATTTCTTAAACTTTTAAGAGTTCAAATATTCTTTTTCTATACATTTATAATAAAAACTACTATTTATAGTTAGAAATATATCGATAATAAACATTGGATTATTATTCGATCTTGCAACCCTTAAACCAAATTGTAATAACATTGGATTTGACATTTAATCAGTTTTAAACAATAAAAATGTACATAAATTGTAGATTATTTTATATCAATAATAAACAATACTTTTCTTGAAAGAATGATAAAAATAAAAATCCAACTTAGAAATATAAAGTATGCTATGTTGGGCCAACCTAAGCATAAAAGTAAAATGGTTAGGTTTAGGGATGGAAAAATGACCCACAAACTCGCAAATTTATTAAAATTTGTTCTTGTTGAAAAAGATTTGTAATATTTGAAACAGATTTAGGCCTGATTTAGTATACAAAGTTAAAAATCACAACAAATTTGGTACAAGTTCGAGTGTGATGAAATATTCAAGTTATAGAACCAAGAGTCTAAAGAGAAATTAAGAGCTCACGTGAGTGCTTAAGATTGAGAAATGAACTATGAGAATTAAGATAGAGAAGAGGTGTGCAAAATTTAAAGGATTAAATGCAAAGAAAAAAAGTTGTTGGATTAATCTAGGTAAAAAAAAAACTTCAAATTCATATAGCAACAAGCAATTGCCTTTAGCAGCGAGCCCAATATATAAGGTCTTGCATGCAAGTAGGTATAGTTAGGAATGGCAAAAAAATAAGAATCCAAATTTATATTCAAAAAAATCTGAAAACCCAAATTCAAAAAGACTTGAAGAATTTTTTTTTCTTCTGAATCTGAGTTCAAGTTTTATTTATTTTTTAGGGTCTCAATCAAGTTCAGATTTTTCTAGACCAGAAAAAACTCAATTCGAAACCCAATTTTTTTTGGTTTAAATCTCGTTATCTCTACTCTTCAAACTATAATCACATCGTCTCTCTTAAGTCTATCTACTTTCCTCTCATCTCAGTCTCCTCTCATCTGATCTCATCTCATCTAATAAGCACAAAAGTTAGTTTTTATTATTTATTTTATCTATATTCTAATGGCCATTATTGAGGTCATTCCTAATTTCTTCTTAAAATGTAATTTTTCATCTCTCTGTTATTATTGTTTTGCAAGTTGAGGGACCTCAACTACTCAAGCATGGGTTTAGTGATGCAATCGCTAAAATAGGTCTGTGGTGAATAGTAATCTTAAGTGATTGGCATATTTTTTAATTCTTTCATGGCTTAGAGATTTTAAAAAAGAATCACGGAACTTTCCATTTTAAAAAGTCCCAAATTTACTCCCTTACCATTACCAATATGATGTCTTTGTTGGCAAAACCAATCTTTAATGACAATAGCCAAAGCCACTTTAATCTAACAATATGAATTCTTAACAATCTGATTTAGCAATCCAAATTCTAAACACTTTGATCTAGTAATCCAAATTTTTAATATCGACAAACCACCCAGCTTTTATTAGACGAAATCCTCCATGTTTGGTAGCCTTTGTCTATAACAATTTTTCTATGTAAATTTGTGAGATTGATACTTGATAAATCACCAAAGTGGGTTCGCATTAAATTCGTTTCAGATCTTTTTTGAGTGGGAATGTTTTACCACCCCTTTAATGAGTATGCATCTTTGTTGTAATTTAGATTAAGTTCTCCGAATTATTAATGAGGTGTAAATGGGATATATTAAGCCTTCTCACTCCATCCGCTCAATTTTATATGAATATATTAAATGTAATTTTTTTTAGTATATATATTTATATATTAAAAAATTTATTTTTTTAATTTTATAATTTTTATATTTAACTAGAAAATATTTTAACAATATATGTTTATTAATAGAAAATATAATAAAAAAAGTCTAAAATTTATGTTTTTTATTGTAAACGACAAAGACTATTATTTTTTAATTGGATAACCATTGATTTTAATAAAAATATAAAGCAATTAACAGAAAAATTAATAATGTTAGGTACTACACCATTTTTTGAATTCTTATTTTTTTCTACTTTTTATGTTGGATATTTATTTAAAATATTTTCACTAATTATTATTCACGTTATTGAAAGATATTAATATTTTATTTTAGTTCATTAGTTTGACACTTTTTTTATAATCACAATATAGATTAAAATTTTATATTGTTAAAGTTTATAAATATAAATTAATATTTAATATTAATAAATAGAAAATGAGAAAATAGAGCAAAAATGGGAAAGGTATTTCCTGCAAGGGGATTTCCCATTCTTGCCCCTTGAAATTTTGTAGGGAATAGAGTAGGAAATAAAGTTTAAAATAAAAAACAAGACAGTATAAAAAAAAGGCCTCTCATCACTAGGGGTGGGCACGAATCGGTTCGGTTCGGTTTTTTTAAAAATTGAACTAAACTGAATAAATTCGGTTTTTTATAAATATGAACCAGATAAAAAAAAAGTTATATTAGAACCGAATCGGACCAAACCGATTTGGTACAGTTCAGTCTCCAAATGTTAGGTTAGGCTTTAAAATTGAATTTTTATTTAAGCCCATTTTATTCTGTATATTTATATACTTAGAGAAAAATTTTGCAGTGGACTGAAACCCAGTTATTGAATAAAGCTTAATTTTTAGCTAATAATGAAATTCTGAAAAAAAAAATACTCAAATTTCATATTAACTCTAAATTTATTACATACCATAAATAGTCTTTTTAAAAGCTATAAAGATTAGAAAAAAGGTATAACTTAAACACTAAAATATAGAGCAAATTGAGACAAGTTTCTCAATGTCAAATATAAAAAAAGTAGAGTATTGAAAACATCAATCGAAACAACTTTTATTAAAAAGGAAATCTTGCCCAAAAAAAACAACAACAATAACAATGGCAACAACAAAATAACAGTATAGAGGCTACAGACGAAGATTTAAATCTATTTTGCGCTTTTTCTCACTGTCATGAGTAGACCAATCTAACTGATACAATGTTAGATCAGGCAGAGGGATAAAAGACTGTAATTGATCAATCAGTTGATCAACAGTTGGAGCAGAAATGAGAATTCGTCGTGCTAGAAGTGAAATGAATTGTCTTTCCACTACATAGTCAAGAAAAGATAACAACCCATTATAAAAGTCATTAACATTTAACAAACTAATAGGTTTTTGATGGATTTATAATTGTGCCCATGAGGCAATTTGAAAATTTTCCTCTAAAGTCCCAAGACCTCCTAGTAGAGCTATGAAGGCATCTACATACCTAAGCATTTGTGTCATCCGCTCGTGCATAGATGAGACTTGTAACTCATTCTTAATTGTTTTTCCTATAATATTTTCAATAGTTAAAGATTTTATAATGATACTTAAAAAACTCGACTGCCTTTATTTTGTGCAGCTTTTGTCACAGACCCCATTAACCCACGGCTACCTCCTCCATATACTAAATGTATCTTTCACTCAACTAACACCTTACTAAGATTTTTTGTAGATTTTACAGACTCTTTAGTATTTTCAGGGTTAGATCTACAAAAGACACAATTTTTTGTAAATCTACGAGCTGAGATTTCCTCCATTGTTACATTCACCCTAATCTTTGAATGTTTTTGAATTTGTATAAAGATGCAAAATAATGTATTTATAAAATAATAAAAAAAGGTTGCTGCAATGTAAAGTCTATATGTGCCGTTAGATTTTTTTATTATTTATTATTAGAGAAAGAGACTAAATTTTAAATGCAAAATTTTCAAACATAAATAATAACGGGTGGTTGGTTGTTGTGAGAAAAGAAGTTTATGGTTTAAATGAAATCTTTTTTAAAAAAAATGATAACAGTTGTGATGCATATGTGTAAGTATGTTTAAATATATTTTTCTCGGTTCTTATGAGGCAAAAAGAAAATAATGAGTTTTATTTTATCATTTATAAGGGACAATAGGTCGCAAAATTTGAATAAATATTTGTTGATATATAAGTGTAATAAAATGGTGTCAGAAGTAGGGGTGGGCAAATCCGGTTCGGTTCGGTTTTTAGTGTGAACCGAAAACCGAACCGAGCCGGTCGGTTTTTGAAAAATAAAACCGAAAACCGAACCGAAAAATCAAAAACCGAACCGAACCGAACCGGTTCGGTTCGGTTCGGGTTTTGGTTTTTCGGTTCGGTTTGGGTCGGTTCGGTTCGGTTCGATTCGGTTTTATAATTTTTTTAATTTTTTTTAATTTTTTTTTAATTTTTTTTTATTTTTTTTTATTTTTTTTTATTTTTATTTTTTAATTTTTTAATTTTTTTTTAAATTCGGTTTTTTCGGTTCGGTTCTCGGTTCGGCCTTCCGAACCGAAAACCGAACCGAATTTTTCGGTTTTTAAAATAAAAAACCGAAAACCGAACCGACCAAGAGAAAAACCGAACCGAACCGACCAATTCGGTTCGGTTTTTCGGGTCCGGTTCGGTTTTTCGGTTTTTTGCCCACCCCTAGTCAGAAGCATGATGAGTTAAGTAAGATGATTAAAAAAAGTCATATAAACAAATAAGACTTTGTCTAAATTTTGACAAAAAAGAAATTAGAAAAATGATTCTAAACTTGTCTCGAATCTAGAGGATTTGGTGTAGATCACTCTGTTGACATCAAAACACAAATTATAAATTTGTAGACTATGCTAAAAATTCACTTATGTTTGGATCATATTGCTAAGGAGATTGTAATTCAATTCTGTTATAAATTATCCTTGATCCACATTGTGAACCTTATGAGATTCTTGAGATATAAGGAAAATATTTTTTTGTTGCTGGAAAAAAGAAATTGTCTATTAGATAGTTGTTAAACCAAATGACAAGTATAGTTTAGTTATTACATTTTGAAATGACAAGTTTATAGAATTAGGGTTAGGGATAAATATTTTATATACTAATATTCTCCCACAACCTATCTCACAATAAGTTTGTTTTGAACTCAATATAATTATGCCACGTGTTAATTTATAAAATAAATATTAAAAAGACTAATTTTATCTTCGGTTCGATTTTCAATTTTCATAACACAAAACCAAATTGAATGGAAAATTTTCAAAAATCGGTACTAAAATAACTATACAAATATTTTTAGACATTAGAACCGAACCAACTAATCCGGTTCGATTCGATTCGATTTTTTTAAAAATCAGTTTTTTTTGCCTACCCCTACTCATCACCCCTACCCTTTATTGTCATCCTTAAACATAACTTGTTGTCTAACGCCCACATGTAAGCACAAAATTTATTGGGCAATATCGACATAGCACAACCCACTTTACAAGTCTATGTAAATTAGTAAACATATATATATAAAAAATACAGAATTTAGTTTTCCAAAAATAACATTAAATAAATTAGAATTAATTCTAAAAATAAAAATAACATAATTTAGTTATTAAACTTGAAAATATATATATTTTTTTCAATTATGCTAAATAGATAATCATTTTGTAGAGTGCCGAATAATCGATCATAGGCCATAAAAGAGGACTATAATTCAAAGTTGTAAAAACATGATCATTGTCTCTTTGTATTAAATCTGTGATCATATAATTTTGAAATCATTTTCATTATATTGCTAATGTGAAAAGATTGAAGTCGTCCGGTGGGTGAATGAAGTTGTTATTGTCTCGGCGTGGTTTAGGATTGTTGTTGTTGTCAAAGTGTGGTTACGATTCATTATACACTTGTAGCAAGTAAAGAGATTGAATTAGAATGTGATATTTGAAATGAAAGATTATAAAATCAGTATTTATAAGCGTCAGGAGATATGCATAGTCCGAATTTAAAAATATAAAAAATAAATAAATTTTTTTATATTTAAAAAAAATATGCTTTATGTACGCATAGCCACAGCCTGCATGCAAGCTATGTCACATTGCTAGTATGCCAAAAAAAAAACCTGCCTATTGCTTCATGATTTTGATTTTTGAAAAAATTAGAATAAAAGTATCATTTGATTCATCGATTTTTTAAAAAAAAACTAAACAAAATATCATCGTTAAATGACAAATGAAAAATTCATGAAAAGTTACAATTCTCACCACATAATAGTGCATCTACACGTCTTCATTCATTGATGTTGTTTTTTGATTGGAAGACTGCGAGTTAACTATCGAGACTTTGAACTATCCAAGCACATATTTTGTGAAATGATTTTTTTTTTTTTTTTGGTATTTAATCCTCTAAATTCTGCACATTTCTCTATCCCAGTTCTCACTTCTCATTCTTCGATCTCAAACACTCACTTGAGCTCTCAATTTCTCTCCAAACTCTCTACTCCATAACTCCATTTCTGCTCAAATACTCTAATTAACACACATTCAACTCTCAGTCACCAACTCACCATTCTCAATTTCTTTTTCATTTATCCAGCTTCTAATTTTTTTTTTTTTTCATTTATCAATGCAATATCGAACTCCTAATATTATGAGTAATAAATTTGAAGAAAATTTTAATTTTAGCAATGACGAGGAAACTGATATAAATATACCACGTTCACATGTTAAAACTTCATGATTGCTAGTGATTAAACTGCTTACATAACTCAAAATATTTAAAATATAAAAATATAAAAAAAATGTCAAACATCAAATATTTAAAATTATTTTACATTAAAGGCTCTTATTTTAAATTATAGAAAATATTTTTTATAAATTTTGTATAAAAGTTTTAAACTACAAAACTTCATATGGCACCAAAGCATCCACCGATATGCAGAACAATTTATTTAAAGACATATTCTATAAGATCTGAATCAAGTTCAAATTGCTCAAAATACTCTTAAAGAAAATCTTGTTGCATTCAAATAAAATCAAATGCACATACATGATGGATTAACAAGATATGTTAAGCTAGTTAACAACATTTTATGTTCGCTGAAGATGAATGATTTGAAATTTTTTTGAAAAATATTGTCCACCCAACTACTTATATTTTTAGAAATACCTAAAAAACAATCTTCTAACTGCATTTCATGAAAGCAAACAAAGCCTATTGATGTGACCTCAAATTTTAGAGGAGCGTTTATCATTACTTTTGATTTTTAGACAAGTAATAATGATTTATAATTGATTATTGCAAATATATATATATATATATATATATTTGTGAATTAAAATATCTACACATAACTTATATTTTCTTTTAACTATTTAATAAATATTTTTGAAAAATATCAACTTGTTGAAAAACTTATTAATATTATTTTTAATAATATAAATACAAAATCTGCTGCCATAAATTTGTCATTTGTGTGAAAGATTAAAAAGATGCAGTGGACAAAAATCTAAATTGACAAAAATAAATTAGTAGAATTTGAGAAATTTATAATTTGAAATATCTGTGTAATTTATTATAAAAAGATTGAATTTGCAAATGATAAATGGTTTAGCAAATTCAACTTGGTTAGGATGCATTGTAATTATAGTTATTTAAATTTGACCATTTATTTTTTGTATTTGTATCTAATTTCTAAATTTAAAATAATATAAATAAATAAAATGTCATTCATTTATTTCCTAAATTTTGTTTATTGATCATAATAAAATTATATTTAAACATATATTACTGAATTGTTTCCAAATAAATTTAAATCTAAATTATTTAAACATAAAATTTAATATTAAACATTAATTTTTAATGTTTAAAACAATTCATCACAATAATATAATTTGTAAAAAAATTCATTATAATAATATAATTAAAAGAATTTAAATTTAAATTATTTGGGCTGCGCCATAAGCCCAGGCAGTGGGCCGACACATGGGCTCTAGCCATGCCAAGCTCATTACAAGTCGTGCCTGGCACAGGTATATCACACTCTTGTGCCGGTACAACTCAGGCTAAAAAATCAAGCCCAGCCCAATAAGGGTTGTTGGCTCATACCCATCCACAGCATGCTACAAAAAAATCGTGTCCAAGCGGCACAACCCAATTATCATACCCAGGCCAACCTCAAAGCAATACAGGTTATTTACTAGCAGGATTGAATATATATGGGTTATTACAGATTCACAGAAATTGTCTAAGATTACAGAGTCATTAGCTTATACATATTAATGGGAGTAATAGTATCACCGCAAAAGGTATCGGAAATCCATCCTCAGCTTCAGAACTAGTAACGCCAAGGGATGTTTGAGTGATATCGTTTACAAATCTAGTATAATGGATCAAGAGTGCAAAATCCAAGCTATAATATGCTAGTGTTGTTAGCAGCATTAGAATAATTTTCTTGCTCAATGTGAATGACAAATTGGTATAGAAGTACGTACTAGTGGCTGTGATGGTAAAGCATTTGGAGATCCTTGCAATGAATGCATGTCCATGGTAATAAAGGAGGATCTAGACAGTAGGAATGAATGCAACGAAGCTGGCAGAGATGGCATCTGACTAAAAGTTCCTCTGGTTCGCGAGAACGACATACATTACATGCTGGAACGAACGAGGGCTGCTAGAGGCCATTCAGGTATGGGAAGGATTAGCACAAGGAAAACCATTATACTGAAATTTAATCACACAGGGGAATAATGTGTGCTTACCTCATGACTGGCTCTATCATGATCTGGGAGAATGAAAATATCCATTGTTGAGGGAGCACAAGGAATTGTTTGGGAGTAAATTTTCTGATCAGAAGTTGCTGCATCCTCTACCTTCGTTATACTCGCAAAACTGGCCTTGCACAAAGGACAAGTTGAAATCTTTCCCATCGAAGCCTAAATACATAATCACCAGCATAACAAATTCAAAACTAGAATAATTGCAAGAGCTGAATATAGAAGATATAAAGTTAAATAAGCTTAATCGTCAAATGCAATTTAAATTCTCATCATCAGAAAATTCTGCAAGTTACTATATTAAAATAGTGGCAAATTCAAACGTCAAAATTATAGGAAGAATGTTTGAAATCATGGGCAAGAAACCTAAATGACCATGTAGGCAAAAAGTTACATATAAAATTTAAATTGGTATCTTTAGTAGATAAAATACTATATGCAACAATTGGGGATAATAAGCCAATTAAGAGAATGACTCGCATGCTGTAAAATCGTTCTTCAGAACTTGAAAAAATAAGTGGATAATAAAGGTAAATGCACAATAAATTATAGAAGAAATTTAAATAACTGGCGAAATAAGGACTCGTAATTTGAATAAGGAACGGATACCATTCGATCAGCCCAGTTCTGGATGCACGAATAGCAAAATCGATGTCCACATGGCAAAACCCCTCTCGTTGAACTAAATTCTGTCCAACATATAACACATGATAATTCCACTGAAGTGGGTAATCTGTTAACATGTTCAATTTGATCAGTACTTTTAACCTCCCCATTGAAGTTCCCAAAATCAGGGCATCCATCTGGTGAAACTCTTTCAGAGGCAGCTCGAAAACCTCTTTCTTCTATTTCTTCAATATCATCAGAACCTTCAATTATTCCCCCATTCTTACAGAACCCGTCACCAGATGTTTCTCCAGTTCTAAATATTGGAGGGCTGTATTGGTCAGAAACCAAGAGCATAGACTCCAAAACATCTCCTTGGATACTCTTCTTCACAAGTCTTCGCCCTTTACCAGAAGATTTAGTGAAAGAATTGCTGCTGATACCCTTGGAAATCTTGCTCCTTTCTCTGACTGACTGCATTGAAGAATGAGTATTGGACTCTTCATGTTTTGAAATCTTTCTTTTCCCTCTCGCAGAATGGATAGAAGAATCTGAACTTGACTCTTCATACTTTTCAAAGTAAAAAACAGAGATGGCCAAAGAGAAAAAGAGTATGATGAGAAAAAATCATACATATAAGTACCTAGAATAACTGGGCAAATATTTACACTAACACAACCATAATTTCAAATGACTAAGCAAATTAGAGAAAAAAGAAATGTAAAAATCCGAGATTTAATTAAGAACATAAAACTAGAGCATGATCGAGAATGCCAAAGTCAATCAAGCAATTTTAAGACCAAGAAGCCTCTGAAGTTTACTTCACACTAGATGCTCCCAGGGAGACCATATAACAATATTAGCTGGTAGAATCAATAGCAAGATAAGAAATATTTATATCTTGATCTGATTTTCAAATTCATTTTCAACACAACAAAGTTGGAATTTTTTATTTGACCACTGTATGATGTTTAATAGTTTGAATGGTACCTGAATCCCAGTTAAAGTTTGATAAGTGAAAAAAAAAAAGGCTAGCTATACAAAAATTTCAGTCGTTAGCAGGTCTAACTCTGCAAAAGACTATAAAGAGGTGAAGCAGAAAATAGTGCAAATTATATTCATACCCCAATCCTAATTATTCCAGATAAAGGTGGATCCTGGAAACAATATCTGGCAACAGATGTCTGCTCTTGCTTTGAAGCTCTTTTGGACGGTTTTGACTTATTATGAGAATTACCATCTCTTTTTCCAAACTTTGGTGACAAGTTCTGAAACAAAAAATAACAGAAAAGGAAAGACAGTAATTGAATGTCAAGTCATCAAATACTAAATGTATGCTATCAAACAAAGCTCAAGAATGACTAGAAATCTCAATAAAAGAAATCCAGAAAACGGAAAACCAATTAGAAATTTATTGGTCATCAGCTGTATAATCTAAACTGACAACCTTTTAGAATGCATATTAGCTCATTATGTAACCTTGATACTGTGTTTAATTATTCATTGTAGTTATGTATCAATGAAGTTTCAAATATAATGCTCAAAACGAACATCCAAAGAACCAAAAACTGCATCAGATGCCTCTTAATTGGCACAAGAAAGGTTTTCTAACCTGCACTAAACCTAGAGGCCCCACAATATGCCTAGAAGGAGCCCTTCTTGTCTAACTAAATTAAGACTACCAGATGAGATAAACAGAGAGCTAAGTGGGACTTCCTATAAAGCTTAAAAACTCAAAAGCTTAGAGAAGCATCCAGTAGGAGTTTTCAGATACCCTGCGAACACTTATAATTCGGGTGTACCATCATAAACTCTTTTTTAGTTTCTAACAAGGTTATCCCTTTACCAATTAACTGCAATTTCAGTTTACAATTCACTGCATTAATTATTCATTTAATAGTTGTTTCTTCCACGCACATGAGAGATGCATTACAACCTTCAAATTAATTGTTTAATGACATTACCATCAACCACATTCCATTTGATCATCCATAATGCCATGCCATCATTAGAAGTTCTTGCTCGCTACAGCTAGAAGAAGCATCATTTATGTGCCAGTGTATTACAAATACAGACACATACACAGAAGTTTATATGTTTATATAATTACCTCGTTCAACAAAAAGGAATCAGTCCAACCAGCAGGGGTACAACCTCCGCAACCAATATCTGCATCTTTGTCAGAGTCATCATTAAGGAAGGACTGCTCAGAAACTTTATGTTCTTTTGTGACGAGTAGGATTTCATGCAATAGAGGTCCTACCTCTTGTCCACTGCAAAGAATCAAAACCTACAAGTTTAATCCCTAGACCATAACTCATAAGTTAAACTGTAAGCCATATAAAATTATGCAACATGTAGCACAATCTGATTAACCTAGTACCGACCAAGCAATCCAATAAAAGTCCAAATTAAATCATTGTCAGTATGTTGCACCATGGCATTTAAAAGACCACAGAAACAGAGATATATGCCCCTTAACGACCGAATCCTTTTTGTTTTGTCTTATCAAAGTAAAGTGTTCAACTGGAGGATGATAATGACACAGAATTAACCAATCTCCTTGCCTAAGCAGTAATTTGAGTGGTAGCAACTGATTATCTGCCTTTTACAAAACAGCACACTTGAAAATCATGTTTTCCATGAAAACTTATATTTAAAGAACAAAAAAAAAAGGGAGTTCAATCTTGATAAATCCAGAATGGCCATCAACTAAAATATATAGAAGATCAAATAGGTGTATTCAAAAATATAACATCTGAAACGGAACTGTCAAGAAATTAATAAATTAACAAATAGTTCAACTCTAATCAAATATAGGTCAAGTTTAGAAAATACAATTGAAATTAGAAAATTGATATTACCTTTGGAACATATAAGGACGCTCGGGAAGACGTTTCCGCTGCTTTATGCAATCCTCCACCCACTGATGATTGACTATAATCGTCCTAAACTTCTTAGCAAGATTGTACTTTTTCCCTTCAAATTTCCAACACACCTAATCACCCAATAACAAAACCATCCAAAAATCATCATCAAACACTTGTCCTAAAGCACTTTTGCAGAAACTCCTTTCACTTAATCAAAAGAACACCTATAAGCGCTTTCTCAAAAAGCACTTGTCAAATAGTCTTTCAAAAGTATTTCAAGCACTAATCTAGTTCAGAAAGCGCTTTCCACAAAAACAGAAAAGAGGTCTTTTAAGTGCTTTCTATCTATTTAAAGCATAAAATACACGTAAAAATTGAAATTATTTGAAAGGTTCATAGTAGTATTAAAAATACGCTCCAATACATCATGAGAATATCAAAAAAAAAAAATCATAAATCAGAATGAAAGCATACTAAGTGAGTTGTTGATCTGGACATGGCGCCGACGTAACTAGCACCGGAGCGATTGATGAGCTTGATTAGATTGAACCGCTCCGAGCCGTGGTAGCCACTCACAGTCGCCACCACCGATTCCATGCCTTCGATGCACCAATCTGTGATTCAAATTCAATTCATTTTCAAAAGAATCAGATCGAATTGCTTTACTAGCGTCAATTTGTGTAATTGATTTAAGAGAGAGAGAGAGAGCGAATGAGATCTACCGTCGGATTGGTTGATGAGGCGAGAGGAGAGAGAATCTGATTCTTCCATTGCAGAAAGCTAGAAACCAAATGCCCGCGAACTTGTAAAGATTTTTGAATTATTTCGGGATAGGAAATGAGCGGCATTCGATGATTTGGAACTCGGAACGGCCGGCTACCGGTTCATTTGCCTTTTGTTATTGTTATTATCACTATTATATTTAATTCTTTGAATATTTATATTTAAGAATAATTTTGTTAATTCTTAAATATAATATTTTTTAAAGAAATTTTTTTTTGAGCGTTGATAAATACCAAATATTTAATTGGAGTGTTAAATAAAAAAAGAGAAACAACATTTGGACCTAAAATTTTTTAAGAGAGATTTATCCACTTTAATAGATTAAAAAGACTGAAAGATTCCTATTAAGTGACAGTAAACAATGAAAACGAAAAAGTCTTATATTTATACTTAAAATAACATGTCACAAAGTTAAATTGACGTGTTAATTTTTAATTTAAACATAAAATAATATGTCATAACATAATTAATTTATTTTTTTAATAAAATTATAAACACGTATCACCGTATTACTATAATTTTTAATAAAAGTTATCTATAAATAAATTTAAAAAAAATTAAATAAATAATTTAAATAAAAAAACTAAAAAATGAAGTAAGTTAAGCAATGATCAGTGGTGAATTGACTCAAAAATTTTATTATTAAATTTAAAATTTTACGATCTACACAATAATATAATTATTTTTATTAACAAAACACTGAAAGAGTGTTAAATACAAAATAGTGGTCACTATATCTTTCACCAAACAATGAATGAATAAAAGTGCATTGCCGACTAAATCACTATTGAGGACCTCAACAGTGATGGTAGTGCATCTTTACTCGCTCATCATTTAATGAAGACATATAGTGATCATTACTTTATTTTTCTTTTTAACATTCATTCATGCTTTGTTAATAAAAACAATAACACTATCATATAGAACTCGCAAAATTTAAATTAAATGACAAAAATTATGAGATGATTTACCACCAATCACTACACAGCGATTCCACACTTATTTTTTAAAATTATTTTTATAATTTATTTTAAAAGATTTTATTAAAAGATAATCCACTGATACGTGTCATTCAATTTGTTTTAAAGTAGCAACATGTAAGTATTTTTTTTTTATCTTCTTAACTATTTAAAAAGATGAATAAGTTATCTACCTAAAAGTAAGACTACTTACAAATGAAATAGGTAAAATGAGACGAAACCAGTCTAATTATATAATAAGAACAAATTGATTGACATGATATGGACGACACTTCATAAAAACCCCTACCTAAAGGCTAAATATAATCTCATTCGGATATACCCTCGAAGAAAATGAACCACCTGTTACTCTAATAGACAAAAAGAGCCGACTAAAAAAATATATATCTCAAATTTTATGTGTCTGTTGGCGACGCGAGAATTGAATACGGAGAGCAAAATACAACTAGTGTTTCTGGCAGCCTTTTTGGTGCGTTTTATCAAATAATATACAGTCATTTATTCGAGTTTATTTTATTCACACAAAATCTGAAAGGATTAATTAATAATGCAAACTCCCCTATATATTCAAGTTAGAATAAACCTTCAAACGAGCAAAATTACGTTGAAAATAAAAATTAAGAAAAAAGAAAAAGAAAGAAAAGGAAATAGTTGCCCTACGATCATATAATAGTTTTTATTTACAAATTTTGCTCAAAACAAAAAAGAAATTTACTTTATTTCCCATATCCATTTCAACCAAATAGACCCTAACTCATCTATTCTACCTGATGAACCACAATTATTTTGGAAAGAACAAAGCTATAATGCAAGAGCTCTCTCTGTTCTTCATTTCACATGTGACTTTATAGAAATAAAAAGTCTTGTGAACTTAAATGAGTAAAAACCCAATTTCCTCTCACCATCCGTTAACTTGACTCCGCTGATAAATTTGTATTACACACAATTCTAGCTCATATAGACCACATCTCCATCTCCCCAGCATCCTAAAATCTGGAAACTAGAGTCACAGATCCTAGCATCATCTCATCCCATTTGGTTTTCAATATGTAAATCAAGAATCCGCATTCCTACTTCAGATCACATCCACTGCCCATAAATTTCTCCTCAGGTTATAAAAGCAAAACTGAAGTACCAAAAGATTGCCAACAAAATGGATTGGAAAGTGAAATACTGAGGTATCCAAAGACAGCAATATACTCTCTGCAAGAGCTGGATAAGAAATTAGATGAACAATAAATGGAAAATGGCTTCCTATCACATATTAACTTTTTGGGATTATGTTGCATAATATCAATACCCGTGAGACATCTCATGCTCATCTCCGAGCAGGGTTTCCACCACGAGGTGGTGCCTCATACCCACTTCCAGATCGGGCCGGTGGTGTTGCAGACCCATAAGGCATGTTGTTCAGAGGTGGTGGTAATTGTCCATGTGGCCCAGCAGCACCTCTGGCCGCCCCATCATAACTGGTGCTCCTTGATGGACCATAACCAGGTCCTCTTTGCATCTCATATCCTTGTGCTCTTGGTAGATCATAGCCTGGTCCTCGTGCTGCATTGTAACTGGGTCCCCTTTGTGGATCATAGCCAGGAACTCGCTGTGGGTCATAACCAGGACCTCTCTGCATGTCATAACCAGGTCCCCTCTGTGCATCATAATTAGGCCCTTTCTGTGCATCATAATTAGGACCTTTCTGTGCATCATAATTAGGACCTTTCTGTGCATCGTAATTAGTCCCTTTTGATGCATCATAACGGGGTGCTCTTGATGCATCATAACCAGCCCTCAAAGGAGTCCCAGTTTGAGCTCCAAAATAAGCACCAGCACCTGTATTAGTCCCAGCACCAGCACCACTAGTAGTAGCAGCCGAAGGAAGAGGGCCATGCCCCTATTACACAAATTCACAGACTGGCATCAATCTTCATAGAAATCTGGAAATAGCAATAGTTTTTTTCTTTTATAGACTATATTATTGAAACTTAACTTTTAACAGATTCCAATGGGATTTCAATTGGACTTTATGTTTACTTATCTAAAAGCTACATATTATTAGTATCCAGTTTCCTGGGCTTGAGTTAGATAATTTATAATTTCTTCCATCTACTTGTTAAAATCTTCTTCTTCTCATCGGTAGTATACATTTCAAACTTAGTGTACTTGAAGCATCTTTTTGAAAAAAGAATTTCACTAAAATAATCTAGACCTTATGAAGAAAGGCAAGTGGGTTCACACCTAAAAGCGCCTACTTTTCAGCAGGACAGCCTTTTATGTTGTTGAAAGCAAGGTTCAGCTTGGTGACAATCAAAACAATTTGTCATTGATTCATAATGTTTCATTTAAGCATGTCATGAAAAGATTCAATTTGCTCTCTGAAACAAACTTTTAACTATCATTTTTCTTTCACCTAAAGAAATTTATTTCACGATCCTCGTTATTCTTGTGAAAATCAAACACTGGACTTTTGTTAGAAAAAAAAAAGACTTAAATAAATAACCAAACTTTTGTTAGGAAAAAAAAAACCCAAAAGGACTTAAACAAATAACCATCCGATCAAGGAAATTACAACTCTGATGGAAAATACATACACAATGAAAACCAACAAGGGAAGCCAGGCTATGTAGATATTAGCAAGTCAGTCTAATGTGTAAAAATTTAGCAATTTTGGATTTTTTACAAGATTAACAAACATTAAGCAGGAGAATGGACCGTGTATGTAAAACAAAATTGAGGAAGATAACACCTGAGGAACACCACAACCATCTTCATATGCATTTTGTCCCACAGGACGTCCAGAATTCTCATTCTCACTGTTTCCAGTTGCACCACCATAAGATCCACCTGCTTTGGTTTGAAAATATGATACATCAGGAACATTAAAGAAAACTGAGAAAACAAAAAGAGCTCCAAAAGGGAAGAAATGAAGAAACAGCAAGAATACCAGTTCTTCTGTCCATATTAGCAGCATTTGTCAACTCTGCTTGTAGCTTTTCCACCTCCCTTGCCATGGTTATATAGTTCTTCTCCATCACCTGAAGTGATTCGAGATGGTCACTGTAAAATTTCTTCTCATATTCATAAGTAGCCCTGCAAATTAGGAGGGTCATTGCATTTCTTAAACTAGAAGCAAATTAGGAGGAAGATAAACAATAAGCAAGATCAAAACCCACTCCAAGAACAAATATTTTGCGATATGCCAGATAACTTGTTTCATGCTTTATAACTTCAATAGAAGATATGGTCTAAAATGCTTGAACAAATAGTTAAAGGATGTATGGAAAAATGAGATTTTGCCAAATCCACATGCCCAAGCAACTAAAATTAGCATTTATCTCAGCATGCTATACATTTCAAGTCATTTTTTTTTAATTGCATCCTTGAGCTCATATGTAGAATTTGGAAATTACACCTGCAATGATGATACTCTTGTCTGAGGCCATCGAGTTCTGACATCAGACCTCGTATCTGCTGCACATCTGCATGGGCTCTCTGAAGATCCTGAGTGAGTTGACGTACTTTAGCAATATGTTCCTCTCTTGCTACAACCAAATTCTGAGCTTCTGTCCTTGCTTGTTGCAACTCTAACTTAACAGGCTCTGCGGCTTGTAGTTCAGCTTCCATCTTGGCAATCTTGTCTGAAAGGTTCCTCATCTGTAGCTCTCTCTCGGACTTCATAGCTCCTATTTGACCATGCAATATCTGCAACTCATGCTGTGCTGCAGCAAGTTCTTGTCTCAAGGTTCCATGGGTAGCAGCAAGTCTCTGATTCTCTGTTGCAAGCTTCTGCATCTCCACATGTTGTGCTGCAATCTTCTGTTCCATAACTTCGGGGGGAGGCAGCATATCGAAAGGAGGAAAGACACCTGCCATTGGGGGGCGCATTCCAGGGCCAAACGGATCAGGATGCATTAAGCCCGGGCCAGGAAGAGGACGCCTCAGATGATGAGGTGGAATTCGACCTTTGCTTCCCATTTCAATTACTCAGTTATAACCTGATCTAAGAAATATAATCGATAAGAATGCAGATAGAGGTGTTATGGGGACATAAAAGCATCAACTTGAAAACTATTTGTCTGCAAGCAATCACCAACTAAATTAAATGCAGGGCACTGAAAATTGTAAGAACTCAATACGTTCTCACAGCACTGTACAGTGACTTATGACACTACTACAGTGGACATAAGATAAAACATTGAAGTCAACATAAAATATTGATGCTAAGAGTAAATTTTGCATCATCAAAAAAATATTTCATCTAGTCTGATATTATCACACAGATTATGGAAATATTACACATGCTGGATGAACTGAAACCCTAAATATTCAAAGCCTGGCTGTTGGGCAAGAATGCATATTAAACAATTGCTGCTGACCCTTTTCCCGATTTCTAGAATATTGTAACAAAATTCAGCCATATTATCAATAGAAAGATAACTCAAACACAATACTACACCATAGGAGCAAACCCAAGCAATTCCTGCATTTTAACCATCAACTTAAAGCAACCATGATAATACAACATAATTTCCACAGTGAAATCATTTCAAACAAACAGAACAATTAAGGCACTAACCGCAATTACTGTCGCTTAATAACATCATAATCGTAGCAAATAGGCTACATATTACGACCTTAAAACAGAACTTATTAGCCAGCAAAAAAATTAATTTAATTTTTCTCATCACAAAAAGTGTTAAATGTCCAGCTAGTTTAAATAAAAATATCTCCGTAAAAAACCAAAACAATATTGGACAAATAGGAGTACCAATTAATGAATGAAGATCAGGGAAGATAATATTTATAAATGCATCTGAAATAACCCTAATTCAAGGTTTTGAAAGTAGATTCAACAGGAAAAACATGGGACGACATCGCTTCTTCTTACCTGAATGGAGATAGCTGAGACTTAGCTGGCGAAAGAGTAATTATAAAACTAGATATATACACCAAAAATGCAATTGAAATAATGTCTTACGATTGTCAGAAAAACGACGTCGTGGCTCTTGTCCGGGGACTCATGGGCGTGGCCTTGTACTTCTTGTTTGTTAGCGAAGCTTTGTTAGATTGAATCCTTTAAATAAAATTTTTAAAAGCGGAATATTTTTTTTGAAAATTATTCATAGTTTGAATATTAATTATTATTTTTTAAATAATAAATTATTTAATTATATTATTAAAAATATTTATCTATTATTAAATTATTAAAAAAGATATTTAATAAAATTTATAATTTAATTTTTAAAATTTATTAATCTACTTTTATAGATAACACAAAAGTAATTCGTGTTAAAATTTAGTTTACAATTATTGTGAAATAATGATTAAAAATAATTAGACTATAAATATAAATAAATACAAATTTATAAGAATTTAAGTAATAATTAATACATAATAATTAATGAATTAAATAAATGATTGTGTTTAGTATAAAAATTAAAAGTAAAATACTAAGTACATATAATAATATAAAAAAATTGATAGAGCCTAATAGAGATATGATGACTTTTACCAAGAAGTTAAAAATATATTAATTGAATATAAATTATTTTTATTAAGGGTATATTACGAAATTAAGAAAATATGAGTAAAGTATATGTGTCAATAGATAAATATAAAAAAAAAATTCAAAAAGTCTAAATTTTGAGTTTGTACAAGTAAAGGTAAAGTAGTTTTTTTAATCTTTAAAACTCTTATTTAATTATAACCAAACATCGTTAAAATATTTAAAAAGAGTTTTTAATATTAAAAACAAAACTCAACCAAATATGCACTTAATCTCTTTTTTTAATAAAAAAATTAATTTAATTGTAAATGTTTTATCATTTGTCTTTTTTTTTTGGAAGCAATTTTAATATCATTAATAAGAATCAAGATATTACAGGGTTTACTGATTAAAGTAGTAAATTACCAGAACAACACAAATGCAGATTTATTAATGAACACCTAAATTTAAAGCTTTTTTTTATGAAGAGAGACAACAACCTAATAACTAGAGACCATCTAAAAATGTATTTTACTATCCCTGTTGAGGACGGAAAAGACCTATCTTATCATAGAGGAATTTTACTATCTCTCAAGAAAGAAAAATTACTCTCACGTAAGAGGCAAAATATAAAACCTTACGCAGGAAGCATAAAACATCTTCACACTAGAGGTTATTGTCAGCAACACACCATTTAAACAATTAACATTTTTCAAAACTACTATGACTCATAACTTACCGCCAACAAAAATATATGCCTCAAAACTATATCCATGGTTATAGATTGAAATGGATCGTCGTAGATTGTGTTTACACTAGCTTTGGGTACAAAGTGGTTGACAGTGAACTTGGCTTGCTCGGTTGACAGTGGTAACTCGCCTATAATGGTTAGCTTTGGCTATAGAGGCTAGTATAAATGGTCAGAAAAAAAGTAGAGATGTGGTGTTGGAGGAGTTTTTGGCGAAGTCCAGCAGGGTACTTTGGCTGTTAGCCAATCCAAGCCAAGGATAGCTTTCGTGGTTCGATTTGGGGACGTCAGTTAATGAGCCCTTGATAACAGCCAAGTGTGTCAAAATATAAGGCCCAAGGTCAAGAACTCAACCGAAGTCACAAACCCCTTGCCATGAGCCAGAGAAACCATAGCAGTGGCTGGAGAGAAGCTGCGAGACATGGTGATTGAACTCGACGAAGAGCCAAAAACAACAAAATTGGACTAAAAGAAAGAAGAAAAAAACGTGGAGAAAAACTCAAAGACATTAAAAAATAAAGGCGAGAAAAAGGAAAACCATCAAAAAGGTGGTGGTGGCTACTGGAGAGCAGGCTAGTCCTCCTCTCCAATTGGATTTTTTTAAAGGGCATTGTTGTTGTTGTTTTTGTTTAGAGAGGATTCTAGGTTTTTTAAGAGTGGGGGACTATATCATTTGTAATTTGAAATGAAAATAATATGAAAAATTTAAACTTAGTATCTTGACACTAATATCATAGTAATTTATTATTCAATTCAAAAGTTAAAATTGATAAGTAAAAGTTTAATATTAATATTAAAGTTAAATTTTAATATTTTTAATATTAAAGTAACCATAAAACAAATTATTATTGTAAATACAATAATATAATTTTAAAAATTAAATAAAATAATTTTACTTTCTCTATATACCCTTTTTTAAATTTATTTATAAAATATATTCAAAGTATACTTATCTACATTTTTATTCGGTATTCAGTATTAGTTTGTAGTAATAAATATTACTTTTACAGAAAAAAATTAATGTTCAGAAAATAACAACAAAAGAGTACGTTTTTCTTTTATTTAAACTTTAATTAATAAAGATAGAAGAAGAATTTGATTTGAATAGAAATTTTGATGGTGTAAATTAAGTTAATCATTTTATATATAAAGTTTTAGAAGTTAAGATATGTATAACAATTGGATATATATAACAATTAGTGAATTTATTAAAAAAATGTGGTTTATAGAATAAGAATATAAAGGGAATTAAAGTAGGTTTATGAAGTAAAATTTAAAATTTAAAATTTTATTGGTAAATTTATTTAAAAAATGGGCTTATAAAAAATATGGTCAGTTCAAACAGCCACACTCATATTGTTACATCAATTTTTAAAAAAAAAAAAGAGAGAGAGCGAGAGTAATTGCTGCATCACCCTGAAATTGTTCTCAAGCTTTCTGATGCTGTTAGTCAAACTAGGTCTTTACTCTTTCCTTCTCACAGTCATTCAACAAACTTACATTGAGAGAATCGTTTACACAAAACCAGTCACCAGGATTATTAAACATATAATTCACTGATAATGAACCTAAGGCACCCCATAAAGAAAATTAACTATTATCTTTCTGTTCTGAGTTTGATACTACATAGTACATAGCATTTTACTCATATGGTGGTTCACTTCATGCAACCACCTGTGGAATTGTGGCTAGTGATTCTTGTATCTTCTTCTCATCAAATGACAAGTCAACCATGTCTCCTTGCAAATACTTCTCATAAGATGCCAGGTCAAAGTGGCCATGCCCACACATTGCCATCAGAATAACCTTTGCTTCTCCTGTTTCTTTACAATGGAGAGCTTCCCGGATGGTTGCTGCAATTGCATGAGTTGGCTCTGGTGCCGGTATTATTCCTTCAGTCCTGGCGAATTGCAAGGCACCTGCATCGAAGGAGAGATCTAAGCTTTAGCCAGATGTTCTAATTGTGAACTTTCACCAATGAAAATTGTCTGCTATTTACATAACTAGCTTCAGTTGGGAAGAGGGAAAGTTACCTTGAAAGCATTCAGTTTGAGGAATTGAAATTGCTTCCATAAGACCTTGTTCATAGACATGTGAAATCAATGGTGCCATACCATGGTAACGCAAGCCTCCTACAGTAAGAAAGAATTTATCAACAAAAGAAAAACAACGAAGATAGTTTAATCTATCCTCTTTAAATCAATGATATATTACCAGCATGAATTGGATCCGGGATGAAGTCGTGCCCAAGTGTATGCATCTTCATCAATGGAGTCATCCCCGCTGTGTCACCAAAATCATATGCGTACACACCTTTCGTTAGGGAAGGACATGCAGTAGGTTCAACTGCTCTTATAACAGGGTTGATTTTCCCATTGAGTTTCTCTCGGATGAATGGAAAACTGAGCCCTGCAAAATTGGATCCACCGCCAGTACACCCTATGATGATGTCTGGGGTTTCACCAGCTGCCTCCATTTGCTTTATACACTCTTCACCTATGACAGTTTGGTGTAGCAAGACATGATTGAGCACGCTACCAAGGCAGTACTTAGTATCAGCATTTGTGGCTGCAATCTCTACAGCTTCAGAAATAGCAATGCCTAAACTTCCTGGGCTTGATGGATCCAGTTGAAGGATTTTTCTACCCACTTCAGTGATGTCGGATGGTGAAGGGTGCACCTTTGCACCCCAAGTCTGCATCATTATTCTCCGGTATGGTTTCTGATCGTAAGAAGCACGAACTTGCCACACCTGTACAAAGATTTCAAAATAAAAGGTCAGTAGCTCTACATTAAAGGGAATTCAAAACAACAATAAAATGCAGAAAAATGGCCAGGACTAAATTAATACAACAGTATAGAAGTAATTGGGATGCATGGTTTCAAATATCTATGACCAAATGGCTTACTGCAAAGCGGCAAACATGAGAAACTCGCATTGAGCATTGGCTACATGTTTTGGCGGTAGATGAGAAATGTAGAGAAAGTGCATTCATCCCACTATTGGCACATCATACATTAATGAAATATGCAGGAGTGAAAAATCTAAACCAATTCCAACAAAGCCAACCGAACTAATCTTCAAAGACAGATTGATTCAACCTCCTTGAATGGACTGAGACAATTGTCAAGATCTATGAATTACTTTAATTTGTCTTACCTCACAGCCAAGACCAAATAAGCTGCACGCAAAGGCCATCGAACTCCCCCACTGGCCAGCACCAGTTTCAGTGACAACATTTTTGATGCCTTCTTGTGCATTATAATAAACTTGTGGAACTGCAGTGTTCGGTTTGTGAGATCCAGCTGGGCTGACACCTTCATATTTGTAGTAAATTCTGGCAGGTGTGTCAAGAAGCTTCTCCAACCTCCTGGCTCTGAAATCAAGAAAAGAATATCAGATAATCTTAAGGATGGAACACAAGGAAAATATTTAAACAGATTAAATATTATTTACTACAAAGCATACCTGATTAGAGGTGTTGGACGCCAAAGCCTATATATATCAAGAACTTCATCTGGGATATCTATGAACCTGTCACTGCTTGCTTCCTGCTTAATCAACTCATCAGGAAATAGAGGAGACAAATCTTCAGGTTTGACAGGTTCAAAAGTTTTAGGATGCAATGGAGGAGGAGGTTTTACTGATAGATCTGCAATCAGATTATACCACTGACGTGGAATTTCAACTGCTTTGGCGTCGGCATTCACTGCTGCTCTTACTCTACAGCCATTTGAAAACCTCAGATGTTTTGAATTTGTCTTTAGTGGAAATGACCCAGGAAATTGCTCCCTTGCTGAAGGTATAAAAGGCAGTTAGAAGAGAAGTTAAAAGCACCATTAAAACAACATAACAAAGAAATCTCAAACTAAGCACTCAAAAGTCTAGAGATGGCTCCATCATAAGTAAATACAATGAGAGGTCTGGTAACGAGCCTCAAGCACGGAGTAATGTAAAAATTCTTTCACAATGAGTAGCTCCTATTTATGGCTACTCTGAAATTAACAGTGAGCTATCCTTACAAATGAAATATGAAGAATATGGATATTGAAATTGTCATGCACAAATCCAACTGGGAAATTGGATAGAATGAAGGATGAAGATAAAAAGTAATCCATCCACTAATAAGTGATAATATTGAATGAAACATGCAAGCAAGCCATATGCAGAAATGAAGAAAAAATTACTCTCTTCCTCTGTCCCAAAATATAAGCTAACATTTTTTTTTTGAGAGTAAAATATAAGCTAACTTAATTGGTAGCAATGCCATTACATTAAAGTAATCCGGTGAAAGAGCCGCTCAACCAACCTATTAAACATGCAGGCGTTCATATGCTGTACACCAAATTAACCCCCAAAATTGCAGGGACTTTAAGTAACATGTCTAAGAGCCCACCTTACAATTGAAATTACATCCCAAAATACACATCAAGTATACTTCAGGCATATTTCATACAATTGAAATTACATCCCAAAATACACATCAAGTATACTTCAGGCATATTTCATACAGAACGTCCTTTGAATATTTAAGGAGAGAAAAATTGCCTTTGGCAGAGACTTGAAAATTTCTCATGACAATTAATTAGCTCATGCAGAAATAACTCAGCAATCTACCAATATGGTTTTATCTCTTTGATTAAGTACAAGTTGAAATCTTTATCAAGATACGATTATGGTTTTACAGCCCATACTGATAGCATTTAAGTAAGTCGGGTAATGCTGCAGTGACTAGAGGTCTAGCAAAGCACTAGATCAAGAGAAACAAACAAACAGTACGAATTTGTGAATATTGTACCTAAATTTGCACGTTACTTTCACTTTTTAAGTTGTATTTTAGTTCCGTAGCTTCTGGGTAGTAATTGTATTAGACCACTGAAACGGTTAAGACACTCATCTCTTAGAGTCTTAAAACACTCATCATGGCACCATCTCTCTAAATATTCATGCTTTTGCCACTCTATTGTAGCAGTCCAAACTCCAATGAGTATTTACAGTATAAACAACAGATCAAAAATCAGTAATATAATTGATTTAAGATGCTATCATGAATTCATAAGTGCAGAGATTTGATCTCAGTTTTCATTAAAATTTACAGCAACAATAGAAGGTACGATTCAACAAACCCGAAAGCAAATGAAACTTTGACCTTACTTTAAAAAGCAAAATATCAACAAAAGCAATTAAATCCAACCAAATAGGACTCGCTAAAAAGTTACCTATGATGTGGGTTCTTTCTGAACATGAAAAGGGAAGTGGGTTTGCATAGAAAAGTGACTGTGTGGCCATCTTCACAAAACTTTCAGCAGTTTCTCGGGGAACAAACAACTGCAAGTGAGTAATAGTCAAATAGATTGTAGCTCAAAAGTCTAAGGCTCTGGCTCTGTCCATAATTTTATATCATTTCCAGATCTTGATACTGCAAATAAATGCAACAGTGACAATCTTAACCAGGGAGGCTGAATGCATTAATGGGAACAGTACAGAAAATAAATATGACTTGGTCCGCTGCATCTGCATGAAGAATCCAGAAAATATATAATAAGAAATCCTAGTGGTCCTTGATTTGTTCCATTCAAAAGTTGTAAAGTGATATCAAAATCTTTTTCGGATCCATTATTTATTTATTTTTTTGTCTTTAGTCAAAATTTCGATGAGCAGCCATGAGAGAGAGCTCTAGCGTGAATGATTTGACTGATCATTTCCGATTTGCTTTTTCGCATGACTTGGGTTCGGAACTTTTACACGTCGTACTAATACTTTTTAAAAAAAAAATTAAACTTAATTCCATTAAAAAAATCAGTAAAGTACCGAATTAGAGACTTATAATAATAATCAGATAAATTAAGGTAACCTAATGATATATTTATACATTGATAAGTGTCTGACCTAATCCCTTGCAAAAGGAAAATAAAGAATTTTTAAGTGAGGAGCAACTTTTCAAAGAAAGGGGAGGAACGGAATAACTCAAAAAATAAATGAGCAAAATAAAATAATCCTCACATAAAAATTAAAACTACCATATATAATCATAAATAAAAAAATATAGTATCCAAAAAATAATCACCAAACTCAAACAAAATTAACACTAAATAGATCTTATTATGCACACCCAACTAGGGGTGTTTAATATTTATTTTTCTCTTATTTGTATTATTTATTGTTATTGTATTGTATTTTATTTCTTTTATGAGCGGTTGGTTTCGAAATCCTAATTCTCATCGTTTGGTGAAAGGTAATTTCAAAATTTCATTTGATAGTTTGTTAGATTCTCCTTCATCTTCTCATTCTTTACTAATTAACACTACGAGCGAAAATCAAATTGAGGGACTCATAGACCCAGGGGACAATCAATCTCAACATAATGAGCATAACCGACCTAGGACACTTAGAGACTACATGAACCCTACACGAACCGGTGCACCATCTTGCTTAATTTTTCCTTCGGATGCAATGCATTTTAATTTTAAGTCAGGCATTATCCAACTTTTACCCACTTTTCATAGCTTAGATGCAGAGAACCCTTATCTACATCTAAGAGAATTTGAAGAAGTGTGTAACACGTATAATGATCAAAATTGTAGCATGAACATAATTCGACTTAAGCTTTTCCGTTTTTCTTTAAAAGATAAAGCTAAAACATGGCTACAAAACCTTAGGCCAGGATCCATTTCTTTATGGGATGAGATGCAACAACAATTCCTGAAAAAGTTTTTTCCCTCCTATAGAACAAATTCTTTCAAAAGACAAATCACCACTTTTGTCCAAAAACCAGGAGAGACCCTTTACCAATGTTGGGAAAGGTATAAAGAATTTCTTAATACCTGTCCCCATCATGGTTTTGAAACATAGAGAGTAGTCTCAAATTTCAATGAGGGCTTAACACCCCAAGTTAGGCAAATGGTAGAAATGATGTGTAATGGAACATTTGAGAAAAAAGACCCAGAAGAGGCAATGAACTATCTTGACTTACTAGCAGAAAATGCTCAAAATTGGGACACTGCTGGTACCTGTGAGGCACCTAAAAAAAATCAAACCACTACATCTAGTGGGGGTATTTATCATCTTAAGGAAGACCATGACTTTCAAGCCAAATTAGCATCCCTTGCTAGAAAAGTCAAAACCTTAGAAATGAAAAAGAGTGGTCAAATAAAATCTGTTCAAGAAATTGTATGTCACATTTGTGAAACCCATGATCACTCTACCAATGATTACCCAACTTTGCCTACATTTAGGGAATGCCTTCATGAACAAGTCAATGTTTTAAACACGTTCAAGCGATCAAACAATAACCCATATTCATAAAACTATAATCCTGGATGGTGAAATCACCCGAATTTTAGTTTGAGGAATGACACTCAAGCACAGGCTTCACAACCACCTTTTCAACCACACCAAAACTTTCAAAATCATCAAGGTTATGCACCATATGTCCCACCCCCTAGGAAAAATCTTGAAGAAACCTTGCATACATTCATTGAAAAATAAGAGTCTGTTAATTCTCAAAATGCTCAAACATTTGCTGATTTTAAAGATACTCTTACTAAATTTGCATCTGCACTGAACATTCATGAAAAAGGAAAATTTCCTTCTCAACCACAGCCAAACCCCAAAGGACAACATAACTCAAATGCATGTAGTTCAGGAAGCCAACACATCGATCAAGTTAAAGCAGTTATCACTCTTCGGAGTGGTAAAATTGTTGAAAAGGAAATTCCTGAACCTCATGAGAGTGATGAATCAATCTCTATTGTCATAATAATATTTTTAATTTTTTAAAAAGGCAGTAACTGCTGACCTTGCATTGAAAAAAATTAATAATTAAGTTTAAAGATTTGTCGATTATAGCTCGTGAGCAATAATTTTTTGGTGAGGCCTCGACAAGGACCGACGAGATCTGACAAATAGTTGGTGGGCTTAGAACTAACTCGGCTACATGATAAATTTGTGCACTAACTGGGCCCATAATAACTGAGAAAATTGATCGGACAGTGACAGCTGGTGAACCACAGCGGCGACCATAAATTTTGTAAGGATCATTATGGTGCAGCAAGACCGAGGAAGCACGGTCTGAACTGAGGAATCGTAGCAACCGATCGTTGAGGTTCGATGACGTCGAGGAGAATGTGGGACCAAGGAACCACCGTAGATCGACCAACAAAACTAGCTTGCCGAACAAACAAAACACAACCAAAAGAAACCTAAGAAAACTAAAAGAGAATGAAAAAGAAAAGATGCAGTAGGGAAATGAGGGGGTTTACCCACCGAAGAAAGGGCTTAGCCTTCTCTCCAGTGGAAAAGCAAGATTGGCGCCATCTTAGGTTTGTTTTAGTTTGAGGGGTAAGAGAAGTTTCAAGAGCGTTTGTCATACTAAGACTTAATTCATCAATAGAGAATGACTTGTTGTTCGTGTAACTTTGGTATTACCAAACCAACTAAACGATTAGAAATGAATGAGTTGTTGTTTATCTAGACCCTTCTAAACGACAACATTTCGTCATCTAAAAATGCAACGTGTTTGCTATGCCATGCTTTGCCATCAATCATATGTTGTGTTATAAAAGTAATAATGTATCAAACAATCATTGAGTAGTGAAATTGTATAAATTTCAAAATAAACTATTACACTATTTCACCATCCAATAATTAATTAATATATCATTATTTGAAATATAAATTTAGAAAGTGTAACATTATTTTCTTATTCATATCCTAACAAATTATCTCAAACTTTAAACCAATTCAATGCAATTTAGCCAATCAAATCCGCATTCAGTTATAGATCAAATCATAGTATGAATCAAAATTCAATAAGCTCAAAAAAAATTTATATAATATTAAACTAAAAATAATTGGATTTATTGAGTAAATGATAAGGGATAGTATCTTGATGGCCCATAATAATCTCATTCATTTTTTTTATTGGACTCCACCCATTAGTTTATAATAATATTATATTTATATAATTAGGGTACAAATTTTGTATCTTAACTAAAGTGGTATGTGTTTAATATTTATTAAAATCATATAATGACTTTATTAATGAGAATTAAAAATTCAACAATTATACAAATAATAGTCTCCAATTAATGACATATCAGTTTATTACATAAATTTTATATTTCAGCTATATAAATCTAACACTACTCATTAATTTAATGATAATCCATTATTTAATAAATAACCAATCATAATTGTGTATAAAAATATGAGAAAAACTTTTTAATAGGTGATGCAATTTACTAAATGGTCTTATAAGGACAACTCTATATAAAAGTTTTTTTTTAATAATATGTACCTATTGAGACCAATAATTTTTTTTAAAATTAATGTCGTGTGATGAATTCATTTTTATTTGTTAAATACATCTTTGTTTTTCTTTTTCTTTTTATATTTATAACAATTATATATTTTTTTTGTTTGCAATGAATAAAAATACAATTATTGGTTTAAAATAGTGATGGACAAAATCATAATTAATACTAAATGCTTATAATTATAATATTAAAATTTATGAAAATCAACTAAAACAAATAATTGTAGTGTAGCACATAAATCTAGATCTAAAATAATATAAAATTTACTCCAAAAAAATATTTAGGCTCTTCTTGAACTTGAATTTTTTTTTTTTAACTTGCACATTCATTTCATTATTCCAAAAATATAGGAAAGATTTCCATCCAGCTTTTAGTATATGAGTATGCTAATGCTAGTTGTGCTTACTTATGTGCATTTACATTACATCTTCTTAAGGCATATTGAATTGATGTTTGACTTTACATTTTCATCTACTTTAGAATCTCTTTTATTATCAACTTAATATCTTTTAAGGAGTTATAACTCTTTAGCTATAAGGGAAATCTTCCTTGAGGAAAGAACATAAGACAATAACACTAATCGGGAATGAGCAGTAAGTCAAGCTAGCTTTAGTTATAGACGCTTAACCAAATTGACAATATTCTTTGCAGCTGACTCTATTATTGAATGCCTTAGGTTGTGCTCTACTGTTACTTGCATACTAAATTTGATAGCCTTAGCTTCTTCCTTCTCAACATCTCTTGTGCTACTATTTTATGTGACAACCATTATTAAAACTTTCCTATCCCAATCTCTTATGATCATTTCTAGCCCTATTATGCTCTTATTTGTGTCTACATCTGCATCATTATTCATTTTAAGCATACCTTGTGGGGGTTCCTATTTTTGTACCACTATTCTTGATGGATCTTTGTTACAGCTCAATTGTTTCCCTGTACTTGTGTTGTATCTCTAAATATGCCTTTACCTTAGCTATCAATCCCTTTGCATTTTCTTATACTCCATTGATAATGGTTATGTAATTATGTTCATTTCTTGGCAAGTTATCCATAACAACATCACAATTCTCTCAATCTCATCTCTATTTATAGTGCTCATCAGATTTTGCACAAAATTTCAGATTTTCATTTCATGTGCTCCAACTATAACCTTAGTAATCTGATATTTTTTCCATAGCTTTTTTTTTCATCTTTGCAACTGATTAAGGCATGGAAATAGATTTCTTCTCTCCCAGGGCATCTTTAGCATATTGGGCTGTTTATTGCTTTTCTGGCCTATAATGCTACAACAGTGGGTAGCAAGTTAGATACGGCTCTCCATGGGAATATCTTCAACTTCTGGGGTACTGAGATTGATCATAGAGCCTTCTATTCTTTGTCCTTACCTTTTGATTGCTCTGCTTCCATGTTTAGCCTCTTTTAGAGTGTAACTTAGTATCACTTTTCACAATGTATTTGTTGAAATTGGTGCTGATGTGCCATTTCAATTTGTATAAATATTTGATATTTATATAATAAATATTTAATATAATCGTTAATATTATTTATATAATATAAAGCTTGTTACTTTTCATATATTTTAGATCTAAAGGAGTTTAGGTCCGTGCTAAAAGCTAGCACTCTAAGTGTTAGGACCTTATCTGAAATGAGACAAATACCTAAAAATATGATAGTACTGACATAGTTGCAAAGAGTTACAAATTGTGCTAAGAAATGTCATTGTAAAGCATGTTCTAAAAAATATCGTTCCTGGTCCATGGTTGACGACACGAGTTGATTGGTATTCCTTTTGAATTAGTGTATGTCTATATCTAGATTATTCAGACAGTTAGTCTTAGCAGACTGTGGGCTTAGTCGAAGCTCATATAGGCATGCAAGTATTTAGTAAGGAATGGTACTGAACAAATTCACGATGACCTTTAATAAACATACCATAGAGCCGTCAATAGAGAGTCTTCTCGAGTTGAGTAATATTTGTGATTCTTTAACTTGAGCACCACAGTGGACTTGTGAGTGATCCACTATGCTTTGATTCTACACATATCAAAGACCTTTCATAGTATGACTTTTGGGTGTCATTGGGTATGGTTTGATGCTCATAGAGTCTGGTGTGTGTAGATCTAGGATCTATCAGCTTATATGGGTGAGTTATATATTCGGATGCCCCAAGAATTATATTTTAGGAAGTCTTTTGACCAAAAGTAGAAACTCCATAAAAGAGTTTTTTGTAGGGTTAAACAATATTGTAAATGAGTTTGCGAATATTATTTATGAAAATACAAAATTACAGATAAGTCTATAATCGAGCATATAGAGATTTGATAGTAATGATCTATATTTTTGCTCTTTTAGAATATAAGTGATGGAGGGACTATACGGATATGGTTGACCTCAGCTTGTATGGCTCAATGCGTCATTTTGTAATATCTATAACGTATATGTAGGGCATCATTTAAAAACTTGCGAAATAGTTTTGTAAGACAAATGGGTGTGAAATTAGAGAGTTTCACAATATGAAATATACTCATCGAGCACTGGGGCAGCAAATCAAGTTAAAAGGTCTAATCCAAAAAAATTTAAAAAGCAGGATTTGTTTTAGGATCTCTCATAAAACACATGTGTCAAGGTTTAAGTGTTAAACTTATATTTTATTAATTAAAGTAGTTAATTAATGCATGAGTGACACATGGCATATGGACTATATGTATGAGTGATACATATCATATACATAAATTTAATGGGTGATAAGTGGCAAGTGAAGAGGGACACTTGTCTTCATGCATGAGATGCATAAAGACAAGTGCTAAGCATTCATTGGCAAAGTATTTTAAACTTTACAAATATTACAAATAGTTCTTATTTTTTGGGCCATATATAGGCTAAGCTTTGCAAATGTTACAATTAAGTCCATTTCTTCATATTTGGCCATTTTAGAGAAAAGTTCAAATGTTGAACTGATTTGTACAAAAATTGATCTTGCTGGAGATTAAAATGTTATCATTTTATTTTCATAATTCCACCGGATTATTATGAACTAGAATTGATCAATAGGATCATTTCAGGTGAGCTCCAGAAGTTTGAATTTTCATCGAATCATCTTTAAGGATATGTTTTCTAATTATGTAATTGTTATTGTTTTTGATTTTATATCCTGAGTGTGTTTATTGATTAATTACATATAATTCTGCTGTGTAATTATGTGTTGGACATGCATTTATAAATTAATCAACATGTACACAATCACATGCATGCATTCTTAAATCACACTAAATGGTATCAAAGCATGTTTTTGTGTGTTCTGGGTTAATGTAATATATTTGAGGCATTTAGGATGCTTATAAAGGTTGGGTGCTGCATTTTTAAGTGTTTGAAAATACAGGTCTTGGACACTATTTAAAAGATTGTTGGGACATTCGCCATGTTATGTTGGGGTGTTCATAATTTTTATGAACACTGGGGCATTGCGTGGACAATGCTGGGGTGTTCGAGGCAACCTAACGCTAAGCATTAGCAAGTTACAACACATGGACGTTCAAGCAGTCAAACGTCGGGGTGTTATAAAGTATAATGTTGGGGTGTCATAAAGTATAACGTTAGGGTGTTCTAATTTATAGCACAAAGGCATTCCAAGCAGTACAATCTATTTTGCATTTTATGCATGTGAAGTTTATTTAATGCCACTATAATTGTTATATTATTGTGTTATAAACTGTTGGCTTAGACGTCGTTGAAGATTTTGATGATTCCAAACAATAGAGAATAATAATATTTATGGGATAAAGTGCAAAGTTTTGAAAGTTATAGGAAATGGACCAAAATATAAAGTTCAAAACTTTGGTTACTGTAGCAAGGTCATATAGCAACGACATTGTTCCTTAATAGTTAATCATTGTGCAATGGCTTGTTATTGTGTTAACACTATAGCTGAAGTGTAGCAACTGCTAAAATACTGTAGCAACGGTAGAATAATATGGCAACAGCTAAAAACAGCTAGCTTTTCTATCTCTATAAATACATGCCTCATCCAAGCTCAATAAGATCAAGTGAAGCATTCTATAATCTTTATATCATTTGAGAAGAAAAGAAATATTAATATTTCTGTTAAAATTATTTTGTCTACTCTTTAAGAAAGTTTAAATTATAAGAGTTTAATTGAGCCTAAATCAATCTTTGTAAGGGTCTAGTTAATACCCCGTAAAGTCAACTTACTGTGAGGGTGTGATTAGTACTTGAGAAACTAATCAAGATTTTATTAGTACCTAAGAAACTAATTAGGGTTTGATTGGTACCTAGGAAAGCCAATTTGTAAAAGTTTGATTAACACCTGAGAAGTTAATCAGAAGGTTTTGGAAGATAGACCGAACTAGTAGAATCCTCAAGCACAGTTAGTTTCGAGGCGTAGACGTAAGCTGGGATAAGAACCAAACCATGTAAACATTTGATGTTAACTTTTTCTTTTCCTACTCTTTTATTTACTGTAATTATTTGTGCTTTATTTTATTTATATTGTTATTAATTGGATAAATTATTAAATACCCAATTCATCCTCACTTGGGTTATCTATATAAAATTTTCATAAACTATAATCATTTGTTTGTGTTGTTAACCACAATGAAAAACTCTACTGATTGAGGTTAGTTGTGCTTACATAAAACAAATGTTGTGATTATGAATCAGATCCTTAGAAATGTGGATAAGTTATAAAATTATAAAAATCTCTCTTAATCAAATTGAAACTGTATTTTATTATGAGATAATGTTATACTTAGTTCGCTTTGTTAATACGATGTTAGACGAGTCATCTTGATCTTTTTCAATATTTCTAAAATGTAAGGGACTGGTTAACATAATTTGAACTATATCGATTACACGTGAGATGAGGTAAAATACATTGACATCAATTATACTATAGGCATATTTTATACAGAACATCTTTTGAATATTTAAGGAGAGAAATTTTAATTACCTTTAGTAAAGACTTGCAAATTTCTCATGACAATTTATTAGCTCAAGAAAAAACAAAGTTAGCAATCTACCAATATGGTTTTATCTCTTTGACTAAGTACAAGTCGAAATCTTTATCATGATATGATTATGGTTTTATAACCCATATTGATAACATTTAAGTTAGTTGGGTAATGCTGCAATAACTAAAGGTCTAGCAAAGAACTAGATCAATAGAAATAAACGTATAGCATGAATTTATGAATATTGTACCTAAATTTTCTCGTTACTTTCACTTTTTGAGTTGGATTTTAGCTCCGTACCTTTTAGGTAGTAATTGTATTAGACCACTGAAACGGTTATAACACTCATCATACACTATCTCTCCAAATATTCATGCTTTTTCCATTCTATTACAACAGTCTAAACTCCAATGAGAATTTACAACATAAACTGTTAGATATTTTATGTTCTTTTATGCCCTTAAAACATGTGTAATAATATTTTAATTAGATTAATAAGGTTTATTTATATATATAATTGAGTTTATTCATATATATAATTGAGCATACATTGATGAGCCCATATTTATAAAGTATGCGATCTATCTATTAGGCATATGATGCTAATACAGAGGGTATAGATCACAAGTTCTTTATAAATTAAATCTAGTTTGCAACCATTAATAAAAAGGGCATTTCATTATGTAAGGTTATAATTTTTATGCTTCTTATAGTGAATGATTTGCCTTGATCATTAAAGTAAAGACTTTGAGTAGAAAAACTAGTGTATATGTTACATTGAATAGGACTATTGTGAATTTTGATCTGGTTAACTAAATATCGTAGATCTTAATTCTCAAAAGCTTTAATAAACTTTATTGATCTTAATCCTGAGCAGGTAATGAACTTACATTTATGCGTGGTATCTTTTAAGTTATCACGGAGTGAGATTCAAATAAATGGTCAAAACCTCGATAGCTTGGAGATATAATTTCATAGGTCGTAGGAACATATATCTACAAGGTAGAACAGGGGCCAGCACCGCAGTGCTCAGGGTTGAGCGTCGCGGTGCTCAAAATAGAACTCTAGAGCCACAGTGCTAGGTTCTCAGCATCGTAGTGTTGGACGTATAAAGGCTCAGCGCTGCGGCATCAGAGCAGGGAGATATTTCATTTTTTATTCAGATTTTGAGTTTTGAAAAGTTTAGGACTTAAAAAAAAAGTGGCATCTTACTCCAATAAGGAATAGGGTTAGTAGGCATGAAATAACCCATATATAAACACTTATAAACCCTTTAGTTAAGATTAAACATTAAGAAAGACTCTAAGAGGAGGGAAGAATTAGGGTAAACACTAAGTGCTTTTGTGCGCTAGGGTGGAACCGTTGTTTGGGTGTATATTATTTGTAGTAGAGTAAGGGTGCACTAAACATTAGGTACTTTTAAGGGTTCTTCATTAGGTTTTTTTTGTAAAATCTCTAAGGAGTTAATAAGAGAAGCTAGGATCTTTAGATCCACTGTGGACGTAGGTAATTGGCCGAACTACGTAAGTGATTGTGTTAGGCTCTTTATTTTCTGCTTTGAATTCTTACTATTTTGCTTGATATACAAGTTATTCTGTTGTGCAAAAAGGTTATGGTTCAAGGTTGAACTTGGGGTTTTTCGCTTTAACCTAATCTCACGAAGAGAATGACGATTCCTCACTCAACAAACTGACATCAGAGCTAAGGTTCGATAATATACACCTGGGGTATTTAAACAATAACCTGCAATCAAGCAAGAAATAGAGAAGTTTAATGGGATGAATGACTTCAATCTTTGAAGGAAGAAGGTCAAAGCTCTACTAGTGAAGGAAGGGCTAAACTCAGCCTTGGAGGAAGCCAGTTCCTCAACTACCGAGGGACGACAACTTCAAAGTCTGAGCAAAAAGATTAGGACACGATTCAGAAAAAGACTCACAACACAATAATCTTAGCATTGAGCGACGAAGTATTAAGGGAAGTTAATGATGAAGAAACTGCTTTAGGGCTATGAGAGAGACTCGAGGCATTATACATGAAAAAGCCTCTTGCAAATAAACTTCTTGTGAAGAAGAAACTGCATCAGTTAACAATGCACGAGGGATCTTCATTGAGAGACCACATTGATGAGTTTAATAAGATCATCATAAGTCTTGAGCAATTGAGCATCAAGACTGAGGATGAAGACAAGACCATAATTCTATTAAGTTCATTGCCGAAGAGCTATGAGAGCTTTGTGGATACGCTACTGCATGGTAAAGAGTCCTTAACGATAAATGATGTCAAGGCATCATTAAACTCAAAAGAATTGACAAGGAGATCTGAGTCTGAGAGTAAAGCAGCATTGCATGCACAAGAAAGGAAGAGCAATCAATCAAGGAGGAGATCTAAGAAGTATTTCCTTTGTAATAAGGAATGACACTTTGTGAAGGATTGTCCAAAATTAAAAGGCTAAGGAGGGTGGGCTGTAATCGGTACTAGAAAAGATACCAAAGTTGTAGACACATTGGTAGCCTCAAGGGAAAAGTACACTGGCAACTGGTTACTAGATTCAGGGTGCAGCATCTATATATGTCCCAACAGATCAATGTTTACCAACTACAAAGTTAAGAGAAGTAAAACTCTAATAGGAAAGGACATGACTTGTGAGATTATGGGAGTTGGTGATATAAGGCTGAGGATGCAAGGTGGAGAAACTAGGGACTTACATGGTGTAAGGTATGTTCCTAAATTGATGATGAACTTGATATCCCTAGACAAGCTTGATGAGGATGGGTATTTGGTTAGAGTAAAAAAAAAATATGAAAAACTGATGGTGGAGAAATTGTTGGGTGTTGTATTATCAAGTGTGTGATAGTTCGAGTGTATACGTAATTTCAAAAATTATAATATGCGCAGCGGAAGCATATTACAAAATACACTCATTTTAACAATTTCAACATATATCACATATATGTATAAGTATAACAATTATACAAAATATATATATGATGAACAATATTGTATTATATATATGAACAAGTATAACAATTATACAAAATATATATGATGAACAATATTATACTAAAAACATGATGTAAAGTACTCACCTAATGAAGGTAGTTTTACAAATTCTTCAAGTCCTTCAATAATCCATGTGAAGAGCTCACCTTGAAGTATATATTGAACAATTCTAGTCCATAACTTTTGGTAGGATTAAAGAGCTAGAATGGTAGCTTAGTATTTAGAATTTTCAGCACTTGTATTCAAACTCTTTTGAATACAATTTTTGTTTCTTAAATGAAGATGGTAAATATTTTCTATACAACTCTTGTATTAATTAAAAATATTTAACATACAACTCTTGTATATTAATCTTAGAAACAATTTCTACATGATAATTATTTTGAACAACTCTTTGCAAAATAATTATCTTTTTCTTCATTTTTATTTCATTCATTTTGGCCATCCATTAAAGAAGGAGATGAAGAGAAGTTTGTTTATTTTTCCAACACTTGAAATAACAAAACACAAAACTCTCTCTTACCTCTCTTCCTTTGCCATTGTAGAATTCTTCTCTTCACAATTGAATGAAATGAATTCAATTGTTTTGCTAAAATTCATTTTATTTATTCAACACTTTGATTAAACAAAAGGAAGTGCTCAATCAATTTTATTGTTAGTCTCCCACTTAGGATTAATAAAATCAAGCACTAGAATAATAGCCACCTAAATTAATCTTTACCAAACAAATATAATTACTTTAATTATAATGGGTAATTAAATGGGCAACATCTAGGCCCTCATTGTATTAAAATACAATGCCATGATCTATATATATATTATAATATTATCTAATAATATAATAACAATATATAATTTAATTATTCAAAATAATTTTGAATAATTACTTTTTACCTTATTAATTTTTACTACCATGGTTAAATGGTAAAAAGGTAAAATCAAATCATGGAACAAATTTTTCCATTTGTCAACATCCTATTAATTAACAACTCTTGTTAATTAATTCAATGATGTACTTAACAATTAAGTCTTGACAAACGTACAATTCGAGGGATCCCAAAACAATCGTTCTATTTTGCTGAAATTTATTGGATCGAACTATTCAATCCAATCTACTACCCTAGTGCGCAACGAGTACACTTTATATTGTGAGACTATCTAGGTCCACACTTAATTTGTCATATAGAGCTCCTTCATACGTCTGTGAGCAATGTCCCCTACACACGTTATGGATATTACAAATTAGCGTGTTAGACCATACAAGTTGAGGTTATTACATATTCGTATAATCCTTCTATCATTTATATTCTTGAAGAGCAGAGATATAGATCATCACCGTCAAATCTCTTATTTGCTCAACTATGAACTTATCTCCAGATTTATATTTCATTAAACAATATCTACAAACACTTTTGTGATATTGTTTATTCCTTCGGAATATCTTTTTCGAGGTTTATGCTTGTGGCTACAAGTCTTTCTGAAATACAATCTCGAAGCATTAGGATATACAACCCACTCATATGAGCTGATGGATTCCATATCTACGCACACCAGACTCCATAGGCATCGGACTATACCCAGTGACACCCAGCAGTCAGACCGTGAAAGGTTTTTGACATGTGTAGAACCAAAGCATGGTGGATCACTCACAAGCCCACTGTGGCGCTCAGGTCAAAGGACCACAAATACTACTCAACTCGGAAGACCTTCCATTGACGGCTTTATGAGATGTCTATTGGATGGCTTCGTGAGTCTGTTTCATATCTAGTCCTTACTGAATGCCTGCATCTCTATACGAGCTTCCTACTAAGCTCATGGTTTGCTAAGACTAACCATCTGGACCATCTAGATATAGACATACACTAATCTATATTAATGGGTTCCACCGATAGACCCGCATCGATGAAATTAGATCAGGAACATTATGTTTGAGAACATACTTGCATAATGACATTTCCTAGCACCATCTGTAACTCATTGCAGCTATGTCATTACTAATATATTCTCAGGTCATTGTCCCATTCCAGACAAGGCTCTAACTCCTTAGATTTCGCTAATTCTTATAAACTTACTAACTCTTAGTACCACTAACTCTTAGTGTTTATAACTATTAGCGTTGCTAACTCTTAACCCTGGTCTAAACTTCTTTAGACCAGATCTAAACTCATTTAGATCATACAATGTCTGAAACGTTACAAGCATCTTACCATTTAATAATAAATAATATTAACAATTTTATTAGAAATAATAATTGTATAAATACTATCACTATATATTTATACAAAATGGGATGGCATGTAAGCACAAATCTCAACAGAAATGACCTATAAGGTTTGAGGGTGAAAAGCACAATAAGGGGCTCTATGTGCTTACTGGGATGGCTATGCATGGCCCAACGCGGGGTGTTGGGATAATGCAGACCATTAGGTGACATCCAAATCTTGCTCACTGAGGTGATGAGGGTCGGAAAGGAGTGCAATGCATCCATACCCTATGCAAGGTGTACGAATGCCTTTGGAGGCCAAAGTTACAAACTCGAGGAAAGTTAATTCTTTGTGGAAACTTAACTGGACTCAATTTTAGGTGATAAAGTATTGGTGTGAATATGATCTAGAAGCTTTCTTATTTAGAAGATTTTAAATCAAGGAAAGGTTTGTTGGAGATTTGGTGATTCAACAATCTTGTTAGACAAGAATTGAGATGAATACAAAAAAGGAGAGTCACAAGAAGTCTAGAATGTCTGGGACACGTATGAAAAGTCTAGTATGTGTAGGATATGAAGAGGGAAGTGAAGCAGAACTTGAACACCAGAAGGAAGCGAGAAAAAATGGAGAGCTGAAATAGAGGCTAGTGCTGCAACGCCCAAGGCTGAATGCCGTGGCTCCCAAAACAAAACCCCAATGCTGCGGCACTAGAGTAGGGAGATATTCTATTTTTTTTTTTGAATTTTGAGTTTTGAGGAGTTTAGGACTTCCAAAACAAGTGGACTGTTACTCCAATAAGGAATAGAGTTAGTAGGCATGAAATAACCCCTATATAAACATTTGTAAATCTTTTAGTTGAGATCAAGCATTAAGATAGACTCTAAGAGGAGGCAAGAATTGGATAGACATTAAGTGCTTGTGTGCGTTAGGGTGGAACCGTTGTTTGGGTGTACATTGTTCATAGTAGAGTAAGGGTACACTAAATATTAGGTCATTTTGAGGGTTCTTCATTGAATTTTCCTTTTAAAATCTCTAGGGAGTTAATAAGAGAAGCTAGCATCCTTGGATCCACCGTTGATGTAGGCAAATGGCCGAACCACATAAGTGATTGTGTTGTGCTCTTTATTTTCTGCTTTGAATTCTTACTATTTTGCTTGATATACAGATTATTTTGCTACGTAAAGAGGTTAGAATTTAAAGTTGAATTTAAAATTTTTTACTTTAACCTAATCTCACGAAAAGAAGGACAATTCCTCCCTCAACAAATGTATTAATAATGATTAATATTATATAATTAATATATTAACAAAAATTAAAAAATTAATAATTATTTAATAAATAATAGTCATCGATTGATGATATATTAATAAAAATACAAATTTTGTATCTCAACTATATAAATTTAATACTACTCACTAGTTTAATAATATCTTTTTATTTCATAAATAAATTAATTATAATTGTATATAAAAAATACATATAAAAAAACATTTTTTTTAATAGAGGGAAGAAAAATTCAAATTAAAAACCTTTAGCTTAATAGAAAAATAAAAATTTAGTTTCAAGGATTATTAATACTAACATGTAATAAAGACCAACAATCTATAATAATGCATTACAATTCATGTAATTTTAAATAAAATAAGTTTTTTTTTTAATTTCTACTTACTACTTCTATATTAGTGTAATCATGTTACATGTCACATATAAATATGATCTCAATTGATATATAGAAAATAGTATTTTGATTAATTTTGAGTATACTATATTTATTACTAATCAATTATTACTCAAAAGAATCTAATCAATTAACATAATAGTAATTTATATTCTCAAATATTTATACTAATAAACTTAGTTTTATAGAATATAAAAATTAAAAGTAATATATAATGGAGATAAACTAAATAATGTATCTTGATTATTGTAGTTAATTAATTGTAAAATAATAATATTAAATATTTTTTTGTCATACAATTTAATTTAATTTACAAGTTACACGTATCATATACATTGTTTTAGTACTATAATATAGTGGTCTATTTACTACGAGGACAATTTTTTGTGTAAGTGAAAGTATTAAGGGAAATCTTCAGAAATAACCTAAATTTTAAAGTTAATTTCTATTTTAATTACATATTAACTCTCTAAATTATTCTAGCTAAATATTTGAAAAATATATAAAATTACTCTTATTATTTAATTTCATAATTTTCCTTCCTTTACTTCCTCGCAATCGTTTCATCCTTAAAATTGAAAAATTAAACACTCCTTTTCAATTTCTATTACAAACCCTTATTTCTAGAAATTTTCAATTCCAAATCCATTAAACACTCCTTTCTATTTCTATTAAATTGAAACACCTGAAAATACTCATTTGTTGACGGCAATCATAAAAACTCATCATCCCATTTGATACTTTTCATACTCAATATGTGGTAAGTTAATATTTTATATAATTGGTGTTAAAATGTAGATAAATAGTATATAAAATGAAAGTGATTGTGAGAATTTGAATTTGTAGATAAAGTTAAGATTTTAAGGAGAAAATTTGAGATTTTAAACTAAAATAAAAGTAGATTGTGATTGGGCAATTACTTAGGTGTTTGTTTGTGTAAAAAGATGTAAGATTTGAGTGTTTGATGTAAAAAAGAGGATAAAAATAATTAAATAAAAAGGGTACCGCTTTGAGCGCCATACGAACGATGCTCGAATGCTATGCTCACTTGTTGCGTGCAATAGCTGAGTGCCACGTGAAGGTCGTGCACAACATTCCAGTGCCATGCGCAGCATGCTGTTCAAACAAAAATATTTTTAAAATTTTGTTTTTTAAAATTAATTTATGTATTTAATCTATTTAATTTTTTTATTTAGGTAATTTAATTTGTTTATTTAGTTTGTTAATTAGTTTATTTTATTTAATTGTTGTACTTTATTTTTTATTGATTATGTTTGTTAAATTTAATTATTTAGTTTATTGATTTTTTGTTAGATGAAAAAGTTTTAATCATTTTTTATTAGTAAATATTTTTAATTTTTAGTAATTATTTGAATTATCTAATAATTAATTATATGCTAATGATTACTAAATTTATTATTATTATTATTATTATTATTTTGTCTATTAAAAACTTAACACTTTAATTTTTCTAACTGCCACTCTCTCTTTGTTCCGTTGAAGCAAGAACAATTCTCACTTTTTTCTTTCTAAGCCAATTCTATAGTTCAAATAAGTAAAAAATGGCCGAACCAAATGCATTTGTTCCATTAAGGAATTTCCTCTTTTTGACTGAAATTTCCCATTCAAATTTTGTTTTGACTCGAGTTAAAATATTTACACCATATAAACCAAATTATCAACATTATTCTCATTTTACCTTTTTTTTTTTCATTTTTCGACAAAAACTCAAAAAGCTCTCCACTCTCTCTTCTCCAAACACTCAGCCATCCATAAAATTTTGTTCTAAATTTATAGATCAGCTTCAAATATTATACTTTTTAAAGATTTAAACTAAAATAATCAATTGTGGAGTTGAAAAAAATTAATAATGGATAAAAATTGATAAATTTTTATTCTAAATTTTATTTTGTTGTGTTTTTGAGTTATTTTTGTATATAGTTGATAGAAATATATAAATGTAAAATTAATAAGGTGTAAATTAGGTTGAAAATAAGTGTAAGTGGTCGAAAATGATAAAAAATAATCGAAAATGACAGATTATGACCAATTTTTACAGTTGTATGTGAAGCCATGTGCCAGTTCGTGCGTCATACGCCAATATAATGGCCCATGCGCAGCATCAATGTGACGTCAGCGTGATGCGCGCGCGGCTCACTCACATGTTGCCATGTGGCGCTACGCGAGGGCGCCATGTGGCATTAAAAGTTTTTAAAAATTTTTTTTATATTTAATTTTTTATTAAAAATATATTAAAATTGTGACTAAATTTAGTCAAAATTTAAATTTTTTTTATCATTATTATATTTTTTTGTTAGATGAAAAAGTTTTAATCATTTTTTTACTAGTAATTCTTTTTAATTTTTAGTAATTATTTGAATTATCTAATAATTAGTTATATGTTAATAATTATTTTTTTTAGGAAGAAGAATATCTCAAAGGATTATATAATTGTCAAAATGAATTTTACCGATTGACTATATCTGGTTACTCAAAGTTATAGGCTATCAAAAAAATAAAAGAGAAATTGACTTCAAAAAAAATTGAAATATTTAGAACCACGTGTTTTGACCATTTTTTTTGAATGTACAGGATATTTCATTCTTAGGTATTTTAGTACACGATGTTTTATTAAGATGCGTACATACCAAAAATTTACATAAAGAATTGTGGTTCTATATAAGCAATAGATGCATTAGATTCTTCTGTCGAAAGTTTTATTTGATTACTGGTTTGAGGATGAGAGATTATCTGTCAGTAAGTGAGTTGGATACTAGATTTTGGCATAAATACTTTAGGGGTAGAAATAAGTTGAGCTACCAGGATTTAGATCCGTGGTTCAACAGTATTGCATTTTATGATATAGATGCAGTGAAAATGTGTCTATTTTATCTATTTCATAAATTGTTGATGCCATGTGATCCTCGTAGAGTCATTCAGTGTTTTTTGCTTTGCCTCGTAGATAATTTATATGAGTTTAATGCTTATCATTGGGGCATGATTGCATGGACTATGCTCCATTATATCTTAAGCACAACTCTAATTAAAAAGTTAATGAATGTCAGACAATGAGGCACTCTAGATAAAGAAAAATACAACATATATTTATTTGGTCAGGCATTTTTAGTGAGTAATTCTTTTCTTTTTGATTCATTATCATATTGAGATGTAGAAAAAAGTTGTTATTTTTATTTTGCATTAAATAAGAGAACAATGTTATTGTTTTTTGAGATTATTAATTTTTTCTTTATTATTTTAGGTGTGAATCTATAAGGTGATCCTAATATGTGGGGAGATGTTTACGCATAAGGATGGTGACCGTTTTCTGCGTCTTGTAAATTGGTCAAGTACGAGCACCACATTATATGAAGACGTCGCAAATATTCTCTTCGATGGTATTCGGGTATGTTTTTACATTCAATAAAAAATATATATAATTTCCTTATAAATTTTGTTATTTTTCTATTAATGATTAATAAATCTAAAATTTCGTATAGGCTTTGGAAGTACATAGGAAGTTGGTGCTAGATGAGAAGAATGCAAACTGTCACGTGGTGGCAAAATTGCACATTCCATTGAAAAAATGGGAAGGGACTCTGAAGTTGGATAAAATTGAGCTTTTGGACACCTAATTCACTAATCATTAGGTTGATATGGATGTTCAGCTTGAGTATAAATTTCAAGCCATGCCAGCGACTTAATCAACAGTATAATAACTTAATATTTTTCCTTGAATTCATTCACTATTATATGTTGTTGATGAGTATTACATTGTAAAGATTGATTATAATTACTTATGTACAGTTTGAGCTCAGCACGTCATTATCAAAGTATCATGTCCTGGAAAAGATGATTGATGATCTTCAAACAGAGCTATTTAATAAGATTGATAAGGGTAGCTCAGAGCTTTCCATAAAGATTGATAATGTTAGCCCACAGATTTAGAGTAGGATAGATAATGACAAAGAAGAAATCTTGCATCAAATATCTCTCATGATGTAGCACATAAAGTCATTCAAGATCTCTGAGGATGCATGATAGATTATAGTACGTTTTGAACCTAAATTTCACTGGGTACAAACTTTAACAAGTCAATACATTAATTGGTGATGTTTGGTTTTAGGGCACTGAATTTATGGCCACTGACTTTCAGGCTTACACTCCCGCAAGTGAGTCTCAGCATCAACCCATGCCAATAGATATACAACATTTAGCTGAGAGCCCTACAAGTATAAAAATTATACTCGTTGTGTTAGCTCAAATATGAGCAAGTATGGGTGCCACTATAGGAAGGCACAAGCCCAATGCAATCCTTATACCAATCCGTTCAAAAAGTCCATGAAAAAGAAACTTGTGGAATCGGAAGTAAAAGCTATACTTGACATAAACAGGCAACTAATTCCTATTCATTAAAAAAAATTTAGGGACATTATGGATTGGATAAATTAAAATGACCTAACACAGCTTGTTGCTTTATATGGACTTGATGCAAGCAGCACATAGTTTAAAGAGCTAATGTTTCACTGGCTTGATGATGAGGTGAGGACTTTTATTTTTATATTTTTTTGTTGTAAGCTTCTTAGTAGTATCCAAACTTATATACATTCTATCACAGTTTTACAGCATATAAATGAGTACCTAAAGGTTCTGCATACATGACAAAGGATGTTTCCGACATGTACTCACAGGATTGCACAACTGTAAATGCATATTTTTACGTGAGTATTTTTTATGTCTATTGTGCATACTACATTATAATACCGTTGGTTAACTATTAATGAGAATGTCGTATGTATTTAGGAGTACATTAAAAAAATGTGGCAAATAGATCGAACTGTTGTTGTCATATGTACTTGGAACAAAGATTGATTTATTTGGTGCTAAATTGTGGACATCGGTCAATAAGGTAGTGAAAGTAATAACTTTGTATTGTTATTAAATACAATAAGGTTAAAATAATACGATAATAATTTTTACAGGTTGTTTACGCTCAAAATATAACGCGGCTATTGCAGTATAGATTGAGGTGTTGATCCTACGAGAAAGCTCTTGGCAAAATAGGTTGGTGAAGTAAAATATTAAAGAGGTAGCAAGGGATAAAATTAATTGATGAGATGAAATTGTTTATGAATTGAAGAAAATATCTTATGATGATTTAAGCAAGGCTTTGAGAATCACAATTATACGTTATAAATCTACTCTATACTTTGATTCGATGTTTATAACTCAATTGACAGTTTTACATCTAAACAATCAATCGGAAGATATGTAACATATAACACATTTAATAGCACATGCATTTGATATGACTAAACGCTTTTGCAAATAATAACACAAATCATGTTTATTTATACAAGTTATCTAAGATCGACAATATATCATTTTGACAATATTGCAGTAAAAGATTAACTTGAATATCAAACATTTATTGCCCTTACATGTTATCCAAGATCGACAATATATCAAATTGACAATATTGCAGTAAAAGATTAACATATAAAACAATGTAACCAGTAACAATTATAAATCAACATGAATCACATAAGAAAGGTATGACTGAACATATATGAGACATGAGAATTATAACCTCTGGATTATAGAAAATAAAATAGATAAGAGTTTAATCAAAACCAAACTTACAACATTTGTAGCTCTTGACACCAAATCAAAGTATGGAAGTAGATTTATTACACATAAAAGTTCATCTCTTAGCCTTGCTAAGAACTCTAGCCTAGATTACAATGCATGTTAATAAGAAAAAAATAAGAGAAAATTATCTAATATTAAAACGTCCTAAGAGTCTCCTTATATAGGCAATGAATGGACATATGCATGGATGACATCAATCTTCAATAATTTTAAGCCAATAACTCATTTATCCACTTGCAGTATATTTTTGATAATGTAAATGACCGATTTAACTTTTGTAGCCGACATGAAAGTTGTAGAATTTTGACTCTTCTTTCCATAGGCACCAATTTCATACAAATTGGATGAGTATCCAATGAGATATGAGCAAAATTCCAAAGATACATCAGAATTCAGCCAACAACTATTTTACCCACTTGCAATGCGATTTGGTCCATGATAACGGTTGATTTGGACTTTACCATCAACATACAAGTTATTGATAGTTAAGTCAGCATTTCACAGCTTCAAGAATTATACCAATTGAGTACATATTTTGTGAGATACGGTTCAAATACGTGAGTTGGGTCAAGCTGGGTAGGAGTTGTAGCCCGATTCTGTTGTATCTCAATTTTTGGCCCATAACATATTGGATTTGACTTTCCACTATTCTTCAAATTTGTGTAAGATTGAGTCATGTTGCACCAGGTTCAAGAATTTCTTCATTTCAATTTCTACATTGAGAGTTATGTCTATTTTACCTAAACCTATCCAAATAACATTCATTAATCACAATTTAAGGAGAACACTTTATTTTAAGCTAAAAATATAGAAAATCCTAAAATTAGTGACATTAAATGGTGACTGAATCTCTTAACAAATATGCATTTTCATATGTTCATCACAGCCCCCAACCAGCTTATTGCTAGTCTCTAGCAATTCAAGTGTAAATAGAATATGCAAAACTATCTAAACATTTCAAACAAAACGTCAGTTCGAGATCACTATTGCTATCATGGTTTTTTCAATTCCAACTTCCAAAATTTGTGTGTGTGTGAACTAAATCATAACCATCTGACCACAAACCACAATAGATATAGTCTTGAGAATTTCTCCAAGTAAAAGCCTCAACTCCATATCCTCACAGGTGTATGACTGTTTAAAAGGTTAGGACTTCTCTTATAGAGTTGGAAAACAGTTAAGCACTCAAGAAAAAGTCAATTTTAAGGACAAACATATAAACTAACATTGATCCAAAGATAGAAAAATTATTTGTTTAAAAATCAATTATTCTTATCATATGCCAGCTTTAGAACTTTAATTGGCTTGTGAGAATAATACAATTATAAATTGGTGAGAAAAATGCTTTACAAAATATTTGTCTTCTAAAATTGAATGAAGACTTTATTAAACTGAATTGCTTCCTCTTTTTTTTTTTGCTTTCTTTTTTTTTTTGAATTTTTTTATAATATTTTTGAATAATACAAGGAAGCATTATAAAGGTTTCTCACTAAATTATATTATACGCAAATGCAACCAACTTATTCCGTAATTTAAATAATATCAATCTAAAAAAAAATTAACCAATTCAAAGGATCAATTAAGGTTCATAAACTGTTTTCTCAACCTTTCCACTTACTCACAAAAGATATATGAGATTAGAAAAAATATATACTTAAACATGGGAATTCTCCTGGCTATATAAATTGAATCATCCATCTTACCACAAGGCTTAACATTGTGCTCAAAAATATTTTAGAAATCATTCTTTAGTAACCTAAATAGAAACAGTGACTCAACCTAAACAATTTTGAAATCATACCTAGGCAGAAAAGCAAATTCATTTATACAAGAATTACCAAGACTACAAGCAGTAAACGACAATGCATGAAATATAAAACAAAACAACAAAAAGTTAGTTAAAATGAATTTCAAAAGTTAGTACTAAAACTCCTTACTCTGCCATTCTAATTTGACCTAGAATGCGTCTCAAGAGTTCAAGAATGAACTCTTTACTCTGCCATTTTAATCAAATGTCGGACCACAAATTTTTTTTTTGTTGCAAAATGCAACGTATGTCTACTATCCTCCCCCCAAACCAGATGAAACATTGTCCTCAATGTTTAAATGGAAAGCGATAAAGTATAAGAGACATTACCTGAAACGCCAGTTATTTGAAAGAAACAAACTTGAGAGACACATAAGCAAATATAAACTAAAATGATAATGCTGATAAATAAATAAAATAAAGAAAAATTTACAAACGAAGTGTCAGATCTAATTTTCGCTTGTTAAGGCCCACTGACCAATCGATCCGAGTTATTGCTGGGTCAGGTTCGCAGGTAACTGCCTGTAATTTGTTAATCAAATGGTGACTGAATCTCTTAACAAATATGCATTTTCATGTGTTCATCACAGGTATATATTTCAGTGAATATCAATCAAGAAAATTGGTTTGTAGTAGAGATCGACCTTGTTCAAATGAGGATTATACTGTATGATTCCAACGTGAACGGCTACTCTGACGATGCCATTCTAAAATTTATAAAACCTCTGCGTGTTGCTATGCCATTTTATCTTCGTAAATGTAAATTTTATAATTTAAAGAAAATAAAGAATCCAGATCCATTGGCCAGTCAATCATATGAGGGAGAACGTACCTCAACAGGCGGTCAGGAGCGGGGATTGTGGCCCATTTGTCTGTATATTCATTGAGTATCTTATGTTAGGTTGGCCATTTAGTCATTCCCTTGGATTGGTGCCTTTTATGGACTACTGCAGCATATAATTCATAGATGTGTAATATATTTTTCACATGTCTATTTATGTTATATTATTATTTTGATGTCTGTGTGTTGGGTAGATGTGTACAGAGATGACATATAATTGTCTAGAAGTGTATTTTTTCAATATGCAGGTTTGGGAATTTCCATATAATATGGGAGATTCTGCCGAAACTTCATTAAAATATCAGACATCCCACTCCTGCAACTTACAATTTTGACACCTATACAAATATTTCTATAACTTATCCAAAATTGAACATTTTTAATTTCAACATAATAAAAAGTATAAGTGTATTACAAAATAAGTGCGTTACAGAAGTTACGAAACTCAATACTGTAACACAAAATAGCACAATTTAAAAATGTAATTAATTGTTAGGGTCGGTGCTTACGTGTCATCCCTGAATGTACAAATACTTGTGTATTTATATAAGTATACATTTTTATTAAATCGCTAATACCCATTTATATGGTATTTTGTATGTAACATTACAGACATTGTAGATCTGAAGGAGTTTGAATCAGATTTAAAGGGTTTAGATAAGAGCTTATAGTTAGTTATGTTGAGACATATAATTGCTAAATGTTAGCACAGTTAAGTGTTAGTTGGTTATAATACTCAGCAGATCCAAGAGTTGGAGCCTTGTCTGTAATGGAACATAGACCTGAGAATATACTAGTAACTGCATAGTTGCAAGAGTTGCAATCGGGTGCCAGGAAATGCAAGTTACGCAAGTATGTTCTCGAATAATTATCCTTGATCTATTTCTACTGACGTGGGTCTGTCGGTGGATATCTTTTTATATATATAGATCAGCATATGTTATACCTATAGGATATAGACGGTCGTTCCTAGTCGACTGTAAGCTTGGAGCTCGTATTGATATATGGGTATTCAGTTAGGACTGGTTATGGGACAGACTCACGAGGGCCTTTGATAGACACCCAAGGTAAGCCGTCAACAGAGGGTCCTCTCGAGTTGAGTAGTATTCGTGGTCCTTTGACCTGAGTGCCACGGCGGGCTTGTAATTGATCCACTATACTTTGGTTTCACGTATGTCACAGACATTTCATGGTGTGATCACTGGGTGTCACTGGGTATGGTCCGATGCTTATGGAGTCTGGTGCGTACAGATATAGGATCCATCAGCTCCCATATAGAGTTTGATATCCAGATGCTTCGAGACTGTATCTCAGAAAGTCTTGTGGCCACAAGCAATTATCCCGGGAAAGAGTTCTGCTAGGGTAGAACAATATGGTAAAAGAGTTTGCGCATATTGTTAATTGAGATACAAGTCTGAAGATAGGACACGGATGAGGACAAGGGGATTTGACGGTAATAATCTATATCCCCGCACATCTAGGATATCATGACGAAAGGACTATACGTATGCGTTGTAACCTTAACTTGCATGGTTCAACGCGCTGATTTGTATATCCATGACATGTTCGTAGGGCATTGCTCACAGACTTATGAAATAGTTCTATTTGATGAATCGGGCGTAGGACCTAAGGAGTCCCGTGATATGAAGTGTACTCGTTGTGTACTGGGGCAGCGTGCCTGATTAAATTATTTAATCCAGCAATATTCAGCATTACCACGAGAATGCGTGCATGTCTGTATTTAAGTGTTAAATACAACAATTAGTTAATAATTATTATTTATTAATTATATTATGACACGTAGCGTATTGTGGACCCTCTGTTGAGTTTACCCAAGTGTGAAATTTGGTGGGACCCATTAGGGGGAAAACTTGGTAACTATTTATGAAGAGCAAAATGGTCATTTCTTATTTTAATTATTTAATTGTTAAATAATCAAATATCTTTCTTTTTATATTATATAATATATTATTATAATTTATATTATATTATATTATTTTATATATATATGTAAAGAAAGAAAGAAGAGAAGCAAATGAATTTTGCCAAATTCGGCCGAGAGAGAAAGAAATGGAGAGAAAGAGAAAGAAGAAAGAAAGAAGAGAAGAAGAAAAGAAAAGAAAAAAAAAAGGGAGAGGAAAAATGAAATTAGAGTAATTGTGAGCAATTTCAATTCATAAGAAATGAAATTGTTTCATTTTTCCTCCGCTTTCAATTGGAGCAATTGTGAATTATTTCAAATCTCTATTTCTTATCCTTTTGGAGAAAAGGATATAAATTCACTCTCGACTATTTTTGGGATTAAGAGTTAATCCCAAGCTGAATACAAAGCTGCTATTCTAGCTTACCAAGCCCACCGTATTAGTAACTAGAATTACACACGAGTTGGTCTCCACGTGGACTCCAGGAAAAACACGTGTATAACGTTACACGTGATGGTGAGTTCTCTAGCCTATTAATATATTAATGTGATTAATATATTTATTTATTGTATTTATTACAAAATTTATACATTTTCGCTACGTTAGGCAATAGACACAATTACACATGCATACACCTAGACATGCCTTACATCCGCCAACAATAATTACCCTTCATACAATGAAATCTTTATACATAATTGTGCCTCGGAATCCAAGTCATTTCCTCCATCTCACACCCGTTTGAAATAAAAAAATATTAGCCTTATATTATAATGAAATTAAAATTTAAATATCATTAAGATAGTTTTTTTTTTAAACAAACACACATCACCTGCTATGTAAAGTGACAGAGTTTCGACGCGTCTGTCAGTTATGTCTATATTGTTTACAACGACTACAAATCTTCTTCAATGGTTCCTCCATTTAAGATGAAATTCGATTTGTCCGACGCCTGCCTGCCTGATGACATGCTATTGGAGGTTGTATGTCCATATTTTTTAAATTCTCTGAGATAACCTAATTCAACGGATGACCAACATGAAGTACTGGCTTGCTATAGGCACGGAATAAAATCTCGAATGTGTAATAAGTCTAGCAAAGACTCTTGTGCGATAATCCTATGTATTTGCATACGATGAGTGCATGGGGACAAATCAGTTGCCAATAGTCAAATTGTTTATAACTACATGTTCTACTGAAAATGTTCACTATCCCTGACTATAAATCGTGAGAAATCAACATAATAAACTGTCATTTGACTTACGTCATTATTATGTTTTATGACTTCGTGATTTGCCTAATTAGTCAAGACGGTCATCATATTTTGTGTCGTCAACTGTCTATGGTAAAGCCACAATTGCGTTAGCTTCCATATTCACTCCACTACAATGGTCACTAGAAGCTTTAAGCATAACTTAATATTATATTTATAGGTTATTTCGGTACATCGTAAATTAGTACCAAAAGACCATAAGAAGAAAGAGGCAATTGTGCAACTGGTTAGATGTGTAGGCATTCCAAGTGAAAGTTATGCTGGGGACTTACCAAATATATCTGATTACAGCGAGAGTAAGGGGAAGCACCCCAGGTCTTATGCCCATTTTAGCGACCCTAATGATAATGTTATAGATATAGAGGAGGGTGGATATGAATGAACAAACCTACAAATGTCAGCACCAGTGCCAGGAGCAATAATATATTACTTATTTACGAGATTAACTAAAGAGAAATTTTTATATATTTCTAAATAAGTCATTAACTATGGTTATGTTTCTTGTAGTCTGAACACAGTGCATCTGTAGACCATGGCGTAACACATCAGATTGAGCAATTGGAGGAGATGATTAAGAGATTTGAGCGTACTAAAGCTGCATTTCTGCAGAGAATGGACAAGGATAGAGATGAAATTTTTACAATGGTTGATAAACTCTGGACTGATCTTACACAGCAGATGCAGCAGATGATGATGTACTTTAGACAGTCATGCTCATTCCAACAGAACAAAAGCCATAATATGGTAAGCAAAATAAATTTAAAATCGTAATAATTTTCCCTTACCTTAATTACAGTTTGATTTATTTTAATATATACATATATTATAGTTTGGAGAGAACACACCAGCAAATTATCAATATGGTTTTTAGACCCCAATTATTGGTCATGATATACTGCCATAGCCACTGATTGACAGTCCCGCAAGTGTTGAGATCTTGCCTGCCCCCTATAAGGGAGTGAGTCAATTTGGGAGACCGTATAGACCTACATGGTATTTGTATATCCCATATACAAATTCATTTCCACAAAGAATACATGAGAAGAAGAAAATTAAAATTAAACTATAACCTCAAGCAGACATAAATCCATTGTAATAGATAAACTCGGCTATCATAGTTGAGTTTTAGGCCTGGATGGACAAGGATGAGGGTGTAGTCATCTTACCTGGGCTTGATGCTAACTCGGCATGGTTTTGAGAATTGCTACACAGCTGGTTGGATGACTTTGTAAGTAAAATATATATTCAATAATTTGATCTCATTTTAATTTTATTTATTTAAATTTACACATTCACTTGACGGTAATTATATGTGTTGAAATCTCTCATTGTAATTGTTTATTAATGCAGCATATTAATGAGTATTTGAAGGTGATTCGGCTTAGGCAAAACTATTACACTAATGCATTGCCCCAATTGTCCACTTCTGTGGATTTGTACTTCTTTGTCAGTATTGAATTAAATTAATTATATTTTCTTATTTCATCTTTATTGATTATTCGATGGCCTTGTATTTTTAGGAGACTTTTAGACTCCTTTATGAGGAACACAAAAACGACATGACTGACATTGTATGGAGTGATAAAGTGATGACATATGTCCAAGGCGTTAAAGAATATTTACTTGGTGTACGTATGTGGGTTGAGGTTAATAAGGTAAAATATAATATTTTGTGTGAATGTTGTTATTTTTGTTTATAACTTGTAGTACTATTTGTGAGACTTATTTGAATTTTATATAGATTTATATTCCTGTCAACTACAATCAACAGTATTAGGTGACAGCTGAGGTGGACATCTTGCATCAACAAATAATGATCTATGATTCTAGCATCAAGGGATTTGTCGATGGCGTGATTGAGAATTATGTTCTGCCATTTTCTGTGTTGTTACCCCATTACCTAGATGTTTGTAGATTTAAGAGCAACGGCAAATTACATCTGATTTAACCCCTTTTCATATAGTTAGATTAAAGAATGGAGTGCCACAGCAGATAGTGAATAGTGAGAATTGTGGGGTTTATGTTTGTATGTGTATAGAGTTTTTGATGTTGTATCGTCCCCTAGATTTTGGTCTTGAGCATGGGTCATTTTTTAGGACCAAAATGGCGATTGACTTATGTAAATGTGCAAAAAAATAGTAAAAGAAAATTAAATGTTTGTATATTTATAAAAATTTTTTTTATGTATTTTATACATTTCATTGTAAATGTATAATTAGTCAAAGCATGCATTATTAACGACAATGAGAAAAAAAAGAAACATAACAAACGTATCAATTAAACACAATCGTAACAAAGTACAAATTAACTTCTGAATGCTCCCATTGATTAAGCCCATTTTGAAAAACTAACCTCCTTCTTAATTTCTCTTTGAAAGTCAGTTATGTGATACGCCTTGGCAGCAACAAAATAGAAAGCCAAATATCCCTCTCCTTTTGTTGTCTGCGATAGTATCTTATATCGTGCTACCAAATTATACTTCAAGTGATAGATGTATACACCATGATATACATTAGGAAATACCTCTCTAATGATCTTGTCGATACAAGCATGTCGATCAAATATAAATACAAAGTTCTCAAGATCGCCAATAACTCCTTGGATTTTTGCCATAAACCACTTCCATGAAGCATCATTTTCAGAGTCAGCAATACCCCATGCAAGTGAAATTTTTTTGGTTGTTTCCATCATTGCAAACAGCCACAAACATTGTTCCTAAGTATGCATTTTTAAAAAATGTACCATCAACTGTAATAACCGGTCGGATGGAAGACTGGAACCCTCTAATACATGGTCCAAGAGCCATAAAGAAATATTTGAAGTGCTTGCAATCGTTAATCTCCAAATGTGTGACTGTACTTGGGTTCTGTTGTTCCAATATATGACAGTATGCAGGAAGTAATTTATATGAACCCTCTGAAGTACCACGTATCAACACCAATGCATGCTTCTTAGACTGCCAAGCAGTAAGGTGAGTTATGTCCACACTAAACTCCTCACGTATGTCTGCTTGGATTTCCTTTGGCCTATAAAGTCGACTCGCAGATGCAAACTTATTTTTTATAAATTTGCCAATAATCCGAGACTTTACTTGTCGATAACCATCACGCAATCGATCTAATTGGCATACGTGACTTGAATCAATTTTGCACACAATGAAATATATCCTTGCATCTATCGACACTACACGTAATCGCCAGCGGCATATATCATCGTCACATTTTATCTCAAAATGATCTTTTGTCGACCTTGACACTTTAAAGCTCCAATTACCTTTAAGTGCTAGCATACTAATAGCCTGATGAAGTTTGTCTTTGCTATCAAACAACTTTTCTACAAACACATCGCCAATTCCACTACTCGATATCTTATCCGATATGCCCAAGTCTGATGGTGGTATTGGAGGCATAAACGCAAAGGGGTTCTTTGCTTCACAAAAATCTATTATTTTAACTTCAACATTTAGGGAGCTTGTTGAAACATAACAATGTTCGCCTTCTGCTAAATCATCCCCTTCTAAATTATCAACATTTCTAACATCATCACAGTCTCCTTCCACATCCCCAACATTTTCAATGTCATCACAAGCGTAATGTGTATAGGTTGGGTCTTCATTGAAGGGTATAGGAGAAACATTGTGATACTCATTCGTTGTGTTTGTAGGAACCACTGCTCGAATTGATTGAGATGTATGGCTCACTTGGTTGCTACCGCTAGCTAACATAAAATGAGTATGAATCAATGGTGGGTTTTGATTGAGGGGCTGTACATCATCTTCATAAATGGGAACTCTAGGATCCACTGTTACACATAAATGATAGTACGATCTTTTATTGGCGCTAAAACAAAATCGAACATCATTGTCATTTTTAATCTCAATAGATTTTAACTTATACCTCGTTGCATCAATTTTGATTTTCAAAGTCACCTTACAGTTCATATTATCGACTCCCAAGGTATAACATACTGCATTTAAAAGATCTTCAAAATTAATATCTTTCGAAACCGAAATCCCAAAATTACTATAATCAACATAACTTTCTTCTCCATCACTAGAACTCTTCCACTTTCCTCCAAAACAAATAACAATTACATCATACTCTATAGGACCTGGAAAAAAAATGACAATTAGTAAAATAATTTAAAATAATTATTTAAAAATAAAAAAATGAAAATTATGTGCAATTACGAGTATCTCGGGACCATCTCGGGCCCGAGATGGCACCGCGATGGGCGTAATTGTGCACTAGAAGCACATCTTGGGCCCGATATGCCTAAATTGACGGCTGCCGCATAGGCCGCCGTCTGGTTTTCGCCAAACACACTAGAAATCTTATTTTTGACCGAATTTCACCATCTTTTACACCATTCTAACTCATTTTTTATATTTAATTCATCAATAACACCTATTTTTAACTTTAAATGTAAGTTTTATCTAATTTCTAACAAAAATTAAATTTTTTAAAAAAGTTTAGAAAACTTACAAGATTTGGCTATTTCCTTGATTTGAAGTAATAAATATATTCAGCAACACTCAATTTTTTTAATAACAACTTCAAAAATATTCGGCCATCAATATGGTTCTTAGTTCATTAATATGATTCTTGGTTTAGTAGAAAGAAAGGTCAGCAAGTTTATGTTTTTGATATTAGGGCAAATGTGTCCAAAAATAAAAAATTTGGTTAATAAAGTATAATTAATTTATATTTGATTGAAAAAACTAATGAAAAAATAAGAAGGTCATTTATGAAAATTTTCCATTATTTTTTGCATATTTTTAGCTTTTTCAAAGTCACAATTGATTATTTTAGTTCAAAATTTTAAAATATGTAATATTTGAAGTCAATCTACAAATTTTAAAGAATTTAACAAAAAAATGATTCGTGATCGAGAGAGAAAAATGGTGTAATAGCCGCTTTTATTTGTGAAGGGACAAAATAAGAAAAAAATGTATATTTAATTAATATAATTTAAAACCGTTGATCGAGGTGAAAATAATTTTTTTTTGTCAAATAGAAGAATTTTCTTAATCAGTATGCATTTTTGTTGATTTTCTTAAATGGACAATTGTCCATTTAATAAACAAAATTTCTCCAAGTGTCCTACACTTGTTAAAAAACAAAAGCCATTTGCTTATTCTTCAACTATTAACCAAAATTGGCCAAATACTCTCTCCAAATGCAAAACAGTATTTGTCCATTAACTAATTTATTATAAGACAAGTGTCTTACACTTGTCTAATAATGTATGAAACCGTAACACTTAAGGTTAATGCTTAAATGGAATTAATGAATATGGTTTTACTTAACACGTATGAAATTCTAACAATTAGAATTTAATACATATTCTTTTTAAGAAGAATAAAAAATAAATTATGTTTATTTGAATTTTTTTTGAAAATAATTCTTCGATCCCCTCCACTATCCCAGTGTTTAAAGAGTATATTTTATATTATAAATTTTTTTAAGTTTACACTTGTTTGTCTTATGAAATATTTCTATAAGTTCGTAAATATTGATCCACTCACATGTTACGTGTAGTAACCACTTATCCACAATCGATAAGAATAAGTATTTACATATATATATATATAATATTCATATTTAATTTATATGTGGATGATACTTAATTTATGTATTGTTATTAGTATTGTTTGTATAGATTAAGGACCTACTATTAGTATTGAGTTTATTTACAAAACTTTAGATTTATTTTATGGATCAAATTGTAATACTTTGAAATTTTTGGGAGTTAATTTATAAATACTAAAAGTTAGCCTCTTAGTATAAAAATGCACATTTTAAACCCTAACTCACTCATTTTTGGTCGAGCTACCCCTTTTTGAGAGAGAAAAGAGAGAAATAGAGGGGAGAGAAAGAGAAGAAGAAAAAGAAAAAAAAAAGAAATTAGAATTTTAGGCTTCAAGAGGTACATCATAACTCTTTCTCAATTTATTGATGTTAATTAAGTTAATTTATTTAAGTTTTTATTTCTGAAAATATGTAAAATTGAGGACTTGATGTGAATTTTATAAGATATATTGAGAATTAATGACGATTATGTAGATAACTTGATAAATCATGATGAATTTGCAGAATTTTTATTTGATAGTCTCTTGATTCAAGAATTTTATAAATTATTTTAATTTGATTCTAGTTTTGGCTTTTGAGAATATGAAACTAGACATGTCTAGAATCATTTGAGACTTTGAATCGATTGAAAATTTTAGAAATTAAATTTTTAATAAATTTACAAAAATAACCTGCAATTTTGAAAATTTTCTGTTTTAACAGTATACTACAGTAACAAACAATTTTTTATATGTTGAATGATCTTCAAAAATTACAAATTTTTGGAATATGATAAATTCAAATGTCTAATATGATATACTCAATATTGAGAATTTAGATTAATGTGGTTAAAGTTTTATGATTTTCTAAAGTGTATCAGCTCATTACAGTATTTGATTAACATAGTTTTAAAGTTATGGAATAAAATAGTTTTAAAATAATTTTGGAAGGGATTTTGAAGTAAACAATTTATCATGGATTTAGATATGTGTCAAGAGTAATTCTGTAATAGTTTTATAACTTTTGAGTTAGTATATAATTTTATAAAATTGGGAGATTGAATACAGTTCAATAAATATCTTGATCCTGTCAGGATAATAGTTTAGATTTGATAGTGTTTATGAAATGGATTGTATAGGAATTATGATATAATATTCATATATAAGAATGATGTATGAGTCAAGAATGATATATTCTGATTTTGGAGTAATTGGACATCATTTGATATATAAATTTTTTTTATTAAGTGTAAGTGGTCAGAATGACAAGTTTGTGTAATTTTATAAGCTATTTAAAATATTTTGTGTGAATGGTGAGGCTTATGAAAGGATTAATCTCCATTAATAGGTTAAGGAGAATTAAGTCTTGTACTTGAAAGTGTTAAGAAGTAAGTCTATTAGACTTTTACTAAAATCACAATAAACATAGTAATTGTTTATGTATAATTTTGTAAATGTGCTTAGAAATATGTTTATGTTATGCCAAAGTATATTTGATATGAAATGTGAAAGACATATTTTTATAAATATGAACATTGACATTGAGTATGGACATACATGTGTTTATGAAAATGAGCTTTCAAAATGAAATGTGTTTAATAAAAAAAGCTTTTGAAGTGAAAAATGTCCATGAGATATGTTTTGTGTTTTAAGGATGCTTGAACTCATTATTTATTTAGTAAGCACTTTATATGATTTGTGAAGCCTTTATGTATGGCATTTCCTTTAGGAATGATATATGTTAAGTGTTCTGTATATATGGAGGATTTTATTGTTACCTAAAGAAAAAATGAGTCATCACATTCGTGTGGTGGCGTATTGGTGCATGTGAGAGGACTCACCGATGATTAGGGTAAGGGTGTGGCTCTTACCTTCGAGCATGAGCATTATATATGTATAATTTAAACTTCACTTGTGCTATTCCTCTCATACATTATGTCATCAACGAGTGACATTTGGCTCATTATGTGATATGAAAGTCCTACTAAGTAGTAGTTGAGTGATGATATTCCTGTTATATGTTTTGAAAGAATGTGTAAGCGCGTACCGACATGTGATTTGATAAATTATGATTTTGATTTATCATAGTATATCATACATATGCATTGTGTATATATATATATATATATATATGTATTTGTATTTTTATATATAAAAAACTAGTATGCTTACTGAGTTTTATACTCATTATAGTTTATAGTGATTTTAGGTAAATAAGGTACATGTGTGCTTAGCGAATTTGGTAAGACTTCTGCTGTCCCTTGGGTTCCCTAAGTTGCTAGGTTGCTGAGTGTTTTATTTATGGACACGTGATTTAAGATATTTGATTTATCCCTATTAAATAAGTACTTATGTATTATTTTATTAGGAGTGGTTGTATTTGGTTTATATTTCACCAAGTATGGTCATGGGTGGAACTTTGTGTTGAACTTACTAGCAACTTGTTAAGGATTCCTATGTTGAATTTAAGTTTGAAATTTTATGCAATATTAATTATAGGTGCACATTATTGAATGAGTATAAGTTATGTCGTGTGTCAGATCTTTTGGGTCTGGGGCGTGATATTACGGATATAAAAAATCATACATTGAACCATACAAGTTGAGGTTAACTATATTTGTTTAGTCCCCTTGTTATTTATATTCTAAAAGAGCATAAATATAAATTTTCACCGTCAAATCTCTATTTGCTTGACCATAAATTTATATCCGAGATTTGTATTTCGATAAACAATATTTGTAAACTCCTTTATGATATTACTTTACTTTATAGAAACTCTTTTTCGAGGTTAATGCTTATAGCTATAAGACTTTCTGAAATATAATCTCGGAGCATTAAGATATATAGCATATCCATATAAGCTGACGGATCCCCTATCTACCTACATTGGACTCAATGAATATTGGACCATGCCCCGTAACACCCAAAGGTCAAACCATTAAAATCTCTGATATTTGTGGAATCAAAGAATGATGGATCACTCATAAGCTCATTGTGGCATTTAGGTCAAAGGATTACAAATATTACTTAATTCGAGAAGATCATGCATTAATGCCTTTTTGGGAAGTCTATTGGAGGTCTTCACGAGTCAGTTCAATACCCAGTCCTTACTGAATACTTGTATCCCTATATAAGCTTCCATTAAGCTCACTGTTTACTAAGACTAATCGTATAAACAATTCAGATATAGACATATACTAATCTGAAAGGTTTACCAATCGACATGTGTCACTAAACATTGATAAAGAACAATTCTTTTAAAAACATACTGTATAATGACATTTCTTAGTACTATTTTTAACTATTTATAACTATGTCATTAAAATAAATATTCTCGGGTCTTTATCCTATTTCAAATAAGGTTCTAACTCCTATATATACTAATTCTTATTGTTGATCTAAACACTTTTAGATCAGATCTAAATTCTTTTAAATCTACAATGTCTAAAAAGTAACAAGATTATTATCATATAATAAATTAATAATTTACTGAAATGTATACTGTATAAATATCAATAAATATTCATATAAACAATGAAATGGTATGTATGCATAATCTCCAATAAATTTCACTTGCTCTAGTGTCATTGACCATGGTATCTGATACTCATTGATTCTAAATGTTTCAAAAATACGTTAGGGGTTAAGGCCTTAGTGAGTGGGTCTGTTACATTATTACTAAAATCTACTCTAGATACTATTACATCTCCTTTAGTCAAGATCTCTCTAATTACTTCTGTTATACATACTTGGACTTCTGGTATTCCCTGGGCTCAATGACTTGAGCAACTACCTTGTTGTTATCGTAATATAATGGGATATGATTCAATACACTTGGAACTACTCCTATTTCATCAACAAACTTACATATCCATACTATTTCCTTTGCAACTTATGAAGCTGCAATGTATTTTGTCTCTGTGGTAAAATTAACTGTGGATCTTTATTTTGCACTCTTGCAACTGACAGTGGCATCATTGAAAAAAAAGACATAATCAGATATAAATTTTCTATCATTCGAATAAGACTGAAAGTTCGAATCAGTGTATCATCTTATACATAATCAGAAACTTATCATTTGTACCCTTAAGGTATTTCAAGGTATGTAACACTTACAACTATGCTGATGTTAGGTATCGTACATAATATGACATACATTATGCTACCTACAACTGATGTATAAGGTATATTAGACATTCTAACCCTTTTATATTTCTTTTGAGGACATATCCTATTAAAAAGATGAATGTCATGTCTAAAAAGTACATTAACTGTCTTACAATTACTAAAGCTGTACATTTCCAGAATAATGTCTATGTACGAGGACTATGAGATTCCTATCAACCTCCTAACTCTGTCTCTATAAAGCTTTATACCTAGTATAAAGGAAACTTCTCCCAAATCCTTCATGGAGAAGTTCTTACTTAAATAACTCTTAACTGACTGCAACATGTCAATATCATTTTCGATAATGAGTATGTTATCCACATAGAGTATTAGAAAGACAATCATGCTCCTACTAACCTTTTTATGGACACAATTTTTGATAAAGTTAAACCCTCTGATTACATTATCAAAATAAAGATTCCATCTTTTGGGAGGCTTGTTTAAGTTTATAAATTGACTTCTTCAATTTGTAAACTAGACTAGAAGTCAGGCTAGACATAAAGCCTTTAGGCTGCTCCATGTATACCTTTTTTCAAGATATCTATCTAAAAAAGCCATCTTTATAACCATCTGTCAGATTTCAAAATCATAATATGTAGCAATAGCCAACAAAATTTGAATTAACTTTAGTTCGGTTATTGGTAAAAAAGGTCTCCTTATAATTTATCCAAAATAGTTGAGTATAACATTTTGCCACCAATTGGGCTTTGAAGGTCTCTACCTTTTCATCGGGTCTACGTTTTTACTTGTAAACCTATTTATAACCAATAGAAATAATTCCTTCAAGAAGCTCAACCAAATCTTAGACTTAATTATCATGCATAGAGTCTATCTCGGATTTCATGGCATTTTGCCATTTTTTCAAGTTAATGTCCAACATCGTCTCTCTATAAGTCAAATGATAATTTTCTTCAATTAAGAAAATATCAAACACACATTCATACATCATACCATACCTAATAGGTGGCCCTAAGATCCTTTCTGACCTACGGGGAAGATGTGTTAAATGTATCTCACTCAGTTGGACCTAAGGTTCCATCATTAGTTCATCAATATCTTGATTGACTTCATTAAGTATAATCTTTCTACAATCCCCACGATCTATTAAAAATAGACTTTGTAGGAAGGTGACATAACAAGCAACAAGCACATTTCGTTCCTCAGGATCATAGAACTGATATTTTATAAAGTGCTTAGGATATCCAATGAACCAATTCTTGTACCTATTGGGTGCAAGTTTATCATGTTGTGTAACTTTTACGTCAGTAGGATAGCCCTAAATTTTAATATACTTAAGACTTAGTTTTCTCCTAGTCCATATCTCATGCGGAGTAGTAGGAATAATCTTTGATGAAGCTTTATTCAATAAGTGAACAACAATCTATAGAGTATAATGCCAAAGATATTCAAGAAGATTGGTAGAGCTCATCATCGATTAAACCATATTTAATAAAGTCTGATTCATCTTCTTCAAAACACCATTATGTTGAGGATTACCTGGAGGTCTATACTAAGTGAGAATCTCATTCTCTTTCAAATAATTAGTAAATTTACTGCTCATGTATTCACCACCTCGATCTGATTGAAAGCATTTAATAAACTTACCAATTTGTTTCTATACCTTTAGTCAAAATTCTTTGAACATTTTAAAGATTTTTGACTTATGTTTCATAAGAAAAATATATTCGATTCATGACAAATCATTGATAAAGATCATGAAGTATCGAAACCTACCTATGGCAGTGTGACTTATTGGACCACATACATTACTATGTACTAGTTCAAACAAATTAGTAGCCCAATATCCTACATAAACAAAAGAGATTTAGTGATCTTCATTTCAATACAAGATTTATGAACTAGATAATGCTTTATGATAAGATCAGGTATCTGACTATCCTTAACTGGATAGGTTAAGCGTCTTATGCCTATATGACCTAATTGCAGATGCCATAATTCGATATTATTCAAAGTCCCCGAATTTTTCCCCTTCTTATTTACCTATACATTCAAGACATTTTCTATTGTATCTACAATATAATGGTCATTCATCAACTGATAATCATCTAGTAAAATATTATCTTTATCATATAAATACAAAGAACTATTCTTGATATATATATGATAACCCTCTTTATCTAACACAGAAGGGATATAATTTGCCTAATAATATTTGACACAAAATAACAATTATACAACAAAATACTATAACCCGAAAGGAGAAGTAACTCAAAAGTCTCAATAGATTTTACTTTTAGAAAATCTCAATTTCAATTAAACTCAATTGGGGTCGCGGCACCGGCTTGATAGTAGCTGAGTGTTGCTGCACCAATTTCCCATTTTAGTGCTTATTTGACATCTTCAAGTCGAATTTAGATTTCTATTCCAAGTCGATATAGTTTTTAAGGACATTTTGAAGCCTATATAAACTATTGTTAGGCCTTAGGCTTATTATGCATCAAGTATATTTTATAAATGCATCAACAAGAGTGAGAATAGAGAGCTCAAGAAGTGCCTATGGTTTCTAAGGACATTTTGAAGCCTATATAAACCCTTGTTAGGCCTTAGGTTTATTATGCATCAAGTATATTTTATGAATGCATCAATAAGAGTGAGAATAGAGAGCTCAAGAAGTGCTTGAGCACTGATTACATGAGAGAGTGCTGTATATGGAGTGCTTGAGTACTAAGTGCTAGAAAGTACTATATAGACCCTTAGATAACTCGTCTATTATTGTATTTTTTTGGTCATCTCTTGTTAGATATTTTTGTGAAATAAAAGAAGCTAGGATCTTTGATCCCTCGTGGACGTAGGCAATTTGTCAATCCATTTAATTTTTATATGCCTTGTGTGTCATTGATTATTTTCTCTATTCGTGTTGTGTGATCTTTTATATTTCTTGAATACTTGTAGGTGAAGACTTTTACAAAAAAAAAACCTAAGAAATTAGTATCAGAGCATAGGTAGATCTAACTATGGCGACTTACAAGTATGAACTCTAAAGAATTGAGGAAAATATTATAGGTTAATAGTATAAGGATCTTGAATGCAAGAGAAAGGGTTGAGAATAAAAATGAGAAGAACAGTCTTTCAAAAGAACCAAAGGGCAAATCTAAAAATTGTTATTATTGCAAGAAAGAATGGCACTTTAGTAGGGATTATCTAGAGATAAAGGTCATGAAGAATGAAAAGAAAAAGGAAGATGGTGCTGCAATAGTCTATGAGGATGACTATGGATTTGCAAAAACCTTGATAGCTTCTAATGAAAAGTATTTTGGTGAGTGGATTCTTACTTCTGCTGTAGTTTGTATATGAGTTTTGATAGATTTTTATTTACCAATTATCGATCCATGAGGTGTGTTAAAGTACTAATGGGTAATGACTTGTTAACTCATGAGGATTGGTAATATAAGATTAAGACTGCATAGTAAAAAAGTTAGAGAGTTACTAGGTGTTAGACACATTTTTAATCTCAAGAGGAACTTAGTATATCTGGGTATGCTACATTAAATGGGATGTTCATTCAAAGTAGAAAAAGGAATATTAAATGTGATTAAAGGGTCTATGGTGATAATAAAAGGTGATAAGCATAACGGGATATATGTGCTGAATGATAATGTTATTTTTGGTTAAACATATATTGTTAAAGGGATACGGACTAAGAAGCAGTATTTGAGAATATCTCACTGGAGTGAAAGAGATCAAAAGAGAATATATGAGAAAGGAGTAGTTGGCAGGGATAAGTTTCAACCACCAGAATGTTGTGATAAAGTCAATGATGATATAAGAGATCACAATAAAGATAGAGATACATTCAGATCTTTAGAGACATAAATCTTTGTCCTTAGTTAAGTTCAAAGTTTGCAAGGACTTAATTGAAGTTAATGCTAAGTAATCCAACATTTGTTGCGGGTAGGATGGATCTTGAAAAGCTACTAAGAAGTTTTAAATCAATGAAGGGTTTGTAGAGATTGGTGATTCAAAATCATGTTTGAGTTGAGTTTGAGTTCGAGATTAATGAAAAGACAACATGAGGCCGAGAATGTGTTAGATGTATGAGATTTAAATTAAAACGGAGAGTCGAAGTAAAGAGGGGCACGAAACGTGCAAGAAAGCTTTTTGTAGGCCTTAAGGCTATGACCCCAAAGGAACCAAGCCACAACACCAGCTTGGCAGTATTTGGGCACTACGATGCTAGTTTTCTATTTTAGTGCGCATTTAAAGTCCTCAAGTCGGATTTGGACTCCTTTCATGTGTAGACTTATATTCCAAGTCGATATAGGATTTCTAGAGAAATTTTGGAGCCTATATAAACCCTTGTTAGTTCTTAGGGTTGTTATGCATCAAGTTTTCTTTGTGAAAAAGTTTGAGTGCTAAGTACACAAGAAAGTGTTGTATAGTGAGTGCTTGATTACTGAGTGTTCTGTATAGACCCTTGGGTAGCTTGTTTATTGTTGTATTCCTTGGCAATCTCTTGTGAGAGATCTTTATGATCTGAGTAATAAAAAAATTTAGGATCTTTTGATTCATCGTGGACATAGGCAATTTGTTGAACTGCATAATTATTATGTGGCTTATGTATGATTAATTGTTTTTTTATTCATATTATGCGATCTTTTGCAATTCTTGAATATTTGTAGGTGAAGAATTTTGTAAAAAAAACCCAACAGGAGATATATGATATTCTCAAAGGTGAATTCATATGTAGTTTAAAGGTTCGAACTTCTAAACATCAAGATCTTAAAATGGATTTTAAAAATATAAAATTAAAGAAAGTGAAACTATGTAAGAAATTTCAGATAGATTTACAGAACTTGTGAATCATATGAAATTATATGGTGAAAATATTACAAGCAAGAAGGTTATTGAGAAAGTCATTATTAGTTTTCTTGAAAAATTTGATCTAATTGTTTATGTGATAAAAGAAACAAAAGATCTTTTGTTGTTGACAATACATAAGTTAATAGGTTCTCTAAAATCTTTTGAGAGAAAATTGATATGACGCTCTAAAAAGAGTAATTACATGGAGAGAGATTGTTAGAATAAGGAAAAACCTCAATGTTTTAATTGCGAAAAATTTGGGCACTTACAAAATGATTGAATTAAAAAATAATAAATATGCAAATGTTGTAAAAGAAAAAGAAGGTGAAAGGAAATTATTTTTTGCTTGCTAAAGTGCCTCTAAATAAAAAAAGGATGTTAATTTGTTGATAATGGCTATAGTAACTATATGAGTGGATATAAAGATATTTAAAAAGAAATTATGGATACTTTAGTTAACTGACAAATAAAGATGGGTAACGATGCTTGGGTGCAAGTTAAAGAAAAATACACAATTGGGGTTTAAACAAACACGAGAACCGAATACATTCATGATGTGTTGCTTGTTCTAGATTTAAAGCAAAACTTACTTAATGTTGGATAGCTTGTAGAACATGGATATGTTCATTTTGAAGGAAATGGTTGCATTATGTTTTATAAGAAACATGGGATGCAAGTTGCAAAAAAGATAGCTATGAAGAAAAATAAAAGCTTTCTAATTTTTTCAAATATGGAGAAAAAGAAAATTCATCTCAAATCTCTCCACTATTAACTCTCATCATCAATAATAATTGAGTCTCCAAGTTCACCCACTTCTTCGCCATCAACAACTCCACAAAAAATAAAAAATTTGAGTGAAATTTATGAAAGATGTAATTTTTATGTCTTTTGTCCTAAAATTTTTGAAGAAGCTATAAAAGATGAAGCTTGAAAAAAAGTTATGTAAGAAAAAATTAATATTATTGAAAAAAAAATGAGAGCTTATAGAGAAGTTAAATAAGAAAAAAATTATTAGGGTAAAATAGGTTTATAGAGTAAAATGTAATGTCGATAGAAATGTGAAAAAAAACAAGGCTAAAGGCTATTCACAATAGCTTGGTATTGACTACAACAAAATTTTTATCCCACTTTGCTTGTCTTGATATTATAAGAACTCTCATTGCCATAGTTGCATAAAAAGTTGGTCATTATACCAACTTAATATCAAATCACCTTTTTTAAATGGGGAGTTAGAAGAAAAAATTTACGTTAAACAACCTTGAAGGTATGTTGCTAAGGGTGAATAACAAAATGTATACAAGGTTAAAAAGACTTTGTATTGCTTAAAACAAGTCCCAAGAGTTTGATATACTCAAATTGATGGATTTAACAAAAGTAAGAGTGAGCCTACATTTTAAGTAAAATATAGATATGTTCAATATCCTTATTGTTGCCCTTTATGGTGATGACTTGATTTTTACGAAAACAATAAAAAATTGGTTGAAGAATTCAAGAATGAGATGATTGATACGAGCTTATTGCCTTATTTCCTTACCATTAAAATTTACCAAGAACATGATGGTGTCTTTATTTACAAAAATAAATTTGTAGAAATTTTTTTAAATTTTTTTAGTATATTGAAGTACAATCAAGTAACGATATTATTGATGGTGAATGATAAATTAAAGAAAGAAGATAAAGATAAAAAAGTTGATGAGACTTATTACATAAGTTTGATTAAAAATTTATTTTATCTCATAATTACAAGATCCAATATTATATTTGCCTCAAGTTTATTGTCAAGATTTATATATTGTCCCAATCAATTTCATCTCCGAGCATAAAAAGAAAGCTTAAATACTTACAAGGCATCAATTTTTTTTATTTAAAAAATACTTACAAGGCATAATAAATTATGACAATAAATATTATAAAAATATAGATGTAAAATTTATTAATTTTTTGGGGTGGTTGTAACGATGATATGAAGGCATCTCAAACACTTGCATTTTCTCTTAGTCCTGATTTCTTGGATATTAAAGAAGCAACAAACTATTTCTTTTATTGAAGCAAAATATATTTCAATATCATTAGCAACTTTTCAAGTTATTTAACTGTGAAGAATCTTAGTCGAGTGCTTTGTGATAACAAATAACCATAATAATCATAAAAAGTTTAATTTTTCATAATAGAATTAGACATGTTGTCATTAAGTATCACTTTATGCACAAAGCAATTAGAGAGATTCATCAGCTACTTTATGCAAAGTGTCCTTCTAGGCTCTTAAAGCTTAGAGCTTGGCAACACACTCGTCAACATCATACTTCAACAATCAGGCATTGGCTATTGCTTCATTCCATATTGTCAATCTATCAACAGATGAACATTATGTCACAAAACAATATTATGAAATACCGTCTAGTCTCTGTTTTCCTGATCTTTAAACCCCAAGCAACTAAGTTCTTGGTGAATATCATTGAAAAATTCTAGTTACAGGTGAAATCAAAACCAAGTACAGAGCACATGTCACAACTCACAAGCGGTTTTATCCATTTATTTAGTACTAGACTTATAATTATTCAGTATTTTTTTCCCAACTTAAAACTAAATCAGATTATTCTAAACAGTTAAGAAATAAAGTTTCTTGATGTCAGAAAATAGTCCCAAAATTTTGATGATTTGAAATTATAAGATTATAGCTATTATCAATTTGAAATTATCTTATTGAAGAACCCGGACATTGATATGGATTCAGCGAGTCTTCAAACTTCAGACCAAAATAGTTTATGCTTTTAGTTTCAGGTAGGTCTTTATAATTCCCATCATCTCTCCTCCTGGAAAACGTCCAAGACACCCCTTTGCTGCTGCTATCTCATTGAACTCACAAACTGAATCACCACTGAATGACTGAAGCTGTTTGCTTCTCTCTTTTTGGATCTCTATAGCTTCTGTTAGGACTTCACCAGCCTTAACAGTTGGAAGAGGAAATGGATCCAGGGAAGTTTCCATGACAACAGACTCCCCACCCACTGCATCCACAAAGTCCTTCAGCTGGCAGATTGAAAATGGAACTGGTTCAAAGCTGTGGTCTCCATATTCAACTGGGGTAGAGTGATCTCCAGTGACACATAGGAAGAATTGGAACTTCCCACTTCTCTCAGCCTGCCAGAGGAGTCTGGCAAGCTGGCCTATTGCTCGATCTACAGCCTCCAAAGCTTTAACTTTGAAAACAATTGCCTTATCATGGCCTGCATCATCTACTGCCTGCAATACCAAATACCAAGGCCGCATTATTATCATGATATGGAAGCCTTTAATCCCAGCCCTTAAGCCCATAAGCTTTCTAACTTTTAGACTTTTTTGCTAAGCTGAGTGCAAAAAAAGGAGGAAAAAATATAGTAAGAAAAAAAGAAATCAACATCCAGGATCAAGAATATCAAATGATTTCAAGCTGTCCACTCAGCATTGTGAGGGCAGATGAGTAGATATTTTGCAGGACAATGTGAAGAAATATTCAATTGCAATGAAGCCAAATATACTAAAAGAAAAATATATACTCAGCAGCCAGAAGGTTTAGACCTTAATGTGGAGAAAACCAAAATCGTAGCCATCTGGTCGGCCTGGTTTATGCTCATCCTCCCCTGGGACAAAAACTTTTGGGCAAGATTGCAAAGGAGATGAAAGTGCCTTAGCTATGGCAGTTGCTTTGGAAGTTAAAATTGTTCGATAATCTCCAGTAGCTCCAGGAGCTTCCAGGATATCAATATCAAGTGATAGGCCCAAACCAGCTATAATTTTAGTAGGAGCTACCATGCAAGGCCATAATCCATGTTTCTTTTCAAATGAAGGCACCTGCAATATGCAATTTGGGAAAATGATTTATGTAAATGAGAAAATCTTCCCAGATTCCAGTTAAAAAGACCCAATTAGAAAATTTCCATGTCAAAAACATTTGTCCACTTCATTAAAAAGTTCAGGGTCTATCTTGTCAGTAAATTGAGAAGGTTAGGGTATCCTTCTATATCAGGATCTATCACACTTCTGGATTTAAGGTAACAGCATATCCCTTGTTATATGCATAACAAATCGTGAACAATACAGGAGTTCTAAAATCAAGGAGATTAACAGTATCCTATTTACCAGCAAAATTGTTTCTCAACCCTCAAATGGCTGAAAGCTGACAGCTGACAGCTCAAAATTAATAGAGATCTGGAAGTAAGGACCTCCTTTGTAAATTGCAACACGAATAATCATACATCCAAGATGATAAAGGGCCTAACCACCAAAACCCCAAAGTTACAACTTATTTCAAAATGTAAAAGTTCCCTTGGATTCAGTTCCGCAAAAGGAAAATGAATTCTGCGGCAGGTGATGCCACTCCTTCCACCTTGGCCTATGAAGGAATAAAGAGAAGAATAGAAGGCAAAGGAAGAATAGTTTCCAGAATTATAATAGGGAAATAATCCTACCAAAGTGAAGTACATCCAGTGACTGAAATATTCAAGTTCTCTCTCTAAGAAAAGACAGCTGCAACAGAAAGGGAAAGATAAAAAGCATGGATTATAACACACCTCAATTCGAATACCACAGCCTCGCAAAAGGACAACATTGGCAATGTTCTTCCCTTCTGCTGCCCGTTTTGCATTCAATGGATGAGAAACCAGAATTCTCGACATCTCCCTAGATAACTCGTTAACAACTGCTGCCGTGTGCTTTGCTTCATCGGTATCATCGAGTGCTTGAGCTTGCAATAGTAGGCGGTTGTCCTTCAATGGATCAGTCCCTGATATATTTCCACTTAATTTTGGTCCTTTTACAACCACCCCACACCTGTGTTCCGTTGCATACCTGTAGTACTTGCTTGTTGGTTAGTCTTGGGCATCTTCTTTTTGAAAAGTCAAAGCATAGAGCATGTAACCAAAACCAAAACTGAGCAATTTGATTTAATTTTAAATCAAAGAATTTTATACAACTTGTCAATGGGAAATAAATTCATACAGCAAGAAAGGTTTATTTTTGTGATGAGCATTGGATCTCAGGACCTTGTAACAAATAATTTGGAAGTTCAAAGGTCATAATATATTTTTTAAGTTCATTGAATTTAACAAGACACAGTTTAATATGATAAAATTCTTAAAAATATTAATTGCAAGCATATGCATCTAAATTGATAAGTAAAGTGGAAAATTTGCACCTGACTCTTATTTCATACTCTGGAAAAGATGGAAGCTTCATTCTATCCAATGCTGCACATAGTATGGGCCCTTCCTCTTCAAAATGCCTGTCAGCCCTCCTACTGATAACTATTCCAGTTTTCTCATCCAAGGTTGCAAAATTTGACTGTAGACCAAATATAGGTAATGGGATATCCCATGTAAACCACTGATCTAGAACATATTAAACCAAATATAATACGAAATGATCATAATGATAAAATATAAATGAGAAACTGAAAGAATAAGATGTCTGGAAATAATCTGCACTACATCAGTCACTCCAAAATTACTGATTTAAACACTTTGTGCATGAAAAATAACCTTTTCTATAGTTACTAAGCATATGAAAAAGATTTCAAATGAATAGTAGACCATCTAACAATATCATCTTGAGCAACATGGCTTCAAGGGCACATTTCATATTGAAATTAAATCCCACAATTGTATTTGTATTGACACCGAAATTCACCATTCACATAAAAAAAAACCATCCACATCTACTCTCAAATCTGCCTGCTTGAAAAATATACAAATACCATATTGTTTAGTGAGCCATATGATGAAAAATTTGAATCACAGATCATATTGTCCAAATATAGAAACCATCATTTTGTTACAAAAAATAATGCAAGCTAAATTACGACAGAAAGAATAATGATCAGTTATGTGACATCACTGTCAAGAATACACACCCACCTTGAATGCAATATCCCCAGGTGACATTGCCAATCCAGCACCCATGGACTCAAAAGCGCCTCGTCCTCGGTAATATACTCGTGGGTCATAACCCAACAAAGAGAGATGAGCTGTGTCACTTCCGCAACCCAAACCTACTTCAACAGGATCCATGAGACCATTAACTCCAGCAGATGCAATGGCATCCAAATTGGCCACGTTGGCTGCTTGTAAAGGAGTCCTGTACCCAAATCTTGGCAACGACACATCTCCCAACCCATCAATCAGCACAAATGCTACTCTCCTCTTGGGCTGATGGGGACTACCCATACTTCTATATTTTATCTACCTTCAGGGTATTGTTGGAATTTCCTCTTCCCTATGATGTGGTTACTACCAGATACAGTAGACTATTCCCCCTACAGACAGGAGAAACACTGTGGTAAAGAGAAAATTTTACCAGGGACCATGCAAACTGGTGTTCCTTGCATACTATGAAGTGTAAATGTCTAAGCATGCATCTTGATCACAAATTTTGGTATATCGCAGTTTTCCTTTTGGTAAATAGTCTTCAATAGTCAACTAAAAAGAACATATGAGCAAAATGCAGGCACAAATGAGGAATCATAATAAAAGCTTAAAAAATTTGGCCAATTATAGACAAAATTCAACAAATCAATTGGCTGTGCAATAAAGGAGTTCAAATGATCAAGTAAAGCAACAAAGTAAGAAACAAATTACAGGATATAAACAGATATTCAGGAAACTGAGACAAAATTGCCAATCCACTTCAACCACATAAAGCATCCAGCTATAAAACACTGCTATCACACAAAAGAAATCATTTTTCTTGATATTCATATCTCAACATAAGCTAAGTTGATTAAATAACCAACTACAAGCTAATCAAAATCCCATGCATGCCCAGAACAAAATTAACTGAAATCTGATAAATCTCAAGCTAAAGGCTACAGGACAAATCAATTTAATCTCAACCCATTATCAATGTCATGTAAATAAAAAGACTTTGTTCAGAAAAATTGTTAGAAAATGAATCACAACAGTCGAGTTACATGGTATGTTAATGAATCTTACCTCAAAAAAGAGAGAAAAAAAATTCAATTTTGATCCTTCATCGCTTGTTTTGAGTGAAAAAGAAATGAGAAAGCTGTTGTTAACCTCGTTATGGTTTGTGGTTATTAATTAGTTTTAGAGAATGGAATCGTTGGAGCTCACTTTCACTTCGGCATCATATGGCCAAAAGTGGTTCAAAATTCTATTGCAAACGATGGGTTTTCGTTATTTCAGATTTTGTTTTTTTTAAAAAAAATAGAAGAATGAAAAGGGAAATGAACTGCCCCACCGCCACTTAGTCGAGTGGTAGCTTACTTTTTAAGTTGGACTAAGGTTTGAGTTTTTTTTTTTTTAATATATGGATAAAATAATTTTTTTTAAAATTTAAAAAAATAAAATTTTTCAAAATTTAATTGAGTAGTTTTACTTTTTTATTAAATGTAAATAGTAGACTGCACTATAACATAATAAATACTGATAAATATTTAATTGTAAATATAATAAATTTATTGTAATATTAAAGAAAAGTAAGTGGACTTATTTATTTCCATAAAATAGTTAAATATTAATTTATAGATAACATTTTAGAGAGCATTTATGTTTATTTCAACATTTTCAAAAAATTATTTTCTAATTTTTCTCCTTTTTGGGGATTTATTTTTTTTTCCAAAATATTGATCATTCTTTTATCATTTATTTTGATGTGTTTCTTATATTAACTTTAAATGATATGCGATGTTTATGTTCTGGTTCGCCTATAGCCGGAGATAAATAATTTTCTACAACTTGTAAAATGAAGATATTTAGACAAATCAAATACTTAAATAAGGTGATATCTTGTAAATTATGGAAAACAAAACAAAAATGAGAGTAAAATCTGGCTGTATTTCATATATGCATTCAAAAATGATTATGTTTGTCTTCATGGCTTGACTAAGTATTCTTGAATTGAATTCTCTTCTCCTGTATTAGCTTCTGATCTGCAATGTAGGACATCCAATTGGTTATTTGACATTCAACTAATAAGGGCAAAGGACAAGTTTTTGACTTGGGTTGGTTTATGTGAGAATAGGGTAAATTTAAGATAGGAGCTTGCTTTTCTAATAAGAATATCCAAAAGGGTGATGATCATTTTCTCAATATATTATTTTGAATAACTACTAAAGTTTTAGCTATAATAATTAAGATCTTTCAATATTCACATACATGTGGCCTAATCTGTCATGATTTCTAATATTTCTGAGGTAGTAACATTGATGTGTCTAGAAGTGGGAGATCAACATCAACCGGTTCCAACAGGGTGGATGATCCTTTAAAATCTTAGGAAGGAAGTTGAGAATTTAGATGTCAAGATGCCTTCAACAGGAGGTAGTTAGCTATATTAATTATTATATTTGATATAAAATAAAATTTAAGTAAATCTTTAGTATATATAGATGGGTAAGTAATATTATTTAATAAATTAGCTTTCCAGGTTAATAATAATTATTCGGCTCATGATAAATGATATTAGAGTAAATTTAAATTTTCATTCGTATGTGAGCTCACAAAATCTCTCAAATAGATATTATTACGTGAATAGTAAATTTTCAATGTCTTTAGAGAATGGACATTATAGACAAAATGGACCCTGAAAATTCTGTCTTGAGCCCCAATACAAATTGTCACATGGGCAGTAAGGTATTTCTCCTAGAAATAAGTAATATAAGCCAAGTTGACCCATGAGTTTGGGTTAGACAATAATGAAGACATCATGTAATTGGGTGAAAAAAAATATCATATCTCATGTAAAATAAAAATTAAGTAGATTAAACATATATGGTAGACAAATAGCATTATTTAATAGGCTAATAATTTAAATTAATAACAAATATGTCAATGACAAATATTCAACACGTGATATAACGAAGGGCTTAATTGAATTGCTAGATATTTTTATCTTTCTTACCATTACATGCCTTTGGTTGTACTTGTTTTTTGTGAAAATAAGTTTGTTGGTTCATTCACATATACATAAAGAAACTCTAGAACGTAGCTTTACTTCATCTAGCCTTAATAGGTATTGCATTCTTATCATTACTAATGATGTTTAATTTGTGTAGCTGCTAAATTTACTCTTATTAAGGGGTCAAATTCAAAGATATATTGTTGGTGGAATCTACATCATGTGGGTCCAAAGGCTTCTATGTAATTAGCCATGAAGAGAGCTAATTGAAATTTACTATAAGTGCACAATACACCATTTTGGGTTCTGTTGATTTTGGTTGAGAAGCAATTTTCAGTAAGCAAAAACAAAAACAGAGAAGAAGCAAGAGGAAGAAGAAAAGAAAAACTTAGGGTTTTAGTTTTTTCTTTAATGATTGGATGTCAATTTGAGCTTCGATTTTGCTCAAATTTTGAAGGTGAGTTCCCAACATCTTGCTCTACAATTTTATCTGATTTGATTTTCGATTTAGCCTCTAATTTAGCATTATCTAGCAAATTTACATTTAAGGAGAATTTGTTAGATTTATTGTTGTTGAGCCAAGATTAATATTCTTGATGTTGTGGTGAATCTCTAGTGGTGATTCTAGAGAGAACTTTACTGTAATCCCATTATTATTGCATAGTAGAAGTGTTGATATCGGACTACGGTCCCGTGATTTTTCCCGAATTGGATTTTTCACGTAAAATTTGGTGTTCATTGTGATTGATTGATGGTTAATGTTTGTGGTAATATTGTTGTGCTAATTTTAGTGATATATTGCCCATTTTAATAACACAAAGTGGGAGAAAGAATTATTTTCGCTGTGTAGTATTTTGTGATCTTTCCCAACAAAGTGGTATTAGAGCTAGTCAGGTTGTGCAATGCTTAATTTATGTTTATTAAAATAGATGAAAATTCTGCATGCATGATTAAACTGAAGGCATGGAATTATGCTATATGAAAGTCCAGAATGGAGGATTTACTTTTTGTAAAAGACCTACATGAACCCATTGAAGGAGATGCTGTAAAACTCGAGAAAATGAGTGATAAGGAGTGGATCCAATTACATAAAAAATGTGTTGGCACCATTAGGCAATGGATAGATCAAAGTGTATTTCACCATGTGGCAAAAGAGACAAAAGAGACCAAGGCTGATGTTATGTGGAGAAAATTAGAGTCCATTTATGAGCAGCCTACACCATAAAATAAAGTTAATTTAATGAAGAGGCTTGTGAGTCTAAAATACAAGGAAGAGCGCAGTATAGCTGAGCACACCAGTGAGTTTCGAGGCCTAGTGAACCAGTTGACAACTATGAATATTTCACTAAATGATGAATTACAAGCATTGTTATTGCTTAATTCCTTATCGGATAGTTGAAAGACATTGGTGGTGTCAGTAAACAATTCAGCGCCAAATGGGAAGCTAACCATGAAAATGGTTAAGGATAGAATGCAAAATGAAAAAGCCAGAAGAAAGAATGCTGGTATGAGTTCTTCTGAGATAGAAACACTTGTTACAGAAAAAGCATGAAAGACGTGGAAGAAGCCAAAGTAGAAGTTCTGGTAATAACAACTACAGAGGAAGATCTAAGTCTCAACGGAAAAATGTCAAGTGTTACCATTGCAACAAAATTGGGCATATAAAGAGAGAGTGTAGAATATGAAAAATGGAACAGGCTATGGAAAGAGGTGAATCACAGAAAAATAAACAAGTAAGCAATACAGTAGTTGCTGATGGGCATATGACTATTGTTTATGATGGGAACTCCATAAATCTCACATGTTATACAAGTGATTGGGTAATTGATTCGGGTGTTTTATTTCATGTTACTTCAAATGGTGATTTCTTCACTTCCTATATTAGTGGTGATTTTGGCTATGTCAGGATGGGAAATGATGGTGCATCCAAGATTATGGGCATATGAGATATTTACTTGGAGTCCAGTGTTGGTGGCAGATTACTACTCAAGGATGTCAGACATGTCCCAAAAATGCGTCTGAATTTGATCTCCACAGGCAAGCTTGATGATGATGGTTATTGCAACTACTTTGGTGAAGATAAATGGAAACTCACCAAAGGTTCTATAATTTTAGCCAAAGAAAGGAAGGTAAACACTCTTTATGTTATGGAAGCTAAGCTCATAAAAGAGGATGTCAATGTAGCAGCAAAAGAATATGATATTGAGTTGTGGCATAAAAGGCTTGGCCATAAGTGAGAAAGAGCTTCAAGTTTTAATCAGAAAGAATTTTTTGCCTGGCTTGGTAGGTAAGTCTCTCAAACTTTGTGATCATTGTTTAGCAAGAAAGGAACATAGAGTTGCATTTTGTAATTTTTATCCATCTAGAAGAGCAAATTTACTTGATTTGATACACACTGATGTATGTACTATGCAAACTAGAACACGTGGAGGTGCACTTTACTTTGTAACTTTTATTGATGATTGTTCTAGAAAAGTGTGAATTTTTGCTCTAAAATCTAAAGACCGGGTACTTGATGTCTTTAAAGATTTTCATGTTAAGGTTGAGAGAGTGACAGGGAGACAGTTGAAATGTGTAAGGGCGGACAATGGTGGTGAGTACAGAGGACCATTTGAGCAGTATTGTAGATCCTATGGTATCAGACTTGAGAAGACCGTGCCAAAAACTCCTCAGTAAAATGGTGTAGCAGAGAGAATGAATAGAACGATTCAAGAAAGAATTAGGTATATGCTCTCTGATGCAAAGTTACCTAAATACTTTTGGGGTGAAGCAATGTGGACTGTAGTTGATTTAATTAACCTTTCTCCTTCAGCTCCTTTAGATGATGATATACCTGAAAGAGTTTAAACTGGGAAAGATGTTTCATATAAGCATTTAAGAGTGTTTGGTTGCAGGGCATTTGTTCACATTTCAAAAAATGAGAGGTCGAAGCTTGACAATAAGGCTAGGGAGTATATCTTTTTGGGTTATGCACATAAAGACTTTGGGTACAGATTATGGGATCCAATGAGTCAGAAAATCATCAGAAGTAGAGATGTTACATTTCTTGAAGATTAGATAGTTGATGGGGTAGAGAAAGATGAGAAGCCTCAAGAATGTGATGAAATTCCTATTCCTAATACTTCCATATCAGTTCTTCTACCTGTAGTTTATAATGATTATGGAGAAGACGCAAAAGAAGATTTTAATGATAAAGTTGATGATGATGGTCCAACAGAACAAGTTGAGCAAGCACTTCCAGAATCATTTGATCCACCTGTTGAGCCTCAGTTAAGAAAATCTATGAGAGAACGCCACCACTCCTCTAAATATCCACCACATGAGTATGTGATGCTTACAGACGGGGGAGAACCTGAAAACTTCTAGGAAGTTATGTCTCACCAGCACAAGAATGAGTGGTTTAAAGCTATGCAAGAGGAGATAAAATCCTTGCATGAGAACCACACTTATGAGTTAGCAAAACTGCCTAAAGGTAAGAGAGCTTTGAAGAACAAATGGGTTTACAGGCTGAAGACTGAAAACAACTCACAATTAAGGTACAAGGCTAGGTTAGTTGTGAAAAGGTTTGGTTAAAAGAAAGGAATTGATTTTGAAAAAAAAATTTCTCTAGTAGTAAAGATGTCTTCTATCTGAGTTGTCCTTGGTTTAGCAGCAAGTTTAAATTTAGAGATTGAACAACTTGATATAAAGACAGTTTTCCTTCATGGTGATTTGGAGAAGGAAATCTACATGGAGCAGCCTGAGGGATTCAGAGTCAAAGGCAAGGATGATTTAGTATGCAAGTTGAAGAAAAGCTTGTATGGGCTGAAACAGGCATCGAGACAGTGGTACAAAAAAATTGATTCTTTCATGGAAAATCATAGTTTTAGCAGGACTACATCAGACCACTGTGTTTTTATGAAGAGGTTTGCAAATAATGATTTCATTATGCTCTTGCTTTATGTGGATGATATGTTAATTATTGGTCATGATGGTAGTAAAATTGAAGGGTTGAAGAGAGAACTCAGTAAGTCATTTGCTATGAAGGATTTAGGACAGGCTAAACAAATCCTTGGCATAAAGATCTCCCATGACAGAAAAAATGGGAAGTTATGGTTATCTCAAGAAAACTACATTGAAAGGGTTCTTGAAAGATTCAACATAAGTAAGGCAAAACCAGTTAGTTCACCACTTGCAAGTCACTTCAAGCTTAGTTCCAAAGAATGTCCTACAAGTGAGAAAGAAAAGGAAGAAATGGGTGCAGTGCCTTATGCATCAGCTGTTGGTAGTTTGATGTATGCTATGGCTTGTACTAGGCCAGATATTGCTCATGCAGTTGGTGTTGTTAGTCAGTTTCTTTCTAATCCTGGCAAAGAGCATTGGACAGCAGTGAAGTGGATTTTCAGATACCTTAAAGGCACCTCTAAGACATGTTTGTGTTTTGGTGGTGATAAATCTGTGTTGTATGGGTACACAGATACAGACATGGCAGGAGATGTGAATTCTAGGAAGTCTACATCAGGATACCTGATTACTTTTGCAGGGGGAGCTGTGTCATGGCAATCCAGACTTCAGAAATGTATTGCTTTGTCTACCACAAAGGCTGAGTATATTGCAGTTACCGAAGCTTGCAAGGAAACCTTGTGGATGAAGAAGTTCCTATAAGAGTTGAGTGTGAAGCAAGAGAACTACATAGTTTACTATGACAGTCAGAGTGCTATTCATTTAGCAAAGAACCCAATGTTCCACTCAAGATCCAAGCACATTGATGTTAGGTATCATTGGGTACGTAACGTATTAGAATCAAAACTGTTACAACTTGAAAAGATACATACAAGTGAGAATGGATCGGATATGATAACTAAATCATTGTCCAAAGATAAGCTTCAAGTTTGTAAAGGGAAAGCGGGTATAGTGGATCATTTCACATAACGTGGATGGGGAGATTTGTTGGTGGGATCCACATCATATGGGTCCAGGGGCTTCTATATAATTAGCCATAAAGGGAGCTGACTGAAATTTGCCATAAGTGCACAGTACACCATTTTGGGTTTTGTTGATTTTGGCCGAGAAGCAATTTCCAATAAGCAGAAACAAAAACAGAGAAGAAGTAAGAGGAAGAAGAAAAGAAAAACTTAGGGTTTTAGTTTTTCCTTTGATGATTGGATGTCAATTTGAGCTCCGATTTTGCTCAAATTTTGTTGGTGAGTTCCCAACATCTTACTTTACAATTCTATCGGATTTGATTTTTGATTTAGCCTCTGATTTAGTATTATCTAGCAAATTTACATTTAAGGAGAATTTTTTAGATTTATTGTTGTTGAGTCAAGATTAATATTCTTAATGTTGTGGTGAACCTCTAGTGGTGATTCTAGAGAGAACTTTGTTGTAATCCCATTATTATTGCATAGTGGAAGTGTTGATATCGGACTACGGTCCTGTGGTTTTTCCCAAATTAGATTTTTCACGTAAAATTTAGTGTTCATTGTGATTGATTGATGGTTAATGTTTGTGGTAATATTGTTGTACTAATTTTAGTGATATATTGCTCATTTTAATAACACAAAGTGGGAGAAAAAATTATTTCTACTGTGTAGTATTTTGTGATCTTTTCCAACATATATCACATGAAACATTTAGTACTTTTTCCATTTTTTGACTAAATTACTAGAATGATCTGGTAGTTTTCTGCAACTACACTAAATTTTGTTTAAAATAATTTTTCTTTTGTAGAATGGAATGAAAATGACTATCGGCTAACCTTTATCCTGCATGTGCTAAACCAATTTTATGACCAAGTTTGGGAGGTCACGTCTTCAGGATTCTTGGGCTGACAAGGTGGTCTGGCATCAAGGTTTACTAAGATACAAATGCATATTTGTTGCAACTTCTAGATTAATTGTAATATTGTGTACTGCTGTTACTTGTAGGTCAATGTATCAAGTGCAAAACAAAATCCAAGCGCAAAATAGGGATGGAGATTTTATATGATAATTCATTTTTTACAACGTTAATATTTTGGTTATTTCTGTCGGCAGAAAAGGCCAATAGGTAATAACCTATCTTGGTTCAAAGATTCATATGCTTTCGTTAGTGCTTACATGATAATTAGTGGTTATATTGAGAAAGCATACCAAAGATGAGTACATGTTTAGGACGACTATAGAGTTAAACGAATTTCTTTCCTTCATTCTTATGTTTTCGGATTAATAAAAGCTTTTTACCATGCAGGGAATGTATAGTGTAATTGTTATGGAGATTTGTAGGTTGTAGTAGTATTTTAATTAAGAATAGAGATGAGAAATTAAAAGAAAATAGATGACATGCAGATTTTACGTAAAATTTTTTTAAATAAATTGAGATAAAAACTACAGAATAAGTATAGAAAAATTTCACTATAAAAATGGGATTACAATCTCTCTCTAATTACAAGAGAGAAAAATTTTCACCATCTTTTAAAATTAGCAAATTTACTTTAACCTCACATTTCTCTCTTAATAAATAAGGAGAAACTAAATAATTTGAATATGAGATTGAATACGAGATATGATTAGATGATGAAATGATTATAAATTTTTTAAGGATAATAAAAATGGTGGAGATATACCTCTATTTATAAGGAGCCAATGCACCTATTTTAATTACCAGCTACCACTAACCTCCTACTTCACTTATTTCTTCTTCCCAACTTCCATCTATCAACATATACCAACCATCTACTAATCAACTACTAACATTTCTCCCACATGGAGACTTGATTAGAATAATCACGTTTCCACATTCTTTCACTTACACTTGCCATTTCCATGCTGTATACGTTTCTATTAGGCCATACGAGGATCTACATTATATGAACTTATCAGTGTTGATCGATTTGGTTAAGGCATCTGTTAGGTTCTCTTTGGTGTGAATTTTTTTCATATCCACACTTTCACTTTCTACCACTTCATGAACAAAGTGATACTAAACTCCTATGTGCTTTGTTCTGGAATGAAAAGTCGAATTTCTTGCAATATGTAAAGCACTCTGACTGTCACAATACAAGAGTCTTTTTTTTTTAATCCAAATTATTTTTTTTACAAACTTGTGTAGCTGTCATATACTTAGTTTCTATTGTTGATAGAGCCATAACAGTTTAAAGTTTGGAGACCCAGCTAACAGCTCCTCCTGCAATTATAAACACATAGCCTGTGATGAATTTTCTTTTATCAAGAACACCTACAAAATCCAAATCAACATATCCTCTGACAGTGAATTCTGATCCTCTATAACATAATGCAGCATCTGAGGTACCTTTAATATATCTCAAGATCCTCTTAATAGTACTCCAATGCTCTTTACCAGGATTGCTCATGATCTACTAACCACTCTCATTGCTTGTACAATGTTTAATCTTGTACAAATCAAGACAAACATTAAGCTTCCCAGTACTGATGCATACGGTACTCGAGACATGTCCTTTCTCTCTGCTTCATTTTTAGGACACATATTTGAGGATATGTTGAAATTAATAGAAAGTGGGGGTAGAAATTGGCTTACAATTTTGTATATTGAAGCGTCATAAGATCTTCTTCTAGTAGCTCTTTTGTGAAAGCCAAATCTTCATTTACTTCTACCTCGGTAAATTTGCATCCCTAAAATCTTGTTTGCTGGTCCCAAGTCCTCATGTCAAATTCCTTAGCCATTTAAGCCTCTAACTCTATTACTTGATCTTTGTTGGAGCGTGTTACCAATATGTCATCAACATACAACTCAAGATAATGAACTTATTATCATCAAACCTCTTGAAATAAGCATAAGGGTCTGCACTAAATCTGTTGTATCCAAGACTCAATATGAAGGAATTAAATCTCTTATACCAACATCTCGATGCCTGTTTGAGACCGTATAGAGATTTTTTCAACTTGCAAACCAAGTTCTCTTTTTCTGCCTTTGCAAAACCTTCTGGTTAGAGCATATAAATTTCTTCTTCAAGGTCACCATGAAGAAAAGTCGTTATACATCTAACTGTTCTAGATGTAAATCAAATGTAACACATATAGCAATTCGAACAGTATCGAGTCTAACAACTGGTGAAAAGATCTCATTGAAATCAATACCTTCTTTCTGAGCATATTCTTTACCACTAATCTTGCACGATACCGCTCTACTTGATCATCGCTATTTCTCTTAATCTTGTAGACCCATTTGTTGTCAATAGCCTTTCTTCCATGTGACATGTTCTATTTTTATGAAGAGCTTCAATTTCTTCTTGCATTACTGCTATCCATAGAGATGCCTCTGAACTGTTCATTGCTTCTTGGAAAGTCGATGGCTCACATTCCTCCGCTAGAAGACAGTATGCAACATTGCTCTCTATATGATAATCTGAATGCCAAACTGATATTGACCTCACCCGATTTAATCGTCTGAGAGTTGGCTCCTCTGGCTCAACTGGTTCTTGTTCATCAGGCTCTGATGCTGCTTCAGAAATTTCTTCTTTTTCTGACTTTTCCTCTACTCGCACTGTGGTAGTTTCTGATTTGTCATTTGTTGTGCCATCATTTTCTTTCTTTTGTACTTTATCTTCTGCAAATATCATATCTCTGTTGATAACTACTTTGTGGGCAGTGGGCTTCCACAAGCAATACCCCCTGGCCTCTATTAGCATACCCCAAGAATATACATTTTCTAGATTTTGAATCAAGTTTTGTGACTTCTTAGGTATTCTACATCACATACACAAGACTTTCAAATGTATGTAAATTAGAATAATCAATTGGTTTATCAATCCACATCTTTATTGGTATATTTAGATCAATTGCTGTTAATAGAGACCGATTAATCATATAATATGTAACATTAACTACTTCTGCCCAGAATGATTTGGCTAGACCCCCAGTCTTTAACATAACTCTAGTTTTTTCAAGTAGAGTTCTATTTATCCGCTCTACCACTTCATTTTGTTGGGGAGTGTATGCTGTTGTAAATTGTCTTTTGATGCCTTTTTATTTGCAAAATGCATCAAATTTCTTGCTAGTATATTCTCCTCTATTGTCAATCTTTAAACACTTGATATTCTTCTCAGTTTAAAGTTCTACCCATGCTTTGAAGACTTTGAATATAGGAAACATATTTGCCTTTCTTCTGATTAGATAAACCCAACATCCCTTGGAGAAGTCATCAATGAATGACACAAAATATTTTGCTCCTCCTAAGGATGTGACAGGTGCTTGCCAAACATCAGAATGAATTAAGTCTAAGATGTCATTACTCTTAGCTGTTGATATGTTAAACTTCAATCTATACTGCTTATTTATAACACAATGCTTACAAAATGGTAAAGAAATATTTTTAAGTTCAGGAAGTAACTTCTAATCAGAGAGAATTTTTAAACCTTGTTCTGACATGTGACCGAGTCTTTAGTGCCATAACATCGTCATCTCTTCTATAAAATTGGTTGATGCAACAAATATTTCTGCCTCTAAATATGTTTCCCCTAAGAGCATGAACAGGTTAGCAGCTACTTTTTTTGCCTTCATTACCACAAGTATGCCTTTGACAATCTTCATGATCCCATTTTGTATATGAGTTTTGCATCCAAGCTCATCTAATTGTCCTAAAGATAATAGATTTTTTTTCAAGTCTTTCACATTTCGTACTTCTTGGACAATACAAACTGTTCCATCATATATTTTGAACTTGATGGTGCCAATACCAACAATCTCCAAGGCATGATCATCACCCATGTACACAGATCCTCTAGAGATGGGTTTATAATTGTGAAACCAATATCGACGATAGGTCGTATGCCATGTTAACCCCGAATCCATTATCCAAACATTAGTAAGCTTCTTTCTATCATTGAAAATCATTGTTGCCTCACTGTATAGGACGTTAATGTCATCAGAAGTACTTGTAACACAACCTTGAGATTTTGGTGGCTCAGTGGTCTTCTCTACACCTTTCCTATATCGACATTCACTTTTAAAATGCCATTTTCTTGCCACAGCTGTAGCACTTTATATTCTTCTTACTCCTTGACTTTGATATTTCTTGTCTATGACTCCCACTAGAGCCATGCTTCATTGACTTACCTCTAGTCATCGGTAAAGCCTCTGCTTGCTATGAACTAATTGCTCTATCTTCCTTATTTTTAAGCTTGCTTTTTTCTTCAAGAACAGAGGCTATAACATCTTTAAAAATTAGATAGTTCGTCAAGAGGTTATTAGTTAAGCTGATGATTAGATGGTCATATGAATCTAAAAAACTTTAGAGTAGAATCTCGACATGTTCATCTTGCTCAATATTATAACCCAGTGAAGAAAGTTGAGAAAATAAAGTATTGAGAGTATTGATATAATTAGTTACCGTAGTGGATTTTGACATTTGAAGGGTGTAGAGTCTTCTTTTCTTAGAAGATCTTGCTGTGAAGAGACTTTGACTCGTACAAAGTTGTCAGAGTATCCCATATCTCCTCTGCCGTCTTTTTCTCTGCTACGCTTGATAGAACTTTATCTGATAATCCTAGATGCAAGTTGGCAATAGCATCTCCATTTATCTCTTCCCGTTTTTCATCAGTCATACTTGTCGGTCTGTTACTAATTGCCGCCAGACAATGGTCCTTCCTTAAGATTGCATTCATTCTCATCTTCTACATCGAAAAATTATTCTCGTTGAATTTCTCTATCTTATACTTTACCATCACATTGATTGACTACGATCTACTTTTCACTCGAACCGGCTCCCACTATTTTACCGTGAACAGTACCGTATATATGAATAATATAGTATACATGAACAGTTACACACTTGTGAATAGTATCAATGAACGATATACCTTCACCTAAAAGCCCTAAGGCTCTGATACCAATTGTTATGAAGAATTGTAGATTGAAGCAGTATCTTAATTAAGAATAAAGATAAGAAATTGAAAGAAAATAAATGACATACAGATTTTACGTGGAAAACATTCTAATAAATTAAGATAAAAACTACGGAGCAAGTATAGGAGAATTTTTTTATGAAATTGGGATTACAACCTTTTTCTAATTATAAAGAGAGAACAATTTTCACTCTCTCTTGAAATTAGGAGATACACCCTAATCTCATCTTTCTCTCTTAACAAATAAGGAGAAATTAAATAATTTGAATATGATATTAAATACAAGAGATGATTAGATGATTGAATAATTATGAAATTTTTAGAGATAATGAAAATGGTGAAAAAGTGCCTCTATTTATAGGGAGCCAAAGCACCTATTTTAAATGCCAACTATCACCAACTTCCTATTTCACTTATTTCTTCTTTTCAACTTCCATCTACCAACAATTATTAATACCATCTACCAATCAACTATCAACAGTAATTCCATCGCAATCAAGGCTTAGATATGCATTAGTTGTGTGTTCTGTTGTCTTTGCTGTTTTTTTGGATTATGGACTAATCTTGTTTAGTAATAGATATTGATCTGCAGGTTATGCATATACATAAATTTCAGTTGCCAACACAATTTCTACTTTGCTTATTGACTGTAGTTGATCTTCTAAATAGCAGTGTGACAAGATTCTCACATCTTCACAATATCTTTAACTTCTAAACATTTCTGAGAGGGAATAAGTTACTATTCTTCATCTGATCCAAAAACTCTCTACCTCTCTTGTTTTGCTTAACTCTGCGGATGGTGTGTAATGAAAACATACTAATCTGAGTTTTCATGGATCTTGAGGTGTAACTGAATGCTTCATGATTTGATGTGAAATTTGTAGATCTCATGTGTTGGTGGGTTTGGCTCAAATTCACACATGTACAGAATTAATGGGATTGCAAGCATAAATGCTGTAAAGGCTGCAGCAGAGCAAGGTACGCTGTAATCCTCTGGGCAATGGTTTGCACTACTATCTTAGTAGTGTATGAATTTAAGTTTTTTTGCTTCTTCATCCACGTCATTGCCTTCAGGTGTAAAAAGGTATGTGTACATCTCCGCTGCTGACTTTGGTTTAGTAAATTATTTGTTATAAGGATATTACGAGGGAAAGGTACCTTCTTGATCACCAGTAATTCGTTTACCATCAATGAAGTGACCATGCTGTACCTGTTGAATCAAGTTTTGAAAAATTTAAAGTAGAATTTATGTAACAATTATATAGTGGCCGATGGTTTCTGTCCTTGCTTCTACTGGACCGATCAAAATTGCAATTCTTTTCTCTTTATCACAGTCGTCCGTTTATAGTTGGTGGAGCACTTTGAATCAGTTAAGTGCAGCACTTAGAGATTTCTTTCTCCCCTTTAGTCCCTTTGTAATGAATGTTTCTGTCTATCCACTCTGATGCAGAGAGCCACTGAAACTGAGTTGACAACAACACTGCCACAAGGAGGTCAAGTCTCTTATTCTCTTGCTTAGAATTCTGTTCTATTGTATTCGGCTAGGTAGTGAGAATTTTTAAGTTAATAAAGTTAATGATATGCATCAGTTTTGTTTATGTTTCTCATGAATCTGACTTTATCTGTTTGTTATGACTGATCTAAATAGCAACATATGCTACGTACTTTTAAACATACTTCATTCATTAATTTAAAGCTACTTAAAGTTGATGGTTAGTAAACTTGATTGCAGAGGCTTTATGTTCACAAAATTATATTAAAATTCAAATAGACTTGTGTGTAGATTTATGAGATACACTGGTTGATTAACTTCCATATTTGTGTAACTTTTGCTTTGCAGCAAGTTTTGTGATTGTGAAAATATCAGCAATTTGCCCCATGAGCTTGCTGAAGAGAGTAAGTGATTTACCCAGATGGCAAAAGAGCACATTCGATCAGCAATGGAAGCTCAACAGCTTCCCCATTTTCTCATATTGCAGCCCTTTGTAACATACACTCCAAAAACCAGAGCCATTAAAACCACAAGAAGAAATTGAACTCCAATTAGCCTACCAAAGGTTAGAAAAACTATGCAAAGAATTCCTCGACGCCAATGTCCCCTTGGCGGTTAGTGCGGAGGACACATTGGTTCAACCCGCCATTGATTACTTGACATATGCTTCAGCATAAGCCGATTGTATATAACACGATTCAAGCATACTTGAAAGATGCAAAAGAGAGGTTGTTTCTAGCAACAAAAGCTGCAGACAAAATGGGGGTTCCGAGGGGATTTAAGCTTGTTAGAGGAGCTTATATGTCAAGTGAAAGAAAACTAGCAGCTTCTTTAGGCTGTGAATCTCCAATTCACAATAGCATTCAAGAGATAAATGCATGTTACAATGATTGTGCTTCTTTCATGCTTGAGAAGATTGCTGATGGCTCTGCTGCACTTATTCTTGCAACTCATAATGTTGAATCAGGTACGGAATTAAAATTTAATTACTCATTTTATGATGAAGTTAGATACAGTTTAAGCTTTAGAGTGGTTGGTCTAATGAGAAAACGTTGAAGACGAATAGGGCATCTGGCAGCAGCAAAAGCAACGGATTTGGGGATTAAAGGGAACCAAAACCTTGAATTTGCACAGCTATATGGGATGGCAGAAGCACTTTCTTTTGGATTGAGAAATGCAGGCTTTCATGTGAGCAAGTACATGCCATATGGACCTATTGAGAAGATCATACCATACTTGCTAAGGAGAGCTGAAGAGAACAAAGGATCTTTATACGCTACAAATCTTGATAGACAACTCATGAGGTAAACAAAGTGAATAAGTTAATATGGAAGTGATTATCTTAAAAGCACTTTTGATCATTTTGACTTGAGCAGAGATGTATTTCAACATAATATGACATATGAGGTTAACGTAGTTCTTTTCTTGTCGGTATTTGCAGAAAGGATTTGAAGAGGAGACTTGAGTGCTGCAATCTTGTAAAGTGAAGATGATGGATAGGAGCTGCATCAAGCTTGGCACATTCTGCTGATGCTGTATGAAAAATAAATGTGATCTCTCTGTAATTGATTCCCCCTGAAGGACATATCATCACACATATTAAACTGAAACAAGCAAGTTATCATGCGCAGCATGGAGTAGTAGTTTCAAGCTTGTTCTAGGACCTATTTTCTTGTTAATAAATTGTACATATTCAAAGTTGGTTCACAAGATCCTATTATCATACTAGATTGGCACTGGTACTGACTGATTAATAATAATAATAAAGTCATACTACACTTACTTACATAATTAAAATATAAAATTTATATCTCAATTAGTACAATATAAATAATATTCTTTCGTATAAGTTATTATATGAAAATAGAATAATAAATAAACACAACATATTATATTACCACATGATATGTCACACTATATTTATGTTTTAATTGCAAATATAATATTGTTAGTAATACAATTACAAAATATTTTACATGGCAATAATTTTTAAAATTTTTTCTAAAATAACCCTTATTTTAATACTTTATTCTTTTTTAACCACATATCAAATTCTTAAGCTAAAAGACAAACTTTAGAATACTTTTCCCCTAACTATATTTTTTTTTAAATTAAAACAATTTATTAAAAAAAAAAACACTTAAAGCTTCCAAACAAGCACACACTTTTCTTTAATAAATGGGAATTCCACGCACTGTGTAAATTTTCAAAAAAAAAAATTTCTTTCCATTCTAATTATATTTTTGACAATTTTACTTTTATTATAAGAATCATGACATGTGTTTCAAATGTTTATGCTTAAGAAAAATGTGGTAGATGTTTATGCTTCGGAAAAATGTGGTAAAAATCTAGTGACAGTGATAAAAAAATATATTAAATTTTAAAATGTCAAATTATGATAAAAATTATATTGAATTCTAAAATGTTAATATTTCGATTTTAAAATGTCAAATATAAGGCGTTGCTAAAAAAAGATTGTCGTGTAATTAAAGTTGATTTATGCAATATAAATTATTTGAAAATTTCTATTCATGCAAAAAATAAAAAATTAAGATCAATTGCAATTGAAAATAATGATGATGTGAAGTTTCAGTTGGATCTCCATAAATAATTTTAACATCTCTGTGTACCAATAAAATATTAGAGCTCTTGTACATAAAAATAATACAAAGGCACTTGACAAGCCTACCTTAATCACTTCATATTCGTGCGATAACAACTAAGTGAATAGTATAACCCTAATAATACTAACAATTAGTGTTTCTAACAAACAATATATATGATTATTATTATTCTATTACAATGTTCAACAAAAAGCTAACTTACATACATTATGATAGTTAGATAAATAGAGATGATAATGGTAATGATGTTAGTAATGATGAGGGTAATAAAAATGTTGATTATAGAACCGAAGCTAATAAATTGAATAACATACTAGAAGGCGAACCATGTTATACTTCTAATAATTATCTTTATGAGTTGCATGATATGTATGATTCACATACAAGAAAATATACCATTCAAGCAGAAAACCCTTTTTAGTGTATGCCTCTAACACCACCATTAAATTTTAAATGTATCAGATAAAGTATTATGTATTAGAATTGAGATGTATTTGTAAAAAATTTGTATAATAACAAAGATTAAGTTCATAAGACTATAAACATACTAGCACTTAAAGGTAAACTTTTAAAGTTCATAAGTTCACCAAAGATCGTTTTAAAGTAAAATGCAATGGTGAGAAATACAAATAAAGATTACATGCAGTGTCGACAAAGGCACGAGAATTCTTCACCATAAGGGGAATAAGTGCAGAGTACACTTGCGTTTTAAACCACTTGTGTGATAGTCATGGGTAAGTTATGAATAGTATTATTAGTAAAATAAAAAAAAATTGCATTAATTAATAAAATTTATAAATTGAAAGAAATTCAAACTGACATGTATGAAGAATTTGGTATTGCGTTAACGTATTCTACTATTTGGTGAACTAAGGAACATGCATGTGGATTGATAAAATGTGCTATATAAGATTCATTCAAATTGTTTCCCATATAATTCTATATGCTAAAATAACAGAATCAAGTACTCTTACTCACTTAAAAATTAATAAGGATAATAACTTAATTTTTTATTTATTTATAGTATTATAATCTACCATTAGAGGTTTTCAGTCATCCATTTAACCTGTGATTACAATAACTAGAACATTTTTTAAAGGCATCTATCTTAGTATAATATTTGTGACCATATGTAAAGATGAAAACAATAACATTTTTTCACTGCACGAGTATTTTTGACTCAAAAAATAATACTTATTAAATATTTTTATGGTCAAATTGCAAGGAGTAATTAATGACCATTAGGATCTAATTTTTATATCCAATCAACACACTAGTATTAAAAAGGTCATTTGGAGTGTGTTTCTTAATGCCTATTATGCATTTTACATCTATCACTTAAAGGAGAATTTAGTGACAAAATACAAAATACCAATAAAAAAAATGAAAAATGGAGATTCTTAACTACTTATTTTGGTGCTGCCAATACATATTACTTTTTTAACTTTCAACACTAGATGAAAGAGATGAGACCTGATACAATTGAATATTTGAAAGAGGACGTTGGTGCAGGAAAATCGGTTCGATCACTTGGTGCATTTTAAAGATATGATATCATAACTACTAATGTTGCAGAGAGTATTAATGTAATTACAAAAGATGTAAAATATCATCCTATAACTACTTTGGTAGAATGGATATGAGAGAATGCAATAGTGATTTTATTATAAATGGAAGACAACAAAAGGTATGACATCATTTCTATGAGAACATTGATTGAAAAATATTAGAATATGATTTGGAGATTAAGTTAATACCATAAGGTACGCGAGGATCAAAGACGGACGTAAAAAGAGGTAAAAAGCGAAGAAAGGGGTGACAGGCACCAGCGCCGCAGGAACCAGGAGTGGGCATTGCGGTGCCGAAACCAGCACCTAAGCGCCGTGGCGCTAGGTGTTCAGTGCCACGGCGATGTTCGCTAAACGCCGCGGCGATGGACGCAGGAAGTTATTTCCCGTTTTGAGACTCCCTTATTTGTCTCCCACTTGTTTCAAGACTCCATAATACAACTCTCACACGTTTAAAGTAAACCTAGGACATCCTAAAGCCTATATAATAGCTTTTAATTAGATTATAAACACATCTTTGTGAGAGAAAATTTTTAGAGTGCAAAAGAGTTTTCTTTGTGATCTTTCTTATAAAAGGCGTACTTTGTGAGTGCCTTGTGATTCAATAATAAAAGTGAATGATCTTAATCCACTGTGGACATAGATGAATTGTCGAACTACGTAATTTTCTGTGTTTTTTTTCTATCATTTCTCTCTAGTTCCTTAATAATTTGTTCTACATATTATTGATTGGGTGATTTTACTTATTTGTGTGCTTTCGTTTCAACAAACTGGTATCAATGCTTGATTTTTTAAACATACATGGTCATACCCAAGTATGAGGTAGAGAAATTCAATAGTACGATGACTTTAATCTGTGGAAGATGAAGGTAAAAGCATTATTGATGAGCCAAAGGCTAGACTCGGCATTAGAGGAGACTGCAGCTCTATCTAGTGATGAAGAGAAGATGTTAAAGTCATCAAAGCTAAAGCAGAAAGAAAGGACATTCAAGAAAGAGCTCATAGAACAATCGTTTTGTCATTGAGCGATGAAGTACTAAAGGAAGTAGGAGGTGAGACAACAGTGATAGATCTTTGGAAGAAGCTCGACTCTCTTTATATGCGAAAATCGTTAGCTAACAGATTGCATATAAAGAAGAAATTGTATCAGCTGTCCATGTCAGAGGGGATGCCGATGAAAGATCATATAGACGCTTTCAATAAGATCATCATTGATTTTAAATCTATCAACATCAAGATAGAAGATAAATATAGAACAATTATCCTACTGAGTTCACTCCTTAATAGTTATGAGAGCTTTGTTGACATGCTATTCTACAACAGAGAGAGTTTAACGATAAGTGATGTGAAATCACCATTAAACTCAAAGTTATTGGGAAGTAGATCGAGGATAATGCAGAAAATTTATCTGTAAGAGGAAGGCCTTCATATAAAGATGGAAAGAAAAAATGCTTGAGGTCGAAGTCTAGAACTCCTAAGAAGTGCTATTGCTGCAAGAAAGATAAGCACTTTATAAATGACTGTCTTGATAAAAGAGCACAAGACAAGAAAAAAGCAGATGTTGCGCTTGCCTATGATGATAGCTATGACAGCGCAGAGACACTCGTCGCTACTGATGGTAAGAACACTGAACAATGAGTTTTTGATTCTAGTTGTACTTTTCACATGTGCCCACATAAGTCTTAGTTTGTAAATTTTCAGCTCATTAGTGGTGGTAAGGTGTTAATGGGTAATGACGTTGCATGTCAAATGATGAAAATTGATAATGTTAAACTTAAACTGCATGATGGGCAAGTGAGAGAGTTGATAGATGTTAGATATATTCCTGACCTCAAAAGAAATTTGATCTCACTAAGAACTTTAAACTAGAATGATTGTTCCATCAGGATTGACGGAGGAGTTTTGAGAGTGTTGAAGGGTTCTATGATGGTGATGAGATGAAAGCATAAAGGTGTTTATGTGCTTAAAGGTAAAGTTGTGAGTGGTTCTTCATTATTCTCTGTAGATGATGAGAGTATGCAAACCAAGTTATGGCATCTTTGACTGGCGCACATAGGCAAGAAAAATCTGAAAGAGTTATTTTGTTAAAAGACATTTGATGAGGATAAGTTCTAATTCTTAAAGTTTTGTAAGCATTGTGTGGTTGAAAAAACACATAGGGTAAGGTTCAGTACTGGCGAGCACAAAACTAAGGGGACTCTTGACTACATACACTCGGATCTTTAAAAACCAGTTCAGACAGCTACTCGTGGTGGTGTCAAGTATTTTATCAGTTTAATTAATGATTATTCAAAAAAGCTGTAATTTTATGTGTTTAAGAGTAAGGATCAAGCGTTTGATGTATTCAAGGCTTAAAAAGCTTTTGTTGAGAATCAAACTAGCAAAATGGTGAAGAGGTTAAAAACTAATAACGACCTCGAATTTTACAATAAAGAGTTTGATAAATTTTGTACCAAGCATGGGATTACAAGGCATAAAACAGTGAGATCAACACCACAACAAAATAGCATAACTGAGAGGATGAATAAAATCCTACTTGAAAGGGTTAAATACATGTTTACTAATGCAAAGATGTCCAAGACATTTTGAGGAGAAACTGTAGTGACAGCAACTTATTTGATTAATAAAAGTCTCTCTTCAACAATTGACTTCAAGATGGCAGAAAAAAAATAGTCTGACAATCTTTCGAGGTATAACCACATCATAATATTTGGTTTCCCCACTTTTGTATATGTTAAAAAGGGGAAGTTAAAACTTAGAGCTATCAAAGGAGTATTCATAGAATATCCCAAAGGAGTGAACCTTGAGTATGGAGTCTAAGCAAGGACTAGCAACAATTTCAGATGATAATACAACAACAAATATACTGCCTCTGTGCATATTAATGTAAGGCTGAGCTTCTTGGAACACCTCCACAAATCATACATCTTCTGAAATTTCATAAACTTGCTGCCACTGCCCACAAGCTAGTAATTCCGCTTCTATTAGGTAGCAATTTCTTTATATAGTATTTAGATTTGCGGGATAGATTAATCCTTTTCCTTCTTTCTTCTGGAATCATTTCAATAGAACATTCTTCGAAACCACGACTTTTAAACCTGTAACCAAAAGAGTAATTTCAGATTCTTAGACAAGCTAATTAATCAAATGGACAGAGAGTACCCAAGAGCCATAAATTGGCTAATAACCAATATTTATTGTAGAAAGAAAGTTGCACACTTGAACATGAATTTTCCTTGCTTTATTTTTTTTTTTCCTGAAAAGTTATTCCATACAGGAATAACTAGTATGCAAATTATCATATGTATTTAAGGTAGTCAGGTAACAAACCAATCTGCAGTACGGGTTGTCAGCAGGAAAACCATCTCCAATCTTAGGGACGATGCCTTCTTCTCAATATAATCTGCAGGTAATTTGATTGCACAGAAATCTATAAGCAACAAGTTCCGCAGGCAATATAGTACAGAATATGTAGACTATTATGGAAACTACAAACTACAATAAACCTTTCAGGAGGAACACCTTAAAATCTCTTTTAGGGAAGGGGTTGTGAAGGATGTACAAGTTCTACCTCCAAATATTATGAAGACATTATGTAAATAAGCAATCACATCTAGTTTGTTATTGAGGGGAAGGGCCAGATTGGTAAACCAAAAAGAGTTAAAAAGGCATAAGAGGATGTATTGGTCTTAAGAGTCAGCCAAAAGGTATAAGTTAACAACATTTCCCCATCAAACTTCAAAAAATCACAAATAAATAGAACCAGACAAGTTTTCTTTATACATCTCCTTCAGTTTCAATCACAATTAGCCATCACAACGACCAGAATATGGGATGAGAAACCCTATTCATTTTCGATCTATGGTTACACAGTTTAAACTTTAATTGCAGTGCAAGCATTTTCTCATAAAAGATAAAACTAAAATCATACCAAGTAATTTGTCGCCCTGCCCTTGACCACGGCAATCAGGCGAAACTGCAATAGCAGCAACCTCTCCACACTTTTCCTTAAAGAAAGGGAAAAGAGCAGCACAAGCAATGATTTGGCCTTCCCGTTCCACAACAAAGAATGAATCTAATGCTCTAAGTAACTATTAAGAAAAAAAACGTAGGAGAAACATTATCACTCACTTTTTCCAAGAAAAAAATGAGACCTAAGTAGAGCCCAATTTATGTTAGTTTCATATACATCAATAAACTATCAGTAAGAAATTATAATATTAATATAAACAAACAAAAGGACAGAAGCTCTAACCTCTTCATCAGACCTCCGGACCAATGTCCCAGATTCTTCTAAAGGTTGTATAATTTGTCTGATTCCAGATAAATCTGTCACCTTAGCCATACGTGTTCCTTCATAAAGATCACTAAGATAGACATTTGAATGTGAAATCAGTAAATGGGATTCAATTAGCTCAAGAAAGTTAACAACATGTACGTCATAAAGGAACCAATAAACTTCAATACACGTGATTACATGCATCAAGGACACTAGAGCCTACCACACGACGACTTATATTACTCTTACCGAACTTATAGTTCAGATAGGAACATTTGAAATTTACATGAGAATGGTGACTTTTTAGAAGAACATTATTGGAGAAGTTGCATACCTTGCCACCATTGTCCCCATTCCATCTCTCTTAAACAGTTCCAATAATAGAACTCCACCAATGGTGCCGTCCAACAAATGAACTCTTTGAACACCTCTCTGATACAAAGAAAGATAATATGTTGGGCTCCAGAGACAAAAAAAGAAAAAAAAAGAGAAAGACAAATTCCAAGAGATTGCAAAAAACTAAAGACGGATTAACTTAACTATGGGAATTAACCATAACTCTCATCTTTAAGGTTTGGTTAGGAATTAACAAATATAACTCTAGGAATAAGTTGAATGAAATAAGGAAGGGAAAGGTAAAAGGATAGATTGAACTTCTAAACACTGAAATAAAAGCTTTCTCTTAGAGAAAGCTTTGCCTTTACCACTCAGGTTCTGAAAAACATTGCAGTTTACTCTTAGCATTTAACCAAACCTGATTGACTTAAGAAATGAATTTCCCATAAATTAATAAACAAGATGATGCAGCCAAAGTAAAAAAAAGGGTGCTTTCCTTAGAAAAGTATATAAAGTAATCCTGTAATGAACTTACTCGGCAAACATAGGCTGCAGCAGCTAATTCTGAAAGGTAACCATTTAGCCGACTAAGCCGCTCCTGTCCTCCAATAGCAAATCCCTGTTCACCAGACCAAAGTCCATTGCCATTGTCAAAACCAACACCATTATTAAAGGTTGCTGTATGCTTTTGACCAAGAGCTTTCCCATTTTGGGAAGAACAAGTTCTTCCATTAGAATCACTATGGACACGACAAGTGAGATCTTCCTCAGCAACAGCTTTCACATAGTTAGCAACTATCTCACTTTGCTTCGCCCGTTGACGAATTAACCTGTCTGCTTCTTGGAGAGTCAAAAAACGAATTAGGCGTCCACTCTCATCCAGAATTGGACCATCTATAATACAAATAAGCTTATCTGCTCCAATAGCTAAGGCACAAGCTGTAGCTACTTCATATGTGCTGAAATTAACAAAAGCATTATGGATTAGTGATTGAAGATCAGCACCTGCAACTATTTTAATCCAAAATGTAAATAAGAAACATCCGCTTTTTCCTTTTTGGTAAGAAGCACTAGAGAAAAGGTTGAATTGTCAAAGGTCATGAAAATTAGACAATCAATCAAATCAAATCAATATATGAACACAAGCTCAAGCAGATCCAAATGGATTGTTGGGAAATCCATGCAAAGATGAAGGTGATAAACGTTCTCACAATTCCCATGACCTTTTTGACAGCAAGATAAAAAAAATTCATAAACATCTCGGCTGAAAGTTTTAGTGGATAAAGAAGATAAATTTCCAAGGAAAAAGACGAGAAAAAAAGAGAATTCACATTTTTCTCACTGAATTTACCTGCAAATTCTGTGTTTTCAAAACTTTAAATGTTACATCTACTATTACAGTTGCAGTTGCTTTCAAACAGCCAAGTCTAAACATTGACAACTCAATAATATTAAGGAAGTATTTTTCTCTAAATCCAAAAAAGATGTTTCCCTCTATATTAAATGAAATAAAAAAACACAAAGGAAGTGCAAACTCAGTATAAGAATGCCTGAGAAACACACAATCTTTATTCTTGCATTAACAAAATTAAATTGTTTTGCTTATCTCAAGTCACGTGCCACTCAGTTAAAGAAAAGTGTCAGAAATGCATGAGAAGATCTACTACCAGACATCAACTACTAATACTGAACAGAAAAATAGAGAGAGAGTTATGAATGAGATGTAAAATAAGCAAGATTAATCAGTATATATTGACGAGAACTAAAGTGCAAACAAGTACATGTTATAGAAGTACTACTGAGCTTCATATGTTAGATCAGGCTAAATCAGAAGAAATAATATTTAAGGAACAATCAAATAAGGCCTACTAATAATCTTATAAACTACATTGCATACTTGCAATTTAAAACTTCTCCAGAGCTGGAATAGCCCAGGTTGCTTAATATAACTACACAACCACCATCAAGTCGCTCGCGCATGCGAGTGACATCTACTTTCTTTACTTCACCTGTTTCTCCATAATCAACACCATCAACAACTCCTCTTCTCTGAAAAAGAAATTAACAGAAATCACAGTGGCAATGATATTTAAACAATGATATAAAAGCACATATAAAACAAGCAATTAACAGAACACTCAACCTGCCCTGTAAGTATATACAACAGCATCATTGTAACTAACTCTTTCATGCTGAAATATATTTAAAAATTGCAGATTGTTACCTTGGCAGCGAGGAAGTTACCACTAGCTACACTGACACCAACTTCATGCCAACGACTACTATCACCATGTCGACGAATGTTACATATTGGGGGTCCAGGAGAAAGTTTTGCCTCTATCATCACACGGATTCCGCCAGCTGCTTCCATTGCAGCCGCTAGAGATTCCGAGTCAGTTATCCTATATTGACCTACATACTTAGGCTCATGTTCTGCAATAACAAACCTGAGTAAGATCCATCTAACTTTTTAATCATAAGCATTCTCAAATTGATTTGTGACAAGTAACAACACCTTCTGAAACTATCCTCTTTCATTATGCTTACTTACTGAAAGACAGCAAGACATAGAAAGGACAAAATAAAGTTTTACAAAATTTAGTACCATACAATTCAAATAAGAAATCTTTTTATTTTCATTAGCTCCAAATCCCAAAAGCAGAATCAGGAATGAAGTAAACTCAAAAGGTACAAGCTTTCTCATTCAGATACCTCTTTCAGCTAAAAGCTTGTCGATTTGCACATGAGTACTCGGAACAAGAACAAACCTAATCCCCAAGTGATGAAGAAACGCAATATCCTGTACCAAACACAAAACTTAACATCACCACACAATCCAAATTTGTTTTTTAAAAACAAATAGCAGCATATTCCCACAAATCAAAACATATTTAAAGAAAAAATAATAATAATAATAAGAGGAGCAACAAAACATTTGCCTTTAAAATGGGGTCCAAGAAAGGGCTAGAAACAATTTCACCAGAAATAATAACAACAAAAGTCCCCCCTCTATGTGCCCACAAGTAAGGCCAAGCCTCACGAAACCACTTCACAAATTGCTGGTCTTCAACAGGGTTATAAATTTCCTTAAAATTCCCACTCTCTGCTTCGCTGAACACTTTGCATTTACTTAAATTACCCCTATGACTCTTGACTGGACAAGATAAACCGTCCGGGGACTGGCGATGAAACCGGAGGTTTTGGGCAGGTTTTATGGGATTGGACACTTGGGGAGAGAAAAAGAGCTGGGTTTTTGTTGGTGATGTTGATGGTGATAGTGAATGATGGGCAGTGGCCATAGAGGAGCAAATTGGGAAAATATTGCAACCCGCACCAGCCAATAGTCTTTGTTGCAGTTGCGGGGTTGTGCCGTAAAAGTTTCTGTTTCTGTCTTTGTTGCAGTTTCTGTTTCTGTTGTTGCCAATATTGCAACCCGCACCAGCAAATTGGTTTCAGTTTCAGTTTTGGTTTCGACTTTCGATTTCGTTTAGGCTTCCGGTTTGTCCTAAAAGTTTACATGAGAGACGTGAAAGGGCTTTTGTTTTCTGAAGGGGAAAACAACTTTACTCAAGCACAACAAACGGGAAAAACTATTTTTCTATTAAAAAATTGACTTTTCAATAATAAATTATTAATATATATTTTTTTTTAGTTTTTTAAATTAATAATAAAATTAAAAAACAAAAAACCTACACCATCAAGTGATTTACTGGTCTTGAGATTCTTCTTCCATTAAAATCTATTAAGTTGTGTTATCTAAAGGAAAAAAATTAAAATAAAAGGTTGATTTGGAATAGCAATGGCAAGACTTAACAATGGCAAACGACGGAGCATCAATAAACAAAAAAAATGAAAATTTATATATATTTTACTTGAAAAATACAAAAAATTTCCAAACACAACACAACACAGAAAAAAAAAAAAAAAAAAAAAAAAAACCAATTCCTCAGCTTTCTCCACAATCAAATACAACACAACATAGAAAAATTTAATTTCTCAGCTTTCTTAGCAACCAAATACAACACATGTAGTAGTATTTACACAACACAAAAGTTGATAAAAAAACACAACACAAAGACGACATTTTTTGTTCATCCAATTCCATTCCAGCTGTGCCTTTGCCAGATCCACAGCCCACGTTTACCCCACCTAAGACCTGGCTTCTCTGTTCACGACCCACAGCCATTCCTCCATCAGATCGCCATCAGGTTCATTACCAAGCACAGCAGTAGCAGCAAACTGCCATGCACTTCGCCGCCATCCCTCTGCCAGATCGTTGGACTTCTTCCCTTTCTTTTAACAATGTCGTCGTTGCTGCTTCCAATTTGGTTGTGCCGCTCCAGCTCTGAGAAGTTGATCAGTTGGTGGTGGTGGTGGTTTCATCCTCTTATTCCTTGTCTACTTCTTCTCCCGCCACTAACTCTTATCTTCTTCACCACCAGCCACCTTGCAAAACATCACCCAACAAGAAGAAATGGTTGTTGAATCTGAAAAACAAAAAAGAATTTCTCAGAATTTGTGAGTCAAAAAGTAAATCCTAAAAAAAAAGAATTTCTTAGTGCTCCAGCCAATGAAATGGTTGAATTAGACACATGGGTATTCTAATTATGTTTACATAACTTTTGATTTTGGCTCTTACATTTTGGAGAGTTTCATTTTAGATTATGTGTGAGCATTGGATTTTGACAATGACGATCTTTAAACAATTTTAGTTTCTTAATTATTATTATTTTTTTTTGGTTTCATATGGAGTGTAACTTAAATAAACATTTATGCTTTAGATTTTTAAAGGCTCGTAAATGGTGGAAGTGTGAGATGATGATGAAAAGAAGAAATGATATCCGGACAAAATGGCATGATGATGATGATGATGAAAAGAAGAAAGGACATGATGAAGAAGAAGAAGATATGGTATGATAAAGAAAAGAAAGAAATGTGGTTTTAGAAAAGTGTGAAATTAAAAAGTGGTTTTAAAAATGGGCGAATGGTTTTCTTAAAAAAGAAAAGAAAAGAATGAGTGAACGGCGATCACATTAATTTTAAAATATTTAAAATGTTTTGTTAAAATTTAAAATCATTTTAACTTTTTTGCCACGTGTTAGATACATTTTGAAAAGACTTAACTGTCCTTCTCTATGTTAATAAGATTTGCTAACCGCTAAACATCACTACCTATTCCATAAAGTTTGGGGTATTATTAAAATTATATCAAATTTATAGGTATTTAGATAATATTCCTATTAAGAATTTAAATTTAAATTAAATATAACAATGAAGTCAATTATATAATGCTGAAATTTGGTAATTTAATTATAATTAAGTATAATTTTAAGTTAGAGACTAATGAAAAATTTAAATAAGATTGAGGATGCATTAGACAGACAAAAAAAAAAGATTAAAAATAAAAGCCAAAAGAAAGAAAAGGCTTATAACTTAAAGAAAAAGTGAGGGCCAAGTTGTTAGGTGCCAAAACATGGGCTAAATGGTGCCTAGGCACCAACTTGAAGAAAGTTTTTCATTTTAAAAATGAATGCATCTCAAAGTTAATTTTCAAAATCTTATAACACATAAACTCTTATTTCACTTAAAATAGAGTTTCTAGGAACCTTTTAAAGACTATATAATCCCTCATAACCTTTTAGAATAATCAAATACCGAAAATGTAAATATAAGAAAAAATAGAGAGTTAGATAAGTACTAGAGTGTTGAATATATGAAATAGTGTTACTATAGGATAACTTGAGTGCTGAGGGTGCAAGAAAGTAATTATATATCCTTAAGAGAGAACTTTGGCTATTCGTTATAATTCTTGATTAATCTCTTGTATAATATCTTAGTGATTTAAAAAATCCTTGTGATTTGATAGAGTTTTTATGACCTATAATTCTTTATGAATTGTTAATAAAAGAAGCTAAATCTTTGATCCGTTGTGGATACATGTGTTTGTTGCTAAACCACGTATATCTTGTGTCTTATAGTGATAGTTTCTTTATTTTTATTATGTGATCTTTTATATTCTCAGTTACTTGTAGATGAACTCATTCACAAAGTATTTAGGTAAATTTAGGATGTAAATACTAGCTATTGAGGTATTATATGTAAAAAATTCAACAAGTAGTGTCAATGTTATGGTTAAGGTTGAACCTAAGTGGTATCATATTGGAGAGCCTAACTGATTTGCTAGCAAATGATATGAAAGCCAGATTGTTTAAAGCATTAGTTATTCTAGAAGCATTAGTTGCTTGATCTTGGTGACTCACAAGTATGAAGTATGAAGAAGTTTAAAGGGCAAGATAATTATCTAAAAGAGGTAAAGATGATAGCTTTATTAGTGAGTTTAGGATTAGAGACAACTATTGAAGAGACTTACGACATAACCAGTAACAAAGATGCATACGTCATTAAGATCCAAGTCAGATTGAAGAATCTTTAGATTGAACACAAAAGAATTGTCGAAAAAATTAAAGTCTAGTTGTGCAACAGTATTGACTGCAAGACGAAAAGTTGGAAATAGAGATGGAAGAAGAAGAGCAATCAAGATTAAAGGCCAGATCCAAGAAATACTTTGGTTGCAAGAAAGAATGGCACTTGATAAGAGATTGTCCAAAGAGAAATACTAAGATGAAAGAAAAATAATGTGAAGTTGTAACAGTCTATGAGAATGACTAAAAAATTGTAAAAACCTTGATAGCTTTGCATGAACGTATATCTGGTGAGTGAATACTTGATTCTAGGGGTATAATTTTCATATGAGTTTTGGAAAGTCTTTGTTTACAAATTATGGATACATTCTAAGTGATAAAGTACTACTAGATAGAGAAATAACTTTTGTAGTAATAGGGATTAGTAGTATAAGATTGAGACTGTATAGTAAAAAAATAAGGGAGTTACTAGGTATGAGATTTATTTTTTATCTCATGAAAACTTAATGTCTCTAAGAGTGCTAGATCAAGTAAGATGTTCATTTAAGGCAAAAGAAGGAATACTGAAATGTTGAAATGATCTATAGTTATTATGAAGGATTAAAAACACAGTTGAAGCTACGTGTTTGATGAGAATGCTGCGTATAATCTAACATGAGTTGTTGAGAGGATGTAGAACAAGGACAACATTGGAGATTATCTTACTAATGTAGTGAAAGTCGAAAGATAATGTATGGTAAAGGACTGTTGGCAAGGATCAAATTTAGTCACGAAGGTATTATAATGGTGTTAAGGTGACATTGGAGATCACAATACGAAGACTGCCCTAGAAGGGATGCATTTATATCTTTGGAGACCAAAGTCACGAGCCTTAGAGGAGTTAAGTATAGGTATAAGACATAACTGAAGTAATGCTAAAGTAATTGAGCAATGGTTGAGGATGAGATAAATCCTAAAAAACTTCTTGAAAAGATATTTTGATTTAAGGAGGGGTTTGTTAAAATTTAGTGATTCAAAATTATATTTGAGTATGATTTTAAGTTGGAGACCAATGAAGAGTTGATATGAGGTTGAGGACATATTAGATAGATGAGAAAGGGTCAAAAATGAAAGTCAAAAGTAAAAAGAGGCTTAGACTCGCAAAGAAAAAATGAGGACCAAGTCACTTTAACACCTAGGCGCCAAAATCTGCACAAAGTGGTGCCTATGTAGTACCCAATATCCACAACCGGTAAGAATAAGTATTTATATATATACATATATACGTATTTTATTTATATGTGGGTGATACTTGATTTATATATTGTTATTATTAGTGTTTGTATAGGTTAAGGACATACTATTAGCATTGAGTTTATTTGCAAGACTTTAGATTTATTTTAGAGACCAAATTGTAATACTTTAAAAGTTTTAGGGGTAAATTCATAAATATAAAAAATTAGCCTCTTAGTATAAAAATACACTTTTGAAACCTTAATTCTCTCATTTTGGTTGAGCTATCCCTTTTAGAGTGAGAAAAGAGAGAAAGAAAGGGGAGAGAAAGAGAAGAAGAAGAAAAAGAAGAAGAAATTGGAATTTTAGATTTTAAGAGGTATATCACAACTATTTCTCAATTTATTGGTGTTAATTAAGTTAATTCCTTTAATTTTTGATTTCTGAAAATATGTATAATTGAGTATTTGATGTGTATTTCGTAAGATATTGTGAGAATTGATGATGATCTATGTAGAGAGCTTGATAAATCAAGATGAATTGCAGAATTTCTATTTGATAGTCTCTTGATCCAGAAATTTAATAAATTGTTGTAATTCGATTCTGGTATTGAATTTTAAGTATATTAAATTAAACATGTTTAGAATTATCTGAGACTTTGAATCGATTGAAAATTCAAGAAATTGAATTTATAGTGAATTTATCAAAATGACCCTGAAATTCTGGAAATTTTCTATGTGAACAATATGATACAGTGGCAAACAATGTTTAGCCTACTGAATGATCTTCCAAAATTACGAATTTTTGTAATATGATAAGTTTATATGTCTAATAGGATATACTCAAAATTAAAAATTTTATATCAATGTGGTTAAATTGTTATGATTTTCTAAAGAGTGTTAGCTCATTACAGTATTTGATTAACAGATTTTTAAAGTTATGGAATAAAATAGTTTTAAAATACTTTTGGCAGTGATTTTGAAGTGAAATATTTATCATGAATTTAGATATGTGTTAAGAGTAATTATGTGGTATTTTTATAATTTTTGAGTTAGTATATGATTTTATAAAAGTTAGAGATTGAATACTGTTCAATAAGTATCTTGATCCTGTCAGGTTAGTAGTTTGGATTCAATGGTGTGTATGGAATGGATTGTGTAGGAATTTTGATATAATATTCATACATAAGAAGGATATATGAGTCAATAATGATATATTCTGATTTTGGAGTAATTGGACATCATTTGATGTATTAGAAAATTTTGTTAAGTGTAAGTGTTCAGAATGACAGGTTTTGAGAAATCAAGTATTTAGACCAATTTGATGTGATAAATGCATTGTGTATAATTTTGTAAGCTATTTAAAGTATTTTGTGTAAATTGTGAGGCTTATGAAATGATTAATCTTCATTGATAGGTTAAGGAGGTTTAAGCATTGTACTTGAAAGTGCTAAGAGGTAAGTATACTAGACTTTTTACTGAAATCACAATAAACATAGTAAGTGTTATGAATGATTTTGTAAATGTGGTTAAGAATATATTTATGTCATGTCAAAATATATTTTGATATGAAATGTGAAGGCATGTATTTATGAATGTGAGCATGGACATACATGACATATATGTGTTTTTGAAAGTGAGTTTTCAAAATGAAATGTGTTTAACAAAGAGAGCTTTTGAAGTGTAATATGTCCATGAGAAATATTTTATTTTGAGGATGCTTGAACTCACTGTTGACTTAGTAGGCATCTTATGTGATTTGTGGAGCCTTTATGTGTGGTCTTTCCTTCGGGATTGGTATATGTTATGTGTTTCGTATATAGGGAGGATCTTATTGGTACCTAAAGGAAGATTGAGTCATCACATTCGTGTGGTGGCGTATTGGTGCATGTGAGAGGAGTCACCGATGATCAGGGTGAGGGTTTGGCTTTTACCTTCGAGCATGAGCATTATATATGTGTTATTTAAAACCTCACTTGTACTATTCCTCTCATACGGCATGTCACCTACGAGTGACATTTGGCTCATTATGTGATATGTGATGTGTAAGTCCTACTAAGTAGTATTTGAGTGATAGTATTCCTATTATATGTTTTGAAAGAATGTGTAAGCGCTTACATGATATGTGATTTGATAAGATTATGATTTTGATTGATCACAACATATCATACATATGCCTTGTGTACGTATATGTATTTGTATTTGATATATGAAAAACAAGTATGCTTACTGAGTTTTATACTCATTATAGTTTATGGTGATTTAAGGTAAATAAGGTACATGTGTGCTTAGCGGATTTGGCAAGGCTTCTGCTGTTTGGGTTCCCTAAGTTGTTAGGTTGCTAAGTGTTTCATTTGGGGACACGTGGGATAAGATATTTGATTTGTCCATATTGAATAAATACTTATGTATTATTTTATTGTGTGTGGTTGGATTTAGTTTAAGTTTTACCAAGTGTGGTAATTGATTGATTTTAAGTAAGAATTTGCAATGAATATATTCTGGGCTTCCGGTAACAAAGTTGCTACTGGTGACGTAGTAGAGTGTTAATCTCTGAGAAAACTCTGCGTATCTCCGGTTTACTAATTGTCCCAGTCATAATTCAATTGCTATAATTCTGAAAGAAATTAAAATGAATGTGCTTAGAAATATTATTGAATGAATGTAAGTGATGTCGTGTGTTAGATCTTTTGGGTCTGGGGTATGACAACCTAGGCGTCAACTTATGAGAAGTTTCCCATTTTGAAGAGGAATGCATCTCAAAGTCGATTTTCAAACTCCTATAATGCGTGGACTTTTATTCTAACTAAAATTAGGTTTCTAGGAATTTTTTGAAGCCTATGCAAACTCTTGTAACCCTGTAGAATAATTCAGCATCAAAGATGTAAACATAAAAAAGAATAAAGAGTTAGATAGACATTAAAGAGCCAAGTGCAAGAAAGAGTACTACCATGAGATCACATAAGTACTGAGTACACAATAGATTAATGATACATCATTTGAAAGAAAACTTTAACTATTCGTTGTATTCTTTAGTTAATCTATTTTATAAGATTTTAATGATTTGGAAGATTTTTGTGATTTGATAAGTCCTTGCGATATAGAGTACTTTGTGAACTGTTCATAAAAGAAGTTGGATCTTTGATCTGCCGTTGATGTAAGTGGTTGTCGCCTAACTATATATATATATATATATATATATATTGGATTTTGTGATGATTATTTCTTTTTCTTTATTATGTGTGATCTTTTATATTTTGAATTATTTGAGGTTTAAGTCATCTATAAATCGTATAGGTGGTCTTAGAGTGCTAAATATCAATAAAAGATATATTATGACACGTAAAAATTTCAATAAATGGTGTTAATACTAAAATTGAGGTTGATACCTAAATGGTTTCAAATTGGAGAGTCAAATTGATTTTCTAACACATACAATTATTCAAAGTTAATTTAGAAATTTTGAAAAGTAATCATAAAATCTATAGCTTAGTCAAAATTGTGAAGAAGTCAAAGAGAATATTATTATTAATTAGTAATAATTATAATAAGAGTAATGCTATTCTTATATAATTGGAATATAACTGATATGATATTTTATGTGTTCATTATTAATTGATATTATGTAATTATCATATTAAAAAGAAATAAAAAGTCAAATAATTATTTGACAAATAGTAGTGATTAGTTCTTCACCAATTCTTAATCAATTGAAATATATTTTTATTTTGCCGGGGACTCTAGATTCCTAGCATACCATTTTGATTCTTCGTTTGCATTTCAAGTTTCATGAGCAAAGCAAGTGTTTCGATTCCCATACCAATAGAAGTTCAAAAATGTTTTAGATGTCTAGCAATTAGCAATTTAAAATCCCGATTATTGACCCACAATAAAGAAACCAATGAAATTGTAGTGCTGTTACCATCGGAAGGTCGTTCAGCATTGCACTCATTCGCTTGAATGTTTTGTTTCATTTACAGAGTTTTGATAAAGATTTACAAGTGGGACATTACAGAAAGAAACAAGAGCTGAGACCCTAAACAAAAGTTCTTGTTTCCGTTAAAATTACTGGAAGGAGCGAAGTTTGTAACTAAGTTGTATTGTTTAAAGAGAGAGTTCTTATGAACATTGTTAAGATAAAAAAGAAATTTCATATATTGGGATTAGGGCGTGTTGGATCAATTCGGAGTGTATATTGAGAAAGCAAAACGCTGCCCAGCGCGCAAAAGATTTGCATTGTTTTGTAATCGAGGGAATTAAATTGAAGCAATGAATTATCGTTCATGAGAATCGGTTCGCTTCTGGTTTAATGGAGAAACATTGTTTCCTGAAATTAAATTCATCCAAGTAATGAATGAGAAAGTACTCAAGCTGAATTCATTGGGCAGGACACCGAAACTGAAAATTACAACAGAGAGCATCACCATACACTTACAACATCCAAATAATCACACGGGAAAAAAGAGCTACATAATCGATGATTAGGAGTAATCTCTCGTTAATGATCAAGGCATAAAGAATCTTTAGCTAATGTTGAAGCAAATCCCAAACAAACATAGCATCCTAATATGTGAACATTAACCATAGACAAATAAGAGATGATGCTCCAAGAATGATCAACTATGAACAATTGACCATGGCTGAATTGCTGACAGTTCTCCTCATCAGAAGCAAGCATCCAGAAGGCAACAACAGCAGAGAGCCGCTAAACTGCAACATGCACAAGGATGTGTCAATTCTCGAACCAAATTACAGGAAGGGAAGCCAAAAAAGAATAAACAAGCTATTTGCAGATGAAGCTCATCATGTTTGCAAACTAGCCACTCATTGTAATATTCCGGAAATGATTAGCACATAAACTTGATCACACAAAAGACAAGCATACACACAAGCAGTCTCCTTCATCGAGTGTTTTATTCACAATTCTTCATTATTTATGGCAACTGTGAATGTTAACAAGTTATTTAACTGCTCGATAATTGCAAGATGAAACACATTTTTAAGGGATCATCCCATTAATTTAACGCAACTTGAGAATAAATCTGCCCCCATCAAGGAAATTTCTAACTCAAGTATATGCAGTATATTCCTGTCATCTGGATAAACTCTAGAAGTTTTAACGAGGCAATAAAGTGCACATTACTACCCCAATGACGAGACATCCACCAACAAAGGGAAAACCCTTATTATTGGGCACTGTATATGTCATCCAGTTACTCAACCGCAAGACTGGAACTATGGTAGAATCCTTAAATTACGTAGGGCATAATTGAATTTACAAATCATTAAAAGGCCTAAAGCACGTTACTCTATGATGTTTTTTTGGGAGAAACCTTCCTTAGTCTTTAATCTGTGATCTAACTCAATCACGATCGTCTAACCAATAATCAACTAAATACAGCTCCAAATTACAATTGTCACAAAAATCATTGCGTATTTTTTGAAGATTTGGGTTTTGATCACATGAACCGACATTAATTTCTTGAAATAGAAAAACAAAGAGTCGTGTGAGAGCTGCAACCTATTCTTAAGGGACAAATTCAAAGAAAACCAAACAAACAAGAAAACAACCAATGAAATCAAAAACACCATCTACAAGTAAGAGATCGAGAAAGTGAATTACCATCCTTCTAGAAAACCAGTTTCTTGGCGAGGCGGAGGCTGAGCGTACTGTGGGGCATATCCTTGAGGAGGGTACCCCTGCGGAGGGTAATCCTGAGCATAGCCACCTTGAACTGGATACCCCGGAGGAGGGTATGCGTCCTTTGGTGGATACCCTACAATTATTCACAACACATATCGAGCACAAGATGTTGACTCCACAAATATATTAACCCGTAAAAGATTAAGCCAAGTAACGTACCTTGAGGAGGAGGAACACCAACTGGAGGCTGATTCTGATTGTAGGAACTCATATTCTCTGATCTCTTGGTTCTATCTACCCTTTACTCGCAATAGAATTACCTTTGAATGAAGCAATGTTGAAGATGGTAATATAGCAGGGAGAGGCTTCCCTCGGGGTGTAAACAGAAACTTAACCGACACTGTTCAGACTTCGGAGGATCACTGAAACCATACGCGTTTTTCCAGCTTTTGTCAATAACCCTCAAAACAAACAAATATAAAGATGGCATCATGGCAACACCAATCAAGCAAAAAGGAAAAAGCATCTTTAACAGTGTGCTCTCTACAGCTTTCCTACTCCCCTAGACTTGTAACGGGTGTTTATTCAACCGCGCTTTTGCTTTCAAGTAAATGCTTTCCCAATTCTTAAGAGATTCTCTTGCTACTAAAAATTGTTTGAATTCCTTGCAACGGTATTTTCCTGCCCCACAAGAAACATAAAAGTCTAAAGTTGCTATGATTTGAGCGGTGTTTTAATTGAGCCATTCGGTGGGCTTGGGTCATCAACAAAAGAGGAACCCACTTTTTTGCAGGCTAAAAATTGATATCGCATAGTATAATTTTGACGTCATTGACAAGTTCAATTAATCATGTGTTTGAATATTAAAAGTAGTATTAACTCAATAATTGAGCAAAAGTACTTTTGACTTTCTCAAAAAGCAAAGGAAATATTTTGATGAAAAATTCCGTCGATGGTGTTGTCTTCAATCTCTACTTAAAATCAAGATTTCAAGGATAATTGATGAAATTGAAATGTAGAAAGAAAGAAATCAAAGAAAGGAATTTAATTACTGTGTTATGATTACAAGGCTTATATACACACATAGCTAATGGTACTTGCCAGCTAAATGTTGAAGTTGTTATAAATAAATAAATATGAAAGAGTGATCGACATTTGTTTTCTTAAAGTAATAAATGATTATTGATAGAAAAATATTATAAACATATAACTGTTCAATTCTTGTGGATACTAATTTCTTAGTAAAACTCTTTCCTAAAACATGACTTAAGGCTTTGTTTCGTTTATGGGAATGGCTTGGAATTAAGTAGAAAAAAAAATTATAAAAAGCAATTTATTAGGATAATTTTTTTATATAGTCAATTTAAAAAAAAATTTAATTTTTGAAGTTAAATAATTTAAAAGTGGATAAAAATATCATTTTCTTTATTCCAACAATTCCGGTTAAGTAAACAGTATCCCCTACAATAATTTATTTTTTAAATTTAATTTAATAATTTATTTATTTATAATTTTTTATTATATGACATAATTAATTTATATTATTTTTTTAAAATTATATTTATATATAAAAATAGATTATTATGAAAAAATTCCCAAAAAATAGTTCTTGGCTTGGAATTGTACGGGCTCCAATGAATGGCTTATCCCATAAAAGTCATAGGATAGGCCATTCACAAAAATTTTAATTAATAAAAATTAATTAATTAAATAATTTACAAATTATATTTTTAAATAATAATTTAAATTAGTTAATTATTAAAATATTATAAATTAATTTATTATTTAATATTTAAATATTATATGTGCTTTAATAAATTATATACTTACTAAAGTATTTAATAAATAATAACAATGCATTTATTAAATTAAATATACATAATTAATCTAATTATTAATTCCTAATATAAATTTTCTAATTAAGAATAATACTAAATAATTTTATTATAATATTACATGTATATTTACAAAACATATTTAATTGCATAAAATAAAATTAATAATACACATTAAAGTATCTATTCTTAATTACAAATTAACTTATTATAACAAATAAATAATTTTAAATATTCAATAGAATTTTAATTAAGTAATTTTTAAAATTATTTTAGTTAGTCCAATTTAATCCCATGTAACTCCAAATACAAAATTGTAATATAACTAATTCAATCTTATTCTTATCTTATTCTTACATATCTAATCCTAACAAATTTATCCAAATTTATTTAATCAAATCCTGCATACTAAATAGCCTTTATGGTTTGTATCTCAATCCTTGTTTGGATACTAAATTTATTAGATTATATAAATAAAATAATAATAGAATAAAAAATATTTATAAATTTTTTTGAAAGAAAATATTTATAAATTAAAATAGTAAATATCTATAAAAATAGTTATAAATTAAAATATTAAGTCTCTAACATGGGAAAGTTTGGAGATGAGTAGATGGAAGGGTTGGTATAATGGTTTCTTGAGCATATTTCCAAGTTATGATTTCAAAGGCCACATTGTGCTCGAACTTCTTTGCTTACTTGCTTTAGATAGTATAAGAAGTTTATGCTTTTTCTTAGATGGGTTTAAGAAAGTAAGAGCTACTGTGCTCTTGAAGGCTGACTGTTGTCTCTTTATTGTTTCTTCTGTTTTGCACCAGTGATCCCCACCTTCAAATTTGTTTTGGATTATCATGTGGTGTGATTATGTAACCTGTCCTGTTTGATGACATGCCATCCTATCAAATGTGAGCAAAAGTTAAAAAACAAGCCAAGTAAATTAGTTGCCTCCCCGGGGCCTACGCACGTCGACCAAAAACAAAAAGCACACTGTCACCGGAAATGGACTTGAGTCTTGACCAGATTATAGAGCTGGCGAAGTCAGCTTGGTGAGCATTGTGTAGATATCCCCAAGCTATTTGATCCCTAATCTTTAAAATCCCCTCTAGCTAATTCCTATTTGGTTATTTTTCAAGAAACATTCTTACATGTAATTCGACGAAATTATGATTTGCTCGGTGTGAATTTAAGATTCAGAAAAATCTTGTTTTCACTTTAATAAATTTGTTTGAGCAAATATATGAATTCATATATGTGATTCGTACGAAAGAAGATTATTTAATTTTAAGATAATATTATTAATATATTTTTTTATATTTAAGATTAAATTTTTTATTCTTTTTTATATTTACTTTTATTTTTTGTTAATTGATAATTTTTATCTTATAAATATTTAATAATATATAGTTCAATAATGTTTAAAATAAATACACTCTACAATTTAAAATCAAATATGTCTTATATGTTTATTAATTTTTATTTTATTTACAAGAAAAAATATATGCGATTTGTACGGAGGAGAATTATTGAACTTTAAGACAATACTATTAATATGTCTTTTTATACTTAAGGTTAAATTTCTTACCCTTTTTCTATATTTAGTTTTATTTTTTGTTAGTTGATAATTTTCATCCTATAAATATTTAATAATATATGCTTTAATATATAGTTCAATAATGTTTAAAATAAATACGCCCTACAATCTAAAATTAAGTATGTCTTGTATGTTTATTGATTATTATTTTATTTGCAAGAGTAAATTTATATTAGTGTTACTATTTTATATTAAGTTGAATTGTTTTTAAAATAAAGAACATAAAAAGATCATTATGTTGTTTGTTAAATGATTAATATGTGATCATATTAATTTGATATATATATATATATATATGTGTGTGTTTGTGTCAAATACATAATGGCTCTCTAATTTTAATTTCATTATATGTTGATTTTAATATACATATTATTCTCAAAATGTTTATTATCAAATGTTTTAAGGACATCCTAATTTTTTTATTCTTTGTAGGAATGGATTTATTTACATATGATCATTCATTTTAAAAATTAATCTCTAAATTCAATTTACTATAAAATGTATTGTGCATTTTGTAACAAATGAAAATACCAATAATTATGATATTTAATTTAGATGGTTATTTATACATGAGTAATAAAATTTGTCAAAGTCAATTTTTTTTTATACGTCAGTTATAAAGAACTTCTTTAGTAGTAATAATATGTCTTTGAAATAGACTAGTAGTTTTCCATTTTTATTTTTGTAGTTTTATCAAGCATGATAAAAATCATAGATCATATCAGCTTAAAGTTAAAGAATAAAAAATTATTAAAATTTAAGATTATAATTTTATTAAACTTGGAGAGTTCATAAGTTATAATTGTTTCTTAAGATATATTTGTATAATATATCTTATAAAATGATTTATGTGTTGTCCTTATATGACTCAAATATATTTAGTAACAAAGTTAAATTTTTTATTCTTCTTCTTATTGTTATTGATATTTTAATATTGTATCATATTAAATTGCTATTAACTTATTTAATATTCAATGGTTGCATATTATTAAATATTTTAAATTTAACTAGTTCAAATGGTGAGTAATAATATTTCTTGGAGTATATATTTATGTAATTAATGAATATTATTCATGCTTCAAATAAAAAAGTAATACCAAATTTTTTTGAGAAGTTTGTTATGTTAAATTTTCATTATCTAAGTGAATATCCTATATGATTGAAAAGATATGCGCAACTTTTTTTTTTTGTGTCATAAATAATATTTTTATAATATTTTCACATATTATTCTATTGAGGCTATCACGTGTATAGCTAAATTAAATATTTAATTTAAAAATAAATTATTATTTCTCTATTAAGTTGTTTGCTAAATATTATTAAGACTATTATATTGTTATTATTATTGTTGTTATAATTATTTATGTCAAAACTATTTTGTGAATATGGATTGTCTGCTCAAATTAATTGTAAAAGTTTGATAATGATATTGTTAACTACATATTTGTATGCTTTAAGTATCCAGACAAAATTACCTTTATATAGATTTACTGTAACAACGTTAATATGAATGTTCTTATAATTTTATTAATAAATAAAGAGTTTTTTCATTATACTTTAGTTATTACGACAACTAATATTTATAACTAGTAATATTGACCTAGCATGCAATAATATTATTGTTTCACATAGAGTGTGTGTGTGTATGTGTATATATGCATGTTACAAGCAAATTTAAGAGAAATTATTATTGTTGAGTGATATTATAGTTTAATTATTTGTGTTCATAATTTAAAATCTTGTTCAAAATAATAGTCCCAAAATTCTTCAAAATATAAGGATTTCCAAATATATTAGTTAACTAGTTTTCTAAATAAATCTACATGACATATTAATGAATGTCAAGAAACTAAAAAGAAGATAAAAGTGTAAATATTTTTTATTTCATAATTTCTTAAAATTAAGGATTCGTATATATTACTTGTGCCAATGCTTTTCTTTGACGAAAGAATTTTACTTAAAATTCAAAACATTTGAGGATAAAGTTTTCAATACTAATTCAAATTAGATATATGCAACCTATTAAGAGTTCTTTAGCATGGGAATATATAAAATTTGGTAAATAGAAGATTTTTAAGGAAAATCATAAATATAACACTTTTGAGAAAATTCTTATAAAATTGACGAGGGGATGAACTTAAACCCATTTATATATAAAATAGAAATTATATATAAATCCCATAAATAAAATATTTTTGAGGAAAATTATTAATACAACATTTTTTAGAAAAGTGTTATAAAATTATCGAGGAGAATGTGATTAAACCCATTTGTATATAAAATAGGAATTATATAAGAATCCCATAAATAAAAAAATTTCAAGAAAAATCATAAAAAAAACTTTTGAAAAAAGTCTTGTTAAATTATCGAGGGAATGTACTTAAACCCATAAATGAGTCACCTATGAAGTAACCCAATCTTTTTGATTGGCGATCTCACAAAAGAAGTTCAATGAGTAAAAAAAATCTTATTTAGCATTTATATTGTGGACATATCATAAAAGAGATATGATTTTACTTATACCTATGGGAAAAAAAGCTAATTTTGTAAGATATTAGAAAGAATATTTACCCTGAATGAGTTCAAGACAATGCATGGGTTACATATACCTTTAGAGGACTGACCTATGTGAGAATAGTTGTAGGCTGCGACTATGAGAATTAGGTTGTTATCTAGAGCTCTTACTAGAATCAAGATAGAACGCATGACCATTAATATGCTAACATACAAAATCAAGCATTCGTCATTATTATGTGTGTTATAATTAAAGTTTGATTAAAAGAGCCAGGTTTAAGACAGTTTACTCAGATTCTTCAAATGGATTCTATAACACTATGTATAGGCTTAAGTTCGAAAGACATTCATACCTACTACATAATAAAATGTTGCTATAATATATTTTTGTTATTGATTATATATATATATATATATATATTTTTTTATATATCAATATATATATATATATATATATAAGGTTTTTAAATCTTTTGTGGGGTACTATTAGAGAAAAGCTTTTAAAACCTTTTAAATATTTTATTGAATGACATTATTTACATATAGGAATTAATAATAAAGTATTATAATTACATATAGTTACAATATTTTTAAATTAGCTATTAAATATAGGTTAAATGTGCGAGTTACAATATTTATATTTTATTATTGTTTGAGAGTTTTATATATATTAAATTAGTTGAGGAGTTACAAAACATAATGCAAATAATAAAACTCTTTGAGTTAAAAATTTTAAAATTAAAATTCATATTAATAAAATTAATTCTAAGAGTTAAAAATTTAAGACATAAATTACACATTAATAATAGAGTTACAAAATATTTGAAATTATGATAATGTTAAATTAATATTGATATTAATACCATAAGCCTCATCTACCACTATATAAAAAGTGCTAATCCTTCATTAGAAATGGTGTGAAGAAAAGAAGAAACAATAAAAGTGTTCTATGTATATATTTTTAAAAGAATATACTTTTCATATTATATTTTTGACCAACCTTTTTAGTGATCGTTTTCATCGACAAGAGTAGTTATAAGCATTGGGTTGTATTTTAGAGAGATATAGATATTCACTACTCACAAAAAGGAAGAACTATTTGGCTCTGAGACAATGCAATTAGTATGACTCTTTATACTCAAAGCCAGATTTTTTACTCTTTTTTATATTTAATTTTATTTTTACTTATTGATAATTTCTATCTTACAAAAGTATTTAACGATAAATTTTCTAATATATGGTTGAATAATGTTTAAAATAAAAATATATCCTACATAAACACCATATATTACCCAAGTGCTCTAGCGATTTGGATGGTTGTGATATTTATTATAGTGGGTTTGGCTACTATGTGTATACCAATTACTACAAGTTGGTAACAATTCAAATGTTCAACAATCAATAGTATAATGAAGTTATCTATTGGGAGTTTGGTGATTTAAAATTATGTTTGAGTTTTATTTTGAATTATAGACCAATGAGGAGTCGATACGATGACAAGAATATTTTGGACTTACAAAAAATGGACGAAAATAAAGAGCCAAAAGTGAGGAGAGGCAAGAAGGCATAAGAGGAGACCTACCTATGTAGGCTCGCCGTGGTGCTAACTTTCGAACGCCACGGTGCCCTAATTTGAGAAATTGTAATTTGAGTTATTTTCATGTGTTTGAGTAAGTTTTTAACTCCCATTCGCATGAACTCTTATTCCAATAAGAAATAGGTTTCTAGGGATGTTCTAAATGCTCTATAAACCCTTACAACCTCTTAGAATTAATTAAGTATAAAAAATGTAAACATAAGAGATAGTAAGGAGCTAGGTAGACACTAGAGTACTAAGCACATTAGAGAATGCAATTATGAGATCACTTGAGTGTTGAGTGCACAAGAGAGTGATGATAGATCCTTCAAGAGAGGGTTTTGACTATTTATTGTATTCCTTGATTAATCTTTTGTGTTAGGTTTCTGTAATATAGAGTTCTTTGTGAACTAAATACAAGAAGTTAGGATCTCATGATCTACCATAGATATAGGCATTTATTACTGAACGACATATATTCTTGTTCTTTGTGATTTATTATTATCTCTACTTTGTGGTTGATCTTTATTATTATTGTTTTACTTATGCGTGAAGTCTTTCACATGCACTTAGGTGGTTTAAGAGTACTAAATACCAGCTATTGAGGTATTAGGATACACAAAAACTCCAACAAGTGGTGTTAGTTCTATGGCTAAAGCTGATACTTAAGTGATATCAAAGTGGAGAGTCTAGATTAATTTTCTAACAAGTGGTATCAGAGTCAGGTTGAGATCTATAAGCCAGATTGTAGAACATAGGTTGTGGAGTCAGAATGCAGCACAGGTTGTTTCAACCATGGTAACTCATAAGTATGAAGATGAAAAAATTGGAGAAAAGATTAAAGCTTGATGTGCAGCAATCTTGATTGAGAATACTGTAAGCTACAAGAAAATGGATGAAAATAGAGGTTTAAGAGTAATCAGAAAAGAAGGCAAAGAATGGTGGAGATACTACATTAGTTTATAAATAGGACCTAAAGTTGCAGAATCCTTGAAAACTTCTAGAATGATACTATAGATATTTAAAAGGACTTTGGGTGAGAAGCATAATTGAGGATATGTACTTGATGGGAATGCTATGAAGGCTCAATATGAGTTGTTAGGGGATGTAACTAAGAGGCAGCATTCAAGATTATCTCACCATAGTGGCATAGGTCAAAAGAGAATGTATAGTAAGATGGCTATTGGCGGATATAAAATCTAGCTACGAAGGTAATATGATGGTGTCTAGATGACACTGAAGATCACAATATGAAAGCTACTTGAGAAGAAATATATTCAGCATCTTTAGAGAACATAGTCATAAGCCTTAAAAGAGTTAAGTCTAGAAATAAGACATAACGAAATCATCGTTAGAGGAATTGAGTGTTGATTAAGAAAAGGATAGATCTTGTAAAACTTCTTAAAGAGATTTTAAAATAAATAAGGGATTATTGGAATTTTTGTTATTCAAAATCATGTTTGAGTTTGACTATAAGTTAAAGACCAATGAAAAGTTGATACAAGGATAAGTATACATTGGATGTATAAGTAAGGGATGAAAAAGAGAGTTGAAAATAAGGAAAGGCGAGAAGGCACAAAAGGAGACCTACCCAGGTAGGCTTGATATGGTGCTAGCTTTTTAGTGCCTCGGCGCTGTGACATGGTTGTACTAATGCCACGACGCTAACCTTGTGGTATTATAGTGCCCTTATTTTGAAAATTATGATTTAAGTTGTTTTCATGTGTTTGAGTCAATTTTTTACTTTTCTTCCCCGTTGACTCTTATTCTAATAAGAAATAGGGTTTTGAAGGATATTCTAAACACTATATAAACTCTTGTAACCTCTTCAAATTAATCAAGTATTAAAAATACAAATATAATAAAGAATAGAGAGTTAGGTAAGCACTAGAGTACTAAGTGCACTAGAGAGTGTAATCATGGCATAACTTAAGTGCTAAGTGCACTAGAGAGTGATGATGGATCATTTGATAGAGAGCTTTGACTATTCGTTGTATTACTTGATTAATTTCTTGTGTTAGGTCTTTGAGACTTAGAGTTTTTTATGATATTGAATAAAAAAAATTAGGATCTCATGATTTACCGTAAACATAAATGTTTGTTGCCGAACAATATATATTCTTATTTCTTGTGTGATTGTTTGTTATTTCTACTTTGTGGTTGATCTTTATTATTCTTATTTTACTTGTAAGTGAAGTTTTTCACACGTACTTAGGTGGTTGATATTTATTATTCTTATTTTACTTGTAAGTGAAATTTTTCACACGCACTTAGGTGGTTTAAAAATACTAAATACCAGCCATTGAGGTATTAGAGAATATAAAAACTTTTAATAAGTGGTGTCAATTCTATAAACAAGGTTGATACCTAAATGATATCAAATTAGAGAGCCTAAACTGATTTTCTAACATTATCGTTTATAGTCCTGAGTAATAATTCACGGAGAACAATTAAAGATTTCTCGTATTATTTCTTGAAGATGCTAGAAGTGGACGTTTTGCATGTGGGGGTTTGAATTGGATAGCAAATCAAAACCTAGGAGGATATGAATATAAAGCTGAGTACAACTTGATAATTGCTTTTGATTTGAAGCGCGAGAAATTTTACGAAGTTCCGTTGCCTCCTACAATGGGTGGGGAATTCTGTATTACAGTGGAGGTTTTGAGGGGAAGTCTATGTTGAAAATTGGCTTATATGCCAAATTGAGCCAATCCCACATTGGTGGGAGATAGCATGGAGGTGTTTTGGTAGGCCTATATAAGGCAAGGCCCTCATTTGAGATTAAATGTACTTTTGGGAATATTTCTCTTCTCCCCCTCTATTTGTAAGATCTCTTTATGATAACCTCATAGTTCAAGGGTTTTACATTTAAATCCTTGAAAGTTGTAAGAATTCAATTTTTTCCTTTATTTTTGGGCATTTGTAGTAATACCCTATTATTTGGATAATTACAGTATTGGCCATACTACTTGGGTATTTGTAGTTTGACCCAATAGTTAGAGAATTTGTATTGTGACCCAAAAATTTTGTAACTTCTCTTGAAGATAGTGGATTTGTTCTAGCGGCGCCCGAGGACGTAGGTAACATTACCGTGTTGGGTGTTTATCATAGAGTATGTGATTATACGAATGTGTGCGTAATTTCAAAAAAATCTACTATATGCGCAGCGAAAGCATGTTACAAAATACACCCATTTTAACAAATTCAACATATATCACATATATGCATAAGTATAACAATTATACAATTATGAACATGATGAACAACATATATCACATATATGAACAAGTATAACAATTATACAAATATAAACATGATGAACAATATTGTATTATAACACATAATGTAAAATACTCACCTAATGAAGGTAGCTTTACAAATTCTTCAAGTTCTTCAATAATCCATGTGAAGAGCTCACCTTGAAGTATATGTTGAACAATTCTAGTCCATAACTTTTAGTGGGATTAAGGAGCTAGAATGGTAGCTTAGTATTTAAAATTTTGAGCACTTGTATTCAAACTCTTTTGAATACAATTTTTGTTTCTTAAATGGAGATGGTAAATATTTTCTATACAACTCTTGTATTAATTAAAAATCTTTAACATACAACTCTTGTATATTAATATTAGAAACAATTTCTACATGATAATTATTTGAACAACTCTTTGCAAAATAATTATCTTTGAACAACTCTTTGCTAAATAATTATCTTTTTCTCCATTTACATATCATTCATTTTTGGCCATCCATTAAAGAAGAAGATGAAGAGAAGTTTGTTTATTTTTCAACACTTGAAAGAATAAAATTCAAAAAACTCTCTCTTACCTCTCTTCTTTGCCATTGCCGAAATTCCTCTCCCAAAATTGAATGAATGAATTGAATTCAATTGTTTTGCCAAAATTCATTTTGTTTATTCAACACTTTGATTAAACAAAATAAAAAAAATGAAGTGCTCCACCAATTTTATTGTTGGTCTCCCATTTAGAATTAATTAAACCAAGCACTAGAATAATGGCCACCAAAATTAATTTTTACCTAACAATTATAATTACTTTAATTATAATGGGTAATTAAATGGCCAACATCTAGGCCACTCATTGTATTAAAATACAATGCCATGATCTATATATATATATATTATAATATTATCTAATAATATAATAATAATATATGATTTAATTATTCAAAACAATTTTGAATAATTACTTTTTACCTTACTAATTTTTACTACTATGGTTAAATGGTAAAAAGGTAAAATCAAATCATGGAACAAATTTTGTCATCTGTCAATATTCTATTAATTAACAACCCTTGTTAATTAATTAAGTGATGTACTTAACAATTAAGTCTTGACAAATGTATAATCCGAGGGATCCCTAAATAATCGTTCTCTTTTACTGAAATTTATTGGATCGAACTATTCAATCCAATCCGCTACCCCAGTGCACAACGAGTATACTTCATATTGTGAGACTCTCTAGGTCCACACCTAATTTGTCATATAGAGCTCCTCCATACGTCCGTGAACAATGTCCCACACACACGTTACGGATATTACAAATTAGCATGTTAGACCATACAAGTTGAGGTTATTACATATTCGTATAATCCTTCCATCATTTATATCCTTGAAGAGCAGAGATATAGATCATCACCGTCAAATCTCTATTTGCTCAACCACGAACTTATCTCCAGATTTATATTTCATAAAACAATATCCACAAACACTTTTGTGATATTGTTTATTCCTCCAGAATATCTTTTCCGAGGTTTATGCTTGCGGCCACAAGACTTTCTGAAATACAATCTCAGAGCATTAGGATATACAACCCACTCATATGAGCTGATGGATCCCATATCTATGCACACCGAACTCCATAAGCATCGGACCATACCCAGCGACACCCAGTGGTCAGACCATGAAAGGTTTCTGACATGTGTGGAACCAAAGCATGGTGGATCACTCACAAGCCCACCGTGGCGCTCAGGTCAAAGGACCACAAATACTACTCAACTCGGAAGACCTTCCATTGACGACTTTATGAGATGTCTATTGGATGTCTTCGTGAGTCTGTTCAATATCCAGTCCTTACTGAATACCTGTATCTCTATACGAGCTTTCTACTAAGCTCATGGTTTGCTAAGACTAACCATCTGGACCATCCAGATATAGACATACACTAATCTATATTAATGGGTTCCACCGATAGACCCACATCGATGAAATTAGATCAGGAACATTATGTTTGAGAACATACTTGCATAATGACATTTCCTAGCACCATCTGTAACTCATTGCAGCTATATCATTACTAATATATTCTCAGGTCATTGTCCCATTTCAGACAAGGCTCTAACTCATTAGATTTTGCTAACTCTTAGTACCACTAACTCTTAGTGTTTATAACTATTAGCGTTGCTAACTCTTAGCCCTGGTCTAAACTCTTTTAGACCAAATCTGAACTCCTTCAGATCATACAATGTCTAAAATATTACAAGCATCTTACCATTTAATAAAAATAATATTAACTATTTTATTATAAATAATAATTGTATAAATACAATCACTATATATTTATACATTATGGGATGGCACGTAAGCACAAATCCCAACATACCGAACCTCGTTAAACTTGGTGTTCATTTCTTTTTTTGCATATTGTTGGATGTTTGGTTGCCTCGTTGTGGTATGGCTAACATTATTGATTGTTCGCATAACAATTGGTAATAGTATTAATTGTTATTTGAACGCTTCTTGGCGCAACAGTCTATGTGTAGTTTACAAGTATGGTGGACGACCTTGTGATGTATGGGTGGTGAAGGAGTATGGGGTAACAGATTCTTGGACTAAACATTTTACTTTCCAGGAGGATGCATCTGGTGAATATGTGCAACCTTTGGCTTATTCAAAATCTGGGAACAAAGTTTTAGTTACACACAGTGGGGATCTTTGTTTGTACAACCTAGAAAAACAGAGAGTTCAGAGTAGCGTGTAGATTAATGGTGAGGTGCGAGGATGCTATTATTTGTATGGACAGTCTTGTTACACTTGATGCTTTGGTAGGAATAGGTGATTAGTCGCAAGAGTAGTTGGCGGACAAAAAGGAACAAGAAGTTAAAAGAGGTAAAAGTTTATTTAAGTCTCAATGGTTTTACTGCATGCGTTTCACAACATTGAGGCTGAAATTGTCTAACTTACTTTGTTACTTTATTCAGGAAATAAGATAGAAAATTGTTTCTTCACCAAATTGGCTATTATTCATCCCTCTTATTCAGTTCTTTCCAATATACGAATATAGCCTCAGGGATAATTTCCTGTCAAACAGATTCAAATTGATTTTATCAGCTTGCAGAAGAAAAATTAGAGTAGCATCAGGCTAAATCTGAGTTCTTTTATGTAATTCAAACTCATGCACACACTAAATAGATGTATTGTAGTAGGAATAATCTAATTTCTCTATCTTCTGGAGGTTTATGCAAAACTTTTTAGTGATTGATCTTCATGGTTTTGTTTTTCTAAATGATGGAATATTGAATGACTTGGTCAGTAGTTCAGCACATGGGATAAGTATGTACTTTCTTTGTGCACATATCAAAGTTCTGCTTTTCCTATATGAGAATTTACTTCTATTAGATTAATTTGTTGCTTCAGAGAGTAAGCTCTTATTTGTATAATGGGTTTGTATGTAATATCTACTGTGCTTTTCAAGTAATGAAGGATGCTCGTGCTCTAGTATTATAATGTAAGGAAACCATCTTTAAGCCTTTGTAATGTCGAAACACTCTCAATCACTAGTTCGAGTCAAACAAATTTTCGAGTACAAGTTTTAGGAATATTAACGTTTTAAATTGTTTTGTAAAAAAAAAAAAAAAAGACTCAGAATATTTATTGAATAATGTTGCACATACAATAATATTATCATATATTTTATAGTCATTTTTTACTATGACTTGTTTATTTTACTCTTTTGCATGTCCTTCGGTCCCAAACACGGATGATGGAGAAAGAAATTCAAAGCTTTATACTTTTATGTGGAGGCAGGACTCGAATCATCACCTCAAGGGTGGATGAAATACAATGTAACCGTATGCTATTACAGGTGTTACGCCATATATAGTATAAAAGGGATATTATCAGCAATACTTTAAAATTAAGTAATTTATTAATAATATTCACAAATTTTAAAAATAAATATCAATACTTAATTGTTAGACCAAATCTGTGAAAATTTAATTGTCGAAGTGTAGTAATGTACAACAACACTTAAAACGAGTTTAATTTTATAAAATTATGCAATAATTTGTTAATGTAGAATTAAAGTTAATGTTTAATTTTTTTAGTACTTCTTTTAACAAGAAAAGGAAAATTTTGATGATGAGTTAAATTGTGGTTATGTTGAAATTTATTTACTGGCTCTTTAATAAATTTTAGTAAATACTGAAGTAAAAATTAATTTTGTTTTTGGAAATACTAATTTTATGCGAGACTAAAATGTTGTTTATTAAATTTCATTCCAAATTATACTCAATTTTTGTAGTCAAATAGATTTTGTTTAGATTGGAATTTGTGTAAATTGATTTCGTAAAAAAAGAAAAAAGAAAAAAGAAAAGAGGAAAAAAAGATAAAGAAATAGAGGAATATATATATATACAAATTATATATATATATATAAATTAAGACATAATTGTCAAGTTAGAAATGTTATCAAGGATATTTTAGATATTTTTTAAACTCTACTATATTAAAGGTTAATTTTAATGAAATATTCCTTAATGATTAAGTATTGATATCTATTCCTAAAATTTATGAGTATTGCTAATAAATAGCTTTACCTTAAAGAAATTATTGATAATATTCCCAAATGAAAAAAAATTTCTTTAAGTATATATAGTTGAAAAGATGCTATTACTTAATAAACTGATTTTTTAGATTAATGAAAATTGTTTAACTCATGACATAAAAAAAAAAAAATTATATTGATAGGCCAATGACATGCACTTTAACCTGTGACATAAAGATAGGCAAATTATATCAATGTCTCAATACTAATATTAAGAGATGTTGGTGTTTATAAGAGTATTTCAAATAAGCCAATGTACATCAAGGCTATAGAGTAGAGAGAAAGAGCTGAGAAGAGAAAAGGTGGGAAGAAGAAGAAAAGGCATCGTGATGCCTGAGGCAGAGACTTGGGTGCAACGGCATTGGGTGCTACAGTGCCCAATTGGGCTTTGTGATTTTCTTTGTTTAAGTGCCGCGATGCTAGTTGTTGAGCGTGGCAACGTTGCGAGCTGAGGGTGTGACTATTGAAAGAGCCATCTACCTCTTCCAATGGATGTGACATTTTAAAGAGGTATTGTGTTTCTTCAAATAGACATCTCATCTCTATAAATACTGCGGGCACATCACATTTGAGTATAACTAGCAATTCTTCTTCTTATTTTTTTTATTAAAATCTCTCTACATATCAACTACTCTCAAAGTTATTACTTGTAGTCCAAGAAATTTGTATTTATTATGCACTTTTGTAAATTCTAATTGCCATTGAATTTTAGAAACTATACTACCACTCAATTCTACTGCACCTTGATTATCATCATTGAGGGAGGGAGGGAGGGGGGTAGAAATAGATTTAAGAATAGTGCCTAGCGTGCCTTGACTTTCATATTTGTTGTATCCATACACTCACTTTTTTCTTACAATCTTAAAACTATTTCTATGGATGCAACAAGTGATTCCTCACTAGTAGCTGTAGCCAAATCTTTATCTGAGGCTACCAAGATACCACATTTTGATAGAAAGCAGTTCCAAAGGTGGCATGATTATGTCTTCGACATATAGGATGTAATGGGCTTGAAAAACCATTTTACATAACCTCCTCCGCACATCAATGCTGAAAACTACAAGGAGAAATTTTCAAAGTATAATAAAGAGAATAAGATCTGTCGAAATACTATTCTATATACACTTTTAAATGAGTTGTATGATGTCTATTCCACATATAAAGATGCATATGAAATTTAGGCATAATTAAAGAAAACAAATATGTGATTGAAGATGCTAGTGCCCAAAAATATGTAATTGTTAATTTTCTGGACTTTAAAATATTCGAGAAAAAATATGTATCATAACAAATACATGATTTTCATATCTTGATCAATGATTTGAAAAATGAGAAAATTATTCTCTCGGAACCTTTTGTTACCATTGCTTGATTGAAAAGTTGCCTGATTCTTAGAAAGATTATAAAAAAGTAACAAGCACAAAAAGAAACACTTAAAGTTGAAAGATTCTATTATGCATATAAGAATTGAAGAAAATAATCGCCAATAGGAGAATATAGAAAAAGCCAAAGAATTTGTTTCTAAGACTAATTTGATTGAGAATAAAAATCATAGTCAAAAGTACAAAAAGTCCACAAATAACAAATACCTTAAGAACAATAAGCCCTCATTCAAATGAAAAGGTAAGTGTTATGTTTGTGGCAATAGTGATCATTTAGTCTATCAATGTAAATACAAAAGTAAGAAAGGAAATAATAAAACTCCTAAAGCTAAAATTGGTTGAATGATATGAGGTTATAGCCGTTGTTGTGGTTTCCCAAGGAGTGGGTCATTGACTCTAGAGCCATAAGACATATATATGGTGATAAGAGTGCATTTCAGGACTATGTTTAAGTAATAGAAGGAGAGGAACAAGTTTATCCTGGTGATTCCCATTCTGCATCGGTGGTGAGGAAAGGGAAGGTTCTTATCAAGTTAACATCTGGGAGATCTCTTATTTTAAATAATATACTTCATGTTCCAAACATAAGATATAATCTTAATTTTGTAGTTATGCTTAGCAAGGCAAATGTAAAGGTCTTCTTTGAAGGGGACAAAGTTGTAATGACCAATAGTGAAACTTTTATTGGAAATTGATACTCTTCTAATGAATTGTAAAATCTCAATGTACTTGATACTTCTATTAATAAAAGTATTTCTTCAGTTTACATTGTTAAGCCTTTTAATTTATGGCATGATAGACTAAGTCACTTGAATTATCTTTATCTAAAAAAAATAAAAAGAGTTAGTGTACTTTCTAATATGAATATAAATGGTATTCATAAATGTGATGTATATGTGGAAGAAAAATTCACCAAGAAAAGTTATAAACCTATAAATTTTAGAGAAACTAAATTACGGAGGTTAATTCATAATGACCTAGGTAATGCTAAGGATATCATGACCAGAGGAGAGAAAAAGTTTTACATAACTTTTATAGACGATTTCTCAAAATACACCAAAGTATATTTATTGAGAAATAAAGGCGAGTCTTATGAAAAGGTCTTAATTTATAAGTAATAAGTTGATAATTAACTTTGAAAGAAAATCAAAAGATTAAGAACTGATAGAAGAGGATAATAGATATCTAACATGTTTAGTACCTATTGTGAAGACAATGAAGTTATTCATAAAGTTACATCTCCATATTCTCTTGAATCAAATAGGGTGACTGAAAGAAAAAATAGAACTTTAAAGGACATGATGAATTGCATGTTAATAAATTATGAAGCATCTATGAACTTGTGAGGGGAAGAAATATTGACTGCTTGCCATATACAAAATAGAATTTCATATAAGAAAAATTAAAATTACACCTTATAAGTTATGAAAATGTCATTTACTTAACCTCTTATACCTCAAAGTGTGGGGATGTCTTGCCAGGTTCTTAATTCCTGACCCTAAAAAGAGAAAGATGTGATCTAAGACAATTGATTGTATATTTATAGAATATGCCCAAAAATAATGCTGTATATAGATTTTTGATATTAGAGGATACCATTAGATTGTTTAATGCAAACAATATAATAGAATCTAAAAGTTCAGAATTCTTTGAATCTATTTTTCGTATAAAAGCCAACCTAGAGAAAACTTTGACTCATATAAAAGTACATAATGACCCTCCATAAAGCTCTAACATTAAACTTAGAAGAAGAAAGTGAATAAGAAAAGCTACTAATTTTGGTAATAACTTCTATCTTTCCTATAGAAGAGGACCCTAAAACATATAGTGAGGCTATGTATTCTCATGATGCTCTTTTGTAGAGAGAAGGTTATAAATGATTAAATCAACCCTATCACGAGTAATCATATACGGAGTACTTGATTTGCCTCTAGGTACTAAACCTATTGGTTGTAAATAGATCTTCAAAAAAAAAGATAAGAGTTGATGATAGAATTGAGAAATATAAGGCAAGATTGGTTGCTAAAGGGTTCACACAAAAGAAATATTTTGATTATTTTGATACTTATGTTCTATAACTAGAATTGCATCTATTAAAATCTTGATTGCATGAACTGTAATATATGATTTTTTACATACATTAAATGGATGTAAAAACAACCTTTCTAAATGGAGATTTAGAAGAAGAAATTTACATGGAACAACCAGAAGTTGTGCTAGTATAAATACAAAGCATAAAGTATGTAAACTAATGATGTCTTTATATGACTTGAAACAAGCACCAAAATAATGGCATGAAAAGTTTGACAATGCTCTAGTATCAAATGATTTTATAATTAATGATTTCGATAAATATGTATACCATAAAACCTTTGATACTAAGAATTATATCATCATATGTCTTTATATAGATGGTATACTAATATTCAGTCCTAGTATGAAAGTAATATAAGAGACTAAGAGATTTTTATCAACTAAGTTTGATATGAAAGATATGGGGGAAGCTGATGTCATTCTTGGAATAAAGATAATAAAACATCTAATGGTCTCACTTTATCCTAAAAGCACTATATAGATAAGTTTCTAAAGAGGTTTATGTGCACAATATGTAAATCGGTGGCAACACCTTATGATGTTAGTGTTAAACATTTAAGGAATATTAAGCATAGTGATAATTAGACCCGTTATGCATAATTATTGGTATTATCATATACTTGATGAATAATACTACGCCTAATATAGCATATGCTATGGGGAGACTGAGTATATATACTCAAAATCCAAGAAAAGATTATTAGAGTGCCTTGAATAAAGTTACAAAATATTTAATAGGCACTAAAACTTATGTACTTTCATATGGTAGATCACAACCTGTGATAGAAGGGTATTGTGATGCTAATTAGATCTTTGAGTTCAATGAAGTAAAGTCTATTAGTGGATTTGTATTCGCCTTGGGTGAAGGAACTATATGTTAGAAATTCACTAAACAGATTTACATAGTATAATCTACCATGGAATCGAAATTGATAGCTTAGAAAAAGCTTTTTCTGAGGCTGAGTTATCAAGAACACTTATGACTGATCTTTCTATTAATTCTCACACTTCTACATCAATTTCAATAAATTACGATTGTCTAACTAACTACCATTATTAGAGAAAAGAGTAAGATGTATAATAAAAAAAGTGGACATATTTGTCTAAGATATAGTATTATTAAGTAGTTGCTAGAATCTAGAGGTAGTGAGCCTAGATTATGTGAAGTTGGAGATGAACTTGGCTAATCCTCTGACTAAGCCACTAAATAAAAGATTAGTAGAAAAGACGTCAATAAAAGGATGAGAATTCTGCCTAAAGCATAAGACAAAAGTAATGGTAACCCTACCTATGTGATTGGCAATCCTGTTGAAGTAGGTTCATAAGGGTAAGAACAAGTCACTTATTATTTTGTTGTACTACCAATTATATTTTGCGAGTTTCTCACTAAGGCGAGGTAGTGAAAAAGATTGAGTTATACTCTTAATCAACTTTATAGCCCTTTATAGCATGGTGGTATATTAAACCTATAGAATAAACTTAATGAAGTGTTACTTATATGAGTGTAGAATTGGGTCGATTCCTATAAGAGCTAAGTAGACATCTCTAAAGCACTCATAAAATAAAGACGGCACATGCCCATCAAAAGTGCCAAACCACCAGACTAAAACAAGTTACTAGAGAATTTAATTTGATCATTTAATCCTCTATTTTACACTAAAGGATGACGGTTGATAGAAATTTGGTTTCACATAATTCTTGCAAAATACGATGAAAATTCAAAAGACAAGGTAGACAACCTAAGAAGGGGGTGTGAATTAGGTATTTAAAAATTATGCATTAGAATAAATAATATATGCAATTACTAACAATATATAAAAAAAAATTAAATCTCAAGTAATTGCAATAAATAAGTGAGTAAGAAAAGAGAAAATGACACCTGGATTTTTACGTGGTTCAGTCATTCATACGGCTTACGTCTACTCCTCAAACCTAATCGTCATTGAGGATTCTACTAATTTGGTTTATCTTTCAAGACTTTTTAATTAACTTCCCAGGTGTTAATCAAGCATTTACAAATTGACTTTCCTAAGTACCAATTAGACCTTGATTAGTTTTTAAAATACTAATCAAACTCTCATAGTAAGTTGGCTTTATTGGGTACCAACTAAACCCTCACAAAGATTGATTTTGGGTTCAATCAAATTCTTACATTTAAACTCTCTTATAGAGTAAATATAACAATTCTAACTCATGGTGAATATTGCAACTGATATGAACATTTTATAGCACTCTCATACCTTCTAAACTTGAATATACCTTCTATTTATAGCTGGAGGTGTAATTAGCCATTTTTAACCATTGTTAAAGTGTTTTGTCCGTTGCTATAGTGCATTTAACAATTGCTATAGTTGTATGACTATTACTAGCTATTGCTACAGTGCTTCAATAGTATTCTAAGCATTGCACAATGATTTAACCATTATTGAACAATGGTCATTGCTATAGTCATCAACAGTGCTGCTGCTACAGTGATCCAGTTTTGAACTTTTTGTATTTTAGTCTATTTTCATAAACTTTCAAAACTTTGCACTTTGGTCTAAAACATTATTTTTCTCTATTATTTGGAATCATCAAAACTTCAATGCTTTCTAAGCTAACAATTTCCTTTTTTTTGATGATGACAAACAATATATGTAGCATTTAAAATTTTACAAAGTATACCTCCCCCTCAATTTGTCTCGCCTATAATTATACCTTTTTCTAATTATTTTGACAAAAATCAAATGTATGTTATCAAGGATTAAAAGCAAACAATTATGCACATATTTCTCCCTCTTTGGAAACATAAAAAATAATGAGACAATTATAAATGTAAGAGGAATATTTAAAATCATAGAAAATTTGTATAGTAACAATCAAAGATTAATATAGATTTTGATTTTTTTATGCATATATTTCTCCCCGTATGACATTATCAAAATTAAAAATATATGATGGCATAGAAATGTATGATGACAATCATCATCTAAAAATTAAAATCATCCATCAATTTAAGTTTCAAAATAAAAGGTTGCCATGGATTATTTTAAGACAGTTAAGTCTTTTTCTATAGAACAAAGCTATGATACCAATTAAAAATTCAAAAGACAAGGTAGGCAACCTAAGAATGGGGTGTGAATTAAGTATTTAAAAATTATGCTCTAGAATAAATAATATATACAATTACTAATAATATGTAACAAATTAAATCTCAAGTAATTGCAATAAATAAGAGAATAGGGAATGAAAAGTGACACATGGATTTGTATGTCCACACGGCTTACGTCTACACCTCGAAGCTAATCGTGCTTGAGGATTCCACTAGTTCAGTCTATCTTCCAAGATTATTTGATTAACTTCCTAGGTATTAATCAAACCAGGTACCAACTAGACCCTTATAAAGATTGATTTTGGGTTTAATCAAACCTTTACATTTGAGCTCTCTTATAAAGTGAATACAACAATTCTAGCTCATGATGAGTATCATAACTGATATGAACATTTTAGAGTACTCTCATACCTTTTAAACTTGAATAAAGCTTCTATTTATAGTTGGAGGTGTAACTAGTTGTTTTAGCAATTGCTACAGTGTTCTATTCGTTGCTACAGTGTATTTGGCAGTTACTACACTTGTATGACCATTATTAGCCGCTGCTACAGTGCTTCAATAGTATTCTAACCATTGCACAATTATTTAACCGTTATGGAACAGTGGTTGTTGCTACAGTCCTAAACAGTGTTGTTGCTACAGTGATCTTAGTTTTAAAATTCTTACATTTTAATCTATTTTCAGAAACTTTCAAAATTTTGCACTTTGGTCCATAACATTATTTTTCTCTATTGTTTGGAATCATTAAAACTTCAATGCTTTTTAAGTCAACATATGATTATTTTATTAGTAGTTGGTTCATAGTTTGAAAGAGCATTAATTTATATAAGTTAAATTCTATTTTGATTTATAGTTAATTTGATTACATTAGTTTATTTGAAATATATGGGGGATTGTTAGTATTTATAATAGTATTTCAAATAAACTATTTCATCTAGGCTATAGAGTAGAGATAAAGAGCCGAGAAGAGAAAATATGGGAAAAAGAAGAAAATTACACTTTGGTAGATTTTTTCTTGAGTGCTACAACACCCGAGGTAGAGACCTGAGAGCTGTAATGCCTAGTCAAGCTTTGTGAGCGCTGTGGTGCTGGTTATTGAATGCCACAACGCTGAGAGCTGGGAATGTGAATTTTGAAAGAGTTATCTACCTCTTCTATTGGGTATAGCCTTTTAAAGAGGTATTATGTCTCTTCAGAAAGACATTTTATCTCTATAAATACTACAGACAAATCCTATTTAAGTACAACTAGCAAATCTTCTTCTCTTTAATTTAATTCTCTCTACATATCAACTACTTTCAAAGTCATTACTTATAGTCCAATGAATTTGCATTTGGTGTGCATATTTGCAAATTTTAATTGTCATTGAATCTTAGAAACTATACTATCACACAAACCCTACTGCATCTTAATATCATTATGAGGGATAGAAATAGTTTTAAGAAAAGCTTCTAACATCTCATCTCTTAACACAAGGACATGCAAATTATATTCACATAAGGATGTACATATACTATATCAATTTAACAATGTATTAGGATGAATAAATGACAAGCATCTTATCTATGACATAAAGAAGTACATATTATATCACTGACACAAAAGTGTAGACTATATCAATTCTCAATGGAAAACACTCAACTTGTGACATAGAAAAGTGCATATTATAGTATAAATTATATCAATTTCTTAATTTACTAGGCGTGAAAAGTAAAATTTGCAAATTATGAAATACAAATGTCAATATCTAATGGAAACCACAAGTTTAAATTAAATTACTTTGACCAATATCCAAACAAGTGTACAACTCACTTCTTTGGCCTTTCAACAAGAGAAAAACTAGCAATTTAACATGAGATAGAATTTTAAACACCACACTTGTTGGAATTTTTAGTTGAGAGAAACATTAGTGTTGACAATCCTTTTAGTCAAACTTCATTTTGAATATGAAATAAATGAGAGAAATATTATTTATCATAAATCCATTTGATACTAGAGTATTATCAAACTTCTCGTACCACTAGTTTTGTACTTGTTTCAAGCCATACAAAGACTCAACCAACTTACATACTTTATGCTCTATACCAACACTAACACAACCTTTCGATTATTCCATGTAAATTTCTTTTTCTAAATCTCCATTTAGAAAAGTGGTTTTTACATCCATTTGATGTATGAACAAATCATAGATTTCATACAATGCAATCAAAATTCTAATTGATGTAATTCTAGTTATAGAAGCATAAGTATCAAAGTAATTCTTTTAAATGAACCCTTTGCCAACCAACCTTGCCTTATACTTTTTAATAGTACTATTAGCTCTTATCTTCTTTTTGAAGATCCATTTATAACCAATGAGCTTGGTACTTAGAGGCAAATCAACCAAATACCGCACATGATTACTCATGATTGAATTGATTTCATCATTAATTGCCTCACTCCATAAAGTAGCGTCATGAGAAGTCATAGCCTCACTATAAGTCTTAGGGTCCTCTTTCATCATTAATTACCAAAACTAGTGGCTTTCTTTATTCTTTTATTTCTCCTAAGTTCATTGTTAAAGCTTTTCGAACGACAACATTAACCTTTATATTAATCATATTTTTATCTACATTGGCTTTCTTAGAAAAGATAGACTAAACAAATTCTGTATTTTTAAACTCTATTATATTGTTTGCATCAAATAACCCTATAGTATCCTCTAATACCAATAATCTATATACAACACTACTCTAAGCATAATCTAAAAATGTATAATTAATTGTTTTAGGTTTTATCCTTTTCCTTTTAGGATCAGGAATAATAACCTTTACAAGACACCCTAATACTTTAGGTATGAAAGATTAAGAGTATAACATTCCCATAACTCATATGATGTAATTCCCATTTTCTTATAGGGAATTCTGTTTTGTATTTGAAAAACAATTAAAATTGCTTCCCCCTACAAGTTTATAGGTACCTGAGAATTAATCAACGTACAATTCATTATTTCTTTTAAAGTTCTATTTTTCCTTTCAGCCACCCTATTAGATTTATGTGAGCATGATGATTTAACTTCATGTATAATTCTATTATTCTCACAATAGAAACTAAACAAGTTAGACACATACTCTTCTCTTCTATCAGTTCTTAATTTTTTTATTTTCTTACAAAGTTGATTTTCAACTTCTTGTTTATAAATTAAGAACTTTTCATATGACTCGTCTTTATTTCTTAACAAATATACCTTAGTATATTTTAAGATATCATCTATAAAGATTATGTAAAATCTTTTCCCTGCTCTAGTCATGATACCTTAAGATCACTCAGGTCACTATGAATTAAACTAGGCAATTTGGTTTCTCTAAGAGTTATAGATTTATAACTTTTCTTAGTTGATTTTCATTCCACACATACATCACATTGGCGTATTTTATCTAAACTCATGTTAGAAAATAAACCAACTTTTTTCATCTTTCTCAAATAAAGATAATTCAAGTGACCTAGTCTATCATGCCATAAATTAAAAGGTTCAACAATATAAATTAAAGAAACATATTTATTCATTGGAACATTAAGTACATTAAGTTTGAATAATTCATTGGAAGAATACCCATTTTTCAATAAATGTTTCACCCTTTGTCATTACAACTTTGTCTCATTTAAATAAGACTTTTACATTTGCTTTTCTTAACATAAACACAAAAACAAAATTATATCTCATATTAGGAACATAGAGCACATTACTTAATACAAGAGACTTTCCAAAAATTAATTTAAGGAGAACTTTCTCTTTCCCCATCATTGGTACAGAATATGAATCATCAAGATACACTTGTTCTTCTCCATCTCTCACATGGACATACTCTTGAAAAGCACCATTGTCTCCACATATGTGTTTAGTGGTTACAGAGTTAATCACATACTCTCTATTGTTGCTTGCAACCATGTTCACTTGAGAAATAACTACTGCAACAATGACATCATCTTCCTCAACCAAATTGGTTTTAGGAGTTTTGTTGTTTCCCTTTTTGTTTCTATACTTACATTGATATGCAAAATTACCACCATTTCCACAAGCATAACACTTACCTTTATTTTTTAATGAGGCTTTATTTTTCTTAAAGTAAGTGTTGCTTGTAGAATCTTGATGTTTCTTATTATGATTATCACCCTCAACCAAATTAGCCTTAAAGTAAGTGTTAATTATGAAATCTTGATGTTTCTTGTCATGATTATCACCCTCAACCAAATTGGCCTTAAAAACTAATTCTTTGACCTTTTCTAAGTTCTCCTGTTGGTGATTCATTTCTTCTATTCTAATATGCACAATTGAATCCTCTAATATCAAAATTTTCCTTTTATACTTATTGCTTTTCTTATAATCTTTTCACGTTTTAGACAATTTTTCAATTAAGCAACCAACAATAAAAGGTGCAGAGAGAACTATTTTTTTCATTTTTCAAATCATTTAATAGTTAGTGAAAATTATGAATTTGTGTTATGAACTCTTTTTCTTCAGATATTTTAAAGTCTAAAAATTTACTATGACATGCTTTTGGGCACCAACATCTTCTATTATATATTTTTTCTTAAGTTGTACCCATATTTCATGTACATCTTTGTAAGTGAAATAAACATCATATAACTCATTTGACAATGTGTATAAAATTTTATTACGGTATACCTTATTAGTCTTACTTCACTTTGGGTACTCCGCCTTGTAGTTTTCTACAGTAACCTTTAGAGGAGGAATGGTAAGATATTCAGCCAAACCTATGACGTCCAATGTATTAAACATCGGCCTTGCCATCTCTTGAAGCACTTTTCATCAAAAGACAGGATTTTTATAGCCTCCGACAATGACTTGGCTACTGTAAACAATGATGAATCACTTGTAGTATCCATGTATGTCTAGAGATAGTTTAAGATTATTGGTTAAATGTGTGCTATATGGGGAATATGTAAATAAGGATACAACAAATACTATATGAAAGTCAAGGCATGCTTAGTATTATCCTTAAATTATTTCTACCATCATAATTGATTATAATTAAAGTGCACTTGGGTTGAATGATAGGATAGTTGCAGGATTCAATGACTTATTCAAAATTGTAAAGGTGCACACCAAATACAGCCTCCTTGCACAACAAGTATGAACTTTGAAAGTGGTTGATAGAAGAGAGAAATGTGATTGAAGATTAAGAAGATAAGTTAATTCCATAAAATGAAGTGTGCCTGTAGTATTTATAGAGTTGAAGTGTCTGTCTAGAGAGACAACATACCTCTTTAAATGCCATACCCATTGTAAGGGATAGGTAACTCATTAAAGAGTCATAACTCTAAGTCAGAAATTGGAGCGCTGCAGCGCTCAAGCCTCCTATGCCTTTGGCGCTTCTCTTTTATCCTCACTTTTTCTCTCGGTTCTTTCTATCTACTCTAGCACTTGATTTTACATTTATTTATTTGAAATACACCCTTAAACATTAACAAAGATAAGTGTTAGCAATATAGTTCTAATCTAGTTACATTGATATGTTATTGTTTTCATAAAAATAATCATATAGAAGTCTAATGAAACTCTAATTATAATACATAAACTTGTTGATGAAGTTGCTATGTTGTGGGCTCTAGCTTACTGAATAGAAAGCTTAACATATCTGCTGTTAACTTGGATTTCACGTATCTACTTGTTCTCTAACATAGAAAGATAACTCTCCAATCTCTAATATAGTAATTTTAAATTAAACTATATATATGTAATTATTGTCATAGTTAATGGTACTTTTTTTGGGAAGAAGAAGAAGAAGAATGTGGATTATTATTCTATCAGAAAGTCGGCGAACATATATTGACTTAACCACTAGGGCATGGAATGTATCTATACTGACTCAACATTATTACAAAGATTAAATTTTGCCAAAAAATTAAAACAGCTACAATATTTTTACTATCCGAACATAGAGGCATAAAACATTGTGGTTCATAGCTAATGGTACTTTCCAACTAAATGTTGAAGTTGTTATAAATAAATAAATAAGAAAGAGTGATCGATATTTGTTTTTTTTAAGTAATAAATAATTATTGATAGAAAAATATTATAAACATATAACTGTTCAATTCTTGTGGTTACTAATTATTTAATAAAACTTTTTTCTAATACATGACTCTTAGGCTTTGTTTGATTCATGGAATTGGCTTGGAGTTAGATTAAGAAAAGGAAATTTTTTATAAATAGTCAAGATTATTTTCTTATATAATCAATTTATGAAAAATTCCTTAAAAAATAGTTCAATTCCAAACCAATCCCTTATTTGGCTTGGAAAATGGAAATATGAAATGTTGTGGGCCCCAATGAATGGCTTGTGCCATAAAAATCATAGGATAAGCCATTCACAAAAATTTTAATTAATTAAATTATTTACAAATTATATTTTAATATAATAATTTAATTATTAAAATATTACAAACTTAATTTACTATTTAATTTTTAAAATATTATATGTGCTCTAATAAATTATATACTTATTAAAATACTTAATACATAATGTCTTGTTTAATTGCTGAGATATTAAATAGCTTGAAGGACAAGCACCCTAATTATGGTCAACGCTCATTTGGACATGAGGCAGCAGGATCAGAGACTGGGACAACAGAGGTCATTGTCATAGCCATTGGACTACCTCCACTCACTTACTGAAGATTGGGGGTCTTGATTAGGCCTGGGCAAAAAAAACCGATTCTCAAAAAATTGAACAGAACTGAATTGTATCGGCTGGTTCAATTCGGTTCTAATGTCTAAAAACTATTTGTAAAGTTATTTTGTATCGGTCTCAAGAATTTTTGGTTCGATTCTGTATTATGAAAATCAAAAACCAAACCGAACCGAACCGAACCAAACCAAAGGTTAAATTAGTCTTTTAAATATTTTTTTTCAAAAATTGACATGTGGCACAATTATATTGATTTCAAAACAAACTTATTGTGAGATTGATTGTATTAAGGAAAGCAATCATAATTATCAATCAATACAAATAACAACTAATCCTAAATCTTGGTAAAAAAAAAAAAACTAGTCGTAAATTAACGAAATTAATGGGAGGTAAACTTACCATTTATAGGGACAATCATAATCATCAATCATTACAAACAACAACTAGTCCTAAATCAACAGAATCAAAAGTAAATATCTTAGAGTTTTATCCCTAACTCTAAAATCATATTTTCTAAAACTTGTTTTACTTTTCATTCAACATTCTCTTCTCTCACTCTCTGCTGTCCACCTCTCTTCTCCCATTCACACAAGAATAAAAGTTGAAATTCTGGCTATCAAAAGAGAAATGTGAAACGCTGTTGGCCACCACCAATCACTGGTAACTCTCCCATCTTCTAGTCTTATTCTTCATTTGTTTGTGAGTTTAGAGTTTAAACTTAAAAATTAAAATTTCAATTACTTTAAAATTAATATTTTTGGCTATTGTAGTTCAAGACTTTAAGTGGTTTGACTAGTTCATTTCTTTATTTAGATTATTAAAAAAAAAATTCTTTTTCTGGATGTTGTGTTAAATTAAAAGAAAACATATGTTGTTCTTTTTCTTTTATTGTATAGGTTTTATTGTGGCTTTGGAAGATGGAGTGTGACAAATTCAACTAATGGATTTTGAGCTTAGGAAGACTAGTGTTTATTTCTTTTAATATTTTTATATTCTAAGTTGTACTTTTTTTTTTATAATCTTTATAGCTTTTAAAATTACTATTTATGGTTTGTAATTAATTTGGTGTACTGCCTTAGAGTTAATATTTAATTTTGTTTTTTTAGAACTTTTTGCATAAATATATTCATGACTCATAATTTAGCATTATCCCTTTACCAATTATTCATATATGTTTATGTAACTATTAGTATAGATGTTTAAGTTCAATTTTCATCCTCATTTGCATGTTTAATTGTTCTTATTATTCTTATTCACTTTTAAACTTTTTTTTTTGTTTTTAATTGTGTTCATTAATAAATCATATTTTGTAGTCATATATTAGTTTTTTTTTAGAATTTTATTATTTGATAAAAATTAGGTTTGATTTAATAACTTGGTTTCAACCCCTTACAAAATTATTTTCTAAATATATAAATGTACTGTGTACATTGTACATATTAAAATGGGCTTAAATAAAGACTCAATTTTTAAAGTCCATTACTTTCAAAGCTCGGCCCAATTTTTGGAGATCAAACTAAACCGAACCGAGCCGGTTTGGTCCGATTCAATTCCAGTATAATATTTGTTTGGTCTGGTTTATACTTTAAAAAAATTGAATTTGTTCAGTTCAGCCCAATTGTTTTAAAAAAATTAGACCAAATCGAACCTTGTCCACCCCTAGTGTTGATGAGAGGAGGGAAAGGACTTTATCTCATGGATCCACCAAGACGGAAGGTAGATGGTCTTGAGAATTCACTAAAGAGCCACATAAAAATAAGTGGATTCGCCCCTCTTATCAGCAGGACTCCTTGAGCCACTACTTGTGGTTCCACCACTTGAATCGCCTTTCTTACCCAGACTAAGAACCTAGAAAGGCCTTTGATCCTTTTGTTTAGCCTGGGAACCTCAGAAAGAAGAAGGCACTTTCAGCTGCTATCATCAGCATTTATTTCTATCAAGAGGGGAGGAAGTATGATGTGAAAATTAGGATAATAATAAAGTAACTAAACACCAACTCAAAAAAGGAGAAAAAGAGTACATTTTCCTCCTCTCATCTTTTTTCTATGACTTAGATGATCAAATGATTAGGCTCGAGCTTTCCAAGTTGTTTTGAGAAAGAAGTTCTTTTATATGCCTACCTTATTTTCTAAATTGTTTGACCCAATCTCCCTCTTTTGAAGAAAACTTGAGTGTCGAAGTCTAAAAGATCACTACAAAGCAAAACAAAGTTAAAATTTACCTTAAAATAGCCCTAGAAAGTGCAGACACAATAAAAAAAATAAGAAACCTGATTTAAAAAGACTTGAAGACAAAAAAAAAAGATGGTTGGATTCCCCTATGCACTTTTAGCCCTATTCCCTACCAACAAAGAACCATAAAAATATCTAGTCATGATTACTTAAGGGCATATCTCAAATAGGGGAGTACTTCTTCTTGACATCATAAGTAGAGAAGTAGTGAAACATCTTCTGCTGATGGCATTAACCCTGCATTGGTATAGATGTTTAAACTCAAAGAAGGTGGGTTCTTTATACCCATCAGTTATCCATATCACCCTCAACCAACTAACACCCTCCACACATTAAAGCCAAGATGACAATATGCTAGGTTCAAATGTGTAAGCATATACGCAAAATAAGATTAGAGGGGTAACCTCAAACCTAAACTAAAGAAGTCCAATTTAAAGCCATCTCTCCCATAGGTGGCTTGCTTATATACTCGCCCTCCTAAGCCCTACGAGTAATTGAGGTAGATATCTCATATTATCCTTGAAGGTCACAAGATGTCTTTCTCATACATGCAAAGGATAATAGGGGCTGATCTAACTTAAAAGGAACCTTTTCGCCACTTCTAAGATACGTTTCTTTTTCTTTTTCTGCTATTTTGATTTACTAGATTGACCTAAAGTCTAAAATTTCTCCTGAAGCACTATATCACTAGGAGTCTTCTTAGAATCACTAAGACTCTCTAAGGTTCTAAAGGGTTCCTCTCTTAAGACAGTTCCTTAATAACCAGACAAGGTCTCTAAACTTCCTGAATATTTTTTACTTTTCAGGCTAAGCTACTTTTAGCAGCCAAGCTCTTACTAGCGTTGCCGAGCTCATAACTAGATACATTTTGGGAGTCCTCGACAATAGACATGGTTTATTTACCTAGGCATGAAGAAGATGTATAACTTATCAGAAAGATTATTTTGGCCGAAAAATTCAAGCTAGCCTTTCAAGACAACAACTTAAGCTAAATACTCAAAGTCACAGTATAAACCCAAAAAGACACTATGAAATATAAAATCCAACCTAATAAAAATAACAAAATTAAAGTTACTAGAAGACGAAGAAATAACACTTATTTGTGCAAAGGATATTTCAAAGAAAGATTAGATTAAACAAAAATCCCATTGTTTCTCTCTTTCTTCAAAGGCTATGAGTGATCACTTTCTCTCTCTTTCCAAAATCATCAAACAAACAAAGAAATAAAAAAAAATGCCTCTCTTATTTATAGAGGTATCAATATCATCACAGTCATTGATTGTAGATCTAATAAGTGGAATGCTCTCAAAGAGAGAACGTCTTTTTGATTGGCAACAATACTTCGAAGTTTTTTTCCTGGCCATTTGATCAACATATACTTTTTAAGAGTAGATGATGCGATATTTCTATATCATAAATTAAGTGCAAGTATACACTATCGTATGCAAGTAATAAAGAGACTAAATAAGTCGGATGTCGAACCCACAGGGATAATTTTTTCTTTTTAACCAATTACTAAAATTATATCTTCCTAATAATTATTCAGAAAAACAAAAATCTAAGAATGAATGTAAGAAATATAAAAGTAAAAACACAATGCAATGAGATTTAAAGATATAACAACGTAGAGAGAACCTAGGATTAATATTATCCTTCAATATGTTTCTAATGATTAATCCTCTAATATTTAACTCACTTAGTCTTTATTATTGATCAAGACACTAATGTATTCACAAGCCTCTTCCAAGGTCATGCAAGTATATCTTAGTTTACCAAATACCTATATTCCTATGGTACTTGTAATAAATTAAGATTCATTAAGATTAGGTCTTATTAATCATACATGCCAATTAGGTATATTCCTATCCTAAGTTGAAACTTGCATATGCAACATTGAATGTTACTCTACAATCATGCATTAAATTACCTAGGTCTAAATATTATGATTCCTCTTCCGAGTTTATCAATAATATTACCAACTCATTCACCATATATTGGCCAGATATATTGAAGCATTAAACACAAGTAATTTAAATAATAAATGACTAAGTTTATTAAATACTAAAAGATATGGCAATTTAAGCGCACATATTGAGTTCAAATATTAACCCTAGAAAACAAGTTAGCTCATGGCTACAAGAGAACAGCAGTAGAAATAATTATAAATCATGATACAATTATTAGCAAACCGATATAGACGTCGTATTGCTCTTAATTGCGCTGCCTAGGAACTCTTGATGCCGAAGAACGTCTTATATCTCTCTCCAAAGTTGCTTCAATTAAGCTCTTATTGCTCTCCAAGACTCGTGCTCTGTATTCTTGGTGCTCTTGGGTCGTCTTGGATTCATTCTTGAAGGTTGGGAACGAGTGGCTTTATATAGGGATTGATTTGAGCTTGAAAATATCAATTCTCGTCGGATTAGGACTCGCACTACCGCTGGCGCGCTATGCATCTGTCGCTGGGGCGACGCGTGAAAAAGCTATCACCGCTGGAGCGGTGGGATCTTGGCGCTGGGGCGCTGCATGAAAACGGCTTCACCGCTGGCGCGGTGAATTTCTGGCGCTGGGGCGCTATACGCGACTTAAGCAAGTTGTTTTTCTTATTTTGATCACTATTTCAGCGCTGGGGCGAAAATCCTTGTGGCGCGGGGGCGCTGGACTCATAATTTGAAAACTTTGCATTTTAGTCCCTGTTTTCGCTCCTTTTGTGTTCTTTCTTTAAATTTCGTTCAAGTCCCTATAAATAACAATAATGCACATAAATAGCCATCTACTCTCATAAAATTATAAAATATCAATAATAAAAACATGAGAAAATATATGACAAATTTGCCCTTATCAGTAGACCACGTCCATAAGCAAAGAGATGGAATTATTCCTTGGACACTTGTTAAAATATATTCGCCTATAAATAAATGAGACCAGTTTGGATGCCAATTTCAAAATCAAAATATTTAAAGGTGCAATTTGACAACTGCGTAAATGCTTATGTCATGTGGAACAATTCAGGAGGTAATCGAGACAAGGCAAAAGGATTACCCGTTCACTTCATTTAATACCAATGGGTGTATGTCAGAAGAATACTCTATTACTAAGGAACTCAACAAAAATTAAAGAGATGTTTTTAGTCCAAAAAACTATTATAAAGTTTCTATTAATAAATTAATACTGAAAACTGAGAACTCTTGTTTTCTCTTGGGATTTTGGTCCAAAGCCTGTTTTCATTAGGAGTTGCCCCGACCCACAGACCCCAGGCAACCCGAAAACCATAAAACATGATTAGGCCATTTTTCAAAAGGTTCAAAAGGATGTCATAACTAGCTCGAGTTTACGCAAGATAAATGACCTTAAAAATATAAACATAAGGGTAGTCAACAAATGTTATGGACTAAGCAGCTCATTCACTAGCATAGGTCAACAGGGACATCAAAAAATCATGAAGGCCTAGCACACTTCCTTAATAGAATAGGACACTAGACTGAGGACTTTTGATGAAGACCAAAGATTTAAAAGGGTAGCCCTATAAATATGAATTTCCTTTTAATCATCTCGAGAATCTTTGTGCTTTAAAAGAATAAGGAGACAACTTGCCCTAATTAAGCTGTGACTCAACCATCAATTAATGCTTATAAAAAATTGGGGGAGGAGGGGGGGGGGGGCGCATGTTGGTATTTATAGGGTGAATGTTGACTTCTTCCAGAGGCTTGGGAGAGGATTATGTATTTATTATTCTTTATATTTTCTTTGTATTTCTTGAAAGTGCGTTATGTGCTATGAGTGATTATGTGCATAATTAAACAATTTAATAATAGCATATCACACATGCAATACAACGTAATTAATACACATTAAAATAATCTAATTACACTAATGAGATTAAGGGACTCACCCTCGAAGTGTTCTTTGATCAATTCTAGTTGAGAACGTGGTGGGCTTCCTCAAGCTAGAATAGTAGCTTTCTATTTTTGGAAGAAATACTGAAGCAACTCTTGCTTCTAAATAATTTGTCACTCGGCCTTTTAAATATTATGCTCAAAACTTTCTTCTCTCTAAATTCTAACTTGCCGTAGAATTCATATATAATTTACAAAAGAAATTAGTGTCTTATATATAGCAATCTCAGCCACCTAAAGAACCAATGAATGCATTATATAGGTTGCCAAGTGTTAAGCATGACAATGCATGGTAATTGCATTGTCATGCTTGCCAAAACAAAAATCATATTTATATAATTGGTTGGCCGAATAATGAGTAAATTAGTGGCCTTAACTTATCATTGGAAAGACATGTCATGCTATTAACTTTAAAAGGTAAATGGTAAGTTAATAGGTCATGCTTTACATATGGCAATACAAAGCTATGACTAAATCAAACGACCACCTCTTCTAAATTATTTTTGGCCAAATGTTTGCTTATCTTTCATGGTAGCATTAATAATTGCTTCAATTGGCCATGAATTAGAAAGAATTTGTTTACTTTAAAAGAACCAATTAAATAATGCCACCATTTGTAAATAAGGAAAATGAATTTTTGTTTACAAAACACTTATAAATAAAATATTAATTGCACCCCCAATTATAAAAGTAACACTTAACAATTAGACCAATAAAAATATATCACGTGTCATGCCCTAACAAATTAATGGAATGATATATGACATTGAATAAAAAGAATAAAGTGGTAAGTTCTACTTGTCGAGATTTAGGACTTAACAATTAAACCCTAAGATCTCTCCGAGAGACCCTGAAATAAATAAATAGTCAATTAATATAATTTAAATAAAACAAAAATTATTTCATTTAAATGGTAGCTATATTCACCAATGCTCAATTTAGTACCCATATAAATTATTGACACAATTTGAGACATACGTTAGGTAGTAAAAGTGTCAAGTCTCACTTGATATAATTTTAGTTTAACACTTAAACCTTAACTATTCCTCAAAAGACCCTGAAATAAATAAATATTTTCTGAAATAAAATTTGGATGAAACAATTCGATCCGATGCGCTACTCATGTGCTCAACGGGTACACTTCATATAGTGAGACTCCCTAGGTTCACACCCATTTTATCTTATGGAACATTTCTGTAAGTCCATAATCGATGTCCCCCCCACACGTTATGGATAATACAAAATGACGAGTTAAACCATACAAGTTGAGGTTAATCCATATTCATATAATCCTTTCGTCATTAATATCCTGAAAGAGCGAAGATACAGATTAACACCACCAAGTTCCCTATTGCTCAACTATAAACTTACTCCTCAATTAGTATTCCAATAATTAATATCCATAAATTCCTTTGTAATATTGTTTATACCATGAGAAACATTTTTTCGAGTATCATGCTTATGGCCATAAGATTTCCTAGAATACAATCTTAGAGCATCTGGATATTTAACTTACTCATATCAGCTAACAGATCTCATGTCTACACACACCGGACTTTATAAGCATCAAACTATACCCAGCGACACCCAACGATCACACCATAAAAGGTCTCTGACATGTGTGGAACCTAAGTATAGTGGATCGCTCACAAGCCCACCATGGTGAACATGTCAAGGGATCACGAATACTACTCAACTCGAGAAGATCCTCTATTGACGATTTTATGGGATATCCATTGAAGGTCTTCATTGAGTCTTGTTGAAAATCTAGTCCTCACTGAATACTTGTATATTTATATGAGCTTCAACGAAGCTCATGGTCTACTAAGATTAACTATATAGATAATCTACATATAGATATACACTGATCTATAATAATCAATTCCATTTGACAGACCCTACGTCGGTGGAAATAGATCAGGAACATATAATTCGAGAACACACTTGTACAATGACATTTTCTAGCAACTTTTTGTAACTATTTGCAACTGTGTCATTGTTAGTATATTTCTAGATCTTTGTTCCATTTCAGACAAGGTTTTAACTCTTTAGACCTAATCTGAAGGAGATCCGAACTCTTTCAGATTAATACAATGTCTGAAATGTTACAAGCATCTTACCTTAATAAAGTAATTAGCGATTTAATGACATATTTATTTATTGCATAAATAGAAAATTACAATATTCATACAATATTGATATGACACATGAACACAAATCCTAACAACCTTCACTTGCTCTAGTGCCATTTGTAGTAGTATCTAATACCTAACGACTCTCCGTGTTTCTCAAACACTTCTAGAGTTAAGGCCTTAGTGAGTGGGTCCACTATATTATTTACAGAATCAACTCTATAAAATACAATATCTCACCAAGCCAAGATCTCTCTGATAATTTGGTATTTTCTCTGATAATGTTTAGATCTTTGATGTGCTCTTGGCTTTTTCACCTGTGCAATGGTCCTATTGTTGTTGCAATATAATGGGATAGGATCTATGAACTTCTTGATCCACACTACTTCTTTTGTTGCTTCTGAAGCTGCAATGTATTCTGCCTTAGTGGTAGAATCTAATGTTGATTCTTATTTGACACTCTTCCAACTTATGGCAACACCATTGAGAATAAACACATATCCAGATGTAAACGTTCTATCATTCGGATCAGACTGAAAGTTTGAATTAGCGTATCCTCTTACCTATAAATCATTATCTCCATATATGAGAAACTTGTCCTTTGTACCTTTAAGGTATTTAGGGATATGTTTAACTTTCATCCAATGGTTGTCATCTAGATCAGACTAGTACCGACTTGTAACACTTACAACTATACTAATATCAAGTCTCGTACACATCATGGCATACATCAAGCTTCCAACAACTGATGCATAAGGAATGTTAGACAGTCTAACCCTTTCATCTTCCTTCTGAGGACACATCTCTCTTGAAAGATAAATGCCATGTCTGAAAGATACATTAACTGTCTTACAGTTACTAAAACTATACCTTTCAAAAACTCTATCAATGTACAAAGATTGGGAGAGTCCTATCAGCCACTTAACTTTATCTCTATAAAGCTTTATACTTAGTATATAAGAAGCCTCTCCCAAATCTTTCATGGATAAATTCTTACTAAGAAAATTTTTATTGACTGTAACATACTGATATCATTCCTAATGATCAATATGTCATCCACATAAAGAACTAAGAAGACAACCATACTCCCACTGACCTTTTTATATACACATGCCTCTTCTTCATTTTTGATGAAACCAGACCCTTAGATTACATCATCAAGACAAAGATTCTAACTTTGGAAAACCTAATTAAGTCCATAAATGTACTTCTTTAGTTTGCATACAAGACCAGAAGAAAAGCTGGATACAAACCTTTAGGTTGTTCCATGAATATCTATTCCTCGAGATATGTATTCAAGAATGTCATCTTTATATTCATCTGCCAAATTTTAAGGTCATAGTATGCAGTAATTACCAATAATGTCCTTATTAGCTTAAGTATTGCAACTGTTGTAAAGATTTCCTCAAAATTAATCCCTGATCATTGAGTATAACATTTTGCTACCAGACGATCCTTGAAGGTCTCTACCTTTCCATCGGGCCCACGCTTCTACTTGTAAACCCATTTACAACTGATAAAAGCTATCCTTTCGGGAAGCTCAACCAAGTCCCAGACTTGGTTTTAATACATAGAGTCAATTTTGGATTTCATGGCATCCTACCATTTTCCCAAATTAATATCTAATATTGCCTCTCTGTAGGTTAAAGGATCATTTTTCTCCACTAAAAAAATCTCAGATGTACTTTCAGGTATCAGACCATACCTTTCAGGTTACCTCGATATCCTTTGTAACCTATGTAGAGGGTGTGTAAAAGGTAATTTGCTCAATTAAACCTGTAGTTTCATCTGTGGTTCATTTTGATGGACTTCATCAAGATCACTCTTCCTACAATCCCTACAATTCATGATAAACTATTTCTCTATGAAAGTGACATTCTGAGCAATGAATACATTTGATTCTTTAGGATCATAGAACTGGTATCCCATTGAGTTCATAGGATAACCAATGAACAGATACTTGTACCCTATGAGTGCACATTTATCATGTTGTGTAACTTTTACATAAGTAGGAAAACCCTAAATATTAAAATATTTAAGACTTAGATTTCTTCCAATCCATATCTCATAGGGAGTGGAGGGAATGACTTTAGACGAAAATCTATTCACTACATGAGCAGCAATATGTCGAGTATCATCGATCGGACCATATCTAATAAAGTTTGATTCCTCCTCTCTGAGACACCATTGTACTGCAGAGTAGCTAGAGGACTATACTGAGCAAGAATTCCATTCTCCTTTAAATAATTCAAAATTTCACTGCCTATATATTCACTACCTCGATCAGATCAAAGGCTTTTAATATACATACTGGTTTGTTTCTCTACTTCAAGTCTAAATTCTTTGAACTTTTCAAAAGTTTTAGAATTGTGTCTCATAAGAAACACATAACTATATCATGGCAAATGATCGATGAAGGTTACAAAGTATTAAAATCTACTCATGGTAGCGTGATTCATTAGACCACATACTTTACTATATATAAGTTCCAATAAACCAATGGCACAGTGTCTAACACTAGTAAAAGGAGATTTGGTCATTTTCTCTTGAATACATGATTCATAAACTGGATAAGGTTTTATAGTCAAATTAGGTATTCGACCATCCTTAACCAGATGAGATAGGTGTCTGACACCAATATGACCCAATCTCATATGCCATGATTCTATTTTATTTAAAGTTCCTAAACTGCTTGTTGTATTTACCTGTACATTCATGACATTTTTTGTTGTATTCAATACATAATGACTATTAATTAATTGACAATCAACTATCAAAATACTATGTATATCATATAAATATAAGGAGCGATTCCATATATACATATAATAACCCTCATTATCAAGTACAGGAAGAGATACTATTTATCTTAAAATACATGGTACAAAAAGATAATTATACAATACTATAGTTCTATTACATGAGAGATGTAAATCAAAATGTTCCACAGCCTCGACCGGAAGGAAATCTCCATTTTCAACACGAAGCTGAATCTTTTCCGGCTGTAACAGTCTAACTTATTTTTGACCCTGCAACATATTGTAGATGTAAGAAGGAGAAGCAGTATCTAATACCCAGTCAAAATTAGCATCATATTCTAAAGAAAAGTTAATAATAGGTAAACATATACTTGAGGGAATCTTTTTTACTGAGGTAAGGTATTTTTAAAAATTTCTCTTCAGTGGCATTCCTTGCCACAGTGGAAACATTTTTCTTTATCTTTCTTTTGTGGTTTGGATATAGGTTGCCTTTGAGGACCAATCCTGGGTGTGTGCCTCATTTTCTTTTTCTTCTTTCCTTTAGGCTTCCTAGAAGCCCTAGGAGTAGAAGATGAAGCACCTTGAACAAAAAGGGATGATCCCACCTTGTTCATGTCTTCTTCTACTGTCTTCAATATATTATGAAGTTTAGCATAAGTCGGGGTCATGGCTTGTATATTAAAGCTCATTATAAAGTATTTGAAAGACCTCAAAAATGACTAGAGAATCAAACTATTCCTCAAATATTTATATAATGTAATGTCCATCATCTTCAACCTCTCGATTATAGCAATCATATTGAGGACATGAGGACTTACTGGACTGCCATTAGAAAGTCTACACTGAAAAAGCGATTTGGTAACCCTATATACCTTAACCTAAGGACGATCGCCAAACAGCTCCTTCAAATGGAGCATAATGCTAAAAACATCACCCATATGAGCATGCTATCTCTGTAAATCTATAGACATAAAGACAAGGACGTAAGATTTAACTTTTAAATTATCATCCATCCATTTCTAATAAGTCACCCTCTCCTCTGGGGTGACTTCATCAAAACTTCCTGTGGGCAAAAACTGATTTATCACATATCTATGTTTTTCAGAATTGAAAATAATTTTTAGATTCATCAACCAGTCCTTATAGTTTTTTACGCCTTTAAGTTGGTTCGCATCCAATATGCGTGCCAACGAATTAGATGAGATCATTTTATCTTCACAAGAGAAAATAAGAGATGTTAATGAAAAATAAATATTTGAATCACTAATTTTCATTTTAGATTAAGGATATAATTAAATTATACAATTTTAAATCTAAAACACCCTCCCACTGTTTTACATAATCTCTTAAAACTCTCAAAAAGAAAAATGAAAACTTTAAACTCTTTAAATTGTACAGCAAGAAGTAAATCCATTTAATATTTTACTTAGGCCTCGCACTTTAACAATATTGGCCATTGTAAAATCCAAAAGATAGATAAATCTTGTCAATTGCATGTCATGCAACTTTTATGACTGATCCTAAATACACCTTATCCTCATGGTTTAGCAATATTGGATAAGTGTATTTCAGATTAACTTGTCAATGATCAAATATATGTTACTGATACTACCCTTATGCTTTAGCAATATTGAGCAATATATTCGCATATATTTACCTCATCTCATGTTTAACTGACATAGTCAAAATTACACCGACTAAATCCCTTACGCTTTAGCAATATTGAAAAAGATCGATATCACCTGACTAATATTGTATTGACAAGACGGATCAACGTGTAACATTATCTCATAATGGTACACTATTCTATCTGATTAAAAGAGAATACTTAATTCTATCCCTATCTCATAAGGCTGTGATTCTTAATCACATGTTTATTTTGTGCAAACACAACTAACCCCTACTAGTAAGGCTCCTATTGTGGTTACCAGCACAAACAAATGACCTACAATATATATCACATTTATAACAATTATAAATTGCCAAAAATAAACCATTTATTTTTAAATTCTTAAAATAAATATTTAGAGTAACCAGCGTAATTACGGCTTTCATAGGTTCCAGGAACTACGACATTAAAAGCCTAGCCTCCGGTGTCGAGGAACCAACCTAAACACGTTGTGTATTAGGGCCTCTATCTTAGTGCCGGGGCACTTAGCTTATAGTGCTGCGGCATCCTTTTCAACTACGTCGTGATTATGAAAATTGTTTAACACTTGAAACATATAATTGATAGCATTGGGATGTCCAATTATGCCAAGTACACTCCAACACAAGCACAAACAGCACACAACACAGTGCTCTGATACCAATTTGAAAGTGTGATGTGTGCTATGGGTGATTGTATGCATAATTAAATAATTTAATAATAGCATATCACACATACAATATAGCAAAGTTAATACACATTAAAATAATCTCATTACACTAATGAGATTAGGGGACTTACCCTCAAAGTGTGCTTTGATCAATTCTAATTGGGGATGTAGTGGGCTTCCTCAAGATAAAATAGTAGCTTTCTATTTTTTGAAGAAATACTGATGCAACTCTTACTTCTAAGTAATTTGTCTCTCGGCTCTTTAAATATTATGCTCATAATTTTCTTCTTTCTTAATTCTAACTTGCCTTAGAATTCATATATAATTTGCAAAAGAAATTAATGTCTTATATAAGCAATCTCGGCCACCTAAAGAGCAAATGAATGCATGATATAGGTTGCCAAGTGTTAAGCATGACAATGCATTGTAATTGCATTGTCATACTTGCCAAAACAAAAATCACATTTGTGTAATTGGTTGGCCGAATAATGAGTAAATTAGTGACCTTAACTTATCATTGGAAAGATATGTTATGCTATTAACTTTAAAAGGTAAATGGTAAGTTAACAGCTTATGCTTTACGCATGGCAATACCAAATCATGACTAAATCAAATAGCCACCTCTTCCAAATCATTTTTGGCCAAATGTTTGCTTATCATTCATGACAGCATTAATAATTGCTTTAATTGGTCATGAATTAAAAAGAGTTTGTTTATTTTAAAAGAACCAATTAAATAATGCCACCATTAGTAAATGACGAAAATGAATTTTGGTTTACAAAACACTTATAAGTAAAATATTAATTACACCACTTTGGCTAATTATAAAAGTAACGCTTAACAATTGGACCAATAAAAATATATCATGTGTCATGCCCTAATAAATTAACGGCATGATAAGTGATATTCAATAAAAAGAATAAAGTGGTAAATCCCACTTGTTGAGATTCTGGACTTAACACTTAAATCCTATAATCTCCTTGAGAGACTTTGAAATAAATGGCCAATTAATATAATGTAAATAAAACAACAATTGCTTCATTTAAATGATAGTTATATCCACCAATGCCTAATTTAATACCCATACAAATTATTAGCACAATTTGAGGCATATACTAGGTAGATAAAAGTGTCAAGTTTCATTTGGCATCATTTTAGGTTTAACACTTAAACGTTAGCTATTCCTCTAGAGACCTTGAAATAAATAAATATTTTTCAAAAAAAAATTCGGATGGAACAATTCGATCCGATGCGCTACCCATGTGCTCAACGGGTACACTTCATATAGTGAGACTCCCTAGATTCACACCTATTTTATCTCACGGAACATTTCTGTAAGTCCATAACCGATGTCTCACCCACACACGTTATGGATAATACAAAATAACGAGTTAAACCATACAAGTTGAGGTTAATCCATATTTATATAATCCCTATGTCATTAATATCCTGAAAGAGCGGAGACATAGATCAACACCGCCAAGTCGCCTATTGCTAACCATAAACTTACTCCTCGATTAGTATTCTGATAAACAATATCCATAAATTTCTTTACAATATTGTTTATACCACGAGAAACGTTTTCTCGAGTATCACGTTTATGGCAATAAGAATTCCTAAAATACAACTTTAGAGCATTTAGATATTTAACTCACCCATATGATATCTACACACATCGGATTCCATAAGCATCAAACCATACCCAGCGACACCCAATGGTTAGACCATAAAAGGTCTCTGACATATGTGAAATTTAAGTATGGTGGATCACTCACAAGTCCACGTTGTGCACATGTCACGCCCCAGACCCAAAAAATCTGACACTGACATAACTTACACTTATTCAATAATGTGCACTCATAATTAATATTGTATAAAATTTTAAACTTAAATTCTACATAGAAATCTTTAGTAAGTTGCTAGTAGGTTCATTACAAAAATCAACCCATGACCATACTTGGTGAAACATAAATCAAATACAACCACACTTAATAAAATAATATATAATTATTTATTTAATACGGACAAATCAAATATCTTAAACTATGTGTCTACAAATAAAACACTTAGCAACCTAACAACTTAGGAAATCCAAGTGTCACGTCCCACATCGAATAGCAATTGGGTGGGTCTAGGGTATATAAAGGTGGGTATGCAGCATTACCTAACAGGCTAGTCTTTTGAGTCAATGGCAAGCGCTCGGCCTGTGACGAGTGGTATCAAAGAAGACCCAAATTCTCATTCGTATGTGGGCCCCTAAAATTGCTTCAATAGAGATTGCCATATAGGATATGGGTCCCCTATGCCGCTAGGGGATGGACAATACGGGCCAAGTGGGCCCTAAAAATCCTGTGTCTTGAGCCCCAATAGAGATTACCATGTGGGTAGTAGGTCCCCTATCCTCAGGGGGATGGGCAATACAGGCCAGGTTGGTCCTTGAGTTTGGGCCACACCGTGATGAGGGCCTCACGTGATTGGGTGGGGGAGAATGTCACGTCTCACATCGAATAAAAATTGGGTTGGTCTTGGGTATATAAGGGTAGGTATGCAGCATTACCTAACAGGCTAGTCTTTTGGGTCAATGGCAAGCGTCTGGCCCATGACACAAGGAACAGTAGAAGCCTTGCTAAATCCGCTAAGCACATATTGTTAGAGTCGGTGCTTACGTGCCATCCCTGAATGTACATATACTTGTGTATTTATACAAGTGTACATTCTTATTAAATCGCTAATACCAAGTATATGGTATTATGCATGTAACGTTACAAACATTGTAGATCTGAAGGAGTTCGGATCAGATCTAAAGGGTTTAGATAAGGGCTTATAGTTAGCCATGCTAAGACATATAATTGCTAAATGTTAGCACAGCTAAGTGTTAGCTGGTTATAATACTCAGTAGATCCAAGAATTGGAGCCTTGTCTATAATGAGACATAGACTTGGGAATATACTAGTAACTGCATAGTTGCAAGAGTTGCAATCGGGTGCCAGGAAATGCAAGTTGCGCAAGTATGTTCTCGAATAATAGTCTCTGATCTATTTCTATCGATGTGGGTCTATCAGTGGATACTTTTATATATAGATCAGCGTATGTCGTATCTGTCGGGTATAGATGGTCGTTCCTGACCGACCATGAGCTTAGAGCTCGTATTAACATATAGGTATCCAGTTTGGATTTGATATGAGATAGACTCACGAGGGCCTCCGATAGACATTTAATGTAAGCCGTCAACGGAGAGTTCTCTCGAGTTGAGTAGTATAAGTGGTCCTTTGACCTGAGTGCCATGGTGGGCTTGTAAGTGATACACCATACTTTGGTTCTACACATGTCACAGACCTTTTATGGTGTGACCGCTGGGTGTCACTGGGTATGGTCTGATGCTTATGGAGTCCGATGCGTATAGATATGGGATCCGTCAGCTCCTATATGGAGTTTGATATCCAGATGCTTCGAGACTGTATCTCAGAAAATCTTGTGGTGACAAGCAATGATCCGGGAAAGAGTTCCGACAGGGTGGAACAATATGGCAAATGAGTTTGCGCATATTGTTCATTGAGATACAAGTATGGAGATAAGAAATAGAGGAGTACATGAGGATTTGACGGTGATAATCTATATCCCCGCACATCCTGGATATCATGACGGAAGGACTATACGTATGCGTTGTAACCTCAGCTTGTATAGTTCAACGTGCTAATTTGTATATCCATGACGTGTACGTGGGGCATTGCTCACGGACTCATGGAATAGTTCAATTTGACGAATCAGGCGTAGAACCTAAAGAGTCCCACGATATGGAGTGTACTCTTTGTGCACTGGGGCAGCGTGCCGGATTAAATTATTTAATCCAGCAATATTCAACGATTTCACGGGAATGCGTACGTGTCTGTATTTAAGTGTTAAATACAACAATTAGTTAATAAATATTATTTACTAATTGTATTAGGACACGTAGCATATTGTGGACCCTCAGTTGAGTTTACCTAAGTGTGAAATTTGATGGGACCCACTAGGAGGTAAATTTGGTAACTATTTATGAGAGGCAAAATGGTAATGACACACTATGATTATTTAATTGTTAAATAATCATTCTCTCTCTCTCTCTCTCTCTCTCTCTCCTTTTTATATTATATAATATACATATTATTATATATTATTATATTATTATTATATTATATATAATATTATATTTATATTATACATATATATATATAAAGAAGCAAAAGAAAAAAACAAGAGAGGAAGGCCATTCGGCCGAGAGAGAAAGAAAGAAAAGAAGAGAAAAAAGAAGGAAAAAGAGAAGAAAGAAAAGAGAAGAAAGAAAGGAGAAGAAAAGAAAAAAAAAGGAAGGAAAAGAAAAATGAAATTGTTTCATTTTTCTCTCTGCTTCCAATTGGAGTAATTATGAATTGCTCCAAGTTCTCTATTTCTTATCCTTTTAGAGAAAATGATGTAAATTCACTCCTGGCCATTTTGGGAATTAAGAGTTAATCCCAGATTGAATATGGAGCTGCTGTTCTAGCTCACCAAGCCCACCGAGTTGGTGACTAGAACTGCACGCGAGTTGGTCTTCATGCGGACTCTAAGAAAAATACGTGTATAACGTTACACGTTTAGTGAGTTCTCTAATCTTATTAATATATTAATGTGATTAATATATTTATTTATTGTGTTTATTGCAAAATTTATATTTTCGCTACGTTAGGCAATAGACACAATTGCACATGCATACACCCACGTGCCTAAATCCTGTTGCGCCAACAAAGTGGTATCAAAGCCATTTTGGGCTTTTATGGGTGTAGTTTGAGTGGATGGTTGCAAACATTCGGTGAAAATTGTGTGTTTCAAGTGTTGAAACGCATTTGTCAAAAATAAAATTCACCAGGCGCTGTCGCGCCAAGAGGCTGGCGCCACAACGCTGGGATTTGTTGGCCCAGCACTGTAGCGCGGAAGGTTTGGCGCCTCGGCGCTGGGATTTCTTTTTTCCTAGCGCTAGGGCGCGGGCAAGTTAGCGCTGAGGTGCTAGCGAGCTTGAGCCAGGGCACGAGTTTCTAGAATTTGTGCCCCAGCGGTAGAGGGTTACTGCCCCAGCACTAGGGAGTGCTGCAGCGACACCTGGTAGCGCTGAGGCACTGGGTTTTGTCTGCTCATCGCTCCAGCGATCATAGCTCTTCGCGGCAGCAGTGCATTGTTCTTTTGAACAGTAGCTCATGTACAGTAAAAATATAGTACTTTGGAACACTGTTCACTGCTACAGTACTTTGGAACAGTGTTTTAAACAGTGTTTCAAGAATAATTATGCATGTGTAGATTTATGAGATGTAGTGATAAAAGTTATCAGTTTACATTATAAATCATAATTTATGAGATGCAATGATAAAGAGTTATCAGTCTACATTATAAACTAGAATTAATTTTTCTGTGCTGGTAACCACAATGGGAGCCCTACTGGTGGGGGCTAGTTGTGCTTGCATAGAGAAATTAATTAAATTGAGAATCACCTTTCCTAAGAGTATGGAGACTATAGAAATAAAAATCTTTCTTAATCAGATTGAAGAATATTAAATTATGGGATAATATTTTATTCTGATCCGTCTTGTCAATACAGTGTTAAACGAGTCACGTCAGCCTTGTCCCAATATTGCTACAGCATGAGGGGCTTGGTCGGTTGGGCTTGGACAATGCTGGTTAAACATGAGATGAGGCAAATATATGTGAAAGTATTGCCCAATATTGCTATAGCGTGAGGGTAGTATCGGTAGCATATATTTGATCATTGACAAGTTAATTTGGAATACACTTATCCAATATTGCTACAGTGTGAGGATAAGGTGTATTTAGGATCAAGGGGTAAGAGTTGCATAAGATGCAATTGACAAGTGTTGTCTACCTATTGGGTTTACAAAGGCCAATATTGCTACAGCGTGAGGCCCGAGTAGATTTCAATGGGATCTACTTCCCGCTGTATAGTTTAAAAGGTTTAAACTATCATTTTTCCGTTCGAGAGATTACCGAGATTATGTAAAGCAGTGGGAGGGCGTTTTAAATCGAAAAATGTATACTTTGTATACCCATGATTTAAAATATTTTATTAGCGATTTAATGAATATTCTGCTTACATCTCTTGTTAGTTTGGCCTGTCAAGAATAATGGCTACTACGAACCAGTTGGTGTGAATGGTTGAACCAGTTGGTGTGAATGGTTGAACCAGTCCAACTCTAAGGTACTAGAAAATACTCTGATCGGTGAAGGAATCTCAGAAGTGTTCTGGATTTAGTAAAATTTGGATTTATTGTTGATCAGAGTTTGCCATAAGGCAATTCTGATGACACCTCTCTAAAGGATTATATAGAGGGTGTATGACCCTCTCTGTTTTTGGTGCTTCATTTTCTACTCCAAGTATATCTGTTGAGACCAGATGAGCAAGGGAGAAGATGATGAGGCAGATACCCAATATCAATCCTTAGAGGTAGTATTTATCCAAAGATCAACAAGAAAGAGCGTGTAGTTGGAAAGTGTTTCCAATACAATAAGGTTAGGTATTGGAAATCCCTCTACCTTAAAAACCTTATAATTAGTCAATAAGACTCCCACAGGTTTATGTATGACACAAATAGACATTTGTAGGATATATGATGCCAGTTCAAGCTGAGTATGAGATATCGCATGTCCCTCTCACATTTGCAAAATGTTGTGGGGATGGAGAAAGATTAGAATGCAACAACTTATAGAAGTAAAGTTAAGAGTAAGAAATGCTGATTTCTTGCAGGTCCAAGTTGTTGGACAGCTTGACTTACTTCTAGTATGCAATACAATAGTTTTATTGTATGATAAGTATAATATTTTATTAACTGAATGTCAGTTAATAAATAGACATTATATATAAAATTAGAAATGTCTATAGATCGGAATCCTTGAATGATACAAAGTTGTGGTATGAGTTTAGGTCATATAGGCTTGGATGCTTATCCGTCTGGTTAAGGATAGTTGGATTCCTAATCTGACTATTCAGACTTAATCAATTTATGAATAGTATATTCACGGAGATGACCAAATATACCAGAATGTACTTCACATCCCTTTGATTAGATCGAGGTAATGAGTACATTAAAAGCAAGTTACTCGTTTGTTTAAGGAAGAATGAGATTCTTACTCATTATACTCCTTCGGGTTGTCCATAACATAATGATGTTTTGGTAAGGAGGAATCGGATTTTATTAGATATCGTCCGATTGATAATGAGTGTTAGCGATCTATATCTGTGAGAATATGCACCAAACATAGCTGCTTATTTAGTAGAGTTCCATCAGAAGTTGTTCCTTCATTTTGTATAAGATACAGAGATGAAAGAAGCCGCATCTTAAACTAGTTAAAACTAGGGGTTGTCCTGCTTGCGTAAGAGTTACGTAGCAGGGTATCTTGTTTTGTAAGAGTTATTTAACAAGATAAACAACACCTTAAAGGTACTAGAAAAGGTTCATTGAGTATCCTGTGAATAATATAGGATACTAGTTCTATGATTTAAAGAAGCGAAGTATGTTCGTTTCTCAGTTTACCACTATTTTACAAAGAGAGTTTCTTATGGATCGTGGGAATCATAAAAAGATTGAACTTGGTGAAGTCAATCTACAAATCAATGAACCAAGGATGGGAACTCAGGCTTAATTAAGCAAGTCACCTTTTAGCACACTCTCCAAATGGGTCGAAAAGAATGTCTAGGTTACCTATTAGGTATGGTAGATACCTGAAGGTGAACATGGAGTTTTCTTGGTAGAAGAAAATCATCCTTAACCTATGAGCAGTCGATGTTAGACATCGCTTCGGGACGCAGTAAGAAGCCAAAAAAATAAAATTGACTCTATACATCAGAATTAAGGTTGAGACTTGGTTAACTACCCGTGAGAATTGTTCTCATTGGTTGTAAAGAGTTTACAAAGAGGTAGTGGGAGCCAGGTAGAAGGTAGAGACCTTCTAGACTCCATATTGGTTTTAGAAAAGTAATCCTCAGTGATCTAGGATCAATGAAGAGGAAACCTTGAACCAATATTGATATTAAAGTCAATTAGAATTTTATTGGCTCTTGCAGCATATTATGACTTTGAAGTTTGGCAGATGGATGTAAAGGAAGGTGTTCCGGAATGAATACCTCGAGTAAGAAATATTCATGGAATAGGCTAAAGGTTTTATGTCCAGACATACTTCTGGTCTAGTGTGCATGAAAAGTCAGTGGGAGCATGATAGTCTTTTTGATGCTCTTTATTAATAACATACTGGTCATTGGGAATGATGTCAGTATATTATAATCGGTCAAAAGTAACTCGTAAGTGTTTCTCCATAAAGGATTTATGAGAGGCTTCTTTTATACTAGGTATAAAGCTTTATAGAGATATAGCTAGGAAGCTGATAGGACTCTCCTAAATCATTTCACATCAATAGCGTCTAAGAAAGGTACATGTAATTAACTATGAGATAGTTAACGTATCTTTTAGACTTGGTATTCATCTTTCAAGGAGAGTGTCTCTCCAAATGAAAGATGAGAGAGTTAGAGTGTCTAACATACCAAATACATCAGCTCTTCAGAGGTTGATGTATGCTATAATGTGTTTGAGACCTGAGATCATTTTGGCTGTAAGAGTTACAAGCCGAGTCCAGTCTCATTCAGGTGACCACCATTTGATGGTAGTCAAACATATCCTGAGGTACTTTGGAGGTACAAAGGGATAAGTTTCTTATATTTGGAGAAAGTAACTTACAAAATAAGAAAATGCATAGAGTCGGACATCTTGTTTGACCTAGATGATAGAGAGTCTACATCTGGGAATGTGCTTATTCTCTATAGTACTAAGGGAGTTGGAATAGCACCTAACTGAGATTCACTGCTAATTCAAATTGGCGCAGCAGAAGTGGCAGTGAGGATTCGTAGGTTTGTCGTTGGACTTGGAAGAGTTCTAAGATAGATGGATCCTATCCCATAAGTTTGCGATAAAATAAGGCCATAATACAAGCCAAAATGCTAAGAGGACACCAGTACTCTAATTATATTGAGAGGAGTCTCACATGACTAGAGAAATCTTGGCTGAATGAGATGTGATTATTTGTAGAAGTATTCTACAAGTAATTTAGCGGACCCACTATCTAATGCCATGATTCTAAAAGTGTTTATGAAACACAAAGAGTCGATGTGTATGAGATGCCATCAGGAATAGCACTAGAGCAAGTGGGAGATGGCCAATTCGATGGGTATAAGGACGAACTCGTAAGGCATTATATGGATGAGATCCCGGGTTCAATTCCTTGGGGGCACAGGTAACCTGAGCTGGATATGTGGGTGTGCCGGTGGCTCTGAGGTGTCATCCAGCCGGTGGACCAAGGAGTTGATGGACCCCACATAGTCCTGACACATATGTACCTTATTTACCTGAAATCACCATAAACTATAATGAGTATAAAACTCGGTAAGCATACTAGTTTTTCATATATCAAAATACAAATACATATATATACACAATGCATATGTATGATATGTCATGATAAATCAAAATCATAATCTTATCAAATCATATGTTAGGTAAGCGCTTACACATTCTTTCAAAATATATAATAAGAATACCATCACTCAACTACTACTTAGTAGGACTTCTATATCACATATCACATAATGACCCAAATGTCATCCATCGATGACATACCGTATGAGAGGAATAGCACAAGTGAGGTTTAAATTACACATAATAATGCTTATGCCCAAAGGTAAGAGCCAAACCCTCACTTTGATCATCGGTGAGTCCTCTCACATGCACCAATATGCCACCACACGAATGTGATGACTCACTCTTCTTTTAGGTACCAATAGGACCCTTTCTACATATGGAACACATAACATATACCAATCTCGAAGGAAATGCCACACATTAAGGCTCCACAAATCACATAAGGTGCCTACTAAGTAAATAGTAAGTTCAAACATTCTTAAAACACAAAACGTATCTCATGAACATTTTCCACTTCAAAAACTTTCTTTGTTAAATACATTTCATTTTGCAAGTTCACTTTCATAAAAATATGTATGTCCATGCTTAATGTCAATGCTCACATTCATAAACATATGTCTTCCACATTTCATATCAAATATACTTTGGTATAATATAAACATAAACATATTTCTAAGCACATTTACAAAATCATACATAAACAATTACTATGTTTATTGTGATTTCAGTAAAAGTCTAGTATACTTACCTCTTAACACTTTCGAGTATAAGGCTTAATTTTCCTTAACTTCTTAAAGCTTAAATTCTAAATTTCTTCTTCTTCTTCTTCTTTGTCTTCTCTTTCTCTCCCCCTTATTTCTCTCTTTTCTCACTCTAAAAGAGGTGGCTCGACCAAAATGAGTTAATTAAGGTTACAAATGTGTTTTTTTTATACTAAAAGGCTAATTTTTAGTATTTACAAATTAACCCTCAAAAATTTTAAAGTATTATAATTTAGTTCCTAAAATAAATCTAAAGTCTTGTAAATAAATCAAATACTAATAGTAAGTCCTTAATCTATACAAACACTACTAATAATAATACATAAATCAAGTATCACACACATACAATTAAAATATGTATATTTATATATATATATATATATATATATATATATTCTTATCGGTTATGGATAAGTAGTTACTATAGCACAGGTTAAGGGACCACGAATACTACTCAACTCAAGAAGACACTCTATTGATGGTTTTATGGGATATCCATTGGAGGTCTTCATTGAGTCTTATTCATTATCCAGCTTTCACTGAATACCTGTATATCTATACGAGTTTCAACTAAGCTCATGGTCTGCTAATATTAACTATCTGGACAATCTAAATATAGATATACACTGATCTATATTAATCAGTTGAACTTGACAGACCCTACGTCGATGAAAATAGATCAAGAACATATAATTCGAGAATGTATTTGCATAATGACATTTCCTAGCAACTCTTGTAACTATTTATAACTGTGTCATTATTAGTATATTAGGTCTTTGTTCTACTTCAGACAATGTTATAACTCTTTAGACTTGATTTGAACTCTTTCAGATCAATATAATATCCAAAATATTACAAACATCTTACTTTAATAAAATAATTAATAATTTAATAAAATATTTATTTATTACATAAATATAAAATTATAATATTTATACAATATTAAAATAATATATAAACACAAATTTTAAAAATTTAATAAAAGAGACTAGGTTCGAATTAAACTGACCCACCTATAATTTATATTCTTTGTGTCTTCACTATTATTTTATCTGCTTCTTATATTTATTTTCTCATCGCTAAGAATGATTTCAAATTTGAATCAACACTTTCAAATGATTAATAGCATTTATTAAGAACTTGACCACTATTTTAAGGTCTAAGGTGGAGTGCTATGGCCACGTTTTATAATATATGGCATTGGTATAAATTAATTTGGAAAGTAGTTGAATGGACTACATAGGCTCTAACAACAGTAAACTATTTACTCGTTTTTCTGATGGGTTGAACACCATCAATCATCACCATTATTTCATAATTTTCCCCTTTTTAAAAAAAAAATGTTAATGGCTCTAAAGAATTACCTAATAATTATTAGTTGAATTTAGGGGTTGAAGACCAAATCATCACTGTTTGACTAAAAATGCCCAATGGATGTAGCTTCCGCCTCCACAATGTGGGAGATGGATTGCATTTGCACGATTTTAAAACATCTTGTGGGGTAAAAATGTATTTTTAATTCTTTTTTTTATAAAAAAAAAACTTGATCACATTCATAATAATTCAGAAATGGTCAACCTTAAAATCATTGTAAAATAATAATATTTTACCAAAATGAGAAGTATAAATTTTAAAGTGCCCCATTGGATTACAAAAATCGTTTGTGGGTCCAAATTTTGTATACATGCTTGCCAATTTCACAAGTTTCATCATTTCGTTGACTTTTTAGTGCTTGTATTGTGTAGCTCCTCTATCCAGTAAGAGCTTGTTTAATACTAAATCTTCTGTGTCATTTAATTAACTAATTATAAATAACGAACAATTTTCAAGATAAAAAATTATTCCACTTACTAAACAAAATACAATTTGTAGACTTGTTTTAGTAAAGAATTTTTATCTTTATTAAATAATTAAATTATTATAAATATTTTTATTTTATTTATAAATTTTACCTTTATCCTTATTATTATATGACCCAAAAAAGTTCGTACTTGAAAATAATTATATAATATTTAATAAATAAAGATAACTAATTAATCAATAATTTATACTTAAAACTCTTCTTTAAAAAAATATAATAACGGGTTTAGCACTTTTTAGTGTTGAATTTGAGTTAAATTGGAGTCTTTTTATTTAAATGAAGGGTAAAAGAATTCCCATAAGTCAAGAGCATAAGATGTGGTCACCTCCTGCAGTAGGTAAGTGGAAGGTAAACTTTGATGCAGCTGTGGATTTAGAGTGGTTGATTGTTGGCTTGGGAATGGTTATTCGTGATACTAAGGGACAAAATTACTGGCCGAAAATTTCTCTCCTTTTACAACTGAATGTTTCACTTAATTTTTTGGCGTTGTAGCAGCTATTAATAATGGGTGGAAGCTGAATATCATTGAGCTAGACTGCTCATTGTTATTCATGCACTTAATAAGCAGTCTTTTTTAAAAAAAATGAAGGGAGACATTCTTACTTCTTTTTTCTAATCTGTTAAGAGATACGAAGGACGTGTAAGTATGGTTGCATACCATACCTATTTTCTTAAGCTATTTTTTTTCTCCGACTTCATGAATTAATAAAGATTCATTCTTCTTTCAAGAAAAAATATATTGATACCATAATGAAATATTGTAATGAATGAATTTATGTTAGTATTAATTTATATATATATATTAAAATTGAGATATGAACTGTATTTTAAAAATCCTATTTCAATATATATATATATCATTATTATTAAAAAATTGATGATTCAATAATTTTGGTTGGACAAGAATTGAGATGAATACCAAAGTGAAGAGTTATAAGAAGTTTAGAATGTGTGGGATACATATAGAAAAGTCTAGGACGTGTGGGACATAAAGGGAAAAGTGAAACGGAACTCAAAGACGTGAAGGAAGTAAGAAAACGCAGGATAGGCGCTGCCAGGGCTGAGCGCAGCGATGCCCAGGACAGCAACCCAACGCCGCAGCGTTGGGTCCTTAGCGCTGCAGCAATGGGCGCGATAATGCCTAGCGCCGTGGTGCCTAGGGACAAGCACCGTAGCGCCAGATGCGTCAGAAGTCCGTTTCTCTTCAGAAGTTCTAGTTTTGAAAAATTTTGGACTTTCAAAAAAAGTGAACTCTTACTCTAACAAAGAATAGGGTTAGTAAGCACGAAATACACCCTATATAAATACTTGTAAACCCTTTAGTTGAGATTAAGCATTAAGAGAGACTCTAAGAGAGGGGAAGAACTAGGTAGACATTAAGTGCTTGTGTGCGCTAGGGGGGAACCATCATTTAAGTGATCATTATTTATGGTAGAGCAAGAGTTCACTAAATATTAGGTCCTTTTGAGAGTTCTTCATTGGGTTTTCTTTATAATATTTCTAGGGAGTTAATAAGAGAGGTTAGGATCCTTGGATCCACCATGGACGTAGGCAATTGGCCGAACCACGTAAAATTGTGTTGTGCTCTTTTGTTGTTTGCTTTGGATTTTTTCTATTTTGCTTGATTGACAAGTTATTCCGCTGTGTAAGGAGGTTAGGGTTCTAGGCTGAACTTGAAGTTCTTCGCTTCAACATAATCTCGAGAGAGAGAAGGGCGTTTCCTCCCTCAACAATTACCAATCACTAAAATACACCGTATGATTATTAAGAGAAAATGACTGGGAATGCAACGATCAGACCACGATGTAATGATAGTTAGGCGGGCAATCGCCTTCTCGAATATGCCAGTCACGTGTGAGATGCTTGTATGTATCTACTTTTTTTTTTATAAATAAAATTACACAAGTCCTGCAATATTACATTAGAGAGAGATTAAATAGATGAAGATGATTCTCACACTCTATGTGAACACTTCTTCAACATATTACAATAAATCAAATGATTCAGTAACTTTGCTGGTTTGCTTTAATGAAATTCAATATATTCAAAAAAAAAAAAGATGATTTAGTAACTTCAACGCATATTTATCTCTTTTCAAACACTTTCGACATAGATATCATAAAAATATGAACCTATGAAGAGAGCACTCGGTTTTTCAACAAGAATGTGAAGGAACATGTGCAGATTCTGCACAAATTCCTGACCACACAATTGCAAATTGGAATCTATTATCCCATTTCTTCATGTTTATCTTTGTTACTTTCTTTTTTGGTTCTACTCTCGATCCATTTCCTTTTTTTTCTTTTAATTTAAAATTGGTGAATTTGAATACAATATTTTGATGTTAATCAAAAAATGTGATTAAAATACTTGTTCTTTTTAACATTCAATTGTACATATAGGATTTCTACTATAAAAATTAAAAAATTATTAGGACATTATACAGAAATAAGATAAGTTTATTAAAGTTTCTTGGACCCACTTCTCTTCTCTAGAGAGAACATACAACCCTATAATAGGGACAACCAACTAGGGATTAATATTATTACCTTTTTTAAGGATAAGGGAAATTTATAAAAAAAATCTATCTCACGTAGGAGGAAACCTTACCCTTACGTAGGAGGGGACAAAACAATATACTCTCACGTAAAAGGGGACAAAATATTACTTTTATATAAGAAAAGATAAAATAACCTTCTATCATGTAGGAGATAACAAAACACTACCCTCACAGAGAGGACAAAAATAATTCCTACACAGGAGAACAAAAGAAACTACCATAATATTTTCAGTATCCTTCTCCTACTATAATCAATACTTATACAACCCATTCAAATTTAAGTTACAACCAATAGCAAGGATATTAACTACCAATATAGTGACAATATTATAGTAACATGTTAGGCGCATGATAAAGCATCTGGTTTGTATCACTTTAGTGGCTTGAAGGAGCTTGTTTGCTACATCAACTGCAGGTTATTTAAAAGTGCTAATAAAGGATAAAGTTGGTGGTTTTCGATGGCAACTTGCCGAATTCCAACAGACCCAAAACTAACACTTGCTCAGATTAGCATCAATGACATATTTGGTGAATTTTAGGTCGTCGAGGGGAGTGGCAGGGAGATGGCGCTCATCTTGGTCGCATCCTAGTAAGCACTAGCGGAAAGAGAGCCGTGAACTGGCTTGGTGGAGTCTGATCGTCACACGGCGAAGACTAATGACGGCTTCAATGGCGAAAAAATGATACTTGATCGTCGTAGGTTGAGGTAGTGTGATATTGCTTATCTTGGTCACAACCCTTCAAACACCGACAAAGGGGATCCACGACGGATACTGAAAAACCGACGACACCATAAGAGACTAAACAAAAAAAATGAAGGAAAAAGGTGGAAAAAAATAAAGAAAAAACTAAACTAAAATAAGAAGAGAAAATTAAGATTAGATTAGGAGGAGTGGGATTTTGGTTGTTGGAGAGAGGGCAATCCTCTATTTGGTAAACAAATAGGATCGGTTTTGGTTTTAATGGTTAAGCGGTAGTAAGTTGAGAGAAAATAAAGTTTTTAGGTTGGCCCAACAAAAGTGCTTGATTAAAATACCTATGTTTATAAAGAATAATATGTTGTTTTCAATTGTTGAAGCGGAAGCACACAAACAAGAAATATAACTCAAGCAATATAACGCAGAATAAGAAATTAAGAAACTAAATAGAGAAATGTAGAAGAAGAACATAAAGAATTTACGTAGTTCAGTAATTTGTTTATGTCCACAGCGGATCAAGATCATTCACTCTTATTATTCAATCTCAAGACACTCACAAAAGTATGTCTTTAACAAGAAAGACTCATGAAGTAATCACTCTCTCTTACAACCAATGAGTTTTCTCTCACTAAGAATCACAAAGTATGTTTAATTAAAAGATCTCACTTTAATCACAAAGATTTGTGTTTTCTCATTAAGATTGTATTTACAAGCTAATAGATAGCCTTTATATAGGCTTTAGAATGACATAGGTTTATCCTAAACGTGTGAAAGTCATATTAAGAAGTCATTGAACAAGTAGAAGAAGAAATAGGCCGAATCAGAATAGGAAACAGCTTCCCCCGCTAAGCGCTACGATGCCCAACTCCTGGCACCACAGTATTAGGCATTCCTGCCTGGGAGCCACGACCCTGAGCACCTAGAACTGTTGCGCCCAGGTGCTGTTTTGGGCACTGTGATGCCTATAACCTGGTTCCATGACGCCTACACCGGGCACTGCCAGTTGCGTCTTTCACCTCCTTTTGCGTCCGTCTTTTATCTTTGCGTACCCAATGCATATGGCTTATTTTCTAAATCATATCCCAATAATTTTTTAATCAACTTTCTCACAAATTCCCTCATTGATTCAAAATCATTCATAAAGTAACTCGATCTCTCATTTCTGCATCTTCGGTCACCCTCACAAAGTAGTGACTCCAGTTAAGTTCTTGCATAGGATAAACTTAACCGAGGACAGTGGCTTAGTCAACATGTCAGTAGGGTGTTTAGACGACTCTATCTTCGTTAGACTAACTTCGCCACTTTAAAAAATCTCTCGAATGTAATGGAGCAGCACGTCAATGTGTTTAGACCTCTCGTGGAACAGTAGATGCTTGTTTAGGTGTATGGCACTCTGGCTGTCAGGTGTTCATATCTTCAGTAGCCATTACCTCCATGCATATGCCTTTCAACCATACGGCCTCTTTAATAACTTCACAAATAGCTATGTACTATGCCTTTGTGGTAGATATTGCAACCATATGTTGTAGAACTGATCTCTAACACACACTATACCCAAACACTATGAATACGTAACCCGTCAACGATATTTTCTTGTCTAGATTACTTGCATAATCTGAGTATATGCATCCTCTTACCATTACACTGCTATCCTCATCCATTTTATACATCAACCTATGATTTGATGTCCCTTTGAGATATCTCAAAATTCACTTTACTGCAAGCCAGTGATCCTTACCCAGATTTGTCATATATCTACTCACCACACTCATAGCCTGTGCTATATCTGGTATTGTGCAAACCATTATATACATGATGCTCCCCACAACCCTTGCATACGATACTTTACTCATCTGTAGTTTCTCATCTTCGGATGTCAGTGACTGTGCTACTAAAAGTTTGAAATACATAGCCAAAGGAGTAGAGACAGCCTTTGGATTGGACATACCAAAATTTTCTAGAATTTTGAATATATATCACTATTGAGATAAGAATATAAATTTCTTCTTTCCCTTACAATATCTATTCCCAATATTCTATTCGTTGCTCCTAAATTCTTCATCTCAAACTCGCTACTCAACTACTTCTTGAGCTTCTATATTTCTTTCAGATTCTTACATACGATCAACATATCATTGATGTATAGAAGTAAATGCATCATCCTACAACTTGTGTTCTTAAAGTACATGCATCCATCATACTTGCTCCTACTAAAGCCACAAGCCATTATAAACTCATCAAATCTCTTATACCACTGTCTTGGTGATTGCTTTAACTTATATAATGAACTTTTTAGTAAACAAGCATGATCTTCTTTTTTGGGCTTCTTATATATCATCTCTTCAAGCTCTCTATATAAACAAGATGTCTTTACATCTATCTGCTCTAGATGTATATCAAAATTTACACACATGGCTAACAAAATCCTAATGAATGTGTGCTTGAAGACTGGAGAGAATATCTCATGAAAGTCAACTTTCTTTCTCTGAGTAAAATCTTGTGCAACTAACTTAGCCTTGAATCTCATAGGCTCTATCACTGCTATCCTCTCACTTACCTTGTACACCCACTTGCACCTAATTAGTTTCTTTTGAGGTCTCTCCACCAATTTTCAAGTATTGTTCTTTCTAAGAGAACTGATTTCTTCTTCCATGACTTGCTGCCATTCGTTTTTATTTGTACTCTTTATAGCCTCACCATATGTTCTAGGCTCATTATACTTAAGAGTGTAAGCAGAATTAAAAGTATGAACAATCAAATCTGCTTGTGCATACCTAATTGATGGGTTAATCGTTCTTCTTAGTCTGTCTCTAGCTAGCTGGTATTCTTTAAGTTCCATCTTAGGAGTCCTAGTCGTTCCTTGGGTGGATTTGGAGGAACTCGTCAGTGTTCTTGATTCATTTTCAAAGATCTTATTTTTGAAGTGCTGATCTGAGAGCATATCAAATCTACTCTTAGGCTCTACTTCAACTTCTATTGACTCAGATGCTAAGTCTTCATTAGACACAAGTTCTTCTTTTTCATCCTTTTGGGAGGCTTTCAGCATTGTTGTCTCATCGAACGTCACGTTAAGGCTTATGATACTTCTTGGCAGTGTCAAGTCTTTACACCATACCTTGTATACTTTTACTCATTTGGGATACCCTATGAATACCCCTTTAATAGCTCTAGGTTTCAACTTCCCCTCCTTAACATGTACAAAGGCAGGGCAACCAAATATTCTAAGATGGTCATACTTAAGAGGATTGCCAAACTATTTCTCTTCTAGCATCTTGAAGTCAATTGCTCAGGAGAAACTTCTATTAATCAAATAAGTTGCAGTCACTATAGCTACTCCCCAAAATACCTTAGACATATTTGCATTGGTAAGCATCCATCTAACCCTTTCAAGTAGGGTCTTATTCATCATCTCAGCTATGTCATTCTACTGTAGTGTTGATCTTACCTGTTTTATGCCTTACAATCTCATGCTTGGTACAAAACCCATCAAACTCTCTATTACAAAACTCGAGGCCATTGTCAGTTCTTAACCTCTTCACCTTTTTACCAGTCTGATTCTCAATAAGAGCCTTCCAAGTCTTGAATGCATCAAATGCTTGATCTTTGCTATTCAACACATAGATCCACAGCTTCTTTGAATAGTCATCAATCAAACTGAGAAAATACCTGGCACCACCACAAGTAGCTATCTGAGCTGGTCCCCAAATACCTGGCACCACCGAGTGTATGTAGTTAAGAGTCCTCTTAGTGTTGTGCTCGCCGGTACTAAATCTCACCCTATATGCTTTCCCAAGTACACAATGCTCACAAAACTCTAATGGCTAGAACTTATCATCACCAAACACCTTTTAACTAAATAACTCCTTCAGGTTTCTCTCGCCTAGGTATGTCAGTCTAAGATGCCACAACTTGGTTTGCATATTCTCATCATCTATAGAGAATAATGCAGAACTACTCACAACTTCACTTTTAAGCACATAGACACCTTTGTGCTTCTCTCTTCTCATTACCACCATGGAACCTTTCAATACTTTCAAAACCCCTCCGTTGATCCTGATGGAACACCCATTCTGGTCTAATGTCCATAGTGAGATCAAGTTCCTCTTGAGATCAGGAATATACCTAACATTTGTCAACTCTCTCACTTGCCTATCATGCAGCCTAAGTTTAATACTACCCATTCCCATTATCTGACATGCAACGTCATTACCCATTAATACCTTACCACCACTAATGGGATAAAAATTTATAAACCAAGACTTGTGTAGGCATATGTGAATTGTACAACTAGAAATTAGAACCCATTGTTTAATATTCTTACCATCAGTAGCGACGAGTGTTTCTGCGCTGTCATAACTATCTTCATAAGCAAGCGCAGCATCCACTTTCTTCTTGTCTTGTGCTCTCTTCTTTCAAAGACTAATCGTTGTCATCTCACCTGCTACTTTCCTCAGTACTTTATCGCTTAATGATAGAATGATTATGCTGTGAACTCTTTCTTGAATGTCCATTCTTTCTGCTTCAGCCTTAGATAACTCTGGCGTCTTCTCTTCTTCACTAGATGGAGCTGTAGTCTCTTCTAATGTTGAGCCTAACCATTGGCTCACCAACAATGCCTCAACCTTCATCTTCCACAAATTGAAATTGTTCGTACTGTTGAATTTCTTTACCTCATACTTAGGTGTGACCATGTCTACTTAGAATTAAGCTTTAATACCAGTTTGTTGAAGCAAAAGCACACAAACAATATAACCCAAGCAATAAAACGCAAAATAAGTAATTAAGAAACTAAAGAGAGAAAGGTAGAAAAAGAACACACAGAATTAACGTGGTTCGGTAACTTACCTACATCCACGACGGATCAAGATCACTTACTCTTATTATTTAATCTCAAAGCACTTACAAAGTAAACATTTTACAAGAAAAGCTCACAAAGTAATCATTCTCTTTTGTAACCAATGAGTTTTCTCTCATTAAGAATCACAAAATATGTTTGATCACAAAGATCTCACTCTAATCACAAATATTTATGTTTTCTCACTAAAATTATGTTTACAAGCTAATAAAAAGCCTTTATATAAACTTTAAAACGATCTAAATTTACCATAAATATGTGAGAGTTGTATTGGAGAGTCCTGAAATAAGTGGGAGACAAAATAGGCCGAATCAAAATAAGAAACAGCTTCCCGCACTGGGCATTACGGCAACTAGCTCTTGGCACCGTAGTGCTGGGCATTCCCGCCTGGGCGCTGCGACCACCACAACCTGGCCCCGTAGCGCCCACGCCTGGGCACCGCCAGTTGCATTTTTTGCATCTTTTCGCGTCCGTCTTCGATCCTTACATATCCAATACACTTGACTTATTTTCTAAATCATATCCCAATAATTTTTTAATCAACTTTCTCATATTATTTATTAAAGTTTTCTTTTATTTTTATATTGGTAGAAGTAAGTAGTTTAGCTATATTCATAAATGATAAGAGTAATAGTTAATTTATAAAGTTAAAATATAAAATTTACATCTTAATTAATTTTGCACTTATGTCACTTATTACTTAGCTATACATATATTTCGTTGGAATTTCTAACAAATAAAGAATCCACTTAAATTTAAATTGAAATAAAATGCATCAAAACTAGTAATATATACTTGTTCCTGATCAAACCAGAAAACAGAGACACAAAAGGAAATCTACGTCGACTATAACCATTTGGTTTCTCATACATCAAAATGATGATTATCACTTTTAAAACTTTCAACATATTCTGAGAATATGAACAGTTCAATTGTCAGAATATTTTTCTTTCTTCGCTGAGAATAGCTTTAAATTTTTCTTTTACGAGTATGAACATATGCAGACTGTGCCTAAATTTTTAAACGCACAATTATTTGGAATATTATAACAACCCATATATCCTCGTTTTTTTTCTTTTTCTCTTTTTTTTTACAAATTTCTTTATAATTTACATTTTTTGGATTAATTTTTCACCCAAGTTAGAGATTTCTTTATTCGGTTAACGCTCAGCGCCTCAAAAGATACAGATAATTTGGTCACCAGGCATTTATGATAATTCATAAGCCTATTTTTCAAAAAGGACGGACTTCGAAGACGGTGACCCTTAACCAATTAGGTGGCAACAGAATATTAATTGAGCCGTAAAAACCTACTAATATCACCATCTAGATAATTACCTGAGAATAAAACTACAATTAGAAATTGACAGACTGTCCGTTTCATTGGAATTTCTAAAGGACCCCATAGAATTAAGTCAAAAAAAAGCTCAATATTCTCAATTCACATAACCAGAAAATAGATTCAAAGATGCAAATTTACACTTTTGATTTGTCCCTCTCCACTTCAGTTGCTGAGAAATGCTGGTATTTAGATGGACTGAAAATATATAACTAGCTAGCTTAATTAACACAAGCCAATAAAGTAAAATAACTTTTCCAGGGATGACAGGAACAAGAAAGACAAACGATGATATTTAAGAGGTAAAAGAGAGAACAAATCAAAAGTTGCCAATTTTTCTTTATGTTGATCCCTTTTGTATTATGCTGCTGAAACCAACCCAGCTTTCCTTGACACAGCATAGCTCTTGCTTCTTGGATATACATTTGCAGGTCTAACTTTTAAATCATCTTCAAAATCACAGGGCTTCTCTTCATCAATCCTCCCGATACCAGCGCTGTAACTCCTCGGCGTGTTGATTTTACCGTTTGTTGGAGATTGTTTCATCACTTGCTGCTTTTTCAGAAAATCCAAATCAATTCTGTTGCCGGGGCTCTTGGTGGAAGCAAATCTAACAAGCTCTCTGTAATCGTCATCGTAGCTTGATCTCGAAGAGCTGACGCTGTAACTCTTAGGCAAAACGTTAACAGGGCCTGTAGGGCAACCCATGAAGGTGTTAAAAGTAACCTTGTCTGAGCATTCAGTAACGCGCCGGATGTAAAACTCTCTGGCCTTTGCCAAAAGTTTTACGGATGCCTTCATGTATCGGGTCAGCTTATTCCCTTGTTTGTTCGCCTTCTTGTTCTTGGTGCTCATTATGCTCAGGTTTTTTCTCAGGATATTTGACTTTTGTGATTCAAAGACAATCACAGAAATCTCTTTAGAGACGAGGAGATTTAAAGAGATCAGCTGAAAAGGACTAGAAATAATGCAAATGTAGAGATGATTACAAGTAGCATCTGTGCGGAAACATAGATATTGTCTGTTATATATATATATATATATATATATATATATATACATATAATGGGTTTGCTCTCGAGAAAATTTCGAAGTACAGCGGAATTGGAGATAAAAATAAAGAACGAGAGGCAAACAATATAAAATGTTGCTTTTAAAAAGTGAAAATGTTCAGATAAGTTTTCATTTTTTTAATATATACTATATTAATTTTTTTTTAAATATTTTTGATATTTTTTATTATTATTTTCATTATTAAATAATTATCATTTTCATCCATGATATATATTAGATAAATAAAGATATATATTTTCATCCAAAAAAAAACTGAGAATAAGACAGTGATGATAACAAATAATAATGACTTGAGAGTGATGACTCACTTATTCATCCCCACTATTCCGAATTATTATTATCTTCCTTTCCTTGTGCTCTTTCCTTTTTTTTTTCCTTTTTTTCTTTTAATTCTTCATCAAAATAGTTTCCAAAATTTGAACCAACTCATAAATTACACCAACGATTCCAGCGAGGCCAGAAAAACCTTTAGATAACCTTACCACATCATTATTCCATTATTTAGTAAAATTTGTCTTATCCAACTCTTTAACTGCCAATTATGGCTGTAATTTTCATATTGGAAGACTCTACGTTATCCATTTTATTTCCTTGTTTCAAGTGTTTCTTTTTTTCTTCTTCTGAATACTCCTTTTGGGCTAACTTGGATCGTTTTCATTCATTACTTGGATTCTGATTTGGATGGTATTGGTAACTAGCTTGTTTGGTTACCACTTAATCCTTGCGTCACAGATAATTTCAGTAACAAACTTTGCTCACCCCACTTTGGCCATAATTGGTATGCCTACTTGTCAAAAAAGGTGGCTTTCTAATTAAACTCGGTCACTCTTAATTACGGAATCAGTAGCTTATTAAATTGGAACAAATCTTCTCTTAGTCTAATTTTTCATAATCTTTAAAACATTCTAAGATAAGATTATTTATTCATTTTTTCATAATTTTCGTGGTTTAGGGTCTTTTTTTTTAATTTTACTAAAAGGAGCAAAATATTCATTAAACTGGAGGAGGAAGATCCTCCAATACAACAGAAATTAATGATGGATGAATATCATCCATCTAAACAGCATCAGACAATACAAACACAGCTAATTTTGTTAAACTATGAGCTAGGCCTTTTACGGACCTAGGAATATGCCGAAGTCAAACACCATGACAGGAGTTCATTAGCTCGTCAATTTGTTGAAATGGCATCCCAAATTCTTAAATTGAATCATCACTAGAGTTCATAGCAGAAACTAATTGGAGACAATCAATCTCGACTTCAACATTAGTCACGCTTTGTTGTTGCGCCATATTAAGAAATAATTCTAAAATTATTTTAAAATAATTCTGAAATAATTTTTTTATATTCTCTTATCATATATATATGTTATTAATGTAAATTATTATTTCTTTATTTATGTTACTTTCCTATTATGTAATAAGGTTACAGCTTATATAAAAGCTCTATTGTATAGCTTTACGCTCTATTGTATAGCTTTACAATACACAGTGAAATATATTCTCTTTACATTTCTCACATGGTATCAGAACTTTAATTTTTTTACTGTCATTTTGTTTAATTAGAGATTTGTTGAAAAAAAATTTCAAAACCCGACGGAATCAACCGGAGTTTTTCAAAAAGTCGCTGGCAAATTCCGCAATCTTGCCGTCTTAGCCACCGCCCATCTCCAATTACTCAGAATCCTCCGACCATTTCAACGCCGATCCGAGGTCAGAAACCGTTGGACGCGCAGCCAGAACGCCACTGCCGCCGGCTACTGTCACTTCAGATCTCGGCCGTTTTATAACGACATGACTGACACCGCCCACACCAAACGAATCCCCCATAACCGGCCATTTAGTGTTGCCGATGACGCGCCAATCCGAGGTCAGAAACCGCCGGACGTGCCGCCAAACTTCACTGCTGCCGATTTCTTTCACTTCAGATCCCGGCCGTTATACGAAGGCCTGACCGACACCGCGTAAATCAAAATAATCCTTAGTCATCGCCGTTCAAACGCCGCAGAGTTTATCTCTATCGGAGGTCAGAGCAAGCCGGACGCGCCATCTGAAGTTCACTGGTTTCTGTTAAGGGCCTGTTTGTAAACTTTTCAGTATTTTTAGGTCAGATCATAATTTTTTATTCTTTTGGGTCTTTTTTGTAATTTCCAAAAGTTTTGGGTCATTTTTGCAATTATTGTATTTTTAGAGGTCATTTTATAATTTTCGGAGAAATCAGGGGCTATTTGGCAATTATTATATTTTGAGAGGTTAATTTGTAATTATTAAAAATTTAGGGGTTTACTTATAATTAATATAAATTTAGAGACTAGATTGTCAATAGTTAAAAAAAAAAGGGGATTTGTTTTTTGAATTTATGAATAAGTATAGTACTTCTGCTGGTTCTACTCTACTTAAGCCATGCCACATATCTGGAACATCTCAAAGTGCGGCTTTTACAGGAGCTGCTGTTACTACTGCACATGATAGTGTGAATCGTTCTCTTAATAACCTCGAATCTTTACTCCGTTTACTCCTTTTTAATTCTGGTAAACCCTTAATTTCTGCTTCTAATATTTCAAGTAATTCTTTTTGGTATTTTGACTCTACATGTTATAATCACATGACTTCTGATCCTACAATTTTCTCCTTTAAAACTCTTAATTCCTATTTACCATCTATTCAAATTGCTAATGGTTCTCTCATGAAAGTTAACCATGTTGGTCACGTGTCTTGCCCTAATCTTTCTGTATCTGACACCTTTTTTATTCTTAACATTACCTTAAATCTTTTGTCTGTTGGTCAATTATGTGAACTTGGTCTTAATGTCTTGTTTACTGCTTCTAGTTGTTGTGTGCAGGATCCAAAGACCGGTCGGACGCTTGGGACAGACCGTAAGGTTGGACATCTGTATGAACTTATATCTTTAGATTTATCCTTTCTATATCCTTCGTCTGCAACATCTACCTCTTCAGTACCTTCGTTACATCTTTGGCATTCTCGTTTGGGTCATGCGTCAATCAATCGCATCCGATCTCTAGTATCCAGTGGTCACTTAGGTATTGTTTCTGATAATAAAGATGATTGCCTTACATGTCCTTTAGCTAAACAACCAACCTTACCTTTTGATAATAGTACTATTATCTCTCATGCTCCATTTGATTTTGTACATTCTGATATATGGGGTCCTTCTCCAAATCCTACAATGGGAGAATCCAAATATTTTGTGATCTTCGTTGATGACTATTCTCGGTATACTTGGTTGTTCCTTATGAAACAACGATCCGAATTTACTAAAATTTATCGAGATTTTGCTCAGATGGTTAAAACTCAGTTCTCATGCCCTATTAAGGTTTTCTGCACTGATAATGCTATGAAGTATAGAGATTTTGATTTTCTAAATCTTTTACAGGAACACGGTACTATATGTCAAAGGTCTTGTCCTGGTACATCTCAACAAAATAGGAGAGTTGAACGTAAACACAAACACATTTTAGATACTACTCGTGCTCTTCTTATCTCTTCTTCTTGTCCTGAACGTTTTTGGGGAGAAGCTGCTTTAACCACTGTCTTTACTATTAATCGTATTCTTTCTCCTGTTATAAAGAACAAGTCACCTTATAAGCGTCTTTATGGAACTCCATCTAATTATAAACTCCTCAAAGTATTTGGTTGTGTTTGTTTTGTTCTACTTCAAAAATATGAGCATACTAAACTCGAGCCACGTACTCGATTATGTTGCTTCTTGGGATACAAGATAAAACATAAAGGTTATAGGTATTGGGATTCTATATCTAACCATCTTCGTGTTTCTCGTCATGTAGTCTTTCTCGAGCATACGATGTTTTCCTCTGTATCTAACTTTAAATCTGTGTCTCCTCCTATGTCACAATTTTTTACAAATAATTCTATTGATCTTTTTTTCGATACTTTACCTATAGATATTTCTTCTGAGTTTCATACATGTGAATCTGCTGAAACGACACTTGCTTCTGAGCCTCCTACCTCGTCTGAAGGATCTGCTCTCAACATCCCTGAGGCCTCCTCTATACCCTCTCTTCGTCGTTCATCTCGGGTAAGAGAACTTCCTATTAAACTTTGTGATTATCATTGTTTCTCTACTACCCTTTCTTTATACGAGCCTTAATCATATTCCGATGCTAGTTCTAATCCTGTTTGGCAGCAAGCAATGACAGAAGAATTGTAGGCCTTTGAGAAGTCGCATACTTGGGATTTTATTTCTCTTTCTTCTAATAAAATTGTCATTGGATGCAAATGGGTGTACAAGATCAAAACTAAATCTAATGGATCTATTGTGCGTTATAAAGCCCGCCTTGTTGCCAAAGGCTTTACCCAAGAATATGGAATAGATTTTAAAGAAACTTTTGCCCCAGTTGCTAGACTTAATTCTGTTCGAAGTTTATTAGCTATTGCTGCAGTTCGTGGTTGGACATTATTTCAGATGGATGTCAAACATGCTTTCCTCAATGGTGATCTCATTGAAGAAGTGTATATGAAGCCTCCTCCCGGTTATCCACATCCTTCAGGCAAAGTTTGTAAACTTCGTCGTGCTCTGTATGGTCTTAAACGAGCTCATCGTGCATGGTTTGCAAAGTTTAGTTGGACTATTGATGCGATATTTCTATATCATAAATTAAGTGCAAGTATACACTATCGTATGCAAGTAATAAAGAGACTAAATAAGTCGGATGTCGAACCCACAGGGATAATTCTTTCTTTTTAACCAATTACTAAAATTATATCTTCCTAATAATTATTCAGAAAAATAAAAATCTAAGAATGAATGTTAGAAATATAAAAGCAAAACACAATGCAATGAGATTTAAAGATATAGCAACGTAGAGAGAACCTAGGATTAATATTATCCCTCAATATGTTTCTAATGATTAATCCCTTAATATTTAACTCACTTAGTCTTTATTATTGATCAAGACACTAATGTATTCACAAGCCTCTTCCAAGGTCATGCAAGTATACCCTAATTTACCAAATACCTATATTCCTATGGTACTTGTAATAAATTAAGATTCATTAAGATTAGGTCTTATTGATCATACATGCCAATTAGGTATATTCCTATCCTAAGTTGAAACTTGCATATGCAACATTGAATGTTACTCTACAATCATGCATCAAATTACCTAGGTCTAAATATTATGATTCCTCTTCCGAGTTTATCAATAATATTACCAATTCATTCACCATATATTGGCCAGATATATTGAAGCATTAAACACAAGTAATTTAAATAATAAAAGACTAAGTTTATTAAATACTAAAAAGATATGGCAATTAAGCACACATATTGAGTTCAAATATTAACCCTAGAAAATAAGTTTAGCTCATGGCTACAAGAGAACAGCAGTAGAAATAATTATAAATCATGATACAATTATTAGCAAACCGATATAGACGTCGAATTGCTCTTAATTGCGCTGCCTAGGAACTCTTGATGCCGAAGAACGCCTTGTATCTCTCTCTAAAGATGCTTCAATTAAGCTCCTATTGCTCTCCAAGACTCGTGCTCTGTATTCTTGGTGCTCTTAGGTCGTCTTGGATTCATTCTTGAAGGCTGGGAACGAGTGGCTTTATATAGGGATTGATATGAGCTTGAAAATCTCAATTCTCGTCGGACTAGGACTCGTACTACCGCTGGCGCGCTATGCATCTGTCGCTGGGGCGACGCGTGAAAAAGCCTTCACCGTTGGAGCGGTGGGATATTGGCGCTGGGGCGCTGCATGAAAACGGCTTCACCGCTGGCGCGGTGACTATTCGGCGCTGGGGCGCTAGACGCGACTTAATCAGGTCGTTTTTCTTATTTCGATCACTATTCCAGCGCTGGGGCGACAATCCTTGTGGCGCTGGGGCGATGGACACATACTTTGAAAAGTTTGCATTTTAGTCCCTGTTTTCGCTCCTTTTGCGTTCTTTCTTTAAATTTCGTTCAAGTCCCTATAAATAACAATAATGCACATAAATAGCCATCTATTCTCATAAAATCATAGAATATCAATAATAAAAACATGAGAAAATATATGACAAATTTGCCCTTATCAAATTCCCCCAAACTTAAATACTTGCTTGTCCTCAAGCAATAAAATAAAACTAAGAGAGAAACAAAGGGTTATACTTGACTCATTTAACAAAACAAAACAAAATATAATAAACTAGTAAGATGATCAAAATCATTGTCTCAAAAGCTGACGAAATGGTACAAATCCTTAAGGTAGACAAATAGCTATTAACGATTCTAATTATCTTCATTTAGTCCCTCATTCTTTCTCATAAATAATCACCATGTGTGTGTGTGCAAGCAGCAAGCAAATAGCGAAAACCATACTTTGATTTACTTTATACTTTAGTTTGTACAGAAAAGATGATGTCTCGACATTTAATTTGTATAATGACACTTCCATAAGCTTGTCTTTATTACCACTCTCCACTAATGTAGAAAATCACATGTCTAGGGATCTATTTAGGACTTTACTTAGCTTGTAATGTAAGGCTAAGGTCAAGGTGGGATAAAAGGACAAATATATGAAGTTCAATTCACACCATGAACACTTAGATTTTACCTAGAAACCTCTTGATCTTCTTTTCCTTGTATTATCTCTTCCCCCAAACTTATTGTGTTCCCCATCCTTCTTTTCAATCCCTTTTTATTTTTCAAAGAATTTCTTCTTTTTCTTAAGCTGGGGGTATTTTATTTTCTCTTTTTTTTTCTTTTTTCTTTTTTTCTTTTTTTTAAATACCTCCAAACTTAGATTGACAAATATCACCCAAACTTATTTTTCTCATATCACCACAACTTTTTTTTCTTTTCAAGAGTATTTCTAAGTAAATGCAAGGTTTATGGTGTTACGGGTAAATTTTTAGATAAGTAAACTTTAAGTCTTGGGCTTGTAATGTGGTTAAACCAAAGAATGGGTAATTAGGCTCAAAATAGGGTACTAGGGATAAATATACAATAAAATGGTAGGCTAGAAAGGCTCAATCGGTCCAAAGATGGCCTAATATCATTTCCCTATTCATGTGTTTTCTAGAATTTCGCCTCAAGTAGTAACTAAAGACAAGTTCTAGAGTATCGGTCTTCGAGACTGTGGTGTACTCCCTAAAGCATAAGTATCTCTAAGTAATAGTTATAACTATTCATGCTTTAATAAGTGCTCAAAAAATTGGTAATTATAAATAAGGTCAAATTTGTTCCTAAACTTAAATAATTAAAATTGTCTCAAGTATCTATCATTCCCTAGGGATTTGTAAAAATAAATTCAACCATGTATTCTTTTTCTTATCATAGACTAATGATCATCTTATCAAAACCTAATAAAAATTAATTAACTAAAAAAAAAACTAAGTAACTAAAAAAAATTTTTAACCCACAAGAATGACTATCCAAATCATGCAGCAAAATGAACACAAGAAAGTGTTCCCACCCCCAAACTTAATTTAGACATTGTCCCCAATGTCAAAAAATAAAAAAGTGAAAGTAAGAGACTTCCCTGGTCAATTTTCGCTGCCGCGCTGACTCTCCATCGCTGGGGCGATGTTTTGGCGCTGCCGCGGTAATAGTCTGTCGCTGCAGCGCTGACGGATGATTTCTGCACAGTTACTGGAATTTGCGCTGGCGCGATGGTGCTTGTACCGCGGGGGCGGTGGTGCTCAATTTTCTTGTCGCTGCTGCGCCATGTTATGCCGCTGGAGCGCTGAAATTCTTGGTTTTTTTTTTTTTTTTTTTTTTTTGTTTTTTTTTTTTTTTTTGTTTTTTTTTTTTTGTTTTTTTTTTTTTTTTTTTTTTTGTGCTGAAAAAGAAAAGAAGAAAAATGATAATATTAATAATAATAATACTTATCTTGGGTTGCCTCCCAAGTAGCGCTTGATTTAACGTCGTCGGCTTGACGTGATGCTACTCTATGGCTCTTTCATGGTGATTGAAGATTGTTGATGATCGAAATTTCCTCCCCAATAATGTTTTACTCGTTGTCCATTGACTTTGAAGGGTTGATTGGTTTCTGTATTTTCCAATTCTATTGCTCCATGTGGATATACTTGAAGTACTCGAAATGGTCCAGACCATCTTGATTTTAGCTTTCCTGGAAAGAGTTTTAATCTTGAGTTATAGAGCAATACCAATTGTCCTGGTGAAAAGTTCCGGGAACTTATCCTTTGATCATGCCATCGTTTGGTCTTCTCTTTGTAGAGCTTCGCATTCTCGTAAGCTTGAAGTCGAAATTCATCCAAAGCATTGAGTTGAAGTAATCTTTTTTTTCCAGTTGCTAGTGCATCAAAGTTTAATGCTTTGGTGGCCCAGTATGCTCTGTGCTCAAGTTCTACCGGGAGGTGGCAGGCTTTACCGAAGATGAGTTGATAAGGAGACATTCCAATGGGTGTCTTGTATGCCGTCCGATATGCCCATAATGCGTCATCTAATTTTGCAGCCCAATCTTTTCTGTTTGGTCGCACTGTTTTCTCTAAGATTCGTTTGATTTCTCTATTTGATACTTCAACTTGTCCACTTGTTTGAGGGTGATATGCTGTGGCAATTTTGTGATTAACCTCATATTTATGTAGAAGGGTAGACAAGTATTTATTGCAGAAGTGTGACCCTTCATCACTGATGATTGCTCGAGGAGTGCCGTATCTTGTGAAGATATTTTTGCGAAGAAATTTAAGTACCACCTTAGCATCATTAGTTGGAAGTGCTGTTGCTTCTACCCATTTTGAAACATAATCGACAGCCACCAAGATGTATTTTTGTCCGTTTGATGGTGGGAAAGGTCCCATGAAATCAATTCCCCATACATCAAATATTTCAACCTCTAGAATGCTCTGAAGTGGCATCTCTTGTTTCTTTGAAATGTTCCCTACCCTTTGGCATTTGTCACATTTGATGGCATAGAGGTGTGCATCCTTAAATAAGGTGGGCCAGTAGAATCCACTCTGTAAAACTTTAGCTGCAGTTTTATCGCCTCCAAAATGTCCTCCATATTCGCTTCCATGACAATGATGAAGAATGCTTTCCGTCTCTTCATATGGGACACATCGTCTTATGATTTGATCGGCACATTGCTTGAATAGAAAAGGTTCATCCCAATAGTAGAACTTTACGTCATGTAAGAACTTTTTCTTTCTCTGCCAGGAAAGGTTAGGAGGAAAAATACCACTAACAAGAAAATTGACAAAGTCAGCATACCAAGGTACCTGGAAATGTTGGGCTGTCAAAAGTTGTTCGTCTGGAAATGTTTCATTGATGGACCTCTCCTTGTTGTATGTTCCTTCTAGTCGAGAGAGGTGGTCAGCAACTTGGTTCTCAGTGCCTTTTCGATCCTTGACTTCTAAATCAAACTCTTGCAGTAACAATACCCACCGAATTAATCTTGGTTTTGCATCCTTTTTGGTGAGCAAGTATTTGATGGCAGCATGATCGGTGTATACTGTTACTTTTACACCAATGAGATAAGATCTAAATTTATCAAAGGCAAACACTACTGCTAATAATTCTTTTTCTGTGGTAGTGTAATTGCCTTGTGTTTCATTTAAGGTTTTGCTGGCATAATAGATGGAGTGAAATATCTTGTCTCTTCTTTGGCCTAGTACTGCTCCTATGGCTGTGTCGCTAGCATCGCACATGAGCTCAAATGGAAGACTCCAATCAGGAGTGATGATGATAGGAGCAGTTGTAAGTTTCTTCTTTAAGGTTTCAAAGGCTTGTAGGCAATCTTGATCAAAATTGAACTGCGCGTCTTTCTCAAGAAGGTTGCAAAGGGGTTTGGAGATTTGGGAGAAGTTTTTGATGAATCTTCTATAGAATCCTGCATGGCCAAGAAAGCTCCTAACCCCTTTGACATTGGTGGGGGGTGGCAGTTTTTCTATAGTGTCAATTTTTGCTTTATCAACTTCTATCCCCTTAGCAGAAATTTTGTGTCCTAACACGATACCTTCTTTTACCATGAAGTGGCATTTCTCCCAATTGAGTACCAGATTTGTCTCTTCACATCTTTTTAACACATAAGCCAAGTGTTCCAAGCATTGATTAAAAGAATCCCCAAAAACTGAAAAATCATCCATAAACACTTCTAGGAAGTCTTCTACTATGTCCGAGAAGATTGCCATCATGCATCTTTGAAAAGTAGCTGGTGCATTGCAGAGTCCAAATGGCATTCTTCTGAAGGCAAATGTTCCGTATGGACATGTGAAGGTGGTCTTTTCTTGATCTTCAGGAGCTATGACTATTTGATTGTAGCCAGAATATCCGTCTAAAAAACAATAGTATTCATGTCCAGCAAGTCGATCCAGCATTTGGTCAATGAAGGGTAATGGGAAGTGATCTTTTCTTGTGGCTTTGTTGAGTTTGCGATAATCCATGCATATTCTCCAGCCTGTGATGGTACGTGTTGGTATCAATTCATTGTTATCATTGGTTACCACCGTGAATCCTCCATTTTTTGGTACACATTGGACTGGGCTTATCCATGAACTATCTGATATTGGGTAGATGATTCCAGCATCGAGCCACTTGATTATCTCTTTCTTTACTACGTCCTTCATGATTGGATTCAGCCTTCTTTGTTGTTCGATGGTGGGTTTGTGTCCTTCCTCCAGTAAGATTTTGTGCATGCAAAAAGAAGGACTGATTCCCTTGATGTCGGCGATGGTCCACCCTATGGCAGATTTGTGCTCCCTTAAAATTCTTAGTAATTTCTCTTCCTGTTGCTCATTAAGATCGTTAGAAATAATAACTGGAAGAGTTGAAGAGTTTCCCAGAAATGCGTACCTTAGATGATTTGGAAGAGGCTTAAGGTCTAACTTGGGTGGTTCTTCTATGGAGGGTTTTGCGCGTGCCTCTGGTGTTGTCGGATTATCTAATGATTCCAAGTTGAGTTTAGAACATTCATACCTTGGCTGTTTGTTAAGCATGCTTACGTACTCCTGTGCATCATGATTCTCTGCTTGTTCTCCATTGATGATGGCATCTTCTAAATGATCTTGAATGGAATAAATGTTGAAGACCTTTCGAACCTCTTGATCTATTTCATCGGGGCTCAGATTGTCATCAATATCATTGGGGAACTTCATAGCCTTGAGAACATTAAAGGTCACTTCTTCATTTTGGACTCTCATGGTGAGTTCTCCTTTTTGGACATCTATTAATGTCCTTCCAGTGGCCAAGAAAGGCCGGCCTAAGATAATGGGGATTTCACGATCTTCTTCCATGTCTAGTACAATGAAGTCTGCTGGGAAAATAAATTTATCAACTTTAACTAGGATGTCTTCAATGATTCCTTTAGGATATGTGAGAGAGCGATCTGCTAGTTGAAGAGTGATATTTGTTGGCTTAGCTTCTCTTAATTCCAGTTTATTGTAGATACTTAATGGCATGAGATTTATGCTGGCTCCAAGGTCACATAGTGCTTTTCCGAAGTCATAGTTCCCTATTTTGCATGGTATGGTAAAGCTTCCTGGATCTTTGAGCTTTGGAGGTAGCTTTTTCTGTAAGATGGCACTACATTCCTCCGTCAAGGCTACCGTTTCAAAGTCATCTATTCTCCTTTTCCTTGATAGAATATCCTTCATGAATTTAACATAGCTCGGCATTTGCTCCAGTGCATCTGCAAAAGGAAGATTAATATGTAATTTCTTAAAAACATCAAGAAATTTGGAAAATTGCTTATCTAATTTTTGCTTTTGTAGCCTTTGAGGGAATGGTGGTGGATGGCGGTATATTGGCTCCTTTGATGGTTGTATGTTGTTTTCTTTCTTCTTTATTGAGGTTTCATCTTTCCCTTGTGTGATCTCCTCGTCTTCCTGTGCTTGTTGTGTTGAGGTTATGTTATCTTGCAATTCTTTTCCGCTTCTTAGTGTGACAACCTTGCAGTGTTCTCCTTTTGGGTTGGCTTCAGTGTTGCTTGGTAAAATTCCTGGAGGGCGATTGTTTATTGCTGTTGCGAGCTGCCCTACTTGATTTTCCAAGGCTCTAAGTGAAGTTGCTTGACTTTGAAAGAGTGCATCTGTTTTCTTCATGTATTGCAGGAGCATGTCTTCAATGTCTGGTTTCTTCTCTTGCTGAATTTGCGTTTGGAAGCCCGAAGGAGCTTTAGAATGCTGTCCTTGATTATTGTTACTCCATGAGAAGTTGGGGTGATTTCTCCATCCAGGATTGTAAAAATTTGAATTAGGATTGTTGCGGTTGAAGTCCCCTACATATTGAGCAGTCTCCATGCATTGTCCATTAGCATGATTGCTTCCACAGAAATCGCAAGTGATGGGTTGACTCTTGATAGCATTAACTCCCAAGTTGCTTAATTGTTTGGTCAAGAGGTTGACTTGGGCAGATAATGTAGTCAAAGTGTCTACTTCATGTAGTCCAGCGATCTTTCTTGTGGTTGACCTTTCAGTGGGCCATTGATAGGCATTGGACGCCATCTCATCTAGTAGATCATAAGCTTCATCGGTGGATTTGTTCATGAGTGCTCCTCCAGCTGCAGCATCTACTATCATTTTGAATTGACCGGCTAATCCATTGTAGAATGTTTGTACAAGTAACCACTTCGGAACTCCATGATGAGGACATTTTCTTTGCATATCTTTGTATCTCTCCCATGCCTCATATAGAGATTCTCCATCTAGTTGTAGGAATGATGTGATGTCGTTCCTCATCTTGGCAGTTTTAGCAGGTGGAAAGAATTTGGCGAGGAACTTTTGTGCAAGATCATCCCATGTAGCTATAGATCCAGATGGAAGTGATAACAGCCAGCTCTTTGCCTTGTCTCTCAAGGAAAAGGGAAACAATCTTAGTCGAATTGCATCATCGGACACCCCATTGTATTTAAATGTGTCACATATCTCCAAGAAGTTGATAATGTGCATGTTTGGATCATCATTGGGCAATCCTCCAAATTGTACTGAATCCTTAAGCATTTGAATTGTGCTTGGCTTGATCTCGAAGTTATTAGCTTGAACAGTTGGTCTTTGAATGCTTGAATGGATTCCATTCACTAAGGGAACAGCATACTCCCTTAGTGGTCTTCCTTCATTATTGGGTGCAATTGGTACTTGATCTTCCATGGTGTTGACTTGATTTTGCTCTCTTCTAATTCTTCTTAAAGTTCTTTCAATCTCTGGATCAAAAGCAATCAAGTCTTCACTTTTCGATCTTCGCATGTACCTCGTAACAAAGAAAGTAAAACTAAATTAAGAAAAATAAAAATAAAAAAAATTCTGAATTAAAAACTAGAAAGATTGGTATTAATATTGGTGAAAAAGTAGATAATTATCCCCGGCAACGGCGCCAAAAACTTGATGCGATATTTCTATATCATAAATTAAGTGCAAGTATACACTATCGTATGCAAGTAATAAAGAGACTAAATAAGTCGGATGTCGAACCCACAGGGATAATTCTTTCTTTTTAACCAATTACTAAAATTATATCTTCCTAATAATTATTCAGAAAAATAAAAATCTAAGAATGAATGTTAGAAATATAAAAGCAAAACACAATGCAATGAGATTTAAAGATATAGCAACGTAGAGAGAACCTAGGATTAATATTATCCCTCAATATGTTTCTAATGATTAATCCCTTAATATTTAACTCACTTAGTCTTTATTATTGATCAAGACACTAATGTATTCACAAGCCTCTTCCAAGGTCATGCAAGTATACCCTAATTTACCAAATACCTATATTCCTATGGTACTTGTAATAAATTAAGATTCATTAAGATTAGGTCTTATTGATCATACATGCCAATTAGGTATATTCCTATCCTAAGTTGAAACTTGCATATGCAACATTGAATGTTACTCTACAATCATGCATCAAATTACCTAGGTCTAAATATTATGATTCCTCTTCCGAGTTTATCAATAATATTACCAATTCATTCACCATATATTGGCCAGATATATTGAAGCATTAAACACAAGTAATTTAAATAATAAAAGACTAAGTTTATTAAATACTAAAAAGATATGGCAATTAAGCACACATATTGAGTTCAAATATTAACCCTAGAAAATAAGTTTAGCTCATGGCTACAAGAGAACAGCAGTAGAAATAATTATAAATCATGATACAATTATTAGCAAACCGATATAGACGTCGAATTGCTCTTAATTGCGCTGCCTAGGAACTCTTGATGCCGAAGAACGCCTTGTATCTCTCTCTAAAGATGCTTCAATTAAGCTCCTATTGCTCTCCAAGACTCGTGCTCTGTATTCTTGGTGCTCTTAGGTCGTCTTGGATTCATTCTTGAAGGCTGGGAACGAGTGGCTTTATATAGGGATTGATATGAGCTTGAAAATCTCAATTCTCGTCGGACTAGGACTCGTACTACCGCTGGCGCGCTATGCATCTGTCGCTGGGGCGACGCGTGAAAAAGCCTTCACCGTTGGAGCGGTGGGATATTGGCGCTGGGGCGCTGCATGAAAACGGCTTCACCGCTGGCGCGGTGACTATTCGGCGCTGGGGCGCTAGACGCGACTTAATCAGGTCGTTTTTCTTATTTCGATCACTATTCCAGCGCTGGGGCGACAATCCTTGTGGCGCTGGGGCGATGGACACATACTTTGAAAAGTTTGCATTTTAGTCCCTGTTTTCGCTCCTTTTGCGTTCTTTCTTTAAATTTCGTTCAAGTCCCTATAAATAACAATAATGCACATAAATAGCCATCTATTCTCATAAAATCATAGAATATCAATAATAAAAACATGAGAAAATATATGACAAATTTGCCCTTATCAACTATTCTTCAGCATGGTTTTCAGTCTAGTCCCTATGACTCAGCTCTTTTTGTCCGTAAGACAGCACAAGGTTGTGTTCTCCTACTTATCTATATTGATGATATGATTATCACAGGTGATGATCTTCTTGGTATTTCCACTCTCAAGAACTTTCTTCAGCAACATTTTGAGATGAAAGATCATGGCAACCTTAGTTATTTGCTTGGCCTTGAAGTACTATTCGACTCTACTGGGTATTATCTTTCTCAGGCTAAATATGCATCCGATCTACTTGCTAAAGTTGGGTTGACAGACAGTAAGACTGCCTCCACTCCTCTAGAGCCTAATGCCAAACTCTGATCCTCTGATGGTATTCTTCTCAGTGATGCTATCCTTTATCGTCAATTGGTTGGTAGTTTGGTCTACCTTACAGTTACTCGCCCAGACATTGCTCATGTTGTTCATGTTGTGAGTCAGTTTATGGCCGCTCCTCTTACCTTTCATTATGCAGCAGTTCTTCATATCTTACGTTATCTTAAAGGTACACTTTTTCACTGTCTTTATTTTTTGGATCACTCTCCTCTTATATTACGAGTTTATGCTGATGCGGATTGGGCAGGTGATCCTACGGATCATAGATCAACTACTGGATTTTGTCTTTTCTTGGGTGATTCTCTTCTTTCGTGGAAAAGTAAGAAACAGACAGTTGTTGCTCACTCGAGTACTGAAGCTGAATATCGTGCTCTTGCAGATACTACCCAAGAAATTGTCTGGCTCCACTGGCTTCTTGAAGATATAGGTATTTCTCATACTAGAACTATACCTCTTTATTGTGACAATCAAAATGCTATCCAAATTGCCCACAATGATGTGTTTTATGAGCGGACTAAACATATTGAAACAGATTGTCACTTTGTTCGGCAACACGTTTCTCAAGGCACTATCATGCTTCACTCTATCTCATATGAGGAGCAATCTGCTGATATTTTTACCAAATCTCTTCTTCCGCACCGTTTTCATGCTCTAGTCTCCAAACGCAAACTTACTTCTATTGCGCCATCTTGAGTTTGAAGGAGAGTATTAAGGAATAATTCTGAAATTATTGTGGAATGATTCTAGAATAATTCTTTTATACCCTCCTACCATATATACATGTTATTAATGTAAATTATTATTTCCTTATGTATGTTACTTTCCTATTATGTAATAAGGTTACAGCCTATATAAAGGCTCTATTGTATAGCTTTACAATACACAGTGAAATATATTCTCTTTACATTTCTCACACGCCAATTACAGTCCTCGAATAATGGCCATCGCCTTCACCGCCTCCATCGATAAGAAGGAAGTATTTCTTGAAGCTGCACATATCAGAACCTGACCATGGTGATCCAAAAAACAATTCTTAAACTAATCAAACCATTTCCTCAATCTAGTGTTGCGTTCGTATTCAATTTCAAAGCACCACAAGCTGGTGGTTTCCATCATATAGGCTCCCTTGCACAGGGACAAGACAGAGGAGCGTTAGCCTTATAGAATTCCAAGATATAAGCCTCAACCCAGTCAGTTATTGTCGTTATATCTGTCAAGACCTCATTTTGTATGAAGGAATTTCTTCGAAACTAACATCTCCAAAACATTATTGATCATCTTTCAAGCTCTTTTGCGCAGATAAGAATCGCAAACAATCAATAGCCATGCTAGAAAAGGAGACTCGATTGAAAAATAATATTCATTCCATAAAGAAACAAGCAGCCTGTATCTTCTTCAATGTCTTAGAGAACCACAATGCATAAATAGCTATTTCTTGACATGAGTGGAGCAAATGGCAAGTAACTTCCACCTCAATACCGTGACTCTTTAGATTAGCAAAAGCGGGCTACCAATTGTGGGTTACTTTCCATAAAAAGATTATTATCTTTGAAGGAATGTTAACGCGTCAAATATTTTCCACCAATTCTATAAGCCAGATGAAAATAAAGAGCCAGAAAGACAGTTAAGGCGCGAAACCAATCGATATCCACTTTTAACAATGTAATGGCCTCTCATGTCGAAGTGCCAGATTAGCTTCTCACCATCACCCACCCATAGCCTTAAGTCCATATAGAGCTCCCCAACCGTGGTAGTTTGTGGTAGCCTGTAAGGGAATAACGATTCAAAGGAGTATAGACATGGCAGCCAACTATCATAATATACTAACAACTTAGATGCATTGCCAATTCTCTATCTCAAACTAGCTTTAATGATTTGTCTACCCATAATAAGCTTCACCATAAATAAGAGGAGGATTACTTTAACAACTCTGTAACGCCTGGGCTACCAAGGAATTAGGAGAATGGATCAAATGTTATCCCTATTAAGTGAATAAAGATTGATAAAACACATCCAATTTAACCCTAATCCACCTAGCCCTTTGTGCATATAAAGAACTTTCCATTTGTACTAGTGCAATTTTGGCTTGTTATGAAACCCACCCCACCAAAATCGAGCATTAAGCTAGTGCAGTTCATTAAGTAAGGACTTTGAGAATCAACAAAAGACTCATATAGTAAGATGGAATAGCTTGACCACTTCTATAAGAAGTATTTCATGATCTCTTGCAAAAAAAAGTGATGATTTCCACTCTTTTAGCTGATTTCATACCCTTTCCCTTATTTAACTAAAAGGTGTCTTCCTACTCCTTCTGGAATAACCTAACAACCCCAAATACTTATCATATTGTTGGGAGACTTGTCCTTGCTGATGTCTTTCCTACTAGAGAGACTAAAAATGAATTGATGAATATAAATATATTTGTCAATTTTGATTCCTTCATCTTTTCATACAATGACCTTTGTAAACATTTAAAATTAGTTATATTGTTATTGCCATATCATAATGAAAGGAAAATAAAAATATAAATAAAAAATAATAATACTCACATTATATGCATCTGTATACAAGTTACGTTTAAAGGTATTAAGTACATGATATACTTATAATCCTGTTTCTGTAACTAAGAGCGTACTCTCTTCCAAATATTTTATCCTTGTATATGACTTCTTTTACTTTAGTGAAAAGACATTTATCAACTAAAGTTTTAAAAATCAAAAGTTATGGGCATTTCACAGAGTTATATTTTGCTTCTTGTTTGGTATTCCTCCTAAACCTTTGTAAAAGGTTAAGAGTAGCATTTTTTTTCTTCTTAGGAGTATTGACAACTTATCAAACAATGCACATCAATCGTTACATGAGAAAACATGCAAACTATAGTTTAATTTGATTAGGGACAACTTGTTACACAAGGCATCATTATTGTAATTGCTTGCGAATTGCTTCTATGCTATATAAATGCAAACATTAGTAAGTTTATTGGAAAAGAAAATTGATGAAACCAAACAAGAATGGACACATATAAATACAAACCATATGTAAATGCACACTGTTTATTATAAACACAATAAGCCTTTCATCAATTACGTCCATCATGAAAACACCATGTTCCACATATGTAAAAACTTTGTTTGTTTTAAATTTACCAATTCATTAGGAGGGGATAGCTTGTTAAGGGTCTTCTTTACAGTTTTTTTGGGGTGTTCTTGTTGATGTTTTTCCAAGCTTCTTGTTCTTTTTGTCACCCCAAAGAAAATAAGTTAATTAGTTAATAACAATGTAATGAAATTATTCCTTGAATTGATAGTTTTAGTTGCTTAATTCACTTATACTAGATACATTTTCATTTGCCAAGTTAGCGTCTATATCCAACTTCTTAAAAACTAATATCTTATTGGAACTGTCTTCCTCTAAATATTTCATTTCTTTGAATATTTTCTTCTATATCATCCAATTTAACACATACTATTGCTAATTTCTTTTCATATGTCAACCTATTTATCTCTAACAAGTAATCATCAGCAAGTGTGTTGAAATATATATTAATGGTTATGTACTTGCCTACTCCCTAAAAATGGTCAGAAGTAGGTTTCCTTCCTAAAGAGGAAGCCAAAATGCCATTAATCCCTTCAAATTTGGGTACACCATTCTATGCTTCACTTTCAAGATCATCCTATAATAACAATCAAGAAAATATGTAATTAGTAAAATAAAATAACATAAATAATATTACAAATTTATCCATGTGTTAAAAGTAAAATAAAAGTTAATGAATAATATAATTTTAGTCACAACTGGTAACACTTGTAGTGTGTAGCTTCCATTTTTTTTTCTCCTTTTTACTGTTTACCATGTTATGCTCATGTCAAGTTGAGTCTCTAACAAACCAATCTCCTACATTTAATAATTAAAAATATAGAAATCAAATTCCTGTAACAATTATTGAAATGAAGGTTTTACATGGGAAGAAGGTCTTACTATCTCTCTAATATGTCTAATATATCCCTTCCGACCTAAGATGTGATCGTACTTGTTAGACTTCCTTTTCATTTAAGATGTTTCCCAAACTTTCTAAAAAGCAAAACACAACCACTAAGTTTTAAGAACATTAAAACTTATTGAATAATAAGATTTAATACATTTACCATAAATTCATTACTCAATCTCGATTCTACAAATACCTTCCAATCATCTTATTTTATCCACTTGTACTTAATGGGTGACTTTTTTCATTTTTTTTTTTTCGTTTTGTATGGTAAAATGTAGTCAAATGTTAAACAATATCTAAATGCCTGATGGGCCATTCCCATGGAATGTAAAACTTGTTTCTTATTGTGAGAATTGACCTCAAAATAAGACTATCAAACATAAAATATATTAGAGTATTTAAATGACAAAAACTTGTTAAAGATTAACAGTGATTTGAAAAAAAAATTAGGACAACTAAAAATAACTTGATGTAAAACTAATGACAAACAGATCAAATGAGCTAATTTTGTGCACAAGTAATTGTCTATTTGTGTGTTTGATAGAGAGAGAAAAATATAGAAATCATATTTGTTGGGGTGCAGTTCTAAAACGTATTTAACTGGGCGCGTGTATGCATGTTTGCGTGTCCATTATTTATAAATACATATACGTGTATCTCATATATTATATATGCACAACGAAAATTGAAAATTTAATTTCCTAAACAATGAACACAATAAATTTTATATTTTATTACACTAATAAAATTAAATAGATATTAATTATATTAATACCAAAATTGAGAATAATCACCTGACAAACATTTGAAATGGTATAAGTTAGAGTACCGCATGAAATGGACCCGTTGGCAATTTCAAGACTCAACGGGATGAGCTTGAGTCACTAGAATAACAGTTTTATTTTTTAGCACTAATTAAAAATTTAAACCATTTATATTAACCTTTAATTTATAGTTTAACACTTTAACTATTAATATTAGCTAAATACTTTAACTAATATATTTATTTTTAAGTAATAAAAATTATTTTTTTAATACAACTCCTGTATAAATAAAATAATTTCTCTTATTACTCTTTAATGGCCGCCAATATAAGAACAAAAATTACAAATTTAACTAATCAATTCTTGAAAATAAAACTTATCTTTTGTTCTTTGGAGTTGAAGAACCATTTGCTCCCTTTCCTCGCAATAAATGAAACAATTTTCATTCTCATTCTCAAGTAAATGGCCGGCTACACTTTCTTTTTTTGTCTAACCCCAAAAAACACATTTGTTTCATTTCACATTATATAGCTTTAAGATTTAATAAATAATTAATAAAGTAACTAACTCAAGTGGTTAACTCTTAAATATAATTACTTTATTAATAACTTAACAATAAAGTTATGAAATATCTAAGCTTCAATCTAACCTTAATTAATACATTAATCTAGGTTAAATTAATTTAAAGTAGTTAGATATTTTGATTAACTTAATCCTAGTTAATTATTAATTTAGGTTAAGTTAAGGTTTATTTAATCATTAAATAAACTAAAATATCTAATTAACTTAATTTAATGGTTAACTTTTAACAATAATTAAGTTAGTTATTTTTTAACAATTAAATAAATAAATTGATTATTTAATAATTAAATTATCAATTAAGTAAAATTACCCTTAAACCTTTGCTTAGTTACTAAATTAACCTAAAGTGAGTTCCACCTAATCACACACTTGAGTAAACTCAACCGAAAGCTTACCATGTACCATGTGTGATTATTTAATTGATCAACAATAATTGTCAACTAATTAACGTACTTAACACTTAAATCTTGACATGCGCGCATCTCGAGGGTGTCTGAAATAAATATTCAATTTTACTAAAAATTGACTAGATTGAACATTTCAATTTAGTACGCTGCCTTAGTGCACAACGAGTACACTTCATATAGACTCCTTAGGTCCATGTCCGATTCGTCAAATAAAACTATTCTATGAGTTCATAACTGATGCCCTATACACACGTCACAGATATTACAAATCAGCGCATTAGACCATACAGCTAAGGTGAAAGCGCATACGTATAATTCTTCCATCATCTATATCTTAGAAGAGCTGGGATATAAATCAACACCGTCAAATCCCCATGTGCTAAACCATGAACTTATCTCCAAATTTGTATTTTAAGAAATAATATCCACAAACGCCTTTGCGATATTGTTTGCCCTACAAAAAACTCAGTTTCGGGGTTTTGTACTTTTTGCCAAAAGATTTTTTAAAATACAATTCTTGGAGCATCTGGATATATAACCCCCCCTATAGGAGCTAACGGATTCTATATCTACACATACCAGACTCCATGAGTATCAGATCATACTCAGCGACACGTAGCGATCAGACCATGAAAGGTCTCTAACACCATAGAACCAAAGTATGGTGGATCCCTTACAAACTCACTATGGCACTCAGGTCAAAGGACTATATATACTACTTAACTCAAGAGGACTCACCATTGACGACTTAATAAGATATCTATTGGCGTCCTAGTGAGTTTATTTAGTATCCAGTTCTGACTGGATACCTGCATAAATGGACTGTATATCTTAAATATATATCACTCCCTGTTGTAGACAGAGAGAGTTATCATAAATATATTGAGAATAGTCCTTTATGTTTATATGATAAAGATAATATTTTTCTTACTGAGTGTCAGGCAACGAATGGCCATTATATATTTAATACGACAAGAAATGTCTTGAATATCTACGTAAACAGAATGAATAGTAATTTTGAAAACTTTGAATAATAAAGAACAGTGGCAAATAAAATTAGGTCATGTAGTCGGGAGATGACCATTCCATTTGGTTAAAGGATGGTCGTATACTTGATCTAGCTATAAAATCTTAACTAGTTTATGAATTCTGAATTTAAAGGAAGATAACCAAATCCTTGTGTATGTGTTTGACACCGGGCTACTAATTTATTGGAATGTTATATGGTAATATATTTAGTCCGATGAATTATACTGTCATAGGTGGATTTCGATACTTTATTGTCTTTATCATAATTTGTCATAATACAGACATATGTTTCTAGGAAAGTCCACTTATGGAGATATTTATTTATTAATTCGTCATCAATTAGATGTTCAGTATCCAATCCTGACTGAATACATGCATGCTTATATGAGCTCTAAGCTCATGGTTAGCTAAGAACAACCATCTGTACCCTACATATATAGTCATACACTGATCTATATAAAATAGATTCACTAACAACATGTATCAATGAAAATAGATCAAAAACATAATGTTTAATAACATACTTGCATAATGACATTTCTTAGCACCTATTGCAACTCTTTGCAAGTATGTCATAACTAGTAGATCTTCAGGTCTTTGTCCCCTTTCAGACAAGGCTTTAACTTCTTAGATATTGTTGGATCTTTATAACTTACTAACTCTTTAGCAGTGCTAACTATTAGCATTTATAACTCTCAGCGTTGTTAACTCTTAACACTGGTCTAAACTCCTTTAAACCAGATCTAAACTCTTTCAGATCGTATCTAAATACCTTCAGATCATACAATGTCTGTAATGTTACAACCATTATACCATATACATATTTAATACTAACAATTATTTAAAATATTTATTATATAAATATTAACAATTAATATTGTACAATATTAAAATGTCACGTAAGTACCAGCTCCAACAATATCATCACTTATTGTTGCGATAACAAAGACAAGTGCTCAAATATTTATGCGTACTACTTTTAGTTGGTATATAATGCTAGAGAATTCCTATATGTGCCTCTCTTTGGTTTTAATGTATAATGGCTAACTTTTACTTGGACGGATATTATTGTGGTAAGTTTCTTATGCATTAATGTTAATACAAATGTAAAGATAAAATTAAAAGAAATTCCTAAAACACAATAATAAGTTTATACATGAAACTATTGTTGGAGCTGGTGCTCACGTGCCATTCCAATATTGTATGAATATTAATTGTTAATATTTATACAATAAACATTTCGAATAAAGATTGTTAATATCATATTAATATGGTATAATGCTTGTAACATTAGAGACATTGTTTGATCTGAAAGAGTTCAGATCTGATTTAAAGGAGTTTAGATCAGAAATAATAGTTATCAAAGGTGAGAGTTATAAATCCTACGAGTTAGCACTGTTAAGAGTTAGCAGGTTATAAGAGTCAGCGAGGTCTAAAGAGTTAGAACCTTGTTTATAATGGGACAAAGACCTGAGAGTATACTTGTAATGATATAGTTGCAAAGAGTTGCAATAGGAGTTAAGAAATATCATTATGTAAGTATGTCTCAAAGATAATGTTCCTGATCTATAATCACCAATGCGGGTCTATCGGTGATTCACTTTATATAGATTAGTGTATGTCTATATCTGACTGGTTCAGATAGTTGTTCTTAGCTGACCATGAGCTTAGAGCTTGTATAGGCATGCAGGTATCCAGTCAGGACTGGATACTGAACAGACTTATGAGGACCCCAATAGATATCCTATGACACCGTCAAATGAAGGTCCTCTCGAGTTGAGTAGTATTCGTGGTCCTTTGACCTGAGCGCCACGGTGGTCTTATGAGTGATCCATCATGCTTTGGTTCCACATATGTCAGAGACCTTTCATGGTCTGACCGCTATGTGTCGCTGGGTATGGTCCGATGCTCATGGAGTCCGGTATGCGTAGATAAGGGATCCGTCAGCTTACGTAGGTAAGTTGTATATCCGATGCTCTGAGGTTGTATTTCATAAAGTCTTGTGGCCACAAGCATAAACCCGGGAAAAGAGTTTCCCACAGGGTTAAACAATATAGCAAAAGTGTTTGCGTATATTGTTTATCGAGATACGAATCTGGAGATAAGGTTATGGATGAGCAAATGGGGATTTGACGGTGCTGATCTATATCCCTGCACATCCAGGATATAAATAATGGAAGGATTATACGTATACGTTATGACCTCAACTTGTATGGTCTGACACGTTGATTTGTAATATTCGTAACGTGTGCGTGGGGCATCGATTACGGATTAATGGAATAGTTCCATTTGACAAATCGGGTGTGGACCTAGAAAGTTCCAATATGAAATGTACTCTTTGAGCACTTGGGTAGTGTACCGTATTGAATTGTTCAATACAGTATAATTCAGCAATTACTAAGGTTACGTTAACTAAAGTATATGGTTATATTGTGGGACCCACTTTAGGTTAACTTGGTAACCGAGTAAGGATATAATAGTAATTTCACTTTATGATTATTTAATTGTTAAATAATAAGAATAAATATTTATTTATTTAATTGTTAAATAAATGATTTAATTTAACTATGATTAAAGGTTAATCATATGGTTAATTTAGTTAACTCTACTTAATGATTAAGTAAAGGTTAACCTAACCAAGGTTAAGTTAGTTAATTATGGTTAGAATAATTAAATATTTATTAACTTAAAGGTTAAGTTAAAATAATCTAACTAAGGTTAAATGTTAACTAAGGTTAGGTTAAACCAAATGAAATGCAAATGAAATTCAAATTAGTTTGGAATTTATGCATTAGTATATAAAGTGAAATGAAATTGAAAATCATTAATGTTTAAAGTTTTTAGTTTATATGTTTTGTATTTTTGGGAGCCATTTCAATTTGAGAAATTGGAATTCTTTGTTTTGTGTTTTAAGTGTTAGAACAACAAAACAAATTGAATTAATGGTTACTAAATGTAATAACTAAAAACAAGATTTGTTTTATTTATTCAAGAGTTGAATAAAAGGAAAAACAAATTTAATTAAGTTAAATAGTTTAACTTTGAAAAATGTTTAAGAGTTAAACACATATGCTGGATTAAGATGCTGCCATTCTAGACAATCAAACCCACCCTTGTTGATTGCTAGGATTGATCAAAGATTCATTTCATGGTGGACTTCAAAGAAAATTAATCCAAATGCTTCATAGGTGATATTTCTCAATCTCGAATTTCAGTTAATCAAATGTTATTTTGTGTTAATTGTATTTAATCTTCCGCTGTGCACATGTATGTATGAGATATGTATATTGTTTGTATGATGAACACAACCCACATGCAAGCACCCTAGTAAATTCGCCCAACCCAACACACCCAACAATTGGTATCAGAGCAATTTTGTGTTGTTATGGGTGATTTTTTAGTGTTAGCTAAGTGTTGGCTAATTTTTAGGACAAGTTCCGGGGCTGTTGGGGTGCATTTTAAGTGTTAAAAATGCAAACTAGTGAAAAACAGCACCTGGAACGTTGCAGCGCTAAGGTCCAGCGCGGCAGCATTCATATGAACGCGAGAGCGCTGGGTGTATAACGCCCCAGCGCTGAATAACCGCGGGGGCGCGATTGTCTGGCGCCCCAACGCTGGACAAGCGCGGGGGCGCTGGTTTTCTGGCGCCCCAGCGCGAGAAGCACTGCTTCCAGCGCCCCAGCGCTGGTAAGACAGCGCCACAGTGCTGAGGCTTATGAAGCCCTAGCGCGGCAGCGCTATAAGACCAGCGCCGCGGCGTTCTTACACTAAAAAAAAAAAGAGTAAAATCTTTTTATTTTTCTGCATGTGGGGGTTTATGAGATGTAATAATAAAGGTTATTAGTTTACATGATAAACCAAGAAAATAATATTTTTTATTTTATTTATTTTTGTAACCACAATGGGGGCCCCACTGGTGGGGGTTAGTTGTGCTTGTGCAAAAATGAATAATTGATTGAAAATAACCTCTCATGTGATGAGAGCATATAATATGAAAGCCTGTAATTAAAATCTCTCTTAATTAGATTGAAATTTATTATATTATGTGATAATATTTTAAATGGTCCGTCTTGTCAATACGGTGTAAGATGGGTCACTATGGTCTTTTCAAATATTGCTTTAGCGTGAGGGATTTGGTCGGTGTGACTTGGTCTAATGCCGGTAAAACATGAGATGAATCAAATATATGCGAACATATTATCCAATATTGCTTTAGCGTGAGGATAGTGTCAGTAACATATATTTGAGCATTGATGAGTTAATCTGAAATACAGTTACCCAATATTGCTTTAGCGTGAGGGTAATGTGTATTTAGGATCAGTAGTAAGAGTTGTATGAGATACAATTGACAAGAGTTGTCTACCTGTTGGATTTATAAAGGCCAATATTGCTTTAGCGTTAGGCTGGAGTAAAATCCCAATAGGGTCCACTTCCCGCTGTATAGTTTAAAATATTCAAACTGTCGTTGTCCCGTTTGAGAGATTAAAGGGATTAAGTAAAGCAGTGGGAGGGCATTTTTAGATTAAAAAATGTATAACAGTTATACCCATGATCTAAAACATAATTTATTAACGATAAAGAAATGTTCTGCTACGCATCTTCTATTTTGTCTTATAGAGATAAGATGATTATCTTATAGAGATAAGATGTTTATCTTATAGAGATAAGATACTTGTCTTATAGAGATAAGATTATCTTATAGAGATAAGATGAGTACGAGCAATCCATTACTAATCTTGAACAAATACCAATAACTATAGGGTACTGAATAAAATATGTAAGACTTGCTTATGAATCTAAGAATAGTTCTAGATTCAATAATATTTGATATTACTAAACCACAGATAGAGAAAAGTCTTAATGAAAAGTGTTTCTACCGTGATAAGGTTTGAAATAGTAAATGTTACTATTCATCACACCTTGACTTAAGAAAGATTGACTCATTAGATATCTGTTTGACCAAACATTAACATTTCATTAGCATTTGATGTTAACTATGCAAGGGTATGAGATACCGCTTGTTATTATCATATCTGCAAGATGTTGCATGATTTGAGAAATGCTGGATGACTAAGAAATGAGAAGTTCAGCTTCACGTAGGTAATGGAGATTTTCTATACGTGGTAGCCGTTAAGACTTCACAGTTACTTCTTATTTATGGTAACATTAATGTTGTATAATTACTATTACGTGCCAAACATTATTAGGTAAATCATATCACTCCCTGTAGTTGACAGAGAGGGTTATCATAAAATATTGGAAATAGTTCCTTGTGATAATGATAATAATTTACTAACTGAATGTCAGTTAATGAATGGCTGTTATATCTGATATACAACAAGAAATGTTATAAGTGTATAGGTGAACAGAATAAATAGTATTTCAGCAACTTAAATAATAATGAATAATGGTATATATAAGATTAGGTCATGTAGTCGTGAGACGACTATCCTAGCTGGTTAAGGATGGTCAGATATTTGATCTGACTATAGTACATTGACTAGTTTATGAATTATGAATTCAAAAGAATATGGCCGAATCTTTATGTAGGTGTAAGACGCCAATCCACTGGTTTATTGGATCTGGTACATATAGATATATTTAATCCAATAAATCTTACTGTTATAAATGATTTCGATACTTCATTGTCTTTATAGTGATTGTCGCTATATAGACATGTGTTTCTAGGAAACGCAGGTCAGAATAATTTCGAAGTGTTCAAAATGTTCTGACAATGAAAGTAAAGAAACAAACTCTTATGTATATTGAGTGCTTTCGATTAGATCGAAGTAATTTATACATAATCAGTAAATTCACAAATTATTTAAAGAGAATATGATTCTCTCTCAGCATAGTCCTCCAGATACTCCTCAACATAAAGATGTTTAGGAAATGAGGAATTGGACTATATTAGATACAGTCTGATTGATATTGAGAATCGCTGATCTTCTAAAAATATCTATGAGGTTATATTTTAACATATGCTACTCACTTATTAAATAATTCCATAATCGTTCCTACTACTTTATATGAGATATAGACTAAATAGGAAACGAGTCTTAAGTATGTTAAGACTTGGAGTTATTCTGTTTTCATAAGAGTTATGCAACAGAATAAACTTGTATCCAACGGTACAAGTATCGGTTCATTGGGTATCCCAAGTATTTAAATGGGATACCAATTCTATAATTTAGATGAACGAAATATGTTCGTTTCTCATAATGTCACATTCTTAGAGAAAGAGTTTCTCATGGATTGTGATTGAACTTGATGAAGTCAATCTAAATATAGATGAACCAATGATGGAATTTTATTTTCAAATGAGTGAAATACCTTTAACACACAATGGTCATAAGTTGAAAAGGATATCAAACCCATCATTTAGGTATGTTTGATACCTGAAGATGTACTTGGTGTTTTCTTAGTCGAAGAAAATGATCCTTTAACTTATAGAGAGACGATGTTTGACATTGTTCGGGAAAATGACAAGATACCATAAAATCTGAAATTGACTCAACACATGACAATTAAGTCTAGGACTTAGTTGAGCTTCCTGTAGAAATTGTTTTTATTAGCAGTAAATCAGTTTACGCAGCGGAAGCAGTGTGGGCCCTATCTGAAGGAATAGTCCTTCATAGCCTGACTGATGTTGAAAGGTTACACTTAGAGATCTAGCATCGAAAATAAGGAAACCTTTTTCATCAGTAACCATACCAAAGTCAATTTGGATTTTGTTGGCTATTGCTGCATATTATGATTATGAGGACTGGCTTATAAATGTAAATAAGGTGTTCTGGGAAGTATATCTCCAACAAGAGATATGCAAAGAACAACTTGATGTTTTTGCATCCAAGCCTTACTTCTAATATAATGTGCATACTGAGGAAGTCCATTTATGGACTTAAGTAGATTTTTCCAAAGTTGGAATCTTTGTTTATATGATGAAATCAGAAAGTCTGGTTTTATTAGAAATAAAGAGGAAGCGTGTGTGTTCAGAAAGGGCAGCGGGAGTATAATTATCTTTTTAGTTCTCTAAAATAATAAAAAGAATATATACTCAATATTGGAAACGATGATTGGAGTATAGCAAGTAAATCAGATAAGTGTTATCTGTGTAAAGAACTTCTTCATAAAAGATTTGAGAGAGACTTCCTATATACTAGGTATAAAGCTTTATGTAGATATAGCTAGGAAGCTAATAAGACTCTCTCAAACTTCGTATATAGAATAAGTCCATGAAAAGGTACAACTTCATTGACTGTGAGACAGTTAAAATCCCTTTTAGAAGTGGCATTCATCTTTCTTAGAGGAAGTGTCCTCGGGAAGAAGATGAGAGAGTTAGAGTGTCTAACGTCTCAGATGCATTAGCTAGAAATAGATTAATGCATACCGTCTAATGTACGAAATCTGAATTTAGATGGTTATAAGTGTTACAAGCTGGTATCTGTTAAATCTAGATCATGACCATTAAATGGTTGTGAAACATATCTATATATTCTTGAGAAGTATATAGGATAAGTTTATATAATATGGAGAAACGTTTCTTACAAAAGAAGGGACACACATATTCAAATTTACGTCTGATCTGAATGGTAAAAAGTCTACATCTAATTATGTGTTTCTCTTTATCAGTACCGGAGCTAGTTAAATGAGTGTTAGTAAATGTCCACAGGTAATTCTGCCTTGGAGGTAGAATATATTGCGGCTTGAGAAGTCAGCAAAGAAAGTACTATGGATATTCAAAATTAATTGCAGAGCTTTGAATAGTTCCAAGCTCAGTGGATCCTATCCCACTATATTGCAAAATAACGGTAATTGCTTAAGCAAAGAAGCCATAAGGCACACCAGTATTCTGATCATGTGAACTCTGAAAATCACATAATTAGAAAGTTCTTAACAACAAGAGTTGTAATAAAATCTAGGGAACAATCCTTGGATGTAGCGAACCCCCCTAAGCCTAAACTCCTATAATGTTTGAGAAACACGTGGAGTGTATTGGTATGAGATACCAGTACGTATGGCACTAAAGCAAGTGGGAGTTTGTTGGAGCTGGTGCTCACGTGCCATTCCAATATTGTATGAATATTAATTGTTAATATTTATACAATAAACATTTCGAATAAAGATTGTTAATATCATATTAATATGGTATAATGCTTGTAACATTAGAGACATTGTTTGATCTGAAAGAGTTCAGATTTGATTTAAAGGAGTTTAGATCAGAACTAATAGTTATCAAAGCTGAGAGTTATAAATGCTACGAGTTAGCACTGTTAAGAGTTAGCAGGTTATAAGAGTCAGCGAGGTCTAAAGAGTTAGAACCTTGTTTATAATGGGACAAAGACCTGAGAGTATACTTGTAATGATATAGTTGCAAAGAGTTGCAATAGGAGTTAAGAAATATCATTATGTAAGTATGTCTCAAAGATAATGTTCCTGATCTATAATCACCAATGCGGGTCTATCGGTGATTCACTTTATATAGATTAGTATATGTCTATATCTGACTGGTTCAGATAGTTGTTCTTAGCTGACCATGAGCTTAGAGCTTGTATAGGCATGCGGATATCCAGTCAGGACTGGATACTGAACAGACTTATGAGGACCCCAATAGATATCCTATAACACCGTCAAAGGAAGGTCCTCTCGAGTTGAGTAGTATTCGTGGTCCTTTGACCTGAGTGCCACGGTGGTCTTATGAGTGATCCATCATGCTTTGGTTCCACATATGTCAGAGACCTTTCATGGTCTGACCGCTATGTGTCGCTGGGTATGGTCTGATGCTCATGGAGTCCGGTGTGCGTAGATAAGGGATCTGTCAGCTTACGTAGGTAAGTTGTATATCCGATGCTCTGAGGTTGTATTTCATAAAGTCTTGTGGCCACAAGCATAAACCCGGGAAAATAGTTTCCCACAGGGTTAAACAATATAGCAAAAGTGTTTGCGTATATTGTTTATCGAGATATGAATCTGGAGATAAGGTTATGGATGAGCAAATGGGAATTTGACGGTGCTGATCTATATCTCTGCACATCCAGGACATAGATGCAAGGAGTTGTAAATGGTGCTAAAAAATGTCATTATGTAGTATGTTATCGAAAGACATCATTCTTGGTCTATGGTTGTCGATACGAGTCTATCAATATTCTTTTTGAACCAGTGTATGTCTATATCTGAATTATCCAAACGGTTAGTCTTAACAGATCATGGGCTTAACGAAAGTCTGTATTGGTATACAGGTATTTGATAAGGACTAGGTACTGAAAAGACTCATGAGAATCTTCAATAGACATCTATAGAGCCGTCAATAGAAGGTCTTCTTGAGTTGAGTAGTATTCATGATCCTTTAACCTGAGCGCCACAGTGGGCTTATAAGTAATCCATTACACTTTGATTCCACATATATTAGAGACCTTTCATGGTCTAACCTCTGAGTGTCATTAGTTATGATTCGATGCTTATAGAGCCCAATTTACATAGATATAGAACTCGTTAGCTCATATAGGTAAGTTATATATTTGGATGCTCCAAAATTTTATTTCAAGATGTCTTATAGCTATAAGTGAAAATCCTCTAAAAGAGTTTTTTGTGGGATTAAATAATATCGTAAAAAATTTTGCAGTTATTATTTATAAAAATACAAATTTGAATATAAGTTTACGGTCAAGCATATAGAGATTTGACTGTGATGATCAATATCTCTGCTCTTCCAAGATATAGTGGACAGAGGGACTATACAGATATGGTTTACCTCAGCTTGTATGATTCAATACGTTGTTTTATAATATCCATAACGTGTGTAGGGAGGCATTGTTCACGAACTTGCGGAAGAGTTTTGTAAGAAAAATGGGTGTGAACCTAGGAAGTCTTACAATATGAAGTGTATTTGTTCAACATTGGGGTAGCGGACAAAGTCAAATAATTCAATCCGAGAGAACTTTAGAAAATAAGATATGCTTCTGGACCTTTCTTAAAAATAAAAAGTATAGCTTACAAATGTTGCAAATAGGTCTCTTTTGCACGAAAATGGAATCTTGACATATGGCATGTTGCATCGTCATTTGTAAGACAAATGGTACATGTGTAGAATGCATAAATGACACTTGGCACCATTCATGAGATGCACTAATGATAAATGGCAAACATGTAAAGGATGAATGGGTTAATACTTTACAAATATTGCAAAGACCCCTAATTTTTACCATGTATATAAATTAAGTTTTGAAATTGTTTCAAAAGGTACTTGTTTTCATTCATCTAAAAAACATATGTTTAAAAAGTTGAACAGTAAAATCGCTATTGGATATTTGAATTTTGTGGCCACTATTCTAGCATTTTAATTCCATCGGATAGTTGAAGTCTAAAATTACCAACAGGATCATTTCGAGTAAGCTCTAGAATTTTCAATCTTCCCCGAATCATCTTTAAGGGTATGTTTTCGATTCTCATACTATTTTGATTTGGTTCCTTAGTGTGCTTGTTAATTAATTAAATGTTCTTCCACTAAATAATCATATGTTGGTCATGTATTTCGAAATAATCAACTTGTACAAAATCATATGTATGCACCCTTTAAAATCATTACACAACTACAAACTCTTTTATTAAGTAATAATTCTTATAAAAATAAATTTGAATCCTTAAGCAACATAGTGTAGGAAATCATCTGCATCTAAGATAAGTAAATCATTTCAAAAAACATTTTTTTCTTCCCATTTGGGTAGGGGATTTGATTTTCTAAAGGAAGAAACTTCAAAATTTCAAGAAAATAAAACTTAATTACTGTAAATAAGTAAATCTTAATGAAGGAATTAAATGAAACCTTGAACTAGCATAAAATATGTTAATGTATTTAAATGACAGAAACAATGATAGAAACTTATGTTGAAGTTTTACTTGCACCCACTTCTATAGGGTCTCCTTTAATTGAGATGGCACCTCTCGCAAATCATTATACATAATGGAAATATATTGTTGAACTATCATGCTGATGGTTGTGGTTAATGCAATACCCTCATCTTCTCTTTGGCACCTTAAATTTATTTTATTTAACCACTAGTTTGCTGCCATCTTTAGTAGTTTTGAGACTTTTCTTCTTTGTCATACCCCGAGTAAGTTTATTACTCATATTATTTAACAATCAGACTCATTATCACTCACGTTTTCTTTAGAATTATTATATGTCCTCCTATCAACATAAGAAAATTAATCAACAAAGTCAGAAAACATAAGCATAGAATTATGGAAAATATAATGTATATACTTATAATCTATCTAAAAAGATTGTCCTCATTCAATAAGAGCATAAGCTACAATTAATCAATTATAGCATAAGGTACAATATATATATATATATATGTATATATATTCACTTAACAATACAAGTACTCTTTAATTGTCCTCATTTAATGTGAAAATACATTAAATAGGTTATGTCATCATGAAAATTTTAAAACAACATAAGTTAGCTAGACACTTACTTGTAATTCTATATCTATTTGGTTAACTAATGTGTATTCATAATCTATCCTTATATAAATCATAGTGGTTTCATCTTCCACATTACAATCTTGGGCCTTTACATGTAGTTTATGTATGATGGGTAGTTGAATGCTTATAATATCCTCTTCATCTAGACTTGATTTTACTTCATTACCTCTTTCGAGCATCATACAAACAATTTAATCTTTAACACTTTTCTGATTCGCCAAGTAAAAAACTTGTTTGGCTTGTAAAGCCAATATAAATATATCGGATCTATAACCTACCATATCAAGATCAATAATTTTTAACCGATATTTATCAACTTTGATACAATATCCACTATCGACCCAATTACACTTAAAATCAGAGACTTTGAACATGTGATAGTCTAAGTCCCATATGTTATCTATGATGCCATAATTAATGGATTGTTTTCTTAGCACTAACAACTTGCATTGCCGTTGCCACCACACTAACACGACTATTTTACATTCAACAATTTTTATCTTGACATAAGGTATGAGAGGTGTAACCATTTATTTGATACCATGTATATCTTATGACATTTAGGCTTGGTCTTTGTGTCAACCATTGCATAACTTCAGATATTGTGCTCACTATATTTTTAATGCAATCATAACCTAAAAATATAACTCTTTAATAAAAAAAAAAACCTCATGAATATTATTTATTACTTTATACAAATGAAAATGTAAGAAGTTTTTGAATAACATACTTTCTTTTTCAACCAATATGCGAATGTACGATTATGTTAGTATTGCAACCATTTTTTGTTGCTTGATAGATGCAGGTATTACTTGTGACACCACCTAATGTGCTCCCTAAATAAGTGAAATTTGTATGTTATATTATCAAATATAACAAGTTAATGATAACAACATATATTACTTAAGGAATTTACAACATATTAAAACTTACTCAAAATAAGATTGACCCTCTTTTGCATTCTCTAAAACATAGCGATGTGCTTACTTCTGTATTCTCTAAAGCTTTATACATAGTATATAGGAAGTCTCTCCCAAATCTTTAATGGAGAAGTTCTTACTTAAATAAACTTTTACTGACTTTAACATACCGATATTAATTCCAATGATCAGTATGTCATCTATATAAAGAATTAAGAAGACAATTATACTTCCACTGACCTTTTTATACACACAAGCTTTCTCTTTATTTTTGATAAAACCAAACCCTCTGATTACTTCATCAAAATAAAGAATTCAGCTTCAAGAGACCTGTAAAAGTCCATAAATGGACTTCTTTAGTTTGTATACATGACCAAAGGTTAAGCTGGATGCAAAACATTCTAGTTGCTCCATGTATTTCTCTTTATTGAAATATTCATTGAGGAATGCTATTTTTACATCCACCTATCAAATCTCATAGTTATAGTATACAAAAATTGCCAATAATATCCGAATTGACTTAAGCATCGCAACTGGTGCAAAGGTTTCCTCATAATCAATCTCCAATCTTTGAGTATAACCTTTTACAACCAGTCAGGCTTTGAAAGTCTCTACCTTTCCATCAGGTTCATGCTTTTACTTATAAACCTATTTACAACTGATAGAAACTATTCCTTCGAAAAGCTCAACCAAGTCCCAGACTTGATGGTGATGCATTGAGTCAATTTTAAATTTCATGATATTTTGCCATTTTCCTGAATTAATATCTAATATTACCTCTTTATAGGTTAAAATATCATTTTTCTCAAGTAAGAAAACCTCAGAAGCACCTTCAGGTATCATACCATACCTATCAGGTAATCTTGAAATCCTTTATGACTAATGTAGAGGGTGTGTAAAAGGAGTTCTGCTAGATTAAGCATGTATTTCCATCATTGGTTCATTTGTATTCTGATTGACTTCCTCAAGTTTATTTCTTTTACAATCCCTACAATCAATGAGAAACTATTTATCTGATAAAGTGGCATTACGAGAAATGAATACATTTTGTTCCTCAGGATCATAAAATAGGTATCGCATAGAATGTTTAGGATAGCCAATGAACTGATACTTATACTCTTTTGGTGCAAGTTTATCATGTTGTGTAACTTTTACATAAGCTAGACAGCCCCAAATCTTAAAATATTTAAGACTTGGATTCCTTCGAGTCCATATCTATAGAGAGTAGACATACAGCTTTGGATAGAACTCTATCAAAATATGAGCAATAGTTTCTAGAGCATATCCCGACAGATATTTTGGGAGATCGATAAAACTCATCATAAATCAAACTATATCTAATATAGTCTGATTTCACCTTTTTGAAACACCATTGTGTTACGGGGTAGCTGGAGGACTATATTTTAAATAGTTCAAGAATTCACTACTTATGTACTCTTCACTTTGATCAGATCGAAGATATTTAATGCACTTACTGGTTTGTTTCTTTACTTTGAGTGGAAATTCATTGAACTTTTCAAAGGTTTTCGACTTGTGTTTCATAAGAAACACATATCCGTATCATGATAAATCATCAATTAAGATTACGAAGTATTGAAATTCACTCATCGTAGCTTGATTCATTGGACCGCATACATCACTATGTACAAGTTCCAATTAATCAGTTACACGATGACCAATACCGGTAAAAGAAGATTTGGTCATCTTTTTTTGAATACAAGATTCACAAACTAGATAAAGCTCTATGGTTAGATTAGGTATCTGGCTATCCTTAACCAGATGAGATAAGTGTCTCATATGTCTAATCTCATATGCCACAATTTTGTCTCATTTAAAGTTCCTAAACTACTAGTATTATTTACCTGTACATTTATGACATTTTGTATTGTATCTAATAAATAGTATCCTTTAACTAACTAACATTTAGTTAACAAAATATTATGCATATCATATAAACATAGTGAACAATTTTGTATATACATATGATATCCTTCATTATCAAGTACAGGAAAGGATACTATTTATCTTAAAATAAAATGTACATACAAACAATTGTGTAGTACAAGTGTTCTATTACAAATGAGAGGTACGTTAAAATGTCCCATAACTTCAACCTGTAGAAAATCACCATTTCCAACTCGAAGCTGAACTTCTCCTGGCTGCAGCCGTCTAATTTCTCTCAGACCTTGCAACATATTACAAATGTGAGAAGTACATGCAATATCTAATACCCAATTAAAACTAGTATCATATGCTAAAGAAATGTCAATAATAGGTAAACATATACCTAAAATGTTCTTCTTAACAGTGGCAAGGTTCTTTAGGCAATTCCTCTTCCAATGCTTATCTTCATCATAGTAGAAACATTTTTCCTTAACTTTATCTTTCTTTTGTGGATTAGATATGAGTTGCTTCTGCAGACCCACATTGGGTGTCTTCTTTTTTTCTTTCCCTTAAGCTTTCTAGAAGCCTTTGGGGTTAATGATGAACCACTTTAAACATAGAAGGTCGAACCCACTTTATTCATGTCCTCTTGCGCTGTTTCAACATATTATAAAGATCAACATAAGTAGAGCTTAGTCCTTGCATATTAAAGTTCACTTTGAACTGAGAAAAAGACCTTGAAAAATTGTTCAATGTAATATCCATAGTCTCCAACCACTTAATGTATAAGATTATCTCGAGGACATGAGGAATAACATGATTGCCCTCAATTAGTTTACTCTGAAAAAGTGATTTGGTAACCTTATAAATTACAACTTGAGGTCGATTGCCAAAGAGCTTCTTCTGATGAAGTATAATGCTATTAGCATTGTCTATATAAACATGCTATCTCTGTAGATCTGTAGACATTGAGGTAAGGATGTAGAATTTAAATTTTAAATCATCATCCAACCATTTTTGATAAGTCTCCCTTTCTTCTGGGATGTCATTATTAAAAACTCCTCAAGGCATACGCTGATCAATAACATATCTAATTTTTTCAGAATACAAAACTTAACTGAGATTCATAAGATAGTCAGAATAGTTATCAACATTTTTAAGTTGGTTAGCATCAAGTATGTATGTCAACGAGTTAGATGAAGCTATTGTTTCTTCATAAGATAAAATCAAAAATGTTAGAGACAAATATTTAAAGCGCTAATAAATAATGTTGTAAATTATGAGTATTACTTTTACACAATTTTTAATCTAAAGACACCCTATCACTATTTTACATAATCCCCATAATCTCTCAAATGAGAGAATGACAGTTTAAACTTTTTTAAACTATATAGCGAAAAGTAGCCCCCATTGGCATTTACTATTGCCTCATGCTTTAGTAATATTGACCATTGTAAAACTTAAAAGATAAACAACTCTTATCAATTGCATCTCATGCAACACTTATCACTGATCCTAAATACACTTTATTCTCACGCTTTAGTAATATTGGGCAAATGTATTCCAAATTAACTTATCAATGATCAAATTTATGTTACTAATACTATCCTTACGCTTTATCAATATTAGCAAATATATTTGTATATATTTGTCTCATATCATATTTAATTGGTAAAATCTAAATTACACCGACCAAATTTCTCATGCTTTAGCAATATTTAAAAAAGACCAAAGTGACTTGTCTAACACTGTATTGACAAGACAAATTATCGTGTAACATTATCTCATAATGAAATAGTTTCAATCTAATTAAGAGAGATTTTTATATTTTTATCTGCATCTCATGAGGACTTGATTCTAAATCACACATTTGTTTTATATAAACACAATTAACCCCCACCAGTAAGGCTCCCATTATAGTCTCCACCATAAACAAATGGACTGCAATTTATAGTACAATTGTAAACAATAATAAATATTTTTAAACATTTTTAAAATAAATAATTAGAGTAATTAAATTACAGCTTCTTCTTTTTTTAGTTTCCTAATGTTATAGCACTGGAAGCCCAACCTTCGGTGTTGCAGTACCATCGTTTATAACATTATAGCATTGGCCTACCAGCGTTGCGACATTAGGCCTTTAGCATTACGGCGTTGGAGCCTGGATACTCTAGCATTCTATTTTTCCCTTTTTGTAGGTTCCTAGTGCTACAGTACTAGAAGCCCAGCCTCTGATGTTGCAATACCATCCTTTATAGTATTGTAGCACTGGCCTAATGGCACTGCGGTGCTAAGCCTTTAGTGCTGCGGTACTAGAGCTTGGATACCACAGCGCTACGATGTTAGGCGATGAGTACTACAATATCCCTTTAGTTGTGTCCCGATTATGCATTTTTCAATATTTGAATTGCAAAATCGGTAGCCCTAGGACATCCTAATTATGCTACGGACACTTTAATTAAGTATACAAACAACATACAATTATAGGTTCTGATACCAAATTCAAAGTGCGCTATGCATAAGGTGAACGTGTATATATTAATTTTAATTTTCACATCATACATCCATAATGAATTGCAACGGAATATAAATATATATATCTTATTACATTAATGAGATAATAGAGAATTCACCCTTAAAGCGTGCTTGCACAATTTTAGTTAAAGACAGAGTGTGATCCTTTGTGTTAGAATGATAGCTTTCTATTCTCGCTGGAATATGAATATTTAAAGAAGCTCTTGCTGTACATTTATTTCTCTTAGCCTTTTATCTAATATTTGCCTTCAATTCACTTTCTTTTTACTTACTGAATAAATGAGTTAAGTTGGCTATTTATAGCTAACCTTATCTCACATTCGACTAATAATTTAAAGATTGGTGGTCAAGTATAACAATGCAAAATATATACTTCCTTAAAAGATGAATAACAACTAAACAGGTGTTGGCCGATTATTAGAAGAATTAATGTCCATATCTTATTAGTAAAAAGCCAAGTCATGCTAAAAGTAAAGCATGACAATGCTTTATATTTAAAAGATTAGTTAAAAGATTGCCAACACATGCATTATTAATTTTAACTTTGCCACCTCTTGGTTAGCTTTTGATTTGGCCAAACATGGCTTTTGCTTTAGCCACCTTTTAATTTATTTAAAATGGCTTAATTTTGGCCTCTCTTGACATTAGTAATTATTTTAATTGGCTGAAATGTATTACTTCTTAAGCCATAAATTATAAACAATTCACTTGGCAAAATATATATTAAGCAAAATTTAATTATTAACAATTAAAAGGGCCATTCAAATCATGCCACGTGTTATACCATTATGAATTAATGGCATGACATGTGGCTGCCAATAGAAAAGATAAAGTAGTAAGTCACACTTTTTGAGATCCCAAACTTAACACTTAAACCTTATCATCTCCCCAAAAGACCCTAAAAGAATTCAATTTTTTTTAGAACTTCCCAGATTAAGTAATTTGATCCAGTTTGCTACCCTAATGCACAACGAGTACACTTTATATAGTGAGACTCCCTAGGTTTACACCCATTTTATCTTACAAAATCTTTCATAAATTCATAAACGATGCACCATACACAAATTATGAAAATAATAAAATAGCATGTTGAACCATATAAGTTGAGGTTAATACATATTCATATAATCTCTCTATCATTTATATCTTAGAAGAGCAGAGACATAGATCATCACCATCAAGTCCTTATACGCTCAACTCTAGAATTTATCTCTAAATTTCTATTCCTATAAACAATATCAACAAACACTTTTACAGATATTATTTCTCACATCGAAACACTTTTCCCGAGTATATTACTTATGGCCATAAAATGTTTTGGAAACCAATCTTAAAGCATCTAGATATACAACTCACCCATATGAGCTGATGTATCCTATATCTACACACACTGAACTCCATGAGCATCAACCATATCCAGCGAAAACCAGTGGTTAGATTATGAAAAGTCTTTGACATATGCAGAACCTAAGTATGGTGGATCACTCATAATTCCCTGTGGTGATTACGTTTATTAACCACGAATACTACTCAACTCGAAAAGATCCTCCATTGACAGTTTTATGGGATGTCTATTAGAGATCCTAATTGAGCTTGTTTAGTATTCAATCGTCACTCAATATCCGCATATCTATACGAGCTTCCACAAAGCTTATGATTTGCTAAGACTAACCATCTAGACCATTCGGATATAGACATACATCAATCTATGTTAAATAAGATTTTTACTGACTAACCCGCATAAGTGAAAATAGACCAGGAACTTTATTTTTGAGAACATACTTACACAATGATATTTTTTAACACTATTTACAACTCTTTGTAATTATGTCATTACTAGTAAACCTCCGGGTCTTTGTCCCATTTTAGACAAGACTCTAACACTTTAGATTTCGCTGATACTTATAACCTTCTAACTTTTAGCAGTTATAATCCTCAGTGTTGCTAACTCTTAGCGTTGGTCCAAACTCCATTGAACCAGATTTAAACTCCTTCAAATTATACAGTATCTGAAATATTACAAGCATGTTACCATATAATAAAAATAATTAGCGATTTAATAAAATATTTATTTATTGCATAAATAAAAATATTTATACAAAATGGGATGGCACGTAAACGTAAATTCTAACAAAAACACCATATGCACATAAAGGAACAAACATTCGATTTTATTAAAGGAATCCTACATGCATAAACCAAACAAAAACCAAACATTCGATTCCATACCTTCAATTTTATTAAAATAGTAACAACCAAACAAAAACCCACTTGCATGCCTTTGATCTTATTAAACAAATAACAATCAAACAAAAACTCATATTGTCTTATTAAAATAATAATACAATAATTAGGATTTATAGAAAGATAAATTAAAAATCACTAGATAAATTGCAACAAATGAAGAATCCAGAAGCTTTTTAGATTACTAGCCTTATCGTTTGAACAATTTTGAATTTGGAATTAGGGTTTGAGAGTACGGGTTAAGCTTTTAGGAAAGAAGAAAAGAGTGAGTTCGATTTTTGCCTAAGTGTTTTTAATTTGTAATTTGTAATTTTTTTCCTAAATTGCAACGACGTTGTTTGAACAGGGGAAATACCAACAAAACAATGTTGTTCTCTTAACCATATAAGCGAACACAAAACAATAGCACAACAAATAGTTTTAGAGAAACATTTTATTTGTTCAAACAATGCTATTTGTTTAAGTATTATTACACTTATTAAAACGGCGCCGTAGGAATGAAATTCATCTTTTTTCCTTATAAAACAGTGCGCTTCAAATTTTGAAAGACAAACAAAAATTATATGACATCTATATGCATTGACACGTTATATTTATTAAAGAATTTTTAAATAATGGTGAAAAAAATATCACTAACATATGCTATATATTTCATAATGTATCTATCATAACTTTGTGATAGAATTTATCACAAATTTATGATGGAAAATTTATTTTCTATTTGTGATAAATCTATCACGAATCATTGTTAATAAAAAATATGTGGTAGAATTTATCACAAATATTTTAATAGCATTATAATTCTATCACAAATTTACTATAACTAAAACCTTTTTTTTTAGTAGTGTCCTTTAATTTGATTTTGGCAATCAGATAAGTCTCAACAATTATAGAGTTGCACCCAAATTATTGCAATCAGATAAGTTTTTCTATAAAAAAGAATATTATATCAATTTATACAAAGATTAAGTCTAAAAGCAAGATCAAGATCTAACGAATAAATGTAATTGAGAAAAAATATAAATTACAAAAATGAAAAATAACAGCGACACAGATCTTACATGGTTTGGCTGTAAAGTCTACATCTACAGTTGAAGCAACCACCACCAAAAAACTTCATTAATGAAGATCTTTAGTATATATTACAAGGAGAGCACAGCTTTTTACAAAGCTCAATTTGGTTAAGAAATCACAAAGATATCAACTCTACAAGTTTAGTCGATGATCAACTTTTATAATTTTAGAATTTCCAGTAGTTAGTTACACACACTAAGTTAACCCCAATTGATACATTGGCACATGCCACTCATCACTTTTATCTAACTAACATGTAACAGATTATTGAACCATTTTCCCTTCATAAATCTCCACCTAGTTCATAAATCTTCCTTGCCACAGGCTGCTTCACTTAATTTTTCATTATATAGGTTTTTCAACTCCCACTAAGTTCAAACATAAATTATAATTAGTAAGTGACAATGACTTTGTGAGTATGTTAGTTGGGTTGTATTCTGTGTGATTTTTCCCTACAATAACCAATCATTTCGTTATTTTATTTCTAATAAAGTAGAACCTAACTTTAATATGTTTGGTTCGTTTATGGAATATTTGGTTTTTACATAGATAAAGGGCACTTTGACTGTCAGTATATAAATAAACTCACTTCTGATTAAAACCAAGACCCTTGAGTCAGATTGCCTTTTTCACGGTCTCTGTGATTGCTATATATTTTGATTTAGTGGTTGACAAGGTAACAATAAATTGCAATGTTGATTTCTAGCTAACACATCCATCAAACAACTTAAACACATAGCCTATAGTAGACTTTCTTCTATCAATATCACTAGCAAAGTCAGCATTAACAAAACCAAGCAACTAGTTGTTATCCAAGTTACTTTTCTTAAACATCAATCTATAGTTGACTGTTCTATTTAGGTATCTTAAATCTATTTAACGGCTTTTCAATGCTCCCAACCATGATTTCCCATCAACCTGCTCACTATACTAACTGCATATGCAATATCTGGTTAATATAGACCATTTCATACATCAAGCTTCCTACTTCACTTACATAGTGAATTGTACTCATCTAAGCTTTATCCTAATCAGTTTTAGGTGTTATGGGCTTAGTTAGTTTAAACTGAGCACTTAATGGAATTGATACCTTTTTTGAATTACCCATAGTAAATATCTTAATCACCTTGCTTACATATTCCTTTTGGCTGATAAATAAAGCGTCTGGACTTCTATCTCTTCTGATTTTCATTCCTAAAATCTTTTTTCCACTGCCCAAATCTTTCATTTCAAATGTTGATCTCAACCGATCCTTCAATCTGATCAATTCAGCTCTATCATGATTGGTAATCAATATATCATAAATATAAAGTAGTAGGTAGACCTATCTCTGTATTGAATACTCTTTAAAGTGAACACAACTCTTTAAAGTAAACACAACTGCCTTGGTGACTACTTGAGCCTATACAAACATATTTTAAGCAAGCATATATGATCCTTTATTCCTAGAACTAAAAACCTTTTGGTTGTTGTATTAGGATCTCTTCTTCTAAATCACCATCTAAGAAGGCTGTTTTTACATCTATATAGTCTAATTCTATGTCTTCAGTAGCAATAATTGATAGCAGAACCCTTATGGCAGTATGTTTCACCACTAGTGAGAAAACTTCGTTAAAGTCTATTCCTCTCATTCTATGTAAAGCCCTTTGCAACTAACCTAGCTTTGGATCTAATAGGTTCACCCCTATGTATTCCCTACTTTAGCTTGTACACCGATTTATAGCCAACCACTCTTCTATTCTCAGGTCTTGTAACTAATATCCAAGTCTGGTTCTTATTTAAAAAAGCAATTTCTTTCTTTATAGCTTCTAACCAATTTAAGCTATACTTACTTTTTATTGCCTCTTTATAAATGAGTTGTACATTACAAATTACTGATTCTAATACTATTAAGGCATAATTAAGATTAGCATATCCTTGCCTTGTTGGTGGTTTAATATGTCTTCTTTCTCTGTCTCTTGCCAATCTATAGTCATCCAATGCTAATTAAGTTGTAAGTTCTTAACTCTGATCACTTTGAGTTTTTTTATCATTAAATCTTTTATTATCTAACTCAAAACTCATCTTATCCAATTTGGTAATAGAGATTTGAATTTGTTATGCTGATTTGTCCTAATGCCTCAACATTTCATTTTTATTAAACACCACATCCCTACTTATTATGCACTTATGAGGTTATAAATTTGTACACCAAAGCTTAACCCTTCACACCTTCAGGATAACTAATGAAGATGCCTTTAAGGGCTCTTAGTTTAAGTTTTCTTTGATTAATATATGCATAAGAGGGATAATCAAAGATTTTAAGATATGTCAGGTCTAGTATAGCTTCAAACCACATTTCTTCAAAAATCTTGTTATCAATATATCTTACTGTCATATACCTTGAAATACCACATTCTGCACAGAATTTATCAAATTTAAAACTGTAGAACACTAAGCCATTATCAGTTTTGAGCCTCTTGGCCTTCTTTCCAGTCTGTGTTTTTATATGGGTAAGCCAAGATTTGAACTTATCAAACACTTATTCTATGGACTTCAGTGCATACACCCAAATGTTTCTTAAGTAATCATCTCTACAAGTTATAAAATACTTGGCTCCACCATGAAAGTAAACCTCTGTTGGTCCCCACAAGTCTAAATAGATGTAATCCAAGGTTGTCTTTGTTCTATGGATAACTTTGGAGAACCTCAACTTATAAACTTTGCCAAGTACACACTGCTTATAGAACTCTAGTGAGCTAACCTTATCTTTTCCTAGTAAACCATGCAAACGTAGCTCCCTGAGACCTTTTTCACTCATATAGGCCAACCTTAAATGCCAAAGCTTGGTTTTATCCTACACTGTCAAGTTTAAACTTATGAATAAACAATAATTCTCTTACCTTGCAAAACATGTAAACCATTTCTAATTTCTCTATTTATCAATACCAAAGAACACTTAATAATCTCATAATTCCTTTTTCTTCTTTAAAGGAGCATCTTAACTGGTTTAGGGCACCAAGTGAAATTAGGTTCCGTTTTAACAGAGGAACAAACCTCACTTGATAAAGCTCTCTTATAACTTTATTATGCATTTGAATTTTTATTAATCTAATCCTTATAATCTTGCAAGACTCTGCCATCTTCAACATAACTAATGCTTATAAATAGACTTTTATTTGGACTCATATAGAATAAGCACCCTAAATCCAACACCCATTCACCCTATGATCTATTATTAGCAACAAGAAACAAATTTGCAGACTTATATCCATCATTATCTGAAGCTAAAGGAGCATCCTCATCACTATCATCTCTACATTCTTTATCTTTGTTCTTACCTATCTTTTTTATTTTTAGACAGTCTTTAATAAAATACCCCTCCTTATAACATTTATAACATTTTCTTTTCTTTCCCTTTGACTTGATCTTCCATGATCTTTTCCTTTGCCCTTATCATTCCTCTTCTCAAATCTTCCCTAAACCATTAAAGCATCAACATCACTAGATTCCTTATCCTCAATTTTCTTCTAAAGCTGCTTGGATTTCAATGTAGCTTTAACATCCTTCATGGTTATTGTTTCTTTACCATATGGCAAAGTGTCAATAAAATGCTCCATGGTTAAAGTTTCTTGAGTAATCATCTATAAAAATTCACAAAATACTTTGCTCCACTATGAGAGAAAACTTCTGCTAGTCCTCATTGGTCTGAATGGATGTAATCCAAGGGTGCCTTTCTTCTATAGATAGCCTTGGAGAACTTCAGCTTGTAAGCTTTACCATGTACACACTGTTCACAGAATTCTGGTGAACTAATCTTATCATTTCCCAATAAACCTTACAAACTTAGTTCTCTAAGACCCCTTTCACTCATATAGGTCAACCTCAAGTGCTAAAGCTTGGTTTTAACAGTGATTGTCTTACCTTACAAAACATGCAACCTTAGGAATTCCTTTTACTTCTTTAAAGTAGCATCTTGTCTAGTATAAGACACCAAGTGAAATTAAGTTTGTTTTTAACTTAGGAATAAACCTCACTTAATGAACTTCTCTTATAACCTTATCATGCATCTTAATTCTTATTGTTCTAATCCCTATAATCTTGCAGGCCATATTGTTTTCCAGGAAAACTCTACCATTTTCAACATAAGTAATGCTTGTAAACAGACATTTATTTGAAATTATATGGAATGCACACCTTAAATCCAACACCCATTCACCCTTTGATATTTCATTAGCAGCAAGCAACAATTTTACAGACTCATATCCATTTTCATCTGAAGTAAAAGCAACATCCCCATCACTATCATCTCTGCTTTTTTTATCCTTGTTCTTACCTTTCTTTTTCATTTCTAGATAGCTTTTAATAAAATTCCCTTCTTATGACATTTAGAACATTTTCTTTTCTTCCCCTTTGACTTTGATCTTCTATGATCTTTCCTTTTACCTATATCATTCCTCTTCTCAAATCTATCCCTTACCACTAAAGCATTAGTACCACTAGATTCCTTAAACCCATTTTTTTTCTGAAGCTAGGATTTCATTGCAGCTTTAACATCCTTCATGGTTAGTGTTTCTTTACCATAAAGTAAGGTATCAAAAAATTGCTCATAAGAACCAGTTAACGAACTTAATAGAATTATTTTTTTATCCTCATCTTCTATCTTGATACCAATATTTTCAAGATCAAGAATAACCCTATTGAATAGATCTAAATGTTCTTTAATAGAGGAATTTCCAGTCATGCTCTCGGCATACAGTCTTTTCTTCATATAGAGCCTATTTGCAAGTGATCTGGTCATAAAAAGAGCATCCATCTTATTCTTTATTCCCTTTGTAGTAGTTTCTTTTGACACTTCTCTTAAAACCTTGTCACTAAGACAAAGAATAATGCATTATGTGCTCTTTTATTACTATCTTTTTTTTTTCTTCTTTTAACTGTTTTTTAGTAGATGATGTAGGCTTTGATCATCTCCTATACTAACTTCAGTGTCATCTACTTTATCTAGGGCAAACTTAAGTCCTTACGAAACAAGAACTACTCTCATCTTTATTTTCCACGTAATGAAATTATTGTCGCATTAAACTTCTCCATTTCAATTTTTGAATTTTCCATTTTCGAAGTTTATTGAGCTCTGATACCAATTTGTTATATCAATTTATCCAAAATTCGATTTCAAACAAAGATTAAGTTTAAAAACAAGATCAAGATCCAACCAATAAATGTAATTGAGAAAGAATGTAAATTGCAAAAATAAAAAATAATAGAGAAACAAATCTTATATAGTTCGACTATAAAGCTTACATCCATAGTCGAAGCAACCACCACCAAAAAAAACTTCATTAATAGAGATCTTTAGTACATATTACAATGAGAGTATAGCTTTTTACAAAGCTCAATTTGGTTAAAAAATCACAAAGATATCAACTCTACAAATTTAGTCAACGGTCAACTTTTTATATTTTTGAAATTTTTAAAATTCAATTAGTTACATTGACTAATGTAACCCCCCTTAACACATCAGCACATACTACGTCATCATTTCTATCTAACTAACTCGTAACTAATTTTTGAACCATTTTCTCTCCACAAAGAAAAAAGTTGGATTAGTTTTTTATTTATTCTTTTGACTGTTCAACACTATTTATTTTCATTTTAAATCCAATAATTGTTCAAGATACCAAACTAATAGAATGAAAAACCAAAGGAGTCAAATATTAAGGAAAGAAGTAAAATGAAATAATTGATCGAGGTGAGTTTGCCATTGTTAAAATTTTATTGTGCATGTAGATCTTCTCTACTTAATATCTCGATTACTACCGGGAAAAGGAAGAGAAGTAAGTAGTTGTTGGTTTTTTGAGTTAGAGGTGTTGTTTAATTATATTTTTAGGATGACAAAATGATGCATTTTGGTGTTGTTTAATTAAAAAAAAACAAATCATAATCTAATTATTTTGAGGTGAGAGTTGCTGGGGGGAGGGGGTGGGAATGTGGCAGGGGTTGAACGTGGTAGGAGGAGGAGGCAGCCTGTGGGACTAGTTTTGGGTGGGGAATGGGGCTGGTTTTAAGGTGGGCCAGGGACGTGCGGCTGGGCAATAGTGATTGGTGGGTGGGGAGGGGGGGGTGAAAAGTTAATTTTAACGAAATTTTTTGGATGACCAAAATTAATTAGAGTAATTTAAAAATGTTAGGAATGACATGGATAATTCGATTAAACTCAAGAGATAAAAAGGACATTTTCCCTATTTGAAGCTTTGCAAATAGTCTGTTTCGTTGGAATTCTAACATTTGTTTTTTGAATAACAACTTCATGCATTAACCAGCAAGAAGAGGAGGAAAATCCTCCATTACAAATGGAATAATAGGGTCTGGTACAACATGAAACCAAGAAGCTTTAGCCATAACCTTTATAATTAATTTGGCTGATTCATGAACTACCTTATTAAAGCCCCTACAAGCAAATAAAATTTTTTAGAATTGGAATGATTCTAAGACTTTTAGAATATACTGGATGACAGTTCCCAGTTTAGAAAATACTGAAGTTTGGCCTAAGATCTCATTCACCAATGTTTGAGAATCTGTTTCGATCTCCAATTCTGCAATGTCTAATCTCTGAGCCGCCTTCAATCCTTTGAATACTGCCATACCTTTTGCTGACAACACATCCTAGGCAGCATCAATTCTCTCCACACCTGCCCGTACAACACTACCGTCCCACTGCCTTAACATATATCTAAGCCCGGTCTTCTACAGATGAACATTAACAGATGCATCAGTATTCAATTTAATCGCACTCTTCCTTGGTGGCAACCAGCGGCTTGGATGTTGCGATTGTTGGATCATAAACTTGATCTATTATGGGAGCCTAAACCCAAAATCAATTAAATTGGAGTTCAAGTCCATAATTAAGGTCCAAAACTACTAATCTTCTACTTAAAATCTTCTAGGGTGTGGTAATTAAGCATGTGAATAATTTGGAAGGATGGAGAAGAATGAAGAAGAATGAAGTGTATGGTTATTGTAATTTTGGATTAGTTTATTTGTGTGGTGTAGGATTGTTCTTAAGTAGTATAAATACCCCTCCCCATTTTAGTTTAGGCATCAAGAAAAATTAAGAGCTTCTAAGTGAGTGAAGAAGCAAACTCTAATAAAGAGTGAGTTGTAGTATCTTGTTTTTGAGTGAGAGTGATCTTGTAATATTTGTTTGAGTTTAAATAAAAGTTATTTGTGTGAGTGTTTCATTTCTAACAAAGTGGTATCAGAGCAAGTTGAAAAGTATACACTATTGTATATCAAATCGAAGGTATCGACGAGAGGAATCCGACGCCACCAAAATCTCCCCAATCTGAGTTTGCACGCGCCTCCACGCGCCGCCGGAAAACTGCTGCCAGAAAAGCGAGTTGACTCATCGAGTTAAGCCGAGTTGGAGCATTGACCGAGCCGCCAAGCTGAGTTGACCGAGCCGTAAGCCTGTTGACCGAGCCCTTTGACCGAGCCGTCCAAGCGAGTTGACTGAGCCGTCAAAATCATTGACCGTTGACCATGTTAGGGTTGACTTTGACCGTTGACTTTGACCGTTGACCGAAAAATTAAAAATTTTGACCAGGTCCCTCCCAAGGTTTTTCGGCGTTCCGGATTCATCCGTGCAATCGAATTTTGTAAATTCTCATTATATTGAGAGATATGGCAAATGGTATGGCACCATTCCAAGTTCCGACACTCAACAACAACAACTACGACAACTGGAGTATCAAACTGAAGGCACTTCTTGGATCACAAGATGTGTGGGATATCATAGAGAAAGGCTATAACGAGCCTGCGGATGATGCTGCTTTTGCTACTCTTACACCAGATCAAAAAATAACTTTGAAGGATTCAAGAAAGAGAGACAAGAAGGCTCTCTATCTCATCTATCAAGCATTAGATGATGATGGCTTTGAAAAGATTTCGAGTGCAAGCTCTAGCAAGGAAGCGTGGGAGAAGCTGCAAACCTCTTACAAAGGATCTGAGCAAGTGAAGAAGGTCCGTCTCCAAACATTAAGAGGTGAATTCGAATCCTTACACATGAAAGTATCTGAGTCTATTTCGGATTATTTCTCAAGAGTAGTAGCTGTTTCTAATCAATTAAAAAGAAATGGTGAAAAGTTAGAAGATGTGAGGATAATAGAGAAGATACTCCGTTCGTTGGATCCCAAATTTGAGCACATCGTCGTAACGATTGAAGAAACTAAAGATTTGGAAGAAATGACGATCGAGCAACTCCAAGGATCATTGCAAGCATACGAAGAGAAGCATAAGAAGAAGCATGGGTTTACTGAGCAACTCCTCAAGCTGCAACTCAAGGATATGCATGAAAGCCAACGCAATGATAGAAACCAACGTGGTCAAGGCAGAGGTAGAGGCCGTGGACAAGGTGGAAGTCGCGGTCATGGACGAGGCTGAAATTACAACAACAACAATTTCAACAACTATGAGAAAGGAGAAAGCTCAACACGAGGCCGTGGAAGAATCAATCCGAACTCAAGGTATGAAAAATCTCAAGTTCGATGTTATAATTGTCAGAAGTTTGGGCATTATGCTTCAGAATGTAGAGCTCCCAATAATAAAATTGAGGAGAAGGCCAACTACATAGAGGAGAAGACAGATGGCAAAGAAACTCTTCTTCTAGCACGAAAGGAAACTGATGGTGGCCAAGCAAATTCCTGGTATCTTGACAGTGGTGCAAGCAATCACATGTGTGGAAGGAAAGACATGTTCGTGGAGCTAGACGAGTCAGTAAGCGAAAATGTTTCGTTTGGAGATGATTCCACAATAGCAGTGAAAGGGAGAGGTAACATCCTTATCCGTTTGAAAGATGGGAGACATCAGTTTATTTCCAATGTCTACTATGTGCCCAATATAAAAAGTAACATCTTGAGTTTAGGGCAACTGTTAGAGAAAGGTTATGATATTCATATGAAGGATTATAATCTTTCTATAAAAGATGATAAGAATAACTTCATTGCTAAAATGCCGATGTCAAAGAATAGAATGTTCTTGATCAACATACAAAACGATGTTGCAAAGTGCCTGAAAGCTTGCTACAAAGATGCATCATGGCTTTGGCATCTTCGATTTGGGCATCTCAATTTTGGAGGTCTAGAGCTGCTATCTAAGAAGGAGATGGTGAAGGGACTACCTCGCATCAACCATCCTGACCAGCTTTGTGAAGGGTGTCTAGTCGGGAAACAATTCAGGAAAAGCTTTCCAAAGGAGTCAAAGACAAGAGCCAAGAAACCACTCGAGCTCATCCATACCGATGTGTGTGGACCGATCAAGCCAAGCTCTCTCGGTAACAGTAACTATTTTCTTCTCTTCATTGATGATTTTTCAAGAAAAACCTGGGTATATTTCTTGAAACAGAAGTCAGAAGTTTTCGAAGTCTTCAAGAAGTTCAAAGCAGCAGTGGAGAGAGAAAGCGGTAGAAAGATTAAAGCCATGAGATCCGACCGAGGTGGAGAATTTACTTCCAGGGAGTTTCAAGAGTTCTGTGAAGCAAATGGAATTCGTCGACCAATGACAGTTCCTAGATCCCCCCAACAAAATGGCGTGGCAGAAAGAAAGAACAAAACAATCCTCGACATGGCACGAAGCATGCTCAAAAGCAAGAAACTACCCAAGGAATTTTGGGCGGAAGCAGTAGCGTGTGCAGTCTACTTGTCAAACCGATCTCCAACAAGAAGTGTATGGGGAAAGACACTGCAAGAGGCATGGAGTGGAAGAAAGCCTGGCATTTCCCACCTAAGAATCTTTGGAAGTATAGCCCATGTTCATGTACCGAACGAGAGAAGAACGAAGCTTGATGATAAAAGTGAGAGTTTTATCTTCATCGGCTATGATGCTAATTCGAAGGGCTACAAGTTGTACAATCCAGACAATAAGAAGATTGTGATTAGTCGAGATGTGGTCTTCAACGAAGAAGAAGAATGGGATTTTAACTCTCATGCAGGTGACTTCAATTTCTTTCCTCAGTTTGAAGAAGATGAGCAGACAATGAGGGAGCAACTAGGACCTCAACAAGAACTTGAAACTCCACCCACTTCACCAACATCAACCACTCAAAGAGACTTATCACCTTCGTCGTCGTCAAGTGGGAGTCAAAGTGAAAGAGTTGTGCAACGTACAAGAAGCCTTAGAGATCTCTATGAGGTAACTGAACGACAAGATAATCTTACATTATTTTGTCTGTTTGTCGATTGTGAACCAGTGAGCTTTCAAGAAGCAGTACGAGAGAAGAAGTGGAGAGATGCGATGGACGAAGAAATTAAGGCCATCGAGAAGAATGACACATGGGAACTCACCTCACTTCCCAAAGGACATAAGGCGATAAGTGTCAAATGGGTGTACAAAACAAAGCAAAACGCCAAAGGAGAGATTGAAAGGCACAACGCGAGGCTAGTTGCTAAAGGCTATAGTCAAAAGGCTGGAATTGACTATGATGAGGTATTTGCTCCTGTTGCTCGATTGGAGACTATTAGACTAATCATTTCTTTGGCAGCTCAAAACAAGTGGAAGATACAGCAAATGGATGTAAAGTCTGCCTTCCTAAATGGAGTTCTTGAAGAGGAAGTCTACATTCAGCAACCATCAGGCTACGAAGTTAAAGGCCACGAAGACAAGGTGTTGAAGTTGAAGAAGGCTCTTTACGGGCTAAAACAAGCACCAAGGGCATGGAATAGCCGAATCGACAAGTACTTCCAAGAGAATGGCTTCAACAAATGTCCCTACGAGCACGCTCTATATATCAAGATCAAAGATGAAGATATTTTGATCGTGTGCCTCTACGTGGACGATTTGATCTTCACTGGAAGCAACCCAAGCATGTTCAATGAATTCAAGGAAGTGATGACGAAAGAATTCGAGATGACAGACATGGGGCTCATGGCATACTACCTTGGCATTGAAGTTAAGCAACAAAAAGATGGAATTTTCATTTCACAAGAAAGCTATGCAAAGGAGATCCTGAAGAAGTTCAAGATGGAGAATTGTAAGCCGATAAGCACACCGACGGAATACGGAATCAAGATGTCCAAACATGAAGAAGGCGAAAGTGTAGATCCAACATTCTTCAAAATTTTGGTAGGAAGTCTACGCTATCTAACTTGCACGAGGCCGGATATTCTTCACGCAGTTGGATTGGTCAGTCGCTACATAGAATCTCCAACAATTACCCATTTTAAAGCCGCAAAGAGAATTCTTCGTTATCTGAAAGGTACAATTGACTTTGGCTTGTTCTATTCAGTTTCTAATGATTACAAGCTTGTTGGATATAGCGATAGTGATTGGGGTGGAGACATAGATAATCGAAGGAGTACTACTGGATTCGTATTTTTCATGGGAGATACTGCTTTCACATGGATGTCAAAGAAACAACCGATTGTCACATTGTCCACTTGTGAAGCGGAATATGTTGCTGCTACCTCATGCGTTTGTCATGCAATTTGGCTTAGAAATCTATTGAAGAAGATAGGCTTGATACAAGAAGAGCCTACCAAGGTTTGTGTCGACAACAAGTCAGCCATTGCCTTAGCCAAGAACCCGGTATTCCATGATCGAAGCAAACACATCGATATTCGCTACCACTATATAAAGGAGTGTGTTGCAAGAAAGGATGTGCAAGTTGAATATGTGAAGTCACAAGATCAAGTTGCCGATATTTTTACCAAACCACTGACAAGCGAAGACTTCATAAGATTAAGGAACTTACTAGGGGTCACAAGATCAAGTTTAAGGGGGGGTGTTGGATCATAAACTTGATCCATTATGGGAGCCTAAACCCAAAATCAATCAAATTGGAGTCCAAGTCCATAATTAAGGTCCAAAACTACTAACCGTCTACCTAGAATCTTCTAGGGTGTGGTAATTAAGCATGTGAATAATTTGGAAGGATGAAGAAGAATGAAGAAGAATGAGGTGTATGGTTATTGTAATTTTGGATTAGTTTATTTGTGTGGTGTAGGATTGTTCTTAAGTAGTATAAATACCCCTCCCCATTTTAGTTTAGGCATCAAGAAAAATTAAGAGCTTCTAAGTGAGTGAAGAAGCAAACTCTAATAAAGAGTGAGTTGTAGTATCTTGTTTTTGAGTGAGAGTGATCTTGTAATATTTGTTTGAGTTTAAATAAAAGTTATTTGTGTGAGTGTTTCATTTCCAACAACGACTTGGTGACCGAGGGACTCATCTGAGCTGTTTTGTAATCAGCTAAATAACTTGTTGCCCAACCAATCACTAGAATAGAAATCAAACTAGTGCTGCCATGGACTACTTGATTACGTAGATACCACAAACGCCAAAAGATAACACTTAATAGCTCTAAATCATCTATACTTGAGGTACTCATACACGAAGCAAAGAAATCCTTAGGTGAAGTTCTATGATTTATCAAAATCGATTCCATAAACATATAGTTCACCCTAACTTGTCTCCACATTTCACATAGCTAGGCAGTGTGCATGGTGTTTTCCGCACGTTGGCTACACAAAGGATAATCCTCACAAATAGGAACATGGTGCCTCCTATGATTCATATTCGTAAGAATCTAATCATTTGTTACACACTAAATAAATATCTTCACTTTAGACAGCATCTCTATCCTCCAAAGCTTCTGCCACCACGACTCTATCACATAGTTATCAGAACAAAGCGCCTTTCCCTTAGCCGAGGTAGCTAGCTAATAACCACTCCAACAGTATATCTCCCAAAATTTTCAAAGTACCAACAAAGACGATCACCACCATCACTTGAGCTTTAGGTAAAGGAAGACTCATGATCAATTTTGCCTCCTCAAAAGAAAAGGACTCCCCAATCATTTGCTCATTCTATTGATCTGAGTTTGTAATAATATTGGCAACCCTAGTATGCTCCAGAAGCTTAAGAGAGATTGAAAAGAGAATGGCCTTGGGAGCCAAGAATTATAATAAATAGAGACCAATTCACTCGAACCTATACACCATCTCAGACATTGTTGAAGAAAATTCCTTTCCTATAGGATATTTTTCCAAATGAAAGATGAGTTACTACATGCTTTTGCCTGCAAAAAAGAAGATTGTGAAAAATAGAAACCTTTTAGGACTATGGCCATAAGGGACTCCGGGGCTATGAGAATTCGCCATCCTTACTTAGCAAGTATTTCTTGGTTGAAGGCCACAAAATTTCTAAAACCAAACCCGCCCTCTTTTTTCATTCTACACAAGGTTTCCCACAAGCACCAATGCATTTGCCTCTTATCATCATTCCCTCCCCACTAAAACCAAGCACTAGGCTTGTGAATATTATGAATAATAGCCATTGGAAGACAAAATAGGTTCATAGCATAAGCAGGAATCGATTGGATGACATTTTCTTATTAACACTTCCCTACTAGCTGAAGAAAACAATTTCGACTTCTAATCTTTTACCTTTGTCCCTATCTTCTTCATTAAAGCAGTAAATAATTCACATTTTTTACGACCATTGATCTGAGGAACCACTAAATACTTCTCATGGCATCCCACATGTTGTACTCCTAACACCCCCACCAGTTCTCTACTTAAATCCTTCGATATTGAGGGATTAAAATACACAGCAGATTTTGAGAAATTAACATACTGCCCAGATGCCTTCTCTTATAAAGAAATAAAACCCTTAATTTCACTACAACTCTGAATAGATGCTTTTACAAATACCAAATTATCATCCGCAAAAAATAAATGAGAAACGGACGCCCTTATTTACCATATTGAATGCCACTTAACTTTCCTTCAGCTTCCACTTTTCGAAATAAGGGAATTTCTAACAATTCTGAATACATATATTTCTTCTAGATCAACCCGGAAAATAGGTAGAAAGATGCAAATTTACATAGAATATCATTTTCAATATGTGCGCTTTAGACTTCAATTGTTCATAAATGATAGTATTTGATAGACTGAAAATACTACAACATCTCATAGCTCAACACAAGCCAACAAAGTACCTAAAGGAGAAAAAAATTAAAAAGACAACAAACAAACAAACAACGATATTTAAGAAGCAAATATTTCTTAATCTTCTCCTTGAAACAGCATAACTCTTGCTTATTGGAAATACATTTGCGGGCTTATTCTTTAAATCATCTTCAGAATCCCAGGGCGTGTCTTCATCAATCCTCCCAATACCAGCACTGTGACTCCGTGGCAATTTGTTTTTACCAGTAGTTGGAGATCGTCTCATCATCACCTGTTGCCTTCTGAGAAGATCCAAATCAGTTCTGTTGCCAAGGCTCATGGTGGAAGCAAATCTAACAAGCTCTCTGCAATCGTCATTGTAGATTGATCTCGATGAGCTGACACTGTAACTCTTAGGCAAAACGTTGACATGGCCTGTAGGGCAACCCATTACTGAGGTAACAGTAACCTTGTCTGAGCATTCTGTAATGCTCCGGATGTAGAAATCCCTGGCCTTTGCCAACATCTTTACAGATGCCTTCATGTATTTGGTCAGCTTATTTCCTTGTTTTTTGGCCTTCTTGTTCTTGGTGCTCATTTTGCTCAGGTTTTTTCTTTTTCTGAATATTTGGCTTTTGTGAATCAAGGACTAGCAGAGAAGTTGCTTTACAGACAAGGGAAAATTAAAGGAGAGCTAAAACAGGGCTAGAAACAATGGAAATTGATAACATGATTACAAGTTATGATGCTAGCCGACTAAACATGGATGTATATATACGCAGAGAAATGATTCGATTACGTAACTTATTATATATTAATATTATTGCTATGTACTATTGTTTAATTAATTTATAATTTTTATATAATTTATAATATGTTATACAATTTATTATATATTTAAATATTTATTATATAGTAAGATACATTATATATATAATGGGTTTGCTTTATTTTTGCATTTTACAAAAGTATGTTACAGGCTAAACTAATTGTCTACAACCGGAAGTTTTCAAAGTACAGCCGAACGGATGATTAGAATAAAGACCAAAACATAAAAAGAAATATATTCATTGGAAATGAAAAGCATCAAATAAAGGAAAAACGATATTTTAGTCCATTCTTTTTAGAATATATATTAATTTAATTTTTTTATATTTTAATAATTATTACGTTAATTTTAATCATTAAAATTTTATTATTAAATATTTACTTTTTTTTATTATTTTTATCGTAATAACCTTAGTCAAATATCTACAAATTATGTGACACGTGTCATCACTTAATCAGTTTAAATTTTTAATAAATATTTTTAAAATAAAAAAAATTAAAATAGAGCTATCACCGTCGCCGAAAAACAATGACCGACCTTAACAAGACCTGTTCCGAGACCCTCTACTGTAGATCCCAGCGACCCTACTAGGCACCTCGACGAAAGTTCCTCAGAATTTAACTGGGTAAATTAAAAAATTTTACGAGACGAACCCCTTTTTAGTTCTTACTATTATTAAGAAAATCTTGGCATATATATAAAAATGACATCTTAATTTTTAAAAAAAAAATGAGCAGAGTTTCTCCTATTTTTCTAAAAATCCAATACAAAACTTACAAAGAATTACATTTCTATTTCCAACCCACTTCTCAATACTGCCAAATAGGACCTCTGGTCCTTTCCAAAATCAATCTAACTCAGCTCAATAATTTCATTTAAATCACAAAATGAGTATACTCATAAAAAGTAAAAACGATCATCATAATATCGAAATCTCTTCTTGTTGGTTCAAAACATACATACAAATACACATGCCTATAACTACTGTGCTGAAAGTAAAAATGATGCTATTTAGCACTTTTACATTTGCAAGATTGATCTTTAAATTTGGCCCACTAATCAGCAATAAAAAAATCAGCAGCTTGCGTACCGAGATCTGCACCTGAAAATAGGGTTTAGAAAACATAAAATACAAAATGAGTGAGCTAAAAGAGATCAATGAGTGTATTTAAGATTTTAAATAAAATAACATTATGCATAGATAGTAAATTCTAAAAGACATGCATAAATCAGGTTTCTAAACTGATATAAAGCTGTAAAACGGTTTAACATCATATACCGATCAAATCTTACTGAGCGGATTTTATTTACATCTTTGGAAAATAATATCCAAAATTTGTACTACATAATAACTACCATGTGCATATAAATGCATAAAATGTTATCGATAGATCGAAAATTAGTAAAATCCTCGCTCGGCCATTTTCTTTCTAAATTGTACCAATGGTAACCTTAAAGCTCTATACTCACACAGCGACTCAACTAACACCGCACACGTGAGTAGGTCACGGGGGCACCTCAACTAGCAGCACCCACAATAACATCTCAAGACATCTCACTAGCTATACCGCAGAATCTACATCGCATACATATAGCGAGACAATGTCCCGTACACATAGAGCGACTCACATGACTCGACATCCCGACTTCCCGGAGTTAGTAACACACCCCCCATAACCTACCCATATGTACATGATATATTGGCCAGGTCTAATACAATAACCACCACTATAATCTGAGGGTACCAATGACCTTTGAAACAGATGCAGTAATTTTAAAACTGTTTCTTAAACCGAACATATAAAAATATATCTATGGATATATATTAAGATCATAAATCATGTTCATGCATTAAAAGCACATAAAACATACATTTTCATTATGCGAAAATATAATAAACGAAAGATAAAAGAAATGATAGATTTTCACTCACAACAGCTCCGTGCTCAATTTCGCTCCGATTTTCTGCTCCCGTTACCGCTCTCAATTTTTTTTACCTACACACCATAAACGACATTTAAAACTAATTCAAACACTAGAATCTCATTTAACTATTAAACACCCTAATTGGCATACAAAGCCCGGATGGATACTACTTTCTGATTTTCATTTACGAAGTCATTTAATCTAATCTAACTCACCATCAGGCGCTCTGAAAATTATTAAACGCCTTATAACTTGATTGGACATAATTGTCCTTTACCTTTTTCAAAATGGACAATTATGTCTCATTTTTTATTTTTTCATCAACCATATACATTCAATATACGTAAGGCACCATTTATACACCACAATTCAATCAAAATACAACTCAATCCCTAACTTTCCTAAAGTAACAAAATTTTACCCTAGGTTCCAACACATTTCTTTTCTCAATTTCTTGTTCCAATTACATCAAAATCAAGCCAATTTCATTCTAATGCCCTAATTACAACCAATTGAAGTCTCTACATTCAAATCACCAAAAACTCTAATTCTTACCTTGTCAATTTCCTCAACTTGATGACTCTTTCAAGCTCCACACCACAATTCAATCAAAACACAACTCAATCCCTAACTTCCCTAAAGTAACAGAATTTTACCCTAGGTTCCAACATATTCCTTTTCTCAATTTTTTGTTCCAATTACATCAAAATCAAGCCAATTTCATTCTAATGCCCTAATTACAACCAATTAAAGTCTCTACATTCAAATCACCCAAAACTCTAATTCTTACCTTGTCAATTTTCTCAACTTGATGACTCTTTCAAGCTCCACACTAGAATTCAACTCAATCTAAACCAAGAATACACACAAGAACATCAATTGAAGCAATCTTGAAAATTCACTTATAAATCTCACAAAACAATACTTTTCTTACCTCTTTTTCTTAGATTTTCACTAATGGGGGTTTCAATTAAGCTTAGAAATTTATACTTGACCTTCTTGTAACTTGATTAAACATGAAAAATCATGAAGAAAAAAAACTTGAAATGCCACTGTAGCAGCCCCTCCCTCACTTGCATGAATTTGGCTTTCTCTTTTGCTCTAAGTGTTATACTTTTACTCTCTCAAAAAATTTACACACTTCTACCATATATATAGTTCTCCCTCAAAAGATCAAATTGCCCCTCAACTAACTCAAAATTTCTAAATTGCCATTGGTTGAAAACTAAGTATGTAATTGGTTCATTTGTAACTATCTAGTTAGAATAGTCCATTGAACTAACTAGAATTTTCAACTTGGCAATCCATGAGATTGTTTCTAATTGGTCCATTCTCTAATATATGGATTGTGTTTCTCAACAAATGCTTGTTCTATACATAACCCTTAAATAGAAATTCATGTAGTAAATTAAAATTTTCTTTTCCAAGCCAATAGAGAAAAATTCTAAAAATATTCTAAGGTTGTCCGACGCTCCGGCCGAGTGTGAAATTATCCAATTATGTCTAATATCTCTCACGCGCACCATAAAAAAAATATTTCTAATAGGGTTAAAATCGGGTAACCTACGGTGTCTTTATTGCTCTATACCGAAATTGAAGCGCCAATACTACTAATAAGGATTGGATATTATAGGCCTGCCGCCATTTCTGGTGATATTCCGACAATAAAATTTATTTAATTTTATATAATTGGATTCCATTTTTTTTATCTACACAACGGTGAGTTCATTTTTTGCCAAAAAAATGTAAAAAATGCAAAATTGGTGGGAGAGGAGGGGCAGCCACTGCTGCTCACCATCAAACAGGGGGACTGTAACTTGCACCGCCCCTTCCTGTAGAGATACTGGCTACCGGTCTATCTATAAGTAGGGGTGGTGCAGGTCACAGCCACCCTGTTTAATGGCGAGCGGCGATGGCCATAGCCCCTCTCCCACCATTTTGGCCTTTTTTGCAATTTTTTTTATAGAAAAAATGACCTCACCATTGTATAGATCATGAAAAATGGAGTCCAATGATGTAAAATTTGATAAATTTCATCGTCGAAATGTCATCAAAAAACAGCAGTCAGCCGATCGCCAATTTCCAGTGATGGTGGCAGTTCTATTTTAATTTATATTATTTTAAAAATATTTATTAAAAATTTAAACCAATTACATAACAACACATGTTATTTGTAACTATTCATATTATGACACGTATCCTTTATTTATTAAATATATATTTATTAAGATACTTGTAAAAATATTTTTCTTTAAAAAATATATTTATTAAACATATAAACTAATTACATGATGACACGCGTCATTTGTAACTAATCATAGTATGACACGTGTCTTTTATTTATTAATTTAATTTTAAAATATTTATTAAACATATAAACTAATTACATGATGACAAGTGTTATTTGTAACTAATCATAATATGACATGTGTCTTTTATTTATTAATTATACATTTATTAATTTAATTTTAAAATATTTATTCTTTAAAAATAATTACACGTGTTATTTTTATATTTTTTATTTTAAAAATAGTAAAAGTACTATTTTGTCCTTAGAAAGAACCCATTTAATAGCAAATTTTTGATGGTAGGGATTAACGTGGTAATTATCGAAACATGGGAGACTATGTTAGTATATATCCCTAAAATAAAGGACTAAAATATCTTTTTTTTTTAAATAAAAGAGTAATATTATATATTTTAAGTTATATCTCAAATAGTGATGTGTTAAATAATTATTAAATTATAAAATAATATAAATTTTAAAATTATTTATTATATTAATAATTACTTGACACATCTTTACTTATAATATAATTTAAGATATGTAATATTATTTAAAATAAAATATAAAATTACTTTAAAAATTAAAAAAGATACAACATGATATGGGCGTGTGTGTCAAATAATAACTTGAGTGATGCGGCACTTATTCATTACCATTATTCTGAATATTTATCTTCTTTTTCTTTTTTCTGTCATTACTTTATCAAATTTGATAAGAATAAAAAAAGTTCCACAATCAGCATACCAATTAGATTCACTAGCATTTTTAGCGAGGCGAAAGAAAGACTTGGAGCTATATATTCGTATCCTACCAATGTGAAATTAATTTTGCCTTATCAAACTCTTTTATTGCCCGATATGATTCTTGATGAAGACTATCATTACTTTTTATTGTTAAACAAGTTGCGAAATGATTTACCAACAAAGGATGAAAGCAAAGGAAAATGGTTTATTCATATGCATAGGGTGCCTTATTACTATTGGGAGAAATTTAGGTGATAATTGATCTATTTACAAAAGTTAATTAGGTTTTTTGGTCTAACTTTTTTAATGAGCAGCTTAATTCAAAATGAACTATTTCATAAGGCTTAGTATAAATTCGGATACATAGGTCTTTATAATTTGATCTCAAAATGCAATGGAGTGAGATTGGTAAAATGACACGTGTTACTATTCAATTTCGCTATCAAAGGACACATCATTATAGACAAGTACCAGCCACATCATTGTCGAGCCCACCAACGAATACACGGGTCAATAGAGTTCAAGCTCTACCACATTACAATCAAGTCCCATTAGTAGTCCAGCTAGAACCTCGTTAGTCGATGACTAGACCTAGGGATAAAGTGTAATGAGAGAAATCTTCAAAAAAAAACCAATGGTAAGCCTCTACGTCAATAATTACCAAGCCCTTGTCTCCTATTAGCAAACATATTAGAGCTGTCTAAAGTTGTTATGATGATCTAGCACTAAATTCGTTTATATCAGAAGGACAAGTCTACTGACCACTCATTGTTCTTAGTCTTACCTAAGTAAGTTTGACTACTCCAAAAGCACCCAATCAAGAAGATGCCTAGTAATCTAAACGTCGGAATGGCACAATTACTCACACGCCCCCATTTAAGTTAGTTCTCTAAAATACCTTTAATGAAAGGGACGGTTTTCCAATTATATATCCCTATATATTTCTCTTGAGGGATAATCTCCAAACTAACTCCCTCAATGCTTAAGGCTTATCTCCAATTGAGAATGAGGTTGAGAGAAGAATTCGATCTAAGACAACAATTATAGTAATAAGAAAAACTCTCTGCCTTCTCTCTCTCTCTCTCTCTCTCTCTCTCTAGGGGCATAAATGCTAGAGAAGTTTTATCAATAAGCCATCACTTAACTTGAACGTCAAGGGCCGCCGCCAGCTATCCTATTGATGTCTACCACTAATCTCATATATTTTGTGTTCTTTAGGTCTCCTAAGACAATCTAGCTCGCACCTGTCCTCAACTTGATTCTTACTCAATCTTGGTCTTAACATCAGCAAATTGGAGGTTAAAACTCAACTTATAGTATCATAAGCCTAATAACTCATATTTTTCCTTATTTTGCACTATTGACACATTTGAGGCAAGCCTTTGATTAAAAATGATCCCCAAACAAGTACCATTCATTAAATGGTGTTTATTAAAATAAAAATACTAAAATGAAAATATTATTCTTAATTTTATGTTTGCAAAGTTTAAGAATGTGCTTGGTAACACTTTTTAAAATTTTGTGTCTTACAACGAGAATTATAAAACGTGTCTAATAGAAATGTTTTAAAGAATTTTTTTAAAAATAATTTTTTAATCAAATAATGGTTAATATTTTTAATATTTCATTAATTTGATTAATCTTAATTTTGTAAGAAAAAATTAAATTTGGTTATGTTATTTTTTATTTTAAAAATGATTGTCTTAATTTTAATATATCACTTACAAAAAAGGGAGAGAGTTGGAATCATTATTGTCACTATCATTTACAAAAGATTGTTATTGACTTATAACTAACTAAAATATGATAAAAACAAATAGCATCATAGAGATCAATACTTAGATAGGTGTTATTTAATTTTTAAAGAGAAATATGAATAGCATCATAGAGATCACTATTTAGATATGTGTTATTTAATTTTTAAAGAGAATTATGGGGAGAAGAGAGTGACTTTATATTACTAGTTACTTTTTTATCAAATTTTGTATTCATTATTTACTTCTTTATAGTTTGTAAATATTTAATTACTCTCTTGCACTCGGAGCTTATCTTAACTATAACTCTTATGTACCTCTTTAATTTAGGTTAGGAGTTCAAGTCTTAATGAATGTTAAGACGGATAAATTTTTCTCTCATCTCATAAGAGTTTTATAGTTTGAGTTGAGTGTGCTCAACATTATACTTACGTGTTAATTTTTATGATTTCAATAATGTAATGACAATTTAGTCCGATGTAAATATAATATCAAGTAGGGTGTGCTTATAGTTTAAACAGGGTGTGCTCAATGTTATACGTGTTATTTTTTATGATCTCAATAATGTAGTGATAATTTAATATGATGTAAATATAATGTCGAGTGGGATGTATTCAACGTTGTACGTGTTATTTTTTATGATCCCAATAATGTAGCAACAATTTAGTCTAGTGTAAATATAATATCGAATATGGTGTGCTTAACGTTGTACGTGTTATTTTTATAATCCCAATAATATAATGACAATTTAGTCTCATATAAATATAATATAATCTAATATAAATATTAATAATGAGTCTAATGTAATATCAATATAATCAGATGTAAATATAGTGTATTCTGATATAAATATCAACAGTAATTATGATGTAAATATAGTGTAATCTGATATAAATATAAATAATAAGTTTAATGTAATATTAGTAGTATAATCTGATCATTATAATATCAGTTGATTTATGTAATACCTATTGTAAAGTGTATAAAAAAAATGTAATATCTATTGTAAAGTGTATAAAAAAAAAAGTAGCAACTATAAAATTTTATTAAACTATTACGTTATAATTTTTTTTATTAAATAAGAAAAATATCAAAATAATTTGTTTACTGTCCTACTCTGTAAGTTGTAACTAAAAGAATGGACTTACATTATCGAACCGAATTAACAGTAAAAATAAATACAACAATTCACTCTTGAGTCTTGACTCGGCAGTAAAACTATATTGCTGTTCGTAATATATTATCAGCCAAAAGTAGGATATTGAAAATAAGCCAGAATTCCAATCCAAAATAAATAAAAATAGGTCAGAATTCAACTCTATTTATTGACCAACTAGCCTCAGAGTCTTGGCCACGAGTACATTGCTTAAAACGTTTATGTAACTTATTGGGTTGTTCAAACTTTGGACTAATTCCGGTCTTATCATATTAGATATAAAAAAAAATTGAGCATGAACCATCCGTGTTGCTTCACAATTACAACTTCTGATCATTTGAGTTTCCCCTTGTCTATAAAGAGATTTCTGAGATTGTTTTTTAATCACACAAGCTCGAGGAAAATGAGCACTAAGAAGAGCAACAAACAAGGCAATAGATTGACCAAATACATTAAGGCACCTGTGAGGATGTTGACAAAGGCCAGGGATTGCTACGTCGGGAGCATGGTCAGATACTCGGACAATGTTGCTTTGGGGTCAGCCACGGATTTCTCTAAAGGCCATGTCAACGCTTTGCCAAGGAGTTACAGTGTCAGCTCATCGAGATCAAGCAATAACGATGATGATTTCGCAGAGCTTGTTAGAGTTGCTTCCATCAAGAGTCTTAGTAACAGTATTGAGTTGGATCTTCTGAGAAGGCAACAGGTTATGAGACATTCTGCAGCTACTGGTAGGAACAACGTGCCAAGGAGTTACAGTGTGAACATAGAAATGATGAAAAAGAAAGAAAATGTTAGGAACTCAATAGAACAGAACCAGAGGGAAGGAATAGAAAATTGAGGAAACTTACTTATGTCAGAAAAATACCCTTATAAGTGTAGTTTTCATAGAAATCCTCACCAAGAAGCCTCTAGTGGGAGCTAGAAGGAAAAAAATTTCATTAAAAAGGTAATTGCGAGATAGGTTGCGATTAAAGCCTTAGAAAAAAAAAGGCCATGGAACCTGCAAGGATTTGGAGGTTTGGAGGCATTAGAGTCAGCATTCGGTCCTCCGCTGTCTCAGTCTCAGTTTGCATAGGGCAAGAGGAATTGATTGTTGTATAGGTGGGCATAGGAAACCATATCTTTAAAGAATAATTTTTTGAAAAATCTTTCTCTTTCGAGAATAAATGGAAAAGAAAGACTGGTCCTGCTATCATAGAAGCTAACAAAAGTGACCACTTCATACAGGTAACTAAACCTCTTCCAATTGCCATTGATAACGGCGACATACCTCTTCGAGCCTGCTTTATCCGTCTCCAAGCCTGCTTTCTTTTTCTCAAAATTAGAGAATAGCTTCTACTTCTCGTAGAAAAATAGTAGTTGAATTTTCCCCATTCGAGAGTGTAGATGATGAAGATGTCATAGAGGGTTAGATAGTAACAAGGAGGAATGCTATGTTTAAGATGGGCCACATCCTAAAGCAGATGACAAATATTAGGGTAAATCTGATGAGAGGATAGAACGGGGCCACATCCTAAAGCAGATGACAAATATTAGGGTAAATCTGATGAGAGGATAGAACGGTGACATAGAGGAACTCATGAATAATTGGTTAAATAGGGAACCTGAACAAGTTAGGTGCTCCCTAAAATGAGGGAGTTCATCCACTTGGACAAATTGTGGATTTTAGAGAGATTCCCCTGGTGGAAGATTACTAATCTAGACACTATCAAGGAGTTGGAACATGGACCTAAGTTCATCAATGGAGAAATTATTTAATTCCTTCACAATTATTGCTGAATTGATGGAGGAAATTTTGAAAATTAGGATTTTTTAATTAGCAATGAAAAAGAAAAAAAAAAAACAGAATCAAAATTATTCCTTTCAATGAATCAAAAACATACACAACATCTCCATATCAAATGGATCAGATGAATTTGAATTTTTTGAATAGATATATGCTTTAGTTAATGCAGTCTTTGTCCAATACAGCATCTCAGCTGCTAGGTGAAGAGGTATGTGGAATAACAAGAGGTATGTGCTTCATAAACATCTAGCTGTGGAATAACATAGTGTTTACCAAATGTTTTGTGTTTTTAAAATTGAGCAGCGCCCTTATACCAAATCAGACCCTTAAATTTTTTTTTTTCTCAGCAACAGATCATGGTTGAAGGATTTGAACATCCTCATGTCTTTGTGTGTGTGAATGTATCAGTGTATGAATGGAATTCACAAGGAATCCAATAAGTTGGTTGTTGAGTGAATTTGGGTCAACGACTTATTAACCCAAAAGCTAACCAAAAAGGAAACTCAACACTTAATCAAATGGACCAAACCATATTGGGCCGGCTTCACCTAATACCGAGGTTGCATCCAAAAGAGAGAAAATGCACTGTTCTTTTATCTACTAGTATATAATGATAAGCTAATTTCATATTTTTTATTCATTTATGACTACTACACTACATTTTATCATCTTGTATTTTAATTTAAAAGTGTGAAATAGTTGATCTATGGCTTTTACATGAGAAATAGCAACACATCTAACAGACCCATATTTCAACTACTTTACCAGTCAGTTCCTGCTAGGTGCCACTATAAACTGCTGCATGACCAAAGTGTAAAACTATCATTAAGAAATAGGTAACCAAACCACAGACCACCAGTTTCTACATCATCGGGTTACCAACCTCAATCATCAATAATGATGACCTTTTTAATCTACAGATAATAATCATTCAGTGAAAATAAGGGACCTGTTTAGAGTGTACCTGCATGCTACCATTTTTGACCCTATAAGAAAAAGAAAACATATTTTTACTCACTTCAATGGTTATATCTCTTGAGCAAAATATTTTCAACAGAGACAAAATTTCTCATACATTCAGATCTTTGAAAAACCTCAAGAATAGCATAGCTGAGAAACACCGTAAAATAACTGAGAAAGCACACATACTCATCAGCTCAGAGTTTGATAGCCTAAGGGCCCTTGCAAATCATCCTGTTTTGTATCATTTCTTCCCATAAAAGATGGAATCCATGGGAACAGTTTCCCCAGCTCTTTGCTTATTGTACTAGGCCGAAGCTGTCTGTCATTGATTCCAAACTTAGCTCTTTCTATAGCATCCATTATATCTTCCCTTGTTACAGTTTCGCCTCCTGCAAAATTAAAAAGATACTGCATTAAATTTTATAGCTCACAATCGGAAACTTCACTAAGGAACCTTCAGTCCCAACACTTGTCCTTTTGATGAAAAAATAATTAAAAAAACGAATCTGATCAAGGACTAGGTAAGAAAGAAAATAGAAAAGAGAAAGAGAGACAGAGAATTGGGTAGGTGTAAAGTGGAAGGGCCTCTTCCATTACTAGAAAAACTTAATATAAGAGTAGTCATATTCGTTCTTACAGATTAAGACTACCATCTGGAGAAGATAATTACATAGGTAGAAATAAAGCAGGTGGCAATGTGAATATATAATACAATTCAATCTCACCTCTACGAGCAGCAAGTAAAGCAGCTTCATTGACAATGTTTGCTAGATCAGCACCCACAAATCCCGAGGTGAGAGAAGCAACTAGACCACAGACAAGATCTATATCTTCTTCTAGAGGTACTCGTCTAAAATGCACAGCCAAGATCTTTCTCCTTCCTTCCTCATCCGGTTCTCCCACAAGTACTTTCCTAGAGAAGCGACCAGGCCGACATAGAGCTAGATCCAATGCCTCTGGCCTATTAGTTGCTGCAATAACAACTAATCTTGCATCTGACTCAAATCCGTCCATTTCTGTCAGCAACTGAAAGGCAGAAAACAGTTTATTGCAAGCCATTTTAGAGGAGGACAATGATAGTGAGAACACGATGAAACATAAAATTTGGAATTGTAAAGTAGTTCAAATTTCTAAGGATTTAAAGCATGGCAAAATATGTAATGTAAAACAAGAAAACCACTAGATTCAAAATGCTTTGGCAAGAAATATTCAAGGCTAAACAAGTTTATGGTGCAGTTAAGTATAACCAAGTAAACTCTGCAATTAACGAAAATGATTAAGGAATTGATTACTACACTTCTAGATGAGGACATGCTTGTAGTGCAAGAAATCACTCAGAAATCATGAAAATATCAGCAAATAAGTACAATAAATGAGAAAATCACAATAAAGACAAGTAGATTCAAATGTTAGATAACCTGATTTAGTGTTTGGTCACGTTCATCATTGAAACTTCTACCACGCTTTCCTCCAACTGCATCAAGTTCATCAATGAATATGATAGCTGGTGCGCATTTCCTAGCTGCACTAAAGAGGTCTCTAATGCGAGCAGCCCCTCTTCCAACAAATAACTCCACAAATTCACTGGCAGAAACACTGAAAAATGGCACTCCTGCTTCACCAGCCACTGCACGGGCAAGCAATGTTTTCCCAGTTCCAGGAGGACCCACCAGCAACACGCCTCTAGGTAACTTTGCTCCTAATTTTTGGTAGTTTATGGCTCCTTGAAGGCATGAAACTATCTATAAACAAGAGTATGTCAGTAAAGATAAATGGAAGGAAATTACTTGGCAAATGGCAACTGAGGTCCAGTGAAGAGGATATGCAAGCATAAAGATCACAAAATGCTAATATCTACTAGGACTAGGACTATGCATAAATTATTTAAACTAACTGATCTTAGTGATACAAAACCCTAAAAGAGGTCGTGAGATACTGTGAAGCAACATTAACAAGAGCAAACACTTAAAATATGTAATTTTGGAGGAAGAGTGACGTACCTCCATGAGCTCTACCTTAGCAGCATCAACACCCTCCACATCATCAAAGCCAATCATCTGTTTATTAGGTCGCCGCCTTTTTGCGGGGCTATTAGCAGCAGAAAGTTGACGATAAAGAAGCCACATCAAAGGAGTTAAGGGAATCCACAAAGATATCACAGTGATTAAAATATTTCTCATTGACATCAACAGTGATTGAGGAGCTGAGCTATATGTTACTCCATTTTCTCTCATCAATCTAAGAAGAAATTTCTCATCGTGATCAATTTTTCTAGTAGCAAATTGCCACTGTGGAATAGAAGACTGAGACTTTGAGAATTTCTTCCATATATTTACAGTCACAGCTGGACCCATTCTCACACCGTCTCTTATGGTAGCTGTATTAGCCACATTCTCAACCGGATCATTCAGTACTGCATTCTGAACTGACTCAGTTTCTACTACACTCTCAACTGGATCATTTACAACTGGAGATTTTTCTACTGCAGGCTGAGTAACAAGGTCCTGTAGTTTCGCATTATAATAAATACGACGAGACCCCTCTTCGATTAAAACTTTTGTAACACAGCCACTCTGAAGACTCATTATCAAGTCTGAGTATGGAACAACCTTTGGCAACGAAGATGCTGTTAATTTCAAAAACAGATAGCAAACCCCAAATGCAACAAATATCAAAGCAGTCAAAGCCACTCTTCTTGTATTCTTCCTCAAGAACGCCTCAGCATCATTCAACACTGACCTTACCGATACCCTCTTCAATCTCACTGTCAATAACCACAACCTCGGCCGCAACCTTAATGAAAACCTCCTTCTTAATTTACCATTACATCTTTTTCCCAAATGGGTTCCATTATCTTCACTGTTTCCACTCGCTACTTGCCTAATTTCACTTGTACAAGACACCCCATGTTGAGACTTGCAACAAACACCAAACCCCAACAACGGAACTCCAATTTTACCACTACTAAGAAACCTACGAATCCTATTGTTACACACCAACAAACATTTTGAACTTCTATAACAATTATAAAATCTCACTGAAGGAAAGCAAACTGAAGTACAACCAATGTTAGAATATCTCCTCAAAGACTTGATTTTTCCACTATAAACACCTAAATTATCGTGAGCAGACGAAAAACCATCATTGCAAACAACAGATAAAGAACTCATCTCTCTTCTATAACAACACCATATATTTATATACATCAACAACACTCGAGGCAAACCCAGAACTGAATGAACCTCATAAACTATACACAGAAATAAAGAAATAGTTAAATAAGTATGAAAATGAAGAGCTTTTTTTTAAGGGACAGTTAGGGTATCACCCGATTTGCTAACAGCTTATGTTATGATTATGGACATGGAAACTGAGAAGTTGGGTCTGTAATCTGTTGAAAAAATGAGGATAATTCGGAGAGAGTTCTTGATTGATCGAGGAAAATGTAAATATCCAAAGGAGTATGGAAGTGTCCACGTGGTGCATTTTCAATCGGTTAATTGGATTCTGTTTGGGTACTCATGGGTACACTCTAGCAAGATCAAAAAATTAAATAATTCTTTCTTTTTTTGATAAACAATAAAATTAAATAATTCTTTCTTAATAAAAAAATTTTACTTTTAAATAAAATTAGAATTTAAGACTTATAATTACTCAAATATTTGATTGTTACTATACAAATACAACTGAAACATGATAATAAATAAATTTTTATAATATAGAGAAAGCTTTCTCATAAGTATGTTATATTTTAAAACTTAACAAATTAGATTTACAATTTAAATTGTTAAATTTATAATCTTACACTCTTAAAGAAAACACCCATAAAAAATATATAATCTTATAGGTCTTATTACAACATTAAATTTAATCCTTACGAATTTCTAATGTATATTCAATTTTTAACATAAAAAAATATTGCAAACTATAGGTACCAAATTAATAATAATTTGCATTGATTAATTATATAACTCTATCTATTTAAGAGAGTCCAAATGAAATTACATTTTAAATCAGATTCGCACTCTTTCTAATCAAAATTTGAATTAAATTCATTTATGCATATTTTGTTTAAGATTTGGATTTATACATATTAAAAGATGAAACAAATGAAATAATTTTCTCTTTAATTAATTTTAAGTCAAATATTCTCAATTACCTTTTAAGTGTATTTTTTTTTTATATGTAATTACCTAGTTTAATTTTTTCTTTTTTCAACATAAGAATAGCACTATAAATATAAAGCTTACTCCTTGCATTTCAAGATACAACAATACATAATTTTTGTCCAAATTCTTTCTTCTCAAGCTCTTAATTTTTCATAGTATCAAAGTATCTTCTCTCTATTGCATGAACAGTGTCTCAACACTGTACCTGTAAACAATGCCTAGAACAGTGTTATAAAACAGTGTTGCAAACAGTATCACAACAGTGTCTTGAAATAGTGCTCGTGAACAATAGTTGACGTGAACAATATCGCTACCTTGAGCCTTAAGTTTCTTACATGACTTCCACTGATTTGAGAATAAAGAATGAGGAATTTACCAAAATAATAGCTAAGAAAGTTGCTAACAATATGGATGCCTTCACCATACATCACTCGGATTATTCAAGTCTTATTTTGATTACCAAAACACTTAAATGATACAATTATGGACAATGGAGCTGTGCGATGCGTATAGCTCTAAATGCTAAGAATAAAATTAGATTCATTAACGGGACAATACAAGCACCACCTCAATTTAACCTTAAGTTTTCGGTATGGCAACGGTGCAATGATATGATATTATCTTAGATTTTGAATTCAATTCATTCTAATATTGTAGGAAGTGTTATTTATGCAGAAACTGCAAATAAAGTCTAGGACGACTTGAAAGATAGGTTTTCTCAAGTGAATGACTCTCGAATCTATCAAATTCGACAAGAAATTATCGAACAACGACAAAGATCTCAGTCTGTTTCAACTTATTACACCAAAATAAAGTCACTTTGGGATAAGTTGACTTCTTATTATAATCCAATTTCTTATACTTATAGGGTTTAAAAGGCCTTGTCGAACAAAAAGAAAAAAAAAGGATCATGCAATTCTTAATAGGAGTAAATGAATCTTATGCCAGTGTGTGGGTTCAATCATAATCACTCCCCTTCCAGACACACGCAAGGTTCATTCTTTAATACTCTAACAAGAGAGACAACTCAAAGTAGCCATTTGAAGAGAGAGAGCCAGTCATGCTGCAATGCAAGTTTCAAACACTTCAGAAACTAATGAGTGAACATCAAAGAACAAAGGTTGTACTTATTGTGAAAAAGACAACTACACAATTTATCTTTGCTACTTTCTTTATGGTTTTTCGCTTGAACACAAACTACATGGTAAGGAAGTGGAGACAAAAAGAAAGAAGCCTAATGTCAATAACTCAACGATCGAAGAAGAATCTGAGAGATAAAATTTTACCAACACTACTTTCACTCCTTAAAAAGTACAATCAACTCAAAGCTCTACTTCGAAAAGATAATGATAATACTTTGTCTTTTGTAAACATTATAGGTATTAGCTCACCTTTTTGTTATAAGATTAAATCTCCATCATATACTGAGTGGATTATTGATAGTAGAGCTACCGACCATATTTCTAATGTTTAACCAACACTATATAAGACAACTCATTCACATAATTTCGTTCAGTTATCAAATGGAGGCCAAACTAAAACTAAGTGTGTTAAGATTAAATCTCCATCGCATACTGAGTGGATTATTGATAGTAGGGCTACCGACCATATTTCTAATGTTTAACCAACACTATATAAGACAACTCCTACATAATTTCATTCAGTTATCGAATGGAGGCCAAACTAAAACTAAGTGTATTGGGTCAATAAAGTTGTCATATAACATCACTCTAAATAATGTTCTCTATGTACCAAAATTAGAGTTAATTTATTATCAGTTGGTAAAATTACTCAAACATTAGGTTGTAATATAATATTTTATCATAATTTTTGTATGGTGCAAAATGTGGCTATGAAGAAGATGATTGGCATAAGGAAGCAACTTAATGGTTTATATTATCTTGAAGCTAGCCAAACACCACTCATCACACTCTACATCCAATGCAAACTTCATATTTGGCATCAACGATTGGGTCATCCCTACATTGCTCCCTTTCAAGCACTCTTCAAAACCAACCCAGAAATCTCTTTTGATTTTAATCTATTTTATGATGTTTTTCCTTTAACTAAACAAACTTGTTTATCTTTTCTTAGTAATTCCATATGTACTAGTTTATTTTTTGAACTAATCTATTGTGATATTTGAGGACCTTATAAAATTACTTCTCATTTGTGAGCCTATTATTTCTTATTGATTATTGATGATTATTCTCGTTATACCTAAATACATTTGATGAGTTTTAAATCTGAAACTCAATCATTGATAAAGTCTTTTTTTATAGGGTTCGAACTCAATTCTATTGTGGGATTAAAGCTTTACATTCTGATAATAGAAAAGAGTTTTTATCTTTGCAAACTTTTTTTATAGATAATGATACCTCTTTCCAACATAATTACTCATACACATCTCAACAAAACAGAGTTGTAGAGCATAAGCATAGACAACTCTTAAATGTGAGTCATTCACTTCATTTTTAAGCTAACCTATCTTTGCAGTTTTGGGGGGAGAGCCTACAAATAGCCTACTACTTAATCAACAGCCTTTCAACATCCATCTTATCTAGCCAAACATCATATCATCGACTTTACAATAAAGCCCCAGTGTACTCTCATCTCCACACCTTCGGGTGTTTATGTTATGATACCAACCTTAAACTAAATCATAACTTTGATACTCGAGTCCAAAAATGCATATTCCTTAGTTATCCACTTGGACAAAATAGCTACCGTGTCTATGACCTCCAGTCTTATCAAAACTTGATCTTTCGTGATGTAGTATTTCACTAATCCACATTCTCATATTAAACCACTTTAATTCAAAACTTTGATGACCACATTGACACACCAACCCTACCCTTACCATTTGACATAATAGAAATCCAATAATCATTATACCCTTACCATTTGACATAATAGAAATCCAATAACCACTTTAAAATGTTAGTGTCGCCGCCATCCATTCCACGTTGTGGCACTGACATCCTGATGCCCACCATTCTCTACCACGATGCTATTTCTACTAGTGCCCAGGAGATAATCTAGAATACCCCAGTTTTACTCGAATCCGAAATACTCCCTAATTCTTATCCACCTCGATATTCTTCTTGCCCCACAAAGCTTCTAACCCATCTTTAAGATTACGAGGTAAACCATTCCAAGTTGTTATCCTTCTTTATATCGATGACATGATCATCACCAGCAACAATGAGAAAATGATACAATAGGTAAAGAACCTCTTGGCTAGTTATTTTCGGATTAAGGATCTGGGTCATTTGAAATATTTTCTTAGAATAGAAGTTGCTCGATCCAAAGTAAGAATTTCTATCAACCAACGAAAATACATACTTGACATACTAGAGGAGGCTAGACTTCTAGGTGCTAAACCTGTAAAGTTTTCCATGGAAAAAAACCTCAAGCTTGCTTTTAATGAGGGGGAGTTGCTTAATGATTCAAGTCACTATCGCAGGTTAAATGAGAAGTTGATTTATCTTACCATTGTTGGGATTTGTGCTCACGTGTCATCCCATTGTTGTATGAATATTTTATTTTATGATATTTATACAGTTCATTATTTATTAAATCTCTAATTACTATTATTAAATAGTTCAATGCTTGTGACGCTACAGACATAATATGATCTGAAGGAGTTCAAATTTGGTCTAAAGAAGTTTAGATCAATGCCAAGAGTTAGCATCACTGAAAACTATAAATGCTAAAAGGTTAGCATGTTATATTAATCAGTAGAGTCTAAGTGCTAGAACCTTGTCTATGACGGTACAAAGACCTGAGAATATATTAGTAATAACATAGTTACAAGAGTTGCAATAGGTGCTAAGAAATATTATTATCTAAGTCCATTCTCAAATTATATATTCCTGATCTTAATTCACCAATGCAGGTCTATCGATAGAATCCTTTTACATAGGTCAGTGTATAATATACCTAGATGGTCTAGATGGTTGTTCTTAACTAACCATGGGCTTACTGGAAGTTTGTATAGCATGCAGGTGTTCAGTAAATACAGAATACTGAACAGACTCAACGAAGACCCCAATAGACATCCCATGAAGCCGTCAATGGAAGGTCCTCCCGAGTTGAGTAGTATACGTGGTCCTTTAACCTAAGTACCATGGTGGACTTGTAAGTGATCTATCATACTTTGATTCCAAGCATGTCACAGACCTTTCCCGGTGTGACTGTTGGGTATGATTCAATGCTTATGGAGTCTGGTGTATACATATATGGAATTCGTTAGCTCACATGGATGAGTTATATATATCAAAATGCTCAAAGACTGTATTTTAGAAAGTCTTATAGCCATAAGCAACAAACTCAAGAAAAGAGTTTCCTACAGGGTTAAACAATATTATAAAAGTGTTTGCATATATTATTTATTAAGATATGTGTCTGGAGATAAGTTCACTGATGAGACCATAGGGATTTGACGGTAGTGATCTATATTCCTACTCTTCTAGGATATGATTGCGGAAGGATTATACGTATGCGCTATGACCTCAACTTGTATGGTCTACTGCACTGATTTGTAATATCTGTGACGTATGCGTGGGGTATTGATCTCGAACTCACAGAATAGTTCTGTTTGATAAATCAGGAGTAGACCAAGAGAGTCCTGAAATATGAAGTGTACTCGTTATGCACTGGGGCAGCGTACCGGATTGAATAATTCGATCGAAAACATTTCAGCAGACCTGACATTTACTTCGTGCACGTGTCAAGACTTAAGAGTTAAGTACATCAATTAGTTAACAATTAGTTGTTGACCAATGAGATGTTGACATATGGTACATGTGAGCCAATTATTGTTTGATTTAGAAATTATCAAAATGACATCATTTGTTGGACAAATAATATCATCATTTTATTCATTAAAATGTTTATTGAATAAATAATAATAACAATAATATATGATATTATTATTTAAATTGAAATCAAACAATTAATTTTTTTATTTAAATTGACATGTGTTTCTATCATGATTTAATATGATTAAATCATTTGTTTAATATTTATTAAATAAAATGATAAGTATAAATGGGTGGCATTTGTTAATGGTAGGTCTTAAGATGTTTCTTAACAATGAAAAAATATTTTCTCATTTGGCGTAGATTAAGGCCAAGTTCATTTAAATAATTTTTTATTTTGTTTTTTGTTTTCATTTGGTTTATTGTAAATAATAATAAACAAAAACTAATGACAAACATAATGGACGCTATTAGATGAGAAAATGAAAGATAATAATAAACAAAACACTAATGGTAAATATAATAGATGCCATTAGGTAAGAAAATGATAGAAAATAATAAATAAATAAAAGAGCAAATAATTGCTCAATTAATTATCAAAAATTCATGCAAAAGGTTAAGGGAAGTGAGAGACGTGAATTTTGCTAAGTGTTAAAAAATTCTCTCAAGTGTTGAGAGCACAAAAATACAACTCTTCCATTTTTCCTTCCATTTTGCCACCCATATTATAAGGTAGAAATAAGGATTCAAGAGTTGAATCATTTGCTGAAAAAGCTGCTATTCTAGCTTCCCCAAGCCCACTGTGTTGAGGAACTAGAATTGTGAACAGGTTGCTTCAAAGGTAGGTACTCTAGTTTGACCAAATATCAAAGGCTTGATAAGGTATTATTTCTCAATTTTGATGTATTTTATATTTATGAGATAACATGTAAATATTATTTGTGTTTATCATTGAGTAATTTGTATTCCGCTCATCCGCTGCACATGTATGTATATGATACGTATGTTATATTTGAATGATAGATACAAACCCACATGCATGCACCCTATGTTTAAAATCACTCACAACCATCATTAGACCAGACATTACTTACTTAATTAATACACTTAGTCAGTTTATGCAACAACCTAGAAAACCACATCTCAAAGCAGCACATCGGATATTGTGATACTTAAAAAATGCTCTAGGACAGGGTCATTTATTGTCTTTACATGGAAATCTACAGTTGACAGGCTTTTGTGATGCAAATTGAGCTAGATGTCTAGATTTACGATGATCAATTATTGGTTATTGTATTTTTCTTGGTAATTCACTGCTTTCACGGAAAAGTAAGAAATAAGTCACAGTACCACGGTCCTTAGCAAAATTTGAATATAGGTCTATGGCATTAATTACTTGCAAATTAACTTGGTTATGATACTTTACACGTGCACAACCGGAGAAAGATCAAAGTAAATGTTCGGTCTGTTAAAATTTTCTGGATCAAACTATTCAATCCGATACGTTGCCCCAATGCACAACGAGTACACTTTATATTGCGGGACTCTCTAGGTGTACTCCTGATTTGTGAAACATAATTATTCTGTGAGTCCGAGATTGATACCCCACGTACACGTCACAGATATTACAAATCAGTGCAGTAGACCATACAAATTGAGGTCATAACGTATACGTATAATCCTTCCGTCAATCATATCTTGGAAGAGCAGGGATATAGATAACTACCGTCAAATCCCTATGTGCTCATCCATGAACTTATCTCCAGACACGTATCTTGATAAATAATATATGTAAACACTTTTGTAATATTGTTTAACCCTGTAGGAAACTCTTTCTTGGGTTTATTGCTTATGGCCATAAGACTTTCTAAGATACAGTCTCTGAGCATCTGGATATATAACTCATCCATATGAGTTGACGAATCCCATATTTGTACACACCGGACTCCATAAGTATCTGACCATACTCAGCAACACCCATCGGTCACACCGTGAAAGGTCTGTGACATATATGGAACCAAAGTATGATGGATCACCTATAAGCCCACCGTGGTACTCAGGTCAAAGGACCACGTATACTACTCAACTCGAGATGACCTTTCATTGACGGCTTCATAGGATGTCTATTGAGGTCCTCGTTGAGTCTGTTTAGTATTCAGTCCTTACTGAACACCTGTATACTATACGAACTTTCAGTAAGTTTATGGTCAGTTAAGAACAACCATCTAGGTATATTATACACTGGTCTATTTTAAAGGATTTCACTGATAGACCTGCATCAGTAAATTAAGACCAAGAGCATATAATTTGAGAATAGACATATATAATAATATTTCTTAGCACCTAATACAACTCTTACAACTATGATATTACTAATGTATTCTCAAGTCTTTGAACTATTACAGATAAGATTTTAACTCTTTAGCATTTATAGCTTCTCAGTGATGCTAACTCTTAGCATTGATCTAAACTTCTTTAGACCAAATCTGAACTCTTTCAGATTATATAATGTTTGTAGCATCACAAGCATTGAACCATTTAATAATTGTAATTAGCAATTTAACAAGTAATGTAATGTATAAATATTATAAAATAAAATATTCATACAACAATAAGATGGCACGTGAGCACTAATCCCAACAGTTACTTCCTTAACACAACTACGTGTACATCCTAGAGGGAGGACCATGCATGGTGCTAATGATAGACAGGTACAAAGGTGGGCCATCTAAGCCAAATACGAATACCACTCTCCTTTCTGTTATGCCACTGAAGAAGAGTGCCAAGTAGAGAGAAGAGATGTATTTTGCCACAATATAAGAGGCAGATGATTTGACGAATGGGGGCGAGGATGAGCTATCGACTAAGATTATGAGAGTGCTCGAGGAGCATAGGGACTTAATACCAATAACACTATCATAGAAATTACCTTTAAGACAAGCGATTAATCACGAGATTGAGTTAGAGCCAAGGACCAAGCCTCCAGCCAAAGCACCCTACTGAATGTCTCCAATATAGTTGCGCAAGAAGCTCAAGAATTTATTGGATGTGGGATTCATCTAACCATCCAAAGCTCTTTATGGTGCGCCAGTACTTTTTTAGTGCAAGCATAAAGGATCACTACGACTGTGCATAAAATATCAGGCATTGAACAAAGTCACCATCTGTTGTGATATGGTGTGTGATGTGTATAAATGTATATAATTTCAAAAATTAAATACGTAACGGAAGTATTCATACATATTAAACAATATGTAACATATTCAAACATGTATGATCATTCAAGTACATATATATCTCATATATATATATATTTCATGCATGATATAAAATGAATAACAAATAAATAACCTACCCGGATATGAAGGTAACTTTACAATTCTTCAAGAACTCCAAGCTTCAATTTGTTGAGCTCACCTTGAAGTGTTCCCTTGCACAATTCTAGTTCACAACTAAATCCGGTGGGATTGTGAAGCTAGAATGGCAGCCTTGAATTTCCAGCAAATGATTGTTTTAACACTTAAAAAAATTTATGTATATGAATGATTACTACCAAGAGATGAGAAGAATTAAGAGATTTCTTTTGTTCTTTACAACTCTTTATGTTGAACCTTGGTAAGCCTTTGTATTTTCTCTCAACACTTTGAGAGAAACACTTAGGAAATGCTCTCAATTCTCTCTTCTTTCACCTTGAACGAAATTCACTCTATCCCTTACTCAAATTGAACTCTTTCAATTCTTTCTTAAGTGCAAAGAATGATTTATCTTAGTGCTCCACCAATACTTAACCATGTTTGCCATTACAAACATTAATTTATCATATTTTTACTCACCAATTTGATTCAACCATTTGAATCAATTTCTAGAGAGTAAATGACATTTAATTAATGTTAAGTGATTTTACCACTTCCTTAGTGCATCATTTAAGAATTATTAAGTGGTCAACATTCCTTATTATTAATAACAAGTGCATTCTCCATTAGTAAATGGTATTTACCACTTATTTCAATTAATAATAATAATTTGATTAATATATAAAATATTAATAATTCAAAACTATTTTGAATATTTACATTTACCATATATGTATTTACCAAGCAAGGTAAATAGGTAAATACATGGTAAATAATTTACGGAGCAAGATTATGTCACTTGTCAAATTCTTATTGGTTAACAACTCTTGTAAACTAATAATGTATTTTCTTTCAAATTATTGACAAGTGAATAATAAAAGGAACCTTGAATCATTTTTTATTTTGCTGGAAATTGTTGGATCAATTGTTCAATCCAATTCGCTGCCCCAGTGCACAACGAGTACACTTCATATTGTGAGTCTCTCTAGGTCCATGCCTGATTTGTCATATGAAACTATTTCACACGTCTGTGAACAATGTCCCACACACATGTTACAGATATTAAAAAAATGGTGCATTAGACCATACAAGTTGAGGTTATAACATATTCGTATAATCCTTCCATCATAAATACCCTAGAAGAGCGGAGATATAGATCAACACCGTCAAGTCTCCATGTGGTCAACCATTAACTTATCTCTAGATTTGTATTTCAATAAATAATATCCGTAAACACTTTCACAATATTATTTTCTTAAGAAATTCTTGGATGTCTGCTTATGGCCATAGGACTTTCTGAAATACAATCTTGGAGTTGCAGGATATTTTACTCACCCAATTGAGTTGATGGATCCCATATCTGTACACACCGGACTCCATTAGCATCGGACCATACCCAGCGACACCCAGCGGTCAGACCATGAAAGGTATCTAACATGTGTGGAACCAAAGTATGATAGATCACTAACAAGTCCACCGTGGCACTCAGGTCTAAGGACCACGAATACTACTCAACTCGAAAGATCCTCCATTGACAGCTTTATGGGATGTCTATTGGAGATCTTTGTGAGTTTGTTCAATATTCAGTCCTTACTGAATACTTGTATCTCTATACGAGTTTCCACTAAACTCATGGTCTGCTAAGACTAACCATCTAGACTATCGGGATATAGACATACACTGATCTATATATATATTAAGATCTTCACTAATAGACCCGCATTAGTGAAGGTAGATCAGAAACATTAAATTTAAGAACATATTTGCATAACAACATTTCTTAGCACCATTTGCAACCTATTGCAACTATGTCATTATTAATATATTCTTAGGTCTTTGTCCCATTTCAGACAAGGCTCTAACTCTTTAGATTTTACTAACTCTTAGTTCTGATCTAAACTCCTTTAGATCAGATCTGAACTCCTTCAGATCATACAATGTCTAAAACGTTACAAGCATCTTACCATATTTGTATATAAAATAACTAGTGATATATTGAAATCATAATTGTATAAACATAAAGCAAATATTTATACACAAAAGGGATGGCACGTAAGCACAAATCCCAACACCATCAAGAATAGGTATCACATTTATTTAATCATTGACTTGTTTGATCAATTGGGAAAAGAAAAGTACTTTTCAAAGTTATATTTAAGATCGGGTTATCATCAAGCATGGATAACTGAGGGTAAAGAGCCAAAGACCACATATGTAATGCATTACGAGCGTATGAGTTTCTTGTCATGCTATTTGGCCTCATTTATGCACCGACCATATTCTGTACATTGATGAACAATATACTCTAGGCCTTAGGCCTTTCTCAACAAGTCCGTTGTCATGTACTTAGACAACATCGTTATCTATAGCAATAATCTCAAAGAGCAAGTGGAGCATTTGCAGACTATTTTAAAGGTGCTTTATGAGAATGGGTTGTATGTAAAGAAAGAAAAGTGCTCATTTACCAAGTCGAATGTGGACTTTTTGGAGAACAAGATCAAAGACGAAAAGTTGATGATAAATAGAGCGAATCTTCGTGCTATATTGGATTAAGAGACACCTATGAGAGTTACCAAACTGTGGTCTTTTCTATGATTAGTCAACTACTACCAAATGATTATCAAAAGCTATTCCACCATTATCGCACCCCTTACTGATCTGCTAAAGAAGACTAAAGTATGTGAGTAGACAAAGGAGTTTCAAAGGGCATTTGATTAGTTGAAGAGGGTGTTGATCAAGGAGCCGTTTCTGGCATTGTCAGATCACTTGTTACCATATGAGGTATATACCGATGCATCTGATTGTTTCATTAGGGGTCTTCTAATGCAACAGAGCCACTTGAACACATATGAGAGCCGAAAACTCAATGAGACAGAGGCGTTATACGATGCAAGAGAAATAGATGACATTATGCATTCATTGTCTATGCACTTAGCAACTTTACTTGCTCGAAACAAAGTTCGTGGTGATGATGAACAACATGGCTATGAGTTACTTTCAAAACCAAAAGAAGCTCAACCTCAAACAAGCTAGGTGGCAAGACTTTTTGGCAGAATTCGATTACGAGCTTGAGTATAAACCATGTAGATGAACGTGATGGTAGACACCTTAAGTCGAAAAGTCGAGTTAGCATCTATGAGCAAGTTAGAAGAGGAGTTGCTCAATCTATTTTAAAAGGGTATGAAGCATGATCCATTAGCAAGATAGCTTTCTACACAAGCACACCTAGGAAAAACACAGCAGTTTTAGGTAAAAGACTGGCGCTTTTACACCAAGGGCTATCAAATGTATATGCCAAAGTGGGGGAACTTGTAGTGAAAACTCATTAACGAGTGTTACGACAGTAAATAGGTTAAACATATAGGATAAAGGGGTATATGTACTCTGTTGGGGGTAGTGTACTATTGGACACATATATGAGAGGACACAGAATAATTTATGAAGACTTATCTCATAAGTCAATAAGACAAGGTCAAGTAGTGGATTCTTATAGGCCTACTTGTTCTATTGCCCATATCAGAGAGACCTTAGGAAAGCATCTCTATAGATTTTATTATGGCTTTTCCAAAACCCAAGGGATATGGGACTATCATCATACTAGTGGACTGCTTTTTTAAGTAAGATGACAAGGCTTTTCTTTAAGCACGTGGTCAAGTATTGACAATTGCTAAGGGTGATAGTGAACAATTGTGATACGATGTTTACAGGGAGATTTTGGACGGCGTTGTTTAACCTCATTAGATCAGAGCTTTGCTTTTCCACCAGCTTTCACCCATAAACAGATGGGTAGACCGAGAGGGTGAATGTGCTATTAGAGTTGTACTTGCAACATTTTGTAAGCATAAATTAGTAGGATTAGGCTAAGCTACTCAATATGGCGTAATTTTTATACAACTTATAGCGAAGTGAGTCAACGAATCAGAGCCCATTCGAGTTAGTTATTGGCTAACAACTTCTTACACCTCACGTGCTCATATTTAGTGATACAAGAAGAGTCCCGTAACTTATAAAGCTGCGAAGTCCTGGCACAAGTAGTCAAACATAGTACAAGTATAATCTGATAAGACAGAAAAAGTGGATGAAAAAGTGGGTTAATAACAAGCAAAGGCATATCGAGAGTAATATGAAAGACTTAGTGATGGTAAAGATCATTTCGATGTAGAACAAGTCTACCCACCCATTTTACAAGGGTCTTGTTTGAAACTATGAGGGATTATTTTTTATTGCCAAGAAGGTTGGTAATGTCTCATACAAGGTAGAGTTACCTTTAAGACTTCACCTACATCTAGTGTTTCACGTAAGTTTCCTAAAGTCATACCATAATGATGCGGAGGACACGAAACGTAGCCCACAAACAAGGGTACCTATGGGAGTTTCCACATCTTACGATAAAGAGGCAAAACTTATCCCTGATATGAGGACAATATGAAAGAAAAATTACTCCCCCTCCGAGTCCCCCCGAGTCTTAACTAATTCATCAAGTAGAAAGGATTGTTCGATAGTGAAGTAATCAGGGAACCTGAGAATGCATTGTCGCAGTTTAAAAACCAAGTGTGCAAGTTCTAGCGAAGACATGACGAAGGCGTGTCACGTGAATTTGGTGAGGTAGAATATCACGACTCATGTGCTCTAAAGCATTTTTTTAAGCACTTGGTGTGCGACTGTACCTCAGAGACTACTAGACTCATAAAATTCTACATGGACCGAAGTTTCTAAAAAGCCCATATGGTTAAAATGAAGATATAGGCCAAGCCCATGACTTATAGGATAAGTTTATCTCTATATGATAAGTTTTATCCCTATCTAAATGAGATAGCATCTAAGAATATTCTTTGGCATATTATCTTATCTTATATATACACCATTAGATCATTTAGTAAAATGACCTACCCTAAATTCCTTAAGAAATTTGAAACATGTTCTAAATCATTCCTCTCTAGCAAATGACCTAGTCATCTAGACCAATAGTTTTTTTCAACGATTTAGCAGAGTTTTTTTACCTATCATACTTTATCCATTTACAATATTTAGGTCATCACACATCAACAAATAATCATCCAAAACCTCTGACTTATTATCCTTACCATTGGTAGAAACGATACTAATCTTTCACAAATTAAACATTATCATATCAATACCCCAAATTATACATCTAACATCGAATACACAAAGTTAAATAGTTATTAACTCATGAAGTCTATTACAACTACATAGTTATGCCAACTCAAAGATAATGACTTCACGTACTTTAATCTGGTATAAATTCTAGGCTTAAACTCTATTGAGCTGATTCATTCCTACAATCTCTTGGAGGAATTTTTTTTAATAAAAATAAGGTGAGTCGGTTAACTCAGTGAGTAGAGGTGTTTAAAAATTGAAATAGTCTTAAAAGTGTATGATAAAGACATAAATAGCATTTTTTTACTATTCATTATAAAAATATTCAAGTATATAAATGATCTTTAATTAAAATATGTAAAATCTCTGTGTAAAATTACTTACCACAGAAAATGTATTTCTCAATCTCCAAACATAAATAATGGCTAAATCATGAATAATATAAATTATTATAAAACTATGCACTCTAATATAAGTATCTAAAATATGCTATCATGCATTTTCTTAACTGAGCATGGTCAAACACTTTTGGTATTTAAAACACCATATACTACTATTTATATGAAAAACCATACTAAACTAGTACCAAGGGGAAACTTCATCATAAATCTTGAATTGTCATACTTATAAATAAGTTCCAGCAAGAAGAACGATATTCAGCTTATCTCTCATCTTTCCTTTCTTATTCTCTTAACTAGACAATCTTCGTTATTAAAGTGTCTCATTAAGCATTTCCTATTAATTCATCCTCCATCAAAGTATTTCTCTTTTGATTATCAATTTAATATAAATACCCATTGTATGTCCTCAATTTCACTGAATCACTTAATAACTCCTTTTAACCATATCACGTTTGACATATTTCCCAAATTATATTAACTACAATAACGTCAAAATCAAGTCTTGCATAAAAATCGCTCATGGTTATTCTAATAGTGAATTAGATATTCATTGTAAACTCTATACATTCAAAAGAACATTTGAATGACAAGGATATTAATAAGTTCAACAATAAACCAAAGGTAGAACTTATAGAGTTTGAAATTAAAACACTCAACTTCATATTTCTTTTGATTGTATCTTGACTCTTATTTATTTCTCATCATCATATCTATTTGTTCAATATTTAATGAATATTGAAACACTTTAACCTAAAATGTATTCACAAAGAAACAATCTAGATACATAATACCCATATTATTTCTTAAACATAGATCCTAGCTTGATAAAGATATCTATCTTTAGTACCTAGTGTGGTAAAACCATTCTTAACTTACGAAAATTCTAGAAAAAATTGTTTCAATCACACTATTTGATCAAGTTACATAAACTTTCCTTAAAAACATCCATTCTCAATAAACTGTCATAAAATAATAAATGTATATTCAATCTTGCTAGATATGATGGTTGAAACATTAAATATGATTCCTAACACTTATGTAATCCATAATCATTTCAAACATATAGTCATATGTCCAAATTTCATTCATCACCTTGATATCTTTCTTAAATTATTTTTAGCATTTTTATGCAACCAAGTTGTTATTCAAAATTATTAAATCAAAAACTTAAAAAGGCATTATCTTTTAATGGCCATATATTAACTTCAATCGGTAAACCTTTAGGTTATTGAATTCTTAAAATAATAAAATTCACCATCTTATTCTCTTCTATTAACTATCTTTATTATCCACCTTTTAAATAATCATCATCAATTTGTAAGGTGTAGACTTTATCTTTTAAGGTACCATCTAACTTACATGAGTTGTAAATGTAAAACTTAGTTTAGTAGTCTTGTACTATCATGGTACCGATCTTCTTTTTGTTAATAACTTCTAAAGCTATGATCAAGCCTATTATTTTATTTCTTTTACCACCTCAACCTTATATAATCTCAAATCAATTAATTTAATCTTAATTCATGTCATTCCCTTTTCTATGATAATAAACTGTAAAATTTAATAAAACCCAAATAACTAGGCCAAATGTTTATTGAAGATCAAGGTATTCATAAGACTTTCGTCACATTGTTTTCATAATCTCAAACTATACATTAATATAAGAATCATTACTAAAATACCTTTAATAATTCTTAACACTTCTATATACTCATCATTTTAAAACCACTAGTAACTAAATTATACTCAAAGATTTTTAAGTATTACCAATCAACCTTTGGGGTTAAAAATTTATGTATAAGTATAACTATTTGTTTAAATCAATGATTATCCCCTTCAAAACCTCAAAATTTGATTGAAAAATACTATTTATAAGATCCCACTTAATTTACACTATTTATAATAAACTTATATCACAACAATATACTATAACATTTTAACCAAATATCACCTTCCATGCACTGTCATCCACTTATGAACTTCACATTCTTCAATAATATAAATATCAAATAATGCTAACTATATAACTTCGAAAGAACTCATAACAAAATTGAATCCAACTTCTTTGTTAGTCTGATCTAAAAGCATGTGAATTAATGGTATGGTCTACAAAATTTATAACTTATGCTCTAATATCAACTTAAGAACTAATTCCTTAAAAAGTTCGAAACAAGTCCTAAATCATTTCTCTTTGGCAAATGACCTAGTCATCAAGACCAATAGTTTTTTTTTTCAACAATTCGGTAGAGTTTTTTTACCTATCATACTTTATCCACATACAATATTTAGCTCATTACACATCAATAAATAATCATCCAAAACCTATACCTTATAGTCCTTTACCGTTGGTAAGAACAATACTTATCCTCCACAAATTAAACATTATCATATCAATACCCTAAATTATACATCTAACATCGAATACACAAGGTTAAATAGTTATCAACTCATGAAGTCTATTACAACTACATAATTATGCCAACTCAAAGATAATGACTTCCCATACTATAATTTGGCATAATTTCTAGCTTAAACTCTATAGAGCTGATTCATTCCTGCAATCTACTGAGAGGAAAAAAATTTAATAAAAATAGGGTGAGTCGGTTAACCCAGTGAGTGGAGGTGTTTAAAAATTGAAATAGTCTTAAAAGTGTATGATAAAGACATAAATAGCATTTTTTTTTACTATTTATTATGAAAATATTCAAGTATATAAATGATCTTTAATTAAAATATGTAAAATCACTTACCACAAAAAATGTATTTCTCAATCTCCAAAACATAAATAATGGCTAAATCATGAATAATATAAATTATCATAAAACTATGTACTCTAATATAAGTATCTGAAATCTGCTATCATGTATTTTCTTAGTTGAGCATGGTCAAACACATTTGGTATTTAAAATATCATATACTATTATTTATATAGAAAACCATACTAAACTAATACTTAGAGGAAACCTCGTTGTACTCAAAATGTCTCTCGGGTAGAGCATTAGACGTACTCATCTCATATCATCATCGTACACATGTGCAGAGCAAATTAGCTCTCAAAGAGCAAAGCGCCCATACACAGTCCAAAACCTATATGTGTGTACAAATAGGCCTCAATGGCCTAAATCTCATATCTCTATCTGAATGAGGATATAGCCTAGTGGTTTCAAAACTATTTCCTTTATACGATATATATACTCATAACATTTTATTATATCATATCCCATACTCTTTGAATCTCAAACTACTTAAAAAAAATATTATTGCTAATAAATGAAAAATGTTATCTTAAGTATAAACATATCATGATCCAAAACCATAATATGGACGTTTTCTCTATAATATAAAATAAAGTATTTCATAAAATAGGACATTTTATAAAATAAAGCATCATTAAAGACAAGTTGTCATCAAGGAAAAACATACATATTATTATTTATAAAGAAAAACCATGCTCATCATATTTTAAAATATATTTTTTCTAAAATCATGAAGTAAAAATTATAAGAAAGTACCCGCTCATTGACGATGCTCTAAAATATGTTTCAAGATACATCATGAACAAAAATCCTTTAACTCATGAAGTTGTTGTGGGCTTCGATTCTCAAAAGATCGAAATCGTCAAGTAAATCTCCCACGGGTCCTTTTATGATCATAAAAATCCTTCAAACCCATATTTTCTTCTTTTTCTCCATCCTTTTTCTTTTTTCTCTCTCTTTGGAACAATGGGAAAGCTCGGCCAAATGAGGGTTTTGGAGAATAAAATGTATATATATGTTTTGGCAATTTTCATTTAGCTCTTTTAATGAGAATTATCAATAAAATCCACAATTTGCTCTTTTTCTCAAAATATCCCTTACACCTTTCTTAGTATTTCACTTTGGTTTATGAAAAAATTAAAATCATACAAATCATCACAATACCAAAATATTAACTTATAATCTAATATGTATAGCATTCATCTTAAGGTACAAATATGAAAAATTTTCACATGTCACAATCACGTGGTTATTACAACTCTCTATTTCTTAAAAAAAAATGTTGACGAGTTATTTCATTTAGATCTCAACCGTTGATTGTATAAGATTACTAGTATAAAAGGGGGATACCCTCAATTGTATAAATTATTTCATAGCTTGTAATCTCTTCAATTATAATATAGAGTATTTTTTTTCAAATACTTAGTGACTTGTCTTTCATTTTTCTCTTCGTGTGATTTTTTTAAGTTGCTTAGATATGATAATATGACTTAAAATCTAGAGTCGTACCTTCAGACACAGTCGATACTAGCTTAAACATAACGATTTAATTGATAAATCTGTTATTCTTTCAAACAAATAATCAAATTTGAATAGGCAACTTTTATAGGAAACTTTTATATGTACTAAATTTAAAATAATTTGTACTAGCTAATTATAGTTCACTATCTATCCAAAAGTGTCTATGTGAAATTAGATTTTACATTAGATTCACGCTCTTTCCGGTCAAAATTTAAATTGAATTCATACATGTATATTTTGAATAGGATTTGAATTCATTCCTTATAAATATAGATAATAATTAATGAATTATTTATTTATTTAGATAAACAATGCATCATTCATTTACATAAAATGTGACTACCATACTTATCTTTGCAAATACTCCTCACACACAAAACACCTTCTTTCTTAGATAAAAAAAACCTTCTTTCTTAAATAAATACTAATTTGAGTATTGAAGTATTTTTCTTATACGAGGAGGTGTGCTCTCGTTCTTTCAAAGAGTATATAAGGGTCAAGAGGTAATTATTTTGAAGTTTCAAATCAGAGAACTTCACAAAATAAAACATTCAATAAATTTAAAAATTAGATTATTTAAATTAAACACAATAATTTGTTCATTTTAAAATCAAAATCTATTACTTTAATTAATTGTTAAAAATGATTTTTTTATTATACAAAAGTGTTTATTTGAATAATTTCAATTAACATATTAATCATCTTAAATGGTTTTTACATATCTCTTATATGTGTACTAATATTAAAGAGAAAAATTAATAACAGTCTAATTATCTCAATATTACGCATTTTTCTATTAGCCTTGTCACAATAAAAAGAAAGGAATTTTTTTTAGAAATAATCAATATTTTAAATTTTTTAGTCATAAAATAGTAAGTTAATCTTTATTTAAAAATAAATGAACAAAAAATTGACTGAATTTTTAAAAATTTATCTCAAAAAATATCCTCCAAGTGATAAAATTTAAAAAAAAAATAAGGGGGATAAAAGAGAAAAAAACAACAAATTATAAAAATTTGAAAAGTTCTTAAATTTTTTTAATAAAAAACTCATCATTCGCATGCCGAAGGGAGCACGAATTACTCTTTCTTTCTTTCTTTTTGACTTTATTTTAATTAATTAATTTTAATTATTAAATTATATTTAATTAGTTATTAAATTATATTTAATTAGTTATTAAATAAGTTATTTAATTAATTCTTATTTATTTTAATAATATTTTATTATAAATAATTTACAATTTAACAAATTATTAAATTAAAATAAATTATAAAAAATAAAAAATAAGTTAAAAAATATTTCAGCGTGGCAAGCTAATGTAGGTGCGCATGCTCAACATGTGCTGCACAAAAATTTTTGTTAGTTTTTTTATAATTTGTTTTAATTTAATAAATAAATAATTAAATAATTGAACTATAAATTATTTATAAAATATTATTAAAATAAATGGAATAAATAAATTTTAATTTAATTAATTAATTATTATTTAACAAAAATAATTAATTAAATAAGTTATGCAATATTATTTGTGCAAACAAATTTATTAAATTTAAAAATATTAATTTAATAATTAAATAATTAATTATAATTTAATAATTTAAAAAAGTAAAAAAAGAAAGAGCCATTGTGATTTTTTTTCTCTTTTATTCATCTTACTTTTCTTTAAAATTTTATTATTAAATATTAGAGTGTATTTCTTAAGATAAATTTTTAAAAATTCAATCAATTTTTTTTGTGCGTATTTATTTTTAAATATTTTATTTATCATTATATATTATCAACAAAGATAATTGTGTTTATTTTATATTATTTTGACTAATGAAAAGACTGGCCTACTAATTTGTGACTAAAAAAAATTATCTAAAAATATTGGCTAATTTTTGAAAATTTTCCAAAAAGAAAACCCAATGTCCTAAATAACACAAGACCTCATTTCACTCAATTTAGCAAGGTAATATAGTTTTTTTTCTTTTTTTTTAAACGAATTAAAAATAACTCCAAACCAAATATCCTTCATATTATATTTTCCCATAATAATATTTTAAAATGAAATTAGTTAACAATAAATATACAAAGGGATTTCATGAGAATTAAAGGAATTAATGAAATTCAAATATTCTGTAAACCGTTCTATTTTACTTCCATTGCAACCAAAAACGAAGATAAGTTTTCCAAAACAACATAACGACGTCGTATTTGTTTGTTTGTTTTGTTAACGTCAACTTTTTTTTTTTAAAAACATTTTCATGAGAAAATTTTGATTTCCATTTCAACAACTGGTCAGAATTTTCGGACGATTCATTTAATGATAACACTTTTCCTATGACGAACACGCATAGGCCTCCCATTGGTTTGGAATTTGGGATGTTACATATAGACTACCATTCTTAAATTTTCTTTTTTTTTTTTTGTTATTTACTTAATGAGAAAACTAAGATATTTTAGATCAAAACAAGGGAGACCCATCGTTCATAGACTCATAAGTCCAAAAACCCAGGTTCTTTTTCTTGTTTATCTTCACCAAAACTGTTTTTTCTACGTGGGTTTTTGATTTCATCTGATAATTCATTGGCAAAATTCACAATTAAGCAATTACTCATTTTATTTGCATGCGAATAATCGGTGGGTTTTATTTTTTTTTGCTCTTCATTTTCATGTTTACTGATGTTCCTCTTGCTTTATTTGATTAGTAAATTTGGCTTGATTGTGTTCATATGATTAGCCAACAACAAACTTAATTTTTTTTTTCGTTTTTCCATCGAAGATATTTCATTGCAAGTGATTTAGGTTGTTGCTAATTTTATGATTAGTAAATAGTGATTTATTGATGTTCCAATGATGAGCTTGAAAAGTTGCTTAAACGTTGTTACTTTTATCTTTGTATCGTCTTGTCCTTGCCTAATTTCAGCATCTTCCTTTTCTGGTTATTGGTATCTCCTTGCGTTGTTTTTATTTTTTGTCTTGTTGTCCATATTTGATCTAAGGAATTAGGTTATTGTGGTCACTGAATTGTCGCTGGCTTTTTCTTATAGTTATTGCTATCTTATGGTTTTTGCATACAATGCTGTGTCCTGCCTTCCTATTGACCGACTAATGGAAGTCAATAGTTGCTACCAAAGCTCTCTGGTGTTTTCTGTTACTTCGATATCTTTTGTCATGTAAGAAGTACTTGTATTTTATGAGAATCATTGCTGTCAACGTGTTTTTAGTTTTGTTGGCTGATGACATGAGTTGTTAGTGATCTGCTTGCTTGGTTGTCCTAATTGCATAATTTCACCATTTGAGCTACCGTTGTACTTTGATAATTATTGCATTTATAATTGTTATATTCACTAGCCCATGTTTCATATTTTGTGGTTGATGTCTGACTTCCCAAACAGCATAATTTATTTATTTCTTCCCATTCAGGTATTGCTTGTGTAAGTGATTCAGCATTGGTTAGTGGGCCATCATGTTAAGTAAATGGAAGTTGCATTGTTTGCCTTTTCACGTGCTATAGCTTGCTGGAATGGAAAGGAGAGGAATAGACGACTATGAACCCGGGCCAGTTCCTCCACCAAAACCAGTGGACAGATTTGGTTTTGTAAAGCAGGACAGTAATCCTCCTGATGGTACAATCAAGAGCAAGCCAGCCATTCATTCTCAGAGGTATACTTTCTCTTTAGTAATTATTTTGGAATTTGTTTTTAGTTGGGATGATTGTGAAAGAACTTTCAATATTGACGATTTCTGATTATTATCATTAATTTTTCAGGGAGGAAAGAAGGATTAGAAAATGGAGAAAGATGATTGGGGTGGGAGGGAGTGATTGGAAGCATTATCTTAGAAGGAAACCTCATGTGGTTAAAAGGCGAATAAGGAAAGGAATACCAGATTGTTTAAGGGGTCTGGTTTGGCAGTTGATCTCCGGTAGTCGGGATCTTTTGCTGATGAACCCTGGAGTTTATGAGGTGCTCTGGTTCTTTCTTTTTCTTTCTATGTTGTTTCGAAGATTGTCCTTACATTTCAATAGATGATTTATTATTTCCTATATGCTATGACATTTGCTTGGCTTATCTTTTTTCTTCTGATTTCTATTCAATCTACTGGACATGGGAAAAACTTAATTTTCTTGAAATATAACTTTTTCATTCCTTTTCTTATTAATTTATTCCCTTCACAATTTAAAAGAAATGCTGGTGAATCATCAACTTCCCTGAAAATAAATTCCATCTACTTTTTTATTTATCGCTTTTCTTTATTCATACTTCTTTCTGTCTGTCCTTTTCATGAATATTCTGTTGGACAGGGAACTGGATTTGATTGAAATTCGACAGCAACTTGGTTTCTATCCTAGAAAAACTTGGTTGTGTTCTTAATGGGTGTATAGCTGCCTGAAACTTTGGCTGACTAATAAAGCCACTTTGCTAGTGAGAACTATTCTTTTAGTGTTTTTTTTTGGGCACATAACCCCGCGATTAGCAGAGCCTAGTTTTGTTCTTGCTTTATACTCCTACATGTGTGCTCAAACATATTCTAATTTGTATTTGGTTGATTGAACTTTTTTTTTCTTGCAGCAACTGTTAATATATGAGACATCAGCTTCAGAACTGGATATAATTCGGGATATTTCTCGTACATTCCCTTCTCATGTTTTCTTCCAGCAGAGACATGGACCTGGTCAAAGATCCCTGTACAATGTTCTGAAGGCATATTCCGTCTTTGACAGAAATGTTGGATATGTTCAGGTTGGAGTCTTTCACATTTAATGACTCGTGTATTTGCTTTGTGTAATATACTGATTGATCTTGGAAATGTTGCGCATGAAGGGAATGGGTTTTCTCGCGGGTCTTTTGCTTCTTTACATGAGTGAAGAGGATGCATTTTGGTTAATGGTTGCATTACTTAAAGGAGCCGTCCACTCTCCAATGGAAGGCTTGTATCAGGTAATTCTCTACTTTTAAGAATTTCTAATAAGGTTTGAGATCTGCCCTCATGGTCTCCCTTGCTGCATTTAAAAGTAGTGAAAGAAGGGAAATCTTGAAAGTCTGTATTTACACTATAAAAGAATCAAATGTCTATGTATTTATCAATTTCCTGTCAGTATGTATAGGTAGTTTTCTGTTTCTGAATACGTGGTTGGTACTTTAAGCTCCATCAAGTTCTACATCTGTAATCTTGTTATCTTTGTCCTGGTTAGTGAATTGATTTATATGTGGGGTTGGCCTCTTTTCTTCTTCCTTTTTTTTTTAAAAAAAAAAAATTGTTTTATGACATAGATGATTACATTTACAGGAGCAGCTGGTGTTAGTTGACCTATGGTTTATTATTATGTCAAAGCTAAAATTCTTGTTTTTTAACCACAATGAAGCGATATTTGTTTCCTGAAAGCTGTTAATTTTGTACTCCTGAAATAGGTAGGATTGCCTCTTGTACAGCAGTACTTGTTTCAGTTTGACTACTTAGTGAAGGAGCACTTACCAAAGCTAGGAGAGCATTTTACTAAAGAAATGATAAATCCTAGCATGTATGCAAGTCAGTGGTTCATAACTGTTTTCTCATACTCTTTCCCATTCCATTTGGCTCTTCGGATATGGGATGTCTTTCTCTTTGAGGTTTGTGATCGGTAACTTATATGTTTTTCCAGTTCCTTTTAAAGTTTGGTTCTGTTGTTCTTAAAGATTTTATTTCAGTTTATATAATAATATTTTCCTTTTAACAGGGTGTTAAGATTGTTTTTAAAGTTGGCTTAGCCCTGTTGAAATATTGCCATGATGACTTGGTGAGTATTTCAGGATCTATACTCTAGTTGAGATTCGAGTAACAGTATATTTTGCTTACATATGGTATTCGTATTATATTCAGATAAAGTTACCCTTTGAGAAACTCATACATGCTTTGCGCAACTTCCCTGAGGATGCAATGGACCCAGATACGCTACTACCACTGGCTTTCTCAATCAAGGTACTCCCTCGCTCTCTCTACTCACATTCCAGCAATAAACATGAATGCCATCCTTCTCGCAATATTGTTACTATGGATAAAAGGATGGATACTACACAATAGTATGTTGTTATTCTTAACTTTATTGTAGTATTTTCCTCTTTGGCATTCGCATTTATAGCAATGGCAAACATATTATGTCCTTCTGGTTCACACTCTGTAGCTATGTTCATTGTTCCTGTTATAAGTGTTCATTTCATCACATTTGCTTTTTCATTGTCTGGTGATATGCGAGTAATGCTACTTTTATTTTTCTCTTTTGGGGTTGTATTGGTCATGCCTCAGTGTGAGTAGTTTGTATAGCTTTAGTGCCAGGGGACGGAGTGAGATAGCTTGAAGAGCAGCTCCCACATGTTAATGTATTGTACTTGGATAGCACATGCTTCAATCACCTTTGAGTGGATGGAGTGTAATTCAAGGGCATTTCAGTCTTTGGATTTTGTGAAGACATTATCCCCATTTCATGAATACCTTTTTCCCTTTTCCGTTAAGCATTCAGATTTTCTTGTTCTTGTTCCTTTCTGAAATTTTTTGTAGTAATTCTGCTTGTATGATTTTCTGTCACCTTGGTTGTATAATACTCCAGTACAAAGGGTTGTGCGTGGTACTTCTTTATCTTGTCTTTTTATTTGTAAACGAAATGCAATTTGTGAATCAAAAACTCTATCTTACTGGTATGTTAAATTTAGTCCTCATGTTCAACCTGACATGCACATGCTGTGCCCATGTGAGTGCAGACGTTTTCAAAGGTGATCCAGACAATGGATTTTGTTTTGAGGCATCTTAAACAGGCATGTCAATTTATGTGCACATAAATACTTTAGACGACAATGGATTTTGTTTTGAGGCATCTTAAACAGGCATGTCAATTTATGTGCACATAAATACTTTAGACCCATGGTATATCTACATCTTGCATCCCTTGTTTTCTATTTTCTACTCTAATCTGCATTTTAATTTGTATTTGTTGGTTTTGCTGCACTGCTTTAGTGTTTCACTGTCCTGAGATTTCACCATTTCTGGGTCTTAAAAGGTCTTAGTGGCAGATATACCACAAAATTTAGGAGATAACATGATGGGCGAACTGGAGATTCTTGTCAATGTCACTTTCCAGTGCATCACTGCTGCTTATTTACATCTTTCTTATTGCTTATATTGGTTCCCGATTAGGTTACGAAGCAGTTGGAGGAGCTGAAGCATGAATATGAAGAGAAGAATAAAAAGTCAGCTCAATCAACAGAATGTAATGGAAAGCTGAAACAGCACGATGAAGGTTCATCTGATAAAGGAGGAAGCTAATATGGCTGGTATCTATACCCTCATTCTTTGATTCTTTGGTCTCAGCGAGTGTATTGTATGAAGAAATGTAAATCAAATGTATGACATTGGGTAATGGACTGATTGTGCATAGTTCTTTTGCCCGAGTTAATCATTTAAAATGTTTATGAAATTATGCTCTATTTACTGAGAGGTAAAAATCTAAACTTGGTTTCCTCATTGGGCAGAGAATTTTGAACATGAATTATTGATCAGGTGAAAATTCTTGATTCTTATATGGTTTCTGATTATGAAAAAGTTTTCAACTAGTTCAAGGAATTATGACCAACCTCTGGGAATTCTCATACTGGATTTCTAATCAAGTAGATAATTCTTTCACCTTTTATTTGTCTACCTGATTTAGAACCCTCAAGTTTTAAAAATCCTCAGGAATCTTTGCAAAACCAATTGTGTTTAAGACAAGTAGTTTCTCTAGCACCGTATTACTGTTGAGAACTGCCCATTAGTAGGCAGGTTTTCGCCTCCTTTCCCACTAGAAGAGAGAAGAGGTTCAAATCTCTCCGACATTGTGGAAATAGGTTGCTTACAAATTTAAGAAGTAGACTATTTCTTTCGTAGATGCAGAAGTTTGAATTGAATTATGCCTGATTTAGGTAGAGTTTCAACAAACATGGGATTTAATGAGGCCGTTCTTAAAAGTACATTGTATCATTGCTAGGAAAGTAGATGACCCAGATGATTGGATTCAATGTTTTTCTGGGTTGAAGGTGTTTATGAGATGATCAACTAATTTAAGAATCTGAAGCTTTTCCCAAATTGATGATTAGGTCGACAAGAATTGTATGCCAAGCAGCTCATGAAGATTCTAAATCTGACATGACTTATCACTCCATTAAAGATTAGATTAGGAGGTATCTGATTCCTGATTCCTGATCCTCATGCACATTACTTTACTCCCATAATAAACACAAACTGAAAACACCTTCCTTTTTATATTTATGCCTACTTTACTCTTTTTTTTTAAAAATTATCATTGATAGATGTAATATCATTGAGCAAATCATACATATTACATTTCAGGACTTCTGATATTAAATTAAATTGATTATCAAAATGTTTATATAGATGTCTCGGTTGAGGAACGCCTGAATCTTTTCTAACCCCATTATGGAAATTATCCTACACAAGATCCATGCCTTAATAGGACGGAGAGTCCTACCTTCACATGTGTGAGAATTATCCCACACATGCCTATTTAACTCTTGGATTATTAGAAAACCAGTCATCTCTTCAAAATGCTGAAACATGATGTGGGATTTATACTGTTGCATTATGTTCGTTTAGTTTAGTTTTTGTGTCATCAAATCATAAATTTTCGAAAAGTATCATTGGGCAATTAGGTTAACAAAATCCTGGAACTTTGATAGAGCCGAGGCCATTTTGGTGAAGGTAGAACTATGAAGGGTCGTTTTAGAAAATGGGCCCAATTAGATGCTGTGGGCCAACACAAAATCCAAAATATAAAAGAAACCAAAAAAAAAGAGAAAAGGACAAAAAATCCCCAGCTCACTATCTGCTGTCGGAATGTGATAGGTCAGGTCCTACTTGGGTATTAACACTGTCACCCCCTGAGATTATCACAAATTATTTAAAAAAATTAATATTTAGACCCTTATATTATAATAAAAGTGACAATTTACTTATTTTATTTTTAAATTTTTTTTATTTTTGTTAATTATTTATAATTTTTTTCTGTTAAATTTAATAAAATTACTCTTTTTAAAATTAAATGAAATTAAAAATTGTAAATAATAGCAATTAATAATAATAAAATGTTTAAAAAATAATTTTATTAAATTTAACAAAAAAATTATAAAAAAAGAATAAAAATGAATAATTTTAAAAATAAAGTGAATAAATTATCATTTTCACTATAAAATAGAAGTTATAATATTCTTTATATCAAATTATTTTAACAATAATTTTATTTTTATTTATATTATCACTCTTCTACTTAATTAAAAAGATAAAAATATTTTTATAATTATATTTTTATTATGTAAATGATTAAATTTTTTAAAAATATTTTCATCTTTTCAATTAAATAAAAAAGTGAAAGTATAATTAAAATTAAAGCCGGATGATGTCAAAATAAAATTTGTGTTAATCTCAAGGGGTGACGGTGTTAATATCCCGATCCTACTCAAATCCACAAGGCAGGAGGAGGCATCTTATCATCATCTACGGTCGAAATTAAGTGTCACAGATCTACTTTCTAAATAAGTGAACCTCTGCCTCATACTTTATAATTATTGCCAGCCACAATTTCCTTATTCTTTCTATTTGTATTTATCTTCGTTTTAATAATATTCCCACGTGTACTTTTTGATTAATCAGTTTTTTTTATTAAAAAAAAAAAGTGAAAACATTATTAGTGACTCATAATCCGAATCTAATTCGTATCGGTACCCACTTCAATCACCATTATTATTATTTATTATATTTTCCATTGCTATGCCCAAAATGCCCCTCATTTAGACCGCCGAAGATTCTGGCGAGACAAATGCGCACCCGCGTACAAACAATTAATTAAAGCTACGAACGCGCTATAAGCTAAAAACACGCGATGTCCACACTCGTAATTATAGATATGCTTGGAGGGCAGATTAGTCATTGCAGCAAAGCTAATTATTAGCGGCAAGCGAGGAAATTCAGGTGCTGCCGAAAGAAAATTCATTAAAAAAAAAAAAAAGGAAAGAAAAGGAAAAGGGATAAGACCGTAATTATCTCAAAAAGCCGTGTCAATCTCTTAGAACTGCCCCTATATAAAGTGCCTCTCTCTCGCCAGTTTGTTTGCTTGAAATAGAAGAGAGAAAGAAAGAACCGAATTAGAATTCCGAATCAACAGCGTATCATTAACAAATCTCTCTTCTCTCGCTCTTTTTAAGTTGTTTTAGTTTTCCATTTCTAGGGTTTCCTTCTGGGTCTCGAGGATTCTTGGCCTCTTTTGGTTCGGCTTATTGGGGTTTTCGTTGGTTAATTAACAGTGAGTCGAGAAAAGATCTCTCTTTTATCTTGCTTTTGATTTATTATTCTTGTTTTGTATCTACGTTTAATGTATCCTGTTATTTGTTTGTGATTTTTTGCATGTCGTTTTGATGTGATTTTGTAATGGGTATTACTTCGTTTATGGTTTTGGGTTTCTGTTTTTGTTGGTTAATGGCCAAGTTTTATAGATCTGTATTTGATGAGATTCAATTTTTCTTCTTTTATTTTTTTTTGTTTTGCTAATTAAAGAAAAGACTTATATTCAAAACCTCTTTGTTTTAAAGTTTGTACAGATGACTCATTTGACAATGGTATTGAATCTGTTAAAGATTGTTTGAATTCCTATCATGAAGTTTTTTTCTTTTCCCGGAATATTAAGTTTCCGCTTTGAAGATTTTTTTTCCATTAAGCTTATGTTCCGTCGATGTATTTGATATTATTTACATCTCTGAATTGATTTTGTTATACAAGTGAGCTTTTCTGTAGATTCCTTTTTACTTAATTGCGTAGAAATTATTATTTTTCCTGATGTTTGTTATTGTTCTTCTAATACCTTTTACATAATTGGATGCTTTATATATGCACGAGTACCCTTGATGTTTTGTTTAATATTATTTGTTCTCCTTTTCAATTCTCTGGCTATCAAGTGCCCTATTACATATCTATTTACTCTGTTTCCCATTGGGTGCTAAGCTTATGATTGGATTTGAGCAACTATTTCTCCATGGATAATATCTTGTATTTGGATTGTCTTTGGACTACATTATGGTGCTGATGTTTGTTAGCATTTGTTTCTTACAGGCAAGACTGAATGATCTAATGGAGACAAAAGGTGGTAAGAAGAAGTCTAGCAGTAGTAAATCCTTATTTTATGAAGCTCCTCTAGGTTACAGCATTGAAGACGTCCGACCAAACGGTGGAATCAAGAAGTACAGATCAGCTGCTTACTCCAACTGCGTCCGAAAGCCATCCTGAGATCCCCTAAGTTGACATAACCCCGCCCTAATCTCTCTCTCATACTGCAATTTTTAATATTAGCTATAACTAGTACTCATAATTTACTTGGTCTATTTCTTTTCTACTTCCCTCGTCTTCTTGTTCTTCCCTCCTTGCAATCGCTGTCTGTTTTCTGCAAGGCAAGATGGCCTTGCCTGCCTGTGCAATTGGATTTGAAGGTTACGAAAAGAGGCTTGAGGTGTGCTTTTTCGAGCCTGGTGTCTTTGCTGATCCTGGAGGTTTGGGCCTCCGCTCTTTGTCAAAAGATGAATTGGATGAAATACTGAAACCAGCTGAATGCACAATCGTTTCTTCATTGTCAAATGAATCTCTTGATTCATACGTCCTTTCAGAATCTAGTCTCTTTGTCTACCCATACAAAGTTATTATAAAAACTTGTGGGACTACAAAGTTGCTCCTTTCAATCCCTGCCATTCTTAAGTTGGCTGATTCCCTCTCCCTAAGTGTTCGATCTGTGAGGTACACTCGTGGGAGCTTCATATTTCCTGGGGCTCAGCCATTTCCGCATCGTAGCTTCTCCGAGGAAGTAGCTGCCCTTGATAGTCACTTTGGCAAGTTTGGTTTGGACAGCACGGCCTTTGTCATGGGTAGTCCTGACAACACCAAGAAATGGCATGTTTACTCTGCTTCTGCTGAAGTGGGGAACCATTTCAACTCAGTTTACACTCTAGAGATGTGCATGACTGGATTGGAAAGGAAGAGGGCATCTATATTCTACAAAACTGATGAAAGTTCAGCGGCTGTGATGACCGAAGATTCTGGTATCAGGAATATACTTCCAGATTCTGAGATATGTGATTTTGAGTTTGACCCTTGTGGTTACTCCATGAATAGTATTGAAGGAGATGCCATATCTACAATCCATATCACCCCTGAAGATGGTTTCAGTTATGCAAGTTTTGAGGCTGTGGGTTATGATTTTGAGGTCGTGAAGTTGACCCCACTGCTTGAGAGGGTTCTGGCTTGCTTTAAACCAGCTGAGTTTTCTGTAGCTCTGCATTCTGAAGTTGCTGGCGCTGAACTTGGAACCAAGTTCCCTATCGACTTGGAGGGATATTCTTGTGGAGGAAAGAGTTATGAAGAGCTTGGTAATGGTGGCTCGCTGATCTACTACAGCTTTGCTAGGACTGATGGCTCTGCATCTCCTAGGTCAATCCTGAAATGCTGTTGGAGCGAGGACGAGGACGAGGAAGTTGAAGGAAAATAGAGTCCCGGATATAATGTATTCTTATTTATGCTGTTTTTCTTTGTAATAATGTTGAGGGGTTATGTTGTAACGGGTAGGCCTTGAGCAGGCCTTGCCTTTTCCTTTTGCTGCATTTGGGTGTTATGTTATTGAGAATAAGGTTTATATTTCTAGAATTGTCATGGGATGATTTCCAGACGTCGAGATGTTAAACCAGTATCATTAATATTAATAAAGAGTTGGTGTTACTATTCCTTTTCTTGATTTTATGAATCTATTTTCATGGTTTTTGGTTTTTAAATGGTTGGGGAATGGCTATGGTCATTGTTATTTGTAGGGTGTTCGTTCTGATGTCTATGGGTGTTTAAAGATGTGACCAATTTGATAGTTTTTGGATTAATTTGTATAATAAGAACATTCATATTGTGAGTATATTCCTGAAAATAAGATTTTACTCGCAGTTTTGTTAATAATTTTCTTCTACACTCTACATCTTGTGTGAGTAGAGAATCTTTTAGTGTCATTTATGTTGGTGATGCATGAAAAGACGCGTGGCTGTGGCCAAAGAACCACAAGTAAACAAAGGATGAAGAAATGAAAAAATAAAATGGAACCGATACTAAGTCTCCTTTTGCTGGTGCATGTTGGGCCACGAGTTATGAAAATGTTAAAAATAATTCCCATTTAGAAAGAGTAGAAAGATAATAAGGAGCTGCCAAACTTGACCATAAATAAAGACAAGGAGCAAAAAGGACGTCACATATCATGTGTTGGAAGAAAACATAATGGACAACATGCATTGGATTGTGTGAAGTCATAGAGTTTAGTTTTACATTTACTTGCCAAATGAGGACGAGTGGCCTTCAGGCCGTCCATTACCCTTACTCTTGAATACAATTTTGCAAATGAATGCAAACATTCTAAAAGCAAGGTACTCGTTTATATGCTTAAATATTTGCTTTACTTGTTCTACTTTGCCAATCAATTCAGTTGCGTCTTTTTGTCAAAAGGAATTGGTGCCAGCTATATCATATGTGGGGGACCTCAGCTATAGGACATTTATGCCTGGAAAAAATCAAATGCACCTCGGACTTCGTCAATGTTGCCAAACCATAGACGATTTTAATATGGGACAAAACTCTTTTGCTAATGAGTTGATTGCCTGTTACTGTAATACAGCTTAGATTTTGAGTTTTGCATTAAATATTTCAAACTGTATCAAGAGTTCTTTTAAGTTAGTTTCAACTTTAGTATTAGAGCTTTTATAGCTGTAAATTTTCATGCAATCATGTTATCCAATCCTATAAATGAGGTCTCTAATAAATTTGACCAAACCTTAGGATTAAAGGGATGTCTCGTCGATGTGAAGAAGTTTTTGATGTTTTCAAAGTCAGAAGAATTTTGTTAGTTAACCAAACCTCTAGAAAGGTCAATGCAATTTTCTTTTTTGCATAGTAAACAAGTTGATGATCAGGTGTGTATGCTTCCTTTCAAGAATATTAATCAGTCTAAACGCAGTAGAATTGTGAAATTGATAACTTTACTGACTTAAAAACAGGCATAAGATACTTCAGAAAATGAAAATTCACGCGTTATGTTCATGGGATGTCATTTATCATTTGACCACATTCAACACTTTTCACTTTCCAATAGCTTGATAATATGTTCATCCATAAAATCAACCAAAATTTCGAGTAATGGAACAAAAAATTTCGGTTCTAATCATACAAAAATTGTACATTCTCATTAATAAGTTACTATCTATCAATACAATAAGCTGATTTCTTTGATCAGCAAGGAGGAAAAAAATGAGAAATAGGACTAGAAAATCTTGTGCTGTTAATCCTGTATTTCCCACATTGTTAACATTGAGGAAAACAACAGTTGCTTCAACTTCTGGTTTTTGATAATGACTCAGCAACACTTAATAAGGACGAAACTTCCTTGCAGCTCTTAATTGCTGTATACGCTTTCTATCCTGCTCAAATTTGCTTTGGAGCATCATAATTTCTGCAAGGAAATAAACTATCAATGTCTTGTTTGATACATCCAAATCATTTAATCAATAATACAAAGACTAAATCAATCTACAAAACCTCTGACATACTTTATCAAAACCTAGGAGAAAATTAAAGGGTAATAGTAGGAAGGAGCAATTTAATGAGTGATTAAATGACATAGGAAGAAGCATCATCTTTCCTGTGGGCCTATTAGTCGGCTATACAACTTGGTGTATACCTTCTTCCATCCCTCATTCCAAGTCAATGTGAGAGTGGATCCCAGGTATCTAATCAGCTAGCTGGCATTCTTTTTTTTTTTGGAAGAAATACATATGCTTATGAGTGTGTACATACATAAACATATTTTTACTTCCTGATGTGTGAATATTGGTCTAAATTCAGCAGTACAGAACTAATTGGTTATGTTAAAAGGAGAACTCCATGATTATTTTCAACAGGTTAATAATTGATGCTATTATTATGGTATCAGAAGCCTATGAACAATGAGAGACAGATTTACCAAGATCATAAAGAGATCCAGAAAAACATCTAAGATCTTCTCCAGGCCAAAAAGAAGGGAAGAAAAAAGAACATCTGTGGGTTTGCATTCAAATTTGGGTAGAAGATATTGCAGAATTATTTGCATCATCTTAATATAATGAACCTTACCTTGTAATTAACTACAGACTTCTAGATTCCAAGTTCTTAAGTATATTTATGATAAGGCAGTTATCCTCTATGCAAATGGCGATCTAAAAGGAATGAAAAGAATAATAATTACAAAACATTATATAAATTTTGTCATACCATTCCTCTGGGCTTCTCTTCTTTGGAAACGATAGAAATCCAGTCCAACTTCCTTTTTCTTCTTTTTGGCCATCCTATCCTCTACAGCAGCCTGGGCAACAGAGCCCACAACAATTCCACTTTCAGCATCTGTGGTCTTTTTCCTTCCTTTATGATGTACAACAACAGTCCAACCCCCTTCTGCTGCAAGAGCTTCTCTTTCTTTTCTTTCCTGTATGTGCCAGAACAAGCTGAATGAGAATCTAATGGCTCAAGACAAATTGCATTTCAGATACCAAAAAGGAAAGAATAAAGCATCAGAAATTTTAGAGAAGATGTGCGAATACATATTTTGAAAAAGTAAACAGACGTGTTTACGAATGTATGGTCATATGTAAACAAAAAAATTCCTAAGTTTCCAATGCACAATTGCTCACCGACCACAACATATGCACACTTGCATAAAATTCCAATTTAAATGAGAAAATATCAGTCTTTTTGGACAAACATGGAAATGTAAATAAAAGCTAAAATACATCACCCCCCAGTTTAGCTCCAAATAAACACATTTACCGACACTCAAAAGAAAATTTTGGATGTCACGGAATAAATATGGTGTATCACCCATCTTATTTTTCCATCCGATGCAATAATGATGAAAAAGTCCTTCAGAATAAGTATAACATCTGCTTTATGTTTGTTAAAGTTGTATTTAGTTTGTTACATTCTCAAGGGAAAAGGTGACAGTATTGAAGGAGACTGATAAAGTAAAACAGAATGTTCCACTTAAAGTCAGTTAGCAGTCACTCTAGGGATGCAGCAGAGGAATATACCTGTTCAAGTGTTGCTTCATGAGTGGTAATAAACTCATCGATTCTTTGTTGTAACACCTTCAAACCTGGTCTACTTTGATGATATTCTGTAATCCATTCTGTAGTTTAAAATGTCCTCAATTTAGAAACTGAATAATAAGGTATCCCAACCAATTAAATATAATGATATAATATGCTCAGAGAAAAATCCAGAAATAAAATTGATACTATGCATGTCAGCTTATGTCAAAAAACTGAATTAAGCAAGTTCCAGCAGCTAGTTTAATTAAAGGAGAAGGGGTATTGGGGCAGCTGATATGTTCTGACCTATTACATAAAGTTAAATAGCTAAATACAAATGAAGTAAAGTAGCATACAGGCAGGCTTCAACCCCATCAGAGGGGTACAAAAGGGGTTCCCAGAGTAAAACAATCCACCCAAAAAAAAAAGAGAAGATTTAAACAAAAAAAAGAACAAGAGAAAGAAAATAAAATAAGGATTGTACTGCTTCAGAAATAGTGAAATCAGATGTTAAAAATACTCCTAATAGTCTGGACTGTAAAATACTCCGAACACACTTTACACAAAGTTATCAAACCACATATGACCATCAATGAGTTTGGCACTAGATCATGGGAAGTTAAAACCAAAAAACAGCATCAACAGTTTTAATGCATCTTACTTTTCATTCCTTTTGAGCAGTCTTCATCCCCTGATGAGATAAAATAAACTTCATCCTCATTAGCTTCTGTACTCTTTTTCATTAAATTTTCATCCTCCTTTAATGAATCATGATCCTTCTTTTTCTTTTTCTTACCTTTCTTACCTATTGGAAGTAAAAGCAAAAGATAAAAATCATTGAAATTATATAGTATATATTCATAATAACAAGATTATTTACAGCCATTTGCTAAATTATAGTAAGAACCAAAAAAAACATCATTAGTTTACGAGTTATATTTCTGATCCAGTATCATTCTTACCAGGCCTTCTGGAATTTTCATTCTCCTCTTGGATTTGGCTTGCCTCTGGAACCAAATTTTCTGGAGAAAAAGAAAACCAACTTAAATAAGATGTATGGTATTTTTTTTTTTTAAGTATCAGTGATGCCTAAACAGCACTTAGAAATTTCATTGGACAAGCTAAAGAGAGGAGAGTAATGATCTCATGTTCAAGACAAAAAATGTACTCCACCAAATAAATGGATGGAAACTGCATTGAAAATTAAAAGATATCCGCCAGGGCACAAGATGTCCACAGACATGCTCACAGAAACAGATAGCGGTAGATGGAAGACACCATAAAAGATTAATAATAATGAAATAGAGAAAGCTCATTTTTATCACACACCATTTGATTTATCAGCATCATCTCCATCTTGGCCACCATGCTGACCAAACTCATTGTTGGAAGCATTATTTTTCTCCTCACTTCTTCTCATCTTGTTCTTTAATTTGCTCTTTTTCTTTTCTCTAGCTGCTTTAATTGAAGTATCTGTGGAATCAACAGAAAGAAACAATGATAACATACGATTTATTACAAATCTACATTCTGACATAAATATTATAATGTATAAACCATTTTTACCTTGGGTTTTAATCTCAACAGCATTCCTGATGGCTACATCGTTCCCTTTCTCCCTCTTTATCTTCTTCTTACCAATAGGTTTATTTTTTTCATTTTCTTCTTCTGCTGCATTTAAAGTTTCATCTGAAAACAAGAGAGAGAAAGCACTATCAGTTGCAGTAAATTTTCGTACCTCCAGCATCTGCACATATGGCTACAATACCAAGTGTGATGTAACCTTTTCAAACTAGAAAATCATGGCCAATACCATGGAGAAAATTATACAAATAATGACGGCACAAACTTGCACAACTTTTTCAAGAGTAAAAAGAAAAAATGAAGATAGTTTAATTACATTGAGCTGGTTTTATAATAAATCATTTATGCTATTCAACATCTAGCGAATCCCATAGTGAAAGGATTTTACTAAGTTTTGCGTATAATGTGCATCAAAATTTTGTGAGCTTTTCAAAATACCAATACCAAGTGTGATGTAACCCTCTTCAAACTAGAAACTCATGGCCAATACCATGGAGACAATTATACAAATAATGACGGCACAAAATTCTACGACTTTTTCAAGAGTAAAAAAAAATAAAAAATTGAAGATATTTTAATTACTTGGTTTTATAATAAATCATTGATGCTATTCAACATCTAGTGAATCCCTTAGTGAAAGGATTTACTAAGTTTTGCACATAATGTGCATCAAAATTTTATGAGCTTGTAGATAAGATTTGATTTTAGTCAATACAAAAAATGCATATTACAATCAGGCCTAATACATTTTTTCATTATATCAATGGTGTATTAGTAGCAAAATTTAATTGTTCAGTCAAAATACTGGCCATCTCTGTGAATATTCAAAATTAAGATTCAATGTCCACATATTATCAAAATAATTATGAAACTAGAGCATTCTCATGATCGTAACATAATTTCACTGCACCAAGCTGCTCTAATTTCTTTCATAGCTCTACTCGCTTCCACCTTTGAGTTGCATACTAGCTTCTTGAGTATACATTAACAATGACAACTTCTAGCAAAATAATTTAACCCCAAGGAAAACGCATTATATATGCAAAATTAAAAAGACCGAATAGCAATAAATGCTAAAAAGCAAAAAACCAAAAAAGAACAGATTTTTCCTCACAAAGCGCCTAAAACAAAACAAACCCAGATAGCTTTTCAATGAAAGACAACACTTTGCGGAGTTACAATTAACAAAAAAGCAGAACCCAGATAAGAAAATAGAGAACTTAATAAAGGCGGAAAAAGGAAGAAAAAAACACACCGTTATCAGTGAACTGAGGATGGTTTCTCTTCTTGGGATTAGGCTTCTTCCTCTTCTTCTCAGCGCTTCCCATCTCTCTCTATCTCTATGTAGTCCTTGGACACGGTTGGTTGCAGTGAAGAAACGTTGTTGTTGAGAGGAGGAGCAACTAAAGCAAAGGTTATTGGTTAGGGCGCCACGCCTGTTTGATTCGATGGGTCTAAAAGTTTAACTTGGTTGGTTCGGCTTTGTTTTTGAACCCGGTTCAACACTTCCAAAGTTTCTATTTCCCTTTTTTTTTTCTCCAAAAAAACAAAAAAAAAATATTTTGTTTTGTTGTTAAGATTTATGACCCCAAAATAAAATCCACTATACCTTCTTTAAAGTTAAAACCTATAATTTAAGGTTGGAATTCTCTCTCTCTCTTTTTTTTTTTTGTTTTTTTAGGGGATTTTTAATTTTATTTCTATTATTATGAGGTCAAGTGGGTACTAGTAGTTAATTTGTAAGAGTTAAAATAGTATTGTAAAGGATTTGAAGCTCTAATCCGCTCACACAAGTGTGATTTGATTTAATTTACACTTGTGTAATATTTGAAAGTTTTTCTATCATATATGTCAAGGGATATTAACACTTTCACTTTTGAAATTTATATAAATTATATTTTAATAATGGTTTTAGTTCTAATTACAATGTTACTTCTTTCATTAAATTTAAAAAATAAAAAATATTCTTAAAGTTATATTTTATTATTATTTAATAATTAAAATATTCTTAAAAGGTAACAATATTTTTTCTTTTAAATTAAATAGAAAAGGATAATAATGTAATTAAAATTAAAATCATCGTTAAAATATATTTGCCGGGATGACAGTATTAATACCCCTATATGTCAATTACAATTTACAGTTTACGCATCTCACTTCCAAGCTTCTGCCCCAAAATTCCCGTTGTTTCTTATCCCAGCCGAAAATTTTAGTTCTATATTAATGTGTTTCTTCAACCTCTTTGCTTCATAAACCCACAACCTAAAACTACCAAACACTAGATTTCTGAACAATCAAAGAAAGCATACAACAATATGTGATGGCTATCTCAGTTTGTTTGAACAGTGACACCAAATTGATTCGAGCCATTTGTGCAATTGTGCTAAAGGGTCATTGGACCAAGCTCTTGAATCCCAACGTAGCTTCAAGTCTCACCTCAACTAATATTCACCTGGTGCTTTTGAATCTCTGCCAATGCAGTCACAATCCCGCTCTTTCACGGGCATTCTTCAAATGGGCTGAATCCATAGTGCCCAATTACAAACACTCTTTGCAATGTTATTGGACAATGATTCACATTTTCACTAAGCACAAACACTTCAAGGCTGCACAGAACCTGCTTGAGAAAATTGCTCTGAGAGACTTTTTGTCAACTCCCTCAGTTTTGAATGCTTTGGTGAAAGTTCATGAAAACCCAGATCGGAATTCTCATGTTTTGAGCTGGTTAGTTATTTTTTATGCAAATTTGAGAATGACCCAAGATGCTTTACAAGTGTTTGATGAAATGCGTGCTCATAATTTAAGGCCGCATTTCCATGCTTGTACTGTGTTGTTGAATTCATTGGTCAAAGATAGGTTGACTCATATGGTGTGGAAAGTGTATAAGGACATGGTTAGACTTGGGGTTGTTGCTAATATTCATGTGTACAATGTGTTAATTCATGCTTGTTGCAAGTCTGGTGATGTCGAGGAAGTCGAGAAGTTGTTGAGCGAAATGGAGTTTAAGTTTGTGAAGCCTGATCTTTTTACGTATAATACATTGATTGCTTTGTATTGTAAAAAGGGAATGCATTATGAGGCTTTGTCGGTTCAAGATAGAATGGAAAAAGAAGGGGTGAGTCCTGATATTGTTACGTATAATTCGCTTATTCATGGGTTTTGTAGAGAGGGTAGAATGAGAGAGGCTACGAGACTTTTAAGGGATATTAAAGGTGCTATGCCTAATCATGTGACTTATACTACTTTGATTGATGGGTATTGTAGAGTGAATGATCTTGATGAAGCTTTGAGGTTGCGGGAGGTAATGGTGACTAAAGGGCTGTATCCAGGGGTTGTCACTTATAATTCAATTCTGCGGAAGTTGTGTGAACAAGGCAGGATAAGGGATGCGAATAGACTCTTGAATGAGATGAATGAAAAGAATATTGAACCTGATAATATCACATGTAATACTCTGATTAATGCTTATTGTAAGATAGGAGATATGACATCTGCAATGAAAGTGAAGAACAGAATGCTTGAGGCTGGATTGAAGCTAGACCAGTTTACTTACAAGGCATTGATCCATGGATTCTGCAAGGCGAAAGAGATGGACAGTGCTAAGGAGCTCTTATTCAGCATGCTTGACGCTGGGTTCTCTCCTAGTTACTGCACCTACTCATGGCTTGTTGATGGTTACTGCAATAAAGAAAATGAAGTGGCAGTAATAAAACTTCTTGATGATTTTGTGAGTAGAGGTCTTTGTGTTGATGTTTCAGTGTATAGGGCACTAATAAGGAGGTTTTGTAAAAGAGAGAAAGTTGATTATGCTCAAAGATTGTTCAGTCTTATGCAGGGGAATGGTATATCAGGAGACAGCGTTATTTTTTCCAGTTTGGCATATGCTTATTGGAGAGCTGGAAAAGCAAAGGCTTGTTCAGATGTGTTAGAAGAAATGTATAAGAGAAGATTAATGGTGACCCTGAAAATATATAGGTGTTTCAGTGCTTCTTATGCTAAGGATAATGATATCTTAACTCTCTTTTGGGGTCACATAGTTGACAGAGGCCTAATGTCAAGACAGATTCTAAAGGAAATGCAGCAAAAGAATTCATAGTTGGGCTCAAATTTTGATTCACAGTGAGAAAGGGTGCCCCATTTTTACCACTGGTGGCTTAAGATTGCTTCTGAATGTAAGTAACCACAAAGAGGTCCTAGCTCAGTAATTTTATATATAAAATATGGTCTGTCATTAATCTGCTTCGTTTCTCATAATGTTGAGGTTGTTCCAAATAATAATTGATTTGATTGATTCGTCGTTCAGTTTCAAATAAAGTTTCATGGATTTGATCCCAAGATAAGGAAGAAAATACTTTCATCGAAACAATTTGAATAATTATTAACTTCTTCCTTTACGGATAGAACCACTTCAATTATCCAAGCAAACTAACTTTGAATTGAATAACTCAAAAGCTTCCTGGTCACAAGGCCTGAAGCTAAATTCACCCAATACAAGGGCAGAGTTACACGTGTAAGTGTAACTAAACAGGAAGCTGACACATGTCAAACTGTTTTACACATAACATGACACATGTCAAGCAATGGACTGGTTTTAGAAACTATAAATTATGGCAAACCCTGGGATGCCCATCATCACCAAGCTTTTGAGCTATCGCTTAAGTTCAATACAAACAAGCTTCTGCGTTTTACAACTTCCAAAAAAGCAAAACAAAGATGGCTGACAACTCTGAGAAGATGAGCTACCATGCTGGCGAGGCCAAGGGCCAGGCTCAGGTCATCTCATCTCATCAATATCAGCTTTGTATCTTTTTGTGTATATGCAATCTGGTAATATGAATGATGCAAGTGTAACATGTAACATTTCATTTCATATATCTTTTTATGTTTGTATTTTCAGGAAAAGGCTAGCAACATGATGGACAGGGCCAACAATGCTGCTCAATCTGCTAAGGATTCAATGAATGAGGTCATATTAATATTACTACTACTAGAAAATTGTTATGGGTTTCTTATTTCTTTTCTTTTTCTGTGGCTTATGCAATAATTAATCATTGGGTTGTGTAGGCTGGTCAGCAGGTGAAGGCAAAGGCACAGGGTGCTGCTGATGCTGTCAAGAATGCAACTGGGATGAACAAATGAAGCTGCATTAATTAATTAAAACACCCATAATTAGTGTTTCAAATTTGCTTTCCTTTTTTTTTATTTTGGGCTATGTTGTGTTTCTTATTCCTCAATCATAAGTTGGTAGCCACTGTGAGTTGCTCTTAGAGAGTATGTACTCCTTTGTTTTGCTACTTCTTCAATGCAATTCCTATTTTAATCCCATTGTTGACTGTTGTTTCCATTTATTTGTTTTAGTTCTCTAATTTTACCTATCCAATCATAAAATATGATCATTCTTCTCCCCCAAAAACAAAAAATAATGCTCGACTTTTCTAAAATTGTGTTGGCAAATCATGACAATATGAGGTAATTAATTAAAATAAAATAAACGAAAAAAAACCCTCTAAACAAGAGATTATTGAACTTGTTAAGAATAATAAACAAAAGAAGATGATGAAAAATAATATTCATAAGATGATTTTTTCTTTTTAGTTCTAAGTTCTGCCATATGTTCTTCAAAAATAAATCTGTTTCTCTCTTTAATCCAATTTAATTTAATTGGTGCCTATAAGATGGTGACTATTATTTCCAAGCATAATCATGTCTATGAATCGTGAGCAGGATTATTATTAATATTTGAGGGACAATAATTACATTTTTTTTTTAATATAAAGATATCACATCTTACATCCACTCTGTATGAGTATGAGGTCTTTTATGGGGTAAAGGAAAGGATCCTGAAATTACAATAACCATAATAAAAATAAAAATAAAAACAAAAACCTCATGAATAAGTATTTTGATCGAATGTTTTTTTATTTTGTTCAGTTTTTTCTTTTTAACACGAGAAGGGATTCGAATGTAAGACTTTCATTATAGTGAAGATAAATATATTGCTAACTTTTTACACTGTTAATGCAAATAATATATATATTTTTTAATTTTGAAGGGGTGTTTTGCGAAAGAGACATAGTTGAAGCAGGTTTTAGGGTTCAATGGCTTTTTTGAAAGTATTTTTCAAAAAGATAAATTTTGAGCGATAAATTTAAAATTTAAAGAAAATACGCAAGATAAGAAGGCATTTTTGTCCAAGAGGAAGTCCTTTTCGCTACAAAAATCCTGAATCATAACTGTTGACTCAATTTATAAAGAGCTGCTAAAATATAAAATAAAATAAATATTTTTATCATTAAATAATAACTAGAGATGATAAAGAATTGGGTTCGAAGCGAATACTCTCTAAATATATATCCGCATCAGTTTAAAAAATAAAATACTAAATTTTTTTTAAATTTGTTACAAATTTAAAATTTTATTATCAAATTTATTTTAACGAATTTATAATAATTATTAAACTCGCAATAGATTATTCTTGGATTTTAAGCGAGTTTTAAAATAATATAATAAAAAATAAATCCATTTTTAATTTTTAACAGATGCAACTAATAAAATCATGCTATATTTTTATTTTAATTACTCTTTTTAATATTTTAATTAGTCTGCAATGCAATTGTAATTGAATTTCATTGAAGGTACAATATTTACAGATACTAATTCAGTATTAGTATAAATAGTTTCATTAACTCTATTTTAAGATGTTAAGGTTTTTCCATCCAATAAATAGTGACATTTAAACCAAATATTAATGCTTCTTTGTTTAATATTTTTTATTAATACAGAATCAACATAATATTGATTCTGTTTAATTAAATTATAATGATGTAAGTTTAGTATTTAAAATTGATAATTATATGTCAACTTTTTATTGTCAATGAATTATTTTGTAATTTTGTAATAAATAATTTATAATTTATGATTATATTACAACTTATTTTGTATTATAATATTAAAATATATAATTAAAATTTACAATGTTGTATCTTAATAGACAATAAAATTTATTACTTATAAATAGTATTTGAATAAAAACGTGCTTATAAATTCATAATGTAAAATTAGTTTTTGAATAAAAATGTGCTTATAAATTCATAATGTAAAATTAGTGTTTAAATAAAAATGTGCTTATAAATCCTAATGTAAATCTATAAACTTTTAATTTTGTAAGTGATTTATCTCTAAAAAAAGTAATATTCGTTGGTAGTGGATACCCGTAATAGGTATCCACGAATTTTTTACCGAATATGTACGCATTTTAAATTCATTACGAGTTTTAATTTTGTATATTAAATCTATTTTAAGTCTTATTATATTTTTTTTTTATACGGACGAGTTTTAGTGGATTTACAAGTATTTTTACCATTCCTAAATAAAATACTATCAACTTTTGTGTACTTTTCTAATTTTAATAAGGGGTTCGAGTTTAACAAATGTTAAAATATCTCATTTATAGGGGTAATTATTCTTTCGTGTTTGAGATACTATTATCTCATTTATGTGAGTTATTTGGTTTAAAAATATTTCATGATGAATTTTTTGGTTTAAAAATATTTGATCTGAATATTTGTTAGTGTGTAATATGATATTATTTGGGTTATTATATTTTAAAAAATAGAACACTATCTACAATATATAAGATTTAACATTCAATAACCTAAATATTTTCTTAATGAATCACTCAATAGTTTCTTTAAAAAAAACAACTTACAACTCTATTTTTTATTGAAAAGGTCTTATACATTATATGATGATAAATTTATTATAATTCGTTTAGATTGAATTGATTTTATCTCTTCTATATCTATTAAAAAAAAAAAATTACCTTTGTATGAACACAAAAGAACCACACTCTCAAGTCTCATCTTTTAAGTAAAAAAAATGGGAAAACCGTTTGTGACCGGTTCAAGTCCGGGTTGGATAGAACCGGTTTATTGACATTTCAATCAAGCACATTTACGCCTCTCTAAAACCCTAAAACACAAGATTTGCTCACTGAGCTTGCTTCTGAATCTCTGCTTCTGCAGACAGTACTACTTATATGCTTTGAATCTTCAAACAAAATGAGACATCCGTGGCGGTTTCTTCTCTTCCGAAACCACCGTCGATCGTCGCTTCAATTCACTGCATCATCTCATTTTCAGGTACACGTGAATCCCAATTCCACTCTCCATGAATCTCTTCACACTCTCTCTTCAATACTTTCCACACGCTCTCACTCTTTGGATCGCTGTTTTTCACAAATACCCATTTGTTATTCTCGTTTTATAGACCTTAAAAATCCGAACTTTAAGAATCCCGCGATTTGTAATTTTTCATCTGAGCCGGCTGTGGAGCTGAAAGAATCTTATTTTACTGTTGTTAGTGATATTTTCAGTAAGTTTAATGATGTTAGTGACATTAGCAAAGAATTGGAATTGAGTGGTGTTGTTTTTACTCATGAAATGGTGTTGAAAGTGTTGAAGAATCTCGAATCGAGGCCGGATGTGGCACGGAGGTTCTTTGATTGGGTTGCGGAGCGAGAGAATGAGAGACTGATCTCGAAATCATATAATTTGATGTTGAGGATTCTGGGCGTTAATGGATTTGTCGAGGAATTTTGGGTTTTGGTTGATGTTATGAAGAAAAAAGGGTATGGTGTATCTGGTCATGTGCGGAATAAAATGAAAGAAAATTTTGAAAAAGAAGGGTTAAGGAGCGATTTAGAGAAGTTAAAAGGGATTTTTGCTACGGGTTCAATTGATAATTTTATGGAGAATGTTGATTCTAGGATTTGCAAGGTTGTTAGAAGTGAGGTCTGGGGTGATGATGTTGAGAAGCGATTGAAGGAGTTGGATGTTGCCTTTTCGAGTGATTTGGTAAAATTTGTAGTGGAAAATCTTGCCGATGAGCCAATGAAAGCATTGATATTTTTCAGATGGGCCGAGGAGAGTGGTTTGGTTAAGCATGATGAGAGGAGTTATAATGCCATATCAAGGGTATTGGGGAGGGAGGATTGCATTGATAGGTTTTGGAAGGTTATTGATGAGATGAGGAGTAAAGGATATGAAATGGAGACAGAGACATTTGTCAAGGTTTTAGGGAGGTTTTGTAAGAGGAAGATAGTCAAGGAAGCTGTGGACTTGTACGAGTTTGCAATGACTGATAAAAATAAGCCTTCTGAGGCTTGTTGCACATTTTTATTGAGGAAAATAGTGGTTGGTAAGAAGCTAGAAATGGGGCTTTCTTCAAAGATTTTGAGGGTTTTCACTGAAAATGGTAATGTGTTAACTGATGCTATGGCCAATTCAGTTTTGAAGGCTTTGACTAGTGTTGGAAGGTTCGGAGACTGCAATAAGATTTTGAAAGCTATGGAAGAAAACGGTTATATAGTGAGTAGTAATATGAAGAGTAAAGTTGTGTTCAGGCTTAGTAGTGCTGGTAAAAAGGATGTAGTGAATGAGTTCATCGATCATATGGAAGCCTCGGGTAATGATTTAGGTGACAAGACGTGGGTGTCTTTAATTAATGGGCATTGTGTGGCTGGGGATCTTGAAAAGGCTTCTGATTGTTTCCAAAAGATGCTTGAAAAAGAAGGCCCCTCTCGTGCTGGTTATGCCCTTGAATTGTTGGTAAATGCTTATTGCAGTAAGAACAGAGCAGTAGATGCTTGCAAACTTGTCCATGACTATATCGGCGACAATGATATAAATCCTTTGCATACAACATATAAAGAATTGATCAAGAAGTTATTAGTTCAGGGTGGGTTTAGAGATGCTTTAAGTCTTCTGAGTTTGATGAAGGGCCATGGGTTCCCACCATTTGTGGATCCATTTGTTGAGCATGTATCGAAGTCGGGAACCAGTGATGACGCTATTGCGTTCCTTAAGGCTATGACTTCAAAGAGGTTTCCATCAACATCTGTGGTTCTACATTTATTTGAAGCCTTCTTCCAGGCCAGAAGGCACAGTGAAGCACAAGATCTCCTGTCCAAATGCCCAGGTTACATCCGCAATCATGCTGATGTTTTAAATCTATTCTATTCCAAGAAATCTGGTGGAGGTTCTGTGGCTGCTGTGGCTTCATTGTAGTGTATTTTGTTCCCTATTCTGTGAGGTTGATGTAGCATTACATTTTCTTTCAAAATTCTTGGGTTTGAAATTTTTTGGCTCCTCATGCCAAACTGATAACCTGCTGGCCATGATCAATATTTTTGTGTGGCAAATAAAACCTTTAAGGGATTCAAGTTTCATATCATTCTCCTTTATTAGATATTTTGTTACAGTTAATACTTGAATATAGCTCCTGATGTCCCCATTGATTTTGGAATGACTGAATTGAATGTAGAATCAAATAAATGCAATTTTATTCAATGGTTTATAAGAAGTACCATTTTTAATTTCATCTGTAATTATGCATATGAAGTTTTGGCTATATCTGTATTTGGAAAGTTATTTGAGTGCTACAGCAAGCTCAGTTGCACAGGAGTTGTTCAACTAGATTATTGTGTATCATCATTTTTAGCAGTAATCTTTCTAAAGTTTGTTTAGTCATCTGAATATTGTTGATTCTGGATGCCTGATTTTGTTTATTCTGATAATATGGGATAGTTTAGCTGCAGGTTTATTGGTGTTCTTGAGACTTAAAACCCATGAAGTTTTGGCCAAGTCAAATGTTTGCGATCAGCATGTTGAACAAGCTACTCTACATGGCTTTGCTTATTTGAAGTTATATGTTGTCTTGTTTCAAATTGTGATGGCTTTTGGTCCGTCTTTGTTTTTCCAAAATTTTGGTCCGCTAGCGACCATGTCAATTTTCATAAAGAAGATGATTATGCTTGTGATCCAGAACTGATTTTAATCACAGGGAGTAGGCTGCATTGAGGCTTTTGGGAACGACCATTAAACAAGCATCTTGGGTGGAATGGCTATTAATGCGTTTGGGGCTTGAAGTAGATGTTATCTACTTTCATGGCTGAAAATTGAGACTTGACTTGATGGATTTGGATAATTCTGGAGTAGATATTGTAACATATGAATCTCTTTGAAACTCCCTTCACCTATTGTTGTAATGCTACACTACACACACCCGGACCTAAAATAAAAATGAATTTGTACCTTGTGAAGCCTCCCTTCTTAAAGAAAAACCTGGGCCTGGGTTGAATGTCATGGCCGAAATGTGAAATCCCTGGGGCTTGTCAGGGAAATAAAAGGGAATTAAGGGTGCGAGTGCGACTCTGCATGTGATGTGTATGTCACTTTGTAGTTCCTCTGTTTACCTTTTGACTTTCCGAATGCGGCATGCATCTACCAATTTGTCCGTAGTTCTCTAAATTCTTCATGTTATGCTGATAAACTTCTTTATTCAGCAATGAAACAAAATGCTATATGCACATTCTAATTATGTAAAAAAAATAAATTTTGTACAAATATGTGTTTGTCTTGGATGCCTTTCTTTGCTTTAAAGCTAAGTTAGAAATTTCACTTTTTCGAACGAAATTCTAAATTTCAATTTTCCTTTGGATATATGTAATTAGTGCATGTTTTTGTTATGCAATTCCCTTTGCAGCTGTTTGTGTGGAACCATCAAGGAATCATCTGTCTGTTAGTGGTTGGCTTGTCAAACTCATTAGTCGGTGATTTAATGGTCTTTCAACTTACTGAATATTTCCCTTTTGCAATCCTTTTTTTCTCGTCTACGAATAGATAACTTAAAAGTCAAGTATTTATTTTGATTGAATATTTTTTATTGACAAAAAAAAATTTTAACGTTAAAAGTTTTTTAAAATTTTTTAATATCGTTTAGTTATAATTAAAAAAAAATTGAGATTAAAAAAATTAATTTGTCTTTATTTTTTATAACTCAAATTTTAAATTTTTGGGAATAGAAAAATTTGAAAGTTTTTAAGTATTTTTGAAAATTTTGAAAGTTTTAAGTATCTTTGAAAATTTTGAAAGTTTTAAGTATCTTTAAATATTTATATAATGTCACATATATTCTAATAATATTTTATTATTTTTATATTATACATTTAATAAAAATAAATCATATTTAATTAACATATTTTTAATATTTTTCTAAAAGTCATCGTACCTCTAATTCTATATATCTTTATAACTATTATATTTTTACAAGAATCTATCAAAAAATTTTATTGATTATTATTTTTAAATAAAAAAAAGTATTATTTTATTTTTAATTTTGTACAAATACAATAATTTATATAGATTTGTTGATTACTATGTATTGATTTTACTTTATTATTGTGATTTAAAAAATTGAATTTGCGAAAACATATGATAAATTTAAACTTATATATAAAAATATTAAATTGTTTAGAATTTGAATATAAACTTTTATTAAGTATCATTTTTGGTAATTTAATAACATATAAATACTTTTAATAATGTATAACAAAACAATCTAATACTTCTATTCCCCTTGGAAATCGCTAAAAGACCTAACTCTTATAGGCCCAATCGCCTAAGACATTTGTGGCCTTAAACAGAGAGGAACAGATTGCCTAAGTTCTGTTTGGGGGATAGTTAAATGCACAGAACTTGCTCGACCAGTTAACAAAGATAAAACCGATCAGTTGAGGCCTAATCTAAAGGAAGCATTTATGACCATTCAGACCAGAACACAACAACTCACCTAACGCTAGGACAACGAAGGATTAGCAAACTAAAAGACAACCAGCCCAGTAGAAATATCGAACCACCTATAAGTATCTAAAGACCGAACAGACCCACACATTGTAAGAACCAAGTAGCGTGCAGCAAATTAAAAGGAAAGATCAAAGACGACTCAAATAAGGCAAAACCTTAAAGAGTAATCAACATTATTTAAGAAATAGAATCATGCTACTTTAGGAAGCATTCCCCCAAATCACGCCAAGAGATCAGAGAATTATTCAAAACATTCGAAGTTTACCCAAAACCTCAAGAAATTACTAAAAATGACCACAACATCGGCGAAGATAAGCGCAAGAATATTCTATGAAGGCCAGTGCTATAAAAGGATAGAAATGACTCAAACAAACGCTATCTGAAAAAATCTTGACATCTCAACCTTGGAACTTTGATACTTTGGCTTGTAATTCAAATTTTCTCTCAACCTTTCTCAAACAAACAAATACCTAACTTATGCATCGGAGAATCTTTTTCGGAACCACCCCCGCGTGAGGTCTTAACAATGTTTTTGTGTGTTTTCAAGTTTTCATAGTTGCTACAACAATTGGAGGCCTTGTAAGTTCGCAATTTTAGCCTAAAAAGACAAAACCCAAGATGCTGATTCTTGTGATTAAATAAATTCAAAGATCGTTGGCTCGAGATACTATTTTTTTCCAGTCAACAACTTCAAAGGAGCTTTTCTAATTGACAACCTTTTTTTTTTTTTTCATAAAAGCTCTACTTCTAAAAGTTCTACTTTAAAAAACTTTATTTTCAAAAGCTTTATTTTCAAAAGCTTTATTTTCAAATGTTTTATTTGAATAACTCAACCAAACGAGCACTAAAACTAATATGATTTACATTTTGTAAATGGAAGTTATAGTGTGTAGTTTAAATTATTTATGTTCAGATTTGTTTATTTTGAATAATTGAGATGGCAAGAGGTGTTGAAGGAATCACCATTCTCTCTGTAAGATTAGGTTAAAGCGAAGAACTCTAACTAAGTTCAAATTTGAATCTTAATCTCTTTATGTAGCAAAATAACCTGTATATCAAGTAAAATAGTAAGAATTCAAAGCAGATAATAAAGAGCACAACACAATCATTTATGTGGTTCGGCCAAATTGCCTATGTCCACGGTGGATCTAAAGATTCTAACCTCTCTTATTAACTCCATAGAGATTTTTACAAGAAAAATTCAATGTCAAATTAGGAACATGTCTTACACTATGTAAGTCCCTAGTTTTTCTACCTTACATCATCTATCTTATGTCACCAACTCCTATGATCTCACAAGTCATGTTATTCCTCATTAGAGCTTTACCTCTATTGACTTTGTAGTTGGTAAACATCGATCTGTTGGGACATATATGGACACTACACCCAAATCTCTATTTGCCAGCATACTTTCCCTTTGAGGCTACCAATGTGTTTATAATTTTGGAATCTTCCCTAAAAGTACAGATTGCAGCACACCATCATTGACCTTTTGATTTAGGACAATCCTTCACAAAATACCCTTCCTTATTACAAAGGAAACACTTATTAGATTTTCCCTTTGATTGGTTGCCCTTCTTCCCTTGTGTAAGCAATGTTGGTCCACTCTTGGACTCGAATCTCTTTGTCAACTCTTTTGAGTTTAATGATGCCTTAACGTTATTCATCATTAAGGACTTTTTACCATACAACAATATATCCACAAAGTTCTTATAGCTCTTCGACAAGGAACTTAATAGAATTATGAAATTGTCTTCATCCTTAGTCTTGATGCTCAATTGTTCAAGACTTATAATGGTCTTGTTAAACTCGTCAATGTGGGCTCTCAATGAAGATTCTTCGTGCATAGTTAACTGATATAGTTTCTTTTTTCATAACAAGTCTTTTTACAAGAGACTTCTTCGTGTATAATACTTCAGATTTCTTTTATAACCCCAAAGCGGTTTCTTCATCACCAACTTCCCTTAATATTTCATTACTTAACGTTAGAATTATGGTGCTGTGAGCCTTTTTTTTTTCTAAATTGTATCATAATCTTTTTACTCGGACTTTAAGGTTGTCATCTCTTTACTAGTTGAGGAACTGGCTTCCTCAAAGGCCTCTAACTCTTCATTCACTAGTAGAGCTCTAATCTTCTTCCTCATTGAAGTTATTCATCCCATTAAACCTTTTTATTTCTTACTTGATTGCAGCCATGGTTTAAATATCATTGATGTGTAATATTGAACTTTAACTCTGATACCAGTTTGTTGGAAGAATCATCATTATTTTCATGAGATTAGGTTAAAGCGAAAAATCTTAACTAAGTTCAACCTTGAACCCTAACCTCTTTGTGCAATGAAATAACTTGTATATCAAGTAAAATAGTAAGAATTTAAAAGATAATACAGAATACAATACAATCACTTACATGGTTCAGCCAAATTGGTTACGTCGACGATGGATACAAAGATCCTAACATTTTTTATTAACTCCTTAGAAATTTTATAAGAAAAATCTAATAAAGAACCCTAAAAAAGACTTAATGTTTAGTGTACCCTTATTCTACCACGAACAATATACACTTAAACGATGGTTCCACCGTAGTGCACACAAGCATTTAGTATCTACCCAGTTTTTGCCTCTTTTAGAGTCTCTCTTAATGTTTGATTTCAACCTAAAGAGTTTACAAGGGTTTATATAGGGGCTTTTTTATGCCTACTAACTCTAATCTTTATTGGAGTAAAAATCCACTTATTTTAGAAGTCCAAAACTCAAAAATCTGAAGCAAACACGGACTCCTCCCACTATGGCATCGTGGCGCTAAGGACCTGGTGCCGCGACACTGGCATACTAATCTGGGCGTCGCGGCGCTCAGCCCTGGGTGCCACAACGCTCAACCCTGTCACTAGCTTCGCATTTTTTCTTCCATTCCTTTACGTCTTCGAGTCCCGTTTTGTTTTCTCATTCGCGTCCTACACGCTCTAGACTTCCTCATGTATGTCCCATACGTTCTTAACTTTTTGTGACTCTCCTCTTTAATATTCATTTTAATTTTTATTCAAACAAAATTATTGAATCACCAAATCTCTAATAAAAGAAACAAAGCAAAAGGCTATTGTTTTATCTATACATGCATGGTCCTCGTGAGAATTTCACTTCAAATTATATTTCTATTTGGCATGCCTTGAGAAGTAAGAAAAGCATTCTTCTCTTATATAATGTAACATAATTAGCATACAACTCTGCAGAAGGTTCAATTCAATGTAGCAACATTATTTCGCCGAAACTACCCAGCTCAAGATTCCCTTTGGTTAATTGAGGACTTGAATTAATACATACACATAACTCGTGAGTTTTGTGTGTTTCTAATAGCTAGCAGTAGCAGCTAGCTATTGCCTATTGTGTTCTAGATCTTGTTCTGTTCAAGAGAATGTGAAAACTGTCTCAGTTGTTTGTCTAAGCTCAGACAGAAAATGATGTATCACAGGCTCTTTTTAACAAATTTTCTTCCATTGTTTTTTGAATTCTTGATATCTTTATTCTCATTGTTTCAACAATTGTATGGAATTGCATTTGAATGTTATATACAAGCAAATGGACTAAGACAGACTTGTCGATGAGCAAAACGCGATGAGGGTGACAGAACAAGGCCATACACCTATGTTACCGTTCTCCAATCTCCAGTGCTAATTAAATGCTCTGAAAATTTTCCATGGGAGGGACAACAGCAAGTTTCTGGACTCATTTCAATCCTTGTGATATGTTTCTTTGGAATATAGTGGAGGAAACAAAGGACAAGTTACGTGTTACAGTCAGTACGACAAAATTTGCCATCATGCTGTTATGATTAGTAGCTATTGCTTCAACAGTCACTCTTTGAGTTGGGGGACCAAATAGTAGTTAAATTGCAACCCAACTTGGGTCTCGTATATATTGCACACACATTAAAGATCAAAAGAAGAGCTGTGGTTGATTATTTCATTTACTGGCATCTTAAATAAAACTTTCAAAGTTTTACAGGAAATTTTGAATAGTGTGCCCAATGAATTTACCAATTAGCATACTTTCCCACCAAAGAAAAAAATGAAATAAATAAAAGAATAAAGAAGAATGAGAGTCCAAGGTGGGAAAAGAGATTGATGATTGTTTCACAGGAAGGACCAAGGAAAAGAAGGTGCCATGGACCATGGAGCAAAATAATTTTGTGGGAACATCGAAATAGAGATATTATAAAGAGAGTTACTGGTTTGGTTTCTATCTCTGGGGTCTCTATCAAGATGTTATAAAGTATGAATGCATGCATCATCATCCATTACAAGTGAAAAAAGATGGGGCCCCAATGTTTCCCTCAACCCAGCTTTCTTTACCATGTTTATCTTCCAATCTTATGAGCTCTTGAATCACGTTCACTTTCCTGTCAAATGTCAATGACCACTCTTTTGCTTTCCAAGATTACAATTGATATGCATACCACCTTTTTCTTTTTAACCCAAATTAAAATTGATGAGAAACTGTACATCTTTAAATGCAATACCACTCCTCATCTAGGCTCACTCTTCAAATCTTCTTACATAAAATCTTATGTATCATAGTCGTGGCTACTTGCATAGGCTGCGAGTATTTTATTTAAGCTGGAATTCTTTTTAACTAAAAGGTTATATGTAAATTAAGATGTCCCCCTCCATTTTTTTTATAAATAAAATTATCTTTGAGTGGCTTTGTTTTGAATTGGTGCACAATGTAATCTTCTTTTCTTTGTATAAAGTGACTATTGGTTCAACACCATGGGAGGCTAGTTGTCCCCCATTTAGGGCCACAAAAATGATGCTCCCTTGTCACTGCCTCTAATGGAAATCATTTCTCCATAGCCAAAACCCATCTCACTCTCAGCATTATTAATTATTACTGTTATTACGAAGACTGGACAAAGATTATTAAGATGTTTTTCTTTCATCGCCACTTAATTCATATCAAATTTGGATTTTTAATGAACTGTGAAATGAAACTTGTGATCATCAGCTACAGGATCACACGGTTAATATGTTTAGCATTACTTGATGATGAGGCGGCCCAGTTTTGTCCAAAGAGAAAAATAATATTTGGTTTCTAAAGTTTTAAAAAAAAGATATATAAATCTTAATTGGTTTTAAATTTTTCATTTCATCAATATTCTTATCAAGTAATAATTTATATATATTTTAACAATAAAAAAGATTGCATGTCTATTTTTCTAAAATTTCATGAGGTTTAAATACTTTTTTTTGTTAAATAGATAAAAATAATTATCTAACAAGAATATTGTAAAATATTTAGAACTAAAATAAACAAAAATTATTACCTAATAAAAGTGTTGTTGATGAAATTTTTAAAATTTTTAAAATTATTAAAATTTATATGTCTATTTTTTAAAACATTATAGTCCAAATATCTTTTTTCATTCTCATAAACTCTAATAAACAAATGAAGAATGCATAGGATGAGTGTTGCATTTACTACACATCCTCATTGCCAATGGATTATTATTATTATTATTTTTATTATGATGCTCCATATGTATATTTTTGGTGTGGAGAATATGTAATAATTAAACGAAACTCCCATCTTTTGTATACCTAACTAAACAAATATAAAGATTCCTTTGATGAGGAAAGTACAAGTAGTGGCCTGGAAAATTCAAGTGGGTTGAGAGGCAAAGAGACAAAGATAGGACCATTTATATATATATTACATCTCATGTGTTTGTACTTCAATTGCTCTCAGATCAGTAGTAGAACCCCAGCTGCATGATGCTGCTCTAATTTGCTTCTTTATTTCCCTTCACTACCCCATTCAAATCAAAACCCGCAACCCATTTATTTGACATCCCTTCATTTCTTTTGCTCACTAAAATTAAATATGATTGTATGTTTACAACATTTACTTGGCCGCAGTAGAAGTGACATGGCTGTTTTCGACCAAAGCAGGCCAATCCGGTAATAGGAGGCCAATTGTGCTTGCCACCCGTCATGACTCTATAGTTTTATTATCTAGTGATGGTGTCTCACAGCTATGGCAAATCTACCCTTGTTAGCTTAATATATATAAAGACAAAAGAAAGAAAAGACATGCAATAAAGACAAATGAGGGGTTAAAAACTTACTATCTCGGGGATAATTTGGCCCTCGGCTGTGACTGTGACTATGAGAATCTAATATTGGGAGTGCCCTTATTTTTTCCAGCTTGTTGCATTTTGAGGTGAGATGCGAGGAAAGAGACAGTTAAATCCAGCTGTTCCTGGTATTTTTGGCCCTTAATCGGTGGTCATTGTTGTCATTTTCCTAAATATTAAAGTTCTCTGTTCTTTTCTTCTGTTTGGTCAATTCTTCTCCTTTTCCTTTAGGGTTTGGCCACTAAATTGCATGGGGTCCTTCCCATCCTTATCCCATGGCCTACGACTTAACAACTGAACTAAACTAAACTATGGTGGCCTCATAAATAATCACTTGATTTATGCCTGATATATGTGAGCATATATCTTGTAACCTGGACGGACTTAAAATATATATGATAACACTCAAATGGTAAATTAATATGTATAACTTATGACTCCTTTTTTTTAAAATCACCATTCTTTGCCCGAGCAGTTTTTCGAGTTTTAATAGAGTAAATTTGTATTTTTAGATTTAAATTTGTGAACCGCATTTTAACATATATCATTGTTCTGCAACTTCAACGAATATCATTATTTTATATTTCGATAGATTAGATTGCGTTTGTAACGAATATCTTACTGTATATTTCAATAGATTATTTCAACTAATATTATTATTGTATGTTTCGATAAACTTCTAATTATAAATATAATAGATTATAAGTCCCTATTTTTATATTTTAAATACAAGGGCAACTTTTGTATTTAAATTTTTTTTACTATAAATAATTATTGACAAGGGAAATTCATTTTAAATTTGATCAGAAATGATCTTTTCAATTTGTTCTCATGGTAAGGAGCAGAGAAAGAAGGACAAGAATCACATGAAAGTTGAATAGTTGCATGTAGCTATGTTCACCCACGGGAGAGTTCTTTACACACCCCATGAATGAATTCGATTGAAGTGTCCATCACTTTCTGTCATGCTGCATGATTTAAGAGAGAGAAGCAAAGCAATGGCAGCTTTTGCTTTTAAAAGTTTAACTCTTTTTTGAATAGTTTCTGTGGAAATGCTGTCTGCTGAATGCTGATAAATGAAGAAGAGAAAGAGATTGTGTGACCGTTAGCTGATAGCGGCTTTATGGGAAATTTATCAATAAAAGCAGAAGCTAGCAGCAGCAGACCCATTTTTGATTTTACAGCACAAAAGTTCTTCATTTTGCAACATAAATGATTAACCATTTTCACAATATTAAAATGAAAAATGAAAGCATGGGCAACAAAGATACTCTCATTCATGTCATGGGTGCTCAAAAAAGAAAAAAATATGGTGGGTGGGTGAACAAATCAACCATCATCAATCTCGATCTCTCCCATTTTTCTTTTTTACCCCTTTATCGAGATTCTCACATTCTTTATTTATTATCCAAAAAGGTATCCAAATAATACAACAAATAAATAACAAAGAAGATGGTTTGTGGGAATTTTACTGTATGGCCAAATCCAGAGAATGTTGGATTCTCTTTTGCTCCTCCATTGTTACAAGCAATGCCTTCCCATTCACACACACTTTCTCTGCCCCATTTTTGGTTTATGTTCTCAAAATTCAATAAAACAAATAAAACTATGGTGTTAAAATATTAACAATACTTTTCTCTAGGCATTATAATGACTCATGCTTGATGTCTCCATGAATATGATTCTCTAGTAAGAACTTTGAGTATATAATATATATATCAAATTGAATTATTATAAAAGAAAGTTTTTTGAGGATAAAAATAATAAAAAAAATTTTTTTCCTCCATTTTAAATAATAAGATTAAATAGTTTTCTCTTGCATTTTGGATAACATTTTATATTATTCAATAAGATTGATCTTTAGTCTTTAGCATAACTTTATTTTTCTTAAAAAAAAAAAAGAAAATTACATTTATCTAAATGTAAAAGAAATGCATGGTTAGCACCCCAAGGGAATTTCCTATTATCTCCTTTGTTTGAATATCGGTCCAAGATTTGGTTAGTGTCTGTTCTTTTTAAGATTTTATGGGCATTATATATTCTTTTCTTTATAACCTCCCAACTCAAAGACAGGCATGCTAAGTTCCCCTTTACAGTACCAATAAAAACTGTGTTTTTTCTTGGGTTTCTGACACAAGATTTAGTGGATGGATTTCTTCCATGGAAAGCAGCAAATGTGTTGTGATCTAAGCATTACTTTGAACCAAAGAAACTTAGTTCAAAGCTGGTTTTGCTAGCTATAGCTACTAGCTTATCAGTCTTTAGCTTAATCATAAGCAGGCGTTGGCAACGGGGATTGTCTGTGGTTCTTCTGAAATTTAATTCAATGAGAATGATGATAAGAAGAGAAGTTGCTCTTTGTTTTGTGGCTCTCTTGTGCTTTTGGACCTTTGCAAATGGTTTGTTATCTCCTAAAGGTGTCAACTATGAAGGTAAAGTAGAAGCTTTATTTGCTGTTTATTTGTTTTTTTTTTTTGAATCTATTGTTAGTTCTGCAATAAGTGTTATGTTCTTGGTTTCAAATGAGCATGAAATGAAGATTTTCTCATATGGGTGTTTTTGTTTCAGTTCAAGCTTTAATGGGCATAAAACATTCTCTGCATGATCCTCATGGTGTTTTTGATAATTGGGATGAGGATGCTGTTGATCCGTGCAGCTGGACAATGGTTACTTGTTCACCTGAAAGCCTGGTCATTGGCCTGTGAGTCATTGATTATTCTTTTCACATTTTAGAAATACGAAATATCAAAAGTAGAATGGACAATTTGAACACCCTATATTGAATAGATTGAATGAGATTGCAAATTTGATGAACATGTTTTCAAGTAACGGAACCTGTCTTTCTGCAGAGGAATTCCTAGCCAGAATTTATCTGGTACTCTTTCTCCAAGCATTGGCAACTTAACAAATCTTCAGATAGTGTAAGTACCATAGTAAATTCCACAGTTTTTTTTTTATATCTACACGGGGATGCTTCATTTTCTGATTGTCATCAGCATGTTCATTGATTTTCAACAACTTTGTAATTTCAGGCTTTTACAGAACAACAACATAACTGGACCAATCCCTCCTGAGATCGGTAAACTCACAAAGCTTCAGACGCTTGATCTCTCCAATAATTTCTTTACTGGGGAAATTCCTTCATCTTTAGGCCAGTTAAGAAGTCTCCAATACATGTAAGTTTAATTATGTATACAATTCATGTATAGGTATTGACATTTTGAGTCTTAATTTGACAAGAATTCTGCGAACTGCATATAGGAGGTTTAATAATAACAGCCTCTCTGGAGCATTTCCGATTTCGTTGGCTAACATGACCCAGCTTATCTTTCTGTAAGTCTCTTCATCCTTCTTTATCAATGACTTCTGTTCCATTTGTTCCTTGAAGGGGTTTTTAATATTCTTTTATCATTTTCATTTCAGTGACTTGTCCTTCAATAATCTGAGTGGTCCCGTACCGAGATTTGGTGCCAAAACATTCAAGTAAGCATCTATTTTGACCTATCATCCAAAACAGAGATTTCTGATGTAGAATTTTGCTGATATGCCTTGTTCAAGTTGCAGCATTGTCGGCAATCCTCTGATCTGTGCAACAGGTTCTGAGCTAGATTGCTATGGGACACAACTAATGCCAATGTCCATGAACTTGAATAGCTCACAAAGTAAGGAAATTAGAATTCTTTGTTTCTTAATGTTTAATTCAGTTAATCATTTCCAAACTTAGATTACTTTATCAGTTTCAAGTATTTTTGTTGATCCTGAGTGTTGACCTCAATCACTTTGCTTCTTCAGCTGCTCCACCAGGCAGAACTCGAAATCACAAATTATCTCTTGTATTTGGCTTGAGTGTTGGATGTGTCTCCCTTATGATCCTTGTATTTGGACTATTTCTCTGGTGGAGGCAAAGGCGTAATCAACAGATATTCTTCGATGTTAAGGGTTAGTGATCTTAATATAATGGTTGACTGACTAGATATGAAATGAACACTTGATACCTTGAATTCATTTCATATTTATTTGAAATCTCAGACCGGCATCATGAAGAAGTTTCACTTGGAAACTTGAGGAGGTTCCAATTTAGAGAACTTCAGATTGGGACACATTACTTTAGCAGCAAGAACATCCTAGGAAAGGGAGGTTTTGGAAATGTGTACAAAGGCATTCTCCAAGATGGGACTGTTGTGGCAGTCAAGAGGCTTAAAGATGGCAATACCATTGGAGGAGAGATCCAATTCCAAACTGAAGTTGAGATGATCAGCTTAGCAGTGCACCGGAACCTCCTTAGACTCTATGGATTTTGTATCACCCCCACAGAGAGGCTTCTGGTTTACCCATACATGTCTAATGGCAGCGTTGCTTCCCGTCTAAAAGGTAAAACAACTTGAAAAGCGAAAGCAATTATGTACGTTATTCTAAGGGAAATGCTACTCTCTCATGCCAGCATCCACCATGCCAACTTGTAATGTTTACTATTGAGTTGCAACAGTACGTCACAAATTGTAACATGAAACGATTGTTACAAGTCCTGGTATGTTGCTACAAGTTGCTAGTACATGTTAAAAGTATCAAAATGGGCATCACTGCTGATGTGAAATAGATATCGCACCATATTCTAAAATGTGAATTCTGGGTAGCTGAACTAATGCTTCATTTATCTTTGACAGGGAAACCAGTCTTGGATTGGGGCACTAGGAAGAGAATTGCCTTAGGAGCTGCTAGAGGGCTATTATACCTCCACGAGCAATGTGACCCTAAAATAATTCATAGGGATGTTAAGGCAGCAAATATATTACTTGATGACTATTGTGAAGCAGTTGTAGGAGATTTTGGATTGGCAAAGCTTTTAGATCACCAAGACTCTCATGTCACCACAGCCGTGAGGGGAACTGTTGGCCATATAGCCCCTGAGTATCTTTCAACAGGCCAGTCCTCCGAGAAAACAGATGTTTTTGGATTTGGTATCCTTTTGCTGGAATTAATAACAGGACAAAGAGCACTAGAATTTGGCAAGGCAGCTAACCAAAAAGGAGCCATGCTTGATTGGGTGAGCAAAAGCTTCTCCATATTCTTTTGCTTAAATCCTTTAAAAAAATTAGATTGATCATTTATATTTTCAGGATAAATTATAGTGATGCCTATTCATTTGATTGACATTGCTTAACGATTGCAGGTAAAGAAAATTCATCAGGAGAAGAAGCTTGAAATGCTTGTAGACAAGGATTTGAAAAACAACTACGACAGGATTGAGCTTGAGGAGATAGTTCAAGTGGCTTTATTGTGCACCCAATACCTTCCAGGCCACAGACCTAAAATGTCCGAGGTTGTGCGAATGCTTGAAGGCGATGGCCTTGCAGAACGATGGGAAGCTTCTCAAAGAGCAGAAGCAACCAAATGCAAACCCCATGAATTCTCCTCTTCGGATAGATACTCCGATCTCACAGATGATTCATCCTTACTAGTCCAAGCAATGGAGCTCTCTGGACCAAGGTGATATTCTTAAAGACTTTAAATATACTTTTTCTCTCATTAGAAGAGAGTTAAAGAGTACGGAACAACAAAGTATAGTGAAGCCGCCAAAAAAAAAGAAAAAAAAGTACTAATTCAAAGTGTATGTTGTATAATAGTGGTACATCAGGCTCCAAACAAAACTTTGATATTTTTTCCCCCTCCCAATTGTACAGTTTTCTTAGTTTGAGAAAGTGATTATCTTTAAAATCAATATTTGATGTATTTGGTATTCCCTATTGGGTGAAAAAATCTATAAGCAGATGTCCCTTCAAATTTCTGAGCTTGTAGAATGGGTTTTCTGGGCTTGATTCTTACAGTTTTGAATTTCTTCTTTCTGATAAGAAATATAGATTCTTATAGTTTCAAGTGAATGCTTTACATTGCTATTTGTATCCAGTCTTCTTACATCAGTACTGTCATGTTTGGTCACTACTCTAACCTTTTAATTTTCAAGCAATGTGAAAATCAGAATTCAGAGATGACTGATATACTCATTTTCTTCCTTATGAACACTATTCGATTTAATTACTATTCGTGAATCAAACTGACACAAAATTCTGATGAACCCTTGCAACTCTAACATGAAATCAAGACATCACAAGAAAATACCGTCTAATTCCATACCCACAAAACTATTTTACGCATTTCATTGAAGCTTTACCTAAACAAATCAATTGATTAATTGCAATTAAGGCTTATGATATCCTTTTCAAAAATTTAGAATCATTTTTAGGATATAAACAATCTTCAACCTAAATAAATCAATATCATCTATACTGTAGCACATGTGGGCTTAGCCGAAGTGGCAACTCCCGTTTGTAGGTGCACGTCCCTGACCAGAGGTTCGAGTCCCCCCTCCCCATTGTAATAGTTTTATTGTAATAATTGTAGAATACGCTAAAAAAAAAATATCATCTATACTGTAATTCAGCATTTAGAAAAAGAAAGTAAAATATTGAACTCAGCTACAAAAACTTACTGAGATGTAAAGATACTAAGATCAAATGCACAAGAATCAGAAGTAAGACAATTAACAATGTTCTTCAAGTAACAGATGAGGCATAATATAAGAGAAAATTCATAATATTACAATTGTTTGATGCAATGGATGATGATTACTGTGTTACATAAAGATTCATGCGAAGGTGATTAATGGGGAAATTTAGAAAGATGTTCAACTAATATCTATGCTTCCTAGTAACTTGTTCATATTTGTATGTTGTGTTATCTACCAACAGCCATGGCTTGCAAAGTAAAAAACAAGAGTTAGCGAGGGAAGTTGAGCGCTTATTGATGAATAAAAATAGATGGAGTAAAAAATTGTAATAATCTACCTAGAAAAACCAGAAAAGACTCTTCACATTCTTTTCTTCTTGTATCTGCATCATTGACTCATTGCTTTAAACTTCTTTTTGCATTGCAAAGTTTCAGTTTCAGATATTCTTTTTCTGCTTTTTCTGCATGCCAAAGGGAACCTAACGCAGAACCGAAAGTTGGATGGCTACCCTTTCCAAACAGTGTATTTGTACATTTTCAGCATAACAATCAACTGTATAGCCATAGAGATTAAGTATTAGTTACCGCACTTATCCAAGTTGAAATTTTGAGGCTCTTTAAATTGGTTAGATGACTTAGATCTTCAACCAAATGGCAAATCTTCTCTTGCCTTTGGATATTCAGGATATTTGAATTCTAAGTGCCCAATTGAGATTTCCACGAGGGCTGGACATTTTCAAGAATAATAGGCAGAAGCAAAATGCCTTCTTGATATAAGTACCTGAGCTTCAAGGCCTGGATACTAAATCGAGCTAAGTTTTCAAATGCTTCAAGCTCTCTAGTAACGGCAGTCACTAATCAAACCTGCAAGCACTCCATTATTATTGATATATTCCGTGATGTGGAGATGGACAAGATTCCTAAAACCTTGAAAAGTATCGGGAGGTTGCAACAAAGAATCGTTACGTGTAATCCTTTGTAATAAGGAAAAATTGAAATTGAACCAAGAGATAATAACTATTTTGTTGGGTTATGAACTTCATTCATGTTTCCTACTTTTGAGATTTGACTTAATTACAGGTAAACCATCTGGCTTGGAAACACTTGCTAACGAGGCATATGTCTCACATCATTTATTTTCTTTAATTTCATAAACAATGTCTTAGAAACCCAAAATTCATAAGCAATGTTTTAGAAACCAAAAGCATCAAATTGAACAAATTGCAGCAAACCTTGATCAATGATTCAACTCAGTTAGATCCTAGTCACATCTATAACGCGGGGTGCGAGAATTGAGTGCAATTTCCACTTCAGCCGATGCTTGTTCAAATGACAGCAATTCTCTCATGAACATTGTATCGGTTTCAAGTCTACTAACTTCTGTCACAATTGTCATCTTCTCAAGAACTGGTGAACAAGCAAGTAGGTACTTTATAAATTCCAATTCAGGATGCCAGTATCTGAAATCTTTGGTATGGCATTTGATTTCGAGGATGTCTATCTTCACGGTTTGAAGCTGGCCAAAGCAGCAGCTTGATCGACTCTCCGCTTGCAGAAATTCAAAAGACTCTTTGGAGTATGCTCTTCTGCCTCTTACAAACTGGAGAAAATCAATAGGGTTCATATGTGTTTAAGCTTTCACAGGAGAGAGGTGAGTAGAATAAGAGAAGAAAATATCAACATTTGCAGAACAAACTTACTGAGATTTTGAGCTCCTGCAAATTTGAGAAGAGTTTAAGTATTGCAAGAGCAGACCTAATTTCGCCCAGATGATTGAGACACGTTTCAGATATTTCAAGAACCTTAAAACGGTTGGATGCAGGAGAAAGTCTCTTTGATATATCCCACTCATATAGATACTAAGACCAAGAGCATAAGGATCAGAAAATAATATTTCAGGTAAAGCAGTTAAAATAAAAATAAGAATATACAAAGTATTGAAATTGTTTTAAGGTATGTAGGATTAAAGGTGTTATGACTAATCTACAGCTGTAGATATTGTGGAATAGAATTATGGGAAAAGTTCATAAATAGCTTTTAAATTATTTTATTATTTTATTTTAATTAAATATAAAATAATTATATTTTATTAGCTAAATAATTTAATTTTGGACAAATTTATCCTTATATCAAATTTATAATTTCGTGTTTTTTTAAAGTTTAAAGAAACTTTAAAGAAATAACTTACCGAATATTTTTGAAGTTATTATTCTAAAAATCAAAGGGTTGCTGAGGATCGCTTCGAATCAAATCAAAGAAATAGCTCGGGTAAATTTTCTAAACTCGTTAGAAATTAGATAAATTTACATTTGAAGTTAAAAGTAGTTGTTATTAACCAACTAAATGAGTTAGAATGGTATAAACGGCGTTGAAATCCGGCCAAAAATACGTTTTGGAGTGTATTTGGCAAAAACCAGACGGCGGTCGCTGCGGCGGCCGTCGATTTGGTCAGGACACATCTCGGGCCCGAGATGGCCCCGCGGCGCCCACATTGTGTGCATCTCAGGTTTGAGACGTGCCCCCGCGATGCGCACATAGTGCGCGCCGCGGGGCCGTCTCGGGCCCGAGACGGCCCCGCGGCGCGCAATCTGTGGGCATCGCGGGGGCACGTCTCGGGCTCGAGATGTGCCCCCGCGATGCGCATTTTTTTTATTTTTAAATATTTTATCGTTTTAAAAAATTTTACTAAATTTTTCATTTGTGAACTTTTCCTAATCTTTTTTGTTTTTTCAGGTCATATGGAGTGTGATGCGATAGTTATTTATTTTGGTGGAAAGTGGGAGAGTTCTAGTGACGGGGAAGAAAGTTATGTTGATTATAATAATTTTGGAATTTCGGTTTCGAAAGATATTAATTTTGAAGATATTTTAAATGCAGTATGTTATACCTCGGGAGTCGACAATGTGAAATGTAAGGTGACTTTAAAAATCAAAATTGATGCAACGAGGTATAACCTAAAGCCTATTGAGATTAGAAATGACAATGATGTTCGATTTTTTTTAAGCGCCAATAGAAGATCGTATTGTCCTTTATGTGTAACAGTGGATCCTAGAGCTCCTGTTTATGAAGATAATGTACAGCCCCCCAATCCACCATCAATTCATGGTTATTTTATGTCAGCTAGCAGTAGCAACCAAGTGAGCCATACATCTCTATCAGTTCCAGCAGTAGTTCCTGCAAACACAACGAACGAGTATCACAATGTTTCTCCTATACCTTTTAATGAAGACCCAGCCTATACACATTACGCTTGTGATGACATTGAAAATGTTGGGGATGTGGAAGGGGACTATGATGATGTTAGAAATGTTGATAATTTAGAAGGGGATGATTTAGCAGAAGGCGGACGTTGTTATGTTTCGACAAGCTCCCTAAATGTTGAAGCTAGAAGAATAGATTTTTGTGAAGCAGAAAATCCCTTTGCGTTTATGCCTCCAATACCACCATCAGACTTGGTCATTTCAGATAAGATATCGAGTAGTGGAATTGACGATGTGTTTGTAGGAAAGTTGTTTGATAGCAAATACGAACTTCACCAGGCTATTAGTATGGTAGCACTTAAAGGTAATTGGAGCTTTAAAGTGTCAAGGTCGACAAAAGATCATTTTGAGATCAAATATGATGATGATAGATGTCGATGGCGATTACGTGCAGTGTCGACAGATGCAAGGAAACATTTTATTGTGCGCAGAATTGATTCAAGTCACGTGTGCTAATTAGATCGATTACGCGATGGTCATCGACAAGCAAAGTCTCGGATTATTGGCAAATTTATAAAAAATAAATTTGCATCTGCGAGTCGACTTTATAGACCGAAGGAAATTCAAGCAGACATACGTGCGGAGTTTGGTGTGGACTTAACTTACCCTACTGCTTGGCGGTCTAAGGAGCATGCATTGGTGTTGATACGTGGTACTCCAGAGGGTTCATATAAATTACTTCCTGCATACTGTCATATATTGGAACAACAGAACCCTGGTACAGTCACACATTTGGAGATTGACGATTGCAAGCACTTTAAATATTTCTTCATGGCTCTTGGACCATGTATTAGAGGGTTCCAGTCTTCCATCCGACCGGTTATTGCAGTTGATGGTACATTTTTAAAAAATGCATACTTGGGAACAATGTTTGTGGTTGTTTGCAAGGATGGAAACAACCAGATTTTTCCACTTTCATGGGGTATTGCTGACTCTGAAAATGATGCTTCATGGAAGTGGTTTATGGAAAAACTCCGAGGAGTTATTGGCGATCTTGCGAACCTTATATTTATATCTGATCGACATGCTAGTATCGAGAAGGCCATTAAAGAGGTATTTCCTAATGTATATCATGGTGTATGCATCCATCACTTGAAGGGTAATTTGGTAGCACGATATAAGATACCATCGCATACAACAAAAGGAGGGGGATACTTGGCCTCCTATTTTGTTGCTGCCAAGGCGTATCGCATAGCTGACTTTCAAAGGGAAATATATAAGATGCGAGAAATGAAACCGGAGGCAACGAGATACTTGGAGGAAGAGGTTGGTTTTTCAAAATGGGCTCGATCAGTGGGAGCATTCAGAAGATATGACATCATGACCACCAACATTGCAGAGAGCATTAACGCTGTTGCGAAAGATGCACGTGCCATGACGGTGACTGCCTTAATTGAGTGGATCCGAGAGTTAATGCAAAAATGGTTTGTTGAGAGACGTGAGGCTGCAGAAAATATGTCAAACTTCTTGACCACTTGGGCCCATAACAAGATTTGGAAGCACAATGATGATTCCGCTCGCATGACGGTGCATGCAATAGATCGATCTAGTTTTGTTGTTAAGGACGGAAAAAGAAATGGAATAGTGGACATCCCGGGAAAGTCATGTAGTTGTCAAAAGTTTGATATGCGGCAACTACCGTGTCCTCATGCACTTGCAGTATGCAGGCAGGTCAGATTCCAGTACCAGACTCTTTGTTCGCAATATTACACGACTGAGTGTTTGTTGCGTGCATACAGTGAACCAGTAAATCCGGTTGGTCATCCGTTAGATTGGATTGTTCCAGAGGAGTTGAGAGCTGCTGACATCCAGCCTCCTATAGTACGTCGGCAATCAGGAAGACGTCGGAAGAATAGAATTCTATCGCAAGGTGAGGCTCCCACGAAGAATGTATGCAGTCGCTGTAAGCAGCATGGACATAATCGACAAACTTGTCGAAACCCAATTCCATTACATGGTAGTTGATGTGTTCTTTATGAGTTATATTTGTATTTGTATTTTAAAGTCATGTAGTTATGGACTTTATTTGTACTCTTATAAACATGGAAATTTTATTTTATTTTCTAAAATTTCTGGATTAAAACGGACAGAGTTTCCCCTATTTTTTCTCAAAATCTATATTTCATAAACCTGCAGAAAATACACTTCAAATATTTCTCACATCTCTTAGCTGTAAAGGGAACCTCCCGTCCCTACCCAAATCAATCAACATCATTTTACAATCTTTATAAACATACATAAAAACATACAAATCAATCAACATCATTTCACTACTTTTTTGCACATTTCCATAAGTCGGTCGCCATTTTGGTCCTAAAAAATGACCCATGCTCAGGACCAAAATCTAAGGGATGACAACACATCAAAAACTCTATAAACATACAAACATAAACCCCACAATCTCCACTATTCACTGTCTGTTGTGGCATTCCATCCTTTAACCTAATTACATGAAAAGGGGTTAAGTCAGGTGTAATTCGTCGTTGCTCATATAATCTACAAGCATCTAAGTAACGGGGTAACAACATAGCTAATGGCAGGACATGATTCTCAATCACGCCATCGGCAAATCCCTTGATGCTAGAATCGTAGATCAATATTTGCCGATGCAAGATGTCCACCTCAGCCATTACCCAATGCTGTTGATTGTAGTTGACAGGAATATAAACCTACATAAAATTCAAATAAGTCTTAGAAATAGTACTACAAGTTATAAACAAAAATAACAACATTCACACAAAATAGTACTACAAGTTATAAACAAAAATAACAACATTTACCTTATCAACCTCAATCCACATACGTGCACCGAGTAAATCTTCTTTAGCGCCTTGAGCATATGCCATCACTTCATCACTCCATACAATGCCAGTAATGTCATTTTTGTGCTGCTCATAAAAGAGTCTAAAAGACTCCTACAAATGCAGGGCCATCGAATAATCAATAAAATTGAAATAACAAAATATAAATAATTTAATTCATCACTCACAAAGAAGTACGAATCCACAGAAGTGGACAATTGAGGCAATGCATTAGTGCAACCGTATTGCCTAAGTCGAATCACCTTCAAATACTCATTAATATGCTGCATTTAGAAACAATAACCGTCAAGTGATTCTATAAATTTATAAAAAAACTGCAAGGGGATAATTATTCAATAATTTACTTACAAAGTCATCCAGCCAACTGTGTAGCAATTCCCGAAACCATGTCGGGTTAGCTTCTAGCCCAGGTAAGCTGACTACACCCTCATCCTTGTCCATCCAAGCCTGAAACTGAACCATGATAGTCGAGTCTATCGGCTGCAACGGATTCATGTCTGCTTGAGGTTGCACTTCAATTTCAAATTTCTTCTTTTCGTGTATCCTTTTGTGGAAATGGATTTGTATATGGGGTGTGCAAATACCATGCAGGCCTATACTGTCTCCCAAATTGACTTACTCCCTTATGCGACCCAGCTACTGTCAATACCATGCAGGCCTATACTGTCAATCAATGGCTGGGGCAATATATCATGACCAGTAGCTGGGGTCTGAAAATCATATTGACAACCTGCCGGTGTGTTCTCTCCATACTACAATATATGTATATATTAAAATAAATAAAACTGCAATTAAGGTAATTGTGTTTAAAATTTATTTTGCTTACCATATTATGGCTTTCGTTCTGTTGGAATGAGCATGACTGCCTAAACCACATCATCATTTGCTGCATCTGCTGTGTAAGATCGGTCCGGAGTTGATTAACACTTGTTAAAATTTCATCTTTATCCTTGTCCATTCTTTGTAGAAGTGCAGCTTCAGTATGCTCAATTCTCTTAATCATCTCCTCCCGCAGCTGCTCAATCTGATGTGTTACGCCATGGTCTGCAGATGCACTGTGTTCAGACTACAAGAAACATAATCATAGTTAATGACTTATTTAGAAATATTAGAAATATATTGAAATTTCTCTTTAGTTAATCACGTAAATATACCGTTGCTCCTGCCACTGGTGCTGACATTTGTGGGTTTGTCCATTCATATCCACCCCCCTCCACATCCATAACATCATCGTTAGGGTCGCTAAAATGGGCATAGGTCCTGGGGCGCTTGCTCTCGCTGAAATCAGACATATTTGGTAAGTCCCCAGCATAACTTCCGCTTGGAATGCCTACACGTCTAGCCAGGCGCACAATTGCCTCTCTCTTCTCGTGGTCTTTTGGTACTAATTTACGATGTACCGAAAAAACCTATAAATCAACCAACCATATTAAGTTACGCTTAAAACAAAATAAAAGTTATAAACCAATATATATATATTTTACATTCATATCAACACATACCAAATCCTTTGCTAACATTGTATCCTGAACCTCATCGAACAATGGAGTCCCTCGAGTCGTCCAATTCAAAATACGAGGGAAGCGATCACCATTATGATAACCAAAAATCTCTCCGCACACTGGAATTGCCTCGAAAATCCATACCTAATATAATTATATTTAAAATATAAGTTTGACGTATACAAACAAAATATATAATTAAGATCAAAAAGTTAAGTACATATGGCGTACCAGAAATGCGTGCGAAAAGCCATATACGTTGTAACTCTCAAACTTCTTCTGTGCAAACCCTTTCCTTTTTATTTTCTCAAGTTTTTGGAATGCAGCCTTCTTAAGTGAGTTATGAAGCACGGTCCATGCAATATTACCCCATGGATACTTATTAAACTCATCAAGGTCATCCACTAAACATAAAACAAAATTTTGAATTCCACTACGCTCGTCACGTGGAATCAAAACACGATGCACAAAATAAAATAAACTCAACTTTACTGCATCTGTATCGTCCATTTTCTCCAAATTTAGACGTGCGTACCATTGATCAAGAAATATGTAAGATAATTTCTTTACCCCAGAAAAATATGTATCCCATAATCGAGTGCCCAATTTCCTATGCAGCTGCTGGGCGGGAGGGTAATCTCGCATTTGTAGTCCAGTGATTAGTACAAACTCCTGCCGGCTAAAACGGATGCGTTTCCTCCCTATGTAAAGCCACATCTCATCATCTACATTAGAGGTATGCACCTCACGCAACAATAACTTGTGCACCAAAATACCAGAGAATGTCAACTCTGACATATCTAAGAAATACCCCATACACGTCTGCCTAAATAATGTTTTCTGACTTGTTGTCAGTTTATCCTTAATGCAATTTAGACCCCACATCTTAGCATAAGCCGTCACTGATGCACGAAAAAACATATGCTCTGGAATTCTATATTCTTTCGATATGTTCTCTTTCCTGTAACAATAAAAAAAAAACAAAATACATTAATATTAATCAGAGAAAGATTATTTACAAAAACAATTAATTTAACATACATAATACATTAAAATAATTAATTACTAACATATTAATCAACATATTATAATAATAAAATCAAACCAAACTTAATAATTAATTTACTAACATATTAATATTAATCAACATTAATTATATATTAAAATCAAAATAATCATATATAATAATAATAATAAATGTTACAAACCAAAATTAATGAGTCATTTAAGCAAATTTTCCCATCTATTAGATCAATAATATTCTTTCTAAATAGAATTTATGAAATCTTTTATATAATTTAAATAAAATTACATTTATCTAAATTATTAATGTAAAATATATTTAATTAATTTAAATATAATTAAATTTAATTTTAAAAAAAAACCTAATTCAAAAAAATTCGCGCCATCGCGGACGTCCTCGATGCGCCCTTAGAGCGCATCGCGGGCCCGAGATGGCCCCGCGATGCGCCTGTTGAACGCGCATCGCGGGCCCGAGATGGCCCCGCGATGCGCCTGTTGAACGCGCATCGCGGGGTCGTCTCGGGTCCGTGTTGTGCGCCCGCGATGCGCGTTAAGGGCGCATCGCGGGCGCGCATCGCGGACCCGAGATGGCCCCGCGATGCGCCTGTTAAACGCGCATCGCGGGGCCGTCTCGGGTCCGCGTTGCGCGCCCGCGATGCGCGCTTAACGCGCATCGCGGGGCCATCTCGGGCCCGAGATGGCCCCGAGATTGGCAACGGTGGCTGCCGCCGCTCCGGCCGCCGTCTGCATCGCGAATATGACCCAAAAATCACGATGTTTTGCCCATTTTCAACGTTTCTTACACCATTCAAACCCATTTTTCACATATTATTCAATAATTTCATCTATTGCTAGCTTTAAATATAAATTCTAATCATGTTATATACAAATGTAAATTTTTCAAAACTTAAACAAAACTCACCAAAAATCGGTCATTTTCTTTGTTTGAAGTGAGAAATCTGTTGTAAAAGCTCCGATCTATGCAGTGATAACTTCAAATTTTTCGATCTAACGAATTTTGATAATTTTTGCTTTTTTTGATTGATTTTCGGGTGAGTGAAAAGTTAATAGAAAAAATGGGTAAATGTGTCCAAAATGTTTATGTTTGGTTAATAAAGTATATTTAATTTTAAGTTGGTTAAAATATTATAATAAAAAAATAATAAGGCTATTTGTGAACTTTTCCCTATAATTATTGACTATGTATTATAAGTGGTTGAGTGCTTAGTAACACTAGATACCAAGTAAAAAGAAATGGTTACCAATAACTTTAAATGTTGTACTTTTGTTATAAACATAAAGCAACACTCAAAATTTCTCTGTTTTTTCGGCAGGGAAAGAGAAATCCAATGCCGAGCAGAAAATTGGAAACTGGAAATAACCACAGAGATCAGAAAGCTTGTTACCTGAGGATAACAACCCGAAAATTTTAGGACAGAAAATTTTAGGCTTTTCAGCCTGGATAGGCAACCCAGATCGCGAACAAAATGGAAAGTCGTTCCTTGCTCTATATCTACCCAATTTGTGAGATCATTTTCTATCATTTCGAGGGTGATATCTGCAAGGACAGGACAATTTTCAAGGCTGATAGCCCCGAGTCTGCCCTCCAAATATAAGTATTCGAGTTTCGCAGCCTGGATGCTAAAATGTGTTAAATTTGTCAAATCTGTGAGCACCAATTTCTGCAGAACTGGACACTTGCTTATCAAGCGCGTAAGCTCTTCATTGTAGGAAACGTATCTCTGGAGATGGAGGCTGACAAGATTTCTGAAACCCTGAAAAGTATTCGGAAGGTTAAAGAAGACATTGTTGATGTGCAAATGGGTCAGCTGCTGACAGGAAAATAAACAAGAAGGAACTTCATATTTATCTCTATAGAGATATTCGCCTCTCGAGTAATCCTTGTAAGCATAATCAAGAATGAGTTCTCTGATACCCTTTCTTGAAAGAAAATGAATCCAATTATCAAAATCGGAGAACCTTGGCCTGTTGAAAGTGTAAAGCTCGAAAGTGTGTATTTGGCCGCGATGAGATAACAAAACATGATAAATGAAGTTAACAAGATAATCAACGTTGTATACACAACCCCCACAGCTATCATCAAACCTCAGCTTTGAAATGTTAACCCATTTATTTCTCCATTGTCTTGATAAGAGGGTTGTGCTCACTGCATACTTAGCTGGTAAGCGGCTGAAGATGTTGTCTAGAATAGGCCATGGGAGATGACTAATTTTATCAATTGTTGAATGGTGATCATCAAGCTGGCCTCCTCTTCTGTTTCTTCTACTCATGGTATTGCACAATATAAATTTTTCGTTTGATCTGAAAATCTTTAACAGGGACAATATGTCATAAACAAGACGATATTCTAACTTAATGGAAAGGCAATAAGAAATTCTCAGGATTGAGTGGAGGAAACCCTGGAGATACAACCAAACCAGAGAAGTAGAAACAACAAATCATTGGTTATTGAATACAAACAAGCAAAAGAAGGGAGGAGATTGGTGGGAATGTAAAAGAGATAATTAACTTGAACTTGGATACGGTTCCGCAAAGCTAGGTGTGTTCAAAGAGAATTGGGACTTTCAGAGAAACGCAAGTCTGTAGGACTCTAGGATACAAATCGGAAAAGATGGTATGTGACACGTGGAAGAAGAAAAAGATGAAGTAATATTGCAATTTACTATATTCCCACAATCATTCCATATTAGAGTTACTTTCCCAAAAAAGTCCTCTGTAATATTAGTAAAATTGTAATTATAAATTACAATATTGAAAAGAAAAACAAAATTAAACAAAAAAACCTGATATGACATTATTAAAAAGATGAATTATCAACAACATTTACTTTCGCAAAACTAGCTGCCTTCCACTTTGATTGCAACAAGGGTTCCGCTTCCCTGCAATAAAGATTGAGCAATTCTATTCTTATGCTCTTCAGTTGAAAAGCTCTAAGATTTGGAAACTTTTCTCCACTTCCCTCAAAAGGGAAGGGATATTAAAAGATGGGCACCAGACAAAAAGAGAGGTTAATTTACGTTAATGTTATATTATGTACTAGACGAGCATAGCTAAGAGCGATTAAATGTTAAAATTCATCATTCACATGGCGATGATTAAAACCATTACACTTGTACATATGGTATGGACAAGATTAAGATAATTGCAACAGCTAGAAGACCGGAGGCCTATAATGTCAAACTCATGATCTTCACATTTTCTGAAGCCCGATCAACTCGCTCTAGCATCGATTCAGGAACTCTTTCATTGAGATAGTTTACAATTATCAGTGTCTCGAGCAGAGGGGAAACCGTTAGTACAAGTTTTATAAATTCCCATTCAGCTCTTGAGCTAATGATGCCTCTAATCCTCACCACCTTAAGCTTATGGAAGAAGAAGCCACACAGACACAGTGATTTCAGAAAATCAACCACCGGTCTGCAATTGATGGAGTCAACAACCTATAAAAGGTCAATATGACATTCAGTTATCTTTAACTAAACTTAATGAAACATCAGAAACTTGAAAATAAGTACATTGCTAACGGCTTACCGTGATAACGAGTTCCTCCAAATTAGGGCAGCCTTTAAGTAGAGTAAAGGAAGCAATGACTTCCTTCAGACTGCAAAGTTTTACTTCCTTTAGGTCAAGAAACAGAAGATGGCGAAGCACAGTAGGAAACCTTTCTGGTACCTTGTCACCAGCTAGAAACTAAAAATAAATGCACACACAATATCACATATATAAGATAGCTTTTTCAGGCAGTCAAATACGCAAGTCAAAATATAGAATGATCAAACAAACAAAATTTACCTCAAGAAAGTGGCCAGATAAAGTGAGCCTCTTGACATCATTCATACAACCAAAAACTCGGACTAAATCACAAGGTTTACTTCGCTCGGGGTCCTGGGGTGCAGCTCTTCTGCACTTGGGGATCATTCGAATATCAACAGTAGCTAAAAGCATACTATTTTCAAGATTGATATCTTCAAACTCTGAATCTATCTTCAAGTACTTCAGGTTAGGATGGTTAATTCTCACAAAGGCCAAATGATCAATGTTCAACAGTGTTAATTTTTCAAGAATAGGACAGTTACGAATCAAACTTTCTAGTGTGTCACTGGTGATGGAAACCTGAGTGAGCTGAAGGCTTTTGAGACAATAAAATCCTTTGAACATAGAAGGAAGGTTGATCGTGCAGCCATAAAGCTCAAGGCAGCTTAATTGTGGACAAGAGAACAGGCAACAAGGCAGCTTAAAACGTTTCATGAAAGTGAAATCTTGAAGAACTAATTCCTTAATACCTTTTTCCGCCAGAAACACTATCCACTGATCTAAATCACAAAAATTCGGAAAACAATAAGCAGCCAGCTTGAACTTCTCAATTGGACCACTGTGATACAGCCGCACCATATGAATGATTTTCATAATCTTTTCCCATTTAGCTTTATCTGATAGAGAACTCGAGAAGCATTTATCATCAAAAACAAACTGTGAAAGGCCAGTCCACTTATATCTCCACTTCCTTGATAACACACTAGTCCTAGCAGCATCTCTTAGAGGCAAGTTAACGAGGATTGTATCTAGCACATCCCACGGAAGATTGCTAAGCCTATCTAACTTCGCTTGCTTTTCCATTTCAGTCATGCATTTTATCAACTATTCTGTAGCTGACTTTAATTATGAGATGTTTATCTTCACCCAATTAAAGCAGACTCCAGTAACAAGTGTCAAAAACCTGAAAATAGAAAATGTTAATTACTATACAAAGTAAATCCAGATACAACAGAAATTACAACAGATATTTCTAAGGCAGATACTTATAACATCAACTGCAAAACATTTAAGAAGTAAAGAAAACTTAACTGAGAACAATAACTACTCTCTCTCTCTCTTCTCATCCCTGCATTTGCATGACTTATCCTTCCTGCCTTCAGACCCAAGTCCTACCAGAGAAAATGTTTCAGCTAGATCAGTCATTTTACACCAATAAACAGCCTCTTCACATAAATTGGCACATAACATTAAATGCAGATATCCACATATCAAGAAAGAAGAACCATTCATTCAGTAGGTTCCAATTATGCTCCCAGTAGGAAAAATTAAAGAGTCCTCAAGACAATCTTGTGAAAGAATGACAACTAAAACTGTTACCTCAAATCCAACCAGTGCTGTCCCAGCTGCTAAGTTAAAATCAATCTAATAGGCCCACTTGTACATATCCTAGACAGCTTGTAGTAGATAACTAGAAATACAATCTTCTTCATGCATATAAGATATGATGACATGAAGTAGACAGATCTGTTATTGAATCAAACCCATATTATAAAGGGCCTTAAATTTCCCCTTTTCTCCCTCTTTCTTGTAATGCAGATAGCTTCACTTCCACTTACTATAGCAACAGAGATAATTTAAATTTTGCCTCTATTAGTTCTTGTGCAGTAATCTGCATCTACCTTTCCATCAAAATTGCAACATATGCCTGTGATTATCCAGAATTAATCAATTTAATGACGTGCGTCTAGGCCTCTGACTTAGTAGCCAGACAAAAACCTTTGATAAAAGGCATCTAAATTCATAAGCACGCAAGAAGGACACATGCGTCAATTTACATTCTTAGGACTGTCAACTTCCATTATTTAACCAACAGAAATCCTTTCCCTGCTTCCAGTTACGTTATCAATGAACATGAGTACATCTGAACCAACCTCCAACGAATAATATTTATCCTACAAATTGGATGGTACCACCAAAAGATTTTGGAGGAAAAACATGAGAACTACCTCTTTTTGGCATGGTAACATCAATAAAGCTTTAGCTGGTTTTATCTTTTTTACATATATAAAAATAAATAACTAAATAAATAAATACAAAGAAGACGAAACAATCAGTTTAGCTTTTATCAGGGGAGGAAAAAAATCAAAGAAGCAGTCATGGACCCACTCAAATCCCAAACTCTCTTTGATGCAAAATCAAGGAATGAATTTGCCCCAATTTACCCTTTGTGATGCTTCCCTGGCCCATGTATTGGTTATGGAAACTGAAGCAGATCCTTAAAGGGGCAACCCACTTCCATCAGGTCTGACTTTGACTTTTTTAAAACAGCCATATCTCTCTAAAATCATCTCATAGCAGACCCTTGCTTTGTGATCATCAATCCTAACCCATCAACCTTCAAAATGATCCAAGATCATTTTCCCGTTTACAAATAACCTTCAAGCACCAGATGCACAAAACCCCAATTTGCATCATCAGTATTTTAATGACTACATCCAAATAGACAAAACTCCCATCCATTATTTTCTTGATTGGTCACCCCACATGGGCTCACTTGGCGTTTTTCTTCTTCGTCTTCTCACTTAGAACTCAGATGAACCTTCCATGCCTCCAACCCAAAATTTAAATTCAGCATTCTGGAGTGATACTTATGGCTTGTCAACTCAACAGCAGTTCACATATATATTTGTGAATCATGAGTTCGACTCCAGAATTGTGTCTCATCAATCAACTCATACTGAACGTACAATCCATAACTCACAGACCAAACCTCACACCCCTTTCCCTTAAATTACTGTAGATTAAAAAACTTCAACACACTGCCAGAAAAATCCATCATAAGGAAATTTCTTGAGAAATATAACATAAAAACTGAAAACTAATTGGAGCACTTAAGTGATTTAAGAAGTAAAATAAAAATTTCAGCACTAATCCTGCATGCTCTGCTCTTACTAAAATTCCTCCTACAGAACATGTCATCTAATTATGATCAGAAACCCGTGCTAAAATTCTGATGCGTCCCCATAATCAAAAACAATTCCAACCAAACTAAAAGACTACCATCAATGAATCGCAAAATTTCTCTGGGATTTTACGCAAACGGGCAAAAACCCAGATTACTCTGTGTTGTATTCAACAGTCCAGACACAGTTATCATAAACAAAAAAGGAAAGAAACTAAATACCCATTTCAATTCTCTCAACAATCAAACACCATAATTCTCCATAAATGCAAAAAAAAAAAAAACACACACACACAAAATTCAAAGAAAAGCTAAAAAACAAACCCTTATTCCAAAATTCAAACAATGAGCCATACACTTCCATAAATATAACATACAAATAATTATTCATATACGAGGAGAAAATAAAGAAAAGTTTACAGTAGCAGCATCAGATGAGTCGATGGTGGGCGGTAGTTGACAGAAGCGTTTCCTAATTTTCTTTCAGTGGGTAAATTATCTAATTACTATTCAATATAAACCTTTTATTCCAAAAGACTTTTTTTCTATAACTTTTTATTTATTAGGAATTTATAATTATTACATCATAATTTCGATACTTTATTTATGTGAGTGTATTGGCTGACTGCTATAACTTTATTTATTATGTCACAAAATTATGATTATGATTTTGCTTTTTTTTTTTTAAGATGCCATTTAGTGAGACAAACAAATGTCTTTATCATAAAAAAAAAAGTGAGAACAAATGTATCATATATTTGGTTATGGTTGTTGTTAGGCGGGCCTGAATTAAATGGTCCGAAAATTCCTTGTTTTTAGGCTCACAATTAAGTTTATTATATAGATTTCTAAGGTTTTGGTCTGTTATTGAAAACATCATTGTGTTGTGTTGTGTTGTAGACTATGAGAAGTCCTCGAGATTCACACATGCTCTTCTACTTAGAGGACCTTGATGTTGGTTAGTATTCAACTATTAATACCAGTCGAGCCAATCATGCATCTCAATGCTTTTTCATTAAGGGCAGAGGACTTGCCAAAATTTTCGAAATATTTGGTGTTGAACTCTTGATTAGTTTAATCTCCACAATTACAAAGCTTGACAATCAATCTCATTTCTAAAAATCTCGAATACTATGATTTTTTATTTAATTTAAATTTAAATAAGTTAAAAAATAAAGAAGATATAGATTAAGACTCAACATCATATATCTATAAACAAGAGATTAAAGAACCATAAAAAGGGTTACGCATTAGACACAACAAAAATACATTTTATTTTTTAAATTCTTTCTTGAGATTTCTAACTTTAAAGAAATTAATGCCCTTTTGCTAGCCTAAAACACACATAACACTTTTATACATTCATTCTGATTATCCAATTTTTTTTTGACACTTTTTAACTTAAGTATCAAAAAGTTTTTATCGAAAAAATCTTCAACGTGGCTTAATGTTGATTATGATTATAGAAAGTTTGTCAAATTTAAGTACTAAAAAAATATTCAAAGTGGTTCCTACCATTTGAGTTCGACTCAATCCATTAGAAGACTTTTGTAACTGTTCTTTAGGATTTATAAATTCAACTCATTAGCTTAATATCGCCAAAAATTTAATGTCAATAGTTACATTATATTTGTCCTGTTAATTATAATGTTATTATATAATTTAATTAAATAAACAATTCTAATATACTGGATTGTTAATATTGGTTTGGTTTAGTTGATAAATTTTTTAAAAAAATATTTGGATGGAGATGAGAAACCTCTCACCTATGAAACATCAACTAGGGAAGGGCATTGATTCGGTTGAATCGGAAACTAAACAGAACCGATTTAGAAAATTTCAATTTAGTTCAATTTAGTTTAGAGTTTGATTTTTGATCAGTTTTATTTATTTGAGATTGATCAATTTAGTTCTAATTTGGTTTTGGTTCAGTTAGGTTCAAATCAAAAAAGGCATACTTAAAATAGACTAAATTTTTTGAAAAAAAATCAAAAATTGAACCCAACCAAACCAAATCGAACTGGTTTGGTTTTTTATGCTTGAACTAATCAGTTTCATTTATATGAAACCGAAACTAGATTTTGCCCACCCCTAACACCAACTTTTATCCCCCTATTTTTACTCAAACTCCGGTGAACATGAGCGATTTGCACATTAACGACCAACATTTGAGGGTAGTTGATAATTTTTTTTTAAGTATAAATCTAAATTTCAAATTCTATTGATGCTAAAAGGAGTTTTTAGTTTATATTTAAGTAATAGTTTTTTAGGATAATATCATGTAGAATAGTATTAAATTTACTTAGTTAGAATGCAAAGTTTATATCCTAACTAATGTATTATATTAGTATACAAATTTACTTATCATGTAGTTGTTAATTTTTTAATTTTCATTAATATGATAATTATTTGATATTAATTAATATTAAACACACTAATGCCATATTAATATATAAACTTTATATCATAACCATATAAATATAGCGTTATTATATCATATAAATAATTTATAACAGCATGTTATCGCTATTATGGCAAGATAAACAAAACTAATAATTACTTATGATATGTTATATATATTCTCATTTTACATTATTGTACTATAAATTCTTTAATATCAAATTTGTAATTGAATAATGTTGATTCAAAATTATATCTAAAAAATTTATTTTACTTGTCAATCATGCAAAATTAAAATTGAGAACAATATTAAATGAAAATGTAGAATTAGATTCACCAAACATTTTTCTTGGTTGGATGGGTCCATAATATCTATTTTCAAGGTGATGAAAGTACATTGGACTGCAAAGAGTCACTCACTTGAATTTTAAGCAGATTTTGGGAGATAATGTTACAAAATTTCCCTTGTGTAGTGAAAAGGCTATGCTTCTTACCATGAAATCAAAATTTCCACATAAAAAAATAACAAATTGCCTTTGTACTTTTATAATATATATATATATATATATTATGGGGTGATAATTCATGTATACGAATTATGTTCTTGTCGTGTCATTATAGGGTATTAATAAATTTTTGTTGTATTCATTTACGATTCGTTTACTAAACGAATCAGACACTTAAACACAGATTCGATTCGTTTCGTTTAATAAGCGAATTATACGTCACAACACGATTAGACACGTTTAAATAAATGAATCAAATTCAATTTATTTACGATTTGATTCATTTATACGATTATATACGATTTGATTCGTTTATACGATTATACACGATTAGATTCGTTTAAAACACATTTAAGTCACAAAATTATTATTTTTTAATTAATTATTTTAATTTTTACTTTTTTAATTATATTTTTTTATAATTTAATTAACTGTGATTTAAACGAATAGATACACGAATAGACACTAATATAATTCGTTTATTAAACGTGACTTAAACGAATAAACGAATCATATACCTCAAACACGTATTCGACACGATTAATAAATGGGTAACACGAATTCGACCCATTTATTAATCGTGTCAATTTTTTCTATCCATATTTACTTAAAACGTGTCGAATTCGTGTCAAATAATCGTGTTGTGACTCATTTTGCCACCCCTAATATATATCATGCAAAATAGAAAATAATTTTTTTATTTTATTTGTATTCAACTATTATTTAATGTCCTTACTTTACGCGTTCTATTTATATTTAATTATTATTTATATTACTTTTATATTATTATATAATATAATCTTTATGAATATACTTTATAGTTGTTATTTATTTAGATCTTCTACATCAATAAATAAAAATAAATATTATGTATTAATTATCTCATGTTTATATTTATTTAATATTATGTCTATTCTTTTAAATTTAAATATTGTATGTGCAACTTAAAATTTGTAGAACAAATCAATAAGTTAGAACTTGAAATTCTAATAATTAATCTTAGACCTTGAAGTTTTGTATTAGAATATGAAGTTCTATATCAAGGTTTTTTTAACTTGATTTATTTAATTACTTATTTATATGAAATATTATGCATCCTCATTACTATCAATATATGAAATATTATGTCTCCTCATTGCTATCAATATATGAAAGTCTATGCCTTCTCATTCCTATCTATAAATAGAAGGTCATGCTTCCTCATTTCTATCGATACATAGAATGTATCGCCTCTTAATTATTATTATTTTATATATATATGAAAGGTCATGTCTCTTAAATATTACTTTTGCTATTTATCTTTTGAATTATAAAATTGGTTGGATAATATTTATGTTTCATTATACAAATTCTTGTTTCTCTTCTTTCATATCCAAAAGTCTCTGAAAAATATTATTCATAAATTTAAAAATCCATACACTTGATGCATTTGAAAATTATCTATAATAGGTATTGAATACTAAGATAAGCTTTCAAGCCAATGATTTAGAAAAGATAATTGAAAAAGAAAATGGCGTGTCCTTGTAGAATAAGTTGAGAGCTATAATTTTTCTCCATCAGTACCTACATGAGAGCTTGAAAACTTAATATTTGACAACAAAAGGCCTGTAGATCCTTTAAAAAAATTTAAAAGAAAGATATGATTATAAAATAGATGTGTTTCTCCCAAGAGTAAACATGAGTGGATAAATCGAATTATTGTGGAATACAATTATGTTTTGTTCAGAATCACATTACATTTGAAATTCTATGGTGAGAAAGTTAAAGGACAAGACATATTAGAGAAATATATTATCTACTTTTCATGCCTCTAATGTTGTGATGTAGCAACAGTATTATGAACGGTGATTTAAAAAATGCTAAAAATTAATCTCTTGTCTTCTGCTTGTTGAACAAAATAATGAACTCTTATTGAAAAATTACGAATTACGTCCAATTGGTTTTAAGTCATTCCTAAAAGTGAATGCAAATACGCATAACAAATATTGGAGATGGTTATAGAGAAAGGAGAGGGCACGATTGTCGCTCTTATAGTGATTATAAATACAAAAAATATAGGAACATTAAAAAGGGGCAGAGACATCAAGACAAAGATAATAGTGTAAAAAATAGTGTTCTAAGTATTAATAAAAACTTGTTATTGATATGATGCATTATAAAGTATCTATCAAGGCAAATGGGGAAAGAATGTGGAGACAAATCTTTGATATCTTAAGATCCACTTATATAAATGTTAATAATTTCTTTAGAGATAAAGAAAGGAACATCAATCATTAGACTTTAGTTAATATCTCCATGTTATGTCTTTTTGTAATAACTTTTGTAATATATCATCCCAATATCTACTATGAACTTTTATTTAATCTATGAAATAACTTTTAAAGATAAATTTTTTACTTTGAAAAAGTTGAGAGATGCTTGTTTGGCTGAAAGTATAACTATATAAACTATCATTCGAGATAAGAAATATTAAAGAAAAAGTTAATGTTGTATCGGGTCTTGCAGATTTGATTAAAGGCTTTGGAAAAACAATGATTTGATTAACAAGTAGAAAAAAATTATATGTAAGTGAAGCATTATATGGAAGTATATCTAAAAGAAATCTGTTTAGTTCTAAAAATATCTGCCAAAATGGATATTATTTTGAGACTTAAAGTAAAAATAATGTATAATATTTTTTTATTATCTCCAGTATTTCAAACAAAAAATGCATACTTAAAAAATTTCTTGACTTATCATCTAATTTGTAGTATACAATCATAAATTGAATTGAAAACTACATAGTAATGAACTAGAAGTTCAGTGATTCAAAAATGTTTATGCTAGTGCATGACCACTTTAATCATCCATGATCAACTATAATGCGTAGGATCATTGAAATTCTCATAGATATCTATTAAAGAACCTGAAGATTTTGTTGTCTAATGAGAATATTATGCCACTTGCTCACAAGTTAAACTTGTAGTTAGACCATCCCCTTCTAAGATTGGTCTAGAATTTTTATTATTTTTGTAAAGAATTTAAAGAGATATTTGTGGATCAATCCATTCTTCAAGTGGATCTTTTATAGTTTTGATTAATGCATTTATACAGTAGTCATATATTTTTTTTACTATCTACATGAAATATTACATTCGCTAGATCACTAGCACATATCATTAGATTAAGTGCACAATTTTTATATTACTCTATTAAAATTATATATTTAGATAGTTGGGATTTTAATACGGATTGAGTATGTGCGTGTGAATAGGTAGTGAAATACAAGTATGTGTCACCACCATGCAGCGAAAGCATAATATACAAAATCACATAATCATAAGAAATTTCATCAATAATAGAAAATATACCTTTAATGAATCATTGGTGATATTGTTGGACTAATGGATCTCAAAGTCTCACCTTGAAGTGTTCTCTTGAACAAATCTAGTCCTTGACACAAGTGAGATCAAGAAGATAAAATGGTAGCCTTTTAATTTCAGCAGGATTGTTCAAGCAACTCTTGCTTTGATCTTTCTTAATTTTGGCCAAAAATAGGACTTAGAATAAAATAGTAACACTTGTTTAAAAATGGCCGAATGTGACTCTTGTAAAAGATGGAGTCAAAACCCTATTTTGTTTTTTACCTTTTACATATGTAGTATAACCTTTTTATATAATGGATGATGAACACTTGAAATTACATATTTAATAAGGGTTTTATATCATTGTTTTATATTACTAATGTCTTTAAGCCTCATAACTTAACTATGTTTACAATATTGTACATAATTAGCTTTTAACTATTTTGTGGTAGGTACGGTAAAATAAGCATAAATTTCTACCTAAAAATTTAATTGGAGTGATTCTTGATCCTTTGAAGAGCTGACTCAATAGGCTAAAAAGGTTTATTTCACAAGGCATTCAAAATTTGAGAGTTTAGAAGGTGAAAATAGCCAAAAAAGAACTGATCTGTAATACAGGTCCAATCCGAACAGTAATCAGTATTTGGCCCATAACTATAGAAATACGTATCTAATATGTATAAAACAACTCAATTTAGAAAGATAAGAGACTTATCTACAAATTTAATATTTTGAGTGATAGTTAATTCGGACCATATCAATTCAAAATTAGATAAGCAAGTAGGTATATTAATGATAATCAATGTAAATTATTTGTCACTATTCTTGACTTTTATCATCCAAGTGGTTCCTTCTTCATTTGTCTCGATTTATCCATATTTTTCTATAAATAAGTAGCATGTTTATGCGCAAAAAATATAATTAGAGAATTATATTTTAGTTCAAAACACTTATCTTTTGTATTATCTCTTTATAATATTATTTATCTTGTTTACTATTGTAAAATTATGTTATCTCTTCTTCCAATTCTTTTCTTTTTCTTTAATTTTATTATGTCCAATCCTTCTTCATTTGTCTCGATTTATCCATATTTTTCTATAAATAAGTAGCATGTTTATGCCCAAAAAATATAATTAGAGAATTATATTTTAGTTCAAAAAACTTATCTTTTGTATTATCTCTTTGTAATATTATTTATCTTGTTTACTATTGTAAATTTATGTTATCTCTTCTTCCAATTCTTTTCTTTTTCTTTAGTTTTATTATGTCCAAGTAATTTTTTTTATACTAAGATGCAAGGGTGAAACTCTTGATAAGGTAATACTTAACTCTTATTCATGAATTTAATGTTTTATTCTTAAGTTATGCATATATATATATATATATGATGTATTTATTTTGTTTGTAATATTAATACCATTTCTTCTAAGTGGTGTATTTAGATTTATTATTGTCAAATTTTATACTTGGCACAATAAATTCTTGAAACCATTTACAAGATTTGGCGTATATACCATTTCTTGTAAAGTGAGAGTCTTGATTTACATTAGACAAATATACAGATTGACATAATAAATACTTGAACCCATTTATAAGATTTGGTGTATAATAATTGGAAGGAATAAATACTAATTAATATATAAATGATGATGAACTTTAATTGTTATATTTTTAGGTTGGAACCTCCTTTGTGTTAGGATTCCAATTGAGTTATAAAATTTTTTAAATATATTCCTATTTCTTATGCCAAGAGTGGATCCCCCATAACCTTACTTTTATTTGAATTTGTTAATTGAATTAATATTTGCAAACATCTTATACTGTATTAATTGTCTTTAAAGTATTTATAGTTTGTAATTTTAATTCCACTTCTCTGTGGATCTATCCCGTTCTCACTGTGTTATTTATTACTTCGATAATCCTACATTTAGGAATAAACTCCTATATTCTGGACTTGTCAAGTTTTTGGCGCCATTGCCGGGGAAGTGAAATTAACAATTTTTTTGTGTGCTTATTTGTTTATTTTATTTTCATGGAAGGTTAAACCTCTTAACTTGCTTTACTTTATTTATGGAAGGTTAAGCCTCATACTCTTTATTTATTAACTTTTTATTATATAATCTAACATTATTAATCTAACTTTTAATTATTTATCTTTATTTTATTTTAATTTTAGTTTTGCCTATTTTCTTTACCTGTGTTTAATATTTTATTTTATTTTTTTTCTTATTTGTATTATTTATTGTTATTATATTATATTTTATTTCTTTGTATGAGTGGTTGGTTTTGAGATCCTAATTCTCATCATTTGGTGAAAGGTAATATCGAAACTTACTTTGATAATTTGTTAGATTCTCCTTCATCTTTTTATTCTTCACCAATTAACACCATAACCGAAAATCAAATTGAGGGACTCATAAACCCAGAGGACAATCAGTCCCAACATAATGACCATAACCGACCTAGGACACTTAGAGATTACACGAATCCTACATGAATCGATGCACCATCTTGCTTAATTTTTTCTCCGGATGCAACATATTTTAATTTTAAGCTAAGGATTAGCAAGTGATTGACAAATGTCTAACACTTGTCCAAGTGTTATCTAAAACTTAACTATTTAGCTTTATTAAAATAATCATATACAAGACAAGTGTTGAACACTTGTTCAAGTATTATACAAAGCTTATCCTTTAAGGCTTAGTAATGTGTCAAATTCTAATAATTAGAAATTGTCACGTGTCCATCTTAAGAGGTCCTAATACTAAATCCTACTCATCCATAATTATTTCGAATCGAACTCTTTAACTCAGTCTGTTACCCCAGTGCTCAACAAGTACACTTCATATTGTGAGACTCTTTAGGTTCACACCTAATTTGTCTTATGGAACTCTTTCACAAGTCCATGAACAATGCCCTTATACACGTTAAGGATATTGCAAAGTGGCGCCTTGAACGATATAAGTTGAGTTTATACCATGTACATATAGTTCCTTTGTCACTATATCTTAGAAGAGTAGAGACATAGATCTTCACCGTTAAATCTCTATTTGCTTGACCATGAACTTATCTCTAAATTTGTATTTCTATAAATAATATTCGCAAAAACCTTTATGATATTGTTTAACCTCATGTAAAGCTAATAAGGGCATATTTGTCATATATATTTTTTATGCTTTTATTTTGATATTTTATTATTTTATGAGAATAAATGACTCTTTATTTGCATTATTGTTATTTATAGGGACTTGAACGAAATTTAAAGAAATGATGCAAAAAGAGCAAAAATAAGGACTAAAATGTAAACCTTTCTAATTATGGACCTGTCGCCCCAACGCCACAAGAATTTTTCCATCAGCGCTAGAATAGTGATAAAAATAAGAAAATTAGAAAAAAACAATGACTTGTTTAAGTTGCAGTTTGAAGCCCCAGCTCTCCACCGCTCTTGCGACAGGCCAACGCTCTAGTGCTAACATTTAATCGCTCCAATGATGAGGCCATTTACACTTAGCACCTCAGCGACAACAGTGTAGCGCCCCAGTAGTAATGTGAGTCTTAATCCGACGAGAATTGAGATTTTCAAGATGATATCAATCCCTATAAAAAGTCACTCAACCTCAACCTTTAAAAAGAACCAAAGAGCATCCAAGAACATCAAGAATACAAAGCACAAGTCTTAGAGAGTAATTGGAGTTTAATTGAAGAAGCCATAAAGAGAGATTTAATGTGTTCTTTCGCATCAAGAGTTTTTTAGGCAGCGCAATCAAGACAAATTCGACGTTTATATCTTGATTGTATCATGATTTCTTATTATTTTTACTGATGTTCTCTTATAGCCATGAAAAAAAATACTTGAACTCAATATGTGCACTTATTTACTATATCTTTTGAATATTTAATAAATTTAGTTCTTTATTATTTTAATTACTTGTTCTTAATACTTCAATATATCTAGTCAATATATGATGAATGAATTGATAATATTTTGTGATAAACTCAGAAGAGGAATCATTATATTCAGACTTGGGTAATTTAATGCATGATTGTAAAGTAACATTCAATGTTGCATATGCAAGTTTCAAATTAGGATAGGAATATACCTAATTGGCTTGTATGATCAATAAGATTTAATCTTAATGAATATTAATTTATTATAAGTACTATAGGAATATAGGTATTTGGTAAATTAAGGTATACTTGCATGACCTTGGAAGAGACTTGTGAATACATTAGTGTCTTGATCAATAACGAAGACAAAGAGAATGAAATTTTATATCATTAATTATTAGAAAGTATATTAAAGGATAATATTGATCCTAGGTTTTCTCTATATTGCTATCACCTAAATCTTTTTACATTGTATCATTGTTCTTATATTTTCTACATTCTTTCTTAGATTTTTATTTTTCTGAATAATTATTAGAAAGATATAATTTTAGCACTTGGCTATGAAGTAGAAATTATTCCCGTGGGTTCGACACTTGACTTTTTTGTCCATTTATTACTTGCATACTGTACTGTATATTTGCACTCAATTTTACAATATAAAAATATTGCATCAAAAACTCTTTTTTTGGAATTTTTGCTTATAGCCAGAAGACTTCCTAAAATAAAATCTTGAAGTATCAAGATATATAATTCACTCATATAAGTTGACGAATCTCATATCTACGCACACCAGACTCCATAAGTATTAGACCATATCCAATGATAGCTAAAGATCAGACTATAAAAGTTTTCTAACATGCATAGAATTAAAGTATGTGGATCATTCACAAGCCCACCGTGGTGCTCTGGTTAAAGGACCACGAATACTACTCAACTTGAGAAAACCTTCCATTGATGACTTTATGAGATGTCTATTAGAGGTTCTCATGAGTTAGTTTAGTATCCAGTCCTTACTTAATACCTGCATGCATATACGAGATTCCACTAAACTCACGGTCTGCTGAGATTAACCATCTAGACAATTCAGATATAGACATAAACTAATCCGAAAGGTATACCAATCGACCTGTATTAACAATCATAGATCAGGAACAAAACATTTGAGAATACTATTGCGCAATAACATTTTTTTTAGTACCATTTACTATGCCATTTGCACTAAAAGTTAGCATTTTAGAATATTTGAAACTCTTTTAGATTAAATCTAAACTTCTTTAGATCTAGAATATTTGAAAAGTAACAAACTTAGTACGATATAATAAAATATGAATGATTTATTAAAATATTAATTATATAAATATTAAACAATAAATGTTCATTATATCTAAACATTTGATGACTATTGTCATCAGTGAAATCCTTATGCTATCACTAATGTAGAACATCTTATGCTATATATTCACACAAAAATGGATTAGTAAAATTCGTAATAACTATATTGCCCCACAATGCACTAAGATGAGACCTCAAAATTGCTTGGAAATTTATGTAGATTTTAATTTATAATTAATTAGAAGATATCTTAAACCATGACAAGTGATCTATTTATTGCATAATTTATAGATTGCCAATTTTTTCCACTATTAGAGAAAAGAAAAATACCTCCTTAAGTAAGACATGAACTTTCTTAAAAAATGACTACCACGTCTTATTTAGATTCTTGCACAAATCAATATAAAAATGAAGTGTAAATGATTATTCATTTTTAAAAAATTACAAATGAATTACCAAATGCATTAAAAGTAACAAAGTCATATATACTAGCTACTAATACATCAGCTCGAGTAATTATTCCTATAGAATAATCTAATAAAAAAATAGAAAATGAATTATTTATTTTATACCAGAAGCGTGGCAGACCACTTAGTTTAAAAGATATTATTCTGCTAAGGAAGAAAGAAAATAAAGGATGCTATTAAAAATAATGCCCGAGCCAATAAATCTACATTTTCTAAATCCCTAACATCAGAAGAGTTAATAATTCATAAAGAAACACAAATCCTTGAAGATATATAAATCTCTTAAGAGGCATAAGTCCCTAAAGAGACATGAGTCTGTGAAAAGATAAAAGTCCCTAAAGAGGCAAGAGGCACAAGTCCCTGAAGAGATACAAGTTCTAGAAGACACATTAGCCTCAGTGCAAAAATGGTCATCAACAATATGATAACGACAATTAAATTAGACAGTTGAAAAAACAAATTGACAGTATACTTTATGAAGAAGAAATTTATTGGAGGTCTAAAATTATATGGATGAGAGAAGGTGATGATAGGAACACAAAATTTTTCCATCCTTTGTGCACCAAGAGAAAAAAAGAGAATGAGATCAAAGGAATACTATCTAGTTTAGGGATACAAAAAACTAAGAACCAAGTGATTGGAAACATTTTCTATGAGTATTTTGGCAATCTGATCTCTTCATCAAAACCGCCTGAAGGCATCAAACAAAAGCTTTCATAGGATTGACGATCAATGTCTCAACTGAGGTGAATGAAGAATTAAGAAGACCATTCTCCAAAGAAGAGGTTATTAAAGCTGTGTGGTAGTTATACCCCCTTAAAGCTTCAGATCTTGATGGCTTCTTTACTATCTTCTACTAAAGGCACTGGCATAAAGTTGATAAGGATACCATTTCAATCTGCCTTAATGTCTTGAATCATAAAGGTAAACCTGCCCCTATTAATCATACTATTATTGCTCTAATCCTAAAAATTCCTAACCCTCAAAGCAACACTAATTTTAAACTCGTAAGTTTATGTAATGTTAGCTATAGCATTATAGCCAAAATAATTGCTAACAGACTAAAACACATTCTAACCTCAATCATCTCACCAAACCAGTGTGCTTTTCTTTCTCAAAGATTAATCTTCTACAACATTATTACTGACTATGAATGTTTGCATAAAATTAAAAGCGAAACGAGAGGCAATAGTGGTTTTGTAGCCTTAAAGCTTAACATTAGTAAAGCTTTTGACAGAGTAGAATGGTATTTTTTGAATGATGTTATGAATAAGCTAGGTTTTAATAAAGGCTAGATTGATCTAGTTATGAGGTACATCTCAACAACTTCCTTTTCAATTATAGTCAATAAAGAAGTTAAGGGCAGGTTCCAAGCCTCTAGAGGACTTAGATAAGGTTGCCTTCTATCAACTTACTTATTTCTCATTTATGCGAAAGCCTTTTCATCTTTACTATATCAAGTAGAAGCCGCAAAATTGGTTAGGTTATTTAGTTTAGTAGTATTTTCATCATCTTCCACTTACTCTTTGCATATGATAGTTTAGTGTTCACAAGAGTAGATGCTCAAGAGTACAACAAGCTAAAGAAAGTCCTAGATTGGTATGGTCAGAATTCTAAACAATTATTCAACTTTGAAAAATTGTCCATATTTGTCAGCCCAAATATCCTAGAGAGCCAAGCAAAAATCTTTCAAGAGATCTTCAACTTAAAAGAAGTCTCAGTCCATAAAAAGTACCTTAGTCTACCATTTATTGTAGGCAAAAATAAAAGACAATTCTTTATTGATGTTAACTTGAAAATCTCTTACAAGGTAAATAGATGGCATAAAAGGTTATTTTCTTGTGAAGGGAAAGAGGTGTTTGATTAAGGCAGTAGCATAAGCTATTTCAACCTCTACTATGAATGCTTTTAAACTTCCAAGCAGCTTATGTGATGAAATTAAAAAAATGCTAGCTAAGTTTTAGCGGGGGAATTCAGAGGCTCAATCCAAGAGGATTCACTAAGCTAGTTGGAAATGATTGAGCCAAAGCAAGAATAATGAAGGTCTTAGCTTTAGAGATTTGGCTTTCTTTATTAACAAAGCAATGCTAGAGGATAGTTCAAAATCCTGAGTCTCTTTCAGCCAAACTTTTGAAATTCTTCAAGCATGCTTATTTCTTGGAGGCCAAGCTAGGGAGCAACCCCTCATTTATTTAGAGAAGCATCATGTGGAGTAGACAACTATTTAGTAATGGGATGATATGGCTTATTGGATATGGTAGACAAGTAAAAGTGTATAAAAGTAACTGGATTCCAAGGAAGTTCACCTTTAAGGCCAATAAAGCTATTAGAAGATTGCAAAGTAGCAACTCTTATTAATGAAAAGAATAAATGGAACTTAGAGATGTTAAAGGAAAACTTTTTAAAGGATGACATAGAGCCAATCCAAAGCATTCATATACCCAGAAGTAATGAGGAAGACTCTATTTTTTGCCACTACAACAAAAAAAAAAGAGAATCTTTGTTAAAAGTGCATATTTTATTACCCTCAGAGAAAATTATAATATCATATTAGAATCTTTAAATGGTTCTAACAAGCTTTGGAAGATTATATGGGGTAGCCAAGTTTCATCGAAAGTCAGAATATTTTTATGAAAAACCTTGAAGGATTTGTTACCAACCAATATAGCCTTAGCCTTAAAGAAAACTAGTAAACCCCCAGTGCATCAAGTGCCACAGAATGTCAAAGACAGTTATGCATGCTCTGGTCTCATATAGATTGCCAAAAAAAATTTTAAAAGTGTTCAAAATTTGGCCAACTAGTGAAGGAATAGTAGAAATAGACTTATTGCAGAGCTTGCAATTTGTTTCTTCTATCACAACCAATAAGGAATTTGCTGAATTTCTAATGTTGTTTTGGGCTATTTGAAAAGATAAAAATAGTATAGTTATGTAAGAGAAGATGGAACAATTAGACCTGGTTGTTTCTAGAGCTGATACTTATTGTAACTTATACTTTCCCATATGAGCAATCAGACCAGCATCTCAAATCAAATTAAAGGCGAGGAGTCCTTAATCATGGAGACAATCCCAAAGGGTTGGTTTCAAGTCAATGTAGATGTTGCTGTTAGCCTAAACTACAAGAAGGATGGTTTGGGGACTGTGGTTAACAATGATAGTAGCCTGATTCTCCACACCTTTTATACAAGTGTGGAGTTAGCTGAGGAAGAAGCAATTCATTTGGGGCTTTAATTGGCATTTGAATTGAATTTTTCAAAAGTCATTACAGAATTAAATGCTAGTAATGTTGTTAGCTTTGTCAAGGGATATTTAAGTTCTTTAACTGAAATTAGATGGACAATCCAAGAGATTGGTAACCATTTGAAAGGCAGTGTTCAATCTATCCCGAGATATATTCCTAGGACAAAAAATAGTTTAGTAGATAAGTTACCGAAACTTGCTCTCAACTATTAAGCTAAAACTTGGCTAAATGTCTTTCCTTTGTAACTCGTTTCTTCCAGTAATGAATTACCTTTTGAAAAAAAAAAGAAGAAATTGATACAAGTGATCTTTAATCATCTTACACACTAGTATGGAGGTATATTGATCATTTTATTTTAGAAAAAGATGGGTACACCTTTAAAGTTTTGCTAAAAAGACAATAAGACTCCTTCAATTTTGAATTATTCAACAACACTCTCTTCTCTTAATTGAATGTGTTAATTTAGATGAAAAAAATGGTAATATAGTATTTTAATCTTACAAAAAAGATATGACTAAATGTAATAGGCGTACTTTTTATTTAATTAAAATGATTGAATATTAAATAAAATAAAAACAAAAAAAAATGCCAAAATTTATGATCTATGTACTGATAAGATTGTTTTAATCAAAGAAGCATTGAAGAAGAACAAAAACTAGTGAGAAGAGCGGCAACCTCTATACCATCATCTTTAAATGACAATGAGTTACGATGTGTCACTGCCTCAAATAGAGATGCCACCCTCAGATCTGGCTAATATAGGTGATAGTGCATTATAACTTGTCATTGTTTGATGGCACGCTATAGAAAGCCATTGCTCTTTCCATTGCTTTTATGCCTTTCTTAGATGCTCTTTTAGTTAAAACAACTTTTCCATTACATAGATCAGGAAGTTTGAAATCAAATGATGTCAACTATGATTTAAAATCTCGTCATGTATAAGAGGAGATGGTAACTAGTTATGGTGGTCATTGTTCCATATTATTATTTTATTTTTGTTTTAAAACTTAATTTAATTATTTTATTTTATAATTATATTTTTTTAGTTAGAGTAGAAAATTAACCTATAAGATTATGACATGTGTCATTTTGAAGACTTAATATAATAAATATATTTTAAGAATAATTTTTATTTTATAGTTTTAATTTTCTAACACAAATATAACAAAAAAAAGAAAAGTAGTTCAAATTATGCCACATGTCAATAGTATATCAAATTTATTTAATACGAAATCAATAAAAATTCAAAAGGTGTGTTGTAATTGTAACAAAAAGTATTCAATTTAACATAATTTTTTTTTAACAAAAAGTATATTTTTGGTAATCATAAAAACAAAAAATGTTATCGTCCTATAAATCAAATTTTACTAAAAGAAATATGATTTTTAGCCATGACAAAAATTTTGTGGCTTATAGTGATATTCAACCATAAAAATTTAGTTTCGTGACTAAATTACATTAGACTTTAAACAAATATTAAAAGAATTATTTAATCACAAATTTTTTATGGCTAAAAGTAAGCCATGAAAGTTTTGTTTGTGACTAATTATCTATCCACCAAAGCATTTGAATACATGTCCGAATATTTGTCACGTGTTTAGTCACAGCATTCGTAGCTAAAAAAAGTCATCTTTAACCACGAGTATTTTGTAGTTGAAGGTGACATTTACCCACGAATCTTTAATTTGTGGCTGAAAGTAATGATATTTAGTCACAAAACTTTATTTATAGTTAAAGATAGTAATATTTAGCCACAAAAGCTTCAGTTCATGGCTAAAGATAGCGATATTTAGCCACAAAAGCTTTAGTTCATGAATAAAGGTAGTAATTGTCACGTTCCAGACCTAAAAGATCTGACACACAACATAATTTACACTCATTCATATGATGTGCACTCATAATTAATATTGCATAAAATTTCAAACTTAAATTCAACATAGGAATCCTTAGCAAGTTGCTAGTAAGTTCAATACTAAAATCAACCCGTAACCTAACATATAAACATAAACATCTATTGACAATATTTAAACATTCATTTCAATTTTTCTTTCAGAATTATAACAATTGAATTATGACTGGGACAATTAGTAAACTAGAGATACATAGAGCTTTCTCAGAGATTAACACTCTATTACGCCACCAGTAGCAACTTTGTTATCGGAAGCCTATAATATATTCATTGCAAATTCTTACTTAAAATCAACCAATAACCACATTTGGTGAAACTTAAACCAAATCCAACCACACACAGTAAAATAATATAAAAATATTTATTCAATAGGGACAAATCAAATATCTTAATCCACGTGTCCCTAAATGAAACACTCAGCAACCTAGAAACTTAGGGAACCCAAAGAACAGCAGAAGCCTTGCCAAATCCGCTAAGCACACATGTATCTTATTTACTTGAAATCACCATAAACTATAATGAGTATAAAACTCAGTAAGCATACTAGTTTTTCATATATCAAATACAAATACATATATGTACACAATACATATGTATGATATGCTGTGATAAATCAAAATCATAATCTTATCAAATCCTATGTTAGGTAAGCGCTTACACATTCTTTCAAAACATATAATAGGAATAACATCACTCAAATACTAATTAGTAGGACTTTTATATCACATATCACATAATGAGCTAAATATCACTCGTAGGTGACATACCGTATAAGAGGAATAGTATAAGTGAGGTTTAAATTACATATATATAATGCTCATGCCCGAAGGTAAGAGCTAAACCCTCACCCTGATCATCTGTGAGTCCTCTCACATGCACCAATACGCCACCACACGAATATGATGACTCAATCTTCCTTTAAGTACTAATAAAATCCTTCATACATACGGAACACATAACATATACCAATCCCGAAGGAAAGGCCACACATAAAAGGCTTCACAAATCACATAAGGTGCCTACTAGGTAAATAGTGAGTTCAAGTATCCTCAAAACACAAAACGTATCTGATAGATATGTTTCACTTTAAAAGCTTTCTTTGTTAAACACATTTCATTTTGAAAGCTCACTTTCATAAACACATGTATGTCCATGCTCAATGTTAATGCTCACATTTATAAACATATTTCTTTCATATTTCATATCAATATACTTTGACATAACATAAACATATTTCTAGGCACATTTACAAAATCATATATAGACAATTACTATGTTTATTGTGATTTCAGTAAAAGTCTAGTATACTTACCTCTTAGCACTTTCGACTACAAGACTTAATTCTCCTTAAACTATCAATAGAGATTAATCCTTTCATAGGTCTAAACAATCACATAAAATACTTTAAATAACTTACAAAATTACACATATTGCACTTATCACATCAAATTGGTCTAATTACTTAGTTTCTCAAAACCTGTCATTCTGACCACTTACACTTAACAAAATTTTCTTATACATCAAATGATGTCCAATTATTCCAAAATTAGAATATATATTTCTTCACTCATATATCTTTCTTATATATGAATATTATATCATAATTTTTACACATTCTATTTCATAAACACCGTCAAATCCAAACTATTATTCTAGCGGGATCAAGATATTTACTGAACAGTATTCAGTCTCGTAATTTTATAAAATCAGATACTAACTCAAAAATTACAAAAATATTACAGAATTACTCTTGACACATATTTCAGTCCATGATATCACTTCAAAATCCCTATCAAAAGTATTTTAAAACTATTTTATTCCATAGCTTTAAAAATCTGTTAATCAAATACTGTAATGAGCTAACACTCTTTAGAAAATTATAACAATTTAACCACATTGATCTAAATTCTCAATTCCAAGGATATCATATTAGACATATAAAATTATGATATTTCATAAATTCGTAATTTTTGAAGATCATTAAGTAGATCAAAAATTGTTTGTCACTGTATCATACTGTTAATACAGAAAATTTTCATAATTTCATGATCATTTTGGTAAATTAACTACAAATTTAATTTCTGAAATTTTCAATCGATTTAAAGTCTCAAATGATTTTAAACATGTCTAATTTCATATACTCAAATTTTAAAACTAGAATAGAATCACAACAATTTGTAAAACTCCTGGATCAAGAGACTATCAAGTAGAAATTCTACAATTCATCATGATTTATCAAGTTATCTACATAGATCATCATCAATTCTCACAATATCTTACGAAATACACATTAAATCCTCAATTGTACATATTTTTAGAAATCAAAACTTAAAGAAATTAACTAATTTAACACCAAAAAAATAAGAAAGGGTTATAATATACCTCTTAAAGCTTAAATTTCAACTTTCTTCTTCTTCTTCTTCTTCTTCTTCTTCTTCTCTTTCTCTCCCCTTTATTTCTCTCTTTTCTCACTCTAAAAGAGGTAGTTCGACCAAAATGAGTGAATTAGGGTTTTAAAAGTGTATTTTTATACTAAGAGTCTAATTTTTGTTATTTACAAATTTGCCCCCAAAACTTTCAAAATATTATAATTTGGTCCCTAAAATAAATTTAAAGTCTTGCAAATAAACTCAATACTAATAGTATGTCCTTAACCTATACAAACACTACTAATAACAATACATAAATCAAGTATCACCCACATACAAATAAAATATGTATTTATATATATATAAATACTTATTCTTACCGGTTGTGAATACTGGTTATTACAATAATATTTAGTCACGAAGCTTCAAGTCGTGGCTAAGGGTAGTGACATCTAATCACGCAACTTTAGTCTGTGGCTAAACTTAATAAGCATTAGCCACAAAACGTTAGTTCGTGGCTAAACATAGTTAGCATTACTCATGAAGTTTTATTTTGTAGCTAAATATAGTGACATTTGGCCACAAAAATTTAGATAGTGGCTAAACGAATATGTTGTACCTAAAGGTAGAGATGTTTAGTAATTAATCTTCATTTTGTGGTTGAAAATATTTAGCCACAAAATATGTCATGGCTAAATAACAAAATATGTTGTAGCTAAATAGTAGAATATTTAGGCACGATTCAAAAGTTTGTGGTTGAATAATATATTTAGCCACGAAATAGTTGTAACTAAACAATATTATTTTAGCCATTAATAGTTTTATGGCTAAATGCGTTATCTTTAGCCACGAAGTATTTATGAATAAAAGGGTATCTTTAACCACGAAAATACTTTAGCCACGAATTTTGCAACAAATATGTTGTCTCCAATAATGGAGAGAATCAAGTATGAAATAATATTTAGCCATGAAGTAATTTTATGGCTAATTATATTTAGCCACAAAATTTGTATTTCGTGTCTAAATATAATCTGTCACGCACTATAGGTGACGGGGTTCGCCAAGAACGTATTTTGTGGTTAAATATTTTTAGCCACAAAATTTAAATTTTAGCCACAATATTTGTTATGGTTAAAACCTAATTTTTTTTTTGTAGTGTTTTATTCTTCCCTTGTTAGGGGTGGATGTTCCGAGCATGCGTTAATTCCTTGTTGAGAGTGGATATTTCAACGTGCGTCAATGCTTAATGTAATGTATTATCTTGATAATTATTTAATTATTGTAGTAGTAGTTCTCTAATTTATTAAAAGGTTAAATCAACTTCAACACTTGACATTCTTGATCCTATAACTATAAGTAGAGTCAAAGAAAGGGGACTAGAAAAGATCTATTAAATTGAAACACAAATAAAAATAACACCAATATATATCATATTTGAGAAGAGAAACCAAACCAATAATTGAAAGCTGAAGCTATTAGGTCACTATCCTAAGGCCCAACATGCAATTTTGACTTATTAAGGATGTATGTTTTTGATAACATATTCACTTTCTTAACGGCAATCTTTGATTTTAGTATTAATTTCTGCTATCACATTATAAATTGTGCAAAATTTATAAAAAGTTAATGATTTATTAAATAGTGACATGTGATAGCATTGCTCACTATATGATGATTTGCATAACCTATGAGATCAATAAAATTGTATTATTAGTTTAATAAAATTTTAATAAGTGGAACAAATTTATTTTATTTATAGTTTAAATTATAATTAGTAGGACAAATTAATCGGTAATATCAAACTATGTTAAAGGATAAACAACACATATGTTTTGACTAACCTAACTAAATAGCTCGTATAAGTACATAAATAAATTTTTAATTATATTATAAGTGTGGAGGTTAAAAATAAAGGTAATGTTACATTTTTAAAATAAAAAAAGATAATTAAACCCTTTATATTTTAGAAAATAAACATATAAATTTTAATCATTTCAAAAATTTTATTGACATCCTTATTATATATCAGTTTTCTATCTATTTTTTTTGTATATATATATATATATATATATATATATATAGAGAGAGAGAGAGAGAGAGAGAGAGAGAGAGAGAGAGAGAGAGAGAGAGAGAGAGAGAGAGAGAGAGAGAGAGAGAGAGAGAGAGAGAGAGAGAGAGAAAATTGATTTAGTGGACTACGTAAATTATCATATAGTGAGCAACACTATCATATGTCACTATCTGATAAATTTTCAACTTTTTATTATTAAACTTAATTTAATTATTTTATTTTATAATTAAAATTTGTTTTATTTAGAGTAAAAATTAACCTATGAGATTATGACATGTATCATTTTGAAGACTTAATATATTATAATATACTAAATATATTTTAAGAATATTTTTATTTCATAGTTTTGATTTTCTAACACAAATATAATAAATGAAGATAAGTGGTTCAAATTATGCCACATGTCAATAGTATATTAAATTTATTTAATATGAAGTCAATTAAAATTCAAAAGATGTGCTGTAATTATAACAAAAAGTATTCAATTTAACATATTTTTTTTTAACAAAAAGGATATTTTTGATAATTATAAAAACAAAAAATTTCATCCTCCTCTAAATCAAAATTTGTTCTTTCCTTGTTAGGGGTGAATGTTCCAAACATGCATTAATTCCTTGTTGTGCGTGGATATTTTGGCGTGCGTCAATACTTAATGTAATGTATTATCTCAATAATTATTTAATTATTGTAGTAGTAGTTCTCTAATTTATTAAAAGGTTAAATCAACTTCACCGTCAACTTTAATTTCAACACTTGACATTCTTACTCTTGATCCTATAACTGTAAGTAGAGTCAAGGAAAGGGGACTAGAAAAGATCTATTAGACGGAAACACAAGTAAAAATAGCACCAATATATATATTATATTTGAGAAAAGAAGCCAATTACCAATAACCGAAAGCTGAAGCTGAAGCTGAAGGTGAAGCTGTTAGGTCATTATCCCAAGGCCCAACATGCAATTTTGACTTATCGAGGATGCATGTTTTTGATAACCTATTCACTTTCTTCACGGCAGTATTTGATTTTTTAGTACTAGTTTCTGCTATCAATTACAGCCACAAGTCTTGTATTTGCTACGTAGGATGCATGTTTTTGATAACACTGGAATTCAATAGGACTAGGATCATTACTGATGATGTCAACAGCTGCACAATCACCATGTATTTGCAATGCCAAGCCCTGACAAATTTTCAATTCTTATCCCTCCTGACTCTTGTCTTCTCCAAAGATTTGAAATTTCACATTTATTCATTACTAGAATCATCAATTCTTCTAAATTGACTGATCATATACTGGGTGCTTATCCGAACTGTCTTTTCGTAAATTGTCTTCCTGATTGAATTGCTCCCAGAAAAATTGGAGTTGATTCTAGTTTTTTTTATAAAAAATATGATTATTATTATTTTATTAACTATAAATTAAACTTTTTTGCACCCTAATGTAATTTTGTACAATCTTAAAAATCTTTGTCCCTTTAATATAAAAGTGTTGTGAGGTGGAAACACTATATGTCGAATAAAAAGAAAGATGATGCTTAATAAACACCTAATTATAAAATGGAAGTTATGTTTATCAAACACTTAGTGGTTGTATTTTGTATTAAATAAAAATTGAATAAGTTTTAAACATATGTAAATAAATAGATAACATTATTTAATAAATTTTTTTTTTGTCAATAACAAATACTTGCCCTATTAACAAACGAATAACATAAGAATTAAAAAAAAAAAAACAACCGACCCTCATCTTACTTTGAAAATGTTAAGTTTGATATAGCAAATTTATCACAATTGAAAATAAGAAATAAATTATAAATTTAATTTTTTTTAACTAAGTAGATATGTTCGACACTTATATGATAATATTAGGTTTGATATATCAAATATATCACATTTGAAATAAGAAATAACTTATAATTTAAGGTTATTTTAACTTAATAAATTAAAATTTCTTTTAACTAAGTAGATATATATATATATCTTGGATAAATTTAAAAAATTTAAATTGCTATCGCATTATATCAACCCACGTAAAAATGTTTTCTTGGCGTTAAAAAAATGCCATTAGACAGGAGAAAATTGATCGTAAATTGTAATGCATGGACACAAAATCTATCGTATGATTGAACTGCGATCAAAGTTGAATGAGACAAGGCAGTGGCATCGAAGATTTGTGCAATTTGATTTTAAAAGAACTTGGTAGGGGTTTGGGGCAAGATGCACATCAACACACAGTTAACATCTAACAGTAAAGTAATAAGTGATAATTGATAAAAGCGCTTTTAATCGGAGCCAGAAGCCAACTTGAGGGGGTATATCAGATCGGTACCACCACCACCACTGGGGGATGTCACCAATTTGTGGCTGAGGTGCATCCTAATCTGGTCACCTTATACGTGGGAGTGTCTAATTGGCTGCTAAAATATCCCTTAGGCTGTCTGAGTCAGCTTCTTTTTCTCCTCTTGAAGAAGCACGTCAGCACTTGTGTAACAATGTCAACATCTAGCCTGTCCGGAGTTAGAGTTAGGATTAGGGTTAGGGTTGGCAAAATTTAGGTTTAGATTTGGATTAAGTAAGTTTTTTAGAACTCAAATTGTGTCTAAATTTTTTTCTCCCGAAAGATAGGCGCGGGTGGCCTAAAATTTGAATTTTAATCCCTTTTTTTAGTTGATTAGTCGGGCAATGAACAAATCTTGTCAGAAACTTGGGTAAAACCATCTTAAGACTCGATAAAAGTCGTAGCATAATGTTCTTATTTAGTTTGCAATTCAATTGAGGACAATTGTTCGACCTCTTCGATCTCATTAATTTGTGAAAGTTATCAACCTGATTGACTTTAATAAAGAGAATTAATCTCAAAAAGTAAATAAAGATAACTAGTTATGAAAGTTATATTATTTTCTTCGTGCATATTTGATTTGTGCTTTTTTAGTGGTCAAAAAGAGTTTTTGTTTTAATATCAAAAGTTCTTTTTAATTTTTTTTTAATGATATTTGATTTTAATTTAATAAAAGTTTTGAAGATTAAAAAAAGTTAGTTTACTCATACTTATAAAAACTCAATTTTTAAACTTTTAAAAGTAAATTTTTTTGAATTTTTTTAATATATTTGTATATTGACATACTTACCTATTAATATTTTTTTAATTTTATAATATATTCTCGATAAAAATAAACTCTATTCAATTAATATATTTTTAATATTTTATTAAAAATCACAATATTTTTATATCTTTACAACTACCATATCTCTATAAGGCTTTACTATTTTTTTTTTGTCATAAGAAGGATTTTATTTTTAACTTTTATACTAAGCATATAATTTATTTAATTCATTGATTGCTATTTATTAATTTAAATTTAATTTTATTTAATTCAGTGTAAATTTGCATTTATTTATGTTGAGGGTTTTAATTATTTTGGTCATTATTTTACAATGATGGCAAATTAAATTTTAGCACGAATTACTTCTGTGTTATTTATAAAGATACGTTAGTAAATTTTAAAGATTAACTTATAAATTTTATTTTATGTTAAAAAAAATTGAACTATATAGAATTTTAATATAAACTTTATTAAGTGTCTTTTTTTAAAAAATTTTTTAATAACACATAAGTATTTTTAATAATAAGTAACTAAATGATATACTACTTAATTTTTTTTAATTAATAATTAAATGATCAATAATATTTTTTTTAAAACTCTATTTTTAAAAATTTTATTTAAAATACTCAATCAAACAGCCTTCTCACCCTCTCAATGCAAGTACATCTTTACTTTTGCATAGCGTGTTAACCAATATGTATATAAATGACCAGGATGGATGGAAAAATTAAGGGATATATTATTAGCTTTTTGTGCTTTGGGAAAAAAAAAAGGGTTCCTTCATTATTTTCAAGATCCAACAAAATTCGAATTTACAAAAAAATAAAAAAATAAAAGCTTATACTTCAAAAAAATTTCAAAATTTTCAAGTTTGAATTTTTGAATTTTTCCAAATTCGGGTTCCATTTTTTTTTTTTACCATCCTCTACTCCAAATACTTGCTTGCAATCACATCAAAGTTTAAGTTTCTAACTCCATGCAAGTTAAATTTATAAAAAAAAAAACTAAATCATATAAATTCATTCGTGTTACTTAATGCAAGTTACATTTAAAAAAAAAAAAACTAAGTCATATAAATTCATTTGTGTTACTTAATGTATCGTGGTAAGATTAGTTAAATTATTATCACATTATTTTTTAATTATTTATCTTTTCAACTATTTGGAGTTGGAACTTTCACCGACATTTCTTTCTAAATTAGATAGAAGTAAAGATGGGCCAAACAATTGCTAGCATTTTTGCTCTAATATAATTCAGAAAAATGTACTATAGTATTATCAACTAAAAGAAAAATCTATTCATTCATAACATGTAATTTCACTTTCCATGGTCACTTTCTTATCATAAATAAGTCTAGTTTCATTGGCTGTGGTTAATATGGTTGTATGATTATGATAGCTACACTTATTTATTTATTTATGATAATTATATTTAAAACAATAATTTAATATAAAAAAAATTTAACTCAATTTTTTTTAATATGAATAAGAAAAATTAAATTCAAAATATCAACTTTAATACAGAAAATATAAATTGCAGGCATTTTATCGTTATGCCCAAGTGCTTCAAAATAGTAATAGTAAATAATTTTATTAATAAAAAGGAATAATATATATAACATACACTATATATGTGTAATATTAATTTTAAATTTATATTATTTTATTATTTAATAATTATTTTTAAAAAGAATAATGCTAGGATACTAAATTATATTTTAAAAAATGACGTGTTAATAAATTATTAAGTGTAATAAATAATTTTAAAATTTATACTATTTCACTATGTGATATTTACTTGACACTTTATTTTTTGAAATATATTTTAAGATATAATATGTGATGCCCAATATTATTCTTTTTAAAATATAATTTAAGATGTATAATATTGTTTATTAATTAACTTAAAAATATTAATTGTATTAATAGGTCATTGATAAAAGATTAATAGTATATTTATATAGAATAAGGCTACATTTTTAAATCATATCTTAAATTTTAAATATTAAATAAAATGTTAAGTAATAATTAAGTGAAAAAATGATATAATAATAATTATAAAAATTAATTATTCAATAATTATTTAACAACTCATTTAAAATTCAAATTTTGAAATCGTGTGTAGCATTATTGATTTATATCACTATATTGTTGAAGGTTAGAGTTTATATCCTCTCCTGGAAAAAAAAGAAAAAAGAAAAAAGAAAATCAACAAAGCCAAAGCATGACAAACGGAATCTCAGCAAGCCACGTGGCCTCAAAACACCACCCGAAGAGGGTGTGCAATTTAGTTAGCCACGGCGGGTTCCACAAATGAACCTCTGACCCAACTCGGGTCCCACCTCGAAACTCAGCCAACCACAAGATAACGTAACACCTTTTCGCCGCCACTAAATTGAGGCCACGTGGCGCTCACTAGATTCTCTCCCACAGTTATTACCCTCCTCTCTCGTTCTCTCGCTCTTCACACTTCTCTCCAGTCTTTTACTCAGAAATTCGTAACCATAAACAAACGCAGCTTTCGAAAAGACACAGAGAAGAGGTAATAATTCAAAGATGATGAAAGAGGAGAGCACCGACGGAGGAGGCGGAGGCAACAGCTGGGCACGTGTGTGCGACACATGCAGGGCTGCTGCATGCAGAGTCTACTGCAAGGCCGACATGGCTTATCTTTGTTCAGCTTGCGACGCTAGAGTCCATGCAGCCAATCGCGTGGCATCGAGGCACGAACGTGTGTTCGTATGCGAGGCTTGCGAGCAAGCTCCGGCGGCGTTCTTGTGCAAGGCCGATGCCGCCTCGCTTTGTTCAGCCTGTGACGCTGATATCCACTCAGCCAACCCACTTGCGCGCCGCCACCAGCGCGTGCCCATTCTTCCGATATCAGGGTCAGTTTACGGGAAAAGGAGCGGAACGAAGCCGGGGCAAGATGGGTTCTTGGCGCCGGAGGAAGATGAGGATGAGGATGAGGATGAGGAAGAAGCAGCTTCTTGGTTGCTGTTAAATCCTGGCAGAAATAGCAGTAATAATAACAACAATAATGGGTTTTTGTTTAGTGGGGAAGTTGACGAGTACTTGGATCTTGTGGACTACAACGATGAGAATCGGTACGTTGATCAGTACAGTAACAACAGCCAGCATCAGCATCAGCAACAGCAGCAGCAACAGTATGGTGTTGCGCACAAGGGTTATATGGGAGACAGTGTTGTGCCTTTTCAGTGTGAAGCTATGAATAAGGATCTTTATCATCATCATCAGCAGCAGCTGCTGCAGAGTTTTCAGCTGGGATTGGATTATGAGACTTCAAAAGCTGGATATAGCTACAACGGTTCACTTAGTCACAGCGTAAGTATTTGGAAATTTACTCAACATTATGATCAATCTTGATGTTTAATTTCTCGGCTTTTTATGAATTTTGACTTCACAGCCTGCTTTTAAGCCATTTTTCAGGTCTGTTCTTACTTGTTTATCCTAAGTATAAGCTTTAATTTTCGTCTAAGGAGTTCAATTGTTAGCTTAGACATCTGTCTCTTCAAAGGGATATTTTCATATTTCAGAAAAAGGTCTCTGCTTCATAATTTGTGTGATATTCGAAGTGCAAAATTAGGCTTGAAAACCTTACCAGAACTGGTTTATGGTACTTGCTACGGTATTTTGATATCATTTGTCTACCTAATTAAGGAATAAGCCATCTACCATGTTCCTGCAAACTAAAACCTAAGAGGTATCTTATGATATTTTATAATTCCTTCTCTTCTTTAGTTACCCTTTTCCTCTTTACCTTTCCCTTTTCTCCTTGAAAGGGTGGAATCCACCGGCACAATTTTTTGTCCTTCAGAGCTGGTTTTACTCTTTTGTTTTCTTCCCCTTTTGTTCCATGTCATAACTTTTGGAGTCAACCATTTGTCCTATAAATTCATACCCCAACCAGAAAATTGCAGCTTCAAACTTTAGTTGATCTTGTGTTAAAATTTTCAACTTATGTCTATTAATAATTTCTTAAATAATTTTCTCTCGAATTAAAAATAATAAGTCTAACCCAGACATGTTTAGTCTTTATTTCGTAGCAGAGAGAACAGGGGAAGGAAAACAGAGCTAAGATCAGAATTTATTTATTTATTTTTTAGCTGTAGTTTTGTTGTGTAATGCTCTAATTTTTCTCCATCAAACAGTTAACCAACAATGTTTCCGTGATTATGAATTAGGTCTCAGTTTCATCAACGGATATTGGAGTGGTACCAGAATCAACAGTGAGTGACATATCAATTTCACACCCAAGACCTCCCAAAGGAACCATTGATCTCTTCTCAGGACCTCCAATTCAAATGCCAACCCAGCTTAGTCCAATGGACAGGGAGGCCAGAGTACTAAGATACAGAGAGAAAAAGAAGACAAGGAAATTTGAGAAGACAATACGGTATGCCTCGAGGAAGGCCTATGCAGAAGTCAGACCCCGAATTAAGGGCAGGTTCGCAAAGAGAACTGATGTTGAAGTTGAAGTTGATCAGATGTTCTCAACAACATTGATGACAGATCCTGGATATGGCATTGTCCCATTTTTCTAAATCCAGCATGATAAAAGAAAAGCTCTGAAGATTAGAGTCTACGAGTTATAACTGAAGTTCTACTGCTTATGTTGTAGCGTCTTCAATCTAATTTGTCGAAATTAATGAGATAAATGTTTTGCAGTTATAGTAAGTTTGTTTATTGTCTTAATCATGCAACAACAACACTACTATCCTGTATATGCATGTATATTTATCATTTTTGGAATCAATTTCATCGCAATTAGTTCTTTCCCTTTCGTTCATGTATTTTCTTTTAACAACTCAAAATATTGGGTTAGATGGGACAAAAAGAAAAAAGAACTGAATGATCATGAAGTGCTTTTGAAGAAAAAGATGATTTTAGTGTGTGCATTGTTGGAGAGAAAGGGGAAATTTTTTTTTTCAGCCACATGGTGAAGAATGATAAAGAGGATATTATATAAATACTGTAGAGAGACCAAAGGCTGAGTAGTAGCTTCTTGTTTGTAGCTACGATGTGTGTGAGAAAGTTGATTAAAAATTAAATATAATATTATTTGAAAAATAAGTCAAGTGCATTAGATGCGCAGAGAAATAAGATAGATGCGGAAAAAAGCGATTGGAGAAAGTGTGATTGCCTAGGGCTAGGCGCCGCGGTGCCCGTTGGTAGTGACTACAGCATTGCGATGCTAGGCGCTATTCAGCCAGCGCCATGGTGTCAAGAAGCCAACACTGCGGTGCTAGTACAAGAAATAGTATTTTCTCGTTTTGAAGACTCCTAAACATACTAGGTTTTCTTAATACAACTCTCACACATTTAGGATTAACTTAAATTATCTTAAAACCTATATAAAAACCCTTTATTAACTTGTAAACATATCTGAGTGATCATCACAACAATCTTAGTAATTTATAATTTTTAGTGAGAGAAACCCATAATTTACAAGAAAGAGATGTGTCATTTGTGAGTTTTTTCTTTGTAAAAAATATACTTTAAGTGTTTATGTAATAAAGGAGTGAAATCTTAATCCGTTGTAAATGTAAACAAATTATCAAATTACATAAATTTTGTATATATATATTTTTTATTTTTTCTCTATAATTTTTTTTAATTATTTAACTGCTGCCTTATATACTTTGTGTTTATTATTTATTTGATTCCTTCCGCTTTAATAGTGTGTGCGAGTTTTAAGGAGAGTTCAAGCATTTGAATAGGTCCCTCCCCTGCTATACTTTAAGGCTTACGCTTTTCTCTTGAAGTATCTTGCTGAAGATTCCTTCTTCACCATCTGCCAAGGAAAAAGGGAACTTAGCTGGCATAATTGGCGACACTTTTGGTGATGTTTTGCTATGTCATCAAAGGAAATGTACCACAAATTGGAAGCATCATACTCGAAAAGTGAACAGTATAACTCCTTAATCAAGATAAAAGTAAATGGAAATTATCAATACAAACTAACTGCTGAAATACAATGGTAAGTGAAATAATTCAAGCCTTTTGCATATGAAATACTGCCTTCTTATGCTTTGATAGGTTCTTGTAGTTACTGTAATCTGAAATCAAAGATGAAGATTTGTACATGACAGTCAGCAAAAAGTGCAATCTGCTTTTATAAATAAAGTCTTATAGCAGTAATAAGAGAAGTCTTGCCACATTAGATTCCTCAACTGCATTGAAATATCATTTTAGGGGAACCCCACAATTATTCTTAGTCGACGATAATTATGGAGATCATTATCATCATATATGTTCCTTTTTTAGCAGAAACTAAGATTACATACATAAATAAACTGAGTGCTTTTTCCCTATCTAGTACAGAAATGCAGCAACACAATCTTACTTTTTGAATCTCAATTTGCAGTCCTCATTCTGGGATAATGGAGGTTATACAACTATGTGTGCGCCTTGAACATCATAGTCATCTCTTCATCAACTAGAGTCAAGGCTTCTTATGCTCTAGTAACAGTTAAAGATTCTAAAAGAAGCGAATTGCACTTTTGCTTGCTTCCATGTAGAAAAGGGGGAAAGGCAAAGCTAAAAGTGCATAGTAATTTAAGGAGATGCTTCCATGGAGGGTATTGCTTAATGGCTCTAGTTTATGATTCCTATTGAATTCATTGATGTCATCTGAACTCAGCTTCGCCTTTTTCACTTTATAGTCGAGGTCCTAATTCAGCCTAGAGCACTTTACGTATCCATATCTGCATTGCCATTTGTTTGGCATCACAGCTTCTTGTCCACCAAGTAAGCATTGAGGCTAAGATTCTTATATATAATTTGTTACACAAAGGATACTAAACGATCTTACACCACGTATAGCAGATGTTCGGTTCGGTCCACATCGTTTGGGCAAATAAAAAACCCAAGTGTTTTTATTAGGAAAAGACAAAAAGTGATGAACTTTGTTGAAATCGTAGGTGAGGGGCTGAAATGAAAATAATTTTTAAAATGGTAAAGGACATCCATATTTTAAAAGTATTATTTAATATTGAACTACACCTCATAATTTTAATAATATTTATATACACCTCTAACATAAGAGTATTATAATAAATTAATATAGTACCCACTATAAATAGTATTTTATCGCCATTTATCGATTGGAACCGATCACTAGTAGATACTGTTTTACCGGCAAACAGGCACTATTTATATAAATAGTACCACACGTGACCATGTATTATTTGTGATGATTGTTTATTATGAAAAGTATTTATCACGGTGAATACTGTTCATGTGTGGTACTGTTCATATAAACAATATGTGCACGCATTATTTAGTAAAATTATGCAGAAAATCATCACCGTTTTTTCACAGCAATAAGTTTTGCTTTTAAAGCTTTTTTATAATAGGCTACGATTGCGTTGCGGTAGAGAGCTTACGTAAGTGCAGCCTGTGATGAACAGTATCGTGCACGCATTATTTAGTGAAATTATGCAAAAAATTACCACGCTTTTCTCACAACAGTAAGTTTTGCTTTTAAAGCCTTTTTGTAATAAGCCACGATTGCATTGCAGTAGAGAGTTTATGTAAGTGCAGCCTATGAAAACCGTCTAGAGCTTATTTTCTGCCCCCACCTATGGCATTCTCTACACTTGTTATGAATCGATTCAGGTGCTCCGAGTTATGAAATTGTAGACTCGAGGATTAAAACGGTAAAATTTGACTAAAAATTTGATGCCCAAATTAGTGGTTTCACTGAATAGTACGCAGTGACATTATTCACGTAATCAATGTTTTATGCAGTAGATACTGCTCATTGTGAACAATCATCGCAAACAATGCCTGTACTATTCACTTGTGGTACTACTTATATAAATAGTGACTGTCCACCAGCAGAACAGTATTTTTCGACGATCGATTTTGATTGATAAGCGATGGCATGATACTATTTATGGTGGGTAGTATATCAATTTACTGTAATACCTTTGTGTTAGAGGTGTAAATGAGTATTATTAAAATAATAGGGGTTTAGATAAGTATTATTGAAACCATGGGGTGTAGTTGGTATCAAATAATACTTTTGAGGTGTGGATGTCTTTTGTCACCTTTAAAATGATAAAGAGATGAAAAGTAAGGAGTAGTTGGAAAAGAGAGAAAAAAAAAGAAAAAAGGGTTTTAGAGTTTTTATCTTTAACTTTGATGTTTGGATAATGATTTAGGCTTCAATTTTATTCAAATTTTGAAGATAAGTTCTTAACATCTTGTCCTACACATTTGTCGGTTTTGATCTTCAATCTAACCTTTGTTATTGTTAAATCTAACATATATATATATATATATATTTATATATGAGTTAGATTTGATGTTGTCAAGTCAAAATTGTTATTCTTAATGTTGTGAATGAGGCTCTAGTGTCATTTTAGAGAGAATATTGATGTAATCCTATTATTATTTTATAGTGAAAGTTGGAATTGAACTATAATCTCACAATTTTTTTAAATTAGATTTTTTACGTAAAAAATTAGTGTTTTATTTGATATTGTAAAGTTATTAATTTGCTATTACTGGATATACTAACCCATTTTAATAAAATAAAAAGGAAAACAAATTACATAATTTTTATGATCTTTCCTATCAAATGTCAACATATGACAATAAACTTTGATATATTTGGTATATTTTCATCGAACACCTTTGGATTTTGGTGGGATTGAGTGGTATAGAAGTCAAGTTCATGGAATCCACACAGAATAAGGAAAGGGCATGTACTCACTTATCTTTATAAAAAGCGTGCTGCACATTTCTCACTTTCTGAGGTATATGCACACAGAAAACAAAGTTGAACCACATTTTACATTGATACCCTCGTGTCTTGCAATGCAATGCAATGAGTAGGATATCAACTTGACCAAGCTTTCAATAGTAGCTGAATTAATTGACTTGTCAATTTTTGTGTAGCCATTAGCCAGCTTTCGGTCAATTTCTCCACTTACCAGTAAGCACTCCCCTCAGATTCTTGCTTTGTTGTCAATGATATTATTCCAGCATAGATATGCAGACAATGAAGTGAATATGGTAAAAGAATGCCTCTCTGCTATTTCTTATGTGATGTCCTAAAAGCAGGATAAATATCCCCATATTTACCAAATGGCAGCTCCCTCTAATAGCATATTAGTAATAGGTGGCCCTAAATCACCACTTGTCAAGTATAAGTGAATGGGTGATTAGTAAACATTACTTTAATAAAACTGGATGCTTACCAAACACTTTACCCGTTAAGCAGACATACAGGCCATTACAAACAAACCCTTAGTTGTCATCTATGGGAATTGGTCTAGCATGAATCATATTGACTTAAAATCTACCCTCTAACTTACTTTTCCTTTCTCTCTAGCATACTCAATTTTGAGATTTTATAGATCATATGTAAAGTGTAATACCAGAATTGGATTCAACAAGTTGAAAAGCGTATCAAGTTTTAAGGATAGAAGTGAAGAGCGTAGTGCAGTAGCAGTGATAGATCTTTAAAGAAAGCATATTGCACTTTGCACTTTTATGGGGGCGATTGGATATGCAAGAACAAAGTGCAGACGCAAAAAGTGCATGCATTAAGGTCATTGCTTTGGTTGATAGTTTAATAATTCTAAAGCTTGGTGCTTTCTTATTTTTGTTTCTCAGATTATAAATCGCAATCTTCCTTTATTCTTGTTAAGTTTGCCTTTTTCAGAAGGTCCAAAGGGATCCATCGGGCCCCTCAAGATATCAGTTTCTGTTTTCTCATGCGTTGAGCATCAGTCTTCTCCTTCACTTATTTACAGAGAGGTTCTTTCTTCATTGACAGGAACAGCAACATTTTTATAAGAGTGGAATCAACTTTATTCAATACATTCTTTAAACCAGCGCCTCTATTCTTATCAACCAGGAGCACTCTTTGATAATTAGAAAGCTTTGGAACTTGTTCTTGGTATTCCGAAAACAAACTGCCTGTCAATGAATTTGAGTTGCGATCACATTATTGAAAGATGCTAATGCATGCACATCCTACGGCCCTGAAAAGTTACCATTACTATTTTTTTTTTTGAAGAATAATTGAATTCATTAAAAGCAAAGTAATAAGGATACAACTTTGAGGACTTCTGATCAAACGATCAGGAAATTACAGGACCTAAAAATAGTTTTTCGTACTGACGAATTGCTCAACCTCTTTCAACACCCCTTATAAAAAAAAAGAAAAGTGACAAGTCCTAAAAGGGAGTAAACCCTTTCGAAAAAGGGATAAAAGACAACCTTAATAACAAGGAGCAAAAAAGAAAGGACCTTATGCAGGTGGGAGAATTACACACAATAGCTTAACAAATATACAACATACATCAAATGGTAGTGTCCAAAACAATCGACAAATCCTAAAAAACCAACATCAAATAAATTCTTTATTGCACATATGGCTAGAAAAACTTTTGCGCCACAGGGAGTAGTTCCTCTTGTCGGGCAGTGGCTACTAACCCTTCAGTGGAGGAGAGTGGTGATTGGAACTCAGGATTTGTTTGTAGAAAACATATGACAAAAGCTTCGAATAGTAGCGGTTGGTGCAGATCTGGCGGGGGCTATAGGTTTTCGACTACAACTTGGCTGGCAAAATGTCATGGAAGCTCGGGGAACTTGGATCAAAGCTCCGGGGGAGCTTGCCGGAATCTGGAAAGGGTCGGCTGGAGGTGCAGCAGCTTAGTGAGGGACGTCTGTGGCCCCAAGAGAAGCAACACCAGTTTGAGAGGCGATGAACGGTCGAGAACATCAACTGTTATTGGTGGTTGGCTATACCAATAGAGGCCAGAGAGATCTAGGGTTGGCCAAGTCATTAAAAGATTGAAGCAAAAAAAAGAAGAAGAAGAAAATTTAAAAAACATTTAAAAAATTAAAAAGATAGCATAGGCCATGGTAGAGGAGAATGCCAACAGTCAGTGGTCTTGTCCACCAAAGAAGAGGTTGAAAGCCTTTTCTTCGACGAAGGTTAAAACTTTTGAAAGTTCAGTTGTGTTTATAAGTTGAGAAAAAGGAAAGGTGCAACTTTTTTGGAGTTGGCTATGTCTATAAGTTATAAGTTACCTTTATCATTAATCACAAAGACTTCAATCAGTTAGATTCTCAATCAAGTCAATTTCAATCATTTTAAAATACTATTAAAAATTAAAAACCTCTTTGGTATAGAAGTATTTTTATTTAAATTTAAAAGTAATTATAATTAAAGTATTTAATAAATATTATTCTTATTTCATAAGTAGAAATTTACTAAAGTACACTCTACAATGAGTACTTTTGCTAAAAAAAAAATTATTTGGGTATGATTTTTGGCCATAGGCCCAACTTAAATGTCACAAGAAAATTGTGAATGTTGAGTTAATGAAGTCTAATTTTGTTGAGCCTTTTATCGTCAAAAGTTAAGTTGGAGCTTCGATTTGATTGTGTAGGAATTAGGACTCAGTAAAAAGTAGGCTAAACATTGGGTCTGGGCTAGTCGACCTGAGGGGACTTAAGGAGACAAAAAACACGAGGTTAGTGGCTGACACTGACGAAGTGGCCAGTGATGACCTTTTGATGGTAAAGTCAAGTGGCTACTGAGTGGTGAATATTTCCTAAGGTTTATATCCTCTAAAGAGAGTATAGAGTTTCTTAAAGAGAAAGAGGAGTGTTTTCTCTTATTAGAGTTGTTGTGATTTCGAATTCTCTCTTACCACTTTCAAAATTATAGATAAATTTAAACTTGGAGAGTGCTAACTTGGAGATTTTTTCTCAAGAGCAACATGTGACAAAACACCATTAGAGACCATCCTTATCATGAAGGGTATTTTGAAAAACTTACTTGGGGGGGGGGGGGGGGGTAAGAAGGTAATTGATGTTTGAAGTATAGGTGTATTTGTGATTGGTCATTTTTTAAAGTAGTTAGCTTGAATTGGTAAGCTTGGGAGCTCCGAGGGGTCGTCTGATTTTGTCTTCCTAAACTCAGCAGATTCATCACTTCTTCAACAACTTTAGATAATTTGCCTTTTGTGTCAGCAATGTCAACAATGTCAATAGGAGACAATATTCTGGTGCATGCTGATGCAGAGGTCGGTTATTGGTTATTTAGGTATTTTCTTACTTGACCTTATCTTTAGGTCTTGTAATTAGATGTTGTGAAGTCTAGGTGCTCTTTTAGTGGGCCTGTAAGTGACGTGGTGGGGACTTGAGCTATATTGATGTGTATGCCTGCTGATAGGTCCATGATGATGTGGCAAGTGTCTAGGTCGCTGTGACGTATTCTCTGATATTGGTAATGAGTGGTGACAAGTGTTTTGACATTAATCATGTTAAATGGGCTTTCTAAATTGAGTTATAAAGGTCTAAATATTTGGACCCGTACTCAATCTATCAAAGTAGTTCATTTTGAATCGGGTTACTCACATACAAAATTAAGCCTTAGTGCCAGATTAAGTTTCCTTGAGTAAACAAAGTGATACTTAACTTTACCTCCAATACACCTCTAAATTATCCCTCAATCTAAAAATATTACATGTAGCTTGTGATTGCATGCAACCAAATTCATTTGATACTATTTGACAATCAATCCAACGCGTACCTTCCAACAAATAAAGAATAAAGTCAGAAATTGAAGGGACTAAGCTAATTAAACATTCAATAAAATTTTGGCATGTCAGTATCAATTATGATTTGAATTTAAGACGACTAGTTTCAGGCCTTATTTGGTTGAGTTTTTCAAATAGAGCTTTTGAAAGTAAAGTCTTTTAAAGTAGAGATTTTGAAAGTAGAGATTTTAAGAAAAATCCATTTATCGTTTGGTTGTCAATTAAAAAGGCTCTTTTGAAGTATAAAATTATTTAGTTATACATTATTAAAAATACTTATATTATTAAATTACAAAAAATGACACTTAATAAAACCTATATTCAAATTCTAAATAATTTAATATTTTTTTTAAATATAAGCTTAATTTTATAATGTATTTTCTAAATTTTAAATTATTAAAACATAATAATCAAGTAAAATTAATACATAGTAATCAACGAATCAAATATAAATTATTATATTTGGTACAAAAATTAAAAATAAAATAATATTTCTTTTTATTTAAAAAATAAAATAATCAACAAAAGATTTTGGTAAATTCTTATAAAAATATGATGGTTGTAAAGATATGAAAAATTAGAAATATGTGAATATTGAAAATATATTAGTTGAATAGAATTTATTTTCATTGAAGGTACACTACGAAAATAAAAAAATATTATTAAAATATATATGGCATTATACATATATTAAAAAAACTTAAAAAAGCATACTTGCAAAAGTTCAAAAATTTAAACTTTTACAAGTAGAGACAAAATAGTTTTTTTAATCTCTAAAAGTTTCTTTTTAATTGTAACCAAACGCTATAAAAAAATTTGAAAAAAATTATGGTATTAAAAAAATTCTTTTAACTATTAAAGAAGTTCAAACAAACAGACACTTATACTTGTTCCATTTTATTAAGCCTTTATGATCATAAAGCCATGCTTCAGTTCCTTGTTTTAGCGATGCCCAAATGTAAGATTTCATTATAATTGTTAGACATCATGTTATAATAATGTTGGATTTGGATATAACAATTCCTTTGTCATGATTGAATTTGGATAGTGGAAGTGAAGGTTTGATTCTCCCTACAGATTTTATGACTAAATCTTATGTGTTCACTCAGTTTCAATCGGTTTAATATTATATAATTAAAAACAAATCATTTTAATCTCTAGTTTTATTGAAATATACCAACTTTATCATTCTTTTTTAAAATATTACGTTAATCTCTGTTATTAAAAAAATTTTGTTAAATGGTTAGTTTTTCACTGCTTTTATTGTAATACCCTTTGACAAATGAATCTCTTAATAAAAAATTAAATAAAATAATTTTCAGTTTTTCCACCATAATTTTTAATTTTTTTATTTTCTTCCATCCCAATTTTTTATTTTTATTTCTCCCTTTCCCTCTCTTCCTCAACCCCACCAAAAAATCCAATACTAACCCTCTTTCTTTCCTCTTCTTCTCTTTCTCATCTTTCTCTTCAGTCGGCTTCATCAACAAAATCATATTCTTCGTAATTTTAATTTAATTATAAATGAAATATATAAATATATATAAAATTTTCCATTTTATTTAGTCATATACTGAAAGTACCACTGAGCCCTTGTTGCATGATAAAGCCAAGCTAGTTGCCTATAAGAGCTCATCTCTATAACTTGTTGAGTTGTAAAAATTTCGGACTTGAGGAATGCTGACACAATGAATATTTATGCTTGCCGGCAAAGGTAAATAATTGTTGAGCATGTTCTGGAAGTATGCTTGAATATGTCGAGTCAATCTTCTTAAACATCAAAGACACGAAAAGCCATGGCAGTTGCAGTTTCAACTGTGACTAGAAAGATGTTTGTATTTGGTGGAAGACATGTCGAGTCAATCTTGTTTGCATTTGGTCTAGATTGGTGAGAATATGATTTTGTTAATGAAGCCGATTGAAGAGAGAGATCAGAAAATTAAAAATTAGATTTTGTTTTTGTTTTAAGGAAGAGGAGATGAGAAAGGAGAAAAATTAAAATAAAAAATAAAAATTATTTTAAATTTTAAATTAAAACACATACATGTTTAAAAGTTCTTTTTTTTTTTCCCTTTAAAAAATAACTTTTACACATACATTATAACAGTAGAGACTAACTATCATTTATAGATAAAAGAAGAAAAAAAATAGTATATACTAATAAAACCAGGAACTAAAATAATATTTTCCCTATAATCAATGTCCATCTCACTATATTTACTCCACCTCCATCTAATTGGATCCACATATGCCATACTTTAAAATAGAGCCTTAGTTTAATCACATCTACATAACTTTTTTTTTTTGAAGTTAAAATATAATATTATAAATAATTTACAATATTACATTAATATTGGTAGGATTACTGATATACATCAAATAAATTATCAGGACGCTTCATATAGATAATATAAGCTTTTTATAGCCTGCCCGAACTTATTTATCCAACAACGGAAATATAATGAGATCTCGAAACGAGACCAATCCCATACAGGATATCTACCCTGATTACGGTTGGGAAGAAACCGACCCTCATACACGGGGGATTTAACCTCACGAAGAGGAGGGTTACCTTACATAAGAAGAAAAAACTACCTCACATAGAAGAATTGTTACATAAGAACTACCTAAATAAAATTATAAAAATACCCTTACTACATACATTCAAATGCATCCAACCTTAACCCACCACTGTACACAACACATAAAACAGATAACTGCAAATATAATTTTAATAGATGGTCGGCGGCGAAGCTTATGGCTGGAACAGTAACAACGGGTTTGGAGTCAGAGCTGAGGGGCATGGGAGGAAAAGAACTCAACGGTGGTGCCGAGGCGGCAAACAGCCCAAGATCGGGATCCAACCCGGTACGATATTCATGGCGTAAATGTCATGCAACTTGGCCGCTAAGGGGGGGAGGGGGCGGTGAGGAAACGCAATGTCTGTCGGTCCTATGTGAATTCCGACTGAGGAGAAAGCAGCAAAACCAAGGAAGAAGGCATCTACATGGTGGCAAAAAAGGTGGATTGACGGGTCGTCAGAGGATGCGAAGGCAAGGGGAGCGCACCAATGCATTGACCTTGTGTGACGACACGGCAGCGTTACGACTTCTCAACTAGATCGTTGCCGAGTGGCCACCGAAGGGGGAGAGAGAAACCGAAAAGAAACAAACGGAAAACCCTGAAAAATAAGTATAAAACAAGTAAAGATTATTGCGGTGAGGGTTCACCGGAGAAGAGGTAGGAGCCCACTCTCTGGCGAAGAACGGATTTGAGAAGGCGGCGGCTTCTATTTAGGTTGAGAGCTTTTTAGTTTCTAGGGTTTTTATCCTTAACAGTCACAATCCCACATAACCTTAAAATTAGATAGATTTTTAATGAAATGATTAGTTGGACTTTATTTAAAACTAGTGTTGGGTCTTCGATCAATTATGAGGATGCTTTCTTTTTATTTTTTTTTAATCTTAAATTTATGGAATAATATTAGACATCTCAAATAATATTATAAATTTTTTTTATCTTAAATGATGTGTTAAATAATTATTAAGTGATAAATAGTGTAATGAGTAATTTAAAATTTATACAATTTCATCATCTAATAATTACTTGACACTTCAATTTAGAATTCAAAATTTAAAAAGCATAATTTTACTCTAAACTTGTGTATTCACTTACAATAAAAGAAAAACAGTTTTTTTTTTTCATAAAGAATGTTTTAGTTGTGCTATTTTGATACTCATAAATAACATAAAAATGGAAGGTTATTTTTTTCAGTTTTAAAGCGCGGAGAAGCTAACGCTTCAATTTTTTATTATTGAATATTACATGATAATTTATTGATATTTACATTAAACTTTATCAGAACCAATGAAATCGTTGGTGTAGCTTGGATGAAGTATCTTCAGTGCAAAAAGTGCAATTTGCATTTGCTATACAGCCATTCCCTCAAAATTTGAAGATGAGAAGACTCGAACAAGCTAAGATTCGCACTTAGGATCTTGCCATAATGGTGGTGGGTAGCTTACACCTCATTCGATTTTTCAGAAAATCAGGAAAATTTTCCTTATGAACTGAACAAAATTTTCTCGTTTCCAATGGAGATCGGTGGAAGTGGGAAATACTTGTGGATAAACTAGCAAAAAGCCGTTATTATTATACCGGGCATGCATGTTTCACGTTCCCAAGTCATTCTTTTTCTTGTCATAGATCAAAAGCTCAGTGGTAGCTTCTTGTTTGTAGCCATGGTGTATGCAAGGCTTCACGGAGATTTCGGGCATTTGAATGGGTCCCCTCCCCTGCTATTTTTTTTATTTTTATTTTTTATGCCTTGCACTTTTCTCTTTAAGTATCTTGCTGAAGATTCCTTCTTCACCATCTAAGATAACCCATGTAGGGAGGAAATCCATATCTGCAAAGGAAAAAGGGAACTTAGCTGGCATAATTGGTGATACTTTTGGCGATGTTCTGCTATGTCATCAATGGAAATTTACCACAAAATGGAAGCATCATATTCGAAAAGTGAACGCTATAATTCCTCAATCACTATAAAAGTGGATAGAAATTATCAATACAAACTAACTCCCGCAATGCAATGGTAGGTGAAATAATTTGAGCTTTTTGCATATAAAATCCAGCTTTCTTATGCTTTGATCTATTCTTGTTTGTAGTTACTTTAATTTGAAATCCAAACAAGATTTGTACATGTCAGTCATTAAAAGTGCAATCTGCTTTTAAAAGTCTGATGATGGCAATCATTATTATCATATATTTTGCATCTTAGCAGAAACTAAGAGTGAAAAATTAAATCGGAATGCTTTTTCCCATGTGGGACTGAAATGAAAGAACACACTTTTCGAATCTGGATTTGCAGTCCTCATTTTGGGATAATACAAGTAATACAACGATGGATATTCCCCAGACATCGTAGTCATAAACCTCATCCTTTAAAGTCTAAGTTTATCATGCTCTATTGGGTAATGACTGTATAGCAAATGCAAATTGCACTTTTTGCTTGCTGTAGTATAGAAAAAGAGGAAAGGTGAAGAATAACTTAAGGAAGAGGGGCTTCTATGAAGGACATTGCTTAATAGCTCTAGTTTACGATTCCTGTAGAATTTATTGATCATCATGTCATCTTAATTACGCCAGCTGAACTTTTTTCACTTTACTGTCGATGGCCTCGCCCTCACTCGTCAGCGCTTTACGTATCCATATCTACATTATTGCCATTTGTTGTGCATCATAGCTTCTTGTCCACTAACCAAGCATCGACGCCAAGATTCTTATATATAATTTGTTAAACAAATGATACTGAACCGTCTTACATCTGAGGTCCCAAAACTTGAAATGTAATTGTTGAAAAATCAGACTATTGATACCACTTAGGTATTAACTTCAGTTCATAGTATTGATATTGTTTATTGGAATTTTTACACTTCCTAATATCTTTATGGTTGATATTTAGTATACTAAAACCTTAAACACATGCAAATGATTTCACCCACAAGTAAAATAAGAACAAAAAAGATAAAACAAGATAATAAAGATAAACTATCACACACAAAACATAAGAATATACATGGTTTGACAACAAATCTTACATTTACAGTAGATCAGGAGATTTTAACTTCTTTTATTTAGTTTATAAAAAACTCAAGATTTCAAAAATCTAAAACAAGAGACTCTCAAGGAATACATCAATAAACGAGCTCTCACAAAGGATTTATTAGTGCTATCTAGCGCATCTAGCACTCAAGTACTTTTATGGCACTCTTTTATGCACCTAGTGTCCTAAAGTTATCTAAACTCTCTAATCTCTTTATTAATGATGTATTGATGCACTAATGCGTTTATAAGGGTTTATATAATTTTTAAAATATCCTTAAAAATGTTATTGTTATAATAAGAGTCCACGCATTATAAGAATAAAAAAATGACTTCGAGACTCAATTCTTCTATAAACAGAAAATTCCCTGAAAGCGCCTTAGAGCCGCTTGCTACTAGGACTTGGCGCCTAGGCATTGTTATAATGCGGCCTTGGCTCATTTTGTATTTCAAGCATCTCTTCGCTTCTGGCTTTTTTTTTCTGACTATTTCTTATTCGTCTAACATATTTTTGATCTCATTTAGTTTCCATATTAGTATCCAACTCAAATATAATTTTGAATCATCAAATTTTAACAAATCTCTCCTTAATTTAAAATATCTTCAAGAAGTATTTCAAGACCTATCCCCTCCTCAACCAAATCTTAATTACTCTAGTGTTGATTCAGTTAAATTATTATGTCGACCTAACTCCACTAAGGCTCTTGACTTTGGTCTCTAAAGAATCTGAATGCATCTCATCTTGGGTAGCTTTCATAATGTGATCTCCAGAGTCATTCTTAATTCTACTATAATACATCAGTGGTTGAATCTTATTCATACTACATCACCTTTACCATATACTCTATTTCGACACCTGTCACTTGGGGTGAGATAATGTCTAATGCTACATTTTAGTATGCATCCTCTCAAAAACTCATGTTAAGCCCTCATAACATTCCTTATCAAGCACATAGTTGTCATTGTGCTTCTCACCCATAAACCCTTTAATCACCTTCACTATTCCTTTGAAACTACCAAAGATTGTATAACTTCAAGTCCCACACACAAACTATTGTAGCATTTTCCCCATTTTTTCATTTCTTTCTAATTGTTTAACCTCTATTATTAGTCCTTTATCTTGCAGTCATAGGCCTACTGCACTACTAGGCTCTTGATATTTTTTCTGATTTTATCATTTTCATACTTATGAGTCACCATGATTGAATAACCCATACTCTACAATTTTGCTTTATAACCCATGCTTTGTAATCTGCTTCTACAACCTATCCTCTATAATGGACCTCAACTTATCTCAGATACCACTTGTTAAGAATTAGTCCTAGCTCTTTAATTTCATACCACTAAGGTATCAACCTCAGCCATAGTACTGACACCACTTGCTAGGTTTTTATGCACCCTAATACCCACATAGTTGGTATTTAGTACCCTAAAGCCTTGAGCATATATGGAAGATTTCATCTACAAGTAAAATAAGAATAGAAAAGATAAAACAAGGCAATAAAGATAAATAATCATACACATAAGACTCAAGAATATACATGGTTCGACAATAAATACTTATGTCCATGGTTGATCACGAGATCCTAATTTTTTTTCATTCAGTTCACAAAAAACTCAAGATCATAAAGATCTAATATAAGAGACTCTCAAGGAATACATAAATAGACGAGCTCTCACAAAGAATCTATTAGTGCTATTTAACGCACCTAGCAAATAAGCGTTCCCATGACGCTTTTCCGTGCACTTAGTGCCCTAGAGCTGCCTAAACTCTTTATTATCTTTCTTGTTGATATATTGATGCACTAATGGATTTACAAGTGTTTATAAGGGCTTTAAAAGATCCATATAAACTTTATTTTTAGTTGAAATAAGAGTTCACGTGTTGTAAGAGTTAGAAAATTGAATTTGGGATGCAATTATTCTCTAAATAGAATTTTTTTTATGAAAGTTAGCACCTAGACGTTGCTTGCTATTAGGTCTTGGCACCTAGGTGTCACTACGAATCGACCTTGGCTTTTCTCATACTCTAAAAGCCCTATTTGCTTTTGACTTTTTATTTTTGACCATTTCTCATTCGTCTAGCACATCATTGACCTTAATTTTTTATTAGTCTCAAAGTCAAGATCATACTTAAATATAATTTTAAATCACCAAATTCTAAAAGTAACCATTACACATTGAGTCAAAGCATTATCGAACACCTTATAATAAAATCTCTTAAATTTTTAAATATCTGTTTTTAAACACATCAATAAGTATCTCTTAATTATAAAATTATACTATAAATACTTGAAAGAAATAAAACTTCAAAGAAGAACAATAAATATTTTCAATCATTAAGAGACCCACTTCTGTTGATAATCTATGACAATAGATATATGGAGGGTGTCAATTGGTTTATTTGGTAAGTTTTTTTTTGGGTGGAATCAAAAAGTTTGGAGTTCAAAATCTGTCGCACTAAGATGAATAGATTATAAGTTATATTTCACTTAATTAAACCAAAAAAAAATATTTTATTACAATAGATGCTAATGTATTCATGTAAATGACTGTTAGACATATAGTGTTATTTATGCCCTTAAGGCATGTGAAATAACATTTTATTTAATTGATAAAATTTTATTCATACATATAATTAAGCATACATTGATAAGCCTATATTTATAAAGTATGTAATCTATGTATTAGGCATATGATGCTAATACAGAGAGTATAGATTACAAATTCTTTATAAATTAAATCTAGTTCACAACTATTAATGAAAAGGTAATTTCATTATGTAAGGTTGTAGTTTTTTTACTTCTTATAGTGGATGGTTTACCTTGATCATCAAAGTAGAGACTTCGAGCAGAAAAACTAGTATATATGTTACACTGAACGGGACTACTATGAATTTTGATTTGGTTAACTGAATGTTGTAGATCTTAATTCACAAAAGTTTTAATAAGTTTGATTGATCTTAAACAAAAGTTTTAATAAGTTTGATTGATCTTAATCTTGAGTAGGTAATGAACTTACATTCATGCGTTGTATCTTTTGAGTTATCACGGAGTGAGATCCATATAAATGGTCAAAACTTCGATATCTTGGAGATATAATTTCATGGGTCGTAGGAATATATATTTGTAAGATGGAATCTAATAAATAATATCCACCTAAGCTGTTTGCAGTACTTAATCATTTAAATCTGTGGCCATAGTTTATTTAACAAATTATTTATTAAATAATAATATTTATTTGTAAATTTTTACAAATATAGACATATTAAAAGTAATTATTAGAGCATTCAATAATTTAGGGGTAAATAAATAATTAAAGAGATAAGACATTTTTTTATGACCTAACTTTAATTATGGATATCAATTAGATGATCAATTAAGTAGCTATTATTGGTCTAAAGACCAAGCACAATTTAATTAAAAGAAGTTTTAATTAAATGGGTATTTACTTAATAACATGGGTTATTAGAGTACAACTTTTAGTTTTTATTGGAATAGCCTGAGGTTAACTTAGAAGAATTGGTGTATTATGAGATAATAAGTATTAAGCCTTTTAAGTTGGAGTTAAGAAGCTCGTGAGTCTTATAGTTCTTCTACTAGCTCAAATCATAATCAAACTTTAATTTTCTAATTCTAATCTAATTCGAAATACCCAAAGAAGATTCTTATATATATGAGAGGTATGTAATAGTAATAATATAGAACAAAGATAACAACCATAATTAAAATTTTTTTTTTTACGTATTCTTACGTGAAAAAAGAATTTTGTTATTACTATTATCTCAAATTTGGGTATTAGTGATTTTAGAGATTAAGAAAAGATCTACGTGCTCACAAGCGTTGAGTTTGAAAATTGAGGATAGTAGAGAAGATTGTAGCCAATCAATTTAAGATTTGTCATAACGAAAAATTGAAATAATCTTCTATTCCCATATATATAATTATAAACAAGAAGATCTGGTTTTCGTTGTATTTATTTTATTAAATAATTTTTTTTTCATATTTATTACCAACAAGAACAGGATAATCCTTGCACATCGGTATATTATCACCAAAACACCTTTGGATTTTGGTGGGATTGAATGGAATAGCTACCAAATTCATGGAGGCCGTTGAGAATAAGGAATAGGCAGTCGTTCTCTTATCTTTATAAAAAGCATGCTGCATGTTCTTTTTCTTTTTCTTCACTTTCAGAGGGCTATGGAAATAGAAAACAAAATTGAGCCACGTGAAGCATTGATACCTTCGTCTTGCATTAATGCAATGTGTAAGAATTCAACTTGACCAAGCTTTTGAATTTAATTCATGTGTCAATTTTTGTACTGCCAATTACCCAGCTAGCTTTTAGTCAATTTCTCCACTCACCAGTAAGCACTGGTCTTAGATTCTTGCTCAGTTGTCGATATTGTTCCATCATAGATAGCCTATGCAGAAAATGAAGTAAATTTGGTAAGAGAATGTATCTTTGTTATTTCTTATGTCCTAAAAGCAAAGTAGATATCCCCATATTTACTAAATAGTAATTCCCTTAAATGGGATATTAACAATATATTCCTAAGTGAGTGTTATCATATAGCAACCATAAGTATGACCTCAGATTTGTCCTTCAACCCAAGAAAGAGAGATCTTTGTCTTCAATAAAAATTTTTAATGGGAACTTAGCCCCCACCCCTTTGTGTTGGATAAAAGAAGCAAATCATCCTCCAAAATAGTTGAGTCTTATTTATAGGGGAATGTTTCGGAAATGGTTCAAATTTTATGTGTAATATCTATTATAGTCACAAACTAATTTTTTTTATTATTTTTTATAGCTTAAACTTTAAAAAATGGATAAAATAGCTCTTGTTTATAAAATATAACTAAAATATTAAAACTATTTCTCTCAAATCTTTACTCTCAAAGTACACACTCTAACATATCCAAATTTGCAATACGTGAGATTTAGATCTTGTAGCCAGTAAATAGGTATGATTATTTTCTATCATTATTGAAATTAAATTGTTTTGTATACTTTTATATATATAAACCTTACTAAATATGAGTAAATGAAAAAAAAAATAAAGATAATTACACTGTACCTTCAACATCTATTTAATTGAAGTCAAAATTCCTAAATAAATTGTCTAACTCTTTGTATGTCAACTTTCATTTTCTACCACCAAATATTCCTTGCATAGATGATTACTAAGTTCTTTTGATAACTTTCTATGCAGTGGATAATTTTTTGTTTTTAGTCCTCTTATCAATAAAAGCTCCTTACGGAAAAATTGAATGTGCATATTTGACATTATGATTCATATTTCTTGAAAAATATTTTTAATTTGCACTTGCCTCAATAACAATTCATGAAACCAAAACTCTTGAAAAATTAATATCCTACAATTCTAAAACGTTATCCATACATATCATCTTAAAGAGTTTCGTTTGAGTGAGCGTCAACTTATAATTGTATAAAGTCAATACCTACATTTTTTTGTAGGATGTTATTGATGTGCAAAAGTGCTCTGTAAATGGAACTATAAAGGTTTTAGACACATTATGTTTCTTGTAAAAAATTTAAATAATACAATAAATAATATTGAACAAATTTAATAATAAAATACAAAACAAAACTGAAAAATAAAAACAAAATAGAATACATTAATTAAATAAAATCAATAAATAACCTAAATAAATGGTTTAAATACAATAAATAAATAAATAAATTAAATATGATAAATAAATATTAATCTTATATACTAAATTAATTAATTCAATTCACTAAATAAATTAATTAGTACTAATTAAAAAATTCAAATTTACAAGCTAAATAATTAAATTCAAGAAACATGAGCTAAATACTTAAATAAAAATAAAAGAAATTAAACTAAATGAAAAAATCAAATGAATAGCCTAAATTAATTAACTAAATACAATCAATAAATAAATTAAACATGCTAAATAAATTAATCCTATATAGTAAATAAATTATTTCAACACACTAAATAAACTAGTTATGTACTAACTAAACAAATTAAAATTTACAAACTAAATAATTAAATTCAATAGACATAAACTAAAAAATCAAATAAAAATACAAGCAATTTATTTAAATAAGTTAATTAAATAACCTAAAATTAATTGATTAAATACAATAAAAAAATTAAATATGCTAAATAAGTTAATCCTATATACCAAATAAATTGATTTAATGCACTAAATAATTCAGTATGTATTAACTAAACGAATTAAAAATTATAAACTGAATAATAATTAAAATCGATAGACAAAAACTAAATAATTAAATTACATAAATTAATTTAATTTAAATAAACTAATTACATCTAATAAATAAATAAATTTAAATTATTATATAAATAATCAACATAATTAAATTGATATTTTAATTTTATTTTCGCGCATGCATGCTTGTGCGCTGTGCCTTGCTGGAGTGCAATGCATGAAACACCCAAATCTCTCAAATGTTATACTAGAAACACTTAAAACGAGAATATATTAACATTGATGACATAAATTTTAAATTTACCATATTTTTGGCATGAAAAATTGAAATATGGTTGTTGAATTTCTTGTGTTTGATGTTGATCTCTACCACGCAGCTCAACACCACGAAATGAAAATTGAAGAGTGTTGTTTACTTTTTAGGATGGCGTTGAATTGGTTTTGAAGAGAGAGGCAAAGGAGGGAAAACATGGGATGAGAGTAATGTAGTTCATTTTCCAAGTTTTTTTGGCCATAAAAGAAGCGGGAGTTGGTTTGTGGTTAAAAAAGATAATCATACACTTAAAATTTTGGCCATTTTAAAAAAAATTTCTTATACTGATCTAAAAATTAACGTGGCTTATGAAAGAACTGTGAGGATAAGTATGTTTCGGATAAAAGAGTTGTGACTTTAATTCATAATTGCTAAGAAATTAAAATCTACCCTCTTAATTGCTCTCTCATACCCATTTCTAAGGTTTTACAAATCATGATATATGAAGTGTATATCAGAATTGGATGCAACAAGTAGAAAGGTCTATCAAGTTTAAGAATATAATAGAACTGAAGAGTGTAGTCAGAATAGCACTGAAAATGAAATATCCTTCAAGAAAGTAGACAGCAATTTGCACTTTTATTTAGGGAACTTGATATATGCAAGAACAAAGTGCAGCCACAGAAGTGGATAGAGTCGTGCACTGAGGTCAATGCTTTGACTTGATAGTTTTATAATTCTAAATCTTGGTGCTTGTATTATTGCATGTATGGTTTCTCATGATATATAAGTCTGGTCAAGTTTGCATTTTCAGAAGATCCAAAGGGATCCTTCGGGCCCTAAAAAATATGTCAATTTCCGCTTTCTCATACGTTGAGAATCAGTCTTTTGATTCACTTATTTACAGAAAGATTCTCTCTTCATTGACATGAATAACAACATTTTTTTTAAAGAGTGGAAATCAACTTTATTCAAAAAAATTAATCCTTCAAGCCAGAGTCTATAATCCCATTGATGAACTTGGAGCACTCATTGCTAATATAATAGAAGCTTTGTAAATTGTACTTAGAAAATTGCAAAAAACGATTTGTCTATCACCGAAATTTTCTACAGAAGCACAATTTTGAAAGAAATTAAACACATGCATTCAAATCGATGCATGATTAAGGCTCTCATATCCGACCACTGCTTGTGATGTTTTTTCATATTTTATGCACATTAAATTATTTAAAAAAAAATTATTGTTGATTAGACCAAAAATAAACACAAGGTTTATTTATTTAGTGTTACTAGTATGTACTAAATTATAATTTATGAGAGATAATACTCATTTTTAGAAGATCTATCACAATGATTCATTTGTTTTATTTTTTAAATATGAGAATTGATAGAATTTTAATGTTATATTGAATATATGAACAAAGTTGCAGAATGTAATATTAATGTAATAATTTATGTTGGTTATGATTCATATGTTTTTAACTTCCATCAGCAATTAAATGTAATTGATGTTGGTAACTCTATCAATTAAGAAACCTCATATTAACTTTTTAATGGAAAGAGTTAATATGGATTTTTATTTATAGTTTTGTACTTTGAGCCCCACTTATTTGATCTCGTTTTTTTTAGAATACACATCATAATTGTGAGTTTGTGAGGGTTTAAAAGAGCTAAAATGCAAAATACTGCCTAAAAAGAAATCAATGGTTAGAGGTTAGAAAGATCTTACACAAACTTTATTTTCGCTTTTGATCTTTATGTATTTATGTTGATTTTGCATAAAAGATCATGTTTAATGTTGTTTTATACTTGGTATCAGAGCCGCAATTTGCCTCTGTCTTAAATGTTTACAATCTAAAAAATGTGTTCTTAATTATAATTGAATTTAAATTTGACTTGAAAGTTATTATTTTGACGTTATATGATGCAAATGAGATCATAAATCATTGAAAAATTGAATTTCAAGCATTTCATAATTTGAAACGTCAAAATCAAAGTTAAAATGAATGAGATATTATCAAATTTTAAAAACAGGTCAAACGGATATATAATCAAGTCGGGGCGACCCGGCTAAAGGTTGAAGATGACTGGTTATTTTTATTCAACCAATCCAGTTTTTGTACATTACGTTTTAGCCCCAAATTTTTTAAATATTTACAAAAGGACTCTTACTGTATTAAGTATTTATAATTTGATCCCTAAAGAGTTTGGTGATTTTGAATTTATACTTATAGAATTGGATATTTCAATAAGGCCCCTCAACTTTTAGTTAATTATTATTTAACCCTAAATTTTTAAAATTTTACAAATAGGCTCCTATATTATTTGATATTTTCTTTTGATCCCTCTACATTTAGGTAATTATAAATTATCTATAAAAATTTATGATATTTACAAATAGGTTGTAATTTGATACATACTTTATTTTATGTATTTATTTCATGTAGTTAATATCATTTACATGTTGATTTTGTATGTATAATTTATCGTTTATATCAAGCGTACAATTTGAAATTATATTCATATTTATAAATGATGCCATTGTTGTATACTATTACATAAACCATTATGTGAATAAAATCTAGTGATCCATATAATTTTAAATAATTAAGGAGTAACCACAACATCCTTAATTATGCAAAATTATATATTAAGTAATTTAAGATCACATATAGAAAAATGACATTAATTGTGGTTAATTATATTTAATATGATAAATCTTATCCCACAAGAATTTTTATTATATATATATATATGATTAATTAGGATGAAATATCAAATTATATTCCTAACTTACCTACAGGGATTAGGTTAAGGAACATAATTTGATAGTTTTATCATAAATATAAATAAATCTTATTAAATTAAAACTTTAACCCGCATGCAAGTTTTATGTCACTAAATTCATAATTTTTAGATCATAATTTGTATAGGTAAAACATAATATATGTTTTATTAGAAAGTTTTCGTTGAAGTGGAACCATATCAAGCAAATATTATGGTGTGGCAATAACTAATCCAAAGAGAGAAAGGTAGAAGAAAATACAAGAATTTTTGTGATTCGGCAATTTGCCTACATCCACGGCTAATCAAGATCTAACTTCTTTATTATTGAATCACAAGACACTCACAAAGTATGCATTTTTCAAGAATATTAAAGCTCGTAAAGAACTCTCAATAATTTCCAGCTAAATTATCTTTCTTGTAATCTAGGATTTTTTTCTTGTGTGTAGTTGTATTATGATGATTGATATCAATTACAAAGGTTTACATAGTGTTAATAATAACCGTAGAAACTCTAAATCTAGTTGGAATAAGAGTCTAAATTCTATTTAAGAAAGTCAATTGAGCCAACATAAGAAATACTCATAAGACGCTGTGTAAACAGTGTTGCGTGAACAATTTCCATGAGCAGTACTCACCCGTATGAACAGTACTCACCACATGAGCAGTTCCCTACTTTCAACATTTTATTTTGTTCATTCCTAACATAATCTTCACGTACTAGACTTCTTACTAACTCTTCATTAGTTTCCAACTGAAAATCAAAACCCATCATTGATTTTAAAATATCGATTTCCAATAAACCCCTCATTGATTTAAAATTATCCTTGAAGCATCCAAAATCTTTCATCTCTATATATTTGATTACCCTCACATAGTAGTAAATCCAGTTAAATCTTTGCATAAGACAAAATTTATTTTAAAAAATTAATCCTTTAAACCAGCGACTTTAGTCCCATTAATGAACTTGGAGCACTCATTGCTAGTAAAATAGAAGCTTTGAAAATTGTTCTTGAAATTGCAAAAATGATTTGTCTGTCACTGAAAATTTTTTTGAAAGCACAATTTTGAAAGAAATTAAACACGTGCATTCAAATCGATGCATGGCTAAGGCTCTTATACTCGACTATTACTCTAAAGAAATTAAGTCTATAAATGGCAAACCTATCCCTAAGCTCATGAAAATTCTTAGACAAATGGACTTTGAAGTTGCAAAAACTTCACAATGTGTTATAATGAGAATGTCCTTCATGCACTTCTTTACACATTAATTTTTCCCAAGTTGGAAAATATTGTCTAGACTCCGTGAGTACTGCACAAGATATGCCAACGCTCAAGTAAGACTTTCACTATAGAAGAAAAAGGTTTAGATTTAGACAGAAGAAGAGAAAGATGATGAGATTCTTTGTGGAAGTGTGTGTTAGATCCTATGAAATAGAGAGAAAACCTCATAAGATGTAAAATTTGGAGAAAAATCGCTATTTCCCTCCAAACTTTGCCTATAAATTTGGAGAAAATCATTTTGTCAAGGTGGATAAGTTGATAACTTATCGCTTATTTCTGTGTGGTCTTCTCTTCAGTACTACTTTCATAGTGAGTCACCTAAGTAGACAAGTGGTATATATTCTATCATGAAATTAACTAGATTTAGTTTGACAAACTGTGATATGAACATTTTATTGCTCTAAAAAACTCAAATTCAATAGATAAGAATTCTATAACAATATGTTAAAATTTTATATAACTATTTCTAATAGCATTTAGGATATCCTTTTGTGGTAAATAAATAATTACAATAGTTGGTTTTTAAAATAATAATGAGATCACTATTTTAATAAATGACGTAGAAAAGAGTGATGACATTAATCTCAAAAAAGTGCAGTAAACTCATGAAATAGTAGAAGCTAACTTGAGGAAAGCTGAAAGTAAAAGACAAATAATTGAGACAAATTTAGCTTTTAGATAAGTTAGATGATGCAACTCGCTAAGGCCAAGGATGACAGCATTCAAAGGAATTCTATTTCAATTGTGATTTTATCAGATAAATAAAGCTTTATGATTTAATGTAGGATTTTTCCAAATTACATTATCAATATTATGATTTTATTCATCAGTTATATTTTAGATATGATTAAGATACCTATTTTAACTAGGACTTTATCTTTTTGTAGAGTATATATTCGGTAAAGTTCTTGAATTTAATAGATTTAAATTAAGTGTTAAATAAAATTTTTAAGTAGAGAAACTTTTCTCTCAATTCTCAAATTTTCAATATTCTTTAAAAGAATCAACAAGTTTTTAAAGTCTATTTTCTGGTATTGCGAGTGAATCAATAAATAATAGGAGGGTCATTCTAAGATCATTGTGCCAATTGGTATCAACTTCAGACTGTGTCTACCTTTGTACTAGATACAAATCCAAGAAACACTACCTTTACCTAAATCATCAAATTCCATCTATTTATTCCTTTTCCTTTAAAATTAAAAATAAAAACCATTTCCAGCAAAAAGAAAAAAAAAACTAGCACCACCACAACCATTTGCCTTAAGCTATATCTGGTAAGGGTACATGTTAATTTAAAGAAAGAATTGAAGAAAAAAAGAAAATGCAAAAAAGAAGGAAAGCTGTTGCGAAACCCTAGAGCCACCATTGCAGTCGCCATTATCCTTTGTCACCGATTTGCCCTCTAATCCACTCAGAATAACCGTCCAATCAAACCTAGCCCTAGCCACCATGAATCGAGACCAAAACCTTCCAAAATCGCCACAAACTTGAAACGCGTCACTGCCACGATCCATCGTTGACTGCCGCGCATCCAACCACATTACCACCACCATTCAACTTACCCTTGTTTGCTCTCTTTGGATCAACTTCTGCCACTCCGTCAACGGCCATAGGTTGCCAAAAAATTGAAACTCTAATCTTAGGTAATTACTACTTTGCCCTTTTGATTGAACTAGATATTAAATTATTGTTTTTTATTTTTTCCCTTTTAAAAAGAGAAAAAAAGAGAGAAAAAGAAAGAAAATTAAAAAAAGAGTGAAAAAGAAAATTGATTGAAATTAAGGTTAATTTTGATAAATTAGAAGATAATTAGTTATTCACATCGACATAAATTTCTCTGAATCCAATTATTGATTTTGATCAACTGTCAATATTTGATGAAGTTTTTGAAATCAAAGAGTATGATGAGTTAATAAACAACACAATCGAGTTATAATCCCTTAATTTAAATAAAGGTGATAATTATAAAAATTTTCAACATATGAAAAAGTGAGAGAATTTTTTTTGTTATAAATTATTTTGAGAGGTCGCATGAAAGATTTTGTTAAAAAAATTAATGATTGTGAAATTTATTTTTCTGTCATTGGAGTGATTGGATGGATATTGTGACTAAGACAGGAAAGTTCGAAGTTCATTGTTTTCATTGAAATATTATGTTGAAAATTTATTCTAGTTTATGCATAGAACAGTTTGAAGATGTTTTCAAATGTAAAGCATTTAATTATGTTTTGCAAAGATTCAATAATTGCCGAGCATGATGGGAATTTGAGGGCGAATTTTTTCAACCTGGGGAGGGGATGCAGCATGCCAAGACCAAGGATGATAGTATTCAAAGGAATTCTATTTCAATTGTGGTTTTATCAGATAATTAAAGCCTTACAATTTTAACATATGAATATTTAAGATTATATGATCACTATTGTCATTATGTTTATTTGTTATATTTTAGATAGGATTAGAATATCTATTTTAATTAGGACTATTTTTTTGTGTGTAAATTATATATGTTACTAAGTTCTTATAAATTGATAAATTCAAATTGAACGTTAAATAAAATTTTCAGGTAGAGAAATTTTTCTCTCAATTTTTAAATTCTTGGTATTTTTTAAAATAATCAACGAATTTTTAAAGTTTAATTTCTATTATTTTGAGTGAATCAACATATATTAAGAGGGTCGTTCTAAGATTGTTGCGCCACTAGGACATGAGCATATATTTATTTTTCTTTGCTACTATTAAGATGGATCGATATACTTCATCTAAATTATCATTATTCATTACCGTAAGCAAAACCTGTAAAAATGCTTAGCGAGACGCAAGAACTAGGGTTGTATTTGCATGTAGCCCTTGCCTCCTGATTTCTCCTTTGGGATTCACTCCTCTCATATGGCTTCGATTTATGACTTGTCCTCTCGAGCCCAGTCATAATGGGCCAGTTCTCAACCAACCCTCTGGTTTTCAACCCATTGCCATGCATAAATCTGAATGCTACTCAGTACAACTACAATTCTTTAAAAAGACAAAAAAAAAGAAGTGTTAGCATAATAAATATAAAGATTGAGAATTGGGTAGATGTAATGAGTTCAAGGAAACATTGAAGTTATCATAGCTTTCATCGGCCTTTTAGCTTAAACGAAAGTGTGTAACATTAAATATATGGAGTGAGAATTGGGTAAATGCCCATTATCTTCTCGTTGCCAAAATCAATATTGTAAGCCAATTGCAAATATTAGTAACATTTCGTGGTTTTAGGGAATTGCTTTCCCCATTGTCTCAGTGCATGATAAAACCTGGATATTGGTCCATAATTTAGGGTATGGAATTAGATACGTTGTCCTTTTGTTAACGACACATCAAATCAAAATAGATTGGACCAAATAAACTTAAATACATCAAGTGTTGTCTATAAATTAATTAGTTGTTTCAACCAAATTCGTGCTGAAATTGTGTTCAATTGTATTAAAAAAATCATTCTAGTAATAATATATATTTTTAAATTGTAAATAAAATACGTTTTAATGCTATTTTGATGCACACATACATACAAGAAAAAGCATATGTTCAGGTTCAATTTTTTCTATTTCTAGCCCGAGCATGGATTGGAGAGGTTTACACTTCATCATTCGATTCTTCAGAAAATGAGGAAGAATTTTGCATATGAAAGGGACAAATTTTTTCTAATGAAGTAATGGAGATAGATGGAAATGGGGAATGCTTGTGCCAAAACGACACGTTTTGTGGGGTCTTATTATTGGATCGATAAACAACAGTTAGCGAAGCAGCTTTATTTTATGGGACATGCATGTTTCCACATTCATAACTCTTTCTTTCTTTCTGTTTGTTGCTTCTTCGTTCATCCATTCAACATATATGAATTTTAACACTATAAAATTTCAAAGAACACCCATTTCTGTCTTGGTAATTTACATCACGATTACAAACTCAATATTGAATTATGAATCCATTTTCATGGTCCCGCTATACCTCAAACTTCCCAAGCCTTTTATATCACGATTACTACTTCTATGTTATTTGTTAAAGGGGATATATCATTTTGGTCCATAATTTTATGAATATATCAATTTAGTCCACACTTCTTTAATATATACCATGTTAGTTTTTGTAGGAATGTTTTTAATAATTTTTTATTACTATTTTTGTCCCTAAACAACTACCATTTTCATCTTTATAAGGATTAACATAGTATATATAGCACAAGTGAGGATTAAGTTAGTATATATCCATAAAATCAAGGATCAAAATGACATTTTTTTGGTTAAAATTTAGTGATTTAAAATTCAATTTGACTATGATCTTGAGTAGTAAACTAATAAAGAGACGACTCAAAATCGAAAATACAATGGACAGATGAGATTTGGAGCAAAATGGGGAGTTGGTCTTGTGGAGGGGCTCAAATGCATAAAGGGAACATTCTCTAGGCCTTGGGCCATGGCACCGACTTGACAATAGCTAGGCGTCGTAGCTCTAGGTTTCCTGTTTTGAGTATGTTTTGCCTTTTCTAAGCTAATTTTGGATTCCTTCATGCGTAAACTCTCATTCTCACTATATATAGGGTTTCTAAGGGTGTCTTAGAGCTTATATAAACCATTATAAGGCCATTAGGGTGACATGTATCAAAGAGAGAGCTTAGGGAGCGCCTGAGTGCTGAGTATGCGAGAAAGTGCTATATAGACCCTTAGAGAGCTTATTTTATTCGGTCTTTCTTGTAATCTCTTAAGTGATCTTTGTGATCATTTAGTGGTTCATTGGTAATCATTGAGTAGTAAAAGAAGTTAGGATCCCATGATCTATTGTGGACGTAAGTAATTTACTAAACTATGTGTATGGGTATCAGGACATGCTTTTCAGTTTGACACTCCTATAATATCAACTAAGCTACAACGTTAATACCTTTTCTAGACTCTATGCACAGTAAAAGACATAACTCATACCATAAGTAAGAACAGATAAGATCAACACACCAATAAAGATAAAGAAAACAAACTAATTAACAAAATACATAATATACGTGGTTTGGCCTATAAATGTCTACGTCTATGGAGGATCAGTGATCTAACTTCTTTTATTGATATAAAGCACTAAGTATATTTTTACTTCATCAATGATCCCACAATACTTATAATATTTTTTTATAGAGATCCCTAAGTATTTACCTTTGATCACCATGAATTTTTAAGATATCTTAATATCTCTTTATAAGAGATTTCTACAAGAAATACAAGAATAGATCGAGCATCTAAGCTAAAATTATTATGATGCTTATTTTGTTCACTTAAGAACCTAAAAAAAAAAAAATACTCCTATTAGGTTACACCTTAGTGTACCAAGTACTTAGTGCCTACATTTTAAAACTTTATATACTTGATCTTTTTTTTATGTTTAGTAAGGTTTATATAGTTAATAAAATACTCTTAAAAATCTTAAACCTAGTTGAAAAAAAAATTCTTACATTTAAGAGCCTTAATCCCATTTAAAATGTCAATTGAACTAAAACAAAAAATATCTATAAGTTATTACGTGAACAGTACCTCGTGATAAACAGTATCCATTAGTTGGCTTTCTGTTTTACTCATCTCTTATATACTTAATGTGTACTTAACTTCATAATAACTTTACTCTTAGCATATATATCTCAATTCTTTCACATACAAAATCGTTGAATCACCAATGTTCAATATTATATATATTATTGTGCCTTATATGTGTTTGATTGTTATATTTATTCGTGAATATGATTTTTTACAATTCTTGAATACTTGTAAATGACGACTTCTCCGTAAAAAATTCCAACATTATTGAACATGTTTAAGGTATTAAAAAGGGCAAAATAAATTCTTAAATTTTATTTAAGATAATTATAGTTTAGAATATTATGGAACCATTAACGTCAATTTGGCTGCTCAATTAAACCAAGAAGCGTCTAAATCAACTGATGCCCTAGCATAAGTAGAGCTCAAGAAAGAATCACCCTTTGTTCAAAACAAAGGGCAATTTGGTATCTTGCAAAAAGAAACAACTTAAACTTTGATCTCTTTACTTTGTTCTAATCCACGCATCTGTTACAACTTCAACCTTTGAGCTATAAATACAAAGAACTAACAAGCTGGTGAAATTGCACCGGCAAATTCAAACTACTCGAGCAAAATAAGGCAAAGAGAGAGATCAGGATGAGGTCTGCAACTGCAAGCAACTCAACAGCAACAGCTGGTGTTAATGGCGGAGGATTAGGGCCATGGACCTCTCCCATTCCTTACTTGTTTGGTGGCTTAGGCCTCATTCTGGGGCTCATCACCATTGCTCTGCTAATTCTAGCTTGCTCATATCGAAAATCATCTTCTGGTTCACCAACTCATCATCAGGCCGCTGAAGACAAATCAACAAATAATAAGCAAGAGAACATGCAGCCAGATATGGAGCCAAAAATCGTCGTGATCATGGCCGGAGACGACAACCCTAGTTACTTGGCCGAGCCTGTTTCTAGCTCTTACCGTCAGCAAACCGATGAACAAGTTTAATCTTTCTTTTAATAATTTATCCTCTGGGTTTCATATTATATATATTTGTTACATTAATATCATATATCCATTTTAGGCCTTATAATTGGTTGTTGGATTATGCGGGAAATATGTAAATTCATGATGAGTGTAAAACGGGATAAAATTTCTATATATAAATAGATCTGTTGATTAATTTCTTCCCTTTCTTTTCCTGTTTCATTCCAGTAATTTTAGTTCCAATTTGTTCATAATAAACAGATTCAACTTTAATCTTCAATATTTTGTATGCTTTAAGATCAATAATTCATTCCTCCTTAACTTCTGCTTGTAGTAGGACAAAGATTGCTTGTAGTAGAAAAATTAGTAATACATACAGAGAAGTGAAGGTAAAGAAGCAAGAAGATCTTCGAATATATATGTTTTTGTTTTTGTTTCTCATTTGTAAGTGATAATTTTTTTTTTTTGTTTTCTCAGTTACAGTGATATCAAAGTTATTGTGACTTCAAAACTGTAACACCTCTATATTAATTCGACCTTAAACAAAAATGAAGAAAAACACCCCAAAACAAAACGGAAAAAATGTTGAAGATTTTGCCACCAAACTTGTCCAAATAATAATTTCATTCGTCTCTGTTGGGGCAAGCATATAGAGAGACCCTTGTTTTCTAGAGGACCACATAGGTCAATGTTTCATGACTAGATTATCGAGCTTTATTGTTTTTGTTAGATCAATCTCAATTACATCATATAATCATAAATGTTTGAACAACGGTGATATTCTTAAGTCTTACCCTTTTGATTGAAAGGAATCAACCAAGTTTATTACCGACACTATTTAATTTCTTGGTGGATATTATATCATTTTCAACATATGTTATACTTTGAACATCTTTATTTTGACATGTGCACCTTATTATATATTCATAGGTAATTAAAATAGTAATAATACACTTGATAGTAAAATAATACAAATTTTAAAATTATCAATTATATCATTTTATCACTAAATAATTATTTGACATATCATTTGAGTAGAAAAAATTTAGGATATCATTTGAAAAGTATAGTATTATCCTAATTAAAATATTTTGTAATCTCAAAATTGGGTTTGCCTAAAAATTCTTGAATCCCAATCTGTCTCATATATGATAAACTGTAAACATCTATTTGGAATTTCGTCTACCTCCCACCTTAGTGTAGTCAATCACCATTACTATTACTATTGTAAGGGATATAAACAATTTGGAAATAAGGAAAGTGGGAGAAAACCTAATTAATAAATATAAAATAAGCTTGACTTACCGTTTCAAATACGACTTAAGAAGTCTTCAATTATTCCTACTAATTAGCACTAAAATAAGTCCTTTATTGAATTATATAATTGCCATTGGAGCATATAATGAATTAGCCAACAATATTTGACAGAAGGGTTGAAAGCTGTGTCTCATCTTCTGTATTAGATTAGGTTTTATGGACGTGGTGGCTCGGAAATGTGTTTTAGGTACTGTTAATAATGGGAGACGGAGAAAATTTTGAAGGGTTAGTGAAGAAATGGACAGAAGAGTAAGTAAAAGTAGTTCAATGGGGAGTAGTTTTCTCTTTTCTGAAATATACGTGCAAGCAAAAGTAGTCCAATGGAAAGTGCTTTTTTCACATCAACTTTCCTTCAGTGGGAGACATTTGATGATGGTAAGATCATTTCCAATAACTTTAGCAAAACTCACACATTCAACATTGTTGTTTAATTTCTCATGGAAGTTGCTAGAAATTGACCTTAATTATTACTTTCATCTTTAATATTATTCACTCTTTAATTAGAATCCATTCATCCAAGTTGGCAGCATCGTTAAAATTCAAATAATTTATATGTATCAATTTTTAGCTACAAGCTTTACTTCGCCAGATTCGAACTTAAATATCAATATTGTGCTCTTACTTAATATTTTAAATTTGAATAATATTATATACATAATTTAAATCATAAAATTAACTCATATTATTTGACATAATATGATAAGATTGTTAAATTATTATCGCGATATGTATTTTATTTATTGTTTTATTTTTTTATATTTATTCTTTCTATCATATTATATCATGTGAGATAATATAAATTAATTTTAGATGATTAAATTGTACATAAAATTATTGTTTAAGTATTTATGTCAAATGATATCATCAATATGTTTTATCAATATATTTTATTTTATTTTATATTTTATATTTATCCTTCCAACTATGTTATGCTAGACAATGGCGGCTAAACCGTTAGGCAATCTTTAACAATTGCCTAAGGTCTATCCTAAAATTAAGGCTTCATATTAATTCTGTTAAAATTTTATACTTCATGTTGATTGTATTAAATTTTTTTTCTCATAAATTAAGGCCCCGTCTTGCTTAAAATTTTATCACCCTATATTAAGGTCTTATCTTCAATTATAATTTTATTAAAATTTTCTCATATATAAAAATCAAATATTTCTTGTTGTAATAATAACTTAATTAACTTAAACATTTATTAATATTTAGCTAACTATTTTTCCAAAGTTTAAAAATCAAATTTTATATTGATAACTTTACTTTGTGTGTAATATCTTCTCCAATTTTTTATGTTAAAAGTAATTTCTTTCTTCTAACTAAGTCATCTCTTAGGTAATTCTTTAAATTATATTTGAATTTAACAAAAAAAATGTAATTAACATTTCTCAAGAAATTTTTTCTCTAAACCAAAAAGAGCCAAACTCTAGCTGCCAACCCAACTATCTTTTCTCACTGGAGAGGAGGCCTTAGCATCCTCTATAAGGGATTTAAAAATGCAGCATCCCTTTCTTTGTTTGTTTTTATTTTGTTTATTTTTCCATTCGACGATCTGGTTACTAAAATCTGTCGTGCTTTGTTGGCCACCTCCGTGCTCCTCAGTCGTTGCCAAGCCTAGCCTATCGTCTTTGATCGAAATCTACTGGGTTGAGTTCCATCAATTTGCTTTCCGACTCGAGTTCCTTCGACTAGCCTATTGTCTTTGACTGATCTCCATTAGTTCGTGATTCACGTAGCCATTAAGCCGTTGTCGAGTTCCGTCAACTTCTCCTGCGGCTCTTGGCTTTATGTCGAGCTACTAGGATCCTACAGTGTATGCTTGGCTTCCAATTAGGCTTGGCTCTGTTTTGCCAGTTTCGCTGGGCCTTTCCCAGACTTACCCTCAGTCTCACTATATAGCCAGTCGATGGAAGCCATCGCCGCTTCTATCCTCTCCATCGAGCTGTTTGTGATCGTCGGAGTTTACTCGAGCTTCTGCTAGTTTCTCCCAGCCTTCACCGGCCAGACGGCGATCCATTGAAGTTTTTAGAGGTGTTTTGTCTTCTATTTTTATTTCTAAAATACAATATTTCCTATTTAGGATTAGATAATTCCCTTCTCTAAGCGGTCTGTATCTCTCTTTTTCAAGAGGTCTGTGTTCTATTTTTTTGGAAGGGTATGTATTCTCCTTTTTATTTTGGAAGGCATTTTTATTTTTTGAAAGAACCTGTGCTCTCCTTTTTTAAAAAGGTCGCTCTTCTCCAATATAGAGATGATTTCTGCTCTTCGAGACTTGGTTTTGGAAGACGTCAGTGTGTACTAATTATATTTTGTCTTGGTAATCTTGTGATTATAATATCAAAAAGTCCTATGATGTATATTTTTATGTTCATCAATGATATTATATTAATATTTAAAAAAAAATGTAAAAAAGCATTAACTTTTTAAAAACCTCTATAAAGTTTATGTACATCAAATCTTATCTAAATTAATAGTAGTGTAAATTTTAAATTTTACTTCCAAAAAATGGAACAAATTTAAAGTAAAATATTTATTGTGAAATTTTAATTATTTTTTAAAAATTAAAAATATAAAAAGTCTAATTTTTAATTTTGCTTAAGGCTTCTAATTGTTTAGATTCAACATTAATGTCACGTCAGATAGTATAAATTAATTAAAATAATTAGTTTGTATATATAATACTATTACTTAAGTTTTTATGTCAAACAATATGATCTATTTTGTTTAAATGGCTATATGTGCATGAAAGCATCACTATAGTGGCATTGGCACTGAAAGATGCTAATGAATCAAATCAAATCTAATATCTGCTCCATGGCCTTCTAATAAATTCCAAGAACACAAATCAAATCCAAAACAAAAGTATTACCTAGATAGATTCTAATCTCCTCACTATTTCTATTGCATAGGCTAATTTTTTTTTATGTGGTTTTACTTCTTTACATATGATTCTTCTATTTATTTTTTTATTGGGGGCAGATATTAATTATATATCTAAGAGTAAACAAAAGAGAATCTAACTAGATATCAGTGGCTGATGTGATGAGATTACTTTCATGCCTTGCCCATATCCATATCCTGAAAATTAAAAACATCTTTTCTTTCACTTTATTAGGAGATATGAGTACTTTTGCTGATTAAGAATTTTCAAACAAGATGTTTCATGAAGTTTTTGCATATTCTAATTTTTCTTTGTATTAACTCCATTTCTAAAGAATATTATTTTTCTATATATTGCCCCTTTTTCTTTTTGTCAAAGGGATTTGTACCTTCACTTGTTAAATAAAAATCAACATGAAGTGATTCTTGGAGAAGTAGTGAATCTGAAGAAGCCTTCAGTGACATTCTAGCTATAATTACTTCACTAAAATCCGATTCCCATAATTATATTGGGCAACAAGTGATGAGAATGTCAAAGTTGTGATACACATTGGTTGCAAGTTAATGGCATATTTATTCTTTCTCTGTTTGCACTGCATGTTCTTTTTTTCTTTTCTTTTTTTGTTTATATAAATTCTTTTTGTCTTGTGTGCTTTAAAAATATTATTATCAGCAAAGTATCCTATAAACTATCTCTAAATTTAATTGATGACCCTTGTATGATTGAAACTTCAAATTGCCGCATGCAATTTCTCTCCATAGATTGACCCTTCACATTGATAGACGGCCAAAGGTCATTTGTCAATTCATCATATTCATTGAAGGTTTTTTTTTTCTCAATCAATCTACAAAAGCGAGAGAAACTTATATATAATAAGAATTTTGTTTGAAGAACCAGTATCAAAGATCACTTTCATTGATTTTATTACTTAGTGTGGAATCGGATAGATAAAATGATTAATGTAGTAAAATAGAAGTTCTTTATTTTTGCAAAGGAAAGTTTGCATACTATAAAGATGTTCTTTAGTTTGCGATCATAGAAACCAATTTTGTATTAAGAACAAAAAAATTATAGAAGATGGATAAATTATAAACCCATGATATCTGGAGATGAGCTACAAATCACACGAGTAGAACATGCAAAAAGCCAAGTAAGGCATGCAAAAAGCCAAGGGAATGGGCTTATTCATTCCGATTTCTGTAAATACTTCTGTGTAAATATCTCCCTCAGCCTCAGTCTAAAAAGCTCCTGCCCTTTTTGTGGGCTCTCAATGATCAAATTATTCTAAATATAACACAATTATTGGTGACCTTAAAGAAAGAAATTAGATTTTTACGTTTAATAACAAATAATATCGCATCTCATATTATAAGAAACTAATATGTTATTTGTTAACTAAGAAAGTAAAAGAAAATTTGAGAGAAAACAAAAATTTTCAATTTTCTTTATATATATATATATATATAATAAGAAGTACTATAATGGTATGCATACAAAGAGAATGATAGAGGTATATAAAAACTTGTTATAAATAGAAAATACATAACAGACGTTTTGGCAGGAAAGTCAACTTGCGTAACAACTTGAAAGTAACTGTTGACTCAACTTAATTGCTTGCAAAACTGACTCAAATCATCCTTAAAGCACCTGCTGACTCAGCTTCATTGACCATCATTGACTTAATTCCTTAATATTCCCCTTCAAATACAAGGTCAAAGAGATACATTAAGTTTGGTTCAAAGATAAGCAAACTAAGATATTGACAATGTCCAAAACTCAGCCTCAATGTTGAATCTGCTGGAAGATATAAGTATTTCAAATAAACTAATGTATTTCAAAGGTTAGAGTAGAAGTAAAAAATCAAGAAGAAAAGAGAAGGAAGATAAAAAGAAAAAGGCACTCATGTAGTTACATGCTTGAGTGCCGCGGCGCTAGAAATAGGCATTATGGTGCCCTGATGGGTAACAGCACTTCTGTTTTATTGAGCACCATGATGCCGAGGTTTAGAGATGTAACCCTTGAAAGAGTCACTAATCTTTCTCAAAGTGAAGAAAAAATGAGTAAGATGTTTTTTTTAGCAGAGCTGATATTATTCACACACTGGTTTTGAAAGAGTATAGGGATCATTTCATTTATACAAGATTGTCCTAAATAAAAAAGGAATGAGAATAAATTATATTCTAAAATAGTCATAGGATTTAATTTTTTAAATAAACAAGAAAGAGCAACAATACGTTGCTTTGGTAATTATTGGTAAGGTTCATAAAATCTCTTGAAGGTGTCCTTCCATGAAAGGAGTTTTCTAAAATCGGATGACTTGAAGTCTTTCCTTTTGAGGATTTGAACAGTTGTTGTTTACTCCATTTGATTTCGGACACGTGATTTGGTAGACTCCTTTCATGGAATTCTTACTGGCATTCGATGGTTATTGCTTACTTTTTTTTATTTATTTCAAACACGTGAATTGGTGGTCTCCTCACATGGGATTCTTGCTGGCATTAGGTGGACTCCTCACATGTTTGAAATTTTCTTTTGAAGATTTGGACAGTTGTTGCTTACTTCCTTTAATTTCGAACATGTGATTTGGTAGACTCCTTTCATGGAATTCTTACTGGCATTCAATGGACTCCTCACATGGTTGGGATTTTTGCTGGCTTTTATTGGAAAGGTCTTCTATTTCATATGCCCACCTCAAGCTTGGCTGTGCAATAGAGTGGATGCCAAGCTTGTTACATAAGTTATAAAATACAATCTTACTTAATGGTTTAGTGAGAATGTCAGCAACTTGACGAGTGGTTGGTATGTACTTTGTGCGTAAGGTTTCAATTGTGACTTTTTCTTGCACAAAGTGAACATCTAATTCGATATGCTTGGTACGAGCATGGAATACGGGGTTCTTGGTCATATGAAGTGCACTCATGTTATCACAGAGTAATAAAGGAGTTTTAAAGATAGGGATTCTGATTTCTTTCAGCAAATGTGTTATCTAAATAAGTTTGATTGTGATGAAAGCAAGAGATCGATATTCGGCTTTAGTGCTAGACCTTGCTACAGTTGTTTGACGCATTGAGCTCCAAGAAATACAATTTGCACCAAGATAGACACAGAACCCTGTCGTGCTTCGTCGAGTAGTGGTGCAACCTGCCTAATCAAAATAAAAAAAAACCATAAAGGGTTAGTGAGGACTGAGATAAATACTAATTCCATTGTTCGCGGTTCCTTTTAGGTATTATAGAATGTGTTTTACGTCCTTTAGGTTATTCTTTGTTGGAGTTTAGAAATGTTGACAAGCTTTGTTGACGACATAGGTAATATTTGGTTGAGTAAATGTGAGATATTGAAAACTTTCAACAAGTGCTTGGTACTGAGTTACATCTATCAATTCATTTCCATTTGTTTGTTGATTATGTTTAAGTGTCATCGGGATACGAATCAAAGAACACTGGTCCATGTGTGCCTTTTGAAGTAGATCCCTTGTATATTTTGTTTGAGATAGAAATATCCCTTTGATGGTGTGTTGTACTTCAATGCCTAAGAAATAGTAAAGTTTGCCAAGATCTTTTAGAGCAAAATTTGTGTTAGGGTATAGATGAGTGTCTCAATTTTATGAGGGTTACTTCCTGCAAGAATAACATCATCAACATATATTAGTAATAACGTAATGTCAACATTTTGGTGAAGTATGAACAATGAGCTGTCTACTTTCATTCCTTTGAAACCGAGGCCAAGTAAGGCTTGTGATAAGCATTCAAACCAAGCTCGTGGAGCTTGTTTTAAGCCATAGAGAGATTTATGTAACTTATATACAAAGTGAGGTTTTGTAGGATCTTTAAAGCTTAGCGGTTTTTCTATGTAGACGGTTAATTTTAAAGTTCCACGTAAGAAGGCATTACAAACATCAAGTTGTCACATTGTCCATTTTTTACTAACAGCGATGGCAAGGACGAGTCTAATAGTTGACGGTTTAATGACGAGACTAAAATTTTCATCAAAGTCTATTCCATGAATTTGGTTAAAACCTCTGGCTACTAATCATGCTTTAAGACTATCTAGGGTTCTATCTTTTTTGAATTTTGTTTTGTAGATCCATTTTGAGCCTATAACATGGGCGTTCACTGGTCAAGGTACTAAGGTCCATGTGTTATTATCATGTAGGCTTGGATTTCTTCTTTCATTGCTTGAACCCACGCTTAACTTTTTAGAGCTGTCTTGAGGGTTTTTGGTTCCCTAATCTCAGCGGTGTGAAGAGCTATATGAGGATTTGCTTTAAGTTTATTCCTTGTTATCCTAGAGTGTTTATTTGTGATTGATGGTGTATGTTCTAGTGGTACTACAACTAAATTATCGGTGATGTTGGTGGTTGAAGGAGATTAGATGGCTGAAGGTGTGTTATGAATAGGAAATTCTATAACTAAGTCGTTTGTAATATTATTAATAGGTTTTGAATCTTTGTCGTTATTTGAATTCAAATTTTCTCTTTGTCCTATTTGTAAATTTGTGTTGAGCTGCTGGTGTAATTCGGTTGAAATTGTATTTGATGTAGTTTTTAAAGTTTGAGAGGATTTGGCTTCGATATTAACCAACGTACTGTTACCTTGAGGTAGGCGAGGAAGTGATGGACTATTTGTATTTGTGTTGGTTCCTAGAATTGGAATAAAGCTAGGGGTTACATTATTTATGCCTTGGGACTATTTTTCTTGTGCTGAAACGTTTGTGTCTTTATCTAAAAAATTAATTATACTAGGTAGAGTGCATTGCATTGGTGAACCTTCATTTTTGTGTTGCGTTCTTGTTGTTTGAGTGCTCCATTCTTTATGATAGGGGAAGGTAGACATAGTGCTTTCTTCCTGTATAATAGAAAAGGTAGTTAGATTCTTGAAAGGAAATATTGTTTCATCAAAAACTAAATGCCTTGAAATGTAGACCCTCTTTGTTTTTGGATGTAAGCATTTGTATCCTTTATGCAACTAACTATACCCTATAAATACACAATAATATATTTTCTTTTCAAATTTATTTTTGTTGTAATTTCAAAGATAAGGGAAACATCTATCATCAATGAGTTTTAAGAATTAATGATTTGGTGATTTATTATAAAGTTTTTATATGGACTATCATGATGAGTAGATGCTAGTGGTAATCGATTTATGATAAATGTTGTTGCAAGAAAAATGTCAACTCATAATTTCATAGGTAAAGATGCATGAAACATCATAGTCAATGTAGTTTCTGTTATATGTCTATGTTTACGTTCTGCCACACTATTTTGTTGCAGTGTATGGGGCAAGACAACTGTCTTTGTATACCATAATCTTTAAGATGCTTAACAAAAGAGTTTGAAGTGAACTCAGTGCCTCTATCGCTCTGAAATTTTTTTATTTTGCGAGAGAATTGATTTTCAACATGTTTCTAAAATTTCACAAAGCATTTAAAAAAGTTAGATTTATATTTTAATGAAAATAACCATACAAATCTTGAAAAATCATTAACAAATATCACATAGAAATGAAACTTTTGGGTTGATGTTATGGGTGCCAGACCCCAAAGATCACAATGAATTTTATCAATAGAAAATTTTGAAATTTTATTGGAAATAGAAAATGGTTTCTTACAACTTTTTCCTAATCGACAAGAGACACAAATACTTGTATCTTTTGTTAAATTTTGGAAGTTAATACATTTTTTATTTTTTAAAACTTGTAACATCTTAAAATTGGCATGACCAAGCCGGATATGCCAAACTTTGAAGTCTTTCAAACTTTCCTTTATTGATGCTAGAGCTAATTACTTGTCGTCTTCCAATGTAAACAACTTTTCGTGCCTATGCCCTTTGGCTAGAACCTAATTCTGTTGATTTTTAACAAAAAAACCCATTAGCATTAAACTTAAATGAACATAAATTATCATCAATATGTTGTCTGACAGATAATAATTTTTTTCTTAATTTAGGTATGACTAGTATTTTATTTAATTTCCCCTTGTGGAGTATATAAAATTGTTTTTCCTATGTGAGTAATTTTTAAACTTTCTCCATTACCAACAAAATCTCAATCAGGTTCTTTATAGGGTACAACTTGATTGAGTTTACCTGGAGTGTTTACCATGTGAGAAGTGGCTCCGAAATCAACATAAAACTGTTCCATTTCTTCAGCTATTTATGCTTGGGGGTCATCTTCTTCAGCCAAGTCATATCGGTACCAACATCTTAGTGCTGAGTGTTTACGCCTTTTGCAAATTTGACACACAATATTTTCCTTTTCACAATTCTCAACTTCACCATTTGCAGCCTTTTGCGAATTTGGAGTTTGTTTGGATTGTGGTACCTTGTTGTGGTCGAAGGGCTATTGATAACTTTGCCCATTACCTTGATAGGTTTGTGAATTGGGTTGTCAGCCATGATGTTTTAAAAACACATCTTGTCCTCGATTTGCTTGCCTTCCTCCTATTTAATTTCTGCTGCGACTTCTTTGGGTCAACAAAGCTTGATTGATATTGATTCTTTCTTCTTCTTCTGCTGATAAAATCACGGTTTTCTCATGGTTATGTTAGGTATACAAAAATTGCTTTAGAGTTGGATGAGGGGGCTTTGCCAACTTAGCTGTTTTGAAGTCAAAATATTTTGGTCCTAATGCTTTTGCAAGTTGGAACATTTGATCCTCTTCATTGATTGGTTTACCAATTGCTTGTAAATTGTTGCATATTTCCTTGAATTGTTTGAGGAATTCTTTAAGTGTTTTTTTATCCTTTTTCTAGAGAATAAAAGCTATCTTTTAACCAACTCTCTCTTCCCTTGGTGGTCGGCAATATATGTTCTTCAACTGCAAGCCAAACTTCTCGAGCTATTTTTAAGCCCATGGTTATGCTTTGCACTTCTTCTATCATCGTGTTCATAAGCCATGCCATAAGGAGACCATCATTTGTTTTCCATGAAACAAACTCAGGATTGATCACTTCTCTCTCATTTTCCTTTACCACTTTGGATGGAATCTTTGTTTCTCTCAAATGATACTGAATGTCAAGACTGTGTATAAGTGAAAGAGCCTGATATTGCCACAAAAGGTAGTTATTTGGTGTGAGTTTAAAGGATATCAAACTTGCACATTGGTGAAAGGTTTGGAGAGACAGAACTGGTTCAGCTTATGTTCCAGAATTTGAACTATGGCTCATTGTTGGCTCTGATACCATTAAGAAAAAAAGAGTAAGATGTTGTTCTTAGTAGAGCTAATATTATTCACACAATAGTTTTGAAAGAGTACAGGGATGATTTCATTTATACAACATTGTCATAAATAGAAAAGGAATGAGAATAAATTATATTCTAAAATAGTTAAAGGATTTAATTTTTTAAATAAACAAGAAAGAGCAACAATACATTGCTTTGGTGACCGTTGGTAAAGTTCATAAAATCTCTGGAAGGTGTCATTCCATGAAAGGGGTTTTCCAAAATCGGATAATTTGAAGTCTTTCCTTTTGAGGATTCGGACAGTTGTTGCTTACTCCATTTGATTTCGGACACGTGATTTGGTGGACTTCTTTCATGGAATTCTTGCTAGCATTCGATGGTTATTGCTTACTTTTTTTTTATTTCAGACATGTGAATTGATGGTCTCCTTACATGGGATTCTTGCTGGCATTCGATGGACTCCTTACATGTTTGGAATTTTCTTTTGAAGATTCAGATAGTTGTTGCTTACTTCCTTTGATTTCGGACACGTGATTTGGTGGACTCTTTTTATGGAATTCTTGTTGACATTCGGTGGACTACTCACATGATTGGGATTTTTGTTGGCTTTTATTGGAAAAGTCTTCTATTTCATCTCAAAGGTTGTAACCTTTTAAAGAAGTGTTATGTCTCCCCAGAGAGACATCTCACCTATGACCTTTATATAATGCAAGTACATCTTATTTAAATGATAACAAGAAATCTCTTTTTTGATTCACAAATTTTGCTACTAATTAACTCTTTCTTAAAATTCTTACTTGTAGTCCAAGGAAATTGCATATAGCATGCACTATTATAATTTCAATTTTCCATTGAATTCTGAAAATTATACTACCATACAAATCACTTTTACACCTTGATTATTATCATTGTGGGGGTAGAAATGGTTTGAAGGACAATGTATTTGCACGCCTTGACATCTATTAAAGTTATGTCTATACACTTACTAATTAATCAACATTCTTAAAACTATATACTTTATGGATGCAACTAGTGATTCTTCATTGTTGACTATAGCCAAAACATTATCTAAGACTACCAAAATTCTTTTATTTGATAGGAAGCACTTTAAGAGATGACAAGATCGTATGTTTGACACCTTAGATGTGATGGGCAAGGTAGAGTATATATTACAACCTCCTCCAAACATCAATGCAGAAAATTACAAGGATGAATTTCACAAATGAAAAAGAAAATAAGGTATGTCGAAATACTATTCTTTACACTCTATCTAAATGAGTTATATGATGTTTATTATACATATAAAGATGCATCTAAAATTTAGACACAATTAAATAAGATATATGTCATTGAAGATGTTGGTACCCAAAAGTATGTAATTGTAAATTTTCTAGACTTTAAAATCTCTGTGAAAAAAGATGTGACTACTCAAATATATAATTTTCATCTCATGATAAATAATTTAAAAAAAAAAGGATTGCTCTATCTGAATCTTTTGTTGCTAGTTGCTTAATTGAGAAATTACCAGATTCTTAAAAAGATTACAAGAAAAGTAACAAGCATAAAAAGAAATATTTGAAGTTGGATGATTCTATAGTGCATATTAGGATTGAAGAAAATAATCGCAATTAGGAGAATAATGAGAGGCCAAGAAAAGTGTTTCCAACGCCAATTTAGTTGAGATTGATATTAATCCAAGTGAGAAGTATTCTAAAACCACAAATAAATCATACCTTAAGAGTTCAAAGCCCTCATTAGAAAAGAATGATAATTGCTTTGTTTGTGATAAAAGTGGTTACTTTACTTATCAATGCAAGTATAGAAAAAAGATATAAGAAGGAAAACAAAGCTCATAATCCCAATTTAGTTAAGAGAGATGATATAATAGTTGTTGTTGTGGTTTCTCAATTGAACATAATTGCAAATAGCAACAAAAAGTAGGTCATAAACTTTAAAGCCATAAGACATATATACGGTGATAAAAGTCCATTCCATATCTATGTTCAAGCAAGAGAATGAAAAAAATAAGTTTATCTCGGTGATTCTCATTCTGCATATGTGGTAAGAAAAGAGAAAATTCTTCTCAAGTTAACTTTTAGAAAATCTCTTGGTTTAAATAATGTGTTATATGTTCCAAATATTAAATACTATCTTATTTCAGTATTTATGATTTGTAAGGCAAATGTAAAAGTCTCATTTGAAGGAGAAAAAGTTATAAGATTAAGGATGGGACATTTGTTGGAAATGAATATTCTTCCAATGATTTGTTCAAACTCAATATACTTGATACATTTATTAATGAAAGTATTTTTTCAGTTTATATTGTTGAGTCTTTTGATATATGGCATGATGGACTAGGTCACTTGAATTATCTTTATACAAGAAAAATGAAAAGAGTTAGTTTACTTCTTAATATGAGCCTAGATTGTATTCATAAATGTGATGTGCATGTGAATGGAAAGTCCACTTAGAAAAATTATAAACCAATAACGCTTAAAGAAATTAAATTACTCAATTTAATTCATAGTGATACTGGTGATCTTAAATTGTTATGATCGGGGAAAAAAAAGGGTTTTACATAACCTTTATAGATGATTTCTCAAGATATACTAAAATATATCTATTGAGAAATAAAGATGAGTTATATAATAAGTTCTTAATCTATAAATAAGAAATTGAGAATTAATTTAGGAGAAAAATCAAAAGATTAAGAACTGCGATGAGAGAATATGTGTAAAAACTGTTTAGTTTCTATTATGAGGACAATGAAATTATATATGAAGTTGTACCTCTATATTCTTTTGAATCAAATGGAATGGCTGAGAGAAAAAATAGAACATCGAAAGATATAATGAATTGTATATTAATAAATTTTGGGGCACTTATGAAGTTGTGGAGGGAAGCAATTTTGACTGCTTACCACATACAAAATATAATTCTATTCAAGAAAACTAGAATTACACTTTATGAGTTACGGAAAGGTTATGAACCTAACTTATCATATCTTAAAGTGTGGAGGTGTTTTGTCAAAGTCTTGATTCATGATCCTAAAATAAAAAGAATAAGACCTAATGTAATTAATTATATGTTTATAGTAAAATAGTGTTGCCTATAGATTCTTGGTATTAAAGAATACATATGATATATTTGATGCGAACAATATAATAGAATCTAAAAATGCAAAATTCTTTGAAACTATTTTTCCTAAGAAAACTAAACCAGAGAAAACATGGACTCATTTAAAGGTATAAAATAATCCTCTAGAAAACCCTAATAATGAATTTAGAAGAAGTAAAAGAATGAGAAAAGCTACAGATTTTGGTAATGACTTTTATGTCTTTCTCATGGAAGAGGACCCTCAAACTTATAAAGAGGTTATGTCCTGTTATGATGCTTCTTTATGGAGTGAGGCTGTTAATTATGAAACCAACTCCATTATGAGTAATTATGTATGGCAAATGGTTGATTTTCCTTATGGAGTCTCATTAGTTGTAAATGGATATTCAAAAAGAAAATAAGGGCTAATGGTTCAGTTAAAAAATATAATGCAAGATTGGTTGCCAAATGTTTCACATAAAAGAATGACTTAGATTACTTTGATACATATGCACTTGTAACTAGAATTACATCCATTAAAATCTCTATTGCATTGGTTGCAATTCATGATTTACACATACATCAAATGTATATAAAAACTGCCTTTCTAAATGGAGATTTAGGAGACGATATTTACATGGGACAATCGCTAGGTTGTGTGAGTGTTGGTACAGAGTATAAAGTATGTAAACTTGTAAAATATTTATATGGTTTGAAATAAGCAACGAAACAGTGACATGCTTATATTCAGTCATAATATGAAAGTAATAAATAAGATTAAAAAAAATTTATCGACTAAGTTTGATATGAAAGTAGCGGACGTAATTCTTGGGATTAAGATAATGAAAACATCTAATTGGCTCACTTTATCATAAAAATACTTGTAAACAAGTTCTTAAAGAGGTTTGGGTATGTTGCATGCAAATCGATGGTAACACCTTATGATGCTAGTATTAAACTTAGTAAGAATATTGAGAATAGTAAAAATCAAATCCGTTATGCATAAATTATTGGTAGTCTCATGTATTTAATAAATAATACTAGGCCTGATATAACATATACAGTAGGGAGACTGAATACATATACTGAGAATCTAGGAAATAAGCATTGAAGTGCTTTAAATAGAGTTGTAAAATATTTAATAGGCATTAATAATTATGGACTCAGTTATGGTAGATTACAACTTGTACTAGAAAGATATTATGATGTAAATTGGATCTTTGAATCCAATAAGGTTAAGTCTACTAGTGGATTTGTATTCACCTTATGTGGAGGTGCTGTGTGTTAGAAATCCACTAAATAAACCTGTATAGCATAATCTACAATGGAATTTGAGTTGATAACTTTAAAAAAGGGTTGTTTTAAAGTTGAGAACACTTATAACAGATCTTCTCATTAACTCTCACTCTTCTATATCTATTTCAATCAATTGTGATTGTTTAACTGCCATTACTAGAGCAAAAAGTAAGATCTATAATGAAAAAAGTAGATATATTCATCTAAGACATGGTATAATTAATCAACTACTAGAATCTGAAGTGGTAAACTTAGATTATGTGAGGTCACAGATGAATTTAGCTAATCCTCTAACTAAACCAGTAAATAGAAGATTAGTAGAATATACATCAAAGGAGATGAGACTTCTGCCTAGAGCATAAGGCAAGAGTGATGGTAACCATATATATGTGATTGATAATCCAATGAAGTAGGTTCATAAGGATAAGAATAAGTCATTTATTGTCTCATTGTACTATCGATGATACATTGTGAGTCTTTTCCCTAAGGCATGTTAGTATATTTGTAGTAGGGAAAAGATGAGTTATACTCTTAATGAACTCCATAGTCTATAATTATATATTGGTGTGTTATCCTGTAGAACACACTTGATGGAGTGCCGCCTATATAAATGTGAAATTGGGTCGGTTCTTATAAGAGCAAGAAATGCATCTCTAGAGCACTCATGAAACCAGGAATGCACAGGGATATTAAAGTGTTAAACTATAGGATAAAAACAAATTACTAGAGAATTTAACTTGATTATTCAATCATCTATTTTAAACCAAAGAAATTAAGGTTAATAGAAACTTGGTTTTACCTAGTTTTTGTAAAATATAGTTACTTGTTCAATGGTTGGTTTATAACGTGGAAAAGTATAAATCCATATAAGTTAAATTCTACTTTGATTTGATTACTTAGTTTACTTGAAATATGAAGGAAATTGTTGGAATTTATAAGAGTATTTCAAATAAACTAATGTATTTCAAATGCCAAAGTAAAGTGAAAGAATCAAGAAGAAAATAGAAAGAAGATAGAAGGAAAAAAGCACTCAAGCATATAACTGCTTAAGCATAGTGGCGCTAGAAATAGGCGCCACGACACCTTGACGGGTAACAGTATTTTTGTTTTGTTGAGCGCCGTGGCGCCGAGGTCTACAGATGTGACCCTTAAAAAAGTCACTAATCTTTCCCAAAGGTTATGGCCTTTTAAAGAGGTGTTGTGTCTCTCTAAAGAAACATCTCACCTCAATATAATGTAGGCACATCTCATTTGAAAGATAACAAGAAATCTCATTCTCTTTTATTAACAAATTTCTCTATACATCAATTCTTTCTCAAGGTTCTTACTTATTTTCTAAGGAAATTACATGTAGTGTACACTTCAATTTGTCATTGAATCTTAAATATTATACTACCATACAAACCCTTTTTGCACCTTAATTATTATCATTGTGGGGGAGTAAAAATAATTTTAAGGATAGTGTATTTGCTTGCCTTGACATTCATTAAAGTTATGTCTATAGACCCACTAATTAATCAACAGGATCTAGCAATAATCTATCACTTTTTTTATAATCAGGAGACTAAGTTATCACCCAAATAAATGTAATAGTCACCAATGATTTCTTGTTAACTGTGTGACTGCCACAATCAACACCAGAATATCTAGTAAGCATAAAGTCCCTTATTTTGACAAACTCAAGACCTTAATAGTATGTGCCTTTAAGATTTTTAAGCACTATTTTACAAGCTTGCCACTGTTTAATAGTTGGAGAGGCGAAAAACTAATTAAGTTTATGCACTGAATAAGATAATTCAAGCTTAGTAAAAGTGATATATTGTAATACACCAATTATGTTTCTATACAAAATAAAATCATGAAAATCTTCATAGTGTCCTTGGTACAGTTTGTGGTCTATATAAAATCATGAAAATCTTTAGTCTTTTTAGTACAAATTGTGTTATGTACTCATTAGAGTATTACAAGCTTTACATTCACACATGTTAACTCTCTTAAGCAAGTCAACAATGTTTTTAGCTTAAGAGAGATAATCTGGAAGCTATAGTGAAAAGTTCAATGCCTACAAAGTAATTAATGTGGCACATAAGTCTTTTAGAGAAAATTAGTACTAAGCTTTTGAATAACAAGCTCAAGCTGGAAGAAACAACTCCAATAACATTAATTCCATCCATATAGATCAGAACGAGAATAAAATCTTCATGATTCTTTATAAACAAAAAGGATTATGATTTAGAGTTAAGAAAGCCCCATTGAAGGAAAACTGCCTTCATTTTTTCATCCCAGGCTTTAGAAGCCTCCTTCAACCTATAAATTACTTTTTGAAGTTTGCAAACATGATTATAATAAATGGAGATAACAAAACCTTTAAATTTGATGTATATAGATAGCCTCTTTAAGTTGCCATTAACAAAGGCATTATTGACGTCTATTTGCCTTATAGGCCACTGATTCATGACAGCTAAACTTAAGATAACCCTTATTATAGAAGCCTTAATTACTAGACTAAGTATCTCAAAATGATCAATACTAGGAGTTTGTAAGAATCCTTTGGCAACTAACCTAGCTATGTACTTGGATATCGTACCATTAACATTATACTTAAATTTGAATACCCATTTATTATCAACAACCTTGACTACTTTATATGTTGGAAAAAAGAATCTAAGTCTGATTATGCATAGGAGCTTCATACTTAGCTTATATAATGGCCTTCTATTTGACATCAATTAGGCCTCATTATAGTATGGGTTTGAGAGAAGAAGTATTAGTTTGTGTAGTTTACACTTTAGGCTAAAGCATACCTATGAGAATATTTATTGAACATTATCAAGATATGATTTGGAGAGCAAGCCAAGTGTGTAGGGTACGCACGAATCGAACATAGACACGAAAAGAGGCAAAAAATGAAGAGGGCGCACTATGAGCCAACGCCGCGACGACCAGGCGTAGGTGCCGCAGTGCCCAATCCAGCACCTGAACGCCGTAGCGCTCAGACGGGCACACCAGCGCCACAGCGCTGAAGATGGGAACAATATCCCAAAATAAGAAAACTTTCTTATTTTGTCTCTCACTTGTTTCAGGACTCCCTAATACGACTCCCACACGTATAGGGTAACCCTAGGACCTCTCAAAGCCTATATAAAGGCTATCAATTGGCTTGTAAACATAATCTTGGTGATAGATTGAGAAATCTTAGTGATCATCAACAATCTTTGTGGTTTTTTGTGAGAGAAAATCCCTAGAGTAAAAGAGAGAGTTTTCTTTATGATCTTTCTTATAAAAGGCATACCTTTGTGAGTGCCTTGTGATTAGTAATAAGAGAAGAGTGTGATCTTGATTCACCGCGGACGTAGGCAAGTTGTCGAACCACGTAATTCTTTGTGTGTTCTTCTTCTACCCTTTCTGTCTTTATTCCTTAATTACTTGTTCTACATATATTACTTGGGTGATATTGCTTGTTTGTGTGCTTCTGTTTCAACAATACCTGATTTAGATATAGTGACCATTGAATGTTTAGAACCTAAAGGAGAACTAAAGGAAATTGTATAAGGAGCAAATGGTGAACTAATAAAAGAAAGTTGTTAGAAAGTGTGTGGAATGGATTCAGTAGTTAAAGCTGATGAAGCATTTACTATTGAGGCTGATAAGGACAAGAAGAACTATTACTATAAGGAATATTGAAATTGATGGGACTAACAAATGTAAGAGGTGGAGAGTAATTACTAGAATTATGGAAGAAATTAAAATATTAAAACAATTTGAGATTTTTATATGCCTTAATACCACTTGTTAGTAATTTAGTATCCTAAAACCCTAACGTACATAGAAGAATTTTCTCACAAGTAAACAAGAATAAAAAGATCATATACAATAGTGAATAAACAATCATAAATAAGGTACAAGAATTTAGGTGATTTTGCAACTACTTACGTCTACAGCGAATCGCAGGATCTTAACTTCTTTTCTTATTCAAATCACAAAGACCTCACATAAGATATTACCAAGAAATAAAATAATAGACGAACTCTCCAAATGATCTACTAGTACTTTTTTGTACACACAGTATGCAAGTGCTCTCTATATGGCACTCTCTTGTGTTTATAGCACTCAAGTAGTTCTTTATTCTCTCTTTTGTTGTTTTTTTCAATGCTTAACCAATCTAGTAGCTTTTAAAAAGTTTATATAAGATGTAAATCGTCCCTAAAATTTTTATTTCTTATTGTAATAAGAGTCCAAGTGTAAAGAAGTTCAAAACTGACTCAAACAAACAAAAATTAGCTTAAAACCGAGCTTTCTCGAAAGTTGGCACCACGGCACGCTATGGCCCTAATCTGGTCATGGTGCTAAGTTTTTGCCAAGGCCTAAAAATAACTCCTCTTATGCTTTTGAGCCCCTCCTTGCTTTTAGTTTTTGTTTTGTTCATTGTTTATCCATTCAATATGTCCTTGATCTTATGTCGACTCCTCATTGGTGTTTAACTCAAAATCATATTCACACAAGATTTTGAATCATCAAATTCTAACAAAAAATAATACTCATCAAAAGAAAGATGTCTAGTAATATACACTTTTCTTGAAACATAAAATTTTTTATACCCTTTATGAAGTGGACTATATCTAATAAACAAACATTTAGTTGTATGAAAATCAATTTTATGGTGATTATAGAGTTTAAGAAAGGGATAACAAGTACAACCAAAATGTTTGAGAAAATTATAATTAGGTAATATGTAATGAAGCTTTATAAAGGGAGATTGATAGTTGAGAACAAGAGTTGGTAATGTATTAATAGAAAAGATGGAGTGTGAAAAAGCTTCCCACCGAAAATTGATAAGTATATTGGCTTGTGAATGGTGAAGTCTATTTGAACAAGATGCCTATGCTTCATTTCTACCTTACCATTTTCGTAATGAGTGCAAAGACAAGTAAGCCTAAAGAAAATGCCATGTTGACTTAAATAATGAAGAAAATGTTTATATTCTATCCCCAATCAGATTGCAAAGCTTAAATATGATAACCATACTGTTTTTATCTTGGAGTCTAAAAATATAAAGGCATTATAAGCATTTGAAATCTTGAGTAACCATCTAAAAAACGAATATAATATCGATAACCTTATTTGGAAAGGCAAGAAGCAAGACCACATAATAAGTCAGTATAGTCTAGTGCTAAAGCATTTTTAAATTTGATTACACTAAAAAAAATGAGTTATGTGAAGCTTTCCCATTTGACATACATTACAAAAATAAGGTTTGAGATTTATATTGTGATAATAATGTTGATTAAAAGTTTGAATACATACATCAAAGTAAAGAAGTAAAGATGACCTAATCTTAATTGCCAAAGATTTATTAGTAACGCAAGACTTTGTACATAGATTGGTTGAAAAAAGTATGACCCTTAATTATAGTGCAAGATGCCTAAGAAGAGATACATGACAACAATTAACAAGTTAAAGGAGACTGAGCATTCCAAGATGATGAATTTATATAATTATTAGATGAAGATAAAAGCCCTTCACAGCAATACCATGCAATAAAACTATGCTCATTCTCTTGTTCTTAACAAAATAAACATTGGAGTGAAATTCAACAATTACGTAATTATTAATAACAAGCTTAGATACACTAATTAAAATTTTAGTAATATGAGACACATATAATATATCTTTAAGCAATAAAGAAGTACGAGATTTGGATTTCGAACTTGAATTAATAATAAGAGAAATCTGTAGATCATAGACATTGTCAATGATACGTTTATCAGTATCTAAAAACCCATGTTTAGTAGCAAGATTATTAGCATCATGTGTGAGATGATATGTTGCTCCAAAATCAAGATACAAGTTGAAATTAGGAGAACTCTATTCACGAAACCACTCTTCTTAAACTGATCCTTAGCAGTATGTGTAGTAACCAGTATCCACGACTGGTAAGAATAAGTATTTATAAATGTATAAATATACGTATTTTATTTGTATGTTGGTGATACTTGATTTATATATTATTATTAGTAGTGTCTGTATAGGTTAAGGTGATACTATTAGCATTGGGTTTAATTGTAAGACTTTAAATTTATTTTAGGGACCAAATTGTAATACTTTGAAAGTTTTGGGGGTAAATTTGTAAATACCAAAAATTAGCCACTTAGTATAAAAATACACTTTTAAAACCCTAATTCTCTCATTTTGGTCGAGCTATCTCTTTTAGAGAGAGAGAAGAGAGAAAAGAGGGGAGAGAAAGAGAAGAAAGAGAAGAAGGAGAAGAAAAAGAAGAAGAAATTAGAATTTTGGATTTTAAGAGGTATATCATACGTATTTCTCAATTTATTGGTATTAATTAAGTTAATTCCTTTAAGTTTTGATTTCTGAAAATATGTATAATTGAGGATTTGTTGTGTATTTCGTAAGATCATATGAGAATTGATGATGATCTATAAGATAGTTTGATAAATCATGATGAATTATAGAATTTCTGCTGGATAACCTCTTGATCTAGGAATTTTATAAATTGTTGTGATTCGATTCTGGTTTTGAATTTTGATTATATGAAATTAGACATGTTAAGGATCATCTGAGACTTTGAATCGATTGAAAATTCTGGAAATTGAATTTATAGTGAATTTACCAAAATGACCCTGAAATTCTGGAAATTTCCTATGTGAACAGTATAATACAGTGACGAACAATGTTTGTCCTACTGAATGATCTTCAAAAATTACGAATTTGTGGAATATGATAATTTTATATGTCTAATATGATATACTCGGAATTGAGAATTTAGATCAATGTGGTTGAAGTGTTATGAATTTCTAAAGTGTATCAGCTCATTGCAGTATTTGATTAACAGGTTTTTAAAGCTATGGAATAAAATAGTTTTAAAATATTTTTGGCAGTGATTTGGAAGAGAAATATTTATCATGGACTGAGATATGTGTTAAGAGTAATTATGTGGTAGTTTTATAATTTTTGAGTTAGTATATGATTTTATAAAATTGGGGGATTGAATACTGTTCAGTAAGTATCTTGATCCTGTCAGGTTTGTAGTTTGGATTCGATGGTGTGTATGGAATGGATTGTGTAGGAATTTTGATATAATATCCATATATAAGAAGTATATATGAGTCAAGAATGATATATTCTGATTTCGGAGTAATTGGACATCATTTGATGTATTAGAAATTTTGTTAAGTGTAAGTGGTCAGAATGACAGGTTTTGAGAAACCAAATATTTAGACCAATTTGATGTGATAAATGCATTGTGTATAATTTTGTAAGATATTTAAAGTATTTTGTGTGAATTGTGAGGCTTATGAAAGGATTAATCTCCATTGATAGGTTAAAGAGATTTAAGCCTTGTAGCTGAAAGTGTTAAGAGGTAAGTATACTAGACTTTTTACTGAAATCACAATAAACATAGTAATTGTTTTGTATGATTTTACAAATGGGGTTAAGAATATGTTTATGTTATGTCAAAGTATATTTTGATATGAAATGTGAATATATGTTTCTGAATGTGAGCATTGACATTGAGCATGGACATACATGTGTTTTTGTAAGTGAGCTTTCAAAATAGATGTGTTTAATAAAGAAAACTTTTGAAGTGTAATATGTCCATGAGAAATATTTTGTATTTTGAGGGTACTTGAACTCACTGTTAACTTAGTAGGCATTTTATGTGATTTGTGGAGCCTTTATGTGTGGCCTTTCCTTTGGGATTGGTATATGTTATGTGTTCCGTATGTAGGGAGGATCCTATTGGTACCTAAAGGAAGAGTGAGTTATCACATTCGTGTGGTGGCGTATAGGTACATGTGAGAGGACTCACCGATGATCAGGGTGAGGGTTTGGCTTTTACCTTCGGGCATAAGCGTTATATATGTGTGATTTAAAGACCTCACTTGTACTATTCCTCTCATACGGTATGTCACCTACGAGTGACATTTGGCTCATTATGTGATATGTGATATGTAAGTCCTACTAAGTAGTAGTTGAGTGATGGTATTCCTATTATGTGTTTTGAAAGAATGTGTAAGCGCTTACATGATATGTGATTTGATAAGATTATGATTTTGATTGATCACAGCATATCATACATATGCATTGTGTACATATATGTATTTGTATTTGATATATAAAAAACTAGTATGCTTACTGAGTTTTATACTCATTATAGTTTATGGTGATTTCAGGTAAATAAGGTACATGTGTGCTTAGCGGATTTGGCAAGGCTTCTGCTGTTCCTTGGGCTCCCTAAGTTGTTAGGTTGCTAAGTGTTTCATTTGAGGACACGTGGGATAAGATATTTGATTTGTCCCTAGTGAATAAATACCTATGTATTATTTTATTGTGTGTGGTTGGACTTAGTTTAAGTTTCACCAAGTGTAGTAATGGATTGATTTTAAGTAAGAATTTACAATGAATATATTCTGGGCTTCCGGTAACAAAGTTGCTACTGGTGACGTAATAGAGTGTTAATCTCTGAGAAAACTCTGCGTATCTCCGGTTTACTAATTGTCCTAGTCATAATTCAATTGCTATAATTCTGAAAGAAATTAAAATGAATGTTTAAGTATTATTGAATGAATGTAAGTGATGTCGTGTGTCAGATCTTTTGGGTCTGGGGCGTGACAGCTTTTATTGGTATCAGAGCTAAGATATGATTCTGTAGACTTTTAAGTGTCGAGTCAAGGGAACCGAGCAGATGCCAAATCCTTAGGATTGTATTTGTAGCTTTGTTGTGTAAAAGTTTGACATATTCCTTAAATTTTGTATGATTTTGTGAAGATGACACAGTATGCAAGAGCTGCTAAGATTGTTGTTGTTGTGGATAATGGTACCTTGTGGATCTTAATGTTACCATTTAGATTTTCTTTTAAGTTATGACTAATATGCTTAGTAAGAGTGATGTTGAATATCTTATAATGATAATTTGCATGTTATAGAGCAAATTGAGATAATTTTCTCAATGACAAAATATAGAGAAGTAGAGTATTGAAGACATCAATTGAAACAACTTTTATTGAAAAGGAAAACAACAACACAACAACAATAGCAGCAACAAAAATACAATAGAGGCTACGGAGTGAGATTTAAGTCTATTTTGCGCTTCTTCTGACTGTCATGAGTAGACCAATCTAACTGATGCAATGTTGGATTAGACAAAGGAATAAAAGACTGCAATTGATTAATCAGTTGATCAACAGTTGGAGCTGAAATAAGAATCCGTCGTGCTAGAAGTGGGATGAATTGTGTTCCCGCTGCATAGTCAAGAAAAGATATCAACCCATCGTAAAAACCATTAACATTTAACAAACCAATGGGTTTTTGGTGGATTTGTAATTGTGCCCATGAGACAATTTGAAAAATTTCCTCCAAGGTCCCGAAACCTCCTGGTAGAGCTATGAAAGCATCTGCATGCCTAAGCATTTGAGCCATTCGCTCGTGCATAGATGAGACTTGTAACTCATCCCCAATTGTTTTTCCTACAACATTTTCAATAGCTAGAGGTTTTGGAATGATACCCAAAACTCGACTACCTTTATTGTGTGCAGCTTTTGCCACAGACCCCATTAACCCTCGGTTACCTCCTCCATATACTAAATGTATATTTCGCTCAGCTAATACCTTACCAAGATTTTCTGCAACTTTTGTAAACTCTTCAGTATTTCCAGGGTTGGATCCACAAAAGACACAAATTTTTGTAAATCGACGAGCTGAGGTTTCCTCCATTGTTACGCTCACCCTAATCTTTGAATATTTTTGAGTTTGTATAAGGATGCAAAAACAATGTATTTATAGAGAAACAAATTGATAATAGTTGTGGAGCATATGTGTAAGTATGTTCAAGTATATACGTTTTTCTCAATTCTTGTGAGGTAAATAGAAAAGAATGAGTTTTACTTTATTATTCTATAAGGGACAATAGGCCGCAAAATTTTGAATAAATATTTGTTGATATGTAAGTGTAATAAAATTGTGTCGGAAGCGTGATGAGTTAGGTAAGATGATTAAGAAAAGTCAATAAATGCCTATTTTATGGATTTAGGGACTTTGCCGTTTTGGCACTAATGGCCGACAATGCATATATGACTTGAAGACTTTTAAAAGCTACCAACTAGACTTTGGACATGAGGCCAAATTAACTTTATTAATTTCAAGGATTTTTGTGATCTTAACATTGATCTTTGGCTGATAGATTAAAAATGGACATGAAGAAAGATAAATGACACTTGACATAAAGATAAAGCAGTAGTCAGTCTCTCTTTGATGTGATAAAGCGGCACGGATCTAATTTCTGTGAAAAATAGAAAGAGCAAGGTAGATCAAAATGAGTCTCCCTGGTCGCTTTCATCTGTGTCGTATCCGTGAGAGAGGAACTTATGGAGTTGTTGTTCCTATATATTGAATGAGGGCTCTGGCTGAGTGGAAGGTGGGTCTACCATATCTTGATCTTCTGCATGTGAACTGGTCTGGATGAGGGATGTGCTGGCTTCCTCTTGGATTTGGGTGTCGGTTGGATAAGGTTGGGAGTCTTGAAAGAGGGATAAGTCAAGATTGGGTTGGTGTTGGTCAGGTTCTGTCGGGACAACTGGCTGAGATTGGATAGGTTCTGTCGGGACAGCTGGCTGAGGCCATTGGTGAAGGTTATCCATTTCTTGTCTGTATCTGGCATAATAAGTCATGTTTGGGATATGGTGATGGTGGGTAGAGTAATCTGTATTTCTATGATGAGAAAGATGATGTTTTTGTCTTTGTCGGGATTTGTGTAGATTGGCAGAATTCAATTCTTCTGCAAAGTCATCTTCAACCTGTTCCCAAGGTGCAGCATCTTTTGGGGAGATCCAAACAGATGGAGGAATTATCTGATTTTCCTGAGCAAGAATTCTTTCAAGTTCTCTCTTTTGTTGGATTACTTCTTCAGGCCAGAGCTTAATTAATCCCTTTAGTGAAAGGGTAAAAGTGAGGTAATCCTTGACAGTGGGGTAATAATGGATTTCATAATCTGAAACAATCATACCCTTTCGTTGGAGAAGTAAGACAGACCAAAGATGTTGTCTGGGGACTGCAGCATTTGTGTTGTTTGCAATCATGTATTGAAATTTAGTTATCCACCATGTCTTTGGGTAAAACCATTGGAGAAAAATCAGGGCTGGATGATCTTCATCACATTTTTCTAATTTTTGGAGGGTTCTAAGTAATGGGAATTCCATGGCGATTGTATACAGATCCAACAGGTACCATAACAAGTAAAGGACAGATTTGGACCATTGGAAAAATGGGAAAAAATAGTGCAGGTGAAAGAAAGGGTATTCTAAGTTGAACAAAGGGCCACCAAGAACTGTGAGGCCGTGTTCTTAGACTGCTAAGATGGCGTAGTGTCTGATGAATTCTTTGGCACGGGAATGGAGTGTTCTGGTTTTGATTAGGTCTGGAAATTGTGGTGGAGAAAAAGGAACAGGAGGAGTTATGATAATGGGATTCATTATGAAGATGGTAAGAAGGTTGGTTTTATTTATTGCTAGAAAAGTGATTATGAGGTTTAGGCTATTTATAGAGTTTTATGAAAGAAAATCAATAATCGTTTTGTTCTTTCCTTTTCCGTGGATGACGTTAAAGGAATAGTTGAAAAACCATATTTGCCATCGCAGTAATTGTGCTAGTGCAATCTTTTCTGTTTGAAACTGAGCATATTAGAAAAAAGCAGACATGTCAGTCTCAATGAGAAAATGATGTCTAATAAGGTGGACTATTTTTTTTAAAGAGTTAGAGTAAGAGATATAATGTTGAGATCTATAGTTTAAGAATCATTGATCATTTAAGATAATGTCTTCAACATTCTAATTTGAATGACAACTTAGTTGCGTAGAAATACTACATTATTTTTTAGAATGATATCAAGGTAGTGAATGATATTATGACGTATGAGTATATGTTGAAGGGATTAAAATTTTCAGAGGAGTTAAGAATTTTATTTAAGAGATTAGTATGGGTATTCTACATCTATGTTATTCTTTAATGAATGAAAGGTGAAGTGTATAGATACCCATTAAATATTGAACGAATGGGAGAAAAGAATAAAAATATGTGTGTATAATTTTATAAGTCCATAAGGTATGTCATGTGTTTATTTTATGGATGAATGTTTCGTACTTCTCTCACAGACTAAGCTATGAGCAAATCTTATATACCAAGAAGATTGCTTTGTAAATGTTTTAGGAATAAATCATACTGTTGAAAAGGCAACTTGGGAATGAGAATAAGAAATGAGATTTAAGTATCCTCATATGTTTGCTCAAGTCATGAATTTCGAGGACGAAATTCTTATAAGGAGGGGAGAATTGTAGTAACCAGTATCCACGACTGGTAAGAATAAGTATTTATAAATGTATAAATATACGTATTTTATTTGTATGTTGGTGATACTTGATTTATATATTATTATTAGTAGTGTCTGTATAGGTTAAGGTGATACTATTAGCATTGGGTTTAATTGTAAGACTTTAAATTTATTTTAGGGACCAAATTGTAATACTTTGAAAGTTTTGGGGGTAAATTTGTAAATACCAAAAATTAGCCACTTAGTATAAAAATACACTTTTAAAACCCTAATTCTCTCATTTTGGTCGAGCTATCTCTTTTAGAGAGAGAGAAGAGAGAAAAGAGGGGAGAGAAAGAGAAGAAAGAGAAGAAGGAGAAGAAAAAGAAGAAGAAATTAGAATTTTGGATTTTAAGAGGTATATCATACGTATTTCTCAATTTATTGGTATTAATTAAGTTAATTCCTTTAAGTTTTGATTTCTGAAAATATGTATAATTGAGGATTTGTTGTGTATTTCGTAAGATCATATGAGAATTGATGATGATCTATAAGATAGTTTGATAAATCATGATGAATTATAGAATTTCTGCTGGATAACCTCTTGATCTAGGAATTTTATAAATTGTTGTGATTCGATTCTGGTTTTGAATTTTGATTATATGAAATTAGACATGTTAAGGATCATCTGAGACTTTGAATCGATTGAAAATTCTGGAAATTGAATTTATAGTGAATTTACCAAAATGACCCTGAAATTCTGGAAATTTCCTATGTGAACAGTATAATACAGTGACGAACAATGTTTGTCCTACTGAATGATCTTCAAAAATTACGAATTTGTGGAATATGATAATTTTATATGTCTAATATGATATACTCGGAATTGAGAATTTAGATCAATGTGGTTGAAGTGTTATGAATTTCTAAAGTGTATCAGCTCATTGCAGTATTTGATTAACAGGTTTTTAAAGCTATGGAATAAAATAGTTTTAAAATATTTTTGGCAGTGATTTGGAAGAGAAATATTTATCATGGACTGAGATATGTGTTAAGAGTAATTATGTGGTAGTTTTATAATTTTTGAGTTAGTATATGATTTTATAAAATTGGGGGATTGAATACTGTTCAGTAAGTATCTTGATCCTGTCAGGTTTGTAGTTTGGATTCGATGGTGTGTATGGAATGGATTGTGTAGGAATTTTGATATAATATCCATATATAAGAAGTATATATGAGTCAAGAATGATATATTCTGATTTCGGAGTAATTGGACATCATTTGATGTATTAGAAATTTTGTTAAGTGTAAGTGGTCAGAATGACAGGTTTTGAGAAACCAAATATTTAGACCAATTTGATGTGATAAATGCATTGTGTATAATTTTGTAAGATATTTAAAGTATTTTGTGTGAATTGTGAGGCTTATGAAAGGATTAATCTCCATTGATAGGTTAAAGAGATTTAAGCCTTGTAGCTGAAAGTGTTAAGAGGTAAGTATACTAGACTTTTTACTGAAATCACAATAAACATAGTAATTGTTTTGTATGATTTTACAAATGGGGTTAAGAATATGTTTATGTTATGTCAAAGTATATTTTGATATGAAATGTGAATATATGTTTCTGAATGTGAGCATTGACATTGAGCATGGACATACATGTGTTTTTGTAAGTGAGCTTTCAAAATAAGATGTGTTTAATAAAGAAAACTTTTGAAGTGTAATATGTCCATGAGAAATATTTTGTATTTTGAGGGTACTTGAACTCACTGTTAACTTAGTAGGCATTTTATGTGATTTGTGGAGCCTTTATGTGTGGCCTTTCCTTTGGGATTGGTATATGTTATGTGTTCCGTATGTAGGGAGGATCCTATTGGTACCTAAAGGAAGAGTGAGTTATCACATTCGTGTGGTGGCGTATAGGTACATGTGAGAGGACTCACCGATGATCAGGGTGAGGGTTTGGCTTTTACCTTCGGGCATAAGCGTTATATATGTGTGATTTAAAGACCTCACTTGTACTATTCCTCTCATACGGTATGTCACCTACGAGTGACATTTGGCTCATTATGTGATATGTGATATGTAAGTCCTACTAAGTAGTAGTTGAGTGATGGTATTCCTATTATGTGTTTTGAAAGAATGTGTAAGCGCTTACATGATATGTGATTTGATAAGATTATGATTTTGATTGATCACAGCATATCATACATATGCATTGTGTACATATATGTATTTGTATTTGATATATAAAAAACTAGTATGCTTACTGAGTTTTATACTCATTATAGTTTATGGTGATTTCAGGTAAATAAGGTACATGTGTGCTTAGCGGATTTGGCAAGGCTTCTGCTGTTCCTTGGGCTCCCTAAGTTGTTAGGTTGCTAAGTGTTTCATTTGAGGACACGTGGGATAAGATATTTGATTTGTCCCTAGTGAATAAATACCTATGTATTATTTTATTGTGTGTGGTTGGACTTAGTTTAAGTTTCACCAAGTGTAGTAATGGATTGATTTTAAGTAAGAATTTACAATGAATATATTCTGGGCTTCCGGTAACAAAGTTGCTACTGGTGACGTAATAGAGTGTTAATCTCTGAGAAAACTCTGCGTATCTCCGGTTTACTAATTGTCCTAGTCATAATTCAATTGCTATAATTCTGAAAGAAATTAAAATGAATGTTTAAGTATTATTGAATGAATGTAAGTGATGTCGTGTGTCAGATCTTTTGGGTCTGGGGCGTGACAGTATGAGTAGCTATAAAGGCATCTTTTCTAATACATAAACCATTAGGTCTATGGTTACCACCATTAGGTCATAAGTTTGGAGGAACATAACCTCCATTCCCAATTGAATCTATTGGCACATAATCTTTGCTTAACTTGTAGTATGACTTAGCAATTCAATGATCTTCTTCTTCATATATTTGATAAATGAACTCATTAATCAGACCAAACATATTTCTTTACCACCTGAATGAGTTATTTTGCCATTATAACCACTAAACCTACCTTGTGGATTAAAACCAAATGCACCAGGTTCTCTTCCTCTGCCAAATTATGGAAAAGCCTACCAAAACTACTATTAAAGCCATTGTAATTATTGTTATATTTCCAGTATAAAAATCACCATTTTCAGTATAGAAACCACCTGAAGTAAAATTACTCCCCCATTTCCTTTGATTTCTATAAGCATAGTTAGCCTCAAAATTGTTTAATGCAAAATTCAAGCCATTTAGATTTTGCAAAAATTCTTGCTTTATTGAGCCAATAATATAGCATAAGCCTTATTAAGTTTAATTGTTCCAATTCTACTAATTATGAGTACTACTACTAGATCATATCAAATCTACATCGGAGATCAAATGCCTTATAAATCTTGGACTTTATATCTTACAGTAGCAAGCTCATCCACTAAATCTCTTATTTAAGAAAGTAACAGACATAGAAAGTGAATATTTTTTTTTAAAGCAAGGATAATTGCATTTTGAGCTATGTTGGTATTGCCTTTGATTGAATCTAAATTATTTCTCAAAGGCATTCCACGCCTTATTATTTAATTTGCTTCTAATCACCAAACTCAAAATATTATCATGAATTGCATAAAAGAGCTAGCCAAGCAAAATTTGATCCTGCCTCACTATAGATCAAATTTTGGATTTTCAATTATAGCAGATTGATCTAGATTTACTGTTCTAATATGTTGCGCATGATATATTTTGGCTCTAGTAAGAAGATCTTTAAGTCTATTTCCTCTCAAAATTTTATCAATCAAATTTTACTGTTAAAGAAAAATTATAGGTAAAAGAAGTTGTATTAGATGTTGAAAAATATTATATTCATAATTGCAGTACTGGAGTTTGCTATTTTTCAAGCTCTAATACCATATAAGAAACTAAAATGTAGTGCCCTCTAGGGACCCGCGTCGGGGAACTCCTCGGGCGGGGTAGTCGTTCACTTCTAGGGATGAATGCTCAGCTTGGACGAAGTGAGGCTGAGGCCCCACGCCAATGCACAGCATTCCTCATTCAAGAGAATGGGTGAAACCCCACAAGCCACGAAGACCGCACAACAAATCGTGAGGCACGCCTGGATCTCAGAGCCTATCTTACGTCCACCCTGCGCCCCAAAGAGAGCAAGGCGGATAGGGACACCAAAAATCCCTTCTGGGGGTAAGCAACACAAGATACCATATCGGGCTCCCATGAGGTCAAAACAACTCTCGGGAAAAGACTGAAGCAGAGGGGGCATCGACAGTTCGATGCACGAGCACAGAGCCTGCCATAAACTAAAATGTTGTTTGTTGACTAAGAAAGTGAAAAAAAAATTGTGAGAAAAATATTTTCTGCATCTTATTTTCATATATCTAATGAGAAGTATCATATTAGTATATTTATACACAAAGAAAAAGAAGAATTTAGAACCTTGTAAATAAAAAATACATAACAAACTTTATGTCGAGAAAGTCCACTCACATAACAACTTGAAACTAAATGCTAATTCAGTTTAATCAGTTACAAAATTGATTGCCAAATCATCCCTAAATCGCCTGCTGACTCAACTTCATTGACCTAACTCCTTAATACATATGAATGATGTGCCTAACTAAAACAAATGCTTGAGCATATAACTATGTCCAACTCTTGCTATCTTTCTTATTTGATTTGATAATCAACAAGGTTGAATGAATGTGCATGTTATTAAGTTGTTGAGTTTTGGTTGGGGAATGTATAAATCAAAAAGGCTTTCATGATTATACAGTTTAATGATTTGGCAAAGAAAAAGGCAGGTTCTAGATATTTGGTTGCTCTAACTTTTTTTTTCTTAGTTGCTCAACAACACAGAAGTGATTGCATTGAGAATAAGCCCAAATAAAATTAATTTAAAGTCTTTGTTTAATTTATCATGTCACAATTGAGATTATTTTAGTGGGAGACATGTAAAATTTTGCCATTATATACATTGGAACTTGACCTATTGCTTCTCTCACAGTAAAATCTTATCACATATTTTACTTTTTATCTTATTTTATATACATTTATTAATTTATTTTTCTAATTATATCATATCAAATCAAATAATATAAATTAATTTTTATAATTAATTTATACACTTAGTATTATTGTTATAGAAATGTCTTCACTTTCTCTGCAAGACAGATTTATGTGGATATATGGATGGTAACCTAAACACGTTTTTTTATCGAGAGAAAAAGGGCCCATTGGTCTACAGCTATCTTCCCCACTAACAAATCAATCAAGAAGAAGTGACAATCTGTTTCTGGGGTCCCTTGTGTAGTGTTTCCCTTCCTTTCAGAATGGTTCATATATATAATTAAATTAACGAGATATTAGAACCAAAGTTTTATAGTTTTCCAGGGGTAGTAATCTCCATTAGGGGGTTAGGTATCCCGCCTTAAATGGGGTAATTAGTTATTTGTTTCAATCTTCTTGCACGAGGGTAGCTATTCTCAGTTTAAATGGGATAGTAATTTCCGTTACAGAAGTTATAAGTGTATTTTTTTTATGTGAGAGCAATAAATTTGAACGAATCATAATAAAATCATTTAATTTTTATATAACGTTTCGATAATCTTTTAATTTTATATTAAGAGTCATACAATGTAATATTATTATTCTCATCAATAATATTACATTAATAATGTTTAACAAGAAAATTCAAAATTTTATATTTAAATATTGTTTCATTGAGTTCCTGCCATATATAGAGTCACTCTTTGTGATTTTACTATTAAATGAAAAACCCTAAAATTATTGGTTGTGACATACATGCCAAAACCCTAAAATTAAAAACTACACCGACTTGTCAACGACAAGACAAGGTGTGAGAATTAGGGGATGGCCTCCATTACAGTGTTGCCCACTTCTGCTTCATCTGCTTGACTAAATAAAGTGTATAAAAATCTTATTTGATTCACTTTTTTAAGAGTTTAAGGCCCCTTTTATTTGACATATAAAAGGGGTGAATAATGTGCCCACAATATTGAATGAAAATTCCGTTGCTGATAAACATGGGTTGGTAGACGCGGTGGCGTGGAGGCGTAGAGAGAATTTCTTTTCCATCATTACAAGATTGATATATGATATGACTGTGTAAAGTTGAAATTAAAATAAGAGGCTATATATATATATATATTTGAATTTCCTTATTCTCTCCCTTTCTCTTGTTTGCTGACGAAGCACCCAACAATTTGGCACAAGAAAATATTAGCATCCAAGAACCCTTTATTTGGTTGATTTTCTTTCTTATATAGAATTGTTAAGCATTTTGAATATATAAAACCACCCGTATTTAAGTGTACACCTCCTTTACCATAAGTTAGAGGTTCGAATCTCAATAAATTTAAGATAGTGAATAATTTTTAACCTTTTAGAGTTTTTTTTCTTTCCTCTTTTGTGATGTTGTCCCTTTTATAAAATGATATATTCTTTTTTTTTTTATAGGTTTGTATCTTTTTTATAAGATATACTTTTTTGCGTTAGGTATGTTTTTTTTTCTTAATTATAAAGTCTATGTTCAAGCATGCTTTAATATGTAAATTTAATTTATTATCTTAATAATTCTTTAGTTGTAATATTAGTAATTCTTGATGAAATATCAAGAGTCTCTTTCTATAAAAAAAATTGAAAATATGATAAAAAATAAAACTTTCACTCTTATTAATTTTAGCCTTTACGATGGCTCATGTTATATAAAAAAATAAACATTATTAAAAAAAGAAATAAAGGGACAATGAGAGATAAAGTTTATGAACATTATAACTAGAGTTTAAAATTCTCATAATATGTCTGACTCTAAATTTAAAAAAAAACTTTCATCTACCATTAAAAAATCTTTTAAAAAATTAAAAATTATTCTTATTATTTTTATCAAGGAAATCTTTCAAATTTTGAAAAGCATTCAGATCGTTTCCAATCAAGAAAATTTTTTTATTTATTTTTAGAATTTCTTTTTAAATGATAGATAAAAATTTAAATTTTGAGCTAGACATATCATGAAAATTTAAACTCTGATTTTCATGCTCATAACTTTTATCTCTTATTGTTCCCTCAAAATGCGATTTTTTTTTTGACATACTATATAGATAATAGATCAATATTAATGTGACCCTCTAAACTCAATACTAGGAAAGAGGGTGAGAAAATCTAATTTGACATTTTTTTAAAGAAACTCAACATACATTAAAGCTATTTTAGCCTACTACTCTGTGACTCTATCACTACCGACACTTAACTAATAAAAGAAATTTATGCACTACCTACCATTTTATCTCTACTCTATATTTTCAACTCCACTGGAACTTTTTTTTTTTCAACTCCACTAAAGCCAATGTGGGAAGTCATGTGGTTACTTATTTTCGATGGCTTTTGTTTAGCTATTGAGATTGCCCTAAAAAAGATTGTCATTGGTAAGTTATAGTTGATATCAATGGTTCAACAACTGCTTTTAGCTACACTACTTAGTGCATCGGGGTTCTTTCTATTATTATGGAGATTCTGCAAAAGTAGGCAAGTGAATAGAAATTCTGAAAGAAATGTGGGTGCTCATAAGGACCTATGAAAAAGCTTGACTACCAAAAAAAGACTACAAATGAAAGAAAGCTACAAATAGTAAAAGCTTATTTTTAAAGAAGGAAACATGAATTATTTTTCAACCATGATTGGTGGCCGGGTTAATAGCGACCTATTGTTAACACCATAACTATACCATGAAAAAATTAAAAATATGACACAAAATGAAGCTTTTACTCTTATTAATTTTAGCCTTTACAATGGCTCGATTTATACAAGAAAATAAACATTATTAAGGAATGAAATAAAGAGAATTAAAATATGATTTGGGGATATTATTTAAGTGGTTTGAATTATGTATACTTTATATGGAAAATCTTTATTTGTGCTTTTTTTTTTATATTTGCATTTCAACCTTGTCCATTTTGCTTTAATGCATAATCTTTGACTCTTATCACTTTCTTCCCTCCTTTAATGCATAATCTTTAATTGATTCTTATCACTTTCTTCCTTTTTTTGTGTGGTTTGTATTTTCATTTCATGAAAGGGTTTGTTATTCTCTCTTTTATGGATTTGTATTCTCTTTTATTGAAGGATCTGTTCTTCCCTTCTTTGTGGGTCTGTATTCCCTTTCATAGAGTTTACTTTTTTAGTGTGAATATGTGTTCTTCTCTTCTTGTTGTATTATTCTTTTATAAAATGGTCAGTTCTTCTCTTCTTTATAGGTTTGTGTTTCTCTTTCATTGGGTCTACTTTCTTAGTGTAAGTTATATGTTCGAGCATGCGTCATTGTGTAAATATAATGTATCCTGGTAATCCTTTAATTGTAGTATCAATAGTCTTCTAATATAATATCGGAATCTCTTTCTTCCTTTTTGTGGAGGTCTATATTCCCTTTTCATTAAAGGGTTTGTTCTTTCCTCTTTTATAGGATTGTATTCCCTTTCATAGAGTGTACTTCTTCAGTGTGGGATATATGCTCTTCTATCCATTGTGGTCTATGTTCGAGTATGTACCAGTGTGTAAATATAATATATTATCCCAATAATATCAGTTTTTTTAAAAAAAAATTACACATTATTACTTATTTCAATTGGATTTACACTATTTTTATGTTCTATACTAGTCGAATTCAAGATGTCTAAATTAACTTTTTTTTCTACAACTTGAATACTAAGAGGTGATTTTTATTAGGCACATGCAAAATGATGCACCCGCTTGCCTTTTTATAGTGGGAACAATTCTTGAACAAGTTTTGATTTAATAGCAGCAGTTCCTAGTTGGGTTTGTCGATTTCATGATCAATATCTATCATATTTCACATATTTTCAACCACATTCAAGCAACTAATTATAGCTTAGCTCAAATTGAAGCATTAAAAAATCGATGCATTGTTTTCGGCAAGAGATCATCGATTGACAAAATAAAATGGCTGAGATAATGTGATGCATTATTGAAAAAAAGAAAAAATTCAGCTTTGTCATTGAAATTTAATTAAATTATTTATTTAACTTATATTTTTTTAAATTTTATTAATTAATTTTTTTTATTAAAAATAAATTTTAAAATACATTTTTTAGTGACAGTAAAATAAATTTAATCATATATTAAATTATTTGTTATGATTAAACATATCAATTTATTTTACTTTCTTCAAAAAGTATTGATAAGAATTAATAGAGATTCTTTAGGCTAGTACAAGTATGGCAACGAGAACTAAAATCAGAATGTGTCAAATAAAGTATGATTAAGTCAAATATCTCATTATATCTCCAATATTAAATGTGATTAATTTTTTTTATTGTTATTTAATTTATTTCTTTATTTAAGTCCATCATTTTATATAAATTAAGTCTTAATAAAGGCTAATGAAATAAGACTCTCATTTTATATTTTTTTTATATTATTAAATTTTTCACGATATCAAAGCTTAGGTTTTAACCGTGGGTTGCCGCTAACGCGGTTATCCGATCATGCTAGAAAAATAATTTGTCTTTTTTTTCTTCATATTTAAGCTTTAGTATTTATAATTTTCTTTTCTTATTTGTAACCAAAAAAAAATTATCACCACCCCCACCCCACTGCGCGTGTTCCACCGCATTCATAGCCGCTCGATCTACCATCTTTCATCATGCTTATCAAAATCACCGCATTCATAGCCGCTCGATCCACCATCTTTCGCCGTGCTTAGCACCTCATGGCCACCACCAATCAACTCTCAGGTATGCGTGCAACATGTTTTGAACAATCAAAGCACGCTGATCTCTCTTACAGAAGAATTGGATGAAGAATTGACTTCATCCTTTTTCTTTTAAAACAAGAGTAACTCATCTATCTCTTTCTTTGTCAAGAGAAACGCAACGAGATGATGCAATGGAAACGGATTTACAATCTGAGTCTTTCAACAAAGGCAGACTCAAATACCCGTCTGATGAAGACGAAATGGAGCAAGAAAAAGAGAAAGAAGTGTGATGATGATGATTTGTGTTATTTTTGGAGGAAATGTTAAAAAAAAAAAAAGGGCCATGGCTACTTAAGGTAGGAATATTTTTGGTGGTTTAAAAAAAAAAGGTGTGGTAGAGTTATGTTTTGGTGTGTTAAAAGAAAATAGTGTGGAAATTTATGAGTAAGTGGTATTAAAAATTAAATAAATAAAGGAGTCATTAAATGGTTTGGTAGTGTTGAGTTCATGGACTTAAAAAAAAATCACAAAGGGGATAATGAGAGATAAAAATTATGAATATGATAATTAGAGTTTAAAATTTTTATGATATGTTTGGTTCTAAACTTAAAGAAAGTTTTTATCTGGCATTAAAAAAAAAAATTCTTTAAAAAAAATTAAAAAGATTTCCTTGATGGGAGATGATAGGAATGTTTTTCAAAATTCAAAAGATTTTTTTGATAAAAATGATAAGAATAATTTTTAATTTCTAAAATGGTTAATTAGAAGAAATTTTTAAAAGTTGAAAATTTTCCTTAGACAAAGATCTAAAAGAATGTTTCTTTCTTATTTATGATCAAAAGACAAAAAAAGAATTAACAAACATCTCTACAATAAACTAAGAATCCAACAAAGAGATTCTTTAAGCTAGTACAAGTATGGCAACGAAAATTAAAATCAAAATGTATCAAATAAAGTATGATTTAGTCAAATATCTCATTGTATCTCTAATATTAAATGTGATTAATTTTTTTATTATTTTTTGATTTATTTCTTTATTTAAGTCCATCATTTTTTATAAATTAAACATTAATAAAGGTTAATGAAAGAAGATTCTCATTTTACATTTTTTTTATATTATTAAAATTTTTAAGTATCATTCAAATTTTTTAAGAATACGAACTTATTAAAGTATTTATAAAAATAAACTTAATTAAAAAGTTTAGTAACATTTTAAAGACAAAAATAATGATTTTACTTATTTTTATTAAGTGGCTGGTTGTTGTCCAAAATGGATGGTTGTGATCATTTGAAATCGGTCCCCGTGTTCAATTCAATAATATCGTGACACATTAACTACCCACCCACCCAACGAAACAATACAATTCAATAATGCCATGAATAAGAACACCATTTTGAAGAAAGTTTATAAAAAGGATAGCACAAATAAAAGATTGCTATTGGTTTTAAGTTCTCGGGCCCCTCTGTCTTTGCTCTTGTATTATTTATTTTTATGCTTTTTCATGTAAATTTAAACCTCTAGCAAGGTTTAGGATAAACCAGAACTCATAAATTATTATTATTATTATTATTATTATTATTATTATTATTATCTATAGAAAATCATAAATGCAATTGTTAATTAACTCGATTGATTCCTTACAAAAAAAAAAACCTCAAGAGCTGATAAATTTTTTAGAGTTATGAAAATAATACAAAATTTAACCTATACTCTCATTAATTAATATTATACTCTAAACGGTGATTTAATAATAGTAAAAACAATAGATAAATGTGTGTTTTATAAAAAGAGTAAGAATAATGTTAGACATTTTAAATTATGTGAGAATATTAATTAAAAATTATTGAAATATGATTTAGGGATCAAGTCAAGTGTGTAGGGTATACACGGATCAAAAACGGACGTGAAAGGAGGTGAAAAACGAGAAGGCGCACCATGCGACCAGCGCCGCGGCGACCAAGAGTGGGCACTGCGGTGCCAGAACAGAATACTCAGCGCCGCAGCGCTAGGAATCTAGCGCCGCAATGCTCAGCAGAAGCGCGCCAGCGCTGAAGCAACAAGATCCCAGTGCTGCAGTGTTGGACGTGGGAACAGTATCCCGAAATTAGGAAACTTCCTAATTTCGTCTCCCACTTACTCTAGGATTTCCTAATACGACTCCCACACATATAGGGAATACCTAGGACGTCCCAAGGCCTATATAAAGACTATCAATTGACTTGTAAACATAATTTTGTGATCTTGACAATCTTTGTGATCAAGTTAGTGAGATCTTTGTGATCTTAGAGAGATCTTGGTGATCAACAATAATCTTAGTGATTATTCTTAGTGGTTCTTTGTGAGAAAAAATCCCTAGAGAGTAAGAGAGAGTTTTCTTTGTGATCTTTCTTGTAATATGCATACTTTGTGGTTGCCTTGTGATTCATAATAAGAGAAGAGTGTGATCTTGATCCGCTGTGGACGTAGGCAAGTTGCCGAACCACGTAATTCTTTGTGTGTTCTTCTTCTACCCTTTCTCTCTTTTATTTCTTAATAACTTGTTCTGCATTATTATATTACTTGGGTGAATTGTTTAACTTGTTTGTGTGCTTCCGCTTCAACAAACTAGTATCAGAGCTTTGGTTCTAAGCAAACATGGTCACACCCAAGTATGAGGTAGAGAAATTCAACGGTACGAATGACTTTAATCTGTGGAAGATGAAGGTTAAGGCGTTGTTGGTTCGCCAAAGACTTGGTTCGGCATTAGAGGAGACTGCAGCTCCATCTAGTGATGAAGCGAAGACGCCAGAGTCATCTAGAGCAGAAGCAGAAAGAAGGGACATTCAAGAAAGAGCTCATAGCACAATCGTTCTGTCATTGAGCGATGAAGTACTAAGGGAAGTAGCAGGTGAGACGACGGCAATAGATCTTTGGAAGAAGCTTGACTCTCTTTATATGAGGAAATCGTTGGCCAACAGACTATATATAAAAAAGAAGCTGTATCAGCTGTCCATGTCAAAGGGGACGCGGATGAAAGATCATATAAACACCTTCAATAAGATCATCCTTGATCTTGAGTCTATCAACATCAAGATAGAAGATGAAGATAGAGCAATTATTCTGCTGAGTTCACTCCCCAAGAGCTATGAGAGTTTTGTTGATACGCTACTCTACGGCAGAGAGAGTTTAACGATGAGTGATGTGAAATCATCATTAAACTCAAAGTTATTAGGAAAGCAGGCTGAGGGCAATGCAGAAAGTTTATCTGTAAGAAGAAGGCCCTCATATAGAGATGAGAAGAAAAAAGGCTCAAGGTCAAAGTCTAGGACTCCCAGAAAGTGTTATTGCTACAAGAAAGAGGGGCACTTCATAAAGGACTGTCCTGAGAAGAAAGCACAGGACAAGAAGAAAGCGGATGTTGCGCTTGCCTATGATGATAGCTATGACAACACAGAGACACTCGTCGCTACTGATGGTATAAACTCTGAACAATAGATTTTAGATTCTGGTTGTACTTTTCATATGTGCCCGCACAAGTCTTGGTTTACAAATTTCCAGCCTATTAGTGGTGGTAAGGTCTTAATGAGTAATGACGTTGCATGTTATATGATGAGAATTGGTAGTGTTAAGCTTAGGCTTCATGATGGGCGAGTGAGAGAGTTGACAGATGTTAGGTATGTTCCTGACTTGAAGAGAAACTTGATCTCACTAGGGACTTTAGACCAGAATGGGTGTTCCATCAGGATCGACGGAGGGATTTTAAGAGTTTTGAGAGGTTCCATGGTGGTGATGAGAGGAGAGAAGCACAAAGGAGTTTATGTGCTTAAGGGTGAAGTCGTGAGTGGTTCTGCACTATTCTCTATAAATGATGAGAGTATGCAAACCAAGTTATGGCATCTTAGACTGGCACACCTAGGCGAGAGAAACCTAAAGGAGTTATATAGTCAAAAGGCGTTTGGTGAGGATAAGTTCCAGCCCTTGGAGTTTTGTGAGCATTGTGTGCTAGGGAAAACACATAGAGTGAGGTTCAGTACCGGCGAGCATAAGACTAATGGGACTCTTGACTACATACACTCGGATCTTTGGGGACCAGCTCAGACAGCTACTCGTGGTGGTGCTAGATATTTTCTCAGCTTGATTGATGACTATTCGAGGAAGCTGTGGGTCTATGTGTTGAAGAGTAAGGATCAAGTATTTGATGTATTCAAGACTTAGAAGGCTCTTGTTGAGAATCAAACTGGCAAAAGAGTGAAGAGGTTGAGAACTAACAACGGCCTCGAGTTTTGCAACAGAGAGTTTGATGGGTTTTGGGCCAAGCATGGGATTGCAAGGCACAGAACAGTAAGATCAACACCGCAGCAGAATGGGGTAGCTGAGAGGATGAACAGGACCTTACTTGAAAGGGTTAGATGCATGCTTACCAATGCAAAGATGTCTAAGACATTATGGGGAGAAGCTGTAGTGACTGCAGCTTACTTGATTAATAGAAGTCCCTCCTCAACAATTGACTTCAAGACGTTAGAAGAGAAATGGTCTAGCAATCCTCCGAAGTATGACCACCTCAGAATATTTGGTTGCCCTGCCTTTGTACATGTTAAGGAGGGGAAGTTGGAACCTAGAGCTATCAAAGGGGTATTCATAGGATATCCCGAAGGAGTAAAAGGATACAAGGTGTGGTGTAAAGACTTAACACCACCAAGGAGTATCATAAACCGTGATGTGACGTTCGATAAAATGACGATGTTGAAAACCTCCCAAGTAGATGAGAAAGAAGAACCTGTGACCAAGGAAAACTCAGCACCTGAGTTAATAAAAGTTGAAGTAGCACCTGAAAACGGATCTGATATGCCCCTAGATCAACACTTCAACAAGGAAATCCTTTAAGATGAACCAAGAACACCGGCGTGTTTCTCCAAGTCCACCCAAAAGAAGACTAGAACTCCTGAGTTGGAACTTGAAGAGTACCAGCTTGCTAGAGACAGGTTAAGGAGAACGATTAACCCACCAGTCAGGTATACACAAGCAGACTTAGTTGCTCATGCTTTTAATTCTGCTTACACTCTTGAGTATGATGAGCCTAGGACATATGGTGAGGCTATGAAGAGTGAAAACAAGAAAGAATGGCAGCAGGCCATGGAAGAAGAAATTTGTTCTCTTAGGAAGAACAATACCTGAAAGTTGGTGGAGAGACCTCAAAAGAAGCTAGTCGGGTGCAAGTGGGTGTATAAGGTGAAGGAGGGGATACCGGGGATTGAGCCTACAAGATTTAAGGCTAGGTTAGTAGCACAAGGTTTTGCTCAGAAAGAGGGAGTCGATTTTCATGAGATATTCTCTTCAGTTGTCAAACACACATCTATTAGGATTTTGTTAGCTATGTGTGCAAACCTTGATTTACATCTAGAGCAGATGGATGTAAAGACAGCTTTTCTACATGAAGAGCTTGAAGAAACAATATACATGGCACAGCCGCAAGGGTTCGAGGAGCTCGGTAAAGAAGATCATACTTATTTGCTAAAGAAGTCATTATACGGGTTAAAGCAATCACCTAGACAGTGGTATAGGAGATTTGATGAGTTTATGATGGCTTGTAGCTTTAGTATGAGCAAGTATAATGGATGCGTGTACTTCAAGAACACGAGTTGTGGGATGATGTATTTGCTTCTATACGTCGATGATATGTTGATCGCATGCAAGAATATGGAAGAAATACAAAAGCTCAAGAAGCAGTTAAGTGGCGAGTTTGAAATGAAGGATTTGGGAGCAGCGAAGAGAATTTTGGGTATGGACATTGTGAGGGAAAGAAGAGATGTTATCTTCTTGTCCCAATAGCGATATATAGTCAAAATTCTGGAAAAGTTCGGTATGTCATACGCGAAGGCTGTCTCTACTCCTTTGGCCATGCATTTCAGACTGTCAGCAGCACAGTCACCGACATCCGAGGATGAGAAACTGCAGATGAGCAAAGTACCGTATGCAAGCGCTGTGGGGAGCATCATGTATGCAATGGTTTGCACAAGATCAGACATAGCACAGGCTGTGAGTGTGGTGAGTAGATACATGACGAATCCGGGTAAAGATCACTGGCTTGCAGTAAAGTGGATTTTGAGATATCTCAAGGGAACGTCGAATCACGGGTTGATGTATAAGAGGGACGAGGACAACAATGAAATGATAAGAGGGTACGTAGACTCAGATTATGCAGGTGATCTTGACAAGAGAAGATCGTTGACGGGCTATGTATTCACAGTGTTTGGGTGTAGTGTGTGTTGGAGATCAGTTCTACAACATGTGGTTGTACTTTCTACCACAGAGGCAGAGTACATAGCTGTTGGTGAAGCTATAAAGAAGGCTGTGTGGTTAAAAGGCATATGCGCGGAGATATTGGCTCGTAAAGATGTAAACACCGGTGTATACTGTGACAGCCAGATACACCTAAGCAAGCATCAAGTGTTCCATGAGAGGTCGAAACACATTGATGTGAGGCTCCATTACATTCGTGAGATTGTCCAAAGTGGTGAAGTTAGTTTGACAAAGATAGCGTCATCTAAAAACCCTGCTGATATGTTGACTAAGCCACTGCCCTCAGTTAAGTTCGTCCTATGCAAGGACTTAACCGGAGTCACTACTTTGTGAGGGTGACCGAAGATGCGAAAATGAGAGATCGATTTACTTTGTGAATGATTTTAAATGAAAGAGGGGATTTGTGAGAATATTGATTAAAAATCATTGGAATATGATTTGGGGATCAAGCCCAGTGTGTAGGGTGCACACGGATCGAAGACGGACTCGAAAGGAGGCGAAAAACGAGAAGGCACACCATGCGACCAGCGCCGCAACGACCAGGAGTGAGCGCTGCGGCTCCAGAACAGAACACTCAGCGCCGCAGCGCCTGGAATCCAGCGCTACAGCGCTCAGCAGAAGCGCACCAGCGCTAGAGCGACGAGATCCCAGCGCTGGACACGGGAACAGTATCTCGAAATTAGGAAACTTCCTAATTTCGTCTCCCACTTGCTCTAGGACTCCCTAATACGACTCCCACACGTATAGGGAATACCTAGGACGTCCCAAGGCCTATATAAAGACTATCAATTGGCTTATAAACATAACTTTGTGATCTTGACAATCTTTGTGATCAAGTTAGTGAGATCTTTGTGATCTTAGAGAGATCTTGGTGATCAACAATAATCTTAGTGATTATTCTTAGTAGTTCTTTGTGAGAGAAAATCCCTAGAGAGTAAGAGAGAGTTTTCTTTGTGATCTTTCTTGTAATAAGCATACTTTGTGGTTGCCTTGTGATTCATAATTAGAGAAGAGTGTGATCTTGATCCGCCGTGGATGTAGGCAAGTTGCCGAACTACGTAATTTTTTGTGTGTTCTTTTTCTACCCTTTCTCTCTTTTATTTCTTAATAACTTGTTCTGCATTATTATATTACTTGAGTGAATTGTTTAACTTGTTTGTGTGCTTCCATTTCAACAAATTATATTTTAAAAAATGATGTGTTAAATATTTATTAGGTGGTAAATTAGTATAATGGATAATTTTAGCATTTATACCATTTTGCTACTCAATGATTGTTTGACAAATCACTTTTCGAAATATAATTTGAGATATTTGATAAAATTACTCAAAAAATAATATTACATATCTTAAGTTATATTCTAAATTATATCTCAAATAATGATGTGTTAAACAATCACTAAGCAGTAAAATAGTATAAATTTTAAATTACCCATTATATTATTTCACTATCAATATTTACTTGACACATTATTATTTGAAATACAATTTGAGATGTGTAATATTACTCTAAAAAAAAAAGTATTGGGACTCAATAATCTATGTATATTTATATTAGTGATAACGATTACAATGATTAATGTCAATTTTTAGGGTTGATGAAGACTTTATAATATTTTTCCACTAGGAACATTAGCTACAACCTAGAGGCTTCCCTTATCATTTGAAAACCTCTATACATTATTGTTCTGAATTGTAAGTTAATAAGACAAGCAAACGCAATGACATTACATAACTAATACATGTTACATGATAGAAAGGAACTCCTAGCTACCCTGATATATATTCAGCAAATTTATGTGGACACAAAATATGACTAAATAAAGAAATTAGGTTACAGGAAAAGATATGGCAGAATGGAACTCCGAATGACTAGAGGTTATTAGATTTTTCCCAAATTTTCTTAACTTTGGAGACCATATATGCACATAGAGTAAGATATTTTATACATTTCAGAGAATGAGACGTGTAGGGCATCAATCGAAGGTTAATTTGGAAGTGCTGAAGGAGTTTTTTTTTTAGTGTTTGTATATTCCTTGTTCTCGTTTATTGGGAAAAAGAAAGTTCAGTCCAATTAATTCAATAAATATCAAGTCTATTTTTAATAATAAAATTTCCATCTTAAATAAAAATTGGTAATTTATGCACTCAATTGCATTGCTTCAGTGATAATACATATGCACTCTATAGCCTAAATTAGAGAAGTCTTGGCAGAGGGTCAAGAAATTGTTCATTTTGTAATTCATTTGACAATATTAACAGTTATAGTTTTTTGAGATATAAACTTTGTAATGAAATATTTATATAAAAAAATAAAATAAAATTGATAATTTATTTGGTGACATTTAATTTCTCATCCATGGACAAAAGGGAATCACAAGGCACGTTGACTAGTGGATTTTATATGAGGAGAATCAGATTTGGTTTAAGGTTCTGAGATGACATATTACATATAACTTTTTATTTTTCTTTTCCCTTTATTATGTTGACATCTTGAAATCAGCTGGGCAGCATTCATTTTTCTTAGCTTAGCTAGCTGGCTGGCGCAAATTCAATAACACTCTCGATTATGCTTAACACCTCAATCCTCATCCTTAAAGAGTTGTATCATCGTTGTCAATAAACCTCCCTCTAATAAACCTAATCTTATTACAGTTTTTTTTTTCTCAAAAGAAAATTTCTTTATGCCCATTACACTTATGTAAGAGTTCCCTTGTTAAAAACTCAAGTAATCTGAAAATATAAATGTGTTTGAAGAAATTTGGCATGAAGTAAATGACTATGAGTTGAGTGAGCATTACCACAGATTTAAAGATTTTGCCATAATTTCACAATGAGCAATTGATATCATAAACAAATAGCATTAAGAATAGGGAAAATTTCACAAATAACCTCATTATTTTTTTATTATAATATTTTAACCAACTTAAAATTAAATATATTTTATTAACTAAATATAAATATTTTGGACACATTTATCCATTTTTTCTATTAACTTTTCCCTCACCCGAAAATCAATCAAAAAAATCAAAAATTATCAAAATTTGTTAGATCGAAAAATTTGAAGTTATCACTGTATAGATCGGAGCTTTTACAACAGATTTCTCACTTCAAACAAAGAAAATGACCAATTTTTGGTGAGTTTTGTTTAAGTTTTGAAAATTTTAAATTTGTTTATAAAATTATTAGAATTTATATTTAAAGCTAGCAATAGATGAAATTATTGAATTCTATGTGAAAAATGGGTTTGAATGGTGTAAGAAACGTTGAAAATAGGCAAAAAATCGTGATTTTGGGTCATATTCACGATGCAGACGGCGGCCGGAGCGGCGGCGGCCACCGTTGCCAATCTCGGGGACATCTCGGGCCCGAGATGGCCCCGCGATGAGCGTTAAGGGCGCATCGCGAGCGCGCAACATGGACCCGAGATGGCCCCGCGATGCGCGTTTAACAGGCGCATCGCGAACCCGAGATGACCCAGCAATGCGCGTTTAACAGGCGCATTGCGGGGCCATCTCGGGCTCGCGATGCATGTTTAACAGGCGTATCGCGGGGCCATCGCGGATGTCCGCGATGCCGCAAAATTCGCGCCACGTGGCGCCTGTATAAGATGCCACGTGGCGCGAATTTTTTTGAATTAGATTTTTTTTAAATTAAATTTAATTATATTTAAATTAATTAAATATATTTATAAAATTACATTGATAAAATTTAGATAAATGTAATTTTATTTAAATTAAATAAAAGATTTCATAAATTCTATTTAGAAGGAATTGATCTAATAGATGAAAAAATTTGCTTAAATGACTCATTAATTTTGGTTTGTAACATTTTTTATTATTATTGTGAGTACCTTATGTAATTATAATTATATATGATTATTTTTATTTTAATATATAATTAATGTTGATTAATATTAATATGTTAGTAAATTAATTATTTAGTTTGTTTTGATTTTATTATAATATATTGATTAATATGTTAGTAATTAATTATTTTAATGTATTATGATTTTTATGTATGTTAAATTAATTGTTTCTGTAAATAATCTTTCTCTGATTATTATTTTTCTTAATATTAATGTATTTTGTTTATTTTTTTTATTGTTACAGGAAAGAGAACGTATCGAAAGAATATAGAATTCCAGAGCATATGTTTTTTCGTGCATCAGTGACGGCTTATGCTAAGATGTGGGGTCTAAATTGCATTAAAGACAAACTGACAACAAGTCAAAATATTATTTAGGCAGACGTGTATGGGGCATTTCTTAGATATGTCAGAGTTGACATTTTCTGGTATTTTGGTGCACGAGTTATTGTTGCGTGAGGTGCATACCTCTAATGTAGATGATGAGATGTGGTTTTACATAGGGAGGAAACGCATCCATTTTAGCCGGCAGGAGTTTGTACTAATCACTGGACTACAAATGCGAGATTACCCTCCCGCCCAACAGCTGCATAGGAAATTGGGCACTCGATTATGGGATACATATTTTTCTAGGGTAAAGAAATTATCTTACATATTTCTTGATCAATGGTACGCACGTCTAAATTTGGAGAAAATGGACGATGCAGATACAGTAAAGTTGAGTTTATTTTATTTTGTGCATCGTGTTTTGATTCCACGTGACGAGAGTAGTAGAATTCAAAATTTTGTTCTATGTTTAGTGGATGACCTTGATGAGTTTAATAAGTATCCATAGGGCAATATTGCATGGACCGTACTTCATAACTCACTTAAGAAGGTTGCATTCCAAAAACTTAAGAAAATAAAAAGGAAAGGATTTGCATAGAAGAAGTTTGAGAGTTACAACGTATATGGCTTTTCGCACGCATTTCTGGTACGCCATAACTTACAACGTATATGGACCGTACTTCATAACTCACTTAAGAAGGCTGCATTCCAAAAACTTAAGAAAATAAAAAGGAAAGGATTTGCATAGAAGAAGTTTGAGAGTTACAACGTATATGGCTTTTCGCACGCATTTCTGGTACGCCATAATTTTCTTGTACTTAACTTTTTGATCTTAATTATATATTTTGTTTGTATACGTCAAACTTATATTTTAAATATAATTATATTAGGTATGGATTTTCGAGGCAATTCCAGTGTGCGGAGAGATTTTTGGTTATCATAATGGTGATCGCTTCCCTCGTATTTTGAATTGGACGACTCGAGGGACTCCATTGTTCGATGAGGTTCAGGATACAATGTTAGCAAAGGATTTGGTATGTGTTGATATGAATGAAAAATATATATATTGGTTTATAACTTTTATTTTATTTTAAGCGTAACTTAATATGGTTGGTTGATTTATAGGTTCTTTCGGTACATCGTAAATTAGTACCAAAAGACCATAAGAAGAGAGAGGCAATTGTGCGCTTGGCTAGACGTGTAGGCATTCCAAGCGGAAGTTATGCTGGGGACTTACCAAATATGTTTGATTTCAGCGAGAGCAAGCGCTCCAGGACCTATGCCCATTTTAGCGACCCTAACGATGATGTTATGGATGTGGAGGGGGGTGGATATGAATGGACAAACCCACAAATGTCAGCACCAGTGGCAGGAGCAACGGTATATTACTTATTTACGTGATTAACTAAAGAGAAATTTTAATATATTTCTAATATTTCTAAATAAGTTATTAACTATGATTATGTTTCTTGTAGTCTGAACACAGTGCATCTGCAGACCATAGCGTAACACATCAGATTGAGCAGCTGCGGGAGGAGATGATTAAGAGATTTGAGCATACTGAAGCTGCGCAAGCTGCACTTCTACAAAGAATGGACAAGGATAAAGATGAAATTTTAACAAGTGTTAATCAACTCCGGACCGATCTTACACAGTAGATGCAACAAATGATGATGTGGTTTAGGCAGTCATGCTCATTCCAACAGAACGAAAGCCATAATATGGTAAGCAAAATAAATTTTAAACACAATTATTTTTTCGTTACCTTAATTGCAGTTTTATTTATTTTAATATATACATATATTGTAATATGGAGAGAACACACCGGCAGGCTGTCAATATGATTTTCAGACTCCAGCTATTGGTCATGATATATTGCCCCAGCCACTGATTGACAGTCCTGCAAGTGTTGAGATCTTGTCTGCCCCGCATAAGGGAGTAAGTCAATTTGGGAGACAGTATAGGCCTGCATGGTATTTGTACACCCCATATACAAATCCATTTTCACAAAGGATACACGAAAAGAAGAAATTTGAAATTGAAGTGCAACCTCAAGTAGACATGAATCCGTTGCAACCGATAGACTCGACTATCATGGTTCAGTTTGAGGCTTGGATGGACAAGGATGAGGGTGTAGTCAGCTTACCTGGGCTAGAAGCTAACCCGACATGGTTTCGAGAATTGCTACACAGTTGGCTAGATGACTTTATAAGTAAATTATTGAATAATTATCTCATTTTATTTTTTTATAAATTTATAGAATCACTTGACGGTTATTGTTTCTAAATGTAGCATATTAATGAGTATTTGAAGGTGATTCGGCTTAGGCAATACGGTTGCACTAATGCATTGCCTCAATTGTCCACTTCTGTAGATTCGTACTTCTTCGTGAGTGATGAATTAAATTATTTATATTTTGTTATTTCAATTTTATTGATTATTTGATGGCCCTGCATTTGTAGGAGTCTTTTAGACTCCTTTATGAGTAGCACAAAAATGACATTACTGGCATTGTACATTATCTTCATAAACAGGAGCTCTATGATCCAGTGTTACACATAAAGGACAGTACGATCTTCTATTGGTGCTTAAAAAAAATCGAACATCATTGTCATTTCTAATCTCAATAGGCTTTAGGTTATACCTCGTTGCATCAATTTTGATTTTCAAAGTCACCTTACACTTCACATTGTCGACTCCCAAGGTATAACATACTGCATTTAAAAGATCTTCAAAATTAATATCTTTCGGAACCGAAATTCTAAAATTATTATAATCAACATAACTTTCTTCTCTGTCACTAGAACTCTCCCACTTTCCTCCAAAATAAATAACTATCGCATCACACTGCATATGACCTGAAAAAACAAAAAAAAAATTAGGAAAAGTTCACAAATGGAAAATTTAGTAAAATTTTTTAAAACGATAAAATATTTAAAAATAAAAAAATGCTCATCGCGGGGGCACATCTCAGGCCCGAGATGTGCCCCCGCGATGCGCACACTGAGCGCATCGCGGGGTCACATCTCGGGCCTGAGACGGCCCCGCGGCGCGCACTATGTACGCATCGCGGGGCGTCCCGAACTCGAGATGCACACAATGTGGGCGCCGCGGGGCCATCTCGGGCCCGAGATGTGTCCCGCGATGACTAAATTGACGGCCGCCGCAGCGACCGCCGTCTGGTTTTCGCCAAACACACTCCAAAACTTATTTTTGGCCGGATTTCAACGTCGTTTATACCATTCTAACTCATTTAGTTGGTTAATAACAACTACTTTTAACTTCAAATGTAAATTTATCTAATTTCTAACAAGTTTAAAAAATTTACCCGAGCTATTTCTTTGATTTGATTCGAAGCGATCCTCAACAATCCTTTGATTTTTACAATAACAACTTCAAAAATATTCGGTCAACTATTTCTTTAAAGTTTCTTAAAAAAAACATGAAGTTATAAATTTGATATAAAGATAAATTTATCCAAAATTAAATTATTTGACTAATAAAATATAACTATTTTATATTTGATTAAAATAAAATAATAAAATAATTAAAAAACTATTTGTAAACTTTTCCCTTTTAAAGTGCAAAGGCCATTTTGGTCATTTGATATCTTCATATGAAAGCAAAAGCACTTCAAATCCCGCACTATAAATTCATCTCTTTCACCAAGCTTATTTTATTGCCACTTCCACAACAACAAAACACATCAAGATCCGGAGGAGTTGTTCTTTCATTCTTCACGTTCAATTACAAAGAGGGGGGAAAATGAATCCAGCAAACACAACAAAACACATCAATCTTTGGAAATCTCCAATACCTTACCTGTTTGGCAGCCTAGCTATAGTGTTGATGCTAATAGCTGTGGCATTGGTCATGTTGCTTTGCTCATTCTTGAAGCGTAATAATTCTAACTCGTCAGGAAATGATCATGACCCAGAAAAGCTACCGGCAGTGCTTTTGAAAGTGCTTGATCCTGAGCCAAGAGTTGTCGTGATCATGGCCGGAGACGACAAGCCCACATACCTTGCCAAGCCGGTAGGCGCTTCGAATAGTATTATTTGCTGCTGTGAGCAAGTCTAAATAGAGATTGAGCAAAAAGCGAAGAGAATTTTGTTCCTTCTTATTTGTTTCTGATCTTTCATTTGTGTAACTTGATTCTAGTTTTGGTCGACCTTTCGCGGGAATATGTAAATTATTGATGAGTTTTAATGGATTTGGATTTGTACTTAAAATATATGTCAATTGCAAGAAATTTTCTTCTCTTTCATGGATTCATGTTCTTCCACTTTTGGTAGTTTGTTCAACAAGCTCTACTTAACAAATATATTTCAAGTTCTTGGGTTGCATTTGTAAGGGGTTAGCTGTATTTTGATTATCGGTTTAGAAGTTTATATATATGCTTTTACGAAATCCAAGAACCCATTTTCTCACAACAAGACTCGAGTAATTCACTTTACAGAAAAGACTCGGTGATCAAACCTGCAAAGTGAACTCGATTTTCCCAAGAAAATTGCATTGATACGGCCGTACGATTTATCAATTCTTTCATTTGTTTTCTTTTTGTCTTTTGACGTTATATAAATTCTTCAAACATTATGAAATCACCTTCCTTTTTTTTTTTTTTTTTGACAAATTCTCTTATTCGGTGTGTTTTTAGTTTCTCAATATATTCAGTGCCCCTGGCCCTGTTGTTACACTTTCTGCGCCCGTAATCCCACCTCTGGTTTCCTTTCCATCCCATTTCTGTTGTCTAGATAATGACTACGGTCATGGTGACGTTTACTGGTAAAAATTTTTTCTGATTGATTTGGTAATAATTTCACGTTACTGAAAGAAAATATATACCGTCCGGACTCTTATTTGCATGGAGTTCTTTTCCTCAATAGAGTTTCTTCACAGATAGATTATGAAGGTACTCACTCACCATTTGCACCGCTGAAATAATAGACAGTCAATGATGATGATGATGATGATGATGATGATGATGATGATGATGATGATCCACATATTGCCAAAAGTCTAAGTGATCAGGATTTCATAGGCAGTGAGTCGTCACCAAGAATTAGAAAATGTCACAACAATCGGGGGATCTAGACTAGCCATGTGCCTAACTTGTTACCATTCCTTAATTTTCACGAGGCTCTCATGCTTTATGCTGTAATATTCATGTAACAACATGGGTTTGGTTTTTGTTTATATCTTCAAGAAAAAACAGTTGGCTTTTGACTTTGCTTTTAGTGGACGCGGCGGCCTGGAAATGCAAATTGAGCAAACGAAGCTAATGAATAATGATGGTCTACTTGAAGAACAAGAGTAGAATACTAAAAAGGAACAGGTAATTGAGGAGGCACTGTGGATAATGGGGGGACAAAACAATTGTGGGTGTAGGATTACGGAACTCTGTGCAGAAGTTGTGCAATTTGGGTATATGCTCTGGATATTCCAGGTCGTAATGGTAATATCAGCAGCTGCACACATTACAAAGGATTTCATTTTCTTTTTTATTTTAGAGCATAGGAAGATCATCATTACCTCAGGATAGATGAATCATGGAAAAACAAAAAAGGAAAAATAATAAATAAATAACAAAATTGAGAATGTCAAGAATGGGATTCGAACCCATGCCCTTTCGGACCAGTACCTGAAACTGGCGCCTTAGACCAACTCGGCCATCTTGACATTTCATGCTTTTCTGACCTTGGAATATAATTAACTATATCAATTATTAGTTGATAAACCTGAGTGTAATTTTTATTTTGCCCTTTTTTATTTTTCCTTTCTCTAATCGAATATAATAAAAGTTTATAAGTTTGAGCATAAAATCATATTTAGGCTCCAGGCCTCTGTTTTTGTTGTACCTTAAAAACAATTTTTGCAGTCCAAGAGTCTTGAGAACCTAGTTTCTCTCTTATTTAAACCAAAACTTCCATTAAAGTAAAAAACCCATTTTATCAAAGCTTTTTATAATTTTTTTTTTTTTTTGGTCTTTGAGTGAAATAACTAGAAGATAAAATTCTATCTACCTCTGTTCGGACATGATCACCATCGTGTTAATCTGTAAATCTATACATGACATCCTTCAAAAGAATTTAAAAAATAAAAAACAGAGGAAAATTTACAAGACTAATTGCAAAAATGAAGTACATCTCATACCCAAAAATAGAAGAGAAAATTGAGTTCTTCCAGCTGTTTCGTTATCCAGTGTGATCAGCTTCTGCCAAAATGCTTTTATGTACAGAGTTGCTTGGTTCCAATTTATGCAATTTCACAAGCCTAATCAGGGATGTAACCAAAAACAAATTTGTTGGTTGAATCAAATTTTAATAGAGCAAATAATAAAGAAATTAATAAATACATCTTATATGAAAAAAAATATATAATGAGGGTTACAATATAAGCATAATATATACCAAAGAAAATAACTGTAATAATAAAATTGAAAAAATAATATGTTATTGAAGTTGTATTCAATGATGTCTCAAAACATATAATTAATCTATTATCGACTTTAATTTCTTAAAATTAAATTAGATTAACGGATAAAACTAATTTTATTTTAAAATACGTATAAATATGAAATTTAAAAAAAAAGATCAATAAAAATTTGAGCGTTTGATAAAACTTGTAACAGAAGATAATTTTAAAGGGTGTAAATAGGAATTATTATGAAAAGTTTGTGAAGTAATATTATTAACAAATCTATTTATATTATTTGAGTTATAATAGGAGTTTAAAATCAGTATTTATTCAGTGCTTTTCATTTGGGAATAGCTTCTGTTCCACCGACAGTATTGCTTCTGTCGTACAGAAAAAACGAGCAAATTGGTATTAAAAAAACATTCAATTTTTTTTTTCCTCCAAAACTGATGCAAAGGCTGGTGGGTTTGTATCAAATATGATGCACGTCTTGGGCTGGGCCAATATAAAGCCAATTGGCAAACAAGAGACAATATGACTTGGGACAATGGGCTCATCCTAAACACTTGAAATGGGCTAATTCTTTTGATGAAATACTAAGTGCATGAACGGGGTTTTATTAGATCAATAAAGAGGTCTTAATAGCTCGACTCTTTTTTATTTGTTAGACAGTTTCCCTTTCTTAAAACAATATGCATATAGGAATTCTTTTTACAAATTAATGTGAAACTATTTGATAGGTGTAATTATACATATTGTTTGAGTTTTTGTAGACTTAGCATTTGCTTAATTTTAATATAAATATTTGATTTTTTATATATTAAATTGTTGTTTTATAAATTTGAAATCATTAGAATAAAATTCTGAAGAAACAAAATGCAAAGCAATCAAAATAGAATCAAAAGCTTAGCATTGTAACCCTAGAGTTGACGTCACAACACTAAAAAAGAGAAAAAGAAAATTATTGCAGAACCAGGAGTTAGCATTTTAGCATCAAGAGAACAGACATTGTATAACTGTTACGATGTACATTTTATTAAATCCTTAATTATATGTCATCCCTCTTTGTATGAATATTTAATATTTATACAATGTACATTTTATTAAACAACTAATTACTTTTAATTATATGGCACTATGCTGGTAAAGCTACAAACATTGTATGATCTGAAAGAGTTTAGATCCGATTTAAAAAAGTTTAGGTCATAGCTAAGAGTTAACAATACTAATATGCATCATGAGGGTTCTAAATCAACTCAAGAAGGTCAGCTGAGCATAAAAGAGACTTCAAATGGGCCAATAACAAGAGTTAAGGTCAAACAGCTTCAAAATGTCATAAGTAGTCAGATTGGAGCTATTGAAGCTTTTATGGGCTTGGAAGCTTGTAATCTAAATAAGAATGGGCCAAAGATATTTATTTGTCTTTATTTAGAGCTTAGGACTTGATTTAGAGGCTTTTGGTGACTTTAGACTTAAAGAGTTAGATGAAAGCTTTATTTGCATACTATTAGGCTTAAATTGCTGCTTTTGAGCCTATTTTATTATTTTGCTTATTTCTCTATATTTTTATATACTTGGGCCATTTAAAACTTATTTAACTTTGTTTTAAGTTGTTAAGTCAAATTGAGTCTATTTGAGTTAGTTTAGGCTTTTTAAGTCAATTAGGTAAGATTAAGATTTTTTTTCATCTTGTAAGCCTATATAAGGAATCATAAACATCTTGTAAAGGGACCTGCCTCTCTTTAATTTTATGAACGTGAACGAAGAACTTCTTCTCTCTCAAAATTTTTTTATCAAGTTTTTCTAACTTATGGCAACAATAATTAACTTATCATTCTTTAATCACTAAAAGTGAGGTGTCAAAACCCTAAATTGATCATTGTCGCGTCCATCTGACTTATCAATGATTCTTTTTAGTTCTATCATCTATCGTATTTACCATTTATTTGTTATAATTTAATCTAAGCACTTAAAAGAAAGACAAACAAAAATTAGACACCTCTCTTCTAGAAATCAGATTTTTTAAATAATCTATTTTGAATATCAAGGCACATCATCTCACTAATAATTATAACTGTTAAGAGTTAACATGTTATAAGAATCAGTGAATTCTTAGGAGTTAGAACCTTGTCTGTAATAAGATAAAGACATCAGAATATATTAATAATGACATTGTTGTAAGGAGTTACAATCAGATGCTAGATAATACTATTATACAAGTATGTTCTCAAATACACTGTTCCTGATTTATTTTCACGAATGCAAGTCTGTTAGTGAATACCTCTTTATATAGATAAGTGTATGTCTATATTTGTAAGGTACGGATAATTGTTCTTAGTTAACAATAAGCTTGGAGCTTGGATAAGCATATGGGTGTCCAGTTAGGACTGGATACTAAACAGACTCATGAGGACCCTAATAAACTTCTTACATAACTATCAATAGAAGGTCTTCTCGAGTTGAGTAGTATATGTGGTCATTTGACCTGAGCATCACGATGAGCTTGTAAGTGATCTACCATACTTTGGTTCTACACATGTCAGAGATCTTTTATGATCTGACCGCTAGGTATCGCTGGGTATGATAAGATGTTTATAGAGTTTGGTGTACGTAGATATAAGATCTATCAACTCACATAAGAGAATTGCATATCCAGATGTTTCAAGATTGTATCTCAAAAAGTCTTATAGCTATAAGCAATAAATCCAAAAAATGAGTTTTCATAAGGTGGAACAATATAACAAAGAGTTTGCATATATTGTTCAGTGATATACAAGTCTAGAGATAGGCTTATGGATGTGATTATGAAAATTTGACAGTGCTAATCTATGTTCTCGCACATCTAGGATATAGATGACAGAAGGATTATACGTATGCATTGTGACCTTAGCTTGTATGGTCAAATGTGTTGATTTGTAATATTTATGATGTGTGCGTGGAAAATTGTTCACAAATTCATGGAATAGTTCTATTTAACAAATTGAGCGTGGATCTAAAGAGTCCTGCAATATAGAGTGTACTCATTATGCATTAGGGTAGCATACCAGATTGAATTATTTAGCTTAGTAATATCCAGTATGACCATATGATGCGCGCGTATTCGTATTTAAGTGTTAAATACATTAATTAGTGTTGAAAAATTGGTGATTCAACAATCTTGGTTGGACACGAATTGAGATGAATACCAATGTGGAGAGTCACTAGAAGTCTAGAACGTGTGAGACATGTATGGAGAAGTCTAGGATGAGTGGACACAAAGGAGGAAATGAAACGGGACTCGAAAACACGAAAAAAGCTAAGAAAATACGGGATAGGTGCTGCCAGGCTGAGCGTCGCGGCTCCCAGGATAGCAACCTAGCACCGCGGCGCTGGGTCCCCAACGTCGCAATGATGTGTCCTCAGCGCTGCGGAGATGAGAGCGATTATACCCAGCGTTGCGGCGCCAGACGCGTCAGTTGTCTGTTTTGGTTTGGGATTTCGAGTTTTGTGAAGTTTTGAATTTCTAAAACAAGTAGACTCTTAATCCAACAAGGAATAGAGTTAGTAGGCACAAAATACAGCCTATATAAATACTTGTAAATAATTTATTTGAGATTAAGCATTAAGAGAGAATCTAAGAGAAGGGAAAAACTGGGTAAACACTAACTGTTTATGGGCACTAGGGTGAAACCATCGTTTGGGTGATCATTGCTCGTGGTAGAGTAAGGGTTCACTAAACATTAGATCCTTTTGAGGTTTCTTTATTGAATTTTCCTTGTAAAATCTCTATGGAGTTAATAAGAAGGGCTAGGATCTTTAGATCCACCGTGGACATAGGCAATTGGCAAAACTACGTAAGATTGTGTTGTGCTCTTTTATATTCTACTTTGGATTCTTGTTATTTTTTGCTTGATTAATAGGTTATTCCGCTGCCTAAAAAGGTTAGGGTTCTAGGTTGGACTTTAGGTTCCTCGCTTCAACATAACCTCGAGAGGGAGAAGGGCGTTTTCTCACTCAACAATTAGTTAATAATTATTGTATACTAATTGTAAATTGACACATGGCACATTGTGGACTCTTAGTTGATTTTACCCAAGTGTGTGATATAGTGGGACCTATTAGAGGTATACTTGATAACCATGTAAAAATAATAAAAGAGTAATTTCACATATTAATTATATAATATTTAAATAATTAAAATATTTTATTATTATATTATATTATTTGATTATAATATTAATATATCTATTTGGTGGCCAAGTATATATATATTTAGTAATATCATATTATGTATTAGATATATATATATATGTGTGTGTGTGTATGTGTGTGTGTGAAAAACGTGAGAAGAAATTTTTTCTTGATTAAATTTTTGTTGTGGTGTTGAAGAACATAAGGTGGCCAGCCAAATGAGAGAGAGAAAAAAAAAGGATTTGATTTCTTGAAATTGATTTCACGTGTTGAAATTAAACATATTTGCATATCTCTGCCATTGGTCATCAATTACAACAACATAAGTATTTAATTTATTGATCATGTGATAATTAAAGGCAAATCAAATTATTTAGGATTTAAAGTGTTAAACCCAGTACTGGATATTAAGTTAATGTTCTAGACAGTCAAGCCCACCTAGTTGATTGCTAGAACTGCCAACCAATCGCACTCTAGGTGGACTCCAGTAACTTTTTTGAAAACGTTATAATTTGTGAATTCTCAACCTTTTATTTATATTAATATGATTAATATATTATTATTTATTTTATAATTTTTGTTACATGTAAATATATATGAGATACGTATTTTTGAACAATGAACATAAATACACATAGATACACCCTAATTTAATCAGTTCAACAAACCCAACTAGAAAAAGCTAGGAAATTAGAATGTGAGCACTGCAACACTCAAGGTTAAAGCTATAGTTGTAAAAACGATCATTGCGCCAGCACCATAGTGGTGGAAAGCCAAGACTGCAACACTAAACATTAGAAAGAAAAACCTATTCTAACTTGAACATAGAGAATTGTCCAAATTTAAAGACGAAAACTTATAAATAAAAGATGAAAAGCCTATATGAGGAGAATTAAAGAAAGGGTGCAAGAGAGAGCAAGTTTTTAGAGTTTAAAGCAATTCTTTTAGAGAATCAAAGAGAAGAGCATCAAGGCAAATGAAGAGATTGAACATTAAAGCTTTCAGACCATAATTTGACCTACTTTTTTATTTTTATCTATCTTAAGTTTGATTTATTCTTTATGATGTTGATTTGGTTGTGCTCTAAAACTCTAGATTTCATCATGAACTAAATTCTTTTCTAGAATTACAATCTGAACTCAATATGTAACTTGAATTGCTTATCTTGTTTTATTTTTATGAAGTCCATACTGAACTATTCTTTTTATTTTGTGCTTAATATTTTTAATTACTTGATTAATAATCAAATTGATTTAGGAACTCTAACAAACTTAGATAAGGGAGTTTTGTGTATGACTATGAATAGATTGATGTATAATTATAGTGTAATAGCTGTCAGTGTTATATAAGATAGAAATATACTCATATGGCTTATATAACTTCTATAGAACTTGTTCTTATTAACTCTTGCCTAAATTAATTATCATAAGAATATAGATAATTATTTATGTAAGATAAAAATTAACTATGGGGAGATACTTGTGAATACCTTAGGGTTTTTGGTTAACAATTCATATCGAGAAATTAAATTAAGTGAAATAATAAGATTTAAGTGAAAGATTGAGAGATAATTGTAATCCTAACCTTTCTTGACATTGGTGAATTGATAGTTGTTATTTTTAGCTCATCTTTGAGTTATTTACTTGATTCATTAGGTTTTAGATTAGTTTATTTTAATTTTTAATTTTTTGAATAAGAGTAGGTGGGCACAATTTTAGTACTTAACAATTATTAATAATAATTTCTCGCAGGAACAATATTTTACTTATCATTATATTACTTATTTACAATACCAAGCACTTGCATTTCAAATAATACCAATCTACCTCATTTTTAATTCAAACGTTTTCCTTTTGTTTTACATCTACTCTTTAGCTATTTATGTAATGTCTGTAAAGTTTCAAATTAGTTGCTTTTGATTTAAAGATCATGAGAACTTTAAGAAGAATTCATTAAGAATGAAATCAAGCCTTATGTCAGCATGACATAATGGCTCATCAAATTTAAAATCTAGCTGAAGAGCATATATTTATATGTGATTTGTAGTACCACTAGTTGATGGCATCCGTTCTAGCATTTGAAGACCTACTATCAATGCTAACAACTTCCAAATCAAGCTAAGCACAATCCAAATAATGAAGGTTTTAGTTCAATTCAGTAGACTGCTTAATGATGATTCAAACAAGTATATCATGAAATTTTTAAAAATTTATGATACATTTAAGTACTATAGAGTATTAGACAATGCAATATGGCTTTGATTGCTTCGTTTTTCACTTCAAAACAAGGTGAAAAGCTGGTTAATGCCGTTATCAACTAATTCTATTGCAACATTGAATGATTTGGCCCAATAATTTTTAGTAAAATTCTTACCACCAGCTAAGACTATAAAGATAAGGAATAATATCACTTCTTTTGTGCAATATGATTTAAAGTCCCTTGTTCAAAGATTTGCTGAGTCTACACCATAGAGTTCCAAAGTGACTATTGGTATAAACCTTCTATTATGGGTTAGTAAGACACTTAAGGACGATTGTTGATGTTGCAATAGGAGAAGCATTGATGAATAAGTCTATTAATGAGGCTTATGACCTGTTAGAGGATATGGCTTTCAACTATTTTCAGTGGCTAACTAAATGAGTAATTCCAGTGAAAGTCATTGGTATTCATAATATAAATGCACTTACTACATTAGCTGCATAAGTTAACTTACTATTAAAGAAATTTGATGTTGTTAAAGTAAATTTTGTGAAGAGTTGAACAATTACTTGTAATTTATGTAGAGATAATCATACAAATGCTAGTACATAAAACAATCTTATATATGAAAATTTTTAATAGGTAGCAGAATAACCGAACTCAAACTTTTATAATTAAGGGTGGATGAACCATCCTAACTTCTCATAGAGCAACAACCAAAGATAATCATCAAATCCTTTCCAGCCACAACATCAACATGAAAAGAAACCATATTTAGAATAGATGTCTATATAGTACATGAAGCGGACAGATGCACTTTTATAGAGTTAAGCAACTTTTTTCCAAAGTCAAGCTACGTCTCTACGAAATTTAGAAACTCAAGTGGGTTAATTAGCCACATCTATGAATAATCGTCCACAAGAATCATTGTTAAATAACATAAAAGTTAATCCAAAGAAAGATAAAGACCATTGCAAGGAAATTACCTTGACAAGTGAAAAAGAACTACCAAAATTTATTAAACACCTCAATCCAAGAAAATCCTCATTGAAGATACATTGAAGAGTAAAGAGCCAAAAAAAAAAAATCAAGAAGAGAAAGAAGAAGCAATGTAGAAAGTGACTTGAGTCCTTACAATCAACTACTACTATTTTCCCAACGTCTTCACAAGCAGAAACTTGATAAACAGTTCTCTAAGTTTTTAAAGGTATTCAAGAGCCTAAACATCAATATTTCCTTCACTAATAATGCCTTATAGTAGATACCCAATTATGTCAAATTCATAAAGGACATCCTATCAAATAAAATAAAATTGGGAGATTTTGAGATAATAGCTTTAACAAATGACTTCAATGCCATCTTACAGAAGAAATTACAACCAAAGCTCAACGATCCATGGAGCTTCACCATTTAATGCACCATTGGAAATCAACTCTTTGTTAAAGCTCTATGTGACCTGGGAGTTAATATTAATTTGATGTTGTTGTCCATATATAAGAAGTTGGGTTTGAGAAAGCAAAGCCAACCAATGTACGTTGTAACTTGCTAATCAATCACTCATGTACCCAATGAGCATAATTAAAGATGTGCTAGTTAAGGTTGACAAGTTTATATTCCTGACATATTTTATTATTTTCGACATGGAGGAGGATTGTGAGATTCTTATTATTCTAGGAAGACCATTACTAACCATGTGAAGGACACTAATAGATGTATAGAAAATAGAGCTCATAATAAAGGTTCAAGACTAGGAGATAATATTTAATGTATTTAAAGCAATAAAATTTCTAAGTGAACTTGAAGAATGTTTCAATATTGATGTGGTAAATAGTGAGGTCCATGAAGTCTTTACAAAGAATTCCATTAATAACTCACTTAAAGATGTTGTCATCAATGGGGCTAATGTAGAGAATCAAAAAGCATAGAAATATTTGAATTTATTGAATGCTTTACTGAGATTTGATAGAACCAACGTAAGGTTTGAAACATTGGAACGACTATGAAACATAAAGCCTCATATTAAGCCTTCAATTGAAGAACCATTATAATTGGAACTCAAACCTCTACTAAGTCACTTGCAGTATGCTTTCTTAAGAAATTCCTCTATTATTCTTGTGATTATATCGACTGCCCTTAATGATGCACGAGAAGATAAGCTACTTAAAGTATTGAGAAAATAAAAGAGAGCATTGGAGGTGATCTATTATTGACATTAAAAGTATTACTCCTTCATTTTGTATGCAAAAAAACTTGTTAAAGGACAACCAGAAAGCCTTAATAGAGCAACAATGTCAACTTAATCCTATCATGAAAGAGGTGGTGAAAAAAAAGATTATCAAGTGGTTAGACGTAGGAATTATCTATTTAATCTCAAATAGTTTGTGGGTAAGTCCAGTTCATTGTGTGTTAAAGAAAAGATGAGTAACAATAATGACTAATGAAAACAATGAGATAATTCCTACACGAACAATAATAAGATAGAGAGTATGTAAGGACTACAAGAAGCTAAATAAGGCCACTCGCAAAAATACCTTTCATTGATCAGATGCTCGATAAAATAATTGGCTATGAGTATTGCTACTTTCTAGATGGGTATTTCAGGTACAATCAGATTGCCAAAACTTTAGAAGATCAAGAGAAGACATTCATATGTCCATATGGGATCTTTACCATCCGAAAGATGCCATTTGAACTTTGCAATAGAAGTGATCATCGGGCTAGTGTTGCAACATTGGAAAGCCTAATATGAAAAAGAATTAAAGAAATAGCACAAGAGCAATTTTTTAGAGTTTAGAGCAATTCTTTTAGAGAATTAAAGAGAAGAACATCAAGTCAAATGAAGCTTTCAGGCCATAATTTGACATGTCTTTTTATCTTTATCTATCTTAGTTTTGATTTATTCTCTACGATGTGTGATCTTGTTGTACTCTAAAACTCTAGATTTTATTATGAACTAAATTCTTTATATAGGGTTACAATTTGAACTTAATATGTAACTTAAATTACTTATCTTCTCTTATTTTTGTGAAGCTAATATTGAACTATTTTTTCTATTACGTGCTTAATGTTTTTAATTACTTGATCAATAATTAAACTGATTTAGGAACCTAGCAAAAGTGAAAAATAAAGGTTTATATGTGATCATGAATAGATTGATATATGATCATGGCGTACTAATTATGAGTTTCTAATGAGATAGGAAATATTCATATGATATATATAACTGTTATAGAACCTATTTTTATTGAGTATAGTATAAGTTAATTATCATAGGAATATAAATAGTTATTTAGGTGAAATAGTTTTACTTGACAATTAGAAGAAGCTTGTGAATATCTTAGGGTTCTTCGTTATTAATTTATATTGACATTTTAAATTAGAAGAAGTAATAAAATTCAAGTAAAATTTTGAGAAATAATTGTAATCTTAAACCTTCTTGACATTGGTAAATTATTAATTACTAGTTTTAATTCATCACTATATTATTTTCTTGATTCTAAATTTTGATTAGCTTACTTTAATTTTTAATTCTTTTAATAAAAATAATAGGGTACAATTTTAGACCTTAACAATTATTAATAATAATCATTTACAGATACTTTATTTATTATTATATTATTTATTTGTGAAAGCATACACTTACCTTTTCAAATCATATAATATCATTGCATTAATGTCATGTGACTTACTTCATTCATTTTAATTTATTCCATTAACTTTCATACGGTCATTTAATAGTAAATAGTCGCACACCACGTCAGTTTATATAAAAATTTGTACAAAAAGTGATATTTGTGCTTTTTTTTTAAAATTCATTTCAATGAACTCCTATCATCTAATGCATCTACGCCTTGCCCTCTTTTGAAATAATGAATTCATCTCAAATTCTCAATCTTCCACCAGCCAGATGCTTAGGGAACCAAATAGTTGTGGCCTAATTTTTGTAATCAATGTGAAATTAGATGTAAACACTCAAGACTGTGAATGTGTTTGCCTTATTAGTGTTCCAAACGTGCAACTACTCAAATAATACTAATAATAATAAAAGAACACCACATATCTAATTAATTGCAGAAGGGTTGATGCAGTCTTCAATGCGAGCATGTGTTAAAACATGATTTTGTAAAATTTATAATAATTCACGCAAGGTAAAGTCAAGATGCAATCTTTGAACAGGAAAAGCTGTAAAAAGAATTCAAAAAAGGTTTTGGACTTTGGTTACAGTCAGAAAGATTACAATTAAATTTGTTAGGGATTGATGAGATTAAAGTGGGGAACAACCTACATCATGCCATTACAGTATTACACAGCAAGAAAAGTGTTGCCAACCCAGTTTGTTTTCTTTTATGATTTAAAACTCAGTCAAAAAGTTCTTAATCCAATTGAGTGAAAGGAAAAATTGTGGAAAACTGTGAGGATGGAGATCAGAAAGTAAAGAATATTAAAAAATGAAATGAGTTTATTCCCATTGGGAAAAGATCAAAGAAAAGAACTATTGCAAACCCAAAACATGCATGCCAGCTACATATTGCTGTTGACAAAAAGTAGGCATGAAATCACTGCTACTGCCATACCGTTTATGCTGTTTCTGTTCTTCTTGTTGTTCAATTCAGTCTAAAGTAAATAATTAGTATGCATACACACATGACACAACAATTTCAGTCAAATGAACGTTGAAATGTTTCCAAGAATTTGTTTGGCTACTGGGAAAGAACGGCAGTTTTGTCCCATCTGGTAAAGCTGGAAGAATTCCCAAAGGTTGGCGTATTCAGGCCCAATACGTTGTAGTGAAAAAAATTTAAAAAAAAAAATAAGAATGCTTAGTAAAACATATTTAAACAACTAGTAAACATTAACATGTTCTTTTATCATTTTAGCTGACAGGCGATAGAAACTACCAAGTTGGAGTACGGCAGGGGCAGAGGGAATTTCCGGTGAAGCAGTGAAAAACGTAGAGATCGGAAAGAATACCAACGGCGAAAGCACTCTGCTGGGAATTTTAACTATATATGCCATGTTTTGATAATTTGATCCCAGTAACAAAAAGACAGTAGCAGACTATTTTAGAAGAGAATAAGCAATGACAACACAAAGTGTATAAGATCTTTGGTGGCCTCATCTAAAAAGTGGTTGATCTATGCTTATGCAAAGACGAGAATTAAAAGGCATGAAAGAGGGGATGGTGTACTGACTCTAGCCTGCTTGGGGATATGGGTCTCATATTTTTTCCTGTTTGAGGAATGGGTTGATCTGTGCACATTCTGCTGACAAATGGACAGGAAATTTCAGTGTAAAGATATTTCCTCTCATGTTTTCTAATATGCAATAAAAGCTGGTTTTCTGTTAAAGGACCTATTTACAACATGTGCAGACCCCAATTTATTTAAAATTTCAAATTTTCTAAAGAAAAACTTAGTTATCATAAGCTGTCTTTTGCAAAGGCCTTTATTTTATTTTATTTTAATCAGAAAAATTCAATGTAAAGATGTCAAAGTTAATCTGAGCCGCCATAAATAGGGGTCGTATGCAGTTCACTCTCAACTTCTATGACAAAGGTCTATCTCTATTCCTCCTTCCTATATCTCTTTCTCCTCCTAAATAAACTCTCATCTTTGTCCTGTATCCTGGTTGAAAGATCCCTCTGTCGTAAACAGAGAATATTTTTTATTCTCCTAGATAAATTACTTTCTGCATTGTCATTCTTCATTGAGAATCTCTGGCTTTACATCTGGCAATGGACTATTCCAAATACCCTTTCAGCACAGAAGGATGTAGCAGCAGTGAATCTGGGTGGACAATGTACATTGACTCTCCCATGCAAGAAGATGACATTGAATGCTATAATGAAGATGACGACAACAATTATCATACAAGTAATTACAATGTTCGTATTGGCGATGAAGATAATAAAGAAGACAGTGACGATTCAATGGCTTCTGATGCTTCTTCTGGCCCAAGTCATCAACATAAACGTGCAAATACTGAAGGTAGTCATAGCATGTCAAGTTCTAAGCATGGTAAGATTGATCATGTTAAGAAATTTTTTACATGGAAGAAAGCAAATGAAAAGGAGAAAAAGAGTGGTGATCACAGTAGTAAACAAAAACATAAAACCGATGCTCACAAAAAATACTTCAAGTAATAAGATTTTATTTGTGCATGTTTGTAAAATCTTCAAGTTTAGAAATGATAAAATGTCTCTTTAGGATCTCTTTGAAGAAATGGAATTACATTCAATATTGATCTATGTAATTTCGTATTTCCGATGCATATTTGAGATCAATGTGAATGCATTCATACAGGAATAGAGTGTCCAATATGTTTTCTAATCCTTTTAGCATGATTGATAGTGTCTCTTCTGTTTTATTGGTTATATGAATAATCATGTATTTTATTTTGTTTTTCTTGGTTAAGGAACCATATGATACCTATTTTTGGTTTGGTCGCCAACCGAATCACACCTTCAAACTTCTGGCTTTCTGCAATTCAACTGTTAGATCAAGGAACACAGAAAATATATTAAACTGAACCTTGTGTAGCAAACTAGCAGTAAGATATAAACTCAAAGTTACTGTTTAATCAGGTTAGAATTGACAAAGTATAGAAGCACGTAGTATTTTAATGGCACAAGCTCTTTAATAAGAATGCATTTTTGAGCATGTGTTCCCATGTGTACTTGTGTGAGCTAAGATATGAACCAGCGGTGTGTTAATGTGCTGGAAAGAAGAAAGATCAGCATGGGAAGACAAACAAGTGAGTTCTGTGCAGATGGATTAGGGTTGAGATAAAAAGAAAAGAAAAATGATTGGAAATCACATAAAGAAAAAATATTCTTCTAACACAAATAAAAAACTTTATGATGAATTTGTGCATGAATGAATGTGTGTGTTGTGCTGGAAAGAACAAAGATCAACCTAGAAAGACAAATGACAACTAATAAGACCGCCAAAGACATTTGTCAAAACCTAACACTGGCCACATGTAAAAAAATCTATTTTTTTTGCAAAGATTGGAGGCAAGTGCAACAGCTAGGAACCTTCAAAAAAAATCAGTCAATAAAAAGAAACATTATAGCACATACCCAGATACTTCCTACCGAAGAAGCATGCACGAATACACTTACCAATTCCTTATAGTTTATTGAATAATGAAAATCATATCAAGAATATTCTGTTCACATTGAAAACAAAAAGGAGAAAAGGAGTTAGCATGTGTTAAAGAAGATAGAAAACAACAAAAAGCACACTTGAATAAGATAGTTTGTTTATTCCTAATTCTGATCTTGGAACTGTAGATTCATTCGAGGACCTCAAAAGTTTACTGGGGTTTAAATAGTTAATACATAAAGAAAAAAATGGATGAAATTTTCACTTCAAGGATTCTCTGAAATGAATGACTTGCCCATCATCTGATGATATACCAGTTAAACTGAAAAGGGTTACAGTTCTAGATGTAAAATCAAGTGAAAAAAACAAGACAAAGCAATGAGTTCAAAATCAAGTTGGAATATAACATATATGTGAAAAGGGTTTCCAATGTTGGATGGAGGCAAAGATAGCAACTACCACATGAGCTTCAATAAATATTTGTCCCATAAACTTATTTACTTTCATTAGTTATATGTACTCATCAAGAAAACTTCTTCCATAATTTATCCATCTTGGGAATAAGATTGAATGTTATTATTACAACATGAAATATGTCATGATCAGCAACACTATAGCAAAGAGCAAAAACTTAAAAACTGACCACCAGAATAACCATGGCAATGTTTCCAAAATTAATGTTCATAATTGAGTAATGAAAATCCATAGGACCAATTTGAAGTGAAACACATTTAAGTCGATAGACAAGATTTTTTTGGAAAAGGAGATAAAAAAAAATCAATAGAAAAGATGAACTTTCAACATTTTGTTAAACATCCCTCAATTGACATTTATTTTCCCTTGGTCAAAATAAAACCCAGAATCCTCTACCTACCAAAAAGTAGATTTTCCACCATATGCCTCAGTAAAAAAGGACCCGAAGATGTAAGTTAAACTAGCTCCTAAGAAGCAATTTTAGCACAGAAGGAATTGAAACTGGATTACCAATTTTGGCTTTTGACGATGTCAGAATATGATAAATCTCAGTTCGTTTCAAATGGGGTGGAAAGCACTGCAATTGGGTAGGCCTGAATCTGGTTGATATATTGAAGTCAGAAGTCAACAAGTAACCGAGAACATTTGGCACCACAGAAATTTTGAATACAACAATTGCAAGCATTTAAACAAGTAGAAGAAGACTAGCACCAACTGAAAATTTGAAAATATGAAACATTTCTTTGATAATTTAGTGATCGAACATTATATATAACGCCATCCTTAGGCCGTAGGAAACATAAAATTGATTAATTTCAAGCTGAGCATGAAACAACCAAAACAAACAAAAGAGAAATAATTCCAGATATTTGACACAATCAAATATATCGTACTAAGATTAACCAAACACTGGAGGCATCAGCTCCGCCCAGCCAGTCCATGGCAGAAATTATTATGTTTGTTAAGAGTTCTGATCACGCAGAATAGATTTTCGGATAATATTTAGTTTTTCGATTGTTTGGCAATCTTGAACCACTCTGTGTGGAAAGATCCTTCCACATCAATCCTTTCATATGTATGAGCACCAAAGTAGTCTCGTTGAGCTTGGACCAAATTAGCTGGCAATCTTTCCCTTCTGTACGTGTCGAAATACGCAAGACTGGAGGACATACTAGGAGTGCTAATGCCCGAGTTGATAGCAAGACATACGACTCTTCGCCAGGCAGACTGCCTGTCAATGATTTCCTTTGCAAACTCTGGGTCCACAAGAAGGTTTGCCAGATCAGGATTCCGATCATATGCCTTCTTGATTCTGTCAAGGAATATAGCTCGGATAATGCAACCCCCCTTCCAAATCCTAGCCAATTCCCCCAACTTCAAGTCCCATCCCTTATCAATACTCTTTGCTCTGATAAGATTCATCCCCTGTGCATAACTGCAGATCTTGGATGCATAAAGAGCCTGCCTCACATCATGGATCAACTTCTCCTTGTCTACAGCTTGGTCAGACAGAATATCACCAAAGCCGCCTGATTTGAACACTTTCGCCGCTTCAACTCTTTCCTCCTTTAATCCGCTAAGGAACCTTGCATCTAAAGAAGAAGCAATTGTTGGAGCTGCAACCGATAAATCAGCAGCTTGCTGTACAGTCCATTTGCCAGTACCCTTCATACCAGTTTTGTCCAAAACCTTATCAACCAAGAATCCATCTCCCTTATCATCTTTTATTCCAAAAATATCTGCAGTGATTTCAATCAAGAAGCTGAGAAGCTCCCCCTTGTTCCATTCTGAGAAAACTCTTTGCAGTTCCTCATTTGTCAACTTTCCAACAGATTTCAGTACGTCATAAGCCTCTGCAATTAGCTGCATATCACCATATTCAATTCCATTATGAATCATCTTGACAAAATTACCAGATCCACCTTTGCCAATGTAAATCACACAGGGGCCACTGTCTGGAACTTGAGCTGCAACCTTTAGAAGAATGTCTTCAATATACTTGTAAGCCTCAAAGGATCCTCCAGGCATTAACGAAGGACCATTTCTTGCACCCTCTTCACCACCTGAAACTCCCATTCCAAGGTAGAGCAAACCCAATTCAGCCATGGCTTTCTCTCTTCTCTCAGTGTTCTCATACCACTCATTACCACCATCAATGATGCAATCACCTTTCTCCATGTAAGCAGCGAGGGTCTTAATGGTTTGGTCAACAGGTGCACCAGCTTTAACAAGCATGATTATCACCCGAGGTTTTTGGATTGAAAGAACAAAAGATTCGGGATTGTGGAAACCAAATACCGGAAGATCTCCCTCCTTCTTAGCTCGTTCAACAGTCTCATCAACTTTGGAGGTGGTTCGGTTATAAACAGAAATGGGAAAGCCTTTCTCAGCAATGTTGAGAGCCAGATTTTGGCCCATGACAGCCAGACCAGCAAGGCCTATTCTCGTAAGTTTTGTGCTCTCAGCCATGTCTTCACCTGTTCCACGTTTGAGATAGAAAGTGAGATATATTCCAAAATCAGTTGCACAAGCCGAAACAGATTTGAGACCCTTGAAAAACAACTTTAAGTAAAAAGCTTTCTACTGCAATCAATAATGTTCTGACAATAGGAAGCTTTTAATGAAGCACCACCCAAGTCTAAACTCCAAGTAATGATACATCCTTGGATATGAAGTGGAATGTTTTGGCGAAAATGATACTTGAATGAATAATAAAATGAGAGATTATCCCATATACAGTCCTGATATTATCAAATTGTAAAGACTAATTGATATTATCAACTTATAAAACTAACTAAGAAAATAAAGACTATCACTATGTGATCATAGGGATAAAAAGTTAAAAAAAAAAGAAAAAAAAATGAAAGAGTCATAAGTTTAGCATGAACCAAGTAGCCAATGCACCCTTTTCTTACAAAACATAAGTCCTACAAACTTCACAAAGGTGGTATGAAGGAATTTTACACACGAAAGTGAAATCACTTACAAAGTAAAAATACAAGAGGGTCTCCGACTGAAAATCGTACATTATCAGAAAAACCAGCATACTTAGAATGCCATTTTTGGCCACTTTTAGAAAGAAAAAAAAAATCACTTCCCTCGATAAAATCGAAAGGTGAAAAGATTGCATGAATGGATGATTCATCAACAATAAGATCAAACTACAAGTGCCTAAAAAATTGTGATTCTCAAAGTGCATATAACATAAAGCATTCAACAGCAAGATCATGCAGATCCCACAAACCCCAGCTGCAAACAAACGAAAAGAATTCATAAAACATGTGAAACACATAAATCAAAAAGTCAAAAGAAAAACCCAGATCAGAAATTCTAAAGTAAAACCCAGAAAGAGCATCACTTTGTTCGATTTCCCATAAATCATAGCCAAAAAAAAAATTGTTTGATGGGATTAAAGCAACAGTAATAAACCTTAAAAAAGACAAAAGTTACAAAAGGATCAAAACCTGAAAATGTTATGGTCTCTTATTCTGGAATCTGATGCAAAAAGAAGATGGCAAATTCATACAAATCAACCCAAAATAAGATGTGATTTTAGCAGAGGAAAGACGATATAAATAAAATGAGTGATCACAATTACAATATGAAAAACGGGGAAGAAGGAAGTCCAAAAATATTGCTTACCGTATAGTATACAATACAAAACGATCTTTTGTTATTTATTTGTTAAACTTGGGAACAAAGTGACAGACACCGTAGACACGATACAGATGATTACAGAATGAGAATGGAGAAACTTTGCGGACTCTCTTGTAAGTCGGGTCAAAATTAGCGACTTTCCTCCTCCTATGCGATGTGGGTTGTTGAGTTGAGTAGAGTTTACCTTTTTGGTATCTTACCACGTCATCTTGTTTCTACAACCCACTTGCTGATGTGATGTAACGAAATCAACTTATCTAGTTAAGTATTTTATTTGGGGTATATTAATACTGTCGCCCCTTAATTACTTTTTAACGGCAGTTTTAATTTTAATTATAATATTATTATTTTTTATTTAAAAAACGAAAATATTTTCACAATTATTTTTATAAGTGACTAATTTTTTTTTTATATTTTTAATTAAGTAGAGAAAGTGATAATATAATTTAAATCAAAGTTATTATTAAAATATAATTTATGCTAATTTAGGGGATGGCAATGTTAATATCCTCTTTTATTTGTTTTAAGGAGTTGGTTTTTGGATAGTCGGTTCTTGGTTATTTATTTATTTAATTAGTTTATCATTATTTTTTTTTTTAATACAAATATGCATTATAAAGTATACATTTCATAGAATTATAATTTTTTGATGGCCAAAGTTAAAAATTTTTACTTTGCTAACTCGACTTTCTTGTAGGCTCGAAGAACTTCTTCAGCTTCATTTCTTTAGAGGAGCCTTCGTTGGGGTTATGAGAAAGTAATTTTAGGCTCCTATTGGCAAATGGACAATGGTCGTTCGGTCTACCTTTATGATAGGTGGCTTCCACGATCGTACTCTTTTAAGCCATCATACCATCACAAAGTTGCCAGAGCATACAATGGTGGCTGCACTAAGAACAGATTCGGGTAGCTGGAACGTCAATCTCATTCGTGCTTCCTTGTTGGATGATGAGCAAAAGTTAATTGTAGGGATCCTTACATTATAGAATCATATGGGTCAAGATGATCATCTCACTTGGCACTTTAATCGGCACGAGCAATATAATGTAAAATCTGGGTATTGGCTAGAGTATTATCTTCGTCGTAGTGCAAGTAGTTCTGGAATTTTTGATATTAAAAGATGGTGGAAGAAGCTTTGGCAACTCAATATTTCATCAAAAGCTCGAGTTTTACTTGGAAAGCTTATCATAACTGGCTTCCCACAAGGGCCAACCTAAAACGCCACCATGTTTCAATTGATGAAAGTTGTCCAATTTGTAATAGAGGGGCTGAAAATATGATTCATGCTCTCTGGTTAATCAAGCCCCTAGGGCTGTTTGTGCTTGGTGCGAGTTTATGCAAGGTATCTCTTGTACTCACAACACAATTATGCAAGATTTGTTTATTGAGTGCATGGATTCCTTCTCTATTTACGATCTCGAACTAATGATAATAATTCTTTGGAGAACTTAGTTTATCTAAACTAATTTTGTTCACCGTCATGGCACAATTGAAGCTGATACAGTCCTGTCGTGGGTGAAGGACTACTTGCTGGGCTTTCAACAAGCGCGGGTTAAATCTCCTGTTGCTATTCGAGTTTCGATGCCAAGATTGAAGTTTCCTATTCTTGGCAATGTGAAACTGAATTTTGATGCCGCAGTAGATTGTAAAAATCAAGGGACAGGGTTAGGGTTTATATGCAGAGATAGCTTCAGTTTCATTGTGTTTTCTGGTATTACGTATCTTCCCTTTCTGTTGGATGTTCCCATTGCTAAAGCGTTCGCTGTTCAAATTGGTTTATAGCGTCTTCAACAATTTGGCTTCTCGATTATTGAGGTGGAGGCTGATTCTTAAACAATCGTCAATGATATTATTTTATGTGTTGAATCCAATAAATGATATTATTTTATGAAATGTGTTCATCCCAATTTAAATATGTATGTCATACACACATATTATGCAACAACATACATAATTAAAATCTTAAATCTTATTAAATTAATAAGATTTGAAATTACTTTTGAAGTTTTTGAAATATTTGTTAAAATTGGAGTTCACTTTGAAACACAATTTTTAATAATTTTAGGATCCAACTTAGTAAGCTTTGATCTTTAAAATGATAATTCCAATTTTTAACAACAAATGTTTAACTTTAAAATATTTTAATTTAGTTAACTCTTTAATCACAAAACTTGTTTCAAAAGAAATGAAAATTGTTATCTATTTTGTAGACTTTGCAACTCATACAAAAAATAAAACAATTTCCCTCTCTTTGAAAAACTTGTAGGCCACTTAGAAGAAAAATGAAGAAGAAGATGAACATTATTGCTCTAAAACACTTTTTTCTCTTGATTTTATCGAGCCAAAAATTATCAAATAAAAAAAGCCAATTTCATTTTATTTGTTTTCCTCTCAATTTATCAACCAAGAGGCCCCACCAAGCATCTCATGTGTCACGACCCGATTTCTCGAAACCGTGTGGCCTTAGACACTTGCTAGTGCTAAGCAGCCTACAAGACCCCAATTAACCAAAGAAAGAGATGAAGAAGAAGCACACCAAGTGTTTGAGAGAATGCTCTCGAATATTATTACTAAAGAGAGATTACAAAGCTATACACTTACAAGCTAAGAGTATTTCTACAATTTGGAGGATGAATTCTCAAATGAGAACTCCACCTACTTATAGCTAAAGTTATATACAATGGACGGCTAGGATTAACTCTAATCCAAGGGTCCAAATCTAAAGAGGAGAATATGCTAAGGAATATTTCAAAGATGCCAACTACCCAAAAGTATATCCAAGGAATATGCCTTTTCTAGAAAACTCCCCCACCTACCACACACATGTGGCACTAACCCAAATCCATTGGGCCTTCTAGAAGCTCTAGCCCATTTAACCCAAAATGGACTAAGCCCTCCCTTGGTGGTCTTGTCGCGCGCCAAATACTCGAGTAATTGCTTGAGAATATTTGGGGCGTGACATTCTCCCCCACCAAATTCACGCGACGCCCTCGTCGCGTCTTCGCTGGAACTTGCGCACCCCGTTCTGCAAACTCTGGCTGTGCGCTCTCGTGTCCCAAGCGTGCTCTCCCATCCGGCAACCCTTTCCACTCGACAAAGTACTCAAGACTCGTCCTAAGTTGCTCCCCTTTGTCATGGTGTGTGGAAATCCCCAAAGGTTCCCGGTTGTGTGGCTCAAATTCTGCATCTCCCACACCTCCACGGTACTGCTTCCAACAGCTTGCGGAATGCACCTGATGTCGCCACTGCCGCTGTCTCGAAGGTAACTCCACCTTATGCGAGACGTTGCCAACTCTCTTGGCAATCAACCTTGGCCCCTCGTCCCCACGATCAAGGCCCTTGTGGAGTGGGCGTGCTGACTTGCATTGTGGTGGAAGTATCATCTCCATCACCAAGTCCCCCGCACTATGCTTGACACGCCGCTGCTTGTCTTCGACCCACTCCTTGTGCTGAAACTGCACATCTTGTGACACCTTGGACTTTTGGATGACACCCGCACCCAACAACTCCTCAAGCTGCCCCTGCAACTCTCCCATCTCCGATGGAGGCGTCAACCCCATAGTTGGAAGCGTAATCTCAAGCTCCAACTTGCCCTCAATTACATCTCTTGAAGGCGGTTCTTCCGGTACGGCAGTAGGCTTGACCCCATTGTGCTCCCCGGGTACTTCTGCAATAACCTTCGGTATTTCATCCTTGCCCCCATTTGCCGCATCATTCACCCCCGTTGTTGAGGCTGAATGTAACCCTCCTTTGCGCCCAGCATCTACCCTTAGTTGCATGGCGGAAAGGACCTTGGCGTTTGGCTTGGATCGCCCACCCTTGGGCATGTCTACCGTCGGTATCATTCGAGGCCCTCCTTCCAAAATACACATATAGTTGTGTTGAGGAAGTAACACCACATTGTACTGCCGTAAGAACTCCATACCTAGCACCACATCAAAATCATCGAGAGGTGCTACCGAGAAATTTACCTCACCGTGCCATTTGCCAAGGTGGATTTCAGCTCCACGAACCACCCCATCTAGCGGCTTGGCTCTTGCATTCACGGACTTGAGGTATCCCTCTCCTTTCTCCACATAAATGCCCAAGCGTTCCGCTTCCGCACGCTTAATGAAGTTGTGCGTAGCCCCCGTATCAACCAACACTTGAGTCTTAATGCAATTGACATAGGCTTCAATGTACATGAGCGCCGTCCCCGTTGGCGCATCGGCACGCCGCTTGGCTTTGAGGGAATTGACCAGCTGCATACAACCCATACGGCTCTGTCCGTCCCCGTATTGTGCCTCATACATTGCATTGAAAGCCTTTTTCTTCGGACAGTCCTTCACCCAATGATCCCCATCGCAGAGAAAACAGTTCGACTTCGGACCATTACCTCTATGGCCGTTGCGTTTCTGTTCCTTCCACTTGGGCGGTTTGCCTTTCTCCTCCTTGCTCTCCGGAGGCTGAAACTCCTTGGCTTCTCCACCCTTGCTGTGATTGGGTTTAGAATTTCTGGACTTTCCCGAATCCCCCTTGCGGTAATCCATGAGCGTCTCCGCCATTGTAAGGGCGTCGGATATATTCTGCACTCCACGCCGCTTCAACTCATTGGCTGCCTAGGATTGTAACCCGTCCAGGAAATTGAACAACAAGTCCTCCTCGGCCATGTTGCGGATTTGCAGCATCAGCAAAGAGTACTTTTCTACGTACTCCCCAATGGACTTTGTTTGTTTCAACTCCTTCAACCGCTTGCGAGCGTCGTGCGCCACATTCTCCGGATAGAATTGACGCTTTAACTCCCGTTGCAATTCTTCCCATGTGTCTATGGTGCAGGTACCCTTGCGAATCTCCTCGCTTTTCCTACGCCACCACAGAATTGCATGATCGGAAAGGTATAAAGTTGCGGTACTTACCTTGTGTTCGTCCCGCACGCCCATAGCGCCGAAATACCTCTCCATTTGCCAAAAGAAGTTGTCAAGCTCCTTGGCATCCCGTCTGCCGCTAAACTCCTTCGGTTTAGGGGCTTCTACCCTTGGTGCAGCCACCGCAGTTTGAGTAGCTACGCCATTAGCGACCGCTCGCTTGCACAACACCACATCCTCCTTGACACCTTCAAACCCCTTTCGTAGCTCTTCTACTTGGGCTTGAACCTTGTCCATGGTGTTGTAGACCTTCTCCTGAAAAGCCTTGATCCAGTCCCGTTGCTTGACAGCATGCTCGTCAATGGAGCTTTCTATTAGGGAGCGCAGCTCATCACCTTGAGTATCGAGGCCCACCTCGACATTCTGGACTTGCTCCTCCAACTCCCCAAGGCGATCTGTTGCCTTGCTCACAGCACCACCGAGCCTCATAACCATGTCCCCTAGATCATGGTTCGGATCAACGAACTTTTCTGGCGAAATACTCCCATGTCTCCTAGCTTTGGGGTCTCTACCCTTCCCTTCAGTAATCCCCGATGTTCCAGCAACTCCCTTCACCATCTTCTTTGAACCCGCTCTGATACCACTTGTCACGACCCGATTTCTCGAAACCGTGCGGCCTTAGACACTTACTAGTGCTAAGCAGCCTACAAGACCCCAATTAACCAAAGAAAGAGATGAAGAAGAATCACACCGAGTGTTTGAGAGAATGCTCTCGTATTTTATTACTAAAGAGAGATTACAAAGCTATACACTTACAAGCTAAGAGTATTTCTACAATTTGGAGGATGAATTCTCAAATGAGAACTCCACCTACTTATAGCTAAAGCTATATACAATGGACGGCTAGGATTAACTCTAATCCAAGGGTCCAAATCTAAAGAGGAGAATATGCTAAGGAATATTCCAAAGATGCCAACTACCCAAAAGTATATCCAAGGAATATGCATTTTCTAGAAAACTCCCCCACCTACCACACACATGTGGCACTAACCCAAATCCATTGGGCCTTCTAGAAGCTCTAGCCCATTTAACCCAAAATGGACTAAGCCCTCCCTTGATGGTCTTGTCGCGCGCCAAATACTCGAGTAATTGCTTGAGAATATTTGGGGCGTGACACATGGCATGCCTCTTTGTTTTTTTGTTTATTGACTAATAAAATTAAAAATAATTTTTTTTATATTAATTTATCTTGCTTATCTTATAAGTAAAGTCAAATTAGGAAACATAAAGTCAAATAATTTATGATTGTAATTGTGCTATTTATCATTATACCATTAATTAATAATTTTTATCAACTAATTAAATGATTTACTTAATACTTAAGTTTTGACAAATTACATATCTTAAGAGATCTTGAAATAAATTTTTAGTTTGTTGAAATTTTTTAAATTGAATTATTCAATTCAGTCGATTATTCTAGTACACAACGAATATATTTCATATTGTAAAATTTCCTAAATCCATGCTCGATTTATCACATGAAACTCATTCATATGTCCGTGAATGATACCCTACACACATGTTACAGATATTATAAAGAAGGGTATTGAATCATACAAATTGAGATTAACCATATACATATGATTCTTCCATTACTTATATCCTGGACGAGTATAGATATAGATCATCACCATCAAATATCTATTTGTTTGACCATAAATTTTTTTCGAGATTCGTATTTCTATAAACGATATCCATAAATACTTTTGTGATATTATTTATTCTACAAACATTTGCACGACCGTAAAATTATCTCTAAATTCGAGAACATATTGTATAATGACATTTTCTAACACCATTTACAATTCCTTACAACTATGTTATTACAAATATATTCTCAAACCATTGTCTCATTTCAAATAAAGTTCTAACTCATAAGATTTGCTAACTTTTATAACAGTTACCTCTTAGCAGTACTAACTCGTAGTAATTATAACTTTTAACACTAATCTAAACTCTTTTAGATCTACAATGTTTAAAACTTAACAAACTAATTACTATATAATTAATAATATTATTAATTTTAATAAAATATTAATTGTATAAATATTAAATAATAAATATTCATACAAAATAAAATAACATATAAATACAAATTCCAACAACTCACACACTAATAAATTTTACTTTTTCTTGTTTGTCTGGTTCTATTTGTATGCATTGGTTCCATTTCTGCGTGAACATGTTATTTTAGAGGATGTTAATCCTCCTTCTTTTGCTTTAGTAATATTATTTCAATTTCAAGAAAAGAAAACTTTATTATAACTATCGATAAATTACAACTGTTAATTAGAATAACTTCGCAATTGCATAACAGCATTACAACTATCAATTAAATAAAAAAACTATCAATTGTCTTCAATAATTAAAAAAAATAAAAAATTTTCTAACCCGTCATAAGACTTGAACCCCTAACCTAAGTCACGGAGTGGCCGAGCATTGACATTGGAGCAATGTAACTAGGTGCAATTTATAATTAGTTTATGGTCAGTGGTTCGTAAATTAGACTTATTAGCAGTGAGTGGTGTTGAAGCGTTTGTCCTTACTAAGGTAAAAATGAATTTGGTCCAGCTTAATACATTTATGAAATTGTAATACCATGATCATAAATCAAAATTTTTAACATTTGTTTTATTTAACCGATTATAAACGTAGGTTGTTTTTTTGTTATGGCATGGTTATTAACTTTTTTTTATTTTACAAAAGAAATTTTTATTAATAGAATAAAATGATATAAAAATTGATGTATTTTAATTATAATTAGATTTATTAATTTAATTTTGCTGATGTATAATCAAAATTTTTATGCATGAGAATCTACACAAAGAATGACATCCATATACATACACATACTTTGAGCACTCCACCTTTACCTCTTTTTAATTATCTACTTTAACAATCAATTTTGACGATTAAGATTACACTAAGTAAATCATAAGGAACTATGATACAAATAATTAACTACCACAATAAAACAAACTCTAAGTGAACTTAGCGCGTGTTTAGTTAGACTTCTCTATTGGTCAAAAGAATTTTTAAAGATTAAAAAAAATTATTTTGTCTTTACTCGAAAAGACTTAAAATTTAGTCTTTTAGAAATAGAGCTTATTGATATATATATATATATTACATTTAATATTTGTGTATTGATATATATACCCAAATAATAATTTTTTTTTAATTTTATGAAATATTTTTAATAAAAAAAAATCTTATTAAACTAATATATTTTTAACGTTTTATTAATAGCTACTATATCTCCATATTTTTGCAATCATCATTTTCTTATAAGGTTTTTTACTAACAATTCTTTTGCCATAGATTCCTACTATTTTGTTTTATTTATTTATAATATTTATACCAAATATAATAATTTATTTAATTCATTGATTGCTATTTATTAATTTTACTTGAATTCTTATAAATTTATACTTGTTAATGTTTAAAATTCTAATTATTTTGTCCATTATTTCATAATGATCACAAAACTAAATTTTAGCACAATTTACTTTTGTATTGTCTATAAAAATGCTAAATACATTATCTAAAAAGAATAAACCTAACTAGAATTTAAACCTTAATGTGCCTGTTAGTTAAAAACTATGTTAGTTAAACCTTAATGCTCCATTAGTTGAAAAATGTATGTTTGTCTTCAATGGCCACTATTAATCCTCTATTGTGATTTGTAAAATGGTATCATTAAATAAATTTTAGTTTATTTTATATAAAAAAGATTGAACAAAATTTGAATGTGAGCTAAGTATCTTTTTTAATAATTTAATACCAAAAATAATATATACTTCCCAAATGTTATCTCAAATGATATATTAAATAACAACTAAATGATAAAATAGTGTTGTAATTGGTGATTTTAAAATTTTTATTATTTTACCATTCAATAATTGCTTAATACATTAATTTAGGATAGAAAATTTGAGATATCATTTGAAAAGTGTATCATTACTCTTAATATCAGATAAACACTTTTAATAATACGTAACCAAACGATCTACCGTTTTAAAAGAGTTTATTTTTTAATTGACAATTAAATAATCAATGACTTTTATTAAAAATTATACTTTTAAAAGCTTTATTTAAAAAATCCAACTAAACAAACCCTTATTTTACTTTATCATAGAGTAGACACGTATTTTAAAATAAAACTAATAGTTTTAAGAATGACTAGAACTAGTAAAGCACCCATTTTATATCAAATCTGAGTAGTACAACATAGTAAAGCACCCACTTTACATTTTATATTCATATATATATATATATATATATGCAAACAAAGAAGGAAAAAAGGGGGCAACTTTGTAGTGGTAAGAACAATTGAATTGAGTTTTCTCCTTTCTCCTAGTGTTTCTTTCAGCAATTTTGTCCAAAATGTCAAAAGATAAAGTGCTTTCTTTGGTATATATTAACTTTCAAATTATGAAAGGTCTATTAGCATTTTCCCCTCATTGAAAATGCCTCCTCTTGCAAACCTAAAAGTCTCAAGGTTAAGCCTCAGAAACTAAAAATCTGAAAGATACAGCAGAAGGTCACAAAACCAATAAATGTACAGACACAAGCAGCTAATTGACATCCACATCAGTTGAATTTCCTGCCATTACAAGCTACAAGCATTAATACCACTAAACCACCAGTATCAAGCCCAAAACCATAGAGGTTATATTGATAGGAATTATCCCTTTCTGGTTCTAACAGATGCTTACAACGTCAACTTGTGTTCCCACTTTTGTTGAACAATTTACATTAGTGGCCTCTACATATTACAGTTTTAATATCGTCTTATTACTATCATCATTATGCCAGAATAAGGATTATGATATGCAATGAAACAGTAGCAAAAGCACATTTGGACAACAAGCTAGAGATAAAGAAGTCATGGAGATATGAATATTTCAGAATTTTCTCTTCATATAAGGCAGTGTAAAATTGTTCTGAACAAAAATAAAAAAGAATTCATTTTTGCGTGTACATAATTGAGTTTGATTGACTACAATTTGATGCTAAGCGCTGTAACAACTAACAAACATAAAGTAAAAATAATCAAAATTCCATCATCAAGAAGAAACATCAGCACTAAGCTTTGCAGAAGGTTACAACAAATTAATGGGAACCAGAATATGAATATGTGTAACCAACTATAAACAATCAATGAAACAGTGTTGGTGTTACCTGAAAAATGAGGGCTGTAATGGCACTCATTTAGAGGCCAAAATTGCACACCTGCACAAACTCCATATCATTATCCACATATTTCGTCCAAAGACCCTTATATTGATTCATAGCAATGTCCAGCCAAGGTTTCATGTTTCCATTGTAGTGAATGACTGCAGCATTGTTAATCGCATCCATGCTAATACTTGGATTGTACCCGAGTCCAAGCACATGCCAGGATTTGTCCAATGATTTCGTTGTTGAGTAGAAAGTGATGAGGCCAGGGGGAAGTGTACCCAATTTCCACAGAGTTCGATCCTCATTCTGATCAAAAAGAGATCCATACATAAATTAAATATAACATCCTATCTCAATGCCAACCTAAGAATTCCAAGTCCTAAATAAACTAAAAATTTATGTAGTTTGTAAGTTTGAATTAAATTAATTCATTATGCATGTGACACACATTTCCCGTAGGCTATTTTCTGTCGAACGAGAAATATCTGAAACAAAGCAGTAGCTATATTGACTACAAGAAAATAACAATGAAATTCAGTTGAAAGCAGAGATATTTTTACCAAGTTCTGCCAGTAATGATATTGCTCTGTGCATTTCTCCCGCCTCCAAGCATCAAGATCAAATATATTCATACCATATGCCCAAGCACATGCCTTAGGGTTAAACCTCTCCCTAATTAAAGGGTGTGAAAAGTTCAAATATTGAGCATAACGGTGAAATGATCCAAAGCAGGTCTCCACAGCTCCATTCACCTTGCCATCCAAATCAATGTTCCACAACCCAGTTAAGTCCCTCTGAACCACAACATCATCATCCAAAAACAAAATCTTATGCAATTTCGGATACATCTCTGGTAAATAAAATCTAAGGTGATTCAACATTGACAAGTATTTCGGATTCCTATATTTCATGTTATTCACATCTTTAGTTGCATTCTCTGCCTTATTCTCAAAGTAAAACTTCTGCATCTTAGCAGACTCAAGCTGCCTCAACACGGGCATATAAGATGAGTTCAAGAATGGATAATCCTCTACTGCCTTCACTTCCACATGAGCGCCGCCTTCCACAGGCCTCATCCTGAACCAAACCTTCATTGCCCCTACATTCATTCTATCAGTGACAATATGGAAAACATGTTTCCATGGTTCCTTTGCATTCTTCACCACAGACCTCACCACAACCGATACTGAAATCACATTATCCGAAAATATAGCATAATGATACAAACTAGGGTCCTCAAACTCCTCCCTAGGCGGCTCATCCTTATACTTCTCCGGGTGAGAAATCCTCTCCTCCAGAAGTCTCATTCCCAAACAATGCAAACTCTTTGGCACCGATTTCGCAGAAATCAAGCTAGCAAACGCACCATTCTTCTTGGCCTTAATCAACAGCTCGTTAACTGCAAAAATAGTATCTTTCAACTTCTGAATCTTCAACTGATTATCATAACTCTCCTTTGAATCAGCAATCATCAATCTCGCGATCTTCACTTTATCTTTTACTTCCTTCTCGAATTGCCTCAGCACATCCTCATCCACGGCACCTTCTGCCTCAAACAAAGCCGATTTGTAACTGGCTTTCGTAGTAAGCTCCGAAAAATTCTTACCCAGATCATCAAACGTCCTCAACTGCCTAGAAATGTCTAGCTTTAACTTCCTAGCATAAGCAGCATACGCATTCACTAAAGTAATATGGTCATTGGCTTGTTTCTGTATCAAATCTAATCTAGTCTTAAGTGGATCAGACTTTAATGCCAAAAATGTTCGTTGCACATACACATTACCACCATTCGGCAACCCCTATTCAAAACCAAAAACATAAATAAAACTTTGACATAAAAAAAATTGCAATTTGTTATCTTTCAGCAATTATCAGTGAAATACGGATTTCAATGAATTCTTAAACCAATAAAGAAAGAATAGCAAATCTTTATACAGAGAGCTACTGAAACGTAACTATACACAATAATATTAAATTAAATCAAATAAACATATATATATATATATATAACAGTGAGTGAGACTGAGAGAGTGAGCTGAAAGTAGACTTACGGGTTCGTGATGAGAGGTGGAGGGGTGAGAGGTGAGAATGACGGAGAGAGTGGCCAGGAAGAGGAGAGAGAACATGGCGGAGACGAAGATGCGGTAGGAGAAGAAGCTGCGAAGACCGGGAGCCAGGGAGGCTCCGCCGCGGCCACCGCGAATGGCCACCGCCATTTTGGGTGTTCCGATCTGATTGTTGTTGTTGTTGTTGATTTGCAGGAAACTGATGGGATCTGAGTGATTAGAAAAAGTAATAAAAGAAAGTAGAATAATGATTTAATTTAATTTTATAGTAAGCGTTGTCGGTGTTTGATTGATTGATTCTTTAATTCTTTTTTTTAATCAGATCTGATCGGATCAAAAAGCCTTTGTCTATGCGACAGTGCATTCTGTTAATCCATTCCACGTCGTTTTAATTTGTACGACGGTCGTTTTATCCGTAAGACGTTTGGTTAACGACATGTCATTTAGTCTTCTCGCGCCCATCATTTCCCTCTTATACTTTAGTTGTGTTGGCATTATTAGTTGTGTTGGCATTATCCAACTTAATTTATAATGACTATATATATTTAAAAAATAAGTGTGTGCCCATTTTATGAAATTAAAAGAAATTAATGAATTGGTATCAAGTTTTTAAAATAAATATATAAATAATAAAAAAATTATTTATTAGTATGAGCAAGATATATGGACTCTCTCCCTTTTAAGTAATCACATTGGTTTTTTTGTTGTCTAGAAAGTCTCCATTTCTCTCTTTCTTTTCATTTTGAAGGCAACTGCCATATTCTTAAATAATAATAATAATAATAATTAACCATTCTTGCTTTTAAATTTCTCTAATAGATTATCTTGTAAATACGTTGGAATTTCACATTTTAAATTATTGTATGAAAAATCAATAGAAAATAGTGGATGAAAGAAAATTACTCGATTTAAATAGAATAAATCAATTATATTAGTTGATTCATTAACTAAATGCTTAACTCCTAAAATTTTTAATGAACACGAGATTTATATGAGATTAATAGTCTCCTGTCGTATTGATAGAGTGGAAGATCTAGATAGTATAAATAAGTTACAACTATAATAGATTTGTATAATTATTTACATTTTTTTGTGGTTGTGCATGTATATTATGTTGATAATTTGTCATATATATATATATATTATTATGTGTGTATTTTATGGATATAAAATTATATTGTGAGAATATCGTGGTCTGAGATATTATATTCAATCTTAGTGTGCTTTCTTTCTGATTTAGCCTCATTGTGAATGTAAGAAAGCAGAGCATCTCAAAGATATTTTATTTTGGTCTCATTATAGTTAGATGCGAGAATCTTATAAAAATGGACATGTTGATCACTTTGTCATATTATTTCCGTATCATATTTTTATACTACTATTATGTCACTTGTTTATAGGTATTTTGTTATATGTAGCGCATCATGTCAATACCCATGTGATTTGATATTTATAAACACATTTTAGATATTATTATGTCTTAGTGTTATGCTCACATTTAACATATTTGATGAAGTCATACATTGATTAATTTGGATATGAACTTTATTTTATTGGAATGACTTATGCCGTCTAAATATGAGATTGTTAGAATATTTTGATGCCGTTTAATCTCGTTATTTTGATGGAATGTCATAATCATTCATTCTCTTGTTTAACAAAGTCAAATTATTACATGATTGATGTTAAATTATTTAGAGTATTTTTGTTAGACTTATTTAGTTAGTAATCATTACATTGTTAATAAATCATTTTGATACACGTATATCTAATAGTATATTATTTGGTCAAATATAATCATTTAATAAACATTATTGGTAAATCATAATGAGATAGGTATTATTATCTTTTATTGAAAAGGGTTCTTAACCTTATCCTATATATTGTGGTGCTAGCTCATTAAAATTAAAATATGATATTTGGCCAATAGGGTAAAAGGTAGTAATTTCTCTCTCTCTCTCTCTTTCTCTCTTAGACTCATATTTGTAAAAGAGCTAAAATTAAAGATGCTAAATTTCTTACTGAACAAAGGTAATTTTTGTTAGCTTCAAGTTTAATTATGCATTTTAAACTTGAGGAATTTATAGTTATAGATAAAAATGTAATTAATGTTGAATAAAAAAGCTTTATGCTAACATAATATTCTATTCACAACATTCATATATGTAACTTTAAGAGCATACATGAATCAACTTACCAAGCTAACAACATAAGACATATTAGGGCGAGTGATTGTCAAGGAGATTAACATTCCAATTAGTCTTTAAACAGACCAACAATAGGAAATAAATCACCACCATCATCAAGCTTATTACTATTTTCAGTAGGTGTGTCTGGTAGTTTAGCTCCTATTTTCTCTATTTCTTGCAACAAATCTAGCAAATACTTTACATTGGTTAAGACAAATGCCTATCTTTAAGTGAGCAATGTCTATTCCTAAAAAGCACTTTAGGATTCTAGATCTTTATTAGCAAATTTTTTTTTTTTAATGCTTCGAGATTTGAAATTCCTCTTGATCACTACTCGTAATCACTATATCGTCAGCATAAACCAGAACAACTGCAATACATAAGTATCTCTTTTGACAAACTTCATTGTATTTTATTAATCATCAGAAAAAAAACTAAGCTTTGGGTACCAAACTACTCTTGGCGATTGTTTTAAGTTATATAATGTCTCACTTTAATTTGCAAACTAGATTTGGCTTTGAGGGACCAGGTGATATGCTCATAAAAATTTCATCTTCAACATCTCTATAAAAATAGTTTTGGCATCCATTTGGAATAACTTCAATTTTTTTAACTTTTGTAATCAAATAATTTAAAAGTGAACAAAAAATATTATTTTCACTATTTCAACATACTCACTACAGTAAACAAAACTCCACTACAGTTTCAATTTTTAAAATTTTATTTTATAATCAATTTATTTATAATTTTATTTTATTATGACATGATTAATTTATATTATTAATTTAAAATTATATATTTATTCAAATTTAAATTTGTATTTGTTTATTAAAATTATATTTGTTTTATTTAATTATATTATTTGATAATTATTTATTTAACAATATTATTTATTTATCTATATTATATATTTAGTTTAATTTAACTACATAATTTAAGTATATTATTTATTTAATTTTTATAATAATTATTACATGTGGTTCAATTGATATTTTTATTTAAAATATTATTCATTATGTTTGTAATTAAGTAAATAATATAATTAATTTAAATAATTAACAAATAATATAATTAAAAAAAATATATAATTTTAATAAACAAATACAAATTTAAATTTGAAAAAATATAAATATAATTTTAAATAAATAATATAAATTAATCATGTTAGATATAACAAAATAAAATTATAAATACTAAAAAATAAAAAAATAAAAAATATATTGAGGCATCATATCATCGAAATAAAGGGTGATTGGTCATGCATTGTGCCAAAATTAAAAGCATATAATTTTTTTGATGTTGATAATTGAACTAGAATGAAATAATCATACATAGAACATCTTTAATTTAAATATATTTCAAGGAGTTGGAATGAGTTCTCCTTCCATGGTTAAAGCAGGTATGCTCTACTATTTAACTTCTTGATAACCTTGTAGGGGCCTTTCTAGGTTTCATCTATCTTCTTGGCATTCTTCTCTTTGTTGACGTTGAGGGATTCTATCGGCACTAGGTCACCCTCATTGATTTCTTTTTTACTGATAATTTGGTTAACTTGATTTTTCAACCTATTTTTTAAAATAGCAACTTAGATGGTTGCGACTTCTCATGCTTTGTCAATAAGGTCATTGGCAATAGATAACACTTCATTATTCAGCTTTAAGTTGGCCAACTTTGTCTACAAGGTAGGAATGAATGCTTATGTGGGGAACATTGCCTCTGTTCTATAAACTAGTGCATATAGTGAGCTTTCGGTAGACATATTTTCTATAGTTTCGTACGTTCAGAGGACTCTTGGGAGTTCTTTTAGCTATTTTATTTTTTTCCTCTCTAGCATCTTCCTTAGAACTAAGAAGATGGTATTGCTCGTGATCTTGGCTTATCCATTCCCTTACAAATAGCTTTAGGAAGAAACCTTTATTCAACTTTTGAATTTGTTGTAGAAAGTAATTATGTCAAGCTAATGAACTGCTTCCCATTGTTTGATATCAGTACTTATGGAATTTCGAATCTGGTTATAATATTAATTCATAAGAAATTTTTTCTTTACCTTGAATTCGGTTATGTTTCTATAAGCTTTGGCCTTAACCCACTTTGTGAAGTAATTTATCACTAAAAGAATGAATCACTTCCCTCCAGCTATTAAGGTAGGGTTCCCACAATATTTATCCCCTATTAAATAAAAGATCATGGACTAAAGACCATATGTAGGCTCCTCGCTGGAAGGTGGATGAGCAAGGCATGTTTTAGGCACTTCATGCACCTCTTCACATAATCTGACATTTTCGTTATTATAGTCAACTAGTAATATCCTTATCTTAGAATCTTGTGAGCTAGGGAATTTCTGCTAGAATGGATTTTACAAATTCATCGTTTGCCTCTTCAAGAATCTCTTGTCCTTGCTCTTTGATTATATACCACATATAAACGCCTGAGAATGCCTATCTGTACAATGTTTCTTCGAGTAGCATTGATTTTTCAACCTTGCTCTTGAGCTTCTTAATTTTCTTTCAATACCTAGAAATCTTTTGATCCTGCAAAAAGTGGATGTAAAGGGTTATCCAGTTAACAGAAAGTTGTAATTTTCATGTGTTTTACATTGGCTTTTATGACATTGCCTATTTCTTTGTCATAATCTTCTTTTGGGTAAAAAATGAAAATATTTTGTACGGGAAATGGTATGCTATCGCTGCTTCTTTAGCTGGCTTATCTACTTTCATATATTTGCTCATTGGCATCTAGGTGCTGGTAACCTCTTGTAGCTTTTAGGCGACTTCTTTTACTTTGGAAAGGTAGCTCACCATCCTCTCTTCTTTCGCCATGTAGTCATTATTCTATTGAGAGGTAACTAGTAAAAACTCTATGTGTATTTGTAATCTTTTAATCATTAATTGGTATGCTATCATTAAACCTTCGATCAACGCCTTGTATTCAGTCTCGTTATTAGACGTTGTTGATAGAAGTCTGATTGCTTGCTAAAGGATAAGTCCTTTTGGGTTTCTGATTTTGATACCAAATCTTGCTTTCATTTGGTTGAAGGACCCATCTATGTCCATCTGCCATGGTTTTATTACTTTTGCTGATTTTAATGACAGAGATTGTCTTCGATGACTAGCTCATATTCCAATAAGAATTTGGCTATTACTTGTCATTTGATCATAGTCTTTGGTCTATACTTAATGTCTAGGTGGATTAGTCCCATCGCTATCTTAGTGACTCTTTCTATGACATCAAGTTTTGATAGTATACATTTTAGAGAATAAGAGTGTACACTACAATAAGATGTACCTAAAAATAGTATCTTAGCTTGTTTTTGGGTTGCACAAAGGCAAGGATAAGCTTTTTGGCTATAAAATACCTCATTTCGGCATTCAATGTTGCTTTACTTGGTTAGAATATCAACTTTTGTTGTCCGTCTACTTCCCTAATAACTCTGCACTGATTGCTACCTTGAAAACTATAAGATACAGAAAGTAAATAGGAAGTAAAGGGAAAAAAATGGTTCCTTAGATATTCCTTCAAGTGTTGTAGTGCTTTTTTTAGCCCTATAGGTATCAATTCTTGGTTTTGATGGATTGAAAGAAGGGCTTGCACTTGTTACATATCTTAGAGATGAACTTATTCAATGATACGATTCTTGTGGTTAATATCTACACTTCCTTCAATGTTTGTGGTATACTGGTATTTTTGAGAGCGTTGACATGTGATGGGTTTGCCTTGATTCCTCTTATGCTAATGATATTTCCCAAGAAAGTTTTAGATGAGATCCTAAAGGTACACTTGGCAGGGTTTAAGCATATCTTGTACTTTCTTAAAATGTTGAATACTTCTCGTAGGTTCGTAATGTGAACCTCTACTTTTTTACTATAAACTACCATATTGTTTATAGATGCTTCTGTTGTCCTTCCAATCAGCTTCCCAAAGACCTTGTGACTGGCTACTAGAAAGTGTTTTCGACATTTTTCATACCGAACAATGTTACTTTGTAGCAGATCTCCCGTCTTTTCTGTGTAGGGTAAAATGTACACTTCTACCCGTTCTTTCTCTTGATGAAGAGCCTTTGGCCATACATTCTGTAGTTGCTATTTGGGGGGCATATCTTCCTATGATGGTACAGGAAACTCTGTATTATTCGATGTTCTTACTTTATCAAACTTTTTTCCCTTTCCTTCCTATTCCTCTTTCTCGACTTTTGTAGAAGTCTTCTTCATCTTCTTTTTGTCCTTTGGTGGTTTGATTGAATTAGCATAACACTGTTTGTCTTGATTTGTTAACTATTTATGCCTTTATTCCTCTTCTACTAATTGATACATATCTTATCACTTGATGCCAGTTGGAAGGGATAGATTCCATGTAATGTATTTAGAATTTCCATGCTATCGCATTATAAGAAAAGAAGGCATCCACCAATAGGTAGTCTATCTTTAGCCTCTTCCTTACTGCCACGACCAATCATGTAATAAATCTTTTGACTTGGATTTTTGTTCCTTCGAATGCAATGAGTTCTTTGTTACATCCTCAGATGTCTGTTTCTTGAAGCTCCATCCTTTTAAAAGTATTCCAAAATAGGATATCAACATTACTCACATTGTCGACCAACACACGCTGAGCAATATTTGTTTCTCTATATTTAAGGTTATTAGTAGTGGGTTAAAGTGTAGAAGCATTATGTCAGTCAAATTCTCTCGAGAGAAAGAACTTTTAACTATCTTGCTTAATTTCCATGTTAGTGAAAGTTGAGGTCTCACCCACTTTAGACCTTTGAACCTTAGTAGCCCTTCTGAATAAGTGCCTCTATCTCTTATCTCTTTATTCCATTTTTAATGGTTTCTGTAAAGTACATATATGTTGTGTTGGTTGACTATCGTCCTTATAACCAGTGTTTCCATAAAGTCTTGAACAGGTTCACCTACTATCTATGGTCTTTATATGCTCATAGGCCCTCCGCCTTTATTTGCTTCATCTATATTATTTTCTTCTTCCATGTTTTCTTCTTTATTTTGGTATTGAAAGTCATATAGCGATCTATGGATCGTGTTTAAGATCTTGATTCTTATCTCTTCTATTATTGTGATCTTCGTCTTAGTTGGTTTGAGGTCTTTTTTTTTTTGGTTATGCCATTGTTGTCTTCTTGGGCTTTATCTCTAGTAGTACTAAGCTAGATATCTATTCCTCATTAAGGTGTATCTGTCTTTTCAATGATTTGCATGTGGATGATGCTGTGTTCATTTTTATAGTAAAAGGGATAGTGTTTGGTCATATCTAATTAATTCTCTAAGATTTCCATCGGCTTTAGTTTTATAAACATTTTGGAATATCTTATACTTTTGCCAAATCTTTGTAAGGGTTGGGTTAATGGGAATTAAAGTCTAAAATTACCTCTGATGCTTATCTTATTTACTTTCTGCAGTAGTGGAAAGTTACTTCTCGAATCTTTTTTTTCAAGAGGCAGTTACTTCATTTAGCGTGGTAATTATGAAAGCTTTCTTCATCGCCAAGGCTTCGTCCTCATTTTCTTTAATCCACTATTCTGACTTTTAACCGATCAATTTGAAATAAATAAAGTTCTTTTGAATAAGATATTGATAGTAAGGAGTGGATATCGTTACTACCTTCTAGTATGCCTATGTCGTAATATTCATGTCATAGCTTCATAATTTGCTAAGCTCCCTGTTAAATTTGTTTAGAAAACTCTTTATCAATTTTTTCACTCATTGTTTTAAGGAGAACAAATATAACATCGTCTTTTTCTTCTTTTTGTTCCGTATGCATTGCACAATGAATTAAAAGTAAAAGAGGAGATCAAATTATCTTTCAAACTTCGTAACCATACTTACACTTTAAAGGGTCATCCATTGTGTGCATTATTATTTTTGCGTTAAAGTGGAAGATGTGTTTCTTAGAGTCTCTAGTACCATCGTACATTTGGAAGTTTGGTATGACAAACTTCTGAGACCTCTCCGTTCTTTTTATATCTTCCATGAATAGATCTTGGTTTGGTTTTCACGCCAAGGACATTGCATCTTCAATGGTTTTGACCTCACCATTTTTCCTATACAACTTGTTGAGCTCTTTCATGATTTTGGTTTTATATCCTAGTTTCTATATGTTCTCTTTGTGTCTATATATCTTCCTTTCTTTGTCCTCTACAAATTTTTCATACTAAGTTTGTTTCTATTTTTCATTATGAGGTGAGACTTCCTTAAGATCATTGAATGCCTTATATCCCACCATAACTATCAGTTTGTCTCTCAATTTTTGGTTTTATTTTTCGGTCTCCTCAAGTTGCATTAGAATTGTAGCCAATACTTTTACCACGATGGTGAGGACCTTACTTCCTAAAGTGATTACATCTGCGTTGCTCGGACCTCATTTTTATGGTTGTTAGGAAGGTTTAAGCTTTGAGGATTTCTCTAATTTGTCATATTCGGTTGGTGATCTTAATGCTAGAAAAGTCAATTATTTTTTCAAAACCTTTCCACAGACATGCCATTAACGTTCTTGGATTTGAACCTTCATGTTAATGACCATCTTGCCCTTATTTACTCCTCGAAACTATGAGAATGCACCATCCTCTTGCCAAAAATAAAAACGAATGTTCAAGTTAGTATTTGTTTGAGGAAAGAGGTGTTGTGTGTAGGGAGTGTTTGCAAAGACAAGTAGGATACTATGATTTAAATATGTGATTAGTAATCAATTGCTAATGAATTTAGGAAAATGTACACAAATAGCAATTATTTTAAGCTTATGTACTTTTATAACCATAAATTAAAATGTAATCTTAAGTACCCACAAAGCTTAAATTTAGAGTATTTTATCTCTGAAGTATACTTTGCCTCTTTCTTACCATTTTCCTCTAAAATTTACCCAAACAACACTTTGAAAATTTCAAGCTTAAGAACAAGTCGATCGGGTATTTGGACACTGACATTTTGAAGATTGAAAGTTAAAAAGACTAGTTGAGAAATGAAAAATCAGAAAATGAATGAAAAGAATGAAATTGAGAACAAAACAAAGAACGCATAATTACTCATGCCTCGAGCAAAGAGGGGACACACACTAGATCACGTGGCACGAGGCGTGGCACAGCCTTACCTCGCACCTAGCTCAATGTGCAAGGTGCAAATTTCTGACTTTTTCTTTTCTCGTGAAATGTATATAAATAGCCTTTATTTTAAACTCATCTACTTTTATAGTCACAAAATTGAAATACAATCTTTAATAGCCACAAAGTTTAAATTCGGACCTTTTACCCCTAAAACATATTTGGGCTCTCTCCTACCATTTTCTCCAAAACTTAATCAAACAACACTTTGAAAAATCTGAGCTGAAGAACAAGTAGAACGAGTATTTGAACACTGACATTTTGAAGATTGAAAGATGAAAAAACTAATTGGAAAGTGAAAATAAAAAAAATAGACGAAAAATACGAAATTGGTAACGAAAAAGAAAAAGGAACATAAAGTTCCTCACACCTTGCACGAGGAGTAAGGAGGGGCTATGTGCTTGGCTTCATGATGTGTAGCCCTACCTTGCACCTCACGCAAGGTGCAGATTTCTGACTTTTTTTTCTTTATCATCCCCAATTTTATTTTTCTCCTCAATTTATCGTATATTCTCAAACATACTTTATTTCTTCTCTATTTCATTACAATACATTACCAATATATTTTCATGCATATATTTTCTACAAACTAAACACAAAAAAGTTCAAAATCTATTGTGAAACAAAATTTTGAATTGTATTATTAACAACGAAAAATTTGTTCATTTATTGTCTTCTTGACAAATAAATATTAGCCAAATAATTTTTTGTTATACTATATTATAGCCTTTAAAATAGTGGCTATTTTTGTAAATTTCTCTTTTTTCTTTTTCGTTCCTAATTTTATTTTATTTTTCCTCAATTCATTGTACTTTTTTGATGACACACTTTATTTTTTCTCTATTTTATCACAATACACTACCAATATATTTCTATACTTATATTTTTACAAACTAAATACAAAATAATTTAAAATTTAATGTGAAACAAGTTTTTGAATTGTATTATTAACAATTTTTTTGTCTATTTATTGTCTTCTTGGCTAATAAAGATTAGCCAAATAATTTTTTCTATAAAAAATATGACTTTAAAATAGTGGTTATTTGTATAAAATTCTCATAAATTTATAATTTTGAATAAATCAACCTTATTTATAATGCATGAATTATAATATCATTCAAATTATATATGAGCATCCAAACTTAATTATTCCAATTTCATAAGAAGTTAAATCTAATATCAATTCATCAATTAAAGATAAAAATTTAAGTGTGATATTCACTTGTGAGAAATTATTTTTTATATAAAATAATAATTAATTAATTCAAATTTGAGTAGAATATATAAAATAATAATTAATTAATTCAAATTTGAGTAGAATAATAAATTTAATTTTTTATACTTCATCGTGACTTATGCGACCGACTATAAGATTCATAGGTTGGCAGGTCGAATTAGTTCGAATATGGTTCTGGGCGAGGTCCTCTTATTTCATGAAATTAGACCTATTTTGATGTGGGTTGCCTCTAAAACAAACACAATGGATGTAGACTGATTGGACCGCTGAATAATTAACCCGACAAACACATACAATACTAATAAAAAAAATGCTAATTGCTTCAACTAGAAAAAAAAAATGATGAAGTCCGGTTATTATTATTATTATTTGATTTAATCCGTTCTTTTCTCTTCTCTTTGTTATTGTTGTGAATTAATTCCTTTTTCATATAAACAAAAGCAAAAGATTTGTTTACTGTTGATTTCATATGAAATTTGATATATTGCAAAAGTTAATCATGGTATAACGAGTAAAATTTTTATTAATGAAACAAAAAAGAAAACGATTACCTATAATTAGAGAGAATTTTTGGAGCCTTACATTCAAGATTTAATTTTTTTTTATATGTATATATAAAATGCCAAAATCAAGAAACAGAAAGCAAAAACAACAACATTTATAACTTAGAAAACCCATTAATATTCTGAAACAATTTTTTTTTTTTAATTTCATTAGACTTTTGCCATCAATTAAACTCATCGCAATAAAAAGGCCAAAGAGCAAAGGGAGATATATATGAAGCTTGTGACTCGCATAATCCAAAAATAATGGTGACCGGCGAGGGTACACACATAACTTCCAATTGAATTTGGTCGACGGAGCTCAAAAAAGCTACAGGAACAAACAATAATTTGGATTTTGATAGATTGCTTATATATATATATATATTGTAAGAATATCGATTAAAAATTATCATAATATGATTTGAGGATTAAGTTAAGTGTGTAGGGTGTACACGGATCGAAGACAGATGAGAAAGGAGGTGAAAAATGAAGAAGGGCACACTAGGCGCCAGCGCCGCAGCGATTAGGTGTGGGTGCCGCAGCACTGGAGACGGGAACAGTATCCCGAAATAAGAAAACTTCTTTATTTCGTCTCCCACTCGTTTTAGGACTCTCTAATATAACTCCCACACGTATAGGGTAAACCTAAGTCGTCCCAAAGCTTATATAAAGGCTATCTATTGGCTTGTAAACACATCTTTGTGATCAACTAAAAATATGTTGACAATCTTTGTGATAAACAAGAGATCTTAGTGGTTCTTTGTGAGAGAAAATTCCTAGAGTGAGAGAGAGAGTTTTCTTTGTGATCTTTCTTATAAAAGACATATTTTGTGAGTGCCTTAAGATTCATAATAAGAGAAGAGTGTGATCTTAATCCGCCGTGAACGTAGGCAAATTACCGAACCACGTAATTCTTTGTGTGTTCTTCTTCTACCCATTTTTCTATTTATTTCTCAGTAACTTGTTCTGCATTATTATATTGCTTGGGTGAATTTTTTTACTTGTTTGTATGCTTCCGCTTCAACAAACTGGTATCAGAGCTTTGGTTCTAAGTAGACATGGCCACACCTAAGTATGAGGTAGAGAAATTCAACAGCACGAATGACTTCAATTTGTAGAAGATGAAGGTTAGGGTGTTATTGGTGAGCCAAAAGCTTGGTTCGCATTAGAGGAGGCTGCAGCTCTATCTAGTGATGAAGAGAAGACGCCAGAGTCATCTAGAGCAGAAGCAGAAAGAAGAGACATTCAAGAAAGAGCTCATAGCACAATTGTTCTGTCATTGAGCGATGAAGTATTAAGAGAAGTAGAAGGTGAGACGACGGCAATAGGTCTTTGAAAGAAGCTTAACTCTCTTTATATGAGGAAATCGTTGGCCAACAGATTACATATAAAGAAGAAGCTGTATCAACTGTCCATGTTAGAGGGGACGCCGATGAAAGATCAAATAGACGCCTTCAATAAAATCATCATTGATCTTGAGTCTATCAACATCAAGATAGAAGATGAAAATAGAGCAATTATCCTGCTGAGTTCACTCCCCAAGAGCTATGAGAGTTTTATTGATACGCTACTCTATGGTAGAGAGAGTTTAACGATGAGTGATGTGAAATCATCATTAAACTCAAAGTTATTAGAAAAGTAGACCGAGGGCAATGCAAAAAGTTTATCTATAAGAGGAAGACCTTTATATAGAGATAGGAAGAAAAAAGGCTCAAGGTCGAAGTTTAGGACGCCTAGGAAGTGCTATTGCTGCAAAAAAGAGGGTCATTTCATAAAGGACTGTCCTGAGAAGAAAGCACAAGACAAGAAGAAAGTGGATGCTGCGTTTGCCTATGATGATAGCTATGACAGCGCAGAGACAGTCGTTGCTACTGATGGTATGAACTCTGAACAATGGGTTTTAGATTTTGGTTGTACTTTTCATATGTGCCCGCAGAAGTCTTGGTTTACAAATTTCCAGCCCATTAGTAGTGGTAAGGTGTTAATGGATAATGACATTGCATGTCAGATGATGGGAATTGGTAGTGTTAAGCTTAGGCTGCATGATGGGCAAGTGAGAGAGTTGACAGATGTTAGGTATGTTCCTGACTTGAAGAGAAACTTGATCTCACTAGGGACTCTAAACCAGAATGAGTGTTCCATCAGGATCGATAGAGGAATTTTAAGAGTTTTGAAAAGTTCCATGGTAGTGATGAGAGGAGAGAAGCGCAAAGGGGTTTATGTGCTTAAGGATAAAGTCATAAGTGGTTCAGCACGTTTCTCTGTAGATGATGAGAGTATGCAAACCAAGTTGTGGCATCTTAAACTGGCACACCTAAGCGAGAGAAACCTAAAGAAGTTATATAGTCAAAAGGCGTTTGGTGAGGATAAGTTCCAGCCTTTATAGTTTTGTGAGCATTGTGTGCTTGGAAAAACACATAGAGTGAGGTTCAGTACCGGCGAGCACAAGCCTAAGGGGACTCTTGACTACATACACTCGGATCTTTGGGGACTAGCTCAGACAGCTACTCGTGGTGGTGCCATGTATTTTCTCAACTTGATTGATGATTATTCAAGGAAGCTGTGGATCTATGTGTTGAAGAGTAAGGATCAAGTATTTGATGTGTTCAAAACTTAGAAGGCTCTTGTTGAGAATCAGACTGGCAAAAGAGTGAAGAGGTTGAGAACTGACAACGGCCTCGAATTTTACAACAGAGAGTTTGATGGGTTTTATGCCAAGCATAAGATTGTAAGGCATAGAACGGTAAGATCAACACCACAGCAGAATGGGGTAGCTGAGAGGATGAACAGGACTCTACTTGAAAGGGTTAGATGTATGCTTACCAATGCAAAGATGTCCAAGACATTCTGGGGAGAAGCTGTAGTGACTGCAGTTTACTTGATTAATAGAAGTCCCTCCTCAGCAATTGACTTCAAGACGCCAGAAGAGAAATGGTCTGGCAATCCTCTGAAGTATGACCACCTCAGAATATTTGGTTGCCCTACCTTTGTACATGTTAAGGAGGGGAAGTTGGAACCTAGAGCTATCAAATGAGTATTCATAGGATATCCCGAAGGAGTAAAAGGATACAAGGTGTGGTGTAAAGACTTAACACCATCAAGGAGTATCATAAGCCGTGATGTGACGTTCGATGAGATGATGATGCTAAAAACCTCCCAAGAAGATGAGAATGAAGAACCTGTGTCCAAGGAAGACTTGGCACCCGAGTCAATAGAAGTTGAAGTAGCGCCTGAAAATGGATCTGATATGCCCCCAGATCAACACTTCAACAAGGAGATCCTTGAAGATGAATCAAAAACACCGGTGAGTTTCTTCAAGTCCACCCAAAAGAAGACTAGAACTCCTGAGTTGGAACTTGAAGAGTACTAACTTGCTAAAGATAGGCTAAGGAGAATGATCAACCCACTAGTCAGGTATGTACAAGCAGACTTAGTTGCTCATGCTTTTAATTCTGCTTACACTCTTGAGTATGATGAGCCTAGAACATATGGTGAGGCTATGAAGAGTGAAAACAAGAAAGAATGACAGTAGGCCATGGAAGAAAAAATTTGTTCTCTTAAGAAGAACAATACCTGGAAGTTGATGGAAAGACCTCAAAAGAAGCTAGTCGGGTGCAAGTGGGTGTATAAGGTGAAGGAGGGGATATCGGGGATTGAGCCTACAAGATTCAATGCTAGGTTAGTAGCACAAGGTTTTACTCAGAGATAAGGAGTCGATTTTCATGAGATATTCTCTCCAGTTGTCAAGCACACATCTATTAGGATTTTGTTAGCTATGTGTTCAAACCTTGATTTACATCTAGAGCAGATGGATGTAAAGACAGCTTTTCTACATGGAGAGCTTGAAAAAATGATATACATGGCACAGCCGCAAGGGTTCGAGGAGCCCGAAAAAGAAGATCATACTTGTTTGCTAAAGAAGTCATTGTACGGGTTAAAGTAATTACCTAGACAGTGGTATAGGAGATTTGATGAGTTTATGATGGCTTGTGATTTTAGTAGGAGCAAGTATGACGGATTCGTGTACTTCAAGAACATAAGTTGTGGGATGATGTATTTACTTCTGTACGTCGATGATATATTGATCGCATGCAAGAACATGGAAGAAATACAAAAACTCAAGAAGCAGTTAAGTGACGAGTTTGAAATAAAAGATTTTGGAGCAGCGAAGAGAATTTTGGGTATAGATATTATGATAGAAAGAAGAAATGTTATCTTCTTGTCCCAACAACGATATATAGTTAAAATTTTAGAGAAGTTTGGTATGTCAAACGCGAAGGCTGTCTCTACTCCTTTGGCCATGCATTTCAGACTTTCAGCAGCACAGTTGCCGACATCCGATGAGGAGAAACTACAGATGAGCAAAGTACCATATGCAAGCGCTGTGGGGAGCATCATGTATGCAATGATTTGCACAAGACCAGACATAGCACAAGCTATGAGTGTGGTGAGTAGATACATGGCGAATCCGAAAAAAGATCATTGGCCTGCAGTAAAGTAAATTCTGAGATATCTCAAGGGAACGTCGAATCACGGGTTAATGTATAAGAAAGATGAGGACATTAATTAAATGGTAAGAGGGTATGTAGACTCAGATTATGCAAGTGATCTTGACAAGAGAAGATCGTTGACGGGCTACGTATTCACAGTGTTTGGGTGTAGTGTATGTTGGAGATCAGTTCTACAATACGTGGTTGCACTGTCTACCACAGAGGCAGAATACATAGCTGTTGGTGAAGCTATTAAAGAGGCCGTGTGGTTAAAGGGCATATGCGCGGAGGTATTGGCTAGTGAAGATGTGAACATCGGTGTGTATTGTGATAGCTAGAGTGCCAAACACCTAAGCAAGCATCAAGTGTTCCATGAGAGGTCGAAACACATTGATGTGAGTCTCCATTACATTCGTGAGATTGTCCAAAGTGGTGAAGTTAGTCTAATAAAGATAGCGTCATCTGAAAACCCTACTGATATGTTGACTAACCCACTATCATCGGTTAAGTTCGTCCTATGCAAGGACTTAACTGGAGTCACTACTTTGTAAGGGTGACCGAAGATGCGGAAATGAGGGATCGAGTTACTTTATGGATGATTTTGAATAAATGAGGAGATTTGTAAGAATATTGATTAAAAATCATCGGAATATGATTTCGGGATCAAGCCAAGTGTGTAGGGTGCGCACGGATCGAAGACGGATGCGAAAGGAGGCGAAAAACGAAGAATGGTGCACCAGGCGCCAGCGTCGCGGCTACCAGGCGTGGGCGCCGCAGTGACCAGAACAGAACTTGAGCGCCGCGGCGCTAGGAGGCCAGCACCGCAGCACTCACAGAAGAGCGCCAGCGCCGCAGCAATGAGAGCCCAGCGCCGCGGCGCTAGAGACGGGAACAGTATCCCGAAATAAGAAAATTTCCTTATTTCGTCTCCAACTCATTTTAGGACTTCCTAATACGACTACCACACGTATTGAGTAAACTTAGGTCATCCCAAAGCCTATATAAAGGCTATCAATTGGTTTGTAAACACATCTTTGTGATCAACTAAAAATATGTTGACAATCTTTGTGATAAATAAGAGATCTTTATGATAAATAAGAGATCTTAGTGGTTCTTTGTGAGAGAAAATTTCTAGAGTGAGAGTGAGAGTTTTCTTTATGATCTTTCTTGTAAAAGGCATACTTTGTGAGTGCTTTTAAATTCATAATAAGAGAAGAGTGTGATCTTGATCCGCTGTGGACATAGGCAAGTTACCGAACCACGTAATTTTTTGTATGTTCTTCTTCTACCACTTTTTCTATTTATTTTTTAATAATTTATTCTGTATTATTATATTATTTGAGTGAATTTTTTTATTTATTTTTGTGCTTCCGCTTCAACATATATATATCTTATTTTGATGGGAATTAATTAACTCAACTTATGAAATGCACAGAACAGTTCCAATACTTGGTTTCTGCTTCAAAAATCTCTGAGAATAGATGTATAAAAATTATGTTTCAACCTCATTGTGAATTTTTAGCAAATGCCTTCTGGTTCATAATTAATGCTCTAAAGATCTACATTTGTAGTTGTGTTTATATAAAATTGTATGTCCTAAAATTGTTGTATCTCTGCATGCCAAAACTTTGGGATCATTTTGTAAATTCTGTATAATAATAAGCACCTATATTCTTATATATGTCTCTGGTTCAGGTTTCGGATATAGAAACCCTATATAATATAAGAGAAGTACTAATTAATACACCTTATTTCCATATTCTAGCCCATCTCGTACGTGCAGCATAAAGAGGGGCAATGACTGGCTAACTTGCATATAAAGAGAAGAAGAGCCAAAAGTGGACTAAAAAGAGTAAAAACAAAAATGTTACCGCCATCTTAGTGTAAGGAGCTATCTTCGAGGTCTCTTAAAGTAGGTTAAGGGTTTTTGGGTTGCATGTTGGTAAGCATTTTACGAAGTTCAGAGATTTCCTTTTTGAGCTGAGCGTTCTCTTGCAGAAGCTGATGATTTTCGCTCCTGAGCCACACAACCAGTGACCAGAGCTCATCGAGGTGCTTCTGCTTGCGCATGCGTGATCTCCGAGCAGATTCTCTATTAGATACCGTTCTCCTCTGCTTCCTCTCGTTGATGATAATTTGTTGCTCCCTAACAGCTTCGTCAAAGGTTGAGTTGTTGCTGAGAGGTGATGGTTGCTGATTGAATTCTGGAACTTGAGGACGAATCTGCTGAAAGTTCATTGGCGGGTTCAATAATCTGTTGAATAGGAATGAGTGGGTGTTGTTGTTTTGAGTACTCATGCTGACGGAGGGAGCTGAATATTTGGACACACTTGGAGGAAGAAGATAATGGAGGCCTAAAACTTTCTTGATGGGATGCAAGGCTAGCTTTGAATCTTGCAGAGAAAATTTAATTTGCAGGAATTATAAGAAGAAATGAGCGGATATTCAATTGGAATTTGAAGGACGGCCGGAAGCCGGAGGAAAGCAAGTGGTATTTATAGGGTGGGAAAAGGTTGTGATGACCTCATGGTTGGCAATTTAGAGTAACTGTGAGAGGAAGCTTTTGCTTGTTGCTGAGGTCATACAGGAGGATCTTGCTAAAAAACCCAAATTCACTCTTTAATCATCTCATGGTCATTCACACTAGCTTATGACTTGCATATGTATGTGATGCATGACATATGCACATACATGGATACAATAGGGAATTTTATGATAACCATTTTGATGAGATCAGAATATGTGGTTGTTATATACATTATATAGAGAAAATAAGTCTGTGTTGTTTAGCTAGAGAAATGGAGTATCTCACTTGAGTGTTCAATTCAGTGTCTTCTTGAGGTCCTAGATACAAGTAGAGAAATGGTTCTAAGTTAGAAGCTCAATTCAGCGTCTTTAGTGGCAAATTAAAGCTTGAGGTGATGGAGAGAAATGGATGTGCTTTTGAATTGAATTTCTTCCACTGAATATCAATAATGGCTTTCCATTTGCATACAGAAACAAGATGTTTGGGGAGACAAATGCTTTCTCACCTAAATATTAGAAGCAATTGGGTCAGTCTGAGTGGCAGCTGAATGGTCAGAAATTATCATTAGACAGATATAGGCTCCTATTTCATTTCTTGTCGAGTGAGTGCTCTTTCTCCCATGTGCATTTTTATTTATGCTTAATTCTTACTACTTCCATATTTTTCAATCTGATTATCATTTGCTATCATATTTAAGCAATTTTAATCAATTACAATAGGAATGGAATGGAATCGACTCAAGTGATATTCGTTTCTCTTTTCATCAGCTCCTCTATATTGTATGATTATTTTCTCAATTTACTTTTGTTAGTTTAGGTTTGCAATATGTATCTAAGATATGTGACAAAATAGAAATAGGTAATATGCTGATAAACATAAAGGATGAACATGGAGACTGTCATAGACAAAACTGTAAATTAACTCAGATGTTGCAGATGCATTTCTATTGTAATTAATTAAAACTGCTTAAAATATGACTACATACGTTCAAGGTTTACTAAGGTGGGATTCCAAAATAATAAAATAAAATTTTTAAATAACTTTTATTAAAAAATGATACTACATATATAAACTAATTAAATTGTACACTTTAACTCATACTACTTATAATATGATAAGATTGATTTAATTATTAAAAACCACATCCTCAAAATTATTAAAATAGTATTAATTATTTTTATGAGAAAATAGCGCATGAAAAGTGTGCTCATTTTGTAAGGTACCCTATAAGCAAAGCATGTGTGAGTGCTAAATGCACCATCCTTTGTCTCTCTCGATTAACCTCGTGTTAGAAAACAAATCCCTTGTTATTATTAGAAAAAATAGATTTTTAAATTTTTTAAATTTTAAAAAGAAAAAATATAAATTTTAAAAATTTTATTTACACTTATGTCAAGTAACAGATTACATTAACTTTAATGATAAAAATGATAAAAATAAAAATTTACTCATGTTAAATCAACAATCAGTGAAGGAGCTAGTCAACGACTGATCAATGTCGATCAACGACTGGTCAACGTTAGTCAACAACTAGTCAGCGTGGTCAACAATTAGTCAACGATAGTTAACAATGGTCAATGAGGGTCAACATCTGGTCAACGACTGGTTAATGATAATGAACTGTCAGTCAATAACAATAAATAGTTAATCAATGGCTGTTATGATTAGTCAATACTAGTTACTTTTTTCAATTATAATAAGGGTATAATCATAATTTTACTAGATTTAAAAAAAAATCGTTAACTTGTAACAAATTTCGTTACCTGATAAGGGTATAAATAAGATTTTTGAAACTTTAAGAATCTGTACATCCCTTTCTTAAAATTTTAAGAGTTCAAATATCTTCTTTTCTTAGAATTATTTTGTTCTACTCTTTCTCTCTCTTGGTTTTTATTTTTTATTTTTTATAGTTTCCATTGGATTGTTTATTTTTTATGGGGAGCCTTTTCAGGTTTCCTTGCCTACCTATGGTGTGCTCTATGAAAATTTTGTGTATTGTCAATTGTATCAATTTGTGCACCCTATTTAAGAAACCTAAATCAAATATGCATTCTGATGTAATGACATATTAGAGGCATAGATATTAGATTTGATGCAATAAGGCCCAACGATGACATGGAGAAGTAGTGTTTGATCAAAGTAAAAAAATTAGGTAATGTTTAATTTGGAGGATAGAAAGTACAGAAAAAAAAGGAAAGGATTGAAATAAAAGAGAAAACGAATGGAAAATACAATTGATTTCAATGATTAGTTGGATATTAAACTAATTATACAAGTCTAAGGGATCATCCTTAGTTCCTAAGATTAATCGAAGTTTTGCATGAAGAGGGGGAGCGCGGCCCTTGAGTCACGGTGTTGGGTCTTAGTTTTAGTATTGAGTCTCAAATCCCAGAGATCAAGTCATGGGTTCTCACCTATAAAAAAAGAGTTAGGTTCTCAAGGTCAAATTGAGATTTGAAGGGCAAGCACCCTTTAAGTTTCAGTGTTGAGGTCTAAAGTCTAGTATGAATTTTGAGTCTTGAAGATCATATTAGAAATAAGAGAGGGAAAAGAGTCTCTTAGGTTCCGATGATGAGGTCATGAATCCTAACATTGGTATTGGTAAAAATATTTTAATTTTCTTCTCTTTCTTAATTTTAATTTATAAATTTTAATATTAATTAAATAATATTATTAAGTTAGTAATATTTGCAAGTATCAAATATTAATTAATTTATTTTAAAAAATAAATTACTTATATGTTAAAATTTGTTAAGTTAATTTTTTTTTAACAATTTTACAACTAAATTTAACATAGTGAGTGGGATGGGCCATCCCCTTGGAGAGAAATCTTAATTTCTAATCAAAATTGCCAACCAAACAAAAGAATCTTCTTATTCTATTCTTCCCTTCTTTTCATCCAACCAAATACCACTTTATAGTCTAGATATCTATGCTTTCCATGATTTCTTTAAAATTATATACCAAACAAATCTTAACTTTCTTTACTAAGAATCCTTTCCTTTCTTTTTCATTTTTTTATAAACAAAGAAGAAGAAAACTCTCATACTTCATCATGAAAGCTTTAATATCGTCTCTGTCATTTTTCCTAGTTAGTTTCGGAGTTTAGTCCCTTTTATTTTTTTAGGATGTATCTTTATCTACGACTTTCTTGGGTGTCTTCCTATACTGAGTGTATCCTAGTTTTTTTTTAAATTTTTTATCTTAAGCCAGTTTATTTTCGAGATCATCATTAAGTTCTTTGCATCCTTTTATGACTGTTGGTCTATCTCTTAGCTTCTATTCTTCCTTCTGAGTCTCTTCAAGCTATTTCAAGATATTGGCTAGAACATTGGCTATACCGATGGGCCTCTTACTTCTTAAAGTGATCAAGTATGTGTTGTTTAGACCTCTGTTCTCATGGTTATCTGAAAGCTTTAAGTTGTGAGGATTTTTATGCATTGCCATATTATCTTTAGGTGATTCTAGTTAACGGAAAAATCTAATTTTTGTTCAAAATATTTTTATAAATGTTGCCACTAAAGTTTCCTAATTTGAAACCTCAAGGAAATTATTAACTTGCTCTTATGAACTCCTCTAATTAATAAGAGTCCTCCTATAAGAAAAAAAATACTCCAACACTTAAGTTAATGTTTATATAAGAAATGTGGTACTTTGTGTGGGGACTATTCTCAAATGCTTGCAAGAGTATAATGTTAATTTTTTAATACTAAATATTTTGAATGCAACGGAATAGAACAAAAAAAAATAATTGTGTATGTTTATAAAGCGTGTGATTAAATAATTTTTGGAGTATGCATGCATGAATATAAATTAATTATCATCTTCTTTAGGTGATATTTTATGGTATTTAAGATTTATTTTACTCCATTTTTCTGTTAAAACTCGAAAATAATAATCAAAATAGAAGTAGAAACCTAATTTGATTTGTCCTTAACTTTTCACGAAACCTTTTATTCGTTTGTGAAAATTTGTAGATTGTTAATCAGGTTACTTATTTGTTAGATGCCAGATTCGATGTTTGAGTCTTTGATTTCCTGGACTTTCTTAATTCAAAAATCTTCACCTTTCCTTAATTCATAAGATGTAGACGTTATAAAGGACGCATCCAATGTCGCAGCACTTACACCTGGAGATTCGTCTCCTCGTGCTTTTGCACCCCTTCTCGCTTTTAGCTGTCCGTTTTCATCTCTTTCTTATATGTCCAATGCATATTCATCCTCATGTTGACTCTTCATTAGTTTTTAACTCAAAATTAAACTCAACATTGATTTTTAATCACTAAATTCCCATAATCCCTTCCTTAATTTAACATCTCTTCAGAAAACTTGTCAGGATCTATCCCCTCCTCAACCAACACTTAATTACTCTAGTGCTGATTCAGTTAAGTTTTATGTCGAGACTTAACTTTTCTAAGGCCAGTGATTTCAGTCTTCAAAGATCTTGAATGTATCTTTACTTGGGTAGTCTTCGTATTATGATCTCTAAGGCACTTAGACACCATAATAATACCTTCGTGGCTATATCTAATCCCTGCCAACAATCCACTTACCATACATTTTCTTTTCTGTCCATGCTACACTGGTGAGATAATCTTAAATGTTGCTCTTGGTTTGCCTCATTTCAATAACCCATGTTGAGTCATACATAACATTTCATTAAGCATATAACCTAAACTATATTTCTCACTCATAGATCCTTTTAACATCTTCAATATTCCTCTCATTAAAAGCTACCAAAGATTTTACAACTTCAAGTCCAATGCGTAGGCTATTGCAACATCTCCACCATTCTTTGCCTTCTTCTCTGATTACTCTTCAATCTCTATTCTCAACCATTCTTTTGCAGTCCATAGTTCTTCCTCTAAGACTATTGCATACTATACTTTGTAGCACTCTAAACCACTTAAAAGACTTCACACATAAGTAATCAAGAATATAAAAGCTAATATATAATAGAGATAAAGAAACAATCATCATAAGACATAAGATATACATAATTTAGTGACAAATCTCTATGTCCACAACAAATTAATGTTCCAACTTATTTTATTGAACTCTAGGTCACAAAGACTTGTTAGATCACTAAGATCTTATACAAGAGATTAATCAACGAATAGCCAGAGCTCTCTCCCAAAAGATCTATCATCATTCTCTTGCGCATTTAATACTCGAGTGATCCCACGGTAGCATTCTCTTGTGCACTCAGTACTTTAGTGCCTATCTACTTCTCTATTCTCTCTTATGTTTACACTTTTGATGATTATTAATTCTAAGGGATTACAATAATTTATATAGTATTTATAACATCTTTATAAATCTAAATCTAGTCGGAATAAGAGTCCACATGTTTAAGGAGTCCAAAATTGACTTAAAATAATTAAGTCATCTTAAAACAGGAAACTGCAAAAACTGAGCGCCATGTTGTTGAGAATCTAACATCGCAACACTCATACCTGGAGATTCATCTCCTCGTGCTTTTGCGTCCCTCCTCGCTTCCAACTCTCTATTTTCATCCATTTCTCATTCTTCTATACGTAGTAGTCATTTTGTCAACTCTTTATTAGTTTTCAAATCAAAATTAAACTAAACCTTGATTTTGAATCATCAAATTCCATCGTAATAAAAATTGCAATATTCAAAACCACACTAATAAAAAAATTGAACACTCAAGATGACAACAAATAAGTGGGTATCTTTCAATTTGTAGAAGAAGAAAACACATTGTTGATACTTGTTGGTTTAGGTATGATGTTGTTGAAGAGGAGTAGCTTCAATCTTTAACAATAATGGAATATGGAAACATTGTTAATTAATAATTCTAGGTTAATTCAGGTGCCACTTCTCACATGGTTAACAATCTAGGTCAACTTAAAGACAGAAAACTATAGGATTTAATAAAATTATTGTCGGTAATGGAAAAGAATTACGAATCTATCATATAAAAACACGTCTTTAAACACGTCCATGCATTTACTTATTAATGAAGTTTTTTATTTTTTCTAAATTAAGAAAAAATTTATTTTCAACAAGTCAGCTTATAGATAATAATCAAGCTTATAGATGATAATCTATGCTCTTTTGTTTTGAATACTAATGGTTTTATTATGAAGGATAAATAAAACATAATCTTAACCAAAGGACATAAGCAAGTGTCACATCTCACATTAGATAGAAATTAGGTGGGTCTTGGGAATATGGTTGGGTATGTAGCATTACTCAATAGTTTAATCTTTTGGGTCAATGACAAGCATTTGACCTATGATAAGTGGTATCAGAGTAGATACGAATTCTTATTCGCATGTGCGCCTCCAAAATCGCCCAATAAAAATTGCCACATCAGTAATGAGTCCTCTAAAAGTAGTGGGGATGGGCAATACAAGTTAAATGAGCTTTATAATTATATGTCTTGAGCCATATACACATTGCCATGTGGGTAGGGGGTTCCCAATAAGTAGGAGGGATGAACTATATAAGTTAAATTGGCCCTTAAATTTAGGCTAAACTATAATGAGGATGTTATATAATTGGGTGGAGGAGAATTTTACACCTCATATTAGATAGAAATTAGAGTAGTGGGGATCTGCAATACGAGTCAAATTGACCTTTTAGGCCACGCCACATAATTAGGTGGTAGAGAATGTCACGTTCCATATCAAATAGAAATTAGGTGAAACTTATGAATATATGAGCGGATAAATAATATTACTAAATAAGTTAATTTTTAAGGTCAATAACAAATGTCTGGCCATAACACAATAAAATGTATTTGCATTGGATAATGATTAGCGTGCTGCCATAAATGCAGTAGAAATAAGTTCTTAAGAATTTAGCATTTGGTTTAGGAGATTTAGCCATGCCAATATTCAAGAATGCTACAAAACGATAAAAAAAAAGCTGTTTATTAAATTTTATAATTGGACCAAACAGCCTAGTATTTACGTTATTGTCAATTAAGAAAAAATTATAAGAAACTATTTACTATATCAAATAAAAATTCAAAATTTCCTCTACAGAAAATACATAGTGATTTTTGGGGACTCGCTCCCATTAATTCTACTCAAAGTTATTGTTTTTATGTCTTACTCGTAGATGATTATTCAAGGTTTAGTTAATTATTTCCTCTTTTAAGTTTAACTTTTTACATGTTTTCTAAAATTTTAGAAACAAGTTAAGAATTGATTGTAAAATCAAGATCGTTAAAAGTAATAGTGGAACAAAATTTAACTCTAAAGTATTTGTTACATTTCTTCAACAAAATGTCGTATAGAGATAGATTTATTGTCCCCATACTCCTAAGCAAAACAGAGTTGTGGAGAGAAAGCATCATCCATTTAACTAAAACTGCACTTACCAATGTTTCAAGCTTCAATGCCAATGAAGCTTTGGGTCGATGCATTTCTAGCAGCTATATTTATTATTAATCGCTTACCTTTAATGTCTAATCAAAGTCCCTATAAGAAACTTTATAAAACAAAGCCTGATTACAATAATCTTAGAACTCAAGGTTGTAGATGTTATCTTTATTTAAAAAGCTATAATAAAAATAAAAAAAAAATTGAAAAGAAAAGTTACCCTTGTATTTTTATGAATTATAGTTCTTTATATAAAAGGGTATAGATATTGACCTAAAATGAAATGTGTTTATATATCCAGACAATGTGTTTATATATCAAGACACATTTTTTATGAATCTATTTTCCCCTTTAATTTGCTAATCAAAAGCTTGTTTCGCCTGTGAAGGATTTTTATAAGTTAACAACTTTTCTTTCCCATAATGAATGGTTCTAAAATACACAAGAAATTTAGCACAAGGATTTTTCAACAAATAGTTTAGGGCCTCCACAAATGGCAACCAAGAAGAAATAGAAGTACAAGCCACCACAAACTCCTTAGAAAATTGCTTGCCTAAAGATAAAGAAAATTTTAATTAACAACAATTCTTAATCAAACAAAGTTCATGATAAGCGTAAGGCATATCACAATTGTTGAAGCGGAAGTACACAAATAAGTAATATCACCCAAATAAATAGTGCAGAATAATCAATTAAGGAATTGAAGAGAGAGAAAAGTAAAAGAAGAACACACAGAAATTTACGTGGTTCGGCAACTTGCCTATGTCCACGACGGATCAAGATCACTCACTCTTATTATTGAATCACAAGGCACTCACAAAGTATTCATTTTACAAGAAAGACTCATAAAGAAACACTCTCTCTTGTAACTAAGGAATTTTCTCTCACTAAGAATCACAAATTATGTTTGATCACAAATATCTAACTTTATTTTCACTAAGATGTGTTTACAAGCCAATAGAGAGCCTTTATTATAGGCTTTAAGACGTCCTAGGTTTACCTTAAACGTGTGAGAGTTGTATTAGAGAGTCTTGAAACAACCGGGAGATAAAATAAGATGCAACAAAATGGGAAACACTTTCTCGCGTTGGACGCCGTAGTGCCCAGCTCTCACTGCCGTGGCGTTGGGCCGCTTGCCTGGGCACTGCACCTTTGTCTTTCGTCTCCTTTCGCGTTCGTCTTCGATCCTCGCTTACCCTTCGCACTTAGCTTACTCTCCAAATCATATCCTGATGATTTTCAATCAATATTCTTACAAATTCCCTCATTGATTCAAAATCATCCATAAAGTAACTCGATCTCTCATCTCCGTATCTTCGGTTACCCTCACAAAGTAGTGACTCTGGTTAAGTCTTTGCATAGGATGAACTTAACCGATGGTAGTGGTTTAGTCAACATGTCAGCAGAATTTTAGATGACACTATCTTTGTTAGACTAACTTCACCACTTTAAATAATCTCTCGAATGTAATGAAGTCGTACATCAATGTATTTCGACCTCTTGTAGAACACTTGATGCTTGCTTAGGTGTATGGCACTCTGACTGTCACAATATACACCGGTGTTCACATCTTCATTAGCCAATACATTCGCGCGTATGCCTTTCAACCACACGGCCTCCTTGATAGCTTTACCAACAACTATGTACTCTGCCTCTGTGGTAGATAGTGTAACCACATGTTATAAAACTGATTTTCAACATAACTACACCCAAATACTGTGAATATGTTACCCATCAACGATCTTCTTTTATCTAGATCACCTGCATAATCTGAGTCTACGCATCCTTTAACCATTTCACTATTGTCCTCATCCCTCTTATGCATCAACCCGTGATTTGACATTCCCTTGAGATATCTTAAAATTCACTTCACTGCAAGCCAGTGATCCTTTCTCAGATTTACCATGTATCTACTCACCACACTTACAGCCTATGCTATGTTTAGTCTTGTGCAAATCATTGCATACACGATGTTCTCCACGGTGCTTGCATACGGTACTTTACTCATCTACAGTTTCTCCTCTTCGGATGTCGGCGATTGTACTGCTGAAAGCCTAAAATGTATGGCTAAAGGAGTAGAGACAGTTTTTCGTTGGACATACCAAATTTCTCTAGAAGTTTGAATATAAATTGCTATTGGGACAAGAAGATAACATCTCTTCTTTTCTTCATAATATCCATACCCAAAATTCTCTTCGCTGCTCCCAAATTCGTCATTTCAAACTCGTCACTCAACTGTTTCTTGAGCTTATGTATTTCTTTCATATTTTTACATGCGATCAATATATCATCGACGCATAGAAGCATATACATCATCCCACAACTTATATTCTTGAAGTACACACATCCGTCATACTTGCTTCTACTAAAGCCTAAAGCCATTATAAAACTCATCAAATCTCCTATACCAATGTCTAAGTGATTGCTTTAACTCATATAATGACTTCTTTAGCAAACAAGCATAATCTTCTTTTCCAGGCTCTTCGAACCCTTGCGGTTGTGCCACGTATATCGTCTATTCAAACTCTCTAGGTAGAAAAGCTGTCTTTACATCCATCTGTTTCAGTTGTAAATTAATATTTGCACACATGGTTAACAAAATCCTAATAGATGTGTACTTGACGACTTGAGAGAAAATCTCATAAAAGTCAACTCACTCTCTTTGAGTAAAACTTTGTGTAACTAACCTAGTCTTGAATCTCGTAGGCTTTATCCTCGATATCTCATCCTTCACCTTATACACCCACTTACACTCAACTAGTTTCTTTTGAGGTTTCTCTACCAATTTTCAGATATTGTTCTTCCTAAAAGAACCAATCTCTTTTTTCATAGCCTGTTGCCATTCTTTCTTGTTTTCATTCTTAATAGCCTCACCATATGTTTTAGGTTTATCATACTCAAGAGTGTAAGCAAAATTAAAAGCATGAGTAACTAGATCTGCTAGTGCACACCTAATTGGTGGGTTTATCGTTCTCCTTAGCTGGTTTTTGGCTAGTTGGTACTCTTCAAGTTTCATCTCAGGAGTCCTAGTCTTTCTTTGGGTGAATTTGTAGGAACTCACTAATGTTCTTGGTTCATCTTCAAGGATCTCCTTGTTGAAGTACTGATATGGGGATATATCAGATCTACTCTCAGGCTCTATTTTAACTTCTATTAACTCAGATGCTGAGTCTTCCCTGAGCACAAGTTCTTCTTTCTTATCTTCTTAGGAGGCTTTCAGCATCGTCATCTCATCGAACATCACGTCACGGCTTATAATACTACTTGGTGGTGTCAAGTCTTTACACCACACCTTGTATCTTTTCACTCCTTTGGGATATCATATGAATACCCCTTTGATAGCTCTAGGTTCCAACTTTACCTCTTTAACATGTACAAAGGTAGGGCAACCAAATATTATGAGGTGGTCATACTTAAGAGGATTGTCATACCATTTCTCTTTTAGCGTCTCGAAGTCAATTGCTGAGGAGAGATTTCTATTAATCAAATAAGCTGTAGTCACTACAACTTCTTCTCAAAATGCTTTGGACATCTTTGCATTGGTAAGCATACATCTAACCCTTTCAAGTAGGGTCCTATTGATCCTCTCAGGTATGCCATTCTGCTGTGGTGTTAATCTCATTTTTCTATGCCTCGTAATCCCATACTTGGCATAAAATCCATCAAACTCTCTATTGCTAAACTCGAGGCCATTGTCAGTTCTCAACCTTTTTACCCTTTTGCTAGTCTGATTCTTAACAAAAGCCTTCTAAGTTTTAAACACATTAAATGCTTGATCCTTGCTCTTCAACACATAGACCCATAACTTTCTTGAATAGTCATCAATTAAACTGAGAAAATACCTGGCACTATCATGAGTAGCTATCTGAGCTAGTCCCCAAAGATCCGAGCGTATGTAGTCAAGTGTCCCCTTAGTTTTATGCTCACCGGTACTAAACCTCACCTTATGTATTTTTCCAAGCATACAATACTCATAAAACTCCAAGGGCTGGAACTTATCCTCACCAAATGCCTTTTGACTCAATAACTCATTTAGGTTTCTCTCGCTTAGGTATGCTAGTGTAAGATGCCACAACTTGATTTGCATATTCTTATCATCTATAGATAATAGTGTAGAACCAATCACGACTTCACCCTTAAGCACATAAACGCCTTTGTGCTTTGCTCCTCTCATTACCACCATAGAATCCTTCAACACTCTCAAAACCCCTCCGTTGATCCTAATGAAACACCCATTCTGGTCTAAAGTCCCTAGTGAGATCAGGTTCCTCTTGAGGTCAGGAACATACCTAACATCTACCAACTCTCTCACTCACCCAACATGCAGCCTAAGTCTAACACTACCAATTTCCATAATCTGACACATAACATCATTACCCATTAACACCTTACCACAACTCATGGACTGAACATTGACAAACCAAGACTTGTGCGGGCACATGTAAAAAGTAAAACTAGAATCAAGAACATATTATTCAGTGTTCTTACCATTAGTAGCGATGAGTGTCTCTGCGCTGTCATAGCTATTATCATAGGCAAGCACAGTATCCGCATTCTTCTTGTCTTGTGCTCTTTTCTCAGGACAGCCCTTTATGAAGTGCCCATCTTTCTTACAGTAATAGTACTTCTTAGGAGTCATAGACTTCGATCTTGAACTCTTTTTCCTTCCATCTCTATATGAAGGCTTTCTTCTTACAGATAAACTTTCGGTATTTCCCTTGATTTGCTTCTCTAATAACTTTGAGTTTAATGATGATTTCACATCGCTCATCGGTAAACTCTCTCTGCCGTAGAGTAGCATATCAACAAAGCTCTCATAACTCTTGGGGAGTGAACTTAGTAGGATAATTGTTATATCTTCATATTCTATCTTGATGTTAATAGACTTAAGATCAAGAATGATCTTATTGAAGGTATCTATATGATCTTTCATCAGCGTCCCCTTTGACATGGACACCTGATACAACTTATTCTTTATATACAATCTGTTGGCCAACGATTTTTGCATATAAAGAGAGTCAAGCTTCTTCCAAAGACCAATTGTCATTATCTCATCTACTACTTTCTTTAGTACTTCATCGCTCAATGATAGAACGATTGTGCTATGAGCTCTTTCTTGAATGTCTCTTCTTTCTACTTCAGCTTTACATAACTTTAGCGTCTTCACTTCATCACTAGATGGAGCTGCAGTATCCTTTAATGTCAAGCCTAACCGTTGACTCACCAGCAACGCCTTTAACTTAATCTTTCATAAATTGAACTTATTTATACCGTTGAATTTCTTTACCTCATACTTGGGTATGACCATGTCTGTTTAAAACCAAGCTCTGATACTAGTTTGTTGAAGTGAAAGCACATAAACAAGTAATATCACCCAAGCAAATAGTACATAACAAATAATTAAGGAATTAAAGAAAGAGAAAGATAAAAGAAGAACACGTACAAATTTACGTGATTTGGCAACTTGCTTACGTCCACGGCGGATCAAGATCACTGACTTTTATTATTGAATCACAAAGCACTCACAAAGAATTCATTTTACAAGAAAAACTCACAAAGAAACACTCTCTCTTACAACTAAAGAATTTTCTGTCACTAAGAATTACAAAGTATGTTTGATTACAAAGATCTAACTTCAATTTTACTAAAATGTGTTTACAAGCCAATAGAGAGCCTTTATATAGGCTTTAAGACATCTTAAGTTTACCCTAAATGTGTGAGAGTCGTATTAGGGAGTCCTGAAGCAAGGGAGAGACAAAATAAGACGCAACAAAATAGAAAACACTCTCCCGCGCTGGGTACCGCGGTGCCCAGCCCTCACCATCGCAGCATTGGGCTTCTGGCGCCGCGGTGCTCAGGTTCTGTTCTGGGTGCCACAGTATCCACGCCTAAGCACGGCACCTTCATCTTTTGTCTCATTTCGCGTTCGTCTTCCATCCTCGCATACCTACACACTTTGTTTGCTCTCCAAATCATATTCCAATAATTTTCAATCAATATTCTCACAACAACTAAATTTCATTTGATATCTATAATCCTGACACAACTTAAAGTACACTTTGTTAGATATTTGATATATTTTGTGCCCTTAAAGTATATATAATAATATTTTATTTGATTAATGAAGTTTTTTTCATAGATATAATTAAGAATATATTAATGTACTTATTTGTCTAAAGCATGTGATCCATATTTTAAGCATATGATATAAATACAGAAGTCATAGATCACAAGTTCTTTATAAATTAAATCTTGTTCATAATCAATAATGAAAATGACATTTCATTATGTAAAATTATAATTTTTTTACTTTTTATAATAGGTTATTTATTTTGATCATCGAAGTTGAAATTTCAAGTAAGAAAATCAGTGTATGTGATACATTGAATAGGACTACTATAAATTTCGATCAGGTTAACTAAATATTATTAATCTTAATTCAAAAAGCTTTAATCAACATGATTAACCTTAATCCTAAGCAAGTAATGAATTTACATACATGTGTTGTGTCTTTTGGATTATCATAGAGTGAGATCCATATAAATTGTTAAAACCTCAATAGTTTGGAGATATAATTTTATAAGTCGTTGGAACATATATTTGTAATATGAGATTTAATTAATGTTGTTTACCTAAATTGCTTACAATACTTGATCTTTTAAATCCGTGGTAATAGTTTATCCAATAAATTATTTATTAAATAATACATATTTATTTGTAAATTTATTTACAAATATAGACATTGAAAATAATTATTAGAGTATTGAGTGATTTATAAGCAAATAAATAATTAAAGAGGTGAGACATTTTTTTCATGATTTAACTTTAATTATGAACATTAATTTGATGGTCAATTAAGTGATTATTATTGGTTTAAGGCTAAGCTTAATTTAATTAAAAGGATTTTAATTAAAATTAGATTTTATTTATTTTATATAGATTACTAGAATTCGGCCTTTAGCTTTTAGTAAAATAGTATAGGTTAACTTAAAAAAATTAGGGGGTTATAAGATAATTGTAACTAGGTCTTTTAAGTAAAAGTAAGGAAGTTAATGGTTTTTTAAGTAAAAGTTAGGAAGCTAATGGTTTTGTAGTCTATTTATTAGTTCAAATCCTAATCAAACTATAAATTCTTAATTCTAATTAAACTCTAAACATTCAAGAAAGGTGCTTACATAGAGAGAAGGTATAAAGTAGTCAAATAATAATACTAAAGAGTAATATTTTTACGTATTCTTATGTGGAAAAGAAATTAGGCTACTTTTCTTCTATTAGTTTTGGGTTTGCGTGAGATTGAAGATTAAGGGTGATCCACGTACCCACACGTATGAGTTTAAAGATCGAGGATAATTAAGAAGATTGTAACAATTCAATTCAAAATTTATTAAACGAGGAATTGAGATAATATTTCATACATATAATTATGAATAAGACGATTTAATTTTTGTTGTATTTATTTTATTAAATATAAAATATTTTTATACTAACAATTGATATCAAAGCTGCCTTATTTTATATTACATGAATAATTTTTTTTTATGTATGGTGGTTAATATTTATTGTGACATCAATTTCATAATTTAATATATAATAATATTTTATTAATTATTTGATGAATAGTTATTTCCATAATAATAATTTATGATTAGGTATTTATTTATAATTTGTTTTAAATTGTAACAAAAAAGAGTGATAGAATAATATTAAATTTTTTCTCTTAATTATTTTTTCTGTATTCTTAGATTAATTGTAAGCTAATTAATTGACATAGGTTTTAATTTGTAAATTTAAGAATTAATTTTTTTTTAATTGTAAAAAGAGAAAAAAAAGAAAAACCAAAAAACATTAACAAGAAATAGTAGTGCCGCTGGTTGGTGAGAGCCACATGCACAATTGCTATTTGGGCGCGGCGTGTGCGGCCACCTGAAGTAGCAAGGGCCCATGACCAGCTGGCGATACGACTTGGTCACGGGCTGCCAGCAGCGCGGGGAGCTGCCATTTTCTTGTATAATTTTGGACGTGTTGTCTACGTGGTGGACGAGAGAGGTGGCGTTGTCAGCAATGGTTGAGAAAGATGTTCTTCACACGAGTTTATGGCAGACGTGAAACGCGGCTTGCGACGGCGAGGAGCGCAGCAGGTGGCTGGATGAGGTGGCCGACGATGAGCTTTGGGTGGCTAGCAGCTCCTGCTGGCGTGAGGCGGCGGTGGGCTATGTTTTTCGCGGTGGCTGTGTGCTGGGTTGAAAAGAGGGCGACGACCGCATGAGACGAGATGGATTTATGGTTTCCATCTGGTAAATATCAAGCAGCCCTCTAAACGTTTTGTTAATGCTATTTTGACTAGAAACGTCTTCATATGTCTTAAATATGTCCTAACAGTATTGGCTATGTTCATTCAACCCCTTATATTTTGATAAATTATATTTTAGCCATAATATTTATATTATTTTCAAATAAACCCTAATTCTGACCCAAATTAGTTTGTAGACTATTTGCTTTTAGTATCTTACAAATTTGAAGTTAATCCAAACTCTTTTTAGTTTTAGTAAAATTTTATTTGAGTTATTTTAATAAATTATTGTGTCTAAATATAATTTTAAAAAAAATTATTTTAAAAGGCCTAATAAGATTTTAAGCCTAAAATGTGCTCATTTTTTTGTGACAATAATATTCTAATGTATATTCACATGTCCATATATAAAATATATTATTTTGTATGATAATATTATTCTAATAAAATTCGGACAAGATTATTATCATAGTTTTAATATTATATTAATTTTATTAATTTAACATGGCCCCATTAATTATTTTATGAGATAAAATTAGATATGAATGAGTGGAGCGTCATTTTATATATTAATTGGTATATTAAAAAAATTAAAAATATTGAGTAAGAGAAAGCTTTAAGCATAAGGCTCACAATCTCCATTCTTAGTCCTATCATGAAAGAAACTAATGCCTTATCTCAAACCATGTGAGATTTTATGTGGAAGATATTAATTAATCAGAACATGTTATTAGGCAGAACTTCCTTAAACGATAAGATTTAATATAGGACTCATGTGAAATTAACTACCCTACGATAGCTTTTTTAATTGAGAAATATAGATGATTAAAATAATAGTTGTACACTCAACTTAGGTAAATTGATATCCTACCTATGAAGTTCTTGTCAATTAAATATAAATGCTAAAAAATGAGTAGTTTATTATTATTTGATATGAGATACAAGATAATAATAATAATAAATTAGTAGAGTACTAGTTTGATTCATGACAGATACGACTACCATATAGAGGTATATTCTAAATGAAAATTATATTATTAATACATAATGTAGTTAAAGAGTTCTACATACATGCATTTATGCAAAAATATTTTATACTAAAAAGAAAATTTATGTTCATGTATGAATTTGTTTTCAGAATAATGTCTTCATTCAATCCATTAACATCTGTCCTTAACCAACGTAAATTAACCAAGAATAATTTATGGATTAAAAAAAGAACTTAGATATTATACTCATAGCAAAAAGGCACAAATATATCTTGATTGATAAATGCTATCACGCCCCAGACCCAAAAGATCCGACACACGACATCACTTACATTCATTCACTGCATGTGCACTCATAAATAATATTACACAAAATTTTCAACTTTCATTCAACACAGAAATCCTTAGCAAGTTGCTAGTAAGTTCAACACTAAAATCAACCATAACCTAACATATAAATATAAACTTCTCTTGACAATATTTAAACATTCATTTCAATTTCTTTCAGAATTATAGCAATTGAATTATGACTGGGACAATTATTAAACCAGAGATACGCAGAGTTTTCTCAGAGATTAACACTCTACTACGTCACTAGTAGCAACTTTGTTACCGGGAGCCCAGAATATATCCATTGCAAATTCTTACTTAAAATCATCCAATAACCATACTTTATAAAACTTAAACCAAATCCAATCCACACACAATGAAATAATACATAAGTATTTATTCAATAGGGACAAACCAAATATCCTATCCCACGTGTCCCCAAATGAAACACACAACAACCTAGCAACTTAGGGAACCCAAGGAACAGCAGAAGCCTTGCCAAATCCGCTATGCACACATGTACCTTATTTACCTGAAATCACCATAAACTATAATGAGTATAAAACTCAGTAAGCATACTAGTTTTTCATATATCAAATACAAATACATATATGTACACAATGCATGTGTATGATATGTTGTGATCAATCAAAATCATAATCTTATCAAATCATATATCATGTAAGCGCTTACACATTTTTTCAAAACACATAATAGGAATACCATTACTCGACTACTACTTAGTAGGACTTACATATCACATATCACATAATGAGCCAAATGTCACTCGTAGGTGACATACCGTATGAGAGGAATAGTATAAGTGAGGTCTTTAAATCACACATATATAACGCTTATGCCCGAAGGTAAAAGCCAAACCCTCACCCTGATCATCGGTGAGTCCTCTCACGTGTACCAATACGCCACCACACGAATGTGATGACTCACACTTCCTTTAGGTACCAATAGGATCCTCCCTACATACGGAACACATAACATATACCAATCCCGAAGGAAAGGCCACACATAAAGGCTCCACAAATCACATAAAATGCCTACTAAGTTAACAGTGAGTTCAAGTACCCTCAAATCACAAAATATTTCTCATGGACATATTACACTTCAAAAGCTTTCTTTGTTAATCGCATCTTATTTTGGAAAGCTCACTTTCAAAAACACATGTATGTCCATGCTCAATGTCAATGCTCACATTCATAAACATATATTCACATTTCATATCAAAATATACTTTGACATATCATAAACATATTCTTAACCCCATTTACAAAATCATACAAAACAATTATTATGTTTATTGTGATTCCAGTAGTAAGTCTAGTATACTTACTTCTTAACACTTTCAGCTACAAGGCTTAAATCTCCTTAACCTATCAATAGAGATTAATCCTTTCATAAGCCTCACAATTCACACAAAATACTTTAAATAGCTTACAAAATTATACACAATGCATTTATCACATCAAATTGGTCTAAATATTTGGTTTCTCAAAACCTGTCATTCTGACCACTTACACTTAACAAAATTTCTAATACATCAAATGATGTCCAATTACTCCAAAATCAGAATATACCATTCTTGACTCATATATCCTTCTTATATATAAATATTATATCAAATTTCCTACACAATCCATTCTATACACACCATCGAATCCAAACTACAAACCTGACAGGATCAAGATACTTACTGAACAGTATTCAATCTCCCAATTTTATAAAATCATATACTAACTCAAAAATTATAAAACTACCACATAATTACTCTTAACACATATCTAAGTCCATGATAAATATTTCACTTCCAAATCACTGCCAAAAGTATTTTAAAACTATTTTATTCTATAACTTTAAAAATCTGTTAATCAAATATTACAATGAGCTGATACACTTTAGAAATTCATAACACTTCAACCACATTGATCTAAATTCTCAATTCCGAGTATATCATATTATACATATAAACTTATCATATTCCACAAATTCATAATTTTTGAAGATCATTCAGTAGGACAAAAATTATTTTTCATTGTACTATACTGTTTATACAGGAAATTTCCAGAATGTCAGGGTCATTTTTCTAAATTCACTATAAATTCAATTTCCAGAATTTTCAATCGATTCAAAGTCTCAGATGATCCTTAACATGTCTAATTTCATATACTCAAAATTCAAAACCAGAATCGAATCACAACAATTTATAAAATTCCTAGATCAAGAGGTTATCCAGCAGAAATTCCACAATTCATCATAATTTATCAAACTATCTTATAGATCATCATCAATTCTCATATGATCTTACGAAATACACAACAAATCCTCAATTATACATATTTTCAGAAATCAAAACTTAAAGGAATTAACTTAATTAATACCAATAAATTGAGAAATACGTATGATATACCTCTTGAAATTCAAAATTCCAATTTCTTCTTCTTCTCCTCTTTCTCTCTCCTCTATTTCTCTCTTCTCTCTCTTAAAATGGGTAGCTCGACCAAAATGAGAGAATTAGGGTTTTTAAAAGTGTATTTTTATACTAAGTGGCTAATATTTGGTATTTACAAATTTACCCTCAAAACTTTCAAAGTATAACAATTTGGTCCCTAAAATAAATCTAAAGTCTTGCAATTAAACCCAATGTTAATAGTATGACCTTAACCTATACAAACACTACTAATAACAATATATAAATCAAATATCCCCCACATACAAATAAAATACGTATATTTATACATATATAAATATTTATTATTACCGGTTGTAGATACTGGTTACTACAAATGCCCTCCAAAACCTAATGAATATTCATCGTAATATAAAATATATTTTTATAGTCGTCACTTGACTAGGGCCCATCTCAATCCTAAGAGAAAAAATAATAAAGAAAAGAAAAATAAGCTGGAAGGCATCTATTTCAAGATATGTGCAAATTTATAAAAAAGAAATAAGGCCTAAAGGAAAGTGTTCTCAATATGGCATTAAAGGGCATTGAAAAAGAAGCTATATTTTAGCTAAGTTTTCAAGAGCTAAGCAAATAGCTTTAACTTCTAGTAACATTCTTCTCATTTAGACATGTTTAGTAGTTGATTTTATAGATTTCTGCATAATAGATTCTGAAGCCACTAATCATATATGTAATTTGTTGTAAGGGTTTCACGAAACCAAGTAACTCACTGAAGGAGAAATCAGTTTAAGGCTAAGAAATGACAAAACTATTACAGCTAAGGCAGTAAGAGATATTCATATTTATTTTGATGATTTTAGGACTTTAATATTAAAAAATTATTTGTTAATAATGAAACTCATACGCAATTTGATTTCAGTTAGTTATTTAAATAAATTTGATTATTCCATTATTTTTTGACTCAACCGTAGTGATAAAAGGAAATAAGTTATTTATATATTTTGGTACACTCGTTAATAATCTACACTGTATATGTCCTAAAATTAACTTACTACTTAAAACAAAATTAAATAATAAATCTAATTACCACAATAGAATTAAAATATCTCCCACTAATTAAATGTATCTATGATATCTACGTCTTGATCATATTAATCTAGAAAGGATCCAAATACTGATTTAAGATGAACTTTTATGCTTATTAAAAATTGAACCATTGCTAGTATTCTATCTTATATGAAAGGTAAAATGATTAAAAGACCTTTAATGGTAAAGTAATAGAGCCACTAAAATATTAAAATTAATACACTTTGACGTATGTAGGCCCATGAGTACAAAAGCTAGAAGTGGTTATGAATATTTCATCACTTTCATTAATGATTATTCTAGATTTAGTTATGTGTACCTAATGCACCATAAGTCTAAGGCATTTGATAAATTTAAAGAGTTTCAGGGAAAAGTGGAAATGTAATTAGAGAAACACATAAATGTATTTCGATTTGATCAAGGTAGTGAATATTTTTATAGTGAATTCAAAACATGTTTATCAGATAATGGGATATTATCTCAATTAACTGCACCAGGGTGGCCCTAGCAAAATAATGTAACAGAAACGAGAAATATGACTCTTTTTGAAATGGTAAGGCCAATGATGAGTGTTTCAACTTTACCTATCTTATTCAGGGTTATGCCAAAGGAACCAATCATGTATCTTCTTAAACTGGTTCCATCTAAGTCAATTTCTAAAACATCTATGGAAATGTGTATAGGCCATAAACTTAATTTGCAAATATACATACATACATACATATATATATATATATAATGAGGTTGTCCAGCACACATGCTAAAAGGAAGACAAACAAGCTAGAATCCAAGTTCGAAATTTATCTATTTATTGGCTATTCTAAAAGAACATGAGAAATTCTTTTCTATAGTTCTTAAGACAAGAAAGTACTTTTTTAGCACAAATGTAATATTTCTTAAAGAAAACTATATGAAAGACTTTAAACTTAGAAGTAAGATAGTTTTTGACGTGTTATCAGGGAACTCTAGTATTGTGCCTAAGAGAGTCAATGAGTTAGCTCTTAATCCAGATCATAATAGCCAACCAAAGCTACTTGTAGAGCAATAATCAGTTGTACTTTGTCATAGCGGGAGGACTATTAGACGTTAAACTAGGTATATGTTAATTAAAGAGTCTTTTTCAGTAATCTCTAATGAATATGAACTAGATCATACTAGCTATAATGAAACAATGATTGATATAAATGTAGATCATTGGTGCAAAACTATAAAAATCAGATATAAATTTTATGTACTCCAACAAAGTTTTGGGAACTTGTAGAAAAACCTGAAGAAATAAAACCCATAAGTTATAAATGGGTCAACAAGAAAAAAAGAGGGGTATACAAAAAGGTGAAAACCATTAAAGTTAGATTTGTTACAAAATGTTACACTTACAAAGATGGTATCAATTATAAAGAGACTTTTTTACTAGTAGCTATACTCAAGTCTATCATAATTCACTTATCCATTACAGTAAATTTTGATTATAAGAATTAAGAAATGGATGTTACGACTGTCTTCCTTAGTGGTAATCTTAAAGAAAGTATCTATATGATACAATTCAACGATTTTATAACTATAAGCCAAGAGTATTTGGTTTGCAGACTGTACAAGTCTATCTATGGGCTTAAACAAGTATAAAAATCTTGAAACATCATATTTAATCAAGAAATCAAAGCATTTGGATGTGATTAAAATCTTGATAAACCTTGTAATTACAAGAAGATACATAGTTAATTGATGATTGTTTTTAGTCCTGTATGTCAATGATATACTACTCATTAAAAATAATGTATGAGCATTATCATTAGATAAAAAAAATGGTTATCTAACTATTTTGATATAAACAACCTAAGAGAAGCCAATAATATCATTGGAATCAAAGTATTAAGGGATCCAAGAGAAGGATGTTAAGCTTATCTCTAGGTGAATATATTAACAAAATAGTGGTCAAGTATGCTATGCATGATTTCAAAAAATATTTTTTTTTTTTAGACATTGGATTGATCTATCCAAACATTAGTGTTCTAATATACTTGAAGAGATAGATCGCATGAGAGGGGATCTTTATGCATTACTTGTAGGAAGTCTCATGTATGCATGTTATGCACTATAATAAATATTCTTTATTTATTTTGAATAGTCAATAAATATCAAACAAATTTAGGATTAGAACATTGGACTACAGTAAAGCATATATTCAAGTACCTTTAGAGAATGAAAGATTATATGCTTGTATATTCAATTGATGATCTTATACCTATTAGGTATGCAAATTCGAATTTCTAAGCAAATAATGATGCACAAAGATCTATCTTGATATATATGTTTATTTTACATGGTGGGACTATAAGTTAGAGTAGTATAAAGTAATTATGTATCATAGACTTTACCATGAAAGCTAAATATATAGTTGCATCATAAGTTACAAAAGAGTCTGTATAGTTTCGAAAGTTTCTTATAGAGCTTGAAGTGGAACCCAGTATTAAGATGCCTATTATTATTCATTATGATAATAGTCGAGCTAGAGTACAGTCCAAGAAATGAAGATATCACAAGAAAGAAAAATACATCGAAGAAAATTAATTTATTCAACTAATTAATTAACCATTTTTTAATCATATATGTAGTTTTTATTACCTTAAGAGTCTTGAGTATCTTGGGTTTATTGACAAGTTCTTGAAAAAAATAACAATATGGAGAAAATTGAAACTAAGCCTTAGAAAGGTTTTATTTATACATAAAAATGCAAAAAGAAAAGAAAAGAAACTAAATAACTATAATTACGTAATTTTGAGAATATTTTACCAATTATAATTAATTGATACAATTAATTGTGTTTGCTATTTCTTATTCAACAAATTACTTTTGATGATTTGCATGTGATATTAAGAACCAATAGAAGTGGGCATTTTTTATTTTGATTCGGTTTAGGGTGGAACCGAACCGATTGATTCCAACAAATTAGAACCAATCGGTTTTATCCTTTAGAAACCAAACTGAACCAAACCAAACTGGTTTGGTTTATGATTCTTTTGGCATTTTTAATGTATTTTTTTCAGTTTAAATTAAATTGAACCGATCAGTTCCAAAAACAATTTAACCGAATCGAATCGAACTAAAAAATTTGATTTTGTTTAGTTTAATTTTTAGTTAAACCAAACCGGTGCCCACTCGTAAGAACCAATCAAAATTCTTATCATTCTCTTCAAGCTGGTGATGAAAAGTATATGAAATCCAAGCTTAAAATTGTGAATCCTAACTATAAGTTTTATTGTGATATTGTTATAAGATCTTCCTATAATCTTGTCATAGAGACTTTTCAATAATCTTGTCATGGACTTATTTTCTTATGATCTTGTCACACGGATTTTCTTTCTTATATGCATGTCATAAGAATTTCAATAATCTTGTCATGGACTTATTATTTTTATGGTGAAAAATAACAATATAGGAAAAATTAAAACTTTCACTCTTATTCATATGAACCTTAAAAGAGTTTTATTTATACATAAAAATGGAAGGGAAAAAAAAGAAGAAAAGAAACTAAATTAATATAATTACATAATTTTAGGAATATTTTATTAATTATAATTGATTAATACAATTAATTGTATTTTTTATTTCTTATCCAGCAATTTACTGTTGAAGATTTGCATATGATATTAAGAACCAATCATGATTCTAATTAGTTCCTTCTACAATTGTAATGCCTGTCTATATGGGTTTGAAAATTAATTGTTCAAGAATTTTCCTGTATGATTTAATCCTGTTGGTTCTTTTTAATTAGTTCCTTCTACAATTGTAATGCCTGTTTATATGGGTTTGAAAATTAATTGTTCAAGAATTTTCTTGTATGGTTTAATCGTGTTGATTTTATTTTCAAGCATTGGAAGTGGCAGACATTATATAAGATTTATTTACGTAAGATAAATGGAAAACAAGGTACAAATGCCCTCCATCTGTTTATAAACTGTGATGACTCTTGAAGATTAACTCCATATTAATTCACAAGTACGCTTCACGCCCATAACCTGAAGATCCCCCAACTATGGCAAATTGAATGTAAAACAATCTCCTGTTCCCACCATGACCAATTCACGTCTAAGACAATGGGAAAAAAATTGTCATCCATTAGGCTAATTATGATCATGTGGCTGATTGTCCTCGAATGGCGAATGCAACACCACCAAGAGCAAAAACTTGCTCATATCCACAAACTGAATCAATTGAGTGCTTTGTTTGAGTGCTCTATGGACACCACGAGAGGCAGATAGGGAGGCTTCTCCTTCGTTAGTGAAAATGACAATTAATTTGTTTCTTTGCAATAATGTTATCAGTAATTTTCTTTTTTTTTTAGAATGATTTCATATCGTATCATTAAATATTATTAAAATATTATATTAAATATTTTTGACACACTGATCAAAGAAATAATAGAATAAAATTCACCTAAATTAAAACTTTTGTAAAAAAAAACAGAAACCTTATTCATATTAAATAAGAACAAATACAGATTTTTTTTAAAAAAGAGAAATAATCCTTTTCAAACCTTTATCAAAAAAAAAAATGTAAATTCTTTAAACAATAAAATGAAAAAATTATTACCGCATAAAATTAAAATAAATTCAAACAAACACCACATATTGCATAAAAGGTAATCAAAATATGTAGTGTTTGAAACTTTTCAGCCATAATGTGATAGAAGCCCCACGGCCAAATAAAAATCGAAGACTAAAGAGCAAACAGAACCCGGTTTGGCGGCACAGGTTCTTCGGTGATGGGGGCAGTGGAGAACAGTGGCCGAATAAGCACAAAGCCGGCCGGCAAAACTCCACCATTAGACGGAGGCCCCACAGCATCGGAGAGACACGGCGAGGTGGAAGGCACCCCCGGTGAACTCGACAACTCGATGATCCCCCTCAGGACGACCGGACGGAAACAAGCCGAAGAAACATTGAAACGGAAGGGTACACCAAAAACAGAGTATTCAGCGGTGGCGAGTCGCTGGCACTGTCCCACCAGAAACCATTCCTGAGACTGTCACCCCGGCGGAAATGTCATGTTGCAGTGCCGCTGGGACGGGGCGCTACGCTGTGAAAGGGAGAGCAATATTGGTTGGCCGGCGGAGGAGAAGCCACGGCACCCTGAAAAAGTTGGCGTATACCTGAGATAGTGAACTGTCCGGTCGCCAGGGGCAAGACAGCCAAAGGTCTCATATCAATGGCTGCGGAGGAGCAGCCACGACACAGAAAAATATTGGCGTGGCGGCATCATGGAAACTCGACCAAGCCGTTGCCGAGGAGTTACCGGAGAAAGAGGAGAGGGAGGCGAAATGGATAGAAAAACGAAACTGAAACAGATTATAACTAAAGGGAGATAGAAACCTGGGGGGGTGGGGAAGCAAAAGCCTCATCTCCGGTGAAGATTGTTTGAGGCGTGCAGCGCTCTTTTTTGTTTAGGGAGAGTTGAGAGAAAAGTATGTTTAGGGCGTCTCGTGTCTTCCTGTTTTTTACATACCGACCATTTCGTTCGTTGTTATCAGTAATTATTTGTCTAATAATACAATCATTAACAAGATAAGCTTGAATCGTATTAATTAGCTTATGTTCAAATAGTAGACATTTATTAATTTGCTTAATATCTTAGTATTTGTACAAGGGAAAAAAACATATGACCATTTACCAGAAAAGACAGAATGAAAGTATTAGCTAGCCAGGTAAAGGTGATAAAAGCCTAGGCCTTAATTACTTTCCATCAGCTAACACATATTCGTATAGCACTCCTACAAGTTTTGGGTTTATCATCTTTCACTGGAGTACCTTGATATAGGATTTAAAAAGAAGAAAAATAAAAGATGCAAACATTTAAAAGCAAGAGGCACCTTTATTACTAGATGATGTGCACATAAGAAATTAGTTCTTTCTTGAAAATATTTTCACTTATGTGAGAAAAGATAAAGACAGCAGAACTCAGAAAACTAAAGTCTGTGTTTTCTTGGTGAGTTTAAGAGAGAAAATTAAGCAGAAATGGAGAAAGCTTTCTGTAAAATGCAGTATTGTATCATGTGAAAGTTGTAACTAATTACAACGATTCTCTACATTATATACGTTGAAGATTCCAAAGCTGTACACAAATAAAGAAAAGGATGTAAAATAGAAATAACAAAATCAGTTACAAGATTAATTTTAGCGGGAAAATAAATAGCTGCATAACAAATTCTGTTACACTAGGCCCTATTTTAATCCACGTTAGGTTTTTCCTTCATATTACTATTAGAGTGTGGCTTGGTTTTGTTATCTAGTTGTTATCCCCCCTCAAACTCAAGCCTCAGGACAAACACTTGAGTTTAGAAGTAAGAAACTAAAACCTGGTGCTTGGTAAAGTCTTAGTGAAAATGTCAGTCAATTGATTAGCAGTAGGAATGTATCGTACTTCAATTTCTCTATTTAGTACTTTATCATGAATAAAATGGATGTCCACCTCAATATTTTTGGTTCGATTATGGAAAATAGGGTTGGCAACTAAAGCTACAGCTCGCTGATTATCATACCAGACAATTGGTATGTGATGATATTGAAGACTAAGCTCTGTGAGTAAAGAGGTAATCCAAAAAATTTCAGCTGTCATTTGTGCTAAAGCACGATATTCAAACAAGAATATCACTGAGAAAGATACAATAGACTCCTATAGATTTTCGATCTGAGCTGTAACATGCCCAATCTGAGTCTGTAAAGGCTACTAAGTCAATATGCTTCCCTGGTTCAAACAGAAGACCTACATCGAGAGTCACTTTTAGATAACGAAGTATTCTTTTATAACAGCTTTAATGTGTGCGCAAAGGGCAGACAAGTATTGACTTAATTATTCACTGCAAATGAGATCTCTGGGCGTGTAAGGATCACATATTGAAGGGCTCCAATAACACTCATTTAAAGTGTTTCATCAGTAAATTGCTTATATGTCTTCTCATTCAATTTTAGGCTAGAACTTATTGGTGTTGGACAACCTTTTGGCCTTGATCATCTTTGTTTTCACTAATAGATCAGTAATGTATTTCTTCTGAGACAAATGAAGAGCATTTCCTGTATTTGTAATCTCTACTCCTAAGAAATAAAGCAATCGTCCTAGCTCTTTTAAAGCAAAAGTCTAATTCAGCTTGTCAATGATCATTTATATCTGTTCAGTACTATCCCCAGTGATAATAATCTCATCAACAAAGACTAGGATAATGATGATATCATTGCAATCTCTCTTTATAAACATTGATGTGTCAGATTTCAAATTATAAAAATTCCAAGCTAGGAGTGTTGTTCTAAGTTTATCAAACCTGGAGCTTGTTTTAAACCATATTGTGCTTTAGTTAATTTGCACACATGATTTGAATTCTGTGGATCAATGACCCCTTGTGGCTATCTCATAAACACAACTTCATTGAGATCCCCATTTAAAAAAGAATTGTTGACATCAAGCTGTCTATGTTGCCAATGCTTTGAAATTGCAATGCTAAGAATAATTCTTATTGTACTAGCTTTTACCACTGGACTAAAGGTTTCTGAGTAATTAATACCAAGTGTTTGATGGTATCCTTTAGCAACCAACCAAGCTTTAAATCTAACAATGCTACCATCAGGATGTTTCTTCACTTTGAATACCTATTTGTGACCTACAACTTTCTGATCCTGTGAATTGGGTACCAAAGTCCATGTATGATTATTCAGCAGTGCTTGGTATTCTTTAGTCATGGATTTCTTCTATTGAGGGATCTATAAGGCCTGTTCTACTCATATTGGAACAAAATCAAGTGAGTTATATATTGAACAGTGTAAACTTTAAGCTTAAACACTCTATTTTTAGACCTGGTCATCATTGGATGTATATTTTCAACTTGACATTACACATCATTAAGTGTTAATAATATGTTTAAGTGTGTTGTTGTCTAAGATATGTTACTAGTATGTGAGGCTGTAGACTGTGCTTATGTATGAGAGCTATCTGGAAGGTTATGGTTATGTAAGATAGAACCAGTGTCAGTATTCAAATTAGAAAATAGATTATGTTCTACTATAGGAACACATGTTAAGGATGTATTAGTTGCATTAGGTATGTGTTTCTAAAGTGGATAGGAAATAGTTAGTTTTTGAAATGGTTCTGCAATTTTGGTTTCTAGACTGGTTTTGTTCAAAAATTGGAAATTTGTGTCTATTGCAATGGGGAAATCATTCTCATCAAAGATCAAATGTCTAGAAATGTAGGTTCTGCCTCTAGCATTCATACATTTGTATCATTTATGCTGGAAACTATAACTCATAAAAATACATTTTTCACTATGAAAATCCAATTTGTGTTTATGGTATAGTCTTAGATAGGGATAACAAGAGCAACCAAAAACCTTCATAAATGTGTAGTCTGCTTTATTTTTGAAGAGAAGTTCAAAGGGTGATAAGAAGTTAAGAATTGAAAGGGGCATTTTATTTATGAGGAAAGCAGAAGTTGAGAAAGCTTCGCATCAAAAATTTAATGGCATTTGACTATACGCTAAGATATGTGTAGAGACATGCAAAACTATGTTTAATCCCTTATTTATCAAGCGCTTTGTCAAAGATATGAATTCCCCTCCAAAATTAGATTGAACTATTTTAATTTTGTTATCCAATAGTTTTTTGGCATGTTTTTTGAAAGTGATTAAACACTCCTATCACTTATGACTTAAGAACTGGAGGGTAGACCTATACAAACCTAGTAAAGTCATCAAGAAAACTTATATAATATCTAAAACCATCACCTGAAACTACTAAGGAAGGTACTCATAGGTCTGTATAAATTTATTCTAAATAATTTTTTATTTTTGTTGTAGACGAATCAAAATGAAGAAGATGATTCTTTCCCAATTGACGAGCTTTGTATATATTTGAAAGAGAATCTTTAATGAACTTTAAACCAACATTACAAGAGGATGCAATCTTGCTTAGTACAACTAAGTTTGGATGACCAAACCTATTGTGTAATACATCTACATTTACATTTTCCCTTGCATTACTGTGTTTTGTAACAGCTACTTCATTATTAAAAACACAAGGCTTAGTCTCAGGATGAGTTTATACATATGGTTATGTATTGCAACTTGTTTTATTTATACTACATTGTGCAAAATGAGAGAAACCACTGGTAGTATTGAAATTTGAGAAGAACAATGATTTCTAGGCTCAGTATATTGCAGCTAATACAATCCCCTTTTAGTTATTCCTTTGAGTAGAACTCACCCCTTTGTATCCTTAATCACATATAAATTACTTTTAAACTCAACACTTAACTGGTTTTCAACTATAAGTTTGGATATGTTTAATAATTGTTTTCTTTATATAAGACATTATTAAGTGTTATAGGATGATGTTTGTTAAATGTATGTAGTATACGGGTTCCAATATGTAAAAATTTCAATGATGACCATTACTAACTAGGAGATGTTCATTACCTCTGTACTCAGACCTTGATTTCATATTGTTGGAGTTGTTAGAGATATGGTTTGTAGCACCACTATCTAGATACCAAGCATGATCCTCATTGTCTTTTTTATCTGAACCTGGTATAGCAATATAAGCCTTAACTTGCTAATTGTTGTTATTTTGAATTGGAGGCTCAAACTTCTCATTAAAATAATTCTAAGACTTCAATACTCCATGATCAGTTTTAAAATAGATTTGGCAACACAACTTTGGATTTGGCAAACAGCCATAGCCATAGATCCAATTTAACAGACAGACTACCAAATATCTTTTATAGATGTTTCCAAACTTTATTAGAAGTTTTGCAATGAATTAGAGTTAAGAAAGTCTATGCTATACAGGAGAAAAGCCAGCTTAAAAGCAAGGCATCTTGCTTTTTTCAGATTTGAAATTCTCTATTGATCTATGGCTCTGCTTTAGTGTTATTTCTCCCTCAAGTAACAAAATTCTATGGAAAATCTCTATCTTCTAGAAGATAATCTTTCAAATCCTCTCTTTGAGTTGAGGCCAAGATTTGTTACTTCTATTTCAAGAAGTTATTATGATCTAATTTGATCAGAGTTGAAAAATTGAAAGAACTAGACTGTCCAATAGCTAGATTGTTCATGCTCAAACTAAGAATTGAAGGTCTTAGTTCATTAAGATTCATTATAGAGGCATTTTCCATTGTTGAGCTCTGATACCAACTCAAAAAACTAAAGCTTGTGTTTTCTTGGTGAGTTTAAGAGAGAGAGAGAGAGAGAGAAAGAGAGAAACTAATTACAACGATTCTCTACTTTATATGCATTAAAGATTATAGAGCTATATACAAAAAAAAAAGAAGATGTAAAACGAAAATAACAAAAATTAGTTACAAGATTAGTTTTGGCGGGAAAATAAATCGCTATATAAGAAATTCTGTTACACTAGGCCCTACTTCAATCCACGTCAGTTTTTTCATTCATATTACTATGAGAGTGGCTTGGTTCTGTTATTTAATTATTAGCAAAAAAACTAAAGAGAAATAAAAAAAAATTTAAAGACTACAATTTTGGTATATTACTTTATATTTCAATTGTTATATAGTTAGCCTTTATATAAGTTTTAAGTTGACATAAACAAAGGATAATAAAGAAATAAAATATAACATATTAATTATAAAATGTAAATGGTAATTATACAAATTATAGTAGAGTTTGATTGTCATATTTCTTTAATATCCCTCTCAAACTCAAGATTGTATAAGCTTGAGTTTGAAAAAAAAAATTTCTAGCTATTATTGGAAAGAAGCAGTCATTTTTGGATAAGGGCAACCATTGTCAGTGAAAGACAACCATTGTGAAATATAAGCAATGTTATCAGAGAGTGACAATGTTGTTGGCAAGTGGCAATGTTGTGGCGAGTGACAAACGCGTTAAAAGGATCAATTATTGCAAGTGTAAAAGCATTAATAGAGAAATAAGAAATCAATCATTACGAGTGCAAGTGCATTGAGAAAGTCAACTATTATGAGTGTAAACACGTTAATAGAGAAACAAGAAATCAATTATCGCGAGTGTAAGTGCATCAACAAACAACTGCTATCTAAATGCGATTAGAAATTGCAAAAAGACCCTAAAAAAATAAAGACAGAATTACCCTAAAAATAAAAATTATGAAATAACCCCTAAACTTATGTAAATGACACAATAACCCTAAAACATTCTATAAATTACATAATGACCCCTTAAACTTCTTAAAAATACATAATAATCTAAAATTTTATCAAATTATAAAAAGACTCCAAAACATTAAATAAATTTTAAAATGACCCCAAAGAAACAAATAACTGCACACTGGCCTTAGAATTATAAAATGTTTGTAAATTGACCCTAGAACAACTTAGAAACATTTACAAAGAGATCTTTATTGCAAATTAGATCACCAAAATTTTAAAAGAGCGTCGTAGATTGATAGATCTGACAACGAGAAATCAAATGTTGTCTAAATTGTGAGAAAATGCACCAAAAAAAGATAGGACGATTAACTTGCATATACAGGCATGTCTGGTGGCAAATCGACACAATTCTAGTTGGCGTATGATCATGCAATTCTGATGAGGTTTGAACGACCAGTAATTTCTAAACATATTTGGGCTAGGGGGTTTTGATCACAAAATTTTTCGATGAACTTCTAATGGATTTCCAGCGAAACTCCGATGAACGTTCGACAAGTTTTTTAAAAAATTTCAACAAATTCTGGTTGAACAAAGAGAAAGTGAAAAAATTACAGTTCTAATACTATGTGAAAAAAGATAAAAAAAATATTATGATATTATGTAAGAAAACTCTAAAGACTATATTTTTGTTATATTGTATTATATTTTAACTGTTTCATATATAGTAAGTTTTTATATAAGCTTTAGATTGATGTAAACAGAAAAGCAAAGGATAATAAAAAATTTAAATATTACATATTGATTATAAAATATAAATAGTAATTATATAAATATGGTAGGGTTTAATTGTTATATTTCTTTAATAACTTACAAGAATTTGAACTGAGGATATCAAATTTAGTAGAGAAAGTAAAAATTTTTACAGCGTAATTCTTTTACTTGGGCAATTATCGCAAGTGTTCTTTTTCTTTTATTTATTCTCTTAAAAATTTAAGAATCAAATAAATTTTTTATAAAATCCTTTTTAATAACAAAAATTACTTCAATTAAACAGACATTATTTTTTGCAAACTCCCGTATCTTTTTCAAATTTTCTTCTTGTTTAAACCCCATATCAGTACTATATGAAACAACAAAAAAGAAAACTGAAAAAAAAAAAACCCTATATCAATATTGTTCGAAGGAAAAAGAAAAAAAAACCATATTAACAGGATTTCTTACTATTGCTCAAGAACCGGTTAAAACAAGTTTTTCTTTAATTTTCATTTAGAGAAAATGCTCTTGTTTTTTTACACACATTTTTTTTAAACATGATTTATTTTTAATTTTTAATTTTTTTTGTTTGCAATTTGAGTATTAACGAATGTATCCTCTATTCTGCTTGCTAACCCCAAAATAAGGGGAAGAAAAGGAAAACAAAGGGAAAAAGGTAAAATATATTTCTATTCTCAACTTCCTCTTTCCCTTTGTATAGTTAGTTTGTCCATGAACGAATGTCTTGACAAACAAAGAGAAGAAATAGATGCATTTCAAATATTTAAAATAGGCGTGAATGATAAAAATTGATTTAGATATCTTATTATAATATTTTTTATATATTAATTTTTTTTGTATAAAGACTAGAGATTTAATATTTATATAAAGAACACTTTTTGTAATTAATTATTTAAAATAAAAATATACAAAAACTTTAAATTTTTTTAATATAATATTAAAGCTTAGCTTATAGGTTGAAATTGGGTTTATTGGTTTTCACTCCTCAACGTACCAGACACCATCATGCCATCCTCTGATAACCACTGACGTGTGAGTATATGCTCCATTTCATCGCCAACTGAATCACGGAAAGCACACCACCTTTGGATTTAGATTTATTTGTTTGAGGGAATTGGTACTTTAGACTCGTTTTGATTGAATTTATTTGTGAGTTAGAATTTTTTCGTCGTTAGTTATGGTAAAACTTACAAATTATTAACTTAATTATTGTAATGAATTTGTTAGGATGAATTTTGATAAAGTTTTTCTAATACTTAAATTAAAAAGGGCTTTGCAATGAAAATTTGATAAAAAAAAAATAAAGATGCGTTAAAGAAAAAAGAAAGGAAACTTCTTGTTATTTGTATTCGTTTTTTTTGTTATTTGAGCATCTTCTAAGATATCGACTGGGCTTTTTTCATCATCTATTTTTTGTGTCATTTTCTCCTTTTATAGTATTAATCCTTAAAGGAATTTTTTGACATTCTTCTTTTACTGTGTTTTTGTCACACGCTAAATATTTTTTTGTAAATTTTCTGACATACTTTTGACTTTGCTCTTGTTGTATTTCTATCACACGCCAAATATCCTTTTACAGATCTTCTTATGACGTACCTTTGTTACATGTCAGGTATCTTTTTGACATCTGTTTAAGCATATTTTAGTATATTCCTTATGCAGGTCTCCGCCGGTGGGTTTGATTAAGCGTGAGGCTAAACTTGATATGTCCAGGGTCGGCCCCCTAATAATCTCTTCTTATTCGGCTCGGCCGTGATTCGGAGCTGTCCCGAATAACTGGTCTGCTGGTAATTACATTGGCTATACTTGGTCGCCATGTCCGTTATAAGGCCGACCCAGTTTCCTCATTGATCTATAGGTGCTGAGATGAACCAATCTGGTTAGTATGTAAATGGTGATCTTAGTCATATCTTGGCCGGTTCTATCTAGTAGGTTCTCTGAATTCAAGTGGGTTCCATACTGTTTAGCCCTGTCAGGACCTGGCCCGATGGCTGTCAGTATGGTCTTGCCTGCAGAGTGGGCTATCTTGCGAAGAGCAATAGGCTCTGGGAAGGGCTGTCCCTTAAGAAAACCTTTGGCTGGGTCCTTGGGGGTCGACTTCTTTTTAGGCCTAGAGGCTTTGAGCCCAGAGGTGATTTTCTGGGGTAATAGGGGTCCGCTAGTTTCTAGTTTTGATTTGTTCAAAATTGAAAACCCTATTCTGTCATGACCGGTTCAGATTATCCTTGTGATCCCTGTTTACTCCCTTTACTTTTGTCGGTTTATCACATGTTTAAGCTGGTCCAAACGGGTTTCTGGTGGTTGTTATGCTATCAAGTGTTTTGGCTATGGCTTTTGAGGATGTTAGAGCTGGCCGACTCGATGTGATGATGTCAGGGCTGTTTGTCGTGCTACTGCCACGTAGTGATGGTTTCTCCATACTTTCTCCAAGTAATAATGATGAATCTACTCATACATCATCCTCGTTCAGTGTGAAAAGCTTCTTGAGCAAGGAACCAGCTCTCATCCGTTGATTTGTTTATGATTGTGTGGCTAGAGATAGCTGAGACCTACAGGTAACTTCTTTTCTATTTTTTTAGCAACATTTGGTTGATTGAAAATGATCTGGGCCATTTGATTTGTTGAATCTGACAGCTTAAGTCACCGTTCCTTGAAGAGATGTGCCTTTAATGCGTCTAGGGACCCGAAAGGTCACACCTTCTTATCTTAATAAGTCTGTTTGATTTTTTTGTGATCTTGTCCATTCATTTGATCTGGACGGTCTTGATTGCTACACTTTTGCTTATAAATAGTCTACCCTATTCTACATTCCCTACTTTATTATGCATTTTTCTCTATTGCTGTAACTTGTCTTCATTGGTGCCATCCCATTTCGTTAGTGCAAAGGCATCTTCCCTGTTTAGTAGTTTTCGGTTACTGCTGTTTTCAGGTTCTGATTTCTGCGCATCCCCCTGGTAAGCTCTTCCTCCTTTTGCCTTTCTTCTTTCGTAGTTTTTCTTTAATATTTTGGTATTGCAGGTTTATATTGCTTTAGTTTGCTTCGGTTTTCTGGGTACATTTTGTAGTTTTTTAGTTAATTTTCTAGGTTTTTGTCACTATTTTTTTGCTTTGGTTATTTTTGTACTTTGTTTTGATGCATATTGCCTATTTTTCTTTGTTTGCAATTTTTTAGGTGTGGTTGGTTTGTCTTTGTCCTTGCCTTTGTTTTTAGGTAAATCTCACTGAGTGAGAAGAATTTATTGAAAGATTAAAAAGAGTGAATTACAGATTATGAGGGGATATAATGAGCCTTACCCCGTAAAATGCTTATAAAATCAAAATGAGAGAGAGAAGAATAATGAGAAAGGTTTAGCAAGATTACAGCCATCTAAAATGGATCAATGAAATCTGTAATTAAGGTAGCCATTGGCATATTTATGCAACAAATATAAAATTTCAGATGTTGGACGCACCCATCATGTAAAATCATCAAAGTTAAATCCACTGTTTGCTAAGCAATCCACAATACTGTTGTTTTCTCTAAATGAATGAACAAAGTAAAAATGCATATAAGACACACACCATTGACAATTCTTCCATCTAGTAATAAGATTCCAGGGAGGATTCAACTTAGGATTAGAAAAGATATTAATGAGGAGCAAAGAATCAGTTTCTAGAATCAATCTATACCAACCACGAGCATAGACTATTTCAATAGCCACGATCACGCCCATTATTTCAGTATAAAAAGCCGTCTCAATCTATAATGGATAAGAAAAGCCACTAAGGAAACTTCCTTTATCATCGTGAAAAACATCTCCACGAGCTGTTCTTCCTAGATTACCTTTAGAAAGTCCGTCTGTATTTACTTTAATCTATCCTTTTGGGGGAAGATTCCAGAAGATCACAGAAATTTTTAAGGCGCACCCAAGATTAGGGTTTAAACCCAAACCCTCTAAGATAAATTGACCTTCTCTAAAAGAGATATATCCAGGATATAAATTCGCGAGGAATCTAATATGAACGAGGCAATCTGCTTTAAATCTATATAAACTGAAACCCACATTATCAAACCGAAGGCGATTACGACAACACCAAATAGAATATAACAAGTATGCTGTAGATAAAAGTCAAATGTTATACAACTGAGGGCTGAAAGACTTAACAAGAATTGTAGACCATAGATCTATAATTAAGATGTCATTCAGAATATGTGTCAGAAAATTATAAGCAAGCCACCCTCAGAGATCCTTAGAAGAAGGGCAAGAAATAAATAAATAATCTATCGATTCATTATCTTTCAAACAAAAAGAGCAAGCTGAAACAATGCAGATACCACGAGATCTCAGAACCATATCTGTTGGGAGAAGGTACTGTAGCAGGTGCCACATGAAAATACTAATCTTTGCAGGAAAGAAATTCCTCCAAAGAGAAGATAAAATCACATTGGAGATGGTATGATTCTGAATAAAAGTATAACTCTCATTTAATGATAAAGATCCATCCCGAGCAAAAGTCCAAATAAATTTATAATCTATCTGGTTCGAAGGTAAAATAATACAAGAAATTTGTTCTTTTAAAAGAGGAAAAGCACTATAAAAAGAATTTGGGATATTTCAACTTCCTTCATAAATAACATCAACAACCTTACACTGAAGGTCTAAGGAGCTTTGCAAATCTCGTGGGAGAATAGGTATGTCAAGCTATTTATCAAACCAAAAATTAATAGAAGAGCCATTACCGATAATCCACCGAGAACCCATATAAACATATGATAGAATAGCCTTGAACCCTGACCAAATAGAAAAGCATAAATAGGATTTATTTTTGTTGCTAAAGTCATAATGCCAAGTCATAACGCCCTTTAAGGAAGTTTGAGCAAGAAGTGGTTGAATTGTGAGTATCCCAAAGGAATTTGAGAAGGCAAGCTTTATTCAAAACATCAAGTCGTTGAAGCCTGCCTCCTCCATCATTTTTAGGCAAGTAGAGACGATTCCAAAAAACTAGAGCCATTTTTCGATTAGTATGATCACCAGAAATAATAAAATTTTGAGCACAGCCATGTAATTTTTTCAAGAGAGAGATTGGCCAAAAGTAGACTTTAAAATTATACAACAATGTACTTTGAAACACCTTACGAACCAATTCAATTCTACCTGCCATAGATAGAATTTTGCCCTCTCAACCTACAAGACGTGCAGTAGTTTTATCTGTAAGGATTTGCAAATGACGAGCTTGCGAACAACCCTTAAAAATAGGTACTCCCAAGTAATTAAAAAGAAGTAAACCTTGAGAAAAACCAAGAAAGTATGAAATTTCTTGGTAACGAATCATAGAAGATTTCCTAAGAAAGAAATTACTTTTTTCTTTGTTAACCATCTATCCCGATGCTGAACTGTAAACATCAATGAAAGTCATAAAAGAAGTGAGAGATTTACGATCACTTTTATAAAACACAAAGACATCATCTGCATACAATATATGGGATGGGGAAATGCATCCCTTACGAACTGAAATAAGAGAAATTTTGTTTATATCTATCAAAGCTTGAATCCCTCTTGAAAGAACTTCTTCAATTAGACAAAAGAGTAGAGGAGATAACGGATCTCCCTGTCCTACCCCCAACTACAACCAAAGAAACCTTTAAGAGAGCCATTAATCAATACAAATGAATGTGCAGATTTGAGAATAATGGAGATCCAATTAATAAATGTAGAGTTGAAGCCAAAATAATGAAGAACTTACAAGAGAAAATCCCAACTGATGATATCAAAAGCCTTAATAATATCCAACTTCATTCCAATATTTCCATCAAAAGATTTCCTATCCAGCATATTAATGCCTTCAGAAGCCATTGAAATGCAATCATGAATATGTCGACCTCTAATGAAAGCCATTTAATTATGAGATACCAATAAAGGCATGATACCAGCCAATCTATCAGCAATAATTTTGGTAATGATTTTGAAGAAGAAATTTACCAAGGCAATCGGTATGAATTTGACTGATATTCCCAGCATCTGCTACTTTCGGAATCAATACAACAAAATTAAAATTTAAAATATGTGAAATGAAGCTCTGTATAAAGAATTGTTTAATACCCAAAACTATATCCTTTTTTTATAATATCCTAGCAATAATGATAAAAAAGACCTATAAATTCATTTGGCCCTGGGGCGCTTGAGGAATTCAAAGAGAAAACTGCTAAACGAACCTCTTTATTAGAGGGAATGCAAGTTAAAAGATCATTATCTGTATCTGAAAACAACATTGGGAATATTATTACAGCTCTACAGAATTAACTCTAGATCTATATTAGAACTCCCATAGAGATAACAAAAATAGTCAATAATATGAGTTGAAACCTGTAACATGTTATCATTCCAAATATTATTAATGAGCAAGCCCTTAATTCGAGACTTGGTAACTCGAATTTTAGCATAAGAGTGAAAAAATTTGGTGCACTTATCTCCCTCTTTAAGCCATCACACTTTTGCTCGGTCACACCAAAATTTAGATTGTAACTGAGAGATATGCAAGAGTTTCACATTTGCTACAACTTCAGTTTCCAATAACTCATCTGTTGCACTATCTGTAGCCATATCATCTTGAAAAGAAGAAAGAGACTCACGGGCATTATTTAATCTCTCATGAATATTCCCAAAAACATTTCATTTCTATTTTTTAAATGTGATTTAAGCACTTGTAACTTTTTGGTGACCATAAACATTGGACAACCATGATAATGAACTGAATTCCAACTATCTGCTACTACATCTTTGAACCTCGGATGATGTATCCATATTGATTGAAAACAAAAAGGACGATGGCTTAACCTGTTCATAGAGTCAAAGGAGAATAGTAAAGGAGTGTGATCAGAGACTGTGCGAAGGAGAACTATGCAAGAAGAGAAGCTCTAAGTCTCTTGCCATTGAAGAGTAAAGAGAGCACGATCTAATTTTCTTTCTATATGACCATCATTTGTTGTGGTTCTAGCCCAAGTGAAAAATAAACCAGAAGAATGGACATCTAAAAGGTCACAAGAAGCAATAAATTCATGAAAATTATAATACAAACGAGGACCAGGAAATCCCCCTCCAATTTGCTCACGCACCTTAAGCGTTGCATTAAAATCACCAATTACAAGCCAGGGGGATAAATAAGAAAGAGACTTCAATTTTGACCAAAGAGTTCGTCTTTGTCCTTGCCTTGCAATGTCTCTAATCTTTAAAAAATACCTGTGTGTTTCATTGGCGTCTAGAGATAACTTAGGCATTCAGCTGTCATGGCTGAGGAGGAGGAAATAACTCTAGAGGTTTCACTAGTTAGAAGGGATAGTGGAGGAACGTCTACCTCAGCAGTTGAGTTCTTTTTTCTTAAGAAGTGGTCATTACTGAGGTCGAACCGGTCTCAGCAATTAGAGAGGGGGAAGCTAATGACCCAGAGGACCATGAGGGGCCTGGTGATATAGAGGTGGTAGGGTTCTGACTGGACACTAGGTACTATTCATCCTGTTTGAATGAGGCTGACCTAGACCTAATTAGGCACTCATATAACATTCTCGAGTTGGTCACACTTAGGGTGCCTACCGAGGAGGATTATCTGAAGAGCCCTATCAATGGTGAAGTACTCATTTATGTGGAGTTCTTGAGGTTGTGCCTCAAGCTTCCCATGCAATGCTATTTTGCCAAGATACTGGCCCACCTAGGAATAGCTCCGTTCCAGCTAGAGCCCAATTCTTAGACATTTTTAGTTGGTCAGTATGTTTTATAGGTAAGGGCAAGACATTCCCTCATATTTTTAGGAGTTATGCTACCTGTACCACTGTAGGAACAATGCTAGGAGCTAAAGAGGTTTCTACTACCTTTCATTCCACGCTCTTCAAAACTTAGTCCTTGGTCGACCTACTTTTGTGAAAGCCTAGAAAAGGCAGTGGTTCTTTGCTAGGGGGAGTAAGGTTAGAGGTCTTCAAGAGAAATGGGGAGAGTAGGTTATTTGGTTACCTTGTGCTGTCCCGCTGATACTTCTGACATTCTTGTAGGGACCTGGGCTACTGACGGCAAGGTTTCCGAACAAACACTTAATCAGATAACCACTACTCTTCAGTACATCTGCCTCGTTTAGGAGCTACTTTCACTAGCTAGCTTGCTTATTCGAAGTAAGTTCTTGCCTCACAAAAGTAAGTTCTTATTTTTCTTTGCCTTGAACCAGTCTTCATTCAACACTATTTAAGCTTACACTGTATGCATTATGCAGGGATGTCTGAACAAGGTGGTAGTGAGAGAAGAAAGTGGAGCTAGACTGAAGGCTCCTCAAGTATTCTACCCTGGCTTAGGAGAAAGCCCAGTAAGGGGTCGTCCTATAGGAGACGGTCATCTAATTATACTTTTAGTGGGTGGGCCATTAAAGAAAACATTACACGAAGCTTGACTATCCGAGAGAGGGGACAAGTTTAGAGTGGCTCTTCAGGGAGAGGGCGAACCTCTGCTCAGACTCCTCCTCAAACACAAGATACCCCTACCCCCTAAATGCAAGGTAAGGGGTAGAAGGGGCCATTATTCATCAAAAGTCCTCCCCGTCACGTATTCGCTTCCTTGCTGGTCCCAGAGGCAAGGGAGGACCTAGGCTTCTTACTCTATGTGATACAGAAGATGGAGAGGTACGTGACCTCAACCTAGGCGGGTCAAGTATCTTTTCTGGACTCTGTCATAGGTTCAATGTTATAATGGGGTTTGCTCTTAATGTAAGTACTTCCTACCCTCTACTGTTTTGTTCATCTTGTTCATACATTCACTTATTCTAACTCTTTTAATGTTTCGTGTAGTTTGTCTTTATTCTTTCTTAGTTTCGGCCAAGATGCTCGATATTGCAGCCCGAGCCTAGAGAGCTAAGGATGATCTTGCTTGGTTTAGAGCTGACACATAGCAGGCAAAGAGAATTGTTGAGCAGGAGAAGAGAATGGCAGATGAGGCGAAAGCCAAGTTAGAAGAGATGATGACTGCCCATGCCAAGACAAAGAGCAAACTATCAAAGCTCGATCACTAGAAGAGGCTGGTTGAGCAAAAGATGACTAAGTCTCTGACTGTAGAGGGGACCAGTATTGCTGAGTTAACATGTCATAATGAAAAACTTGAAACACAACTTACGGTGACTCTACAGGAGAGGGAGCTGATCGAGCAGAGTAGGAAATCCCTAGTGGCTAAACTTGAGTAGGATAAGAATCACTGGTTTGTTGGTCATGATGAAGGCTTCCATCGAGAAGCGACGGAGGGGTTCTTATAGTCGATCAACCTCTTCGAGGAGCACTACCTGAAAATTAACTTCCAGTGGTTGTAGAACCTAACTACTAGGGGCTCATATTATGAAGGGGAGACCTTTGGAGCCCGAGATGCCGAAGAGGCATCAGTACCTTCTGGAGGTGGTGCTAATGAGGCTGCTTCTACCAATGTAACTACTGCTAGTGATGGTGTTGAAGTTACAGGCACTATCGAGGCTACACCTCCTACTGACTAGGCCTAAGCTACTACTGCTCAACCTATTGGGCCAATTGAAGCTCCAGCCAATCCTCCTACCCCAGCCAACCCTTCGGTCAGAGCCAATCCTGAGGCAGTACCTATTATGGATCTAGAGGAGTTTGATGTAGCTCTAGCAGCATGAGCCATTGCATTCTCTTCTACCTTCTCCTATTTCTCTTTTTGGAAAGATTGGAATATTTGTAATGTCTAGAACTTTCTGTAATAGAACCTCTTGTAATATCCTTTGTTAATGAATGTAAGTAGATTTTTTTCTTCCCATTCTTGTGCGGAGTTGTTGTTCTCATAATTATTTGTAGTGAATCTGTATTCTCATATAAGTAAAAAGCAATATAGCATAATCGAACAACTCATAATATCGAATTTACAATGTTATTATAATCGTTTTGCCAATAAAATTGTTATTGAAGGCATTTTAGTATAGTCGAGCTGTTCAAAATAATAAAACTTGTAGTGAAAGCTAATCGTAGTGCCAAACTGCTTACAACGATCAAGTAATAGTGGTGGTTCATACCTTAGTAAGCTTTTGTTTTTAGAATAAGGAGTTCTTCTCAAGCTTTAAGGTATTAATCTCGGCCATTTTGAGCGCTAATAATAACTATACAAACTTAATCTCCCCATAATAATAGATATAGAGGCCTACTCAGAGTGCCTCATGGTATTAGCCGATCCGGCGAGCAGGTATGGCAAAACAGGCAATAATAAATGCCACATATTAACCAGATCGATGAAGAGATGAAAGTACGCACCCAAGTCTGTAAGTTTTCAGATGACAGTCGACTCATCGTGGAAATATGAATAGTTTGTGAAGATTAAAATAATAACTGGTCCATTGTTGTGATGAAAATCATCCTACAAACTTGGGACTTTGTATGAACAATAATGCCTTATTTGGCTGAAGCGCGATTAAGTAGTTGCTAATCAACAGAGCCGGTGAGATACAAAAGTTGGTGACCATTTCGAGAAACTACTGAAAAATAGTTGCTAGCTCGAAGCAATAATTTCGGCCGAGCAGTTTACAGCATCTTTAAATATTAGCTCAGTGTAATAATGTTGAACAGCATACCATGGGTGCTATGGAAATGCCACAATGATATTGTGGAAAGGTCACAGTCAAACCCTCTTCAATGGGCGCTGTGGAAAAGGCCACCGTGATGCTATGGAAATGCCATAGTCTTCACCCTGCCAAACCGTCTCGATTATCCTTGCTAAGCTAGTAATGGTAATATGCCTTGTAGGAGTCGAACCATGTAGTGAAATGCCCTTTAGGCCTCGAGTCGGTGATGGTGAAGTGCTTTATAAGTGTTAAACAAGTCACGGTGAAATATTTCGCGAGCGTCGAACCAATGATGGTGAAATACTTCATAGGCGTCGAGCCTGTGACAATGAAATAATCCGTGAGTGTCGAATCGGTCACAGTAGAATGCTCTATGAGAGTCGAAACTGGTAACGGCGAAGTGAAGACAGCACAATGATGTAATAATAGAGATGACAACGTGATGTGGAGATGATGTCATGATGATGATGATGATGATGACATGATGGGATGATGTGATATGATATTTTAATTGATTTAGGGCGTACCTTCAGAGGGCGTTGATCTACTTAGGTTGACTCGGGTAATTTCTTTTGTAATAATCCTTGCGGAGCCTTTATTAGATAACCCGAGGGCAGTGTTTATGAGCATCCCATTCCATATTCTGAGTAGTTCATTTTTCTTGGTGATGCATGTAAGAACTCAAATGACTTTATTATGAATGATGTTTGTACATAGAGAATAATCATTGCATAAAAGTAAAGTAGAGTTAAGAATAATTTTTCTTTAGTAGTTTGACATTCTACGATTTTTTCATGACTTGTTCATCTGCCTCTTCAAGCTCATAAGTTTTTGATGCATTTTAGAACTTTATACAAACTTTTTCCTGGCTAGGCATAAGACTCCATCTGCTGGGTTCTTTGTGTTGAGCACTACTCTGTTCAGTACTAGGTCTTTCTTTTCGAACTCTCTAGCTCTCACCATTTTGTTGTAATATCTCATTATCCTCTGCTAGTAGGCCTAGTCTCTGAGCTATTCGACTAAATCCAATCGCCTTTGTATTAGCTCGTTATTGACAACTTTAGAGAAGTTCATCACCCAGTGAGTTAGGGTTCCCTTCTCTGTGGGAATTATCACTTCACTCCCGAAAGCTAGCGAGAATGACATCTCGCTTGTGACTGTCTTACTAGTCATTCGAAGCGTCCAAAGTACTTTTGGCAGCTCTTCTACTTTGCTCCATTTCTCTCTGTCAACTTTTTCTTGAGTAGCTTCTTAACTAACTTATTGGAAGATTCGACCTGTCCATTAGTTTTGGGGTATACGGGGGATGTGAATGACAACCACACTCCGAGTTGCTCATAAAAGTTTTTAAAGTTGTTGTTGTTGAACTACTTTCCATGGTCAGTGATGATAGTGTGAGGGATTCTGTATCGGCACATCATATTCCTCCGAACAAAATCCTGAATGCTTTTCTCTATCATCTTTGATAGTGACTCGACCTCGATCCATTTGGTGAAGTAGTCAACTGCCATGATCATATACTTATAAGGCCCATTGTCTCGGGATAAAGGTCTGATCAAGTAAAGCCCCCAATGAGCGAACAACCAAGGCTCACTCATCGTGGTCAGCATTTTTGCAGGTGCCTGGATCTTGTCAGCAAATCTTTGGCACGCATTGCAACATTGAACTAGGCTTTTAGCATCTTGTAGAATGGTTGGTCAGTAATACCCTATTTTGAATACTTTTACGAGCTAGTGCTTCTATCCTTGAGTGATTACCACAGACTTCTTCATGAATTTCTTTCAGAGCTCGGTTCGCTTTCAGGGGAGACAGACGTCCCATGCAGAGGTGTGATAAACCTTTTCGGTACGATACCCCGCTGATCACGAGTATTTGATGGCTCGGTATTTAATTTTTTGGGCTTCCTTTTTGTTAGTCAAAATTGTTCTGTTCAAAATCTAGTCCTTAATGGGGTCTATCCAGTTCGGTTCTGACTTAATATACATGATCTGCTCTTTCTTCTAGATGCTGGGCTATAATATGAGTTTCACAAGGACCGTTCGAGGTAACCAAGCATCTTTTATGGATGCCATTCGGGCGATGATATGTTAAGGATTCCCTTTACCATGAATGGCCACTTGAGGAGGATCTTGTACGAAAAAAGCAATTGATGAATTTAGTCATCATGGTTTTCTCGTCGGGCTTCTGTCCTATAGTGAAGGACTGAGCCACTACTTTAATCGGCATCACACAGCTGTCTCTGAACCCCTACAATGGTGTTTGGGTTCCTTCTATTTGCAGGTTTTTTATTTTCAACTCATTTAAGGTTTCTTTGAAGATTATGTCGACCTAGCTTCTTGGATTGACGAATACCCTATTTATCTTCTATCCTACCACCAGCACTTCTATCACAAGTGTGTCATCATGGAGGTAATTGAGTCCCTGTGCGTCATTCTTCATGAACATGATCGGTACCTCTTGTTGCAACCTGAGTTTCTTAGCTAAAGAAGCATTGCCTATATCTTGGTGCGCCACTATTGAGTACTTGGAGTAGCTTTTTCATTGCTTATTCGATTCTCGTGCCAATGTGGGTCCATAAAAATAATTATGATAGGGTTGAGATTCAATCCGTTGGACTAGTCAGCAGACATAAATCATCGATCAGCTTGGAACTCTTTGAGGTACCCATTCTTTATTAGAGCGTTTACTTGCTTCCTCAACTAAGAGCATTCCCCATGGTATGTCCTGGCCCCTTATGCATGTTACACCACTTCTTCAGATCTGCTCGCCACTTTACTTCATTTCTAGTTAATTTATGTATAGTAGACCTCGATTTTGAATCGCTTCATAGATATCTTTAAGTGGTACAGCTATGAGAAGAAACATTTTAACATGAGCCACATTTTTCTCTCCAACCGGGCATCTATCATGGTTCTTTGGGCTTCGATGCTACTATGGTATGACTTGCAAAACACTAACACAACTATTGTGATGGTCTCACTGGGGTGGGTTTCGGTAAAGACTATCCGATACTTAAGTCAAAAAAGGTCTTTATGATGGGAATTCGGTAAGAAAGAAAGTAAAGATGTGTCAAAGAGGAAGGAAAGGAAACTTTCTGTTTTCTATCTTCTTTTTTATGCTATTTGAGCATCCTTTAGGGATCGACTGGGCCTTTTTCATCATCCCTTACTTCTATGTTCTTTCCTTATTTTATAGAACTGATCCTCGAAGGACTTCCTGGGCATTCTCCTTCTACTGTGTTCCTGTTTTACGCCAAATCCTTTTGCAAATCTTCTGACTCTACTTCTACTGTGTTTGTGCTATACGTAAAATATTCTTCTGACATACCTCGCTACAAGTCAGGTATCTTTTTAACATCTGTTTAAGTATATTCTTGACATATTCCTTATGTTTATCTTAATCGGTGGGTTTGGTTAAGTGTAAGGCTAGCTTGATCTATCCGTGGTTAGCCCGTTTGTAGTCTTTTCCTGTTTGGCTCGGTCGTGGTTTGATGCTATCCCAAATAGCTGGTTTTTTTTTATAAATACTCTGGTTGTACTTGATCGGCTTGTCTGTCATAGAGCCGACCCAATTTTTTCGTTGATCTACAAGTGCCGAAACGAATTGATCTGATTTGTGTGTAAAGGGTGATGTTGATTGTATCTTGGTCAATTTTGTCAAGTAGGTGCTTCAGGTTGCCAATCAAGTTCTCTGAATCCGAATAGGTTCCGCACTGTCTAACCCTACTTAGACCTAGCTTGATAGTTGTCAGTATGGTCCTGCCTGTAGAGTAGGTTGTCCCGAAGAGAATGTGTGCTTTGGGAAGGCTGTCCCTTAAGAAGATCTCTGACTAGACCATTAAGAACTAACTTCTTCTTGAGCTGGAGACTTTGCGCCCAAAAGTAATTTTTTGGAAGGAACAAATAAATAGTAAGAAGCATAGTAAACATAACTAGAGAGAATGTATGGACACTTATACCTTCGTCATTTTGAATTTTGTTTATTGTATGATAGCAATACAAGAAAACTACTAATATTATGGGATAAATTTTTTATAATTTCATTAGAATGTCACAAGCAAACGCATTACAGTGAATCACTTAATTAGAAAAGAGATAAAAGAAGTTTATATAAGAATTGTCTGAGTAATAATTAAGTTGAAAGACTTATCAGATTATGAAAATTAATCTGTGAGGGATATATCATGGCGAGAAAATGGAGGAAGGCCAAAGGTAGATATATATTTGTATGTATAAGAAGTTTGTGATCAATTACTCTGCTGACACAATCCAAAAGTATTGGTGGGGGTACACATAACTCCCAATTTGGTCAAGAAGCTCTCAAAAGCCTTAAGAACAGTGCTTTAGATTCTGGTGTATTGTTTTTACTTATATATATTTTTATTTCTTGTTTTTGATTGGAAATTAATTTTTGCATCGTGAACCAATCATCCACCAAATGCCACACCTACATTTCTACTGTTCTAGTACACTTGACAGATCTATTCTTTCATTTTGTACAGTAATCCATACAATTTTGATTGACTCAACTGTTGATATACACAGAACCATTCCTGTAATTGCTTTCTGCTTCAGAAATCTCTGAGATTTCAAAATCAGTTATGGTTCAGAAATCATATACATAATATACAATCATATTTAAACTTCATTGTGAATTTTTGGCGAATTTCTTTTGTTTTATAATTAATGCTCTAAAGATCCAGACAGCTGAGTTTCAACCCTATCCAGATGAATTTGTGATTGTGTTCGTTTAATATTGTTGTATCTTCTCCAAACATTGGCAAATTGCAAACACGCCATTATATTTTAGGATTAAATTCTTATATAATCGAGCATTATATTCTTATATATATATATATATATTATTAAAAATAGTGATTTAAAATTATATTTAAATATAAAAAAATGACACATGATTGAGTGCGTATTGAACGAATGAGAAAAGAACGAAATTAAAAAACGAAAGTAAAAAAGGGATTAGAAGTGTAAGCGAAGCTATTTTCAGAACTTAAGTCAAAATAAATAAATTTGTATAAAAGAGATCACTTTGTTGGCATTTTAATTCAATTTAATTTATTTTAAAATACTGAATATTAATTTATAGAAAAATAAAAAAAAATTAGAAGGGTCAAAATCAAAATCAACAGTCAAATCATGTCAAAATTAAGATGGAACTAGAATGAGTAGGGACCGGAGTGATTGGATCAGGTCAAGTCTAACATTTCCTAATTATCCAAACCCTAAAATTTATCCAATAACCTAAATCCAAAATGAGCTCAAGTCCCTCTTAACTCACTTAATTTGGTCAATATATCGGGTATATAAAACTTGGGCCCAATAAAATCTTTATGGGCCTTGTAAAATTGACATAATAAAATTATAAAATTTATGGACACTAATGTGCACCACAATTAAGAAAAATTCTATAAAAATTGATATTATTAATTTGATTTTGAATAAATTTCAAACTTTTACCCTTTCTTTTTTTTTTTAATATTTTAATTTTTTTAAATTAAAAAAAATTTAAAAAAATTTTTAAAAAAATTCATCAACATGAAGCAATCAATGCTTTTCTGTATCAATGGATATTGCATAATGCAATCATTCAATCCATTGAAATATATTGAATTCAATAAATTCAATCATCAATTTCACAATTCGCATATATAATATATATAGATAGATTCCCCAAGGAACCTAAGCCTCGATGCCAGCTTGGGTAGAACCTGGGCATCGTAGCTTAGCTATGGTGGTGCCGTGGTGCCCTCTCGACACCTCAGTAGTGTCGCGATGTCAACTTTTGGGATTTTTCTATTTTAAGATGATTTTGATTAGTTTAAGTTAGTTTTGGAACCTTTTAAATGTAGGCTCATATTTCAATAAGATATAAGGTTTCTAAGGAAAGAGCCTATATAAACTCTTATTATGCCATTAAGGTGGCATGCTTAGAGAGAAGAATCAATGTGCATCAATGATGCATGAGAGGGCATCACAAGAGAGTGTTAAATAGAGAGCTCATTGAGCGCTTGAGTATTGAGTGCACAAAAGAGTGCTATGAGAGCACTTAAGTACTGAATGTGCAAAAGAGTGTTGTATAGACACTTAAAGAGCTCGTCTATTATTTTATTCTTAAGTAACCTCTTTGAGAGATTTTAGTGATCTTTAGTGGTTTAATGATAATTATTGAGTAATAAAAAATGTTAAGATCTCGTGATCTACTGTGAACGTAGGCAAGTCATCGAACCGCATATATTTTTATGTCTTATGTGTGAATGGTTGTTATCTTTATTCACGTGTGTGATATTTTCTATTCTTGAATACTTATGGGCAAAGACTTTACATATAGTAAAATTTTCAAATTAGTTGTATCAAAGCTAAAGTTAAGCGATCATGGTGGCTTACAAGTAAGAAGTTAAAAGAATTAGAAAAAAGATCAGAACTTAGGAGTGTTGTTAACTATAAGAGGAAGGGCTAAGCATAGATATATGAAGAACAATCATTTAAGGCCAAAATGAATATAAAAAAAAAAGAATGAAGGAATACTAAAGGTATTTATAGGGTCTATGTTGGTTATGAAGGATGAAAAGCACAATGGGTTGTATGTGCTAAATGGGAATATTGTGAGCGGTTTAACATGTATTGTTGAAGAGATGCAGAATAATAGGCAACATTGAAAAGTAGCTCAACGTAGTGATGAGGTTGAAAGAAAATCTATTGTAAGAGAGTTGTTTGCAGAAATAAGTTTCAATCACTGAGCTATTATGGTTGTAGAGTAAAAAGTGACATTAGAGATCACAATATAAAAGCTACCCAAAATAAGATACATTCGGATCTTTGGAGACTTAAGTCATTATCCTTAGTGGAGTTAAGTTGATGTAAAGACTTAACTCGGATCAACGTTAAGTAATCAAGTGTTGGTTATAGCGTGGATAGATCATGGAAAGTTTCTTAGTGATTTTGAATTAAGAACAAGTTTATTGGAATTATGGATTCAAAATCGTAAATATGATTTTGAGTCGAAGACTAATAAAGAGTCGACACATAGTCAAGTATGCATTGGACAGATAAGAAAGAGACGAAATAAAAAGTCAAAAGTAATTAGGGGCTCAGAAGCTCAATCGGAGCCATTTCCAAGCCTTGAGACAATGACACCAAGGAACCCAACATGGGTAGAACCTAGGCAGAACCTAGGCACCATGGCTCAGGTGTGGTGGCACCGTGGCACCCCCTTGACACTACAACAATGCAGCGACGCCAACTTTTGGGAGTTCTTTATTTTAAGCTGATTTTGATTAGTTTAAGTCAATTTTAAACTCCTTTACACATGAACTCATATTCCAACAAAATATAGGATTTTTAGGGACGTTTAAAAGCCCATATAAACTACTGTTATACCATTAGGATGGCATCCTTAGAGACAATCATCAATATGCATTGAGGATGTGTGAAAGGGCATCAAAATGAGTGTCGAATAGAGTGCTCATAGAGCGCTTAAGTGTTGAGTGTGCAAGAGAGTTCTATGGGGAGCACTTGATTACTAAATATATAAGAGAGTGTTGTATAGACTCTTAAAGAACTCGTCTGTTATTGTATTCCTTATTAATCTCTTGAGAGATCTTTGTGATTTTGAGTGATTCGTTGGTAATCATTAAGTAATAAAAAAAATTAGTATCCCTTGATCTACTATAAAATGTAGATAAATTACCAAACTATATATATTCTTGTGCATTGTGTGTGATTAGTTGTTATATTTATTTGTATGTATGATCTTTTCTATCCTTAAATACTTGTGAGTGAAAACTTCTGTGCATAAAAATCCCAACATATATATATTTCTGGTTCAGGACATAGAGAAACCTTAGAGAAGGGAAATAAAGCACTAAAAACGCCTTATTGCCATATTATTTCAATCTCGTAGTAATTAGTATAGCATTATGAAGAGGGCAATGGCCGCCTAACATGCACACAAAGAGAAGAAGAACCAAAAGTGGACTAAAGAGTAAAAATAAAAATACTGCCACCATCTTAGCCTAGCAAATATGGGTTACAGGCGCCATCTTCAAGGTCTTTTAAAGTAGATTAAGGGCTTCAAATTTGAGTTGCATATCAAAGAGCATTTGACGAAGTTCAGTGTTTTCTTGTTTGAGCTGAGCGTTCTCTTGCAGAAAGTTTTCATTGGACTCGGAAACATGAATCAGCTTGTCCACAAGCTGGTGATTCTGGTCCATGAGCCACTCATTTTGTGACAACAATACGTCATGGTGCTTTTGCTTGCGCATGCGTGATCTTCGAGCAGATTCTCGATTAGATATCATCCTCCTCTGCTTCCTCTCATTGATGATAACTTGCTGCTGCTCATCAGCTTCATCAGAGGTTGAGTTGTTGCTGAGAGGTGATGATTTCATATTGAATTCTGCAATTTGAGGTCGAATTTGCTGAAAGTTTATCATTGGATTCAGGAAACTGTTAAATTGGCATGAGGTTGAGTTGTTGTTTTGAGTACTAACGCTGATCAGGGGAGATGACTATTCAGACAGGCTTGGAGGAAGAAGAAAGTGAGCCGAAACCGAAAATTCCTTGATGGGCTGCATGGCTGGCTTTGAATCTTAGAGAGAAAATTTAATTAGCAAGAATTAAAATAAGCCTTGGAGAAGAGGAGGAAATAATGAATTGATTCAATTGAATTATGAAGGAGGGTTGGAAACTGGAGGAAAGCAAATGGTATTTATAAGGTGGGAAAAGGTTTTGATGACCCTTATTGGCAATTAGAGTCACTGCGGTGAAGCTTTGGTCATATTTGCAGATCATGCAATGCATGTTATGTGTTGTACATTTAGTAACGTGATATTATTTATATGATCTGCATACATGATAAATCCAAGGGCATGAATATATATGTTATAAAAGTTTGGAATTATTAGTTTACCACTTATTTTAAAATCTTAAATTTTTAGATAAATATTTAATATTAATAATAAAGACAAGTCTTAACAATTAAATTGTTAGGTGAAGGTCAAATATTAATATTAAAAATAAATTTTAGCATTAAATTAAATTTAAAACAAAATGAATCCTTTAAAAGACAGAAACAAAGATGAATAATGCTAGTATTAAAGAGAAGTTTTTTTTTTTTAAAAGTCTTATATTATTGCATATCATTGAGACATTACAATAAAGACCTTTGATGCATAAGATCAAATGATTACAGGATAAGAATAGAGTATATCTTAAGACCATCTAAGAATTCTTCCATAGAAGAGTACAAATCATACCCATACTAGTACGGATAAACCAACATAAAATATTGACCTTTCGAAAAAAAGGAAAAACAGATCTCGCAAATGAGAGAAATACAGATCCCTATAAAAGGGAGAAATTATTAAACCAATTTTTCTAAAGAAATAACTAAACTCAACCACAAACACCCAATTATTAGATAAAGTCGGCAATGAAAACCAAGCTACCAGTACAGTTTTTCGGTGATACCACAATGAGCAAACGGACGGAGAAAAATTGTGGGAGAAAGATCGAAAACACTGACCAGAGGGGCTCCAACTAGCCAAGAGGTCACTACACGTTGGTCGGGTTAGGGAAGACCCAGAAGGATGTCATTGCCGGCGGTGGGGGCTGAGAGTGAACCAAGGAAATGAAATGGATAGCAACCGGAAGATGTTTGGTAGAGGTTCGGTGAAAGCTGACCGAAAAATGGCCAAGGGAGCAAAAGCCGAAGGATGCGCGCTGGTGTTGGCCTGAATTAGTGGGCTGCCGTGAAGATCCATCTTGACAAAACATTGTTGGCAAAAATAGGTTGGCAGCCACCACCCCACCGGAGACTCCACAGAAAGCGGAGAAAGCCAAAGACAGAGCAGCAGAAAACGGTGAAGATGAGCTAGCTTGAAAGTGGCAAAATCGTAAGGCAAATCGCGGTGGCAAGTGGAGTACAGCTCAGCCACCGCGAGAATAGCTGGTACAGCAACCACATGCACAGAAGGTTGTTCTGCAAATGTCATGATCGAGATAAGGCTGCGGAGGGACTACAGGCCGACAGAGGAGCGGCTGATGGTGCCCAGAACTAGTGAGCTGCAGTGAGGATCACCCGGACGAAAGGTCGTCAGAGCGAGCAGGTTGACAACCACCACCGCCCATGAGGCACAACTGAAAGAGGAGAAGGCTGACGAATGAGCGGTTGGTGCCGGCCAGGATCGATAAGATGCGATGAGTATCAACTGGACTGAAACGCGGCCGGAGAAAGCCGCCACCACCACGCTAGCAGAAAAAAACAACAAAGAGAATAGGGAAGAGAGGGGAGGGGAGTGAGAAAGTAGATGATCTCCACCGGAGAGGGGCCAAAGCCCCCTCTCTAGTGGAGGTGGTAATCTCGAGCGGCAGCTACTAGGGTTTTTTCTTTTAGTTGAGAGCATTAGACTTTACTTTTTTTAAAGACAAGTTTTAACAGTTTTAATATTAATTTTAAAAATAAGTTTTAACAACCCCTCACATAAATTGTGAATTCGACTTTAAGGTTTAAAGTAAAGTAGATCTCTAGAAATTGAAATAGAAATAAATAATATTAGTATTAAAAATAAATCTTAACATTTTTAATATTAATATTAAATATATATTTTAACAGTTCTCTTTATATAAAATATAGATCTAATTTTAAAATTTGAAGTGGATCTCTAAACTTTAAAATAGAGATAAATAAAAAAATATTGAAAATGAAGACACAAGAATTTGAATTCAAAATTTTAATTATAGTATTATATTAATTTAATACTCAACTTAAAATTATAAATTATTAAATAAAAATAAAAATATTAATATTAAAAATAAATTTTAACACAAATAATGATCATGCACGATTGCTTAAGGATAAGTTTGACAGTGTTTATAACCAAATATCATTTAAGTGTCCATGTTTTCAGAACATGTTCCTATATAACAACCCTTAACACGTGTTACCAGATACTTTTCTGTCCTCGACTAGTACTTCTGATTATTTCAATTGAACATTATTAAATGGAAACAAAAATAAAAGAACGAAAAAGGAAAAGAAAATATTTTCCCCATTTGAAATCACTTTTATAGTGCCAAAGACCCAAATACACTCTTTAGTCATTTCATGGTTAATCTCATGATGACTTGTGGAGATATATGGGATGCGCCTGATGAATGCACTTACATAGATACATTAGGGGACTTTTATACGAGTTGTGGATAAACATTTTGTGATCAAATCATATGCTCACATCAGAGAGAAAACAAGTCCATCTTGTGGGGGATAGTTATTTTAATGGAGGAAACATTTTCGCTAGAGAAAGAACACGCATAAATAGAAATGGAGTTCAAGAAGTCAATCTCACTTGAGTGGTTGAGTATTAATTATCATTACCTAATGCAAATTAACTGAGGTTTAATTTCACTTGCATTGCTTTGCTCTTAACCCAACAGGTTTTTCTGACGTAAGTAATGGAAAGGAGTTGGGGAAAGGCAATCCATTTTCAGATTATTTTAGGAGTTGATGACTCAACCACCACTTGATGATCAATTTACACCCTTCACAAAACTAATTATATGCAAGGCCAATAGTACTTAAAGCTCTAGTAATCTTAACCCAATTAGATATCCAAAGCTTATAATTTGTTTTGGGCGGCGAAAATAAAATTATAACTAAATTCTATGTTTTAAGAAAAGAGAAAAAAAAAACTCTTTTGCTTAAACATTAAGTACCTTGATGCATATTTTAACTTTTTCAGGTACATATACACTTGGTTCCTGAGAGAAGTTTGTAATTGATTCTCTTCTGTTTAATTGGACTAGATATGAGAACACTAATTAAAGGGAAAAGCTCGCCACATTTTTATTAATAATGGAGATCATCAACTTCTTTTGGTCCTGGATAGATCTGTATATTTTGCAAGCTCATATTTTCTTGTTGCCCCTTTTCATTCTGCTTCATGATTTCAGACTTGTTGATTATTTAGTACGTCAAATGCTGATTACAGTTAAAAGATTTTAGTGACATTTCAAAGTTTCAACGAGAAAGAGAAAGTTGAATTCCCTTAATTTTAATTTAATTATAATGTTTTAGGGTTCTCTGTTTAATAAAATATCTCGACTTAATTACTTAATGTGTAATTTGTATATCATTGTATGTATTAAAGTTTATCTAATTAACTAAAAAAATGTTAACCAAGGGCTGCTTGTGGTAGCTAAGATTAATTCGCCCCACTGAATTTCTCAAAAGATTTTATGTATAAATATCTGGTGATTTAATCATTATCATACAAAGATCTTAAATATAATAAGCTTTTAATACTTGAGGTATTAGGTTAAACTCTTTAATTTAATACTATTTAGACATCAATTTAGTCATATTTTTGATACTAATTTGTTAAAAAAATTTACGCATTCTAATACCTATTAGGCTGATATTAAGTACCTTAGAACTCTTTTATACTTTGCGAAAGCTTTTCCTTACAAGTAAAAATAAGAATAAATAAATATCAACCAAAAAAATAGAGAAAACAATCAAACAAACATAAAAGTATACATAGTTCGATAAAACTGTTTATGTCCACGGTAGATCATAGACTCAACTTTTTTTATTCTAGTTTTTTAATACCGAAAAAATCCCTTACAAGATAAACTCAAAAAATATAACAATAGAAAATTTTCTAGAAAATCTATTCGGTGCTTTATTGTATTTATACGCCCAACACTCAAGCACTCCATAATATTCTTTTGCGCTTACGCCCAATACCCTAGAGTTACTTTAACTCTCTATTCTTTTTTTTGTTGATGCATTAATAATTCTTATGAATTATAAGACTTTTTATAGTATTTACCAAATCTCTTTAAAATCTTATTCCTCGTTGAAATAAGAATCCACATGAACGAAAAGTCCAAAATCAACTTAAACATGCAATTAGAATTAAAATATAACTTTTAAAAAAAAACAAAATCGTATGAACAGTATCTCAAAATAGTAACTGTGTGAACAATATCTCTCGTGATGTACATTCTTTTTAGCTTTCCGTTTCACACATCTTTTGTATCTTTATTGTATCATTGACCTTGTGTTTGACTCTCTGCTAATTTTTAACTCAAAATTAAATTATTCTTAATTTTAAATTACCAAAATTATAACAATTTAGTAATAAAATTCAGGTTAAATTTAATCAACTAGGATTGTGTCTATCCGTCTTCTCAAAATTAAGAGGTTAGCTCTATTAAATGCCCACTTGCATCGAGCACATCGAATGGACCTTTATTCATATTTTAAGCCTGTTGGAGCAGTACTAGGTCAAATTTTTCTGCTGCTCCAAAAATTAGTTCCGGAAAATAGCAGATAATATTGGTAATTTGGTTCTTGGTTATAAGCTCAACTCGGTGGTTTTAGTAGCATAAAGCTTGATTTTTACGATGGTGGAGGATGATGGAGACAAGTTGTTGTACTTTGAATTGAAATCTTCCACTGAATTATTAATGGCACACAAAATATTGCATACAGAAACAAAAAATTTGTGGAGACAAATGCTTTTTCACCTCTATATTTGAGGTAATTGGGTCAGTTTGAGTGGCAGCTTAATAGTCAAAACTATAATTAGACAGATATAGACTCCTCTTTCATTTCTTGTTAGTGAGTGCTCTATCCCTTTTGCATTTTTATGCTTCTTAATACTTTAACATTTTTTAGTCCCTGTTGAAATTTCGATTGTATATGTAAAGGTCGAACTGTCGAAGAGCAGTTGTGATGTAAAAGATAATTATGTTCTTTTTCCACATTAATTTGTACTTGTAATTACATTCTACGGGTAGATATTAGCAGTAAATTTTTTTAATTGAATTAAAGTAAATTCCGATGAGTTTTCTAAAAGTAATTTTGAAAGTGCTGCTTGTGATGGTGTTTCAGAATGAGTGGGGGCTTTTGATAGGTGCTTTCAGTTGTCCTCTTAGTTATGAGAAAACTTTATGCTTAGATTATGCGGCAATCTATGGTAGAAATTGCCTTTTCTAAGAATTGGCATAATTTGATCTTAGAATGTGATTCCACGCTTGTGATTCTCTCCTCATTAACTTTGCCTTGCATCCATTCTGGAAGTTTAATATCGATGGCCGAATTATAAGTACTTTGTTTTTCAGAAATATTCTCATTTCCTTCACACATATAATACAAAAGAAAAGAATAGTGCTGCTGATTACTAGCTAATGTTGGTCTTCAGTACGATGATCTTATGTGGTGGCTTAAGGCTCCTCTAGAGATTTGCTCTTAACTCTTAAGGATTAGTTTTCTAATTATAGATTTTAAGACTGGGCGGAACTCCCATTTATGGACCGACCTAAATATCCTAACTCGAAATTTTTAGGTCGATCTAAGATCGGGATACTATTTAGAATCAATTGGATCCTCAAATTAGGGATTTAATTTAATCTATTAGTTTCGTGACTTTCTTGACCCAAATTGAAGCACGACTTGGAATCAATTTTTTTTAAAAAAAAAAAATTAGTACAAAATAGCACCGTTTTAAAAGCTAAAACAGTGCCGTGTTAGACCTGCTTTTTTATCAAGAAAAAAAAGTTATGTAAAAGACACAGGGTTGATAGCGTAAAACGGTATTATTTTGCACATTTTATCAAAATCGAAAAGAGAAGGGGGCAAAATAGAAGTAGTCAAGCATACTCCTGAATTATAACGGCCAGTCACACCCCTAAATCCTAAAATCAACAGTCACAACTGACCTCCCCCCAGCAGCTCACTCTTCCTCTCACTCTCTCGCTGTTTCACTTGCCAGTCGGCATTCAATTGTCCCTCGCCATGTACGCCGCCGCTGCTTTGCCTTGCTTGGTGCCTGCAAGCTTAGTCACCGTCATCATCTAGCCTCCATTCCGAGGTAAGTTTATAGTAGGTGCATGCATGCATTTTTGTTAATTGTTTTTCATGTTTTTGTATTACATTTAATTATTAAAAAATATATGATTAACCCCTATCCATTATTGAACCGAAATTTATGATCACATTTAACAATTTAAGATACTACAATATTTACATGCATGCTCTTGTTGATTTGTTATTGACTATGTGTGTTGACAGTGTTGTAACTTATGTATTAAGATATTGTAGTTAATAAATTATAATATTACTTGGTCATAAATGATTCAAATTAGTTAGTTGTGGCTTGTTAAGTTAATTATTAATGTGTAATGAACATTTAACAATTTTTTATTTGTTTTTTAATTATTTATGTTTTAATTTTAAATTCAATTACTAACGGTAATTTATTTTGTTTTGGAGATGAGTTTAAATTCAAGCTAACAAAATAATATAGACATGCAATCTCATTCTCTATCAAATTTTAAGGGTGAGAAAAAGTGACCAAGAAGAAGAACCTCTTCCTCTAGTTCCTAATCCTAAAATACAGGAAATCTGCACCACAAGCATTAAGACCGAAGGTATGTTTGCACTTCATCTAGTGTAAAACCAAGAAAGATAAAGCAAATGGTAATTATTGTAAGAATTTATATGCTTACAATTTAGTAAATCATAGGACTAGTGGTGTGGAGAAACACTTACAAAGATATAAAGCTTATCAAAGCATGTTGATTTATGACCATCAACATGTTCTTGCTAAAGAACCTACTAGAGAGGGAGCGGGTAGTAATGTTGTTCCTAAGGGATGGAGTTACGAAGTATGTCGACAAGTAGTTACAAAAATGATGGTTATGGATGAATTGTCATTTAGTTTTATGGAAAACTATGGAATTCAATATTTTTGCAGTATAACAGTTTCCAACTTTGATGTCCCATCACATATAATCATAAAAAGGGATGTAATTGAGTTTTTTGAGAAAAAGAAAGCTATGTTGAAGAGTTTAGTCAATGGGAATGAGCAATGAGTGAGCTTGAGAATAAATATTTAGACTTCCATTTATAATCAGAGTTACAAGGTTGTAATTGTCACTTTATGAATCGTGATTGATAGTTGCATATGATATTTTAAAATTTTCTCCTATTTTGGACTATAAAGGAAAAACGATTGACAAACAGCTTCAATATCTTTTGTTGGATTGGGGCATAGAGAAAGTATTTACTGTATTAATTGATAATATTAGTGTCAATGATGTTGCTATCAATTATCTAAAGAAAAAGTTGAAGAATTAAAAAGAGGATATATTGGTGTTGAATGTTGAGTTTGGATGTATATTATTGTCACACATTTTATAATTTGAGTTTGACAGGTGGATTAAAAAAATTAAAAGAGAGTATTGTTTATATACTTATTGCTATGAAAAATGTGAGACCATCCACAACAGAATTGTAAGCTTTTCTAAAGTTGTATGAAAAGAAATAAAATTGAGTACAAAAAGACTGTGGTGCCAGATATCTCAACTAAATAAAAGTTCATCTATATAACATTAATAACTGCATTGAAATTACAAAAAGGTTTTGATCAAATGGTAAAAGAGGATACGTTATATAAGAGTTACTTTTTAGAAAAAAAAATTGGAAAGAGGAGAGATGGGCCACCAATTAGTGAGGATTGGAAGAATGCTAAGTATTTTGTATAGTTTTTGTAGCTTTTTTATAAAGTCACATTAAAATTTAGTATTTTATCGAGTGTGACTTTTAATATCTGTTTCAATGAGTTTATAACATTCATTTTAACTTGACTTCATAAAGTCAGAATGAAGATTTTTTTTATTTCAATCCATATTTAGCAAGGTGAAGATAAAATTTGATAAGTATTGGGTACTCACAAAAAAGATCAACAAATTGTTAATCATTACTACACTACTTGATCTATGGCGTAAAGTGCAGTTTGTTGGATTATATTTCAAGATTTTATTCAATGATGATGGTACCAAAATTGATGAAATAAAAAGAATAAGTAAAGATTTATTATTTAGGTTTTATAAGGTCTTAAGTGCATAGTATAACACCAAGTTGTGGTGTAAGTAGTAGTGTTAGTGTTGATGAGAATAACATTCTCGCCACGGTTACAACAATCTGGTAGACCGTTAACATTAGTTCAACATATGTATAGGATGTCGGGCATGTTGACCTTTGGGCATAATGCATAAAGCTTGTAGAGGGCGGTATGGATTTGGATGAATTTAATAAGGTGGATAGATACTTGATGGATAAAGTTGAATGTCCTCGCAATATACATTTTGATCTTTTCATGTAGTAAAAATTAAATATTTTGAGATATCTAATTTTGGCATATATAGTTAGAGATGTACTTGCTACTTCAGTATCTATTATTGTGTATAAGTCAACTTCTAATATTAGATGAAGTATTCTTGATTTATTTTGGAGTGTATTGACTCCACCGATCACGATGGCTTGATATATGCATAAAATTAAAAACAGGCTTTGCTTTTGATGGATAGAGCAAAGAAAAAAGAATTATTATTAAAAAATGATGAGTTTCATGACAAAGTTGAATTAGGTAAAAAGTAATACTATCCATTCTTTAGTTATTTCAATGTTTGTCTCTCTTTCTTTTTTTATAAATATTATTTGCTAACTTCATCGTTAATATTCGTGAATATTTTTATCTCTCATGTAGAGTTAATGTGATTGACAACATAAGAGCCTCCACCACACAATAGAGTAAGGTTTACTTATGAGATTAGGTTACTTTATTTTCAGTTTTTAATATTTCAAACAATAAATAATCATGAATCATTTTTACAATTATATGATTTTTAACATAAAATATAATGAATTATTTTTCTTGCAGTCTTACAGATTGCCAAAGATAATTTTGAAAAAAGTGAAGTTCAATTATTATTTGTCAATTTTCATTGATTTTAACTTTAGAGGTTGATAACTTTGAAGTCAAAAGTTCAAGTTTTCTTTCTATTATTTAATTTTATTTTAACGTTTTTAGTTAAAATAAGCATAATCAAACTTTCTACTATTTTTATCAGTTTTTCGTTAAAATTAACGGAAACCATTACTTAAAATGAGTGTAAATGATTTTTTAAAAAATACTATAATTTATATTATCCCTTTTCTAAAGCTTTGAGAGTCAAAATATTGTTTTTTCTTCTTTCTATTCATCCATTATCTATTAATATTGAAAATGGAGGGGTCTTTCAGTAAAGGCAAGCAGAGGATCACCACAGATATTGTTTAACAAATTGCCCTAATTCACTTCCTCTACCTATCCCTAATCACACAAGAATGTTCACTTGACTGCCTACCAATGATGCCTTTCACTTTCAAATAGTTCCTTAATGGCATTCTACTATCACTTTTTTAAACTGAGCCGGCTAAAATAAACTGTAACATATCCGAGTGGTATGCCTGTAATAGGTCGTACAATTTTGGCGATTACAAAAATAAAAGAGTATATCCCTCCCCCTGGTGTCTTTCTACTTCTATTGTTCAGGAACAAGCACTTCGCCTAATTTTTTGAATCTCAACCTAGGCTTTTTCCACTGAAAGGTTAGTATATGCTTGACTGAAAATAGGTAAGGGTTCAGATCCTATTACTGATGCGAGACTAAAGCTAAGAAGTTTAGGAATTTACCACCTCAATTGGAGAATCACCTGAGATAGAATAAGCCAAAACCTGAGATTCCACTTGACCACCAAAAGGGATTTTTTTTAGGTATCCCAACGGGGGATGGATGGTTCACTTGCATCAATTTGTGCACCCCACTTGAGAAACCTAATACAAATTTTGCTGAAATGCATATTGGGTGATGTAATGCCAAATTAGGGCGTGAAGAGCAGATTTTGACATGCAACAAGTCCCAACGATGAGATGAGAAAGAAGTAGTGTTTGATCAAACACCAGAATTAAGAGTCTAGATATCTATGCTTTCCTTGATTTCTTTAAGATCATATTGATATTTACATAACATCTCAAACTTCATTATTGAAAATTCTTTTTTGTCAAAGTGAACAAATTTTATTACCTTGACATTTATTTAGTTATTTTATTCCTAATGGAAAAATTATACAAAATTAGTGTGCTATTGACAGTAATTTACCTCAAATAAATGAGATATCAATATACATCATCCCCATTAACAAGTTCATCATCTTTGCAATTATTAATTAAGGTAATGAGGGGCAGAGAGATTGGTTGGATAGCTTATCATCATCTGACACCTTTGCTTAATAATTTCTTAATTTTCACAATATTCAATCAATTTAATGATGAGTCGTTCAAATAATTAATCATTGAAGTGACACTAAGTTCATGTTGCTTACGTCCTTGTAACAAGTTCTTGATCCATTAATATTGTCATTGTTGTGGATAGTAAAGATTGTTTGGTTTATTTTAAGCAAATAATGGTTATGGAATTTGAGATATATATATATTTATTTAGGTGAACATTGTCATTTTCGGCCCCTCCAGCTCTCGCAACTTTTGCCGTCGTAATGTCAATGGTTTGATATTGTCCAGTGAGACAATAACATCAGGATCACTGAATTTTTAAGTTATCTCAAGCAAGGATACATTTTATTCACTTGGATCAAATGAGCCCTTGACTTGTCTCGAAATGAACAAAATAATTAGCCCCTAATATTTATTTCACTATTACAAAAATAACTTTCACTAACGCTAACTTAACGTCAGTGAAATGTTTCATTGACACTGTTTTATAATATCAATATTACTCGAGTCAAAAAATTACTAACATCATTTATGATGTTAATGAATCTCTGATACTAAGATATCAATAAATTACTAATACCACGATATCAGAGAATCACTTACACTATAATATCAGAGAATTCTTGCTATCATAATATTAATGAATCTCTAACACTATTGTATCAGTGAATCTCTAATACTATAGTATCAAAAAATTACTAACACTATAGTATCAAAAAATCATTGATACTATAGTATCGATAGTATTTACCGTTCATTTATGACAATTTAATTAAATTAATTTTTTAATAATTTAAAATTAAAATTATTGAACCAAAATATTTAAACTTAAATTCTATAACATTTAAATATATTTCAAATTGTTAAATAATATGAAACATCATCTTATAACCACTTTAATTAAAATATCACAAAAATACATTCAACTTAGTTTCATAAATTTACAAACATCCCAAACTAATTGAAAAACATCCCAAACTTAGTCTAAAATATCATAGTTATTGAAGTTTAGTTAAACACATATCTGTCACATTAGACTTGCACAAACCAATAATCCATCAAAAGAGTTGAAGCAATCCACCCATAACATAGCGGCCATTGAACAAAATAATCCATGATCACCTTTATCAAAGTAAATAAAAATACACGAGTAAATATATAAAAAAAAAAACCTTGAATAATATACTTATAAGATATAGCAATGACAGTATAAAAATAAAAATTACATCTAAACTAGATTAGAGAAAATAAAAGTAAGATATGGTTAGTTGTCGCACTAGATAACATAAAAGCTTAGAGAATATACAAATGCTAAAAAGGGTCCTATATTAGCCCCAAAACAGCTCCATATTAGCCCCAGAAATAGCACCAAAAGAACCTAAAAACTGCTCTATAGCCCAATAAACAGCCCCAAAAACAATCCCAAAACAGTCTCATTTTAGCCCCAAAACATTAACTATAGATACTGTTGTAACATGTGTGTGTAATATCTGGTAATATTTTTCCTCAATACCTACCTAGAAACATAAACTATGAAAACTGTTGTAAAATAAATAAATAAATGAAGATGATGAAATGCCTTGTAATCTAGTACTCAGAAAGATGAGCCCTATTCGCGGTGCTTTCATCTACAAATGCTGCTCCTGCCATGTCTTTTTTTCTTTATTTCTCACTTTTTCTTCTCTTGTTCTATTACATAAATATCTACCACATAAACAATTCACTACCAATCCTCAAATAAATCTGCTAATAAACTTAACAATTTAGCTAACAATAACTATTCTACAAATTAACTTTTATAACAAATTGATACTCCTCCTTGAACTTTCTCAAAATCAATGCACCACATTGCAACACCATCCTAAAATAAGGAAACATAACATTCAAGTGTTAGCAAAATAAATACACTATTATACATCAATAGGTTGCATTATTTACACTCACTTAAATGTATCAGTATTAGCTATTTATTGTAAGTAATTAATCAGATGTAGTAATTAATCACATTCATCTATTGACTAAACATTATATGATCAAGACAAAAAATTCAAGAAGTTCTTACTAAACCACTTAGATTTCTTTAGAGGTTAGCTTGTTCAAAATCCTGAAAATGAAACAGAGAATAATATAAAGAAAACATGTTGGCATTTGTATGTACAAGACAATTTTGTCAAAGACTCCACACAAATGAAGCAAACAAAAAAATCATTCCAGTATTCAACTACAAAAAAGTTTGTTTCCACCACTGGAATCATTTATTAGAATAAAAAAGTTGAAAATTTTGACATATTCAAGTTAACAAAAAAAAAAAAAAAAACAGACAACATATTTGCTAAGTGAAAGAGAACTCCTTTGAATCTAAGTTAATAGTTAAGGTGTCAATGATCATATTAGTTTCACCAGAAAAACTAGCTATCATAATATATAGGCATACATGCAAACAAAAACTTATAAATAATTTATTTAATTATTTATAATTAAAAGAAGGTAATCATTTATAATTAAAAGTGTTAAATGATTGAAATTTCTTGTAGCCCAATATAGGTGCATGCTTGATTGGTAGATTAGAAAGAATGAAAATGTCAAATGAGTGGCACTACTTAGCCCCCAATGTATCTCTCATTAGTACTTTATTGATTACTTTTAATTGAATTTCAATATTTTTCTTATGTAAAATTCATAAAAGACAAAAATCTTATAGAAACATATAATCTCTTGTAAATATATGTTAAGCACTAAAATCTATTATACACAATATTTTTTACTTATTAAAAATGACACGATTAAACAAATCTAGTGATTAGATTACGTGAGGCTAATTGATGAATGTATTAATAATTAATTTGGTAACTTTTGTAAACAAAAGAAAGGAATTACAAGGGAAAAATAATTTATTCTTATTTTATAAACAATAAGCTATAATACATGTAAAAGGAACTAAACTGGGTAAGTTGAGAAATTTAAATTACATAATTACATTAAATAAGTTTTTAGAAAAAAATGGGAAGAGAAAGTTCTGGTCCACAGACGAGAAGATAATAACATGTTCACATGTATATTATGTTTGTGTTCTGAAATCAATGATACACAAATCTCTACTCACCTTTTGTACAAACCATTTGAGAAGTTCACACTCAGCAATCCCTTAACCAGTTTACACGTTGAGTTAAAATATTGACCTTCTTACAATATTTAAATGATGAGTTAAAAGATCCTAGAACAAAAATATATACTGAAAATTGAGTTGAGCACACTTCACATACTAAAATCATTTCTAGTTTCTTCACAACAAAGACCATAAGTCCATCCGTGCATTGATAAACAGACTCGGAATCATTTCTATTTTTATTAGAAAAAATTTTTCTCGACTCAAAGTTTGTTATGACCCCATAATCAAGCAGTTGTATGAGTGATAAAATATCATGGGCTAACTATACTAATAAGCATATTAAAAATAATATTGACAAAAATGCTCTGCAGTTGGCTTAACCCACAAACTTAACATGAAAAAAAAAAACAGAAAGATGTTTTGATGTAGGAAATGAACCAAAAGACATTTGAACAAAACCCATATATTGTTCCAACTTTAGAAGTCATAAATCATTATAAAACAAAATCCAAAAAATAATGTAAAAAAGTACATTGCCCTAACTACCGAAAATGGTGAAATAGAATTTCTCCTAATTAGTGAAAACTAATGCTTTTGTCATTCACTTATATCAACTATGCTTTGGGATCATTAGATTTAAAATCTAGCATCATTAGGTTTAGGAACAACTATTAAGAACAATACCTTCCATCAGAACCTGAAAGAAAATAGAAACACGTAAATGACAGATTCAACTCACGAAGTAGCATGTCAATGGAGAATAAAATTTTCACATTTGAATATGCACTTAATAGCCCTTTTTTTTAATAAAACACATTTAAAAAAAAGTCATAACTTCAAAGAAATTTATTAAAAGAAAACTCCAATCACCTAATTAAAAAAAATTGACTTTAAAGAAAACCTCATTCAAGTGAACCATATACAAGTCATGCATGAGAGTTCACAATAGCCTTTATACAAACGTTTACAAAGGTTGCAAAGATAATGCAAAAATTACAAAGAAAGTGAAATAAATATATATTGTCTATCTATCACATTTCCTGGTAAATAAATAAATTGAAAAGAAAACCACTTCACAGTTTGAATTAGACGATAAAGAGAGTGAACAGAATCAAAATATATTGAACATCAACACTTCAAACCACTTCACAGTTTAATATTTCTACCAGAATCAAAATATATTGAACATCAACACTTTATGGCTTTTCCTGGAATATATTGAATCAAACTAATAGAACATGCAGTGACCACAACACCACCACCAAACAAGTATGGCTTTTCCTGGAATCTATTTGTGCTAAAATATGAAAATGCACTATAAATCTCAATTTTAACCAACCAAATGACACAAACAAATGGCTCAAAAAAACCAACCTTATAGCTCACCCCATTCAATGCGTACCACAGTGGAAGAAATGGCAAGCACCTTGCCATCGTTCTTCTAAATATATTTTATCAGATGAACAAAAACTCAAATTGGCCAACTACACTGTACACCACTCTCGAAATTAACAACATATATCGATTAAATGATGAAAGGCGACCAAAAATAAAAACCAACCCAGAAAACATTAACCTCACCATATGTTGATTAAATAACCAAATCTACTGCAATTTCTAAACATTAAGTACAAATTACCAACATAAAGTTCAAGTGGCAAAAAATCCACTTATTTAACCAATTTCAAAATAGATAAAATATTTCTAAAATATCAAAAAAATTTCTAATTCCCCTTAAACAACGAAATTCACCATTTAAAAACACATTAACAACATAATACAGCAGGCCCAATCATTTTACATAAAGAAAACATTACAAGAGAGACAATTACCAACCTCCAGAGAAAGAGAGATGATTTCGTTAAAAAAACCTAAGGTTCATTTGTGTTTAATGCAAGATACAGTGGCAGGAGAGAGAGAGAATCGATTTTCAGTTTGAAAAATGATTTCTGTTTTGTTTTGAGAGATAGTCGCTTTCATGATGCCGTCTTATCTTTGAGGCAATGGAGGTTGGACTCCTCTTCGATCTCCCAAGACAGCATTCTGTTTCTTTTGTAGAAGAAGATAGAAAACGACGTCGATTTATAAAGTGAAGGGAGAAGATTATGGCGTCGGGCAACGATTGAAAAGAGAAGAATTTGGGCGTCGATCAAATTTGTTAAGTCTCATGAAAGCCAATTGCAAAGTAAAGGAAAGAAGAATTATGGCTTGTTTTGCATACATTAAATGACCCAAACGATATCGTTTGGAGCTTGTGGATTTTTTAACCCAAAATGATGTCGTTGTGGGGCTTTATATCACTTTTTATTAATTTAAATTATTTTAATAAAATGATATTACAATAATAAATAATTTTTTGATATAATAATATTAATAATTTATTAATACTTTATGTCTCTGATACTATAGTATCAATAATTCACTAATATTTTTTTTTATTGATATTATTTAAAAAAAATGTTAATAACATAGTATCAATAAAACTTATTTTTGTAATAATATTTAACATGATATCTTTAAATTTTCTTTTCTTTCTTTAATTTATAATTCTCTTATTCAATATAAATATACAAATTATATCCTCCATATAAATAGAAGTATTAATCTACCTTTCATATAGATAAGAGATTTAAACCCAACTAAATTTTTCGGATTTGAAACTCTACAAAAATTATCATCTTGCCCTTGCTTACTTCTAGAAATAATGAAAATGCACCATCTTCCTACAAAAAATATTATAACATTCAAGTCAGTATTTATCCCAAAAAAATTGTACTTATGAATGAGAATATTGCAAAGCTAAGCATGATGTTATGACGAATGCTTTATTAATAATCGAGAATTAAGTATTGAATATGAGAATTGAATGAATTTAGAATTGGTACAATTGACTCTATTTATAGTGCATTAATCCTAATCTTTTTTAAAATATGCATAAGCATTCATGATAAATTAATCCCGGTTAATTAAGAGACTAAGTCGGTTTTCAATTCATAATTCATTAAACAGGAGAGAAGAATTTAAATGGAACTCGTCTACTTATGGGAAATTTTTATTCATATAAAATAATAGTTAATCAATCTAAATTCAAATAAAATTGTAACTAGTAAGTTTAATTTATTTTCATGTCATTATGACTTAGACAACCTGTTTTTGAAGTCTATGAATTAGCAAATTGGGCTACTTAATGTGATGAATCTAATTTTAGGCTAAGATTCTTTTAAATAATGAGATTGGGCTTGTTCTAAAGTAGAATGCAACTTAAAACCATGTACAATGGCATGGGTTGGTCGGATCACTATATAATAGGCTCAACAGATGTCCTCTCATAAGTGAAGAATAGTATCAATTTATTTTAATTACAGGCTTATCAGGCACGTTTCTTCACTTGCAACCAATGTGCACTGCATGACCATTTTAAAAGTTATTTTGTTTTCCACTAAACATTGTTTTCAACATATATGTCTCATCAAATTTAGGTGACATTTCTAATTTGATAAGGGTAGTTTCAGTGTATCTATTTAAATAGTAGACTATTTGCATTTCTCTCGCACATTGCTAAATTTGAGAGCTACAAATTTCAAATTTTCTTCTTCTTCTTTGTTTTATGCTTTTACTCTACCTTTTTGTAAAAAACAAATTAAAAAAAAAACTAATCCTATAACAAAGAAATCTCCAAACAAGAAATCGTTTAAAACAAAAATGGTAAAGATTCTAAACACATTTAGTTCAGATAAATTCAAATTTATTTTCACGTTTCCAACAGAAGTGAAGATTCAAAATCTTCCTCTAAGGGAGCCTTATGCAAATCCCTTATTCATCTGCATTGGAGAACTATCCCTTTCAGAAAACATCTAACATGCTTTCGATTCCTAATTCTTCCAATAATCCAAAAAAAATTGCATGTGACTGACACTCACCTCTTCAAATCCATCCCAATGTCTTCTATTTTCTTCAAGTTATTGCAATCTTAAACTATATGAATCCCTAACCATATGACTTATCCCTAAATATTGATTTTTTGACCTACAAGCTTTAACATTGCAAAAAACTTTACTAGTGTGGTCCTAAGGGGGGAGAGAAAGATAATTTTTAACTTTGAAGATAAGATGTTTGACTTTTAAAAGCATGTAATGTTAATGAATGGTGGCTGAAAGAGGCCAAGCTATCCTCACGAAGTCATTATATCCTTCGAGAACTTTAGCTAGAAGACAAGCCTAACTCTTTTTTCATTTTAGAAAGGGAGAGATTCTTAAAAAATTTCTTTTGGAAGGATTCGATTTCTCACAAGTATTTATACCTCACATATCTACTCAGGGACTATGCTTACTGCTTCAAAGTTTGTCATCAGCCATGTGTTCTCACTTACAAGGAGGGGCTCTTAACATTAACTCCTTTTGATCTAAAGTACATAAGATGTGTTCTCACATTTGGAGGCTATAAGTCTTGCACACGAGTGTCGCATTACTAAACTCTTCATGACTTATTTTATTCTCTCTAGAATTAGAAGCTAGGGAAGGCAATGGTGAGGCATCTACTATTTATTTACTTTTGGTGGCTTCTTTCTTGACATATAAGCAACCATTTTATTTTCATGTTTTTACTAACATCTTACCTTTTTTATGTTTGTTGAATTATGTTTCTTGTTGCAAATACAAATGTTAAAGTCATTTGCATAACTAGGGAAGGTAAGATACATGCCTTCACTTTTGTACAGCTTATCTTCTAGTTCTGACGCCTCTCTGTTCTTTGGTGTAGATTCCGATTATACTTACGATGGTAGTTCCTTAAATAATGCTAATATCAAGGATTCTTCAACTATTATTGTTCCTTTCATAGATGGTCATTCTACAGGTAAGATAAAACGTTTACTCTAAAGTTGTTGCAATCGGTTCCACTTGTTGAGGGTTATTCGACCATTGTCCCTCCTATAGTTGGAACATCTGCTGCCTTCTAAGAGGTTCTAATAGCCACTATAGAGAAAGGTATGGCATATTTCTTCTTTTCTATATTGTTATATCTCTATTTATTTGTTATGATTTTAATTCCACTTGTTTCCTTCATTACGGGTTCTTTGTCTAGGCCCCTCTTAAAAAGTAAAGGATGACAAAGAAAAGAAAAATGACATCAAAAAGCATACTTAGGGGCATTGGCTCGATGGCTTCTCTAGTCAAGAAGTAGAAAACCAACAAGCATGCTAATGATGTGTTTTTTAAGGCTGCGTTAATGGTGTCTGTTGGATACGATGAGTGCTTCTGAGGCTATACCCAAGCCTATAATAGATTGGGAATCTATCCTAGAGGTTCCAAAAAAACTTACAAAGAAGCAAGTTCTATACCTGAGTCTGCTGTAGAGCCTTCTCAAGCCAGGGAGGCTTTCACACCTATTTTGGACCCTTTAATAGAGAGTTTCATTCCTCTTAGTAAGTTTGAAAATGGCTTACTTTTAATATTTCTATTTTGTTTTCGGATTTAGTTTCTTTAAGTTGACTTTGACTTTTGATCCCACTTTTTGCAAAGGAGTCAATCAATATTGAGAGTGATTGAGAGGGTCATATATTCTCTCATTCTACTATCTCATTTCAAAAAAGTAGTAGGAAGGGGAAGCATAGTGCCTCATTCATAAACTAAAGCAAGAAGATGATAGACAGCTCATTCTCCCTAATTAGGAATGAAAAGATGAAGCACAAGGCTTTGTTGATGTCGAAGGCTTTTCTCAGCCCTAAGTCACCCTTATTGATTTCTTGTCTTCTAATCTTTTAGTCAACTTGCTTTGGATGGTCGCAACATTTCATGCTTTTTCAGCAAGGTCCTTGGCTATAGATAATACTTCATCATTTAACTTTAAGTTGACCAGTTTAGTCCAAAAGGTAGGAATGAATGCTTTTATAGAGAGCATTGCTTTTGTTCTATATACCAGTACATATAGTGAGCTTTTGGTTGATCGATTTCTATACTGTACATTTAGAGGACTTTTGGGAGTTCCTCTAGCTATTTTATTTTTTTTCCTTTCTAGTTCTTCCTTAAAACTATGAATATGGTCTTGTTTTTTTTATCCCGGCTCATCCACTCCCTTGCAAAGTAGCGTTAGAAAGAGAACCTTTATTTGACTTTTGAATTTATTGTCAAAAGCAATTACTATTAAGCTATAATGAGATTGGTACTTGTGGCATTTCAAATCTGGTTATAATGTTAGTCCATAAGATTTTGTTTTTACCTTAGATTTGGTTATGTTTCCATAAGCTTTAGCCTCAATCCACTTTATAAAGTAATCCATCACTAGAGGAGTGAATCACTTCCCTCAAACTATTAAGGGTAGGGGTCCTATAATGTTTATCCCTTATTAAATAAAAAGTCATAGACTAGAGATTATGTGTAAGCTTCCTATTATAAGATGGGTGTATATCGAAGTAATATCTTAGCTTGTTCTTGGCTTGCACAAAGGCAAGAATAAGCTTTTCAACTGTGGAATACCTTATTTCATCATTCAGTAATGCTTTACTGGGATAAAAGATCGACCTTTGTTGTTCATCTGTTTCCCCAATAACACTGTATTGACTACTACCCTAGAAACTATAAGATACAAAAATAATATTTTATTAGGAGGTAAAGGGGAAATAATCGGTGGTTCTTTTGATATTCCTTCAAGTGTTGTAGTACTTTGATTTGTTCTGAGACCTGCAAGTGCCAGTTCCTGGCTGTGATGGCTTGGAAGTAAAAGTGTATATAAAATAGTATTTAGGCATACCTTATTTGTTTTGTTCTATTTGAGAAATTCCTCTTTATAATTTTTAGCATTGGTGTTCGAATGAGGTAGTGTCAGATATTCCGCATTGCCTATCACATCCAAAGTATCAAATATACAATCTTGACATCTTTTGAAATGCTTCCCATCAAATGGTGGAATTTTGGTAGTCTCAGATAGTTGGCCACAACAAATAACCAAGAATCACTAGTTGTATCATAGTAAAAATAGTGTTAAGATTGTTAAAATAAAAGTGGGTAAATGGACAAAACCATTTCTACTCCCACAATGATAATCATCAGGGTACAAAGGGTTTGAATAGTAATATAATTTTTAGAATTCAATGACAACTTGAAATTACGAAGGTGCACATCAAATGCAATTTCTTTATACTGCAAATAAGAACATTTAATAAGAGTTGATTAGTAGATAATTTTTATGAATAATGAAGAAGAAGAATTATCTCTATCTTCAAATGAGATGTACCTGCATTATATAGAGGTGAGATGTCTTTCTGAAGAGATAAAATATCTCTTCAAAAGCCTACAACCTTTGGAGAAGATTAGTGACTCTTCCAAAGGTCACATCTCCTGCCTTCAGCGCAACGACACTTAACAAGAAAGAAACTTGACAAGGTCGCGATGCATAAGGCTCAACCTTGGGCGATGGGCTCATTTTCGCGTACCAGAGTGTTCAAGTAATGTTTTTGCTTGACTACCCTTTGTCCTTCTTTTTCTCTTCTTAATTCTTTTTCTTTACTCTATGCTTTTGATATACATCAGTTTATACTCTATAAATTTCAACAATTTATTGATAATTATTTAACATTATGTATTCAATATTAGATGTATAATTTGATATATTAGTCATTTAATTTGTAGGATTTGAGTTTGGCTTTATCAATTGATAAGGATAATAGGTTGCAGGCTATGAATAGTTATTAGATTATATATGATTTTATTGGTTGGGAAAGAAACGTCGGTGTAATTGAGATGGAATCTTTAGAACTGATATGAGTGAAACATTAATAAATATGAGAAACAAAATAATTTTTGTCGAATTTTGACAAAAATTTCATTGATATGATTCTTAGATCATTTGTTTTGTGAAGAAATCAGGATTTGTCAAAATTTCATAAGTTTCCGAACAAGTCATTCAACGTAAATTAAAAGTTTCATACTTCAAAAAACAATAATCATCTATCCATACTTTCTCTTAGAAACAAAAGTTAAAGTCACAACTTAAATCTAGTCATTATTCTAGCAACCATGCATATGTATCCAATTTCGTGAAATTAGAAACAATAATTGTGCGTCTAATCCTAAAACTAAGTTAATATATTTTTTTTGGAAAGAAAATAAACTTTTATTACTGAGAAATTTGATCGATACAATCACTCATTTGAGAAATGTTGCCTGGGGTATAACCAAGCCAAAAAAAATCGGAAGGACATGATAAAGCATATTTTGCCAAAGCATGCGCCACTTTATTTGAATCCCTTAGAACAAAATTCACCTTGTAGTTTTGAAAGGTATTCAACAAGTGTCTGATATTAGAAATCAGCATTCCTAACTTCGAGCAAGAATCACGCCTTGACAAAATTTCATTAATAATCATTTGAGAATCCACTTCCAGTTCAACAGCCCCATAGCCAAGTTGGTGTGCTTGTATTAAAGTATTATAAATAGCAAGAGCTTCAACTGTAAGCACGCTTTGATGCTTAAAAGGAACCTAATATACACTAGAGAAACGAAACGACTCTGTTGTGATCATGACAAACAAAGCCAATACAAAGTCATCATTACTTGTTAAAAGCTGCATCAGAATTCAACTTCTCCCAATTTATAGTCGGCAGCACCCATTGAGGAGCAACTTGTTATTGAGGATGTTCATTCTGTTAGACATTTTATGTTATTTTATATCTTTAAAGTATGTGTAATAATATTTTAATTAAATTAATAAAATTTATTTATATATATAATTGAGCATATATTGATAAGCTCATATTTATAAATATGTGATTTATGTAGTAGATATATGATACTAATACAAAAGGTATAAATCACAAGTTCTTTATAAATTAAATTATGTTCACAATTATTAATGAAAGTACATTTTATTATTTAAGGTTATAGTTTTTCTGTTTTTTATAATAGATAATTTACCTTGATCATCGAAGTAGAGATTTCGAATAGAAAAATTAGTGTATATGATATATTGAACATGACTACTATGAATTCGATCTGGTTAACTAAATGTCGTAGATTTTAATTCACAAAAGTTTTAATAAGCTTGATTGATCTTAATCCTGAGCAGGTAATGAACTTGCATCCATACATTATATCTTTTGAGTTATCACGGAGTGAGATCCAAATAAACGGTCAAAATCTCAATAGCTTGGAGATATAATTTCATGGGTCGTAAGAACATATATCAGCAAGATGGAATCTAATAATTAATGTCCACCTAAGCTGTTTGCAGTATTTGATCATTAGAATCTGTGATCACAGTTTATTCAATAAATTATTTGCTGAATAATAATATTTATTTATAAATTTATTTACAAATATAGATATATTAAAAGTGATCATTAGAGCATTCAGTGACTTAGGGGAAAATACGTAAATAAAGAGACAAGACATTTTTTTTATGACCTAACTTTAATTATGGACATCAATTAAATGGTTAATTAAGTGGTTATTATTAGTCTAAAGACCACACCCAATTTAATTAAAAGGAGTTTTAATTAAATGAACTTTTACTTTATAACATGGGTTACTAGAGTACAGCCATTGACTTTTAGTGGAATAGCCTGGGGTTAACTTAGACGAATTGGTGTATTATGAGATAATAAGGACTAGGTATTTTAAGTTGAAGTTAGGAAGCCCATGGATCTTTTAGTCCCTCTACTAGCTTAAATCCTAATCAAACTCTAATTTTTTAATCCTAATCAAATTTTAAATACCCAAGGGAGATCCATATATATATATAGGTGTATAGAGTAATAAAATATTACAACCACATAGAGAAATTTTTTTTTTTTATGTATTCTTACGTGAAAAAAAAATTTAATTAATACAATTCTCCTAGATTTGGGTATTAGTATTTTTAGAGATTAAAAAAAATTCGCGCACCCACACGCGTTGAGTTTGAAGATTGAGGATAGTAGAGAAGATTGTAGCCAATCAATTCAAGATTTGTCATAGTAAGGAATTGAGGTAATTATGAACAAGATGATCTGACTTCTGCTGCGTTTATTTTTATAAACAGAAAATTTTTGTTTTACCACACCAACACATTCTTCTACTGAACTTGCTGATGTTCGAATAAGTAATCTTGCCCCCATTGAAAAACAAAACTAGCCTCCATTGAACCACCTTCATGCAAGACGTTATTTCTAACAAACCAGGCTCGCCAAAGAAAAATGACTAACAATTATAAGAGAGAGAATTCCTCTATAGAAATAGATTGTGAGCAAGAAATACCTTAGAGCAAATCACACCAACTTCTAGTAGCTTTTAGAAACTTACAATGCCTAAGCGCATAAATTGTATTTTCAGGTCCTCATTTACAAATCGTGAACAACTTGTCAAGAGGAACATGATTGTTTTTCAGATTCTCTTTAGTGTCCAACCAATTGTTGGTAGCTTGTCAAGCAAATAGTTTTATCTTTGAAGGAAGTTGGAGGCACTGAAAAGTATTCCACCAAGACAATATTGATGATTTATTGGAACTTCAAACATGATCTTAGGCATGAACTTCCAACCAATAGCTAGATTTAACATTATAATATCTATGGTTATCAAAATGCCATACTAATCAATCCTCCCGTCAACCAAGATAAGGAAGAAGAGGGATACTTAATATGAACTATTATTCCTCCTTCAAAATGGAGTTGCGAATAAGGTTAATATTCCAACTCCCCGAGGCTGTTATTAAATCAACAACTTTGGAAAGCTCAGGCAACTTATTTTATATGTCGATTTAAACCATACGGCTGCGAAAGCCATTCATCATGATAAATATAAACTGAAGTGCCATCACCAATCCTTCGTCAAGCCCTCAAAAATAGTTTCTTGGCTTTAAAAGTAATTTGATATTAGATCTTAAAAACTAAAAAAGAGAGCAAGAATTTACTTTTAAAATTAAGAAGTATATTTGTTCTCTTCTCCCCCTCAAGAAAACCCCATTTGGGCCTAAGGCCTCTAGGCTTAAAAGAGGACCTTAAAGGCTTAGACAGATATTTTCTGGTGGAACAGCCTTTATCAGGGCCTACCATTGCTTGAAGAATAGTCTACTCTGAAGATAGGCCCAGGGTAATAGCCAAGAAGCCTGATCCTGACAAAGTTGAATAGTGAAAAATTGACTCAGACTTAAAGGACCTAATCGGTAATTTAAAGCACCTATTCGGTAAAGCGGACTAGGATACAACCAAAGTCGCTATATACGTACTAATCAGATTGGTTCACCCTAGTGCATACATAATCAGCGAAGAAACTGGGTCGACTGTCTGCCGAAAAGGCCGACCAAGTACAGTCAGTAAAGTCAATAGAAGGCCAGCTCTTAAGAAAATATCAGATAACGGCCGAGTCGAACTGGAAGATGCCACCAGAAAACTAACCTAAGAAACTTGAATTTAGCCTCACACTTAACCAAATCCACTAATACTAATTAAGACAGATCTAAAGAATACACTTAACACATCAGAAGGGTACTAAACATATAACAGAAGTAGGATTAGAAGATCTATAGAAAGGATATTTGGTATGTGTCAGGTACATAGCAAAAGGATATTTGGCGTGTGTCAGATGCACAATAGAAGGATATTTGGCGTGTGTTAGAAGCACAACAGAAGCAGAAAACCCAAAAAAGTCCTTTAAAGAACAGTGCTATAAGAAGGAGAAAAAGATATTAAATAGGAGATGATGCCAAAAGATCAAAAGAAAAGACACACGCAAAAAAAGGTTCTTTTCTCCTATATACTCGGGATATATTTTTTACTCTATTTCTCACCAGTCTCTTACCAAAACAAAGGCCTTTTCTGACTTAAACATCGGAGTGTTTTCTCCAAAGCCCACTCAGACGAGACTATCACCGAATTTTTGTTTATGTTTTTGCAAGTTTTTCCATAGCTTGGAGTAGAAAAGAAATCCAAGCCTGTGCAAACTACCCCAATTAAGATGAGCCTCAAGTTTTGTTTACTACTCATAAACAAATTCAATGACCGTTAGCCTGAGGAACCGCTTTTCAGGTCAGTAGTTTTTGGCGCCATTTATGGGAAAATGAATGAAAAGCCTTGCTTAAGAAGACAGCAACCAACTATAGCGGAGCGGTCATCCATCAGCAGGAATCACGTTATTGGAGAATGAGGCTCAAACCCAAACAGGCCTCTCCCTCGAATAGAAATCTCGCTATCACCTAAAATATAGGCAGAACCAAGAACCCTAAGAAAGAAGAGAGAGTAACTGAGATAGCTCATGGCCGAGTTAATCAGGATTAAGCAAAAAATCATAGGAGGAAATCTCATAAGAAGATTCAAGAACAGACAAAACGAAGGAATGAATCGGGGACTCCGCACAATCTAGCTGGGTTGAAAAGGCCAAGTCAAGCAATAACTGAAAGAGAAGAGGTAAAGTCTGGAAATTTTGAGCCGGCAACGAGAAGAGAGTCGTTCGCCTAACAACGACAACATCAATCAGGTGAGTTGGGCCTATAGGGCAAGGTCCTTAATTTGGAGGGAAAATTAAAAAGTCTCTTGGCAGAAAGGGAGAAAAAAGATCAGCCTCCCATAAAAAAGACGGAAAGAGAGAAAAGGTTACTGCTGACAGATGAACTGAGAGACATAGAGCTCTCGAGTAGTTTTTGACTTCCAAACTTTCCCACTTACAGTGGAGTCATCGACCATAACCTCTATGTCGACCAGATAACAGACCTGCTCTCTATTGCAGGACTAAGGCAGGACCAAATGTGCAGACTCTTTCACATGAACTTAAAAGGGCCCACTCTACTTTGGTATAAGGGCTTGAAGCAACGCAGTATTGCCTCTTATAACAAGCTGACCAAGAAGTTCATACAATACTTTCGAGGCTCATGCGAGGTGACTAAAGACCCGGAGCAGTTGACGCAGATCAAGTAAGGCCAATGAGAAAGCCTGAGGAATTATATCCAGAGATTCCATAAGGAAGTGATAGCCTTAGGAGCATTTGACTAGCCCATCGCTATGGATGTCCTCAAGACGGGACTAAGGCTAAATAGATTTTGGTACCACCTAGCAAAATGCGGTATCGTGAGTTATGTAACGGTGTATAACAAGGCGCTGAAGTATATGTCAATAGAAGAATGAGAGAAGGTTAAGAGATCTCTAGCTGAACTATCTCGAGAAAAGGCTGTAGGAAGAACCTAGACACCAAGGGAGGGAGGGACTCACTTGCCCCCGGAAATACTAGAGGACGAACGATGAATACCGTCCCTCACAGAGGGGAAATTTTGTAAACTGACTTGGTGTGCCCAACCGTTGAAGGAATAATACATCGAATGACGGGCCCAGAAATCAGGGAGAACGGCCAAATAGGTTCCGTCCGGGTAACCCTCAAGGGTTTTCTCGAAACTCGAGGAACAATGGTGAACCTCTGACTAAAAGGAGAAGGGTGGCTCGTGTTGAAACTTTTCTCCCCTTGGCCATGCCATTTGAAGATGTTTACGAAGTAACTCAGGGCTAGGGTCTGCTATATAGGAATTTTAAAAGGAAGGGAGTAGAGCGGCGAACAAACCCAAAGAAGTGGTGCAACATGCACAAAGGGCCAAAACACGCCACTAGGGAGTACCCCGAGCTGAGGAAACAGATTGACACCCTAATAAGGAATAGGTACCTGGGATAGTTTCGAGCAAACCAATAGTTCACGACTGCTAGCCAGCCCAACAAGTTGAATCCCGACCAAGTAAAAATTATTTTCAGTGAACCCACGTTGGCGGTAGAATCAAACAAACCATAAAAAAACTACCCCAAGTACTCAATGGTGGCACATCAAGTTATGTGTAACGCTCCTCTAGCCAAGAAACTGAGGCTACCATAAAATGTGCTGATGATGTTTACAGAAGAGGATGCACGAGAAGTCAACTATCCATATGATGACGTACTTGTGATTGAAGTATTGGTGGTAGAAGAGAAAACAAACAGGGTATTCATCAATCTGGGCAGCGCGGTCGACATAATCTTTAAAGAAACCTTGTATGATCTGAAAATTAGAAACCTGTACATGGAGAGGACCTAAACGCCGCTGCAGAGGTTTGGAGATAATTGTGTAATGCTAGTTGAGGTAGTGACTCTCCTCTTCACCGTGGGATAGAATCCATATGAGAAACATAGTAATGACTAAATTCGTGGTGGTGGACTAACCCTTCTCATATAGGATACTCCTTGGACGACCCTTTTATGGTAAGTACTAACGCAGCCCTATCCATTCATTACGTGAAGCTAAAATTTATTGTAAGAGAGGGGATCAAGATAGCATCAGGTGATCAGAAAGTAGCCAGAAGTTGTTACACGATGACGACAAAGAGAGTGTTCTGTATTTCCATTGTCGATATGAGGGAGGAAGTCTACAAATCCCCGGTGCCAATGAAAGAATTACAAGACCTGTAGGTCAAAGCAGAGGAACCTAAAAAAGTGGTTAGGATGGGAACCCAGTTAAGAACAGAGGTTAAGGAAAATGTAGCACATCTGATTCGAGAATTCTCAGACGTCTTTGTTAGGTCCCTAAAGACATGCCTAGAATCGATCTAGAACTGGCTGTCCACAGGCTGACCATCTACCCTACGTCCCGACTAATCAAGCAGAAAATGAGAATCTTTAACCAAGAGTGAAATAAGGCTGTAGCGGTAGAAGTAGAGAAACTGTCGATGACAGGTTTTATCAGAGGAGTCCATTGCCCTGATTCGTTGGCCAACGTGGTAATGGTAAAAAAGGCCAATGAAAAGTGGAGAATGTGCATGGATTTCACCTATCTAAATAAGCCATGTCCCAATAATAGTTTTCCCTTCCAAAGATCGACTAGTTAGTAGACACTACGGCTGGGCACGAGCTGCTGAATTTCATGGACGCCTTCTCTGGCTATAATCAGATTTTGATGTTTCCTCCAACCAAGAAAAAACATCATTTATCACTTATCAAGGGACTTATTTCTATTAAATGATGTCATTCGAGTGAAAGAATGCTGGTGCCACATATCAAAGACTAGTGAACAAACTCTTTAAAAATTTGATCGACAGGAATATGAAAGTCTATATGGACGATATAGTAGCCAAGTCGGTAAAAGTGGGGGACTACATGGTTGACCTGAGGGAAACCTACATGGTATTGAGGATGAACGGGATGAAGCTGAACCAAGAAAAATGTATCTTCGATGTAAGGTCTAGAAAATGCTTAGGCTTCATGGTAAGCCAGAGGGGAATAGAAGCCAATCTACATAAAGTTTGAGCCATCCAGGAAATGAAGTCCTCAAGTACAGTGAAAGAGATCCAATGGCTCGCAAACAGGATCACAACATTGAATTGATTCATTACCAAAGCTACCGTTAAATGCTTGCACGTTTTTTGGGCAATCAAGAGAAAGGAGAAGAATCGGTGGACAAAAAGCCTACCTTTTCGAATAGGTGCACTTAGTCGTACCTATTCAGGGGAAGGCATTAGTTCTGTACTTGAAAGTCTCAGAACGGGCTGTCAGAGCGGTACTAGCCAAGAAAGAGGAAAGGGTGCAGCGACCAATGTACTATACAAGCAAAGCCTTCACCGAGCCAGAGACTCGATACTCCCCCTCCCCAAAAAGTTAGCTTTGGCTTTAATTATGACAGGAAGGAAGATCCGATCCTATTTCTAAGCATATACCATCATTGTGCAGACCAACGTACTGTTGTGATAGATCCTGCATAAGCCTGACTTATCCAGCCAATTGGTTAAGTAGGCCATGGAACTAAGCGAATTTGACATCCACTATAAGCCCCAAACTACCATCAAAGGGCAGACTGTGGCCAACTTTGTAGTTGAAAGCACTTACAAGTCAGTCATGGATGATGAAATGGGTGACCAGACCCCTGAATCAACTTTGAAAAGATGGTTGCTCTATATTAACGGGGCGTCCAACCTGTAAAGAAGCAGAGCTGAGGCCTCGTCAGATACGATGTTCACTTCGTGTTTAAGGCTTTGAACAACAAGGTAGAATACTAAGCTCTCCTGGACAGATTTAAAGTAGCTTGGGCGCTTTCCGTAACAGAAGTGCTGGTAAAAAGAGACTCACAGCTGGTAGTAAACCAAGTCAACGATAGCTTTGAAGCAAGAGAAGGGAGAATAGTGCCATGTCTAGCAATAATGCGGAGGCTAATTAGTCAGTTTAGAGAAATACGAATGGAATTAATCTCAAGAATCGAGAATCATCAAGCAGACATGATCGCCTAAACAACATCAGCAGATAATGCTCAACTACCCCAAACGATGGCTGTAGAACCCAGGGAAGAGCAGGTTATGCAGATCGAGTCATAACCGAGCTAGATAAACCCAATCAAGGACTGTATTTCTAGTAGGATAATTTTGTCAGATAAAAAAGAAGTCTGGAGATTTAAATACCGAGCTGCCAGATACTCAGTGATCGGCAGGTTATTGTACCGAATGGATTTCACACACCCCTACATGAGTTGTCTAGGCTCCATAGAGGCAGAGCGAGTCCTAAGGAAAATCCATAAAAGAGTTTGTGGTGCTCACTCAGGGAGGGAAGTCATAGCTTACAAGGTCTTCTGAACCAAGTATTATTAGCCAGTTACCTTATAAGATGCTAAAAACTTGGTTTAGCGTTGTGACATATGCTAGAGATTTGCAGAAAAAATCCAAGCGCCCACAAGAGAACGGACCATGGTCATTCGCCCAGTAAGGGCTCGACCTGATCGGACCACTACCCCGAAGGTAATGGATCTTGTAAGTATATAGTTGTGGCGGTCGACTACTTCACCAAAGAGATTGAGGCCAAGCTACTGTCAAATATCACAGAGAAAAGTGTCTGGGACTTCGTATGGAGAAGCATGATATGTCAGTATGAAATCTCTTACACCATCATCACCGACCATGAAAAACAGTTTGGCAACAACGGCTTCAAACATTTCTACGAATAGCTAGGAGTACAGTTGTCATTTGCCTTCCTTGCACACCCTAAAACCAACGACCAAGTCGAATTTTCCAACAAGCTAGTAAAACAACATGCTTAAGAAGAAATTAACAGAAAGAAATGAAGCATGGGTAGGGGAGCTTCTAGAAGTACTGGGGCACTCCAAATGACTAATAAGACTACTACTAGTATGACGTCGTTCTATTAGCCTTTGAGAGTAAATCAATAATTCCGGCGAAGATTGGAAACCCGATTCACCTAGTCTTGAAATGTTTTGAAGCTATCAATAACGAGCTAATGAAAGAGGGATTGGACTCAGTAGAACAACTTAAGCACCTGCCCAAATCTGAATGGCACCCTACCAGTAGAAGGTAACCAAGTACTATAACAAAAGGGTCAAGGTTCGAAATTTTGAGGAGGGGGACCTAGTACTGAGAAAAGTAGTGCTTAACACAAGGAATCCCGCGGATGGAGTTCTCGGGCCGACCTAGAAAGGGCCGTACAAAGTTCTCAGGTGTATTAGAGGGGCGTACGAACTCGAAGGGGCAGAGTGACAAGTCATCAAAAAACCTTGGAACGCCGAGTTACTAAAATAATATTACCTCTAAAATTTTTATGCACAGTTATTCCTTATGTATAAACATCATATCTAAATAAAAATATTTGCATTCTTGCATGTATGCCCACGAGAAACGAACGGCCTAGAACACGGAATGGATTGTTTACAAATGTTATCTGAGTTAATCCAAGCAGGTTGATGCTCCCTAAAAGGTATGTCCCAAAACGTCTGAAATATCTTATCATATCTCATCATCACGATATTATCATTACATCATATTGGTATCTCTAACGATGCATCATTGAATCACCCTCACTTCACTATGACCAGTTCGAGGCTCACGGAGCACTTCGTCATGACTAGTTCGACGTTCACAGAGCACTTCACCGTTAATGGTTCGATGCTCACGAAACACTTCACCGTTAATGGTTCGACGCTTACGGAGCACTTCACCATGACCGGTTCGATGCTCAAGGAGCACTTCACCATCACTAGTTTGATGCTCACGGAGAACTTTACCATGTTCGGTTCGATGCTCATGAAGCATTTCACCGTCACTAGTTCGACGCTCACGGAGCACTTCACCATGACTGGTTCGATGCCCACGAAGCACTTTACTGTCACTAGTTCGACGCTCATAGAGCACTTTACCATGACTGGCACTTCACCATGACCGGTTTGACACTCACAGAGCACTTCACCATCATTAGTTTGATGCTCACGAAGCATTTCACCATGACCGATTAATTGCTTATGGAGCACTTCACCGTCATTGGTTTGACACTCATGAAGCCCTTTCACCATAATTGGTTCGACATTCAAGAAGCATGTCACCATTACTAGTTTGGCACGGGGGAAATTGAGACGGCTCGGTGGGGTAAGGGCTATGGCATTTTAATAGCATCACCATAGGTTACACCATGGTGCCCGTTGAAGGGTGTTTGGCCGTGGTTTTTCCACGGTATCACTGTGGCCTTTCCATAGCACCCATGGTATGCTATTTAGTGTTATTACGTCAAGCTAGTCTCCCAAAAATATCGAGAAGATGTTCGGTCAACATCATCATTCTGAGCCGCCCATCTATATTCAGCGATCTCAACTGCTATAAATTGGTCGGTCAACATTATTGCTCCGAGCTGGCCGTTCATTGTCATTACGCCGGACCAACTATATCATACCATGCCTGCTTTGTTATCATTGCTCAGCCGCACCTCTACCAAGTGAAGTGTTATTTATCATAGCTCCCGAGTCTTTGCAAGATAGCTTCCATCACAACAACGGCCCAATTATTACCTTGATTTTTACTAACTATTGTAACATTCCCATGCTGAACTGACTGTATTTGATATCTCCTAAAGACTTGGATGTATATTTTTTCCCCGCGTTGATCCAGTTACTATGTGGCGTTTGTTATTAATGATTATTCAAGACACGTCTGTTCTCCAAACCGGCTATCGTCGCAAAACACGCTGAGTAGGTCTTCGTCTCAAATTATTTAGTGACAACTGGGTTGCATGATTGTTGTTAATGTTCAGGCAACCCAACTTAAAACCTTTCGGTCATAAAGGGCTGTTCGGCCCCAACGTTTAATTCTGTAAGTAGTTCGACTGTGTTATCATATTTCTATTGTAGCAAAATAAAATTTGATGTGAACAGGTTATGAAGAACAGATCTAAATATATATGAAGAGAATAGAAATATGCTTGCATCCATTTATTAAGAATATTATAAGATTCTAATATAAGAAGACCCTGACAACTAAAATCCTAAACTTTATATGGGGAAGAGAAAGGGAAGGTGGAGAAGGAGATGATCATTCATACTACTGAGGCTGTGTCGGCCACCTCTAAATCCACAAGTAGAATGGCTCGGGGATCGACGTCAATTGAAGGATTGGCTGTAGCAGGAGGATCGGTTAATACTTCAGCTAACTTGGGAGGCTCAATAACAGTAGCATCATTAGTCAAATTCTGATCAGCATAAGGGGCAACTTCATTGGTATCTATAATTGCAACAGTACCAGCAGCGATGGGTACATTGGTCGAGACAGCATCATCAACATTAACACCAACGCTGGAGGGCGTCGGTGTCTCTTCATCATCCCGAGCCCAAGAGGTTTCTTCTTTATGAAAAGAGCTGCCAGTAACTAGGGCTTACAGAACTGAAGGTCAATCTTCAAATAGTACTCCTTGAAAAGGGCGATGGACCTCTAGAACCTTTCCATTGCCCTTTGGCGAAAGCCTTCTTCATGGTTAGCTAACCACTAGTTCATCTATTACTCAAATTGAGCCGCCAAAAGACTTCTGCTCTACTAAACCAATTCTCTCTCTCACTGAGTCGCTGTAAGCTACGCTTCGAGTTTTTTATTTTGGTGTATCAGCTCAGCGACTTAAGCCCTCGCCGCAGCAAGAGAGTTTGTCATCTTCTGTTTGACCAGGCATTTTTGATAATCAAGCTCAGACAATCTACTCTCTACCTCAGCATGAGCGGTCATCATTTTATCTAGCTTAACCCCCGCTTAGTCTGCCATCCTCTTTTTCTGCTCGGCGATCCTTTTCGCTCATTGGGTTTTGGCCTTGGACCGAGCAAGGTCATCCTCGGCTCTTTAAGCTTGGGCTGCAAAACCAATGATCTCATCTTGGAACCAAGAAAGAAAAAAGATAGATTGGATGAGATACGAAGGTGTCAGAGCAAGCGAATGTGGACAAATAAAATTAAGGGCGAAAACTACTTACGTCAAGGGCAGACTCCATTGCAATGTTAAACCCTGTGACAGGATCTAGAGAAGACACCAGACCTGCTTAAGAGGGGGTCATGTACCTCTCTAGCTCCCGCATCACAGGAAGTTGGAAACCCAGATCCTCCATAGCTCTTGGAACCAAGACGGAGTTAGACATGCAAGAGGAATGACCTTTGCTGGATGATGGCCTTTCCTGCTTAAGGGACCTTAATGACGCCATGGCTCGCCCAACCTATGTAACCTATGTTGTGGGATGAATCAGTGAACCCTACCCTATGCTTTGAGTTTGGAGAGTGGGGATGCCTTGTGATGAGTCTCGAATGAGACTCGCTCCCTCATCGAAGAGCGACTCTGGACCTGTCTTTTCTGCCTAACGGATAGACTCCTGGCAACCCTTTCTTTATGAGTTCACCCATCAGTAGCTTGAGAAGACTATCTCATCCCATGGGAGGGCCCTCTTGCTCAGATTCAGAGAACCCTGACCACCCGAGGAAGGGCCTTCAATCCGACTCATTTTTCTACTCTCTCCACCGTCTTAGTCGAACATCCCTGCATATTGCATAAGTGTAAGCTAGAAAAAAAAGGGAAAGGAATCAGTCTAGAGTAAAGGGACAAGAACTAACTTCGAATTTAGGGTAAGGACGGAACAGAGGTAACCAAGCATGATCCAACAAGGTTGGACGTTGATAGCAACTCTTGAACCGGGCAAATATGTCGAAGCACGGTATTTACTCGATTAAGGGTCTACTTGTATATTTCTACGTCAGTAGCCTAAATTATTGCAAAAAAAAAAACAACAAACAAAGGGATTTAGTCAAGCTGTATAGGATAACAAAATATACAATTACGAAAAGATAAGGACCTGCGTTCGCGGAAAATGTGGTAGGGACGGCCCACTCTCCCCTATCTCTCTTGGAGACCTCTAACCCTACTCTCTCCCATCAAAGAACCACTCCCCCTTCCAGTCCTTTATTGAGGTAAGTCGACGAGAGATTGGGTTCTAAAGACGTTGGAAGGAAAGGTAATAAAAGCCTCTTTGACTTTTAGCTTTGCTCCTAAAATGGTACAAGTAACATAATTCGTGAAAATATGGGGGATTGCCTTGTCCTTACCCACAAGATGAATAGACCTGCTAATACCCTCTAGAAATTGGGTCCTAACTGAGATGGAGCTATTTTGAGGTGGGCTAGCATCTTAGCTAATATCATTGCATGGGAAGCTTGAGGCCTAACCTCAAAAACTCTACATAAATGGCCATCTCACCATTGATGGGACAGTTCGGGTAATCCTCATCGATAGGCAACCTAAGGGTGATCATCTAGAGAATGTCATACGAATACATGATGAGGTCTAGGTTGCCCTCATTCTGGCAAAAGGCATGATATTTGGTGTTCATCTCAAACCTTACCACATCCACGACATCTCTCACCTCAGGGTCCTTAGGATTGTTGCCCTTCCCCTTTCTAGCACTAGAGACGAGCTCGCCTTCGCTTAAAACTACCTCCGACAAGTAAGGTTCGTCACCTGTGGAGGTGGATGCTCTCTCACTTATCCTGGTCCCCCTTCCTCTTCTAACCAACGGAAGCACTAGGGACTATTCCCCTTCCTCATCGGCCATATTCATGATTAGAAAGCCTAAATTGTCTCTAGAGGCCATTAATACGCAAGGATACTTCCTAAACAAGGCTACTGACAATAAGGCAAGAACAACAACAAACCAATTACACCTATAAAATGATGAAAGAAGGAAGCAAATATTAGGACCAGAGAATTTAGAAACAACCAAAATAAAGAAACAGTAACAAAAGCCCAGAAAATGGTCTAAAGATGCTATCTAGCCACCCAGAGAACAGAGGTAACGACAAACGCATGTAAAACGAACATAAAGATGCTTAAAGGGAAATAGAGACACGAGCTTATAGTTGAACACATTAAAATACATATTTATTAAAAAATTCAATCACCATTTAATATCATCAAATAAAGTGTTTTCTTTAAATTGTGATTAATGAATATTCTTTGCACAGGTTTAGGTAAAATAGATGTAACTCTCAATGTAGAAATAGAAATGAAGAAATTCTTGAACCTGGAGTAACATGACACAATATTATATAAACTTAAAGAATAGTTAAAAAGTCAAATCCAACATGTTATAGGCCAAAAATTGGGATACAACAGAATTGAGTTACAACTTTCTTGCAGCTTGACCCACCTCACATATTTGCATCGTATTTCACAAAATATGTACCTAATAAATATAAATCTTGAAGCTGTAAAATACTGACTTAATTATCAACAACTCTTATGTTGATGGTAAAGTCCAAATCAGCCGTTATCATAGACCAAATTGTATTACAAATTGGCAAAAGGGTTGTTGGTGGAAATATGACATATCTTTGGCATTTTGCCCATATCTAATTGGATACTTATCCAAATTGTATGAACCTAGTGGCTATAGAAAGAAGAGACAAAATTATACAACTTTTATGTTAGACAAAAAGGCTACATTGATCATTTCTATTATAAAAAAAGTACTACAATTAGGTGAATGAGTGGTTGGCCTAAATTATTGAAGATTGAAGTCACACTAAACATATTTCCATTCATTGCCTATATAAGGACACTCTTAGGACATTTTCAACACTTGAAAATTCTCTTATATTTCTTTTCTTTAACATGCATTATAAATCTAGGCTAGAATTATTGGCAAGGCTAAGAGATGAACTTTTATGTATAATAAATTTACTTCTATACTTTGATTCTTTATCAAGAGCTATAAATGTTTGTAAGTTTGTTGTGCCTAAACTCTTATCTATTATTTTTCTATAATCCAGAGGTTATAATTCTCATGTTTCATATATTTTCAGTCATGCTTTCTTTATGTGATTTTTTGTTGAATTATAATTGTTATTGGTTACATTGTTTTACATGTTAATCGTTCACTGCAATATTGTCAATCGATATATTGTTGATCTTAGATAACAAGTAAAGACAATCATTGTTTCATATTCAAGTTGATCTTTTATTGCAATATTGTCAATTTTAGATAACTTGTATAAATGGGTATGGTTTGTGTTAATGTTTGCAAAGAGTTTAGTCATATCAAATATATGTATTATCAAATGTGTTATATTTTACGTATCTTTCGATTGATTGTTTGGGATGTGAAACTTTCAATTGAGTTATAAATATTGAATCAAAGTGTAGAGTAGATTTATAAAGCATAATTGTGATTCTAAAGCCTTGCTTACATCATTATAAGAATTTTTCCTTTATTCATAGATAATTCTATCTCATCCACTTAAACTAATTAGTTAATTTTCTCCTTGCTACTATTTTAATATTTTTATTTTACCAAACTATTTTACCAAAAACTTCCTCGTGGGATCGACACGTTAATCTATACTACGATAACTGCATTATATTTTGAGCATAAACACTTACCAAGAAGAATCGGTGGTGACTGAGAATCGTCAAGCAGGGAAGATGCCTTTGACACATAAAAAGAGACTGACAGAACATGACAGATTGATAACAAGGAAGACGAATATAGAATAAAGAGAAAAAAAAAATAAAGGAGAAGATAGCTACTTATAGCAGTGGTAAAATGATCTAGACTGTCCAAATCAAAATGAACGAACAAGATTAGTAGGAAAATCGAAGAGACCCTTAAGGACAAAGAGACATGACGTTTCAGGTTCTCAGATGAAAATATATTCGCGTCCTATCAAAGAATAGTTAGCTGGGCCATCGAATTTGACAAATTGAATGGTCTAGAATATTTCGGCCAGCTAAACGACACTCGGGAAATAGAAAAAACGCCACCCTTGGACCTCTGCTACTATCAGCCGCACGATCAAAAGTGGATCAACGGCTAGCACTACGTTCTTTGCTCGATAAGCTCTTCACACGAATCAAGGATGACGTTTGAGAAGATTCACGATTATTACTTGAGGAAATTTTGGGGAAAACCACCGTTACATAGCAGGAACCCGCTGAGCAACTATGACATTATCACATCTAGCTGATCAGCCTTAACATCTCCAAAAGACAGTGAATCATGTACAGTGTAACGCCGCCCATAAACAAGTTCGGATTAGCTTAAAAAGAGGAAACATCGATGATAAAAGGAAGCGAGGAAAGCAAATAAAGACCAGAATGGTAACCCGAGCCCAGAATGGTAACCCGAACAGGCCAGGATAGAATAGAGTTTTCAGTTTTGAGTAAATCAAACTAAAAACTGACGGACCCCTATTCCCTCATTCAAAATACCCTCATTAGGCCTAAGGCTTCCAGGTCCAAAGGAGGACAGCCGCCAAAGGCCTAGACAGATGTTTTCTGGTGGGACAACCCTCATCGAGACCCATAATTGCTTGAAGAATAGTCTACTCCAAAGATAGACCCAGGGTAATAACCAACGGCACAACAAAGTGGATGATTCCAAAAGATCAGAAGAAAAGACACCAAAAAAAAAAGGTTATTTCCTCCTATATACTCGGGACATATTTTTTACTCCGTTTCTCACTAGCCTCTTATTAAAACAAAGACCCTTTCTGACTTAAACATCAAAGTGTTTTCGCCGGAACCTACCTCGGTGAGACTGTCACAGAGTTTGTATTTACTTTTTTACAGGTTTTCCATAGCTCAGAGTAGAAAGGAAATTCAAGCCCGTGCAAACCACCCCCATCAGGATAAGGCCCGAGTTTCATTTTTCGCTCACAAATAAATTTAAGGCTCGTAAGCCCAAGGAACAACTTTTCATGTCAACAGCATTAAAACAATAATGAGAAAGAGAAGAGAAAGGGAATGATTAGATCATAAAGGAAAAAAAAAAGATAAAAATTCAACTAACTTGACTTGTTCAATTTTCTTTTTCTAGTTGAAGCATTTAGATTTTTTTTTGGTTTTTTAATTACTATTATATGGGTGAAAAAGAAAGAAAAGAAGGCCTGAATCATAATGAATAATAATGAAAGATATATTTTTATGTGTGAAATAAAACTTTTTTATAGTGTTAAGATTTTGTACTAGGCTAAAACTTTTTATTTGGCTTTTTGTCCTCTTAAACTCTATCTTATTTAATGTGTTTTATCCCCTTAAAAAGAGAAAAATGATTTAATAAATAAAAGAGATAAAATACTAATTTATTTTAAATAAAAGATTATTAAATGAATTAGTTACCAAATTGAATAGGAAAGTTACCTCTTCTTTTTTAGAAGGAACCAAGGGTTGAATAGATGCCTTATTAAGCTTGTATTTCTCCATTAGTCTTAATACCATATACTTAACCTTATTTTTAGCTAAGTATATCACAAGTAGGCCTTAGTGTAAGGATCTATATGCTTTAAGTTTTACCTAGTGTTATCTTATGTTTACCAAATAACGATCTATATGTTAAGCTTCATAAAGTGCTTTGGATCTATATATCTTATCTTGTTAAACGTATTGGAATGAGTGTGGACTTAAACTTAGGTCTTTATTTATTTTAATAAAGCAACACTTATATACACAAACACTTATAACAATGAAAATCACTGATATCGTGGGATAACACATATTTCCACTTTCAGTGTACTTATATTGCCAAATTAGCTCACAATGAATTACCTAATTGGATAATGTAATGCAATACAACAATTTAAAGGGAAAACGACCCTTTGTCTCGTGAGATTTTAGCTAATATCCACTTACAACCTTGTGATTTTTAAAAGTACCAAAACCCCTTACCGTTACCATTGTTCACTGTTCCGTTATCACTATTCTATTAATTTTAACTTTTTTGATGAATTGACAATTTTATCATTAATAATATATAGTTTGATAATTTTGTCCCTAAATAAATGAGAGCCAAAAAAAAAAAAAGAAACTTGAAGGGAATTAGCCCTTGACCTCAAAGATAAAATTACCCATTTTCACCACTAACCCTAAGTTTTCATAATATATTATAAAGACTAATATATATACCCTATAACTTAATTAAAAGAATTGTTAATTCTAAATTAAATAAATTTTGGTTCTAAAAAATCATAAACAATAATAAGTGTAAAATATTTTAATAAATAATAAATTTAATTACGCATGTACATGTTAACAACAAAAGACTTAAAGATTATGTTTTAGGAACTTATTATAAAAAAAAATTATTTTACAATTTCTTAAAAGTATTCTAAAATAATAAAAAAAACACTAAAATATAATACATACTAAAAATAAAGTTATTTTGTAGCTCATACTTGAATTTTAATTATTTAATATTAAATAATAAAATAAAATTTTATTAAGAATTCAAAATTTAAATTATAACTTATGAGAATTTAGAAAAAAAAATTATAAACAATAAATATAGAGAATTATATTCAACTTATAACAAAATAAATTTCATAAAATTTTAAATTAAAATAAATTATTACAAATAATGGCAAATTCTTCTATGCTCTCAAATGAGCTGTTAATAAAGAAAACATTATGTTATATTAGAAAAACTATTTTTAAATGAAAAGGTATTGATAATTATGTTAGACACTATTTTGTATAATTAACATAATCATCAATATTTTTTTATTTCTTTTCAATTAATTTAAGAATAGTTAGAAAATGAGAAGATGTTTAAAATGGGTTTTCTTTTATAATAGGTTTCCAAAAAGAAAATCCATTTTTATAAGCTTATTTTATTAAATGATATATAAAATATTTACACTTATTATTATTTATGATTTTTGAGAACAAAAATTTATTTAATTTAAAATTAACAATTCATCTTATTAATTTATATGGTATATATATTAGTCTTTATAAAATATTATGTAACTTTAATTTGATCTAATGGTGAAAATGGTGATTTTATCTTCGAGGTCAATGGTTTATTTTTCTTCAAGTTTTTTTTTTAAAAAATTTATTTACGAACAAAACTGTCAATTTATTTAAGAAAAAAATATCAAACTATATGTTATTTAGGATAAAATTGTCAATTAATAAAAAAATAAAAATTAAAGAAATAACAATAACAGAACAGTGATGAAATAGTGAACAAACTATATATTATTTAGAATAAAATTATCAATTAATAAAAAAAATTAAAATTAATAGAATAACAATAACAGAACATTGACAAAATAGTGAATAAATTATATATTATTTAGGATAAAATTATCAATTAATAAAAAAAATTAAAATTAACGAAATAACAATAACAGAACAGTGACTAAATAGTGAATAATAATAACGATCGGACAGTTTTATTACTTTTTAAAACTATAGAGTGTTAGGCCCTGATGCATTCTAATTAGTTATGTGTAATCTTCGTCTCTTTTTTTTATTAACGAAATTCTACACTTTCTAATTTCTATCGATATTAACTTCTAAAATATATCAAATGTCATAACAAACTGTCAATAAAAAAATATTTTTACTTAATATGGAAGAGGATTTAATTGACATTTCCGCATAAAATAGTAGAACAACTGAAGAGCATTATCCACTCAAACGACAGACAAATATGGAGTCATATGTAACATAATAAGCCCAAGAAATTTGATGGGTTCAACACTGTTGAATACAATTGTGCTTGCAAACGGAGACCAAAAGCTTGAAATAAATATGATCCGACCTATCAAGAGTCAACTTGGATAAGAACCAACTCCAATAGAGAGAGAACTATTTTCCGCACAAGAATAGTAAAGCATTCAGGCTTGTCGAAAGCAAGAAAAATAATTGAATCAAAAGCTTAAACACACAGTGAATTTGTAGAAGAGTACTGCAATATCGATATCTGGAGGCCGAGGGCAATACGAAAAGGCAGCCAAGATATTTCTGAGGAAGCTCTAATGTCCTGTGTACACATCATCTAGTAATAATTAAAGGTATATTTCTTACATCTAGCACCAGTTGTGCTCCTTCCCAAGCGTTTGGATGCTTCTAATGGTTGAGAAAAATTGTTTGTCTATAAACTATTGATGTCATGATCAGTTTTTGGTATTTAAACTATTAGTGTACTGTTTTTTGGTTATCTGAGAAGTCATCAACTGAAAATATATACCAAAAAACTACATAAATACAGGCGACTAATTCTTAGGGTGTTATCAACTTCATTTGGCTAGCTAGCTAATACTTTTATTGCCTTTCTTGCACGCTTGTATAAATGGACATATGTTTCTTCCCTTGTCATTACAAGGGGGGTATGTTACCCAGCCCTATATGGCTCAATGTGTCAACAGAGGCACTCAATGAAAGCACTTACTGGTTCCCTCTAGGAACCTTATTAGGGTTATTGTTGCTTTTGGATTAGTCTTTGGCTCAACACCCTCTTTCTCTTTTCTCTTTAAGAGGATATGCGGGTGGGGACTTAGCATTATTGTTTCTATCGTTCTGCGTTGAAATGATGCTAAGTGATCTACAGTTTATAGCTGCATTTATTTTTGTTTTTTTTTTATGTATACGATTCTGCTGGTATGAAAATATTTTGCTAGCCAACCCACTTTGCCATGCCCAAAAACCTGTAGCAAGTTTAAGCTCTTGGTGATGTTACATTTGCCATTCTAGGACAATTAACTAAGGGTAGAAAATAAAATTAAAAATTGAAAAATCGGTTCGATTCGACTTTTTCATAGAAAAACCGTTCGGTTTTTATTTAAGAAAAATTGGCCGATCTAGTTCGATTCCGGTTCGGTTTTCCTTAAATAAAAATTGAATCGAAAAAATCAATTTTTTAATAAAATTATGTTTATTTACCACGTGGTGTTCATGTATTGAATAATTGAAAAGATTAACATATACTTAATCACGTATAACCACAAATAATCCTTCTTAAATTTAAAAAATAAAAAAATTCTTAATTTCTGAAACCAAAAACATTGACTGGACCGAACCCTAAAAAACTAATTTTGTCTGGTTCAATAGTTTTTTTCCTTCAGAAACCCAACCAAACCGTGCCCACCCTTACAATTAACCACATGATTATCACTACCCTAATGGGTGACAATTGTTTGGCATTTTGTTTGCCATAATCGACACCGCAATCTAAAAACAACTAAAGAAACAAGTCAATCAAAAAGTCAAAAGATGAGAAATCAACGAGGATGACTTAGTATTAAGAGAAACTCTTAACATCAACAAAGAAAGGAACAATACTTAGAAGATGATTAAGACCTGGGAAAGACTCTATAAGGTCATTAAAAAGCTAGATTGCAAAGAGTTAATACCTACTCAAACCATGGAGGGACTTATCCCCACTCCATGAAACATATCCAAATTAAAAAGGTTTTATATACAACATCTCATTCTATTTCAATAATCAATATGAAATAAATAACACATTTTTCATATATTCCTATACTACTATAATATTTTATATTCATGTAGAAAAAAAAATCTTCATTGGAAGTTGTGGAGCCTTGGCTACCTTTTATTAGAAGCACTAATGCTGAGACATCTTCTTCAGATTAAAGAGGTTTTATATACAACTATCTCCTTAGAAGCATAGACGATGAGACAACTATCTCCTTACAACATCTCATTCTGCTTCCATAGGACTACCATTGTACAAAAGATCAAAACCTTCATTGAAAGTCACGGAGCCTCAACTACAGTTCTTTGGAAGCACAAACGATAAGATACTTTTTTTAGAAGGGTCACGAGTCTTTAGAATTACCATTCCATAGAAGATCAAAATCTTTTTTAAAAGTCATGAAGCCTTAGCTTCATTTCCTCGAAAACATAGACAATAAGACGCCTTTTTTAGAAAAGTTGTGAGTCCTTAGGCCTATCATTCTGTATAAGATCAAAACCTTTATTGGAAGTTATAGAGCATCGGCTACACTTCCTCGAAAGTACAAAAGATTAAGATGCCTTCTTTGGAAGGGTCGTGAGCCTTTAGGACCATCCTTTCATAAAAGGTCAAAATCTTCTTTAGAAGTAATGAATCCTCGACTACACTTCCTTAAAAGCATAAATGATAAGATGCATTCTTTGGAAGGGTTGTGAGTCTTTAAGATTATCTTTCCATAGAAGATCAAAACGTTCTTTAGAAGTTATGGAGCCTCGATTACACTTCCTTGAAAGTATAGATGATGAAACACTATCCTTAGACCATCTTTCTGCAAAAGATCAAAACCTTTCTTAGAAGTTATGGAGCCTTAGATACACTCTTCGGAAGCGTTGACAGTAAGACGCCTTCTCTAAAAAGGTCGTGATACAAGATCAAAACGTTCTTTAAAGGTCATATAGCCTCAACTATACTTTCATGGAAGTACATGATGATAAAACAACTATGAAAGGGTCCTTAAGATCATCTATTCTTAGAAGATAAAATACAATTTCTTAGAACATCGTGGACCTTCGAACACACTTCATGCTTTACTAGTTCTACAGCTCCACAACAACAAGCACCAGCTCAGAGAGTTCTTGGTCAACTTTAATGTAAGAAATGCTAAAAGCTACTCCCCACTGAATCCCAACTTTAAATACCATGCTTAGAGCATAAACACCTGACAATTTCTTTAAGCAAGTCAAAAACCTTCACCTATTTATAAAAGAACACAAAATGAGAAGAAACACTTTTTAAGAAAGACAATTGACCCCTCCAAGTTATCTTTCCTATGAAATACAAGAAACAACCAAAAAATCCAAAAACCCATGCTCTAAAAGCTGACAAAAACTCTTCAAATGGATCATATATCCCTAGATCACCCTTTCACTAAAGCACAAAACATTGGCAACTCTACCTAAAAGGGATAAAGATTGTAATTCAACTTTACCAAACAATTGTATCTATAACATGAAGTAATTTTATTATTTCTTATGTACTGAAAGTCAGATTTAGCATTTTTTTCATGATTATATGCTTCTCCAATTATATAGATAAAAATCAATGCTTAGAAGCTTTTCATACACGTTGTTAATACACACCCCACACAACATGGATGGAAGCAACACATAGATGCTTGTTTCAAGCATTCACTTGAGAAAAGTTAAACACTCAAAAAAACTTAAATAGAAAAATATATACCATTTCATTTATAAATAAAATTATCATTTGGTCATGGCTTTACGCTTTCCTAAAAGTACATGAAGCATAAGAACAAAGATACTACTAGTCTTCACTAGTATCATATAACTCCCCAAGAATTCCATATCATATGGATTAATCTCTGAGGCACCCTTTCTAGCTGAATCATAATTGATCTTTCAAGGCTCATTTTTATAATTCCTTGCAGACTAGCCAAGATACCAACCACAGAGTGCATTAAAATCCTTGGGCAACTCCCTATATGCAAATGGCTCATTCCTAGACATGAAGCCTTTTTTGGAAGCTCCTGTTAGATACCATAAACACTTGATGTCCATATTACAATTTGACAACATTTACCTTGCTTTTCCACTAAGCATTAGAAGCCTTCATTATAGCTTGGGAACTCTACAACATTATTTTGAATTCCTTAGTAGCTTTCTTTAACTCAGACACCTTCAACAAGTCCGCTCTTATAGCAACATAATTTATAGCTTCCCAAAGCTCGTCATACTTCCTTCTTAGTTGAACATTAGCTGTATAGACTTGATCTTGAAAGTTCCAAATTCTAAATTCCAAAGTGTCTTTCCAATATTTCACTGTTAATGGTTAAGAAGGCTTGCAGATTAGTCTTACATCAAGCCCTTATTAACCTCCCTCAACTCTGAAATTTCAGTCGTCAACAAGGACACCATTTGATTAATCTTTGCAGTAGTGGTTATATCATCCAAATTAGCACAGAGTTTATTATTCTCTTTCTCTATTTTTCCCACGTCACTCTAAAGGATAAAATTTTGCGCTTAAAGTAGCACATTATCATCATGTCAGACTCTATCTCTATAGGTCATTCACCTCTCATTGAGCAGCTCTCAATTCATCCTTGTACGCTTACAATATACATCCTATAAAGCCAGCATAAGGAGCACAAATTAAGAATCAACAAAACTAGAACAAAAAAATATATAGATTAGCTTATACTCACTATAATTTTGAAAGCCAAATGATTTTGCTCCTAATTCATTATGGCCAATCTCGGAATCATCTCCAAGTTAACTCTAGTAATGAGTCACGACAAAATTGAAACAATACTCTCCCTATCGATACGATGGATGGTAAACCCTCTAACTACGTCCCTGTTACCCTTCTAAAACCGTATTGAGAACTTATCACTAAACTAAGAAACCCTATTTGGAGGCTCATTTGGCGTCTCTCTTAGTGGGGAAGTCTTACCCTAATTAAAATTCTTCCTACTCTTATCCTTACTTCTGATGGAAGAGGAAAGGCCGCACTCTTTCACCCTTCTTTTAATAATAGAGGATGGGTTTAGAAGGGTTACTAAGGTTCAAAGGACTATAGTGAGAGAGACCTCAACTCTCATTAACATGGAAACTAAGCAAGAGTTGGCAAAAATTTTCTTCTCTCAAAAGGATTTGACCAACATAATGCTTCCAAACCTTAACCCACTAATAATAACCTTAAATATAAAAAACAGCATTGCTTGGCATATGTTGGTCGACAGTAGGAGCAATATTGATATCCTATTTTTGGATACTTTTAAAAGGATGAGACTTTAGGAAAATGACATCTGAGGATATAACATAGAGCTCATTACATTCAGAGGAATAAAAGTCAAAGTCAAAAGATTCATTACATGGTCGATTGTTGCAGTAAGGAAGAGGCTGAAGATAGGTTTCCTATTGGTGAATGCCCTCTCTGCTTATAACACTATAGCAAGGCGATTCTAGATAATTAAATGGAATTCATCCTTTCCACCTTACGTCAAATGGTAAGATATGTATCAACTAGTGGAAGAGGAACGAAAGGGCATAAAGAGCTAACAAATCCAAAATATTATCATAATTCAATCAAACCATCAAAGGACAAAAAAGAGTACTGGAAGACTTCTACAGAAGTCGAGAAAGAGAAAGAGGAAGGAAAAGGAGGAAATATTGAGAAAATAAAAACATCGAACAATATACAAGTTCCTATATCGTCACAGGAAGAAGCGCCCCAAAAATAGCAACTATATGATTTATGACCAAAGACTTCCTTGAGAGGAAGAATGAGTGGAAGTGTACATTCCAACCTACACAAAAAAAAAAAAAATGGGAGATCTGCTACAAAGAAACGTTGTTTAGTTTGAAGAATGTCAAAGCCACTTTTTAGTGGCTAGTCACCAAAATCTTTGGGAAGCAAATTAGAAGGACGATGTGGTAGTTAAGAGCAAAAAAACAGAGGTTCAAATTGCAAACCTACGAGAGATATTTAACATCTTATGAAAGTATAAGATGCGCTTAAACTCAGCCAAGTGTACCTTAAAAATCTCATCCAAAACCTTCTTGGGAAATGTTATTAACACAAGATGAATCAAGAAAAACCCATCAAACGTCTAAGTCTAAGCCCTAAAAATACTAGCATACCGTAGACGCCGGAAGAAATACAGATATTAACTAAAATGATCACAACATTAAAAAAGTTCATCTCTAAGATATCTAACAAGTGCAATGGTGTTTACTCCACATATAAAGATGCACATAAAATTTTGACGTAATTAAAGAAAAAGTATGTGATTGAAGATGCCAGTGCCCAAAAATAAGTAATTATAAATTTTTTGAACTTTAAAATGTAACTTCTCAAATACATAATTTTCATCTCTTATCAATAACTTAAGGAATGCGGGAATTTTTCTCCCTGAACCTTTTGTTGTTGGTTGCTTAATTCAAAAATTACCAGATTCTTACAAAGATTACAAGAAAAGCAACAAGCACAAAAGGAAACATTTGAAGGAAGATTCAATTGTGTACATTAAAGTTGAAGAAAAGAATCGCCAACAGGCCAAGGAAATTATTTCTAAAGCTAATTTGGTTGAGAATGAAAATAATATAAGAGAGAAGTATCAAAAGTACATAAACAATTCATACCTTAATAACACAAAGCCCTCGTTCAAAAAGAAAGGTAAATGTCATGTTTGTTGTAAGGGTGGTCATTTAGCCTATCAATATAAGTACATAGAAAGAGATAAGAAAGAAACGATAAAACTCCTAAGGCCAATTTGGTTTGGGAAGATGAGGCGATAGTTCCTGTTACTGTTTCCCAAGTGAACATGGTTGCAAATGACAACATAAAATAGGTCATAGACTTTGGAGCCACAAGAAATATATATGGTGACAATAGTACATTCCATGACTATATTCAAGTAAGAGAAGAAGAGGAACAATATTATTATGGTGATTCTCATTTTGCATTAATGGTGGGAAAAAAGAAGGTTCATCTCAAGTTAACATTTATTTGGATGACATGTTTGTATTTAGTCTTAGTATGAAAGTAATAAATGAGACTAAGAGATTTCTATCAATTAAGTTTGATATGAGAGAAGTTGATTTTATTCTTGAAATTAAGATAATAAGAACATCTAATGATTTCACCTTATCTTAAGAACACTATGTAGATAAGCTCTTAAAAAAGTTTGGATACATAACATGTAAATCGGTGGTAACACCTTATGATGTTAGTACAAAACTTCGTAAGAATATTGAACGTAGTAATAATCAGACCCGTTATTCATAAATTATTAGTAGTATCATATTTTTTATGAATAATACTAGGTCAGATATAGCATATGTTGTAAAAAAAAAACTAAGTAAATATACTTAGAATCTGGGAAAAGAACATTAAAGTGTCTTAGATAGAGTTGTAAATTATTTTATAGACACTAAAAATTATGAGTTAATATATAGTAGATCACAACAAAAGGATATTGTGATGCAAATTAGATCTTTGAATCCAATGAGGTGCAAAATGTTATCTGTTGGACATTCACTAAATAAACTTGTATAGCAAGATATACAATGAAATCTAAGTTGATATCTTTGAAAAAAGTTTATTCCAGAGTTGAGTGGTTAAGAACACTCATAACTAATCTTTCTATTAATTCTCACTCTCTTACATTGATTTCAATCAATTATAATTGTCCAGCTATCATTGTTAGAGTAAAAGGTAAGATCTATAATGAAAAAAATAAACATATCCATCTAAGACATGGTATAATTAAACAGCTGCTAGAATCTGGGGTGATGAGCCTAGATTATATAGGGTCAGAGATGAATTTTGTTAATCCTCTAACTAAACCACTAAATAAAAGATTAGTGGAAGACATCGAAATGGATGAGACTTTTTCCAAGAGCATAAGGCAAGAGTGATGGTAATTCTACCTTTGTGATTGGAGATTCCATGATGTAGGTTCATAAGGGTAAGAACAAGTCACTTGTCTTGTTGTATTGTCAATTATATATCATGAGTCCCTCTTTAAGGTGAGGTAGTCTATCTGCAATGAAAAATGATGAGTTATACTTATAATGAACTCCATAGCCCTTTATTGTATAGTGGTGTGTTAAACCTACAGAATATACTTAATTGAGTATCACCTATATGAGTGTGGAATTGGCTCGATTCCTATGAGAGCTAGGTAGGCATCTCTAGAACACTCGTGAAACTAGGACGATAGAAGGCCATTAAAGTTACTAGAGAGTTTAACTTGGTCATTTATTTCTATATTTTACACCAAATAAATAAAGGTTGATAGAAACTTGGTTTCACCTAGTTCCTATAAAAATACGGTTATTTGTTCAATTGTTGGTTCATAACTTGAAAAAACACTAATGTATATAAGTTAATTTAAATAAACAAATGTATATTAAAGACATAGATTAGAGGGAAATAATTAAGAAGAGGAAAAGAAGAAAGAATGAAAAAAATGTACTTAAGAAAAAAATTGTTTAAGCACCATGGCACCCTAAAATAAGCCTTACGGGCCTTAGGTGCCGCAGTACCAGAGGTTGAGCATTGCGGTACCATGTTGGGTATTCTTTATTCTTCTTACAAAGCATCGCAACACCAATGTTAAGTATCGCGATGCTAATGGTTAGAAATGTGATCCTTGAAAGAGTCACCAATCTTTTCCAAAGGTTATGGCATTTTGAAGAAATGTTGCGCCTCTTTGAAAGAGTCACCAATATTCCCTAAAGGTTGTGGCCTTTTGAAGAGATGTTTTGTCTCTTTAGAGAGACATTTCACCTCTATATAATACGTGCACAACTCATTTGAAGATAGAGATAATTATCCTTCTTCTTGATTCATAAATTATCTACTAATCAACTCTTCTCAAATTTGTTATTTGTAGTAAAGGGAAATTGTATTTGGTTTGCACTTTTTCAATTTTAAGTTCTCATTGAATTCTGGAAACTATATTATCATTCAAACCCTTTTGCACATTGATTAATATCTTTGTAGAGATAAAAATAGTTTTAAAGATAATGCTTTGCACGCCTTGACATCTAACTAAGTTGTATCCATTTACCCATTTTTATTCTATCATTGGTTAATTCTAATAATAGCCTATATCAATGCACTAAGTCAAATATATATATATATATATATATATATATATATATTGCCATATCAAGGGTGAGAAAAGTTAAAAAATATAAAAGGGATGAGCGAGTGATAAAAAAAATTAAAATACTCTTTAAGATACATAAACATATAAGTATGAAACTTTCATAAATAAAATTTTTCATGAAAAAACTTTTTATAAGGTAAAAAATGTATATTAATTTTTAAAAATAAACATATAAAATTATCAAACAAATTTATTTGTCATCAAATTTATATTTCTACATTCTTTATGTATAAAAGAAATCAATTAAACTACTAATAACGTTAACATTATACTATATACGTGGGTATAAAAATATGAAATTGTTATCATCCCTTTTCGTAACTGATCATAGTCAATTGCATATGGTTATTTAGAATATCATGAACTGTAATTACACGAAAAATCATAAACCACATTAAACGAGTATTCAGAAGAACCTTATCGTACCTAGAAAACTCTTCAAGTTAAGTAAACTAAAAGATTATATATTTGCCATATGCGTGTGCAAAGCAAAAGATCCCAAAGAGCACAACACCTTTATACTAGGTCCAACAACTTTATATGTGCAATGACAAGTCTTAAAGACTTAAATCTCATCTTTATATCTCAAGGGAAGGATGCAATTTAGTGATTTTAAAATCGCTTCCTTAATGTAACTTGTAAGTGTATAATACATAAATTGTATTAAAAGCTCATATATTTTATTTTAAAACTTCTCTTTTTCTAATTCTAATAAAATAAAATAAATAAATATTACCACTATTGTGAATAGTATATAATCTCACATTAAAAATCATATTTGGGATGATTTATGAGATTATGATGTAGTAGAATCTAACTAGTTATAGTGATTCTTGCGCTTATATGGTAGGCTGTATAAATATAAGGTCTGAGCTCAAATGATGGATTTTAGCCTCTTTGTCATGTGAGTTTGGGAGTAAGGAACTAAATCTTTAAAGAGCTTTTGAAGTTCAAGAAGTTTGATGTTACAAATTTGCTTTGTTGTCTTAACAAAAAGTGAAAATTTCAAATAAACTCGGTCTCGTACTATGAAAGGTGAGGGAGTCAGGTTACATAGTAAATAATTAAGAAACACATATGTGTTTGGGATAAAAGGGGATTTTGTTTTTAATAATGTAGGCTAATTAAAAGTGTTTTGAGTGTGCAGTAAATCTAGGGTTTTAGACTTTATAAACCCTAGTTTTGAATGTTAAAGAAAAGTCACCTCTTGAACCTTCTGTGAATGATTTGACAATATGTTTGTATGATTCGTATGCTCTTAAAAAAGAGCAGAGCTATTTTTCATACTGTTATTTTTAAGGAAGAATACGAAAGACAATAATGGATGAGGTGTCATGATTGTCAAAGAAGAACAAAGGCAAAGTATAATTTGCATTTTGTTTTTTAGTTTCAAGGCTGTAGACTATAATGAATGTTAATAGGTCATGAAAGACTCTTGCTTAGCTATATATTGAAATATATTGACTGAGGTTGTTTATGTGTCACTAGGCTTTCTTATAGGGTTGGGGTTTTGTGTTAGGTTAAGGCCCTTTATTTAATCATATTTCCTTCTACTATCCTATTTAATGTGTTTTAGTCTCACTAAAAGGAAAAAAAAAATTTGGTAAATAAAAAACTATAAGATACTAATTTTATTATAAATAAAATACTATTAAGCAATTCAATTCAATTACCAAATAAAATAAGAAAGTTATCAATTTTAATTTTAACATGATTAAGAGCCAAATAAGGTCTTAGTGGTCTTATTTCTCCATTAGCCCTAATAACATGGTCTTACCCTTTAATTTAGACTAAGCATCTCTCAAGTAGATCTAAGTCTAGAGGTGCACATATTTTGTGCCTTATTTAATACAACCCTATACCTACCACACCATGACCCATAAGCTAAGCAACATAAAGTGGCTTAAGATCAAGTGTCTTATTGTGCTAAACATACTTGGGCATGCATGTAGACTTAAATTTAGGCCTTTATGCATTTTTTTACATCAAGAAACCCTTTTGAGAATCAAATCTATAGTACATTTTTTAAAATTCTTGTAAAATGGTTATAGTAATAAATAATTTAAGTTATTTAGCTTTTTTTTATTATTAAAAAAAGTCATCACCATACTATAAAAAAGAGTTTGTCATGCTTTAATGTGATTTTCTAAAACATCTTAAATACTTACATATGAACACAAATATATCCACTTACAAACATGATGATGCTTTAACTTGACCAAAATCGATATCCCAATTCAACTCACGCTTGAGGCTTGTCCTAGACTATAAAAAATAGAAAATTGTTTAGAGCTCCAATTTAATGTACTCATAATCAACATCATTCCAAGAAATAATTTTTCACAATTATAACTACATGAAATTCCACCAAGTCATATAATAAGTTGTGCAAACAATGTAGACTTTAGATTCCTTGACCTAAATCGTTAATAGGAATTCTTTAGGGTTCTAAAGCTATAATATATAATAAATTAAACCTTCAGAACACCAAAGTAAAACTAGATTTTGAGTTTTAAACTTAACATTAGAATTCTTAATTTATAAATCTTTCTATTAACATACAAGAAAAGTTAGATGTTTGTCGTCAGCTTAGTTAAGCTTCTAAGATTTCTGTGATTTTTTAGAATTTTCCTCTTCATGAATGAATCAAAGTAAATATAAATAGGTTTTTTGAAGATAATTTGGGGCGTGTAGCTTGTGGACAGTTGTTTCTTGATAAGATAAACTCTTTCTTGGGGGGGTTTCCCTTATCGTTTAGAGGTGAGATAAATTTTTGTGCAAAGATTATGGGAACAATTTGGACTATTGAGATATCTTATACTTGTGGTTGGCATAGATTAATTTTGAAGTGTGATTCATTACTTCTCTTCTATCTTTCCTAAACTAAACCCAACTTGAAAACTTACTACTCGATAAAGAAACTGCATGTGGTATTGGTCCCATATGCACTTTCATTATGTTCATACATTTTGAGAAAATAATGGTATTGTGATTTATTTGGGGAATATTTGTAGTAACCAGTATCCATAATCGGTAAGAATATGTATTTATATCTATATATATATATATATATATATAAATATACATATTTTATTTGTATGTGGGTGATACTTGATTTATGTATTATTATTAGTAGTGTTTGTATAAGTTAAGGACATACTATTAGTATTGAGTTTATTTGCAAGACTTTAGATTTATTTTAGGGACCAAATTGTAATACTTTGAAAGTTTTGGGGGTAAATTTGTAAATATAAAAAATTAGCCTCTTAGTATAAAAATACACTTTTGAAACCCTAATTTACTCATTTTGGTTAAGCTACCTCTTTTAGAGTGAGAAAAGAGAGAAATAAAGGGGAGAGAAAGAGAAGAAGAAGAAGAAGAAAAAGAATAAGAAAGTTAGAATTTAAGGTTTAAGAGGTATATTATAACCGTTTCTTAATTTCTTGGTGTTAAATTAGTTAATTACTTTAAGTTTTTATTTTTGAAAATACATACAATTGAGGATTTGATGTGTATTTTGTAAGATATTGTGAGAATTGATGATGATCTATGTAGATAGCTTGATAAATTATGATGAATTGTAGAATTTCTACTTGATAGTCTCTTGATCCAGGAAGTTTATAACTTGTTGTGATTCAATTCTAGTTTTGAATTTTGAGTATATGAAATTAGACATGTTTAGGATCATCTGAGACTTTGAATCGATTGAAAATTTCAGACATTGAATTTGTAATGAATTTACCAAAATGACCCTGAAATTCTGAAAATTTCCTGTGTTAATAGTATGATACAGTGACAAACAAATTTTGATCTGCTGAATGATCTTCAAAAATTACAAATTTATGGACTATGATAAGTTTATATGTCTAATATGATATACTCAGAATTGAGAATTTAGATCATTGTGGTTAAATTATTATGATTTTCTAAAGAGTGTCAGCTCATTGCAGTATTTGATTAACAGAATTTTAAAGCTATAGAATAAAATAGTTTTAAAATACTTTTGGCAGTGATTTTTAAAGAAATATTTATCATGGATTGAGATATGTGTTAAGATTAATTCTGTAGTATTTTTATAACTTTTGAGTTAGTATATGATTTTATAAAATTAGGAGATTGAATATTATTCAGTAAATATCTTGATCCTGTCAGGCTAGTAGTTTGGATTCAATGGTGTTTATGAAATGGATTGTATAGGAATTATGATATAATATTCATATATAAGAATGATATATGAGTCAATAATGATATATTTTAATTTTGGAGTAATTGGACATCATTTGATATAAGAAAATTTTGTTAAGTGTAAGTGATCAGAATGACAGGTTTTGAGAAACTAAGTAATTAGACCAATTCAATGTGATAAGTGCAATATGTGTAATTTTGTAAGCTATTTAAAGTATTTTGTATGAATGTTGAGGCTCATGAAAAGATTAATCTCTATTGATAGGTTAAGGAGATTTAAGCCTTGTAGCTGAAAGTGCTAAGAGGTAACTATACTAGACTTTTTACTGAAATCACAATAAACATAGTAATCGTTATGAATGATTTTGTAAATGTGATTAGGAATATGTTTATGTTATGTCAAAGTATGTTTTGATATGAAATGTGAAGACATTTGTTTATGAATGTGAGCATGGACATATATGACATATATGTATTTTTGAAAGTGATCTTTCAAAGTGAAATGTGTTTAACAAAGAGAGCTTTTGAAGTGTAATATGTCCATGAGAAACATTTTGTGTTTTGAGGATGCTTGAACTCACTGTTAACTTAGTAGGTATTTTATGTGATTTGTGGAGCCTTTATATGTGGCATTTCCTTCGATATTGATATATGTTATCTGTTCCGTATATAGGGAGGATTCTATTGTTACCTAAAAGAAGAGTGAGTCATCACATTTGTGTGGTGGCGTATTGGTGCATGTGAGAGAACTCACCGATGATTAGGGTAAAGGTTTGGCTTTTACTTCGGGCATGAACATTATATATATGTAATTTAAAAACCTCACTTGTACTATTCTTCTCATACGGTATGTCACCTACGAGTGACATTTGGCTCATTATATGATATGTGATATGTAAGTCCTACTAAGTAGTAGTTGAGTTATAGTATTCCTATTATATGTTTTGAAAGAATGTGTAAACGCTTACATGACATGTGATTTGATAAGATTATGATTTTGATTTATTACAGCATATCATACGTATGCATTATGTACATATATGTATTTGTATTGATATATGAAAAACTAGTATGCTTACTGAGTTTTATACTCATTATAGTTTATGGTGATTTCAGGTAAATAAGGTATATGTGTGCTTAGCGGATTTGGCAAGGCTTTTGTTATTCCTTGGGTTCTCCAAATTGCTAGGTTGCTGAGTGTTTCATTTAGGGACACGTGGGATAAGATATTTGATTTGTCCATGTTGAATAAATACTTAAGTATTATTTGATTATGTGTGGTTGGATTTGGTTTAAGTTTCACCAAGTGTGGTTATTGGTTGATTTTAAGTAAGAATTTGCAATGAATATATTTTGGGCTTCCGGTAATAAAGTTGCTACTGGTGACGTAGTAGAGTGTTAATCTCTGAGAAAACTCTAGTATCTCCTGTTTACTAATTGTCCCAGTCATAATTCAATTGTTATAATTCTGAAAAAAAAAATTGAAATGAATGTTTAAATATTATCAATAGAAGTTTATGTTTATATGTTAGGTTATGGGTTGATTTTAGTGTTGAACTTACTAACAACTTGCTAAAGATTCCTATGTTGAATTAAAGTTTGAAATTTTATGTAATATTATATACGAGTGTATATGCATTGAATGAATGTAAATGATGTCGTGTGTCGGATCTTTTGAATTTAGGGCGTGACAATATTGATCTATGGTGTGATGATATTACGTGATAAGTGCAAACTCCCTCAGAGATTTTATCTTTACTACATAAGGATGCATATGTTTATCCTAATTGCATGTTTAACTAGCCATTTTTAGTTGGTTAGCTTGTTGTTTTACCTTTTGGGCATTTCATTATTGTTTTGTTTTGATTTTATAAGCATCTTAGGGGGTAAAGGTCACTACATCCCCTATTAATTTTGCATTCTCTTTGTCTTTTCCTATAATGAAGCATTTCGCTAGTCGAGATTTACCTTTCAAAAATCAAAAAGTCAAACTAGATATTAAGGTAAAAATCTTGATATAATAATAATCTTGCTCTTAAAGTCTTTAGAAACCCTTTTTATACTGGTTTCTCTCTCTAAAATACTATACTCTTCATTTTCCCTTTAGCTAAAAAAAATCACAATGTTTTAGGGGTTATCACTGTTAAATCAAATGTACTAAGATCTAAATTAAATTGAGGATAAACTGTGGTCCTCAAAGAAATTGACCATTATTATTTTTCCACCTTGGCCGCACCATAGTTTCAAATCACACTTTCCCTTTTAATGTTCTCTTGGTTTTAGGCTTTAAATCAATTAAGTTATGGGCCTATTAAAGAATAAATCGTGAACTCTACTATGGGCCTTTCTAAGACTTATGGCTCAATTTTGATTTAAGAATAAAACACGTTTTAGTTGTCTTTTAACAATTAAATATAAATAAGAACTATAATTAGATCAATGATAACTAATTATCTAAATAAATTTTCTCTTTATTTAAATTTGTTTGTCTGTTTGAGATATAGAAAAATGGAAAGAAAGAAGCAACAAATAGATATGTAGTTGATTATTTTTTAAGACAATTTACAATAAGTATTTTATCAATCAAATTACACTATTGACAGTACATCAAATTACACTATTTGAATTATTAAAAACAATACGTACAACTTTAAACACACTGCACTTAGACCCATCCAGATTATAAGTGATAAAGCAATAAATCACGATTCTATTTAAACAGACAATCTTAAGCAATCTTAATAGTTATCTGGCAAATCACATAAGGATTCCTCATCCGAAATCAACGAGAATAATTCCCAACTGTCCAATCTCAAGCAATCCCAATAGTTGTCTGATAAATCACACAAGGATTCTCATTCGAAATCAACAAGAATAATTTCCAACTGTTTGTCTCATCCAAAATTAAATAAGAATAATTCCCAGTTGTCCGCGCATTCTAAGGAAAAGAATAAAAGCTATATGAATATAGAAATATTCTACCTACCTCCTTAATCCAACTCATGACAGGTCTCTCTCTTTAAATGGTCACCAAGAATCTCTCAAAGCAACAAGCTGTTGCTTTTTATATCTTATTCAAACTCTTTTAATTAGGAAAAGAGATTTTAGTAAGGAAAGACTTCCATCTTCATCCGTTTGTTTTTTAGGATGATTTTATATATATTAAATCATCTTTGTAACCTATATAGGTAGTATGTACATTGCAAAAAAACATACTGTTGAAATAAAAACATTATCTTGATATTTTTCTTTATGGTATCAGAGCCAATAATAGCTTAAGCTCATTTCTTAGAACACACAGAGCCAACTTTATCTCTCCAAACCTTCCACCAATGTGAGAGTTTAATGTACTTTAAACTTATATCAAACAACTATCTATTGTGGCAATCTCAAGTTATTTCCTTTAGACACAATCTTAACATTCAACATTACTTGGGAAATGCTGAGATTCCACCCAAAGTCGTAAAGGAAAATGAGAAAAAAGTCATTAATCCTAAATTTGTTTCATGGAAAACAAATGTTGGACTCTTTATGGCATGGCTTAGGAACATAATGATGAAAGAAGTGTAAAGTATAACCATCAGCTTACAAACAGCTCAAGAGGTCTGGCTTGCAATTGAAGAGCACATGTTGCCAGCCACTAAAGAAAGAAAGAGTTGGTTAAAAGATAGTTTCTATTCCCTAAAGAAATGATCAAAAGCACTTGAAGAATTCCTTAAATAGTCCAAAGAAATATGTAACAATTTACAAGTGATTGGGAAACCAATCAATGTAAAAGATCAAATGTTCCAACTTGCAAGAGCATTAAGATTGAAATACTTAAATTTTAGAACAAATATACTTGTAACTTTGAAAAAATTCTTAAATGCATTACGAAATCATGAGAGAACTGTGATCTTACCTACAGAAGAAAAAGAACAGATCAGTATCAATCAAGATCTCTTCCCTCAAAGAGGCCGCGGTAAAAATCAGATAGGAGGAAGGCAAGCCAATCGAGGAAGAAGGACTTTTTAGAACCATTATGGCAAATAACCAGTTCATTCAAATTCACATCATTACCATGGCAATGGGCAAAACTATCAGTAGTCCTATAGTCACAACAAGATACCACAATCCAAACAAGCTTTCACTTCTTAAAACAATAGCAAATATAAAACCAAAAAATTTGAAAAGAAGAATATTGTATGTCAAATATGTAAAAGTTGTAAGCACTCAGCTATAAAATGTTGGTATCGATATGACTTTGCTGAAGAAGAAGACCTACAAGCTTAATTATCCAAAAAAACTGAGCAATTGTATATTGATTTCGAAGCCACTTCTCACATGGTGAATAATGCAGGTAAACTCAATCAAGTTTTACCTTATGAGGAATTTGATCGAGCTTTTGTTGGAAATGGACAAAGCTTAAAGATTACTCTTACAGGAGAAACAGCTCTAAATACTTCACAAGATAAGCTAAATTAAATAAAGTTCTAGTTATACCTAACTTAAGAAAAAATTTCTTATCTATTAGATAACTTATAGATGATAACTTATGTTCTTTTGAGTTTAATGCTAACGGTTTTCTAATAAAGAATTAGTAGAACTAAGTTTTAGCCAAGGTTTATAGATGTGGAAAACTTTTCATGTTAGAAGAAAGCAAGCAATTTGCCCTAGCAGCAAAAAATGAAAGTTCGGACAATTTCAAAACATGGCATATACGTTGGACATGCTAATCCTAGGATGCTACAGGATTTTAAAAATAAAACTATATAAACTTTTTAAATTGGACAAAAGATACAAGTGTTTATGTCTCTTGCCAAATGGAAAAAAGTTGTAAGAAGCCTTTTTGTATTTCTAATAAAATTTCAGATTTCCCACTTGATAAAATTCATTGTAATCTATGGGGTCCAGCACCCATAATGTCAACTCAAAATTTTCATTTTTATGTGATATTTATTGATGATTTTTCTCAATTTGTATAGTTATTTCCATTGAAACATAAGTATGACTTCCTTGAATATTTTGTGAACTTTCATAAACAATTTAAAAATCACTTCTCTTGCAAAATTTAATTTTTTTTTAGTGATGGAGGCATGAAATTTGCATAAAATGCCTTTGTTAAATATTTAGAAGACCATGGTAAACAATGACAAATGTCTTGTCCTCACATACCTAAACACAATGGTGTGGCAAAATGAAAACATAGGCACATAATAGAAACGACATTGACTATAATATTTCATGCATCATTACTTATAAAGCTATGGGTTGACATTTGTCTTGTAGCAACCTTTGTCATTAATTGACTACCACTAACAACTACTAATAATGATAGTCCACATCACAAACATTATAATAAATTACCGAATTATCAATGTCTATAAATCATAGGCTGTAGGAGTTTTCCTTACCTTCAAAATTACATTAAAAATAAATTTGAACAAAAAACATATCCATGTGCTTTTACAAGGTATAGTCAATTGCATAAAAGGGATAAGTGTTTACATCCAAAAACAAATAAGGTGTATATTTTAAGGCATGTTGTTTTATATGAAAATAATTTTTCCCTTCAAGAAGCTAACCACCTTTTCCATTGTACAGGGAGAAATCATTATGTCTACCTTCCCTCTTCATTAAGAATGGAGCACTCAAACAATGAATTCCCAACTTTCTGATGATAACTCCCCAGTAATTTGTCTCTACCCTAATGTAACTAATCTCTCGAATAAAAAAATAATCCCACCAGTGCAACAACTAATTCAAAATATAAATAACGTAACCTCTAGGTTCACTAGAATTCTAGGAATGAACACAAACTTTTTAACATCAAGACGATAGCACCTCCAATAATAATGAAGACACTCCAAATATTATTCCCACTCTTCAATCTAGCTCAAACACAACCTCAACTGAACCACAATGACGTCTCAACACAATCACACAACCAGATCAAAGAATAAATTTAGATCCTAATCTAGAAGCAAATTCTGAACCTAATATTACCAAAGACTTAATTATAGAATTTCTTGTTCAAACCACACAAGCTGAAAAATTAGAATCATCAATAACCTCTTAATAGTCTGAATCACCAAAACATTTCACTGATAACTTAGTTGTCGAAATATCATCTCACTACATGCCATCAATTACAAATACACATTCTATGATCACAAGAAACAAATCTAGAAATAACCATAATTTAGCTCTTTATACCACTCAAATTAGGGAACCCTAAACCCTCAAGACAGCTCTAAAAAGTTTGGAATGGTTACAATCAATGAAAGAAGAAATAACAAGCCCTACATAATAATAACACCAAGATCTTAATACCTCGACCAGCGAATACTCACGTTATAGGTTCTAAATGGATTTACAAAATCAAATTTAGAGAAGAGGAAACTATAGACAGGTTTAAAGCTCATTTCGTGGCCAAAGGCTTTAATCAAGTGCATAGAACCTTTAGTCTCGTCGTTAAACCTATAACGATTAGACTGATCTTTGCCACAATAGTCAGTAACAAATGACCAACGTGACAACTTGACGTCTTACATAGAACATTAAAAGAAACAATCTATATTGAGCAACCTCAATGCTTTGAAGATCCTACAAAACCTCATTTTGTTTGTAAACTACACAAATCTCTTTATGGTTTGAAACAAGCTCCACAGGCTTGGTTCGAGTCTTTATCACAAGTCCTACTAAGTCTCGGTTTCAAAGGGAGCAAAACGGATAACTCTTTATTAATACTTCAACACAATTTTGATAAAAACTCTATTACTAATTTATATTGATGATGTTATTCTTGTAGGAAGTAATGCTTACTCAATTGAGACACTTATACATACCTTAAGCTCGAAATTTACCCTCAAAGATTTTGAGACTCTTCACTACTCTTAAGAATTGAAGTTATACACAATAATAATGGTATCACTCTATTCTAAACTAAATATATAATAGATTTACCTTGAAAGGATCAATAATCAATGTTCTTCAATCCATACTCCAAGGGCAATCAAGTCTAACTCAAAATTTGATGAAAATGAGTTGGTTGATGCAACTCATTACCAAACCCTTGTTGGTAGTCTTCAATACCTTACTTTTACACGACCTGACATTATCCATGCAGTTAACAGGGCTAGTCAACATTTGTAAACTCCAACAAAAGCCAATTTAAAGGACGTCAAACGCATCCTGCCTATCTAAAAGGAACCATAAATAACAAAATTTGATTTCTATCTCAATCCTCATTAATTGTTTATGGTTTTTCTGATTCTAATTGGGCAGGTTGCACAAAATCTCGAGAAGCACAACTGGTTTCTAGGTCTATCTTGGTGCAAACTGTATTTTTAGGAGTTCAAAACATCAAACCACATTAGCATGGTTTAGTGGCGAATCTAAATATAGAGCTCTAGCTTCCAACATTATCAAACTTATTTGGATAATGCACTTATTGGACGAGATTAGACTTCTACTTGTTAAAACCATTTATTACTTTATGACAATATAAGTGCACTCCATATGACCAAGAACCCAGTCTTTCATTCTCATACCAAGCATATCAAATTAGATGTTCATTTTTTGTGAGAAAAAGTTGCAGCTGGATAACTATGCAGAAAATACATACCCACATCTCGTCAAGTTGCTAACATCCTAACTAAACTATTAACCAAGGTTTCCTTCCACAATCTCTGCACCAAGCTCGGTGTTTATCCCATTACACTGCCAAGCTTGAGAAGGGTTGGTAAAGTAACAAATCACGATTCTATTCAAATGGTCAATCTCAAGCAATCCTAGCAATTGTTCGATAAATCACGCAAGGATTCCTCATTCGAAATCAACGAGAATAATTCCTAGTTGTCTAATCTCAACCAATCCCAATAGTTGTTCGACAAATCACATAAGGATTCCTCGTCTGAAATCAATAGGAATAATTCCCAGTTGTCTGTCTCATCTGAAATTAAACCAGAATAATTTAGCTATCCGAATATAGAAAAATCCTACATACCTCCTCAATCCAACTCATGAAAGGTCTCTCTCTCTTCAAATAGACACCAAGAATCTCTTAAAGCAACGGGCTGTTGCTCTTTATATCTTATTCAAACTTCTTTAATTAGGAAAAGAGATTTTAGTTAAGAAAGACTTTTATTTTCATCCGTTTTTCTTTTAGGATGATCATGTATATATTAAATCATCTTTGTAATCTATATAGCCAGTGTGTACAACGCAAAAAAATACTCTAAAATCAAAATATTCTCTCGATATTTTTCTTTAATAAGGCTCCCAAAATGGGAGAAATAATTACACTACCCTAGCATTCATTAGGACTCAAACCCCTTACCCCACCCAACAGAGGCGGAACTACCTTAGGGCTGCCTCCCTAAGCCCCAACTTTTTTTTTTTTTAATTTAACATTATTTTTTATAATTTTTATTTTCTAAAATAGGTATTTTTATTATTTAGCTCCTCAGGACTTTAAGTTTGGCACTAAAATTTCCTATATAATTAAATTCTAACCCAATATAATTTTAACTTTGACATTTAGCTCTCCCACTTTAATTTCTCGTTTTGCCCCTGCCACCTAGACTATAAGACTCACACGAAATGAGAGAAATAATTATACTATCTTAACATTCACTAGGACTCGAACCCCTAACGTAGATTATGGAGGCGCACAGAGGTTATTGTTGGGGCAAACCCCCAAGTGCATAATTAATTATTAGAAGTTAAGATGTAATATATATATATATATATATATAGAGAGAGAGAGAGAGAGAGAGAAATGATTTAATAGGCTACATAGCTTACTACATAATAAACTCCTGAACTCATTGTATTCTGTAATACATTGTAAACTGTATAAAAATTATAAATTTATTAAATAATAATATGTAACAATGTTATTTATCATATAATGAACTACATAATTTATTATATTAATTCTATCTCTCGTAGCTTATTAGATAAATTATATATATATATATATATGGAAAGAGGGAAACAAAAGAAGCACGAGTAGACTTGAAGTTGATTGCCAAAATAATGTGACAAATAGCAAAACAATGCCAGAGAGAACTCATGGAGGTTAATGCGTATGCATGAAGAAAGAAGAAAAAGTGTAAAGAACAAAAGAAAAGGGAAAGTACGCATTGTACCACCAAACCCACGACGAGACCTAGTAAAAGGTAAATAAATTTTTCCTCTTGAAAGTTGTGAATGTTATATGTCATAATTTTATTTAGAGATTAAAAAATATTAAATTAAGGACAGGATTCTATCCTTTAAATCAAATTAATTTTCTCGAAGTAATAATTAATTTAAAACACATTAGAGTCAGGATGTAAATTTATGTGGGACACATTATGGGAATAAAAAGGCCAAAGGTCGCGAAGAGAGATAGATATGAATTTGGTCAAGGGTGCTCTCAAAGGCTAATAGCCATAGAAACAATTCTTTGGATTCTGGTGGATTGTTTATATATTCATATATATATATATATATATATATTTCTTGGTTTTAATGGGAATTAATTAATTTTTACATCATGAACCAATCATTCACCTAATGCCACACTTACATTTCTTCTGTTCCAGTCACCTGATATACTCTTTCATTTTGTACTGTAACAATTTTGTTTGACTCGACTCATATACACAAAAACTGTTCCAGTACTTGCTGTCTGCTTCAAAGATCTCGAAGATATCATTATCAGTAGAGGATCAGAGAATCAGATACGTATAAAATCACGTTCTAACCTCATTGTGTAATTTTGGCAATGCATAAATGCTCTTCGAGATGAAGATTGCGGTGCTTAAACCCTATTTAGATATATTTGTGATTGTGTTAATTTATTGATAATGTTGAGTATATCCTGTTAAAACAAGGTCAGACATGCCAAGATTTTAAGATCATTTTGCAAATTCTACACGATCTTCCTAAATATCTCTTCTAGTGATCAGGTCTCAGATATTTGATCCATGATCAAGATTGGTAATCATGTTCATGAAATAGCAACATGATGATCTTTGATGGGTCCAAAAACAGGTTATCAAGCTACAATATAGGCAAACTTATAATATGGAAAATTATCAATGACCCCCCTGTGAGATTTTGTTATCATCATTTACCTCTGTATAATTTCAAAAAAATATTTAGTGATCCCTTTCAAAAAGTTGATTGCTATTTTTTTCAAGAGAAAAGATGGTAACTAAATATTACTGAAATCATAAGAAGTTGGGTGGTGATTAAAAAATTTCACAAGCGGATATTCACACAGTAACTTCATACAAAGCTAGACTTTAATTAAAACTAAGAATTTTCCGCAAATTTTCATGCGAACATTCGGACTTCAGTTGAAAACAAAGAATTTTCTTTTGAATTCTCGTGGGGACGTGAGGAGAAATAAAGCATTAAAAACACTTTATTGCTATTTTCGAACAAAACCAAAAAACGAAAAAGGAGTAAACTTTTATTGCCATATTCTTAGCTAAAAGAGGGGCAATGAAATGGTTAACTTCCAGAAACAAGAAGAAGAACCATATGAGGACTACAAAAAAAGTAAAAATCTGCTGTGCGGGGGCATATTCGAGGTCTATTAAAGTAGATTAAGGGCTTTTGAGTTGCATATCAATGAGCATTTGACGCAGTTCGGTGGTTTCCTCTTTGAGCTGAGTGTTCTCTTGCAGAAGGTTGTCATGGGACTCGGAAACATGGTTCAGCTTGTCCATAAGTTGATGATTCTCGTTCCTGAGCCACATAACCTGTGACCACAGCTCGTCCAGGTGCTTCTGCTTGCGCATGCGTGATCGTCGAGCAGATTCTCGATTAGATATCATCCTCCTCTGCTTCCTTTCATTTATGATACTTTGCTGCTGCTCATCAGCTTCATCAGAGGTTGAGTTGTTGCTGAGAGGTGATGATTGCAGATTGAATTCTAGAACTTGAGGATGAATCTGCTCAAAGTTTATTAGTGGGTTCAAGAATCTGTCGAATTGGCATGAGGGTGTGCGGTTGTTTTGAGTAGTCATGTTGATCAAGGGAGATGAATATTCGGCCAGGATTGGAGGAAGAATATAGTAGGGGCTTGAAACTTCCTTGTTGGGCTGCATGGCTACCCTTGAATCTTAGAAAGAAAATTTAATATAACAAAAATTTAATCTTAGAGAATAAGAGGAAATGTATTGGTTCAATTTCGAGTTAGAGGGAGGGTTGGAAGCTGGAGGAAAGCAGGTGTAATTTATAGAGAGGAAAAGGTTGTGATGATCCCATTGTTGGTAATTGAGAGTCACTGTGGGAAGTTTCTGCTTGTAGCTGAGGTCATTGGAGGATCTTGCAGATCATGTAATGCATGTCATGTGTTGCATATTTAGCAACATGATCGTGTTCATATAATCAGCATACATGATACATCCAAGAGTTTAATTATATTCCACAAGTTTCTACTTTGATTGTGTTGTGTAAGCTGTCCTCGACAAAACACTTTCGTTTATTTCAATTAAACATTATTAAATAGAAACAAATTTTCTATTTTATTAAAAAAAAAAATATTTTCATCATTTAAGAACACTTCTTAGCGCCAAAACCCAGATGCACCCTTTAGTCATTGCATGGTTAATCTCATGATGACTGTCATAAACATGGAATGCATGATGCATGCAAATATAATGATGAATGGGGGCAATTTTTGTATGAGTTGTGGCTAATCGTTTTGTGATCAAATTATGTGCCTACGTCAGAGAGAAAATAAGTCGGTTTTGTGGGGGGGAATAATTATTTTGATAGAGGAAAAGTTTTAGCTAGAGAAAGCACGCACAGAACTAAAAGAAATGGACTTCAAGAAGTCAATCTCACTTGAGTGGATGAGTATTAATTATTATTGCCTAATGCCAATTAATTGAGGTTTAATTTCACTTGCATCGCTTTGCTCTTAACCCAATAGGGTTTTCTGACGTGAGGAATGAAAAGGAGTAGGGGAAAGGCAATCCATTTTCAGATTATTTTAGGAATTGATGACTCAACAACCACTTGATGATCAATATTAACACGCTTTACAAAAATAAAAATAAAGTAAATAGTACTTAACATCTAAGAATCTTATTGCAAAATAGATAACGACAGACTATAATTCATATATTTCCATTTCATGTTATTGCTTCACCTCGTCTAAGCGAGGTTTATAAAAAATAAAATATTTCCGTTAAAATGATCGGTATCCCAGACTTATAATTTGATATGTAAACACCCACAATAAAAATTATATCTCACTTCTATCGTTATAGGAAAAAACTGTCTTTTGCCGGTATGATCACAGCTAAAATTTTGAATTCTTACGCAATTGTAACAACAATAATGGCCATGAAAGGAGATAGAAACTAAAACGAAATCAACTAGAAAAAGGATCCATCCCTGCGAAGACGTAGAACCGAAAGTCTGCTGTTTGGCCAAACTTTGCTACAAATTATTAATCTTTCCAATTACAATATTGAGTAATGTGTGACGCTGCATTTGTAAATGCTTAACTTTCCATGGCATGCATTTGCATCTAAAGGTATTATAATCTTTTGGTTCTCTTTTGATGAATTGGATTAGTTATGAGAACACTAATTAAAGTGAAAAGTTTGTCACATTTTTAATAATGGTGATCAAATTCTTGTGGTCCTAGATAGATCTGTGTATTTTACAAGAACAAGTTTTCTTGTTGTCCCCTTTTTCTCTCCTTTATGATTAATATTTGTTTATTATTTAGTAAGACAAATGCTGATACCATCAGCTGGAAGATTTTAGTGGGAAAAAAAATTATAAATTAGAAAATTTCCTTATAATTATTTAAAAGATGTTAGGAATTTTTTATTCATCTTTGGCATAGTGCATGACATTCAACGAGATTAATGGAATTTCCTTTGTGCTTTTAGCGAAACACATCAAGTTAAATAATTAATATTTGTATTGTAAGGATGATTTTTTGTTTTTAATTTCAATCTAATTAACAAAAATGTGGCATCAAGGGTACCTTTTCGAACCTAGTTAAAGATTAATATCTTATGGTTCAGTGAATTTCTCAAAACATTTTATGTATAAATATATGGAGATACAAGCTGTTGCGGATATTAGTATTGGCACTAATTTCTATTAAGAATCAGTCTTTTCTCTAATACTAATTTGTTGAGATTTATTTGGCATGTACTCCAAATAAACTTAAGCAAATATGAAAGACTTTAATCACAAGCAAATAAGAATAAAAATAAGATCACTACAAAGATAAATAATCACACAATTAATATATATAATTTAGCAACAAACACCTACATCGATTATGGATCGCAAAATCCTAACCTTTATTATTAATTCACAAGGAACATAGATCATAAAAATCTCTCTCTCAAAAAATTATCAAAGAATATAATGAATAAAGAGTTTTAAAAGAATCTATAATACTTCTTGCATTCACTCATAACTTAGACACTACATATGACATTCTTTTTCACAGTCAGCGTTTAAAGCTGTCTAACTTTTTATTATCTCTGTTGGAGTTTCTTTGTAATATTTTTCAATACTTAACCAATTCTAAGGGATTACATGAGTATTTAGAACATCTTTAGAAATCTTAAACCTTATTGAAGTAAGAGTTCATATGTGTAAGAATTCAAATTTCACTCAAAAAAGTTAATTTGAACAAAAAAAAAATAGACTTTTTCGATATTGGACACCACGATGTTCGTGTTTCTGGAATTTGCACCTAGAAGTGGTCCCTCCATGTTCTTCATCCCTTCCTTACTATCAAATCTCTGTTTTGTTCCTTCTTCATACATCAATTGCGTATTTAAATTTGTGTTGTTCATCCGTTTTTAACTCAAAATCATTCTCAAATATAATTTTGAATTACCAATTTCAACATAAGCTTTGCGATATAAAGATTCAAAATGCAACTTGCTGGTAATATACTTATAATAAGGTTGAATTTAGGTTACTAGATGCGTCCCAAATTGTCTTTTCTCTTCTTCAAATGAATAGGCTAGTTTTATCAAAGATCCCACTTGCTTTGAGCACATCAAATGAACCTCTATTTATATTTCAAGCCAGTTGTTACAGTGGGTCAAACTTTGCTGCTGCTCCAACAATTAGATCCAGAAAACAGCAGATAACATTGGTCCTGATCCAAATTAGTTGTAAGCTCAGCTCATTGGTTTTTTAGTGGCAAATTAAAGCTTGATGTATATAATGGTGGGGGATAATGAAGAGAAGTGGATGTACTCTGATTGCTTTCTTCCACTGAATTTTTAGTGGCTTCCCATTTGCATACAGAAACAAAAAAAATTTGGAGACAAAGGCTTTTTCACCTTCATATTTGAGGTAATTGGTTCAGCTGAGTGACGGCTGAATGGTCAAAAAAATATATCATTAGACAGATATAGACTCCTCTTTCATTTCTTGTCGTGTGAGTGTTCTTTACTTTCTGCATTTTGGTTTTTGCTTTTTATAATTTTTACATTTTTGAATCCTGTTGAAATTTCGATTATATATGTAAAGGTGGAAGTTGTGGAAGAGCAGTTGTAGGATCAGATGATACTGTACTTTTTTCACATTAATTTGTACTTGTAGATTACATGCTATAGGTAGATAGATTTATAGCATTAAGATTTTCAAAATATTATTGCTCCATTTGATCCTTTTAGCATGGAATATTTATTATAAATGACTCAAATCAGTTAATCGATACCTTTTCATTTTTCTATTAATAACACTTTGCTTCTCCAGATTATATTCGCACATTTCCTCAAATTCCTTAAGATTAACCAGCTTTTTTTTTTAGCCCCAACAAAAGTTTTATATATATATATATAATTAAGTAGATTATGTAACTTACTATATAGTAGGTAACATCATATGACATTGTTTAATTAATTTATAATTTTTACATAATTTTTAATGTACTTTAAAATGTTATCACATAGCTAATGCTTATCATATAATAACTTACGTATTCATTAAATCATATATATATATATCTATATATATATAACTAAGGAGAAGTAATAAACCTTAAACCTTATAATACTCAAGAAACTTAAACTATAAAAGGTAAAGCATTTTTAATTAAGGGAATGTAATAAATTTTAAACCTCATGATATGTAAGAAAGTAAAACAATGTAAGGTAAAGCATTTTTGAAAAGAGAAAAAATCATTTTAGTCTTTGATTTTATAAATAATTTAGATTTGTTTTTTAATATATATCATATTAGTTCTTATAGGGATGTTTTAAAAAAAAATTTATTACTATTTTTATTTTTGAATAATTATTATTTTCATCCATATAAGTATTAACATGATATATATTTAAAAAAATAATTAAAGTAATATATATTTATAAAACTAAGAGCGAAAATGATATTTTCCCATAAGAAAAAGTACTGAGTGCATGGAAAAAAGCAAACAATTTCATAAGAATCTAAAACTGAGAAAGCTATATAAGTATTACCGCCCATTGTTTCTGCATAATAAATTGTTTGACTACAAATAGACAAATAAAACTACCCAAGAAGTCATCAAAATCATTGCGAAAGACTACCCCGCAAGCGACATATCCAAAAGTACCTTAAAAAGGACCATCAAAATTCATTTTAACCCACAAATAAAAATGTGAATAGTTTGAAGTTTGCCAAGACAAAGGGCACACCAAGATTAAGATTAACAAGTGTAGATTTGTAACATGTATCTAAAAATATTTGAGAATTATATAAACAGGTGATGTGCTAGCGGTAAAAGATGAATACCCAGAGCAAACTATAAACTCGGATGATCCAGAAGCAATTCTAGTATTGTCAATTTCTTAAGTATCATTACATATGTTCAGGATTGACTCCAATCCTGTTCAAGGTGGGATAAACAGATTCAATTCGAAACTAACACTCCAAAAAAGATCCATAATTTCTTGGTAATATTAATACTACAGCTAGTAGTAGTTGAGTAAATTTTCTTATATGTAGGTCATATTAGAATTTAGGATATGAATAATCTGAAGTATGAAATTGTTATATGTATATCTGCTCCAATATTTCATGGATCTCACTGATAGTCTGATACCCAATTCTATTAACATATAAAAAAAGTAAAGAGAGACACAAAAAAAAAGAGGAATAAGAAAAAGAATAAGAAACATTAATAATAATCCCACTCACTAACACGGAGGCAGCGATTGAACTCAACTTCCCCTCACCAAGCTAACATATCTTATCTACCTTAACTAAATCTTTCTCCATATCTCTTTAACACCATTACCATAATACCCTCCAATTCTTTCACAAAATCAGAAATTCCCAAGGGCATTATAGAAAATCCAAGTGTCCCAATATTAAAACATAGCCCTAAAATAACGGCCTAGGTCTTGCACGGAAGGGTACTTGATTTAACTCCTTTCAACTTTTAGTACTATAAGTCATCGTGATCATGATCATCAAAAGCACACACTCAAAATTGGTAAAGTAGTATTAATTATTTTTCACGAGAAAATAAGAAATGTGGCGCATGATAAGTGTACACATTTTGTGGGTTACCCTACAAACAAGCTCGCGTGGGTGCCTAATGCACCATTCTTTGAACCTATTGGTTAGCCTGTCAACTCATGCAAAAGATCCTTTTTTTTTTTCTTCTACTCTTTCTCCCTCAGGGTCTCTTTTCTTTCTTTCTATTCATCGATTGCCTATTCTTTTTAGGGGAGCTTTTTCAGATTTCCACACCTTTCAATGGTGGGCTTGATGAGAATTTGGGGCAATGTCACTTGAATCAATTTTTGCACCCCACTTGAGAAACCTAAGACAAATTTTGTTGAACGTATATTGGTGATGTAATGGCAAATTAGGGCATGAGATTAGGTTTGATGCAACAAGCTCCAATGATGACATGGGGAAGTATTGATGTATGTGTTAATTTTTTCTTGTAAGTACTTTAAGTTGAGGTCTAGGTAGAGTTTAGCTCATATCAAATTTGTAATGGTGCAGTGCTTCAAAAATTTTAGCACATAAATAAAAGTCATAATTTATTTTTAAATAAGATGATTTAACATTTAGCTCTCATAAACTCATAGTATATAATGTAACAACTAAATAATTAAAAAATATTATAGAAAGAAAGTAGAAAAAAAATACACATAATTTATATGGTTCGACAACTTGCTTACGTGCACAGTAACTCAAGATCTCAATCATTTATTATTGAATCACAATACAATCACAAAATATGTCTTTTATAAGAAAAAACTCAATAATTTATAAAGAACACAATTCTATCTTATAAAGTAAGAGTTTCTCTCACAAGAATCACAAAGATTATTGTGATGTTCACAAAGAGATCTTTAATTATAAAGATCTTACCACGATGTGTTTAAAAGCCAATAGAATGCTTTATATAGACCTTAGGATGACTTATGTTGACCTTAAAACGTGTGACAGTCGTATTAAGAATTTCAAGTAAACTTAAAAAAGAGTTCAAAATCGAAAATCTTTTTCCTGCATCAGCGTTGCGGCGATACATCAATAGCGCCTAGCGTCGTTGCACTATAGACACTGCCTACGAGCGCTGGCGCTGAATTCTAGTGCTGCAGTCCCCAAGCCTAGGCTGCAACACCTTTGTCTTTTGTCTTCTCTTGCGTCTGTCTTTTTTCTTCGCGCATCCAATGTACTTGTCTTATTCCTCAAATCATATTATAATAATTTTTAAACAACTTTCTCACAAATTCTCCCTTTTGATTCAAAATCATTCACAAAGTATTCACGATCTCTCATATCCGTATCTTCAGTCACCCTCACATAGTAGTGACTTCGATTAAGTTCTTGCATAGGATGAACTGAACCGAGGACAATGGTTTAATCAACATATTAGTAGAATTTTCAAACGACTTTATTTTTTTTAGACTAATCTCACCACTTTGAACAATCTCTCTAATGTAATAGAGTCGCACATTAATGTATTTAGACCTCTTAAATAACACTTGATACTTACTTAGGTGTATGACACTCTAACTATTACAATACATACTAGTGTTCAAATCTTCAGTAGCTATTACCTATGTGCATATGCCTTTCAACCATACAACCTCCTTAATAGTTTCTCCAACAGCTATATACTCCACTTTTATATTAGATAGTGCAGTCACATGTTGTAAATCTGATCTCTAATATATATTACACCTAAACATTATTAATTCATAATCGTCAACGATCTTCTCTTATCTAGATCACTTGGATAATTAAAGTCGACGTATCCTCTTACCATTGCACTGATATCTTCAACCCTTTTATATATCATTCCATGATCTAACATTCTCTTGAGATATCTCAATACCCACTTTACTGCAAGCCAGTGATATTTTTCTAGATTCGTCATGTATCTACTCACCACACTCACAGCCTGTGTTATACCTAGTCTTGTGTTAACCATTGTATATATGGGGCTCCTTACACTGCTTGCATATGATACTTTACTCATCTGTAATTTCTCTCATTTGGACGTTGGCGATTATTTTGCTGAAAGTTTGATATCTATGGCCAAAGGAGTGGAGACAGTCTTTACATTGGATATACCAAATATTTCTAGGATCTTGAGTATATATCACTGTTGTGTTAAGAAGATAACATCTATTCATTCTCTTATAATATCCATACCTAATATCCTCTTTGCTGCCCTCAAGTTCTTCATCTCAGACTCTCTACTCAACTCTTTCTTGAATTTCTGTATTTCTTCCATATTTTTACATGTGATCATCATATCATTGACATAGAGAAGTAAATACATCATCTCATTGCACAAGCTCTTAAAGTATACGCATCTGTCATACTTACTCCTACTAATATCACAAGTCATTATAAGCTCATCAAATCTCTTATACCACTGCCTAATATAATGACTTTTTTAGTAAACAAGCATGTTTTTTTTTCCTCGAGCTTTATAAACCCTTGCAGCTATACCATGTATATCATCTCTTCAAGCTCTCCATGCAGAAAAATTATCTTTACATCTATCTGCTTTATATGTAAATCAAGGTTTGTACACATGAAAAATTCTTAATGGTTGTGTGCGTGACATCTGGAGATAATATCTAATAAAAATCAACTTCCTTTCTCTAAGTAAAATCTTGTGCAACTATCCTAACCTTAAATCTTGTAGACTTTACCCTAGTATCCCCTCTTTAATCTTATATACTCATTTGCGCCCCACTAGTTTCTTTTAAGGTATTTCCACTAACTCTCAGGTCTTATTCTTTTTAAGAGAACTAATCTCTTCTTCCATGGTCTATTGTCATTCATTTCTACTTTCACTCCTCATAACCTTACTATATATTTTTAGGCTCATCAAATTCAATAATGTAAATAGAGTTAAAGGCGTGAGCAACTAAATTTAATTATTCATACCTGATTGTGGGTTGATTGTTCTCTTTAGCCTATCTCTAGCTAATTAGTACACTTTAAGTTCCATCTCATGAGTCATAGTCTTTCTTTAGGTAGACTTAAAGGAACTTGCTGATGTTCTTAGCTCATTTTCAAGGATTTTCTTGTTAAAGTGGCTCTACTTCAATTTCTATTGACTCAGATGCTGAGTTTTCCTTGGACACAGGTTCTTTTTTCTCAACTTCTTCGTAGGCTTTCAAAATTATCGTTTTATCGAACATCACTTCGTGGATTATGATACTTCTTGATGGTGTCAACTCTTTGCACCACACCTTATATACTTTCACACCATTAGGATACCCTATGAATACTCTTTTAATAGCTTTAGGTTTTAATTTTTCATCCTTAGCATGAATAAAGGCAGGGCAACAAAAAATTCTACGGTGGTCATACTTAGGATGGCTGCCAGACCATTTCTCTTCTGGTGTCTTGAAGTCTATCACTGAAGAGTGACTTTTATTAATCAAAAAAGCTGCAGTCACCACAGCTTCTCCCTAAAATGCATTGGGCATCTTTGCATTGGTAAATATGCATCTAACCCTTTCAAGTAGGGTCATATTCATTCTCTCAGCTACATAATTCTACTGCGATGTTAATCTTACAATTCTATGCATTGCAATCCCATGCTTGGCATAAAATTGATCAAACTCTTTATTGCAAAACTCAAGGTCATTGTTAGTTTTTAGCCTTTTAATCTTGTTGTCAGTCTGATTCTCAACAAGAGCTTTTCAAGTCTTGAACATATCAAACACTTGATCTTTTATCTTCAACACATAGACCCATAGTTTCACCGAATAGTCACCAATAAAGCTAAGAAAATATCTAGCCCCCATCATGATTCGCTATCTGACCTGGTCTCCAAAGATCCGAGTGTATGTAGTCAAGAGTCCCCTTAGTATTATACTAGTCGATACTAAACTTCACTCTATGTGCTTTTCCAAGTACACAATGCTCACAAAACTCTAATGGCTGAAATTTATTCTCACCAAATACTTTTTGACTAAATAACTCTTTCAAGTTTCTCTTACTTAGGTGTACTAATCAAGATACCATAACTTGGTTTGCATATTTTCATCATCTATAGAGAATAATGTAGAACTACTTACAACTTCTTTTTTCAGCACATAAATATATTTGTGCTTTTCACCTCCCATTACAACCATAAAACCCTTTAATACTCTTGAAACCTCTCTATCGATCTTGATGGAACTCTTATTTTGGTCTAAAGTCCCTAGTGAGATCAAGTTCCTTTTGAGGTCTAGAACATACCCGATGTCTATCAACTCTCTCACTCGCCCATCATGCAATCTACGTTTAATGCTACTAATTTCTATCATTTGACAAGTAACGTCATTACTTATTAATACCTTATCACAACTAATGGGTTAAAAATTTATAAAACACGACTTGTACAGGCACATGTAAAAAGTACAACAAGAATTAAGAACTCATTGTTCAATACTTTTACCATCAGTAGCAACTAAAGTCTCTGAGTTGTCATGGCTGTCATCATTGGTAAGCACATCATTTGCTTTCTTCTTATCTTATGCTTTCTTCTCCGAACAATCTTTTATAAAGTGTTCATCTTTCTTGCAGTAATAGCACTTCTTAAAAGTCTTATACTTTGATCTTAAGCCTCTTTTCTTCCCATCATTATGTGAGGACCTTTATTTTACAAATAAACTTTTTTTGTATTTCCTTTAGTTTGCTTTTCTAATATCTTTGAGTTTAATGATAATTTCACATCGGTCATCGTTAAACTCTCTCAGCTATAAAGTAACATATCAGCAAAGCTCTCACAATTCTTGAAAAATGAATTCAGCAAAATAATTGTCTTATCTTTATCCTTCATCTTGATATTGATAGATTCAAGATCAATAATGATCTTGTTGAAGGCGTTCACATGGTCTTTCATCGGTGTCTCATCTAACATGGACAACTTATATAGCTTCTTCTTTATATGCAATCTGTTGGCCAATGAATTTCACATATAAAAAGAGTCAAGCTTCTTTCAAAGACTAAATGTTGTCGTCTCATCTACTACTTCCTTCAGTACTTGATTGCTTAATGATAGAACGATTATACTGTGAGTTCTTTCTTGAATGTCTCTCATTTTTGCTTCAGCCTTAGATGGCTCTACCATCTTCTTTTCTTCACTAGATGGAGCTGCAGTCCCTTTTATTGCCGAGCCTAACTGTTGGCTCACTAACAACGTCATAACCTTCATTTTTCATAGATTGAAGTTATTCGTCCCTATGAATTTCTCTACCTTATACTTGGGGTATGGTCATATTTGCTTAAAACCAAGCTCTGATGCTAGTTTATTGAAGCAGAAGTAATAAACAAGTAATAAACTCAAATTATATAATACAGCAACCAAGCAATTAAGAAAACTATAAAAAAAAAGTAGAAGAAAAATGCATACAGAATTTACATGGTTCGGCAACTTATCTACGTCCATAGTGGTTCAAGATCCTACTATTTTATTATTGAATTAAAATACACTCACAACGTATGTCTTTTACAAGAAGAACTCAAGATCTCCTAAAGAATACAATTCTCTCTTATAAACTAAGGATTTCTTTCACAAAGAATCACAAAACTCACAAGGATCACAAAAATTATTGTGATGTTTACAAAGATCTCACCAAGATGTATTTACAAACTAATAGAGAGCATTTATATAGGTTTTAGGATGACCTATGTTAACCCTAAAATGCGTGGTAGTCGTATTAAGAAGTCTAGGTACACTTACGAAAGAGTTCAAAATTGAAAATAATTTTTCTGCACCAGCACCGCAACATTGTAGACACTGCCCATGAGCGCCGTGGTGCTGAATTTTAGTGCCACTGCACCCAGGTCTAGACAGCAACGCTTTCATCTTTTGAATCTTTTCGTATCTGTCTTACTTCTTTCTGCATCCAACACACTTAATTTGTTTCTATAATCATATTACAATAATTTTTAATCAACTTTTTCATATGAATTAGTTTAATATTTTGATCGAGCAAAAGAAATATGGAGTCTAAATATATATGCTTTACTTGATTTCTTTAAGATTATATTGATCTTTCGATAACATCTCAAACTTCACTATTGAATATGCTCCACTTGATTTCTTTGAGTAAGGTGTTCTGTTGTCAAAGTATACTATATCTAATTTATCAATATGACTGTAGTGGCTTTATATACTTTCCATGAAAAATTTGTAAAAACTTGATTAGTGTGAATGTTTTACTTCGAATAAATGAGACATCAAATACATCATCCCCACTAACAAAGTTCATTAATTTTCTCTTATAATTATTAACATAAAGAGATACAGTGGGATTGGTCGGATAACGGATAAGCCCATCATCATCTAACACCTTTGCTTAATAATTTCTTAATTTCAATGTTATAATAGGATTATAATTGTCATTTTCAACAATATTTAATCAATTTAATGTTGAGTGGTTGCACGCATATAGATTCATGTTGCTTACGTACTTGTTAACAAGTTCTTGATCCACTAACATTGTCATTGTGGATAACGAAGGTGTTTGGGTTATTTTAAGCAAGTAATGGAATTTGATATTTATTTCTTTTTTTTTTAATATTTGGTTGGGTGAATATTATCGTTTTCGGCCCCTGTTACTGTTTTTGCTGTCGTAATGTCAATCGTTTAATACTATCCAATGAAACAATATCATCTAGGATACCTAAAGTTTTTTTAAATTATCTTAAAAAATATACATTTCATTCATTTGGATCAAATAGGCCCCTGGCTCTTATCGAGATGATTATATATTAACATGTAATTTGACTATGAATGTTATTACCCCAGTTTTCAATTAACTTCGAAGTACAGTTTCATCCTTGCTGTGTCATGAGCATCAGTTTCTAAGTAATAAGGTGGCACAACAAGAATTATTATAATGGAGAGTTGAGTTTTCAAAATAAACCGGTAACTGTTGATGCTAATTGGTTCAATTCATCTTTCAATAAATAATAATCAGTTTGGGTTGAATATATCGTTTTGATGATATTGATTGAGCTTTTGAATTACAGTAAATTGATTTGGTTCTTCTAATAATTTAATATCAGTCTTACAATTATCTCTGGTATTTATGCCAATGATCCTCCATTTTATTAGGCAATCATGTAATTATGGGCATATGTTTGCTGCGATGTGCACCCTCAAGTAAAAGCAGTAATTGCTCACTCCCACTCGCTGCTTTGTCTGTGTTGTTCTTAACCTATGTATTGCTAGTTATTTCGTTTGTTTTTTTTTTCTGTGTTGATGCTCCATCAACTCACCATATTCCTTGTAATCAAAGATTACCCTTATTTCTTGTCATGCAACCCAATAAAATCATCTTGAATCACGGAAAATGATGAAAGCATCTTGAGGAAAAAGAAAATGAGGTAACCTTAGATTCGATTAAATTTTGAATCTATAAAGTCATGTTGGATTGTGTTTTCGATTTAATACTCTCATTTTCTTTTAATATTTACATCACCACTAAGAGAATTTTTTTTTTAATATTTGCAATACTACTAAGAGAAAAAGTGAGGTAACTTAATCCTACAACTTTAAATTTTTGGTTTAAAGAATTAACTTTTTAACATCTCAACTTTCATCGAAATTTCGAATCTTAAAATCCTTTATTATGTCATTTATCTTTTACTATGCGAAACCATGATTTTAAGATAAATCATTATCAATAAGGAATGAAAATTTATATACATATCAACATGTGAATGACCATTTTCTTTTTCTTTATCACAAATATATTTGTAAAGCTTATAATGTTAAGTGTTTTGAATCATAGGTATTCATCCATTGCCATTTTTATATTTTAATCTCATTTCTAATTCCTTATCAAATTTATTGCATGTTTATACGAGTTTGATGAAAAATTAATTTTTTTTTACTAAGTGTTTAAGCAATAAGTTTATGGTTTTATTTTTTTATTATTAAAACTTGTCTTTAATGTTAATATTATACTTTCACCTAACAGTTTAATTTTTTTAGTTGAGTGGTAAATTAATATGTCATCATAGCCGTTATGCTTTCATTGTCTCTATTTAGCCAAAGATTTGTCCAAGTTTACTAGAAACTCACTGAAAGTTCACCAGAGTCTTGCCAGAGGTTAATTGAAAGTTCGTTGGAATTTTATTTTTAGTCTCAAATCAGTTGTGTAGGTCTCGCTTAGTTTATTTTAACCAGATCAATCCTTGTTTCCGTAAAATATCATCGAAAACTTCTTGAATAGTCACTAGACAATCGAAGAGAGACCAACCTTTCTGATCAGCCATGACCATCAATGCCCTGCCTAAGACATTTAGACCTTGCCAATTATCCAAATGCCACCAAATTCATAGTGATCGAAAACTAGCATAGCCCGTATGCGCCATTAACGTTTCTGCTACCATTTGTCATCGCCTAAGATTTTGGTCATTTTCTAGCTTGTTTATCTTCATTACTAGCACCAAATCACTTCTCGTGATCTGAATTGTTCATCAACAGTGCCCATTTATCTGATCGACTCATCGATTCTCAAAAAGTTCTTTTTGTAAACTATTCAAACTATTGAGGCCATATTGAAATTTCTTATACCTTCGAGTTACTCTATAATTTATAAACTTTGAGGTCAATATGTAATTTATGAAAGTTTTAAGGTTTTTTTGTAATTTATAAAGTTTTGGGCTCATTTTATCATTTATAAAAGTTTTAAGGTTATTCTATAATATTTAATTTTAGTGTGGTCTTTCTATAATTTCTAAAACATTTAGGGTTACATTATAATTCTTTAAAATTTATCGATCAATTTACAATTTTTTAATAGTTGAGGAATTAAAATTGCAAGTTTTTTTTTTCTAGTTTCTTTTTATGAGAGACTATCTCTTTAACTTATGATCATTACTATAAATAAGTCTAATGTCTCTCAACCTATTTATATTTTTGTTGGTTCTGCTTTATTCAAGACGTGGCGTTATTAGACTTACCTAATTATCAAATTCTTAGTTGCCCAACACATAAATGTGGAATATGTTGATAGCGTAGACTTGATCATTATGAAAAAAATTGTCCTAATAAAGCAAAATTGTCTTAAAGTGCCACCTTTATAAGACCTGCAGTTATTGCTACCTAGATAATGCAGTCCTTCTTTTGACTTAGCTAGTAACCTTGAGTCTTTACTCTGCCAACTTTTTTTAAACTCTAGTAAACCTTCCATTTATGTTAATCTTGAGTATTTACTTCGCCAACTCTTCTCAAACTCTAAGAAATCTTTAATTTTTGCTTCCTCTAGTGTTTTAGGTAATTCTTTTTAGTATTTTGATTAAGCATGTTGTAATCACATGACTTCTAATCCTATGATTTTCTCCTCTAAATCTCTTGCTTCTTATTTATCCTATATTCAAACTACTAATGATTTTTTATTAATATTAGTCACGTTGGTTAAGTGTCTTGCTCCAATCTCTCATTATCTAATATTTATCTCATTTCCAAACTCACAATAAACCTTTATTTTTTGGTTATTTTTGAGTTATTTTAGATCATAAAGATAATTATTTGACTTATCTTTAGTAAAACAATCTACTTTACCTTTTAATGATAGTATTGCTATTTTTTATGCTCTTTATGATCTTATACATTCTAATATATATGGTCCCTCAACTAAATATTTTATTATTTTTATTGATAACTATTCATGATGTACATGATTTGTTTTAATGAAATAACAATTAGAACTTACTAAAATTATCGTGATTTTGCTCAGATAACTAAAACATAGTTCTCTTGTCTAATTAAGATTTTACGTACTAATAATGCTATAGAATACAGAGATTCTAAATTTTTAAATTTTCTACAAGAGCATGGTACTATTTATCAAAGATTTTATCCTGATACATCTCAATAAAATGGGAGAGCTGAATGTAAACACAAACATATTTTATACACCGTTCATACTTTACTTATTTATTACTCATGTTCTGAACTTTTTTTTTTAAAAGATGCAACCTTGATTGTTGTCTTGACCATCAATTATGTTTTTCTCCTGTTATAGAGAACAAATCACCTTATAAGCGTCTTAATAGAACCTCACCTAATTATAGCCTCATATTCCATAATTCTTTACAAATAATACTATTGACTTATTTCCTGATACTTCACACTAAGATACTTCTTCTGAGTTTTATACATGTGTATATTTTTTTATATAATGCATGCTCCTAAGCTTTCCACCTTGTCTAAAGGACATGCTCTAAACACCTTTAACTTTTTCACCCCTTTATCATCATTTTATTCGGGTAAGAGAGCTTTCTATTAAACTTTATGATTATCAATGTTTTTCTACTACTTTTTCCTTATATGAGCCTTAATCATTTTTCAAAGCTAGCTCTAGTTATATTTGGCAATAAGTAATGATAGAAGAATTGCAAGCCCTTAAACAGTCACATACTTAGGATTTTGTTACCCTTCCATCTAATAAAACTATAATTGGCTGAAAATGGGTGTATAATATCAAGACCAAGTCTGATTGGTCCATTGAGAGATATAAAGCACATCTTCTTACAAAAGGCTTTACGTAAGAGTATAGAATTGATTATGAAGAACCTTTTACTTTAGTTGCATGACTTATTTCAATTTGGAGTTTGTTAATTATTACTGTAATTCGTGGTTCAAAATTATTCTAGATGGATATGAAGAATGGCTTTTTTTAATGGAGATCTTGCTGAAGAAGAATTTATAAAACCTCTTCGTGGTTATCCACATCCCCCAGGCAAGGTATGCAAACTTCATCGTGCTCTGTACGACCTTAAATAAGCTCTATGTGCCTAGTTTGAAAACTTCAATGGCATTATTCTACAACATAAGTTTCAATTTAGTCCTTATGACTCAGCTCTCTTTGTTCACAAAATATATTGTGGTTGTGTTCTTTTACTTATTTATGGTGATGACATCATTATCACAAGTGATGATCTTATTGATATTTTCACTCTCAAAGATTTTCTTCAGTAACACTTAGAAATGAAAGACTTTGGAAATCTTAGCTATTTTTTGGTCTTGACGTACTCTCTGATTCTATAGGGTATTATCTCTTACTAACTAAATATACATCAGATATACTTGCTAGAGCTAGCTTGACATGCAGTAAAACTATTTATACTCCCTTGGAGCCTAATGCTAAACTTAGATCCTTTAATGGAACTCTTTTCAATGATGCCATCATTTAATGTCAGTTTATCGATAGTTTAGTATACATTACTGTAATTCATCTAGATATTGCCTATGTTATTCATGTTGTTAGTGATTTTATGCTGCTCTTTGTACCTCTTTATGATGGTCTCTATTTTTTAGTTCACTTTCCTTTTTTGTTATGGACCTATACCGATGCTGATTAGGCTAGTGATCTTACGAATGAATGTTCAACTACTGGATTTTATCTTTTATTAGGAGATTTTCTTCTTTCATGGAAGAGCAATAAGGCAAGAAGTAGATAGCTACTGCTTGTTCTAGTCCTGAGGTTGAGTACCATGCTTTTGCAGATACTACCTAAGAGATTATTTAACTTTAATAATTCTTGAAGATATGGTATTTCTCCCTCTGAAGCTACACATTTTTATTGTGACTATCAAAGTCCTATTCAAATCATTCACAACAATATATTTTATGAAAAGACTAAGCACATTAAGATAGATTGTCACTTTGTTCGAATATGTTTCTCAGTAAATAATTACCCTCCACTTCATCTCTTCTTATGATCAACATATTAATATATTCACCAAGTCTCAGGCCATTTTCAAACTTTAGTATTTAAACTCAAATTTACTTCTACTACGTCGTCTTAAGTTTGAGGGCAGATATTAATAATATAATTGTTAGTCAACTATATAGTTATCAAACAATTCATCCTTTATCATATATACATTGTTGTCATATTTACATTATGATTAATCCGTGTATATTCTATTTTCTTATTTTAACATTAGCCTAAGGACTATATGAAGGCTTACTTTGTGCTATATCGATATAGTGAAATATATATAGTTCTCATATCTTTCTTACATGATATCAAAGCTAAAGTCTTGAATTTGAACTTCTATGTCTTTATTTTTAATAATATTTTTTATTTATCTTTATTTTAATTTACAAGGATTCATTTTGTCTTACACTTTAAACTCTTATTCATATTTCATGTAAGATGGACTATTAAGACTTATTCTTAATACTAATACTGGGTTATTCGGTAAACTAATATAATTGAGGCAATGGCACAAATTATATTTAAGACATATATATGGGATGGCAAGCAATGACAAAAAAATATTACAAATTCATCATTTTAATTTATTCAACTAATTAAGCCACTACTGTTTTATCAAATACGAAGGATTATCACGTTAGAAATGGAAAAAGTTAAAATGGGGATCAGCGAAGAGAGCATGCCCTATTTGTTTAAACAACGATGACTATCAGATTAATTCCATATTTCACAGGCATGCTTTGCTCCCGTAACCTGAAGATACCAGCAATAGCAAATTGAAAGTATGAAATATATTACCATGCATTCACGCTCCCACAATGACTGATCTATGGCACACAAATTGAGAAAAATTGACACGTATTGGGCTAGTGATGATAATATGGAGCTGATTGTCCTGGGAATGGCGAATGCAACAACACCAAGAGCTAAAACTTGCTACAGGTTTTTAAGCAAGGCAAAGTGGGTCGGCCAACCAAAATCTTGTCATACCCACAAACGACAAAACAAATTACGCATTAGCAGAATATAGTTCATATAAAAAATAATTACCAAATGAAGATATGAAAAATAGATCACTTAGTATCACTTCAATGTCAGAATGATTGAAATAATAATGCTAAGTCCCCACATCCTCTTAAAGAAAAATCAGAAAGATGGCTGGTAGTAAGTGTTGAGCCTAAGCCAATTCCAAAGGCCGCAATAACCCTAATAATGTTTCTAGAGGGAATCAATGAGTGCTTTGTTTGAATGCCTCCGTGGACACCACGAGAGCCATATAAGGCAGGGTCTTTATCCATTACTGAAAATGACAATTTGTTTCTTTGCAATATTTTTCTTTGTTGTTTTTGGATTTTGCTGCTGATGCAACCCCAATTCATAAATTTCTTTAATGGGGAAAGTGAGATGATCAAAGAACTGTGGTGTATTTAACTCCAAGAAAATCAACAACTCCACTTGAGAACATTTTATTAATATTGTGGAATTTGTTCATTTCTTCACTGATGTTGTTATCAGTAATTAATAGTGTAATTGCAATCCTTAAGAATACAAGCTGGCTTTAGCCATATTAACTAGTAGTGTCAAATAGTTAGATGTTATGCTGTAAAGCTCTTCTGATTGTCAATATCAAGCTAGTAACCTTAACTTAATTTGCTTAATATCTTACTCTTGATTCAATATGCATACAGAACTTGATTTGAATTCATACTTCAGCGTATTGCGTAAGTACTATGGAAACTGAATTATGTAACCGGCTTTAGTTAGAGGAAAATCACCGTGAAAACAGCCTTTGACTAGAGAAAAATCACCGCTAAAGTTTTCCTCAAGAATCAAAAAGTGTTTGGCGAACACTATCCCTTTTTATTTCTTGTATAGTTTTTCACGCACGATGAAGTGCATTATATTTCTCAAATTTCTTATGTTGTAATAACTAATTTTAAAAATTTACTCAAAAAGAATTTAAATACTATAAAAATGAAACACTTAAAAAATATTATATATATATAATTGATTTAGTGTACTATAGAACTCTCCACTTAGTGAGTTCTAAGATACTGTTTGACACCGTTTTTTACTAGATCAATTATATATAATTAATTTATTAGGTTACGGAACTTATCACATGGTGAGATCCGAGGCACGTAACAGTATTTTGTAGTATATTATAAATTGTGGTGAACAACTCTGTCACATGTTATTATTTAATAAATCCACAACTTTTACACACTAAATCAACTATATATATATATACTCATATTATATATGGTAAGAAATTTATTGAGACCTCTTAACCCACCTAAAATATTTATCACTATAGAAGGAGACTCTCAACTCCCACCAAAGAGAGAAATTTATTGGAACCTTCTTAGATTAAATCTTAGATTTATTAGGACCTACTACTTAGATTAAGTCTACTTACCTATCCCAATTATCTACTGCTATAAAAGAAGACTGTCAGCTTTCACAAAGAACGGAAATTTATTCAGCTTCCAAAAATAGAGAAATTTATTGAAACTTGCTTAGATTAAGTTTTACTTATCTATTCTTATGGAAGTAGATGCTCAACTCTTACAAAAAAGAGAAAAGAGAGACTTGAACTCTCACAATGTAGGTAAAGTCCTAAATATCTACTGTTATAGAAATAGACTCTTAACTTTCAACTTCTATATATAAAAAAGAAATTTATTAAAACTTGCTTAAATTAATTAAGTCTTAAATATCTACTTTCATAGAAGTAGATTTCAACTCTCACAAAAAGGAGAAATCTACTCCAAAAGCATGTGAGAGGCTCAAACTCTCAATATGCAAGTAAAGTCACAGCAACTCAGGTTAGGTCGCCTAACTTTCTTTCATAAAAAACTCTTCCAACACAAAATACAAAAACTCTAGTAGCCCACACCTATACCTCATCTCCACTGAAGATGGGGCTTTTGGCCTCCTCTCTGGTAAGTGCACCTATCATTTTTATGGTTTTCTACTCTTTTCGTTTTTATTTCATTTTTTATCATTTTTTTGTGTTTTATTCTCGTTTTACTTTCTAATTTTTTTGGCATGGAGATTCAGCCCCTACAAGCATCTGGCTAAGCCGCCGCCCTCCGTTGAGATCTACTAGTCACTGTTGAGCCATCGTCGACTTCTGTCTCGGTCTCGCCGACCTAGCCATGCCTTTGGTGGCCACCATTGAGCCTCCGTATACGTTACTTCTGTAAACTCCGGGACCCCGCTACCACTGCCATCTACTGCAGCAACAACCACTGTCTACTGAGAAAACTTTACTCATCAGCAACTGTTGAGTCCTAAATCCAATGGAGCACAAATTCTGACAACGCTCTAACCTCCTCCTGGCTACGTGAGCTTGATTGGTACTTATTTGATGATAGTTTTGGATTATGACTATAATGGGTAGTAGTTGAAACTGTGAAAGATGTATGAAATGTGATAATATTTTTGTATTTTCTCTCTTTGAGTGAGGATTGTTTTTGTCCTTTTTATATAAGAATTGTTTTATTTCTCCTACGTGATAGTAAGATTTTATGTCTTTAATAAGAACAATCATCTTTAATTGAGATGGTCCCTATTATAGGATTGACTTTGTCTCATTTAATAAAATATTAAGTTCAGACATACATTAATAAATTTATATAATGTAACGTCTAATAATTTTCTAATTTTATATCAATAATCTTAAAATGTAATATTAATAATTTTAATAAATAATATTAAGTGAAGTTCAAAATATCTATTCTTATAGAAATGGACTCTCCACCACCACATAAATGATGACAGGGTGCATTTTGTTATCCGTTCATGGACGTCTTGTGCTAATTTCGCCCAGCATTGAACATCATATTACATGACTCACCATGGCACCGCCTAAATAGGACAAGTGTTGCGTCTCTGTTGTGCTAACAAATAAATTGTGCTGAACAATATACGATAAAAATCATATTGGGCCAATCTCGACACTAAGGTTGCACTGGGCCTTCATATAATTTTTTATATTACTAGATTGCATCGACTAGAGAACACGTAACAAAGAAGTAAAGAATCCGGAGATCCTGATGGTGTTAGCTAGCTGAAGAAGGGGATAATATCAAAGAATTGATTCGTTAAGAAATTCTAAGATAGGAATATATACCAGGAATAAATTAGGTCACTGTAAATCACATATTCTTCTTTGTCCTTTTCTTTCTTTGAAAAAAAAAAAGAAAAGAAAAAGGACTAATCTCCATTTATCTTGGTCGCATGCAAGATGAGAAAAGTTCAATGTAAATTTAGAGATGACTGAAATATCAAGGGTAATATTACTTGGGAGATTAAGTTTCCTTACGGTGTGACTGTGAACCCAATGGCAATAGAGAGAATATTCGAAACTAGCAAGTCTATTGGCTCATGAATGAATGGCAAGAAACCTCTCATCAAGTTCCATTTTATGTATATGAATAAGTTATTTCAATTTTAATGAAGGATGATTAGTGCTTTTCTTTCTTTCAAAATTTTCTTTTTAATTCATTGCTGTTGATAAAAGTGAAATCATTACCAACACTTGCTTAGTCACATGATTAAGGAGGGTCACCATGGCCTAAGCTCCAAATTTTTTATAAATTTAATCATAAATTTTCTTAATATTTATTTTTTTTAAAGTGTTTTTATAATTTAGTCCTCCAAGACAACAAACATTGGTAACATCCACTGATCTTGTTCTAAACAAATTTGGGTAACTTGTTTATGACATAGATTTGAAAACATGTTTGCAAGCATTTTACAAGAAGCTAAGCAGAAGCAGCCAAATTTAAGATCATCGATGTGTTTGAGGGGCCTTCTCTGCCGCCTTTGCCATTAAGTTGAAGAGAATATAAATGGCTTGAAGGGAAGAAATTTGTTTTCCTCTCTTCTCCCCCAACACTTCAATATGGATATTAAGGTTTTAGGATAAGCTTTGCTGCTTGTTAATTACTTGCTCCAGCTCAATAAGCTTCTGGATTATCTTTTTTAATCTTCTTTGTTAATTAAACAAGCCTTTCTTTATGAAGCTCATCAATTAGCTTGAGTGTTTTTGTTTTAGGGTTTTTAGTTTGTATTGAAAAAGCACTTTTCTCTTCTCAATGATAATTTTGAGAGTTTCACCTTCAAGGTTTTTAGCCTTAGGTATTTAGTGTTTATAATTTTATATAGAATGAGTAGGCAACAGGGCAGTCAGTCCCTTTAGAAAGACTGGGAATTAGTTATCAATAACTAAAACCTTTTTAGGAATATTTATTAGTAATATGTACTAATTGAGTTCAACTAATGCATAGTAATAGAGTTTGGACATTGCTCGCTCATAAATCTAGCCATTAATTTCTCTTGTCAACTACTTAAAGACAAACTGTTTCCCAAACAACATATTTTTTCTTGTTTGATACCGTCATGTACCCTAATTTTATTTCATTAATTAACCACTTCCTTTTATCCTTATAGTATGATAACGTATAAATGTCGGTCTACTTAGAGAAAACACAATTACTCACCACTAACCAATATAACTAGCTACCAAGTTGCTTATTCAATATTTATGCTTAGGAAAACATTGTTTATGTGCTAAAAAATGAAAATTATTACACATGCATATCATAGGAGCAGTCATATTGTATATGTTTCAACATATGCAACGTGTGTGTAAATTAACTTAGAAGACAAATCCAACATAGCATAACTTGGTTTTCATTTTGTTTTTCCCACGGCAGAATGGCAGCACTGATTTGGAGAAAGGAAAATCAAGTGATCAATCAGAATCTCATGGGTTTAAGAGTTCAGGAAGTACAGAAAAGGAAGCAATATCCAAGTATAAGTGCATTCTTCAGAGATGGGCTCACAAAATAGCAATGGTGCCATTTGACATGACCATTCCTCTATTGGCCGCCTCCTGGAGTACACAAAACGACAACGGATCATTTCCAGTCTGTTTCCCCTACCATTTGTTTTTCTTGATGCTGATGCTCGGATTTTATGCATCGGTAACCGGCATCATCCTGGGGCCCGTCTTCCCCAAGGCGGCGAGAGGCTTTCATCTCATTTCAATTTTATGCGTCCTGCTATCACTCACAATATTCTTTGCCTCACTTCTTCCCAACAATCTCAAAGATGTGCCATGGTTTTGCCTCTCCTTTCTGCTTTGTGTAGTTTTTGGAGTGGCTGTTTATGAAGAGTGTGGTGCCCAGTCCTGATCCTCACATAAAAAATTTCCTAAATAAATCAATAAGTGATCTGATTCCTATATACAAGTGAAACTTTATAAAATATTAGTTGTTCAATTTACTTGGGATATATGCATGGAAGTGGCAGTTCATGCAATGCTGAGTCTTGCCAAGCCAAATGTTTTTTATTGCTTCCAAAATTCGCATCCAGCAATAAGTTTCTTAATTGAATAATTAATCTGAATATGGCTCTTTGCTCGGTTATACTACTTTAATAATTCATATACAAGACTAATGATTGCATATATATATATATATATATATATATATATATATATATATATATATCTTAAGTTGTATTTTAAATAATGATGTATCAAATAATTATTAAATAATAAAATTGTGTAAATTTTAAAATTATCAATTACACTATTTTACTATTTAATGATTGTTTTTGACACATCATTATTTATAATATAATTTAAAATACAATTTGAAATATGTAGCTTACTCTTATAATTATTTTATTAATCAATGCTTAACTACTTTTCTTTGATGTTAATTATTCTTGCTGCTATAATAATGACTACTTTAAAAGTCACAACACTTTGCAAGGTTCAATAATAAAAAAGTTTATAGTGCATTCTAGATGTGAGAAATATAAAAAAAATTGTATATTTTATTTTAAAAAATAATGTTGAGAGTTGGCTTTTATATAGGTTTAAAATATATACAAAATAAAAAATTTAGAATAATAAAAGGTAAGAAATAATTATATTAATAACAATACATATGGTAAGAATATTAGAGAATATTAGAATAATTCCTTAATATCCCCCTCTCCCCCTCTCAAACTCAAGATGGCAGAGTAGAAGTAAGTTTAAGTTTGGAGACTAAAGCATAAAAATTGCTAAAAAACAAAGGTTTGGTAAATATATAAGCAAGCTGTTCCTCAGATGAGATGGAGTGTAGCATAACAATGTCTTAAGAAATATGTTACCAAACAAAATGATAATTTATCTCAATATGCTTAGTCCCTTTATGAAAAATATCATTGTGATCAATTTGAATAGCACTCTGATTGTCACAATAAAGAGATGTTGCGTCAGAGTGAATAATATCATATCTCCAAGCCATCAAAGTAAAATAATTTTTTGAGTAGTATTAATAAAGACACGATATTCAACCTTAGTATTAAAACGGGCAGTGGTTGTCTGTTTTTTGCTTTTTCATGAAAGAAAAGAATCTCCTAAGAAAATAAAAAATCTAGTAGTTAATCGTCAATCTGTAGGATCACATACCCAAATTTGCATCAGCATAATCCTGTAATATAAGGGGAGAGTGAGCTAAAAAATGAAGACCATGAAAAAGTGTACCCTTTAGATAACGCAAATTTTGAAGAACTGTTGTAAAATGAGATGTATAAGGTACAACCATAAACTTACTGTCAACATGAACAACATAGGTAATATTTAGTCAAGTAACAGTAAGATAGACCAAATTATCAATTAACTCATGATAAAGAGTGGCATCACTAAGAAGAGTACCATCAAAAGACCGAAGTTTGGTATTAGGCTTTAAGGGGAGTAGAAGTAATCTTACTATCTATCAAGCCAGCACTAGCAAGTATGTCTGATGCATATTTAGCATGTAAGAGATAATATCCAGTAGAATTAGATAGTAATTCAAGTCCAAGAAAATAATGAAGGGTGCTAGGATCTTTCATTTAAAAGTGTTGATGAAATAAAGTCTTGAGAGTGAAAATACCAAGAAGATCATCTCTCATGATAATCATGTCATTAACATAAAAAGAAGCAAAATATAACTTAGTGCTATCTTACGAGCAAAGAGAGTTTAGTCATAAAGGAAAATATTTTATACTCGAGAAATATTGCATAAAGAGAAATGTGAAGACGATTATATATGGGATCTCAACACCTATAACCTTTATGTTTTATCCAATATCCCAAAAAGCAACATATTGAGTACGTGGCTCAAGTTTGGTGTACTCATATTTTTGAAGTAGGACAAAACAGATACAACCAAATACTTTTAGAAGACTATAATTAAGTGGAGTTATAAAAAGACAGCGGTCGATGCAGTTTCTCCCCAAAAATATTCAAGACAAGAGAAAGATATAAGAAGAACATAAGTGGTGTCTAAAATATGTCTGTGTTTACGTTCAGCTCTCCTATTTTGCTGAGATGTATCAAGATAAGACCTTTGACATATGGTGCTCTATTCTTGTAGAATATTTAAAAAGTCAGAATGTCTATACTCTATGACATTATTATTATAGAAAACTTTAATAAGACATAAGTACTTAGGTTTAACCATCTAAGCAAATTCTTGATATATTTTAGTAAATTTTGATCGTTGTTTCATAAGAAACAACCAAGTATATTGAGAGTAGTCAGCAACGAAGATCATAACATATTTAGATCCTTCTATTGTGGCATTAGGAGAAGAACCATATATATCAGGATGTACAAAATCAAATAGAGCAGAGAGACAGTAACTATCATTAAAAGGTAAAGTTATTTATTTAGCTAAATGACATGTAAGACAATCATCTTTATTATCAAAAATAATACCTAAATGACCACTAGATACCAAAGATCGTACGTGATTAACTGACGCATGACCCCAAACGAGAGTGCCAAATGAAAGGTAGATGCTACCAGCGAAGGTTTTGAAGAGATAGATGCTACAGATGAAAGGTATAGAGAAGATAAATCTAATGAGAAATGAGTTTATATAGATATCCAACCTTATGGTTTGTCTCAATTGTCCGTCCTGTCTTCAAATCCTATATACAACAACCATAAACAGTAAACAAAACATTAAGACCAAGTTCACATAGTTTACTGACAAACAAAAGATTTAATATGAGATTAAGAATAAAAAAAGTGTTAAACACAGAAAGATTACAATAAGATACTTGACCATTATGATTAACTTTTATGAGAGAACCATTGGTAGTTTGAATATAAGGTAAAGAAGAAGTAAGAGATTTAGAGGAGAAAACTGTTGAATTATAAGTCATGTGATTGCAATACGCAGAGTCAAAATACCAAGAAGAATTACCTGAAATACTATAGAAAGTAGAAATTAAGGGTTTATCAAAATCAGGGAGGAGTAGACGGAGTAAAGGTTCAAGGTTAAAAACCAAGTTGGAAGAGAGACTTGCACTATCTTATGCAATAATAACAAGTCTTATAAAAGTAGCACCTTGAAACAATTCTTGTAAATGGCAATGATAACATGGCTTAGGTAAAGTAAAACTAGCAAAGAAATAATATTAAAAAGTATAGACTTATCTATAAATCCTAAAAATATGTAATTTTAATCCCTCAACTAATTGTAAATAAGCCATTAAACTTTTAATAATTATAATTTAACCCTAAAACTTTTAATAATTATAAAATGACTCTTTAACTTTTTTAAATGATAATTTACCATAATACTTTTAATAATTTCAAACTAACCCTTTAACTTTTGCAACCTAAAATTTGATAATTATAAAATAGCCCTAAAACTATTAAAATTTTCAAAATTACTTTAAAAGTATAAAAAATTATAATCTAACCTCAAAGTATTAAAAAATTTGTAAATAGTTCCTTATTACAAAACAGAGGATCAATTGGGAAAGGAGACACCACTGGTTGATAGATCCAACAGCGAAAAGTTGAACAGTGCTGACAATGAGGACCCCAAGCGCTAGAAAACGATGGGAACAGATGACAGACTGGTTTGATAGTGCATAAGGGTGCATGAGGCTTTCAATCGATCAGATTCCAATGCTATTGGAATCTCTAATCGACTTTGAGTGCAATGGTCTGTGCGATGCATGTTCACTCGGCGAAAATTGGCTAAAAACTTAGATGAACAATAATAGCAACAAGGATGTTTTGCTAATGCGTGCAATGGCAAATTAACATGATTCTGGCGGAATTTGATCGGCTAGTAGTGTCTGATCGTTTTGGATTGGGCGATGACTATCACAATTGACTCCAGCGAACTTCCAGTGGCTTTTTGGTAAAACTCTAGATAACTTTCAGTGAGTTTCCGAAAAAATTATAGCAAGTTCTCATTAAACAACAAGACAGTGAAAAAAAATACTAAAGCTCTAATAGCATGTGAGAAATCTAAGAGACTGGCTTAAGACATATACAAAAATAAAAACTTAGAATAATAAAAGATAATAATTATTTACATTAATAACAATATATATATATATGGTAAGAATATTAGGGGAATATTAGAATGATTTCGGATAATTCCTTAATAATATTGGGTCTTCACTTATCAATTTAAACTTTTAGGTTGAGTAATAGACTAATATAGTATCAGAGTAAAGGTCTTAAGTTCGAGTCTCCATGTCTTTGTTTTTAGTTAATTTTTTGATTTCTTGGCTTTCTGTTTACGAGAGGAAAGATTTACCTGATTCAGACCTTTTAAGATCCAAGTTTTACATAAGGGAGACTATTAAAAATTTGTCTTTAATAGTAATATTCTTTGTCTATATGACTGGAGATTCACATAGTTTAAACTTACTCGAATCCACATTTCACGTAAAGGGAATTGTTAAAGACTTATTTTTAATACTAATATTGAGCCTTCATTTATTAACTTAAACTTTTAAGTTAAATAATAAATAAATATTAAAAATCCTAAATTCGAATCTCCCATCCCACACTAAAAAAAAGTGTAATACTAATATTTAGGTCAAATGATGAATAATGAAGCTATCAGGCTACACGTTTAATTTTACATTTAAAGTGCATCAAAAGCATGTGAATATATCAAACATAAATATATTACTGAATCAATATTTTTCTTCTCTGTATTTTAATTTAATGAGCTTTTTTTTTAACCTTATTATTTTGTATCTTTAATACTTTCCTTAAAATGTAAGTCAACATAGTTAATCCAAATATAATATAGATGTTATAATAATAGTTAACTAAAAATCATAATTTTTGAAATTATTTATTTCAACTTCAGTGCTATTTATATATTTCATAAATGGTTCACACGAAACCTTAATCATAAAAATGAGATATGCATATTATGATATATTTGATGCTTGTAAAGTGAAACCATACTATTAATTACAGATTGAAAATTATATTTATTTCAATCAAACATTACTAAATAAATAAATAGATTAAGATTATAGTTATTTATAAAGAGTATAATTAAATGTATAGTATAATATATATATAAGTCGCTCTCATTGCATTTCGGAATTATCTGTCACTTGATGAAGACTTTCATTGTCAAGCTTATAATATTAATATTATCATTATAACTTAGGCTTATTCATATAGAATGGAACTTTTTCAATAACACACAAATGGCACTCGATGCCACCAATGCTACATTGCTACTTCACACTTCAAGAATCGATAAGTTCACAGAATTTGAGAGTTAAAAGCTATGAAAATTCAACCGAGCATGCACTTTTATTTGTATAAAAGGCCTCTTAATTATAACGGTTTTATGTCCCTCCCTATATAGCCTCCTCGGTCCTCACTTCATATACATACAAATAATGAATTTTGGTAACACGTATTCTTCCATAGGGTTTTTTTAATTTTATTTGAGATGGGTGATGCGATATTTTTATATCTTAAAATTAAGTGTAAGTATACACTATCGTAATAAGTAATAAATTGATTCATAAAGTCAGATGTCGAACTCACAGAGATAATTTTTATTTTTTAACCAAATACTAAAATTATGTCTTTCTAATAATTATTCAAAAAAATAAAAATCTAAGAATGACTGTAAAAAATATAAAAGTAAAAACACAATGCAAAGAGAATTAGGTGATAGTAATATAGAGAAAACCTATACTTAATACAATTATTCAATATGTTTTCTAATGATTAATCTCTAATATTTAACTCTCTTAATCTTTGTTATTAATCAAGACACTAATGTATTCGCAAGCCTCTTCCAAGGTTATGCAAGTATACCTTAATTTACCAAATACCTATATTCATATGATAGTTGTAATAAATTAAGATTCATTAAAATTAGATCTTATTGATCATACATGCTAATTAGGTATATTCATATCCTAAATTGAAACTTGCATATGCAACATTGAATGTTACTCTACAATCATGCATCAAATTATCTACGTCTAAATATTATGATTTTTCTTCCAAATTTATCAACAATATTACCAACTCATTCACCATATATTGGCCAGATATATTGAAGCATTAAGATCAAATAATTTAAAGAACAAAGTTATAAATTTATTAAATATTCAAAAGATATGACAATTAAGCACACATATTGAGTTCAAGTATTAACCCTAAAAACTAAACTTAGTTCATGGCTACAAGAAAACAGCGGTAAAAATAATAATAAATCATAATATAATCAATAACAAACCAATATAAACGTCGAATTTTTTTTTATTGCGCTGCTTAAGAACTCTTGATGCTGAAGAACGCATTGAATCTCTCTCTAAGATTGCTTCAATTAAACTCTTATTGCTCTCTAACACTTGTGTTTTGTATTCTTGGTATTCTTGAATTATTCTAGGGTGATATATGGTGCTCTAGGTTAATTTTTAACGTCTGGAGTTAATTGGCCTTTTATAGGGATTGATATGAGCTTGAAAATCTCAATTCTTGTCGGACTAGGACTTACACTACTGCTAGAGCACTGGATGCTGTCGCTGGGGCATTGCGTGTAGAAGGTCGAACCGCTGAAGTGGTGGAGTGATGGTGCTGGAGCGCTGGCCTGTCATTGGTGCGGTAAAGATATGGCGTTGGCCTGTCGCTGGTGCGATATAGGTCTGGCGCTAGGGCACTAGTCGCGACTTCAACAGGTCGTCTTTTTTTATTTTCTTATTTTGATCATTGTTCTAATGCTGGGGTGAAAATTCTCGTGTCGTTGGGGCGATGAACTCATATTTTGAAAACTTTACATTTTAGTCCCTGTTCTTTACATTTCGTTCAAGTCCCTATAAATAACAATAAAACACATAAATAATCATCTATTCTCGATAAAATAATAAAATGTCAAAATAGAAACATAAGAAAATATATGACAAATTTATCTTTATCAATGGGTTTGACTCTTATTACCAATTATACAAAGATCGCTTCATTTTCACTCCAAGTCAAAGGTCTCATGCTACTTGGGAAACTAGTTTTTAATGATGCAACGACCCTTTTACCATTTTATTTGAAATTGCTTCACTTCAGCTTAATATAATATTTTTCAAAGACAGCTTAATATAATTTTGACAACAAGGTAAAAGTGTTTGTCAATAATTATATATACACTAAACATTCATTTACTTTCTCTTCACAGTCAGTTAAAATTTGTATGTCATAATAGTTATGATTTCAAAATCATAATACCACTATTTTGATAAATGCGTAATGTCACGTCTATATTAAATAGAAATTAGGTGAATCTTAAATATATATATATATATATATAAATAGGTAAACAATATTACTTAATACGCTAATCTTGTAGATCTATTGAAGCGAAAGCAATAATCTTAATTATATAATGCAATAATAAAGCAATTAAAAATAAATTAGAGACAAAGAGCAAAAAACATACATAATTTACGTAGTTCAGTTATTTGCCTACATTCAGAGTTGATCGAAATCTCACTACTTTTATTATGAATCACCAAGGCAATCGTAAAGTATTTTTTTACAAAAAAAATACCAAGTCTCACAAAGAACATCTAAAATTACACTCATAAAGAATACAATTTATCTCTCTTATAATCTATGAGTTTCTCTCACTAAGAATCATTAAGATTAACAAAGATATGTTGTGATCACTAAGATATCACTAAAACTTCTTATAATATATTTATAAACTAATTGAGACCCTTTATTTAGGCCTTTGATGTCTTAAGTTATTCATAAACTTAGTGGGATTTGGTTTAAGAAGTCATATTTCACTTAGGATACAAAATCCTAGTTCACTTAAGATTATGGATGATTTTTAATCAACTTTTCACAAATTCCCTCCTTGATTCAAAATCATCCACAAAGTATCCATGATCTTTCATCTCTCCATCTTTGGTCACTCTTACATAGTAGTGACTCCAATTAAGTCCTTGCATAGGATGAACTTAACTGAGGGTAATGACTTAGTTAATATATCAGTAGAATTGTTAGATGACACAATCTTTATTAGACTAATCTCGCCGCACATCAATGTGTTTAAACCTCTCGTGAAACACTTAATGCTTTCTTAGGTGTATGACACTCTGGTTATCACAGTATACACCGGTGTTAACATCTTCAGTAGCCATTACCTCCGCGTATATGCCTTTTAACCACACGGCCTCCTGAATAGCTTTTTTAATAGCTATGTACTCTACCTCTGTGGTAGATATTGTAACCACATGTTGTATAACTGATCTCCTATACATACTATACCCAAACATTGTGAATACGTAACCCGTCAACAATCTTCTTTTGTCTAGATAACATGTATAATTTGAGTCGACGTATCCTCTTATCATTTCATTCTCATTCTTAGCCCTTTTATAAACCAATCAATGATTCGACATTCGCTTGAGATATCTCAAAATCCACTTCACTGTAAGTCAGTGATCCTTACCCGAATTTTTCATGTCTCTACTCATCATACTCATAGCCTGTACTATGTCAAGTCTTGTGCAAACCATTATGTACATAATGCTCCCCACAGCACTTGTATACGATATTTTACTCATCTGTAGTTTCTCCTCTTCGGATGTCAACGATTATGCTGCTGAAAGTTTAAAATGTGAAGCCAAAGGTGTAGAAATAGCCTTTACATTGGACATACCAAACTTCTCTAAAATCTTGAGTATATAACACTATTGTAACAAAAAGATAACATCTCTTCTTTTCCTTACAATGCTCATACCCAGTATCCTATTTGTTGCTCCCGAATCCTTCATCTCAAACTCGTCACTCAATTACTTCTTGAGTTTTTATATCTCTTCTATATTCCTACATGCAATCATCATATCATAAACATAAAAAAGTAAATACATCATTTCACTGCTCAAACTTTTAAAGTACACGCATCCGTCATACTTGTTCCTATTAAACCCACAAGTCATTATAAAGTCATCGAATCTCTTAAATCACTGCTTAGGAGATTACTTCAACCCATATAATGACTTCTTCAGTAAATAAGCATGTTTCTCTTTCCTGGGCTCTACACACCCCTTACGGCTATACTATATATATCATCTCTTCAAGCTCTCCATAAAAAAAAGCTATCTTTTATCCATCTACTCTAGATGAAAATCAAAGTTTGCATACATGGCTAACAGAATCCTAATAGATGTGTACTTAACGACTAGAGAGAAAATCTCATGAAAGTCTACTCCCTCTCTTTGAGTAAAACCTTGTGTAACTAGTTTAACATTGAATCTTGTAGGCTCTACTCTCAGTACCTCTTTAACCTTATATAGCCACTAGTTCCTTTTGAGGACTCTCTACCAACTCCTAGGTATTATTCTTCCTAAGAGAACTAATCTCTTCTTTCATGGATTGCTGCCATTTATCATTATTTCACTCTTTATAGCCTCATTATATGTTATAGGCTTATCAAATTAAATATTGTAAACAGAATTAAAGGCGTGAGAACTATATCTTGTGTATACCTAATTGATGGGTTAATCGTTCTCCTTAACTAGTCTCTGGCTAGCTGGTACTCTTCAAGTTCTATCTCAAAAGTCATAGTCTTACTTTGGATAGACTTTGAGAAACTCGCCGGTGTTCTTGGCTCATGTTCAAGGATCTTCTTATTAAGTGCGTATCTAAAAGCATATCAGATCTACACTCGGGTTCCACTTCAACTTCTATTGGATCAGGTGCTGAGTCTTCTTTGGACACAGGTTCTTCTTTCTCATCTTCTTATGAGGCTTTCAACATTGTTATCTCATCAAACATCACATCATGGCTTATAATACTTATTGGTGGTGTTAACTCTCTACACTACACTTTGTATCCTTTCATACCTTAAGGATACCATATGAATACACCTTTATTAGCTCTAGGTCCCAATTTTCCCTCTTTCATATAAACAAAAGTTAGGCAATTAAATATCTTGAGGTAATCATACTTGGGAGGGCTGCTAGACTATTTCTCTTTTAGAGTCTTGAAGTCTATCGCCAAGGAGAGACTTATTCATCCCCAAAACACCTTGGACATCTTTACTTTAGTAAGTATGCATCTAACCCTTTCAAGTAGAGTCTTATTCATCCTCTCAGCTATACCATTTTGCTATAGTGTTGATCTCACAGTTTATACCTTGCAATCCCATATTTGGTACAAAACCCATCAAACTCTCTATTACAAAATACAATGTCAATGTCAGTCCTTAGCCTCTTTACCCATTTGCTGGTTTGATTCTCACCAAGAGCCTTCCAAGTCTTTAACGTATCAAATACTTGATTCTTACTCTTCAACACATAGACCTATAGCTTTCTCGAATAGTGATCAATAAAACTGAGAAAATACCTAGCCCTACAATAAGTAGTTGTCTGAACTGGTCCCTAAAAATTCAAATGTATGTAGTCAAGAGTCCCTTTAATCTTGTGCTTGCCGGTACTAAACTTCACTCTATGTGCTTTTTTTAACATACAATGCTCACAAAACTCTAATGGTTGGAACTTATCCTCATCATCTATAGAAAATAATGCAAAATCACTTACAATCTCTCTCTTCAACACATAAACACCTTTGCACTTCTCACCTCTTATTACAACCATGAAACCCTTTAATATTCTCAAAACCCCTCCGTTAATCCTAATGGAATACCCATTCTAGTCTAAGGTCCCTAGTGAGATCAAGTTTCTCTTGAGGTTAGGAACATACCTAACGTCTGACAACTCTCTCACTCGCCCATCATGAATCATAAGTTTGATATTATCAATTCCCATCACCTGATAAACAACGTCATTACCTATTAATACCTTACTATTACTAATGAGTTGAAAATTTACAAATCATAATTTATGCGGGCACATGTTTAAAGTACAACGAAAATCTAGAATCCAATGTTCAATACTCTTACCATCAATAATGACAAGAATCTCTGTGCTATTGTAGCTATCATCATAGGCAACCACAACATCTGCTTTCTTCTTGTCTTGTGTTTTCTTCTCTGAACAGTCCTTTATGAAGTGCTCCTCTTTTTTACAGCAATAGCACTTCCTAGGAGTCTTGGAATTCGATCTTGAGCCTTTTTTTTCTTTCTATCTCTATTTGAGGACCTTCCTCTTGCAGATAAACCTTCTACATTCCCCTCAATTTGCTTTCTTAATAGTTTTGAGTTTAATGATGATTTCATATCACTCATTATTAAACTCTCTCTGCCGTAGAGTAACGTATTAACAAAGGTCTTATAACTTTTGAAAAGTGAATTCAGTAAAATGATCGTCTTATCTTTATCTTCCACCTTGATGTTGATAGATTCAAGATCAATGATGATCTTGTTAAAAGTGTCTATATAGTCTTTCAATTATGTCCCCTCTGACATGGACAACTGATATAGCTTCTTCTTTATATATAATCTGTTGGCCAATGATTTTCTCATATAAAAGGTGTCAAGCTGCTTCCAAAAATCAATTGTCGTCGTCTCATCTAATACTTCCCTCAATACCTTATCACTCAATGACAAAACGATTATACTGTTTGCCCTTTCTTGAATGTATCTTCCTTTTTCTTCAACTTTGGATAACTCTAGCATCTTCTCTTCTTCAATAGATAGAGTTGCAGTCTCCTCTAATGCTGAGCCTAACCGTTGGCTCACCAACAACGCCCTTACCTTCAACTTCCATAAATTGAAGGCATTCGTCCCGTTGAATTTCTCTACCTCATACATGGAACTGGCCATATTTGCTTAGAACCAAGCTTTGATACCAGTTTATTGAAGCGAAAGAAATAATCCCAAGTATATAATATAATAACAAAGCAATTAAGAATAAATTAGAGAGAAAAGGCAAAAAAATACACATACAATTTATATGGTTCGATAACTTGCTTACGTTCACGGTGAATTGCGATCTCACTACTTTTATTATGAATCACTAAGGTAAATACAAAGTATGCATTTTACAAGAAAAAGCACTAAATATCACAAAGAACACTCTAAAATTACACTCACAAAGAATACAATTTATCTTTCTTATAATATAGGGGTTTCTCTCACTAAAAATCACAAAGATCACTAAGATTCACAAAGATATATTATGATCACTAAGACTCCTTATGATGTATTTATATGCCAATTAAGACCTTTTATATAGGCTTGTGATGTCTTAGGTTATTCCTAAACCTAATGGGATTTGGTTTAGAAAGTCATATTTCATTTAGGATATAAAATACTAGTTTACTTAGGATTATAGATGATTTTTAATCAACTTTTCACAAGATCAATGGCAATCGTTCGACCCATGGTAAGTGATATCAGAGTGAATCCAAATTCTTATTTGCATGTGCACCCAAAAATCACCCTAATAAAAATTACCATGTAGAAAGTAGGTCATTCATGTCCCCAATAAGATGGGCATTATGGGCCAAGTGAGCCTAAAAATCCTATGTGTTGAACTCAAATAAAGATTTTCGTGTGGGTAGTAGGCCCTATGTTCTTGAGAGATGGGTAATATAGGCCAAGTTGACTCCTAAGTTTAAGTTAAACCGTGACGAAGGCATCACGTGGTTGGGTGGGATAGAATGTCATATCCCACAATCAAATAGTAATTGGTTATATATTTAGTATATATGAGCAGGTAAGAAGTATTACCTAATAAACAAGTCTTTTAAGTCAATAATAAATATCCATCCCGTGGCATTAAGTTAAATTTAAACTTCAGAAGTCTTAGATAGTTATAAGTATCAAAGAACATTTGTTTAAAAAGTTATTTATTTTCAATAAACAACTTATTTTGATATTATATTTTTCTTAAACATTCTTCTTTTTTTCATTTTCTTTCCTATGAATGTAACAAACAATTTTTATTTACTTAAAAAAAACAAAAACCAAGGTGCATATATGTTGATTAGTAATAATTAAAAAAATTAATTTAACAATATTGCAAGTGTAGAGAACTATAACCCCAACAACCTTTAAATGTGGAGATAGGCAAATCAAGCAATTGTCTATCTAAAAATTTGGTTTATTTTAGAATGAGACAAATTGCTCTGAACTCTTAAGAATGAAGCACTACAATAATAAGAGTACCTGTGAGATATTAGGCTAAAAATGATTAGCTACATTACCTTTACAACATTCTGAATTAATATCCTTTTTGTCACCTTAAGGGCTTCCAATTCCGATTCCTTTCTATTCTAGTCATTTTTCTTTGCTGTAATGCTCAATTTTTAGGCATCAGCAATCATAGGAATCATCTTATGGTATGTATTTCTAACAATGGCTAAAGTACTTTAGGGCAATTAGTCATTTACCCTATGTAGTACTTTAATCTTTGAGAAAATGTTATTTTAATCCTTGGTTTTATGGATTGTTGAAGCGGAAACAATAAACCCAAGAAGATATAATGCAGAATTAAGCAATTAGAAATTAAAAAAGAGAATGAGAGTAGAAGAAAACACAAGATTTATGTAGTTCGGTAACTTGTCTACATTCACGGCGGATCAAGATCTCACTTATTTTATTAATAAATCAAAAGACATTTCACAAAGTATACCTTTTACAAGGAAGAACTCTCTTAATTGCTCTCTCTTATAGTCAAGGGATTTTCAATCTAGTGTTTTATATAGGCATTAAATGTCCTATGTTATTCCTAAATCAAGTGGATACAAATTAGGGATGATTTTTAATCAACTTTTCACAAATCTTCTCATTGATTCAAAATCATCCACGAAGTATCTAAGATCTCTCATCTTCGCATCTTCAATCACCCTCATATAGTAGTGACTTTGATTAAGTCCTTGAATAGGATCAACTTAACCGAGGGTAGTGGCTTAGTCAACATATCAATAGGATTTTCAGACAACGCAATCTTTGTTAGACTAATCTCGTCACTTTTGATAATCTCTCGAATGTAATGAAACTAAGCATCAATGTATTTAGACCTCTCATGAAACACTTGATGCTTGATTAGGTGTATGGTACTCTGGCTATCAAAATACACATTGGTGTTGACTCTTTCAGTAACCGTTACCTCTATGCATATGCCTTTCAACTAGGCGGCCTTCTTAATAGCTTCACCAACTGATATATACTGCACCTCTGTGGTAGATAATGCCACCACACGCTGTAGAACCAATATCCAACACACACTATATCTAAACACTGCGAATGCGTAACCCGACAATAATCTTTTCTTATCTAGATCACTTACATAATCTTAATCAACGTATCCTCTTACCATTACACTCTCATTCTCAACCCTCTTATACATTAACATATGATTCCCTTGAGATATCTCAATATTTATTTTATGGCAAGCCAGTGATCCTTATTGAGATTTGCCATGTATCTACTCACCACACTCACAGCTTGTGCTATACCTGGTCTTGTATAAATCATCGCATACATAATACTCCCTACAACATTTGAATACGATATTTTACTCTTACACAGTTTCTCCTATTTGGATGTTGGTGACTGTGCTAGTGAATGTTTGAAATACATAGCCAAAGAAGTGGAAATAACTTTTACATTAGATATACCAAACTTCTTTATGATCTTGAGTATATACCGCTGCTATGACAAAAAGATAACATCTCTTCTTTCCCTTATAAAATCCATACCCAAAATTCTCTTTGCTGCTCTCAAATCCTTCATCTCAAACTCGTTACTCAACTACTTCTTAAGTTTCTATATTTCCTCTATATCTCTATACGCGATCAACATGTCATCCACATATAAAAGAAAATACATCATCTTATTGCTCAATCTCTTAAAGTACACACATCCGTCATACTTGCTCCCACTAAATTCACAAGTCATTATAAACTCATCGAATCTCTTATACCATTGTTATGAGATTGCTTCAACCCATATAATAATTTTTTCGTAAACAAGCATGGTCCTCTTTCTCGAGCTTTACAAACTCTTACGACTGTATCGTGTAAATATTTTCTTCAAGCTCTCCATGCAGAAAATTTATCTTTACATCCATTTGCTCTAAATGTAAATCAAGGCTTGCACACATTGCTAAAAGAATCCTAATGATTGTGTTCTTGACGACTAATGAGAATATCTTATGAAAGTTCATCCCCTCTCTCTGAGTAAAACCTTGTGAAACTAGCCTATCCTTGAATCTTGTAGGCACTATTCTCGATATCCCCTTCTTAACCTTCTATACCCACTTGCACCCTACTAGTTTCTATTGAAGTATCTCTACCAATACCAGGTATTGTTCTTCTTAAGAAAATTATTCTCTTCTTTCATTGTCTGCTGCCATTTCTCTTTATTCTCACTCTTCATTGCCTCATTATATGTCTTAGGCTCATCACACTTAAGAGTGTAAGCAAAATTAAAGGCGCGAGTAACCAAATCTCCTTGTGTATACCTGACTGATGGGTTAATCATTCTTCTTAGCCTATATCTGGCTAGCTAATACTTTTAAAGTTCCATCTCAGAAGTCCTAATCTTACTTTGAATAGGCTTGACTCACCGATATTCGTAGCTTATCATCAATGATCTTCTTGTTAAAGTATTAATCTGGGGGCATATCAAATCTATACTCAAGCTATACTTTAACATCAATTGACTCAGGTGTTGAGTCTTTCTTGAGTACAGGTTCTTCTTTGTCATCTTTTTGGCAGGCTTTCAACGTCATCGTCTCATCAAACGTCACATCACGACTTATAATACTCTTTAAAGGTGTCAACTTTCTACACCACACCTTATATTTTTTCACTCCTTCAAGATACCTTATAAATATCTCCTTCAAAGCTTTTGGTTCCAACTTGCCTTGCTTCACATGAACAAAAGTTTAGCAGCTAAATATTCTAAAGTGACCATACGTGGAATAGTTGCCAAACCATTTTTTTTCTGAGGTCTTGAAGTCTATCGCCGATGAGGGACTTCTATTGATCAGATAAGCTATAGTCATCACAACTTCACCCAAAAATGCCTTGGATATCTTTGTATTGGTAAGTATGCATCTAACCCTTTCAAGTATGGTTTATTCATCCTCTCAGCTATACCATTCTGTTGCAATGTTAATCTCATAACTATATGCCTTACAATCCCATGCTAAATACAAAACCCATCAAACTCTCTATTGTAAAATTTAAGGCCATTATCTGTTTTTAGCCTTTTCACCATTTTGCTTATTTGATTTTCAACAAAGATCTTCCAAGTCTTGAACGTATCAAATACTTGCTTTTTATTCTTTAACACATAAACCCACAGCTTTCTCGAATAGTAATCAATAAATGTGAAAAATAATCTAGCCCCACTATAGGTGTTGTCTGTGCTGATCCTCAAATATTTAAGTGTATGTAGTCAAGAGTCCTCTTAGTCTTATGCTTATCGATACTGAACTTTACTATATATACTTTTCCTAGCACACAATGCTCACAAAACTCTAATAGCTGAAACTTATCCACACCAAATACCTTTTGACTAAATAACTCTTTTAGGTTTCTCTCACATAGGTGTGCTAGTCTATGATGCCACAACTTGGTTTACATATTCGCATCAACTACAGAGAATGTTGTAGAACCACTCACTGCCTCTTTCTTTAGCATATAAATTCCCTTGCGCTTCTTACCTCACATTACAACCATAGAACCCTTTAATATTCTCAAATTTCCTTAGTTAATCCCGATAGAATATCCATTGTGGTATAAAGTTTCTAGTAAAATTAAGTTTTTCTTACTCATCCATCATGTAACCTAAGTTTGATGCTATTAATTCTCATCAATTGACAAGCTACATCATTACCCATCAATATCTCACCACGACTAATAGGCTGAAAATTGATAAACCATGACTTATGTGGACATATGTAAAAAGTGCAACTAGAATTAAGAACCCAATGTTTAGTACTCTTACCATTAATAGCGACTAGAGTCTCTGCACTGTCATAACTTTCATCATAGGCAAGCATAGCATTCATATTCTTTTTTTCTTTTGCTTTCTTCTCTAGACAATTTTTTTTATAAAGTGTCAATCTTTCTTGTAGTAATAGCACTTATTAGGAATCATAGACTTCAATCTTGAGCCCTTCTTCTTTTCATCTCTCTGTGAGGTCATTCCTCTTATAGATAACCACTCTACATTAACCTCAATCTGTTTTTCTAATAATTTTGAGTTTAATAATGATTTCACATCACTCATCATTAAACTCTCTCTGTCATAGAGTAATGTATCAACAAAACTCTCATAACTTTTCAGAAGTGAACTCAGCAAAATTATCACCTTATCTTCATCTTCCATCTTGATGTTGATAGACTTAAGATCAATGGTGATCTTATTGAAGACATCTATGTGTTTTTTTATTAGTGTCCCCTCAGACATGAACAACTGATACAGCTTCTTCTTTATATGTATTTTATTGGCCAATGACTTCCGAATATAAAGTGAGTCAAGCTTCTTCCAAACACCAATTGCCATCATTTCATCTGCTACTTCCCTCAATACTTCATCGCTCAATGACAAAACAATTAAACTATGAGATCTTTCTTGAATGTCATTTTTTTTTTGCTTTTAGCCTTAGATAACTTTGGTGTCTTTTCTTCTTCACTAGATGGCACTGCAATCTCCTCTAATGCCAAGCCTAATCATTGGCTCACCAACAACGCTTTCACCTTTAACTTTCACAAATTGAAGTCATTCGTCTTGAATTTCTCTACTTCATACTTAGATGTAACCATGTCTTGCTTTAAACCAACCTTTGATACTAGTTTGTTGAAGCAGAAGCAATAAACTCAAGCAAATATAATGCAGAATCAAGCAATTAGAAATTAAAAAAGAGAAGGAGAGTAGAAGAAAACACGCAAGGTTTACATGATTTGGTAACTTACCTATGTCCACAGCAGATCAAGATCTCACTTCTTTTATTAATGAATCATAAGGCACTTCATAAAGTATGCCTTTTATAAGAAAGAACTCAAAGTTTACAAATAACTCTTTTAATTGCACTCATAAAGAACACAATTAATCTCTTTTGTAATCTAAGAATTTTCTAACTAATGTTTTATGTTTCAATCTCTTAAATTGTATTTTCAAGCCAATATAGACCCTTTATATAGGCCTTGTATGTCCTAAGTTATTCCTAAACCAAGTGAGATTTAGTTTGAGAAGTCCTATTTCACTTAGAATGTAGATTAGGATAATAATTTATGAAGTCTTATTTCACTTAGGATACTAATTTATGAAGTTCTATTTCACTTAGGATACAAACTAAATATGATTTTTCATCAACTTTTTACATGCATATATACGAACTTAGTCATCTTTTTTTAATATAGGGACGAAAATTGTAGTTGCTCAAGGATGAAAATAGTAATAAAAAATTACTAAAATGTCCCTATAGGAACTAACATGGTATATATTTAAAACAATAAAAACTAAATTAGTATATATTCATAAAACTAAAAACCCAAATGGCATTTCCCCTTAGTCTTTTTACCAATTTTTTCTCTATATTTTTAAAAAGATATTTTATATTCTCTTTTGAGAATGGTAATTGCTATTTTTTTTAGAGGAGAAAATGATACCAATAGAAAATTTATCAAATATTTTTAAAAAATAATATTAAAAAAGTGATAAAAACATTAAACACTTAATAATAAGTGGCAATTTCTAATATTTTCCTTTATTAACCATTTATGTTCCCTTTTCTCACTAATCACACTCTTAGTTAGGTGTTCAATCTTCAAACTTCTTTCAACATTATTTTACGGATTTTAATAAGAATTTTAATTCTCTCTTAAACCTTACATAAACTTCAAAAAAATCATCGTAACTAAGTAACTAAATATTATTGTTATGATATGATCAAGATCTTTATTTAGTTTGACTATTAGTTATAAACATTCATTTATATAAATAAAAGATCAAGTCACAAAATGATCATAATCCATTTACAGAAAGTATATTTATCTACGTACTTGTCTAATTTTGTAAAAGGTTCACATAACTATTTAGGATATTATAATTTTTGAATTAGAGTGGGGCTATTTGAACCCGCCATAATATTTTATAAATTCACTTTTTAATATTTTTTTAAATATTAAAATGATATTAGACAATTGACATAATATTATAATTAAAAGAGAATCAAATAAAATAGTTTTACTCACTATACGCATATTTAAACTCTTTTTTAAAACATATTTGTTGAGGGAGGAAACGTCTTTCTCCCTCTTGAAATTAGTTTAAAGTGAAGAACTTCAAGTTCAACCTTAAACTCTAACCTTTATGCGTAGCAGAATAACCTATATATCAAGCAAAATAGCAAGAATTCAAAGCAAAATATAAAATAGCATAATACAATCTTACATGGTTTGGTCAATTGCCTACATCCATGGTAGATCCAAGAATCCTAACCTCTCTTATTAACTCCCTAGAGAATTTTACAAGGAAACCCAATAAAGAACCCTAAAAAAGATCTAATGTTTAGTGTACCCTTACTCTACCACGAACAATGAACACCTAAACGATGGTTCCACCCTAGCGCACACAAGCACTTAGTATCTACCCAGTTCTTCCCCTCTCTTAGAGTCTCTTTTAATGCTTAATCTAAAATAAAAGGTAACAAGTGTTTATATAGAGGCTATTTTATACCTACTAACTCTATTCCTTGTTAGAGTAAGAGTCCACTTATTTTAAAAGTCCAAAACTTCCCAAAACTTGAAATCCAGATAAAAAAACAAACTCCTTGTTGCTTCTGGTGGTGCAGCACTAAGGTCCTAGAGCCGTGGCACTCAGTGTATTATGCCCTGCATCATGGCGCTGAGCTTCTAGTCTGGGCGCTATAGCGCTCAGCCCTAGTGCCTCCTCCACGTATGTTTTTTGCTTCTTTTTCATCTTTGAGTCCTATTTCGCTGCCCCTTTCGTGTCTCATACATCTTAGACTTCTCCATATGTGTCCCACGCATTCTAGACTTTTTTATGACTCTTCTTTTTAGTATTCATCTCAATTCTTGTCCAACCAAGATTGTTGAATCACCAAATCTCCAACACACTCTTTCTTGATTCAAAATCTTCTAAATAAGAAGGCTTTTAGATCCAATCCACACCAATACTCTATTACCTAGAGTTGAATCCAGTTAAGTCTCCACGAAGACTTAACTTTTTCCAGGTTAGTGACTTTGGTCTTCAAAGGCATTCGTGCACCTTGCATAGGGTATGGATGCGTTGCACTTCTTTCTGACTCTTATCACCTCGGTGAGCATGGTTTGGATGTCTCCTAGTGATCTGCATTACCCTAATACCTCGCTTTGAGCTATTCATAGCCATCTGAGTAAGCACATAGAGCCTCCCAATGTACTTCTCACCCTCAAACCTTATAGGTCATTTCTCTACCCTTAGTTTTCCTTTTTTCACTCTAACCAAATACCCTTCCCCATCAAGCTTGCCTAAAGATATCAAGTTCCTCCTCAGCTTAGGAACATGCCTTACACCATGTAAGTCCCTAGTTTCTCTACCTTACATCCTCAATCTTATGTCACTAACTCTCATGATCTCATAAGTCATGTCATTCCCCATTAGAGCTTTACCTCTCTTAGTTTTGTAGTTAGTAAACATAGATCTGTTGAGACACATATGGATGCTGCACCCCGAATTTAGTATCCATTTACCAGCGTACTTTCTCCTTGAGGCTACCAATGTGTCTACAACTTCGGTATCTTCCTCAGTACCGATTGCAGCCTACCCTCCTTAGCCTTTTGATTTCGGACAATCCTTCACAAAGTGCCATTCTTTATTACAAAGGAAACACTTCTTGAATCTCCTCTTTGATTGGTTGCTCTTCCTCCATTATATAAGCAATGATGCTCTACTCTCGAACTCAGATCTCTTTGTCAATTCTTTTAAGTTCAATGATGCCTTAACGTCATTCATCGTTAAAGAATCTTTACCATAAAGCAGCGTATCCATAAAACTCTCATAACTCTTCGACAACGAACTTAATAAGATTATGGTCTTGTCTTCATCCTCAGTCTTGATGCCCAATTGCTCAAGATTTATGACAATCTTGTTGAACTAGTCAATATGGGCTCTCAATGAAGATCCCTCGTGTATTGTTAGTTGAAGCAATTTCTTCTTCACAAAAAGCCTATTTGCAAGAGGCTTCTTCATGTATAATACTAGTTTGTTGAGAAAGGAAGTGTCATTCTCCCTCTTGAGATTAGGTTAAAGCGAAGAACTCTAAGTTCAACCTTGAACCCTAACCTCTATACGCAGCAGAATAAACTATATATCAAGCAAAATAGCAAGAATTTAAAGCAAAATATAAAATAGCACAATACAATCTTACGTGGTTCGACCAATTACCTACATCTACGGTGGATCCAAGGATCCTAGCCTTTCTTATTAACTCCCTATAGAATTTTACAAGGAAAATCCAATGAAGAACCCTCAAAATGATCTAATATTTAGTATATCCTTACTCTACCACGAACAATGAACACCCAAATAACGGTTCCACCCTAATGCACACAAGCACTTAGTGTCTACCCAGTTCTTTCCTTCTCTTAGAGTCTCTCTTAATGCTTAATCTAAAATAAAGGGTTTACAAGTGTTTATATAAGTGTTATTTCGTGCCTACTAACCTTATTCCTTGTTGGACTAAGAGTCCACTTGTTTTGGAAGTCCAAAACTTGAAATATGAATAAAAAAACAAACTCTTTGTCACTTCTGGCACTGCGGCGCTCAGGTTCTAGCGCCGCAGCGCTGAGTGTATCGTACCTGGCGCCGCGGCGCTGAGCTTCTGGTCTGGAAGCTGCGGTGCTCAGCCCTAGTGCCTCCTCCGCATGTTGTTTTTGATTTCTTCCTGTCTTCGAGTCCCATTTCGCTTCCCCCTTTTATGTCCCACATATTCTAAACTTTTTTGTGACTCTCCTTTTTGATATTTATCTCAATTCTTGCTCAACCAAGATTAATCTCCAACAAAATTTAAGTATACTCATCTTCTTTATTATAACTTTCCATTTGTATTCAGTGAGTTTACATTTATATATATACTAATTTTATGGAATGTGAAATTAATGCTCAAGAGAAGTTTAGCAAAAAAAAAAAATATATTTTTATTTTCTTTAAACTTGGATTGTTAAAGATAGATGAAGAATTTGATTTTAACAGAGACTGGTTCAATTTTAAAAGTTAAAATAAAGTATAGAAATTAGTGGGTTCAAAAAAAAGAAAAGGTGGATTTATAAAGTAAAATTATAATGAGAATTTAGTTGTCTTTAAAGTAAAATTCTAAATTTTAGATTTTAGTGGTGGGTTTATTTGGAGAATGTGTTTATAGAGTATTGGTGGGTTCAAATAATCCCACTCATTGAGTTATTAGTGTCGAAATTAGATATTTCAAATTGCATCTCTTCATTTAATTAGTTTCTCTCAATTGTATAGATTTATTAATGATAAATAAATATTGAAGTAAAAGCAATAAAATCAAGTAATATAATGTAATAATATGCAATTAAGGATAAATTTAGAAAAAAAAAGTAGAAAAAAGAACACAAGAATTTATATGGTTCGGCAACTTGTTTATGTTCATAGCGAATTAAGATTTCACTTCTCTTATTAATGAATTACAAGATACTCACAAATTATACCTTTACAAAAAAAAATTCAAACTTCACAAAAAACACTCTTAATTACACTCACAAAGAACCTACAATTGGTCTTTCTTGTAATCTTTGTGTTTATATTGTGTTTGTTATTAAGAGTTACAAGAGTTTATATTGTGTTAATATTAATCTTAAAAACTCTAAACCTAATTAGAATAAGGCTCCTTACTTGTAAAAGTTCAAATCCTATTTAAAGAAGTCAGTTGAGTTAAAATAAGAAATATCCATAAGTGGTCACATAAATAGTACCTACATGAGCAGTACTCGCGTAAATAATGCTGTGTGAACAGTATCCTACGAGTGAACAGTTACTTTCAACTGTTTATTTTACTCCTTTCTAGCACGACCTTCACGTACTAAAGTTTTTACTTTTTTTTTTAATTTTAAACTAAAAATCAAAATTTATCTATAATTTTTAATCACTAATTTTTAACAATAAATTATATTGCACTATAAGATGTGTATCTCCCTTTTTTAAGTGGAAATTCAGTTCTTAGTAAACGTTAAGCAGGGATTTCTATATATATATATATATATAAATGCGCACAGAAAGGCTGCATTTGACCTCCACTTAATGCTTTTACAAGGTGTTATCTATTGATTCAAAACTGGACAGCAATCAGAACATGTAACAAATGAATAAAAATTAAGAAGGGTGATGATATTTTCTCGCCCCGCATAAAATGTGTAATAATTTGTATCATTAATATAATGATAATTTAATCTTGAAGTAAAATGATTAAAAAAGGGAAATTAATAGAGAAATTAAATCTAGACCCGATTGACTTTGAAGAACAAAGACGCCATAAACTATGAATTAGCCAATTATTTCAAGAAAAAAAAAACAACAAATTCACCAATAAATTTTGGCTAATGAAGTCCAACAAATTCGATCCCCTGAATTGTGGTGGTTGTGGCAAGCCAAATGTGGAGATGGAACTTCAGAGGCAGCAGCAGCTCCACTCCTCTCTCTGTCAATTCCTCCATTACAAGAGATTGACTTAGGTTCGAAAGAGCAATGAGATGCTCGCCACCTCACCACTTGGAAGTCCCCATGACACGCCATGTGGTGAAGGAACCAACACTTATTTTGAGCTCCGTATACATCCACGAGAGAGCTATGGATATCTTCATCAACTCCCTTGATGTGGGAAAGCAGATCAGTCCTTGACAATTGAACTTGGTATGAGTGTGAAACTCAAGGCTGCCATTGCCAACTCTTAAATGTCTAGCATTTTATTTTTTGCTCCATTCAGTTTTTAGGCAACCAGAAGTAATCTTTTCTCAACAGTACTATTTGCTTGGAATGAACAAAGATCTCTCTCCAAATAACACCCGACATAATTTTTAACTTCCAAAAAAAATTAAAGAAACTATAAAATAGACAAACAAACAGCTGGAAGAATGTCTTTTAACTTCAATTTAGTATGTTATTGGTCAATGCCTTTTATTGCCTTAAATTAGATGTAATAAAGAAAGTATTAATAGTATTACTATTTTTATAATTTCTAATTTATAGATTTTAAATGGTAAGCAAAATTTAAATAAATTTTATAAAAAATAAAAGAGAAATATATAACAATTAAATGGTAAGCACTCTCTCTTAAGTGCACCTCTCCGACCTAGAGGTCAAGAATTCAACCTCCCGTAGATACTAGGGCAATGTAATCATTGCTCTTTATATATTGGAGGTATTCTTCTCTTTTAGTGAAAAATAATCTCCAGGTGGCGGGCGTCATTATAAAAATAAAGTCTTACTCTAATTAATTGAAATTTGATTAAAATTTAGATGCGCATCAATGTGAAAGTAAAATTTTATCTTAATTGTAGTAGAGTCTCTAATCATTATATTCTTAGAGTCCTAATGTAATACATGTAATCATGTAATTTTAAAAGAAAAAAAAACATACACATACCTTGTCTTCGTTGAATTCAAGATGATAAAACTGATATTGAAGTATAAATTAATTATGAAATTAAGTACATCAGTTGTTGATCATCAACAACATTTGCAGACAAATCTAGTGGAGTGCAAACCAATTATGCATATACCGCAATCACGCGATCAAAAAATCCAATGATTTGGTTGAAAAGTTGGCGTCTTACAGAACCCAGCATGTTTTCCATATCATTACCTTGGTTATTCCCTTTACTTTAGGACTGATTATAATGTTAGCAATAATAGCATATAGCTAGCTATATATACATATCCATGTAATATTCTCTTCTTAACAAAAACATGGTCTCTTTGACTTCTTTAAAAATGACTGATAAATTAAAACTCATTGTAAGGGTCTAAATTGACTATAAATTAAAAGTCATTGTATGGGTCTAAATTGACTGATAAATTAAAATTCATTATAAGGGTCTGTCTTAAATTACCATGCTTCTACTTAATTTTGAAAGACAATAATTCAAATATTTAGTAAATATTTCTGGTTAAATTTCAAAATTAAGCTAATTTCATCCTAAAACGATGGTAAAAACTTGTGTAATTGGGTGCATAATTACGATTTATGTAAGTGGCAATTTTTCACATACATTTGGGAACTTGTGAGGATTTCTTTTATTTGGATTGGAATAGGCTGGACCAAATTTTTGCCCCATTTTAAAACTTAGGGTATGGATGGGATTGGGGATTGAGCTTCCCACATAAAAAAACTCCGTTATTTTATTTATTTAAAAATAAATTATTTTAATATTTTTTAAATCTTTTATTTTTATGAATTAAATTTTTTTTTTAAATTAAGTTTTACCTAAACTTTTAAAGAACTTTTAACACGTATCCTGTATTAAGTATGAGTGACTAAAATTTATCTTTTACTAGTTTTTTTTTTTTTAACAATCATTAATCTTTACCGATCACATGCTAATAAAAGATTAGACAAAATTTTAACATAAAAGAAAATCATGATCCCATTTCAACATGTTGAAACATAAATTAAAATTACTCAACTTGTTCATTAATGTCAAGTATAATAAATAAATTACATAATATAAAATTTATTTTTTATAAAAAGAAAACTCACATGGAAAATATTGTGTATTATTTATTTGTTATATATTTCTCTTTTGCCTTTTTATTTTCTTAATGATTTTATCTAAAAAATTTCAAAGTTTAAAAATTATGTAAACCTTGATATAATAAAGTTTCCTTATTATGATTGAATAATTGAATCATAAAAGTAATAAATGAATAATTAATTTAATAAATTTCAAGGACAGGGATGGACACGAGGATCTCCTTCTCAATTTGGGAAACCCTACCTGGCCCCATAAAAGTAATAATTGCAATCATAAAAGTAATAAAAATTATTCTTGTCCCAGATTGTTTGTCTCAGCTACTGAGGTCGCTATGGAAGGTAAATCCAAAGACAGCAAGCATTGGAAAAACCCCTTCATTATTTCTTGTTGTGAAGAAATCTTGGTCGCTTGTTTTGTGTCATAGATTTTGAAGACACATGCTCTTAAGCAATTTACGACAGAACAGAATCATCCAAATTTAAGGTCATCGATGGCCTCGAGACGCCTTCCTACGTCGCCTTTTGCAGTTAAATGTAAGTTGAAGATCCATAAATGGCTTGTAGACAGGAATTGCAATTTCCTCTTCTCCCGCAATACTCCAATATGGCTACCAAGGTTACAGGGACAAGCTTAGCGGCTTGTTACTTGCTCCATCTCAATAAGCTTCAGGACTTTCTTCCTGAAGTTCATTGAGCTCGGGTGCTTATATTTTGTTTGATCTTTAATCGTATTAAAAGAAAAACTCTCTTAAACTCAATGAAAAGTTTGAGAGATCGAGTTTCCATTTATTCATGGTTTCAGTCTGAGGTTTTCTTCAGGAATTTGTTGTTGCTAGTTTATATATAGAATGAGTAGGCAACAAAGCTGTCATTCTCTTTTGAAAGAATGACAATTTGTTATCAATCATACCAATTATTACTTCAACTAATACAATCTCTTAAGATGGCAAAAGTTTAGGTTCTGAATGCCACTGACAATAAAAATTAGTTTTAAATTTGTCTTATCAACAATTTAAAGACAAAGCTCCATTCCAACAATATATAGTTGTCCTGTTTGACATCATAATTTTATTTCATCAAGTACTTGGCGCTTATTAATATAAAAACAAAAATATGAATGATTATCTATTAGCTAATAACATATATTATTGGCTACCAAATTTCTTGTTTAACATTTATGCTTGGAGAAACAATGAAAATTATTTCTAATGGGTAGCATAAGCATGTAGACAAAAATATGTATAGAAACATGCACCATATTATTACTTAAATTTAGAAGACAGAACCAATATGTCATGACTTTGTTTTTCTTTTCTTCTTTCTTTCTTTCTTTCTTTTTCTCAGGAGAATGGCAGCTCCGATTCGGAGAATGGCAAATCAAGTGATCAATCAGAATCTCATGAGTTCAAAAGTTCTGAAAGTACAATAAAAGAAGATATATCCAAGTATAAGTGTATTCTCCAGATATGGGCTCACAAAATAGTAATGGTGCCATTTGATATCATCATTGCTTTATTGGCTGCCTCCGGCAATGGATCATTTTCAGTCTGTGTGCCCTACCATTTGTTTTTCTTGATGCTGATGCTCGGATTTTATGCATCGGTCACCGGGATCGTCCTGTGGCCCGTCTTCCCAAAGGTGGCGAGAGGCTTTTACCTTATTGCATTTTTATGCATGCTGCTATCCCTCACCATATTCTTTGCTTCTCTTCTTCCAAGCAATCTCCGGGAGGTGCCATGGATTTGTCTTACCTTTCTTCTATGTGTAGCTTTCGGGGTGGCTGTCTATGAAGAGTGTCGATGCCCCGACCGGAAGTAGGGTTTATGGAACAAATTAAAAGCTTCCTGAGATAAGAATTTGCTAAATAAATCAATAAGTGATCTGAATTCCACAGAAAATGTTTGCAGAGAGTTATTCCGTTTACTTGCGGTACACGCATACACATGCATTAAAATATGAAGTTCATGTAGTAGCTGATTAATAATTTTCTTGCAATAATAAAATCTCTGTTGCTTCGAAATTTCAAGTGAGCTGTATTTTAAGGCAAAATTAATGGAAGATCCTATTGATGAATATTCTAATATCTACATTCTGTCTTTGACTCTTTGTTCATAGCAATAATACAGATGAATATGTAACGGGAAAACTAGATGATCACCCTCTGCTGTGTCTTCATTTTCAGTTATACATATTTTGAAAAACAAAAAGAAAGAAAGAAAGAACAAATGCATTACTTATGAATTAATTAATGAAGATGAAATGTACTTTTTAGGTTTTGTATATTTATTAATATGAAGTGTATTATCACTGACAAGTAAGCTTAAAATATAGTCAACAGAATTGGAAATATAATGTTACTATGAACGTGTGTATATATATATATATATATATATATGTGTGTGTGTGTGTGTGTGATTCAAATGAATTACGTAGTTTACTAATAACTCAATCAATTCAAAATTTATATATTTATTTCTTATATCAACAGTTCATGCTGAAATTTCATCTTCAAATTGCAGTCATTCATTATGCTATATTTATCTATGATGAAAAGCTATTAATATTACAGTACAAAAGTGAGTTATAATAAATTCAATCAAAAAACATAAAAAAAATTTTAATTAAATAAACACTTCACTATACCATCTAAAATTCGTATCAAAAAAAGAAATTTTTGTTCTCTCCTATAACTTAATTTATTTCACCCGTCTTGATGTGATTTTTGTAGCTAACCGTGCTAAAACAAATTCAAGTCCCACTACCTCCTTATGAAGTGCTGAAATAGTTTCTTATTAAACACTAATTCTCACGGCTACATTATTTACGCACCCACTCAAAAATAAATAAATAAATAATAATATTATACTTTTTAAATAATATCTCAAATGATATGTTGAATAATATTTAAATTATAAAATAATATAATAAATAATTATAAAAGTTATACTATTTTATTATTTAATAATTACTTAATATGTTATTTAAAATCAAAAAATTTAAAATTTTATTTAAAAAATATAGCATTACACGTAAGTAAATTCTCTCGTTAACTTAACACTTCTCCCTCTCTTATGCCGCAGCTTTATTTGCGGAAAATATTTTAATCTATATCAATTAATTTATAACATATATTTCTTTTTAAATTTCTGTTTTGCAATTTGATTATTAAAATCCTATTTGCATAAATAACTATATTTTGACAGAATCTTTTATGTTTGCATCAATTTCATCAATAGTTTTGGATATACACAAAGCCAACGCCCATAGAAACATGGCAATGGAGTTATGAACAAGGCAAAAGAACTTCAAAGGGAAGAAAAAGAAAACATAAAGTAATAATTTCAAAATTATTACAATCTCTTTCTACGGGAAAATTCTGAAACATCAATAAGAGTGAATAACAAAGGATGACAATATACAACGTCTGAAATCAGTGCGAGGAGTAAGATATCATTTTATTCTTGAAGTTACCTGAAAACAATTTCACGGTTAAATGTCACTTTTATACTTCCAATGCAGCTTTCAGGATCGAAATTATCTTCTTCGTGTATCAGTAAAAGGCAATCTGCCGATTAAGTTAAATTGCAGGAAGATGAAATTCGGTTAGGATTAAGAAAAAAGGTATTTTGGTGTTTAATTGAGAGAAAAATGTGTTATTGTAAGTTGAATAATTTTTGTTATGATCGTTAAAATAAAGAAATATTCTTTTTATAGGTAGAATTTAGAGCGTTTAGCCTATTATTAAAAAGTCTAATTGTTTACTCCACTCATAAATAATTTGGGCCCACAAAAGAAAACAACTCAAGCCCAAATGAAGGAAAGATGTCCAAAAATAGAGCCTATTCTTGAAAAAGGACTGAATCAAATAAAAAAAAAAAAAGAAGATTAAAATACCCCCAAAAACATGTGAAGAAGTTAGAATTATCTAACAAAGATAAAGAGTACGAGTATGCTACTTATTTTTCTTTCGATTATAATTTTATTTGAGTATGAATTCTTTTTTAAGATATCTCCTATTTACTTTTTGATTAATACTTTATTGCATGATCCTATAGTGATAAGATGATAGAGATTATCATTTTATCACAAACATGATTACATTGTAATCAATTTAAACTCTCTCATTGTATATAGACTATAATTGAAACTCTACCATGTGACACTATAAAAAAGCATGCATTATATATTTATATTCATTTAAAAAAAATATAATATTCGTTCAGAAATAGACACAGTGAGAAATACCTTGAGCAAATACATTACACAATTATATAGAGTATTATCCTCTTAATTAGGAGCACTCTCACACACCACAAGATTGTGTTGATTATATATTGACTTGAGTGTTAGAGTATTCTTTTTTGCAGAATAACGATGCTTATTTTCTTCATGGTAATTCGATACATCTTAAAGGCTTAAGACGTAATTTTCTTAAGAATTTCAAATTTGGAGCTTTCAGTGGTGTCAACTATAAAAAAATACACACAACAACAAAATGAAAAGCCAACCTTCCCAAAATACTATGGCAACCAATAATTCAAGATCAACTGAAGTAGTAATGGGTGATGGAGGCCTCGCCCCTCCCAAAAATGACTTTGGCTTTTGTAACTATGCCAAGAATCTTGGCAAAGATTCTAAAGAAATTAAAAGATTTGTGGAAGGAGAATTAGGAGCTCCACAATCATTTAGAGACCTTGGAGGCCAAAAAAAGCTAGCCAAGTGTATTACAAAGATCTTTCATTAAAGGAAAATCACAGTGGAAACCCTTAACAGTCCTCTGAAGATCTTGGAAAGAAAGAGACTGAATTTACTTAAGGAAACTGAAGATGAAGTAACAGCAAAGAAATCTACCAAGGAAGAGGAACTCAAAGCCTCAATCCTGAAAGAGATATGAGAGTTGTACAAAAATGCTCTAAAAGCTAGAATCCCAAAGGATACACTTTCTTTGGTGAGGAAAGCCAACTAGAATCCTTTCATGAAAAAGATAAGAAAAGCCAAGAGATCAAGGAAATTTATGCTGCCAAATTTCACTCTCCATGACGAGTCGGGGACCCTAAGGAACACATCTTTCAGTACAACTCTAAAATGATCATGCACAATGGCAATAAAGCCATCAAATGCATAATCTTTCACTACACCTCAAGGGAGCTACCCAAAACTGGTTCCAAAGACTAAAGGAAAATTTTCATCTCCTCATTCAAAAAGCTCACTATGGCCTTCATTGCACAATATGTCTAGAATATGAATAAAAAGAAATCACGTCATACCTATTCCTCCTAAGACAAACTAATAACGAGACAATCAAAAGCTTCCTGAATAGGTTCAATAAAGAGCTAACCGAAATAGGAAGCTATGATTTAGAGATTGCAGCACAAACCTATCGAAAAGTAATAAGGCTAACTATGGCCTATTACTAGTATTTAATTTGGAAGAATTTTACATCTTTCAAAATGTTGAGTCATAAGTTAGAGCAATAGATCTGCTAGGAAGAAAACGTAGCCTTGTTGACAAAAGAAACCTCTATGATAACCACCTAGAAGGAAAACTAGGATTCTCACAATTAAGGGCACAAAAAGAGACCTTCCAACACAGAAAAGTACTCGCAAGACAAGAGGCCTAGAATCCTTGAGCCCTTCATCTCATAAATTCCATAGTAGAGAAAATCTAGCTGAAGTCTAAAGATCAAGGATTGTTCAGAAGGCCAAGACCAATCAAAGTCCCAAATCATCAGAGAAATAAGATGAAAACATGTTCGATCTACGACAAAAAGGTGCATGAGCTGTCCACATGCTTAGCCTTAAAAAGGCGAATCAATATTTATTTTAGGATCTCTCGGGAAGAACATGAACTTTAGTGTTAAGCTTAGGATTATTTAATTAATAGTTATTGTTAATTAAATAATATATGTAACAAGTGGTCATTTATGATTAGTCTTTACTGGCTAAATGACATCCATTTAGGTTGTTAATGGGACACTTGGCTTAATTAATCGTAATTGGGCACTCGATTATGAGATATATATTTTTTAGGGGTAAAAACATTATCGTACATATTTCTTGATAAATGGTATGGAGGTCTGAATTTGAAGGATATGGACGATGCAGATGCAGTAAAGTTGAGTTTATTTTATTTTGTGCATCGTGTTTTGATCTCACGTGATGAGCGTAGTGGGATTCAAAATTTTATTCTAGGTTTAGTGGACGACCTTGATGAGTTTAATAAGTATCCATAAGGCAATATTGTATGGACTGTGATTCATAACTCACTTAAGAAAGCTGCATTCCAAAAACTTGAGAAAATAAATAGGAAATGGTTAGCCCGTCCACTAGCTTCTTAAAGTCTATCCATTGGCCAAAAACAAGATCGGTTGCACAGAGTAAGTTTGAGAGTTACAACATGTATGAATTTTTGCACGTATTTTAGTACGTCATAATTTTCTTGTACTTAACTTTTTGATCTTAATTATTTATTTATTTTCTATACGCCAAACTTATATTTTAAAAATAATTATATTAGATATGAATTTTTGAGGCAATTCCAATGTGCGAAGAGGTTTTTAGTTTACATTATAGTGATTGCATTTCTCGTATTTTGAATTAGAAGACTCGAGGGACTCCACAATTCGATGACGTTCAGAATACAATATTAGGGAATGATTTGGTATGTGTTGATATTAATGAAAAATATATTATTTATAACTTTTATTTTATTTTAAACGTAACTTATTTTATATTTATAGGTTCTTTCGGTACATCGTAAATTAGTACCAAAAGACCATGAGAAAAAAGAGGCAATTGTGCAACTGGTTAGACGTGTAGGCATTCCAAGCGAAAGTTATACTGGGGACTTACTAAATATGTCTAATTACTCCGAGAGCAAGAGCAAGCACCCCAGGGCCTATGCCCATTTCAGCAACCCTAACGATGATGTTATGGATGTGGATGGGGATGGATATGAATGGACAAACCCATAAATGTCAGCACCAGTGCCAGGAGCAACGGTATATTACTTATTTACATGATTAACTAAAGATAAATTTTCATATATTTCTAAATAAGTCATTAACTATGATTATGTTTCTTGTAGTCTGAACACTATGCATCTGTAGACCATGGCGTAACACATCAGATTGAGCAACTACGGGAGGAGATGATTAAGAGATTTAAGCGTATTAAAGTTATACTTCTGCAGAGAATGGACAAGGATAGAGATGAAATTTTTACAAGAGTTGATAAACTCCGAACCGATCTTACACAGCAGATGATGATGTGCTTTAGGCAGTCATGCTCATTTTAACAGAACGAAAGCCATAATATAGTAAGCAAAATAAATTTAAAATCGCAATAATTTTTCCTTACCTTAATTGCAGTTTGATTTATTTTAATATATACATATATTTTAGTTTAGAGAGAATACACCGACAGGCTGTCAATATGATTTTTAGCTACTGGTTATAATATACTGCCCCAGCCATTAATTGACAGTCTTGCAAGTATTGAGATCTTGCCTGCCCCGTATAAGGGAGTGAGTCCATTTGGGAGACCGTATAGGCTTGCTTGGTATTTGCACACCTCATATACAAATCTATTTCCACAAAGAATACATAAGAAGAAGAAAATTGAAATTGAAGTACAACCTCAAGCAAACATAAATCCATTGTAGCAAATAGACTCGGCTATCTTAGTTGAGTTTCAGGCCTGGATGGACAAGGATGAGGGTGTAGTCATCTTACCTGGGCTTGATGTTAACCCGGCATGGTTTCAAGAATTGCCACACAGCTGGCTGGATGACTTTGTAAGTAAAATATATATTCAATAATTTGGCAGAATAGTGATTTTATTTATTTAAATTTATACATTGACTTGACGATAATCATATGTGTTGAAATATCTCATTATAATTGTTTGTTAATGCAGCATATTAATGAGTATTTGAAGGTGATTCGGCTTAAGCAAAACTATTACACTAATGCATTGCCCCAATTGTCTACTTCTGTAGATTCGTACTTCTTTGTGAGTATTGAATTAAATTAATTATATTTTCTTATTTCATCTTTATTAATTATTCGATGGCCCTGCATTTTTAGGAGACTTTTAGACTCCTTTATGAGGAACATAAAAATGACATTTCTGGCATTATATGGAGTGATGAAGTGATGGCATATGCCCAAGACGCTAAAGAAGATTTACTCGGTGCACGTATGTGGATTGAGGTTAATAAGTAAAATATAATATTTTTTGTGAATGTTGTTATTTTTGTTTATAACTTGTAGTACTATTTGTGAGACTTATTTGAATTTTATATAGATTTATATTCCTGTCAACTACAACCAATAACATTGGGTAACGGCTGAGGTAGACATCTTGCATCGATAAATAGTGATCTACGATTCTAGCATCAAGGGATTTGCCGATGGCGTGATTGAGAATAATGTCATGCCATTATCTACGTTGTTACCCCATTACGTAGATGCTTGTAGATTTAATGAGCAACGACAAATTACACCTGACATAACCCCTTTTTAATTAGATTAAAGAATGGAATGCCACAGCAGACAGTGAATAGTAGAGATTATAGGATTTATATTTGTATGTTTATAGAGTTTCTGATGTTGTGTGGTCCCCTAGATTTTGGTCCTCAGAATGGGTCATTTTTTAGGACCAAAATGGCGATTAACTTAAGAAAATGTGCAAAAAAATAGTAAAAGAAAATTAAATGTTTGTATGTTTATAAAGTTTTTTTTAATGTATTTTATACATTTCATTGTAAATGTATAATTAGTCAAAGCATGCATTATTAACGACAATGGAAAAAAAAAACATAACAAACGTATCAATTAAACACAATCGTAACAAAGTACAAATTTACTAGTCAAATAAAGCCCATTATTACATGACTTAAAAATACAAATATAACTCATAAAGAACACATCAACTACCATGTAATGGAATTAAGTTTTGACAAGTTTATCGATTATGTTCATGCTGCTTACAGCAGCTGCATACATTCTTTGTGGAAGCCTCACCTTGTGATAGAATTCGATTCTTCCGACATCTTCTTCATTGCCGGCGTACTATAGGAGACTGGATGTCAGTAGCTCTCAACTCCTCTGGAACAAACCAATCTAATGGATGACCAACCAGATTTACTAGTTCACTGTATGCACGCAACAAAGACTCAGTCATGTAATATCGCAAACAAAGAATATGATACTAGAATCTGACCTGTCTGCATACTGCAAGTGCATAAGGACACGGTAGCTGTCGCAGATCAAACTTTCGACAACTGCATGACTTTCCCAGGATGTCCACTATTCTATTTCTTTTTCTGTCCTTAACGACAAAATAAAATTGATCTATTGCATTCGCTGTCATGCGAGCGGAATCATCATTGTGCTTCCAAATCTTGTCATGGGCCCAAGTGGTCAAGAAGTTTGACATATTTTATACAGTCTCACATCTCTCAACAAACCATCTTTGCATTAACTCTCTAATCCACTCAATTAAGGCAGTCACTGTCATGCCGCATGCTTTATTCGCAACAGCGTTAATGCTCTCTGTAATGTTGGTGGTCATGATGTCATATCTTCTGAATGCTCCCATTGATCGAGCCCATTTCGAAAAACCAACCTCCTCCTCCAAGTATCTCGTTGCCTCCGGTTTCATTTCTCGCATCTTATTAATTTCCCTCAAAAAATCAGCTACGCGATACGCCTTGGCAGTAACAAAATAGGAAGCCAAATATCCCTTCTTTTTTTTTTCTGCGCCAGTATCTTATATCGTGCTACCAAATTACACTTCAAGTGATGGATTCATACACCATGATATACATTAGGAAATACCTCTCTAATGGCCTTCTCGATACTAGCATGTCGATCAGATATAAATACAAAGTTCTCAAGATCGCCAATGACTCCTCGGAGTTTTGCCATAAACCACTTTCATGAAGCATCATTTTAAGAGTCAACAATACCCCATGCAAGTGAAAAAACATTGGTTGTTTTCATCCTTGCAAACAGCCACAAACATTGTTCTCAAGTATGCATTTTTTTAAAATGTACCATCAACTACAATAACCAGTCGAATGGAAGACTGGAACCTTCTAATACATGGTCCAAGAGCCATAAAGAAATATTTGAAGTGCTTGCAATTGTCAATCTCCAAATGTGTGATTGTACCTGGGTTCTGTTATTCCAATATATGACAGTATGCAGGAAGTAATTTATATGAACCCTTTTGAGTACCACGTATCAACACCAATGCATGCTCCTTAGACCGCCAAGCAGTAGGATAAGTTATGTCCACACCAAACTCTTCACGTATGTTTGCTTGGATTTTTTTCGGTCTATAAAGTTGACTCGCAGATGCAAACTTATTTTTTATGAATTTGCCAATAATCCGAGACTTTACTTGTCGATGATCATCACACAATCGATCTAATTGGCACACGTGACTTGACTCAATTCTACGCATAATGAAATATTTCCTTACATCTATCGACACTACACGTAATCTCCATCTGCATCTATCATCGTCATATTTTATCTCAAAACGATCTTTTATCAACCTTGACACTTTAAAGCTCCAATTACCTTTAAGTGCTAGCATACTAATAGCCTGGTGAAGTTCATCTTTGCTATCAAACAACTTTTCTACAAACATATCGCCAATTTCACTACTCGATTTCTTATCCGATATGCCAAAGTCTGATGGTGGTATTGGAGGCATAAACGCAAAGGGGTTTTCCGCTTCATAAAAATCTATTCTTCTAACTTCAACATTTAGGGAGCTTGTTGAAACATAACAATGACCATCTTCTGTTAAATCATCCCCTTCTAAATTATCAACATTTCTAACATCATCACAGTTCCCTTCCACATCCTCAACATTTCCAATGTCATCACAAGTGTAATGTGTATAGGCTGGGTTTTTATTGAATGGTATAGGAGAAATATTATAATATTCATTCGTTGTGTTTGAAGGAGCTACTGCTCGAATTGATGGAGATGTATGACTCACTTGGTTGCTACCGTTAGCTGACATAAAATGAGTATGAATCGATGGTGGATTTTGATTGAGGGACTGTACATCATCTTCATAAACGGGAACTCTAGGATCTATTGTTACACATAAAGGATAGTACGATCTTCTATTGGTGCTAAAAAAAAATCAAACATTATTTTCTAATCTCAATAAGTTTTAACTTATACCTCGTTGCATCAATTTTGATTTTCAAAGTCACCTTACAGTTCACATTGTCGATTCGCAAGGTATAACATACTGCATTTAAAATATCTTCAAAATTAATATCTTTCGGAACCAAAATTCCAAAATTACTATAATCAACATAACTTTCTTCCTCATTACTAAAACTCTCTCACTTTCTTCCAAAATAAATAACAATTACATCATATTCCATAGGATCTGAAATGACAATTATTAAAATTATTTAAAAATAAAAAAAAATGAAAATTATGCGCAATTACGCACATTGCGGGGCTATCTTGAGATGGTCCCGCGGCGAGCACAATGTGCACATCTCGGGGCACATCTCGGGCCTGAGATGCCTAAATTAACGATTGCCGCACTGGCCGCCATCTGATTTTTGCCAAACACACTAAAAATCTTAGTTTTGGCCAAATTTTAACGTCTTTTACACCATTGTAACTCATTTTTCACATTTACTTAATCAATAATACCTATTTTTAACTTTAACTGTAAGTTGTATCTAATTTCTAATTAAAATTAATTTTTTTTAAAAGTTTAAAAAACTTACAAGATTTGACTATTTTCTTGATTTGAAGTGATAAATATACTCAGTAACACTCGATTTTTACAACAATTTCAAAAATATTTCGTTATCAATATAATTCTTAGTTCGATAAAAAAAAAAGAAAGGAAGTTTATATTTTTGATATTAGGACAAATGTGTCTAAAAATAAAAAATTTAGTTAATAAAATATAATTAATTTAAATATGATTAAAAATAATAAAAAAAAATAAGAGAATTATTTACAAAATTTTCCCTTTGATTTAGTGGTGTGTGTCTCGGCTAGGTTCCTGAGTTCCAGAGTTCATCCATAGTTCAAATCTTGGAATGCCCCCTAACGTTTTTAATAAATAGAGTTGGGGCATTTCGATTTTTCATAAATAAAGTTGGGGTATTTTGATTTTTTATAAATAAATAAAGATGATTCTGTAATAAATAAAGAAATGGTATCCAATAAATAGAGTTGCTGCATTTTGAATTTTCATAAATAAATAAGGGTGATTTTATAAAAAAAAAATAAAAATAGTATCCATTAATAGATACAGAGTCTTTTAAATAGTTTTAAAATTAAGAAAGTGCTTAAATTAATTAAGCTAAATAAAAGGAGTCTAGCATCTCTTTCCTTTGAATAATGCTACACTTAGCATTACTTTTTAGTTTTGGATTCTCACTCGAAGTACGACGTCTTTTACAAGTAAAGAGATGGGAACTCATTATTTACTTTCTTTGTTTTTGTAATTTTCCATTTACCCTCATCCTCATGTTGTTTTAAGATGCCTCTTTATCCCTTAAAAAAAAAGGTAAATTATTAATATTAACGTTATAAATCAGTAAAAGGTCTCTTACAAGTTAAGATTAATTCATCTTGTTATAATTATTTTTTCTTAATTACCAATTATAAACCTATACTCGCATTGAAAACTTACATTAAAAAAGAATCCATATCCTGTTATAAAAAAAAAAAAAGAAAAAAAGGTAAAAGGTTTAACGATTGATGATAATTGAAAATGAATAGAAAATTATAGACGACTTTCTTATTCATTTATTTATAAAAAAAAATTTATTGTTATAAAAATTTTCTATTAAATGTTAATTATTATTATTTTTTTATTAATTTATCTTTACATTGATGACATTATTTTTTTTCATAAATTAATATTGTAATTTAAAAAAAAATTAACATTAAAATAATAAAAATTATAACATATTTATGTTACGATAGAATGATAAATATTTTGATTATTTTATTTTTATTTTTTTTGTTTTATATTTTAAAATTTTATTCATTAATTATTTTTTTAAATACATTAATATTTAATACTTTTAAAAAAGAATAAATATATTATAATTTTATTATTATTAAGTTTTAGTAATTTTGTTTAAAAATATTAAACTATAACATATTTATTCTTTTCTAATGAGTATTAAATATTAATATATTTAAAAATATTAAATATTACTAAAAATATAAAATAAAAATAAAAATATCTAAAATGTTCATTCTTCTACTATAACATAAATGTGTTATGAATTTTATTATTAGAGTATTTCATTTAATTGCTTAATATTTTTTTAATAATAATAAGAACTAAAAAAATAATTATTAGACTCCTTTAATTTAATTTAATTATCTAAACACCCCTTTAATTTCAAAAGTATTTAAAAAATCCCTTTAATAGCCTAAACACCCTTTACTCTTATTTCTTAATTTTTTTAATTAAAAAAAAAACTCCACGTCATCATTTTCTTCATCTTCATCAATTTTTCTCTCCTGTGTAGCACATCACATCATCACCATTTTCATCTTCATCTATTTTTCACATGCAGCATATCAGCTTTATGATTTTCTGGAAAGTTTACTGAAAAATTGCTTCAGCATCATGAGAAACCATTTGAGGAGGATGTAAACAGTCCCCCAGCATCGCGATTGTCAGACAATTTAGAGGGCTTCCATGGAAACTTATTGAGTACTTGTTTGAATCATAACTTAAAACAAAAAATCTACTCTCATAAACTTTAACAATCCAGTAATAAGCACCAATGATAGAAACGGGCACAAATCTTCTGCACCATCATGAAACAATACCCATCTTCACTAAATCTATAAATGTTCCAATCCAACCAAAGTAAAAAGTCCTTGCTTATCTGAATAAAAACATCAAACCCACTTCATAAATTAGAAGTTCTAAAACAATAAAAACCGTAATGTGCAAGAGACTATGGGAAAACAATAAGAAATGAATAATATTCAAAATAATAAGAAAATAATTGATCGCAGCCCAAAATTAATTTCAAGAGAGTTATTGAAGTTATATAAGGAGAACATATAGCACATTATATAAGCAAAGTAGAAAAGAGATGTGTACAGTTCATGTCTGCCTTAATAATGATGAGAATATAAAAAGAGAAGGATCTAAAATGAATGTACTATCAAATTTGGGCGGGAAAGAAGAAAAATATTTTATGCTAGACGAACGTTAATAAGGTTGATGTGAAAAATGGAGTTTGAAATTACTTATTTCTTTTTTTTTTTTTTTTTTTGGGGACAAAACCTTAGCTCTCGGTTTGTATAAATTAAGCCTCTTCTTGATCCTGATATGATAAGAGACCCAAACCAATATTACCATCAAGTTAATATTGCAAATAGGTAGAATTTGTTTTTTGTTCTTCTTTTTATTGATCTATTCATTGAAAAGAACTAAATATTTATATTTATATTTAAATTATTTGTTTATTTTTTTAATATTTTGAATATAGATTAAAAACTAACTTAAAGCTAATAATTTCTATTAAATTAAAGAATATTTAAATTTATATTAAAACAATACTAATATGATTTTAATCTTAATTTTTTTATGATGGATATATATATATATTTTTTGAAGTTGTAAGTGCTTTTAATAAAAAACATTAATTTACAAAATAATAAGTACGTACTTATGAGTAATTGATAAGAAATAAATTAGATGAGTTTCATATATATAATATATATATATATATATATATATAGAGAGAGAGAGAGAGAGAGAGAGAGAGAGAGAGAGAGAGAGAGAGATGTATGTAATATATTAAATAAATAAGAATATTTTTTTAACAGAAAGTTGATAATTTCATTCATAATTTTTACATTGAATTAAAAAATAAAAAGGGTTTTTAATTAAATTAAAATTCACTCAAAATAACCTTATATTATTTGAATATGCTAAATTAAGTCATATTCAATATTAAGTCAAAAAATATAAATAAATACTAAATCTTGGCAAACAAAATATTTATGCATGACTAGTTAATGGGAAATTGACACTTTAGTCATTATGTTTTTATTGAATTATCCATAACGTCTCAAATTTTTTTAAATTATCCCTATTAGTCCTTATCATCCAAAAATTACCGTTAAGTAGAAATTATTGAGGGTATTGTTGTTAAATAGTATATTATGTTTTAATAGAAAAAAAAACATTTGAACTCCCGTAATTTTCAAAAAATGGATATGTAGACTATTATAATTCAAAATTTTTATTTACATCCCTATCAAGTGACAAAAATTGTTAAAATTAACACCTAAATGGTAAAAATTGAAAAATACCCCATTGATCGAGAGTTAATTAACTAAGTTAACACCTGTCAAATGCTAGTCAACGCCGGTCAACAATCAATCAATGGTCAATCAACACTGGTCATTGGTCAATTAATATTGGTCAACGATCGGCCAACAGCCGATTAATAGTCATCTGTCAAATTTAGTCAACGGTAGTCAACACTGATCATTGCCTTTTTCTTGAATAGTTAATTAAAAATAATATTTTTAATAAATTTTTAATTATATACATAAATAAAAAATTATAGTAGTTTAATTGATTAAAGTGTTTATTATTATACTAACGGTCAAAAGTTCGAATTTCATTTTGAATTTATATTTTTTTTTCAACCATAAAGGAGGACATAATGGTAATTTCATCAATTTTAATATAAATTTTATTAAAATTAATAATTTTTGTCACCTAATAAAATGTAAATAAAATTTTTAAAATTATAAAAGTTTGTATGTGCTTTTTTTAAATTACGGGGTTTAAATATCTTTTTTTAATTTTAATTAATAAAGATTATTTTAATGGAGATGGGACAAGTCAAAATCAAGGTCTAGAGTAGGTTAGTATAAATTGGAGCCAATTTCAAAAGTTACAACAGTAGGCATCTTTTTGTCTACCAAAGAATAAAAACAATACATTGAGTACGTGAAAAGAAAAACCCATTTTACCAAGGGAGAAAGTTGGTTGTAGATGGTGTAAACAAGGGAGTGAAAAGAGTTTTAATGTGGTTTTGAAATGGGTTTAGTTGAGTGTGAAAATGGTGAAAACAAGAGATTTATAAGAGTTTTATTGTAATTTCAAAATGGATGAATTGGGTTTATTTTAGTATAAAAATAGCGAGAATAGGGGGATAAAAATGGGGTTCATTATGGTTTTGAAGTGGGCATAAATTGAATATTTAGTTAATCTAAAGATGGTGTTAATAGAGTTCATAAATTGGTGTTAATGTTAGCATGGGTATAAATCATGTATTTGGTTGATCATTGTGGTTTGAAAATGCATATGAATTAGGTTAATTTGTCTTTATTCTATTCTAAACATGGTGTTAATGTGGTATAAAATTAGGTTTTTTTTATTTTGATAATTTTGTGAATAACGAATTAAATTGGTTATTTTATGACAAAAATTTTTTGTTGTGGGATTAATATTTGGTGTTATGTATTTCACGCAGATAGGAGAGTAACATATTAAAGTTGATTTATGTGAGATGAAAGTGAATATTTATAATTGTAACATAAATTATATCAGTTGGATAGGTCTAATCAATGATTTGATAAAGACAACATTTCAAAGAAACAAGTATGATGATAAGAGGTTTAATTTCACTAGATTTGTGTTATAGTCTGGTACAAAGGTTAAGATTACATCGAACATAGAATTATTAAATTTTATTACAAAGAGAAAAGGGAGAAAGTCATAAATTTAAAATAAAACTATTTCTTGAAAACTGAACCAACCCTATTCTCCAAAAGCGGCATAAATATCCCTAAACAACAACACCAATAGAACTAGCCCCATTTACCAAAAATCGCATAACAATCCCCAAACACCTCTACAGCAGAACCAACCCTTGAAAACATAATTAGCCCCACTAATGACAATCAACAGAACTAACCTCACACAACCCTAGCAACAAAACTATCCTAGCAAAAGAGAACTAATCGTACAAAACATGAACAAGCCATTACAAATACAAACCTGTCAAATGGTGATTTTTGAAACCTATTAGATGATATTGATGCAAACCTATAAGTTTATAATGCTATAAACTTGTCAATTGATGATGCTTTTAGTGAAGACTCCATTGACTGAACAAATGATGATATTGGAGATGTATTAGATAATAGCAGTGAAATTGATGGAGACTTTATCATTCAACTTAGTAATAACTAGGATGTTATGAAAGATAATCAATTGTCTGACTGTGGAAGTGTTAATGATGTAATAGTCCTTAATAGTGATGAAGAATAAGAAAATGTGGTAGATATGATGGCTAGAGATTAGGGATTAAAATTTACAGGAGAGTAAGTGATAAGGAGGTGTATTTCAAAATTGATCAAATGTTTATAAGTGTAAAGGAGTTTATAAATACATTGAAAGATCATGAAATCCAAGAAGGTGTAGTTCTATATAGAATAAACAATGATAACCTTAGAGGTTTGCAAAGTGTTCATTGAGAAATTGTGAATGTAGAATTCATACTTTAGTCTTAATAGACAAGAAAAGTTTCAAAATGAAAAGTTTAAAGAATGATCATACCTATTTGAAAGTTTACAAGAACCCTAAAATTACCAGCATATGGGTGGCACAATTATTTCAGAGCATTAACAATGACCTTTTAATCAGCTCATTTACCATGGCTGCTAAGCTGCATAAAGGGTTTGGCACATCCACTACAAGAAAAAGTATGTATATGTTAACGTGTTTTGAGATGTATGTATATGATTGTGTATATGTTGAAAAAATTAAATACATGTATTATATACATATGTAATCTAAATCATTAATAGCTTAAGATTACAAATACTTACCTATGAAGAAATTTGGTGAAGATTTCAAATTTTTGGATAATTTCAAGCTCTAAACCTTGAGCTCACTTTGAAGTGAATTCTTGTACAATACTAGTTCACAACAATCCAATAAAATTATGAATCTAGTATGGTAGCAACCAAATTTTTATTTCTTAAAAGAAAAATAAGATGAATTAGTTTTTGTTTCTCTCTATTTCTTCTCACAACCCTTTGCTTTGAATAATAGCTTTTCAAAACAAAACTCTCTTTGTTAATTCAATTCATTTCTAATTGATATCATTTCATTCCCTTAGGTAACAAAAAAACTGAATTTTTTTTCATTTTAGTGCTCTAAGCACTTTATAAGTTCTTTTCCATTATTGATCAAGTGGCCAACTAATTTTAGTGGCAATTTTTCAATGGTCCAAAACAATACACCATTAACTTTTCAATTGGAATATATGGCCGACCAAAGATTACATTAAATTAGGTATATGTTTTTCATCAAATTAAAATAACAAACAAATATATATATTATTCATTTAAATAATATTTATTCAATTATTTAAAAAAATATATTTGAATAATTAATTTTACCTTATTTAATTTTACTAATAAGGTTAACGGGTAAATTCATGGTAAAATAATTCATAGATTAAAATCGTGACACTTGTCAACATCTTATTAGTTAACAACTCTTGTTAACTAATTAAGTGATGTACTTAACATTTAAGTCTAGACAAGTACACAACCTGAGGGGCCTTGAAATATATTTTTGGTTTGCTAAAATTTCTAGAATGGAACTGTTCAATCCAAAAATACTGCCCCAATGTACAACGAGTATACTTTATTTTGTGAGACTCTCCAGGTTCATTCCCAGTTTGTCATATAGAACTCCTCTATACATCTATGAACTATGCCTTACACACACGTTGCGATATTATAAAGTGATGCGTTAGACCATACAAGTTAAAGTTATAACATATCCGTATAATACCTCTATCATTTATATCCAAGTAGAGTAGAGATATAGATCAACTCCTTCAAATCTCCATATGCTCGACTGTAAAATTATCTCCAGATTTGTATTTTAATAAATAATATCCGCAAATACTTTTGTGATATTATTTATCCCCAAAGTAAAACTCTTTTTCTGGGTATTACTGCTTATGGCCATAAGACTTTCTAAAATACAATCTTAGAGCATCATAATATCTTACTCACCAAAATGAGCTGATGGATCTCATATTTACTCACACCAAACTCTATGAGCGTCAGACCATACCCAGCGACACCTAGTGGCAAGAATATGAAAGGTTTCTGACATGTGTGAAACAAAAGTATGATGGATCACATACAAGCCCGCAATGGCACTCGAGTTAAAGGTCACAAATACTACTTAACTCAAAACATTCTCCATTGACGGCTTTATAGAATGTCTATTAGAGGTCTTAATGAGTCTGTTCAATACCCAGTCCTTACTGAATACCTGTATCTCTCTACGAGCTTCCACTGAACTTATTGTCTGCAAAGACTAACCATCTAGATATAGATATACACTAATCTATATATATTTAATAAGGCTTTCACTGACAGACCTGCATTAGCGAAGATAAATCAAAAATATAGTATTTGAGAACATATTGCATAATAACATTTTCTAGCACCATTTGTAACTCTTTACAATTATGTCATTACTAATATATTCTCAGGTTTTTATCCTATTTCAGATAAGGCTCTAACTCTTTAGATTTCGCTGGCTCTTATAACCTTCTAACTCTTATTAGTGCTAACTCTTAGAATTTATAACTCTCAACATTGCTAATTCTTAGCGCTAATCTGAACTTCTTTAGACCAAATCTGAACTCTTTTAGATCATACAATATCTAAAATGTTACAAGTATCTTACTATATTTAAAATATAATTAGCGATTTAATGAAATAATAATAGTATAAATATTAAATAAATATTCATACATAAAAGAGATAGCATGTAAGCACAAATTTTAACAGTATAGAGAGCTAAGAAGAAAGTGTTAAGGTTGACTAACTATAATTTTTTTCCAAATCCTATACATTTCTCCCTCATTATACTAATATAATTTCTATCACCAACAATAGGGCCACGGTGAAGATTATAGAAAAGCTATGTAATGATAGAGTGTTGGCCTAGACAACTTTAAAGATTTTGATGATTCCAAACAATAGAGAAAACATTGTTTATAAACTAAAGTGCAAAGTTTTAAAAGTTTCAAAAAAAGGAAGTAGTTTATGATCTTCATATCATTTGAAAAGAAAAGAAATATCCATATTTGTCTTAAAATTATTCTATCTACTCTTTAAAAAGTTTAAATTGCAAGGGTTTGATTAAACCCAAAATCAATCTTCGTAAATGTCTAGTTAGTATTTGATAAAACCAATATACTGTAAGGGTTTTATTAGTACTTGAAAAACTAATCAGGGTGGTGTGATTAGTACTTGCAATTTGTTAAGATTTGATTAACACCTGAAAAGTTAATCAAAGGGTCTTGAAAGATAGACCGAACTAGTGGAATCCTCAAGCATGGTTAGCTTTAAGGCATGAACGTAAGCTGGGATAAATGCTGAATCACGTAAAAATCTGATGTTAGCTTTCAATTTCCCTACTCTTTTATTTATTGCATTTACCCGTGCTTTAATTTATTTATATTATTAGTAAGTGCTTTATTTTTTAATACCCAATTCATCCCCACTTAGGTTACACATCTAGAATTTTTAATTGGTATTAGAGCCTCGTACTCTAGAAAAGACTTAATGGTTTTATAGTCATCTATGGCAACCATTAATGGACCTAGTATATATAAAGGTTAATCCACTAATAAACCTTCATTTTTTTGACGAAAATGACTATAACTATTGAAAAATTAGGATGAGAACTTATTTGCAAGCCTTCAATTATGATCTTTGAATTATTGTTCAAAACGATCCTCATGTGCCCATGAAAACTAATAAAAAATGCTGGCTTATTCCCAAACTAAAAAATGAGTGGAATAAAATGGATTTTAGAAATGCTTCTTTAAATGCAAAAGTCATGAACCATTTATTTTATGCATTAGATAAAGTGTATTCAATAAAATTTGCAATTACAATTATGCACATGAAATTTGGAGTACATTAGAAGCACTATATGAGAAAAATGAAGCTAAGAAGAAGAAAGTAATGATGGCATCAACTTCAACATGAGATGATTATTCGTCAGAAGATAATGAAGAAGAACAACCAATCTTGTACTTATGACTATCAACGATAACAAATCCTATAGTAATGTAAGTGATTATGAACCTTCTATTGAAGAGTTTTATTTATAATTTATTGAAGAAACAAAAACAATAAAAAAAAAATTGTTGCAAGAAAAAATTAAAAGTCTAAAATTGGAAAATGATGATTTACAAAAAGACTATCAAATTTTGAAAGAGAAATTGCATAAAGAAAAGAATTTGTTGCAAGAAGAAATTAAAGATCTAAAATTAAAAATAGATAAATTACAAAAAGAAAATCAAAATTTAAAAGATGAAAAAGAAAATCTTATGAAAAAAAACTAATGATTAGAATGAAATTATTTTCAAATTTACGAATAGACAAAAGAATTTCGATGAGATGACTTATGTTAAAACACGCGGTTTTGACAAATGTAATTTGATATACAAACCAATTCTAAAACAAAACTTTTTTAAATCCTACTTTGCTAAATCCTCCTTAAATATGATAATTTTTCTCTTTATTATTATTGTAATAAAAATGGACATAAAGTTTTTAATTATGCTATTAGAAAATTTGGAAGAAAACAAATTTGAATTTCAAAAGAAACAATTACTAATATTGGAGGACCTAAAAACATATTGGATACCTTTATACATAACTTGATTTTATTTTATAGGTATCAACATCAAGATATATAAGAGACATTTAGTATTAAAAAATTATGAAATATTGTAATGCATGTATTTAATTTTATATTTGTCTCAATCATATCATAACTTGATGCATGTATTAAAAAGGCAATTTTTTGTGTGATACACTTAAGGAGAGTGATGAACACTTGAAATTATACATTTTATAAAAGTTTTACATCATTGTTTTGTATTACTAGTATATTTAATTTTCTTAACTTAAGTATGTTTACAATATTGTACTTAATTATCTTTTAACTATTTTGTGATAGATTCAATAAAATAGGCATAACTTTCTACCTAAAAATCCAATTAGAATAATTCTTGATCCCGTGAAGATCTAACTCAATGGGATAACATATTGTGTTTTACAAAGTATTTGAAATTCGAGTGTTTAGAGGATTAAAAATGTCTTAGAATAGAACTAATCTGTAGTATGAGCCAAGTTTGAACAGTCATCAGTATTTGGCTCATAACTATAGTAATACGTATCTAATATGTATGAGACAACTCAATTTGGAAATATAAGAGACTTATCTACAACTTTGATGTTTTGAGTGACAACTAATTCGAATACATCAATTCTAAATTGGATAATTAAGTGGGTGCCTTAGTGATAATCAATTCAAATTATTTTGCCACCATTCTTGACTTTCATCATCCAAGTGATTCCCTCCTAATTTATCTCGATTTATCCATATTTTTCTATAAATAGGTAGCTTGTTTATGTTTAAAGCATGTATTAGAACGTTAGAATTTAGTTCAAAATACTTGTCCTTTGTATTATCTCTTTATAATATTATTTCTCTTGTTTATTATAAAGTCATGTTATTTCTTCTTCCATTTCCTTTCTTTTTCTTTAGTTTTATTGTTTCCAAATAATTTTCTTTATGCTAAGGTGAAAGGGTGAAACTCTTAACAAGGTAATAAGATATGTTTAACACTTATTCATGAATTTAATACTTCATTCTTAAGTTATGCAAATTTATATATAATGTATTTATTTTGTTTGTAGAATTAATACATTTTCTTCTAAAATGGTGATTCTTGATTTATTATTGACAAACTTTATACTTGTCACAATAAATTCTTGAAACCATTTACAAGATTTGGTGTATATACTCTTTCTTGTAAAGTGGAGTCTTGATTTATTGTAGACAAATATAAATATTGGTATAATAAATAATTGAACCCATTTATAAGATTTGGTGTATAATAATTAAAAGAAATAAATACTAATCAATATATAAATGATAATGAACTTTAATTGTTATATTTTCTGGTTGAAACCTCCTTTGTGTGAGGATTCTAATTGAATTATAAAAAGAGTTAAATATATTCTTACTTCTTATGCCAAGAGTGGATCCCCCTAACCTTAACTTTTATTTGAATTAGTTAATTAAATTAATATTTACAAACATCTTATATACTGCATTAATTATCTTTAAAGTGTTTATAATTTGTAATTTAATTCTACTTTCCTATAGATCGACCCCGTTCTCATCGGGTTATTTATTACTTCGACAATTCTGCACTTGGGAATAAACTCCTATATTCTGGACATGTCAATTATTTGGCGCCATTGCTGAGAAAGTGAAATTAACATTATTTCTTTTGTTTTTTGTTTGTTTATTTTATGTTCATAGAAGGTTGAGCCTCCTAACGTGCTTTATTTTATTTATTATTCACTTTTTATTTTTATAGAAGGCTAAGCCTCCTAACTTATTTTAGTGTATTTATTATTTTTATTTTTTATTTTCGTGAAAGGCCGAGCTTCCTAACTTGCTTTACTTTATTTATTATTCTGTTTTTATTTTCATGGAAGGTTGAGCCTCCTACTCTTTATTTATTAACTTTTTATTATATAATCTAACATTACTAATCTAACTTTTAATTATTTATCTTTATTTTACTTTTAATTTTGCCTATTTTATTTACTTGTATTTAATATTTTTTTCTCTTATTTGTATTATTTATTGTTATTGTATTTTATTTTATTTATGAGCGGTTGGTTTCGAGATCCTAATTCTCATTATTTAGTGAAAGGTAATTTCGGAGCTTCCTTTGATAATTTGTTAGATTCTCCTTCATCTTCTCATTCTTCACCAATTAACACCATGACCGAAAATCAAATTAAGGGACTCATAGACCCAGGGAACAATCAGTTCCAACATAATGACCATAACCGACCTAGGACACTTAGAGACTATATGAACTCTACACGAACCGGTGCACCATCATGCTTAATTTTTTCTCCGGATGCAACTCTTTTTAATTTTAAGTCAGACATTATCCAACTTTTACCCACTTTTCATGGCTTAGATTCAGAGAACCCTTATCTACATCTAAGAGAATTTGAAGAAGTGTGTAAAACGTATAATGACCAAAATTATAGCATGAACACAATTCGACTTAAGCTTTTCCCTTTTTCTTTAAAAGATAAAGCTAAAACATGACTACAAAATCTTAGGGCATGATCCATTTCTTTATGGGATGAGATGTAACAATAATTCATGAAAACGCTTTTTCCTTCCCATAGAACAAATTCTTTCAAAAGAAAAATCACCACTTTTGCCCAAAAACCAGGAGAGACCTTTTCCCAATGTTTGGAAAGGTATAAAGAATTACTTAATACCTGTCCCCATTATAGCTTTGAAACATGGAGACTAGTCTCAAATTTCTATAAGGGCTTAACACCCCAAGTTAGGCAAATGGTAGAAATGATGTGTAATAGAACATTTGAGGACAAAGACCCAGAAGAGGCAATGAACTATCTTGACTTACTAGCAGAAAATGCTCAAAATTGGGACATTACTGGTACCTGTGAGGTACCTAACAAAAATTAAACCACTATATCTAGTGGGGGTATTTATCATCTTAGGAAGATCATGACCTTCAAGCCAAATTAGCATCCCTTACTAGAAAAGTTGAAACCGTAGAAATGAAAAAGAGTGGTCAAATAAAATCTGTTCAAGAAATTGTGTGTCATATTTGTGAAACTTATAATCACTTTACCAATTATTGCCCAACTTTGCCTGCATTTAGGAAATGTCTCCATGAACAAGCCAATGTTCTAAACACGTTCAAACGGTCAAATAATAATCTATATTCACAAAACTATAATCTTGGATGGTGAAATCACCCAAATTTTAGTTGGAGGAGTAACACTCAAGCACAGGCTTCACAACCACCTTTCCAACCACACCAAAATTTTTAAAATTATCAAGGTTATGCACCATATGTCCCACCTCTTAGGAAAAATCTTAAAGAAACATTGCATACATTTATTAAAAAGCAAGAGTCTGTTAATTCTCAAAATGCAAACATTTGTTAATTTGAAAGATACTCTTGCTAAATTTGCATCTGCACTGAACATTCATGAGAAAGGAAAATTTGCTTCTCAACCACAACCAAACCTCAAAGGACAACATAACTCAAATGTATGTAGTTCAGAAAGCCAACACATAGATTAAGTTAAAGTAGTTATCACTCTTCGAAGTGGTAAAATTGTTGAAAAAGAAATTCTTGAACCTCATGAGAGCAATGAATCAATCTCTAAGGATAAGAAAAGTGTTGAACCTATACTTAATGAAACAAAACACCAATCTCTCACCTCTAGCTCCATTTCCTCATGCATTACGTAATACTAAGAATATGAATTACAATCCTGAAAATTTTAAAATCTTCAAACAGGTAAAAGTTAATATTCCTTTACTGAATGCTATTAAACAGGTTCCCTCTTATGCAAACTTTTTGAAAGATTTATGCACAGAAAAATGAAAACTGAATGTGAAAAAGAAAGCATTTTTGTTGAACAAGTAAGTGCCATTCTTCAGAACAATAATGCTTTGAAATATAAAAACCCTGGTTATCCTACAATTTCATGTATTATTGGAAGTCATAAAATTGAACAAGTTTTACTTGATCTTGTTGCTAGTGTGAATTTACTGTCATATTCAGTTTATCAACAGCTCAATCTCGGTGAGTTAAAATTAACTTTTGTAACTCTTTTTCTTGCCGATAAATCAATAAAAATAGCAAGAGAAACAGTGGAAGATGTTTTAGTTCAAGTTGATAAATTTATAAATCTTGTGGATTTTATTATGTTGGACACAGAACCTGTTAAAGGATGTAATCCGATACCAGTTATTTTGGGTCGTCCATTTTTAGCAAGTTCTAACGCTTTGATTAATTGCAGAAATAGTGTAATGAAGCTTTCATTTGGAAACATGATACTTAAGCTCAATGTTTTCAATATGTGTAAGCAACCATATGAAGGGGAGGATGAAAGTGATGAAAGCGATATGATTGAAACGATTATGGAGGATCATATTCAAAAAAGGGAGTTTTACCGATCCCTTAGAAATGTGTTTAATAAATTCATTTGAGTCAAATATACAATTAGATCCTGAAATCTCTGACATATGTTCTTGACTTGACTGTGCATAGGTGATTGAAAATAAAGGATGAAAATCAAAGTTTGAAGAATTGAGAGAAAATGAGAATAAACAGAACAAAATTTTAAAGTTAGAGTTAAAACCTCTGCCTAAAGGATTGAAATATACATTTCTCTGAGAGAAACAAACTTACTCGGTGGTAATCTCTTCTACACTCACAAACGAACAAGAAGATAAGTTGATTAAATTATTAAAAATGCATAAAAATGCAATTAGGTGGACTTTAAAAGACATAAATGGTACTAATCCTTTAATTTGCACACATAGAATACACCCAGAGGATAATGCCAAAACTTTTTAACAACCTCAAAGGAGATTAAATCAACATATAAAAGAGGTAGTGAGAGCTGAAGTTCTCAAATTACTTAAAGTATGAATCATTTGTCCTATTTCAGATAGTAAATGGGTTAGTCCTACTCAGGTAGTACCAAAACAATCTGGAATTACAGTCATTGAAAATGAAAAAGGTGAGTTAATACCAACTCGAGTCTCGTCTAGTTAGAGGATGTGCATAGATTATAGAAAGTTGAACTCGGCCATTAGAAAAGACCATTTTTCTTTACTATTCCTTGATCAAATTATAGAAAGAGTAGCAGGACATCCTTACTATTATTTTCTAGATGGTTATTCTAGCTATTATCAAATTTCCATAGCATTAGAGGACTAAGAAAAAACTACATTCACAAGCCCCTTTAGGACCTTTGCTTTTAAAAGAATGCCTTTTGGATTTTGTAATACCCCAGCAACATTTCAGAGATGTATGTTAAGCATTTGTAGTGAAATGATTGAGCATCATTTAAAAGTTTTCAAGGATGATTTAACTGTGTTTGAAAATTCTTTTGATAACTGTCTTGAAAACTTAAAAAAGGTCTTAAAAAAATGTGAAGAAAAGAGTCATGTGTTGAATTAGGAAAAGTGTCATTACATGATTACTTCTAGAATTATTTTGGGATATGTAGTGTCTTCTAAAGGAATTAAAGTGGATAAGGCAAAATTCGAACTCATTACGCATTTTTCTCCACAAAAAATAGTCAGAAAAGTTTGATCCTTTTTAGGACATGCTGGATTCTATAGGAGATTCATAAAAAACTTTAGTGCTATATCTAAACCTCTTTGTAACCTCTTAGCAAAAGATGTATCATTTGAGTAGACTCAAGAGTGTCAAAATTCATTTGAAAAATTAATTGGCCTCTTAACATCTGCTCCTATCATACAATCTCCTGAATGGTTTTTACCTTTTGAGCTCATATGTGATGCTAGTGACTACGCTGTTGGTGTTGTATTGGGATAAAGAAAGGAAGGTAAATCCTATGTAATTTATTACGCAAGTAGAACTTTAAACAGTGCACAAATAAATTACATAACAACTGAAAAAGAACTACTTGCTGTAATATTTGCATTAGACAAATTTCGTTCTTACTTAATTAGTTCTTTAACTGTTGTATTTACTGACCATACTATTGTAAGGTACTTAATGTCAAAACAGGATGTAAAACCAAGACTGATTCGATGGATTCTATTGCTTCAAGAATTTATTACCACTATCAAGGATAAGAAGGGAGCTAAGAATGTTGTTGTAGATCCCTTATCAAGACTCACACCAGATTCATCAACAGAAATAACACCTATTAATGATTTTTTTCTCGATGAATTTTTATTTTCTACTGTTACAATGCATTGGTATACTAATATTGTTAATTTTCTTGTAATATGAAAAATGCCACCTCAATGGAATGCTCAAGATAAAAGCAAATTTTTAACTGAAGTAAGAAAGTTTTATTGGGATGATCCTTATCTCTTCAAATATTGTCTTGATCAAATATTTCGAAGATGCATACCCGACAATTAGGTAAGTAAAGTTATTAAATTTTGTCATTTTGAAGTATGTGAGGGACATTTCTTATAAAAAAAAACAGCTGCAAAAATCTTGCAGTGTGAATTTTATTGGCCCACGTTATTTAAAGATACATATGCATTTTGTATAACGTGTGAAAATTATCAAAAGTTGGGATCAATTTTAAAACGAAACATGATGTCTTTAAACCCCATTCTTGTTATTAAAATCTTTAATTATTGGGGGATAGATTTCATTGGACCATTTTCGTTATCATTTGGATTTACGTATATCTTAGTTGCAGTAGATTATGTCTCAAAATGGATTGAAGCTATTCCATGTCAAAATAATGACCAGAAAACAGTCATGAAATTTTTGAAAGAAAATATCTTAAGTCGACTTGGAATTCCTCGAGCATTATAAGTGATGGGGGTAAGTATTTTTGTAATAAACCATTTGAAACATTAATGAAAAAATATAGTATTACTCATAAAGTTGCCACCCCTTATCATCTCCAGACAAGTGGACAAGTTGAATTAGCAAATAGGGAGATAAAATAAATTTTAGAAAACATTGTAAACCCAAATCACAAAGATTGGTCTTTAAGACTAAATGATGCACTGTGGGCTTATAGAACTACTTTTAAAACTTCATTGGGTATGTCTCTTTATAAGATAGTTTATGAAAAACCTTGTCACTTACCTGTGAAACTTTAGCATAAAGCCTACTGGGCCATTAAAACTTTCAATGCAAATCTTGATTCTGCTTGACACATACGTAAATTATAAATAAATGAACTTGAAGAATTGAGAAATGATGTATATGAGAATTCAAAAATTCATAAAGCTAAAATTAAAACTTTTCATGATAAAAAAATTCAGAGAAAAATATTTGACACTGATAAGAAGGTTTTGCTTTATAATTCTCAACTACACATATTTCCTGAAAAATTAAGATCAAGATGGAGTAGCTCTTTTATTGTGAAACATGTGTACCCTTATGAAACAATTGACATTAAAAATCTTATAAATGGGAATGTGTTTAAGGTAAATGGGCAAAGACTCAAGCCGTTTCTAGAAAACTAAACTTTTCATGAAGAATTTGTGTCCCTGTTAAACTTTTGTTACGAGACCAATTAATCTTTGTTATATATATGTTTATTTTTCTTCTAACTTTTTATTTATTTTTTTAACTTGTAGGTTAATTTAGTATTTTTGTTAAAGTTTTATTTTGCACCCCCGTTAAGTGGCAAATAATGGTACTTTGTAATATTTCAAGTCGATTTTGTCAGTTTCTCATAATTACTGATATCTTCTCTTCTTCTCCTTTTTTTTTAAAAAAAGTGGATGACATTCTAAAAATTTTAAAAAAACGTTTTGCATCATTGTCTCAAAATTGCTTGAAGAAAATTTACCAAGCAAAATGTGAAAGATTAAAGTTATTAATGATTATGAATATACATGTTAATTTACGTTGGTTAATTAAAGCCAAGGTTCGATTGACAGATAAATTTTCAGATTCATTAATTTCCTACATGTCTGTTTTAGGTAAAAGCTCTTTTGCAAAAAAACAGAGAGCAAAACGATTAAACGTTTGTTACAAGTGTGCATGTATGACTTGTAACACATGTTGCCACACTTTAGGAATGGTGTCTATAAATCGCAAAGATAAAATTAAGTTCATTAAGGATGGCCTGAGTAAGGAGTCTTTAGATAATATCTTATCGACTCTTGAGACGCATCTTAGTGGATATGTGCATATTACAATTTGTGAATTATGAGACATATTCCTAAAAGAACATGAGCGGTACAGTCTCAAAAATCTGACTTTAAAAGACCCTATTTGCCAATTTATAAAAAAAATTGGATGGGAAACCTATCCCTGACCCATAGAGGGCATTTAAGCCGTTATTGGACGTAAAACCAGAGGAAGATGTGAGCCCCAATCACAACTACTTGTATATATTTACTATAACTGTTATTTTTAAATATTTTATTTTAAACTCAAACGTCTTTTCAATAATTACCTATAGTTTTTTTTGAATATTTGGCTTTTTAAACCGACAACCCATGTGAATTTTTCAGCTAACAAATTAAAAATTAGTAAAAAGGTGTTGAAAATTTTATATTTTAAGCTAACAGCCCATGTGACTTAACTTTGCAACACCTTTTGGCTCTATAAATACATTGCATTGTTTCTGCATCTTTATACAAACTCAAAATCATTCAAGAGAGAGGGTAAGTGTAATCATGGAAGGATCATCAACTCGTAAATTCACAAAACTTTGTGTCTTTTCTGGATCCAGCCCTAAAAAAACTAATAAGTTTGTAGAAGCAACAGAAACCCTTAGTAAGGTGTTAGCTGAGCAAAATATTCATTTAGTATATGGGGAGGTAGTCTTAGATTAATGGGACGTGTGGCAACCACTGCACAAAATAAAGGCAGTCGAGTTTTGGGTATCATACCGAAAGCTCTAGTTGTTAGAGACATTGTAGGAAAAATAATTGAGGGATAAGTTACAAGTATCATCAATGCATGAACGAATATCTTTTATACTTTGTAATGTTGATGCTTTATAGCTCTACTTGAAGGTTTTGAAACATTGGAGGACATTTTTCAAATTGTCTCATGGGCACAATTGCAAATCCATAAAAAAACCAATTGATTTTTTAAATGTTGATGGTTTTTATAATAGAATATTATCTTTTCTTGAATATGCGGTGGAAAAATAATTTGTCTCATCTACAATACGATAGATCCTCATTTCTACTTCAACTATTGATCAGTTACTCGATGAACTACAAACTTTTAGACCTCTATCTGATCCAACAATGAGTCAGATAGATTGGTATACTAATAACAGTAAAAAGAAACGCAAGATAGATTTGACGCTTCGTTTGTAGCCTATCTACTTCTATGTATTTTTAAGCATTTTGTGTGGCTTATTTTATTTTGTTGCAGGTTTAATTTCAAATAAAATATGTTTCAAGTGATATTTTCTATACTTTACTCTTTCTATCTTTTGACATTGAGGACAATGTCTCAATCTGGTTGGGGGAAGATAGTTGATATATAATGTTAGTGTTAATTATTTTATTTTATTATTGTTATTACTTTGTTTTTAAAAAAAAATAATTCATCATGAATGGCGTGAGTAAAAAGTTTATTTATGCATTCTTAAGATGAATTCTAGTTCTAGAATGGCAGAGTAAAGAGTACATTACTGAACTTTTGAAACACATTTTAATTGGTTTATTTTTAATGTATTTTATGTTTGTTGCTTAAGTTTTTGGTAACTCTTGTGTATATAAATTTGTTTTGCTATCGATGTATGATTTCAAAACTGTTTAGTTTAAATCACTTTTTTTTATCTAAGTTACTGAAGAATAACTTCTAAAATGATTTTTTGAGAACAATACTAAACCTTGTGGTAAGATGGATGATTCAATATATATAGCCAAGAGAATTTTCATGTTTAAGTATACATATTCTTTTCTAAACTCACATATCTTTTGTGAGTGAGTGGAGAGGTTTGAGATAACAGTTTACAAACTTTCATTAATCTTTTGAAATGGTTAATTTTTGTTTGGAATGACATTATTTGGAATAAGAAATGATTTGGTTACTTAGCCAAAGGATGAAAATATTTTTTTGAAAAAGTAATTACTTTTATTTTGTAATGATTCCTTATGTCTTAAAAAAAATTGTAAAAGTAAAAAAACAAAGTCAATTCAGTTCAATAAAGTCTTCATTCAATTTTAGAAGACTAAAGTCATTAGGAAGCAATCTTATCATCGGACTCTCTATTCGTAAGATTCGCATAAAATAATTAAAAACTTGAAGCTAGCATGTGGCAATAATGGTTTGACTCTAAATAATTGATTTTTCTATCTTTGGATCAATGTTATTTTTCCTTTCTATCCCTAAATATAACTTTTTCTTGAGCGATTATCTGTTTTCCAACTCCATGAGTGAAATCATAAGCCATTAAACAAGTTATTCACCTATAAGGATATGGACTTTAGGCTTTTACTTGAAATTTGTTTTTAAGGCTATATATGTTGTGGTTTGTGGTAAGAAGGCTTTGGCTTAATTCACACACACACACACAATTTTAAAAGTTATGATTGAAATAACCTTTGTAGCGATTGTGATCTTGAATTGATGTTTTGTTTGAAATACTTAGGAAGTGTTCCAATTTTATTTATGCTCGAATTGTTAGGGACTAGCAATAAGTTAGTTGGGGGGTGTGATGAACACTTGAAATTACATATTTAATAAGAGTTTTACATCATTGTTTTGTATTACTAGTGTATTTAATTTTCTTAAATTAAATATATTTATAATATTGTACCTAATTATCTTTTAACTGTTTAATGGTAGGTTTGGTAAAATGGGCATAACTTTCTACCTAAAGATCCAATTAAAGTGATTCTTGATCCTGTGAAGAGCTAACACAATGGGTTAACATATTTTATTTCACAAAGCATATAAAATTCGAGTGTGTTAGAGGGTGAAAAATGTCCTAGAACAAAACTAATCTGCAGTACAGGCCCAGTTTGAACATTCATCAGTATTTAGCTCATAACTATAATAATATGTATCTAATACGTATGAGACAACTCAATTTGAAAATATAAGAGACTTATCTACAACTTTGATGTTTTGAGTGACAGCTAATTCGGATACATCAATTCTAAATTGGATAATTAAGTGAGTACCTTAGTGATAATCAATGCAAATTATTTTGTCACCATTCTTGACTTTCATCATTCAAGTGGTTCCCTCCTAATTTGCCTCAATTTATCCATATTTTTCTATAAATAGGTGGCTTTTTTATGCCTAAAACATGTAATTAGAACGTTAAAATTTAGTTCAAAATACTTGTCCTTTATATTATCTCTTTATAATATTATTTCTCTTGTTTACTATTAAGTCATGTTATTTCTTGTTCCATTTCATTTCTTTTTTTTCAGTTTTATTGTGTCCAAATAATTTTCTTTATGTTAAGGTGAAAAGGTGAAACTCTTAGCAAGATAATAAGATATGCTTAACACTTATTCATGAATTTAATGCTTCATTCTTAAGTTATGCAAATTTATATATAATGTATTTATTTTGTTTGTAGAATTAATACATTTTCTTCTAAAGTGATGATTCTTGATTTATTATTGACAAACTTTATACTTGACACAATAAATTCTTAAAACTATTTATAAGATTTGGTGTATATACCCTTTCTTATAAGTGAGAATCTTGATTTATTGTAGATAAATATAAAGTTTGGCATAATAAATACTTGAACTCATTTATAAGATTTGGTGTATAATAATTGAAAGAAATAAATACTAATCAATTTATAAATGATGATGAACTTTAATTGTTATATTTTTCAGAAGGAACCTCCTTTGTGTGAGAATTTCAATTGAGTTATAAAAAGAGTTAAATATATTTTTACTTCTTATGCCAAAAATAGATCCCCCTAACCTTAGCTTTTATTTGAATTGGTTAATTGAATTAATATTTGCAAACATCTTATATTGCATTAATTGTCTTAAAAGTATTTATAATTTGTAATTTTAATTCTACTTTCTTATGGATTGACCCCGTTCTCATTGGGTTATTTATTACTTCGACAATTCTGCACTTGGGAATAAACTCCTATATTCTGGACTTGTCAGGAAGCATCATAGAAAGTATCTTTATAACATGTGAATTTTTTTATTTTTTTATTTTTTAGATTTTGATGATTTATTTTTTATATGACTATGATCATATCATTATTTTTTTTATAATGCCAAATGGCAAGAAATATGTGCATGCAATTTAGTTTATGATTTATTCATAAATTGTTTAACACATTGCACTTGAATTTTAGCAAAAAAGAATTGGTAAAAGTATAAATATAGGATGAGCACAAATTGAGGGGAAGACATACTTTTCAAATAGAAGATGTTTACATTGTTTGCCATCATCAAAAAGGGGGAGATTATTAGCCTAGACGACTTTCAAGAATTTGATAATGCAAAACAATAAAGAAAACAATGTTTATAGACTAAAGCGCAAAGTTTTGAAAGTTTTAGAAAATAGACCAAATTGTAAAAGTTCAAAACATTGTTCACTGTAATGACAGTACTATAGCACGGTCCTGTAGCAACGGCATTGTTCCACAACGGTTAAATCACTGTGCAATAGCTAATTACTGTTTTAATGATTGTAACGGTCAAATCACTATATCTGAATTGTAGCAATGGGCAAGATACTGTAGCAACAGTGAAAAATGATTAGTTTCTTCATCTCTATAAATACAAAGCCCTTATTCAAGCTCAACAACAATAAAGAAGCACTCTATAATCTTCATATCATTTGAAAAGAAAAGAAATATCCATATTTATGTGAAAATTGTTGTATCTACCCTTTAAGAGAGTTTAATTAAACCTAAAATTAATCTTTGTAAGGTCTATTTAATACCCAGTAAAGCTAACATACTATAAGTATTTTATTAGTACCTGAAAAACTAATCACGGTGTGATTGATACTTGAAAAAAAGCTAATTTGTAAAGGTTTGATTAACACCTAAGAAGTTAATCAAAGGGTCTTGAAAGATAGAATAAACTAGTGGAATCCTTAAGTATAGTTAGCTTTAAGGAGTAGACATAAGTTGAGATAAGGGTCGAACCACGTAAACATCCGGTATTAGCTTTCTCTTTCCTAACTCTTTTATTTATTGCATTTACTTGTGATTTAATATATTTATATTATTAGTAAATGCATTATTTTTTAAATACCTAATTTATCCCCACCTAGGTTGCCTATCTAGAATTTTCATAGAGGTACCTATTTCAAAAGAATATTCATCAGTTCAAAGCTCAACAACAAGGTTTTTAGAGAGGGTTTTGGAGAGTTATTAGTCTGATGGATGCTATTTAAAAAGAGCATTTGGATGCATTTTACTCTCTATTGTGTCCATAGATGCCATCAATGGCATTTTTCTTTTGGCTATTTGTATCTATGAGTAAGAAAAGAAAATAAATGGACTTGATTTTAGAATTATTTAAAGAGCATATAGACATTTAGAATCACATAGTCATAACCTTTATGTTAGATAGACAGAAAGGAATAACTAATATTGTTGGTAAGGTATTTAATGGAGTTATTATTGTATTCAAAGGCATGTTTAGAAGAAATTTCCCAAGTGAGTTACTGAGAGAGTACTTCTAGAAGACAGTTAGAGCCACAAATGAGTTTGAATTCAATCTTGCCACGAAGGCTATACATCAAGTAGATAACTCTGCTCATCAATGGCTACTAGACAATGACCAAACATATTGGCTTACTCTTAGCTAGCCTTCACCTCCTCAATGATGAATATAAGGTATATTTCCTCTTCTTTTTTTCATATTAAGGCTGGTTTTAGCATCCTATACTTCTTTGGTTGTTTTCCTAATTTCATTATTTTTGTTCACAGCTACGTTAATAATAGATAAAAGCAACCAATTACAGCAACAGTTAAGAAGAAAAGTTCATTAGTATAGTATAATTCTGACCATACTTTTTATTTTTTGCAATACTTTTATAAGTCAATTCATTTGTGCCATTATTGACTGTCGATGTAGTTATGAGTGTTGAGTATTTTGTTTAACTCATATATGGTAATTAAACACAATGCATGAATAAAACATACTAATATGTTCATATTTTCTTGCACTACTTGGATTACGATCCTTTAAACATAATTATTTGACTGTAACATCTTTGACAACTTTTATTTACATAACAATATTAACTATTTTTTGCAAAATTATATGTTATGCTTTATTATTTGCTATAGTTTCAAGTACATTTTAGTTTTCCCATGATAAGTATTGCAAGCACACTTAAAAGTACCACTAGAAATTTTAACTTTTTTATGGTTGTTACCATTGTATAAATATCACTCAACACCTGAGACTAATCACAACATTGCATGTCTAACTTTACCAATATGCACATGCTTGATTTTCCATTGGATGAAGAGTTGGTGCAGTCATTTTCTATTATTAGTAGGTTTAATTTTGAAATATATGGTTTCCAAAATGTGAAACAGTTGTATCATTGTTCTTAATTGTAGTAAAAATACAATTTGTTTAGGTTCTATTTAGACTATGATATTCCTATTTTAGTTTTTTCACCACAATTGCAAATTGTGTTCTTTAACTTTATTAAACTACCATTTATCATCTCTGATTTTCCTTTCATATTTAGTTCTGACTTGGAAGGACTCCATAGTTCATAATATTCATAACTAGGCACTTACTTACTTAAAAAATATTATAATTTATTAGGATTTAAAGTTGTCTCAAATAGAGGTACTACTGCATTTTGCCCATTTTTGCATCTCTTATTTGAAATGTAATCATTTCTTCATTAACTTCCTTGATATATCATGTACTTATTGATGATATGTCCATTTTCCTCTTTGATATGTAAGAAAAAAAAATTTGAATGACAGAGAGAGTCAGTTTCTAAGTTTTTTAAAGCTTGTATGCTTATTGGATGTATAAAGATGTATTTCAAAATGAATGTGTGTTTTCTTTGATGAGATTGTCATTAAATAGGTTAATTTTTGCCCTTTATGTTTCCAACGATTAGAAATAGTGACATTGATCCACGTGCAATATATTATGTTTGGTTTTATTTTCCAATTACTTTGTAAGCATATTTTTGTAATTCAACCCATTATTTTAAATCAATTTTGGTGTTTCAATTTGTTTATAAGGGTATCTTTGTAAGTTAATACACTATTTCAAATCCTTTTTTATTCTTAAATTCCTGCCAATGTTTAATCAGTTGTAACATCAAGGAACTTTTAGTAAAAACCCCTTAACAATTCTCACTTAACACTGATTTCTAGACGATAAAAATTAACAAAGGCAATTCAAAAACATTATAGATTGTTCCCCTCGGGCAATATCCAAAGGCCCAAGTATCCAACCCATAAGCCCACCGTACGAAAAGCAAGGGGCTCAAGATATTAAAGGCCTCAAACAATGAGACTGGTCACCTGAGTGCCGTTAAAGAAATAGGTGCCATATGCTTAAAACCTGCTCAGATAATTAACAAGTTGAATCTAACAATCCCAAGCCTTACCTAGGTTATTCAAAGTCACGTAGCTCGGTACTCAGCAACGTAAAAGACTTTAAACCAAAACGGTACAGAAACCATAAGAAGATCAACGTGGCAAACATATCGAGCCGCTCACATACAAAAACTCATCAGATTGTACAAGTTGCACACATGAAAAAGACTGAATAGCACTAGGCTATCCCATAGACATAAAAGGAAAATGTAAAGTGATCCAAACAAGCCAAGCCTTGAAAAGAAGCAATCAGCATCACTTTGGGAGAGAATCGTCTTATTTTTAGGAAGCTATACCCAAAATCTTTTGGAGCTGGTGCTCACGTGTCATTCTAATATTATATAAATATTAATTATTAATATTTATACAATAAGCATTTCGAATAAAAATTATTAATATCATATTTATATGGTATAATGCTTGTAACATTATAGACATTGTTTGATCTAAAAGAGTTCAAATCTAGTCTAAATGAGTTTAGACCAGAACTAATAGTTAGCAAAGCTGAGAGTTATAAATGCTAAGAGTTAGCACTGTTAAGAGTTATCAGTTTATAAAAGTCAGCAAGGTCTAAAAAGTTAGAACCTTGTCTATAATTGGACAAAGACCTGAGAGTATACTTGTAATGATATAGTTGCAAAAAGTTGCAATAAGTGCTAAGAAATATCATTATATAAGTATGTCTTAAACATAATGTTCCTGATCTATGATTACAAATGCGGGTCTATCGGTGAATTCACGTTATATAGATTAATGTGTATGTCTGTTCAGTATCTAGTCAGGACTGGATACTGAACAGACTCACGAAGACCCCAATAGATATCCTATGAAGTCGTCAAATGAAGGTCCTCTCGAGTTGAGTAGTATTCGTGGTCCTTTGACCTGAGCGCCACGGAGGTCTTATGAGTAATCCACCATACTTTGGTTCCACATATGTCAGAGACCTTTCATAGTCTGACCGCTATGTGTCGCTAGGTATGGTCCGATGCTCACGGAGTTCGGTGTGCATAGATACAAGATCCATCAGCTTATATAGGTAAGTTGTATATCTAATGCTCTGAGATTTTATTTCATGAAGTCTTGTGGCCACAAGCATAAACCCGAAAAAATAGCTTTCTACAGGGTTAAACAATATAGTAAAAGTATTTGCGTATATTGTTTATCGAGATACGAATCTGGAGATAAGATAATGGATGAGCAAATGGAGATTTGACGGTGTTGATCTATGTCCCCACACATCCAAGGTATAAATGATGAAAGGATTATACGTATGCGTTGTGACCTCAACTTGTATACTTTGATGCTCTAATTTGTAATATTCGTAATGTGTGCGTGGGGCATCGATTACGGATTCATGGAATAGTTCTATTTGACAAATCGGATATAAATCTAGAGAGTCCCAATATGAAATGTACTCTTTGAGTACTTGGGCAGTTTACCGTATTGAATGGTTCAATACAGTATAATTCAGCAAATTACTTAGGTTAAGTTAACTAAAGTATATGGTTAAATGATGGGACCCACTTTAGGTTAACTTGATAACCTAGTAAGGATATAAATGTAATTTCACTTTATGATTATTTAATTGTTAAATAATTAAAATAAATATTTATTTATTTAATTATTAAATAAATTATTTAACTTAAATATGGTTAAAAGTTAACCATATGGTTCAGTTAAGTTAAATTTACTTAATGGTTAAGTAAAGGTTAACCTAACCATAGTTATGTTAGTTAACTATGGTTAGAATATTTAAATATTTATTAACTTAAGGGATAATTTAAACTAACCTGACTAAGGTTAAATGTTAAATAAGGTTAGGTTAAGTTAAATAAAATGCAAATAAAATTCAAATTAGTTTGAAATTTATGCATTAGTATATAAAGGGAAATAAAATTCAAAATTAATAAGTTTTAAGTTTTTTAGATTTTGCAATTTTGGTAGCCATTTCAATTTGAGAAATTAAAATTCTTTATTTTGTGTTTTAAGTGTTAAAACGATAAAACAAATAAATAAATGGTTACTAATTGTAATAACTAAAATAGATTTGTTTTAATTGTTCAAGAGTTGAACAAAAGATAAAACAAATTTAACTAAGTTAAAGGGTTTAACTTTGAATCAAGTTTAAGAGTTAAACTAAATGCTGGATTAACATACTATCATTCTAGACAATTAAACCCACCCTTATTAATTGCTAGGATTGATCAAAGTTTCATTTTATGGTGGACTTTAAGCAAATTAATTCAAAGGCTTCATGGGTTAAATTTCTCAATCTCGTTTCTCATTTGATAAATATGTATTACGTGTATTCATTGTATTAATTTTTCTTCCGCTGTGCACATATATGTATGAGATATGTATATTTTTTGTATGATGAACACATCTCACATACAAGCACCCTAGAATAATCAACACCCAACAAAATCAAGCTAAGAAATTAGAAGATAACTTAAAAACTACTTTAAAACCAACAAAAAAATGCATCAAAGTTCAAAATATGCTGAGAAGACCAATACTATATAAAGGGGAGAAAATGACTCAAAACGGGTTCCATCTTTTTCAACCTTTGACCCTCACTCTAAAACTCTCTCAGCATTCTCCTTCTTTCACTCACCCAAAAGAAAATATATAACTTAAGCATCAGAGGGTTTTTGCTAGAATCACCACTAGCAAAGTTATAATGATAGCTCTTTCCATGTTTGTAAGTGACACAGAAGCCAAAAGCCCAAATAGACCTATAATCTTAGCCCACACGGGTAAAGCGCAGAGTTTTAGTTCCTACAACTAATAAATTTATAGCTCGTTGGCTAAAGAATCCATTTTGGTACCATTTGTGGGAATCAGGGTAAAAGGTTTTGTCACAAGCCAACCATCACACTACAAATGGCAGAACACTTATCCAACAGACAAAATCAGCTTATGGGGCAACAAGTAGTAAATCTAGACTTACCCAATAAATCCACTTAAAATTTCTTTACCAATGGAGATTTAGAATGAGCTATGAACATTAATGGAGGAAAAAGAGAAGTTAAGGCAACTGATGATTGAGATGCTGAACAAATAAGGCAGATATGGAGGAGAATTTAGGGATAAGGGTAAAAGAAACCCCTAGGGATTGAAAGTTCAAAATCAAAATAGGCTGGTTTGGGAAGAGAGATCAGAAGCCCTATATGATTCAACTAGAGTGGTAAGGTATAGCCAGGTGCCTGATGAAAGGGAAAAATCACTGGTCGGGAACTCCCAGTAGGTTGTGAAGAATGAATATAATATAAAACAGTCAAATGCTGAACAACCATTGAAAGATAAAGTTTGTAATCTAGAAGAAATGTTGATAAGCCTCTTGGAAGAGAATAAGAAGAAAAAATAGCCTCTCTTAAGCAAAACTAAAAGAGAAATAAAGTCTCTATTGATCAATGAGTTTAGAGATATGGAACTTCTGAAAGGGTTTAGACTGTCGAACCTCCTGGTTTACTAGGGAATTACTGACCTCAACCATTATGTAAACCAAATAACCAATCTATTTTTCATTGTAAGGCTAAAGCAAGATCAGATGTGTAGACTCTTCTATATGAATCTTGAGGTTCCAACCCTTCTCTAGTATTGAGAGCTATAATAGCAAAGTATGTCTTCATACACGAGCTCATAAAAAAGTTTGCATAGCATTTTTGGGGTTTTTGTGAAATAGCAAAGGACCTTAAGTAGCTGAAATAAATCAAACAAAGAAGGAATGATAGTCTTAAGGATTATGTGAAGAGATTTCATAAGGAAGTGATTTCAGTGGGAGCATTCGACCAGCCTATAGCTTTAGGGACACTCATGTCAATACTAAAGTTGAACAAGTTCTGATATTACCTGTCTGAAAGCAACGTCCCGAGCTATGCAATGGCATACAATAAATCTTCAAAGTATATTCTATAGAGGAAGAAAGGGGAAGCCAAGAAATCTTCAGCAAAAGTTGCTTAAGGTCAAGTTCGTCTAAAGGAAAATAAGAGATACAAGGGGAGAAGGAAGAGGTCATTATCCCCTCTGAAGTACCAAAGGGTAGATAATGATTATTAACTTTAGTAGAGGGTAACCTTCCTAAATAGGTACAATGTGCCTCCAGCCTGAATAAATGACAGGCAAAACAGACTCCACCCTATAACAATCATCCTAAATGGCTCATAAGTCCCAAGAACCCCAAAGAATACCCAATTGAGGAAAAAAGGGTGGCTTTGGTCATAAGCCTTTTCCCTTTGTGGTCATTTTGTTAAAAGGTGTCTACGAGGCCATTAAGAATACAGACTTGCTCAATAAAGTCTCTACAAAGGGTAAAAGGGTAGAGCAGCGAACAAACTTGAAGAGCTGGTGTAAATTTCACCAAAATCCAGGGCACGCCATAGGAGATTGCCTAGAGTTAAAGAAGTAGGTGGATGCTTTGATGAGGAATGACTATTTAAAATAGTTCTAAGTAAATTGGCAGGGCAACCCGTCCACTAATCAACCAAATGGGTCAAACCCTAATACCTCTTATATCCAAGGGATTTACACTGGCCGGTGATTCTAACCGACTAAGAAAGAATTACTCGTAGTATTCCATGATAGCATATCAGGTCATGTGCAGCATTCCTTTGACCAAGAAACTGTGGTTACAACAAGAGGTTTCTAAAATGTTCATTGAGGAAGACGCCCAAAAAGTAAGGTACCCCAATGATGATGCACTTATAACAGTAGTACAGGTGGCTAGGGAAAAGATGAATAGGGTCTTCGTTGACCCAGGCAGTTTGGTCGACATAATTTTTAAAGACACCCTAGACAAATTAAGAATCAAGAATCTGCATATAGAAAGAACCCAGACTCTATTATAAGGATTTAGGGAAGGTTTTGTAATACCAATTAGGATACTAGTTCTTCCCATAACTTTTGGCCATAAACTATACAAGAAGACGGTTATAACAAACTTTGTAGTGGTTGACCAGCTATTCCCTTATAAGATCCTTCTCGAGGGGCCATTCATGAGGAACACCCATGCTTCCTTATCTATACATTGCTTAAAGATCAAATTCTTGATCAGTGAAAGAATAACGGTGGTAGCAAGAGATCAAAATATGGTAAAGAATTACTATACAATATCAGCAAAGAGAACTTTTTGTATCTCCAACGTTGATCAACGGAAAGATAATGGAGGATCTCTTAAACTAGTGGAATGATTGAGTTCAGTTCAGGTCAGAATCAATGAGCCAGAGAAAATAGTCAATATCAGCTTCTAGTTAGAGCCTAAAGTTAAAGAAAATTTGACCATGCTAGTATAAGAAGTCTCATATATCTTCGTAAAGTTCTATAAGGATATGTTGGGAATGAATCCTGCTCTGGTCTCCCACAGGTTGGCTATAAATTTGATTATTCGGTAGATCAAAATAAGAGAAGAATATTCAATCATGAGAGGAATGAGGCAGTAGCGGCAGAAATAGAGAAGTTATTGGCCATAAGGTTCATTAAGGAAGTTGATTATCTGGATTGGTTTACTAATGTTGTTATAGTAAAAAAGGCCAACGGAAAGTAAAGGGTGTGTGTTAACTTCACTGATCTGAACAAGGCATGCCCAATGATAGCTTCTCACTCCCCAAGATAGATTAGTTAGTCGATTCCATTGCAAGACGCGAGCTACTCAACTTCATGGAAGTATTCTTTAACTAAATTAAATTCTGTTGTTTCTTTCAAATTAGAAGAAGACATTTTTTGTGACTCATCAAGGGATATATTGCTACAAGGCAATATCATTTGGCTTAACAAATGCAGGAACCACCTACTAGAGGTTAGTGAATAAGTTGTTCAAGCTCTTGATTGGTAAAAATATGAAAGTTTACATAAATAATCTAATAGCTAAGCCCAGAGAAGTTGTGAACTATAAGAAAGACTTAAAAGAAGTCTTTGAAATTATAAGGAAGAATGATATGAAGCTGAACTCTGAGAATTGTTCCTTCAAAGTTAAATCTATTAAGTGTTTGGGTTTCATGGTCAGTAAGAAGGGGACAGAAGCCATCCCAAATAAATTTAGGTTATTCTCGAGATAAAATCTCCAGCACAGTTAAGGGAATTCAGTGACTTATAAGATGGATAGTAACTCTGAGTAGGTTTATTTCTTAAGCCATTGATAATCTTCGAATTTCTCCAAGCCATAAAAAGAAGGGAGAAGAATCGGTGGACCCTAGAATGTGAAGAGGCTTTCTAGCAACTCAAAGCTTACCTCTCCCAGCATGTCCATCTTGTTGTTCCTGCTCAAAGAGACGAGCTCATGCTGTACTTGACTATTTTAGACCAAGCAGTGAGCTTAGTACTATTTAAGAAGGATGAAGGAATTCAATGACCAATATATTATGTTAGCAAAGCTTTACTGAATCAGAAAGCTGGTATACCACTTCAAAAAAGCTCGTATTGGCCCTCATAGTATCATAAAGGAAATTAGGCTGCTAAAAGAGATTCTACACAAGCCAGACTTGTTGGGTCGTCTGGTTAAGTGATCAGTAAAATTGAGTGAGTTTTGTCAGAGTGTATGGGACCCACTAACTCCTTGGTCCACCGGCATCCCAACACATAATTACTCAGATTACCTGCGCCCCCAAGGATTCGAACCCATGCCCTCATCAGGATGCCATCCTGATGGATATAAGGATGAACCTTTAAAGGCCTATCATCCTGATGGATACAAGGACGAACCTCTAAAGGCCTATAAGACCTCCATAAAGATAGGGGTGGAGGTTCGAATCCTTGGGGGCGCAGGTAACCTGAGTAATTGTGTGTTGGGACGCCGGTGGCTCTGAAGTGTTATCCAGCCGGTGGACCAAGGAGTTAGTGGGTTCCACACACTCTGACAAAAAGGTCAGCCTTTTTACTGAGGTATGGGCCCCACCATCTCTATGGTCCAACTATTTGGCACCCAAAATATAATATTAATATATATATAATATAATATAATATAATAAGAGAGATATTTTGATTATTTAATAATTAAATAATCAAAGTATGAAATGATTATTTTGCCCCTCATAAATAGTAACCAACTTGCATTTCTTGGCACCCGATTGTAACTCTTGCATTTTTGCGCAAGTATGTTCTCAAATAATTATCCATGATCTATTTCTGCCGATGTGGGTCTGTCGGTGGATACTTTTAATATAGATCATCATATGTTGTACCTATAGGGTATAGATGGTCGTTTCTAGCCGACTGTGAGATTGGAGCTCGTATTGACATATGGGTATCTAGTTAGGACTGGATATGGGACAAACTCATGAGGGCCTCCGATAGACATCCTATATAAGCCGTCAACGGAGGGTCCTCTCGAGTTAAATAGTACATAGTCCTTTTACTTGAGTGCCACGGTGGGCTTGTAAGTGATCTACTATACTTTGGTTTCACGCATGTCACAAAACTTTCATGGTGTGACCGCTAAGTGTCGATAGGTATGGTCTGATACTTATGGAGTCCAGTGTGTACAAATACAGGATCCGTCAGCTCATATAGGGAGTTAGATATCCAGATGCTTCGAAACTGTATCTCAAAAAATTTTGTGGCCACATGTATCAATCCCGGGAAGGAGTTCTGTCAGAGTAGAACAATATGGCATCAGAGTTTGCGCATATTGTTCAGTGAGATACGAGTCTAGAGATAAGATATGGATAAGCACTATAGAATTTGACGGTAATAATCTATTTCCATGTATATCCAGGATATCATGACGGAAAGACTATATGTATGCGTTGTAACCTCAACTTGCATGGTTCAACGCGCTGATTTGTATATCCGTGACGTGTGCATGGGGTATAGCTCACGGACTCATAGAATAGTTCCATTTGACGAATCGAGCGTAGGACCTAGAGAGTTCTGCAATATGGAGTGTACTCGTTGTGCACTGGGGCAGCGTGCTGAATTAAATTATTTAATTCAGTAATATTCAGTACTACTATAGGAATGCATGCGTGTCTGTATTTAAGTATTAAATATAATAATTAGTCAATAATTGTTATTTACTAATCGTATAATGACACGTGATGCATTATGGACCCTCGGTTAAGTTTATCCGAGTGTGAAATTTGGTGGGAATCACTAAAAGGTAGACTTGGTAACTATTTATGAGGGACAAAATAGTCATTTCATATTTTAATTATTTAATAGTTAAATAATCAAAATATCTCTCTTATTATATTATATAATATATTTTTATATTATATTATATAATATTTTATTATAAGATATTATATATATTAATATTATATTTTAGATGCCAAATAGTTGGCACCCATTAAATTTAATTTAAATATTAATTATTTTAATTTAAATTTAAATATTTAATTTAATTTAATTTTAGGTGCCAAATATTAAATATATTAATATTATATATATTAATATTAATTTAAATAACATTAAATTTAATTAATTTAAAAATTTTAAATTCAAAAAAAACTTTGCGCCACGTGGCATCTTATACAGGCGCCACGTGGTGCAACAGTGCGACACCGCAGACGTCCACGATGCTGCACGCGATGCGCCCTAAGGGCGCATCGTGGGCGTGCACCGCGGGCCTGAGGTGGCCCCGAGATTGGCAACGGCGGCTGGCCGCCGCTATGGCCGCCGTCTTTATCGCGAATATTGACCCAAAAATCTCATTTTTTGCCCATTTTCAACGTTTCTTACACCATTCAAACTCATTTTTCACATAGAATTCAATAATTTCATCTATTTCTAACTTCAAATATAAATTCTAATAAATTTCTAATAATTTTATAAAGAGATTTAAATTTTTCAAAAGTTAAACAAAACTTACCAAATTTCGGCCATTGCTTTTTTTTGAAGTGAGAAATATGTTGTATAAGCTTCGATTTATGCAATGATAACTTCAAAATTTCCAATCTAACAATTTTTGATAATTTTCGGTTGAGAGGATCGTTAATATGATATATGGGCAAATGTGTCCAAAATGTAAATTTTTTGTTAATAAAGTATATTTCATTTTGATTTGGTTAAAAGAGCATAATAAAAAAATAAATGGGCTATTTGTGAAATTTTTTCTATTATATTATATAATATTTTATTATAAGATATTATATATTTTAATATTATATTTTATATTCACATTACTAATTTTATATTATATTATATATTATATTATATTAATATTTTATTATTATTATTATTATATATATATATAAAGAGAAAGAGAAAAAGTGTGTGAATTGTGTTTTTGGTGGCCGAGAGAAAAAATGAAATGGAGAAAATGGAGGAAAAGAATGAGAAGAAGAAGAAAAAAAAGGGAAAAATAAAATTGTTTCATTTTTCCTATGATTCTAATTGAAGTATGGTGGATTGCTTCCAACTCTTCATTTTGTATTTTTTTGGAGAAAATTATGAAAACACACCCAGCCATTTTGGGGTTTAAGAGTTAAACTCAGTGTTGCGTATAACGCTGCTGTTTTAGCTCACCAAGCCTACCGTATTAGTGACTAAAACTGTCTGTGAATTGGTCTCCATGCGGACTCTGAAAAAAATACGTGTATAACGTTACACATTAAAGTGAGTTCTCTATACTATAAATATATTAATGCAATTAATATATTTTATTTATTGTGTTTATTACAAATTTCACGCTTCCGTCAAATTTAAATTCGTATATGATACGTATTTATTTAGGCAATAGACACAATTGCACATACATACACCATACGTATATTAGATCCAACAAGTTTAACATATAGTATAAACCCTGAACAACTATTAAGCGGCAAGCCTTAACAAATTTCATGGCTGAATGCACACATGGGGATGTAAAAGTAAATGATCCAAAAGAAGAAACCTCTAAGAAAAATACAGCTTGGGTGCCCTATATCAATGGGGCATCTAACCTTCAAAGGTGTGAAGCAGGAGTCATCCTTATTATCCTAGAAGGAGATAAGATTAGTTATGCCATTTGGTCAGATTCAAAGCCTCTAACAATGAGGCAAGTACGAAGCCCTTATAATTAGATTAGGAGTGGCTCGGGCGATATCAGCCATGGATGTGTTAGTAAAGAGCGAATCTCAATTAGTGGTGAACTAGGTAAATGGAAACTTTCAAGCTCGAGAAGAAAATATGGTGGCTTGGTGAAAGTAAAGAATCTCATGAGCCAGTTCGATAAAGTTATGGTAGAATTGATAGCAAGGAGTGAAAATCACTGAGCAAATGTCATAGCTCGATTGGCCTCTAGTGAAGAAGCTTGGTTATCCCGAGCAGTCCCCATAGAGTTCATCCCAACACCAAATATTCAAGAAGAAGAACAAGTCATGTAGATTAATCCCAAGCACACTTAAATAGATCCAATTAGAAATAACATCTAAAATGAAACTCTTTTAGCAAACAAGCGAAAAGCTTGCAAACTTAAATACCGAGCAGCATGATATTCAATCATTGATGGGATATTATATGGACGTGAATTTTCTCATCCTTACATAAGGAGTTTGGACCACAACAAGCAGAAAGAGTTCTCAAGGAAGTTCATGAGGGGATCTATGGTAACCATTTTACGATGAAGGCACTGACCCATAAAGTATTCAGAATTAGCTACTATTAGCCCATTGCCCTTTAAGATGCTAAGTAGTTGGTTAGATACTGCAATGCATGCGAGAGAGTTTTAGACAAATTACAGTCATTAGTTAAAAAGTTAAATACCATAACCATTCACTTAATGAGGGATGAACTTGATAGGTCCTCTACCTCAAAAAATGGGATCCTATAAGTATGTTGTTATGGAAGTGGAGTACTTCACCAAATGAGTTAAGGCCAAACCATTTTCCAAGTTCACCGAGAAGAGTGTACGGGATTTTATTTTGAGGAATATGATGTGTTAGTATGAAATCCCTCATATAATTATCAATAACAACAGCTTCAAAGACTTCTTCTAATAATCGAGAGTTCAACTACTATTCGTATCACCGGCCCACCCTAAGACCAACAGACATATGGAATCTTCCAACAAGAGCATTAAGAAGCTGTAAAAGAAAATGTTGATAGATAGGAAATGAGGATGGATAGAGTAGCTGCCTGAGGTGCTTTGGGCTCTTAGAACTACAAGTAGGACAGCCACCAATGAAACCATATTCTTATTAATCTTCGGTTGTAAAGTAGTAATCCCTATTAAGATCGAGATGTCTATATATTGAGTATTACATTTTTTTAGGCCACTAATAAATAACTAATCAAAGAACACCTGGATTCAGTCTAGCAGCTAAGAGAGAAGGCCCAGATTCGAGTAGTAGGTTACCAACAGAAGGTCGCCAAGTAATATAATAAGAGAGTTTATGCACGGGAATTCAAGGAATACTACTTAGGGCAAAGAAGAGTTGTGCTGAACACAAGGAAACCAACTTTGGAAGGCCCTTTTAAAGTTATCATATGAGTGAATGAAGCTTACAAGCTTAAAGTAGCTGATGGATGAGTGGTAAAAAAGCCATAGAACGCCAAGCTACTAAAAAGGTATTATCTATGAGACTTATGTATCATTTTCTTACAAGAACTGACTTTCCATATATTAGTTGTACTTGAACAAGATATTGCTAATAAAATTATTTTCTTCCATGTTCTCCAAATTAAATGGCTTCTCGCCCTCTAAATTGAATAACTACTTATACTTATGAATGAATAAGTCCTGAAGATGGGACAACATCCTTAGAGATAATCCCTATAGAGGTGCATGAGGTAGTCCCTGTAGAGGTATGGCACTCAAGGGGTTATCAAAGGACAACTAGGTAGGGTAACGCTCTTAGAGGTAATCTTTATAGGGGTGCGACACTTAAGGGGTTGCCCAAGAATCTACCAAGAAGGTGAACGCTCTTGGAAGTAGTCTCTATGGAGGTGTAGCACTCAAAGGGTCACCCAGGATAAGACAGCAACAGAGCTAACGCTCTTAGAGGTAGTCTCCATAAGGGTGTGACACTCAAGAGGTTAACTACGATTGAAAAGACAGGACAATGCCCTTAAAGGTAGTCTTTGTAAGGGTGCGGCACTCAAAGGGTTACCCAAGATAAGCTAAATAAAGTAATTCTCTTAGAAGTAGTTCTTACAGTGGTGTGGCATTCAAAGTGTAATATTCGATCCCTATTAGTAGTGTAGGTGCCTAGATTTGTACATAAGCGATAAAAACACTGTAGAGTTATCCAATTTCAACCTTATTAGAAAAAAAATTGTAGTGTGCGTGAAAGGTATTAGACTTAAATTGGTAATTTCACACTCGATTGGAATGTGAGATAGTTATGAATTGTTTTTGAAATTTTTTTCTATTGACTTGGAAAAGAAAATTTTAAATTAATACATGAATTTTCATTTAAGGGTTATGCATGGAACAAACCTTTGTTAAGAAACACAATCTATATGTTAGAAAATAGACCAATTAGAGACAAGTTGATGGATTGTCAAGTTGGAAGCTTAGTTGGTTCCTTTGACTATTCTAACTAAATAGTTAGAAATGAACCAATTAAATACTTTAATTTTTAACTAATGGTAATTTAGAAATTTAGAATTAGTTGAGGGGCAAATTAAACTTTTGGGAGAGCACTATATAAGGATGAAGTGTCTAGAATTTGGCTAAGTTAAAAGCATAATATGTTATAGCAAAAGAGATGAAATTTGGCCATTAGGGGGAGATGTTGCTATAGTGAAATTCAATACTTTTGCATGAGTTTTCATGCTTGATCAAGTTAAAATAAAGTCAAATACAAGTTCCTAAGATCAATTGAAGCTTCTACTAGTGAAAATCCAAGGAAAAGAGGTAAGAAAAGCATTATGTAGTAATTGTGGTTATGATTTTTTTCAAGATTAATTCTATCAATGTCTTTTTGTGAATTCTTGATTTGGATTTAGTTGCATTCAAGTGTAAAACTCAAGGGGGACACCAAACTGAAGGAATTAGTAAGGTAAGAATTAAGGTTTGGTGTGATCTTGTTGTAGAAACTTCAATTGAATGTTATTAGGGCATTAGAATTAAATTGACATGATTTAAATGTTATTGGAACAAGAAATTGAGAGAAGAATTGTGTTAGGTGAGAAAGGTGAATTCAGCCACTTTAGGGATTTTAGGGTTTAAGTTATGTTTTTTCGATTGTTGTGTATAAAGGATTCCTTATGTTAAATGGATGTATATAGGTGATGAAAAATCAAAAATGAAGAAAAAAGAATATAATTGTCCATTCTTGGTAAGATGAAGGACAATTATGTCCAATCAAATTTATAGGATATTAAGAAATTTTAATGACATCGGATGCTGAATTAAACAAAATTTAAGTAAATGAAAATCGAAAAGTGGAATCCATCTAGGCTTTATAAGTATATTAGGGTGCTTATTAGTTTATATGTAATTTTAGTATTTTTAAAGGTTTTAAATGTCATTATGGCATGTAGGTGAAGAAAACCAAGAGTGGTAAACGAAGTAAATTTTTTGGAGAAGAATTGAATTAGGAGCGGTTGGTGAGTGAAATTCTGTTATGATTTATCTTTCGTTTAATATGTTTCTGCATATTGAAATTGTACGTTTTATGTGCTTTTAATGTATAAGCATGATTTACGATTTTGGTATACTATTATAAATATGCACTAATATGTTCAGTTTAAGAAATAGTTTTAAAATTATTAAATTAGTTTCAAATGCCATTGGAACCCTTAGATTTCAATGTGGTGATGGTTTAAGACCCAGTTGGTATATCTCGTACGCATGGGCAAGTTTTGGGGGGTGAGTCACTAACTCCGAGAAGTCAAGTTATCAAGTCACGTGAGTTGCTCTATGTGTACGGGGTATTGTCTTGCTATATGTAGGTGATGTAAGATTCCGCTGCATAGTCAGAGAGATGTCTTTAGATGTCACAGTAGATGTTACTAGTTTAAACACCCTGTGACCTACTCACGTTATGCGATGCTAGTTTAGTCGCTGTGTAAGTATAGAACTTTAAGGGTACCATTGGTGCAGTTTAGAAAGGAAATGGTCGAGCAAGGGTTGTAATAGTTTTTGAGCTACCAAATGCATATAATGTATTTATACGTGTAGATGTTAGTTATTATGTTTTATAGATTCTGGGTATTGTTTACAGAAGATATAAATAAAATCCGCTCAACAAGATTTTATCAGCATATAATGTTAGAAACCATTTTACAGTTTTATAATAATTTTAGAAGCATGTTTTATGCATTTTGCAGAATTTAATAATTATGCAAAATTTTATTTTATTTTTATTGAAAATCGTAAATGCACTCATTGAGCTTCTTTAACTCACTCGTTTTGTATTTTATATTTTTTTTAACCCCCCTTTCAGGTGCAGGCATCGGTGTGCAAGTTGTTGATTCTCCTACAATTGATTAGTGGGCTAAATCTGACGATCATTTTGTAAATATAAATATGCTAAGTAGCACTTTTCGATTTTTCTGCATAATAGTTATAGACTTGTGCATCTTGTAAATATGTTTTGAACAAACAATAAGAGATCTCGGTATTATGTGATAGTTTCACTTTTTATTAGTATATTAATTTTGTGATTGAAATGAAATTATTGGGTTGAGTTTGGATTAGTTTTGAAAAGGATCGGAGGTCCTATTTAGAAGTTAAGAAGCTATTTGAAATAAAAATGCGATTTTCTTGTAGGTTTTATGTTTAGATTTTCAAAAAAATAGATAAAACTTTGTCTCTTTTTTAAAAAAAATTTGGTAAAAATATATTCACTGTTATTTTAGAATTTAGTAGTAATAGTAAGAATTAAAAATGGTTCGCCTCGCAGAATTTTTTAGTTTTGATAGTTAGATTCTGAAGAGCTTCCGTTGAGTACCCGGCGGAAGCCACTGAAATCTACAGTAGAAGGTCTCAGGACGGGTCTTATCATAAGGGATTACCCATGATCAACCGAACAGGATGACGTAAAAGCCAGAAGCTCAAATAGACCCATAATCTTAACCCACACATGCAAAGCCTCGAGTTTTAGTTCATATAACCAATAAATTTAAAATTTGTTGGTCCAAAAATTTTTTATTTTTTTTTGTCAATATAAACATGATGTGTAATTCAATAAAAATATAATTATTAAAATATCAATTTCCGCAATTAATTTAACCGACACAATGCCAATCCATTTTTGTTAGTTTTTTTTTCATATTTTTTTATATTAGCTTTATGATATTAATTTTTAATTTAAATATTTTAATCAAAAAATAATTTGACTAAACTACTTGAATATGGCTTCAACTTGATTATCATATAAATAATGTTATACTTTTTAAATAGTATCTCAAATTTTTTTATCTCAAATTGATATATCAAGTAATCATTGAATTTGTGTGATAAAATATTTTAATTTTTAAAATTAATTATTATATTATTTCACCATACCATTTAATGGTTACTTAACACTTCATTTAATATAAAAAAAATTTAAAATATCATTTAAAAAATATATAACATTATTTATTATGTATTACATCTCAAATAGTATGACAGTTGTATAATTCAAGGTTTCTTAATGTTGGTCGATTCAATTTATAAAGTGAGATTAATAAATCAATTGCGTTAACTTCACTCTTTACCTTTGTCTTAAAAAAAACCTTTACTCTTTACCTTCCACAAAAAATTTTAAAATGTTATTAACTGGACAAAAGGAAACGAAAACATCAAGGCCTTGTTGGTATTGAGCTCGATGCAATCTAGAGCCCTTCTCCCATATAAAAGGCTAGATCACTCATGACTTCTCTCTCCTTTCACCTCGTCCTAAATCATTCACTTGTCAAAGTGTGATGAGAAAATAAGGCCTCGGTTATAATTTTGAGGCCTTTTCATCCTTTATTCTCTTCTTACAAGTAAGTAATCTCGACGAGGTATGCCTTTGGTTTTGTTTTTCATATGTTTTCCATTGCCTGTTGTAGACAAAGTCAATGACCCTAAACGATTTTCTCTGTAGCAATTGTAGTGGCTGAAGATCTTGAGAGCAGCCTAAGTTTTGTATCCATAGAAGAACTTCATGTCCGGCCCAAATTCCCCAACAATTGAAAACTTGCTTAATAATGGATATTGTGTCCAATTCTTGGAAGAACCTCATTAAAGAATTGAATTCCAACTCTTTAAAATTTTAAAATTGAATATAAACAACAGTCAACAAAACGATATTATATTTATATATGAGCAATTATTTCAAAGACATAAGAAAGATAACATTTTTTATTATTATTTCACACTGAAAGCAAACTACTGCTACTCGTACTCAACAAAACTTACGCACTACTCCAAGAAAATAATTCGAGCCAGGCCTTATACATCTCCCAAACAGTAGCACACAAGGCAATTAGTAAACTCGCAATCAAGGAAATAACACCAAATGCATAATAATACCTCGCAATCTTCGGCCTGGTTTTGCGGAGATGAATGGAGCAAACGGAACCATAACAAGCCCCCATCAGGCATATAAGGAATGCATGGAAAGCCGGGGGAACACTACCGAATACAAATATGGGCACCGGCTTGCCGTCGACGTTCTTCATGGGGAGTTGCAAGACTATGAGTATGGTCATGCATGAAGCAGTGAAGATGAGTTCATCGAGGTGAAATATGAGGCTGCAGTATTCACGAGAGCAAGTCTCTGAATGGTCATCATCTGGGTTACTGAGGGGCAGCAGCTGATCCTCATCCCTTGCGCAAAATAGTCTTATTTTCATCTTCTTTGATTAATTACCTGAGATGAAAGAGATGGATATATTGTGGACGTGGAACTGGCCAAATGTTTATACGATGAAATAAGAATCTTGATCATTATATATAAGCGGATTGTATCTTATTGTTACCAAAACCAAGAAGTCTCTCTATGTATTGATGAAAGGCGCGTTTCCATGAAAAAGCCGAGCATTCGGGCGTAGCTTCTTCGCAATTGCTTAAGTCAACCCTTTCTTTTCTCGAAACTTCCGCGATTCTTCATTATTATTATTATTATTAATGCGATTTAATTATAATAATACTCGTAAGTTAAAAAACTTAATGTTAGTATTTAATTTTGTCAAATTAAATTTGAATGTTCAATCATTAATAATTTATTGTTAAAATTAATAAATTTAAAAATAATTATATTTTTTTATTTTTAAATATTTAAATTTTATAAAAAAATAATAATATAATATAATATAATTATAAAAAATAAAAGCACCGGTGACTAAATAGCCGTTAGTCCAGATGACCATAATAGTTGATATTCTAAACAATCAAAATAATAACTTGATTCAATGGCCAAATTCTCACCTATTCTGACAGTCATAATGGTCGCCAATCTAATAGCAATTAGAACAAAGGCCAAATGGCCATCTCAACCAAATTGCCATTTGGTCTTTAATTTTTTTTATAAAAAAATCATTATTTTTCTAACTTATTTTTTAAGATTTTTAACATTTTTTTATTTTATTTTATTTTTTTATTATATTTAAAAATTAAAATTTTAAAATTTGTGCAAATGTCATGTCATTTTAATCTTATTTAATATATAAATAATAAAATGATCTTTTGATTCTAATTGATATAAAATCAGTTTAACTTAACAAAATATTTCTGAGATTTAGGCATTAATGCTTATTTTGACAAAAAAATTACATATCAATATTAATTTTTTTAATTTATAAATATTATTGTAATTAAATTATATCTTAAGGATATTGATGATAACATCTCTTATTATTATTAGGATTAAAAACATTTACGCAAATCTATTTTGTTATGAGAAACTTTACCTGTTAAAATAAATAAAAAATTGCACTCTGTAATTCTTCTTATTATTTTTCTTTTTAAATATTTAAATGTAGTCGTTAGAATTGTAATTTAAAAATAAAAATAATAATATAATTTGTTTAAAAAAAATATATTATAAGATTTAACGTAATTAAAATTAGAATTATAATTATAATTTTTAACATAATTCAATTCAAGGTTGAAATTGAAATTATAATATTTAACGTAGTTAAAATCAAAATTAAATTTAGAATTATAATATTTACATAATTATAATTATAATATTTAACGTAATTAAAATTAAAATTGAATTTAAAATTATTTCATTTGATGTAATTGAAATTAAAATTAAAATTATAACATTTAAGTAATTGAAATTAGAATTCAAATTAAAATCAAAATTGATTTAGATTTATAATATTTAACATAATTAAAATTAAAATTAGAATTATAATATTTAACGTAATTAAAATTAAATTAAATTTAAAATTATTTCATTTGATGTAATGGAAATTAGAATTATAACATTTAAGTAATTGAAACTAGAATTGAAATTAAAATTAAAATTAATTTGAAATTATAATATTTAACATAAATGAAATTGAAATTAAATTATAATTATAATATTTAAATAAAACTTACCTGTCCCGTCCAGTATTGAACTGAACCGACTTATTCCGAACTAAAACTACTCTATTTTGAAAATTTTTTTAAAAAATGTTAAAATTTTTCAAACTAACATGTCTCAATCTAAAAGTTATCTCAATGAAGAACGAGAATGAGTTAAAATTTTAAAACCTAAAATTATCCACCCTTAATGAGGTTGAAAGTTTGAGTTTTAGTTGATATTAAAATAATGTAATAATTTTTCTTTTTTAAGGGTGTTGTACTCCTCTTTCTTTAAAAAAAATCTCTTTCTTCTCTTATTTTGTGACGTATATATTGTTTTAATTGATTCTACTTCCCTAATTTAGATTATAAATTTTTACTTTAGTTGTGAGTTTTGTTCCTCTTTCTTAGTCTCTTCTTCACCCATGGACATTTCGACCTTCTTAATGTGAAAATGTAATGCTTTGTTTAAAAAGTAACCAAAAAAAAACTTGCACCAAGACTTAAAAAAAAATTGGACTTTAAAAATACTCGAAAATTTTAAAATTTTCTCAGGTGGAGATTTCAATTTACTTTTATCCCAAAAAAAAAATCTGAATTTTTTTCTCAAGACTCAAGTGCGAGTTTTAATTTATTTTTCTAATTCAAATTTTTTTAAACCTGGAAAAATTTCGGCCACTAACCGGGTTTTGTCCTTATAAATTAAAATCAATTTCTCTTCTCTTCTGTTCGTCTGCGACTCGTGTTTGACTATTTTCACATTTTACACAACACAATCACTCCTCTCTCTATCTGTCTTTCTCCCCCTTCGAGACTCTCACACAAGCAAATGAGTTATAATTTTTTTTAATCCATTTGTTGAGGTGTGAATCACCGAATTTTTCTTCAGCTGTTCTCATTTTCTTTCCATTTTCTCAGCAAAGCCTTGGCACAATACAGAATCTGCAAGTAGATCAACACAAGCAACAGCATTTTTTATTTTTTTATTTTTATGCAAATATGTGGAACCTTAGCACATGAATATCTGATTAACAATATATATTTATAATCTTGAGCATCAAAAAAGAGCTAAAGACATCTTTCAGCTAACTGGAAGGAGAGGAGAAAAAACCCCCTCTAAAATTAGATTTAAAAATGCAACACTACCATTTTCCCCTAAAATATTCCCATATATGGCTTCTGTAGGTAGGTTAAGAATTTCACTTTGTTAATTTTAAATTGATTTTTTTTTTAAAAAAAAAAAACTGGTTTAAATTTAGATTCTAGGTCACTTGAATCTGACCCAAATTTAAACTTAAACTCAACACGTATTAAAAATAAATTTGAGTCTAACTTGAATTCTAAATTTTTTTTAAAAATTCAGGTCAAAGTTTAAGTTAAATAAAATCAAATTCAAATTTTGTTAATCTTAATTTTATTCTAATAATTTTTTATTTATAGTACCGAGGATTCTCTTAAAGTTTTATATAATATTAGAATATGACAAATAATATTAAATATTTTAAATTATATATAAAAAATAATATATTAAATAAATATTTGATAATAAAATAATATAAATTTTAAAATTATTATTATATTTAATTTTTATTTAATATATTATTTTTAAGTATAATTTAAAATATAATTCAATATGTCTAATATTATTCTCTCAATGCTTAAAAAATAATATTAAATATTTTAAATATATATTTTAAATTATATCTAAAAATTAATGTGTTAAATAATTATTAAATAATAAATTTTATAAATATTATTATATTTAATATTTATTTAACATTTTTTTTAAATATAATTCAAAACAACAAAAATTATTTAAAATAAATAAATATTGGATCACGCAACTTCATTATAAGTTTCCTTTTTTCCGCGTGGGACTTGCATGCTTTTTTTCTTGTTTGACCTTTTATCCAGGTGGGACACATTGCTTTTTTCTTCTTTCCAGGCACTAAGAATAAAGCAATGTAGGTCCCATACGGAAAAAGGAAAATTTAATTGACTTTATGTAATTTACAATAGTAATTTTATTTTTTTATTGAAACAGGGGACCTATATTAATATTAGTTTGATTGCACAAAAAATTAACTGTTTTTTTCTTCACTTTTCCTCAAAAACAAACTAGAAAGGAAAGAAAGATCTTCACTTTCAGATGTAATATTAAAAATAATTTTATAATATTATATATGATAGGTCTGTTAATATATATTAGATAATTATTAGGATTCATTATAAGAATTAAATAAAATTTTTATAGTTCACCCAAATCTACTACTTTAAAAGCAGAGATATAACAAGTTTTGATGGACATATTTTTAGATAGATATCTATCCCATGTTTCGGATAAGAAACCAACTTTTGCATAGGAAAGATTTAACCTTGTAAAAAAGTGGACTACTTCATAAAGAAGAAAAATATCTCATAAAGAGAATAACTAGCTCATACATAGGATTGTTATGTAATGTACTACTAAAATTATAAAAAAAAAAACTATTCACAATACAATCAAAAATTTCTCAAACCTAATCTATTACAATATCTAACAACCAAATAATAACCGCAATATGTGAAACTCTAAGCTTGGTGGTCAGGCAATAGTAGTGAGTCGGAGTCAAAGGAGGAAAGACACTGAAATGGAGGCAACTAGGTGCTCACCGCGGTGGGTGCAGAGGTCACTAGAGAGACACTGGCGGCCCAAAGAGAGGGTAGCTTCGGCTGAAGAACAAGTCGTGGGGCCAAGGGGGTTGACGGATGGCCGTGAGCGGTGGCGCACAACGCGGAGCCTTTGCAACGACAGAGGAAAGGGTGGAGACGTTGTATGCCGCTAAAGAGGATGGGCGAGATCAAGATACTTAGCCTGTTAGCGGAACCAGAACGAGCCCACCGGAGAGATGAAGAGCATCAGAGCATCGTCTGAATGCTAGGAACGCCAACCAAGGTGGCTTGAAGATCGACAATCCCATGAGCCAACGGAGAAGGCAATGGTGTTCGGCGAGTAGCAGATACGCCGATGAAGCTGAGTCGGCAAAGCATGCTGGTTGTTGTAGGCTCGACTAGGTCCGTTGAGCCTCCGACGGTTGGCACAACACTACGTCAAGCAGCCAAGTCTGTCGAACTCAACCTTACAGTAGGGCACCATGGCAATAAAGCTTCAACCGATCACCTGAGCCAGATAGAGCCAATCGAAGATGAAGAGTTGGTAAAAATAAAGAAAAAGGTAAAATTAGAAAGGCTGGCGCAAGTAAAGAAAAAGAGCTAAGGGTGGGGCAAGTAAAGAAAAAGAGCTAAAGCTGAAGGATGGTTGTGTCCACCGAAGAGGGGGTCTAGGCCCTCTCTCCAATGGGTATTTGTTGAAAGGGCGGCGGCTACGGATTTTGAAGTTGAGAGAGTTTTAGTGTTAAGGCAACTTTTTTTAAGGCCGAATGCTTTTGTCTAAAATTTCATTGATATTATTATTACGATAGAGAACTATTGATATTATAATTATAAAATTATTAAAAATAAAATATTATATTTTTTTATGAATATATATTTTATAAAAGAGAGAAGAAAACATTATCAAACACTTTACTTTTTTTTGTCTTAATTTTACATTTTATTATCGTTAACTTTTAATAATATAATTTATAAAAATAAATTATCTAAATTAAGCGACGTTCTTACTCTAAAAAAGATAGAAAACATCTAAAAATATTTTTTTCACAATATGCGAAATACTAAAATTTCTACACACTCCACTCAAAAAATTAAAAATAAAGTGAACCAAAAAGAAAAAGAAAACAGCAAATTAGAAGGATGCTTCTCTACGTAATTATAAACAAAATTCAATAAGATAAAATATAGGATGTATACAATCACTCGACGGATCGTAAATATTTAGTCATTAACATTTAGCCCAACAATTTGGTTATAAGCATAATATAATGATAACCATACTTTCCGATTAATGTAAAAAAAAATTAATTTCAATATTTTTTTAAAAATTAAAAATAAATAAACACATATAATCAAATAATAAAATTAATATATGGCTACAAAACAAAATCTATTAATGCACACGAATGAAAAAAAAAAAAAAAAGTTCTGAACATGTTTGGGAAATCACCATCTGATTGGTTTGCATTTGCAGTGGCTTGTTCACGTACTGGTATTATGTGGAGTTGATTTTGTTGATTGTGGTGAGTGGGGATGGTTTTGTTTTCAGGGGCTAGTTTTGTTGGTGGTATTGTTTAGAGATAGTTATGTTATTTTTGGTGACTGAGACTGCTTTGTTTTAAAGAGTTGGTTCTGTTGGTGGTGTCATTTGGGGATGGTTATGCTACTTCTGGTGAGTAAGAATGGTTATATTGAAAATGAAATGAGTTTCATTTTAAAATTTACGACTCTCTCACCCTTCTCTAATAACCTGGTAATAAAATTCAAGAATTCTATACTCAACATAATCTCAACTTTTACACCAAACCATGGCACAAATTCAGTGAGATTAAACATCTCATCATCATAATTGATTCTTTAAAATATTGTTTTCATCAAATCATTGATAAGAGCTATCCAACTGATATAATCTGTCACAGTTACAAATGTCCACTTTCATTCTACTCAAATCAATTTTAATATGCCATTATCATATCTATGTCAAATATATAACACTAAATATTAATCACACAATAAAAAAAATGTATTATGAAATAACTTTAATATGCTCTATTTATTATTAGTGTTGATCGAAAAAAAATAATTTTTTAAGCTAACAAATCTTAAATTTATTTGTAAATGGGAAACGAAACTCGGGCCTTGTCTTGACGAGGGTGGTTTGTATGGACTTGGGTCTCCTCTTTACCACAGGTTATGGAAAAACCTATAAAACGTAAATACTAACTCAATGACAGTCTCGACAGGATAAGTTTCAATAAAGACACTCTGATACTTAAGTAAAAAATGACCTTTATTTTTTTGGTAGGAGATTGGTAAGAAACCGAGATAAAAAGGTTGTTTAGAAGGAAAAGAAAAGAACATAATTTCTTTGGGCATTTATTTCTCTGTTATTTTGAGCATCATTATTCTCAATATCTTCCTTTTTCCTTTTATAGTGCCGGTCTTTTGAGGACTTTTTTAGATTTTTTTGTCCTTGTTGTGCTTCTGACTCACGTCAAATATCTTTATGCTGTGCGTCTGACACACGATAAATATCCTTTTGCGGATCTCCTAATCTCGCTTCTGCGGCATATCAGGCACCCTTTTAATGTGTTAAGCATATTCTTTATGTTTGTTTTTACTGATGGTTTTGGTTAAGTGTGAGACAAGATTCAAGTTGCTCAGGTCAAATTTCTGGTGGCATCACCCCCATCATCTCTGTTGTGATTTGAGATCCTCTTAAAAGTGGGCATTCTACTAATTTTATTAACCGTACTTGGTCGGCCCATTAGGCAGACGGTCGATCCGATTTCTTCGCTGATTACGCAGGTACTAGGGTGAACCGATTTGTTTAATGGATGGTGGCCTCAACTGCACCCTAGTTGACCCTGCCGAGCAGGTGCTTCGGACGACTGACCAGGTTCTTTTGAGTCCGAGCCAGTTCTCTGTTATTTAGTAATATTGGGGTCGGGTCTGCTGGCCGTTACCTTGGGCCTGCCTTCGAAGCGGACTATTCTTTAAGCAATTGTGCGCTTGATGGGCTTTAAAGAGGGCTATCCCACAAGAAAACATCAGATTGGGTCCCAGGGGCCGGCCTTTATTGGGCTTGGAGGCCTTAGGCTCAAAGGGGAATTTTCTGGGGGGTGAAGAACAACTAGCATACAAAATATTATCCCATCGAGTATGTCAAAAAGATGTTCGTGCATAAAATCAATTAACTAGATTTGTATATGTCGAGTGTCCTATTAAAATTAAAATTACTCAAATTCGTAAATAATTGAGGATAAGGTTTATCATATTAAGCAAAGCCTTATTTAACTAACAACGAGTAAAATTTAAAACAAAATTTAGGTTATAAAAGAATGAAATAGCAAGTAAACTGTAAAATTTAGGTTATTTTCAGAGAAAAGAACAAACAAATTTTAATAATAGGGCTATGACAACAAGTAAGGTTGCAAGACCTAGACTGAAAAGATCAACAAAAAAGGAAGAAATTTTGAATCAAAAGTAAAAACGAGAACAAAACTCAATAAGAAATTTTGGTCTATTATCTTGAATGAATGAATTGATGATCCCCACAAACTATTTTATTGTGCCTTTATTTAAGTTTATAAAAACCCTACTTAATCATAATCAAATAAAGAAATATAATTCTAATAAAATACAAACTTAAACTTTCTATTATGAAAATATATTCTAATGGGCTTAATTATATCAAAATTAGGGCTAAACTAATATATACAAATTTGGGTCGGCATTAACATATTGATACATTGTATTAGCAAAGTTGTTCCAAATAGGGATGGGTTAAAAAAAATTGATTTTTGAAAAAATCAAACCAAACCGGATCGATTAGTTCGATTCTAATGTTCAAAAAATATTTGTACAGTTGTTTTGGTACCGATTCTTAAAAGTTTCGATTCGATTCAATTTTTATAACATGAAATTGAATCGAACATGAGGTTAAATTAGTACTTTTAATATTTATTTCAAAACAAATTGAAAAATAGCATAATTATATTAATTTCTAAACAAACTCATTGTGAGATTGATTGTATTAAGGAAAGTAATCATAATTATCAATCATTATAAACAACAACTAATCCTAAATTAATAGAATTAGTGGAGACAAAACTTGCTATTTGTAGGGACAATCATAATCATCAATCATAACAAACAACAATTAATCCTAAATCAACGAAATTAAACTAATATCTTAAAATTTTATCCCTAATCTTAAAATTATATTTTCCAAAACTTATTTTATTTTTCATTCAACACTCTTTTCTCTGACTCTCTATTGTCCACCTCTCTTCTCTCATTCACATAAGTATAAAAGTTGAAACTTTAACCGTCAGAAGAAAAAATTGAAACGTTATTAATCACCGGTAACTTCTCCCTCTTTTAGTCTTATTCTTCATTTGTTTGCAAGTATAAAGTTTAAACTTAAAAATTGAAATTTTAATTACTTTAATATTAATATCTTTTATTGTTGCACTTCAAGACTTCAAGTGGTTTAATTAGTTTATTTCTTTATTTAAATTATTAAGAAAAAGAATTTTTTTTGGGATGTAGTGTTAAATTTTTTTTTTTTTAAAGTATATATTATTCTTCTTTTTTTATGTATAGGTTTTATTGTGGCCAAGATAGAGTATGACAAATTCAATTAATAGACTTTAAACTTAAGAAGACTTGTGTTTATTTTTTTTAATATTTTAATATTTTAAATTATACTTTTTTTTATAATCTTTATAGTTTTTAAAATTATTATTTATGATTTATAATAAATTTAGTATACTACCTTAAAATTAAATACTTAATTTGAGTGATTTTTTTACATAAATATATTCATGAATCATAATTTAGCTTTATCCCTTTACCAATTATTCATATAAATAAGTTAAATTTTTATCCATATTTACATATTTAAATTGTTCTTATTATTCTTATTCACCTGGTGTTTGACTATTTTCACTTTTCACACGGCACAATCACTTCTCTTTATATCTGTCTCCTCCCCCTTCGAGGCTCTCACTCAAGCAAACGAGTTATAAGTTTGTTTTTATTCATTTGTTGAGGTGTGAATCACCTGCTTTTTCTTCAGCTGTTCTCATTTTCTTGCCTTTGTTATATTGAGACCATTTTCTCAGCAAAAGCCTTGAAGCACGATACAGAATCTGCAAGTGGATTTTCATCCATTGGATCAACAGAAGCCACAGCAATTTTTTTTTTAATGCAAATATGTGGAACCTTAGCACATGAATATCTGATTAGCAATATATATTTATAATCTTGAGCATCAACAAAGAGCTAAAGACATCTGAAATTTCAGCTAACTGGGAGGAGAGGAGAGGAGAAAAAATGCCCCTTTAAAATTAGATTTAAAACTGGAATACTCTTTAATATTTATCTGTAAAATATTTTCTTAAAACTAATGTTATGTATTTAAAATTTTATTTAAAATTATATTTTAAAAATAATGTATCAAGTAAATATTAAATATAATAAATAATAAATAATTTAAAATTTTATATTATATTATTTAATACATAATTTTTAAAATATAATTTAAAATAAAATTTTAAAATATTTAATATTATTTTTATGAGAATATTTTACGAAAAAATATTAGACCGTTGCAGCTAAATCTAATTTTAAAGGGCTTTTTTCTCACATATGGTTTGTGTAAGTGGGTTAAGAATTTCACTTTCTTAATTATAAATTAATTTAATTTTCTTTTTTAAAAAAGAAACCGTTTAAATTTAGGTTTCAGATCACTCGAATCCGACCTAAATTTAAACTCAACCCAATCCATATATAGAAAAATTTGAGTGCAACTTAAACTCTGAAAAATCTTTAAAAATTCAGTCGAATTTGAGTAAAACTTAAATTTGAATTTTACTTACTTTTTTATGGGACCCACACAACATTACACAAAGTCAATCAAGTTTCTGTTTTTTCGTGTGGGACCAACATTGCTTTTTCACTTTTGGCCTTTTCTATCGTGTGGGACCTATATCGTCTTTTTTCTTTTTTTAATGATAGGGACCTAAAAAAAAAAGGACTTCTATTAGTTTGATTGGACCGAATACAAAGAAAAAAATTAAAAAATAAAAACTGCTGTTTTTCTTGACTTTTCCTTTAAGCAAACTAACTTTTCTAAGGTTTAGTGCTTTTGTCTCAAATTTATTTTTTAAGCGTCAGATATTACATTAAAGAATTACTGATATTATAATTATAAGTTATTAAAATAAAATATTATATTTTATATTGATATATACTTAAATACATGCTTTATAAATAAGAAAAGAAAACATTATTAAATCATTCACATGTAAATTTTCAGTAACTAAATTTGTATATATTTAGTGTCCCGCTAAATATATAAATTATTTCAAAAAATTTAAAAATTAAGGTTAAGTTTTATCAGTTAAGAAAAAATTGAAAATACTTCTCAAAGTTTTCCTTAATCAGAAATTGACTTGAGGACTCTCTTTGATATTTATTCTTCAATTTAAAGGGATCAAACTGATGTTGTAGTTGATGAATCCTTTGATCGACATCGCTTACTAAGAGATTGCTTGAAAACTGTCTTACTTACAGCAAGCAAGGTTTACAATAAAATTTGAGCTGTGAGATAGCGAGTAAATTATAAAATTTGAGTTACTTTGGGGAGAAGAACAAGCAAAATTAAAAAATTAGGCTATGAAAATCAACAAGCAATGATTAAAAATTATGGGTTGAAAGCTAAAATGAGATAAAGAGAAAACTATAGTTATTGTATTAATTGAGTTAATTGATCATTATAATGAAAAATCAAGCCTTTATATAGACTCCATAAACCTTCTTTAATTCCAATTTTAAAAAGATAAAAAAAATTAATTAAATAAAACTCCTTATGCTAATTGGCACATAATATGAGCTTAATGGCCAACTGAGTCTAGTCTAATGTATAAAAAAACAAAGAACCCAAATAGGCCTATTATGTAAGTTTTTATGCTAGCATCAACAGTGTCCCTTACAAGCTGATCCAAAGTTATTTTGCTAAGACTTACATCCTAATAAAGTTGGCTTTTTACTCTTCATTTTTAAAGTCGACACAGGTTCAACTCCTTAAAACTGCTCACCATATAGATTTATAGAAGAAAAAAAAAAAGTTGGCTTTTTACTCTTCATTTTTAAAGTCGACACAGGTTCAACTCCTTAAAACTGCTCACCATATGGATTTATAGAAAAAAAAAAGTTGGGTCTTATTGCACTTCCTTTAGTTTATGTATGAAAAAATCGAAATTACACAAAGTCCCTTGATTTATGTAATTTCGATTTTGAATTCATAGACAAAAACTGGCTTTGTGAAGATGCCTATAAGAGAAAATTGGCTTCCAAAGGCAACCATAGGAGAAATTGACTAAGCAGTTGCATTTCCCACGACTTTATATAAGAAAGTCGGCTTTGTTGATCCTTTTAAGGTTTATGCATGAAAACAATTGACTCTGTAGGATATCCCTCGAGAGTTTGATGGAATAATCGGCTAGTAACTACTTTGAAATCGATTTTTATTTAAAGAAATACTTATACTATGTGAAAAATCAGCATTTATTTCAAGATAATTCGTAATCTAATTTATGCCTGATCTTCTCACTAAAGCTACTTTCTATAGGAGACAAAGTTGATTTGCTTTAAATAAGTTATTTAATGTTACCTCTTCATCTTCTTTAATTAATGACTATTTATTTAAACTTTTCATCTTATTGCTAAGAGCCTGTTTATAAAAGTAATTTTCACTTATTCATTCTTCACTTTTACTTCTGAGCAAAAGTATCATTTTCTCTCAACTCTTTAAGAAAATCTTCAAGGTGTTCTTTGAGTTCTTCAAACTTCTTTTTTGGTAAGTTTCTTTAATTTTACCTTTTGATCCTTATAGTTTTTATTTTGCTTTTACTTTTTTTCGTTTGAGCTGGTTTTAATCCTAATTTATCATTTTTGTAGTTTTAATCTGTATCTCCAAATGGCATCAAAATTGACTTCTACAACTACAACAAGGTCTAAGAAGTCAAAATTGATCAAAGCCGTTGAAACCTCTTTGTTACTTTATGAAAAATCTCAAGACATTCAGGAAGATGACCAAGTCACCTTTAAGGTACTTTCTTACATAACTGATTCATCTCAGTATATATTAGGTCCCTATAACACATTAATCATTTCTTAATATCTTAGATTTTCCCCTACCCATAAGAAGGACCCGATGAGGTTTGGTTAAGAACATGAAATGTCAATATGGTCAATCTCTAGGTTAATTAGATTATGACCAAAATTAACCAATGATTTCAAGGGATGGCTAATCATTTAGAACCCTACTTCTCTTCTTCCTAGAAATTGACCAAGATCTATAATCTTATTCAGTTGCCTAGGTATCAGATCCTCTTATATAAGAACCTTATGTTAGCCATATTACTTATTTGGTCTAAAGCTTACAATGTTTTCTACTTCAGGTTCGACTATAAGTCACTTACTCTTTATGACTTAGCCGTCCTTTTTAACCTACTCGTTCATAAGGTCGAAGTTAATGTTGAGTTATTAGTAGATGAAGTCGACCTTTATATAACCAAAGCCGAATCTAGTTTTGGAAAATTTATGAGTAAATACATAAAATAATCGGCAACACCTTCCCAATTATAACATATTGCTTTTCTCCTCTATTGGTTATGCAAGTATGGCTTATGTAATCCTTCACAAAAAATAACTAGGAGTATCTTAAGGTTGTAATTGTCCTAGCCGATGGTTCGAAATTAGCCTTAAGTCATTTCTTATTGTAGTATTTGCATAGGAGTCTTTTAGAAATTCTTCCAGCCAAGGGTGAGACATTATTTCCTAATGTTGGTGGTCCTCTTTGGATCTTGTATTTTTGGGTATCGACTCATTGTCTTTATTTCTTTGAAGTCACTTTCCCAACCGTGTCCAAATCAGCTTAGCTGTTATGCCTCTTAAGTATTACAATGGCAGTTTAACCAATATCAATTTGAAGATTTCTTTAACTACTTCTATACTATGCCTTAAAAATATATTATAGGGCCTTTTGTCGGCTTAGGCCATCACCTTTTAGTCCTGAATGGACGAGGTGATCCTACAAAGGCTATCATTCTAATCTAAAGGAAGCCACCCTGGATGCTGAATAACATCACTTCTGAGTGAGTTGTTTAATGGCTAGAGATTTGCACCATAGGGCCATTATTATTGTAACAAATAATAATAAGTATGGAACGGAGACCTTTCATCCTAACGGATCAGTCGACAATTAGAGTGTGTTCAAGTCGTTCCTCGTCCCAATATTTTTTTACTAATTAAAACTTCAAGTCCAGGGTCGTCTTTAAGGAATCATTCTTTTATTGACAAAACCTCATAAGTCTCAGCTCTACTTAATAAGTTTCTTCAATTGGTCGACCTTCTAATATCTCCTGATCGGCTTGACTTATTTGATAAATACTAAGGGTAGATGATTGACCTCAATTTCAATATTTCATTGCATGAAGCACTTGCCTATCATAAATTTGAAGTCTCTATCATAAGTAGTATTATGCAGGTCAGCCAGAAGAAAATAAGAGGTAGCTTATTGAAGAAATCATAGACTTTGAACAATTTTACGACTTTAAATATAATTGTAAAAACTTGAAAGAAATGAGAAGTTTATGCCATCAGAGGAAAAAAGAACTCCCCCTAGAACAAAAATGGTCGGCCATAGAACAATAAACCAAATAGATTCGTTATGGTAGCCCTTGGTTGGAAGAGGTTTTTTTTTAGCATCTATTTGTAAATCCAAGGACTCTAATTCCAACAGCCAAGTTTAGTATAGCATGAGAGGTTCCTTGAAAAAGTTGGCTAACATGGACTGACTATTTTTTACATGACTTTGATAAAGATAATTTGTTTGATCCTGAGTCAACCACGATTGTTAGCAATATAACCTAACAAGGTGTATATATATTTTGTTACTTTACCGGCTTATCTAAATAATTTTACATCATTGTCAAATTGTTATGCAGAGGCTATTCCTGCCCTCAGTGATGCTCCTCTTACTGGAACAAGCGAAGAAGAGGCGACTCCCCCTAAAAACAGGCTTAAGTTATTATAGATTAGCTTTAACTGATGTTTTGCTTTGTTTCAATCAAAATAATTGGCCTTACTCATTTTCTTTATCTCAGGATAAGGCAATGAAATGGCCTAAGCTAAAGATTGTGCACAGCTCTCAGGCACAGTCGGCTTTTAAAGGGTTAAGTTCTTCAATACCTTTGAAGTTACATTCATTGAGGTTGACTCTTATCAGCAAGTTTCCCTTGCCTACTGTCGACATCATGGGAAAAAATGATGATGATGTAGGGGTAAACCAAAAGAAGGTCGACGAGTCAATTTAGCATTATTCTCTTACTCAACCAGTTAAGCTAATGAAGCATGCCTTGAAGTTTTCATTAAAGATTAAGGGTGTTACCTCAGCAGCCGACATCATTTTCTTACTACTTCAGGAGTCTTCTTCTAAAGTAATGATTTATATAAGGGTTTAAATTCTAAAAAGTTATCTTCTCTAACTACTGATGATATATGTTGAAGCGGAAGCACACAAACAAAGCTAAACAATTCACCCAAGTAATATAATAATGCAGAACAAGTTATTAAGAAATAAAAGAGAGAAAGGGGTAGAAGAAGGACACACAAAGAATTACGTAGTTCGACAACTTGCCTACGTCCACGGCGGATCAAGATCACACTCTTTATTATAAATCACAAGGCAACCACAAAGTATGCCTATTACAAGAAAGATCACAAAGAAAACTCTCTCTTGCTCTCTAGGAATTTTCTCTCATAAAGAACCACTAAGAATAATCACTAAGATTATTGTTGATCACAAAGATCTCTCTAAGATCACAAAGATCTCTAACTTGATCACAAAGATTGTCAAGATCACAAAAATGTGTTTACAAGCCAATTGATAGCCTTTATATAGGCATTGGGACGTCCTAGGTTTTCCCTATACATGTAAAAGTCATATTAGGGAGTCCTAGAGCAAGTGGGAGATGAAATTAGAAAGTTTCCTAATTTTGGGATACTATTCCCACGTCCAGCGCTGCAGCGCTAGGATCTCGTCGCTCCAGCGCTGGTGCGCTTCTGCTGAGCGCTGCGGCACTGGCTTTCTGGCACTACGACGCTGAGTGTTCTGTTCTGGACACCGCGGCGCCCACTCTTGGTCGCCGCGGCGTTGGTCGTATGGTGCGCCTTCTCATTTTTCGCCTTCTTTCACGTCCATCTTCAATCCGTGTGCACCCTACACACTTGGCTTGATCCTCAAATCATATTCCAATAATTTTTAATCAATATTCTCACAATATACAATCATAAGTGCTGATCATGATTGGCCATCTAAAGAATCTTGGTTCTCAAGTGACTGACATGTTACTTGATGATCGATCTACACTGGATTTAAACAAGAATCTGAAGTTCATTTCAGACAATGCCACGACCGATATCATTTCACTCGACTTGAAACTAAGATTGATGACTTTGTTGCGTCTTTCATCAATCTGGAAAAAAAGAAGTAGTCGGTTATAGGAGTAATCTATGAGGCTAAGAAAAAAGCTTCGGAAAAAGAAGTCCTAGATTAGCTCAAGACTCAATTGATGTCCGAAGTCCATGAGTTAAGCATCTAGAGTATAGGTGCCAATGAGAAAATTGCTGCTTTGGAAGCTGAATTAGAGAAGTTGAAGACGGTTGAGGCTTAGAGGACTTAAAATTATCTCATCAGATTCTTAATAACCGACCGAAGAAGATTGTTTTAAAGAAGAGCCTTAATTTGAAAAATGAGAAGTTCCCCATGGACGAACGATAAGTAAAGGTAGTTGATTCAACCATTGTCGATTTTATTGTATCTATAAAAAAAATTTGAATGTAACAAAACTCAGCTTTGAGGACTTTTTATAATACTTTCATAAATAAATATATATATATATATATATATATATATATATATATATTGGCCTTTCATATGTTTGATCTTTGTATTTTAAGACTTTGGTCATAGATAAAAGTCAGTCTCTTAATGCAAATAAATATAAAGATTCAAATAACCAAACAATATATCGGCTTTACTAATAATTCACAAAATGTAACAAAATTGGCCTTTAATAACTACGATTGATTTAAACGTATTCTCAAATATATGAGAATATATTGGCTTCAACAATGACTAAAAGAGTTAAGTAGAACCATCTTCAAATACAACAATTTTAATTGATTGATTGCCTTGGTCTTATAACTAAAAGATCGATTTATTTACACCTTCCTAAATTGTGGGTTGATATGTTTTTAAATATTTCTTGTTGATGGTCCTTGGGGGTTTAGCTTGATCTAAATCGGCTAATAAATATGCTCCCTTACCAATAATTTTAGCAATCTTCAATGGGCATTCTCAATTTAAACTAAATTTTCCTAAAGCTTATTCTTTTAAGCCGATTAGTAAGAAGAATTTCTAAACTAGGTTGTTGATCTTGAAGAACTTGAATCTTATCTTTTTTTTATTATAAGCTCTTTTTATTCTTCTATGCTTCGGACTTGTTTAAGGCTTTAAATTGTCTTATCTGTTTGTCTCTTCTATCATAGAGTCCCAACATTCCTCCCTACTTAACTCAATTTAATGTTGTCTTCTGATTGAGTCAGCTATGAGTTCTATTTGGGATCATAACTTTATAACCATAAACTAATTGGTAAGGGAATACTCTAATAACCTTTTTTGGGTTGACACGATTAGCCCATAAAACCTCTTGTAACTTCTCATACCAAGCCCTTGGATTATTTTCGATTGTCATTTTAATTCCTAAGATGAGAGATTTATTGGTAGATTCAGCTTGCCATTTTATTGGTAATAGTAAGGAGTACTATGTATGAGGAAAATGCAAAATTCTTTTGCAAAGTAACCATGTCTTCACATGTGAAGACCATTCTTTGGTTAGTTATAATGGACTTTGAAATACTGTATTGATATATATTATTTTCTTTAATGAACTCAATTATCGATTATTAAGTAATTGATTTTTATGGGACGACTTCTACCCATTATGTGAAGTAGTCAGTTGCCATTAAAATAAAGGTATGTTATTTCAAAGATGGTGGGTAGATCTTTCCAATTATTTCTATTGTCCATCCTCTGAATTTCCAAGGCCTAATAACGGCATATATATCTTTAGTTAAGATGATTTGAACAAGACCATGCCTCTGACATTCTTCCAAGCCTTTGGCATAGTAATGGCAATCTTTTTCTATAGTCAGCCACTAAAAGTTACTCTTTAAGATTGATTTCTTCATTAGTCGACCACTTAGATGTGCTCTAACCGACCCCTCATATAATTTAGCCATAACTAATATGTATTTTTTAGGTCGATACTTTTGGACTTTGTGTTTACGTGAGATCTCATTTTATATGAATATTTATTTTGTAATATTTATACAATGCATATTTTATTAAATTGCTAATTACATTTATTAAATGGTATAATACTTATAATGTTACATATATTGTATGATCTGAAGGAGTTCAGATTAAGTTTAAAAGAGTTTAGATTAGCGCTAAGAGTTAGTATTACTAAGAATTATAAATGCTAAAAAGTTAGCAGTTTATAATGATCAGCAAAATCTAAAGAGTTAAAAACTTTGTTTGTAACAGGACAAAGGCCTGAGAGCACACTAATCATTATATAGTTATAAAGAGTTGTAATAGGTGCTAGAAAATATTATACAGGTATGTTCTCAAACACTATATTTCTGATTTATTTTCACTGAAGCAAGTCTATCAGTGAATCTTTTCTCATATAGATTAATGTATGTTTATATCTGTATGGTACAGAAGATTGTTCTTAGCCAACCACAAGCTTAGTAGAAGCTCGTATAGGAATACAAGTATTCAGTCAAGATTAGATATTGAAAAGACTCACGATGACCCTAATAGATATCCTATGAAGTCGTCAATGACAGATCCTTTCGAGTTGAGTAGTATTCGTGGTCTTTTAACCTGAGCGCCACGATGGGCTTGTGAGTAATCCACTATACTTTTATTCCACAAATGTCAGAGATCTTTCATGGTCTGACTATAGCATATTGCTGAGTATGGTTCAATGCTCATAAAGCCTAGTGTGTATAGATACGAGATTCGTTAGCTCATATAGGAGAGTTGTAAGAGATTTTGTTTCAAAAAATTTTATGGTCATAAACAATAAACCTACAAAGAAGTTTCTCACATGGTTAAACAATATCGCAAAAGTGCTTGCATATATTATTTATCGAGATACAAATCTGAAGATAAGTTCACGAATGAGTAAATAAGGATTTGACACTGATGATCTATATCTCGCTCTTTCAAGGTATTATTGACAGAAGGATTATACATATACATTCTGACCTTAACTTATATGGTATAATATACTGATTTGTAATATCGGTAATGTGTGCACGAGGCATCAATCACAGACTCATAGAATAGTTTTATTTGACAAATCGAGCATGGACCTAGAGAGTTCTACAATATAAAGTGTACTTGTTGTGCACTAGGGCAACATACTGAATTGAATAATTCAATCCAGTAAATTCCAGCATACCAAACATTTGCTTTTGTATCCTTTAAGATGTGCATATATTAAGACTTAAGTGTTAAGTACATCAATTAGTGAACAATAGTTGTTGACTAATCCGATGATGACACGCGGCACATTGTAGGCCATTTATTGTTTCTCCATTTGGCTTTAAATTTTGGCCAAATATATTCACCATAATAACACATGCCTTTTGTTTGTTTGTTTATTATAAACAAATAAATGAAACAAAAGCAAATGGACAAAGTATGTTTGTTCATACTTAGTGGGACATACATGTCAAATTGAAGGGAAAGTTGACGTAAAATATAAGAGCAAATTTTCTTATTTGTGTAGAAGAATACTCGGCAATATAGAGAGAGATAGAAGTCTTACCTTTTCAAGTGTTGGAAAAAAATATCAAGTGTTGATAGAAAGAATAACTTCTTCATCTTATTTTCCTTCTTATGGTGGACCAAATAGCATACAAAGTCTAAAATGTTTTTATGGTTCAAATATTGAACTAAACTAAAAACATTAATAGCTTTGTAGTTTAAATATAACTTAAGAGTTAAGCATAAAGATTAAGGGTTATTCTCATTGTTTAAGTGTTAAACCCTTGTTGGATAAAGGACCTGTCATTCTAGCTACTTAAACCCACTAATTTGGGACTAGAATTAGTGACGTGTACATTATAGACGGGAACTCTAATTTAAACTAGTTCAAAAGGCTTCTCAAGTTATTACTCGATCATTACTTTTCATTATTATAGTGAGAATTTTATATGTTGATTGCATTAGGAAATTAGATTTCTAAGCTTTCGCTATAATTAATTATGTATGAGATGCATAATAATTCGTTGTAATTAACACACACCATATGCATACATCCTAGGATAATGGGTACTTTTCAGATACACCTTAATAGTTCTCTAAGGGGTTATTTTTTAAATAATTCTCCTGTAAAGAAGACAAATTTTGGTGCCATGATTTTTATTTGTTGATTGGCATTAGCATCTGAATTCTTCATATACTTGATCAGTTCATTCCTCTAATCAAATTTTAAATCGATTTGTAAAATCGGCCTTTGCTTTTTATATTTTAGTAGTTCATATACTGAAAAGGAATGAATTAGGATAATAGGCTAGTGGATTTCTTTTATCACTTTCCTAAAGCCAGATGCCCTTTAAGCTAAGTCATTGGCTTTTGAATTATCGATCCTTGTCAAAAATTTAATGGGGATAAAGTGAAACTCTTTAAGAAGATGTCAAGCTTTATGGCAGTGTGTTATCAGTGGCATGGCTTTATAATTATAATCACTAGTTCTTTGGTTGATAACTAGTAATGAGTCGCCTCTAATTTCTATATCTTTTACCCCCATCTCCATAAATATTTCTAGGCCGATGATAAATGTTTTCATATTTAGTTTGATTGTTGGTACAAGAGAAGTCCAGGATGAACGACATTTTCATCTTTAAGCCATATGGGAAAATTAGGATGATGTTGACTCCCGCCACTTGAGCTGTTTTTGAACTATTAAACCACAATTACCAATTTGATTATTAACACAACCTATTTTTAAATTGGCATTGGATGAATAAAGTGATGAATAACCTACTAGAAAGTCGGCTAGGGCTTATCCTCTAATTGCCTTTTAGGGAACATACTTCAAAGAAAGTTCTAATAGCTCGATCACCTATTGGCCAAGTTGATTCCTTAATAACAACTTTGATAGAAGATATTTGATAACATCAGTTTGGCTTACAGCATGTATAATAGTCAACAGATAATATCTGAGTTTTGTGTATAAGAAGTAAAAAGCTAAACATAACTTCTCAATTGTCGCGTATCTAGTTTCAACATCATTTAAGGCTCGGCTAAGATAATTCACAACTTTTTTTACCTTCTAGTGTTCTTACGCTACTATACTCTCAATTGATTCTTCCGCTGCTAAAATGTAGAGGATCGTAGGTAGGTCAGATTTTGGTAAAACCATGACTGGTGGACTTATAAGGTATTTCTTGATTTCATCAAAGATCTGTTAATGATGAACCATCCACTTAAATTCCTTGACATTTTTTAACTTTAACAATGGTAAGCAAGAGTGAAGTCGATCGACACAGTTTAAAATAATTCACCTCAAAAATTTTATTTTATCGATTAATTGTTGAATTTCTTTCTTGGTTCTTGGTACAGGTGTTTCTATTATAGCTTCAACGTTGTTCTGGTCTACTTTCACCCCTTGTTGATGTATCAAGAAACCAAGAAAGTTTCTTGTTGATACTCTAAACGTGCACTCAAGAGGGTTCATTTTCAGCTGGTGGAACCTCATTCTATTAAATGCCGATGTCAAATCATCCAGGTGTGCTTCATTTGACTTAGATTTGACCACCATATCATCGATGTAAATCTCTATAAATTGATCTATAACCTTATAGAAGATTGCATTTATTGCCCTTTGATATGTTGCTCCGGTGTTTTTCAAGCTAAACAGCATTACTATCCACTTGTATGTTCTAATGGTCGCTAACTATTTGAATATAATTTTGCTGACATCCGACTTCTTTATAAGAATCTAGTTTTTGCCAGAATGGCCATTAAGAAAGCTCATAATGTTTTTATAAGTAGCCGAGTCGAGTCGACTAACATATCGGCTATAGGTATGGGTTATTCATTTTAGGGGGTCGTTGTGTTTAAGTTCCTAAAGTCGATGTGGAGGTGAAGTTTGCCATTTTCTTGATAATTGAAACTAAATTAGATAGCCACTCCATATAGTTCATTGGTATAATGAAACTGACTTGAGGAGTCTTTTAATTTATTCTGTTATTTTTTCTTCGACTTCTTTTGACAACATTCTCATATGTTATTTATAAGGTTAAAATCTTTTCTTGATTAAGAGGCTATGTTCTATTAAATCTTGACTTAGACCAGGCATTTTGATTTAGTCCCATAAAAAACAATCATTGTATTCTCTTAATAGAGCCATCAATTTAGACTCAAATGCCAGGTCCAAATATAAGCATATAAAAATCAGTTGTGGCTAGTCCTTGGTACCTAAATTTATCTCTTAAAGTATATTTTGTGTCTAAGGAATTAGATCATCCAATTTTGCTAGGGCTGGATTTATTTCCCATATTATGGTTGTTTAGAGGGTATTAAGTTTTATCCTCATTTATGCATTTAACCGAAACTGACATGTAAATTACCTTTTATATATTCATATAAAAAGTAGACTATGGGTCTGTCTGTCCTAACCATCATTGGCCGGGCTAACTCTTCTCTCAACACCTGTTGGATTTCACTGATCAATGGTTCAGCCATGTCTCTTATGTATTAACCATCATCATTCTTATCGATGATTAAGTTCTTAATAAATAGGTCGTAAGTGATGCCGATGCTACTTGCTTATCTCTCACAAAAGACTTTGGATCGGCATAAATTATTTCGACGGACCTGTTTGATTGCCATCCAAAAATTATTTGATGCATGCTAAATAACAAAGTCTTGTTGGAGTGGATCCAGTCCCTTCTTAGTAAGACGTTATAGTTATTTAATACATTGACTATATAGAAGGGTTCATCTCACTCTAAGTGACCAACTTCGACCCTAACTGATGTAAATTCATCTACTAGTGTTTCGCATCTAGTAAAATCGATCATAATTACCTCTTAGGGCTCTAAATCATCTTTGCGAATTCCAAGTTTTTAAATATTCATAGAGGTAAAATGTTCATACCTAACCTATAATCAATGAGGATCCTTTTACAAGGAACTCCACTGAGGTTGGCCTTGACATAAAGTGGTTAAATGTGTATGGTTATTTCATTAGAAGGCTGAGAGAGTAAGCAATGCCAATTCTTGATGGTCATCACTTGCGTTATGGTATACCTCTACTACGTTGCCATCAAGATTAAAGTCTGGCCTAGTTTGGGTTGAAAGGACTCTGATAGTAGAACAACCATATTAATAGCTTCTTTCTAAGCTTCCCCTAGCTTGCTTGTCCCTTGGTCAGCTTTAACTTTGTTGATGAGTACCCAAATCTTCTTTAGTTGACTAGAGGAATGACAATATTATGTGGTTGGCTTGGATGGTAGTCGACTTTTAGGTGTTCTATTTCTATGGAACATTTTGTTAAGACTATCTATCCTGGTGAGGTTTTACTACCCTTCCTTACTATGATGCTGGACGACTTCTTCAAAGTATCTCAGTCGATCATGCTTCTACATTCGCTTTGTTTTAGTCTTGGTCGACTTGGGTTTGTAATAACCTAATATTCCCACAACCAATCAAATACACTTCTTAGAGTGTTATGCTCCTATTGATCGACTCTGTTGGCCATAGGTTTGAATATTCTCTTGGGTTGATGCAGTGGAGTCGACCTTGCAACTAATGGCATCTGTTCACCAATAACTTTAGTAAAGGTTGTTTGATATTATAGGTAAACCAAATAATCTTTCTTAGAATGCGGCTCTTCCTAAGGAGTTGACTCTTCTGTGACTATCCTCTCCTTTCAGGAAGCATCGTTGACAATATCGCCCACTTAAATTTTTTGCTTCGACTTATTAGGAGTCCAAATTTGAGCCAATGATCTTTCTTCTAAAGCCTTCCTCTTAATAGAAGGTAAGACCAAATTTATACTGATTGTTGGGAAAGGATCACTTCTTTTATTAATAAATCACAAGATAATAATAAAATATGCTTTTTACAAGAAAGAACTTAAGTTTTACAAGGAACTCACTCAATTTCACTCACAAAGAACATACAATTGATCTATCTTGTAATCTAGGGGTTTTCCCTCTTTGTAGTTGTTGTAATATATTTACAAACAAATATAAAGTCTTTATGTAGGTTTTGGATGCCCTAAAAAAACTCTATACCTTGTTAGAATAAAATTCTTTACTTATAGGAGTCCAATCTTAATTAGAAGAGTCAATTGAGCTAAAATAAAAAATACTCATAGGTTGCTGCATGAATAGTACTTACATTTACAGTATTCACTACTTGAACAATTCTTTGCTTATTGCTTTTCATTTTGTTCATTCCTAGTACAACCTTCACGTACTAAACTTCTTGCTAGCTCTTCATTACTCTCAAACTAAAAAAGAAAACTCATTCTTGATTTTGAATCATCAATTTTCAACAAACTGGTATTGGAGCTTAGTTCTTAATAGTCATGGCTATTCCTAAGTATGAAGTAGAAAAATTCAACGGGTCAAATGACTTCAATCTGTAGGAGATAAAGGTGACAGTATTATTAGTGAGTCAACGGTTAGGCCAATGGTTGGTCTTTGGAAGAAGTTTGACTTTATTTATATGCGAAAGTCGTTGGACAATAAATTACATATAAAGAAAAAACTATATCAGCTATTCATATCTAAGGGGATGCCAATAAAAACCACATAGATGCCTTCAACAAGATCATCATTGATCTTGAAGCTATCAATATAAAGATAGAGGATGAAGACAAGGCGATCATCTTATTGAGTTTATTTTTCAGAAGCTATAAGCACTTTGTTGATATGTTTCTCTATGGAAGAGAGTTTTTAATGATGAGTGATGTAAAAATCATTGTTAAACTCAAAATAATTGGGAAGAAAGATAGAGGTTAATGCAGAAGGCTTTTCTGCAAGAGGAAGAGCATCACATATAGATGGAAAAAAGAAGTGCTCGATATTAAAGTCCAGGGGTGCTTCTAAGAAGTATTATTGCTGCAAGAAAGATAAACACTTCATAAAGGACTATCCAAAGAAGAAAGCTAAAGACAAGAAAACAGATGTTGTGCTTACCTATAATGATAGCTACGACAGTGCAAAGACTCTAGTCGCTACTGATGGTAAAAGTTCTAAACAATAGGTTATAGTTTCTAGTTATACTTTTCACATATACCTATATGAATCTTGGTTTGTTAATTTCCATCTTGTTAGTGGTGATAATGTATTAATTAGTAATAACATAGCGTGTCAGGTGATGGAAATTGAGAATATTAGACTTAAGTTGCATGATGGAAAAGTGAGAGAGTTATTAGAAGTTAGGTATGTTCTTAACCTTATTAGAAACCTTATCTCATTGGGTATGTTAGACCAAAATGAGTGTTCTATTAGGATTGACGGGGAATTTTGAGAGTGTAGAAAGGTTTTATATTTATGATGAGATGTGAGAAGCACAAATAAGTATATATGATGACGAGAGAGATAGTAAGTGGTTCTGCATCATTCTCTATAGCTAATGAGAATATGCAAACCAATTTATGGCATTTTAGATTAGCATACCTAGGTGAGAGGAACATGAAGAAGTTATTTAGTCAAAAGATATTTGATGAGAATAAGTTTCGACCACTTAAGTTTTTTAGCATTATGTACTATAGAAAGCACATAGAGTGAGTTTAGTACTGGAGAACACAGAACTAAAGGACTCTTGACTACATGTAGTCAGATCTTTGAGAACCAGCGCAGATAGTAACCTACGATAAAGCTAGATATTCCTCATCTTTATAGATAACTATTTAAGAAAACTATGGGTTTCTGTGTTGAAGAACACGGAGTAAGTATTTTAGACGTTTAAGACTTGAAAGGCCTTTGTTGAAATTCAAATTGGCAAGAGAATTAAGATGTTAAGAATTGACAATGGCCTCGAGTTTTACAATAAAAAGTTTAATGAGTTTTGTGTTAAGCATAAAAGTATAAGGCATAAAACTATGAGATCAACATTGCAGTAGAGTGGTTTAGCTAAGAAGATGAATAGAACCTTACTTAAAAAGGTTAGATGCATGCTTACTAATGCAAAGATGTCTAATGCAATTTGGGATGAAGCTGTGATGACAGTAACCTACTTAATCAATAGAAGTCCCTCATCGGTAATAAATTTCAAGACACAAAAAAAAAATAGTTTAGCAGTGCTCCAAAGTATGACCACCTTAGAATATTTGACTGCCCAACTTTCGTGTATATGAAGTAAGGGAAATTAAAACCTAGAGGTATAAAAGGGATATTTATAGGGTATTCCGAAGGTGTGAAAGTATATAAAGTGTGGTGCAAAGAGTTAAAGCCACCAAAGAGTATCATAAGCCATAATGTAACGTTCGATGAGACAATAATGCTAAAAGCACTCCAAGAAGATGAGAAAGAGGAACCCATGACCAAAAATGATTAAGCACCCAAATCAATTGAAGTTGAAGTAGAGCCTAAGTATAGGTCTGCTATACCTTCAGATCAGTACTTCAACAAGGATATCCTTGATGTTGACATAAAAACACCGTTAAGTTCCTCTAAGTATGTAAGACTAAGACTTTTGAGATAAAACTTGAAGAGTACCAATTAGTGAGAGATAGGCTAAGGAGAACAATAAACCCATCAATCAGGTATCCACAAGCAGATTTGGTTACTCATGCTTTCAATTCTGATTATACTCTTGAGTTTAATAAGCCTAAGATATACAATGAGGCTATGAAGAATGAGAATAAAGATAAATGGTATGAGGCCATAGAAGAAAAGATTAGTTCTCTAGGAAGAATAATACATTGGTATTAATAAGTAGACCTCAAAAGAAACTAGTTGGGTGCAAGTGAGTGTATAAGGTTACAGGGGGTAGAGCCTACGAGGTTTAAGGCTAAGTTTATTGCACTAGGTTTTACTCAGATAAAGGGGATATATTTTAATGAGAATTTTTCTTTAGTTGTCAGTCACATTTCTATTAGGATTCTATTAGCCATATGTGCAAACCTTGAATTACATCTAGAGTAAATTGATATAAAGACAGCTTTTTTATATGAAGGCTTGAAGGAAAGATTTATATGTCACAGCCATAAGGATTTATAGAGCCTGAAAAAGAGGAGCATGCGTATTTACTAAGAAGTCATTATATGGGTTAAAACAATCACCTAGACAGTGGTATAAGAGATTCAATGAGTTTATGATGACTTGTGGGTTTAGTAGAAGCGAGTATGACGAATGTGTGTACTTTAAAAGTTTGAGTAGTGGGATGATGTATTTACTTCTGTATGTGGATGACATGTTGATTACATGTAGAGATATGGAAGAGATATAAAAGTTAAAGATGCAGTTGAGTTACGAGTTTAAGATGAAGGATTTGGGAGTAGTAAAAAGGATTTTGGATACGGATATTATGAAGGAAAGGAGAGACATTATCTTCTTGTTATAGCATTGATATATACTTAAGATCTTAGAGAGTTTGGCATGTTTAATATAATGGCTATCTCTACTTCTTTGGCCATACATTTCAAATTTTTAGCAGCATAATCGTCAAAATTTGAAAAGAAGAAACTATAGATGAGTAAAGTATCGTATGCAAGTGCTATGAAAGCATCATGTATGTGATAGTTTGCACGAGATCAGACATAGCACAGGCTGCGAGTGTGGTAAGAATAAACATGGCAAATTCGGTTAAGGATCACTAACTTACAGTGAAGTAGATTTTGAGATATCTTAAATGAATATCGGATCATGGATTAATGTATAAAATGGCCGAGAATGAGAGTGAAATGGTAAGAGGATATGTCGACTCAGATTATGCAAGTGATCTAGACAAGAGAAGATCATTGACTGGGTTATGTATTCACAGTGTTTGAGTGTAGTGTGTGTTAGAGATTGGTTCTACAGCATATGGTGGCACTATTTACTATAGAGGCAGAGTATATTGTTGTTGGTAAAACTATTAAGGAAGCCGTATAGTCAAAAGGGATATGCACAGAGGTAATGGCTACTAGAGAATTCCATACACCTAAGCAAGCATCAAGTATTCCATGAGAGGTCTAACACATTGATGTACAACTCCATTTCAATCGAGAGATTATTTGATGTAGTGAAATTATCCTAACAAAGATTGCGTAATCTAAAACTCCCGTTGACATGTTGACTAAACCAATGCCCTCAAATAAGCTTGTCATATGTAAGAACTTAACTAGAGTCATAACCATGTGAGGATGACCGAAGATGTGGAGATGAAATATCTTGGAACTTCAAGGATGATTTTGAATCAAAGAGGTGTTTGTTGGAAATTAATGATTCAAAATCAAAGATGAATTTTATTTTTGAGTTGAAGACCAATAAAGCGTCAGCAAGAATTCTATTACATGAAGGTCGTGCTAAGAAAGAGCAAAATGAAAAGCTGGAAACAAGGAATTATTCAAGTGTGGAATACTATTCATATAAGTACTATTCACACAGTAACTTATGGGTATTTTCTATTTTAACTCAATTGACTTTTTTAAGTATGATGGACTCTTATAAGTAAAGACTCTTATTTCAACTAGGTTTAGGGTTTTTCTAGGGCATGCAAAGCCTATATAAAGGCACTATATTAGTTTGTAAATATATCACTGATGCGATATTTCTATATCTTGAAATCCAGCACAAGTATGCACTATCGTAACAAGTAATAAAGAGACTTAATAGGTCCGATGTCAAACCCACAGGGATAATTTCTACTTCCTAACCAAGTACTAAAATTATGTCTTTCTAATAATTATTCAAAAAAATAAAATCTAAGAATGAATGTAGAAAATATAAAAGTAATGACACAGTGTAAAGAGATTTAGGTGATAGTAATATAAAGAAAACTTAGGATCAATACTATCCTTCAATATGCTTTTTAATGATTAATCCTCTAATATTTAATTTTCTTAGTCTCTGTTATTGATTAAGATACCAAATACCTATATTACTATGGTACTTGTAATAAATTAAGATTCATTAAGATTAAATCTTATTGATCATACATGCGAATTAGGTATATTCTTATTCTAATTCGAAATTGCATATGCAACATTGGATGCTATTCTATAATCATGCATCAAATTACCTAAGTCTAAATATAATGATTCCTCTTCCGAATTTATCAAAAATATTGCCAATTCATTCACCATATATTGGCCAGATATATCGAAATATTAAGAACAAGTAATTTGAATACAAAGATCTAAGTTTATTAAATATTAAAAAGATATGACAATTAAGCACACATATTGAGTTCAAGTATTAACCTTAGAAAATAAATTTAGTTCATAGCTACAAGAGAATAATAGTAAAAATAATAAGAGATCGTGATACAATTAGTAATAAATCGATATAAACGTCGAATTGCTCTTAATTGCGTTGCCTAAGATATTCTTGATGCCGAAGAACGCCTTGAATTTCTCTCTAAGGTTGCTTCAATTAAACTCTTATTACTCTCTAAGACTTATGCTCTATACTCTTAGTGTTCTTGAATTGCGCTTGGGTTCCTTTTAAAGTCTGGGGACGAGTGACTTTTTATAGGGATTGATATAAGTGTAAAAATCTCAATTCTCATCGGATTAAGACTCACACTACTGTTGGGGCGCTATACTGAACCGCTAGGGTGCTGGATATATACGGCCTCACCGCTGGAGCGGTGAGATGTTGGCGTTGGTCTGTCGCTGGCGCAATGACGATATGGCGCCATGGCACTAGTCGCGACTTAAACAGGTCATCTTTTCTGATTTACTAATTTTGATCACTGTTTCAGCGCTAGAGCGAAAATCTTTGTGGCGCTTGGGCGACAGGTCCATGTTTTAAAAACTTTATATTTTAGTCCCTGTTTTTGCATTATAGTCACTGTTCTTTAAATTTCATTCAAGTCCCTATAAATGATAATAATGAACATAAATAGCCATCAATTCTTATAAAACAATAAAATATCAAAATAAAAACATAAAAAATTATATGACAAATATGCCCTTATCAATCACAAAAACTACAAAGAAAGAAAACCTCTAGATTATAAGAAAAATCAATAATGTGTTCTTTGTGAGTGCAATTGAGAGAGTTCTTTGTGAACTTGAGTTCTTTCTTGTAAAATGCATACTTTGTAATTGTCTTGTGATTCACGAATAAAATAAATGAGATCTTGATCAATTATAGACGTAGGCAAGTTATTAAACCATATAAATTCTTGTGTGCTATCTCCTACTTTCTTTCTCTTGTTTATTCTTAATTACTTGTTACTGCATTATATTACTTAGGTTTATTACTTCCGCTTCATTGATTTCAGTAGTTAAAAAAAGAATAGAAGTTATACATCTAAGGGCATCCAAAGAATGCATTGGCAAGTTTATTTCTATACGAGTCAATATCGACATATCCAAACATCTCAAACCGGCGCTGCGGGTGGTTGTAAATGGAGAAGACGAAGTCGTGATTGTTATTTTGCAGTATGAATGGTTATCAAACCTCTACTTTAGGTGTAGTCTTTTTAGCTATCCAGAGAGTAAGTGTCCATCCAACTTAGATGAAGAATCACATGTAGCTAAAGGTTTCTACAGTGATTGGATACGTGCTGGTTCAATGACCCGGTTGGATCAAGGCTCGTATAAATGACAAAGGGGTTTTTTAGAACGGCCAAAGAGCAACTCTAAAGAGAGAATCCCAACACTCCTTCCACAATGGAGAAAAAAGTTCAGGGATAAGTGGTTTGATGGTGAAAAGACCATTAGTGTGCAATAAGAAAACTGGGACTATTTGAGTAAAACGAACCAAACTTCCAATACTCAAACCAAAACTTGAGCCCATGAGAAACTTCCTTTTAGACTGAGTAAATGAAAAGAACAATTACCTGGTGAAATTCTAATAGAGAATAATAACCCAAGTTTTTAACCTACTCCTTCTTCTTAGGTGGTTACAGCCCCGAAAAAGGTGCGAAATTCTTTGAAGCAGTGTGTTGTCTCTTCCATGATAGGTTGACATATGATGCAAGATAAAACTTGCCTTGTGTGAAATCTACTACTAACTTCTCCATGGAGACCTGTGACAAATTAATTGGTGTTGTAGGGAAAAAGCTGCCTAGAGTTGGAATATTTGAAAAGAAGATTTTGATTGGGGGCCAACATGATGATAATAGCTTTCATGATAATTATTTAAATGGATTGACTTTTGGTCTCTCCCATGATAAGATTGGTGAGAAAAATAAATTAGTGGATGTTGTTAATGAGAAATATTTGTCTCGAGTAGAAATTATTGAAAAGAAAAAGGGAAATTTTATAGTGGGCCACGATAATGATAGTGGGTATTATGATAATCCTTGGTATTGACTTTTGATTCTTCTCATAATAAGATGCATGTGTATGATATTAGGGAAAAAGACACCACAATATTGGTAGAGAACCCTCTTACAAGTGTTGAGCTTCACGAATCGTTTAAATTTTAATCTGAACAACAGTCTTATGCCAATATTAGTGGCATAACCGGTAAGAATGGTAATAAGCTAAAAATAATTCCTAAAAGTAGAAAGGAAAAAGGAAGAATCTACAATGGAGTCTTGGGAAACTAGCTTTCAATCTCGCCATAGCCATCTCTACATTGAAGCCTACAAAGAGGAAGAATGATATAACATTGGTATATGAAGTCACAGAAAAGAAGGGTTGCAACGGAGAATGGGGCAGGAAAGTTTTAGAGTTTGACTTTGAAAATGATAAAGAGGTTGAAGAGTGTGTTACTGCTAGTGAAGATACGGATGATGTCGAAAACGTCATTTCTGAACTCATATCAACTTCGGCTCCTGCCGAAGTGTTGAGTTGCTGATCACCATGAAAATCTTCTATTAGAATGTTTGGGGCATAGGTAATACTCGAACATTCCAATTCTATGTAAACGGATACAGGAAAATTGCATGAATTTGGTGCTCTTCAGTGAAATAATTATATATAAAAATCAAGTGGAAAACCTTCAAGTTTTTATTTAATTTGCAAGAAAATTAGTTGTGGAAAGAGTAGGTCATAGTGGTGGCCTTGGTTTACTTTGGACAGATAACATTAATGTGACTTTGTTATCTTTTTTTCAGATTCCACATCGACGTTCAGATTGAGTCCCACAATGAGAAGATTTAGAGGTTCACAGGTTTTTATAGTCATCCAGACCACTCAACGAGTCTATACTTAGACTCTTTTGCATCGACTGAGTAGCCTTTCCACTTTTCCATAGTTGTGTGGGGGTGATTTTAATGAGATCTTGTTCTTTGAAGAGAAATAAGGGGTGTTCCAAGACAAATTATTTGTTGAAAAACTTTTGAAAGGCATTTGATAATTGTGGGTTGATGAACATGAATTTTTTTGGGCCAAAATTTACATGGTGTAGCGGTCAGAAAGAAATGGAGTTTATTCAGAAGGATTAGATTGTATAGTTTAATCAATTAATTGGGACAAACTTTTTCCTCATTCTTAAGTGTGCCATCTAGATTTTTGGGGTTTAGACCATTGACCATTTCTAGTATATGTGAATGTTGATGAGGTTACACAAAAAGCAGGTGGCAGGGCTCAAATTCATAGTCGTTTCCCCTTTGAAGAAACTTGGGTTGATGAAACTGAATGTGGGGAAATAATTCAAAATGGGTGGATTTATTCAAATAACACTATCCAGGCAGTTTAAGTAAACCTAAAAAATATTGGTCATGAACTACAACATTGGAATAAGTCTAATTACAGGAAGCTTTCTAATGATATTGCCTAAACTCGTAAACGAACATTCCTTCCTAAATCAACAAATAGATGATAAGGTTTGGGTGGATATCTAAAAGATGGAGAGAAGACTTGATTCTTTGTTGTATAAGTATGAAGCTTATTGGCGACAACGGTCACGGGTCTCATAGTTGAAAAATAAGGATTGCAATTCAAAGTATTTTCATTTGAAGGCTTCAAAGAGACGGAAGCGGAATAAAATTGAAGGGATTTATAATGATAATCATCAATGGCAGGCAGAGCAACATCAGATTAAGCAAGTTTTTGTTGGCTATTTCTCGAATTTATTCGCCTTACCTCAGCTATAAGAGGAGAATATCAATCTAGTTATGGAATATATAGATCTTTGCCTTTTAGAGGCTAATAGACGTTATCTTGATACTATTTTCATTGCGCAAGAAGTTCACAAAACTTTATTTCAGATGTATCCTACTAAAGTGCTAGAGAAAGATGGCATGCCAGCTTTATTTTTTCAAAAATATTGGGATATAGTTGGTGATAGAGTCAACGGGTGCTGTTTAGAGTTTCCTACTGGGGATGGTAATATATCAACTCTCAATAAAACTATCATTGTTTTAATTTCAAAATGTGAGAACCTAGCTTATCCAGGTTGACTTTAGACCTATAAGTCTGTGTAATATGCTATACAAAATAATTTTCAAAGTCATGGTGAATAAATTACGTAGTATGCTAGGTGACATTATATATGAATAATAGAGTGCTTCATCCCTGGACGCGTAATCATAGATAATGCTATCATAGGTTTTGAATGCATTCACTATAGTAAACATCAGAGGAAAGCAAATAAAGGCTTGTTAGCTTTAAGCTTGATATGTCTAAAGCATATCATCGAGTTGAATATGTTTTTTTAAGCGCCACTATCAAGAGATTTGGTTCCTCGGATAAGTGGTGCCAAAAAATTATGCACTGTGTTACTTCATTTTCTTATTCTATTCTTATTAATAGCAAACAATGTGGCTGTATCAAGCCTTTAAGGGGATTATGTCAAGGTGACCCATTATCCTCGTACTTATTTATTATGTGCAAAAGGCTTATCTTCACTCTTTCGCAAGGTGGAGATAAGGGGTTTCTTGAAGGGAGTTCAGTATGGAAGGCAAGGGCCATATATTTTTCACCTATTCTTCGCGAATGATAGTCTCATTTTTTCCAAGGCCTTTGTGACCAACTATCAAACTATTAAACAGGTCCTTAAGCAATATGCATCTGCCTCAGAACATGTGGTGAACTTTAATAAATCTATAATTTGTTTTAGTCTGAGGCTTCCAAATTCAATAGTTACTAATATAGTTAGCTTGCTCAATGTCCAAAAGGTTGAATGTCATGAGAAATACCTTGGGTTGCCATATGTATATAGGAGAAGAAAAAAAATCAATGTTCGTGGCATTGAAGGAGCGAATATGGAGTAAGCTAAGAGATTGGAAAGTAAACTTATTCTCAATTGCAGGACGGGTAGTACTCATTAAAGCTATAATTCAAGCTTTTTTGGCCAATTCTATGAACCGTTTTTGCTTTCACGTGGCAACAATCAAGGACGTGAATAGGATGCGTGCACATTTTGTGTGGGGAAAAAGTGAGTAGAAAAGAAAGCTACATTGGTGTTCATGGGATTGTCTTTGTCAACACAAAAAAGATGGGGGATTAAGATTCAAAGACTTTTCCTTTTTAATAAAGCCATGTTGGCTAAATAAGTAAGTCGAATTATACAATATCTAGACTCACTTATGGCCCTAGTTCTTATGAGCTTTTATTTCACAAGATTATCTTTTTTACAGGTTAAATTAAAACCTATGGCATCCTAATTCGGAATAGCATCCTCTAGGGGTGAGACCTAATCCTACAAGGATTGAGATGACGAATTGGGAATAATACTTCAGTTTTCTATCTATCACGATCCTTGGATTCCTCATCCACTAACTGTCAAGCCTTTATATCTATATATGCTTCCCAAACATGCCAAGGTGTCTGAGCTCATTACAACATCTGAGGAGTGGGACCATGACTTGATCCGAAATGCTTTCACGAAGGAAGAGGTACAAGCCATTCTTAACATCCTTCTTTCTCGACAACGGTCGCTCTTGTGAAATAGGTAGATGTGGCATTACAATCGGCTTGGACAATACTTGGTGAAAACTGGTTATTGGCTTGTTAGACGCTTGAAGCGTATGACAAGTTCCTCGAAACAATCTGAAGTAACGGCTTAGTGGCAACAACTTTGGAAACTCAATATACCGCTAAAAATTAAGTTATTTATCTGGAAAGCTTCCAACAATTGGATCCCTACGAATTCTAACTTACTGCATCACCATATACCAGTTGACGATAGATGCTTGAAGTGTCAAAGAGGTTCAAATAGCACATTACATGCAATTTGGTTATGTCCTACACTCAAGGTGATTCGAAAAAGTTGCATCTTCTTACACCTAAATCTTTGTTCTCATCATACTTGAAATGTGTGAATGGTTTATTACATGCATGTACACACTTACAACAGACAAATTGGAACTTCTTTGCATCATTTTATGGCGTGTGTCGTTTCTTAGAAATACTCATATTCATGGTTTGGGACGAGTGTATGGTGTCTGTGGTGGGCTAGGCAAAAAAAACTAATTACTAAAGTACCACGTGGCAAACATTGGTTACCAAGCTGAGAGAATAATAGAGCTACGAAGTGGAAACTGCTGCCAATAAATGTCATAAAAATGAATACAGATGATGCTTTAAACTCTAAGAGACAAAGAACAGAGATTGGTTTCGTGATCCGCAACCATAATGAAGCAGTCCTCCTTATAGGAATCAAATGTTTAGAAGGCTTATTTTTAATTCCACATGCTGAAGCCTTAGCAATTCTTATAGGGTTACAAGCACCACAATCACTTAACTATCTTTCCATAAAAATGGAGGCAGATGCTGCAATAGCCATAAAAGAAATGACCTTAGAAATGAACACTAGTTTTGAAGACATCTTTGGAAGTTTAGAATATTTCAACTCTTATCATTTTCTTTGTCTAGAGAAGCAAATAAAGTTGTTCATGGTCCGTCAAAATTAGTTTTATGTGAGATTTCTAAATTCACTTGGATAGATGATGTTCCAAGTGCAATTAAGTCTTTAATTATAGAGAATATTCCCCAAATTTAAATTCAGTAATGGAATTTATTTCCCTCTTAAAAAAAGAACAGAATAAATCTTACCACATCAAAGCGGCCCACCACTTTACGCATAGACTTGAAGTCCTAAAGCAAGAGGTTATAAAAACTAAGCCAGGATGAAGTAACCTTGGCGGTATCTGTTTCTCATAAATAGTGTTGCAAGTCAAAGAGCTGGCAACCACCATGTATTTAAGAAGTAAACAAATAGGAATTCAAATGAGGACGCAACTTTTCTTCTACAACAAAAATAAAAACTAAAATTGTTGTCAATAAGATGATGCTTGCCCACATCAAACAACCTAAAACAATACAAGGGAATATTTGGGACAACTTTGCTAAGACAACTTTTAAAAAGTATTTTAGTATAAATGTTTAGTAAACACACATTTTTATTTGGTGGCCGATGGTCATCATTCGCCCTCCCACTTATATTTGGACATGTAATATTTTGATCACACTACAAATATAGATTGAAAGTTACACAACCTTAATCCCAACTTTTTTTTTTAAAGATTAATGATTGGAACGTGAAAAGAGTTTTCCACTTTAATATACACAAGATTTCAAGGGTTGATTTTCTCTTAAAAAAATAAAATTGAATATATTAGACATAAATATAAATAGATTTTATATTGACATAATACAAACTCTAAATCTATTATATTAAATTATCAAAATAAATGTTAAAAAATCATATTTAAAAAATTTATAACAATTTAAATCTATAAAAATCTGAATACAAAAATTAACTGCATTTAATAAGAATCAAGAGTATAACGACTTTTTACATCTTTCTGTAATAGAAAAAGAGAGAATAACTTTACAAAATAATGATTTAATTTAAAACCACAACTTAAAAGAGATTTTTATACACTAAATTAAACTATATCTCCATCAATTATAATTTAATTAGTATTAAGTTTAATCCATATCGAATTAACTGAGAGTTTAAACAAAAAAATTTAAGAGCAACTAAAATACATATTAAAAAAATAATTTTCTTTTAAAGAAATTTTTTTATCAAAATATTCCTTAAGATTATAATCCTTCGCTATTTTAAACGAAAGCATTACAAAAAATTTATTAGAATTAGCATTACAGGTTATCCAATGAAATGGAAACAAAGACCATTGAAACTGATTCTAATCCACGATCTCATACAAATATTTTTTAGTAAATGTGTAGTTCAAGCATAAAACAATTCAAGAACAATCAGAACTTTCAATAATTCAACACAAGAACAACCACCCCACTAAGCATATATATATATATATATATATATATATATATATATATATATATATCACTTATAGTCTTCCTGGCTCCTTTACAAAAATCAATCGACTCTTTAAGAAATTTAGGGATGCAGCTTCAATGATGTAAAATGATCATCTCTATCAGTCCGTGGTTTGCACATTTAGCTCGGAAAACACACCCTTGACTGCATCAAACACTTCTTCAATCGGCCTCTCTGCATCAATCTAAAGCCAACATGGGCAGAACGGAACGAGTCAATTAGCTTGTATTTGCATATCAGCTTTTAGTTCTAAATTGCAGATATCATTTTGACAACGTTGTTTAGCGCAATAACGAAGCATGGGTCAAGACCGCATTATGAAAACATGGAAGACTTTCGCTCTTGAGGATTTCTTAAATCCCCACAATCTTAGAATGCTGAAGGGAAAAAGTTACCTTCCGAATCTTTCCCTTCGCGCTGTAGTAATTGATTACAGGAAGAGTATCATCAAAGTAAACCTTGAGCCGCTTCTTTATCGTCTCAATGTTATCATCTTCTCTCCCCTTGAAGAGTACGGAAGAAAAATGTGAGCATTTGCAGAAAATAAAACAGAGCACAAATACAAAGAGTTTGATAGAAATTAGTGCAACTGCTCACTTGGTTTCTATTCAGAAGTCGTCTTATCATCTCTTCTTCTGAACAATCGAAAAATAATACAAAATCTGGCTCAATTTTCAACTGTAAGATGATCAAAAATAACATAAGTGATCAAGTAAACAAAGTTATATGAAATTTTAAAAATCTGAATTCTACTATTCAAGGCGTACAATGTTTTCAGCAGCAGTAATATTTTCTTCATTGCGCGGAAACCCATCAATGAGAAACTTCATGTTTTGGCTTTCTTGCATTGCCTTGTGCAAAAGCTTGATGACAATCTCAGATGGGACAAGATTTCCTTCTTTCTTAAACTCCTGTATCATTTTTCTGCAGATCAGATAATAAATAAAAATGAATAAGAATATAGATGCAGGCGTTAGTTTGTTGACGGAGATGCTTCATGCACAATTAAGATATTGTAACAATTAACAAAGTAAAAAAGAATAAAGAAAGTAGGGTAGAAGAAAGCACGATAATTTACGTGATTCAACAATTACCTACTTCTGCGATGGATTAAGATCTCGCTTCTCTTATTAAATCAACAAAAATCATAAAAAAAATTTTACAAAAGAACTCACAAAAACCTCTTTCGCTCTAGAAGGGATCACAATTGCTCTCTTCAATTATTCTATTTGGTCATACATATTCAAGCCAAAATAAGACCCCTTATTTAGCTTACATACATCTTAAGTTAATCCTATTACGAGTTGAAAGTATTTTAACCAACTTATGAGCTTTTTAAAATTTAGAATAGGTCGCATTAACGTTAAGATGTTAACTTCCAAACTCTAGGTTGTTGTCTTTTAAACATTGGGGCATCCAACTTTTTGAAATTATTGCTTGCAACATTGACTTACAACACTACAATGCTCTATCGACAACTCACTACGCTACTTATTGAAATTGTAATGCTGCGGCATTCACTCAATTCAAAAATGTAACTTCTTCTTATTGATTTATCTCTAACTCATTTTCAACACAATTTTTAATCATCTCTCACATATTTTAATTGATAAAACCTTTAAAAGCATTTAACAGGTCTAGTATTCAAATCCTGCATACGCCAAAGTATGTACCAAGCAGATTGGTTTATATTGTTGCAACATTAAAAATTAAAAATATAATAACAATTAGAATATGTAAAAAAAAAAAAAGCGGCATACAAGAAAATACAAGATTTATTAACATAATTGCATAGGAATAACTTCAGAATGTACCCATCATCGGATCCAGAATCAGCTTCAGCTTGAAGAAGATGGCCAGCGCTAAGATGGCAAAAGCCAAAGTGTTGAACAATTTTGGAGCACTGTGTGCTCTTTCCACTCCCTGGTCCACCTGTGAAAAATGTTTAACATTGCATAACAGATAGTTTCTTCAAATATGTAAATAGATCAATATCTGATGCTTATGTCAAAAGATTATGGATATCTGAACTTGAATAGTTCCAAAATCGATAATTACCTAAAACATATACAATTTTCCACTGATTTGAGGAGTCTTCTCTTGATTCCTGCCCATATAGGATAAGTTGTCGCAGCACGAAATGCAAAAATTAGTAGTAATTTGAACATCCACATATATCTCAAGGACGTCAAAACAACAGAAAAATTAATGAACCCACTTACTTTGCTTTGCATTAGTTCTTTTTTTGTGTCATTTTTTGCCATATTTTTCCTTGATATTACCTTTATAATCTCTACTAATCAAATCAAAATTCTGTATGTTAGACACTAGAAAAAAAAAACCATATATGAACCAAAAGAAAGTGAAAACTAAGGCTAATAATTATTTCGGAAAGAAAAAGACAATCAATATTCCTAAAGAGTAGCCTCAGATGTCTTCTAAGTAGTACTAGTATAAACATATGATTGTAAGCTATGAGCTTCACCTCTGTGTAACTCTAAACCCAGAGAGAGTGCCTTCAAGTTCCGTTGAGAAAAGAGTACTCTATATACATATATAATTTGAAGTTAAAGATTAATTTGTCTTGCGTGGCTGATTTTACGAGAATTTTCTTAGCTCTCTCGAAACAGCCATGCACTTGGCTACAAAAACAAACAAACAAATATATATATATATATATATATGGATCTTTGTAACTTTCCAGAGAGTGCGTGTACAGAAAACATGTAGATGCCCCAAGGGTCAGGGTAACGTGTGCTTACTCGGCGTCAGTGTCTTTGTGAAAATGTCTTTGGTTCAGGCACAATAGTGCATGCATTAGTTAGAGGTGTAAATTGGATTGTACAGCTGAGCACAGAACGACACGTGGATTTTGCAGTACAATGGGTCATGTCAGCATGACCCCATGACTTTATGTTAGCAAGGCCACGATTAGAGTCTATAGATGCAATTCATTAGCTAAGTCTAGCAAGATTGGCACTACCTATTACATAAAACTCAAATTTTGTAGTCACCAGGTCTTAAATGATCGAACTGGCATGAGCCCATGACAGGTTAGATACAAATTAGAGCCTATGGGCTCAATTAGCATATTCAATAAAGTTGCCACTACCCATTACATAAATACTCAAATTTTGTAGCTATGAAGTTTTCAGTTCAAGATCTTATAACCCAAAACTAGAGTGAACAAGAGCTACCAGTAGACAAAGTTAAGCTTTTATTTAAGTTATGCGAACTTCATTATCTTTTATAGATAAAATACGATTAAATCATTAACTGATTTTTTGAAAACATTTTCATAAACATAAAAAATCTCATTATTAATTATTATTGTTTTTCACAAGCAATTATAATTCTAATTACAAATATTGTAATGGCGTTTACAATTAGATTTATAATTATATTTCAATATAAAAAAGTATGAGTAAAAGTTATGGTTGTAATAATCAATTTCCATAGTTTTGATTGTAATCATAATTGTAATTGTCATAATTTTAATTTTACTGCAATAACAATTAAAATTTTAATTATAATTATAATTATAATTACAATAGTATCAATTACAAGTTTACAATTATAGAAATTGTAGTGGCTATTATTTGGAATTGCAAATGTTGTTGTAATTATAATTGCAACTGTAATTACAATTTTAATGTAGTTACAATTATATGACCAATTCAGTTTAGTATATCATTTAAAACATGATATGTGAGAAAAGATTTAAAATTGTGTGTGTGTATATATATATATATATATAGACATACACTTGTGTTGACCTTGGTCCTTAAAGAATTAATATCAAGTTCTTGGATGTAATGTGTACCTTAGTTGGTAAATAAATTTTTTGAAACCACTAACTCCTAATGCATGATTCGCCCAAGATCTTTGTTTCAGATTTTCTGCATTCACAAATTTTGGTCAAATTGTACTAGTGGTTATTTCATAACAACTCTCCAATACTTAAGTTATAGCTTGACTTGAGCTGTTTAAGAAAGTAGAAATGAGAGTGAGAAATTTATCTTGCCTTTTTTTTTTATGTTCTTCATAATTATTTTACCCTTTCATGAGCGACTCTCTAGCCTCTTTTTATAGGCTTTTTAGTTGGTCGGTTACTTTTCATGTCATCAAGTATACGGGAGCCCAGGAGATCATGGCATGACATCATAGAGATTCATGTGTTCGTGTTTTTTTGAAAGTGTGCATGCTTGCTGGCGCCACTCCTTTATACTTCAAGCATTATAGGTTTGGTCAAATGTCTTGTCCTCAGTGCCCTCAGGTTGATCACACCAATGTTGTATCAACTGAGAACTTATGGCCCTATAATATCGAGACTTACCACTTCTAATGCTGCATTTAGTTAGTACATATTGGCATTATGACTCCAAGTGGTGTATGTATTTTACGATGATTAAGCCCAGAGTTGAGTTCTATAATAAGGCTTTCTAGGCTCTAGATGAAGCCTATTGAGCACCATCAATCCCTTAGTTTTTAATATCGACTAGATGATATTAAAATCTTTCTCAATGTTAAAACCTTATTTCTCTATGCTAAGGCCCCCTAGTGTTCTCTTTGATCAAGCAACCTACTCAAGAAGTGATTGTTAGTTTTTAAATTTTAAAATTTTGAATTGTCCCCCATCATTAAATGTGAATGACTCTTTGAAAATTGTGCATCATTTCAACTGTATCCTTTTAATTGTTCAATGAGTAGATATTAATAGGAGTCGACGACGTGGTCCTCTCTAATCCATTTGATTTATCTAATGGTCAAGATCCCTTAGAAGTTGTAACATCTATCAAATGAAATGATGCATAGCATGTGAACCAACCTTTACCTTTGGATTAATTTAAACGGCTAATAATTTTCTTAAAGGCAACTATATATATATAACAACTCTTGGTCATTTCTTTATTTTGCTACTACTTTAAATTTATTGAAAGAAACTTTTTTTCTAGTGAGAGAAGCTCTAGTACTTTGAAGATTTTTTGGGTTCCATCAGTATTTGATATACTCTAAACCAACTCATCACCTTTCATTAAGTAAGTAGTTTCTCTTGTCTTTTTGTTCTTTTCGATTTTTGAATTTTTATACTTGATTTTCAAGGTTGTGCTTCGTGTTTCTGGGTTTTTAAGTGCATGTTCTTCATTTGGACCTAAATATTTTGCACTTTTTGGTTGAATTTATGTTATTTTATGTTGTTGAGCCTCTTAGGTTGTCTAGATCTCGTCTTGTACGGTAAGTGTCGAACGTTAAGGGTAGTATGAGGGATAACTCGTAAGACATCTTGGGCATGACTTTATTTCTGCCATGGTTGAGTTAGGCTTTGGCACGGCTCAAGATGTGGATAGAACCATAATTGAGGACGTAGATCTCCCTAGTTTAGGGTAAAGCTCGAATTAGGTGAGGATGATAGGGTTAAGGTAATAAAGATTGGAGGTGATTCAAAGTGAACCAATAGTGAGAGATTTAGGGGTGAGGTGTGCACAAGTGCCCCTCGTCTACAATGGGAGATGACTAGTTGTTATTTATTTAAAAGTTTTTTATTTAATAATATTTTATTAAAATAATTAATAAATTATTTAGTTAGTTGTTATTTATTTAAATTATTAAATAAATTATTTACTTAAAAGTTTTTTTATTTAATAATATTTTATTAAAATAATTAATAAATTATTTAGTTAGTTGTTATTTATTTAAATTCTTAAATAAATTATTTACTTAAAAGTTTTTTATTTAATTATTTATTTTTTTATAATTAAAAAATAAAATAATCCATTAAATTAATTAAAAAGAAAATAAAAAATAAAAATTTTATTTAAAAATAACATTTTCTTCATTTTTAAACTCTTGTGTCTTTTCTGGAGCTAATATCTCTTCTAAGATTTTTATCTTTTTTGGGATGTGTATCTCTTTAGGACTACTCACTCTTTTAGAGTCAAAGTCAGTTGTATATAGAATGTATATTTATTTATGGCTCGAGCATCATTATCAACAAGATCCTAATTTTTTACTTTTTTATTTCGCAGAATAATATCTTTTAAATAAAGTGATCTGCCACACTTTTAGTATGTAGCAAGTAATTCATTTATTGTAATTTGATTAAATTATTTTACAAGAACAATCATTGAGGTTGGTGTATTGGCAACCAAGTAATTAAGCAAGATATGCAATCAAATGCATATATAACCAGCACTCTTGTTGAAATGTACTCAAAAGTATAGAAACATGCAAGATTCTTGAAGAATGTTTAAGAGAGCACTAAAGCGAGATTTTATTATGCGGAATGCCATGATTTATGGCTATGCCAACCATGGCCTTGGAGAAAAAGCCCTAAAGGTTTTAGAGAACTTGGAACTTGCTAATGTGAAGTCTAATCATACAACTTTCACTGAAGACATTTAAATGTCTTCAAGGTTTCTTGAGCATCATTGAAGATATTTGAAGGATTGTGTAACAACCTAAATCTCACGTTGGACAGACTCGTCCAAAATAAAGGCCTTATAAGGAGAAATCTCCTCAATCCTTGCGAGGCGCCTTTTGAGAATGGTAATGTGTTCTGCCCATAAAGGACAAAATCGTAAGGGGGAAGGACGCATGCATAAACCTCAAAGCGAACAATACCTTACACAGAAATTCGGGTGGACTTTTTCATTTGGTATCAGAACCGAAGACGACTCTGTTTCAATGGTGAAAGGTTATGTAACAACCCAAATCCCACATCGGGCAGACTCGTTTAAAGTAAAGGCTTTATAAAGAGAAATTCTTATACCCTTGTAAGGCACCTTTTGAAGATGGTGATGCGTTCCGCCCATAAAGGACAAAACTGTAAGGGGGAAGGCCGCGTGCGTAAACTCTAAAGCGAATAATACCTTACACAGGGATTCGGGTAGGTTCTTTCATTTAGTATCAGAGCTAAAGAAGGATTTATTTCGATAGTGGTTGGGTTATGTAATGACCCAAATTCCATATTGGACAAACTCATCCAAAGTGAATGCCTTATAAGGAGAAATTTCTCCTACCCTTATAAGGCACTTTTTGGGGATGGTGATGCATTCCACCCATAAAGGACAAAATTGTGAGGGGGAAAGACGCGTGCATGAACCTCAAAGCGGATAATACCTTACACAGGGATTCAGGTAGGCTCTTTCAGTAATCACTATAGATTGCTCAATGGGGGGTTATGTAACGACCCAAATTTCATATTGGACAAACTCATCCAAAGTGAATGCCTTATAAGGAGAAATTTCTCCTACCCTTGTAAGGCACTTTTTAGGGATGATGATGCGTTCCACCCATAAAGAACAAAATTGTGAGGGGGAAAAACGCGTGCGTGAACCTCAAAGCGGATAATACCTTGCACAGGAATTCAGGTAAGCTCTTTCAGTAATCACTATAGATTGCTCAATGAATGTATGTAGTGCACACCAAGTGTTCAATAAAATATGTGAGAACACTGATAAGGGTTCATTAAGTCTAATATTTTCATCTTTTAAACTTAATATTTGTTCGTAAAAATTAAGATTATTTGGCTTTTGATGTATTTTATTATTATTTTTGTAGGTTTTGAGTCAATGGAGTAAATAGGGTCAAAACTCTAATGAAAATAAGGCAAAAACATCAAATTGCTACTATACCTAGTACATTAAATTGCTATAGTAACAAGCTAGAGTGAATTGCTACAGTGATCCGCTGCAGTAACCAGTACCATAGCACCTATAAACAAAGGTAGTGGCTCACATAATAATGTCTCAGCGCCGTGGCAAACGAACAATAGTGGGGAACATTAACTAATGAACAGTATTTTTGCTACAGTAACTCATGAAAAGTAATTCTAACTTGACTTATATTTTATGTTTAACCCTAATTTGATGGCATAAACCTATAATAAGAAGGCCAAAAACACTAATTAAGGGAGGGGAGAGAAGGAAAATAAAAGAGGTAAAAACTTAGAGAAAGAATTCATAACACAAAATCAATGATTAAGCCAAAGATTGAAGAACCAAGATCAAGATTCAAGTTTCAAGTCAAGATTGAGTGAGAAGCACATCAAGGAGTTACTTTGATTAGTTTTTCTTCTCCTTCTTTATCATTATGCTTTTATTCTTGTTGATTTTTATGAATTGGTTAGATACTTTTGGTTTTGTAATGGGCTAAATTATTCATCTAGGGTTTAACTATGTGAACTTAGTATGAATTTGGATTATGTTAATTTTTAGTTTATGAACTTGATACATTCAATTGATTCATTCTATCTTGTGTTTCACTAGTTTTATTATACCTAATCAATATTTTGAATGATTTAGGTACCATGACGAACTCGACGGAGGGATTCATGTGTTTAGCCTAGGATAGTTGAATGTATGATCATAAGGTAATAACTATGAGTTTCATCTAGAATAAACATATACCTAAGTGGCATGTATGGTATAATTTAGACTTAATCTTAATTAATTACATTCTGATTTGATTACCATAGACATATAGGTGATTGTTAGAATGTATAATATAGTCACTTGACCATCGATAAAAGCTTGTGATGAGATTAGTGTCTAAGTCAATAATTGGTATTAAGAGATTAACTAAGAGGTTAATAAATTCAATAAAATACAAAGAAAAACCCTATATTATCTTTATTTATAAATTCTACCCTTTGTTTTTGTTTAGTTTAATTGATAGAGTTAGATTAGTTAATTAAATTGTAAATTATGATTTTCTGAATAAAAGTTAAGTAGGTATAATTTTAGTACTTGATTTATAGAATTATATCGCATAGTCCCTGTGGGATCAATACTTGAACTTAAAATCCTATATTACTCTATACATAAGCGTGCGCTTACGTTTAGCTAGTATAACATCAATCAAACATTTGGGGTGTGACATTATGCCTAGAATTTCATTTGACGCTTGGGAGAGGTAATGATATTAATCCTTGGGTAATCAATTTAAGGGTTACGTAATGCATGTATAGGTAGACAAGTTAGATAAAGATATCAACTTGAATATGTATGTATAGTATCTTATTTGATGCTCGGGAGAGATAATGAGATTAGTCTTAGTCCCTTCATTAATGAATTGAATGAAGGTTCTAAATATGAAGAACATAGGAATAATAGAATGAAATCAATACTCTAAGATTTCATATGTGTTGATGTTGTTATGTGATTAATAACTGTTTTGTGTTATTCATTTATGCTTTTTATATGCTTAATGCTTCTAATTGCATTGGAAAATAGATTTGATGATTTAAACATTTAGGCTATGTGCTTAGGAAAGTTTAATCCATATGTTGGTTGTAAAAAGCATAATTTTGAGTTTGTTGAGTTGGGAGACTAATAAACTTAGGGTAGTCATATAATGGTAGCTTAATGCATGTATGTATAACAAGTTAGACAAGGATATCAACTTAGTTATATATGCATAGAGTCTCACTCGACACTTGGGAGAGGAAATGAGATTAATCATACACCCTAGACTAATGAATACATAAAATTGGTTGTTGATTACTAATGACAAATACCATAGGAATAATGGAGGGAAATCAAGTCCCTAGAACCCCATTGTCATAAATCTCTCATTTCTTTAATTTACCAAGTTATTTAGTTTTAAACTTTTTTTTATTCTATAATTCAACTTATCATTTATATTAGCCTAGATAAAGTTAGGTTTCCAACATCATAGTACTTAGCATCAATTTAGGACACAACCTCGTGGGAATGATACTCATTTCTTTATTACTTGTTCGCGACCCGTGCACTTACAGTTACAATTTGCGTGTGTATAATTTTGCGAACAAGTTTTTTACATCATTACCGGGGATTGTAAATTTTGAATTTATGCTAATATTATGGTAAAGTAACTTGATCTTAATTTATGCATTTAATTTCTCTTAAATTTTGTTATATTTGAGTTGTTATAGTTGTTTTGAAGGTGCATAAAAATCGGTCATTATTTAAAGATTAATAAGGTTCACACCTCTAAACAAGATTTTGGTTCTTGCCAAGCAAGGTCAAAACAAGAAAATAAAAAAAAAGGATATGGCAAGATCATTGAGTAAACATTGAAGCATGATATTAGAGAAGTGTTCCTTGAGCAAAATGCCTCCAAAATGCAAATTTTTCACCACAACCCCGAAAGAAGTCTAGTTAGAGATAATGAATTAAGCGCTTCTTGGGAGGCAACCCAAGTGCATTTCAATTTTTAATTTCAATCTTTTTGTTTAATATTTTTCCTTCTTGTAGTATGTTGAAACAATAATTTGGAACCTCATAAAAGTAAAGAAAAAGAATTGAAAACAATGCCAACAAGATGTGGCCAAAGTAAGCTCACAATCAAGGATAAAACAAATGTGGCAGCAACTTAAGTCTACAACCTCAACACTTGGAAATTTCAGATCAAAAACCCAGGTTATGGCACCACGATGCCACTTGTTCCGCCCCTAAATCCCCTCCATACTACCCTATAAGCTACCTTAAACACCACCCCACTTCCGTCAATCATCCTTACACCTTCTACATTCTAAAGTATCACTAAATTCCACCTCAAACACCATCAAACAACAAGGCTCTTCAAACTTCATTTCTTGAAAAGCATCATTCAATAGCTTTGGGCACCAACTTAAGCAACAACTTCCTTTTTGCAATTCGAGCATCAAGTCATTATCTACAAAAAGAGTTTCTTTTACTCACTTTTAGTTTTTTCATTATGTACAATGTTAAATTTAAGTTTGGGAAAAGGAAACATTCATTTTTCATATTGATCATGCTTACTCATTATGATTATTGTTTTTAGTTGTTTATTTTGCATGTAATTTTTTTTTTTTTGTGGTTACTTGCGGGTTTGTTATGATTAGTAGTCAATGATATGAAATAGAAATATGATTTTAAATGTTATGTTATTTTGAAAACAATTAATATTGTGATTGTTTGCTTGGTAATCTAGGCAAGTTCGACTTCATTTTATGACTACTTCATATTTTGAGCACGTAATTAGAATCATTTAGTTTTTATGCTTACTTAAAAGATTTTTATGCACAACAAGAATAATTAAGGTTTTAAAAACACATTAAAACTTGTTTAAGCATCACTTAAGGTAAAATTTTATGGCATATGTAATTAAATATATGATTTTAGGCCATCTTTGCACCGATTGAGTCTTTCAAGCCAACCTTTGTATAGTTTTACCCCTAGTCACCCTTGTTGAGCCTAATTACCACTTTTCTTTACTGACCATATCATTACCTTAACCTTATTTTTATTATCCTTCATAATACCCACCACGGTATTGGCATAACATTACTTTTATAGAGTTATGTGAAATTTCAAAAATGAATGGATGAATTAAAGAAGGGTTATGGGTTTTATTCTGAATTTTGATTGTTCTAATATCTTAAAGCTTAATTTTGGGAGTATGGTTACTTAATTCAATCAAAACAATATTAAAAAATTCAAAAGAAAATAAAAGAAATTATAAATTGAGTTTGTTATACCCCTAGCTTAAAAGAAAAGAAAATGAAGAATAACAAAAGTGTAAGGGAATCAAAGAAATAAATTTGGAAGAAATTGGGTGAAAAACAAATGGTTTGATTTGTGTAATCTCTAGAAGAATGTGTGTTTATGGTGTGAATTGAGCCAAAATTGATCCATTTTATCCTACCCTTACCCTAGCCGTGCATTACAAGCTAATTAAAGTCATATTTGATCATTGATTATATGTGTACCTACATTAATGGAGAGTGATGCAAAAAGCTAATTAAAGTTATATTTGATCATTGATTATGTGTGTACCTACATTAATGGAGAGTGATGCAAAAAGCAGGCATATAGAGTGTTAATTAAAAAAATAACTCATAGAGATCAATTCATTGTCTTGGGTGCATAAACTAATCCAAGTACATGTGACTGATGATTTTAACTATTCACACACACACATACCAAGTAGATCACTTGTGGGTTAGAATAAGTGTTGGATTAACATGTTGAACAGTTATTATGTTTAAACTTTCCTTGAGGATAATAGTTATGAGAAATTTTTAAAACTACTAATCATTTGCTGACCCAATGTTTTGTATCTTTTTATAGTTTGTTGTCATTTTTTTTTTATTATAAGTGTGTTTCCTTACTCAAGGATAAGCAAGTATTTACGTTTAGGGGAATTTGATAAGCATGTCTCATATATGATATTATACCCCTTTTAATTTGATAATTGCTCATTTTGAATGTAAATTTGTGGATTTTTAAATTTATTAATATCATTTTATATATTTCAAGTTAATGAAGTTATTTGGAATGAAAATTCAAATAAAACATGAAAAATAAAATATGCTACAGTATCTATGAACAGTACCCACTACAGTGCCAATGAATAATAACCCTTGTTCACAAGCAATGTAGCATATTTGGTTTTTTTGCTTGTTTTTTTTGAATTTTCATTCTAAATAACTCTATTAACTTAAGAGTGGTATAACATCATATATAAAATATTTTAAAAAGCCATAAATGCATATTCAAAATGAGCAATTATCAAATTAAGAGGGGTTATAACATCATATATAAAACGCGCTTATTAAAGCCCTAAAGATTTTAAAGCAAAGAACTCCAAATTTAACTTTGAACCCTAACCTTTTTGCGCAACGAAATAACTTGTATATCAAGCGAAATAGCAAGAATTCAAAGCATAAAATAAAGAGCACAACACAATCACTTACGTGGTTCAGCTAATTACCTACGTCCATGGTGGATCCAAGGATCCTAACCTCTCTTATTAACTCCCTAAAGATTTTACAAGAAAAATCCAATAAATAACCCTCAAAATAACCTAATGTTAAGTGTACCCTTACTCTACCACGAACAATGAACACCCAAACAATGGTTCTACCTTAGCGTACACAAGCACTTAATGTCTACCTAACTTTTCTCTTCTCTTAGAATCTCTCTTAATGATTGATCTTAACTAAAAGGTTTATAAGTGTTTATATAGGGGTTATTTCGCGCCTACTAACCCAATTACTTATTGGAGTAAGAGTCCACTTGTTTTAAAAGTCCAAAACTCAAACTCGGAACAAAAACGGACTTTTCTCGCTCTAGCGCCTCAGCGCTGGCCCCTATTTCCAACTCCGCGCTTTTCTTTGCTTCCTTCGCATCTTCAAGTTCCGTTTCGCTTCCCCCTTTCTAGACTTCTTGTCCTACACGTCCTAGACTTCCCTATACATATCTCACATGTTCTAGACTTCTTGTGACTCTCCTCTTTGATATTCATCTCAATTCTTATCCAAACAAGATTGTTGAATCACCAAATCTCTAATAAACTCTTCCTTGATTCAAAATCTTCCAAATAAGAAGGCTTCTAGATCCGATCCACACCAATACTCTATCACCTAGAGTTAAGTCTCCACAAAGACTTAACTTTTTTCAAGGATAGTGACTTTGGTCTCCAAAGGCATTCGTGAACCTTGCATACGGTATAGATGCGTTGCACTCCTTTCCGACCCTCATTACTTCGGTAAGTATGGTTTTGACGTCGTCTGATGGTCTGCATTACCCCAACACCCCGCGTTGACCCACTCATGGCCATCCCAATAAGCACATAGAGCCACCTATTGTGCTTCTCACACTCAAACCTTATAGATCCTTTCTCTACCCTCAGTTTTTCTTTTTTCACTTTAACCGAATACCCTTTCTCATCAAGCTTGCCTATGGATATCAAGTTTCTCCTCAGATTAGGAACATGTCTTACACCATGTAAGTCCCTAGTTTCTCCATCTTGCATCTTCAGCTTTATATCACCAACTCCTATAATCTCATAAGTCATGTCATTCCCCATTAGAGCTTTACCTCTCTTGGTTTTGTAATTGGTAAACATCGATCTGTCGAGACACATATGGATGTTGCACCCCGAATCTAGTATCCATTTGCCAGTATACTTTTCCCTTGAGGCTACCAACGTGTTTACAACTTTGGTATCTTCCCTGGTATCGATTACAGCTCACCATCATTGGCCTTTTGATTTCTGACAATCCTTTACAAAGTGCCCTTCGTTATTACAAATGAAACACTTCTTGGATCTCCTCTTTGATTAGTTGCTCTTCCTCCCTTGTGCAAGCAATATTGCTCCACTCTCAGACTCAAATCTCTTTGTCAATTCTTTTAAGTTCAATGATGCTTTGACGTCATTCATCGTTAAGGACTCCTTACCATACAGCAGCATATCCACAAAGCTTTCATAGCTTTTTAGCAACGAACTTAACAGGATTATAGTCTTGTCTTCATCCTCAATCTTAATGCCCAATTGCTCAAGACTTATGATAATCTTATTGAACTCGTCAATGTGAGTGATGCGATATTTCTATATCATAAATTAAGTGCAAGTATACACTATCGTATGCAAGTAATAAAGAGACTAATTAGTCGGAAGTCGAACCCACGGGGATAGTTTTTTCTTTTTAAACCAATTACTAAAATTATATCTTCCTAATAATTATTCAGAAAAATAAAAATCTAAGACTGAATGTAAGAAATATAAAACAAAAATACAATGTAAAGAAAATTAGGTGATAGCAATGTAGAGAAAACCTAGGATTAATATTATCCCTCAATATGTTTCTAATGATTAATCCTCTAATATTTAACTCACTTAGTCTTTATTATTGATCAAGACACTAATGTATTCACAGGCCTCTTCCAAGGTCATGCAAGTATACCCTAATTTACCAAATACCTATATTCCTATGGTACTTGTAATAAATTAAGATTCATTAAGATTAGGTCTTATTGATCATACATGCCAATTAGGTATATTCCTATCCTAAGTTGAAACTTGCATATGCAACATTGAATGTTACTCTACAATCATGCATCAAATTACCTAGGTCTAAATATATTGATTCCTCTTCCGAGTTTATCAATAATATTACCAATTCATTCACCATATATTGGCCAGATATATTGAAGCATTAAACACAAGTAATTTAAATAATAAATGACTAAGTTTATTAAATACTAAAAGATATGGCAATTTAAACGCACATATTGAGTTCAAATATTAACCCTAGAAAACAAGTTAGCTCATGGCTACAAGAGAACAGCAGTAAAAATAATTATAAATCATGATACAATTATTAGCAAACCGATATAGACGTCGAATTGCTCTTAATTGCGCTGCCTAGAAACTCTTAATGCCGAAGAACGTCTTGTATCTCTCTCTAAAGTTGCTTCAATTAAGCTCCTATTGCTCTCCAAGACTCGTGCTCTGTATTCTTAGTGCTCTTAGGTCGTCTTGGATTGATTCTTGAAGGTTGGGAACGAGTGGCTTTATATAGGGATTGATATGAGCTTGAAAATCTCAATTCTCGTCGGACTAGGACTCGCACTACCGCTGGCGCGCTATGCATCTGTCGCTGGGGCGACGTGTGAAAAAGCTATTACCGCTGGAGCGGTGGGATCTTGGCGCTGGGGCGCTGTCTCGTTCGCTGGGGCGATGACTGTCTGGCTCTGGGGCGCTATACGCGACTTAAGCAGGTCGTTTTTCTTATTTCGATCACTATTTCAGCGCTGGGGCGAAAATCCTTGTGGCGCTGGGGCGATGGACACATACTTTGAAAACTTTACATTTTAGTCCCTGTTTTTGCTCCTTTTACGTTCTTTCTTTAAATTTCGTTCAAGTCCCTATAAATAACAATAATGCACATAAATAGCCATTTATTCTCATAAAATCATAAAATATCAATAATAAAAACATGAAAAAATATATGACAAATTTGCCCTTATCAAATTCCCCCAAACTTAAATACTTGCTTGTCCTCAAGCAATAATATAAAACTAAGAGAGAAATAAAGGGTTATACTTGACTCATTTAACAAAACAAAACAAAATATTAGAATACTAGTAAGATGATCAAAATTATTGTCTCAAAGGCTGACGAAATAGTACAAATTCATAAGGTAGATAAACAGCTAATAACAATTCTAAATTATCTCCATTTAGTCCCTCATTCTTCCTCATAAATAATCACCATGTGTGTGTGCAAGCAGCAAGCAAATAGCGAAAATCATACTTTGATTTACTTTATACTTTAGTTTGTACAGAAAAGATGATGTCTCGGCATTTTATTTGTATAATGACACTTCCATAAGCTTGTCTTTATTACCACTCTCCACTAATGTAGAAAATCACATGTCTAGGGATCTATTTAGGACTTTACTTAGCTTGTAATGTAAGGCTAAGGTCAAGGTGGGATAAAAGGATAAATATATGAAGTTCAAGTCACACCATGAACACTTAGATTTTACCTAGAAACCTCTTGATCTTCTTTTCCTTGTATTATCTCTTCCCCCAAACTTATTGTGTTCCCATCCTTCTTTTCAACCTTTTAATTTTCAAAGAATTTCTTCTTTTTTTTTTCTTAAGTTGGGGGTATTTTATTTTACTTTTTTTTTTTTTAAATACCCCCAAACTTAGATTGACAAATACCACCCAAACTTATTTTTCTCATATCACCACAATTTTTTCCTTTTCAAGAGTATTTCTAAGTAAATGTAAGGTTTATGGTGTTACGGGTAATTTTTTAGATAAATAAACTTTAAGTCTTGGGCTTGTAATGTGGTTAAACCAATGAATGGGTAATTAGGCTCAAAATAGGGTACTAGGGATAAAATATACTCTAAAAGGTAGGCTAGAAAGGCTCAATCGGTCCAAAGATGGCCTAATGTCATTTCCCTATTCATGTGTTTTCTAGAATTTCGCCTCAAGTAGTAACTAAAGACAAGTTCTAGAGTATCGGTCTTCGAGACTGTGGTGTACTCTCTAAAATACAAGTATCTCTAAGTAATAGTTATAACTATTTATGCTTATAAATTGCTCAAAAAATTGGTGATTATAAATAAGGTCAAATTTGTTCCTAAACTTAAATAATTAAAATTGTCTCAAGTATCTATCATTCCCTATGGATGTGTAAAAATAAATTCAACCATATATTCTTTTTCTTATCATAGACTAATGATCATCTTATCAAAACCTAATAAAAATAAACAAAACACATATGAAATAAAAATATAACTTTTTTGTTTTTTTACATAGGGTTTTAACTAAAACATATGAAGCAGCACGAACATAAAGCGTAGAAATATTTCCCCCCCACATTTAAACTGAAACATGGCCTCCATGTGAAGAAAGAATAAACAAAATTCCAAAAAAACTTCCCTGTAAAAATAATCATCCAAGATCGCTGGGGTCAAAGAGAAGGTTCTCAAAATTAATGTCTGGCAATGGTGGAGGTGAAGGGATCACCGGAGGCTGTGGTAGAGTCGAAGGATCGAGTCCAAAGGATGTGACAGTAGCCTGGGTCCATTGGATTAAATACCTCCAAGTAGCGTTGGAAGTACGCTCCATAGAAGTCATGCGGGCCTCCAGTTGAGCTAGGCGCTCATGGACAGGTAACGGGCGAATGGCAGCAGCAGGGCGACGAGGGGCCTCAGGAGAGGGCGGGTTCGCCGCAATCATCCGACGAATGATAGGAGTAGATAACACGGCGGCTGGGGCGTTCCGTTCCTCTCGCTGGTCCCAAGTAACTCCGGCCCGTGCGCATAGCTCTATTCACGCCCTATTTTATTTCTGAATCTGCAGTGGCGCTGCCGCGGTATCTGTTCTATCGCGCCAGCGCCTAATATCGCTGCAGCGGTACATTAATCTTCGCGCCCGCGCTGTATATCGCTGAGGCTATACACTACGAATCGCTCCAGCTCTGTGTATCGCTGAGGCGATAAATCATGTATCGCGCCCGCTCTGAGTAGCGCTGCAGCGCTAATCTTCTTGTCGCGCCCGCTCTGAATATCGCTGCGGCTATAATCCCTGTATCACTCTTGCGCCATGATGGTATCATAATTTTTCAAAACTGTACTGACGCTGGAGCGCCACGACATGTAGCGCGGGGGCGGTGAACTGGAGTAACGGCTTTTTCATCTTCTGTCTTTCGCTGCAGCGTTGAGGTTCCACCGCTGGAGCGACACAGTGGCGCGCACGTGATGAATTGATGTCGTACCAGCACTAAGGCAATTTTTGAGACAGATACTGGAATTTGCGCTGGCGCGATTCTGTGTGCACCGCGGGGGCGGTGGTGTCTCGATTTTTCTGTCGCTGCCGCGCCATGTTATTCCGCTGGAGCGTTGAACCCCTTTTTTTTTTTTGGCTGAAAAAGAAAAGAAGAAAAATGATAATATTAATAATATTAATAATAATATATCTTATCTTGGGTTGCCTCCCAAGTAGCGCTTGATTTAACGTCATCGGCTTGACGAGGCTTCATATTCTCTTATGGTGGATCAAAGATGCTGGTGGAAGCATTTGTGTGAGTGATCTTGCTGACTTTCTTCTTTTTCGGCTTCCATATTTTTGCAATTAAACCTCGGGCAGTATCTTTTGCTGCATTCTCCTTATGTCTCTTCGGGAAGACTTTAATCTTAGACGGGGGAGATGGTTCTTCCTTTTCTTTCTTTTTGCTTGCTTCGTCGTGATGCTGCTTTTTCTTCTTCTCTCTTGCCTTCCTATGCTTTAATGCTCTTTTTCGGATGTGAGGATCCAATGTCTCTATATCTTTAATTTGCTTAACGCTTGGATGCACCACATTAATGCAGAAACAGTCTTCATTTTCAGCTGGTAATTTGATCTCCTTGAAGACCTTAAAAGTGACTGTGTCCTCTTGTACTCTCATGGTCAACTCCCCTTTTTGCACATCAATAATTGTTCTTCCAGTGGCTAGGAAGGGTCTTCCAAGGATGATTGGGATCTCCTTGTCTTCTTCCATATCCAAAACAATGAAATCGACAGGGAAGATGAATTTATCGACCTTAACCAACACATCTTCAATTAATCCCTTAGGATAGGTGAGAGAACGATCTGCTAACTGAAGTGTGATATTTGTTGGCTTGGCTTCTCTCAGTCCCAACTTTTTATACACAGACAATGGCATAAGATTGATGCTAGCTCCCAGATCACAAAGTGCCTTCCCAAAATCATAATTTCCAATTGAGCATGGTATGGTGAAGCTCCCAGGATCTTTGAGCTTTGGAGGTAGCTTCTTTAGAAGGATGGCGCTACACTCTTCTGTCAGGGCCACAGTCTCGAAGTCATCTATTCTTCTCTTCTTTGATAGGATTTCCTTCATAAATTTCACATAGCTCGGCATTTGCTCCAGTGCATCTGCAAAAGGAAGATTAATATGTAATTTCTTAAAAACATCAAGAAATTTTGAAAACTGCTTATCTAGTTTCTTCGTTTGCAGCCTCTGAGGAAATGGAGGTGGTGGAGTGAATGACTGCGTAGGTTGCTTCTGCGGATTGCTACTGGTATCTTCTGCTACATTTTCACTTTTCTGTTCTTGTACTTGAATACCAGATTCTATGCTTTTCTGCGTTTCAGCACTTTTCTCTTGACTTCTTAGCTGTTGTAATCTCTGAAGAAATGGTATAGGTGGTCTATATGGTTGCACGTCATCTTGCTGGACCACTGTTTCTTTTTCCTTCTCTATCATCTCTGAAAGCTGTGGTTGAGGAGTATTGTCATGTAAGACTTTACCACTTCTTAGGGAGATGGCTTGGCACTGTTCTACGCTTCCTTTTGGATTGACTTCGGTGTTGCTTGGTAGAGTTCCTTGAGGTCGATTGTTTATTACTGTAGCAAGTTGTCCTACTTGATTCTCCAAGGCTCTAAGTGAAGCTGCTTGACTTTGGAAGAGTGCATCTGTTTTCTTCATGTATTGCAGGAGCATGTCTTCAATGTCTGGTTTCTTCTCTTGCTGTACTTGTGGTTGGAAGCCAGGAGGAGCTTTAGAATACTGTCCTTGATTATTGTTGCTCCATGAGAAGTTTGGGTGATTTCTCCATCCAGGATTGTAAAAATTAGAATTGGGATTGTTGCGGTTAAAGTCCCCTACATATTGAGCAGTCTCCATGCATTGTCCATTAGCATGATTTCCTCCACAGAAATCGCAAGTGATAGGTTGACTCTTGATGGCATTAACTCCCAAGTTGCTTAATTGTTTGGTCAAAAGGTTGACTTGAGCAGATAATGTGGTCAAGGTGTCTACTTCGTGTAGTCCAGCGATCTTTCTTGTGGTGGACCTTTCGGTGGGCCATTGATAGGCATTGGACGCCATCTCATCTAGTAGATTATAAGCTTCATCGGTGGATTTATTCATAAGTGCTCCTCCAGCTGCAGCATCTACTATCGTTCTAAATTGACCAGCTAATCCATTGTAAAATGTTTGTACAAGCAACCACTTCGAAGCTCCATGATGAGGACATTTTCTTTGCATATCTTTGTATCTCTCCCATGCCTCATAAAGAGATTCTCCATCTAGTTGTAGGAATGATGTGATGTCGTTCCTCATCTTGGCAGTTTTAGCAGGTGGAAAGAATTTGGCGAGGAACTTTTGTGCAAGATCATCCCATGTCGCTATGGATCCAGATGGAAGTGATAGCAACCAGCTTTTTGCTTTGTCTCTCAAGGAAAAGGGAAACAATCTTAGATGGATTGCATCATCGGACACCCCATTGTATTTGAATGTATCACATATTTCCAAGAAGTTGATGATGTGCATGTTTGGATCGTCATTGGGTAGTCCACTAAATTGTGCCGAATCCTTGAGCATTTGAATCGTGCTTGGCTTGATCTCAAAGTTGTTAGCTTGAACAGTTAGTCTTTGAATGCTTGAATGGATTCCATTGACTAAGGGAACAGCATACTCCCTTAGTGGTCTTGCTTCATTGTCGGGTGCAATTGGTACTTGGTCTTCCATGGTGTTGACTTGATTTTTCTCTCTTCTAATTCTTCTTAAAGTTCTTTCAATTTCTGAATCAAAAGCAATCAAGTCCTCACTCGTCGATCTTCGCATGTACCTCGTAACAAAGAAAGTAAAACTAAATTAAGAAAAATAAAAATAAAAATAAAAATTCTGAAGTAAAAACGAGAAAGATTGGTATTAATATTGGTGAAAAAGTAGATAATTATCCCCGGCAACGGCGCCAAAAACTTGATGCGATATTTCTATATCATAAATTAAGTGCAAGTATACACTATCGTATGCAAGTAATAAAGAGACTAATTAGTCGGAAGTCGAACCCACGGGGATAGTTTCTTCTTTTTAAACCAATTACTAAAATTATATCTTCCTAATAATTATTCAGAAAAATAAAAATCTAAAACTGAATGTAAGAAATATAAAACAAAAACACAATGTAAAGAAAATTAGGTGATAGCAATATAGAGAAAACCTAGGATTAATATTATCCCTCAATATATTTCTAATGATTAATCCTCTAATATTTAACTCACTTAGTCTTTATTATTGATCAAGACACTAATGTATTCACAAGCCTCTTCCAAGGTCATGCAAGTATACCCTAATTTACCAAATACCTATATTCCTATGGTACTTGTAATAAATTAAGATTTATTAAGATTAGGTCTTATTGATCATACATGCCAATTAGGTATATTCCTATCCTAAGTTGAAACTTGCATATGCAACATTGAATGTTACTCTATAATCATGCATCAAATTACCTAGGTCTAAATATATTGATTCCTCTTCCGAGTTTATCAATAATATTACCAATTCATTCACCATATATTGGCCAGATATATTGAAGCATTAAACACAAGTAATTTAAATAATAAATGACTAAGTTTATTAAATACTAAAAGATATGGCAATTTAAACGCACATATTGAGTTCAAATATTAACCCTAGAAAACAAGTTAGCTCATGGCTACAAGAGAACAGCAGTAAAAATAATTATAAATCATGATACAATTATTAGCAAACCGATATAGACGTCGAATTGCTCTTAATTGCGCTGCCTAGAAACTCTTGATGCCGAAGAACGTCTTGTATCTCTCTCTAAAGTTGCTTCAATTAAGCTCCTATTGCTCTCCAAGACTCGTGCTCTGTATTCTTGGTGCTCTTGGGTCGTCTTGGATTGATTCTTGAAGGTTGGGAACGAGTGGCTTTATATAGGGATTGATATGAGCTTGAAAATCTCAATTCTCGTCGGACTAGGACTCGCACTACCGCTGGCGCGCTATGCATCTGTCGCTGGGGCGACGCGTGAAAAAGCTATTACCGCTGAAGCGGTGGGATCTTGGCGCTGGGGCGCTGTCTCGTTCGCTGGGGCGATGGACACATACTTTGAAAACTTTACATTTTAGTCCCTGTTTTTGCTCCTTTTACGTTCTTTCTTTAAATTTCGTTCAAGTCCCTATAAATAACAATAATGCACATAAATAGTCATTAATATCAATAATAAAATCATAAAATATCAATAATCAAAACATGAGATAATATATAACAAATTTGCCCTTATCAGTGAGCCCTCAATGAAGATTCCTCGTGCATTGTTAACTGATGTAGTTTCTTCTTCGCAAGAAGTCTATTTACAAGAGACTTCTTCATGTATAATGCATCGAGTCTCTTCCATAACCCTAAAGTGGTTTCTTCGTCACCAATTTTTCTTAATAATTCGTCACTCAATGCTAGGATTATAGTACTGTGAACCTTTTTTTAAATCGTGTTCTAATCTTTCTGCCTGGACTTTGAGGTTGTCATCCATTCGCTAGTTGAGGACTGGCTTCCTCCAAGGTAGAGTCTAGCTCTTCCTTCACTAGTAGAGCCCTAACCTTCTTCTTCTAAAGATTGAAGTCATTCATTCCATTGAACTTCTCTATTTCTTACTTAATTGCAGTTATGGTTTAAATAACTTAGGTGTGTATTATTGAACCCTAACTCTGATACCAGTTTGTTGAGGGGGGGAATCACAATTCTCTTTATAAGATTAGATTAAAGAGAAGAACCCCAAGTTTAACTTTAAACCTTAACCTCCTTGTGCAGCGAAATAACATATATATCAAGCGAAATAATAAGAATTCAAAATAAAAAATAAATAGTACAACACAATCACTTACATGGTTCAACCAATTACCTACGTCCATGGTGGATTCAAGGATCTTAACCTCTCTTATTAACTCCCTAGAGATTTTATAAAAAAAAACCTAATAAAGAACCTAATGTTTAATGTACCCTTACTCTACCAGAAAAAATGAACACCCAAACAATGGTTTCTCCCTAGTGCACACAAGCACTTAGTGTCTACCCAGTTCTTCCCTTCTCTTAAAATCTCTTAATGCTTGATCTTAACTAAAGGGTTTACAAGTATTTATCTAGGGGCTATTTCATGCCTACTAATCTTATTCCTTATTGGAGTAAGAGTCCACTTATTTTAGAAGTCCAAAATTTTTCAAAACTCAAAAATCTAAAACAAAAAATGGACCTTCCTCACTTTAACGCCCTTGAAGTGTCCAACGCTGTGGTGTTAGAAACCTAGCGCTGAGCATCCCACGTCCAGCGCTGCGATGCTGGAAATCTGGCGCCGCGGCACTGGCCTCTATTTCCAGCCCTGCACTTTTCCTCACTTCCTTCGTATTTTTTAGTCTCATTTCGCTTTTTCCTTTGTGTCCTAGACTTCTTTATATATATCCCTAATATTCTAAACTTTTTGTGATTCTTCTCTTTGATATTCATCTTAATTCTTATCTAAAAAAATTGTTTGAATTACCAAATTTCCAATATAAATTTGTGAAATCCTTGGGAATGTATAAATTGCAGAAGTAGCCGCGAGTTCTCTTTTGCAATTGGACTGGCAAGAAGAAGACAATCATAACCCGTTTATGGCTTCCATTGCCAAGTGACAAGAGGAAAGAAAGAAATACGGCCTCTCAACATACTTACAATAACAGGCTCTTAATATGAAAGGATAAGAGCATTCTATATTCAAGATTGCATCAAAAAGAAACCTTTCAATTTTCAACCAAACATTACGGTTAATACTCTTGATTCCCTCTAGTAAGATGGTGCAAAATCTATTTGTATCCTCCAAAAAGGAATTAGCCAATATCTGTACCTCCTTATGTCCAAAACTAATAGCAGGGATAACGTATTTTGCAATAATCAGGATGAATCAATTGTGGGAGCGGGATCTTCTCCAAGCAGATCATCATAGGAAACGGGCATCCTGATCCTATCATGAACGGATTTACGTTTTCTTTCAGCATTCAACTGCTCAAGTTGATCTTGAGGCACAGTTTGAGAACCATCTGGAGTCTTACATTCTTCTATCAAATATTTATGCTGATGCAGGAATGTGGGACAAGGTTTCGTATATGCGGAGGTTTATGAGGCAGAATAAGCTGAGAAAGAGCCAGGTTGCTGCTGGATTGAGGTAAAAGATGAGGTACGTACGTTTCATGTTGCAGACGAGGCTCATCCAAAATGCGTAGAGATATATAGGAATCTCGGTTTGTTAGTTGGCGAAATGAAGTTTGACGGATATGTGCCTGATATAGATTATGAGGCAGAAGAACATGAATAGCAGGAAGATTTTAGCACCTGCGTGCACAATCTCCATTACCTAGTTCAAAGACCACCATGCCAAGGAGGATTTTATGACAAATAGCTCTTCCCAAAGAAACAATGAACTTCATTCTTTGACTCCGTGGTTTCCTACCGAACGTGCCAGAGGCCACTTAGGAAAATTAGGAATTTGCAAAATTAAATAAGAACTGGAAACTGAGAAAGAAGTGCTATGCCTAATACAGTATTAACTTCACAGAACATTTGGAGATTTCTGACACAATATACAAGTAGAGAAACCTCCAAACTTGAGTTACATAAAACCGCAGTGCAGGAGCCACTTTTTAGGGGCCTCAAGATTCTAAAATGGATTTATTGCCTAACATCTGCATCAGTACTTAAGGCATTTTTACTCTCAATAACTAGAAGAAAACTATACTCCTGCCAATGCCAGGAGAGAATTGATTTCCTCCATGGAAAAGAGGAGGTAAATACTATCCAACTAGAGGAGTTTCTCTTGGAGAAGATTGCTTCTGGAAAATTGGCGGCGGAGCAGCTGCAAGACTCCTATCAATTCTTTCACTCTTAACTTCTACTCAATACAGTAAATTGTACCTTATACCGGATAAATTGCTAATTTCCACTGAGTTAACTTCATCGCAACCATTCGTATTGTCAATCTTCACTCAAATCACACTCCAACCCCATTGCTCAACCTTATTATGAAGCCAAAGAACATGTTATGGAAGAACAAAAATAAATGAGTTTTAAAAAAAAAAATTACCCTGCAACTGCAAAAGATAAAAGAGAAGCAAAGAACATGCTGTGTATTGAGTTCTCAGTATGGCAAACAACAGAACCTTTCCTAACACATCTTACATATCCACTTCAGTTAATGAAATGTACATCACTCAGACAGTAAAATTAGGAAAACTGTAAAAGTACCGGAAGCAAATACAGAAGAAAAGAAGAACTCTCACTCTCCGGTTAGAATCAGGTCAAAACATAATATTGTAAATGCCAGCCCCACAAAATGGCACTTTCCATGTCAGTACCTCTGTGATAATTCATATGATATGAGAAAACTAACGCAGCAGAAATTGCCTCCATTGAGCACGTATCATGCAGACTCCCAACCAAAATATCTAGGGTAGGCACAAACGAGTGAATCTCACAGGAGATTGGAGAATATTGCAATATTTCCCCTTCAAAATTCTTCTGAGCAAACTAGTTACAATACTCTTATATGCTTAGCAGGAAAATCGTATCACTGATAAAACCTATTTTGCTCTCTCTCATCTATGCTGCATGTAAGCTTCCCGAGGCAGAACTTCCTTGTAATCAGGGAACAAGAAGCTCCAGCCCCACTATCAAAATGGGCAGTCCAGTTTTTGAAAATAAAAAGCTGCTGCAGAAATCAGTACAATAAGTATTGTCATGAAAACATGCTTGTAGTTAAGCAGCCCTGCATCTATTCTCCGCAGAGTCTCAAGCTCAGATGTTAAGTCTACTGGTGCCACTTCGGTCTCACCAGCAGATACATTTTTCTGATTCTTCTCCTGCTGGAAACAGACAAACTTTTAGATACTTCCCTGTTATAACATTTTCAGAAAAACAAGACACCAACAGCAAAGCTGAAAGGAATGATATGGAAACCCAAAAAGAAAGTCAAGGCCTAGCATTCTAAAGCCCCTCTAGTACTATTTAGAGTTCTAAGCCTTCGAATTCCCTATTGGTCTTTGCCTTCTAACATTACTTTATTCATTTTGCAAATTGGGATGAGAAAGTAAAATCAGCATTACTGTCATAGAAACCTCTTGTTCAATCAAATAATCTTCCCTTTTTAATGAATTTTAATTTCATGGTATTCGGTTCCATCTTATTAGAGAGCGACAACAAAAGGGAAGTAGTTTCTCCGCATCAAATCACTGAAGAGCAAGTTCACTTATTAAGCAAATTAACAAATTAGCTAAGAACTACCTCAGAAACAGCTGCTGACAACTCAGTCGCTTCTTTACTTACTCCTTCACAAGGAACAGTAGTCGAATCATGCATAATAACAGAGGGATCTTTCTTTGTTTGCTGCAATTTAACCGCCATAGTTTCGTTGTCCATTGCTAATGAAGATATCTGCACACACCATATAAAGCAAACTCTCAATCAGAAGAAGCTCATTTGAATGATATAGAATTGGGCAAAACACTTGCTACTTACACAAACTTTTGAATCTTGACTGGCACACCCATAATTTAGAATCTGGTTCTTCTTTTAAACTAAAACAGAAAATCCTAGATTAAAACTTAAGTCAGTCCAACAGTAGGACAGAAAGATTTGCAACTTGAATTGTTTAAAATAAAAGAGTTTAGAACTTCCAGAGTTTGATAATTCACAACACAAACTAATTTACATCTAAAGATTCGATAATTTTCAAGAATTTCAATCAAATTGTTAAGACTTCAATTTAAAAACTGAGAGAATCATCTGCATACATATTTATACCAAAGAGGTAATGAAAACAGCTTCTCAACAGGGTTTCAAAATTATTCTTTATATCATGAACATCCATGTGTAAGCAAGTGCATGCGTTTGTCTTGTGCATACATACGTGTGTATACAAGTGCATGTGTAAAATAGATTTGTATCACAGTGCGATGGAAGGCAAAACAGGATTTGTACACTGTATGCCAATTAAAACGAGGCATATTTTGTGCAGTGTTTAGGTGAGTTGAGGTTGCATTTTAAAATTTCTTGTCAGATTATCCATTGATGGCATAATTCATTGCTGACAAGAATATTCTAGATGTGTGCTTATTACCCAAGTATTAAAATATCCCAAGCAAGGAGTCTACTAGTCTGGAGAAAAAGTGTATTAAAATGGAAATGCTAAATTGTAACCAATTTTAAACATGAAAAAAGAATATATATTATGAGATGTCCACACCTGCTGATGTAGGCGCTCTCTCTCAATGGCCAGTCGCATTACCAGATTTGTTATTACTTTTGTTCGAATACCAATGTCCTTTGCAGTTGCCAATTTTGTTTCCTCAGCTTGATGCAAAGATGCCTCCATGCATTCAAGTCTGTCCCTCAAAAAGCTTAGTTCCTCATTTAGTCCAGCATGAGATTCAGACAGTATGATCAACTTCTCCTCCGCACTATCCGCCCGGCGATCAGCCTTTGAAACTTTCAACTTGAGATCCTCGATCAGATTTTCCATATCTCGGATCGTAGAATATAACATATTTTGCTTCTCTTGGCTAGCTTCTGTAGATGCAACAGCATGCTGTAGTCGAATATCACTACCCCTCCACAGCCTCTCAAGAGATTCCACCTTTTCTTTAAGAAGACCCAGCTCTTCATTAAGTTTCATATTTGTCTCTGCTAATAACTTGCAGTTGGCTTCTGCACTGTCTGCCCTAGGTTCTGCTTTAGATAATTTTTTTCTCAAATCCTCAATAGCATTTTCTTTGACTTTCAACTGTTCCATGAAGCCATCAAGCTTCAATCTCAGATCAGCCTCTCGTTGAATTGAACCATTCAAGTTGAACTGAACAATCTGAAGCCGACCAAGTAACTCTTTGGAAATTCCCATCAGGACCTGAGCAGCATTCTCCGCCTCGAACCGCCTTTCACAAGCATCCATAACTTCTTCCTCAATGTAGAATACATCTTGCTCAAAAGAGAGCAGTCTAAATTTCAGCTCTTCTTCAACATGTCTTGATTCAGTTAACTTCTTTTCGAGATCCATCTCTCTTGCCAAAGACTTTTCTAGCATCCTCAAAATATGCCTTTGCTGTTCAGCAGTTTGCATTTTTATCTTTGCGTTCATATTAAAAAACCGGCCATCTTGTGCAAAGTCTCCATCCTTCTCACCATTCCCTATCAAAATGCATGCATTGACACAGAGATTAAAACTTCTTTGCTTAAGTTATTGCACATCTTTTCCCCACATCAAAGAGGTAAACAATAAGAATATAATATTTCTTCCTTTTTTCTTCTGACAAGTATAAAAAAAAATTCTATATTCCTAAGACTTCTTTATCAAGAGAAGTTAGCAAGTCAAATATGAAAATGATCCGGAAGTGTTAAGTCAATAACTATAGCCCCTATGTTATTTTTCTTTTACAGCCAAGGCCTAAATCCTATATTGTAATAGGAATTAAAATAAAAAATAAAAGATTTCAGAAGAAATTTAAAAAAAGAAAAAGCAAAACAGCATTTCTCACAACTATTCAAAATGTAATTCACATTGATTTAAGTGGCCTGTACCTTATTTAGGCTAAATAAACAAAAAAAAAATTTCTTAAAAAAAATTAGTGAAGTATGTAGCTTACAGTTTCCATCTACATCGAGACAAGACAAGGTCCTCTGGAACTTAGCAGATTGTGTTTTAATTTCTGAGATTTGTTCCCATGACTGCTTCAATGAATCTCCAGAATCTAATAGCTTTTCTTCTATTTCCATGGATGTTTTTCCTAATTGTTTATATGGAGATACTAGTTCACAAACTTTGAAAAAATCTGCTTCAAGAGTGGCTATTAACTTTTCCCGTTCTCTCACCTCTGAATCCAGTATTCCAGATAAGAGATCAAATTCCAGAGCCATCCCCATCGAATCAGAAAAAACACATTTTCTGTCTCTAGCAAAAGCTTCAAAATCACTTTCCCTGGTTGCCACATGCATCATAAGTATATTTAAGTTCACTAGTTTCTCTGAAGAACATGCTATATCTAATTCCAGTCGACTTAAAACCTCACCAGCACTTCTTAGTTTTTCAATCGCCTCCCCACTAGATGAAAAAACTTCAAGTGAGTCGACTTTATTCAACTCTGACTCTGAATCACCAAAATTGACAACAACAGAAACATTTGTTTCCTGATCTCCATCAGTATCCATTTCGGTGATCCTCTTGTTCTATTGATCCCAATACCTGAAAATTAACACAAGCAATGAGAGGAAAACAAGAGAAGGGAGAGGTGGAGTATTACATAGAGAACTAATGTTCTTTTTTCAATTTCTACAGTTTTTTCTTTCATTCCTTCCTAATAAACAGTAAACAGGCAATTAATACTGCAACTCTTTTATACCAAGAACTGATATATTTGTTTTTCTCAACTCCTCCAATTTTTTTCTTTCTTTTATTCCTAATACATGGTAAACTGAACTTAATACTGCAATTGTAGGATAAAAAGTAAAGTTCAATTTTGGTATTCTCAGTAAATCTTGTAAAGCAATGAGACATTCAACTTTTCGACACAAAACAAACTCACAGCTCAAATTATCATTTCACTCAAGAATTGGGTTTATATTACTCAAAAGAATATACAGATACATAAACTACTTCACATCATACAAGAACATGCAAGAATCATCCATATTTAGATGCCATCCTTCGAAGGATTCCTAACCTTTGAATGACCTCTAATCAACAAGTTCGATTTTTTTCCGGGAAAACAAAAGAAAAGAAAAAAACATATCCCACACACCACATCACATAATCCATTTCCATCACTTATATTCTTTTAACATCAATCCCATCAGTAATTATCATCATTTGCACTATAAAAGCCTCAAATCCATATCTCAAACTCGCATAAGTGAACCAAAAATTATAAAAAAAAAATAAAAAAATCGTCTATGAATAGCCATCTCGATAAGTAAACCAAGAAACTTTCAATAAATCAAAATTCGAAAATAGCCATCTCTCATCTACCAAAAAAATATTAATATTAATAAACTAAGGTAAGCAAGTCAATATCATCACTTTATACCAGCTTCTCGATGAAGTATTAAAACCATAAGAAAACGGAAATGAAAATTTTCATGCCTGGGTCTTAACAGAGTTCGAGAGCAGCAGAATAAACAGACAGTTCGCAGTAACCCGTAAAGCGAACTAAAGAATATTTTTTTAATGGAAATTAATTTGATGAATTACGTGTCACGTAATCATGTTGGGTTTATAAATACGTGTCATCTTTGTACTTCTCCGGTTTTTGGTTTAGGTTATGTTTCGACTTTTGATTTCAATTTGGTCAATTTCTCCATCTTCGCAAATTTTGGAAATATGATTTCTTTTTTTCAAAAGAATACAAGTATTATGAAAACAATACGAGGGAAATAGCCTATGCATTAAATCTTTACAAATATGAAATCAAGTAGTTATCATTAAGGTATATGAGATTTTTTTTTCAAAAAATTAAGTATATATGAGATTTGATAGCTCATAAAACTTTTTGATGCAATGATTGTAAATAAGTTTAGAGGGCTTAGCATTTGGGCATTACAAAACCTAAGAATTGTTGTTGAATACGAAGGTAGCTTTACAATTGAGAGACTAAGAAAAGAACCTATTTTGTTACAAATTGAGAGATGGATCATCCATCTACTTTTGATATGATCCATAGTTATAGGGAGTTTATAGTAGATAAGAATGGTAAAATTTGAATTTGGATCTTAGTTTTATTTAATTTGGATTTAATTTTTTTTTAAATTTTGAATTTTGTTTGAATTTGAAATTTTTTTTAAGATCTAAAATTTAAGTTTAGTCTGAATTTTTTTAAGTCATGCTGGATTTAGGTTAAACTTAATTTTTTTATTATTTTAGTAAAATATAAATTTTTGGAGTATTTATTTTATAAACAATTGTTACATTGTGAAATTTTTATTGTATAATTACTATTTATAATTTAATACATTTTTAAAATTTTTATTTCAATTTTTAAGTTAAATATAAACTTTTGAGATATTTATTTTGTAAAGCAATTGTTAGATTTATATATATCAAAAATTAAAAATTTACTTAAGATTTTTTTTAAAAAAAATTAAAAAAATTCAAATTCAACACAAATTTTTTGTAACCCAAATCTAGATCCGAATAAAAAGTCAAATTTTTGGACCAAGTTCTAGATCCAAGTCAAATTGAGCTCTAAATTTTTTTCAAATCCAAGCCAAATTACCAACCTTAAGTTCACCATGTCAATATTAATTATTCAGATATTCCTTAGGATGCTAAAGTAGATTTATAATAAAATAGAAACTAACATCTATTTAACCCCTTAGATGAACACATTGTTTAAGTTTGAGAGGATATTAAAACTAATATCTCTATTGTTATTGTTAGGGAAGATAATTTTACATGTTCTAGGAGTCCTAATAGGCACTTCTTTATTTTAGTACTTTGAAGGATATGAGAGATGTGGGAATGAAGATTGCTTGGTACAAGTTAATATGGGACCTTCAACGTATTCCTAAACACAATTTTATCACATAATTGACATTAAAAATAGGTTGAATACAAGAGAAAGAATAGTTAAATGGTATCTTATTCCCGGTTAGATTGTCCATTTTGTCATAGAGGAAGAGAAACAGTGTTGCATCTTTTTGCTAATGCGACTTCTATGACTATGAGAGTGTATGGCAAAAGGTTTTGTAATCTTATCAGATCTATAGAAGAACTCTTATTTAGAGGAGGAAAATCTCTTTCTTTTACAGGAAAACTAGGGGTAAAATCCCTCTTAAGTTTAGAGCATCAAGCTTTTTGCTACAATATATTCCATTTGGTAGGAATGTAATCAAGCGGTAGGAACGTAATCAAGTGGCGTTTCAACAAAAGAGTCCTAATGTATTAAGAACGTTACTAAAGTCGTTGTCTAAGTAATGTAAGTAGTCACAGTATAGATAATATTATAAATAGATTGTAAATCTTTTGCTCTTTTTTCCTTTTAGGCCTAGTTTATGTTCTTGCTTTTTGTTCTTGGCCATTCTTTATGATGGCTCTTTTTTGTTGAGCTGGTTCTTTATCAAGTTGTAATTAGCTTGTTTTAGAATACATTTTGGTTGCTTACCCAAAAAAGGAGGAAAATGAACAACTTTCCTAGATAATTAGAGAGATTTTGGCCCGACTTAAACTTTGTGATTAGATAAAATTAACTTCCATAATTAGAGAAAAATTAATAACTCTCTCAAATAATTAAAAGAAAATAAATAATATCCTAAATAATTAGAGGAACTTTGACCCAACTGAAAATGTTAACTCAAAATGAGTATGTGAAGACGTTTCTCATGTGTCAACGGGACAAGGTAGAGCGGGATAGACTCTTGGAACTCTTCCAATACTTCGATTATCGAAGTATTGAGATTAACCACTAGAAACGGTTTGCAAAACAATATTTATTAAGGACATGATATAAATATTTAAGTCCTATTTATATTTCACTTATCATGTGTGAAAATTAGTATTTTATGCTTGTTAAGAATTGGGTTTTAATTTGTATTAGTTAGAGGTGACTTCTCTTATTTTTGCCAAATTCCATTATTTTTCATTTATTTAGTCAATAAGAAAATTGTGAAAAAAAATAAATAAATAATATTTATTTATTTATAAAGTGCAAATAGTACGTGATAAAATCTATTGAACCCTGTCAAGCACATGAAATTTGCTCAACAAAAAAGTGTACTTGACATATTAAAAGCCACCATAGACGATTTACATTCAACACTAATATTAGATTGACCCGGTGTAATAATTCCATAAACACCTACTCAAAGATACGGCAAACAAATAAAGTAGCCTTATGTTCGGATCTGACAATACTATACCATAATCAAAACTTTCGGCTTATGCTTGCATCCTTTGTATTCCTGTTGTTGTTGTCGTCGTCGTTGAGCATTTTACATGCAATGCATTTGTGGAGCACATTTGTATTACCCTATAAATTGTTTGACGGTGCTCGACAGTACTCATTTGTCAAGCAAATTTCATGTGTTCAATATATGTTTAATTAGGGATAGATAGAAAATCAGTCAATCAATCAGACTAAGCGAATCATACCGAACCGGTCCATTTTAATTTGATTTTGTGTTAGACAGTTCAGTTTTCAAATTTATATTTTAAAAAATTAAAAAAATGTCATTCAATTTTTAATTTTAAAATTTTGAATTGAGAATAGAACCGAAACTAATTTTTTTTAAAAATTAAAAGAAAATACATGTGACAACTTACAAATAGAACTGAATAGAATTGAACCATTCAAAATCAAAAATCAATCCAAACTGAGCTCATCAATTGTAAAAAAATCAAAACAAAAATTGAACCAAACCAAACTTCATTCAATTCTCAATTTTATGTTTTAAAAACTGATTGATCTAGTTTGATTTTTAGTTTAACTCAAAAATAAAATCGAATCAGTTTTACCTACCCATATATGTTCAATATATTTTATCGAACAAATTTCATGCACTCAATGTGCATTTAACATATTTTATTGATCACTGTCTACCACTATTTACATTTTACACATAAATACATTTCAACAATTTAAAATTTTTGAATATCATGAAATAAATCTTAACTTCTTATGATTAGAACAACATGAGTTAAAAAATTCAAACTATCATGAAATAATTTTTATTATAAAAAAACAGGTCAAGCAAGCAAGCAGCATTTTTTACTTGACACTTTTGTCGAGCGCCACGCACTATGCTCTAAAAGTGTCAAGCAAAAGTTCCTCACACTTTCAAAAATCTCATTTTTACACACCGCACAAATTCACTCGATGATTTTGTTAAGCGTAGTGCATGGTGCTCAACAAAAGCATCAAGTAAATGTGCCCAATGCTTATAAAAAGCTAACTTGCAAGTGTTGGACAAATTTACTCAATGCTTTTGTTCAGTCTAATGCATGGTGCTCAACAAAATCGTTAAAGATGACTCCTGCAAAATGCTAACTTGCACGCGATGGGCAAATTTACCTGATGCTTTTTACCACATGGTGCTCGGCAAAAGTGTCAAGAAAAATTTTCCCAATGCTCGAGTAAAGCTTATTTGCATAGATCAAAAAAAAAAATTTCAATGCTTGCAAAAAACTAATTTGTATACCTGGGCTAAATTTTGCTCGACACTTTTGTCTAGCTCCATGCCTTTGTTACCCGACGCTTACAAAATGTTTATTTGCACATGTGGAGTAAATTTGTTCAACATTTTGTATATTGTGATTTAGGTTTGATTTGAAAATTTAGTTTGTGATTGACTCTTGTTGTATTTGGAGAATTAGAGGATTTGTTGAGAGAGAGAAAGAGTTTTGTTTTGAATTAAATGATTTAATAAATGGGTGGTTAGAGGGAATGAGGACATTTTTGTTCTCAGAATCCTTCTTTAGCTAAATAAATGAGAAATGGAGAGAGGGATTGACTAAAATAATGAAAACCCTAATTCATATAGATTAAAACCCTTAAAATTTTAATATGTTTTGTTTTCATATAATGTGTTTGAATTTATTGAATGTTTACTATATCTAACATTATTAACTTTAAAATTTATAATGAAAAATGTATTTTTTTTAACACAATCATCAATGTATATTCAAATTCAATTTTGTTTTAGTTTTTTAAGATAGTAGAGGCAAACCTAAAACTAAACAATGATTTTATATTACATATCAGGGTAGAGTTGCATTAGGGTTTAGGGAGACTATGACTTCCAAGCTCTAAAAATAGAGATTGAATTTGAAATTGAATTTTTACAATTTTATATTTTAAAGTAAGTATTTTATGATTTAACTCTCTTGAATTTTGAGTTTGACATTAAAACGTTAATTTAATTAAAGTCTAACTTTATATAATTTTTTACTTCAATATTTGAACCCCACACTTTAAATTCTGATTCTACTGTTGATTATATATTAATATTACATAAAAACTTAATTTGTCCATAAGCTAGTTTATTTTTTGTAATTTTTTTTCTTTATTTTTTCTTACCTAACCTCCATATTTTGTAGGATTAGAAACATCTAAAATTAATTCATCTTATTGTTTCCCATATTTTCCACTCTAAAATAAAATTTGTTACCTATTATTTTTTCGTGGGATTTTGGGGCAAGTTTAATCATTTAGAAGCCTATAAGCTTTAAGCTCAGACTGATCAAGGACTCTTCACTCGAGGCCTATGTTTGACCATGGCGAGACTCATTATGCATATATTCCAGGCCCTAACCCATCGTTACTAAAAGTTTAAACATTGTACAAGAAAACATCTTTGGGATATACCATGGCCTTAACCTTAAACATTCTCAGTACCAACAAATACTCTTTGATGCCAATAGGCACTTTTTGGCAACCGACATTAATGAGCCAACCACGTAAGTCCTTTAGGAGGCCGACCACCTCTTCCTCTTAGGCGAGCAAGGCCTCAAAATGACCTAAAGACCCAAATCACTCTTGGCCCTAAGGATCTCAAAAATTCCAAATTCTTGGTATAAATCTTGCTCTAATAATCATGGGACGTGTCTTAATTAAGAAAGTAATAGCTTACCTTAATCTTACAAGGATTTTACAACCAAAGACAGCAATGCCTAAAAGAGCTGGGCTAAAATACAAAGAAATGGGTTCCGCTACTAGCCTTTTTTTTAGCTCTTTCTTCTTTTTCTTTTAGATTATATCTGAATAAACTATAGCCTTCAAGACTCCATAGCAGCCTCCAAATGCTCTCTTATAATTTGGAAGCACCTAAAAGAAGCACTGAAACAAAATATTTGTGATTTTATTTATTTATTTTATAGCAACATTGCCTTCTTGTTATCTCATTGTAAAAACCATCTTCAATAAGTGCATCTGAATGAGCTAAAAACTCTGTAAAGTGAATATAAACTCGTATAGAACTGAACCATTATAATTATGTGTCTTGAATATATTTGTGATTACTTTTCTCTAATCTTGATTGAATTAAAGGCTCTTAAAGCCCAACACACACAAATTATAGTCATCCCAATTTAATTCATTATTAGGTTCAATCAATATTCTTAAAAAGATATAAATTTAACTCGTTAATTTAGGACAACTCAAAATTCAAAATCGACACCTACAAAACAAAACTTGAAGTGACAAATATTGTTATAATTTCGTATATTTAAAATTAAAAATTTATTCAAGTCCCTTAGTTCTTATCCTATAATTTTTAATGGTTTTTTATTTAGTTGGATCTCAAATATATATTTATAGATAATTTTAGGTGAGAACACCTTTTAAGTATATAGTGTATTCATTTGTATTCATTTCATTATCATTACTAACTTACAATTTTAAAGTTCCAGAATACTATTGATAAAGATGAGTACTACAACATATTAATTATCTATATAAACTTATCCATATAAAATTAGAATAATATCAAATAATTAGATAAATAAAACAAAAAAAAATTGAATAATAAATAAGAAAAAAATTATAGTCGTAATTTTGCTTCATTTATTGAACAATATTAAGTTGTATTAATTTGCAAGGAGGAGTTTGTGAAAATAATTTGTATGCATAATATTATTTATTGATAAAATAAGAATTTGTACTAGTTTTTAAATAATATTACTCTAATTATATTAGAAAATAAAATGACATCAAATTGTTATTTAACTCTAAGCTAAACCCAAAAATGATTGAAATATATGAGAAATAAACTTAATTAATTAACAACATCAACATGGACCATAAATATATGAAGTATATTTCATTATAAAAATTGAATAGTTTTACATGAATTTGAAAATTTGGTTAATCGCATTCGAAACTATCGATAACTCATTTTTTTTCATATGATTTTGATAATGCTTTAAGATAAAAAAAAGCTGATTGATCTTCACTCTAACTCGATCCACAACGCATTTTGCCATCACCCCCACTTCTACTCAATCATTTAGGCAATAATCTTTGAGAAATTACCAATTATTCTTCTTTTATTTTGCATTTTTATTAGTTTTTTCTTTCTAATTTGTAATAAATAATAATATTCTCTTTTTATTATAAATTTTTTATTTAAAAGTGACCAATTACGTCTCTACAAGAGAGACAATAGTACTTAAAAAAAAAATAAAAATACCAAACAACAACAACAAGAGAAAGAGAGTAACAAATAAATTCCCTTAAATTTTTTTTTTTTTTTATCTTTTGGGTTAGTATGATTCCATGGTTTTAGTTCTCTCTTGGCTTTAATATAATAAATTAACAATGTCTTGAAACAAAATGATTTGCCAAATATTGTTTATTTTAAATCATATATTATAGTTCAAAACAAGGATTTATTTCGAACCCAATTCTTTGTTTTGCAAACCCAATTGCATAGTCATTTGAAATTCAATGGATTTCCCCCAAACTCACTTTGCTTTTTACGCATTTTGAAATTTACATAAAAACAAAACACACTTTGATTTTACTCTGCATCACTAACCTAACCTTGGGGTCATTTTCTTGTCACCGCATCCCAATGGAAAAAGACCCATGATATTGAAATTAGGGGGTCATTGTCCCTTCACATATATGACTTCTGAAGGGCCGAAGGGCTCATGGGTCCATCCCCCTCTGTATCTCACAAGACACGACAACTAGCATATCATGTCAAGTGTTCAGGATTCATCTCATTAAGTCATCAAAACAGTAACATTCTTGTAACCTAGCCTGCTTTCTCAAATAATTTTAATCTTGGATCTTCTTATAAGTCATCACATGACCATATTCTTGTATAAGATTCATAATGACAACTTCGCCATGATTATATTTATTATAAAGTCACCATCTTTACATTTGGTGCAACCGCAGCCCCATGTTTATTATAGAATAATAATGCATGTTACAATATTATTTATAAGTTAATGTCTAATTAGTGTTCTAATTAAGTGGTTTCGATTTAGAATAATAGAAGAGTAAAACAATTTTGTGCTTCAATGCACCTTCTTACTTAAAAAAAAAAAGAAGTTAATGGCTAACATGTTTTGACCCAAATCAAACTATTGTGTGTGTGCATTGGATGTCTAGTCGATTCCATTAACAATGGTGATTGGTTTACCTTACACGAGTCGTGTAGTAATGTTATTTGCGATCTTTATTTGTTAACGAAACACAATCAAACCGTTGCTTTCATGTATTTTACTTTCAAATCGTGATCAAAATAACTTGTCAATTACAACTTGTGATAGAATTATGATTGATGAAATAAATATACCCTTGATAAATAGTTTATAAATTGATTAGTGCATCAATGGCTCCACATACATACAGTTCCCAACTCCATGATTGAATTTTTTTCGAAGGAGTTAATACATAAATCCTTCAATTATTACTATAACTTTTAAAGAGACATTTAGACCTTTAAGCATAAAATACACAAATTTGAATAATTTTTAAAAAATGATACTTAAAATTTAACCTTTAAAATTTTATAAAAAAATATTTGTAAGATTATTTTTATTATTAAAATATATAAAAACTATTACATAATAAGAGTATTATGATAATATTGACTGAAAATAATTTGGGTATGATTTAGAGTGCAAGTCAAGTGCGTAGGGTATACAAAAATCGAAGACGAATGCAAAAAGAGATAAAAGATGAAGATGCAGTGCCCAGGTGTGGGCGTTGCAGCGCCAGGTGATCAGCGTCCAGGTGAGCGCACCAACGCCGAGGCGATGAGGTGCTGAGCGTTGCGGCTCTGGGCAATGAAACAGTTTTTCGTTTCGATACTTACCTATTTCGTCTCCTACTTATTTTAGGACTCTCTAATACGACTCTCACACGTTTAGAACAAACTTAGGACGGTCTAAAGCCTATATAAAAGCTCTCTATTGACTTGTAAACACATCTTAGAGATCATTAAAAAAAATTTTGTGATTTTTTGTGAGAGAAAATTCTTAAATTGCAAGAGAAAGTGTTATTTGTAAGTCTTTTTTTATAAAAAGTCATACTTTATGAATATCTTTGAGGTTCAATAATAAAAAGAGTAATCTTGATCCGCTGTAAACGTAGGTAAATTATCAAGTCATGTAAATTTTTGTGTATTCTTTTTTTATATTTTTTTTTTTTAATTCTTTAATTACTTGTTTTACATTATTTACTTGAGTGATATTGCTTATTTATGTGCTTTTACTTCAATAAATATCAATAAAAAATTTTAAATTATTAAAATTTGCACATATCTTTCTTAAATATTAAAGATCTAAACATTATGTCTAAATATTTGACCAATTATATTTAAATATTAATGCATGTCAAAATATTTTTAAAATTTTAAATATTTAGAAAAATATATTAATTTTTTAAATTATACGTCGGAATAGAATTAGTCTACAATATTGAAAAGTTTTAACAGTATTAATAATAAATTATTTATATTTATTAGATTAATGGTTAAATATTATTGCTCATAATTCTTTAATTTAGTTCAATCATAAAATGACCCGTCAAATAATATTTTAAGTGGTTCACATTCACAGCTCAATATGCCCAATTACTACAAGCTGCCACGTGGAAAGAGCTGACTCATCATCCACTTGTCTGTCTTTTTCAAAGTCAAATAATAATAATTTAATTTCATTATAATTTTTGTCTTCATCTAAATTATTTCAGCTTTGACGCTTTCAGAATAATTAATTTTTTCTTAAAAAAAGAAACTTTATTATACCCAATGGGATTATATAATACTCGTACCCCAAAAATTAATACAAATTATATTTTATCGGTGATTTTAATTACAATTATATAATTATTTTTTATTTATTCAAAAAGTTAAAAATATTTTAATAATTTAAATAATAAAATTATTATATTATTTTTGCATTTTTAATTAAGTAAAAGATGATAATATAATTAGAATCAAAATTATTATTAAAGTGTAATTTGTGCTAATCTCACGAGTGACAATGTTAATACTCCTAAACCCAATTAATTGTGCCAACCACCTGGATGTGGTACCCTTTTTCATTTTTACCAAATTCACCTTTTTAAGCTTCTTTTTTTTTGAAAAAATTATTTTACATATTGATATTATGTCCGAATTATTTTTAAGTAGTTTTTTAAATTATTATATATTGATACTAAATAACACCTCCAAAGATTTTTTATTTTGTAAAAACTTTAAATAATAAAATTATTTGTTCATCGTTTTTCTTTTTATTATTTAATTCAGTAACTCAAGTATTTTTTTTTAATTAAATTTAAATATTGAATATAGTTAAATGATATATTTATTTTTTTACTTAAAATATAAATATAAACATTAAATTATTTATATATCATTCCTATTTTTTACATTAAATTAAAAATTAAAAAATTTAATTTCTTAATTAAGTTAAAATTAATTTTAAATTCTTATTAAATTAAAAAAATAAACAACTTAAAGTTTTTTTACTTCAACTTGTTTTTTTTTTTTCAAAATTTTCAGGTTTCCAAAATCTGATCATCGATGTGAAAGAGACAAAAGACATGTTGATTTTTGGAATATGACATTGCTGGTTGGTTTGTTCTTTCATCAACGTTAAAATTACCCAGAAAAAAAAAAAGAACAAACAGTAAATTCCCAGTTCACAAATGAGAATCCCATTTCTTATATATTTGTTATGAGTGTTCGTCTTTATCATTATCATATCATCAGTCGTATTTCCGTGTAGTTTTATCTCTCTTCTGATTCTGTCTATAAATTAAGCTTAAAAATCAAGAATTGGAAGAGTACTTCCGTGGTCTTCTCGTCTCTCATAAACCCTGATTTTGGTACTTGTTTCTACCTCAATTTCCTGAAACTCACTCTGAACTGATGATTTTTGGAACAAATTAAGGGAGATTTCAATTGGGTTCTTTGAATTTTTGGATTCGAGGACTCGGTTTCTTTTATTTTTATCTAAAAATCTCAGCTTTCAATTGTAGATACTTTGTTTTCCCCAAAATCTATTGCTTGTATTAGAAGATAAATTTTGAAACTCTTATATCTGGGTCGAATTTTCTTTGTGGGTTCTCTTAATTTTAATCCAAAATTGTTTATATATGATTCATTTTGTGGTTAATTGGTGACCGTTTACCAGTGATCTACCTTTTCTCACTAGTTATTAATAAAAAAACTGGGTATCTCAAGTTTTCAGTTTTTGTAGTGGTGAATTTGTGAATCATCTTGATTAAATCTCCAAAAAGTCAGATTTTAGGGTCTATATACTCGACTTCAATCCCAAGACTTGCAAATATTACAGGTAAGGATTACTTGAATTACATACAACTTCATTTTCATCTTAAAAGTTGAAAAGTTTTACTATTTTGGATTCTAATTTTGTGGCTTTATGTACACAGCTGTTCTTGGATTGTAATTGATAAACTAGAAGTTAGATTCAATTGTTTATTTGGAGAAGTTTAGTCATTGAAAGATGACAATTGGAAGCATCACACCAAAGGATAAGAATTCAAGGAGGAGCAAAAGGCTTGTTGATGAGAATGCTCCTTTGTTGCCCTCAAGGCAAGAGGAAGATGCTGGTTTTGTTGAATTTAATGGAGCTTCCTTTACCGGGGCAGTCTTTAATTTATCAACTACAATTGTTGGAGCTGGGATCATGGCCTTGCCTGCTACAATGAAAGTTCTTGGTCTTGGTCTTGGGCTTGCTATGATCATCTTCATGGCCTTCTTGACTGAGGCTTCAGTCGAGTTGTTGCTTCGGTTCAGTAGGGCAGGGAAATCGGTTTCGTACGGAGGTCTTATGGGAGAAGCATTTGGAAAGGTTGGGAAGGTTTTGTTGCAAGTTAGTGTTATGATCAACAATATCGGTGTTCTCATCGTGTACATGATTATTATTGGTATGACTTCATTTTATTACTTTCATGTATATTTTTTTTTATATCCATTTTCAATTTTGATCTGTTTTTTTGCTGGGATTGAAGTTTTTATTTTACTTTATAATTTGTTAAGGATTATCATGCTAACATGGAAAGTTCTACATATGCCTGATGATTATTACAGGTGATGTGCTATCTGGAACATCTGCAAGTGGAGTTCACCATGCTGGTGTCCTTGAAGGATGGTTCGGAGAACACTGGTGTAATGGTCGTACTTTTGTTCTTCTTGTTACAACACTTGCAATTTTCTCTCCATTGGCATGCTTTAAGCGAATTGGTAAATTCCTTCACTTGAAAGGATTAACATGTTAGCTGTTACTCCTTGTGTTACATGCAAATTATCATCACATCTTGAATCTCCTTAACTAGATCTACTTCTTTAGATATGAATCTGTGATTCATCCTTGTGGAATTGATTCTTTATTATTATGGGAGATATTGTTGACCTGCACTTGTTTTGCTTAATCCATTGTTTACTTTGCATGGGCACCTTTTTACAATATCTAAAAATTCAATTTGGAAAGTGATGTTGCTTCTTGCCCTTGGCGCTTCTCTTTGTTGGGCATTTCAATGTGGTAATATATTGTCCTTTTTTTACGGTTGCAGATTCTTTAAGCTTCACATCTGCCCTATCAGTTGCACTGGCAGTTGTATTCCTGGTAATCACCGTGGGGATTTCAATTGTGAAGTTAATAAGTGGAGGAATAGCAATGCCCAGAATACTACCTGATGTAACTGATTTGACATCTGTCTTTAATCTCTTCACTGTAGTCCCTGTTCTGGTCACAGCATACATCTGCCACTATAATTGTAAGCAAGCTGATTAGGAATTTATTTGGTTATTTTTGTTGAAATTCATGAACATTGAGATATCTGCAGCAGCTTGACTTTGGTGTCCTGCACTTGACCTATAGTAAAATGGTCTAAACAGCATTCTTTAGAATTTGCATTTCCCCTTTCCAAGTTATTAGATGAATTAGTGTTGATGAAAATAATGAATGCAGATATACTTCTTTGAGAGGACTCACTTCACAAGGCACCCTTATGATTTTGGCAAATCAAACTTGATATCTGTTATCATCATTTTAGCATTAATTGCATATTTAAGAAGTTAAATGAAGTTTGTGAGCTTTACTAAAGTTTTGCAAGGTTAGGAAAACTTGAGAAATCTAACCTGGGGGTTTAATCTTCAATGGCCTGGTTTAGTCTTAATCTTCTGTCAGCGATATGACTCTCAACTTTTAAATGATTTATTTTTCCTCTTAAATGGGAGGGTGCTACACCACTAGAATTGATCTCTCAAGTAATTCTTTTGCAGTTCACAATATAGATAATGAACTTGAGGACTCCACACAGATTAAACCAGTTGTGCAAACCTCACTTGCTCTCTGCTCAACTGTGTATGTGATGACAAGCTTTTTTGGGTTCCTCCTCTTTGGTGATGCTACTCTCGATGATGTTCTTGCCAACTTCGACACCGACCTTGGAATTCCTTACAGCTCCCTACTTAATGATGCTGTTCGTGTTAGCTATGTGGCTCACCTCATGTTTGTATTTCCTGTTATCTTCTTCCCATTGCGGCTCAACTTGGATGGTCTCTTCTTTCCCTCAGCAAGGCCTCTGGCTTCATCTAACAGTCGGTTTGCATTCGTCACCTCCTGGCTTCTCATTCTTATCTTCTTGGGTGCAAATTTCATTCCCAGTATCTGGGATGCTTTCCAATTCACTGGTGCAACTGCTGCAGTTTGCCTCGGTTTCATTTTTCCCGCAGCCATCACTCTTCGGTAAGTTATAACCTAGCAATTGAGAATATTCCAATATTACATGAATGATTGAAAATTGATGTAAAACCTTGCACGCTAGACCAGGATTCAGCATAGATTTTTTCACGGTTGACTACTGTAAGGATCATTATACTGGAGAAAAACAGGGAAAATTTAGTGGCCTGTAGTCTGTTTAAAAAACAAAGAATATTCCTCCACATACGTTGATGATTGTGTAAATCATCTTCAAGGCACCCTTATGATTTTTCCTTTGTGTGAAACATTCATTTTCAAGGGAAGCATTGGTACTTACCCAGTGCTCAAGACCTTGCAACCCACATGATCATCTTTAATAGCACTTGCTTTTCTGATTTAGAAACTGTATTTGTGTTGTTGTTTTTCTTTTTCTTTTTTTGCATTAGTTTATTTTTCATTTACCTATGGAAAGAGAAAGAGTAATGCTACACTTCTCAAATTGTATCATAAAAAGTGATGTGTCAAGTAAATATTGGGTGGTGAAATAGTGCAAATACAAAAATCATTTATTATACCCAATGTTTCCTTCACACATAATTTTTTGGGATACAATTTAGGAAGTATAGCATTACTCAAAGAGAGATTTTATGCCCTCTCTGAACCTTAAGAAACTGTTAGACAACACAAGAAAACAACACAAGTAAAAGGAGTTCCTTTTATTTGGCTTTTGAGCTTTACTGTTTTGGTTATTTACTTTAAAATCTTTATTAAATATAACCCTGAATTTTTGTCTACTTTTTTCTATGGTATTTCAGGGATTGTCACAATATAGCAACAAAAAGAGACAAGATCTTGAGTATTTTCATGATCGTGCTTGCTGTATTGTCAAATGCCATTGCCATATACAGTGATGCCTATGCCTTGTTCAAAAAGAATGCATCACCACGTGAATGATCCATACCCCTCATTTACAAAAATGGTTCAAGAGGTACGGTCATATTTGCATGGAAGTCAGACATTGGTAGAATCATCTGCACCCTATTAGAAAATTCAGGTTTTCTATGGGAGGTCTAATGAATTGAATAGTAATAAGAACTCTGCTTGATGTATAAAGTTGGATTGTTAAAAGAGCATGTGGACTGTATATCCTCTAATGCTGCACTGTTGTATTGCTTGATGCTTGATATTGGACCTTTTATTGTGGATTGAATGAAGTTGAAATACAAATGTATATTTTTGTCTCTCTTGCTCTTCCATTCACTTCATTTTACCTTTAGCCTGGCAACTTTCACCTCTCTCGGTCTTGCAACCAAATCTGTTTCGTTTAATATAGAAATATCAGTGTTTGATTCCTAACTTGGTATTCCGCTTTGAAGGCATGGCCAATTTTCAGATTATTCGTTTTCTAGTGATGATGTATCTGGCATTGCATTAACTGTAAGCATTAGTTTCCATTAAACAGGACGATTGAATGGTTGCTATTGCTTCATGCATTTATACACTGCATAATTGAATCATTCAACGAAACAGAGTTCTCTATTTTGATTTCTTATTTTGTCAAATAATTGTATTTTATCAACAAAGGCATAGAGAACATTGTTTAACAAATTTCATCTTACCCGCATCAGTAAAAATATATTATTCAGTTATATGTTATGTTACAACATTAATATGAGCAGAAAAGGGTAATAAAGAAATTTTATTTAGTGCTGAAGTTTCTCTTAACTTCTGATTGATCTATATAAGGGATCCAAACTAAGAAACTTAAGTCAATTTTCAAATAATTAGATCGATAAAATGACAACTCCGTCATTAACCAGAAGAACAGGGACCAAAAGAACCAGAATCACATTGGGAAGGGCAAACTGAAAAATAATTTACAAAAACGTGTTACAATATATATTTAAGGGGAGGAGCATAAAGATTGCTTACACAACATGATACGCTATTTTAACACTATTTTCAAGATCCTATTTACAAAATCAGCCCCCTAAAGCTTTCTTACTTTCACCTGAACCTGCAACTTATTGGTGAACGATGGTGTTTACAAAAGGGACCAACCTTCTATAATCCCTTCTCTTCCCCAAAGCGCAGTTTTCAAGAACCCGTCCAAGCATCAGTCGTGTGTTCTGCAAAGCCACATCCCTGGGCGACAACCCTGATTCAGTTGAGATACCTTGTGTCATTGGGGTTGAACTTGTTCCAAACCCTGAACCCATTGCATACTGCAGGGGCCCACTTCGAGCCTTGAATGAGGTTTGAGGAGCAAGCATCTTCTCCTCGCTCCCATTCTCAAACCCTGGCTCATGTGGGTGTGAACCTGTCAATGAACTACAGCTCTGCAAAAGGGCTTCCAAGACACTTAGTGCCTCCCAGCACAAAGTGCTCTCCACTAACTGTGACACAATTGCATACATGTGTGGGCTTTGGGAAGCATCCATGGGAGTGTGCTGCAGCAACGCCTTAAGCATGAGCAAGATCACGCGTTGATACTCCACTGGTCCTTTCTCCAGCAGCCATAGCAAGTGCCCAAAAGCCAGAGCAGAATGCTTTGGGAACCATATGTTGCATAGCAGTGGTGAGACACAAGCAAGGAGATTATCGACGCTTTTGATTTCGCCTCGAGAATAAGCCATGAATACAGTACCTAACTCATCCGATGATTTTGCTCGACACCATATTGCAATGTTGGCTGCCACAGAGCAGGCTTTCTGGTACTGCTGTTGGAGTGGTGAAGCAGGCCCTACTACTGCATCCCTGCCAAGCTGCAAGCAGAGCCAGGGAAGTAAGCCTGTGATGTGCATCAGGAGTCTCGTCTCTGTATCCCCAAAAATGGAGTCACAAGAGTGCACTGTAATCCGTGAGAGGACCTCAATAGAGACACCATGACTAACAGTCGACATCAGTCCTTTAAGCACAAGAGGCTGCACTCCTTCAAATTTTGGGAGAGTTCCACTGTTTGGTGGCAACTCATAGCCCCTAGACTCAGTCCGCTGATAGTCCACATTGTCACCATCTGTATCGAGCTCATCTCGGGGCATGCTTGAAAGCAGCACATTCTCTGTTGTTCTGTCCCAGAATGATAAACAGTCAATCACGCGTGAGAAGAGCTCAAGGACCTGGCAGTAGACATGAACAAAATCTGTGTGCATCATTGCTACACATCCCCAAAATAGTTGGGGATAAAGTATCACCTTTTCTGGCTCCATATTCTCCACCATAACTTGCAATGTCATCAATATTTCCATAACGAATCCCAAAACTGGAGGTACTGGATTCCCTAGGCATCTATGAAGGCAACGGAGAAGCAATACACAAGTGTCACTTGTGACACTAGGCCTTAATGCACGGTATATCTGGTGCGAGCGACAGGCAAGATGTCTGTTTGTACACTCCATAGCCCACTTGAGTGCCTCAGTCCCCCAAGTCTCACGAAGATCTCCTTGGAAGAAGATAGCATCCACCATACTCTGGACGAGGGCAGACAGGAGTGCTGCACTAGGAAGCTCAGTTCTCACAACGGTGGGATCTTCATTCTCCCACATCATGCTCCCCCGCTTTGATTGGACATATTTGATCAGGCTGACAACCTGCTGCTTATTTTCACCATCACTGTTTTCCACATCATACAGCTCTAAGTGCCGCCCAGCAAGTGAGTATAACAGATTAACAAGCAAATGCTGGCAGTGCTCCAGCACAATATCTTCTGAACTATCCATTGAAACAAATGTCACATGAAAGAGTAAAGGCAAGTGCTCGCGGAAATCTTCATCATTCTCATAAGCAATCTCTGCAAGTAAAATCAATGCTATATCTGCCTGAGTGAGTGAATGTTGCTGATGCCCCTGCAAGGCTGACTGAAGTTCTTTAGCATTAACACCATGCATGGCAACCCCAGTATGCAGCCCATCCTCACCAGAGTTTGGAGTGTCAATGAGGTAATCTCCACTGTCCCGAGAAACATGACGACTACGCAAACTTCCTGTTGAACTTCTAACCCCCATTAAAGGCCCTGACATGTTTACCAATGCTGGAAGGAGTTGGCCCGACCTGCCTGCAGGTACTGGAACAACATTCAATTCAGGAGGCATTGGACTAAGTGGACCTGAGACACTTCGCCCTGTTACGCCAGCTGTTCGCCAGCTCAAGCTCCCACTAGTGTTCCTAAGTGGACCATCGAGGGAACCCCTGACCAGCAATGGCGACATATGTGGCTGGCTGTCCACAACTGATGCAATTTGAGCAGCAGCAGGTCCCTGAGAAAATTCCAGCACAAAATTTCCATTGGCATCACCCTTAGTTGCACTTGGCCTGAGTGATTCCATACTATCTTCCAGCATCCGCTGAGCAAGTTGGTAAACCAGGTGATCTATTGTGCGCTGTGGACATATCCGCGCTAGGTATAAACTTACCCGCTTTGCAACTGAGAAATATGTAGCAAATGCACCGCTTATTTCAGCAGATGCATTTGAATCACAATCTTCAATCCCTTTTGTGATCAAAAAATCTACAACCGGATTAATATTCCTGGGCTTGCTAGCAATTGTGCTCCAAAGTTTTTCAATTTCATCAGGGAACTGATCTCCATGACGCCAGGTCACATAGTAAAGGCTTTTTAATAATCTTTCACTCCAACCTGAGTCCTTGAGTTTCCAGAAGTTGAGGTTCTCAATCCATGGTGCCATGCAGGTTAAGACCTGATGCTGGGCAATTATATCAACAGCGTCAAGCTGCCTCTGCATAATCTCCTCACATAGAAGCTGGCTCAACTCGGGATGATCTTTGGCAAGTTTGCAAGAAAGCTTGTACTGGAATTGTTGGTAAGAATCAGGGAGATTGCCAACAACTGCAGCTCGATAGCTTCCTGAGCCCTCAACACCATCCTCAGCCCACTCGCGCACAGAAAGTGTCTCAAGCATCTGAAGGGCATCATCTCGGATTTGTCTAGAAGGGTCGACCACTTTGTAGAGAATCAGGCTCAGGAGCCTTTGGATTTCACATTTTGGTATCTCTTGGCGCATGTAGACTTCAGCCAGCACACTGAAGTAACCATCAGCTATGGCGGCATCAGAGTAATAGCACTGATAATAACTCTTAATTAGTCCCTCAATACGGATAGTTCATTCATCATGATCTATCAAATGTAAATTCATGATGGAAAAAGGGAGAAGGGTGTAGTAATTTAGAATGAACTGAAACAAATTTAAACACCACAAGGTTGTGCACTTTTATGGAAGGTGACTAAGCTTTATAACTCACGAAGGTCTTTTGCACTTCCATTTTTAATTTGCCACAAATATCTTTATCTACTTAACAAAATGATTCTTCAAATTAGGAAGCTTTATGGTTGAGAAACAACAAAGGAGAGCAAATTATAGAAGGGACAAAAATTTGAGATAAAAAGAGGAAAAGAAATCTACTTCCAATCAGGAAATAGAAATCCTAAAATTCAAACAAGGAAAACCAAATCTAACCCAAATAAATAATCAAACATAACTCAAACAAGGAAATATAACCTAATCCAACTAAATAAGGAAAAACAACAATAACTAGCTTGTTTTACAACACTTCCATTATTATCTATTTAATTCAAGTTTCATTAGTGGAATATTACACATCCTTTAATCACTCCTCATATGTCATGACTCCATGCATGTGGACTTGTTCGAATTTTTGTGCACACCAACAGAAGGGACAAGAATATTACCTGATCAATGCAAGCAGGAAATAGGTCCAAATTTGTAAGGAGAAGATTCTTCAAAGCCAATTTTGCTAAAGCAACACGATGATGGCCGCCCCGATGCCTATCTCGACCAGCAGCTCCGCGTCCACCTTCTCCAGTGTGCTTGGTATAAGATGGAGTTCTAGGATCGGCTGGTGAGTAACCAAATGGAGCCCTGGGTGCGGGCTCAATGAACAAACTGTTTATCCAAGATATTACCCGCCCACTCATTTTTCTTGCATTGTCGTCAAAGCAAGGCCCGTATAAAAGAGAAGCCATTGCATTCATAGAAGCCCACTGGATTGCCTCAATTTGCTCACTCAATTCTTTATCAAAGGAAATTTTGTCTACAGAATCTTTTGATCGGGCATGTTGTGAAGCCTTGTAACGTTCAACTTCACGTCGATAGTCGTTAACACTGTCCTGTCCCCATGTGCTGCCTGTATCATCACTCCAGGAAAGAAGAAGATCAAACAACTTCTTTCTAGTTCTAATGTCAAATTTCTCTGATTTTGAATCGACAAATTCAGGTGCTAGAGATCTTAAAACAGAAGCAAGTGCATAACGGAGAGGTTGTGTTTCAAGAAAGCTCTCGGCTGATGCTGTTAAGATATGTCTGGTTGTATCCTCAATGAACTTCAGATAATGGAGACGGAAAACAGATTTACGGCTCAACATGCCAGGCCAGAAATTTTCAGCGACGGTGCGATATATATTTGCTATGTGTACACGTAGTTCTTCACGACGAGGTTTTTGACTCTGCATCTGCATAAGTGAGATACGTTTTAAGCATATAGATGGACAAAGAGAAGAAACAAAGGACAAGGAGATGGCAAAAATATTCTAGAATAATGTTCAAATGTCAGGAAATGAAAAAATTTAAGTTATTGCTAAACCCAGAAAGTATTTAGTCTTTCATTTACTTTCTTTTTCAAGTCAAGTGTTAGATGTTAGTCAGTTAGTAGGAGAACCAGTTTCAACATAATACATAATCCAACCAATTATTGGCATCATCAAAAAAGTCAGAGCTTCTGCCTACTATGAGATCAAGCAGTAATTAAGATGGTACGGGAATGAACTTGTTAACAGAGGTACTCTAATACAATCCCAATAGAGAGAGAAAGACCCATGTAGGTCAAGAGAAACTAAAAAGATTACATTTTTATTATTTTATTGTTCTATGAACCATTACAGTGCTTTACATAGGCTATAACAAAGTAAATATGGAAAAACTAACACCACTAGGAAGTACTAATAGTATTAGGAAACACCAATATGACTAGGAAAGACAAATATGACCCTATTAAGCACCAACTAGTAACACCCATGCATTCTTATTTTAGCTTCAACAGAACTAATCAATTAAATATCAATTGCAAAAGAAATGGAAACTGAAGCAGAACTTGAAAAAAAGAAAAAGGAAACAAGGTCTCATTATGCCTCAATCTTTAAAGGGCTGTTTAGCTGTTTATAGATGAATATGTTCATACAGATGATGTTTGATAAAGTAGGTGGAAAATGTGACATCACAATCACTAAGCCATGTGAGTGGTTGACATTCTATTATTTTGTTCACATATAACCATCTGGCAACCAGAGCACTCATTGCCTTGTATTCCAGTGAGCCACGTGTTCAAATATTTCTTTCATTTTACCTTTGATGCATGAAAAGAAGATGTGTATTCGATCTCCCTCAAATCACCCTAAGAAAAATTTCCTCTAGACTCTCAAGTACTTATAACATATGTTCATGTGTTACAAACAATAGCTCCAGTTGCAATTGTTTTAGATGAAAAACATGAAGCCCAATCTTTTGGTCATCAAGGAATACAGAAAATTTTATTAACTTCTTTATGGGCTTCAGTTATAATGACTTTTGCAAGCCACAGGTTTTCCAGAGACAGATTAGAATGCTATTTTCTTCTAGTCTTTCTATGACCTGAGATTTGTGAGACTTCAAGCCTTTATGGTTTACTCCTGATTCATCTAGTAGTAGCTTTTCTTCCAGTTCATAAGTACAATGTTTGTCAACCTTTATGAAAATGCCTCTACGCTTTGCAGAACAGTGAAGATAAATCACAAAAAAATTCAGCCAAACGATTATACACCATACCTTCCACTTTGGTTTTCCCTCAGTCTCTGAAGAAACCTCATCAATCAAAGATGTCAGCTCACTGAACATTATTTCACATGCTTCAAGATGTGAGTAGCCAAGGGCCATGGTAGCTGCATGCTAAAACAGGGGGGGGAAGATCAATTAAAGCACTAGAAAGAGATCTAGATGCAATTGAAGAAAACATTATAAGAAAAGACTAATTTGATTAGACTCCAGATACAGGATGCATGTATACTTTTCTAAGAAAAGACCTTAAAAGAATTTTAGTGTTGCAGCTTTAATTGTACAAAACCACAACTTGTCATCTAAATACCTAAGTGTCACCACCCTTCTCTCCTCTCTCCCATCACTACCAATGGAGGAAGAACGAGAGAAAATAGATTAAAATTGATATCAACAATGAAAAATAAATCTTTGATCTCCGTTATTAGTAAACCAAAATGTTAAGAGTAATACAATTAGATAAGCACGCTATGAAAATGCAAAATGTTTCCCATGAGAAGCAAATTCATTAGCACAAATGCAAAGAGTTAAATTGGCAGGATGATTTTCAGGCTCAAACAACACCAACATGCAAGAGGCATATGAAATGCTGAATGCTACTATACATTCTCATACTGCTTCATCGAGGAATTGAAATGAGAAAATAAAACCTCTCAATATGGAAAATATAACCAAAACAACTACAACACAGAAGAAAATATAAATGCATAGATGCATGTATATGTTTGTCAGGACATACAAGGTAGCATAATTAAACAACTATAGCATGTAATAAATCAGAAAGATTGATTAATACTTACAATGTGTGCTTCGGAACCAGATTTCAGAGAGGGGAAGATAAGATGGTAAAGATCTTTGGTTATCGCTACGCTGCCTGAATCTCTAGTATCTGGCAGACATGAACAAACAAACATTGCATACAATAGCCACTGATCCAGTTTGTTGTCTGCATCTTGCGAAGGATGAGCCTTTCCACCTAACTCAATAGGTGTAATATGAGCAAGACGATGCACAATTTCTGACCTGCAATCAAAATGAGAACCTTGAGCTTTTTCTTCTATGAAATAGATTAGAAACTAGAAAAATATATTATTCAAGGCAGCAAGAGTGATACGACCAATATAAACAGAGGACAAATTCAAGTTTCTGCATAATTTAGTAGCCAACCATTCCTGAATAGTTTATAAACTACATGCTAAATTGTTAGTTAACTCAGCTTTGTAAACTAGCAAAAATAACATGCAGCCACGACAAAAGATTTTGCAAGCTACATCTTCCATTTCAGCTCATTGATTGCATTAACTTAAAGGAGAGAAAAGCAACAATTTTGAACACGAAAAAAAAAAGTATGATAACAACAGATTTCGCTGGCGGAACAGGTTAAACAAGAATATAGAAGTTCAAAAAAAAATTTATATACTCACTTTGCTTCTTGAACGGCTCTTGGGCATAGCTCAGCGGCATATTTAACGAGTTCACTAAGACATCGAGCCCACCTATTCTTATCAGGACTCTCAAATATTATGGCTTGAAGAGTCACTTCAGGAGGAATTGCATCTGATTCTCGTCTCAAATCAAATGGGCGACCAGAATCCCAGTAGCAGCTCTGAACAATGTCATCCTGTCCTTTCAAAGATTAAAATAAGGACACAAGCCAGAAAATTAAGAATAACAAGGTTGTAGAAAAAAATAAAGCAACGACGACAATACGAGAAAATAGTACTTCATGTACAAACTCCTATACAAACTCTTTGCATAAAAATTGATGTTGTAGTAGCATTACATATTGCCACATGTCCACATTATTTATTTTCTTTTATTTCTTTTACTTTTATATTTTCACTTATCCACTACTTTAATGCCACGACAGTTGGTATGAAAAGACTGTGTATAAGAGTTTGTACATATAGTATTACTCATCATAAAATTATATGGTTAATATATCCCACCCCATGCTCTTCCAGGACGTCAATTATAAATATGGGTTCAACTTCATTTCTCATACTATGATCGAGCTGGTCACGGATTGCTAGGTCTCGAATATCATTCCTCAATGCTCTTACACAACGCAATAGGTCCAATGCTGTATGCCGGATCTGGCTATCCACAGAACTAAGGAATATGAGACCAACTGCATCTATCTCAGATGCTCGGAACTCAATTGCTTGTTCTGGCTGATGGAAAGATGGCTTCCTGAATCCTTCATTTTTATGCCCTACAGGTTTTGCATCTTCAGTATGAGTATCAAGTCTATCATCAATTAGACAAGCTCTCCAAAATCGCATGAGTTCCAACAAACGTCCTAGTGATGTTTGAATGAGAAGAGGGTATTCATCAGGAAGCCGAAGAATGAAGTTAGCCATCCCTCTCATAACAGCAAAGCGACGATGAGGAAGGTATCTTACGATCCGGTTCAGAACCTGTACTGCTTCCTCACGAACACCAGGGTCAATGCTTATGCCATGTTGAGGAATTATTTCTGTTATTTTATCACTTCGGCCAACTTCTTCTATTAGATATGGTATGCACTTGAGCACTGACCGAAACAGATATCCTTGGGACTTTTCCTTGGTTACAGCATCTAAAAGAGCAAAAATGATAATATGTAACAGTAATGTGAAAGTGCGTACATTTCATGCAATGATTTTTGTTTTAATAAAAAATAATATAAAGAAAATATGATCAGGAGAGGATCAAACAAATTAACACAACACACCCCAGAAGTAACAAGATTAGAGTAAAAACAGGCCAACCCCCTAAAGAAATAAGATAAACCAATAAACATATAACTCAAGACTTTCTATGTCCTTTTTCATTTTTGTACAGAAAAGACGCCTTAAATAAGTTTGATATCAAGTTTTTGCGAGTGTATATACAAAAAATGGTGCTCCATATCCAAATGTTAAAACAGAGCTGCACTGGAAGAAAAGAGTCACTAATAAACTCATTAGTCGATTTATTACCAGTTTAGTTTGTTTCTAAGAGCCTATTCTTTTTTTTCTTTCCCAATTTAAACCTCAGAAAAGCAAGTGCTTCTAAGAGCTAAACAAGCTATTTTATGACAAATTCAAAACTAACCTACTTCATGTAAACTTCAGGTTTCCAGACATCTTAAGCGTCACATTGATCTAAGATTTGGCCCATTGACAACTCTCTGTTGGTTTGAATTGCACAAACATGACAATTAAAACAAATAAATTGTGATAAGTTACCACAAAAACCGATTACTTCAAACAGGGAGTAGAAGTTCAACCTGTCCATGTTCTTTTATCAAGGAGATAAATAACAAGAAGGTTTATTTCAATTTTCATGACTTCATGTTATCAGAACCAACATCCAAAATCATAGATAAACCCAACAATTGACATTCTTTTCAAAAGAAATTACCTATGTTGGTCCTTGAAGAAGTTAGAAGAGCCTGACTATAAATCCTGTTACAAGATCTTAAAACTGACTCAATTGCAGCTTTAACTTTTGGTATGTAGTGGCCGATATCATGATCTGCATAAGCAACACAATAAACAATGTATGGTTATCAAATGTAACTACATCAATTATTCAGATTATATGGACTGGTTGACAGTTACCTTTAAATATTTCTAAACCAACATGCTGGTTGGAAGGGGACATAACAATGGCAAGTAAAGCACGGAGACCAATAACCTTTGCTTCACTTAAACTATCTTGCTTAAGCAATTCTAATATCATATGGTTCATGGCAAAATCAAGGTTATGTTCTGCTATGGTCACACAGAATTCAACTAGTTTATCATGCTGCACATCCTGAGTTAGCATTCCTTTTCTCAAAACTGTTAACAGTTGAGAGGTTACACTGTCTAGGTAGTCCCATATGCGATTTGGGGGCTGGTTGGCTGCATGAACACTCAAGTAAAACCTCAAAACTCGGTGAAGACAGTCCAAGGCCATAAAACGATGGTTTTTTTCCTGCACAATAAAACTAGATGCAATCACATACCAAATGAGCAAAAACAACTAAATAAGGCTCTATCTCCTGAATGAAGAACATGTATTTGCTACTTTCTACCCGAAACACTAAATAGAATCAAACTCACTCTTAAAAGCTTGTAAAGTTGCTCCATGTGAGAACTTAAGTTGTTGTGGAATACTTGGGGATCACCGAGACATAGAAGAAGAGTAACCAAAGGGTAGCCAACCTAACACAAAGAAATGCTGATGTGAGGATAAAGAAACATGTGCAAAAGGCTGGGATGTGGGTAACAGACCAGAGAGTATTAGTTCAAGAGAAAAAAAAATCAGAAATAAGCTAATGAAAGAAAAAAGAAAACAGAGGTAGCTTGTCTGGAAAACAAGATAGCAATATTTGAATGCAAACTTCCCAAATGTCAACTTTTTGATAAATAATTGCAGCTATTCAAGAAAAGGTAAAACTGTTTTTGAAAGGAACATTTTATAATCTAAGTTTGGGCAAACACCAACTAATGACCTCGTTCCAATTTATGGTTAACTAGCAAAAATAAAAAATAGAATTATTTTGCATTGGCTAAGGAAGCCTTCCAAGTCTAATTATACTGAAGATCATCTTTTAGCATGCCGAGGTGTTTCCTTGGTCAATGAGCACATATGTGCTTATTCACACATAGACACACAACAAAGTGCGCACGCATGCACACTTGAATGCGTGTGTATATACAGAACAATATAGCTCAGAAATAATAGCAGTTCTAAGGTTTAACAGGCGAACAGGATTTATTAAGCTTTTAGGCTTGTGACACAATTGGCTACGGATTGAAGCAGAAAAGTCATTCCAAATTAAAAATAGATGGTGAAAACTACAGACAGCAACAACTTTTTTTTAGATCTTGGTTTTACAGGTCAGGCGGGAAGTTGAGAAATTCAAATTAAGAGCAATGCAATCAAAACCCAATTTAAAGAGGGACAGGTTGCAACCAGTTAGCGCTTAAATACTATTGTTGGGCCATTACCTAATAGCTTAAGCTTTTGGGTCAAGTGGTTTCACTACTATGGTGTCATGGCCAGGTTGACCAAGCAATCTTGAGTTCAAGTCCCCTCATTGTTAATTAATTAAATGACAATAAGTTGTATCTGTTATTAAATTGTAGTGGTTGTGCTCAATTCACATGCAAGTGCATGCCAAAGAGAGTGTTAGAGCTTAAATATTGTTGTTGGGCCCTTACCGAATAGCTAGATCAAGTGGTTCACTAACACAATTAAACAAAATTCGCTACTTGCAGAATTTCAAGGTAAAGTGTAAAAGTACCACTTGCATAATTTTAAAGTTGGAGTAAAAGTAGCATCAGTGTCTTCTAAGATTACAGAACTAGAAAACTGAAATATTAAGAGAAAAAGAAAGAGATGATCTGAGATCCACTTACTGCTATATGTTTGCTCTGTTTATCCATCCAATGCATGAGCTGCACTCTTATTCGCCCAACAGCTTCATACCACAGAGTAAGTGCAGGTTCTACTCCTGAAGGAGGCCACTGGCTTTTCCCACCATCTGCAAGTGGTGCCAAGATGTTTGACAGCATATTGCATAATGCATGGTGAAGCTCACTTTTGCGCTTAGGTGCAGTTCGGTTAAGAGGATTTGCTTTTGCCACAAAAGAGGCTGATGCATTTAGTCCACCCTCAGTCTTAACCTGGTAAATTAATATATTGTTATATTCTTCTAGTCATTTCAATCCTTTTCAAAGAACATAATTAAACACCTACCCCGAGCTTCAGGTAACGCATCCCGTTAATGATACTAAGCGTTTCACTTCGTGCAACACTCATGTCAATCCGACGTGTATTGAGTTCCATAAAAAAGCGCTCAGTTACAGAACTAAACCTGTAAAAGGAAAGGAAAGAGCTGTAAAAATTCAACAAGGTTTTGTTCTAGAAGTACAGTATAGAACATTAATGCAACTCCAATATCAAATCCTCAGCTATAACTTAAAAATGGTATCCAATTAATGCATGAAGAAGATGGCAATTATTGGAAAAGGCAATGTCCATCATTTACACGCTGATACTGACTCTTGAATTAGCAAAACAGGTTTTCCACCAAAAAAGACCAGAATAAACTGAGACAAGATGTCGAACCCAAGTCAGAAAAGCGAAACACATTATCTTTAGCACACAAAGAGAAGAGAGAAAATGATGTACAAGTCAGTTAGCAGGAAGATAAACCCACCACCAGCCCCTTTGGCCCACCCCCTCCAACCCTCCCAAAGAAAAGGAACATAGAAAATGAACTTAGTTTTCTCCATCAAGAGAAATCGTATACAAGCCATTTTGCAGCATGCCCTAAAAGCATACTGACAAAGCAACAATTACACTGGGTTCTGTTTAAAGAAAAAAATCCATTAAAAAACTTATAGATAATTATTTATGAATAATTTTTATCTACAACTTTACCATAGCATTGTGGAAAATTTGATCATCATACTCAGCAGAAGACACAGGATGTACTGGATTGTGTGCCAATTTAATAATTACAAGCTAGAAAATCAGAATTCATGGAGGAATTCACCTTAAAATCCAAAAACTTGTACACCATTAAAAATGAAAAAAGAATATTTCTTGCCCTGTTTGTTGCTTTTGCAATTATTACAAAAGATATGATCTAAATGATTAGATAAAGAGACTAAATGACCTAAACAAAATGTTAAAGATGCAAAATGGAATGACTAAAATGGGGGGAAATGAAAAGGATGTCCTCCTAAAATATCTTTGTGAACTATTCAAGCCAAAAGAGTGTCAGCACAAGTCATAGATGATAAACCAACTCCTGATGTCCACCAAACTTAATCAAGGATTACCTAAACCATAAAGCAGAATGGTATAAGATGATTAATGCAGCTGACCCATATAGCTGGAACTAAGGCTTAGGTCACTTGAATTGTATGCATTGACTTTTTCATTTTTATTTTGCATTTCTTCTTCATATAATCAATCTTTGCGTATATTGATAGTTTACATTTGTTTGATTAAGCAAAACTAAATGAATCAAACACCAATGACAACCCAAGACAATTCACAAAATAAAATGTGTAATTTCATATGGTCAAATATTTTTCAACTACATTATTTGCTATCAGTTTCAAGTATTTTTGGTGATAAACTAATTACCTGATCCGAGATAAGGCACCTAATAGCTGAGCAACTAAGTCAAGGAGGAGGCCCCGCAAATCAACCAATGAGGGATACTCAACCTGGCTCACAACCCTGCATCAACAATATATTATATGTATCCCAAGAAAAGCATCATACCATGTTCATCTTTACGCAAATTATAAAACATAAATCGAATGTGCATTAATAGCATCCTCCACAACTATCAATACTATGGGTATTACTCATGATAGTATACATAACTTTAGTATAAACCAATAATGCTTGTTTTTCCCTCTTTTCCCAACTAAAGAAACTAAAAATAATAATGGTAATACCAGAACGGAACTCCATAAACAAATAGGCTACATAGAAAAGGGTATAAATAACACTTAAAAAAAAGCAGCAACGCATTAATTCGATGAAGAATATCAGTTGCCAGTTGCGTACAACCTATAACAGCATCATCTTTCCACTTGTAAAACACCATCTCAACATTACCATAAATTTTATCCTCATGTTTAAATGAAAACTGTGGCCCAGACACTCCAAGGCCTTCCCTTGTAAACTTGAGGGAAGAAAGAAAAAAAACTGATTTTAACTTATCAATGAAACTACAAACGTTTTCAGGAGTCAGTTCCAAGCTTATTACAAACAGAAAACCACTTTATTTTGCTATTTTAAATATGAAATTCAAGGTGCAAGCAAAGCAAACCATAGCAAAAAAATACGTTCTCATAGTTCATAACATTGCAGACTTACCGGTCGGCATTTATTAGCCAGTCAAATACAAAACTTTCAAGCCCAGACCAAAGCTTCTCTGCAATGAAAACAAGCCATTTGATTTCACTGTAGTAGACACAGATTCAAACAAAATGCTGTATCACATGTAATGAAGAAACCTGTAAGTCCCTCCTGAGGGCAGCACTCCACAAAGCGAATACATGCTGAGCAAAATATGCACTCTACAGCAAGCTGGACCCCATATAAACATATTAGCGACATGATCAGTTAGGCATTACTCTGACTAGATTAACACAATATTTACATAAACAGAAGACAGATGGTTTTCAAGTGGGAATATTTTTCTATCAGCTTAGTCCTGATAAAGAAAAAGAACTATGATTGTTTTCAGAAAACAACATACAATTAAGCTTATTGGTGTAAAATGTCGAAACAAAAAGTAATGAAGATCCTAATAAGCACTTTGCAAATGCATAGAAGAATGACTAAATATGAAAAATACTCTAATACATACCACTCAACATTCTAAAAACAATATTCTCTTGTACAAACATTTTCTTGGAAACCGTTTCAGAAATATTTCATCTTTCTAAATTTTACCAATAAACATTATACTTCCAAATTTCTGTATTACAGCTGTAATTGTGAATTTCCTAATTGTTCAATCCAATTGTATGGCTGAAATTTGTTAGATCTTGGCAACTATGCACAGTCAACTTAACTTTGCACTAACCCTGGACTGAAGTAAGATCATACTTGCATGCTCCAATACATTTATATCATAAGACTTGAAAAATAGATAGTATCAAAATAGTTAGAATGATTGGGGTCATCTATTTCTCGAATGTTTCTCAGTGTATAACATCAGTGAACCTAAATGTTTGTCAAAATATAGAGAATTAATATAATCAAGCCTCACTGGAACCAATCTGAAAGTTATCAAATAATATGGATAGCTTAAACCCAGAATGCTATGTTCGTTCAGGCTAAGCAGGTTGAACCAAAGTTTTGATCTAGAGCTCTAGGTCACATCCACCCTGCTCAGCCTGACAAACTCCAACTATTCGACATACTTATACAAATATGTTCTAAATAGACGATGTTAGCATTTAGGCACCTGGAAACATTCCTCGAGTTATTAGTTCACAACTTAATATCCTGATAAGAAAACTAGGGGCACTCCGCTAAAGTCCTCTATTAGATATTTTAACTTGTATTCCATTGCTTGATTATAGTAATTATCAGTCAAAAATTACAAAACCAACTCAAAAGGGTGTATCCTGCAGCAAGTTTGTCTTTTCCAATATTTCCAAGTTGATTTCTAGATTATAATTGATTCTTGGATAAAACTTATCACAAAAAGAAGAAGAAGAAGAGAAAAGCGAAAGAAAAATAATACCCTTTATAGTAATAAAAATGTTTGGTTTCTTATAAAATTAAAAAAAAAAAATTCTTACTCAAACTAGAACACTAAGTATCAAATGACATGCACAACAAAGTGGACCTTCTTTTGGAATGCAGATGCATTTTCTTTTTTACAAGAAACTGAAAATGTGTATTGAAAAAAATAGAAGAATTACAAAATAAATCAGAAACCCATTAAGCAGCAAACATTTATTCAAAGAAAGAGAAAAAAGAAAAAGAAGAATCATAAAGTGGACCTTTCTTTGGAATGTAGATGCATCATTTGCGCCTTTTGGAGATTCACTGCTAGAAACATCACAACAAAAAGAAAAAGGTTATTGAAGAATATATCTAATAATCACATAAAAACTAAGTCAATGACAGCAATACTTTTATATAATTCAACAATGATCTTTATCTATTAAATTGATAAACAAATATATGGGGCATAGTATAACTGTATTGACAGTCACCAGAACATGCATTGAAATTTCAAATATTTCATTCAAAACAATACGGCCAGAATATATCTCAAACAGTGGTAAAAATAATATAGCTTGTCACATTAACTAGAACTTTAATAGTTACATTTCATATTACCCTACCTAACATAAAATAATTAATGAGGGCAGAGAAAGGAGAGAGAGAAGATGAATGTATGGTCGGAAATTGACCGACAGAAAACCTCAAGTATCTGGAATGCTCCAAACTACACTAAAACTAGGGGAGTCTTTGATGACATTCATTAGGAAAAAAAATAAGTGTCTAAAGAACTAAACGAAAGTAGTAATAAAATCCAATCAAAAAAGAGAGAAAAGAAAAATATCAAAAGCAAAAAACTCAGTTGAAACTTATATGCTTAATGCATAAAGAGAAATGAAGAATCTTCATTTGAAACTAAATATTCTACATTTTGGAATCTTCATTTAAAATCAGTAGATTTTAAGCATCCCCTTATCGAAATCCTCAATCTTCTCTAGTGCACTCATGTGCCTGCAATCACACACACACAGTGAAAAGCATTCACCTAATCGACATGCAAACATAACTGATACAGACAGGGAAGAGCTCTGATTTCTAAAAACAATAGCACTGTACATGAATACAAGAATACAAATGTCCTAAAAAATAAGAGAACAAATTCACGAAAGGGGCTGGGGAATTGCCCACCTTTCTCTCCATCTAAGGAGAGCTTCCAAAAGAGGGACAGGTGTATGCCGTGCTACCATGGCTAGGGAATCTAGCACTTGCTCATAAGCAGGGTCAGATGGTCGAAGATATTGTCCATCCTGCAAATTACCAAATATAACAATAAGAGTTTGAACGTGAGATATACATCAACCTAAATGCAAATATAAGCACTTAAGTTAGCAACCAACAATTTCAGTTAGGAAAAAGGTACAAGAGACATGTTGGTAATATTAAGCTGAAATAACATACACATCAATCAATAGCTATTGAGAAAAAGATTTTCACCGCCATATAGTCAATATATCAATAAAGAGAATGATAGCATTTTTTATCTCCAACTCTTGCTATAATAGCATATGGAGAAAAGATAAGTGTCATAAAACAAGAATGAAAGAACTCTAAAAAGTTTTACAAAATTTTCATAATAAATATTACATGTTCTCTATATTGGATCACTAAGACTTAACAAGGATTGCATATTTGTGTTTTATATAGTGTGAACCACCGTATATATAGCATGTTCCAACCCATTATATGACTATTCCTCTCTTGCCATATCAGCTGAAACAAAGCATGAAGCACACACTTCCAAAGAGTCCTCAAGTTATTTCATTTACCAAAAGTGTAGAATTCTCCTTAAAAAGCCGGATGGCCCACAAAAACTTTGCTTCCCGATAAAGCTTAACCCAACGGGTAGAGGATATTGAAAAATGAACAAAAAGAAGATTAACAGTCTCTTCATCACATCTACATATCAGAACACCAATTGGGGGAAGAACAAATATATGGTCTTTCTTTGCATGATCTCTCAGCATTTATCTTTCCTTGAGCTAAGGCCCAGGCAAAAAATTGAACTTTCAAGGGTATTTCCACCTTGGAAATCATCCTGAACTGCTGCAAATCACTAGATAAGGTATCTTCAATCAACCTCACTAAGAAAGAACTTTCTTGACTGGGTGAAGATAATCTCAAGACCCACATAAAATATAGTCTAGAGGAACTAAGCCATTCAGCTTAAATGAATGGGCAGAGGATAAGAAAATGATGCAGCATCTTTAAGGTTCTCCCATAGGAACTAAGTGACTAGGAATTGTCCAAAATTGTAGAAAGATAAAGAGTACGCAATTTTTATATACTTAACAATAGCACTCACTAAACAAACTGCGAGACTTTGAATAAGTCTTGCCAGAAAACTCCTATTCACAACACGAACAGCCTGCATCTTAAGAACCTCGTAGATGAAAACCTAAGAACCTACAAAAGAATGTAGATTCACTCATTTTCCCTTTAATTTTTCCAAATTAACCTCATATAATTTTGCCCACATTTCTAATTCACCATCGTAAACAATGGTACCACACTACTAGCTTTTCTTTCCTTGCAAGTTGCAACAGCTCAGAGACTCGCGTGAAGTATAATGAAAATTAACAAGTTCAATAAAACATATTCAGCTGAAATTAAGTAATGATATCACATTTAACCCAAAATCTGCACAATTGCAATTAAACCACAGTTACTTCGGATCTGAACAAGTAACAACAAATTAACAACAAAAAAAAAATTGAGAAAATGAAGCAAAATATGAACCTGAGCTTGAGCCGTTTCGATACGGCGTCGTGCGAGAGGGAGAAACCGCTGCAGCAGCGCATCTACGATCAACTTCGCAGCACTTCCAGCCTTCATTTTTTTTTTCTTTTGAATTTATTTAATATCACTTGCCACTTTAATCTATGAAATTTAAAAAGGGGGAAAATTTAATCAAAATCTGAGATTTTATATTTTGGGATAAACAGAATTGGAAGAAAAAAAAGGAACCTGAAAGTAGTGGGCGGTGGAGGCAATTTGGTGTCATTTCTGAGGATCTAATGGCCCCCCTTGATGCTGATGCTGATGCCGCTCTGTTTGTTTCTCTCTGTAATAGCATTAAAAAAAAGATCAGTATCCCGTAACATAACCCTGTAAAGTAAACACAATTTTATTTATTTAATTATTTAATTAACTGATTCAATTATTAATTTGATGTACCGTATCTTTATCTCTCTCTTAAACTGTTACAAAAATAATTTAAAAAAAAAGGGTACTGATATTGATATTAATAAAAGTACTGTTTTACGCACAATATTAGAGATTAAATGCCTATTATCTCCTTTCAACGTGAGTTTAATTATAAGAAATTTAAATTAATTATTGCGCCCATTGAATTTAAAATAGAATTGTAAATAGCTTAAAAACAAAAATGTTTATTATTTATTTTTATTAGAGGTGGCAAGTGGGCTAGTACAGCCCACCCAATATTGCTTAGACCGGCTCGAGTACGACAACTTGAGTTGTCACCTAGTTCATGAGTATGACATGAAGTCGTGCCATGCTTTGTTGGCACAGTAGGTTTAGTGGGCTATGTTGTCTTTTTAATTTTCTAACGCTTTTTAAAAATAAATTTTAAAAAAAATAATTACTGCCTACAAGTATATGCCATAAGGTGATAGTTGTTGTTGTAGTTTCTCAAGTGAATATGATTGCAAATGGTAACAAAAAAATGGTTATTGACTCTGAAGCCACGAGATATATATACGGTGATAAGAGTCTCTGCATTCCATAACTATGTTCAAGTAAAAAAATGAGATGAATAAGTTTATCTTGGTAATTCTCATTTTATACTGATGGTGGAGAAAATGAAAGTTCTTCTCAAGTTGACATCTAAAAAATCTATTATCTTGAATAATGTATTTCATGTTCCAAACATAAGATAAAATATTATTTTTGTATTTATACTCAGTAAGGTAAATGTAAAAGTCTTATTTGAAAATGACAAAATTGTAATGACAAAGTTATAATGACCAAGAGGGCATTTGTTGGAAATTGATACTTTTCCAATAAAGTTCAAACTTAATGTACTTATACTTTTATTAATAAAAACATTTATTTAGTTTACATTGTTGAGTTTTTTTATTTATGATGTGATAGATCAAGTCATTTGAATTATCTTTATCTAAGTAAAATTAAAAAAAAATTAGTTTACTTTCTAATTAGAACATAAATGGTATTCATAAATGCGATGTGTGTTGAAAGAAAAATTCACCAAAAACAGTTGTAAACCTATAATTATTAAGAAACTAAATTATTTAGTTTAATTTATAATAACCTAAGTGATCTTAAAGATATCATGACCAAATGAGAGAAAATGTTTTATATAACCTTTATAGATGATTTCTCAAAATATACCAAAATATATCTATTTAGAATTATATTTTTTTTTTTAGACAAAGGGAATTCCATTAAAGAAACCCTGAAAAGATACAGTATTAAGGGTTTCTTATAAAGATATCAGAGAAATTAACGAGATTTTAAGATATACTTATACATTGATGAGTGCCCAACCCCAATACCTTACTATTAAAGGAAATAACAATAATCCCATTTGAGAAATTTCTTTCAAATAAGTGAGAGAAAAATAACCCGAATAACTAAGAGGCAAAACAAATAACCCTCGTGCAAGAAGAGAAAGCACAAAACATTTACAAAAAGCTAAAACAAAATACACAACAAATCAAAAACAATCAACAAGTCCTAAATAAACCAAGCACCAAGTAACCCAAATTACAAATATTAACAACTAGGATTTGGTGCCGCCGAAAATATGCCATATTGTAGGAAAAGGTCAGTGGCTGTTAACCTTGCAGCGAAGAAGGGCGACAACTAGGTCAATGAGCTTGTTAGCTATGAATCAATGGCTGCGTCACTTCGGTGAGGCTCTAACAAGGTTCAGTGAACGAACACTTCTAGCAAAATCTCAATAGCTGCTAATCAAACCCAATGAGTGCACGACTATCGGCTGAATTCCAGAGAAGCCGACATTGCACAATATGGTCAGTGAGTCTCATCGATTCTAATTCCAATTTCAATAACGTTAAATACTATAATTCTAATTCCAAATTTAATTATAATTACTTTAAATCTTATAATTCCAAATCCAATTTCAATTTGATATTATGTAATTGGTTTATATTTAAAAAACTATTTTTAAAAATAAATTAAATTTAATGATAAAAATTTGAAAAAATAATTTGTAACTGTCACAAAAAACGGCGGCCGACTGGTGGCTAGACGCCATTTTGTGGCGATACTTCAATGGTAAAAAATATCAAATTTTACATCATTAAACTATTTTTTGCTTAATCTACACAATTATGGATTATTTTTTTTATCAAAAAAAAGATTGAAAAATGCCAAATGTAGTGATGAGGGGTGGTGGCCACCACCACCCCCCGTCAAATGGTAGGGCGATGACTTGCACCACCCCTACCTATGGACAGATCACTGATCTATCCATAAATAGAAGCGATGCAAATCACCGCTCCATTATTTAATAGCGAGTGATGAAGGCCACCGTTTCTCACCACCACATTTGGCCATTTTCTAGTATTTTGCTTCTAAAAATATCTCCACCATTGTGTAAATCAGAAAAAAAAATATCTCTACCATTGTGTAAATCAGAAAAAAAAAAACTCTAATGACTTAAAATATGATCTTTTTTACGCTAGAGACGTAAAAATTACAATTACGTTAAATGTTATAATTTTAATTTTAAATTTAAATTAAATTTTAATAAAGTTAAACGTTATAATTAAAAATCCAATTTAAATTTCAACAAATTTGAAATTGGAAGTTAGAAATATATTTTGGACTTGTTATATATTGTTTGCAACAAATCAGTAATTAAAAATTATAAATATATTCTGAAAAATTAAAAATTTGTTTGTGAATTATTTATTTTAAAAATTAAAAATTTGAATTTGTTACATATTATTTGTAGTAACCAGTATCTACAACCGGTAATAATAAATATTTATATATGTATAAATATACGTATTTTATTTGTATGTGGGGGATATTTGATTTATATATTGTTATTAGTAGTGTTTGTATAGGTTAAGGTCATACTATTAACATTGGGTTTAATTGCAAGACTTTAGATTTATTTTAGGGATCAAATTGTAATACTTTGAAAGTTTTGGGGGTAAATTCGTAAATACCAAAAATTAACCACTTAGTATAAAAATACACTTTTAAAAACCCTAATGCTCTCATTTTGGTCGAGCTACCCATTTTTAGAGAGAGAAGAGAGAAATAAAGGACAGAGAAAGAGAAGAAGAAGAAGAAGAAAAAGAAGAAGAAATTGGAATTTTGGATCTTTAGAGGTATATCACAACTAATTATCAATTTATTGGTGTTAATTAAGTTAATTTCTTTAAGTTTTGATTTCTGGAAATATGTATAATTAAGGATTTGATGTGTATTTCGTTTGATGTTGTGAGAATTGATGATGATCTATAAGATAGCTTGATAAATTATGATGAATTGTGGAATTTCTGCTTGATAGTTTCTTGATCCAGGAATTTTATAAATTTTTGTAATTCGATTCTGGTTTTGCATTTTGAGTATATGAAATTAGACATGTTTAGGATCATCTGAGACTTTGAATCGATTCAAAATTCCAGAAATTGAATTTGTTGTGAATTTACCAAAATGACCCTGAAATTCTAGAAATTTCCTGTGTAAACGGTATGATACAGTGGAAAATAATTTTTGACCTATTGAATGATCTTTAAAAATTACGAATTTATAGAATATGATAAGTTTATATATCTAATGTGATATACTCGGAATTGGGAATTTAGATCAATGTGGTTGAAGTGTTATGATTTTCTAAAGTGTATTAGCTCATTGCAGTATTTGATTAACAGGTTTTTAAAGTTAGACAATAAAATAGTTTTAAAATACTTTTGGCAGTTATTTTGAAGTAATATATTTATCATGAATTTGTATATGTGTCAAGAGTATTTCTGTGGTAGTTTTACAATTTTTGAGTTAGTATATGATTTTATAAAATTAGGAGATTGAATATTGTTCAGTAAGTATCTTGATCCTGTCAGGTTGGTAGTTTGGATTCGATGATGTATATGAAATGGATTGTGTAGGAATTTTGATATAATATTCATATATAGGAAGGATATATGAGTCAAGATTAATACATTCTGATTTTGGAGTAATTGGACATCATTTGATGTATTAGAAAATTTTGTTAAGTGTAAGTGGTCAGAATGACAAGTTTTGAGAAATCAAGTATTTAGACCAATTTGATGTGTTAAATGCATTGTGTATAATTTTGTAAGCTATTTAAGTATTTGTGTGAATTGTGAGGCTTATGAAAGGATTGATCTCCATTGATAGGTTAAGGAGATTTAAGCCTTGTAGCTGTAAGTGCTAAGAGGTAAGTATACTAGACTTACTACTGGAATCACAATAAACATAATAATTGTTTTGTATGATTTTGTAAATGGGGTTAAGAATATGTTTATGATATGTCAAATTATATTTTGATATGAAATGTGAATATATGTTTATGAATGTGAGCATTGACATTGAGCATGGACATACATGTGTTTTTGAAAGTGAGCTTTCCAAAATAAGATGCGTTTAACAAAGAAAGCTTTTGAAGTGTAATATGTCCATGAGAAATATTTTGTGATTTGAGGGTACTTGAACTCACTGTTAACTTAGTAGGCATTTTATATGATTTGTGGAGCCTTTATGTGTGGCCTTTCCTTTGGGATTGGTATATGTTATGTGTTCCGTATGTAGGGAGGATCCTATTGGTACCTAAAGGAAGAGTGAGTCATCACATTCGTGTGGTGGCGTATTGGTGCATGTGAGAGGACTCACCGATGATCAGGGTGAGGGTTTGGCTTTTACCTTCAGGCATAAGCATTATATATGTGTTATTCAAGACCTCACTTGTACTATTCCTCTCATACGGTATGTCACCTACGAGTGACATTTGGCTCATTATGTGATATGTGATATGTAAGTCCTACTAAGTAGTAGTCGAGTAATGGTATTCCTATTATGTGTTTTGAAAGAATGTGTAAGTGCTTACATGATATGTGATTTGATAAGATTATGATTTTGATTGATCACAGCATATCATACATATGCATTGTGTACATATATGTATTTGTATTTGATATATGAAAAACTAGTATGCTTACTGAGTTTTATACTCATTATAGTTTATGGTGATTTCAGGTAAATAAGGTACATGTGTGCTTAGCGGATTTGGCAAGGCTTCTGCTGTTCCTTGGGTTCCCTAAGTTGTTAGGTTGCTAAGTGTTTCATTTGAGGACACGTGGGATAAGATATTTGATTTGTCCCTAGTGAATAAATACCTATGTATTATTTTATTGTGTGTGGTTGAACTTAGTTTAAGTTTCACCAAGTGTAGTAATGGATTGATTTTAAGTAAGAATTTACAATGAATATATTCTAGGCTTCCGGTAACAAAGTTGCTACTGGTGACGTAGTATAGTGTTAATCTCTGAGAAAACTCTGCGTATCTCCGGTTTACTAATTGTCCCAGTCATAATTCAATTGCTATAATTCTGAAAGAAATTAAAATGAATGTTTAAGTATTATTGAATGAATGTAAGTGATGTCGTGTGTCAGATCTTTTGGGTCTGGGGCGTGACATTATTAAAATTAAGAGTTGGAATGTTAAGATAGTTTAATAAATACCTTGAAATTAAAAATATATATATACCCAAAATATAAAAATACCAACAAAAAAAGTAAAGTTTAAAAGTTAAAAACAACCCAAAAACTTTAATTTAGCTTAATTAAAATATTTTATTATATATTTTTAAATTTGATGTAATTTAAATTTTATTTATAATTTTAATAAAAAGTAGTTACTTGAATAATATTCATTAACTTAAAATAATAATTACTATTTTAAGTATTAAGTTAGATAAAATTTAATAAGAAATTAAAGATTAAATATAAGAATTTAAATTTAAATATCACATGACGACCTATGGTGTCACTACGTGGCGATGCTTTTTATGTTAATCATGCTTATTTAAGACACATATAAAATATCATCCCTCGGTATTATATTATATTTTTTGGTAAAATTAAATACAAACTCGTAATTTATAAATAAGTAGGAACACATAGTATATTGAGTGGAAACATTTAGTATGTTAAGTAGAAACACGTAGTATATTGAGTGGGAACATTTAGTACGTTAAGTGGGAACACGTAGTATATTGAGTTGTAACACGTAGTACGTTAAGTGAAAACACGTAGTATATTGAGTGGGAACACGTTATATACTGAGTGGGAACACGTAGTATATTAAGAGGGAATACGTAGTATATTGAGTGGGAACACGTTATATATTGAGTAAGAATATTTAGTATATTGAGTGGGAACACGTTGTATATTGAGTGGGAATACGTAGTATATTGAGTGGGAATACGTAGTATATTGAGTAGGGACACGTAGTAAATTGAGTAGGAACACGTTATATATTAAGAGAAAATTTATAGTATGTGAAGTGGGAACGTGTAATGTGTGAAGTGGGAACGTGTAGTATACGAAATGAGAACTTGTAGTATCGAAACATGTAGTATATAAAATGGGAACGTCTAGTATCTGAAGTGAGAATGTGTAATCTGTGAAGTAGGAACGTGTAGTATGTGAAGTGGAAACATGTAATATCTGAAGTGGAAACGTGTAGTATGTAAAGTGGGAACGTGTAGTATATGAAGTGGGAACGTGTAGTATATAAAGTGAGAACGTGTAGTATGCGAAGTGGAAACTTGTAGTATTGAAACATGTAATATATAAAATGGAAACGTGTAGTATCTGATGTAGGAACGTGTAGTCTGTGAAGTGAGAACGTGTAGTATCAAAAGTGAGAACGTGTAGTATGTGAAGTAGAAACGTGTAGTATGCGAAATGGAAACTTGTAGTATCGAAATATATAGTATATGAAATGGGAACGTGTAGTCTGTGAAGTGGGAATGAGTAGTATCTGAAGTGGAAACGTGTAGTATGTGAAGTGGGAACGTGTAGTGCGTGAAGTGGGAACGTGTAGTGCGTGAAGTGGGAACGTGTAGTACGTAAAGTGGGAACGTGTAGTGTATGAAGTGGGAACGTGTAGTATGCGAAGTGGAAACGTGTAGTATCTGAAGTGGGAACGTGTAGTATGTGAAGTGGGAACGTGTAGTCTGTGAATTGGGAACGTCTAGTATGCAAAGTGGAAACATATAGTATCGAAATATGTAGTATGTAAAATGGGAACTTGTAGTATATGAAGTGAGAACGTGTAGTATGCAAAGTGGGAACGTGTCTTATGTGAAGTGAAAATGTGTAGTATGTGACATAGGAACATGTAGTATGTGAAGTGGAAACATGTAGTCTGCGAAATGGGAACGTGTAGTATGTGAAGTGGGAACCTGTAGTATGTAAAGTGAGAACATGTAGTATATGAAGTGAGAACGTGTAGTATGTGAAGTGGGAACCTGTAGTATCTGAAGTAGGAACGTGTAGTGTGTGAAGTAAGAACGTGTAGTATGCAAAGTGGGAACATGTAGTATCGAAACATGTAGTATGTGAAGTAGGAACGTGTAGTATGTGAAGTGGGAACGTGTAGTCTGTGAAATGGGAACGTGTAGTGTGTGAAGTGGGAACGTGTAGTGTGTGAAGTGGGAACGTGTAGTGTTTGAAGTGGGAACGTGTAGTATCGAAACATATAGTATGTGAAGTGGGAACGTGTAATCTGTGAAGTGAGAACGTGTAGTTTTTGAAGTGGGAATGTGTAGCATGTGAAGTGGGAATCTGTAGTATGTGAAGTGGAAACGTGTAGTATCTGAAGTGGGAATATGTAGTATGTGAAGTGGAAACTTGTAGTATGTGAAGTGGGTGAAGTAGGAATTTGTAGTATCTGAAATGGGAACGTGTAGTATCTAAAGTGGGAACGTGTAGTATTTGAAGTGGGAACGTGTAGTATGTGAAGTGGGAACGTATAGTATCTGAAGTGGGAACGTGTAGTATCTGAAGTGGAAAAATGTAGTATGTGAAGTGGGAACGTGTAGCATGTGAAGTGAGAACGTGTAGTATCTGAAGTGGAAACGTGTAGTCTTCTACCCGCACATCCTCTTTAAAATTAAATTTGTAATTATAATATTTAATGTAGTTAAAATTAAATTTAAAATTAGATTTTAGAATTATAATATTTAGCGTAATTAAAATTAATATTGAATTTGAAGTTATAACATATAATGTAATTAAAATTAAAATTGAAATTGTAATTATAATATTTTACATAATTGAAATCGAAATTAGAATTAAATTTATAATATTTAATATAATTAAAATTAAAATTTGAATTGAAAATATAACATTTAACGTTATTGAAATTGTAATTAGAATTATAATATTTAACATAATTAAAATCGAAATTAGAATTAGAATTATAACATATTACGTAATTGAAATCGATATTGTAATTAAATATAACATTTAAAGTAATTAAAATTGTAATTGTATTTGAAATTATAATATTTAATATAATTAAAATTGATATTAAAATTATAACATATAACATAATTCAAATTAGAATTCAAATTGTAATATTTATGTAATTAAAATTATAATTATAATTATAACATTTAACATAACTGAAACTGAATTTAAATTTAGAACTATAACATTTTATGTAATCAAAATTGAAATTATAATATTTAATGTAATTAAATTTGAATTTCAAATTAAAATTAAAATTATAAAATTTAATGTAATTGAAATTAAAATTAGATTTAGAATTATTAACATTTAACGTAATTAAATTTGAAATTAAAATTAATTTTAGAATTATAAAATTTAACTTAATTTAAATTAGAATTAGATTATAATATTTAACACAATTAAAATTGAAATTGATTTTAGAATTATAATATTTAACCTAATTAAAATTTAAATTTAAATTTAAACTATAGCATTTACCGTAATTGAAATTGGATTTGAAATTATAATATTTTATGTTATTAAAATTAAAATTGAAATTGAAATTGAAATTATAACATTTAACATAATTAAAATATAAATTAAATTTAAAATTATAATATTTATTGTAATTAAAAGTAAAAGTTTTTTGTATGCATTTTGTTTTTTTTATTGATTGTTATAATTAAAATAATATTTAATTTATGTTTATAAATTTTTATATAAAATATGTTTTATTTTTTAAAATAAATATTATAATAAAATTATTTTTTTAATTAATTTATTTTTAAACTTAAATAATTTTAAATTATAATATAATTATATATTAATTATAATAATATATAAAAAATATGTAAAAAAAATTAAAATAATTAATAATATCGTATATTATCAATCATTTTAACTATAACAATCGACTATATAGTAGAATTAACTATATTGTAACTTGTCCCTTGATTTAGCCTAATATTAATATATTATGACTACAAAATTACAGCCAAATGCCAAAAGTGCAACTTGCTATGGCAGGATGTACTTTATAACATTGATCAACGGTTTTTAAAGTTGTTAAATCTTTTTTATTAATGACTTTTTTTTTATTTTAATATTTGTCTTTTCACTCAAATGTCTCTTCGCTCTATCTCTACTCTCAGTTTGTCTCTCCCTTTGAGCAGTGATGAAGAAATTAATATAAATATACCACCTCCACATGTAAATACGTCATCCCTTGCTACCAATCAAAGTGCTTCTACAATTCTTCGAAAGTATATAAAAAATTCAAAGAGATCTTAAATATCAAATGTTTGAAATTAATTTACTTGAAGAATTATACTATTGATTATAGAGAAGATTGACCAAAAAAACCTGTTTGTAAAAGTTGAGAAATTGTCAATTTTGTTCGTGCTATAGTAATATTATAAATTATATTAATCAAATCCTTCGTGTTATAGTAATATTAGAAAAAATTGATATAATTTGACAATTTGATTTAGTGTGTTACTCACATATTTAATGAATATAATTTATATAGTGAGATTTTTTAGGTTTACATTTATTTTATCTCACAAAATATTTTCGTAAGTTCATAATCGATACTTCAAACACACACGTTATGGATAATATAAAATAGCGAGTTGAACCATAAAGTTGAAGTTAATCTATTATTGTACAATTCCTCCATCATTAATATCTTAGAAGAGCAGAGACATAGATCAATATCGTCAAGTCCCCAATTGCTTAACCATAAACTTATCTCCTTAATTCTTATTCCGATAAATAATATCCGCAAACTCATTTACGATATTGTTTATACCACGAAAAAAATTTTCTCGGATTGAATACTTATGGCCATAAAACCTTCTGAAATATAATCTTAGAACATCTGGATATTTAACTCACCCATATGAGTTGACGAATCCCATGTCTACACAAACTAGACTCTATAAGTATCGAACCATACCCAACAACACCTAGTGGTTAGACTATGAAATGTCTCTGACATGTGTGAAACTTAAGTATGATGGATTACTCATAAGCCCACCGTGGTGCTCAGGTCTAGGGACCACAAATACTACTCAACTTGAGAAGACCCTCCACTGACGATTTGTGGGATATCTATTGTAGGTATTTATTGAGTCTTGTTTAGTATCCAGTCCTCATTAAATACCTATATATTTATACGAAATCCTACTAAACTCGTGGTCTACTAAGATTAACCATTTAAACAATCCAAATATAGATATACACTGATCTATATTAATCGGTTCCACTCGACAGACTCTATGTCGGTGAAAATAGATCAAAAATTTATAATTTGAGAATATACTTAAAAAATGATATTTCTTAGCATTGTTAGTATATTTTTATGTCTTTGTCCTTTTTTCATATAAAGTTCTAACTCTTTAGACCTGATTTGAACTTTTTCAGATCAATATAATGTCTGAAATATTACTAACATCTTACCTTATATAAATAATTAGCGATTTAATGAAATATTTATTTATTGTATAAAGTATGAAAATATAATATTTATATAAAATTTGGATGGCACATGAGCACAAACCCCAATAATTACATATTATTACTTTCTTTCAAAGCATTTAATTAAGCCAAATTAGCCTATTCTTGAGTACATCAATCTTCATTTTTTATTATTTTAACTCCTATATATAATATCAATAATGTTTTTATTTGATATAGAGTTCATAATATGTTTTATAATATCTAATTGTTATAAAGATAACATTTCAAATATATTAAAAGAAAATTCTAATATTATTTGTATGTGCAACGATTATGAATTCTAAAATTAACTGGTCTAGTATAAGAGTTTAATTACAAATACCTCAAAAATTGAAATTCAAACTTTGTTATAATTTTGATTGAAACTGTGAATATAAAGTAGAGTTGTATATTTTCTATAAAAATAAATTTGGATAAATCTTATTCTATGGAAAGAAATGAGTGAAGAGTCTATTTATGATTAGGTTGCATGAAATGTTTTCTTAAAAAAGATAAAAATAAGTTAATTCTATTACAAATAAAAAAATTATATGAATATTAATTATGCTTTTGTATTTAGTACATAAAAAAAAAAGACAATTTAATATTTTATTATAATAAAAAATAAATGAGCGTTTATCTTATGTTATTCATCATTAATTTGAGATCTATTAACTCCTCTATTATCTACTATAACAATGGAATTTATTTTTAGTGTAAAAGGCAAACTATTATATGGAAGACAATGAAAATTAAATTTAGAAACTTTAGAGGTGTTGGCTTATGTGAAATATTGGGAAGATATTGTGGACTGAAATCAAAATTGACAATAAGAAATGGAAAGAGAATTTGAGAACTTTAAGATTTAAAATAAAATTTGGAAATCTTTCACATTTTGTAATTTATTAAAAAATAGTTGAATATGTAAATAATAGATGATTCATTAGGGGTAAACATAATTGGGATGTATTATAATTATAGTATAGTAAATTAATATTTATTGATTTAATAATTAATCTTTATTGATTTAATTTCTAAATTTAGAATATTAAAAAATAAATCAATATCATTTGTTAAATTATTGTTTGAGTTATACATATTGGTCCTAATAAAACTCTATTTAACATATATTATTGAATTATTTCAAAATAAATTTAGGTCTTGATAATTTAAACATATATTTATGTATTTATTTATTTTACAAAAGATTTAAGTGACAAATCATAAAAATAACATAAAAATTAAGTAAAATAAACCTAAAAAAAAAGTTCTACAAATATCAAAATAACAATTAACAAACTAATAATTATACAAACATATATTTTCAATTACACAAACAAACCTTAAAATAAAATTTAAAAATTCAAACAAAAATATATGTTATAAAAAACTCCAATATTATGTTGGGCTAACCCGTAGCCCTAAATACAATAAGCTCATAATAGACCATGCCTCAATAACTGTGTCATGTCTAGTATGCACGACCCGATTAATAATATATTCTTATTTTCTAAAAGTGTGTTATTTTATTTTAAGATATTATAATAAATACATTTAAGGTATGACTTAATTTTAATAATACCCACTAGTTTAAAAAATAAACAGTAATACCCAAACGTTAAATAGTCTTTTGTTAGAGTCAACGTAGAGAAAGGCAATTAGGTCTTTTTCAAATATAGTTGTCCAAACACCAAATATCTCATATCCAAACTAGAATTATTCCGAATCCAAACAAACATAAGCTTATGTCCAAACAAGTATAAGTGTGCCTAAAGAAATATAAATTAAAAAACCCTAATATCTTTTTTCTCTCTCGTTTTTTTCTCCTATCTTTCTCTCTCCTCACACAAGCTCAACCATTTGTGTATGTAGTGGTGCAACGCACTCATATAGCACTAATCTGTTAAAAAATGCTCGACTTCACCGAGCCCACTTAAGCTCCACCAAAAGTTCTTGACTTCGTTGAAAAATTATTTATCTCTTCCTTATTTGGCAATACTAAATTATTTTCTTGTTGAATCTTTCAGCATTTGCTACTTTCTTTGCTATTCTCAATCACACACTCATCTCATTCGCCATTCTAGCACCAATGCGACGACGTTTATTGTCACTGCTTTTTTTGGAATGTAGTTGGGGAAGCAATAGCGGGTAAGTTTTGAGAATAAATTCATATCATTTCATTAATATCATCAAGATATTACAACAGATGTCTTTGATACAACTATCAAAGAAATAACAGAATAAGAGAATTACATCTTGAGATCTGAGCCAAAACTCTTATAAAGAAGAGTGGCAGTTATACCCATCTCATGTAATAACACATACGGACTCTTTCAAAAGAAAGAGATATAAGAATTTTTCGTAAAAAAGGGAAGATAGATCTTTCCGTAAAAAGGGAAATACAGACTTTTCCGTAGAAAGGGAAATACAGATCCCTTGAACAAGGGAGAAATTATTGACCGCATAATTTAAATTAAAACTATCGTCAAATCTACCCCTAACTAACAATAATAACCCAACAAACAGAGGGGTGAAATTACCAAATCAACAGAGGCAGGACACATAGGAAAAATGAGTGATAGTAGTCGGTTGAAAACCAAACACGCCGAAAAATGGCCAAGGGACACGAGCGGTGCCTAGAGTTTGAGAGCAGCCTAATCCAGCGAGACTAACCACCAGAACACCCACCGGATGCCAGTAGAGGTGGCATGAGGATCGGCAGTCCCAAGGGCCGTCGAAGACGACAATGCTGTTCGGCAGAAGGGAGAAATAGGCGCCGCTGAAGGGGGGGCTGGTGGTGGTGCACACTGAGGAACCACAGCAACCAATGTCGCTTTCGGTAGACTTGGTTACACGATGGCTGGTCGGAACAAAGCAGAAGAAAAAAGAGTGAATGGCAGCCCTGTGAGATCCGACTGAGGAGTGGAAGTGCGGTGGTATCCAGTAAGGGGAGCAGAAGTACGTCGAGTGGTTAAGCAGGTGCAGAACATGGACGAAAGCACCTCGGCCCCGAGCTGCTCGAAGGAAGCTGGCCTGGAACCATGGTCAAAAACCGGTGAAGCAATAAAACTCGGAAAAGACAGGAGCCCCCCGGCTCTTAGCGCGGCGGAGGCTGGAAAGTAGTTCTCGAAACAGGCCCGAGAACATGGCTCGACACCGGTGAAGCAACAGAACTCGGAGACAAAATCGGCAAAGGCCACTAAAGACAAACAGGGGGCACGAGTGGAAGCCGAAGAAAGTGAGCTAGAGGCAGAGAAGAATATCAGGAAGAGGAAGGGGAGGGAGAAAGGTTCCACCGGAGAAGGGCTGAAGCCCCTCTCCAATGAGGGAGATGGCTTGTGCGGCGCTTCTCTTTTTTTTCAAAGAGAAAGTTGAGAAACCCTAATTTTAACTTATTTTAGTAGCGGGTGAGTTTTACTAAGTTGTGTATGAGTTTTATTGTTTTGGGTGTTTGGTAAAGGTGGCAATTCATATAAATAAATCGTATTCATGTTGTGTCAATATAAGGTATTAAAAAATTTTTATTATATTCATTTACTAAACGAATTAGATACTCAAACACAAATTCGATTCGTTTAATATTCGAATTACATGACATAACACGACACGATTAGACATATTTAAATAAATGAATCAAATTTAGTTCATTTATACTATTATACATGTTTCTATTCGTTTAAACAAATAAAAATACCTAATTCGATTCGTTTATACGAAATATTCGATTTATTTATTAAACATGACTTAAATGAATAAACACACAAATATAATTCGTTTGTTAATTATAACTTAAATGAATTAGCAAATTGTAGACCTCAAACACGTATTCAACGTAATTAATAAATGGGTGACATGAATTTTATCTATTTATTAATCGTGTCAATTTTCTCTACTTATATTTATTTAAGCATGTTAAATAATCATGTCTTGACTTATTTTGTCACTCCAATTTTGGCTATATATTAGTACTTACATATGTTTGTTTTATTTGCTAATTGATTTTTTCAAACCTTGGTTGATGACAATAGATAGAATATGTGTTTGGATTTGTTTTTTATTGTAGAAATTTATGTAGTGTTATTAATGTATACAAGTTATTCAATAGAAAAAAAAGAGCAATAAGAGTTATTTTGGGCTTGAAGCATTCACCCAACAATCTCAAAGCCACCACCGATTAATCCCTCAATTTATTTTTTTTAATTTTAATTTTAGTGTTTTTTAAATAATGTCTGTTGTTGATGTTGTGATATTAAAATATTTTGATTCATGTTTTTGACATTGAAAAATTCTAATTGGAATTTAGAAAAATCTATTGTTTGTTGAGGTTATTGAAATTTTTTGATGATGAAGCCATTGAGTTATTTGTTTGTTGTAAATTTTGAAAAAGTTCATGTGCAACTTCTGAATTTTGAATTCAAAAGGATTGAATTTATAATTAATAATTTTGAAGAAAATTTTGAATTTATTATATCATTAATTTAAAAAAATAAAAATTAAAAGAAAAAGGGATATTATTAATTTAGATTGAAAAGTCAAATTTTTTTTTATGTGAAATGCTGTTTTTGTTAGTTGTGCAGGGTAAAATAGTTAATTTATTATTTTTTCATGTTTAAAAGGAAAATTTAAACTTTTCATGTAATTATACTAATTTTAATAAAATATTTTTTAACGGTTAAATATTATTGTTTATTTTTTAAATTAATGGATATTAATAAAATTAAATGATGTCTTGATGATAATTTTATTTTTTTTAACGTGAATTAAGTATTTAAATAAATATACTTCTTTTTAAGTCTAAAAATGTACTTTTATTCATATAATAAATAATATTGTGATATGTGTCAATTTTTTTGTATATTCTGTATGTATTACACGGTCATAGGGGTATTAATTTTGTCACCATGTGAGGTTGATACAAATTATACTTCGATAACAACTTTGATTTTAATTACATTAACACATTTTACTTAATTAAAAAGATGAAAATATTCTTAAAGAGTTTTTTTTATAAAAATAAAATATTCTTAAAAGTTGAGAGTATTTTTATTTTTTTAATTAAGTAGAGTGGATGATAATATAATTAAAACCAAAATTACCATAAAAATGTAATTTATGCCAAATCTTGGGGTGTGACATTATAAATATCCCTACTTATTTCACACCAAAAAAAAACGTAGTTTACTGTATATGAATTTCAAATATGTAGTTTATGTAATTATAAAATGTGAGAAGTATTAATAGATCTCTTTAATTTGATTTAAAAGTTTAAAATATTTTATTATTTTAAAAAATATTTTAAAGATCTCGTATATTATTTTTTTTGACATAATTTTTTTTAATAACTCAAAATTATATTTTTACCTCTTGTATTGTTACACGTACATTTAAAAAAATATTTAATTAATTAAAAAAATTTCATTTTATTCTTATTTATTTAAAAAAACAAAAATACCCCCACCTTCTTTTTCAATTTCTATTTTCCTCTCTCCAAAAACCCGTTCTTCCCGATAAAAAAATTCATGGGCAATACCATCTATCTCAATTGAACTATAGCCAAGCTCTTTCTTTCGCTACACCTTTATCAATCATTAATTTCCTAACAAATCCAACATCATTCCACCTACTAACTAATGCATAAACTCTTGACAAAAGCACGTAAACCCTATAGCAAATGCCTTCTTCTTCTTAGCCACTTCTACACTTAGCTCCACACTTGCATTTTTCTTGCAACAAGCATCTAAAAGACTTCTCCATATTACCGCATCGTGCTTCGTTGGCATGTCAGACACAAGATCAAGCGCTTCATCAATGTGCCTAGCACGAGCAAGAAGATCAACTAGCATACAGTGCTCTACGACAAGTGTAATATTGTACTCATTTGTCATCACATTAAAAAATCCCGGCCCTCACTAACCATCATTCTATGGTTACAAGCACTTAAAAGACCAACAAACGTGATGGAATTAGGCAAAAAAATCTCCTCTTCAACCAAGCGATCAAAATATTTCAATGCTGCCTTAGCTTGCCCATGCGTGGCAAATCCCAGAATTATCGAATTCCATGAAGTTAAATCACTTTTAGGCATCCTCTCAAACACTTGTCGGGCTAAATCTAACGACCCATATTTACAGTATATATCAACTAACGAGTTATTAACCAAAACATCAGTAACTAAATCAGAGTCACAATATCTCAAAATATTGACAATGTGGATTTTGACAATGGCGGTTGTGGCAATGGAGTCTCAAATGTGCAAGAAATATAATTTGGAGGTTGGCGATGGATTTTGCGTTTTGTTCTTGTTGAAGAAGGAAACGCCCTTCTCCTTCTTGAGGTTATGTTGAAGCGAAGAATTCAAGATTCAACCTAGAACTCTAACTTTCTGTGCAACAGAATAACCTATTAATCAAGCAAAAAATAACAAGAATTCAAAGTAGAAAATAAAAAAACACAACACACCTTACGCGGTTCGACCAATTACCTACGTCCACGGTGGATCTAAGGATCCTAACCTCTCTTATTAACTCTCTAGAGATATTATAAGGAAAACCCAATTGAAGAACCCTCAAAAGGACTTAATGTTTAGTGAACTCTTACTTTACCACGAACAATGATCACTCAAACGACGGTTTCACCCTAGCGTACACAAGCACCTAATGTCTACCTAATTCTTCCCTTTTCTTAGAGCCTCTCTTAATGCTTGATCTCAACTAAAGGGTTTACAAGTGTTTATATAGGGTGTATTTCGTGCCTACTAACCCTATTCCTTGTTGGAGTAAGAGTCCACTTGTTTTGGAAGTCCAAAACTTCCTAAAACTTGAAATCCCGAAGAAAAACGGACTTTTGATATGTCTAGTACAGCGGCACTGGGAATTATCGCGCCCATCGCCGCAGCGCTGGGCTTCTGTAATGGGCACCACAGTGCTCAGCCCTAGGTACTGCGGCGCTTATGCCTGGCAGCTCCTCCCGTGTTTTCTTGCTTTCTTCAGGTCTTTGAGTCTCGTTTCGCTTCCCCATTTGTGTCCCACATGTCCTAAGCTTCTCCATACATATCTCACACGTTCTAGACTTCTTGTGACTCTCCACTTTGGTATTCATCTCAATTCTTGTTCAACCAAGATTGTTGAATCACCAATTTTTCAACAAACCCTTCATTGATTCAAAATCTTCCGAATTAGAAGGCTTCGGGATCCGATCCACACCAATACTTTATCACCTAGAGTTGAGTCCAGTTAAGTCTCCACCAAGACTTAACTTTCCTCAGGCTAGTGACTTCGGTCTCCAAAGCCATTCGTGCACCTTGCATAGGGTATGGATGCGTTGCACTCATTCCCGACCCTCATCACCTCGGTGAGCATAGTTTGGATGTCGCCTAGTGGTCTGCATTACCCCAACATCTCGCGTTGGGCCACTCATGGCCATCCTAGTAAGCACATAGAGCCCCCCATTGTGCTCTTCACCCTCAAACCTTATAGGTCATTTCTTTACCCTTAGTTTTTCTTTTTCAGTTCTAACCGAATACCCTTCCTCATTGAGCTTGCCTAGGGATATCAAGTTCCTCCTCACTTTAGAAACATGCCTTACACCATATAAGTCCTAGTTTCTCCACCTTGCATCTTCAGCCTTATGTCACCAACTCCTATGATCTCACAAGTCATGCATTCCTCATTAGAGCTTTACCTTTCTTGGCTTTATAGTTGGTTAACATCGATCTGTCGGGACACATATGGACGCTGCACCCCGAATATACTATCCATTTACTAGCTTACTTTTCCCTTGATGCTACCAATGTGTCTACAACTTTGGTATCTTCCTTAGTACCGATTGTAGCCCACCCTCCTTGGCCTTTTGATTTCGAACAATCCTTCACAAAGTACCATTCTTTATTACAAAGGAAACACTTCTTGGATCTCCTCATTGATTGGTTGCTCTTCCTTCCTTGTGCAAGTAATGCTGCTCCGCTCTCGGACTCGGATTTCTTTGTCAATTCTTTTAAGTTCAATGATGCCTTGACGTCATTCATTATTAAAGACTCTTTCCCATACAGCAGCGTATCCACAAAGCTCTCGTAACTCTTTGGCAATGAACTTAATAGGATAATGGCCTTGTCTTCATCCTTGGTCTTAATACCCAGCTGCTCAAGACTTATGATGATCTTGTTGAACTCGTCAATGTGAGCTCTCAATAAAGTTCCCTCATGTATTGTTAGCTAATGTAGTTTCTTTTTCACAAGAAATCTACTTGTAAGAGACGTCTTCATGTACAATGCCTCGAGTCTCTTTCATAGCCCTAAAGCGGTTTCTTCATTACCAACTTTTCTTAATACTTTGTCGCTCAACGCCAGGAATAAGGTGCTGTGAGGATTTTTTGAATCGTGTCCCAATCTTTCTATCCGGTTTTTGAGGTTGTCGTCTCATCGCTAGTTGAGGAGCTGGCTTCCTCCAAGGCTGAGTCTAGCCCTTCCTTCACTCGTAGAGCCTTAACCTTCTTCCTCCAAAGATTGAAGTCATTCATCTCATTGACTTTCTCTATTTCTTACTTGATTGCAGCCATGGTTTAAATATCCCAAGTATGTATTATCGAACCTCTAGCTCTGCTATCAGTTTGTTGAGGGAGGAAACACTATTTTTCCTATCGAGGTTATGTTGAAACGAAGAATCCAAGATTCAACCTAGAACCCTAACCTCATTGCGCAGCAGAATAACCTATTAATCAAGCAAAAAATAACAAGAATTCAAAGTAGAAAATAAAAAAATACAACACAGCTTACGTGGTTCGGCCAATTGCCTACGTTCACGGTGGATCCAAGGATCCTAGCCTCTCTTATTAACTCCCTAAAGATATTATAAGAAAAACCCAATTGAAGAACCCTCAAAAGGACCTAATGTTTAGTGAACTCTTACTCTACCACGAACAATGATCACCCAAACGACGGTTCCACCCTAGCGCACACAAGCACTTAATGTCTACCTAATTCTTCCCCTTTCTTAGAGCCTCTCTTAATGCTTGATCTCAACTAAAGGGTTTACAAGTGTTTATATAGGGTGTATTTCGTGCCTACTAACCCTATTTCTTGTTGGAGTAAGAGTCAACTTATTTTGGAAGTCCAAAACTTCCTAAAACTCAAAATCCCGAAGAAAAACGGACTTCTGACACGTCTGGCGCTGCGGCGCTCGTCCCTGGGCGCCGTGGTGCTAGGCATTATCGTGCCTATCGCCGCGGCGGTAGGCTTCTGTAATGGCACCGTGGCACTCATGCCTGGCAGCTTCTCTAGTGTTTTCTTGCTTCCTTCACGTCTTTGAGTCTCGTTTCGCTTTTTCCTTTGTGTCCCACATGTCCTAAACTTTTTCATACGTGTCCCACATGTTCTAGACATTTTGTAACTCTCAACTTTAGTATTCATCTCAATTCTTATCCAATCAAAATTGTTAAATCACTAATTTTTCAATAATTTTTCTAATGTAGTATTGATACTTTAGCAATCGTTCTTACACTTAAAAGATTTTGCATCAATGCTACACTTTTACAAGACCATTTCATGCAAGAACATGTTGAACACTAGAAAGTTTTTTTTATAGAGTTTCTAATTTTTTATTTTTAGAGAGAGAAAAAACTTTTTTTTTTTTGAGAAAAACGAATAAAGATCAATGCGGGGTATTTTTTAATAAATAATTAAAAATAAAATAGATATTTTTAATTAATTAAATCATTTATTTAAATACACGAGTAACCCATGGAGATAAATTTATAATTTTTGGCTATTAAAAAAAATCTATCAAAAGAAATGATATACTCTAACAAACGGGATCTCTAAAATATTTTTAAAAATAATAAAATATTTTAAACACTCTGATCAAATTAAAGATTCATCAATACTTCTCCTTAAAATTGCAACTCGGTGCATTTAGCATTCTCCGTATCATAAAAAAAATATATATATATATATATATATTCCATTTGCTTACGAAGCCCAAAAAAACAAAGAGGAATCGGACCCGACCCGCCAAATCGCCGCCTCAGAGAGTCGGGTTGCTGACATTCGCCATAGCTGGATCTTCATCTCCTCAATGCCGTTAAAACCCACTCCTTACCAGAACTTAATTCTTTCGATTCTGACAAAAATGTCCACCGCCAACGATAATGAGATGCCGCCCAAACCCGCAGCAGACGAACCCACAACCTCTTCATCAACATCAACATCAACAACAACAACAGCAGCAACAATAACCCCCATGGGCCCACCTCCTCCCAAAAACTCTAACCCCGTATACCCCTCAAATGATTCGCAGCAACAACAACAACAGCAACAACAACAAGACCAACCAATTTCGTCGGCAACTCCAGTACAGAATCAGCCGAGCTTCGTGCCTTACAAGATTCCCGAATGGAGCGGGCCCCCCTGCCACAAATTCTACCTCGAGGTCCACAAAGATGGCTCCATTGTTGACCAATTTAACTTGTAAATTAAGTTATTTTCAATTGTAACATGTTAAATTCTTTCACATCTCTTATAGCTTTGAAATTCTTTTGATTGCCGGTTAATGAAATTTTGCCCAATATAGTTATTTCACACCAATTGTGTAAAAGGTTGTTTTTTATTGTTAATATGATCATGTAATGTGGTTATTAAACAGGTGCAAGAAGGGAGCTTACATGTTTGGACGACTAGAGCTTTGTGATTTTGTTCTTGAGCACCCTACCATTTCTCGTTTTCACGCCGGTATTGCAATCTGTGCCATTGAATAGACATGCCTTTTTCTTTTTCTTTTTTTGCTGTTAAAATGATTCATTTTATGATGGAAGTGACGATGTTGTAACTTTATTGCCTTGTCTCTCATTACCAGTTGTTCAATTTAAAAGAAGCGGAGATGCATACCTTTATGATGTGGGCAGTACTCATGGTACTTTTATTAACAAGCGTCAGGTATCCAACTGCTTTTTATTTTATGTTTTTAGATTATATCTGAATGGATTGCAGTTTCATGGTAGAATGTTTCGAATTAGATGGTTAGACAGTGGTTCTGACCTTGGTGACTCTAGGATAAGAGCTGATTACATTTTTCATATTTTGCAAATTATACTATTCATTAAACACATTTAATTAGTGCCTATGGTGTTATAATATGTTAGAATTTGTCATAACTCAAATCGATTAAATAAAAGTTTCTTGGTTGATTGTTTTACTCTATCTGAATACCCTTTGCTGTAAACTCATCTTTGTTAAAATATGTATGCTTTCCATCAACTTGTACTATCATATCCCTGACTCCTTTTCCTTGTGTCATAATTCAAACAGGTGGAGCGAAGGGTTTATGTGGACTTGCATGTTGGTGGTGTCATTCATTTTGGCCAGTAAGTAAAATATGACATAATTGCATTGACTTTGTCATGGTGCTTCATTGATTCTTTGTTGTTACATTTGACTTATTTCATCTTCTTTTTTTAACAAATAATTGGACTTGTTGTATTTGTATTGGACAGTAATGTTTGTATGCTCTATATATGTCCGTTATGCTAAGTATACTAGATTGTTGATTGCCTGTTAGATGTCTTTGAATGGCAAAGGATGTGGTGTATTACATGTAGATTTCGTGGTTCATAACTTGTTTAATATCTGTGTGTGTTTTTATTATTGTGTCTGTGATTTCTTTACAGATCGTCTCAACTCTACATTTTCCAAGGACCACCTGACTTAATACACCACATCCTTTGCCATCTGTATATATGTCCATTATGCTAAGTATACTAGATTGTTGATTGCATGTTAGATGTCTTTGAATGGCAAAGGATGTGGTGTATTACATGTAGATTTCATGGTTCATAACTTGTTTAATATCTGTATGTGTTTTTATTATCGTGTCTGTGATTTCTTTACAGATCATCTCAACTCTACATTTTCCAAGGACCACCTGACTTGATGCCACCGGTAAGTCTGTTTTGACTATGTTGCCATTCCATAGTTATGTATTGTACAATGCAATGTGAGATATCATGTTTCCAGTTTGGCTAAATCAAGTTAGAAAGTACTTGTTTGTTTGCATTTCTATTTTCTTTATTTGCGATTGACGCCACTCTGCACAAATTCACAATTCTCCTATTTAAATAGAATCTTTTGTTGCTAAATCAAGTCAGAAAGTACCTTTTTATTAGCATTTCTATTCTCTCTGTTTGTGTTTGCCATTGACGCCACCCTGCACAAATTCACAATTCTATCTTTTGTATATTACTTTTCTTCAAATTTTGGGACAAATATTCGCATTCAGCTCCATCTCAGTGCACTAAATCATAGAATTCTTTTTTTTCGGGGGGGGGGGTGGTGGTGGTGGTGGTGGTGGGTGGGTTGGGGGAGTGGGGGTAGATTATCATAATCATGATGCATTATTGTATATGTAGGTGTTGCTCATTGCTGAAGAAAGTATTTCCTTCCAGTTTACTAAGACTTCTTTTCAATATCTCTTTTTCGTACTAAAGCCAATATTACCTGTCTAAATATAACTGGTTGGTGGAAGTGTTTTTCTATAGTTGTATATTGAAGAGAAAACATATATAGCGGAATTAGATTTTTATTTCTCTGTTGTACATTATATTCTTAGTTCATTTCTGCCATCAACTTTATCATGACTTATTTGCATGTATGTCTAGATTGCTATAATGTATTACATGGCCTTTTGTTGTAGGAAATTGACTTGAAAATTATTAAAGAATCTAAGATTCGACAAGAAATGTTAGATCGGGAGGAATCACTTCGACGAGCAAGACTGGATGCATCTCTTGCTGATGGTATCTTGTGGGGCATGGGAGAAGACGCTATCGAAGATGCTGAGGTTTGTATCGCTCTATAATTTGAATTAATTTTGGGTAGGAAAGTGGATATACGGTTTCTAATACAATTCATATTTAGTTTCCAAAAAGAATATTCGCAACAGTTTTCTACAAGAAACTTGGAAGATGCATTTTTTGTTTTCAAGGTTGCTTTATGGGTTTTTTCTCATTTATTATTTTCCCCTTGGTTTGATATTCCAAGGATTCCTTTCTATTTTTATTTGTATTAGGTGCTTAGGATTCTTTTATATTCTTTTTTATCTCTATGTGGATGTATTCCAGTTTATTGTGTACAAGTAGAATCCATTACATACTTTTTTAACTTTATAGCCATGTCAGTACAAGTAATTTGGTCTACAAAATTGATGTTTTATTACACATAAAAACTTTGGTTCTGATATATATATATATATATATATATATATATACACACACACATTCCTTCTAGACTGAATATCGAATCTAATCTGGAATTAGAAGTTTCTTTTCATTACCTGTATAGTATGTATATTGCTAATACAAAATTGAGATCCTTTATTATGAAAAGAAAATAATTGTCATTTGTCTTCCCTGCTTATGCTTTTGTGGACGTTCAGGATGACGACGATGAAGTAACTTGGCAAACATACAAAGGACCACTTACAGAGAAGCAGGAAAAAACCCGTGAAAAAGTAATAAAAAGGACAGAAAAGGCAAGTGATTCTATATTTATAACTCTTTTTTTCCAGCAATGATATTTCTAATACAATAACGATCTTCTATTTAGCTACCTCACTCGCAATTGTTGAATTCCCAAAATATTTATGTTTGTCAAGTGTTATTTTCAAATACCACATATCCCTTTATTGTTCCATGTTGCAGTTTAGTTGGTATGCCAAATGTTCTATGAAACAGAGAGCTACTTGAAATTAACCACTATAATTCAGATTTTTCATTCCAAGCATTCTACAAGAATTTAAACCTGTAAGGAAGCTGTGTTAATTAATGTAAGGGAGTGAAGAAGTTTTATCATGTATTTATTACAGAAAATAAAAGACTGGATGAGAAGTGGGAAGGCTGTTAAGCATGGAAGTTTGTGATTTTAATTTGACTTTATTGATTAAGTTGCCACTCCTTTTAAAATAGGTTGACATCTAATCATACGTATTTTTCTACCATGTTTCTTATCAATAATTACAGAAAAGAAAAAACTGGATAAGAAGTGGGAAGGCTGTTAAGCATGGAAGTTTGTGATTTTAATTTGACTTTATTGATTAAGTTGCCACTCCTTTTAAAATAGGTTGGTGCAGCATACTCATTTAATCGTATACATATTTTGCTACCATTTACAGTTGTCTGTAGCAGAACTGACATGTATTTCCAGTAGGAGGTATAAAATGAAATCTGAATAATTTAAGACTTTAAGGTTGATTGCCAAGAGTTCCTTTTCTGTGTCTTTATAATACCTTTAGTTAGGATGTTGAAGTGGCTTTTGATGACTAATTAAGCTTAGATCTATCAGACACACTATGACATGTAGCTAATAAAGTCTTTGAACTCTTGAGTTGTGGTTTTCTTGTGCTATCCATTTAGTGTTATTGATTATGGTTGGCTTCTTTTGGATTGCTTTTCTGCCTACAGATTGCTCATATGAAGAGAGAAATAGATCTTATCCGTGCTAAAGACATTGCTCAAGGTGGGCTGACACAAGGGCAACAAACTCAGATTGCTCGGAATGAACAAAGAATAGCACAGGTTGGTAACTGTGCAATTGGAATGTGATCTGCTCTTGTTTCCCTTTCATACATGGAGTCTGGTTGTTGTCGGACCAGTTCAATTTTTTCTTCGCCTGCTCGCTTCCTTCACTTCTATTTTACTTTGACATCCTAGCTTTTCGTAGATCATGGAAGAACTGGAAAATTTGGAAGAGACATTAAATGAAAGTATCCGAGAAAGTATAGGTGCACGTGCTGGGAGGGTATCTCATAGCAAGAAAAAAGGAGCGACAGAAGATGATGAAGACTTCTTGAGGTAATTGGTTCAAAGTTGCTTTTTGAAATGACAACTTTAGAGGATTTACAAAATGGATAAATGAAATACATATTACGTACATTGCCAAAATTTGGGACCTTGCTGCAACATCATCTACATTTTATTTGGTTTTGTTAACTTTACAAATAACCTTCATAATTTTGTCTGAAAGTTTATTTCTCATCAAATGATTGATTTGTTAGTGGTGAACAGGATAGGCATCTGTCATATTCTTAAAAAGTTCATAATTACATGACCTAGAATTATAGCTGATATCTGCAATATTTGCTATTTGTTATATTTGCAATATTATGATGATGAATTCTATGATCGGACAAAAAAGAAGCCTTCAATTCAGAAAGCTGGTGAAAACCAATCAATTGAAACTGTTGATACTCTGCTTGACAAGAGAGATGTATTCATAAAAGAAATTGAAGAGAAGAAAGAGTTGTTGGAGAAAGAGAAAAACATATTGGCATCAGAAGCTGCTCCAGAAACTGAACCTGGGGATGTACTTGATGCCTATATGTCTGGGCTTTCATCTCAGCTAGGTGGGGAATTTTGCATATAACTTCTAAATGCATTGAGACTAACTTTGAATTTATTCTAAAGCCATGCAACATCTTGAATTATTTATTTTGCTTTTTGACTGCATAACTTTCTTTTTCTGTTCTTGTTCCTGTTGCAATTGCTAATGGACAGGTGGGAAAAGCAATAGGGCTGGTGCCATTAGAAGATAATTCATCATAACAGCAGCATCTTTACGTATATAAATGACTTTATTCCTTTATATATCTAGTGTGGATTTTTTCTTCAACCATGCTAATAATAGCATCTGCAAGTGTCTATAATCATATAAAAGTTACTATCACGAGTTATGGGCATGATCCCAGATTCAGATTCAGAATCTTCAAAGTGCAAAAGGTATAGACTGCTTATTTTGTCATGCTCTAATGATGTGTCTAACGTTGATAATTCCGTAATCTTTTCTTAGCTCTTCTACTTACACCACTTGGTGCATTTTTTCTTTTAATTTCTCTTTCTTTTTGAATTAGTGATTAAACAAATCTCTGACTACTTTGTTGCTGATCATCAATTTTTGTTGTCAGTACTTGACGAAACCAAGCAACTTCAGAAGGAATTGTTAACTCTCCAATCTGAGTTGGATAGAATCTTGTACCTGTTGAAGATTGCTGATCCAATGGGAGAGGCCACTAAAAGAAGAGATGTAAAAGCACAGGAAGAAAATTTTCTGAAATCTGAAAAGCCGATTACTGACGCCAAGAAAAATTCTCGCATGGAGGCAAACAAAATTGATGTTTCAGGAAAACCTGTGAATGTCTCCATACAGAGAGAAGCAACTCCAGTCACTGCCATGGAAACAAATAAGAAGCCAGAAACTGACAAGATTGTTGGTGATGGGAATGAGGGGAAAACTGTAACATATACTGTTGTTAAGCCCCAATGGCTTGGATCTGTAGAGGATAGAGAAAAGAAGGAGACCCAACAGGAAGAGGATGTTGTAAATAGAGAAGAGACTGATCAATTCATAGACTATAAAGACAGACAGAAAATGCTGAACAATACTGATGATGCTTTGCATAATGGGGACTCGGGCATTGAAGCTGCCTCTGGTCTGATCATAAGGAAAAAGAACCAGGTTGAAAATGTGGATGGTGTTCACAATAAAGCTCTTGATCAGTCAACATCTTCCTCTGCAAAAACTGAACTCAATGTGGAGGATGCTGTGGCACTTTTATTGAAAACATAAAAGAGGGTATCTTGCCGAAGATGGAGTGTATGAAAGCCAAGTAGCATGTGGGAATCAATCTAGAAAAGAAAAGAAAAAGCCAAGAGTGCTTGGCCCTGAGAAGCCTCCATTTCTTGATACTGATCCGGATTATGAAACATGGGTGCCTCCTAAAGGTAAAACTTGTATTTTTATTTTAAATTTTATAGGAATAAACCAGATTTATTCATTATATTACTTTGGTGCCATTTTTAAAACTTTGTTTTTTTTTTTAATGATTTTATAATTTTTAATGTTTCATGTAGGACAAATGGATGATAGACGAACTGCACTCAATGAGCGTTATGGGTATTGAATTAAGATGCCAATGTTTCATGATCTTGGGGTTATAACCCTTCAAGAAGGCAGACCTCTGCCATTGGGGGACAGTTGATCCTTGGAGACGCAACTAATCACATTTATGCGATCCTCTGTGCTTAACAGAAGCAAAATATACTTGTGCACCAATTATGTCATTGATCATGTTGAAAATGTTTCAAGAGATCATGATGGAGAGAAAAAGCTAAAAGGCACTTTACATGTGACTTGGAAAGCTAGAAATTGTTATGTAGAATTATGTATAGAGATAAAGTTTTGCAAAAATGCAGCTTGTGCAATGTTTTCTTCAGATTTTGTTTTTACGGTTTTAGTATTGCAGGTTCTAATATATTATTCACTTAGTGCACATACATTTTGCCTGAATCAACAAAAGGTTATTTCAGCATTCCTTTCTCTCTGTGCACCCATGTATTTAGACCATCCTTATGCAGTATTCAGATGCAATATCAATATGGATCATATGCAGGAGTGAACAAGTTACTTCAAGAGAGATCACAAACTTTTATCACCTTGCAGGAATTTGGAGCTATTCTAACAAATAGACAAGGTTGCACGACACAAGTGCAGAAGACTCTTCTAAGATGCTACAAGGATTAGTAGGCAATTGCCAAATAATTTTAAATGGCAAACTATTGAACTCAAGTATATATGTCAGTCATCTATACGTCTATCCCTTTTTCTTTTCTGTGGGGGCATGATACAGCAGAAAAATTGATGAAAAATACAAACACCAATCCGGCTGCATTTTAAGTGCAACATTGCATCTTACATAAGCATGTGTAATCTCCCACTTTCAGCACTCTGCATATCAAGCATCACTGTTCAATTCCACCATAATCATCGTCATCCTTCTCATGAGTCCACAAGGGTAAGATACTGCAGGTATTATGAAATCCCGACTTCTCAGCTTTCTATTAGAAGACTCATTTTACATATCAGCTCCAGAAAAGCTTATTTACCAGCACTGATTACATGCGTGCCCTGGAAAATCTATACCAACTGTGCAAGGGTGTCAAAAGCCAGATTGAAGAACGTGGAGTGATGTATGTTATGGACATCTTCTCAAAGCATTTTCCCAGATATATACACGCATGGTGCAACAAGTCACCACTTAGAAGTTATCTGATGAGTAAACATCTACTTATGATGCCCACATTGGTGCTAAACTTCCAGAGATAGCAATCCATATGGGATTGCCCAAGTGTTAGACAGAGGCCCTTGCATCAAATTAGTTGAAGAAATATGGTGACTCTAACACCTCTCTTAGATCAAAATTTCCCCTCTCAGGTAGTGGGGGAAAAGACAATGTGGGGAAAGACTTTTCGAAGCCCTCCAATAACTGTGCACGAAACAAACAATGATCTAGATTAATACTTCTATATTCAGCAGGAATATAGATAGAATTTCAATGCAGCGTATTTTCAAAATGGCATTCAGTGCAAATTATGTTCCTTATTTTCTTCAGAGTCAGAATTATTTAATCCACATATCTTTGTATCTTACATCCTTCTCTACCTGATCTAAGAATTGTTGTCCGAGAGTGGACTTCAGTAACTTAAATAACAACAATACAATGTATTTCACTGAGTAACTGTCAAACTAGAAATGCAAGGTGATCAGTTTAGAGCCAATTATGATGACAAGCTGAAGAAAAATCACTTCAAATGGCATTTTCCTTATTGTTAATATAAAAAGTTAAATGAAGATATCTACAAATGGATTAGTTCTATTTTTCTAATTTGAGATGGACTATTTAGATACTTACATTCTCAAGTATCGGCCTTTCATAAAGTTCAACAAACTTTTCTCTAAGAATTCTGTTCATTTCATCCACATCACATGCATGAGTCCAATATGAATCATGAACCCCTGTAATCATAAAAAAGTATACAGTAACAAGAAAACCAAATGTACAAGTGAATGAAAGAAAACCACCAACAAGAGCACCTGCAAAGGTTAATCCTGTCTTTCTGCAGGCAATTGCAGTCATCATCATATGAGAACCATCAAGGGAGTGGACGAAATTTGGTGGGAAAGCTGTCCTTTGTCGTTTCACCATGACCTATGATGAACAAGAAACATACTGCTTATGATTTGACCAAGAAAGTTAACTACGTATAAACTTAATATTGATGTCATGTAAGAGCTCTGGAAACTAATGAGATTTATCAAACACCGTGGAATACTCTTGCTCCCTTATTGTACGATGCTATAATCCTAGAACAACCATTCAAGAAGGTTACCATGGAGCTAGAGTTGGCAATACAGGTGGGTCACAATTCATTCAAACGACATGAATTCGACATAAATTAAGCGATTTTGGATTGAAAAAAATGACAATTATTAAACGGATCAAACTCATGTCACTTGATTAACAATTGTGTCAAATTTGGGTTTGAGCAACCTAATTCAACAACTCCTCACATTACTGTTAAAATAGTCAAATTGGATTAATTTGTTTAGTCACAAATTCATTTAAGGAATGTTTAGAGTACAAATGCATTTAAATTCTTTTAAGATTTGTTTAACATATAACATATTTAAAAATTTATATAATTTATATTTTAACATTTTAAACAATAATCATTTAAACAAATTGAATTATATCTATAATCGTATAAATGAATTAGATGATGTTTATCACGCAAACAAATTGAATACGACCCATTTATTAAATGCATCTAATCATGTTATGTTGTGTAACTAGTTTATTAAACGAATCGAATTCGTGTTTGGCTATTTGATTCGTTTACTTAAAGAATCACATTCCAATTTGCAAAAAACTTAGTAATAACCTGTTAAGACATGACATGAAAACGATTTGTTTACAAGAATTGTCATCCCTACACAGAATCTCATATTTTGATGTTATTGGTATGCAAGAGGCCAATTTCTCCCAAAAAAAGTGACATGAAAAGATTTTTTTAAGAAAAAGACGGTGAATTTGTCCTATTCGTAGAAGGAAACAGCTAATAAAGAGGGGCAACACAAAGGTAGCATACCTTTTCTGTTTCACGCTGTAGAGTTAAAATTTGAAGGGAGGTTTTAACCTGAAACCCAATTAATCAGAATAAAAGTTAATTGACCTGATATGCATCTAAGTTTTCATGAAGGTGACAAGAATACTCCACTTACAATATGCCTTCCTAGTTTCCGGTAAGGTTGCACAACAGGAAGTCCAAGTGGAGTTGTCCACCGTACTGGCTGATTTTCAGATGCAATGATCTGTAAATGGTAAGCATTTATAATCAAAGTTAATCCAATGAGTATCAAGGATAGTTTGAACAAGCGCAAATTTTAGACTTTTCAACAAGCCTTAAAACCCACGAGAATAGCCTACAAAAAAGTAAGTATAAGGAAAAAGAAAGCCCCCCCGGGCGAGGGCTCTCTCTACTCTGATTCACGACCAGTGGGGGATTGTTAAGGGGGAAAGAAACCGTATGGATTCCGTCCCCTGGAATGTCCCAGTTAGCTGTAAATGGTAAGCATTTATAATCGAAGTTAATCCAATGAGTATCAAGGATTGTTAGAACAAGTGCTAAAAGACATTATTAAGAGAAGAGAGACACACCTTTGCACATTCACCTAGCCAGCTCATGATACCGCGTGCAGCCTCAAACATTTCTCCCAAGGCAGTTAAAGTTACCTGCTCAAACAAAAAAAGTCCAGGAAAATAAATAATTTCTTTTAAAACGCCAACATTTTGCAGGATTTCTGGAGGAAGCACATGTAGATTGAGAGATTTAATGGAAGTCAGAGCAAAATGAATCCTTTTCTTACTTTTGCAGCATAACAAGAAGCACCAAAAATCTGTGTCTCATCCATATTTGCACCACGTTCCTTCAGCCTCCTCTTAATTTGATCACGAGCGCCAATATAAGTTACACCATATACTGATGTCATCACAGTTTGCTTCACCAGTTTCCTATCCACCTAGATGATGTCCAACCATTGGAATCAACTTATACCCACAAGAACAAATAACATATCTATACCCCTGATAACCAACACATGCAAGATTTGCTAAGGATCCACTGTATATACCCTACTAATAGCTTTAGAATAATATAGTGGTATACTAGTCTAATTTCTTCTAAATAACATACGCATCAGATAATACTATTGTAATCAACTGTGAAAATTTTGGGGAAAACCTGACTAATCAATGTCTTTGCACGCAAAGCATCTGGAAATACTGCAGGATCCTTCTGTGCATCTATCCACATGATATCAAGCACTCTGCAAATCAAATATGACCTCTTATCGTCAAATTGCTTCCTCAAACTGACCTCATGAAGAGCTTAATGGGCATTCCACTATCAGAAATAGCATATAAATGATCATATGTTTAAGCGCACAAAATCTTACTAAATATAAATTCATTAAATGACAAAAGTTGAGCAGAAACATTAACTTCACCACAGATATAACCATGTACACCTAATTGTGGTTTTTTCTGATTTTCATGGGACGATAACCCATATTTTAGCACCAACAACCATAACCTGGTTATTGAGAACAGAAATCCTAATCTCAAAATTGGTTTTATGGTAAGCCCCTTCATGCTACCAATTAAACTCACAGGTATCTTTTTTTTTTTTTTCCTTTTATGACCAAAGATCATATTATAATCAGAGAGAAGAACTGCTTACCTAGCAGCTATTCCTGAGTAAACATCGGCAGGCATCTCTCCTGCAACCAGATTGACAGCAGCTGCTCCCAACTGAAAAAAGAATTTTCAATGAGAAAAGTAGGAAAGCAATTTAATTCCAACAGCCAAAAGAAGGAAAGGCCCCTGCCGTGTCTCTTCCGAGTGCAGCATAGTGTTGTAGACCATTGCATGAACCATCCTAGGGAAAACAAGAGTGGAAAACCATTTAAGCACTAGAACAAAGAGTTATAATACACCAGGTACCCATCTAGATTGTTTTAGTAAGATCTTAAGAGATAAGATTCTGGTATTGTAAACAAAAACAAAAGAGAAGGGATTATGAACTTAATAGTTTCCCAGCAAAATGTAAAGCAATCTTGTCCAACCCTGTTTATAACGAAACCAATTCCAGTACCTAAGTGGTTGTCAATAGAAGTAAGTTTTTAATTTGTTTCTACAATAAAATGTGGATATCAGAGATATTAATCACATCAAGTTTAGACATCAGCAACCCAAAGAACGAGTAAAACACATAAAAACAAAAGCAGAAAGAGTTTGTACTCCAGAGGAGTCTAGCACAGTAATTTTTATGCACAAACACACAAATGTCTGCCAACCACCCTGTAGCTCCTTTACATGTGATTCACCTTTTCCATTACAACTTTCTCACCACAGTAAAGAAAACCAAATTAACCAAAACATGTCCAATACCTCAATTTGTTATCTTTGCTTCAGATAATAATAAAGTTTCAATAAAGACAAGAAGGGTTTAGCAGGCTAAAAAGACACAAAATGAGCAGGATCTGCTCACTATGAAGCTGGTACCTGATGAACAGGAATATGTGATATAAATGTCTCTGGAGAGGAGCTTCTCAGAGCTTCAGCAAGGTTGATGCACGTGGCTAGGCACTGAAACGGATCTTCAGCCTTTAACCACCAACGTCTACCTTCAAGTGGTCTGTCTGCAGAATCAAATATATTATCCAAATGGTTCTCAGTGAAAGCTAATCGACCTTCGTGAGATAATTTGTCCACACCACAAGCATACAGATTTGCCAGGTGGATTTTCAACCATTGTAAACCGGACTTCCCAAGAGGGCGTCCCTCTGCAAACTCCAAAAGTCCTCGACAGAGATCCGAACCCAGATGATTTAAGTATGGATGCATTGGGTATGCACGCCCTCGAAAGTCGAGACTGTGTGGGTAATAGAAACCTTCTTCATCCTTCATTTTTCGTGCTACCTGCCACCAAGGTGCAAAAAGTTGGCATAAATCCAATTAGGAAATATGATACAACTATTACCGTACATGGAAAAATATGGACTTACAGAAAGTTTAAGCTCTAAGTCGCAACGTTGTGAATGTCTCTCCCTGTTCTCTTTTTTTGCAATTCTGACTTTCCACTTCCATTTTCTAAGCTGTACTTCATCTTCAGTATCCGGCTTCTCTGGTATAGGAACCTGTGATGTGGAAGTTGGTAGCTTGTCAATAAACCAAACTGACCTCGTATATAACATTTTTTTTTTCTTGGAGGAATCATATAAAACATATTAAACAAAGAAAAATGATTAATATAAAAAAATGACAAAATCTCACAGAATAACATCGTTACATTTTTAAAAAAAAAAAAACTTACATCATTACAGTCCACCAAATCAGCAAGACGGCCTCCACTACTCCATATTCTGTTCACAATGCTAAGAACCCGCTTATTTACCCTCCATCTGGTACTTCCAAGTGTATCCAAGGCCTGCCCAGTTTATTTTGGCAAACAATTATACCATTCTTTGAAAAGCAGGCTTTGGCAGATGAAACATACGCATCTGAATGCCAGCAAGCACAGCTGGCATCCACTCTCATTGCTGAGTGTCAGAATAAAAATTGAAGAAAACAAAAAATAATCATACAGCAAATCTAACTATTTTTCAAACCTCAAAAACTGGTTCTAGTTGCTTCCTAGGGGTCCTTTTAACTGCATCACGTTGTTGTTTAGCTCCATGTGTTCGCATGACATATGAAGGTAAGAACAAGTGTCCTCCTTTGTCATAACTGCAATAGAACAAAAAGAAAAAATAAGTGCCACAAAGTATAAAGAATAAACTATGCAACCTGAAGTAAATAATCTGACATGTTTTACAGATGCATAAGACACATGTTGAACTTGCAAATATATATTTTGATCCTGTTTATGAACATTGCTGGATTTTAATTCTAGAAATTCATAAAAGCAATTCATCTAGGTATGCTAATTCCATTAGCATTGCCAACACCGAGCTGCTAAATGTCGAAACAAAAAGCATTGAAAGCCCCCACCAAAAACTGACTAGTATAAACCAAGTACTCACTTTTCCACGGACTCAACTCACACTTTTCCAAGTATCCTTGGGCATAAACTAGAAGTGTGAACATCAACACTTAGCAGATTATGAAATGAAGATTAAAATATTTTTCCTTCCAATGCTTAGATGATTCACACATCTTCACAATGTTCTCCCTCCTCTTCGTTTTCTCTCTCTTTCTACCCCTCTGTTCCCTCTCTCCCTCTACCGAACTTTTGGTTAATTTTTTTCATAATATATATATATATATATGAATTAAGTAATCTGCATGCTCCCAGATGATGTTTCTCTCAAGTGACACTAGTGATATACGCATTACAAAAACTATACAAGAAGTAAACGCTATAAGCAAGTTCAGTCATGGAGAACATGCGGAGGTTAAAAGAAGTTTTTCATTTATAATCAGTCATGGCATAACAATTTACTTTTCCTCATCCTTACCAAAATTAAACAGACTACCAAAGTTTAATTGTATGGCATATAGATTCCACAAATTTTAATATCTATAAGTCTTAAACCTCCTTTACATATTTACTTCTCCCAAAGTGCAGTCTCCACATACTCTACTTTTCCTCAAAATCTTCTTTTTGAACCATATCTAAGATATCAAAGTACTACAACTCCCAAGGCTGAAACTGCCAGCTCTTTTTCGCTAGCTCTAGGCACCCAAAGTCTCCTAATGCTAGTTTAACATATGCTCCTATGGTAAATTCCAATCTAATTATAAATAGCACCAAAAAAATCCCAATTCAGTATTTGAAATCAACTCCCACTATTTGATGCTCTTTTTCTTTAATATCAATTCCTATTCCTGCAAAAATTTGGCCTCTCTGAAAGTAAAAAAGCAGCACATAGAAAACAAATTCTATGCACCTCACCCAAGTAGCTAAATAAGGCTACCTTAAAATGTGATCCTCAAAATCTGGAGCCTAAATGCAATGTAGAATTATGAAATGTACCAGTAAGAGAAAAAGCAGAGACACTAAAATAGCATGAAATTGCAACATACCCTGTCCACTTTACTGGAGGCACCAACATTGGCATGTAAGGAATCACCATGTGTCTTGCCTGTCGAAAATCAACTCTTACAATTCCTTAAGGAAAATAAAAAGAAGAAAACTCACGACTATAAAAGTTTGAAAACATGGAACTTCAAATCCAAAAGAATAGAGAAGTAGAACAATTTACAGGATTCACTTACAGTTCTCTCTAATCCTTTTAGAACTAGTAGGTCACATTCAATGACACCATACTTTCTACTGTTATTCCTGTTCAAAAAAAGCCCAAAAGCACAAGTTTGAGATTATTCAAGGGAAAGATAAACTTGTGCCAGAGAGGGCAAGGGCTGACTACTCACTTATTTTCTCTGTTTGCCACAGTTCGGAAAGTATGTACAAATGCCGGTCGAATGTCGGGTGGACCATCAGCTGACTGATTAGCTGGCGGCTGTATATAAGCTGTTTGAATCAACAACTCAATAAGCCGACTTCCAACCTGCAAAGTACAAAAGAGCAAAGATGACAAGATCATGAAGCATATAGGCAAAGCAGAAACAAAATCTTACTAGGGATTAAAAACGATAATGTGAACCTTTGCCTTAGCATCCTGGCCCCAGGGTTTGAAATCATCCTGTCCTTTCACAATCTGCCTAACTGCTGACAACTTTTGTTTTTTAATCAAATTGGTAACCTTTTTCCTCAACTTTGCTTGTTCTGTAGATTCAACATCTGATTCACCACCTTCATCTTCCTTGTTTTTATCGGCCTTCTTCTTCTTTTTTGTTTTCTCCAAAAACTTGTGGATCCTAGCCTGAACCGTTATGGATCGCAACACTCATTTTCAATGGGTTTAAAAATTTATCATGATTCTACTGTCGCTTTCTAGTTAATTTAGTAAATTACAATGCACTTACCCGTGATTCCTTAATAGAACAAGAGAACATCATTTACTAGTACTCAAATAAAAAAGTAAATGAAAACAAGGAAAACGACATTCAATCTCACCCACCTCTTGTTCAATGGCATCGCCAATAATGCAAGCTGCCTGTACAACTCGAGCCCGTCCATGGTCACCTCCAGTCATCAACAGCCCCATCAACTTATGCATTGTAATAACCGTCATCATATCAGCTGGCAACTGATCAAAATATGGAGCATATGCAGCCCTGTGCTTCATTATTCTACAAAGCTCTTGCTCCTTAACAATAGCATCCCTCATAGGCTCAAACCACCCAAGAAACAATGACTTCATATATGGCAAATTTGGTGCAAGTTTTTGCTCACACATATCCATCAAAAGCTCCTTGTACTCATTTGCCGCTTGTTCCCATGCCTCAGTCTCAATCTTCACTTGCCTTCTCCTCAACATATGATACTTCCCAGGCCCCATTCCCCTCGGAAGTCTCCTCCTTTTTCTTTGACCATTTTCCCCCTCTTTTTGCTCTTCGCTTTTCATTTCTTGCAAAAGTTCTTGAATTTCATCAACAACTGATACATCTTCTTCAACATCAGTTGAAGGCACAGCCTCAGCTACACCAGCATACCCTCTAGGGCACAGCCCATTACACCAATTCTCATTCTTTAAAACCCCGAACTGAAAACATGGCCTCCCTATAAAATCTTCATTACTCAAACTTTCACCAAACCGACAAGAACCCATTTCATATATTCCCCTAGGAACCATTTCCCGACTTCCAAATTTAAACTTGTCCTTAAGAATCGAATCTTTCGAGAACTTGAGAAAACTATAAGGTCGTGATAAAAGGGACTGATGGGGTTTCTTAAAATTAAGTGAAATGGCTCGTTTAGCCGCGTTCCTCCACATAACTGAGGAAACTCTTTCAGGGTTCGAATAAAGAGTTGTGGGTATATTGTTGTTGTTGTAGCAAAGTGCGAAATGATTATAATTATTGGCAGAGAGTAGTGGGGTTTTGGTGTTGGACATCAATTGGTGAGTATTTGAAGAAAAGAAAAATGATGGAATCTAAGTGGGATTGGAATGAATGAGAGATGAAATGAAATGGGATTGTGATTGATTCTGTGAAAGGAACTGAATTCATAGAGAGCTTGTTCGTGGAGTGATAGTAGCAGCCGCCTTTAAACCCCCCTTAAACCTTTTGTCTGGGCTTTTAATATCTACTGTTGATGTTTTTACTTGCTATCTTGCAAGTTGAATTGGCAAAGTGAAGGGGGTTTCTTTGCAATTTTTTAATTCTTTTGGACATAAATGTTAGTCGGTAGTAATGGAAAAGTAAATTAAATATCTTCTAAATTTAATTTTTTTTAAATATACAAATTTAAAACGAAATAAATAGCTCATATTTTTAAATAATATTTTTTTAAATCACAAATGAATAGGTTACTTTTTTATTAGCTAAGAAATGGACAATTAAATAATTATGTCTTTAAATTATATTTTTTCTCTGCATCAAATATTCGAACTCGCCCTTTCTTAAAAAATTAAAAATTTTAAAATTTTTTATATTTATTTTATAAATATATAAGTATTAAAGTGTAATATGATAAAGTGTAAAGAAATAAAATTAATAAAAAAAATAGAATGAATTGAAGAGAAACAAGATGAATAGGAGAAATTTAAAAATAGATTCTCAATTTTTTTTTATTTTTTATTTTTTAAATTATAAATCAATAACAACTAATTAAATAATTTATCAATTATTTTTATAAAATATTATTAAAAATATAATAATAATAATAAATAAATAAATTATTTTTATTAAAAAAATACCTATTGAATGCATCCAATCGCCGCATGCCACGTGGCCACTACATGTACGTTGAGTATACATGACATGCGCATGACACCACCCTGCATGAAATATATATTTATTTATTTATATTATTAAAAAAAATTAATTAATTAATATAATAAATTTATAAACAATAAGTTTTATTAATTATTTTTTATTATTGATAAATTATTTATATAATTATTAAATAAAGAAATATTTATTTATTTATAATAAAAAAACAAAAAAAATTAAAAAAATTAATTAAAAAAGACAATTCGCAATTTTCATTCGCGGCTCGCAAATGAGAACTGCAAATCTATTCTCAAATTTTTTCAATTTACCTTATTTTCTTCTGCTTTATCACATTATACTTTAATTTTTTTGTGTTTGTTTTATAAATATATAAGTATTTAAGTTAATTTCTTGAGAGAGAATGGGTTTAAATGTTTAGTAAAAAGAATAATCCAATGGCATATTTGTTCAATTATTAATTTCTAGACTAATAAATATTAACTTATTTATTTATGAAAAAAAATCAATTTAAATAGTATATCTAAAGTGTGATTGGTTGCATATAATAAAAATTTGAGGGTTTTAAAAAAAAAATATATATATTATATATCCTCAATTCAAAAATATCCTTAGACTTATTAATTATCTTAAGAATTTGTCTAATATTCTAATTATCTTTCAGAATTACGTGACGAATTGATGCCTAAGTTGACTAAAATTAAAACTACCAATTTTTAAAATAATATTTTATTTTAACTTGATATTTCAATCACATTATCTTGACATAATAATAACTTAGCAATGTTAATTAATAAGTTAATCGTAACATTATATATAGTTTTCCATTTTCATATAAAAAAATTACACATAATAATAAAATAATGACGAGGATGACTTTTGATTACAATAACTACCAGTAATTTGAGAATCAATTTCACAATCAACAATATCCGGGCAAGACATGAATGCCCAATGTTGGCAATTTTATATATATCGAATAATTATTAAATAATAAAATAAAATAATAAATAATTTATTTAAAATTATTTTATTAATTAATAATTATTAATAATTTTAATTTAAAATAACATTTAAAAAATATAATATTCAAATATTCAGTGTCATTACAATAATAACACTGGGTCACATATGCATTAATTTTTGTTCTTTTTTTAATCTTACAAATTGACGATGAAATTTTATCTCGCAGTTTCTTTATTTAATATTGGGACTCGTATTAATATCTCATAATCCTTGATTCCAGAATCAGATAAATAAATATTAATTACTATTTTTTGTATTACCAGAATAGGCCCTCAGTTATGACGAAAATAACATAAATGACTTCTTAGTTTCAGCAAATTCCTCTTTTTTGCCCCCGGAAGGATCAAAAGATTAGGAAAATTAGCAGAATACTTATTCTTTTCTCTCCAGAAACACAAGTAAATTACCAGCTTCTATTAAAAAAAAAATGTACTTCTACACTGCTATCAAAACAGTCAATTTCTCCATCAGATATTAGAAAAAGATCCACTCCATATATATTATCTACCAACAAATCATTCACATCACGCTAAGAAGGGCAAAACTTGCTTTAAATCATCAACAAGATTCATGTGATGTTTCGAATTCTAAAGCATCAAAATAACGCAAATGATGCAATATAAGAATGTGCCGAAACTCAGAGAATGATCACAATACTTTAAAGAAACTGGAGAGAACATAAAGTCCGGGTCTTTCTAATGCCATTTGTGATGGACTTGATTTAGCATTAAAGTGCAATAAGATTTAACTATAATAGTTACATATAGAGGTGATCAAACTGACATCCTAACTTTAAGTGAACTGCCAGTAGGGTGTTAGTAAAAGTAATCACACGATACTGCAAAAAAGGATTCGTTTTCTGGATCCCCAGCAAACATGGAGCGTAAAATTTTCTTAAACATAGATTGTTGCAAACTTTTTACCTGTTTTTAAACCAATGATGGCATAAAGACATAATAATAAACCATTTTGAGGGATGGCGTGACCAACTAAATCAGACACTTGGAATAAAATACATTCAGATTGAGAGAAAGTCATATAAACTAAACCTACTTGCATATGTATAAGGAGCAAGAGAGATTTATTAATGTTGTAAAGGCAATAAATTGAAATACATAATTTGCTTGATCAAATTAATTTCCTATTTTTAAGCTTAAAATTGGATAAGAAACAATAAGACATTTTTCCTATCGCCCAAACAAACCCCACTAATCAATCGAATAAATAGAAGAGAAGCAAAATACAACTGCTATTCGTGGACTGACCTTTCCTCTTCCTACACACTTGTTGCTGTAGGCTTGAAACAATCAATATTGCATAGTCTGACTGATCTCATCATGTCTCCTAATCTGTCACAACAATTCAGCTCCAATGTCAAGAAACAAGACTTCTACAAGTATGTGCCACCATAGTGGCACAATCAATTTAAGCAAGAAAGGTTTAATGGAAAAACAAGCTTGTAGATAAATCATGGCTGACCGGTCTATGCTGTTCCTTGCTTTCTCTGGTTGTTCTGTGCCACTAATAGTTTTTTCAGGGCGATCCACACTTTTTCTTGATCTCTCTCTCCTATCAGTGCTCATTCTTGATTTCTCTCTAAAGTCGGTGCTTTGCCTCGGTTTTTCCCCTTGGTCAGTACTCAGTCTACACTTCTCTCTCTGATCTGTACTCGGCGTGGATGTGTCTCTAAAATCTGTGCTTTTCCTAGGATTCACTGATTGATCCATAATCAGTGCAGATCCATTTCTCAAATGTGATTTCTCAATGGCTGATATGAACTTCTTCAGATGCTTGATGTATTGGGGATAAAGCTCTAAGTCACAATGATTCCCCCCTTTAATCCATAATGGTTCATACTTCTCTTTGCAGAGTTCCCAAAGCTGCTTACCATGGGACCAATCCACAACATCATCAGCAGTTCCCTGCATGTGCCGCACATAACCACAAAGCAAGATAGTTCAGTGAATGAGCTTGCTTCCCAGAAGCACTCCACGTCAAATGGAACCAAATTGTACAATACTGATTTCACTTCACAAAGAACAGAAACCCCACCAACAGAACAATGTCTGTATGCTCAAGTATGCACATTTATATCTAGATGCGATGCCAATTCAAACCTTCAGAAAAAATTTTAATGCACTTCAAACTTTATAGAGATGCGGCACATTATTGTTTCATGCATATATAAGAGTTCAAACAGTGCTGAAAAAAAATTATATCATCTACCTTCATTTCTATGGGACATGCAGCCACCTAAACATGCCTAAAATCTGACTATATTAATTAATAGAATTACCCTACTAAAATGTTAGAAAGGTGCAAGCATTTAGACCCCCTTCAAATTCATTGAATTGCTATTTCAGAATAGAATAAGTCGAGTAAGTGGTTAAACCGGAAAGATTTGGTGATTACCCTTGTAATCTTCCTCAGGTTAATATGGCAATGGCCACTTGGAAACAACACAAAAAGAATTTCTGAAGACAGTTGAGTTTCCCAGAAAATAGAATTTATAAGATCAGAAGGAAAGAGAAAGAATTGGAGGGGGGTTTGTGAAGCAAGGTGTCAGATATCACATAAAAAATAATAGTGCATGCCAAAGCACTTCATTATCTAAGCGCAGTAGCTTCAACCGTAACTTAACAAGAGGAAGTGTACTTACATGAATCACCAGGACTGGACAATTGACAAATGGTATTTTGTCAATGTTCTGCACCATAAACAGAAACAATCAGTACAAAAGGTAAAATAAAATAAAAATCAATAAAACAGAGTTGCTCTGCTGACCAATTAAGACAGAAAAGTTTCTGAATTATGAATTTAATAAAGCAAAACCTTATAAATGTCGAACCAGTATGTTCGCTTCACTGGATACATGACCCGAAGACCAGATAAGATAGGACTGTGGAGAATTACAGCCCTCAATCTTGGTAGCCGGGTTGCCAAATCTAGAGTGGGTCCACTCCCAACTGATTGCCCATATAAGATAATATCTTCCTCCTTCACTACATATTTTTCTTCAAGGCATCTATATACAGCTTCTATGTCATAATAAGTGTTTTGCTCAGTTGGCTGTTCAGAAGATAGAATGCACAAAACAAAATTTCATCAATCCTCAATTAAGTATTAAAACTTCTTTCAAAAATCTATTATCGTGGTTGGTTCCCAAGAAACTGTAGTATGCCTCAAAGATTGTTTAAGTTTCCATTATAAACACTTAACCATGCATATAAGAACAGCAAACTTCCAAAATCATATAGTTGCCTTTCTTGTCCCGCTTTTACTGAAATTCAAAATCTTCTTTTTCCTACATTTTATCAGCAACCAAACATAACAAAGTTCCAAAATCCTTACCTTCCCAGTCGATTGCCCATACCCAGAATAATCATACCTGCACAAGACCACAGCAAATTCAATAACTTTAAGCATACCAACACTAAAGCATACACATCACAACACCCCTTCGCACACAAAGGCAAAGACATGATAACTTTGTTGGGTTAATGTGTTTGGGGTGGTTGTAACTGTTGTATTTTTGCTTAATTTTGAAAACAGAACAGTTAAAGTCTTTAGTGGAAACACCAACTACCCAACCACTTTTACGCTAATCTTTACCAATCATTTACCACTATACTCGGGCAACAAGTGATTCTATTCCAAACATACTCCTAGAGCTAACCACCCACTTATTTATACTTGATAGCTTGTGATTTCATTCTACAGCCACGGTGGATCAAAAGCCACAGCACCTTAATCCCAAACAAACCCTAACGAGTAACAACCTTCAGCCTTTGAATTATATACAGAAAAACCACTTAATTTTTATGAAATTTAGTGAAAATATTTCCTTGCAAGTAGGTTTCTGCGAGTTCTATAAGTAGCTCGATCCGCTTTATTAAATTTCCCAACTTTACAAGCACAGTAAAAAAATTGACAAAAAAATTACTGACCCCATCAAGTTGACTCTGAGATGCACACTGAGCTCGTAAAACAACTCGTACATTTGACCCAGATCAGCGGCGTTACCGTGGGAGTAAAGCACGGTCAACTTGGCCGCAGGATTCTTAATATACACCGCCACAACCTGATTCCCTCTCTTTGTATCCAGACTCAGTACGTCGACGTTTTCCCTCATCACCACACCCGTCATCCCCAGTTTCCCCTTCTCCATCTCCACCTCCTCCTTCTCCAGCTCGTACGACGGCGGACTCGGCGGGAAAAACGCGAACTTCGCCGCCATCGTCGACGTCACCGCCCCCATCCCCCCAAATAAAATAAAATATACAAAACCTAGAAATTAAAAAATAATATTACTATAATAATTCTAATTCGAAGCTGTTTGGTCAAAACATGGTCAAATCCAAAGAGAGAGTGTTTTAGAGTAAAAGTAAGTGGAAGAGAAAGAAGGTAAAATAAGACTGAGATAGGAATCCTGGGAGCGTTTGGATGGCAAGAAAGTGAGGGAAAATTAAGAAGGTTTGGAGTGTTTTTTTGAGAGGGAAAGTGGAGGAAATTCCGGCGAGGAAAGGGAAGAAAACACGTGTGAGTTTATAATTAAAGCTCGGGGAAAATGATCCGATGATGTTGATGTTTTGATAGAAATTGGTGAGGTCACACGTGTCATTGTAGGGGCACATAGGAAGCGTTTGTTTGCTTGTTTTGTTATCTAAGCTACCAGCTTAATTTTGAGAGAATTTTTTGAAATAACCCATATTTTTAAATAATCTTTTTAGCCACGATTTTTTTTAATTAAAATAAAAAAATAACATAATTACTCTCATTAACAAAATATAATTATAAATAAAATAATTTTTTAAAAAAGCTCAGTATTCTCAAAATTAATTTTAAAATATTCACTCCAACTTTTAAAATAAGTAAATTTTAAAATTAATATGTAAAAAAGTTATGATTACTTTCTATTATCGTGTATTTATTTCATATATATAATTTTAAAATTATCAATATATGAGCATCAAAATATATTTACAATGTAATGTGATAAAATAAAAAAAAATAAAGTAAATCGATGAGAAAAAATTACAAAATTTAAAAAATTGCGTATAAGGTTGTTTTGTCTTAAGCCTCATGTGCAGAAAATGCACAGGCACGTCGCGCACTTCTTCCACGCATGAGATGAAGCGCGTGAGCCTTCACACACCTCATTCGGCACATGACGTGCTTGTGCAGTTTTCTTATATGAAAAATGGAGCATAAAATTATTCACATGCGTATTCTCTCTTGATGTAGCTCTATCTAATTTGTTGATTTTTTTTTTAAATTTGTGATTTTTTATTTATTTTATCACATTATATTTTGATGTTCGTACATTTACAAAATAAACACAAAAATTCTTTTTATTTTGAGAATATCAATTAATTTTTGTGTATTTATTTTATAATATATTTTATTTATCATTATTTTTTAGTTAAAGAAGATAATTGTGTCTATTTTTCATAATTTTAATTTATAAAAATTAGACTATTAGTTTATAGCTAAAAAGATAATTACTTAAAAATATGGGCTATTTTCGATTTCTTAATATTTATTTTAATCTCTCTTTTTTATTGAAGTGAAGTTGTGAGATTTGCAAGGGCGAGCCGGAAATGATTGCAAAGGGTGGTGAATGGGCAGGTCCGTCACAGGCGGTGATTTTATAATTTTTGTCTTTTAGTGCAATGTACTTCCATCTTCGTTTCAAATTTACCTTTATTTAATTATTTTATATTGGTTTATACGTTAGAATGTGACAATTGAATCTGAATCTTGAAAGTCTATTTATTTATTTAAATTATCCATCTATTAAACAAATAAATATTATAAAAATAAAGATTCTGATAAAAAGTGACAAATTATCATCTTTTATTGGGTATTATCACCGTCCCCTTTCGATTATACAAATTATTTTTAATAACGATTTTAATTTTAATTATATTATCACCTCTTCTATTTAATTTAAAATATAAAAATAATTTTATATTTTAATTATTTCTGTAATAAAAAAATATAACTCTAAGAATATTTTTATCTTCTAAATTAAATTGAAGAGGTAATAACAAAATTAAAATCAAAATTATTATTATTATTAAAATATGACATGGCTTATTGAAATTTTGGTCTCAGAAACCAAAATCAAACCATCTCACATACTTGTAGTCACATAGTCACAAACGGGTTAGGATAATATTGAAAAATGGGCGATGGGTTTGGGGTCACGAGGAAGGTGAAAATGGAGGCACTCTCTTTATAATTTGCAAATAAATGTCTTAATTTTTTTTTTACACTTGGTGAAGGGATTTAATAATTTCTATTAACAAAAAGGCTCAACCCATCAATCACTTCAAGGCTAAAAGAATATTATAGCCATCTTTCTTTTCCAATTTGTTTAGCTTTCATGGGCCATGCTTTTGTACCTAACTTTTGACTCATTTTTCTTATAAAATTTGGGCATAACTTTCTCCAACTTTACGTGGGTTATCTTCTCTCAATCAAATTCATTCTCTCTATAAAAACAGAAAGTGGGTTTCTTTTAATATTCTAAAAGTTTGATTAGATGATGGATCATAGGATAACTTCTGATAGAGTTTAAACGGATATTAACACTGTCACCCCCTTAATTTTGCACAATTTTTAATGCGATGGCAGCTATTGTTCTAATTACATTTTCACCCCTTCTATAATTCTATCAACCCTCCATTAACTCTTTGTTTACTCTATTTGGGCATTTTAAGTAAATGGACAATTTGTGTTGAAATGAACTTTTCTGGCACCCATTTTTCCACGTCTTGAAACCCAATTTGCTAGTTCAACGCATAATATGTGGTCATGTCTTATGATTGAAAAGTCAAAAAGATTTTGAAATGTATACAAGGTCACCCTTGAGATTTTCTTGTGCTGTGATGGAATGCAAATTTGCACGGTTTTATTTATTTTTATTTCTATATGTTATAATTGTTGAGCGTTTTTGGTGCTATTTAAAGTAATTTTAGAAGTAGTTTATTGAGGTTTCAATTGTAAATATAAATGTATATGAATAAATAGATGGAGCCTAGTTAGTATATAATAGTTTATGTTCTTCCCGTCTTTTGGGGTGTGATTTAAGAGTGGATAAATTCGGTTCAATTTTTAAAATATAAAATTAAAAATTAAATTGAACTTATAACAAACCGCACTAATTTTGTTTGATTTAATTTACAAGTGTAATTTGGTTTTTTTAATTTTTTGGTTCGCTTTTTGATTTAGTTCAAATGAACTTAATTTATATTTATTTTTTATTCAATTTTTTTAAAAAAAAATTAAATTTTCAATTCAATTCTCGGCCTTTTGAATCGAGAACTAAATCAAATTTTTAATTTTTTAAATTAAGAAACTAAGAATCAAACTAATCAAAGAAAAAATGAACTGGTCGAAGTCTAGTGATTGTTAGATTTTTGTGTCATGTTATCACACAAGTTCGATTCTGAGAGGTAAAGGGGTAAAAAAAATTTTGTGCTTCAATTTATAGTTGTTAATAATCGAAAGCTTCAAATTTAAAACTCTTTAAAAATTACGTCTTTAACTCTTTTGATCATTTCAAATTACCATAAAAAAATACCATTCTCCTAAAAAAAAAGAACACTCCAATATTTTAGTCATTGTATATTTAACATAAGCATATAATGTATGAGAATACTTTTAGTAAGAAGATTATGTTGTTATATTTTTTCTATCACTTTTTGTATAATTTTTTTGGACAAACATAGAATGAATAATATATGCCTTTTGTAGTGTAACATTATAAAGTTTGAATTGTATTAACATAGTCTTCTTATGATGAGATGATCCTCGTCGCAATGTGATCATCTTATCATTATGCCATCAAGTGAAAAAAATAATTTTATATTAGATAAACATTAAGTTTAATAGAACGCATATATAATTAGAATTGTAATTAAAAGAAGAGAACAAAGTGTATTCACATATTTTTACTTTTCACGATTAATTTGATCTTTTTACTTCTCTTTCAACTTTATAAAATGGTTCGGCCCAATCTCAATTCATCGTTTAGACTTTCATATTTTGGCTGCTCAACCTCAAACAAGCTTAATTTATTTTTATTTCAGCCTGGTTCTATTACAAAAGTCAAGAGTTTTCCTTTAAGTAAAATGGGCTATTGGACTTACTAATAATAGAACTAACAATAGCATACAATTAAACTAAATGTCTAATTATTTATCGGCTTGACAAAATTAGAGAAAGCTCAAGTGTTTTTTTTTTTTTTTTTTAAATTTTAAACCAAATGTGCAAATTAAGGCATGGAGATAAATCTAATGATAAATTTTAAAGTTTAATTTAGTATTATATTTATATATTTATTTTAAAATTGAATACAACTTTACTTCTCATTGACAAATAAAGCATTTTTATTTATTTATTTTAGTTTATAGTTGTCAATAACTCTGCAAATCTTACTCAACCACAGCATAACTCTTTCATTATTCTCTCAATCCTTCCATAACATGAGAAATCAAGAACTCTATTGGAACATACATGTTTTTTTTTGGTTAGATACAATGGTTGTATATAGCTATTATGACTTGTTATTTGCAAATAAAGCCAATAAAATATATTTTATTTAATCTATTTTTTCTGTTTGGGTTGTAATTTTCTCAACATTCATATATATAGTTATATATATATATTTATTAATTTATGAGTTTAAATACTTTAGCCAAAAGAGTAGGCTTAAAATAGCAAGTAAGGGTGTTTTTGTCTTTTGATTTTGTCTTAACAGTCAACCAACAACAGTTATTAACGAAGGGGTGGTAAAGAGGGTGAAAATATAATTAATACAATAGCCGTCATTACAGTGCAAATTGTGCAAACCTCAGGGAATGACAGTGTTAATACCCTAATTTTAAACTTTATAACGTGTTATCATTCATATGTGATGATGAACCTTAAAAGGTGCAATTTTGAAGCATTATTATAAGAAGAAAAAAAAATTATTGGTTCACTTTTGCCCAAAAGTGTTTGAAGATATTCACTTTTATATCGGTTGATAAGAACTAATTTTGTTTGTTTTGGTTATTGAAGGAAGTTGCATACCTTATGTTTGAGAAATCATTAATAGTCATTTATGTGCTTTTTATTGAAAAAAATTTTCTTTATGATTGTCAACAGAATTTTATACCAATGACAGAAAATTATCCAAATATTACATTACATTGACACACTCACATATACTTGAATTTATATTCTTACAAAAAAGATAAACAAACTATGCTTCATATTGGAGAAATTTTTTTTTAAGACCAGAGACTACAACTCTTATCGAGGAAGGAGAATTCTACTCAAAAATCATTGTCATAGAAAAGTTAATCCTCCGTAATGCAACCAACCACCATCATCGTTTAGGTAAAACAATACTGAAAAATCCAACAATTGCAAACATGGAATTATTAAGTTGTCTGGGGTTGATGTGATTTGCTTACTTGAAGGTGGTGACGGTGTTGCTTTGCTTAGTTTGGAGGTGGGGAAGCACAAGATCCACCGGGGTTCGTAGTTCACCAAATCGAGACCAGGCATGCACAAGTGGCGACGAGATTGCTTGCTCGACAGTGGCCGGCGGAGGTAGTGATCTACAAGTTTTGGTGGAGATCATGGGCAGTAGAGATGAAAACCCATCTTAGAACTAAATATAGATGAAAAACTTCAAACAAGATTAATTTAACAGTAGAAAATGAAAAATCAAAGAAAATGAAATCAAAACGCATTGGAAAAAGGATTGAAAGTCACTTTCTTCGGTGGGTTTAAAGGATGATGATACCTGAGTTTTCTTTTTTAATTTGGGAGAGAGAGGCAGCTAAGATTTAATTTCATAGAATTTCCTACTATGCCATGGAAATATTTACGGTATCAATATTTGATTTGTTATTGACAATTAGATTACACAGTTGTAATCTTTATCGTTAATTCTTTATAAATAAAAGTTAACTTATTTTTTAAGTAACAGGTCATCTTAAATTTATATTTAAAAAAAAAAGCTATATTTGTGCATTGAACTTTTAATTTATTCAATTTATTAACCTATTTATTAATACTAAGAAAATTAAAAAGATTAGCCTATAAATGTAAAAAAGAAAAAAGATTATTTAGAGTTGAACATAAATTAATCAATAATATTTTTAAAATAGTCATAAATTAAAATATAATCTAAATCTATATTGTAATATATTTTAGAAAAAACCTATCAATAATAATTTAAGAAAAAGATTTAGAAACTAATATGAAGAAAAATAAAAATTTAGTTTCAGTTATTATTAATACTAACATGTAACAATGATCAACAACCTATAATAATACATTACAATTTATGTAATGCAAATTTACACACAAAATATTCTTTGTAAATAAAATAATTTTTTTTCTTTTTTCAATTATTGCTACTTACCACTTTTATGTTAGTGTAATTAGGTTACATATCACATAAATATGATCTCAAGTTATATATAAAAAGCAATATTTTTATTAATTTTGGGCATACTGTATTTTTAATCAATTATTACTTAAAAGAATCTAATCAGTTAACATAAAAGTATTATATAAAATATAAATTAACATAATAGTAATATATATTCTCAAATATCTTCGCTAATAAACTTAATTTTATTAGAATATAAAAATTAAAAGTAATATATAATGGGTACAAATTAAATGAGGTGTCTTGATTGATGTAGTTAATAATTGATTATACTTTACAAAATGTTACATTAAATTTATGATACAAATGTTATATTAAATTTACACATTATATATGTACTTTACAAAATTGTTGTCTACTTTTATATTTTTGTATTGATTTATAATTTTTTAGTTATTTTAAATTTTGTTACAAATATTATGTTTCATTTATGATACATGCATGATATTTATTTTTCTTACGTGATATACAAGTTTAATTTTAATTTATAAATTTTATATTATATTTAAAAATTCTAATTTAATTTACAAGTAAAAAGTATCATTTATAAGTTTGATATTGATTTATAAATGTTATATTAAATTTACATGTCATATGTATAGTTTACGAAATATATGTCTACTTTTATATTTTTTGTCGATTTATAATTCTTTTAGTTATTTTTTTTTTTTACAAATATTATATTTTATTTACGATTTATGAGTTATATTTATTTTTCTTACGTAGATATATAAAATCAATGTTGAGTTATAAATTTTACAGTATAAATATAAAATTTAGTTTAATTTACAAGTTCAATATTAATTTATAAATATTATATTATATTTATACGTCGTACGTGTAGTTTACGAAATTTATGCATACTTTTATATTTTTGTGTTGATTTATAATTTTCTTATTTACTTAATTTTTTTAAAAAAAATTATGTTTCATTTATGATTATTTGTTATATATATATTTTATATAAATATAGAAGTTAAGTGCTAATTTATAAATTTTACATTATATTTATAATATTTAGTTTAATTTACAAGTAGAAAAATAATTTACAAATTTGATATTGACTTATAAATGTAATATTAAATTTACATATAATATGCACAGTTTGTATAATTATTTATTTGATAATTTCTTAAATATTAAATTAATTTTTTATTTTAATAAATATTATACACCATTAAATAAATTTAATAATCTAAATTTATTTTAAGTATTAATAGTGAGAATCTTATCCCCGTACCATAGAATGCACTTTAAACTACCGTGGGGCAATATAACTATCGATTAACGATTTAAGGCTTCTTTTTACTTGCAATATTAGTATGCAAAATATTAGAATGCAAAGCTCTTTTTTAAGTGCAACGTCTATATATTTTAGGGTAATTTTCATTTCATTATTAAGACTTAGGCCAAATTACAATTGATTATAAGAAGTATTAGACTATCACAATTAATTACTAAAAATTTAAAAATACTTCATTTATCTATAATTCTGTTACCTCTTTTTAAAAATTTGTTTAATGAATATATAAAATTTCATTTTTGCTTGTAAATATAAAACACGTTTGACTGAACTATTTTAACCCTATAAATAAAATATATCTATATATAATTAAAAACTAAATCTATTTAATTTTGATGATTGAAAATTTTGATTTATTGAATCAACAAGTTTTGAGTTTATTTTTGAAGGAAATGATTGTGGGCTTGTTGGGTTAAGAGGCGTTGAATGTGATTTTAAACATGGTTATTATTATTATTTTTTAAAAAAGAATGTTTCGTTATGATTTCGTTGATAATTATTTTGATAATATTTAATTTAATTAATTTTTAAAAAGAGTGATAAGATAAATTGTCATTACCTTAAATAGTTGTTGAACACTTTATTTTATAATTGATTCTTATCATTTAATCACAAAAATTAGAAGCGAAAAATTAGATTATCTTTTCCGTAATTAATAATATGCCTAGGGTGATTAGATTAAAGTCAAAATCGAGATTTCAACTATTTTACCCTATAAACAATATGCTTTGACCTAATCCCATTATTCATAGGATCTTATTAAATAAAGAGACTTGAATTACAGAATCGATGGGCACTCATAATCTTCGAGGTCATTCTCACTTAAAAGAAATTGGTCGTGAATTTTTAACTAAGTCTTTAACTTTGCGTGCAGCTTCCCACAAAAAAAAAAAATAAAAATAAAAGGGAGGGGGCAGACCCATCACTTAAATTTGAAAATTAAAAAAAAGAGCGAAAAATTTGAAAAAAAAATAATGAAACCTAACCCTTGCCACCACAGCCACCGCCAACGGTCACCTCCATCCAGATCAAAAGGCCTAGCTAATAACTCCTAGGCGCAATCTCTGCTTTTTGTCACTGGAATTATACAGATTGAAGCCTCAAACTCGGATGGCCGCCACTCTTTCGATCCAACCGTTTTCAGCTACCACTGTTGTTGTTAACCAGGAGCATCATTTGACTCATTAAGCTCCTCCAGTCAGTCATCATCGCCTTCATTCGTCGTCAGAAATCAAACGCAAATCTTAATCTGATCAAAACTTGGATTTGATTTTGGTGAGTTAATGTTTGATAAATTAGATTATGAGATAGGGTTTGTGCATTAATTTTGTAAGTAGATAAATCATTAAATAACTCATTTACCTTTACACCATTAAAATCAAACTAACGGAATTGTAGTTAAATGTTACAAAATTAAAACATATTGTATTCAAGTGTGATAGTCTTAATACTTTTTGCAGCCAATTGTAATGTGAATCAAAATTTTAGTAGTCACATAAAAATTGCTCTATATTTTAATGCTTTGGTGTCAGCACTTTCTAAGTTTAAAATGTTGGGTTTGAGTCTACCGCACTCTTCTTATCAAAAAGATTGATTTGTAATTAGTATGAGTATTATGAGTACGAGTAATTATGATAATTTGATAAATATTAATATTATGAATTTTTATATTAATACGAGTAAATGTACATAAAAAAAAGAAGATTTGTTAAGATTTCAATAAGAGGAACTTAAGGCACGAGGTGTTAAGAACTCTAGTGTATTTTATGCAAATCTTTTTCTCCCTAATCATTAGCATGCAAATATATTCATTAACAATAATATTTTCTCCTTGTGCAAATATATTCTTTAAGAAATTATTATAATAAAAATTGTTTGAGTAATAGGTCTTTCAAGAGTAATGAAGATAAATAATACGAGCCATATAAATTCTAAAAATATTTTTAAGTCTTAATAGAAATTATTACATAAGTAATAAGTCTCATATAAATAATAAGGATAAATAATATGGGTTAAGTTAACACCTTAAATTTGAATTAATTCGTAATAAAGGCGTCACATAATTTAGTAGAGGAGAGTATCACATCTTATATCAGATAAAAATTGAGTGAGTTCTTGAGAATATACGAGTAAATAAACAACATTACTTAACAAAATAATCTTTTAAATCATTGACAAACGTCCGACTTATGAAAAGTGATATAAAAAAATATTCGAATTTTTGTTTGCATGTGAACTTTTAAATATCGCTACAATTGTAATTATCACATGAGTAGTAAGTTTTTAAAAAATAATAAAAATTGATATTTAATTTGTAATGAGTACGAATAATTATGATAATTTGATAAATATTCTAATGAGTAATTATACATAGAAAAATGATTTGTTAAGATTTCAATAAAGAAACCAAAGTAAGAGGTGTTAAGAATCCAGCGTGTTTTATGCACATCTTTTCTTTCTAATTATAAGTGTGCAAATTAATAAAAACTTTTCTGATTGTGCACCGTACTGATTTGTGGAGATTAAATTTTTGTTGTTATGCATATTAAACATAGTATATCATTACACTGATTTTATTTATTGACTGAAATTATGTTCCAAAAAAGGATACATATATAGAAAAAGAATTATCAATCACATTGCATCCTTGTCTTTGTTATTCCAATTAAGGATAAGTAATGGGCTCATTTTTAAGCTAGTGGCCTTATTTAATAAATGTTTATGGGCTTTCGAGTAATCCACGAATGAAGTGATTTGTTTAGTTATTTAGTTTTTTCAATTTCCTTGCAATTCATTCTTCAAGTGATTTTTGAGTTTTTTTTTTTTTTAAAGAATAATAAATTTCATTGAAAACAAAGTAATAAGAATATAATTTATAGGGTTTGATTAAAATAATCAGAAAATTACAAGACTAAAAATAATATTTTATCCTGATATTTTGCCTAATCTCATTCACCTCTTACAGCGAGAAGGGAGACTGATCTTTAAAAAAAAAATTTTTTTTTTAAAAAAGAAAAAAATAATTATGATAACAGAAAGAAAAAAAAGAGAAACCTTGCGTAGGAGGGGAGATACAAACTCTGCCCCCGCAAATAAGTCAGATACAAAAAATGCGGTGTCCAAAATATTTCACAAATCCTAAAAACCAACACCCAAAAATTCCTAAAATAGCGATCGTAAAATTTGATACCACTGGGACGGTAGTGGCTGTAAAAGTAAAACCCCTCCGAGGAGGAGAGCGGCAGTTGAAACTTAAGGCTTGCCATTGGAAGATGGCGAGCTGCAACCCTGGCAAGAAGACGACAACAGGCTGGTGAATACTAGCTAGGAGCTACAACGCCGACAAGGGCCTTAATAGCCGATGAAGTCACATCTTCACACAAGCACCCGCTGGGTCTTTAGATTAGCGGCGGCCGCAAGCCGAAAAAGCAAAAAAAATGAAGGTTGCAAGGAGCTGGTAAAACCCCGAGAAATAAAACAAAAAAATAAGCGAAAAGCTTTAAATATCTAACCTTGGGAAAAGAGATGGGATCAAAGGAAGATTTTGGGGGAGGGTGTGTCCATCCGGAGAGGGGTAGAGAGCTCCCCTCTAATGGGTTTGCAAGCTCAGTGGCTAGGGTTATTATTTTTTTTTTCTTTTTTCTTTTGTGTAGAGAGAGACTATATTACTTTGGTATTTTCAAGTAATTTTTTAGTTTTGGCTTCTATATAATTTGTCGTTTTGTAAAATATAATTTAAGATTAAGGTGTCAATAGTTTGAAATTGAATAAAAAATCATCTTTTAACAGGTTTTCTTTTTCCAAAATAAGATAACAACACAATGATTTTAACAATAATTTTAAATTTATAAAATTAAAATACAAATTTTATATTTAATTAATGTGTTACTAATTAATAGATATTATATGTCAAATAATTATTAATTTTTTTTAATTTTTATTAATGTAATAATTATGTAGCGTCAATTAATATTAAACACATTAAATACTACAATAATTAAAATACAAATTTATATTATAATCTTATAAGTTTGGTATTATTGTTATTTTAAATATGAGGTTGCCATTTTCATTTTCACTTTAATTTTCAATTATATCAAAGGCAGCTTTTATGATTCATTCATGACATAATATATTCATTTTAGAGAACGAATGATTTATAATTCAAAGAGAAAATTTCAAACAAAAAAGAAGAAGAAAGAAATGGCTATTTCAGTTATTTGAAAACCAAAATGTGTCTAAATGAAAAAATAAAAAATAAAAAATAATATTATTGGAGAAAAATATTTAATTTTTATTTTTCATTTGAAAGAGAGAATATTTAAGTTTAAGATTCTATATTAGAGGAAAAGATGTATGCAAATCTTTTATCACAAAGCTATGATTTGTCTTAATTTTTTACTTTGAAAAATATTTTTTTAAAGCTAATACTGAATATATTTTTGACATAAAAAATAATTATATAATTTAAATTAATATTAAAAAAAAAACATTTGAAACCTTGAGATTTTCAAAAATAGACATGTATATTTTAATGTTTTTAAAATTTGTATCGGCATTCTTATCATAAAATAATTTTCATTAATTTTAATAAAAAAATAATTAAAATTAGTGAAAATATAATTGTGCCCCCTGTCATTTGAGCCCACCGATTTTCTCTTTCTCTTTATTCACGAAATCATCTTTTTCATCTTCTAGCATCATGATCTGATCATCACCAATTCCCCCTGTCTCTTTATTCACAAAATCACAATTATCATTTTTATCTTTTTTATTTTTCAGCATTTATGATATGAGCCCACCGCCTCTCTTGATCATCAACCACCACCACCACCACCACAACAACGGATCTTAACCGTCCATTCACCATAACCCCAATCATGATGACCATCAATTTATCTTCTCTCCTTGAAATCGTCCTCTTTCGGATTTCCACCAAGGACTATCAAAATCAGTCCGACGATGAAAATAATGATGCAACAACTACATTTACATCATTCATTCTTTTTTTTTTTTTTATAATTTTTTTTAAAAGCATAAGAATCCTATAAAATCGAAACTAAATTCACACCATATTTAAGTGTTACTTTTTTTTAAGTTCTTTTTTTTAAAATTAAAAAAAATATATGTAAAGCGATGATTTACACCTTGATATATTTCTCATTACATATTATCTTGAATAAAATTTTCTCATTACATTTTGTATGACCTTATTAGAGATTATTCTTGTGGCTCACTAAAATGTCGAGCAGATGAATAAGCTCACTAAATTGAAAGAAGTAAAATTGATTATCACTCGAATTTAGAGAAATCGGAGATTAATGCAAATAAACTATTAAAATTGTTTATTGTCATTGTTGATTATTTTAATTTCATAAAATAAAGAAAATGAAAAAAAATTATATTCAAAAATTAAAATTAAACAAAATTTTTATTTTTATTTTTTCTATAATTAAAGTTAATAAAAATTATTAATTAACAAAGTCGATGAAATTTTTAAAAATATAAAACTTACATATAACTTTTATGAAACCTAAAAGATTCAAATGTCTTTTCTCATTAATATTTAAAACTGGAATACACTTAAAATTCAAAAAATTTTATTCATATAATTTTTTAATTTTTAATAAAGATTTTGTTTATTTTTAAATAGAAGGGGCGCGCTTCTATGTTGGCCCACCTAGTGTATCAGTTAAATGAACGGCTGTATTGTAATCAAAGATTTCAACAACCGGCGCAAATTAGTGGAGCCCAATGATCACCGACTACAGAATTTTAAGTGGACCCCATTTAACTTAAATACCTCTTTTTTATATTATTTATTTTCCAAATCAAAATATTCTTACATCACAATCATTTCTATTACTTGACCATCAATCCTCACCGAGCATTATCAGCCAACATTTCATAACCTAACCTAACGTTCATCACTTTTTAAAAATAATTTATTTTTTTGCTTGTTAAATTTATATAAATAAAAATTCAAAAGTGATTTGACGAATTCTATACTTAGCTGAGGGCATGCTTATGCTACTCATATTAAACGATCTTTAGGATTAAAGAGTAATTTTATTTTTGCCCTCTCACTCCTTATCTTTTTTTTTAACTTAAAAAAACACAAACACTAATTTCAATTTTAATGTAAGGTAGCAAAAATCAATAAAATCAACCTCAATTTTCAAACTCTGCTGAAATGGCAAGCATTGATTGGCCAAGCATCACATCAAGGCATGAAATTGGTATAGCATAAAGTGCCTCCTAAAATTTAATTTATTTTATTTCACCAAATAATGACAAAACATATAAGAAAAACGATGCAAGAAAAATGTCTTTTAGGTTATGTTCTTTCTCATTTCAATGTCCATTTTTCATTGGGCTCTGTTCAATCTTTTCCTCAGTAAATCTGAAAGACAGGTACATGATTCTTGAAATCGAAGGTAACCCATCATCTAAAATCCTCGAAAGTTCCAATCTTTGTTAATATTCTCACTTGATCTTTGTTCTGTAGCTCCTTTATTTATATTTTATTTGAATTGTTTAATCATATGTAGATGAGGGTCATTTGGGGATCCGACTAAAAGTAAGGGTTTTTGAGGACAAGTTTGGTACTAGATGGTATTGATTTTGTTTCAGTTTTGGTACTTTGAATTATGAGTATTGTTGTTTGAGACCTGAAGTCAGATTTGAGCTTGAAAGTTCGAAATTTTTTGGTGTCAGAAAACGAGGATTAAGGGTTTACATTTGGAGTTTGTGATACAATTGTTATTGGGATGTTAATGATCTCAGCTTTGGAGCTTGAAAGTTTGGATCTTTTGGTGTGTCAGATATTAAATGAGAGTATGCAGTTGGTATAGATAAGAAGCGGTTTTCCGTTAATTGAGTTTTCCTGGGGGGTTGTTAATATGGAAGGCATTGGTGAAGCTTCTGATTCTACGTCTGTAGTATCTACAGTATCTAGTTCCCAAGAGAGGTGTCCCAAGCAAGTGTCACCAATTAGGGGTGGTGGGTCAAGAAATACGAGCCCCATGGGTCGTGTTGGGTCGAGGAATACCAGCCCTTCTAGGCAAAAGGTGACTAAGACCAAACCTCGGGGTTTGGATGAGGAAACGGCTGCTACATTTAGTAAAGCGGTTCACCCGGATGTCCAAATGGAAGATAACATCTGGGCTTTGTTACCTGAAGACTTGTTGAACGAGATTTTAGCAAGGGTTCCTCCATTTATGATCTTTCGGTTCCGTTCTGTTTGTAAACGCTGGAATTCGATCCTTCAAGATAGTAGTTTTCTCAAATTTCACTCCCAAGTGCCATCTCATGGGCCTTGTCTTCTCACATTTTGGAAGAACTCACAGACACCACAATGCTCAGTATTTAGCTTACCATTAAAGACATGGTATAGGATCCCATTTAACTTTTTGCCTCGGTGGGCATTTTGGTTGGTTGGTTCTTCGGGTGGTCTTGTGTGTTTTTCTGGGCTTGATGGGCTAACTTTCAAAACACTAGTATGTAATCCACTTACGCAAGCTTGGAGGATATTGCCGAGCATGCGCTATAATCAGCAAAGACAGTTGATAATGGTTGTTGATCGAGTGGACCGATCATTTAAAGTGATTGCAACTAGTGATATATACGGTGACAAGTCATTGCCCACTGAAGTGTACGACTCAAAACTTGACAGATGGTCTGTTCACCAGATAATGCCTGCAGTTAACCTTTGCTCCTCAAAGATGGCATATTGTGACTCCCGGCTGTATTTGGAAACTCTTTCACCGCTTGGTTTGATGATGTATTGGCTAGATACAGGTTACTGGGAACACATTCCAGCCAAGTTCCCAAGGTCCTTGTTGGATGGGTATTTGGTTGCTGGTACACAGAAGCGTCTGTTTCTAGTTGGAAGAATTGGTCTTTATAGTACTCTTCAGAGCATGAGAATTTGGGAATTGGATCATTCAAAGGTTATGTGGGTGGAGATAAGTAGGATGCCGCCAAAGTATTTTCGAGCTTTATTGAGGTTATCGGCTGAGAGATTTGAGTGCTTTGGACAGGATAATTTGATCTGTTTTACATCTTGGAACCAAGGTAAGGGCCTTCTTTATGATGTGGATAGGAAGGTTTGGTCTTGGATTGCTGGGTGTGCTCTTCAGTCATATAACAGCCAGGTCTGTTTTTATGAGCCAAGATTTGATGCTTCCATTTACTGAGCAGGAACCTTTTAGTGTTTTGGCTTAACATTTAACGTGTCACTGAGAGGTGTATGAGGGGCCATTCATCTTCAGTTTTCACCTCTTTTTTTTCTCAATCCATATGCTGACTTTTCCACTGATCCTCATAAAATTTTCAACTCTTGCGCTGGCTGATTATCATTCAAATCCAGTGGGTTTTACATGCTGCATCAGTATTATTGGTGCAGCTCTTGGAAGTAGGTTTTGCCAATCAATTTTTCTAGAGATCATTTCTTTGTACCTTCATGTACCTGGGTTCTGTGCATATGGATTGGGCACTCGTGTACTTTGACAAATTGAATAGAACTGGGCTCAATAGACAATGTACTTCATGTATGCTAATGCCCGGGAAACAATTGTAAGAAGACCTTTCTTTCTTTTTCTTTATAAAGCATTTGTATACTTTCTGGAGTTGTTCAGCACTTGCAAGTTGCATACATTGAACTGCTATAATTTTTTCATTATCTATACATTTTGGTTACTTTACCTATTTTGTGGTTTTGTTCTTGTTAATGTATCTTGAACCTCTGTTGCTTAGGTTGTTGGTTTTCTGTGTTTTCTCTTTTGTGAGTTTTGTTTAAGTTTAGAACTCTCGTCCCCTTTTTTTTTTCATTATTATTCTTTTTAAATCTGCTCAAGTTGCCAAGAGATGCGTAAACAACCCTTTCGAATTCTTAGTGAAGGACAGCTTGGTCTTGGAGGAACTTGTATGATCATTGCCCCTCAAGTAAACATTATTAGCGTTGAAGATAGGATAGTTTAAAATAAGATAGAAGTTTGAGTTATGATTGTCTGTTATCATATTATCTATTTCCATGTTTAACTCTTTTCATGTTAGCCCTATATATACTTTGAAATTCCTCCTCTTTTTGATAAACAAACATAATTACAATGTAATCTTTTTATGACTTGGTTCTTTCTCTCTGCATTTCTATTAAAAGTTAGAAATTTACTTGAAATTGTTTATGATTGTTAGTACCAAATGTATTTCATTTATTGATTTATCACAGCAATTCAATTATATCTAATACTCATATGAAATCATATGGTATTTATTATTCTTTTCATGAGCACCCGTCTATAATCTCTAGATTATTCAGCCAAATAGAGGTCTCATCAAACTTTCCAGCAAGTCCTTATCATGCATGCATGGAGATCTTTTTATTCACAGATAAGAGAGGAGTCTCCTCTGTTGATCTGTATTGCAGTTTTCTTTGACGAACTGCAATTTTCACTGTCATTTTCCCTCAGATAATCAGGTTGGGAGAATTTGCTTTATATTCAAAGCGCACTAAGAGTCTTTCTTCTGGGATATGGTGCATCATGGGCAGAGTTATTCTACTTGTTCTTCTATTCTAATTCTCTTGGAAATGATTTTCCATGGTGAATTAATCTGTGACCTCTGTGGTTACTTTAGTTTCTTAATTAGCTTGGTAGCCTCTGTTTATTATAAGGCTAGATATATTATAGGGTCTCTATATTCAAACAAGTAGTTGTGTCTTCTCTTGATCATGTCATCTTCTTCATGGTTAGGCTAACAAGAGTCACCCTTCTGAAGGAAGAATGAAGATGTTCTACAGATTTGGTTTTCTGAAGCTTTATTTGATAGTAAGGTAATTCTATAAATGTTACTGCTAAATGACATCATCATCATGGAAAATAAAGTACTACTAAAATTGGAGGCTTGCTGTGCTGTGAAATTTTCTTCTGTTCCCCTCCTCTAAAGTTGTGCCAGCTGAACTATGCTCATTGGGTGGCATGTGGTCGCAAACTTGCTGTTGCAGCTCTCAGCTATAATTGCATTGACAGCTTGAGTTGGATGGGCAAAATCCCAGAAGATGTATTTTTCTCTATTAGGGCATGGCTGCTGTAGGGGAAGGCACATAATATCCCCTCCGTACTTCCCATAACCACAACAAGCTCTGTTTGGGACAAGAAACCCTGGAAATTGGTGCCATATCATACATTTAGACAGAAGTTTTTCATTTGGGAATTAAAAAGTATTGATTGGGTGCTTAGATAACCCAAGTTGGTAGTTTCTCCTATAGTATTTTTTTTATTGGCTGCAGTAAACACATCTGATCTGGTAATTGGGCACCGGCAGATTAGGAGTGTTGATGCCAATGGTTATTTGTGGTTGCGGAAAAGTTATATTTAGATTGAATGATTTATGCATTATTTATAAATAGAAAATGTTGTCATGCATCCAGTAACTCCTTTTTTTTTTTCAATTAACCAAAGTCACAGTGTTTCAACTATAAAAGTTTCTTTTAGTCATAGTAAGGGCTAATATATGGAGGATTGCGGTTGTTACCATAGCTAGAAGGATTGCTGACCATGTCGTAGAAGAGATCATAGGTGTTTTGGTAAACAATGAGCAGGCCTGGGAGGCTGGCATTGAGAGTGGTGCTGAGCTGAATGAGGCGGCTGTTGAACATGGTAGCCAACTTGTTAACCTGGTCAACACATTTGTTGTTGCCCCTTGCCTTGGATAGTTGATTGGGTAAGCACCCAAGTGGTCCTAGTCCAGGCAACACCATTTTTCGCATTCCTAACCTGTACAATTTCTGGATATACAAGAAAAATACCATTTTTTTATTATTATTTATGAATTGGTCTTTTCATGATCCATTTGTAATTTTGTTGCTTTTTTTGTGCAATATATTCAAAATAAGTTCACTTAGGTTCCATAACTATAAGTCACGTTCAGTATAAAGCTTTTATTTTTGATGTGTCAAACATATTATTGCAGACAATTAACCTGGAAAAAGAAAAAAAAAACTAATAATAGATCAATTCTTGCAGATGGATATCATTGCATGACCCACCAATTTATTCATTGTTAAATTGTTGATAAATGATGAGTCTATCTAATTTCCTTCCCCCCTCTTCTCTTTGTTCTTCACGCAGGTTTTGCTAAGATTACTACTGGGTAGTTGGGAGAGATTAATTCCATAGAGCCAAGATGACAATTGCTTAGTCTGCCAGTTCAGGATCATATTTCATGATACTCTTTCAAGGTTACTTCAGACAACATGCTTAATTACTTAGTAATGATATTCAGGTGTGGTTTGATCTGCATTCCATTCATATTCTCCTTTCAGGATTCTGTAATGACCACCTACCTGATATTGGTCGTTATTCTACTACGTTGAGAAAATGTACGGAACGTATATAGATATGTCATTTTCAAAATCAATGCACATTCTAATCCTTTCCTTCATGATTGAATCATAACTTTTCAACCATCTTCCTAGTATAAGATACAGTTCTATATGAGCAGATGCGACATAAGAGAAATTTACACACAAACAAAGACTCAAGAGTTATAATAAGACGTACTGATAATTGCTCTGCGAGCTTATTGATTAGGAGGTCTGCAAATTCTTCATCGCTATGTATTTGGCTACTGCGATATCTGCTTGGCAGGAGATAGTTGTTGAGATAGTCATTGCTGCCAATACTAATCAGGAATACTGATTTGGCAATGTATTTGGACAGCTCATTAGGATTTTGGAAAATTGGTAGTAGATGCAGTGTGATGGTGGTCTCAAATAGTGATACCTGTTTATTAAACGATATCCTTGCCCCCTGAAAGAAGTAATACGTCAGAAAATTTTTGAATATCGTTTTGCAACTTAATTTACTTGCTTCACATGCTATATTTATGCCTGCTGTGAACTTTGCAAGATTTGAAGGATGTGATGTCGATATTTGTTCTTTTCTCATTCATTAGCTAGGATACTGATCTATTGCTTGCCTTGCGAGTTCAGTTATCATAAACAATTAGTTGAAATGACAGGAGAAGAAAAAGTCCAGTGCATACATTATAGGGAAGATTATGCAGTTGTAGTAACCATATGATATAGTTAAACCTTCTGACATCCTGAAGCAGTTACGTTTTTCCTCTGCAGTGTAGTGAAAATAAGAAACTTACAAAATTCTCTCCTGTTTCCTCAAGAATTCCAGCCGCACCCGATGCATAGTTGAGTCCATTCAAGATGCTTCTTCCTTTTGAGGTTGGAGATAGATATGGTGGAATTAATGGCAAATGGAGGTATTGTGCTATGCATCATAACAAGTGAATTAAGGAAAACAATATGATGAACTTTTCAGCATAAATATAAAGCAATAAAATCTCTTCGATATGAAATGGTGTATATAAATCTTGAAAATACCTATATAATCAACAGTAGTAAGGCCGTTGCAGAAGCGGCCAGTAGCTTTGCCGAAATCAATCCCATAAGGTAAATAGTTTGCTCGTGCAATCGTTGGTAAGTAGTTGTTATTTCCACTGTCAGCCAAAGAGTCACCAAAAATGAACATGGCTGGTGTTAGGGGAGTACTTCTTGCTGTGCCATGAGTATCCACAAGCAGTTGCTGCATAATCACAATGCAAAGAATCCATGCAGGAAGATTCATCGGCACTTGCCCCATCACTCTGGTTCTTCTGTTTAGTGAAAAGAAGTTGGATATGATCATACCAAGAAGCTCTATAACTATTGTATCTGTTCAGAGGCTGAGCAGTAGAGTTCAAGCTATTATAAGGTTCATGATCTTACCTCAGCCCAAGTTGAGGAATTGGGTGGTTGTTACTTGTTGCTGTCTGTTCTTAAAATTTGCAACTGCTGCGAGTTATGCTTCCTTATACTTTCTCCTCCGCTCTCATAAGTGATCTCATTGCATGTTGCTTGTGACACTCCACAGCCTCAACATTGCACTATAAATAGCAAAGGTTGTGGTACTAGAATTGGGAATATTTATGATTCATTTATTCATAGACGGCTACCCTTGGCAGTTAGGCTCGGCCGCTCTAGATTTCCCGTATGGTGATAGGATCGTGGGTTCTTAACCCTTTCCACGACACTTTGTAACGGATGCTGCCGATTTTGCTCGTATTAGGAGTTGGTCACAGTGTCTTATCCTTATCTGACGAGCAACAATAAATTCTAACCATTGAGGGTCATGTCAAAACCACACGGACGTCGATACTCCAAAGTGGGAAAGAGCCGAATCTCATAATACTATTGTAATATCATCCGTTAATAACATTATTTGGATTGGAATGTGAACTTTATGACACAATTGTAAGTTTTTTTGGCATTACTCAGGAAAGATATCACCCACGTTTTCCTCATTGAGAAGGAGGCCGGCGGCAGCCGCACAAATTAATAATGAGGGAACTAAAGCTATAGTTTGTAGTACCTCTAAGGAAGGCTCTTCTTTTTTGGAATGAAATTAAATGTTCGAAGGAGAAAACTATGTACCAGAAATTGAGTGCTTTCAAAAGTTCAACAAATGCAAATCAGGAGGCTTATTTTCTCCATAGCAAGTAATGGAACGGTGGTACCCCAATCTTTACTTTACAAGGATCATTTTAAAGCAAATTAATCAAAGGGTGGAGAGGATTTTCCCCCTCTTAAAATGTGTAATAGGACAAGTTCTTGTTTTAGTGAAATAAAATTGTGTAATAGGACAAGTTCTTGTTTTAGTGATATGTCTACAAGAGATATAATAATAATAATAATAATAATAATAATAATGAAACCTTTTATGTTACATAAATCACACACACACATATATATATAATTAATTTAGCGAGCTACTTACCTTACCAAATGATGAGCAAGATTATCACATATTACTATTTAGTAAATTCATAACTTTTTTTAATTTTTATACAGTTTACAATGTATTATAGAATATTATCACGTGTTCAGTATATCACGATGTGGTGAACTACGTAACTCATTAAATAAAAAATATATATATGTATATGAAAAAGATTTACAATGGGAAAGTAGGTTTTATATTAACTTTTTTTTTTGTTTTTCTAGACGTGGTTTGGAGATGTTTATAATGACTAATTTGATTGGGCATTTTAAATAAATATTTTAAAAGTAGACCTTTTGAAAGTAAAGTTTTTTTTAAAAAAATCAATGACCGTTTGATTGTTAATTAAAAAAAACTCTTTTAAAGTAGTAGATCGTTTATTTACATATTATTTTCTTTTGATCAAGTCGTTTGTTTACACATTGTTAAAAGTATTTATCTATTATTAAATTACCAAAAAAATACTTAATAAAACTTACATTTAAATTTTAGACAGTTCAATTTTTTTACTTAAATAAAATTTATAATTTAATCTTTAAAATTTACTAACATATTTTTATAGACAACACAAAAACGATTTGTTCTAAAATTTAATTTTACGATCATTGTGAAATAATGGTCAAAATAATTAGAAACTTAAACATCAATAAATATAAATTTATAAGAATTTAAGTAAAATTAATACATAACAATTAAAGAATTAAATAAATTATTGTGCTTGATATAAAAATTAAAAATAAAATAAAATACTACGTACCTATGACAAATATTTTTTTTGATAGAGCCTTGCAGAGATATAATGGTTGCAAAGATATAAAATTATGGTGGCTTTCAACAGAACATTAAAAATATATTAGTTGAATAGAATTTATTTTTATTAAGAGTATGCTATAAAATTAAGAAAATATTATTATGATATATATGTCAATACACAAATATAATTTTTTTTTTGAAAAGTTATACTCCTAAAAGCTCAAATTTTGAGCTTTTTCAAGTATAAAAAAAATTATTTTTTAAATCTTTAAAAACTCTTCTCTAATTGCAATCAAATATCATCAAAAAATTTAAAAAAAATTTTTGACACTAAATTTTTTTTTTAACCAATAGCGAAACTCAACTAAACACACACTAAGTGATGAAAATGTTTAACAAACATTAGAATAGATAAGTACCTAAATTGTTAGTAACAATTACTAAAGATAGTGGGATATTTAATTGGAGAAAAAGGTATTAAGTTTGGTAGAGACATAAAGGAAGGTTTACTTAGAAACAAAGAAGAAAAGAAAATATTATTAACCTTAATATAGATATATTTTAGGTATTTAAACTCTAATGGAGTGTATTAATAAGTGAGGTGATATTAGAGGGATGGAATTGCTTTAGAGTCCAAAAAGTTGAATGGCTAGCAATGGTCAAACGTGGTTTCTAATATTAAAAGGAAAAAAAAAAAAACAGAGGGTGGTTTCTATTTTGGTTCCCAGCCCAAATTCTTACGAAGAATAGTAAGCCAAACAAACCTAGAAGATTTGGAGTTAAAAACAATAGTATTACATACAACTAATTTTATAATGACTGTGGTTATTTTTGTTCTAAAAAAATAATTTAAATATTTTTTTTATTCAAGACATTCATTTGTTAAATTATAAAAATAAAATTTTACTCAATTATACTTTTAAGAAAAAAAGAACATTTTTATCTCTCGAATTTAATTTAATTTTCAATTTTGTTCCGTAAATTTTAAAAAAATTCAATTTTTTTCTAATCCGTTAATAAGATTCTATTAGTTTTAACATTGGAGGGGTAAATTAGTCATTCTATATAGAACTTTAAGATGAACTGATATAAAATATCCACATGTCAACCATTAATTAGTTACTAAAATAATTAAATCAAATAAATAAAAAAAGAGGCAACTGTCAGTGGCCGATTGGCCACCGGTGACCAATTACAATTTGACTCAAAATTAACATCATTGTGTTGGAGCTGATGCTCACGTACCATTCTAATATTGTATGAATATTAATTATTAATATTTATACAATATACATTTCAAATAAAGATTATTAATATCATATTAATATGGTAAAATGCTTGTAACATTACAGACATTGTTTGATCTGAAATAGTTCAGATCTGGTTTAAAGGAGTTTAGACAAGAACTAATAATTATCAAAGCTGAGAGTTATAAATGCTAATAGTTAGCACTGTTAATAGTTATCAATTTATAAGAGTCAGCGGGGTCTAAAGAGTTAGAACTTTGTCTATAATGGGACAAAGACCTGAGAGTATACTTGTAATGATATAGTTGCAAAGAGTTGCAATAGGAGCTAAGAAATATCATTATGTAAGTATGTCTCAAATATAATGTTCCTGATCTATGATCACCAATGCGGGTCTATCAGTGAATTCACAATATATAGATTAGTGTATGTCTATATCTGACTAGTTCAGATGGTTGTTCTTAGCTGACCATGAGCTTAGAGCTTGTATAGGCATGCGGGTATCCAGTCAGGACTGGATACTGAACAGACTCATGAGGACCCCAATAGATATCCTATGAAACCGTCAAAGGAAGGTCCTCTCGAGTTGAGTAGTATTCGTGGTCCTTTGACCTGAGCGCCACAGTGGTCTTGTGAGTGATCCATCATGCTTTGGTTCCACATATGTCAGAGACCTTTCATGGTCTGACCGCTATGTGTCGCTGGGTATAGTCCGATGCTCATGGAGTCCGGTGTGCGTAGATACGGTATCCGTCAGCTTACGTAGGTAAGTTGTATATCCGATGCTCCAAGATTGTATTTCATAAAGTCTTGTAGCCACAAGCATTAACCCGGGAAAGAGTTTCCCACAGGGTTAAACAATATAGCAAAAATGTTTGCGTATATTGTTTATCGAGATATGAATCTGGAGATAAGTTTATGGATGAGCAAATGGGGATTTGATGGTGTTGATCTATATCCCCGCACATCCAGGATATAAATGATGGAAGGATTATACGTATACGTTATGACCTCAACTTGTATGGTTTGACACGCTGATTTTTAATATTCGTAACGTGTGCGTGGGGCATCGATTACGAATTAATGGAATAGTTCCATTTGACAAATTGGATGTGGACCTAGCGAGTCCCAATATAAAATGTACTCTTTGAGCACTTGGGCAGTGTACCGTATTGAATTGTTCAATACAGTATAATTCAGCAATTACTAAGGTTACGTTAACTAAAGTATATGGTTAAATGGTGGGACCCACTTTAGGTTAACTTGGTAACCTAGTAAGGATATAAAAGTAATTTCACTTTATGATTATTTAATTGTTAAATAATTAAAATAAATATTTATTTGTTTAATTGTTAAATAAATGATTTAACTTAACTAAGGTTAAAGGTTAACCATAAGGTTAAGTTAGTTAACTTTACTTAATGGTTAAGTAAAGGTTAACCTAACCATAGTTAAGTTAGTTAACTATGGTTAAATTAATTAAATATTTATTAACTTAAAGGTTAAGTTAAAGTAATCTAACTATAGTTAAATGTTAACTAAGGTTAGGTTAAGCCAAATGAAATGCAAATAAAATTCAAATTAGTTTGAAATTTATGCATTAGTATATAAAGTGAAATGAAATTGAAAATCAAGAGGTTTTGAAATTGTTTTAGTTTTTAGGTTTTGCATTTTGGGAGCCAATTCAATTTGAGAAATTGAAATTGTTTGTTTTGTGTTTTAAGTGTTAGAACAACAAAACAAATGAGATAAATGGTTATTAAATGTAATAACTAAAAACAAGATTTGTTTTATTTATTCAAGAGTTGAATAAAAGGAAAAATAAATTTAATTAAGTTAAATAGTTTAACTTTGAAAAATGTTTAAGAGTTAAACACATATGCTGGATTAAGATGCTGCCATTCTAGACAATTAAACCCACCATTGTTGATTGCTAAGATTGATCAAAGATTCATTTCATGGTGGACTTCAAAGAAAATTAATCCAAATGCTTCATTGGTGATATTTCTCAATTTCAAATTTTCATTTAATCAAATGTTATTTTCAGTGTTCATTGTATTTAATCTTCTGCTGTGCACATGTATGTATGAGATATGTATATTGTATGTATGATGAACACAACCCACATGCAAGCACCCTAGTTAATCAATAAGTACCCGATAACCCAATAATTGGTATCAGAGCAATTTTGTGTTGTTATGGGTGATTTTTTAGTGTTAGCTAAGTGTTGGCTAAGTTGTAGGACAAGTTTCGGAGCTGTTGGGATGCATTTTAAGTGTTAAAAATGCAAACCAGTGAAAAAAAGCACCTGGAACGCTGCAGCGCTAAGGTCCAGCGCGGCAGCGTTCATATGAACGCTGGAGCGCTGGTGTATGACGCCCCAGCGCTGGATAAGCGCAGGGGTGCTGGGTGTCTGGCGCCCCAGCGCGGGAAGCACTGCTTCCAGCACCGCAGCGCTGGTAAGACAGCGCCGCAGCGCTGAGGCTTGTGAATATTTATTTTAGGATTCCTTAGGATATGCACTTGTCAAGACTTAAGTGTTAAGTACATCATTTAATTAATTAACAAGAGTTGTTAACTAATAGGATGATGACAAGTGACACAATTACAATATTGAATTGTTTGACTTGTGGTTGACTAATTTGACCTTATTTATGAGATAACCAGGATCAATGTAATATAGCAAAAATTGTTTTGCTTTAATTAATATATTTAATTAACAAACAAGAAGACAATAGGATATGGTCTTGCACGCATGGTAAGGGTCTATTTGTTGACTATGAAAAGGAAATAAATAAAATGAAAATATCTTTCATTTTGGCCATTTGATACTGGGATCGAAAAATTAAAGAGAAAAAAAAGAGTGAGGAGCTTTGTTTTGAAGGGCAAGAGTTGCTAGAAAAACTTCTTCTTTTTCTTATTTCTTTTTGGCCAGCAATTAGAGCAAAAGAAAGAAAATTGTCTTTTTTTTTTTAAGAGTTACAAAGTCTATAAACAATGCACCAATTTTTATTTCTATTAAAACAACTTCAAATTGGTTAAAGAGTTAACCAAATCCAAGTGTTTAAAAGTTAAACACTATTGCAAAAAAATTAGAGTTGCCATTCTAAGCCCACCCAAGTTGGATCTTAAAATTGCCGAGGAATGTGCTTTAAGGTGGACTTCGGATTCAAAGTTTTTAAAGACTTCAAAGGTGATTCTCAATCTCATTAGTATAATGAAACTTAAATTAAGTGTGTTTGTTACATTAAGAAATTAGATTTCTAATTTTGCTATGCATTATATGTGTATGACATGCATAATTTTAAATGTAATGAATATATTTCTCATACACATATAATTTTAAATGTAATGAACACATTTCACATGTATACACCTATAGAAATAGCACACTTTCATTAACAACATGGAAAGTCGATCATTTAGATGGTTAAAAATACAAGAAAATAATATGAAAATTGTTAGGAAATAATTTTGAACTATTTACATATACCAATGATAAACTGGTATGTGACTTATTGAAAATAAGATTGAACTCTGCACCAAACTGGTCACTCATCTTTATAAGAAGAGAAAGAAGACCGGACTTAGTAAAGACTTAAACTAATTAAGATTTTTATTTAGACTGTAGGGGCATTTCAGACTATGTCCACCTGAGGGGGGATTTGAGTAAAGCCTCACACTTACTATGTTGTGTACAAGTGGTAGTTAACAGTCAAAATGAGATATCAACGAAATAACTCAGTAGTCCACGTTACCACTAAGCCCTATATTTGCCACACCAGCTCATAGAAACCACATCAGATAACATTTTGCAAGAGAAGAGATAAGAAGGAATAAAAAGATAAGTGCAACTTTGTAAAGCACTCAGAAGAGGATCACAGGCAATTCTTTTTTATTGTAGATAGTATTATAAAAGTTGTCATCCACATTAACACCTCATTAAAGATAAGATCACATGAAAAATCAATAAGGGACCATTCTTCATGTGTGGGTGATTGAAAGGGGAATTGATTTGTAATTAAGGGGGATGTATATGTAAATGATGGTTTGAATGTATACCCTTTCTGCGTGAGGTGGTTCTTATGTTCCTATTATGTGAGGTTGTTTTGTTCTTTCTTTGTGAAATTATTTTGTCCTTTCATTGTGAGGATAGTAGGTCCTTCTTATGAGGGAAGAACTCTCGCCTCAATAGGTTAGGTAGTTATCCTTGGTTATAGGGATGGTCTCTCTATTTTGGGGATATTATGTATCATCTGTAGGAGGAATTTTCAGGTCTGGACGTTCTTCAGTAAGCTTATATTGTCTTGTTTTGATAATTATTTGCTTACACAGTAATAAACCTTGTAATATCTTGATTTATTTCAATGATATTAAAAGTTTTTTTTAAAAAAAATAAAGGACCATTTCTAAAGCACCATGTCATGTTATCCTATTCACAGAAGAGACGGAATCAATATGGAATTACCGAGTGACATTGAGTGGGGACTGTGTTGTCACTAATATCCATTACCTATGTTACACGTGTCAAAACCACTTTTATGATAATGACACTTGCTGAGTATGATATTTCTTAGTATAAAAAGAATATTCTCATATTCTAAGCATGGCACATAGCCTTAAAGATATTACACTTTTCTCTCCACTAAAACTCTTCAAGTGGTCCAATGCGCTCACATTAACCTCCACTATATAAGCTTCACTTTCTTCAAGAAAATAGGGGAAGTTATTCATTCATTACTTTACTTTTCTATGTTAATCTCGTTCTCCTCGCTTAGAGAACTCTCTTTATCTTTATTTTCATATTAGAGTTTGCCCTATAACCTACTTGACAATCTTATATTATTTGATAAACTATTAAGAATCACCCTTTATCCTTATTAAGAAAACATATACCAAGGCACATGAAAATGTCTCCACAACTTTAAAGAGGGAAGAACATATGAGAACTTAGCTTATGAGTGTTATTGCTTTTATTATAATTTATGTCTTGTTACATTTATTTCATATAGTGAATTTTGATGATGAGCTTTACTCGTAGATGTAAGTCTTTAGGTTGAACCACGTAGATTTATTGAGAATTGTGCTTATATGTCATTCAAATTGTTGTATGAATGTGAATTTATTTAATATTTATACAATAAACATTTCTTTTATTTGTCAATTATTATTATTTATACAGTAAGAAGCTTTTAACTTTTTGAACATTGTAGATCTAAAAGAGTTTAGATCTGATCTAAAAGAGTTTAGGTCAACACTAAGAGTTAGTAATTTTAAAAAGTTAGAACATTGTCTGAAACAGGGACAAAGACCCGAGAATATTATAGTAATGGCGTAGTTGCAAAGAGTTTGTAAATGGTGTTAAGAAATGTCATTGCACAATATATTCTCAAAAATATCGTTTATGATCCATGGTTACTGACACAGGCCGATCGATATTTCTTTTGAATTAGTGTATGTCTATATCTGGATTGTCTAGATGGTTATTCTTAGTAGACCATAGGTTTAGTGGAAGTTCGTATGGACATGCAGGTATTCAATAAGGATTGGATATAGAACAGACTCATAAGGATCTCCAATAGACATCTCATGAAGTCGTCAATGAAGGGTCTTCTTGAGTTGAGTAGTATTCGTGATCCTTTAACCTGAGCGCCACCGTAGGCTTGTGAGTGATCCATCGTACTTTGGTTTCACACATGTCAGAGACCTTTTGTGGTCTATTCGCTAGGTGTCGCTGGGTATGGTCCGATGCATATGGAGTTTGGTGTGCGTAGATATGAGATCCGTCAACTCATATGGTGAGTTATATATCCAGATGCTCTAAGAATGTATTTTTATTAGGGTTAAACAATATCGCAAAAGAGTTTGCAGATATTGTTTACGAAAATATGTATCTAGAGATAAGTTCATGGATGGGTATATAGAGATTTGACGGTTATAATTTATATCTATGCTCCTCTAGGATATAGATGACGGGGGGATTATATGTATATGGTTGACCCCAACTTGTATGGTTTAATGCTCCGTTCTATAATATTCGTAACGTATGTGTAGGACATTGTTCGCAGACTTACAAAAGTGTTCTGTAAGACAAATGAAGGTGAACCTAAGGAGTCTTACAATATGAAGGGTATTCATAGAGCACCAGGGTAGCGTGACCGATTGTATTGATCGATCCGGGAAGGTTTCGGAAAGCAGAATACGTTTTAGGACATATTTGAAAAATAGGAACCATAGTTTACAAATATTGCAAATAGGTCCATATAGCATAGAAAAGTACAAATGCACATATGGCATCCATGCATGGCCATTTGTGGGACAAATGGCAGCACGTGACAAATGTCATCTATGCAAAGTACTTGCATGGATAACATAAGTGACATTTGTCACTTATTCATGAACGTTACTGTTGAAATTTGTGCTTACGTGCCATCCCTTTTATGTATGAATATTTGTTTTATATTTATACTATTATTATTTCATTAAATCTCTAATTATATTTTATATATGGTAAGATGCTTGTAACGTATCAGACATTGTATAATCTAAAAGAGTTCAGATATGGTGAAAAAAGAGTTTAGATCAGTGCTAAGTATTAGCAACGCTGAGAGTTATAAACGCTAAGAGTTAACACTAATAAAAGTTACTATGTTATAAGAGTTAGCAAAATCTAAAGAGTTAGAGCCTTGTCTGAAATGGGACAAAGACCTGAGAATATATTAGTAATGCTATAGTTACAAAGAGTTGTAAATAGTGCTAGAAAATATCATTATGCAAGTATGTTCTTAAACATTATGTTCCTGATCTATCTTCGCTGATGCAGGTCTATTAGTGAAGATCTTATTAAATATAGATCAATGTATGTCTATATCTGGATGGCACAGATAGTTAGTCTTAGTAGACCATGAGTTTAGTGGAAGCTCGTATAGAGATATAAGTATTCAGTTAGGACTTAATACTGAATAGACTCATGAGGACCTCTAATAGACATCCCATATAGTCGTCAGTAGAGGGTCTTCACGAGTTGAGTAATATTCGTGGTTCTTTGACCTGAACGCCACGGTGGGCTTGTGAGTGATCTACCATACTTGTAGTTCCACACATATCAGAAACCTTTTATGGTCTGACCACTAGGTGTCGCTAGGTATAGTCCGATGCTCATGGAGCCCGGTGTGCGTAGATATGGGATCCATCAACTCATTTGGGTGAGTAATATATTATGATGCTCTAAGATTGTGGTTCAGAAAGTCTTATGCCACAAGCAGTAATAGCAAAAAAAAAAGAGTTTTATCCTAAGGATAAATAATATCGCAAAAGTGTTTGCGATATTATTTATTGAAATACAAATCTAGAGATAAGTTTACGATCAAGCACATGGAGACTTGATGGTGTTGATCTATATCTCTACTCTTTCAGGATATCTATGATGGAGGAATTATACGAATATGTTATAACCTCAACTTGTATGGTCTAACACGCCATTTTGTAATATTCGTAATATGTGTGTGGGACATTATTCACGAAGGTATAGACAAGTTCCATATGATAAACTGGGCGTGGACCTAGAGAGTCTCATAATATGAAGTGTACTTATTGTGCACCAGAACAGTATATCGAATCAAACAGTTCGGTCCAAGAAATTTCAGCAAACCAAATATATGTTTCATGGTTTCTTTAGGATGTGTATTTGTCAAGACTTAAATGTTAAATACATCATATAATTGATTGACAAGAGTTGTTAAGCAATAAGATGTTGACAAATGGAACAATATTGTGCATAAATTATTTTTACCTTAAAATTATCAATTAGTAAAAACAAGTAAGGTAAAAGTAATTATTTAAAAATAGTTTTTGAATAATTAGTGTAAAATTTATTTATTATTATTATTATTATAAAGGGATAAATATCAATTATGACAATGGTATTATTTACCTAATGAGAGGTCTTGATGTTGGCCATTAATTATTTAAAATAATTAAAGATATTATAACATTAGTGTGAGAATATTGATTAAAAATTATTGAAATATGATTTGGGAATCAAGCTAAGTGTGTAGGGTGCACACGGATCGAAGACGGAAGCGAAAAGAGACGAAAAATAAGAAGGTGCACCATGCGACCAGCGTCGCGGCTACCAGGAGTGGGTGCCGCGGCGCCAGAACAGAACACTCATCGCCGTAGCGCCAGGAAGCCAGCGCCGCAGCGCTCAGCAGAAGCGCGCCAGCGCTGGACGCAGGAACAGTATCACAAAATTAGGAAACTTCCTAATTTCGTCTCCCACTTGCTCTAGGACTCCCTAATACGACTCCCACACGTATAGGGAATACCTAGGACGTCCCAAGGCCTATATAAAGGCTATCAATTGGCTTGTAAACACATCTCTTGACAATCTTTGTGATCTTGACAATCTTTGTGATCAAGTTAGTGAGATCTTTGTGATCTTAGAGAGATCTTGGTGATCAACAATAATCTTAGTGATTATTCTTAGTGGTTCTTTGTGAGAGAAAATCCCTAGAGAGAAAGAGAGAGTTTTCTTTGTGATCTTTCTTGTAATAGGCATACTTTGTGGTTGCCTTGTGATTCATAATAAGAGAAGAGTGTGGTCTTGATCTGCCGTGGACGTAGGCAAGTTGCCGAACCACGTAATTCTTTGTGTGTTCTTCTTCTACCATTTCTCTCTTTTATTTCTTAATAACTTGTTCTGCATTATTATATTACTTAGGTGAATTGTTTAGCTTGTTTGTGTGCTTCTGCTTCAATAATTAGGTATAAGAATATTTGGTGGCTATTAATAAAATGTATTTGATAAGATAATACAATGAAAAATGGCCAACAATGTTTATTGGTAGGCCATGAAATGCATTGTTTAATGAAACAAAATTGAATGAATTGAATTCATTCAACTAATGCATTTGGCCACTTTGAGAAAAGAGAGAAAAGAAAGAAGTTTTGGCTAAGTTCTTAAGATTCTTGCAAAGTGTTGTGAGGTGAAAATGACTAAAACATTCAACTCTTTCTCATCACTCACAAGAAACATATACCATATAGATCAAAGTATTTTAAGAGTTAAAATATTTTGTTGTTAGAAATTTGTAGCTGCTATTCTAGCTCACAATCTTACCGGTTTGTAATTGTGAACTAGAATTATGCAACAACACACTTCAAGGTGAGCTCAAGACTAAGAGATTGGAGTTCTTGAAGAATTAGAAAACTACTTTCAATCCAGGTAGGTTTATTTACTTCCAGTTTATTTAAATGAAACATATGAACATATATAAGATATATGTGTTTGATTATGCTATATTGTGTATATATTGTATGAAATACTTCTGTTGTGTGTATAAAATTTTAAAATTATACTTACATTGTACACATCACACACCTACTTATGACTTACATGGCCAAACATGGATACATGTTAGACATGTGTCCACAAAATGTTATAGGCCATTTAAAAATAAATGAAATAAGTTTTATTTGAATTGAATTTATTTTGCAAATGGAGATTTTGTACAAAAGAGAAGAGAGAAAATGCAAACTTTAAAAAAGTTGCGTTTAGGTCCTAAAATACTATTTTAAGTATTTGATGCTTAAACTAATTCAAGAGTTGAGTTGTTTTTGATTTCTGTACAAAATTAAGATTAAAATCTGCCATTCTAGCTACTTTAACCCTACCAAATGTTAGAATCTAGAATTGTTTAAGAGAGGACTTTATTGTCAGCTCAACAAGCTTCAAAGTTCAATAATCTTCACCGAATTATTTACAAGAGTATGTTTGATTCTAATACTATTTTTGATTCAGTTGTAGTGTGTATATGTTAATTATATTATTTTATTCCACTGTGTAATGTATGTTGGACATGCATTTAAATTTTTTTAACATGTATACAATCACATGCATGCACCTTAAAACACGTTAACAAGATTTGTGTGTTGGTTCTCTTTGTGTTGTATTTTCTTATTAGTTATTTTCTAGATTATGTTTAACTTAGGAACCACAAGGTTGATACAAACATATGCCTGATTCAAATGAACCATTCTCAGTACCAATATCGAGTTATAAGCTCAGTTTTGATGAGCTCTGTTGAGTCGTATTTTGCTATAGTCACTTTTGGATAGCTTCCTAACCTTAGTTTTAATTTGGGTTATATCCTGACTATCCTATAAAACTTAAGTCTCCTCAGCCTCCAAAATATATTTTAAGCTCTTCCTTGCTCAGCTGTGCACCCCTGAGCAACTCCTCTAAGCCTAAACACGACTTTAACAACTTTCTCTAACCTACTTGAGCTAAGTTATCCCCTCTAAGTAGTTCTATACTAACTGCCATTGAGCTATGACAACCTCTATTGAATTGTTGCTTTCCCTCACCAATATAAATGCTCACTCATTTGAGCTTAAAGAGACAGTTGTGCCTAAACAAAAGCTATCTTCAAATTTAATGTTAGTACTTTTTCAATTAGGTTATTTTCTCTAATTTTTCATAACAAAAGTTCTTTATGAAACATAAAGAACATTATAATATATTTGTTGGGAGAGAAGGGTAGAGGTAATTATGGTGGGGCCGCTTCTAAGAGACCACTTGGACATTTAGGCTCATTTCTCTTAGGAGTTGTTCGGCCAAATATGAACTATGTCATTAAACTCAACAAGGGCTTGAGCCTATTAACACCTTATATTTGAATTATGAGATATGTCAGGAGTAGCCAATCTAAAGATCCATGTCACTAACGAGTCCTGCAGTTAGAGCAGACATCAGCAGGGCTAAGATAGTGTCTATATCACTACTTAGTCCCATAATTAGAAGACACATAAGTAGGACCATAGAGGCCTTCATGTCATCATTGAGCTCTACTGAAGCTTATCAAATAAGTCTCATTGTTGGAAAATTTTATAAGAAGATAAAGTCCCAAGGGGGTATAATCTGATGAGGGCCGCTATGTGTTGTTATGTCAACATATCCGGTACTTTGTCTTCTTGTGGACAGAAGGTTAACGCCTGTTTAGAATTAGATGAGGCAAACTTGCACTAGTTAAAGTTTAAATATCAATACTGAGGAGTACGTGCTTTCTACTTGTCCACAAACCTGACTACCTTATAAAGTGCCAAATCAGAGCAACACTTATACTTTAAATATTAGAGAGCTCAATAACCAAGGAGCCCATGGCCTTAGTATTTCTCCAAAGTGTCCTTGCTAACCGTTGGTCAGCTATGAGGGCAGGATTAAACCAACAACCTACTTGGAACTATTCAAAATCACATACTAATTCAATGTGTAGTTGATGTTGCAATGTGCTATTTATTTTCCCACACTCTATAGAGGACAATGAGAGCTTGGTTTCAGACCTTTGAATTTGAGTTGGTATATAGTTTTGACCAACTCTTTAAAGCTTTTGTTTTCCAATATCAATATCTCAGGACATAAATAATTAGGATCTCTCAACATTGATATATGTTAAACAAAGAGAATTTGAGTCATTGAAGGACTTTGTTCAGGGATTTTATAAGAAAGTTACAAACATAGGTGTCTTTGGTGCTAAGGAGATACTCATAAACTTTCAAGAGTCAGAATTGAAGACGTATAATAAGGCTTACACTAAGCCTCGAAGTAGATCGAAATAGACAAAAAATTTTCCATGAAAAGATAATAAGAGAAGGGGGCAAGCTTTCGACCTACAAAGAGATTGAGGAGAGGTCAACCATCTTTGAGAAGACATAGCTCAATTGAAGTAGCCTTGATCACCCAAATTTAGTTAGCAAAACCCACAACAGACTTTAGACTCTAAATTTTTATCATACAATCTATTGAACACATCAAGGAAAACATCTTTTCGCCGTTAGAAACAAGGGGTGGTTAGAGATTATTTTGAAACATGAGAATTGAAGATGTATGTTAATAAAATTAGGGGGGGGGGGGGGGGGGGGGGGGGTCGTTATCAGAGCTTGTGACTAAATAATTATATATTATATTGGTACAAAGAGCAACATATTTTGTTTAAGGGGTGGGCTATTCGCAACCTAAATCGAACACTCTTATTTTAATAAAATTTTATATTATGTAAATACTATAATTTAAATCACTATAAAGATAATTTTATATATTTAAGTAAAATATTATATTTGACGCCTATTTATTTAACCCATTTCTTTTTAATATTTTTTTTAACAATTGAAGAGAGAAGATGACTTCCATTAAAATGAAAGAATGTACACGGTAAATTTTTTAAAATTAGATTATTATTGCAAGTGTCATTTTCATCCATTTAACATACTAATAATTCATCAAACCCTAATTTTTTTTTAATTTTAATTTTCATAAAAAAAATCTATTTGAATTCTCATATGATTACAATTTATTTTCAACCACTATTACAAATATATATTTTTATGGAAATATCAAAATGGACTCTCTATTGCAACTTTTTATCACGAAAAATAGAACACAAGACGACTTAATGACAAAGAGTTGTGCTGAATCAGCCATTGAATTCAATAACTTCTTAAGATATTTATAATATTTCAGAGTTGTTAAAATCGATGACTTGATAGAAAAAAATAAAAAATAAAAACAACAGCGACCTTTAATACCATGCAATCCCATTTATAAGATTTCAAGCTTATAATTCTATCTCAAGTAATACTCCACATATGTTAATTTAGTCACATAAGCACATACAACTCTGATAATATTTCAATTGAGATTTTCAACCAGGTTATTTTCACTTGAGTGGTTCTTGGATATAAAAATTATTTTCACGAGTCTTTAGAAAAATAAAAACAATAAAGGTTTATTGAGGAATGATTTTGTATCTGAAAAGAGGGTATTGAGTAAATATATATATATATATATAAATTTTATTCAAACATGTGCATTTATAGCCTTTTTTAGGTACAAACAACTCCACGTTTCTACCATTGTATAATTTTTTTTAAATACAAACTATGTGACATTTGAAGAAAATAACAAAATGAAGAAAGTAGAATTACAACTTTTTAAATATAAGTCTTGAAAATGGCTTAATTTATACATAAAAAAAATAAAAAGACAAAAAAAGAAATAAACCAATGAATTAATTAGAGATTATGTCTAAATTAGTAAGTTTGAATTTCAATCATCCTTACCATATTTGTTTGACAATAATTCAAACTCATGAAATTCTACTATGATTGTTAACATTCTTATGTTCTTCATGCAAGAAAGTAGGAATCATTCCTATCTTTTTTTTAATCAAAGAAATTTTGTAATATGCTTCTATGTTTGAAGTAATATAAAAGCCAGAAATCGTTTCTTTAATTTTGTTAAATCTATCATTCCTTTGATCTTTCAAAAATCATTCTTTGATCTAGTTAAAAAACTTTCAATTTCAAGGTTTTAATAATAGAGTTTTTTTTTTTTACACAACCACTTTCTTCTTTTTGTTTTTCAAATTCAAAACCATACACTTTCATCTGAACCCATTACTCAATCTCATTCTCCCTGTTGTTATTATTATTTTTTTTGGAGCTATTTGTAAATTTGCTAATCCAGTAGGATCAATGCACTTTTCATAAAACAGGGACCTCACTATAATTAACTAATTTATAGGGGTAAAAATGAAATTAAATTCTATATCAGATTACAGCGAATGTTGACTAAAAAATGCTTAGGTCTGAATTTAATGGTGTCACCGAAAACTATTAAGGATAAATGGTGTTGATAGAAAAATAAAGAGAAGTGGCTACCGAGATTGTTGCTCGTTATTTCGGTGATCAAAAGTGTCGAGAAGTGGTGATGACTACCCAAAATTGCTGTAGGCATGTCAAGGAGTTGGATGGTGGTAGTCGTGAGGTATAACACAAACGAAGAAAAACGGTAGATCAAGTGGCAGCGCTCACGGTTGTTTTGGCTCAATTTGACGTCTCTCGGTGGCAAAATGAGGGCGATGATGGTTGTAAACTGATTGCCAGCATATGATGAGTCCACTGGTTGGCTCCATTTGTTGATTGGATGGCAGATGGTGGTGGAGCGCGACGATGCTAGGGTTTTGGATGGATTTGTATTTTTTTAACTCTCACAAATTAACTAATCATCTCTAGAACCGTTTTTAACGATGATCCATCATCGATGTAGTGACTTCTCTAAACTAAAGTATTAGACTCTCAAAATAACTTTACCCACTCTGATTCTATAAAGAAAATAACAATATGAAGACATAGAACTATCACTCTTATTGATAATATATGTCTTAAAAATGGCTTAATTTATACATAAACATAGAAAAAGAATAAATAAATATTTAAAGATTAAATAGTAGATTATGTCTAAATTAACAGTTTAAATTTTAATTATCCTTACCATACTAATTTGACAATAATTCAAACCCATAATCTTAAGTATCTCTACTACTATAATTCTTAACAACATCATATCACATGACCCACTCTTATTTATTATATTAACTTCTTAGTATTTCTTATTTAATATTGTGTCAAGTCATTTTGTATAATTAATATGACACTAATATTACAATCAAACAATTTGCAAATCTATTATTCTACTCTTAAAACTTTTGATAAGTGTCTTGTAAACAAAGTCATTCTATTATAGAGCTACTCTATGGTAGATTTCACCAATTTCTTCATTATCTGTTCCAAATTTTTAGTTATTTATTTTAAGTTTTATATAATATGTCCAAAATTTTGATTATATTTTAAAGTATTTTAGAAAACAACCTATAAATTTGGGTCATATGATGAAAATTTGGAGTGTATAATAAAAATTTAGAACAAACAATGAAAAAAAATGGAACAATTCCACTCTACAACCTCTCCATACTAGTTGTACGCTCATGAAAATATGATGTAATTTTGATTATACTATGAGAAAAACAATTTCAAGGATAATTTTGAATCACGATAGGCCAGTGGTGTGAACTACTCATGGGTAAGGGTTGGCACGATCCGGTTTGATTTTATTTTTTGAAGGAAAAAAATCAAAACCGATTTTTTTCAATTCTGTCTGGTTCGTTTTTTTGGTTTTAAAAATTAAGATTTTTTTTTAAATTTAGAAAGAATTATGTGTGGTTAAGTGTATGTTAATATTTTTAATTATCCAATAAATGAATGTCACGTGGCAAATAAATATTATTTAATTAAAAATCAATTTTTCGATTCGATTTTTATTTAAAGAAAATCGAATCGGACCGGTCGATTTTTCTCAAATAAAAATCCAACAGTTTTTTTTTTGTATGAAAAATTGAATCAAACCGGCCTGTTCGATTCAATTTTTTGATTTTTAATTTTATTTGCCCACCCTTACTCATGGGGTTATGTTAGTGAAAATGGTTATATGGCCTCCCAAATGGTTATATATATATATATATAAATAATTTAATGGGTTACGTAACTCATCATATGGTAAGTAATACTGTCATCTCTCTCATATATATATATAACACAAGAATTTCATTGTACATTTTTAAATCTCAATATTATAACTTATGCAAATTTTAAATCTTAATATACGAATTACAATAACTACCATCTTAATATAGTAATTACAATAACTATTGTTGAAATTGGATTTGGATAACTATCTCCCAATAACTGGGAGGAAATAAAATTGTCTAACTCCTATTAGAATTTGAACCCTTGATTTAGTTTAGTAGGTGCATAAACTTTACCGTTAGAGCAACTATTTGAGTGATATATATATATATATAATATTCTTGAGTAAAATTGTAAAAATAAAGTTACTCTTTACCTTCGTCTTATTATTAACCTTATGCTGTTTTCGGAAATTAATGCATAAGCATTCATAGTTATTTATATACTTCATCTGCAAATTGAATCATGATGTATGTATGTATATATGCTTTATAAATTTTTCCCTCTTACTTTTTTTGTGCGGAGATATATCAATTACAACGTGTACTTTTTCAAATTAAAACTTTAATACATTATCAATTACAACGTGTACTTTTTTAAATTTCAACTCTAATACATTTTAAATTACATCTGTCATCATAACTGTAAATACATTTTAAATTACATAACTACCATTTCAAATTATAAATTAGAAAAAATAAAACTTCTTAGATCCTTTCAAAATTTGAACTTTGACCTTAGGTCAGGGTGCACAATGAACAATGCAATTGGGTGCTTCTCTTACTCTTTTTAAGTGTGAAACTTTAGTATTTTTCAATACATTTTAAAAAAGAAATATAATTCCGTTTTACAAAACAAAACTTAAAATGTAAATATACTGAGAAAGTAATAAGTGGATGCATTGAGAAAATTCGGTAAGCGTGTTTAGACTTTTAATTGAAACTGAAATTTGATAGAAAAAAAAGAATCTTTTCTTGGGTTCTCTAATATTTTTATTGATAATATCATCAAAATATTCCCATTGAGCATGTCTTGAATGATATAATATTTGTTATATGATTGTTAGATATAAATATAAATTAGATTTATATTCATATGAATATAATTTAAGATCTATCATGTTAAATTATCAAGATAGGATGTTGAAAAAAACATACTTGAGAATCCATGATGATTAAAATTTGAAGATTAACAGTCTTGAATTAAAATTAAGAATATAATAGTTTTTCATAGTCAAATTTATATAGGCTCAATGTATTTTTTTCACTATGATAAAAAAAGAAGAAGAGAAGAGCTCTACGTGAATTGATTTGACATGGAAACTACAACCCTAAAAAATATCTTTATATACTAGGTTAAATTATAATTCCATCACTCATAATTCAACTAGTATTGGGTTTTTACACATAACAAGCCCATATTAAATTAGATGTCTCTAGAGCCCAATAAAATATAACCCAATCGCTTAAATTGACTCTTATTTAAGATAACCCACGTAAAGGAAATAATAAACCTAACAATCTTCTACTTGAGCCATATATATCATCTGAAAATAATGATACATTATAAACCTTAGCATGCATAATAAATTCTATCTTATCTTGAAACATCCCATTAAATACAATCTGATCCATTAACTATATCAATATAAGATTAAAGCGACTTTCGCTGCATATATTTGCAACTAGATCCATCAGTGATCACCAAACCAACATAATTAATGACATAGATCAAATATGGATGCGTAACATAAAAATTACTTGAAATGTAATCTCAAACATGTCTATTTTTAACTGGTCCTACTTTTTAACTCTAATGAGTTAAATATTTTTTAAAATTTGTTCAAAATCGTAATAAAAAGTACCAAACACTTACTAAACTTTATGCAAAACTGCAGTAGAAAATACAACCTTATTTCAGAGTTTTAACAAACCATCAAACTTTATTCTATAGAAAATAAACCATAAGCGTGTCTTTTAATCAAATGAACATCAAATGATAAATTTATACTATTTATGCATACCAATATGAGCAACATGCTCATGAAGTACCTTGGGCAGTAACCCTATGGTAAGCGGATCTATAATTATGGATAAGGGTGGGCACGGTCCGGTTCATTTTTTTAATAATTAAAATTGAAACCCCTTTTTTTAATGGGAAAAATCGAACCGGATTGAACCGGTTTTTTCTGGTTCGGTCCGGTTTGATTTTTTGGTTTTTTTATTTTTTATTTTAAATTGTGGACTTTTTTTAAAATTCATTTGTCCATATAATTTAGTAGCTTATTTTAAATCATTTATTATTTTTTCATTACACCTTATAAGTCACTAAATTTGTTCTTATAAATTATATAAGTATTTAAAAAATTAAGTTGACTAAATTAATATATATTATATAATAAACAAACATCATTACACATTACATAAATCACTAAATTTATTTTTATATATTACATAAGTTTTTAAAAAATTAAATTGACTAAATTATTATATATTACACGTTATATATTATATAATCAAAAAACATTTATAACGCGTTACATAAGCCATTAAATTTATTCTTATTTATTATATAAGTCTTAAAAAATTAAATTGACTAAATTAATATATATTACACATTATATATTATATAATCAAAATTACACATTATATAAACTGCTAAATTTGTTCTTATATATTTTATAAGTCTTTAAAAATTTGAGCTATTTTTTTGAGTTTTTTTTTAATTTTTTTATTTTTAATTGTAGGCTTTTTTTATTTATCGAAATAATTTAGTAAAATATTTTTGACCTAATTTTTGAGTTTATTTCATATTAACATAATTATGATTTATTTTTTTATTAAATAATTACAAAAAATTCAGTTTTCAGGTTTGGTTTTTTTTTTTTTGGGGAAAACCGAACCGAACCGGTCAGTTTTTCAAAAAAAAACGAACCGGCTTTTTGTTAAAAAAAGGGGATCGAACCGAACCGAACCGGCTAGTTCAGTTTGGTTTTTCGATTTTTTTTGCCCACCCTTAATTATGGAGTTTGTACCAATATATTTTATTGTCACTTGTTGACTCTGAACTCTTTCTTTAACAACTAAAAACTTGAAGTTGATGTGCTTAAACTTCGAAGAGTTTCTGTTGTTATGGGAATACATCATTGCGGCTTTATTATCACAATAAATTTTTAATAATTTTTCAATGTACCATTAATAATACGTAGCCCCATGATAAAGTTTTACAACCATATCCCATGATGAGATCCCTCAAAATAAGCTATAAACTTGGACATTATAATGGAAGAAGCTATAAGTATTTGCTTAGCACTCTTATAAAAAATAGTTCATTTGGCCAAAATATATATAATCTCTTAAAATCTAGGCATCCAGTAAAATCGGATTTAGAATACCCCATGATTTATAATCTTTTCGATCTCTTATATGTGAGCATATAGTCTTTGTACTATATAAATGTTGCATAACGAGATTGGTTACATTCTAATGATCCACCCTAAAATTGTTTTAAATATCTGTCTAATATTTCAATAATGTACGCAATGTGTGAAAATACATATATATAAGTTATTTACGCTCAAAATGTAATGCAGTTATCGCAGTATAGATTGAGGTGTCGATCCCACGAGAAAGTTTTTGGCAAAATAGATTGGTGAAGTAAAATATTAGAGCAGTAGCAAATGAGAAAATTAATTAATTAGTTTAAATGGATGAGATAGACTTGTCTATGAATTGAGAAAAATGTCTTATGATAATTTAAGCAAGGCTTCGAGAGTCACAATTATGCTTTATAAATCTACTCTACACTTTGATTCAATGTTTATAACACAATTGAAAGTTTCACATCCCAAACAATCAATCGAAAGATATGTAAAATATAACACATTTGATAACATATGTATTTGATGTGACTAAATTCTTTACAAACATTAACACAAATTATGTTCATTTATACAAGTTATCTAAGATTGACAATATATCATTTTGATAGTATTGCAGTAAAAGATCAACTTAAATATCAAACATTTATTGTCTTTACATGTTATCCAAGATCGACAATATATCAATTGACAATATTGCAGTAAAAGATTAACATATAAAACAATGTAACCAATAACAATTATAATTCAACAAGAATCACATAAGAAAAGCTTGACTGAACATATATGAGACATGAGAATTATAACCTCTGGATTGTAGAAATTAAAATAGATAAGAGTTTAATCAAAACCAAACTTATAAATATTTGTAGCTCTTAACAACGAATCAAAGTATAGAAGTAGATTTATTACACATAAAAGTTCATCTCTTAGCCTTGCCAAGAACTCTAGCCTAGATTACAATGCATGTTAATGAGAAGAAAATAAGAGAGAATTATTTAATATTGAAAACTTCCTAAGAGTGTCCTTATATAGGCAATGAATGAAAATGTGTTAAGTGTGACATCAATCTTCAATAATTTAGGCCAATAACTCATTCACCTACTTGGAGTACGTTTTTGATAATGTAAATGACCGATGTAGCCTTTTTGGCCGACATGAAAGTTGTAGCATTTTGTCTTTTCTTTCTATAGCCACTAGGTTCATGTAAATTGGATGAGTATCCAATGAGATATGGGCAAAATTCCAAATATACATCAGATTTCGACTAACAACCCTTTTACCCACTTGTAATACAATTTGGTCTATGATAACGGCTGATTTGGACTTTACCATCAACATAACAGTTGTTGATAATTAAGTCAGTATTTTACAGCTTTAATAATTATACCAATTGGGTACGTATTTTATGAGATACGGTCCAAACACATGAGTTGGGTCAAGCAGAGCAGAAGGTTTAGCCCGATTCTATTGTATCTCAATTTTTAGCCAATAACATGTTGGATTTGGCTTTTCAACTATTCTTGAAGTTTGTGTAAGATTGAGTCATGTTTCTTCAGGTTCAAGAATTTTTTTATTTCAATTTCTACATTGAGAGTTATGTCTATTTTACCTAAACCTGTGCAAATAACATTCATTAATCATAATTTAAGGAGAACACTTTATTTCAAGCTAAAAATATAAGAAAATGCTAAAATTAGTGACATTAAATTGTGACTGAATCTTTTAAAAAATATGTATTTTTATGTGTTCATCACAGCCCCCAACTAGCTTATTGCTAGTTTCTAGCAATTCAAGCGTAAATAGAATATGTAAAACTACCTAAGCATTTCAAACAAAAAGTCAGTTCAAGATCACTGTTGCTATTATGATTTTTTCAATTATAACTTTCAAGAATTGTGTGTGTATGAACTAAGCCATAACCATCTTACCACAAACCACAACAGATATAGCCTTGAGAATTTCTCTAAGTAAAAGCCTCAACTCCATATCCTCACAGGTGTATAATTGTTTAAAAAGTTAGGATTTCTCTCATGGAGTTGGAAAACAGTTAAGCACTCAAGAAAAGTCAATTTTAAGGAGAGACATATAAACTAACATTGATCCAAAGATAAGAAAATCAATTATTCTTAACATGTACCAGCTTTAGGACTTCAATTATCTTGTAAGAATAATACCAATATAGCTTGGTGAGAAAACTATCTTACAAAAAATTTGTCTTCTAAAATTGAATGAAGACTTTATTAAATTAAATTGATTCTTTTTTTTTGTATATATATATTTGGTATTTTGCTTTCTTTTGGTTTTTTTTTCTTTGAAGAATATAAGGAAGCATTACAAAAGTTTCTCACCAAATTATATTATACACAAATGCAACCAACTTATTCCATAATTCAAATAATATCAATCTAAACAAAAATTAACCAATTCAAAGGATCAATGGAGGTTCATAAGCTGTTTTTTCAACCTTTCAACCTTTGAACTTACTCATAAAAGATATGTGAGATTAGAAAAATATATACTTAAACATGAGAATTCTCTTGGCTATATAAATTGAATCATCTATCTTACCATAAGGCTTAGCATTGTGCTCAATAATATTTTGGAAGTCATTCTTTAGTAATCTAAATAGAAACAGTGACTCAACCTAAACAATTTTGAAATCATACATAGGTAGAAAAACAAATTTCTTTATATAAGAATTACCAAGACTATAAGCAATAAACAACAATACATGAAATATAAAATAAAACAACAAAAAGTTAGTTAAAACGCGTTTCAAAAGTTAAAAATAAAATTCCTTACTTTGCCATTCTAATTTGACCTAGAATGTGTCTCAAGAGTTCAAGAATGAACTCTTTACTCTACTATTTTAATCAAATGTCGGACTATAAATTTTTTTTTGGAATGTAAAATGCAACTTATGTCTACTATCCTCCCCCAACATAAATGGAACATTATCCTCAATGTTTAAATAAAAAGAGATAAAGTATAGGATACATTACCTAAAACGCCAGTTATTCGAAAGAAACAAACCTGAGAGACACTTCAAAAATATAAACTAAACTAATGATGCTGATAAATAAATAAAACAAAGAAAAATTTACAAACAAAGTGTCAGATCCAAACTTCGCTTTTTAAGGCCCATTGACCAATCGATTCGAGTTATTGCTGGGTCAAGTTCGTAGGTAACTGCCTGTAATTTATCAATCAATTCATCTGCATCGGTAGCAGAAATCAGGATCTGTCGTACCGAATGTAAAATAAAATTATGTTCCACAGCTTGATCAAGAAAACAAAGTAAGCAATCAAAATAGTTATTAACATTCAACAAACCTATGGGTTTTCGGTGGATATTCAACTGGACCCAAGAGGCAATTTGAAAAATTTCTTCCAAGGTACCAAAACCACCTGGTAAAGCAATAAAAGCATCTGCATTGTAAAACATTCTAGCTATACGTTCATGCATGGATGAGACTCGTAATTCTTCCCATATTATTTTTCCAGTCAGGTTTTCCACGGTTAAAGCTGTAGGAATAATACCTAAAACTCGACTTCTTCCTAAATGTGCAGCTGTTGACACACACCCCATTAACCTAAGGCTACCCCCTCTATAAAGCAGATGAATTTTTCTTGCAGCTAATGCTTTTCCTAGATTGTTTGCTGCTTCTGCAAACACTTTATTTCCCCCAGGACTAGATCCACAAAATACACATATATTTCAGAATTGTTGAACTGAGGTTTCCTCAATATCTACACTCACCTTTATCTCAATATATGAAAATGAAGAAAATGAGGTGCTGTATTTATAGAGTACCAAATGATAACAATAATTGCGGTAACTCGACAGTTTGTCAGAAGAGATTTAAAAGAAAAACATAAAAATTTAAAGATAATGACCTATATGCATTATTTAACCAAAAGATTTGAATTTAAGGCATCTATATAAGTAGCTCTACTATTCATAAAATAAAATATAAAAAAATTGAATTTAAAACACATGTATTTACAAGTAGTTGTGATTATGGCTCACATCTTCCTCTGATTTTACGTCTAGTAACGGCTTAAACGCCCTTTATGGGTCGGTGATAGGCTTCCCATCCAATTTTCTTAAAAATTGGCAAACAGGGTCTTTTAGAGTCAGATTCGCGAGACTTTACCGTTGATGTTTATTTTTGAATTTATTTCATAAATCGAGAAATTCACGTTGCACAAGCCCATAGGGATACGTCTCAATATTCAATAGGATATCATCCAAAGACTCCTTACTCAGTCCATCCTTAATGAACTGAATTTTGTCTTCTCGATTTCTAGATGTAAATCTTAAAGAACGACAACTCTGGTTACAATTCCATCGAGTATATTTATGACAGACTTGTAACCTTTTTGCTCGTCGCCTTTTGGCATAAGAGCTTCTTCCAAGACCAGACATAAAAGAAACAAAATCATTTGCAGACTCACCAGATAATCGAACCTTGGCCTCAATTAACCAATGAAGATCCACAGGGATATTACTCAACATCAATAGCCTTAATCTTTCATACTGTGCTTTGTAAATCTTAAGTAGAGCATTTTGAGGCAATGAAGGAAAATATTTTTTAAGGTTGGCAAGAATGCGATCCATTTTGAAAGAAAGAAAAGAGATGAATGCACAGTTTGAAGGATAGTTTTTAGGGAATTGAGAAACTGACTTTAATAGTCACGGAGTACCGTATCTGCCACTTGACCGAAAAATAAAATCACACTGAAGAAAAAAAAAGAAGAAAAAAAAGTAAAATAAAATGTGAAAGAAAATAAAAGGAAAAATAGAAAGTCAAAAGATAAAATATAGACAAAATATAAAATATAGTACAGATAGATTGAACCTGATCAAGCATGATAGACAGGATCTACAAGAGGGATCTCGTCTAGGTACATAGAGTGGTCTGCCTTTTTCACATAGCTTTTCAGCCGTTATCCATTCACTTTGAAAGTTCACCTATTAGTGGGGTCTTCGATTTCAACAGCACCATTAGGAAAAATGTGCCTTACCATAAATGGATCAGTCCATTGAGATCTCAACTTTCCAGGGTGTAAATGCAATTGAGAATCATAAAGATAGACCCATTGATTTGGCTCAAAGTGTTTCCTTGACATTTGTTTGTCATGAGCTGCTTTTATTTTAGCTTTGTAAATTCTGGAGTTGTCATATGCGTCATTTCGTAACTCTTCTATTTTAGACAATTGTAACTTTCTCAAGAGACATGCAGCATTCAAATCAAAGTTAAGGGTTTTGACAGCCCAATAAGCTTTATGCTATAGCTCAACAGTTAAATGGCAAGCTTTCCTATAAACAAGCCAGTATGGAGACATTCCTAAGATGATTTTGTATGCAGTGCGATATGCCCATAATGCATCAGAAAGGCGTAGAGACCAATCTTTGCGATTCGGGTTAACCGTCTTTTCCAAAATTTATTTAACCTCTTTATTTGTTAGTTCGGCTTATCTATTTATCTGTGGATGGTATGCAGTAAAAATTTTGTGAAGAACACCATACCTGCGCATCAAGCTTCAAAAGAACGATTACAAAAATGTGTTCCTTGGTCACTAATGATGACACGTGGCGTACTGTACCTAGATAACACATTTGTTTTTAAGAATTTTACCACAATTGTATTATCATTAGTACGAAAAGCTACAGCCTCCACCTATTTTGATACATAGTCAACAGCTAAAATGATGTAAAAGTAGCCAAAAGATGAGGGAAAATGACCTATAAAATTGACCCCAACAATCAAATATCTCGATAACAAAAATAGGGTTAAGAGGCATCATATGTCTTTGAGATAAAACACCTAACTTTTGACATCTTTCACAGGAACGAAAAAAATTATTAGTGTCTTTGAACAAAGTAGGCCAGTAAAGACCACACTGTAAAATTTTCACAACTGTCTTCTTCATAGAAAAATAACTACCACAAGTAGCACTATGAAAAAAATTTAAGACACTAGAAACTTCACTTTCAGGAATGCAACATCTTATAATTTGGTCAGGACAGTATTTAAAAAGATATGGATCGTCCCAATAAAAATTACGTACCTCAACAAAAAACTTACGCTTATCTTGTGCACTTTAGTTAGATGGAAGTTCACCACAAATTAAATAATTTATAATATATGCATACCAAGGTATTTGGCTTATAGTAAAAAGATGTTCATCAGAAAAATCATCTCGAATGTGTGGCAAATCAGTGGAGTTAGTGAACTCAAGGCGGGATAGATGATTAGCAACAACATTTTTAACGCCTTTATTGTCTTTGATGGTTAGATTAAATTTCTGCAAAAAAAGAATCCACCTAATTAAACGGGCTTTAGCATTATTCTTAGAAAGAAGGTATTTAAGGGTTGCGTGGTCAATAAAAACAACAATAGGTGAACCAATCAAATAAGAATGAAATTTATCTAAGGCAAAAATAACAACTAGTAGTTCTTTTTCAGTAGTATTGTAATTCATCTGAGCATCATTCAAATTTCTACTAGCATAATAAACAACAAAAGGCTTTCCCTCCTTTTGTTGGCCAAGAATTGCTCCTATGGTATAATTACTTGCATCACATATAATTTCAAATGGAAGGTTCCAATCCGGTGATTGCATGATAAGAATGGTGGTGAGTTTAACAATGAGTGTCCGGAATACCTCCTCACACTCTTGTGTCCATGTAAATTCTGTATCTATTAGTAAAAGGTTACACAATGGTGTAGATATGGCAGAAAAATTTTGTATAAACCTTCTATAAAAGTTAGTGTGTCCAAGAAAAGATCGGATATCTTTTACCTTTTTGGGTGTAGGTAATTTAGAGATTAATTCAATTTTGGCATTGTCAACCTCTATCTCTCTTTCAGATATAATGTGCCCCAAAACGATTCCTGAAGATACCATGAAATGACATTTCTCCCAATTTAGCACGAGTCATTTTTCTTCACACCTACTCAAAACAACTTTCAAGTTAAGTAGGCATAAATCAAAAGAATTACCAAAAATAGTTAAATCATCCACAAAAATTCTATGCATTTTTCAACCATATCAGAGAAAATACTCAACATACAACGTTAAAAAAATAACTGGTGCATTACATAATCCAAATGGCATTTTACGAAAAGTATAAGTACCAAAAGGGCATGTAAAACTGGTTTTTTTCTTAATCTTCTATAGCTATCTTAATCTGGTAATAACCTGAATACCCATCAAGAAAGCAATAAAAAGGATGTCCAACTATACGTTCTAAAATTTGGTCGATAAAAAGCAATGGAAAATAGTCTTTCCCAGTGACTGTGTTTAATTTTCTATAATCAATGCACATTCTTCAACCACTTACTACCATAGTTGGAACATGTATCCCATTCTCATTTTTTACAACAGTAACCCCAGATTTCTTAGGAACTACTTGAATTGGACTTACGCATTGACTATAAAAAATTGGGTAGATTATACCCGCATTTAATAGTTTCAAGACCTCTTTCTTCACTACTTCTTTTATTATTGGGTTAAGTCTTCTTTGTGAGTCCTTACGAGGTTGGGTACCTTCATTTAAATGAATTCTATGAGAGTATATCAATGGAGAAATACCTTTAATATCAGCTATAGTCTAACCTAGTATAGACTTATGTTCTTTTAACAATTTTATCAAATTTTTCTCTTAGTCAGCACTAAGTTCAGAAGAAATGATGATAGGAAAGGTATCACCTGGTCCTAAAAATATGTGTTTCAAACGTTTCGGCAGTGGAGAAAGCTTAACTTGTGGTGTCTCGAGGTTTGATGGTTTTGGTCTTTCTCTCTCTCGTGGCAACTCTTCAAAGCGTGGCTGCCAAAATCGAGTCCCTTTATCATGTGAGTCAAAAATACTAAACACATTAGTTGTTACATCAGGATAATACAATTCTTCAAAATCAAAATTGAGAAGGTTTTTCAAAGAATCAGAGCCATGATTTTTATAAGTTTTCTCCGCTATAAGTATGTCTATTATATATGAATGATAGCATTCGTCTTCTTCTCGTGGTTATTTGCCTATATTGAAAATGTTCACCTCAATAGTCATATTCTCAAAAGATAATTTTATTAGACTATTTCTGCAATTAATAAGAGCGTTAGCAGTGGCAAGAAAAGGTCTCCCTAAAATAAGAGGGATTTTTGATTCAATGTTAACAACAGAATGAGTATCTAAAACAAAAAAAATCAACAAGGTAGTAAAATTTATCAATTTGCAACAAAACATCTTCTACCATTCTTCGTGGTTTCTTGATTGATCGGTCAGCTAATTGTAGGACTACAAATGTAGGTTTAATCTCACCAAGTCCCAATTGCAAGTAAATAGAATAAGGCATTAAATTTATATTTGCTCATAAGTCTAACAAAGCTTGACCAAATTTATGTGTCTCATTTTGGCAGGAGATTATGGGACATCCTGGGTCTTTATACTTGAGCGGTGTCTTTTGTTCAATCACTGCACTTATCTGTTCTGCCAAAAATACAGTTTTCTTGACATGGTGTTTTCTTTTGATAGTGCATAGATCCTTGATGACTTTGGCATAAGTTGGAACCTGCTTAATCAAATGCAACAAGGGAAGATTAATCTTAACTTGTTTCAAATGTTCCAAAATCTCACCTTGAATTTCTGAATTTTTTCCAACCGATCGAAGAGCTTGAAGAAAAGGCACTGGGATTGAAAACTTATTTTTGGGCTTTTTTTTCACTGTGGCCTTTTTTTTAATGAGGGCATCTTAACTACTCGTAGATTTGTTATTTTTAGGAGTAGGCTCACTTGTAATCTTACTACTTCGAGTAGTAATGACATTGACTTCTTTGAGATTTTGTGTATCAGAAGTGGAAGCTTGTACCATGAATTATCCTTTTGGATTGGATTGAGGTTGAGATGGAAACTTATCTCGCTCTTGTACAGTTAAGGCACTGGTCAGCTTTGTGATTTGACTCTTGATTTCCTTGTTTTCGTCTACTACATGTGCAAGAATTGTTTCAAATTTTTGATTAGTCTTACTTTGTGCCTCTATAAATGCTTGTAATGTATCATCTAAATGACTCATAGTTGGTTGTGCAACATAACACTTGGGTGCTTGTTGTTCTTGTTTCCAATGGCTGTTGGCTTATTGGTCAGATTTCTAACTGAAGTTTGGGTGGTTTCTTCAGCTAGGATTATAGGTTTCAGATTAGGGTGAATAAGGCTTCTTGTACATCCCTAGGGCATTGCATTGTTTCTCATATATCCCTCTCATCTCACTATAAGTGGGGTAATCCTGAGCTAAGTGTTTCACTTTTATCAACAGACAAAACAGATATCGTGTGACTTAACCTTAGCAACCGTGTATGTGACCCTTCTATCTTTGGTTTTCAAGGCCTCTAATTCTCTAGTTAAGATCTCTAACTGGGCTTTAAGGTTATCCTCTTCCCTAAGATGGAAAACTCCATTAGGTTGTGACCTATTTGTGCTTTCAGTAATGTAAGGTCCAATCCATGTATGGGCTTTTTGGGCTAAGTCATTAAGAAATTCTATGGTTTCCTCAGGATCTTTGTGAAGGAATTCCCCATTACACATCATCTCAACAAATTGGTGCTCTCTAATTGTGAGTCCCTCATAAAAATAACTAACCAAGCGCCAATTTTCATACCCATAGTGAGGGCACCGATTTAACAACTCTTTAAACCTTTTCCATGCTTGATATAAGGTTTCACTGTCTTTTTGAGAGAAGGAAGAACTTTGTCTTTTCAGGCCATTAGTTTTGTGTTGTGGGAAGTCTTTATTAAAAAAATACTAGGGTCATTTCTGCTCAAGTTCCTATAGACCTCGGCCTCAAAGAGTATAGCCAACTATTTGCTTTGTCTTTCAAAGAAAAAGGCAAAAATTTAAGCCTAACTGTATCTATGGCTTCAGGTTGGCTATGGAAGGTGGCAATTACCTCTTTAAATTCCCTAACATGTACATAAGGATTTTCACTATCTAGACTATGAAAAGTGGACAGAAGTTGTATCATTCCAGGTTTAAAATCTGAATGTGGTGTATTATGTGAAAATATAATGTATGATGATATGGCTGTGCGAGTAGGATGCAAGTAATCTTTTAGAGTCTTAACGGGATTTTTCTCGTGTTGGCTCATTGAGTTAGAATTATAAGATGAACTAGATGATGATTTTTCTTCCCTTACAAATTGTGGGGGTGGTTCTAGTTCTACTTCTCTCACAAATCTTTCTCGTTTATCTCTAAGTTGATGCATACATTCTAAATTTTTTGTTGATGTTGTTTTTACTCTTTTTTTTAATGAAGGAAATGCTTAAGGAAAATTAAGAAGTGAAATAAAACGCAACAAGAAATAGAAATGAGTTAGGTGGTAAGACCAACCATGAAATATAAATATAATAAATGAACAAAAGATAATAAACTGTAAAGTACGATAAAAAAAGTACAATAAATAAATAAAAAAAAGTGCAATAAATAAAAGAAAATAAAATACAAAGTACAATAAATAAATAAAAGGAAAAAAATAAAATAAAGTACAATAAATAGGAAAAAGGTACAATAAGTAAATAAATAAAAAGTTAGGCAGTAGAACCAGCCATTAAAATAAAATAAAAATACAACATATTAACTAAAGAAAATAAAGTACAATAATAAAAACTAAATACAAAAAAAGTGTAATAAATAAATAAAAGAAAATAAAGTGCAATATATAAATAAAGTACAATAAATAAATTAAAATACAATAAATAAATAAAGTACAATAAATAAAAAATAATAATAAATTAAGTTAGGCGGTAAAATCAGCCATTAAAATAATATAAAATATAACAAATTAACTAAAGAAAACAAAATAAATTAGGTGATAGAACCAACCAAGAACAATAAAATGAATTACAACAAAGGAAATAAAACTAAGATTTTAGAAAGAAAAGAAAATATACAAAGTTTTCGCTTTAGTATTTATAAACACAACCGACTTTCGTTTAGTGTGCCTTTCCGGCAGCGGTGCCAAATTTTATTTATGCTCAAAATATAATGCGGCTATCGCAGTATAGATTGAGGTGTCGATCCCACGAGGAAGATTTTGGCAAAATAGGTTGGTGAAGTAAAATATTAAAGCAATAGCAAATGAGAAAATTAATTAATTGGTTTAAATGTATGAGATAGAATTGTCTATGAATTGAGAAAAATGTCTTATGATAATTTAAGTAAGGCTTTGAGAGTCACAATTATACTTTATAAATCTACTCTACACTTTGATTCAATGTTTATAACATAATTGAAAGTTTCACATCTCAAACAATCAATTGGAAGATATGTAAAATATAACACATTTGATAACACATGTATTTGATGTGACTAAATTCTTTGCAAACATTAACACAAATCATATTCATTTATACTAGTTATCTAAGATTGACAATATATCATTTTGACAATATTGCAGTAAAAGATCAACTTGAATATCAAACATTTATTGTCTTTACATGTTATCCAAGATCGACAATATATCAATCGACAATATTGCAGTAAAAGATTAACATATAAAATAATGTAACCAATAACAATTATAATTCAACAAGAATCACATAAGAAAAGCATGACTGAACATATATGAGACATGAGAATTATAACCTCTTAATTGTAGAAAATAAAATAGATAAGAGTTTAATCAAAACCAAACTTACAAACATTTGTAGCTCTTGACAACGAATCAAAGCATAGAAGTAGATTTATTACACATAAAAGTTCATCTCTTAGCCTTGCCAAGAACTCTAGCCTAGATTACAATGCATGTTAATGAGAAGAAAATAAGAGAGAATTATTTCATATTGAAAACTTCCTAAGAGTGTCCTTATATAGGCAATGAATGGAAATGTGTTAAGTGTGACATTAATCTTCAATAATTTAGGCCAATAACTCATTCACCCACTTGCAGTACGTTTTTGATAATATAAATGACCGATGTAGCCTTTTTGGTCGACATGAAAGTTGTAGCATTTTGTTTTTTCTTTCTATATCCACTAGGTTCATGCAAATTGGATGAGTATCCAATGAGATATGGGCAAAATTTCAAAAATACATCAGATTTCGGCTAACAACCCTTTTATCCACTTGCAATACAATCTGGTCTATGATAACGGCTGATTTGGACTTTACCATCAACATAAGAGTTGTTGATAATTAAGTCCGTATTTCATAACTGCAAGAATTATATCAATTTGGTACGTATTTTGTGAGATACGGTCTAAATACGTGAGTTGGGTCAAGTAGAACTGAAGTTGTAGCCTGATTCTATTGTATCTCAATATTTGGCCCATAATCTGTTGGATTTGGCTTTTCAACTATTCTTGAAGTTTATGTAAGATTGAGTCATGTTACTCCAATTCAAGAATTTATTCATTTTAATTTCTACATTGAGAGTTATGTTCATTTTACCTAAACCTGTGCAAATAACATTTATTAATCACAATTTAAGGAGAACACTTTATTTGAAGATAAAAATACAAGAAAATGCTAAAATTAGTGACATTAAATGGTGACTGAATCTCTTAACAAATATGTATTTTTATGTATTCATTATAAGCATACATAAGGCTCCATACTACAGATGCATAAGAAAATTTCTATATCTCTTTATATTAAATCTCATTCTTGGGGCACTAACCGAGACTGAAGTTATCACCCTTAGCAATGGGCGTATCTCCTAGAGCACAATCATTTATGCTATAGCTGCTAAGCACCTTATCAATATAGTTCTTTTGTGATAAATTTAGGATACCTCGCGTGTTATCCCTATGTATTTGAATTCCTAATACAAAAGATACATCCCTAAAATCTTTCATCTTAAATTTCTTTATAGAAATCTCTTAGTTTCGTACAATAGGCCTATATCGCTGCTGGCTAGCAGTATGTCATTGACAATAAAACTAGGAATATAAACTTACTTCCATTGAACTTGTGATATACATTCATCAACTGCATTTTCTTCAAAACCAAATGAGGTAATCACTTAATGAAACTTATGATATCATTGACAGGATGCTTGCTTGAGATCGTAGATAGACTTTTTTAATTTGGAGATCATATTTTTTTGGTCTTCAGACACAAATTTTTTTGGTTATACCATATATATAATTTCCTCAATATTACTATTGAGAAATACAGTCTTTACGTCCATTTGATATAGCTCCAAATCAAAATGAGTTATAAGTGTAAAAATGATTCTAAGAGAGTCTTTCGTTGATGCTGAAGAGAAAGTCTCTTTATAATCAATACATTCCTTTTTAGTGAAACCCTTAGTAACGAGACATGTTTTATATCTTTCGATGTTGCCTTTTGAATCTCTCTTAGTATTAAATATCCATTTGCAACTAATGAGTTTCACACCTTTAGGTGACTCGACAAGATTCTAAACATTATTGTTTCTCATGGATTTTATCTCATCATTTATAGCCTCAATCCCCTTATGAGAATTAAAACTTTATTTGACTTAACTAAAATTGATTGAATCATTTCTCAATCCTATATTAAACTCATGTTCTTAGAGATAGACGTCAAAATCATTCGAAATTGCATTTCTCATTTCTCTAGTGGATTTTCTCAATGGCACTTATTTTTGAGGTTGTTGAGGTTGCTCTTAATGAATATGAGCAAAATATTTATTTTGGATTAGGAGCTCTGTATATTGTCTTGTATTTTTAGATATGCTTCTTGAATAATGTTAGAAAATGAAGTTTGAAAATTTTCAATAGCAATTATATGAAAATAAATAAATTCATTTTCAAAGACAATATCCTTAATATGCCTTATCTTCCCCAAAACTCAACATTCTTAAGAAATTTAGCATTCTCATATGAAAAAGATTTACTTGAGGGATAAAAAAACTTAAAACCCCTTGATCTTTCAAAATATCCAATAAAATAGCATCTAATTTGTCACGCCCCAGATCCAAAAGATTTGACACACGACATCACTTACATTCATTCAATAATGTGCACTCATAAATAATATCACATAAAATTTTAAACTTTAATTCAACATAGGAATCTTTAGCAAGGTATTAGTAAGTTCAACACTAAAAATCAACCCATAACCTAACATATAAACATAAACTTTTATTGACAATATTTAATCATTCATTTTAATTTCTTTCAGAATTATAGCAACTGAATTATGACTGGGACAATTAGTAAACCAGAGATACGCAGAGTTTTCTCAGAGATTAACACCCTACTACGTCACCAGTAGCAACTTTGTTACGGGAAACCCAGAATATATTTATTATAAATTCTTACTTAAAATCAATCCATAACCACACTTGGTGAAACTTAAACTAAATCCAACCACACATAATAAAATAATACAGGGACAAATTAAACATCTTATCCCACGTGTCCCCAAATGAAACACTCAGCAACCTAGCAACTTAAGAATCCCAAGGAACAACAGAAGCCTTACCAAATCTGCTAAGCACACATGTACCTTATTTACCTGAAATCGCTATAAACTATAATGAGTATAAAACTCAGTAAGCATACTAGTTTTTCATATATCAAAATTCAAATACATATGTGTACACAATGTATGTGTATGATATGCTGTGATAAATCAAAATCATAATCTTATCAAATCACATATCAGGTAAGCGCTTACACATTCTTTCAAAATATATAATAGGAAAACCATCACTCAACTACTACTTAGTAGGACTTATATATCACATATCACAGAATGAGCCAAATGTCACTCGTAGGTGACATACCGTACGAGAGGAATAGTACAAGTGAGGTTTAAATTACACATATATAATGCTCAAGCCCGAGGTAAGAGCCAAACCCTCATCCTGATTATCGGCGAGTCCTTTTACATGCACTAATACGCCACCACACGAATATGATGACTCAATTTTCCTTTAGGTACCTATAGGATCCTCTCTACATACGGAACACATAACATATACCAATTCCGAAGGAAAGGCCGCACAAAAAGGCTCCACAAATTACATAAGATGCCTACTAAGTCAACAGTGAGTTCAAGCATCCTCAAAACACAGAATGTTTCTCATGGACATATTACACTTCAAAGCTTTCTTTGTTAAACACATTTCATTTTGAAAGCCCACTTTCAAAAACACATGCTCAATGTCAATGCTCACATTCATAAACATTTGCCTTTCACATTTCATATCAAATACATTTTGGCATAATATAAACATATTTCTAAGCACATTTATAAAATCATACATAGATAATTACTATGCTTATTGTGATTTCAGTAAAAAGTCTAGTATACTTATCTCTTAGCATTTTCAGCTACAAGGCTTAAATCTCCTTAACCTATCAATGGAGATTAATCCTTTCATAAGCCTCACAATTCACACAAAATACTTTAAATAGCTTACAAAATTATACACAATGCATTTATCACATCAAATTGGTCTAAATACTTGGTTTCTCAAAACCTGTCATTCTGACCACTTACACTTAACAAAATTTTCTAATACATCAAATGATGTCCAATTACTCCAAAATCAGAATATATCATTCTTGACTCGTATATCCTTCTTATATATGAATAGTATATCAAAATTCCTACACAATCCATTCCATACATACCATCGAATTCAAACTACTAACCTGACAGGATCAAGATATTTACTGAACAATATTCAATCTCCCAATTGTTATAAAATCATATACTAACTCACAAATTATAAAACTACACAGAATTACTCATAACACATATCTAAATCTATGATAAATATTTCACTTCAAAATCACTACCAAAAGTATTTTAAAACTATTTTATTCCATAACTTTAAAATTTTGTTAATCAAATACTGCAATGAGCTAACACTCTTTAGAAAATCATAACAATTTAACCACATTGATCTAAATTCTCAATTTTGAGTATATCATATTAAACATATAAAATTATCATATTCCATAAATTCGTAATTATTTAAGATCATTAAGTAGATCAAAAATTATTTGTCACTGTATTATACTGTTAACACAGGAAATTGTCAAAATTTCAAGGCCATTTTGGTAAATTCACTACAAATTCAATTTCTGAAATTTTCAATCGATTCAAAGTCTCAAATGATTCTAAACATATCTAATTTCATATAATCAAAATTCAATACCAGAATCGAATCATAACAATTTATAAAATATCTAGATCAAGAGACTATCAAATAGAAATTCTGCAATTCATCATGATTTATCAAGCTCTCTACATAGATCATCATTAATTCTCACAATATCTTACGAAATACACATCAAATACTCAATTGTAAATATTTCCAGAAATCAAAATTTAAATGAGTTAACTAATTTAACACCAAGAAACAAAGAAAAGGTTATAATATACCTCTTAAAGCTTAAATTCCAACTTTCTTCTTTTTTTTTTTTTTCTTTTTCTTCTCTTTCTCTCCCCTTTATTTCTCTCTTTTCTCACTCTAAAAGAGGTAGCTCGACCAAAATGAGAGAATTAGGGTTTCAAAAGTGTATTTTTTTTATATTAAGAGGCTAATTTTTGGTATTTATGAATTTGTCCCCAAAACTTTCAAAGTATTACAATTTGATCCCTAAAATAAATCTAAAGTCTTGCAAATAAACCCAATGCTAATAGTATATCCTTAACCTATACAAACACTACTAATAATAATACATAAATCAAGCATCACCCGCATACAAATAAAATATGTATATTTATATAAATATATATATACATACTTATTCTTACCGGTTGTGGATACTGATTACTACATAATTGTTCTTGAGTCCAATTTCTTTTTATTAGGCTTGTATTGGTTAGCCTTAGCTGGATAACTCCAAACATACAAGTGCCTAATACTAAGCATTTTGTCACACCATTACTCGTACGAGGTTTTAGATACTGCTTTACTTGAAACTCTATTAAAGATATAAACTGTAATTTTTAATGATTTTCCTTAGAGTGATTCAAGTAAAGAAGAACGATTAATCATACTTCTCATTATTCTTTAGGTGTTCAATTTCTTCTCTTAGTAACAACATTCATGCTTGGTTTCTTACGCATTATGTATTATGGGATGATGCCACACTTTTTTGAAAATTTAGCAAAGAAAAGGTAATGGACATTGTTCACCTGATCTGTCATATCTTTTATGCTATTCACCACTACGGTCAGATTTGATAGCTTTAAGTTTCTTGCAAAGTTGATTTTTAACTTCAATTTTGAAAATATTATACATATCCAGAATTAGGACTTCTCATAAATCAATTAAGGGTACCAAAGACAAGAATAGTCGTTAATGAACGTAATAAAATACTATTGGCCATTCCATACAACTGTAGGGAATGATCCATAAATATCAGTATTATTTTAAGACATTATTACTCTTGTTGGCACTTAATTTTTTTTATTTTTTTATTTTTCTTTAATACATTTAATACAGATTTTAAAATTTGTTAAATTAAGAGAATCAAGAATTCCATCTGACACAAGTCCTTTTTTATTATCTATTGATAAATATGTCCTAAATGCTTGTGCCATAACATAACAGAATTCTCATCAATTAATTTTTATTTTATACTATATTTATTAACATGCAAGGATTCATTAAAAGAGGCATAAGTATTTAATTTATAAAGATTATCAATAAGAGAACTAGTGCTAATAAGATTTGAATTTTGAAAGAGACAAACTTATTGTTTCTGAATGAACAATAATATCTTGATTTGTCTAAACTAGAAATAGAAAATATGTTCTGTCTAAATAACGGTACATAATAAGTCTCATCTAAATTTAAATAATATTTAGTTTCTAATTATAATCTAAACAATCCTATTGCCTCTAGAAGAGCTGTATTATCATCTCCCACTTAGATGCATATTTCAGCATCAATTGAAAATTAGCTCTTAAGACTACCTTGAATAGACACACTTATGTGAGTAGTTGCACTTGTATTTATCCACTAAGTATTTTTAGGTATAAAAGCTAAATTAACTTTTAAACAAATAAAGTTGAGAAATGTATCTTTCTTAACACGCTATTTGGCGTATTTAGGACAATCATTCTTTATATAACTAGCCTTTTTGCAGAAGAAACAAGTAATGATCGGATTTTGTTTCTTTTGCACCTCATTATGTGAAGTCTCAATTGCAGTTTTCTTTCCTTTATTCCTTTTTCTTTTCATATTTGGTAACCTTATACTGAGAATTACTTGGTAAGTGAACATTTTCAGTCTTTTCTCGCTTTAATTTGTCTTCTTATTGTACACAATGTGAAATGGGCTCATTAAGAGTCTATTTAACCTTTTGTGTGTTGTAACTTCCTTTAAGTTAACTGTAGTGTGTAGGAAAAAATATCAAAACTAGATGCACTAGTAAGTCATTAGATAGCTCTACCTTTAGTGCCTTTAGTAGTAAAGCGAGATTAAACATTTTACGATGTATTCCTTATACTTTATTTGCCATTATACCTTATTGTAACAAGGTTAGCTAGTAGCATACTTGTTTCAGCCTTTTTATTTTTGGCAAAGCATTGTTCAATTTTCTCAAGAAATGTTTTAGCATTTTCTTTCTAAAACATAATGCTGTAAATATGTAAATAAAATTTATATTGACAGATATAGTAGAAATAGATAAAAATTACAGAGAATACATAATAAAACAATAAGCTCACAATCATGTCATTATTATAAACATATACAATCATGACATTAATAAACATATAAAGGTGAACCCCATCATAAAAATAGCACAACATTGATATTTAGTCTTTGGATAGAAATATCAACTGTAAGTGGTACTCTCAATCCAGTAATCAAATGTTGATAATAAATTTTGTTAACAATAAGCCTTTCTTTGAACCGATTTATTGCATTTATGGAAAACTTGATAATTATCATACATTTATTATCGCAAATATGTCTATTATTTGGCCAAAAAATAATCTTTCTTTGGGCCGATTAATTTTTGCATAAATAATAAACATATTTATCTTAATATCCTAAAATAAAGAATCTACATAACAGAGGTTACTTTAGCAACATGTTATTTCAATCAATATATTTTGAAATATAAGACAAGTAGTGCAAAGAAAAAATAACCGAATGCCCATAAATAAAAAATTAAGTTTTTATTATGCACTGGAGTGGCGCATGACACCAAGGCTGTTATGGTTACCATGCTGCTAATGGTTTAAAATAGGGTCAATGATTGTCAGTTCAAATTCAAATTGGTTAAATTTTGAGTTGGATCTCCATGAATCGGGTCTGACAGACCTAATTCTTCTAAAACTAACTGAAAACTCTTAAATTTGACTCTAAATTTGCTAAATTTGAATTTACAAATACTCAAAAATAGATCACAAATAAATTTGGGTCAAAATTAGGACCTATTAAAAATTTCTCAAAATTTTTAGGCTGAAACATAATTATACAAAGTTAGAGGGGGTTGAGTAAGAAAATTCAATTACATTGGGACCTGTTTAAAAATATTGCAAATTTTTATAATCAAACTATAATTATTCAAAAATTTAAGAGGTTGTATGAAAATAGCCAGTGGGCTTATTTGATAAGTTTCTAAACTTTTATAGTAAGAATATAATTAAAAAAATACTTAAAGGGATCTAAATGATATTTATCAAATAATTTTCTCCGCCCATCTTTTTTTTAATAATAAATATAAACATAACAAAACAAAATTTTAACTTGTTAAAAAAATGCCAAAAACATCGAATTAAAGTCGAATTTTAATATTTTTTGTCCTTAATTCTTCAAATCAATGATCCTTGATCATATTTAAACCTCAAATCACAATGAAAATTATAAACTTAATATTTTTTCTCAACAAAATCATAAAAAATTTATATATATAATATCTTTACCCTAAATAATCATGTGGGAAAGATATTCAAAACATGATTATATATATTAGCAATCCTAATAATTTAATTTGATTTCTATTCTAATATCACTTGTTCGACATAACCATAAATTAGATTCATATCCATATGAATATAACCAAAGATCTATTATGTTAGATTATTAGGATAGGATGTTGAGAAAAACATACATGAGGAATCTATGGTAATTAAAACTTGAAAATTAGCAGTCTTGAGTAAGAACTAAGAGTATAATAGTATTCCACAATCAAATTTATGTAGACTCGCTGAATTTTTCTCTGTGTGATAGAAAAAAGAGGAAAAGAGCTTTACGTAAATTGATTTGACTTGGGAACCATAACCTTAAAAAATATATTTATATATTATGTTAAATTATGACCCATCACTTATAATCTAATTAATATTAAATTTTTATACATAACAAACTCATATTAAATTAGATGTCTTTAAAGTCTAATAAAATATAATTTAAATAAATTACTTAAATTAATTATTATTTAAAATAATTTCTAATATATAATTTATATTAATATGTGAATCACTTTAAAAAAAAATAATAAACTTAACAAGAATGTCCATAAAAATTAAAGAGAGAACACATTTTCAAATATTTTGTGACAACTTATTAACATCAGTATAGCAAGAACTTCTAATGGCAATACATTTACGATATACCCGAAAAAGCACTTTTAATCATCCACATGAAACTTGGAATCTCTATATCTCAAAAGCTCCAAAGCCGTACAAGATTGATCAAATCCTAAACCCACGTACAAAGATTTACACAGGCATGAACATCATTACCATCTTGTTAATAGTTGATTACTACTAATATATTAATGCCATGAAAATTAAAAGACATAACTTTAGTAAATGGAGCCATACTTTCTCTCCATGTGTCGAAATCTCGTTCGTGGTACTATAAAAAGAATTCATGAACTTATCTTCCTAATTAATTTTGTATTATACATGAGAATTAAAGAAGGAAAAAGGAATGCAAGCACAGCATTGAACTGAGAGTAAGAGCAAAGCATTGCAACAAGTGCTAACCATTCATCTTTCTATGGGAAGGCATTGTAGAACAGCATTGAAGTGAGAGCAAATACTGAGAAATGAGTGCTTTCAGATTATACTTAGAGCAAAGGCTATTTATACTTAAAAATTTACAATATATAACCCAAAAAAAAAAAAAAATACACCATACAATTGACTGTGTGCGTAACTGGTAATCTCACCCAAAAATCAGTGGTCCAATCAGTAATTTCCTTTGTTCTGTAAAAGAGGTCCTGGAGCTCGAATTTTACTGTTCTTATAATTTTAATCAGTAAAATATATTTTCTTATTAATGAAGAAAACTTGAACCGACTTAGTAACAAGAAACACTCATTTCTAGGGGCAATCACAAGCATTAAGTTGGATGACTCGCCCTCGCGTTCTAAACTCTTCAACACTAAACTACTTTTAGTTTATTATATGATGTGATTTAGAAGTTCTATGCATAATCACTTGCTATGTTCCAGCCCAGCTCTTAATTTGATGCTCATGGTTCTCTTTGGGAATTATGTTCATTTTGTGATTCACCATCACCTCCCTCCAATAAATAATTTTCTAGTTTTGACTAGTTAATAACTTTAAACCATGTCTCTACTTGGAGGGTAATTAAAGGTCACGTATTTATGGAAGTTTCTTCATCTCTTCCTAAATTAATCACTATTATATGAAGTGCTATAAGCAGTAATAGCTAATTCAAGTTGTCAATGCAAAACCCCATTGTTTTCTTTTGGTGGGAAAATGAATAAGATTCTACATAGTATTTTACTTAAAAAGAAAATTTTGTAACCCAATGTAGCAATTAAAGCTGATGATCACCCGAAAGATTCCATGACCAAATCTTCACTTATTTTATTTTGAGTTTTTTTGGTTTAGAAGAGAGAGGGAAAGAAAAGATTTGCCTAAACGCTTCTAATGGTATCCAAGGAAAACATATCCCCTTGTTAATATTATAACATTCTTTTACTAATTTAATTTGCAATTTACACTTAGAAGACCGAATCTCTGTTCCTCTGACTGAGACCTTTATAAGATTTGACCCTATCATCTAAATACATATCTTTCCAGCCAAGCAACTCCATTTGTTAGCGAAAATATGTTTAAAAATACCCGCTTATACCCAATATTAAACAACCCATTTAAGCTTCAAAGCATGATTTTCATGAAAACTTGACCTTTGTATTTATTTTTTAAAATGCTATAGGGTTATAAGATAGGTCTTCTAAACTAATCAGACAAGCTAGCCAGCTGTAGATATATGTTAATATTTCATTATAAAATGAGAAAGCTGCTCTAATTTTCACGATGTTTGTAGTCACGCAACTTTTCTTTGTGGCATTTAGAATTCATGATATTGGTGTAGAAAGCCCTAGATAGTTCATTAAACATTATAAACTTAAGTGATTTTAGTCCATTAAATATGATAAACTTAAGTAATTTTCCAAAAAATATTCTGTATTTACATGTATCTACATATAATTGCATGCATGAGCATGGCATCATACACACAGATGCATTCTGTTCAAATAGCATTGTACAACTCGAGGCCAATTGGTCCTCTTCAAGTACAACCCATGAAACCAAATTCAAATTGAGAATATTGTTTTCAGTTTTTTATTTGATATATTTGCTTATTTATTTATTTTTATTTTCAAGTTTTTAAGTTTTATATTCATATATTTCCGTCAGTTCCCAGAAGAAATATAGTTTATGTAGGTGGGTGTCGGAACCCTAGCTTTGACTTGTTTTGAACTCTCTCTATAAAGCTCATATTAGGTCTTCAAAGTTCTCTCTCTTGAGTTCAATGAACAACGAACACACTCAAACAAAAGGAAGATTTACAACAAAGATGGTGGACAAAAGGGTTTTAAGCTTGGTGCTAGGCCTTCTCTTTGTTATGCACGAGATATGGGATTGCTCTTTTGCACTTGCTCAAGGTAGAACATGCTTTCTTCTCCATTAATTATTTTGTAACATGAAATTACAGATTGAGCTTATTGTCTTTATTATTTTACCTCTTTTTTAGATGAAGCAACAGTTAGAAATGGGCTTGCGGCAAGTAATCAAGAATATGCTGTGTCTACTCGAAAGGTAGGCTAAGCTTGTTGCGTCGATTATGATTGTTTATCGCATAACTTAAATCATTAATTGTATAGTCATTCAATTATACTTGATTTTGGTTACCTAATAACACAAACATGCGCAGGAACTTATTGATCATGGCGTTACCGGCATCAGCATGAGGAAATTATGGCTTCAAGGAAGGAAAATGGCTGCACATATGCTTTGGAAAGAATATGAGAGAGATCTAAATGGGAATATGGAAAGAGGGACTTCGAAGATTTCAGGTGCAAACCGTTCTCATGGAAAATTTGACTTTGAAGGGAGAGGAGATTATGTGTAAAAGGAAAAATTGATGCTAAGAGTAGTACTCATAAGTTGAATAATGCAGCTGGTTTTGTAGCTTTCAGTTCTGATTATCATGGGCCTAACCGTCATCCTCCTAAACATAACTGATTGATCACAAGCAATGGAACCCTCTGGGATCGCTTTGTCTGCCCTAATTAGCCTTAGCTAGTTAGTGTTGTAGGGGAGCTAGGAAAATATGTATCAATATTTCTGTATTTGAAAAACTTTTTGTTTGTGTATAAAATGGATTTTCCTACGCTTGAGCTACTTGAGATATTGTGTTATTGTTACTTTGTCTCGATGCAATCCTCCACTTTTACATGGGAAGTCTATTTCTGAGTTAAATAAACAAATTTAGGAGATATGTGGGTTGTGCATAGGAGAGGATAAATAAGTAATGGTTCATCATAGATGTTTGTTCTTTTAATGCAGGAAAGAGCAGTGAAGCTTCGAAGCAGTCTCTTGAAAGATTTGATCACCATCAAGATGACGATCAGGTGATCCTCTTCTCTCTATCTCCTGCGCTCACACATGTAAAGGCAAAGCATATATATATATATATATATATATATATGAAACCCAGACTTTATATCAACTGGCACATTTGTAAAGGGTGATATGTTTTTCTTTTATATATACAGTTTTGAAAATTCAACCAAAAAATCCTAACCTTTAAGGGCTCTTTTTCTTTCAAAAATCAACACAATTCACAACCTATCTTTTATTTACTAACATTTTAACATTGCTTTAATTTATGTTCAAACAACAGAATAAGAATAGGATCAACATGTTGGACCAGAAGACATTGAAACCTGCAAGCTTGGGAATACCTAGGAATAAGCCATCTGTGTCTCTCTCTCGTCCCAATAAGCAAATGCAACCTCAAGATTCCAAGACAGTGAAGACTACAGCCAGCTTGGAAAGCTCTTCAATGTCTTACACTAGAGCCTCCCAAGAACCGGCTCATCATGATATTGATGATGATGATGATCGGAGAGCTGTTGAAACTCAAAGGCTTCTTGTGGCGACTAAAGAGATCGAGATCCTGATGGAGAAGGATTACATGGGAATGTCTAAGCCTCGCCGCAAGCCTCCGATCAACAATAATGAGCCTCGGCACTGAACCTTTGTTTTGCCACAAGCCCTTTATAGTCTTCAGTAATTATGTTTTATGTAGCTAGCAAGACTCACAATTTTGCCTAATAGGAAGTGAAGTTCCCTCAATCAATATAGCTAGGATAAGTAACTCATTTTTTTTTGGTTTTTTTTTTTTTTTTTGTTGAGCCATCAAGGCATGCATAGGAGGATATGTTGTTTGTTCCTGTAAGAAAGACACTTAGGATCATAGGAATATAGAAGTTGTGTACGTTAAGTTTGCCTTCATAAGCTTTTATAGTGATATGTCCTTTGTTTTGCCACCATGTCAATGGTCTAAATTTGATGCATCTTTTTGTAGCATCAAAAGCGGCATACAAATTAATAAAATTAATGAAGACAAAGCAGAACAAAAAAAACTATTCTAATTACCTTAGGAAACTTCATTTTCAATTTTGGTAATCAATCTATATGCGAATAATCAAAATTATATCTGAAAGAGTTTTGCTATGTAATTATACTTAGACAACACATTTTTCATAAAAGGATTTATAGTCGATTGATTGATTGCTATTGGTATTAGTGATTTAACAATTATATATGGATATGGATTAAGATGGATACCAAGTGGAGAGTCATTTATAAATTAGGTACGTGTTGGACGTATAGGGGAAGAGCAAGACGGAGATTTAGAAGCAAGGAGGATAACAAAAATGCGGAAGACCAATTGTAGGCCTCAGCACCATGGTGTCGGAGGGTAGTAGCCCCAACATCACAGCACTGGCTAAGTAGCGTCGTGACGTCGGGTTTGTCGCATTTGGCACCACAGCACTCCGTTTCGAGAAGTTCGTTTTGGTTTACATTTCTTCTTTGAGGAGGTTTCAGACTCTTAAACGCATAAACTCTTATTCAAATTAGATTTATGATTTTTATAGACGTTTTACTTACTATATAAACCATTGTAAATCCTTTAGATACAATTAAGCATTAAAAAAGAGACTTTAAGAGAGATTAAAGAACCAGGTAGACATTAAGTGCTTGTATACATTAGGGTGCAACCATTGTTGGGTGTTTATTGTTCTTGCAAGAATGAAGGTACGTCACATAAATTCATTTGAGAGTTCTTTGTTTTTTGTTTCTTGTAAAATTCTATAAAAGAGTTAATAAGAGAGGTTAAGATCTCTAGATCTATCGTGGATGTAGACTTTTACTGAATCACGTAAATTAATTGTGCTGTATTTTTATTAATTTGTTTTTTATATTCTTGATATTATATTTATTTGCAATTATACGTTTCCATTGTAAAGAGGCATTAGGACAAAAGGTTAATCTCAACTATAGATTGACGCTAAACTTAATTCCTCCATTGAAGGAGAGGATTTCCTTCAACAATTGCCTTTTTTGAAATTTGAGTCTCACTTTTAGAAAATAGTTTTTAAAGAGATCAAAGTAACTCGGCATATGTAAGCCATGCATATCTTCACAGCTTTGTGAATTCCTTTAAATTGAAAGGAATGCAAACCGATTTATCATTGATACAACATGATGCTAAGATTGAATTTACAACTTCAATAAGATGAAAACCATCCCAAAAATAGTGTTTATCTGGAATACTGCATGGTTTAAGAAATGGAATGCATTCTAAAGTCCCATTAAACCAAGCGGTGCAACATGGATTGCTTACACACATTAAACCTGCAAAAGTTTTCATGATAAACAAGAAAATTTAGGGCATTTTATGATAATAATAAATTAAAACTTGATATCTTAATATAGGAGATGGCTATGAGATTGAAAACACTGAAACATGTTTTGGATCATTAGTAATAAAATGTAGACGAAAAGTATTATGTGATTTTAAGATATCAAAATGAATATAATTAATATACGAAACTTTGGTGATACTCTTAAAACTTACCATACTTGTATGGATTTAGAATTGCATCACAGCGAATCCAATGAGCATGACCATTAATAAAGGTAGAGCAGGAAGGGGATTTAAACTCGGTAGATGTACTACTAGTAAAGTTTTTTTAATTATAAAACCGTTAATACAAGTGCATGTTATTATAATAAGTTATATATGATAAAGGAAATCAAAATATTTAGTTATAATTTAAATTTATTTGTTTTAGAAATTATTCTTTTTGAGTTATTAATTTATTAAGCTTATTTCTCTTTATATGTTTATATTTTTTTTTATTTTGATTTATTCTAATAAAATTTATTTCTCTTTTAAGTTTACCTTTTTTCTTTTTTGGTTTATTGTAAACTCTATATATACTTAAGCATTCGTCAATGAAAACACAATAAGCAATACAATATTTTTCATTCTCTCTAAATCTCTCATGGTAGTAGAGCATCTCTTAAGTTAATCTTTTGTCTCCACCAAGCCGCAGCTACGTGCGCCAAGTAAGAGCTGCTGCACAGTAACCAAATAAGTTAATGATTAATTTTTTCTTTTGTTTTTGTTTAAATTTTTTTTTAAATTTTAAGCATTAGTCAATTTCTTAATATCATATTCAATTCTCTTCCATCAATACGTTCCTTCCTTCCGTAAACAGTGTGCCTATATAGTAACCATAAATAGTACCCTATGAACAGTGTGCATAAATAATGTCGTGAACAGTATCATTGCTTACTCTTCACAATACGCAAGAACAAATCAATACTTTATCATCTTTGATACCAGTAATTCCTTCTAAAAAGAAAAGAAAAAAAGAAGTGAACAATATGCTACTTATTCATCACAAACGCAAGAACCCAACCAACACTTTATCATCTTTAACACCAATAATTTCTTCTAAAGAAAGTGACATAACTTCTCCTTATCTTTGTAGGTTACTTTTATTCTGCTATAAGATTAAACTCTTGTAAACTATCTCTCTTTTCTTTTATTTTATTATAGGATTAAACTTCTATAAACTATCTCTCTCACCTTTCATTTCTAAACGGGTCTTTTATTTCTGTTTTATTTAAAGGTTAACCCCTTCAATTCCTAAATACGACTTTTACTTTTCTACTTTATTTAAGGGTTACCTTTTCTATTCCCAAATGGGTTAACTATTCGTGAAATTATACACAAAAAATTGAAAGTGCATGAGTCGTGAGCAAGTAATAAATTATTGAGTATAAATATCGTTCTTACGAGAATTGATCTTTCAAATTTATGCTAAGTACTATAGGTTTTTGCAACTTGATTTTATCTAGGCGACTTGATTTAATTGCAGTAACTAAAAAAAATTAAACTAACAACCTAAATTAAGCGATTAACAACACAACAATTAAAAATGATAATCTTGTGAAATGGCGAATTTATAATAAATGAGATCTTATAGTATTGATTTCACTCTATTTTTTCAATGATCTTTCTATTTAGTAATTTTGTCTAATTCATTAATCAAGGAATTAAGACTAATCTCATTACCTTTCCCAGGTGTCAAATGAGATATTATGCATATATATTCAAGTTGATATCCCTATCTAACTTATTTACCTATATATGCATTACACAACCTTTAAATTGATTACCCAATGATTAATCTCATTATCTCTCCCGAGTGTCAAATGAGATCTTAGGCATAATGCCACGCCTTAGGTGTTCCTACACTTTTTTTGGAACACTTGGTGTGCGCAACATGCAATCATTGAGTAAACCTTGGTGATTACTCAAGTGTTGTTAACCTCTTAACTCAATAACAACCTAAGACTATGTTTCCCAAACACCAGATCTATAAATGATTAGTAAATTGTCTCAAAAATTTCTTATGACTACAAGTCTCAAAGAAATTTTAAATATTATAATAGTTCAACATGTTAATCCAATACTTATTTTACTCCACAGTGACCTACTTAGTGTGTGTGTGTGTGTATAGCTAAAATCATTAGTCACATGCACTAGGATTAGTTTATGCACATAAAACAATGACACGTGTCTATGAGTTTTTACTTATTTAACACTCTATAGGCTTTTTTTTTTTTGCATCACTTTATACTAAGGTAGGCACACAAATAATCAATGATCAAATAAGATTTTATCTAGCTTGTAATTTATGACCGGGTGAGGGTAGGATAAAATGAATCAATTTCAGCTTAACTCACACTATAATACATATTTCTTTAGAGATTACTTAAACCGAACCATTTATTTTTCACCCGATTTTCCCTAATCCTATTTATTTGATTCCCTTACTATTTTGTTATTCATCTTTTTTCTTTTTCTAAGTTAGGGGTATTGCAAACTCAACCTATACAATATTTTTTATTTTTTGATATTTTTTAAACATATATAAGTCACTATACCCCCAAACTTAATCTTTATAATATTAGAACAACCAAAATCTATAACCAAACACATAACCATTCTTTATTTTACTCCTTCATTTTCAAAAGTCCACATAACTCTCTAAAAAGAGTATTATGCCTATGGTGTGATGGATACTATGATGGATAATTAAATTAAAGGCTAAGGTATTGGTGTGGTTAGCAAAGAAATATGGTTATTAGGCTCAACGGGGATAACTAGAGGTAAAAATATACAAAGGTTGGCTTGAAAGACTCAATTGATCCAAAGATAATCTAAAATCATATTCTAGATTACGTATGCTGATAGTCTAAAATCATATTCTAGATTATGTATGCCCTAGGATTTCGCTTTGAGTACTCAAACAAGTTATAGCATATTTTTGAGACCCTAAGTATTCTTGCTTTGTATAAACATCCTCTAAGTTAGCACAATAACTACATGATCATAATGACATGCTCAAAAGATTAAGTGGTCATAAAATGAAGTTGAACTTGTCTTAGATTACTAAGTAAACAATCACAACAATTATTATTTTTAAAAGAAAGTAGCATTTGAAATCATGTTTTTATTTCATATCATTGACTACTAATCATTTAACTAACCTGCAACTAAGGACCAAAAAAATTAAATCTGCATGCAAAACAAAACAACTAAAAACAACATTCGTAACGAGTAAGCATGATAAAAAAGGTAAATAAACATCGATAAGTGTTTTCATTCCCTAAACTTAAATTCGACATTGTCTCTAATGAAAAAAAAATAAAAAAATGATGTTAGAAAACTCCTATAGTAGATGAAGGCTTAGCATGGTGGTGTTCAAAACTTGAGGCCAAAATTGTTGATGATTTGTTGTCCAAAGACTTCAAGGGATGCCTCCCAAAACTTGATACTTGAATCCCATTTTTTATTCTCGATGTTAGATTTGTTTTTTTTAAGGTGGAATTCTTAGGTAATTTGGTGTTTGGAGTGTTTCGATTTGAGTGAGGGAAGCAACGAAATGTTTAAAGATGGTTAAAGGGAAGTGGGGGAGTGTTTTAAAAAGAGAAATCAAATGATACCACGACTTCGAATAAGTGAGATTGTGATGCCACAACCTATAATTTTAGGCGTCTAATTTCTAGGTGTTGGGGTTGTAGGGCAGAATAGTGGCGCAGCAGTGCACTGTTCATAGTTACTATTTACTATGAGTATTTTGGTCCCATTTTTATTATTTTGTGCGTTGTTCTCGAATTTTTTAAATTCCAAACAGCTCTTTTAACTTGAAACCTATAAAACGGCATTAACACACATAAAAAAAACATATATTCTTTTTTAAATTGAGCAATGACTAAGTTTAGGAGTTTAAAATAATAGATATAAAATACACTCATTATTGACCCCTTTTCATTCTTAAACGTGACTTTTATTTTCTACTTTATTTTTATGGTTAACTCCCTTCCATTCTTAAATGGATCTTTTATTTATATTTTATTTTTATTCCTAAACAGCTTTTCATTTTCTATTTTATTTTAAGAGTTCCTCCTTCAATTCACAAAAAGTTTTTTTTTTCTTTCTAATACTTCTTCTTCTTTTAATTTCAAAATTCTTCAAACTCAACAATTTGAATTAGTCTCTGACTTCATTTCCCCATCGATTACTGTTCAATGATTTCTTTTGGATTACTGTTCAATGAAGGAGAATCACCAAAGATATAAAATTCTTATTTATCTTTTAATAGTTTATTACCCACTAGGTCAAAACAACAACAATAACTATTTGCTCCTGTCAAGCAATAAGTGTTTCAACCTTTCTTAATAGTCTCTATCACAACTAGTGTAGATGCCACAATGCCCTTTCTTTACATCACAGTTGTTGTGTCACTGCATACTCTAGCAATATCAAAGCCCTCACTTTCTGGCACTTAGTTTCTCCTCTTAAAAAATAAAGTTGAACTCTCCTCTTGGAGCTTCATTTTGCAGAGGCATGATAAAGAAAATCAAGAGATTTAGTTTAATTTAAATTTATTTATTTTAAAAATTACTCTTTTTAACTCTATTAAGTCTATTTTTCTTTTTTCTATTTTGATATATTCCTACCTGTTTTGGTTTATTCCTATTATATTTATTTCTCTTTTAGATTTGCCTTTTTTCTATTTTGGTTTATTGTAAACTCTAAAAATACTCAAGTATTCATCAATGAGAACACAACAAACAATGTAAAAAATTTTCTTCTCTCTAAATCTCTACAATATCTCTAATGTGAACTTCCATATCTTTTAAAATACAAATGTAAAATTTGTTGTACAGAAAGTTAAACTCTCTATACAAAGAATTTAACTCTTTTTATGGAGAGTTCACGCCCTTATTTTAATAAACGTAAACTTTCATACTTCAAAATTTTTAGAGAATATTTATTTAAGAAATGATTTAATAGAGAATCTTATTCTAATTATGGTGATCGATGTTAAAACATGACACTACCTCCTTAATTTACAATTTTAATACTATTCACGAAGAGTTACAAAATTAAATCAAATAAAATGAAAAGCCACAAAATCACCCTCATCAATTGCTTAATATAAGCAACATTGCCTACTAAATTATTTCTCTACACGAGAAATATATATTGATTGTAAGATGAGAGCGAAAAAATAACCTTACACTAGTGGGAGAGCTTATGCATGAGGTGTTGAGCAAATAGAAGAGGAGTGTAATGTTGGCTTGTATAGAATAAATAGGTTTGAAGATAGTTATTAATGTAGTTGTTGTTGGGTTTTATTATTTTTTACTTGGGCTCACATAAAAACTGCTAACCCTCCGTACTAATTGTTATAGATTCTTCTGGTGAACTTTCTTAACATGTATTCTAATAATTTGACATAATAAATTTAGAATTATATTACGTAAGTATTAATTATGTTTATAATTATGTCTAATAGTCAATACTTCTAATGGAGATTATGAATGTGGACTTTGATAAATAATTTGAATACTCTTCTAAGCTTTTAAATTGTCTTTGCAGCAATTTAACAGTCTTTTCCAACAAACACACTTGTTCTTCTAAATCCAAGCATTTGCCTAGCAAATACTTTTAAGATAAAAATTAAATGAAGAATTTTAAGGGTAAAATATCTTCCACAAGAAGAGAGAAAAGAACATAAAAAATAATAATGTTAGGCTTTTCAATTTTATCCCAAAATTGGAATCCTACATCCAAATTTTATCCCAAAAGGATCCCAAATAATGTGGCAGCTTACTTGTCATTACCCACGTTGACAAATTATTTTATCAATATAGAAGAAATTCAAATTAAACTCCTTAACTTTATTAATTTATATTTTGATTCTTTTCAAATTCTTAGAACACGGTTTGTATTCTTTTATATTTTAATAACTGTTTCTCTTTGACCTTTTGAATCTTTAGCACTTTCTAGACAATCTTCTACTTTTCCACCAAAAAGGCTCATATGATCCTCCTCTTCACAGCACTTCCATATAATAGATCAACATAGGCGTGATTAACACAATTAAAATAATTTTATAGTTTCAATGACAGAGATGAAAGAGTTCGAATCAAAAGAATTAGAAGATTGTGTGCTTAGAAAGACATCTATTGAGGTAAATTTCTTCATTTTTTAATATTGTTTATGAGCGTGCTTTAAGAATTTCAAATTTATGATGTTTGCTAATATATTTTAGTCAAGAAATCTATTTCATTCACATCAGGGTGATTGTGAAAATGAAGTAGAAAAGACAACATATATTATAGAAGAAGTAGATAAGCCTAGATTAGGAATAATTTTTGACAGAAACAAAGTCTTACTTTGAATACTACAAAGTCTATGAAAAAAAAAATAAGGGTATGAAATTATTAAGGGAACCTCATCCAAAGGATAAAATGGGGAAGTGCACTATGTGCATGACTTGTTCACATAATATCAAGTCAAAATCAAATTCAAGTAATGCATTTAGATTGCATCCCATAACAAAAATGAATTGCAAGGCTAAACTTCATGCAACAATATACGTTGATGAAACGTTACAAGTAAGTTCTGCTGTGTATGGTCATAATCATGAATTTAGTACACCAAACAAAGCTCGATTTTTTAAAAGCTATAGAATATTGAAGTCATATATGAAATAAAAATTAAAGCTACACAATAGAGTTAGACTAAGGTCAAAGAAAAAATTTACTTCTTTTGTGGTTGAAATTGATAAACATGAGAATTTATCTTTTTTAAAGAAAGATTGCAGAAATTATATAGAAAAAGTAAGGCGCCTGCGGCTTAGGGAAGGAGATGCTACTGCAAAATAGAAATATTTCCTAAAAATATAATATGAAAATTGAAGTTATTTTTCTTTATATACAATGAATTTAGATAAAGATGTCGATTAAAGAATGTATTTTGGGCTGATGCCAAAAGTAAAGCTGCGCATAAAAATTTTGGTGACGTGATCACATTTGATTCAACATATTTAACAAATAAGTATGTATGCCATTTGCTAATTTTGTAGGGGTTAATGAATCATCATGGACAATCAATTTTATTAGGTTGTGGCCTAACTTTTAGTAAAGATATTGAGACGTATAAATGGCTTTTTCAATCTTGGCTCACACGTAAATCTGATTGTGCTCCAAATGCTATCATCACTAATCAAGATAAGGCTATGCAAAATGCAATTAAAGACCTATAAAAAAGACAGTCAATCAATCAATTTTATTTTTCAATAATAAAAATTTGTAGATTGAATTGTATTAAAAAATAACTATAAGAATCATTTTTTTCCCAAAAACAAATATATTTTAGCATTTCATTGAATAAATTATGTGATGTTTATATCTCAGTGTCTTTGTTGTTTTTAAAAATTTATTGAATATATAATAAACTTACTAAAGCCAATGGCTTCTTCAGTCACTACAAGGAAAAATATCTTTCGTGACGACTAAATTGTTGTTGCAAAAAGTATTCACAACAATGTTGCAATCGCATATGCTAGTGTTGTAAAATTTTACGACGACTATTTAGCCATTATAAAAGAGTCATTTGCGACGGCTATTTAGTTGTCGCAAAAGGGTTTTCTCAAAGAAAAAAACCTTTTGCGACGATTATTTAACTGTTACAAAAAGGTCTATTTAAAGAAAAAATAATTCTTTTTTAGTTTAATTTTAATATACTAAATAGTAAATATATTAATCAATATGTTATAACAATAAATAATAACATTCATAATTATTTAAATTACAAAATTATTTTACAAAATTTTAAAAATAGGGCACAATATAAAAAATGTACCAAAATAATTTTATTAAGAATCCTAAGAATTATAATATAATAAAATTTAAAAATTATTAGAAATCATAAACATGTATAATTACATGAGAAACAAAAAGGGAGAAAAATTATAATTTTGTGATTCGCTGGCATAAGCAAACAATCCATTTTCAAGACTACCCACACGTATCATCAATGCTTTGACTGAGAAATTAAACATGAAACACAAAATAATCAATTGAGCAGTCAAGTAATATACTCTTGCAGGATTAGCACATAAAATAAAATTTTAATACAGAGTTCGTTTATATCTCACAGTCAAGTAATAAAAAATCATCTCATATCAATTGAGCAATTATGATAATTTTAGTCAAGGTAATTCTATAAAAGATTTTTCACCAATAATTGTTGAGATAATATAGCATTACAAAAAAAGAATGCAGAGACAACTAGATAAATAATCAACTAATGCGAGAAAAAAGAAGAAGAAGAAGAAGGATTTTAACCTAATAAAGAGATAATCAAAGTTTAAATGCACTAACTTTTATACCTCGTTCTCCTTGAAATAGTTTGTCGCTTCATCTAGTGACATATCAGAAAGTAAAAATTATTCATTAGAAAGTAAAAATTATTTAAATGGACACGTGATAGATATTCATATATGGTTGATATAGACCACAGAAATAACGCGTAGCACATCTAGAATAATATACATTATAATGAATTAAAATTTTATACCAGAAAATTATTGAGACTAATGAAAATCTAATATCCATATATGGCTGAACAAGAAAAACAAGTGATGTCATTATACTCCCATCTAATTTAATGCTCTGTATATTCTCTGCATGCTTACACATGGTGCATACAACTAGTAGAATAAAACAACTCTAAAAACTCGTAGGAGGAGCAACACAAAGAACATTGATAGAAGCAAAACATGAAAATTTACATTGCAATATGCAGGAATAGCATTTCACAATATAAAGAAATAAATATAGTATTTTTTATATAAGCAAAACAAATTACATATGTATGAGAACAGAGAGTGCGTGTTTATGACTCTTCGTTACATATTCATATATGGTTTAATAAGCTTAAAAAAGAGAAAAGCCCGATGGAAATATGACTTTTCCTTGTACTGATAGTTGCATATATGAAATGGTTATAAGTGGTGATATTTATGTGTTTATATGAATAGGATAGTCAAAAAGCACACGCAAAAAATAACATATACGAGAGAACTCAGGCCTTTTTCCAATATACAATGTTCACATATTAGCTTGTATTAAAGGGAGGGTAGGCATATCTTGTTCTTATGTCAGTTAATTTTTACAATTAAATAAACAAATCCTTTGAACTATTAACTACACATTTTGATGAGTTTTTGAGATGCTACATATATATCTATATATATATATATATATATATATATATATATATGATGAATTGGCTTATATGTCAATTGAGCTAATTCTATATTGGTAGGAGATGGTATGGGGTGATTTGATTGGGTTTATATAAAATAAGATCCTCTTTGTTAATAATTGTACCTTTTAGATAATTCTCTTTCCCCCCTCTCAATTTGTAAGATCTCTTTTTGAGAACCTCATAGTTTAAAAAATTTTCATTTAAGCTCCTGAAGTTTGAAGAATTCAATTTTTTCCTTTATTTTTTAAACATTTGTAGTAATATCATACTATTTAAGTAATTACAGTATTGGCCTTACTATTTAAATATTTACAGTTTGACTCAATAATTTTAGAATTTATATTATTACCCAAAAATCTTGTCATTTCTTTTGAAGATAGTGAATTTGTTCTAGCGGCGCCCGAGGATATAGGTAACATTATCGAACCTCGTTAAATTTGGTGTTCTTTTTATTTTTACATATTGTATTAGATGGTGGTTGCCTCGTTGTGATATTACTAGCATTATTGGTTGTGTTTCGGTTATCTAAAAATTGTATTTCGCATAACAATTGGTAACAGTGCTAATTATTGTTTGAACCCTTCTTAACGCAATAAGTGATATCAAAGCCCCAGGTTTAGGATAGTGAGTGGCTATTTTCTATTGAGCACTTATTACTATTCTAAGTTATTGAATTTGAATTGCTAGTTATTGGATATAATTGTTTGGTGGAGCTTGGTTATTTGTGATATTGTATATCGAGCTCATTTGTATGAGGTAGCTATAACATCATCATCATCTACATCGATAAGGATAGTGACAGTGTCTAGTGTAAAAATTGATGTGAAAAAATTTGATGGTCGAAATAATTTTGGCTTATGGCAGAGTAAAGTGTTGGACAGATTGTGTCAGCAAAACTTGGATATAGTTCTAAAAGAAACAAAACCAAAAGATATCAATGAGACAAACTGGAATGGGCTTAATATAATTGCTTGTAGGTTGATTCATTCTTGTCTGTGTAGAGAGTAAACGTATCCAATCAATAGATAAAAATATACCAATGCATTGTGAAAGGCCTTAGAGAATAAATATATGAAGAAAAGCAATGAGAATCGGTTGTATCTATTGAAGAGATTATTTCATCTTTAATTGAGACCAGGTACGAGTATCAGTTCTCATAGTGATGAATTTAATAAGCTAATTGCTGATTTATTAAATTTAGAGAAAATATTTTAAAATAAAATAAAGGTTATACTATTAATTGGTTCTCTTCCGGATGAATTAGATCATTTATGTATTATTTTCATCTATAAGAAAGAAAAATTGTCATTTAAAAAAGTTTGTTCCTCTTTGACAAACTATGAAATCCATAAAAATGATCAGAGAGAATATAGAAATGAGTCCGTAGAAGCATTGACAGTGAGAAGGCGTAGCCAGAGTAAAAAACCAAGAAAAATAAAAAAATCTAAGTCGAGAAGTAGAGTAGGAAAGGATGAGTGTTCCTTTGTCGGGAGAAAGGGCATTGAAAGAAAGATTGTCTGAAGTTGAAAAAGAAAGAAAAAGACATGTCTGTTTTTTATGCATGTATTATTGAGAGCATAAGTGATGATAGTGTGTCAGATTTTTGTTTAAGTGGTCATGCATTCACGTCTCGTTCTGACGAATAAATTATGGATTTGGGTTGTACTTATCATAAGTGTCCATATCAGGAATGGTTCTTTAATTTTAAAGTACTTAATGGTGGAGTTATGTATATGGGCAATAATGATAGTTGCCATATTGCTGGGATAGGTTCAATTCGGTTAAGAAATAATGATGGATCAACCAGAGTTCTGACAGAAATTCAGTATATACAAAAGTTGAGGAAGAATCTTATCTCTTTGGGAGCCTTGAAATCTAAATGTTGTACTGCATTTATACAAGATGAAATTCTAAGGGTCACTTTAGGCGCCCTTGTAACTTTGAAAGGCACTAGGAGGAACAACTTATATTATTATAATAGTAGTACAGTGATTAAATCAGCGGCCATGGCTTTTGATAATGATGTAGATTCAAAGATCACTAAATTGTGGCATATGCAGTTAGGACATGTAGGTGAGAAAGTCTTATTCAGTTTAGTGAAAAAAGGCTTACTGAAATGTGAGAAAATTTGAAAGCTAGAATTTTGTGAGCATTATGTTCTGGGAAAGTAGAAGAAAGTTAAGTTTGGTACTGCTATTCATAATATCGAGGGTATTCTTGATTATGTTCACTCAAATGTATGGGGACCTTCTTAGACTGCATCTATAAGAGGTATGCGCTACTATGTTATTTTTATTGATGACTTTTCCAGAAGAACTTGAGTGTATGTTTTGAAATCTAAATATGATGTAATTAGTGCTTTCCTTAAATGGAAAATGATGGTTGAGACACAAATTGACAGAAAAATCAAGCATCTCAGAATAGACAATGGGGGTGAGTATTGCAGTGATCAGTTCTTGAAATTGTGTTAAGATGAGGGTATTATACATCATTTTACTATGAGAGATACACTATAGTAGAATGGGGTGGTAGAACGCATAAACCAGACATTGCTGGAGAAAGTTTGGTATATGTTGTCTAATGCGAGATTGGGCAAGAAGTTATGGGCTGAGGCTGTGATTTATACCTGTCATCTCATTAATCGTCTACCGTCAGCTGCTATTAGTGATAGAACTCTATTGAAAGTTTGGTCTAGACAACTTGTTTCTGATTATGATTCTTTACATGTATTTGGTTCCACTGCATATTATTATGTGAAAAAATCGAAGCTAAATTCCAAAGCCAAGAAAGCAATTATCTTGGGATTTTCTTCAGGAATGAAAAGATATCGTCTTTGGTTTTCGAGTTCAAGGAAGATTGTATCCAATAAAGATGTAACATTTGATGAATCTTTTATGTTGAAGAAATCAGAAAACCAAACAACAATAAATAATACTCCGCAACTGGTGAAGCGTACTTAGTAGTAGATGGAGTTAAAAATAACTACATTGAACTCGGTTAGATCTGTAGAGAAAGATGATGGTACTTCTATGACAGAGATGGTTTTGAGAGATGATGGAGAAGGCTCTACTCAGGAACCTCAACAGCAACAAGAATCTATTGCAATAAATAGGCCAAGACATAAGATTCGGAGACCTACTCAATTTGTTGATATTGTGGCCTATGCACTTTTAGTTGTAGATGATGATGTTCCTTCCATTTATAAAGAGGTAATCAGCTATTCTAAAGTTAATTAGTAAAAGACAGCTATGGAGAAAAAGATGCAGTCTCTTCAAAAGAATAAAACTTGAGAGCTAACTCAACTACCAAATGGTAAGAAGGCAATTGGATGCAAATGGATATATGCAAAAAAAGATGGATTTCCTGACGAAAAAGATGTCTGCTACAAGGCAAGGTTGGTAGTTAAAGGCTATGCACAGAGGGAAAGACATTACAATGAGGTATTTTCTCTAGTTGTGAAATATTCTTCTATTAAAAGTTTTTTGGTCTTAATAGCTCAGTTAAATATAAAACTAGTTCAACTCAATGTAAAAACTGCATTTTTACATGGTAACTTAGAAAATGAATTCTATATGACTCAGTTAGAGGGATTCAAAGTTACTGGTAAGGAAAAAATGGTTTGCAAACTGAAAAGATCGTTTTATGGTTTAAAACAATCACTGAGGCAATGGTATAAGCGATTTGATCGGTTTATGATGGGTCAAAGGTACACAAGAAGCAAATTTGATCATTGTATGTATTTTCAGAGGCTACATGATAGTTCTTTAATTTATCTACTCTTGTATGTTGATGACATGTTAATAGCTTCAATGAATGTCGAAGAAATTAGAAAATTGAAGACTTAGTTGAATCGAGAGTTTGAAATGAAAGATTTGGGTGAAGCTAGAAAGATACTAGGCATGGAGATTAATGAGGACAGAGAATAAGGCAAAATTTGTTTGACTCAGAAGCAATATCTGAAGAAGGTATTACAATGTTTTGGCATTTCAGAGGAGTAAAAACATATGAGTACACCACTTGCTCCTCATATGAAGATCAGTGCATCTTTATCTCCTAGTTCAGAAGAGGAACTAGAGTATATGTCTCGAGTTTCATATACAAATGTAATTGGTAGCCTAATGTATGTTATAGTATGTACAAGTCCCGACATTTCACATGCAGTTGGAGTAGTGAGCAGATATATGTATGATCCTGGTAAAGGACATTGGCAGGCTGTGAAATTAATTTTACGGTATTTACTGAAAATCGTAAATGTTGGCTTAGTCTTTGAAATAGATGATACATGTGATCAATGTGTTGGCGGTTATATAGATTCTAATTATGCTAGTGATTTGGATAAACGTCGATCAACAAATAATTATGTGTTTATTCTTGCAAGAGCACTTATGAGTTAGAAATCCACTTTACAATCTACAATTGCTTTGTCTACTACAGAGGCAGAGTACATGACAGTTACAGAGGCTGTGAAGGAAGCTATTTAATTATAGGGATTACTGGATGAGTTGAAAATTGGTTAGAAGAAGATTCTTGTTTATTCTGACAAGTAAAGTGCTATTCATTTAGCTAAGAATCCAGTATACCATGTTTGAACGAAGTATATTGATGTTTGGTATCATTTTGTGGTAGAGATCATTAGTGAAGGAAGAATTTTACTTCAGAAGATTGGGACTGCCGAGAATCCCGTAAATATGTTGACTAAGATAGTGACAGCGATCAAGTTCAGTCATTGTTTGGACTTGGTCAATATAGTTCGAGTTTGATAGCGCCATTGGGCGTAAATTTGGAGGTGCAAATTTAGATAAAGAATTTTTAAGAAAATGTGAAACTTTGTGGAAGATTGACATATTCATCAAGGTGAAGATTTGTTGAAAATTGGCTTATATGCCAATTGAGCCAATCCCATATTAGTGGAAGATGACATAGGTGTGGTTTGGTTGGACTTATTTAAGATAAGACCCTCTTTGTTATTAATTGTACCTTTTAGATAATTCTCTTCTCTCCCTCAATTTGTAAGATCTTTTTTTGAGAACTTCATAGTTCAAAAATTTTTCATTTAAGCCCCTAAAGTTTATAAAAATTTAATTTTTTCTTTTATTTTTTGGGCATTTGTAGTAATACCCTATTATTTTAGTAATTACAGTACTGACCCTACTATTTAAGTATTTATAGTTTGACCCAATAGATTTGAAATTTGTATTGTTGCCCAAAAACTTTGTAATTTCTCTTGAAGATAGTGAATTTGTTCTAGCGGTGCCCGAAGATGTAGGTAACATTACCGAATCTCGTTAAATTTGGTATTCTTTCTATTTTTGCATATTGTGTTGAATGGTTGGTTGTCTTGTTGTAGTATTGCTAGCATTATTAGTTGTGTTTTAGTTATCCAAAAATTGTATTCCGCATAATAATTGGTAACAGTGCTAATTGTTATTTGAACGCTTCTTGGCGCAACAATATCAACAAATAAATAGAAGTTAAGCACATATATAAATAAAACTGAATATGAATCAACTTAAATTTTTGCCGAGGTCTTCCATTTGTTCTATCATGATCTTATGCCGTTTATAGCTGAGATAACATCTAGTATTAGTAGCATGCTCTCCTTATCATTTATATTTTAAAAATAGAGCATAATGAACAACCCTTTTTCTTTTTACGAAACACATGCATATGCCTTCTTTTGCCTAGCCAGGGCAAGAGCTCCTTCACACTCAGTGGTCCAAGATCCTCTCAAAGTAAATGACTTCCAAAAAATATTCATAAACCCATAAAAACTTAATAATGGTGGCACTAAAAAGTAATAGAGGAGGACTGCAAATCCTTTACCTCCTTCCATACTCACAAATGATAACAGCATATAACAAAAGTCCATTAAAAAGAAACAAATAGCAAACTAAGGTTTCTTAAATATAATAAACTGTAGTTTAAATATAATAAAATTAGTAAAATAGAACAAACATTTTCAATCATGGTAATACATTACACAAACTCTAAAACATAGAACTCTATGTTCTCTTTCTCTCCGTAAGATACCAAAACATACAATTTTCCCGCCAAATTTTCAACAAAGTCATCGGCAGTAGCCGCAGCAAACTGCATTTTGTCACTAGGTATAACCACATTCCCCGATGGCATAGCCATTTTAATAATAAGAATTACACAGACTCCAATTTGAATATTCTTGCAACAAAAATAGTAATAATCACAATAAATATTCAAATTAACATTTAGGATAAACTATCTATGTCATAAATGTGAAATTCAGGAGAATTACAAGCGAAATATGAGAAAATGCGATGAGAATTGATGGGATATGAGATCTGAGAGATCTAGGGTTTGGAGAAAATTTGGCTTATTTAAACTACAGTTTATTATAGAAGAATGCCATTAGCAGAAGGCGAGTCAAAAGTTAAACCCTGAGCTTTGTTTAATACGAACTCAACCACGAATTTTAACAATGGAAATAAATTATATAAAATATTCATTAAGAGAAATATTTAAACAGAAATATCTATTAAATAAATATTAAAAATCAAAATACTTGTACAATTCACTTCAATGAATTTAATGCGTAAACAATTTTCCAAATACAGTGTCTACAATACTACGGGAATACAATTACTTTATGATGTATATATTTTTTTATAAAAGAAAAGTAAAAAAAATAATTTCTTGCAAACATTCAAAATTTTCTCAGAAAATAAATAGATAAAGAAAAAAAAATCAAATAAATAACCTTGAATGCGTTTTGAGTCTCAGTGAAATTAGCGCAAGAGGACTAAAGAGACTTGGATTGATTTATACCTGTCACTCTAAAGATTTTCCCCATTTTAGGGCAGCACACTTGTCACTCTAATTCTCTAAGTTTTCTTTGGTAATTTTAAAATTGAACAAAGGATTTGTAGAAAAAAAAAATGGCAAAAGGGTTTGCGTTTTGTTCATTGGAAGCAAGGAGTGCGCGTGAATGTGAATGCCGCCATGATGTTATTAACTCGATAGTGTTTATGTTTCTTTTTTGTCAAAGAAAATTAGGTAAATTGATGAAATATGAGATTTGATAATTTTGTTTTTGATAATTTTGTTAAATTTATCTTATAAACATAATGTATTAGAGGTTATTTATGACGACTAAATGAATTAATGAATACAAAGTGTGTTTTTAAGAATTTGAAAAGTGTTAAAATATTAAACGGCCGCATCATTTGGCATCTTATTTTTGAGAGAATCCCAATATTATTGAAAAAAAAATTCATTATTTTTTTCACAAATTTTAAAAAAAGTAATGCAACATTTTTTTAAATAATATTCTATATTTTTTATTTTAATTTAGTGTATCAAGTAATTATTGAATTATAAAATAATATAAATTTCAAAACTCTCTATTATACTATTTCACCATTCAATAATTACTTAACATATCATTAAAATAAAAAATTTTAAAATATTATTTAAAAAATATAACATTATTCATTTTCAAAACATCACACAGTTAATTAAGTAGCAGCCCTTATTTATTGAACTATAATTACAACAAGATACGAGTTCCTTGAAGGAACTCCATTAGAGATCCCAGTATTTACTTATAGTGAAGGTAACTTCATTGTGGACAAATTAGTCAACATGGATCTTGTAGGGTGCGATATTTTTTATTTGGTTGATGCTTGAACTATAATTAGTTAAAAAAATTTATAATTATTCATAGATTCACTTATCCTCTTATTGATCTTTTCTCTTTGGAACTAGTTTTTATTTTTTATTTTTTGAATTTTAACGTCCTTAATTATGTTGGTTTTGAGCAGCAACAATCATTCTGTATTCTTTAACTTTTTTTGTTTCTTAATTTTTTTAAGTTACTGACTCTATTGAAAGAAAGCATTAAGAATACAACAAGATGAGCTTTTGATCAAAAGATCAGAAAATTATAGAGCTTAATGATGACTATGCACTGACAAATGCCTTACTCAACCCCTTATGACAAATGGAGAAATTAATTTTGATGGGGATAGACCCTTCCAAAGAAGGGGGAATATAACCCTTACAATAAAGAGCAAAAAAAAAGAAGAGCTCTCATGTAAGAGGAGGCTCATATATTGGCACAACAAATATTACTAACATGTATTAACAACAGTATCCAAAAATTCTAAGAAGTAGCAGCCACCAAATAATTTCTAAATTGTCCAAGTGGCTAAAAAAAAAATTTGGGTAGCCAGAAAGGTATCCCTTCAATGGACAATGATTGTTGTCCCTACAGCAATAAGAGGTAATGGCTGGATCTCACGACTTATTGATAGTAGGTTAGGGGCAATGGCTGTCGGCGAGACACAACAAAGTCCGTCGAGATTTTGGCGAGACTGGTTGAGCCCGGCACAAATTTGATCTTGTAACGTGTGGCTGCTGACGGTGGAGCTCTGGAAGAAGACAATGTTGTACATTAAGAATTGGTGAGCTCATTAGAGAGTGTGTCAACAGGGAAAAGGCCGAAATCAGCATGGCTCATCGGGGAAGAGGGACTGGCGGTGATGCTGAATAGGGGCTCCGCTGTGGCCAACATGATCCTAGCAGAGAACTCAGCTTCTTAATGGGCCCCCCAATAAAACGATCAACCAAAAAATAGATAGGACTGCTACGGGCACTGATCTTTCTATTCAAAGTTTTGTTTCTCCTGTTGAATGTAGTTTCTCCGAAGTAAGCTGCTGACTAGCGACAATCGGGACAGAGAGAAGACTAGTTATAAAACTCCGTGTTGAAAAATTGGTGATTCAACAATTTTGGTTGGACAAGAATTGAGATGAATATCAAAGTGGAGAGTCACAAGAAGTCTAGAACATGTAGGACACGTATGGAGAAGTTTAGGACGTGTGGGACACGAAAGGAGAAGTGAAACGGGACTCAAAGACGCGAAGAAAAAAAAGAAATCGCGGGGAGCTGACTAGCGCCGCGGCGCTCAACACAGAATACCAGCGCCGCGGTGCTAGAACGCATGGAAAAGTCCGTTTTTGTTCAAAATTTTTAATTTTGGGAAGTTTTGGACTTCTAAAACAAGTGGACTCTTACTCTAACAAGAAATAGGGTTTGTAGGCATGAAATACACTTTATATAAATACTTGTAAATCTTTGTTTAAAATTAAGCATCTAAGGTTTCAAGATGTAATCATAAGAGAGAATAGAGGAGCTAAGTAGGCATTAAGTGTGTGGTGCACTAGGGTGTAACCTTTGGGGGTGTTTTCTTCTTTAGGTTCTTTGAGTGAATAAAAGAGAAACACCATAGATCCTTTAGGCTTAGATGCTCGGGCTATTCTTATGTTTCTTGTAAAATCTCTTATAAGGAGATACGAAAAGGTTTTAGGGAGTCATAATGATCAAGGGTAGATGCTTAGAGGTCTCTATGAGAGATATTAAAAGGTCTTGTGGAATCATTGATGATATAAGAAGATACTTTGTGATCTATTTCAATAGTAAGAAGCTGGATCATGGATCCTTCGTAGATGTAGGCAATTTAGGCCGAATCACGTATATCTTGTGTCTTGTGATTGGTTTGTTTTCTTTATCTTTATTAGTGTGTTAATCTTATGTGTTCTTGCTTATGGTGTGAGTTATAATTTTTCGCTGCACATAGGGTATTAAGGTTGTGATTTAATTGATGCTATTAGGGTGTCAAATTAAAATGTATGGCGTGATATCCTCAACACTCTAAAAGATACTAACAAACTGATTCTGCTTTCTTACTTAGTATACCAACGAATATGCTTTGTTGAGATTAGAATGGAGATTTCGGGGCTATTTGAAAGTTTATTATAAGCATTTTTTAAAAAAAGAAAGCTTCAAATAAACGAAAAGACGAAACAAAAAAATAAAGGCAAAAGAAACGTAAAAATTAAGGCTAAATTAAAAGATGAAAGGGTTAAGTTTTGTTGGGTTCGAGGAGAAGTTGAGAGAAAAAAAAAATCCAACCACTCAGTTTGATTTTGTTTCTTAATGTTAAAAACATAGATCTCTCTCTATTCCCCCCTTTATTAAACTAGCTTTCATAACTAAAGAAGACAGATATTTGACGACACACTCTGAAAATACATCTATCACCTTCTTCCTTCTTCCTAATGATAGTGTAAAATTAATGTTTAAAAAAAAAAAGGCACTCTCGAATGTTCAATAGACATTTGTGGTCGCCATTTTTTTTAACAAAAAAAAGCTTGTTCTTTTACAAGACACTGTTTTTTTTGCACCCATGTGTTTCTTGAGCCTCTTGACACAGTCAAATTTTTTTCCAAAACAAAAAGTTAACATTAAAAATCTGTTTGAAAATCAGACACCCACAAATAAGGTGGCGGCATATGTTAATGCGGCGTGCGACCAACTACCCTAAAATTAACATAAGAGTAAATTGAGGTTGACACAATATTAATTACTTTAGAATCAAGTAAGATGATTTTATTTATATAAATTAACATGTTGACATTAGTTCTATGATTGATCGCATAAGGGATATTTAGATTATATATATATATACATATATAGACTTCGTCATGTTCTGTCACGTACCACTATTTTATTTAAATGACTTGATTCGATTAAAATTAAAATATTCTTCAGTTTAATTAACGACGTTTCACACTGTTAAAACTGCTCCTGTCATTACTATGATCCTGAATCGAAGGTAAATTTTTATTTATTTAACAATGATTCGTCATAGGCCTTTTTTCTTTTTTAATTTTTTTTCTTTTTTGTTTTGGAAATATAACTTCACATCATCATTTGGCATCAGAAAATGTGTCCAGGCCATATACAATAGATCACTTGATCTGGTCAATTGTGTAGATTTAAATGAAAGCGTAGGTACGATCGATCAATGCATAGTTCAGTATAGATAAATTATTAGGTTTTCTTGTTTTTTAAAGTGAGTTTATATATTAATTATAATTATATATTATGATTTGTCTTAAATAATAGTAAATTTAAGTAATTTATTTGAGTTATACCTCTAATTTACTGTGAATTTGTATATGTACAAATTTAATATTAGTTAAATTATAATTGATACTATCATATAAAAAAAAAATTTGAATTATGGTTTCAAATCAAATTATTATATATAGAGTTTCTCTCTTCTTATTTAAGAGATCCCATTGAATATTATATAAATTTAATTATAAAAGACTGTTATATTTTTTGTTCTCATTTAAAATTGTTAATCTTTACATTTAAATTATTATAAATTTCTTATGTATGTTTTATTTTTTAATATTTATTTTAATAATTCGATATAATAGATCTAATATTTGTATTCTGTGGATATGAAACTTAATTATAATTATATCTAACATAAATATAAATACTTATTAAAAAGTTAGAAAAAAAATTAATAAAAATGTCAAACAAAATAAAAGTAATTGTGTTAATCAATCTGTATGAAGATAATCAAATTTATATTTGCAAGATCTTTCTATATATATATATATATTATATAAATTTATCACAACTTAATCCTAGTGGTACATATATTCACCATGCAAACCATCACTTTTTTGTGAGAACCTTTAAATTGAAAGGAATGCAAACTGATTTATTGCTGATGCACCGAATATACAGCTTCTGTAAGATGAAAAGCGTCCCAAAAATATTGTTTATTTGGGTTACTGCATGGCTTAAGAAATGAAATGCACCCCGAAGTCCCATTAAACCAAGTAGTGCAACATGAATTGTTTGCATCCACTAAACCAGAAAGATTTCCATGAAGAATAAGAAAATTTAGTTTATTTTACAAAATAATAAAACAGTAAATTAGATTTTCGAATTCTTAATACGGGAGATTGCTATCAGAATGAAATCACTGTAAAGCACGTCCCATATCTTTAAGTATTAACATCTAGAATAAACTTGTGTGTGATGTTGATGATCCCAAATGGATATTAACATTTAATCATACTGCAAAACTTTGTTTATACTCTCAAAACTTACCTCACTTATAAGGGTTTAGAATTGCATCATAACCAAGCCAATGAACATGGCCATTAACAAAGATGGAGCCTTTGTGACTGTAAATCAAGTTCTGTAACATTGCAGGAAACATATCGTTGAAAAGAGAGACCAGCTGGTTCTTATCTTCAACACATTCTCCTCTGTCTTCATATATTTGCAACGAAGAATTATTATAAGAAAAAATATCATTTTAATTCCTGATTTTATAAATATATATGAATTTAATGCTTATTTATTTAATATATACTATATTAATCTTTATAAGATGAAAAAAATAATTGTTTAAAGACGAAAATGATAATAAAACATTATCAAAAATATCTATACAAGAACTAACATAATATATATTAGAGAAGTGAGAATTAAGTTGGCATATATATCCATAAAATCAAAATTTAAAATAGTAATTCTTTTATTATAAATATATATTTAGAAAGTGAGAGAAAGAGAGAAATTAAGAGAACCTCAAACCGAGGGGAGAGTTTATATGCGTGGAGTTGAGCAAATTGTCGAAGATATTTATTTATGTAGTCGTTCCAGACAATGGAGATAATGAATATGGACTTTGACAAATAATTCGAAAACTCTTTGAAGCTTTTAAATTGTTTCTGCAGTAACTTAACAGTCTTTTCGATTAAACCCACTTGGTCTTGTAAATTCAAGCATTTGCCCTGCATGCAAACAAATTTAATTAGGATATAAATTAAATGAAGAAACTTAAGAATAAAATGATCTTCCACAAGCAAACGAGAAAAAAGATATATGCCATTACTTTCTTCACACATTTCATTTGCATTTAACTAATATTGTTAGATATAACCATAAATTAAATTCATTTGCATTTAACTAATATTGTTAGATATAATCATAAATTAAATTCATGCTCATATGAATATGAATATATTTTAAGATTTATCATGTTAAATTATTATGATGAATATTAAAAAAATATACTTAAAAAATCTATAATAATTAGAACTTAAAGAATAACAGCATTTAATGAGAACTAAGAATATAATGGAATTCTACAATTAATTTATGTAGGATTAATGAAGTTCTTTTTTTGTGATAAAAAAAGATAAGAAAAATTCTATATATATTGATTTGACTTAGGATCATAATCTTGAAAGATGTCTTTATATATTATGTTAAATCATAATCTCATCACTCATAATTTAAATATTATTAGATTTATACACATGACAAGAAAGTCCTGCTATATCTACTTTATCCAGGACCGCTTGGTTGCCTCTGATCCCGCTTCAGAGTTTGTGTCGGTTGATGCGCTTGCTAAGAAAGCGGATTCCTATTATTATAAAATAACTTTTGATTCCTATCCTGAATTTTTAAGGAAAGAAAAAGTACTCAGCATCCCTTTTTATTGATTCTGGTCTGGTAATCTATTCTCCTCCGATTCAGGTTCTAGCCCCTAGCCCTTCCCTGTGCTCTTTCAACCTCGGTTAATGTAGTAGTGTTGCACTATTCTCATAAATTGATCCTTATTTAAAATAGAACAAATTAATTAAACTATATAATTAAATCAAAATTTGAGTTTGTTGGTTCTTCAAAATTATTTGTCACATATATATTATTAATTTTGTGAGTTAAGTAACTCACTATATAATGATTTCTTGAATACGTGATAGCATATTGTAGTATATTATAAACTGTATAAAAATTATAAAAAATTATAAATTTATTAAACAGTAATATATAGTAGTGTTACTCACTATAGAACTATATAATTTATTATATCAATTATATATATATAATTTCTTCCTTTTGGTTAATTGTATGGATTAGAATGAAAGCATAAGATCAGTACAAATTAATGTCATTGAGATTAATTACCTGTCTCGTAACTTATCTGTTAGTTGTAAATAAAAAAATTTCTGTTTAATAAAAATAAACGCGGCAGAAGTCAGATCGTTTTGTTCATAATTACATGTATAGGAATAAAAGATTACCTTAATTCATTGTTATGGCAAATATTGAATTGACTAGCTGCAATCTTCTTTATTATCCTCAATCTTCAAACTCAATGCGTGTAGGTACGTGAATCTTTCTTAATCTCTAAAAATACTAATACTCAAGTCTAAGAGAATGATATTAATTAAAACTCCTTTCAATCAAATTAAGCTTGGTCTTTAGACCAATAATAACCACTTAATTAACCCTCTAATTGATGTCCATAATTAAAGTTAGGCCATGAAAAAAAATGTATTACTTCTTTAATTATTTATTTGCCCCTAAGTCACTAAATGCTCTAATGATCACTTTTAATATATTTATATTTGTAAATAAATTTATAAATAAATATTATTATTCAATAAATAATTTATTGAATAAACTGTGGCCACATATTCCAATAATTAAGTACTTCAAGTATCTTAGGTGGACATTAATTATTAGATTCCATCTTGTAAATATATGTTCCTACGATTCATGAAATTATATCTCCAAGCTATCGAGGTTTTGACCATTTATATGAATCTCACTCCATGATAACTCAAAAGATACAATGCATGAATGTAAGTTCATTACCTGCTTAGGATTAAGATCAATTAAACTTATTAAAGCTTTTCTGAATTAAGATCAACAATATTTAGTTAACTATATTGAAATTCACAGTAGTCTTATTCAATGTAACATATATACTAGTTTTTCTACTCGAAGTCTCTACTTCAATGATCAAAATAAATCATCCACTATAAGAAGCAGAAAAACTACAACTTTACATAATGAAATGTCATTTTCATTAATAGTTGTGAACATGATTTAATTTATAAAGAACTTGTGATCTATACCCTCTGTATTAGCATCATAAGTCTAATACATAGATCACACACTTTATAAATATGGACTTATCAATGTATGCTCAATTATATATATAAATAAATTTTTATTAATAAAAAAATATTATTTCACATACTTTAAGGGCATAAATAACATCATATATTTAACATTATCAGGTGACAAATGATTGTTATCATACAAACTATTTCTTGTATATAATTAATTAATAAATTTGGAGGCTATATTTGTAACAGTAGTGCACATTTTTTTACAAAGATAGAGAAATAAAATTTTTTCTTAAACATTCATGTATGACATTTTTTTTATTAGCAATAATTTTATATTTACTTAGTTAGAATATAAAGTTAATTTGTATCTCGACTCATATTGGATTTGATCCATTTATTATTAATTATGTTGTATAATTAGTTATCATATTAAATGATTAATTCAATCTGCATTTAATTTTAGGAGTGGGCAACTGGGGTCTAGGTCAGGTTTAGGACAAACTTGAGTTACCCTGAGTTCGATCGGGATAGCTTACTGGGATGGGTAGGGACATAGGTCATTTCGGGACACGGGCCATTTTTGGCCTATGTTTCTAATTGCTTTAAATTTATATTTTAAGCCTAAGAATCTTGAGTATATTTTTTTCTTATGTCACTAATTACTTCAAATTTATATTTTTAACTCAAACATTTAGTTTTGCAATTTTTTATATTTAAAAATATTTTTTAAACTATTTAATAATTTTTATTATTGGCTTCTACTTTTTAATTTCATTACGAACAATTATTTTAACTTATTTTATATTAATAAAAGTTATAATTCTTATTCTAATTCTAATTTCAATTACGTTAAATGTTATAATTTTAAATTTAATTTCAATTTTAATTACTTAAATGTTATAATTCTTAATATAATTTCAATTTTAATTACATTAAATATTATAATTTCAAATCTAAATTCAATTTCAATTATGTTAGATATTTTAATTCTAATTCTAATTTCAATTTCAATTACGTTAAATATTATAATTTCAAATCCAATTTCAAATTCAATTACGTAAAATATTATAATTTCAAATATAATTTTAATTTCAATTACATTAAATGCTATAATTTTAATTCCAATTTCAATTGCAATTATAATTAATGAGATAATTCTAATTCTAATTTTAATTTTAATTATAATTATGTTAAATATTATAATTTTAATTCTAATTTCAATTGCAATTTTAATTACGTTAAATGTTATAATTGGCATTTCAATTTTAATTTCAATTACATTGAATTTCATAATGGATTGCATTATTTTATTAAATTTTAGCTATGTGCACTTTTTATCTAATTACAAAAAAAATCAATAAATATGATGCCATAAATTTAAATTCTTTTCATTATAATACAATACTGAAAATTCTCAACTCATTCATTGTAATCATACCATTAAATATAATTAGTTTGTGATTAAATCAAAATGTGAATCAAATTGCATTAAAAATTATATCACAATTATAGAAGAATAAATATAAAATAAAAGGAATTGGGACACCCAAGACGGTCGGGTTTGGGTTTCATGCCCACCCTCTTCACTTGGTGATCTTGATCTATATTTATTTATGGTAATATTTGGGAATTAACACAGGTCCAACTTCAACATGCATGATCTCCCATGAGTTGTGTCCGAGGCACATTGCCCCGTATTTATTTATTTAATTTTTTTGCATCAAAAATCAATTTGTAATGAACAAAATCCCTTTTAATTGCAAAACAAAATTAGTTCACTTCCGCTGGCAATGAGTTTGCTTGAAATATGAAAAAGGCACCAGCAAATCGAGAAGACTTTATTGGTTGCTTCAAGAGGTCTGCCTATTATCACGGACTGTTTTCGAATTGTACGATTTTAGACGCGTTATGTGTTAAGCAGTCAAGAAAAATCATATAAAGAAAAAAAAGAAATGCACACTAAATGTTTGCACGAATGCTCTCTTATATTATTGAAGAGAATACAAAGCTATAAAATAAATTATACAAGTGAGGGTCTCCCCCTTTTATAATAGCAACCCTATACAATCAATGGCTGAGATCTAAATAATCTAACGGTGTACATATAAGATGGATAAGTATGCTCTATAATATTTCTAAATGTCATTCTATCTCTTATAGATGGATAAGTATGCTCTAAAATATTCCTAAATGTCATTCTACCTTAATGAGAGTTTTAATTAAGGTGAACTATTATAATAAGTCATGGGCTTGACCCGGTTCTTCACCCATGCCAGCGGGTCTTCTAGAAGCTCCGGCCCGCAAACCATTCCAACAGTCCATATAGCCTCTAGGAGGCTTTGTCGCGCACCAAGTGTTCGAGAAAATGCTTGAGAACATTTGGGGCGTGACATTCTCCCCCACCAAATTCACACGACGCCCTCGTCGCGTCTTCACAGGAAACTGCATACCTCGTTCATCAATCTGCCGCTGTACGCTCTCGTATTTTCAGTGTGCTTCAATATCGGATACCTCTTTCCACTTGAAAAAGTATTCACGCCATGGAGGTTGATCTTTCCCCTGCGTCGTCCATCTGCTACGGATGAGCTTTGCTCCTTTGTCGACCCATGTGGAAATCCCTAAAGGTTCCATGTTGTGTGGTTCAAATGCTGCACCTCCTGTACCTCCACGGTACTGCTTCCAACAGCTTTCGGAATGCACTTGATGTAGCCACTGCCGCTGTCTCGAAGGTAACCCCACCTTGTACAAGACATTGCCATCTCTCTTGGCAATAACCCTTAGCCCCTCGTCCCAGCGATCAAGGCCCTTGTGAAGTGGGCGTGCTGACTTGCGTTGTGGTGGAAGTATCGTCTCCATCACCAAGTTCCCCCGCACTAGGCTTGACAGGCCGCTACTTGTCTTTGACCCACTCCTTGAACTGTAAATGCATATCATGTGACGCCTTGGACTTTTGGATGACACCCGCATCCAACAACTCCTCAAGCTGCCCCTGCAACTCTCCCATCTCCAATGGAGGCGCCGGTACCATAGTTAAAAGCGTAATCTCCAGCTCCAACTTTTTCCCATGCTCGGTATCACCTTGATGTGGCTGCACCTGTGGTATGTCAGTTGGCACGACCCCCTTGTGCTCTTCGAGCACTTCGGTAACCCCCGTTGGTAGCTTGGCCTCGCCCCTTGTCATCTTATCATCCATCCCCTTCGCTGTGGCTAGATGTACTTCTCCTTTGCGTTCAGTAACTCCCATAAGTTGAATGGCGGAAAGGATTTTAGTGTTGGCTTTTGGCTGAGATTGCCCACCTTTGGGTTTGTCTACCGTCGGTATCAGGTAAGGCCCTCCTTGCATGGTGCACACGTAGTCATGTCGAGGAAGCGGTACCATGTCGTGCCTCAAGAACTCCATACCTAACACCACATCGAAATCATCGAGAGGTGCTACAGAGAAATTTACCTCGCCGCGCCATTTGCCCAGGTGAATATCGACCCCTCGAACCACCCCGTCCAGTGACTTGGCCGCAGTGTTTACTGATTTGAGGAACCCCTCCTCTTTCTCTACATGAAGTCCCAAGCGTTTTGCCTCCGCACGCTTAATGAAGTTGTGCGTCGCACCCGTATCTATCAGCATTTGAGTCTTTATGCAGTTGATGTAGGCTTCGACATACATAAGCGCCTTTCCCGTTGGCGCGCTGGTACGCCGCTTGGCTTTCATTGTGTTGAGCAACTGCAAACACCTCATTTGACCCTGTTCGCAAGCCTCATGTGCCGTAACCATGGCGTTGATAGCCTTCTTCTTCGGGCAGTCTTTGACCCAGTGATCCCCATCGCAAAGGAAGCAGCTTGTCTTCGGTCCATTCCCTTTATGGTCGTTGCGCTTCTGCTTTTCCCATTTGGGCGACTTACTTCTCTCCTCCTCATCCTCCGGAGGTTGAAATTCCTTGGCGTCCCCACCTTTGCTGTGATTGGGTCTCGAATGCTTGGACTTTCCCGAATCACCCTTGCGGTAATCCATGAGCGTTTCTACCAGTGTTAGAGCGTCGAATATTCTGGTCACCCCGCGCCGCTTTAACTCATTGGACGCCCATGTCTGCAACCTATCCAAGAAATTGAACAACAAATCCTCCTCGCTCATGTTAGGAATCTGGAGCATTAACAGGGAGTACTCCTCTACGTACTCGCTGATGGACTTGGTCTATTTCAATTCCTTCAACCGTTTTCGAGCATCGTGCGCCACATTCTCCGAATAGAACTGGCGCTTCAGCTCCCGCTGTAATTCTGCCCAGGTGTTGATTGTGCAGGTACCCTTGCGTATCTCCTCGCTTTTCCTGCGCTACCATAGTATTGCATGGTCGGAAAGATATAAGATCGCGGTATTTACCTTGTCTTCGTCCCGTACGCCCATGGTGTCAATGTATCTTTCCATCTGTCAAAAGTAATTATCCAGCTCCTTGGCGTTCCGCTTGCTGCTGAACTCCTTCAGTTTAGGAGTCTCAACTCTTGGCGTCCCTTGAGCAGCAACAGACCCATTCGCCACTGCTTGCTTGCACAGCACTACGTCCTCTTTGACAGCGTCAAACCCTCTACGCAGCTTCTCCACTTAGGCTTGAACTTTGTTAAAAGTGGGGTATACCTTCTCCTGGAAAGCCTTGATCCAGTCGCGCTGCCGATCAGCGTAACTCTCGATGGATGTGTCGATGAGGGAGCGCAGCTCATCCCCTTAAGTGCCGAGTCCCACCTTGATCTTCTCTACTTGCTGCTCCAACTCCCCAAGATGATCCGTCACCTTTCCAACAGGGCCACCGAGCGTTTTCACCATGATCCCGAACTCATGGCCTGGATCGACAGACTTGTCGCGAGGTCCACTGTCGTGCTTCTTAGCTTTGGGATTCTGACCCCTCTCTTCAGTCAACTCCGATGGTACGCCGTCTTTCTCAATCTCTGAACTTGCTCTGATACCAACTGTCACGGACTATTTTTGAACCGTGCGGCCTTAGACGCGTTGTGCGCTAAGCAGCCAAGAAAAACCACACAAAGAGAATAAAGAAAGGCACACCAAGTGTTTGCACGAATGCTCTCTTATATTGCTGAAGAGAATACAAAGTTATGAAATGAATTATACAAGTGAGGGTCTCCCCCTTTTATAGTAGCAGCCCTATACAATCAATGGCTGAGATCTAAACAATCTAACGGTGTACATACAAGATGGATATGTATGCTCTAGAATATTCTTAGATGTCATTCTATCTCTTATAGATGGATAAGTATGCTCTAAAATATTCTTAAATGTCATTCTAGCTTAATGAGAGTTTTAATTAAGGTGAACTATTATAATAAGTTATGGGCTTGGCCCAGTTCTTCACCCATGCCAGCGGGTCTTCTAGAAGCTCCGGCCCGTGAACCATTTCAACAACCCATATAACTTCTAAGAGACTTTGTCGCGCACTAAATATTTGAAGAAATGCTCGAAAACAATTGGGATGTGACACTATAGAGTTATGCATGAAACGTATTAAAAATATCACACTTCATTTGTGTAACATTTTTTTGGGGTAAATTTTAACACGTATATTTCAACTTTTGAAAATTATCCTTTTGAAATTATCTAATAGAATTATATTAGTACTTTTCTGCATTAGCGGAATGGTTAGTGTGCATTTCTCTAATTTTAAAAATAGATATTTTAAGTTTTATTTTTGCATAAAAGCAGAGAATTCGAATATAACTTTTATTCTTATGACTGATGATTAATTATATTGTTTTTAATGTATTCTAACTTGTTTGGGCAGGTTATGAAAGGAAAAAAAATAATGTTTAAGCTACTTTTAGAAAAACTGAAATTGCAAAAATAAAGGATTTCTAGATCTAAACAAAAATGCCATATATATATATATATATATATTCATCTTTCATTAATTTAGTTTCAAATGTCAAACTAGACTTCCACATATACAATTATTTTCATCAGTCTTAAGGCCTATATATGTATTAATTTCAAACCCTTCACGTACAGATCGGGATCTTTTTCTTTAGGTAAGTTTTCATCTAAGCAAATATAAGTATGTGATTGGAGATGATAAAAGAAAAAATAGTAAAAAAAATAAATTTTGATCATTCATATTTAAGTACTAACACATACCAGAAAATCCTTAAAAATTTAAATAAATTTAACTTAATAGAAAATTCCAATTTTTCACTTGAACCACACACACAATCGCCACCAAACAGTCAAGGGATTTCAATAATGGATATTTCAACAATCATATATATATATATATATATGGCCTTACCTTGTCCACTTTCTTATTCTCTGGTATATAGTTAACTACTCTTTTACATACCTTTGGTTTTTGTTACATGTTATGGCATAGTTAAAGTAATATTTCTTCTTTCATTTTTCTTTTTATGGGGAACATTAATGTGAACGTTGAAACAGGTAATGGTATTTTGCTAGATTATTGCAAATAGCTTGTCTTTACTTTAGGTGAAAATAATGTTTGTTTAGCATAACCCTAAATTATGCAAAGCCGTGACTTGAAGCTTAATATCTGATGGGCTATTACATGGTCAGCTATATTCACATTCACAAACAACGGTCCATTCAGAGTCTGGCCAGCAACCTTAACAGGCGGGGGGCAAGCCACAATTATCTACAACCGGCTTTGAGTTAGCTTCCAAGCATCATCAATCCTAGACGTCCCCCCACTGTAGTCCGGCCAGTTCTGGGCTCGAATTGATTGCGCCTCCGATGCAACCAGTAAATTCACTTGCTGCACCACAGATTGTGCCTCAGGTCAGGTGGCATGCAACGGTGCTGGTGCGATTTCATCAAATTTTTATTGCGCCAAAAAGTATTCAAAACATAATTATTAATTGTTATGCAAAATATAATTTTAAGATAATCAATACACAATCAATAATGCTAGTAATATAATATTAAAAGGAGAGTAAGATCTTCTTATATGAAAAATAGACGGATGAAAAATATCGTTTGAAAAGATATTCAGTGATTCTTTATTCGAAGGGAGGTTTGTTAAGGAAGCAAACAAAATTTCACATTAACAAGAAATGTGGAACATCATGAATATATAAGGAGTGAATTATATCTCCATTAGTATGAAGCCTTTTGGGTAAAGCTCAAAAGCAAAATCGTAAGGGCTTAAACTCAAAGTGCATAATATTATACCAATATACAAATATGTATAGTTCATTGGACTCATTTACAATTGGTATTATAATCATGTCCCGAAGTTAGCACTATAAAAGAAATCTTTGGTGTCGAACGAGAAGGTGGTAAGCCTAGTAACCCTCGATTTGCAATGGTATCTATAGTAAGCTCTATGAACAGGCGGTGGTGTGCTCTCGGGTATCAAGTAAGGTGTGTTCTCTCAATGCAGTAATGCGGGCTTCATGTAAGGCGTGTTTGCCAACGCAGTGATAAAGAGTTGACCTGATAGAGCGGGCTCTCAAGGTAGGCGAGACTATGGGCTTCACTTAAGGTGTGCACCCACAACACAATGAAGATAAGTAGAAAATGAGTACTAAAAAGAGAGTAAGATCTTCCGATGTGAAAGATAGACGGATGAAATATCATTTGAATAAAAATTTTGTAGTCTTTTATTCGAGAAAAAAATTGTTAAAAAAAATAAATAAAGTCCTACATTAAAAAAAATAGAGAACATCATAAGTATATAAATAATAAACTATATCTTTATTGATACAAAATTTTTTGATAGAGTCTAAAAATAAAACATAAACGTTTAAATTCAAAGTGAAAAATATTAGTGAAAATATATAATTCGTTGGCTCTTTACACTTCCGGTTGAATTAACACTAACAGAGTAAAGGACAAGATTTTTATGATGTCAGCCTCGTTGATGGCTTTAACTTGCCTCTCTCATTCACCCCACAGGGTGGCTCAGGCAATTGTTCATCGACAACGACAAGCTGTCCTAAAAATGTGAATGCCATTTGCTCACCAGAGTTGGCCGTGAAGGGATCTGATGGCATCGTTGTTTCATGCAAGAGCGCATGTGTGGCATTTAATCAACAGCAATATTGTTGTACAGGTGATTTTGGTTCGCCAGATAAATGCCACCCTACAAATTACTCCCAGATTTTTAGAAGTCAGTGCCCTCAAGCATATAGTTATGCCTTTGATGATAAGCCTAGCATCTTCACTTGTATTGGTGGGGCTAATTATATTATCACATTCTGCCCATGATTTTTTTTTTTTTTTTTATTGTTTGGAAGAAACCCTACACTCTTTTGCAGTAACAAAATAAATTGTTTTGCTGAAGATTGTCAAGAGACAAGAACTATGAAATACAAATATCAATTGATATATAGAAATTTATTTTGTCCTTTTAAAAAAAATTCATAACATTTTATTAATTAAAAAAATAAAATAACACTTAATTATGAAGACGTAACGAGCCTTTCCCCTCATATTGAACATAAAACTAAAATCCAAGTCGCTGGTAAGAGAAAGATAAATAAACAAAAAGCATGTAAATACAAAATGCACTAAGAAAAAAGCATCCTTGGACCAAAATTTAGCAATCTTTTTGGAGGAAAATTCCACCAAATAAAATTATTGAAATGTAGACCCAAATTAGTTAATATATCTGCAGCTCCATTATTTTTTAAAAATATATGAGAATATTTAATATTTAAAAATATAATAAAAGATAAGGATTCAACCATCTGTTACTCAAACTCCAAGGCAGGCCCAAAGCTCATTAGAAAGAAGATGAACTACTAACATTGAGTATGTTTCAAGCCACAAGTGAGTCCAGCCTTTATTAGCAGCCATGATCTCGACAAAATATGTTGTATTCTCACCAAGAGCCATCCCGAGACCACCCAGATAACCACTAAAAGCATATCTAAACAAAGACAAAGTACCACAGGTGGTACTATTTTAATTACCTTTAGACAAATTATCAGAATTAGCCTTCATCCATCCAAAGAGGTGGAGGGTACCAAAATAGAATATGAACGTTAGGAGCATAACCAAGGGAGAAGACAAACTGATTTTGTGTTAACATTCTTGGTTACCAAAATTTTTTATAATTATTTTTTATTTGTTTTTGGTTGCAAATGACAAAAGAGATGATCTAAAGATAGTTTTAAAAGTATTGCCACAAAGATTGGAAAGTTAATCAACCTGAGGGATTTTGTAAGCAATGAGATCTACTGAGTTTTACGCCAAGCTGAATTGAGATGTTAACTTGTCTTAGAACTTTAAAGTAAATTTGTTGCGAGTCCTGATGGCCACGGCGGCTTAGAGTAACCCGAAATTTCTGAAAAACTTTTAACTACCTTGAAGGGCCAATGTGTATAAAAAGGTATGGGAAATGTGGCAAATGTGATCGAGGCAAACAGAGTAGAGCACAACAAATTTTTTTGTATCTTTCATGTTTAAGTTTTGAAAGATAGTGTGAAGATTTTTTAGCCCAGAAGCAATTCTGTCAAAGATGAGGGACTCCAGAGGAATTTCAAAGTGTTTGAATTAGGCTGAAAACAAAAACGTTTTGACTAATGCCAATTTTGAAATTGTTAAAGATTTGTCATTAATACTAATATTATACTTTTACTTATCAACTTAAATATTTATATTGAGTAGTAAATTAATATAGTATCAAAGTCAATGTCTTGAGTTCGAGCCTTCATATATTTAATTTTAATGAATTTCTTAATTTTCAACTTATAAAACGGAGGATTCATTTGATTCAGATTAACTCAGACCTCGTATATTTTCTTTCAATTAATTTGTTTATTTTCAGTCTACAAGACGGGGGATTCGCTTGGTTCAAACCTACTCGGATCTACGTTTCACGTGAGGAGAACTATTAAAAACTTGTCTTTAATACTGATATTAAGCTTTCACCTATCAACTTAAACTTTTAGAATGAATGATAAACTAATACAAATAATTCAAAAGTTAAAAAAATGATGTCATTTTGCTAACTGAAATTTTGAAAGCCAGTTACAAGTAAAGTGTTCCCACACCTATAGTGTTTCGAGATAGGGAAGTCACTTAGTTCAGACCTACTTGAATTCAATTTTTATGTAAAGGAGATTGTTAAAGACTTGTCTTTAATATTAATATTGAACCTTTATTTATTAATTTAAATTTTTGAGTTGAATGATAAATTAACAGAAATAATTGAAAAGTTTAGAAATGATACCATTTTGCTAACTAAAATTCTGAAAATCAATTACAAGTAAAGTGTTCCTGCAACTATAGTGTTTCTATTGGTTGTTTGAGCATAACCATAAGAATAGAAAATTAAAATAAAGGTAGAATAGGGAATATGTATTTTCTTCTTTTTATTTCTTATAACTTCTCGTTTTGAACAACACCAAAGACTCATATAAATAGGTGTGGAAATATAAATGCTAACTAAATTTTTACATAGGAAGTTTTCAATAAAACTAAAACTCATAATTCTAGTTATACTCAAAATCATAATAATTAACATTCTCCCCTTTAATGTGATGTTCTTGAACTCCTAAAAGATCTCTTAGTTACAGAAACTTTTCTTTCAAAAGAGCTTTGGTGATTATATCAATTATTTACTATTTAGATTTTCCATACTTAAGATGAATCTCTCCATCATTAATTGTTTCTCATATAAAGTGATATTTGATGGTAATATATTTGGTTCTGTTATGACAAACTAAATTTTTTGCAATTGCCATAATTGATTTGTTATCCCAAGAAATCATACCAGAACAAACAAAAATGCATAGCTTAAGGTGCTTTTTATATCATTATCACAAAAAAAAAACTAATTACTTTAAATATATATTTCTCTAATATTTAATGTCATAATTCATTGTGCTTTGTAAGTGTCTAAGCACTCTTGTCGCTGTCCCATGATGAAATTGGGTGAAGAATATATAAATATTGATAATAAACTTGAGGCAAAAATAATATCAAGTCTTGTACCTTTGAGATAAAATAAGTTCCCAATCAAACTTATATAATAAGTCTCGTCAACTTTTTTATCCTTGTCTTCTTTATTTAATTTATCATTTACCAACAATGGTGTTGATACTTGATTGGACCCAAACATACTTTACTATTATATCAATTATTTACTATTTAGATTTTCCATACTTAAGATGAATCTCTCCATCATTAATTGTTTCTCATATAAAGTGATATTTGATGGTAATATATTTGGTTCTGTTATGACAAACTAAATTTTTTTGCAATTGCCATAATTGATTTGTTATCCCAAGAAATCATACCAGAACAAAAAAAAATGCATAGCTTAAGGTGCTTTTTATATCATTATCACAAAAAAAAAACTAATTACTTTAAATATATATTTCTCTAATATTTAATGTCATAATTCATTGTGCTTTGTAAGTGTCTAAGCACTCTTGTCGCTGTCCCATGATGAAATTGGGTGAAGAATATATAAATATTGATAATAAACTTGAGGCAAAAATAATATCAAGTCTTGTACCTTTGAGATAAAATAAGTTCCCAATCAAACTTATATAATAAGTCTCGTCAACTTTTTTATCCTTGTCTTCTTTATTTAATTTATCATTTACCAACAATGGTGTTGATACTTGATTGGACCCAAACATACTTTACTATTATATCAATTATTTACTATTTAGATTTTCCATACTTAAGATGAATCTCTCCATCATTAATTGTTTCTCATATAAAGTGATATTTGATGGTAATATATTTGGTTCGGTTATGACAAACTAAATTTTTTGCAATTGCCATAATTGATTTGTTATCCCAAGAAATCATACCAGAACAAAAAAAAATGCATAGCTTAAGGTGCTTTTTATATCATTATCACAAAAAAAAACTAATTACTTTAAATATATATTTCTCTAATATTTAATGTCATAATTCATTGTGCTTTGTAAGTGTCTAAGCACTCTTGTCGCTGTCCCATGATGAAATTGGGTGAAGAATATATAAATATTGATAATAAACTTGAGGCAAAAATAATATCAAGTCTTGTACCTTTGAGATAAAATAAGTTCCCAATCAAACTTATATAATAAGTCTCGTCAACTTTTTTATCCTTGTCTTCTTTATTTAATTTATCATTTACCAACAATGGTGTTGATACTTGATTGGACCCAAACATACTTTCTTTTAGAATATTTTCTGTATATTTTTTTTGGCAAATAAACACACTATTACCTTTTTGATAAATTTTAATGCTAAGGAAATAATGCAGTAAACCCACGTCACTTATCTCATATTTTTTTATCATCTCTTTCTTGAATTCTTCAATTATTTTTTTATTGTTCTTCGTAAAAATCAAGTCATTAACATAAAGGACAATGATAAAGATATTAGATATTTCTTGATATTTTACATATAAGGAAGGCTACTTTTGCTTTTGCTAAATCCTTTCTTCAAGAAATAACCATCAATTTGGGTATACTAAGTTCTTGCAACTTTTTATTTTAGGTTATATAAAGCCATTTTGAGTTTGTATGCCTTTTGTTCTTCATCCATAACAACATACCTTTGAGGCTGTTTAAATTAAATATTTTCTTTTTAATTTTTTATTTAAAATTGCTAATTTAACATCGAGTTGGTATAATGACCATATGGTAGGTAATTTCCTCTAGCAGATGTTGGCAACATATTGTTGTTAACGCTGTCAAATGATGAATTCCAAAAACATACAGAGCCGGGGCAAGCGGGTTTGCGCTGGTCATAAACGGAAGAAAAGTGAATGAAAATATTAAAGAACTTTTGCTGATCATCTTTCAATGGGGTTAATTACTTTACTCTTTACAGAATGAACGAAGAAAGATAACGGTGTTGTTTGCTGAGTAAAGAAAATAAAATGTGTAGAAACTATTTATATGCAACCTTGACAACTATAATGGCATGGTTTTGTTAACCCTTTTGATCTCAAAATTACAACTGATCAACCGAACAAGAATGGTTAATTTTGGTTATTAAGTTATGACCTATAGCAACACTTGAAGACTTGTTATAGCGGCAACTTTTATGCACGTATAAGTTTTCTTCTCATTTTATGAGAATCTTATAATTCGAGTAGAGTATGTTTAATATTGTATTTTTTTTTATATTTTATGAAAGTTTTATAATTTAGGTGGATATGCTCAAGACTATATGTATTATTTTTTATGATTGTAATTTGATGTAAATATCAATAATAAATTTGATGTAATATCAATAATATAATTCAATAGTTGTAATACCAATTTTAAAGTGTATGACACCATCATTTTCAATCAATTTGTTATTAACAAGCATAGAAACCCTCAAACCCTGAATACGTGCATTACCTCCTATGAGTTGTGTAAATGAAGCACGTCGACCTTGATTCATTTTGGGAACAGAATCCCTAATTCAAATATAATATTGGTATTCCAACGTATTTTTGTTTCCTAATGCTGGTCATGAGTTGATTTAATTGAAACGTGAAAGAACTTCAGGTCTTATATACATCTGCTTCCATGTGGCATTCAAACGCTCACATAAACAAGAGAGAGTTTGTTTTTTTTAGTCAAAAGAAAAAGTTATCCCCGTTATTTTTTTTTTTGAGTGTTACAACACACACACCTCTACAACACACACATACCTACAAACTGTTAACATGCAGAATTGAACCTCTGACCTAGGTGAGCATCACAAGAAGGGCTGCCAATTGGGTTAGCACCCTCTGCTCAAATTATCCCCGTTATTATTTATAGGAAAAACTATATGTTGACTCCCAAAGCTTTTCACATCTACTATTTTTCTTTTTAAATTTTTTTTAAACATGAACCTTTTTATGGGGTTTTAAGGAAGAAAATAAAGTGTTAAAAATGGCTAATTACCTTCAAAAATTTTAGTCACCAATAATTTTAAAGGACTTACGAAAAACAAGTGGTATATATATACTGTACTATACATTAGAAAATTCATAATCTAAAAAACACAACGTATTAAATCATGAATTTTAAATATGATATTATTGGAATTGTGATTTAAAATTATGTTTGTGTATGATTTTGAATTGAAGACAGACGAAAAGTCAGTACGAAATTAATTATACATTGGACATACGAAAAATAGAGTAAAATATAAAGTCAGAAATAAGGAGGGAGTCAAAACAAATAAAGAATATTTCCAAGCTAGAGTGCCACAGCATTAGGGTTCCTCGCCATAACGCTGAAGACAAAATCACCAGCACTACAGTGCTAGCCTTCCAACGCCGCAACGTCTAATTTCGAAAAACTTTCATTTTTAGCTCGAATAAACTTTTTTTAGTATGATTTGAACTTATACACGCAAGAACTCTTATTCCAACAAAAAAATATGATTTACATTCTAAACATTATATAAACCTTTATAACCCCTTAAAATTAATCAAACATTAAGAAAGAAACTTCAAAAAAGAGAATATAGAGTTATAGAGTTTTGAGTGCTAAAAACGTAAGAGAACACCATAAGAGTGCTTGAGATCTAAGTAATCAAGAAAGTACTAATATATTCTTGAGTCTTATCTATTAATTGTATTCCTTAACTAATCTCTTGTGAGAGATTTTTATAATCTAAGTTCTTTGTAAATTGTAAATAAAAGAGATTAAGATCTCGTAATCCATCGTAAATATAAATATTTATTATTGAATCACGTAATTTTTTTGTATAATTGTATAATTATTTATATCTTTATCTTAATCTCTTCTTATTATTATTTTATTTATAAAAAAAAATTTCACACGCACTTAAAAAATTTTTTAAAGTACATGTTAAAAATTCTAACATATATATTAGGAATATTTAATGTTATTTTAGTATAAAGTTTTTTAAGATTGTAAAAAAAATTAATGCAAAATTCGATGCAGATTCTAGTTTTGAAAGTTCAAAAGTCAAATTAGCTTCGAGCTTTATAAGACTGGACCTACAGATTTATGAGTTAGTTGATTATAAAATTTGGGATATTTGAAGGTTGCTAAATTTTGAGTTGTCATTGATACGATTTGTTTCACAATTTTAAGAAACATTTCTAATGTGTCGAATTAATAAGTGCAAGTTAAGAATTGCTGCAACTTGAGGCTAGTAAACCATCCATAATTTATCATTTTATTTTATAAAGCATATAAAGTATGATTTAATATTGTAATCATATTTCGAATTTTAGTCGATTTAGTTATCATTGAAAATAAGTTTGAATTCTTGAATTTAGTTCAGAAACCTTTCTTATTAATAAACCCATTTCACTATATTTATATAAAGTAATTTCAAAATGATTTTTATAAGCCTACATGCAAATGTTGATTTTCCAACGTAAAAAGAAAAAAAGAAAGATTTCTCTTGAGTGGCATTTATGAAACCATTGATTTTGCCTATAATATTATACTAGATTTTGTTCTCAAAAAAGGTTGTACTTTTTAAAAATTTTTGAAAAAGAGAAGAAAGTTATTTTTGTATATTCTATTTTTTAATTATATCAATTATATTACACTGTTAATACTACATCAAATTATATTATTAATATTATAATTAAATTACATAATTAAAATTTTTTTAAGAGCCACACGTATATAACCTACCCAAACTAAGTTACTTAGATTATCGAAAATAATACTTATAATTTTGAGTACATGAATAAATTAATGGTCTTAATATTCATTACAATTCGAACTTTTGACTTTAATAATGAATGTACACAAGACTTGCTCTTAAAATAAGCCCTTAAGTGCATCTTTTTATATTCAAATAACTTTTTTTTCTTAACGTATTTAATTTTTATGTTTTAAAAAAAATAAGGAAAGAAAAATATTTTAACTCAGTGTCAGTGATTATAAATTCTGAAATTGTTTAAGTTCTAATTTACAGGTGATAAATTTTGCTACTTTCTGTGTATCAATTTTCACTTTTCTAACACTTCACCTATTGTTTCGTTACTCACATTAAAATTTCTTTTCACGAATGTTTTGGTATGAAGTTTTGTTAATATCAATTTTTCATTTGGTCATGTTTTGATGTAAAAATTATTGAAATTTTTTTAAAATTAACAAATTTTAGGAGGGTTTTTAACTTTTTTAATCATTATTTTAAGTTTGTAATTTGTTTAGTCAAATAAATTACTTTTGGATAAGTATATCCTTCCACTGTTTGTACAGTACCCGTTATAGCGTACAGTATTTTTTTTATAATTATTAATTAAATTAAAATTAAATATTTTTTATTTATTAAAATTATATTATTTTATATTAGTTATTTATTTATTTTAATCATATTACTACAAAATTTATATAAATAATAAAATTATTTAATGTAGTTAAATTAAACTAAATAAATACAATAAATAAAAATAATTTTTATAAATAAATACAAATTTAATTATATTTTTTATTAAAATTATATTTATTAATAAATAAAATAAAATAAATATAATTATTTATTTATGAATAATAAAAAATTAAATAAATATAATGGTCACAAAGGTTGAGATCAACAAATGTCATCTCAACCATCGCATCTCAGACCCGAGATAGCCCTGAAATGCCATTGCATCTCAAGCTTGAGATGCGATGGTAGCCATCTGAGATGGCCCCGAGATGTAATGGTCGGGATGGCCCCGAGATGCGATAGTGGCCATCTAAGATGGCCCCGAGATGCAATGGTCGAGATGGCCCCGAGATGGTCCTGAGATGCGATGGTGGCCATCTGAGATGGCATCGAAATGCAATGGTTGAGATGGCCCTGAGATGCAATGGTTGAGATGGCCCTGAGATGCAATGGTTGAGATAGCCCCGAGATGCAATGGTCAAGATGACCTTTGTTGGTGGAGATAGCCTTTGTAACCATTATATTTATTTAATTTTTTATTATTCATAATAATTAATTATATTTTTTTATATTATATTATATTTATTTAATTATTAATAAATATAATTTTAATTAAAAAAATACCATTAAATTTGTATTTATTTATGAAAATTATTTTTATTTATTGTATTTATTTAGTTTAATTTAACTACATTAAATAATTTTATTATTTATGTAAATTTGGTAGTAATATGATTAAAATAAATAAATAACTAATATAAAATAAATATAATTTTAATAAATAAAAAATATTTAATTTTAATTTAATTAATAACTGTAGAAAAAATATTGTACACCAAGCGGGGTATTGTACAAACAATGAAAGTGTATATCTGTCCAAAAGTAATTTATTTTGTTAAACAAATTAAAATTTTAAAAATGGTGGCTAAAAAAATTAAAGATCTCCTTAAATTTTATTATTTTTGAAATTTTTCCAAAATTATTTTTTATATATTTTAATCTAAATATTAATACGTTATGTTTGATTCTATTTTTTGTATTGACAATTAACTCTTTTGTTAATTACATTTTTGTAGTTAAAAAGTTTTTATTAGCAGAATATTTTGTGATAGCCTTGAGGAGCTACAAGCCAGATAGGAAGTTGTTCAAAAACATTACAAAAATAATCAAAGGGTTAGTTTTCAATTTTTTTTTTTTTTATGTGAAGTAGGAGGAAGAGAATGGAAACGGGAGAAATGAAAATAAAAAAATTGAGGTGAAGGAAAATGAAAATTATTTTAAATTTTAAATTAAAATTACAATTTGAAAGTAATTTTTTTACTCTTAAAAAGTAATTTTTATATAGACACATTATAAATAAAAAAAAACTAATGTGATATATATTAAAAAAATAAAATTAGTATATATTAATTAAATTAAAGATTAAAATAATATTTTTTTTTTGAACTTATAATATTTTTCTTATTATCTAAATCTATGTATTTTTTTTTTTTTTTGTTGAGATTTTATAGAATTTTAAAAGGCTGCTGCCGGCCACTCGAGCCCATGGTCTAATTAAAAGAATTATCAAATCCACTACAACCACTAATTTATCAGATTTATTTTTCTTTCAGAATTAGGAAGTAAATCCATCATTCTCCCTTTTAAATCAGCCAAAATGTAAAGGGAAAATATATAAAGAATGCAACTGTTGTGTGTATAATTTAGAGAGAATTTCATACATAATATCACAGGAATATTTCAATTATTTTTCAAAGTCAAAATCTTTTTCGACCAAGTCAAATTCTAAATGCTGAGAGAACTTTTGACACAATTTTTCAATATAATACTGCATCCAATTTTTACTATATTATTTTCTCAAAAAATAATCATTATACTATTAAATATTACTATAAAAAAAAACCTTCATATTTCCTTACGAGTTCGGCTATATTCTGATTTAATCACATATACAAATTTAATCTCTATTTTTGTTTTATAAATACTCAAGTAGTGTCTATAAAGATGAGAATAATCGTAATTGAAGAGTGAAAATAATAATAAAAAGTGACTAAAAATATTTTCAAGAGATTATCTGAGTATTTATTAAAAAAATTAGAGAATAAATTAGTATATATTAATTAAATTAAAGGCGAAACTAACATTTTTTTATATATTAATATTATTATAAATTTGAGTTTTTCTTTTTTTACTTGCAACATAAACGTTGTAATACAGAATTGTGTATTCTTGTAATATAAATGTTCTCTAAATTTTTTGACGTAGCCTAAAAATTGACGACAACAGTAACTTACTTCATAAAATTTGGCAAATTATACTCTTATTTTAGTAAAAACGTAAATCTACAAGAACCTAAATGATAAATTCCCTGTTCGTACTTTATTGTTTAGGGATATTAACATTGTTACCCCCTGAGGTTTATATAAATTATATATAGATGTCAATTTTAGTTTTAATTATATTATTACTCCCTTTACTTAATTTGAAGAATAAAAATATCTTAGGATTATATTGTTTTTGTTACATAAGTAATTAAAATATTATTAAAAAGTGAAAATATTTTTTATTTTTTAAATTAAGTAGAGGAAATGATAATATTATTAAAATTAAAGTCGTTAATCAAAATATAATTTATATAAACTTTGAGGGGTAACAGTGTTAATATCCTTTTTTTAAAAGAAAAATAAAAGTAGTAATAAAAGAAATTAGAAAAGGAAAAAGAGACAAGAGAGATTAAAGTGACGGATACATCCAAGTTAGTTTACTAAACCCAGTTAATTATTTTATTCCAACAACAACGACCGCATATTTTCTATTTGCAATTTACTTGAGCCTCCAACTAAGACCCGTTTTGTCTTTGATTGATTCTTTTTTCCGTTCTTGCTTTTTACTTTTTTTTTTCTTTTTTCAGTTTTTCTCATCTGTGTACAGTTTCTAAATTTCTTTTCTTGAAGCTGGTCACCACTGAACCTGAGACGTGGTCTTAACTCCATATCAAAAGTTCCAAGTAAAGAAGGAGCTTATGGGGGTGCCACCCGGTTGACTGATCGACATCTGTTTTCTGGGTTGCTTCTGTTGATAAGGTATGCTATTCTTTGCAACGATTCATGGATTTTGCTGGATGTTGTTCTTTTTTTTTTCTTTTGCCTCAATTCTGTTTATCGGTTAGTTTTGGTAATTGGGTTCGGTTCTCAGCGGGGTTGTGAAAATTGTTTGATCTTTCTGGTCATCATTCTGTCAAGTCTAAAACATGGGGCTTTGTGCTGGTGGAAATGTGGATAGTTTTTGTGAATTGGATGTTGAGTTACTATTATCCTTTATAGCTGAAGATCATATGATCACTAGAGCCTTATGGATACGAATAATTTGCATCTGGCACTGTGTGAATAGAACAAGAATTTGAAGATTTTCCAGAAATATATCGGCACTCATAAATAAAAAGGAGTCTCTTGATTACATTTTATTTTCCTGTTGATTCTAAGTATGCCCAAAATGACGACACTTCAAAGCTTGTCTCTAAATTTCATCCAAAGCTTGTACCTCTAAATTTCACAACCCAATTGGCTTCTGAACGATGAAAACATGAGATGGGTGCTTTTTGTTCTTTATTTTCCTGTTGATTCTAAGTCTGCCCAAAATGACGACCCTTGAAAGCTTGTGTCTCTAAATTTCATCCAAAGCTTGTACCTCTAAATTACACAACCCAATTGGCTTCTGAACAATGAAAACATGAGATGGGTGCATTTTGTTCTTTGTTTATTGAGATAATGAAACAAAATAAAAGATAAAATGAATTTGGGTGGGTGGTAATGGTGTCAAAGCACTCTTGCCCAACTATGTTTAACCCATCTCCTTTGAAACCATCCCCTCAAGTTGACAGGTGAGATTATGCTTGCTACATATGTATGTTTAACTTGAGTATTATTATATATTTGGCAAGCGTATGAACTATATAATTCATATCATGACTAGTGGTGTTTTTCAATTCATCCAGGAAAATTCTTTCTAAGTTTACATAAAATTCAGTTCATCTTTGGTCAAGGAGCTTGCTGCGCTTTTTTCCTGCAAGATGTTTTCATTGCCTGAATTTAATAAGATACCAAAGAATGGTTCATAAAGGCGATTTGGTTGTAATTGGTGTTTGTGTTGGTTTGGCCCTCGGTATCTTGATAGCTACACTTGTATTTTTTGGCATAAGGTGGTACAAGAAGCGTTCTCCTCTTCGGAGGTTATCTAATGAACAAAGTGTTGCTACTCATCCTATACGTGTAAATGGCTTAGGTACAAGCATTGATTATAGTGCATCGCTTTCAAATTCCATAGTTGTTAATGAATCAGGATACACTCAAAAAAAATCTCAGCATTCTCGGGGGAGTAATCACAGTAAAGATCGGTTTGCTTCTGCTTCAGGCATACCTAGATATGCTTACAAGTAAGTAGTTTTTATAAATTATAGACAAGCTCAGTAATCTTTATGGTGTACCAAAAGTTATATCATGTCAAATGCTATTTTAATATGGAGTTACTCAACCAGCAACAAAGTAGACCTAGATTTAGGTCTTACTTACAGCTCCACGCATATTTTTACAGAGCTTGGTAGCTATCAATTTAGATCTTGTGAAGTTTATGGCATAGCCTATGGCATTGAATGTGTTGAGTTCGTATTCCAATGCAGTTCATTTTGTCTGTGCTTTTCAGGGATATTCAGAAAGCTACGCAAAACTTCACTACTATATTGGGCCAAGGGTCGTTTGGTCCGGTTTATAAAGCTACAATGCCTGCAGGAGGAGTAGCAGCTGTAAAGGTTCTTGCTTCCAATTCACATCAAGGAGAAAAAGAGTTTCAAACAGAGGTAAGGGCTGTGCGGTAAGAATATTTACAAAGAGGATGAAAGTTTTATTTCCCCCACCTAAATGTATCTAAGAGAAAATATTCATATTAGTATATTATGCAGCGGTTTTAAAATGCCAGCCTCTTTACTTTGTCTTGACAATATGACAGCATAGGAAGTTGCATTCTTCTCATTCTATTATTCAAGACAAATGGAACTACTTTTAGGAATAAGTTCTGAAAGCATTACAAATTATTGATTTGCACATAGGATGTTTGACTTATCTTCTAAGAACTATTAAAATTAGAAATTAATTATTGGCAAAGATTATTTGTATTCATTCTGTAAAGGAGCTACTTCAAGGGATAACCCTTTAAGTTCAAGATTAGGACAAAAGAACAAATCATTTTCAGGAAAATATGGTTTGACCAACATATACGTGTTCCTATTCCTCTTATAGTATCACTTAAGAATTTTTTTAAAGGTGGAAATTCCAAAATTGCAAATTGCATCCAATTGCTAGTAATGTGATTTAAATCAGTTTGAAGATACTTTCATATTTATGCTTGAACTACCTACAGGTTTTCCATTATTTTATTTTGAGGTAATTTTGCAGGTATGTCTGCTGGGAAGATTGCATCATAGGAATCTTGTGAATTTGATAGGATATTGTGTAGAAAAAGGACAGCATATTCTTATTTACGAGTTTATGAGTAATGGAAGCTTGGAAAACCTTCTTTACAGTAAGCTTAGTGGCCTCCTTTTGTTGCTGTATTACAATTTCTGTCCTTGTGATTAACTGCTTCAAATTGACGTGAAATGAAAGTTTCTATATACAGAGGTATTCAATGGTGTAGTGATGTTAAAAGTCATCTTTTTCTATGGAAAAAAGAAATTTACTAACTCTTTATGTCGCTTGGTCATAGTTAGTCAACACTGTCATTTGGAGAACTTTTTCATTTGCATTTTACAATGGCAAATAGCTTAAACTAAAAACTTTTCAACAAGAAAGGCTAACCATTGAAAGTTGAGGTAACTCACTGGAAATAATGATATCTCACTGCTTGACTATGCCTTTAAGACATCTTTGAGGTCCCTAAAGCACTCGTATGCCAATAATACCATGTCAAGAATTAGTATTTAATCACTTTTGAATTAAGTAGACAGAAAGAAATGTTCAATGTTTTGTCCAGTTCAATATGATATTTGCCATATTTGATAGATAAAGGGACTTGAAACTATAATGGTTAGAACATTGTGCTTCAATTATCAATCTGGTTGGTGGTTATGATATCCAGGGATTGTGTACACTTTCATCAGTGCTATAGCTCATAAAAAGCTTTGTGAGAACTTAACTTCTTACTGTGAATAAGATTCTTTCAATGTTTTATGGAGCTCCTTTTGAATGTTGGTGTGTGCACTTGAACACTTTGCCCCCATTTGCTTGGAATTATCACACTTAGTATCATATGAGATAAAGAAGCACTTTGATTGATTCCATTTTGAAACTTTTGCTTAGACTCGTCCTCTTGCACATGCACTCAGGTGAAGAACGGGTTTTGAGTTGGGATGAAAGGCTTCAAATAGCTCTTGATATTTCACATGGAATTGAGTATCTTCATGAAGGGGTATGTTTAATGCTATCATCCCATCTCATGTTTCTACGGCAAAATTAATTACTCACCTAAGCTCTTCATTTGATAATTCTTTGAACAGGCAGTTCCACCTGTTATACATCGCGATTTGAAGTCTGCTAATATATTATTGGACCACTCCATGAGAGCTAAGGTGAGCTAGCACACAGAATCATACATTTTATTGCAATCATTGAGTGTAGGGATTAACAGAGAGTTTAATGATGATTGAAATGACTGTATGCTCGATTCTTCTTCGGTTTAGACAAAATCCTAAAGGTTTATAGCAACTGATATATTCTTTATCTGTGCTTTTGACAATGTCATCTCTGTTATTGATATTGTTAACTGCTCTATGACAGGTTGCTGATTTTGGACTGTCAAAAGAAGAGAGATTTGATGGTCGGAACTCTGGCTTAAAAGGTACATATGGATACATAGACCCTGCTTATGTATCCACAAACAAGTTCACAATGAAGAGTGACATTTACAGTTTTGGAGTCATCATCTTTGAGCTGATATCGGCTATCCACCCACACCAAAATTTGATGGAATATGTTAATCTTGTACGTATTTTTACATCTGTGATGATGTCCTTTTCTCTAAATAAGTCGTAATTTTGCTGACCTAAAATCTTTCGCAATTGCCAAAATTTTCCTTTTCCTTTAGGCATCTATGAGTTCAGATGGAGTTGATGAAATACTTGCTCAGCCACTAGTTGGGGTTTGCAACATTCAAGAAGTGAGGGACCTGGCTAGAATTGGTCATAAATGCTTGCTCAAATCACCAAGAAAACGACCTTCAATAGGAGAAGTTATGCAGGCCATATTGAAGATAAAACAGAGACAACACCTAGTGAAAGAAGACACAATGTCTTTTGCCGATGGAGAATTTTCCCGTGTGTTAAGTCAGATAGAAGACCAACAAATTGAGCTCAGTAAGATAGCTGATACGAAGGATAAGCAAGAAGAGTGTTGAGTGACCACAAAAGTTTTTTCCTTTCTTTTCCGTCTTTTTCCAGATTTTTTAGCCAAAGTTGCTTTAGAAATGAAGTTTTAACCATACTCCCCACTAACCCAGTGTGCCACCTAAAGATCAAAGCTGCGGGAAAATATTTACTTTCAATTGTGAAGATTTTATACAAACCATGTGAAAAATATAGAAGAGCCAAGTAATTGTTCTCATCTCCTTCTGTCAGTGTGCTATTGCATAAATAGAGTTGACAGACTCTTGTCAGTAAAATGCCAACGAAAACAAGAATCTATAACCTGTGGAATTAAATGGTGGTCGAGATAGCACAGGAACAGCTGTACAGACAATTGGCTTTCAAACAATCTAGAATGGAAGGAGGAATTGTATGTTTTCTGTGAGATAAAAGCAACTATTTGCATCGACAAAATGAATATCATTCACTTAATAACCCGAAACGTTATCTCTAATCGGTGCCCAAAGTAGTATAAATGCAATTAGCCGTTGCCAAGAAGCTGGTTCTATGACAGGACATAGGCAGATTTAAGTAAGCACATATAACAAAAGAGTTGTGGGCAAAGAAAATGGATGACAGAGGCTGCGTAAGCTTTAGAACACAACATACAATTCAAAACTCCAGAGACCAGAAATCCGATAATCTGACTCAAATGTCAATCCAAACACAGTTACTATTTCTGCAAACAAGATGATCACAATGCATTCGCAGCTTCCAACTGAATGGTGATCTTCCAGGTGCCATTACTGCATTCAGGTAACATTGAAAGCTAGTAACACAAAGTAAACCTTCCGTTAGGTTATTAAAAAAGGCTGACAGCAGCTGTAGCTACTAAACTTTAGTCTCAACTTTAATACATAAGCTTATCAAAACTTCTCACAGAAACAACTGAAACAAGCTCACATCTTCTGCATTCTCGTGCAGATCACATTTATATACATATATTTTATTTTGTCTCAAATAGTCATTTTATTATACTCAATACACTGAACTTTGAAAGCACAGAAGTCCCACCCAAAGAAATATTAAAACCGAAAATGAAAATAGAAGAAACAGCACATACAGAACTAAAAGCATATTCCCTCACAGCCGCTGACAAGTAGACCCATAACATCCGAAAGTAATCATGAAGCCAAGACCAAATCACCAAGCAAGCTACCCTCTCAGACTATAAGACTGAGTAAAGGTTGCCTACATATTGGTGGTTTGCAGAAACCTATATCTTAAAACTTAAGTTTTCTGGTTCCTATAATCTGCAACATTAACTCTTCAAAACTGGCACGAAGTTCCAAGCCTCTGTATCTGCCTCTGACCTACACTCCCTGATCTACGATTAGTAAAAGCTGGGTACAGCAACTTCTGGAAATCCTCAAGGTACTGTACCCACTCCTCCTCATTCATATCAGACAGCTTCACAAAACTAGTGCTTGCTGGCAGATGCTCATTCACACTCCTGTTGCCAGATGATACACCAGCCAAGTAGCCGCTTTTCTGCATTGTTCCCTCATGTTGCCAACTCTTTTCCCCAATGCTGATGTTTTTTATAGACATGGACCCCTTTGAGAAAGATGGAGCCCTGTGCCACACAGGATGAGAATAATCTTCTAACCTTGAAGGGGTCAGATTCCCCTCACTCTCTGCTTCCTCCTCCACACTCTCATCTAGCCTGAAAAGTGATTTTCGGCTATTTGCACCTTTTGACCCAGAAGATAAACTTTTGGCAGCTGATTTCTCTTCCATATTCAAAGTAAAATCGAACCCCTGCTCCTTGCAGTCAATCTCAAACTGAAATTCTTCATCGCCTCCTGCTTTTACGTCATCAGATAGCATTTTCCTGTCCCCTAATAGCCTCCTAGCCTCAATGCATATCAACTCAAGCTCACTTGGCTGCTCTTCATGGCCTTGAAACTCCCTGCTCATCATCTCACCTATATCAGCAAGACAAAGACCAAAAGCCGCTGCTTCCTTGAGGAAAATTGTACAAAGAACTAAAACCTTGAGACATGCCTCTCGAATCATGGGCAGTTCCATTCTCAGCATTTCAGAATCCCGAACTGGGTCAAGATGACTTATATATTCCAGCTCATCCTCTGAGAAAGGAATTGACGCCTGTGGCCAATGAATCCACTCAAAGTATGGATCCTCCAAGTTTTCTGGAAGGCATAGGCCATGATCAATAGGTACAAGATCCACTTGACCAAAACTCCCAGCTCCATCTAACTTCTTGACCAATAGGTTTCCAGCATGTCTATCTGTGTTGAAAATCCGAATATCTAGAATCCCTATCCTATGCACAGCAGCAACTGGAAAGCTTGAAGTCCCATAATCACTTGCATCAAAATCATGAGGGATGAACTGCTGCAATGATGCAATCTTGCTGACTTGCTTCCTCTCTTGATTCTTGTTTCCACTCACCCCTTTGTTGATGTTGAAAATTGAATGTGTTACCTTCACAAGGGCAGTGCAGGGCACATTGGCAAAATGATCATAGTCAAGAAGGTAAGCTGCTACTTCTCTGAATCCAGTCTCCCCAACTCGCACTGAATGTTTCAGGCCTGGCTGCCCAAGAGTTTTGCCAATAAAACCTTTTGGATTGTTTGGGGCATAGGGTTCCTCATCAGTTGGCTTCACAATAGCAACATTTTTGCCCTGGCAATTTCTGAAATAGTATGCACCTCCAAGCCCACTACAAACAGGTATTGGATCAATCCCTATTTTCATTGCCTTAACGATTTCCTTCACCAACTGTTTTGATCTTGAAAAGTTATTAGAGTAACCTAATATCTCAATTGGACCACTTTGATCTCTCGGCTGAATATCCTTACCAGTAGGTGAGAGACATGGAAAAGATGAACTTCTGTGCAAAAAATTCCTGGTGAGAAGAAGTGGAGAATCATTTCTCACGGTACTAAGATCATTCTTTAACACCATATCCCCATAAATCAATGATCTCTCCTCAGTTGGCACATTTAGGGCTAGCTGCAATTTTCTTTTGACCGTATGAGCATTATCACTCCTATCTAACTCCATACCCAAAACACAGCCCGTCTCAGTCTGAACAAATATACGCCTCCTTCCAGAATGTTGTCTTTCCATTCTTTTATTCCCACCATGTTCACTACTAAAGTGTCCTCTAAAGGCTGAAACAGCCATCTGAGTATTTACAGGGCAGTCCAATTCAGGAGACACGAAAGGAAAAGGAGAAGCAGTAAATGTCAAAGCCAGCAGCAGAGAAGGCGGCAGCAGAGAGCTTCTCTCTCAAGCAGATGCCAAACTCAAATGCTGGCAATAAGTGGAGGGAGACGTTTGTGTCGTAAATAATCATAATCAAGGCAGTAGAATTTAATTTGCTTGCATGATTCTCACATTGGAACAGATTTCACTAAGAAGTACAAAAACTTAGTGAAACTGCTACATTGGAGGAGCCACCTGATAATGCTGGCTTAATGATAGGTAAGAGAATTGTTAGAGATGCACTGAGAAAGAATACTTCACAAAAAGAAGAGTATCAAACAAGTATTCATTAAATCGTATAAAGACGCAAACAGTAATATCTCCTTTTGATCGTAGTGCACTTACCCTTTCATAACTGATGGGTTTTTGTGGAGGAAAATTACATGAAGATTGACATAGGAGATTGGAAAGTAAACAAATAACTGGTTCTAACATTTAAACAAAATATTTTATTAATATCTATAGCTATTTTATTAATATCTATAGCTGAAGTGCAAAATAATGAACAAAAGCATTAAACAAGACATATATGATAAGACAAAACATATTTGTGACAGACATATCAAAATCTTGGATCTTAACAAATTCGATCAGTCATTTTTTGTTATTTGGTGATATTGCAAATTTCTGTTAGAAGGGTCACCAAGGGGACTCCATTTCAAGCACATGTTATTATTTGGTTGATATTTGTGTATGTTATTTTTGTTTGACAGAGCTGGGACATGTTGTAATTTAAATTCTATTGTTGGATTATTATCCATAATTACAATCTTTTGGATCTCATACATGTTCAATTATTACTTCACTTAAACCTTAAATCCCAATTTAAAATATTTTTTTTAAATAAAAAAGGGTTTTTACAGTCGAAGTCCCTTGAGCAAGCTAAGTTTCATGTTATAAGACCTTGGCCAAGCTATTTAAAAATAACTAACAGTTATCCCTTCCTTGCAGTCAGGTTGTCCCAACTCAAGAGGATAAACTGACCCTCGATTATTCATTTAAAACTAACCTAAACCACTTAAATCAAACATAATTGACAAAAACAAACTAAACAACAAGCTATAAGAACAAAATTACCCTACTCTTAACAAAAGATTAAAAAATTTCCTAAAAAAAGTTCTCAAACAATTTATCTCACAAATAAATTAACATCCAGAGAAAATGTAAACGGTTATAAAGGTTTCTTAAAGTGCAACTACCAAATGTCGGATAAATATTGATAGGAAAAAGACGTAGTAGTTAGAATTTTGCATGAAAGTAGTTTTCCCGCGTTAATTGTCCATAATTTCTTAGTACGTTTCCTTTTTAGTTTCTCCTCTTTCACGGATTTTCTCGGGAAACAAACGGAAAGTAACTGGATTTTGAAAAGCCGAAAGATTCCAAAAAAAACTCACCGGAGAGAAGAGAGATCAAGAATCGGACGGCGGCGGAGACGGATGGGGAGTAACCGCCGTTGATGAGATATGTGCGGTGGAGGTTCAGTGCGAGCAATCAGATCAACGGGTGCGATTCGATCTCACTTTTTTGTTTCTCTCTCTCTCTCTCTCTCTCTCTTCCGCTTTTGGGAGACACTCGTAACTTCTACTCAATAGAAAGCGGAGGGGATAAAAGTAAAATTAAAAAATTAATATCAAAATATTGTTGTGGCAATGACACTATCTGCACGGAGATTGAGCCACGTAAGAGATGGGGCCCAACATGTGGGGTAGTATGGTTGCGTGGCGAGCGTTAATAGGGTGCCTGTTTGGGGAGATTCAGAGCAGAGCAGAGCATATAAAACCAATCGCTTAATATCCAATTAGATAATTAATTAATGGAAAAATGAAAAAACTATAATTGTTATGATTATTGATAAACAAGCTCAAGATGGAACTTTGACCGTTGATCATGCGCATTATAGAATAACTTATAAATATCGCAAAAATTATAAATAAATAAAAAGATAAATATTTTTATGATTCTAATCGATTGAAAGTTTCACCATCTTTCTTAATAAATTTTGGGATGATCTTAATTTTAAAAAGAGGGTCATCATTTCATTAAAAAAATATAATCAAATAAAAGAATTATTATTTTTAAAATTATAAAATTGATAAAAAAAAATTATGATCTCTTAAATTATAAAATTAATAAAAAAATTAATATTCCTTAAATCATAAGAATGAAATACTTTTTAAAAAAATTAAACTCTATTACAACTCTTATAAAAAACAAAATAATAACTATTATAAATGGGGTAAGTTTGAAATCTCTCTTTTTACACATTTTTAATTTTATCTAAAGATTTTTGATATTATTGAGATTGACTTAGGCATCTTGAGATTTCGTTGGCATCCTTACCAACCAAATTATAACAAATTTTTGTTTTGCTATATGCAACTTTATAGATCCATGTGATGAACAACAATGACTTGTCCGCATGTCAAACGTCGCTTCTTTATGAATATAAATTTAACTCGTTGATTTAGGATTGCTTAGATTTTTGGGTCAACAACCATATTTCTCATTCAGCCTTTTAATTTTCTACTCTAACTTTGTTTGGTCTTCCCTAAAGATCTGTATAGTGGCCTTCACTTTGACCATTTTTCTTTTAAGGACTTTGTTGATCCTACAGATCTCATAAAGCTCACTCTTTATTATCAAGTCTTCATATTCACCTCCCTAGCCTTCGTGGTGAACTCTTTAGCCTTTTTGCATAGATTCCTTAGCCTTTTTAGTTATCTCATTTGTTGCCTCTTGGAGGTGTAAGACCTTAACTTTCACCTCTTTCATCTTGCGATCATCTCAAACTACATTCATTATGCCTTTTCAGTGTTAGAAAGGCATTAAGGCCGTCTGAAAAAATGTACCAAGTTAATAAAGATATTGGTAAAGAAAGAAAAGAATTTTACCAATTATAAAAAAATATCTCCAACAGATTATAAAGGCTTGTTTGAAATGCTTTTACCTCATCATATTTCGTGATCACCTTTGAGTGCCCAACCTTTACAGCACCGACCCTAACATAACTTTGGGTGTGCGAGGTAGAATTTGGAGGGCATTGTTTAAAGAAAGAAGAAGAACTAACTCCACCTACTCATTTCCCCTTCGTTTTCTTGAAGAACCTATTTTAGCTGACAAAGGCCTTCTTAAGCATCTCGATGAGTTTTACATGTCTTTCTTCGAACAATATGTTAGAAATTATGAGAATTCTAGGATTTTGAAGTGAAGCTTTGGTTCTTTTGTTGGTTAAAGCCTTTTTATACTATCACCTTCCTAATTAGACATGTCTATAAAAAAAATTTCAATTCATAAGTTAAAATCTAAAGAAGTGGAAAAGAATGAAGTAACGTTACTTCTTTTCTTTTAACCATTCTCCCTAAGCCCACCATCAACAATCTCAGAAATTATCCTGCTTCCTTTAAACTAGCTTTATAAATAAGATCCTTCTCAGAACCATCATGCTCGAAAGCTCAATTAATACTCTCCTAATAATCAATGTTGACCTCAGGCCTAGAAGTCCACCTAGTTGCAAGAAAAGAACTAGATAATAAAAACTTTTCTAAGTAAAAAAAAAGGCACACATTAAGAGAAAGTTAGACTTGGTACACCAGAGTATCATGGGAAATCGTGTTCCCACAACATTCCTAATACATACTAACCCCATTTACTTTTAATATAAAACTAAAAGTGCTTTTATAATCCTCGTTGGTAAATCTAAAAATCCTTAATGGACGTCAAGTGACCTCATAAGTTGTGAGGTAGTAGAAGTCTTTATTTTTTTCCAAGTTCAAAAGAACTTGGTAAAGATGTTGAAACTCTTAAAAAGTGGGCTTAGATTGCTCATATCTTGCCCAAATGACACATAACTTAAACAACATACACTCGAAGTTTAGATATATTATAGCTTTAGGAGGTGAAGTTATGCGAACATTTGTATGAAACAAGGTTCAGTGGGCAACCTAAGCCTTAATTTGAAGATAGCGAGATGTAAAGTGATCTCGTTAGTGAGGCTCGTTGGCATGCTCCTTGAGGTAAAGATGTTGGAATTTGTACTTACGTGTCATCCTTTTATGTATGAATATTTGTTTAATATTTATACTAGTATTATTATTTCATTAAATCGCTAATTATATTTTATATATAGTAAGATACTTGTAACGTTTTAGACATTATACGATCTGAAAAGAATTCATATCTGGTCTAAATGAATTTAGATCAATGCTAAGAATTAGCAACGCTAAGAGTTATAAATGCTAAGAGTTAGCACTGATAAGAGTTATCAGATTATAATAGTTAGCAATATTTAAAGAGTTAGAATCTTGTCTGAAATGGGACAAAGACCTAAGAATATATTAGTAATGACATAGTTACAAATAGTGTTAGGAAATGTCATTATGCAAATATATTCTCAAATATTATGTTCCTAATCTATCTTCATTGATACTGGTCTGTCAGTGAATACCTTAATAAATATATAGATTGGTATATGTCTATATCTGAATGATCTAGATGGTTAGTCTTAGCAAACCATAAGTTTAGTGGAAGCTCGTATAGAGATACAGGTATTCAGTAAGGATTGAATAATGAACAGACTCACAAATATCTCCAATAGACATCTCATAAAGTCGTCAATTGAGGGTCTTTCGAGTTGAGTAGTATTCGTGGTCCTTTGACCTGAGTGCCACGGTGGGCTTGTGAGTGATCCACCATACTTTAGTTCCACATATGTCAGAAACCTTTCATGGTCTGACCGCTGGGTGTCGTTGGGTATAGTCCGATGCTCATGGAGTCTGGTGTGTATAGATATGGGATCTATCAACTCATTTGGGTGAGTATTATATCCTAATACTCTAATGATTGTATCTCAGAAAGTCTTATTGCCATAAGCAGTAATTTTCAAGAAAAGAGTTTAACCCTAGGGATAAATAATATTATAAAAATATTTAAAAATATTATTTATTGAAATACAATTTTAGAGATAAGCTTTCGGTCGGGCATATGGAGATTTGATAGTGTTGATCTATATCTCTCCTCTATCGGATATAAATGATGAAGGGATTATATGAATATGTTATAACCTCAACTTGTATGGTCTAACGCGCCGCATTGTAATATCCGTAACGTGTGGGGGGGCATCGTTCACGGACGTATGGAGAAGTTTCATATGACAATTCAGGCGTGTATCTAGAGAGTCTCACAATATGAAGTGTAATCCTTGTGCACTGGGGCAACATAATAGATTGAACAGTTCTATCCTAGAAATTCTAGCAAACCAAAAATATGTTTTGGGGTTCCTCGGGTTGTGCACTTATTTAGACTTAAATGTTAAGTATATTATTTAATTAGTTGACAAGAGTTATTAACTAATTAGATATTAACAAATGGCATAATTTTATTCCATGAATTCACTCATTAATCATGTTAGTAAAATTAAATAAGGTAAATATTAATTATTCAAATAATTTTTGAATAATTAATTAAATATTATTTAAATAACTAAAATATGATTTTATTTATTTGTTATTTTATTCCTAAATGGAAGACATACCTAATTTGAGAAACATAAATTAAATTAAGTAGAGCACCATTTTGTGATTAATTATTAATTTTATTAGACCATTAAAATGGCCACCAAATTTTGTTTTGAAAGTTGGCCACTTAATCTAATTTTGGTGGAGCACTTGTGAAGTGTTGAGAACACTAAAAATGATTGAGTTTCATTTGTGTTAATAAGTGTATGAATCAATTTTTGCGCAAGTGAAGAGAGGAAAAAGAAGTGTTGGTTTTGAGAGAGTTTTTCATTGAACACAGACTTGTAAGAAAAACCAAAAGAGAAAGAAAAATAAATTCTTCTTATTTTTCTTTCAAGTAACACAAACCTTGTTGCTAGAGATTATACTACTGCTAGTCTAGCTTCACAATCCCACCGGATTGTTGTAAACTATAATTGAATAATAGTGCACTTCAATGTGAGGTCAAAGTTGAAGCAAAGAAATGTAAATTTTGAAATCTTCATCGGAGGTCTTCAAAGGTATGTTTTTTGTATTCTTAAGTTGTTAAGAATTGAAGTACATGTGTATATGTTGATTACATGATCAATTCTGCTGCCAAATTCGTGTATATGATACACGTGTTTAGTCTTTTCAATATGTACACAATCACATGCATACACCCTAAAATACGCCAACAAAAGAAATTTCAAAGGTACGTTCTTAAGGATCTTCTACATTTTTTTCAAAAGTCTTTTAAGTCTTTCGAAGTCAGTCTAGGCCATAAAAAGTGTCAGGATTTAGGGAAAGCTTTACCTTTCTTTTTCTTTGGGCGATTCCTTTTTTTTTTTCCCTCCAACAAAGACATTGATGGAAACCTTAAACCCATCTTGACTTCAAGAGCTATAACTAAGGTTTTTCTCCAAATCACCCTTAACCTCTACTAGTTCTATCTCAGCATCCCTAGTCATACTGAACTTTATCTGAGACTTAATAAGGTCTATATCCTCTCTAGTCAAAGGCTCATTAACCTTTTCAGTCAGGCTGCCCTTGACAGAACCGTGCATTGCCTTCTTGAAATCTCATCCTATAATATCTTGGGACTCATATTGAATACTATTATCAAATGAAAAATTACTTATAAGACCTTTTTACGATAAAGACGATATCTAAACAACCCAAAAAGAAAGCCTGAAAACAAAAAAAATTAACAAAAATAATCAAAGTGCGGAAACAAATAACAAAATCAGGAACACACAACCGAATGATTAGAAAAGAAAAAGAAATAAACCAAAATGGAAGATGAGCTTACTTGAAGGGAAGAATAAAAGGCTTGTTGACAAGTTAAGTGAAATAAACAGTTGGAAAATCTTCAAATACTAGAGCTTCTCTCATTAAAAAGTTGACTCTTCGTCTTTTAAAATTTTTAAAGCATTAGCAAAATTTTTTTTTAAGAAAAAGACTAGGGGCAACTAGATTTATAATCGCCCTCAGAAAGGATCTTAATCACTAAGAAGCATCAAAGGACCAAGATTGATTCACATACGAGACATCTCTTCGCTTGACAAACATTTTGGTTCTCGAGAGATCTTAGTTATTGGATTAATCAAAGAAGTTATATGAGTCCACGTACCTAATAACTGTAGATGTCTAATCACGGAAGCACTTGAAATGTAACAATTGAAACAACATTCGATTATCAAAGAGTCACTTGCATTAAATGCTTGGCTCCAATTTAAATTTTGAATTAATAAGTTGACAATTACTACTCATATCAGCAACCAACTAAGGAGAGCATTAGAGAACTTTAATGTTGAAGACCTCACGCTAAGAATACTAAATTAAATTTTTTAGTATTAATAGTTTAATACTAAAAATAAGAGACATGTGTTGCTTGGTAAATTTACCCATAAATTTCAAAGGTCCAACAAGCCCGAGGTTGAATTCACTAAAACCCCAATTAAAAAAGGCCCATAAGGGCAGTAAAATCTTAAAAGGTCGAGGGTAACTGATAAGCCAAGGCTAGATAACTTCAAAAGGGGCTAATTTCTAAGAACTATAACCATCAACAAAGTGTACTTGCACGTTGAGGACTTACCTTACGTTGTTTGTAAACAATGTAAGACAAGAAGTCCCTAGATAACCTATGCTCATGGTTCTTGGATGACTAACTAAGGAGTTAGCAACTAATAGATTTAAGAACTACCACTTAGAGAACAAATTCATGATACCCGAAAAACTCGGAGAAGGGATCACATACCATACATTCTCCACATCCCCTACAAATATAGACAAGCAGAGTACTGAACCCATAATCCCATATTTTCAAACCGCTTGCATGATTAGGAATATGGTGAAACCATTCAAAAAACCTATAAAAGAGAAGGCCATAGCTCACACGTAGTGGGACATTCTGAACTTAAGTAATCAGACCTGTATGGATAGAAAAAAAAGAAAAAAAGCAAGTAAGAACTCCCAAATGATTTTCTTGCTAACTATATTTTATCCAACTTGATATTTCTTAAACTTAGAGTTTTTAACTTAAACATTAGAGGGTTTTTATCGAAAACATCCACTAATATAGCATTAACTATGTTTATAGTGCAATTGGAGATCTCAGACGCCATAAAAGATAACTCAAAAAGCATACTTAGCATGAATAGCCCTTTTACAGAAATTATATCTTTTAACTGAGGTCCAAGCTTGAAGTTAAGATATAGGGTCAATAAATTTTGGTGTTAAATTATTAATATGGCATAAAAAGGCTTCACATAAAAGAGTTTTTTTAATATTAAAAGTTCTTTTTAAATTTTTTGATGACGTTTAGTTACAATTAGAGAAGAGTTTTGAGAGATTAAAAAAATTATTTTGCCTCTACTTTCAAAAACTCAAATTTTAGATTTTTAAGAGTAGAGTTTTTTTAATATTTGTGTAATATCACATATACCCTAATAATATTTTTTTATTTCCATGTTGTACCCTTGATAAAAATAAAACTTATTTAACTAACGGATTTTTAATATTTTCTTAAAATTCATTATACCTATAATTCTCCATATGTCTACAACTACTATATTTTTACAAGAATCTACCAAAATCTATTGTTAATATTTTATTTTTTAAATAAAAAGAAGTATTATTTTATTTTAGTACAAAATATAATAATTTATATTGATTCGTTGATTATTATGTATTAATTTTACTTAATTATTATTTTTTAATAAATTAAATTTAAGAAAATACATGACAAATTTAAACTTATATATAAAAAATATTAAATTATTTAGAATTTAAATATAAATTTTATTAAGTATTTTTTAATAATTTAATAACATATAAACTTTTTTAATAATATATAATTAAACGATTGAATATTTTTAAAAAAATTAATATTTTATTACGTTCAAAAAATTTTATTTAAAAAATTCAATCAAACGAGTCCTTAATTTTTCTCGTTAACTACCAATTAGTTTTTATTTGGAGAGATAAAATTCAATCTTAAAAGTTAAATAAAGTCAAGATATTGGGGTTTGATATTGTTTTAATACCGATTCTCATCTTAAAGACTTGTAACAATAAAACATTTCACGCATGACAATTTTACTGTAAATTTATAATATAATATTATTACATGTCAAAATATATCATCACAATTTACGGATCGATATTTTGTGTTGTGTTTTTGAAAGTATTGTCAAATTTTTTGTGAATTTAAATATGATTCGTCAAGTGAAAAAAATTAAATAGTTAAAATATAAAATTAATTTATTTAATAAATGAATTAAAATACACAATACAATATGAGAACGTCCAATGAATGAGTCGTATTACATTTATTTATATGAATGTAGATAATTTAATTTATTTATACGATTACAAACACATTCCATTCATTTATATATTTATTGTATTAAAATGTTAAAAAAATATTATACAAACTATTAAATATATTATATGTTAAAAGAATCTTAAATGAATTAAACAGATTTAAATAAATTTGTATTCTAAATATTTCTTAAATAAATTCATACATTTTTATTCATTATTCAAACGCTAACATGTTATAAATAAATTCATAAATTAAAATAAAAATTTGATATAATTTAATAAAAATTTGACTTGTTTAATTATGTTATCGTTTTTTTAATTCAAATTCATTTTTTTAATATTATAATAATTTACTGATATTTATAATTAAAATTTTATCAGAATATATGCACAACTCCTAAATTTAAATTCAAGAAATGTCAAACTTACTCTATTAAAATTAAAAAAAATTTACTTTTACTCGTGTAAGAGAAGAGACTCAAACTTTAACCTTTAAATTGGGAGTTAAAGCTACTCATCACTCAACCAATTGGTTATAGGCAATTCAAATTTATTTAATTTATGTTAAATTCATTTTTAAAAAAAAAAATCATGTTAGTCGTATTGTCACACAGCCCACACTTATTAGAATTAGAGATAGATGACACCACCATTTCATTTAATTATTATAAAAATAATATTAAATATTTTAAAAAATAATATATCAATCGAACATTAAATAGTGAAATAGTCTAAATTTTAAAAATATTTATTATATTTAATACTTACTTATACATAATTTATTTTAGATATAATTTAAAATATATTGCATCACTTATTATAATCACATTCCTCGTGTAACAAGTTGTTTGATAGAAAAATTAATTTTTAGTGGGTAAGGTTACTGCATGTCGCCTTTGTTCATGGCATAAAAAAGACTTGGTATCGACATATTTGTATAATAATTTTAACTTGCAATTTAAGAGATGGTCACTTAGCAGAAGAATTATAATACGGCGTTCGAGGTATGACTTTCACCTGCTAACTCCCCACCTTTCTTTTATTATAATGAAAAATAAAAAAAATCTTTGCTTCCCTTTCAATTGTTTTATTTCAGTGCTTCAATGGCTTCTGCATTGAACTTCAGACGACCATAAAAGCACCCACAGTTGCCCACTGTTATTAGGGTTTAAAATATTTGGATTCCTAATTTTTTATAAAAATTGACTGATAGTCATTTTAATTTAAGAAAAAAAGGCATAGAATATTTATGTCTGTTAATATTTATTATTTATTTTAACAAAAATTTCATTAAATGTGTATAGATACTGTTTTACCTCTAATTGATAGGAAAAAGTGTTGATATCAACAAATTTGAATTAAAAAATTAATAGATATAAATTTAAAAATTATGTAATTATTATTATGCTCGTAACCTTAATAAAAAAAAGAGATAAAAATCAAATAATAGACATCATTGCAACGGTTATTGACCTGTTTTGATTGAGGTTAACTATCATCATCGATTACACGATTGATTGATGTTGATCGATGTTATTAAAATTGATCGACTGTATTGATTGTCGTTAACTAAATTTGACTAAATTTGATTACGGTGACTATTTTCATTGACACCAATATTGACAAATATTGATTTTTGTAAATCAAAATACTATCTTACTTCTATTTTTATTAAATCAAATGGAGGTATTTGATATGAACAATAATATTTTAAACTTCTTTGAAGTCAAAGATAATTTTGCAAAACTTAAAGGTTCGAATGTCATAAACCTTATTATTATTATTATTATTATTAAAGAGGTGGGAAAAATTCCAGTATCATCAAAAAGATTAAATATGCATATATATAATATTAAAAAAGGAAAAATCATCCATTCATACACCAAACTTTGTATCTTTATAAATCATTATAATATTTGGCTCCCACATAACACCTTTCAAATCGAGTTCTTTTGATTTTTCTAAGTGCTTTTCTTAAACTCAAAAAGTCGTATAAATGTGCATGAGACTTTGCCGAGGATTAATTTTTTACATAAATATTCGAATATGAATGAGTTTTCAATCGAACAACCAATTATATTTTCGCAAGTCAGTGGCATTGGGGAAGCAGGAAGCCTCTGCTGCTGGCGGAAGAATAGCTATGAAATTTCCCTGAACTGTCCCCTTTGAAAATCTGGAAACAAAAATAAATCTCATTTACTACCATCAATTTAAAAAAGTCACCTAACTCTAAAAATCAATTTCTGACCCCCAAAGCCAAAACCCCATTTGCTATTGCTGGTCTCTTTCTAGTTTCTGCTTCCATTTTTCAAAAGCATATTATTGCATGCCATTCATTCACTTCCCTTTTATCCAAAATTCAAAAAGCACCTTTCCCCCCTTCATTCATTTCATATAGTACAAAATAGGTCATTTTCTGCCTTACGTGAATCAGTATCTTTTCATCCCACTAATTTATTACTTACATCAGAAAGTGACTCATATTGCTTTGGGGCACTATTGCTCTTTTGCTAGTGCTAGTTCCTTTGTTTGTATAATAGTTATGTGACAAATGGCCTCTCATCATGTGATAGTGTTATGGTCTCCCTAATAATGATTATTGATTAGGATCATACTCATACCACTCATAGCTGGTTTAGGTAAACATTATCAAGAATATTTGTTAGTCATCATTCAGATCAAGTTTTGGGATTTTGACACATCATAGTGTTGTAGTCTCATTGCTCTTGCCATTTCAATCCCACAACTCTTGTCTTTGGGATGTTCCTCGCTCAAACTTAAAATGAATTGATTTATATTTGGAGAGCTTGAAAAATTTTTAAACCCTTTGACACCTCATTATTATAGTCAAATAATTGTCCGTCAATATTGCCCAATTAGATCACTCGGTGGTATTGCCCCAATAATAATATATGTTGTCATGTCTTATATTAAATAAAAATTAAATAAATTTTATATATGTATAATCAAATAAGTAATATTATTTAATAAATTAATTTTTTTAATCAATAATAAGTATAAAGTTTGTGATATTGTGCATTTCCTACCTAAATCAAAGGTTAAGTCTTGAGAATGAGATAAAGAGTTTTTTATTTTATTCAATTATTAGAGACAAATAATAATTATAATACAATAAAGTCTAAGAGGAGATCAGAGAGTTTTTAATTATAATCAAGTCTTGAGTGGGAATAAAGGGTTTTTCAATTTTTTCAATTTTTGAAGATAAATAATTTTTTATTTTCTTCAATTATTAAAAATAATTAGTAGTATAGTCAAGCAAGAGAGTTAGTATAGTCAAGTAAGAGAGGTTTTTTTTTTTGTTTTTTTTATTTTCTTCAATTATTAAAGATAATTAATAATATAGTCAAGTTCTAAAAAAGGTCACCAATTTTTCATTTTTTCCAAGTATTAGAGATAATTAGTAGTTGTACGCCTAGCATGTTTTATTTTTTCTTATTATTGTAGTATAATTATTTTAATTAACAACAGTAATTCACCGTTTATAATACAATATTGATAATTATAATTTTTTTAAAATAATTTATAATACAATTATTAATAATTATAATTCATTAAAATGTATGCTTTACAACACAATATTTGTATTAGAAAAACCATTGCCCAATCAGATTCAGGGACAAGCTCTAGCTCTAATAACATCATCCACTTAAAGAACTAAGATTACCCTCATGATCACTTCCTATTTAAACATTAAAAATTAAAAGGAAAATAAATAAATAAAAAGTGAACCGAAAAATATCCTTCCTTTCATTGGACCGTAAAACCACGAGCCAGCGTTTAAGATCTTAAACGCGCATAAACTAGGCCTGAAATGTAGTATTGTCTGATCAGTACAACTCTCTAAAAACACTTCTTCTTATATTGCTGCTCTTAAAAGCACACATCACATTTGCAAGAGAGACATGTTCTACCACGTGTCTCATTTCTTCCTCTCTCACCGACTCTTTTGACTTTTAACACTCAATTTCTCTGCTAATTCAAAGCTTTTTTTTTTTGGGGGGGGTGGGAATCAAGTGAGACGAGATGAGATGAAGGGAGAAGCGAAGATGGTGTTTAAGTCAAAGATGAAATGGGTTGGTTTGATTGGGCTAATTCTATCAGCCCTTTCACTCTTTGTGCATATTTTCCTCGCGAGATTTACTGAAGATGGCGTTTCTGAATACCAGTCATCTGTCACTATCTTTTCTTGGCGACCCATTTTTGAAATTACTGACTTTTCTAGAATTGTATGTAATCCGGTCAATTTTAACTACTTCTTCACCATAAAGATCTCATTTTTTTGGCCTGCTTTTTGTTCTCTCCATTTAATTTTTACTTGTTGATCACGATGTGTAAATTTTGAATCTTTTTTCGGTAATTGACTTAAAAGTACTTGTTTTTCTTTGTTTCTTCAGAGTTTTGTTAATTTTGTGCTAATTGCGGGGTGATTCTTTTGTTGCCATCTTAATGGACGTATGTGTATTGGCTTGCTTGAATGTTGAATTTTTATGGCTTCGTTTAGGTCCCATTTCAATTATTGAAAGGACAAAATAATTTTGTTTCTGCGCTCTCTTGATCCGTCTTTGGTTGTTTCATGATTTTAGAATTTGGAGTACTTTAGATTAGTATATACCCATCAGGGTTTTATCCAGTTTCTTTTTTGCGCTTAATTTTCGATAACATTGTAGTTCACTAAATATTTCTTATTTGAGCTCTTTGCTTGTGTTATATCTAAATCTGTTTTATTTTCTTATTGTTGAGTGAATCTGTTGTGCAGAGTCCACTGTATAGAAGATTATGGGGCCCTGTAAGGCGTCTTGAATATTTGCACCCAGATGCGAGTCCCAGAGGATACTTTGCTGGTTAGCTCTATTTTGCATCGTTTTCTTTTTTAACTTTTGTGCTTTAGATAGACTTCTGTGAAAATGGATTATATTACATATGCTTAGTGCAAAAATTAGAGCTAAAGATGGTTTTAAAATAAAATTCTTTGTAGCATGTTATAAGACATGAGGAAAATTAGGAAAATCAGCATTTGGAGGTTTGCTATGAAGAAGGAAAATAGGATACTTTTAGATGACCTCTTTTGTGTTTCTGGATTAGTATATAATTTATTACATCTATACTGCATCGCCTATTAATATCTTCCTATCTTTCTCCCACTGGATTTTGATGGGTATCTTCTGAAATCTTCTGGTTGTGGTTTTCATACTTCTATCAATCAACTTGTAGTGAAAGACAAAAGAAAGGGGAATGGATTGAGAAGGAAAATTTTCGTGTTTATGCAACTTTTTAATCTTTATCCTTCGTGTTTGTAGTTTAAGCATTAACTGGTTCCTAACAACACAGATCCCAGCTCATGGACAAATGGGTTCATCTTTGTTAGAATACAAGGTGGTTTCCATGAGATCAGGAATTCTGTAAGAATACTATGTCTAATTTCCGATTTTCTGTTGCAGATATGCATCATACTTTTAGTCTCAGTCATAACTGTTCTCCTAAATCTTTCAGATATCTGATGTAGTTGTGGTTGCTCGGCTTCTTAATGCTACTTTAGTCATTCCTGAGATCCAGTCAACCACAAGCAGCAAAGGAATCAGGTTCCTTACTTTTAGATGAGTGGTGCAATTTCGAGTTTTTGGTTCACGGTTGATGTAATTACCAATCTTTTGGTGTCAATTAATCCATTCATTTGTTTATTTCAGCTCACAGTTCAAGAGTTTTGCATACCTTTACAATGAGGACCAATTTATGGCAGCATTAGCAAAGGATATTAACATTGTAAAAACCCTTCCCAAAAATCTTAAAGGACAAAGGAGGAAGAAGGAGATCCCATTGTTTAGAGTGTCATACTCATCTTCACCATATTTTTATTTGCACCATGTTCTCCCTGTATTGAACAAGCATTCAGTAGTTGAACTAGTTGTTTCTGATGGTGGATGCTTGCAGGTAATGACAGTAATAATTTTCTTTGATCCATTAACTCAAGTTTGAACTTTTTCTTTTATGCTAGTTATAATTACTATTTAGAATTTGTTATATCAAATATCATGAATAATTTATGCTTAAGTCATATCTATTTCATTCTTATAATGTATGCCCAAGTTGATTTCTGGTTTCTTTATTTATTGTGTGAATAATTTGCTTATAAGTTTCTCATAGTGAGTTCAGTGTTTTGTTTCATTTATCTATTACTTTCCTCCTCTTTTGCTCTCCTTCTTGGTCTAAGTTTGTGTCTTACACATTTTTTTCTTCAATTTTTTGGGATCTCTGAAGTTGGTTGTGGTTTACTAGTGACTTATTAGCACTTTAATAATTATTTCTTTATGCATTTATAAGGATTACAGTTTTCTCTGGGATGTGATTCAGGCCATTCTCCCACCACATCTTGAGGAGTACCAGAGGCTGAGATGTAGGGTTGCATTCCATGCCCTTCGGTTCCGAGATGAGGTCCAAGAACTTGCAACTAAAATTTTGCATAGGTCAGTAATTACCTATCATTGCTAGTATAACTTGCGGAAATTCGTTAGTAGCCTACGATATATGACTAATTCTGGTATCAACTTCAGGTTACGAGCTCCTGGACGGCCATTTATAGCCTTTGATCCTGGGATGACCAGAGATGCTTTGGCATATCATGGTTGTGCTGAACTCTTCCAGGTACCTGCTTGACACCCTGAGGGAATGGTTGGTGATTTGATTTGTTAAAATCTTTTCTGATCGTAGCTTACTGGCAATTGATATGTTTATTTGCTTTGGAGCTCATCCTAAGGATGTCCACACTGAACTCATTCAGCATAAACGAGCTTGGATGATAAAACGTAGGATTGTCAGAGGGAAACTATCTGTAAATTCAATGGAGTTACGCCTAAATGGTTCATGTCCATTAATGCCAGAAGAGGTAAGAGATTTTGTGGAGTTGTGGATTTAATTTCTGAGTTGGCACATTAATATGCACCTAAAATAATTAATGCTATAATGCCTTCCAGACAATGTACATCCTGATGGTTTATTTCTCTAATCTAATATAACAAGTGGAGGAGAAAGAGAAATCTTGTTAGGACTTGCTACTAGTGTTGTTTCTGTCTACTATTACATAAACATGGTCAAGTTAGATTGTGGTAGCTCAATATGCTTAGCAGTTGCAAGTAGAATTTGGTTCTGAATCTAATCACCTGAATTCTACAGGTTGGTATTCTGCTTCGTGCATATGGATACTCATGGGACACAATAATATATGTCTCTGGCGGCGAAGTCTTTGGTGGCCAAAGGACATTAATTCCTCTTCATGCAATGTTTGAAAATGTTGTAGATAGGACTTCCCTCAGCACTGTTTGGGAGCTCAGTAAAATTTATGGCCGCGAGGCTAATCTTATAGACCCAACACCACCTTCTGTTGAGGAAGAAGTGAAGCATGAAGCATGGAAAACTTCTGGTCCACGCCCTCGCCCACTTCCACCTCCTCCAGCCCGTCCTAAATCATACAACATTGAAGGCTGGTGGGGTTGGGTGGCTGAGAGTGATAATGAGCCTGAAAGTACAGTGATGGAATTGAGAACTAATGCCCATAAACTGCTATGGGAAGCAATTGACTATATAATTTGTGTTGAAGCTGATGTTTTCATCCCTGGATTCGATCAAGATGGTAAAGGGCATCCAAATTTTGCCAGTTTGGTGATGGGGCACAGGCTCTATCAGTCAGCTTCATCAAAAACATACAGGCCTGACAGGTAATAATCTTATTCATAAGTGTGCATAAATTAACATAGCAATATCATAGTAGTTCATTTTATTGTGGAGCAGTGAGAACTGTAACCACTCTGCCTGCAGACACAAATGAGAAGTGTGATTATTTTATGAATGATCAATGATTTATTCCTTGTTTTACTGTTGTTATCTAATCTTGCACTCATCAATGATTAACATCGATGATGGATGACATAGCCAAGTTAATAGCAGAAAATGGAGTTCAAGCCTTTTACGTAATCTGGATCAACAGTGAACGTCCTGCTTGCATAATCCTTTTACACAAGCATCTCATTCTTGCAATTCTGTATACCCAAGGGAAATGTACTGCATATTATTATAATGTTTTTGTTCATGTGCTGCTGTATATTAGAATTGCTCCTTGTTTGAACTATATTTATTAAGAGACTGTTTTATTAATCTGTAGCACCTGCAGAGTTCATTTCAAATTGTAAATTCTGTTATTGGTGAACTCTGTTATATTTTCTTTTCTTATTTCCTGCTTCTATCAACACAGGAGAGAAATTGCTAAGCTTTTAGAAGAAACCCGAGACCACTTATATCAAGCAAATCATACCTGGCTAACATCAATACGCAAGCATCTGAGAAGATCTTTGCTTGATGGACTAACAGAAGCATCAACAAGGTCGAAGCCATTATCATTTCTCTCCCATCCAGTCCCTGAATGTTCTTGCTCGAGATATAATTCTACAGATACATCCATTAATGCTTCAAGTCCAACTCATTTGCAACTTAAGGCTAGTCTTGGCGCTGTACACCATTGTCCTGCTTGGATGGACAATCAGATAATATCAAGGTCAAAAGACAAGGAGAACGAAGAGGATCTTGATGAAGATGATTCCTCGTCATCAGGATTATTTTTTGGGTCTAGTGGTTCAAATAATGAAAGTGGGGGTGGAGAAATAAACAAAGAAGAAGCTCAATTGGAGGATCAGGAAGAAGAGGGTGGAGAATGATATTGAGAGCCTGTCTTTCAGCCTTGTATGCAATCATGTAAATTACTTCCTAGTTTAATTTGCCAATATGGAGAAGAGTTGAAGATTCTTCTTGGCTTCGGTTTTCAAAAAGAAGCGGCAAGACTTCTGACTGTAGTTCAAGAACTGAGTGACTCAAGCCCATAATCCTTAGCTTGTTTCAGTTCAGATCCATCAGCTCTGGTATGAAAGCTCATCTACAACAGCACTGGGTGATGTAAGTAGTTCAAGCCCTCTTTGGGACAGTTAAAAGTACTGTCTTCATGTAACTGTACAACCAGTTTTGATGCAGTCTAGGATGTTTTCAGTAGAATACCCAGTTTGATTATCATTTCTAGGGAGTTCTCTCCAATTTCTTGAAGCTAATGTAACATGGTCAATAATAGAACTAGATGTTCTTGTTTAATCCTTTATTGAATATATTAATTCTTTTTGTTCATGTGGAAGATACAGGCTTTACCTTCGCCGCAAATGCACTCTAATAGCATTATGTATAAATATTTACTCTCGCATGGCATAGTTGTGATAGTCTATCTTCTCGATTCTTTGTTTTCCACTGATAGGATCAAACCAAATGCATAAACCATTCAGTTAAAGTTGTCAGCCGAGATCCATGTTTAATGGTGCTGATTGTCACTGTCTGTATGGCATATTCTGTGCATAAAATGGGCAGAAAGCAAAAGTTTAAGGCTTATATATTATTTATAGTTTGGTTGGAAACCCACTAAATATGTTAATGGTATGACTCAATAATGATCTTGTCTATAACTATAAGCCAAATCTTGGGTAGTGGTTATAATTAAACTGGAATAATTTGCTCTAAACAATCATCTAGAAGTGATCCAATGCATAGTTGACTTTCAATATTTATTTATTTAACTTTAAAGATCCTTTTTTGTGAATTTGGACGGTCAGAAATTTCGGAGGTCTGATGATTGATAAGAAGTGCATTAATTCAACCATTTGAGTCAACTTCTCTATAATGAACTAGACTTTTCTTTTCCCCTTCTCAAAGAAAGTATGATTTTCGAATCAGCAGCTGCTGAGAAAATACTGAGAAGCGAAGCTTTGTGAAGCTAAGAAGGCCGAGTCAGCCAAGTGTGATGCTGAAAGCACGATATTTATAAGATTAGGGGACTACAATTCAACAAAAAAACCCCATTTTCAATACACGAGGTGTCAAAGGCCCTTGTTTTCCAAGAAACCTCATTCTATATAAGTGGCAAAAACTTTACTAAAACGAATCAAGTGATCAACAAAAACCAAACCAAACCAAAGCCACACCCAAATCTTCATCTGCTTCACACTTTTAAGAGTCTTGCAGTTTCAAACTAAATATCATTCAAGATGATCAAGCTTTTAAGGTTGCTTTTTTGGTTCTTAAGTTCAACCCCAGATTCTGAAACAACATCTAAAAGTGCTACTACTGAGGAACCTTCTACCAAGCCAGACGCTGCAGCTGCAATGGCTGCTGCAGCTAAGCATTTCTCATCTTTTCACAATATGCGCTTTAGCTAATTCATGCAGATGGCTGTTTGTTTACAGGGCACAACTGTTACGGGGTTGGAAACTTCTAATATTTCTGCAATTTTGAATTATATAAACCTCACTTCAACAGGGCCACTCTGCAAATTAGCATGTAACGATTTGCCAGTCTTATATGTATTTTACTATTACAAAAACCCTATCAGTAACATCGCTGATCTCTCTTCTGCAATAAGCATAAAGTAGTATCAAAAGTTTGTTTTTAATTCTTTTTTGGGATACAATATGTGTAACTTTTAGTCTTTCAAAGGTTTCATTTGAGAATTTTGTTGTGATGATTATGATTTTTTTTTTCTTTTTGGGTTTTTGACTCGTACGTGCTTAATAAAGAAAAAGAAAATTGTAAATATTGATAAGAGAAATTATTTTTTTCAAGAAAAAAAAAACTATTTTTTTAATTACATAATATAGACCTTTTATATTACTTTATGACGTTTTACTAATAGAGCCAATTTAACAATTATATTTTTTTTAAAAAAAATAAAAAGATAAAACTTAGAGATCTATAGAAAAAAAATATATATGGCAAATGATATTTTATGAGAGGCATTTATTTATTTGAATATTTAGTAATAGTAAATATCAATAATATTGGATTTTTAATGTTAGAATACAAAATTTATATTCTAATTAAACCAGTAACATTTAATGTATTTATTATCGATTAATTTTATATAATTACTCATATTAATAAAAATTAAAAAAATTAATCATTTGCTTGACAAGTGGTAATTGTTGATTAGTGAGACTTTAATTGGGATATTAATTTTGTAACCTAAAAATACAAACTGTATCCAAATTTTGAAAGCGTAACATTACTGAAATTATTATTAAATAATTATTAATTTTTTAATTTTCGAGATATAAAATTTGTATATTCACGGGCATTTAAGAGGAAAATATAAATAACTATCTTCTTGCACTTCCTTTTGGAGAATTATCATCCGAGTCTCTGATTTCTTATATAATCTCAAACAAGAACATAGTTTATTAATTTGTAGCAAATACGTTTCTTGCTCGTTCAAATAACTAAAATACTATTGACTACTAACTATTAAGTTACAACTTATACACTGTAGTAATGAAAACCACGGGAAAAAGCTAGCCATTGTTATCATTGTCACTAACAAACTAGGAAAAATCTCATCCAACAACATGAAATGCACAACAAAATATATACCATGTATTCATGTAAATGCAAGCGAGTAAGTTTGTAATTGAAATCGAAACAACTTATAGTTGATGAAAGCTAAGATAAAAAAAAAAAAAAAAAAAGAGATCTTGAGAAAGAAAATTAAAAGGGTATAATTCAAATATAGATAAAATGTGAAGACGCTATTGTGGTGAAAAAATTAACATTATAAATAGATAAATTAAGTTATTATTTAAGGTCCATTATCTTTGGTAGAATAGTGGGTAATCTTGGCTTTTAATTTAGGGGTCAAAATTTGAGTCCTTTTGATGCATGGGTAGGAGGAGTAAATTTCTTCAATTTTTAATGAAGTAAATTTGCCTTTTTTTTAATCTATATTTGCATGCTGTTCCACAGCAATTATTATTATGTTTCAATAGACTCTTATTGTAATTTAGGGGTGGGTAAAAAATCAAAGAACAAAACTAGATTCGAAAAATTGAATTGGCTGATTTAATTTTTTTTTTTTAGTTGGTTTTATTTTTAATTTTTTAATTTAAAAAATTAAAAATTTTGTTCGGCTCTCGATTCGAAAGGCCGAATCAAGAACTGTACTGAAAAATTAAATTAAAAATAATAATAATAATTTAAAAAATTGAATTAAACCGAACCAAAAACAAGTATAAATTAAGTTCATTTGAGCCAAACAAAAAATTGAATCGAACCTATAAACTAAACCAAACTTATAAACCAAGCCAAACTAACCCAGTTCGGTTTACTATAAGTTCAGTTCAATTTTATTTTTTAAAAATTGACTGGTTCGGTTCGATTTTCGGTTCACACAAAAAATGAACCGAGCTGGGTTTGCCCATCTTTAATGATAGAGGTGGGCATTTTCGGGTTCAAGAATTTTTGACCTCTATCCGAACCCGATTGGGACGCCAAAAAGTGTCTCGAATTCGATTCCAAATTTAATTTGTATTTAAATTATGTAAAATATTATAATTTTATTAATTTTGAAATCGATTCATTTCAAATCCAATTACATAAAATATTGTAATTATAAATTTAATTTTGAGTTAAAATACGTTAAATATTATAATTTAAAATATTATTTCAATTTTAATTATGTTGAATATTATGAATTTAAATTACGTTAAATATTATTATATAAAATTAAATTACGTGAAATATTATAATTTGATTAATTTTAAAATCCATTCGTTCGAAATTCAATTATGTAAAATGTTGTAATTATATTTTCAATTTTGAGTTGAAATACGTTAAATAATATAATTTAAAATATTATTTTGATTTCAATTACGTTAAATATTATGGATTTGAATTACTCTAAATGTTATTATTTAAATTTGAATTACACTAAATATTATTATTTAAATTTAAATTACGTTAAATGTTATAATTTGATTAATTTTAAAATTGATTTGTTCCAAATTCTATTACGTTACATGTTGTAATTATAAATCCAATTTGAGTTGAAATACATTAAATATTATAATTTAAAATATTGTTTTGATTTCAGTTACGTTAAATATCATGGATTTGAATTATGTTAAATGTTATTATTTGAAATTTAATTATGTTAAACGTTATAATTTGATTAGTTTTAAAATTAATTTGTTCTAAATTTAATTAAGTTAAATATTGTCATTATAAGTCTAATTTTGAGTTGAAATACGTAAAATATTATTAAATATTTTTTGATTTCAATTACGTTAAATATTATAGATTTCAGGTTCAATTATGTTAAATATTATAATTTTAAATATATTTTTGATTTTAATTATGTTTAATGTTATTATTCTAAATTCAAATTCAAATTTAGTTATGTTTAATGTTGTTATCTTAAATTCAACTTTAAATTTAATTAAAATTAAAAAAATTAAAATAAAAAAGATTCAGGTCGGGAAATTTTTATTTGAGTTTGAAAAATTTTCAAACCGAATCGAACCGACTCGTTTAGGTTTGAGAATTTCAATCCTAAACAAGTTCCTAATCCATTCTTGTTCTCGTCTCAACTCAAAACTTTACGACAGATCAAGTCAGAAAGGATCAAATTCAAGAATAATACCTACCTTACCTAACGATTTTGTATATCAATAGATTGTCATAATATTTTTAAAAAAATCTTATTTGAGAAAATAATAAAATAAGGGGGGCCTGAATGTTATTATCAAATTATCATCACTTTTTACTTTTTCTTTTCGCCCTACCAAATGGTCCAAATCCAAACGGACGGACTCTAAACACAACCAACCACGCGCACATTGGCACTCACCACTACCACAAAGGCCAAAACAAGCAAAATAATTAATTAAATAATTAAAGAATTAATAAAATACTCAAAAACAAATAATAAATTAAAATTAATATCCGCCTTTTTAAAACTCGCCTCGCCTCGCCTAGGGCTTCAACACAACACTCGAGTCCTGCGCCAACGACATACACAAAAATATTAACAAATCACAACAATAACAATAATCATTTCATTTTCTCCCTCGCTCGCGCCCAATTCGGACCTCCGTTTCCGTTTCCCCGCCCACCACCACCGGAGAGCCTGCTTCTCCGCAACGTCGGTTCGCAGCAATTGCTTTTTCCCGAAATAATCGGAGTCAGTTTTTAAGAGTCAGCCAGCATAAGGATAATAATATTAGCAGTAGGTTTGGAATGGTAAAATCTTCGAAGAATCATCTCGAAGACGATGAAGAAGCCGACGTGTACGACGAGCTTGTTACCAGAAACAGTTCCTCTTCCTACAAAGGTGGTACGTATTATTATACCTATGGGTTACGGTGTTTGCTTTTTTGTGTTTTTTTTTTTTTAAACAAAAAAATTGTAATTGTTTGTTTCGGTTTTTGTTTTGTGAAGGGGAGGAAATGAAAACTGAAGGGAAGAGCAGTGAGCAGAAGCATCGGTCGAAGCATTCCGAGACAGAGCAGCGAAGAAGGAGCAAGATTAATGAGAGGTGAAAAAAGATTGCTTCTTTTTATCAACTTATTTTATTAAAAAAAAAATTCAGTTAGTTTGTTAAGTGGCTTGTAAGTGTTTGGAATGGGTAGAAAAGAGTGTGTTTAATGATAGAAACGTGAAATGCTTTCAGTTTACTAAGGAAAACCCCTTGTGTATCTATTTTGTAGTTTTTGGCTAAATTAGACAGCTTTTTTGCTCAAAAAAAGCACTTTTGAGTCTATGGGCGCTTTTTATCTCTTTTTTGGTTTGAGGAAAAGGGCATCAGGAGTGCTTTCTGAAAAAGCACTTGGTGCTTTTGTTTTGCCTATAGAAAGCTTAAAAATATTTTGTACAAAGAATTGAGGTTTCAGAATGGTTCAAATTTGCTTTTGAAAGAAGTTTTTTATTTTCTTCTATTAGAAATCATATCTTCTATGTGTTGGTTACCCAAAAAAGAAAAAGAATATGCAACCAAATGACATTTTTTTTTCTGTTTTAAAATAAAAAAAAATGTATTTTATGAATGGCCGCCGAATGTTGTCTATTATTGTTGATTATCAAAATGATTGGAGGGCTGTGGAAGATGAGAAATTAGAACACCAATTGATTACTTCACCCGTGGTTATGTAGGTTATTTGGTATTATTTAGAAAATGAAGAAGCAATCACTTAGTTTGTTTAGAGCAGGTAATCTAAAATTATAATTTAATTGTAGCTCAATGATTTTGCTGGCTTATGAGCTGAGTAATTTTTTTGAATTTGGAACCTAAATATTTTCATGTTGATGTTTTCTTTTCCAACTAAATTTACTCTTGGAATATAGATGGAATCCCAAATTTAAAACTGCCGACTATATGTTACCAGCATTCAGAATGTTATTTCTTACAGCTGTCAGTGCATTACTGCTGCTTGCTTTGGCCTATTTTAATAACTTGTATTTATTGTTGGTTCTTTAGCTTCCTGTAGGTTTGGAATTTTGGTTTTCATAGTGATTACTTATTTTCTTGTTGCATTCAGATGCCACCCCAGTTTCTCTATACAGTTAATATGTGGAAATTGATTGTTTTCACCTGAAAAAAGGAATATGTTTTGTATGACAGATTTCAAATGTTGAGAGATCTCATACCTCAAAATGATCAAAAAAGAGATAAGGCTTCATTCCTTTTAGAGGTACACCATTCAGTCATATTTGTTTACTTATCAAAAAGTTTGGCATGCTCTGTTTTTGTCACTTTAAGTTTGTCTTCTTGTAAGTGAATTGAAGACCTTCTACATCTTTCTGCAGGTTATAGAGTACATTCAATTCCTACGAGAAAAGTTACAGATGTATGAGGGATCATATCAACAACAAGGATGGAGTCACGAGCCAACAAAATTGATGCCCTGGGTAGAAACTTTTAACTCTTGAAGAGTTTGTATAACTGTGTGTGCTTGGGAATATTATGATGCTGGACATTTGATTGCTTTTGCTTATATATGTTTAATTACGTTTGCTTATGAGCTTGGTCTGTTTGGTGTTGTGCCAACATGTATCTGTGCATAGATTTTCCTTTTCTTTTCTTGAATTATCTTTTTGTATGGTTGTAAAGCAAATTATTTTTATAGATTTTCTTGCAACGTGAAGTTTCTAATGGATCATCTATTTGAACAGAGAAGCCATAATGGACCTGCAGAAAATTATATGAATCATTCTCAAGGTATAAAGGATGGCTCTGGTCATGAGAACAATGTTGTTGCTTCTGGAATGCTCTCAAATGCACAGAATTCAGTGGAATCTGATTTGGGCACATCTGCAGTATACAAAGCTACTGATTTTTCCCCTGGGACGGTAACTCCAATGGTTCCCATGAATATGCATGCACAGCAAAATATTTTTGTTCCTGTTGGGAGGGGTGGCATGCCTATGCAAACTCTGCAAGAATCTGCTTCTGATGTTGAGAACATGGCCTACCAACCCCAACAACAATTGTGGCAGGGAAGACCATGTGCAACTGAGAGCAATGGTGCACTCAGTGAACAGAACATGATTATCGAGAGTGAATCCTCTACCATGTCAAATGCCTATTCTCAAGGGTGACCTAGTACTCTCAACCTTCCCTTCATTTTTTCATTTGGTGGGGGTGTGTTTGTTGCATTAATTGTCAAATCTAGCTTTTTCTTATATAGTTTCCTGGTATAGTTTCATTTATCTGGCTGTGTTTACAAGTCTCATATACTGTGCTGTAGACTGGTCTTATTTACCCGAGACTTATGCACAACTCTTTCCTTATAATTGCTTATAGCTTTAACATTATATGGTGTCTGTGCATTGAAGTTTGCATGTTCTTTTATCAAATGGGAATGTTTGCTGTAGTGTATAGTAACAAGTCAAGTCGAAGCATCAGCTCTAAATTTTTTTCAAAGGGGCATCCATGGTACCATAATAATGCCCCTTTATAAATGTGTTAACTACCAACAGTTGATGAATGCTCCCTCTTAGAGCACCCAGGGAAACATCTTGGTACTTTATTTGGGTTAGGCATACTATATTTATCTGATGATTAGTTGGGTGAAACCCAGTCAATTGAAATGTACAGCCTTTGTGTTCCTCTTTTCTGCAAAGAATAATTTAGCATTTTTCTTTTCATATGAATGCCTTGACTACTTAGAGAGTACTAGCTGATGTTTGAAGTTATCTCTTTGCTCTTTGCCTATATGGCCTTGTGTTATCAGGAATTTGTATTGCCCATTATGTTAGTAGTTAACCCATTATGATTTGCTCAATATATTTCTTTCTGCTTTGAACACACCAATCTTTTTGTTACAGAATTTGGCCAAATTATGATTTGCAACCTAATGGCAAACAATATCTTTCACCCAATTTTCTTTAATAATTATCTCTCATGGTATTGTGATTCATTTTCATTCTACATCCAGTCCAAGTAGAAATTGTCCTGATAGGCTTTATATGTTCTAATACAGATTGAGGTTATGGTGTTAAACAGGATATTGAATACTCTTACCCAAGCACTGCAATCATCGGGTGTGGATCTCTCACAGGCTAGCATCAGTGTGCAAATTGATGTTGGTAAACGGGCAAATATTGGATTAACTGCTGTTGCATCTACTTCAAAGGTCCTCTATTTGACCCCGCCTTCATTCTTTTTTGGCTTAGCTCTCTAAACTTCTCTTACTACCACCAGCTTGACTTCAGAATAAATGTCATCAATACATCTATTTTCTGCTGCCATTGTTTCCAAGTTACCATCACATTTCTAGGCTACAATCTCCATTTCTCCCAGGCCTTAATTTCTTTCATAATAGTTCATTTATTGGTCATCCAGGATAATGGAATGCAATACCAGAACAACCAAGTGATGGCACAGACTGGAGTTCAGAGCTTTAATAACGAGGACTCTGATCAAGCTTATAAGAGGCTAAGAACAGAAAAAAGCTAGTTCATCGTCCTGCTGAACCTGCTTTCAGAACTTCATTTCATCATCTTGCTCCTCATTCATTAGTTTGGTTCAATGCTTCCAGACAAAGTTGTACATGCTTCTCTTTAGATTGCTGAATTGCTCTTTGATTCTCTCGGAAAAATATTTATGCATATATATTCTTTTCTTATAAATTTGGATAGGGGCTTCCATGTGCATCCAGAGAAGCTAACTCCATCACTTAGTGGCATTCATTCCAAGTCCAGTCCCAAACTTCTTGCCCTTGTTCAGTTGTACATTCCTACAATGTGCTGTTTATATCTCCATTATCCCTGATGTCCTTCCAGATTAATAGAAATTGATTTGCAGAAAAGTCGGTGAATGAAAGTGAAGCTTCTAATAACTATTAAATTTAGATATTGGGCTAATATGGAATTTAACATTTCTCTTCGGAAAAAAAAAGGAAGAAGAAAGTGTAAATTTCTAAGATGAAAGGTGAATGGAAAATGATTGGAGCTATTATATACTTGTCTGTATACTATGCTACCAAATACCAAAAGGTCTGCAAATTAAGTCACTTAATACCTGATGATGGCATAAGAAACTATGATTTAGCAATTAGAATATACCATTTATTTTCCTTTTTGTTAGGCAACATGTATGGGTAAATTTTTAAATTTGAAGAATATTATCTTTTTAGAAGTTTTGGTCTATGAATCTATTTAACTTTTGTTTTAAAAAAATTTAAAAATTATTTTTTAAAACTGTCATTCTTAGTGTCTAATAAATGCATTCTCCAATAATGAGTATGCATTTATAATAAGGTTAAAGATAAGAGATTATTTGTAGTATAAAAAGTTATAAAAAAAAATTGGATAATCTATTGTAATAAAAATATTTTGGTGGTAGAAAAGAAAAGTTGACACACAAAAGGAGTTTGAACAATTTGTTTAATGAATTTGACTTCAATAAAATAGATAATAAATATGCATGAGAGGTAATGAATAACTCATTTAGCACAGCCTCGTAGCTGAAGTTAAGAGAGAATCATAAAAACCCCTACTAAGGACAAACAAGCTGAAGTTAAGAGAAAATCATAAAAACCCCTACTAAGGACAAACAAGAGAAATATAATGTACATGGATTTTCGTATAATTTTTAAGTTATTTTCTTAATTTATTATTTTTTTCAAAGAAAGTTTTTAACTTTTTCTTTGTTGAGGTTAATTTATTATTATTTATATTATCTCATATTTGAAATTATGAAGCGATCACGGTTTATGGTGAGAGGTTTACACTTCAAATTATAGACCATTTCTCGCACATACCAAATTGACACTTTAAGGGCACTATACTGTTTAATGAAGTTAGTGAATAGGTTTTCAAGAAAGATCTCGTATGTTTTTGCTCTGTATTATAAGCTTTACATATTCTTCATTTAACGCTATTGGCTAACAATTCTCTCTCTCTCTCTCTCTCTCTCTCTCTATATATATATATATATATATAGTGAATGTTAGTATGAGATGAATGTAGAGTATGGCCATGAACAATAAGCCTCTCAGGCATGTGGAGGAATGGTATATTATTTGGATGCTAAATTTTGTTATTATAAAATATCTATTTAGGCATAGATTGAATTTGGTTATTTATGGATAGTTTAAATAGAACACGTTATCAAAGATTTATGATGTCCATGTGAAGACGATATATGTCTTACAAATTGAGATCCTAGAGCAAATGAAGTGGGACAAAACAGAGGTCGTGGACTGGATAAGACTGATCATACCAATTCTGCAAAAAAAAAAAAAAAAGATTACATAACTTGATTAAAGTAAATGCTATTACAAAACATAGCTTACAAAAAATTAAATTTGTTAACATATTCATCGGTGTTGCTTGTTGCAATTTAAATACACCCCTTTTCCCAATTTCATGTGAACAAAAGGTCAGAAAATATAAAAGAAATAACTCTGGGTGGGTCGAGCCTCTATATGATATGTATTTTTTTTTTTTGTAAGTATTTTTGTTATTTAATTGACATTGTGATGACAAGTACTAGCTCTTATATTTACTATTTGTATTTTTTTGTAGGCTAGTAATTATGTGTACAACTAATTTGCCCATAATTTCTGTTATTATATGAAACCCAATTTTCCATCTTATGGATTTGGACAGGAAAAAGAATTATTTGGTGGCAAATAATGAGCTGAGGTTAATAAGAAAATTCTTGTATTAAGTTTGTTTATTTTAGATTATCTCTTACATGGTTAGATGATTTTCAAGATTAAGAACTATTACTAAAGAGATTACTTTTTCAATTCTTCATGTAGGCTTACATCTCAGTTAACTGTAAAGGCGAGCACTTGATTATAATAGAGATTATTTTTTGTGCAAGAAGATAATTTTTTTTTATTCTAGCATTAGCGATTATCTTGATGATATGCTGAAGGCTTATGTCGCCCTATAAGCATATTGACGGCATTTTATGTTCAATAATGCAAATTTTATGATTTGAGTGGTGATATTTTGAATTTGTCATTGTTTGATGTAATTCAATTAAAAGAAAGTCTACCTTAGTAGAGGGTTCAGAGTGGTGACTTGGGTTTTTGTTTTTTGGTTTAATAAGTTTATATGATATTTTTTAGACAAAAATTTATTATAAATTTGTGGATCAAAGAATTAAAATAAATATTATACTGAGGATGTTGATTCATTTTGCATAGTAATTTTAATATGATTATTCATTATATTATTGTTAACATCACTAATCAATAACATATGAAAATAATAAAACCAGTATTAATAACATTAAATTAAAATTTTGCAAAAATGAAGATTGAACAATAAAGTTGAATAACGTTATAATCAGATGTGAAGATACAATAAAAGGCAACATCATATGTTCTGTAAAACGATTAGGTTCAAACAAGTACTTAGTTATGTTCAAATTGCTTGCAACGACTACACATATTATTCGTTGATTCATAACTTAGGCAAACAAAGACTGATATTATAAATTGATCTATTTGTATATAATAATAATAATATAGATACAAAATAATTGTTGAAGGTCAAACTTTTTATTATTGTATGTCTTTGTAATGATATCTATTATTTTATTTCTACTTTTACCTTTCATTATGAATTGAGAATTATCGGCTAGGTGATCTGTCATTCTTATAAGTTTGTTATTGTACTTTCAAACTTTATGATTTGCTTAAGTTATTAGAAAAAATGTCATACTTTTAGCTACATCTTATTATTAAAAAATAAGTTTATATCGACTTTTATATTCACTTAACTAAAGTTGTCAGAAGAGGAGATTGTGCATCCTTTGCAACTGCATTAATATTATCTAAATACTAGTAGTCATGACGTCATCTTCTGAATGCACTTATTGATCAAGTTTATTTTGAGAAACCAACGTTGTCACGTCCTAAATTCAAAAGATTTGACACACGACATAACTTATATTCATTCAATAATGAGTACACATACAATTTTAATGTTTCTAGTATATTCCTAAATTCTTATTTACGGGTTGGTCTCATGTTTAAAATATAAACATAAATATTTATTGACAATATTTAAACATTCATTTTAATTTTTTTTTAAAAAATTATAACAATTGAATTATAACTAGGGCAATTAATAAACTGGAGATACATAGAGTTTTCTCAGAGATTAACACTCTACTATGTCACTAGTAACAACTTTGTTACCGGAAGCCCAAAATATATTCATTGCAAATTCTTACTTAAAATCAACTTATAACCACACTTGGTGAAACTTAAATTAAATACAACTACACTCAATAAAATAATACATAAGTATTTATTCAATAGGAACAAATCAAATATCTTAAACCACGTGTCCCCAAATAAAACGCTTAACAACCTAGCAACTTAGAAAACCGAAGGGAGAACAGAAACCTTGCCAAATCCGCTAAGTACACATGTACCTTATTTACCTAAAATCACCATAAACTATAATGAGTATAAAACTCAATAAGCATACTAATTTTTCATATATCAAATTACAAATACATATATGTACACAATGCATGTGTATGATATGCTGTGATAAATCAAAATCAAAATCTTATCAAATCACATGTTAGGTAAGCGCTTACGCATTCTTTCAAAACATACAATAGAAATGCCATCACTCAACTACTACTTAGTAGGACTTCCATATCACATATCACATAATGAGCCAAATGTCACTCGTAGGTGATATACCGTATGAGAGAAATAGTATAAGTGAGGTTTTAAATTACACATATATAATGCTCATGCCCGAAGGTAAAAGCCAAATCCTCATCCTAATCATCGGTGAGTCCTCTCATATGCACTAATATGCCACCACACGAATGAAATGACTCACTCTTTCTTTAGGTACCAATAGGATCCTCCATACATATGGAACATATAACATATACCAATCCCGAAGGAAAGGCCACACATAAAGGCTCCACAAATCACATAAAATGCCTACTAAGTCAACAGTGAGTTCAAGCATCCTCAAAACACAAAATGTTTCTAGTGGACATAGTACACTTCAAAAACTTTCTTTATTAAACACATTTCATTTTGAAAGCTCATTTTCAAAAACACATATATATCATGTATATCCATGCTCACATTTATAAGCACATGTTTTCACATTTCATATCAAAATATACTTTGACATAGTATAAACATATTTCTGACCATATTTACAAAATTATACATAACAATTACTATGTTTATTGTGATTTCAGTAAAAAGTCTAATATACTTACCTCTTAGCACTTTCAGCTATAAGGTTTAAATCTCTTTAACTTATCAAAGGAGATTAATCTTTTCATGAGCCTCAAAATTCATACAAAACACTTAAATAGCTTACAAAATTATACATATTGCACTTATCACATCGAATTGGTCTATTTATTGGTTTCTCAAAACTTGTCATTTTGACAACTTACACTTAACAAAATTTTCTTATACATCAAATGATGTCCAATTATTCCAAAATCAGAATATATCATTCTTGACTCATATATTCTTCTTATGTATGAATATTATATCATAATTCTTACACAATCTATTCCATAAACATCATCAAATCCAAACTATTATCCTGACATGATCAAGATATTTACTGAACAATATTCAATCTCCCAATTTTTTAAAAATCATATACTAACTCAAAAATTATAAAAATATCACAGAATTACTCTTGACATATATCTCAATCAATAATAAATATTTCACTTCAAAATCACTGTCAAAAGTAGTTTAAAACTATTTTATTCTATAGCTTTAAAAATCTGTTAATTGAATACTGCAATGAGCTGACAGTCTTTAGAAAATCATAACAATTTAACCACATTGATCTAAATTCTCAATTTTGAGTATATCATATTATACATATAAACTTATCATATTCCATAAATTCATAATTTTGTAAGATCATATAGTAAACCAAAAAATGTTCATCACTTCAGCATACTATTAACACAGGAAATTTTCAGAATTTTAGGGTCATCTTTGTAAATTCACTAAAAATTTAATTTTTAGAATTTTCAATCGATTCAAAGTCTCAAATGATTATAGACATGTCTAATTTTATATTATTAAAATCCAAAACTAGAATCAAAGTATAATAATTTATAAAATTCTCGGATCTAGAGACTATCAAATAGAAATTCTGTAAATTCATCATGATTTATCAAGTTATCTACATAATCATCATCAATTCTCAATATATCTTACAAAATCCACATCAAATCCTCAATTTTACATATTTACAGAAATCAAAACTTAAAGGAATCAACTTAATTAACACCAAAAAATTAAGAAAGGATTATAATATACCTCTTAAAGTTTAAAATTCTAAATTTCTTCTTCTCTTTCTCTCCCCTCTATTTCTCTCTTTTCTCTCTCTAAAAGGGTGGTTCGACCCAAAAATGAATAAATTAGAGTTTAAAATGTGTATTTTTATACTAAGAGGCTAACATTTAGTATTTATAAATTAGCCCCCAAAACTTTTAAAGTATTATAATTTGGTCCCTAAAATAAATCTAAAGTCTTGCAAATAAACCTAATATTAATAATATATCCTTAATCTGTACAAAAAATACTAATAACAATACATAAATTAAGTATCATCAACTTACAAATAAAATATGAATATTATACAAGTACAAATATTTATTATTTCCGATTGTGGATAAGTGGTTACTACAAACGTCCTTTCTAAATACTTTATTTTCTTAGGATTCATCTCTCACATGTTGTTAATTTGGTTCATAAATTTAGAAATGTGATATGCTTTTACAGTAACAAAATAAGCTGTTAGGTATTCCCCTCCCCCCCAATATCTTTTTTGCTGGTATCTTGTATGTAATGACCAAATTTCTCTTTAAGTAATAAATGCAAACCTTATATTGCTTATTAGGAAATACTTTTTGAATAGCTTTCTCAACACTAGTGTATTGATTGGATAGAAATATTAAATCCTCGATATCACCAAGAGCTCCTCAAAATTTATACATAAACCATTCTCAAAAATCATAATTTTTAGAATGAAAAATCCCCTATATCAATAAAAATATCTAATTATTTTCATTTTTATGATGACCATAAACATTGTTCCCAAATACCTACCTTTTAAAAATGTTTCAAAAATTACAATCATTGGTCAAATGGATGACTAAAATTCCTGATACAAGTCCTAACACTATAAAGAGGTAAAAAAAATGCTTAGTGTTGTCAATTTTTAAATGAGTAACGACACTTAAATTATGTTGTTTTAGCATATAGCAGTAGACAAAAAAAAAATCTAAATGAATCCTCTAAAGTATGAATGGTCAATCTCAACGTTTCCTCTTTAGCTCATCAAACATTAAGATATGTTAACTCCATACTAAATTTTTACGTATGTCGGCTTGGATTTCCTTCAGTATGTAAATTCTATTAACATTTTTGAATTTATTTTTTATTAATTACAAATAATTCAACTCTCGGCTTAATGGTGACAATCACACAATCAATCTAAATAACATGTGTGATTTGCATTAATTCTTCACATGCCAAAACATTTTTGCGCATTTGTCGATACTACACATACTCGCCATTTTTATTTCTTATCATTGCATTTTACTTCAAAGTGATTTTTCGTAGATCTCAAAATTTTAAAACAACAATTACCCTTAAGTATTAGTAGGCTAATAGCCTCATGAAATGCATTTTTGTTATCATACAAATTTCTCACAAACGCATCCCCTATTAAAAAGTATGATAACTTATCCAATATTACCAAGTTCAATAGTGATATTAGAGGAACAAACTAAAAAGAATTTTCTACTTCACCTTATCTTTTTTGCTATACGAATGATACACATTATTTGCCTCATTTGGAGAACTATTAGAAAAATAGCATTGTTCACTTTTCTATATATTATTCAATCCATCAACTTTTCACACGTCATTTGGATTTTCATCACCATCGGCATCCTTATCTATCCCACTATCATAGTTCATATAAGTTAGGTTGTCATTGTATTTTATAAGAGAATAATGATAGTTAACTGTAATATTTGTGAGAAATACAATAACTAATATTGTTAAGGTTGTGCTACTAACTTCGTTGCTACTGCTTACCAACATAAAGTGGCTATAGCAGGTTATTGGTTCTCAACAAGTGTCTGTGCATCATTCTTACATACAGAAGCTCTAAAATCCACTGTTATAAATATAAGTATGAAAAATATTTTATTAGCCTTTGTAAAGAACTACAAATCATTATCATTTCTAATTCTCATTGGTTTCAACTTCAATCTTATTGCATCAATAAAAATTATCATAGTCACATTATACTGCACATTATTAACTCCAATTACACTGCATACAATTTTAAAAGTTATTGATAATTCACATCTTTCGAAATTAAAAGATCAACATTTTAGTTATTATCTCTCGTTATTATGACTTGACTCTTCTATTTTCTCTCAAAATATGCAATAAGTGATTCTCGTTCCATAACACTTATAACAATCAAAAAATAAAAAATATTAAAAAATCATATAAAACATAGATTCTAAAAAAATAGATGAATTTGCAAAAAATTGGATCATAGGAAGGGTGCCTGAAATCTACTTCTCCCACGCTTCCCACACGAGAATGGTGCATTCACAAGCCATTTTCATGTGCGTAGTTTTATGTAGATTACACAACATTATGTGGTTGAATCACGTGCCATTTTCGCTGCAAATATTTTTAAATTTCTTCGTGACCTCAAAAATTTAGATCCACTCACATTCTTCTCCAATAAATTGCATTATACTATATGTACATTGTTATGCTCCTATATTTGTTTAATAAATATAAAAAACTTTATCGTATATATTGATTCATATTTTTAAGATTTAAATTTACAAAACTATATAAAACAATGTATATTTTCAATAATAATAGAAAATAGTCGTACTTTTTCTCAATTACAAGATTCAAATTTTAAGTATTGCAAATTCGGCTTTGTTAGAGTGTGTATAATTGGGAGATTGGTTTTAATGTTTTATTTATATTTCTATAAACAAGAGCAATGTGGTTCATTTTTCAAAGTTTTGATTATAAAAGTATAAGGAGTTATTTTGTGGTTAAAAAAGATAATAAGCTTAAATTTGGGTTAGAGGGAAGAATGATTTCAACTGAGAATGTAAGAGAAGTATATGCAATGTGAAATTAATCAAAATTCTCATCATTTCATACTTATATTATGTTGCCATCGTTAAAACGTTATCACAATCATCATCATTTAAGCTTGAATTAGAATTAAGTTTGGGTTTGATGATAAAGATGAATTTGATTAGTCAGCAAAGTGAACTTTTAAAACGTGACAAAAAAACTTTTTGGTCATTAGTTTAATGAATATTCATAGGGTCGTTGAAAAAATTGTTGATTACCCATTCTTCAATGGCAGTGTGGCATGAAAACAACGTTTGAAGTGCCTGAGTCGCCGCAGCACACAAACCATCGACAATGCAATTTGAAAGCTTTGAGTTAGCCCATTTCATCGGCATTAATTTATTGACTCGAAAATCAAAATGGGTGTCCTTTAATGGAGGATGACTGAGCACTACTTGGATCACCCACAAAACATAATTTTCTTGGATCAATAAATGTGCTCTATTGGATCACTTTCGCTATCATCACCTTTCCATCAAAACCCAAATTTGTGCTTTGTTTGAGTTTGACCTCTCTCTCTCTCTCTCATCTTTAAGGGTATGCATTGAGATACTTCTTGGAGTTTTGAATGATGAATAAAAAAAATTTAGTTTCTGTTGCCTTTGAGTGCATAATGGGTAATCATTTTGGAATCATATCATTCAGTGTCATCTATTCTTTTCTTTTTTTTATAGTTTCTGAACTTAAATTATGAAACAATGAAGACATGGCTTCAGACCCCTAAGTACTTGAGATTTTGGCTTACTTTGACAGGACTTGTATTGCCAGATCATACAAGCTGGCTCTAGGATTAGAACCATGATCAGCAAAGATTTTCAATTCGTTTTCTATTAGATTTAAGTTGACATAGCTATTGTTATTTATGTCAGTAGATATCATGTAAGACTTGGAGAGAAAAAAAAAAGAATTTATCATAGTAGAAAATCTATTATAATAAGGTGTTTTGTCTACTTTACAGCTACTTATCTTCAAATGATGGCATTTGTTGCCAGAAGATTGCTTTTCTTAGCTCAAAGAAATTCCACAAAAAAGAGAAAACACATGTGAAACTTTTATATATTTTCATATATGTATTTGATGGTGAAGCACGCATCACAACATGGGAAATTTGGAGAACATCTAGCCATCCTAAAACTTCCCATTACAATGCAGCTGATCTGGTGCTGTCCCCTGATCGGCAATTTTTTTCCCACACTATACACGAATCTGATGGTAGAAATATGCAACGTTACAAATGTTGCCGTGTGATGCTTGTAAAGAATGCTTGAGGGCTTAGGCCTGAGCTCTCTCATGACTTAATTCAGGAACTGAGCTAGGCCACTGTCCTTGATAAATATGTATAGCTACAACAAAGTATAAAATGACTCAAATATTCATCTCATTGGCATGGCCAAACTCATGTGTTTCTCAATGGTTTATCAAACAGTTGCAAACATTCATGCGGATTGGCGTAGAAGTAATCTTCTTCCTTTGGTTTGTCAGGTATTACAACTCGTTGTTTTGGGTTACCCATCAAATCAGCATGAGCTTCCTTCACATTAGAACAGAACTCATCCCAACTTAATGATCCATTGTGATATTGATCTATCAAACCAACCAGAAGCTTTCTGTTCAATAAAATTGTTTTCTTGAAGCCTAAGAATCTGAAAATTGTCGAACACAACAGAAACAAAATCTTTGTTCAATGCTCCATGAGTAACAATTAAAAGCAAAAATGTAATGCTAATTACTGATCTTAAAGCAATGTCTCATAGAAGAAAATATTACCTTCGATGGCCTTCAACAACTTTAGCCATGTTTCCGTCATATGTGGGAACAAATATATCACTCTCAAGGGAAACAAGGTAATCTAATGCTGCCATTTGAGAAGAATGGTTCTGGAAAAGGTTCAAATCTGATGGTTCAAGCAGAGTCTCTTTTCTAACCTGTTAATAAAACCAGAGAAATTTTTAGTTAAAAGTCATGTCTTCATATAAATTTTTGAGTTGCTTTTGCTTGTTTTACTGACCAAATTAGGAAAAGCCTCTGCCAGAGCCGCCATTCTTCTTTGGCCGCCATATATTTCTCCAGCGGCAATGTAAATTTGGATATTATGATCAATTCCCATTGCAGTTAAAACTAGAGCAGTTTCCTCCGGTGTCAAAGGGCACAAACCTTCTTTCCTTTTCATATTCGAGTTGATCACTTTTTCTTTCCACCATGGATAAGCATATCTAACAAGATTGTTGTTGGCACAATTAATAAAAAGGTCGATACGCATTTACATGGAATTTCCAAATGAAATTATTCAAAATGATTTACCTCATTCTGGTAAGTTCTTCAACCTCTTCACTATTGCAACCATGAGTGCATCCTGAAAAAGCCAACATGTCCATTTCATATCTGAGATGAAGAACCATAAAAGGTCCTTTTTCCCTCAAAACCTTAACAACCCTTCTACCCAATTCCTCTATCTGAGAAGTAAATCTCAAAGCATTGAAATTCACTCGGCAGCGCAGCATCTGAATCTCAAGTGGCAGCCCATTATTAGCAAGCCGAGCATCAGTTTTGTTTAAATGTACAACTTTGTGTTTTTGCAGCAGAGGAAGAATCTGTCGGCAACGTCAAATACTTAAGTGAGTTAGTTGAGTTAGCAAACATGGAAAAGGCAAATCCCAGGTTTAAATGTTTACGGAACTCACCTGATTATGGTAGTAAGAAATGTTAGACCAACTTATGGGTGGCAATGAATAGAACAAACCCAATTCAACTCTCGTTTTGAGCCTTGGAGGCAGTTCTTTCAATATTCGAACCTCGTCTCTCAAGGAAATGATAAAATGATCAACATCAAATATGTCTTTGAACTCACTGCTCATACAGAATTAATCAGAGAAACTAAGGGCATCGAGTTTGTATTCAATCCATTGACAAATGAGTATGAAAAAACTAATTAACATACCTTGGATCATTCCAGAATGAAGTTTTATCCAGCTCTGGGACAATAAGAGTGACATTTAAGTATCTGGCAATGGCCACCATGTCACATATCTGCAATACAGATGTAAAAGTATGAGATAATTAAAACACACAGTGACAGAAATTAAGATAGATTTTGTACAGAGGAAAGCAATTTCAATACTCTTATATTTTGTTAAAGCTAGATATCAACTCACTGCTGCTCGCATTTGATTGAGTCCTCCATTGCAAGAAATCATCAGATATCCATTATTCTTGTAGACCCCTGTAGAAAAAAAAATCACAGCTTTAGGAAAACCAAACTTTTCATTAAGGGTAACTCTTTTTAATAAAGGTAAAGTTGCATGACCCATGAACCAAAAAGAACAATCACAAGCAAATCAACAAAAGAGATAAACAGTACTAAATTTGGTATTTGGTAAAGCATGTTGTTGAGAAAATTTGTCTCTCCATTTTCTGGGGAATCTTATGCATAGAAAACTATTGCCAGGTGAAAAAGAAAAAACATCAAATTTGCGGAAACAGTTTTAAACTGGGAAACTGGAGATTAAAACCATAGGAGATTGACTAAACCTGCAAAAATTCTTCATCAACAAACTGAAATTTTCTATTAAAGGAAAAAATTAATATTGAATAGACAATATTGAACTTACTCCTTGGTGGGAGAACGACTTTGGCAGGAACAGAAGACAATTCAGCAGCCAAAGGCAAGTCAGAATGACTGAAACTAGAAGGCCAACCCTTCATCAATCTTGGCCCCCACATCCCCCTTAATGCCATCAAATGAACAACACAAGTCCATAGCAATACTGTTGTGATTGCCCTTATCATCCATAGCTTAATCCCAGACCTCGAAACCATTGCCGAATTCTTCGGCTTCTGACCAGCCTTATTATTATTTTCACCCAAGAACTTGAACCCAATCATCTTGAAGTACTCTTTTTTCTTGTATTCACACGTCTCGCTAGCCTTCTCTACTCTGCACATTGTAACACATCACACATGACCATTCCCTCCAAATTTACTTCATTCTACAGTTTGGTTTGCAAACTTAATGATATATCTTCAAAAGAATCTTGAATTTAGTGAATCTTCACAAGTTTTCTTTGACTTAAGCTTATAAATCTCAAGTACATATATTTTCAGATTAAGATAATGCAAAATTCTGAAACTTAGATTATTCTAATAACAAAAACTGCTATCTTCTTCAGCACAAGACAAGCTGATTCTGCAAGAACCTTATAATTAAAAATGACAAAGTACTCCTTGAAACTATAAACCTCCCTCGATTCTCATAAACTTAATGAATTAAAATAATCGTAAAACCCAGCTTCATATTCCTCAAAACAGCTAACATTGTCACCTTATAATCTTAACAAATATCTCCAAAACCAAACCAAGAACAAATCTTTCACCTCAGTCTTGTCAACACACACACTGCATGCATTATCTTAATGTGATTCGTTTTCAAGTTTCAACTATATTATACAAAACTGAACATGGGTTTGGTTCAAAAACAATGAGAAGTGAGGGTGGCTATTGATTTTCCGGCAACTTTTCCCGACCAGATCTCTAGAGAACTAGGTCGAAGGTTGTCGGAAAGGAGAATAGGAGAGAAGGAGATCAGAGTGAGAGAGTTTTTAGAGACTTGACGTTATTACAACAACAAACAATTGAATGCGAAGTGAGAAGTGAAGAGAACAAAGCCACTAATTAAGGCGCAACTCAAGTGTTGCATTTACTATAGACAATAGAGTTTTGCACGTAAAATGGTTAAAAAAGAAAGTACCATGTCTTGTCAACTTTTGCTTTTGGTAATTCTTCTTATTTCTATTAATTAATTTTTTGACCATGGTGAAATTAAATATTGTACCTAATGTGAAATGACTCATTATATTAGGTGAGGATTTTGAAAGATTTGTTTCATTCATTTTTGTGAAATTCATCTAGGTTTCATTTGAGCTATCTTTTTTTTTTTTTAAATTTATTCTCAAAAGTAATTAATTCTTTTTATTAAACAAATTTTAATTCATTTCAATCAAGAATTTATTAAAATCAACTGGAATTAATCTCCAAAAATTTCACACCCAGATTAAGAGTTCATATTGAAATGAAATTTACTTCAATGAAAAATAATTTTTTTCTTTTATATAAAATATTTTCTTATGTTTATTTCATCTCTTTTAAAAAATTTACGTGAGTGAATTAGGTTACAAATCCAATCTTTCAAAAGTAGATCTCATGAGGAACGGAAAGGTCAAATCACATCATTAAGTTTAGTTATACACCCTAAATGGGATAATAACACAGTTACACCCTGATTTTTACAAAAATTACACTTTAATGATAGTTTTAATTTTCATTTTACTATCACCCTCTTTACTTAATTTTAAAAACAAAATACCTATTCTTTTAAGAATATTTTAGTTATTTATATCATAAAAAATTTTAACTCTAAAAATATTTTTTTTGTCCTTTAAATTAAATAGAATAAATAATAATATAATTAAAATTAAAACTAACATCAAAGTGTAATTTATTTAAACCTCAGAAGGTGACAGTGTTAATATCCCCACCAAAATAAATTGTAATTATACCATAAATGTTACATTTTGATATGAATTTTTATATAATAATTTTATTTAATTAGTATCATAATTTATGATATATTGTAATGTATTTTTATGTGATACCTAGTGCATCAACATTTAGTTTTTGGATATAGATATATTTCAATTAGCAAATGCTACACATTTTAATTTAAAATTTAAAATTTTAGATTTTAAAAGAGGTGTCAAACAAGCATGCGAGTGGTTAATTTTATAATTTTTAAAATTATTCATTACATCATTTTTATTATTATTACTCTTCAATTAATAATTATATATATATATATCAAATTTAGTGATCTAATTATTCTAGTTATGATGTCTTTGTTTGTAAAAACATATAATTGATGAAGTATACCAATATATACATGGACAAGGCACCTTCCATGAAAATTAATTGAAACTCAACTAAATTTGGGTATAAAGATTAATGCCCGTACACCTTTAATAATTTCACAACTACAAGCCTACACAAATGAAGTTAAATTCTCTCTTTTTTAAAAAATAAAATAATAGAGAGTATTAATGTTGGATTGATGTTTAAGTGTAACTATAGAGTGAAAGAGAAAAAGCAATAATGATATTAGGATTTCACAATCAAATATCAAATTAGAAGGAAACCATTATGAGATCATCATTAAATGGATAGGTGTGGCTACTTAATTAATATTTTTGTTAAGTCATGTCTGTTGGTGACATTTGATTGAGATATTAAAGATAAAGTGGGTTTTATGTATGTAATTAGTAGCATATATTGATTTTTTGTACAGTTCATCTAATAAATTGAGATCTTCATTCACAAAAAGAAAATTATTGTTTTTCTTTTAGAAAAAAAAGAATGTTAATAAACAATATTTCTCTTTCTCTTTCTCTAAACTAGCTCAAAGAGATGATAAAGATCCTTATGAACAAACGGTTTAATGTGAATTGAAATTTTGTCGAACCAAATAAATTCACGATCAATACTTAATGTATATACGTGAACTCAAGTGTGACCCGATTAATGGAACATGAATACTTTTTTTAAAACCAAGTTAAAAAAAGGTATTTTATTAAACACAATTAACTAATCTATTTTTTTTTCATTTATTTGTAAATAAACCTAGATGATAAGAGAAGATTTATTTTAAAAAAATTAATAATTTGATGAGATGCATTTTTATAACAAAAGAAAATCAGTCTATAATCCACACAATTTTTATTTACTTAAGATGTGTATATAAATAATAATTGATCTTCTTAAGGCATTAAAAATTAGAGATTCAAATAGAGATTTCATTTTAATAAAATATTTGAATAATTATAAAGATCTAATCTCTACCTAGTTATAAAAATGAAGGTTAATTTTACCTTTTTATGTGGAGAAAATAAAAGAAGAAGGGAAAAAAAAAATAATAATACAAGGTTAAGATTGCTGATTTTTCATTATGTAAGTAAAAGCATACAAGTTGTGATCATCATACAAGAATTTTGGGTTTTTCTTTTTTTTTTTTTTATAAAAAAAAAAGAATTATAATTGTAAGAAAAGCTAGTGATTGTCAGTTGTTATATAATGAACCTAAAGAAGGAAAGTTGTGTTTGCAACCCTGTGATGTGAAAAAATTTGTCGATTGCTTAAAACTTTTGTATAAATACATACTAAATGCATTAAATGAAAAAGGCTTCATTACAAGCAAGAATAATGTTACATGCTATTTCAAATTTCAAGAATAATTCAAGTAGGTGAAATGATGTAACAAGTGATTTTAGAATTTACATCATTTCATCATTTACTAGTTATTTGATATATTAATTTAAGATAAAAAAAAATTGAGATTCATTTAAAAAGTATAGTATTACTTGCCATAAAACCCACAATTGTTTTGAAAAAAAATTTAAAAAAAAAAAAACGAAAACAATCTATTTAGTTCTCTTGTGATGAGAATTGTCTCTCATTTAAGTACTTCTTGCAATTGTTGATAAGGAATACTTATAAATTTGAGCAACGCTATATTTTTTAAATGGTATTTTAATCTTAAATTAATATATTTAATAATTATTAAGTAGTGAAATAATATAATTTTTAAAATTACTCATTACATAATTTAATCATTTAATAATTACTTGACACATAATTTATTATGAATATTTTTATAATTCTATTTAAAAAGTGTAATATTATTCTATAAATTTTGTACAATAATATTCAATATGAAAGTCTATGTCACCTTCACTACAAGTAAAAATGTTTATCATAATGTTTTCTTATTTTAAGATTAGGGTCTTTTTTTATTTTTATCTTTTATTTTTGAATTTTGAAGCATAGATCAAAAGTCTATTGAGACACTATTTGGACTTAATAAGAACTAAATTTATTCCTACATATTGAAAACAAACAACTTTCTTTGTCCCTAAAGGAGGTGGAAGCCATAGGAGAGAGTTGAAAAGCCACCCACTTATTAAATACTTCTCAAAATTAGGGTTTATATTTATAAAGATGTTAAAATAGATTAAAAATTTAGAAAAATTAATATAAGTAAAACTGATGATAAATGTAAGCAGATTCGTTTTTTTATTAATAATCTTAAATAGCTAAAATCTCTAATCATGCAATATAAATATGAATACTACATAGTTTAAGTCATCTTTTTGAATTTTTTTTTAAAAATTGAATGATATATCACTCATTTATTAAAGAATGGAATGATTATAATTAATAAGTTTAAAAATTATTAATATTTATCATTTAATAAACCATTGATATATTATTTAAAATGAACAAGTTGGGATAATAATTGTGTACAATATTACTCTATAAATATTATATGGAATTAGATTTATTACAGCAATAATGTGTTGTACAAAAAGTGAGATAATTATTTTTTTTTAGTATGAGGTGGGGGAAATCGAATCTAAGATTTATAAAATATGCTGCAAATCTATTAATCACCGAACTAATATAAATAAGTGCAAAAATGAGATAATTATCGATTGAAGAATATTTGAGAAGTGCAAGCAGTGACCATAAAAAAGAAATTATGATGATTGTAAAGGACACTTTTGGATTGGGCATAATAATAGTAATATTGCCCAATCATAGAAGTATAAGTTACCTTCACTGCACAGTAAAGATAGCAAAAATAATAAAGGGTAAAAGTCATTTCAACTCTAAATTTATAATCTAAAAGACACATTTATCTTAAATAAATTTTTTTTCCCAATGATAAAAATTCCTTAATGGGTTGAAATTTGTAGCAGTGGTGCATGGGAAAGTGCATGTGTTGTGTTGATTCTCTAATAGTTTTGTGGTTTTTTTTTTTTCAAAGTGGGGTTAGATTAGATTTTATGGTGGGCGGAAAGATTGATGAGCTGCAAATGTAGCAGAAGTTTGATGGGGTTATTAACTCAGACTCACATGGAGACAGGGCACATTTACAAGGTGGAAATATGTTAGCTTATGTTGACGGGGGAAGCTTCATTTCAATTTTCAAATGTCACCTTTAATGCTTGAATATTTGGGGGTGGGGTGGTATAATTTCACAACTACCAAGGTGACTTTGTTCATCTTCATTTATTCTTGGATCCAAACTGAACACTGAAAAGTAGAAAAAAATTTAAAAACAGAAGAGAGAATTTTTATTTTTCACGATTTAGGGTTTGGAGTCTAGCTCTTATTGTTGTTGTTGTTGTTGCTGCCGGCTGCAACTATCAATGAAACCCTACAAATATGGTACAATCAAACATAATTCATGTCGTGTCTAATGTAAACATAAAGATTGGGTTTTTGGTGAATCCCATGAGATCATTTCATATTAACTTTTTATATATAGTTTTTTTTTTTAAGAAATAGAAGAAGAATATATATTGTGTAGAACAATGTTATGTTATGTTAGAGATGACAAAAAAAAAAAAAATTCGTATTTGCATTTAAAAAAATTTGGATTTAATTTTTTTTTTTTTGTTCGGATATTTTAGGCTCGGACAAATTCAATCTAAAACTTGGGTCTTTTTTTTTTTTAATGATTTGAATCACTTTATAATTCAGTTTCTCATTCTTTCTCTTTTCAGCATTTTTTGTTCTCCACGTTTTACAAATTATACACGTTGAAACCAAATCACTTGAGAGATTGTAAATTTGATTTGTGTCTCATGATATTTATTATATCGAGAGATATAAGAGTGTTGTGCACACGGTAGTGCACCTTGCATGTTCTTAGTCACTACTTTGAATCTCAATTGTAACAATTCTTTTTATTGCAGAAAAATGTGAAATAACGAGAGGAATGTACTGATAAATGATTTTTAATATGTAACTCGTTGAAGTGAAAGTATATAAACAAATAAAAAATTTATCAAAGTAATATAATAATACAGAATAAGTTATTAAGAAATAAATAGAAAAAGGGATAGAAGAAGAACACACAAAGAATTATGTGATTTGACAACTTACCTACGTTCATGGCGGATCAAGATTACACTTTTCTCTTATTATGAATTACAAGGCACTAACAAAGTATGTCTTTTATAAGAAAACTCACAAAGAAAACTCTCTCTTTTATTTTAGGAATTTTCTCTTACAAAGAACCACTAAGATCTCTTGTTTATCACAAAGATTGTCAAGATGTGTTTACAAGCCAATTGATAGCCTTTATATAGGTTTTGGGACGACCTATGTTTACCTTATACGTATAGGAGTCGTATTAGGGAGTCCTAAAATGAGTGGGAGACGAAATAAGGAAGTTTCCTTATTTCAGGATACTGTTTCCGTTTCCAGCGCTGCGGCGCTAGGCTCTCGTCGCCGCGGCGCTAGTGCGCATTTGCTGAGCGCTGCGGCACTGGGGCCTGATGCGCCCTTCTTCATTTTTCACCTCCTTTTGCATCCGTCTTCGATCCGTGCGCACTCTACGCACTTGGCTTAATCCTCAAATCATATTCCGATGATTTTTAATCAATATTCTTACAAATCCCCTCCTTGATTCAAAATCATCCACAAAGTAACTCGATCTCTCATTTCTGCATCTTCGGTCACCCTCATAAAGTAGTGACTCCGGTTAAGTCCTTGCATAGGACAAATTTAACCGAGGGTAGTGGCTTAGTCAACATATCAGCAGGGTTTTTAGATGACGCTATATTTGTTAGACTAACTTCACCACTTTTGACAATCTCACAAATGTAATGGAGCCTCACATTAATGTGTTTCGACCTCTCATGGAACACTTGATGCTTGCTTAAGTGTATGACACTCTGGCTATCACAATACACACCGGTGTTCACATCTTCACTAGCCAATACCTCTGCGCATATGCCTTTTAGCCACACGGCCTCCTTGATAGCTTCACCAATAGCTATGTACTCTGCCTCTGTGGTAGATAGTGCAACCACATGTTGTAGAACTGATCTTCAACACACACTACACCCAAACACTGTGAATACGTAGCCCGTCAATGATCTTCTCTTGTCAAGATCACCTGCATAATCTGAGTCTACGTACCCTCTTACCATTTCATTGTTGTCCTCATCCCTCTTATACATTAACCCATGATTCGACATTCCCTTGAGATATCTCAGAATCCACTTTACTACAAGCTAGTGATCTTTGCTCGGATTCGCCATGTATCTACTCACCACACTCACAGCCTGTGCTATGTCTAGTCTTGTGCAAACCATTACATACATGATGCTCCCCACAGTGCTTGCATACGGTACTTTGCTCATCTGCAGTTTCTCTTCATCGGATGTCGGCGACTGTGCTGCTGAAAGTCTGAAATGCATGGCCAAAGGAGTAAAGACAGCCTTCGCATTTAACATACCAAACTTCTCTAAAATTTTGACTATATATCGCTGTTGGGACAAGATGATGACATCTTTTCTTTCCCTCACAATATCCATACCTGAAATTCTCTTCGCTGCTCCCAAATCCTTCATTTCAAACTCACCACTCAACTGCTTCTTAAGCTTTTGTATTTCTTCCATGTTCTTGCACGCGATCAACATATCATCGACGTATAGAAGCAAATACATCATCCCATAACTTATGTTCTTGAAGTATACGCATTCGTCATACTTGCTCCTACTAAAATCACAAGCCATCATAAACTCATCAAATCTCCTATACCACTGTCTAGGTGATTGCTTTAACCCGTACAATGACTTATTTAGCAAACAAGCATGATCTTCTTTTTCGAGCTCCTCGAACCCTTGCGGCTGTGCCATGTATATCGTTTCTTCAAGCTCTTCATGTAGAAAAGATGTCTTTACTTCTATCTGCTCTAGATGTAAATTAAGGTTTGCACACATGGCTAACAAAATCCTAATAGATGTGTGCTTGACAATTGGAGAGAATATCTCATAAAAATCGACTCCCTCTCTCTGAGTAAAACCTTGTGCTACTAACCTAGCCTTGAATCTTGTAGGCTCAATCCCCGGTATCCCCTCCTTTACCTTATACACCCACTTGCACCCGACTAGCTTCTTTTGAGGTCTTTCTACCAACTTTCAAGTATTGTTCTTCCTAAGAGAACAAATTTCTTCTTCCATGGCCTGCTGCCATTCTTTCTTGTTTTCACTCTTCATAGCCTCACCATATGTCCTAAACTCATCATATTCAAGAGTGTAAGCAGAATTAAAAGCATGAGCAACTAAGTCTGCTTGTACATACCTGATTGATGGGTTAATCATTCTCCTTAGTCTGTCTCTAGCAAGCTGGTACTCTTCAAACTCTAACTCAGGAGTTCTAGTCTTCTTTTGGTTGGACTTGGAGGAACTCTCCGGTGTTCTTAGTTCATCTTCAAGGATCTCTTTGTTGAAGTGTTGATCTGGGGGTATACCAGATCCATGTTCAGGCTCTACTTCAACTTTTATTGACTCGGGTGCTGAGTCTTCCTTGGACACAAGTTCTTCTTTCTCATCTTCTTGGGAGGTTTTCAGCATCGTCATCTCATCGAACGTTACATCACGGCTTATGATACTCCTTGGTGGTGTTAAGTCTTTACACCACACCTTGTATCCTTTTACTCCTTCAGGATATCCTATAAATACCCATTTGATAGCTCTAGGTTCCAACTTCCCCTCCTTAACATGTACAAAGGCAGGGCAACCAAATATTCTGAGGTGGTCATACTTTGGAGGATCGCCAGACCATTTCTCTTCTGGCGTCTTGAAGTCAATTGCTGAGGAGGGATTTCTATTAATTAAGTAAGCTGCAGTCACTACAGCTTTTCCTCAGAATGTCTTGGACATCTTCGCATTGGTAAGCATGCATTTAACCCTTTCAAGTAAGGTCTTGTTCATCCTCTCAACTACCTCATTCTGCTGTGGTGTTGATCTTACTATTCTATGCCTTGCAATCCCATACTTGGCACAAAACCCATCAAACTCTCTGTTGCAAAACTCGAGGCCGTTGTCAGTCTTAAGCCTTTTTACCCTTTTGCCAGTCTGATTTTCAACAAGACCCTTCCAAGTCTTGAATACTTCAAAGGCTTGATCCTTGTTCTTCAACACATAGTCCCACAGTTTCCTCGAATATTTATCAATCAAATTGAGAAAATATCTGGCACCACTACGAGTAGCTGTCTGAGCTGATCCCCAAAGATTCGAGTATATGTAGTCAAGAGTCCCCTTAGTCTTGTGCTCGCCGGTACTGAACCTCACTCTATGTGCTTTTCATAGCACACAATGCTCACAAAACTCTAAGGGCTGGAACTTATCCTCTACAAACGCCTTTTGACTATATAACTCCTTTAGGTTTCTCTTGCCTAGGTGTGCCAATCTAAGATGCCACAACTTGGTTTGCATACTCTCATCATCTACAGAGAATAGTGCAGAACCACTCACGACTTCACTCTTAAGCACATAAACACCTTTGCGCTTCTTTACTCTCATCACCACCATGGAACTTTTTAAAACTCTTAAAATCCCTCCGTCGATCCTGATGGAACACTCATTCTGGTCTAAAGTCCCCAGTGAGATCAAGTTTCTCTTCAAGTCAGGAACATACCTAACATCTGTCAACTCTCTCACTCACCCATCATGCAGCTTAAGCTTAACACTACCAATTCCCATCATCTGATATGCAATGTCATTACCCATTAAGACCTTACCACTACTAATGGGCTGAAAATTTGTAAACCAAGACTTGTGTAGGCACATGTGAAAAGTACAACCAGAATCAAGAACCCATTGGTCAGAGTTCTTATCATCAGTAGCGACGAGTGTCTCTGCACTGTCATAACTATCATCATAGGCAAGCGCAGCGTCCGCTTTCTTCTTATCCTGTGCTTTCTTCTCAGGACAGGCATTTATGAAGTGCCTTTTTTTTTTGCAGCAATAGCACTTCCTAGGAGTCCTAAACTTCGACCTTGAGCCCTTTTTCTTCCCGTCTCTATATGAGGGACTTCCTCTTACAGATAAACTTTCTGTATTGCCATCGGTTTGCTTTTCTAATAACTTTGAGTTTAATGATGATTTCACATCACTCATCGTTAAACTCTCTCTGTCGTAAAGTAGCGTATCAACAAAACTCTCATAGCTCTTAGAGAGTGAACTCAATAGGATAATTATTCTATCTTCATCTTCTATCTTGATGTTGATAGACTCAAGATCAATGATGATCTTATTGAAGGCGTCTATATGATCTTTCATCGGCGTCCCCTCTGACATGGACAGCTGATACAGCTTCTTCTTTATATGTAATCTGTTGGCCAACAATTTCCTCATATAAAGAGAGTCAAGCTTCTTCCAAAGACCTATTGCCGTCGTCTCACCTTCTACTTCCCTTAGTACTTCATCGCTCAATGACAGAACGATTGTGCTATGAGCTCTTTCTTGAATGTCCCTTCTTTCTGCTTCTGCTCTAGATGACTCTGGCGTCTTCTCTTCATCACTAGATGGAGCTGCAGTCTCCTCTAATGCCGAACCAAGCCTTTGGCTCACCAATAACGCCATAACCTTCATCTTCCACAGATTGAAGTCATTCGTACCGTTGAATTTCTCTACCTCATACTTGGGTGTGGTCATGTCTGCTTAGAACCAAAGCTCTGATACCAGTTTGTTGAAGCGGAAGCACACAAACAAGTAAAAAAATTCACCCAAGCAATATAATAATGCAGAACAAGTTACTAAGAAATAAATAGAGAAAGGGGTAGAAGAAGAACACACAAAAAATTACGTGGTTCGACAACTTGCCTACGTTCACGGCAGATCAAGATCACACTCTTCTCTTATTATGAATCACAAGGCACTCACAAAAGTATGTCTTTTATAAGAAAGATCACAAAGAAAACTCTCTCTCTCACTTTAAGGATTTTCTCTCACAAAGAACCACTTAAATCTCTTGTTTATCACAAAGATTGTCAATATGTGTTTACAAACTAATTGATAGCCTTTATATAGGCTTTGGAACTACTTAGATTTACCCTATACGTGTGGGAGTCATATTAGGGAGTTCTAAAACGAGTAGGAGACAAAATTAGAAAATTTTCTTATTTCGAGATACTGTTCCCGTCTCCAGTGCTGCGACGCTGGGCTGCGGCGCTGGCCTCCTGGCGTCGCGGCACTCAGGTTCTATTCTAGGCTCAGCGGCGCCCAAGCCTGGTCGCCGTGGTGCTGGCGCCTGGTGCGCCCTTCTTCGTTTTTCGCATCCTTTTGCGTCCATCTTTAATCTGTGCGCACCCTACACACTTGACTTGATCCCTAAATCATATTCCAATAATTTTTAATCAATATTCTTACATAACTTAATTTGCATTTAAGTTAAGATAATTTTATTTTTTACACAAAAAAAAGTTAAATTTTAATTTTAATTTATTTTAAAAAACTTAAATGCTACTCAAATTTTGAAAAATTTTAAAAACTTGAATTTGAATTTAACTTTTGCTCAACTTCTAATTGAATTTGAATTTTATCGACCTTAATTAGTGTCAACCAAAATTAATAAAATCATTATTTTTAAATTGATTAATTTCTTTTACATTATATTGATAGATTCGAGTGGTTTAAGAACAACAATTACACTAGCACTCTTCTATTTTGTATGTTGAAATTGACACCATAATATGTACATGCACAATATAATATATAGTGCTTATGTATTTTTTTTGCTTAAAAAAAAATTTATTTTTCAACATAAAATATAGAAAAAAATTGAAAAAAAAAGGTTAATGAGTTAGCTCACAAAATTAAGCGAATAGTATATTAAAGGAAAAAGAGAAAGATAATGAATGTAATTACATTTATACCGACTTCAAAAGAAGTTCCAAGTCTCCATAATGAGGAGAAAAAAAAAAAGTTTTCAAGAAAGTAATAAATTTTATTTTCAAAAAATTCTCAAAACTACATATATACTTGATTCTTTTTAAGAAAAAAAGATAAATCATAAATTTCTTTAGATATAATAATTAATTAATCAAGTATATGATTTAAATTAAGCCTCTAGGGGTGGAATTATAATCTAAGTGATGAGAGACCAAACATCAAAGTTAAAAATTATATAAAATTAAAATTTAATTACAGGAGCATCTTAAATGTAAAATTTTAAGTAGCCAAATTCTATATAAAAAAGAAATTATTTTAAAAAGTAAAATAATAAAACAGGCAAAATAGTATCAACTTGAGAAAGAAAACAAAAAAAAGTAAAATAAAAACAAAAACAAGAAACCAAAAAGGCCATGCACTAGACCTGCAGCCCATCTGACTTACATTTGGGCCAACAAGTAAATGAGCCTAACTTGAACGGCCCATTTATTTATTCCAGTTAGGGTTTTATTTTCAAAATTGACTTAATTCTTCTTCTTCTAGGGTTTAAGAGGTCTGTCTCTCTGTGTCTAATCTTTCTTGAAACTTAGGAAAATAAAAAAAACTAAAAACAAAGAATCACTATGAGAAAGCTAAAGTTTCACGAGAAGAAGCTCTTAAAGAAAGTAAATTTCTTAGAATGGAAACGAGAAGGTGGCCACAGGGAAGCTCAGATCATGCACCGTTACCACGTCACCGGCCGAGACGATTACAAGAAGTAACTTCGTTAATTGCTTTCATATTTATCTTTTTTTTTGGTTTGATTCTTGAATTGGGTCGTGTTTGCTCTTTTGCTTTTTGGTTAATTTTTTTTTTCGTTTCGTAATTTTTGGTGAATTTTTTTTTTAAATAAATAAATGAATAGGTATTCGAGTTTGTGCCGGATGGTGCAGAAGCTGGTTAATATATTGAAGCAGATGGATCCAAGAGACCCTTATCGTATTGAGATGACTGATATGGTTCTAGAAAAGCTGTGAGTTTCATTTTTTTTTTTTTAAGTTGGCTTATTTTTATTAATATTTATATGTTTCTCTAACGAAATTGTTACTACAATTGTTATTGAAGCCAAATTTCTACTAGTGGTATAAAAACATGGAATTTTCTATTCATAATTTGTTTGGGATTGTTTGATATTTTTAAATTAACCTTTTATTTCTCTCTTTCTGATGGTGTGAATGAGGGATAGAAGAAATTTATGAATCTGATGAATTATGAATTATGCAAAAGCCTCTTTAAGTTCAGCTAGTGGTTGGGTTGTCTAGAGGCTCATCATAAGTCACGTGTTTATTTAAGCAAGCCAATGCAGAAAACGAATTGAGCTTGCAATGGTATCACACAGCTTGGTTGTTCTCGTCTAGATTTATGCATATGGTGTACTGTTTTCAGATTTGACACATATGAAGGAAGGATAACCAACTCAAATGGTGGCTAATACATGATGTGATGATGTCCTCGTCTCAAACTTTTTATGCTTTGCATTTTGTTAGCTGTGCATTGATTATGAGTTGGTGTCCTATGATGTTATCATTTTTCTTAATTAAGTCAGGACATGAGTGAGCTTAAAGCTCAAGTTCTTTCCAGAATTTCACAAATGTTAGCTTGAGTGTGAGTTTAAACTTATTTCTTCATAGACAGTCAGCCACGCTGATATATATAGACACTTGATGCAGCCTGTAATCCATATCAAAACAAACCTTCTTAAGCTTGAGCCTAGCTCAAGCAAATATTTATTTTTATCATGCTGAGGTTAAGTTTGCTATTTCTATACTTCCATTGGTTCATTAGCAAAAGTTTGAAATATTTCTTAAGTTATTATTGCATGGATTTACATATGTGATGATTTATCTTCTCTAGTTCTAATTTTTTATTGAGATTATTATCATTTAGAATTGAAGTGTAACTTAACAACCTGGTTTCCCTCTATTGATGACAGATATAACATGGGTGTGATACCCAGCAGGAAAAGCTTGGCTTTGTGTGATCACCTATCAGTTTCATCGTTTTGTAGGTAAGCAAATGCTTCCCAAAGTAGAAATAGTCATTGCGAGAATTTAAATTAACGTTTTGTCTATCGCGTTCTGGGGCTTGGGATGAAAAAACTAGTCTCTAAGCCCATTTTCTAAGGCCGTGCTTTCTACAATACCTTTTTTTTTTGCCTCTCCCTCGGTTGCAGACGGAGGCTTTCAACCATTTTGGTGCGGTTAAAGTTTGCTGAGCACTTGAAAGAAGCTGTGACATATATTGAACAGGGACACATTCGAGTTGGTCCAGAGACAGTTACAGACCCAGCATTCCTTGTGACTAGGAATATGGAAGACTTTGTTACATGGGTAGATACATCCAAGATAAAGAGAAAGGTCTTGGAATACAATGATAACCTGGATGATTATGATGCAATGAACTGAATAGCGCTTGAGATAGTTCAAATTCAATGTTTACTATGTTGGATGTACAACTTCATGACATCCTGGGCAGTGAAGTGATAGTTATTATGGAAACTTCTATTCCCCTTTTCACTTTCCCTTTGTCAGGGGTTTGTGTTTTTATTCGGCGTGGGTATTTGTTTGCCAACAGGAATATGCCATGCCCGTTGTCACAGAACATTTTTGAACCTGTTGTCATGGTCTCTTTATATTTTGAGTGCTAAATAGTTTGAAAATGATACAAAAGTAAAGAAACGTGCACATATTAATTATTTGAGAAAATATATATTTTTTATATAATTGATAAAAGAGTTAAAATAATTTGGTATACCTTATTTAATGTATTAATTTTATGGAACGGTTAGAATTTATAATATTATACAACGCTAACGGTATATACTAAGATGAGAAAAAGAATATATTAAGATGTCTTCATATATTTTGGATAATCGGTAAAAATAAAGACTTTAATAAAATATTTGTTTACTTTGTAATGGAGGCGGCGAGGTTGCCAAAACCAAGCAAAATACAAGTTGAGGAATCGCTCCATGTATTTGGAAAGTTAACTTGCCGTAAAAAGTAAGACTGCTTACGAAAAGGAAAGGACAGGTACCCCTACGAGGGTTTTATTCATTTCATTGCCAAAATTCAATACTCGCAGAACAGAGATTATGAAATGATTAGATTGGATGTTACAAAAATTTTCCAGGAAGAAAGCTTTTATTACCGAAGGAGCAAACATATGTTCGATAGATGCGCCTAAACACTTGTTCTTGGGAATAACATAAATTACATTACTCATTACATGAGGTCACAAGCAAAACAGCATCTCACTTACAGATATCGCTATACCAGAAAAAATGTAATACAACACATAGATGCTCCTAATTTTAGCCTAATCCATGGTCAGCCTTTCCCGGCATTAATTGCAGCATGCACGAAGTCCTCACAGCGTGAAACCCCCCCAGATAGTACATCGGCTAAAACACCGATGATGTCAAATGCCTCCTGCAAATCACTTGCAGAATTCATGTCATCAACCCATGTCAGCAACTCCTTGGAGAACCCAACCATTTCCTTCACATTCAACAGCCGCTCTTTCATCACCACCTCCCAATCTTCCAAGCTTGCACTCTCATCATCCCCTTCTGACCCTCTAGAAGTCCCTTCTGTTTTCACTGGTTCCGCAGCCACATTTGCTGATTTTTTCACCTTGAAGAACAGCTGCAGCTGCTCAATCAACCCAGTGTAGACAAGAATCGGTCGAATAATAGACAGTAGCTCATCAGCACTGCCTGGTTTGGAGGTGGGGCACTTTTGCATGTATGTGTGGTATATTCCACGATGCAAGAAAGCACGACGGTGTTGCAACCAGGACTCATAAGACTCTGATAGAAGTGAGTTCACCATCATAAATTGGACAGTTTCTTCAGTTCCTGCAGAAGGTGCTCCAGGGGTAGAAGGTGGTCTTGACTCTAGCATGGAAGAGGTTATGTATGTTGATACAGCCTTGGCCAAGTTGTGGCGCTGGGAAGGGCTTCCATGTTCGAGAAGATGGCGAGACATTTGGAACATGAAAGGCAGAAACTTGGAGTTGCTTTCTCTTCCACCACCTCTACTCTCTGCGCTGAATGATGCCCCAGTTGCAAATCGGGCTAGCATCTACATCACAGAATAGCATGGAGATTGGACATGTAAGGATTCATCTCTAAATTAATTACAAACTACAAAAATTATATGACCTACAATCAATCAGAAAGTAAATGAAAAGGACCTGTGCCTTGAAAGATCCATTTTAGAGGATTCTAACAATTCTGAATCATAAGATCATTTTTTTTTTCTTTTTCCAGACAAAAAAGGGTCAAATTTCACTCCTAGGTTTGTTTAATATTCAAAACATATTTTGTAAATAATTTAAAAGAATTCCATTCCCAATCTTCCATCTTATTAAAATCAAATAATGCTAGAATCTAAAAAATGGTGCTCCAATTTAGAATATATTTCCGACCACAAAAGAGTAATGAGCAAAAATATTCAACGTTAAACTTCCAACTTCAGTGGGCAGGAAAAATATAATTCTGAATGAAAAGGTAAAGACAAGTTATAAATGATGGCATACCAGAACAATGTCATAAGTCAATAGCCGGAGCCGGCTCCCGTCAGCACGGCCAAGAGCATTAAGGTTATCCCAATACTGGTCGACATAGCGGACATACTGTGCAAGTGGAACAGATGGACCTCTCACAGGGAATAAGGAATTGCAAAGAGATTCATTGTTCCGGAGTGTAGCCCCCTCCCATTCTTTCTTTGGATTCCTCAGAGCAGCATCTGCTCTTTTAGCTTCCTGGTGGCACTGGAAATGAATGATATTGAAGTAACTAACAGTAGTATACACACACTCTCCACGAGCACTCCCTGAAGTCCCAATGCCCAGGTTTACCCGCTTGCTGAAAGAGTAAACACCCAGCAAATCAGTAGGCCTTAAACTGTAGCCCTCTTGACACACCATGCATGCCATTCCATCTTCCTCCTCCTCTAAATCTTCCAAACCTTCCAAAATTGGCCGAGCAACAACAATTCGCTTGCCACCATCTGAAGCTAGTTCTTGTCTCATTCCAAGTCCCTAGTTAGAGAAAGAAAAACAAGCTTATCAGCTATAGCTGTATAATAAACAAATATGCTGTGCACTGTTTTGTTCTCTTGGCTGTATTTTTTTCTACCTAGAAGCTAACATATTATGCATTAAAACTAATGACCAATTACCAGACTAACAAAAGCATGACGACACAAAATGCTCAAGGGAGGAATGTAGGGAGGCTTGGAGCCAACATTAGAGAATGCAAGTATGTGCTTTTTCTCTAGAACTCCTACTTCTACAGAACCCAAAGAGAACGAAATTGCATTGCAGTTGGTATGAGAAAGAATTAAGCTCAAGACCCTTTGAAATTAGAAGCAACACAAGAAGAGTTAGAAAGCATGCCTTGCTAATTACTTTTATGTTATCAACTATTGCTTCTAATCTAAAAGAAGTAATAAACTACTGAAAATCAGAATTCACTGACATTCTTTCTTTGCAAAAGAAAATAATCATGCATTGCAGCAGTTACATAATTGCAGGAATGATGTTTAACAGAATAATACCTGAAGCAACTCCTCTCTCTTTCTTAAAGCACGACGTCTCATTTCGTCCCTGGTGGCATGCCGCAACATACTCACCTTTTCCTCCAAATATCCATCTCCTTTACCCTCTTTATTGGATAGTGTGTCCAATAAGTTTTCAGCCCTAGCCCCAATCTCATTTTCTCCAGAAACTCCTTCCAAAGCATGAAGCAGAGGTAAGATCACTTCCTCATCAATGCACCTCTGAGTGGCCAAATGTCCCATTGACAGACCCCTCAACATAGACAATATATGTGGGATAGATGGCAGTCTTAAACCCAATGCCCATTCTGCACTGGATTTGTAGCCAGCCTGCCCTGCAACTGCAAAAATTTCTTTCAGATGTCTAACAGCAACACCTGTTATACCCTTCTCTAAAATAATGTCCTTCAATCTCTCCCCACAGGAACTTGTCTTAAGAGACTCTGAAACTCTAACGAAATTTTCGACTGTAAACATCTGTTTGGCTGCTTGCTGAGCAATGTTCTCATCTTTTGGATTGTCTTCATGTAGTTTCTGCAGTCGGTCAAATTCATGCCAGTTTTGCAGATAGGGGTTAAAATGCTGGATTAATGCTTCCATTGCAGCAGGCTCACCATATGTCAGATAGGGTAAGATTCTTGCAACCATCTCAGTGTTCCTTTGCTGCTTGTTTGATTTAAGGCCAGAAGGATGGCACAATCTTTCCAGGAACATAAGAACTATTTTCTTGGCCTGGTCACCTGTGCCACTTTCCTCATTAGTCACAGTAAGAACACTCTGAGAGATGTTAATATTGTCACTTTCATTGGCTTCCAGTGTTAGACTCTCCACAATCAAAAGAATGCCTTCAGCTGGCTCCATAGCATCCACCGCAAAGGCACATCTTGCGGTTTCAAGAAGTAGACCCAGAGCTCCAAGTCTTAACAAGGTCCGTCTGTTTTCTCTTATCTTGCAGCAGTGCATGAGAAGATTAAGAACAGCAACCAACTGCTCTTGGTTGGATTTCAAATCATCTCGCAAACGCTGAACATTTTAAATCAAAAGTCAGATTCCTTAATAACAAGTTCAACTAAACTTGATAATGGTTGTGAAGCTGAATTTGGAGAACTCTGGATCCATTTGCTACAAAACTATAAATTCATAAAGCCTGAAATTTAATGGCCACATAATGAAACCAGATAATAACCATCTTAAAGAACAGAATCACTGCATTACATACCCATGCAGGACATAAAAAAATACTATCTTCAACAGAGAAAATGAAAATGGCATCTAGAACATACATCAGCAATTGCACACGGTAAAAAGGCTGTGTAATAATAAAAGTGGCCATTAAACATCAGTGAAGTAAACAAAAGGCTCTAAGTGGCTCGGTCAAATGAGACCCCAAAATATTCATCTCACTAACTGTAAAACATATGCATGAATAAATCTAGTCAGGCATATCCAAGTCAGACCACAAACGACACTTTTAACATTTTTGAAATAGAGCATCAAAGGAATTCAAACATTTCTGCCAAAGCAACCGTGATGTTAACCAGCACAAACTAAGCAAAAAAGATGGGTGGAAGCAATTTCAAGTAACAATAAAATATAACTCGTTCCTCCCAAATTCCAGGAATTCTTTTAGGAGTTGTTAATTCACTTACACACCTGGATCATGCCCAATAAAATTCCTAGTCCACCAAATTCCCGAACTGCACCTGCTATGGCAAACTCCACCTCAGGATCTAGTGATTCCTCTCTATCTTCCTCCAATTCTTTGATCATAGGCTCAGTAGCTTCACCATCCAAACCCTGCCAAATATACCCAAGAAAATAAACAAATAACTAAACAACAAAGCAACATGTATCTTCTATTCAAACTATTCACCATCCAAACTATTCACACCGAGCTTCACCATCCAAACTATTCACACCGAGCTTCTATACATGCTTTGAACATTAATATACTGTTGGAAAGAACGCCTCACTACACAAACAACAAAAGAATTGATGACAGCCATTGAAAAACACAACAATAAGTATGAAAGGCACAAGCTTCCACTGCATAAAATCTCAAGACATGAGTTGACAAGAGCTCATGGCAAATTATTGAGTATCTAGTCTAAAGGTAAACTCCGCTCCAGTTGATCAATTAATGAAATCAACCAATTTTCTCAAAAAGTAGAAACAAACCTGAAGCCGGTAAGTCACTATCATAGGCGGGCAATCTCTGGCTAAGGTCACAGCACTGGAGGATAACAAGGTAGAATTTGCAATTGCAGTTGAAGATTGATTACTTGACTTCCTCCAGACTTGCTCATAAACTTGAGCAATGCTCAAATCAAGAGAAATAATATTCCCAGCCACTAGCAACTCCATGCCATAGTCATCTTCAAGAAGACCTAACAGATCCAATTGATGGCAAATTTTATTTTTCACATCACGCATCAATGGACCAATCTCAGCACTGGAATATGGATTCTTAGTCATTGATCCCCTGATAAACTCTTCTTGTGTATGAGCCTTGTTCAGAACCAACAGATATACCAATTCTGGTTTTGATGGACAGATCAAATTACACAGCTGCTCTAAGATGAACTGCATGCAAAGCAAGAATTTAATCATGAATAAAAAATCTGAATCAAGCCAACAGATAAAATCATAAACACATGCAAATCCCAAAATGAGAGCATCTAGGTTCACAAGTAAATGAGCCACAGGAAATCACGAGGAACCAAAGTTTCAGCAAAAAAATGGATAAGAAAACATAGAATCAATAGCTTGGTTATCCAAACTAAAATGATGCTTCGAGCACCTTTGGAGACAAAAAGGATTTTTTGATAACTAACTGTCAAATATTATTTTTAAATTTTTGGAACCTGCCTGACTTAGCTTACAAAATTTTACACGAGTCATGGTGGAAGTACAACCTCTTTTTGATAATAAATAGAAAACATGGAGTGTGTTAATGATGTGAAGTACAAAACTTGGACAAGAAAGCCACTAACCACCCAAAATAAAGGTAAAAGTATCTCAGTAGGCCCACAAATTCTTACCAGAAAGCAAACAAAAAGGAAAAAAAAAAGGTTAAACTGATTCCAAGAATTGCTAAAAACCAAATTTTACCAGCAACAAAACACCCCAAAAGAAAAGGTTAGTTACTATACCAAACAAGCTCGTCCTTTTTTCTCCTCTCCATGGATTTGAAGACCAGAAATACAAGCCCGGATAAACTGACGTTTATTTTCATTGCTTTCAATCAGAAGACTGTCTAGAAGATCCTTTAAGAGTTGATTGCAATCACTAATCAATTTTGTCTTCTGTACTATCAAGCCGCGAATGACAATAAGAGCCTCAAGGATTTCAGACAGCAAATTGTCTAGCATAAACCTGGCATCAAAACGCATTACTTCAGATATACGAAGAAGCAAACAACTCGACATGAAACAAAACCAGCAGAGGCATCAACATACCTGGATCTAATATTAGGGACCTCTAAAAATTTGCCAAGGAGCTCTATAAGTTTGTGAAGGATAAATCCCTGCGAAATGTCAATGTGCAGACTCCTTTCCAGAGATTGAATATTACCTACTTCTTGGGTAATTAATTTACAAATGGTTGTCACAGATCCCTGTACCGTCAAGAATAGACGAGCATCTTCTGAATCGATCATCTTGAAGAGCAATTCAAAATATTCTGAAGCACTTTCACCAGCAGCAAGAGTTGCTGGCAACAAACCCATCAGTAAGTTCAACAACCGAAATCGTCTGGATGGACTTTGGCCACAGAGTAAGCTAATAAGCATGCTCATCTCTGATCTGATAGACTGAGAACAAGCACTCAGGACAAGTTCAGTGACCCACGAACCCAGCTCAAATGCTGATAAGTCACCTTTAGTTGTCCTACTAGCACGCCGCTTCCACCTAAGTGCATATTTGAGAGCTAGGTAGTCATGTCTCTGAGGCCGAGATCTCTGGCCAACACTTTTGACCACCTGAGACACTTTGTATTGCCTTCTGACAAAATCAAGATACGATGCTCCCTTTTCCCATTCTGAATAACTCAGTAGCTGAATATCCTGGGCCTTACAACTGATATCCCAATTTCTTTCTTCTGGTACAGATTTATTACCAGTAACAGCACCATTAAAAGATGCAGATGTATTTGCACTGTTTTCGTCCTTCAACTGCACAACAGCACCAGATTTTGCTGCACCTTGCTCTGTATCTGCTGAATCAGGCTTTGGAGGAGTACATGCCTGAGATACAATTCTCAGACAAGGAAGTATAATATGCTCAGATATGGCAGGATGTTTGGCACCCAATTTAATGGAAGAGAACAACAGCTGGAAAACAACTCGTAATCTTGATTCCCAAAATTCATCAGCCAGCGAACACACATCTGATAGCAATAATAACTCCTCACGAGTGGCTACAGCAATGTCCATGGAGCGATGATGTTCAAGGCAGTACATGACTTTCCTCTGTATCAAACTATTCAACTCAGTTACTGCATTAATATCCCTCTCAGAGAAAGCACAAAGTGCGGCTCTAGCTTGGACACGAGCTGACTTTGGACCTTGATGGATATTATTTTCAAACAACTCTGATAAGATGCCAGCTGCAACAAGAAGTTTCTTGGAACCCGGATGCTTAGACAGAACTTGCAGAATCTCCAGACACTGTGTCACAAATGTAGTAGCACATCCATAGCAATTATTAGGTGACCTTGAAACCACAAATCTTGATGCAGCCGCAGTATTATCTGAATGTTTTTGGTGCAAATAATTCATCAAAACCCGACGAAGCCCTTGCAATGTCTGAACACTTTTGCTGACAGAATCAAAAGCAGCTTTGCACTTCTCACCATATAGGACACCAAGAAGAGCAATTTTACGGTTTATCTTACATGATGGTCCAGGCAAAGACACCATCATCTGCTGGACAGAATCCTTCTGCTGTGAATCCAATTCACTCTCACCAATGCTTGATACAATCTTAAGAAGGGGCTTCTTAAAGCCCAAAAGTTGTTGATATCTCCTATGAGCATTTTCTGATTCTGATTCTATGGCAGCCAACCCTTTCTTCATATCTTCATCATTCTCCATGTTGTCAAATGTAAAACTTGGCTTTGCCATGAAATTGAACTCAAAACGTCCATATTTGCTATACCCACACTCATTGCACAGAAAAGAATCCAGATTCTCATAGTTTATGTTGCGGCATTGCCTGCATTGATATGCATTCTCATGGCAGTTGCTGCAAATCCCATGCTTATCAGTGACAGGTCGACTGCAGCGGGGACACTGCAATGGTTCAAGGGATAATGCCTGAAGATTTTCATAGAAGGAATCCAGCTCAATCATAAAATTACAAGCAGTTATAGGAATGGGAAACTCCACTTTCAACTCAGTCTGATTAAAAGCAAGATGACAACTTCTTGCACGCTTCCACAAGGAACGATTATTTTTCAACTCTGACAAGTCAGCCACTGGCCTATTGTTATAGTCGAGGTTTAAGACTTTCACAGATTTGGACTTCCGGGCATCATGAACATTCATAGTCACAGTTTGGATGGAGTAACTTCCAGTGCATTTAACAATGATCCGGTTGTCAGTGAACTTTGTTTCAGATTTCAGACTTTCTAGCTTCATCCTGCTATAAGGTACCTCAGGAGAGCTACAGGCAACACAAGGCTCACTTTCAAGGTAGTAACCATCAAATTCCACCAGACCACTCAAAGTGTTGTAGATACGGGAATTTGGGTGATTAGCTATAAGCTCATTTTGTGAATGAAGTGTCTCAAAGATGCACCTAATTACATCAGAGGTCAAGCAACGGTCCACAAGTTCAGTGCTCTGCTGCTTTGAACTGTTATCAGGGACCCTCCCCAGCAACCAAGTGACAAGTTCAGTATACTCAACAATATTCTGACCATACATAGGCAGATACTTCACTTTCTCCAGCAGATTCATTAACATGGTTTCCTTTAATGCATGCTTCCCATGGTGCCAGGCACCATAAAGAACACACTTGGCCTCACCACGTACAGAGCTTGAATTCCATTCGAGTAAAAAGCAGTCAATAAATTGCCTCAAGACATCACCACATTTGTTGGTGAAGATATCAATAACTGCCTCCATATCCAAATAGGACTTCTCTGAACCAGATTCAGTTCCATCTTCACTTTTCTTCTTCTTCTTTGAATCTAGAGAATGTGAACCCAACTTGTTAGAACCTGTTCCTGAATCCCCTGCATCGATCTTCTGTGAAGACTGCCCAATTTCCTTTCCTGAATAGAAGGCTAAATTTAATAGTTTGAGAGTCTGGGTGACAGACTCTTCACCAAAATAAAACACACCATTCATCAAAAAGGGCAAAACATCTCCATGCCTCAAGCAGTACTTCTGCCAGTTTCGAGGCCGTGCAGCAGCCACTTCAACCATTGTAGAGAGACATTTCACAATCTTAACACTTCTTTCATATGAGAGAGGATTCTGGAAGCCACCTGATTTATTTACGCGTTTGTAGAGTTTCTTCATTTCAGTAGAGAACTGCCAAGAGTCTCGAACACTGTAATAATGAGTTTTACTTCCACAGAGATGCAGAAAAAGCCTTCTAGCATATCTTCTTACAAATGTTGTAAGAGGATTATTGATGTAACTGCACAGAACATCCTGATATCCATCTAACTTCAAATCCTTACCAGAGGACATCTTGTAAACCTTCTCTTTCTCTCCGTTCTTGTCTTGCTTTTCCGGTCTCACCAAGGTGTATACCAGTCTAAAAGCATTCTCTAACAATAGTCTATGGTAGTCCAAAAATATATCCGTACGATGTGCTTTTGCATATGAATCTGAAAAGAAAGGAGAGAAATTACCTGCTGGCAAATCTCTTCGGACAGTTAGTGGAGCCCCACACCCAGAAGCAGCATTCAAATCTTGTGCATTTTCAACAGGAGACTTAAATACATGCATTAGTTGCTGGAGAATGTCCATTAGATAATTAACAAAAGCTTGGTTTCTAAGAGAACTACAAGCTCGAAGCAGCTGGGATGCAAAGTCATTTTTCACTTGATCATCCAAGGAAGGCTGAGATGAAACAGAAGCCGAGGTCTGGATGCTGCTTTTATCATGAGTGTCTGAGTTCCCACCTGGTTTTGAAGTTGCACCATCACTTCCAGGCTGGTGCCAATTTCGGAGCATCAAGGTGAAGAACATAAAGACAAGGATGGCAACTTCTCCAAAAGAAGAACGAGTTCGGGATATAAAGGGTTTGTTGAGGTTCATTTCATCCAGAAACCATCCAATTAATTTCTCTAAATCCAAGCTTTCAGGCTTTGAACTGTCTATAAATGGGCCACCCACAGTAGATGATAATCTGTAGAACAGTTGCATAACAGGAATAGCTCGAACTCCGGAGGTTGTTTCCATCCATCCTTTCAACTGCTCAAGGAGCTCAGAAAGAAGCAAGGAATTCACAGCTCGTTTTGAAGCAGAAATGGAAACAGGGTCATTTATGGAAGCAGTAAATTCCCCAGATTCATTGGGGTCCAAAACATGAATAGGAGCAGAAGTCTGCATGCTGACATCAGTTGTAACAGGCATCAGATTTGAATCACTCACATCATCAGAGAAGTGAATTTCATTACCATCTCCTGCTGATGATTCCACTTCAATTGGAATTGCTGTCATAGGATGATCTCTAGAATGAGGAGGAGGAAGCCGATCTGCATCTAGCACTTCATAACATGCCTCGCATAAATCAAAATCTGGACAAATAGTGCAATGCCATCTCCGCCTGAGTATTGGAACAGTGGTGCAGCCATCACAACAATATTGAACAGATGAGGTAATCGAATCTTCTTCAATCACAACTTGTGTATTTCTACCAGGTGTCTCAGCAGGAACAGAGGTAGACACTGCATTATCTACCACATCATCTGTCCCTAACATAGTTTGTTTTGGAAATGGAACCTGAAGCAATCTCGAGGATATTGCCAAGCTGGGAAGGAAAAGGAACTAGAAGTTAGCACCTAAGAGAAAATGAACGGGGCAATAGAGCGCACGGTATGATTAAAAAAACCTGCTTGAAGCTTGAACTGCCTCGTTAGGGAAGAACAGGAGTTTCTTAAATAGTTCAACAGCAGGTGCAACAGAGTGCCCTGCTGTATCTTTTCCATGTAGAGACAAACATTCAGCATAACTATAAATCAGCTCCACAGAGGAAATAACGATGTTGTTCATTGTTTGTGTGTCAGGTTGCTCGAAATCCAGAATTCCCCATAGGACTTGCATAAGCCCATCCATTACTTCTGGACCTACAGTAACCAAAGTGATAAATAGCACAGACCAATATATAACAGAAATAAAACTATTTTCTTCTTCCATTTTCCTTCTAAAACAAATGCACATCACCATGCAATCATCAGAATTTGTTTTTTTTTTAAAAAAAAGGTGAAACTCCTACCTATTATTAGAGGAAAAAAAAAATTAAAATATTCAAACTTTTGAATATTTGCCTTAAGTAACAATTCTGAAGTTTATAAGAGCAACAATAAGTCAAGCCATAATCCAACACCACAATGTTAAAAAAAGGAAGCTAAATTAGATCAATGGTGATAATTCATGGATTCATTATAACACATTGACCCACATTTTCAGGTGGTAAATGTTTGGCATGGATTAGTGGGATCATTCTAAGGTGCAAATCAACATCACTAAAGCACACATGCAGGAGGACACATGCGCGCGCGCGCACACACACATACAGATTGCATCAGAGACTCTGACAATACCATTTGTCTCAAGGAAAGAAGCTAAATTAGATCGTCGGTGCAATGCAATCTTTGATACAGCACGCATCTGAGCTGAGAACTCTTCAATAATCCACCTTCCAGTTGAACCACCAACTCCCAGCCTTGAAGAAAGCATGGATGTTGACTTTACCACTCCAAGAAGGCGCATTGTATCCTTAATCTAAAATAAAAAAATCCAAGTTGTGAATCAGAGATGCTTAAACAGATACAACTAATAAAAATTGTATTATAAGAATCAATGCCTTCGGTACGTACTTGGCAATATGTCTCTTTTTTGGGGAACACAGCCTGCAAGACACGGCACGCAGCTGTCTGCATCAAAGGTTCCCTGTCACTTTCAAATATTGTTTCTAACAACTGCTTGCACTTAAGCTTGCTCAACAGTCTGTTCACTTCATTTTCTTGTGACCTACACAATGGATAAAACCTAGAAAGAAGCTTAAGGCCATCAGCTACCACCTGCTCCTGTATGGAGGCGGACTGTATTGACCGGCACTTTCTCCCAGATCCTGCGAGCAAAGAATTAGAACCAAGGACACGAACTTCCATATCCAACACTGCATCCATTTTTTCCTTCCAACCAAATTCGTCTTTAGCCCGACCATATACTTCAAGTGAGTCTATTCTAGGCAGAGCAGAACCATTAAAGGTTGGTCCAACAGAGATTGCGAATTCTTCATCAGCAAGGAGTGATTCAGCTACTGTAAATGGTATATCATACCAAGACCGCATGCCCTCATCTAACTTGATTGCCCTCTGGAAAACATTAATTTCAGAGGGTATATGATTTGCCGAAGTACTACCCACATGGAGACGAAAACCAACCATGACAATATCAGGATTTGAATTGGAGACAGTTATCTGAGAGGAAAAAATATGGAGGATATTACAATCATAAGTTTAATACAGAGATGAGTATTATATGAATCATAGCAAGCACAATAACCAATTATCAAAGCAGGAAAGAAGCAAGGAGACCTGAGCAGAAATCATCAGAGATATTAATCTGATGATCAAAACAAAGAAAACAAGTGACAATTGCAACATTCATAGAAAGGATAAGCAAGCAAGTTCATAATTCCACCAATTAGGCACAATGCCATTGTGATTAAATTTGCAAATGTTAGTAACCCTTTAATCACATTCAGCATCATACATTCATGATTAAAGAACTGTACCGAAACAACATATCCTCCATTACTAGGAATGAACAATACTAGGTTTCATCATTTCATGACAATCCCAAGCTCTAAATTAAAATTAAATGCATCTTGTCCCTAAATCAAAACTTAGTTTCTTGGGCGAACCTTCCTCCTACAGTCACATAATCCACAAAGCCAATCAACACAAACACTGGCACCAGATAATCTTACCCACAATCACCCCTAATAATGAGAATTCATAAGGCAATTTGGAGACCATTATGATACTATATAGGTGACGGAGGGATCATACGACTATAGTTGACCTCAACTTGTATTGTTCAACACGCCGTTCTGTAATATCATTCACGTACAGAAGTATTCCGTAAAACAAACAAGTGTGAACCTAGAGAGTCTCACAATATGAAATGTACTTGGTGAGCATTGAGGTAGTGGTATAGATTATACGGATCAATCTAGGAAGGTTTCAAAAAGCAATATACATTTTACAACCTATTTAGAAAGTAAGAACCATAGTTTGCAAATGTTGCAAATAAGTCCCCAGTGCATGGAAAAGCAAATTGCACACTTGACATCCATGCATGGCCATTTGTGTGACAAATGGCAGCACGCATGAAGTTGCATGTGACAAATGTCACCCATGTAAAGTGTTTGCATGGAGGAGTGACATTTGTCACTCATGCATAGCATTGCATGACAACACATGCCTTAATGGTAGACATGTGGCCACTTAAGGAGTCTTTGACTTCGTATAACAAATGAAATAGCTTTCATTTGTTGCAGAATTGATTTGGAAAATCAAAAATTCATGGAAAGCATTTGAGAGAAAATGCACCTTTTAAAAACTTGCATTTAGGTCCCTAAAATACAGTTTTATGCATTTGATGCTTAAACCAATTCAAGTGTTGAGTTGTTTGTTGATTACTATACGAAATACTAATCAAAGGCTACCATTCTAGCTATTATAATCCCACCAAATGTTAGAGTCTAGAATTGTTCAAGAGAGGACTTCATTGTGAGCTCAAATAGCTTCAAAGTTCAACAATCTTCACCAAATCGTCTACAAGGGTATGTATACGATTCCCATATGTTTTTGATTCATTTGAAATGTGTATATGTTGATTATATTGTATTATTCCGATGCATAATGTATGTTGGACATGCATTTGAATATTTTTAACAGGTACACAATCACATGCATGCACTAACAATATATATTGATCAATGACATTTTCTGTAAATTCACATGAAATACCAACTTTATAAAACTTCAAATACTATTGACGAGAAGCTTGTTTCAGCCTATATATAGATTTCTTTAATATGCATACAAGGTGACCTTTTTCATTTTCATTGAATCTTTTAGGCTGATTCCATTCCATCTTATCAGAGTCATCAACACCCAGAAAGCACCAACTACCAGCAGCTCAAAATAAACTACCATGAGAATTTATTGCATATATTGCAGGGAATAAATGTCAAAAGGAAGATAAACAATTATCATCAATAGAGTTCTAGTATCCAGAGTAGAGAGCGATTAAGAGACACTTGTGGCCAAAAACACAACAGAAACCAAGCAGAATGCTGGTGAAGAAAATGACCACCAGAAATTAAGATGCTACAGAAGATGATAAATACCTTAAACCCTGCAGGGCTTGGGCTTTCTAAATAGCCATCTTCTGACGCCAAGCTCAGTTTAGCTCCTTCAGAATCACCATTCCTTATGGCGTCACCTCCAAATTTCACATCAGCTGTGATGCAGACTGTTTTCTCAAAGAAATCAAGGGGAAATTCTGGCTTTGTATCCGCATAGGCTTTATTGCTCAGGATATTAGAACCCAATTTCTTAACTTTCTCTGCAGTAGCACTTGTAGCAGCATCAACACCCATAGGAATGTGTGAGTATATCTGAAGGCTGCCATCATCATGTAAAACAAGGCAGTGGACCTTATCTTTGGATAAAGGTTTGTATGCAGTTACCCCAACTAAAGGTGAGGTTGAGCCCGCAGCATGACGCATGTTCTGTGCAAATAAATCATTAGTGCCCAAGGATACAGCAAGTGCAGCATTCAATTTCGAATTCGAGAAGCAAAAGAACAGCCCACTGCCAGCCAGCAACTCTTTCCAACGGTGCAGTCCAGCTGATTGTAGCTTGTCATCTTGTTCCTCATATATGCAAGATATTTCAGTTAGAGATGTTGCATTCGGACTTAGCCGGCCAACCAAAGTAGTGCCATCTTGGAAGGAAAGAAACAGCAATTTATAAGTAGAAGAGAAGTACAAAGAAAAGCCTTTTGCATGGACTTCTCTGTCTTGAATCTGAATTATTTCCTTCAATGGAGTGGCCCCCACATTACCTTCTACAGACAATTCTAGCCTGTATAAACTTCCACATTCCGAAAGAACAATAAGAAACATCCTTCCCCGAGAAGCCACAACAAGTGTTGCATCAACAATCAGGTCATCTGGCAATGTGTAGTGCAGGGGACTGATAATGTCCAGAGAGAGATCATATATCTTGACAAACTTGTTAGTAACCACCATTAACTGAACAGGAGAACCAGGAACCCAGTCTATCCGCCTGATGTATGCACCTTGCAAAGCAAGTTTAATGGCAAGACGGTCTGTCACCTCACCGCGAGGGTTCAATGTGAGAACCTGGCAGTCTTCATAGCCCGCTACAGCAAGGTAGTTCTCCACTAGTGAGTTGAATGCAAGATGAACAATTTCAAAGCGAACAACATTCCTTGAGAGAGGTTTAACATTCGTCTTGTCCGCTGTCACAGGTGCAATGGTGGCTTGTCCTATTAACTGCCCAACATCAAATATAGCAACTTTGTCGCCTTCTCCAACAGCAAGTCGACCTCGACTACTAACACTGAGCAAGGATTTGACAAGAGAGCCACTTGCTAAATGTGATTTAAGTTCTCGGGAATTTGAATAATCAGCCTTTATTTTCAGGTCTAGTGATCCACTTTTATATGCCTTCTTCAGTTGCAAGAGATCAACACCATAAGAAAGCACCTTGTCTTTGCCCAGAATTATTTGCCTCTCTCTTGGAAGATTAGATTCTCTCTTGCTGGTTATAGAAGGTAATAGAGAAGCACAAAGTTCAAGCACCTGCCCTTCAAGATCAAGTTGTTCCAGCAATTTTGGGATCCCATCTTGAAGCTCTCTTGGAATGGCTAACCTAAGGGAGTTATCCGTATCTGCACTAACATCCTCATCCAAATCTGAGTCACTTTCTGGCAGCTGATCCACATCCTCTGTGAAGGGTAAAAAGGATTGAAAGTTACCGGTACCACAAGCAGAGGCACCATCACTTCCAGTATATTTTCGAGGCTTCAAGCATTGACAATTGCTACCCCTAACACCGCCTGCCCCACAGTCACAAAAAAATCGACTTGAGCGTGAATAAACAACACGATGACCGCGATGACAAACTTTTGCACACACAGAACAACAGCCTTTTGATACTGTCAGATCGCAAGTATAGCAAAAATACCAGTGCTGTTCCATAAAATTGCTGCCACTTGAAGTAAATGTACAAACTTTAGAAGCAAGGGCTCTTTCACTATTGGGATCATCTTCTTCATCCTTATCTATGCTAGCTACCTCACCATCAGATGTTCCATCATCCTCGTCTTCATCAACAGAAGTTGCATCACATTCAAGAGGCATAGATCCCCCATCTTGATTTGCACAAAGTACCAAAGCCTCAGAATTTTTCCTTGATCCTACCGGTCTAGAAGCCATGGAACCTGCCACGATACTATTACTAGACAGAGACTTCCCAGAAGAGCTCTCAGGAACACTCTTGAAGGATCCACAATCACTCAAGAGAATACCAAGAAAGCCAAAGAGGAAATTTAGCCCTAGAAGCAAACGTTCTTCACCGATCAACTTGTCCATCAGCATCACAATCCTCTTCAAAAGTAGTTTAATTGAATTCTCCCCTCTTGACAGTTGAACAACAAAGTGAAAATAAGATTTGGCAACATGAATATCGAACTGTGTGAACGCTGTTTCAAGTGAAACCAGCACAGCTTCAAACAAATGATTGTGTAGCTCTCTGGATTGTGATTCTTCAGGTGGGGATACAAGACATAAGATAAAACTCATGGTTGACTCTCTGAGGGAAACAGCGTTTCCTTTCGTGCAACTAACACCACCTGACACCTCCATTTTGCAACCCAAAAGCCTCTTCTCCAGCCACTTTGACAAGTGAAGCAAATCCATACCAAGGAATTTCTTCTGTATCTTCTGTTTGACAAAAGCACAGAGGTCTCCAGATAAAAGATCAACAAAGAAGTTAAGCACATTTTGATTTACAAATTCAGAGTAACAACTGTCCAGGGAATCAATCAGAACCAACATATCACCACGTAAGATATAGAGCTCCTTTGCCCGTAGGGACGTGTCTTCTGAGCCAAGATAAAATTTGAAAATCAGAGACTTCCGAGGGTCTTTCCTGAGGGAATCCATGGTATCAATGGTCTTGGCAACTACCCATTCAAGAACTCTACTGTCACTCATTTCTCTAGAATTGATGTCCATTAGGAATCCCTCCATGTTTTTCATTAGAAACAATTCAGAATAGTCTGCCAGTTCCAAGCCAGCACTCAAGTTGCAATAAATAGCTTCACATTTGTCATGAAGGCTTTCAAAAATCTTATCAAACTTAATGACCATTACTGAATCCAGAATCTCACAAAGTACTTGAGTCTCCAAAGAAATATTTACTTGCAGATTTTTCATTTTAAGCAACCCATCAAGAACAAAAACAATCCCTCTTATGCTGAGAACGCAAGAAAGAAAGATTTCACTAGGAGTTCGAAGATGAGACGGAAAACCATGCAATATGGATGCCCAAAACACCTTAGATAAGGTTCCCAAAGCCCTTTTGTCAACAGCCTCGTCCACCTTCGTTATTAGGTGAAAAACAGACTCCAGCTGACTGGAACAGATGCCACTCTTTTCGAGAAGTTCATCCTCTAGACATTTCTCCAATCTAGAATGTTTGAGAAGCAGCACAGATGCAAATTGATTAGCATCATACTGGCTATCATCTAAGATAGTAAGGAAAGCTTTCTGATAAGCCTGTAAATATCTGTTCAACAACGATGATAACCTCCTCAATAACATTGCAACTTGATCTGCCTCAACTAAAGAGGAAACCAGTCCACCTGCAACAGTGAAATAATCAGCATCCCTAGATGTGCTTTCTGCTCGCAATGAGCCCACTCCAGGGACTTTATGCTTCATACAATATCCCCAGATACCAACATTTAAGAGGGAGAGCACCAGAGATAACCATGACCCATTTCTCAAGAAATCCCACCCTAGTTCCTCGATGTTCTCCGCAATCTGCGCAGCATGCAAATGCTGTAGCAGACCAACAACTACATCTGGAAAATTCTGGCCCATGCCAATGACATTACGCTGGTCTGGAAGTGAATGACTTAAGTGAAAGAAGTATCCAAGGTTAGAAGCATCTAGAGTTTGAGATTCCCTCAGTAGAGAAAGCTGACAATCCAATGTACAGCCCATTTTAGGAATATCCCAACAGAGTAGAAAAATGTATCTTTCAACAATAAGGTCTTCCACCGCTGTGGCTTTCCTACCTTTCCATAACCCCAAAATCCATGAGAAGGTCTCACACATGTCTCCCCAATTCAAGCACAAGGATTCAATAGCTGGTTCATCCGTCCACAGTGAAGGAGGAAGGATCACAATATCAATTAACTGATTCACTAGGCTACTTATTAGGGGCTCTTCTTCAACGCATGCTCCCATTACACTCTTGACTGCAATGGACGCCCAAGAGGACAAATGATCATTGGCACCACCAGGCATATGTGATCCATAACTTGGGGCTTCCCTCAACTTTGACCGCAAATCCAGAAGCAATGATGAAGGACAATTATGCGGGTAAAATATCATATGACGAAGCAGTAATATCAGCCTTGAAATTAGTAAAGCCCAACAAGACAATTGAGTGCCATAGAAACCCTCAGATGGAACATCAAATGCTCGGAGTGAAGAAAATATTAAGTTTGCCAATGCTGCCTTTTCTCCTTCAGATGATAAGTAGAATGCAATAAGAAGAATCTCCATGTGAAGTGCAGCAGGGAGAGTCGCAAGGAGCTCCTTGAGGCTAGGACATTTTGAAGAAACAGCTTTTGCCTTACCAACAATGAAATCAACAAACCTTTGGTAAATTTTGGTTCTCAGCTGGTGACCAGCCAAGCCCAACCGACAGAAAAGAGTGTGAGCCAGTAAGGTCAGGGTCTGATCATTGTAAACAAAGAAACCATCTTCAACATTCAAAATGCGCTCAACTAGGTATGCTTCAAGTGAATCAGAAAAAGCATGGCATGTAAGAAGATTCTGCAGCAATTCAAAGCAAAGTTCATAGATCTGTCCAGTCTTCCTCTCTCCAAGTGGAGCAGCATGGCTAACAGAAGTCTTGTCTTCAGAACAACCTTCCTGATAGTTGACTAATGATAGCAAAATATCAATATGATTCCCACTGAACTTTTTGCAGCCATCCTCAAAAACAGAAGGAAGCCATTCATGGGAGAAGACACACACTTTAAGAAAGCTCAGCAGTTCCATAGCAGCTTGGAATGGCATATTGCAATTGCTGGAACTACAAGTGACAGCAACTACTGGTTGATCATATCCATCTGATGATCCCATTGAGCGACCACCCTCAGAAAAAAGGTTTCCAAAAAGTGCTTCATCTTCATGGCAAACTGCATTTTCCAATTCTGTGGTGCAATTTGCTCTAGAACTAGAATGGGATCTCTCAACTTTTAGCCTGAATTTTACTCCTTCAGAATGAAGGAAAAATAAGAGATGCATCAGATTATCCACCCACTGAGTTGACGAGGGGAAAATCATTTTCACTAGTTCCTCAACTGTGGACTTCTTAAGCAAAGGAACCTTCTCAAGGTGTACATGGCATGAAGGGGAATCAATCAGTAAATCACCACCACCACTGGAAAATTCTTTGTCAAACTCCTTCAGATCAAGTGCCTGATACGGTTGCCTCTTGAGATCCTGAATGAGTTTCAATATGTAAAGAACAGTTCGTGGGAAGTAAACTAAAGGGGCCTTTAAGTTGGCAGAGTAGTTGTCATATCTCCAAATAGAAGAGTCCAAATTATCCAATATAGAAGCCACCACACATGCTTGAATATTCTGGAAAACATTGCCACTGCAGAAAGTAACTTGGACAATATGAAGAAACTCTTCCAGTAGCAAAAGTATGATACTCTCAACATTACCCTCAGGAGTAGTATAACTACTTGCAAATTCAATGCCAGGTCTAAACAAACAAGGCAATAGATCAGCAAATGAAGCAACCGCTTGCAACAATAAAGCATCATATTTAACATAAGGAATGTCCTTCACAAGACATCCAAGTAACTTTAAAATCCTCAGGCTGAAAGACAGTCTCCTGCAGACATTTGTACCAGCCACTTTCTCATCAAACACATCTGGCAATTCAATCAGTTTTCTGCAGAACAAAATGAGACGTCGGATGCATTCCACATGAGCAACCGCCCAATGCTGTGCTAGAAAAACCAAATTGTTCATGTCTTGTAGGGAAGTGGGTCCACTTGATGCAGAAGCCTGTCTATCAGGTTGCATGCATTCAGATGCTAATGTCATTAAAAGATGATCAACTGGTTTCTCTTCCCTTGAGCAACTGACACCACCTTAAGGAGAGGGACATAAGACGGAGAAGGAAGAGAATCAGACGCATGCATTTCTATTTATTGAAAGATGAACTACACAATTAAAAGACTTATTTGACTTCAAAAAGAATTTAAAAGAAGTAACAATAAGAATAAAGATAAGATACCTTCAAGACAGCAATTTATGTGATTATCCAACACAATATCACTACAATCACTAGAAACAACTGGCAGCAACTGTACAAGGCTATTTACAGAGCAAAGCTGCAAGTGTTCAATGACTTTATCTGTTCCACCAACCAATGCTATCTCCAAAAGCTGTATCACATTACTCTACAATTCAGAAGTCAGACAAAAATTAGGCCACTCAGATCAGGAATAATTTTGGTACTTAGGTTTATGCATCTAATAAATGACTATTGAGATGGAACATTGACAACATAATTGTCTTGACAGATAAATTAAAAATGACAAAGCAGGAAATAAGGTTTTATATTCATAATCAGCAACCAAAATAAAATAACAATAGACGTCTTTTACAGCCTCTCTAGGCCACAAATCCGCTTATCTAGGAGGCTTCAAAAGTCATGGATTCTATCATTTCTTTCATGCAAATGCGCACCACTTATTAGAAGGAGATGGGAGGAGGAGCAAATAGTTACAAAGAAGATTACTGATTAAAGATTCCACTAACTTTAATTTAGAAGAATGTACAAACTGAAAACAAACCACCGCTAAATGATATCATGCTAAGATATATGGTGAAGATGATAATACAGATTACTGTCAAGAAACAAGAATCTCCATCCCATTGTCAATTCATGAAAGCTTTTTTGTTAAGTGTGATGCCACAAAGTTGACAAGAAAAAATTAGCTAAAAGGATAAAATCATGTACTCTACATGTTTTCACAAGGTGAAATAACAAAATTGCAAATACGTTTTATTAAGATTTTTTGGGCAGGTAAGTATTAGCAGTCTTAATCAGACTTGCAAACATTAATACTTTTTGAAGACGAATATTGAAACCAATATGATATTCAATGAGAGCTAAACAAGCAGGAACAGGTCAGGTGATGATCACATGTAACATTTAGATAATATAACAATCCTTTTAGTTCTTTTATCCAAAAGAGAAGATAAAAAGCAATTAAGGGTATAACTTATGATTGTGGCTCATATGTAACACTTTGAAAAAAAAAATTCTGTTTCATGTATAACTAAGGGATATATATATAACTTATGATCAGGTCAGGTGACAATCATTTGTACCACTTAGAAAACATAGCATCTACTATACATGAAACAGAATTTAAACAAATATAACTTAGGGCTTAGTCCAATCCCATATTTGGTACCATTAAATTGATTTGGATAAAACAGGTAATCCTCTAAGAAGAATAAAACTTCTCAAATGGCTTTCCACAAGATAAATTATCTTCGGACTAAAAATAATAATTAAAAGTATAATTTGTGAGAGAAATGATAGATAAATAATTAGTATATTTTCTAAATAAACTAAGATATTCAAAACTTGTTTAAAATATTATTTACAATTATATAATTTTTGTTCATATTATTTAAATAATTAAAAATATAAATAATATAAATTTTATGATGGTATTAAATGTATAATTAAATATTTATTATTATTATAAAAAATTATTAACATTTAATAATTATTTATTGTTTAATATTTAATTAGTTTTCATCTTAAATCATTTAATTAAATTAATTATTAAATAAATATATAAATAATTAATTATATATTTATTGAAGTTTTTAATATTTCAATAATAAAATTATATATAATTTAATCCAACTAGTACTATCCTATCCTATCCTATCTTATCCTAACCTATCCAATCTTATCCAATCTAATCCAGCATACCACACCAGCCCATAGTATACTTATGTACAGTGCATATATGTAATATTGGCCATCCAATTAATATGGATATTTGATGTGCATCCACGTATACTATATGAGTAAATAACATGTCGTCCATAAAATTTATGCTTATAATATGAGTATTATATGTTTTGCATCTACTAATACTGACATATATATAACGTGGTTGAATCAATTTCATGTCAATTGACCATGCAATCTAGAGTATGTATTTTAACTTTTTGTATTTACCACCACTATCATATATGAAGAGGTCAAACCAATTTCACATCATTGACAATGCAATACAGAACAGCTATTAAACCAATTCTGTGAATTGTATTCTACCATGTTTAAAGAATACCATGTCTGTGTGCAGGATTCAGACACTGATCAGTCAAATATGTCATTTTGGGCTGACACATATTCCTCTATCTCAACACAATCCAAACAGCTAACAAGCCAAGATAAAATTCACAACAACTTCTGATTTCAAAACTAAGCAAATGTTGAACCCAGAAACAAAATCCTAAAAGCCACAAACCTGTATGCTAAAATCATCGCTGTTGAATTCTGATTTCTCCAAATAACAAACTGCAAATTCCAACAACTGCTGCATAACAGCAACAATTATAGGTCCTGCTTGCTCCACTATTCATGCATTCACAACCAAAATACCATAAAATGAGCACATCACTACATAGAAGATTCAAAACTGCATCTCGATTTTAATAACAAAAGCAACACAAGTATTTATCAAACACTACCAGATCTTCAATCAGTAAATCACTAAACATGCACCGCAATTATAACTAATAACAATCCAGCACTATTTCTCCGCATTTATGTAGAAAACTCTTCATAAAATAAATACTAACAAGGAATGCTTAATCTATCTTACCAACCAAAACAAACTAAAATGCTTAATTTAACAATCACAAGCAAGATGATGTCAATCAAAACGGAAGCTAACTAAACCATCAAAAGAAAAATAAAAACAGAATCACAAAAATACATGACAAAATGCATTAACAACTAAAAACAGAAATAAACAAATCAATAAACATAATTTAATCAACAACAGCAGTGAACTAATGCTTTCACTTTCACTTTTACATTTTTCCACCATACACAACAAGTAAAACGAAAGAGACAACTCACAAGTACAAACACAGTTATCCATAGCTTTAAAGAGTAGCTAAAAACAAAACTAAAATCCAATACGTACATATATTAATCAATAAATCGATCGAATTAACAATAGGAAAAAAAAAAGAACTAACCAGTGAAAGATCGAGAGGCGGAGGAGATCGCATGGCCGAAAGAAACAATCGAGTGAATCTGATCATCGGTCCAGGACTGAAACTGAAAACCTAGGTTTTTAGAATCAACAACAACATGGCCGTCGTGGTCGTTGTCTCCGATCTGTGGCTCGAGGGCGTGTTTGAGGATAGAGAGGAAGAGCTTGAGGCCGAGGCGGAGGGACTCGTCGGAGCGGAGACGGGGAAGGAGATCGGGCGGCAGCGAGAGGTTCTTGTCGGAGAGAAACAGGCAGAGATTGTTCAGGTGGTCTGCCATTTGTTTGGCAGAGGAATTTGAGTAGCGTGGATGATAATTATTATTTGCTATTACAGCATCGGAATGTGAGTGAGTGAGTGATTGGATTTTTACTTCAGAAAAAAAAAAGTTGAGAAGAGAGTGAAAGCAAGAAAGAAATATGAACGAAGTGGAAAAGTAGTTGCTTTCTTAGCAAGTAAAAAAAAAATTAAATAAATAAATAAATAAAGCGATTCTTTTCTTCGTCTCTTTTTTCTCTAGATTTTTTTTTCATACATTTTGGATCGGATTATTGTCATTTAGTTTCTTTTTAATTTGAATTATATAATATATTTATTTTAAAAATAATTCACTATAATAATTTAAAATTTTCTTGTACTAAATACAAATATTCTAATATTTTTAAATGTAATTTATTATAATGAATATTTATAAATTTATCACTTATATTAAATACAAATTTAATTATTATTAAAATTAATTTTGTTACTAGAGAATAAAGTTTTAAAAAGATAAAAAGAGTAATTAAATAAGTTTGATAAAAGTTGAGAAAATAAAATTAAATATCGATTTAATTTAAAATAAAAATTTTTAATATTAAATTTAATTTTTTTGGTTAAATATTTTAGTATTTTTAATAAATTTATATTATTAAAATATTTTTTAATAACCTAATTAAAACAAATTATAAAATAAAAAAATTCATAAACTCTATAATTATATATTAAAAATTATATTTATATAAATGAGGCGCATGAAGAGAATAAAATAAGGAGACTTAATCTAATCTCTATTTTATTAATAATTTAAAAAATAATTTTTTTTTATATCTCTCTTATTTTCATAAAAATTATTTTATCCCTAATCTTAAGAGAGCGAGCTCCACAAAATCCTATTCCCAGAAAGTATTTTGCTATCCTAATAAAAATGAAGAAGCGTTTGAAATAAAGAGAAGGCATGCTCAATAATTGATGTCAAGTACATGCATGAACCAATTCGTCGAATAAAATTCGCTCGAGAGTTTTATTGAGTGCAAGCGTGCTTAACAACAATATCGAACATATTGTGAACACAAATGATGCTCGATTTTAAGTTTTTTTTTTTTCTTTTTGTTATTATTTGAGGATATCAATTTTAGTTTTTATTTATTTTATTTATCAAATATTAATGCAATTTATCTGTAGAGACAGAATGATTGAGTACGGAGGGTTTGAAGAGAGAGAATTGTTTTTTGTGTGAACAAATGGGGAAGTTAAGAAGATGGTGGTATTTTTTTCTCCATACATCCTATGGCTAAGAAAATTTAAAAAGAAATGGAGCTCGGTAAATATATTGTAAATTCCCCTCTAATTTGACTATACAAGATTAAAACCATTTTTTTTAACAAAAAATTAAAAAAAAAACAAAAGAGAAAGCAAACCTAAAACTAATAATAATAAGAAGAATAAATTATAAAAATATTTAATATGTTAAATTATTTTTTTAAAGTAAAATATTATAATTTATAAAATCACACATTATACAATTTTATCAATCAATAATTATTTTACACCTCATTTATGATGAAAAATATTAAAATTATAATTAAAAAGTGAAACATTATTATTATTTGTTAAAAAGAGTTAAATTGACATATTTTACTTTTAAATAATGTTACACTTTTTAAATGATATATTAAAATTATTTTTTAAAATAATGTATTAAATAATTAATGAATAATAAAATAATATAATATATTATTTTAAAAATTATTTATTTTTTATTTAATAATTATTTAATATATTAATTTAAAACTAAACATTTAAGATGTTATTTATGAATTCCGCATTATCTATACAAGAATGTCCCTTAAACGAATACCAATTTATATGATTGAGGGCCGTTCCTTCAAATAAATAATAATAATAATAATAATCATTATTATTATTATATTAAGGCTGAGCCCACTACTTTTTACAAAAATCCCAACAATTGGATTAAAGTTAAATTATGAAAGCCCGAAATTTTACCCAACAAATTGAGATGATGTGCAAGAATAAAAGCTCTTTACACCCTTACTTTTAAAAGTTAAGTCACCATATTCTCTCCTTCCTTAATTATAATGTAACCATTTGGAAAAAAAAAACATTATACATACTTAAGAGAAGTAATTTCAAAAAAGTACAAAACATAAAAGTAAACTTAGAATAAATATAATTTTTTTTAATATAGTACAAATTATAAGTTGATTTGTATTAGATTCAAATTTTATATAGTATACACAAGAAAGGTTTTAATGAATTATATAATTCATTATATAAAAAAGTTTTGAACATGTGTTAAGTTTTTATAGCACATTAAAAATTGTACAACAATTATAAATTAATTAGATAGTGTCATGTAATAATATTATTAATCATATGATGAGTTAGTAGCCTACTAAATCATTTCTCATATATATATATATATATATATATATATATATATATATATATGTGTGTGTATGTGTGTATTGAGTGTTAATTTATATAGAGTGCATATATGTGGTATTATGTATTTATTAATAAAATATACATATCTCATACATATATATGTTCAGTAAAAAATATAAAAATTTACAATAAATATAATTATTACATATTAATTAAATTAATATTGAAATTGAGAATTAATCTTTAAAGTCTTTGGATTAAAAGTACAAAACATAAAAGTAAACCTAGAATACATATAATTTTTTTTAATATAGTACAAATTATAAGTTGATTTATATTAGATTCAAATTTCATACAATATATACATAAGAAATGATTTAATGAGTTATATAATTTACTATATAAATTTTTTTGAACACGTGTCAAGTTTTTATAGCACATTAAAAATTGTACAAAAATTATAAATTAATTAGACAGTATCACATAACAATATTGTTCATCATATGATGAGTTAGTAGCCTATTAGATAATTTATCACGTGTATGTGTGTGTGTTGAGTGTTGATTTATATAGGGTGTATACATGTGATATTATATATTTATCAACAAAATATACATATCTCATATGTATATATGCACAGTAAAAGCATAAAAATTTACAGTAAATATAATTATTACATATTAATTAAATTAATACCAAATTGAAAATTAACCCTTGAAGCCTTTAAATTAAAATTCTTGAAATCCACTTGAAATGCAAATTTTGGTCAATCCTAATAATCAACAATGATGAGATTGATTATTTAGAATAACAGTATGTTAATCCAACAATCGTTTAACAAATTAAACTTTTTTTATTTTTTTTATTAATACTTAATTAATAAATCAAACTCTTATTTTTACTTAATTGACTTTAAGCCTAATAAAAAAAATTAATTATGAATTCAAAATCAAGAGAATAATTTTTTTTCTCTTTGATGGCAGGCAAAAATTACTTAACAAAAATAAAACTTCACCCTTAAATTTTATTTTATTTTGCAAATATATACAAATGAATTTAATTTAATTTCACTTATTTTGCATTTACATTTAATTTAATCTAACTATAGTTAACATTTAACCATAGTTAGGTTAGTTTAACTTAACCCTTAAGTTAAATAAATATTTAAATAATTTAACCCTAGTTAACTAACTTAACTATGATTAAGTTAACTTTTACTTAACCATTAAGTAAAGTTAACTTAACTTAACCATACGATTAATTTTTAACTATAATTAATTAAATAATTAAATAATCATTAAGTGAAATTATATTTATGTTCTTACTAGGTTACTAAGGTAACCTAAAGTAGGTCTCACCATTTAACCATATACATTAGTTAACTTAACTATAATAAAATTGTTGGATTTTACTATATTGAACTATTCAATACGGTACGCTGCCCAAGTGCACAAAGAGTACATTTCATATTGAGACTCTCTAGGTCACGTTCGATTCATCAAAATGAAACTATTCCATAAGTCCATGATCGATGCGCTACGCATACGTTATGCATATTACAAATTAGCGCGTAAGACCATCCATGTTGAGGTTACTACATATTTATATAATTTTTTCGCCATTATATTCTGGATGGATGAGATATAGATCATCACCATAAAATCTCCGTAAACTCATCCGTGAACTTATCTCTAAATTCGTATTTTAATGAACAATATACACAAACACGTGCTATATTATTCAACCCTGTAGGAAATTCTTTTCTCAGGTTCATTACTTATAGCTATAAGACTTTGTAAGATACATTCTCGGAGCATCGGATATACAACCTACTTATGTGAGCTGGCGAATCTCGTATCTATGCATACCGAACTCTATGAGCATCAGATCATACCCAGCGACACGTAGCGGTCAGACCAAGAAAAGTCTCTAACATATGCAGAATCAAATTATGGTGAATTACCCACAAGTTCACCGTGGTGCTTAAGTCGAAGGACCACGAATACTACTCAACTTGAGAGGACCTTTCATTGACGGATTCATAAGATATCTATTGGGGTTCTCGTGAGTCTGTTCAGTGTCCAATCCTGACTGAATACCTATATGTCTATGTGAGCTTCTACTATGTTCATAGTCAACTAAGAACAAATATATACAATACAGATATAGACATACACTAATCTATATAATAGTGATTCACCGATAAACTCGTGTTGGTGAATATAGATCAGGAACATTTCCTAGCTTCTATTGCAACTCTTTGCAACTATATCATTACAAGTAAACTCTCAAGTCTTTATCCCATTATAGATAAGGTTCTAACTCTTTAGATCTTATTGACTCTTATAACCTACTAACTCTTAACAGTACTAACTTTTAGCATTTATAATTCTCAGCGTTGCTAACTCTAAGTCTTGGTCTAAACTCTTTTAAATCAGATCTAAACTCCTTCAGATCATACAATAATTATAGTGTTACAGATTTTAATACTATTTAATAAAGGTTATTAGCAATTTAATAAAATATTTATTGTATAAATGTTACAGAATAAATATTTATACAAACAAGAATGACACGTAAGCACAAACCCTAACAATATATATATATATGGGTAGGAACAGAATTTAAGGTAAGTGGAGCTAAATGTTAAAGTCAAAAGTTATATTGGGTTAGAGTTTAATTAAATTGGAAATCTTAATATCAAATTTGAAATCTTAGAGAGATAAATGTTAAAATTAAAAGTTATATCGGGTTAGAGTTTAATTATATGGGAGTTTTAATATCAAACTTAAAATCTTAGAAGAGTTAAACTACAAAAATACCTAATTTACAAGGTATAAATTATAAAAATTATTTGTTTAAGTTTAAAAACAATAGAGCCTAGGGGACCATGGCCCCTAGGCCCTCAAGTAGTTATGTCATTGTATATATATAACATTCAGGATTATCACATCTCAATTAATATTATAGTATTAAATTTGAATACTCTTTTTTAGATTAAAAAAAAAACAAACATTCAAAGCGATATATGTGATTTATAAATAATTTTGTTATTGTATCTTTTTATAAATTGTCAAAAGGTTGTCCAAACAGAAGTTCATGAACCAGATTCCTCCATGGACGAGGCAGAAAGTGGAGGAGTCTAACTAGTTATGAGGTATGCTCTGACATGACACCCTAAACGGCCCTTTTTCTTGGCTGGTTTTCGTTGCCTAGCCTTTTACATAGCGTAGTGACAACTCCTGAACAGGATCTGGAACCGAAAATCGTAAATTTATTAAAATAACTTTTTTTTTTCAGTCTTTCTGATACAGAGGATCCCTTAAGAAAGGGCAACTATAGAGCATACTTGATTGGATAAGTTTCTTTTAAAACTTAAAAAATGATCAACTCATTTTATGCTTTTTATACTTAAGAGAAACTTTAGAGAACTACCGGATGAGGATTTAGAAGCTCATGGGATAAGGGAAATAAGAGATTTTATTTTCTTTCTCTAGATGATTTCTTACAAAAGGAATGAGTGGCCTTATATAGCCTGAGACTCCGAATACAGACAAAGAAACTAGCTTTTGACGTGGCACGCAGACCACCATACAAGAAAAATAACTTAAAAAGGAACAAACTTTTGCTTAATAACGAACATGCGTAAGAGAAACATAATGTTAGGCCACATGATAATTGTGAGCACAAAAGCTCTGTTTTTTAGGACTGTTTTTATCACGTGGCTTAGGTCCTGAAGCTTGATCAGCTGGACCCACTGGGGCTTCCGTCATCATTGAACTATTTTCAGGCACGCTTGGCCAGTTTGCTTTCATATTCTTCCATGAACTCTTCCAGGAGGTTGATGTCGTCATTACTTTCATCATAAATTTTGTCTTCTTGTGAGGCTAACTCACGGGATAACAGTCTTGCTTCTTGTTAGGCTTGTGACTCGGTAAGTGGGGGTTGAGCATCTTGGTACAGGGAGAGGGATAAGTCTGGTGGTCTTGCATGAGTAGGTGGGGCATCATGCATCTGTGTGTTTGTCTCATGGGGTTCTGATGTGATGGTTATGGGAGGAGAGTTTTCGTGATCAATTTTGGCTCGGTTGTACTGGTAGTACTGTTGGGTGTAGCGTTGGTGCTGTTCACTCTGTCTGTGTTTGTGGATGTTGGATGCTTGTTGGAGTCTATATGAGAAGTCTTCATCTGTGGTTTCCCAAGGGGCACAGTCTTCAGGGTCTATCCATACAACTGGTGGGATAATCCAATTTTTTTTTGCAAGAACTCTTTCTAGTTCTCTCATTTCTGCTCTGTGGTTATCCCGGAACAGATGCAGGGGGTATGAAAACATAAAGTAGTCCTCGACGATAGGATAGTAATGCACCTCATGATTGGATATAATCATTCCCTTACGTTGGAAGAGAATGATGATATGAAATCTTCTGGGTGACATTCTTGATTGACTGTACTGATGTATTAGCCTTTTGAACTTGACTAGCCATTGTTCACAGGAAAAATGTGATTGCATCGTGGCTAGACGAGACTGTTTCGAGCCATTTTTTCATATTTAGGGCAGGGAATTCCATTGCAATGGTGTATGAATCCAACAGGTACCATAACAGGTAAAGAACACTTTTAGACCAAGCTTCGAAAGGGGTGATAGAGAATAGGTAGAAAAATGGGTAGGTTAGGTTGAATTGTGGGGGTGCTTAGAGTGCCCCATCCGTTTTCTTCAACAGCTTGGATGACGTACTGTCTTATGAATTCAGTGGGGTTTGACCTGATAGTTCTAGTCCTAATTCTTTCTTCAAATTCTGGAGGAGCAAACAGGACTGGTGGATGGATGATGAAAGGTTTTGGAGGAGCAGCGGGAGAAGAGGCAGATGACGAGGAGACTGCCATCAGGAGGATGATGGAATAGGATTTGTGTTTTGGCCTTTTGATCATGTGTTTGGTAGTGATGTGGTTAGTGAGCGAGTTGTCGGTATTTATAGAGTTGCAGGAGATGAAGTCTGCCATTGTGTTGTCTTTGCTTTTGATGTGTTTTACTTCGAATGAGAAATTAGAGAACCACTGTTGCCACTTTAGCAGTTGCTGGTTTGGAATGCGTTTCTGTTTGAACTTCAGCATGTGAGAAAATGTCGACATGTTCAGTTCGACCATGAATTTGTGTCTAATCAAGTGAAATTCAAAATTTTCAATTGTCCATTTTATTGCCAATATTTCTTTAAATGTGTTATGGTAGTAGAGTTCTGAGTTTGAAAAGGCCCCGCTTTTATACCCGCAAATTTGTCTTTTTTTATGGGTTTCTTCTAGGAGGATGGCCCCCTAATGGTAGTCACTTGCATCTATCTGTATGATTCTCTTTTCATGTGATGGGATCTATAGAGACGGCAGATTTATTGCTTTTTCTTTGAGCAGTTTTACAGCTGATGTCTGTTGTTGTTGCCACTGTGGACCTCGTAATCTATGAGAGGTACTGTATGAAATTCGACATGTAATTTACAATGCCGAAGAATTGTTGAATTTGGGTTTTTGTCAGGTTGCCATCAGGGAATCTGGTCAGCTGTTCTGCAATGTGGGGTTGGAGTTCGTATTGTCCATTCTTTATTCGCATCCCCAGGAAATCTATTTCTTCAAGACCTGTATGGCACTTGGTGGGTGAGATCATGATGCCCTTTTCTTGTAGAATGCTGCCAAATCTTAAAAGGAGATCATAGTGTTCATCAACGTTTTTTAAGAAAAGTAGAATATCATCTATGTAGATGAAGACCTGATTTTGAATTGGTTCAAAGATTTTCATCATCGTTTTCTGGAAAAGAGATGGGGTAGTCTTTAGGCCGAAAGGTAGGACGGTCCACTGGTAGTGGTGGTGGGGTGTGCAGAATCCTGTTTTGTGTTAGTCATCAGGGTGGACCCCTAATTGCCAGAATCCCATCTTTAGGTCAAATTTCGAAAACACCTTTGCCTGTGCAATCCTTGATAATAGCGCCTGCTTGTTGGGTAGAGGAAACTTATCATCCTGCAGAAAAGAGTTTAGAGGTTGATAATTAATGACCAATCTTAATTTTTCCCTAATTTGCTCACTGCGTTTATTAACGTAAAAGGCTTGGCAGGCCCACTGTGAGGAATTAGGTTGAATAAGTCCCTCTTGTAACAGTTGTGTGAGTTCTGCGTTGGCTATGTCAACATAGTCCGGTGGCATGTTAAGGTGGCTAGCTTTGGTTAGGTTGATATTTTCGTTCATGTAGAAAGGTAGTCGGACAAAATATTCTTGATTTTTCCACAACGGGTGGGGACATTTGAGGAGGAATTCAGAGTGACTGTTTAATGCATAGTAGTTTTTGATTTGTTCAAAGACAATATTGAGAGGGGTGATAGAAAAATAGTTTAGGATGGTTGACCATGGTAAAAATTGGGCTTTGAACTTTAATCCATGAGGCTTGGTAAAAACTTTCTTTTCTAAGAGTTTTTGGATTAAATCAAAGCCTATGATCAGGTCTTTTCCTGAGTGGTCCGATCCTAATAGTTTATGGCGGATTTTGAGGTTTGGAAAGAATTGTAAATAAATTATCTTACTGATTATGGATACAGTAAATAATTCATCATTGGCTGCTCATAAGGTTTGGTGATAGGGTTTTCTGTAGGACTCGGGGAGGATGATTGGGTTGAGGGTTGAAGCTGCAACGCTAGTGTCAAGTAATCCAATTACTTTGATTGGCTTACCATATTTGGATGGGTATAGTTGGAGTTCTAGTATCAGGACGAATATTGTGTGTAGTGGCTTGGATGGTATGGGTGACTATGATGGCTCTGTTTGGATTTTTAGTGACTCCGAGACAGAGCTTGAAGTGGATTTTGATTTGAATTCTGAGTAAACAAGGATTGTGTCACTGTCCTCACAGCTTTGTTCGGACAAAAGAGATTCCCAATTTGAATTGATGGGTTCGTCTTTTGCAATGGCACTGATGGCCGATAGTATCTTTTTCCTTTTGTCTTTCTCAAGACGTTATTTTGCAAAATGTCCTTTTTGCCCACAAATAAACCACATGTTCCTTGTTTTTTTGAAAAAGCTGATTTTCTTCGAAAAAATCTCTTCTTGGACCTGGGTGGTAGGGAGAATGGTTGCCGAATTTTGAACTTCCGGTGATGGTGCTTTTTCTAAGTTCTGCAAAAGCATTCTTTTTCAGGACAGTTAATCTGCAGATCACGTCGTTCATAAACCTTTTGAATTCTTTTGCCCGTGAGATCAAAATCTTTGAAGAATTTATAGCGTGCACATAACTTGTCTAGAGCTGATAAAATTGCCTGTTGGATTACTCCTATAGAGGAATTCTACAAATTTTTATTCTTTGAATTAAGGAGTCTTAGAGCCTCTTTTCCCAATGGTTCTGGGACTGAATTAAGATAGGCTTGTTTCATATTAGGGTCATCAATTCCCAGAATGTAGTATCTGGCTGTAGCTTTTTTGAAATGTAATTTAAGATCTTTTCGTTTATATGAGCAACACTTCATCTTAAAGAATTCTTCGCGAGCTTTGTCTGTTATCTGGCCTTCTTCTCTGATAAATTCATTAAATAAAATGCCAATGAATTGTTCGATTGAATCATTTGGTTGTAGCATACGCTATCTATATTCTCTCAAATGGAGGTACCAGTATTTTAGTATTCCTTAAAATCGGGCAATGGCCTTTTGTATGACTTTATGGATGGTAACTCCAGCTTTTTGTTGCTCAGCTAAGCACTATGCTTGGAACTCAAAAATGCGATCAACCCATTGATGAGGGCTGCCGTCATCGAGAGTTAGCCAGTATTTTTTCTCTGTGTTGTTTGGTCGCGATGTTTGGGCTCGTCTTCTCAGGGGAGTTTCTACCTCGTCCATGGAGGAATCTGGTTCATAAATTTCTGTTTGTGATCTTGATGCTTGTGGATCTGAGGGTGTAGTGTTCATGTATTGGGGTGGAATCAGGAAAGTCGTTGACCATGATGTTGACTCAAAGATGGATTCAGGTTCTGAGGCTATTTGTGGTGTTGGCGTTTTGGTGATGGTGAATAATTGATTCTTGGTAGCTGAAGGAAAAATGGATGTCTTAGGGTTTGGGTTCCGATAAAATTCTAGGGGTAGGGTTGGTAAGGTTTTAAAGATGGATTTTGTGATTGTGTCCAAAGTTGAGGCCGTGAATGTAGTGGATGGCTCGGAGGCATGCTTTTTCTTTTTGTCCTTCTTTTTTGGAATAAGTGTAGAACTGTCACCAAAGATGGAAGGAGGCTTGGTACATGGTAGGGGTTGTGATGCCTTGGGCAGGATGTCTACTGGTCGCTATGGCTAAAAGATGTCTTGTTCGAGGCTTCGTAGTTGGGTTTTCAAATGATTGATTTTCTTTTCCTATTCTTGGAAGGGAAGACCGTGTTGAACCAAATCTAGCACGTGTTCATGCAGCATTTTAATCTCAAGTTTGAGTTTGTCTATCAATATTTAGTGGGTTGTGAAGCCATTGTCAATTTTGGCTTCTATCATTGTCTGTGATTCTTTAATTCTTTTGAGAGCATTATTTTGGGCTACAGCATTCTGTGACTGCCAATTGAGAACTACATTCGTAGGACTTGTCTGTTCAAAATTGTCGTCTGCCCGTCTAGTGTTTGGTTGTTTTACTTTCCATTGCTGGACAGTATTCTCTTCAGGGTTGTGTTGAGGGGTTAAGGGAAGAAAGTCTGCAGGCAAGAACATACAGATTTGTGGAATAGGGTTTAAAGGATTTGGGAATTGAGGTTTCGGTTTGCATATTGGTGGTTGTATGCTCTTTTTGTGTGGTTTACAGTTTGGAAAAGGGTTGTGATGTGGGACAGAGTATGTGACATAATAATTAAATTTTCCATACGGCTGTCTTAAGAGCTCGACATCTAGATCGTCATTATGATATCTTTTCTCGAGGGTACATTGGGAGTGTTGCTTTTTCTTTTTCTGTCTTTGTCTTTTGGCAAAGTTCTCATCGTCCGATCTGTCGTCTTGACATGACTGACAGTTGCAAAAGGAGTCACAGTGGCAGTGGCCATCCTTTGTCTTGAATTGGTAAATGGGTCTCCCTTATCCTTAAAAAGAGACAATGGGGACTGTTTATTGTGGGTGGTTGACCGGGTTAAATGTGAACTGGGTTGGAAAGGGTGGGGCTGAAGGACTCGGTTTTTCAAAAATAAATCTTAATTTGTCTGTCCCGTTTTGGAAGAAATTGTGGTTTGTAGTAGTTTGGGTGGCTGGGATTGTTTGTGATTTTGTTCATACTTGGTTATCTATGTGTCTGGAAGGAGTTTAACCAGTTCTTCATTGGAGAGTTATCTTAGCACACAGGTGCATGTTGGTATCTTGTTGGATTTTACAGAGAGCAAGATGGCATCTTGACTGATGTGGGGTGTTCCAAAGTCCAGGGCATGGTTTTGGACTTGGTAAACCATTTGGTAGTGAAGTGTGGTTGAATATGTGTTTCCTTCTGGTACTGCCCCCGTAATATGGATCTGTGCTTTTAAGGTTCAAAATAGGCTAGGATCTGTGAGGGGCATGCAAAAGTTGGGATACAAAGTGACTAATACTGTGCCGGCATTTAATATAGTTTGCATCGTGCCGATACAAGCGTCTTTGTACCTGGAGAATCGTCCATCAAGCAAAGCGATGCGGGCAACAGTTTCAAGCCCTTTTCGACCATGGAGGGTCAAGGCAAATCGAACAACACCAAAGTGCATATGAGTGTAGCCTTATTTTAACCAGTGAGGGAGAAGGTCCTCAGGGAACTTGAGGGTTACTACTTGTTCTTCGGTTGAGGTTGGGAGGAAGTGTTGATAAAATTTGGTTGCTTGTACATATTCTTTGGTTTTGATTAGATTTGGTGTTATCAACTATTTGAGAGAAGGAGAAATGAATTTTTGGGGCTTGAGAAAGGCATGGTAGGGGTTGATTATGGGGAGGTCAGCCACGGGTACTTTGTTTTCCTCTGGTAAGTAAGTGATTTCATACAGATGGTCTATTCTTGAAAAATCGGTGGATCGGAGTGAAGGAGAAGAAGTAAGTGTAGTTGGAGAAGGGGAAAGGGCTGGGAGAGGAATGTATGACTCGGATGATAAGGAATCCATAATAATGAAGGATGGTTGTTCTCTCTAGTCACCTTAGATATTAAGGTATAAATAAGTTGATAGTGTGAAAACTTATTCGAATATACTATTTGAAAAAGTAAATTGCTCTAATACCAGTGGAAGAGTCTAACTAGTTATGAGGTACCAGTGGAAGAGTCTAACTAGTTATGAGGTATGCTCTGACACTTTTTGCCATTAATAGAATTTCTTTTAATGATAAAAGTATATTTCACACCTTTTAATTTTTTATTTGTTTTAGTGTCCATTTGATTGGACTACTCTATTGATCAAAAAACTTTTTTTAATATTAAAAGTTCTTTTTAAATTTTTTTAATAACGTTTAATTATAATTAAATAAAAAAATTTAGAGATTAAAAAAATTATGTTGCCTTTTCTTGTAAAAATTCATTTGGGCTTTTGAGAATTGAATTTTTTAAAATTTTATAATATTTGTGTAATGTCATATATATCATAATAATATCTCTACAACCATCATATTTTTACAATAATATGCCAAAAATTTTTGTTGATTATTTTATTTTTAAAATAAAAAGAAATATTATTTTATTTTTAATTTTTATACTAAATATAATAATTTGTATTAATTTATTGACTACTATGTATTAATTTTATTTGATTATTGTGCTTAAAAAATTGAGTTTGAGAAAATAAATAATACATTTAAACTTATATAAAAAAAATTAGATTATTTAGAATTTTAATATAAATTTTATTAAATATATTTTTTTGATAATTTAATAACAAATAAACACTTTTAACAATGTATAACTAAATGATTTAGTACTTCAAAAAAATTTTTTTAATTGACAACTAAACGAATAATAATTTTTTTTTCTTAAAAGTTCTATTTTCAAAATGTATACTTAAAAAACGCAACCAAACGAGCTCTTACTTATAAAAAAAATTCATCATATTTGGGTGGATTAAATTGAAAAATAATTGATATAATTATTAAAGACTGAAATTATATGTAAGATGTGTGGTTGAACTTGAAATCTTGAAAAATAAAAAAGACACAACAAAAGCAATAATTACGTCCACTGCCACGAGCTCAGTCTCAAAGTGGCTAAAATCCCTACCTTACTTGCCTACCAATGAGGTAGGTAGGTAAAGGATTGCAATGACAAAGGCAAAATTAGAATTTAATGTTTTTTTTCCCCAAAAAAACCAGAGTTGAAAGTGTGAGAGGGAAATAAGGGCCATTAGACTTTTATTTTTAAAATATAATTGCCTTTACCTGCCTACCTTCTCCAATTGAAAAAAAAATGAAAATGTTATTAAGATAAGGAAACGTCTTATTTGAAATAGTAACATTTGGAAAGAAGTGGGAAATTTTAAACTTTAACATATAGCATTTGTTGGTTAAAAAAATGAAGAAGTATGTTTCGTACGTTTTTCATTAAGAAAATGAAGTTCTTCACTTATAAAGATGCATCTGTTGGGCTTAATTTTTAAATGGTCAAATAGCCTGTGCCATACAAGCATTTTTTTCCCTCTTAAAAGAAGCGACCCATAATTTTATAGCTTAAAAATAGATGAGATCTTTAAAACAAAAAGGCACTCGTGAACAAAAGGCTTAAAAATTAGATCTAACATTCTATAAATAAGTAGCCTAATCTAATAACTCACAAATTTTCATAAACAGATAAAGAAGGTTTTACCAAAAGTTGGGAATGAATCAATTATGATTTTTACTTTTATTTTGATTATTATTTTTGAATTTTAATTGTAAAAGTCTTAAAATCCATCTTAAACTCAAGTAAGTATCTTCGAAAAAGAACGTAAATATATTAATTAAATTCGGTACTCACTCATACATACTTTGAAATGGATTTAAATTTATGCATTATAAATATGTATAAAATTTCATCCATCAATTATTCATCTCTCATTTAATTAAAATATTATAATTCTGTCATGCAAACACTCTTTCACACATAATACCTTCTTTTCTCATATAAATATTGATTTGAGTATTACAATATTTTTTTTCTTGTAGAAGAATAATATGCTTCATAAATTAAAAAAATTTGTAAAAACAAGCTGATAATTAATATGAAAGATTCAAATTGAGAAACTTCATAAACTATATTTAATTTCCATAAAAAAAGCCTCATATTATCACAAAAAGGAAAAAAAAAAAAGATTCTGCATGGTTGAGTAGAATGGTTTTTCTTGAAATTTTTCAATTTTTTTTGAATTATTGGATCCAAGAAAGGAAAAAAAAAAAAACAAACCTTTTGTTAGGTGGGAAACCAATGTGCTAATTGTAAAACAATGGTAGTTAAATTAGACTTTCAGAAGAAACAATGGGAATGGGATCCATTCCAAGGTTCACAGAACCTTTTCCTTTTAAGCTTAATTTGAAATAGTTCATGAAAAAGCTAGAGAAAATAAAATGGTTTATCCCCCGTTTTTGCAATACTTTTAAATAATTAGATTAATATTGTTGATTTTTTTGGTGGTTTAATAAAAAATAAAAAATAAAAAAGGTTTGGAATTTGTCAAAAATCACTTTTATAAGTAATTTTTCTTTGTTAAATAATAAAATGTGCACTTTTCACTTTAAAATAGATTTTTAATTTTAGCAGACGTCAGATGTGATAATTATAATTAAAAAAAATGATTGTCAACAAAATTTAGATAAGTTTTTAACAAAATTTAAAATTATTCAAGTTTATTAAATCTTTTAACTAAACAAGAATTCGGTGAAATCATTTTGGAATAATACTACGAATATAAATTAAATCGAACAAACTAATTTATATTATCCTACTTGTTATGATATAATTGATTAAATTCTTACTACATGATCTTTTTTTTTTTTTAAATACAAATATCTGTATTTTTTTTTTTAAAAAAAAAAAGAGAATTGATAATGTAATCTTTAAGCTTTTTCTTAAATTTTTTTAAATACTCAACTTAATCCTTATAATTAAAAAAAAATCTAAAGTACACTTTTTAAGAGTAGTTAAATAAACTAATATGTCTACTCATAATAAAAGATTTCATATTTTATCAAATTTATCTTAATAATCTAGAAAAGTACATTTTATAGTTAAAAAAAACACTTAATTAATCTCTATAGTTAAAAAATAATAATATCTAAAATACACTTTTTAAGAGTAATAAGATAAATTGATATGTCTAATTATAATAAATAATTTCATATTTTTATCAAATTTATCTTAATAAACTAAAAGAGTATATTTTAGAAATTATTTTTTCAACAACATAGATTAAATTAAGTGTTTCAAAAAATATATGGACTTAATTGTTGTGGTTGGTGGTATACCAAAATTGACGACACTATTTTTTAATAAAGAAATGATTGGTGACTTAAATTGTTGAATTAAATAGGTACCTTTTTCTAAGACGAAAGAAGATGTATTCAATTGGAACACTACCACCTTCTCTTATAAATAGAGGTGCTCCATTAGTTCATGAAGATCATCCCAAAATTTTTGAGAGAAATTATTTTAGTACTCTTTTCTTTGAGTTGTTTCTCCAATTTATAAGAGAAAGTAAAATTGTTCTCTCTTTGTAATTAGAGAGATGTTATAATTCCATTTTCATATTGAAAATCCCTTATAATTGCCTTGTGATTTTTTTCTCAATTTGTTCGAGAATTTTTCATGTGGTATCAAAGCCTTCAAGTGAAGGTATATCGTTCAAAGGTACTATTCACAAGCGTATAACTATTCATATATACGGCACTGTTTAAGTATACAGTACTGTTCACGCTGAAATAGTAGGAGCTGGTTGGAGTGAGAAACAGATTATAATCAATCAATATGACAGTAAAGTACAAGATAGAGAAGTTCAACCGGAATAATTTTTCGATATGAAAAATGAGAATGATGGCAATCTTAAGAAATGACCATTGTTTGGCGGTAATTGGTGACAGATCGGCAAGTATGACCAATGAAAAATGGGAAGAAATGGATGAAGATGTTATTGTCAACTTGCATCTAAGATTAGCAAATGAAGTTCTATCAAGCGTAGCATAGAAAAAGACAGCGAATGAGATATGAGATACTCAAACAACATTGTACAAGGCACAAAGTCTCTTCACAACAAGATCTTATTGAAAAGAAGACTTTACACCTGACGGATGTTAGAATCTACGATGGTAACTAATCATATCAACACTCTCAATACTTTATTTTCTCAACTTTCTACTTTGGGTTACAATATTGAGCAAAATGAACGTGCTGAAATTCTACTCCAAAGTCTTCCAGATTTATATTACCATTTAATCGTCAGCTTAACCAATAGCCTCATAATAGACTATCTAGTTTTCGAAGATGTTACAGCTTCTGTTCTTGAAGAAGAAAGCAAGCTTAAAAACAAGGAAGATAGAGTAATTAGTTCATAGTAAGCGGAGGCTTTATTGATGACTAGAGGCAAGTCAATGGAGCATGACTTCAGTGGGAATCACAGATATGAAAGATCAAAGTCAAGGAGTAAGAAGAATATCAAGTGCTAAAATTGTGGCAAGAAAAAGCATTTCAAAAGTGAGTGTCAATATAAAAAAAATATAGAAAAGACCACTGAGTCACCAAAATCTCAGGATTATGTTTCAAGTACTTCTGATAATGGTAACATCTTATTCAGTGAGGCAATAACTATCCCCAAGGACAGAAAGAAGCTCACTAATGTTTGGATAATAGATTCAGGAGCAACATGGCATATAGCCTTTTGTCAAGATTGGTTTCACAATTATAAACCTATCTCTGGAGAATTTGTGTTCATGGGAGATGATCATGTCTTAGAGATTGCTAACATTGGCACCATCAAGTTGAAGATGTACTATGAAACAGTTCATACTATCTAAGAAGTACGACATATGAAAGACTTGAAAAAAAATCTATTGTCTCTAGAAAAACTAGATGAGCTTAGATGCAAAACCCATAGACAAAATTGGATCATGAAGATTGTCAAAGGCACACTCGTAATAATGAAGGCAAAAAAGATAGCTACTAACTTATACGTGCTTTTGGGGGAAACTATTCAAAGGCAGAAGCATCTATTGCATCAATCAATTCTGCAGAAGAGATGATGATGTTATGGCACCAAAGAATTGGTCACATGTCAGAATGAGGTTTGAAAATTTACTTTGATTAGAAGTTACTTTCTAGACTTAAAAATATTTTTTTTACCCTTTTGTGAGCATTATGTTATAAGCAAACAGTATAGATTGAAGTTTAGCACATCAACAGCTAAGAGTAATGACATCTTAGACTTAATTTATTATGATATTTAGCAAGTATAGGTTACATCATTGGGAGGAGCAAAATATTTTGTATCATTCATTGATAACTTCTCTAGGAGATGTTGGGTTTATCCACTCAGAAGAAAGGTAGATGTGTTTTCTGTATTCAAAATCTTTAAAGCACGAGTGGATCTTGAAACCGAGAAGAAAATTAAGTGTTTGAGAACTAACAATAAAGAAGAATATATTGGCAAGGAATTTAAAATTTTAATAGATAAGCAACCCAAGAGGGGGGTGAATTGGGTATTTAAATATTAATACACTAAAGTAAATAATTTATGCAATTATTAAAACATAAACAAATTTAATAATAAATAATTGTAATAAATAATAGAGTAAGGGATAGAGAAAATGACATCTGGATGTTTACGTGATTCAGCACTCCACACAGCCTACGTCTACACCCCAAGCAACTCACATAGAAGATTCCACTAGCTTGCCTTAAACCAAGGCCAAGAATCAATACACTTGACTTTCAAGGTGTCAAGAAACTTTTTTAATAAATTAGTTTCCAAGGTACCAATTAAACCCTTACAATAAAAGAATTACAACTCTCCTTCTAAAGTGTTTCCCACAAACACTTAACTTATAACAAAAGCGTAACCACTTTTTTCACAAAGTATTTCTTATAAACACTTGAATAAAATCGATTCAAAAATTGATAAATAAAATAGTTTAATCTCTAAATGAATAAATATGAAAATGTAGAACAATAAAGCTCTCAACTCTGATATATGATTTTTTTTTCCTTTCTTCTCTTATTATTGATTTTCAAATGAGTGAGGCATTTACAAAGAGTGAAAAATAGATGTTACTACCGTAACTCTTCCATTGCCACAGTGATGCTATAGTAACTTAACCGTTGCTATAGTTGTGTACAATAATTTGACTGTTATATAGTAATTCGCCTATTGCCATAGTGTTGTTGTCAAAGTCTTGATCTTTTGCATTTTAGTCCATTTTTTGAAACTTCCAAAATTTTGTATTTTGATCCAACTTCAGTATACTTGAATGATTTGACAAATAACTTTCTGTAGACAACTCTAAATTTACTTCTGTAAAATTATTTAGAAAGCTAATACAATTATCTTTCTATTATCAATAAGTTTGTGCACATTTTTTATTATCTCATATGGTACCAATATAATTCCAAATGTTCTCTTTTATTTTATTTGCTCCTAATTTACCTCACTTATTTGTTTAAAACTTTCACTGCCAAAATATGAGATTTGTTATCATCAAAAAATCAATACGTATAACTAGAAAGTCAATAGAATTTGATGCATTTTACAAACAAAAAGCATCAACAGATAACTCACAATGGCGTACACTCCTCAACAAAATGGAGTGGTAGAGCAGATGAATAGAACACTACTTAAAAGAACTAGAGCTATGTTAAAGACTGCGGGTTTAGTCAAATTATTCTGGCCAGAAGCAATCAATACCATCTGTTATATGATCAATCAGTTTCCATCAACAGTAATTGATCTGAAGACACCAATGGAGATGTGGATTGGTATGCCAGCTGATTATTCTAATATATATATATATATATGACACATCCAGAATATAGGAGTTATTCCCAAGTGCAGGATTGTTGAAGTAATAAATAACCCGATGAGAACGGGGTCGATCTACAGGGAAGTAGAATTAAAATTACAAATTATAAACACTTTAAAGATAATTAATGCAGTATAAGATGTTTGCAAATATTATTTCAATTAACCAATTCAAATAAAAATTTAAGGTTACGGGGATTCACTCTTGGCATAAGAAGTAAGAATATATTTAACTTTTTTTTTTATAACTGAATCCTCACACAAAGGAGGTTCCAACCGAAAAATATAGCAATTAAAGTTCATCATCATTTATATATTAGTTAGTATTTATTTCTTTCAATTATTATACACCAAATCTTATAAATGAGTTCAAGTATTTATTATGCCAATCTTTATATTTGTCTACAATAAATCAAGACTCCCACTTTATAAGAAAGCTTATTATATACACCAAATCTTATAAATGGTTTCAAGAATTTATTGTGCCAAGTATTAAGTCTGTCAATAATAAATCAAGAATCACTACTTTAAAAGAAAGGGTATTAATTCTACAAACAAAATAAATACATCATATATAAGTTTGCATAACTTAAAAATGAAGCATTAAATTCATGAATAAATATTAAACATATCTTATTACCTTGCCAAGAGCTTCACCCTTTCACCTTAGCTTAAAGAAAATTATTTGGACATAATAAAACTAAAGAAAAAGAAAAGAAATGGAAGAAGAAATAACATGATTTAATAGTAAACAAGAGAAATAAATTTACAAAGAAATGGATACAAAGGACAAGTATTTTGAACTAAATTCTAACTTTTTAATTACATTCTTTAGGCATAAACAAGCCACCTATTTATAAAAAAATATAGATAAATCGAGACAAATTTGGAGGGAACCACTTGGTTGATGAAAGTTAAGAATAGTGGCAAAATAATTTGCATTCATTATCACTTGGGCACCCACTTGATTATCCAATTTGGAATTGATAATTTGAAATTGATGTGATCCGAATTAGCTGTCACTCAAAACATCAAAGTTGTAGATAAGTCTCTTATCTTTCCAAATTAAGTAATCTCATACGTATTAGATATGTATTTGTATAGTTATGGGTTAAATACTGATGACTGTTCAAACTAGGCCTGTACTGTAGATCAGTTCTGTTCTAGGCTATTTTTCACCCTCTAAACATTCAAATTTCCAATACTTTGTGAAATATAATATGTTAGCTCATTGAGTCAGCTCTCCATAGGATCAATAATTACCTCAATTGGATCTTTAGGTAGAAAGTTATGCTCATTTTACCAAACCTATCACAAAACAGTTAAAAGATAATTAAGTACAATATTGTAAACATACTTAAGTTAAGAAAATTAAATACACTAGTAATACAAAACAATCATATAAAACTCTTATTAAATGTGTAATTTCAAGTGTTCATCAATATATATATATATATAGAAGTCTTGTGTATGTGATGTACAACACTCAAGAAGTCACAAAACTTGATCCAAAATTTAAAAAATATATATTTTTAAGGTATGTTGATGGAGTTAAGGGGTATCGCCTATGGGATCTTACTATGCACAATGTAGTTATTAGCAGAGATGTGATATTTATAGAAGATAAGATGCAAAAGAAAAAAGATGATAGCATTATCGAAAATCGAGTGTGTGACATAAGAGTGTATATGTAATTTAAAAAATTATTACACGCAGCGGAAGCATATTAACATATACACCTAATTTAACAAATTTAACCTCATATATCACATATATGCTCAAGTATAACTATTATACAATAACTTATACATGATGAACAATTGTGTACATATAATTAAAATGTAAAGAATACTTATATAATGAAGGTAGTTTTACAAAATTTTCAAGTCCTCCTACAATCCAATTGAAGAGTTCACCTTGAAGTGAATTGCTAAACAATTCTAATTCATAACGATTTGGTGGGATTATGGAATTAGAATGGTAGTTTAGTTTTTAGAATTTTCAGTAACATGTATTCAAACTCTTAAAATACAATTTTGTTTCTTAAATGGAGATAATAAATTATGTTTACAACTCTTATAATTTTATTGGAAACAATTTTCACAAGATAATTAATTTTAGCACAACTCTTGTGTTAAATTATATATCTTTTTCTCCAATTTTTTTTATTCATTTTGATCCATTTATGAGAGAAGAAGATGAAGAGAATTTCTTTTTACTTTCAACACTTGAAAAACACAAAACCAAAACTCTCTCACTTACCTTGAATTGCTTAACCGTATCTACTCCTCCAAAATGAATGAATGAATCAATTGTTAGCTAAAGTTTTACTTTTGTTATTCAACACTTTTTGATAAAACAAAAATAAATGTTCTACCAATTTAATTGTTGGTCTCCCACTTAGAATTAATTTATTAAACACTAGAATAATGACCACCTAAATAAATCATTACCTAACAAATATAATTATTTTAATCATATTAGATAAATAAATGGTCAACATCTAGGCCCCTCAATATATTAAAATAAAATGGCCATGATTAACATATATTATCATATTATCTAATAATATAATAATAATATCTAATTTAATTATTCAAAATAATTTTGAATAATTACATTTTACCTTACTAGTTTTTACTACCAAAGTTAAATGGTAAAACTAAGGTAAAATCAAATCATAGAACAAATATTGTCACTTGTCAACATTCTATTAATTAACAACTCTTGTTAATTAATTCAATGATGTACTTAATAATTAAGTCTTGACAAATGCACATTCCGAGGGATCCCGAAATAATTATTTTATTTTGTTAAAATTTACTAGATCGAATTATTTTATCCAATTCGTTACTCTAGTACACAACGAGTACACTTCATATTGTGAGACTCTCTAGGTTCACACCTGATTTGTCATATAGAGCTCCTACATACATCCGTGAATGATGCCCCATACACACGTTACAGATATTACAAATCAGTGCGTTAGACCATGCAAGTTAAGGTTCTTGCATATTTGTATAATCCATCTATCATTTATATCCTAGACGAGTAGAGATATAGATCATTACCATCAAATCTCTATTTGCTCAACCATCAACTTGTCTCCAGATTTATATTTCCTTAAACAATATCCACAAATACTTTTGTGATATTGTTTATCCCTTCGGAATATATTTTTCGAGGTTTATACATGTGGCCACAAGACTTTCTAAAATACAATCTTGGAGCATCAAGATTTATAACCCACTCATATGAGCTGATGAATCCCATATCTATGCACACAGGACTCCATGAGCATCGGACCATATCCAGCGACACACAGCGATCAGACTATGAAAGGTCTCTGACATGTGTGGAACTAAAGTATGGTAAATCACTTACAAGCCCACCATGGTGCTCAGGTCAAAAGACCACAAATACTATTTTACTCAGAAGACCTTCCATTGACAATTTTAAGATGTCTATTGGAGCTATTTGTGAGTCTGTTCAATATCCAGTCATCACTGAATACCTGTTTGTCTATACGAGCTTCCACTAAGGTCATAGTTTGCTAAGACTAACCATCTGGACCATCCAGATATAGACATACACTAATCTATGTTAATGGGTTCCACCGATAAACCCGCATCAATGAAATTAGATTAGGAACATCATGTTTGAGAACATACTTGCATAATGATATTTCTTACCACCATCTGCAACTCTTTATAGCTAGGTCATTATAAATATATTCTCAGGTTATTGTCCTATTTCAGACAAGACTTTAACTGTTTAAATTTCGCTAACTCTATTAATATGTTAACTCTTAGCATCACTAACTCTTAGTACTTTTAACTATTAGTATTGCTAACTTTTAACACTGATCAAAACTCCTTTAGACCATATCTAAACTTCTTCAGATCACACATTGTTTGAAACGTTACAAGCATTTTACCATTTATTATAAATAATATTAGCGATTTTATTAGAAATAATAATTGTATAAATACTATCATTAAATATTTATATATAATTGGATGACACGTAGGCACAAATTTCGACAAGCATAACAATGGACAAATTAGAAACTACCACAGTGCAAGTAAAGGAAGACTCAGAAGAAGAAGAAATTTCTAAAGCAGCACTAGAGCATGATGAACAAGATCAAGTTGAGCTAGAAGAGTCATCTCTTAGACGATCCAATCGAGTGAGGTTAGCACCAATTTGGCATTCAGATTATCATATAGAGGGTAATGTTGCATACAGTGTTTTAACGGAAGAAAAAGAGCTATCGACTTTACAAGAAGCAACGAATAGTTCAGATGCATCTCTATAGATGATAGCAATGTAAGAAAAAAAATTAAAACTCTTCATAAGAATATAATATAAGATCTTGTACCATTACAAAAATAAAGGAAGGCTATTAGCAACAAATGAGTCTACAAGATCAAGCGAAATAGCGATGATCAAGTGGAGCGGTATCGTGCAAGATTGGTGGTAAAAGGATATGCTTAAAAAAAATGTATTGATTTCAATGAAATCTTTTCACCAGTTGTTAGACTCAATACTGTTCGAATAGTCCTTACTATATATGCTACATTTGATTTACATCTAGAAAAGTTAGATGTGAAAACAGCTTTTCTTTATGATGATCTTGAAGAAGAAATTTATGTGCTCCAACCAGAAGGTTTTGCAAAAGCAAAAAAGAAGAACTTGGTTTGCAGGTTGAACAAATCTCTATACGGTCTCAAATAGACACTGAGGTGTTGGTATAAGATATTTGATTCCTTCATATTGAGCTTTGGATATAGCAAACTTAGTGCAGATCCCTGTGCATATTTCAAGAAGTTTGGTAATAATGAGTTCATTATCTTATTATTGTATGTTAATGACATATTGGTAGTAGGCTCTAACAAAGATCAAATAACAGAGTTAAAGGCTCAGATGGCTAAGGAATTTCACACGAAGGACTTGAAACTAGTAAATAAGATTCTAGGGATGGAGATTTATCGAGATAAAAATAATAAGATATGGTTTTCGTAGAAGAACTTCTTGAAGAAGATCTTGCGACGCTTTAATATGCAAGATTGTAAGCCAATTTCCACCCCATTTCCTATTAATTTCAAGTTATCCTCAAGTATGTGTCCTAACAATGAAACAGAGAGGAAAGAGATGTCTCAAGTACCGTATACATCAGCAGTGAAAAGTTTAATGTTTGCTATGATTTATACAAGATCAGACATTGCACAAGCAGTGAGAGTGATTAGTAAATTAATAAGCAATCCTTATAAAGAGCATTGGAATACTGTTAAGAGGATCCTAAGATATATTAAGGGTACCTCAGGTGCTGCATTATGTTATGAAGGATTAGATTAGTGTAGATCCTTATATGGGCTGACAAAAACGTAAGTAGCATAGAAATGACAAGTGTAGGTGGAAGAATGTGAAGACGTGATTATTTTAATCAAGTCTTCAAGTGGGAGAAATGTTGTGGTTGATGGCATACCTAAATTGTTGAATTGAATAAGTGCCATTTTTTAAGACTAAAGAAGATGTGTTCAATTGAAACACTACCACATTCTTTTATAAATAGAGGTGCTCCATTAGTTCATGAAGATCATCCTAAAAATATTGAGAGAAATTATTTTAATGTTCTTTTCTCTAAATTATTTTTTCTATTTATAAAAAAGAGTAAAATTGTTCTCTCGTAATTAGGGAGATATTAAAATTTTATTTTTATAATAAAAATCCTCTATACTTACCCTGTAATTTTTTTCTTAATTTATTTAAAGGGTTTTTTAATGTAAAATGTATGTTATTTATTTTTTTTTAATTTTTAATTTTTATTTTAAATTAAGATATTACTTCAATCTCTAAATCTTCATAACATTAATAAGTAATTAAATAAAATTTAGAGATAAAGACAAAATTTTATATTAAATAAATTCAGATAGATTTTTAATAAAATTATTATTATTAAAAAAATACCAATTCACTTACAAATATTTATAAGAGAGAGTGAGAGAGTATGTGTGCAGACAAGCACACATTAAATTGTGCAATCTGGTGATTTGGCTTTTTACTAAAACTTGCTCCAGTGCTATATCAAATCTGACCTAGCTCCCAACATTCAAAATCTGCAAAGAAAAAAATGGAAAATAATAAATGCATCAACTCCAAAAATGAAAGGTTCATAAACCATCGCTAAAAACTGAACCAAAGAAAGTTTTCACCAGCCAAGAGTGGAAAAAAAAAATTTATAATGTTTATTCCATAACTGTAGATTACATAAAGGATTCATTAATTAACTCAGCAGCAGACTGAGTTGTCATATATATATATATACCTGATAGTGAAGGAGTGTCGAATATGTGATGCGGCGACTGAAGTTGTATATTGATTTTGAAATTTATTTTCATTTTTGTTTAAAATCAAGACAACGAAGAATATTTTATTATTGTTGTTGTTATTTATTTGCATGAGAATCTGTCATATGTAATCTAATTTGTCTTCTGGGATTATCCTGGATTCTGGTTTCACTTTTTGCATATAACTCCCAAACAGCTGTTTTAATTCCTATATGATCACCCTTTTCACTTTCAGAGAGATTGTAAAAAGAGAGATTAGAGCTGAGAAGGGGGGTTTCATTTTTCTGAGAGAAGATAAGAAATGGGTTCAAGTTCTTTAGAGCTTGGCTTGAGTCTGAAGCAATCTTATGTCCCAAAAACCATTGGCAACCTGCTAAACGATCTGTCTAAGATCGACAATGTACAAGAAAAATTATCGGTTTTGTTTGATTATCTGGTCAAGTGTGAAGAAGAATTAAGCAGGGTTCAGGCGTTTAAACGTGAGCTTCCTCAGTGCATCTTGCTTTTAATGGATGGTGAGTTCAAACTTTTCTGATAATCCTTGAAGAAAAATGTTAGATTTAATTGTATGATGAATATATGATGATATGACCAACGTTTTGGTTGTTTTTTTGGTTTTGGTTTTTGTTTTTGTTCACAGCAATTGAAACATTGAAAATGGAGATCATAAACATTAAGAATCCCAGGGAACCCGAATCCGCCAAATCTCTGATCGAGTTTCTGCCAATGAAGAGGAAGGATTATGAAAACGAACAAATGGTTCTCTCGGATGACCCTGTCATGACCTCTTCTGCTGATCATCATTATCAACTTTGGAACCCTAATCCAGACAAAAAGCAAAAAGCAATCCTACAACCTTCCCGGGTAAATAATTCACGATGATCCTGAATGCATATAATTTTTATTTGTTTCTCGGGTCGATAATCATCTTATTTTCCAACTGGTTGAATCTTGAAATCTTTATTTGAAATGGGTATTTTGTTTGTGACACAGGCTCTCACTCTAACCCCTCCAAATCAGCCATGCAGAATGAGAAACACAGAGGTGCCAATGATGGAAGCCAATGGAAGTTCAAGTTCAAGTTTTTTCAAATCATCAGCTGCTGAAAAACAAAGGGGAAGTGAAGCTGCCGTATTTCCAGGGCCTGGAGCAGTAGGTCCTGTTGGCCTGAATCTGAGGACAGATCCTGTAAACCTGAATTATCACCCCGAGCCATTGACGGAAGTGATTTGGAAAAACAACAGGAGGTGCTGGTCTCCACAGCTTCACGCAAGGTTTGTGGATGTTCTCAATTCCCTGGGAGGGGAAAATGGTGGGTACTTGATATTGAAATTTTTTTGGATTTTGATTTTTCTTATTGAAATATTTTTTGGATTTTGATTTTTCTCTTTTTGCAAGTTGATTGCTAAGGTGTATATAGTATGTAATAAGAGAGTAAATTTTTAGTGTAACCGTCCATATGTCAAAAAAAAATAATACAAAGTGTAATATGCTCAAATCTCAATACAGCACCATTTTTGAAGCTATTTTAAAATCATTTACTGTGGAAAAGCTTTACACATTAAATGTAAAAAATTATTAAGAAAAATGTCATTTTAGTGGTTGATTTTATGAATATATTATTTTAGTTCTTATTTTTTTTAATATAAATCATGTTAATTCTATAAGAACAAAAATAATAATTATTTAGAAATAAAAATAAAAATAATAAATTTCAAAAAAGTCCCTACAAGAACAAACATGGTATATATTAAAAAAATAATAACTAAATTGATATATATTCATAAAATTGGAAACTAAAATAATATTTTTTTCAAATTATTATAATAAGAGATATTGCCTCAAAAGGACTTGGTTCAAAAGGCAAAATTATTGAGAATGCTTATTTTTAAATTAAAAAGTATTTTTTCATACATTAAAATAAGTATAAAATAGTATGAAAAATACTTTTTTTTTCTTAAAGAATAAATATTCCGAAACACACTCTTTGCTTAAATTAAGGTTCCATTTTCTCACATTTTCCTAAAAATCACATAAGACATGATGGATGATCATGTTTTTATTTTTTGTTTCTTCTGTTGACTAATCGGTTTTATTTTAACTTGTCTTGTTTTTTTTTAAAAATAATTTATGAACAGAAGCAACTCCGAAGCTAATTAGACTGGGGATGGAAGTCGAGGGGCTGACCAACGATCAAGTGAAGAGCCATCTCCAGGTTGACTTCAAATTTTTTTTGGTGTATTGCTAACAATTTTGTGTTGAGAAACAACTGTTTGTAATTCCATTGTTATATTGTGTAAGTTTGGTCAACATGTATATAAGTTGATTTATTATTACAAAATTATGTTGATAAATGATAAACCATTCGCATATTTTTATTGAATTGCTTGCATACATTTTTGAACTGGCAACAAGAGTCCAACCAATATGTGCTTTTGCATTGGTTGACCTGATCAATTTCTTGTGCATTTATTAATTAAGTGGATTTGGAGGAGATTTAAATTCAGAATCTCGATTCTAGCTAAAAATAATTAGTCAGCACTCAGCTAACATGATCATAATTATTAACTAACTAGATTAAGAAGTGGGAATATTAAACATTGGGAGAGAAGAGGGTTGTTAAGTAATCGTAGATGATTAGGATTAGTGATGAGTTTGGGCTTTTGAGATTTACTAGTTAAACTTGCAATGTTTCATAAATTTTATTCATAATCCTTTCCCTAATTTCGTATTATAGAAGTTGGGAACAATTGAGGATAATTTTTCCTATAATCATTTGGAAATTCTGATGAAAATCTAGTGACATTATTGACTGTTATAAGATGTTTAGAAAAACCCAGTTCGGTTAGAAAATATTTGGGATTACAATAAAAAAAAAGCTAGGATGTTGTTGTGGTCTATAACATTGCTATTGTCATTTGAGACTTCCAGTTGCTGGAATAAGCATCTTGCTGTTATTGCATAGGCTTAAATTGAGTGATATGTTGTCAAAAGTGCTTCTGCACCAGCCGAGTTATGCTGATTTTTGTTGTTGCCTCTATAGAATGTGGGTTACTGGGAGAGAATGTGGCTGTGCTCTGTTGCAATGTTGATTTTCCCAAAATCACTGAAATTCTGGTGGAACTATTTCAGAATGATCAATAATGACCCACATTGTTGACAATGATTAGATGTTCAAAAGCACGAACTTCGTTCAGTAAAATATTTTGATCTGAAAAGAGAACAGCTTGACCGTTATTTTGAAACTTCCAGTTGATGGGCAGTATCTTACTGTTATTGCATGCTTAAACTGAATGTTATGTCATCGCAAATGCTTACGCACTTGCTTGAGTATGTTGGTTATTATTGTTGCCACACTGTATTATATGCCTGCTGTATTCATCTATCTAGACACTACTTAGCAATAAATTCTCCATTCATCATTTTTCATTTTCTCAATCTGGTTTTTTTTTAATGAATCCCAGAGAACGAAGATAATGGTTGATCTTTCTCTTGTTACAGAAGTACCGAATCCAGGTAAAGATTCCAGGATCTCAACCTGATCCCAAAAACCAACCTTGACGCTCGGTGCTTTGCCATCTACATGCCTCATAAGGGCATCCCCAAGCAGCAATTTACCTTAAAAGTGTTCCGATGCCCAGGTGACTGCATCATGTAATCTGGAAACTGGAATGAACTTTTTCTTCTAATACCCCTTGAAGCTATCTATTCATAAGACAGTTTCAATTATAAATGTTATTAGAGCCCAGTACTGTTATAAAACTTTTTCTAGTTTTGAGTGCAATGTTGGGGAATTTTATTTCTCCAATTTCTTACCTCATTTTTCTCTGTTTTGTGTGTGGCATAACGAGGTTTCAGAAATCTGTATGATTTCCTGATTCATTATGCTCTAGTTGATCAGATGAATAAACAAGTTCAAGGGACTGAAACATGAGTTCCAAAATTGAATGATCGTTGTGCAAGACAGCCTAAAACCTTTGCCTTTCTCCTCTTAAGCTAAATGAATTTCTTGCTTCCCTCTCAAGCTGCAAGCAAAATTTCTAGTGCTTGATTGGTAGGAAGCGAGTGCTTTATAATTCCCACTCCCTCAGAATTCTAGGCATCTGCTCTGAAGATAAGCATAGAACAATTAGGATCTGTTTGTGGGGGTGGGTGGGTTGTGGTGTTTACCTGTCGACCACAATGTCTGAAGGCAAAGATCCAAATATCCGTTGGAGAAAGTCTGAAAAATCACTTCTAGGCTCAAATAATCATCAGGCAAGACTCTAGTTAGTACAGCTTTCCTCCTCTTGACCTGGTGTGAATTTTTAAATTTCCCCTCATGCTGCTAACAAAACTTTTAGTTCTTGTTTGATAGGAAGTGAGTATAATATAATTCCAACTTCCTCAGCATTCTAAGTTCTGCTCCAAAGATAAACATATCTTGCAACAATTCTATGATGGGGGTTTTTATCTGTCAACCACGATATGTCTAAACGCAAAGCTCCAAAGATCCACCTCTTCTGTGATCTGATGTTACCTTCTCAGGGCCTTTAACATTCAGTTAGATTTCTAGTTCTAGATCCATGATGCTGAGGAGGATTCCCATTTCCATGCTACAAAATAGCTTCAACATCATCGCTCCTGAAAGTCCTTTCTCTTTTGTGAGGTAGTGCTGGTCAGACACCATTAGCTTTGCCATGTAAACTTTTCAAGTCATAGCAACATTCCGCAGGGACAAAAGTTATATCATCCAAGGATCCGAATTCAAATTTAATCTAATTACTGCAGGCAAAAGATTTAAAATCACATATGCTTTCTAGTCTAATAACTTATTATCTGGGCTAATAGAAAATCTGACATTAAAACATAAAACATCTAAGAAAAGAAATATCCTGCAGCAAAGCTTTATTGGTTTATGCTAAATGTGGCCATGAGGTAGAAATTTTGTTTAACCGATATGCTCTCACTAAAGATAACTGATCCGTGAAAATAAGCACAAAAGACTTGACAACGTGAAGACATGTGATACAGCAAGGAGAAATTTACATCTTTCTTATGCATCATGAGATTTCGTTAAAGAAAATTAATTTAGCTTGACTTATCAGTACTAAAATAATTTCATGGTCACTCCAAAACAAGGGTAATTTGAAATGGAGGGAATAATAGTGATGCATGTGCAACTCTACAGACTATACAGAGATGGCACAGACCAGTTGCTCAATTATTTAAATTAGAAAAATAAAGAAAATCAAAGACATCCATGAAACAATTTGATATATGACAAAATATACAATTTAAATCAGCAAGGTGAAATAAACTAGTTTCACAAGATATTACCTTTTAGAAAAATATCTAGCAGTTATACCTATCTGAACTCAAGCTAGATCAGTTTTCCAATTGGACGTCAAGGACACTTTCCTGTTGAATAACTGTGACTGATTCAAGTAAGTCTACATACCTTTGAATAATAAAAAAAGATTATTAACAATACTTAATTATCATCTTAAAGTCCCTTTATGTCATGACAAATTTTCATGCAGAGAGACCAACTATGCATGAGACCAACTAAGCTAAGTACCAATCTTGGAAAGTGATTAAGCTGTGGATCCTCCTTCTCCATGGTTTCACAGTATTCATTCTTTGATTGCACTTGCTGAAAATGCATATGTATCATATTAAATTACTCCTTTTTATAGCAGAAACATTTTCCCCATTCTGACAATTAATATTCCAAGACATTATACTTGGAACAAGTAACCTGATTGCATTTAATTGTAAATGACTCCTATAAACCCTATTTAACCCATACGGTAGTCATTTTTACCACCTAAAAGATCCCAATTTCTAGTAATCCAGCCAATATTGTTCTCAAGGAACTCTGGAGAAACAACACTAACCTGATCCTATATAGCCTTCAGATTTCGATCAGGCCCAGGAATGAGAAATATTAAACACAATGTGGCCAAAACAGGATTAATTGATTTATTCCATAAATGCAAGTTTATTTCTATTGTCAACATACATGCTAATTATGGTTGATTACCAAAAACCGGAATGCATGTTAACTTAATAAGGCCAGGAAAAAGATATCCCCATCTATTAAACAATTGGGCTTAAACCGGTGACAATTTCTATATTTGGTCTGTGGTTAAGCTAAGCCAGGATTGGGCCAAGGTATTGCAGAATATGTTAGGCTATGAAAAGGAGGCCTGTTCAAGTTTTGACTGCAGCCTCTATTTTATGCGGATATAAAAGGCAACATATTACTGTGAATTGAGATGGTACACAAGGAAGGCCATTCATCCATTTTATAATGACCATCAGTTGACCTGATGGCTCTTATTAATAGAACTAATTCTCTAATGATAAAAGTTTCAACTAGATCACACAATCTCACAACTCTATGTCCCATAAAGAGCATTTAGCCAGAACATCTACTGAAAACTCAGATCCTATCACACTTACAAGATGTGAGATAAGGAGGTCGAATCCTGCAATATGAGGAGTCATTTATGCATATTTGGAAAAATAAATGTGCTCGTGCCTACTTCTATAAACCCCATGCACGTTGTATCCTACCCTGCAATAAATTATGTTGATACTGTTATGACTAGACATCACCAAGCATTACTAATTTCATCATGTTAATCCGATTACAATTTCACATCCATGATCCTTACTAATGCATTCATTCTACCCTTCATTTTATTTCATATTCTTACCCGAATTCATTCCCTTCTTGTCCTTTTGTTTGGAACAACATTACATTAATAAATTTGAAAACCCTAATTGCTGGTTTTTTTCAGAAACTCGGTCATTTGAGATTCAAAGAGTGCAGATCAGATAAAATAGAGATAAGAAATACAATATAAAACCAATAAATTGCCATAATTTGATAAATAAATGCAGATTATTCCATACTAAGCCATAGAAAACAATCTGAACTAATCTGCATTCATATACGCACACGTATGCATCAAAAAGCATAATTTTCCTCCAACAAACTAGTTCACATAGCAGGTATCCACTAAAAAAACGACGTTTTGCACAAAATTCTTCTTGCTAATAAGGACATACATATAATATATCAAAATCCCATTATATAGCTACCATATTTTCTCCCACCTATAAAGAAAATCTTAATTCTTAGCATATCAAAAACCCAAAACCCACAAACTTCAAAAAGTTATCTGGTAAACAATCCAATCTGAAATACTGTACCATAATCATCTAACATCTAACAGATCGCGGTTCTAAAAAGTCCAAAAATTTATTTCAGATAACAAAAACAGCATCATCTATATATTTCCACTCTAATCTTTTAGTCTTATGAACCTACCTAAGTAGTAAAACCAAAACGAAGAGTACTCAAAGAAACACAAAAAACGGTTAAGATGATCGTATCAACAAACAGATCTATTCATGAAAACATAAGAAACCCTTAAAAACGAATATGAATACAATAATAAAAAACGAATAAAAAATGAGAACCAGATATTGAATTACATTGTTAAAAGAAATTTTAACTTCAAAATTGTACCTTTCTCTTTGCTTTGTGTTCTAGGCATACAGATCATATTTGTGCGCGGACAATAGCCAAAGACCAGAGAACCCACCAGTTTATGTAAAAACTGTCGATAACTTTTAACTGTTCCTATTTTTCCCTTTTTTTTAATTTAATTTTTTCTCTTTTTTTCTTCTCCTTCTCTTACTTTGTGGCTTTAATAATTGTTTTCTTATAGAACAGAAATGGACACGTGGATTTATCCAGTCCTGTGGTTTTAGAAAAAAAAATAATATTTAAATCTTTAGAGATTAAAAAATATATATAAAGATTCAATATTTTTAAAAATTTTATCAAATTTTTTGTCAAGATTTTCATTAATTTTAATGAAAAAAGATAAATAAACATTTAATAATAATTTTCGTTAATTTTAACTAAAAAAATTGATTTTTTTTTTAATTTAAACTCATATTTGAAGTTAGAAAAAAATCGCTAGGTAACGGTTTCATTATTTTAAGGGTAAAAATAAAAATTCAATCTAAATTCACATTTGAAGTTAGAAAAAAAAAATTCATTTTAAACTCATATTTGAAATTTAAAAAAAAATGTTAGGTAACGGTTTTCATTAATTTTAATTGAAGAAATAGTAAAAATAAAAATTCAATCTAAATAAAAATAAAAATTCAATTTGAACTCATATTTGAAATTAGAAGAAAAATAGTATTAACAGGGATTGAACCCTAGTCACTCATATGACAAGTAAGATAATTCATTATTATGCTACAATATATTTTGTTAAAATAATACCCCAAAAAATATAAAAACGTGAAACTATAAAACCATGGCTAGGTAGAAACCACCACCCCTGGATAGTCACTGCCCACCACTCGTGGTTAGCGATAGTTGATGGTTAGTGGCTAAGATTTGATCGTTTCACATTTTTGTATTTTTTAATTTAATAGTATTCTAATAAAATTTATTATAGCATAGTAGTGCATACTCTTATTTATTACGCCGATGATCAGGGTTTAATCTCTTTCAATGGTGTTTTTAAAATTATTAATATGTGATCTTAAGAATAATATATTAATAAATTTACAGACTTATAAATAAAGATAATATTTTAAAACTATTAATATATAATCTTAAGAATAATATATCAATAAATTTGTAGACATATAAATAAATATAATGATAAAATAACTTATATGGTTAAAGTGTGTGGCCTTTAACTATAAAATTTGAGGTTCAAGCCATCTTTTTAATGTTTAATTAAATTTTATTTTGTTTTCTAATTAAAATGGAAACATAATTATATTTTTACAATTTTTATATTTTTTTAATTAAAATTGTAGTAACCAGTATCTACAACCGGTAATAATAAATATTTATATATGTATAAATATACGTATTTTATTTGTATGTGGGGGATATTTGATTTATATATTGTTATTAGTAGTGTTTGTATAGGTTAAGGTCATACTATTAACATTGGGTTTAATTGCAAGATTTTAGATTTATTTTAGGGACCAAATTGTTATACTTTGAAAGTTTTAGGGGCAAATTCGTAAATACCAAAAAATTAGTCTCTTAGTATAAAAATACACTTTTAAACCCTAATTTATCATTTTTAGGTCGAGCTACCCATTTTAAGAGAGAGAAGAGAGAAGTTAAAAATTTTGTGTAATATTATTTATGAGTGCACATGCAGTGAATGAATGTAAGTGATGTCGTGTGTCAGATCTTTTGGGTCTGGGGCATGACAAAAATAGACAAAAACTTTTACCTAACAAGAGTTTTAATAGCTATTTAAAAACACTGAGATTTACATGTCTATTTCCTAAACTTTAAAGGTCCAATGTCATTTTCCCATTTCAAAAGCAACAAAAATGCCATTATCAAATGATGGCATTTGTCTATTTAAACAGTCAAAGATCAAAAACTTAAAAGTACTTTATGCCTACTAAAATAAACATAATGACACATGTCATCGTATTATTAATATTTTTAAATTTTTTTAATAAAAAATCTTGAATAAATTAAACCAAAAAATTTAAAAAAAAATACTAACAACCATCTATCAATAATAACTATCAATGTCATTACCACTAGACAGTATCTGATTAATAATGACTAATGATGGTTTGACTTAAAATATTAAACTTTATGTGGTGAGGTTGTTTTCGTTAGAGGAGCAGCATAAGAGAGCCAAAACAAGAAAAAAATAAAGTGGCACTATCATATCTCTGCCTTTAAATGACAGTGATTGAAGGTGCACCGTCATCTCTATTAGCTAGATCGCCAGCCTTGACTCAAATGGTGGTGGCGGTACACCTCTACTTGCTGTCGTTTGACAGCGAAAATATTATCAGCACTCTTCCTATAGTTTGTTGACGTAAATAACCATACTATCGCGTAGATCTTAAAAGTTTTAGTCAAATGACATAAAGGTTGAACCAATTTGCTATTAGTCACAACTAACAGGTCGCCGTCTAGCAGTGGTCATCGTTGCTACTTTTGTTTCAATTTTTTATTTAATTTATTTTTTATTTTAGTTTTTATTTTTTTAAATTTAATTCATTTTAATAATTTTTATTAAAAAAACAAAAACTGATAATATAATGACATGTGTCATTTGTAACTACTTACAAAATGACACATATTATTTTATTTTATATTATGATACATGTCACTTATTTTTAAATTAAAAATTGACATGGCACCACCTCAGCAAGTTGCACTAACACTGGAGCGCTAACTTTCGGATATTTTTTTATTTTGAGTTGTAATCTATTCCCAAGTTAATTTTGGACTTTCTAAACGCATGAACTTTTATTCCAATTAGAAATAAGATTTCTATTGACATTTTGGAACCTATATAAACTCTTGTAAAGCTCTTAGATTGATCAAGCATTAAAAAAATAAATAAGAGGAAAAATAGAGTGTCAGAGAGCGCTTGAGTGTTAGGTGCAAAAAGAATGCCATTTAGGGAGCGCTTGAATACTGAGTATACAAGAGAGTAATGATAGATCTTTTGACGAACTCATCTATTATTGTATTCCTTAATAATCTATTGTGAGAGATTTTTGTTATCCAAATAATAAAAGAAGTTAGGATCATGTGATCCACTATGGACGTAAGTAATTGCTGAACCATGTAATCCTTGTGCATTGTGTGTGATTGTTTATCTCTATTGTGTACTTTTTTTTTATTATTTATTACTTTTGGGAGAAGTTTTTTGCTTACGTTATAATTTTAGAGTGCTAAATTACTAATAAGGAGAATTAGAGCATGTAAAAATTTCAACGGAAGTGGAGTGCATTTATGAGAATCAAAATAGTATTTTTTTCTATACCTTTCGTACATTCTTGTGTGAGCAAATTATTATTGGGTAAAAAATACGAAGCAAAAAAGTTGTATTAAATTAGTTGGTTCAGTTTTGTATTAAAGTATAAAAATTAATTGATTAATTTTTTTATTTCACTTCTCGAATAAATTAGGTTTGGTTCGGTTTAATTTAAAAAAATCAAACTTAACTAAATCAAAGGAGATAAATGAAATTTGGCAAAAACTTTTCATATAATTTATTTAGATGGGTTTCAATTTTAATAGTTTTTTAATATATTTAGTTCGTAGGCTTTAATTAATTTAGTGTTTGAAGTTGATAGACACTTTATTTATTTTAATAGATTTTAATTTTAACACTTTTTTAAATTATTTAGTTTATAGACTTTAATTAATTTTAAAGTTTATAGTTGATGGATACTTAACCATGTATGGAAGGCACCATTTCAGCCAATTTGTTTGTTACCATTTCAAGTGAAATTTATTTAATGACAATCTAGAATAAGCAAAACAAGGGTTTGCTTTATATGATGAGATGTGGTATTTTTGCCTTTATTATATGCTATATATAAATTTTATTGAATGGGCGTAGATTAAGTTAATTATATAGAGGTTTATTGAATGACTGTAGAACAACCATTTATCAATGATAACCATCATTGTCGTCGTCGCTGGACGACAACTAACTGATAATGACCGATGATGGTTTAACTTAAAATTTTGAGCTTTACATGGTGTGGTTGCTTTCATCATAGGAACAGCATAAAAGTGCCAAAATAGGAAAAAATAAAGTGGCGCTACCATATCTCTACCTCTAAATGATAGTAATTAAAGGTGCACCGTCACCTCTATTAGCTAGATCGCTAGCCTTTACTCAAATGGTGATAACAGTACACCTCTACTTGCTGCTGTTTGATAGTGAAAATATTATTGGCACTCCTTTAATTGTTTGTTGATGTAAATAACCACATTATCACGTAGATCTTGAAATTTTCAGTCAAATGATATAGAGGTTGAATCAATTTGCCATTAGTCATAAGTGACAAGTCGCTGTCTAGCAGTGGTCACCATTGGTCTCTACTTTTATTTCAATTTTAAAAAAATTGATAAAATAGTGACATGAGTCATTTGTAACTAATTACAAAATAACACATGTTATTTTATTTTATATTATTACATGTATCACTTATTTTTAAATTAAAAATTGACATGGTGCCACCTCAAAAGTTGCACAGCATTGCAGCGCCAACTTTTGGGTATTTTTCTATTTTGAGTTATAATGTGTTTCCAAGTCAATTTTAGATTTTCTAAATGCATAGACTTTTATTCCAACTGGAAATATGATTTTTATGGACATTTTCGAGCCTATATATACCTTGTAAAGCCTTTAGATTGATCAAGCATTGAAGAAACAAATAAGTGAGAGAATAGGGAGCTAGAGAGTGCTTAAGTGTTGGGTGCACAAAGAGTGTCATTTAGGGAGCGCTTGTGTCACGCCCCAGACTCAAAAGATCCGACACACAACATCACTTACATTCATTTCAATTTCTTTAAGAATTATAACAATTGAATTATGACTGGGACAATTAGTAAACCGAAGATACGCAGAGTTTTCTCAGAGATTAACACTCTACTACGTCACCAGTAGCAACTTTGTTACCGAAAGCCCAGAATATATTCATTACAAATTCTTACTTAAAATAAATCAATAACTACACTTGGTGAAACTTAAACCAAATCCAACCACACATAATAAACTAATACATAAGCATTTATTCAATAAGGACAAATCAAATATCTTATCCCATGTGTCTTTAAATGAAACACTCAGCAGCCTAGCAACTTAGGGAACCCAAGGAACAGCAGAAACCTTACAAAATTCGCTAAGCACACATGTACCTTATTTACCTGAAATCACCATAAACTATAATGAGTATAAAACTCAGTAAGCATACTAGTTTTTCATATATCAAATACAAAAACATATATGTACACAATGCATACGTATGATATACTGTGATAAATCAAAATCATAATCTTATCAAATCACATGTCATGTAAGCGCTTACACATTCTTTCAAAACATATAATAGGAATACCATCACTCAACTACTATTTAATATGACTTACATATCACATATCAAATAATGAGCCAAATGTCACTCGTAGATGACATACCGTATGAGAGGAATAGTACAAGTGAGATTTTTAAATTACACATATATAATACTCACGCCCGAAGGTAAAAGCCAAACTCTCACCCTAATCATTGGTGAGTCGTCTCACATGCACTAATACGCCACCACACAAATGTGATGACTCACTATTCCTTTAGGTACCAATAGGATCCTCTTTACATACGGAACACATAACATATACTAATCCCGAAGGAAATGCCACACATAAAGGCTCCACAAATCACATAAAATGCCTACTGAGTAAATAGTGAGTTCAAGCATCCTCAAAATACAAAACGTATCTCATGGACATTTTTCACTTCAAAAGCTTTCTTTGTTAAACACATTTTATTTTGAAAGCTCACTTTCTTAAACACATGTATGTCTATACTCAATGTCAATACTCACATTCATAAACATATTTCTTTCATATTTCATATTAATGGCATAACATAAACATATTTCTAAGCACATTTACAAAATCATACATAGACAATACTATGCTTATTGTGATTTCAGTAAAAGTCTAGTATACTTACCTTTTAACACTTTTGAGTACAAGGCTTAATTCTCCTTAACCTATCAATAAAGATTAATCCTTTTATAAGCCTCACAATTCACACAAAACACTTTAAATAGCTTACAAAATTATACATATTGCACTTATCACATCGAATTGGTCTAATTACTTAGTTTCTCAAAACTTGTCATTCTGACCACTTATACTTAATAAAAAAAATTTATACATCAAATGATGTCCAATTACTCCAAAATTAGAATATATATTTATTCACTCATATATATTTCTTATATAAGAATATTATATCATAATTCTCACACATTCAATTTCATAAATACCATCAAATCCAAACTATTATTTTGGTGGGATCAAAATATTTACTGAATAATATTCAGTCTCGTAATTTTATAAAATCAGATACTAATTCAAAAATTACAAAATTACTACATAATTACTGTTGACACATATTTCAATCCATGATAAATATTTAACTTCAAAATCCCTACCAAAAGTATTTTAAAATTATTTTATTCCATAACTTTAAAAATCTGTTAATCAAATACTGCAATGAGCTGACGCTCTTTTAGAAAATCATAACAATTTAACCACATTGATCTAAATTCTCAATTCTGAGTATATCATATTAGATATATAAACTTATTATATTACATAAATTTGTAAATTTTGAAGATCATTAAGCAGATCAAAAATTATTTGTCATTGTATCATATTGTTAACACAGTAAATTTTTTGAATTTCAAGGTCATTTTGGTAAATTCACTACAAATTCAATTTTTGAAATTTATAATCAATTCAAAGTTTCAGATGATCCTAAACATGTCTAATTTCATATAATCAAAATTAAAAACCAGAATCGAATCACAACAATTTATAAAATTCTTGGATCAAGAGACTATTAAGTAGAAATTATACAATTCATCATGATTTCTCAAACTATCTACATAGATCATCATCAATTCTCATAATATTTTACTAAATACACATCAAATCTTCAATTATACATATTTTTAGAAATCAAAACTTAAAGAAATTAACTTAATTAACACCAATAAATTGAGAAATAGTTGTGATCTGCAAAATTTAAAACATTCTGAGAAAAAATGAGTTGTGGCCGAATGAGAAAGAGGAAAAAAATTGAGACACTTTTATTTGTGAAGAAGCAAAATAAAAAAATATATATATTTGGTTAATATAATTTAAAATTATTGTTTAAAGTCAAAATAAATTAAAAATTTTTTTTGGGTCAAGTCAAATTTTCCTAAAAAGGATATGCTTTCATTGATTTGTAAAATTCTTTTTGATTATGAAACATGGGCTTGAATACTATATAAGGGGTAATTTTTAAGTACATGTCAAAATTTAACAATTAAGTTACAAGTCTAAACTCTAAAATGTCAAGTTTTAAATATAATAGTAAGAATAGTATTTTACCTCTCAAATGATATTTTAAAAATTTTATTTTAAGTAATGTTTTAAATAATTATTAGATAATAAAGTGTTATAATAAATAATTTAAAATTATACAATTTTACTATTTAATAATTATTTGACACATTAATTAAAAACAAAAAATTTAAAATAATATTTATAAAGTGTAACATTACTCTTAAATATAAATGTATATTCGATATTCTCTCCAAGTATCTAAAAGAATATATAAACACACCTTCATAATCTTAAAAGTTTTTCACGCTTGGCAGTTACATATAGAGAATGTACCACAAAGTAGTAAAAGCTACAAAAAGTTTTTCACGTAATCCTTGTGCATAATGTGTGATTATTTATTTTTATTGTGTGATATTTTTTTTTTATTATTTACTACCTTTGAACGAAGTCTTTTATTATTTTAGGATGTTAAATTATCAACAAGGAGAATTAAGGCATGTACAAATTTCAACAGAAATAGAGTGCATTTATGAGAATGAGAATTGTGTTTTCATATATACCTTTTAGACGACCTTGTGGGAGCAAATTCTTGTTGGCCAAAAAGTATGAACCAAAAAAATTTAGTTAAATCAGTTGGTTTGGTATTAAAGTACAAAAATTAATTGATTGATTTGTTTTATTTCACTTTTCAAATAAATTAGGTTTCGCTGGGTTTAACTTAAAAAAGTGCACAAACTTTTTATATAATTTATTTAGATAGATTTCAATTTTAATAGTTTTTTAATACGTCTAGTTCGTAGATTTTAATTAATTTAGTGTTTGAATTTGATAGACACTTTATTTATTTTAATAGACTTTAATTTTAATACTTTTCTAACTTATTTAGTCTACAGACTTTAATTAATTCTAAAGTTTAAAGTTGATGAATACTTTATTTGTTTGGATGAATTTTAATTTTAATAATTTTTAAATTATTTATTTTATAAACTTTAATTAATATGGCATTTAGAGTTGATGAAAATAATTTTTTTTAAAATTTTTTGTATGAATTTTATTTTTTACATTATATAATTTTAGTTTTTAGAATTGAACCAAATAAATTCAGTGCAATTTGGTTTTTAAAAATAAAAATCTCAATTTGTTTTTTCAATTCAATACAATTTCAGAGATTATCAAACTAAACCATACATCGCCCCTTTAAAGCAAGTTTTTATATGAGTATTTTTACATTTCTAGCCCATGTATTTATTTCATCTATCACTCGATCGGTCTACAAGAAAGTCAGCAATTAAAATTTATCAAAGGGGAAATTACTTACCAAACTAATTCTTATCTAACATTTGAAAGGTTGCTAGAGATCTGAGACTAGAGAAGTAAATGAAGAAGCATTAGGGAAGTTTCATTTACTATATTAAAGTGGTGTTTGATTTAAAGAATGGAAAGAAAAGGGGGAAACGAAAAAAAGAAAGGAATGGAATAGAAAAGGAAAGGAACAAGAAATGAAAATAATTTTATTGTTTGGTTGAAACATAGAATTAACCATAGAAAAGAATGAACAACATTTTATTTAGATCAACATACAATTTACCTTAATCTTTAATAAAAAATTTAAATTATAATTTTTTAATTAAAATTTAAATCAATTTATTTTTCAATAAATGTTAATTTAGGGTTCATGTGGTGATCCTTCTAACAAAGCTTTTTACTCTTGTGCTTTGGTTTTTTTAATAAAAAAAATGTAATTGGTGTTTGACAATAAATTATAAAAGTAGTTTAGAGTACTTTTTATATTGAGATATTATCTTAATATCCTCAAGTAAAGTTTAATATCGGTAAAGTTAACTAGTTTGTAAAATAGACAATAATACTAAATTGATAGAATTTTTTTTTTAATTAAAGTTAATCTAATTTATATTAGATCACATGAAAACTCTAAATTACCCTTTTTAAATTTGAAAAAGCAATGAAATAACAACTTTATTATGACACAACAAATAAAAATGCATAATATTCACAATTAAGATAATCAAATAATGATCCTCATTTAAAACCAAAGTGACAACCAAATACCTATTTTATTTTAAAATCAAATTGTCATTGTCGATCATCTTAATAGCGTGGATATACCCAAACGAGACATTGTGGTTTGGCATCTTGATATAGACGAGACGAATGATGTAATCCTTTATCTTCTATTTGGGGATATTGAGCTTAGAGATTCAATCTTTCTAGGCCTTGGATCGAGTCCTAGCCGATGAATTTGACGAGGTCGAGAAACTTTTTGGATCGGCCGAACCTGCCACCTTGGGAGCCCATTCCTTCCTTTCCATAAGAAATTAGAAGAAAAAAATGGGCTGCTATGAAAATCTGATCTCTTGCTTTAGTATCTGAATCTTTTCAAGAGTGTTAAAATGTTAATAAGCCCAATTTTTATGGTTTGCTAACTTTGCTTTAGTATCTGAGATTCTGTATCTCTTGCATTGGATCCTTAAGAGCCAATAGCTGTAGCTGAAATGTTAAATCTCAATAGGTGCCCTCGTTGTTTTGTGCGATCCATTCAAGATACAGTAAATGACTCGAACAAAACAAATTCTCTCATCTAGCCCATGCTGTGTTTGATGTCCTTGACTGGACCAGCATTATTTTTGTTTTGAACATTTGATTCACCGATTCCACTTTTCTTTCCCCCTACACAAAAAGAACGACTCGTCGCTTACTGGACCTGAAACAACACGACTTGTCGGACGCCTAGGAGAGAAAGGAACGACGAATCTCTTCTGCTGTATTCCATGAAGAATAAACAACTAGGCATTCTATTTCTTGATTTTTAAGACAAAACAGCTCAGGATAGGACAGGCTCAAAAGCTTCATCCTATTCCTGCCTATTGAAAGCAATAAAAAAACTAAATCAAAATAAATATATTCAAGTGATATTTTGTTGGATGGAAAAGAGTGTAGAATGAAAAGAAATATTCATTTTTATGAGAATATTTCTTTATTTGATTAGCAACTTATATAAGAAATAATAATTCTTTAGAATAAGGAATTAAGTTTTCTCTACAAGGGAATAGAAATTCTTATTCCAATCACTTATTTTGTTAAATTACAATATTTACCATTTTTATAAAACTGTTAAGAAAATAAATTACTAATTTCAAACAAATAAGTATAATTTTTTAAGGAAATAAATTGAAAAGAAAATAAATAAATTAATATTTGAGAAGTACAAATATTAATTAATTTAATAATATTATTTAATTAATATAAAAATTATAAATTAAAATTAAAAAAGAGAAGAAAATTAAAATATTTTTTCCAATATCGATGCTAAGCTCTATGTCCCTAACATCGGGACCTTAGGCACCCTTGCCCTCCTTTAAAATCTTATTATAATCTCTTAGATTTAGAATCTCATACCAAAACTTGACACCTTTGAAACTTGGGGGGTGTTTGTCTCATTTGATTACAAGAATAAGCTTCCTAACCCCATTTATTTATGAGACTTGCATCCTAAACCTCAAATAGCTTTGAGAATTCAAGATGATCCCATTGACTTAGGACAAAGTATTAAGACTTGACCCCTCCCTAACACCACAAATCAGAGGGATGGTTGCAGAACTCCATGTCTCAAACAAAATCTCCTAAAATAAAAAAGTACATTGATATAAATTTTTTATATTATTTAATAGTTGCAATAAAAATAGTTTTATAATATTTATTTAAGTTTTTAAATATTTATTTAAATTCTTTTATAGTAGAAATAAACATTTTACAATTACACTATCAAATACTTTATAAAATATGAAAAGGATATTATCATGAATCAAGATAAAACTTAATATCAACAATATTCACTAGTTTGTAAAATAAGTAGTAATGTTCGGTCATTAGAGAATATTTTATGAGAATTAATTAATAAAATAATAGTATTATTATTTTAATTGTATTGTTCAAACAGTCTTAACACTCTTTATTTTCATGTTCAAACACATTTATCTTTGTATCCAAATATTTTTATTTATGTACTCAATCACTCTTTAAAAACTTAATTATTTTTTTTATTCTTCAAACTCTAAATTTTAAATTTTTTTCTCAAACCCTAAATTTTAATTTTCAAATTTCAAACTAAAATCTCGTGATTTCTTATTCTTCTTTTTCTTTCTTTTTTTTAATTAAAAAACAAAATATGAGAATTAAATCTCGTATTAAAAAACAGAATATGAGAATTGAAAATTGTCATATTCTCAAATTTATATTTTATGTTATTAGTAAAATTAATTAATTTATTGCATTCTTAATATACATTAAAAAGACAAAATATGAAAATTGAGAACAGAAGGCAACAAAACAAAACAAAACATTGTCTGCTTTTGCAATTTCAAAGGCTTTTTGAAATTAGTGTTTAGAAAAGAATGAGTGAAGAATTGAAGGCGAAGCATGATTAGAATCTTAGTAATATAACCAATAAATGCCCCCAGTAATGGAACCACATTCAAATTATATTGACAACAAGAATTTACAGACGGCCATAACTTCAACTTTATTCTTGGTATTTGTATCCTACTATTCCTTAGTTGACAGCAGTCACAGTACGTAACTCCAAAAGCATACACCCCTTTGTCCAGGCAATTCCATAGTTATAACATAATTCAGAAGAAATTAAAGAGCCAAAACAAAAAACAACAAGGGAGAGACATATCACATATGTAGGATTCAATCAAGGAGATGGCTTCTCTGTAGAAGAAGAAGAAGCCGGAGGAATTCCAGGGATGAGAGGCGGGAATGGAGGCAGAGGAAATGGATATGTTGGCGGCGGCGGAGTTAGCCCTGGAATTGGTGGTAGCCCTGGAATGGGTGGTAGCCCTGGAATTGGTGGCAGAGGAATCAATGGCGATGTTGGAGGAAATAGAGGGTTGGGCGGAAGAAGTGGCGGCGGCTGCAACGGGTTCGGAGGCAAAAGTGGAGGTGGTTGGAGCGGGTTCGGAGGAAGGATTGGTGGCAAGGGTGGGAAGGAGAACTCAGGATGATATACCTTCTTGTCTGTAGGTTTTGTTTCTCCGGAAAGTTTTTCAGCTTTTTTTTCTTGAGCATTTCCAAGCACTGGAGGAAGGTCTGGGAGTCCTGGAAGAGACGGCAGAGGTGGAAGCAGCGGCAATGGCGGCAGTTTTGGTAGTCCAGGAAGTGGAGAAAGATCAGGCGTTGTTGGGTCCTGGAGTGGAGGAGGAAATAATGAAGGGTTTTCAGATGGGGGAGCTGAGGTTTTCTTGGAGTTCAGTTCTTCAGAATTTTCCAGGCTTGGTTTTTGGTTGCATAGGTTTGGTTGTTTCAGGGGCTTGAAGGTGAAAAATCCTGCCGAGAATATGTGAATTCCTGGCTTTTTTGCCTTCAGATGAAGTGAAGACGAAGTTGCTGTCGATGCCACAGCACAATATGGCTCGCTGCTGCTGATCAATTTCACAGAACATCTCTTGATTCTCCTGACATGTTTGCTAACTGAGAAAGGCAGATGAACCTTGAACTCTCCATGCTCATCTGTTTTCACTTCTTGCCGAAAACTTGGTTTCGAAAACTCATCTCTGCACTCAACAGCGACAGAAGCCCCTGGAAACAAAATCACATCACAATTTCTGCTCACAAGAACAAAAATAGAAACTATAACAATTATTAGAAGATTAAAACAAAACTTGGTGAATTGAAACCTGTAATGAAGTGGCTAGACTTGGGGAAATCCTCCTGGAAACATGTGTCACAATACACAGTGCCAACAACAACAGCAGATGGATGCTTCTTCTCATGATCATGGCTGGCCTCTAGATTACCAATTATGAAACTAAGAAAGAATATTAAGTAAAACCAAGACATCTTCAAACCTCTCACAACCCCAAATAAAACTCTCCCAACTCTTAGATAGATTGAGCATGCAAGTTTCCTTGTATAAATAGCGTAAGCTTGTCTCTATCCTGTGATACAAATAAATATTGCCCTTTGTTTTGTCCTGTATAATGAACCGAAAATTAAGCTTATCATCAAGCTGTTTTCATAGCCAGTCAGATTGAAGGGCTCTTTAAGTTACTCATGCAAAAACCAGTCAACTGTAAAACTAGCTAGTAACCGTGAGTGTAGGTTTACTCGCTAATGCTATCACCAAACAGCTCAAAAGGAACTGAAAGGTAAAATCCAGAGACTCAAATAACTTATAAATTATTATGCCTTTTCTGGTTTTGTTTTTAGTTTACATTTATTGAGTTTTGTTTCTTCTTGGTGTACAATTAGCAGTGGTGATAGTTGGGTCCCCGTTGGTTCACGAGACAAGTATAGCTAGCCACAAATTTCATGTGTCTCTAAGGACTACGACTGATGATATAGCAACAATTTTGAGAATATTTTTGTTCCCTTGCTTGCTGAGCTTTTGTTGTTTACTTTGGACTAAATGGGATGGGAGGTATTTTTTGGTTTCTCATCATTCTAATTTCTAACAAACAGTTTATTAAGATTCTAAAAATATAGAAAGTTATGTGCAATATTATTCTAAGAACACTAATTAGTTGTTAATCATTGCAAAACAATTCAAATTTAAAGCATTTGATCTTTCCTTTTCTTTCTCGGTGTTCTAATGCGCCCTCAATCAAATTGGGAACTGAAGTCTCAAATAGAATTTCGGGACAATATATTTTTTTATACAGCTAGAAAGATTGAACAAAACCTCATGATTTAATTCCTTCTATAAATTATTACACTCGGTCAAGATTTCACTTTCTTTCTTTTCTTTAGGTATTCTACAATTATAAGGGGGTTTGACCTCAGGTTAAAGGTGCGCTTACAAAGGGGGCGCTTGCCAAAATGCGCAAGATTTCACTCTCTTTCTACTTGATGATCTTTCACATTGTCATCACACAATATAGAATATAATATGGTCTAAAGATATGCCTTTAAAAGGATATTATTTAACAACAAAAGTTTACCATTTATTTTCTAATACATTCTTTAATTATCAAAACCTCTCAAAATATTTATAATATTTAAAAACCCCATCGTTATCATTGTAATAATAGGGATACAACAATATTTTTATTTTAAAAATCAACAATTGCATTTGTACAATATCAAACAATAATAATACGTCATGTAAATAATAACATTAGCATTATATAATATAATTCTAAATAATTAAATAATATTGAATAAATAATAAACTTATATTAAACTATAATTAATAATTTTTCTCTATTTATTAGTTAACATGACAATATGCATTTTAATAAAAGTATAAAAATTTATATTAAATAATTGTTTGATAGGTATAATAATATACTGTTTACATAATATATTTTACTGTTTAATATTATATAGATGCAATTGTTAACCTTTTAAACACAAAGACTTTTTATACTCCTTTCAAGTTAATTTATGTTATTACATTTATAACTGTAAAATTTTGTGTGTGCCGATATTATCAAATATTATGGAGTTTTTGATAGTTAATGAATCTAATAGAGGTAAATAACATTTACTGTTTAATAACAACATTAAAAGTAGATAGACAACGAGAAGAAAATTAACATAACAGTCAATTATTTGAAAAAAGAAATTACATCTTTATTTCATTTGAGTCAATGAAATTTTTGACAACTAGTATTATAGTGAAAATATATAAAAAAAACAAAAGTTTAGATAATCAAGTAAGTGAGAAATATAAATTTATCTTTAACCATGAAAGGGAATTCGAACTTTAATCCATAAATTGAGAGTTAAAATTATTTGTCACTCGGTCAAGAAATAGTAAACTTCTATATCACTTATTGTTAAAAATTAAAAAAATAAATATAAAATTTAAAGCTTTTTGATCGAAGATGATATGTGAGTTTTATATTTAGGAAACGATAGACATGATCCTTTAAATTTAATATCTTTCATTATTATTCTAATTCACCTATAATCCAATATCCTATGTCATCTAATTCTTCAATTTTCTTTAATGATTTTAAGAATAAAAGAAGAAAGAAATAACATCAAATTAAATATTTGTTGAAAGGTCACACAAGGGCAAAGTTATGAGAAGATACCAGAAGGCATCAAATGAAATGCATTCATTTATCACAATTTGATCATCCCTTCAAAAGAGTTTGTGTTTTCTCGATCCTCTTCACAATATTTTTGTTTATCCGTTGGGGGAAAACAAACATGACCGTGGAACCAACCAATGGAATTGACTGAATTAATAAATTTTCGTCCCCTTATTATTAAAGGGCAATATTCATTATATAGTTCGTATTTATCCATACCTTACTAGATTGATGCACTTGTCCTCAATGCACCGAATGAGTTTCACAAATCCAAATCCAACAACGTTTTTTTATTTTTTAAAAATTTCATGTTCGGTTAGCATTTTTAATTGTAACGACCGAATTTCCCAATGTGTGATATTTTTTTGTACAGATATTGTTTTTTTTTTTTTTCGTTTTTCTGTTTGCAGAAAAGAGTAATGTACCTTCAAAATATAACAAAAGTGACAATCAAATCCTCATCTTTTCTTTTTATTAAAAATAAATAAATAATATCTTCACTTTCTTTCATTATCTCTTTTGTTAAAATTATAATAGATTATTATTAATCTTATTAAATGACTCATTTATTCTTATCGTTAGTTGACCATCAATTGATTGATGTTATTATCAATTGATAATTCAATTGATTGATGTTATTATCAATTGATAATTAAATAATAGTAGATTAATAATTGATTGTGTATTGTCTGTTTGTTGACCGATGTTAATTAGCTATGATTAGTATTGGTTAACTATTAATTGACACTATATTGACTCCTCGTATATATTATTAAACTCTAAATTTTATAATTTATATGATGGTTAGATTATTTTTACTGATAGAGCATTGGAGAAATTCTAAAATTAACAACAAAGTGGGGGCCCTATAGTGTGATCATCAAATGATCTTTCCATTAATTTTCAAACTCTATTAACAAAACAATTAATACATCATAGGGATCACGAAAATTGAAGCCCGGTGGTGTCCATGGTGCACCAATATATTACCCATAAATGATCAATCAACATTAGTTAATAGATCAACACTACTTTAAAATTGTTAACCGATTGGTTAACGTTAGTCAATAATAGATCAATTGAAGGGCAAATAAGTTAATTAACAAGACCAACGACGTCAATTATAATTTTAATTAAAAAAAATTAACAAAAGGAGTACAAATGTCATTTATTTTAAAGGTCCATTGATCATTTTCCCGTTTTATTGTATATTGCTTCGTACTTAATAAAATATTTTTTACTTGCATAATTTCATAAATGATTTAATGAGTAACATTTTTTACTAGTTATATATTATTAGCGTATGTGCTTATGTGCCATCCCTATTTGTATAAATATTTATTTGATAATATTTATACAATGTATTTTTTTTATTAAATCGTTAATATCCTTAATTAAATGATATTAATGCTTGTAATGTTACAGACATTATATGATTTGAAGGAGTTCAGATCTGGTCTAAAAAAGTTTAAATCTGGACTAAGAGTTAGTAATGCTGAAAGTTATAAATGCTAAGAGCTAGCAGTGCTAAGAGTTAGCAAATTATAAGAGTCAGTGAAATATAAAGAGTTAGAACATTGTTTGTAATAGAACAAAGACACGAAGGTATACTAATAATGATATAGTTCAAAGAGTTAGAATTAAGATGCTGAGAAATGTCATTATATAAGTGTGTTCTCAAATACAATGTTCCTGATTTATTTTCACAAATGTTGGTCTATTGGTGAATTCTTTTTTATATAAATCAGTGTCTGTTTATATCTATAGGGTATATATAGTTATTCTTTACTAACCATAAGCTTAAAGCTCGTATAAGCATATGGGTATTCAGTTAGGACTGAGTACTGGATAGACTCACAAGGACCCCAATAGATATCTTATAAAATCGTCAATGGTAGGTCCTTTCGAGTTGAATGATATTCGTGGTCCTTTGATCTGAGCTCCATTGTGGGCTTGTGGGTGATCCACCATACTTTGATTCCACGGATGTCAAAGACCTTTCATAGTCTCACCGTTACGTATTGTTAGGTATGGTTTGATACTCATAGAGTCCGGTGTGCATAGATACAAAATCTGTCAGCTCACATAGGTGGGTTGTATACCCGATGCTCTGAGATTGTATTTCAAGAAGTCTTATGACTATAAGCAATAAACCCGAAAAAAGAGTTTCTCACAGGGTTGAACAGTATAACAAAAGAGTTTGCATATATTGTTTATTGAGATATGAATCTTGAGGTAACTTCATGGATGAGCACATAGAGATTTAATGGTGCAGTTCTGTATCCCCGCACATCCATGGTATAGATGAGGGAAAGATTATACATATGTGCTTTGACATCAAATTGTATGGTCTAATGAGTTAATTTGTAATATTCGTGACGTGTGCATGAGGCATCGATCACAGAATCACGGAATAATTCTATTTGATGAATCGGGCGTAAACTTAGGGAGCCTCATAATATGAAGTGTACTCATTATACACTGAGGCAACGTACTGGATTGAATAATGTAATCTAATAAAATCTAACAAAGCTAAATATTTGTTTCAGGAACCCTAGATGCGAATGTATTAATACTAAGTGTTAAGTAAATTAATTAGTTAACAATTACTGTTAACCAATTAAATAATGACACATGATGTATAATAAACCTTCTAATAAATTAACTCGAGTGTATTAATGAGATTTACCTTGGGTTAAATAAAGACTTAAAGATAATATCACTAAATTGATTATTTATTTATTAAATAATTAATATATATCTATTTAATTGTTAAATAAATAATTAATTTAATTATAATTAATTTAATATTTTAATTATTTAATAGTTAAATAAATATTAATCTAATCTAAATTAATAAGTTAATTAAGATTGGGTTAATCTAAAATATCTAACAAAACTTAATAGTTAAGTCTCCTTTAACTTTATTAAGGTTAATAGTTTACCTTAATTTGATTAAATTTAAACTATAATTAAATGAATCAAATATTATAATATATAAAATCTAACTCATTACACGTACATTGTATGTGTGTGGCCGACCATTATATTTAAGAGAGAGAGAGAAAGAAGCTCATTTTGTTTTTTGCTTCTAAGCGTTAGAAACAAAAGAAACGAAAACCCTTTTTTATGTTCTCCATTTCTTTAAACAAGCTGGCTAAATTACAAAGTAATTAGTCAAATGTTGCTATTGTTCTGTTGAATTAGAAGAAAAATATAAATTCCTTTGTATTTGGATAAATAGCTTAAGAATTTGGCTTTGATTAATTGTTACTCAAGTGATTTGAAGAGTTAAATCAAGTTAGATTCAAGCTGTTGTTTAGCTAATTAAATCAATCCTGTTAATTACTAAAATTGTCTCCGAATTGCATTTCAAGCAAATTTTTGATTTATTAATTTAAAAACTTTAAAGATAATGAATTTCAATGAATGTTTTAATTTAATTAAAAAATATAAATTGTGTTTATAATATGTTTTAATATTTTTGTTGCATATTTAATACATATATATGTATATATATATGTGTATATGTATGTATGTATGTGATGTTATATATGCTTAAATAAACACAATATTATATGTATACACTATAAAATAATTGACACTTTCAGATCCTTCATTTATTTTTTGTATTCTTATTTTTCTTTAATTTGCAATGATCTAATAACACAATTTTCATAGAATTGTGTGGTTGAAATTTCATTTTATTTCTTTTTTTAATTAACTCACTCTTTTTTTTAATGAATCTAAACTAATTTAAACTTACCATTTTGATATAAGAAAATTCTTCAAATAATATTTAAAAAAACCAAAAAGAAGTCTATTTCTTTAGATATACTATATGCCAATTGAAAAAATATCTCTTTGTTTTCTTTACTTGATCAGCCTCTTTTTTTTTTTTTTTTTTTTTCAAAAAACGTTGACAATAGCTAAGGGTGACTCTATTGGAGAAACAAAGTTATGGTGCTACTTAAAAACTAAAATCATGATGATACTCCTAAAATTTGGCCTAAGAAACTTACACCCCCTTATTTTAAAAATCATCTTAAACATTTTTCTCTTTTAAAAATAATTGAAAAGTTGGTTGTTAGTAAGAATAATATAGTGTTTTTTTTTGTATTAAGAGGACTCATGGCATAAAATTATTAATTTATTATGTATATTTAATTAAAAAATATAAAACAATTGAAAATCAAATAAAAAACAAAAAGTAATAGTCAACCACTATAGTAGTGGCTATTATCGATGCTGGTCAATCGACAAATTAAGTCAATCTTGACACCATTGAATTTTAAATCTTGTAATATATACGCTGGTATGACTATTTGTTGTTAAAGGAGTAGCGAAAAAAGGCAAATTAATGAATCAACATTGGCAAGACAACATATTATGAAGACTCGACACTGTCAATATATAAATACTCTGGCAGTGATTCATATAGCGGTGATAGCCACTGTAACACCACTTTTGTGACGATTGCCTATTACTTTTTTTTAACTTTATTTATTTATTATTTTATAAGTTTTTTTAAGTAAAACATGAAAATAAGCCAATAATATTATGCCATGTGATCTTTTCCTTTATTTTATTACATTTAATTAATTACTTATGATTTTTTTAATTAAAAATATAAAATAGACTAATTATATAAAATATATAGCGCCACATTGTGAGTGATTTTAAACTTAGGATGCATGTATATAAGTTTGTGTCTATCATTCAAATATAGCATATGTATCATATATATATATATATAAATGCAGCGGACGAATAGAATACAAAATTCTTAATGATACTAATAAACTTTTACATGTTATCTCATAAATGTAAATTACATCAAGATTGAGAAATAGTACCTTGTCAAACTTTGAGATTTGGTTGAACAGGAGTTCTCGCCTTAAAGTAACCGTTCAAAATTCTAGTTTTTCAACACTGTAGGCTTGGGAAAGTTAGATTAGCAACTTTTTCAATAAAAAATTCAAATACCTTATAGTATGTGTGATCAAAATAGAAGAGAAAAAAATGAAAAGAATATGTTTTTTTGCTCTCAAGAGCAATATATTGCTCAATTTTGTAGGGTGAAAATTGGCCAATGAATTAGTAGGAATGATAGAGAGAATTAAAAGGCTAATTGTTAGAAAATTCTCTCAAGAGCAATATGTTGCTCAAATATTCAATTCTCTCTATCATTCATATTAATTCATTGGCCAATTTTCACCCTACAAATTTGAGCAACATATTGCTCTTTTAATTATTAATTATTTTTTTATCCATTATCTCACATAATGGCATTCATTATAATAGTCAATATTTGTCATTAGTAATTTGTTTATCATTGTTTACAATAAACAAAATAAAAACAAAATAAAATAGAAAATGATTTGAATGAACTTAGCCAAAATAAAAAAACTCTTTTTCATTTGCAAGTGACATTTATGGTATACTATTTACAAGTGCCACCTATTTACTTTTATTAAAATATTTAATCAATAATAAATAAATAATTTAATATTATTAAATCATGGTAGAAACACATGCAAATTTAAATAAAAAATAAATTATTTAACTTCAGTTAAATAATAATATCATATGTTATTATTATTTTATTTAATAAACATTTTAATGAATAAAACAATAATATTTTTTGTTCAACAAATAATAGTATTTTAGAAATTGCCAAGTCAAACAATAATTGGCTCACAATATGTCATATGTCAACATCTCATTGGTCAATAATTAATTGTTAATTAATTGATATACTTAACTCTTAAGTCTTGACACGTACACGACCAGAGGAAAATCGAAGTAAGTTTTTGGTTTGCTAAATTTTTTTGGATCGAACTATTCAATTCGATACGCTATCCCAGTACACAACAAGTACACTTGATATTGCAGGACTCTCTAGGTCCACTCACGACTTGTCAAACAGAACTATTCTGCAAGTTTGAGATCGATGATTTATGCACACATCACGAATATTACAAATCAAGGCAGTAAACAATACAAGTTGAGGTCATAACGCATACGTATAATCCTTCTGCCAATTATATCTTGAAAGAGCAGAGATATAGATCACTATCGTTAAATTCCTATATGCTCATCTGCGAACTTACTTCCTGACATGTATCTTAATAAACAATATATACAAATACTTTTACAATATTATTTAACCCTGTAAGAAACTCTTTTCTTAAGTTTGTTGCTTATGGCCATAAGACTTTTTAAGATACAGTCAGTAAGCATCTAGATATATAACTTATCCATGCGAGTTAACGGATTCCATATCTTTACACACCAGACTCCATAAGTATCGGATCATACCTAGCGACACCCAGCAGTCACATAGTGCAAGGTTTGTGACATGCGTGGAATCAAAGTATAATGGATCACTTATAAGCCCACTGTGGTACTTAAGTCAAAGGATCACGTATTCTACTCAACTTGAGAGAATCTTTCATTGACGGCTTCATGGGATGTCTATTGGGGTGCTTGTTAAGTTTGTTCAGTATTTAGTCCTTACTGAACACCTATATGCTATACGAACTTTCAGTAAATCTATGATTAACTAAGAACAACCATCTAAGTATAGTATACACTGATCTATTTAAAAGGATTCCACCGATAGACCTATATCGGTGAATTAAGATTAGGAATATATAATTTTAGAATAGACTTATATAATAACATTTCTTCGCACCTATTGCAACTCTGTTATTATTAATGTATTTTCAGGTGTTTGTACCGTTACAGATAAAGTTCTAACTTTTAAACTTCACTAATTATTATAAAATGTTAGCTCTTTAGTATTTATAATTTTTCAGTGATCCTAACTCTTAGCATTGATCTAAATTTTTTTAGACTAAATCTGAACTTTTTCAAATTATATAATGTTTGTAGCGTTACAAGTATTGAATCATTTAATAATTATAATTAGTGATTTAACAAATAATCTACCGTATAAATATTATAAAATAAAATATTTATACAACAATAAAATAATATGCGAGCACAAATCTCAACACATATATCACTAAAGTATGAATTCTATTTAAATTTGAAATTAACTACAGTTCAAAGAGCATAATTGTAATTATAAAAAAAAAGCATCTACTTTATCAAAAAGAATTTAATAAAGGAAGGTATTTCATTAATTTTTAAGATAGGGGGTGTAAGTGTTCTTTCGGCCAAATTTCGAAAGTAGTGTTGTCTTTTTTTTTTTTTATATATTGCACTTAAGACTTAAAAAATATATTGCAAACTCTTAAACTATCTGGCATATTAAGTAATTGCGTCCTTTTTTCTAATTAAAATGCCATAACAAGTACATAATAAAATAGCATGGGGTCTTGGTTGAGTCTCCCAAGGTCTCGCATCCCCACTTGGGTTTGACCCCCCTCCTCCCAGATGGTGCGAAAATGCTAAAAAATATTATAATTCCCTCATTCAAAAAATAAAAATAAAATAGTTATTAAATTTTTTTTATAGAATGACATTCATAACTATTCTACAAAAAGAATATATCATTTATTCATTGCTTTAAGAATTATAGTATTTTCTATCAATCTTTTTAAATCTTATGCCTTTTAAAATGTTGATAAGTTAATAAAAATTTAAATATTTTTAGTGTTTTATAACCAAGGTCCTGAATGGAGTTATAATCTAATCAAAATTTTAAGATTTTATTTGCTAATTTTTGTAGAAATTTATAGAGAAGAAAAAATATAGTTTGCATTCTCATTAATCAAAGTTTGAAACTATAAAAGAAAAAAGATTAAGAGATAAACTTAATAAAACTAAATTAAAATAAAAAAGATAAATCAAATAGAATTTGAGAAGTCAAATATAATCATTATATGAACTTATTTAAAAAGAAAAAATAAATCAATTTAAACTTAATTTTCTTTTTAAAAACCTTCTCACATACCTCAAAAAATGGATTAGAGAAGAAAGAGCTAGAGATAATAGAAAAACGGCATTTCTGAAAAGTATTAATGTTAAATAAAGTTAATTTACTAATTCATCATGAGTAATTAGGTAAAAGTAAAATAAAATGAAATCTCAGTCACAATCGGGAAATCTCACTCTCAATGATGTATAATCTTGCAGCAGATGATAAGCAACGACGTAAATAACGTAATTATATGATAACTTAAATTTAAAGGAAAATTTTCTAATGATCCTTCTGTTTTTAAGTAAAAATATATTTTAACTTGTTAGCACTTCTATAAATTTTATAAGCTAAACACATGATTTTTAAATATTTTACCTGCGAGGCATTTTTGTTCGTAAGTCATTTTAAATTTTAATTTAAAACACATTTTAAAATTAATTAAAATAAATAAATTTAAAATAATATAAATTAAAAATTAATAAAATTTATTAAAAATAATCAAAAAAATAATTAAAGATAAACAAAATGAGGCAAAAAAGAGCTGGAGAAAAGATTGAGGGCCGATCTTAATGGAGGGCCTCACAACACAAGGAGAGTGTAGAGAAGTTTGAGCTTTGTCTATTATTTTAATCTTTAATTTTATTATTAATGAGAATGATTTTGTTTATTTATTATCTTTTTAGTTAATAAAAATTTAAAAAAATATATATTTTTTTATTATAAAAAATTATAAATTTTAAATTAATGACTATTTTTAAATATTTTCTAAAATTTAATGCTATAATTTAACAAAATAATACCAAATAATAGTGTCACTCACTATAATATAAATAACATCAATTTTTTTAAATAACTGAATGTCTTAATAAAATGGTATGAAACTTAAGCACTCATCAATATACCATTTATAATGTTGTAGTCTCTTGAGTCTTAATCAATGCTTTAATGATATTTTAACATTATTGTTAAAAAGTTGGTGATTCAATAATTTTGGTTGGATAAGAATTGAGATGAATACTAAAGTGGAGAGTCACAAGAAGTTAAGAACGTGTGGGACACGAAAGGAGAAGTGAAACGGGACTTAAAAACACGAAGGAAACAAAGAAATCGCGAGAGCTTCTAGCGTCGCGGCGCTCAAAACAAAAGACCAGTGCTGCGGCGATGAGCGTAAGAAAAGCTAGCGCTGCAGCACCCAGGGATGAGCGCCGCAGCACCCAGATGGGTCAGGATGTCCGTTTTCGTTCACAATTTTACGTTTTGAGAAGTTTTGGACTTTCAAAATAAGTGAACTCTTACTCCAACAAGGAATATGGTTTGTAGGCACAAAATACACGTTATATAAACACTTGTAAACCCTTGTTTAAGATGAAGCATCTAAGGTTTCAAGATGTAACCATAAAAAAGAATAGAGAAGTTAGATAGACACTAAGTGCGTGATGCACTAGGGTGTAACCTTTGGGGGTGTTTTCTTCTTTAGGTTCTTTGAGTGAATAAAAGAGAAACACCATAGATCCTTTAGGCTTAGATGCTCGGGCTATTCTTATGTTTTTTTGTAAAAATCTCTTATGAAGAGATACTGAGAGGTCTTAGGGAGTCATAATGATCAAGGATAGATGCTTAGAGGTCTTTAAGGGAGATACTAATGGGTCTTATGGGATCATTGATGATGTAAGAAAATACTTAATGATCTATTTCAATAATAAGAAGTTGGATCATGGATCCTCCGTAAAGGTAGGTAATTTGAGCAAAATCACGTATATTTTGTGTCTTGTAATTGGTTTGTTTTCTTTATCTTTATTTGTGTGTTAATCTTATGTGTTCTTGTTTTTGGTATGAGTTATGATTTTTCACTGCGGATAGAGTAAAAAAGGGTATCAAAATTGTGGCTTATTTAATACCATTAAAGTATTCAATTGAAGTGCACGACTTAACATCTTAAATAAATTGGTATTAGAGTTAAGTTAAAATTTTAATCATAATTCTAATGGTAGAGATTAATATAATAATTATTAAAATATAAATAATTAAATTAGTATATAACTATAAAATAAAGAATTAAAATGTCATATTCCCTCGCCTTAATGTTGATAAATCTTGTGGGGATCTCTTTTCTGCGAAACGGACTAAATGTCCTAATGTTGATAAGAAATGAAGGGTTTGATTGTGAAAGAATTTGATGCTTTTTCCTTACTTATCTCGTGTAACCAAACGCCATCATTTTCTTCACGGGTGCTACAGGCATAATGCATGCATGTGATTTGGTTTAGAAGCATCTTTGAACGAGAGCTTTCCAAGCAAATTACTTTTTCATCAAGCAGACAGCGACCATTTTTTGGAATTTGGTTATCTTAATTTTAAGCACACAGCAACCGGTTATATGACTATCACAATTGATAGATACAAATCAATAGACAGCCAATCGTGGGCTAAAAGATCTTTGTAGTATTTCGTGAAATTGACGAGAACTTTTCTAAGGATCTTAAAGAAATAATTAGTTACTCAAGAAAGCATATATATATATATATATATATGGAAATAGATATTTATTTATTTATTAGTTTATTTGTGATAATAATGTAAGTACTTTCGTAAGTAATAATATTTATGTACAGTATGGTTCCTTAAAGAATTAGAATAGAAGTTAGGGACTTGAATGAAATTGTTTAAAAACCTTATGTGCTGCCGTTTTGGGAGAATCATTATTGCCAGAGATGTTTAAAATACCCAAAAGTCTTTCCCAATTCTATATAAGTCTTCAAGTTTCTCTTGTATTTTCGATATTTCCTTTTGAGTTCTAGAGAAACAGTGAGAGAGAAAGAGACACGAGTGCATGGTGTTTAAGGGTTTTAAGAGTTCTTGCTTTGTAAAAATTATGGCCTCGTAAATAATTTTGTATAATCGTGATTAATAGTGTAGAAATTTTTTTTAAGGAGAAGCTCAAAGTAAATGTAAATTCATTTTTGACCGAACTATTATAATCTCGTTTTGCGCGTGCATTTGATTTTGTTTTTTTATTAGTTTTACTATAAATTTTGGATTAACATTTTGCTAACAATTTAGCTGCATAAAACGAAGATAGAAATTATCCTGGACCGGAAATCAGCACTCCAATTAATATAGCAAAGATGTTAGTTTAACTTTACTTGGAGGTAGACACTTGATCCCGACTCTAATTAAGTCTTAAATAGTTTAATTTAAGTGAATTTTGGGAGGAGTATAATAAATTATACATATTTTTATATTAGTATGATATTATTTATTTGATTTTAAATTTTTATAATTTTATTTTTAAACTCTACTTAAAAAGCTTCGTACTAATAAAGACATTAACTCTTTATAAACTCATGGTCCATCTCATTTTTAGCTAATATGAGACTTTATTTATTTATTTTTAACAATTAATATAGCAAAAATGTTAGTTTAACTTTATTTGGAGGTAGACGCTTGATCCCGACTCTAATTGAGTCTTAAATAGTTTAATCTAAGTGAATCTTAAGAGGAGTTTAATAAATTATACATATTTTTATATTGGTATGATATTATTTATTTGATTTTAAGTTCTCATAATTTTATTTTTAAACTCTACTTAAAAGGTCTCGTACCAATAAAAATATTAACTCTTTATAAACCCATGGTCCTTCTCATTTTTAACTAATGTGGGACTTAGTTTATTTTTTCTTAACAATCCTCTTATCGAACAAAAAACCACTCACCCTCATCTCAAACGATATTTTTTCTGCTGCCCTAACAATCTATTACTCATATTTATTACATTGACCGCTTACGCTTTATATGAAGCACTAGAGTACCGCATATTGTTAAAAGCCCGCTTTATCAAGTTAACTTTATATCACTGTGTTAGCTGTACATGTCTTTCGTGAAGCTCGAAGCACAATAGTACCTGTCTATAGAGCACAACATGGATTCATCGCAAACAATGGGAATGCTAAGCTCATCATCTTCTTGTTCGACACCGAAGATTTTTATAACATAGTAATTTAGGGCATGACTCTGATACCACTGTCAGGAGTTTAATAAATTATACACATCTTTACATTGGTATAATAATGTTCACTTTGTACTTAATTTCTTATGATTTTATTCTTGAACTCTATCCAAAAAATTTCATACTAATAATGATATAATTAATTTCTTATAAACCAACAATCCTCTCTATTTTTAACCTGAGACTTTATTTATTTTTTCTTAACAAATTCCTGGCATTGTAATGTATTCTAACTAAATTTTTATTTATTCTTAATATCATTACTAGAATAAGAGTGCTAATATCAATTGTTATGGTGTACGTCGTTATTTTTAAATTAATCACGTTTTTTTTTTAAGTTTTGGTAATTATATTATGCTAATAGAATTGTAATAAATATAATATAAAAATAATAAAAATATGATTGATTTAAATATAATACCTGATATTATTGTAGCTGAGGCTGGGACTTACTGTAGGATACAAGATACGTGTCTCCTGCACTTGGGCTCATGTACAAAACAACATTGAGGCAGGAAGTCGTTTGTGTTTTAGTTTGAACCGAGGTCAACCCAACTTCGAGGCCTAGAATACTTGAGTTCGGAGTCTCTGGAATTTGTTTTGTCTGTAAAGCATATAAGTAATTGGAACTAAATTTGAAGTTTTGGTTACAATATGGGAAGGAATAAGATATCGATTTGGGCGTAAATCCAAGTTTTGGGTTGTAAACACGAGTAAGCAAAAACTACATTAAAATTTGCGATGCGAAGGTTTGATATCAATATAGATTGTAAATCTTAGTTTTAGGTTGTGTTTTAGTACAAAAATAAATAAACAAAAGTTTTAAAAGCGAAGTTTCGAATTGTGAATTGCTTATTTTCATAAGTTTATTTTTAAATTAACGAGTTGAATTTATTTTTTTTAATAAAAATAATAACTGAATTTTGAAAGAAATTTAGTTGGATTGATCCACTTTAATGTATCGAATTTGTCAAGAATCTTGCAATTGGAGAAGAAGTTAGGGTGTGCAAATTTTTTTTAGAGATGACACTCTAATACTTACGCTAAAGATAATCGAAAAAATATGAAAAGTATTGGTCTTATATGTATTTGTACTGTATTACAGGTGAATATATATTTTAAATAATTTAAATATTACATGTCTCACATGTAATATAACAGAAATATAATTAACATTAAAATAATTTTATTATACTAATGAGATTAAAAAACTAACACTCAAAGTGTGCTTTAGACAATTTTAATTGAAAATGTAATGATTTCCTTAAATTAAAATGATAGTTTTTTTTAAAAAAATTATTTAAAGTAATTCTTATTTTTAATATATTACTGTGTCTCAAATATAAGGTTAACTCTTAATTTTTCATAAACAAAAATAATAATTCATTTTCGATTGTATATTTTTTTCTCTCAACTGTAATGTAAATATAAGTAAAATTGTCTTTTATTTAACAAATTAAAAGTGGCTTGATAACCACTTGGTTAAGGATGACAAAAAAAATTAAATTACCTTGTCATGTTTCAATTTTTTTGGCTTGATGGTAAAATTTAGAAGCAATTGATGGTAATATTTTACGCAACCTTTTGCTTAATAAATTAAGGTTCAATAAAAAAACATTTAGTGTACAATATATAATGTAAAATAATATATAATAATAGCAAACATATTTCGATAAAGAATTTCAATTCACAGCCATAAGAAATACGTCATTTTTAAAAATTAATTTAATTTTTTTAAAAATATTTTATCTATCAATGTTTAAATTAATATTATATAAATTATTGATACAATTTGAGATATACACTAGATAGATAAAAGTGTCAAGTCTCACTTAGTATAATTTTAAATTTAACACTTAAACCTTAACTATTTCCCGAGGATCTTGGAATAAATGAGCGAATAATTAATTTAATTTAAGCAAAATAACAATTATTTTATTTAAATAGTAATTATATCTACTGATGTTCAATTTAGTACCTATACAAATTATTGACACAATTTGAGACATACACTAGGTAGATAAAAGTGTCAAGTCTCACTTGGTATAATTTTAAGTTTAACATTTAAACTTTAGCTACTACTCAAGAGACCCTAAAATAAATTCGTATTTTTTAAAAATTTCCCAGATCGAACAATTTGATTCGGTATGCTACCCATGTGCTCAACGCGTACACTTCATATAGTGAGACTCTCTAGATTTACACCCATTTTATCTCACGAAATATTTTCGTAAGTCCATAACAGATGCCCCCCCACACATTATGGATAATACAAAATGGCGAGTTAAACCATACAAGTTGAGGTTAATCTATATTCGTATAATCCTTCCATTATTAATATCCTGGAAGAATGGAGACATAAATCAACATCGTCAAGTCCCCTATTACTCAACCATAAACTTATTTCTTTTGATTCGTATTCTAATAAATAATATACGCAAATTCCTTTGCAATTGTGTATATTATTTATTTTGCGTATATTATTTATTTTGCGTATATTATTTACTCTACAGGAAACTCTTTCTCGGGTTAAATGAGTATGGTCACAAAACTTCCTAGAGTATAGCCTTAAAGCATCTAGATATTTAACTCACCTATATGAGCTGATGGATCCCATATCTACATACTGTGCACTCTGTAAGCATCAGACCATACCCAATGACACTCAGTGGTCAAACCATGAAAAGTTTCTGACATGTGTGAAACCTAAGTATGATGGATCACTCATAAATCCACCATGGTGCTCAGGTTTAGGGACCACGAATACTACTTAACTCGAGTAGACTCTCCACTGACGGATTTATGAGAAATCTATTGAAGGTCTTCATTGAGTCTAGTTCAGTATCTAGTCCTTACTAAATACATGTATATCTATACGAGTTTCCACTAAGCTCATGATTTGCTAAGATTAACCATATAGACTATCTAGATATAGATATATAATGATTTATATTAATTAGTTCTATTCGATAGACCTTGCATCAGTAAAAATAGATTACAAATATTTAATTTGAGAACATATTTACACAATGATATTTCTTAGCAATGCTTGCAATGATAAGGGTTCATTAAGTGTAATATTTTCATCTTTCAAACTTAATATTTGTACATAAAAATTAAGATTATTAGCTTTTGATGTATGTTATTATTTTTGTAGGTTTAGAGTCAATGAAACAAATAGAGTCGAAACTCTACAGTAATTTGCTATAGTATCTAGTGAACGGTAACTCATGAATAATATTTTGCTATAGTTACTTATGAACAGTATTTTGAAGACAAAAATTTATAAATAGAATGTCAAAAACCCTAATTGTGAGAGAAGAAAAATAGGTAAAAACTTAGAGAGAGAATTTTTAACACAAAAATTAAAGATTTAGGCCAAAGATTGAAGAACGAAGATTAAAATTCAAGTTTCAAATTAAGATTGAGCGAGAAGCACATCAAAGAGTCACTTTAATTAGTTTTTTTTCTCTTTTTTTTTTTTATCATTATGTTCTTATTTTTGTTGATCTTTATTACTTGGTTAGATACTTTTGATTTTGTGATGGACTAAATTATTCATTTAGAGTTAAACTATGTAAATCTAATATGAATTTGGCTTATGTTAATTTTTAGTTTATGAACTTGATATATTTAATTGATTGATCTTGTGTTTAATACTTTCATTATACCTTATCAATATTTTGAATGATTAAGGAACCACGATGAACTTGACAAAGGGATTTATGTGTTTAGCCTAGGGTAATTTATATTATGATCATAGGGTAACAATTATGAGTTCCATTTAGGATAGACATATACCTAGGTGGCATGTATGGTATAATTTAGACTTGATCTTAATGAATTACATTCTAATTTAATTACCAGACATATATGTGATTGTTAAAATGTGCAATATAGTAATTTGACCATCAACAGAAGCTTGTGATGAGATTGGTGTCTAAGCCAATCAATTAGTATTAAGGGATTAACTAAGTTGTTAATGAGTCCAATGAAATATTAGGGGACGAGTCAAAACTCTAAATTATCTTTATTTATGAATTCTATCATTTACTTTTGTTTAGTTTAATTGATAGAATAGATTAGTTAAATAAATTTTAAATTATGATTTTCTAAATAAAAATTAAGTATGTACAAATTTAGTACTTGATTTATAGAATTAGATCGCATAGTCCATGTGGGATCGATATATGGGCTTAAAATCCTATGTTATTGGATACGATAGCACGCTAGGTTATTAAATCACACATCAAGTTTTTTGGCGCTGTTGTCGGGGAGGCTAAACCTACTAATGTCACCTTACAATTTGTCGACCATTCACACACATATCCAAAGGGTATTATTAAAGATGTTTTGGTAAAGATTGACAATTTCATCTTTCCAATAGACTTCATAGTGTTGGATATGGAAAAGGATCGTGAGGTACCTATCATACTAGGAAGACCATTCTTAGCTACAGGAAGAATCCTTATTGATGTATAAAAAAAGGGAATTAACTATAAGGTGCAAAATGAAGAAGTAACATTCAATGTTTTCAAAGCCATGAGAGGGCCAAGTGAGGAAGAGGAATGTATAAGCATTGATGTTAGTGATAAGGAAGTACATGATATTTTCAACAAAAATAGCATTGAAGATTCTCTAGAAGATGCAATGGTAAATTGAGTTGAGGTAGAGAGAAGTGAAGTTCAAGAGTATATATAAGCCTTAAGCCTTTCTCCAAGATTTGACAGATTCAGGAGGAGAGCTCAACCTCTAGAAAGACTAGAAAGCTTGCAAACTCACATTAAGCATTCTATTGAAAAACTTGCTAAACTAAAATTAAAACCACTATCAAGTCACTTAAGCTATGCATTTCTTGGCGAATCTTCTACTTTACCAATTATAGTTTCAGCACAACTTGATGAATCACAGGTAGAAAAATTGTTGAGGGTCTTAAGAGATCATAAGAGAGCTATAGGATGGACAATTGCTGACATCAAGGGAATCAGTCCCTCTTTTTGCATGCATAAAATTTTGTTAGAGGAAGGGTACAAGGCTACAATTGAACAGTAAAGGCGCTTAAATCTAGTGATGAAAGATGTAGTCAAGAAAGAGATTATTAAGTGGCTATATGCAAGATTATATACCTTATTTCTAATAGCCTATGGGTAAATCAGGTGCAATATGTACCAAGGAAATGAGGGATCACTGTTGCGACAAATGAGAATAATGATTTAATCCTCACTAGGACTGTCACGGGTTGGAGAATATGTATGGACTACCAGAAGCTGAATAAAGCCACCAACAAAGATCATTTTTCTTTATCCTTCATCGATCAAATGCCGGATAAATTAGCAGGACATAATTATTATTGCTTCTTGGATGGATATTCAGGCTATAATCATATTGCAATTGCTCCTGAAGATAAAAAAAAGACTACGTTCACTTACCCATATGGTACATTTACCTTCCGGAGGATGCAATTCGGACTATGCAATGCTCAAGTTACTTTTCAGCGCTGTATAATGGCTATATTTTCAGATATTATAAAGCATTTCATGGAGGTATTTATGGATGAATTTTCTATTTTTGAGAATTCATTTGATCAATACCTTGATAATGTAGCATTTGTGCTCAAATGGTATGAAGATGCCAATATAGTGCTTAATTGAAAAAAGTGCCATTTTATGGTTAAAGAAGGTATAGTCTTAGGCTATAAAATATTTGCTCATGGTATTGAAGTTGATAAAGCAAAGATAGAAACCATCGAGAAGTTTCTACTACCGACTAATGTGAAAGAAGTGCGGAGCTTTCTTAGCTATGCCGAATTTTATCGAAGATTTATAAAAGATTTCTCCAAGATCTCTAAACCCTTATGCAACTTACTAGAGAAAGAAGTACAGTTTCATTTCGATGATTCATATCTTTAAGCTTTTGAACTGTTAAAGAAGAAGCTTACCACCTCGTCGATCATTATAGCTCCAGATTGGGACTTACCCTTTGAAGTTATGTGTGATGTAAGTGATTTTATTATGGGGGTTGTACTAGGACAACGCTGAGAGAAAGTGTTTCACATGATATACTATACAAGCAAGACTCTAAATGATGTGCAGTCTAATTACACCACCACGAAAAAAGAGCTTTTTGCAGTAGTCTTTTCTTTTGACAAGTCTGGGCTTACCTTACTAGAGTCAAGGTCACAGTCTTCACAGATCACTCAGCAATCAAGTACCTCATCAATATGAAAGATGCTAAGCAAGACTTATTTGATGGATTCTCCTATGACAAGAATTTGATTTAGAGATCAAAGATAGAAAAGTAGTTGAAAACTAAGTTGCAGATCATATCTCTCGTTTGGAAGTATCAAATCAACATCAAGAAAAGATCCAAATCAATGAAACCTTTTCAGATGAACAACTCCTTCCAACACAACATCACGAGATCCTTTGGTATGCTGATATTGTCAATCATTTAGTTTCTGTCCTAACACCTTTTAATTTAACTTTTCAGTAAAAGAAAAAGTTCCTTCATGATGCAAGATTCTATTTTTGGGATGAGCTATTCATTTGCAAATCATGTGCAGACCAAATCCTTCGAAGATGTGTCTCTACAGAAGAAACTCAAGACATCTTACACCATTGTCATGTATCCGGTTATGGGAGACATTTTACAGGCAACAAAATAGCAGCTAACGTACTTTAATCTGGTTTTTATTGACCCACATTATTTAAAGATGCATATTCTTTTATTGTAAGGTGTGATCGATGTCAACGAACATGGAACATCTCTAAAAGACATGAAATGCCATAACAGAACATTTTAAAAGTTAAAATCTTTGACGTTTGGGGAATAAACTTCATGGGACTGTTTCCACCATCTCACAACAACAAATATAAACTTGTAGTTGTGAATTACGTTTCAAAATAGGTAGAGGCAGTAGCATTACCAATAAATGAGACGAGGACAATGATTAAGTTCCTTTAAAAGAACATATTTATAAGATATAGAACACCGAGAGCAATTATAAGTGATGAAGACTCACACTTTTACAATAAATATTTTTCAACCCTTTTGCAAAAATACAGGGTCAAGCACAAGATTGCTACTACATATCATCCTCAAACGAACAGATAAGTTGAAGTCTCCAATTGACAAATAAAATAAACTTTGGAGAAAATGGTTAAGCCAAACCAAAAGGATTGAGCATTACACTTGGATGACGCTTTATGGGCGTATCGTACTTCTTATAAAACTTTAATTTGTAAGTCCTCATTTTGTTTGATCTTTGAAAAAGCATGTCACTTACCTTTGGAGTTGGAACACAAAGCATTTTGGGCCATTAAAACCCTCATCTTTGATCTCCAAGCCATAGGTGAGAAACGCTTACTTCAACTAAATGCCATAGATGAGTTTCGTCTACAAGCATATGAGAATGTTAAGCTTTACAAGAAAAAGACGAAATTGTGGCACGATAAGAAGATACTTTAGTGTTCATTTAAAAAAGGACAACTAGTGTTGCTCTGCAATTCACAGCTGAAGTTATTTCCTGGAAAGCTCAAATTCTGATGGTCTGACCTATTTTAAATCATCACAGCATACCCAATTGGAGCAGTTCCAAATAATCAAGCTTCATTTATAGTAAATGGCCAGCGCCTCAAGAATTATTATGGAGGATATATAGATTGGCAGAAGGTCAATGTCGATTTGATGGATCTCAAATAACTATAGGATCAATACGTCAAGACGAAAATGTTAAACCAAACACTTCTTAAGAGGCAATCCAAGTCTAGTATCCTTTGATTTTAATTTTTTTTAGTATTATTTTTTTTCTCTTTTTATTCAATTCATTTTTCTTTTCTTTTCTTTTCTGTCATGAGTATTATTTTTTTTAGGCTGCATATAAAAAGAATAAAAAAAGAGAGGCTTACGGGCGCCAGAACGCCTACTCATGAGAGTTATAGTGCTCGAAACATAGAGTCAGCGCCGCAGCGCTTGATAACTAGTGCTGCGGTGCTGGCACTTAGGCATAATCGTGCCTAGGTATGTGTAAGCACTGCGGCACTTACACAAGAGAAGTGTTATTACTTCTCCCCCATTTTTTTCTTCATATCTTCACCATTTTTCTCTCAAACACCACATAAACCCTAAAACCCATTCTCTCAATCCCACACTCCTATTCTTTATCTTAAACTCAAATTAAACACACCCATACACTACATTTAGACTAAAATTCATTACCCACTCAAATTACCACTACATTAGCACACATAATTCATCCAATCATCCACATTTATCACAACTCCCAATTACTTCTCACCATTAGCATTCACCACTCCAAGGTGCAAATTTCTATCTTTCCTAATTTCCTTTCTTGGTACTTCTCTTTATTATATAGTTGTCATTGCATAATTAGGGTGTTTATAGAGATACTATGATTATTAAGTATTGTTAATGATTTAAAAAAAAATTGAAAAAAAGTCCATGAATGCTTGTGAAAACATGTTCAAATTGGTGAGTTAATTGATGTTTAATGGGTTATACTTGAAGTTCTCCATTAGCAATTATAGCAACATATTAGGATGTTTGTGAAAACATATTCAAATTGGCGTGTTGATTGATGTTCAATGTTCAAATTGGTGCACTAATTATGTTTAATGTGCATATTGGTGAGTTGATTGTTGTTTAATAGGTAATTTTGAGCATAAAGCATATTATTCTTATTAGGATGTTTCTATGAAATATATATATATATATATATATATATATATATATATATATATTAGGCAAGTGGTTGATGGTGTAATATTACTACACTATTGTTACTTATATATAGGTAGTGATGACATATTCAAGTCATAAGTGGAGAGTGATATGTTGTAATGGGCATTGTTATTGTATGATGAAAGAATAGAAGTGTGCACAAGGGTACGGTAGTAATTTTGAGCAAAAAAAAGTGATATATTGCATATATATATGATTTGATATTGCAATGTCTAAAAGGCAGTTCGAAGTGATCATTATTGTTTTTACAGGTATTCAATGGCACCTAAGAAATTAAAGAAATCAATTGCATTATCTTTTGCAAGCTACGATACTAACAAATTTATTTTCAAAGAAGCCTAAGATTTTCTGAACAAAGCTTTGACATCATGGGAGGGGGGGCTATCCAAGAATCTCAAGAATTATTGCAGATAGAGGATAGGGACACTTATGTGTACAACCAAATGCTATAATTATTCCATTAGTTAGAGAATTCTATATTAATGAGAAAAAGCACACCTATGGGAAAGTTCAAATCAGGGGCAGAACTATTCACATCTACAATGAGGTCATCAATAGATACTTTGCAGTACCCAACATACAAAGAGAAACTATATGGAGCTTCACTGGAACCAAGAGTATGAAGTAGTCATCTGCTATTTGGCCACCCCAGATGCTCAAAGGACAATGTCTGAAAATCTTTTGGTCTTTTTTTTTACACGCTACATATGTAGAGAATTCAAAGTGTGGCACTATTTTATAGCTTCCAAGTTAATACCAGTCAATCACATAAGCACAGTAATAGCAAAGAGAGCTCTACTTCTGTATATCATTCTAACAGGGTAGACAATTGATATTAGTAAGGTGACTAGAGACATTCAACCTTGATCATCTAAAGCAAAGCATCTACTGCCCCTCACTAATTACAGCACTTTGCATTAAAGCTGGAGTCGAGTGGACATCATCAGAAGAAGTGCTTTCCCCAGCACATGTCTTGGACAACAGCAAAATTGCTATAATAGTTGATGGTCTAGCCCAAGACCTCGCTCCTCGACCAATTCCACCACAAAGACCAATAGCATAACTAACCATGCATCAAATACTGTTAAGATTAGAAAATGCCTTCACTGCACACCAACAGTGGAATGCATTATATGCAGCATATCAAGACCAAGTTTTATGCATTGCCCTAACATACTTAGGCACGGATACACATAACTTGCTAAACATTTCGGCCTATCCAACTCCTCAAGTTGTAGATGACTTAGGAGATGATGCAGAAGCAGAAGACGCAACAGTGAGTGAAGATAAAGACGGAGGGGACAACTAAAGCTTTATAAAAATAGGAAAGTGTTCTAATTTATTATTTTACTGCCGCCATAAGGATATGTCTTATTATAAATGTAAGGGGTAGGGGAAACACTTCTTAATTCTTAATTTTCTTCATGCTTTATTAGTTTATTATTTTCTTTAGAAACAGTTTATTTTCTTTCAGTGTCGGTTGTTTAGGTTGAAATAGTTTATAGTCGATGATGATAAATAGAGTGGGAGAAAAGCTATAAACTCTCTAGACTTATCTATTATCATGTTCATTTATATTGTAATCAGATTAATTATATTCAGCTTATAGTTGTTTACTTTAAACATCCATGCACTTTAGAGCTATTTAATATTCAGCAGTTGTAAGGTAGAATATACTTATTTACACAGAGAAGATAATCAAGGTCATCTAATATTTAGAACTTGTTTGATTAGCTTTCGAGGCAAAATCCTAGGACATATATAGTAAAGGATATAATTATAGGCTATGTTTGGATCGATTGAACATTTCTAACCAACCTTGAATATTTTTATCCTTAGTCACCCTTTTTGAACCTGATTGACTATATTCTTTTCAAACCCATTTTAGAATCCTATAACCAATTAATACTTGTATCCATCATAAATAACCTTAGCACTATGATACATAACATCTTGTTGTAAGGGTCATAAAGTGATTCAAAGTGTTAGGTAAAAAGAAGAGGCATCTATGGAATTGTTCTTATTCAGTTAGAAGAAAAAAAAAGCTTGATTCAATCAAAAATAAAAATAAAAAAATCCTAGAAATACAATAGAGAACAATAGAATTGTTGAAAGTTAGGTTCAAGGAAAATAAGTTTGAGGGAGTGGACTGAAAAAAGAAAGAACAAAAGTGATCCTTAGACAAAAGGGGTTATGGTTATAATGCGATTTGAACTTAATTTTTTTTTTATATTTTCACACCCTAACCTAAGCCTTTCACTACAAGCTAATTAAAGTCCTATTTGATCCCTTATTATATACTTGTTCTATATTAGTGGGGATTGCTATGAAAAATAAGTTTATGGAGAATTATTTTGGTCTTAATCTTTCTTTGAAAAATAAGATGTTCAAAAATACAATTAGTATGCAATTAAACAGCTTAACACACACTCACAAGTGAATGATTATAAGGTAGATATAAGCACGATGATTAAAGTATATAATGAGTATGAATACTAAGAGTTAGTAAAATCTAAAGAGTTAGAACTTTGTCTAAAATGGGATAAAAACCTAAGAATATATTAATAATGACATAGTTGCAATGTGTTGCAAATGGTACTAAGAAATGTTGTTATGCAAATATATTCTTAAATTTATTGTTCCTGATCTACCTTCACTAATGCGGGTCTGTTAGTGAAGATCTTAATATATAGATCAATGTATGTCTATATCTGAATAGTCCAGATGGTTAGTCTTAGCAGACCATGAGTTTGTTGGAAACTCGTATAGAGATACAAGTATTCAGTAAGGACTGAATATTGAACAGACTCACAAAGATCTCCAATAGACATCCCATAAAGCCGTCAGTAGAGGATCTTTCGAGTTGAGTAGTATTTGTGGTCTTTAGACCTGAGTGCCACGCTGGACTTGTTAGTGATCCATCATACTTTGGTTCCACACATGTTAGATACTTTTCATGGTCTGACCGCTGGGTGTCGCTGGGTATGGTCCGATGCTAATGGAGTTCAGTGTGTACAGATATGGGATCCATCAACTCAATTGGGTGAGTAAAATATCCTGCAACTCCAAGATTGTATTTCAGAAAGTCTTATGGCCATAAGCAGACATCCAAGAATTTCTTGGGAAAATAATATCGTAAAAGTGTTTACGGATATTATTTATTGAAATACTAATCTAGAGATAAGTTTATGGTTGAGCACATGGAGACTTGACGGTGTTGATCTATATCTCCGCTCTTCTAGGATATTTATGGTGGAAGAATTATACGAATATGTTATAACCTTAACTTGTATGGTCTAATGCGCCGTTTTGTAATATCTGTAACATGTGTGTGGGACATTGTTCACAGACGTGTGAAATAGTTTCATATGACAAATCGGCTATAGACCTAGAGAGTCTCACAATATGAAGTGTACTCATTGTGCACTGGGGCAACGAATTAGATTGAACAATTGATCCAACAATTTTCAGCAAAATGGAAAATGATTCAAGGTTCCTTTTATTATTCTCTTGTAAATAATTGAAGGTAAAATACATTATTGGTTTACAAGAGTTGTTAATCAATAAGAATTTGACAAGTGACATAATCTTGCTCCATAAATTATTTACCATGTATTTACCTATTTACCTTGCTTGGCAAATACATATATGGTAAATGTAAATGTTCAAAATATTTTTGAATTAATAATATTTTATATATTAATCAAATTATTATTATTATTAATTGGAATAAGTGGCAAATACTATTTACTAATGGAGAATGCATTTGTTATTAATAATAAGGAATGTTGACCACTTAGTAATTCTTAAATGATGCACTAAGGAAGTGGTAATACCACTTAACATTGATTAAATGCCATTTACTCTCTAGAAATTGATTTAAATGGTTGAATCAAATTGGTGAGTGAAAAATATGATAGATTAATGTTTGTAATGGCAAACATGGTTAAGTGGTGGTAGAGTACTAAGAGAAATCATTCTTTGCACTTAAGAAAGAATTGAAAGAGTTCAATTTGAGTAAGAGATAGAGTGAATTTCGTTCAAGGAAAAAGAAGAGAGAATTGAGAGCATTTCCTAAGTGTTTCTCTCAAAGTGTTGAGAGAAAATACAAAGACTTACCAAGGTTCAACATAAAGAGTTGTAAAGAACAAAAGAAATCTCTTATTTCTTCTCATCTCTTGGTAATAATCATTCATATACACAAATTGTTTTAAGTGTTAAAACAATCATTTGCTGGAAATTCAAGGCTGCCATTCTAGCTTCACAATCCCACCGGATTTAGTTGTGAACTAGAATTGTGCAAGGGAGCACTTCAAGGTGAGCTCAACAAATTGAAGCTTGGGGTTCTTGAAGAATTGTAAAGCTACCTTCATATCCGGGTAGGTTATTTATTTGTTATTCATCTTATATCATGCATGAAATATATATGAGATATATGTACTTGAATGATCATACATGCTTGAATATGTTACATATTGTATAATATGTATGAACACTTCCGTTGCATATTTAATTTAATTTTTAAAATTATATACATCTATACACATCACACACCATATCACAACAAGTGGTATCAGAGCAAGCTGATATGATGTTTGATGTTGAGATGTTGTAGTTGACATGTTGATGTTATATTGAGGAACAACATGATGATGTTTGATTTCAAACATGTTGATGTTTAGAATTGAACATGTTGATATTTTATGAATTCTTGAACATGTTAATGTTTATATGATATTTGATCATGTTTTAAATCGGATTATTTGGGTGCCGGAAAGAAAGAAAATATATTTTCGTGCACCGGACACAGTAACAGTGTCTAGCGCTGAGGCATTACTAATTATCGCTGCGGCGGCCACATACTGGAACCAGCGTCGAGGCGCTGGGTTATGGGCGTTGCAGCGCCAGATATTTTTTGGGCCAGAACTGCGACGACAGGATGTGAGCGCTGCAGTGCCAGCCCGCCTTTTTGTCCAGCGTCGCGGCGCTAGATTCTGGGCGCCGCGGCGCCGAGACTGTTGTTTATGAACGCCGCAGCGTTCATCACTGTTTCTAGAATTTTTTTTATTTATTTATCATGTTTTGACTTATTTTATTACTGTAATGTACTTAAATAATTGTCATAACATGATGTGATCATTAAAATACTCTGATAATCACAATAGGAGCCCTATTGGTGGGGGTTAGTTGTGATTGCGTATTTCTTTTTGTATAAATGATCTATATTATTCATTTGGATGAAATGAGTATGTAATAAAATCTCTCTTAATCAGATTGTAATATTTTTTCATTATGAGATAATGTTAAATATGATCCGTCTTATCAATACGGTATTAGACAAGTCACTTCGATTCTTTTTCAAGATCGCTAAAGTGTGAGGGATTAATCGGTGTGACATGGGCTATGCCGTTTAAACATTAGATGTGATAAATATATGTTAAAGTATTACCCTAGATCGTTAAATTGTGCGGTTAATAACAATAATAAATATTTAATGATTGATAAGTAAATCTGGAATACACTTATCTTAGATCGCTAAAGTGTGCGGATAAGATGTATTTAGGATTAAGTGTTAAGAGTTGCATGAGATGCAATTAATAAGAGTTGTCTACCTTTTGGGTTTACTAAGGCCTAGATCGCTATAGTGTGCGGCTGAAGTAAATGCCAAAGGGATCCACTTCTCACTATATAGTTTAAAGAATTCTTGAACTATCATTTTTTTGTTTGAGAGATTAAAGGGATTACGTAAAATAGTGGGAAGGCGTTTTTAGATTAAAAATTGTATAACTGTTATATCCATGATCTAAAACGTTATTTATTAGTGATTGAAATATTCCGTTAACATCTTTTTCTTTTGTCTTGTGAAGATCAAATGGCTTCAAACAACACTTTAGCTCGCATCATTGATGCGCACCAACTAAAAGGTGTAGAAAATTATGCTGATTGGCTTATGAATCTCAGAATAGTTCTAGATTCTGAAAAGCTTAGATATGTTATTGATCAACGTAAGCCACAAGCTATTTCTGATAATGCTTCCCCAGAAGAAAAGGAGACATATCGAAAATGGTTGGATGACGATTTGAAAGTCAAATCGTACATTCTCGGGTCTATGTCTACGGAGCTCCATAGGGAGCATGTCCACATGGACAGTGCTGGGAGTATCATGCTCCACCTAAAAGAGTTATTTGGTGACCGACCTCAATTTGAAACATATAGGGTTGCCAAATCGCTTTTTCAAGCTAGACTACCTGAGGGCAGTCCAGTAAGTCCTCATGTCCTCAAAATAATTTCATACATTGAAAGGCTGGAGACCATGGATCTCATACTGAGCAATGGATTGGGGAATAGCTTGATTCTCCAATCACTTTCAAGGTCATTTGCACCGTTCATAATGAATTACAATATGCAAGGATTGACTCATACTTATGCTGAACTGCATAACATGCTAATAACTGCTCAGGAGGACATGAACAAATGGGGCTCGGTCCTCTATGTTCAGGGTGCTTCATCATCTACCCGAAGGACTTCTAAGAAGTCCAAAGGAAAGAATAAACGAAAAGTAATGCATGCATCTAGAATGGGTCCTCGAAAGCAATACATATCTAAGCATCCACGAAAAAACAAAGCAAGTGGAAAATATTTCCATTGCAGTGAGGATGGACATTGGAAGCGAAACTGCCCAAAGTACTTTGCCATGATTAAGAAGACACCATCAGGTATACACTTGCCTTTTATTGATATTTCCTTAGTATTTGATGCTAGCATTGGTTGGGTATTAGATACCGCTTGTCCTTTTCACATCTACAATATGTTGCAGGGTCTGAAGGAAGTTAGAAAGTTACAACCAGGAGAAGTACAGCTTCGTGTTGGAAATGGAGATTTCCTACAGGTCGAGGCTATTGGATGTTTCAATTGATACTTCCATGTAATAAAATTGTTGTATTGAATAATTGTTATTATGTGCCAAACATTATCCGGCAAATTATTTCAATTCCTGTATTGGACAATGAAGGATATCATATGCGTGTTAGGAATCGTTCCTTATGCTTGTATGATTTGGATAATGTTTTGTTAGCTGAATGTCAGTTGATAAATGAGCATTACATATTAGATACAACAGGAAATGTCATGAATGTACAAATGAATGCTAAAAATAGTGCGAGAACTTTAAATGATACAGAATTGTGACATATGAGATTAGGTCATATAGGGGTAAGACGCCTATCCCGTCTGGTTAAGGATGGTCGGATACCTGATCTGACCATAGAATCATATCCAGTTTGTGAATCTTGTATTCAAGGGAAAATGACCAAGGCTCTATTTATTGGTGTTGGACACCGTGCCACTGATTTATTGGAACTAATACATAGTGATGTATGTGGTCCAATGAATCACACTGCGATGGGTGGTTTTCGATACTTTGTTATCTTTATCGATGATCTATCACGATATGGATATGTTTTTCTTATCAAACACAAGTCTGAAACTTTTGAAAAGTTCAAAGAGTTTCGAAATGAAGTAGAGAAACAAGCTGGAATGTATATCAAATGCCTTAGATCAGATCGAGGGGGTGAATATATGAGCAGTGAATTTTTAGATTATTTAAAGGAGAATGGGATTCTCGCTCAATATAGTCCTCCAGGTACTCCACAACACAATGGTGTTTCGGAGAGGAGGAATCGAACTTTATTGGATATGGTTTGATCGATGATGAGCTTCACTGATCTCCCTAAATATCTATGGGGTATGCACTAGAAACTGCTGCTCATATATTGAATAGAGTTCCATCAAAAGCCATTTCATCCATTCCACATGAGATATGGACTGGAAGGAAACCAAGTCTTAAATATGTTAAGATTTGGGGTTGTCCTGCTTACGTAAAAGTTACGCAACAGGATAAACTTGTACCTAAAGGTTACAAGTATAGGTTTATTGGATATCCCAAGAATTCAATGGGATACCAATTCTATGATCCAGAAGAACGAAACGTGTTTGTGTCTCGTTATGCCACTTTTCTAGAGAAATAGTTTCTCATGAACCGTGGAGATTGTAGAAAGATTGAGTTAAATGAACTCAATCAGAATATAAATGAACCGACAATGAAACTTCAGGCACAATCAAGCAGAATACCTTTGACACACCCTCCACGTAAGTCAGAAAGGATATCAAGGCCACCTGAAAGGTATGGTTCCATATCTAAAGGTGCTCTTGATGTTTTCTTGATTCAAGAAAAGGATCCTTTAATTTATAGAGAGGCGATGTTGGACATCGATTCGGGAAAATGGCAAGAGGCCATGAAATCTGAAATTGACTCAATGCATCACAATCAAGTCTGGAACTTGGTTGACCTTCTTGAAGGAATTGTTCCTATCGGTTGTAAATGGATTTACAAGTGGAAGCGTGGGCTCAATGGGAAAGTGGAGACTTTCAAAGCCCGATTGGTGGCGAAAGGTTATACTCAACGATCTGGGATCGACTATGAGGAAACCTTCTCACCAGTAGCGATGCTTAAATCGATTCGGATTTTACTAGAAATTGCTGCATATTATGACTATGAAATTTGGCAAATGGATGTGAAAACAGCGTTCTTAAATGGATATCTTGAGGAAGAAATCTATATGGAATAACCCGAAGGTTTTACATTCAACCAAACTTCTGGTCTAGTATGTAAACTGAAGAAGTCTATCTATGGACTAAAGCAAGCTTCCCGAAGCTGGAATCTTCATTTTGATGAGGTAATTAGAGGGTCTAGTTTCATCAAGAACGAAGAAGAATCATGTGTGTATAAAAAGAGCAGTGGGAGTATGGTAGTCTTCTTGGTTCTCTATGTGGATAACATACTCATTATCGGAAATAATATTGGTATGTTGCAATCAGTCAAAAGTTACTTGAGTAAGAATTTCTCCATGAAAGATTTGGGAGAGGCTTCCTATATATTAGGTATAAAGCTTTATAGAGATAGAGCTAGGAGGCTTATAGGACTCTCCCAATCATCGTACATTGATAATGTCTTCAAAAGGTATAGTTTCAGTAACTATAAAATAGTTAACACACCTTTAGACACTGCGTTCATCTTTCGAGGAAAATGTGTCCTCAGAGTGAAGATGAAAAGGTTAGAATGTCTAGCATACCTTATGCATCAGCTGTGGGTAGTCTGACGTATGCCATGATGTGTACAAGACCTGATATCAGTATGGCTATAAGTGTTACAAGCCACTATCAGTTTGATCCAGGCGAAGGCCATTGGATGGCAGTGAAACATGTCCTTAAATATCTTAAGGGTACTAAGTACAAATTTTTGATTTATGAAGAAAATGACCTAGTGTTGAGAGGATACACAGATTTAGATTTTCAATCTGATCTAGATGCTAGAAAGTCTACATCTGGATATGTATTCATTCTCAATGATGCTGCAGTCAGTTGGAAGAGTAACAAACAGTCATCAACCGCTGATTCCACAACAGAGGCGGAATATATTGCAGCATAGAAGCAGCAAAAGAAGCAGTTTGGATACGCAAATTTATCGCTGAACTTGGAATAGTTCCAAGTTCAATGGATCCTATACCATTGTTCTGCGACAACAACGGAGCCATTGCACAAGCAAAAGAGCTAAGAGCACACCAAAAGTCTAAGCATATGGAAAGAAAATACCATGTTATAAGAGAAATCTTGGCTAGATGAGATGTAATAGTTCGTAGAGTAGACTCTAAGAATAATGTAGCGGACCTACTTACTAAAGCTTTAACTCCAAAAACATTTGCAAGACATGTGGAGTCAATGGGTATTAGATACCATCGTGAATGGCACTAAAGCAAGTGGGAGTTGTTGGGATTTGTGCTTACGTGCCATCCCTTTTATGTATAAATATTTGCTTTATGTTTACACATTTATGATTTCAATATATCACTAATTATTTTATTTATAAATATGGTAAGATGCTTGTAACGTTTTAGACATTGTATGATCTGAAAGAGTTCAGATCTGATCTAAAGGAGTTTAGATCAGAACTAAGAGTTAGTAAAATCTAAAGAGTTAGAACTTTGTCTGAAATGGGATAAAGACCTAAGAATATATTAATAATGACATAGTTGCAATGGGTTGCAAATGGTACTAAGAAATGTTGTTATGCAAATATGTTCTTAAATTTATTGTTCCTGATCTACCTTCACTAATGCGGGTCTGTTAGTGAAGATCTTAATATATAGATCAATGTATGTCTATATCTGAATAGTCCAGATGGTTAGTCTTAGCAGACCATGAGTTTAGTGGAAACTCGTATAGAGATACAAGTATTCAGTAAGGACTGAATATTGAACAGACTCACAAAGATCTCCAATAGACATCCCATAAAGCCGTCAGTAGAGGATCTTTCGAGTTGAGTAGTATTTGTGGTCTTTAGACCTGAGTGCCACGCTGGACTTGTTAGTGATCCATCATACTTTGGTTCCACACATGTTAGATACTTTTCATGGTCTGACCGCTGGGTGTCGCTGGGTATGGTCCGATGCTAATGGAGTTCAGTGTGTACAGATATGGGATCCATCAACTCAATTGGGTGAGTAAAATATCCTGCAACTCCAAGATTGTATTTCAGAAAGTCTTATGGCCATAAGCAGACATCCAAGAATTTCTTGGGAAAATAATATCGTAAAAGTGTTTACGGATATTATTTATTGAAATACTAATCTAGAGATAAGTTTATGGTTGAGCACATGGAGACTTGACGGTGTTGATCTATATCTCCGCTCTTCTAGGATATTTATGGTGGAAGAATTATACGAATATGTTATAACCTTAACTTGTATGGTCTAATGCGCCGTTTTGTAATATCTGTAACATGTGTGTGGGACATTGTTCACAGACGTGTGAAATAGTTTCATATGACAAATCGGCTATAGACCTAGAGAGTCTCACAATATGAAGTGTACTCATTGTGCACTGGGGCAACGAATTAGATTGAACAATTGATCCAACAATTTTCAGCAAAATGGAAAATGATTCAAGGTTCCTTTTATTATTCTCTTGTAAATAATTGAAGGTAAAATACATTATTGGTTTACAAGAGTTGTTAATCAATAAGAATTTGACAAGTGACATAATCTTGCTCCATAAATTATTTACCATGTATTTACCTATTTACCTTGCTTGGCAAATACATATATGGTAAATGTAAATGTTCAAAATATTTTTGAATTAATAATATTTTATATATTAATCAAATTATTATTATTATTAATTGGAATAAGTGGCAAATACTATTTACTAATGGAGAATGCATTTGTTATTAATAATAAGGAATGTTGACCACTTAGTAATTCTTAAATGATGCACTAAGGAAGTGGTAATACCACTTAACATTGATTAAATGCCATTTACTCTCTAGAAATTGATTTAAATGGTTGAATCAAATTGGTGAGTGAAAAATATGATAGATTAATGTTTGTAATGGCAAACATGGTTAAATGGTGGTGGAGCACTAAGAGAAATCATTCTTTGCACTTAAGAAAGAATTGAAAGTGTTCAATTTGAGTAAGAGATAGAGTGAATTTCGTTCAAGGAAAAAGAAGAGAGAATTGAGAGCATTTCCTAAATGTTTCTCTCAAAGTGTTGAGAGAAAATACAAAGGCTTACTAAGGTTCAACATAAAGAGTTGTAAAAAACAAAAGAAATCTCTTATTTCTTCTCATCTCTTGGTAATAATCATTCATATACACAAATTATTTTAAGTGTTAAAACAATCATTTGCTAAAAATTCAAGGCTGCCATTCTAGCTTTACAATCCCACCGGATTTAGTTGTAAACTAGAATTGAGCAAGAGAACACTTCAAGGTGAGCTCAACAAATTGAAGCTTGGAGTTCTTGAAGAATTGTAAAGCTACCTTCATATCCGGGTAGGTTATTTATTTGTTATTCATCTTATATCATGCATGAAATATATATGAGATATATGTACTTGAATGATCATACATGCTTGAATATGTTACATATTGTATAATATGTATGAACACTTCCGTTGCATATTTAATTTAATTTTTGAAATTATATACATCTATACACATCACACACCATATCACAACATGAGCATCGTGGCACTCAGCAGCCAGTGCCGCAGCACCCATCAACAAAGTAGAGATCCCTATCACTCGTGCCCAATACCGTGGTATTGAGCCCTCAGCATCGTAACGTCTATGAAGATGCTTAAATACTCCTCTCAACTCTCCTATTTAGGGTGGATTCGAAGATCCTTGTGCCTAGGGTTTCTCATAATAACAAAAATACTATTTTGAAGCAAAAATAGAGAGACTTAGCAAGGAGAAAAATGAAAGCAACGAATACATATTCAAGTCAAGAGATCAAAGTGAATTTATTGAACATTGAAGATTGAAGAATAAACTCTTGGGCAACAAGACAAGAGGAAGGAGAACAACTCAGGGCATCACTTGTGTTATTTTCTTCTTTAACTTTAAGAGATGATATTGTTCATGATATTTTCATATTTTTGCTTTGATATTCTTGTTGTAAACATGAGCCAAATACTTTTGATTTAGGGTTAGATGTTCTTGAAGCTAATATGTAATTGACTCTTTTAAACTCTTAGTTATAAACTTTTATCCCTTAATTGATTCAATCTATCTATGATTAATGCTTTCATTATACTTGATCACTATTTTGATTGTTTAGGAACCATGATAACTTTGACAAAATGATTTATGTGTTTGGCCTAGGGTAGTTTAATACATGATCATAAAGTAACATCTATGAGTTCCATTTAGGATAGACGTATACTTAGATGATATATATGGTTTGATTAGACTTATTCTTAATGAGTTGCATTTTATTCAAATTACCATAGACATATAGGTAATTATTAGGGTATGACATTGTCATTCGACTGTCGACAGAAGATTATGATGAAATCAGTGTCTAGCCAATTAATTGATATTAAGGGAATAACTAAAGGGTTAAAGAATTTAATAAAATTCTAGAGGATACGTCAAAACCCTAGATTACTTATCAAACTAGTGAATTTTATCTCAAAGTGTTTGTGATATTTAATTAGGTTTAATTCAATAATAGTAGTATAGTTAGCTAAACTCTATCTCAGATGTTAGTTTGGATAAAGGTAAAATAAATTAATTTTAGTAATCGATTAAAGAAATAGAAACAATAGTCTCTTTGGAATCAATAATCTAGACTTAGTCCTATATTACTTGGTATGAAAGCGTACACTTGTGCCAGGTTATTAAATCACACATCATGCAACTATTTATAACTATGCCATTGTAAGTATATTCCTAAGTCTTTATGTCACGCCCCAGACCCAACAGATCTGACACACGACATCACTTACATTCATTCAATAATACTTAAACATTCATTTTAATTTCTTTCAGAATTATAGCAATTGAATTATGACTGAGACAATTACTAAACCGGAGATACGCAGAGTTTTCTCAGAGATTAACATTCTACTACGTCACTAGTAGCAACTTTGTTACCGGAAGCCCAGAATATATTCATTGCAACTTCTTACTTAAAATCAATCCATTACTACACTTGGTGAAACTTAAACTAAATCCAACCACACACAATAAAATAATACATAAGTATTTATTCAACAGGGATAAATCAAATATTTTATCCCACGTGTCCCCAAATGAAACACTTAGCAACCTAACAACTTAGGGAACCCAAGGAACAGCAGAAGCCTTGCCAAATCCGCTAAGCACACATGTACCTTATTTACCTGAAATCACCATAAACTATAATGAGTATAAAACTCAGTAAGCATACTAGTTTTTCATATATCAAATACAAATACATATATGTACACAATGCATATGTATGATATGTTGTTATCAATCAAAATCATAATCTTATCAAATCACATATCATGTAAGCGCTTACACATTCTTTCAAAACATATTACAGGAATACCATCACTCAACTACTACTTAGTAGGACTTACACATCACATATCACATAATGAGCCAAATGTCACTCGTAGGTGACATACCGTATGAGAGGAATAGTACAAGTGAGGTCTTGAATAACACATATATAATGCTCATGCCCGAAGGTAAAAGCCAAACCCTCACCCTGATCATCGGTGAGTCCTCTCACATGCACCAATACGCCACCACACGAATGTGATAACTCACTCTTCCTTTAGGTACCAATAGGATCCTCCCTACATACGGAACACATAACATATACCTATCCCGAAGGAAAGGCCACACATAAAGGCTCTACAAATCACATAAGATGCCTACTAAGTCAACAGTGAGTTCAAGCATCCTCAAAACACAAAATCTTTCTCATGGACATATTGCACTTCAAAGCTTTCTTTGTCAAACACATTTCATTTTGAAAGCTCGCTTTCAAAAACACATGTATGTCCATGTTCAATGTCAATGCTCACATTCATAAACATATGTCTTTCACATTTCATATCAAATACACTTTGGCATAACATAAACATATTTTTAAGCACATTTACAAAATCATACATAGACAATTACTATGCTTATAGTGATTTCAGTAAAAGTCTAGTATACTTACCTCTTAACACTTTCAGCTACAAGGCTTAAATCTCCTTAACCTATCAATGGAGATTAATCCTTTCATAAGCCTCAAAATTCACACAAAATACTTTAAATAGCTTACAAAATTATACACAATGTATTTATCACATCAAATTGGTCTAAAAACTTGGTTTCTCAAAACCTGTCATTCTGACCACTTACACTTAACAAAAATTTCTAATACATCAAATGATGTCCAATTACTCCAAAATCAGAATATACCATCCTTGACTCATATATCCTTCTTATATATAAATATTATATCAAAATCCATACACAATCCATTCCATACACACCATTGAATCCAAACTACTAACCTGACAGGATCAAGATACTTACTGAACAGTATTCAATCTCCTAATTTTATAAAATCATATACTAACTCAAAAATTATAAAACTACCACATAATTACTCTTGACACATATCTCAGTCCATGATAAATATTTGGCTTTCAAATAACTGCCAAAAGTAGTTTCAAACTATTTTATTTCATAACTTTAAAAATCTCTTAATCAAATACTACAATGAGCTGATACACTTTAGAAATTCATAACACTTCAACCACATTGATCCAAATTCTCAATTCCGAGTATATCATATTAGACATATAAAATTATCATATTCCACAAATTCGTAATTTTTAAAGATCATTTAGCAGGTCAAAAATTATTTTCCACTGTATCATACTGTTTACACAGGAAATTTTCAGAATTCCAGGGTCATTTTGGTAAATTCACTAAAAATTCAATTTCCGAGATTTTCAGTCGATTCAAAGCCTCAGATGATCCTAAACATGTATAATTTCATATAATCCAAATTCAAAACCAGAATCGATTCACAATAATTTATAAAATTCTTAGATCAAGAGACTATCAATCAGAATTTTGTAATCCATCATGATTTATCAAACTATCTTATAAATCATCATCAATTCTCAAACTATCATACGAAATACACATCAAATCCTCAATTATACATATTTCCAGAAATCAAAACTTAAAGAAATTAACATAATTAACACCAATAAACTAAGAAATAATTGTGATATACCTCTTAAGATCCAAAAATTCCAATTTCTTCTTCTTCTTATCTTTCTCTCTCCTCTATTTCTCTCTTCTCTCTCTTAAAAGGGGTAGCTCGACCTAAATGAGAGAATTAGGGTTTTAAAAGTGTATTTTTATACTAAGTGGCTAATTTTTGGTATTTACGAATTCACCCCCAAAACTTTCAAAGTATAACAATTTGGTCCCTAAAATAATTCCAAAGTCTTGCAAATAAACCCAATACTAATAGTATATCCTTAACCTATAAAAACACTACTAATAACAATATATAAATCAAGGATCACCCACCAATAGCAATGTGATTGATTAGATTACATACATCACTATGTATAAGTTCTAATAAACCAGTGATATAATGTCCAACACCAATAAAAGAAAATTTGATTATCTTTCCTTGAATACATGATTTACAAACTGGATAAGGTTTTATGGTTAAATCATGTATTCGACTATCTTTAATCAGATGGGATAGACGTCTAACGCTTATATGACCCAATTTCATATGCACAATTTTATTTCATTCAAAGTTGCCGAACTACTTGCTGTGTTTACCTGTATATTCATGACATTTTGTGTTGTATTGAAAACATAATGACCATTAATTAACTTATAATCAGCTATCAAAATATTATGCATAGTATATAAACATAAGGAACGATTTCGTATATATGTATGATAACCTTCATTATCAAGTACAGGAAGAGATACTATTTGTCTTAAAATACAGGGTACAAAAAGACAGTTATACAACACTATAGTTTTATTACACGAGAGATGTAAATCAAAATGTCACATAGTCTCGACTTGAAGGAAATCTCTATTTTTAACATAAAGCTAAATCTCTTATGGCTACAATAGTCTAACTTTCATCAGACCCTGTAATATATTGCAAATTTGAGAAAGAGAAGCAATATCTAATACCCAATCAGAATTAGCATCATATGCTAAAGAAATTTCAATAATAGGTAAACATATACCTAAAGGATTCTTTTTTATTGAGGCAAAGTATCTCTGATAATTTTTCTTCCAGTGTCCTTCCTCACTACAGTGATAATATTTTCCTTTATCTTTCTTTTGTGGTTTAGATATAGGTCACATTTGAGGACCAATCTTGGGTGTCTGCCTCACTTTCTTTTCTTTTTTTTCCTTTAGGCTTTCCAAAAGCCATAGGAACAAAAGATGAAGCACCCTGAACAAATACGAATGATCTCACTTTGTTCATGTCCTCTTCTACTATCTTCAATATATTATGAAGTTCAACATAAAACGGGGTCATTCCCTATATTAAAATTCATTATGAACTATCTGAAAGACCCTGAAAGTGACTTGAGAATTAAACTATTTTCTAGATATTTGTTCACTGTAATTTTCATTGTCTCTAACTTCTTGATTATAGAAATCATATTGAGAACATAGGGACTAACTAGAGTGCCCTCAGAAAGACTACATTGAAAAAGGGATTTAACAACCTTATATGTCTCAACCTGAGGACGCTCATCAAACAGCTCCTTCAGATGAAGTATAATGCTAAAAGCATCACCCATATCAACATTCTCTCTCTGTAAAACTGTAGACATAGATGCAAGGATGTAAGATTTAACTTTTAAATCATTATCCAGCTATTTCTAATAAGTCACCATCTCCTATAGGATGGCTTCATTAGAAATTCCTCTTGGCATACGCTGATCTATTACATATCCAAGTTTTTCAGAATCGAGAACAATTCTCAAATTCATTAACCAGTCTACATGGTTTTCTACACCTTGAGGTTGGTTTACATCCAATATACGTGCTAACAGATTAGATAAAGTCATTTTATCTTCACAAGAAAAGATATTAGCAGAAAATAAATATTTTAATCTCTAATTTTCTTTTTAGATTAAGGACATAATTAAATTATACATTTTTAAATCTAAAACACCCTCCCACTGAATTATATAATCCCCTAAATCACTCAATAGGAAAAACAACAAATTTAAACTCTTTAAATTGTACAACATGAAGTAGATCAATTTGACATTTTACTTAGGCCACATGCTTTAGCAATATTGACCATTGTAAAATCTAAAAGGTAGACAAATCTTGTCAATTGTATTTTATGCAACTCTTATCACTGATCCTAAATACACTTTATCCTCACGCTTTAGCAATATTAGATAAATATTTTTTAAATTAACTTGTCAATAATTAAATATATATTATTGATATTACCCTTACGCTTTAGCAATATTAGGCAATATATTCACATATATTTGCTTCATCTCATGTTTAACTAGCATAGTCAAAATCACACAGACTAAAACCCTCACACTTAAGCAATATTGAAAAAGAACGATATAACCTGACTAATGCCGTATTGACAAGATGAATCAACGTGTAACATTATCTCATAATGGTACACATTTAAATTTGATTAAGAGATATTATTTAATTCTATCCCCATCTTATGAGCCTGTGATTCTTAATCACACATTTGTTTGTGTAAACACAACTAACCTCTACCAATAGGACTCCCATTGAGGTTACTAGTACAAACAAATGGCCCACAATATTTATCACATTTATAACAATTATAAATTGCCAAAAACAAACCTTAAATTTTTTTTGGAGTAATCTGTGTAATTAAATTATGCCACATACACTTTAAATATAAGCACACAACACAGTGCTCTAATACCAATTTTGTTGGTGTTGTGTGCTTTTGTACCATGCACATGTGAATATGTGCATTTTAAACAATTTAAATATTGCATGTCTCACATGCAATGCAACAGAAATATAATACACATTAAAATAATTTTATTACACTAATAAGATTAGAGAACTTACCATCGAAGCATATTTTAAACAATTCTAGTTGGGGACGTAATGGGCTTCCTCAAACTAAAATGGTAGCTTTTCTTTTTAGAATTATTTAAAGTAATTCTTATTTCTAATATATTACTATCTCTCAAATATAAGGTTAACTCTTAATCTTTCATAAACAAAAATAACAATTTATTTTTGATTGTATTTTCTCTGTCTCGACTACCATGTAAATATAGGCAAAGTTGCCTTTCCTTTAACAAATTAAAAGGGAATTGATAGCCATTTGGCCAAGCATGACAAGGCAATTAAATTGCCTTGTCATGCATTAATTTCTTTGACCATTTTGATGGCTAAATTTAGAAGCAATGAGTGGTAATGCTTTATGCCACCTCTTGCTTAATAAATTAAGGTCCACTGAAAAAATGTTTAGTGTACAATATATAATTTAAAATAATATATAATAATGGCAAACATATTTTAAGAAATTTTTTTAATTTACTAGCTATATGAAACACGCTACTTTTAAAAATTAATTTAATTTTTTAATATTTTATTTATTAATACTTAAATTAGTATCCATATAATTTATTGGCACAATTTAAGATATATACTAGATAGATAAAAGTGTTTAATTTTACTTGGTATAATTTTAGATTTAACACTGAAACTTTAACTATTTCCTGAAAGACCCTGGAATAAATAAGTTAATAATTAATTTAATTTAAATAAAATAATAATTATTTTATTAAATGATAATTATATCTACCAATGCTCAATTTAGTACCCATACAAATTATTGGCACAAGTTTAGACATATATTAAGTAGACAAAAGTGTCAAGTCTCACTTAGTACAATTTTAAGTTTGACATTTAAACTTTAGCTACTTCTTGAGAGATCTTGAAATAAATTTATATTTTTTAAAAACTTTTCAGATCAAACAATGTGATCTGGTATGCTACCTACGTGCTCAACGCATACACTTCATATAATAAGACTCCCTAGGTTTACACCCATTTTATCTCACGAAATATTTTCGTAAGTCCATAACTGATACCCCCCCACACGTTATGAATAATACAAAATGACGAGTTAAACCATACAAGTTGAGGTTAATCCATATTTGTACAATCCTTCCATCATTAATATCCTGAAACAGTGAAGATATAAATCAATAGCGTCAAGTCCTCTATTACTTAGCCATAAACTCATCTGTTTTGATTCGTATTCCAATAAATAATATACGTAAATTCCTTTGCAATATTATTTACTCCATAGAAAACTCTTTTCTCGGTTAAATTCTTATGGTCACAAGACTTTTTAGAATACAACCTTAGAACATCTGGATATTTAACTCACTCATATGAGCTGATGGATCCCATATCTACACACACTGCACTCCATAAGCATCGGACCATATCCAGTGACACCCAACGGTTAGACCATAAAAGGACTTTGACATGTGTGAAATTTAAGTATGATGGATCACTCATAAGTCTACAGTGGTGCTTAGGTCTAGGGACCACGAATACTACTCAATTAGAGAAGACCCTCCATTGATAAATTTATAGGAAATCTGTTGGAGGTCTGCATTGAGTTTAGTTCAGCATCCAATCTTTACTAAATACATGTATATCTATATGAGCTTCTACTAAGCTCAGTGAAAATATATCATGAACATTTAATTTGGGAACATATTTACATAATGATATTTCTTAACAATGCTTGCAACTATTTACAACTATGTCATTGCAAGTATATTCCTACATCTTTGTCCTATTTCAGACAAGGTTCTAACTCTTTAAACCCGATTTTACCTTGTTTAGACTAATACAATGTCTGAAATGTTACAAGTATCTTACCTTAATAAAATAATTAGCGATTTACTGAAATATTTATTTATTAAATAAGTATGAAAATACAATATTCATACAAAATTGGGATAGCATATAAGTATAAATCCCAACAAAAAGAATAGAAAGACAATAAAAAGGGCGACAAAGAATAAAGATATATTTACTGAGTGTTTTAATGGCAAAGAAAGCTTAGAACTTTCTAAAAAGGTTTAGAGTATGTAATGTGTCCATTGGCTTAGCAATTTGGACCTCATTTATATGGTTATAATATGAGTTTAATACATAGTTGTAGAATTCTATTAGGATTAAAAAACATCAAGACTTTTCTTTCTTAGATTTATTTATTAAAGTTTTACCCAAATAAGGTTCGACTTTTTTTTTCATATAGAACTCATGCTGAGATTGTTAGTGTCGTATTGTAAAAGGAACTTTGAATCCGCGATTATTAATGGCAAGTCTAATTTAAGATGTTTGTGTATAATTAGGGTGGTTGATTAGATCAAAAATGGTATTGATGCCAATGGCTCCTTTATGTCACGGGTCGAGCATTTATCATTGACCCAAAAGACTACGCTGTTAGACAATACTGTATACTTGCCTATACATTTTTAAAATCCACCTAATTTTTATTTGATATAAGATGTGACATTCTCCCTTACTATTCACAAGACGCCCTCATTATGGTTTGGTTTAAAATTAATGGCTAACCTGGGTTTTATTACCCATCTATATTACTCTTGGGAGACTTACTATCCACGTAAAAATCTCTATTAAGATTCAAGACACATAATTTTTAAGGCCCACTTGACCTGTATTTTCCATTCCTATTATTTTTAAGGAACCTATACTTTTGGAGGACTCATTACACACATGGTAATCCTTATTGGAGTAATTTCGGGCTCACATACGAATGAGAATATGAGTCTACTCTGATTCACTTGTCAGGGGTTGAACGCTTGCCATTAACAAAAAATATTAGCCTGTTAGGTAATACTATATAACTGTCAATATATACCCAAGATCTACTCAATTTCTATTTGATAAGGGACATAACTTTTGACAAGATAAGAACTTAAAGCTAGCTTGAGGACATCCATGTACCTTTATAATGTCTAAGCCTGCACTTATTGGCTGGGCTATGATAAGGCTTTATAAGCTACATTAGATGGACTAAGCTTTATAATAATTGGGCTTTTGGGCCAAAATCTCAAAAGGAATAGAGGTCCCTTAGTTTTTATGTTGACTTGTTAGCATTTCAAACTTTATAATTATAGTCCCATGGATTAGGTAATCTTTGGAGTGCTTTTTGATATAACAACCAAATTCCTTGGTTTGACAGTTTGACGAGGTGTTCAGGATCATGTATCATATCATTCATAGGTGGATCAATACATTAATCAGTGATATACCCTTTGTTTATCCTGTAGCTTATATGACATAATCATGTTGTTATAGTGGTGATGAGACTGATTGTTTAAAGCTGGCACCAAAGGTATATTGGCGACTTTTAAAAAAATGCACGTTGACCGGTAGCTAAACAAACATTTGCCCTTTTTTGAATTTGTGATGATATGGGAAACCACTTTTCCCACTCTATTACTTATGAGAGACCTATTATCAATGTGAAAATCTCTATTAGGACTTAAGACACAGGATTCTCAAAGACTACCTAACCCATATTTCTCATCCCCATTACTTTTGATGGACTCAATACTCACATTGTAATCATTATTGGGTTGATTTTGGGACTCACATACTAATGAGAATTCATGTCTATTTTAATACCACTTGTCATGGGTTGAACACCTATCATTAACCCAAATACTACCTTGTTAAGTAACACTGCATTGCTGCTCATATATACATAAGATTCACCAAATTCCTATCTGATATAGAATATGACATTTGACAAGATGAGGACTAAAATTCAGATTGAAGACATCTATATACCTTTGCAGCTTTTAGGCCTATATATATGGGCTAGGCGATTATAAGGCTTTATGGGCTACCTCACATGGACTATGTTTTATAACAATTGGGCATTTGGGTTAGAATCTCAAGAGGAATAGAGGTCTCTTAGTTTTCATGTTAACTTGTCAACATTTTAAACTTTATAATTATAGTCCTTTGAATTAGGTAGTCTTTAGAGTGCCTTTTAATATAAACAACTAAAGTCTTTGGTTTGATGGTTTGATGAGATGTTTAAGATCATGTATCATATCCTTCATCGATGGATTGATACATTGATTAGTGATATACCTTTTGCTGATGACCCTAGGGCTTACATGACATAGTCATATTATCATAACAGTGATCAGAATGATTGTTTAAAAGTGGCATTAAAGATGCATTGGTGACTTTTCAAAAAATGCACATTGATGGGTAACTAAATGAACCGTTACCATTTTTTGAATTCGTCATGACGTGGCCTCATCTCAAAGCATTAGTACTGATCAAATGGTTAAGATATGTCCTTTGGGGGGATATGGTAGCTCAAAGAGATGTTTTGCCTTTGAAGGTGTTCTAGCCTTTAGATCTTAAGTTAACTACTATAACTACTTCAAAGAACCATATATATAAAGAAGTGGTATTTTTATCTTACCACTTTAATTTTATTTGAAATTTTTTAATAAAGATAAGCTTTAGTAATTTTAAAGAGAATTCTTGCATACTTTTAAAGCACATTTTTTAAAACTTTTCACTTCTTCTACTCTATAACCCTTGCATAAGTTTTTTTATATTGCTTTTTATCTTTTGGTGCTTATTCTTCCTATTATTTTGGTGGACTTTTCTGTGTTTAGTGTGTTTCTAAATTTGTCTTTTAATAGTTGAGTGTTTGTCTTAACTCCTTGACTTTGAGTGCTTGTCTCGTAAGTTTTTTTAGGCAAAATTTTGATAAGGTGTATTCTTTATTTGTTTAAGTGTAAAAAGTCATGTCTTTAATGGATAACTCCGAGAATTTGTCTAGTCATAATTCAGGTTACCTCATTGAGGCTTGGCTACTGAGAATAAGTTAGCCAGAGGAATAAATAATGGGAGTATTCAAGGGGTCTGAGGATTTAGATTAAAAGTAAGAGGGTATGTTTGAGAAGGGGATGCTGTAAAGCTACTTGATAGTCCTAGTGATTTTGAGCGAACACCAAATGGTGTAATACCAACTCAAGCTCTTTGAGAACGAACAGGAACTTTCGGTCAAATGAGTAAGCCTAAAAAGAAAAAGAAGCTTATTCCTTGAGCTAATAATGAGGTCCTATTTGAGTTAGACTGCCCTTTCATTCTTTGGATGTATAAGAGGAGGACCTTGTCCAATTAAGGAAAAGGTTTGACATCCCTAAGGGTATTCCATTCAAGATTATCTAGGAGGATAAATATAAAAGTGGCCACCAATTAGATAGGTGACACTCAATCATGCTTTTTTAATTTGGCATTGAGGTTGCTAGTCGTATTTTATGGATATACTGGTTCATTTAAACTTGGCACCATGCCAGCTGAATTTGAATTCTTGGAGGATGGTGGTCAACCTTTATAATATTTAGCAAAAGGCAGGTTTCGATGACCTTATATTCCCTAGGCTCTAAAAAATGTACCAAATCAGGGTAAACGTTAATCAGTAGAAGGGGTTTCATTACCTAACTACTTATGATGATGAGAAGAGGATCACTTATGTGCAAGATTTACCTTCGTATAATCCCAAGTGAAAACACATTTGATTTTTTACCAATTAAGACTAGAGGCAAGAGCATGAAGGGTTGTTCAGTCTCCAGTTATGTCATCGAGTTTTTTCTAAGTCGAGTCCTTATCGGTTTAAATTTTGGAACTATAATATCTTTTTTTGGATTACACTCTAGTAATCTTTGTTCTTCTTTTCAGCCATATAATAGGCGACTAAGCTTAAGCTCATCGAAGAAGAGAAGAAGCAAATTAACAAAGCTTGAGCATACAATGCCTCATACAAGGAACTGATCTCCCAGGTTAACTTATAAAGTATTGGTTTTCTCAATGAGTTACCCATATCACTAAGCAAAGGTAACTTCTTAAGCTTTATAATGTTTATTGGCTTTGTTTGTTTTGACTTGTTGATTACTTATTATTGTTTTCTTTTTGCAATAATAGGCGAAGAGAAAAAAAGTGCTCTTTAGATGATGCTATTGAGTTGAGTGTGTCATTTAAGAGTGTACATGTAATTTTAAAATTTTACAACATGTAACAAAAGTATGTTAACAAAATATACTCAATTAAACAAATTAAACACATATATCATATTTATGCATATATATATATATATATATATCCAACTATTATACAAAATCTATATATGATGAATAATTGTCATAAAATAACATGTAAAAAACACTTACCTAATGAAGATAGCTTTACAAAACTTCAAGTCCTCAAATTTTTTTAAGTAAAAAGTTCACATTGAAGTGTATTCTTGAACAATTCTAATTTATAACAGTTTGGTGAAATTATAGAGCTAGAATAGTAGCTATGATTTAGAATTCTAGCAATATATATTGTGTTCAAATTCTTTAAACACAAATATTTGTTTCTAAGAAAATAAAGATTATGAATATGTTTATGCAACTATTGCATAGAATTTAGAAACAATTTCCATAGAAAAAGGTTTTAAACAACTCTTGTACAAAACAAATTTAATTTTTTCATTTACCTTGATACATGGTTCGGTCATTCATGAGAGAAGAAGAATGTGAAGTTTTCATTTTGTTTTCTCAATTACTTGAAAAATAAAAGAATCAAAAACTTTGTATTTTTCTCTCTACCTAAATTGGCCGGATGGGTATGCCTTGAGAGAATGAATGAATTCATTCTACTAAGTGGTTTTTCACATGATGAAAAAAAATTAATGCTTTCACTATCTTGCTCCTTACAATTGTCGAACCCAGAATCAAGCTAAAATGAACACCAGTTAATTTTTAATCAAATTTTCTCTAAGGCCCAATACTTTACAATATTTTATATAAGTGCTCTACTCACATAATATGATGGCATGGCCCTTCTTGCCTAATTAATTAACATGCCACTTCCATTTATTGCTTATAATGGCCAACACTTGGCCCTGAAAGTAATTATAATTGTTTTAGAAAATAATGTGCATACAAAAAATGTAATGGCCAGCCATATTAATGCTGGGGATCTTCTATATATGGGTGTATGCATGTGCAATTGTGTCTATTGCCTAAAATACGTATCATATTCATATTAAACGCAGTGGAAGCATTTAAACATGCAATAAATATAATAAATAAAATATATTAATCACATTAATATATTATAGTATTAAGAACTCACCTAAACGTGTAACGTTATTATTGGGATTTGTGCTTACGTGCCATCCCATAATATATAAATATATAGCGATAGTATTTATAAAATTATTATTTCTAATAAAATTGTTAATATTATTTATTATTAAATGGTAAGATGCTTGTAACGTTTCAGATATTGTATGATCTAAAAGAGTTCAGATCTGATCTAAAGGAGTTTAGACCAGTGCTAAGAGTTAGCAACGCTTATAGTTATAAGCACTAAGAGTTAGTAAGTTTATAAAAGTTAACGAAATCTAAGGAGTTAGAGCCTTGTCTAAAATAGGAAAATGACCTGAGAATATATTAGTAATGACATAGCTGTAAGGAGTTGCAGATGGTACTAGGAAATGTCATTATGCAAGTATGTTCTCAAACATAATGTTCCTGATCTAATTTCATCGATGCGAGTCTATTGGTGGAACCCATTAATATAGATTAGTGTATGGCTACATCTGGATGGTCCAGATGGTTAGTCTTAACAATCAATGAGCTTAGTAGGAAGCTCGCATAGAGATGCAAGTATTCAATAAAGATTAGATATTGAATAGACTCACAAAGACATCCAATAGACATCTCATAAAGCCGTCAATGAAAGGTATTCCGAGTTGAATAGTATTTGTGGTTTTTTGACCTGAGTGCCACAGCGGGCTTGTGAGTGATCCACCATACTTTGGTTCTACACATGTCAGAAACCTTTCATAATCTGACCGTTGGGTGTCGCTAGGTATGGTCTGATGCTCATGGAGTCCGGTATACGTAGATATGGGATCCATCAGCTCATATGAGTGGGTTATATATCATGATGCTCTGAGATTGTATTTCAGAAAGCCTTGTGGCCACAAGCATAAACCTCAAAAAATATATTCCAGAGGAATAAACAATATCCGCAAATACTATAAACAATATAATAAAAGTATTTGTGGATATTATTTAATGAAATATAAATCTGGAGATAAGTTCATGGTTGAGCAAATATAGATTTGACGGTGATGATGTATATCTCTACTCTTCAAGGATATAAATGATGGAAGGATTATACGAATATGTAGTAACCTCAACTTGCATGGTCTAACACGCTAATTTGTAATATCTGTAACGTGTGTGCGGGACATTGTTCATGGACATATGGAGGAGCTCGATATGACAAATCAGGTGTGAACCTAGAGAGTCTCACAATATGAAGTGTACTCGTTGTGCACTGAGGTAACGGATTGGATTGAATAATTAGATCCAATAAATTTCAGCAAAATAGAATAATTATTTCGGGATCCCTCAGATTGTACATTTGTCAAGACTTAATTGTTAAGTAAATTAATCAATTAATTAACAAAGGTTATTAATTAATAGAATATTGACAAGTGACAAAATATGTTCCATGATTTATTTTACCTTTTTACTATTTAACCTTGTTAGTAAAAATTAGTAAAGTAAAAAGTAATTATTCAATATTATTTTGAATAATTAAATTATATATTATTATTATATTATTAGATAATATTATAATATATATATATATAAATCATGGCATTGTATTTTAATACAATGAGGGGCCTAGATGTTGGTCATTTAATTACCCATTATAATTAAAGTAATTATATTTGTTAGGTAATGATTAATCTAGGTAGCCATTAATTTAGTGCTTGATTAATTAATTCTAAGTGGGAGACCAACAAAAAAATTGGTGGAGCACTTCCTTTTACTTAATCAAAGTGTTGAATAAACAAAATGGCTTTTAGAAAAACAATTGAATTTATTTATTCAATTCTTGGAGAAGAATTTGACAATGGGATAGAAGAGAGGTAAGAGAGAGTTTTTCAATTTTGTTCTTTCAAGTGCTGAAAAAATAAACAAATTTCTCTTCATCTCCTTCTATAATGGATGGCTAAAATGAATGAAATGAAAATGTAGAAAAGATAATTATTTTGAAAAGAGTTGTTCAAAATAATTATGATATAGAAATTGTTTCTAAGAATTATACAAGAGTTGTATGTTAAATATTTCTAATTAATACAAGAGTTGTATAGAAAATATTTACAGTTTTCATTTAAGAAACAAACTTGTATTTAAAAGAGTTTGAATACAAGTTGCTAAAAATTCTAAAACCAAGCTACCATTCTAGCTCCTTAATTCCACCAAAAGTTATGGACTAGAATTATTTAACATACACTTCAAGGTGAGCTCTTCATATGGATTGTTGAAGGATCTGAAGAATTTGTAAAACTACCTTCATTAGGTGAGTATTTTTACATTATATTTTAGTATAATATTTTTCATCATATATATTTTGTATAATAGTTATACTTATTCATATATGTGATATATGTAGTTAATTGTTAAATTGAGTGTATTTGTAACATGCTTCCGCTGCGTATAGTTAATTTTTGAAATTACGTATATACTCGGATATCACATACTCGATATCTAACATTTATACATGTATTTTCTTAAAGTCTGCATATAGACTAACTCATGTGTAGTTCTAGTCAGCAACACGGTGAGCTTGGTGAGCTAGAACAACAGCCCTATATTCAAGATAGGATTAACTCTTAACCCCAAAATGACCGGTGGTGTGTATTCATTCCTTTCTCTAAAAGGGTAAGAAATGAAGATTGAATCAATTCATAATTGCTTCTTATGGTACCATGGAGAAAATTGAAACAATTTCATTTTTCTCTCTTTTTCTTTTTTTTTTCTTCTCAGCGGCACCATTTCTATTTCTTCTTCTTCTCTCCATTTCACTCTTTCAGCTCAAAATACACACCTCTCAATTCACAAATTCACACACTTATCTCAAAAATATATATCTAATATATTAAAATAATAATATAAATAAATTAATATATAAAATATAATAGGTGCCAACTATTTGGCACTCAAATAAAATAATATTATATATAGTATAATAATATATTATATTGAAATATTTTGATTATTTAACAATTAAATAATTAATGTACAAAATGATTATTTTGTTCCTCATAAATAATTATCAAATCTACCTCCTAGTGGGTCTCACCAAATCTCACACTTGGGTAAACTCAATCGAGAGTTCACAATGCGCCAAGTGTCATTATATAAACAGCAAATAATAATTATTGACTAATATTGTATTTAACGGTTAAATACAGACATGCACGCATTCTTGTGGTAGTGCTGGATATTGTTGGGTTAAACAATTTAATCTGTCACGCTACCCTAGTGCACAACAAGTACACTCCATATTGCGAAACTTCCTAGGTCCACGTCTGATTCGTCAAATGAAACTATTCCATGAGTTCGTGAACATTGCCCCATGCACATGTCACGAATATACAAATCAGTGTGTTGAACCATACAAGTTGAGATTACAACGTATACGTATAGTCCTTCCATCATGATATCCTAGATGTGCTGAAAATATAGATTATCACCGTAAATCCTCATGTGCTCATCCATGTCCTATCTCCAGACTTGTATCTCACTGAATAATATGTACAAACTCTTTTGTCATATTGTACCACCCTGGCAAAAACTCTTTCCCTGGATTAATGCTTGTGGGCATAAGAATTTCTGGGATATAGTCTCGAAGTATCTAGATATCAAACTTTCTATTGATAAAGGCATAAAAACACTAGTATAATTTATATCCAACTTTTTTTATTTTGCTCTAAATTATAAATATTTGGCTATTTAATTGTGTTTTTTTTGATTATAAATAGATGCATGACAAAAAATGTGACGTAAAGGGATAAACAGGAGGTGAATCGGATGTTAAACGAAAAATTTATGCTCAAAATATGAAAGAGGCACTAGGGTTGGGTGCCGCGGCGTTCGTGGGTGGCAAACAGTGTCAGTAAACAGTATTTTGCTACAATATTTATGAACAGTATTTTAAAGACAAAACTTAAAAATAGAAGGCCAAAAAAACCCTAAGAAAAAGATTGAGGGAGAAAAAGAGAGAAAAGATGTAAAAACTTAAAGAGAGAATTCACAACCTAAAATTAAAAATCAAAGCCAAAGATTGAAGAATCAAAATCAAGATTCAAACTTCAAGTTAAGATTGAGGGAGAAGCACATCAAAAAGTCACTTTGATTAGTTTTGTTTTCTCTTTCTTTATCATTATGTTCTTGTTCTTGTTAATCTTTATGAATTGGTTTGATATTTTTGATTTTGTGATGGGTTAATTTGTTCATCTGAGGTTAGACTATATGAACTAGTATGAATTTGGATTGTGTTAATTTTTAGTTTATAAACTTTATACATTCAATTGATTCATTTTATCTTATATTTATTGCTTTCATTATACCTGAACAGTATTTTGAATGATTGAGGAACCATGATGAACTTGACAAAGGGATTTATGTGTTTAGCCTAGGATAGTTTGATGCATGATCATAGGGTAACAACTATGAGTTTCATCTAGGGTAGACATATATACCTAGGTGGCATGTATGGTATAATTTAGATTTGATCTTAGTGAATTATATTTTGATTTGATTACCATAGATATATAGGTGATTGTTAGAATGTGTAATATAGTCACTTGACCATCGATAGAGGCTTGTGATGAGGTTAGTATCTAAGCCAACAATTGGTATCAAGAGATTAACTAAGAGCTTAATGAGTCTAATGAAATATTAGGGGACAAGTCAAAACCCTAGATTATATTTATTTGTGAATTTTACTTTTTGCTTTTATTTAGTTTTTATTGATAGAGACAGATTAGTTAATTAAATTTCATATTTTTGATTTTCTGAATAAAAGTTAAGTAGGTATAATTTTAGTACTTGATTTATAGAATTAGATCGCATAGTCCTTGTAGGATCGATATCTGGACTTAAAATCCTATATTACTTGATACGATAGCGTGCGCTTGCGCTTAGCTACTATAGCACATCAATCACCTATGCGAGTTGATGGATCCCATATTTGTATACACCGAACTCCATAAGTATCGAACTATACCCAATGACACCCAGTGGTCATACTATGAAAGATCTGTGACATGCGTAGAACTAAAGTATGGTGGATCAGTTACAAGCTCATCGTGGCACTCATGTCAAAAGACCACGTATATTACTCAACTCGAGATGACCTTCTATTGACGACTTACATAGGGTGTCTATCAAAGACCCTTATGAGTCTATCTTATATCCAATCCTAACTGGATATCTATTTATCAATACAAGCTCCAAACTCACAGTTGGCTAGGAACGACCATCTATACCTTATAGGTACGACATATGCTGATCTATATAAAGGTATCCATTGACAGACCCGCATCAGCAGAAATAGATCAAGGACAATTATTTGAGAATATAATTGCACAACTAGCATTTTTTGGCACCCGATTGCAACTCTTACAACTATGCATTTACTAATATATTCTCAAGTCTATGTCCCATTATAGATAAGGCTCTAACTCTTGGATCTTTGCTGAGTATTATAACTAGTTAACACTTAGTTGTGCTAACATTTAGCATTTATATCTCTCAGCATGGCTAATTATGGGCCCTTATCTAAACTCCTTTAGATCTGATCTTAACTCATTCAGATCATACAATGTTTGTAATGTTACATTACATAGTACCATATAAATAAGTATTAGCGATTTAATGAGAAAGTATACTTGTATACATACACAAGTATATGTATATTCAGGGATGACACGTAAGCACCGGCCTTAACAATTAATACAATTACCTAATAATTAAAACATCTTTTATTTATATAAGTAATTATATTTATTTTAGTGGTCAAAATAAGCCCATACCATAATTTGTATGCAATGTTATTTTATTTTATTAAACAAAAATTAATACAAATAATTCATATTAATGATGTTTAGATTTTATTAATATTACGTTACAAAATTAAGAGCTTAGATTTTGCTACTTGTCACTATTCTATTTGTTAACATCTCTTGTTAACTAATTAAATGATGAACTTAATAATTAAATCTTGGCAAATGCATATCCTAAAGGATCTCGATATAATTATTCAATTTTAATGAAATTTCTTAGATCATATTATTTAATCCAATCTGTTATCCTAGTACACAACGAGTATACTTCATATGGTGAAACTTTTTAGGTTCACGCCTAATTTTTCATACGGAGCTCCCATATATGTCTGTGAACGATGCTCCACGCACACATTACGGATATTACAAAGCAACCGTTAAACCATACAAGTTAGGTTATTGCATATTTGTATAATCCCTCCGTTATTTATATCCTGGAAGAGCAGAGATATAGATCATCATAGTCAAATCTCTATATGCTCAACCGTAAACTTATCTCCAGATTTGTATCTCCAAAAATAATATCCATAAATACTTTTGTGATATTGTTTATCCCTATGAAAAATATTTTCTAAGGTTTAAAATTATGGATACAAGACTTTCTGAAATACAATCTTGAAACATCAGAATATATAATTCACTCATATGAGCCAACGGATCTTATATTTACGCACACGAGACACCATGAGTATCAGACCATACCTAACGACACCTAGCGGTCAGGCTATAAAAGGTTTTTGACATGTGTGAAATAAAAGTATGATGGATCACTCATAAACCCATCGTAACGCTCAAGTCAAAGGACCACGAATACTACTTAACTTGGAAGACCTTCTATTGATAGCTTTATGAGATGTTTATTGAAGGTCCTTATTAGTCTGTTCAGTACTCAGTCTTTACTGAATACCTGCATCTCTATACGAGCTTCCACCAAACTTGTAATTTTCTAAGACTAACTATCTGGATTGTCCAAATATAGACATACACTAATCTATATAAATGAGTTTCACCTATAGACCCGTATTGGTAAAATTAGATCAAGAACATGGTGTTTAAAAATATACTTGCATAATAACATTTTCTAACATCATTTGTAACCCTTTGTATCTACGTCATTACTAGTATATTCTCATGTCTTTGTCCTATTTCAGACAAGACTCTAACTTTTTAGATTTTGCTAACTTTTAGCATTACTAACTCTTAGCCACTTATAACTTTTAGCGTTGCTAACTCTTAACACTGTTCTAAACTCCTTCATATCATTAAATGTCTAAAACTTTTCAACAATCTTACTATTTAATAATTAATAATATTAATAATTTTATTAAAAAAGATAATTGTATAAATACTATAATTAAACATTTATACAAAATGAGATGGCAAGTAAGTACAAATCCCAACAGATGCCCTCTAACCTTGTGGACTCAAAGAGTTAAAATAATCTTTTTAACTTGCTCAACTATGGTACGAACGAGGTCGAGCAAGGGATCTATAGGAGGTCGGCTCAAAAGGTTCCTCTAGTGACAAGAAGAAGAGGTGGACAAAGGCATCAACAATGATACTATTGAGAATACGTGTTGAGATTTGTACTTACGTGCCATCCTTTTATGTATGATTATTTGTTTAATATTTATACTAGAATTATCATTTCATTAAATCACTAATTATATTTTATATATGGTAAGATATTTGTAACGTATCAGACATTGTATGATTTAAAAGACTTCAGATATGGCACTGATAAAAGTTATCAAGTTGTAAGAGTCAGCGATATCTAAAGAGTTAGAGTCTTGTCTGAAATGGGACAAATACCTGAGAATATATTAGTAATGACGTAGTTGCAAAGAGTTGTAAATGGTGCTAGAAAATGTCATTTTGTAAATATGTTCTCAAATATTATGTTCTTGATCTATCTTCACTAATGCTGGTTTGTTAGAGAATACCTTAATAAATATATAGATTGATATATATCTATATCTAGATGGTCCATATGGTTAGTCTTAGCAGACCATGAATTTAGTAGAAGCTCGTATAGAAATACAGGTATTCAAAAAGGACTGAATACTAAACAGACTCACAAAGACCTCTAATAGACATCTTATAGAGCCATCAATGAAGGGACTTTTGAGTTGAGTAGTTTTCGTGATCCTTTGACCTGAGTGCCACAGTGGGCTTGTAAGTGATCTACCATACTTTGTTTCTATACATGTCAGAAATCTTTCATGATCTGATCGCTGGGTGTCACTAGTTATGGTCCGATGTTTATGAAGTCTGATGTGCATAGATATGGGATTCATCAGCTCATTTTGGTGAGTAATATATCATAATTCTCTAAGATTGTATTTCAGAAAGTCTTGTGGCCATAAACAATAATTCCCGGGAGAAGAGTTTAACCCTAGGGATAAATAATATTACAAAAGTGTTTGCGAATATTATTTATTGAAATACAATTCTAGAGATAACCCTAGGGAGATTTGACAGTATTGATCTATATCTCCGCTCTACCTGAATATAAACGAATGAGGGATTATATAGATATATTATAATCTCAACTTGTATGACCTGATGCACTAGTTACTAATATTTATAATGTATGTGTAGGGCATCGTTCACGAATGTATGGAGGAGTTCCATATGATAATTTTGGAGTAAACCTAAAGAGTCTCACAACGTGAAGTATACTCGTTGTGCATTGGGGCAGCATTATGGATTGAGCAATTCCATCCTAGAAATTCCAACAAACTAAAAATATAATTTAGAGTTCCTCGGGTTATGCACTTGTCTAGATTTAAATGTTAAGTACATCACTTAATTAGTTGATTAGAGTTGTTAACTAATTAGATGTTAACAAGTAGCACAATTTTGTTCCATGAATTATTTCACCATGAATTCACCCATTAACCATGTTAGTAAAATTAAATAAGATAAATAGTAATTATTCAAATAGTTTTTGAATAATTAAATAAATATTATTTAAATATATAAAATATAATTTTTATTTATTTGTTATTTTATTCTTAAGTGGAAGACATATTTCATTTGAGAAACATAAATTAAATTAAGTGGAATACCATTTTATAGATTTAATGGTCAATTTTATTAGACCATTAAAAATTATCACAAAAAATTATTTTTGGTTGTTGCCACTTAACCTAATTTTAGTGGAGCACTTGTGAAGTGGTTAGAGTATAAAAAATGCATGAATTCATTTTGATTAACAAGAGTGGAAACAAAAATTCGTGCAAGGAGAGAAGGCATTAAAGAGAGTTTTTTTTTTTTTTGATAGTTTTCTTTGAACAAAGAGTTGTGAGAAAATTTAGACAAAAAGAAAAATAAATTCCTTTTATTTTTCTTTCAAATTACAAAATCTTGTTGCTGAAAATTTAATTGCTTCTATTCTAACTTCACAATCTCACCGAATTTTTGTAAATTAGAATTGAAGAATAATATACTTCAAGGTAAGCTCAAACTTGGAGCTAGAAAAAATTCAGAATTGAAATTTTCACTGGAGATTATCAAATGTATGTTTCTATAATCTTTAGTTGTTAATGAACATGTGTATACGTTGATTACATACTTAATTCTGCTATGAAATTCGTATATATAATACATATATTTAATTTTTTAATATGTACACAATCATATGCATACACCTTAAAATACGTCATACAAGTTGGTTTAATAAGGGAGATAAACATTTCACTGTACAAATTGATAACATGCTTGATTTGAGTGCTTGCCCGACTTCAATTAGCTTTTAATTAAAAAATAAGTTGATAACTTGCTTAGTTGAAGCATTAACAAGTTCAATGAAACTTTATTCATTTTGATTCTATTTATAAAATTTGTTATTATTTTAGACTATTACTCATGGATGATTTTGGATATTGGAGATATTTTATTTGCTTCGTTTTTTAAACGAAAAATGAATTGTTAAATTAATATTGGACATTTAGAAATATCTTATTTATTATATATTTTTTATTAATAATGCTTTTTTTATGAGTTAAAATTTTAATGATATTTGTATTTTATTACTTTTTCAAAATATTAAGGCAACAAGATATTATCATTATAAGTAATTATAAATTAATTATTATTGTAAACTTTTAAATTATTTTTAATTGAAAAAATTGGATATGAAAATAATTAAATACTCTTATGTTACTTTAAGCAAATATTTTATCTTATAATATCCGTGAATGATTTTTTTGGGGGTTAGTTTTTAAGAAAATAAAAAAATAATATTCTTTTCTATAATTAACAATACTAAATTATTTTATAATATTATATTCAAACACTTAATATAATACACAAAATATTTTAAAAGTACTTTCCCTAATTGTTAGAAATATAATTATGAGGATTGTATAGATGGATACTAATAAATTATGTAGTCAAGACGTGTAAGGCATTGTCCTTAAACTATTTCTACCCCTACAACGATGATGATTAAGGTACAAATGTGTTATATGGTAGTATAGCTCCAAGATTCAATGACTATTAAATTTGTAATGGTGCACACCAATTACAAATTCTGTAGAATAACAAAATAACTTTGATGAGAGTTGATAAGTGAGGAGAATAAAAAAGAGAAGGATAAATAGTTCATGTACATATTAAGAGTGAGGTGTGTTTCACTATTTTATAGAAGTATTTGTGCCTCCTTGAAAGGACACAATACCTTTTTAGATTAATACATCTTTTAGTATAAACACATGCTTTTTTAAAGAATTGTGACCTTAGAAAGAGTTGTGTACCTTTCCATAAGGTCATAGCCTTTGATTCAAATTAATGTCTTTTCAAAAGAACACAACTTATTGAAGAGTTAAATTACTCTTTCAATAAGTCACACCTTCAGCTCTAATACCATGGTCCTTATATTAGGTGCCACGGCAGCCCGTCCAGGCACCGCGATGCCTCGCCATGGGTGCTGCGGCACCCACGTTCTATCTGGGGTGCCACGATGCCCAGCCATGGGCTTTGCAGTGCCCATGCATTGTTCTAGGTGCTACGGTGCCTAGTCATGGGTGCTGCGATGCCCAATTCTAAGCCCCATTTTTTTTCCTCCTTTCTACTTTATCCTATCTTTTCATCATGTCTTTAATATATATGGTTAATTTGAAATACTCTTATAATATACAATAATCCCTCATATATTTCAAATAAAACATATTATTATATCAACTTTATATCAAAGTAGAATTTAACTTATATGAATTTGTGCTCTTCTAAGTTATGAACCAACCATTGAACAAGTAATCATAACTTACAAGAACTAGGTGAAACTAAGTTTCTATGAACATATATTCCCTTATTGTAAGATAGAGAATTAGGTGATCAAATTAAATGTTCATTCTTGTTTATATCATATGGTTCGGCACTTTACCTGTCATGTGTAGTAACCAATATCCACAATCGGTAAGAATAAGTATTTATATATATATATAAATATACATATTTTATTTATATGTGGGTGATACTTGATTTATGTATTGTTATTAGTAGTGTTTGTATAGGTTAAGGAGATACTATTAGTATTGGGTTTATTTGCAAGACTTTAGATTTTTTTAGAGACCAAATTATAATACTTTAAAAGTTTTGAGGGCAAATTTATAAATATCTAAAATTATCCTCTTAGTATAAAATTACACTTTTGAAATCTTAATTCACTCATTTTGGTCGAGTTACCTCTTTTAGAGTAAGAAAAGAGAGAAAGAAATAGGAGAGAAAGAGAAAAAGAAGAATAAAGTTAGAATTTAAGTTTTAAGAAGTATATTATAACCCATTTCTTAGTTTTTTGGTGTTAAATTAGTCAATTCTTTTAAGTTTTGATTTTTAAAAATATGTACAATTGAGAATTTGATGTGTATTTTGTAAGATATTGTGAGAATTGATGATGATCTATGTAGATAACTTGATAAATCGTAATGAATTGCAGAATTTCTACTTGATAATCTCTTGATCTAGGAATTTTATAAATTGTTGTGATTTGATTATGATTTTGAATTTTGAGTATATGAAATTAGACATGTTTAGAATCATTGAGACTTTTAATTGATTAAAAATTCTAGAAATTTAATTTGTCATGAATTTATCAAAATAACCCTGAAATTTTAAAAATTTCCTATGTTAACAGTATGATACAGTGATAAACAATTTTTGATCTGCTTCATGATCTTCAAAAATTAAAAATTGATAGAATATGATAATTTTATATGTCTAATATTATATACTCAGAACTGATAATTTAGATCAATGTTGTTAAATTATTATGATTTTTTAAAGAGTGTTAGCTCATTACAGTATTTGATTAACAGATTTTTAAACCTATAGAAGAAAATAGTTTTAAAATACTTTTGGCAGGGATTTTGAAGTAAAATATTTATCATGGATTTCAATATATGTCAAAAGTTATTTTGTGGTAGTTTTGTAATTTTTGAGTTAGTATCTGATTTATAAAATTACGAGGCTAAATACTATTCAGTAAATATCTTGATCTCGCTAGAATAATAGTTTGGATTTGATGGTGTTTATGAAATGGAATGTGTAGGAATTATGACATAATATTATCATATGAGAAATATATATGAGTGAAGAAAGATATTTTGGAGTAATTTGACATCATTTGATGTATAAGAAAATTTTGTTAAGTATAAGTGGTTAGAATGACAGGTTTTGAGAAATTAAGTAATTAGACCAATTCGATGTGATAAGTACAATATGTGTAATTTTGTAAGCTATTTAAAGTACTTTGTGTGAATTTTGAGGCTTATGAAAGAATTAATCTCTATTGATAGGTTAAGGAGAATTAAGTTTTGTAGCTAAAAGTGTTAAGAGGTAAGTAAACTAGACTTTTATTGAAATCACAATAAACATAGTAATTATCTATGTATGATTTTGTAAATGTGCTTAGAAATATGTTTATGTTATGCCAAAGTATATTTGATATGAAATGTAAAAGAAATATGTTTATATATATGAGTATTGACATTGAGCATGAACATACATGTGTTTAAGAAAGTGAGGTTTTAAAATGAAATGTGTTTAATAAAGAAAACTTTTGAAGTGGAAAATGTCAATGAGATACGTTTTGTGTTTTGAGGATGCTTGAACTCACTATTTACTTAGTATACATTTTATGTGATTTGTGGAGCCTTTATGTGTGGCATTTCCTTCAGGATTGATATATGTTATGTGTTCCATATATAGGGAGGATTCTATTGCTACCTAAAGGAAGAGTGAGTCATCACATTCTTGTGGTGGTATATTGGTGCATATGAGAGGACTCACCGATGATCAGGATGAGGGTTTGGCTTTTACCTTCGGGTATGAGCATTATATATATGTAATTTAAAAATCTCACTTGTACTATTTCTTTCATACGGTATGTCACCTACGAGTGACATTAGGCTCATTATGTGATATGTGATATGTAAGTTCTACTAAGTAGTAGTTGAGTGATGGTATTCCTATTATATGTTTTGAAAGAATGTGTAAGCACTTACATGACATGTGATTTAATAAGATTATGATTTTGATTTATCACAGCATATCATATGTATGCATTGTGTACATATGTATGCATTGTGTATATATATGTATTTATATTATTTCTCTAATACGGTATGTCACCTACGAGTGACATTAGGCTCATTATGTGATATGTAAGTCCTACTAAATAGTAGTTGAGTGATGGTATTCCTATTATATGTTTTGAAAGAATGCGTAAGCGCTTACATGATATGTGATTTGATAAGATTATGATTTTGATTTATCACAGCATATCATATGTATGCATTGTGTACATATATGCATTTATATTAGATATATGAAAAACTAGTATGCTTACTGAGTTTTATACTCATTATAGTTTATAGTGATTTCAAGTAAATAAGGTATATGTGTGCTTAGCGAATTTGGTAAGGCTTCTACTGTTTCTTGGGTTTTCTAAGTTGCTACGTTGTTGAGTGTTTCATTTGAGGACATGTGGGATAAGATATTTGATTTGCCCCTATTGAATTAATACTTATGTATTATTTTATTGTGTGTGGTTGAATTTGGGTTAAGTTTCACCAAGTGTGGTTATTGGTTGATTTTAAGTAAGAATTTACAATGAATATATTATGGGCTTTCAGTAACAAAGTTGCTACTGGTGACGTAGTAGAGTGTTAATCTCTGAGAAAACTCTGCATATCTCCGGTTTACTAATTGTCCTAGTCATAATTCAATTGTTACAATTATGAAAGAAATTGAAATGAATGTTTAAATATTGTCAATAGAAGTTTATGTTTATATGTTAGGTTATGGGTTGATTTTGGTGTTGAACTTACTAACAACTTGCTAAAGATTCCTATGTTGAATTAAAGTTTAAAATTTTATATAATATTATTTATGAGTGCACATACATTAAATGAATGTAAGTGATGTCATGTATTGGATCTTTTAGGTCTAGAGCATGACTCATGTGCCTTCTTGGCTTTATGAGTGCTCTAGAGATATCTACTTAGCTCTCATAGGAACCAACCCAATTCTACACTAACATAGGTAACACTCCATCAAGTGTGCTCTATAAGTAAACACACCACCCATTTAAAAAGGGCTATGAAGTTTATTAAGAGACTAACTTTACTTTTACCCTCTACAAAAGTACTACCTGGTCATAGGGAAAGACTCACAAGTATAATCAGTAGTATAACTAGACAACAAGTGACTTGTTCTTACCTCTATGAACCTACTTTATGGGATCTCCAATCATATAGGTAGAGTTACCATCACTCTTGTGTATTGCTCTACGCAGAAGTCCCATCTCCCTCGATGTTTGTTCCATTAATCTTCTATTTAGTGGTTTTGTCAGCGGATTGGCCAAATTCATCTCTGACCTCATAAAATCTAGGCTTACCACCTCATATTCTAGCAGCTGCTTAACAATTTCATGTCATAGACGAGTATGTCTACTCTTCCCATTGTATATTTTACTCTTTTCTCTAACTATAATATCTAGACAATCACAATTGATTGCAATAAATTTAAGAGAGTGAGAATTAAATAAAAGATTATATATGAGTGTCCTCAACCACTCAGTTTCAGAATAACCTTTTCCAAAGCTATTTATTTTAATTCTATGGTAAATTTTACAATGTAAGCCTGTTTAGTGGATTTTTAACATATAACATCTCTACCTAAGATGAACACATATCCACTAGTTAACTTTACTTTATCAGATTCTGAGATCTAATTTGCATCACTATAACTTTCTACCACAAGTTATGATCTACTATGTGTTAGAACATAAGTTTTAGTGCCCTTTAGATGTTTAACAACTCTATTTAAAGTACTCCAATGTTCTTTTCTAAGGTTATGAGTATATCTACTCAGTCTCCTTATAGCATATGCTATATCAGGCCTTGTATAATTCATTAAATACATGAGACTATCAATAACTGAGCGTAACGGGCTTGGTTTTTACTATGCTCTTTATTATTGCAAAGTTTGGTACTAGCATCATAAGGTGTTGCCACAGGTTTATATTCTAAGTATCGAAACTTCTCTAAAAATTTCTTAATATAGTGTTCTTAAGATAAAGATAGAGACCACTATGGGATCCTATTATCTTAATTCCAAGAATAACATCAGCCTTTCTCATATTTTTTATATCAAACTTAGTTGATAGAAATTTTTTAGTCTCATTGATTACTTCCATATTATGATTGAATACTTTAGCATGTCACCACATAAAGACATATGATGACATAACTTTTGGTATCAAGGGTTTTATAATACATATATTTATCATAATCATTAATTATAAAACCATTTAATAACAAAGCTTTGTCAAATTTTTAATGCCACTACTTCGGTGCTTATTTCAAACCATATAATAATTTTATTAAATTACATACTTTATACTCTAAACCAATACTAATATAACCTTCTGATTATTCCAGATAAATCTCCTCTTTTAAATCACAATTTAGAAAAACAGTCTTTACATCTATTTAATGTATATATCAATCATGGATTGTAATTAAAGCAACCAAAACTCTAATGGATGTGATTTTAGTTACAAGAGCATAAGTATTAAAGTAATCTAAGTCTTTCTTTTGAGTAAACCATTTGGCAACTAATCTTACCTTAAAATTTTGAATTGTTCCATCCGCCCTCATTTTCCTACAACCAATAAGCTTGGAACCAGGAGGTAAATCAACTATTTCTCGTACATGATTACTCATGATGGAGTTGATTTAATCATTAATGGCCTCTCTCCATAAATGAGCATCAAGAAATGACATTGCCTTATTATATGTCTTAGGGTCCTTTTCTATAAGAAAGATATAAAAGTCATCACTAAAGTTAGTGGTTGTTCTCATTCACTTACTTTTTTTAAGTTCATTGTTAGAGCTCTCAGGAGAATCATTATTTATATTCTTATGAGTCAACAGTTTTTCTAGTTTGGCTTTCTTAGGAAAACTAGTTTTAAAGAATTTTGCATTTTTAGATTCTATGATATAATTTGCATCAAACAAATTAATGATATCTTCTAATACCAAGAATCTATATGCAGCATTATTTGGGCATATCATATGAATATACAATCAACCATCTTAGTTCCCATTCTTTTTCTTTTAGGATTCAGAATTAAGACTTTAGTAAGATACCCCTACATTTTGAGATATGAAGGATTAGGTATATAACTTTTTCATAACTCATAGGGTATTATTTTAATTTTCTTATATAGAACACATTTTTGTATATAGCAAGCAATCAAGATTGCTTCCCCTCACAAGTTCATAGGTGCTCAAGAATTCATCATATACTTTAAGGTTTTATTTTTATTTTTAGCCACCCCATTAGATTTAGGAGAATATAGAGAGGTTACTTCCTGTATAATTTCATTATCCTCACAATAGGAACCACACATGTTTAACATATATTCTCCACCTCTATCTGTTCTTAACCTTTTGATTTTCTTTTCAAGTTAATTCTCAACTTCTTATTTATAGATTAACAACTTATCATATGACTCATCTTTATTTCTTGAGAGATATAATTTAGTATACCTTGAAAAATCATCTATAAATGTAATGTAATACATTTTTTGTCCTCTAGTCATGACATCTTTTATTTCACCTAGGTCACTTTAAATTAAACTAAGTAATTTATTTTCTCTAAAGTAATTAGTTTACAACTCTTCTTTATGGATTTTCTTTCCACACATATATCACATATATGTATGTCTTTTAAGCCAAAATTTGAGAGCAAACCAATTCTTTCCATTTTTGTTATATACAAATAATTCAAGTCACCTAACCTATCATACCATAAATCGTAGGGCTCAACAATGTAAATAGAAGTGAAAATTTTATTCATAGATGTTTCTATTACATTGAGTTTGAACAAATCGTTGTATGAATATCCATTCAATTTTTGGTCAATACAGCTTTATCTCCTTCAAAAGAAATTTTTACATTAGTTTTACCAAGTATAAATACAAAAATCAAATTATATCTAATGTTTGGAACATGTAATATATTATTCAGTACAAGAGATTTTCTAGAAGTTAATTTGAGAAGAACTTTTCCTTTTCCCATCGTAGGTGTAGGATGAGAATCTCCAAGATATACATGCTCTTCCCCTTCTCTTGTCTGAACATAGTCATAAAAGGCACTCTTATTACCACAGTTGTGTTTGGTGGCTTTAGAGTCTATAACCCACTCTTTATTGCTATTTGTAACCATATTCACTTAAGAAACAATTATTGTATCAATAACATTTTCTGCCTCAATCAAGTTGGCTTTAGGAGTTTTATTATTATTATTTTTTTATTTTTTATATTTGTATTGGTAGGCTAAATGACTACTCTTGCCACATACATAATACTTACTTTTCTTTTTCTTAAACGAGGGCTTTGTGTTTTTAAGGTAAGTGTTATTTTTTGTCTTACCATTCTTCTTAATATCCCGGTTTTCATTCTACACCAAAATTTGCCTTAGAAACAAGTTCCTTGGCCTTCTCATTATTCTTCTGCTGGTAATTCTTTTCTTCAATTTTAATATAAACAATAAAATTTTCTAATGTTAAATTCTTTATTTTGTGCTTATTGCTTTTCTTATAATCATTTCAAGAATTTGGTAATTTCTCAACCAAGTAACCAGCCACAAAAGGGTCAGGAAGAATAATTCCCTCAATTTTTAAGTCATTAATCAATAAATAAAAATCATGAATTTAAGAAGTAAACTCTTTATCTTCAGACATCTTAAGATTTAAAAAATTTGCAATGACATATTTTTAGGCGCCAGCATCTTTTATAAAATATTTCTTTTGATTTATGCCCAAATTTCATATGTATTTTTGTAGGAAGAGTATACATCATATAATTCATTAGACAATGTGTGCAAGATTGTGTTTCGGCATACCTTATTCGCTATATTCTATTTATAGATTTTCTTGTTGTAATTTTTAGCATTTGCATTCGAATGAGATTTTGTGAGATATTTTACTATACTCATTACATCCAGAGTGTCATACATAGATCTTGCCACCGCTTGAAGTGTTTTCCATCAAATTGTAAAATTTTTTAAACCTCTGAGAGTGACTTGGCTACTACAAGAAGAGATGAATCACTATTAGTATCTATAGAAATAGTTTAAGATTATTGAAAATGTAGTTATGAGGATTGTATAGATGGATACTAATAAATTATATAGTCAAGGCATGCAAGGCATTGTCCTTAAATTATTTTTACCCCCATAATGATGATGATTAAGGTGCAAATGGGTTGTATGGTAGTATAGTTCTAGGATTCAATTACTATTGAATTTGTAATGGTGCACACCAATTACAAATTCTGTAGGACAAAAAGATAATTTTAATGAGAGTTGATATATAGATAGAATAAAAAAGAGAAGGATAAATAGTTCATATACATATTAAGAGTGAGGTGTGCTTCACTTTTTATAGAGGTATTTGTGCCTCTCTGAACGAATATAATACCTTTTCAGATTAACACATCATTTGATATAGATACATGCTTATCTAAAGAGTCGTGACCTTAGGAAGAGTTGTATACCTTTCTATAAAATTATAATATTTGATTCAAATTTGTGTCTTTTTAAAGGAACACAACTTATTGAATAGTTAAATGACTCTTCCAATAAATCACACTTTCAGCTCTAATACTATAATCCTTATATTGGGTGCCACGGGTATCAATAAAGGAAAGAGTAGCAGCTCATCTAGGCTCCGCGGTGTTCACGTTCTGTCTGAAGCACCGCGGCCTCCAACTATAGCGCTGCAGTGCCACGCATTATTTTGGGTGCTACAGCACCCAATTCTGAGCTCTTTTTTTTTTTTCTTTTCATTTTGTCATCTCTCTTATATATATATGACTAATTTAAAATACTCTTATAATATACAATAATTCATAACCAAACCATAAGTTTTCTTAAAAAAAGGTACCGCTGAAAATTATTGAGATTATTGATGAAAATGGGGATCGAATTTGCACAAGTTTCGCTCACCAAAAAGATGAACATTTGAGGGGCAGGTATTTGCTTGATTGCATTTTTACATGGGGCTCACTTGAGATCTAGCAAAGATATGTTCGGTGAGCCTTTTGAATCACATGACAAATTTGGCTTAAGACAAACAATAGAATACTTCCAATTTGCAATATTTTAATGTGCTGCAATAGGTCACTTGGAAGTAACTTTTTATTTTTTCTAATTTAAAAAGTTTGGTGGAGAACTTTCTCTCTTAATATTACTCGAATTTGGGTGGGCACGATGTAGCTTGATGACTTGGAAATAACTTTACGGAGAGAGTGGAACCCGAAATTTGATCAATGATAAAAGTGTAAGGAGCAAAGAAGCTACAATTATGGTGCAATGCCAACATTACATTTGGATTATTGTTTTGGATTGCAATTATGATCTTAAATCCTTGAATATTGATCAAAGTTAGAATCATTTGATCAAATCTAGTTCCTAATACTTCATTCTGCTGCTTATAATGTTTCGGGAGCTTGTAAAAGACAATGGAAATTGACTCGTAAAAACAGGCATTCATAATACCATCAAATGGGATTTAATAACTGGATACGCTTCACTTGCTAACATAATTCACGAATTATTGGAGTCAAATTAAGAGCCTGAAAAGAGAAAAGAAAAAAGAAAATTGCTGCCAACAGAAACTTATATATTGGAATACAAAAGAGTAATTCATGAATAGATTCTTTTGGTAGATGCGAGCTTGGCTGCTGGAAGCTGAGGCAATTATTCCAGGTTTATGAAGGTTGATCAAGATTCAGACCAGATCCATCTAGCTTCATGTGTGTAATTTTGTCAAGCCGCTCTTTCATCTCTGTTGATAAGCTGTTCTTCCAATCACCTACCACGCCAAGCCTGAAATAAGAGCTATGGGCAAACCCAACTCGAGGGTCAACTCCATTTTTGTTCACTTCCAAATTCTTCAGCCTTTCAAAGCTGCACCTTCTTATTACCTTATCCAAATCTTCATCCTTAACAAAAGGCCTTCCCATAAAAGATGCCAATTTTTTCACTTGCCCTCTTGTGTCTTTCTTCATCTCTTCGTATTTCATGAAGAGTATCTTCTCAGGTCTGTTTAGGCTTTCCTTCCAATAGCCTAAAACATGATCATGGAAAGGTCCAAAGGGATGGACACCTTTGCAGAAGCTCTCAAATGCTTCATTTATGGGGTATGGCCCTTGTTCTTTTGCTCTGGATGTGTTGAAGAAATGCCACAATGACACGAATGTGTCCTTGGGGTTTCTAGTAATATACACAATCTTGCACCCAGATCGCTTTACAGACTCTGGTAACATAGCATATGGTAAGTGAGTTCGAAATAATCTAGGGGAATGGATGCTTGAGAGATCGGGGTTAGAGTTTTGTTGGAATATTTGGACTATTGAGGGCATGAGAGCATTGGGATGGTTTTTGAGCAAAAGTTCATCACTATCATCATCCTTTTCTCCTTCTCTTTCTGCAGTATGATTCATGATAGATGGTAAGAGAGCCTTGAGCCAAGTGGTGCCTGTCTTCATGGACGAAGCCAGGAGAATATCATCGTATCGGGCCTCAAATTGTGACCTTGCTGTAATAGCAGCTTCAAGGTGAGGGAGTAAATACCAAAACCCTTCCCACTGATGGAGCTCATCGATTCCCCACCATTGCTCTTTTTGAAGCTCACCAAATGACTTGGAAGAAAATGAAGAATTTGGAGAAAGAGAGGAACCCATTAATTAATTGGGAGGGAAGATATGTAGAGTGTGAGAAGATGGGTCTCTACCACTATAATGAAAAATATTAGCGAGTGCACTTATATCAAATGACCTCTCTTGTTTATATAAAGACAATTCTAAGAACTATTTCACAAAAACCAAAGCCCAATAAAAAGACCATGGACCCAGAAAAAAAGTTAACCTTAGCTAACCTCTCTATCAGAAAAAATGTTTTAAGCGTGGAATAAAAATAAAAATATATTATCAATAGATTAACAGATTGCTCTCCCTGATTTTAACTCACATAAATGATAAACATATGTAACCAAAATTAGCTTTGAGATCCTCTTATGCTTCCATTCTTCCCCATGGAAAAAGTTCAGTCGCATATTGTAAAAATACTTAATGTTGTTGATAATTTGAGGACTCTGAAACCATTCATTATAATTTGAGGCTCTTATATTATTAGTAATTTTGTTATAGATTAAAATAACTGATTGTTTGATAAAGAGGTATTTATGATAAAATTTATAATTGAGGAACATCTATAATATTTAATTGACATATAAAAGAAAACACAAAATAAAACCTTGTGATTTATATATTTGATGCAATAATTAAATTCTCACATATCGTTGCAAATACACTCTTATTTATACATGTCATGATTTAAGTATAGATTAACATCTACATATGTCCACCAACTTATACACTACAATATTATAATATCTCACTTAACATTTCGATATTTTTAATTTATTATAAAAATATAAATATTTTTAACTTTTTTTTACACTTTTTTAAATATTACAAGACATTTCATTTGAGATTTTTTAAATAATTTTAAAAAATGTAATACACTTCCAACAATTACTACGAGTATAATCAAAGCATGGTTTGAAGTCGGGTGCCATTTTGTGTTGCCTAATGTAAAAAACACAGTATAGATATCCTATCATTTGGTTTGACCTTTGAGGTTTGAAGACAAGGAACATATGACAAGGAGGATAAAAGATAGACGCTGTGTTAAAACAATCATTAAGATATTATTGAATTGAATCAGCCACAAAAGTTAATTCCATTATTAGATTTTTGTGGCCCCTTTCAACTGTGCCCATTGGCATCATGCTATGCATGGGGAAATCTTGATCAATCGTATTCTGATTTGCAGGAAGAGAGAGCTTAAAAGAAAGGCAATAAAATGTATGGTGGCTTCCACCATACCATTTCGTGGCATTCCACTACGAGGCACATGTAATCACCATTAAAAGTCCATAAATTGTCAACATTTCATTGGTCTTAGAAAAATGATATTGGTTAGCAAGTTTGGCTTTTAATTTACCGACTATGAGCATTATAAATAAGTGTGCTACTACTTGTATTTGGCTAACAAAAAATGAAGTAAAATTAATTGTTTCCCCTACTTATCTTTCTCTCTACTACCCATATTGCTACTTAAGTACATAGACTTCCTTAGCCTGAGGCAAACTATTCAATTAGTACCTCAACTTGCTCTCTGAGATCGAAACAGTTTGCGGTGTTGTGGCCGTAACACTTATGGAAGTCACGAGACGTCCACTTGCTTCTTCAATTTGGCTTCTTTCTATGAGGGTGGGTTTTTGGAGCCTTTTGTTTTTGACAATGAAAAAGATGTTCTCTCATAAAATGTTTAGTAGATTATAGGATGGAAACTGACGGGTTTTGACAGAAATAAAGTGCAAAAGTTGGCAAGACAAACTTAATTCTGAGACTTCAATTTTTTATATCAATTATTGATTATCAAAGCACTTATTTATACAACTTATCAAAACAGAAATTATAAAGAATAGAGTTAAATTTGTTGCACGTTACATAATTGAAACTTCTAATAGCAGAAGAGTAGGTCAAATCTAACAAACTTTGATAACTTCAATTCATTATGTGTTTTATTAAATCTCAACAACTCAAATATCAGCAGCCTACCGAGCATGGGGGCTCAGCCAAGTTGGCTGAGCCCCCCAAAGTCTCACATCCCCACCTGGGTTCGACCCCCCCTCCCCCCCAGGTGGTGCGAAAATGCTGAAAAATGTTGTAATCCCCCCATTCAAAAAAAAAAAAAAAAAAAATATCAGCAGCCTACCCAATTTCACGTCAGCAGCCCTTGGCATCATTCAACACTTTCCTTAGCTCTGGAGCTTCGGACTCCATATTTTTTATTACGTATCAAATATTTTTAAATAATAACTTGAATATTTGACGTATGACAAGAGTTCTAAGAGAATATTTAGTTTATTATATGTTAAATGGGTTAGAGCTTTTAAAATATCTAATTGATTTAGATTAATGTCACTTGTGTGTAGTAGGTGTAGAGTAGGTGGAGGAGTATTTTAAAAAAAATATATTTCTTGAAATATTTTTTTAATAGTTGACATCTTTGAAATATTTTTTAGAATATTTTCCTCTTTAAATGTAGACCATTAGATTAGAGTGAATCCTAACCGTCCATTATAAATAACTTTAATTATAAATAAGTTGAGCTATCATTTGAGAAGGCATCCTCCAAATCCTTTAAATTGTAAAAATACTCTAAACATTGTAATTCTATAACTTTGTAATTCTCTCTTTAGTAATAAAATACGATAGCATTCTCTCAAACACTTGGTGTGTTTCTTCTTTATCTCTTTCTTTGGTTAATTGGGTCTTATAGGATGCTTAGCACTGGAAGAGTGTCTAAGGCCGCGCGGGTTTGAGAAATCAGTCCGTGACAAGTGGTATCAGAGCGGGTTCAAAGAAAATTGTGAATGAAGTTGCTGGATTATCGAGGATTGCCAAAAGGAATGGTAGAGACCCCAAAGCTAGGAGACATGGGAGTATTTCATCAGAAAAGTTTGTTAATCCAAACCATGAACTAGAGGACATGATTATGAGGCTCGGTGGTGCTGTGAGTAAGGCAACAATCGCCTTAGGGAGATGAAGAGCGAGTCGAGAATCTCGAGGTAGGCCTCAATATTCAAGGGAACGAGTTGCGCTCCCTCATTGAAAGCTTCATTGACAAGCATGCTAACAAGCAACGGGACTGGAATAAGGCTTTTTAAGAGAAGGTCTACAACACCATGGACAAGGTTCAAGCCCAAGTGGAGGAGCTGCATAAAAGGTTTGAAGATGTCAACGAGGACGTGGTGTTGTGCAAGCGAGCGGTCGCTAATGGCGTAGCTATTCAAAGCGCAGTGGTCGCACTAAGAGTTGAAGCCCCTAAAATTAAGGATTTTAGCAGCAAACGGGATGCCAATGAGCTTGACACCTTCTTTTGGCAAATGGAGAGGTATTTCGACTCTATGGGCATGCGGGACAAACATACAGTAAGTACCGCAACTTTATACCTTTCTAATCATGCAATTTTGTGGTGACGTAAGAAAAGCGAGGAGATTCGCAAGGATACCTGCACCGTAAACACATGGGAAGAATTGCAATGGGAGTTAAAGCTCCAATTCTATCTGGAGAATGTGGCGCACGACGCTCGCAAGCTATTGAAGGAGTTGAAACAAACGAAGTCCATTATGGAGTATGTTGAGGAGTACTCTTTGTTGATGCTGCAAATTTGCAACATGACCAATGAGGACTTGTTGTTCAATTTATTGGACGGGTTGCAATCCTGGACTGCCAATGAGTTGAAGCGGCGTGGAGTGCAGAATTTATCCAACGCCCTTACAATGGCAAAAACGCCCATAGATTACCGCAAAGGAGATTTGGGTAAGTCCAAGAATCCTAAACCCAATCACAGTAAGGGTGGAGAAGCCAATGAGTTTCATCCTCTAGAGAGCAAGGAGAAGAAAGGCAAACTGCCCAAGTGAAAGGAGCAAAAACGTAATGGCCATAGAGGTAATGATCCAAAATCAAACTGTTCCTTTGCGACGGGGATCATTGGGTGAAGGACGATCCGAAGAAAAAGGTTTTCAATGCAATGTACGAGGCACAAGAAAAGGGCGAATAGAGCCATATGGGTTATATGCAGCTGTTCAATTCCCTCAAAGCCAAACGGCGTGCAGATACATCAATGGGGACGGTGATCATGTACATTGAAGCCTATGTCAATTGCATCAAGACTCAAGTGTTGGTTGATACGGGGGCTACGCATAACTTCATTAAGTGTGCGAAAGCAGAACGCTTGGGCCTTTATGTAGAGAAAGGAGAATGATACCTCAAGTCCGTGAATGCAAGAGCCAAGCCACTAGATGGTGTGGTTCTTGGAGCTGAAATTCACATTAGCAAATAGCACGGTGAGGTAAATTTCTCGATAGCACCTCTCAATGATTTTGATGTGGTGCTAAGTATGGAGTTCTTGCGGCAGTACAATGTGATGCTACTTCCTCAACACAACTACATGTGTATTTTGGATGGAGGACCTCGAATGATACCGATGGTAGACATGCCCAAGGGTGGGCGATCCAAGCCAAATGCCAAAGTCCTTTCCGCAATGTAACTAAAGGAAGATGCTGAGCGCAAAGAAGGGTTACATCCAGCCTCAACAACAAGGGTGGATGATGCGGCAAAAAGGGGCAAGGGTGAAATACCGAAAGTGACTGGGGAAGTGCTTGGGAAGCACAATGGGGTCAAGCCTATTGCCTTATTGGAAGAACTGCCTTCAAGAGAAGCAATTGAGGGCTAGTTGAAGCTTAAGATTACACTTCCAACTATGGTGCTGATGCCTCCATCGGAGATGGGAGAGTTACAGGGGCAGCTCGAGGAGTTGTTAGATGCGGGTGTTATCCAAAAGTCCAAGGTGTCACATGATGTGCAGTTTCAGCATAAATAGTGGTTCGAAGACAAGCAGTGGCGTGTTAAGCATAGTACGGGGGACTTAGTGATGGAGATAATACTTCCACCACAACGCAAGTCAGCACATCCACTTCACAAGGGCCTTGATCATGGGGACGATGGGCCAAGAGTTATTGCCAAGAGAATTGGCAACGTTTCGCATAAGGTGGAGATACCTTCAAAACAGCAACAGTGGCTACATCAAGAGCATTCCGAAAGCTGTTGGAAGCAGTACCGTAGAGATACGAGAGGTGCAGAATTTAAGCTACACAACCGGGACACTTTGGGCATTTCAACACACCATTACAAAGGTGAGGAACTCAAGACAAGCCTTGAGTACTTTGTTAAGTGGAAGGGTTGCCCGATGAGAGAACACGCTTAGGACACGAGAGCGCACAGCTAGAGTTTGAAGATTGGGGTGCGCAAGTTCCAGCGAAGACGGGCGAAGGCGTCGCATGAATTTGGTGGGGAAGAATGTCACGCCGCAAATATTCTCAAGCAATGACTCAAACATTTAGCGCATAACAAGACCACCAAGAGAGTATTTAGCCCATTGTGTGTTAAATGGGCTATAGCTTCTAGGAGGTCCAATTGATTTGGGTTAATGCCACTTGTATGTGGCAGGTATGGAGTAGGTGGGGGAGTATTCTAGAAAAGGCATATTTCTTGATATATTCTTTTGGTAGTTGGCATCTTTGAAATATTCCTTAGGATATTCTCTTCTTTAGATGTGGACCATTGGATTAGAGTGAATCCTAGCTATCCATTGTAAATAGCTTTAAATATAAATAGGTGAAGCTCTCATTTAAGAAGGCATTCTCTAAATCCTTCAAATTGTAGAAATACTCTAAGCATTGTAATTCTATAGCTTTGTAATTCTCTCTTTAGTAATAAAATACGAGAGCATTCTTTCAAATACTTGGTGTGCTTCTTCTTCATCTCTTTCTTTGGTTAATTGGGTCTTGTAGGTTGCTTAGCACTCGAAGAGTGTTTAAGGCCGCCTGGGTTCGAGAAATAAGTCCATGACACTTTGCCTCAAGAACTCATACTTAGCTTTAGGAAGTGCCTTGGTTAGGATGTCAACATTTTGATTTTCTATTTTACAGTAAATTAGCTGTATTTCTCTTTCTCTTTGTACCTCTCTTAGAAAATGGAGTTTTAGCTTGAAATATTTTGTTTTGCCATGGAACACTGGATTATTTATAATTTAAATTGCAGCTTGGTTGTCTACAAGTATCTGTGTACTTTCCTTTTGCTCCATATGCAGGTCTGTCATCAATTTCCTAATCCAGAGGGCCTGATTCACAGCAGTAGCTACATATTCTGCTTCTGTTATGAATTGATCTATGACTTTTTTCTTCTTAGAACACCATGAGAAAATAACAGAACCAAAGCTAAAACAAAAACCTGAAGTACTTCTCATATCATCAATATAATAAGCCCAATCACTATTAGAATAACCATAAAGTGTGAACTTTTTAACTTGATAGAACCTCAGACCATAGTCAATTGTACCCTTGATATATCTGACAATTCTTTTTGCTGCTTAAAAATGAATTTCACTAGCACAGTGCATGTACCTTGAAAGTAGACTTATAGCATTCATAATATCTGGTCTTGTTGCATTCAAGTACATCAAGCAACCTATTAATGTTCTGTAAAGCCTTTCATTAACCTTTGCAGCTCCATCTTTTGTGCAAAACTTCTCCTTTTGATTCATAGGGGTTGCTGTTGGCTTGCACTCCTCTATATTGAATTTTTTTTAGAATCTCTTTGGCATATTTATGATGACATATAAAGATCTCATTCTGCCTTTGTTTAACTTCTATGCCAAGGAAGAATGTCATATTTCCAAGATCAGTCATCTCAAAAACATCCTTCATTTCCTTTTTGAAAGTGTCAATCTTCTCCATATTGCTTCCTGCTACAAGCAAATCATCAATATTTAGGGATACAATAAGTATTTCATCATTAACCTTCCTAAGATAGAGGGTAAATTCATGTAAGCTTTTTATGAAGCCTAAGTCAAACAAATGTGCAACAATCATGCTGTACCAAGCCCTTGGTGCCTACTTTAAACCATATAGGGTCTTTTTCAATAGATACATTTTCTCCTCTTTTTCTTGGACAACAAAACCTTTAGGTTGTTCCATAAAATTTTTTTCCTTAAAGTATCCATTTAAGAAGGCAAATTTGACGTCCATTTAGTGTATATTCTAGCCATTTTAAGCAGTAAAGGCTAGCAGCATTCTTAGGGTATCCAATCTAACAACTTAGGAAAAAGTCTCAAAGAAGTTCACCTTGAACATCTGAGTATATCCTTTAAAGACCAATCTTGCCTTGTGTTTGTTAATAGAACCATCAGGATTGAGTTTATCCTGTAAACCCACTTAATGCCTATGGCCTTTTTGTGTGCAGATCTATCCACTAGCATCCAAGTCTAATTTTTTTCAATCATCTTAAGCTCCTTCTTCATTGCAGCCATCCATTTTTTATATGTTGCAACTTCTTCATATCTTGTAGGCTCTATTATAGCAACATTGCACCTCTGATAGATGTCAGAGAGTGATTTGGTTCCTCTAACAAGTTTGATATCAATGTCATCATTCTTCTCCTATAACTCAAGCTTCTTATCATTCTCCTAGCTCCAGCTATCTAACTCAAAGAATTGGACATCCCTACTATAATTGCTTTGTTGTTTTGTGGAAGATAAATCCTGTAGGCTTTTGAAACTAAACTGTAGCCTACAAAGATCCCAGGTTCTATATTTTTATCCAATTTGTCTCTCTTAACCTAAAGAATATAAGAGAAACAAAGGCAACCAAATATTTTTAAATTTTTCTGCCTTAGGTTTATAGCCATACCAAGCTTTAAATGGAGTCCTTTGTTGCAAAGCTTTTTTTTTTTTTGGCAATCTATTTAGTAGAAAAATTGCTAAATTAGCAGCCTTGGCCCAAAGTTTCTTTAGCAGCTATTTGTTATATAGCAAATAACTTGTTATCTTCATAAATGTTCTATTTTTCCTCTCAACTACCCCATTCTGTTGAGGGGTATAAGGTGCTATTAGCTGGTGCTCAATGCCTTCATTCTCACAGAACTTGTTAAATTTTTCTAAAGTAAATTTAGTTCCATTATCAAATTTGATCACCTGCATTTTGCATCTACATTGATTTTCCACCCAAGCTTTAAACTTCTAGAAGATGTTAGCAACATCAGATTTAAATTTCATAAAATAAATCCAACACATTCTTCTATAATCATCAATTAAAACAATGTAAAAATTATTGTCATTCAATGATGGTGTTTTCTGATGTCCTCCACATTTGTGTGAACTAACTGTAGTTTCTGTGTAGCCCTCCAAGCCTTGTTTTGTGAAAAATGAAGCCTTGTCTGCTTACCGTACTAATAGGCTGCACAAGTAGGAAGCTTTTCTTTTAATTTAGGCAAGCATTCCCTAGGATTGTTTTTCTTCATAAAAAGTAGGGTTGTATGGTAAAAATTCCCCAATCTCCTATGCCAAAGCATTGAAATGCTATCTTCTTTATGTACTGCAGCTTACTTTACTTCTATTAAATTCAAGGCAAAGCTTTTACCTTTCATTTTGACTTTAAACACCTCTATGCCTTGTGCATCAATAATTAAGTAATGATTATCTTTAAACAGCACCTTATATCCTTTTTCTAGCATATAACCAACACTCAAAAGGTTTTGATTAATTTTTTAAACATATAATGTTAAGGTCAGTGCTTACGTGCCATTTCTGAATGTACATATACTTGTATATTTATACAAGTGTACATTCTCATTAAATCGCTAATATCAATTTATATGGTATTATGCATGTAACATTACAGACATTGTAGATCTGAAGAAATTCGGATAAGATCTAAAGGGGTTTAGATAATGGCTCGTAAATAGTCACGCTGAGACATATAATTGCTAAATATTAGCACAGTTAAGTGTTAGCTGGTTATAATACTCAGCAAATCCAAGAATTGGACCCTTGTCTGTAATGGGATATAGACCTGAGAATATACTAGTAACTGCATAGTTGCAAGAGTTGCAATCGGGTGTCAGGAAATGTAAGTTGCGCAAGTATGTTCTCGAATAATAGTCCCTGATCTATTGCTATCGATGCAAGTCTGTCGGTGGATACTCTTTTATATATAGATCAGCATATGTCGTATCTGTCTGGTATAGATAGTCGTTCCTGTCTGACCATGAACTTGGAGCTCGTATTGACATATTGGTATCTAGTTAGGACTAGATATGGGACAGAATCACGAGGACCTTCGATAGACATTTAATATAAGCCGTCAACGGAGGGTCCTCTCGAGTTGAGTAGTATACGTGGTCCTTTGACCTGAGTGCCATAGTAGACTTGTAAGTGATCTATCGTGCTTTGGTTTCACATATGTCACAGACCTTTCATGGTGTGACTGCTGAGTATCGCTGGGTATGGTCCGATGCTTATAGAGTACGGTGTGTACAGATATGGGATTTGTCAGCTCCTATATAGAGTTTGATATCAAAATGCTTCGAGACGGTATCTCAGAAAGTCTTGTGGCCACAAGCAATCATCCCGAGAAAAAGTTTCGATAGGGTGGAACAATATGAAAAAGGAGTTTGCACATATTGTTCATTGAGATACAAGTCTGGAGATAATATATGGATGAGCATAAGGGGATTTGACGGTGATAATTTATATCCCCGCACATCTTAGATATCATGACGAAAAGACTATGCGTATGCGTTGTAACCTCGGCTTGTATGGTTCAACGCGCTGATTTGTATATTCTTGACGTGTGCGTGGGGCATTGCTCACAAATTTAGGGAATAGTTCCATTTGACGAATCGGGCGTAAGACCTAGGGAGTCCTGCGATATAAAGTGTACTCGGTGTACACTGGGGTAGCGTGCCGAATTAAATGTTTAATCCAGCAATATTCAGCGATTCTACGAGAATATGTGCGTGTCTGTATTTAAGTGTTAAATACAATAATTAATAAATAAATATTATTTACTAATTGTATTAGGACACATAGCGTATTGTGGACCCTCAGTTGAGTTTATCCAAGTGTGAAATTTGGTGGAATCCACTAAGAGGTGAACTTAGTAACTATTCATGAGGAACGAAATGGTCATTTCTCAGTTTGATTATTTAATAGTTAAATAATTAAAATATCTTTTTTATATTATATAATATATATTATTATATATTATTACATATTATTATATTATTATATATTATATTATATTTATATTATATTATATATATATATATATAAAGAAGAAAAAAAGAGAGAAGAGAAGCAAGAAGGCCATTTTCGGCCAAGAGAGGGAGAGGAGACAAATGGAGAAGAAAAAAAGAAAGAAGAAGAAAAGGAAAAAAAAAAAGGAAAGAGAATTTTTCTCTCTGCTTCTAATTGGAGTAATTGTGAATTGCTCTAAGTTCTCTATTTCTTATACCTTTAGAGAAAATGATGTAAAAACTCTTCCAGCCATTTTGGGGATTAAGAGGTAATTCCATGCTGAATATGGAGCTGTTGTTCTAGCTCACCAAGTCCATCAAGTTGGTGAGTAGAACTGTACGCAAATTGGTCTGTATGCGGACTCTAGAAAAAATACGTTTATAACGTTACACGTTTGGTGAGTTTTTTAACTTTATTAATTTATTAATGTGATTAATATATTTATTTATTGTGTTTATTACAAAATTTATATTTTCACTGCGTTAGGCAATAAACACAATTACATGTGCATACACCCATATGCCTAGATCCTGCTACGCCAACATATAAGACATTAGAAATTAATATTAAACTTGTGTGGCCTTCGATTGCCACTGTTCCTTTGCCTTTTACTGCAACATATGCTCCATTTCCAATTCTAACTTTAGAAATGGCAGTTTTATCAAGCTCTTTGAAATGCTCTTGATTATAAGCCATGTGGCTTGTACAACCATTGTCTATAAGTCAGCTTTCTGTGGAGCTACTGGTAGCAAAGCATAATGCGATAAATTGTTACTCCTCTTGAGGTTGTTCAACAATAGTTTTGGCTTCTCCTTGCTGCTGTTGAGATTTGCATATCCTTTCCACATTCTCTAACTGACCACACTTGTAAGATTTTATATCCTGCCTCCACCAACACCTTTTCTATAGATGATTGAATTTTTTACAGTAAGGACATAGTGGAAATATAGTGTTGTTACTATTGTTATTACTATTGCTTTGCGTCTCTTTCTTGTACATATTGTTCTGTGATCTAACTTGAAATGCTCCATCCACATATCCTTCTTGCCTCATAAGTCTCTTTTGTTCCTGAGCTTGTAGTGCATTCAATAGTTCTACCAAGGTAATACTTGACACATCTTTTAAGTTTTCTATTGATGATATTATCGCCTCAAACTTTTTAGAAACTGTTACAAGGATTTTTTTAACTATTCTAGAACTTGAAAAGTTAGTACCAAGAAGCCTTACTTTGTTAACAATGTTAAGGAGTCTGTCAGAGTAATCCTTAATTGTTTCTAATTCCTTTGTTCATTACATCTCAAATTTTTTGGTCAAATTTAGAACTTGCATGCCTTCAACTCGTTCATTTTCTTCATACTCTTTCTTCAAGAAGTCTCAAATTCTATTTGTTATCTTCAGTGTCATGATTTTGGTGAAAATTAAAGCTGAAACAGCTACAAATAAGCCAGCTTTTGCTTTTGATTTCCTTTGCCTCATCTCCTTGTGATTTTTTATTTGAGCCATAGTTGGATTGTTGGGCAAGGGAAGAACTTCGTACGTATTTTCAACAGCTTCCCACTAATTATTAGCATCAAGATAGGCTTCCATTCGGATAGCCTACACTTAATAATTTATTCCATCGAACACTAGAGGCATTATTACATTCGATGAAGCTTCTGAACTCGTCTTGCATTGGTTGTAGGCTTTTATGTTTTGGAAAGGGGAGATGGTGAGTATTTAAGGCAAGTGTTTAAGGTAAGTAGTTAGACTTACTCAACCTAATAGAGCTCTCAAAACTTAAAGCTTTGATACCAGATTGATGGTTTTTTATAGAAAGAAAGTTCAAAAATTGACAAGACAAACTTAATTTTGAGACTTCAATTTCTTATATCAATTATTAATTATCAAAGCACTTATTTATACAACTTATTAAAACTGAAAAACTATAAAGAATACAGCTAAATCTATTGCACATTACATAACGGAAACTTCTAACAAAATAGCAGAAGAGTATGCCATGCCTAACAGACTTTAACAACTTTAATTCAACATGTGTTTTATTAAATCTCAACAACTCAAACATCAGCAGTCCACCTAATACCACGTCAGTAGCTCTTGGAGCATTATTTAATAGAAATTAAAAGACTTTCAAATTCTCTTGTAAAGCATGTTGACTAAACTTGGGCAGTGGTGCAACCTCATCAGAGCTGGGTCATTTTGCAGCAATGTTAAGAGTAAGTCAACTTTCCTTAGGCCTAGAGCCTTCCCTCATTCTCCTATTGTCTTTGTATGTTCAACTTTTCATCATTTCAATCTGCTTTAATACCTTTTCATAAGCCTCACTATACTTTATTAGCTCTAACTCTTGAAAGGTAAACTGTAGATTCCATAACTGGAGGCTCTTGTGAAGGTTAATAAATGTCTCTTTAGTACTAAAGACATCTATGTCCGTAACTTCTTTATAAGACCTCTAAATAAAGTCTTTCAATGATTCATATTTTTCTTATTTCATATACATTAATATTGAGGGGTTCTTAGGTCTGTCCTAAACATATCGAAATTGAAAAACAAAGGCTTTGGAAAGTTGGTCAAAACTATATACCAACTTAAATTCTAAGCTTCGAAACCAAACTCTTATAGTTTGCATAGAGTATAGGAAAACAAATTAGACGTAGAATCATCATCTACATTCTAAATCAACATATGGTCGCTATACAACTCTAAGTGGGCTACGAGGTCAGTCTTAGCCTCACGAATAGGAAAAGGATTTACTACTATATCCTTTGCCTAATGGATGTCCTCTAGCTCTTACTAAAGCTTGTCAACCTTCCTCAAGAGCTAAGAACTAGTGTTGTCTACCTCTATGGCCTCTTCCTCCTTGCAAGCTTGACACTTGGCGTTTAAAGAATCTCAAAGATCACCTTTAAAAGTTCCTTTCGTCCACGGTCCTTAGCGCTTCCTGATCCATTCTTAGCTGTGGATTTTAATTCTTTATTGGGATGAGAATGAGACTTGCTCTTGCTAGCTTATATATTGTATTGAAGCTCCTAAGAGCAATGACTTCTGGATCTGTCATTGTGAGGCAACCAGCTAAGTTTTTCCACTAATATCCTTTTTTGTCCTTCTCCAACCATTAACTATGTTAGTCATTGTGCAATGTATTTAATGGGAGAACTCTTTGAATTGCTTTATAGTAATCGATGGATCTTTGTTAGCTTGACCATTTGGTGTTCTAAAGGTATTTCTCTAAGAATGTTTAAGAAGATACATGCAGGTTTGTTTTAAATCTTCAAGAACTTTCTATATGGGTAGATTTCTAGTTAGAGATCTAATTTCTCTTGACATTTTAGATTTGGTAACAATTTTTAACAAAGTAAACTATTGCAAGATGAACTTTTCTCAGCATCTCTACAAATGGCACCATTAATGTTCGGGTAGAATCAGTTAAGCTCTAAAAATCAAAAATTTATTTAAATATAGAGAAAATTGAGCTTGTTAGGCTAGCCTACCCTAAAAGGTAGGCCTAAAGTGGATCTATAAATGAATTATGTTTTAGGATATTGGAAGGGAAGTTTAAAGAGACAAAATGCTATTCTTAAAATATAAAGAGATGAAGAGAGATGCAAGAGGCTAAGTTAAAAAAAAATAGCTTTCTTCTTTGGAAACCTTGTTGTTAAAGAAAAATAGTTGGACAAGATATTATGGAGCTGTAGCTTGGAAAGGCTAAAGAATTTGGAAGTGAATCACAGAGGAATGAACCCTTGTGAGGGATATTCCTATAGATCATACTTCAAGAAAGGTTTGGCTAGAGACTTAAAAAAAAAACTTATCTACATAAATGAAAGAACGACTTAATGAAATTACACACAAGAAGTTTCAAGGATTTGGTTTGGATCTTTAATTATTTTTATAAACCTAGTTTGGTTGAAGACATACTCATTGCCTAACATCTCTTTTAATTACGCGTCTATGTTGTGATTTTTAATATTTTTATGCACCGTAATATCTCCGGATAGTATTTAGTAAGGCTGGGCACGGTTTAATTCGGTCTGATTTTTATCAAAATCGAATTGAACTGATTTTTTCAATTTAATTTGGTTCAATTTTTTCAATTTAGCTTTAAAAAAAATGTCCAATATGCTAAATTTTGGATCTAATCTGACTTGGTGAAAAAAACTGTCACCACTAGACCAACTGAGCTAATGACATTTACCAATATAAAATTAATTCTATTTTTTTATTATATTAACTTAATATATGAACTAATAAAAAAAAATTTTTTATGAAGTTAAGAATAAAATCCAGGACTTTATATAAGTTAAGGCTACTTTGCTAATTAGGCTTAAGCCTCTTTTGTTCTTGGAAATACATTTTGTTATATTATAGTTTAGATATTAATAATTAGCTTAAACCTCTTTTGTTCTTGGAAATACATTTTGTTATATTATAGTTTAGATATTAATAATTAAAAAAGTTGTCACCGAGTGTTGAACCTAAGACCTCAATAAACCATACTTCCCTATTCACCAAGACAACTAAGCTTTTTTTTTCATCAATAATACATTCAATTTTCTTATATATTAGTTTTAAATATTAATATAATTAAAAAATCGAAATGCCAACAGAGAGATTTAAACTATAGATATCAAAGACAAGTTAGAGTTACAATGTCATCTAGGCTAAAGCACCATTTTTTTATTAGACATGCAAAACTTATTTTTATATTAACATTTCAAAAAATATATAAATAACTAGAAAATCAGTTTTTCCAGTTTGATTCTAGTTTATAATAAAATCGAACTAAAATCAACCAATTTTTTTTCCAGTTTTTTAATTTAAAAAACCATTTGATTTTTAAAAAAAAATAAAAACCGAACTGGCCAATTTAGTTCAATCTAGTTCAGGTTTTTTATTTTCAGTTTATTTTGCCTACCCTTAGAATTTAGTACCCTAAAACCTTAAACTCATGCTAAAGAATTTGGCCACAAGTAAAATAAGAATAGAAAAGATAAAACAAGGTAATAAAGATAAATAATTATACACACAAAAGGCACAAAAAATTTATGTAGTTCGATAATAAACACCTACGTCCATGGTGGATCACGGGATCCTACCTTCTTTTATTAGTTCATAAAGAGCACAGGATCTTAAAATTTTAAAATAAGAGACTCTCAAGAAATACATTAATAAATGAGCTCTCACAAAGGATCTATTAGTACTACCTTACGTGCCTAGCACTTAAGAACTCACATGGAACTCTTTCTCACACCTCTCGCCATATACTGTCCAAGCCCTCTATTTTCTCTCTTATTGATGCATTGTTGCACTAATGAGTTTACTATGATTTATATAAGCTCCAAAACATCCCTAAAAACTCTAATTCTAGTTGGAATAAAAGTCCACGTGTTTAAAAAACTCAAAACTGACTCAAATAAATCAAACAACTAAAAAATAAACTTTCCTAAAAGTGGATGTTACAACGCCAATGCAACCAAAACACGGCACTGTAGTACCAAGGCTTGGAGAAGGCCTACTATTTTATTTTCTCGCCTTTTCTCACTTTTAACTCTCTGTTTTTATCCCTTTCTTGTACGCCCAACACTTACTCGACCTTATGTCCACTCCTCATTAATCTTTAACTTAAAATTAAACCCAAACTGGGTTTTGCAATACCAAATTTTAACAAACCCTCTTTGATTCAAAATTTCTTCAAAAAGCTTTCTAGGTTCCATCAACCAACTCTTAATTACTCTAGCATTGATTCAGTGAACTCCCAGACTTAACTCTTCTAAGGCTCACGACTTCAGCATCCAAAGACTCTAAATACATCTTACCTAGAGAACTTTTGTATTATGATCTTCAATATCGTTCTTGACACAATCATAATATCTTGGCGACTAGATCTTGTCCCTATTAGCAGCCCTCTTTACCATACATTATTTTTCGACCTTTGTCACTCTGATAAGATAATCTCTAATATTGCCTCTTGGTATGCATTTTCTCAATAACCCATGTTGAGCTCTTACAGTATTCTCTTCAAGCACATAGTGTTCATTGTTCTTTCTCACCCATAAACCTTTTAAATACCTTAAGTATTCCTTTAAAGCTACCAAGGATTCTATAATTTCAAGTCTTCTTTTCAGACTATTATAGCATCCCCACACATCTTGACATTTCTTTCTGATTATTCTTTAATCTATTCTCAGCCCTTCCTCTTACAATACACAGCCCTTCTTTAATCAAATTCGCTACACAACTAACTAGCCTTTGATCAATTCCCTAATTCTTTTGCTTTCCTACTTGTGAGTCATTATGATTGAATAACTTATGCTCTACAATTTAGTTCTGTACTTTATTGATAAGGGTTCATTAAATCTAATGTTTCTATCTTTCAAACTTAATATTTATTCGTAGAAATTAAGATTATTTGGCTTTTTATATATTTTATTATTATTATTGTAGGTTTGGAGTTAATGGAGTAAATAGGGTCGAAACTCTAATGAAAATAAGCCAAAAAATCAACTTGCTACAATGATCTGCTATAATACCAAGCGTCGTGGCATCCGAAATAATGTCTACATGCCGCAGCTCCTAGAATTCATTACCACGGCGCATAAATAGTAACAGTGAACAGTTGCGTATGAACAATATTTTATAACATTAACTCATGAACAATAATCATAACCTTACTTGTATTTGATGTTTAACCCCAATTTGATAACATAAATCTATAAATAGAAGGTCAAAAATCCTAACTTAGGAGAAGAGAAAAAAAAGAGACAAAAACTTAGAGAAAGAATTTACAACACAAAATCAAAGAACAAAGCCAAAATTTGAAGAGCCAAAATCAAAATTCAAGCTTTAAGTCAAGATTGAGCGAGAAGCACATCAAGAAGTCACTTTCATTAATTTTTCTACTCTTTTTTTATCATTATGTTCTTATTCTTGTTGATCTTTATGAATTGGTTGGATACTTTTAGTTTTGTGATGGGCTAAATTGTTCATCTAGGGTAAGACTACATGAACCTAGTATGGAGTTGGATTTTGTTAATTCTTAATTTATAAACTTGATACATTCAATTGATTCATTCTATCTTGTGTTTAATGCTTTCATTATACCTGATCAATAGTTTGAATAATTTAGGAACCATGATAAACTTAACATAGGGATTCATGTGTTTAGCCTATGATAGTTTGATGCATGATCATAGGGTAACAACTATGAGTTTCATCTAGGATAGACATATACCTAGGTGGCATGTATATTATAATTTAGACTTGATTTTAATGAATTGAATTCTAATTTGATTACCATAAACATATAAGTAATTGTTAGAATCTGTAATATAGTCACTCGACCATCGATAGAGGTTTGTGATGAGATTAGTGCCTAAGCCAATAATTAGTATTAAGATGTTAACTAAGAGGTTAATAAATTCAATGAAATATTAAGGGACGAGTCAAAACCCTAGATTATCTTTATTTGTGAATTCTATCCTTTACTTTTGTTCAATTTAATTGATAAAGTAGATTAGTTAAATAAATTTCAGATTGTAATTTTCTGAATAAAAGTTAAATAAGTGCAATTTTAGTACTTAATTGATAGAATTAGATAGCATAATTCTTGTAGGATCGATATCTGGATTTAAAATCCTATATTACTTGATACGATAACGCGCACTTATACTTAGCTACTTCTATGCTCTGCAATTTGGCTCTATAACTTATGCTCTGTAATCTGACTTTGCAGCCTATGCTCTACAGTAGAACTTAACCAAGCACTGATACCAATTATTAGGATTTTTACGTACCATAATACCTCCATGACTGATATTTAGTACCCTAAAACCCTAAGCACGTGCGAAAAATTTTGCCTACAAGTAAAATAAAATATATATATATAATATTAAACAAGGCAATAGAGATAAACAATCTCACACACAAAAGGAACAAGAAATTTACATAGTTCAGCAACAAACATTTACGTCAATGGTGGATTACAGTACCCTAACTTCTTTTATTAGATCACAAAGAACACAAGATCTTAAAGAGCTAAAACAAGATAATTTCAAAGAATACATTAATACACAAGCTCTCACAAAGGATTTATTAGTGTTATCTTGCACACCTAACACTAAAGCATTCCCATGGCACTCTTCCATGCACCTATCACCTTATAGCAACCTAAGCTCTCTATTTTCTCTCTTATTGATGCATTACTACACTAATGGGTTAACAATGGTTTATAAAAATAAAAAATATAAAACAAGGCAATAGAGATAAACAATCACACACACAAAATGAACAAAAAAATTTATATGGTTCAACAACAAACGTTTACGTCCATGGTAGATTACAGTATCCTAACTTCTTTTATTGGATCACAAATAATACAAGATCTTAAAGAGCTAAAACAAGATAATTTCAAAGAATACATCAATACACAAGCTCTTACAAAGGATTTATTAATGCTATCTTGCACACCTAACATTAAAGCATTCCCATGGCACTCTTCCATACACCTAGCGCATTATAGCAACCTAAGCTCTCTATTTTCTTTCTTATTGATGCATTGCTACACTAATGGGTTAACAAGGGTTTATAAAAATAAAAAATATAAAATAAGGCAATAGAGATAAACAATCATACACACAAAAGGAACAAGAAATTTTTATAGTTTAACAATAAACGTTTACATCCATGGTGGATTACAGTATCTTAACTTCTTTTATTAGATCACAAAGAACACAAGATCTTAAAGAGCTAAAACAAGATAATTTCAAAGAATGCATCAATACACAAGCTCTCACAAAGGATTTATTAGAGCTATCTTGCACACCTAACATTAAAACATTCCCATAGCACTCTTCCATGCACCTAGAGCCTTATAGCAACCTAAGCTCTCTATTTTCTCTCTTACTAATGCATTGCTACACTAATGGGTTAACAAGAGTTTATATAGGCTCTAAAACGTCCCTAAAAATTTTATTTCATATTGGAATAGAAATCAACGTGTTTAGAAAACTAAGAACTAACTCAAACAAATCAAGATGACTAAAAATGGGCTTTCTCAAAAGTAGGCGTTGCGGCGCCAAGGCTTGGAATATGCCTCATCTTGTGCTTTCTTACCCCTCACTTTTAACTTTTTATTTTCGTCCATTTCTTGTACACTTAACGTATATTCGACCTCGTGTTAACTCCTTATTGGTCTTTAACTCAAAATTAAATTCAAACTTAATTTTGAATCTCTAAGTTTCAACAATGACAAAGTTACTTTTACTTTTAATTGTGTTAGTGGAGTGAGTTTTAGGTTCACTCAATTTTGGTTCCAAATTGATCTATAGCTAAGCTGAAACCATTATCAATATAGAAATTAATATGTGTTTGTTGTACCTTTACTATTGTTGGAGAATTTGGTGCCACTTATATAAGGGTGAAAAAATGGATCACAACATAATTATTCGACACAAGTTCAATACTCTTTAAATGAATATGGATAGAAAAAATTGATACAATTAATAAACAGGTTGAATTCGTGTTATCTATTTATTAATCATGTCAAATATGTATTTGACCTCCACAATTTGTAAATTTATTTAAGTCACATTAAACTAATCTAGTCAAATTAATTCTTTTTAAAAATGAATTCGCGTCTATTGTGTAAGACACGAATTCAATTATAAAATTATATATATAAATAAAAATATGGTAATTATTTAATTGTGTAAGACACGAATTGAATTTAGTGTTATTATTTGTTTAAAAAAATATAATTAATCAAATAATATATAATCATATAAATAAATTAAATTTAATCTATTTATTTAAACATATCTAATCGTCTCATATCATGTAATTTACTTATTTAACAAATCGAATATATGTTTGAGTGCTTGATTTATTTACATAAATGAATTGTATGTGAATATGATAAAAAAAAATATTAATATTCTATATTAACATAATATGATTATTCTTTTACATGAATTGTCACCCCTACACTTAATATCACATTTATCTAAAGAATAAGCACTACATTCCATGTTATGTAATCATGAGATTAATTTATCTACAATAAGAGTTGTATCCTTTTGCAATGTCAAATTCATGATTCTTTTTGTTTACCCCTTATTGATTCTTGAGTCATATAAAAAGCTTTAAGTGGGAATTTTTGGGGTTCTCTCATTGTTTAGCATGTTATAAATTACTTTAAACTAAGGAAAAAATTTATTCCACTACATGATATTAAAATTAGTGATTTAAAATTATATTTGAATATAATTTTAAATTAAAGAACAAAAAAAATCGACACATGATCAAGTATGTAATGGATTGATAAAAAAAATAACAAAAATAAAAAGTTTGAAGTAAGAAAGAACACAAAAACACAATGAAACTATCTCCGGGTGTGAGTATCATGGCACTGGCTGCTTAGTACTACAACGCTGAAGAAAAAACACCTAGCATCCCAGCTCTGGCCTAAGTAGGCTATGGCGCTAAGTCGATATCGCATCAGTGCCGTGGCGTAGGCTCGTAGTGCTGCAGTGCCAAGTTGTACAGAGTTTTTTATTTTATCTCGGATTTACTTATTTTATTTAATTTTAGACTTTTTAAATGCTAGACTCTTATTTCAACTAAAAATAAAGTTTCTAAGGACGTTTTGTAGCCTATATAAACCATTGTAACCCATTAGAATAATTAAGCATCAACAAAAAAGAAAATATAGAATTTAGGTAGCTCTTAAGTACTTTGTGTGTAAGAAAATGTTGTATAAATCCTTAAGAGCTTTAACTATTGGGTATTTTTTGTAAACTCTTGTGAAAATATTTTTGTGATATTGAATTTTTTGTGAACTAGTTAATAAAAATAAAATCGCATTAGAGAATGAATGTAAGTATTTATTATCGAATTACGTATATTGTTTATATATTTTTTTATGTGAATGATTATTTATTTATGTGATTGTATGATTTTTTCTTATTTTTAATTAATTATAAGCGAAATTTTCTTTAAATGTAAGTTAAAAACCTCAAGAATCAATGTCAATTATTTCAACTCCCATGTATGAATCCACTTGGATCCACCTATCACCCGTTTAAAATTTTCTCGCACTTACAAGGGAGTGCTTTGTCATTTTGGCAAGCCTCCATGTGCATTCTTTGTTGTTAGGCCTTAATCTCATTGGATTACATCTATCTCGATGCCTTGGGTACTCATGGGATCATTGTTCTATTATTAATATTTAAGTCATACATAACAGCTTAAGATTTTGAGTCGCAACCAACTAACATTTGGACAAGCAGATCAAATCTACTTTGAATTGATGTTCTTGCTTTTGCGTTTCAGTAATTTGCTTGCCTTTTATTTTTTATTTAATCACTTGGGGTTTTCTGTAGCTGCTTGCTTGGTGCAGTTCACCTTATACCTTAATTTGATTAAGATCCAATGTCTTATTTTATGAATTAACAAACAATGGAAGATTGTGCGGGGATAGCTCAGTTGGGAGAGCTTCAGACTGAAGATCTTAAGGTCGAGTGTTCATCTGGATATATTATGCTTGTGATTCTTTATTGATTGGTTTATAAATTTTGAATATTTTTCAATTTATATTCCAATTTAAGAAATTGAATCCATTCCCAACACTTGAGTTTTTCTAGCCCACGTACGCTGCATAGATGAATATAATTGAAGATGAATATTGTATTATATACATAACTTAAAGAGTGTTGAGATGCAGCTCTAATTTGCTTGGAACCCGTAACCCATGAAAATTGATCTTGTGATATGTTGTTGTAACGTACTCTGGAGTTTGTAGCAGATATATGATTTGTTGATGCTGTACCAGTGTTCTTTAGATGAATCAAACTACGTTTACTTTTTAAAAGAAAAAAATTTGGACATTTGAAATTCTTCACATTTACTGATTAACTTCATCTGCATAGTTGCAATTAAAGTAACGGAAACTAAGAAGACAAATGAGGCAATGCAAAAAATTTTCAAAGAGTGATGCTTGATTTTAAAAAGTTAAAAAATATATATATAATTTATGGGATTATTTAGTTCACCGTATTGTGAATAATATTAATATATATTATTATTTAATAATTTTTGTACAATTTACAATCTGATACAAAATCTTATCATATATTCAGAAATTCATTAAGTTATATAATTTATTAAGTTATTTTTTTATTTTAAATTTATTAAATATTAATATGTGATAATATTATTTATTATATAATGAGCTGTGTAATCTATTAAATTATATATATTATTAATATATTCATAAAATTTTAATGAATGGTAAAATTATTATTAATATTTTTAATATTAAAGTTATTAAGAGTTAAATTCAAGAATAAATTCTTTGAAACGACCTTCCGTTCTTCATATACAACTTGTCTCGAACTATAAACAAGACTCCTTACACTAGCAGAACACACTTTAATGCCTAAATCAAAGATTGATTGAGTTATAAAAGATGACTTGAAGAAATGTTAATGAAAAAATATGTCAATTGTGTTTGGAAAATTTGAAATGTGGTTTTGAGTTTTTGAGTGAGTTTTTGACTTTGTTTTTTGGATTGAATTTCTAAATGAACTTTAAATGAATCAAAATAAGAAAAACTTCTTCTTTAATAAGAAGAATTTGGAGGGAAAATGTGCTCCTCTCCAAATTCTTCTTATAACGTCCGATAAGAGCTGGTCGTTCTTGATCGCTTGATCCTCCATGTCATCGATCCAACTAGTAGTTTATGTACTGTGGACCTAATTATTATTTGTTAGATGTGTGGACCTCGATCATATACACTCAAATCTCGATTTTAAAATAAATTTATTTTTTTATTAAAAATTAACATGTATATATTAGATGTAATAAAATGTAATTTAATTTATTTTAAAGTAAATATGAATAAAAATAAATTTATAAATTTAATAAGAATTAAATTTATGTTATTTATTTATTAATCGTGTGTAATATATTTTTAAACTCAATAATTAAATGTTATTGTATATCTTATTGTTAACTTTTTTATCTTAATACTTTTTTTCTTTTTAACTTTTCCATTTCAAAATGTAACTCATCATTTCCATTTCAATAATTTTGTCTGCATTCTCCACTCACACAGCCCCATCCCACCACACCTTTTGTTTCTCTCTTTCTGTTTTACATATTCAAGATTATTTTAATTTCATTTCTCTTACCTTTTCATCTTTGATACCTATGCCTCTACCTCTTTCTCAATTTTTTTCTTTTAGCATTTTCTTTTAACTGCTATATGATAACTTTCAGATCTCAGATGATTTATAGCTATTTTTATCAAGACAAAGATTATATTTTTACGTGTTTATTGAATTTTTGTATTTATTTAGATAGATAAAAAAATAATATATGATTTTTTTTTCTTTATCTTTAATCTTTATTTGTAATTTTAAATTGACCTAGCATTGCAAGATTTTGAGCAGCCATTGTTTCTTAAACTAGATCAATTTAGTCTGCTTATATTGCATGTAATGCTTTTATTTGATGCAATATTGTTCATAAAATATTCTCCACGGGCAACTTAAATGGCAAAGCAATGGGAAGTCAAACAAGGATCTTGTGTAGAACTTAGGTTTGAGTCCTTTCTCTTTCACGAACTTGATTGATTGTTGTGGCGCCTTAAATGAGCCCGTATTGAAGTAGAGGGCCCTGGCGGTGGGTTGTTGGGCTAGTCTCCTCGGAGTTTACCGCAATGTTCCGTTTCAAAAAAAAAAAAAAAAATAGTGTCCATGAAACAACATGATTCTTTACAAACTTTTGGACTTGGCATAGCACAAGGCGTGCATAGTGTTCTCGGCCCCAGCACCACATATTGATCAAGCTTCCACGGTTGGGATGTGGTACCTTTTCAAGTTCGCCAAGGTTGGTAACTAGTCGCGTGATGCCTTCCACAAAAAAGAAAAAATTACCTTCGTTGGTAGCTTAAGCTTGCGTAGCAGCTTCCAGCAGGCCTGAATCTAGGAGAAGTCAGAGCTACCCGTCTGGCTTCATGCAAGCAAGTAACGTGATTTAGCCAAGTAACAAACATGTTTATCGAAATTCCCCCATCAAAGAATTAATCTTGGTGTTGGTTGTTCATTGCCCAAACAGCAGGGATGTTGAATACAGACCGTTGCTCTTCATATGCTGCATGTGTGGACGACGATCATATGCACTCAAATTTAGAACGAGTGATATTTTTTTATTGGGCTAACTGAGTTTGGTTTCCACAAACATAAATGATGCTAAGCAACTTCACTCGAAGGGCATTGCCCATTTTTTGTTACTATATATATTTTAAAGACATTTGCGATACAGTAAGTTTAAAGAGGGAGATGGGATTGTGAAAATATATTTAAGAATGTTACTGATAAAATCTTGTCTATCTCCATCTCTTTCATCTCACAGAAAAATGGAAAATATGTTAGCAAATAGTCACCTTCACTACGGAATATATTAAGTAGCAAATTGCTCTTTCTCACCAATTTTTTTTTTTTTTATAATGAAGATCTGGGGAGCCAAAAAGGAAATATTAGTTTTAAGAGCCCTACAAAATGAATCTGCAAAAACACCAACATTAGATTTTATGGAAGTTCCTCGAAATATCTCAAAAGTGAATTAAAAGGACGAATTTTAAAAGGGTGAGTTCTTTTAACTAAAATTTTTGCCTTAAAATTATGATTTAGATTTTCATTTATTGATTTCTTATAATTTATTTGCATAAAAGTTGGTAACAATAAATACTATTTTTGACTTTGCATGAAATCAACATATAAAAATTTAAGTCACAATCTTAAATCAATTTAAATTAAGGTAAGCCCACAAATTTTTAAATATTCGAACTATTAAGATTGGAATAACTACAATATGCTAATATTATATAAATAAGTTTTATAAGAAAATTTTACACAGATGTGACCGCATAGCGCAGTGGATTAGCGCGTTTGACTTCGGATCAAAAGGTCGTGGGTTCGACTCCCACTGTGGTCGACCGAAGGATTTCTTTTGGGTTCGACACTCGGGGGATTTGGTCATCATTAGATACATTTTCTTTTTTATTGTAACATTTTATTTACCACCTCAGTTAAAATTTCCCAACTTTACATTACTACTATCAAACCCACAAAAAAATTTAAAATAAAATTTCTTTCAACAAGGTAAAAATACCATTTAAAGATTTCTCTAAACATTAAGCCCTTTTAAGAAGAAAATCATTATTATTCTACTAAATTTTGTTGTATATATATTTTTTCTTGAATGTTTTTAAAACTTTCCTCTGCTCTCCTTTAAAGGGTAATTTATCATTTCTGTTTTAGTATCAATTTTTTTTCTAATAATTCCAAAAAGAGATAATAAGCAATTTTTAAAAAAAAAATGATATATATATATATATAAACCTTGGAGAAGTAATGATATTTTTCTTCCTTTTTATGAATAATTCAAATTTCAGCTCAAGAATAGGTCAAATTTGAAAATCTTAACATGTGTACTCATGGGCTTTTGCTATAATCTATGGTTATCACATAGAAGAAAATGTCAATTTCATTCTTAATTTAATTGATATATGCCAAATTATTATTTGTTTTTTATAAACACTTAGTTAGCCTTTTTAGGAACTTTTTGGCTATTTGTTTACTACCATCTTCATTCTTAAATAATGATCATTTTCATTTCTACAGAGATTAATTGAGTATTTATAAAAAAAAAAAAAAATTAAATTAAAGATAAAATTAGTATTTTTCCTCACATTAAACATAAATACTAATAACTAACATTGGTTATGAAAAAGTCTATTATATAAGAGACTCGGAGTTTTTTCTTTATTTAAAAAAAAAAAGGAATAGATCTATATAACCCCACCTTATCTCACTCTCATCAAACCCCATTTTTAAATTTATATGACTAAAAAAAAATTAAACTCCATTTAGATACCAAAAATTATCCTTTCAATGAAATCAAATATATTATCTTTCTTTTTTTCTCACCAAACTCGGTTGCTTTCCATAAACAACGACAAGAATTAATTGGATCTTCATTTTAATACCACCCAAGTTCTATTTTGAGATGTCACAGTGATAAAGGAATTAGCCGATGGCATAAAGGTCCGACAATTAAGGCAATATAGAGTTTACATATGGGATTAGGATTTTTTCTATATTCTAAGTTTATTTAAATTAAACATGGGTGATTGTCAACCAACTATCTCTATGATTATTTAGTGCTTGGTGCTAACACTTCAATTATTGAAGTGTTGAGTTCAAGTTAAATTAATATTTTTTCAGTTATTTGAGAGGATTGTTTATTTTTCTTCAATTATGAAAGTTATTTATTTTCTTCTAAAAAATATTAGGTTTAAGTCGGTGGAAATCCCTTTGACTTGACTCCCTCTAATTATTTAGAAGGATTATTATTTTTTTTTAATTATGAAGAATTATTTATTTTTCTCCAGTTGCCGAGTTCGAGTCGTCTCTCCAGCTCGACTCCCTCCAGTTGTTTATTTTCTTCTGTTTGATGAGGTTGTTTATTTCTCTCCATAAAGTGTTGAGTTTGAGTTAGGCTAAAGTCCCTTCAACCTGACTCTCTCTCAATTATTTATTTTTCTCTAATTATAGAGGTCGTTTATTTTTCTTTATAAAGTATTAATGTCTTTAAGTCAGACCGAAGTCCCTCTAATTATTTAAAAGAGTTGTTTATTTTTCATAATCAATTGTTTGGAATAGTTTGTTTATTTTTTTTCAATTGTAAAAGTTATTTATTTTCCTTGATTATGAAAGATTAATATTGTACTGATTTATATTATTATAATATTAAGATTAATATATACCAATTGTGTAAAGGAGGATTATGGTTGCATATGAAAGACGTAAAAAGCTCTTGAATCTTTCATAGAATCTAATTTCTTAATCAATTTAAAATAAAGATTTTTTTTAAATTTTCTCTTAATCTCTTTATTATTCTCTCCCAAGTACAAATGCAATAATTTAGAGAATTCATAATAATTCATTTCAAAAAGAAAAATTGAAACAACAAACAAAAAAAAAGGTTAAACTTTGAAATCTATTTCATTGACTAGTTGTTGATGGTTGTAATAATGGTAGTGTAGAAGTGAAAGGAGGAGCAACTAGTAATATGATTTTATGTCCTTGGTAACTTCGTAAAATATAAAACTATATATAAATTAAAAAATAATTATAGGGGTCTAATTAGTTAAAAGCAACTTCCTTTTTTTTATTAAATATGTCTTAATTACCCCTTATATGTTTAAGAAATTCAATATCTTGGAATTATATTTCAAAGGTGTATAAACTTAAATATAACAAAACTATATTTGAAAGGTGAATGAATTAAAAAATACTTTCGAGAAAGTCTCCGAACTATAATTAAATTTTTTTTATTATGAAAAATACTAATTTTGTGATAAATATATCAAAATAATATTTTTTTTTTAACAAATACTTAATTAATTCTTATAAGGACGAAAATGGTTATAATTTAAAAATAAAAATAATAATAAAAAATAGTCAAAATATTCGTAAAAAGACTAAGTATTTATAAAAAAAATGAAAATTAAGTTTATATATCAATTAAATCAATGATGAAATTGACATTTTCTCTTTTTATTACATTAAATTTCATCAAACAACAGTTTAGTATTTTACCCGATTCAATATTATTAAAGTTGAGTAAATGATTAGTACTGTAATCCTAAATCAAGAAAATATTCGATTGTAGCGATGATGATTGAGAAATTATTTTTTGGAATTTTTAATCAGTAAATGATACATTTTATCAACAATCACCGAATAGGGTATTTTGGAATTTTTAATATTTATGTTTTGTCGTTTATTAAAAAGTTTGAATTATTGTCATTTGTGTTTTTTAATCAAATAATAAGAAAGTGTTACACACATATCAACAATTTAATAAAAAAAAGGTGTTACACACATATCAACAATTTAATAAAAAAAGAGCAATGGCACATGGGGCTTAGCCAAAGTGGCTAAACTCCTTTGTAGGTGCACCCACTGATCAGAGGTTAGGGTTCGAGTTTCCCCTCTTTTATGTTGTAATAATATAGTATACATTTAGAAAAAAATAGAAAAAGAGCAATGTTGCGAGAGTATTAATTTAAAAGTTATTATTTACAAGTTTGATATTAAGAAAAAATATTTAATTACAAAAATATATTATTTCTAGTAAGTAGTTTCAATCTGGTTGTAAATCACTTTCTTCTTTTTTAGCACCACTTCCAGTCCCTTATTTTTTATGAAAAATTATTATTTTTATAAAAAAAATATCATTTTAGTTTTTATTTTAATTGATATATATTAATTTAATTTTTATTTTTTAAAACATCCCTTATCCTTATAACACTTACATTGATAAGAAGAGATTTTACCAATAAATAATTTTAACTTCTTGTCTAAAAATATTAAAAAATTACTCAAAGCCTATTTCACAGTGGGTTTTTATATAAAAAAAATCACTTTTTAACAAACCTCCAACTCTATTTTAAAATTATTCTTTAAACAACAATTAGAAGTAACTTTTCACTATGTGCCCCTTTGCAAATTGTCATTGAAGCTAAGATGAATGGCCCTTTTAAGAAATTTCTATATGAACTTATCGTTGAATCTCAGGTTTAGAACGACATATGCCATCAAAAAATACTAACAACAAGCCTAAAAAGAAGGTCACTCGAGAGAAATTGGCTCAGCCACTTAAACCTGGTCTAGTATAAAATACTTGCACATCAGCCATAAATAATCTTGTCTAGGATTAAGAATACCACGACTAAGGTAAACAAAGGAAAACTAGCTCGGTATAAATACCATAGAAAATATTGGATCGTTAGGAAATATTGAACCACTTTTATAGTAGAAAGGATACTAGATGATTACCAAATCGACTTATGAGCAATCGGTTTTATTACGGAAATAATCATAAAGAGGAAACTAATGTTATAAAGAAAATAGAAGTGTAAATAGAAAAGAACTGTAAGGTTCTTAGGAAATAATCCCACAAATCATGCCAAAATATCAGGATAATCCAAAACTAGAATCTAAAATTAGTAAGACCTACCTAATTCAACCATTACACCGGCGAAGATCAGCACAAAAAATGTAACATGAATATTCTTATAAGACCGATGCTATAAACATATGAGGTAAATGCAATATGGAGAACACAGACATTTTTTCTTTCACAACAGCTGCTTTAAATTCTTGCTGAACATTTTTCTCACCCTATAGCATTTTGGACTTAAACATCGGAAAGTCTTCACCGAAACCCACATCGATGAGGTTTTAGCGACAGTTTTCAGTATTTTGCAGGTGTTCGACCGAATTCTCAAAGAAGAAGAAAGACGAAACCTAGCTTTCGAGGCCCAATAAAGCAAATCTCAATATACTAATTTCTACCTCAAACAAATTCAAAACTCGTTAGATCGATAAAGTTATTTTTTTCAGTCAACAACTTCTATTACCAATGTTGATAACTCTCACTTCAACATTACAAATGATGTAATACTTGATAGTACTCTAATCCAGACCAATGGGTACAATGATGATGAACGTAAGATTAGAATTTTCAATCCCTATAACAAGGGTTGTGGTTAAATAGAAGTTGAAAATAGACCCAAAAGGAAACGGTTGAGATTTTTGAAGGGTTCTAGAAATAGCTTTTGGGAAGAATCAGAGCTTGTAGAGTTGAAAAATAAGCATTTGATAGGGGATAACTGTTAGGTTGTGCATACGTGTCATCCCAATTTTGTATGAATATTTGATATCTATATAGAGTATATTTTGTTATATCGCTAATTATCTTTTAATTATATAGTTTAATACTTGTTACGCTACAAACTTTGTTTTATCTGAAGGAGTTCGAATACGGTCTAAAGAAGTTTAGACCGGTGTTAAGAGTTAGCAAATATTCTAAAAGTTGGAACATTGTCTGTAACGTGATAAAGACCTCAGAATATGCTTATAATGACATAGTTGCAAGAGTTGCAATAGATTGCTAGGATATGTCATTATGCAAGCATGTTCTTAAATAAATAGTTCTTGATCTATTTCTACTAACACAGGTCTGTTAGTAGACCCTATCAATTTATATAAATCAGTGTATGTCTATATCTGTAGGGTACAGTTGGTTGTTCCTAACTTACTAGGATCTTAGAGATTGTATAGGCATACAGGTATTCAGTTAGAACTGAGTACTTAACAGACTCATGAGGACCCTAATAGACATCCTATGTTGCCGTCAATGGAAGGTCCTCTTGAGTTGAGTAGTATACGTAGTCCTCTGACCTGAGCACTATGGTGGGCTTGTGAATGATCCACCATACTTTGGTTCTACGCATATCAGATATCTTTTATGGTCTGACCGTTGGGTGTCGCTGGGTATGGTCGGATGCTCATGGAGTCTAGTACGTGCAGATATGAGATACATCAGCTCTCATAGAGAGTAATATATCTAGATGCTCCAAGATAGTATCTCAGAAAAGTCTTATGGCCGTAAGCAGTTAACCTGGAAAGGTGTTTCCATGGGTTAAATAATATGGCAAAGAGTTTTGCTCATATTATTCAATTGAGATACCATTCTGGAGATAGGTTATGAATGAGCATATGGGGATTTGACGGTGTGAATCTATGTCCCCGCACATTTAAGATATATATGATGGAATGACTATACGTATGTGTTGTAACCTCAACTTGTATGGTTCAACGTGTCGATTTGTATATTCGTGACGTGTGCGTAGGGTATGGCTCACGAACTTATGAAATTGTTCTATTTGACAAATCGGGCGTGGACTTAGGGAGTCCCGTAATATGAAGTGTACTCGTTGTGCACTGAGGCAGAGTAACTAGATTAAATTATTTAATCCAATAATATCCAACGTAACCATAAAAATGCGTGCATATATGTATTTAAGCGTTAAATACAATAATTAATTAATAATTGTTATTCACTAATTGTAAAGTGACACATGACGTATTGTGAACCCTCGATTGATTTACTCAAGTGTGAAATTTGATAGGACCCGTTAAGAGGTATATTTGATAACTATTTATGAGGAGTAAAATAGTCATTTCACACTTTAATTATTTAAATATTAAATAATTAAATATCTCTAATAAAATATTTTATTAATAATAATATTATATATATAATCCATGATTATCATGCATTATATATAATATTATTATTTTTTATTTATTATTTTTAGTTGCCAACAAATATGTTTTATTTATATTATATTATAATATTAATTTTTTAATGTTAAGAGATATATATATATATGATTTGAAACGGAAATGTGAGGGAATGAATTTGAAACAAAAGAAACGAAAAGAAAAAGAAAAGAAATAAGGGTTATTTCTTCCGTTTATGCTCTTTTTTTTTTTTTTTTTGGAGAAGCAAACGTTGCTTCTATTTCATTTTTCTTTTCATCCGTAAGTTAGAAAGAGTAAGTTTAGAACCGGTCATTTGAATTAAGTATTAATTTTACGTTAAATAAAAGAGTTATTATTTTAAATTATTAAGCTCACTAAAATTGATAACTAGAATTGAGAACAAATATACTTTCAGGCAGACTACAGGATAAAACGTATAAAATATTACACGTATTGATAATTTTTTAATTTTATTATTTATATATTAATTTAATTAATATATTGATTTTATGTTTTTAAATTTTATTGCATTAAAATATATATTAAATACGTATTTTTTAATTAATATACTACCATATATATATATATACTTGAACACAATAGATTCCTTACAATAACAAATGGGTTCTTGTTCTTTTTAGAGAAAAAACTGAACTTAATTGAGTTCTAATAGATTTAAGGTTTTGTTGATAATGAAGCCAATGGTTTAGTAAATGATTGTGCAAGTGTTTGTTAAAATGATGGAGAGAGATTTTTGACTGATTGTTTAAAGTAAACAAAAAAGAGTTAAAAATGACAATCGGGTAAAGAAAAAACAAATAACAAACATTTCTCACTCATGGCCCTACATGACATCTATTCTTTGTTACATCAAAGTTATTACAATAAAATTAAAAAATAATTATTTAACAAAAATTTTATAAAGACAAAAATTAATGTAATATATATTAAAAATATATAAATTAAATTGATATTTATATATATATATCAATTAAACTAGAGACTAAAATAACATTTTTTTCTTCTTTTATCTTACTGTCTCTCTCATCCTAATTTTTTTCTTTTTATTAAAAAAAATCCATTGAATTCTATTGTTAATCGAAATTCATAGACAATATTCTTATTTTAATTATTCCTTTTAATATTTATTTTCACCTAAAGTAACTCATGTTCTAAAGTTAGATTCATTAAATACTTAAGTTTGAGAATAGTAAGTCATTTAGACATCAAAGAGCATCATAATTCATTCAATTTAATTATAAATAAAAGAAAACTGACAAATAGAATAAAATTAAATATTTTCAAATTTTTTTAAATTGTTCATTTATTCAAACTCATGAAATTAAATTATCTTTATCTCATAAAAAAAAATTTATTCATTTAGGAAGGCAACAATAGTTTTCTAAAAATAAAAAAAAAATGAAAAATGGGATATGATTCAGTCAGAATATATAAGTGCTCTGATTATCATGGACAATACTTTTTATTTAAAATGATTTTGTTCAATCATTGTAGCTATTTATATTTCAGATGGCAAGACCGATCGTATTTTCTTATTAATTATTAAGATGAGATGAACAAACAACTAGTTTATTGATTATTTAAGACTAATTATTAATTAAGAGGTGAGATGATCAGAGAGCGAGAGTTGACTAACAAGATGTTCTCTTTATAGTTCATGGTTGGTGCCAATCAACAAACCAACCACAATTAAAATAAAATCCCTTTAAAATTTTCAACCGACACAAACAAAACACATGATTTGAATATTTTTATCCTGAGGCTATTTTCTAAAAGTATTTTTTTTTTTTATGATGATACACATGCTGATCTTTAAGAGTATTTCTTATGATGAGTCACACATGCTTATCTTTAATGATAAAATTCATTTTACTCCCATAATATATTGATAATATCAACTTTATTCAATGTTTTCATAAATAATCGCCGCATTCCTTTTCTGTTAATTGATTATGTCGATTTTTTTTTATTTTTAATAGAATAAATTTTGATTTTTCTTGAATTAAAATTTAAAAGTTATACTTCAACGAATATCATTATTATATTTCTTGACACCCTTTTATTATAAATATAAGTAAATTGTTGTAATATTTAAAGAAAAAACTTGATTGCGCCGCTGAACTTCAAATAATTGAACAGAAATGCTTCTAAAAAATCTTTCTTAAAAATATAAAAACATCAATTTTTTTTTCATTTTATTACTTTTTTAACATAAAGTCATGGCACTTTCTCTCTTCAAACTGTCACAAAATTTAAAAATCTAGACTACTCGGTGTGTTTTATACGTTTTCTGTCAGATTTATGTTATGTGGATATTAATTTATTCATTATTTAAAAAAAAATACACATCACAAAAATTTGAAGAAAAAAAAAACAATACATCAAGAGTAACTAAGGTTACACAAAAATTTATATCTTATGCGTATATTACACGTTCTTCTAAGGTTATTAATTTTTTGCATTTGAATTGTTAAGAATTTTTTTAATATATTTTTTTTTACATTCATCTTAAAAATTTGACATGATAAGATCTAAAGTGTATATTTATACGAACATCAATCCTATTTGTAATTATATGTCTAACAGGAAATCCTTCGAAGAACTATTAATAACTTCTAAATCTATCCTGAGGTTTGGAATAAATAACAGTTGAGAACATTGATGGGATGATGCTAAGAGTTTAAATAAACAACTCAAGAATCAACAACTCCTACATCTTTTAGAACCAAAGTTTCCATTATTATGAATAACTTCGGTTATGATTGAGAGCAATGAGGAGCCACGGGACAGAAACTTAGCTAATGAAGAAAAACACTAAACATTGTAAATTATATAAGTGCCCGCTGCTGGCTGCCTTGTGCCAATTAAATCAAGCGAAATGAACGTGAAAAAGAACAAGAAGAATTGCAGGTTTACAAAACAAAAAAAAAAATTTAGAAATCTAAACCAGATCCCTCTAACTTCTTACGCGTAATTTCATCAAGTTGCTCTTTCATTTCAGTTGACAAATTGTTCTTCCAATCGCCAACTGAACCAAGCCTGAAATATGATTTATAGGCTAACCATTCCCAAGGGTCTATCCCATTTTGATTCACTTCCAAATTCTTCAGCCTTTCCAAGCTGCACCTCCATAGCACTTTGTCCAACTCCTCTTCATTAAAAAAAGGGCCTGCCAAGAAAAGAAGCAAAGTTTTTGACTTGCCCTTTTGGGTCCCTCTTCATCTCTTCATATTTCAAGAGAAGTATTTTCTCAGGTCTCTTTACACTTTCATTCCAATACCCTAAAACGTGATCATGAAAAGGCCCGAAGGGAATAACCCCTTTGCAAAACCGCTCCAAGGCATCCTTTATTGTGTATAGCAGGAGTAGTGGTGAATAATTTTCCTTTAGAAAGTGCCATAACGAAACAAATGTATCCTTAGGCTCTCGAGTAATATACACAATCCTGCAACCAGAATTCTTGACAGACTCTGGGAGCATTGTGTATGGAACGTGAGTTCGGAAAAGTCTAGGGGAGAGTATACCTGAGAGATCAGGATTAGGGCTTTCTCTGAAAATCTTCATTTCCAAAGATGGCATGAGAGCATTGGGATGGTTTTTGAGCAAAGGGTCATTACTATCATCTTCTTCATTACGAATCATGATGGATGGTACGAGAGCCTTGAGCCAAGTGGTGCCTGTCTTCATCGACGAAGCAAGGATAACATCATCATCAAGTGCTTGAAAGTGTGATCTTGCGGCAATGGCAGCTTCAAGGTGAGGAAGGAAGTACCAGAACCCTTCCCATTGGTGGAGGTCAACGAGTCCCAAGAATTTCTCTCTTGGAAGTTCATGACATAGAGAAGAAGAAGAAGAAAATGAAGAAGCAATAACTTTCAGCTTTAGTTTCAGCAAACTAAAGATGTTCATATTTAAAGGATAATTAATAGAGAGTTGGAATATGGTCTTTCAGAATAGCTACACCAAGAGATCTTTTGTCAAATGGCATTTATTGGATGTTGATATATATATTGAAAATTGAGAGTTTAATCTTTATTATTTTATTGAATAATTCATTAAATCATTATATATTCTTTTTAAATACTTTTAATTAGCCTCTAAATTTTTTTATTATTAAAAATTTATTTTTTTATTCTTTTATCATTTTATTCTCAGTTGACATGACGTAAATATATTAAATATTTATTAATATAATAATTCTTAATGATTAAAAATTAAAATGATATAATAATTAACCCTTGAAAAATAAATTTTAACAGAATCTTGTCAATAACAAGGACTAACAAAAGTATTTTAAAAAAGATAAAGATGTAGTAAGAAAATTCAACAAAATTACAAAGACTAAAATGTTAATTTCTTTATATATATATAAATATAGGATTTGATTAATTGAGCAAAGTCACTCACTATTTGGTGCATAACCCATCAAAAAGTCAAAACATGGCCTTAGTTTAATTTTTTTTTTTAACTAAAATTAAACAGTGACCTTTATTATAGATGCACAACAAAGAATGAGCAACTTTACTCGCCTCATGATCACAAACTCTTTATACAGATTTTCTTAGACAAATTGATATGGCTTGCAAAAATTGCTTGGATATACTATTGTTAGCACCTCCGGACGGGAATCGAAGATAAGCACTCATGCTACATTTATAAAGAAGCAGCTTTTTTTAATCTCTAACATGGAAGTTAATGAAATAGAAGCAGCTTTTTTTAATCTCTAACACGGAAGTTAATGAAATAACTTAAAATGAATGATGAGGACGAATACTTTTTTTTTTTGACATATATATATATATATATATTACATCAATACACGCACTAATACACGCACCATACTGAGAGGAAGGGAGTCGAACTTAAATGGAGAAACGAGGTTGGAGGAGCTCAACTAACTCGACTGAACCCTCTTAGTCGATGGGAACAAATATTTGTATACGAAAAATTTATAAAATTAGTTTGCACATATAATATTATTTTTATTAAATTAACTATAGGTGTTAAATATACTCAAAGGCTTAGATTCTATATTAATTACAGTTGACGGCTGGCAACAATTTGGCAAAAGCTTTTAAATCCCTGCCCCATATCAATTACAATCCCTCTTTTTATAATTTGCTTCAAACTAGTGATATGTAAGATTTCATAAAATGTGTTTCTCAAAGTGGGTTTTTTTTTTTTTTGACATAATCTAAAGTATTTGTGAATATACAATTTCTTTATAACTAAACTAAAATAATTTGTCTTTTTGATTTTTGTGTTTGAAGATAAGTTACAAAAAGAGGGGTTGTAGTTGATGAGGAGCAGGGCTTTAAAAGCCTTCAAAATTATCTGCTGTCGCGGAAAGCCTTAGTTTTTATATTAGTTGAATAGGAAAATTGTGACTTTAATTCTTATATTTTTATTATTTTTAGGGACAAAAATAGTAATGTTTTAAAGTTAAAAGCAATAGTAAAAATATATATATTTTTAAGAATGAAAATAATAGTAAAAAGCTTTTAAAAAATATAATTAGCGATTTTTAAAATATTAAAGATTAAGTGAATAATTTAACAAAAATATAAAGACTAAAATATTAATTTTTCAGTTGAATATTAGATCATAAAATTAACAAAGAATCGTTGCCTCTATTTTAAGAAATCTCTCAGGTATCAGAAATTGAAAAAAGATAAGAGAGTGATTATTTTAATTCTTTTTCAATCAGTTTATAGTTTTATTCAATGCAATCCCCAATCAGTTGACGGCCAAAACTACAAATTATAAAATAAAAAAAAAGTATGATGCTGCTAATGTGCCCTTTAAAAAAATTATCTTTTATTATAATAATACATATTACATTTTTTTCTCAACCAACTATTTTCTTTTGGAATGGGGCTATTTGACCTACTATAATTTTTATAAACTCATTTTTAATTATTAAACACTCATAAGTCAAATTACTATTATGAATTTAATAATATAATTAAAAAAATTAAATAAAGGAGTATTACTCTCTATACCCATCCTATTTTCATTTATAAAACCTATTCAACTTACACTCATTTTAATTTCATTTTGAGAAAGTGAGTTTATAAAATATTTTTGATATGTTCAAATAGCTCCACCTTTTATTTTATTACATAATATATATAAATACCAAACTCACCATTTACACTTTTTTCTTTTTTTATTACATAAATCAAACCCTTTATTATGTAAGCCATTTACACCCAAAAGAAAAAGAAATTAGGATTCTCTCCTAGTCTAATTTTACCTAATATTGTAAAAAAAAATTAACACATGCATTGCATTAGTTAAGTGTAGTCAAATTTTATTTTATTTATTTATTATTTTATTTTTTATCAATTACCAACTCCATTTTAATAAAATATAAATTTAGGTAAAGAATATTATATTAAAATTTTGGCCCAAAAACATATAAGACTTGTTGTCATCTCCTTTTTTAATTTCCTTTTTGCTTACAAAATATAAATCAAATCCCTCTTTAATCTATTTGGTTTTTTTTTTTTCTCTATAAGAGCAGTACTAGCTTCAATCACAATTTATGTCATCGCTATTTTAAAACTAAATACTAGAAAAAGAATGTTAATGCCAATTGTGACTATATTAGTCGTTGCTTCTAAATTAATCATATCTCTATGTTTTAATATTTTGTATCTGAAGTTCTCTAATTTAGAGTCTTCATATCAATTACCTTTTTGTCTCTACATACTCTTTCAATTAATGATTACACTCTTTTTTTTTAAATTAAAAAAAATATTTTAACACTTAAATTAGTTTTTATAAAATAAAAAAAAGTGTTGCGTATAAAAAAGTGTATGCAAGAATAAAATAGTTATAATATTTGTTATATGTATGAATGGATAGTTTAAACAAAATGAATCAATATATAATTAATGATTGAATAAATTTTAGACGTTTTCAAAATATGTATGCATAAATTTAATTTATTATAAAAAAAATTATTATTTATTTTATTTTTTGAATTGTAGGATTTTGATGCTGAGACTATGGATGTTGATAACTTTTTCCCAAAAGACTCAGTTAGAACTTATTTGAATGAACTACAAACCAATAGGAGTGTTGATTTGAATATTTTAGCCTTTTGAAAAAACAATCAATTCAGTTATCTCCTCCATGGCCTGTGATATTTTAACCATTCCAATCTAATATCAACAATTGCATCCAAATCGACTTTCAATGTTTTTGGTTGAGTTCTTGATCAATATCAAACTGCAACATAATCAAATCTTTAGTTTACACGAGAGATTTGGCTCTTTGGAGAGAAAGGTAGTATATTTATATTGCTTGTATTTTTCTCTGACTATTAATTTTATTTTTATTTATCACATGTTTAAATGTGTAATTTCTTTTAATGATTGCAGCAAATGAGAGTATAAAATGAGAGGAATTGACTAAAAATATAGTCTATATATCAATTAATGATCCTCTATTAGTAGAAAGTGGCACATTAATCGATCAATTAATGTGCCTGATAGTTTGATCAATTGCAATTTTTTTTTCATTTATTTAAAAAAAAATTAACTTTTTTATTCTTTTAAAATTTATCAATCAATGAGTTGGGATTATCAAATTGCAAAATAAGTTAGCAGGTTTTAAAAAAAAAATGTTAAACGTGTTGTTAACAGATTATGAGTCCTTAACAGGTCATAGATTATTACAAGTTGGAAGTTGTTAACAGATTATGTGATTTGTCAACCCGAATATAACCCGTTTATTAAGCGGGTCATGTTTGGGATAGTATGATTAATTTTAAAGTATTAATTTATTTTATCAATAATAGAAATAATTAATGAATTAATAATATTATATTATTTATTTTAAAGTTTTTAACTACCCAATTGCATAAAATCAATAAAGAAATTTGACTTAAAAGAAAGATTATCTCAAAAAAAAATTGCAAAAATATCTCAATGTTTGCAACTGAAATCTTAATGCTAGTTATTACAATAGCACAACCTTGGGAAGTTAATCATACCCATTATTAAATTAAATGGGGCTGAGGAATTCCATAAGAGATGTCTGGTTCAAATACAACATTTGTGTACTTTTCAAAAGGCAGGCAAAGCAGATGTGCAGGCATTAATATTAATGAACTGGATCCGAATTTTCAACCTTTCACTTAATTTTTTACTAATGTCGAATTGATAGAAGATTAATGATTACTAAAAAAAATAGTAAAAATAAATAAATCTTCACCCTATTTAATACAAAACACATGTTAAAAAACTTTAAAAACTTAAGTAAAACTTAGCTTAGAAAAAAAATCCTAATTCTAATAAACTATTGTCAAACTTCGCCCACTAAATTTTAGTTACTTGAATCTTTTAATTTTCACTCACTTTTACTTTGAATCTTTTAATTTACCCTCACTTTTTACTTTTTTAATAAATAAATTTACTGGATCTTTTAATAAACCAGCTGTCGAGCAAACTTTATAGAGGTTAACTATTATGCTTCTCAACACTCAACAAAGAGCTGTAGGGGTGTGTGTTTATACCCAAACATAGAATTTTATAGCACAACTACAAAGTTCGATAAACAGTCACTTTATTTGACAGTTTAGTTATAATTACCATCCCACCAACATTTGATAGCTACTAATTTTATTTTACTGTAACTATAGATTAAATATCCTCGGCATCTCAATCTCACATACTCTTAGTTAACTATCAATTTCACATAACATTTAAATTTAATAGCATTTTTTAATTAAACATGCAAATTTTAATTTTGGTACAAAGATCCTCAAACACCATGCCCCAATAATTCAGATAGCATGCAATAAGAGAATCATAAAATATAAATCTTTCCATTTGATCTCACCATACCAAGTGGTGGCTTGTACCGATCAAAACATATTGCTTAACAAAAATAATATAATAGACATTTATCAAACCTAACACTCTTGTTTAACAATAAACAGCTCAACAATCTATATCGAAAAAATTTAGAAGAAATTTAAAAGAACCGGAAACAATGACTTGGAAACCTTCATTGTTAACGAAGCAAAACATATATTTGCCTTTCAGTTTAATCAAATAACATGAAACAAAACAATATCACACTACAAACACATAGCATATATGTAGTTATTCAAATGACATTTTAGCAACATGAATCAAGCTTCAATGAGAAAACAATAATGTAGAAAAAAAATACATTCATAACCTAGAGAACTATAATTGACATATGATACAACAGATTCTTTAGAAGAAGATCCATTTACACAATAAAATTAGTACAGTCAAAGAGAAATGGATCCGGGCTTTATCTCGATTTTCAAACTGTAGATACCTCAAGCACCACCTCCCTGACCCTCAAACCGAGTTGCAAATGGATCTCTCTCTTTGCACTCAATAGATCCCACTTTCCTAGACCTGCAAACTAAATTTAAGAGATACACCTGACATATGCCTTCACTTGTATTAAAAATTGCATCATATGCTCAACGCTGCTTCAAGTAGAGGCTTCAGTTTAGTGTCAGTTTTTTTTTTTTTTTTTTCCATATGCACAAGTGGTAAGGTGTATATGCAAAGAAAGAAAACTCAAAACATAATGTTGTGCTTTAAGCACAAAGATACTGTTTACAATAGCTCCTTATCATAAAATGCAAGAAGTTGCTTCACATGATTATGCCAAGCAGCAACATTTTGCCCATCAACTGTAACCCAGTCGACAACTGCTGATGCTGGTTGCTCCCACCACTCATCGAGCTGCAGTTCAACGTTATAGTATGAATATTTATATGCAGAAAATTGCATAAAATTAAGAGAAAAGGAAATAATCAAGGTTGAACATTGGCACAAGAAAAATTCTAACAATGCTTATGCTCTAATTTGCAGTGTACTAACGATGAATGATTTTACTTTCAGTTCTAGTGTTACTCACCAAACCCCTAACATATTTGCAATCTTCCAAGCACTTCTGAGCATTCAAAACTGCAGTCTTGAGTTCAGGCAACCATTTCTCCATGACAATTTTTTCTTGCTCATCAGCCAAATTCAAACAGTAATTAGTTGTCCTGCAAGATGCAATAAACATAAATTAAGCTAATTATAATCTTATTAAATTCTTTTTAGTAAGGTGAAAATTTGCATATGGTGTAGATTACATTACAATATCTCTCTATCTATATATATGGGTGAGGATCTTGCGATATTAATTTGTGAAATTCATTTATCTAATTCTAATGTTTTAAAACGTTATTGAATTGATAATATATGCTTTGACTTTAAACCTCAACTATTGGGTTAACAAAGATGAACAATCAAGAATTTAAGTCTATCTACCATTAAGGTTACAGGATTTCTCTCTCTCTCTCACCTATCTGGATGGGAACTCAAGTCATAAGTTACAGGTTGAAAATTTTAGACTTAGATGCGTAATCAAAGCAACAAGTGATTCCCCTTGATTAGATGACAGACGAAAACCAATACAAAGAACAGAGAACTAGTATGAACCGGAACCATCAGCCGATAACAAAGAGAAGTCGATTGGTTGAGGTGTCAACCATCATACTATGGCTGAAGTTGGTTATTGACACCACAATTAAAAAATCATTGACTTAAATGATGGCAAACAAACAACTCAATATAAATAAATCAATCATCAATGTCTTTCAATAATCACGTGAACTAAACTCCAGGATAAAACAAAACAGGACATCATTAGTATTACCTTTCATATTCTTGTTGAGCACGGTATGCATGATTTAACAATGTATGACCACTTTCAACAAGATCTTGCCGTATATGGACCAAGTTGATAGCCTTAGCCAAGTCCTCCAATACACTAGCCTCAGAACCACGAAGTTTTAAACAAAATTCCAGGGACTCTAAAACAGATGCTAAGCCAGCATCTGAACCCTCCAATCCTGTAATTATAAGGTCCAAGTCATATAATTGGCACTGAAAAGAATAAATACACGCCCATCAAGCAAGGTTCTATCTCATACAACATTCTCCTAATCAAACAATAATGGTGACAATCAAGAAAACCAAGTCTCTAAGAGAAATCATCAGTTCTCAAACATAATTTTCAAATGATTTTATGGTTTAATTAGTGGGACAAATTTTGCAGTACCAGAAGCTTTATTTGTTTATCCAAGTAATCCATGGAAAATGGCATAAAGTGCTATTTTTCACCTTCACCCAACAGTGGCATGCAACAACAGGAAGCTCCCCCGAGTAAAGAGACGCTTTAGGTCCTAAGATTACACTTCATAAATTGCCCTGCTTTATTCAATAGAATCATACTTATTGACTCCTTGAGCAAGTCTATGTAAAGAACAAAAATACAACTAAATTAAGGATAATCTAAACTATGAATTGCATGCAAGACAGCCACATATTGACATGCGACAAGAGAAGCCATTGTGTGTGATTTAGGGTTTGATCACAAGACAGAAGGGAAGTCATGTATAATTAAAAGAATACAACCAACCACAAAAGGGACAAAAAGGTCTTTAAACCAAAACATTTCTTCTGGAGAGTACTAAGCAATCAAATTTGAATCTTTTAGGAAGGAAAAAATATAAAGCAAAAATCTTCCTATATATACAAGCAAACGGATGCCTAAGTGAAGGCAAAATAAGCGACTTTCATATAAGAAGACTGATAAGTTTAATAAACAACTTACCAGCAGGATATTGAAGAGCAGCCGAAACACGGCATATGGATGGAACTGCTGATGGATCCCGAGAACCGGCTCTTGCAGTCAATAGAGCAGCATTTTTTTCTGCAGCAGCAACAGCTTCGGGTCCGGTAGATCCATTAGCACCCATGGCCTCCAGAAGTGCCTGGGACGAAATTGAAGAAAACATTTAGTGCAATTGAAGAATGGGACTTGATATACAGAAATTTAAAATTCAAATCCAGGGTATGTAAATGAGAGCTCCATGTTATGCTTTCACCATCGTCAACAAAAAGAGCCTAACAGTAGTAATATTAACAACCTGAATACAAGAAGACAGAATACAATTCCTTCTAATGAACTCACCACACACATAAAACTTAGATTATGAAGTGCACTTTACAAATACAAAATGGACGATCATTTTATATGAACAAGCCTGTTTCAATAACTAAGGATTTGAAGCATAAAGAAAGAAAATATCAAGTAAAGAGGTAGACTTTCTCATAAACTGATTCCATGCTGGATATGTTAATGCCTAAACCCCTAACATCTGGCACCAAAAAGATCAATTTATTTGATAGAGTAACCATTTACTATCGGCATCCTATATAAGTATCAAAAGAACATAAGGTTGATTTTCACGTACAATTATTCAACAAGAAGAAACAATTAAAGAAAATCAATAGGAGAGTGAATGATAAATTGGTGTGCATAGGATTAGCAGTCATGAGTAGACATATAATTGGACCCAAATGAAACTCAAACCAAGACCAAACCCAGTCAGCCCTGTGACCATAATAGATTGTTATTATCCAATCCTATAGATAAACATAAAAGCATCAGATCACTGAATCAATGAAACAGTCAAAATATTTTATTCAGTTAAAAGACAGAAGGAGAAAGAAAAGAGAGGAAATTACAGCTACTTACATCAGTCAGAAATCACTCTAGATCAAGCAAATAAGTTCTATAGTTGCCATCTTACAAACCTGTGGGGTTGATGGAAGCATGTAGAGGATATTGTCAGGACTCCGATAAAAGGCAGAAACTTCTTTATCAATAAGATCTTTAGCACTATTTGAAATTTTCGCAACAACTGTGCATACTGGAATGATGGTGCTTGATGCATACTCCCTTGCAGCAAGTGGCTGCTGACTCCAAAATGCAGCAGCATCCTACAAGGAAAATAGAATCATAATAAGGATCATTCACATTCAAATTAAAAGAATAAGTGAGACAAAAAAAGAACGATAACCATAAATACCAGGAAGACTAAAATAATATCTACACTTCGTAGGAATATATTAAAAATATGTGCCCACCATATTAGCCTTAAGTAGGGTAGTATATATTGTTTCAAGTTCAGATCTTCGGGAATCAAACTCTTCAATCTTCTTCCACTTTTTCTCCAATGAATCCGCAGCTTCTTTCCTCTCAGCACACAATTTATTCAAGCGTTGTATTTCAGACATCAAAGTATTCAAGCTTGCCCTCAATCCAGCAGCTTCTCTCTCCTTGGCCCAAACATCCAGCTACAGAAAGAAAATGAGAAGAAAATGGTTGAGCCACCCAACAGCATGTACACAACAACCACCAGATGGAGAGAGAAAGGGTTTTCATAATCCATTATCACAAGATTATGAATGTAGAATATTAACCTTCTTGAAACAACTAGAGACCAAGGATGAAGATGTCACACAACAGCATGTTCACAACAACCGCCAGATTGCAGTTTACAAGCATATTTTTTTTGTCAGATGGATAAAAAGAATTTTGATTATATATATAGATGGGGCAGGTTCCATGACACCATAATTTCTACAAAAATTCTGACACATTTTTTCCAGTGTTGGATCAATGCATATTCAATGGTTGACATCAAATCTGACATATGTAATTAAGACATAATTAATGCTCAATCTTCGGATTCTCGTAGATGTGCTTTTGAAAATGAGTTTCTGAAGTGCTTTTGGGGCCCAAAGGAATTGTAAAAATTGTGCGAGAATGCGGCTGTTGGGGCGCAGTGGGGTTGGGCAAGGCAAGGAAAGAGAGAGAATGTTGACATTAACACAACTTTATGAATGGAGAAGACTAATATTCTTGAAACAACTAGATAGCATGGATAAAGAAGTAATCAAAAATGTCACAATGGCAATATCTTACCCAGAATATTGATAGTTGATAGATAATAATCTAAAGTCATCAAAGAATTACCTCAAATTGCCTGAGACTGCCGACATTCTGCGATGTGGCTCCAACAAGTGATTGTGATGAAATCATATCCCCACTTCCTTGTAAACGTTTTATAAGCTTTTGACACACGTCCCTGGCCTCTGCAGCTTTGTTGCGTGCATCTTCAGTAGCCAGAAATTGCTGAACATGTGCTTTCTAAAGACACAAGAATATACTAGATATCAGTTTAAAAACCTCACAAAGATAAGATACAATCAAAAAGCATAAAGGGTGAAAGAAATACTGGAAAAGCCAAACACAAGACTACCAGCCAACGAGTACCCATTATGGTTGACAGGCAACAATTAGGCTCCAAAAGTCCCTTACCACATTCGTGATTATAAGGACTTCAAAGGGAAGAGAAATTATGAGCTTCATAATACAGAAACATGATAAGTAGAAGATATAACTCCCAAGTATCAAACAGAAAAGATCATTTGCATAAAGATATTTTTAACTTTACAAAAGCCTAGAAAATATATTAACTATACAGAGACTATTGTGAAAAAGAATAACACCTGTCTTTCGAGAAGCTGATTTTGAGTTCCTCCAGAAGGTGCATCCACTCCAATCTTCCCATTACCATAAAGTTGATAGTTTAGTGGTGAGCTCACATCAGGAGAAGAAACATCCATTACGGTGTTGTTCTCATACTTGTACCTAACAAAGAAATTAAGAACTATCAATTTAACAAAAGAAATGCTCCTATTAACAGACAAATTCCAATGCCAGGCCAAAATCAAACAAGTCAATCATCTAAAAAGAAAGAAGTTGCATCAAGAAATTGTCGCACAAGTTCCATAACAACTGCAGCAGCATGAGATTTATCTTTGGAATCACTTTGCCTTGTCTCTACCAACATACTGTGAAGCTTTTTGTTTTTCCTTTTTTTTAATTTCTAAGCCGGAAGTAAGGGCACAAGTACATCACAATCCATGAAAAAAAAACAGTGAAGAAAATGCACACTGAAGTGCTCAAACACAGGATATTACAAACTAAGAAGGAAAACAATAGAAGTTCCATTTCCTATGCACAATGCTGCAAGAGTTGATTATAGAAATGAGATATAACGCTGTCTAATTTTCAAGAGGCAACACTAAAAGCAGAGGAAGTAAGTGACAAGGGGGACTTGGGGGTTGTATATGCAACATAAAATAACAAAAAAAGAGAAATAGCAATCATACCTTAAGATTTCCGCATCAGCCCTAACATCAATTTTTTCAATTTCTCTAGAAATCAGAGTTTTCAGCCGTAAAGTGTATGCAGTGATTGCCTGAAGTAATAGAGGAGGACTCTTAAGGAAATTTACTATAATAGTTCTAACCCCATCAGGTATTTCACCCTCGAAATCAAAACCCAGCTTTGCAGCTTCTAACTGAGGATTCAAATGAATACCACTTCCTTCATATGCTGGAAATGAAAAGCGTATTTTATCAATCATATGTGCTGCAAGAGATTCACAAGCCTTCCGGATATTTCTTTCCCGAGTTGTTTCAATGAGAATAACATCATCTGCAGATTTAGTGCCCTTAACAGTTGAATAGACAGCTTCCTTCTCACTGTTTGTAGTGAAGCTGTTAATCACTTCAACAGAAGAATCAACACTTGCCCTTTGGGCATCCCTTACTTGATTAACATATTGATGAAGACGTTTATGATACTCTGCAAATATTTTTGCTGCTTCATCACACTGTTGGTCATAAGCTTCCAACATCACCTGCTTGTGCCTGCAGTGCAAGAAGGCATACATTGAAGCAATCCACATTGCAAAAAGTGGAAGACATAATCACGCAGAAAATTAGACTTCTAAACAATTATTTAGCTAACATGGAATGTAGGGATTCTGGGTTATCAAAATATATGTTTAAATGTTATCACAAGTATTCCTCTTCTAAAGTATATGCCAGTTCATCACTGACTTTGTAAAGTTGAAGCTCCCAATGACTATGACCAAGAATGGATCAACAATGTTTATATTGTTCGTGTATGTATCAAGTGTAAATCCAGCCCTCCTTACAAAGCAGTCATTAGCCTGTGAAAATTAGTTCAGACAATTTTCACTACCTGGTTTTTAGATATGAGCATACGGTGCCAAGCCATAACCCAAACCCAAGCAACAACTGTTAAGACTTGCCTCAAACGTAAAACTGAAATTCTTATCCAAATCAAGTGACAGTTTCTTGCAAAATTTAAGAAGAGAAACTTATAGAATGCGTTCAGTGTCAATCACCCAACACAACCCAAATTGGCGTTAATCCCTTGTAGGTGGGATACAAGAGCTAACCAAAATTGAGTAGAGCTATCAGAACAGCGACAACTACTAATTAATTCACATCAACAGCTCATTAACTAAATGCACCCATAAACACTAAAATCCCCACACTACTGAGAAAAACTAACATGCAAGCATGGAAAATCTCCTGAATAAACTCTTCGGATACTAACATGACATAAAACAATAAGAAAACTTAAATTCAACCAAGCCTAATTGAGAGAAGAGAAACGGTCAGTGCATAGAAATCTTAAACACCAACAAACCTATAATTCGCCCGTTCATCAAGCATCCGCTTTCTTTCAGCTTCCTCCCTTGAAACCTCCAACATTCTAGCTTTCAAATCCTTCCTTTGCCTCCTCGCAATGTTCCTCAACCGCTCCACTTCTTTTGCCGCCAATTCTCTCTCACTCAATGCCGCCTCTTTACTCTCATTCACACTCGCAGTCTCTCCCACAACCTTCTCCTTCCTCCTCCCGCTTCCTCCTCTACTTTTACCATCCTCTTTCCCCAATTTTACCATATTGCCACTCTCCCCACCACCACCACTACCGCCGTGCACCATTATATTCTTCCGTATATTCTCCACCGTTTTCTCCGACTTCACTCTCTTTACCAAATATACCCAAACGGGTATCATATTCCCCCGACAAATCTTCCGAATTGCGTTGACAGACGGTGCGTTGGATTTAATACTAGCCGAACTGTACGGCCCCAATGGCCGATATCCCATCTCCTTCTGAAGCCACTCGAGAATGGCCTCCGGTTGCACTGTGGACGAACTCGATGAGCTCTGCATTTTGTCAATATAACAAAAAAAAAGCAATGTACGGTCCTTTTTCTTCTTCTTCTTCTTCCTCCTGTTCCTCTATTTTTTTTCAAGAACCTAACTTTTGAAGCTGTGGGATTGCATTGTACAGAAACCTGGTGGTTGGGCTTTCAATTGCGAATCCCTAAAAAACTGAATGGGTGCCTACACACGTGTCAGTGGGTATAGTGAGAGAGAAAGCTGAAAGAAACCCTAGATTTAGAGAGAGAGAGAGAGAGAGACGAAGCGGATCTGACAAATTGGGCGGCGACGGAAGGAGTAGAAGAAGAAGATGAACAAGACGACGTAATGATTTGTTTTATGGAATTTGGAAAATACGAAGTTAAAAAATTCGGAGGTCCCGCTCTCGTTAAGTGACTGTTAATAAATATTTGAATAAATTAAATTTTGGATAATCCAAAAATGTGGATTTTCTTTTTTATTTATTATTTTACATACTAAAAAAAAGAAAATTATAGCTTGATAAATTTCAAGAATTTTAGTTTTTAAAAAAATCAAGAATTTTATTATTTTTAGCACTAACATAAACAATCTTAATAATTACAAAAAAACTCCTAATTTAAATACTTAAATTATCTTTTTTTTTTACATCTTAACTTACATAATATTTGATATATTTATTATTGATTATTATTATATAATTAATATATTACTAAAAATTTAAATTTAAATTTTATATCTCAATTTCATAAAATTATCATCAATAATTTAATAAAAAAAATTTATAATATATTTTAAGATGGTTCGATTTTACACAAAATTAATGCTAAAAATAAATATTGAATAATAATCAGGCAAACCCAGTGTCACATTAACATAATACAACATTAGGCTTTTGCCGGCAAAATGTATGATAAAAGAATTTAATGTTGATAAGCCATTTAACCAAAGTCAAAATGACATTTTTGTCTTTGAAATATAGTCTAAAATCTAAATTTATTCGTTTCGTTTTAAATTACATAAATTTATCCATCTTCGTTAGTCTAATTACTGTTAAATTTTGTTATTAAACGGTAAAATTATAATTTAAAAAAAAATATTTATACATTATAACACGTGTTAAATAATTATAAATTATTAAATAACAAATAAAACTTTACTGTAAACCATCATTATCAATAGCAACACATCTGATAGTGGTGGGCTATTGTCGCCCACAAAATTTTGACGATAAAATTAACTAAAATTTATATTATTAAACTTTATTTTTTACAATCTATACAATCATGAAATCGTTTTTTTATTAAAAAATGCTAGAAAGCAATCAAATATGCAATATGAGCTATGGGAGGCACGTGGCCATCGTCTATGCACATCACTGTGGCTCAATTTAACGTGTATAGCCAGTGGTCGCCGCTACCTCCTATGACTTCTATTGCATATTTGACAATATTTTAGTATTTTTATTTATAAAAAATAATTTAATTATTATGTAAATTATAAAAAATAGAGTTTAATAATATAAATTTTGATTATTTTTATCGTTAGAGTCCGGTGGTTGATATCGCTAGATATCTGTGCCAATAGAGGATTCTATTTTTTTAATAATTTATTTTAAAAAAATTAAATATTAAAATTGAACAAATTCAAATGTAACACGTATCTCAGTTTTTATTAATAATTAATTATCTATTAATATATAAAAATAATATTAACAATTGTCAAATATTTTAAACATCACAACAGCACATGCACATAAAAAATTTAGGCCAAAACAGATGTTGTACTGAAATGAAATAATTATATTTTTATTAAATTTAACGTGACTAATGGAGAATGATAAATCTAAATAATTTAAAGTTGTACAAGAATGATAAACTTGGGTTATTGGCCAAATTCAAATGGATAAAAATATTTTTTTTACCTTTTAACCAAACGTGTAGATTATCAATGTCTTTTACTCAAAGTTGTGTAAGCCCACGTCACATACTACTCACTTACGCCATAATTAAATATATAATTTTTTAATAAAACAAACTCTACGTTTCTACTATTTCAAATTGATAATCCCTAATTCCAAGCTTAAAATATTTTAGTTTTGCAAATATTACAGATTTATTTGTAAGTTCAATCACATCCTTGGTTATTTACATTTTTATTTATTGGTGCACTAATATGAGTTGCCAAAGAAATTAATCTATACAACTTTTATGAAAGTAAGTTTGATTTCGTTGATGCACCTTTCAAAACTTTTAAGTTCATTCTTTGAGTGAAATTGGCTGCGGCATTAGCCTAAATAGTATTCAACTTGTTACTCTTTTTAACCAGCTCTTCACGAGACCCGCGGCATTTTCCTTCAGAAGAGTTCTTATCTTCAAGGTCTAAGATTCACCAGCTGCTATCATAAACTTCTGAGTAAAGAGCAAAAACTTGCCCTCAATCTCTTTCACTTTAGCAGCATAATTTTTTTTTGAGTTATTAGCTCTAAGTTTAGCTGCCTCGTCGTCAATTTCCTTCAACTTTTGTCCATATTTAATAGCACTAAAGAGTGCCACAACGAAGACCCACCTGAATCAAAAAAAGGGCAAGCAGTTAATGACTTAATAGGTTATTAAAACTAAAGTAAAAAAAAAGTCATCATTAAGGCAAAATTATGTTCTTTGACTAAATTATGTTGCTTTCAAAATTTTCATCAATTTCACATTTAAATAGTCTTTGAGTAATTTGTTTGTACAAAGTTGCATATAGTTTTAGAGATAAAAAGTGACCAGATTTTACTTCTAAAAGCTTTTCTTTACTAGAATGAAGAGAAATATTTCGACCCTTTTTTTATATTTGATTTGCTTATTTAGAATCATAATTATTTAAATGGCTAATTGAGATGCATCACTGAAGGCTCATTGCTGACTTTGATACCATGTAAAATTAGATAACAATGGTGGATAAACATGCACTTTGTCAAAAGGTATCAACTTTGACAAAGTTGAGTTTTGATGGACTATCGACCCATGATGATGGGCCCAATGGCCACCCACCAAACCCTTTTTTTTTTTTGTTCTCTCTATATATTATATATATTTTTTTAAACATCTTATAAATATACATTAAATTGTTTTTTTTCATAATTTCCAATCTTAAAAAGCATTATGCCTAAGTTTGAAAAAAAAAATTTAACAAGAATGTATGTGTGCAATAAAGTGGTCACTAGCCACTAAGAATATAAAGATTAAAAGTTAGCTCATAGAGGTCACTAGCCATTTGTTAATAAACAATTAATTTTATTTAATATTAATTAATTTTTACCCTTTTTTTAGAAGACCATGACCATCTTCTAAATTAAATTTCTAAATTAAATTTTCACTTAAGTAAACACAAATATATGATTGATGATTGATTAAAAAAAAATTGTAAAAAAGAAAAGATTTGTAACACTCATATTTAAGTGTTAAAATCTTTAAAAAATCTAGGTAAACTCAATTTATAAGAGTATAATAATTTTTTATTAGACTAGATATTAATAAAGATTGTTAATTTTAACATTATTTGAAAACACCAAACGTGTAGCATATCATATATTAATATAATTGTAAGTAATAGTTGTTTAACAAGATTTATAAAAAGAGATTTAAATTTGGGGATTTATAAATTTTATTTATGTGAATTTAAGATGAAAAAAAAGTATAATGAAAATAATTGGCTTTTTTTTTTCATAAAAAATAAGAAAATTTGTTTTCTTTTAAAGAAAATAACGAGCTTCTCTTATTTTTTAAAAAAGAAATATCAAACTTTTGTATGTGAACAAACAAAGATACCATTTTTATTATAAATATAAATATATTAACCATGTAAACTATAAATTTATTTAAATTACTTAAATAAAAATTATATACAAACTCAAAAATTTATATATTTTTTTTAATATATAAATAAATATAATTTTTATTTTCTTAATAAATTATAATATTGTAATAAAATATTAATATGATAAAAAGAATATTATAAAAGAGGTGGCACTGGATTATTTTAGGCATCATACTGGAATTATTTATATTTGTTTAATTTAATTATTTGATTTTTGAAATTAATTTTAACATTATACTAAAAATTTAATTCCAATCATAGAATAACGCGGTAGCACTTATTGTTTTATTATAATAAATAATAAATAAATAAAGTTGGAATGATTCCATTCCATCACCCAACAAAAGCAAAGCGGAAAGTAAAAAAAAAAGGAGGACCAAGCGTGACTTCAAATTCTGAGCATTCAATTCAACTGATATAAAATTCATAGCCTTTCTCGCCCAAAAAATTCAATTAAATTTGCTAAACCTCCAATTTATATTTCAGATTATCGAAGCATTTATCTGATAGCTTAGCTAGCTGCTCTTTAGTCTTAGGCTCTCCGGGTCTGTCTCTGTTTCCCTCTGCCCACAAAATAACCCATTTGATTTTCTTTTCTATCAAAGGTATTTTTTTTGGCCTTCTCTCAGTTTTTTTATTTTATTTTATTTGCTTTAGAAGTTGATTATCTGTGATGGGTATCTTTGGTTTCGTTTGTTGCAATTGGGTAATAGGATAGTATCGAATGGCGTTGCGACTTTTTTTTTTGGTCTATGAGATTTTCTGGGTTGATCTTTGTTTTTTTTTTCCCCCAATTTAACGGAAGTTCTTGAAAGAAGAAGATAATTTGTTATTTTCATATTACAAAAAAAAAAAAAATTTAAGACAAACGATTCTTATTTTGGTTCAAAATTTTTTATTATCAGATGAATTTATCATTTCATTATCTTTTTTGCTTTAACTAGGAAACTCTAGTAGATGTGAGGAATGGAGACACCTTTTGATTAGGATGGGATTTTTTCTTCTTATAAATTGAACCTTTGCATGCTGGTTAATGATGAAATGCAAGTTCTGATTACAATATTAGTAATTAGTTTGCGCTTTTAGATGCCCGTAAATTTGTTAATGAAATAAACAATTTTTCTTTAATATGGTTATGTTGGATGCTTCTTCTTTCTCTTATTCAATGTAGTTGTTTTATATAATTTTCGTACATTTTACAGGTGAAGAAGTATACCACAAAATCATTATTTGGGTCACAAAGCTGATTGAGCATTTGTTAACAAGGGAGGGAGGGAACTAGTTCGCGGAGGCAGTGGGACTTCTGCGAGCTTAGCGTCCTCTCTCGTTGTCTATTTAGTTGTATATTTATTGCTCAAGAATTCTTTCTTGATGCATTTGCTTAGTGTGAATAGATATTGCGAATGAGACTGGAGAATCTCCTTTTTGGGTAAAAAGGAAGAGATTGAAGTTTACAACAATGGGTTCTGTGTGCTGCTGTTTGCGTGTTGAAGATTTTGAGGATTATATGAATCCCAATAGTTCTGTATATAGAAATTGCATGTGTCTCGGCTGTTTCCTTCAGAATTTCTTAAATGTGGTATGTCTCATGCATCTGTTACTAAACCTCTTTTTTTATTTAAGTTTTGTTGCTATCGATGTATAATATAGGGCAATTAATGACTGTTGCGACTTTCTCTTTCCTGTTTGTGACATTGTTTGTCAAGTTCATTACAGAATGTTCTAGATCAGATAAAATTAAGAACTGATTATTTGAGAGGCTTTATTTGGTAAAGAAATTAGTATTGAGAATGAGCAAAATAGTTTGTGAGATTTGAATAATGTATTTAAATATTATACATGTCAAGTTTAACTTCAGGCATTCCTTGAATGAAGTTCTTCTTTGTCTTCTTATTATTTCTTTTCACATTGTTTCTAGTATACCTCACTATTCCGAAGAGGGGATATGCATTCTGTCCCTTCATCCATACAGGGTGCAGCATCTATGACTTCTACTTCTTCACTTGACAATTCTCTCTCTGACATTTACCGTTCTCCTCCAAGACCCTTGCCTTATGATGCCGATCCTAGATATTTCCGCTTGCAACATGATGGTTTTGTTTCAAGGCGTGAGAAGGGTTCAAGCCAATTCCATGAGGAGTCAGAACCTCTAAGAGGTGATTATGATGCAGACTCGGATTCTTTGAGTGGAGGAGACAAGTGGAATGATTCATCTTGTGAAGATGGGTCAAAAGAACAACGTTCTAAATCCTCACTTAGGCTCTCATCAGCAAAATCAACAGCTGGAATTGGGTACATTTATCCTCCATCAGAAGATGAAGATGTCTGTCCAACATGTCTTGAAGGTAAAATTTGAAAGCAATTTTGTGCTTCTTGTGTCACACGGTTAACTTTCTATTTCACTGGTAGTATGCAACTTGGCATGTGGCAAGGCAATCTTGGACTCTTTGTTCATGTTTTATTTTTAATTAACTTTTGGATTATTGAAAAAATTAATTTTTGATCTACCTTAAGTGTAAAAATACAGACACTTTTGGGTAGGTAAGGCTATTATTACGTTTGTTTGGAATAACATAGTTATAGTAGTAGCTCTTCGTGAAAACTAAGGTAGTGTTTAGCACCATTTGCCTCATATAAATCAAGTATACCCCAACTAGAAACATAGAAATTAAGGGAAATTGCTATGTTTTTCATATTAATGTATCTTGTAACTGGATCTTTGTTGCCAAGGCAGCTCAGCTAAGCTGATCTTGGAACTGAAAGGTGAATTTGTGGTGTTGTATTACTTTTTTTTATCCTTTCTAATTTTATTTTTCTGTGGAGATGCATGTTGTTGTGAAATATGGGCATATAGATTGGATGTTTTAGATTGTTAGATTGACTTATCTTGACCTTTTTATATGCAGAATATACACCAGAGAACCCCAAGATAGTTACAAAATGTTCTCACCATTTCCATCTTGGTTGTATTTATGAGTGGATGGAGAGAAGTGAAAACTGCCCAGTCTGCGGCAAGGTAATCCCTTTCGCTTTGTGCCTGAGTCTGAGCTCTGTTGTAACATTAATGATAAGATTAATTTGTGTTTCTCATCATGAGATTGGGATCCATGGACCTTATAGTGCTCAGAAATTTTTTGGAATAGTCATTTCTTTTTATTCAATCAGTAACGTCCTAATTTTATGCTGCTGTTATTCTCTTACATTTTCTTTTTGCTGGATTTTTGTCCAAAATTTTCTTTGACATGTTAGTAGTTTAACTTGATAAGAGACATAATATTTTTTAGTTTTCTTTTGTTTTAAAATGAGATCTAGAGATGTAGAAATAGTGTTTCCCTGTTGTGGTGAATAATGGAGATTCTTGGTCCATTTTGTTGTTTGATCAAGCCAATTAATTTTTTCTCTTTCTACGTTTGCAATCTGTTCACTGTTAACGTAAAGTATAGCCTTTTGATTTATGTGATTTTATTTTTTGTTATCTTTCACAAAAATCTGGACATCATTACTTCCCCACCCCACATTTTCCTTGATACACAAGCAGAGTAATGATTGGTGGTTAAGAAATGAAGTCTGTATGATACCTTCTTCTTGGTCTCTCCTTTACTATCCTTTGTATGGGTGAAGTTTGTAATATGTGAATGTAATTGCCTGAAGTGTTTACTAGTGTTGTAAGAAATGCATATGCTCTAAAGTTTTTGAACACTTCATGAATATGTATTTTGAAATTCATAGCTTTTCCAATGAGCTATATCTCGTCGTAGGTAATATGATATTTCAGAAACACTAAATTTTTTTTGTTGTCTATCTAATTATCTATGACCAACTACTCCAGTTTACATCATAATTTGTGTTTATGACAGGAATCAACTCCCGATTTCTTGTTCTGTATCATGTTCATTGGAACCTGACTGACCTCAAATGAGCATTCTTTAGCATTTTTTTCTTATCTGTTGGCTCTTATTGTGTTTGGACTTCAATTTCTAGTTTTATTGCCAATATCTCTGTGTCATGTTTAGTCATAAATGTTGAGGTAAAGAAGAGTTTTTTCACAAAAATTGTAGAAAACTGCAGTTTAGTATGCTGCAATCTTGTTAACATCTAAGTAAAAGGCTTCAGGTTGGAAAGCTGGTGTTATTTTCAGATTTGTTGCATGAGAAGTTTGATGTCATTACTTATATAACCTAATTCCTAAAGAGTAAAAAATATTGTAACTAGTTGCATGAGAAATTTGATGTCATTACTTATATAACCTAATTCCTAAAGAGTGAAAAATAATGTAATGATTTGTTCAGATGACCTTGCTTACAGTTATGAACTCAGGTTTGGGTCTATTGCCTGAAATGGTTTTGCTAGATGTCTGTCTTAAATCTTCTACCATTCACTTGCTGTGATAATTCTTGTTGTGTTACTGACTAAGGATTGTGCCATTGTATTTCAAATTATTAACTCTCATTGAAATAATCTTCTGAGTAATTTGATCATACAAAGCCGCTTATATCTTTGAGATAAAAATGACAAGATTCTACTTTTAAAGCTTTTCTTTAATAGAATGAGGTGAAAATATCTCTTTTTTTTTTATTTGATTTGATTTGCTTATCTTGACACGTAATTATTTGAATGGCTTTTCTAGGTAATGGTATTCGATGAAACGACATGATCTTTCAAAGGTTTTTGTCGTGGATGGAACCAACAATGACCAGAGGAAAAAGAAAACCAACAGAGACATGTAAATCCCTTTGTGAATACGTAATTTATCTTTTTCATCTATAGTAAATATTAAAAGTGTTTCTCAGAATGATTATCATGGATACATTTTCTTCAAGATGCCCTTTTTAATTTTCTTTCATTCATGGTTATTGAAAGTCTGTTTACTCCAGTACAATACTATTTAACATAGAAGAGGAGTGTGAGTGAAATGAAGAAATACATGACCTTGGTTGTGGTACATTTGTGTTCTATCTATCATTGTTTTTGTCTCTCTGGGCTAGTTTCTGGTGGAATTTGTCCACTGTTGAACTGGTGGCATTTTAATCAAGTTGATATTGTGAGAGGCCACTGGCACTTATTTTAACCACAATGGAAGATTATCTTCTCATTGCAGTAGTTGTTTCAGTGTCACGTTATCAATGGCCTACAATGGTTTATTCTGTAACAAACTGGCTACTTCATACTGTAGCTCAACTTTTGCTCAGATTCTCATCAAACATGGGCATGTGGATTAGGCTGCAAGATCAGAATGCGGTATGCATAATCTTGATGTTTAATTTTTTGAACTCTGATACTTGGGGAGATTATTGGGACTTATCATAGATGTTGGGTCTGTTGTGGTAACAGTTTAAGAATTCAAGTCTAGATGAATCGATTATGTTCACAATATTTACAAAATATTCACTTTAACCTCTCAAAAGACCTTTCATTTTTTGAGGGGAGGGATTTGAATCTAAATCTCTAATTTCAAGGGCTGGGTATAAACTTGGTGTGGATATTGAAAGAAACTTGTAATCTTAGGTACTCAACCCAATCAAAGTGATTTTGGACGCTAAATCTTCAGTTGTCTGCCATGATCAAAACCCATCAAAAGATTTATAATGTATTTAACAAGTGATTAGATATTTAACCAACAAACCTTTTAACTTAATTTCCTCAACGCATTTATTATTAGATGTACAAACAGTTTCAAGGTAAAACACAGCTTAATATGAGTAATAAATATGTCAACAAGCCACAAAGCAGGAGCACATTATTGAAGACTAAAAGTAGAAGCTTTAAAGCTGTAGAATTTTCATTTGGCTGCCACTTGAAAAGCTCTTTGAAAAACCTCAGCGGGTTGGCCACCACTCAGCTCATGCTTCCCGTTAATCTGCCAAGAAATTTCTCTTAGAAAATTGAAATTGTATGTGTAATTCAACTCAAAACTTCAACTTATAGATGTGATCTTCAACCTACCACGTAATTTGGAACTCCAGAGATGTTTGCTGAGTACTTCTTGAGCTCCTCCTCAACCTTAGGAATATTTATATAAGACTTTACTATCAGATGAAAACTTCTACTGTAGTCAATTGCTGATGGTACAGTGAAAAGAAGTGACACATACTAAAACTCTTAAGGTCAGAACACGTGATTTCATTGTAAAAAAAGGAATGTATATTTATTATGACAAATGGGATAAGAATGGCAATAGGGGGATTTTAAAATTTCTCTTCCGCCAGCTGCAGCTGGCATGCATAACAAAAACTAACATGTCTTTCTTCAATTGCCTAAAAAGATTAAAAAAAAGAGAACCTAGCGGGTTTCCCAAATAGCCACCTCAACGCTAAAATTATCAGCAGATGTTACTGTAGTTTTCTTACATGCTGTTTTGCTAACCAAGGAGCATAAAAAGAAGCCCAAGAGAAAAATACCTCCTTCAATCCATTGTTGGGGTCTTCAAGAAATTCTGCAGCCCCTTCTACTCCAACCTTCCTAGCACATTCAACAAGAAATTCCCTGCATCCAGTTACAGTTGTTACCGGCTATCATTGTGAAATGTAAAGATGCAGAGATATAATAACTTTACCTACTCTACCAGCATAACAGAGCTCAATGAAAAATGCCTACTCTATTAAAGAGTGATAGCAAGTTTTGTCTCAATTTTCAATCTCATTCCCCTGTTGTCAGCTTAAAGATTGATATCAGTGAATACATTTACCATTACAAAAATTGATTACACTTTCATTGTGCTACCCTAGCTGGCAACAGTGACAGGAACATAAATCAACTTATGTTATAGCTTCTCATTTATGCCATTCTTTAGGATAGAAGTAAACACCTCAACCACCTTGTTGCTATTGTCATTTTTATAGGCTAAGACATCATAGGTTCACTGGGATACCCAATACAGTTATTTTCCATGTAATTAACTAACGTACAAGAAATATGCAAGATGGAGTTGGAGTGACCACCAATAACACATGTTCTGGATTCCAGGAAAAGTCTAGGTCTAAAGGATACATGCAAAATAAAAAAATCTATCCCTAGAGGATCATGGCTAAATCTCCAAAGTAGTTTTGCTAACTTACTACTTTGATTCTGAAGAATCTTCTTTCAATTGGTTGACTGCAGGTGTCACAGACAAGAAATATTCATAAAGATGTGGTGTAAATAGAGTTAGTAGTTTATTATCTTTCTGCAGTTAAACAGGGTAAACGGAACTAAAGTAAACAGGGTAGATGAAACTAAAGTCGAAGCTGAATCTCTATATATACCAAAAGTTAACAGAAAGTTTAGGCTCAGGGTGGGTGTTATAAATTGGCATTGCAAAAACACCGTTCATACGTAAAGTAAAAGCTGAGGAAGTGCATTGTTTTCTCACTGGAGATGTGAGAAAACGTAAGTCAACAGAGAACCACACATACCTGTCACCAATGTAATTTGCTTGAGTGAAGTAACCAAGGAACAGTTCCTCCACAAGATTATGTTGCTTGTCAAGACCTTGTTTCCCAGCAAAATAGATTAGCCTGTGGCTATCCAGTGTATTCCCCCTGCAATTTCACAGAAAATGCTAGTTATATCTTTTATCAAAGAACTCCCTAGAAGCTTCCTGCTCTTTTATAATCAGTTCGTAAATGAATAGTGGGACAAATATTACAAACTTACGTGAGCCCAGACATGTTATATTCCAACCCAAGACCCCTAAATACCTACAATTTTCAGAAAGGTGACGGTAAGTTGACCGTCCAAATCAAAAGGAACTGATTCCAATTTAACATGCTTAACATGTTTGCAAATGATTCAAACAGGGAGTTATGATAAAACCTCAGTCATTCGTGCTATGATCCCTTGAGCTCGAGATCCAAACTTATTCTCATAAAACTCTTTCTTATTGACACCTTCCTTAGGGGCAGAAGGATTGAGCATAAAAGGATGCCATCTAATCTGCAAAATTAGGTCCACAATAAAATCAGAGCAAAACACCAACTATAGAAAGCTTATAAACATTCCTGGCACGTGTGTGTGTGTGTGTGTTGAGAGAGAGAGAGAACCTCAAAATCATATTGATCCTTAGATGCAGCTATAGCTTTGTCCAAATTTCTTTTTCCAACAAAGCACCATGGGCATACAGAGTCTGAACTCACATCAATTTTAATAAGCTGCTTCCCGGTGTTGCTACTTGCTGACTGAGCCATGATTCTTATGAATCTCTTATCTTTCTAACATGTACATATCAAATCAGGTGCCAAATAAGAAGGGGTAAGATGATTTTGGAATTATATCACCAAAAATGACTGTCCACCAAAATTTTTCACCAATCATAGGCAAATAGAGAATTATCCTTTTCAACTATCTGCCTAGGAAAAAAAATATAGACTTTACAGAATCCATGACTAATTCAAAAACTAATTCATAACAATGCACAAGAAACTAATTGAATTGAAATTTTCAATATATAATTATTACCAGCCGATCCTTAAAGTTTCCTTCTATAACTAATCAGAGTTCACAAGAAATTGATAAGAAATTTATGAACTATCTATCTATCTGAAACAATTTGAACCAATGAAGAAAATTTAAAGCTAACCCCATATCAATTAAACAATTCGGAGTAAACCAAAGTCACCAAATTCACCACTCCATGATAGTTTACGCTTCAAGTTCATCTTTTCAATTCCAACCCACAATAGAAAACCAAAGAAATTAAAAATAAATATTTAAAAAAAAAACAGAAATGGGTTTGCTTAATTGATCAATAATAACGAAAGGCTTGATTATAACAATTAAGAGTTAAATAAAAAAAATAAATACGTCTAAGAAAAAATATACAGAAACTCATTGCAGAGGGAAAAAGAAGGTACCTGGAAGAACAAGTAGAGACCTTGTGCGAGCTATGAAACTCATGGCATCGGTTTTAGTTTTCAGATATATTTGTAGACTTGAAATCAAGGTTGGTGAAAGGTCGACAGTTGACAGTTCCAAATATTGTCAACCAACCACCCAATAAACAAATTTACAAAATAGGAAAATTAAAATGAAGCTGTAATAACATCCAGATCCATAAATTATTACAATTTCTCAAATAGGGATATAATGTTTCTGTTTGTATCATATAGGTCCACACTTTGAATGCAACTGGAATACCATTTGTAATTATTATTATTATTATTTAGAAAAAAGAGATTTAGATTCTAAAATTTGATTCAAAGGATAATTTTACCCTTTATTTTTTTAAGTTATTCAAAAAAAATCTTTTTTTTAATTAAAATTTGTTATCTTTTTCACCAATTTTTATTATTTTTTAATTTTTTTTAAAATAAAATAATACTATCATTTTGTACATACAAAATTTTAAATTTAATAATATTAAGGGTGAGTCAAAATCTCGTTCTGTGATGAAATTTTAAAAATAAACAAATGAAATTATTCTTAAATTAAAATTTGAAATCTAAATATCTCCATCCCTTATTAGTTTTTTTTCCCAATGAAAAGAGAGAGAACCTTAGATGTTGGATACTTGGATCATTTTAATAGAAGATAGGGACCGGTTTATTACAAATAAAACACTATCTCATTATTTGAGAAAGCTTAAAATGTTAGGGACCCAAAGAAGAATAACCAGTGGTTATTTCAGAAAGAAAAAAACTTCCAGATAATTCTCTAATGTACACGAAAAGAATTTAATACTTTTTCCGAGGGTATTTTTGGCATAAAATATTGGTTGGTCCGCGAGTAGGTGGCGGATATTTTGTGCACCGACCATAAAACCCGCCCTGAAGTTCCCACGTTCACGGAGCAACAAACGTTAACGTTAATTTTTTATAATTACAAATATTAACTAAATTCCCCTTCACTTTCATTTTCGTACCCAAAAATCCTTAAAAAAGAAAAAAAAAGAAACAAAAAAAAGAACTCGCATTTTTTCTGCATCTTTCTTGTCTCCTTTTCATTTTTTCATTTCTCAGGTACGTTTCTTTCCGTTCTTTTATGATGTAATAATTACTGTACCTTTATCTGTTTATTTTTCCATTTTCTGTGCTGTCTTGTTGACTGAATTTGGAATTTTGTTGATTTGAGATGAATACTTTTGATCTTTTTAATTGAATCGTCAATTTAATTTCATTATTTTGGTTTTTTTTTTTTTTGTTGGAGTAAACAGCGTTTGATTTGAGCTTCAATTGTAAATTTCAAACTGGCATAATCTCTCAAATCTTCAGTCCAAATTGTAAACTTCAGCTGCAATTCTGTGTTCAAATTTGCTCAATTCCCAAGCAAATCATTCTCTAATTTCATCATTTCATTTTTTTTAGCTGTTCTTGTTTCTATCATGCAAATGGGTATTTATCGTATTAGATTTTAAACATATTATTACTACCCAAAATAAAATTTTGACTTTCTATTGCAATTTATAGTTATAAATTTTCTGGGCGAACGATATAATTATCAATTAATTTCATTGATTAATTGTTCTTCTTGATGGCAACAGGTGTGTGTATATAGATATATCAAAAATGGATATTAATGAAATTATTGGTGAAACCGTCCCTCCTGTGAATAATGTACCAACAAAGAGTGCAATATACGTGTGGGGATATAACCAGAGTGGCCAAACTGGTAGAAAGGGAAGAGAGTGCCAATTACGGATTCCAAAACAGCTTCCTCCTGAGCTCTTTGGGTGCCCCGCAGGTGCCAATTCCCGTTGGTTGGACATTGCATGTGGTCGTGAGCACACCGCTGCTGTGGCCTCGGATGGATCACTTTTCACTTGGGGTTTTGTTCCTTATTATTAACTATTATTTGTTCATTTTTGAAGATTATGTATTTCTTGGTTGTTGAGTTAGCTTTTCTGTTATGTTATCAACATGGCTTTTTTTATAGGTGTTTGTCTTTATGAATCGCTTTTATATATTCTACACTTGGTGATTGCAATATTATCATTTGGATGCTTATGCAATATAATTACTCAAGTGTAAGCGATTGTACTTGTTAGTATTGTTTTCTTTCTTTGTCGGACATGCGAATAATCATATTGATTTATGTGACTAGGTGCTAATGAATTTGGCCAACTGGGAGATGGAACTGAGGAGGGTGGGAAATACCCAGAGAAAGTAAAGCAATTGAAGACAGAATTTGTGAAATCTGTATCTTGTGGTTCACATTGTACTGCTGCTGTTGCAGAACCTCGTGAAAATGATGGAACTGTCTCAAAAAGTAGACTTTGGGTTTGGGGGCAAAATCAGGTAGCAAATTTTACTGATATAGAACCATTATTTCTTCTCAAGTTTTTGATTCAACAATGTAGGATGGAAAAATGCTGGTATTCATCAAACGTTTGGCTACTGATGTTATGGTTGAAAGGATGAGGTAAGGGTGGAAACCATGTGTAAAATTAGGATATTATGATGGTGGAGATAAGGTAAGCGTGGAATCTGTGTGTAAAATTAGGATATTATGATGGTATGGATAGTGTTTTGGATCGATTGCCATAAATCAAACACGCGGATGGTTTTATAGCCATGAACAGTAATTCGAAAGTAGAAAAAAAAAGAAAGAAATCAAGGCATCACCCCTAGATTTTCTTTGTCATTACACCTTCATTTAGGGTCGGATTGTTCCATTGCAAAGAGAGCTTAACGAAACATGTTGAGATGTCTTGAAGAATGATGTACATCAAATCGGAACCATTAGATCATTATATAGATGTCTCACTGTCTGTATCCTACAATCTTTCAGTGCTAACAAGAAAAAATAATGAAAACTTCTACTGAGGAAAGCCATATAAAGACTGCAGGTGGAGAACCATAGGTCATCTAAAGTAGAATTAAGGAACATGGGATATCTAGAGAAAACTATCTACGATATGACTTATATTTACTAAGAGTCATATCTAGAGAATGTTACTGAACTTTTTTGTTTAATTTGTGGTTTCGTGTTCCTGGGATCACATAGTAGTTAAAACTTCCTATTGATACTTTCTTCTGCATTTTGTTGCAGGGATCAAATTTTCCTCGATTATTTTGGGGAGCTTTTACTCCAAACATGGTATGTGAAGGGATTTTAGTGTTGAGCTTTGGGAAGATGATAGCATATACATATACCACAACTTGATTGCTAAAGTTAATACACTAGGCTTAGTGTATAAAATCTAGTAAACCCCCCAAAGAAACTGTAATAGCTTCAATGCTTGTTATTGGGTTTTACCAATATAGGTTATTTCTTGAGGTTTTAGATCTTTTGGTTCTCATCAAGTACAAGGAACACATAAATGAAAATGCTTAAAAATGGTTCTTTCAAGCTTTTTTTGCAATTACATTTAAGTTTCTTACGCAAATCATAGTTCCATAATCTCATATGGTCTGTGCATTTTTTATTATTTATTTGATCTCCGCTGTCTAGAAGAAAACAGGATCATGCATTATTGCTTATTACAGATTATCCGTCAAGTGTCCTGTGGAGCAGTTCATGTGGTAGCTTTATCAGAAGATGGCTTAATACAAGCTTGGGGTAAGTTTCCTTTCAAATTCATGACCTATAATTGTCTTAACAAGTTTTTCCATGTGTAAATTAAATTGCCATTCCACTGTAACCAGTTCTCATAAACGCATATCTTCTGACGATGTTTATGCTCATGCCATTTTTGTAATAGATAGAGCATATGATTAGAGATAGAAACTTAAGAGTACTCTCTGCCGATGATTTTTGTTCCCATGCTCTTTTAGTATTAGGTATATCATATGATCTAGGAAAGGATACCCCTAACGGATTGAAAGTCGATTACTTCCATCTACTAATCAGTGTCTATTATTCTTCCAATAAATCAGGCTACAATGAATATGGTCAGCTAGGCAGGGGTGTCACTTCTGAAGGATTACAGAGGCCTCGTTTAATAAATGCTTTTGCAAAATTCCTTGATGAAGCTCCTGAGCTCGTGAAGATTTCCCAAGTGTCATGTGGGGAGTACCACACGGCAGCCATATCTGAAAATGGCGAGGTGTAAGTTATCTGAAGGACTTCTTACATGGAGATAGGTTCTACATTTAGGCATGAGAATTGTGGTTATCCGCATGGCACAAGTAAATTTTTTGAAGGTTTCGGAAAATCTTCTTACGGGAATCTCACGTCTAGTCAGGAGACAGATACAACAGAAATGGAATGCATTGATATGCAAGTGTCTGTTCCTTGAGCATCGTTATGCAAGCAGAAATCATAACTTCATTGCATAAATTAGTATACGTGCTACTAACTTACTCATGTATCATGCCATTTTTTTTCTTCTCATTTTGAAATTGTTTTCCTTACCTCTAGGTTTAGTGGTAGATATGAGTTTCACCTAGTCAATAAAATTTATATTTCTTTACTTATGTGATGCATTAATACCGTTGCATTATTAGTCTTGGTGAGCTTCAGGTAGAAAAGTCATCTGCCTTAGGTTATCTGTATGATTAGTCATAAGAATGATAATATTATTGAAGAATTATGCATGTAATGGTGTTAATCTAGTAAATGATAATTCCGCTCCTAATTAAACTGGTTCTTTCTTTTATTATTAGACAATTACTATTGTAGGTGTAAGATTTGCTAAGAGTGTTTTAGGTAAGTTTTGTGGAAATTTTTAAGAAACATCCAAATATTCAGCTATCGTTCTTTTCTCTGTCATTGAACCTAGATGTTTTCTGTACCAGCTGACTCAATCATGCCCCAATTATAGAGTATTTGCCAGAATTTTTTTGGGGTTCCATTGAAATTTATCTAGACAATTACGCTCCTAATTAAACTGGTTCTTTCTTTTATTATTAGACAATTACTATTGTACGTGTAAGATTTGCTAAGAGTGTTTTAGGTAAGTGTTGTGGAAATTTTTAAGAAACATCCAAATATTCAGCTATCATTCTTTTCTCTGCCATTGAACCTAGATGCTTTCTGTACCAGCTGACTCAATCATGCCCCAATTATAGAGTATTTGCCAGAGTTTTTTTGGGGGTTCCATTGAAATTTATCTAGACTACATTTTCATGCTACAGTGATTTTTTCTTTTCATAAAAGTCATGTTTGTAATGAGACTTGAAACGCAAATTACAATTATCAGTTGCAGAGAAATGCCACAATATGCTTGTGTCAACTTTGTAAATATGAGACTCAAGCACAAATCAGAACTAGCTATAAACACATGATTGTGGTTGCTTCTTTAAATCTGTTTGTTTGTATACATCTCAATGAATTTTTTTCACCAATTATTATCTGTTCATGACCCTGCAGCTATACCTGGGGACTTGGAAACATGGGTCAACTTGGACACTGTTCTCTACAGTCTGGGGACAAAGAGTTACTGCCACGGCGAGTAGTTGCTCTTGATGGAATCTTTATAAAGGATGTTGCATGTGGTGGTGTACGTACATGTGCCCTAACTTTGAAGGGAGCTCTTTATGCTTGGGGTGGTGGTCAAGCAGGGCAGTTGGGCCTTGGCCCTCAAACGGGAACCTTTTCTTTCATCCCTAGTGAATCTGATACATATTTCCGTAATATCCCTATTTTGGTTGTGCCAAATGGTGTGCAACTTGTTGCATGTGGACACTCTCACACTCTTATTTCTACGAGGGATGGAAGAATTCATGGATGGGGATACAATAGCTATGGTCAGGCAGCCAATGAGAAATCTACATATGCTTGGTATCCGTCACCGGTTGATTGGTATGCTACTGCCAAATTATTGTTCTTTAACTTTTGCCAAGTAAGTTAGCCCCTTATTTTGATGGAAATACTACATTGCAGGTGTGTTGGGGAAGTGCGGAAACTAGCAGCTGGTGGTGGCCATTCTGCTGTGTTGACTGATGCATGTTCCCTGAAAGAATTGTGCGAGTTTAGGCTTGCAGACTCTGTTACTTTATCAAATGCTTCCAAGATTGAGGATATTGCATCCCGAACGGGATCAGAGGCTTTAGCACGCCTTTGTGAAAAGTTGAGGTATTAATTTTACATGTGCGGTAATTTCATATCAGTTACTGTTATTTCTTCTTTTTGACAAGTTCCAGTTTTCGGAAAGTCCAGTAGCATGGCATCTTCCATTAATGAACCATATCAACTCAATAGATCTTAAAACTATGTTTTTCATACTCATTGTAAATTACCTTTAGTTTTATTATGATTAAGATAGTGAAATGGATGTAAAAGCCCGCAAGTTATCAAAACACTGTAGTCTCAAAACTCAATCAACCTTCACTTGTGCATATATGACTACATGTTTGTTTTTCTTCATGTGGGATGTTACCCACTGTATATTCTGTAATTCCATATTAGTGTCTGCAAGACTCCTGGTTAGTGAGTTCTGCAGCATGCCCCATGTTGGTTAGGGGTCTTCTCTAACTAATCCTTTGCATCTACAGGGAGCATTTGCTTGATGGCGGCGATTTTGATTGTGAAGATGAAGATGCAAGGAATGGGATGTACTGAAGAAACAAAACTGGACTTCAGATTATTCATTACTCAGTTTGTATACCTCATTCCAATCTTTATCGATAATCTGATTAGGACTGTAACCTCAAAATCATATTAATGAAATATCAGAAGGAAAAATCCTTTGTATTTAGTCACTGGTGGAACGTATTTACATTTGGCCACCAAAATTAGGAATATGTATACAACTGTAATAACAACTTCAGCATCAAAGACAGCAAACTTGTATGACAACTGTCAACCAAAACTCTATGAACTTCAAGGGTGAAGGACATTTACGTCTGTCATGAATTTATACCTACTTCCGACAATATAGTTTTAGTATTCGAATGCAAAAGCCTAATATTTGTTATCCAGCAGTTGGTTAATCAATTTGCAAACTCTCGACTCTTGAGCATCTTGAAATTGCGCTTTGTTAAAAGCAACTTGGTTATTCGACCTGGGTTGGTGTGTGCCAATAAACGTATTAACACAGTTGGAGCTAGTTAACTCCAATAAGATTACTACTGGATTTATAATCGCCACGGCCAATGTCCAAATCATTGTGAGTCTCAATTGCCATGGGGCATTCACATGTACTTCTGCATATTACATCTTATATGGAGGGAGTAGCTCTTGCTGCTCTAGTGCGGATTATACAAGAACATGTAGGGAATTACATTCCTGTTAACTCATAATACAAATATTTAAGTTGCTGCTGCTTGTTATTCTCTACCCGTTTACATGGCGAAGCATCCATGGCGGCATAAGTGTGTTGCCGTTCGGCTGAGTTTGAGTCTCAGCCTCCTGGACTGCAGCACCTCTATCCGGGAAACTGCCCCTGCATGCATAGTTCATGTCATTTTTGTTCAAGCTCAGTTGATATATAGATTGAATCTGACTCGCAAGTTCCAAATAATCAAAGGATCGTCACAGAGGGTTAGCCAAATGGTCAGGTTTGTGGTTTGACTCCTTATCGTTATCTATCCCCTGCAGTGGGAGTAAATTTCTTCTAAATTTGATAGTACACGCCTTTCTCTTAAGGTGCAAATATTCAGACTCTGCTATAATAGGAGTAATCCAAATACGGTCCTGAGTCCTGACATCATGGATATTTGGACTGTGCTATAATAACTAATAAGACGTAATCCAAGTAGGTTTCCTACAAACATTTGACTGTGTGATGTCAGTAAAAGATCATAGACCAACATAGTTTTTCATACATCTCTACAGCATCCACTTCATGATACGGGCAAAACATAGCCATGTAACTTCTGATCTCTACAGTGAATATGTAAGCGTGTGCCTGTGTGCGCAAGAGAGAAGAAGAATATACCCAATTGTTAGTGAAGGAAATGTTAACAATGGTTGAGTTGGCATGAAGGATGATGAGTTTTCGCCGAGATGGTTTTGCTGCTCCAACTGTGCACGTTCAACTACTATTTTCTCATTTTCCTTGACCTGTTATTATGCAAATTTATCAATGATGTTAGATGAAAGATAGAGTTTCTCTTTCGTGGGCATTAGATTGGTCTCATTGCTAATTCAGTTTAACAAAATGTTTGAAAGGAAGCCAAGATGCTGTATTTACATGGAGAAAAGCTACTACCTTCTTTGCAAGCATGTTATTTTGCTCCTGCAATGACCTTTCCTGTTATCACCCTTACTGTTAGTGACATATATAGGACTCCAAATGCATAATTGTATTGAATTCGATGGTCGTTTAGCTACTATTAACCATATGATCACTTTCATTTGTTGAACATCTTTAATTTTATAAATATCTAGAGTGGATGACACTTGGGTAACTTCCATTCTTTACTACTACTAGAACTTGAAAATATCACTTACTGTTGTCATCCAAAATGAGAGAGCTCCAATTGAATTGATAAAAAAAACCAGATGCAGAGATAATCTTACCTTTTTCTGCAAGTCTGAAATGCAATCTTGTATCACCTGGTTCTGCAGATCAAAGTTAGTTCATGTTATAAGTAAGATGTCTAATTGTGTATGACAGACCAACAGCATATAAAGTAACACTTTAAGAAAGCCTTCAATCTTCACCTTTCTAGTTCGTATGCGCTTAAGAGTAGTATCAATTTGCTGCTCCAAATTCTGAAGCTCTCTAAGACCTAGTGAATCCAAGTCTTCTCCCCTAAAATTCCTGCATATTCAATAATTATATAAAATAACACATCATGATTATTCTGATGATATACAAATGCCACCATAGTTAAGTGACCGAATTATATTTAGCCCTTGGAGGGTTTTAGAATTCATTTGGTATTGTTATGCTTCTGTCTCTGCTTAAATTAAAAAGCACAGTAGTTAAAGTGTTTGATAAATACTTGATAGATGGTATTTACCAAACATCTACATCAGCTAGTATTTTCACTTGACAAACAGGTCGCTTCAAATTCACAGCACAACAATACCAAATGAACCCTCAATTTGCAAAGAGCAATTGGTTGGTAAACCACCCTTAGCTAACTAATTATCCAAAAACCAGCTTGGTCGAGCAAATTTTTGCATCATCATCAAGAATCATTAGCTTAAAAGTACTTCTTCCCTACTATGACTTCCAAATTATCCATCTTAATAACTTTTTGTTCCGCTTGTCTGATTACTTGACTTAGCATATAATAGCTAACTGTTCTTGTTCACAGAGTCAAGTTAGTTACCTCAGGTTCCTTTCCAAGAATTCAATCCTAGTCTTGAGCTTGGGATATTCGAAAGACCAGTTTCCCTATGAAGCATCCGAAAAGATTAATTTTCATAACCAAAACCTTCATATGCTTTCAGAGAAAAAAAAATTGCCGAGGGATATATGGAAATCTGTTCATACTTGTAAAATTGCATTTGAAATGAGCAGAAAATAAAAAGAGCATCAAAGTATGCAATTATGCAAAATATTGCATAGTTACTAAGTCACTGTCTATGAATGCATCTATGAGCCGACAAAATCAACAAGAACTGCCATTCTAAAGATTAAAAGTACCAAATAATCATGCAATTATATATGCAACACTAAACTACCGCTTCTGATCCCATAACCAACTATTTGAGCATAATTCAGAAGAAGCAGTTAATGATGTGAATAAAGCAAGTATGACAAATAGTTAAGTTATTTAGATGATCAATGAATGATATATTCAGAACGAAATTCAGGAGCAGGAAGAAGTTAGGAATGCACCTTGTTAATCATTTTGGCACTACAGAAAAGACAAATATATCTTAAACAGTACCAACTCACGTTTTTTGAGATATATATAAGTGGAAATGCTGATTCACTTACCTGGAGTGCAGTATCAGTTTCCACAAGCTGTTGTTCTGCATAAGTACATCTCTCATATCGTTCTATGATCCTGTCCATGCTATCACACGGAAAAAAAAAAGAAGTTATGCTGATTCACTAAACAACTACTCACTTGGAAAAGAAGACCATATATGAAAGAGGATGATGTGTTCTCGTATGAATGTTGGTTTATGTCAAACTCAGAAGTTGATGCACATATTTTGAAGAGGAGCTTAATCACGGAAGATATTGGTTATTAAGTGAAGTTGGCCTTAATCCCGTAATGCTAGCATTGAGCTACTATTACGGGATTATCCAATAAAAGCATCAAGAGCACTTGTGTTTATGACCGAGCCAAGATTTGATTACTTTGAAGTTCCTATCACAATGAAATTAGATGTTTCCCTAGCTCAATCCCACTACTTTCTAATCATTGAAATTCATTTTTGGATTGAATACTTTTTTTTTAACTTGGTAAAGAAAAAAGTGTGATGAGCCTTACCTCTCAATAAAAGCATAAAACAAGAAGGGATATAGCCATTTAGAAGGCTCCAGTTCCATGAAAAGAAATAATTATCGTATAGGCCAAAACAAGCTCCATGGGCAAAGTACATCATCATAAATGGATACTTCATGAACCAAGGATACGGATTGTAGTTAATCAACAATTAATACTAAATTAAAAGCCAAGATCAGAACACTGACAGTTCACTTTATATGTGGATGATCTCAATTACACAAACAATGACAATAGATTATGGAGACCGTGGACACCACCAACTTAAGTTTGATGCACTATCTTATTTGGTATTTAGATAAACTGGCATAAACTTTCATTATAAATATCACATGTAATAGTGCTGAGATTCTGCTCAAAATGTTCAATATGAAGGATTGCCAAGGAAGTGTACTGTTCTGCCTCTTACTGATTAAAAAAACTAAGAATTAATATAAGTGAAACTTAATGTAGTTTCATTTCATGTCTCCTATTTCAGTAACTAGCTTTTAGTCTTAGTTGATTAATTTAAAATTTAGAATCTAAAACATATGAAATGTTTGGGCTAACGAAGAAAGATACATTGAACTCATGTAGCAAAGGACAAATAAAAATGCGTTAAAAGAGGCATCTAAAAGATGCTCTACCCTTTGCCCGACGGTAACTTGTAAGAAGTATCTGAAAATACAAGGGACAACTTACAACTTACAACCATCAAAATATCTTAATGCAGCCACTTCTGTCTTTTTAGGGAACGAGAATAATGCTACTAGGACATGTTAGCTCAGGGAAAAACGATAAGATCACATGGGGCGAACTGCAAAATAGCCATTCATGTGATGCCACCTCAGCACCATATCATTTACTAAGGACCAATAAATTTGTTGGAATTTAATAATTGAAAATCATATTTGAACATAATTTTAAATTGAAATCAATAAACAGTCGACGTGAAATCAAGTATGCATTAGATATATGATAAAGAGGTAAAAATAGAAAATTAGAAGTAAAGAGGAGCTTAGAATGCACGTAGAAAACGAGAAAGGACTTGGAACGAGCGTAAGAAACACTTGGAGCTTTTGGGGCCGTACCCCCGAGCAAGTCAAGCCGTAGTGCCACTTTGGATAAAGGTTGGGCTCCGCAATGCCAATATGTGCAAAATTTTCGTTTTTATCTCGTGACTTCATTGAGTGAGATTTGAACTTTTACATTTATGAACTCTTATTTCAACTAGATATAAGATTTTTAAGAACATTTTAAACAATATATAAACCCTTGTAACTCTTTAAAATTAATCAAATATCAAAGATATAAACATAAGAGATAATAAAAAGTTAGGTAGGCACTAGACTGCTGAGTTCATGAGAGTATAACCATTAAATCACTTGAGTACTGAGTGCGTAAGAGAGTGATGATAAATTTTTTGAGAGAGAGCTCTAACCATTTATTATATTTCTTAATTAATCTCTTGCGTTAGGTCTTTATATTTTAAAGTTCTTTATAAAATAGTAATAAAAGAAGTTAGGTCTTTGATCCACCGTAAATGTAGGTATTTATCACCGAATTATGTATATCTTATATCTTGTGGTGATAATTTTTTTTATCTCTATTGTGTGTGATTTTAGAATGCTAAATGCTAGTCATAGAGATATTAAGGCATGTAAAATATTTCAACAAATAGTGTTAATGTTGTGGCCAAAGTTAATACGTAAGTGGTATCAAATTGAAGAACTTAGGCTAATTTTCTAATAAGTGGTATTAAAATAAATTTAAGATATATACTAAATTGCAGAGCATAAATTGTAGAGTTAGGATGTAGAGCATATGTAATTTCAACTATAATAACTCACAAATATAAAAAAATTACATACAAGAATGATTATCTGAAAAAGGTGAAAGTGATAGCATTACTACTTTAAATAATATTAATTGTGGCGATGCTTTCATTTGATAAAGCTTTAATAAAAACTTATCTATGCCCATATGTAAACAATTAAATACTATATATTTAAAATTTAAAAAGTGAGAATGAATCTCACATTGTATATTACTTGTAAAATGAAAAGATTAATTAGCTATTCATACTTTAGTTTGACGAGAACTCGTGACTAAGGCATCAATATGGAAAAGGCTTATCTCACCACCATAAAATCTGAATTTTATAGAAAGATGTTAACTCAAGGTTAATTTAATCATCAATGGCTAATATTCTCTTCATGAAAAAGATCTCATGTAATTTGGTCATTTTGTAATTACGCCATTACTCTATCTTTTTAACAGTAATGCTAGGCTTGTATATTAATTAATGTGTAACCAATTAAAGACTATTATATATTTGGTAATTATTAACTTTTTAATTCTCATTAATTTGATAATTGTACAATACCAATCAATAATAAATATATCAAATACCACACTAGTTAAGATACAAACTTTTTATCTTAATTATATAAGCATAGTATTATTGTTTCTTTTCTTTAATATAATTTTCTTCATGTATAAATTTATGGAAGACAAAGTAATGAAAAAACAATAAATTTTACCTTTTTTTTTCTTCTTAAAATCAAATTTTTTTTTTTGGTATCATAGCAGGTTTTAAATTCTAAACTTTTCAATAAGAAATGGTCACCACGAGATGACGAGTCGCTTAAATGGCGGTTGTTGAGCATAGTAGCTATGCAATCCTAAACACTTTGTCTTCCTCCTAGTACTTTCTTATCAAATAAATTCATGTGTTGTCTATCTGCAAGCAAGCTTGTTCTAATTCTTAACCCACCACCGGTTCATACTAATATCATACGGTGACATCAAAATCTAATTAATTGAGCACAGATGTGTGGCTCAAAAGAACTAGGTAATGGCATGAGTGTGGTGCAAATCAGTTCTTTGACCACAACATGTGAGGCGATTTTGGAGGCTGGTGAAATGACTTACGACTTTGAGCAATAGAGTATTAAACAAAGGGTCGTGTTGTACTGAGAACATTCTATGAAGGTGAGCACTTAAGTATAATATATAGAAATGTTACAGTCTATTAAAGTAAAAGTCCTTGAAGCTGAAAGGGTTTTTTTTTTTTTTTACTCTTAAAAAGATTATAAGAATGTTTTCTTTCATGGTTATTGAAAACATAGAAATATCTGATAGATTTCCTCAACAAAGTTCATTGACAGAAGAACATTAAGGCTGAGTGCATCTCTACAACAAGTTGGAAATCTGTTTCATGACACTTCTCAACTTGAGGGGCTTGGTAAGATTAGTCAGTTATATGATACCTTAGTTTGAAAAGAATTAATAATTCAAGGTATCAAGATGGAAAAGATATTTGTGAAAAATAGTGATTAAAAATTATATAGGAGATATTTTTGAGATATAGTCAATGAGAAGGAGACACGTGACGAAGTTACAGAGTCGCATGAAATGTTAGAACACAAGTCGAGGCAGTATTTATAAGCTGGGCTGCGAATATTTGAGGTCGTGGTGTAAGCAAGTTAGAAACTTGGCATTGTGGCTCAAGAAAATGGCACCATGACGCCATGGGAATGCCTAAGTGGGCAGTGAACTAGCGCCACGGTACTACAGTTTGGAGATTCAATGTTGCAGAACCAATGCGATACCATATTTTGAAAACTCCTATTTTAATTAGTCTATACTTCTTATCTTTATACAACTTGGACTAGAGTTTGCTTAGGACATTAAAAATTATAAATAGACTTTTATTTTGGTGCCAGAGGTATCACCAAATAAGAGAGTATTCATTATATTCTCAAAAAAGAGATTTTTTGCAATCATTGATTTAATAAGAGAAATTAAATTCTTAATTTATCGTGGACATAGACAAATGACGAACCACGTAATTTTTATATTATGTACTTTGATTTGTGATTTCTTTTTTTTCTCTGATATTTTATAATTTTACATTCTGAATTATTTGTGTGTGAAAAATTCTAACAATACTAATATGAAAAGGCTCAACTCACCACCACAAAAATTAGAATTTATAGAATGATATCAACTTAAGACTAATTAGTCATCAGTCACTAATATTCTCTTCATGGAAGAGATCCCATATAATTAGGTCATCCCTTGTAATTAGACTTTTACTCTATTTCCTTTAATAGCTTATTCTTCATGTATAAATTTAAGGAAGACAAAGTAACAAAAGAACAACAAGCTTTAGCTTTAACATTGACTGATCAGTTCAAGTGACTTATTCTTATATGCAGGTCATTTAATGATAATAAAAATTGTAATAAGTATATTTCCTAGAGCAATACAAAGAGGTTTAAGATTCCAATGGTATGAACATTATAACTGTAGAAGAATTTGATGTATTCGTCTATGTAATGTTTAAAAATATAAAAATAAAAAGCACTTTTGTAGGAGGTGGTATAGAGAATGAAGAATGCTGTAGTCAACTTTGATTTCAATGAAAGATTTAAAATTACCAAAACATTAATTGAGACAAAAATGACGCATTAAATATTTGGACTAAAATTTTCTTTTAAATTAAGTCTTTATCTAAGCAAACATAAATATGTGATTGGTGATTTGTGATTTGTGATTGATAAAAAGAAAAAGAATAAATCTTAACCACTCATATCTAAGTGCTAACACTTATTAAAAGATTCTTAAAAATTTAAGAGAAAATCTTAATTCTCAATATTTATATATGTCAAAATTTGACTCTAATATAAGAGTAATATTACACATCCTAAATTTTGAACTCAAAATTTGGATCCTAAATTTTGACTTTAACTATTAGGTGGTTAATTTTTATAATTTTTAAAATTATTCGTTATACCATTTTCTTATCCAATAATTATTTGATAACTCATTTGAGATCTAAATTTTAGAATATAATTTAGAAAGTGTAACATCACTCTTCATATAATATTAATTGATTACTTAGACAAAAAGATTATAATTATTGGTGGGTGCCTAGCATTAGATTAATTTAAAGTTAAGCCCAATAATGCTAAGTCTAATAATATCAAGTTTGAAATTACTATTCGCAACACAAGTTTGTTTGACAAGACTATTCATTGATGAAATGAAAAAGATTCAAAACTTACCAAATTATTGATTAAGACAATACATTGAATATTGACTATAATGCTATATTAACTAATAATTTAAAACTGAAAAAAAAAAGATTAAAATTATGGATGTGTGTGTTTCTACCGTTAAATACTAAGTTAAGTCTAGTAATCCTAAGTTTAGTCCAACCGTGTTAAATTTGGTATGATATTTGACAAGACTATGCACAAGTTTTCTCATATGAAATGATAGGAATTTGGAAATTACTCTAATGTGGAATGAGACGAAAATGACACATTGGGCATTCTATATATGTATATATACATTGAATCTTTAATCGTTTAGACACAAATATTAAAATTATCTGCCGGCATTTAGAAGGGATATTAAAATTGTCACCTTGGCGGCTCTAATTTTAATTATACTATCATCCCTTTATTTAGTTTGAAGAACAAAACTACGTTTATTTTTTTAAAATATTTTAATTATTTAAATAATAAAAAATGTGACAATGTAACTAAGATCAAAGCCACCATCAAAATATACTTAATATAAATCTTAGAGAGTGACAATGTTAACACCCTACATCTAGCATTAGTATTTAAGATTGAGTCTCGTAATGCTATGTCTAACAATGTCAAGTTTGATATAACATTTAACAAGGACTATTCATAAGTTCTTAGGTGAATTAAGATGAGAGTTCAAAAGGGGTATTAACACAGTCATACCTTGAAGTTGGCACAAATTATATTTTGATGACGATTTTATTTTAATTACACTGTCATTGCTTCTGTTTAATTGAAAAGATAAAATATTTTCATAATTTTATCACATAAATAATTAAAATAACGTTAAATGTAAAATCAATTTCATTTTTTTAATTAAATTGAGTGTGTGACAATATAATTAAAATTAAAATTATTATTAAAGTGTAATTTGTGTCAACCTCAAAAGATGACAATGTAAATATCCCAAATTCAAAAGTAATATTGTGACCCACACAAATTATATTATGACGACTTTGATTTTAATTACACTTTTACTATTTTACTTAATTAAAATAAAAATAAAAATGTTTTTGTGATTATATTTTTTTATTTACATAAATAAATAAAATATTTTTAAAAAGTGAGATTAATTTCATCTTTTCAATTAAATAAAAAGAGTAATAACATTAATAAAACTAAAACCGTCAAAATGTAATTTGGGCAACAATGTTAAATCCCGAAAAAGTGTTGATAAAAACTATTAAAAATATAACTTTTCAAAATTACTTGCTGAATAGGGGGGGAAAAACTTTCATAATTGGAAATGGAGTTGTATTAATTAATCCTTGTCGTTTATTAGAGAACTTTCAAAGTCATCATTAACCTGGTTTCCAAAGAAAAAATCATAATTAACTTGAATGGGAAGGGAACCTCTGTGAATGACAATGACGGTTGATTTAGATCATCACTCACGTAATTGCTGAAGCAACCGGATAGTAGGTTTCACCCTAGCTTAACTCAATAAAATGTCTGGACAAGAATTGTACTCTTACTTCATGAAAACAGTATATGAATTACTGTAATCAATAACAAGTGAATTAAAATGGGCGAGAAAATTGTGAGAAAGCCAAAGACAAAACGGGAAATCTAATTGGGTTTTACAGTTAGATTCCATAGAATTAAAGAAAATCATGGTTACTTAGTTAACTACAGTACATAAAAATAATGTATATGGCCCTAGGTAAATTTCATTTTATTAAGAAAAAATGGCAGTAGGTGGTCTGAGTGGAAAATCTTTATGGATATTTTCAAATTTGCCTTCTGACTTATCCAATGCAATTACTATCATTAGGGAGGCATTTTTCTAGGAACAATAGCATCAAACAGATTACATTATCCTAGGTTTACAGAATTACAGACCAAATATGCAGATACATTGACACCTGCCCCCTTCTCCCTAAAAAGAAAATTAAACAAATCCAAAATCACAGCAACCCCTATAAGACAAAGCTCCAGGATCTTGGCTGAGACTCTTAATGAAACCAAGGCTCCAAGGTAACAGGTTTTAATCTGCTGGTTAAACCAAAGTTTCTATCTCAATATAAACCCACTGCTACTCAGCTAAAAGTGCGAGTAAAGGAAGATCTAGTTATCGGCTTTCTTCCCATCTCTTCTCTGCATAAGGCTCAAAAGCAATGCTGTGTAATTAACACTGTTTATATGAATGGTGACTAGTGACCTGAAAGTGCATTATGAACTTTCACTTCTGATCTGATGGATAGATTAGAAGACTCCCTACTGTCGTAAATATCTCTAAACACACAGAAGAAAATTTACTGACAGACGTGAAGCATAACAGACATTAACACAATAAAACTCTTAACACCTTTCCCACAGCTGGAGAAACAGTAATATTGACAACTACATAGGGACATGTCCGGAATGACATAAAACAAAGTCCTATGAACTACAGTTTGTGCTATGATTAATTTTTGTTTGTTTCCGTTTTTGTTTGAGAGTCAAAGAGACACACAGAAAGATAAAAGCTTAAGCATTTTATTTATAGACATATATGCAGTAGAAATAATTCTAGTTGAAGGTATGATGAATTTGGTGTAATGCTGGCTATGAACAGGAAAGTAACCAAAAAAAAAAATGTATCATATGACCAAAAATGTAACAGAGAAATTCACAAAGAATTTGTACATAAACACTATCAGATAGCAAGAACATGCAACGAGAGCAATAAAGATTGAGGTAGAACAAGAGAATTTTATGAACCTTGAATCGGTGGAGTACTCAAAGAGCTTCCCCCTGGTGGAGAAGACAATCAAGGCAACCTCCGCATCACATAACACAGAGATCTCATGAGCTTTCTTCAGCAAACCAGCTCTTCTCTTTGAGAAAGTTACTTGCCTGCTGATCTTGTTCTCGATCCGCCTCAACTGAACCCTACCTCTTCCCATTTTCTTTTCTCAACTATCTTTTCTCTTCCCCCCGCTTTAATTTTCTCACTTTTTTCTTTTCTCAGTGCAAAAAGAAAAAGGAAGAATATCAAAGAAACCCTAAATTTGATCCATCTCTCTTTCCAAGGAAGATCACTTCGAAAGAGAATGAAGTTATTAGTTATGCATAAAAATGGAAAATTCTAAGTGGGTTTCTATATTTGTGTTGGTGAAGTGTTTTTTGCTGTTGTATGAAGCAAAAGCTTTTGTGTTTTGTGTATATATGGGGAAATGAAAAATTATATACATAGATGAGGAAACAGACTTTTCTTTTTCCCTTTTATATAATTAAAACACAAAAAAAAATATACATATTAATGGTGGACAGAAACTGGGAAGTGGTATTGGGAAACCAGGTGGTATTTGGATGGGGATACGTTGTCGAGTTGTGATTGGTTAGAAGGGCAAACAGAGGTTGATGTCTGAATTGGAGCCACAGATTTTCGGGCTTGGTTGGTAAAGTCCGTACATAATCCTGTCAGCTCTTTAAAGGGACCCAATCCCATTGAAGGGTCTGTCTTGTTATGTTGACGGCGCTTCAGCATCAACCATCGTGGCCTTTAGCAATAAGCAACTTGCTTCATCTTGTTCTCACACCCACACCATACCCTCTACTGTTGCATTAATTGACTGCTTTGCTTGTTGCTTCCATTTCATAAGATAAGAAAGAGTTCTCTTTAAATTTTGTATGATAATTTATTAATATTAATATTAATATTACCACTAACTTGTTTTTTTAATGCAGGATTAGCATAGAACCTGGAATATACTGCTTTTTTGTTTGTGTAATGACTCTATTTCACCTTTATTTTATTTTCCATGTCCATGCAAAGTCATGTAATTACTTCTTTGATAAGAGATTAAGAGTCTTTTTAATTAAAATCAACTGACCCCTCACTAAAAGTCGGTTCAATACGACACTTCTTTAAATTGCCTAGTGTTAAAGATTTTGTAGTGCATTTTTTTTATTAATGTAGAGGTTTTAAATTTGACTTTTTCCTATTTTAAATTATATAAAATAAAAAAAAAATCAGTTCAATATGAAAGTAGTTTGATTTTTAAAACTATATCATTTGTGGGCATTTAAAAAAAAAAAGGAAAAAATCTTAGACTTTTCAATTGGAATTTCATTTTTTTAAAACTTTAAATGATATACTAAATAATTATTAAGTGATAAAATAATATAATAAATAATTTTAAATGTTATATTATTTTACCATTTTAATAACTGCTTAATATTTTAATTTAAAATATAAAATTTTGAATATAATTTAAAAAATATAGTATTATTCTAAAAAAATTAAAAAAAAATTAGAAATTGTAAATATATATATATATATATAGAGATATTACCCCCATAATCGAGGAGATCCAAATCGAATTGAGAGATGTGATTTGATGGGTTAATTAAATTAATGCAGCAAAATCAGCAAATGAATAATATCAATTCAATAAAATTTACTATAAAATGAGAGACGGATGGTGGCCGAACTAAACTCTTACCCAAAATAATAACTTTATATTTTTTAAATAATATTTTAATTTTAAATGATCTATGAAATAATAATGAAATAGTATAATTTTATTTTATTTTATTATCTAATAATTATATTTAAAATATTATTTAAAAAATATAACATTATTTCTAATATAAACTTTATCCATTGTTGAACGAACCTTAAACAAGGTAGGTCTTCGAAATTGTTATTATTAATAATATAAATATATTTTGTATGCCAGCTTTTATTCGAAAATGGACACAATGAACGATACAAATGGTGAATTAAGCATATAATTCAGTGGTCCATCCTAGTACTAATCCTAATTATATATGATTTATTATTGGTTAATGGGATTAGCTAGTAAGTAGCTTACACAAACATTCATTTTCTTTTTTGGCTTTTTCAAAGGTGGTCCTAAAATTACTGGGCAAACAAAAAAAAAATTAAAAAAAAATCATATTTAATCTAACAATTTCTACCATCTATGCTTTACAATTAAATTAATTAACATCACCGGGACCATAATCCACATTTTGGCTCCACTCTACTAACACATATGCTTTATTCATAATATTTATCTCTTCCTCCATTTTCAATTATTTAAAAAAATAATAATATTTAGACTCTTAACATTTTAAAAAATTGACATATAAATTTTAATAATTTAAAAAATTCTATCACTACTTCTATCAGGTTCGTATCTTTTTTTTTATAAAAAAATAATCTGAAACCATTACCTAATAAAAGTGTCCTTTTAACAACTAACACATACGCTTTATATATAATATTTATCTCTTCCCTCGTTTTTATTATTTTTTAAAAAAAACATCTTGACCTCTAACGATTTAAGAAAAGAACTTGTAGGCTCTAATAATTTTAAAAATTTTATCGATAATTTTATTATGTATCAATTTTGTGTCGTTTTTTTCCCCCTTAAAATAGATGGAATCGTTACTTAACAAGGGTATTAATAAACTTTTTGAAGCCAGTAAAATTTGAATATCTCTTTTTTAAAATATTAAAATTTAAACATTTTTTTTCTACAATTTTTTTTCCCTAATAATGGGGACCATTTTTATGAATACTCAAGCATTTAAAAATTAAGAATTCAAACAAAAAAAAAATAATAATAATCAAGAAGACTCGTGGGTTAAGATATTGTGATAATTTTTCCACTTTTTTTCTTCTTGATCATTGTGTATATAATATATGAAATTCTTTATTCTCATTAACGAGAGTGTGCTTCTCAAAAACAAGATAGCGTTCAAAGATCAAACTCTTGATCCCACTTTTAACTTTGTTCATAAAAGGGAAGAATTTCTTTTATCGGTGCTCCTAATGGAAAGATAATTATTATACCAACCAAATTTTTTTTTTTTTGTATACTTAAACCATAGTTAAAGAAATTATCCGTACAGAACATGTATTCCGAAATATATACAAAAAGGAGACAGACAATTTGAGGCAGAATTTGTAATACCTACTTCTTAGCTAGTCTTAGGTATCTCGTTATATCTATGCTATTTTCTTGTTTCTATTCATGGCTCCTTGGCATTCCCAGAATTCATATTGGTTGTAGTAATTAATTGAAATTTTTTTTTTATCTTTTGGAATTTCGAAATGTTATTGAGAGAATATACAAAAGTAAAAGAATCTTAAAATTGGAGGGTGTAGGAATAACTAGGATGGTGAAAATTATAAGAGAAGGTGCTGCATTAATTATTTTGCATGTCATTTTCGGAAAGCATTAAGGCTTCTTTGTACGAGATAACATGCACCACACAAAGTGAAAGGTTCTAACATCATATCCATTTAATTGCTAAACCGAAGAAAGAGAAAAGAAAAAAGAAAAAAAAAAGAAGGAGATTCTTTGCCTTCTTAAGCGAAATAATTGAGACAATATAAGCAAACTTTTTTTTTTTTTTTATAAGGTGATGCTTGGCAGAAATGATCCATTTGCTAAAGTTAGATGCTGGATGCTCATTGCATTTATTTATAAGGGAAAAGGACTGATTGGACTCTTTGGTTTACTTCAAGTGTGTGAAACACTTTCTTCCTTTCAAAATTATTTAAAAAATTCTCATCTGTTAATGAAATTTTTCTTTTGATAAAATCTTTTCTGACAGAATCATTACAAGTAAAAGTGGTTGATGAAAATAGAGATGGAGATATTCAAGAGAAGGAGGATGAACAAGAAAGTAGGGATATATTAAATAAGAATAAGATGGAATTTTTAATCTAATTAAATATTTTATTAAATGTACGTATAACAGTATTTTTGAGCTGTTAAAAAAAATATTATATTAAAAGAAACGGTATCCACTAATAGAGGGGAGTCTTTTAAATAATTTTGAAATTAAAGCAGTTTTTAAACCACTTGAACCAAATTAAGAGAGTTTAGTAATCATTTTCTTTATTTACAACGACATCTACCATCTAATATTTATTTTGAATTCAATTAATTATGATTGTGTAATATCGGAGAAATGCGAGAATTTTTTTTATAAAAAAATTTGTATAATTTTATTTAATGGTTCATTAAAATAACACCTTTTACGTAAGATTTTCTCTAAATATTAATCATAACGTACCCTAAAAAGAGGTAGGGTTTCAAAAGTGCTTATATACACATAAAGGGATTTTAGGTGAGCTAACATGGTTTCTTGAAGCACTACTTGCAAGTTTTGATGAACGAGAAAAAGTCATAAGCTGCTTCTTTAGTACATATATAACTTTTTTTTCTAAGAAAAAAAATGTGAAAATGGAAGCCAACCAAGAAGGCATGAAGAAGATCACTAGATAATATACACTCAAAAAAGAAAAAGAAAAAAAGATCAGTAGATAATATAACATCGTGCACAAATGCACATGGGTGGCGCCGTGGACCAGATAGATTTAAGAGCTGGCCATATATCTAAATTAATTCATAAAAAAAAAAAGAAAAAAAAAATCACAGGCATTTGCATTTCATCCTTCCAAGATGATGGCCCAAATGAGGAAATGATTGATGGCAAATTGGAACTACTAGAAAGTTTTTCATATTTTCTGAATTTGGCACTTTCTTGACCATCCACTTTAATTACTTTTTCTACAGCAAAGAGTATAATTACCAAGTTAATAATGCAAATTCTTTTACCTAGGTTTCTTTATATGGTTACTGCTTATTTAGCTGCCACATTTCCTTATATTTTCATATTAATGTCACAAAGTGTGAAAGGAACTCAAAGCCTTGCCTTGGGCTGTTCTTAGTTAGTTCTTGGCTTACTAAATGCAAAGCTATGCAACCCAAGATTTAAGGGTCATTGAGTATTTTATGGGCCTGGTCTGTGTCACTACTCTAGTTCTCTCACATCTTCTATCACATGATTTGCAGGAGAATTAATCCCAGTAAGAACTAGTGACAAAATATTGATAGAAATTAACTATAGCACCGAGAAATATTCATCTTCAGAAAAGAAAAGGAAAAGCTAAGGCAGATAATAAATAAGGTCTCTCTCATAATAAGTTGCAAGATATAATAATAAAGGTTCCAAAATCCTCCCAAAGTCACAAAATCAGTCAATATATGCTGCTTTTTATGTTAATATGGGGTTGCATATGCTCTTGAAACCATTTACATATTGCCAAACATCAAGAAGCATTTTTTTTTTAAACTTCTGGTCTCAAATTCAAAGCATCCATCCTGGGATATAACCACCCACTTGCTGGTGGTGTTGGGCTTGAGTGCTAGCTGTTATGTTGGGGGGATCTGAACATGCAGGATTATACCTATAAACCCTCACCCAAAAATGAATCAAAGAAATTAGACATTAGGCAATGGATAATCAACTTTTGAGATTTAAGAAAGAGCATGTAGATTACCCAATTTGCAAAGTGGGATTGCATTCAATGGGCTGGAATAGCCCTTGAGTTTGAGCCTGCTGGGGATTATATTCTATGTGTTGCTCATTGCTTTCCCATAGTGGTTGAATCTGGTTTTTTGCACTTATTTCATCCAGCTGCCAGAGGATGAATTTTCAAGCACATATCAAATCAAAATGAATGCTCAAGGAATTAACATATTAACAGCAAAATTTTGAATGAATGATGTGGGCAAGAAGGCAGAATAGTGACCAACGTCATAGCAAAACAAGCAAGCAAAGAAACCCTACTAGGATAAATTTGCTGACATGGGAAGCAAGCATATTTGTGTCTTTAGTAAACATTTGCTTCTTTGATTTTTGAAGGGATACAGAATTGGCTCACATGAGATAAGCAAATTTGCCTATAAATCATATTTGAACATGCATTGCTAGACAGAGTAATAGGTTAAATTCATTCGGATGCACTACTCTTTGGATATGATGAGACCAAAATTAATTGACAGGCAAGCAGAAACCCGGACTTCTAAAGGTACATGCAGCCAATTTGTGTAAACAAGCCCAGATTTGTAATCAGATTAATGAGGGAAGTTCAATAAGATGTTACCTTTATTGTTAAAGCCCTGTTAGCTTCCATCAACAATTGCTCCTGCATCGACAAGCATAGGCCTTATTAGTTATAGGAGCACAAAATTTATCAATCACTCTCATTTGTTTTTCCTTTGGCAAATTCTTGTACCTTGTTTTGAAGATCAGCAAACTGGTCAAGCATAAACTGTGTCTGCACAAAATGTTGCATACATTTTCAAAATATGTTAGAATAAAATACAGTGACAGAGAGATGTATAAAAAGAATTTTTACCCTTTAATTGTAACAGTAGCCCAAAGACCTTAAATATTAGCTGTCTCAAATATTTAGAGTCTGAAGAGTTTATTTGGGTGTACAAAAGTGCTTTTGATATTACTTCATACTTATATTCTTCCGTAAGAAAGTACTTTTTCTTTTAAAAACAAACACTACTAAACACACTATTAATTTTGAATAACAATGAACTTCATGAATTGATAGAATCACATTTATATATATAAATGCTTCTACTTGACCAACCAGTTTCATTTATTACTGCTAAAGCGCCAATAAAACAGGATTTTAAAACCATAAAAAGCTTCTATCATTGTTTTTGTAGGAATAAAAAACTAGAAACAACGTCCAAACAAGTACAAGGGATGACATATATAAAACAAGACAACATGAGTCGTGATAGTAGCATTATGGAAAAAGCCCATTTTAGCACAATGGCAATTCAAATCCTCACAGTGTTGCATAATATGAGCTTTGATAGTAGTATTATAATATAAAACACTGCATATACAAATCCAGATTAATATTTAATATGAGAATACTGTTATATTTTTTAAATAATATTTTAAATTTTTTTAAAATAATATATTAAGTAATCATTGGACAGTAAAATGAGCAATTTTTAAAATTAATCATTATACTATTTTATCACTCAATAATTATTTAATATATCTTTTGAAATATAATTTTTTTGGATAATATTTAAAAAATATAATATTATTTATAACAAAATAACCATTATTGCATTTGGAATTGACTTCAAATCGTAGTAGAGGAATAAATAACATTTTTTTTTCTTGTTTGATCTTACTTTTTTTTTTCTTTAAATGTTTCAATGGAGGTATTTTGGATTGGTTGCACCATTGGTATAGTGCAGAAAAAAAAAGAAATGTTGGAAAATAATGCCTTTCCAAATGTTAAACATGAATAAAAAAGTTTATATAAATAATTTAGTCTAGTGAGAGGTTTCAACTTTTCATAGTAGTATAATAAAAAATAAGAATAACAATTTATTGCACAATAACATTTCTCAAATTTGGAATTTATGTTCAAATTTTTGTGGCGGAATCAATAATAATTTATTGTCTCTTAGATCAAGGCAGGGGTAAAATCAAAATTTAAGATGTTGGGGTCAGATGTTAAAGTTAAAAAGTTATATTGAGTTAGACTGTTAGAATTTAATTATATAAAAATTTTAATGTCAAATTTAAATTTTTAAAAGGACAAATCACAAAAATATATATTTTAAAGGGGTAAAAATTTTAAAAACACATTATTGAATTAATTTTTTTAAGACTTTAGGGTGCCATGGCTCCCCTAAACTCTAATGGAGCTCTTTCTTGAATCAAGACTACTTAACATAAAATACAAATAGATAAAGTTTTGAGAGTAGATTTTGATTAAATCGTTTTGTGATTCTTGATAATAGAATTAATATTATTTTCTCTTCTTTTATCAAGGTTACTTAAAAAAAAAGAGACAAACAAATAAAATAGAGAGATCTGATAGTAGAGTTTGATTAAGTTGTTTGTGATTCTTGGCAACAGATTAATTACAATTTTGTTTCTTCATTTGTTAAAAAAATGAAAGTTTTGATAATAGAATTTTGATTAAATTGTTTTGTGATTCTATTTAATTTAGTAAATATTCCTTCTGTCTTACTTTTATGAGAAAATTGCATCCCTCTAGATATGTTAGTATACATATCTAAGTTTGTGCACTTAGATTGAAAATCATATGATAATTTATTTTGTCGTTTCATAAAGGTTATTTAAAAAATTAATAATAAAAGGATTTTAGTTAAGTTGTTTTGTGATTCTATTTAATTTAGTTAATATTTTTTTTGTCATAATATATATTTTTCCTTGTTTGATTTGCTTAAAACTATTAATGTAAAAAAGAGAGTTTTGGTAATAGCATTTTTTTTTTGTTTTGTGATTCTATTTAATCTAATTAATATTCCTGCTGTTAAGAAGATTCTAGCTACATAATGCTACACAAAAGAAGAGAGTTTTGATAGTAGCATTTAATTTAATTTAGTTAAAGTTCATTTGGTCAAAGTTTTACAAGAAATATTGATCTCAATTGCATAAGTTAGTCTTTTCAAAAAATAAATAATAATAATAATTGCATAAGTTAGTGTAAATATCAAGTTGGATTATCATTTATATAAAAAAAAACACTTATATTTATTTACTTAAGAATAAAAATATTACTAAAAATCATAAAAAAGAATTCTAAAAAATAACAAATATCAAGTGAGTTGACACTTTAATAGTTGAAATATAGATAAATTTATTTATGTCGGATGAAAGAGTCAGTGCTGTTTCTTGACAAATAGAAGTTTAGTTGGAGAGGGGAATAAAGTGAATTCCTAAATTTATTATCATTTTTAAAGAATGGTAACATATGCATATTGTATTGGAGATAATGGGTTGGCTATAATAGCAAGATGGATTAGAACTTCTATAATCTATTTTAATTAAAGAGAACCTTATAAGTCTGAGGAGTCGAATTCGTTTATGTAACTCCTCTCATGATGATTAATTAGTAAAAAGCAGTATGATGTTAAGAGTAAATCATGAATTCGAAATTCGGATGAAGAAATATAAATATTTCTAAACATGAAGCTTCAGTTACCTTAGTGGAGCGAACGTGCTTCAAGGATGACTCTAGCTGATGCTCAAGCTGCTCCAGTTCTTTTGAGCCGAGAGGACCCAAATCCTCCCCAAGAAGATTCCTAATTTTAGTATCCAAAACAATGATTCATGTTCCTAAAATGAGGCACTACTCAAAATTCTAAGAGTGACCCATAATGAAAAATGTTCTACAATGACACAAACAAGTTACAAATTTTAAGACATTAATGTTAAAGCATGCAAAAGTCAGAAGAAAATGATATTGATGATGAAGATTGTTCAGGCTTTTAAATACCTCTGAGTTCTCTGTAAGGCCTCAAATCTGGTTTTCAGTTTCAAGTATTCACGGTAGCTGGCCTGCTAAGTGGTAACACAAGTATGTGAGAAGTCACAAATTTTTCACATAGTTAACACCTATTAATGGTATAAAATTTACCCTATAGCGTCCATCAAGTCACATTAGCAAAAAAAATAAGATGCCGGAGTTCATAAAAAATGTTAGTATTTTAGTTTTTATTATTTGTTTAAAAAATATAACAGAAGTATATCCAACGTCAATATTAATAAATCATGCAAAGGAACACAAAATTTTTTAAGATGGTTCACCTTAATTTGAGCAATATCTATAGATAAGAGAATAATCTATTATCATCTTATAAAATAAATATAAGAGTATTTTAAATATTTTTTACGTGTTCTCTCATATAGTTCATCTCTCATAGTTTTCCTCTAACTTTTTTATAAAGTGAGTGGTAGCTATTTTCTTGTTGAACTTGTTTTCTTAATTTTTGTATAAATTAGACTCTACCTTTAATAAAATAAGTTCTATTAAGAAACTACTAGTTTAAAAATCTCTTAAACTCACTCAAATAAGTTTGATTTAATCTAAAAAAAATGATGCAAAATTATTTTTGAAAACATACTCTGCAAATTTCATTTGATTCCATATTAATTGACAAATCAACTACATACATTAATATTATTCATAGTTCATAGGCGCAATATTAACAATAAGGCAAACCTCCAGCTCCTTTGCTGGTTTATTGACTTCCACTGCACCGTAGCTGCATTTCTGGTACCTGTCAAGCGTCTTGAGCATGCTACAGGAAAGGAAAAAACAAACCATTTCAGAATGCTAAAGGTGACAAGAATTACTAACAAAGCTCTTCCAATTAAGCCATCTATGATAACACAACAAACATATTGTTCTTTTTGAAGTTTCTTGTACAAAGTTTGAACCTGTACCACTAGAAATCTTGCCAAATTAATGTAGGTGGTCTCTTCTAAACTTAACAAAGATTAAGGATTTCGGTCAGAAAAGTTTAGGAAAATTTTCAAAATGAGGTATTACAGCTTTTAACCCTCTAGTTATTGTAATTATAATCACCAATGACAGTAAAAATGGGTCGGTATTTACAATTTTTGTTTTAAAAGTTAATTACTGTGGTGTAAATCAAATTAGTTTTGAAAACAAAAGAGGGATGTTTTTAGAATGCTTTAATTACGTTAAAAGAAAAAAGAAAATTAAGCTAAAACCTAATAATTATAAATTGGCTGGAATATAAAGTGATATATTGTCAATTAATGATGTTCACATTTTATGTAATTGCATATTATCTTTCATTTAACAACATCAATCAACCAGCGACACTTCAAATGTTATATCAATTGGGATATAATATTTATGTTTTTTACATTACTATTCCAAAAAAAAAAAGACATCTGTAAAGTATTATTGGCTAGAAAATATTTTAGAAAATTTAAAGTTTCCAAAATATTGGTCAAAAAGTAATTAGAAAAATTTTCTAAATAAAGACCAAGTAATTTTTCTTTTTCTTGCAAGAAATAAATTAAAATCTTTTCTTTATAAGCTAAATCTAAATTAAGGTTGGATGGTCAAAATAAAGCTTAAATCAAACCTTATATAAATGGCTCAAACCTAGAGTCTTCAATCATCATTTTCTCTTCATTCTCTTTATATAGAAAGAGAAAGAGTGAGTATCAATTCTCTTCTCTTCTTTAAGCACTAGTAGAGAGTGAAAGGAGAGGGACATAGAGAGAGAAAGTGAGTGAATGGGTTGAAAAACTCTGTAAAATTAATTCTATAATATTTTGAGATATAGTGTAGTTCTGGGCTCAATTTTTTTCAGCTCAGGAAAATGGACCAACGTAGGTTTATAAGAATCGAACAACTATAAATTTTGGCATTCTTTCTTATTTTTATTTGTTCTGCTTGTTGGTTTTAAATTCTTGATTATTTGAATCTTGGGTTGGATTTTAAATTTTTAACAGTAGTACCAAAGCCAAAGGTTCGAGGGATTAAAAAAAAACTCAAAGGTAAAATTAAAAAATGGTGACCACCAAATTTGAGGTAGAGAAGTTTAACAGGTAAAGAGACTTAGTCTATGGCAGAAAAAGATGAAAGGCTTACAGGTGCAGAAGAGGGTTGCCAAAGCCTTATTTGAGCCAAAGGAAGGAAAATCTTCAGTAAGTGATGAGAAAATGGTAGAGATGGATGAAACTGCATTCAGCACTATCATCCTGCAGCTATCCAACAATTTATTGTGCCAAGGTAATAAAGAAACCACAATAAGAGGACTTTGGGGTAAACTTGAAAGCCTGTATATTTATAAATCATTATCCAATAAGATCCTTATGAAAACAATGTTATTTAGCTTTTAGATGGATCACTTAAAAAGTTTGGAGGAGAATCTCGATGGATTAAAAAAAATTTGTATGGACTTGGCAAATATTAGTGAAGTAATCAGTGATGAACATCTAGTAGTTATTTTTCTTAATTTTTTTGTTAATTTCTTATAGAAAATTAAATTAGCAATTAAAAATGACAGAGAAAATCTTACCTTAACAGATTGTTTGACTACATTAAGACTAAGGGAACTATAAATAAAAACTAAGAAGAAAGACAATGGATAAAATTTGTTTGTCAAAGGAAGACTAGAGAAAATGAAAAAGAGGGAATACAGAGAAAATTTTAGTCAAAGTTAAGGATTGGTAGAAGAAAATATTTCTTATGTGGAAAAGAAGGGCATTTAAAGATGAATTGTTATGAAGGAATTGAGAAATTAAAAGAAAATAGCTCAGTTCATGCAGATGCAACAATAACATCTGATAAGTATAACAATGTAGATACTTTCACATTTTTAGTGGATGAAAATCTAAAAGATTAGATCCTGGATTCTGACGTGCTTACCATATGAGTTATAACAAAAACTGGTTTAATTCATATGAGAAATATAAAAGGGGTGAAGTACGAATAGAGAATAAAAATTTATGCAAGGTGATTAGGATAGGTCCAATTCCCATAAGATTGCATGATAGATTTTTTTCCAATAAGCGAATACTTTTGTCTGTAAATACTGCATATTTGATTACATCCATAAATCGATTTTCTAGGAGTATTTAGCCTTGCAAGGTGGTCTTTGCTGATTCACACGGGATTCCACGTGCCCCATGCTACTAGAACAATAAAGATTTTAAAGAATGTGAGATATATTCTTAAATGGAATAAGAATCTAATATCTTTAAAAGTTCTGGATAAGTCAGAATACACTTATAAAATTAAAAATAGACAATTAAAGATAAGTAAAGATTCTATGTTTATAATGAAGGATACCAAGTAAGTTGGTCTAGATATTTTACAAGGGAGCACAATCGCTGGATATATAGTTGCTACTCATGTAGGATGCAATAAGACTGAGTTGTGGCACAAGAGGTTATGCCACGCAAGGAAATTAAGCTTACAACAACTAAAGTATAGAGTCATGTTGGGAATGAAAAACAGCGCAAGGTTAACTTCAACACTAGTAATTACAAAACAGATGGAGCTTCATAATATATCCATAATGACTTAAAAGGGGCAACAAATATAGCAACACATAATGAACAAGGAAATTTACTATCCTTGGTTGATGACTACTCAAGAAAGAACCATGTGAAAGTAAATGAGTTAACGAAAACTTAAAGTAAGGTAGAGGGATCTCTTACCTTGAGGTGGAGTTATAACCTTAAACTCCTACTAATAATAATATAAAAGTTGAACCATAAGAAAATTCACAACCTCAAACTGATTATGAACCAATACATCAAAAGATTGAGGTTCAAAAGAAAGACCTAAGATAAAAAGACAAAGAAAAAGACCCAAGACAGAGGTCAAAGACATAGGTCTGAAACGAAGTTCCAAGACAAAGGCTTAGGATGGAGGCTCGATACAAAGACTAGTATTTAAGGATTTAGTTTCTAGTATAAGAGTAAAACAGAAGAGAATAAATATTAAGAAGAATCTTATTGGTCTAGGATCGAAGGTATACTCAGCAAACAAATTTGAAGTATGTTTAAGGCTACTACATATTGATAAAGGGTGAGCAGTAAAAATAGAATTTGAGTTGAAAAAAAAAGAAAGAATTGCACTAGATACAGAGACTAAAATACTTTGTAGTCAAATGTGCATATGTAAAGTATTATTGACTAAAAAGTATTTTAAAAAATTCAAGGTTTTCAAAATATTGGTCAAAAAGCAATTTAAGAAGTTTTTCAAATAAAAACCAAGTAATTTTTCTCCTTGTTGCAAGAAATAAATTAAAATCTTTCCTTTATAAGCCAAATTCAAATCCAACTCAAGATTGGATGGCTAAAATAAAGCTTAAATCAAACCATATATAAAGGGCTCAGACCTAGAGTCTTTAATAATCGATTTCTCTTCGGTCTCTCAGAGTAGAAAGAGAAAGTATCAATTCTCTTCTATTTTTCACGCACTAGTAGAGAGTGCAAGAGAGAGTGAAAGGAGAGAGGCATAGAGAGAGAAATAAATAGGGTTTGTAGAGAGAGATAAACCTTTAAAAGAGAAAGTGAGTGAAGGGTTAGAAAATTTTGTATAATTGATCTCTGTAATATTTTGAGATATAATGTAGTTTTGGGCTTGATTGTTTTTCAATTAAAAAAAAGTAGAAGTTGGTTCATGAGTACCAAATCACTATAAATTTTGACGTTCTTCATGTCTTTATTTTTGTTTGCCTATTAATTTTAAATTTTTGATTATTTAAATTTTGGGTTGAACTTCAAATTTCCAACAAAGTCTCACTAGGACTCCCTTTACGGATCCATATATATAATACAAACTTCTACTACTATTAGTAGACATACAAACTGATACATTGCATCTCCTTATCAATTTCGCAAAGTAAAATCTACTAAAAATCATGCCAGCTTTCTGATTGTTTTGTTAATATTTGGAAACCCTACCAAGGCAATCATTTAGTGAAATTAATATTTTGTAGCTGAGAATTATTGCATAGAGATGCATGGGAATGGAGAAGGTTCCATTAAGAATATGGTCGTTGGTGGATGCAAACTTTCTCTTGACAGATTCACTAAAGCTATTCACAAGAAGTGTTTCCTCGTGTAAGAAGTAAATCCAACAAGCAGAAATTAATTGGTGAATTTGGTTATAGCAGACAAGTACTTATCCTGCCTCCTTCTTTCAAGGTTCACAAGAATATAAAAAAAGTTAACAGCTAAATCTTTTCTAAAGCAAACATAAGAATTAAGAAGGCACACATGAACAGGTTTTATGTACGATCAATTTACAATAACTATGAACTTCTTTTGTGGTTCATGAAATTTATGATCCTGTATGATCATATTCTAGCTGGCAGGCTTTAATTATGTAACATGAATAGCTATACACAGATCTTTCGTGGTTAGAGCTTATGGATTTAAACGTAAAATCTATAAGTTGCAAATCATGCATCTATGTGTGTGTGTGTATATATATATATATATATATATATATATATATATATATATCACGAATATCCTGACCCTGAAAAGCTGACTTCTATTGCCAAATAACAGTAAAAATAATATAAATGAACTTCAGCTAAAAGGGTGAAACTATAAGTCTAAAATAGAATTTTTTTTTGGGTCCTATTAACGAATCTTTAGTAATTAATATTCAACTGACATAGATAAAAAGAATCAAAAAAGAAAAAGGAAAAGGAAATTAGAGATTTAGGTAACACTATTGTAAAAAATTCATTTTTAGTTCTTTTTATTTTTTTTTAAGAATATAGAATTGATTTGAACTTCCTTCATTGAAAGATTACCCAAATGGATTCTAGACTAAAAGGTGTAGCTATGGCATGGAAGTCTGATAAATTGTAGCCAGCAAAAAAGATATTCAAGACTACAAGGTCACGACTTCAGGCTCTTGGGCAAATTATGGCCTCTGGATCTTGTCTATCTATTCACTGTGTCTCTTAAGACTGACATAAAGATTAGAGAGCTGGCTGATTATCATGAGAGATAATACAAAAACTCTATCTAAAGATTAAAACATTTTTGAATTAATTTTTTTTTCAGTGAAACATCAAGTAAATAGGAAATTAAAAGAATAATCTTATATGAAAAAACAAGAACAAGATGTTATTAGGGCTATCTAAGATCAATGTCCACAGCTTATGGCTCAGGGTAAAAAATCAATTCAATTGCAAATAATCAGTCAAATAGATTATGGTTTTATTCATACAAATGAACTAAAAAAAAAAAAGAAAAAGGAAAGGAAGAAAAAGTAATTTTTCTCAGATCTTGCTCTATAAAAATTATACATAGCAGATTGCAAATAATAAACTTAATCAGTGAATCTGAAATCCAAAACATTCACAGCAAAAGAAAATAAAGAGAAATTAAATTTAGTGATCATCACCATAGAAAGAAAGCCAAAAAATATTTTTTTTTTGAAAAATAAATCAAAATCCCACAATAACCAAAAAGATATATTTTTTGAAAAATAAAGATAATTTGAAAAAAAAAGTAACAATGAAAGAAAAAGAACAGAAGAAAAGAGTTGATGATAATTGATACCTAGAGCTGTTACAGAACTCATAGAGCTTGCCCCGATTAGAGAAGATGATGAGAGCCACCTCAGCATCACAGAGAACAGAGAGCTCATAAGCTTTCTTCAACAACCCATTTCTTCTCTTGGAAAATGTCACCTGCCTGTTTATCTTATTCTCAATCCTCTTCAACTCCACTCTCCCTCTCCCCATATTCCTCCTATCTTAATCCCTCTCACTCACCTAATAAACCCACTAAATTTTTACTTTATTTATGTTTATAGTTTTATATTGTTGCTATTGCTTCTTCTTGGATCTTGTTCTCTACTCTTGGGAAGAAGCTGATCTTTCTTTTTTTAAGAGTCAGTACCCATGTGTATCCAATTCTGTGAAAGACATGAAAAAGTTGGATACTTGGAAACCCTAGAGAGAGAGAGAGAGAACACAAACTCTAAGAGAAGCTCTTTAAATCTTTGGTTAAAAGAGAGAAAGCAATAATGGAGTTTCTTATGTATTTGGGTTTATTCTTTTCTTTGTCTTTGCTTTTGTATTTTTCACCTTCAAACCATAAATGAAAATTGAAACTAATGGAGAATTTTAGGGTTATTGCTCTTTAGAGTTCTGCATAACTTGCTCTCTTATCAACACTAATATCCCCACTCTCCTTCCTAGCGCGTATACTTCATGCTTCGTCGGTTTGACAAACCAATGGTAGATGGTGGGATCGACGTGCGGTGAAGAATTCTCAAGTCCTAAATTTCGTGTCATATCTTGTTTGTCTTCAGAAATATCAGTACGTCGTCATTTACCTTAAAATGAATCTACACGTGTCCACTTCCTATTGGTTCTAAATCTCTTTCATGCAAATTTTTTTCTTTTTTAATTTTTCTGACGTAATTGGTTTTTCCCTTCAATTCATTCAAAAATTTTTATTTTGACCTTGATGCCCCTCCAAAATAAACTAATTACATATTTTATTTCTAAGTGTTAAAAGAATACACATTCAACCTTTTGTACTTAAGAGTTGCTCACTTGCTTGTCCCTGTAGTTTATAATGATGCTAAGATAAGGCAATAATTAATTATATGAAGTTATATGTATTTATGTAGGCAAAGTAGAACCATAACATAACTTGACAAAAATGCTCTAAAAGTTGTTGTTGAAGATAAGTTTTCAAAGAAGCAACAAATTAACGTAGCAGAAATGGCTATAATTAAGCAGTAATTGAGTCTTAGCTATAAACAAAGATAATTTGCATTGATCATACCCTAGCATACATATTTGTTATTTGACATAGAAGACCCTTTTTAGTTTTAGAAAAAAGAAAAATTAATTCCTTATGTAGAACTTTAAAAAAAAAAAAAACTAATTGAAACTTCTCTCCCCATGTTACAAAAAGTTTATTAATAAAAAAAACTCACCTCTTTGTATTAGAAGGGAAAAAAAATACAAATGTCCGCACCAAAAAAGTCCTTTGAGACACTCCTAGTTGTATTGCCTCAATGGTAATGTCTGTGTACTCTCTTGACCAAAGTCAATGGTTTAAGTCTTAAGAAATGAATATAAAATTTTTATTTTCTCTAATTATTGGAGACAGTTGGCAGATGTAGTATAATTATTCTAGTTGACAATTGTAATTCACATTTGTAATTAGTTGGCAGTTGTAGTATAATTACAGTTATTGATAGTTATAATTCTTTAAGTATATATATATATATATACTTTGTAATGTAATATTTGTATATATATATATATAAAATTTCTCCGAGACAAAAAAATTTATCTTTCTAAGTTTTTAAGAAATGGTTTGGCTCTTGGAGTATACATAAAAACATGAAAATATCCCCTAAATAATGTGGAGAAAAAAAAAAGCCATTATTCACGCATGCTTTTTATAAATACATTGCAATTTGCAAATTTCCATCAAAGTGATTAATATTCTTCATGTGTGGTGTCGAGCGAGAGAGAACATTTGAACATGGCATTTTATCTCTAAGTGTATGATAAAAGGGCCCCTTTGATTTCACTCAACTAAGAACAAATTAATTTTTCATTCTTCAAGAATATATCCCCTTTGAAATATTAAGTAAGATAGGATTATAATTTTATTGCCAAATCATGCTTACTAGTTACTCCAACTACTTGGAAAGATTTCGCTTAGTAGGAGTCATTAGAAATAATCCCAATATACCTAACGATGCAAAAAATGAATTTGAACCCTCTTAATTTTAATTAAGCAATCGGCAATATTGAATTCTATTGCTTTAACCTTAATTATTGTTTTTAAACAATAGAATAAGATCATGAAAATGAAGAAGTGATCATGATATAGCTAGTCTAGGGTTACCATCGCATTAAAGAGCAATTAATAAGTTTGATTAATTTGAAATTAAGATGAGCATTAGTTGTCAATTCGATCTTCCTTGTTTTCAAACAAAACCATGATACCAAAATTTATAAAGATAGTATTGATAGGACTGTACATTAAGGTTCGAGAATGGTACATGTCAACTTTTCTTAAGACTTATCTTATAGACATAGCCTTTGTAGTTGTAGTGCAGTTTTGTCAACTCAGAATAGTAGATGGATTAAGTTCATATTGCCAAAATTAGGCAGCTTTTTTTTTTTTTTGCTATAGGAGGTAAAGGCATCTTTTGCAAAAACACAAAGGGGATACATGGCTGAAGTTAGGTGACCTTTCTCTATACCATTCAAGTGGCAATTAATTTCAACACCATATATATTGGCCACAAAAAGAACCCACCTAAGGTTTCTTTTCTTTTCGTGGCTTGACGACATTACACAAAGAGACTGCGTTTGCATAAACCCATTTTGTGTATGCAGTATGTGATGGCTATTCAAAGAAGTAATCATCCATTGCAGCCAAATTGATCCAGAACATATATTCCACCTTCCAAATATTAATGAAACTACCAACCCATTTGTTAAAAGAAAAAAAAGAAAATGAAATATGTAGCGAAAGTAATTAAATAAATTAGAGAAACGATCAGAAATAGCCTTTTTTTTTAACTCATAATTTTTTATAGTATAAAACTATTTGACCAATTTTTATTAGCTAAAAAGACAATAAATAGACAAAATTATATTTGTTAATAACATAACTCAAAATCTTGTTTTACAATGTATATTAAATTTTGTGTGTTTAATTTGTAAAAATATAAATATGAAAATATAGTAGTAGTTTATTTTGATGAAAATGAAACGGAGAAGAAATAAAGTGTGTTGACGAGAAAATATGATGAACCAAGTGAAAAAATAAAATCAAAGATGAAAAACCAAAATTCCTCGTGCCTCACACCTCACTGCATGTTATGCCTCGCATGTGTGGCGTGGCACAGGAAATTTTGGTTCTCTTTTTTCTTTGTCCTCTCTTATTTTATTTTATATTTTTTGAATTTTTACTTTTAAATTAATTTTTTTAACTTCTAATATTTAAAATATCAATGTCTAAATATTCCATCTACTTGTTCTTAAGTTCAAATTTTTAAAAATATTGTTTGAGTTTTTTTTTAAAAAAATAGTGAAAGAGAAACAAAATATGTTTTAATGAAAAAATAGTCTGAATTTAAACTATGTGACTATTAAAAATTACATTTTAATTTTATAATTAAAAAAATATATGAGTTAAAAAAAAGGCTATTTCTGGTTATGTCCCAATAAATTATGTTCTTCTCACCTAAAATATGGTTAATTAAATGATTTTTCACTATTTAAATTAATTTTAAAAGAATTTTAAAAAAAACAAAGAATTAAAAAAAAAAAAAAGGTTATTTAAGCAAAGGCCAAAGGTTAAGGGAGGGAAAATGGAAAGGGAAATTTTCGAATTCAACCCTTTTTTTAAATAAAAAAAATATATATATATATTAGTCAGATAAGACACGTGTTTCCACTGGAACTCAATCTAATGTTCATTGAGTATTTTATTCGTCAGTAGTCTGTTCTAAGAAGACAACAATCTCCAACTACTGTCACAAAACTCTCGAAAGAAATGCACTTTCAAACACCACATATCGACTTTTGATTAGTTTGGCAAGTTACGTCCAGGGTCTGTCACGAACTACGTCACCACCAAATGTATCTGAACAATAACTGTTGGGACACGTGCCATGATTTGACAACGGGAGAACGCTTGATTTAGTTTTCGACAGGCGACATTTGTCGGATCGCGTGCGATGGAATAAAGCTTAAAGCACTGTGCAATGCTTGAAAATTACATTGGCAGGGCGAGTCTTTTTCGGATTTACCTATATACCCTCAGATAGATTCTTTTATTTATTTAGTTTTTTTTGGGTGGATTTTTATGTAGGGCAAGTGAATTTCGAGTGAGTGATATGAATCTATCAAGATGTAGCATATTCTTTAAAAGATGTGATTATTACTAAATTACACAATTACAATAATACCCATTCTTACTTCTATAATTATTTATAAAGACTGAAGTCTCGTTTGATTAAATTTTTTAATTAAATAAAATTTTTAAAAGTAGAGTTTTTAAAAACAAAATTTTTAAAAATAAAAATTTTAAGAAAAAATCATTGATCATTTGATTGTTAATTAAATTTTTTTTAAAGTATTAAATTATTTAGTTGTACATTGTTAAAAGTAATTATTTGTTATTAAATTATAAAAAATGACACTTAATAAACTTTATGTTCAAATTCAAATAATTTAATATTTTATATATATAAATTTTAATTTATCATGTATTTTCTCAAATTTAATTTTTTAAGACACAAGAATCAAATAAAATCAATACATAGTGATCAACGAATCAATATAAATTATTGTATTATGTACAAAAAATTAAAAATAAAATAATACTTTTTTTATTTAAGAAATAAAATAATCAATAAATTTTTTTGATAAATTCTTGTAAAAATATAATAGTTGTAAATATATAGAGAATTGGAGATATAGTGAATTCTAAAAAATATTAAAAATATGTTAGTTATATATGGTTTATTTTTATTAAAGGTACAATAAGAAAATATTATTAGAGTACATATAACATTACACAAATATTAAAAAAAAATTATTTTTAAAAATTTAAAATTTAACTTTTACAAATAAAGGAAAAATAATTTTTTTAATCTTTAAAAATTCTTTTTTAATTGCAATCAATCATCTTTAAAAAAAATTTAAAAACTTTTTAACATTAAAAAAGCTCTTTCGACTAGTAAAAAAACTCAACCAAATTGATACTAAATCTTAAATCACATGAGAGTAAATAAAAAATTTGACTAAACTTTGTGTTTCAACCTATTTCTTTTATGTTATATATATATATATATATATATATATATATATATATATGGAGAATAGTTCGAACTCAAAAATTAGACTACTATTACACCTATAACACATAATAATACCCCATTTTTACTTTAAAACGATTATTGTAGTTAGATTAGTGATAATTAAAAGTACTTATTTGAAAGTGATTACAGTATGAAAAAAAAAAATGGGACATGAAACATTAAAGTTGTTACAAGATAATTTTTTTTAAAAAAAATTTTTTAGATAGAGATATGAAATCTCTCATTTACGAAACATCAACATTTACCTTTTATTTTCAATCGAATTTCGGTAGCTACCGGCGCTTGACCATTCACGACCAACCAAGCTACACCCAAAAAGCAAAGAATTGAAAAGAAATATAAAATTGAAGAGAAATATGTTGAGAGTGGGATTTGAACCCACTTCAAGAGGTATTCCAAGAAACCACATGATAATTTAATTTTAAAGGCCAGTCTTACCCTTGGTAGAGGGAATAATTAAATTCTTTTGAAGAAACATCGAAGTAGTTCAAAGGTCAACATCAGAGATCTTCAAAGCAAATAATGACCGACCATATACTACAAATAGGGTCACATTCAAATACCCACCTAAACTACAAACATGATTTCTCCTCAGCTTAGTGAGTAATCATCAAACTTGGCCATGGCAACACTTGATTGCTATTTGTTCTTTGACAATGATGAGTGACAGAACGCTCCAGTTCTTTCCAATCAATGGAACTTAGGGAACTTTAAGCAAAACTAACTCCATATTTCATATTGACAAAATTTAGACTCTACACAGTCAAACAAGGTACTAACAAGGCAAAACAAAAATGGCCAGCATTGTCAAGACATAAGTTGGAATATTTTAGACTTATTTTCTAAGTAGGGTATACGAGTTATGCAACCATTACAAATTTCTGGTATCTATGAATTTTTTTTATTTTTGTGATGTCAACAAAAAAAGGGTGTTTACCATGATAGTAAGAAGAAAGCTTGATCTGTATAGATTTCGATTGGTAGCACGAGTAGGATTCCAGCAGTCTGAAGAAATTAAGCTTGGGGTATATTAGAACAACTGATGCATAAGAAGTGACCTCTACCTTTTCTTTGAGCATCCAATTGATTTCATTTTTGATTCAGTGCCACCAAATAAAGAATACAAGTCATCTATGAGAGTAGAATTAAATGGTCCATTTGATTTGACTAATCCCATGCCTTTACACTTTGAGCATGCTATCATCCTCACATTGCCACATCTCTTGCACATACCCAATGAACTGCATTTCAAGGAGTTGCACATGCAGCATACAGATATCAGAGCATGTATATGCATGTTAAAATATTATTTAGAGTGAAATAACAGCAAAAATTCTTCTTTGATTACACCCAAAACTAATAGTTGACAATTTCGTGGTTTAGTTAAGAGATGCTACCAGTCTACTGTGTTTAGTTCACAATGATCTAGTCTTCCATTTTCTGATGATAAAAGGTTATCTCCAAGTTGTGGAATCTTTAGTTTGGGTAAACCTATAAATGAAGTCACCAATGAATGCAGCACATAACAGGAAATATGCAGGATAGTTAATAACTAATAAAGTAATGCTAGGAATAGATTGCACTACTTGGAAATTCAATAACATAACTAACAGCTGAGGTGGGAAAAAAGCAGTTCGGTTCTTTTACTCTGGTACCAGTTCTCTGACACTAATTTGACGTCAGTACACTGTATTTTTACTCAAAACATAAGGAACTAAATTAATATGGAATTCCATTTTGCCAATTCCTGTGATTGGATTTGGACTTGAATCTAACATGATTGTCTTGCCCTAACAGGCCGAAGTACCCTTATTTCAAAATTTTCAACTAAAAAATGATTCTCTTTGTCCAAATTCAGTCCATTCCCAGTGTTTAATTCAAATAAGATTGGCAAAGCAGAGAACCTAGTGATAGATATTCTACATTTACATATACTGGTATGGTTAAGCTATCACAAACTGCTAATCCCAAGCTGAAGCATCTTAAAAGATTGTGTCAATATTAGTTCAGTTGCAGAGAACACAACCCCTTGTTAATTGTGCAGCGCCAAAAATTCTTATTTCTTCTGTTATAATCTTTTTGCTCAGAGCAGTTTCATGAAGTTTCCCTTCTTACATGTGCATTTCAAATCCATAGAAAAAGACCTCAGGTTTGTTTTTCAAATGTTAATTAGCCTAAGCTCATTCTTTGAGATGGAACCATTAAAAGTAAATGTAGCAATGGAAATGACTGCAGAGTTTTAAAATTGCCATCAAAAGTCCTGAATAGAACACTCGACAACAATGGTTTAGAAAGAAGCAGACCCAGAAGACAAGCAGAACTGCTGCAGAATCTACAATACCCAGTACACATCCACAAACAAGCAGCCACTTTAATTCTTTCCATATAATTGTCTCTCCCAACTTGTAATAACATTCATCTCTGCAGTAGTAATAAAAGTCTAATCTTTGTCATTAACTTAAGGACCTTTTCGTTACCAAGAGAAAAGAGCTTATCATCAATTCAATTATGTACAATAACAAGCCCCTAGTTCTCAAATTTGTGCTGGAAATCCACTAACCCCGTAACCAAAATTTATGGGTATATATAAGAGAAGGTAAATGCCTTCTGCAACATTGACAAACTTTACCCCGATAGCTTCACATATACATGCTGACAATTCATAAACTACTTAGATGGATGAGTACATATCAATCTCATAAGTGACCATTTTCAGAACATGCATTCTTGTCACATACAGTTTTAACATGAAACAAGGACAAAATAAGAGAGGTAATGTGGAGAAGTAAAGCTACCTTCTCTGTGAGGCCGAAAAGAAGGCATCAAGCTTAGGAGCGGCAATAGTAGCACACAGAAGCACAGTTCCCACACCAAAGCCTGCAATTTCACTTGCTGTCAAACCCTCCATTTCTTTTGCTCAGTTCAACCAATCACCAGTGTCAGCACAGTGACCACATTATCAACTCCAAATTTGGCCATCTTATGCTTGTTAGTTTATGTCTTACATATTTTTGACCCCTTGTAATCAATTGGCCTATTAGCTCAGTTGGTTAGAGCGTCGTGCTAATAACGCGAAGGTCGCAGGTTCGAGACCTGCATGGGCCAATGCACATATTTTTACATTAACAAGGACAGGCATATTACCATTTATCTTTATAAGATTCTCTGAATAAAAAGCAATTCCCGAATACGTAGTTAATTCAGTATCTAATTTGGTTGTGATCTGAATACGGGCTTCTTTTTTTTTCTTCTTATAAACTAAGGTTTGTATATTTTATTTTATTTTTGTTTTTTACAAATAAAAAGTGTTCATTTGAGGGTATCATCTAGTTTTTCTTCTTTTTGATTACAAAATAATGATTTTACATGTAAGATAATTGGTAAATCAATTAAACACATAATTAATTAGCAACATAAGTCTTTAATTAATTAGATATCTAGTTGCTTGTTGGACATACAAGCCTTCATCCTTCTTCAAAAATGTACCCTCCATTGTAGAAGTTACTTGAATCCCCTCCGAAAGGAAAAGCTGTTTCCTGGTTTTGCTGCATGGCAGCAATCTTGTGGCAGTTGCTCGTATCAACGTGACCATGAATATCATCTAGGTTCCACAGGGCACCCCACAAATACCCTTCATCTACCACTGCAGCTGGCTGAAGATATGACGGCCAAGATGCAGCATCTTGATACATAACCGGCAAGAAGCACTGATTATTCTCTACAGTCGTTGGCTGCATGAAAACCATCTGCTGCTTCTCTTGTTCACCGCTCATTTTTTCATTGCTTGTGTCACCATGAGATGAAACCCTATTGGTATTATCTCCATGTCGTTGTTCTTGTTGCTGCTGCTGTAGCTTTTTCTTTTGTTTTAGGAATTGAGCCTTTCTCTTTTCTTGCTTCTGAGAAGATCTTTCTTTCTTCTTGAAATGGGTCCTCCAATAGTTCTTTATCTCATTATCTGTTCTCCCTGGCAAGTATCTAGCGATAGTTGACCACCTGTATATATTCGCATAATTATATAAACTCCGGTATTAAATGCTTGTTTGTTTTGAATTTTTCTTACTGTCTAAAAAATCTTTTTGAATGGTAAAAGTTATTTTTAAATTTTTTTATGATATTTGATCGTAATTAATTTTTTTAAATTAAAAAATATTTTATATTTACTTACAAAAACTAACTCAATTTTTAAGCTTTTAAAAGTAGAATTTTTTTAATTTGTTTTTTTGTATTTGTATAATGTCACATATAGAATAATATTATTTTAATTCTACGGTGTACTCTTAATAAAAATCAACTCTATTCAATTAATATATTTTAATATTTTTTTAAAAATCATTATATCTTTATATTTCTACAATCATCATGTATCTACAAGACTCTTTATCAATTTTTTTTTGTTATTAATAAGTACTATTTTATTTTCAATTTTTATGTCAAATACAAATATTTATTTGGTTCTTTGATTGTTATATATTAATTTTATTTAGATTATTATGTTTTAAGAAATTAGATTTGAAGAAATACATAATAAATTTAATTTTTTTAAACTTATATAAATAAATTTATTTGATATTTATTAAGCATATTTTTTTCTTAATTTAATAATAAATGAGCACTTTTAACCATGTGCTATCAATCTGATAATTCAAAAGAATTTGTTTAATTGACAAATAAACAATTTATAATTTTTTTTAAAACTTTTAATTTTAAAAACTCAACCAAAAAAACAACCCTACACCAAAATTAATTTCTGTGTCACTTTGTATTTGTTTTTTCTTTTTGGTGAGAAAGAGAGAGATGCATTACTTGTTACCCCATATAGCATGCAATTCAATAATGATGCCCTCCTCTTGCGGTGTTATTTGTTCTCTTTTGAGACCAGGCCTCAGATAATTCACCCACCTCAGCCTGCAACTCTTGCCCCTCCTATTCAAACCTGATATAACATGCACACACAAGCAAATATTGAAAAACCATTAACCAAACAAAGAAAGAAAAATATTACTGTCAACCAAAAGATGCTATATAATTTTAGATATTATATTTAAATCCTAAAGCATATAAATCTTCTCTTTTAAGTCTCTTCCCACCCAGAAAGTACAAGTATATTTACTTCAGAAAGCTGTAAGTATTAGACTATTCAAGACTAAAGTCAGCTCCACTCAGTTACTGCTTTCCTCTTTATATGATTATATCTATGAAATAAAACCCAAGCTTATAATATGGAAATATGAGTAGTATAATTAACATGATACTATATTAAGTACCTGCACATCTGGCCACAGAATTCCATCTTCCTTCTCCATTCAAATTGACATATTCAGTAAGCAACTTATCTTCTTCTGGAGTCCAAGGACCCTTTCTCCAATCTTGTTTTGTTTGTCCCCAAGGCGTCATTCCCATCATTATTTTACTTCCTTTACAAATACAATTGTCTCCAATGTGACACAGAAAACTGAAAGCAGGCTAGTCTCTTATATATATGCTCCTCATCCATCAGTATCACTTGCAAATGCCTTTGTATTTTTATTACCAAATCCTTGAATCAAACTTTTGATTTACTTCCTTTTTACTTCGAGAAGACGATCCTGATCCACCCCTAGATTTAACACACGTGTTACTTGATAATGCTCACCACCTCATTTCCTCATATGCTCTAGCCAACCAGAATCCAACATCTAGATTTTCCTATATCCTTTGAACCGTACCGCATATTGTCAGCTGCAATATTCCGACAATGGGATTCCGTAACACAACTCAAACCACATAATTAAATTGTTAAATCATGTTTACAAATATTTATAATCTTGATTCAGTCGATAAAGCAAGTGGGTTGTTGATGTTTCCTTGAAAATGGCTCTCTCTCCAATGGTTGTGTACCATCTGTTGGTGATAAAAAATCCCAGTCGCATGCTTTAGAGATTTTTTTTTTTTGTGTTAATGATGCTTAATTAATTAAGCATGAAGAAGGTTCTAGCCTTCTAGGATGCCGATGAGGGTAATGGGGTATTAGAATATGCTATTAAAAGTGGCTAGCTTAGCGACATGTGGCCATTGGATTGCATGGAATTAGCATTTATAAATATGTTAGGGCATTGTTCAATTGGTTTAACTGATTTGTTTATTCATGTGATGGCTATTTATAGGTATTGATGTGCAACACAAAACTATTCGTTAGCAAAAAGATCTAGTGAGAGATTTAAGGATCTTGAAAAAGAACTAAGATCCATTTAGTGAGAAATGCTTGATTTGACTTGTGTGAAAAGGAAATGGAGAGAGAGATTTTGAGTCTTCTCTTTGAGTTACCCTTCCAAGTAGACTATGTTGAGAAGAAATTTTAGGTGTGTGCTAAGCATGTAAGATAGTAGTTTTTCATCCTCTATCTCCCAAATGAACGGCCAGGATTTTGAGGTTTTTGTTAGAGACAGTGAGAATTATCCATGTGTCTTGAAATGAATTACTCAAGAGATTAATAAAGGGTACGTAGAAGCATAAGTGAAACTTTCTTCTTGATAATTATCCCTTGAATACATATTGTTAGAGCTTCTAGATGAATTTAACTACAGAATATATCATGGACCTCACACCTTAGCCGATAAATATGCTTTTACAGGCTGTTTTATTCAAGATTTTTCTTCTTTTTTTTTTTGTTGTTAAAAGAAGAAAAAGGAAGATTCTGTTAATGTTTGTTTTAACTTAGAAATGGTATTACTATAACGGAGTGGATTAATAGAGTAATATTACATATCTTAAATTGTGTCTTAATAGAGTAATATTATATATTTTAAATTGTATTCAAAATAATGAATAATAAAATAATGTAAATTTTAAAATTATTCATTATTATTATTTAATATATAATTTAAAATACAAACTTAAAATGTGTAATATTATTTATCTTAATATATATATATATATATATATTATTAAGATTATCGGCAACTGACCATTTACCCATGTCGAAACTAAGCATTTAACATTTTGTTGTTATAAATTATCCCCACACCACCCCACCCTACCCCACCCCCCAAAAAAAAGACCATTATTAGGAGGGTAAATGACTTCTATTAATAGAATATTAATACTTTTTGCGCCTATATTAAGAATTGCATCAATATATCTTTTTACCCCATGTGGTAATATGTATGCACTATATTCTTAATGTGTGTTAAGAATAGGGAAATAAGCTCCTATGATTTCTATTGATGACTCATTAAGTATGGTGTTCTTATTGCAAGCAATATCGATTAATTATTTATCCTTTATATAGTCTCTTATTAAATCATGTGCGTATGTATATTATTGATATTTTAGTGTGTGTCTATATTATCATGGTAACTTTGTTCCCATTGATTAAACTGCTGCTGGTATATCTCCTCCATCATTTTAAAATTTATTCATATCTTTGGGAAACATAATCATGTGGCTAATCTTGGTTTTTCTTATGCTAACTATACTTGGTGGGATTTAGCTCCTGTCGAAGCTGTAAAGTATTTGGCAAGGGACGCAAACAAGTTTTCTAGCTATAAAATTAGTTGGTTAGTCTTCTCTAGGAACTCTGAAACTTTCGGAGAGGGACAAGTAATAGTGAAAGTAGAGCTTTTGGGGCTATGGTATCTTCACTCTATTAAGATTGGTGGTATCACTCTTCATGAGTGGGTCCTGATTATAGCTTCAGAAAGAGCTTAGGGCCAGAATAAAGTTATAAAAAAAGCTTATTGCCAAAATAATAAGTTATAAGAGAAAAGTTAGATGGCCATAAGGGGGGTATTCATACTGGTATAGGTGAATATGGAGTCAAAAAATTAATGTCTTTGCAATTCTACGAGGATAATTGAAGAAGAAGAGGATGTAGCCACCTTATATAAAAAAGCAAAAAAGAAGGGGAACAAATGGATGCCATTTGTCTTATAGGAAAAGTTGTCTATAAAAGCATTAAACAGAGAAGCATTCAGATTGATTATTCAACAACTTTGGCAAATAGGTGGAAAGTTGAAGTTTGATTACCTAGAAAATAACATTTTCTTTTTCCAGTTTTCCTAAGACACTATAAAAGGAGAGTGATTTCAGCTGGCCCTTGGTATTTTGACAAAGGAAAAATTTTATAAATAACCCTGTTATTTTTTATTATTATTTTTTAATTAAATTTAAATTAATTATACTTTATTAATCAAAATTTTTATTTTTAGACACATTTGCCTTAATGTTAAAATTCAACATATTTTCACTCTCCTCCGAAAATCATCAAAAAAATTTTAACTTTCACAAATTACGTTAGATCGAAAATTTTGAAGTTATCATTACATAGATTGAGGCTTATACAACATATTTTTTATTTCAAACAAAAGAAATGGACGATTTTTGGTAAGTTTTGTTGAGCTTTTAGAAAATTTTAAATTCATTTAAAAAATTGTTAGAAATTTATCAGAATTTATATTTGAAGCTAAAAATAGATGAAATTATTGAATTATATGTAAAACTTGGGTTACAATGGTGTAACAAACGTTGAAAATGGATAAAAAATAAAAGTTTTGGGTGTAATATGACGATCCAAACAGCGGTCGGCTGCAGTTGCCAATCTTGGGACCATCTCGGGCCCGAGATGGCCCCGTGATGCGCCTTAAGAGCTCATCTTGGGCGCGTCCGCGATGCTGCACTGTTGCGCTTGTATAGGTTGCCACATGGCGCACATTTTTTTAAAATTTTTTAAATAAAATAAAATTTTATTTAAATGAAATAAATTAAATTTAATATTATTTAAATTAAATATATTAAATTAATTTTTTTAAAAAATTTTAAAATTAAATGTAATTTTATTTAAATTAAATAAAATCTAATTTAGAAGGAATGGATCTAATTAAGTAATTATTTAACATTAATTAATAAGTTACTTAAATGACTTATTAATTTTAGTTTGTAACATTATTTATTATTTAATGAGTACTTTTTGTAATTATAATTTATATATGATTATTTTTATTTTAATATATAATTAATTATTATAATATGTTGATTAATATGTTAGTAATTAATTATTATAATATGTTGATTTTATGTCTGTTAAATTAATTGTTTGTGAATTTTATTTGGTAAATCATATTGTATGTTATTTAAAATATATGTATGCTTGTTATTATTTTCTCAAATATTAATTTCTTAATTTTATTTATTTTCTTAATTGTTACAAGAAAGAGAACGTATTGAAAAAATATAAAATTTCAGAGCATATATTTTTTATGCATTAGTGACGGCTTATGCGAAGATGTGGGGTCTAAATTGTATAAAAAATAAACTGACAAAATCAGAAAATATTATTTAGGCAGACGTGTATGGGGCATTTCTTAGATATGTCAGATTTGACATTCTCTAATATTTTGGTGCATAAGTTATTGTTGCGTGAGGTGCATACCTCCAGTTTAGAAGATGAGATGTGATTTTACATAGGGAGAAAACACATCCGATTTAGCCAGCAAGAGTTTGTACTAATCATCGGACTACAAATGCGAGATTACCCTCCCGCTAAGCAGCTAAATAAGAAATTGGGCACTTGATTATGAGATACATATTTTTCAGGAGTAAAAATATTATCTTACATATTTCTTGATAAATGATGTGGACGTCTGAATTTGAAGGATATTGACGATGCAGATGTAATCAAGTTGAGTTTATTTTATTTTGTGCATCGTGTTTTGATCCCATGTGACGAGCGTAGTAGAATTTAAAATTTTGTTCTAGGTTTAGTGGACGACCTTGACGAGTTTAATAAGTATCCATAGGGCAATATTGCATGAACCATACTTCATAACTCACTTAAGAAGACTGCATTTCAAAAACTTGAGAAAATAAATGGGAAAGAGTTTGCACAGAGTAACTTGAGAAAAACTTTTTGATCTTAATTATTTATTTATTTTGTATACGCCAAATTTATATTTTAAAAATAATTATATTAGGTATGGCTTTTCGAGGCAATTCCAGTGTGCGGAGAGATTTTTGGTTTTCATTATGGTGATTGCTTCTCTCGTATTTTGAATTGGACGACTTGAGGGACTCCACAGTTCGATGATGTTCAGAATACAATATTAGGGAAGGATTTGGTATGTGTTGATATTAATGAAAAATATATTGTTTATAACTTTTATTTTATTTTAAGCATAACTTAATTTTATATTTATAGGTTCTTTCGGTACATCGTAAATTAGTACCAAAATACCATGAGAAGAAAGAGGCAATTGTGCAACTAGTTAGACGTGTAGGCATTCCAAGCGAAAGTTATGCTGGGGACTTACCAAATATGTTTGATTACAGCGAGAGCAAGAGCAAGCGCTCCAAGGCCTATGCCCATTTTAGCGACCCTAACGATGATGTTATGGATGTGGAGAGGGATGGATATGAATGGACAAACGCATATGTGAGGATACGCACCCAGTTATCCTGATAAGCCGGGACATACCGGTCCCAGTGGGCCATCACTGGTCCAGGCCTCCCAAGTGGCCTCCATTCACTCAAAGCATACCCCCAAGGAATCGAACCCGGGTGGGTTATACCACCTCAAGATGCCTAACGAATTCGTCCTTGTAGCTCTAGAGGGTATGCTTTGAGTGAATGGAGGCCACTTGGGAGGCCTGGACCAGTGATGGCCCACTGGGACCGGTATGTCCTGGCTTATCAGGATAACTGAGTGCGTATCCTCACAAAAAAGGCGCAGCCCAAGTGGTACAAGGACGGATTCGTTAGGCATCTTGAGGTGGTATAACCCACCCGGGTTCGATTCCTTGGGGGTGATCGTTTGTGTGAATGGAGGCCACTGTGAGGTCTGGACCAGTGATGGCCCACTGGGACCGGTATGTCCCGGCTTGTCAGACTAAATGGTGCGTATCCTCACAGCATAAATGTCAGCACCAGTGTCAGGAGCAACGGTATATTACTTATTTACGTGATTAATTAAAGAGAAATTTTCATATATTTCTAAATAAGTCATTAACTATGGTTATGTTTCTTGTAGTCTGAACACAGTGCATCTGCAGACCATGGCGTAGCACATCAGATTGAGCAACTGCGGGAGGAGATGATTAAGAGATTTGAGCGTACTGAAGCTGCACTTCTGTAGTGAATGGATAAGGATAAAGATAAAATTTTTACAATGGTTGATAAACTCTAGACCGATCTTACACAGCAGATACAACAGATGATGATGTGCTTTAAGCAGTCATGCTTATTCCAACAGAACGAAAACCATAATATGGTAAGTAAAATAAATTTAATATCACAATAATTTTCCCTTACCTTAATTGCAGTTTGATTTATTTTAATGTATACATATATTTTAATTTGGAGAGAACACACTGCCAGACTGTCAATATGGTTTTCAGAACCCAGTTACTAGTTATGATATACTGCCCTAGCCACTGATTGACAGTCCTGTAAGTGTTGAGATCTTGCCTGCCCCGCATAAGGGAGTGAGTCAATTTGGGAGATCGTATAGGCCTGCATGGTATTTGCACACCCTATATACAAATCCATTTCCACAAAGGATACATGAGAAGAAGAAAATTGAAATTAAAGTACAACCTCAAGCAGATATGAATCCATTGCAATAGATAGACTTGGCCATCTTAATTGAGTTTCAGGCCTGGATGGACAAGGATGAGGGTGTAGTCATCTTACCTGGGCTTGACGCTAACCTGGCATGGTTTCAAAAATTGCTAAACAGCTGGCTGAATGACTTTGTAAGTAAAATATATATTCAATAATTTGGTGGAATGTTGATTTTATTTATTTAAATTTATACATTGACTTGACGGTAATCATATGTGTTGAAATATCTCATTGTAATTGTTTGTTAATGAAACATATTAATGAGTATTTGAATGTGATTCAACTTAGGTAAAACTATTACACTAATGCATTGCCCCAATTATTCACCTCTGTGGATTCGTATTTCGTTGTGAGTATTAAATTAAATTAATTATATTTTCTTATTTCATCTTTATTAATTATTCGATGGCCCTGCATTTTTAGGAGACTTTTAGACTCCTTTATGAAGAACACAAAAATGACATTTCTGGCATTGTATAGAGTGATGAAGTGATGTCATATGCCCAAGGTGCTAAAGAAGATTTACTCGGTGTACGTATGTGGATTGAGGTTAATAAGGTAAAATATAATATTTTGTATGAATGTTGTTATTTTTATTTATAACTTATAGTACTATTTGTGAGACTTATTTGAATTTTATGTAAGTTTATATTCCTGTCAACTACAATTAATAGCATTGGGTGACGACTGAGATGGACATCTTGCATCGGTAAATAGTGATCTACGATTTTAGCATCAAGGGATTTATTGATGGCGTGATTGAGAATCATGTCGTGCTATTATCTATGCTTTTACCTCATTACGTAGATGCTTATAGATTTAACGAGCTACGGCAAATTACACCTAACTTAACCCCTTTTCATATAATTAGATTAAATAATGGAGTGCTACAACAGATAGTGAATAATAGGGATTGTTGGGTTTATATTTGTATATTTATAGAGTTTTTGATATTATGTTATCCCATAGATTTTGGTCCTGAGCACGGGTCATTTTTTAGGACTAAAATAGCGATTGACTTATGAAAATATGCAAAAAAAAAATAGTAAAAGAAAATTAAATATTGTATATTTATAAACTTTTTTTTTTATGTATTTTATACATTTCATTGTAAATGTATAATTAGTCAAAGCATGCATTATTAACGACAATGGCGAAAAAAGAAACATAACAAACGTATCAATTAAACACAATTATAACAAAGTACAAATTAACTAGTCAAATAAGGCCCATAACTACATGACTTAAAAATACAAATATAACTCATAAAGAACACATCAACTACCATGTAATGGAATTGGGTTTCGACAAGTTTGTCGATGCTGCTTACAGCGGCTGCATACATTCTTCTTAGGAGCCTTACCTTGCGATAGAATTCGATTCTTTCGACGTCTTCTTGATTGCCGGCGTACTATAAGAGGCTGGATGTTAGCAGCTCTCAACTCCTCTGAAAAAATCCAATCTAATGAATGAACAATCGGATTTACTGGTTCACTGTATGCACGCAACAAAGACTCACTCGTGTAATATCGCGAACAAAGAGTCTGGTACTGGAATCTGACCTATCTACATACTGCAAGTGCATAAGGACACGGTAGCTATTGCAGATCAAACTTTTGACAATTACATGACTTCCTTGGGATGTTCACTATTCCATTTCTTTTTTCGTCCTTAACGACAAAAATGAGATTGATCTATTGCATGCACTGTCATGCGAGCGAAATCATTATTGTGCTTTCAAATCTTGTCATAGGCCCAAGTGGTCAAGAAGTTTGACATATGTTTTACAGCCTCAAGTCTCTCAACAAACCATCTTTGTATTAACTCTTTAATCCACTCAATTAAGGCAGTCACTGTCATGCCACGTGCTTTCTTTGCAACAGCGTTAGTGCTCTCTGCAATGTTGGTGGTCATGATGTCATATCTTCTGAATACTCCAATTGATCGAGCCTATTTTGAAAAACCAACCTCCTACTCTAAGTATCTCGTTATCTCTTGTTTCATTTCTCGCATCTTATTAATTTTTCTTTGAAAGTCAGCTACACGATACGCCTTGGTAGCAACAAAATAGGAAGCCAAATATCCCCCTCCTTTGTTGTTTGTGACGGTATCTTATATCGTGCTACCAAATTACACTTCAAGTGATAGATGCATACACCGTGATATACATTAGAAAATACCTCTCCAATGGCCTTCTCGATACTAGTAAGTCGATCAGATATAAATATAAGGTTCTCAAGATCGTCAATGACTCCACGGAGTTTTGCTATAAACCACTTCCATGAAGCATTATTTTCAGAGTCAGCAATACCTCATACAAGTGAAAAAATTTGGTTGTTTCCATCCTTGCAAATAGCCACAAACATTGTTCCCAAGTATGCATTTTTTAAAAATGTACCATCAACTGCAATAACTAGTCGGATGAAAGACTAGAACCCTCTAATATATGGTCAAAAAGCCATGAAGAAATATTTGAAGTGCTTGTAATCGTCAATCTCTAAATGCGTGACTGTACCTGGGTTCTGTTGTTCTAATATATGACAGTATGTAGGAAGTAATTTATATGAACCCTCTGGAGTACCACGTATCAACACCAATACATGCTCCGTAGACCGTCAAGCAGTAGAGTAAGTTATGTCTACCCCAAACTCCTCACGTATGTCTACTTGGATTTCCTTCGATCTATAAAGTTGACTCGCAGATGCAAACTTATTTTTTTTATGAATTTTTCAATAATCCGAGACTTTGCTTGTCGATGACCATCGCGCAATCAATCTAATTGGCACACATGACTTGAATCAATTCTGCGCACAATGAAATGTTTCCTTATATTTATCGACACTGCACGTAATCGACATCGGCATCTATCATCGTCACATTTTATCTCAAAATGATATTTTGTCGACCTTGACACTTTAAAGCTCCAATTACCTTTAAGTGCTAGCATACTAATAGCCTGGTAAAGTTCGTCTTTGCTATCAAACAACTTTCCTATAAACACATCGCCAATTCCACTACTCGATATCTAATCCGATATGCCCAAGTCTGATGGTGGTATTGGAGGCATAAACGCAAAGGGGTTTTTTGCTTCACAAAAATATATTCTTTTAACTTCAACATTTAAGGAGTTTGTTGAAACATAACAACGTCCGCCTTCTACTAAATCATCCCCTTCTAAATTATCAACATTTCTAATATTATCACAGTCCCTTTCACATCCCCAACATTTCCAGTGTCATCACAAGCGTAATGTGTATAGGCTGGGTCTTTATTGAACGGTATAGGAGAAACATTGTGATACTCATTCGTTGTGTTTGAAGGAACCACTGCTCGAATTGATGGAGATGTATGGCTCACTTGGTTGCTACCACTAGCTGACATAAAATGAGTATGAATCGATGGTGGGTTTTGATTGGGGGGCTATACATCATCTTCATAAACGGGAACTTTAGGATCCACTGTTACACATAAAGGACAGTACGATCTTCTATTGGCGCTAAAATAAAATCGAACATCACTGTCGTTTCTAATCTCAATAGGTTTTAACTTATAACTCGTTGTATCAATTTTGATTTTTAAAGTCACCTTACAGTTCACATTGTCGACTTCCAAGGTATAACATACTGCATTTAAAAGGTCTTCAAAATTAATATCTTTCGGAACCGAAATCCCAAAATTACTATAATCAACATAACTTTCTTCCCAATCACTAGAACTCTCCCACTTTTCTCCAAAACAAATAACACTTGCATCATACTTCATAGGACCTGAAAAAAAAATGACAATTATTAAAATTATTTAAAAATAAATCAAAATAATTATTTAAAAATGAAAAAAATGGAAATTATGCTCAATTACACTCATCGTGGGGCTATCTCGGGCCTGAGATGGCCCCGAGATCCCTAAATTGACGACTGTCGCACCGGTCGCTGTCTGATTTTTACCAAACACACTAAAAATATTATTTTTGGCCGGATTTCAACGTCTTTTATACTATTCTAACTCATTTTTCACATTTAATTCATCAATAACACCTATTTTTAACTTTAAATGTAAGTTTTATCTAATTTCTAACTAAAATTAATTTTCTAAAAAAGTTTAGAAAACTTACAAGATTTGGCTATTTCTTTGATTTGAAGTGATAAATATACTCAGCAACATTCAATTTTCGCAATAACAACTTCAAAAATATTCGGCCATTAATATGATTCTTGGTTCGATAGAAAGAAAGGAGAGAAAGTTTATGTTTTTGATATTAGGGCAAATGTGTCCAAAAATAAAAAATTTGATTAATAAAGTATAATCAATTTAAATATGGTTAAAAAAGAATAATGAAAAAATAAGAGAGTTATTTATAAAATTTTTCCTTTGACAAATCCCTTCTAGTGTTCTCAAAACCAACTGGTCTTGGTGAGGTAAGATTATATATCCATCTTTCTGAAAATAGGGTGTTAATATACCAATTATGTGCTTGACCATGAAATGGCACATATCATTTATGGCAAAGTGGGAAAAGTAGAGGAAATTGAATAAGACTCAACTAGAGAATGTGTGGGTAACTATATTAGAGTAAGAGTTACAATGGATGTCACCAAATGGTTACTCGAAACTCCGTTGAAGAATCAAATGTGCAAAAATAATTTCTTGAGGTTTTGAAATCCGAGAATTTCACTAATATCCTTAGAACTGCATGGGAACAATAATCAATTTTATCTCCAATGGTTTGCTGAGCCAACTCTACCTTCTCTGTCACATTCGACGCATGTACATTCATTTAGGTTAATATGCCCTGCAATTTCTACTTGTCAGTTAAGTTAATTTAGTAGTTTTTTTTGTTTTAATTTTTGAATTTGAATCTAAAAACTACTTATGTTATTGAGGATTTTTTTACTATTTAAATGAAATGACATTAATAACAAACAAATTTTTTTTTCTTCTTTTCACTTGAACGAACAACTATCTTATACAATATAAATACCAACAACACTCCAATCAAATGATCTTATCCGGCATGTTTAAAACATTCGACTGTACAATATTTTTGTTATTATTATTGTTTTGTTTATCACACATCATTATAATCAACTAGGGTAAGTGCATCTCTAGCTTTCAATGGAAGTGGTGGAATGCTTTGTTCATGCCGGAAGAAATTATCTGGATCAACTTTGGTCTTCACTTTCACCAATCTGATGAAGTTATTCTTGCAATTTTGGCACCTAAGCAGTAGCTTCATTGAAACTTGTGTTACTCTCCTTGTTCACGCCCAAATCAATATCCCTATAATTCACATATGTAGCTACGAGGAACTTTGAAACACAAAGGGGCTATGTAATTGTATAGCCTCCTGATCCAATCCACTTACTTTTTTGCATTATTATCTTCGTCTTGCTAAGAAGTTGAGTATGCTATTTGAAAACTATTCACCATCCTGTAAGGAAAAGGAATTTCATTTTCTAAAATCTCACTCATCATTTCACCATAAGGGCTCAATATCATTAGGATTGAAAGTAGTAAAATGATGTAATTGTTAGAACATATAATTTTCTTGATGCTCCCTTATTTTAGTATTTTATGTTCAAGAATTAAGAGTTTAAGTCATCTTATAGTGTTGAAGCGGAAGCAATCAAGTAAGCAAATATCCTAAGTACTATAATGTAGAAACAAGTAATTAAGAAATTAGAGAGAGAAGGTAAAAGATCAACACATAGAATTTATGTGGTTCGGTAACTTTTCTACATCAACGGCAGATCAAGATCACACTCTCTTATTATTGAATCGTAAAGTACTCACAAAGTATGTCTTTTTACAAGAAATATTTACAAAGAACTCACTCTCTTTTGTAAATAAGGGGTTTCTCTCACTAAGAATCACAAAGTAAGCTATAATCATAAAGTTTATTGTGTTTGATCACTAAGATGTATTTACAAGATAATTGAGGATCTTTATATAGGCTTTACGATGATCTAGGTTAACCCTAAATATATGAGAGTTATTTTGGAAAATTTTGAAACAAGTGGGAGATAGAATAAATCGAGAAACTCTTTTTCCCCCATTAGGGGCCGCAATGCCTAGTCCCTGGCACCACGATGCTGTATGGCCGCGCCTGGATCCTCCTTTCGCATCCGTCTTCAATCTTCTCATACCCAACGCACTTGGCTTATTCTCTAAATCATATCCCGATGTTTTTAATCAATTTTCTCACAAATCTCCTCCTTGATTCAAAATAATTCACATAGTATCTCGATCTTTCATGTCTGTATCTTCGGTCACCCTCATAAAGTAGTGACTTCAGTTAAGTCCTTATATAGGATGAACTTAATCGAAGGCAGTGGCTTAGTCAATATATTAGTAGGATTTTTAGACAATGCTATCTTTGTTAGACTAATTTCACAATTTTGGACAATCTCTCGAATGTAATGGAGCCTCACATCAATGTGTCTAGACCTCTCATGAAATACTTGATGCTTATTTAGGTGAATGGTACTCTGACTATCACAATACATACTGGTGTTCACATTTCAGTAGCCATTACCTCTGCACATATGCCTTTTAACCATATGGCATTTTTAATAGATTCTCCAACAACTATGTACTCTGCTTCTGTGATTTAACGTCCCATTGAGATATCTCAAAATTCACTTTACTACAAGCCAGTGATCCTTGAATTCGCCATGTATTTACTCACTACGCTGACAATCTATGCTATGTTTGGTCTTGGTTAATGATTGATAACCAAACTTTTCTATTTGTCATTTTTTTTTCGATTTAATTATATTCGGTATTAAGTTGTATCCCTAGTGATTTTTGTTAGTCTTATTATATGCAAAACATAAAATGATGAGTTTAATGGTTAAGGTTGAAACTAATGGGTCAAAAAAATTTATACTAAAAGAACGAGCAGGTAGGAGCCTTAAATCAAAAACCGACACTACTCTACTGCCTGAAGTTATTAATGAAATGGATAGCAAAAGGACTGATATTATGAAGCAAATAATTGCATGATCCTACTGTTCAAGAATTGATAGTTGGAATCACATTTTATCATTGATGACTGTAATGTGTATTTGGGGTTAAACTAATTCTAATGTCACAGTAAAGGTGTTTTCTGTTGAAGATGTGATCTAAAATTGTGATTTTTGATAAGAAAAGGTGACTGAATTTAGTCTATTTTTAGGGCTGTTTGGTGCAACCATCGATAAACAAAAAGACTACTGGTCAGTGCAGCCATTGAAGACCCAAAGACAGAGAGTTGATGCAGCTTTTGTTGACAAAAAATCTACATTTTTGTGTATGAATAGGTTGGTTCTGGTGTAATCTTTAAGTACCCACATATCTTTTGGTTTACAAAACCATTTTCAGAGATTCTTGTTCCTATGAAATCCTTATAATCACTAGTTTAAAATAGTAAAGAAGTTAGAATCCTGTGATCCATCGTGGACATATACATTTATTATTGAACTACGTAAAGTTGTTGTGTCTCGTGTGTGATTATTTATCTATTGTGTGCGTGATTTTTTTTTGCAATTTTTATTTACTTGTAATTCATTGGCTCCTAACATTTTCCTATTTTAATTTGGGTAATGTGCCATAGAAACTTGAGTTTCTAGAAATTGAGTATAAATGTTTAGTTATTTCCCGCACCAACCTTGAATTCTATTAGTATCTTAATCTCAAAACCATTCGAGAATAAGAGGAAGTAGACTAAATAATATTATAATCCCTTATGTAACTATGTGTTTGGTTGATGAATGTTACTTACAATCTTCTTCATCCCATTTTACTTTTCTAGATTAGTTACAGTCGTTCAAATTCTTATAAATAATAATATTATGCAGATGGGAAATGTTGATCAATTTATCCATCATGACTATAATTTAGAAAACCTTGCTGAAAATACATGTTTAAGTTCGATGTGGACTAGCTCTAAACTAAGGAACTGGATTTGCGAGCAATAATTACATTATCTCAAGATTAATATATACGATGGAAATAAGCCCGTGAAATTGATATCTTCCTGACAGTGAAGTGAAGAATAGTCATCTCATGAGATGTAGTTGCATTTATATAATTCATGTTTTGAAAGAATTGGGTTTACTATATTTGAATAACTTTAAACAAGAACACAATCCTAGCCTAGTTGTAATATTGCAAATTTCAGAATACTAGTATACTATAAATTTTGAAGTGAATCAATTACATTGTGTTGAAGATATGGATCAATCAAGTACTCTACAAGTCACTGAAGATGATCAAGATGAAGATCAATCACACGGTGAATATTAAAATTAGGGAAATTAGTTGTTAAGTAGTATTGTAGTTTAAATTTCCCTTTTCTCGCCAATAGTTAGTTAGCTAGTTAGAGTTTGTTTTGACATTTCATCTTCATTTACTTGAACTCACTATAAATAGTAGCTCTTTGTTTACATCTTGTATTTTTTTTCACAAATCAATTAATAAAATCTCATAGCATTATCTTCTTTTCCTCTTGAAACTTTCTCTCAAATTTTTTTATTCATTTTCTCAGTAAACAAACAACAAGTTTAAAGTAAATTCTCAAATTCTAATTTAGTATTAAAGCTTAACGATGACAAATTAAGCCTTCTCTTCCTCAACACGTACCTCATTCACCACTTTTGTTTTCCCTACATAAATCAAATTAGATAGAACCAATTTTCTTCTGTGGAAGTCATAAACACAAGTAATTGTGAGTGGTCATGGCAATGAAGGTTTCATAAATGGAACTACTCGAGCACCAACTTAATTTCTCAGTCAATCAAATCTCAGAGCTAGATCTAATTGTCCTGAGTATATCTTGAATCCTGAGTATGTTAATTGAAAAATATAGGATCAGATCCTTCTCGATTGTTTACAAGCTTTAATCATTAAATTAGTCCCGAGTTTTGTAATAGACTGTAAAACTTCTTTTGATCTGTGGAATGCAGTTGATCAGCAATTTGGAAATCAATCAAATAATTTAGCAATGATTGTGAAAGCTTAACTCTCACATATAACAAATGGTTCATTATCAATCTCTGACTATTTCTTGAAAGCTAAGAAATTATCTGATAGTTTAGCTATTGCTGGATGTCCTTTATTAGAGGAAGATTGGATTATGTATGTACTGAATGAACTAGACAAGAGTTTTGTTCCAATGATCATAATTTTTTAAAGTAGACTTAGTTTCATAGATTTTACTAAAGTCATGTCCTTGATGCTGATACAAGAGAATAGAATAGAGAAGAGAACTAACTCCATGAGAATTGAAGCTAACATAGCTTAGTCTAAGACTAATAAGAAGAAGTTTAATAATTAAGATGGAAGAGGTGTGAATTATGATTTTAATGGATATAACAACATTAATAGAGGCTTTAGTGGTAAAGGAATTGCTAAAAATCAGCAAGGAAATTTTATTGCTAGAAATCAGAATCAAAACAATGAAGGACAAACCAATTTTTCTAGAGCTAGTAGAATGAAGTATAGGCCTACATGTTAAATTTGTTACAAATTTGGTCATTCTGCTACTAAGTGCAATAACAAGTTCAATAAGAACTTCACACCTTAATATCAGTAATACAACAATAAAGTACAATCTAATCGAGTCATAGGATATCGGCATAATAATTTCAGTGGTTATAACATGAACAATTACCAATATAGTTAGTAACAACAAACACAATACAACAAATTAGCCTGCATAGGCATACCAAAAGGAATAGCAGATCCGAGATTGTACCTTGACAGTAGGGCTATTCACCATCTCACAAATGATCTGAATAACTTTGAAACAAAAGAAAAGTATGAAGGTAATGGTATTCTTTTAATTAGAGATAGTAAGGGACTTAAAATTACACACATTGGTTCTGGTTCTCTTAAAAACACTATTGTCAATCTTAAAGTTTTCTGAACCAAATGCTATGTGTTATGGAGATAATAAAAAATCTAATTAGTATTTTAAAACTCACCTTTAATAATTCATTGACTGTTGAGTTTTTTTAAATAATTAGTGTTTAATGAAGGATTAAAGGACATGAGTGGTAAAGTGATAAGGACATATTTGTCATATATTTTCTCATGCTTTTATTTTGATATTTTAGTGTTTTATGAGAATAAATGGCTATTTATGTGCATTATTATTATTTATAGGGACTTGAACAAAATTTAAAGTATAGACCTATCGCCCCAGTGCTGGAATAATGATTAAAATAAAAAATTGAAAACAAATGAGTTGTTTAAGTCGCAGTTCATCGCCCCAATGCTAGCTCGCCACCACGTCAGCGATAGCCCAGTGCCAGCACCTCACCACTCCAGCAATACAGCCTTTTACATGCAGCGCCCTAACGGTAGTGCGATTTCTGACTCGACAAAAATTGAGATTTTTAAGCTCAAATCAATCCCTATAAAAGGCCACTTGTCCCCAGCCTTTAGAGAGCATCCAAGAACATCAAGAACACACAACACAAGTCTTATAGAGTAATTGGAGCTTAATTGAAGTAGCCATAGATAGAGATTTAAGGCGTTCTTCAGCATTAAGAGTTTTTTAGACAACCCAATCAAAAGCAATTCGGCGTCTATATCAGTTTGTTATTAATTGTATCATGATTTCTTATTATTTATGCCATTGTTCTCTCGTAGCCATAAACTAAAATTTCTTTCTAGGGTTAATACTTGAATTCAATATGTGCCCTTAATTGTCATATCTTTCTAATATTTAATAAACTTTGTTATTTGTTATTTAATTTACTTGTTCTTAATGCTTCAATATATCTGGCTAATATATGGTGAATGAATTGGTAATATTTTGATAAACTCGGAAGAGGAATCATTATATTTAGATCTAGGTAATTTGATGCATGATTGTAAAGTAACGTTCAATGTTGCATATGTAAGTTTCAAATTAGGATAGAAATATACTTAATTGGCATGTATGATCAATAAAACTTAATCGTAATTTATTACAAGTACCATAGGAATATAGGTATTTGATAAATTAAGGTATACTTGCATGATATTGGGAGAGGCTTGTAAATACATTAGTGTCTTGATCAATAACAAGAACTAAAAAAATTAAAGATTAGAGGATTTATCATTGAAAAGTATATTGAGGGATAGTATTAACCCTAGGTTTTCTCTATATTGCTATCATCCAAATCTCTTTATATTGTTTCATTGCTTTTATATTTTCTAAATTCATTTTTAAATTTTTATTTTTTTAAATAATTACTAGAAATGCATAAATGTAGTACTTGGTTAAAAAAAAAATATTATCACTGTGGGTTCAACATTCGACTCTTTTGTCCCTTTATTACTTGTATATGACAGTGTATATTTGCACTCAATTTTAAGATATAGAATTATCGCATCATGAAGCTGAAGGGAATTCTAATAAAGGACTGTACAAACTATCCTTTGTTGAACTTTGAGCCAAAACACCAAAAAGAATCAACATACCTCCAATTTACAATAAATCTATATCTATGCTTTCAATTCTTGTCACAAAGTCAGAACCCTTGAGTCAAGAAGTATAGCAAGAATGCAGTAGCCAAATATTGAGAGCCAAAATAGCTTTAGTTAGCTATAGTACTACTATGGGTGTTGATCTTCTTCATAGAAGACTTGGATACCCTAACAATAATGTGTTGTATTAAGTACTAAAGTATTATCAAGATTTGAAAAGTTTGAATAAAGAAAAGTTACCTAAATTTTGTGATGATTGTCAATTTGGAAAAGTTGGGTTATAAGTATTATATAAGTTTTATTGATGAGTTCACCGGATAGACTTGGGTCTTTCCCTTAAAGGTCAAATCTGATTATTTTGAAGTATTCAAACTCTTCAAACTTTAAGTAGAAAAATAATTTGAGAGGCAAATTAAAACCTTACAATCTGATTAGGGAGGTGAATATAGAAGTTTTTTTTTTCCATTTCTACAACAACAAGACATTCATTTTAGACACCCTTGCCCTTATACATACTACCAAAATAGAACCGTACAGAGACAACATAGTCATATAACAAAACTTGGATTAATCTTACTAGCACAAGCAAAAATGCATCTAAATTTTTGGTGGGATGCATTTCATACAAGTGTATTTTTTATCAATAGATTACCTACTCCCTTACTCAACTACAAAAAACCTTTTGAAAGTCTATACAAATAAAAACCTGATTACAAATTTCTAAAGAGTTTTGGCCATGCTTGCTTTCCCAATATTAGACCATATAACCAATATAAATTTGATTTTTATATTGTTAAGTGGTAAAGGATATAAGTGCTTAAACAATTCAGGAAAGATTTACATTACTAGAGATGTGGTATTTGATGAAACCTCATATCCTTTTGACACAATATTTAACCTTAAAATAGATAAACCTAAGTCTGTTATAAATACTCACTTGTCACCTTATAATTTCAAAATACCAGTTATTTCAAGTGATAACAACAGTGGCAGTTTATATCAGAATGTACTAGTTATGTTATGTACAACGTGATTCATTGAGCCGCTTACATTACTATGTACTAGTTCTAATACATTAGAGGCACAATATCTACTTACGCTCAAAATGTAATGTGACTATCGTAGTACAGATTGAGGTATCGATACCAAAAGAAACTTTTAACAAAATAGGCTAATGAAGTAAAAATATTAAAGCAGTAGCAAATGAGAAAATTAACTAATTGATTTATGTGGATAAGATAGAATTGTATATAAATTAAGGAAACAGTCTTATGATGATGTACGCAAGGCTTCGAGAATCACAATTATGCTTTATAAATCTATTCTATACTTTAATTCAATGTTTATAACTCAATTAAAAGTTTCATATCCCAAACAATCAATCGAAAGATGTGTAAAATATGACACATTTGATAATACATGTATTTGATATGACTTAACTCCTTGTAAACATTAACACAAACTATGTTCATTTATACAAGTTATCTAAGATCGAAAATATATCATTTTGACAGTATTGCAGTAAAATATCAACTTGAATATCAAACAATTATTGTCTTTACACGTTATCTAAGATCGATAATATATCTATTGACAATATTGCAGTAAAAGATTAACATGTAAAATAATGTAACTAATAACAATTATAATTCAACAAGAATCACTTGAAGAAAGCATGACTAAAAATATATGAAATATGAGAATTATAACCTTTGAATTATAGAAAAATAATATATAAGAGTTTAGACACAAGAAAACTTACAAACATTTGTAACTCTTGACAAAGAATCAAAATATAGAAGTAAATTTATTACACATAAAAGTTCATCTCTTAGTCTTGCCAAGAATTCTAACCTAGCTTACAATGTATGTTAAAGAGAAAAAATATGAGAACATTTTCAAGTATTAAAAAAGTCCTAAAAGTGTCCTGATATAGGCAATGAATGAAAATATATTTAGTGTGACTTTATTCTTCAATAATTTTATGAAATACGATCTAAATACGGAAGGTGGGTCAAGTTGAGTGGAAGTTGTAACCCAATTCTATTGTATGCCAATTTTTGGGCCATTCACTGTTGGATTTGGCTTTTTAACTGTTCTTTAAATTTGTGTAAGTGTAGTAACCAGTATCTACAACTGGTAAGAATAAGTATTTATATATATAAATATACGTATTTTATTTGTATATGGGTGATACTTGATTTATATATTGTTATTAGTAGTGTTTGTATAGGTTAAGGTGATACTATTAGCATTGGGTTTAATTGCAAGACTTTAGATTTATTTTAGGGACCAAATTGTAATACTTTGAAAGTTTTGGGAGTAAATTCGTAAATACCAAAAATTAGCCACTTAGTATAAAAATACACTTTTAAAACTCTAATTCTCTCATTTTGGTCGAGCTACCTCTTTTAGAGAGAGAGAAGAGAGAAAAGAGGGGAGAGAAAGAGAAGAAGGAGAAGAAAAAGAAGAAGAAATTGAAAATTTGGATTTTAAGAGGTATATCACAACTATTTCTCAATTTATTGGTGTTAATTATGTTAATTTCTTTAAGTTTTGATTTCTGGAAATATGTATAATTGAGGATTTGATGTGTATTTCGTATGATATTTTGAGAATTGATGATGATCTATAAGATAGTTTAATAAATCATGATGGATTGTAGAATTTCTGCTTGATAGTCTCTTGATCCAAGAATTTTATAAATTGTTGTGATTCGATTCTGGTTTTGAATTTTGAGTATATGAAATTAGACATGTTTAGTATCATCTGAGACTTTTAATCGATTCAAAATTCCAGAAATTGAATTTGTTGTGAATTTACCAAAATGACCCTGAAATTCTGGAAATTTCCTATGTGAACAGTATAATACAGTGACGAACAATGTTTGTCCTACTGAATGATCTTCAAAAATTACGAATTTGTGGAATATGATAAGTTTATATTTCTAATATGATATACTCGGAATTGAGAATTTAGATCAATGTGGTTGAAATGTTATGATTTTCTAAAGTATATCCGCTCATTACAGTATTTGATTAACAGATTTTTAAAGTTATAGAATAAAATAGTTTTAAAATACTTTTGGCAGTGATTTGGAAGTGAAATATTTATCATGGACTGACATATGTGTTAAGAGTAATTATGTGGTAGTTTTATAATTTTTGAGTTAGTATATGATTTTATAAAATTAGGAGATTGAATACTGTTCAGTAAGTATCTTGATCATGTCAGGTTTGTAGTTTTGATTCGATGGTGTGTATGGAATGGATTGTGTAGGAAATTTGATATAATATTCATATATAAGAAGTATATATGAGTTAAGAATGGTATATTCTGATTTTGGAGTAATTGGACATCATTTGATGTATTAGAAATTTTTGTTAAGTGTAAGTGGTCAGAATGACAGGTTTTGAGAAACCAAATATTTAGATCAATTTGATGTGATAAATGCATTGTGTATAATTTTGTAAGCTAATTAAAGTATTTTGTGTGAATTGTGAGGCTTATGAAAGGATTAATCTCCATTGATAGGTTAAGGAGATTTAAGCCTTGTAGCTGAAAGTGTTAAGAGGTAAGTATACTAGACTTTTTACTGGAATCACAATAAACATAGTAAGTGTTATGAATGATTTTGTAAATGTGGTTAAGAATATGTTTATGTTATATCAAAGTATATTTTGATATGAAATGTAAATATATGTTTATGAATGTGAGCATTGACATTGAGCATGGACATACATATGTTTTTTTTTAAAGTGAGCTTTCAAAATAAGATATGTTTAATAAAGAAAGCTTTTGAAGTGTAATATGTCCATGAGAAATATTTTGTGTTTTGAGGGTACTTGAACTCACTGTTAACTTAGCAGGCATTTTATGTGATTTGTGGAGCCTTTATGTGTGGCCTTTCCTTCGGGATTGGTATATGTTATGTGTTCCGTATGTAGGGAGGATCCTATTGGTACCTAAAGGAAGTGTGAGTCATCACATTCGTGTGGTGGCGTATTGGTGCATGTGAGAGGACTCATCGATGATCAGGGTGAGGGTTTGGCTTTTACCTTCGGGTATGAGCATTATATATGTGTAATTTCAAGACCTCACTTGTACTATTCCTCTCATACGGTATGTCACCTACGAGTGACATTTGGCTCATTATGTGATATGTGATATGTAAGTCCTACTAAGTAGTAGTTGAGTGATGGTATTCCTATTATGTGTTTTGAAAGAATGTGTAAGCGCTTACATGATATGTGATTTGATAAGATTATGATTTTGATTGATCACAGCATATCATACATATGCATTGTGTACATATATGTATTTGTATTTGATATATGAAAAACTAGTATGCTTACTGAGTTTTATACTCATTATAGTTTATGGTGATTTCAGGTAAATAAGGTACATGTGTGCTTAGCGGATTTGGCAAGGCTTCTGCTGTTCCTTGGGTTCCCTAAGTTGTTAGGTTGCTAAGTGTTTCATTTGGGGACACGTGAGATAAGATATTTAATTTGTCCCTAGTGAATAAATACCTATGTATTATTTTATTGTGTGTGGTTGGACTTAGTTTAAGTTTCACCAAGTATAGTAATAGATTGATTTTAAGTAAGAATTTACAATGAATATATTCTGGGCTTTCGGTAACAAAGTTGCTACTGGTGACGTAGTAGAGTGTTAATCTCTGAGAAAACTCTGCGTATCTCCGGTTTACTAATTGTCCCAGTCATAATTCAATTGCTATAATTCTGAAAGAAATTAAAATGAATGTTTAAGTATTATTGAATGAATGTAAGTGATGTCGTGTGTCAGATCTTTTGGGTCTGGGGCGTGACAGTAAGATTGAGTCATGTTACTCAATTTTCAAGAATTTCTTTATTTTGATTTCTACATTGAGAGTTACGTTCATTTTATCTAAACATGTGCAAATAACATTCATTAATCACAATTTAAGAACAACACATTATTTCAAGCCTAAAAATACAAAAATGTTAAAATTAGTAATATTAAATGGTGACTGAATCTCTTAATAAATATGCATTTTAATGTGTTCATCAATGTCCAATACCCATAAATAGAGATTTGGTCATTTTCTCTTGAATGCATGATTCATAAACTGGATAAGGCTCTATGGTCAAATCAGGTATTCGACCATCCTTAACCAAACAGGATAGATGTCTCACACCTATATGTTATAGTCTCATATGCCACAATTCTGTTTCATTTAAAGTTTCTAAACTACTACTAGTACTAACTTGCACATTCATGACTTTTTCAATTGTATTTAATATATAATGCCCATTCACTAACTAACACTCAGCTAATAATATATCATTCTCATAATATAAGTATAGGAAACAATTCCAAATATACACATGGCACCTTTCACTGTCAAGTATAGAAAGGGAAATAATCTGTCTAATGATGTTAGGTATAAAATAACAATTATTTAATACAATAGTTCTATTATATGGAAGAAGTAAATCAAATTGCCTTGATCTGCAGGAAATCTTTATTTCCAACTCGAAGTAATACTTTTTCCAGATAGAGCAATCTAACTTCTCTTAGACCCTACAACATATTGCAGATGTGAGAAGAAGATGCGGTATCTAAAACTCAGCCTGAACTAGCATCAAATGCCATAGAAATGTCAATGATAGAAAAACAAATACTTGAGGGAGTCTTCTTTAAAGTGGCAAAGTATTTAGGGCAGTTACATTTCCAATGCCGGACCTTGCTACAAAATAAATACTTTCTTTTTGCCTCGCCTTTATTCTCTTAAGGCTTGAATATTTGTCGCCTCTGAAGACCCATTTAAGGCGTCTACTTCCCTTTTATTTTCTTCCTCTCCTTAGACTTCTCAGAAGCCCTCAGAACAGAAGACTGAGCCTTTTTTACTCATGTCCTTGTGTGTTATTTTCAACATGTTATGAACATCATTATAAGTACTGGTCAATCCCTGTATATTGACATTCATGATGAACTGTGTTTATGACCTCGGCAACAACTGAAAAATCAAGTTATTCCCTAAGTTATTATTTAGAGAAATGTCTATGTTCTCTAGTCTCTCGATGAACCCAATCATCTTGAGTACATAGGGACTTACTGGACTACTTTCAAAGAGTCTAGCTTAAAAAAAATGCTTTGGCGACCTTATAAATCTTGATTTGGGGTCGGTCACCAAATAACTCATTTAGGTGGAGCATAATGCTGCTAACACTGTTCATATAAACATGCACCTGCTACAGGTCAATGGACATCGAGGTGAGGATATAAGATTTAACTTTTAAATCATCATCCAGTTAAATCTTACATCTAACCATTTCTGATACGTCACTCTTTACTCTAGGGTGGCTATTTCAGAAACACCTTTGGGCAATTTTTGATCAATAATGTATTCGAGCTTCTCTGAATTTAGAATGATTCTTAGATTCATGAGCTAATTTGAATAATTTTTTGCACTATTAAGTTGGTGTCCATCAAGAATATGCACCAAAGGGTTGGCATATGCCATTATAACTTTACAAAATAAAATAAAATAGAAGATGTCAGCAGTTATAAAATTATAAAATCGCTAATAAAAAGTTTTAAATCATGGATATACAAATTATACAATTTTTAATTTAAAACACCCTCCCACTATTTTACATAATTCTTTTGATCTCTCAAATGGGATAACGACAGCTTAAACTCTTTTAAACTATACAGTGGGAAGTAAACTCTATTGAAATTTTACTCCAATCTCAAGTTGTAGCAATATTGGCCTTTATAAACCCAATAGATAGAAAATTATTGTCAATTGTATCTCATACAACTCTTATCAATGATCTTAAATACACCTTATCCTCATGGTATAACAATATTTGATAAGTGTATTGCAGATTCATTTGTTAATTAATCAAATATATGTTACTAATATTACCTTTACGCTGAAGCAAAATAGGGCAACATGTTCGTATATATTTACCTCACTCATGTTTAACCGGCATAGTCCAAGTTACACTGACCAAATCCCTCATATTGTAGCAATATTGAAAAAAGATCTACGTGACTTATTTAAAACCGTATTAATAAGACGAACATTTTAAAAACACTATCATATACAATGATAATAGTTATTAGTCTATATTATAACTTGGGATCATTTTTCTTTGTGTTAGTAACCACAATATGAGCCCTACTAGTGAGGTTAGTTGTGTTTACGTAGAAATAAATGACTAATTGAGAAATCACCTTCCCATATGATGAGAGCCAGTGTATAAAAAAATCTCTCTTAATTTGATTGAATTTTATTACATCTCATAAACGCCCATATATTTATTTAATTTTTAAACAATTTAAAAAATTAATTTTGAGTGTACAGTATTAATGTCACGGCATTAGGCTCCCAATGCTGCAGTGCTGAGGACAGTGCTGCGACGCTGGGGCCTAGAAGTCCCAGCGCTGTGGCAATGTTCTACTAGTATTGCGGCGCTGAAGGCGCGGAGTTGAGGCCCGAAAGTTCCTAGTGTCGTGTGTATGTCAAAAAAAGAGAACAAATGTTTCTCTCTTTGATGGTGGACACACACACACACACACACACATACACACACACTTCAACGCATACGTATAATCCTTCTGTCACTTATACCCTAGATATAGATCAGCATCATCAAATCTTCATGTGCTCATCCATAAACTTATCTTCAAATTCGTAACTATATGAACAATATATGCAAACACTTTTGTTATATTGTTAAACACTGTGAAAAAATCTTTTTCTGGGTTTATTGCTCATGACCGTAAGACTTTCTGAGATACAATCTCAAAGCATCGAATATACAACCCACCTATGTGAGCTGACGGATTCTGTATCTACGCACATCAGACTCTATGAGTATCAGACCATACCCAACAACACGTAGCAGTCAGACCATAAAAGGTCTTTGACATTCGTGGAACTAAAGTATGGTGGATCACCCACAAGTCCACTGTGATGCTCAGGTCAAAGGACCATATATACTACTCAACTCGAGAGGATCTACCATTGATGGTCTTATAGGATATCTATTGAGGTCCTCGTGAATCTATCTAGTATTCAGTCCTAATTGAATACCTGTATGTTTATACAAGTTCTAATCTCATGATCAGCTAAGAACAACTATTTGTACCCTGCAGATATAGACATACACTGATCTATATGAAAGAGATTCACCAATATACCTGCATTGGTGAAAATAAATCCAGAACATATTATTTGAAAACACATTTACATAATGACATTTTTTTAACACTTATTGTAATTCTTTGCAAGTATATCATTAGTATACCCTCAGGTCTTTATCTCATTATAGACAAGGTTCTAACTCTTTAGATCTCGTGGACTTTTATAACTCGCTAACTCTTAATAGTGCTAACTATTCGTATTTATAACTCTAACTAACTTTTTGCATCAGTCTGAACTCCTTTAGATTGGGTTTGAACCTTTTCAGATCATAGAGTTTTTGTAATGTGACAAGTATCATTATCATTTAATAAAGAGTATTAGCGATTTAATAAAAAATACATTGTATAAATATTATCAAATAAGTATTAATACAAATAGAGAATACATGTAATCATATACTCTAACATATATAGTATATAAACTCTCCATAAAAAAACCCTAAACTTAATTAGAATAAGAGTCCATGCATGTAGGAGTTTAAATCTCACTTAAAGTAGTTAATTCGAGCTAAAAATGAAAATTTTCAAAACTGGGTGCCTCATGCCATTATCGCAGCACGTATACGACTTTGATGTAGCGCCATGGCGCTGGGGCTTCTGAATTCGGCATAGTGATGCTGTGTAGCCAACATGGTTGTGCTCACACTTGGAAATCATCTCCTTGTGTTTTCTGTGCCCCTCTTTGAGTTCAACTTTAGTTTCTGACTTTTGTTTGTCCGTCCAATATGTCATCGACTTCATCTTGACTCTTTATTGGTTTCTAACTCAAAATTAAGCTCAAACATAATTTTGAATCACCAATTTGAACATTATCCTTGATTCAAAAGCTTCAATGAGTAATAGCGGACACAAACAGTAGTATTATTGTTGGAATGCCATCAAGACAAAGTTATTTGTAATTAGTTTTAAGTCGCATTGCATTCCTGGTAATGTATTGGTGTTATTATATATAAATAAATGATTAGTCTAATGGTTAAGGTTTAAAGTAATGGGTCCGAATTTTGATACTTGAAGATCAAGATTATGTGAATCTTAGATTGGTAAACCAGTTATGGCCATACTAAGAAATTATAGAAAGTCATTGGATGAAATTTGTTTAATCTGAAATTGAAGTTGTTCAAGAATTGGATAACCAAATTAAGGACTGATATTGTTGAAACAATTAATTGCATTTTCTTGCTGTTTAAGGACCAAGAGTTTGAATTGTCTTATATAACATGGATTATGTATTTGATGATTGTAATGTGCATTTAGAGTTGAAATAAATCTTATGTCACAGTAATGGCTTTTTAAAATTATCTTTAATTCTAGTAATATGTCTTGGTAATGTACAGGACATGGCTACAAAGAAGATGATTGGCCTTGGCAAGTAACTCAATGATTTATATTATCTGGAAGCCAGCTAAACATCACCCATCACATATCACATCCAATGCAAACCTCATACTTGACATCAACGATTGGGCCACCTCTCTATTGCACTTTTTTAGATGCTCTCTAAGACCAACCCAGAAATTCCATTTGTTTTTGCTTTATTTTGTGATGTTTGTCCTTTAGCTAAACAAACTCGTTTATCTTTTTTTAGTAGTTTTATATATTCTATTGTACCTTTTGATTTAATCTATTGTGATATTTTGGGACCTTATAAAACTACTTCTCATATGGGAGCTCGTTATTTCTTATCCATTATTGATAATTATTCTTGTTATACCTAGATACATTTGATGAGTTTCAAATTCAAAACTCCATCGCTAATAAAATCTTTTTTTTCATAGGTCTGAACTCAAATTTGAAACTCAATCACTAAGAAATTGCTAACCTACTTTTGCAGTTTTGGGTGTGCCTATGACTGCTAAAAATTTTGCTCTGATACCAGTTTGTTGATGGCCAAAGCGATTCATATGAGCCCAATTGTAGCAAGCTAAAAGTTTGACTTTTTTAATAGAAGAGAGAAAAGAGAAAGACAGACGGTAGAAAGCAATCCCTTCCAACCAGCCAACAGGTAGAGTTGAACACAACATTGACTTTGGCTAGGTTCTTCTATCAGTCATTGCTTAACTCCTTATTTCGTAAACCGGTCACTAGTTGATCTAATCAGACCCCGGACACGCGAGAGCCTAGCATGGAAGAAATGTATAGTTCCTAGCTCTCCATGGGATGGGTAGTCCCCATCCCTCTAATCTAACCTTACCTTGCTCACTTAGGCCTGCTTGCACAATAAGAGAATGAGGGAGTTAATCTTCTTGCTTGTGCAAGCGAGGATTGCTTTGCTAGGGCATGCCAGAAGACCTTCGAGTGACTTGATTATTTTCCCTTCGATAGCTCTGCCTTAATAAGTCATTTGAAGCTCTACCCTTTGCTTTACCCCGTGCTGTCTTCCTTCAGTTGCCCCTATAATGATGTAGTAAGTAATTTAAAGCAATAAGAATTGAAGAAAACACACAAGTAATTTATATAGTTCGACAACTTACTTACGTCCACAGCAGATCAAGATCTTTCTTCTTATTATTAAATCATAAAAGTAATTACAAAGTATGCATTTTACAAGAGTTACCAATCTCACAAAGAACTTTTCTTTCTAAAGGGAGGGATCACAATAATTGCTCTCTCAATTGTCTTTCTTCTATTTTCAAGGGTTTCTTTATGTTATGTGTTATTGTTATGTATTTTCTCAAGCCAATATAAACCTTTATATAGGCTATAAATGTCCTAAGTAAATTTTAATCTTAGTGGGAATAAGATAGGGATGTCCTAGATAACTTAAAAGAACTAAGAATTTATTTTGTTGCACCTGGCACCACGGTGCTATGCATCTAGATGCACGCAGAGTGTCGCAACAATGGCGCTCAACACTTGGGCGCTATAGTGCTCAAATGAATGCCGTGTTCCCAACGTTTTCTTGACTTCGCGTCTTCTTCACACATCCTCTACTCACTTGGTTTAATCCCAAATTTATTCTAAGTAATTTTCAATCAACTTCTCACAAATAAAAATTTTGATATTTGAAATAAAAGTTGTCAATGAACTTAATAACAGAGAGAAAGAGAAAGAGAGAGAAGCACAAGGATACAAGTAATTGAATACATAATTACTGAAGCTCTCCTGCTTCTGTATTTTGTGTTCAAGATTTGAGAGTTTGAGATATCCTATATATATATATATATATATATTTTAGTAAGTTGTCTTCATAACTTGAGCTATTGGAGACTGATCATGTTTCTTTGAATCATAGCTTTTGAACGCTGCCAACATATTGTTCCATCAACTATGCCTTAATCTTAAAACTTTTTTCCAAAGGGTAAAAGGAAGTGGGGCCTAAAAGATATTACAATCCCTTCTTTCATGGGATAATTGGTTGATGATCAATACTTGTGATCTTCTGTATCTCTTTTTCCTTTTCCTTTGTCAGCACACAGGTGCTTGTAAATTAGATAATATGATGCACTTGCAGAATTATCATGATTAGAGTTCAGAATACTTTATTGGAAAAGTGTAAGCGAGGTTTGACTTGACCTGGTAACCCACTCCAAATAATTGTCAAAACATTGTCCTTTTATGTGTTGTCTCAAATTTTCTGAGAACTACGAAATTTCTTACCCTGATCCTCTATTGAAGAAAATTCTTCTCATGATATTCAGATTAATTTTTGTAGCTTGAACATCAGGGGACCATCTCATGTGATTTTCATGAAATCCATGCTTGCATTGAATTGCTAATTTCTAGGACAGACTGACAATCATTGTAGACTAGTATATTCAAAAGTCCGAAAAGTTCATAATTTTCTAGAATCAATAGCAAGGCAACTACTATATACTAAAATTGCAAGCCTCCACATTCATATGGTAAAGCATCCAAAAGAAAGCTTCCAATTCGAGGTTCTCTCATATAGCACGACTGATCCATCTGCAAAGTGCCCTTCTCTTTTTTATAAACCATTCTATTTTTCTACTCTTTTTTTTATGTGGGGGTAACAATTCAACAATTCTCTCAATCAAACGAAATCTTTATCAATGTAAGATTAATACCAGAGTTTCATTCGACACACCGAGTATCTACCACACTTTCAGACATCAGAATCTAACTCTGATATCACTATTAATTCTCAGGCTCTAATATCAATTGTTGAATTTTTCAAAATTCAAGTACTCATAACTTTGATATCAATTGTTGAGCAAAATGGAGCACAAATAGAATACTTTTATTAATACACCAAATACAAAACTTATAATATAAATTTTAAAAATTATTATTCTTTTTCACTTATAAGACAACACTCATAACTCAATTCTCACACATCTTGTTGAACTTATTACTTGCTCAACTCTTTATCAACTCAATGTTTGATCACTTTTTCCCACTTAATCAAGTTTCTAACTTGATCACTTCTTATTATTAGATCAAACTACCAGACACTTGATCACTCTTTATATTAGATTAAGTTACTACATACTTGATGCCTAAGCAAAATGAAGAGGGGGTATTTATATTTGTTGTCACTAAACCTCAATCACACAAATTAAATATTCTAAAAAACATTTAACCACACAAATTTTTCATGCTTATCTTTTCTAAAAAATATCTTCACTTACTTTGAATATTTTCAAATTTTGAGCTTGGACTTGAGCTCTAGAATTTTCTATATTTTTTGTTTAGACTTTGGTTCTAGAATCGTTCATTTCCTAGGCTTAGACTTTGATTCTAAAATGCTTCATTTGTTGGGTTCAGACTTTGTAGTATTGAATCTTATTATGAGCCTAAAATTGGTGTTGTAATTTTTAACATTAACCTTATTTTTCTTTTAGCATGAGAGTCCCCATTGTTTTTAAAATAACTAATTTTAGCATTAATGAGGAGCACAGTCTTGCGTCGTATCCCATTCCCATGGAATTTGTTAAAAGATTAATTGGTTCCAACTTAACTAAATTTCCCGGATTAATATCAGTTTGATGCAAAAGCCATTTGAAACTTCTTTTTTAAAACCGCTTTGGTATATTAAGTTATCCTTGATTCAAAAGCTTCAGTAAGGGCGGACAAAGACAGTAGTATAATTGTTGGGATGCCATCAAGACAAAGTTACTTATATTTAGTATTAAGTCGCAGTGCATTCCTAGTAATGTATTGGTGTTATTATGTATAAATAAATGATTAATCTAATGGTTAAGGTTTAAAGTAATGAGTCCAAATTTTGATACTTGAAGATCAAGCTGGTGTGAACCTTAGATCGGCAAACCGGCTGTGGCCACACTAAGAGGTTATAGAAAGTCATTGGATGAAATTTGTTTGAACTGAAACTGAAGTTGTCCACGAAATGGATAACCAAATTAAGTACTGATATTGTTGAAACAATTAATTGAATTTTTTTTTCTGTTCAAGATTTATTTTAAATCTTATATCACGGTAATGGCTAAAATAAATCTTATCACACACTCACCCCGAATTTAACAAATATTCATACCATGAGATGCAGTAACTCATCTTTTAAATAATTCGGTTTGCTAGATCTTAAGAACTTTTGAAATAAGCTTGATTGCTGACTCTACCAAAAGCCTAGAAAAGTTCCATTGAAATTTTGAAGTCAATAGATTTGTAATACATGGATAGTTAAGTGCTGCAAGACCATACATGGAATTTTATTTATAATTTTAAGTCAATCGGTTACATTGTAATATCAAATTGAAGTGCAATACATTGTAATCTCACTATATAGTGTTATTTTTATTTTTATTTCAGACTTTATTATAACAATTCCCTACGTGCATCTCTAGCTTTCCTATTGAAGAGGTGGAATGCTCTGCTCATGCCTGAAAAAGTTATCCGGATCAACTTTAGTCTTCACTCCCACCAATCTGTAGAAGTTATTCTTGAAATACTTTGCACCCCAAGCTTTAGCCTCATTGAAACTTTTATTACTCTTCTTGTTCATTCCCAAATCAAGATCCCTGTAATTCACATACGCAGCTCTGGGGGACTTTGAAACATATGGAGCCATGAACTTGTACAGCCTTCTAATCTGATCCATAAACTTTTTTGCATTCTTATCTCCAGCATTCCAGGTAGTCACATACTGGATTTTGAATATATTCCCTTTTCTATGAGGGAAAGGAATCTCAGATTCTGAAATCTTGCCCATCATTCCGCCATAAGGGGTCCATACCAAACCAGGACTATATTCTTTCAGTAACCTTTTCCAGAGCTCCTCAAGCACAGTTTCAGGTATAGGCTGTTTAACATAGTCTGATTTGGCCTTAAAATAAATTCTGAATAAAGACTTCCTCTGAAGTAGAATTTCTGTAGTTGCATTACTTGGAAACCCGTCAAGATAAAGCGCAGCGTTGATCCAGCTTGTTTCATTACAATCTTTTCGCGTCAAACCCAGTTCAGGGAAGCTCTCTTGCATTACCTGGAGAAGTTTGTCAGCACCACCAAGAAATTGGGCGTTAAACGAAGTTGTCACACTTGCATTTCTTTTCTGGCCTGTACTTGTTGCTCCTAGGATAACTCTGAGGAAGAGATTTTCATCGAGCTTATCTGCAATTTGTTGCCATTTATATAGTAGCTTTACGCACCTTGTTCCAGGGTCCTGGTAACTCTAAAAACTGTTACAGTTTCTGGAACAGGAACCAATGTTATCTTCCATGAAAGAATAACACCAAAGCTTGCTCCTCCGCCCCCTCTTATTGCCCAAAATAAATCTTCCCCCATGGCTGCTCGGTCAAGGATTCTACCACTAGCGTCAATAATTCGGGCATCAATGACAATGTCAGCAGCAAGGCCATATTTTCTCAGCATGGCACCATAAGCACCTCCTGTTATGTGCCCACCAATGCCTAGGCTTGTGCAAATACCAGCCGGAAAGCCGTGAATCTTGCTTTACTTTGCAATTTTGTAGTAAAGTTCACCATTTGTTGCACCAGCCTGAACCCAAGCGCTAATATTAGCCATATCAATGGTAATCGAACGAAGCTTGGCAAGGTCAACAACGATGAAAGGTGTTTCGATCTCAGATACATAAGGGAGACCCTCATAGTCATGGCCTCCGCTACGGACTCTCATGTTGATTCCAAGCTTTTTGGAGCAAATAACAGCTGCTTGAACATGGGATTCATACAAAGGAGTTAAGATCAACTCAGGCTTTGGCACTGAAGGCACCAAGAACCTGAGGTTTATAGCAGTAGAATTTAAGATTGAAGTAAATGAAGGATTGTTTGGTGTGTAAATAATGGACAAAGGAACAGAAAGCTTAGAATTGACAGATAGACATTGAACAAAATCTTCCGGAATTGAAATTGAAGTTGTCAATGAAGCTGATAACAGGAGAAAAAGTAGTGAAAGGATGTAACTATTTGAATACATTTTTTCTGAAGCTCTCCTGTCCTGATTCTGCAGTCTGTGTTCAAGAATTGAGAGTTTTGAGTCATCTCGTATATCTTTATTTTAGGTATAGTGAAGTTATCACTATAACTTTGAGCTACTTCAGATTGATCATGATTTGTACAAGTCATAAGTTAGAAAATTGGTGATTCAACAATCTTGGTTGGACAAGAATTGAGGTGAATACCAAAGTGAAGAGTCACAAGAAGTCTAGAACATGTGGGACGCGTATGGAGAAGTTTAGGACGTGTGGGACACGAAGGGGGAAGTGAAACGGGACCCAAAGACACGAAGGAAGCAAGAAAACGCGGGATAGGGGCTGCCAGGGCTGAGCGCTGCAGCACCTATGGCTGAGTGCCGCGGCGCCCAGGACAGTAACCCAGCGCTGCAGCGTTGGGTCCTCAGCGCCGCAGCGATGGGCGCGATAATGCCCAGTGCCACGGCTCCCACGGACGAGCGCCGTGGCGCCAGACGCGTCAGAAATCCGTTTTGGTTCGGGACATCGAGTTTTGGGAAGTTTTGGACTTCCAAAATAAGTGGACTTTTACTTCAACAAGGAATAGGGTTAGTAGGCACGAAAAACTATATATAAATACTTGTAAACCCTTGATTTCAGATTAACATTGAGAGAGACTTTAAGAGAGGGGAAGAACTGGGTAGACACTAAGTGCTTGTGTGCGTTATGGTGGAACCGTTGTTTGAGTGATCATTGTTCGTGGTAAAGCAAGGGTTCACTAAACGTTTAGGTCCTTTTGAGGGTTTTCATTGGGTTTTCCTTGTAAAATCTCTAGGGAGTTATAATAAGAGAGGTTAGGATCCTTGGATCCATCGTGAACGTAAGCAATTGGCTGAATCACGTAAGATTGTGTTATGCTATTTTGTTTTCTGCTTTGCATTCTTGTTGTGTTTGCTTGATTGATAGGTTATTCTGCTGCGCAAAGAGGTTAGGGTTCTAGGCTGAATCTTGGGTTCTTTGCTTCAACATAACCTCCAGAGGGAGAAGGGCGTTTCCTTCCTCAACAAACTGGTATCAGAGCTAGAGGTTCGATAATACACACCTGGGTATTTAAACCATGGCTGTAATCAAGCTAGAAATAGAGAAGTTCAATGGGATGAATGACTTCAATCTTTGGAGGAAGAAGGTTAGGGCTCTACTAGTGAAGGAAGGGCTAAATTCAGCTTTGGAGGAAGCCAGCTACTCAATTAGCGATGATGCGACAACCTCAAAGTTTGGGCAGAAAGATTGGGATATAATTCAAAAAAAGGCTCACAGCACCTTATTCCTGGCGTTGAACGATGAAGTATTAAGGAAAGTTGGTGACAAAGAAACCGCTTTGGGGCTATGGAAAAGACTCGAGGCATTGTACATGAAGAAGTCTCTTGCAAATAGACTTCTTGTGAAAAAAAAACTACATCAGTTGACAATGCAAGAGATAACTTCATTGACAGCTCACATTGACGAATTCAACAAGATCATCATAAGTCTTGAGCAACTGGGCATCAAGACTAAGGATGAAGGCAAGGCCATTATCCTGTTAAGTTCGTTGCCGAAGAGTTATGAGAGTTTTATGGATACGTTGCTGTATGGAAAGGAGTCTTTAACGATGAATGATGTCAAGGCATTATTGAACTCAAAAGAATTGACAAAGAGATCTGAGTCTGAGAATGGAGCAGCATTGCTTGCACAAGGAAGGAAGAGCAACCAATCAAGGAGGAGATCCAAGAGGTGTTTCCTTTGTAATAAGGAATGGCACTTTGTGAAGAATTGTCCGAAATCAAAAGGCCAATGAGGGTGGGCTGCAATCAGTACTGAGGAAGATACCGAAGTTGTAGACATATTGGTAGCCTCAAGGGGAAAGTACGCTGGTAAGTGGATACTAGATTCGGGGTGCAGCGTCCATATGTGTCCTGACAGATCGATGTTTACCAACTATAAAGCCAAGAGAGGTAAAGCTCTAATAGGGAATAACATGACTTGTGAGATCATGAGAGTTGGTGACATAAGGCTGAGGATGCAAGGTGGAGAAACTAGGGACTTACATGGTGTAAGGCATATTCCTAAAGTGAGAAGGAACCTGATATCCCTATGCAAGCTCGATGAGGAAGGGTATTCGGTTAAAGCAGAAAAAAGAAAACTAAGGGTAGAGAAAGGACCTATGTGCTTATTGAAATGGCCATGAGTGGCTCAATGCAGGGTGTTGAGGCAATGCAAACCACTAGGCGACATCCAAACCGTGCTCACCGAGGTGATGAGGGTCAGAAAGGAGTGCAACACATCCATACCCTATGTAAGGTGCACGAATGCCTTTGGAGACCGAAGTCACTAGCCCAAGGAAAGTTAAGTCTTGGTGGAGACTTAACTAGACTCAACTCTATGTGATAGAGTTTTGGTGTGGATCGGATCCCGAAGCCTTCTTATTTGGAAGATTTTGAATCAAGGAAAGGTTTGTTGGAAAATTGGTGATTCAACAATTTTGGTTGGACAAGAATTGAGATGAATACCAAAGTAAAGAGTCACAAGAAGTCTAGAATGTGTGGGACGCGTATGGAGAAGTCTAGGATGTGTGGGACACGAAAGGGGAAGTGAAACGGGACTCAAAAACGCGAAGGAAACAAGAAAACGCGGGATAGGGGCTGCCAGAGTTGAGCGCCGTAGCGCCTAGGACAGTGCGGCGCTGGGTCCTCAGTACCGCAGTGATGGGCGCGATAATGCCCAGCGCCACGGCGCCCAAGGACGAGCGCCGCAGCGCCAGATGCGTCAGAAATCCGTTTTGGTTTGGGACTTCGAGTTTTAGGAAGTTTTGAACTTCTAAAACAAGTAGATTCTTACTTCAACAAAAAAATAGGGTTAGTAGGCATGAAATACACTCTATATAAACACTTGTAAACTTTTGATTTCAGATTAAGCATTGAGAGAGACTCTAAGAGAGGGGAAGAACTGGGTAGACACTAAGTGCTTGTGTGCGCTAGGGTGGAACCGTTGTTTGGGTGATCATTGTTCGTGGTAGAATAAGGGTTCACTAAACGTTTAGGTCCTTTTGAGGGTTCTTCATTGGATTTTTCTTGTAAAATCTCTAGGGAGTTATAATAAGAGAGGCTAGGATCCTTGGATCCACCATGAACGTAGGCAATTGGCTGAACCACGTAAGATTGTGTTGTGCTCTTTTATTTTCTGCTTTGGATTCTTGTTGTGTTTGCTTAATTGACAGGTTATTCCGCTGCGCAAGAAGGTCAGGGTTCTAGGCTGAATTTTAAGTTCTTCGCTTCAACATAACCTCTAAAGGGAGAATGACGTTTCCTCCATCAATATTATAGTTTTTTACCAACTCCAACATTTCTTTTTTGCCATTACCTTCTCTTGAAACTTTATCAAAAGCGTTTGAACAAAATGGGGCCTGAATTATATTATAATCCCTTCTCAAATGGGATAACTGGTGATGATTGTTACTTATGATCTTCTCTCTCTTTTTCTTTTCTATTGTCAATTTACAGGTACTTATAAATTATATAATATGATGCAAATTGCAGAACCTTTCATCTATTTATTCATCAAGATTAAACTTTATAAAACTTTGGTGGCAAAGAGTAGGTAAAGTTTGACTTTGTATGATTGTTTCTATTCCCAAGCCCAAAGAATACGTATGCTTGCGTACATGTTGGTTGCTATAATTAACTCAATCAATAACCAGAACCTTGCATTAATTTGGTAATTGATTTAACGCAATTTAAGTTCATTTGACTGTAATTAATTGAAGTCGACTTTACCCGAGCTTAAATAATTTGATATTTATGTATCCTATCTATATTGTTCATATAATAGCAAGTTATGATTGGAAAAAGCATCACTATGAACCTGAACCAACATTCAAGGGATTTCATCTCATCAGATTAGGTTTCATTTCTATACCTTCAAGTTGAGAACAATTAGGTTAACAATAGTTTTTTTTTTTAATAAAGTATACTTGATTTTAAGAGTTTATTTTTGTTTAAAAATTATTAGCTTAGATGACTTAAAATATTTTAATAATTTTAAACAATAGATAAAATAATGTTTATGGACTAAAGCATAAAGTTTTGAAAGTTTTAAAAAATTGACTAAAATGCAAAAGTTCAAAACATTGTTACTATAGCGATGACAGTAGCAACTGACAGGATATTATTTGGGGTGGGCAAAAAAAATCAGGAACCAAAAAACCAAACTAAATCGGTCGGTTCGGTTCAATTCAGTCTGATTTTTTTTAAAAAAAATCGATTTGATTTTTTTGGAAAAAAAACCGACAGGTCCAGTTCAGTTTTTTTCACCCAAAAAATTGAAAAAATCGATTGAAAATTAAAAAAATTTATAATTTAAAATTAAAAAAATCGAAAAAAACTGAAAAATCGAACCGGACCTGACCGAAAAAACCGAACCAAATTTGATAAGGGCAAATTTGTCATATATTTTCTCATGATTTTATTATTGATATTTTATGATTTTATGAGAATAGATGGCTATTTATGTGCATTATTGTTATTTACAGGGACTAAATTGCGAAGTTTTCAAAATATGAGTCCAAAGCCCCCGCGCCACAAGGAATATAGCCCCAGCGCCAGAATAGTGATCGAAATTAGAAAAACGACCTGTTTAAGTCGCGTCTAGCGCCCCAGTGCCAGACAGTCACCGCCCCAGCGACGCTCCATCGCCCCAGCACTATCAACATACCGCGCCAGCGGTGAAGCCGTTTTCATGCAGCGCCCCAGCGCCAAGATTCCACCGCTCCAGCGGTAATAGCTTTTTCACGCGTCGCCCCAGCGACAGATGCATAGCGCGCCAGCGGTAGTGCGAGTCCTAGTCCGATGAGAATTGAGATTTTCAAGCTCATATCAATCCCTATATAAAGCCACTCGTTCCCAGCCTTCAAAGAGGAATCCAAGACGACCCAAGAGCACCAAGAATACAGAGCACGAGTCTTGGAGAGCAATTGGAGCTTAATTGAAGCAACTTTAGAGAGAGATACAAGACGTTCTTCGGCATCAAGAGTTCCTAGGCAGCGCAATTAAGAGCAATTCGACGTCTATATCGGTTTGCTAATAATTGTATCATGATTTATAATTATTTTTACTGCTGTTCTCTTGTAGCCATGAGCTAACTTGTTTTCTAGGGTTAATACTTGAACTCAATATGTGTGCTTAATTGCCATATCTTTCGAATATTTAATAAACTTAGTCTTTTATTATTTAAATTACTTGTGTTTAATGCTTCAATATATCTGGCCAATATATGGTGAATGAATTGGTAATATTATTGATAAACTCGGAAGAGGAATCATAATATTTAGACCTAGGTAATTTGATGCATGATTGTAGAGTAACATTCAATGTTGCATATGCAAGTTTCAATTTAGGATAGGAATATACCTAATTGGCATGTATGATCAATAAGACCTAATCTTAATGAATCTTAATTTATTACAAGTACCATAAGAATATAGGTATTTGGTAAATTAAGGTATACTTGCATGACCTTGGAAGAGGCTTGTGAATACATTAGTGTCTTGATCAATAATAAAAACTAAGGGAGTTAAATATTATAAGGTTAATCATTAGAAAGAATATTGAAGGATAGTATTAATCCTAGGTTTTCTCTACATTGCTATCTTCTTATTCTCTTTGCATTGTGTTTTTACTTTTATATTTTCTACATTCATTCTTAGGTTTTTATTTATCTGAATAATTATTAGGAAGATATAATTTTAGTAATTGGTTAAAAAGAAAAAAATTATCCCTGTGGGTTCGACATCCGACTTATTTAGTCTCTTTATTACTTGCATACGATAGTGTATACTTGCACTTAATTTATGATATAGAAATATCGCATCACCAGTTCAGTTTTTTTCACCCAAAAAATTGAAAAAATCGATTGAAAATTAAAAAATTTTATAATTTAAAATAAAAAAAATTAAAAAAATTGAAAAAAACTGAAAAATCGAACCGGACCTGACCGAAAAAACCGAACCAAAAAAAATCGGTTCGGTCCAGTCCGATTTTTCTCATTAAAAAAATCAGTTTCGGTTTATTTTTTAAAAAAATCGAACCAGACCAAACCGGACCGTGCCCACCCCTAGATATTATAGTAATGGGCAGAATATTATAGCAACGGCGAAAAATAACTAGTTTCTCGATCTCTATAAATACAAGTCTCATTCAAGCTCAACAACAACAGGGAAGTACTCTATAATCCTCATATCATTTGAAAAAAAAAATCTATATTTGTGTTAAAATTGTTGCATATACTATTTAAGAGAGTTTAAATTATAAGAGTTTAATTGAACCCAAAATCAATTTTTATAAGAGTCTAGTTGGTACCCAGTAAAGCTAACATACTGTGAGAATTTGATTAGTACTTGAGAAATTGATCAGGGTTTGCTGAAAAACTAATTAAGGTATGATTAGTACTTGGAAAACCTAATTTGTAAAGGTTTAATAAACACCTGAAAAGTTAATCAAAGGATCTTGGAAGATAGACCGAACTAGTAGATCCTCAAGCACGGTTAGTTTTGAGGTGTGGACGTAAGTTGGGATAAAGGCCGAACCACGTAAACATCCGGTGTTAGATTTCTTTTTCCCTACTATCTTATTTATTGCAATTACTTGTGTTTTAGTTTGTTTATATTATTGGTAATTGCATAAATTATTCTATTAATTTTTAAATATCCAATTCATATCCCATCTTGGGTTGCCTACTCTACCATTCTATATTGAATTTTCAATTGGTATCAGAGCCTCATACTCTAGAAAATAACTTAATCGTCTTAGAGTGATCTATGGTAACCACTAGTGGACCTAGTATATGTTCGAATTTGTACTTGTGTGCCATCCTATTTTGTATAAATATTTTTATTTATGCAATTAATATTTTATTCAATCGCTAATTATATTTTATATATAGTAAGACGCTTATAATATCTTAGAAATTGTACGATCTAAAAGAGTTTATGTCTGGTTCAAAGGTATTTGGACCAGTGCTAAGAATTAGTTATGCTGAGAGTTATAATTGCTAAAGAGCTAGGACTGCTAAGAGTTAGTGGGTTATAAGAATCAATAAGATCTAAAGTGTTAGAGCTTTGTCTAAAATGGGACAAAGACCCGAGAGTATATAGCAATAATATAGTTTTAAAGGATTGTAAATAATTCTAAGAAATATCATTGTGCAAGTATGTTTTCAAACGTTATGTTCCTGATCTATTTTCACTTATGTGGGTCTACCTGTGAAAATTTTATTTAAATAGATTAGTGTATGTCTATATGTGGATGGTCCAAATCATTAATCTTAGTAGACCATAACTTAGTAGAAGTTCGTATAGACATACGGGTATTCAGTTAGGACTGAGTACTGAATAGGCTTAATTAGGATCTCTAATAGATATCCCATAAAACCATCAATAGATGTTCCTTTCAAGTTAAGTAGTATTCGTGGTCCCTAAACTTGAGCACCGCGGTGGACTTGTGAGTGATCCGTCATACTTAGGTTCCACACATGTTAGAGACCTTTCATGGTTTCACTGGGTATGATCCGATGCTCATGGAGTTTGGTGTGTATAGATATGAGATCTGTCAACTCATATAGATGAGTAGTATATCCAGATGCTCTAAGATTATGTTCTAAAAAATCTTATGACCATAAGTAATATACTCGAACTCTTTTTCGATTATTTCTTTCTGCTATATCTTTAATTGTGGTTTGGTTACACCTACAATCGAAATAGAAATTGAATGTTTCATAGTTCAAAAATGCCGAATCTCTTGTCTCTGTGACACATATTTTATCATAATATGTAGATAATTTTTCGTCAAGATGAATATTCTGTTAGGGTCGGTGCTTACATGTTATCTCTGAATATACATATATTTGTGTATTTACATAAGTGTACATTCCTATTAAATCGCTAATACCCATGTATATGATATTATGCAATGTAACGTTACAGACATTGTAAATCTGAAGGAGTTCGGATCAGATCTAAAAGAGTTTAGATAAGGGCTCATAGTTAGTTACGCTGAGAGATATAAATGCTAAATGTTAGCACAGTTAAGTATTAGTTGGTTATAATACTCAGCAGATCCAAGAGTTTGAGCCTTGTCTTTAATGGAACATAAATCTAGAAATATATTAGTAACTGTATAGTTATAAAAGTTGCAATTGGGTGTCAGGAAATGCTAGTTGCGCAAGTATGTTCTCAAATAATTGTCCTTGACTATTTCTACCAATGCTGGTCTATCGATGGATACCTTTTTATATAGATCAACATATGTCGTACCTATAGGGTATAGATGGTCGTTCCTAGCCGACCGTAAGCTTGAAGCTCGTATTGACATATAGGTATCTAGTTAGGACTGAATATGGGACAAACTTATAATAGCCTCCGATAGACACCCAAATGTAAGCCGTCAACGGAGGGTCCTCTCGAGTAGAGTAATATACGTGGTCCTTTGACCTGAGTGCCACGGTGGGCTTGTAAGTGATTCACCATACTTTGGCTCCACGCATGTCACAGACCTTTCATGGTGTGACTGTTGGGTGTCGCTGGGTATAGTCCAATACTTATGGAGTCCGGTGTGTACAGATATGAGATCCGTCAGCTCCCATATAGAGTTTGATATTTAGTTGTTTCGAGACTGATCTCAGAAAGTCTTATGGCCACAAGTAATCATCCTGGGAAATGGTTTCACCAAGGTGGAACGATATGGCAAAAGAGTTTGCACATATTGTTTAGTGAGATACGAGTCTGGAGATAAGACATGGATGAGCACTGGTGATTTGACGGTAATAATTTATATTCCCATACATTCAGGATATCATGACGGAAGGATTATATGTATGCGTTGTAATCTTAACTTGTATGGTTCAATGCACTGATTTGTATATCTGTGACGTGTGTGTAGGGCATTGCTCACGGACTCATGAAATAGTTCCATTTGACGAATTGGGCGTAAGACCTAAGGAGTCTCGCGATATAGAGTGTACTTGTTGTGCACTAGGACAGCACGCCGAATTAAATTATTTAATTCAGTAATATTCAACACTACTATGAGAATGCGTGCGTGTCTGTATTTAAGTGTTAAATACAACAATTAGTCAATAATTTTTATGTACTAATTATATAATAACACGTAGCGCATTGTGGACCCTCGATTGAGTTTACCCAAGTGTGAAATTTAGTGAGACCACTAGTGGGTAGACTTGGTAACTATTTATGAGGGGTAAAATGATCATTTCACACTATAATTATTTAATTGTTAAATAATCATTCTCTCTCATTATTATATTATATAATATTATATATTTATTATTATTATATTTGGGTGCCAAATAGTTGGCACCCATTATATTATTATTTTATTATATATATATATATAGAGAGAGAGAGTGTGTGTGTGTGTGATAAAATGATACTCTATTTCTTATTATTTTTTAGAAAATGATAAAAACACACACTCTGCTATGTTGGGGATTAAGAGTTAATCCCGTGTTAGATATCGGACTGCTGTTCTAGCTCACCAAGCCCACCGAGTTGGTGACTAGAACTGCACACGAGTTGGTCTTTATGCGGACTCCGAGGAAATACGTATATAACGTTACACGTTGTGGTGAGTTATCTAACATTTCTAATATATTAATGCGATTAATATATTTTATTTATTGCGTTTATTATTTAATTTCACGCTTTTGCCACGTATTATATGTATAGGATACGTATATTAGGTAATAGACACAATTGCACATGCATACACCCACGTGTATTAAATCTCCGCTAACATATTCCAGGATTAGATCAAGATGAAATTCTAACTACATTGCATTTCCAAATTACATGTTGTATATTTAAAAGAGATTAACCTCATTACTTCTCTTATGATGCAATCCTCTTCCCATCGAGCCCTTTAGGATTGCCCATTTTTTATTCCTAGGTTTCTCTAAATTTGAAAGTTATCAAAAAAAAAACTTTCATGTATAAGAAATAATATAGAAAAAGTGTTTGTGGATATTATTTATTAGAATACAAATCTGGAGATAAGTTCAAGAGTTGAGCATATGGAGACTTGACGATGATGATCTATATCTTCGCTCTTCCAAGATTTATATGACAGGGGGATTATACGAATATGTATTAACCTAAACTTGTATGGTTCAATACGTTGTTTTTTTATTTTCATAATATGTGTGAAGGGAAACTTTTATGGACTTACGGAAGAGTTCTGTATGACAAAACATGTATGAACTTAAAGAGTTTCACTATATAAAGTGTACTCATTGTGTACTAGGGTAGCACACCAGATTGAATAGTTCAATCTGCAAATTTCTCAAAAAATTAGAATTATTTTAATATCTCTCAGGGAAATCATAGAATTTAAGTGTTTAGCCTGAGATCACCAGAAGTGGGACTTTTCACTTTAACATTTCTATTTTTTGCCACATATTATGCCATAAATTTGTTATAGTATGACATGTAGCATAATTTTATTAGTTCAATTTATTATTAAGTATTAATATTTAAATTGGATGAAGGGTTGTCAATGATATTATGCTTGTAAAGCATTTGAAAAACTAAATTCATTTCAATTGCTTAAGTTAAATGAAACAAGAGGTGATTTTAATTAAGCATGACATGTCAATTTCTTTTACATGCTTATAATAAATTTACGCTTTTTGTAATTTTATTGGTCCCTTAGGTGACTTTGTTAATTCATTAAGCATGATATGTCTTTATATAAAGCATATTAAGGCCACCAATCTACATATCCTTTGGTCACCACCAATTAATGTTGATTCATTCTTTTTTTTTTTTTTTTGCAAAGCATGGCAAGGATTCAATTGATCCAACATTTGTTGATTGTCTATTGGATAAGTGTGAGGTGGTTTTGCTATAAATAGCCAAACTTACTTCATCTTAATAACAATGAATTTGTATTAATGTTTCAAAAACAAGTGTTTATAAGCCAAATTACCAAGAAGTCCGAGATACATTCTAAACCAAAAGTTACTTCAACCAAAATATTTCGATGAGTAATAAGGCTACCGTTCTAGTTTAAAGAATCTCATCAAGTTCTCGATTAGAACTGCACAAAGTACACTTCAATGATGAGTTCTTTGGTATTTCATTAGTGTAACAAAATATTTATTTAAATTCTACTTTTTTAATTATGCATGTGTGATGCGTAATTAAATTAAAATATACACGCTCATCCACGTATAGTGTACTTTTAGTATATATGAAGGCCAATCTACTACTAAACCTTTGTTCTTTGATGGAAATAACAATAACTATTAAAAAATTAGGATGAAAACTTATTTGCAAGCCTTCAATTATAATCTTTGGATTATTGTTTAAAATGGTCCTCATGTGCCCATGAAAAATAATAAAAAAGGCAAGCTTATTCCTAAACTCGAAAATGACTAGAATAAAAGGAATTTTAAAAATACTTCTTTAAATGCAAAAGTCATAAACCATTTATTTTGTGTATTAGATAAAGTGTGTTTAATAAAATTTACAATTATAATTTTGCATATGAAATTTGGCATGCATTAGAAGCACAATATGAAAAAAAAAATGCAACCAAAAAGAAGAAAGTAATGATGACATCAACTTCAATATAGGATGATTATTCGGGAGAAATAACCAATCTTACACTTATGACTATCAACAATGTTAAATTCGATAGTGAGGTAAGTGATGATGAACATTCAATTGAAGAACTTTATTTACAATTCATTAAAGAAACAAAAACCATGAAAAAGAAATTTAATAAAGAAAATAAATTATTGCAAGAAATAATTAAAGAAAAAAATTTATTGCAAGAAGAAATTAAAGATCTAAAATTGAAAATAGTTGAGTTACAAAAAGAGAATCAAATTTTAAAAGATGAAAAAAGCTCATGAATGAAATTATTTTCAAATTTACGAATAGACAAATGAATTTTGATGAGATGACTTGTGTTAAAACATGTGATTTTGACAAATGTAATTTGGGATACAAACCAATTCTAAAACATTTTTTTTTTAAATCCTCCTTTAAATATGATCCTTATTCACTTTGTTATTATTGTAATAAAAATTGACACACGGTTTTTAATTGTCCTATTACAAAATTTGGAGGAAAATAAAGTTGGGTTCCAAAAGGAACAATTACTAACATTGAAAGACCCAAAAAATATTGCATACCAAAAATACATAATTTGATTTTATTTTGTAGGTATTAACATCAAGATATTTAAAAGACATTTAGCATAAAAAAAATTATGAAATATTGTGATGCATGTATTTAATTTTGTATTTGTCTTAATTATATCATACCTTAATGCATATATTAAAAAAGTAATTTTTTTGTGTGATACACTTAGGGGGAGCATTGTAGAAATTATCTTTACAACATGTGAATTTTTTATTTTTGGAATTTTGATGATTTATTCTTTATATGGCTATGATCATATAAATTTTTTTTTTTTATGATGTCAAAGAGGGAAAAATATGTACATGCAATTTAGTTTATGATTTATTCTTAAATTGCTTTAACACGTGCACTTGAATTTTAGCAAAATGGCTTGGTAAAAATATAAATGTAGGAGAAGCACAAATTGAGGGGGAGATGTACATTTCAAATAAAAGATATTTCATACATTGTTTTTCATTATAAGAAAGAGGGAGATTATTAGCCTAAATGACTTTTTAAGATTTTAATGATTCCAAACAATAGAGAAAATAATGTTTATGGACTAAAGAAAAAGTAAGCAATAGCTAAGTTAGTTGAGAAGATTTAAATGTCTTACCTCCAAAGGCTTGGTCTGATAGCTGTTAGGTCTTTATTTTATGTTGCCACCCAGGTTCAACCGTAAGGGAGGTAAAGGGGGTAAGAAAACCCTTTGTGCTTAGGCACACTCCTTTAAATTTTTAAAATATATATTGATAGACTAAAGCATAAAGTTTTAGAAGTTTTAGAAAATGAATCAAAATGTAAAAGTTTAAAACATGGTCACCATAGCAAAACAACATTGTTCCATAATAGTTAAATCACTATACAATAGCTAGCTATTGTGTTATCGGTTGTAACAGTCAAATCACCATATCTGAATGGTAGCAACGGGACAAGATACTAGCAATGGCAAAACATGGCTAGTTTCTCTATCTCTATAAATACAAGCATCATTCAAGCTCACCAACAACAAGGAAGCACTCTATAATCTTTATATCATTTGAAAAAAATAATATCTATATTTGTGTTAAAATTATTATATCTATTCTTTAAGAGAGTTTAAATTGTAAGTGTTTAGTTAAATCCAAAAATCAATTTATGTAAGGGTCTAGTTGGTACCCAGTAAAGCCAAAATACTTGACGGTTTAATTAGTACCTGAGAAACTAATCAAGATTTGATTAGTACCTGAAAACTAATCAGGGTATAATCGGTACCTAGGAAAGCTAATTTGTAAATGTTTGATTGACACTTGAAAAGTTAATCAAAGGGTCTTGGAAGATAGAACGAACTAGTGAAATCCTCAAATAGTGTTAGCTTCGAGGATTGGACGTAAGTTGGGATAAGGACCGAACTACGTAAACATTTGGTGTTAGCTTTCTATTTCCCTACTCTCTTACTTATTGCAATTACTTGTGTTTGAGTTTGTTTATATTACCAGTAATTGCATAAATTATTCTATCAATTTTTAAATATTCAATTCACATCCCCTCTTGGGTTGCCTACTTTACCGTCGTATATTGAATTTTTAAAAATTAAGGATGATAAATTGGCTTGAATTTAGATCTGAAAAAACGCAGAGCCTTGCCCAGCCCGGATTTAGAACCTGATTTAAAAAAATTCAAGTTTTTATCCAGATCCAGGTTACCAAAAATTCAGCTCGGATCCTGATTTTGTTTTTAAATCTTAAATTAATTCTTAATCTTTGATATATATAAATCTAATAATTACTTTACAAAATAAATGCCTCAAAAGTTTAAATTTAATCTAAAAAATTAAAACGAAGATAAAAATATATTAAATTATAAATACAAATTATACAATACAAATTTCACAATTTAATAATTGTTTATAAAATAAATACTTTAAAATTTTAAATTTTATCAAAATAATAAAAAATATGAAAAAATATTATTAAAAAATGAAGGTTCAACTCGAATGTAAATCCGAATTCTGCCTGAGTTTGAATTCTCAAAAAAAATTTGGATTTGATTTTGTCATCCTACAAAAAATAGTAGCAATACAAATATTCCTACAATTCCAAATCTCCCCATGGACAAGCATCCAAAACAAAGTTTCTAATTAAAGCAAAGTTTCTAATTAAAGCAGTACTCCTCCCTCCGCAAAATGGCCAGGACCCCTCTTTTTTTTTTTTTTGATATTAGAATCCGAAGAAAGATTTTATTTTTATATAAGGTAAAGCATAAATGGATTCTGAAATTTTGTTAAATTGATAAAGTAGCCACTCTATTTTTAAAAATACTTAAAATACCCCTCTATTAATAATTTAGATTGTAATTATTACAATTATTATAATACACCTTATTGTCATTGACCGACGTTAATCAACTGTTAACTGAGCACCAGATTGATTTACCATGAATACCATCATACCCTAAAATTTGTGTTCTACATGAGATAACATTATTTTTACCAATAGTGTGATATGAACTTGAAATTAATTTTTTTTTTTAAAAGCACCAATCCCACTATTTTTCTTACTAATTTTAGAACTCCTCTAATGTTTCAATTAGTGAAAATAACATCATTATTGTGTAGATCACGAAATTTAAAATTTAATGGTATCTATGATGAATTATTCCAGTACCGGTCAACAGTCTATTAATGCAGATCAACACAGGTCAATGTCAATCAGATAATGCTGTGTGTATCTTTTGAGTAAAATACTATATTGTCCTTATTATTATTTAAACTAACAAAAACTTTTAACAAAGATTAGGGTTTTTGGGTATATTCAAAAATATAGTAACTAATTTTTTTATTTACCAAAACTTTGGAGTCCATTTATCATTTATTCTTTTATTTATTAATCCAATATTTTTAAGAACTAATATTGTTGTGACTTATAAAATAATCTACTTGTATTGTGTAAAAAAATAATTAATTATAAAAAAAATAGTTGAATTTCGTTGTGAGGTCTTAAAAATAGAGTACGTGTTCAATAAATTTTATTATTAAAGTACTATAATATTGTATTATGACCATAATAGACATGTTTTAAATTTTTGAATACATTTTTTTATTCTTCAATCTCTCAATTTTATGTTAAGTTTAAAAAAATCATTAAAATGATATAAATTATTTAATACACACAAAATATATGAAAAATTTTATAACATAAAACATAAAGATAAATTTAAAAAATCAATATTTATTTGTTTTACAAAAATTAACAAAGTAGGTAGAGTGTATGAAAACTATGGGGTATAGTTATCTTTTTATTAAAGTAATAAGGTTACATTAGGAATTTTTAAAAGATTATTGAAGATTTCAACATATTATTTTATAAACAACTCTCTGCCTGTTTTAACATATTGTTCAAATATAGTTTTCTTTTTTTAAAAAAAAAAATTCAATTATGGTAGATTATGAAATGACAACATATAAAAAATTTATTAAATATTTTTAATAGTAATTTGTATTATAAATTTGAGTATTGATAAGACTAATTACGCATAAAAAAATTACTAACTATTATTTTATCTAACATTATAAAATAAGTCATTTAAAAAAAAAAAAAGCAATTCCCATTCCTAAGAGAACTTAAAACCTAAATTTTCTTTTTGTATTAAAAAAAAGAAGAAGGAAGAATTAAGAGGTTTTTAAGATCAACATGATTCAAACTTAAGATCTCTAGTATCAAATTAAGAGGTTTTATTAATTAAATCACCCAAAACCCACTTGTTTAAGACTTGAAGCTTGATGAACTCTGTTCTTGCATAAAAGAAGCACAATCCCCCTACCTTAGAGTTCTTGATGTATAAAACTAACAGCCAGGTGAACTTTATTAGTAATTAAATTTCATTGATTGCAAACTATTAAATCACTTGGGTTGCCCACCAAGACAAAAGCTGTGAAGATATTGATTGAAAATCATCGGAATATGATTTGGAAATCAAGTCAAGTGCGTAGGGTGCGCATGGATCAAATACGGACGCAAAATAAGGCGAAAAACGAAAAAGGGCATACCAGGCGCCAGCGCCGCGGCAACTAGGTGTGAGAGCCGCAGCGCCCAGTCCAGAGCCTGAGCACTGCGGTGCTAGAAGGCCAGCGCCACAGCGCTCAACAGAAGCGCACCAGCACCGCAGCGATGAGATCCCAGCGCCGCAGCGCTGGAGACGGGAACAGTATCTCGAAATAAGGAAACTTTCTTATTTCGTCTCCCTAATACGAATCCCACACGTATAGGTTAAACTTAGGTCATCCCAAAACCTATATAAAAACTATCAATTGACTTGTAAACACATCTTTGTGATCAAGTAAGAGATCTTTGTGATCAATAACAAATCTTAGTGATAATCTTTGTGGTTCTTTGTGAGAGAAATTTCCTACAGTGCAAGAAAGAGTTTTCTTTGTGATCTTTCTTGTAAAAGGCATACTTTGTGAGTGTCTTGTGATTCATAATAAGAAAAGAGTGTGATCTTAATCCGTCGTGGACGTAGGCAAGTTGCCGAACCACGTAATTCTTTGTGTGTTCTCCTTCTACCCCTTTCTCTCTTTATTTCGTAGTAACTTGTTCTGCATTATTATATTGCTTAGGTGAATTTTTTGCTTATTTGTATGCTTCCGCTTCAATAAACTGGTATCAAAGCATTGGTTCAAAGCAGACATGGCCATACCCAAATACGAGGTGGAGAAATTCAATGGTACGAATGACTTCAATCTGTTGAAGATGAAAGTTAAGGCATTGTTGGTGAGCCAAAGGCTTAGTTCGACATTAGAGGAGACTGCAGCTCCATTTAGTGATGAAGAGAAAACGCCAAAGTCATCTAGAGCTGAGGTAGAAAGAAAGGACATTCAAGAAAGAGCTCATAGCACAATCGTTCTATCATTGAGTGATGAAGTACTAAGGTAAGTAGCAGGTGAGCCGACGAAAATAGATTTTTAGAAGAAGCTTGACTCTCTTTCTATGAGAAAATCGTTGGCCAACAGATTACATATAAAGAAGAAGTTGTATCAGCTGTCTATGTTAGAGGGGATGCCGATGAAAGATCATATAGACGCCTTCAATAAGATCATCCTTGATCTTGAGTCTATCAACATCAAGATAGAAGATGAAGATAGAGCAATTATCCTGCTAAGTTCACTCCCTAAGAGCTATGAGAGTTTTGTTGATACGCTACTCTACGGCAGAGAGATTTTAACGATGAGTGATGTGAAATCATCATTAAACTCAAAGTTATTAGGAAAGCAAACCGAGGGCAATGCATAAAGTTTATTTGTAAGAGGAAGGCCCTCATATAGAGATGGGAAGAAAAAAGGCTCAAGGTCAAAGTCTAGGACTCCTAGGAAGTGCTATTGCTACAAGAAAGGGAGGCACTTCATAAAGAACTGTCCTAAGAAGAGAGCACAAGACAAGAAGAAAGCGGATGCTGCGCTTGCCTATGATGACAGCTATGACAGTGCAGAGACACTCGTCGCTATTGATGGTATGAACTTTGAACAATGGGTTTTAGATTCTGGTTACACTTTTCACATATGCCCGCACAAGTCTTGGTTTACAAATTTCTAGCCTATTAGTAGTGGTAAGGTGTTAATGGGTAATGACATTGCATGTCAGATGATGGGAATTGGTAGTGTTAAGCTTAGGTTGCATGATGGACGAGTTGACAGATGTTAGGTATGTTCCTGACTTGAAGAGAAACTTGATCTCACTGGGGACTTTAGACCAGAATGGGTGTTCCATTAGGATCGACGGAGGGATTTTAAGAGTTTTGAAAGGCTCCATGGTAGTGATGAGAGAAGAGAAGCGCAAAGGTATTTATGTGCTTAAGGGTGAAGTCGTGAGCGGTTCTGCACTATTCTTTGTAGATGATGAGAGTATGCAAACCAAGTTGTGGCATCTTAGACTGGCACACCTAGGCGAGAGAAACCTAAGGAGTTATATAGTCAAAAGTCATTTGGTGAGGATAAGTTCCAGCCCTTGGAGTTTTATGAGCATTGTGTGCTTGGGAAAGCACATAGGGTGAGGTTCAGTACTGGCGAGCACAAGACTAAGGGGATTCTTGACTACATACACTCGGATCTTTGGGGACCAGCTCAGACAGCTACTCGTGGTGGTGCCAGGTATTTTCTCAGCTTGATTGATGACTATTCGAGGAAGCTGTGGGTCTATGTGTTGAAGAGCTAGGATTAAGTATTTGATGTGTTCAAGACTTGGAAGGCTCTTGTTGAGAATCAGACTGGCAAAAGAGTGAAGAGGTCGAGAACTGACAACAGCCTCAAATTTTGCAACAGAGAGTTTGATGGATTTGGTGCCAAGCATGAGATTGCAAGGCATAGAACGGTAAGATCAACACCGCAGCAGAGTGAGGTAGCTGAGAGGATGAACAAGACTCTACTTGAAAGGGTGAGATGCATACTTACCAATGCGAAGATGTCCAAGATATTCTAGGGAGAAGCTGTAGTGACTGCAGCTTACTTGATTAATAGAAGTCTCTCCTCAGCAATTGACTTCAAGACGCCAGAAGAGAAATGGTCTGGCAATCCTTCGAAGTATGACCACATTAAAATATTTGGTTGCCCTGCCTTTGTACATGTCAAGGAGGGAAAGTTGGAACCTAGAGCTATCAAAGGGGTATTCATAGAATATCCCGAATGAGTAAAAGGATACAAGGTGTAGTGTAAAAACTTAACACCACTAAGGAGTATCATAAGCCGTGATGTGACGTTCAATGAGATGACAATGCTGAAAACCTCCCAAGAAGATGAGAAAGAAGAACCTGTGACTAAGAAAGACTCAGCACCTGAGTCAATAGAGGTTAAATTAGAGCCTGAACATGGATCTGATATACCCTCATATCAACACTTTAATGAGGAGATCCTTGAAGATGAACCAAGAACACCGACAAGTTCCTTCAAGTCTACCCAAAAGAAGACTAGAACTCCTGATTTGGAACTTGAAGAGTACCAGCTTGCTAGAGACAGGCTAAGGAGAACGATTAACCCACCAGTTAGGTATGCACAAGCAGACTTAGTTGCTCATGCCTTTAATTCTGCTTACACTCTTGAGTATGATGAGCCTAGGATATATGGTGAGGCTATAAAGAGTGAAAATAAGAAAGAATGGCAGCAGGCCATGGAAGAAGAAATTTGTTCTCTTAGGAAAAATAATACCTGGAAGATGGAAGAGAGACCTCAAAAGAAACTAATCGAGTGCAAGTGGGTATCTAAGGTGAAGGATGGGATACCAGGGATTGAGCCTACGAGATTCAAGATTAGGTTAGTAGCACAAGGTTTTACTCAGAGAGGAGGAGTCAATTTTCATAAGATATTCTCTCCAGTTGTCAAGCACACATCTATTAGGATTTTGTTAGCCATGTGTGCAAACTTTGATTTATATCTAGAGCAGATGGATGTAAAGACAATTTTTCTACATGGAGAGCTTGAAGAAATGATATACATGGCACAGCTGCAAAGGTTCGAGGAGCCCGAAAAAGAAGATCATGCTTGTTTGCTAAAGAAGTCATTATACGGGTTAAAGTAATCACCTAGACAGTGGTATGGGAGATTTGATGAGTTTATGATGGCTTGTGGCTTTAGTATGAGCAAGTATGACGGATGCGTGTACTTTAAGAACATAAGTTGTGGGATGATGTATTTGCTTCTATACGTCGATGATATGTTGATCGCATGCAAGAACATAGAAGAAATACAAAAGCTCAAGAAGCAGTTGAGTGGCGAGTTTGAAATGAAGAATTTGGGAGCAGACAAGAGAATTTTGGGTATGGATATTGTGAGGGAAAGAAAAGATGTTATCTTCTTGTCCCAACAGCGATATATAGTCAAAATTTTGAAAAAGTTTGGTATGTCAAACGCGAAGGCTGTCTCTACTCCTTTGGCTATGCATTTCAGACTTTCAGCAGCACAGTCGCTGACATCCGATGAGGAGAAACTGCAGATGAGTAAAGTACCATATGCAAGTACTGTGGGGAGCATCATGTATGCAATGGTTAGCACAAGACCAAATATAGCACAGGCTGTGAGTGTAGTAAGTAGATACATGGCGAATCCGAGAAAAGATCACTGGCTTGCAGTAAAGTAGATTCTGAGATATCTCAAGGGAATGTCGAATCACGGGTTAGTGTATAAGAATGATGAGGACAGCAATGAAATAGTAAGAAGGTACGTAGACTCAGATTATACAGGTGATCTTAACAAGAGAAGATCGTTGACGGGCTACGTATTCACAGTGTTTGGGTGTAGTGTGTGTTGGAGATCAGTTCTACAACACGTAGTTGCATTATCTACCATAGAGGCAAAGTACATAGCTGTTGGTGAAGTTATCAAGGAGGCCGTGTGGTTAAAAGACATATGCGCGGAGGTATTGGCTAGTGAAGATGTGAACACCGGTGTGTATTGTGATAGCCAGAGTGTCATACACCTAAGCAAGCATCAAGTGTTCGATGAGAGGTCGAAACACATTGATGTGAGGCTCCATTACATTCGAGAGATTGTCCAAAGTGGTGAAGTTAGTCTAACAAAGATAGCGTCATCTAAAAACCCTGCTGATATGTTGACTAAGCCACTACCCTCGGTTAAGTTCGTCCTATGCAAGGACTTAACCGGAGTCATTACTTTGTGAGGGTGACCAAAGATGCGAAAATGAGAGATCGAGTTGCTTTGTGAATGATTTTGAATCAAGGAGGGGATTTGTGAAGATATTGATTGAAAATCATCGGAATATGATTTGGAGATCAAGTCAAGTGCGTAGGGTGCGCACGGATCGAAGACGAACACGAAAGAAGGCAAAAAATGAAGAAGGGTGCATCAGGCGCCAATACCGTACTACCAGGCGTGAGCGCTGCAGTGCCCAGTCCAAAACCTAAGCGCCGCGACGCCAGGAAGCCAGCGCCGCAACGCTCAGCAGAAGCGCGCCAGCACCACGGCACTGGAGACGGGAACAGTATCCCGAAATAAGGAAAGTTCCTTATTTCATCTCCCACTTATTTCAGGACTCCCTAATACGACTCCCACACGTATAGGGTAAACCTAGGTCGTCCCAAAGCCTATATAAAGGCTATCAATTGGCTTGTAAACACATCTTTGTGATCAAGTAAGAAATCTTTGTAATCAACAACAAATTTTAGTGATAATCTTTGTGGTTCTTTGTGAGAGAAAATCGCTAGAGTGCAAGAGAGAGTTTTTTTTGTGATCTTTCTTGTAAAAGTCATACTTTGTGAGTGCCTTGTGATTTATAATAAGAGAAGAATGTGATCTTGATCCGCCGTGGACGTAGGCAAGTTGCCGAACCACGTAATTCTTTGTGTGTTCTTCTTCTACCCCTTTCTCTTTTTATTTCCTAGTAACTTGTTCTGCATTATTATATTGTTTAGGTGAATTTTTTGCTTGTTTGTGTGCTTCCGCTTCAACAAAAACTAATTGTCTTTAGTCTAGAGTTGCTTTAGAGTTATAGAGGGTTGGTTGAACAAATTACCCTGCTATGTTTATTGGTACTCTTAAATGTATGTCTCTTACATAATTCTAAAGGTTAAGAGTGAAACTAATGGATCAAAATCTTGATGCTAAGATAATTAAATCTGGTAAGAACCCTTAGATCGGTAAATCGGCGACCCACCTAGGTATGGCGGTGACTAAACTTTTGGCCTATAATGCATGGTTTTTATCTCTTCTGATGGCGAGTTTTCAACCAGGTTTATAAAAAGAGACAATCTAATATGTCAACTGATCAGAGACACTTTTTACATATAGAAAATAGTTCATTCAGTCTAAATCTCTTTGTTTTCAACGTTGAGATTGCAAGTGAGGATCCATAATTGATTGATGATGTTAAGCAATAGATAACATAATATATAGAGAGTTACAGAGTTTCTAATATCACAAGGCTTGAAAATGATTTTCAATGTTGTTTTCTTCTGTGAAGCATTTACAGATACAAGGATAAGTCCATTAAACATTTTGACAAAAACCCATTAAACAAGGGTGTTTAACAAAACAAAAGATATTACAATAATTGTAGTAACTACCATCTAATTTAACAAAAACAATTTAACAGAGAAGATACTTTAAATATTTTTTAAAACAAAGTGACTAATTTATCTATTTAACAAAATTTTGGAAATCTATTTATCCTTTACTCTATATAAATTATAAAATCGTTCATTGGATTCTAATATCAGAAAAAAGAAAGGTCCTGGCCATTTTGCGAAAAAGTCTTGCTTAAATTAGAAACTTTATTTTGGATGCTTGTACATGGGAAGATTTGGAGTTGGAGGAATATTTGTATTGCTACTATTTCTACACAAAAATGAACTTTTTAAATCAAGTATACTTATTAAAAATTAAAAAAAAACTATTGTTAACTTAATTCTCCTCAACTTGAAATTGAAGGTATAAAAATGAAATCTAATCTGATGAGATGAAATCCCTTGTATTGCTACTCTTCAGGTTCATGGTGATGCTTTTTCCAACCATAACTTGAGATGACAAAATAGCATTTTTACAATTACAGTTCTCGTGCTTAGGTTATGAAAGGCGGGTAAAGGCTGTGAGCACCTACATATTGTTAACAACCTTGTAGGCCGGGATTGTTACCCTGATTTTTACAAATTTGACTAAAATTTACAATAAAATATTTGGGTGACACATAAATATTTCACACCCTGCAATGTCTTTAAAATAAGCTCCATTTTGGCTCTATTATTCTGGTCATAACTCTTGTGTTAACAAATACCCTTACATTGGTCAATAATTACCTCTATTTGACGTGAACTTTTTTATGCATTTGTTTTAGCCACTACAAGGGAAACAATATGTGAACAATATAGTACATATATAGTTGGAATTGATGATTTAAAATTGGGTTTGAATATAGTTTTGAGTCAGAAACTAATGAAAAGTCGACACGAGACCAAGAACATATTGGATGGACGAAAAAGAGAGTGAAGTGGAAAGTCAAAAGCAATGAGGGGATTAGAATGCACGAATGACACATCTCCAGGCCTTTGGGCCATGACCCCAAGGTAGCCAGGTCATAGCATTGACCTGATAGTAACTAGATGTTGCAGCACTAGCCTGATATCGTAGCTGTGTTAGGCCGTGACATTAAATTTTGATGTTTTCTTGTTTTAAGAATAGTTGAACCTGTTTAAATCAGTTTTAAATTTTCTTATATGTATACTCCTATTCTAAAATAATATAAGATTTCTAAGGATGTTTTAGAGCCTATATAAACCCTTGTAAAGTCATTGGAGAGGTAAGCATAAAAAAGTATCAAGAGAGAGAGAATAGAGAGCTTAGAGAGAACTTGAATATTGAGTGTGTAAGAGAGTGCTTGTATAGACCTAAGCTCGTCTATTATGGTATCTCTTGTATTCTCTTGAATGATCTTTGTGATCATTGAGTAGTTCATTGATAATTACTAAATAATAAAAGAAGTTGTGATCCTGTGATCCATCGTGGACGTAGGTAACTTACCGAACCATATATATTCTTGTGTATTGTGTATGTTTGGTTATTTTCTCTATTATTTTGTGTGATATTTTCTATTCTTGAATACTTATGGGTGAAGACTTCAGCGCATAAAAATTTTAACAATTGGTATAAGAGTTAAAGGTTATTCGATCATAGCATCTCATTAGTATGAAGTTGAAAAGTTTAATGAGCAAAATAATTTTAATCTGTAGAAGGTGAAGTGATCGCCTTATTAGTGAGTCAAAGGTTAGATCCGACCCTTGAAGAGACGCAAGTAACAACTAATGATAAAAAGAAGCTTAGGACATCTAAATCTGACCTTGATCGTGAAACCATTCAAAAAAGAGTCCATATTATTATTGTTCTATCATTGAATAATAAAGTTCTGAGAGATGTTGATAGAGAGAAGATTGCAATTGATCTTTGAAAAAAGTTTGATGACCTATATATGACGAAGTCCCTCGTGAATCATCTATACATTAAGAAGAAATTGTATTAGTTGTCTATGGCTGAGGGCACTTCGATTAGACAATAGACGTTAAGATAGAAGATGAAGATAAAGCCATAATTTTGTTGAGTTCTCTATAAGATAAATATGAGCACTTTGTAGAGACACCGCTATATGGTAGAGAAACTTTAATAGTAACTCCTGTTAAAGCCTCGTTAAACTCAAAAGAGTTGAAAAAAAATTATAGTCTATAAATAATGCAGTTGTTTATATTGTACGAGGAATGGCTAAAAATAGAGATAGAAAGAACAATCATTTGAAAGAGTCAAAGGGAAAATCTAAAAGTGTTATAATTGTAACAAAGAATAACATTTCATAAGTGATTGTTTAGAGAGAAAAAGCATGAAGAATGAAAAGAAAATAGAATATGATGCTGTAATAGTCTATGAGAAGAATTGTGATTTTGCAGAAATCTTGGTAGCTTTTGATAAAAAGTATGCTAGCAAGGGGATATTTGATTCTAGTTGTAGTTTTTATATATGTTATAATAGATCTTTATTTACCAATTATAAATCCATAAATGATGAAAAATTGTTAATGAGTAATTATATGACTTGTAAAGTTAAGTAGATTGGCAGTATAAAGATAAAAATGCATAATGAAGAAGTTGGAGAGTTACTTAATGTAAGATATGATTTATAGTTAAGAGGAACTTGACATCCTTGGGTATACTAGATCAAGTGAGATATTTATTCAAGACAGAAAAAAGAATACTAAAGATGTTTAAAAGGTCTATGGTAATGATGAAAGGTGAGAAGAAATACTATATATGTTGAGTAGAAATACTATAAGTGATTCAATATGTGTTGTTGAAGAGATGTAGACCAAGAGGCATCATTGGAGAAAAGCTCACCAAAGTGAAAAATGTTGAAAGAGAATGTATGATAAGAGAGCTATTAACAGGAATACATTTTAGCCACCAAGGTATTGTGATCATGGAGTCAAGAGTGACATGGGAGATTACAATAAAGATACTCGAAATGAGACGCATTTGGATCTTTGAATACCTAAGTCACCATCCTTAGTAGAGTTAAGTATGTATAAAGACTTAACGGGATCATCGCTAAATAATTGAGAGTCTGATGTGGAGTGGATGGATCCTGAAAAAACTTCTTAGTGATTTGAATTAAGAATGGGTTTTTTAGAATTAATGATTCAAAATTGGGTTTAAATATAATTTTGAGTCAGAGACCAATGAGGAGTTGCCATAAGGCTGAGAAGACAATGTACGAATGAAAAAAGAGCAAAACTGAGAGCCAAAAGTAAGGAGAGGATTAGAATGTACGAATGATGCATCTTTAGGTCTTAAGGTGCATCCCTAAGGAAGCCAAGTCACAATACTAGGCCTAGCAATAGTTGAGCACTACGGCCCTAGCTTGATGCCACTACGGTGCCATGACGTTGAGTTTTGGTGATTTCCATATTAAGAATTGTTCGACCTGTTTCAGTCAATATTAAATTCTATTACATGTGAACTCATATTCCAATAAGATAAAGGGATTCTAGGAACATTTTAAAGCCTTTAGAAACCCTTCTAAAGTCATTAAAAAGGCAAGCATCAAAGAAGTATCAAGAGAGAGAATAGAGAGCTTAAGGAGCACATGAGTGTTGAATGTAAGTGGTCAGAATGACAGGTTTTGAGAAACTAAGTAATTAGATCAGTTCGATGTGATAAGTGCAATATGTGTAATTTTGTAAGCTATTTAAAGTATTTTGTGTGAATTTTGGGACTTATGAAATGATTAATCTCTATTGATAAGTTAAGGAGAATTAAGTCTTGTAGCCGAAAGTGCTAAGAGGTAAGTATATTAGACTTTTCTTGAAATCACAATAAGCATAGTAATTGTCTATGTATGATTTTGTAAATGTGCTTAGAAATATATTTTGTTATGCCAAAGTATATTTGATATGAAATGTGAAAGAAATATGTTTATGAATGTGAGCATTAACATTGAGCATGGACATACATGTGTTTAAGAAAGTGAGCTTTCAAAATGAAATGTGTTTAATAAAGAAAGCTTTTGAAGTGGAAAATGTCCATGAGATACATTTTGTGTGTTTGAGGATACTTGAACTCACTATTTACTTAGTATGCATTTTATGGGATTTGTGGAGCCTTTATGTGTGGCTTTTCCTTCGGGATTGGTATATATTATGTGTTTCGTATGTAGGGAGGATCCTATTGGTACTTAAAGGAAGAGTGAGTTATCACATTCGTGTGGTGGCGTATTGGTGCATATGAGAGGACTCACCGATGATCAGGGTAAGGATTTGGCTTTTAACTTCAGGCATGAGCATTATATATGTGTAATTTAAAAACCTCACTTGTACTATTCCTCTCATACGGTATGTCACCTACAAGTGACATTTGGCTCATTATGTGATATGTAAGTTCTACTAAGTAGTAGTTGAGTGATGATATTCCTATTATATGTTTTGAAAGAATGTGTAAGTGCTTACATGACATGTGATTTTATAAGATTATGATTTTGATTTATCACAGCATATCATACGTATGCATTGTGTACATATATGTATTTGTATTTGATATATGAAAAACTAGTATGCTCACTGAGTTTTATACTCATTATAGTTTATGGTGATTTTAGGTAAATAAGGTACATGTGTGATTAGCAGATTTGGCAAGGCTTCTACTGTTCCTTGGGTTCCCTAAGTTGCTAGGTTGCTGAGTGTTTCATTTGGGGACACGTGGGATAAGATATTTGATTTGTCCCTATTGAATTAATACTTATGTATTATTTTATTGTGTGTGGTTGGATTTGGTTTAAGTTTCACCAAGTGTGGTTATTAGTTGATTTTAAGTAAGAATTTGTAATGAATATATTCTGGGCTTGCTACTGATGGCGTAGTAGAGTGTTAATCTCTGAGAAAACTCTGCGTATCTCCAGTTTAGTAATTGTCTCAGGCATAATTCAATTGTTATAATTCTAAAAGAAATTGAAATAAATGTTTAAATATTGTCAATAGAAGTTTATGTTTATATGTTAGGTTATAGGTTGATTTTAGTGTTGAACTTACTAACAACTTGCTAAGGATTCTTATGTTAAATTAAAGTTTGAAATTTTATGTAATATTATTTATGAGTGCACATACATTGAATGAATGTAAGTGATGTCGTGACAAACCAGACGTAGACCTAGAGAGTCTCACAATATGAAGTGTACTCGTTGCACAATAAGGTAGCAGATTGGATTGAATAATTATTTCGTGATCCATCGGATGTGCATTTGTCAAGACTAATTATTAAGTACATTATTTAATTAATTAACAATAGTTGTTAATCAATAGAATGTTGACAAGTGGCACAATTTGATCAATTAATTATTTTTATCTTAAATTTACCATTTAACCTTAGTAGTAAAAACAAGTAAGGTAAAAGTAATTATTCAAAAGTGTTTTGAATAAATATATTAAATATTATTAGATAATATTATATTAAGTGCTTTTATGGCAATTGACTATATGTTGACCATTCAAAATATTTAAATAATTTAAATGTTAGTTATTTAAATATTTGTTGGCTATTAAATTAAATAAATTATTAATTTATTAAAAAGATGTACCAACCATTAATTATAATAAAGCAGTTTGTTATTGGGTCATCAATTGTTTCCATTAAACATGATAATAGTAGATGCATTATGATGATGATGTTAAAAGAGCAAAATGAATTAATTAGTTCATTCATTTTGGCTATGACACATTCGGCAACTGTATGAAAGAGAGAGAAGCGTATTTTATTTTTTTAAAGAGTTGAGAAAACAAATGAACTCTTCCTTCTTCTTCTTCTTCACTTATGGAAGTCAATCATGCATCAAAGAAAATAGAGAAAGAAAGAATAGTTTTGCACAAGAGTTATTCGAAATATTTTTTTATAGAAATTATTTCTAAGTTTTATGTAAGAGTAGCATAAACACATTAATCATCTCTATTTTTTAAAAAACAATATTTGTATTCAAAGAGTTTGAATATATGTTGTTAGAAATTCTAAATTAAAGCTACCATTCTAACTTCATAATCCTATCAAATTGTTATGGACTAGAATTGTTCAAGAATACACTTCAAAGTGAGTTCTTCACTTGGATAGTTAGAGGATTTAAAGATTTTGTAAAACTACTTTCACTAGGTAAGTGTTTTTACATCTTGTTTTAACATAATTGTTCATCATATAAATTTTGTATAATAGTTGTACATAAGTATATATGTGATATATATATATTTAATTTATTAAATTGGGTTTATTTTGTTAACATGCTTCCTGCGTGTAGTAAAATTTTAAATTATATGTACATTCGTATATCACACACTCAACTTAATAATTTCTTACAAAAATACCAACATAAAACAAGAAATAAGTTCAAAATCTACCTTTCTCTAAATTTAACCTCTCAAATATAGTTTTTAGACTTCAAATCTTCCGAAATCACAACATAAACACTTAATCTATTACTTTTGAAGATAATATTTAAGTAGTTTAAAAAAAATAGTATTTAGGAGTGCTGAGAGAGTTTAAGGGTAATGTAGTCCAAAAATATTTTTTGTGGTTAATAAAGTTTAGGTTTTAAGTTGTTGGCTATCAAAGTTTCTTTATTTTAAAAATAGGCTATTTTGAGATTTTTCCCTCGAATAAATTGATAATGAGGAAAAAGGAGATAAGAGATGTAACAAATAGTAAAGAAGATCTACGGTGGCTATGCCCTAACTCCACTGGTACCCATGAAAATGCAAAGCTGAAATGTTCGGAGTTTAGGGAATACTTAAACACTCCAAGCATTTAACAAAATCCTCAAGCAAACTAAGCCAAATGTTGATTTTATTTGTAAAACAAAATTGAAGTGAATCAAATAAGATGAATAAAAAATCAATTAAATTTTAAATTTTGCTTAGTGATTGGTGTGCTATAATAGCTAAGCGCAAGTGCACGCTATCGTATCAAGTAATATAGAATTTTAAGTCCAGATATCGATCCCATAAGGACTATACGATTTAATTTTATAAATCAAGTACTAAAATTATACCTACTTCACTTTTATTCAGAAAATCAAAATGTGAAATTTAATTAACTAATCTATCTCTATCAATAAAACTAAATAAAAGCAAAGAGTATAATTCACAAATAAAGATAATTTAGGGTTTTGACTTGTCCCCTAATATTTTATTGGACTCATTAAGCTCTTAGTTAATCTCTTGATACCAATTGTTGGCCTAGACATTAATCTCATCACAAGCCTCTGTCGATGGCCAAGTGACTATATTACACATTCTAACAATCACCTATATGTCTAGGTAATCAAATCAGAATTTAATTCATTAAGATCAAGTTTAAATTATACCATACATGCTACCTAGGTATATGTCTATCCTAGATGGAACTCATAGTTGTTACCCTATAATCATGCAACAAACTATCCTAGGCTAAATACATGAATCCCTTTGTCAAGTTCATTATGGTTCCTCAATCATTTAAATATTGATCAGGTATAATGAAGCATTAAACCACAAGATAGAATGAATCAATAGATCATAGGTTTGAAAAGAAGCAAGAGTTACTTCAATCATTCCAAAAAAAGAAAGCTATCAGTCTAGCTTGAGGAAGTCCACCACATTCCCAACTGAATTGTTTAAAGCACACTTCAATAGTGAATCCTCTAATCTCATTAGTGTAATGAGATTATTTTAATGTGTATTAATTTCGTTGTGTTGCATATGTGATATGTTATTATTTAAATTATTTAAAATGCTCACATTCACCTGCAGCATAACGCATACGTACATAGCACCCAATAGTAACATTATAATTAAAAGGCGACTGAGTACGTTGCACCCTTATAATTAAGAGATCGCTAAATATGTTGCACCATCACATCAAAAAGATGATTAATCTTATCACATGATCATAACTCAAAGACGATAAGTCTTGTCATAAACACTTAAGTTCATAAAAAATAAAGAAAAAAGAAGATGACTAATTATGTCACACATTTAAAGTTAGAAGACAGATAATTATCTTGCACATTCCAAATATGATCAATCAAGTCGCACGATCAAAATCAAAAGACAACTAATTATGTCACATAATCAAAATCAAAAGACAATCAATCTTGTAACATAATCAAAACACAAAAGATGACTTAAACAAGTCTCATGACTACAAAAGCAATTAAATTAGTTGCAAAATGTCTAAGTAGGTTATACATTTATAACCAAAAGATGACTAAATATCTCACGCTATCAAAATATAAAGACGACTTAAAAAAGTCGCACAATTTAAAAGATAACTAAATAAGTTACACAATTTAAAAGATGATTAATCATATTATACACTCTTAAACAAAAAAGACACCTAGTCTTGTCGCATACTTATAACCAAAGTTGACTAATCATGTCGCGTATTCAGAGTAGAAAGATAAATAATTAGACCTTGCAATCAAATAAGTGGTTAAAATTAACTAAATACATAATTAAGAATGCGATATACATATTGTACATTTAAGAAAATGAATATTCATATAATTAAATCTAATTAAATAGTGACTAAGTAAGTCACATAAACAAAAAAAAGAAACAAGTACTCATATCATACGATAAAAAAAAGAGAGTGAAAAAATTACTATTCACTTACACTTATAATAAATATTAAATCTCAAATATAATAATTGACAAAAGAATGTTAAATTATATTTATCAAATACCAATATATATATATAAAATACATAAAATATGCTTAGAATGCATATCTTAAAAGAAAACATATATCTCTTTATAAATAAAAAAAAGAAAAGACAAAAATAAATTAAAGAGCTAGAAAAACCCTTTGAGTGTTTCTTAAAACAAAAAAAGAGGTTACATATATTATACATCTCAATAAACACCCCCAAAATGTGATATTCAACATACATCAAGTATATGCTTATTAGGATAAATATAAAGTCTTTTAATTGTAACACCTCCATTACCCGCCTCTCATCGAGACACAAGATCAGAGGATGATACGATAGCATCGAGTACAAATAATAATAAACAATTATTCAATCTTATTAAAAATACACTTAAATTTAAATTTTTTTTAAAATTAAATATTTATTGAGAAAAATTGGCAGAGTCTCCCTTAAAAATTGGACTTTACACTATCTGTGACAAAAAGAGACACTCTCAAATCTCAATATCAATTCTCAACCAATTTTTTTTTCCAACAAATATCGACAACTCATATTATAATTTAAATGCATCAAACTTTCACCAAATTATTTCAAATCCAATATATTATCAAAACAAATATTATATATCATTATAATTTTAAAGAAAACAGTTCTAAGGAAATACATACATACACGTACATATAATTAATGTCCATAATATAATATATAACAGTTTACAGACAAATAAAATATCTACCAAATATAATTATATGTATATAGAGGATGTGAGCGACTGTAGGTTATTGCAGAAAGATTCACTCTTCAGTCTTTAAGGATAGCAACTCTACTACCTGCGCATGGTAAATCCAACGCACTAAGCACAACGGCTTAGTGGGTGTACACAAAAGTTGAAACAGTATAATAATATTTTATTATCCTTATTACAAATAAACCATATATATAAATAATAAAAATTTTAATAATAACCAATGTCGCCATATAACAATAATAAATTAAAATTTATCAATTAATCAATTCATTAAACCAAAACATTATTCAATTTCTTATTTCAATTGATCAAAAAAAATATACACATATCATATTTATAATTTAATTTATTTATTTATTAAATATTTTAATAAATCACAATTAATCGAAATAGGCGCTCAAAATAAACACTGACATGATACTATGGATTGGCTAATGGGCTAACAAATATTAAATAGTGATCTGACATTAACCACTCGGTGACTACCCACCGAATCCAGAATAGATAACAAATTAGATACATAGAGTGGTGTCGTCAGACAAACAAACAATGCAGTACTGCTATAATACCCTATTGGCATACTAACTGTCAATCATCTCCTACCAATATTCAAGTTTACTTATAACGTCTCAATAATATTATTAGTACATTATTTTTTTTTAAAAAAATTTAATACAAATTTATTATTATTATTAGACTAAATTATTATACAAATTTACATTTACTCAATTTTTCTGATTATTCATATTTAGACACAAATATTTTTCTATTATTATAAATAGGCCCAAAGTTTTTTACTATTCACCTTTATGCCCAAATTTTTTCAAAATTTTATACATGAGCTCAAATGTTCCACAAATTTCCATATAGGTCTAGAATATTCAAAAATACCCAAATAAGTTTCAGATTTTTCAGATTTAACAATTCAACTCAAAAGTTTTCAATTTCCCACTTATAAGTTCAAATTTTCCAAAATTTTGTAATTAAGCCCAAATTTCTTCAAAAAGTCATATTTATGTTCTAATTCTATAATAATTCATATAAATGCCTAAAAATTTCAGATATTTATAAATTAGTCCATATTTTTCCAAAATTTTAATATAAGTCCTATTTTTTTCAAAATTCATATTTATGCCAAATTCTTTTTAATTTTGACCACTATTTAATATCCAATGTTCAAAACATATTTAATTCATTTAGAAATAATATAATTATTAATTCAATGCCATAGTTGAACACACTCATCCATCATATTATTAAATCACATAAATATACGCTAAATTCCCTAAAGTAAAAAAAATTAAGTTGCAACCTAAAGTGTACACCAACCTTATAAGTTTAATTCCTCCACTTGTGACTCACTTCTTCTCCTTCTCCTTCTCCTTCCCTTGATTATCCTCGGCCAAGCTTTCACCTTAATCTGTCAAAACACACAAATAATGAATAAAATTTTAATTTATCAAATTAAATGCACAAATGCCTAATTACATGGCTATTTCATTTATTAACCCTTAAAACTCCAAATCCATATTCAATAAAATTTTAGCATCAACTCACCTTAAATAACACATTCTAACTCAAAATTGATCCTTGAAACTTGATGAAGAGGGGTTTAATTAAGGGTTTAGGGGCTTAATTTGCTAAGGAAAGTATGTAAATTTGTTGAATTTAAAGGGGGATAAAGAAACTTGATGAAGAGGGGTTTAATTAAGAGTTTAAGGGCTTAATTTGCTAAGGGAAGTATGTAAATTTGTTGAATTTAAAGGGGGATAAAAGAAAATTTGAGAGAAAATGCAAAAAGGGGGGACGACCAAAAGGGTTTAGAATTGTCTAATTTTTCAATACTATTCCCCCTTTTATAGCCTTCATTTTTCTTTCTAAAAATACCCCCAACTAAACTCAAAATTACAAAAATGCTATTGGTTAGAAATGATGGCATTTGATTGGTCCAAAAATTCAAATAACTATTTACTAACTAAAGTAGTTAAAATTTAGTCAAAAACTAACTAATTCTATCACTTTTCAATTCATTTGGTGGCTAATTGCTATTGGTTCATGATTAAATGTTGAAAAAATATAAATAGTCAAGGTTTTAATTCTATGAATTCATTTCTACCATACCAACACTTTTTCAACCAATCAAATTCTTTCATTTTCTTTAACAAATAAATTTAATCCTAATAAATAAAAATTAATTCTAATAAAAAAATTTAATCTAATAAATAAATATTCCGGGGTGTTACACCAATACATCTCAATATATATCCAAAGTAGACCCTTATCGAGTTAAGAATAAAATCATCCAAATATATTCTAAAGGCATACCCTATAATATACCTCAAAAAAAACTAATAAGTACAACATAAAAAAAATGTCATAGAACACAATCATCAATCAAAGTAAATATTTACTCATTACGAGGAGTCTAAAACACTTAGAAGTAACAAAGTTTAAAATTAAAAAGTATAAAAAGAGAAAACAAATGAAAGATCTATGAAGATCAGTAAAAGCCAGTAGAATCCGCAAAGAAGACAAGTGCAAAGCACTGGTACCAGTCAGCCTTCCTACGAGAAAATTCTTCAACTGATAAGATTGAACCCTCTTCCTACCAGAGAGTTTATCATAGAACTATTACGACTCTAAAATATTTGATTTAAAAAATCTGTTATCTTTTCTCAACTCGCGACAGGCTCAGAATCTTTGACAATGAGATCAACGAGCTGACAAAATTATTAAATCTTCAACAGGCTCTTTGTCTTGTCCAATTAGCAATATTAACAAGAACAATAAGTAGCCCACTTCTACAACAAATTAGCAGTCGAACTCTCTGTCAAAATATTATTTTTCTCTAACAAAACATCCTTTTAATCAATGTTAAGTTGAATAAATATGAGTTTAGATTTAAACTCTACAACTTTCGCAACTTTCCACCTCTCTCCTTCAATCCACTGTCCTTTTATCGACAGTGAATTGGATAAGACATGAGTTGTGATTCAAGACAAAACACTACTAACTAGTTACCGAGAACTTAACGTTGTAAGAACGAAGAAGAAAAAGTTAAAAATGATGAACAAACTAATCATACCAAGACATACTTCAAGAAGCAAGATTATAACACTAGAACCCCAAATTACTGTACTAAGCCTATTTTACAATTTTATAAAATTAACTATTTAAAAGGAGAGATAAGTGTAAGAATCATAAAAATTATTTTTTTGTAAAAAGCCCATTAAGAAGCATTACTGTAAATTTTTTAACCTAAGAGCTCTCTCCTCACTATAAAAGGGACTCAAATGCATTAATAATATATTAAATGATTCTCTAAAAATTTACTCTCTCTCTAGCAATAAATTTTCTCTACCTTCTCTCTAGAAATCCTCAACTGAAACTTGAAATTAGGAAATCAAAGATCCCTAACCTCCATATAGGATATAGTTATCTTTTTATTAAAGTAATAAGGTTGCATTAGGAAATTTCAAAAGGTTATTAAAGATTTCAACAAATTATTTTATAAATTGCTATTGAATAGAAAACCTATGCCTATTTTAACAATTATATTTCAAATATGGTAGATTATGAAATAAACATTTTTAAAAAAAAATATTAAATATTTTTTAATAGTAATTTGTAATGAGTTTGATTTGATAGTTACTTATAATAAGTTTAATTAATATTTATAAATTTGAATATTGATACAAGTAATTACACATAAAAAATTATTAAATATTTTTATAGAGATATTATCATCAATACCCTTAAAGTATAGCTTAATTATAATAATACTCACAAGTTTGAAAAATCGACATTTGTGTCTAATTTTTTACCAAAATAGTCACGAATGATCAAACATCAATGGTTTGCTATTAAAATTAACAAATCCAAAAGTAATAATATCTTTTCACCTTTAAACATTTAAAATTCAAATAACAATAATATAATATAAAATTTTAAAAAAAAGTAATATAACCTGCCAAATGGTCGCTAGTCTAAGCAGCCATTTTTTGTTACTTGATTCAACGACCATTTGGCCGCTTGTACCAACGGCCAAAATGGCCGCCTGGGTCCAAAGGCCCTTTGGCCGCTTGCATTGGAGACTAAAATGGCCACCTGGGTTCGGTGGCCATAATGGCCGCCTGTTCCAACGGCCATTTGACAGCTTGCATCAACCGTCAAAATGGCCACCAGTCTAGTGGTCGTTGGAATAGAAGGCCAAATAGTTGCCTAAATATTTTTTATTTTTTTAAAACTTTTTTTATTATTTTTCTAATTTATTTTTTAAATATTTTATTTTATTATTTTATAAATATTATTTTTTTATTATTATTTTTTAGAACTTTTTAAAATTTTTTATTAATTTTCTAATTTAATTTAAAATATTTTTAAATATTTTATTTTATTTTTATTTTATTTTATTTTATATTTTATTTTATTTAAAAGTCAAACATTAAAATTTATATAAGTTAATTTTGTTAAACGTGTAAGATGCAAAATGATCATTTAACACTGATTATTAGAGAATATGTTAAACTTAACGAAATATTTTTAACGTTTAAGTATCAGTGCCTATTTTAATTAACAAAAATGACAAAAGGTTAATTTTTTAAACCTGTTGATGATGCTGTAATTAAGCTATACCTTAAAAGTATTGATAATAATATTTTTTTTTTAATGTAAATTATGAAATAGGTTACTTTTAACTATGTAAAAACAATTCTAAACCCTCTTTAAAAAAAAAAATAATAATTTCCGGTCCCAAGAGAACTTAAAACCTGAACTTTCTTTTTGTTAAAAAAATAGAAAGAATTACTTTTTAAAATATTACATAAATCTAATTCAAATTTTTTTAAAATTTAAGATAAGCAGGGTTTTAAGATCTCTGGTATCAAATTAAGAGGTTTTATTAGTTGAATCACCCCAAAACCCACTTCTTTAAAACTTGAAATTTAATTAACTCTGTTCTTGTATAAAAGGAGCACAATCCCCCCCTGCCTCACAGCTCTTGATTTATAAAACTAGCAGCCAGCTGAACTTCAGTAATTAAATTTCATTGATTGCAAACTATTAATTTACTTTGGATTTGCTACCAAGACAAAAACTAATTGTCTTTAGTCTTGAGCTGCTTTAGAATTACCCTGTTATGTTTATTGGTACTCTTACATGTATCTCTTATATAATTCCAATGGTTAAGATTGAAACTAATTGATCAAAATCTTGATGCTAAGATAATCAAAGCTGGTAAACCGGCAACCCACCTCGGTACGGTGACCATACTTTTGGCTTGTAATGCCTGGTTTTTCTCTTTTTTGATGGTGAGTTTTCAACAAGGTTCATGCAAAAGGACAATCTAATATGTCAACTGATCAGAGACACTTTTTGCATATAGAAAATAGTTCATGCAGTCCAAATCTCTTTGTTTTCAACGTTGAGATTGCAAGTGAGGATCCATAATTGATTGATAATGTTAAGCAATAGATAACATAATATATAGTGAGAGTTATAGAGTTTCTAATATCACAAGGCTTGAAAATGAATTTCAATGTTGTTTTCTTCTGTGAAGCATCTACAGATACAAGGATAAGTCCATCAACCGTTTTGACAAAAACCCATTAAACAAATGCCACCCATTGTTGGTCTAGATTCTAAACAATTGACCTGCATTATTGTTTTTGAACATATGGATTTGCTTTCTCGAGTTTTACCTTTAAAAAAAACAATAGAAAGGAAATAGGAGTTGTTAGGATTTCTTCTACTTGAAAATATGAGTAGAAAAAATGAAGAAAAGAAAACACAATTAAAGTATAAGATAAGGTTTCAGTAATTGTTTATGTTCATAATGAATTAAGATTTTAATCTCTTATATTAATGAATCAATCACAAAAAAAATTTAGTAAATTTTTTTCTCTCTTTTGGAATACAATTAAAACCTCTTAATTTAGTAATCTCTTTTTAATATTAATTCTCAAGTCAATATAAAATTTATATAGCACTTTAAACGTTCTTAATAAATTTTATTTCTACTTATATTTGAATTGTAATACAAATTCTATAAGAAGAGAAATTTGAAAATTATTTTAAATAGAAAATCACATTGACAACACGGCAAGACTAAAACCCAAGCATCCTTGTCGCGGTGCAACTCCCTTGGCATTGAGGTGAGCCGATTCTACCTACTTTGACAGAAACTTAATGCTGTGGTGAGCTTTGCATCTCGCCACGGTGGGTTTTCAAGTATATTGGTGCTACTATTCTTTTTTTTTTGCTGCAGTGCTGAAATATTATTTTACTTTATATCTTTTACTTATTTGTTTAAATAAAAAAATCAATTTTATATGATTTTAATTACCATTTCTCACATAAGTATTTTTCACTTGAATTATTAGACAAAGAGAGTATTTTTCAAAATTTTCGGGTTTTGAGTACTTGTATAATTTTTTTTCTTTTTTTACTTAGAAACAGTTTCTGTAAAAGTCTCTAGAAGAAAATTTAAAATATTCTATTCACACTTAATGCCAATGTATCTCATTTGATCTTCGTTGTTTTTTTTACTAGAAACATTCCCGAAAATTAAGGACAATTCTTAATCAAACTAATTTTTGTACTCTTTATTTGGCGCTCACAAATACTTCCAATGGCATGACTTCAATTAAACAACTGCCTACGTCTAACCCCAAGTATGATTCCGCTATAAATATCAAACTGTTCTACCATTTTCCATAAAAACTTTCTTCAATTTCAGCTTCAATTCCTCCAAAATTATCACAAACCCAGATGAATTCATCATCTTTATTACTGAAGCCTGATGTTACATTGTCCCTAACACTACCACCATGCTCAAGTCCACATAATCAGGGACTGATAAAGCCTGAAGAAAGGGGCATAAGGCTCATCCAACTCCTCTAACATGTGCCAAGCATGCATCCTCCGGCAACCTCCACCGCGCCGATGAGTGTCTCCGGCAAATATCGCAACTCTCCTCGGTGACTGGCGACTCCATGCAGAGGCTTGCGGCCCGTTATGCTTCGGCCCTCGCTATCCGTCTTGTCAAGCGTTGGCCCGGCCTCTATAAGGCCTTGAATCATCACCAACAGCCTAAACAAGAACCCAACAGGGCTCGTCCCCTCTTCTCCCAGGCCTTCCCATACCTCGGGATTTCCTACGCCATCATAGCGCGGACTTTGCTCCGCCTCATGGCCGTAGAATGTGTGATCCACATCGTAGATTTAGGCTCTTGTGACCAAAAATTTTGGATCCCAATTCTTCGGAGCTTCTCAACTTTGCCGAACGGGCCTCCGCATTTGAGAGTCACTTGTGTTAATAGCAACAAACATGTCTTAAATAAATTGGGCAAAAAGCTTGTGAAAGAGGCAGGAGCACTAGACATGCCATTTCAATTCAACCCCATCAATGTGAACTTAAGAGATTTAACTGTAGACATGTTTAAAGTTTGATCAGGAGAAGCATTGGCCTTGGTCTCAGTACTAAACCTTCATGTTATTAGCAGAAGACGATAGAGTTGATGCACATTTTGGGGCCAAAAAGAGTGATAGCATTAAAGAATGTAAGCAAATGAGCCAATTTTTTGCCATGGTAAGGTCAATTTCACCTAAGGTATTTTTCTTAGTAGAGCAAGAGGCTGACCATAATTTAAACCGTTTAGTGGATAGATTTGTTGAAGGATTGCATTATTATAGTGCAATCTTTGACTCAATAGATGTCACATATGGGTCTAAGAAAAGTGAGGAAAGGCTGATTTTAGAGGAAATGTTTGGGAGGGAAATTGAAAATATTGTGGCAAATGAAGGACTAGAGAGAAAGGAGAGGCATGAGAGATATGCTAGGTGGATGGTTCGGTTTGGTTGGGCCGGGTTCAAGCCGGTGCGGATGTGGGTTGACCCGATGGAGGATGCCAAGCAAATGGTGAAGGCTTATGGGAGAGATGGGTATAAGATTGTAAATGAGAGGGCAAGTTTGATGATTTGTTGGTATGATAGACCACTTTATGCCGTTTCTGCGTGGAGATAGTAATCTATGTTTTCTTTTAATTAACTTTTTTGCATTCTTTTTTGTATTATTATTATTATTAGCAAATAATTTGTGAAGTGAAGCAATCATTCCTTTGATGAACCCCTTCTTTTTATTAGTTTATTACCCAAAAAAAAAATCCTAAGTAACAATATCTTTTTTCTTTCTCGAAATGTACTCCAATCATTTTGATTTTTGTGATCATGTCATACAAAGAGCGAGCTCATAATCCACATGAGTCTCAATGTTATGCTTTTTGGTCATATTGATAAGGCAATTAGAGGATGGATCAAAGAAAAATTATATTTGTAAAAGACATTATATTTAATTGATAAAATTAAATGTATCTAATTGTTAGGATTAGTCATATTTACGGATATATGTGGTCTAATGATAAAAAATTTGCTGTTACTTTTCTTTTTACAAATTTATAAAAGGTTCAATTTTTTACTTAGCCATTATATAAACAGAAATTTTATCAGGATAAACTGACTAGAGCCCAAATTTTTTATGACATTAATCTCACGACACTAGTGAAATTGATCATTATGGTAAGAAAGATGAATGCACTTTTTTATTATTTTTATTATAATTGTTGTTTTAAAAAAGTATGGTTAGATTTCAAGATTTAGGGAAAGAGACACAAATACTTTTATATATATTTTTGAGATCATAATTTTTTAAATACTATATATTAACCCTTATTTAATAATGGTTTATATTAATTTAAATTAAAAAAAATACCCTATTAACATTTAAATTACTCACACTTATAAATGGCATATGGTGCATTCTTATCCTTTTATCCTATTTTTTAATTATTAAATTATTTATAAGTTACCAGTTAACTCCTTCTCTTATTGGTCAATATCTTTAATCAACGGTTAACATTATTGGTCAATAATAAATTATCAGAGCTTAATCATACTCACTAGAGATGCCATTGAGTTTTAATTTTCGTGATCTACACAATTATAGGATCTATTTCACTATAGGAACAACAAGAGGGGGAAATAAATAAAAATATGATGTGACCTTCTAACGCCAAAACGTTATGATGCAATATTATTTAAATCCAACAGATCATTATATAGTGATTTGAGATACAGTGTTGGTGCACCATAATACATTCTCGTTTAAAAGTTGTTATACATTGAGTGCTATTATGCTTTATTTATTCTTTCATCTTTTGCAACTCTTTTATTAAAATTAACACTTTTATAGCGTAGATCATGAAATTTAGAATCGAAGAATGTTCTAATGAATTAATTGGTATCGGTGCTATTGCTATCAACCATCATCGATTGCATTGATTGGTAGACAGTTGTGTTGATAGTCAACGATGATGGTGACCGATTATGACAGTATATATTTTTTAATTTAATTATTTTTAAAATTTTTAATTAAATTATTTATTTTTTAGTTCAATTGATTACTTTACTTTTCTAACCATTTAAACAAAATATAATATATTACCTAAATAAAAATCTATATATATGTCTTTTTTAAAATTATGAAAATATTTGTATATTTTTCTAAAAACCAACCATCCTTTTTCTTTTTCTTTTTTTATTTAAAGAAAAAGCACTTTATTCCAATTGATATCACACCATTGGACAAGGTTTTTAGGTTATTGCATCTTGAGGGAGCTAACAAAAGTTAATACATTTACAAAATACTTTTCATCTTAGTTAAAAGTAACACTTGTTTTTCTATGTTAGATTAATAGGGGTGGGCATTGGTTCAGTTCAATCGAAAATTGAATCGAATCAAATTGAATTGAATTTTTTCGTTCAATGTAGTTCATTTTAGAATTCAATTTTATTTATTTAGAATCGATCAGTTTGGTTTCAATTATGTACAAAGAGAAAAAAAAAACACTAAATTTTTTTAAAAAATTCAAAAACTAAATCGAATTAGTTCACGGTGGATCATCATTAACTATAGCCTTTGGCAGAACTTATTTACAATATGTGGGTTGCCTTATAGAGCTACATTAATTTTAACGTGAACTTCAAGTAGATCTTGATATTAAAAGATTATGTTTAATCCCCTTGTTGAAGCGAAAGTACACTAAGCAATATAACTTAGAATAAGTAATTAAGAAATTAAAAAGAGAAAGGTAGAAGGAGAACACAAGAATTTACGTGGTTCGGCAATTTGCTTATGTTCACGGTGGATCAAGATTACACACTTTTATTATTGAATCTTAAGGCAATCACAAAGTATGCCTATTACAATAAAGGCTCACAAAGTAATCACTCTCTCTTGAAACCAATGGATTTTCTCTCACTAAGAATCACAAAATATATTTGATCACAAAGATTTTACTCTAATCATTAAGATTTTACTCTAATCACTAAGATTTCACAAAGATCACTAAGGGTTATGTTTACAAACTAATAAAGAGCTTTTATATAGGCTTTAGGATGACCTAGGTTTATCCTAAATGTGTGAAAGTCGTATTAGAGTGTTCTGGAATAAGTGGGAGTCGAAATAGGCCGAATCAAATTAGGAAACACCTTACCGCGCTAGGCGCAGTAGCGCCTAGCTCTTGGCATTGTGGCACTAGGCATTCCCACTTAAGCGCTACGGCACTGTGCACCTAGCGTTGCAGCACCCAGGTGCTATTTTAGGCGCTGCGACACTACACCTAGGCATCGCTAGTTGTGTCTTTCACCTCATTTCGCGTCTGTCTTCGATCCTCGTGTACCTAACGCACTTGGCTTGCTCTCCAAATTATATCCCGGTGATTTTTAATCAACTTTCTCATAAATCTCCTCATTGATTTAAAATCATTCACAAAGTAACTCGATCTCTCATCTTTGCATCTTCAGTAACTCTCACAAAGTAGTGACTTCGATTAAGTCCTTGCATAGGATGAACTTAACCGAGAGCAGTGGCTTAGTTAACATGTCAACAGGTTTTTAGACGACGCTATCTTCGTTAGACTAACTTCACAACTTTGGACAATCTCTCAAATGTAATGGAGCCAGATATTAATGTGTTTAGATCTCTCGTGGAACACTTGATGCTTGCTTAGGTGTATGGCACTCTGGCTGTCACAATATACAGCAGTGTTCACATCTTCAGTAGTCATTACCTCCGCGCATATGCCTTTCAATCATATAGCTTCACCAACAGCTATGTACTCTGCCTCTATGGTAGATAGTGCAACTACATGTTGTAGAACTGATCTCCAACACACACTATACCCAAACAATGTGAATACGAAACCCGTCAACGATCTTCTTTTATCTAGATCACCTGCGTAATTTGAGTTTACGTATCCTCTTACTATTACATTGCTGTCTTCATCCCTTTTATATATCTGATAAGGGCAAAATTGTCATATATTTTCTCATATTTTTATTATTGATATTTTATTATTTTATGAGAATAAATGGCTATTTATATGCTTTATTGTTATTTATAGGGACTTGAACGAAAATTAAAGAAAGAATGCAAAATGAGCAAAAACATGGACTAAAATGTAAAGTTTTCAAAATATGAGTCCAGCGCCCTCGCGCCACAACTATTGTCGCCCCAGCGCTAGAATAGTGATCGAAATAAGAAATACGACCTGTTGAAGTCGCATCTAGCGCCCCAGAGCCAGACAGTCATCGCCCCAACTACGAGACAGCGCCCCAGCGCTATCATCTCACCGCTCCAGCGATGAAGCCGTTTTCATGCAGCGCCCCAGCGACAGAAGCATAGCGCGCCAGCGGTAGCGCGAATCCTAGTGCTACTAGAATTGAGTTTTTCAAGTTCAAATTAAACCCTATAAAAGGCCACTCAACCCCAGACGTAAGGGAGACGAGAGAAGAACCTAGAGCAAGAAAAAGAGAACTTAGAGCAGTTCAAGAGCACCAAGAATCCAGAGCAACATCAATCAAGAACAATTCGACGTCTATATCGGTTTGCTAATAATTGTATCATGTTTTATTTTTATTTTTATTGCTGTGATTCTCTTGTAGCTATGAACTAATTTATTTTCTAGGGTTAATATTTGAACTCAATATGTGCGCTTAAATTGCCATATCTTTTTAATATTTAATAAACTTAGTCTTTTATTATTTAAATTACTTGTGTTTAATGCTTCAATATATCTGGCCACTATATGGTGAATGAGTTAGTAATATTATTGATAAACTCGGAAGAGGAATCATAATATTTAGACCTAAGTAATTTGATGCATGATTGTAGAGTAATATTCAATATTACATATGCAAGTTTCAGCTTAGGATAGGAATATACCTAGTTGGCATGTATGATCAATAAGATCTAATCTTAATGAACCTCAGTTTATTACAAGTACCATAGGAATATAGGTATTTGGTAAATTAGGGTATACTTGCATGACCTTGGAAGAGGCTTGTGAATACATTAGCGTCTTGATCAATAATAAAGACTAAGTGAGTTAAATATTAGAGGATTAATCATTAAAAAACATATTGAGGGATAATATTAATTCTAGATTTTCTCTACGTTGCTATCATTTAAATCTCATTGCATTGTGTTTTGCTTTTATATTTCTTACATTCATTCTTAGATTTTTATTTATCTGAATAGTTATTAGGAAGACATAATTTTAGTAATTGGTTAAAAAGAAAACATTATCTCTGTGGGTTCGACATCCGACTAATTAGTCCCTTTATTACTTGCATACGATAGTGTATACTTGCACTGAATTTTATGATATAGAAATATCGCATCAATATCAATCCGTAATTCGACGTCCCATTGAGATATCTCAAAATCCACTTCACTGTAAACTAGTGATCCTTACTTGGATTTGTCATGTATCTACTCACCATACTCACAGCTTGTGCTATGTCTAGTCTTGTGCAAATTATTGCATACATGATGCTCCCCCACAGTGCTTGTATATGGTATTTTACTTATTTGCAGTTTCTCTTCTTCAGATGTCAGCGATTGTGCTGCTAAAAGTTTTAAATGCATGACCAAAAGAGTAGAGATAACATTTGCGTTGGTCATACCAAACTTCTCTAGAATTTTGAGTATATATCGTTGTTGAGACAAGAAGACAACACCTATTCTTTCTCTCATAATATCTATACCTAATATTCTATTCGATGCTCCCAAATCCTTCATCTCAAACTCGTCACTCAACTGCTTCTTGAGTTTTTGTATTTCTTCTATATTCTTGCATGCGATCAACATATCATCGACGTATAGAAGCAAATACATCATTCCACAACTTATGTTCTTAAAGTACACGCATCCGTCATACTTGCTCCTACTAAAGCCACAAGCCATCATAAACTCATCAAATCTCCTATACCACTGTCTAAGTGATTACTTTAACCCGTATAATGACTTCTTTAGCAAACAAGCATGATCTTCTTTTTCGGCCTCCTCGAACCCCTGCGGTTGTGCCATGTATATCATTTCTTCAAGCTCTCCATGTAGAAAATCTGTCTTTACATCCATCTGGTCTAGATATAAATTAAAGTTTGCACACATGGCTAACAAAATCCTAATGGATGTGTACTTGATGATTGGAGAGAATATCTCATGAAAGTCAACTCTCTCTCTCTCTGAGTAAAACCTTGTACAACTAACCTAGCCTTGAATCTTGTAGGCTCTATCCCTGGTATCCCCTCCTTCACCTTATACACCCACTTGCACCCAACTAGTTTCTTTTGAGGTCTCTCCACCAACTTTCAGGTATTGTTCTTCCTAAGAGAACTGATCTCTTCTTCCATGGCCTGTTACCATTATTTCTTGTTTTTACTCTTCATAGCCTCACCATATGTTCTAGACTCATCATACTCAAGAGTGTAAGTAGAATTAAAAGCATAAGTAATTAAATCTTCTAGTGCATACCTGATTGGTGGGTTAATTATTCTCTTTAACCTATCTCTGGCTAGTTGGTACTCTTTAAGTTCCATCTCAAGAGTCCTAGTCTTTCCTGGGGTAGACTTGGAGGAACTCATCGGCGTTATTGGTTTATCTTTAAGGATCTCATTATTGAAGTGCTGATCTGAGGGTATATCAGATCTATTCTCAGGCTCCACTTCAACTTCTATTGACTTGGGTACTGAGTTTTCCTTGGACATAGGTTCTTCTTTCTTATCCATTTTAGAGGCTTTCAGTATTGACTTCTCATCGAACGTCATATTACGACTTATGATACTTCTTGATGGTGTCAAGTTTTTCTATCACACCTTATATCCTTTCACTCCTTTGAGATACCCTATGAATACCTCTTTGATAGCTCTAAGTTCCAACTTCCCCTCCTTAACATGTATAAAGACAAGCAACCAAACATTCTGAGGTGGTCATACTTAGGAGGATTGTTAGACCATTTCTCTTCTAGCATCTTGAAGTCAATTGCTGAAGAGGGACTTATATTAATTAAATAAGTTACAGTCACTACAGCTTCTCCCCAAAATGTCTTGGACATCTTTACATTGGTAAGCATGCATCTAACCCTTTCAAATAAGGTCCTATTCATCCTCTCAGTTATGACATTCTGTTGTGGTGTTGATCTTATGTTCTATACTTTATAATCTTATACTTGGCACAAAACCCATCAAACTTTCTATTACAAAACTTGAGGCCATTGTCAATTCTCAGCCTTTTTACCATTTTACCAATCTAATTCTCAATAAGAGTCTTCCAAGTCTTGAACGCATCAAACGTTTGATCCTTGTTCTTCAACACATAGACCCACAGCTTCCTTGAATAGTCATCAATCAAATTGAGAAAATATTTGGCACCACCACGAGTAGCTGTCTGAGCTGGTCCCCCAAGATCAGAGTGTATGTAATCAAAACCTCCCTTAGTCTTGTGCTCGTCGGTACTAAACCTCACCCTATATGTTTTCTCAAGCACACAATACTCACAAAACTTTAATGGCTGAAACTTATCCTTACCAAATACCTTTTGATTAAATAACTTCTTCAGGTTTCTTTCGCCTATGTGTACCAATCTAAGATGTCACAATTTAGTTTGCATATTCTCATTATCTATAGAGAATAATGCAAAATCACTCACAACTTCACCCCTTAAGTACATAAACACCTTTGTGCTTCTCTCCTCTCATTACTACTATGGAACCCTTGAATACTCTCAAAATCCCTCTGTCGATCCTGATGGAACACTCATTCTGGTCTAAAGTCTCTAGTGAGATCAAGTTCCTCTTGAAGTCAAGAATATACCTAACATCTGTCAACACTCTCACTCGCCCATCATACAATCTAAGTTTAATAATATCAATTCCCATTATCTAACACGCAATATCATTATCCATTAATACCTTACCACCACTAATGGGCTGGAAATTTATAAACCGAGACTTGTGCGGGCACATGTGAAATGTACAACCAGAATTAAGAATCCATTGTTTAGCATTCTTACCATCAGTAGTGATGAGTATCTCTGCGCTGTCATAGCTATCATTATAGGCAAGCGTATTATCCGTTTTCTTCTCTGGACAGTCCTTTATAAAGTGCCCCTCTTTCTTGCAGCAATAACACTTCTTAGAAGTCTTGGACTTCGATTTTGTGCCATTTTTCCTTTCATCTCTATATGAAAGCTTTCCTCTTACAGATAGACTTTTTATATTGCCCTCGATCTACTTTCCTAATAATTTTGAGTTTAATGATGATTTCACATCGCTCATCGTTAAACTCTCTCTATTGTAGAGTAACGTATCAACAAAGCTCTTATAACTCATGAGGAGTGAACTCAGTAAGATAATTTCTCTATCTTCATCTTCTATCTTGATGTTGATTGACTCAAGATCAAGAATGATCTTATTGAATGCGTTTATATGATCTTTCATCGGCGTCCCCTCTAACATAGACAGCTGATACAGCTTCTTCTTTATATGCAATCTGTTGGTAAATGATTTTCACATATAAAAGGAGTCAAACTTTTTTCAAAGATCAATCGTCGTCGTCTTACTTGTTACTTCCCTCAGTACATCATCGTACAATGATAGAACGATTGTGCTATGAGCTCTTTCTTGAATGTCCATTCTTTCTGCTTCAGCCTTAAATGACTTCGACTTCTTCTCTTCTTTACTAAAGGGAGCTGCAGTCTCCTCTAATGTCGAGTCTAATCGTTGACTCACTAATGATGCCTTAACCTTAATCTTTCACGGATTGAAGTTATTCGTACCATTGAATTTCTCTACCTCATACTTGAATATGGCTATGTCTGCTTAAAACTAAGCTCTGATACCAATTTGTTGAAGCGAAAGCACACAAACAAGCAATATAAAGTAGAACAAGTAATAAAAAAACTATAAAAAAAAAGGTAGAAGGAGAACACACATAATTTACATGGTTCGATAACTTGCCTACGTCCATGGTAGATCAAGATCACACACTCTTATTATTGAATCTCAAGGCACTCACGAAGTATACATTTTACACAAAAAAAGGCTCACAAAGTAATCACTCTCTCTTGAAACCAAGGAGTTTTCTCTCACTAAGAATCACAAAGTATGTTTGATCACAAACATCTCACTCTAATCACTAAGATTTCATAAAGATCACTAAGAGTTATGTTTACAAGAAAATAGAAAGCCTTTATATAGGCTTTATGACAACCTAAGTTTACGCTAAATGTATGGGAGTTGTATTAGGGAGTCCTGGAATAAGTGAGAGTCGAAATAGGCTTAATCAAATTAGGAAACACCTTCTTGCGCTGGGGGTTACAACGCCCAGCTCCTGGAGCCGCGGTGCTGAGTATTCCCGCCTGAGCGCCGCGATGATGAGCACTTGGCCCTGCAGCGCCCAGGTGCTATTTTGGGAGCCACGGCTCCAAGTTTGCTTCCTTTCGTGTCCGTCTTCGATCCTCACATACCCAATGCACTTAGCTTGCTCTCTAAATCATATCCTGATGATTTTTAATCAACTTTTTCATACACTTAAAGGATTGATAAAGGTTTTCATTAATGCTAAGTTGATGAAATATTGGTTTCCATATTCAAAAATGCCCAAAATGGGTCAAGATTAGCCTTTAGTTAGTGACATGGTCGCTAATAGCCAAAGTCTACTTGTGTTCACTTCAAATAAATCCAAAGAAGCAAGTGAAGGAATTGTATATCCATGGAACTACATGGTTGAAAATCAGTGTAAGCAAACCACTAAACCATGTTATTTATTCTTATAGATTTTCTTAGAGGTTAAGATTATTGCACTTCTCTCTATTATGATAAAAATCAAGAAAACCCGAAAAATCTTTAAATCCTTTAAAAATCGAAACCCTTCTCTATGAGAGGTTTTTGACGAATGTTAAGAAATATTTGGCAATTTCAGAAACCCAATTTAGAGTTTTGGACAAATTTCGAAAACTTTAGAAGGTTTATCTGATTTTTCAATTAAAGATCAATGATAGTAACCTTTTTTTTTCTTTTTTCAATTTTTATCATATATTATAGTATTATAGAATTTCTTTCTTTTTTTCTTTAATGTGAATGTAAATTTTTGTAGATGGGAATGGTGGAATGCACGATGGAAGTTGCCTTAAGAGGGTTGAATCATCTACCCTTAATGACACTAGTAAATCTTTAATATTAATGAATTATTTTGAGTTTGTTCCCATCGAGCAAACCACGTGTACATAACTCAACAAAACGTATTAACATGCTCAAGACATGCCATGGTGCTGTTGGAAATCGTGGGCTAATTTTGTTGCTGTTGATTTTTACAAGGTATAATTAATAGCAATTTGTTCCCTTAATTCCCCTCGTTAGTGAAAATTGAATAATATATATCGAAGCTAATTAACTTGGTTGATAATGCAGAGGAGTGAAGGAGGAGGATCATTTGAAGTTGTCGATACTCTGAATGGGAAGCTATTTTGTGGGTGTGACGATGTTCATGCTTCTGTGGCAGCTTTAAATCCTTAAATTTTAATTAGCCCTTTTCTAGCCCACAAGTTAATTGGTTTGGGCTTCACTGGCTGGCCCATCATATGTTGGGCTAAGCCCAAGTATCAAGGGCCAATAATAGCCCAATTCAAAATAAAAAGTCAAGCATGCACCAATAGTTTGGTCATCAATTGTACCATTTTCTGAGGTTGTATTTTTTTGCATTGCAGCCTAGATCAACTTCAAAGCCCGCACTCAATAAGATTGAGCCCTTCAGGATAAAAATAAAATTAGGAAGTGGGCCATCATACATTTTGAGAAGTATTATTTGGGATAAATAGGTTCTTGAGAAAAGAACAAGATGGAGAGTTGATTAACTTTTAAACCAATTTTCGATAAAACCTCAATTTGACAGTATAAGTTTCTGATCTTATCACAACTGAAAAAAAAATTGGGATGTGACCACCATTTAATTAGAATTTCAATCAAGAAGATGCACAATGATCCTAAAAAATTCCCATCCCAAGAGGAAACATCCAAGACCAAATCCTATGGCACTATGACAGAAATGGGAACTTCTCAATTAAAAACGGATACCTGGTGGCTCTTATCTCTAAATATCCCAACTCGCCACTATTTCCTCAAGCTCTGCTAACTGGTAGAAATTAATCTGGATTTTGGAAACTCCTGCAAAAACAAAAATATTTCTCTGAAGAGCTATCAAGGATCTACTACCAACTAAAATGAATTTATCTAAAAGAAAGATCATTGATGATCCATTTTGTCCAAGATGCAAAAACCAAATTGAAGATGTCTTTTATTCCCCTTGTGGCTGCAAAATGGCAACTAAAAGATAGGGAAAAAAAACCAAATTCTACCATTTGATGCAAGAGGCCACTTTAATTTCCATTGCTTTAATAAAAGACCTTGCAGAAAAGCTCCCATGAGAAAATTTTGAACAAACACTAATAATCATGTGGCTAATTTGGCATTCTAGAAACCAAACTCTATCATCTAGCAAAACCCCAGACCTAACCCTACTAAGGTCTAGAGCTGAAGCAATTCTGGAGGCTTACTAGTAAGCATTAGTTACTCAAGTTTCACTTCACACCAAAACCTCAACCTCCTCAACTTGGAGCTCACCTATGCCTGAATATTTCAAAGCAAATGTTGATGCTGCCCTCAACACCTCTCAGGATAAAGCTGGTATTGGAATAATCATCAGAAACCACTCAAGAGAAAATAATGGCGTCAACATCCATCCCAAGCCCATTTTTTGTTGATGCCGAATATATGGAAGCTGAGGTTATCTTATCTGGCATTCTTCTTGATTGTGACACGGGTCTCCTCTCATTCCAAATAGAATCTGATTGCAAAAATGTTGTTTGTCTAATCAAGGAAAAGCCATCAATAAGATCAGATTTAGGCTGTTTAATTTCTAAAATTTTATATTTAGCTGAAGATATTGGTAGGATTGACTTTATTTTCTCTCCAAGAGAATGTAACGTTGCTGCCCATACTTTATCCAAATTGGCTCTAAATTGTAACGATCCAAAATTGTGGTTGGAAGAAGCTCCCGAAGAGATCTTCCCTTACCTGTAACTTTTGTGTTTCTTTAATAAAAATTTCCTTTGTTCAAAAAAAAAAATTCCAGCCTTTCTTCATCTTATTTTGGTAAAGTGTAAAAGGTACTATAAAAATTAAAATATATAAAGTTAGATTAATGGAGCTTAGTTACTCAGCCAAGACAAGAAAGAACAATAAGTTACTTTAAAAACCTTGTTTCTTTCTTTTAAGCTAATGTATTATCATATCTTTCAATAATCACTACTTTTTTTTTAATCATAATTTCACTTAAAATTAGGTTATTAGATTTGCAACCCCAATGGAAATTATTTTATTTTTATGCTAGTAATATCACAAAAAGTTTTTAGATGAACTATATGATCCCTACTATCTCATTGTGCCCAAACCATTTTAATCAATATTTAGAAATGCTGAAAAAAGAATTGGGAATATTTCTTCAATGAGCTGGAATTGCCTTTGTATAACCAACAAAACCATTTCTTTGTTGGATAAAGGGAAATTAAAGTATATTTTGATAGTAGAAAACTAGTTAAAATGCTTTAATTATCAACATTAATTAATTCATGTAATGTAAAAATCTTGAGTTGTTAGATAAACATTTAACATTAATATTTGAAAGCAAGTCTAATGTTTGCACACGAGGGCTGCCAAAAGGGCTGCAAGGTGTTATGGACTATTTTTCGAACCCGCAAGGCCTTAGACACTTTTCAAGTACTAAGTAGCCTATAAAACTAATTACCCAAAAAAAGAGATGAAGAAGAAGCACATCAAGTGTTTGAAAAAAATACTTTTATATATTATTATTAAAGATAGATTACAAAGCTATAGAAATACAACTCTTGAGTGTTTGGAGGATAGTTTACTCAAATGAGAACTCCATCTATTTATAGCTAAAGTTATATACAATGGACGACTATGATTCATCTAATCTAACGGTTCACATCTAAATAAGAGAATATACAAAGGAATATTTTAAAAATTATCACCTACCACAAGAATATCTCAAGAAATATATCATCTCTAAAATATTATCTCATCTACCACACATATGTGGCCTTAACCTAAGTCAATTAGGTCTTCTAAAAATTTTAGTCCATGTAACACACAATGGGCTAAATACCCTCTTGGTGGTCTTATCGCACGCCAAATGTTCAAATAATTACTTAAAAATATTTGAGACGTGATATTAATTAATTCGTGTAATGTAAAAACTTTGAGTTGTTAGATAAATATTTAACATTAATATTTGAAAGCAAGTCTAATGTTTGCACATGGGAGCTGCGATAAAGGTTACAATGCCATGCCTCAATCTCAAAAATATATATATTTTAAAAATATTTTTATTATTTCATTTCTTTCAATTTTTTATATTAATATTAAAATTTTTATATAATTTAATTTTAATTTTAACATTTAATTTCTCAAGCTTTAAATTCTAATTTTGTCTATTTGATTATGACAAATATTAAAGATTAATTAAAATTTTTATTAAAATTTAGAGAATTAGAAAAACATAATTTGTAAACCACTAATTTGATCTTCATAATTTCTCATATGGTACTAAGAAACCTTCTTTCATTGAATCAAACTTTAAATCCAAATTGCACTTCTGATATTTAATTTTTAAATGGAGTTATGCTTTTTACCAAAACAATCATCCCTTAAATTATTTGTCCTTCGCACCTAATGACCCGACCCGAGCCTGATATTTTGATCCACCCAATCAGCAACTAGTCAGCTCACTTTAGCCCAAAATAACCAGTAATTTCTAATGTGCACAGGGATTAAAATTTAGGGTTTAACAGAAGTCTCAAATCTGTCAGAAAATGGTAAATTATTGTGTCCCACAAAGAGTAGGGTTTCAACATTAAAGCTGTGTATATAAATACTTACAATTCCCGAGTCATATGAACTTGTTGCTTCCAGTTACAGTTACCAGAGCTCTGAAACTTGAAATTTGAAAAAAGAATCTTTCAGTGACAAGAAGCAAACCAAGGAAGGGCTTTTCTTCTTCTTCTTCTTTCAATCTGTATCTTCAGTTATCAATCAGCATATAAGAGAAACAAGAGAGGAAAAGGAAGAGACCCAGAAGCTGAAAGTGCATGAAAAAGAGGAAATAAAGGTGCCAATAACGATGGAGGATCTCAATGAATATACTATTATTAAGGAAGGAGAAGCTGAGATTCTTATGCACGCTAAGAATGAAGTCTTTTATAATAAAACCCAGGTGCCGAAATCTTTCCTTTTAGTCTTTTGATTGAAATAATGGATTTTGTGGTAATATTTTTCTGGTGGGCTTGTGCTTAATGTTGTTTCCTTGTAGTTTGGGATTTGGATTTTATAGAGTTCTCCAAATTTGATTGTTTATTGGGGAAGTCCCTGAAAGGGGACTTTGAGTGGAAACTATTGATGGGTGAGTGCCCAAAGTATTATTTTTTAAATGAGTTGTTGGAGGGTCATTGCTGTAAGTTGGAATTGAAGAGCTGGGTTATTTGGTTCCTAAAAAAGTTTCAGAAAAAAAATCGAGAAACCAAAGTTTAGAATCCTTGAGCTATGGATTTTGGTTTTGAGCCTGTGGCAATTTTTTCAGAAGTTCACATTTTTGCACTTTATGTTGGATGATCTTATGTATTAAGAAAGTGGTTTTGTTGTATGGAGATTTGATTCTCTTATGTTTGTTTTTTCTGTCCCATTATAGCAATTGAAAGATGGTCTGGTTAAATGTTAGTTTGTTTCTTCTTTTGATAATTCCTCATTTGAAAGCTAACCGGGAGGGAATAAATTCACATTGGCAGAAGCTACTCTTATCTGTGCTCTGTTTGAAATAGGAAACTTTCTGAAACTATGTGGAGGAGATTCATTTGTCAATTCTTCATGTTAGTTCATCAAAACAATGACTGAAATCACATTATATTTTTTCATAACAAAAGATATACAGTTACATCACTCTTCTCATCCTTCATATATCTTGTCATAGTTCGCATTGGTAACCAATGGCCTCAGCTAGTCATGGCTCACGAGATTACAGTTCAATTTTTTTTTGAAATTGTAATAATTTTATTGCAAAAATTTTTACTGCTTAGAATGTTAACTTGGGAGTTTGTGGTTCTTATCGTTGCGTTATAATTAGCATGATTCCTCTTTGATTTCTATTTGAAACAAGTATCTCTTCTTTGTTAATGATATTAGGTCACTTATCTACAGGAGTGAAACATCCCACTGTTTGTTTCAAACCATAGACAAGAATTCGCTCTATGGGTGACTGTTGATTCTGTATTTTAACTGTTTGTTACTTTCATTTCTATTCAGGTTAACAACAGGGACATGTCAATCGCTGTCCTGAGGACATATATATCTAAAAGAAAGCTGGAACATGAAGTAAAGTTTTGCAAAAGAACAACACACACACCGAAGGTGTCCAAGAAGGATCCTGTGGAAGAAGCTCCTGATGGGTCTGTTGTTGATCATGAAAGCTCAAATGGAGAGGTTGAGAGGCCTGAAGAGATTTCTCAAGATGAACCATGTGGTGAATCAGAAGAACCTGTCAAGGGTACAGAGAGAAAAGTTCTAGGGGAACTTAAGCCACCAAGAGTTCTTGAGGTTTTTCTACACTCATCACCTGATATTCTTTTATTTATTTGATCCAATGTGCAATATTTATTACTAATTAAAACTTCTTGATTGCCGTTTTTGAGTTCACAGGCCTTGTCAGCTTCTGGATTGAGAGCCCTAAGATATGCACGTGAAGTTGAGGGAATCGGGCAAGTTGTGGCCTTAGACAATGATAAAGGTGGCTATCAATAGAGCATATGATATGTCAAATGTGATTTTGTGTTGCTTCTTGTTTACTTTGTCTGTGAGAATGACAAGGGAATTTTGCCATCTCAGACTAGAATATTGCCTATGATACCAGAGATTTTCATCCAATATGCGATCACGGTTTTGTTATATTATATGTTATGGTTGCTAGATATTTGTGATTAAAGTACATGTTACATCTGAATATTTGTTCTGCTATATGCATTTTGCAGTGTCTGTTGAAGCTTGCAAAAGAAATATAAAGTTCAATGGTTCGGTGGCCTGTTCAAAAGTAGAGTCACATCTTGCTGATGCGCGTGTATTTATGCTCACCCACCCAAAAGAATTTGATGTGGTATGTGTTTGCTTTTTCCTATACAAAAATTTTTAATGCATTTTAGAGGCATTTATTTGGTGCATTTGTTTTAATGTCTGTTGCACTCAAAAATGAATAAAGAAAGCTGCATGCACCCTTGAAGGTATAAAGAAACTGGGTGGCTTCTTTTAACTTATGTCTGTCATCAACTTAGGAATTGCAATTATAAAACACTTTGTTTCACCATATTTTTACGCATTCTTGATATGATATTGCAGGTTGATCTAGATCCATATGGTTCACCATCTGTATTTCTGGACTCTGCAGTTCAATCTGTCGTCGATGGAGGCATGTTAATGTGTACAGCTACTGACATGGCAGTGCTTTGTGGCGGTAATGGGGAGGTTTGCTATTCCAAGTAAAGATCATACTCCTCTAGTTTTGCTTGAAGAGTACTTTTGGATTTGTAGACTTATGTTCTAACTCATTGTGAAATTAGATATGGTTCCTATCCACTGAGAGGAAAATATTGCCATGAAATGGCTTTGAGGATTCTCCTGGCATGCATTGAGGTACTTTCATATCCATGAGGAGCAAATATTGAATGGATGTACTAGTGGCAATTCTTGTTTGAATTATCCTACTGTATTCCTTGTATTGCTGTTTCTGTAGTCGCTTTACATTCGCAACCATCCCAACCTCCCGGTGTTCTTTTAATGTATAACATTGACATGCATGCTTATAAGCTTAAGTAAATTAATGACAATATTTGTTCTGTGAGACCATCAAAATTGGAGCAATGTGAGAATTGCTTTTCCCCGAGTTAAGCGTAATTATGCAAAAGCTTTTTTATTTTTATTTGGCATAATTTTTTCTCCTTGCTTTATTTAATGCAGAGCCATGCGAACCGATACAAGCGGTACATTGTTCCGGTGTTATCTGTCCAGATGGATTTTTATGCTCGAGTTTTTGTTCGCATATACACGTAGGTGGCCAGTTTATGCTGATTTAGATTCTGGAACAAAATATTACTCCCCTTTTGGTTGACTATAAATTGAATTTGTTTGATGCAGTTCTGCTAGTGCAATGAAAAATACTCCCCTCAAGCTCTCATATGTATACCAGTGCACTGGTTGTGATTCTTTCCACCTTCAGCCTATTGGCAGGACTACCTCCAACAAGGTGTGCTGCATATTTTATCTGCTATTGTTTGTCATTCTCATGTTCATAGCTTGAAACAATGTGCACGCAGCTTCATAGGTTGAAACCAAGAAAGAATTATACATTGTGCACAGAAAGAAGTATAGCTATAAATATTAATGGTTTGTCCTGCCATAAGGAAATTGGTGTTCAGTGATAGATCCATGATTGTATAATTCATTTGGAACAACATGCATCCTTGTTCTAGATTAATGGCTTCATTTTCTTATTTTAGCAATCTTAATTTGTGCATTCTATTGATATTGCATCTATGTGCTTTTCCTTTCTTCCTCTTCAGAATAACAGTGTAAGATATCTACCTGGGTTTGGTCCTGTTGTTCCTCAAGTGTGTAGCGACTGTGGGAAGAAATTCAATATGGGGGGGGCTATATGGTCTGCTCCCATCCATGATCCAGAATGGGTAACTTCCATTCTAGCTGATGTGAAATCTATGAAGGACCGGTATCCTGCATATGATCGCATCTCTGCGGTATTGACAACAATCTCAGAGGTGCATTTTCTGTGTCCTTTCCCTTTTTTTTTTCCTTTTTTGCCTGATATTATATCTTAAAGTAGAATAGCAAACAGTGAGCCATCTGAGTTTCTATTAAGATGCAAAAGGACAAAGTATGGATGCCTTAGGTGTGCTGGAAGATCTATGAAATCTTTCACTTCTAGCTGCATTTGATGTTCATCCAAATTGATAACTTCAGTTCCTTTATTTTGTTTGGAACTTCTTCTTATTTTGTCTTTTTCTTTCCCCTAATAAAATTTCCTTGTAATAAAATGTACCTGTAATTGTAAATGCTACACCTACCACTTTCAGGGCCTTTCGATATTATCATATTCAGTTATATTTATAGGGGGAACCTTTTTCCCTGATAATACGCTGGTGATGTTCTTTTGTGTCCAAATATAGTTGGGCAATCGACATGACAGTTTACCCCTTAATGCCTGTCTCAGTAATGGTATCATCTTTACCTCCAGGTTTTTTTAGAGAAATACCTATTCTTAGAAGATTAGTTGGATGTACTTATAATTTTCCTACAAGACTTATCTTTATTTGCACCAAGATATTTATTGTGAACCATTGTCATGGGTAATGCCATTGATATATAATTCACTCCATACTAGATGCTTCTTGATTTTGTTCTAACAGTTCACTATACAAGATAAAGATTGCAAATGAAGTTTAAATTATGAGTTGCTGCTAATTTTGCATAGAACATACCTTAGGATGTCCGACACTCTAAAGTCTCTTGTCGTCAGCTAGTAATATTTGTGGCCTTATGGCCAATGTATGCACCTTGAGCCTAATTTTTGACCCTAAAATTAAGTTCCTCTTTCCTTTATGGATGATTTGTTAATATTTATGTTCATGTTCTCATTTTCACCTTCAGGAATTGCCTGACATTCCTCTCTTTGTGAGTCTGCACAACCTCTGTGCAACATTAAAATGCACTTCGCCATCAGCAGTAATGTTTCGTTCTGCTGTAATCAACGCGGGATATCGCATTTCTGGAACCCATGTGAATCCCCTTGGACTCAAGTCAGATGCTCCCATGGATGTGATCTGGGATATAATGCGATGCTGGGTAAGGATTCCCATTCAACCTTAACACCTTTATTGCTTATGCATATTTACCCAAGGGTTTAAGAAAGTTGGCAATTGATTGAGGTTCCAGAAAATTATTTTTGTATAAATTTTTGAAGTAGCCATCTCTAGCACAGCCTGCAGCTTGTTTCCTTGTATTTTGTGAACTAAATAAATTATTTGGTAGTCAGATTTGGCTTTAATATCTAAATGTTATACAGCAATCATTTACGGAAGGTAATATGATGTGGCAAGAGATTTATGTATTGTGTTCATGGTTTCTGTCTGTGTAGGTCAAAAATCATCCAGTCAAAGCTCAACCACCTGATCAGCCAGGAAGTGTAATACTAGCCAAAGAACCAGTTCTTCAAGTACGTTTACTAACTGTCTGTTTTCAACTCATGCATACTGAATTTTCATTTTTGGTTGTGTACTAAATTTGTCCTCACCACCTATGCATGTGTACGAGTGATACTTGCACACATCCAACATGTGCAGGAACGTGCATGCATGAACGTGCAAAATAGGCACAGCTATAAATTCCCTCCCTTCATTGCTTCAGTTCTTTTGGGCTGGCAAAATTTGTTCACTGCAGTCATAAAAGCTGGGCTGACTCTAAAAGTTATATTGCCTCATGGTTCCATACTTTTGGGCAGGCCAATTTTGCTCGAGCTGTTGCATCTCTTAGCAAGGCACAAGCCAAGAAGGTTGCTCGCTTCCTTCCCAATCCGGAAAGGCACTGGGGTCCAAAACTCAGAGCTGGTCGTCAAATCACAACCAAGCATATCTCCCTTTTGGGTCCAGAGGCAGTAAATGGACATCTTAACCTTGAAGATGGTGAAGAGCCTGATGCCAAGCGACAGAAGACTGAGGATCCCAACCCAACTTCATGAAATAGTCATTTCTTTGTAATATCACTCAACCTGAGCTGGCCCAGAGCTCGCTGTAGTCTCCCATGTAATTGAAAATTTTGCCCTCTTATTGGAATGGAGAGAAGAGCCTGCATCCAACCCCCAAAACGATGCATCTGAAATTTGTGGTTGATTCTCCGAGGAAAAGTTTTGGCAGTATTGAGTTTTGAACCAATTTATTTGCAGTTAATATATAATTTGTCGACCTTTCTTTTTAACTTCTTTAGCTAGATTTAATTTGTTTAGCCCATCTGGAACCCCGCATTAATAAATAGAAATGAGTGATGTTGTATTTATGTACTATTCATTTTAATTCTGTATCTTACTATGACATAATATTGTTTGGTGCAATGGAATTAACACATTATATGATGTAATAAAAAAAAATTACACTGTCATATTAATTGGAATACAAATGTAGCATTACTAAATAAAAATACTACATTAGGCATAGAGCGGCATTCATTTATACTAATTCATTTAATAATTAATGTTTTGCATTTTATGTCTATATTAACTTTTTGGGTATGGTTTTACCTCTCAAAATATGCAAGAAGTTAATAAAAAACAAGTAGAAAGCTTGAAAAAAGAAATGATAAAAAAGATGAAGAAAAACTGTTCAAACCTATAACTAGGATAATATTGGCATCTCAATAGAGAAAATGGGTAATTGTAGATGGCAGCTGACCCCATCAGAAAAAATTAGCATTACTTTCCTAAAAGTGTGAAGAGCTCTGAAAGTATTTGAAAGGAGATGGATCACAGCTTTGAATCACTTCTCAAGAATTAAATTGTATCAACTCTTGGAAAAGCTTGCTAACTCAATAACCATCACGACCATAACTTCAGCATAATAGGCAGCAGTGTTATGATTCAAAGGAAACTAAAACCCAAAAAAAATAAAAGTCACCCTTGTTACGTTTTGGAAAAAAGTCCACAAGCTGCGGCCCCGGATTATTCCAAGAGAGTCCATCTAATCCAACAAAAAGGAGGAGACAGCCAATGCTATATGGATTTTCGGAGCTCTTCCCAAAGAAAACGATATGCCAAGAGCCCATCCGAAGTCTCTCCACCACTACCATGAGAAACATAGCCGGGCAAAATCTTGAAGAAACACAAGATATGAACTTGCATTCCAATTTCAACTTGACCAAAGAGGGCGAAACACCTTGAAAGTGCAAATTGTTTCGAAACTTCCAAATTAAATAAAAGGGGTCAGAAGAACTCATAAGCCAAAGATTTGTAGAGTTGAGGACTGCAAGGCTTACAAATGGTCGAATCCCAAAGATCATCCATAGAAGCCGCATTTGATAGATGATATGAGAGTGAAAAATAGAAGCAAAACCACTGCCAAGCGCTCTGAGCAAAAGAACTATTCACAAACAAGTGATTAGCAGTCTCTGAAACATGGGAATGGAGCAAAGAGAGCAGGCTGAAACCAAGCAAACACCCCAACATTGCAAATTATCATCCGTTGGCAACCTATTTTGAAGAAGATGAGAACTGAAACTTCAATCAAATTTGTAGTGATTGGAAAGTTGTGGGTCTCAATATGAGTCACATTCTTTGCTGGCACATGCTTACCAGCAAAGTGTAAGTGTGAGCTCAATTTTATGGCTAATAGTAACGCTAGGGGTGCCTTGCAAGATTTGCAGAGCAATATGAGAAAAGCCTTTGGATGCTCGCTATGAGAAAGAAGCAAGTGCGGAGATTGACACTGTTTACCTAAACAAGTACTAAAGTATGCTTTGTGCCTCTGAATACATGTGAACAATTAGCCAAGAAAAGTAAAACAGAAACATTGATTTGGCGGTCCAATTCATTACATTAGTTTGGCAATAATCTGGCCTGAGTTCAGAAGTTCAACAAAGATGGGTGAGTAATCAAACTATTTCCCTTCATTGATTACCAAAAAAAAAAAATGACTAGCTCTGCCAACATAGGGTGGTCCACTTCGTCACTTGGAGAGACAGACCTCTGCCCTTCGCAATTCAAATTGTTGAACAAGCAAAGGAAGAGCCTAAGATAAATTTTATTGGTATCATCAATCACAAAATTTTTAACCAAAGCAAACAGCCATAAGGCTAATTCAAAAAGCTTATGTTTTATTCCCCCAAGTTCATGAGGTAAAATAAATAAAAATACACCAACCAATCTGTAATATCCAAGTGTGTTGGATCATATTGGGCGCCATGCATTGAAATTATAAAGATACAGCAAATAATGACTATAAATTACTTCCTAACTGTAGGAAAATAATGTCATTTGTTGTTCATCAAAATTTTCTACTTATGCTTTGCCATTGGCAGCACCAGCTGGGTTAAGCTCATCCCAAGCTTCAATCCAGGTAACCATGGCATCGGCCAGTTTGTCGAAGTAGGGATCTACCTTGCTAAGTTTTTCCTTGACTGCCTTGGACAGTTCAATGTAGCACTTTTGGACAGTTGTGCACTCTTTTGAAAGAGTTATAGATTGGAAGAATGGGATGATCTCTTCCTGCCAGTAGATGCCCTTGTACTCCTTCTTTAGGTTCACAAATGGGTTGCTTGCTTTGCTGTGGAAGATATAAGGCAGGCCAGTCTTTACTCCCAATCCCAAATGATCACATATCACCTAAACAACCAAAATCAGATGTTCATTACTGAAAAGGCCTTAAAAATAGGGGACGCACTTGGGTTTCTTAAAACTTGAGCATTAGCTTTAATGATGTCACAGATTGTGTTGGAGGAAAAAGAAGAATGCAACAGACCTTGATGCACCAGCCAGCCCACATATCATCGTAGCGTCCAATTGGCTGACCATCACCCATAAGACCAAAGTACATTGCAGGGCCAATCAAATTACGGTCGAAAGCCAAATTCATGCCACACATGGGGAACAGGGTACCCTTGGGAATGGTCAAAACCATATCCACAAACCTGATTAATCATAAGCATAATACTAAGACTTTGTTTCAACAAAAAGTGAGATTTAAAGTCTTCATGTTTATAAAGCAATCCATACCTAGAGTTCCTCTCCCGTGGCTTCACAAGCTGTGTAGGTGCATCGTAGTCCGGAATGTTGAGCCAGAGACCATGAGAGACAGCAGTTGGGACACCCTCGCGAAGACTGAATGGGTATCCACGGACGAAATCTGCACCCTCTCTGAAGGGGTCATACAGAGTGTTGAAGAAAAAGGGAGTCGAAGGGGAAAGCAGGTTCTTGATGTGCTGCTCGAGCGCATTGATTGGTAGGCCAGATGGATCCTTGGCAACCTAAGCATCAATAAAATTCCACTTCAGAATGTTCAAAACAATAAAGAAATTATCCATGGTTTAGCCTAGATGTTAAAATATTTTAAATTGTGAAAGAGAGCCAATGTATCAAATGATTTTAGTCATCATAATTAGATTAATCAATGTGGATAAGAGAACAAAGTGCTGCCTTGATTGTGAAGACATAAACCTAAGTTTGAAAGTTTGGATAACTGGAAGTAGAATACTTTGAACTTGATAATTTACAATCATTTGACACTACTGATTTATGACAAGATCCATTAATTCATCAGCTTGTCTCAGCCTTTGACCATCCAAAGCTGGCAACCTAATTCACATTGTTCATTTTGCACATTCATAAACAGAATGTAATTTATTGTATTTGTTAGGATAGACTTTTCAATGGGGCGGCTATGGTAGCTTGGACCCACCAACCAAAAAAGGCAAAAGGGGGCAGATTCTTTTTAATAATTAGAAGGAACTTATAAGGCTGCTTAGAGATACAATCATATGGGGTTTTAAATTTCCAGCCACAATGTGATACTGGCAAATAATTATTTATCACTTACAGAAGAATATTACCATAATATGCCATATGCAAAAGTTGTCAACAATTAATCAATGGGAAGGTTGTTTGAATTTCTTAATTGGGAACAAAAATATGAAGCAATTAAATAATAACAGCACTGCTACATCTGATTCATAAAACTACAAAACCAATTGTAGCAATGCTAATCTGGCAAAAACCGTCAATGGAATATAAGGTCATAGAAAGAAAATTTTTCATAATGAGAATGCTGGGCCAATTAAATGTGATCAAATAAATGCCATAGTCTGAACAAGAAGGCAGCAAAATCAAATTGTCAGTGCATAAAATTAGAAAATAAAAATTCAATTTTGATTTGAAGTTTCAAAATCTTTGAGACTCATAAATCACATATTTACTGTGTATATGTTTTATCCTAAGAACAATGGAATTAATTCCAAATCAGAATTTTACTCCAATACATCTGACTCCGATCTTTAAGAGAATTTCCTGAAAACAAAATCTACCAAAATTTTTTTTAAAAAAATTCTACTCACAAACGCATATAACAAAACAAATCAAAATAAGGCACCAAAAAAGATAAAGATCAAAACTTTAGCATGCCAATACGGCAAAACAAACAAAAAAGGAAAAACTTACAAAGCAGTCATCATCTATGGTGAAAATATACTTCTTCTTGGAGACCATGTACCCAAAGCACCTGCAAGCAGAGTCCTTAAAGGAAATGCAAGAGGCCTTAGTACCCAAAATCCTGTTAATATCATTACGATTATACAACTCATAGTCAAAGCCATCAGGGACGGTGATGGTCTTTGAAGGATCACCATCTTGAACAATGATCAAGTGATATGGCTCAAAGAATGGCCTCCACATCTCCAAGAAATCAAGGTTCCTGATTGTGGGGATCACAATATCAAGCTCATCTTTCAACAAGGGTGTTCCCCTTGGCATTGCTGCTGTCTCAGCTGGAGTTGCATTTTCCAGTTTCACCTCCATTGTCAGGAAAGTTCTGTTTTTCTCGAAGCAAAAGAAAATATCAAAGAGAGAGATGTGATTGTGATTTGTGAAGCTGTTGGAAGAGAAACAGGGGTGTTTATATAGAAGTGTTAGAAGTGGGTTTTGATTCTAATGTTGGATGAATGAATGTGTGGTGGGATGGCATCTGGCACGTGAGCGAGCGAGACGTGCGGAGCGAGTGATGGGTTGATGAGAAAACGTGTCAGAGTTTCAATGGTGGGGTGTTGTTGTTTTTGTAATGAGATGAGAGGAGGAAGAGAAGAGGACTTGTTCAGTTCAATCAAAAACAACTGATGAATTGCCCTTTTTTAAGGGGAGGAAGAAGACTTTTTGTGTGTTTATATTTTGGAGTTTCTCATGGGACCAAAATGCTTAAAATCCAAAATTTTAAAATAAATTTTTAGCACTTTGATCCCTGTTTAATTTTGAAGCAAAAAAAATTCAATAATTTTTAGACTGTAATTAAGGGTGAGTTTTGGGATTTTTGTGGGCATAATTAAAATAATTTTGATTAGATAAATAAATAAAATATTAAAAAAATTACTTTCAATAAAATTATTTTTTTCTTATAAATTTTAATTTTTTTTTGTTGCAAATTCTAATCTCTTTAATATTAGACTGTTAACGCAAATACATACAATGTTTATTTTTAAAAGCAATAATGAATCATATTGAAACATCACTTGGAGCTAAAACTCAACTAGACAATGTGATTTTGGGAGTGTACAAATTCAGGTGTATGTTCTTAGAATATTTTGAGAAGTGAAATTTAGAAATATAAGAAATGCTTTTGGATCTAAGAAATATCTTTCCATCTTTGGAAGAAAAGTAGACACTGTCAATGAATCTGCCTAACCTTTGTAGCCTTTTCATGGATTTTGGCCTACACTTTCAGTTACTCTAAGCCTAACTATTATCCCTTTAATTATGTAGCACATTAAGATTAGTGTCCTCATAATCAAACTTTTTGTTTAAATGAATTTTGATTAATGAGTTAGGGCTAAAATAATATATGCCCATGTTAAGTTTTTGGTTCATTGTTGACTATACATTCCCTCTTTACTTGGGCAGTTTTAATTCTCACATTTATGTTACATTATTTGGTCGAAAAATTATTTGGTAAACATATTGGAATTTTATGTTGACAATTAATAAATTTGTGATGGTTAGATTGAGTGCTTGAGTGGGCTATATGTAAAAATATTATATGTGTTTGTATTATGATCACACACATCTATTCTTTTTATTCCTTATCTTCTTAGTTGTTCAATTGAGATAATTATCTTAGGAATTTTCATTAGCTTTAAATTATCCTGATTTGATACTACTTATATGATCAAGATAAACTTAGAATTTATATTTTCTTTAATAATCGGCTAGTTATATATATATATTGAAATATTCATTAGTTTTAATTAAATTTTCACACTTCAAAATTAAATTGTATAAGGATGAATGTTCCGTAGAGATGGAGACCTGCGTAACTCTATTATGAATGGGACATAAATAGAGTAATTTTTGTAAAAATATGGTGTAAAATAAGAAAAATTATTTTTCTAAATTATTAATGGGTAGGGTTGGGATTCAGCTTTCATGCCTCATTTTATATAAATATATTAAATGTAATTTTTTTAGTTTATATTTATATATTAAATAATTTATCAATTTTTTATTTTATAATTTATATTTAATGAGGACATGCTTTAATAATATATTTTATTAATAAAAGTAAAAATATATATAATAAAAAAATTCTAAAATCTATTTTTTCTCTTTATTATAAACAATAAAAGACTTTTATTTTTGAGTTAGAAAGTCACTGATTTTAATGGAAACATGAAATAATTAACAAGAAAATCAACGATGTTAGACACTAAAATATTATTTAAATTTTTTTTATATTTTTTTATTATTTATTTACTAATTACTATTCACATTATTAAAAAATATTATTATTTTATTTTATGGTTTAATACTTTTTTAATCATAATATAGATTAAAATTTTATATTATTAAAATTTGTGAATATAAATTATGTTTAATATTAACAAAATAAATAAAAATGAAGGAAAGATGGGAAAAATATTCTTTATGGGAGATTCCTTATCTCAACTCTACTAATTGTTTTAATAAATGTGGTAAAAAATGATATTTAAAAATAATAGAATTAGGGTTAGGTATGAAAAAAGCCTTCTCGCCTCTGCTTATTATTAATTTTAAAATTGTCATGTACATTAATTTAGATTAGTTTGATTTGGGATGGTAAAAAGTGGTTTGGCTAATTTCTAAAATCTTTCTTATGAGTCAAAAAAATAATGAAGAGTATGAGGGTCAATTTGTGTTATTATAGTGTTTATTAGAATTTTTTTTCTTTTTAAAATGCTTTAGAACCTAACATGAAGGTGGTGAAGAGATGGTAAGATGAAGAGTCAATGAATCTTCCCAACTTTCTATATTCTTAATATGGGTTATGACCTACACCTTCTGCCATATATATCTTATGCATATAACCTAAGAATTATGGAGTTGGGATTTTTTTTTTTCTTTTTTGGGTACTTATTGGGAGTTCTAATTATCACATTTATGCCAACTTTCATTCATACAAATTAATAAGAAATTTAGTGGTTTTTGAACTTGCAAGAGTCAATATTGACATCCATATGTTAAAAATATGAACCTAGCAATGGATTAAAAATGGGATGTGTCCATGTGATTATACATTTTTAAGATTTGTATAGATGCTCATTTTAATTAATCTAAAAGGTAAATGCTTACCGTGTCTTTTCTAATTTTTAAATTAATGATTATATTTTATACAAATCTTGATATCGAATAAAAATAATAATAAATCAATAAAAGAAGAAGAACATTAGATTTTATATTGTTATTATTATGATACTAAATTTGGAACATATAATGGTAGCATGATCTCTAAATCAATAACATATTTATAATTTTTTATTTTATTTTTGTAATTAAAAAAATAATAATAATTTAAGCCGGACGAGCACATCATATTATTTTGCACTTATTTAATAAGAGTAATATTATATATTTAAAGTTGTATCATAAGTAATGATGTGTCAAATAATTATTAAATAATAAAATAGTGTAAATTTTAAAATTACTCATTACACTCAATAATTATTTGATATATTATTATTTGAGACATAAACTTAGAATGCATAGTATTATTCATTTGATAAAATTCTAATATTTATACATTTATTGTAAATTTATGTAATAATATTAAAAATATTAAAACACGTGTCAAATTTTCACTAAATAATTCCATTAGAACTATTACACATAAAGTTTTTTCCTTGAGAGAAAGTAGAGATGCAAATTATTTTTTAAAGTGGTGCTTGTTTCTGGTTTGATTTGTGTATTTGGGCTTTGTGTTTCAAGTTTGAAATCACTTGTGGAATCTCTAACTGGGCTGGGCTTTGTTATATCTCGACTCTCATTATGTCAGGTAACACTTAGAAGCTAATTACAGAGAAGTGAATTGAATTAATTTAGGTGTACAATTTTCTTAATATATTAAAAGTTCTTTTTTTGGTAAATCTAGCTTATAGAATCAAATTCATTCTCAGCTGGGGACATGAAATTGGTGTAAAATTCTTACACAAGAAAAAATAAAAAGAAAAAACCATAGAAATCAAGAGTGAATTCACTGGATTCATTGTTTGCAAATACAACTTTCATTCAAGTGACTGAATTCCAATATGCAGAAACAAATGATGTCACAATAATATATTTTCAGTAGCGTCTGCAGTTATGCAAAAACAATGACAAAACAGCTGCAAAATGGGAACAACTCAATGCCATTGATTCTCTCTAATCTGTTAGCCCATTATATATATAGTACATGATTACATCCTTATATAGCTTTTTGATATGTTACATGCTCTTTCTGAATTCTGAGTATATACACAAAAGTGTTAGTGATCACTGATCAGTAAGTGAGACCCTAATGTGTAGCCCATTTGGTGCTTCAACTCTGGGAAATTTCATTAGCTTATCACCCCCAACTTCCTCCCACCTGCAATACAAATCAAATTTACATCAGCTAAGCTCACCAAATTAGAGATTTAAGTAAACAAATTTCTGGGTTGGTTCATTTTTTAAATTTTTTTACCTGTATCTAGTTACAAAATAGTGAAGGAAAGTGGAGACTTCTGCTATCCCCAGTTCCTTTCCAGGACACTGCCTGGTTCCTCCACCGAATATGAACAAATAGTTTTGATTCTCTAAACTGTTGTCCTGCATTTAGTAATATAAGCTACTTAATCACTTGAGAAAAGAACTTAAAAGTATGGATTGAAGATGAATAAAGGGGACGGACACGTACCAGCCATCTCCAGGGATTGAAGGCTAATGGATCAGAATATATATACGGGTCATAGTTAATCTCTCTTGTGTAAACATAAATCCTCCATCCTTCCGGAATAACATATCCTGGGGAAACAAAGAAGAACAAAAGGATGTGATTAGCCACTTGAAATTCACCACTAAACATGACAAGAGAAGAACAAAGTAAGAACATAAATTTGTTGATTAATATTTGATGTAAAAGCACGTCCGCCAACTTATCCAAAACCATTGAAGATCAAATGGTAGGGGATGGTATCAACAATTTGTTTAAAATAAATAAAGAGAGATTATTGTCTGTTGAAAGACAGACTTGGATTCTGAAATTATATATAAATTTACTCGAGATAAAACACATTCTTTTCTTCAAAAAGCTTCATATCTTGTCAAAATAATCATTTTAAAACGAGACATTGGGAATCAAGGGAATGGTCCAGCTAAGATTATTGGTAGTTGTGGCATGTAAATCATGATAGGATGAAGTGAGGTCCACTGAGGAAGATGATCTCATTTTCATGGATAACATGCCGTATAATTTTATCATTCTTTTTCCTCAAATTCTCTAAATAAAACATTCATTTAGCTGGAACCTAAAAGAAATTTTGTATTATTTCTTTATGCTCTCACCATTAAGTTCCATTTCTTTAGTAGTTTTCCTCAGCACCCCATTAACAATTGTAGCTAATCTTGAGGTCTCAAATATCACCTGCATGTTAAAGAAAAGCAGACTTAATAAAATATTATTAAAAGAACTTTTCTTTATCAATGAACTTATGGCTATTTATTGAAAAGACAAGTAAATACTGTTTTAATTCTTACCGCACGAGTAAATCTCATTGATTTAAGGTCATTCCATTCAATTGGATCCTCTGGCCTTTTCTTTGCTCTAATTGCCATATGTTCTTTCTGCAAAAAAAATTTCAACACTCAATCAATCACACCACTGTAAAACAGAAAAAAAATATGAACATTTTGATAAATCTTTCAACTTACTCTCAGCTCTTGAAGGACCTTTGGATGATCATGCAAATACTTGACTGCCATCATTGAAGTTGTGGATACAGTCTCATACCCAGAATACAAAATAGTGATTATTTGATCAATTATCTCTTCATCACTTAGTTTAAATTTATTTTCATCACTGTTCATTAGATGACCAAGCATGTCTTGGTGGGTTTCTTGAGAAGCTCTTCTTTCTTCTAACAGTTGCCTCAACATGCTTAAAATATTTTTCCTTGCCTGTAAAGCATAGGAAAACATCATAATCATTCCATTTGAAACCAAAACTTCAGGAAAAATCAAATACAGAAATGGGAAAATCTTAGACAAGTCACCTGTAAACCTTGTCGATAATTTGTGCCAGGAAAATCTATAGGCAGTGACAGGGTTCCCAAAACCAACTTAAAGAACTCAGGCATGAATTTTTCAGATATTGTGCCGGATTCCTTAGTGGCAATCTGCTTAAGTGAAGACAGAAGTGCCATCTGAGGAAAAATACCCATGGCAAATGAGGATAAAAACAGAGCAAAACTAAATAAAAATTGCATTAATAATTGTGATTTTTAAAAGCAAACCTCTTTGGTTTTATCTTGTAAGTTGATGATGTTGTTATCCCAATTGCTGAGATGGGTTCTCATGAAGGTATCAATTTTGGGCAAGAGCTGGTCTCTGATCATGGTGGGACTAATGAGAGCCAGCAATGCCCCCCTCATGTATTTGTGACTGGCCCCATGAACTGCTGCAATGTTACATTTGCCTAAGATATCAAGCATTGACCGAGGATAGCCAGGGACAAGGCCTTTAGCTTCATTCATTAGGATGTATCTGTTGAGCTCTGGATCCATTGAAATAACTGCAGGACATCCCAGAATGTGAGTTTTGAAAAAACTGCCGTACCTGTTATTAGAATGAAGTTAAAAAAAAAGGATAATGTTAGAAAATTATATTAAAACAAAGAATATTATAAGGTAAGTTACAGGATAACATAATTACTTTCAAGTTAAATTTACCATAAACCCCTCCATATATGTTTAAATGACATCAATAAATTCAGGAGAAGACTGGTTTATGCTTAATACAGAAAGCAAAAAAATTTAAAAATTAAAAAAAAAAAAAAGACTCAATTCTAGGCTTAAAAACACTCTCTTCAGGAAGCAATTAAGCCAAAGCAACTTGAAAGACAGAAGCAGACACCAGAAACCAAAGCTATAAACAACAGACCAAGAAACAAAAAGCAAAAAAGAGAAAAAAAAACTTGTTTGCGTAAAAAAAATCAAATCACCTTGCTCTCTGGTTTTTCATGAATTTAGGACCTTGTTTGAGAAACTCAGTAGTTTCACCAAAGACAGGCCAACCCATTGTCCCAGGAGGGAGACCTTTCTTTCTATATCTAACTTCATTCCATCTCAACAGAACGATACTGAAAGTACAAAGCATCAAGATAAAACTAAGAACCACCATGAAAATAGCCATTGATTGATGCTCCCAAGAAAAAGCTTAGCTGCAAGCCCAACTACACACCCCACACAAAGAGAGAAACTGTAAATGGTAATATGGGCTTGTTCTAAGTTCAGAGTTGAAGCCAGAATTGTGCAGCATATATAGGCCTTTTGAACTACCACCATTTGTGTAGAGAGAGAAAACGCCACATAGTACCAAACCATGCACCGAGGGACCCTACTCTTATAAGTAATAAAAACAATACTCGGAAGCTTAAAAATAAACATTGAAAAAAATGTAGCTGAGTAATTACTGAGGCATATCACTTTTTGACTTAACAGGGGATTTGAATTTGGTCACGAATGTTTGTTTGATAGTTAATTTAGTATTTGTTTGTTTATTTTATGAAGAAAAAAAGGGTTTGATGTTTACAAGAAATGAATGAATGAATGAATGAATGATGATTTGGGTATTATTTGAATCAAGTGGGCAAAGCTCAAAAGGTATAAAGATTACAGTTGAGTTATTAAAAAGGGAGGAAGGGGGAGGGGGGGATCTCGGGTGGCACATGCAGAGCACCCCATTGGACCTAACAAGTAAAGCAAAAACGAGGCCCGGAGCCTAACATGTCTGTCAACAACTGCCCCTTCATGGAATTACAAAAAAAAAAATTCATTTTTACTACAAGACACCCTCCTTGGCTACCATGTGAATAAGTGAAGAGAGAGAGAGAGTTTCTCTTTTTTTTTTTTTTTCGGGGGCTAACATAAAAACTATGCAAGTTTGAAACTTACAGTCTGCCCCATTTCGAGCTGTTTGTGGACTGTCATTCCTCGAAATTGAAAGCCACGAAAATGTGCTATTGAACTTCATTGACTGTCAATAATATGCTTCAAGATTTTCAAAGAAATGGATCACTGAAACGTACCCACTTTCTTTTTGTACAATATGTTTACTGATTCAACCTTCACCAACTCAACTTTTGGATTCCAATTTTAAACAAGAGAGTAGTGTTTGAATCTATTTGTATTGTATCACTAATTTGATCCACGGGACAATCCCGTTTGTTATTTTCCTTTTTTTGTATTTCCCTTTTTTTGCTAATTAATTTCTAAAGAGCTACAATGATTAATGTGATCATTGGAGGTTTGTGGGAGAAATGAGATAAATACTTGGTTTTCCACTAATCACATCGATTGACTCAACAAGATTGTGATTTATGGATTTGGAGTTTTGTATTGGGGGTGCTTTCTCATTTAATTTCTCAGCTTTTGATAATTATTTTTAAGCGTAAAACTTATGTCAAGTGAAGGAATACAAAAGCATTTCTCCATGTTTGATATGACAGTTGATTATATATGGTCAAAAGAAAACTATCGTAATTGTTTTTACTTGTCATTCTATCAATCATTCAATCATTCTATTATCTATGTGGTGGTATTCTTAATTATATTAAATAACATTAATTACAATATAAAATATTTATATTGTTAAGACTCATTTTTATTATTAATATTAAGTCTTGACCTGATAATTTAATTAACTTTTGGATTAAACAATTTATTTAATATGATATTGAAATGAAAATTTTATATTCAAACATTCACACGTTTATTTTTAATTATTCTTTTAAAATTTACAATCTCTTGATTCTATTTTGCTTTTGTTTCAATTTTTAAAGTTTATTTGATTTTGAAATCGAATCTATATTTTACATTAAATGATCATTAAATTTTGTTTTTAATATTACTATTAAGATTTTACTTAATAATCTGAAATTTTGAATTAAATAATTTATCTAATATGCACGTGTACATGTATTATTATTATTATTATTATTATTGACAAGATTATTATTATTGATATGAAAGGATATGGAAACAAAGTTTTATCAATGTAACGATAGAGTAAAGTAACGAGGAAAAAGGCAATATAGTTGTCATTTAATGGCACAAGATGTTAGAGCTATTAAATAGAGGCCATTATTAGTTCTTTGAAGATCAAGAATTGGAGTACATCGAGATTTTGTTGAGTTCAGAAAATGGTCCTTGGACTTGGATATTAAAACTGAACCAGTAAAGCTTACTTAACAAAACAACTACAACTTAATGCACTCTGCCTCTGCTCTCTTGTATTAATTGTTAAAGGTCCAACGTTGTGGTACCATGCACTAAGCAGCTATATTTATATATATATAATTATTTTTTAATATAAAGTAGTATATTTATATGTTCTTCGAGTTTGTATTAGAAAACTCGACTCTTAATATTTGAGATAATGATCTCTTAATCTTTAAATTATCAACAAGTGGGAAAAAAAAACTGAACTGGTGGATTTTTTATTAGTTTGGTTTGATTTGAGAATTGGTTACATTTATTTAGAATTGATCGGTTTGGTTTGGTTTAAAAATAAAAAAATAAATTTAAAATAAACAAAAATAAAATAAAATTGAATTGAACTGAACTGAACCAAATTAAATTAAATCGATTTAATTTAATTCAATTTTTAGTGTTTGAACTAATCGATTCTATATAAATGAAATCGATTAGTTTAATTTTAAAATCGAACCGAAATTAAACTGAATTTACTCACTCTTAATATCAAGAAGAATAAGGTATGTGTTAGAATTAAAGTACTAGTGTTTTTTTTATTGTAATTATTATGGGGACATAATTACTAGATATAAAATGCAAGAATGAAAGTAAACATAATTAATCATCGAATAAAAATAATCGGTGATTATTAAATATTTTAATTGCATGTTGTATTTTTAAAATTAGGTTAAAAATGCAACATTTTCTAATATGCACTCTTATTAAAGAATAGTATGGGGGTACAAAAGAGAGGAATTATCTTTATGTTCGTGAATATGTAAATCCATATATAGTAGATATATTTCATCATCGCCATAATTATAAATTTGGACCACCCGATATTATCTATCTACCTTACGCAAACCAAAGCCTAACCCATTAAACAATATTATTAATGATCACAATTCGATATTAGCTTTTTTTCTATTCATTGGAATATACATCCAATCAACTCTTTATGCGATATCATGTGTCATGCAATTTGATAAAAGAGGAGCCACGAAAATAATTGCACATTTTTTTTTCTTGGGTGATATTGTTGCATAATTCTTGAATCGCAAAGTCATTTTAATGAAGAACAAAATCATGTAGCCCCACGTATCTTAGTTAAATTTTACAAAGGGAAACGATTTTAGTAGTTAGAAAAACACATAATACTCTCCTACCCTTCTTTTAATTCTCTTTGCTATTTAATTATACAAGCTTTTGATGGTCAAACGTCTCGCAAAATTACACTTACCTCTTGTTATAATGTACTATAAAATGACTCGTATTATGATGCAACCGGTGCATGCATTCATCTAATAGAATTAGAATCTCCTTGGTATATAAGATATTGATGAGGTGTTGAAGTGATCTCCACTCAATAGCTTTGGTTCAAAGGGATTAATGGATAGAATAGTTTGAGAAGAAGGGAATGGACATAAACATATTGTGGCCATTGTTGTGGGGTTTGTTTGCATAATGCATATATGTGTACATATATATATCCAATATGCAAATTGTTCATATCTATCTCTCTTTAGGGCGGCTCCGTACACAGTAGATGTACAATGGAATGCCCGTCGATGTGTCTAATCAATGCCCTCATTTTCATTTGCATTTTGCAATCATCAATAACACACACCTTGTCTTGTATTGTTTATACATATTCCTTCTTCATTTCTTGTTAGTATATCTATATTGTAATTGTATTATCTTCATCTATCTCTTTGATTCTCTACTCTCTTTCGTGTGTGTGTGTGTGTGTATGTATATATCGATCAATTTGTTTTTCACTTTTATTAGTAGTCGATAGCGTGTCCTGATTTGGCACTAAAGTTGGTTGGATGGTGACTTGAAGTAAAGTGTAGATCCACAGGCAGATCCTTCGAAAGGGATTTGACATTAAAAGAAGAAAAAGAGAAAAATGCAATTCCATTCTCAAATCATTACTAAGAGGTAACCAAAAAATGAAGTTATAATCTTCTTTTCCACTAGTAACATTAAGAAGATGGATCGATATATATATATATATATATATATACACAATAAACAATGTTTTAATGAATGTTATTAGATCATTTTATATATAACCCACATGAATCGGATTGAGATGTTGAATAATTCAGATGCATTTCTTTGTTTTTTTTTTAATAGTATTGAAAATTACTTTTGATCCTTCTCAAAGGTCTTTGTGTCTATATCAACATAATGTTTAAAACAAAAGCATTTTTAAGAATAACTTGTTCATTATAAGGTTGCCAATTCATAAATTAATCGAGTTACTTATAATTATATATATGTAGAGGTTTACAATTAAGCTGGATGTAGACATGAAATGGGTACTTGGTGAGTCACGTTGGAATGACAAGCAAGTGACAAATGGCAAAGGAAACACCTATTAATCCTTATAACATGACATAAAACTCATAAATTGAAAGAAGTATATATTGCCGACACAGTATGAGATGTTCTTAGTGACAGCTCATGATCCAAATGATCATAAGAAAACAAGTAACAAACTGAAATATAATCTGTAAGAATCAATTATAAATATATGAGAAAGGGAAAGGAAGCAGAGAGAAGAATTGAGATCTAAGAGATGTAACATGTAATAATTTAATATGGTTGGGGCCATGTGCACCACCACCATTGACATAGCTATATGCATGGGTGGGGGGGCAAAAGGAGAAGAGAGGAGGAATGTCTACCCACCTAGATGCAAAATTTGAGCTTATGCCCTTTTGCATTTATTTTCAGTATTTATATAAATGAATTGAATTGAATTATGTATATATATATTATATTATAAAGTTGTGATGTACATTCAAAAGGTCTAGGTTGCACGAGGGCCTCTTTTTTGTTTTCTTGTGCTTTTTTTTCTGCCACAATTTTGGTACCTCTCATTCTCCACTTTGCCATTATTATTTCATCCTAATAATTGATATCTCTCAATCAAGATACACACGTGTGCTTCATGCACGTGTGACAATGAGTGTTTTGTTGATTTGTGTGATATTCGTCGATTTGTGATATTAACACTGTTACCCCTGAGATTTATATAAATTACATTTTAATGATAATTTGAATTTTAATTATACTATCATCAGTCTACTTAATTTAAGAGATAAAAATATCTTAAAAGTTAAATTTTTTTTATTACGTAAATAGTTAAAATATTCTTAAAAAATGAGAGCATTTTTATCTTTCAAATTAAATAGAGTAGTGAAATTTTAATCTTTTATTATGTACTAACACTGTTGCCTTAGGTATAAATTATATTTTAATAGTAATTTTAATTTTAATTATACCGTTATTTTTTTATTTAACTAAAAAAATAAAAAATATCATCATCTTTTAAATATATTTTAGTTATTTATTTGAAAAAATTATAAAGATATTTTTGTCTTTTCAATTAAGGGATAATAATATAATAAAAATTAAAATTATTATTAAAATATAATTTATGCTAACCTTAGGGGTGACAGTGTTAATACCCCCAATAAATATGTGTGATGATTAGCACTTAAAGACATTTTATGAAGAAGATTAATAATTTCATCCTTATATGGTCAAATTGACTACTTAACGTGTCGCATCACTAAAACAAAGTGGATGATTTATGAGATTTGACATATCAATAATATATTAAACTGATAAAATTTCGTACCTCTTAATGAGTAAATTTAGCATTACCCGTTTTCGTGATAAAAGAGTGATGGATCTCCAAAGAGATTCCCAGAAAAATAATTAAAATTTTTATTTTTAATAGGTGAAGAGTAATATTAAGGATTATAAATTATATTTTAAAAAGTGTTACATTAAATAAATATTAAATAATAAAATAATATAAAATATAAAATTATTTATTACATTTAATTTATTTAATACATTATTTTTTAAAATATAATTTAAAATATTTAGTATTATGAATGTTTAGTATTTGGGTGTGACAATCAATAATATTTGTTGATTTGTGATATTAACACTGTTACCCTTGAGGTTTATATAAATTATATTTTAATGGTAATTTGAATTTTAATTACACTGTCATCATTTTACTTAATTTAAAAGATAAAAATATATTTAGAGTTATATTTCTTTTATTACATAAATGGCTAAAATATTCTTAAAAGATGAGGACATTTTTATCTTTTAAATTAAATTAAATAGAAGGGTGGCATTTTCATTTTCTATTACATACTAACTATGATTTGTATCTATTTCTATGTTCATCTTTTTTTTGAAAATGATACTAATTAGTATTCTCTTCTAAACTAAGTTTTACTTAAATTTTTTAAAAAAATTTATACTTGTTTTATATTAGATATAAATAATGAAAATCTATTTCTTTTAACAATGATCAATTCTCATCAATACCATGCTAATAAAAAATTAACTAAAAATTTGAGAATTCAAATTCGAAAGATACTATTCAAAACTTTTACCATTTCCAAGTATGGAACTTAAAATCTAGAAAGTGAAATTGGAAATATGTCCCAAAAAAAAAAGCCATAAATCAAAAATCTATGATTAGAAATTTTTACATTTTAAAAGGGAAAAAGAAGAAGAAGAAGAAGAATTGTTGTATCTCTAATAACTCTATATCAATATCTTATATATAATCGTTAAAGCCTGTTTACAAACATGAATCATTAGCAACAATTATGTTTAAGAATGGGTTTTGACTCTATTTATTAGGGGTGTCCCCATGAAATTTTTTGGTTTTCTTGTTGCTAGTTTCTTTGCTTAAGAGTCAAATTCTCATAATGAGTGTGTATTAACGTTCCTGGTGATCATGGCCTTAGTTAATCACACGTCTCCATCACTAATTATTATTCATCAGCAAAAACCATTATGGTATCAAACTAATATTAATAACTAAAAATGGGATATTAACACTGTCAACCTTAGGCATAAATTATATTTTGATAACAAGTTTAATTTTAATTATACTGTTATTTTTTTTATTTAATTAAAAAAAATGAAAATATCATTATTTTTTAAATATATTTTAGTTATTTATGTGATAAAATTATAAAGATATTTTCGTCTTTTCAATTAAAGGATAATTATATAATTAAAATTATTATTAAAATATAATTTATGCTAACCTTAGGGGTGACAGTGTTAATACCCCAATAAATATGTGTGTTGATTAGCACTTAAAGACATTTTATGAAGAAGATTAATAATTTCATCCTTGTATGGTCAAATTGACTACTTAACTTGTCGCATCATTAAAACAAAGTGGATGATTTATAAGATTGACATATCAATAATATATTAAACTTATAAAATTTCGTATCTCTTAATGAGTAAATTTAGCATTACCCATTTTAATGACAAAAGAGCGATGGATCTCAAAGTGACTCTTTTTTTGAGAAAAATAATTAAAAATAAAAAATAATTAAAATTTTATTTTTAATAAACAAAGAGTAATATTAAGTATCATAAATTATATTTAAAAAAAATATGTTAAATAAATATTAAATAGTATAAATTTTAAAATTATTTATTATATTCAATATTTACTTGACACATTATGTTTTAAAATATAATTTAAAATATCTAATATTACTTTATAAATAAATATGACTTAAGAATTTAAAATTTTTAATAAAATAAAAATGTTATATTTTTTAAATAGTATTTTAAATTTTTATATGTTAAATTATATATTAAGTAACTATTAGATGATAAAATAATATAATTGATAATTTTAAAATTTAAGTTATTTTTAATAATTATTTAATACATTAATTAAAATAAAAAAATTTAAAACATTATTTATAAAGTATAATAATATTTTTAAATAATAAAAAGAAATTAATTTTTTTAAAAAACAGGAAGTATAATTAATTAAGTGGTGGTCATTGTCTTGAGAGTTGCAATCTAGGTTTTCGAAGAGAAAATTAAATTTAAAAAAATGAACTAAAGGAAAAATATTCATATTTCTGAAGAACTGCAGAGAGAGAAGGAGATAATTAAAAGAATGTCCGATAATTTGTCCGATAGTAATTGTCTTGGTTGACATCCTTCCTTCATCCTCCAAAACCCTAACGCTAACCCTAACCCTAACCCTAACCTAACTCTAAAAAAGAAAACCAAATATAATAATGAATAGTGTGCACGTGTGCGTACTCCTGTCAACGTGCACCTGTTTTATTCTACTTTGAAATTGATTGATTTGTTTTGTCTCTTTGGCCGCCTTCGTTTCTTTTCTTACAAATTTCTATGATATTTCTCGTCCCATCCTTTGTCTCTTTGCAAACTGTCACCTCCATTCTTTGGTCCCATTTTCACTTTTCATTCTCACTTTTACCTTCTTCCATCGCCATTGTTGATTTTTGCAAATTAAAAACTGATCTCCTCAGTTCCATCGTTTTCGCAGACACACAATTAGCCACTGCCTCACGTCTTCTTGCATGGCCTTTTCAGAGTTCTTTTTGAAAGTGTGGCTACCACATGATGGGCAGTTTTTTCTATCTTTTAAGGTATGATAATGGATTTTAGATTAGTTCAACCATATGATAAGATCTAATCTTTTTTTATTTTTTGATTTTCATGCTTTTATTTTAACATAAAAGAATGAGAATTCCAATTCAAAATCTTCGTTTTAATGGAGAAAAGTGTACCACAAATGCTTCACCGGTGAACTGTTACTACAAGTGCTTTTTTGCTTTATGTTTATGATCAAATTTTTTAGAATGATATTTTCTAAGTGTTTTAGACTAAAATTACATTAAACTTTAATTTTCTTTTAAAAGTATCTTTAATCCCTTGATAACTCGTGGGAACAAATTTAGTGCATATACAATAAGAATTTAAGTAAAGAATAACAATGTATTAAGAGTACCTAAGATTTTCTTTGATATAAGATTATAATTAGATCATCTTTCACCACTAATTATTATGACTTAAAAAAACTTTTTTGCCGATTGAATAGATGACAGTACTAAAAATTTATCATTCAATAACAATAAACTCAAGATTTGATATTTCTATCCACAACATATGAGTTTTTAAAATTTAAAATGCATAACTAAACTTAAAGCCATCAGAAGTTGCTTTTAATTTAGCAAGAAAGTAGTTGGCCTTTTGATTTTAGTTTTCCTACATGTAAGCTTGAAAGGAGGAAGAAGAAAGATAGAGGGGGGAGAGATGAGTTACTACCCTCTACTCTATTGGTTAAAAGTGCAATATCAATAAACTAGCCTCACATTATATAGAATAAAGATAAAACCTCCTCATATAATAAATGATAATAATACTCATTCTATTATTAATAATTAATAAAGTTTACTAAATAGTTATATTTGTACAAGTAATATACTACTATATTTAAGTGTATCAAAATAACTTATTAATAATATGGTGATCACTAATCAAATAAGTTTAACAAAAATATTCTAAATAATTTAACATTATTTATGTAATAATTTAATTTTATTAAATAACAATAAGAAGAATTATGTCAGCCCATTAAAATAGAGAGAATAATTCAACAGACACAACATAGATGTTTTGTTTGATATATCTAATATAATCTACAGTTATAACGTTGATGTGGAGGAGCACACAAAAGTTCTAAATTCAATTAATTCATTGGGGAATTTTTGGTCAAACTTCTTAGATAAAAGGATTGGATAAGGTTAAGCTACACCCAATTGTTTTGTGTACATGGCAAAGTTTGTGTACTTTTTTTTTATTTTGATAAGGATTCAAACTTTAACAGAAATTTATGATAATGTAAATATTTATCTTTTAATGATAACTATTTAAATTTTTTATTATAAAAATATGAGTTTAAATATTAATAAGTATTAAATGATGTATAATTTTAATTGATTGATGTATATTATATAAAATATAAATGGGATAAGTATTAAAATATACATGATTTGATTGAAGTAAATTGGATAATAAATATGCAATGAAATATCAGTGTTAAAAAAAAAGGGTAAGGACAAGCTAAATGAGGCTTAAACCTCTTAGGTCACAATATTCTTTGCCAATTTATTATGGTAAATTTGACTTGGCACTCGGTCATCTTCATGGCCACCTGTAAAGCTAATACTTTAAAGCCAATTAATCATTAAATCGCAGAACGAAAGCTTGACATTTTTGAATTTTGATCGGCTCAAAGAAGATTTTACTCTGACTTTGCAACTGGGCTTGTAAAAGTATAAAATGCTTAAATAAGAAGAAAGGCTTTTCATTCTTAAAAAAGTCAAACCGTCGGTTCAGTTTCCAAGATTGATCAACATTTAAAATAATTAATTTATTTTAATTTTATTAATTAATTACGAGAACCCACGATAAAAAAAAGTGAAGAGACCCCTTCTGTATTTGTAGTGGGGGGGTGGGGGGTGGGGTTTCTGTGGGGAGAGTTACTGGCTTTGGAGAATTCACGTGAGCTGTTTGCACAAAATTGGACCGCATAGCTAATGGCATAATTTCTTACTTCTTAGCAACTTGCTCCACCCACCACACGAGCCATTTTTCATCACTCTTCTTCACTCAAAGTGGGTTTGGTTATGTTAGGAATGAGTAATGACATTAAAGGTTGTCGTAGGTACAAAGGCTTTTGGCAATGTGAAATATACAACTTATAACGTGGAGTGGGATGTAAGATTTATGGTAAGAAAGTTTATGGGCATTATATTTTTGAACCCATATTCATAACAATATAAATAATTTAAGAGTAATGTTATATATTTTAAGTCATATGTTAAGTTGTATCTAAGTAATAATGTGTCAAATAATTATTGGGTATAATGAATAATTTTAAAATTTATACAATTTTACTATCTAATAACTGTTTAACACATTATTACTTAAAATACAACTTAAGATACAAACATGAAATATTAGCATTATTTATAATTTAATAAACAATATTATCTATTATATAAATACGCAAGTGTTGCACAAAGAGTGTAATTTTATGAGCCTCGATAAGTATTAAAATTATTACAAGTATTAATAGATAATGTGAGCATAATGGTGTCTCTCAACATCACTTACAACGCAAGTAGCATTATTCAAATAATTAAGTTAATAGTTTTGGTGTCCAAAAATATTTTGCTCCATCCAAGTTTTCAACTAGAGCTCAAAAGTCTTGCTATATATATATATATATATATATATATATATATATATTTATATTGATGGTATCAAAAGTCTCTCTGCCTCCTCAAGAGCTCAACTAGAAAGAGATATTAAATGAACCCTTAAATCTTATAAAAGATTTGAAGTGATGTTGTTTGGTTATAAGGAAAAAGTAGGAATATACAAGAAAATTTTAATGCAGAGAAAAAGAGAGGAAAAAGGCCTTATAAACTAGATATTTCATTTATTGTATGTATTTGCATACGAAGAAAATTGAATACACCACTTTTTATATTATTAGCTTATAAGAATAAGAAAATAAAAGCAAATTCTAGAATTTGTATTTTGACAGGAAATTCTTAACTAATTACTGAGTTTGTTACAACAGAATTAACTAATTATACTTTTGTTAATCTTGCTGAGTTAACAGTATCCAAAATGTTTCTTCAAGGTTACTCTCGATCCTCGATCAACTGATCACCACCTAATTTACTTGATTATGCTTGAAGCACACTTAAATAAATTAGTTCCTGCTGTATGCCTCTCTATTCACACTTGTCAGCATATATTCTGTATATATTCCACTTACTCCTCGCAAGCTGTATGTCTAGAGCAAACATGCAGCTTGAATTTGAGAAAATTAAATCTGTCAAGAGGTAAAGGCTTAGTGAAAATATCTGTTGTCTGATCAATACTAGGCACAAATCTAACATCCACTTCACTAGCAGTGATTTTATCCCTAATAAAGTGAATATCAATTTCAATATGCTTGATTCTTGCATGGAACACAAGATTCAGTGCAACAGCTTGTGCACTTTGATTATCACACCAAATAATTGGTGTTTATTGAAGACTAACTTGCAACTTTGACAACAATTATTTGATCCAAATAACTTTTACACAAGTTGAGGCAAGAGCCCTATACTCAGTTTCTGCTAATGATTTAGACATAATATTTCACATTTTTTTTAGGACCATGACACTGAATTATGTCTAAGATAAACACAATACCTACCAATAGACTTCTTGTTATTAGGATCTACCCCTCAGTCAACATATAAGTTGTAAGTGTTATAGCTTCTGTTTTAACAATCTCCAAGCTATGATTTGGTGTAGACTTTAAGTATTTGAGAATACATTTACAAGCTTGTCAATGTTTCACTGAAGGACAAGCCAAAAATTGACTTAGTTTATGAACAGAATATGAGATCTCAGGTATGGTTAATGTAACATATTGTAAAGCACCTATGATGCTTTTGTATATAGTTGGATCAGTTTAACCTTCATCACCATCTTTATAAAGTTTCTATGCAAAATTCATGGAAGTATTATAGCCCTTGCAATCTGACATATTTGCTTTAGAAAGTAAATTATAAATGTACTTAGTCTGAGATAAATGAAGTCCATTACTTGTGGATTTAATTTTGACACCTAGAAAATAATTGAACCTGCTTAAGTCCTTTAATGCAAAAAAAGCTCCAAGTTACTCAACAAATTGTTCAAGATACAAGGATGTATGATCAATGATAATAATATCATCCACATAAATGAGAACCAAGATGAGACTCCTATTAATGTTCTTAATGAATAAAAAAGAATCAGCCCTGGAGTTTCTGAAATTCCATTATAGTAAAACATGTTTCAACTTATCATACCAGGCTCTTAGAGCCTGTTTAAGATCATAGAGGGCTTTATTTAACTTGCAGACATATGAAGGAAATTGAGAGCCTACAAAACCTTTAGGTTGAGACATGTAAACTAACTCAACAAGATCTCCACTTAAGAAAGTATTATTTATACCAAATTGTCGAATTGACCAACTAGTCATCACTGTAACACTCAGCATTATCTTTACAGTAGAAGCTTTGATGATAGGGTTGAAAGTTTCAAAGTAATCTACACCTAGTATTTGTAGAAAAGCTTTAGCAACTAACCTTACTTTATACCTGAATATTGATCCATCTAGATTATATTTAATTCTAAAAACCTACTTGTTGTTGACTAGTTTGTATGCAAAAGGTACTAGAACAAGTGTCCAGGTATGGTTTCTAACAAGAACTTGAAATTCCTTTTTCATGGTTATTCTCCACTTTAAATCTGACAGTGCCTCATTTACTGTTAGGCTCAGAATGATAAGTTGTAGCTTGGCCTATAAAGGTCTTTGGTTTGATATTCCCATCTTGAATCTTGTAATCATAGGATGAATGGATGTATTTAGTTGAGAATGTTGCAAGGTAGTTGGAAATTTTGGTTGAGTAGAAGCTGAGTTATTATTAGTAACAGAAACTGCATTGATGATATTTGTTGGGGAGTGAGTTTGATGAATAGGTTGGTAAGTGTTTTGGCTAGAATGTGTATTATGTGACAGTGGTTGAAAAGGTGAAGAATGTGTAAAATCTTGTGTTGTTTCATTAAGATCTGCTGATGTATCTGTGATGAGGAGTTAGTACTGCTAATAATTTTATGAACATTTGAGACAACAAATGAAGAAGTAATAGACTCAATAGAATTTTTTTATTTGTGTGAAGATTTCTTTGAGAAAAGATCAATGTATGAGAATATATTTTCATTAAAAGAGATATTTATTGCAATATAAACCTTACCTGAAGTCTATAGGCATTTATATCCTTTATGTAAAGGACTATATCCTATAAAAATGCATGTACTTGTATGAAAGTCACATTTATGCCTATTGTAAGGTCTTGACAAAGGAAAAAAGGCACAACCAAAAGGCTTTAAGAATGTGTAATTAGGAATAGAGTTGAAAAGTTTGAAATAAGGTGACTTATAGGTAAGAACTGGAGTAGGTAATCTGTTAATAAAATAGGTGGCTGTGTACAAAGCTTCCTACAAAAAAATAATTTGCATTTTAGTATGGCAAATAAGGTTGATCTCTTTTTACTATATAGCTATGTTTTCTCTCAACTACTCTATTTTAGTAATGAGTATAGTGGACATGTATCCCATTCTATTTTAGATGATCTAAGAAACTCCTAAACTCCCCACCCCATTCATATTGTAATGCTTTGATATGACACTCAAGTTATTTTTTTAAATTGAATGAAGACACCTAAAGTTTCTTATTTGAATTTAAGTGGAAAAATCCAACTATATCTAGTAAAATCATTAACAAAGTTGATGTAATATCTAAAACCATCCATGAATTTAGTTGGTAAAGGTCCCTAAAGGTCAATGTATATTAGTTCTAAAGGTTTAGTTGTTTTAATATTAGTTGAAGGAAAATGGTTTCTATGCAACTTTCTAAGTTGACATGCATCACAAAATTCATGTTTACAATCTCTATTGCAAGAATTGATGCCTTTACAAGTATTCAAAATAGATCTTATTATTAAAGGACTTGGATGTCTAAGTCTCTTATGCTAAAGATTACATTCAAATTGACTTAACAACTGATTCTTTGAAGAAACAAGAAAGGAATTACAATTTGTTGACGCTAAAGAGACTGAACTAACACATGAACCAATTGCATCACATCGATTGTTATTTATATTACAAAGATATGCATTTCCAGAAAGCAAAGATAGCATTAAGTTGGGTTGATTGCATTTAGCAAATTGAAAGTGACAGAATGATGGATTTAGAATAACTTGATTTACTTCAAACAACAGTACTTTATATAACCCTTTCACATTGACATCTTGCAGCAGCACAATTTTTTCCTTCTTGTCATTTACCAAGCATAAGTTAGAATGAAATTCTAATAGTAAATCATTATCAACAGTAAGTTTAGACACACTGATCAAGTTTTTAGTAATGACTGATACATGCAGTATATTTTTAAGAATAAGCTAATATCCATGTTTAGTTCTTAACATAATTTCACCAATAGATAAATTACTCAAACTTTGACCATTACCAACTATCAATTTATTCATACCTAAATAATTCAGCTTATTGTTGATGTTTAAGGCATTATGAGTCAAATGGTAAGTAGCTCCTAAATTCAGATACTATCTTTTATCAACTGCTCCCTCTTATGCTTATTGTGCAACAACAAAAGCAACTCTATGACCAAAATTCCCTTATTTTCAAAACCCTGACCTCTTCCACTTTGATGATCATTACTGCTTCCAAACACATTTAAGGCTTTAGGCATATAATTGGTATTAAACCTGTAGTAACACTTTGCAGTTGAGTAACTTTGTCTTTTATAAATTTGGCAGATTAGTTTAATGCTTCCTCTACCAAAATTATTTCTTCCTCATTGAGCTTGACCTCTTCCTCTATTTAAAAAGAAACCACTTCCACCAAAACCAGAATTGTAAGAGATTTTGGTGTTAAAACCATTGTTGAAAGTATTTCCTGTCCCATTGTTGTTAAAACTTCCTCTGCCTCATCTTGAATTATAATTCTTCTTTTGACCTTTTTGAACAACATTAGCACTATAACTCCATTGATTGCTAATTTTATTTAGATTATTCTACATTAGTCTACTTTTTTGAGTCAAGACATTGAATATGCTTCATTAATATCAATGGAACCAATTTTGCTACTTATCATAACTACCAATGAGTCAAATTTAGAATCTACATCAATACCAGAAATGAGATACATGATAAAATCATATTCTGTAATTGAATATCCAACAACTGATAGTTCATCTGCTATTTCTTTCAATTTCAAAAAATATTCTAACATTGACAGATTATTCTTCTTGAAATTTGACAGTTTGAACTTAAGCTGAACTATATTAGCCTTTGAGTGGGATCCAAATTGCGTTTCTATTCTATTCCACAGCTCATAAGAGGATTTGATATCAATTACAAGTCCTATTATGCTGATATATATAGTTGAATATAACCAACTTAAAAGAAACTAATCTTACCTAATCCAAGTTTCGTACTCTAGATTTTTGACTCTACTCATCATTTGATCTTCACCATTAGTCAGAAATTGTGATGGACAGATTAAGTCTCCATTGATTAGCTTTTCAAGTCTATTTGCTCGAATAGCAGTATAAACTTGTGATTTTTAAATAATGTAATATGTTTTGTCAAGTCTGACCGTAAAAGGAAAGAAGTAATTTAAGTTTTGAATGGTATTATGAACAATCATTGAAGATCCAAAATTAGATGAACTAGCATTGGTTATAATTAGCTCTGATACCATATAAAAGATTTGAAGTGATGTTGTTTGGTTATAAGGAAAGAGCAGAAAAATGCAAGAAAATTTTAATGCAGAAAAAAAATTAGGAAACTAGTCTTATAAACTGGATATTTTGTTTACTGTATGTTTTTGCACAAGGAGAAAACTGCATACACTACTATTTATACTATCAACTTACAAGAATAAGAAAATAGAAGCAAATTCTAGAATTTGTATTTTGGCAGGAAATTCTTAACTTAACTACTGAGTTTGTTAGAACAAAATTAACTAACTACATTATTGCCATTCTTACTGAGTCAATAGTATCTAATGTGTTTCTTCAAGACTGCTCTCGACCCTTAATCAATTGATCACCACCTGATTTACTTGATTATGCTTAAAGCACACTTAAATAAATTAGTTCTTGTTGTATGCCTCTTTGTTCACTCTTGTCTGCATATATTCCATTTACTTCAACAAAACTAAAAGAAACGTGACTTATGTAATACGAAGAAGAGATTAAGATCTATATACATATAGAAGAAAGATCAACATGCACATATACATATATATATATATATATATATATATATATATTAGAAGTTTGTGATTATCAAGAGAACAAGCTGCTAGCTATGGGGTTTTTGAGTTTTTCCCAAGTGTATGCTTCAACTAACGTTTTGCAAAAGATTCTTGACTTTTTAATACTTAGCTCCACCCCATATGTTAAGGTCCCCGGTCCCCCCCATATATTGCAATTTGTTTGATGGCTAGCTTGATGCTTAAATGCTTGTCTTTGCTGTTGTTTCTTTCACTTCCCCCTTTCCTTCTCCATTTTTTTCTTTCTTTAATCAAATTTTTTTCCCTTTTTCCTCCTTTTTTTCAACTTAGCCCACATTAGGTATCCTTATGTCATAAAGTTGATACCAAAACCATGTGATCCCGTGCTTGTTTGGCTACAATGAGGACGAAACTTAGCTTTGGTGGGGTTGCCATGGAGCTCTTTATTTTATTTTTTTTCTTTTAGGTTGAGGCAAATTAACAACAATCGAAAACAAATGTCATCGTGCATGTTACACCCTCGTGGGTTTAGTTTATCGTATCGTAAATGGATCGTCCTCGGTACGATAGGAGACAATTGACAAGTACCAAACAATTTGTGAGCCCAGCCCTTGAATATGAACATAGCTTTCTTCCTTTTTAGTACAAGAAAAAGAAAATATATTCTCTAAATCTGTTCATTTTTGTATTCTCATTGTATGTCTCTGGACACACACACACACACACACACACACACACACACACACACACACACACACACACACACACACACACACACACACACACACACACACACACACACACACACACACACACACACACACACACACACATATATATATATATATATGCGATGCTTTATTTCTTCCCATCAAAAGGGAATGTTATATACAAGTAACTGTCACATACATTTGTGTGCCTTAATTAATCTTTGGCATTTGTTAATCTATCCTTTGATTCTTTACATTTTGACCCTTAATTATTGAAAAAGATGCTTCGAGATTTAGGGTAATTGCACTTTTCACTCAATACATATAAAAGTGTCATTTATAAGATTCAACTGTAGGGCTAGCTATGGCTAAATATAAAACTGCTCTGTATAGTGCTTACCATAGGGTTTCTGCCAGCACTACTCTCTCTCTCTCTCTCTCTCTCTCTCTCTCTCTCTCTCTCTATATATATATATATATATATATATATATAATCTCAACTCTCTTTCTCCTACAGCTTGTAGTTTATAGCTACTCAAAAAAGGCACTTATTAATATAGGAAGAAGGAGTCATTCGTATACTGAAGTGGTGTACCCATTAAGCTAATCAGACGACACATTGGTATCTTGATATCACCTCGTAGGTGATTTTGTCATTAGATATATTTGACTGTACCTTTTCAGTTTAATGATGTGTATAACAATTCTTTAGTATTGTGGACGTTGTTTACTTAAAAAAAAAAAAGGAAAATTGACTTCAAAATTATACATATTAAGCTACATATCATTTTATATAGTGTTTTCTTTTTTGGTAAATACCATTTATATAGTTAAATCTAATGAAGTTTGCAAAATATTAACTATTTTTATAATAAAATGTAACAATTTGGGTGAAAATTGTTAGTTTAATTTTTAAAGTTTAATTAATTATTTGGTCGGTGCCTATATGTTTTTTTTATAAATATATTGATTAATCTCTGTCATTGAAAAAATAATGTTTAAAGTGTATTTTTTTTAGAATAATAATAAAATATTGATTAAATATGAGATCATTTATCATGATTAAGCATGTCGACTTTATTCTGTTACCTTCAAAAGTTAGTTTTTTCGACAACAGAAATAAATCTAAGTATTTTAGAAAAATATAAGAACTAATTGAATAATTAAACAAAATTTTAAAAGTTAAACGGGCAACTTCCCAATTTTTTTTTAAATATATGTGTGAATTTCTTCACATTAATATAATTCAATAGCATAATCTTAATTTCTTAAAATGGCATTGTGTTAATGTATTTTTATTAATACAACTCAATGTCAGTTTTAATCCAAGACCATATATCAAACTTTCCTACTTATTTTCATATGAATCATAATACACTTCTTAAATAATATATTAATTTTTTTAATTTTAAATTAATATATTAAATAATTATTAAAAAATAAAATAGTGCAATTTCTAAAATCATTCATCACCATTTCATTATTCAATAATTATTTAACACCTAATTTAAATTTAAAAAAATTAAAATACCATATAAGAAGTATGGTATTTTTAATACTCTTTGTATATGCTCGATCAATGCGTTGACGACAAAATTCCAACCCAGCTACCCAAATAACAAAATTAAGATTTCATATGTATATGTAATCATAATGCAAAATTATATCAGTATGTATTACAATATTGCCTACACGAGGGTGCATGATATACAATTACCCAGTCTCTCTTCTCTTCTCTCTCTTTTTAAATACAATAACATGAAGCCCATTATTCTTGCACGAAGAGACATCGAAGCACGTTGCTAGTGAACTCAAAAGCATAATTAGGTTAATCATATAGATCTGATAAGATGATCATAATCATATAATAAAATATATTTTTTAACCAATGTTTTATATATTATATAGATTTTAATCTTACTAATTTTTAATATCGTTACCATGTGTTAGATGCTCACATCACATGCTCCCGACACCAAAATCAAGTGGGTGATTAATGATTACGATGTATATAGTCTCAAAATTATATCACATTTTAATTCCATTGTGTCTCTTCTTTATGAAGAAACCATTCATTTCATCATAAAAATGAGAAGAAAAAAAAACGTAATGTGAATCACGCCTTGTACAATTTGTTCTCTTTTGCATGTGTGTCCTCTTGCTTCGGTCAATTTGCACATCATCAAAGGATTTAACTTTTGTCTGTCACATGAATATGAATGCTCATGTCATCGCTTTTCTAATGCTAAGATATTGAATATTACTAAGAATTTCTAGTCAACCAACTCATTGAGAATTCTTTCCCAGTAGTAAGAACTCATATCTAATTGATTACATGATTATGATTGTAATCAGGTAGATTTAGCTTAAGCTTAAGGATGTGAATACCAGTCTTTCTTGTCTTGTCAAAGTGTTTTCTCATTATTAGTCTTATTTTTTTTAAGTGTTTCCTGACGTCAAAGTGATTTTTTTTTCTTAAATACGATATTAGAGTTAAAATCCTTCAATAATTTTAGCATCAAGTATGCCCCATGTCATGTGCAAACGTTAGACTTGCTTTCAAATATTAATGTTAAATGTTTTTCTAATAAGTCAAGTTTTTGCATTACATGATAAAGCATTTTAACTAGTTTTCTGTCGGTTACACAAAAGCACTTCCAATCCCAGTTCTTTTTTTCAGCACTTCCCAATGTTGAATTAAATGGTTTGGGCGCAATGAGATGGTGGGGATCATATAGTTCATCAAAAACTTTTTGTGATATTACTAGTATAAAAGTAAAATAATTTCAAAAAAATTCTTCTTTTTTTTATTTTTTCGAGTATATAACTATGCAGATCAATTAAGCTAGAGGTTTCACTAATTGAAATGGACAATGATGAGATTGATCAATCCTGCTGCCCTACTGGTAAGGCCCCATTGTGTCGGATTGATTGATGATCATCAGAAAATTTGAGTGCCTTTTTAATTAATTGCCCACACCATCATCATCACCATCATCAATCATCATAATGTGAGTGATTGTGTGTGCTGTGAAAGGATAGTTAGAGGGTTCTCTTTTCATTTTTCTAATTACTTGCTTTTAGTTCTAAACAAGCTTGCATATATATGCTTTCTCTTGCAGCTCATTTCTCATGCAAAGCAACATGGAACCGCATTAATTGAATTTGCTTCTAAATATAATATAAAATAAAGCTTGTATCTTAGCAAAATCCGTTGGCAAATATGCGTCACATATTGATATATAATTCAGATGGTTTTCTTCTTGTCTTTGAAACATAAAATAAATTTGGTCATTTGAGTTATTGCTTGGCAACCCGAATCCCACTTGCCCCATGATCTCCATATAAAATATGGAAGAGTGTGGTGGTTTGTTGAACTCTATCATGCATAAGAGCAATTATATATGCAAAAGAAGATAATACAACACAATTCTAAGCACTTCAATTATGTGAAGATTTGATACTGAAATGAAATCTCGCTTGCTTCTCTTCAATCGTTTCTATTGGATTTGCAAATCTAATAGCCTAATTTGAAGTGAAATTATGACCTCCCCAAAAAGAAAAGTTGTGATTGTTGAAGGATATGATAATACATTAGTTCAAAAAAGAAACTAGGTTTTTAAAATAACTTCTTATTCTTCCTTGTCTTGGCTGAGCAACAAAGCTCCATTAATCCAACTTTATATATTTTATAGTACCTTTAACACTTCACCAAAATGAGATGAAGCCCTCTTACAAAGGCTGGAACTTGAATTCTTTTTTCCCCTCAATAGGACTCAATCTTATGGAGTGCAGGCTTTTGAAGTTGATCCAGGCTGCAATGCAAAAAATACAACCTCAGAAAATTTTACAAATTGAAGACCAAACTTCTGTTGCATGCTTGACTTTTTGTTTTGAATTGGGCTATTACTTGGCCCTTGAGATTGGTCTTAGGCCTACATGTGATGGGCTACTGGCAGGCCAGTCAGTGAAGCCTAGACCAATTGACTGGTGGGCTAGAAAAGGACTCATTAAATTTTAAGGATTTAAAGCTCACCACACAAGCATGAACATCATCACACCCACACAACAGCTTCCCATTCAGAGTATCAACAGCTTGAAATGATCCTCCTCCTTCACTCCTCTGCATTATCAACCAAGTTAATTAGCTTTGATATATACTATTCAAATTGCATTAACGAGGGACATTAAGGAAACAAATTGCCATTGATTATACCTTGTACAAATCAACAGCAACAAAATTAGCCCAGCGATCGCCAGCAGCACCATGGCAAGTCTTGAGCATGTTAATAAGTTCGCCGGAGTTATGTACACATGTGGTTTGCTCAATGGGAACAGACTCAAAATAATTCACCAATATCAAAGATTTACTTGTGTCATTAAGTGCAGATGATTCAGCTCTCTTAGGGCAACTTCCAGCATGCATTCCATCATTCCCGTCTGCAAAATGTTACATTCAAATTAAAGAAAAAAAAAAAATCTAAGAAAGGTGTTAATATCATTGATCTTTAATAAAAAAAATCAGATAAATTTCAAATTTTGTCCAAAACTCCAAATTGGATTTTTGAAATTTGCAAAATCTTTCCTAAAATTCATCAAAAAACTCTCATAGAGAAGGGTTTCGATTTTCAAAGAATTTAAAGATTTTTCGGGTTTTCTTGACTTTGATCATAACAGAGAGAAGTGCAATAATATTAACCTCTAAGAAAATCTGTAAGAATAAATAACCTGGTTTAGTGGTTTGCTTACACTGATTTTCAACCATGTAGTTCCATTGGTATGCAATTCCTTCACTTGCTTCTTTGGATCTATTGGAAGTGAACACAAGTAGCCTTTGGCTATTAGCAATCATGTCACTAACTAAAGGCCAATCTTGACCGCTTTTGGGCATTTTTGAAACAGGAAACCAATATTTCATCAACCCAGCATCAGTGAAAACCTTTGTCAATCCTTTAGGGGCTTGAACATAGTCTTCTAATATCAAGGTCACAATTTCTCCTGGGTTTGCTGACAAGAAAGCTTCAATCTCCTTTAATGTGTCTATTGCTTTTTCCTATATATTAGATAGGTAAGTTTTAAGTGAAAGTGAAGATAAAAAAAAAATGCTGAAATGCAAAACCATAGTAATAAGGAAGAAAATTATAACATACAAATGCAGTAAAGTCATAGCATTTTCCTCCAAATGAGTGACACAACCACACATCTCCTTGAAAATCATATGTATCAAGCATTAAGCCCCGAACTCCATTCTACAAAAAGTTAAGATGACAAATATTTTTGTATTGTATCTATCAATAAACAGAATTGAAAAAGCAAAAGTTTAGAAGAGGAATGTACTTGTAGCTGCTGAGTGATAGTGTCTTCTTGATTTGTAACAGTGAGTCGAGGAACTCCAGTGTGAGATGGCTCTCCCTCGATGGCAAATGCATTGTGGGTTGTCAAAAATGCATACTTGTTGAAAGGTAAAGAATTATTCTATCAAAAATTGAAAAAAAAAATTAAAAACAACTTAATGGTTATATTTTGTTAATATATAGATCATAAATTAAAAGAAATTTTTTGTCACCACTCTGTAATATTTAGCCCAGTTTAATTCTGTAAGCTATCGGCTTATAAACAGTTTTGCATTATATCTCCATCAGTCTATGGCCATAAAATTGATATTAGGTGGGCTTAAATTTCACCTCAAATTATGCATCAATCAATTTGATTATATATAATTGTCAATTGTTCTTATTGGGATACTAACACCGTCACCCCTAAGGTCGGCACAAATTATACTTTGACGGAGATATTAACACGGTCACTCATTGAGGTTGTCTCAAATTATACTTTGATAGTAGTTTTGATTTTAATTATATTATTATCATCTTTATTAAATTAAAAGATGAAAATGCTCCTACATTTTGAAGCTATTTAAATTATTTATGTGACAAAATTATAAAAATGTTTTTGTTTTTTTAATTAGATAAAGAGGATAATAGTATAATTAAAACTAAAGCTAATATTAAAGTGTAGTTTGCGCTGACTTCAGGGGGTGACAGTGTTAATATCTCACTTTGACGGCGACTTTAATTTTAATTACACTATTAAAACCCTTACCTTTTAAGAATATTTTACTCATTTACGTGACAAAATTATAAAAATATTTTTACATTTTCTATTAAGTCAAAACAATTAAAGCTGCTACCGAAATATAATTTATGCCTTAAGGGATTATAGTGTTAATACTCCTGTCCTTATTATATTCGACGATCCAACCGAGAATGATGATGATGGCCACAGCCACATGGCGTGGCTCTATAAGACAACCCACATTGTTGGTTTCCGCGTTTCCCCAAAGAAACCGTCACATGATATTGTAAATACGTTGATGCGGTTTGCGACAGAAACTTGTGACCTTCCTAAAAACTACCCAATGACGTGATGTTTGTTGATGTTGAGCGAACCCTTAAAAGTAAAAACAATTTCCCTCTTACGAAATGGAAAGTTTCCTACGGCTATACAGACGACAAGTGTATTGAGAAAGGAGAAGTCAGAGAATTTACGCACCAGGAGCTTGAACTGGTCAGTAACTGTTGATCTAACACATCTTGAACCTGAAAATCCTTGTGGGCAAGAGAAGCAGTAAAGTCCACCCTCGCAATCTCCATTTGATGAGCATGCCTCAAGTAACTATATGAAGATTGTAGTGTACAGATGTTGATGTTAGACCAACCAAGAATTGATAACATCATTTAAAATGTAAAAGAATTCAGAGTTATAAGGCACGAACCCTGCACTGGCCATTTGAGCAAGCTGCTGCAGTTACTGTCAGAAGAACTGAAACTATGATCAGAGCCAAGTTTTGAGAAGGACCCATATGGCCAAAGTGTTGGAAGGATGAAGAGATTGGTTTAAAAATAGGGATGAAAGTGATTATATATATATATATATATATTTTGCTTGAAAAACAATGTGGGTTTTGGCTGAGAAAACAAAGGAAGAAAGGTTGCTGGCTATGCAATCAAAGACGAGAGAGTGATATGTTTGGGAACAAGTCAAATGAAAAAGATGATTATCAAAAGGGTTTTATATAGAAATGGCTTTGAGAGGATCATTGTGGATCACAATCCATTGAAGACAAATTCCAAAATGAGGATTTGATTGGAAAAAGAAGAAGAAAAAACAATAGGTTTCATCGTGATCGTGAAGCATAAGTTGTTAAAGGAATTGAGAATTGATTTGGACGATGCTAATTAGATTGTTTGTTAGCGCATGAAATAGCTGGGTTGACATCAATTCTGCGTGTGTTATAAATGTTTGTTTTGACTATCGACTCAGTTGTTCACCTACTTCCTAATTGACTTATATTTTGTTTTCTCTTTTTTTTCTTCCTCTAAAGGTTTTTTTTTTTAATATTTTAAGATTTTATAAAAATAATATTTAAAGTGATTGTTGTTTATATGCTTTTATAAACTTAAGGCTCACTTATTTTCTATCTATATAAAGTATGACAAATGTAACTTTTTTTTTTTTTTCATTTCTCTTTTTTTTTTCTCTCTTTACTAATAAAATTTGTTATTTTTTTTTGTCTATATTTTTCTCTCTTTATTTTGAAAAGGGTAAATATTTGCCATTATGTGTTGGATTATTTTAAGATTGAATGAGATACATATACATCAAATAAGAATTTAATGAAAGGATTGCACTCAAAGCACGTAAGATTTAGTGAGGCCGACATTTTATTACAGCGTCTAGATTTTTATCAGAACATATCACTCATAATTAATCTATAAAGATTGATTTTTTATGTGAAATTTTTTGTAAAGGTAACCGGAGAGCATACTTTTTAAGTAAAAATTTAATGGTAAAATGCACGGCTTCCGGATATAAGAAAATTCTCTTACAAGATACTCCAATTTTGTTGCCATGTATCAATGAATAAGGTTATGGGTTCTGGATAGGATTGTGCCCAGAATTTTATGGAACCTAAACCCACAACAAGGCATGTCAGTTATTCCACATTTTTTTTTTCTGGGTATGTGATTATGACAGAGAAGCTCAATTTTGACTCTGCGGGTCTCTTTGTTGTTCGTCGTCAATATTCAATCCAGACGTGGGGCTCATCACTGTCTACTTGAATATTGGTTTATACAGCAAATTATTCATCAATGAGAAATGTAATTACCGCAAGTCAAGCAAGATTGGAGCTGTGAATTAGCACATCCATGGTGTTCTGCAGGTGGATTTCATCCGTGTTGGGACTGTCACCGGGTGATGAAACGATCTTGAGGTGGCATATCATGTACCACAGCACCTTATTCATTGACACATGGCAACAACCCTAATAATTCATTATAAACATCTTTTTATTTTTTATTTTTCTTAACTTAATCGAAAAGAAATAAAAAAATTATTAATAATAATAATAATAAAACAAATAATTTTCCAACGGTAGTGAAAAATTATTTTTCATCTGTAGTAATCTATTATCATTTAAAATTATTGTTTTTTCTACTAAGATATAGTTTTTTTTTTGTTTACTAATAATTTTATTATTTAAAACTCATTTTATAGCATAATAAAAGAATTTGGTATTATTTATAATAATTTTTTTAACTTAATACTTTATCAAAATTGTCAATATATTTTGCTTACAAATTAATATTTATTTTTTAACAATTTTTTTTATTATTTGGTATTAAATGATATATATTCACTTGTGAGCTTAAAAAAAATTTTATTTTTAGTATGTATTATCTTCTAATATTTTTTTGTCCCTAAAAAAAAAAATCCCCCTTTCGAGCCCAAAGTTTTTAAACTCGACTAAAGTCGGACCCTGGGAGCCTAGTTAAACGCTTCCTTCAAAAGACCACTCTCCTCAAAGGTCCATTGTTGCTTGAATAGCAAGTTCAATTTAAAGCCAACTTTAGTAGTAATGACTAATGGGGCTAAACCCAACGGAGCCAAACGATAAAAGACCAGCTCGAACTTGGAGGGATCTGATTGGTAAATGGAAACCTATTCAGTTAGGCCGACCTAAATACAACCACGTTCCTCATCTACGTACTAATCAGGTCGGCTCGACCCGATGCCTGCATAGTTAACGAAGAAGTCAGTCGATTATTTGCCAGATGGGCCGATCGAGTGCTGTTAACACACTTCACAAGATGCTCACTCTTAAGAATCCCAAGTCACAACCAAACCGATGAGGGAGAGCCACTTAAAAAATGACTGGAGCCGCTTGAATCTAGCCTCGCTTAAATCAAAACTGCTGGCAGAGACAAACCTAAAGTGGCAGAGACAAACCTAAAGAATATACTTAACACATCAGAAGGGAACTTGACATGCAGTAGGAGCAGGAGCAGGAGATTTGCAAAAGGATATTTAGCGTGTGTCAGAGGCACAACAGAATGATATTTAGCGTGTGTCAGAAGTGCAATAGAGGATATTCGGCGTAAGATAGAAATACAGTAGAGGTGAAAAATCCAAAAATAATTCTGAAATGCCAACACTATAAAGAGAAAAAACGAAGATATTGAGAGAATGATGCCCAAATAACAAAAAAATCGACACAAAAAAAAAGAATTTTTTTCTTCCTTATTCATAGCATTGTTTTTACTTCCTTTCTTATCAAACTAAAGAAATAACCCCTTTTAACTTAAGCATCGGAACGTTTTCGCTGAAACTCACCCCAACGAGACTATCATTGAGTTTATGTATGTATTTTTTTATAGACTTTTCACAACTCGCAGCGAAGAGGAAGCCCAAACCCATACTAACCTCTCCCGTCAAAATAAGGTTCAAATTTCATTCCCCCTCACAAACAAATTTAAGACTTGTTGACTCGAAAAATCATTTTTTCAGATCAACATTTTTATTTATTTTTAGATTAATTTAAAAAATTATAAAATATTTAATTTTCACAATAAATTTTTAAAACTTAAATCTTTAAGTTTTTTGTTCTACACACTTAATTAAATTTAATGTTTATAAAAAATTTTTAAATTTATTATTGTTTATAATTTTTCAATACTAAAATTTATTTAATTTATAATTAATAAAAATTCATCCACTTATTTATCACGTATATATATTAGTCTTCACAAAATATTATCCAAAATTAAGTGTGTCCAAGTTTATTAATTTTTTTAAATTATTGTTTTCATCATAACTTACCGATTAAATTTTTTATTTTTTATTTTTTAAAATACTCAATTACATTACTTTTGTTACCATTTCATCTTTAAAAAACAACCTTAACCGGTAAAAACAAAAATGAAATTAATAATTTCTTTTTTTTCTTTTTCTCAGTAACTCGAGAGTTTTTTTTTTTCCCTGCAATACAAAAGAAATAATAGTTCTTGGAACATCAATTCTCCAAGTAACCATAGATTAAGCACTCAAAGCCAACTTAACTAATTCATGAGCAACTTTATTACAATCTCTTGTAACAAAAAGAATTTTATAAGAGCTAAAAAAACTTTAAGCAACTCAACATATCTTGAATAATCAGCCCCACTTCAAAGGCAATATTAGACTTTATTAGAATTTCCTGAATAATCATCAACGCATCCGATTCAATTTCAACCTGTGGCAAGTTTAATCTTTGTGCTGCTAGAATACCCTTTAAAATAGCCAAGGCTTCAGCAACGGGCACTCTAACTTCTCGTAACCAGAGAAAGAACCTTCCCCTCATGATTTCTAAGCACATAGCCTAGCCTTGTTATACGTTGACTTGTATTTAAGGCACAATCACAATTCACTTTTATTATACCTGTCGCCGAGGGAATCCAGTCATCATTCGGACTTTTCCCCCCCGATTCTGACCGGAGCTTTGATTTCCTTGAAACTCAGCCGAAAAAGTCTTAGACCATGCCAAAATCGGACCATATCAACGTGAACACTGCCATGCAATACTTGGTTTACCAAATTCTCCAAAGGATCACACATAACAATTCGAAGTCAACATTACATAAAGAATGCATGCAGCAAAAAAAAAAAAAAAACTCTATAGCCGAAGTATGATGACAAATATCCACCGCATCCACAAACCCACAATCTCGCCGAATTGATTTTAGCCAGCTACATAACCATATCGCGGGTAAAGTCACTTCTGCTCCTCTTCCACACCTCAGACAAACTTCCTCTACCGGAACGTGATGGCGGTTAAGATTAGTAACTCGAGAGTTTTAGGTATTAATTATCTATAGCATCATTTTAAAAAAGGATCATAAATATTTCATGTATAATTGTGGCTTCAAGAGGAATAAACATAACCAAGAAAAAAGAGAAGAAAAGATTAATTAATGGGAAAATTATCATTTAACAGTATAAGTTACAACAAATGAAAAGACACGAAAGAGAACCCTACAAAAAAGAAACAAAAAATTCTGCAATAATTTTGAATAAACAAAATAAGGTCACATTCTTGTATGCAACTTTATTTATTTATATTTGTCTTTGTAAGAACTGATCATTTATCTTCAGAGAAGAAATGGTTGATAGCGGGCATAATTTCAGGAGGGCGAGTACGAAGGAACTTGCGCAAGCCATGTTCAGCGTATTTCTCTCCTTCTTCCTTGTTATCGAGCACTCCCATGCTTCGATTAGCCTTGTTGATTCTGCAATATGTTTAACCAAATTCTTAGCTGATTTTTCAATAATCATTTTCTACGTGAATTCAAATGATGTTTAAAAAAAAAATTCTGATGAAATGAACTTAAATAGGTTTATGAAAGGAACCCAATTACTCTTTTTACGTTTTTTTTGGGCATGAAAATATTGTTAATGGTACCTGACATCAGGATTTAGCAGCACGTTCCTTGTAAGCTGAAAGATGCACATACTTGTCACGAAGGTCATTGCAGCCATTAATGGATAAACCTGAGATAACAAACGCATGCAAGTTTAGTTCATAATACAGTTCATTTACGTATGACTAATCGAAAATGAAGATTCACGTGCTTACCTCTGGCCTCATCCAACGCCCCATTTGCAAAACACTTTCCTTATTTTTTTGAACTGAGGCAGACTTTATATGCTGATATTTGCAGGAAATTGAGGCAGACTTTATATGCTGATGTTTTTTCGTAGTTGGAATTTAAATCTCTGTGTTCTTGTATATCTACGTATATATAGTGATATGTGATTAGAATGGTCGGATTATGTTATTTCTGAGTTGTACGCGGCCAGGCAGAAATGGTATTACTAAGGTTGTTTCAGTGGGCTGCAAAAAGAGATAATTTTGACTTCAAGCAAAACCAGGGGCTCAGCCTCTTGTTTTCAAGGAATTTTTTTTTTTTTTTATACTTGGTAACTTCCAAAACATGATCAAGCAGCTGACAATTTGTGATTTCGTTATGACTTGGAAGTTTCTCTATTTCTCTCAAAACTCTTGTAACAAGATGAGTTTTGACTGGAAATGACAAAGAAATATTTGCTATTAGATAAATATGCACTTTTATGGATTAGGCTTATCCTGCTGCTGAATTTTTCTAATTTCACAGTGCATTTAACTTACCTCCTTTCTTTACAAATACAAAATGTTATTATTATGGCCTTGGTTATCACGATGTTGAATGGAGAACGTTGTCAAGTTTTTTCATCCATATCCCTTATCTCAATTTTTCTGATTCTTCAATTCTGTGTTATCAAAGTTTTGTTTCTAGTTAATTTGCATTTTTTACACGAGATTTGTGATGAAAGAGTAAGTGATAATTCAATAATGTTAAATTTATGATACAAAATTTATATTTAATGACATGACACTTGAAGGTCACTCGTTAATTTGTATTAGAGTAGTGTTTTGGAATATAAAATTTGTATTTTATTGATGTGTTATAAATCGATAATTATTATGTTTTTTACTTTTTATTTTTTATTAATATGATAATTATATAATATAAATTAATAATTGATACAGTAAATGTCACATTAATTAGGACACTAATTTTGTATTTTTTTTAACTTTGTATTTTAATTAAACATGACATTACTCTTTATTATTCAATGAATTAATAACAATAAAAAAACAATCACTTAGTATGAATTGGAGATCAAATAAAGAATTACAAGTGCTTGGGGCCAGCTAATATAAAAAAAAAAAAAGGAGAGAGAGAGAGAGAGAGAAACCAAAATCCGACAAAGCTATCAAAATCTAGAGGTGGAGATCATGTACCAATTCCTATTACAAAACCAATCAAAATCAGACACAGTGACAATAATAAAAGAGTTATTATCGTTATTACTTCTAAAGTAAGGCTAATTATATAAATATTCACAAATTTTAAATTTTATTAATAATATTTAAACGTTTAAAAAAATTTATTGATGTCTAAATGTTAAGAAATTTTTTAGCAAAATTAATGAAATAAGGATAATAAAATTATTTTAACATTTAAATATTAAAATAAAATAATCTTCTTTGTCTTCTTATTTCACCGCCCTCCATTATTTCACTTGCCCTTTTGCCTTTCTTCTTCGATTCTCATCAATAAAAAATAATAAGAAAAAACACAAGATTATTGCGTAAAGGAAATAGTGAGTATTTCAATTTAGGGTTTGATTGTCTGTACTAGGTTCTTGATATTTTCCTGATTTATTTCTTTGTCTCTGTTATTGTTATATGGGTTCTTGATAAAGCCCGATCTTTTTTTGTGAATATAACTATTGAAATCTGAATTGGGGGGTTTTTTAATCAAGTTTTAGAAAAAGAATAAGAAGAAGCGTGAATGTTGTAATGGAGACTATAGGCGGCAAAAAATTGAGGAAAAAGGGATTAAAATTTTGGTGGTGAGAGTAGTAGATCATGGCCTCAGTGTGGTTGGTCCTTTCAATCAATGTCTTTTAGTAGCGAGTCAAGACCCTAGTCATGTATGCCTTCTTGTCGTCATGGAACTTCATTTGACAATGTTATGTTAAAAGTTGGTGATTTAATAATATTACGTGAATAATAATTGAGATAAAAATTAAAAAATTTATTTATATATAAAAGAAGAGTAAAATGAAAAGTCAAAAAAATAAGATATTATTTTTGGGTTGATATTGTGTCACTTAAATACTGTTTATGATAGGTACTGTTTATGCAACAATTTAAGGGTATTTTTTATTTTAACTTAATTAATTTCTTTGAGTAGGATTATGACTCTTTTAAGTAAGGACTCTTATTCTAATTAGGATTAAGATTTCTAAGAGTATTTTATTCACTATATAAACTCTTTTAAACACAAGAAAAAGTCAAACATCTAAAGTTTCAAGATGTAAATTATAAGAGAGAATAAAATAATTAGGTAGGCACTAAGTGTGTAATACATTAAGGTGTAATATTTGAAAAACGTTTTCTTTTGATTCTTGAGTGAACAAAAGTAATACCATATATCATTTTTACTTAAATGCTCGGACTATTTTTGTATTATTTGTAGAAATCTCTTATAAAAAAAATACTAAGAGGTCTTGAAAAAATCATGGTGATTAATGGTAGATACTTGGGGATCTTTATGAGAGATACTAGGGTAATCTATGGGAGATACTATGAGTATTGTGGGATCATTGATGATGTAAAAAAATATTTAATGATTTATATCAATAAAAAAAACTGGATCATGAATCCTCTGTAGATGTAGGCATTTATGGGCCGAACCACGTATATTTTATGTCTTGTTGATTAGTTTATTTTTTTTTATCTTTATTGATATGTTGATTGTATGTGTGTCTTACTTATGGTATGAATTATGATTTTTGCTGCGCATAGAATCAAAAATGTATCAATGTTGTGGCTTAATTGATCTCATAAGAGTGTTAAACTGAAGAGTATAGCTTGATATCCACAATAGATAGCAAGTCAATGTTTTTCCCCGGCACATTCTCTCACCTAACGATGGCAAAATCTGAATTTGGATACGAGTTTTACTCAACTTGAATCCGGATTTAAATATTTTTAATGAATTTGGAACCTAAATTTTGTTTAGATGTTTTTGGATCCCAGTTTAAATTTGGATTCGAATTCGGGTAATTTGAATCCGAATTTAGGTCCAAATTTTTTTTAAAAAAATTTTCACATTTTTTTCAAATATTTAGGTAAAATTTAAACTTTTAAATATTTATTTTGTAAAACATTGTTAGATATATATATATATTAAAAATTAGAAATTTTAAGGATTAATTTGAGACTTAAAAAAATAATAAATAAATAAAATTTAGATTCGGGTCTAGGTTTCCGAGTTTCCATAAAAATTCGAATCTAAATTTTTCAAAAAAAATGACCCGAATCCAAAAAAACTCAATTTTTTTGAGCTGAGGTTTGGATCCGTCAGGTCCTAATCTGAATTTTTCTAAGTCCAAATTCAATTTCGGGTGATTTTTTTTCATCTCTACTCTCACCAATCTTATGCTTCAACTCATCAATCCTATCGTTCTTTGTCACCACTAGAGACACCTATTCAGACACCACACCCGTCGGATCAAAGTTCCAATCAAAGATTGAATCCATCGCCATCCCTCTGTTGATGTGGTTCATAACTGCCTCAGCTTGCACTAAGTGAACTATTTTCTAACTAATTGAAGTTTGTTATAATAAGGAATTACATAATCTAAATTTGGATCCGAGTTTTATTCAATTTGGATTTGGATCCGAACTTTTTTATAAACCCAAAATTTGAGTTTTTTCATAATTGAGTTTAAATCAGGATTCGAATTAAGTTCAAAATTTTAATAATTTTTTTTTTCATTTTTTTAAAATTGTTTAAGTTGTTTTGAACTTTTTGAATATTTATTTTGTAAAACAACTATTACATTCATATATATTAATGATTAGAAATTTTAGAAATTAATTTAGAATTTAAAAAAATAATAAATAAATAAAATTCAGATTCGGGTCTGAATTTTTGAATTTTTACAAAAATTTAAATCTGACTCAGATTCAATTTTTTTTATAAAAAAAATCAGGCTCAAATTCTTTGAGTCGATTTAAACTCGAATTTAAATTTTTTTGAATTCAAATTTAAATCTGAATATTTTTACAATCCCTAATAATAATGAAGACTAAAGGCAGTGGATTCACTCAACAAGAGATAGCTTTAATTTTTGCGCTCGGAGAAAGAATTGTAGATTTGCAAGAGAATTTTTGTTCTTGTTTTTATCTTCTAAGAACTCAAGGATTTTAGTTTCCAGTGAAGTTTAATTATTGATTTATGTTATAGTAGATTAGAAATTTTTCCTCAGATGAAAATAAGTTTGCTTTATTTAATTAAAAAGTCTATTTAAATAAAAATAAGACAAATTTATTTTAAAGAAATGTATCTTTTAAGAATACGTGTAAGAGCATAATTATTACTTCATAATTTATTACTATATACATAATCAGTTTAAATATTTTATATTCACTGAGAAAAAATTTGTTAATTTTTACGATTTTTTTTTAACGGAGTACATTAATAAAATATTTTTAAACCTTTAAATATTATTAACAGGATTTAAAATTTGTGAGTATTTGTCTAATTAAGCTTACTTTAGAGGTACTTATGATAATAACTGATAATAAAATAAATAAAATAAATTTTTTTAAACAAAATAAAACCAAATTAAGGAGATTTGCGTTACTAGATTCCAAATCTAAATTTGACCGACTGGTTAATATTTAACACTGAATTAGCTAACCAATGAGTAGACATCTCAAAATTAGGTGACACATTATTCTCAAAATATAATTAATACATCTTAAAGCATAATTTTAACTTTTCAGTGATTGATTTTGTAACTACGGATTCCTCAAAACAGAAAAAAAAAAAAATGACAGGTAGAAATTGTTTGGGTGGAGATTGATCGAAGCAACTTAATGGAAAATTGTCCTAAATCCTATTTTTGGCCGAAATATTTTTTTTTGGGACCGAAATAAAATATTTTAATTTTTGTTAACTAAATATATGTTATGTGAACTTTTTGCCCTCAATTGTAATATTATTTTTTATTTAATTAATTTTAATTTCTTTTTTATTAAAATTTTTTATTATTTATTAAATTTTTTATTATTTACTCTAAATTATATTCAATAAATAAAATATTATTTTTAGATAAAAAGAAAAATAAATAAAAAAGAACTCACTCTTATCATTTTTATTTTATTTCTCTCGACACTCTAAATTCATCATCGAATTTTGTCATAATCGAATTTTATTGCAATTTGTAGATCGCCTTAAAATGCATAATACTTTAAAGAATAGAAGTGAAATAAAGATTGAGGAGTTTAAAAAATTAGAAATAGAAAAAAAATTGATGAGTTTTTAAAAATAAAATTTTAATTAAAAGAATAAATTACTTATTTATTTATTAAGTGTTTATTTTTTAAATAAATATTACTATAAATTATAAAAAAGAAAAAAAATAAATTTAATGCTATGATGTGAGCCATAGCCCATGTGTCAGCGTGTAGCGCGCAACAAAGCCTTGGCAAAGCTTTGCCCTTTGCCATATAACCCGTGTTATAGAACACGCGTCACAACATTAATTTTTTTTTCTTTTTTTTAAAATTATAATAATATTTATTAAAAAACTAAATTAATTAAAAAAGTAAATAATTTATTTTAATTAAAATTTTATTTTTAAAAACTCACCAAATTTTGATTTATTTTCAATTTTTTGAACTTTATAATCTTTATTTTACTTTTATTCTTCAAAGTATTATGCATTTCAAACTGATCTATAAATTGTGTGACAAAATTAATTATGACAAAATTCAGTGACGAATTTAGAGTATTGAGAGAGATAGAGTAAAAATAGCAAGAGAGAGTTCTTTTTTATTTCTTTTTCCTTTTATCTAAAAATAATATTTTATTTATTAAATATAATTTAGAATAAATAATAAAATAATAAATAATTAAATTTTTCAATAAAAAAAATTAAAATTAATTAATTAAATAAAAAAATAAAATTACAATTAAGGGAAAAATGGACGACATAGCATATGTTTGGTTAACAAAAATTGAGATATTTGACTTCGATTAAAAAAGTATTTCGATCAACAAAAGTGAAATAGGACAATTTCTCCAACTTAATTGCAATTCAAATGGAAGTTATTTTTACTATACAATAATGTTACAGAGTCTAAATTTAAATTTTAAATGAGGTGTCAAATAATTATTAGATAATTAATTTTTATAATTTTTAAAATTATCTATTATACATTTTTTCCTTCAATAGTTACTTGACATCTTATTTGAAATTCAAAATTTGAGATATAATTTTAAAAATGTAATATTACTTTTTTGCACAGAGAGTCGAAGATTCTTTGATAGAGTAAGATTTGGGAATTTATCATTTACCCCTTAAAAGATTCTTTAACTATCAAAAAAATCCCTTAATATTTGATAATAAAAACTCTTTTGTTGTTATTACTGTTATAAAATAAATTAATTTTATAAGGATATAATAGTCTTTTTACTTAAAAAGTCGACAATTACGTATGTACAATATCAAATAGTTATTATGCAGTATTTAAATAATAAAATTAACACAGTGTAACATAATTTTAAATAGTAAAATAGTATTGCAATTAATAATTTTTTTATTTTTAAGATTAATATAACGACTGATATTAAATATTTATATTTTAACAAAAATATAGATATTTATATTAAATAATAGTCATAATATAATAAAATATCATGTTATTCTTATTAATTATTTGATAGTACATCATTCAAAAAAAAAATATTGATAGTATAAATATAAATATTTTTATTCTTTGATATTGTACATATATAATTGTTGACTTTTGAAATAAAAAAATTATTATACCTTCTAAAATTAATTTATACTATTACAGTTATAATGAAATAATTTTTTTTTGAAATATTATCAAATATTAAGAAAGTTTTTTAATAATTAACAAATTTAATAAGAGGTAAATAGAATTTACCCGCAGGATTATACCCATCTTAACAATAATGAACAGCAGATAATTAAACTCTAAACTTTTTAAATCATTTTAGAAGATTTTATTAATTGAAGTAATTAGAACCGACAAGTTAAACTTCTTTTATGTGTTTTTCTTTGCGATTTCCAACTACGGCCTTCTTAAAGCATGGAACATCTCTAAGATATCGACCAGTTTTATTACAAGTTGACAACTCCAAAAGCCAAAAGCTAAAAGCCAAAAAGCCAAAAGCGAAAAGCCAGAGACTTGGAGAAGATTTTGCAGAGGGAACTTTCCAATTATTGAAGCTTTGAAGTCGGTTGGAGGGTAGATGGAGTGTCTTTTCAACAAGCACGCGACTCACAACTTGTCCCACTTTACTTGGGTCTCACTCTTGCTTAATTCTAACTCAAAATAAAGGTGGATAACACAGATTAATGCCATTGCCAACTTTTATACAAGGAACCATACGTTGGCAACAATTTCTAGTAAGTGCTTTTGTTGAATAAATTGAGCCTTACACTTAGGGTGCAACTTATAATTTGGTCATACTTCACAAAAACTTAAGCGAGAGAGAGAAATAAATGGGAAGTTTAACAAACGAAGTTTGTAAACCGCCAATTTCTTTAATTACCCTGTCACAGACACCCTCAAGCAGGACCGTTGAGATGTTCTAATCTTGACAACTCTTTGATTTTCAGGCTATCCTCAGATAGCTATTGCTTCAAGATATGGGAAGCTTCAGGAAAATATTTCAAGTACATAACTACTAGTAGGTAAGCCATCTCCAGGTTCTAAACTTTTGTTTTCTTGCATCTTTCTTATATCCGAACTTAGCCTTCATTATATTTCAGAAGTAGCCATTAACATTTAGTTGGTAAACTACTCTAAGTTAAGCCTTTGCATTCGAGAGAACTGCAAACCAGTTTTATCATAACTCCATCAGATTAGGACTTAATCCTCGTCATTGGCGATATTACAATGGTAGCAGAGATGAGATTTGTCATCTCAGCTTTCTTCTTTCTTATGCTATTTTCTTATGGAGGTACATTTTTTCATTTCATTTTAGACTTTTACTGGTATTGACTGATCTGCTAACTCCCTATGTGTATCTGATTTGCTTGTCATTCTTTTGCGATTGTAGCTGCATATGATCCATTGGATCCCAATGGGAACATAACAATCAAATGGGATATCATGTCTTGGAACCCAGATGGTTATGTGGTGAGTACCATCTCATTTTCATAAATGTTGAAAAAAATTCGAACATTTTTAATTTGAAAATTAGTTCACTTTGTTTTTTGTTGCTAAAATTTTCCAGGCTGTTGTAACAATGCACAATTACCAAACGTATCGACACATCATAAGCCCTGGCTGGACCTTAGGGTGGACATGGGCTAAAAAGGAAGTGATATGGTCCATGGTTGGGGCACAAGCCACTGAACAAGGTGACTGCTCCAAGTTTAAAGGGAACATACCTCATTGTTGCAAGAGAAATCCCACAGTTGTAGACTTGCTCCCTGGTGTCCCTTACAATCAACAATTCACAAACTGCTGCAAAGGTGGAGTTGTGGCATCTTGGGGCCAAGATCCTGCAGCTGCTGTCTCTGCCTTCCAGTTGAGTGTGGGGTTAGCCGGTACTTCAAACAAGACTGTTAAACTTCCAAAGAATTTCACCCTGCTTGGTCCGGGACCTGGATATACTTGTGGCCCTGCTAAGGTTGTTCCTTCCACCAATTTCCTCACACCTGATCGCCGCCGAAAAACTCAGGCTCTGAGTAAGTTCTGCTGCCTCACATCATTTATATTTTGTCACAATTATGTTTACGTATTTAAGGGTGCCCTGATAGATAAGACTTATGGTGAGATAACTTGAATTTTAAGGACCTTTATCATTTCAATTACAGTGGTTAATCATTGTTGTTCTTGTATTCTATGCAGTGACATGGAATGTGACCTGCACTTATTCACAGTTTCTAGCAAGGAAGAACCCAAGTTGTTGCGTCTCTTTTTCATCTTTCTACAACGAGACAATCACTCCTTGTCCTACTTGTGCATGTGGTTGCCAAAACAAAGAAAATTGTGTCAAGTAAGCCAGTTTATCTACAATATCTCGACTTCTATGCATCTTGTTCCTTTTTTTCCCGTCAAGAATTTCTTAGTCAGAATTATGATGATACAGGAGTGACTCCAAGATCCTGAGCATGGTAGGAGTGCACACTCCAAAGAAGGATAATTCCCCACTGCTGCAATGCACACACCATATGTGCCCTGTCAGAGTTCACTGGCATGTCAAAGTCAATTACAAGGACTACTGGCGTGTGAAGATTGCTATTACAAACTTCAACTACAGGATGAATTACTCTCTCTGGACTCTCGCCGTTCAGCATCCTAATCTGAACAACGTGACACAAGTTTTTAGCTTCGATTACAAGCCCGTCGTTACCTATGGCTCTATAAGTTAGTTTGCAAAATGTTTCTTCTTTTTCTTCATGCTGCAGTATCAATCTGTGGAAATGATGATTGTCTAACAAGTCTGTTCATTTGTTTTGCAGATGATACAGGAATGTTTTATGGAATGAAATACTACAATGACCTACTAATGGAAGCAGGACCATTTGGGAATGTTCAGTCTGAAGTGCTTCTGCAGAAGGACAAGAACACTTTCACCTTTGAGCAAGGATGGGCGTTTCCGAGAAAAGTCTACTTTGATGGTGACGAGTGTATGCTACCACCACCAGATACATACCCTTTTCTGCCAAATTCAGCTCATGTAAAGCTACTCTCTTTATGGACATTGATTTGTGCAGTGCTTTTCACTTTTGTCGCTATTCGTTAATTTGGGTACTGAGGTTTGAACTGTTGAAAGAATTAGAATTCGAGTTTAGAAACTAATGTACTTTGGACAGAGAAAAGAGTGAAGTAGTGTACATAAATTCAACATTTTTTCCCGTAAGAATCAAAGCAGTGAAACTGCGAACAGACATGTATCGTAACACTGATGATTGAATTTGTGAATACACAAACTGGCTATGTACTCTATGATCAATCTTCTTGTATAATTGTCTGTGAGTGCGAAGATACAAGTAATACGTTTCTACTGTTTCGATGACCATGGCAGTAAACAAAGGAAACTCTTCTCATTTCCCCTCGAGTGTTGAAAAAACTGAACAAAGGATTTTGTTCTGTTTCAATGCACAACAGGCCTTGTTTATTTATACCAGCCAGCACATGATTTTATTTGGTCGGAATGGATTAAGTTCATGCAGATTGCAAAATTAAACAGCGAGAATGAACACACAGCAAGATCACAAGTATAAATTAGCTCTAGTTAGTGAAATGTTCTCTTATGTAGTTACAAATGTCATATACATTGGAAGTGGAAGTTCCACAGGCTTGACAATAATGCAGAACGAACATGTAATGCGACATCAACAAGGGGCACAGTGGCAGTGAATTCACCCACCATTACACTAAGAATACAGTGTTTTCAACAATATTAGCAAATTCAACCTACTCAAATGGCTGAATTGATCGTGCAGCCACATGAACGTCTCAGCTGGCTTGCCGTGAGGATACGGTTCCAACTGATTCAGTCAAAAATTGTTGAATACTACAGTTCGTCATGTGGCAGGAAGAGATTTCATGCATAACCATATAATAATGCCACCGTTGACAAGAAAGTCAGGATTAGATTAAGTGGATAAACAATCCAGCGGGAACTACTATTTGGCAACCATGGATAGGCATCAGGATGCGGCATGACACAATTATCTCCATTGAAATAGATCCTCCTAGGAAAAGCCCAACCCTTTTCGAAAGTAAAAGTTTCTACCTCCTTTCGGAAAAGTAGCTCTGACTGTACGTTACCCAAAGGACCAGCTTGCATGAGCAAGTCATTGTAGAACTCAACTCCCCAAAGCATAGCAGTGTCATCTGTTGAATGGAAGGAAACAGTTACAACCTTGACAAACTGAAGAGATAAGTCTCATCTTATTTAATGGAAAAATCATGACAAACAATATTAGCTGCTTAAGCAATGCAACTGCTTTAAACGATTTTAATCAACATACATTTTGCACCCAGTGCCAAATAGAACATCCCATGCCTCATGCATGGATTAAACACAATGCAAAGAAAGAAGAAATGAACTCCATCTAGATTATCTTTCTCGTTTTTTCCAACTAAAAGAAAGCTAAAAACAATAATGGCTTACACTACAAGTGTATAGGATATAAATTGCAAAGGATATAGAAACAAACAAGAGCAAAAATAACTAAAGAAACTTACTTATAGCTCCATAAGGATTTAATGACTTGTAGTTAAAGCTGAAAATTTGGGTCAGATTGTCAAAGTTGGGGTGTTGGACAACTAAGTTCCACTGTGTATAGTTCATATTGTAATTGAAATTTGTAATTGTGATCTTAACCCTCCAATACTCCTTGTAATTAAGTTTAACATGCCAGTGAACTCTGATTGGACACATATGGCTTGTACATTGGACGAGAGGTGCATAGTCGTTCTTCGCTGAACTTCGTACAACAGAAGCTATATGTGGGGCTTTTGGGCTGTATATCAATTACAAAAATGTTAAAAATGATAAACGATTATCCATTCATGGAAACATATGTCACTCCTGAGAACCTAAACTTCAAAGAATGAGTAATGGAGTATTAGCTTACAAACTGAGAGGACTTACTCTACACAGCTTCCTGGCTGTGTGATGTTATTTTGGCAGCCACAGGCACATGTTTGGCAGGGCACTATTGTCTCGCTGTAGAAGGATGAAAGTGAGACGCAGCAGGTGGGAGTTTTCTGAGCCAGAAATTGCGAATATGTGCATGTAACGTTCCATGTCACTAACAGAAAAGAGAGCAAGGTATATTACAACTTCTTACCAAACACGGCAAAATTTCATTTATAAAGAACTTCATACTTTGAATGTGATTACGAACACAACCTAATGATACTTTAGTATCAGGTCACAGAAAACCATAGCCATGAAACACAAATTTTCTGCATATGGTTGTTTAAGTAACAAAATTGTTGAAATACAAGGACATTTTAGGTTTCAAATCACTGTTTATGTATGGAACTTGAGTAACATATTAAACTTTGAGAAACAGGTTAGACTAGAACATGCATGTTATGTATCTGACATACATGTATATATTCTTTTGAAAACTTACTCAGAGCTTGTGTGACTCTCCTTTTATCTGCAGTAATAAATTTGCTAGGTCTAACAATTTTTGCTGGACCACAGGTATAACCAGGCCCTGGTGCCTTCAGAGTGAAGTTCTTAGGCACTCTGACTGTTCTATTGGATGTTCCAGCTGCCCCTACACTAAGCTGAAACGAGCTCACTGCATTAGCTGGATCTTGTGCCCATGAGCTTATTACTCCCCCTTTGCAGCAATTTGCAATCTGTTGGTTGTAAGGTGTTCCGGGCATTAAATCCACAACTGTTGGAGTCTTTTTACAGCAATGTGGAATGTTTCCTTTGTATTTTGAACAATCTCCCTGTTCTGTTGTTTGGCCCCCCATCATGCTCCATATCACCTCCTTCTTTGCCCATGTCCAGCCCAATTGCCACCCTGGCGCTTGAATGTGACGGTATTGCTGGAAGTTGTAGATTGTAACAACGGCCTGTTCATAACATTCATAAGTGATTACATATTAACCCATGCACAAAAGAAAAGTAAATAGTCTCCAGTTACAAAAGCCACTTCCAGCAGATTGCAGCAACGAATGTCTTGCTGGCGATGTTCACATTCCTACACGCTTTTACTTTAATTAGATCCATTCTTATATCTCTGTTGACTCAACATAAAAGCCTACTAGTTCATCTAATGGGCAAAAAGATTTAGATTTTGGAATGAGAAAAACTTTGAAAATTTGATTAAGTGGGAAACAGCATTTCCAGAGAATGGAATAAAAGAATCTCTATCACTTACAACATAGCCATCTGCTGTCCAGCTCATGATATCCCATTTGATTGTGATGTTTCCAGTTGGATCAAGTGCATCGTAGGCTTCTGAAACAGAAACAACCATCAAAACAAAAAGCTATATTTGGCCAAAACACTTCGCGTGAAGGAAAAGGGAAAACAATATTTAGAAAGAAGAAATGAGACTACTTTTAACAGGATACAGCAAGGCCAGATTAATGGTTCATGAGACTACAAGATGATAATCATCTTTAAGTTTGATACTTTTTGGTCACCGAGAGTTGGACAAGAAAATCAAATTCATAATACCAAATTTTCTTTAAAATTATAAAACTAAGAAAGAAAAAACTGCTTTTCACCATTAGATTACCATGTTCTGAAGCAAAACTTGAAAGAAAGAAAAAATAATAAAAATTCACACTCTGCTTTATTTTCATTTCCCTCAAAGTATCAAGTGCCCAAAAACTTAAGTTACTTGAAAAACCAAAATTACTTTTCAAGTTACTTTTCAGAGAGGTGAATGCTGTGAATGGTTCATTTGAGAAAGTTCTGGAGATAAAAAAGCCAAAGCTCAAATCTTTCAACCAAACCCCATTAACATTAGCACCAAAGGAAGAACTAAGACAATAAACGCATAAACTTTTAGATGATTGAAGAAAATCAATATCCTCATTCACCAAATTCAAGAACCAAAGCATGCAAAAATTCCTCCAAAAGACCCCTTTAGTCAAATTCACCAAAATAAAAACCTTTCGCAAACTAATACTCATTACTCAAACGAAAAACAAATAAAGATTTCAACTTTGGAACTCTGAATGCAAAAAAGAAAAAAAAAAGAAAAGAAAAGGCTCACCAGTTGCTTTAAAGCTTGTGCAAGAAAGCAAAATGAGAAGCAAAACGATGCAAGAAGTGACTTCAGAGAAGAATCTTGAACTGGGTATCAACAAAAACTCCATTTCTTGCATTAGATTATCTTTGTGATCTCAGTGTTCTTTCTCTCCTTCTTTTAGTTTAGTTTAAACCTTCAACACACACAAAAGCACACAGAAGATGAAAAAGATGGACAGAAAGAGAGAATCCGCGGGTTGTGAGTGGTGGTGGTGACTGACTGTTGATCCCTTGAGAAGTCAGTTTCACAACTTAATAAGCCCACTGGTTAAATAAAACTTATGCATTATATTTTAGTGGGCAAAAGTCTACAAAAGTGCTTTCAGCTGTTACTGTTGCTGTTGCTTTCATTACGTTTCTCCACTGATAACATACAGATTATAAAGACGAATTCATTAACTTTGGGCCATGAGCTGCTTGTTTTCCATATAAAAAATTGGAGCACTAAAGGGTTAGCTTGATTCTCAAGGAAGGAATGTTGTCTAAATTATTCAATTTTGTACAGCTGAACCCAGATGAAGGACAGTTGGTCACGTTGATGATGGAAAATGACGACTGATGCTAATTTCTGGAAACGCTAAACAGTGGACTTTGACTGGGCTTCGATTTTCGACGTGCGTTGCTGCTGGTGCTAGTTTGTCTGTCATTCTTTTGTGTCACTAAATCTGTTACTTTAGAAATACCTTCTATTTGGGTCGTGGGCCCATACATTTATGGGCCTCAACCCGAAACCGATAGATAGCCAACGTCAAATTAGCCTTCGGCCCAAAATTGGGCACACACTTCGCAGGTTTGCACATTCACGCTTGTATTTATTGCTTTTTTTTTTTAAATACTTGTAATATTGTCAAGAATATGTATTAAAATAGAATATTCAATTTAATTCAGGTTGTGGGAAGAAATTATTAAAATGGGTAACATAAAATGTGAGTACCTATTGTTAAGAGAAACTAAAATATGGACATAATTTGTCCATTTTTATCAAACAGATCCCTGACCTTTTTTATGACTAAAATACCCTTTAGTGTTAAAGTCACCTCTAATAAAAACGTAAAATCAAATATAGGGACCTATTTGATACAAATGGATGAATAGGTATTTACTTGATAAAATCATAAAATGTAGAGATCCGAATGTTATTACCCTTCACAAATCAACATGAATATTTGAAAATGGAAAAACAAAAGATTTATTCGCGAAGAAAGTTTTCGCTCCAAGTAACCAGGAAAGCCGAAAAAGCGAAAGCAAAAACGGCAAACGCGTCTCCGTCGTCCATTTTTGAACATTCAAAAATGTTGAATCCATTTTCTTTCTAACATGTGCGTTTTTCCAAAAACAATGAATTCGTGATTCTTTATTTGCCTCCGGGAGATTCGGTTTTGGTTTTTGCCGACGTAATCCGATTCGAACCGAGTCAACAAACAATGGCCGCATCCGATTCACGAGTTCATTCGTTCTCTCAGACCGAGATTAACTGGGACAAGTACGTATCGTTAATATTTTGATTCATTAATTCGTTTCATTCTTCAATCCCCTTTTTTTAATTTTGTTTAATTTGTTAATTCAGCACTTAAAGCTTAATCGTCTGTTTCAGTTAGGTACCGTACGATTTGGAGATTTGTAATCTTGAGGAAATTTAATTAAAAACCTAAACCAGAAGTTAATATTAAGTTGTTATTATCATTTAGATTTTTATATGGATTAGAAGCGCATCTTCGTGATTTTGGTATTTATATTTTGTTGATTGAATCAGGAAGCAAGGAAATTAAACTGGATAAAATCATATGTCTATTGATTTAAAATAGAAAAGAGAAAGGAAGCAAAGTTCATTCTCTTGGTTTGAAGAATAAGTCTCAAGAAATTTATTTGAGGGCAAGGCATAATCCCGAAAACATAAAAATTAGGATCTTGGCCAGAAAAAATGGCCCAAGAAAGTGAAAATGTGAGATGATTAAAGTCATTTGAATTGTTAACATTGCAAATGAAAGAATGCAAACTCCAATTCCAGTGTAATACATATTGATTATCACAAATTTATCGGGGTACAAGCATTAAGAGATATGTAGTTGTCATAGTTTAACCATAAGTCTGGGGATGTCAAATCCATTTATGTCTGTGTCTAAAGAGTAATCCCTTATCTGAGACACCAGTGGAAGGACCAACACTTGGTAATAAGCATTTGTCTTATATTTTTCTTTATCTTTTGTGCATGTGGTTACTTTTCCTTAATGGTATATTGTGTTTTCTAAATCTACCTGTCTTTTATGCTCATAAATTCGAAATTTGAACTCATTATGCAGGCTTGATAAAACAAAATTTTATGTAGTTGGGGCGGGTCTGTTTACAGGGCTTACAGTGGCACTGTATCCAGTCTCTGTGGTAAAAACCAGGCTTCAGGTTGCTACAAAAGACACTGTTGAAAGAAATGCATTTTCTGTTATCAGAGGGCTACTAAAAACTGATGGGATTCCTGGTCTGTACAAAGGTTTTGGTACAGTTATCACCGGTGCAATTCCTGCCAGGATAATATTTATGACTGTTTTGGAGACCACAAAAGTGGCAGCTTTCAAGATTGTCGAACCATTTAAACTATCTGAACCTACACAGGCAGCAATGGCAAATGGAATTGCTGGCATGACAGGATCACTTTTTGCTCAAGCTGTGTTTGTTCCAATTGATGTGGTACATAATCTGGCTTTTAAAGTGAACATTCTATTGTCAAATAAGTTGGTATGGTAAAATTCGGTATGGGGATTGGTACTTTTGTGTATGTTTGTGTTCAGTTATCTGCCCTCCACCAACTGATCCTCCTATGGGAATTTTTTATGTATGCTAATTTAGGATGCAGTGATTTTAAGTTCTCATTAATTGGAGATGGCAGAAACCTCTAATTGGCTTTTGTAAGTTTTCTTCTTTCTTTTTATGATTTATCCTAGCAGGATACTTCTAAAAGAGAGCTATTTTGGTATGCAATACCTTTATTCCTTGGATGCTACAGACAGGATATTTTCTTGAAATGAACCAAAATAGGAAATTAAATATTTTATTTTCAAACTTGTACTTTTTCTTCTTGGATTCACCTGGATATATTCATTGAATATCAGAAATCCACCTGGTTGAGTATAAACTAGGAATGAAATTTTAAGGAACGGCATTGGAAGACATTGATTTTATCTATTTTATGCTTAGAACTGGATGTGTGTTGAAGTTATAGTAAGCTTTAATGTAAAATATATAATATTTTTGTGAAAAAATTACCACAAATTTATAGGATACGCTCATCTATATTAGTTTAACCCGATGATATCATGTTATAGATTTTCCAAGAATTACTGTAGGGCTATATTTCAGACTCTATGTACCGTATTCCACACCCACATCCATGCCTTATTGGTGTTAATGAAATTTGATATGCGTACGTAAATTCAAGCTGCTGAATCTTTTGATAATGAATATTGTTCAGGTTAGCCAGAAGTTGATGGTACAAGGATACTCAGGCCATGCGAAATATAGTGGTGGCCTAGATGTTGCACGTAAGGTTATAAAATCTGATGGCATTCGTGGTTTATACAGAGGGTTTGGTCTATCTGTTATGACATATTCCCCATCTAGTGCTGTATGGTGGGCAACTTACGGTTCAAGCCAGCGCATCATCTGGAGGTGATACATTATTGTTTTTTGTTGTGAATCAAACTGCGCTGTGTATAAAATGACAACTAATAGGATTTACCCCTGTGAGTGATCTTTCTTTGACTGATTACTGTTCTATCCTCCAAGTGGAATGCTTCATGATGTAACATAATTTTCTTTGTATTTGTTATCTAATCTTGGAATTTGACTTTTAAGTAGATTTTAAGTCAATTACGATGATATTCTTATTATTCATGCCCTTTAGAAGTGGTCACCAACTCCATGTACAAGCATGTTGCTCAAACTTAGACTTTATTGATTCTGAATCTTAGTTTTGTGATGAATGAGGATGTTGATAATATGCGAGGAAGGAATTCGAAGGTTAGAAAATGCAAGTTCTATCAAATTTTACTAATTGTTAGGACATTCTTGCCACGTAGAGGCTATGCAACAATTATGTGGTTTAAATAAATTAATTAGCAGCTTTTCATGAATAGTAATTCAACAATTATTTCTTAGTTATCCCCATTATATTTATATTAACGTACCATCTGATTTTCTTGGCAGGCTCTTAGGTTACGGAACCAACCTTGATGAAGTTGCACCTAGCCAGCAGAAAATTGCATTAGTTCAAGCTACTGGAGGAATTATTGCAGGTGCAACAGCATCCTGCATCACTACTCCACTGGATACTGTCAAGACTCGCTTACAGGTGGTATCGGGACCCAGTTACATCAAACTCTTTTCTTCCTTTTATTTTCTAAGTTCCAATACCCTCTTTGCTTTATTGCATTGTGGTTTGAGGTCATTCATTTTTCCCAGGATGTGAATTAAATTAGCCCAGACTTATCCTAGAGTGTTTGTGTGGGTTGATGTAAGTGGGTTGTAGTAATTTTGTGAAAGTTTTAGCTTCTAGTATGGTTGAACTGAAAATCTTGTATTTTCTATAATAGGTAGAACTGCCAACATTGGATTCATCTTCACCGTGACCTTCACAATTGCTTTCTAGGAAATGCATAAATATTCCTCACACCAAGACATTGTCAAAAGAATCACATTTTGAAAGAATACAAGTCCTTGCACAAAATGATGGGAAAAAAATTGAAAACACTGTTCATAATAGCCCAATGGAACAAACAGAAGCTAAGAAAAATTCTTTCATGTTAACTTGATCAATAATACCAAGGCCTTACATTTTTCTAGCACATTTTCCTGTGGATTCTATTATTTAGAACACTTTAGATTAGATTGAGGGACCTCATAATGCTATAATGATTTTCTCCATTTTCTATTAAAAATATTATGTTTGATGTGCTGGCTTGACAGTTCATTTCTCAAATAACTTCATGTATTTTTATTATACTACATTTATTTTGCTAATTATCTGTTTCTGCATTTTAGGTCATGGGGCGTGATAGTAGACCCTCAGCAAGACATGTCGTGAATAAACTGATTGCAGAAGAAGGTTGGAAAGGCGTATATAGAGGATTGGGTCCAAGATTCTTTAGCATGTCAGCATGGGGAACCTCAATGATATTAGCCTATGAATATTTGAGTAAGGACCCTTTCCTTTTCTTGACCTCCATTTATTTTGAATGAATAATATTAAAACAATAATATGAAAGAGCATCTGATATGGGAATTTTGATGCTTGAACCAACTTGGTGAACTCTATTTATCCGTTTTTCAATCTCTTTACTATATTATGTCACATTGGCTTTGGATGTTTCAAACTGAGAGGCCCCTGGAACTTTGGACCTAGATTCTGGAGATACATGGTGGTGGAACCTGAGAGTCCCATTTCATTGCCACACGTGTGGTCTGATTAAGTCTCATTTTACTGATCTCTAACTCTAACCTCATCTTTTCCATATGATACCCCATCAATTGTTGAAATCATTTATTCAGGCTGCAAGAGCGTACATCTGCTTTCTGGTTGTGTTGGGTAGTGGCGATTCCCTGAATTTTATTAATTTTCCAATGGAGTGTCAAAATTTTCCTTTTGTGCTTGTTTTTTCATTCATTTTTAAATCCAAGTCTAATATTGTTTTTTTTTGGGATCTTTTCAGAGCGACTGTGTGCAAATGATGACTAGATTGATCTAAATACTGCTCTCAATCTAAGCTTCTTTCCGAATGAATACTGAACTTTTGGGGTTGAAAACTGGCTGCTATGAAACAATTTTGCAGATAGCAATGCTTATCAGACTCAACAGAGTTCTCAATTTTTGTTTTCTTCTTTTAAATTCCAGACACAGTGCTGTCATAGCAACAATTATGATCATCTTATTAAGGGGAAAACCTAATCGCTATTGAATTCGGACAGGTTAACTAATTTTTAAAGCTCCATTGGATCTAGCTAAGATTCTTTTAAGCTAGATTTATATATATATATATATATATTCATATGAAATTAACTAGAAGCTGTAGCCTGTGTATCCCTCAAGGCAAAATATTTGTTTGTTAAATAAACTCTGTACTTTTTAGTCAGTTTTGTTCATTAGACAGTTCATTGTAATTTTTCCATTGGGGAATTTGGAATGGAAAATTGAATAAATACTCAATATTGCAGAAATATTTCCTATACACGATCAAGTTATGCACGTTATATCTGTTTAATATGTTTTTACACCAGAGTGAATTTTTGAAGTTTTGAGTTTAAAAGAGAAAAAGAAACTGAAATACAACACAGTTAAAGTTGATAGCTAAAACTTATGTAACAATACTTCATCTTCAGTTATTTACCACAATCCTGGAGAATTTAGCGTCTATATGGCTTCTCTAAAACAGCAGAGAAGAAAAGCTCATTGCTGAGCTTGTCGGTTTTTGGTACAATCCTCCATAGTAGCTTTCTGTATCCTAGTCTTGAAAACTCATCTAAATACATCTTCATATCATCTTTCTTACAGAAGAAACGATCAACCCAGAGGATCCCTTTGGGTCGAAGGACTCTATCCCAATCAAACAGTACAAATTGTAAAAGTTGTGCTCCTATCCACCCATCCAAGAACAGAGTAGAATGGACAATATCAAGTGTGTTGTCGAAGAATGGCAACCTTGAACCTATTGATATGTATAGAGGTAGGAGCCCTCTTAGTGCAATCACTTCATTGAAAGGTGCCCCTAAGTTTAAGGTAGCTGATGCAATGGTTACATTCCTCTCCATCATCATTGCAGCAAACGTGCCGGTTGTGGGGCTAAAGTCGAGGCCAATTCGGATTTCCCCTGCCTTTAATCTCAAGACTTCATCAATGGTGAACTCAGCAGAAGTAGATTCATTTGTTGGAATATCCCATCCTCTTTTAGAAAGATCAAAACAATCTGCACATTTGAAGAAGCCTCTTCTGTCTATTGTTTCATTCGAAACAAGGCAAGAGTAGTCTTTGCATTTGTATTGGCTCCACAAGATGTTAACATTACTAGGGTGAGTCCAAAGAGAACTGTTAATGGGAAATGGCTTACTATAATTTGCAGGTGTTCTTGAAAAGCATCTCCTTCTTGGCAATGAATCGCAGCCACTAACCATGAGCTTCTGAGCTACGTCCCAATCATCTGGGCACTTTTCATAAACCTTGTAAGTCATGAAATGATCTACATTTGCAGCCATCTTTGCACAAGCTTGGCCAATAGATGGATTAACTGCCTCCACTCCAAGGAAATTCTTCTTGCCACCTAGCATATTTGGTTTAGGCAACGTGTAGTTTAGAAGCTCACCTGAACTGAAGACCTTTCTATTCATTCTCCCTTCTTCAAGATCGCTTTCCTCAGGTTCACTGGAGTCTACATCCACATTGCTGATCTCATTGCTACCAGGAGGAGGATTGCTGTGCTGCAGACCTGTTAGGCTATCAGCAAGCTTGTCTAAAGCTATAGCTATATGAAGAACTTGATCCGAGAATTTCGTCACTGCTTTTGACTCTGAACTTTCAGCGTGAAGCTGCTCCAGAAGAGCTCCTACTTGTGCCTGCAAATTTGAAACTTGGATTTGGATTGTGTAAGGCAAAACAATCTGGCTAAATGAACTGTTGGCTTTGATGGTGAAGATGAAATGAGGATAAGAGAGACCTGAATTTAAGAAAATAATTGTGAAGAGGCTTACAAGAATAAGAGGACACAAGGTCACAAGGCATCCAAGATGCCATTTCAATGGTTTAGGGGTGCTCTGTCTTTGCATTTCTCATATGCTTTTTAGTCCCTCTCTTTTGCTAACTGAGAGTAAATGCCATTTTGATGTTCACTTCATTTTCTCAACAGGTTGACTTGAGATCTGAATCTCCTGGAGTTCTATATTTCAGGTTTGGTGTTCCCTAGGTTCTTAAATGTCCTCAACTTACTATTTCAGAGGCCAGTTTCTCCATCTTTAATAGCATAAACTAATACTAAAAACTCATATCATTACTTCGAGATGAAGCAAATATCACTATTTAATTGTGGCCTAACATGCATCATTAACTACAAATGAAGCAATTTTGTGACTGACAGCCAGTGAACTTCCGAATTTTCAGTCCACCGATTTCAGCACAAAAACAATGCATTATCTAATAAAATCTGCACATCCAGTTCTTATAATGAACAAATCTTATAAAATAATCTGCCCATCTAGTTTTTATAATGAACAACTTCAGCTCTCAAGACCACGGACGTGGTTTGGTATAAAGGTGCTTCAACTGTGCTTTGGAAGCACAACTGAAGTATTTGGTAAACTTAACTTCCACGGCATATCTAGATGTCTACTGAATACTTACCTCCTTCCCATCTACCATTCAAAAACTAGTGGTTTCACCCCACAAGCGTGCTTCAAATTTAAAACACTACTATACAAATCGGGCCCTATATTTTGTTGTACAAAAATGCATTGAGAGCTTCAAGAACTGAAATGAACAAAGATAGCCATTCAGATATAGAAACTGCAAAATCTGCACTCATCATGTCTGCCAGGTCAAAACATATATCAGATAAGAGATAGAGAACTACAACAAAAGAGCTGATCAAGTGACCTTCTGCATAGGTAAGTACTTCAGCCTTTTCAATAGAAAAGATTGGGAATACAATTTCAAGGACAATTATCAATTTATATTGGAACTCTAGACTCCCTGCAAATGGAGACAATGATAGAAGTTGCTCATTTAGATTTTCTACGAATACAATTTCTATCTTCACTCAGGCATACAAAATTCCCATTGGAAAAAAACTGGTGGCAAAATTGCACGAAATCATAATACAAAACAGAAAAAAAAATGGTAATTTAATTTTCCAGTCAGTATGATCTACATGCACAATGTCCAAAATGAAAGAATGTGGAATCAGTGCATCCACTATTTTTGGTGGGAGACCATCAGCATAGTAAAAGCAGTTCTTGAAAGAAGTTTGCGCCTCTTAATTACAAACTCGGTCAGCATCTTCAACATTATCATTATCATCATCATCATCATTATCATTATCATTGTCATTTTCAAGATCACTATCTGCATCTTCATCATCATTGATTTCATCAACATCATCATCATGGCCGTCACCGTCATTGTTGTCTTTCTTACCTCTGCTGTTAGCTGCATACTGCTCAAGTGATGCAGAAGGAAATAACTCCCCAACTTTATTTTTGTTGGTTGGATCTTTTGCTGAATCATTAGATTTACCTTTGTTCATCTGCTAAAATAAATGGGATCGGTAATAAGCGTATACAAGATGAAAAGCCACAAGCAAATATGAAAAGGTAGACTTGTGTTACAAATTATAAGGCATAAAACTATAAAGATCTTCCTAATCTGTTCATTGATACTGTTGACCGATGTATCATATCTTGGCAACTAACACACATGGACACACGCTCAACTTGGAAAAACTGGAGCCAAAAACAAATCAAAAGACTCCTTAATTGTCAAGACGTGTAGAAAAGACAACATGTTCCTAGAATAAAAGATCAAAAGCAGAAAACCGTAATACATTGATGCAAACATCTCCGTGAAGCTAAAAGCCTAAAATCCATAATCCAACTTCTGAAGGTACTTGCCTATAGAATAGTAATTTATTCTATGGTGACTTTGCCTGGTTATTTAAGAGGATGGTGATTATCTGTCTCAACTGGACAGTCAAACAAGTTTGCCTCCCGTGTCGCTACCATTCTAACATCACAAAAAGACAAAATAAGAAAACTGTAGAGTCAAAAAGACAGAATAGGAAACCTGTATTGATTCTAAGTAATAGTTTAATATTCAACTAAGCCAATCAAATATTACCAAACGAAGTATGATGAGAGATAATCCTGCAATCTTACTGCTCATTTAACATAAAACTTCAATGATATATTCTCAAATCATTTTGTCTATTCCATTTGCATTGATGGCAGGTCATAATTGTCATGACAACGATTATAGTGATTCATAATTAGAAGTTTTCAACACCTCCAAATATGTCCATTCTAAATCTTTTTTTGAACCAAAACACCTTAAATATGCAATCTTAGTTCAAATTTCATATGCACTAAACTCAATAATTTAACCTAGCATCAACAATAATATCTCATCAAAGAGATAGTTGTATCCTAGATTTTCTTTTTTTTTTAAAGAAGTTCACAAAAAACGTCAGAAGCAAATTAAACAAAACAAAATTTTTCTTCACCCTACAAAAGTAAATTTATATATTTGGCTAAAGAGCATCATTCTAGGAGCTTACAGCACGTAGAAGAGTTCTCCTGTCCCTCTCTCGAGCATTTTTTATTGCCTGTAGGGAAACCATCACTGTCAACCATCAATGTTAAAACAACCTTGTTTTCACAGTACACTATAACATCCATAATGCAGTCAATACAAACCTCCTGAAGCATCTTTTGCTCAGCCTCTACCTCCGCAAGGTCTCTACAAAGTATCAGAAAGCAATGATACAGAGTTCCGAATAAGTACAACAATGTTCTCAAAAGCCAAGAACATTTTCAACCTAGTAATACTCAAATTAAAAATTCAATCACAAGTTGGTATATCCAAAAGTCAGCCAAACCTTCCAATTACACTATCCGTGCGGCAACAACACTTTGCACATACATTTTGCTCCTTTGCACAACCTAAACCAACACCAAACCCCATAATTAAATATTCACCCAAAAAAGGAAGAAAAAAAAAGTACAGAGAAGCTCTTTTATTCATTTTTTTCACCATTAAATAGTCCCCAAAAGAAAAAAAAAAATTGCACACCCACCAGGACACAGATTATGATAAGCTTGACGAACAGCCCGCTTAGAGCAACGTTGACTGCAACATTACATTGACTATTATACAAATATACTGATATTCAAGATAAGATTTTTTAACAAATTATTAAACATGTAAAAGCATAAGCATATATACGCAAGTAATTAGAAAACAGACAGACCACTTGGCAGGCTCCTTGAGAGGTTTGTATTTGCCATAACGGCGTTTCCAATCAATCTGTTCTTTACATCGAGGGCACACTCCCGTTATTTCAGATAAGGGTTTAAATTTTCCACCAACTTCCTACACGAAACATAAATGAAGTGATTTTCGGAACCAAGGGAAGTGCTTTCAAGATGGGAATTAGAAAGTTTCTATTTTTTTATGATGCTTACAGTTTCGTTGATCTTGATGCCGGCGTTTGGCTTCCAGGCGAAGCTGTTCTGGTGCTTTGGTGGGCCACGCCTGTTGCTGCTCATCTTCTTCCTTACTGGGTGCTGTTTTGTGACAACCAACTGGAACTCGTTTCGTTTCGAGTACTAGTAATAGGATGACCTAATTGTGTTTTTATTGCAAAATTGCATTTTACCACACCAACCCCTCCAAAGTCCATAAATTACGGGTAATTTCAAGATGGAGAATCCAAATTGTTGAAATTAAAAAATCAATTACAAAGAAATTATATTGTTCACCTTAATGTTAAGCTTTTTAAATAAAGTTTTTAAAAGTAAAATTTTTAACTAGAAGATTGATTGAATTTTTCTAGTAATTAAAAGAGTTTTTTTTATTGTCAATTTTTTTTAAAATTTTTTGATGACGTTGAATTGTAATTAAAAAAAATATTTTATTTTTATTTGTAAAAGCTTAAAATTTGAGCACTTAGTAGTAGAGCTTTCTTTTTAATTGAGTTTGATTGAATTTCACTACTAGTTAAAAAAAAATTTAATGTCAAATTTTTTTTAAAGAAATTTTTGATAACGTCTGATTGCAATTAAAAAAGAGTTTTCAAAAATTAAAAAAATTATTTTACCTCTACTTATAAAAGTTCAAAATTTAAGCACTTAGTAGTAAAGCTTTTATTAAAAAAAAATTGTGTATTAACATATATATATCCTTATAATATTTTCTTAATTTTATAATAATACTCTTAATAAAAAGAAATACTATTAAATTAATATATTTTTTAACATTTTATTAAAAGTTACCGTATTTCTTTATTTTTGCAACCATCATCTCTACAAGGCTTTATAAAAAACTTTTTTTTTTGTAGGTATGTAGTATTTTATTTTAAATTTTTATACCAAATATAATAATTTATTTAAATCATTGATTGCTATGTATTAATTTTATTCAAATTCTTATAAATTTGTACTTATTGATATTTAGAATTCTAATTATTTCACAATGATCACAAAACTAAATTTTAGCACGAATCAATTTTGTGTTGTCTATAGAAATATGTTAGTAAATTTAAAAAATGTTGACCTGAAAATCTAAGTGGCTTTCACATCAACGAGTTGAATTTATTTTTGTTGAAAAAACGAACATTTCATAGTCGTTCTTCGCATAAATTCTTAATAATGAACCCTGCAAAAAAGAAAAGTTGGTTATGGCCTAGCCGGTTAGTTACTGGCGAGGACCCTCCGATACTTAAGTCAGCCATTAAGATCTAAAATATGCACAAAAAAATAATAATGAGAAAGAGAGAGCTTGTGAGAGTCTAATCGTTCCATTAAGAGAGCACCAATTCCCTAAGAGAGAGCATAGAAATTCCTCCCCCTTTTTCAATAAAGGGTCCTCTTTTTATAGGTGTGGTAGGAGAATCTTATTTAGATATGTCTTTAATTTTCTCATAAATTCTGTCCTAAAATGGGACCATAATAATCTATAATTTAAGGGATAATTATTCCCTAATAAATTCTTTAATTTTAAGGATATCATTACTTCCTTATTTTAACTAAACTTCTTAAAAAGAAGGAACCTCATTTAAGCTTTAGGGTTTGACCTAAAATTTAAGGGGGAATAGAAGTTCACCAATTTTTAAATTAATACTAGAAACTTTATAGTTGTTTTCCAACTGAAAGTTTTCACCTCTAAGATTTTGATCTTTATTCAGAAGTTTTTAAAAAGGTGAGGCGAGGTCTTGATGATCTTTTATTTATGTAATGGTCCTAAACTTTATATGAAGTCTTCAAACTCTTTTAGAGGGTCTTCAATAATCCTATAGGGATTGGACCTCACTTACCAGGACCTTATATTGTTGCCTTTGTAAATAACAAATCTCTCTTGAAGCTTTTTTAAGAAATCTTGGTCGAGGACCTCTTGGGGTGTAGGCATTATCGACCTATATAACTAAGCCCACAAGAGGGTATCCTCAAGGTTGTTGACCTGATGATGATGTAGATGATGATATGATGATAATAATGATGATGACAATAACGATGACAGCGATGATGTAGTGATGATGATTGTGATATGGTGTGATGATAATGATGGTGAAAAGATGGTCCGAGGAACTATGTCTGGACTTATAGATAGTGTTAGAACAATGATAAACTGGTCCAGAGAATCTCATTCGAACCAATGATGTGACGTTTGAGTTGATTAACAAACATTGTATTTTTAACATATGCTAGTTAAATTTTCAGTTTCTCTTTTTTTTTTATGGAATTAATTGATTATCCTTTGTAATATGTCTCTAGTTAGCCCCTTTTTGAGTGTTGTACATTTATAAGGTATACCTCACTGAGTCTTACCTAGTCCGGTGGTCTGTGGGTAATCTTGTGAGTGTCGTCCTTTATGGTTCTTCTATAAATATCCTAATAAGATACACCTCACTGAGCCTTACCTGATCTAGTAGTCTGTAGGTAATCTCGTGAGTGTCGTCCCCTATGGGTCTTTTATAAATATCATCATAGGGTACACCTCACTGATATCCTAGTAGGGCATACCTTATTAAGCCTTACCCATTCTAGTGATTTGTGGGTAATCTTCTGAGTGTTACCCCCCTACGATCTTCTATAAATATCATCGTAGGATACACCCCATTGAGCTTTACCCAGTCTAGTGGTTTATGGGTAATCTTGTGAATGCCGCCCTCTAGGGTGTTCTATAAATATCCTATGAGGGTACACCTCATTGAGCGTATCTGATCCGATGGTCTATAGGTATTCTCGTGAGTGTCGCCCCTTAACGGGTCTTCTATCCTCGTAGGATCCACCTCACTGAGCCTTACCCAGTTCGATGGTCTGTGGATAATCTCATATGTGTCGCCTCTCTATGGGTCTTCTATAAATTTTCTTGTAGGGTACACCTTACTGACCCTTACCCAGTCCAGTGGTCTATGGGTATTCTTATGAGTGTCGCCTCCTACGAGTCTTATATAAATATCCTTGTAGGGTACACTTTACTGAGCCTTATCCAATCCGGTGGCCATTGAATAATCTTATGAGTACCGCTCCCTACAAGTTTTTTATAAATATCATTATACGGTACACCTCACTAAGTCTTACCCGGTTTGATGGTCTGTGAGTAATTGATAAGGGTATATTTATCATATATTTTCTCATGTTTTTATTTAATATTTTATTATTTTATAAGAATAAATGGCTATTTATGATAATTAATGCAAAATTTTTAAAATATGGACCTATCGCTCCATCGCCACAAAATTTTTCGCCTCAGTACTGGAACAGTGATTAAAATAAAAAATCAGAAAAAAGACCTATTTAAGTCGCAGTTCATCACCCTAGCGCCAACTCGCCATTGCGCTAGTGACAACCCAGCGCCAGACCTTTACGGCTCCAGCGATACAGTCTTTTACACGCAGCGCTCCAACGACAGCAAAATAGCGCCCTAGCGATAGTGCGATTCCTGACCTGATAAGAATTGAAAATTTCAAGCTCATATCAATCTCCATAAAAGGCCACTCATTCCCAGCCTTTAATAAATCGTCCAAGAACATCAAGAATACAAAACACAAGTCTTAAAAAGAAATTGGAGCTTAATTGAAACAGCTATAGAGAGAGATTCAAGGCATTCTTCGACATCAAAAGTTTTTTAGGCAGTACAATCAAGAGCAATTCAACGTCTATATCAGTTGTTATTGATTGTATCATAATTTTTTTTATTATTTTTATCGTTGTTCTCTTATAGCCATGAACTAAAATTTCTTTCTAAGGCTAATATTTGAACTCAATATGTGTATTTAATTGCCATATCTTTCTAATATTTAATAAATTTACTTGTTCTTAATGCTTCAAAATATTTAACCAATATATTGTGAATGAATTGGTAATATTTTTTATAAACTCGAAAGATGAATTATTATATTTAGACCTAGTTAATTTGATGCATAGTTATAGAGTAACATTCAATGTTGTATATGCAAGTTTCAAATTAAGATAAAAATATACTTAATTGGCATTTATGATTAATAAGACTAAATCTTAATGGATCTTAATTTATTAAAAGTACCATAGGGATATAGGTATTTGGTAAATTAAGGTATACTTGCATGACATTGGGAGAGGCTTGTGAATACAATAGTGTATTGATTAATAACAAAGACTAAGAGAATTAAATATTAGAAGATTAATTATTGAAAAGCATATTGAAGGATAGTCTTAACCTTATGTTTTCTCTATATTGCTATCGTGTAAACCTCTTTACATTGTGTCATCGCTTTTATAATTTTTTAATTTCATCCTTAGACTTTTATTTATTTTTAATAATTACTAGAAAGACGTAATTTTAGTATTTAAATAAAAAGAAGATATTATCTCTGTGTGTTTGACATCTTACACTTTTGTCCTTTTATTACTTACATACGATAATGTATACTTGCACTTAATTTTAAGATATAGAAAAATATCGCATCAGTAATCTCATCAGTCCCGCCCTCTTACGGTCTTCTATCCTCGTAGTGTACACCTCACTTAGCCTTACCTAGTCCGGTGATCTATGGATAATTTCGTGAATGTCACCTTCTACGAGTCTTCTGTTCTCGTAGGGTATACCTTACTGAGTCTTACCCGTTCTGGTGATCTGTAGGTAATCTTATAAGTGTAGTCCCCTATGGGTCTGCTATAAATATCTTTGTAGGGTACACTTTACTGAGTCATACTCAGTCCGATCATTTGTGGATAACCTCATGAGTGCCGCCCCTACGGGTCTTCTATAAATATCCTCGTAGGGTGTACCTCATTGAGCCTTACTAGATCTGATGGTTTGTACATAATCTCGTGAGTGCCGCCCTCTATGGGTCTTCATAAGTGAAAACTCTTTTGGACTTACTCGAATTTTTCCACTTGAAATTCCCTTAGACCTGCTTGAAAAATTCTCTTTGACCTGCTCAGAATTTTTTGCTTGAAACGAAACAGGAAGACAGTAAGTACTTACATTGAGAGCAGACCCCATGGTGACATTAAACCCCGTGGCAAGGTCCAAAGAAGATACCTGACCCGCCTAGGTTGTGGTCACGTACTGTTGGGATTTGTGCTTACGTGCTATCCCATAATGTATAAATATATAGTGATTGTATTTATACAATTATTATTTCTAATAAAATCGTTAATATTATTTTATTAAATGGTAAGATGCTTGTAACGTTTTAGACATTGTATGATCTGAAGGAGTTCGAATTTGGTCTAAAAGAGTTTAGACCAGGGCTAAGAGTTAGCAACGCTAATAGTTATAAACACTAAGAGTTAGTGGTACTAAGAGTTAGCAAAATCTAATGAGTTAGAGCCTTGTCTGAAATGGGACAATGACCTGAGAATATATTAGTAATGATATAGCTGCAATGAGTTGCAGATGGTGCTAAGAAATGTCATTATGCAAGTATGTTCTCAAACATAATGTTCCTGATCTAATTTCATCGATGCGGGTCTATCGGTGAAACCTATTAATATAGATTAGTGTATGTCTATATCTGGATGGTCCAGATGGTTAGTCTTAGCAAACTATGAGCTTAGTAGGAAGCTCGTATAGAGATACAGGTATTCAGTAAGGACTGGATATTGAACAGACTCACGAAGACATCCAATAGACATCTCATAAAGCCGTCAATAGAAGGTTTTCCGAGTTGAGTAGTATTTGTGGTCCTTTGACCTGAGCGCCACGGTGGGCTTGTGAGTGATCCACCATGCTTTGGTTCCACACATGTCAGAAACCTTTCATGGTCTGACCGCTGGGTGTCGCTGGGTATGGTCCGATGCTCATGGAGTTCGGTGTGCGTAGATATGGGATCCATCAGCTCATATGAGTGGGTTGTATATTATAATGCTCTGAGATTGTATTTCAGAAAGTCTTGTGGCCGCAAGCATAAACCTTGAAAAAGATATTCCGGAGGAATAAATAATATCACAAAAGTGTTTGTGGATATTATTTTATGAAATATAAATCTGGAGATAAGTTCGTGGTTGAGCAAATAGAGATTTGACGGTGATGATCTATATCTCTGCTCTTCAATGATATAAATGATGGAAGGATTATACGAATATGTAATAACCTCAACTTGTATGGTCTAACATGCTAATTTGTAATATCCGTAACGTGTGTGTGGGACATTGTTCACGGACGTATGGAGGAGCTCTATATGACAAATTAGGTGTGGACCTAGAGAGTCTCACAATATGAAGTATACTCGTTGTGCACTGGGGTAGCGGATTGGATTGAATAGTTCGATCCAATAAATTTCAGCAAAAGAGAACGATTGTTTAGGGATCCCTCGGATTATACATTTGTCAAGACTTAATTGTTAAGTACATCACTTAATTAATTAACAAGGGTTGTTAATTAATAGAATATTGACAAATGACAAAATTTGTTCCATGATTTGATTTTACTTTTTTACCATTTAACCATGGTAGTAAAAATTAGTCAGGTAAAAAGTAATTATTCAAAATTGTTTTGAATAATTAAATCATATATTATTATTATATTATTAGATAATATTATAATATATATAGATCATGGCATTGTATTTTAATACAATGAGTGGCCTAGATATTGGCCATTTAATTACCCATTATAATTAAAGTAATTATAATTGTTAGGTAAAGATTAATTTTGGTGGCCATTATTCTAGTGCTTGGTTTAATTAATTCTAAATGGGAGACCAACAATAAAATTGGTGGAGCACTTCATTTTGTTTATTTTGTTTAATCAAAGTGTTGAATAAACAAAATGAATTTTAGCAAAATAATTGAATTTATTCATTCATTCATTCATTCAATTTTGGGAGAAGAATTTGGCAATGGCAAGGAAGAGAGGTAAGAGAGAGTTCTTTGAGTTTTATTCTTTCAAGTGTTGAAAAATAAACAAACTTCTCTTCATCTCCTTCTTTAATGGATGGCCAAAATGAATGATATGTAAATGGAGAAAAAGATAATTATTTTGCAAAGAGTTGTTCAAAATAATTATCATGTAGAAATTATTTCTAAGATTAATATACAAGAGTTGTATGTTAAAGATTTTTAATTAATACAAGAGTTGTGTAGAAAATATTTACCATCTCCATTTAAGAAACAAAAATTGTATTCAAAAGAGTTTGAATACAAGTGCTGAAAATTTTAAACACTAAGCTACCATTCTAACTCCTTAATCCCACCAAAAGTTATGGACTAGAATTGTTCAACATATACTTCAAGGTGAGCTCTTCACATGGATTATTGAAGAACTTGAAGAATTTGTAAAACTACCTTCATTAGGTGAGTATTTTACATTATGTGTTATAATACAATATTGTTCATCATGTTTATATTTGTATAATTGTTATACTTGTTCATATATATGATATATGTTGTTCATCATGTTCATAATTGTATAATTGTTATACTTATGCATATATGTGATATATGTTGAATTTGTTAAAATGGGTGTATTTTGTAACATGCTTCCGCTGCGCATATAGTAATTTTTGAAATTACGCACACACTCGTATAATCACACACTCTATGATAAACACCCAACACGTACATCTCCAGCTACCGCATCATGGAGAGTAAGAAACCCAGGTCCTCCCTTACTTCCGGGACTAGCACGGAAGCAGACACTCTAGAGGGAAGACCTTTGTTAGATAATGTCATCTCCTGCCTCATAGAGCTGGACTCTGCCATGTTTGCCCGGCCAAGGTAGTTTATGTTGTGGGATGAGTCGATGAACCCCACTCCCTGCCATGAGTTTGGGGGGTAGGGGTATCTTGTGATCGATGAGTCTCGGTAAAGACTCGCCCCTCCTTAAAGAGCTGCTTTGGACCTGTCCTCCCTCTAGGACAGATGGGCTCTATGCGGCCCTCTCTTCACGAGTCTGCCTGCTAGCAGTTTAAGTAGACAGCCCCTACCGTGGTAGGGCCCCATTGTTCAGCTTACCCTCGAGTTGAATAGCATCCCTGTGACGTTGTCGGGATTCAGAAGACCCCGAACACTCGAGGAGGAACTTTCGATCTAGCTCATTTTTCTTCTCTCTCCACTGCCTTGTTCAAACATCTCTGCATTTTACATACAGTGTCAGCTAAAAAAACGAGGGGGGATCGAATTGGTCCATGGTAAATAAACAAGAACTCGCTTTAAATGTGAGGAAGGGATGGAACGCAGGTAACTAGGTCCGATCCAATAAGGCTAGACGGTGATAATAATTTCTAAACCGAACATATATGTCAAAGTACGGTAATTATCTGATTGAGGGTCTGCTCAGATATCTCCACGTCAGTAGCACAAGTCATTGCAAAAAATTCAGAAATATCAACTTAGTCATACAAGGTAACAAGATATATACATGTATACGAGAAGGCGAGGATTTGCATCTGTAGAATAACTGATAAAGACAACCCACTATCTCCCATCCCTTTCGCAAACTCTCTAACTCCACTCTCCTTCAACGAAGAATCACTCCCCCTTTCAGTCTTTCACATAGGTAGGTCACATAACATATAATCAATGTTTTTTTTAATAAATTATTATTATTTTTTAAATATATAATTTTAATTTTTTTTAAAAAAGATATTTGATAAGTTAATATACTTATGATTATCTTATTTTTTTAGTGATTGACTATGGAACACGAGGAGAAAAATTTGTTATAATTAGAACAAAAAAAAAAAAGGGGGAGAAAATTAGGATTGTATTTAATGATCGTGTATGTAAAATAAACTATTAAAAATTAAATAAAAAGTCAAAACAATTCAGGTGCAGATTCGGGACAAATAGCATTGTTGATATACAAATGATTTGGAAATGGAGTATTTTAACAGAACCTTATTATGAATACCAAACATATGTTAGTGCTTCACTTATTATAAAAAATATTATAGGTATATATACGTACGTGGAAATATTATAATTTTCTTGTTATGATTCATTATAAACTTTTCAACTTTGTGGATTTAATATTAGATGTATAGGTCTGATATGTTCATATTTTGGATACCATAACATTTTATTTGTGGAATTGAGTTTTTAATTGGGATGAACAATGGAAATAGGTCGGAGGGAGATGTGCTGTTTTGATGATTGGGAAAGAAAATGGAGCAGGGACGGCAAGAAGCTTTTGGAAGTATTATTTTATTGGTGGCTACGGTCCGAAAAATAGAGAAGATTTTACCGGATTTTCAACAAAAAATTTATTAATATTGTTGGCCTCATAATTGATAAAGTCCATAATTAAAGCTTTAGTCATAAATAATTGGACCGTATATAAAATTAATTGACAAAAACTGATAGAGGAAAGTGACAGACCCAAGTGACTGTCAGACCAAAAAAATAGGCTCACTGAGTCTATAAATTACCAAAACACTCTTTTGATTAAAACGAATCCGAATTTAAATACACGGTAAAGTTTCATTTAAAATAAGTTTTCTCATATTTTTTTCATAGAAAACGAAGAAGAAACTTAAGTTAAATTCGAACACTTTTTTTTTCTTCATAATGGCCTTGGGTCCAGCAGCCAAAATGGAGACCAGATTATCTTTGCACTTACACTTCTTATATCAAGGCCTTTGATTTGCATTGATTGATTGTACTTCAATCGAGTAGTTCTTTCTGTTTACCGTCGTGATTGTTTTGGAGGGAAGATTTGTAGGAGCAGTTTTTATATAAAGGGATACCAATTTTTTGTAAATTAGTATTTTAGTAAAAGGTCTTTTTAATAAACAACCCATGACTATAAATAGAAACAAAATCTTCGTTTGTAAAAAAAATTCTTCATTATGTGTACACACGATTTCTTTATTAATAAAAGAGTTATTTGTCTTTCATATATTTTCTTTTAAAACTTGTTAAGCATTAACTTGAGATTATGAATATTAAATTCTTAGTCTTCTTATGTTATTCTAAATTTATCAAATACAAACGAGATTTGGAGAGACAAGACATAACCTTGATGAATAGAGCATAGAAGGAAGTTCAAGACATAACCTTGATAAATAAGATTCACTTACGTTGTTGATGGTGCATAGGGTATAGAAGGAAGTTGAATAATAATAATGTTTTCTTTGAAAATCTTTAAAATGTCTAATTCTTATAAGCTTTGATATTAATCTATAAAGTAGGCTTAAAAGATTAAGGGCTTAGATAATAGGAGCAGACCTCTTAAAGTTTTATGTAAAAGAATAAAGTCACAGAATTTGTTTGGCCAATCAGACCAACTAATTCAAATAAGACTAACTAACTCAAATTCTATTTAAGTTGTTCATAACCACAGATTAATACATAGCAATTTGGCCAGAACCTGCCCAATATACCAAGTAAGTCCCAAGCTAGCCAATATGTTAATATATCATAAGAAGACCGATACAACATATATACTGACTTTCCTCTACATAAAAGTCTCTAAATTCACATAGGCCCATCATATGGAAGAGCCGAATAGTACTTATCAATTTAAAAATAAAAAACTAAAAAAATTAAATAATACAAGTTATTTAAAGAGACAATCAGTGTTATTTTTGAAATAAAATCATAATATTTTTTAGGATATCTCTTAAATCACACTGAGAGATTATAAAATTACTCAAAACAAACACAAAATAAGGCTACTCGATTGTAAAGTCATGACTGCTAGTAAAAAAATATGATAGTTTTGTATTTGAATGAGAAAAGCTTTGCAATAGCTTCCCCACAAACAACGCCACTAAAATTTTCAATTTGTGAAAACTTTGAGAATTTACTTTTACACCCTTGGATTTTTGAAGTATTTTCGAATATGGCATTCCTTTTACATTTAATTGATTTTAAAAGCGTTTTTTAGAATAAGACCATCCTCTAACAAGAAAAAAAATATTCAAACACTCAAATTAGTAACAATAAGAAAAATTAAGTGCTGTATATATAAGTGTTTATCTAACAAGTAAGAGACTGTTATTTATCTCTGCGTGGGTACTTTCAAAAAGTATTCAAAGATCTCAAAAGTACTTTTTAAAATTCTCATTTGTACTTTTTGATAATCTATATATAATGTGTAAAGGTCAATTCATTTGAAGATTGAAGCGACACAATCCTTGTTCGATGAATTTCATTCTTTTAAAGAGAATTTTAATTAAAATTATTTTTAAATATAAAATTAATTAATTATTAAATAAGAGATGATTGAAAATAATCAAGATCATAATCAATCATATGATAAAGTTTATCCGATAATACTCTTAATCAATCATGTGATGAAGATAAACCGAAGAAGAAACAATCATAATCATATGTAAATAAAGTTTAATTGATAAGAGACGAGATAGAATTTAAACTAAACTCAAATTCTCTTATGCTTTTTTTTGTTGAAAAACGTGAGGAAGCTTGAATTTCAACTGGACTCCTTCTGAACCCAGTTTTGGTCTGACAATTTGTCGGCTTTTTGTCAATTCCTATCAGTTTTAGGCCAGGCCTTTTTCCTCTCCTTTAAGTGACTTTAATTGGGCTATTCAGAGTTTGTTGTTTTTCCAATTATGAGCCCCACACAAGTAAATAGAAAACAGACCACTTCGCAGGCTCTTTAAAGGTTTGTATTTGCCACAACGGCGTTTCCAATCAATCTGTTGTTTGCATCGAGAGCACATAAATTTCCCCACCAACTTCCTACACGAAACATAAATGAAGTTATTTTCAGAACCAAGGGAAGTGTTTTTGAGATGTGTATTAGAAAGTTTTTGTTTTGATGATGTTTACAGTTAGTTTCGTTGATCTTGATGCCAGCGTTTGGCTTCCAGGCGTATCGATTCTGCTGCTGCTTATCTTCTTCCTTACTGTGTGCTTGTTTTGTGACAACCAACTGCAAAATTACATTTGAGTTCTAGGATGACCTAATTCTCTTCTTATTGCAAAATTACATTTACCACACCAACCCCTCCAAAGTTCATAAATTACGGAGAATATCAATTTGGCACGTTTCAAATCCAATAAATCTTCTTCTCAAACAATTATTTTAATAAATTTTATATCTATATTTAATTTCACATTAGATGTGGACTAATCGTAAATATTACATCTTATATCATTCATAATCTATACAATCATTTTTTTTTTGGAAGCACTATACAATCATTAAAATACGCAATACTACTCTATCTAAACGCATCAAATCCAAAAGTTTCAGGATGGAGAGGCCAAATTGTTGAAATTAAAAAAAATCTTGAGGTCAAAGTTCAATTATAAAGAGACTATATTGGTAGACTTGAAATTTAACGAGGTCTAAAGTTTCAAGATATTTATTTGTAGAAGTTAAATTACAAAAAATTAATATTTAATTTAAGAAAATTTATAGGTTTGGGAGGCACAAGTCTTTAAACTTTCAAGAGTTTTTTTATTATAAAAATTTTAAGTGAAAGTGTGAAATCTCACCTACTAAAATATTCAATCCCTTACCTTTAAATTTTATTTGAATTTCAATATCTGCAAACACACTACAACTTGACAACAGTTCAAACTAAGTTATTAATGCAAGTTCATAAATTCTTCAACTTGTTCTGTCCTTATTTTTCACTTAAAAAAATGGATGGTTGAGATTTTTTATATAAGAGTAGATTTTTTCTGTTTGTAAATTGATTGCGAGTCTAAATTTTTTATATATTAAAATTAGAGATAACTATAATATAAATAAATATTAGTATTTTATTATATAATATGTAAATATTTAAAAAGAAAAATTATGTGAGAGTTACATATTAATTGGCATTTTAAAATTGTCCGGAGTCATAAAAAAATTAAAAATCCCTTACGCGTGAATGAGTAATGGTGCGAGGGAAAGTCAAAGTCAAGTTAAAAAAAAAAAAAAGTGAGTTGAAAAGTCCTGCGCACCCAGTCCTGCCCACTCAGCTTAAGACCATATTGTTTTGGGAATTTATTTTTTTAATAGCAAAACATTGTTTTTTTTTAATAATTTATTTAAATTGCTATTTTCTAATTATTTTAATTAAAAATCCCACTAGATGAATGAAAATGACCCATTTCTAAAAATTCATTAATTTACACTTTTCACATATTTATATCTCTCAAAATTTCACTAAAAATTTAATTAGAATTTAAAAAGAGTAAGATTAGTTCTTAAAATTAATACAATACAAATTAATTAGATTTAATATAATTAACCAAATATATTTAATTAAAATATGTCTATTTAGTAATTTTTTTACTAAAATAATTAAAAAGCGATAACTTACTTAAGTTAAAAAAATGCTCCAAATTTTATGCCACTACAAAAAAACAATATATACCCCAATTTATTTTCAAACGCACGCGTCTAAATTCCAATTAGCATCAATATCCTATATTTTGTTTTCGGATATACAGAAAGAACTACAGCATTTATTCACAACGAAAGAAAAAAAAAATGGAGAATTGTAGGAAAATCCCATCAATTGTCACCCGATTCTACATTCTCTTCCTCCTCCGCCACCTTGCCATCACCGTTGCCGGTGACTCACTGTCTCCTTACACCCCCAAAGAAGCCATATTTATTTCCTGTGGCCGGTCCGGCAACATCCCTTTAAATGGCCGGACCTGGGTTGGAGATGTCAACTCTGAATACTCTCCCTTGGAAGCACAAAAAGACTCATCAACCATCTTCACCAACCCTAGGGAAACCCCATATTCAGCATCAAGGCTTTCTCATTCACAATTCACCTACACATTAAACCTCACATCCGGTCAAAAGTTCATCCGCCTGCATTTCTATTCATCTTCCTATTCAGGCTTTGATGTCTCTAAAGCTTTCTTCTCCGTTAAAGCCGGTTCCTTTACTCTTCTCAGCAACTTTAGTGCTTCGCTCACCGCTGATTATTTGGGCGACATTGCCTTTTTCAAAGAATTCTGCATTAACGTTGACAAAGATAAGAGTTTATTAAACATAACGTTCACTCCAAGCCCGGATTATCAAGATTCATATGCTTTTGTCGCTGGTATTGAAGTAGTATCTATGCCGCCCAATCTTTATTACACGGCGGCAAATGAGACAGGATTCCAATTTGTTGGCCCGGCGAAAGAATTTAGGGTCAGAAACAGCAATGCCCTTGAGACTTTGTACCGAATAAACGTTGGCGGAAACTTTATCTCACCGTCAGAAGACACCGGCATGTGTCGAACATGGAATAAGGATGACGTTTACCTGACAGATGCCAGGCCAAGTGCTTTCCCCTTCAATTATACTTTCGATTATCTCAAATTTCACAAAACTCCTGTTTTCAATTTCAGCGTGATACGCAATTACTCTGCTCCAATTGCAGTTTATGAGACCGGCAGGAGAATGGGATTAAATAGGAAAGCAAACGAGACTTATGTGATCAATTGGGAGTTTGAAGTGGATTCTGGGTTTACATATTTTCTAAGGCTTCATTTTTGTGATTTTTTGATAGCAGTAATGAGACCTGATGACAGAATGTTCGAGATCTACATAGCTGATCGAATCGCTGAGACTCAAGCAAACGTATTAGCTTGGAGTAAAGAAAGTGGCCTCGTATACAGAGACTACGCGGTACTGACAGGACCAAAAGGAAACGAAAAGAAGCAGAGACTCTCTATCGCATTACGCCCTACGCCTCCATGGATAACAAATTATTCCAATCCTATCTTAAACGGGCTTGAAATCTTTAAAGTGGACAATGGAGGAAATCTCGCGGCACCAAATCCTGATGGAAATATTACCGCACCTTCAGTTGCTGAAACGCCAAATTCACAGTCAAAAATGTCCAAGAATAATCGTGCAAGTATAATTGCCATCGTTGCTGGAGTTGCATCAGGTTTTGTCGTAATTTCTCTTCTAGTTTTATTCTTGAGAACTCATTTTACTTCTAAGACCAAGCCCAGGAAGTCTCGCGGTTCATCTCTAGCTTCTGATCTTTGCACACACTTTTCAATATCTGAAATCAAAGTGGCTACAAACAACTTTGATAATGCTCAAATCATTGGTGTTGGAGGGTTTGGAAATGTGTACAAAGGGTTTATCAATAGTGGCTCTACCCCTGTTGCCATTAAACGGCAAAATCCAGGGTCAGAACAGGGTGCCCTGGAATTCGAGACTGAGATAGAGATGCTCTCCCAGCTTATACACATTCATTTGGTCACTCTCATTGGTTACTGCAATGATGATGGGGAGATGATTCTCGTATACGATTTCATGGCTCGCGGGACACTACGTGATCATCTTTATAACACCGACAATCCTCCTCTTGCATGGAATCAACGACTCAACCTTTGCATTGGTGCAGCTCGTGGGTTGCAGTATCTGCATACGAGCGCGAAGCAAGTTATCATTCATCGTGATGTGAAGACAACGAACATCTTGCTGGACGAAAAATGGGTGGCGAAGGTTTCTGATTTTGGACTGTCCAAATTTGGACCCAATTCCATGTCCAAAACTCACGTCAGTACAGTAGTTAAGGGAAGTTTCGGGTACTTAGATCCTGAATACTATAGACTTCAGAAGCTTACAGAAAAATCCGATGTCTATTCATTTGGTGTCGTGTTGTTGGAAGTCTTGTGTGCTCGACCACCTATTCTTCGGACAATGGACGAGAATCATGTGAGTTTAGCTAATTGGGCACAACAATGTTCTCAAAATGGAACCATTGACGAGATTGTTGATCCGTTTTTGAAGGAGAAGATAACTTCTGAGTGCTTGAAGAAGTATACTGAGGTCGCAATTAGCTGCTTGAATGATTATGGCAGCGGACGGCCATCCATGAGTGATGTAGTTCGGGGTCTTGAGTTAGCATTTCAGCTTCAAGCTGGAGGAGATGAGAATGACGAGCTCGGGGAAGTTGAACTTTCTACTATAAGATCAGGTAGCCAATCCATAACTAAAGATGTGTTTTCCGAGATCATGAACCCCCAAGGGAGATGATTAGATAAGAGACTGTAGGCATAACTACTTGTATATTTTTCCAGTTGCGTCGGTTGAATTCAGAATGTCTCTGTTTATTCTTCTTATTTCTCACTAACTTTTGTGCGAGCAAAATGTGAATCTTAAATCATTTGTATTAATTTCAAGAAGTTTTAGTGATTGAACCGCTTTTTGTATCAACTTCAAAAAAGTTTTACTGATTGAACCGAGTAACGTTCTTAATCTCATACTAATGATGGATGTGAATGAGGCCAATTATCAAATCCTTTTATTTCCTCTGACTTCGAAATCTGAGGGAATGATAGATTTCTCCCAAAAAAAAAAAAAAAATTAATAAAAAGACTTAGTTCATTTGGACAAATTCTCATAGTGCATTACAAAGTGTTAATTGGGTTGACTCAAATAATGTTGATTAGAAATATTATTATATTATAATGTAATACCTTTTTTTGTTTAAAAAAAAACTAGCATCCATTTTTCCCGAGTGCCTATGTGCATGACATTTGACAAATAATAAAAAGGCAAAAAAGATATTTTTATCTCAAAAATTTAGTTTAATTTTCAATTTTGTGGTATAAATTTTCAATTCTATCCCAACTCACTAGTAAAATTTCGTTACATTTGGCAAAAAAAATTTATTTTTTTTGTACAATAACATTTTTGTCATGAGATAATTTTTATTTAATTTAATTTTAAATAAGTGACGTATGCTCATCTATTTATTTAATATAATTTAATTAAATAAAATAATTATATTAAATTATTATATTAAATAAAATAAAATTTCTTTTCTCTCTCTCGTCTTTTTCTATTTTCTAAATTACAAAATTTTAAATAAAATAATTATCAATAAATAAAATAATTTATTTTTAAAATAAATGATTTAAAATAAATAAAAAAATCTGTCATCGTCGTCGTCGAACAATCATCACTAAACTCTAACAATAAAAATAATCAAAATTTATATCAATAAATTCTAATTTTTTTAATTTATACAATTGTGAAATTATTTTTAACCTAAAAAAAGATTAGAAGACAGTCATTGCCTTGCTACCATCAAATGGTAGGGTGGTAACTTGCATCACCGCTACTACTTGATAGATTAATGGTTAGTTTAATTATAAAATAAATAATAAAATTTAAACCTTTAACAATATATCATATGTCTTTTTTTTTTTTTACTTTTATTGATGGTTAATTAATGATTGACATGTGTTTTACTTTGTCAACCCACTTTAAAATTTTGTATTAAGTTTTATTTTTGTTCATTTACCGTGAAAACTAATAAAACTTATTAATAAATTAGAACAAAATTAATATTTTTAAAATTCACAAGATAAAATTAAAAATTAAGTCAAACACCTAAAACAAAAATGTCTTTTCTAAAAAATAATGCTATTCTTAGTTTTATATGTTATTTAACAAATGATAACTCTATATTTCTTTTTGGTAAATATAAATTTTTCTTTCAATAAATATCAATAAGGTCTCAAAGGTGATCATTTCTTTCCTCATATCTAAACTCTACTTTCTTAATTTCTTTGAACTACTTTCTCTGAATTTGGTGTAGAATTAATGTAAATGTTTAAAACTCAGAACAAACAAGTCATAAACAAAACTTTCCATGTACAAGTCACCACGACTTTCTTTCCAAAAAAAAAAAAAAAAAGTCAATACGGTGGCCATCAGCTTAATAAATTCATGGTTGTTAGGGTATAAATGACTTATACAAGTTGTCGCGAGAAATCAACTTAAAAAAAAAAAAAGAGAGAAGAAGAAGATTCTCTTCAATTTTTTCCCCTTTTATACATTTGGATGGAATTTTCATATTAAGAATAGAAACGTGTAAATAGCGGTTGCCGCCTTGATTGACTTTCATTTGTAGACTTCGTCAAATTGTGCCAAAATAAATTGATTTTAACAAATTCTTTTGCTCGTGAATATTTTTAAGTTGGATATTTATGGGTTTGGTTTAGGTTTGGATTTTGATCGAATCGAGTCTTAATTGAGATAGAGAAACTTTAACGATCAGGGTCCCAACTCGACTTGATTAGAATTTGGGATGGGATGGTATCCAAATAGGGAAAGTTTTTTAGGCTAGTTGCTTTTTCTCTCTATTAGGCGGATTTGAAAATTAAAGTGGGGGTTTTTTTTGTGTGCTTTTCAAATTCTTATTAACATGTTTGTGTTTTGGGTATTGAGTTTTAATTAGATTTTTTATATGAGGTAGATTTTAATTGGGTTTGGCATATTTATTTATTAAAGTTTTTAGCTTATTTTATTTTTAATTTTTTTTGAAATATTTAAAAAGTTTTATTATGAAAAAATATATGAACTTTTTTTATTGAATTAATTAGATTAATTGAATAATTAAATTCTCTTTTCAATCATAACTGAATTGAATTAAAAATTTTATTAAGTGAAGATTAAATTAATTTTTTAATATTAAAGTAAATTTAAAAAGTTAACTATTTATGTAAAAATATTATAATATTATTAAGTTGAGGTGGATATCGTGTATTGGAAGATCATTATTTACAATTTTAGCTAAGGGTAGGCAAATAAAATCGGAGACCAAAAAATTGAACCAAATCGATTGATTTGGCTCAGGTTTTTTTATAAAAAAAAATCGTTTGGTTTTTATTTAAGGAAAATTAGCCAGTCCAATTCAGTTTTTCTTAAATAAAAATCAAATCAAAAAAATTAATTTTTTTAATAAAATTATATTTATTTGTCACGTGGTATTCATGTATTGGATAATTAAAAATATTAACATATACTTAACCACGCATAATATAGTAACCACTTATCTATAACCGATAAAAATAAATATTTATATATATAATATTCATATTTTATTTGTATGTGAGTGATACTTGATTTATGTATTGTTATAATATTATTTGTATAAATTAAGGATCTACTATTAGTATTGAGTTTATTTGTAGGACTTTAAATTTATTTTAGAGACTAAATTGTAATACTTTGAATGTTTTGGGAGCTAATTTGTAAATACTATAAATTAGCGTTTTAGTATAAAAATACACATTTGTAACTCTAATTCACTCATTTTTGGTCAAGCCACCATTTTTAGAGAGAGAAAAAAAAGAAAGAGAGGGTAGAGAAAGAGAAAAGGAAGAAGAAAAAAAAGAAAAAATTAGAATTTTAAGCTTTAAGAGGTATATCATAACTTTTTTCAATTTATTGGTGCTAATTAAGTTAATTTATTTAAGTTTCAATTTTTGAAAATATGTAAAATTAGGGATTTGATGTGAATTTTGTAAGATATATTGAGAATTGATAATAATTAAATAGATAACTTGATGAATCAAGATGAATTTACAGAATTTCTTTTTGATAGTATCTTTTGTACTTCGATTCTGGTTTTGATTTTTGATAATATGAAACTAGACATGTTTAAAAATTTTTAAGACTTTGAATCGATTGAAAATTACACAAATTAATTTTTTAGTAAATTTACAAAAATGACCATAAAATTCTAAAAATTTTCTATGTCAATAATATGCTAAAGTGATGAACAATTTTTGATCTGCTAAATGATCTTAAAAAATTATGAATTTATGGAATATGATAAATTTATATGTTTAATATGATATAATTAAAATTAAGCTTTTAAATCAATGTGAAAAAATTGTTATGATATAATTAAAATTAAGCTTTTAAATCAATGTGAAAAAATTGTTATGATTTTTTAAAATGTATTAGCTCACTATACTATTTGATCAACAAATTTGTAAAGTTATGGAATAAAATAGTTTTAAAATATTTTTGGTAGGAATTTTAAAGTAAAATATTTATAATGGATTTAGTATGTCTCAACAGTAATTCTATAGTATTTTATAATTTTTGAGTCAGTATACGATTTTATAAAATTAAAAAAGTAAATGCTGTCTAGTAAATATCTTGATCTTGTTAGGATAATAATTTAGATTTGATGGTGTTTATGAAATGGATTGTGTAGGAATTATGATATAATATCTATATACGAGAAGTATATATGAGTCAAGAATAACGTATTCTGATTTTGGAGTAATTGGACATCATTTAATGTATAAAAAAAAATTTATTAAGTATAAGTGGTCAGAATGATAGGTTTTCAAAAATCAAGTCATTAGACCAATTTGATGTGATAAGTGTAATATATGTAATCTTATGAGCTATTTAAAGTATTTTGTATGAATGGTGAGACTTATGAAAGGATTAATTTTCATTGTCAAGTTAAGAAGAATTAAGCCTTATACTCAAAAGTGTTAAGAGGTAAGTATACTAGATTTTCACTGAAATCACGATAAATATAATAATTATTTATGCATGAATTTGTGAAAGTGCTTTGTAATATATTTATGTTATGTCAAAGTATATTTTGATATGAAATGTGAAAGACATGTGCTTAAGAATGTGAGCATGGACATATGTGACATATATGTGTTTTTGAAAGTGAGCTTTCAAAATGAAATGTGTTTAACAAAGAAAACTTTTGAAGTAAAAAATGTTCATAGGATACGTTTTGTGTTTTAAGGATGCTTGAACTTACTATTTACTTAGTAAGCACCTTATGTGATTTGTAGAGCCTTTATGTGTGGCATTTTCTTCTAGATTGATATATGTTATGTGTTCTATATATAGGGAGGATCCTATGGGTACCTAAAGGAAGAGTGTGTCATCACTTTCGTGTGGTGGCATATTGGTGTATGTGAGAGGACTCACTGATAATCATGGTGAGGGTTTGGCTCTTACCTTCGGGCATGAACGTTATATATATGTAATTTAAACCTCACTTGTGCTATTCCTCTCATATGGTATGTCATCGACGGGTGACATTTGACTCACTATGTAATATGTGATATAGAAGTCCTACTGAGTAGTAGTTGGGTGATGATATTCCTATTATATATATTTGAAAGAATTTGTAAGCGCGAACTGTTTGAATTTAGTGTGTGATATGTAGAGGTACGTATGATTTTAAAAAATATATAAATATGCAGCGGAAGTATTCATACATGTTATACACTATATTGCATTCTCTAGCATATTTACTCATGTATGTTTATTCAAGCATATATATATCTTATATGTATTTTCATATGTTTGATATAAAATGAATTTTAAGTAAATAACCTACCCGATTTTGAAGGTAGTTTTTCAATTCTTTAAGAACTCCAACCTTCAATTTGTTGAGCTCACCTAGAAGTGTCCCGTTGCATAATTCTAGTTCACAACTTAAATGGGTAGGATTGTAAAGCTAGAATAGTAGTCATGAATTTCTAGCAATGGGTGTTTTAACACTTAAAATAATTTAGTCCTTATGATTTATTTCTTGCAAAAGATGAGAAGAATTGAGTATTTTTCTATTGTTCCCTTACAACTCTTTGTTATGAACTTTCGTAAGATTTTTCAAAGTCTCTCAACACTTTAAAAAATGACTTAGCAAATTCTCTTAATTCCCTCTTCTCACCTTGACCAAATTCTACACTCTCTCAATCTCAAATTGAACTCTTTAATTTTGTTTAGTGTAAAAAATGATGGATTCTCTTAGTGCTCTACCACTACCCATCTTTGTTTGCCATTTGCTTAATAATAAAATATGTAAATGCACCCAACAAATTAATTTATCCGTATGAATCAATTGTTAGAGAGTGAATGACAAATAAACAATGTTAAGTGGTTACACCACTTAACTATTTCAAAGTGACTAACAATTCAAATTATTAATAACAAGTGTTTACTCCATTTCAAAATGGTGTTTGCCACTTATTCCAATTAATAATAATAATTCATTAATAAATAGATTATTAATAATTTAAAACTATTTTTGAATAAAGACATTTACCTTATTAGTACTTACCAAATAGGGTAAATAGGTAAATACATAGTAAATCATTTATAGAGCAAAATTGTGCCACTGGTCAATTTCTTATTAATTAACAACTCTTGCAAACTAATAATGTAATTTATATTTGAGTATTGACAAGTGCATAACATAAGGAACCTTAAAACATATTTTTACTTTGTTAAAATTTCTCGAATTAAATTGTTCAATCTAATATGCTGCCCCGGTGCACAATGAGTACACTTCATATTGTGAGACTTTCTAGGTCCATGCCCGGTTCGTCATATGAAACTTATCCATATGTCCGTAAACAATGTCCAATACATATGTACGAATATTACAAAATGATGCATTAGACCATATAAGTTGAGGTCATAACATATTTGTATAATCCTTCCATCATAGATATCCTAGAAGAGTGGAGATATAGATCAACATCGTTAAGTCTCCACATGCTCAACCATAAACTTATCTCTAGATTTGTATCTCAATAAATAATATCCGTAAATACTTTTACTATATTATTTACCTCGATGATAGAACTAATTTTTTGTGTATTTCTGCTTATGGCCATAAGACTTTTTGAAATACAATCTTAGAGCTTTAGGATATTTTACTCACCCAATTGAGTTGATGGATCCCATATCTATACCCACCGGACTTCATGAGCATCGAACTATACCCAACGATACACAATGGTCAGACTATGAAAAATATCTGAAATGTGTGAAACCAAAGTATAGTGGATCACTTACAAGTCCACCGTGGTACTCAGGTTTAAGGACCATGAATACTACTTAACTTGAAAAACCCTCAATTGACGGCTTTACAGGATGTCTATTGGAGGTCTTTGTGAGTCTGTTCAATATTTAGTTCTTACTGAATACTTGTATTTCTATATGAGATTCTACTAATCTCATAGTCTGCTAAGATTAATCATCTGGACCATCCAGATATAGACATATACCGATCTATATATATTTTAAGGTCTTAATTGACAAACTCGCATCAGTGAAGATAGATCAGGAACATAAAGTTTAAGAACATATTTACATAACAACATTTTTTAGCATCCTTTGCAACTCTTTTGCAATTATGTCATTACTAATATATTCTTAAGTCTTTGTCCCATTTTAGACAAGGCTCTAACTTTTTAGATTTCGCTAACTCTTATAACATAGTAACTCTTATCAGTGCTAACTTTTAGCATTTCTAACTATTTCAGATCATACAATGTCTAAAACATTACAAGCATCTTACCATATATTTATATAAAATAATTAGTGATATATTGAAATGATAATAGTATAAATATAAAGCAAATATTTATATATAAAAGGGATTGCACATAAGCACAAATCCCAACTTTTACTTGACTTGTGATTTTGATAAGATTTTCTATTATGATCCATCATGGCATATCATGCTAATGCATTGTATATATGTATATATATGTATTTTGGTATATAAAAAGCTAGTATGCTTACAGAGTTTTATACTCATTATAATTTATGGTGACTTCAGGTAAATGCTTAACGAATTTGGCAGACTTCTGTTGTCCCTTGGGTTTCCTAGGTTACTAAATGTTCAATAGCTTGAGAGATTTGATCTATCCCTTGTGGATAAGTATTTATGTATTATTACTTTAAGTATGATTATATTTGATTTATATTTCATCAAGTATGTTCATGGTTTAATTTTTATGATGAATTTACTAGCAACTTATTAAGGATTCTTATAGCAAAATTAAGTTTGAAATTATTATGCAATATTAATTATTAGTGCACATCATTATATGCGTGTTAGTCATGTTACGTGTCAAATCCTTTCGGATCTGGGGCATGACACATAATCCTTTCTAAATTAAAAAAAAAATCCTTAATTTCTAAAATCGAAAAAATCAAACCAGATTGAACCAAAAAAATTAGTTCAGTCCAATTAGGTTTTCAACCATAAAAAAAACATGTTGGGTTTTTTTCCTTTAAAAAAATAAAAGTCAAACCAAACTAAACTGTGCTCATCCTTAATTTCAACCTCAACGTATATGTTAATAGCATGATTGAGAATCATATTCCGCCATTATCTATGCTGATTCCCCACTACCTACATGCTATTTGATTTTATGAGATTAGGCAGATAATAGCCGACTTCTCCTCTTTTTATATAATTAGGTTAAATGAGGGATGCTCTAGCATGTAGTTAATAGTATAGATTGTGAGATTTTTGTTTATATGTTTATAAAATTCCTGATGTTATGCCAACTCATAGATTTTGGCCCCAAAATTAAGCAATTGTTTAGGCAAAAGATGTCAATAAATTTGTGGACTAATGCCTAAAAGTAATAATACAGTTTTTCATTAGTTAAATCAATTAACAATATTTTTCTTTATTAGTTAAAATAAGGCATTTTTATTCAATGTAATAAATTGTTTAATTAATGCCATAGATTTATGATGGTTTATCACACTTGGCATATCAGAAGTGATAAATAAATTTAAGTTTCAGGCAAGGCAATAATAAAAAAAAAAAACATAATCATAGACAAATATACGTTAGATATAGTAAGCTTTCAAATACAAAATGTATTAACCTATTAAAATAAAAAATACAAGTAATATAACATATCAACTGTTATACAATGCAATTGTGTTTTAAAATATTTAATGGTTATTTTCATGCTGCTTACAGTGGCTGCATACATTCTTTATTCCTTTCTCACCTTACAATGAAATTTGATTCTTTCGATGTCTTTCTAATTAATAGTATCATATAGAAGGTTGGATGTTAGTAGTTCTCAATTTTTCTGGAATAATCCAATCTAATGGGTGGCTGATTAGATTTGGGTCGCTGTATGCACGTATAAAGTGTCACGCCCCAGACCCAAAAGATCCGACACACGACATCACTTACATTTATTCACTGCATGTGCACTCATAAATAATATTACACAAAATTTTCAACTTTCATTCAACACAGGAATCCTTAGCAAGATGCTAGTAAGTTCAACACTAAAATCAACCATAACCTAACATATAAATATAAACTTCTCTTGACAATATTTAAACATTCATTTCAATTTCTTTCAGAATTATAGCAATTGAATTATGACTGGGACAATTATTAAACCGGAGATACGCAGAGTTTTCTCAGAGATTAACACTCTACTACGTCACCAGTAGCAACTTTGTTACCGGGAGCCCAGAATATATCCATTGCAAATTCTTACTTAAAATCATCCAATAACCACACTTTATAAAACTTAAACCAAATCCAATCCACACACAATGAAATAATACATAAGTATTTATTCAATAGGGACAAATCAAATATCATATCCCACGTGTCCCCAAATGAAACACTCGGTAACCTAGCAACTTAGGGAACCCAAGAAACAGCAGAAGCCTTGCCAAATCCGCTAAGCACACATGCACCTTATTTACCTGAAATCACCATAAACTATAATGAGTATAAAACTCAGTAAGCATACTAGTTTTTCATATATCAATTACAAATACATATATGTACACAATGCATATGTATGATATGCTGTGATCAATCAAAATCATAATCTTATCAAATCACATATCATGTAAGCGCTTACACATTCTTTCAAAACACATAATAGGAATACCATCACTCAACTACTACTTAGTAGGACTTACATATCACATATCACATAATGAGCCAAATGTCATTCGTAGGTGACATACCGTATGAGAGGAATAGTATAAGTGAGGCCTTTAAATTACACATATATAATGCTCATGCCCAAAGGTAAAAGCCAAACCCTCACCCCGATCATCGGTGAGTCCTCTCACATGCACCAATACGCCACCACACGAATGTGATGACTCACTCTTCCTTTAGGTACCAATAGGATCCTCCCTACATACGGAACACATAACATATACCAATCCCGAAGGAAAAGCCACACATAAAGGCTCCACAAATCACATAAAATGCTTACTAAGTTAACAGTGAGTTCAAGTACCCTCAAAACACAAAATATTTCTCATGGACATATTACACTTCAAAAGCTTTCTTTGTTAAACATATCTTATTTTGAAAGCTCACTTTCAAAAACACATGTATGTCATGTATGTCCATACTCACATTCATAAATACATATCTTTATATTTCATATCAAAATATACTTTGACATAACATAAACATATTCCTAACCACATTTACAAAATCATACAAAATAAATTACTACGTTTATTGTGATTTCAGTAAAAAGTCTAGTATACTTACCTCTTAACACGTTCAGCTACAAGGCTTAAATCTCCTTAACCTATCAATGGAGATTAATCTTTTCATAAGCCTCACAATTCACACAAAATACTTTAAATAGCTTACAAAATTATACACAATGCATTTATCACATCAAATTGGTCTAAATACTTAGTTTCTCAAAACCTGTCATTCTGACCACTTACACTTAACAAAATTTTCTAATAAATCAAATGATGTCCAATTACTCCAAAATCAGAATATATCATTCTTGACTCATATATCCTTCTTATATATGAATATTATATCAAAAGTCCTACACAATCCATTCCATACATACCATCGAATACAAACTACTAACCTGACAAGATCAAGATACTTACTGAACAATATTCAATCTCCCAATTTTATAAAATCATATACTAACTCAAAAATTATTAAAATATCACATAATTACTCTTAACACATATCTCAGTCCATGATAAATATTTCACTTCCAAATCACTGCCAAAAGTATTTTAAAACTATTTTATTTCATAACTTTAAAAACTTGTTAATCAAATACTGCAATGAGCTGATACACTTTAGAAAATCATAACACTTCAACCACATTTATCTAAATTCTCATTTCCGAGTATATCATATTAGACATATAAAATTATCATATTCCATAAATTCGTAATTTTTAAAGATCATTCAGTAGGTCAAAAATTATTTTCCACTGTATTATACTGTTTACACAGGAAATTTCCAGAATTTCAGGGTCATTTTGGTAAATTCAAAACAAATTCAATTTCCAGAATTTTGAATCGATTCAAAGTCTCAGATGATTCTAAACTTGTCTAATTTCATATACTCAAAATTTAAAACCAGAATCGAATTACAAAAATTTATAAAATTTCTGGATCAAGAGACTATCAAGCAAAAATTCTACAATTCATCATGATTTATCAAGCTATCTTATAGATCATCATCAATTCTCACAATATAAAACGAAATACACATCAAATCCTCAATTATACATATTTTCAGAAATCAAAACTTAAAGAAATTAACTTAATTAACACCAATAAATTGATAATTAGTTGTGATATACCTCTAAAGATCCAAAATTTCAATTTCAATTTCAATTTCTTCTTCTTCTTCTCTTTCTCTCTCCTCTATTTCTCTCTTCTCTCTCTTAAAATGGGTAGCTCGACCTAAAAATGGTAAATTAGGGTTCAAAAGTGTATTTTTATACTAAGAGGCAAATTTTTAATATTTACGAATTTGCCCCCAAAACTTTCAAAGTATAACAATTTGGTCCTTAAAATAAATCTAAAGTCATACAAATAAATCCAATACTAATCGTATATCCTTAACCTATAAAAACATTACTAATAACAATATATAATTCAAGTATCACCAACATACAAATAAAATACGTATATTTATACATATATAAATACTTATTCTTACCAGTCGTGGATACTGGTTATTACATAAAGACTCTGTCATGTAATAAGGCGAACAAAGAGTCTGATACTTTAATCTGGTCTGTATGGAAACTACAATAACATAGACACATAGTAGTTGCTAAAAATTAAACTTTCGACGAGAGCATGACTTTTTTGGGATGTCTACTATTCTATTTCTATTTCTATCCTTCACATCAAAGCGAGAATGATCAACTGGATACATTATCATGCTGGTGGATTCATTATTGTACTTCTAAACTTCCAATGGGCCTAATTTATCAAATTATTTATCAATTTTTTGTAGCATCCAATCTTTCGATAAACTATTTTTGCATTAACTCATAAATCCACTAAACTAAGGCAGTCATAGAAAGATTATGAGTATCATTTGCAGTAGCATTCATGCTTTCTATAATAAAGGTGGTCATGATGTAATATCTTTTGAATGCACCGACTGATCTAGTCTATTTAAAAAAAATCAATCTCCTTCTCTAAGTATCTTGTTTCCTTTAATTTTATTTTTCGCATCTTATTAATTTACTTCGATATGCCTTTGCATCAACAAAATAGGAAGCCAAGTATCCCTTTTTTCTTCTTATTCTCTGATGGTATATTGTATCTTATGCACAAATTTCTTTTCAAGTGATAGATGCATATATCATGATATGCATTTAGAAATACCTTTAAAATAGCCTTCTCGATGTTAGTATGTTAATCAGATACAAACTCAAGACTCTCAAAATCACCAAGGACTGTTTGGAGTTTAACCATAAACCATGACTACGAAGCATCATATTTCCAGATCAGTAATGTCTTATGCTAGTGGAAAATTTTGATTATTTTCATCCTTACAAACTGCCACAAATATTATACCTAGTTATGCACCTTTCAAAAATGAACCATCAACTACAATAACTAGTTAGATGGATGACTAAAATCCTTTAATTCATGACCCAAATGCCATAAAGAAATATTAAAAGTGATTCCAGTAGTCAATTTACAAATGAGTAACCGTACCTGAGTTTTGTTATTTCATTACATAGCAGTATGCATAAAGTAATCTAAACAAAGCCTTTGGACTACCTTGTATCAACCTCAATGCATGCTCTTTAGCTTACCAAACAGTGAGGTAGTTATTTCAACACCAAACTCCTTACATATGTCTACTTGATTTTTTTTCAATTTGTAAAGTCAAATTACAGATGCAAACTTATTCTTTATGATTTTTCTAATAATCTGACTCTTTACTTGGCAGTGACCATTTCCCAACCGGTTCAACTGTCATATGTGATATGCATCAATTTTACACACGATGATATGCTTCTTTGCATTTGTTGATACTACATGTAATTGCCATTTTCATCTATCGTCATCACATTTTACCTCAAAATAATCTTTTGTTGACGTTGAGATTCTGAAGCTCCAATTACCTTTAAACTCTAGCACATTACTTATCCTTAAGCTCTAGCACACTAATAATCTAGTGTAATTCATCTTTGCTAACAAAAAGCTTCCCAATAAATACATCTTTAATTATACTACACATGATCTTACTAGATATACTCAAGTTCGATGGTGGTATTAGAGAAAAAAATATAAAAATATTTTAGCTTCACAATCTACTCTTATATCTTCAACATTAAGAGAGCTTGTTTAAACATAATAATGTTCGTCTTCTAGTAAATCATCCAAACCAACACATTCTTCCACACTACCAATATTTTTATCACTATTGATATCTTTATCTATCCCACTATTGTAGTGCGTAAAAGTTGGGTCTTCGTTGAACCTTGTAGGAAAAAATTGATAATAGTCACCTGATGTGTTTGAGGGAACCAATTGGTGGTATTGTTAGGACTATGTGGCTTACTTGGTTGTTACCGTTTCTTGACATAAAATGAATATGACTTTTAACATCAAATGAGTAGGACTGGATGATGGGTTTAAAATGGCGGCTGTGCGTCCTCTTCACACACAGAAGTTGTAGGATCCACTGTTAAACATAGATGATATAATGACATTTTATTGACCCACAAATAGAATTGAACATCACTATCATGTTTAATCTCAATTAGTTTCAACTTAAATTTTGTTGCATTAATTTTAATTTTTAGAGTTGCCTTATACTTTATGTTATTAACTCCAATTACACAACACACAGTGTTTAAAAGATTTTTATATTTAATATCTTTTTAAATTAAAATTCTAAAGTTATTATGGTCAATATAACTCTCTTCCCATCTCTAGAGCTCTCCTACCATCCCTCGAAACAAACAACAATTGCCTTATTCTCTTTGGGACTTAAAACAAAAAAAAAAAATTATTATAAAACTATAAAAATTATTCAAAAAATATAAATTGATAAAAAAAATTGTGAAATGGCAATGCGACACACGTAAAACGGAATTGCCTTCGTGATTGTGCCTGTGAATCAATTTGCGGGTACCATATTGGCAGGTCCACAAATTCATGCCCATAAAACAATTTGCAGGACCCATTCACGGGTCGGCGAATGTGTTTCACGAAGTAACTTGCAGCTTAGTTTTTACAAATCTTTCTCTCCATCACCTTATTTCTCTCTCATTCACCTCATTTCTCTCTTAAACTTTACCATTATACATTACAATTATATTTTCATGTATTCATTTCAAAATAAATTTAATTTCTCAAAAATCTAATATTTCAAATATATATGAGAGAAAATATATAACATAACACATAACTTACCTTTATAGATGTTTTACAACTTTAAATCTACTTATTCTGAATTTTTATTATTAAATTATATTTTTAAAGATAAATTGGCTCAAATTAAGTTGAATTTTTTAGATTTTAAGTTCAAATGTTTTATTTTACACTTTATTATGCATACAGGGGAAAATATATCCATTTACAATTTATTAACTAATAAAGAATAGGTCTTTAAAATGTGGTTGAAAAAAATAATTAATTTAAATTTTAGATTACTTCTAAATTTTTTTTTTACTTATATAAAACTGAATGATTCGGTTACAATTTAGTTTTAAATCGAACCAAACTTGAATTTGTACATCCTTAGTTGGTGGTTCTTAGTCATTGGCGTGACTTATAATGTCATTCTTATGACGAAGATATATGGGAATACTAATCTACATTATATGGAACTCTACATTATATCCCGAACATATAGTTGAATAAGAAACCTATTAGTACAACACATGGATAATGTGACTTGTTTGTATGTCATATGGGTAGTTGGCAAAATATGCAATAATGGGAAGAGTATGTATCACACGATATGATATGATCATTAGAGAGATGGATTAGAATAAGTGATAAGAATATAATTGTCATATATTTTATTCCTATTTTACTTAGGGATTGTCTATTTTTATGAGAGCAAATGGCTATATTATTTGCATAAATGTTTATTTTGTAAGGATTGGACTTAAAAGATGAAAACTAAAGAAATTAGAGCAAAAATATAAGTTTTGAGAACAATAGTAAAAATAGAGACCAAAATGCAAAAATTTTAAAGTTTTTGATTCACTGCTTCAGTGGTAAAGTACTTGTCTCTCCAGTGACAATTCTCAAACCAAAAATGCTACAATAAAAGAAGATGTTCACCCCCGTGATGCAAGTACACAAACCCTAAATTAATCACAAAAACGCTACAACAGTGAACAAGTAGCACTGTAGTTATAGGATAAAAAGCATTGGCACTGCAATGGTGAAGAGTATCTGACCAAGTGGTGCAACTTTTCTTAAAAAAAAAAAAAAATACAACTCTAAGGCTTCAATCAATCTTTATATAAAAGCCACTCGTCCTAGCCTCTAAAAAAGAGAAAAAGAGTCAAGAGAAGAGAATATTAAGAGAAGCAAGAGATTGTTGGAAAATTTGCAAATTGATATCTATATTAGTTTGTTTTGGTTGTATTATATTTATTTTATTTTTTAGTTATAATTCTCTTGTAATCATGAACTAAATTTTTTTTTAATAATTATCACTTGAACTCAATATGTGTACTTAATTATTGGATCTATATTTATTTGAACTTAATTCTTTATTATTCAATTTATTTGTTCTTAATAGTTCATTATATCTAATCAATATTTTGACTAAATAATAATTACTTTGATAAACTCAAGAAAAACATCATGGCATTTAGACATCGATAATTTGATGTATGAATATAGAGAGATTTACAAGTTCCAACTTAGGATAAAGATATACTTAATTGACATATATGGTCAATAAGATTTATTCTTAATGAATCTTGATTTATTTTAATTATTATAAAAATATAAGTATTTAGTAAATTGAGATATACTTATCTGAACCTGAGAGAGGCTTGTGAATACATTAGTGTCTTGACTAATAGTAAGAATTGAGAGATTTTAATATTAAAAGGTAGTATCTCTAAAAAATCATATTAATAGATAGTTATATATAATTATAGGCTTTCTCTATTTTGCGTTTTTTAAAATTTGTTTAGTTGTGATATTTTAATTTATTTACATTTATAAATTTAGGTTTATTTTAATTTTTACTAAAGTATTAATTTTTTGAATAAAAATAAGAAATTAATTTCAATATTTAGTTAAAAATATATAATTCTCTATAAATTCGATATTCAACTTTATAATTTATTTATTACTTATTATGATAATATATATTTGTACTTAACTTTTGTGCTTTAAAACAAAATACACAACAACATGACATGGCTTCTTTTAAATTATGTATCAGAACCTTGACAATTAATCATAATTTAATATAGAGATCAATGCTTGAATGTAAACTTGAAAGTTCCCAGATATGTAGCATTAGCATCATAAGAACGTGCCAAGATTAATCCCAAGACGTATTTGATGTAAATTGTAAATTTGATTTCATAAATTAATTCATTCGGTTATAATAAATTATGAATATTTTTAAAATATCACCTAATTTTAATAATATTTATTAATTTAAAAAATAAATAATAATGTGCAACTATTAACCAATCTTTTATTAAACATAAAAAAAGTTACAATGTCTTTTTTAACTGTATCCAACTTTTTCAACATCTATTAAATCAAATATATTATTATTTAATTTATTAATTACCAACTTATTTTTATCTTTATTATTATTAATTAAAAAATAAATTAAAAAAATATGGCTATGTTTTATTTATTTTTTTAACTGAAAGGAGAGAGAATGTTAAAAACCTTTTGTCAAACCCTAGGAAAACTCTCTCAACGCTAAAAAAACAGCCGCCCCTTTAGGAAATCTCATTCAAAGTTTTATTTTTCACTTTGACGCTTTTGTTTCTTTAGTTTTTTCCGGCCACCGAATATTCGGTTGGTAGGAGCATATCTGCGGTGGGGCTCTGTCAAGTCACCTCTGACTAGCTTTTGATGGATTCGGTCACTTCCTTGTCAGCCTTCGATCGTTGACGATGCGCCATCGGCTAACTCATAAACTTTCTGCCATTCACTGCCTTACAGAGGCCAAGGATTTCTTAATCTCACTTGTAAGTTCAGTTTCATCTCCACTTTTCTCCGCAAAAACTGATTGAAGTCCTTGTATTGAATCCTTTGTTTGCAACAATGCATCAGGGATCCATTCAACAGCTCATCAACTTATTTCTTTTCACAGCCTCGGGCTAAGGATTGTTGAATAAAATGTTAAAAAATTGAGAGGTGATACAGGGTCGCAGCTAAAGTAAAATTGAAAAAAATAATAAAAATAAAAATAAGACAAAACACAAGAGTTTACGTGGTTCGACTTTTAGCCTACGTCCACGGGCGAAGACAGAAGAATCTCTTACTATTAGAAATGGAGAATACAAGTATTATAGTGTTTTAGCCTTACAACCCAAAATTTCAATACACCCAATTCTCTCAAATCACTTAAAAACTCTCTCAAAGTTTTTGAAACTCTCTCTAATTTGTTTTATTGAATGAATTGCTAAACTCTCCCTATTTATAGGGAGAGTTTAGCATGGTGGATAGCCATTTCTTGGCTGTCCACCATTGCTGGCACCGTGTGCCAGCAATTATGTAGCTGACACATGGTGTTAGCTACTGCCAGCTACCACAATATTTCTCCCACTTGGAGATTTGATTGAGAATCAATCAAGTCTCTATACCATTCTTTCTTCTTCGCTAAAGTCATATTGCCTACGTGTCTGCTAGGTCATGCAAGGATTTACACCATACAAACTTGTTGGTATTGATAGGCTTGGTCAACACATCTGCTAGGTTATTATCTGTATGAATTTTTTTCATATCCACACTTCCATCTTCTACCACTTCACGAACAAAGTGATATTGAACACCTATGTGCTTCATTCTTGAATGAAAAGCTGAATTCCTTGCAATGTGCAAGGCACTCTGACTGTCACAAAATAATTCAACTTTCTCTTGCTTGTGCCCGAGCTCTTCCAATAATCTTTGTATCCAAATTGCTTCATTGTAAGCTTGTGTAGCTGCCATGTATTCTGCTTCCGTAGTAGATAATGCCACAACAGTTTGCAGTTTTGAAACCCAGCTTATAGCTCCTCCTGCAAGTTTAAACATATAGTCAATAATGGATTTTCTTTTATCAAGGTCTACTGCAAAATCTAAATCCACATAGCCCTTAATAATAAAATCTGATCCTCCGTAACATAAAGCAACATCTGAGGTACCCTTAATGTATCTAAGGATCCTCCTGACACAACCCCAATGCTCTCTACCAGGATTCGCCATATATCTACTAACTGCTCCCACTGCTTGTGCAATGTCTAGTCTAGTACAAATCATATCGAACATTAAATTTTCCACTGCTGATGCATATGGTACTCGAGACATCTCCTTCATCTCTGCTTCTTTGCTAGGACACATCTTAGAGGATAACTTGAAATTAACAGGGAATGAGGTACTAATTGGCTTACAATCTTGCATGTTGAAGTGCCACAAGATTTTCTTTAAGTAGTTCTTCTGAGAAAGCAAAATCTTCCTGTTATTTCTGTCTCGGTGAATTTGCATCCTTAAAATCTTGTTTACTGGTCCCAAGTCCTTCATATCAAATTTCCTAGCCAACTGTGCCTTCAATTCTTGGACTCGATCTTTGTTGAGGCCTGCTACCAACATGTCATCCACGTACAATAGTAAAATAATGAAATCATTATCATCATCAAATCTTTTGTAGTATATACAATGGTCTGAACTAAGTCTGTTGTATCCAAGGCTGATGATATAGGAATCAAATCTCTTGTACCAACACCTCAGCGCCTGTTTGAGATTGTACAGAGATTTGTTCAACCTGCAAACCAAGTTCTCTTTTCCTTCTTCTTTAAAACCTTCTGGTTAGAGCATATAAATTTCTTTTTCAAGATCTCCATGAAGAAAAGCTGTCTTCACATCTAGCTGCTCTAGATGTAAGTCAAATGTAGCACACATTGCCAGGACTATTCTGACTGTCGTGAGTCGAACTACAAGGAAAAATATCTCATTAAAGTCAATACCTTCTTTCTGAGCATAACATTTCACCACCAATCTCGCACGATACCACTCCACTTGGTTATTGCCATCCCATTTGATCTTGTAGACCCATTTATTACCAATGGCTTTTCTTCTTCGTGGTAGTGCAACCAGCTTCTATGTTTTGTTTTTATGCAAGGCTTCAATTTCTTCTTGCATTGTTGTCATCCATAGAGAAACATCTTGAATTTTAGAAGCCTCCTGAAAAGTTGTTGGCTTTCCATCCTCTGTTAGAAGGCAGTATATAACATGAGCCTCTATGACATACTCTGAGTGCTATGATGGTGGTCGTCTCTCACGAGTTAATCGACGATCATCTGTAGCCTCAGACTCTACTGGTTCTTGTTCTTCATGCTCTGGTGCTACTTCAGAAGAATCTGAATCTTCTTATACTTGATTATTTTTCATTTATACCGTTGTAGTCTCTGGATTTTTCTTCACTGTGCTATCATCTTTATCATTCCTTTGCAGTTTATCTTCTGTAAATATCACATCTCTACTAATGATGACCTTGTGGGTAATGGGATCTCACAGGCGATACCCCTTGACTCCATCAGCATATCCTAAGAAAAGACATTTTCTGGATTTGGATCCAGCTTTGTTGTTTTTTGAGGATTATACATCACGTACACAGGACTTCCAAATGTATGAAGGCAAGAATAATCAACTGGTTTCCCAGTCCACATCTCCATCGGTGTTTTCAACTCGATTACTGTTGATGGTGACCGATTTACCACATAACAAGCAATTTTGACTGCTTCATCCCAAAATGTTTTGGCTAAACCTGCAGTTCTCAACATAGCTCTTGTTCTCTCCAACAAGGTTCTGTTCATTCGCCCTGCTACTTCATTCTGTTGAGGCGTGTAAGCTGTGCTGAATTGCCGCTTGATGCCTTCTTGTTGACAGAATGCAATAAAATCCTCACTAGTATATTCTCCTTCATTATCTGTTCTTAAACACTTGATCTTCTTTTCTGATTCAAGTTCTACCCGCGCTCTGAATATTCTGAAAGCTTCAAATACATATGACTTCTTCTTGATTGGATACACCCAACATCTCCTGGAATAATCATCTATGAATGATACAAAATATCTCGTTCCTCCTAAGGATATCACCAGTGCTTGCCAAACATGAGAGTGGATCAATTCTAGAATTTCTTTACTTCTAGAACTGGGTATGCTGAACTTTGATCTGTGCTGCTTACTTGTGACACAGTGCTCACAGAAAGGTAAATGAACCGATTTGAGCCCAGGAAGTAAATTTTGATCAGAGAGAATCTTTAAATCTCGTTTCGACATATGGCCCAATTTGCGATGCCACATTATCGTTGACTTTTCTACTGAACTAGTTGATGCAACAGATGTATTTTCTTCCTGCAGTGTTTCTCCATTAAGCATGTACAAATTTGCAGCAATCTTTTCTGCCTTTATTACTACAAGCGCGCATTTAAGAATTTTCATTGTCCCATTTTCAATTTGGGTTTTACACCCAGTGTTATCTAATTATCCCAATGACAAAAGATTCTTCTTGAGGCCTTTCACATGTCGCACCTCCTAGATAATACGAACAGTACTATCGTACATTTTCATCATGATAGATCCTATTCCAGCGATTTTCAAAGCATGATCGTTCCCTATATATACAGATCCTCCAGAGGTAGGTTCATATTGGAACCATTCTGTCTTAGAGGTCATGTGCCATATAGCTTCAGAATTAGTGAGCCATACATCAGAGAATCGTTTTCTGCTTTCAACAACTGTTGCTGCCTCGCTGTATAAAATTTCACCATCATCTGAGGTGCTTGCAATATTCCTTTGTGGTTTGTTCTTTGCACTTTTCTTCAATCCCCAACAATCCTTCTTCAGATGGTCTTTCTTGCCACAATGGTAGCACTTGACGTTCTTATTACTTCTGGATTTTGGTCTACCATGATTTTGACTCCTACTGGGGCCACGTTCTGTTGATCTACCTCTCATCATTGTCAAAGCTTCTGCTTGCTGCGAACATTCCTGTTTGTCTTCTTTATTTTTTCGTCTTCGTTATTCTCCTAGTACAGTAGCTGTAACATCATCGAAGACTAAGAAGTCCGTTAAGATATTATTCGTCAAGTTGATGATGAGTTAATCATATGAATCTGGTAGGCTTTGAAGTAAAATCTCTGCACGTTCACTTGCCTCTATTTTATGCCCCAAGGAAGTGAGTTGAGAAAATAGAGTATTTAACGTGTTGATGTGTTCTGTCACTGAAGTGGATTCTACCATTCGAAGAGTATACAATCTCATTTTTAAGAAGATCTTGTTGTGCAAAGATTTGGCCTCATACAATTTTATGAGAGTATCCCAGATCTCTTTTGCTGTATTCTTTTCCACCACACTGGATAGTACGTTATCAGTAAGTGCTAAATGCAGATTAGCAACTGCATTATTATCAATCTCATTCTACTTGATATCATCAGTGATACCAGCGGGCCTTTCATCAATTGCTTCTAAGCATTTATTTTTTCTTAAAATTGCCTTTATTTTCATTTTTCACAATGTAAAATTACCTCCATTGAACTTCTCAACTTCGTATTTTGCAGCTATTGCTTTCCACTACGGACTGCTTTCTGCTAGGATCGACTCCCACTGTTTCACGTAAATAGTAACTATATGTATGAATAATACCCGTACGTATAAATAGTGACTGTATACGTAAATAGTAATTGTATACATAAATAGTGACCTCCTTCAATCAGAAACTCTGATACTACTTGTTAGAAAATTGATGGGTAATGCAGGGTCGCAGTTAAAGTGAAATTGAGAAAAATAATAAAAATAAAAATAAGACAAAACACAAGAGTTTACATGGTTTGGCATTTAGCCTACGTTCACGGGCGAAAACAGAAGAATCTCTTACTATTAGAAATGAAGAATACAAGTATTGTAGTGTTTTAGCCTTACAACCCAAAACTCCAATACATCAAATTATCTTAAATCACTTAAAAACTCTCTCAAAACTTTTGAAACTCTCTTTAATTTGCCTTATTGAATGAATTGCTAAACTCTCCTATTTATAAGAAGAGTTTAGCATAGTAGACAACTAAAAAATAGCTATCCACCATTACTGATACCGTGTGCCAATAATTATATAGCTAGCATACGGTGCCGACTACCACAACATAAAAGGCATTCATGTAAATCTTGAAGGCTGTTCAACTGATGGGCTATGTGAAGATGGTGTAGAAGTAGCTTGAGAAGACCTTAGTCTGCTCATCTGAAGTGAGTGAGTGTGCTCTGGATGGCAAACTGTTAGATTTAGTATTGAAAGATGAAGCCATTTTTTTTTTCTTTCTTGAAGATGAGAAGGCCTAGATGTTTATTTTTAAAATTCAATTTACCACTAGGCCTTCGTTCCGTTACCAGATTGTGTTGGAGATGAGTAACTATTGGAAGTCTAAAGGGAAAACTGTTGAAATGTGTCTTGGTTTTGAATATCTTCATCTGTTATTTTAAAAGTTAAAATAATTTCATCCATTCTCTATGTTGGAAATGGTGGTTCATTAATTAATTAGGAGGCTGTGAAATTGCAAAGGAACGATAGATGTATGGTTTAAATGGAAGAAGATGATTAAGAAATATAATTAATAATTTTGCAATAATTATAAAAGTTATAATGATTTAATTTGAATTTGATTGCTTTTACTTTTGCATTGATGAGACTTAATTTTGTATTGAAAAGTCAATTTAAAGAATATAAATCAATTATTTTAATATTATGTGTAAGGGTATTTTTGTAATATATTGTTGATATTAATTTATTCAAAAAGTATAAAAGTTAATAATTTAATTATTGAAAAATGGGTTTTTATATGGGAAATTGTGTATTTTGTTTACTAAAGATAAAATAATTATTTTATTATTTTTTAAATTTAAAAGATTAATTTAGACTTTTTATATAATTAAATACAAGTTTTGTCAATTTTAATTGAATATTTTTTAACAGTTGGATATTATTATTTATTTTTTTAAATTCATAATTATTATTAAAATTAAATTATACTTTAAGAGTATTTTTGATAATATGCCTAAAAAATTATTAGTAGAAAAAGAGATGTAAAAAAAGTTTAATTTAAGTTAAATTTTAATATTTTTTTTTTAAAAAACAAGTTTTATATAGGTTAAATGGACTAATTTATATCAAGATAAATTGATTTTTTTTAAAATTTGTACAAGGATATACTTGAAATTATATTTAAAGATAAAACAAAAAAAAGGGCTGCTTTTCAAAATCTATTACAGGAGGGGATTTTAAAATTATTTTATTAAATATTTAAATTGACTTTTAATTTTTTACAATCATTTTTAACTTCCCTAAAAAAAAATTTAAACTAATTTTGAAAAAGATTTTTTTTAAATAAATTTTTTTTACCTCTAATTTTATCTTCACCAGCAACTTCACTTAGCATTTCAAGCTTTTTATTCTATGATCTACGGTAAAATTGGTCATTAAAATGGATTTAGTATGAATTTAGTATATAAAATTAAAATTAATAATAAATTTAGGATGGGTATGAATTTAATAAAAAATTTGTAGATATCTTCAACAAGATTTATAAATACTATATTTTTTTCTTAATTTTTTTAAAAAAAACATTATATATTACATACTTAGCGTGCTTAGCATACGTGCTAAACGCCATGTTATGCCCATGAACTCTAAATATATGTATTAAGTGTTAAACATATAACGTATGCGCTCTTAGTATGCTTGTTAAGTACTAGGACTATAATGTTTGCACGCTTAATACTTTTAGCATGTGTGCTAAGTGCATTAGACGCACAATATTACATACTTTTAGTATTTTTTTCTATTACGAGTATTAAGTGTTACGTGATTAGTGTGTACTCCTAACACGTGTGTTAAGCGCTAGGTGCACACTTTTAGCGTTCCTTTCTAACATATATACTAAGCGTTATGTATCTAATACCAAGCTCGCTTAAAATTTGTGAATAATTTATTGTGATTTTAATAATAAGTACATACTCACTAAAAGTGAATTCGGTATTGAAATTTTAAATTTACAACGAATTTAAAAATAATTTAATATTTTATTTTTAAAATAAATATAAATACGAATTTAAATATATCCCTCCCATTCCTAATCTAATCCCAGCCAGCACTCCACATTTGCTATTTCTATGAAGTACAGTAGCCAATTTTTGAAGCCTTATAAGTAAGATTTTTTCAACTTAAATCATTTTCGCTGAATCAGTATTTGGATGTTAAAATTAGGGAGAATTGCGATTAAACCTTGTTTTTATACGAACTTGGTTCCTAATCTTTTTAAAAATCATTTTTAGTCCTTATTGCTATAATAATTTAAAGTGTTTTTACGATAATACTTTTGATGTGAAATATGACTAGTTTTGATTTGACACGTATAATAATTCAAAAATAATATTTTTTAATAAAATTAAATAATAATTATATTAACTTTTTTTTTAATAATTTTAAATTTTTTTATTTTTATTTTTATTTTATAGGATGGAGAATCCCCAAATCCCAAGTCTTTTTAAAAAAAAAATTAAAAAAAAAGAAAACAAGCGAGCAAAGAGCTTGAAGCACCAAGAACAATGGCAGATTCAAACTCACCCAATTTGAAAACTCGAAGACTTCTTTGTCGATTCTTCATCTATAGTTCATAGCCAAATTGAAACTTACAAGAGATAGAAAAAGTCATACAAGTGTAAGACAAATCATTAGAAGAGAGATAAACCCCCAAATCATTACTCAACCTTCATTATATCTGAATTAACATCTAAATTATCAACAAAAATATCCAAATTAGCTCTCAACCTTAACCACATCCAACCTAAAGAATTCTTGCACTCATACAAGTTAAATATTATTCAAAATACTTAACTAAATATCATATTTACTTTTCAAAATTCAATCAATTTAGTTGAAATTTGATTTTAATAGAGGAAGCAAAGATTAAAAAAAAAAAGAAGTGAAAGAAAAGGGGTGGTGGTTGTAAGTTAGTAAGAAGAGAAAGAATAAAGGAGAGAGCAGTGGAAGAAAAGAAAAAAAGAAGAATAAAAGATAGGAAAAATATATTCGGACTCCCAAGGTTTCTAGAAAGGGACATTAGACCTCATTATTTTTAAAACAATTCTATATATATCCTTATAAGGTAACTGTTTTTATTAATTTTAATGATATGAAAGATAAAATAAAAATTTACTCTTATTTGATTGAAAAAATTATAAATTCAATTAAATGTTAAAAAGAAGACTTGAACTTTTGATCTCATGATTAAGGACTACATACTTTAACTAATTAAACTATTCTAACTTTATATTTATGCATAGATCTACAAATTTATTAATATATTATTCTTAAAATCACGTGTTAATAATTTTAAAAATGTCATTGATAGAGTTTGAACCTTGGTCATTTATATGATAAGTAAAAATACTCGTCACTAAAATATAACAAATTTTGTTGATATAATATCATAATAGATAATACAAATAAGTGAAAAGACAAAACCTTACTTACCGTCATCGATCACTGCCCATTGCCACCGGTCAACGCTACTGGCAACCATCCGTTATCAGTCATCGCTGTCAGCCACAATCACCACTAGTCACCGATGTTGGCCATTGTTGTCGCCTCTGATCACTGTTTGTGATGGTGATCGGTGATGGGTGATGGGTAGGGTCCTATTCTTTTACATTTTTACATTTTTTATTTTGATATTATATCAATAAAATTTGTTGTAGCTCAGTGGTGAATACTCTTACTTATCATGTGGGTAACCAATGTTCAAATTCTATCAAATGATATTTTTAAAATTATTAACATATGTTCTTAATGATAATATATTATTAGATATAGTCTTGAGGACAATATGTTAATAGATATGGTCTTTGGACAAGCGTTTTTAAAGTTCTTAACATATGATCTTGAGACCAATATATTAATAAATTCGCAAACCCTCAGATTCAAACTTTATTAAACGCATTTTTAAAATTATTAACATATGACCTTGAAGACAATATATTAATAGATATCATATTAGACAATATATTAATAGATTTACAGATCCATAGGTTCAAAATCTATTAATAGCCTTTTTAAAATTATAAAGACATGGTCGGAGGACATTATGTAAATAAATTTTTAAACCCATATATAAACATAAAGTTAGAGTATTTTAATTGGCTAAAGTGTGTGATCCTTAACTATGAGGTCAAAGGTTTAAATTATCTTTTTAGTATTTAATTGAATTTATATATATATATATATGCATTTAGTTAAAATGGAGGCATAATTGCACTTTTACTATTTTTACCAGTTTTGCTTTTTATTTTATTAAAGTTAATAAAAATTATTACTTGACAAAAGTGTAAATAAATTTTTTTTTAAAATTATTATGGTATGCATGTCTCTTTCTTAAAATCTTAAGGGACCAAATATCCTTTTTTTAAAAGATAAAGAAATTCTATTTATTTTACTTAAAAATAGAATATGATGACAACGATCTTTTTGCTCATAAATAGCGATTTTCGTGATGACAAAAACTAAAGTGGATTTTGAAAAAAAAAATAGAGACTAAGCTAATATATTTTAAATAAAATTAGGGACCTAAGTGACAATTTTCTTTAAAATTATTTTCATGAGTGCAGAGAATAAAATAACATAAATATAAAAAGGTTTAATAGATGAGTTTTTTTTTGGTAATTTAAAGGTGGATTGAGTAAATATTTTACTTTTAAATTTTTATAAATGGGTGCGCAGAGTGAAAATATATCTATAGTAGCTTTTATGGTGTAAATTGTCCTTTTTTTATGAAAAATTATTTTCTAAAAATTATGATTGAAATTATAAAGGTTGAAAAAATATTTTATAGAATCCATTCGCAAGGCCCCATGATTGAGCCTTAGTGTAGCCTTTTATATGTGGTATCATCGACATGGACATAAGATGTTTCAATGGAATCCAAAGTGAATAAAAGGCTTCTGCTGGCTTTGGAGGGCAACCTATTTCTTATCAAAGTTTGGAGAGAGAATATTTTGTAATGCAAACGTATATGGCATGATTGCAATAAACCGGGATAATAGGCTTTGCATTGCACTTCCACAGTCGTTGTAAGCATGGAAGCAGCGGATCAACCCATACAAGTAGAAATATATATTCTAGTGGTTATGGATATAATATCAACTTTATCATCGCCCTTGTGGGCTCATGATCTCAGTAAACACATCTCCACACAGGGATCTGCTATTTGATCTTACAGCAGAAAGTTCAACCTCACCAAGCTTTTCATTCTGCTCTGCATTCTCTTGGAGCTGAAATGCAAACTCAAGACCCCGAACCACATCACTCATGGATGGCCGTCCACTTCCATCATCATTCAAGCAGCTAATTGAGACCTCAGCAAATTTGTTCAAGCATTCAGGCGTTATCTTACCCTTCAAAAATGGATCAACAATCTCATCAATGGTTCCATTCCGATAACATTGTTGCGCCCAAAGAGCTAAACTCGCTTGATTCTTGTCCACTGTCCGAAGAATAGGTGGTCGAGCACACAAAACTTCCATCAACACGACACCAAATGAGTAGACATCGGATTTTTCTGTAAGCTGCTGAAGTCGATAGTACTCGGGATCCAAGTATCCGATACTGCCCTTTACTTCTGTACTGACATGAGTTTTAGACATGGAATTTGGTCCGAATTTGGACAGTCCAAAATCAGAAACCTTGGCCACCCATTTCTGGTCCAGCAATATATTTGTTGTCTTTACATCACGATGAATGACAACTTGCTTCGGCCCTGTATGCAGATAATTCAGCCCGCGAGCTGCACCAATGCAAATTTCCAACCGTTGATTCCATAAAAGAGGTGGATTGTTGCTGTTGTAGAGATGATCACGTAGTGTCCCATGAGCCATGAAATCGTATACAAGGATCATCTCACCATCATCATTGCAGTAACCAATGAGAGCGACTAAATGAACATATATAAGCTGGGAGAGCATCTCGATCTCTGTCTCGAATTCCAAGGCGCCCTGCTGTGACCCTGGATCCAGACGTTTGATCGCAACAGGAGTGGTGCCCCCATTGATGAAGCCTTTGTACACGTTACCAAATCCCCCAATTCCAATTATGAGAGCATTATCGAAGTTGTTTGTGGCCGCTTTGATTTGAAATAGTGTAAAGTGAGTACAGAGATCAGACGTTAGAGATGAGCCGCGAAATTTCCTTGGCTTGGTCTTAAAACTAGGTCGCAAGAATAAAAATAAAAGAGAAATTACAATAAAACCCGATACAAGTCCACCAACGATGGCAATTACAGTTGCACGTTTCTTGGATTCTTTTGATTGTGAGCTTGGCAACTCAGCAAGGGGAGGTGCGCTATAAATTCGGGGATCTGGATCGGAGAGATTTCCGGCGTTGTCCACTTTAAAAATTTCAAGCCCGTTCAAGATAGCATCGGAATACAATGTCCTCCATTCGGGCGCAGGGTGTAATTTAATAGAGAGATTTTGCTTCTTTTCATTTCCTTCTTTTGATCCCATCATCACAGCGTAGTCTTTGTATATGGGAAATCCATTTCCACCACTCCAAGATATTATATCTGCTGCAGCATCGGCAATTATATCAGCTATGTAGATCTCAAACACTCTATAACCAACTTTAGTTATCTCTGACTGAAACTCGCAAAAATGAAGCCGGAGAAAATATGTGAACCCAGAATCAACTTCAAACTCCCAAGTTAGATTGTAATTCTCGTTAATGTTCTTGTCCGTGCCCATTGTCCTCGCGGTGTTGTAGACTGCAGCTGGAGCAGAGTAATTATGTATCTGGCTGAAGGTGAGAACAGGATGATTAATGTTAACAGGAAGAGCGCTTGGTCTAGCATCTGTCAAGTAATCGTCGTCCATAGTCCATGTTCGATACATGCCGGTGTCATATGACGGTGAGATGTGTTGCCCGCCAACGTTTATTCGGTAAACATTCTCAAGGGCATTGCTGCTTTGGATACTGTATTGATTCCCTTGGCCAACAAAGTTGAACCCTGTATCATCCGTGGCGTAGTAAAGATTGAGTGGCGTGGATACTATCTCAATTCCATTGATAAAAGCATACGAGCTTTTGTAATTTGGACTTGGAGTGAACGTTATGTTTAGTACCCTTTGATTTTCTTCAACGTTCATGCAAAATTCCTTAAAAAACGTATCTTCGCCCAAATCATCAGCTGCAAGTGAAACATTAAATTTGCTGAGAAGGGTAAAAGAACCGGCCGTCACGGAGAATACGGCTTCGGAGATGTTGAAGCCTGAATAGGAAGTTGAATAGAAAAACAGGCGGATGAACTTTTTACCGGCCGTGACATAGAATCTGTAGGTGAATGGCGAATGAGAAAGCCGTGAGGTTGTATATGGGAATTCTCGAGGAGCGGCAAATATCTTTGACGAGTTTTCTTGTGGTTCCAAGGGAGTGCCAACATCTCCAACCCATGTCCTCCCATTGGCAGTGATGTTGCTCGGCCAGCCACAAGCAAGAGATATGTTTTCTACTAAAGGGTAACGAGGCAGCAAGTCACCAACGACGGGAAGGTGGCCGTAGAGGAAGAAGATGTAGAATGGGGTGAGAAGAAATGATAGGATTTTGGAATGGAGATACATGCTGTAAGTTTTCTCCATTGTTGAATAAGGAAATTACCAGCAATAGCTATTGCTAATTAAATGTTATAGAAAAACTGGATGCCGGAACACTCGGGCGTGAAAGAGTTGTAAAAGTCTTTGGGTTATGCTAATACTAAATGAAGTTCTTAGTCTTTGCCATATGTTACACCTCAGGTTTAGTGCACGAAAAAGTCTCCTAGAGGTTATATAAGTCATTTATAAAAGATGGGTAAAGATTCGAACTAAGTCCACGACTTATTAAAGTTCTAAACCCCTATTTAAAATGAGAATGTTTCATAGCATATATGATTATAATTAAAAGTATTCTATGACATTATTTAATCTTGTATATATACAATTAGATTGTTTAAATTTTAGCTGTTGATTTTCTAGAGTTGTTAGTATATAAGGGGAAGAACTTCAGTTGTACAAAGTATAGGCTCATAACTTGTAATCTCTTCAGCAATATAAATAGTTTTTTCTTAAACACATTGTGTGCGTATTTTCTCATCTCTTCTTTTTATGGTATTTTCTAGGTTGCTTAGTGCGCAATACATCTAACGCCGCATGGTTCTCAAAAGATCTGTGACATTTGATATTAGAGCGAGTTCAAAGAAGATGGAAAAAGATGCCACAACATCGACGGAGTTAACTAAAGAAAGGGGTACGAACCCCAAAGCTAAGAGGCATGGCAGTGTACCTCGAGACAAGTCTGTTGATCCAGGTCATAAGTTGGGGAATATGGTGAAAAAGCTAGGTGGCGCTGTGGGAAAGGCGATAGATCGTCTTGGGGAGTTGGAGCAGTAAGTAAAGAAGCTCGAGGTGGGACTCAACACTCAATAGGATGAGCTACGCTCCCTCATCCACACATTCATTGAGAGTTATGTTGATCGACAGTGTAATTGGGTCAAGATTTTTCAAGAGAAGGTATATACCATAATGCACAAAGTTCAAACCCAAGTGAAGGAGCTGCATAAAGGGTTTAACGCTATCAAAGAAGATGTAATGCTGTGCAAATGATATGTAGCAAATGGAGCTGTTGTTGCTCAAGGGACGCCAAGAGTTGAGGCTCCTAAACCGAATGAGTTTAGCGGCAAGCGGAATGCCAAAGAGCTTGAAAACTATTTTTGGCAAATAAAAAGATACTTCGACATTATAGGCATGTAGGATGAAGACAAGATAAATATTACGACCTTATATCTTTATGATCATACAATTTTGTGGTGGCGTAGAAAAAATGAGAAGATATGCAAGGGTACCTACACTATCAACACCTGGGCAGAATTGCAATGGAAGCTGAAGTGCCAGTTCTATCTGAAGAACGTAGCGCATGACGCACGAAAACGGTTAAAGGAATTGAAGCAAACCAAGTTCTTAAGCGAGTACGTGGAGGAGTACTCTTTGTTATTGCTGCAAATCCCCAATATGAGCGAGGAGGACTTTCTATTCAATTTTTAAATAGGTTGCAAACATGAGAGTCCAATGAATTAAAGCAGCGCAGGGTGACGAGAATATCCGACGCTCTTACATTGACAGAAATGCTCATGAATTACTGTAAGAGTGACTAAAAAAGTACAAGAATTCAAGACCTAATCACAACAAAGGTAGGGGTGCCAAGGAGTTTCATCCTTCGAATGATGAAGAGGAGAAAAGTAAGCCTTTCAAATGGGAAAAGTAGAAGCGCAATGGCCATAAAGGTAATGGATCGAAGACAAACTACTTCCTTTCGACGGGGATCACTAGGTCAAGGATTGTTTGAAGAAGAATGCTTTCAACACAATGGTTACGATACACGAGGCTTATAAGTAGGGTCAAATGAGATGTTTATAATTGCCAACATGATGAAAGTAAGTGGAATGCTAGCACACCAACAGGAAAGGCGCTCATGTATGTTAAAGCCTACATCAACTGCATAAAGACTTAAGTACTTGAGTGATGCACAACTTCATCAAGTATGCGGAGGTGAAGCACTTGGGACCTTATGTAGAGAAAGAGAACGGATTCCTCAAATCAGTAAACGCTGGAGTCAAACCACTGGATGGGGTGATTCGAGAGGTCGTTATCCACCTAAAAAAATGGCGTGGCAAGATAAATTTCTCAATAGCACCTCTTGATGATTTTGATGTAGTGTTAGGTATAGAGTTCTTGAGGCAGTACGATGTGATGCTACTTTTTCGACACGATTATGTGTGCATTATAAATGAGGGATCTTATATAATATCGACAGTAGACAAACCTAAAGGTGGGCAATCTCAGTTGAAAGCCAACACTAAATTCCTTTCCGCCAATCAACTAATTAGAGTTACTGAGCGTATAGGAGGAGCACATCCAACCACAGTTAGAGAGATGGATGATAAGGGAACAAAGAGCCAGGATAAGCTGCCAACGGGGTTGCAGAAGTGTTCGGGGAGCACAAAGGAGTCGTACCAACTACTATACCACAGAAGCAACTACAATGATGTGCAATTGAGCATGAAGCAAAGTCTGAGTTGAGATTTAAATTTCTAATTATAGTGCAGACGCCTTAACCAAAACTAAATAAATTGCGGGTGCAACTCATGGAGTTGTCAGGTGCAGATAACATTCAATAACTCAAGGTGTCATATAGTCTACGCTTTTAGCACAAGAAGTGGGGTAGATACAATTAGCTGCATAGCAAGCATCGTGCGAGAGACTTGATGATAGAGACAATACTTCCACCACAGTGCAAGACAGTACGCCCACTTCACAAGGGTCTTAATTGTAGGGACAAGAGGCCATTTCCTGTTGCCAAGAGGGTTGGAAACGCCTCGCATAAGGTGTGGATACCTTCGAGATAATAGCTACATCCGGTGTTTCTCGAGAGCTGTTTGAAGCTATACCGAAGGGGTACAGAAGATACGGAGCAAAAACAGAGACCTTTAGGGATTTTCACATAAGACAATAATGGGAAAAACTCATTCATGACGGGCGAATGGTGCGGAAGAAATATCCACCTCCAAGGCGTGAACACTTTCTCAAATGAAAAACGTTGCTCAATATTAGAACACGCTAGGAATATGAGAGCACACAACAACAAATTGAAAAGCGAGGTGTACAAGTTCTAGTAAAGACGAGACAAGGGTTTTGCATGAATTTGTTAGAGGAGAATGTCACGTTACAAGTGTTCTCAGTATTTCTTCGAACACTTGGTGCGCGACAAAACCTCATAGAGACTATGTGAATTGTTGAAATAGTTCGCGAGTTGAAGTTTTTAGAAGACCCATTAACATGGGTGAAGATCTTAACTAAGCCTGTGATTTATTAGAGTTGTAAACTCTTATTTATAAAGAGAATATTTCATAATATATGTGATGACATTTAAAAATATTTTATAGCATATTATTTTATTTTGTATGTATAAATTAAATTGTTTAAATCTCAACTATCAATTGTATAGGACTGTTAATATATAAAAAAAAAAATAACAATTGTACAAAACATAATCTCATAACTTGTAATATCTTTAATAATATAAATTTTTTTTTTAAATATTTTACATGAATATTTTTTTATACCTTCTTTACGTGATATTTTTTAAGTTATATAGCGCATAACACGCTAAGACTGCACAATTCTTAAAAGTTCCGTGACATATAACATTCTAAACATTTTGTATGACAAAGGCATCTCAGTTTTTAATAAAAAAATGCATATTATCTATCGTAATGGTATTTATTTAATACGTTAGATAATTATTTATCTGTCATCTTGTATACAGTCATACTGAGACAACACGGTTGGAGAATCTTTATACGGTAATTTGGAGATAATCAAATTAAAACGAACATAAAGGATAAAGGCTACTTATTTATTTATTTTTATTTTTGGTTTTACTAATCATTGGAGTTGCGTTTAGTTGGAATTTCTGCAAAATTATATGATCAACCAATAGACAAAAGAAAGTTTAGAATTTTACCAATGCATACAATTTCTTCTGTTTAATTTAAATTATGTACATGCACATGGCTTGAATTGAATAACATGAACACCGTATGCCAAGAACATCCAATTCTCTCAATAAATAGATTAAATAAGTGACAGATAACAAGATAGATAAGGAAGATATGAAAATAAGAAACTGTGGTTTTAAGCAATGGCGAACAATATGTATAATTACAATCAAACCGGTGATAATCAAACTTCTCTTACTAATAAAAATTCTGGTAGCAGAAACCTTGTCTCGGGATAATCAAACTTATTCTCTTACTAGTAAATACTTACTTTTACTTGACACTTTAATACTTACCCACTGCTCACCTACATATACGTTAATGATTCTATTTAAAGAAATTAATAGTTATTAGTCTCTAAATTTATTTTAAGTTATTCAAAAAAAATTTTTTGAAAAAAAAACCTAACTATCAATTCCCTTTCTACTTTATAGCAAATTGCAGACTAAAAGTACTCGTAACTTCCAACTCTTAATAAACATGACAAAGTGGGCAAAAATCTAAAAATTGTGGATAATAAACGAAGGGCTCACGCCTTACAGTCTATATATTGTTAGCGTAGACCGACTTTTTTCTTCTTCGTAGATGGAGAAAACTCAGTTTTGCAATAATATCTGACGTAGAGGCTGGCCAGTGACAAAAGGTGTCTCTCTCTGATGGATCAAAAAGAAAAATTATTATTATTATTATTATTTTCTGAAGTGCACCTATGTTGATGCTGAGGATATCTGGTTTACCTTATCCATTAATTTTAGATTAAATGATAAACTAATAAGTATGTTATATTTCAAGAGCTCTATAATTTGCTGGTGGCCATGGGCAGCGACACATGCAATAATTAATTTTGTAAAATATTGTTGTCAAAATGTTCATCATCGGCAAAATTTTCCAATTCTGTTCTTGTCTTTATTGACGTTACTTTATTGGAAAATTCTTTTCTTCTTTCTTATCTTTATTGTTTGTTTCTACTTTCTTCTATAAATGAAATTTCCTATTTGAAAATGAATGATCGACTTTGTATGCTCAAGTTGACCTTTCTTAATTTCTCTGTTGTAAATTTCATTCTTGCTTTATTTTAATATGCCAATAAAATATATAAAATTTAAAAATATTTAATTACATTTTTTTTTATAAAAAAATATTCATCATTTTCACCTCTAAAAAAGAGATTATTTTCATTTTTAAAAAACGTAAGTATTCATTTTAAAAATATTAACAACTAAATTGAAATTTCAATATTTATTCAAAAACTAAAGTGACAATTTTTCACAAAATAAAGTAACCTCCCTCGATTTATTGCATATGTGATAGTGATATGTCAATCAACAAAATTGATCTAATTTAGTTTTACAGTATGCTGAATATACTGGATTTAGTTTACACAAGCAGGGGAGAGAAAATTTTCCTTAAAACATTTTCCAGCTGAGAGAAGGAGAAGCCCTAATGGAGCTTCAAGTGTGGGACTGGTACTATAACTCAATCTTATCATATTTCTTTAAATATTATTAAATATTTAAATTTTTTATTTTTATTTTTTAACTAAAAAAAATATAAATCTAACATCTTCTCAATGTGAGTCAAAATTTGAACTTCAAAATCTCTTGAGAGATTAAGTCAATTGGGGCTTAATCTAAATTCATTTTATTTAACAAGCAAACTAAAATCTTAACCAGTTTAGTATTTACCAATCCTTGCATTATTATTATAAAAATTATTAATGTAATCTTGTCCTTGCCACAATAATATTGAGGTTTAGTTGTTTCTCTCTTCATTGTAAGAGTAGAGATTCAGACTTATGTTAGTGTGCAAATATATTATTATGTTCCAATAATCTTTTGATTATAATATCAATAGTTCTTTGATATAATATCAGTGATGTTTTATCAAAAATATAATATCATTATCTTAAAAAAAAAACTCATATAATGATAATTAGTATTAAAAAAACCTACCAAAAAAATTTAAGAATAAAATAAACACAAATATTAGAAAAGTTATATATAATTTATCTATTAATTAAGATCCTAAATAAACATGACTTAATGATTAAATTATTTAAATATATTTAGTATGATAAAACAAATTTCTCAAAATTAAACAAAAATAGAGAACATTGGCAAAAAAAATAAAATTGTGCTAGATTGATATATTACGTAGATCATGGAAGAGATGATTAAAAAATTATATTTCATGAAATAGTTTTATGAATTGTATAAGTTATAGTATATGAGAAGAATACATGTTTACTTTAGAGTATTAAGAAATTTTATTAAATTGATCACTTTAGTACGTTTAATACAAAAATAAAATAAAATAAAATTATCTCACGTTAAAATAGAGAGAATTTAAATTAGGTTAGAGGTAATATGCAACGGAAATAAGAATGTTATTGAAAATATTATTGTCAACTAACTTTACCAATTGTCACGTTAGGAGTGATTACTATAAAGTCGATTTCGGTGGTTGGCTTGAATTCCCATGGGCAATTGATAAAAATAAATGATAATAGAATCGCAAGTAATTAGTTAAAGAAATTGAGTAATTGAATTACAATTTATCTTGTAGTATAACAAAAAAATTGGTATAAGTAATATTATGTATAGAGTAACAAAAAAATTAATGTAAAAAGAAACCTAAAAGCTGATGTATATATTATTACTTCAATAAAGTATTTTGTATCAATCAATATCAACAATCTACTATCAACACTTAAACAATGTAACTATTGTAATTCATATTAAAAAAAAAAGAGGCCAACAAATTGCAATGGCATATATCGTATGCCCCTTTCAAGATTTGTCAAATAATAGGTACTTCTACTAATACAAAAAAAATTATTAAAAATCACCCTTTTTTTAATATAATTTTTTAATTAATACATATGTCTTTCATATCAAATGAAAGATGTACGATGTAAACATAATCATGTTATAGAATAATATTAATATAATAAAAAAATAAATTATTATTTAGAGCATTACAAGAATAGTATCTTGGCATGTAGCTTATAACATATATTGATTATAAATAGTCAATTTGGTGATGAACTAAAAAAATTGACATAAAATACGAAAAAGTGCAAACAATTTTTTATAAATATTAGTTTAATAAGAAAAACTTTTATTTGTAGATCAATAGGTTTGAAATTCAAATCCACACAAATGATTTGTTAAAAAAATGAATTAATCGGCTAAACACATATATGATTCGTTTAAGGAATGAATTGCATGAAATAAAATAATTACACTTATTTAAAAAATATGTCATATTAGATTCTTTTATATGAATATACATGATTTAATTTATTTGCATGATAAACACGATTTAAGTTGTTGACATGATTCAATTCTTCTATAAAATTATTAATTTAAAATGATAAAAATACACATTATTTAAATTATCAAATATATTAAATAAATTTAAAATAAATTCTTATTTTAAATGTTTCTGAAGCGAATTTGTGTCTTAAACGAATTGACCTAATTCAATTAAATGAATTGATAAATCAGAATACTCAAACACAAACTCGACATGATTATTAAACAGGTGACTCTAATTTGACCCATTTAATAATTATGTCTTTTTTCTCAATTCAAACTTAGTTAATTTCTAAATGAATTAACTCAATTCAATTATTAAAATAGTAATATATCATAAATAAATCAAAAAATTAGAATACTAAAGCGTGAATTTCATAAGATTGTTAAACGGGTGACACAAATTTGACATGTTTGATAATCTATCTTCCTTCTAATTCAAATAAAATAAAAATAAAATAAGAGTAGTACTCTATGAGAAGAACTATTAGAGGAAACTATGAGAGGAACTCTTAGAAAGACACACTATGAAAGAAACACTACGAAAGAAGCTTTATGAGAGGAGTTCTATAAGAGAAAAACTATGAAATTGAATATTATGAGAGGAATTTTATAATAGAAAATATATAAGAAGAACATTAAGAGAAGAATTTTATTAGAGGAACTCTTTGAAAAGAAGAAAGAAGATTATGAGATAAAATTTATGAGAGGGACACTATGAGAGAAAATCTATGGGGGAAGAATTCTATGAATGTAACACTATAAAAGGAACTCTATGAGTGGAACACCATGAGAGAAACTATATAAAAGAAACTCTATGAGAGAAACTCTATAAAAGACTTATATGAAAGGAACTCTTTGAGTTGTACTCCATAAGAGGAACACTATGAGAGTAACACTATGAGAGAAACATAATATAAGAAACTCTATAAGAAGAACACTATAGAGAAATTCTATAAGAGGAATATTATATGAGGAACACTATAAGGAACACTATAAAAGGAGCCCTATGGTAGGATCATTATAAGAGGAGCTTTATGAGGAGAATACTATGAGAAGAGCTCTACGAAAGGTGTACTATAAGAGGAATTTTGTTGGAGAAAATCTTTGAGAGTAATTCTATGAGGGGAATATTATGAGAGGAACATTATGAGAGGAGTTCTACAAGAGTAATACTGTGAGATGAGCTCTTTGAGAGGAACTTTATGAAAGAAACTCTATGAGAGAAATTTTTTAAGTGAAACTCTATAAGAGAAACCTTATAAAAGGAATTGTATGAGAGAAATTCTATAAGAGAAACTATATTTGGGAAAAAAATATTTTAGAAACTCTATAAAGAGACTCTATAAAAGGAACACGATGAAAGAAACTCTATGAGAAGAACATTATAAGAGGAATGCTACAAGAGAAATTTTATGAGAAGAATATTATAAGATGAACTTTATGAGAGAAAATTTATAATAAGAAATTATAAAAGAAGCTATATGAGATGAGCACTATGCGAGGATCTCCATGAGAGTAGCTATATAAAAAGAACACTATAAGAGAAACTTTATAAGATGAACCCTATGAGAGAAACTCTATTAGAGGAACTTGATGAGTGGAATTCTATAAGAGGAACTTTATAAGTGGAACAATATGAGAAGAACTCTATAAGAAAAACTCTATGAGATGAAGAGATAAGACTATGAGAAAATCTCTATAAGTGAAACATTATAAAAGGTACTCTATGAAAGAATAACTATATAAGTGGAGCACTATAAAAGAAATTATATAAGATGAACAATGTGAGAAGAACTATATAAGAGGAACACTATGAAAGAAACTCTATGAGTTGTACTTTATAAGAAGAATATTATAAAATGAACACTATAAGAGAAAAACTATAAGAAGAACCTTCAGAAAGGAATACTATAAGAGAAGCTTTATGAAATGAGCTCTATGAGAGAAATACTACAAAAAAAACACTGTAAGAGGAGTTATATGACAAGAATACTATATGAGAAACTTTATAAGAGCAACTTTTTAACAGAAACTTTGTAAGAGGAACCTTATAAGAGAAACTCTATAAAAGGAACTATATAAGAAGAATTCTATAAGAGAAAATATATTCGAGAAATACTATAAGAAGAACTTTATGAGAGAAAGAGAGAAGACTATGAGAGAAACACTACAAGAGAACCTCTATAAGTGGAACATATGAGAGGAACTCTATAACTAGAACACAATGAGAGGAATTTTATAAGATGAACTATATGTGTAAAACACCATAAGAGGAACTCTATAAGGGAACTATATGAGAGAAACATGATGAAAGAAACTCTTTGAGTTGTACTTTATGAGAGGAACACCATAACATGAATGATGTATGCAATAATAGTTAAGTACAAGTGTACGCTATCATGTCAAGTAATATAGGATTTTAAATCTAAGTTATAGTTCTCACAGGAATATTTAATCTATTTTTTTCAATCAAGTGCTAAAATTAATATACTTAAACTTTTATCTAGATAAATCAAAATATGAATTGTATCTAATTAACTTAATACTATCAAATTAAACTAAACATAATATTAATCAAACGCAAGCAAAGGTTGAATACACTAATTAAAAGTAATATATGGTTTCAACTTATCTCTTAATATTTTATTAGACTCATTAATCTTTTAGTTAATCATTTAATACAAATTGATGGCTTAGACTCTAATCTCTTCACAAGCCTCTGTCGATGGTCGAGTGACCATATTACATATTCTAGCAATTATCTATATCTCTATGATAATTTGAATAGAATGTAATTCATTAAGAATAGATTTAAATCATACCATATATACCATCTACGTAAATTTTTATCCTATGTGGAACTTATACTTATCACCCTATGATCATGCATCAAACTATCCTAGGCTAAACACATAAATTGCATTATCAAGTTCATTATGGTTCTTTGATCATTAAAAATATTGACTAGATATAACAAAAGAAATAAACACAAGATAAAATGAATCAATTATATATATTAAGTTCATAAACTAAGAGTAAATAAAATCTAACTACATATTAGGTTCAATAAGTCTAACCCTAAATCAAAAGAGTTTAGCTTATAACTAATTCAAGAGTATCAAAATAATGAAAGGAAAATATGATGAACAAGATCATAATGATAAGACATGAAGAAAAACTAATCAAGTAGATGCCTTAAATCTCTTTTCTCTCTATCTTAGCTTAATGCTTGAATCCTAATCTTCAATCTTGAATTCTTGACTTGTAATCTTTTATTTATTTTTTATTATGATTTGTTTCCCTAAGTTTTGCCTCTATAATTATATGTGTTTTGGCTTAGAAAAAGAGTGCTTTTATAGGTCTTTGTAACCTTAGGGTTGAAAAGCTTTGAATCCAAGTTGAAATAAGATATTTTAAAAGGTGTCTTATTTGTCGCATAGGTGCTGCGATACTCAGACCTAGAAATCATCTGATGTTGGGGACTTCCTGGGCGCCACAGAGTTGGCTGTGGGCGTTGCAATGCCCTAGCCTATTGTTGGGTCTCCATATTTCTTTATTCTTTTTTGTCCATTTTGCTTCTGATTTGTCCAAAAGATTCATGCCTTAACTTGTAAATCTATTTATAATTAAAAAAACATAAATAAAATAGTCAAATACTCATAATTTAGAGCAAAACTTAAGTCTAGAATGATAGATATAATAATACATTTAAACCATTTTCAGACACCTTCAAATTTAAAACTTTGTTATCCTTAAGTAAAATAAAAATAAACACTCACAATTTGTTATTGACTCAAAATAAAATAAACAATTAAAACTAAAAATCAAGCTCGGTTGATTAGATGACCAAAATCATTGTCTCAAAGGTTGTTGAAATGACACAAGTCTTTTTAGAAATCAACAAGCAGCTCTTAATAAATCATTGTACTATTTATCTTGTCATTCATTCTCTCTTATAATTGATCACTTGTGTATGTATGTGCAATAAGTAAGTAAATAGTCAAATAAAACTTAGATTTACTCAATAACTTAAGATAATGCATTAAAAGAATGCTCGACATATTTTAATTCATAATAACACTACCATAAACCCAACTTTTTATATTACTCTCTGCTAATATAGAAAAACAAATTTTTATAGATCTATTTAGGACTTTAATTAGCTTGTAATGTAAGGCTAGGGTCATGTTGGGATATAAGGATATATATAAAACTCAAATCACACCATGAAAACTTAGACTTTATCTAAAAACCTCTTGATTCTTTTTCTCCTTGATTATCTCCTCCATCAAACTTATAATGTTTTCATTTTTCTTTTAATTATTCTTTTGTAAAGAATTTTTTTTCTTTTCTTAAGCTGAAGGTAATGTGCATTTAAAGACTTTTTTTTCCATACCCCTAAGCTTAGATTGATATGTACCTTTAAAAATTATTATTTTTCACTTTAGTACCATTTCTCACACATTCACAACCTTTTTTTCTTTTAAGAATACTTTTAAATAAACTCAAAATTTATGGTGTTACAAGTTGTTCCCCCTTTTTGGGCCTAAGGCTCCTAAGCCTGACAAAGGCCGAACCCCGAGAGCCCAGTAGACGTTATTGATGCGATATTTTTATATCATAAATTAAGTGCAAGTATACACTATCGTATGCAAGTAATAAAGAGACTAATTAGTCGGATGTCGAACCCACAGGGATAATTCTTTCTTTTTAACCAATTACTAAAATTATGTCTTTCTAATAATTATTCAGAAAAATAAAAATTCAAGAATGAATGTAGAAAATATAACAGTAAAAACACAATGCAATGAGATTTAAAGATATAGCAACGTAGAGAGAACCTAGGATTAATATTATCCCTCAATATGCTTTTTAATGATTAACCCTCTAATATTTAACTCACTTAGTCTTTATTATTGATCAAGACACTAATGTATTCACAAGCCTCTTCCAAGGTCATGCAAGTATACCTTAATTTACCAAATACCTATATTCCTATGGTACTTGTAATAAATTAAGATTCATTAAGATTAGGTCTTATTGATCATACATGCCAATTAGGTATATTCCTATCCTAAGTTGAAACTTGCATATGCAACATTGAATGTTACTCTACAATCATGCATCAAATTACCTAGGTCTAAATATTATGATTCCTCTTCCGAGTTTATCAATAATATTACCAATTCATTCACCATATATTGGCCAGATATATTGAAGCATTAAACACAAGTAATTTAAATAATAAATGACTAAGTTTATTAAATACTAAAAGATATGGCAATTAAGCACACATATTGAGTTCAAATATTAACCCTAGAAAACAAGTTAGCTCATGGCTACAAGAGAACAGCAGTAGAAATAATTATAAATCATGATACAATTATTAGCAAACCGATATAGACGTCGAATTGCTCTTAATTGCGCTGCCTAGGAACTCTTGATGCCGAAGAACGTCTTGTATCTCTCTCTAAAGATGCTTCAATTAAGCTCCTATTGCTCTCCAAGACTTGTGCTCTGTATTCTTGGTGCTCTTGGGTCGTCTTGGATTCTCCCTTGAAGGCTGGGGACGAGTGGCTTTATATAGGGATTGATTTGAGCTTGAAAATCTCAATTCTCGTCGGACTAGGACTCGCACTACCGCTGGCGCGCTATGCAGTTGTCGCTGGGGCGACGCGTGAAAAAGCCTTCACCGCTGGAGCGGTGGGATCTTGGCGCTGGGGCGCTGCATGAAAACGGCTTCACCGCTGGCGCGGTATGTTTATAGCGCTGGGGCGCTGGAACGTCGCTGGCGCGGTGTCTCTTCATCGCTGGAGCTCCAGACGCGACTTAAACAGGTCGTTTTCCTTATTTCGATCACTATTTCAGAGCTGGGGCGAAAATCCTTGTGGCGCGGGGGCGCTGGACACATACTTTGAAAACTTTGCATTTTAGTCCCTGTTTTCGCTCCTTTTGCGTTCTTTCTTTAAATTTCGTTCAAGTCCCTATAAATAACAATAATGCACATAAATAGCCATCTATTCTCATAAAATCATAAAATATCAATAATAAAAACATGAGAAAATATATGACAAATTTGCCCTTATCAGTTATCTTAAAAAATGGCCCTCTTCATAGGCCTACTATTGCTTGAGGGGTGAGTCCAATTCAAAGACAGGCCCAGAGTAACGCCCAATAGGTTTAAATCTCGACCAAACCGAATGATGAAAAACTAGCTCGGACTCGAAAGGATTTAATTGATAATCAAAAATACCTGTTCGGCTAGGTCGACCTGAATACAACCACGAGCCCCGCTTGAGTACTAATCAGGTCAGCTCGTCTCGATGCCGGCACAGTTAGCAAAGAAGTCAGGGTTGACTATCAATTAGATGGACTGATTTGGTATAGTCAGCGTAATCAACGAGAGGCTCGCTTTTAAGATCCTAAGTCACAACCGAGTCGATGGGAGAAACTGTAGGGGATTTACTGTGTATATGTGTATGCATATGGTAATGTGTTAATTGAAAAATATGCATCTAATACATATTTTAATGTAGAGGAATTATAAAAAAAATACAGTTAACACATTAATCATATATTAATCAAATTAATATATAAATGATAAAATTGAGAAATTACCAGTATGTGTAATATTTTACACGTTTTATCTCGGAGTCTGCCTAGAGGTATTCTCGTCATCAGTTCTAATTATTAACTTTGGTGGGTTTGATAATCTAGAACAACAGCTCCAATACCCAATGTAGGATTAACACTTAATCCAAATGCCCAATTCAACCCTTTGCTCTTTGCTTCTCACAGTGAAAAAAATAAAATAGAAGCAACAATTGCTTTTTATTTCCCGAGAACACCAAATGAAAATGGTGAAGAAATAATCTTTTATTTCTTTTATTTTCTTTTTCTTTTATTTCAATTGATGTCACCCTCTCTCATTTCCGTTTCCAATTCACACATATATCTCTCATCAATAAAATATTATTATTACAATATAATATAAATAAATCATACTTTGTTGGCAAATAAATAAAATTATAATATTATATATATAATGCATGACAACTATCATACATTATATATATTATATTATTATAAATAAAATATTATAAAATAATATATAATATTAGAGATATTTAATTATTTAACATTTAAATAGTTAAAATATGAAATAACTATTTCACTCCTCATGAAAAATTATCAAGTATACCTCTTAGCGGGTTTCACCAAATTTCACACTTGAGTAAACTTAACTTTGGGTCCACAATGTATCACATGTCACTTTACAATTAGTAAATAATAATTATTAACTAATTATTATATTTAACATTTAAATACACATATGCACGTATTTTTGTGGTTACATTGGATATTATTGGATTAAACAATTTAATCCAGTACTCTGTCCTAGTGCACAATGAGTACACTCCATATCGTGGGATTTTCTAGGTCCACATTTGATTTGTTAAATAGAACTATTTCATAAGTCCGTGAGCAATGCTCCACGCACACGTCACGAATATTACAAATCGATGCGTTGAACAATATAAGTTAAGGTTACAATGTATACGTACAGTCCTTTCATCATATATATTTGGAATGTGCAGGGACATAGATCCACATCGTCAAATCTCTATATGCTCATCCATAACCTATCTCCAGAATGGTATCTCAATTGAACAATATGAGTAAATTTTTTTGCCATATTGTCTAATCCCATAGAAACACTTTTCCTGGTTAATTGCTTACGGCCATAAGAATTTTTTGAGATACTATCTTGGAGTATTTAGATATATCACTCCCTATGAGAGCTGATGGATCCCATACCTGCACGCATCGGACTCCATGAGCATCGGATCATACCTAACGACACCTAGTTGCAGACCATGAAAGGTCTCTGACATGTGTAGAACCAAAGCATGGTAGATCACTCACAAGCCCACCATGGTGCTAAGGTTAGAGGACCACGTATACTACTCAACTCGAAAGAACCTTTCATTAACGGCAACATAGGATGTCTATTGGGGTCCTCATGAGTCTGTTCAGTACTCAATCCTAACTGAATACCTGTATGCCTATACAATCTCTAAGATCCTGGCCAGGTAAGAACAACTAACTGTACTCTGCGGACATAGGTATACACTGATCTATATAAATTAATAGGATCTATTAACAGACATGTGTTAGTAGAAATAGATCAGGAGCTATGTATTTGAGAACATGCTTGCATAATGACATATTTTAGCAATCTATTGCAATATTTGCAATTATATCATTATTAGCATATTTTGAGATCTTTGTCCCATTATAGACAATGCTCTAATTCTTGGAATATTTGATATTTTTTAGCACCAGTCCAAACTCTTTTAGACCTTATCTGAACTCCTTCAGATAAAACAAAGTCTATAGCGTAACAAGCATTAAACTATATAATTAAAAGGTAATTAATGATATAACAAAATATATTATGTATAGATATCAAATATTCATACAATACTGGGATGGTATGTAGGCACAACCTTAACAATCTCCCACTTTCTCTAGTGCCAATCACAGTGGTATCTAATACTCATGAACTCCACGTGTTTCTTAAACACCTTTGGAGTTAGGGCTTTGGTAAGTGGGTCCCCTATATTATTTACAGAATCTATTCTATAAATAACTACATCTCCCTTAGCTAAGATTTCTCTAATGATGTGGTATTTTCGCTCCACATGCTTAGACTTCTAATGTTCTATTGGCTCATTTGCTTGGAACTATTCCAAACTCAGCGATAAATTTACGAATCTGAATAGCTTCTTTTGTAGCTTTAGAAGCTGCAATGTACTCTGCCTTTGTGGTAGAGTCGGCTGTGGACCCATGCTTGGTACTCTTCTAGCTCACTGCGCCACCATTGAGAGTAAGCACATATCCAGATGTAGACTTTCTATCATCTAGATCAGACTGAAAGTCTGAATTTGTGTATCCTCTCACTTGAATATCATTATCTCCATAAATGAGAAACTTATCCTTCGTACCCTTAAGGTATTTTAGGATATGTTTGACCGCCATCCAATGGCTATCACTTGGATTAGATTAATATCAGCTTGTAACACTTACAGCCATACTGATATCAGGTCTCGTATATATCATAACATACATTAGGCTGGCAACAGCTAATGCATATGGTATATTAGACATTCTAACTCTTTCATCTTTTGTCTGAGGAGATATTCTCCTAGAAAGATGAACACCATGTCTAAAATGTGCATTTACCATGTTAGAATTAGTAAAATTATACCTTTCTAAAACGCTATCGATGTACGATGACTAAGAGAGTCCAATTAGCTTCCTAACTCTATCTCTATAGAGCTTTATACCTAATATATAGGAAGCCTCTCCCAAATTTTTCATAGAGAAATTCTTACTCAGATAGCTTTTCGTGGATTGCAACATACTAATATCATTCTCAATGATCAGTATGTCATCCATATAGAGAACGAGGAAGATAATCATACTCCCATTGACCTTTTTATACACACAAGCTTCTTCCCAATTTTTTTTTTTTTATGAAACTAGACTTTCTGATTATCTTATCAAAACAATGGTTCCAGCTTTGGGAGGCTTGCTTAAGTCTATAAAAGGACTTCTTCAGCCTACATACCAGACCAGAAGTTTGGCTGGATGTAAAACCTTCAGCTTGTTCTATGAATATCTCTACCTCGAGGTATCTATTCAGGAACGCTGTCTTTACATCCATCTGTCAAATCTCAAAGTCATAGTATATAGCAAGTGCCAACAAAATCTTGATTGACTTAAGCATCGTAACAGGTGCAAAGGTCTCCTTATAATTGATTCCAGATCATTGAGAATAACCTTTTGCCACCAGTCGGGCCTTAAAGGTCTCTTTTTCCATTAGGCCCACGCTTTCGTTTGTAAATCCATTTACAATCGATAGAAATAATTCCTTTGGGAGGCAGAATCAATTCCTAGACTTAATTTTAATACATACAGTCAATTTTGGATTCCATGGCTTCTTGTCATTTACCCGAGTTGATGTCTAACATCGCCTCCCTGTAAGTCAAAAGATCGTTTTCTTCTATCAAGAAAACCCCAAGTGCACCTTCAGGCATCTGACCATACCTAAGAGGTGGCATGGATATCCTTTCAAACCTACGCAAAGGGTATGTTAAATTTACAATGCTATCTTGAATTTGAGGATCCATTTGTAGCTCATCAAGTTCCAGATTAACTTCATCAAGTACAATCTTTCTACAATCCCCACGATCCTCTAGAAACTGTTTCTCAAAGAAGGTGGCATTCTGAAAAACGAACACATTTCGTTCCTCTGGATTATAGAATTGGTATCCCATTGAATATTTGGGATATCCAATGAAATTGTACTTGTACCCTATGTGTGTAAGTTTATCATGTTGTGTAACTTTTACATAAGTAGGACAACCCTAAATCTTAAAATACTTAAGACTCGATTTCCTACCCTTTATGTTAAAGGGTAAGTAGGACAATCCTAAATTTCATGTGAAGTGGTAGGAACAGTTTTAGATGGAACTTTATTCAAGATATGAGCAGCAGTATCGAGAGTATGACCCTACAGGTATTCTGGAAGATAAGTAAAGCTCATCATCAATTGAACCATATCCAATAAAGTCTGATTCCTCCTCTCTGAAACACCATTGTGTTGCGAGAGTACCTAGAGGACTATATTGAGTGGGAATCTCATTCTTCTTTAAATAGTTCAAAACATTACTGTTTATGTACTCGCCGCCTCGATCTGATCGAAGGCATTCAATGTACATGCTGATTTGTTTCTTTACTTCAAGTCTGAACTCTTTAAACTTTTCAAAGGTTTCTGACTTGTGTTTTAATAGAAACACGTAACTATATCGTGACCAATCATGGATAAAAGTTACAAAGTATCGAAATCCATCTATTGCAGTGTGATTTATTAGACCTCATACATCACTATATAGTAGTTCCAATAAATAAGTAGCATAGTGTCCAACACCGATAAATGGAGATTTGGTCATCTTTCATTGAATACAAGATTCACAAACTGGATAAGGCTCTATGGTTAAATAAGATATCTGAGCATCCTTAACCAAACAAGATAGGCGTCTCATGCCTATATGGCCTAATCTCATACGCCACATTTCAGTTTCATTCAAAGTTTTTGATCTTGCACGTTTGTTACTAGAACTAGCTTGAACATTCATGACATTTCTCGCTGTATCCAATACATAATACCCATTCACTAACTAACACTCAGCTAACAAAATATCATGCATATCATATAAATACAAAGAACGATTTTGTATATTTACATGATAACCTTCACTGTCAAGCACAGGAAGGAATACAATTTATCTGATAATATTAGGTACATAATAACAATTATACAAAATAACTGATAATATTGGGTACATAATAATAATTATACAAAATAACTATTTTATTACAAGGGAGAAGCAAATCAAAATATCCAACATCTTGGACCTACAGGAACTCTCCATTTCTCGCCCTGAGTATCACTTCTCCTGGCTTCAGCATCCTAACTTTCTTCAATCCCTGCAACACATTGCAAATGTGAAAAAAGCATGCGGTATCTAATACCCAACCAGTACAAGCATCAAATGTTAAAGAAATGTCAATAATAGTCAAGCACATACCTGAGAGAGTCTTCTTTAGTGTGGCAAGATACCTCAGGCAGTTGCGTTTCCAGTGCCCGTCCTTGCCGCAAAAGAAATACTTTCCTTTAGCTTTCTTCTCACGAGGCTTGGATATCTGCTACCTCTGAAGAACTATACGGGGTGGCTTCTTTACTATCTTCTTCTTCCTTTTGGACTTTTCAGAAGTTGTTGGGGTAGAAGATGAGTCACCCTGGACCAAGAGGGCCGAGCCTCCTTTGCGCATATCCTCCTCTACTGTCTTCAACAAATTATGAAGCTCAGCATATGTTGAGGTCAAAGCTTGTATATTGAAATTTATAATAAACTGAGCAAATGACCCTGGCAATGATTGAAGAATTAAACTATTCCCCAAGTTATTATTCAGAGAAATGTCCATAGTCTTTAATTTTTCAATGTACCTAATAATTTTGAGTACATGGGGATTAACAGGACTACCCCCACTCAGTCTAGCATGAAAGAGCGCCTTGGTGACCCTATACATCTCGACCTGAGGTCGATCTCCAAAGAGATCATTCAAGTGCAGCATTATACTACTAGAACTATCCATACGGATATGCTCCCGCTGTAACTCTGTAGATATCAAGGTAAGGATGTACGATTTAACTTTTAAATCGTCATCCAACCATTTCTGATATGTTTTCTTTTCTTCAGGGGAGGCATAATTAGAAACACCTTGGAACATCTTCTGATCTATAAAATATCTGAGCCTCTCAGAATATAGAATAATTTTGAGATTCATAAGCCAATCTGAATAATTCTCGGGGCCCTTAAGCCAGCGTACATCTAGTATGCGTACCAATGAATTTGTAGAGGCTATCATATCAAATCTAGCATAAATAAAACAAATAGAAGATGTTAGCAGAATTCATTAAATCGCTAATATAACATTTTAAATTATGAGTATAATAATTATATATTTTTCAATTTAAAACGCCCTCCCACGACTTTACAAAATCTCGATAATCTCTCAAATGAGAATACGATAATTTAAACTCATTTAAACTATACAGTAGAAAGTAGGTCCTATTGGAATTTACTCCAGCTTCACGTAGTAGCAATATTGGCCTTTGTAAACCCAATGGGTAGACAACATTTGCCAATTGCATCTTATGCAACCCTTACTTCTTGATCTTGAATACACATTATCTTTACGCTGTAGCAATATTGGATAAATGTATTTCAGATTAACTTGTCAATTATCAAATATATGTTACTGATATTACCCTTACGCTGTAGCAATATTGGGCAATACTTTCGCATATATTTGTCTCATCTCATGTTTAATCAGTATAGTCCAAACCCAACCGACCAAATTTCTCACGCTGTAGCAATATTAGAAAAAGGCTGACGTGACTCGTCTACCACTGTATTGATAAAACGGATCAATATATAATATTATCTCATAATATTATACAATTTAATTTGATTAAGAGAAATTTTAGAGTTTAATAGATCCTCATCTCATGAGGAGGTAATTCTCAATTAATAAATATTTTTATATCAACACAATTAACCCTCACCAGTAGGGTTCCCATTATGACTCTTAATATAGAAAATTAATTCTGGTTTATAATGTAGACCAATAACTCTTATTACTATATCTCATAAATCCTACACATATAAAATTAATTTTGAAGCACTATTCAAAATTACTGTAGCACGTGAACATTAATAATAACTGTTCATTAGCTACTATTCAAGTTAACAGTTTAGTGCCACGGCGACGACTACTAGCGCTGCAGCGCCCAATGTACCTATTTGACATACCCGTTTCAACACTTGAAACACGCAATTGACACTGGACTTTTTTCATTCCGTTCACTCAAACAACACCCAATTTTTACAGAACCGGCTCTGATATCACAATTTGTAAGGGATCTACTGTGTATAGGTGTATGCATGTGATAGTGTGTTAATTAAGAAATACACATCTAATACATATTTTAACACAACGGAATTATAAAAAATATAATTAACACACTAATTATATATTAATCAAATTAATATATAAATGATAAAATTGAAAAATTACTAGTACGTGTAATGTTTTATACGTTTTATCTCAGAATTCGTCTGGAGGTGTTCTCATTATCAGTTCTAGTTATCAACTTTGGTGGGCTTGATAATTTAAAACAACAACTCCAATACCTAACGTAGGATTAACACTTAATCCAAATACCCACTTCAACCCTTTGCTCTTTGCTTCTCACGGTGAAGAAAAAGAAATAAAAGCAACAATTGCTTCTTGTTTCCTGAGAGCACCAAACGAAAATGGTGAAGAAATAACCCTTTATTTCTTTTCTTTCCTTTTTCTTTTGTTTCTTTTTGTTTCAATTCATTTCACCCTCTCCCATTTCCGTTTCCAATTCACACATATATATCTCTTATTAATAAAATATTATTATTACAATATAATATAAATAAAACATGCTTTGTTGGCAAATAAATAAAATAAATAAAGAAAATAATAATATTATATATATAATGCATGACAACTATCATGCATTATATATAATATTATTATAAATAAAATATTATAAAATAATATATAATATTAGAGATATTTAATTATTTAATATTTAAATAATAAAAGTGTGAAATAATCATTTTACCTTTCATGAATAGTTACTAAGTATATCCTTTAATGGGTCCTACTAAATTTCACACTAGGACAAACTCAACCGAGGGTTTATAATGCATCACGTGTCACTTTACAATTAGTGAATAACAATTATTAACTAATTATTATATTTAACACTTAAATACACATATGCACGTATTTTCGTGATTACGTTAGATATTATTAGATTAAATAATTTAATCCAGTACTCTGTCCCAATGCACAACAACTACACTTCATATCGTGGGACTCCCTAAGTCTACGCCCGATTTATCAAATGAAACTATTTCATAAGTCCGTGAGGGATGCCCCACGCACACGTTACGAATATTACAAATTGATGCGTTGAACTATACAAGTTGAGGTTACAACACATACTATAGTCATTCCATCATATATTTCTTGAATGTGCGGGGGACATAGATCCACATCATTAAATCCCCATATGCTCATCCATAACCTATCTCCAGAATGATATCTCAATTGAATAATATAAGCAAAAAGTTTTGCCATATTGTTTAACCTCATGGAAACACCTTTTGGGTTAATTGTTTACAGCTATAAGAATATTTTGAGATACTATCTTGGAGCATCTAGATATATCACTCCTTATGAGAGCTGATGGATCCCATATCTGCACGCATTGGACCATACCCAGCAACACTCAGCGGTCAAATTATAAAAATTTTCTAACATGCGTAGAACCAAAGTATGGTGGATCACTCACAAGCCAACCATGGTGCTCAGGTTAGAAGACCACGTATACTACTCAACTCGAGAGGACCCTCTATTGAAGGCAACATAGGATGTCTATTGGGGTCCTCATGAGTCTGTTCAGTACTCAGTCCTAACTGAATACCTGTATGCCTATATAATCTCTAAGATCTTGGTCAGTTAGGAACAACCAATTGTACCATACAGATATAGACATACATTGATTTATATAAATTAATATGATCTATTAACAGACTTGCGTTAGTAGAAATAGATCATAAACTTTGTATTTTAGAACATGCTTGCATAATGACATATCCTAGCAACCTATTCCAACTATTGCAACTATATCATTATTAGCATATTCTGATGTCTTTGTCCCCTTACAGACAATGCTCCAACTCTTGGAATATTTGCTATTTCTTAGCACCAATCTAAACACCTTTAGACCGTATCCGAACTCCTTCAGATAAAATAAATTTTGTAGCGTAACAAGCATTAAACTATATAATTAAAAGGTAATTAACGATATAACAAAATATACTATGTATAGATATCAAATATTCATACAAAATTAAATGATAAGTAGGCACAATCCTAACAGAAACGCCCTTAAAAATTAGACTTGAGCAATTTGGATCTAGCCTTGTACTTAACCAAAATCATCAGCGGAGACAAATCCAAAAAATATGCTTAACACATCAAAAGGGAACCTGACATGCAACAAGATCAGGATTAGGAGATTCGAAGAAGGATATTTAGCGTGTGTCAGATAGACAGTAGAAGGGTATTTGGCATGTGTCAGATAAATAGTAGAAGGGTAATCGGCGTGTGTCGGATAAATGGTAGAAGGGTATTTGGCATATGTCAGATACGCAGCAGAAGATATTCGGTGCCAATTAGAAGTACAGTAAGGAAAAAACCCAAAAAAACCCCCCAAATGCCAGCATTATAAGAAGGAAAAAGGAAGATATTGAAAAGGATGATGCCCAAATCGCAGGAAAATTAACACAGAGAAAAAAAGTTTTGCTCCTCCCATTATGAGCACATTTTTACTTCTTTTGTATTAAAACTCGAATAATAAAAGGAAAAGACCCATCCTGACTAAAGCATCGGAGTGTCTCCGCCGGAACCCACCCCGGCGAGACTGTCATCGAGCTTGTGTCCATATTTTTTGTAGGCTTTTGTAGCTTGCAGCAAAATAGAAAGCCCAAGCCTGTGCTGATCACTCATTTCAGGACGAAGCCCTAAGTTTCATTTTATTCACAAAATATTTAAGGCTCATTGGTTCGAGGAATCATTTCTTTAGGTCAACACAAGTAATTATAGGATAAATAAACTCAAAGTCATACGGCTTATAATGTGGTTAAATAGAAAGAAAAAGGTATTTCGACTTAAAAAAATTGACTAAGGATAAATATATTTAAGGTAGGCTAGAAAAGGCTCAAACAGACCAAAGATCGCTTAATGTCATTTTTCTATTAATGTATTTTATAGAATTTCGTCTCAAGTGGTAATCAAGTGAGTTCTAGAATGTTGGTCTTTGAGATTGTGGTGTACTATTCAAGTATAAGGTATCTCTAAGCAAAAAATTCATCTAATACATGCTTATCTCCATATGCTTAAAAAGAAGTGATCAAAAATAAAGTTCAAAATCAGTTCAAGATTCTTGATATAAAAATTATCTCAAGCTTATATTATTTTCTAAGGATTTATAAAAATAAATTCAGTCAATATTCTATTTCTGATCATAGACTAATGATCATCGTCTAAACTAAAAACTAAGCAACTAAAAAAAATGGATGTTATCATTAATGCCCTTAAGGTATAACTTAATTACAACAATACTTATATGTTTAAAAAATCAATGTTAGTACTCAATTGTTTTGGCAAGTTATACACAAATGTCCAATTATTAAGAATATTCAATTAAATTAAACAGATTCCCTATCAATTAGTGTTTAATGATCATTTTACCCCTTACAAGCTTAACGAAGTTGACATGACAATGATTGGGTGCAAATTTCAATGTTTGAAATTTAAATATAATAAAAATAAAATAATAACAAATAATTAAAAAATTTAAATCTTTAAAAAAATTAAAAAATAGTTAAAATTTCACGCGAAACGGCCATTGTTCCAATAGTCTTATGGGCACCTGAACATGCGACCATAAGGTCATTGTTTCAATTTAGCGGCCTTATCCAAGTGGCCATTTAGCTGTTGCCACCGGAACAGGCGACCAAAATAGTTGTTGATACAACTGACCAAAATGACCAGCTATATTTTTTAATTTATTTTATTTAAATTTAAATGTTTAAAATGTAAAAAAGTTGTGATTACCCTTGGAACTGTTAAGTTTGGCAATAGATTTTTAATTTTTGGATATTTATGCATATTTTGTAAAAAATAGGGTATTAACGTCGATTTTTTAAATTTATGGGTATTTGTGTAATTAAGTTATACCTCAAGGGTATTGATAATAATATATTAAAAAAATTAACCTACAAGACAATCAATCAATTCATATAGCAAAATAAACGCAAGAAAGTATTTCCTATCCGAAACTTAAATGAGATATTGTCCTCAATGTTAAATTAAAAAATTGAAAGTAAGAAAACTTCCTTGATATGTGAAGTGTAAGCAATGCAATGTTGTTGTCTGTTGGATGTGATTGCAGCTTTTTTTGCTCCCAACGTTTGCAAATCTCGCGCTACTTCCTTGAATGCTCATCTAATTATTTTATTCCTAAAAAGAAAAGAAACCAATGTAAATAAAACTGAAACTAAGCAAAAAAAAAAAAAAAATACTTAAGTTGCCTCTCAAGAAATGCTTGATTTAATGTCTTCAGCTTAACGGAGCTCTTTCTATTCTTATGGTGAATCAAATGTAATGGTAGAAGTATTTTTGTATATATGCTTGTTGCCACTCCTCTCTTTGGGCTACCATATCTTTGCCATTAGGTGTTGGATAGTAGCTTTCGCTTAATTCTACATGTGTTTCTTTGGCAAAACTTTAATCTTACACCTGGGAAGTGGTTCTTCTTTACCCTTCTTTTTGATCTACTCTTTACACTGCTACTCATTCTTCTTCTTTCTTTTCCTTTTATGCTTTAACGCATTTTTTTTTTTAAATGTAAGGTTCAATGTTTCCATATCTTTGAGCTGTATAATTTTTTGCTTGGGATGCACCATATCTATGCTTAAATAGTCTTCACTTTCTTATGGTAACTTGATTTCATTGAAGACTTTGAATGTCACAGTTTCATTTTGTACATCTATGACTATTCATCCTATGGCTAGGAAGGGTCTTCCAAAGATGATGAAAATCTCATTGTCTTCTTCTATGTTTAGAACGATAAAATTAGTTGGGAAGATGAACTTGTTCGCCTTTACTAGCTAGTCCTCTATGATTTACTTCGAATAGGTGAGAGATCGATCAACAAGTAAGAGTGTGACATTAATAAGCTTTACTTCCCTCAAACTTAACTTGTTGTAGACAGAAAAAGGTATGAGATTAATACTTGCTCTTAGATTGCATAGTACTTTTTCAAGGTCATAATTTCTAATGGATTACGGTATAGTAAAGTTCCTAGGATTTTTGAGCTTACGAGGTAGCTTCTTCTAAAGGATGATGCTACACTTTTCTGCCAATGTTACGGTCTTATAGTTCTCCAGTATCTTTGTCTTTAAAAGGATACTCTTTATGAAATTGGCGTAGTTAGGCATTTGTTCAAGCAGATCTATAAAAAGAAGATTAATATGTAATTTCTTAAAGATTTCAAGAAATTTAGAAAACTGCTTATCTGAATTTTTCTTTTGTAGCATTTGAGAAAATAGTGAAAGTGGAGTGCAATGCTAATTTTACATGTTGCTACGGGTATGTTTCAATTTTCTACACCTTGGAATTTTTCTACACTTGAATGCCCGTTTCTGCACATTTTTCTATTGAAATGTTTACACTTTTCTATGATTTTGCATTATTTTATGGACTGGTGTGCTATTGATTTTCTGTTTAAGCCCGTAGTTTGTGCCTCTGTAGCCTTTAAGGAAAAGATATAGGTGGTCTATAATGTTGTACTTCATCTTGTTGTACTACATTCTCCTTCTCTGTCATATTTGAAAATGATGGTTTGGATGTATTGTTGTGTAAAGCCTTACTACTTCTCAGAGAGATGGCTTGATATTGCTCTATATTTCATTTTAGATTAGCTTACATATCACCTGGTAGAGCTTCTTGAGGTTGCTTGTTAATTGTAGTAGCTAGTTGTCCTATTTTTACCTCTAAATTCTTTAAAGTTGCTGAGTAGTTCTGTATGATGGTGTTGTTTAACTTCATGTGGTGTATAAGCATTTCTTCCAAGATGGATTCTTCTCTTGCGGTGGCTGAAATCTTATGGGATTTATTAGTCTAGATGAATCCCCTTAGTTGTTATGTCAAGAAAAATTTGGATGATCTCTCTACCTTAGATTATAGAAGTTGGATTATGGGTTATTCTTCTATCGATTAAAATTACCCATATATATTGATTTCATGCATCACCCATTCATGTGGTTATCACCACAAAAGTCATAAGTAATTAGCTAAGTTTTGATGGAGTTTAATGCATCAATCTTTTTAAATAACATATTAATTTGTGATGCCAATGCATTAAATGTGTTAATCTTATGCACACTGGAGACTCTCTTAGGTATAACCCTCTCTGTTGGCGATTGGTAACTGTTGGATGCCATCTCCTCTAGTAGATCAGAAGCCTTATCTCTAAACTTATTCATTAAAGCTTTTCTAGCAATGGTATCTATAATAATGCTCAAATGGCCTATTAGTCCATTATAGAATATTTGGACTATAGCCATTTAGGGACTCTATGGTAAGGATATTTCCTCAACTTGTCCTTGAAGCACTCATATGCTTTATATAGCAACTTGTCATCAATCTGAACAAATGAGATGGTGTCATTCCTCATCTTTGCTATCTTTATTAGTGGGAAGAACTTGACTAGAAACGTTTGCACTAAGTCATTCCATGTTGATATAGATCTAGATGGCAATGGCATCAACCAACTCTTGACTTTATCCCTTAATAAGAAAGAGAATAGTTTTAATTTGATGGCATCAATTGAGACTCTGTTGTACTATAATATATTGAAAATCTTTAAAAAATTCATGATGTACATATCGGGATCATCATAGGGAGCATTGTTGAACTGTACAGATTCTTTCAGCATCTGAATAATATTTAGCTTGATTTCAAAATTGTTGGCATTAATGGTTGGTTGTGAATACTAAAGTGAACACCATCTGCAGTAAAGAATAATATTTCTCTAATGCTCTCTATGATATCATAGGCTCAAAAACTAGATTGGTTATGTGATCATTGTTTTCCTCTATATTTAAAGATTAGAGTTGTTCACGTCGAAGCCTATGCAATATTCTTCTGATCTTAGGATGAAAAGAAGTCATATCAACACTTTTTGCCTTTCGTATGAATTGAAAAATCAAAGTAAAAAGAAGAAAATAAAATCTAAATTAAAAGCAAGTAATTTAAAATTAGTATTAATCTAAAGAATAAAAAAATTAGTCCTCAATAACTTGTATCTAATTAACTTAATTCTATCAAATTAAACTAAACTTAATATTAATCAAAAGCAAGTAATGGTTGAATTTATTAATTAAAAGCAATCTTGGGTTTCAACTTAACCCCTAGTATTTCATAGAACTCATTAATCGCGTAGTTAATCCCTTAATACAAAGTGATGGCTTAGACTCTAATCTCATCACAAACTTCTGTCGATGGTCGAGTGACTATATTACACATTCTAGCTATTACCTATATATCTATAGTAATCCAAATAAAATGTAATTCATTAAGAACAGATCTAATCCATACCATACATGTCATCTCGGAATATTTCTATCATACGTAGAACTCATAGTTCTCACCCTATAATCATACATCAAACTATCCTAGGCTAAACACATAAATTCTTTTACCAAGTTTATTATAGTTCCTTGATCATTTAAAATATTGGCTAGATATAATGAAAGAAATAAACATAAGATAAAATGATTCAATTATATATATTAAATTCATGAACTAAGAGTCAATAAAATCAAACTACAAACTATATTCACTAAATTTAACCCTTAAATAAAAGAGATTAGCTTATAACAACTTCAAAAGTATCAAATTAATGAATAGAAAACATGATGAAGACAATCATAATGATAAGATAAGAAGAAAAACTAACCAATGAGATACCTTAAATCACTTCTCTCTATCTTGACTTAATACTTGAATCTTGATTGTCAATTTTGAATTCTTAGCGTTGATCTCTTATTTTTTTTGTTGTAATTTATTTCCCTAAGTTTTGCTTTTGCAATTATGTATGTTTTGGCTCAGACAAGAGTACTTTTATACGTCTTTGTAGCCTTATGGTGGAAAGGCTTCAAATCCATGTCAAAATAGGAGATTTGAGAAGGTGTCTTATATATCACACGGGCACTGTGGTGCCTAAACCTGGAAATCATCAAACATGGGGACCTCTCGGGTGCGGCATCCCCCGCTATTGTCAGTTGGTCCTAAATCCTCATGCCTTAACTTATAAACATGTTTATGATCAAAAACACAAATAAATAACTAAAAACTTATAATTGGAGCAAAACTTAAGTCCGAAATGATAGATATAATATACATTTAAAACCTTATCAAGGAACGCTATGAGAGGAGCATTATGAGAAAAGCTTTATGAGAGGAACACTATGTGAGAAGCACTATGAGAGGAGGTTTATAAGATGAGCACTACAAAATAAACTCTATGAAAGTAATACTATGCGAGGAATATTATGAGATGAGCTATGAGATGAATAGAATAAGAGGAACGCTATAAGAAGAGCTCTTTGAGAGAAGCACTGTGTAAGAAACTCTATAAAAGAAACTTTTCGAGAGAAACTTTATAAGAGGAGCACTATGAGAGGATCTCCATGAAATGAGTTGTATAAGAGAAATTTTATAAAAAGACTTACATGCGAGGAACTTTATGAGAAAAACTCTATATGAGGAACACAATGAGAAAAACTCTATATGAGTAACATTATAAGAGGAACACTATGAGTGGAACTCTATGAGAGTAATACTATAGAAGAACTTTATGAGAGGAACGCTACGGAGAAACTTTATGAGAGGAACATTGCGAGATAAGCCCTATGAGAGGAACACTATGAAAAGAGTTTTATGAGAGGAACACTATTAAAGGAACACTATGAGGTGAGCTCTATAAAAAGAGCACTATGATAGGAACTTTGTTAGAGGAGCCCTTTAAAAGCCACTATATGAGACCAACTCCATGAGAGGAATACTATAAGAGAAGTTCTATGAGAGAAATACTATGCGAAGAACACTATAAGATGAGCATTATGAGAGGAGCTCTTTGAGAAGAACCCTGTGAAATGCACTCTTTGAGAGAAATTCTATAAAAGGAACTGTATAAGAGGAACTCTATGAAAAGAGCAATATGAGATGAACTTTATTAGATGAGCTTTTTGAGAGCAACTCTTTGAGAGAAATACTATGATAAAACACTATGAGAGGAGTTTTTTGAAATAAGTCATGTGAAAAGAACTCTATGAGAGAAACTCTTTGAGAGAAACTCTTTGAGAGAAACTCTATAAAAGGAACTCTTTGAAAGAAACTCTATAAGTAGAACCCTATAAGAGGAACTCTATGAGAGGAATACAATAGAAGGAACTCTATGAGTGGTACTCTATAAGAGAAACATTATAAGAGGAACACTATAAGAGGAACATTGTGAGAGGAGACTTATAAAAGGAACACTATAAGAGAAACACTACGAGATTAGCTTAATGAAATTAACACTCTAAGAGAGGCTTTATGAAAGGAATAATATGATAAGAGCTCTATTAGAGGAGCACTATGAGAGGAATATTATAAGAGAAACTCTATTAGAGGAACATTATGAGAAGAGCACTATAAGAGAAACATTGTTAAAGGAATTCTATGAGAGCAACTCTATAAGAGAAATCTTATGAGAGGAACTCTATGAAAGGAACTGTATGAGAGAAATTCTATATAGGAACTATATAAAAATTTCAACTTTATTTATATTAATTATAAGTATTATATCCTTGTAGGCCAATCCGTAATTGACACGTGAACATAACATAACATGAAATGTTATATGTTAGTTTGCATCTCCTCATCGTGTTAAGTTCATGACATGGAATAAATACTTATGTATTACTTTAATAAGTGTGGTTGTATTTGATTTAAGTTTTACCAAGTGTGGTTATGTGTTGATTTAGTGTTGAATTTACTAGCAACTTGCTAAGGATTCTTATGTTAAATTAAAGTTTGAAAGTTTATGCAATATTATTTATGAGTGCACATTATTGAATGAATGTAAATTTGAAAGTTTATGCAATGAATGTAAGTCATCGTGATAAGTTATAATTTTATCATTCCACCATAAAAGAAATGCAACAAACTAATAGATTGAAATAAATTTAATATTTTTTTAAAACTCATGGAATAAATTGGGTCTTAGCTCAAACTCTAGGTAGACAAATGTTAATTTTCTTTTTTCATTGTCAAAATATTTTTAATATTTACTTTTAAAGTTAAAAATTTTAAAATATATTTCTTTCTGATATTTGAATTTAAATATATTCAATTTTCTATTAAGCTTAAATTTATTTATATTTGAATGAAAAAATAATTATCACCTTAAATTTGCATCAATAGTTAAATAATTATTTAACATTTCCTTCAACAACTATTAAAACTTGTAAAATATTCAAATCAACAAAAAGTGTTGTCTAATAAAAGTTTGAAATAATAAGGACTCAAATGACATTATTTTAAAACTTTTAAGTTTTGTTATTGTCTGAAAAAACAATTTAGACTCTGCATGATTCGGGCATCATTACTCTTGTGACCTTTGAATTTTGTACAATAAATTATTATTACTTCTATGAAATAAAAGTAACCGATTTATGTGTTAACTGATCTTATGTATTGAACGAGAGTAGAGAGAGATGTCAGTCTCCAAATAGTTTTTACAAATTTTTTAATGTAAAATTAATGCAATAACCGGCACTTAAAAAATACTGTATGTGCTACTTAGTACTAAATAAACCGACTCTATTTTATTTTAATTTAACATGTTCTATGCTACTTAGTACTAAATTACTCTCATCACATATTTTCTCTCATTTGTCTCTCTCCAAAACCGATATCCTGACAAATCATAAAAGCTAAATAAATAAATTAAATTACCTAAACATTAAGAAACTAAATAATTAACTCGATAAACATAATACTTTCTTCAACCATTTTTCTTACATCAAACACGTAAATCTTATATGGCTAATCAAAGTGTCGAAGTTGTGGACGTAATAGCTTGGAGTGATGGAAGTGGCACTCCCATATACCATGATTACGCTGTGAGGAAAGGGTCAAAAGGAAGCGAAAAGAAGCAGAATCTCTCTATTGCACCACACCCTTTGCCCAAATATTCATGGTATTGAGATTTTTTTCTTGAACTGACTCAACATGTATATAGATCCAGAGACATATATATATATATATACAAAGAAACATATCTATAAAGTGGTAAGAATTTTAATATAAAAAGGGGACCTTGGAGAAGTTTATTTATCAATTTTTCCTTATTGTTAACTTTCCAATTGTGTTAGCTTGTTCTCTGTTTAAATTTAACCTTTTGATTTCCTTAATTTTTTTGTTCTAGTTTATTGCAATTTTAATTTAATATTGTTGTTACTTTGTTAAAATTAAAAACAACAATACTATGTATGCATAGTTAATATACAAATTGTACTTAATTAATGTTGTATTTAATATTACATTGTTAATTAATATTATATAACTATCATATTAATAAAAAATAAGAAATTAACAACTATCTGATAAGCGGTATTTATTAATCAATAATAAGTGATAGTCGTTAAAATCAATCATATTTTATTTAAATATACACTCTTCTTTTTTTATTTTAAATTTTCATTATGTATTCAATACCAAATTGCAGTGATATATATATATATTAATTTTATGAAAGCGGAAATCAAAGTCCATGAGAATTTTAATAACAAAAATGTATATTATTCTTTTAAACTTTGATTGTTGAAGATAGATGAAGAAATTAACTTTAATAAAAAATTTAATGGTTAAAGCTGAGTTAATTATATATATGTATATATAATTTTAACCGTCTAAATTAAAGAAATTAAAATAACGTATAATAATTAGTGGGTTCATTAAGAAAATGGGTTTATAGTATAAGGTTATAATAGAAATTTAGGTAGGTTATAAAGTAAATTTTAGAAATTTTAATAATGGATTTATGAGAAAACAGTGAGTTTATAGAGCATTATATGAGTTCAAATATCCTCATTAATCTATTTTTCATAATTATTAATTTATTTGGTAGTTTTCAAATTAAATATATATATATGACAGAAATTTTGAGAAAGATTGACAACAAATTTGTAAAAGTGCATATCTTGTGGAGTGGGGTCAATTTATTTGGGGTGCCAAATGAAATTACGTATTAAAATTAATAATTACATGCGTTTAGATTGGACTGAAATAATTATTGCAAGGAAGAAATATAAAAAGAGGAGAAAGAAAGACATAATACAACCTTATCATTAAATATAGTAGAATAATATTATATTTCTCTGATATTTTAAAAACATTTTAAAAAAAAATTAATATCTCAAATAATTATTAAATGGTGTCAATTTTAAAATTATCCATTACACATTTTTATTACTTAATAATTATTTAACACATTATTTAAGATAAACAACTTTAAAATATCATTTAAAATATATAGTATTATTCTATATCATATGTTGCACGACTTTTTCTTACCTAAATCAATTATAAATTAATCAAACATTTTCCCGAGAATAAAATACAAGGATTGTTCAAAGTACGTATAATTACATATTTCCTGAATTGATTTGGTGTTTTTTTTTATAAAAAAAATCTGAATTTATCTAGATAGATCTGAAAATTAAATAGGTTTGAATGTCTAAATCTAAATGACATGTTTCTTCATTTCTTCATTTGTTTATTTCTTAATATTTAAATTAATTATTAAGTGTTTTTAATTTAAAAAAATGAAAATTAATACTTTTACATTTGTACCATTTTAATTTTTTAACCTTAAATAAATAACAAAACAATTTTGTGTTCCCCCTAGAGTTTTCTCTTCGAGAACTTTGGGGGTGGGTTAGAGAGATTTTTGAATGATCCAAAAACATCATAAGACAGTGGATTATGCTTTACTAAGCAACAATAGTGCTTTTTGAGTGAGTGTCCCTAAAATAGAGTGGTTTTTTGTGAGACGTGCATGGGCGATAGTAAGGTTTGGTCTCTTAAGGGGTTGTGTTTGTTTTTAGAGATGGACTTTGATGATATCATTTCTAATATGCATCTTTAGGGTTAGATGATGATGTAATTCGCATCATAAAACTTTCCCAGGTAGCGTTGGTAATTGGTAATATGAGGATTTCTTTATCCTTAGTTAGGAAGGTTTTGAGCCCAAGTTTGGTGATCTGTGAGGCCTTTTATCTTGTGTATTCATATAGTACATGACAGAGGATTTTATGGTAAAAGTAGTTTAGCCAGGGCAAAATTTGTTTGTCTTATCTTTTCATAGGCTAGTGACAAGAAGAGAGTAATAGCAAAGAGTCCTTGGTCTTTCGACGACAAACTAATCATTTTTGCTCAACCAAAAGGCCTTAAGCATTCTCAAATCTTTCTTTTAAGATTGTGGCGTTTTAGGTACAACAATATGGTTTGCCTTTATTCCTAATGAATAAGGAAGTTGGTCAAAAATTGGGTTTAATGATAAGGGTTGTTAAGGATATTAATAAAGGTATGTCCTAAGAATGTATTGGGAAGTTTGTAAGGGTGAGAGTAAGTGTAGTAACCAGTATTCACAACCGGTAAGAATAAATATGTGTATATATATACGTATTTTATTTGTATATGAGCGATACTTAATTTATGTATTGTTATTAGTAGTGTTTGTATAGGTTAAGGACATATTATTAACATTGGGTTTATTTGCAAGACTTTAGATTTATTTTAGGGATCAAATTATAATACTTTGAAAGTTTTGGGGGTAAATTTATAAATATAAAAAATTAGGTTCTTAATATAAAAATATACTTTTGAAACCCTAATTTACTCTTTTGGGTCGAGCTATCCCTTTTAGAGTGAGAAAAGAGAGAAAGAAAGAGGAGAGAAAGAGAAGAAGAAGAAGAAATTAGAATTTTAGATTTTAATAGGTATATCACAACTATTTCTCAATTTATTAGTGTTAATTAGGTTAATTCCTGTAATTTTTTATTTCTGAAAATATGTATAATTGAGGAGTTGATGTGTATTTCAAAAAATCTTGTGAGAATTGATGATGATCTATGTAGATAACTTGATAAATCATGATGAATTGTAGAATTTCTATTTGATAGTCTCTTGATCCAGGAATTTTATAAATTGTTGTGATTCGATTCTGGTTTTTAATTTTGAGTATATGAAATTAGATATGTTTAGAATCATCTGAGACTTTGAATCGATTGAAAATTTCAGAAATTGAATTTTTTGTGAATTTACCAAAATGACCCTAAAATTCTGAAATTTTCCTGTGTGAACAGTATGATACAGTGACAAACAATTTTTGTCCTACTGAATGATCTTCAAAAATTACGAATTTATAGAATATGATAAGTTTATATGTCTAATATGATATACGCAAAATAAGAATTTAGATTAATATGGTTGAAGTGTTATGATTTTCTAAAGTGTATCAGCTCATTGTAGTATTTGATTAACAGATTTTTAAAGTTATGGAATAAAATAGTTTTAAAATGCTTTTGACAGTGATTTTGAAGTGAAATATTTATCATGGATTGAGATATGTGTTAAGAGTAATTATGTAGTAGTTTTATAATTTTTGAGTTAGTATATGATTTTATAAAATTAGGAGATTGAATGCTGTTCAATAAGTATCTTGATCCTGTCAGGTTAGTAATTTGGATTCGATGGTGTGTATGGAATGGATTGTGTAAGAATTTTGATATATTATTTATATATAAGAAAGATATATGGGTCAAGAATGATATATTATGATTTTAGAGTAATTGGACATCATTTGATGTATTAGAAAATTTTGTTAAGTATAAGTGGTCAGAATGACAGGTTTTGAGAAATCAAGTATTTAGACCAATTTGATGTGATAAATGCATTGTGTATAATTTTGTAAGCTATTTAAAGTATTTTGTGTGAATTGTGAGGCTTATGAAAGGATTAATCTCCATTGATAGGTTAAGGAGATTTAAGCTTTGTAGCTGAAAGTGCTAAGAAGTAAGTATACTAGACTTTTACTGAAATCACAATAAACATAGTAATTGTCTATGTATGATATTTTAAATATGCTTAGAAATATGTTTATATTATGTCAAAGTATATTTGATATGAAATGTGAGAGAAATATGTTTATAAATGTGAGCATTGACATTGAGCATGGATATACATGTGTTTTGAAAGTGAGCTTTCCAAATAAGATTTGTTTAACAAATAAAGCTTTTGAAGTATAATATGTCCATGAGAAATATTTTGTGTTTTGAGGGTACTTGAACTCACTGTTAACTTAGTAGGCATTTTATGTGATTTGTGGAGCCTTTATGTGTGGCATTTCCTTCGAAATTTGTATATGTTATGTGTTCCGTATGTAGAGAGGATCCTATTGGTACCTAAAAGAATAGTGAGTCATCATATTCATGTGATGGCGTATTGGTGCATGTGAGAGGACTCACCGATGATCAGGGTGAGGGTTTGGCTTTTACCTTCGGGCATAAGCATTATATATGTGTGATTTAAAAACCTCGCTTGTACTATTCCTCTCATACGGTATGTCACCTACGAGTGACATTTGGCTCATTATGTGATATGTGATATGTAAGTCCTACTAAATAGTAGTTGAGTGATGGTATTCCTATTATATGTTTTGAAAAAATGTGTAAGCGCTTACATGACATGTGATTTGATAAGATTATGATTTTGATTGATCACAGTATATCATACATATGCATTGTATACATATATGTATTTGTATTTGATATATGAAAAACTAGTATGCTTATTGAGTTTTATACTCATCATAGTTTATGGTGATTTTATGTAAATAAGGTACATGTGTACTTAGCGGATTTGGCAAGGCTTCTGCTGTTCCTTGGGTTCTCTAAGTTGCTAGGTTGCTGAGTGTTTTATTTGGGGATACGTGGGATAAGATATTTGATTTGTCCCTATTGAATAAATAATACTTATGTATTATTTTATTGTGTGTGGTTGGATTTGGTTTAAGTTTCACCGAGTGTGGTTATTGGTTGATTTTAAGTAAGAATTTGCAATGAATATATTCTGGGCTTCCGGTAACAAAGTTGCTACTGGTGACGTAGTAGAGTGTTAATCTCTGAGAAAACTCTACGTATTTCTGGTTTACTAATTGTCCCAGTCATAATTCAATTGTTATAATTCTGAAAGAAATTGAAATTAATGTTTAAATATTATTGAATGAATGTAAGTGATGTCGTGTGTTAGATCTTTTGGGTCTGAGGCGTGACAGTAAGAGTGAAGGTTGCGGACCCTTAAAATCAGCACTCAGTGTGGTAGTAAAGGGATCAGAGGAGATTATCACGGTAGTACTCTGTTATGAGAATCTGCATGAATTATGTTTAGGTGAGGTTACATCAAGCATTTGTTAAAAGAATGTTCAATGAGGAAGGATGACAGCTTAAAATAAAAATGTGGTTTCTATAGCATTTAGATTCATGCACGCTCTAACTTTCGTGGAGAGCAAGGTTCTTTTAAAGGGTTAAGAGATGTGGATTATGAAACTAGAATGGCTAGGAATGAGATCAAAAAGGCAAGACAAATTTAATAGAGGTAGTGTGCACGAGTCTTATGGTGCCAAAACGGTGATAGGAATTTTAAATACTTTCATTAGAAAGCTTCAACTTGAAGTCATCAGAAGCGTAATAAAATTGAGAGGGTTCTTAATCATAATAATATATGAAAAGATGATAAGAACTGTGTAGAGTAGGTTCTCTTGGATTATTTTCAACATATTTGTTTTTCTTCTTCTAACCCTTCAATGCAAAAGATGTGGAATGTAGCATTTCTTCTCATTTATTTAAAGCTAGTAATGTGTGGCTTGATATTCCCTTTTCCAAGTAGAAGATTTGATATGTCTTATTTTTTTATGTATTTAACAAAAACCCCCAAGTAAAGATGGTATGCCACCTTTATTTTATCAGAAAATTTGGGATATAATTAGCGAAGATGACTCTAATTGTTGTTTGGAGTTTCTTAATAATAGAGATAATATCTCCCATATTAATGAGACCCTTATTGTTTTAATCCCCAATTACAATTTACCAAGAACCCCAAGGGACTATAGACCGATCAGTCTTTATAAAATCATTTACAAAATTATTTGTAAGACCTTAGCTAATAGATTATAGGGAGTGTTGGGTGAACTTGTTTCAAAGTTCTAGAGTGCCTTTATTCCTGGTAGCTTGATCATTGATAATGCAATTATTGGTTTTAAGTATCTAAATTATGTTAAGCATCAAATAGGATCTAAAGAGGGTTATATGGCTATGAAATTGGATATGTCTAAGGCGTGTGATCAGGTGAAATGACCATTTTTAGAGATGATGCTAAGACGCTTTAACTTATTAGCTTATTGGTGTAGGTTATTGATAAGGTGTGTTTCTTCAGTTTCTTGTTCTATATTGATCAATGGTGTACCAAAAAGAGTGCTACAACCCTAAATGGGTTTTCATTAAAGGGATCCTTTATCTATATATTTGTTTATCCTGTGTGTTGAGGGACTTTCTTCTTTATTTCGACAAACAGAAAGCTTAAGAAGGTTGTATGAGGTTTAGTGTGGCGAGAATGGGCTTTTAGTTTCTCACTTATTTTTTGCTTATGATAGCTTGATTTTTGCTAAGGCTTTTATAGTTTATAAGTGTACCATTAAGAAGGTAATAGACATGTATGCCAAGGCTTCAGGTCAAGTGATTAACTTTGATTTTAATAAACTGATTTCAGAAGAGAGAGTTAAGGATCATCTTAATGTGCTTGGGGTTTAACATGTTAACTATCACAAGAAGTATTTACATCTCCCAAATATTAATAACCAAAATAAAATAGGGTGTTTTGTCACTATTAAAGACAAAATGTGGTAGAAGTTAAAAGGCTAAAAAGAGAGATGTTCTCGACTGTGGGCAGAAAGATCTTAATTAAGTAGTCATCCAAGCCAATACAGGTTATACTATGAATTTATTTCGACTTCTAGCGACCCTAATCCATGATTTGCATAGACTTTGTGCTCAATTCTGTTGGGGTGGTGATGAGTTGAAATGAAAACTACATTAGTTTCGGAGGGAAGTATTGTGTCAGGAGAAGAAGAATGGTGGTTTTGGTTTTTGAAATCTATTTATCTTTAATCAATCCATCCTTGTTAAGCAATGTATATCTTGTCTAATCATGATTCTCTTATGGGTAGGGTTGTTAAGGGTTTCAATTTTTCAAATGGAAGTTTTTGGCAAGCAAATGCGACTTCTTAGGCTTCTTTTTATTGGTATAGTATCTTTTAGGGGGAAAGATATTCTTTCTAATGGACTAGATGACAAATAGGCAATGGAGAGATTGTTTTGGTGTTTTATGATCAATATTTGTCTAGGTCAATATCTTTTAAACCTTGTTTCCACATAATTTGGCTAAGTATATGATAGTTTTTGATCTTATATTGGGTTTAAGGGAGTGGAATATTGAGATAATTAGTAGGCCTTCTCTTTGGAAGAGTAATAGACTATTTTAAGTATCCCTTTCCTGAGCTATAGTTTTAATCAAGTGAATAATATTATATGGTATTATGATCATTGGGGTAGATACACGATTAAGAGTGGTTACTGGATGGCTTGCCAAAAGATTGGGGTAGCTAGTAATTCTAAAAAGTTGGTAGTTAACGATTGGTGGAAGTGTTAATTGAAGTTAAAGGTTTTGTCGAAAGTTATGGTTTTATGATGAAAAACAGCTCATGATTAAACTCTAGCAACTGCTAATTTGACGTGCCACCATGCTTTAACAGATGAGTCCTTACTTAAATGTGGAGGGAGGTGTCAAAAATACAGCCTATGTGCTTTGGTTGTGTCCTACTTCGAAAAAATTGCGTGATTGGTGTCAATTTTATAATTGATATGCTCTCACTAAACATCCTTGTGTGACTTCCTCATCTCCTGTATAAACCAACTTAATGATGATGATCTTGATTTATTTTATATTTTATTATGGTATATGAGAAATCAGTGGATTAATGGTAAGACGATAGTAAATGTTAAGACATTGTGTGGTTGAATTAAAAAATTTTAGAGGATTTTTGGAAGAGTCAAGCCAAGGCCCCATCGGCCAAAGTTTCCTTAAGGCATCAGTTGTTGTTGCCACCTATTGGATGCATAAAAATTAATTTTGATGCAGTAATGGATACTTTTCGTGGTGTTATAATTTTTGGTTTATGGCCCGAGATCATTTGAGGGTTGTGGTGTTATCCGGGGGTTGCGAAGTATGATGATTTATTTTTCATTTTAGTTGCTGAAACAATGGCTATTTTTAATGGTTTGGTTGCTCTTCGTGATTTAATCTCGATTCAATTATAATTGAATCGAATGCGAAAAAAATAGTGAATGGTATATTTTTTAAGGAATTGTCTTATTTTAAAATATGTTGCGTTTTAAAAAAAAATCACGAGTGTCTTAATTATTTTGCTTTTTTAAGGTGTCTTTTGCTCTTAAAGAAGCACATGTAGTAACTCGTAAGAATTATTTTTTTAAGAAAGATTGAGCATTTTATTTTTGAAAACTCTCACTCATATTTTTTAATATGTTAATGAATGATGTTTGATTAAAACAGAACATTATATAAATAATAAAACATCTTAAATGAATATAAATAACATAATTAAGTCATAAAACTCAATTAAAGTTAATGTCAATTTATACTGCTATATAAAAAAATAAATTATTTTTCAAAAGTTTTAAGACAATCCTTAGGTGATTTAAATTAGAACAAAACAAAGAAAACCAGTTCACTAATAATACTATCAAATATTGTAAGTGATTGGAAATTCTTAAATCTTAACCGGTCACGTTGGAGTAGAAAATCAATCAAATAATTATGTAAGTATTTGATAAGAAGAAAAATAAGAAAAACTAATGGATTTTATATGGGCAAGATGTTAATATATATGTATATATATATATATATATAACATTAAGTTAAAAAAAATATAAAAAAATAACCTTTTTACCTTATGTTAAAAATCAGTAAATTTCTCATTAACTCAAAAAAGTTGATAGTTTAAAAGTCTTAATTGGTTAGATTTTTTAACAGAACTTTTAAAGTAATCGTTTTTTTTAAAAAAAAAATATTGATCGTTTAGCTAATAATAATTAAAAATAATCTTTTAAAGTATTGAATTGTTAAGTTACATAATGTTAAAAGCTCTTATTTATTATTAAATTATAAAAAAAATACTTAATAAAATTTATATTCAAATTCTAAACTAATTAATTTTTTTTATATACATAAGTTTAATCTCTTATATTTTCTCAAATTCAATTTTTTAAAATATAAGAATTCAAGTAAAATTAATACATAACAATCAACGAATCAAAAAAATTATTAGTACAAAAATTAAAAATAAAATAACACTTACTGATAACAACAAAATTGATTAAAAGTCTTGTAAAGATATGATGGTGGTAGAGATATCGAAATATAATAATAAAAATATATTAGTTAAATAGAATTTTTTCTTTTATTAAGATTACACTATAGAATAAAAAAAATTATTACTAGAATATATTTGATATTATACATATGTTTTTAAAAAAGAAAAGCTAAAAAAATTTCAATTTCAAAATTTTAAATTTTGGACTATTGCACTTAAACATAAAATAATTTTTTTTAATCTTCAAATTTTTTTTTCAATTGTAATCAAATATCACAAAATAATTTAAAAAGAGATTTTAGCATTAGAAAATCTCTTCTAGCCTCTACAAGACCCTCAGTGATGATCACATTTATCTCCTCAGAACTAAAATAATTTACTTTCCTTTGACCAAATTAGATTTTTAAAACTCAGAACAAACAAGAGATGCACATAATTTTCTACGTACAAGTCGACATGGTGAGCACCAGCACAATAGATTCATGTCTAATGGAGCATAAAAAACTTGTATTTTCACAATTATGTTTTTTGTTTGTTTCCCTTTCTTTACAACTTGATTTTGATTAAGCTATGTTAATTTGAAGGTTCTTTTGTTATGGAAGTGTTTCTGATTAACTTGTTAAACTGTTTACTAAATATTATTTTCACGTCACAGTTCAAGTGTTTATTAAACACTCATTATTTTAATTATATTATTGAGATTTCCATTTTACTGTAAGTTTCAGTACCTTTATATCAAATAAATTTTTAAATGACTAGAATTCATTGGGAAAAAAAATTAATACAAAGACCCGGTATCAGTTTCAAGAATATTTTGACTAATTATAATGTATTTAAAAGTTTAAAATTCGATATTAATATTTAAATTTTTAAAAAAATATGCACCAATGTCCAACTATTAAAAATCTAAAAACAAAATTTATAAATTCAAGAGTAATAAAATTATTTCATACTACAAACCTTCAAACCCTTTAAAAATAATAATAAATAAAATTCAAATAAAATTAAAAAATTAAAAAATTAAAAAAAATTCAAGCGACTACTGTAACAACAACCAGCCCAGACTGCTAAAACAACAGCCAAGCGAGACAGCTGCAGTGGCGGCTAACCCATGCGAGGCTGTTGCTCAAGGCTAGTCTGAGTGAGGCCACAACAGTGGCCAAAATTGTTTTTTTAATTTTTTCTTTTTTAAAGATTTTTTTTAATGTTACTATTATATTATTTTTTATTTTGTTTTTGTTTTATTTTTTTTGGAATAGGAAAGATTTTTCACATTGTTATTATTATTTTTTAGGGTTTTATTTTTTAATTTTAATTTTTAAAGAATTCTGTGATAATATTAAAATAAGAACAATTTTAATAACCAAAAAATAAAAATCGGTAGTGAAAATTAAACTTTTTTAAAACTCGTGTAAGTAATCATTGTCATATCAATTTTTTTTAACATGTAAAAAATAATTTAATTATTTGATACTAATTGACATAAAATTAATTTAATTTGATGAAATATTTTTAATAGTTACGTATTCGTGTATATTTTATAAAAAATTATTAATGATATATTTTTAACTTTTAAGTATTAGTGAAATTAGCCAATACCTTAGGGGTATTGGCAATAATATCCCTTTTTTTAATCTGCAATATCTGTTTAATTAGACGAAAATTTGGAGGAACATTGCGAATATGTAAAACCTTCATAATTTCCCCATAAAATATCAATCATGCACTTACACATCTTTGTTCTTATTGTTGACTGTGCTTCAATGGAAAATTCTTCCCCTTACTTTTGTCTTTATTGTTTGTTTCTTCTAAACATGGAATTTTCCTCTTTGAAAATGAATTATTATCTTGAAAAAGAAATGGGTAAATAATGAATATGGTCCCCTTGATTGACTCTCATTTCTAGACTTGTATGCATATATATACTTTGATCTTTGTCATATTCTTTACCAAAATAAAATAAAATGCCCTCCCTCAAGATCGATAAATAACCATTATTTCTGCTGTAGCTTGATTCTTATTTGCTTTGGTTGGATCTAATTTCCTTAATTTAATTTGGCTGAGAAATTGACACAGCAATTTCACTTGTTTGTCATTATCTTAATCAGCCTTAACGAAATGAGACGTCGCATCATCACAGGCCAGTCAAGTGGAATCTTGTGAGCAATTCACCACTACTCGCACTCACCAGACTTTTAACTTTTTATGAACTTGATCAAAGAACCAAGTTAACACAGCATATGCATATGAAACAGAAATCAAATTGAAACTTTTCTTAAATTATGATCACACGTTCTCTATTCAAACGGATTTAACGAGAAATTTGAAAAAAAAAATACCAAGCTCAGACATCTTGATATGTCTACGTTGTACAAATTGCAAAAACTAGTAACTATGGCTATGATATATCCATATATTTCATCATCTCTCTTGTGGGTTCATGATCTCAGAGAACACAGATTGAGATTTGCTATCTGAGCTTTTACTAATAGAAAAACTTTGATCATCGCCAGTTGAAATGGTAATCGTAGTGATGCTCCTGGATTCCATGACGTGGACACCAATGCTAGAAAACATGACGGCGCTATCATCAGTTTCATAGTTCTTCAAATTCATGATCTCCCCCTTACCATTTTCCTCTGCGTTTCCTTGTAGCTGCAATGCAAACTCAAGGCCCCAGACAACATCATTCATCGACGGCCGTCTGGTTCCGTTATCATTCAAGCAGCTCATTGCTACCTCAGCAAATTTGTTCAAACACTCTGGCTTAATCTTACCCTTCAAAAATGGATCAACAATCTCAACAATCGTCCCATTCTTACAACATTGTTGTGCCCAAACGGCTAAATTCGCCTGCTTCTTTTCCCCTGTCCGAATAATAGGTGGACGAGCACATAAAACTTCGAACAACACTACACCAAATGAATACACATCAGATTTTTCCGTTAGCTGCTGAAGCCGATAGTACTCAGGATCCAAGTATCCAAAACTGCCCTTAACAGCTGTGCTGACATGGGTTTTGGACATGGAAGTTGGTCCAAATTTGGAAAGTCCAAAATCAGAAACCTTGGCCACCCATTTCTCATCTAACAAGATATTTGCTGTCTTCACATCACGATGTATAATAACGTGCTTGGTCCCGGTATGAAGATAATGCAACCCACGAGCTGCACCAATGCAAATTTCCAGCCGTTGATTCCATGGAAGAGGAGGACTATCACTGTTGTAGAGATGATCACGCAAGGTCCCACGAGACATGAAATCGTATACGAGGATCATCTCTCCTTCATCGTTGCAATAGCCAATCAGAGAGACTAAATGAAGATGCCGGAGCTGCGAGAGCATTCCAATCTCAGTATGGAATTCGATGGCACCCTGATGTGATCCGGGGTTCAAACGTTTGATCGCAACAGGACTGCTGCTGCCGTTCATGAAGCCTTTGTAAACATTACCAAACCCTCCAACTCCGACGACAAGAACACTATCAAAATTGTTTGTAGCCGCTTTGATATCAGATAGTGAAAAGTGGGTGCAAAGCTCGAACGGTAGAGCTGAGCCGCTGCACTTGGTTGACTTGGTCGTAGAAGAAAGAAATGGACCCCATAACGAAGTCGCAGCGCTGGAATTTGAGTCATTGACTTTTCTTACTCGCCTGAAAATGAATAAAAATAGAAGAGAGAGCACAACAAAGCCTGATACAACACCAGCAACGATGCCAATAATAGTCGCACGTTTACTCTTCGATTTTGTTGATTGCGGACTCGGTGGCCCAGCCAAAGATGGGTTGGTCCGAGGTTCAGGATTAGATCCGGCGAGATTTCCGGCGTTGTTCACTTTAAAAATTTCAAGCCCATTCAAGATAGCATCGGAATACAAGGTCCTCCATTCGGGCGCAGGGTGTAATTTAATAGAGAGATTTTGCTTCTTTTCATTTCCTTCTTTTGATCCCATCATCACAGCGTAGTCTTTGTATATGGGAAATCCATTTCCACCACTCCAAGATATTATATCTGCTGCAGCATCGGCAATTATATCAGCTATGTAGATCTCAAACACTCTCTCACCAACTTTAGTTATCTCTGACTGAAACTCGCAAAAATGAAGCCGGAGAAAATATGTGAACCCAGAATCAACTTCAAACTCCCAAGTTAGATTGTAATTCTCGTTAATTTTCTTGTCCCTGCCCATTGTCCTGGCGGTGTTGTAGACTGCTGCTGGAGCAGAGTAATTATGTATCTGGCTGAAGGTGAGAAAAGTATCATTAACAGGAAGAGCGCTTGGTCTAGCATCTGTCAAGTAATCGTCGTCCATAGTCCATGTTCGATACATGCCGGTGTCATATGACGGTGAGATGTGTTGCCCGCCAACGTTTATTCGGTAAACATTCGCAAGGGCATTGCTGCTTTGGATACTGTATTGATTCCCTTGGCCAACAAAGGTGAACTCTCGAGCATTGACCGCTGTGTAATAAAGATTTGGAGGCATTGGAACTACTTCAATACCACTGATGAAAGCATATGAATCTTGGTAATCTGGACTTGGAGTGAATGTTATGTTTACTAGACTTTGATCTTCTTCGACGTTAATGCAGAATTCTCTCATAAAGGTGTCTTCGCCTTCAGCTGTAAGTGAAACACTAAAGTTGCTAAGTAGTGTATAAGAACCGGCTTTTACAGAGAAGAAAGCACTAGAGCTGTTGAAGCCTGCATACGAAGTTGAACAGAAATGAAGACGGATGAACTTCTGACCGGATGTGAGATTGAATGTATAAGTGAATTGCGCATGAGAAAGCCTTGAGGCTGAATATGGGGTTTCGCGAGGGTTGGAAAGGGTTCTTGATGAGTTTTGTTGTGGTTCCAAGGGAGAAAATTTGGAGTTAAGATCTCCAACCCAGGTTCGGCCATTTGAAGGGATGTCACCGGACAAGCCACAGGCAACAAATATGGTTTCTGTATCAGGAGACAATGAGTCGCCGAATACGGTGACGGCAAGGTAGCCGAGGAGGAAGAGGATGTAGAATGGGGTGAGAATTAATGGGATTTTCTTACGAGTTTCCATTGTCTATCGCGAGTAAACACTGCAGCTTCTTCAGATTAAGTAAATGTTGAAAGAAGAGTGGGGCTTGAATCTCTGTTGATGCGTGAAGACCGGGACATGAAATGAAAGACTTGTAAAAGTCTTCGGCAGATAATACACGAAAGGCGTTTCTTTCATGACTAGAAAACATTTGAATTATCAGCTAATCTACATCCTCTGGACATAAATATATTTATTGTTTGCGTATGAGTAAGTATAGTCATACGTTGTAGATATTTAAGGATAAATTTGATATAAAATGACATAATTATTAAATAAAAAATATAAATTTGACACAATTAATAATTATGTTCATTTTTAACTTAAGGTCTTCAATGCACTAATTCGTTAATGACACGTTAATTATTAGAGTGTTCAAATATGTTAATTTATTTATGATAAAATATAATTATATTTTATTTTTCAAATTTTATATTAAGATATATCAAAATATGTGAAACATGTGAGATGATTATAATACAATATTAAACTAATTGAATTAGAATTTAAGATTTTTTATGCTATTAATAAACCATTTCCTTCTAGTTAATTAAAATAATAATACTATTTTTTTAATGATATCTTTATTTTTTTAATTTTAAATAATATATTAAATAATTATTAGATAGCAAAATAGTTAACACATTAATTTAAAATAAAAAAAATTAGATATTATTTGAAAAGTAGCATTACTCTAATTTAAAATAATGTTATACATCCACTTGATGCAATGGGTTAATTCAAATATTCACTTCTTGTTTAAAGTTTTGATTTTTAAATAAGAACTGAAAATCGATATTTTTAATACGAAGTTAACTCGAAATATGATTTTGATTATAACAGGCCCAATTGTTTGTAAATAAGGGTGTGTTTACATTTGAGATTTGGATAATAAATATTTACGATTTTAATTTATAAATAATGTTTTTAATACTTTAACCAAATCCTTTGTAATATAGATTTTCACCTTTAATATTTTGGCTCATCTACAATCTTAACCTTGAGTCTGGCTCTACTTATAATCTAATATCCAGAAAAATAATTACTAGGAATGAGGCATTAGTGAAATTTAACTCCATGAACTGTAATTAATATGATAAGATGATTAAAAGTTATATTGAAAATTATTTGGAGTCGAGCCAATGAGAAGTGACATAAGATAGAATTGTGAAAGACTTAAAAAAATAAAGATAATTGAAGCAAGTAAACTTGCTACGTTCAAAAGGGAACACCACAACGACAATGTCCAGCATTCTCGCCAAATGACCCAATGTCCTTAATGCCTCAACATTTTAAAATTAACACCCCGAGGTTAATGTGGCCTGTCTGAAAATAAAAAACTCTTAAGTTGGTTAAAATATCCTATTTAATTTTAACTTGTATTAGGATTAACTTAAGACATATGTAGTTATATAAAGGATCTTATTTTGACTTGAATAAATAATCACAATATAGATTACCACAAAAATAAATTGAGAGAACAATTATTGTAGTCCTTTGTAGAGAGTTCTTTATAGAGAGTTCCTTCTAAGTTCTTATTGATTCAATAAGAAAAAAGATATTTTGATCCGTTATTGATGTAAGTAATTACCAGACCACATAAATCGTTGTGTGTTTTCTTCTACATACTTTCTTTATTCTCTTTTAATTTCTTGATTAGTGCAATATCATACTTGTTTTGTGAAGTGTTTCCGTCAACAAACTAGTATAAGAGTTTAATTTAACAATTATAACCTAACCCAAATATGAGATAAAAAAATTCAAATGTGCGAATGACTTTAATCTGTGGAAAGTTAAAGTAATGGTGAAAAAGTGTTATTAGAGAATGACATGACTTATCAAGTGTTAAGGATTCATAGTATTGGGCTTGAGCTACATGATGAAAAGATGAGAGAGTTTCTAGTAGTTAGGCATATTCTTAACCTCAAGAGTAATTTGATTTCCGCTGGTATGTTAGACCTGAATGAGTTTTCTATCAGAGTTGAAATTAGGATTCTTAAGGTATTAAAGGGTTCTATAGTTATGATGAAATGTGATGGGCACAATAGTGTATACATGTTTAAAGGAGAGGTAATGAGTGGTTATCCATCATTCTTTGTTGATGATGAGAATATGCAAATCAAGTTATGGCATTAAGATTAGCTCATCTAGGTGAAAGAAACCTAAAGGAGTTATATAATCAAAAGGAGTTTGGTGTAGATAAATTTCAATCATTAGAGTTTTGTGAGCAATGTGTGCTTGAGAAAGCACATAGGATAAGGTTTACTACTTGAGAGCACAAACAAATAAGACTCTTGATTATATAGTAGGGTAAGGTACTTTCTCACGTTCATTGATGATTATTCTAGAAATTTAGAACCTAGATCCTTGAAGGAGATATTCACAGGGTATCTAGAAGGTGTGAAATGATATAAGGTGTTGTGTAATGAGTTGAAGCCACCCAAAAGTATTATAAGTAGAGATATGACATTCAATGAAATGACAATGTTGAAAGTCAATCAAGAAAAAAATAAAGGAAAAGCCTATACCAAAGAGAGTTTTAGCACCATAAATAGTTAATGATGAAATGAAGTTTAAGAGAATATCTAATATGCATACAGATCAACACTTCAGCAAATTTAACCCTTGAAGATAAATAAAAGACGCCGGTTATTTCTCAAATTTCACTCGAAGACAAATTAGAACTCTTAAGATGGAACTTGAAGAGTACTAATTAACTAAAGATAAGCCAAGGAGAATGATGAAGCCACCAATAAGGTATGCATAAGCAAACTTAGTTTCTCAAGCCTTTAATTTTGCATTCATTATTGAGTTTGATGAGCTTAAGATATATAAAGAGGCAATGAAGAACGAGAAAAATGAAAAATGTAGTTGGCTATAGAGAAAGAGATTAGTTCTCTTCTCAAGAATAATACCTAAGAATTGGTGTAAAGGCCTCATAATAAGAATCTGGTTAGGTGCAAGTGGGTGTACAAGATTAAAGAGTGGATACTAGGGGGTAGAGCCTATGAGATTTAAGGCTAGGCTAAGCTAATGGCACAAGACTTCACTCGGCGTAAATGTACTGAGTTTCATGAGATATTTCACAAATAGTCAAATACGCATTTATTATGATTTTTTAGCTATATTTGTGAAACTCGATTTACATTTAGAACAAATGGATGTAAAGATAACTTTCTGCATATAAAACTAAATAAGAAAACTTGCATGTCACAGATACAAAGATTTAAAGCACCTAGCATAGAAAATCATGCTTGATAGTTGAGAAAGTCATTGAATAGATTAAAGCAATCTCCTAAGTAGAGATATATAAGGAGGCTATATGATTAAAAACAATCTACATAGATGTGATGGCTATTAAAGACATTGACACTGATATATGTTGTGAGAGCCAAATTGTCATACACTTAAGCCAACATTAAATATTTTATAAGAGATCAACAATTTCATTAGAGAGATAATACAAAATAATAAGTTTAGTCTAATAAAAATTCAGTCATCTAACAACCTATCATAGGCTATTAGTTAGTATGTATTATTAACCATGCTATAACTAGTCATTTTAGATATTAATGCACGTTTGAAAATAACTCATCGGAATAATGTATTACACTCCACAAAGTTTTAAAAGAAAAGACCTTTCATTTTGTATTTTAGGCTGCAATGTGCCAAAGTAAAATTCCTAACTCTAGTACTGATCGAAAATTTCAAGTAATAGGTTTTAAGTTTAATTAGTTATTTAGACTATACCTTTACTTAAATATTTATGTTTTCCTTTCAAATCTTATTAACAAGAAAGACAATTTTTAACAAGAATAATCCTTTCATGTGTGCTTTAAGAACATATTACCTTTAAATAAATTCTTATACAAGATTTAAACTAAACCAAATGTACATCTAATTTGTTCATATCCGATGGATGGGATTGTAAAAACTTGATTATTTGGTTAGTCCAAAGGAGACTAGCAAGGTATTTATTTTATTAATTGTTAATCCTTCTAATATCACTATAAAACTCATCATTGTAAAATGCAATCTCGTTGTTGCCATGAGAATATCAGAACAGCCTTCAAACACTTCTATGTCAAACTCAACTAAGTCCGTTAAGTAGAATATTTCCATTAAAATAATGAAAGGCAAACTCATATAAATTAATCATCCTGATGAAAATATTATGTAAAAAGCAAAAAGAATTGAAAGAAAAACAAGGCACTAAAAATTCTTTAAGCACCCTTTTTAAACTCATTGTTTAAACGCAGGGCATGCAACTATTTATAGAGTGCATGAGGTTATTGGGCTTTTTACACCTCGGATATGGTATCAGCAGTTATATACATATTATACTAAAAACTGTGGGAGTCATTACTCTTATAACACTTCTCTTTGGGTACTGCTACTACCATTTTAATTGCATTATCCGTTGCTAAGGAAAAAATTTAGTAAAAAAAAATTAAGTAAAATAAATATAATTTTATAATATATAATAATAGTGAACGTGTTCAATATTCTTTCATAAAAAATTAGATCAATAAATTTAATGAAATAAAATCTAATCAAAGGTAAAAAAAAAAAAAGGTATATTATACATTTATAGCTAATGAAAAAATATGCTTCCCCTTATTAAATACTCTTTTTTAAAATAAAATTCATTATTTCGATTATTTGTTGAGTTAGCGCATGCTAATTTTGTGAATTGATTTTTAAAAAATTGATGTTGGCAAATATTTGCTTAATAAATTTAAAAATTATTAGTAAAGTGTATCTATCTAACATCAATTTTCTTATTCTGCCACAGTTCATTGGTGTAGAAGAATTTAGAAAAATATATTTAGTTTTATTTCTTATGATGTATCTACCTTTAATTTAAACAATCCAATTAGCATTATTTTTATATATTATTGTTAGAATATATATTGCAGAAAATAGGTTGCATGTGTGCTAGATATGATAATAATTAGATCATAACTATATACATTTTGTACTTGTTTCATATAAAGCAAAAAATTTAGAGTCATTAAAGTAGGTTGCATTACAAGGACGAACTTCTAAAGGCCTATAAGGCATTTATGAGATGGGGGCAGAAGTTTGATTCCTTGGGAGCACAAGTAACCTGAGGGGATTATGTGGGTGCGCCGGTGGCTTTGAGGCTTCATCTAGCCGGTGGACCAAAGAGTTAGTGGACCTCACATAAGTTTGACAAAACACTATCCTAATGGGTACAATGACGAACTTCTAAAGACCTATAAGGCCTCTATAGAGATGAGGGTGGGGGTTCGATTCCTTAGGAGCGCAATTAACATAAGTAATTATGTGGTGGGACGCCGGTGGCTCTTAGGTGTTATCCAACCGATGCACCAAGGAGTTAGTAGGTCCCACACACTCTGACAGTTTCTATATTTCTCCTTTACAGACATAATTTGTACTCTTTTTTTTTTTTTAAACTCATGTGCCTCTTTTGAGACTAATATCTTTTCTAGAACTTCTGTTTCTCTAGGGATATGTGTCTCTTTAGAGACTATAAACTCTTTTAATGCGTGTGATTTAAAATATGTTAATTTATTTATGGCTTGAGCAATATTTTTAATAGGATTCTAATTTTTTTATTTTCTTTTGCAAAACAATATCCTTTAAACTAAGTAGTCTACCGTACATCTGGCGTGTAACAAATATTCACTTGTTACCTTTTGATTAAATTCTTTTTTATAGTAAAAATCACCAAGACTGACATATTATTAGTTGGTATATATTACTTTATTATTTTTGATGTGTTTGTAAATATATTTGATAATTTATTTTTAATTCTTTAAAGATAACAAATTTTTTACACTTTATTTTTACATTGATTTGTGTGATAATCTAAATGAGAAAAGGTGGTTGTTTTTTAAAAAAGTTCATGCATTAATTCAAGAGACATTTTTCTTTCCCTAAATAGTAAGAGTACTGTTTTATCAAAATGGCTATTTGCAAATCTTACAATAAATAAATCACTTATCAAGATTTTAAGATATTTAATCATTGATTGTGAGTTAAAACTATTAGAAATCCCCAAGAGATCCTATTTAATGCATTATGGGGGTGTTATAGATATATTCATAGCCAAAAGTATGCAAACGAGATGTATCAGGATGATGACCAAGTACAAGTTGTAATAGAGAATATTAATGATATGCAGTGGGTTTAAAATAGATATTAATATTGCAACATATAAAATAGTGTGACTTGATGCAAAATTTGAAAAATATGCATTAATAAAGTATGTACAATTATCTAGAGTCATTTAATTAATGATTCTAATTTCTACTAATATATTTTATGTGTGAGCATGTAGTATAAGATGTTTTATATTGATCCTCACTGATATACAATAGTTATTAAATATTTTAGATGTAAACTCACCAATAATATTTAAACATATGATTTTAATTTAGTATTTTAAAAATTATGCCCTTAATCTAATGATATGTATAAGTAATCTAACGAAAGCAACATTTGATTTAGAAAGTAAATAAGCATGTGATAATTGTGTAAATGCATCATAATCAAAATAAAAAATAGTAAAAAAATCTATTTGGTGGACTGATTTGATCAGTGAATATCTCTTTAAATCATTTATAAAAAATATGAAGATTTTAATTAGATCTAAAAAGCTTATCTTGTGAGTAAGTAATATAAATATTTTTATTAGACAATAAAAACTTCAAGTTATTTAATAGGTGTATATGATAATTTTCAATAATCTTATGCATTATTTTTTATCTTAGGTGACCAAAGTGATTAAGTCATAATATACACATTTTTGGATCACTAAACTTTTAGTTTAATATTGTGTTACTTTCAATTGAATTTATGATAATATAATACAATCATTATGATAAAGCATATGCATATTACACTAAAAATGGTGGGAACCATTTCTCTTACCAAAAAAATCTGATATTTATTAATTGGGTCTACGGTCTTCACTTATATGGCTACATGTTAGACTGATATTATATTGGGGAATTATGACGAGATGCAACCTTAATTTGAAGAGTTTGGCTTCCAATTCAGTCAATTAGTCTAATTGGGATCATACCTAATCATGTTTCAGAAGAAAAATCTAACTGAATTATGTCACCATTTTCTTTGATTAGAGAAAAATTACTAGCAAAAATTCTCATTAATTCACAATGTGATGAGTAAAAGTGTCTTTCTCTAAACTTTTATTTTATATATATATATATATATATTTATATTCTATGTTTTTTTTTTTTCGTTTACGTAAATTCCAAAAAAATATATTTAAACCCCAATTTATATGTTAAGGGGCTAGTTAAGCCCATTATCAGCAAGGCTAACAAAAATTCAATAACAACAATAATAATAACAATATAAATTAAAAGTTGAAAAAATATATTAATTGCTATCAATTATATGTGATCTATCACTCTTTTATATGAGAAAATGAAAGGTGTGGTTGTATATTGACCACATTATTAAAAGAGTCTAAAGTTGTTTATAATAAATTGTTTTATAAAAAAAAAAAAGTGTCTAATTAAAGTTTGCATAGCAAGTGTCTTATGTCTTACAATTACAACAATAGCATATATATTTATAAAGTTGCAATACAAAAATTCATATCACAATAATAGTGCATTTATCATAATTATTATGTGTAGCAATTATTAAATTTTCAATTTTATTATTAATATACAATTAAGTACTGCTTAAATGAATATTAAGTTGTTTTAAAAAAATGAATATTGCTTTATTTGTTACATTAATTAATATATAAATTATATAATTATCATTATTTATAGTTACAATCATCCAATTTATATGAAGTTAAAATTTGTTCGCAGTTAATTATATATAAGTTACCTACATCGAATTTTTTATTAATATTAAAATTAAGATTAAAAAAAAATTGTTGCCTCTTTCTTCTTCTTTTTCTACTCAATCATAAAGATTTTAAATTCTGAAAATGAGAAGGGAGTTGATTGAACATCTATCTCAACTATGAATCAAATCCTCTCATAATCTTATTTTTTATATAATCTTTTACTAACATGAAGTTGGCAGTTGATAAAAGATAAAATAATTATAAAATAAACGTACGAGTGTAAATACGTTTTTTTTTTACATTATATATAAGTAAAAAACAAATTTTAAAAAAAAAAGCTAACAAATTCACTACAAACATTAATAAATTAGGTGGTGAATGAAATAATAAGTAACTTTAAAATTTATATTAGATTATTTAGTGGTTATTTGATATATTATTAAAAATAAAAAATTTAAAATATTATTTAAAAAATATAACATTACTTTATTTAATTTTAATTTTTTTAAATTAATCGTCTTATATAACAGTAATAGCATGAAAATTGAAAAAAATTTCATTGCAGTAAGGAATAGGATGTACATTAGTTTCTAGTTTTCTCCTGTCCTGTGACGTTCCAATCAACCAGTTTTCTCAATTATATATATTCACATATTTAATAACGTTATTCCTTGTCACCTTTTTGAATCCACGATTACAAGTTGATTGTTGGGTGTATTTCCTTTTGCTTTGATTCCTTTGACAAAAACTAACTTCCAAAATACTTGGCATGACAATGTTTTCTTATCTTTTCTTTTCTTTTTTGATAACGAGATGACGTTGATTTAATTACTTAGATATATTATATTAAATCGGATTGCTTAGACAATACTAAAACTGCTATCAATATTATGATGAATATATTGTAAATAAGAAATTAAAAACAAAAGGTGGTTGAAAAAAAAGGTAAGAAACATTTGAGTTATTTATTTTATTAATTTTTGTACTTTTTAAAAACTTCTTTCTTTTATCTTTGCGCCCAAAATTTCTAAATTTAATCGAAGTCAATTTTTAAAAGTCTAATTAGATGTTTTTTTTAAAAGATTATTATTTTCAAAAGGTTCACCGAAGTTTAAGTAGGGAGTTTAAATCAGAGACAGGCTCAGAAGTAATGGCCAATGGGCTAAATTCTAACAGAGACAAACGACAGAGAATCGGCTTGGCTCACAAGGATTTGATTGGGAAACAAGAATACTTGTTCGACCTTGCCGACCAGAACAACCACAGCCGATCAGATACTGATGTGCATCATGAAGGTTCTAAATCAACTCAAGAAGGCGAGATGAGCGTAAAGGAGATTTCAGATGGTCCAATAACAATGGCTAAGGCTAAACAGCTTCAAAGGGCTATAAGTAGTCAAATTGGAGCTATTGAAGCTTCTATGGGATTAGAAGCTTGCGATCTGAATGGAAACGAGCTAAATGTATTTATTTGTCTTCAATTTGAGATTGGGACGTGATTTAGAGACGTTTGGTGACGTTGGACTTTAAGAAGCAGGTAAGGGCTTTCTTTTCATGCTATTGGGCTTTATTTACTTCTTATGTTACTACTTTTATGTATTTGGGCTATTTTGAACTTGTTTAGTTTTGTTTTAAATTGTTAAGTCATATTGGACTTATTTTGGGCCTTTTTAAGTTTATTAGGTAACATTAGGGTTTCACCTCATTTTGTAAGCCTATATAAGGCATGTAAAAGTCTTGTAGAGGCAGTGGCCTCATTTTGGAATTGGATGCACGAAAATAGTCTTTTTCTCCCTTAAAATTGTCTTCTCAAGTTTTTCAACTCTTGAAGATAGTTGCTGACTTATCACTCTTTGATCACCAAGAGTGTGGCGTCAAAACCCTAAATTGATCCTTGTGGCGTCCATACGACTTATCAAGGTATCTATTTAGTTCTATCCTCCATCAACTTCACAATTTAATTTTGTTATAAATCAAGGCACATCATCTGGTATTAGAGCACAGGATTTCAGTGTGCAAACTGAAGTTTTAGCTATTGAAGGTGTCTTGCTATTTTTTTGTGTTATATAATTTTGTGGGGTTATTATCAGTTTGGGTCTCTAATATTTGAGGAGTTGAATTGCAACTCTGAAGCATTAAAATTAATTCTTAGTAGTTTGTGAACTGGAGATGGGTTGGCTGAATTAAATTGTTCTTGAACCTGGAAATTTTGTGAACCTGGAAATTTCGAATTTGAGTAAATTGTTGCTATCTGATTGTATTTACTGAATTGGTGAAAAATTCAGTTTGAGAAGAGTATTTTAGCTACTGGTTGTGTTGTTCAATTTTTCATACTTGTTTGGGTTTTTTGTTAATAATGGCTGACGATGATGCAAGTAGAGTACCAAAGGGATTGAGTTTAGAACAAGCTCAACTCATGGGCTTACAACGAGCTCATGATGAATTTCGAGGTGAGATTACTGAAATTCGTGGACAACTTGCTGCAATTATAGAAATGATGCAAAGAAACACTTTGCAACCCCAACAAAGGCGGGTAGGGCATAGGGTACCTCGAAATGACCTAGGGGATGCTGGAGATGAGCCAAATAGGGATGATGAGGCTGAAGATAGGGGTAGGATAAGGAGGCAGCAAAATGACCCTACTAGTGGTATCAAACTTAATATACCACCATTTAGAGGTACTAGTTCTCCTGAGGAGTATCTTGAATGGGTTCAGAAGGTAGAAAGGGTGTTTGATTGGCATGAGTATCCTGAGGCAAAAAAGTGTAAGGTAGCAGCACTTGAGTTTACCGATTACGCACTTTTGTGGTGGGAAAACTTAAAAGCTCAGCGAAGAAGGGATGACGAAGAAGAAGTTACAAGCTGGCCACTTATGAAAAGATTAATGAAGAAGAGATTTGTTCCGGATTACTATAAACAAGAATTATACATCAAACTCCAGACTTTGCGGCAAGGTTCCTTGAGTGTGGAGGAGTATGTGAAAGAATTTGAGCTGTTGCTGATTCGCTGTGATTTGAATGAACCTCAAGAGCAAACAATAGCTAGATTCCTTGATGGATTGAAGAGGGACATAGCTAATGTTGTTGAGTTACAGCCCTTCATATTTCTTGAGGATGTCATAAAGCTTGCAACTAAAGTAGAAAGACAGCAGAAAAGAGGGGGTATCCATATGAGGTCAACTACAACAAGTAATACAAAGGCTGTTTCTTCACATTCGCGAACATGGAACACACCTAAACGTGATGAGAAAGTGGAGTTCAGTAAAGGAAGTGCTAGTTCAGGTTCTTTGAAAGGAAAGAAGAAGGTATTTGAACCTCAATTTTCCAGGAGATCGCGAGACATCAAGTGTTTCAAGTGCTTGGGAAATGGGCATATTGCTTCTGAATGTCCGAATAAGAGGGTGATGGTTTTACAAGGGAAGTATGGAGAGCTTGTAAGTGAAGATGAAGCTGAGATGGAAGAGGAATCTAAAGTCGAAGTGACTGAACAAGAAGAGAATCTTGAGCCAATGGAGGGAAATTTATTAGTTATTCAAAGGATTTTGAGTGCTAAAGTTGATATTGGTTTGGAATAGCGCGAAAACATCTTTCATACAAGATGTCAAATCCGAGATAAGGTGTGTGCCATGATCATTGATAATGGTAGTTGCACCAATGTTGCATCCATTACTTTAGTGGAGAAATTGGGATTAACTACTGTTCCACATCCAAAACCATACAAATTACATTGGCTTAATGATAAGGGAGAGATTCAGGTTACAAGACAGGTTCGGGTTCCATTCTCCATTAAAACCTTTCATGATGAGGTTTTATGTGATGTGGTTCCGATGACAGCTAGTCATGTGTTATTAGGACGCCCATGGCAATTTGATAATGATGTGACTTATAATGGGCGAAGGAACACTTATTCATTTGTGCTGAATGGGAAGAAAGTGAATTTGATGCCATTGAGTTCTCAACAAGTTAGAGAAGATCAGTTGCAGAATCAAAGGAAGATGATGGAATCTGGTAAAGGGTTAATGTTAGCCAAAAAGGGAGATGTTGAGTAAGCACTAGCTTCTGTGGGGGTTGTTTTCATGACTTGGGCAAAGCCTTTATTGCAAGTGGAGGGTTTGGATTTGCCAAGGCAGGTTGTGGAGTTGCTTGAAGAGTTCAAAGATGTATTTCCAGAAGAGCTACTATTGGGATTACCACCTATTCGAGGGATAAAACATCAAATTGATTTGGTGCCTGGAGCTTCACTTCCAAATAGACCAGCATATAGATGTAATCCGGAGGAAGCAAAGGAGATCAAAAGGCAAGTTGGTGAGCTCTTAGAGAGGGGCTATGTGCGTGAGTCACTTAGTCCTTGTTCAGTGCCTACTTTGCTTGTTCCAAAGAAGGATGGTACCATGAGAATGTGTGTGGACAGTCGGGCTATCAACAAGATAACGGTTAAGTATCGATTCCCTATTCCTAGACTTGATGATATGCTTGATGAATTGCATGGTGCTGTTTATTTTTCTAAAGTTGATTTAATGAGTGGATATCACCAAATTAGGATGAAAGAAGGTGATGAATGGAAAACAGCCTTTAAAACTAAGCATGGATTGTATGAGTGGATGGTGATGCCGTTTGGGCTTTCTAATGCACCTAGTACATTTATGAGACTTATGAACCATGTTTTGAGGAAGTTTATCGGGCTGTTTGTTGTGGTTTATTTTGATGATATCTTGATCTATAGTAAAACATTTTAGATGATCATGTGAAGCATCTTATGGCTGTATTTGAGACCTTGCATGATGCTAAGTTGTATGGAAACCTCAAGAAGTGCTATTTCTGCCAAGATAGTGTTATCTTTTTGGGGTATGTTGTTTCAGGTAGTGGAATTAAGGTTGATGAGGAGAAGGTTAAGGCAATTCGTGATTGGCCTAAACCTACTGGTGTTGCGGATGTGAGAAGTTTTCATGGTTTAGCCTCTTTCTATAGGCGATTTATTAAAGACTTTAGTTCTATTGTTGCGCCTATGACAGAGTGTTTGAAAAAGGGAAATGAGTTTAGGTGGAATGAGAATGCACAGAAGTCATTTGAACTGATAAAAGAACAATTATGTTCTGCTCCAGTTTTAGCACTTCCCGATTTTGCTAAAACGTTTGAAATAGAGTGTGATGCTTCAGAGGTCGGTATTGGGGCTGTGTTGATGCAAGAAAAGAGGCCAATTGCTTTCTTTAGTGAGAAGCTGAATGGGGCACGGTTAAACTACTCTATTTATGACAAAGAGTTTTATGAATTGATTCGGGCTCTCGAGGTATGGCAGCATTATTTATTACCTAAAGAGTTCGTTATTCATACTGACCATGAATCATTAAAGTATCTTAAAGGGCAGAACAAGCTGAATAGAAGACATGCCAAATGGGTAGAGTTCATGGAGCCATTTCCATATGTCATGAAATACAAGAAGGGGCAAACTAATGTCATTGTTGATGCTCTTTCTAGGAGGTATGCATTGATTTCTATGTTAAATGCAAGGCTTTTGGGTTTTGAACAGGTGAAAGAACAATATACCAGTGATTCATACTTTGCTAATATGATGTCTAAATGTGCTAAAGGAGCTTGTGATGGGTTCTTTGTGCATGATGGTTACTTGTTCAAGTTGGGCAGAATGTGTATACCTTCAGGATTCTTACGTGAGTTGCTTGTGCGTGAGGCTCATGGGGTGGTCTTAGTGGTCATTTTGAGGAGAAGAAAACTTATGAGCTACTGAAAGAGCACTTCTTTTGGCCTAATATGCTGCGGGATGTTCATAAAGTTGTTGAAAGATGTGTAAATTGCAAGAAAGCTAAGGGTAAGGAGAATGCATATGGACTATATATGCCTTTACCTATCCCAGAGCAACCATGGATGGATATTAGTATGGATTTTGTGCTTGGATTACCTAGAACACAGCGTGGGAAGGATTCAGTGATGGTTGTGGTTGATCGGTTCTCCAAAATGTCACACTTTATTCCTTGTAACAAAACTGATGATGCTATTCATATTGCTGATTTGTTTTTTAGGGAAATTGTACGTTTTCATGGAATCCCTAAAAGCATTGTCTTTGATCGTGATACAAAGTTCTTAAGCTATTTTTGGAAGACTCTTTGGAAGAAGCTTGGAACAAAGTTGCTTTTCAGTACTGCTTGTCATCCACAAACTGATGGGCAAACTGAGGTAGTGAACCGTACTCTATCTTCTTTATTACGGGCTGTTATAAACAAGAACTTAAAGAGTTGGGATACTTGTTTGCCTATTGTAGAGTTTGCATATAACCGTAGTGTGCATGGGGCTACAAAATTTTCACCATTTGAGATTGTGTATGGATTTAATCCATTTGTTCCTATTGACCTTGTTCCTATTCCAATTAATGAGAGGACATCTATGGATGGTGTTAAGAAGGCAGAATTGATGAAGAAGCTTCATGAGCAGGTTCGAATTCATATTGAGAAGAAAACAGCTAGGTATGTTAAGCATGCTAATAAAGGACGAAAAATGATTAGCTTTGAACCTGGTGATCTTGTTTGGATTCATCTTAGCAAGGGAAGATTCCCTAGCAAGCGGAAGTCCAAGCTGATGCCAAGAGTTGATGGACCTTTTCGTATTATAGAGAAGGTAAATAGTAATGCTTACAAAGTTGACCTTCCTGGTGATTACAATGTTTCAGCCACTTTTAATGTGAAGGACTTATCTCCTTATTTGGAAGATTTAGAAGATTCTGATTTGAGGGCAAATCATTCTCTGCCCGGGGGTGATGATGTGCATCATGAAGGTTCTAAATCAACTCAAGAAGGCGAGATGAGCGTAAAGGATATTTCAGATGGTCCAATAACAAGGGCTAAGGCTAAACAGCTTCAAAGGGCTATAAGTAGTCAAATTAGAGCTATTGAAGCTTCTATGGGATTAGAAGCTTGCGATCTGAATGGAAACGAGCTAAATGTATTTATTTGTCTTCAATTTGAGATTGGGACGTGATTTAGAGACGTTTGGTGACGTTGGGCTTTAAGAAGCAGCTAAGGGCTTTCTTTTCATGCTATTGGGCTTTATTTACTTCTTATGTTACTACTTTTATGTATTTGGGCTATTTTGAACTTATTTAGTTTTGTTTTAAATTGTTAAGTCATATTGGGCTTATTTTGGGCCTTTTTAAGTTTATTAGGTAACATTAGGGTTTCACCTCATTTTGTAAGCCTATATAAGGCATGTAAAAGTCTTGTAGAGGCAGTGGCCTCATTTTGGAATTGGATGCACGAAAATAGTCTTTTTCTCTCTCAAAATTGTCTTCTCAAGTTTTTCAACTCTTGAAGATAGTTGCTGACTTATCACTCTTTGATCACCAAGAGTGTGGCGTCAAAACCCTAAATTGATCCTTGTGGCGTCCATACGACTTATCAAGGTATCTATTTAGTTCTATCCTCCATCAACTTCACAATTTAATTTTGTTATAAATCAAGGCACATCAGATACTATCAACACATTCCACAAGTTTTGCTCCTAAGAATCCCACGTCAACATCGAATCAATGAGGGAGGACCGTTTAAAATCTGACCCGAGCCATTTGAAATAAACCTTACTTAAACCAAAATCACCGGCGAAGACAAACTCAATGAATATACTTAACACATCAGAGGAAAAATCTGACGTGCGATAGGAATAGGGTCAGAAAATCTGCAGAAAGATATTTGACGTATATCAAGAGCACAGCATGGGGGTATTTAGCGTATGTTAAAAAATCTGTGGGAGGATATTTGGCGTATGTCAGGGGCATAATAGGGGGATATTTGGTGTGTGGTAGAAGTGCAACAGAAAATACTCGAAGTGAAATAGAAACATTGTAAAGGAAAGCCTAAAAAGGTCCTTGAAAAGCTATTACTATAAAAAGGAAAGACAAAAGACATTGTGAAGATGATGCAAAAATACCAAAAGAAAAAAAAAAGGAAAGGAGTACTTCACCTCCCCACCCCGTCCTTAGCATTATTTTTATTTTTGTCTGATCAAATTTTTAAAGAGAGAACCCCTTTCTGACTTAAGCATTAGAGAGTCTTCGCTGGAACCCACCCTGACAAGACCATCATTGAGCTTGTGTCCATATTTTCTTTTGCAAGCTTCCCATAGCTAGCGGCAAAGAGAAAGCTCAAGCCCGTGCTAACAGCTCCTGTCGAGACGGGGACCAAGTTTAATTTCCCCTCATAAATAAATCTAAGGCTCGTTGGCTCGGGGAACCATTTCTTCAGGTCAACAGTTTTTGGTGCCATCTGTGGGAATCGAACAAAAAGCTTTGCCCGAAAAGACAACAAGCAACAATGGCTGAACGAACATCCACCAGCAGAAATTATGTTGCCGAAGAGCAAAACTCAAATCCAAATTGACCCCTTTTCGAATAGAAAGCTCTCTACCTCCTGAAATACGGGTAGAACTGAGAACCTTGAGGGAAGAAAGAGAAGAATTAAGATAGCTCATGATTGAACTAATTAGGAGTAAGCAAACGAGAGCAAGAAATCGCGGGAGGGAACTCAGGAAGAGATTCGAGAATAGACAGAATGAAGGGATGGACTAGAGAATCTGTACAATTTGACCAGGATAAATAGGCAAAGCCAAGCAATCCCTGAGAAATGGGAGGCAGGCAGGGCCTGGAGATTCTGAGTCGCCAGCGGAAAGACGGACGTTTGCAGAACCGTGACAGCACCGAAAGGGTGAATCAAACCTTGAAAGCAAAGTCCGCAGTTTAGAAGAAAAGCTAGAAAGCCTTTTGGCAGAGAGAAAGTAGAAGGACCAATCTCTCGTGAAGAAGACAGAAAGAGAGAAAAGGTCGCCACTAACGGATGAGGTGAGAGATATAAAGCTTCCGAGTGGATTTTGACTCCCAAACTTACCCACCTATAAGGGAGTTACCGATTCTAACCATTACGTTAATCAAATCACCGACCTGCTATCCATCACAGGACTAAGGCAGGACCAAAGATGTTGACTCTTCTATATGGACTTGGAGGGGCTCGATTTACTCTGGTACATCCGTTTGAAGCAGCGCAGCATCACCTCCTATAATAAGCTGACCGAAAAATTCGCCCAACACTTTCAAGGCTCATGCAGAGTAGTCAAGGACCCGAAGCAATTGAAGCAGACCAAATAGGGTTAAGGGGAGAGCCTGAGGGACTACATTCGAAGATTCTATAATGAGGTGATAGCGTTTGGGGTATTTGACCAGCCTATCACTCTGGACGCCCTGAAGGCAGGGTTACAATTAAACAGATTCTGGTACCACATAGCAGAAAGTGGTACTACAAGTTACGCGATGGTGTACAACAAAGCATAAAAATACATGTCAATAGAGGAAGGTGAGGAGACTAAGAGATCCGTGGTAGAACTACCTCGAGGGAAGACACGGCCACACGAGAAAGCGAGACACAAGGGGAGAAAAGAAGCCCTGCCCTCCTCGTTGAAATATTGGAGAACGGATGCAAACACCTTCCCTTACAGAGGGGAAATTTTACGAATTGGTGCAGTGCACTAGAAAATTGAAGAAACAATATGTCAAATGACGGACCCCGAAACCGGGGGAAAGGGCCTAACCGTTTCTGACTAGGTGGTCCCCCAGGGGCACTCTAAAATTCAAGAAACAACGAACTACCAGGTGAGGAGAGAAGGGTAGCCTGTGTCAAGAAATTTTTACCATTGGTCGTACCACTCAAAGATGTCCACGAAGCAATTCAAGACAGAGGATTGCTACATATGAATTTCAAAAGAAATTGAGTAAAGTGATAAACAAATCCTAAGAAGTGGTGCAATATGCACAAAAGGCCTAGACACGCCACTGGAGAGTTTACTGAGCTGAGGAAACATGCCAACCACCTGATAAAGAATTGATACCTAGAAGAATTCTGGGTAAGTCGGCAGATAATGACTGCCAACCTATTGGATTGAACCCCAACCCTGTCGCAATTATTTCAGGCGAACCCACATTGGTAAGAGATTTAAATAAACAATGGAAGAACTACTCTAGGCACTTAATAGTGGCATACCAAATCATGTGCAACACCCTTTTAGCCAAGAAGTCGAGGTTACCACAAAAGGTGCCAATAATGTTCACAGATGAGGATGTTTAAGGGATTAGTTACCCCCACGATGACTCACTTATGAATGAAGTAGTGGTAGCGAAAGAGAAGATAAATAAGATGTTCATTGACCTGGGCAGCTCGATCGACATAATCTTTAAAGAAACCCTAGACGACCTGAAAATCAAGAACCTCGACATAGATGAGACCCAAACGTCGCTACAAGATAGCTATGTGATGGTGATTGGCGTGGTGGCTCTCCCCCTCACCATTGGATAGAAGCCCTGTGAAAAAAACGGTGATGACAAGGTTCGTGGTGGTAGATCAACTATTCCCATACAAAATTCTCCTCGGGCTACCATTCAATGTGAGTACTAATGCAGCCTTATTCATCCATTACCTGAAGCTGAAATTCTCGGTAGGAGAAGGGTCGAAATAGCATCGGGAGTTTAGAAGGCAGTCAGAAGCTGTTACATAATGACGGCGAGAAAGACATTTTGTATTTCCGTCATCGATCTAAGAGAAAGTCTTTGAATCCCCAGAGCCGGCGGAAGAAATACAAGAACTACAAGTCAAGGCTAGGGATCTTGAGAAGGTGGTCAGGATGGGAACCCAATTGAAGCCAGAGGTCGAGCAAGGGCTAACCTGGCTAATTGGAGAGTTTTTGGACGTCTTCGTTTGGTCCCACTAAGACATGCCTAGAATTGATCCGAAACTACCAGCCCACAGGCTGACTGTCTGTCTTACACCTCCACTAATCAAGCAAAAAAGAATAATCTTCAATAAGGAGCAAAATGAAGTTGTACCGAAAGAGGTGGAGAAGTTATTGGTAGCTCGGTTTTTCCGAGAAGTCCATTACCTTAAATAGTTGTCCAACGTGGTGATTGTAAAAAAGAAAGCAAATGAAAAGTTGAGAATGTGCATTGACTTCACTGACTTGAATAAGGTGTGCCCCAAAGATAGTTTTTCCCTCCCAAAGATTGATCAGCTAGTAGACGCTATGAAAGGACACGAGCTATTAAGTTTCATGGACACTTTTTTTTTGTTATAATCAGATCCCGATGTTCCCTCCTGATCGGAAAAAATAATCATTTATCGCCCATCAATGGACCTATTACTACCAAGTAATGCCGTTCGAATTAAAAAATACAAAAGCCACCTATCAGAGTTTGGTGAATAAGCTTTTTAAAAACCTGATCGATAAAAATATAAAAGTTTACGTAGATGACATGATAGCCAAGTAAATAAAGGCGCTGGACCACGTGGTTGACCTAAGAGAAGCTTTCATGGTGTTGAGGATGAACAGAATAAAATTGAACCCTAAAAAGTATGTCTTTGGGGTAAGGTCCGAGAAATGCTTGGGCTTCATAGTGAGCCGACGGGGAATAAAAGCCAATCTAGACAAAGTCCAAGCCATCTTAGAAATGAAGTCCCCTAAGCACAGTGAAAGAGATCCAACAGCTAACAGGCAGGATCGCGGCGTTAAACATATTCATCTCTAAAGCCATTGATAAATACTTCACCTTTTTTAAGGCAATTAAGAGAAATGAGAAGAATCAGTTGACCGAAGAGTATGAACAATCCTTTCAATAGCTAAAGACCTACCTCTCTGAACTAGTACACATAGTAGTTCTCGTGCAAGGAGAGGCATTGGTGGTATACCTAGGAGTCTAGGAACGGGTTATCAGCTTAGTCCTTGCCATAGAGGAGGAAGAGGTATAAGAACCAGTGTACTATACAAGCAGAACCCTCACCGAGCTAGAAACTCGATACTCTCCCCCTTAAAAATTTAATTTTTGCACTGATCACGACCAGAAGGAAGCTATGACTCTATTTCTAAGCACATACCATCATGGTGCAAACCAACCAGCCGCTGAAACAAATCCTGCACCAGCCCAACTTATCTGGCCAACTGGTTAGGTGGTCCATGAAGTTAAGTGAGTTCGACATTCAATACAAGCCCCGAATCATCATAAAAGGGCAAGCCCTGGCTGACTTTGTGGTCAAAAGCATATATAAGACAATCACGAGTGAAGAGATAAATCACCAAGTCCCCGGGGCAATTTCAAAAAAATGGTACTTTACATTGAGGAGGCGTCCAGCTTGTAGGGAAATGGAGCCGGGATCATCCTTATAAGCCTTGAGGGATATGAGATCAGATACACTATTTACTTCAGGTTCAAAGCTTCGAACAACAAAGCAGAAAATGAAACTCTCTTAGCCAGGTTAAGAGTGGCTCAGGCATTGGCCGCAAAAAAAGTACTTGTCAAGAGCGATTCCCAGCTGGTGGTGAATCAAGTCAATGGTGACTTTGAAGCAAGAGAAGGAAGAATGGCCACATATCTAGCAATAGTACGGAAGTTAACAGTCAGTTCAGAGAAATACGGATGGAGCTAATCTCAAGAAATGAGAACCATCAAGTGGATATCATCGCCCGTATGACGTCAACAGAAGATGCCCGTATGCCTCATATGGTATCTATGGAACTCTTGTCAAAACCTAGTACCTAAGAAGACAAACAGATTATGCATATCGAATCAGAGTCAAGCTGGATAAACCCTAACAAGAACTACATTTTGAGCGGGACAATTTCAGTCAATAAAAAAGAAGCCCAGAAAATTAAGTACCAGGCCGCCAGATGCTCAGTGATCGATGGGGTATTGTATCGAATGGGTTTCTCGCACCCCTATATGAGGTGCCTAGGCCTTATACCCAAAAAATTAAAAACAAAAGGTGGTTAAAAAAGGTAATAAACATTGAGTTATTTTTTATTCTTATTTTTTTACATTAATTTCTGTAATTTTTAAAAACTTTTTCTTTTTTGTCTTTGCGACCAAAACCTCTAAATTTGATCGAGGCTAACTCTTGGAAGCCTAGTTAGATGCTCTCTTCAAAAGACCATTATTTTCAAAAGGTTCACCGAAGCTTGAGCAGGGAGTTCAATCCAGAGACAAGCTCAAAAACAATGACCAATGGGCCAAATCCCAACAGAGACAAACGGCAAAGAACCGGCTCGGACTCGAAAGGATCTAATTGGCAAGCAAAAATACTTGTTTGGCCTTGCTGACCCGAACAACCACTGTCGATCAAGTACTGTCAACATATTCCAGAAGTTTTACTCTTAAGAATCCCACATCAACATCGAATCAATGAGGGAGGACCGTTTAAATTCTGACTTGAGCCATTTAAAATAAGCCTTACTTAAACCAAAACCATTAGCGGAGACAAACTCAATGAATATACTTAACACATCAGAGGAAAAATCTGACTTGCGACAGGAACGAGGTCAGAAACTTTGCAGAAAGATATTTGACGTATATCAGGAGCACAGCAGAGGGATATTTGGCGTATGTTAGAAAATCTGCACGAGGATATTTGACGTATGTCAGGGGCACAATATGGGAATATTTGGCGTGTGTCAAAAGTGTAATAAGGAATACTCAGCGCGAAATAGAAACACTATAGAGAAAAGCCTAAAAAGGTCCTTGAAAGGCCATTACTATAAAAAGGAAAGAGAGAAGACAATGAAGGGATAATGCAAAAATACTGAAAGAACAAAAATAAGAAAAAGGAAATGAGTTCTTCCCCCCATCCCCAGCATTATTCTTTTTCTTGTCTTATCAGATTTTCAAAGAGAGAACCTCTTTCTGACTTAAGCATCAAAGCGTCTTCACTGGAACCCACCCCAGCAAGACTTTTCTTTTGCAGGTTTTTCACAGCTCGCGACGAAGAAGAAACCCAAGCTTGTGCTAACCGCTCCTATCAAGACGAGGCCTAAGTTTAATTTCATGTCATAAACAAATCTAAAACTCATTAGCCCAATAAACTATTTCTTCAGATCAACAATTTCTTTTCAATAAGTGCTTGAAAATTTATCTTCGTTAGAGATAAATCCTAAAACATTTATCTTCATTAATTTTATTTTTCGCTAAAAAAAACTCTTGGCATTGAATATTTCTATTCAATAAGGAATGTTAAGGATTTTTCTTCAATAAGATTTTCAGGCATTTTTATTCATTCAAGATAAGTTGTCTTTTCATGAAGAGTGATTTCCCAAACATTAAATGAAGACAAATAATGACCAAAAAATTTCTCTTCATTTTATAAAGAACAATTTCTTAAATATTTGCTAAATATATTAACAACTTCTGTTCATATATTGAAGAAAATTAAATTTTGGACATATATTAGAAAAAAAATTAGTCTTTAACAAATGAAGACTTCAAGAGCTTAAATTATAGTCTAGTACTATCTAAACTCATTTCCTTGGCATAAGGGAAAGAGTTCAAGCTCTATGATTTTTAATATATGTTAAAAATATAGGATATTAAGACAATTAATTTTTATCAAATTTATAATTACTATTTATATTTTAAATTAATACGTTATATTCTATTTTCTTATTTAGATTAAACTTCAGCCTATATAAAGACTCATATGTAACTATTTCAACAAATAATATAACAGTAACAATCTAATCTTTACAATGTTCTTGTCTCTCTTTATTATTTTCGCTGCCTTTATCTTTTTTTTAAATATATTATAAGAATTATAAGATCTTTGGCCTCTCTTTTTTCTTTCGCAAAATATTTTTTTTTCTCAATTTGTCAGAATTTCATTGAATACTTTTTTTTGTCACTGTCCACTAGGTAACAGTACTGTTCACAAATTGAATTTTCACTAAAATTTCTATTTTTAGTCACAAATAATTTGAGTAAGTCTCATCAACTTTCATTTTGGCCAGAACAATCTGCATTTCCACAAATTGAACCGTTCTCGAGATATTATTCACATATAGCAAATTATTATTCAATTACCACCAATCATTATTTCGGCACTTGAATAGTCATTGTCCACACCAAACAATGCAGAACATGTCGAATGTTCCAACCCTACCAGAATTACTCTAATCTGATACCGACATAGTACACACTTGCCTCCCAAAGTTTCTACCACCATTCATAGATCTCGGCAATTTTTCAATATGTTATTGTACACCACCATACCAGGCTAATAAAATGATGTCATCCATCTCATGCTCACCAGATTTTGGCCATTCAATGTCCTTACATGCACATATACGCCTCTACACACCACTGCCCTTATTCTCTGTTTAACTTCGATCTGCTCTATTTTTCAATGGGTATCCCGTCATCGCCATTACATTCAACTCATCTCCACTGAATCTATCAATCTAAGGTTTTCGTTTGAAATTTTGGTGATTTGATTTGCAATAAAGGTCTCTTTGTAAAGTTTATAAAGTTTTATGGATAGTTTATAATTTATAAAAATATTGGAGTCATTTTATAATTTCAAGAATTTTGAGTTTTTTTACAATTTCAAATAAATTGATGGGTGAATCTCTTAATGCACTTATACTAGAAGCAGTTAATTTTTCTCTATCAATGCATTTGCACTCTTAGTGGTTGATCTTCACAAATAAATTGGTGGGTAAATCTTGTTGGGAGTTTATCATAGAGTGTGTGATTATACGAGTGTGTGCGTAATTTCAAAAATTACTATATGCGCAGCGGAAGCATGTTACAAAATACACCCATTTTAACAAATTCAACATATATCACATATATGCATAAGTATAACAATTATACAATTATGAACATGATGAACAACATATATCACATATATGAACAAGTATAACAATTATACAAATATAAACATGTTGAACAATATTGTATTATAACACATAATTTAAAATACTCACCTAATGAAGGTAGCTTTACAAAATCTTCAAGTTCTTCAATAATCCATGTGAAGAGCTCACCTTGAAGTATATGTTGAACAATTCTAGTCCATAACTTTTGGTGAGATTAAGGAGCTAGAATGGTAGCTTAGTGTTTAAAATTTTCAGCACTTGTATTCAAACTCTTTTGAATACAATTTTTGTTTCTTAAATGGAGATGATAAATATTTTCTATACAACTCTTGTATTAATTAAAAATCTTTAACATACAACTCTTGTATATTAATCTTAGAAACAATTTCTACATGATAATTATTTTGAACAACTCTTTGCAAAATAATTATCTTTTTCTCCATTTACATATCATTCATTTTTTTGCCATCCATTAAAGAAGGAGATGAAGAGAAGTTTGTTTATTTTTCAACACTTGAAAGAATAGAAACTCAAAGAACTCTCTCTTACCTCTCTTCCTTGCCATTGCCAAATTCTTCTCCCAAAATTGAATGAATGAATAAATTCAATTGTTTTGCCAAAATTCATTTTGTTTATTCAACACTTTGATTAAACAAAATAAACAAAATGAAGTGCTCCACCAATTTTATTATTGGTCTCCCATTTAGAATTAATTAAACCAACCACTAGAATAATGGCCACCAAAATTAATCTTTACCTAACAATTATAATTACTTTAATTATAATGGGTAATTAAATGGCCAACATCTAGGCCACTCATTGTATTAAAATACAATGCCATGATCTATATATATTATAACATTATCTAATAATATAATAATAATATATGATTTAATTATTCAAAACAATTTTGAATAATTACTTTTTACCTTACTAATTTTTACTACCATGGTTAAATGATAAAAAGGTAAAATTAAATCATGGAACAAATTTTGTCATTTGTCAATATTCTATTAATTAACAACCCTTGTTAATTAATTAAGTGATGTACTTAACAATTAAGTCTTGACAAATGTATAACTCGAGGGATCCCTAAACAATCGTTCTCTTTTGCTGAAATTTATTGGACCGAACTATTCAATCCAATCCGCTACCCCAGTGCACAACGAGTATACTTCATATTGTGAGACTCTCTAGGTCCACACCTAATTTGTCATATAGAGCTCCTCCATATGTCTGTGAACAATGTCCCACACACACGTTACGGATATTACAAATTAGCATGTTAGACTATACAAGTTGAGGTTATTACATATTCGTATAATCCTTCCATCGTTTATATCCTTGAAGAGCAGAGATATAGATCATCACCGTCAAATCTCTATTTGCTCAACTACGAACTTATCTCCAGATTTATATTTCATAAAATAATATCCATAAACACTTTTGTGATATTGTTTATTCCTCCGGAATATCTTTTCCGAGGTTTATGCTTGCGGCCACAAGACTTTCTGAAATACAATTTCAGAGCATTAGGATATACAACCCACTCATATGAGCTGATGGATCCCATATCTACGCACACCGAACTCCATGAGCATCGGACCATATTCAGCGACACCCAGCGGTCAGACCATGAAATGTTTCTGACATGTGTGGAACCAAAGCATGGTGGATCACTCATAAGCCCACCGTGGCGCTCAGGTCAAAGGACCACAAATACTACTCAACTCGGAAGACCTTCCATTGACGGCTTTATGAGATGTCTATTGGATGTCTTCGTGAGTCTGTTCAATATCCAGTCCTTACTGAATACCTGCATCTCTATACGAGCTTCCTACTAAGCTCATGGTTTGCTAAGACTAACCATCTGGACCATCCAGATATAGACATACACTAATCTATAATAATGGGTTTCACCGATAGACCCGCATCGATGAAATTAGATCAGGAACAATATGTTTGAGAACATACTTGCATAATGACATTTCTTAGCACCATCTGCAACTCATTGCAGCTATATCATTATTAATATATTCTCAGGTCATTGTCCCATTTCAGACAAGGCTCTAACTCATTAAATTTTGCTAACTCTTAGTACCACTAACTCTTAGTGTTTATAACTATTAGCGTTGCTAACTCTTAGTTCTGATCTAAACTCTTTTAGACTAAATCTGAACTCCTTCAGATCATACAATGTCTAAAACGTTACAAGCATCTTACCATTTAATAAAAAATAATATTAACGATTTTATTGGAAATAATAATTGTATAAATACAATCACTATATATTTATACATTATGGGATGGCACATAAGCACAAATCCCAACAATCTTTCAACACACTTACACTCGCAACAATTGATTTTTAATTTCTCTATCAATGGGTTTGCACTTACAATGATTAATCTTCACAACGCACTTATCACTCTAACAACAATTAAAACTTTTTGACAACTTTGTCTCTCATGCTTTTTTTCTTGTCTCTCTTTGACAATGATTGTTTCTTAAAACTCAATATTAATTTTATTTTCAAGCTCTAACTTCTATAATTTTGTGTATAAGGGAAGATGTCAAATATATAGAAAATTAAGGCAATCAATTCTTACCAATTCTTACCAATTTTACAATTATCATTTATATTTTAAATTAATATGTTATATTCTATTTTCTTATTTAAGTTAATCTTCAGTCTATATAAAAATTTATATGTAACAATTTTAACAAATAATATAATATAATAATAATGTAATTTTTAAAATTTTCTTATCTCTCTTTGTTATTTCTGTTACCTGTATCTCCTCTTTTTATCTTTTTTAATAATATAGATAAATGAAAACTTTCCAGTTACCCCTCACTTTGTTTTTGTTTTTTTAATCTAATGCTTTTTTACTCTCCCATTGGTTACCACTTTCTCTCCTGAAAATTGATCCATACTCTTGTGGGGAGATGTGATGAGGTATCAAAGAAAAGAGAAAAATGTCGATGCCCTCCAAACGTTTTTTTGTATATACCATTTTTCAAGTTAATCTTTTTAAAACTATTCATTACCTATTTTTAAAGGTTTTTATGGGAAAAATAGCACCAAAAGATAACTAGTTATCCCAAAAAGAGAGAACAATTATTCTTTTTAAAAAATCAGAAAAAAAATCCTATTTGTAAAACAAGATTTTTAAAAAAAAAACCTTAAAGGAGTAATGGTTACTTTTTAAAAAAATAAAAATAAAAAGAGCAAATAGTAGTTTTAAGATTCTATAAGATAACACCAATTACCATTGTGGTCTAGAAGTTAATGCTAACATTTTGATTATCGCGGTGTTAGATTCGAATTATGCTGAAGTTTCTCTAGTTATTAGAGAGGTGTTGAGTTTGAGTTAGATCAAAGTCTTTTCAAGAGAGTTATTTAATTTTCAATCATTTAATTATTTATTTTTCTTGTTTTTTCAAAGGTTATTATTTTTCTTTGGTGGCAGATTTTAATTTTTAATTTTTAATTTTTTGTCCTTTCAAAGATTATTTATTTTTCCTCCCGTGGACTTAAATTCTTAGATCAATAAAGAATTTTATTTCGACTTGTCTATAATTCTTTGATTGTAAATATTGTTAATTTTTCTTTAGTTGTGAATTTAAATATTTTATCTTTTATAAAAATTTATTTATTTTTCTCCAATAACGAATCTGAATTTTCAGATCAATAACAAAATTTATTTCAGACTTGTCCATAAATTTTCAATTGTAAGTATCAACTTTCTCTATGCTTAAAATAAATAAATAAATAAATAATCCTATGAACTAAACAAAGAGAAAACATCTAAGGGCATTATCAGATGGTTATTAAATTTTTGTGTCACGTTGCCACCTCCACAACCCTGAAAAAAATAAAAAATAAAAAATCTTTCAAGTCCCCTTGCATTTAAAAAAAAAAAGAATGACGATTCAGAGTTGCAAGTATCACAGAAAATATTTTTTAAAATTTTAATATTGAAGATAAAAATCTAACCATTGGTTTAATCGATCCATCACAATCCAACTTTTTTTTGGATCAACTAGCAATCGACACCTAAACTTGCCGACGAGATTACTTCTCTGATATTTTGATCAGATGGCTACATTGTCTCGGATTCGACTCGTAACTTTAAAAAAGTATTGATAAACAGATTGATTTGGACAAGTGAACAGTTCATTCACATGTTTTTGGATTATTTGTTCAAATTTTGGCTTCATTTACTTACCAAAATTAATAATTTAGTGAAAGAGTTTCCCATGCCATTGATTAAAGCACATATATTAGCATGATTAAATGACACTTTTGTTTTTGTTATACATATAATTTTTTTTTTTTATGTTATCTTCAGCAGAATAAAAGTTGGCCTGAAGTGACAACTATTTTACGTTTGTATTTTTCCGATACATACGGTTATTACCTTAATGTTATTGGACCCAATTCGATCATACAATTATCTAAATTACGTGCAATAAATTGATTCTTCTATCTTTATAGAATCAATCTTACAGAGTTTAGCCCCGTTTTTCATCGTTGTATAGATTTTTTTTCATTGTCGGGGCCAATTTTAACTTTAATCAAATACATTGACTTTGAAGACGATACTCCCAAATCCCACAAGACAAACTTAGAGCTTCAATCTTTCTGCACCCTATGAGAGATCCCAATTGAAGCTAGAAGTTTTCCGTAATGAAAAATTCCTGACAGAGATCCAGACTGCAGATACAAAATATCAACAAAGAGACAAGAAATAGAGACAAACATAGCAAAAGATACACACACATGGAGCTACGGAAATGGTATGATCAAGATATCGCTGCCCACAATGTCGCTTCACCTTAATTAGCTAGCGGCAGGCACGGTTAGGGTTGTATGTGCCGCCGCAATTTTCTGGCACTCTTGGGCGGTTTGGATCAGGAAGGCAGCTCTTATACGGCTTGTAGCGCCCACAACTCCCAGCTGCTTGATTCCGCTTGCCGGTTCCTGCAGTGAAAGCTTCTCCAGGGTCCAGAAGCATTCTGCTGTTATCTGAATCCATCAAGAACTCAAAGTCTGCGGCTTCGTCGGCGACGACGACACAGCCATTGATGGACCCATTGCAGCTGGAAGAAGAAGCCCCCCTACTGAGATTGATAGCGTTGAATGTTATTAACAGCAGTAGGGTTATTGTTGGTAGAAAGGAATATGTTCCAGTCCTCGAGCTGAATTCCATTTCTTAATGTATCTCAATCAACAAGCTCATGAGTTGAAATTTAATAGGTCGTATGGGGTCCTGTTACACTTTTTAATTAATAATTTGATCCCGTGAAGTGGTTAAAATATTGTAAATGATGTCAAGTCATGATACTGGAGAAATTTCACAGTTGATGAAATCTACAGAATTTCTCCGAAAAAAATAAAATTACAGGAGATTATTTATTTTTTGAAAGATACAGGAGATGTTTTAATCAACTTGTTGATGTAAATTCACCAAATTAAGAGACATAATTATATCTTCCCCCTCATGGACCAAACAACAATTATTTTGGAAGAACTTCACTTCAATAGTTGAAGTTACTAAAGACAACAAAATTACTAAGACAATAACAAAAAAAAGGGTACACACGAAGTTTAAGAAATCTGTAGCAGAGGGGCAGCTGGGCAAGAAGAAAATGAGATGGCGACTATCACGGACAAGCTCGGTTATAGTTAAAGTTATCCTTGTATACTGGATTTGGACAATTCTCAGGTGGCTTTTGAACGTTTTTGCCAGGAAAACAGGAAAGGTTTGGTACACCTCGACCGCAGTCGATAATTGGTTTATTAGGGATATGAAACTTGATGGTAACAGGTGGTAACGTAAGCAAGCTGCCATCGATCCACTCATCATCTTCATCTGCTATGATCAGGCATTCATGCATGGAGCCAACGCACGTTGAGGTGATGTTGACGGCAGTACCCGGGTTGTTCTCCAGCGAAGAAGTGGCTGCTCTACCACTGCTGATCAATGATATCATCATCATTAATGACACCAAGGTTGGCAGTGAGAAGAACCTTATCTTCAAAGACATAATAATTCCCACTTTTATTTTTCTTAAAAGAAAATAGTAATTCCTCTTGTGTTTTCTCAGGGTCGATGAAGTTCAACTTTATACTGATCTAACAAGGAACGAGGACAAATGACAATGGGACTTTGTGATAGGCTTAGGTTCCTTTCGTTGCGTGAGTGGCTCAAAATTGTTTTAACCAGCAACCATTTGAGTGGGGATGCTTACAAATATCTTATCGTGGGGCGGCTCAGCTTACCCCCATACACTTTCCTCATTAATGTTTATATTCGATTGTGAACAGCCTTTATCTATTATATTCACATCATAAAATTCTACTCTTCAAAGCATTTACCGAATGCAGATCTCAAGGTATGAGCTTATTTTTGTAGCCAAATCATTTTCGTTGAGTAGAATTTAAAATTAAAGCAGATAATGAAACATTTTGATAAAAGACTCTAAAATACTTTCTAAAACATTGCAAATTATCAAAAACCTGATAATTAGCATCAACCATACACTTTCCGCTCATTTATTTTTCGGTTTTAATCTCAAATAATTAAATTAGAAGAAATTTTTTAACCATTATACCCTGCTTTTTTTTCATTTCACTCTTTAACACTTATGTTCACCTTCAAAGTTCAAACACCCTCCCTAACACACTCACTTTCAATAACAAAATTATTTTCTGAAAAATTGAAATTGGATATTGAAGTTCCAATAAGTTACTGTCAAATGTGATGGGATATCTTTGTAATTGAAGTTAAGGTAAATACCCATCCCTCTTTAAGCAGATAAGACCAGCTCAAGATAAATGTATCCTTCATGGTAGACAAGTATTTAATTGAAATACCTCATAGCCTCAAAAATTTCAAGTTACACCTTGGGTAGATTTTCAACAAATATAAATAGGAATCACAAGTATGGTAGCTGTTCTTCGGCCCTGGATGGCAAGTCTGCGCTATCTCTAGATAAACGAGGGACCTTTAAAAAAAATGGCAAAAAATAGAACTCTAGCGAATCATTAACCCTTGCACTGCCTGTGAACTCTCTTCAGTTATCTTGTTAGCTTGAATGGCGCTGATGACATTTGCAATATTACCCTGGAAAATTTTTCAAATTACTTGATGGAAAACCACAAACTCCATTTGCAACAATTAACTAAGGTATTCAGGATGATGGAAGACCAAAAATAAAAGTACTGATTGTGGGAATTCTTACCTTCCAAGTCGCAAGCTTTGTTCTAAGGATTTGCCACTGGTATTGCCCAAAAACACGCTCAGTACAGCGGCTGAGCATAAAATGAAAATCACCACCAAGACAAGAATAGGAATTATCATAAATCCTTCAAGTACTGAAATAACGACTTAATAATAATTACGTATGTGCATGCGCATATGTATGACAAAAGAGAATAGAGGACAGAGAACAGCAAAGTTTACCTCACAATTACAACTTGGTTCATCTGGTCCATTTTGCAGTCAAATAACTTGGCAGTTATTGCCTTAACCACCCACTTTTCCACCTCATCATCACTGATCTGTAAAGAAGCTTGCATATTATTAAACAACAAAGAAAATACCACAGATCCAGAAAAAGGAATGTAAGCAAGTATACCTGTAGCGTATCCTTGATAAGGCCATATGGAACTTGACCAGATTCATTAGAGGCGAGATCCACCAATGACATCAATCTCATCTTCATTACACAGTCTTCATGAACAAGACCTAAAACATTACAAGAATCAGAAATTAAAATAATTTAAATTTAAAGACACCATGTCATCTCAATGGCCAATTAATAGAAAATGAGCAAGAGCAAGAATATTACCATAGCTTTTCAGTAAAGCAGAATTCGCAGCTTCAAATTCCAAGTAGGCTTCCAGCCTCTGAGTTAGAAAGATCTTCAGAAGCTGATATACCAATGCATATTTAGCATCCTTCTCCAATTGCACTATAGCAGGCATGTCCAACAAATCAGACTGCAATGAAACAAAACAAATTGGTTATAGAAAGCAAGCATAACTCAGGCTAAAAAAGGCAAACACTTACATGGAAACAATGAATATCTTCATGCAAACTACATACTAAAGAAACAGTGAATTATAAGTCTTAACATTAAAAAAGAAACACACAATATGCACTAAACATGGAAATAACAAAACAAACTGGATGCAAAATCCAATGAAGATGCTAATCAGTTCGTGATGATGAAGAAACAGAACCTAAACAGTAATCTATGACCATGAAAAATCAATATCAATGAATAATTTACAATCTCATACAATCTTTGAATTCCCTTAGATCCTAAGCAGTAATTTATGACCATGAACAAATCAATATAAATGGATTAATTACAGCCTTACACATCTTTGAACTCTCTGAGATCTTAAAATACCTGAAACATGTCGGGTGCCTTAACAAATTCTATAATTGTGTGCACAGCTTCGTCCTCGGCTTCATTCAAGGTATGAGCATCTTCACCAGAGAAAGTTGCTAAATACTTGGTCAGAAATTTGAAGGAATCCTTGGATGAGCTGGAATAACAAAAGAAATCATAGCAAAATTATATTCATATAGCTCATCAATGAAAATTAAAAATGACAAAATATAAAAGAAATTTAACATTTGAAAGTGAAAAAGCTCTTGTTCCATACCTTTTAGATTCCCTGAGTACATTGGCAATGCCAAGAAAAAGTTCTCTTTTATCCTTGATCTCAATATTCCACTCCTTTAAGAAGTTATCTATCTTTTTGAAAGAAGGTATTATATGTTCAGTCACTTTTCCATTCACTGCCAAATTGAGGGCTTTCATGTATACAAAGAACCGGCTGTATGGATTCTCCAGCAGATTGTACAGATTGAACAAGCTGGTCAAAAGAAACAGACAAACATAAGACAGAGCCATCAAATTATTACATGTAAAAATTGTTATCATGTCACATTACATCTTTAAGCGCAAGACAGGCTTGTCATTTGGCTGTTGAGTGATTTTCCCAGACAAAAGTTTCACCATCTCATGTACTTGATCTAAACTTTCAGGCTTTGTGACAAGATTGCAGATAACAGTGAAGATACACTCCAGATCTGGGAAAAAACAACACAAAAGGAATTTATGTAAAATAAAACCAGGATATACACTTATAGGAAGCAACAACACAAAAAAGAATATTTAACCAACCAGGGCATCTCACAGAAACCATATCTAAGTCCAAGCTGGCCAGACTTTGCAACATTATATAATAACAATATAGATTTTATCAACTCCAGAATTTCCATGATTACAGACGATGAAGCTGCCTTATTTTCTCCTCAACATATGCACCATTTTGAGATAATAGCTAATGAGCTCAAGCAAATAAAAATTGGATGCTTCAAAGGAACTGTTAGGAAAGTTTATAATCAACAAGGGATTACAACTGCAGGAAAATCTGCTATGTATTGCACATCCAAATGACACATTTTTTACTAAGAAAATAAGTAGTAAATCAGTGAGATAAGAGAGAATACAGGTTTGACAGAACAAGCTGTTCAGGCTAGACAAGCTACCTATAGACTCATAATTTAAATAATATTCCAATTAAATGGGCACAACTTGTCATTAAACATATGTAACTGTAGTTCAGTGATTGATCTGCCAAGAGAATAAGCAATGTGCTCAAGCTTAAACAATAAAAATCAAGCAATCCTGTTCACAAACAGATTCTTTTAGAGCCAAAAAAAAACTACCAATTAACATTATCAAGAATACACAATAGAAACTAAAAAAGAAATCCTACTGGAATAAGCAGAATCCAAAAGTTTGCAGTTCAATTGCTAAGAGCATCACACAGGGCCCCTCTCAAGCATAGTCCATGTGCCGCTTCTGAAAATGCAGTTAGACAAACCACAAAACTATATGCTCTTCTTATTGCCAAATAAACACATTGAAGTATTTTCTGCACTCTTACTTAAACAAATTTTGCAAAGAAAAATAATACAGCAGAGCATAACTCAAGCTATTGCTTCTAAATCAGACTTAAGTTAAGTGAAAGCTCACAAAAGATAGTTCTTAAGCAAAATATTCACTAAAATAATCCATATTTTTGCTAGATATGTATTTTATCACACAAAATAGAAACTAATACCTTTGTCGGGGACCTTTGAGAACATCAAGTCAGCTGAAGTGAGCATTAGAGAAGCCAAATCTAACCACCTTCCCATCACCATGGTTTCCTGTGCTTCCAAACAAAGCCTACTAACTTGTTCTTCTGCAGCCTGAGACATCAGAGACACACAGAGCTCACTTAATTACAACACCTATACCATCACAACTCAGAACCAATTTAACCATTCTGAAAATCAGCAAAAATCTCCAATTTCTTCAATATTAAAAAGTATTGCCTTTTCTTAAGCCTCAGTTGTGTTTACAATGAAAGTTGAGTTTCTCATACTGATTCACCATCGCACAAAACACATCAGTTGAGATGCAAATTCACTGGATCAACAAAATAAAAAATTGAACCAAACAGATCGTTTACTAGTTCCCCTGAATATGAATTTAAAAATCCGTTTCAAAAAGAAAAGAGTTCTATCCAGAAGTTCCATCCTTTATGACAATTACTTCCTATCAATTCCGTATCTTCTCATCAACCAAAACGAAACGCTAAAAGAAATAATAATAAATTAATACGAAAAAGAAAATTCACAATATACCAATAAAAAAAACCATCTTTAATCAAACAAATCGATCCACATTATTTCAAATTTAGCAGATCTTCACTAAAATTCCAAATAAATACATTCAAAAGAATCAATTTCTAAGCTCTTGTGCCAGAACAAAAGGATTAGACAACTTCGCATACACACGTGTCAGTAAACTAGAACGTGCGGATGTATTATCAGTAACTTTACCTCGGGACCGGCGTCGGCCCAGGCGAGCTCGGAGGTGAAGCGGACGACGCCGAGAGCGGGATCCTCTTCGGAGGTGGGCACAACGGTCGTCATTGTGTGCGGTTGACGGGAGACTCTCTGCGACGGCGACTTTGAACGACAGCGTTTCCTTGTTCTGGCAGCCGAGCAGAGAGAGTGAGAAAGACGAAAACAGACGATGAGTGAATGGCAAAACCCTAATTACAAGTTCTGTGTCGTTTTATCTAATATCGTAGACGGTAATAACTGTCTATAATGTTTTTTTTAATTATTTTTCTGTTTCTATGGTGTCGTGTCTTCTCGTTTAGGAAAAACAAAAATAGATATTATATTTTTAAATATTATTTTAAATTTTTTTATCATATATATTAAATAATACTCAAATAATTATAGAGTAATAAAATATTTTTAAATTTATTCTATCTTATTTTGTGTACCGTTATTATTAGAGAAAATTAAATTACATGAATTTAAAATAATTATTTATTGGAACCTAAATTAAGTTTCCAAATCTTAATTATGTAAACCTTAGGCACCACCGAACAAGTTTTAATAATCATTTTTTTATGGGTTTGGTTTATTCATATTCTATTTGAACTCAGTTATTGGATTTAAGAGAATGTATTCAAATTCAGATTGTTTTTATTTTGATTTATTTATATTTTATTTAGACTATAAACTATTTTCATTTTTTTATTTTTTTATCTTAATTTAGGGTAGAGGGTGTTCGAGTTAGGATTGTTTTGACTTAAAAAATAAATTATTCAAATTTTAACATTAATTAAAAATATAAACAAAATTACTTTAATACTAAAATCAGATATATAGTTAGATAAGCATATTTTGACCCTTTCTTTTTTACTATTGGATTAATAAACTTCAAATTTTGGAGATACTTTGATATATGAATTAATAAATATTACAGATTACATATTAGATGTATAATCTTAACCATTTTGCAAAAAATAAAATAAAATTATTACATAAATATAATTTTTAAATGTAAATCATACCCCTCTATAATAAAAAAGATATAAAATTGAAATGAATATAATTGATAAATATTTTCCAATTCTAAATAAAATTTAAACTTATTAGATAACACTTTGAAACACACCCTTAAACATAAGAATAAAAATTTAGGTTTTTCTACCAATAAAGTTTTATTTGAATAAATACCAACTCATGCATTATAATTACTAAAAAAAAATAAAGAATATAATAATAAAAAGAAAATAATAAATAATTAAATTATATAAACTCTTTTATACTCTCCGACATGATTTAATAAATTAGTTAAATTATTACTACATTATCTATTTTATTTCGTTATATTATCCCTCCAATCATATTAAGTTATGTTAAATAATATAAATAAATTTGTATCATTAAATTGTCCTAGCGAAAAGAAATAAATTCAAATGTTAATTTCATGGGAAATAATTTCCAGTTCATTCAATAACCAAACAATAGCTAATATGCAATCACATAAATCATCATGCTCACATCCTGCCACCACAAAAATCATTCTAAGAATTAATGCATTAAGCACTTTGCAATTTTGCATTACTGATGAAACCAATAGCCAAATATGTCACAATGAACAATTACAACAAATCCCATCAAGGACAACACAATACATTGCACAAAGATGAAGTCCAATTTTCCAACACAGAGATCATTGGTTAACATTTTTCTAGACTATGAACAAAATGTGCCATTGCTGAGTGAATGATGCGACCCGTGCATTCTTACGAACCCAAGACTCAGTTCCCGCCACCACCAAAGAGGTAACCCAAGGAAGACCCACCACCCGGTGCAGCGTGAACTTTGGTTGATGGCCGATCCTGCATCCAAGTATACAAACCATTAACATTCTGTTATAACAACGGAACATATTTGAGAAATCAAACTGATTAACCGAGGGTTCGACATATGAAGTAACGTTGAGCATAATCTATAGAGTGGAGAATTGTGATTGCACATGATGGTAATTCTGTGAGAGAGAAATGGGGGGTTTGTTGAATGCTTTTGCCTTTGATTAAGAAGGATAATAAATAATGCTGGAAAGTCTAGGTACCATTGCTGGGAAAAACAGTTGCATTTCTTCACGGATATAACTAATATTACCATTGATCTTTGTTTCAAAGCTGAACTTGAAGAAAAAGGTTGAATGGTAGATAGAGCAATGATGGAAAAAACTTTTTCTCCGCATTTGGGCCTTCGAAGCACAAGTTATAGTTCAATCAAGTTGTTATCTTGGGCAAGTCTAGCTGTATCTTCCAAGTTACAGACAGCCATACCAAAATGGACGAGAGGAAAAGAGGTCCAAATAGAAGATTCCATGAACATTAACAACTGATACAGTCAGCAGAAAACAAAGTATTCAACATACTTTAGATCTTTCATATGAATATCACCCCATTCATTTTTGTAAACCTCAATAGACTAATATTCTTATACTGAGTTCCTGGAAGCAATTAAAGTAATTCAGCGGGATTACTCTCTCTAATTACTTGTTAAATCATGCCTTCACAACTAGATTTCCGAATTGGATGTTACTTGACAAAAATTCTACTTTAAACTTGAGTCAAAATTTAGCTTTAAATTTATTCCGGTAATTCTCCTTTTGTATGGTTCTTTGCGGTGTGTTTTTCCTCTAGTATACTTCATCATCAGTTCACTGGCGCATAAGTTCTGCCTCTTTGGGGTCTTTCAATTGATTTTTTATGTCAAAAGAAAAAGGGTGGTGAAGTTAGAAATTCTGATTTGCCTTTCCACATATCTTCTCTTTGTGGAAAATATACTGTTTTCAGGACCAATTAACTAGTCTGCATTCATTTCAGTCAAATTTTGGAACACTAGATCTTTGGAAATAACTCAAGTAGGATCATACCGTGATAAAGTTGCCACAGTTCTGCCCATCTGCTCGGTAGTAATTGTTGGTTAGATTTCCAGGAATGCCTGCCGGAGTCTGCTTATCAATTGGTTGTGACGCAAAAGTGGGCTTTTCATGAGGAACCTCATTTGCATTCTGTCTCTGGTTCTTTGGAGCTTGGATATTGGTAGCACTCTCTCCACCTCCAAAAAGGTAACCCAAAGAACTCTGTCCTCCACCAGCACTAACTCCACGACCCATTCTTATAACTTCTATTTTCTATAAATAAAGCCTAAAACTGCACATAATTTCAATGACAGGAGATGGCAACATCAAAAATTTTATCCATGATGAGAAAAAGAGAATACACAAAGCTATTATTGACAATAAATAAAAACCAATGAAATGCACGAGGAAAACTAAATTGGAAACCAAGCATTAATCTCAGGCAATGAGGCAAGCCAGCTAATTGGCTGTTGTATTAACTGCTAAGCATTATAATTCCATCACTCCACATGAGCAAGAATTAGGTAGTGAAATTTATTGCCAAATCTAAAGGGTCAAGACATATTGCTACCTCACTTCTTTGAGCCAAAAATGCTTTATGATTGATGAACAAATTGATACCATTCCGTTTGAAACATTTAGAAAAATTATGACAATAAATACCTAGCTCATTTGATATGCACAGAAATTTGATTGATTCAAGCGCATGGACAGCATTCAAACGATATCCAAAAGCAACAATTGTTAACAATTAATGTCAATATCAATGGCAAGAGTATAACAAATCAATCTGATCACCAACATTACTATCTACTTACAGAGCCAAATAAACAACAATGATAGCAATATATTTAGTCATCTAAATACAAGAAATCTGCATAAAATCTTCTACATCGTCTTCTTCAACAATAACAAATCCACGATTAACATTAACCAAAGTTATGTAAAACCAATCTGCAAGAAGACAATTCATAATAATATTATTTAAAACAAATGCAACCTCTCTGCATTATCTCAAATTCGCCAATCACCTTCACTCGCTACCTCTTTTTTTCTCAGTTTACAACTGAAAAAGCTTGACTAAAATCGAACATATTAATATGTCATATACTTGAAACTGTAAAATTCAAAAAAGAAAATAAAACCCAGAACCCAAAAACATCATATCAGCCACAAAACGCATAAAGCAGAACAGAAAATCAACAAAATCATACAATGAATATGAAAATCTGAAGCAGATAAACAAACTTAAGTCGCTTTCATTAAATGGGTTGCTTACCTTTTCGTTCAAGAGCTTAAATTGGAGCAACGTTACAGAAAAAATGATACCAAGTTGTAAGAAAGCAACGCATACATATAGGAGAGAGGGAAATTGATAAAATTAAAAACAAAAAATAATTAAGAATTGTTTTTTTTTTAATTTTTTGGTTAATGACTGTGTCAACGTCTGAGCTGGCATTTTGTTTTTGTTAAGCGGTCGGCAGTTGATGATGTGATGTCATGCACCAAGTCATGGGATCCACGTGCTGTTATTGTGGATATGTTATCATCATTAGCTGCTGTGCCGGCCAATAGGAGCTATGGAACTGATTCTCTATCACACATTTGACAGTTGGCTTTATCAAATATAGATAATAAATTTAAAATTAAAATTAAAATCAGAAAGTGAAACCTTTGACATGACACTTGTTGCTTATTTCAACCTAAAATTTGTATACCTTTTAACTTAGATTACGATCATCTAAAATCAATAAAGACTAATTTAGTTGTTTATATTAAATGAATAATATTGTAATTAATTAATTAATATGTGAATTATAATAGTTTAAAATTTGAGATATAGTATTTGAAGCTTACAACTATTTAATTAAATTTAAGAATTTTTTTTTTGTGTAAGAATAATTTTGTCATTTTTGTATAAAATTAAAATTCTCTATCTTTAATAAAAGTAACGATCCTTAATTATAAAATGATCATCAAGTAAGAGATTATGTTTAGGCGAATTTTAATGAGTCAATATATGTAGCATCTCGTTAATTCTTTAATTAAATATATCAATAGTCATTTAATGTATTATTAATAATTTTATCAATAATATTATTTTGCCGACAAAAAAAAAACACAGAAATTTTTTAAAAAAAGAATCACCACCGACAGCTAAGAAAATGATTCTATTAAAGTAGCCAAACATATTATTACCTATTAATCTTGTATCCAGATCTACACTTTCAGTAAATGTCAATAAAACACTTTTTAAATAACATATAATGTTACACTAAAAATATGCAACATTTTATTTATAATTTTTATTTTATCTTAATTAACTATAACAGGATTATAGTTAATTGATGTTGTGTTATTAATATGATTTCTGGTGAGAAATTTTCACTCAATAACACAAATTTTCTTTTTAAAAAAAAATGTTATTTTCTTCACTCATTGTCCTATAGAGTTTGCTCACATTTTCCCATTTTAAAGTGATTGCTTAAAAGCAGTTTCTGGTCTGGAAAGCAGCTCTCTTTAGGTCTCCTGTGTTGCTTTTAATTGGAAGGAAAGAGTAGTTGAAGAGAATGGACATGCCTTTCAAATGAATTGGATGTTCCTTGTGATAGAAATCTTGTGAAAGCAGAAATGAAAAATCGTTTTCATACAACATTTATTGCCTTAACCAAACAAAACTACCTCATTTATGAGTTTGAATGAGAAGTAGTGCCCCGCACTTCACTTCACTTCTCTTCTATTTTTATTTCTTCTGATCTCATTTGAGTGCAGAAGTTGAGGGAATTGGTTGAGGAGATGAACTACTTACAAAGCAACTTGAGCTGACAAAAAAAAAGGTTAAATTTTGTGGGCAAGTGCATGAATTGTAAATGTCTTAGAACCACCACGCCTACTTTCTTTCTTCTGCAGCAAAGGTTCATCTACTTTGATGAAAAGCTAAGCAAAAGGGCATTCCTGGTTTTTCAGGTAAATGCCAATCACAAGATATTTGAATGCAAAACAATAAGGTTAATACATTCTTGCCTTTGGCAAATGGACTGAAGTTCATTGGTCACCTGGAAATATTGCTGCACATACAAATACCAGCATCGCAGGCGATGCAATAATTACACTAGCAGCATAAACACCCACTGAGGTCTTAGAAATATTACCTCAGATGTGCTCTATATGAAGTACCTTAAATGTAAAACTTCACTATCATTAATAAGAAGATCTCTTACAAGAGAAAAAAATAAGAGACAACAAAATATATTAACAAATTTCATATCCTGAAACAAGATTTCAACGATTTTCTTCAGAATCTAGCACTTGAGAAGCCATTTTGATGGGCATGTGGATGTACAAGATCAATGACAACCCTGTACGGCATTTGTTATTGTGTCAATGGAGCTTGAGGGAGGAAGTTCTAAACGCCACTAGGATACCAGTCTTTCAACTTGAAGGGAGCTTTGAGATCTCTACTAATAGCTTGTGCAGGGCTTGAGGCTTTGAGAAAAAGGGAGAGTGATCGGCGCCTTTTAGCCGAAACACCTTTTCTGGGGGACTTGAGTTTATCATGCTCTGTTGAACTGAGATAGGTATTGCATTATCTTCTGGGGCTTCTATATAAAACCGCCTCACAGACCCATACTTCATGTCAGAAAGAGAGAGCTTCTCCAAAACTGGTGCAAAGGGGATTGGTCTCATTGAAACAGATGCTAATGCAATATCCTGGGCCATATAAAGGATAGAAGAAATAGCAACAGTAAGAAGAGGAGAAAGACAGAAAGACTCATAAAGACAAAAGTACACACAATGTGGGGAGAGTGATGCAAGGTGTAACAAACTGAGTATTTCACCTGCGCATGTGAGAATGCCTCAAGGGCCAAAAACAGCTGCATGTTTATACCCCATATAAATTTACAAATGGCCAGCCAATGGCATCACAAACTATTCAAGTAATGATTTCTTTCGACATTAACGTCAACCAAATAGCAGAGTATATACAAATGCTACAATTATCCTTCTAAGAAACTAAGTCCCTTAGAAATCAACAAGCAAAATTCTTAATTAGCTCCTTAAAGTTTCTGAATAATTACACACCCCGGTCTTATATAATAACCAAATTTACGTATTTCCAAAATCATTTAAATGTGAGATCGATCGTACTTTCTGGTTGTCCCAAGGACCCAAGATCCGAATGGATAGATATCCTTGAGTTATTGTGGGAAAAAGGGCACAACCAAGATGGTGGTTTGCATCTCTTATCAATCATCTTACACAGAATAAACAAGTTGCAAATCATGTTATTCAGCATCGCAAAAACTCTGGATGATTTCCTAGGAGGAAAAGCTATCTTATGCTAGTAAGTGCAAGAGTAAGACAATCATATTTATGCACTTAAGAGCATGTATTCTGTTTCTTATTAACAATTTCTTTCAAACATACCTTAGCAGGACTTTGGTTAAATAACAAGTCCTTCAACAATGACTTATCCAGATCAATAGCAGTTGGAGGCTGATTATTCCCATTTGCATACAAAAATATCTGAGCCTGTCGCATCATATCATCTGCACCTGCCTGCAATGATTTTTAGCATTAGTCTCAAGAATTAGGAAATCATAAACATGATTATTCTGAAATGTTAAAGGCTACCATATGGCAAAAAGTGTTATATGATTCAGGGATTTCTTATATATATATATATATAAATAGAAGGGGACACTAGATACTTTGTCAAGAAACTGAGATGAGGTCAACATTAGCATGTTCCGTCACTAGAGCAAAGGCTACAGAGCCAGAAAGCTGCCAATACAAATTACACATGAAAGAGAAGCGATACATATATAAAATGATTCATAAATTTTGTTATCAGGTTAGTGTCCTTCAAGAAACATTGAAAAATGCAAGTTCTATAGCAAACTAAGAATCGTTGTATTGAAATAATGGATTGAATCTTTAAAAAAAAAAAATGATAATGGATTGAAAGGAAAACCTGCAGGGAGAACATATCAAGAGTACTGTGTCCATTAGTTAACATTGCTGCAGCAATATAAACAGCCTTAGAGATTTTAAAAGGAAACAACTCCATTGCGTATGATATACATGCACCGCCAAAATCATGTCCCACCAAGATCACCTGCATAATTTCAGAAATGGAAACAGAGAAAGGAAAAAAATTAATTTTTTTAAGGAAAATATGTTTCGCTAGCTCATGTACAATTGTAGATATGAATAGCAGTAGCTCCAAATAGAAATCAATAGATGCAAGGTTGAAAGAGCAATTGACTTGTCATGCTAAGGCAACAATTAGTCATCACCAATCTTCACTTTCCTTGTTAAAAAAATACAACTGTGACTCATATTTATGATTTGATACTCTTTGGATGGAACAGTGCTAGACACACATATTAGTATTTTAAATATAGTAACAAAAATCCATATATGTCAGTATTTCAATTATAACCACCATTTTCAAAGGCTTCTATAATACAAATGGTCAATATTAAACTCTCATATAAGAGTGTAAGAGACCTTGACACTTAACAACCAAACAACAAGTATAACATCATATGAGATTAAAAATCTTAATTAGATCTGCTGATCTCTAGTGACAAGAGGAGTATGGCAGATCAAATCTCCGTCAGCAAAAGCAGAGTTGAAAAGAATTCCATGGCAGAACCATACAAACATCCCGCGTTACTGTTCAGCAATGAAATTCAAAAATGATGGGCAAGTGAAGAATTTCATAGCTGATTATACCAATTATTAGCAGTGCAACAAGTTCTCACGGTAACTTCTGGTCGTCTTAGAGCAAAATCTTCATAACTTGTTAAACAGCAAGTAGAAAAAGACGCAGATATGCAAGAAAGAGAGAAATTAAATTATATAAGAAAGAACCTTCTCGCCGTCGGTGAGATTTTCAAGAATATCAGTGAGTGGCTTCACATATTGTGAGAGGCTGGTGATGCCATTCGTGTCAAATGAATGAATTCCAGCACCAGTTAAGTCTACAGCAGTAACTTTGAAGCCACCTTCTTCTAGAAGTGCTATAGTTTTATACCAACACCAAGCACCAAAGCCGCCTCCATGTACAAGGACAAAATGGTTGGTTTCAAGATCATCGAGCTTTACATCCTGTCAAGGAGGAAAACAGTCGGGAACCATTAGGGATTTAGCAACTACATGAATTAAACAAACTATGTATCTCAAGCCAACACATATTCTCGCCACGATCAATAATTTCAAAAATTGTTGTTCAATTTCCACCTTGGAGCAGGAGGTTATTGGCACAAACTGTTTTCTTAACAAGACAATTAAGACTAACACATTTTAACCAAAATTGTTCCTCATCCATCATTTGCCACCAGGAAAATAATTGAGCTTATATGGTTTGACCAAATCACAGAACATTTAAAGCCGAAGGTGGCCGGAATTTTATACTATATTGGTCAATTCACTTCATAACATATAAGAGAAAGACCAACTAAAAATCCCAAAACCAGTTATCACTTTTAGCAAACTTGTAACAGATAATTTTATTAAAAAACAAAACATCAAGAATTGCATTTCAAATTTGCCATATTTAGTAATCTCTAATCAATCAAATATAGGCAAGTAGTAATATAATTAAACAAACTCAAAAAGCTAATGTTAGCCCCCCAAACAACCAATATTTTCCCAAAACAAAACTCAACTTCCTGATGTACCAAATGATCAATAATAAAAATTCTTTAAACCCACTCAAAAATTAAAAAAAAAAAAATTCTTATCACACAACAAAGACCAATTCCGTTAATTCATCAAAAAAAAAAAAAACTAATACAAACCCGGTTAACAAGCTGGTGAGGCTGCAAAAGCGGGTCGGTAAGCGACCGAGCGCGAGAACTGGAGCTACGGGGCAACTGAGTCTTCTTCGAGCCGGTAGAACTATTCGGATATCTAAGTGAAGCAGACCGATCAAAGGGCAAGCCGCCGCCACCATTCTGCTGCTGATGCTGACGAAACAAGATTGCAGCCGCCAGGGCCTGCTCTTGTATCAAAGCATCATCAAACTGCTCTTTCCTTGAACCTGATCGGACCCTGCTCCACCTGTTACTATTGTTACTCACTGGACCCGGGTTCGGCAACCTCTTAACGGGTCTCTGCTTCTTCTTCACAGGAGTTTTGGAGGCTAAGCAAGTGCAAAGATTGCCCATTTTCTGCTTGTGCACATCAAAACGAAAATAACAATAAAAAGAAGCAAAGTTTGTGTTAAGTATATATAAAAAAGGGAGGGGGGGTGTTCAGAATTCAGGTGAAGGGATGGAATGGATGGTGGCTATGGGTGAATCGTGAATGAAGGGGAAAGGTGAGAGCTTTTAGTGAGTGAAGGTTTTGGTTTTTACTTTTTTCTTTTGGTTGAATATTATTTTATTTTTAATGTAAATCCGAAATAGTTTCTATAGTATTTATGTAAATTGCTGTTCTGTTATAATTTATTCTGGTTTTGGTCAAACGAATTGTTATAGAAGGAGAGTTTTCGGGGACTTTGAAGTTTCGTTTCATCTCATCTCAACCTCGGTGTCTTTCACATTTTAGTTTTAAATTTCTAATAAGAGATTGACACGTGGACGAAATTGCCTACCATTCCCACGTCAAAATTTAACAACATTTACTTAAAATTGATGGGTGGGTATTCTACACGTGTAATTGCACAAATTTCAATTTTGTGTTTCTTTTAAAAGCTCGTTTCCTTCTTATTAAAAACTAGAATTGGGTAAAGACTTCATAGCGCATCCTTTCAGAGTTCCATTTTTTCTTCTTCAAATAAAAAAAATTTAAATAGATAATATTATATTTTTTTATTTTTTTATTTTAAATAATATGTCAAATAATTATTTAATAATAAAAATGTATAAAATTTAAAATTATTTATTATATTATTTTATAATTACTTGATATATGATTTAATATAAAAAAGTTTGAAATATTATTTAAAAAATGTAATATTATTTGTGTAGTTATTACTATTAGAGAAAGAAGATGAATGACAATTAACATAGATTTTTAATTTTAATATTATAATTCTTTTCTCATTTAGAGAATTGTAAAATTGAAAGTATGTTTTTTTTTTCTTCCTTAAACCTAAATTTCTATCCAAATATAAATATCTAAGTTTCTATTTAAACATAAAGATCATATGTTTATGTTCACTTAATAGTAGTGTTTTAACGCTTTCAATATATATATAATAGTGTTCTCACTCTATGTATTACAATACCAAATAGACTTTTTCATTTTAAATATTTATTGTGAGAAGGGATTTATATTCAAACTATAAAATCCTTTTTAATTATTTGATTTTATGAGTATTTATTTTTTATATAATAGGAGTAATGTTACACATTTTTTATATTATCTTAAATTTTTTCTTTCAAATTGATATGTCAATAATTATTAAATAAAGAAATAATATAATAATAACACTTTTTTACTACTCAGTGTTTAATTAGCATATCATTTTATATATATCATTGTATTATTTAATAATTATTTGATACATTATTTAAAATAAAAAATTTTAAATAATTTTAAAAAAATATAATATTATTCTTTTAAAAAAAAATAGAACTAACTTTAGTACGATTACTTTGACAACCTTAACAAACTGTGAATAAGATATCAATAATACAAGGCTCTTCAATCCCTAGATAGGAGATAGGGACCTCATATACATAACCCCTACAATTTGTCTAGAAATTTCCTATATGGCTACATCAATCCATCCAAATCATAAACTAAAGTTAGTTTTACACTCATTTCCAAGAAGAATACTTATGGTGTTAGTGTGTTACTTGCCATCAAAATCAAAAAGAGCATTTATTTCATAAGTTGTATTGCCAACTTCAAGCTATCGACTTCAAGAATGAGACTCATATTGGCATCTTCGGCCGGCATTTACTCAAAAGTATACTTGGGTTTTCGATAGTTGTTTTATGTTGATTAATACAAATTCAGCTTTGTTTTTTCTTCTTTTGATAAAAAGAGAAGTGTGCCATGAATAGGGCATCTTTTCTTTGTTGTAGGTGAATAGGCTTTTTCGAGTGCAATATTATATTAAAAAAAAGTATGCATATGATTCAACGTTAGAAGCATATATCAATTTAGAATATTTAATCATTGGGGGGAAAGGGTTCACATCTCTTTCTTTTATTTTTCTTTATTTTACAATGAATTTTCAAATTTTTATTTTATTTTTTTTAATGTTCTCGTGGGCAAACACACAAGTCTTTGGCCTTCCATTAATCATTTCGTTTGGTATGACACTTTTTTTTTTTTTCATATTTACCACATTAACTCAAATTAAGTCAATCATGGATTTGGAAAGGAAACAATAAAAGAAGCAAAGTTTTTAGTGAACCGTGAATGAAGGGATGGAACGAGTCTTTGGCATAATAAGCAAGTCTAACTCCGAAAAATGGATTTGGGTTGGTAATTTTAAAGCATTTAAAGGTCTATTTTGCTTAACATTAAAAAAAAGTCACCTTTGAACAAAATTTTCTTATATAAATCTTACCGTACAAATTTTAAATTTCAACAAATTACAATAATTATTAATATCTATAATTTTTTTTAAAATAATTACAATAACTTCCAATGCCAACAATCAACAATTATCTCAAAATAAAAATATTTTGATCTCTGTTAAGATTTGAATCTTAAAAGTACACAAATTTTATCATTAAAGCAAATATTTAGTCGACATATTTAAATATTAGAAAGTCACATTTAAATATTAGAAATTAAAGCAAATATTTAGGTGACATATTTAAATATTAGAAAGTCACATTTAACTATTAGAAAGTTCCAATTTGACAACTAACAATGTAGAAAGATATGAATGAAGTTATTAACTTTTTTAGACTTCTTTTAAGTCATAGAAAGACTTGTTTATTGCCACGAAACTCCTAGACAAGTATGAAGGCAGAAAGCAAGAATATCATAATTACAACCTTTTAAACTTCCTACTCATTCATTGACCAAAAACCAATTGATAAAAATGACGGCTTTCATAAAATTATTTTGCCCCTCATCATTCAAATAACCATGATATGTAACTTTTTGCAAGCAAATTATATAAGATAGTTTTAACATCATATTACATAACCACTTGATTCGAATACTAGTATTTTGACTAGTTATTAACTAATAATGTAAATCAAATAAAAGGTGCAATGATAAAAAGTGAAAGTGAGCAAGTTGCATGTAAATTAAGGCATTGCGAAACCCAATATCACCCAACCAATTTTCCACCTTTTGTTAAAGCACGAGGACAATTTTATAGTGAAAAGATATTGTTTGAGACATTAATAATAACGATGGTGGTTTAATGAAACAATTTACTAGAAAATATTTCAATTGTTTGGTAGCAAATCCTAAATGTAATCCGATCTTCAACTATGTTGGTACCACAAAACAAGCATATATGTCTGAATCCATTTTGCCCATGAATTAACCTCATTGATTTGGTCATCTCTTTTATCTTGTGAAGGGGGAGGAATCAACGAAATGGAAAGAAATTATAGGCTTATAATGTTTAATTCGCTTCGATTTAATGGTAGGTGTATAATGATCAACAATATTAATATTGCTAGGTCGTTAGGGGTCCCAAAACCAAATCGTCCGGATGATCGAGATCCAACAAAAAAGCTGATTTTGGGTCCTGAAAATTGAGATGTTCCTTTAAATTTTCTTGACTTTTTCGGCCTCTTAATAGGCCAAGTCATCATGGGTGTTAGAAGGGAAGTAGTGGTTACAACTTAGTAAGTTTCAACTTTAATGCCTACCCAATTTGCATGCTTGCCTCAAGTTGAAGGTCACTCACTGCTAACTCCAACTATTTTCCCCCAAGACAATTAATTAAACATCTCTCTTTCACCTTTCCCTTTCTTGAGCTCCACCATTAGAATGACTACACTGAATTATTTAACTTCCGTAACCCCAATCATAAGTATAAATATAATAGAATTCATTCAATCATATTCTAATAATCTATATCAAGTTATAATTAAGTATCCAAAAATGCGTATTTAAGATCTAGATATAACTGCCCTCAAATCATGCATTTAATTAAGTTAATATTTTAAATCTTTGTATCATACATAGGTCACATCCAAATTATTTGAGTTTATATGTTTGGATTAATGATCAGAACAAATATTTATTCTATAACAGAATCATTATTGATCGAGCTCGTATGATTATTTTTCGACCTCTATTCTTGACTAGCTATCGCTGGCATTTTTGGACAAATCTTATTTGTAGCAGTTGATCAAAGCCAGAAATTAAATATGTGAAGAACATGAATATATTAATATGGACTAAGTATCATAAACATATTATATTTATATATATAATACATATATATATATACCCGATCGGGAAGATCGAACATATAAGTTGACAACAAAGATTCATTTAGGACCACTTTCCTCCTGCAAATCCCAAGAGGCTTTGCAAATTACAAAGCATGTGGGTTTCCTCATATTAATACAAAGTTCATGTATAGATACAGATAGAGCTTGCTAGCTTAGCTTTTATAGGTAAAATTAACGAGCGTGAGGGTTATATAATCATGACATGCATGATGTGCACATGATCCTAGTGATCTTCCTGCAAAGTAACACGTGGCATGATCGATCTTTCTTTGGCATGCATGCCCTGCCTTTAGAAGATAAAAAATTGACCACATGAGAGGGTTTTGATTCCGGGCCTTTCAATTCCATTGTTGTATTATTTAGCTATATATCGTACTAGGGTTACTGTTTATAAGCCTCAAATTAATTTTTTGCTGACTTAAGACGTAAAATTTGGAAGCTTTTATGCTTATGATATAAGTTTTATGTTTCAGGGAGTAGGGTTTTTACATTTTCGAGCTTGTGAAAACTCGGTTTCATAATAATGCGTGTAAATATAGTAGTCAAGGTTTTTACTGTTGTATGAATGGTTAAGGCCATCATTACATCAAAGTACAGCTTATAAAGCTGCAGCTTTGTTGCTTTGAATATCGATACATCTTCATCAATGGTCCAAAGATCTATGCAATCGAATATGATGAAGAATCAAGCCGGTTGAAAGTTAATTTGGACCACTTCTCGTTTCAATTGAATTCCATCAAGGAGTAATGATAATTTGTCATGGTTCTCAAGAATCAGTGGAGAAGCACTGGAATTAATGGCTTCAACTTTAAAGCTTCTCTAAGTACTACAATCATAATTAGAAATCTTTTTTTAAAAGGTAAATTTTTGCAGAAGCATTTTACAAGCCACTTGCAGACCTGCCCAAAGTGCTTTTGGTGGCAAATGGGTTTACTCCTTTTTCCTTCCTTGAAATTTGGATCGTTTTGGTTGGTGTTGCTTTATCATTTATATTGGGAATCATGCATTGTTGTGGTAATATCTTTAATGGTCTCAAGATGAATATATGCTTGACCTAGTTTTGAGCATTTTCTTTTTCATATTATGGATCCCTTTTATCATCTTGTTACTTTCCCTATCCTACATGAAATTGATGGGTCTACCCTTTTCTCAACCATGGGGTATTGGTAAATTTTTAAGTCAGAGATTTCGAGTTTCAAGTCTATTTATATTATAAATCTAACAAACCAAATTTCGAATCCAATGTCAGGTGATTCATCTTGTAAGTTCAAGTGTCAAATCTAACGTACGTGGTATCACTAACTTCCATAATTATATATATATATATATATATATATATATGATGTAGAAAATCATAACTTAACTCAAACTTTATATGGCATTTAGTTTAACTTATTTAATTTGTTGGGGCCAGGGGGTTTATAAGGCAACCTATTAGGTAAAATAAATTCAAGTATCAATATTTTAATGTTAATGTGAAAAAATTATCTCATTTAATAATTCACCATTCCAACGTTTGTTGGTGGTGGTTAAATATTGATTCTTCTGTTTATCAATGAATTTATTTATATTTCAATTATTATGAGAAAATTAACTCATTTAATAATTTTTATTGAACGAAATATTTATCAGTGTTGGCCTAACACCAACTCTTTTATTCAACAATGTATCCATTTATATTTTGATTATTAAAATCTAACTCTAATACTACTTGTTGAGAGAATTTTAGTATTTATAAAACAAGATTTAAGATTCAAGTATTCAATTCAAAAAATTAACTTAATGGTGAAGTGACTATCCTATTATAAACTCAAATATCAACAATTTTTAGCTGATGTAAGAGAATCAACCCATTCAACATAATTTTACTCGTTTTAATTTATTTAATAAGTAAAACTTTTTTGTTTTAAATTGGTGATATATATATTTTTGGCTCTGATACTACTTGTTGAAAGAATCTTAAAGTTTATAAAATAAGATTTAGGATTTAAGTACTCAATCTAAAAAAACTAATTTAGTGGTGGAGTGACTATCCTATTATAAACTCAAATATCAACAATTTTCAGTTGATGTAAGAGAACCAACTCATTCAACATAATTTTACTCGTTTTAATTTATTTAATAAGTAATACTTTTTGTTTTGAATTGGTGATATATATATTTTTTGTTGACAAGTTTAAGAATAAGTAAACTATTATTGTAAATAAACTAATTGTAAAGTTTACTAAAAACAAACTAATCATTTACAATTTTTATATTTATTATTAATAATATTTTCGTAGATTCAAAACGTAAACTAAAGTAAATTGTCTAGTATTGCTAACCTACTGCATCATTTTCACACGAAAATCATTGAAAAAACAAATTGGTAACATAATATTGTCGCCCTTAGTGGCTTTTTAAAAGTCTATTGATATTATTTTTTAAGTTTTATATACACCTTTATAACCCATTTGAAAGATCAAAATCGCTTGATGAGTGTGATTTTTAACGTCATTTGATTCATGTTAGAGCTTAATTAGAACAACATAATTAATTTTTCTCCTTTCATTGATCACCAAAAATCAGGCTCTCAATTTTGTTTCTTATGTATATAATCAAAAGAGAGGGATGTTCAATGAATATATGAGCACAAAAATTCTTACATATGTAATGTAATCAAAAGAGAGGTATGTTTAACGAATAATGAATATTTGGGCACATTTTAACGTTGATCTTATTTTTGGTCTAATTGGGCCGAACAATCCAGCCCACCACGTGGCCCTTTTTGAATCAGCTAATGACGAGCCCATTTTAGACCTAAATAGTAAATACTAATCCGATATGATCTACTTATTTTCTGAATTAAATATTTTGTAGGTGATTTGGAATTGGAAAGAGTCAATTCATCTACTTTTGACTCGCACGATTAAATACTAAACGGGATAATAACATCTAGGTCCCCAAATTTTTATATTTTCTCAAATAAAGACATAGTTTGTTCGTGATTTCGTTGAATAACCGAATTATTACAATTTTGAGTCATTAAATGAGGAACCTATTTGATACAAACGAAAAAACTATGTCATTATTTGAGAAACAATAAAATTCAGGTAAACTGGATGTTATTATCTCAAAACTAAGGTTTGGAGGAACGAACAAACAGACGTCGGCTTTTACGCTTACGAGGAAACTTACCCAGTTACCCGTTCCAACTTCCAATCCGGTGCGTTTCCGTGTAGAAAGAAAAGAGAGAGAACAAAGAAAACAAAACAAAAGCATTCGAAAAAGTCAAAAGCTCTGGTTCGATTGTCGTCCGTTCTGTCTTTGTATCTGTACTTGCTTTACTTCCTCGTACTTTCTGCTCCTTCCTCTTTTGTCTTTCTAATAATTCTGTCAAACTCAAAATTTTGTTTTTGTTTACGTTGTGTTCATGTAAATTGTAATTGTAATGCACGTTCTTGAGACAAAGTACAAACATAACTACGCTGTTTCTTTTTTCTTTGTAATAAAAATGTTATTTTTAGATTCTGGTTTTACTGATTGAACATTTTGAGTTTCAGAATTTTCGTTTGGAGTTGGACCCAGAAGAGAACAAATTATAAAGCTAGTTTTACGCTGTTTTGTGAATGATACAGCGGCTTAGCTTTATTTTCTACCTTTGTTGAGGTTAGTTTTTCTATTTCTTTTCAAGACTTTGCCAATATGTTGTTTATTTTTATTTTATTTTATTTTAATTTTCTGTTTTAAGTTTGTTGTTTAGTGTTTCTCATCAATCAAACAGGGATTGGTAGCTGGTTCTTGCAAGGTTTCATTGTGTTGTATGGTTATGATTGTAACATTATTCGTCTTGGGTTGTTGATTTTTTCTATTTTGTCTGATTTTTAATGTTTGAATGGAGTGATGTTTATGCATTCTCTGTATTCTTTTTTTATGCAATGGCTTAAATTGATCTGGTGAAGAGTTATTATAACATCGATTTTATAGTTGCCAATTTCCTTTTGGAAATTAATTTTTAGGAATGGAAATAGAACCTACTCAGCTAGCTGCACTAAAAATGTCCAATTAATTAACAAACTTCCATTATTTTCCTAAATAGAGCAGTTTCTATACAATAAGAGTGGAAGGCTGAATTTTTTAATAGGGTTGCATTTGCTCTTTAGGTGTTGAGGTACTCAAGGTTAGGATGTGATAATCTAGTATAATTATATGTTGTTAAAACTGGTCTTTAATACTAATATTAGGCTTTCACCTAAAAGTTTAAGTTTTTAAGTTGAGTGATAAACTAATATAGTATGAGAGTTAAAGTTTTGAGTTCGAGCCCTTATGTCTTTATTTTTAGTTTGATTTATCCCTAATTTAGTCACTAAGGATCTACTAGGTCTCAAACCTTAAAATCGGATTCACGTTTTAAGTAAAGAGAATTGTTAAAACTTGTCTTTAATATTAATATTGAGCTTTCAAATAAAGGCTTAAACTTTTGAGTTGAGTGGTAAACTAATATATGTCAATAAACAAAATTATAACCATTTGGATTTTGAATGAGATAATTCAGTTTCTTAATAAAGTTAGTGTTGTTGAAAAGAGTAGCATGATACTTTTTAATGATCTAGAGGTAAATGCATGATTGATTCAATACTGCATCCTCCATTTGTTAAAATTCTAAAGACAAACATGGAAGTAGCTGACAGCAGTGTATTTGGGGCTGAAAATGAAAACAGGATGGAGAAGGATAACCAGCTGAAAAGTATTCCAGCAAATGAACTTCAAGAGGATGTCGGACAGACTAACATGGACCAAACGAAGAACACGTCGACTCTAAGCCTACCAGATGAAAAAAATAGTGAAGAAAACATTATCTCATCAGAGACAGGCGAAACTGAAGATGCCACCCTTGCTGTTACCATCAAACAGTACCTTTCTACACTTTCTCTTTCCCCACAGTTAGGTGCACATATTAGTCTGTCAAGGAAAAAACTTCTTGTTCTTGATCTGAATGGGCTGCTTGCGGATATAGTTTCTTCTCCTCCAAAGGATTCTAAAGCAGATATAAAAATTGCAAGACGTGCAGGTGAGAATTTGGACTGAAGCATCATTTAAAATCAATTTAGTTAGTCATCAATGATCAGGCTGCTCAATGTAATTGCCTTCTGCTTTTACTATTTCAGTTTTTAGGAGACCCTTTTGCCTTGATTTTCTGAAGTTCTGCTTTGAGAGATTTGAAGTGGCTGTTTGGTCCTCAAGAAACAAGTATTCTACTACCTCAGTTATTTTTATCTCTAATTTCATCAACTTTCATTGAAGTTGACTTGTGTTTTCCCCACACAAATTTCTCGAGAGAAACACCAGAGCTTGTTTTTCTTTTAACTTTTAACAGTCTTAAATCTACATCTGACTTATAGTTCTGTTGAAGCTGATTGCAACGCTTATTAGTTTCTACAGGAAAAATGTGGAAATTCTCGAAAGAAACACAGAGCTTGTTTTCTTTTAACTCTTTAACAGTCTTAAATCTTACATCTGCCGTCTAGTTCTGTTGAAGCTGATTGCAAGGCATAATTAATTTTTTATAGGAAAAATGTGGAAAGAGTGGTTGATTTTTTGTTCGGAGATATGAAGAACCAGTTGCTATTTTGTTGGGTAGGTATCTGACCATTTTGCACAGAAGCAAAATCAAATTGGTGAAGTACATTTTAGAGCAACCGTAAATTCTGCATGATATAAGGGCTTTTAAGGGAAAATTATTTGACTCATTTCACGCATTATATTTCTTTAACATATCTGCACACGACCAGGCAGGAGACACTCTACCTACTGATGCTACTTATGCATTCGTAGGTTCTGTTGTATTTTGTCTGAATTCACTTAAAGTAGCTCTTAGAATAATCTTCTTTCTTCTAATTATATATTTCCATGCTTGATGAACATTCAGGATCAATCCCACTGCACTGCTACAAGTTTCAATACTCTTGAAAACAAGCACAAGGCCTTGGTTTTTAAAGAATTGAAGAAAATTTGGGAAATAAATGACCCTAATTTCCCTTGGAAGAAAGGAGATTATAATGAATCAAACACGTTGTTGTTGGATGATTCACCTTACAAAGCATTGCTTAATCCTGTGAGTTTATTGAACTCTTGTTTTCCTTTCTTTTAGTCCATTCATATTTAATTCTGATGTGATTTTGAATTAATGCCATAATTCTTGTTACCTATTTGTGTTAACTTTTACCTGATAGCCACACACAGCAATCTTCCCTTATTCATACAAATTTGAAGATACGAGTGACAATTCATTAGGTAAGATGTCACTTACTTGACATGCTATTCTTCTATTTTGTAGAATGCAGCAAAATGTGGTCACCTTAAAATTATTCTGTAACTACTATTTTCAGCCTTATGATTGCACAAGGGTGGACAATTCCTCAATCTGATAACATAATTAGTTAAGAAAGTAGAACTTGCGAGTTAGTAGTATACAAAAGTTATGTTTTTCTTTTCCTGTTTTGGAATCAGATTGAGTATGTTTAACAATTTTGATGTTTTGCAAGTGTATGACTTCAATTATTTAGCTGATGTGAGTTGAGGCAAATGATCAAAAACTAAATACGATTATTAGTTGGTGCAAGACATCGCAAATGATTGAATACTGAATATGATGCAGGTGCTGGAGGTGATCTCAGAGTTTATTTGGAAAAATTGGCTGAAGCTGAAGGTGTACAGAAGTTTGTAGCGCAATATCCATATGGTCAAAGCACTATTACCAGTGGACACAAATCTTGGGAGTTTTACCGCCGAGCCATGAAAGCTTTATCTATATCGCCAGCTGCAATTTGATGTGAATCTCAGAGCTTGGGTAGGATCTACTCAGCTGAACATAATTTTAAGCTTAAGCTGCTTATTAAAGGGAACATGTAACAGGTTGTAATGGACGGACAGAGATAGTAGATACATCTATTCATCTATCCCTAGAATTGCCATTTTATGCATGACCTGTGGTGTATTCTTTCATACCATAACTGCTTGTATGTGTTATATATTGACAAAGCTCCAGCTGTGTTTTTGGGAAGATGGTAGATGAGGGTGACTTGTAGAGGGGTCACATCCGTTAGCAAATTACCATATTTATATAAGAATTAGGGCAAAGTCATTTAGATTCTTGTACAAGTTCCCATGGATGGTGAGCAAGCAATAATGGTGAAAGATATATCTAATAAACTTTTTGCTGACATAACAATAGGGTTTATTCTTTTTATCTTGGGAAATTTTAAAAAATAGTAAAATTTGAGGGAGTTTTTAACTTTTTTAGCCACCATTTTAAGTTTTTAATTTGTTTAAATAAATAAATTACTTTTGAACAAATATATCTTTTTACTGTTTATACAGTACCCGCTACAATATACAATATTTTTGTCACAGTTATTAATTAAATTAAAATTAAATATTTTTTATTTATTAAAATTATATTTATTTTATATTAGTTATTTATTTATTTTAATTATATTACTATAAAATTTACATGAATAATATAATTATTTAATGTAGTTAAATTAAACTAAATAAATACAATAAATAAAAATAATTTCATAAATAAATATAAATTTAATGGTATTTTTTATTAAAATTATATTTATTAATAATTAAATAAAATAAATAAAATTTAAATAAATATAATTAATTATGTATGAATAATAAAAAAATTAAATAAATATAATGGTCACAAAGGCTATCTTCGCCAACAAAGGTCGAGATCAACAAAAGTCATATTGATCATTGCATCTCAAGGCCATCTCGGGCCCAAGATGACCACCATCACATCTCGAGGCCATCTCGAGGTCATCTTAAGCCCGAGATGCGATGACCGAGAATCACCATTACATTTCGGAGCCATCTCGGCTACGCATCTCGAGCCCGAAATGCTTTATTGATCTCGATCTTTATTGGTGGAGATGACCTTTGTGACCACTATATTTATTTAATTTTTTTTTATTCATAAATAAATAAATAAATTTATTTATATTTTATTTACTTTTTATTTACTTATTAATAAATATAATTCTAATAAAAAATACAATTAAGTTTGTATTTATTTATGAAAATTATTTTTATTTATTGTATTTATTTAGTTTAATTTAACTATATGAAATAATTATATTATTTATGTAAATTTTATAGTAATATGATTAAAATAAATAAACAAATAATATAAAAAAAATATAATTTTAATAAATAAAAAATATTTAATTTTAATTTAATTAATAACTATAGCAAAAATACTGTACACTATAATGGATATTGTATAAATAATAAAAGAGTAAATTTATCCAAAAATAATTTATTTAGTTAAATAGATTAAAAACTTAAAATAATGATTAAAAACGATTAAAACACCCATAATTTTACTATTTCTAAAAATTTCCCTATTTATTTTTTTGTATGCACAATGTGTTATCTGCTAATGAAGTTGGCTGCCATCTTGAATGTTTGTTAAAGTGAACATTTGTTCAAATTTTAGTTTCACTTTTCATACTCTAGGCAGCTTCAATCACTTGATGCATTTGCCCAAGCCCATGTGTCCACTCAACAATTGCAACCACAGTATTGCATTTGGCCCATATCAGTAGGGGCTGTGACCTCAGCCTATAAAGTTGACATCCAATTCTCACTCTCACTCTCACTCTCACTCTCTTGTCCTTTTTTGTTAGGCTGATAGTTGATGCAATTAATGCAAACTTTTACTACAAGGTGATATCAATCAGAGAATAGAGCGAACAAGCCTATCATTTGAACAATTGCAACCATCATTTTATTCAGAAAATTTACAAGAAAATTTTGTAAATGAAGATGTTGACTACTTGCAGCTTGTTGGTTTAGTTTCATTGGATTCTAAACTAATTGTACTCTTTGAATGACGGGTTCCTGCATTTATGAGGAGCCGAAAACTTTGATTATTGTTACTATGGAAGAAGACATATGACAAGGAATCGATGAATGATTGCAATTGCTTTTTTTTTTCAGACTGTGGCCAAACCTAAGATAAGATATGACAAAACTGCTGACTACAGTTTCTGCAGAACTCGTGACTTTATCGGCTTTGCTTATCATGTTCTGTTCCTCATAATTTTCTTTCCTCCGCACAGAGATTTGGTATTGACTCTAACAATTTTAGGACCCAGTTCCCATTCCCACTTGAAATCTACTCCTCACAAAATTCTTTTAACATAAAGGTCACTTTTCAATTTCAATACGCCCATCCAATAACATCATACTATATTGGATGAATGTGCAGAGATAATGACGTGACAAGCCCATCTACACATTCGTTACCATCAAAGTAGAAAGAGACATCAGACGCTATGCAATCATAAATTTCAAGGGTACATTGAACTAATCAAAAAGACTGGTGGTAGCTTCATATTATGACCGTAAAGATCTTCATCAGAGATCTCTAAGGTGTGTTCTGCAGATTAATAATGTTAATTTTCCCAGAAAGAGGATGGAACTTTTCTTAGTTACCAAATACAGTTGACGGTATCCTCAGTATGATCAACAGTGCATGTGCTGAGATAATATTAAGATTCTAATAATGAACTGGCACCTTGATTGCCTGATTTGCTCTTGATGACTTTATGTGATAGTCAATCTTGTAAAAGGAGCGGTATTTTATTATATTCAAGCTACTTGCATCAGAAGCACTTATTTTAGTAATTACAAGTGCTTCTTAGTACACGTGACACTGATTATTTCTCTTATTTTAGTACTGATTTTATGGCTTCGCTTGTGATAGCTTCATTCCATTGGCAAGTCCTCGAGCTTCCAAATGTGAGTGCTAGTTGTTTTAGGGGTGTGTTAGGTAACTCTTGCCATGTTCCCATCTTCACTTGTGGCCATGTTCTTCCTTGAATTAGCAAAAACAACCTAGAAACTCTTGCTCATTTAACGTGCTTGTTCTTGAATAAGGAAGAATTAGATAAATAGATGCTTTTCAACTTCACTTAAAATAATTATTTCTTGCATACCAAGCTTAGATCTATGAGATTTCAAAGCTAAGGCTATCACTCTCATGTGAAATGAAAATAAAAGAAACGAAAGAAAAATAAAAGAGGATAAGATGGAATCTTGACTTACCCTACATAATTGACATTTGAATGTATATATTCTCTTAACATGTATGAAAGCATGATCCCTTGTTTAGTGGTCACACAAACTTGGGTGACTTTTATGAAACACCTTAGAATGTGAATAGGAACCTGCCTTTGGCTTTCACCATATATCTAGTTGATGTTGCATGGAGGTTATGTACCACTTTTATTTAACTATTTGATATGATATAATCATATCATCATATGAGTACTGATATCATACATATAACTGGTAATATGTTATTAGTTTGATGTTTAATATTATACCGATCAAGGTTCCATTATCATTCATCATGTTTTCAGTTACATATAATAGGATTTGGGCCCTGATTTTATTGTGGGATTCACTTTCTTGAGTATATACAATGTGTTCTTGTTTGACTTACAAAACCCCACAAATTAAATGATCAAACTGAGATGGTGATTTGGTGGGGGGACATCATGTGGCAGTCATGGTGAGATAATGGGCAAATGCATTCCTGGAACCTAGTTAAGGAAGAAGAAGAAGAAGAAGAGGAGGATGATCAATCAATTTGGTCCCTGCCCAGTGAAGCTAAGGCATCCCTCATGTGATATTCTCACTTTCTGCATGTGATTATGCTCCCTTTTTCAAATATCCTTTTCAATTTCAACTATCTCCGTCATCATCAACCCACTCTAATTAACATCGCATGTGTCACTTAAATGCCTCTCTATTATTCTTACTATTATTTATTATTATTAAGAATATTATCATAAATACTTTTGATGTTTGACTTAATTACAACAATACTTAAAAATTTAAAAACTTAACTTTTATACTCAATTTTGCGTTAAAATAGGCACTAATGTTCGAACGTTACTTTTTTACCGTGATAGTTAATGTGTTTAAAGATAAAATTATTAATTTACTTACATATTAAATTAAAACAACACATGTCAAATTAGATTTGACATGTGTACTATATGTAAATTACTATACGAATTTAAATATTTAAATAAAGTAATGTTATAAAATAATATTAATAAAATTAAAAAAAAAAATAGCTGGCCATTTAAGTTGCTTGTTCCAACGACCAAATGATTTGACATGTGTAGCATATGTAAATTATTATACGAATTTAAATATTTAAATAAAATAATGTTATAAAATAATAATAATAAAATTTTAAAAAAACAAATAGCTGGCCATTTAGGCTGCTTGTTCTAACGACCAAATGGCTGCTTGAAATAGCGGCCTTATAAGTGCTTGTTGTAGTAGCCTTATGTCTGCCTAAACCAAGATGGCCAAATAGTTGTTTGAACCAAGTGGCTAAATGGTCGTTTGAATTTTTTATTATTATTATTATTTTTTTATTATATTTAAAACTCAAAACATAAAAATTTGTGTAAGTCAACTTCGTTAAACGTATAAAGGACAAAATGATTATTTAATATTGATTGACTGATAATCTATTTAATTTAATGAAATATTCATAACGTTTGAGTATTAGTGTCTATTTTGATAAAAATATTAAGTACAAGCGTTAACTTTTTAAATTTGTGAGTATTGTTATAATTAAACTACACCTTAAAAATATTAATGATAATATTTATTATTATTATTATTATTATTATATGCTGATGATGATATCCCATCGTGTATTTTAGAATTGGACCGGAAGTCCATGCAAAGCAAAATAATTAAATTGAAGTGGGATTTTCCTTTGGGTTCACTCTTTCCAATTTCCTTTATTTTTAACATTTTACATCATTTTTCAATGGATACGGTAGCATCTAATAATTTAAATCGTCACTATAAGTCGATTTCATTCCTTTTTTTTTTTTTTAATTTAAGATTTTCCGACCAAAGAATATTATATCAGATTTGGGGCATTTACTCTATACGTTTGGATAATGATGCAACGGCATTTTAAAGCTTGTGTCACTTGATCGTATTCTATATATTTCAAATGATAATTAATAAACCCTTCTACGTACGTTGATAATTAATCTTTTAACCTTGGTCTAATGACTCTAATCTCCAATTATTTAAGTATCTTGCAGCCCGTCGTAGTTCATAAACTAGGTATTACATAATAGATGTCAATTAAATCAATAATATCTTTTGAATAGTATAAAAGGTTAGAAATTCAAAATTCACTCGTGCGTAAAAAATTATTTTTATTAAAATTATTAAAATTTAATAATTTAAAATTAAGTTTGAGTTTGATTTTGAATTGGAGACCAATAAAAATTTGACACGAAGACATATACATGTTATATATGTGAAAGAGACAAAAGCAAAAAGTCGGAAAGGAGGAGGGGCGTAGAACACGTGAGGAGGCCTTTTTTCTAGGCCTTGGCGCCGTGGAGTCCACTTTCAAGAAAATTCTGTTTTAAGTTGTGTTGATTTATTTGAGTCGATTTTAAGTTTCTTATATATGTGGACTCTTATTCTAACAAAAAAAATATAATTTTTATTAATGTTTTGAAGTCTATATAAATAATTTTAAATCAATTAGATTAAATGTACATCTACATGCATCAATAAGAGAGAATAAAGAGTTGAAGCAGCTCTAAGGAGTTAAGTGCGCGAGAAAGTGTCATAGGAGCGCTCAAGTGCTGAATATGCAAAAGAGTACTAATAGACTATTTGGAGAACTCGTCTGTTATTGTATTCTTTAGTAATATCTTATTTAAGATCTTTATGATCTTGAGATTTTTGTGATTTGAAATTTTTTTATAAAAAAAATCAAATATGGATGAAGTCTATTATGTGTTTGAATATTTGCTATTCTTATTTTTATTTGTGGACGAAACTTTTTACTTGCACTTAAGGTTATAAGGTGTTGAATATTAACCTAAAAGGTATTAAGGCATGTAAAAATTTCAACAAGTAGTATTAGAATTAACGTTGTAATTGATACCTAAGTAGTATCAAATTTAAGAGCAAAGCTACTACCTAACAAAAATAGTTTAAAATATTTAATGCTTGAATTTCATTCAAATTATTTTTTTTAAGAAAACATTTAATTCCTATTTAATATAATTAAAAAAAACCATATAGAAATTATTGGTATGCATGTATTAAATATTTTCATCTTTAGTAGAAAAGTTTTTGCTAATATTTATCATTTAATTATCTCTCTCCCTCTCTCTTTATATGCCAATAATCCCGTCTTCTTTGTATTCATTATAAGACTTTAATTTCTAATTTTTTTTTAATAAATTTAAGGCAAATTTTACTACTATCTCAATAAAAATGAATAATTATCAATTTCATACACGCTAAGTTCTTTGTGGAAGAAATAGAAAACTATATTTATTTTAAATCAAATGATTATTTTACATCTCTGAGTGATATTATAAAAATGGCTACATTTGTTTTGCTTAATTTATAAAAGCAAATCTTCATTGCAAAATTTTTAGATCCCAGTAATCTTGCAATAGATATGGTAAACGAATCTCTCCAATGTTCTTACAATATATAGGATAATAGTATATTGAACCACAATTTTGCTTAAATGTAAAAATTTAATGGGATTATTTATTCTTGAATGAGATTTATGAGGCATCATGTAGGGGTGGATAAAATTTGATTTTGGTTCGTTTGGTTTTTTAGTTTTTTATAAAAAAATTGGTATATTTTAAGTGTATTTTTTTATTTTAAATTGAATTGAATCACAAATTTAATTGAAACCTGATTGGTTCTAAATAAATAGAACCGAGTAAGAATCGAACTCTAAACCAAATCGATGTCCACCCCTAATGTTCATTATTATTATAAAAACCCTAGCTACACATAAATAAGCAAATCAATCTGTAGATGAAATAATTTGAGGGACCATAAATAGAGAATATATATACGTATATAAATAAGAAAAAAAAAGCAGGTTGGAGAATGTTCTCTCTCTCTCGGTGGAATTTTACAAAGATAATATAATGTTAAATACATTCTCCAAAATTAGCAATATATGAATACTCTCTTAGTATGGTAATTTTTTAAAAAAAATTATGCCAATGAATTAGATGCACTTTTCAAATAATTGTACTTTGTTTTAATTTATGAATACTAAACAAGTAAATGAGTTCGTTTTAAGATGTGGTTTTGAATCTCTTTTGAAGCTTTTTTTTTTGTCTTTAATTGCCAAAACATTTCTCAGAATTTGCTAAAAATTATTTTTGTTTTTCTTTAAATTATATAGTAAATAAATAACAACTAAGTTCCTTCTAACCTTAATGTGAGTAAAATTTAAATGTTAGTTTGTGGTTTTACAATGAATAAATAAGAGTTGAAGGGAATAAGAAACAATATTTTAGAGGATAAACGACAACTTAAGTGTTACAACAATATTTTAGAGGAAAAAGAAAGGGAATAAGAAACGCTAATTAACACTTTGCGTACAATATTGCTTTATGATAGGCTACTATTTCATGTAATATATGTGTATGTATATATATATATATATATATATATATATATATATATATATATATATATATATATATAGGCAATATGTTTTTAGAATTGGGGTAACTGTCAATCTTTTTCTTCTCTAGTATTTTAGGGTGTTCTTTCTTCTTCTTCTTGAGTCTTCTGTGTTTGAGAGAGTGAGATAATGAATTAGGGTTTGGTATAATACATGGTTTGTAATCTTTCTTTCAATCTTATAAACGTTTTATTATAGTGCAGAAAGAGTTCCATTAGGGAAACTCAAAATAGATATAAGCCTAATTTGGCTGAATCGCTATAATATTTTTCTTCTCATTATTATGTTTATTTGATTTGAGTATTTTATATTATGAATCTTAGGTTAGCCTTAAGGTAACAGTGGTATCAGAGTCCTAGGGTTGATTAAATTTTTTTATTAAAATTTCTTAAGTAAAGATTCAATTTGGAAAAACCACAAATAAGGGATTCTTGAAAATTGATTTGGAAAAACATTAATTAGGGTTTCAATTTGGGAAAACACTTTCTAGGGTTTTGATTTGGGGAAACACGAGTTAGGATTTCTTTGTTTAAAAAAATTAATTTTCAAAAACACAAATTAGAGTTTCTTGGTTCAAGAATCAATTTAGAAAAATAATAATTAGGGCTCATAACAATGGGTTCCACTCAATTTGAGATGAAAAATTTAGATAGAAAAAAAGATTTTTAACTATGGCAAAAGAAAATGAGAGCTCTTCATTTTAGCAAAAGGTTTCAAAAGCTCTACTTGATTCTAAAAAAATGCCAAAAATGATTAAAGAATAAATCTTGGAGATGAATAACACGACCTTTAGTACTATTATTCTTTAACTAATTAACAATGTTCTTAAACAAGTTATCAAGGAAATGACGGTCTCTGGATTGTGGGTAAAACTTTAAAATCTCTATATATCTAAGTCTTTATTTAGTAAAATTTTTTTGAAAAAAAAGACTTTTTGATATTAAAATATATCATAATAAAGGCTTGAAAGAAAACTTGGATGATTTTAATAGAATTTGTATTGACCTAGCCCATATTGGTGAAGAAACTGTTAGGGTTGTGCCTACGTGCCATCCCAGTTTTGTATGAATATTTGATATCTATACAGAATATATTTTGTTATATCGCTAATTATCTTTTAATTATATGGTTTAATACTTGTTACGCTATAGACTTTGTCATATCTGAAGGAGTTCGGATATGGTCTAAAGGAGTTTAGACTGGTGCTAAGAGTTAGCAAATATTCTAAGAGTTAGCAAATATTCTAAGAGTTGGAACATTGTCTGTAACGAGACAAAGACCTCAGAACATGCTAATAAGGATATAGTTGCAAGAGTTGCAATGGGTTGCTAAGATGTGTCATTATGCAAGCACGTTCTCAAATACATAGTTCCTGGGTATGGCCTGATGCTCATGGAGTCCGGTGCGTGCAGATATGGAATCCATCAGCTCTCATAAGGAGTGATATATCTCGGTACTCCAAGATAGTATCTCAGAAAAGTCTTATGGCCGTAAGTAGTTAACCCGGAAAGGTGTTTCCATGGGTTAAACAATATGGCAAAGAGTTTTGCTCATATTGTTCAATTGAGATACCATTCTGGAGATAGGTTATGGATGAGCATATAGGGATTTGACAGTGTGAATCTATGTCCCCGTACATCCAATATATATATGATGGAAGGATTATACGTATGCGTTGTAACCTCAACTTGTATGGTTCAACGCGTCGATTTGTGATATTCGTGATGTGTGCGTGGGGCATGGCTCACGGACTTATGAAATAGTTTCATTTGACGAATCAGGTGTGGACCTAGAGAGTCCCGTAATATAGAGTGTAGTCGTTGTGCACTGGGGCAGAGTACTGCATTAAATGATTTAATCCAGTAATATCCAATGTAACCACGGAAATGCGTACGTATCTGTATTTAAGTGTTAAATACAAAAATTAGTCAATAATTGTTATGTACTAATTGTAAAGTGACACGTGACGTATTGTGAACTTTCGGTCGAGTTTACCCAAATATGAGATTTAGTAGGACCCGTTAAGAGATATACTTAATTACTATTTATGAGGGGTAAAATGATCATTTCACACTTTAATTATTTACATGTTAAATAATCAAATATCTATAATATTATATATTATTTTATATATATTAATATAATATATATAATGCATGATAATTGTCATGCATTATATATATAATATTATTAGTATTATAGTTTTATATTATTATTTTTTGCCACCTATGACTTGTTTTATTTATATTGTATTGCAATAATATTTTTAATTGTTAAGAGATGTAAATGTGTGAATAAAATGAAACGGAAATGGGCAAGCAAAAGTGAAAATGAATTGAAATAAAAGGAAAAAAAAAGAAAAGAAAGAAAAAAGCATATTTTCCTTAGCATTTTGGTTTTGGCTCTCGGGAAAAACAGAAGCAAAGTGTTGCTTCTATTTCATTTTCTTCATTTCTGTTTCATGCTCTTTCTTTTAAGAGAAGTAATTGTTGCTTCTATTTCATTTCTCTATCATCGTGAGAGAGACAAGAGCAAGCTTTTGAACTGGCCATTTGGATTAAGAGTTAATCCTATGTTGGGTATTGGAGCTGCTGTTCTGATTATCAAGTCCACTAAAGTTGATAACTAAAATTGATAACGAGGACACCTCCAGGCGAACTCTGGGATAAAACGTATAAAACGTTACACATATTGGTAATTTCTCAATTTTATCATTAATATATTAATTTGATTAATATATGATTAGTGTGTTAATTTTATATTTTTATATTCTGCTGCGTTAACATATATATTAGATGCATATTTATGAATTAACACACTACCACATGCATATACTTGAACACAGTAAATTCCCCAGCAATTTTTGCTAGCCAGCCCGATGGGTACAAGGACGAACCTCTAAAGGCTTATAAGGCCTCCATGGAGATGGGGGCGGGGGTTCGAATTCTTGGGGGCGCAGGTAACCTGAGCTGGATATGTGAGTGTGCCGGTGGCTCTGAGGTGTCATCCAGCCGGTGGATCAAGGAGTTGGTGGACCCTACATAGTCTTGACAGAAACAAGTTCTAAAAATTAGGCTGTAATTTTATTGAATTTCTTACCAAGTTCGTATAGAGAGGCTAAATTTGTGATTAAATATGGTAGGTGACTTTAACCTTAAATGATTGTTTGTCTATATTATGAACCAAAGAACAAGATCTCAAGTCAAAAAGACGAGAAAATGGTGGTAAAAGTTACTATGCAAAAGGAAGAACTAACAAGAAAGACTTTAAAGATAAAAATCGAGTAAAGTTTAGGTCTAAGTCAATAGGGCCTAAAAGATGTTATTACTATAATAGAGAAGGCCATTTAAAAAGAAATTGCTTTGAAATGATAAAAAAGTTAAAAGAAAAATCTTTTACAACAAATTTTAAAAATGAGGATGCAGCTATAGTTAGTGAGAATTATGATAACCCTGAAGCACTTACTGTGTTAGTAGATAATAATTCCTTAAATTGGATATTGGATTCAGGGTGTACATATCATATTTTCTAAAAGGAGCGGTTTTAAAACTATCATGAAATTGACGGGGGTTAGGTTTTAATAGGAAATAACTAGGCTTGTAAGGTTATTGGGATATGATCAATAGTGTTAAAAATGCATGATGTGATTATAAGGGTATTGAACAATGTGAGATATATCCTTAACCTTAAAAGAAACCTAATCTCTAGAGGTATTCTAGATGAATCTGGTTATGTGTTTAAAGTTGAGAATGAGGTCTTAAAAATAATCAAAGGGACTTTGATTGAAATGAAAGGTTTAAAGACTAAGGGTTTATATATACTAGATGGTACTATAATAACTGGATCTGTAGCTACTATAAAATTAAACATGGGTAAGAAAGAATTATGGCATAAAAGAATGAGTCATCTAAGTGAACAAAGTCTAATTGAATTAAGCAAGCAAGCTTGCTTGATGGGTACAGAGTCAATAAAGTTGACTTCTATAAGCACTGTATTTTAGGTAAACAACACAGACTCAATTTTAAAACTAGTTCATATATATCTAATTTACTCTTAGACTATATATGCATTGACCTGTGGGGCACAATCAGTACAAAAACACATAAAGGTTTTAGATATTTTCTGTCAATTGTTGATGACTTATCTAAAAAGTTATGAATATACATTCTTAAGCATAAAAATGAAGCTCTTATTAAATTTAAAATGTGAAAAAATTTAGTAGAAAACTTGTCCAGTAAAAGGTCAAAACACTTAGAACAGATAATAGACTAGAATTTTACAATAATGAGTTCAGTGAATTCTATAATAATAATGGCATAATCAGACATAGAAAAGTCAATAGAATGAGGGTAGCTAAGAGAATGAACAAGATGTTACTAAACAAAGTGAGATGTATGCTGCTAGGTTCAGGTTTATCAAAATACTTTTGGGAGGAAGCAGTTAATACTGCTTGTTATTTAGTTAACAAACACCATACTAATGCCTTAGATAACAAAACCCCTAAAGAATTATGGTTTGGTAAGCCACCAAGCTATAAAAATATAAAGGTTTTTAGATGTGCAGCATATGCACATTAAAAGGAAGGAAATTGAACCTAGGTTAATTAGATGTGTATTTTTAGGATACCCTAAAGGAATTAAAGGATATAGGTTATGGGATAAAGAGTCTAAAGGTGTGAAAATAATAATAAGTAGAGATATGATTTTTAATGAGATTGATTTTCCTTGTTTGAGTATAGAACAAGAAAATGAAAATAAAAGTAGTTCTTGTGAATCAAAAGCATCTTATGATGCTCAAATTACGGTGGAACACTCAAGTGAGCAACAAAGTGATTTTGAACTAGAACCAGGCCTCTCTACTGGTACACAATCATGAGATAAGTAGAAGACTCAACCTAATAATAATTCTATCTCTCAATACTATCAACTAGCAAGAGATAGGTAAAGAAAATAGGTAAAGCTTACTTCCAGATATGATTGTTATGATTTAATTGCATATGCTTTATTTTCAGCACAGAAAATTTAAGAAACAAAACTTGAAAATTATGTTAAAGCTATGTAAAGTTAATATGCAAAGAATTAGAAAGAAGCAATGGATGAAGAAATGAAATTCTTAAAGGAAAATGGTACCTGGATATTAGTTCCTAAACTAAAGAGTTAGAAAAGAGTTGACTGTAAGTGAATTTTTAAGGTAAAGGAAGGTAATACTCTTTTAAACCTTATTAGATTCAAAGCTAGATTGGTAATTAAGGGATTTTTACAAAGGGAAAGGGTAGATTACAATGAAATTTTCTCACTTGTTATAAAATACACTACTATTAGGGTTATTTTAGCACTAATAGCATATTTTATTTAGAACTTGAACAACTAGATGTTAAGACAACATTCTTGCATGGTCACTTAAAAAAAATAATCTACTTGAAACAACCCGAGGGTTATGAAGCAAAATAAGAAACAGAATTTAGGGTGTCTCTTAAAGAAATCATTATATGGACTTAAATAGTCCATGGGCAATAGTACAAAAGATTTAACTCTTTTGTTACCAAAATTAAGTTCTATAGGAGAACTATGATAATTGTCTCTATTTTACGGGGATAGGAAACCAAGTGCAAATTTACTTATTATTATATGTAGATGATATGTTATTGGTTAGCAAGAGTAAATTTGAAATTCAGAAGTTAAAAAACATACTAAGAAATGAGTTTGACATGAAAGACTTAAGTGAGGCAAAGAGAATACTAGGTATGAAAATAATTAGGAATAGAAAGGATAATAAATTGTTTATAAACCAAAAATTATATCTAAAAAAGGTAATTGAAAAGCTTTTAATAGAAAATGCTCAACTTGTTAATGTCCCTTTTGCTGCCTATTTCAAATTATCAACTGAACAGTGTCCAAAAACAGTCTCTTAAAAGCTTGAAATGTCAAAGGTTTCATATAACAATACCACTGGTTATATCATGTATTCTATGATATGCACAAGATCTGATTTAACACACTTTATAAGTGTTGTTAGTAGGTACATGTCTAATCTAGGGAAGAACCACTAGGCTGTTGTAAAAATAGTTATTGAGATATATTAATAGAATCTTAGACTAGGGGTTGGTATTTGATAAAACTCTAAGTAATAATGTTGAACTCATTGGGTATGTAGATATTTATTTTGTAGGTGATAGAGATAAGAGAAAGTCAAACATAATTTATTATTTCACAATTTGCAATTGTTGTATCAATTGGAAATCTCAACTTTAACAAGTGGTGGCTTTGTCCACAACTGAAGCAGAGTATATTGTCACAATAGAGGCAATAAAAAGAAGCAATATGGCTACAAGATCTGTTATAAGAAATCAAATTGCTGAAAGTGTTGCTGTGGTTTATTGTGACATTCAAAGCTCTATCCACTTAAGTAAGAAGCCAACTTTTCACAAGAGAACAAAATATGTAGATGTCCAGTATCACTTTATAAGAGATATGCTGTCAAAAGGGTTGATCAAGTTAGAGAAAAATCTTACTAAAGATAATCTAGCTGATATGGTAACTAAAACACTATCTATCAGTAAGTTCAGTTACTGCATGAAGATGCTTTACATTGATAGAAGCTAGTCAACAGTAAATTTGAGCTAAGAGCCTTTTGGAGCTTCTGCACTTAGAGTTCATTACGAGACTAAGGTAAAAATTGTTAGTTTGTGGTTTTATAATGAACAAATAGGAGTTGAAGGGCTTAAGTGATAAATGACAACTTAAGCGTTACAACGACGTTTTAGAGGAAGAAGAAAGAGAATAAGAAATGCTGACATTTTGTGTGCATTATTGCTTTGTGATATGTTGTCGTTTCATATAATATATATAAAGGCAACATGTCTATAAAACCAGGGTAATTTTCAATTTTCTTCTTCTCGAGTATTTTAGGGTGTTCTCTCTTCTTCTTCTCGAGTCTTCTAGGTTGGAGAGATTGAAATAATGAGCTAGGGTTGGTGATTACACCAATCTTGTAAAAGTTTTATCATAGTGCAAAAGGAATTTCATTAGGGGAGCTCAAAGTAGAACTTTCTTATCATTGTTATGCATGTTTGATTTGTGTATCATAGTAATGATCTTGAGTTAGCCTTAAGCTAACATTAAATCTCAACAACTCGTCGTTTATATATATCACCTAAAAATTATAACCATTATCGAAAGAAAATCTTCAAAAAGATCCATAAGATATCCCTAAACATAGTATAATTATTGAGAGAGAAAAAGAGAGATGGTTTATACACAAAACTGCATTCTGTAATTAGAACTAAGGTATTATATATAATGATATATACAGGCTGTAGGGTTACATAAATTCAGTACTCTATATATATGTGTTTGTGTTTGTTTGTGTATATAACTATATATTACAGAACAAATTAAAACTTTTTATAACGAAAAATGAAACATATGTTTGTCTTCTATTCACAATTGGGCATGCCATTACATGGAATAATTGGACATGCCATTATATGGAACGTTTGTCTTCTATTCACAATTCTGGAAACCCCATGCGGTCCACCCAGTTCTAACAAAAATGAAGCATAAGTACTGCTACAAGTTTCTAAAACAGATTAAAAAGATTTTGATTCGGACCACAAGTTGGCTTGTCTACTTATATATGTAGTCATTAATCACTCAATGTGCTGCACATATGCCCAAATCAATACTTAACTGCTGTTGCATTGGCCATGTTCTTAATCTTGATCTTGTTCTTATTGCTGCTGTATTAAAATTTTACTTGAAAATAAAACGCTGGAACGAACAAACTCAATTTAATACTGAATTGAGAATAAAAAATAAAAAAAAGAAGATTAATTGAGAAAACATAAGCATATGTACATAATTCGACAAAGTATACATCTACGTGCTAACACAAAAAAAAATTGATGTTATTATTCAATCGTGATCAAGATTTACAATCTAAATGAACTGAGCTCACAATACTCTAAGAATAAAAAACAATAATAAATTATAGAGATTCATTAAATTTTCCAAATTTGGGTATCTATAAATTAAGATATCAATTTTATTTATAAATTAAATTACCAATTTTCTCACCCAAATTCTAACAAATTTTAAACAAGTGTCAACATCTGATTCGACATTCGAATAAAACAGTCTAAAGACTATCATTCCAACCTTTTTGCTGTTGGTTAATTATTTTGAGAGCCATAAAAATTTCTTCTATTTACATTTAGATTTCCAAAAAAGTGTATCTGACTTGTCATTGATTTTTAATCATCATTTTATATATAATATACTATCTCTCTATTTTATTTCTTAATAAATACTAGCATCTGAAACCGTAGATGAAGATTGGTTATAGTGTTTTGTTGCAATGCTGTTTAAAGAATTTAATTTGTATGATAATATTAGTGTTAAAAGTGATAACATGAAACGTAGAACTCATAATTCGTAGTGTGAAATCGGTGGGGCATGGACTTGTAATATGAAACATGATATTAATAAAATTGTATACATATTACCATTCAAAATGTGGTGTAAAAAATATTAACCCAATTATTATATGTATAGGCAGTTCGATAGTCAGAATTATTTCTGAAAGAAAAAAGATGAACAAGCAGGCTAGGAAATCACCTGGAAACTAGCAAGTCATAGAGAGAGAAATTTACAGGCATTGTGGTATGCCAAATGACTTGGCCTCTTTCGAAGTACAGTTGTGTTTCAAGTGAGAACAAAGCATTATTAGAAGAGAAAATGCCCAAAAGATTAAAATAACAAACAAAAATCAACTTCAAACTTATTAGTGCAATACAGCTTTACAAAATCCTAGTAAGAGTACAAGATGAATCAAAGTCATCAAGAAAGTAAATTGATTTGCATTATTGACTGGTCCAAATACTAAGAATAGTCATTAGCCAAAGGTCAAAAACTGGGAGAGTCGGGGGAATCTAATTCTAATGGAGGGGCAGTAGTGTTAGGGGATTGGTGGAAAAAGGTGCATAGAAATTAGTGAATTTGCAGGCTTTACAGTACAAAAGTCCACTTACTACTTTTCTAAATTTTTGCTTACATTACATAATTCTTTGTTTTTCTTTTCTTTCTTTCTTGCATGCACTTGCTGACAGACTCCACATGCTCATGGAGAGAAGTCCAGGGATTTGAGACCCACCAACATTATTATCTTGTCCACATGCTAAAGTGGGAGTGGCAGATAAATGACCATCAATCAAATACTACCAGATCCTTCATTTTTTTAAAAAAATTTGTTTTGAACTCTTAAATCTATGTTTTAAGGGACCTTCCAGTGAAATTTAAGAAAATTCAGTAGTTATTATATGCTATAATGTGTCAAGATTTCACAGTTATGTAACTCCAACGAAGATACACAATCATGATTCGAATTATAAGCTCATTCAATCAAAATATGTCATATACTTTAACTGATCTTAATTATTAATTCTCAATAGTTAGGTTGAAAGTGATTATATATAAGAATTTATTGTATAAGTATTCAAATGGAGGAAATTTAAATTATTTTTAGAGTAATTTTTTTTTGTTTAATGCATGTCTTATGTATTAAAAAATTATAAAAAAATGTTCATACACGTAACATATTTCAGAGAGTACTCAAAGTTCTCTCTGATGACATAATTATTAATTAGACTCTTCTAAATTTGACCTGCAAATTCTAGCTCTCCATCTCTTAATTATGCAAATAATTAAATAGGGTTGCCACCACCTTCTCATTCTGTTCATCGAGATTTTCACATGGAAGTTTATATAATAATAGTACATGCCCACCACCACAAATCCTTATTTAACAAAATGGTCCTGTAGCAGTTGCTGGCTAGCTGCCTTTCCTAGAGAGAGCCAAAAGACAAACAATTCTTTTGTTTCAGTGGTATGAGCAAAACCCAAAAAACATCTCTTCTTGGGTCTGCAAAAGAAACAATTCTACTTCCCCCCCTGTAACCTGCAGTATTTTCATTTGTTTTTTTTTTTTGAAGGTAATTTTCATTTGTTGTTAAAGTCCTTAGAAGGTGAGGGGTCTAGTGTTGTTAACTGTTATTTGTGTTTTGCTTTTGACCTTCGCAGGAGATATTGTTTTGTCTGCCTTATTCTGTGAAATTTAAAGACAATTTCCTTCTTTTATTTTTATTTTTCTTTTTACAAAATCTTAACTGCTCAATGCTCATCCATCATGGTTAAAGAAATAAATGTGGGGCTCTGTGTATCTCTCCTTTTCTCTTTAAAAATTCTCCTCCTTCATTCTCTTGTGCCATTCACCAAAATTCTCTGAACCAACAAAAGATAAAGAAACAACTAGCTACTCTTAAAGACAAAGCCTGCCTGCAAGTGTTTTCTTACAAAGTGAAAAACAATTTTACGTGCAGAAGCTACAGTGGTATATATTTTACTTGAGAGTTGAGACCTTGGAGAATAGCTTGTGCAAACTCTATGTCAATGCATGATGTTCATGTTATGTTTTTGAATCTTTTTTCAGAACACGAAGTTCAATATCTCATCTGGGTTTGTTTGAAAATTTTCCTTAAAAAGTTTCTTATTTTTTTTCTTTGCAGAAACGGGATGCTGAAACCATCAACAGAGTAGCGGAATCTGATAATGTTGCTGAAGTTTTTGTTCATTGTTGAGTTGAAGAGAACAAGCTATTGAAGAAGATGTCTGCAAAGCTTCTACATTCCTTAACAGATGAAAATCCAGATCTGCAGAAACAGATTGGGTGCATGAATGGCATTTTTCAGCTATTTGACCGCCACCATTTCCTAAGCGGCCGACGCATTCACCGAAACCAGAAAAGACTCCCACCAGGTATTCCGTCTTTATCTTCATGGGAATATTTCTGTTCAGCTTATTTTAATTTTGAGTCGATAATCATGAGGCCAAGGTTCCAGTTCTGTTCAGCTATTGCAGAGATATATGTTAATCACTTGGTTCGCATAATAACATTGTGTGTTGCAAAAAAAGGGTTTATTAACAATTATAGACTGAGCATAGAGAAAATTTGCCAGCTAAAGGGCACGTATGATGTTTGTCTATCTTTTTTACTCGGTACTTTGACATATATGTTGCCAAGAAGTCTCTCCTACTTTGATCAAATTTGTATACACCAGCCTGCATGAGCTTATATTGATGTTGAACCATTGGCTGCTAAAGCTATCAAAATTTTGCTCATCTCAACATGCTTGTGCTTGTTTTTGTTTTTAACCTGTTATGATCTTTGTATTTGGTTGGGTAATTTCAAAAAGACCCTTTTTCGCAGACGGGTTATACTTCCACAGTTAATCTAACTGTCGTCCATTGATCTAAATTTTTGTGGTTTTGCATGGGAAGCAAAAAATTGCTGTGATTTCTCTGAACTTCAATGTGCAAAACCATTTGTATGTACTTTCAACATCTCATATTTAAGTTTTATCCAGCTCAAGGTGACAACCATGGAACAAAGCCTAACGCTGCATCACAACCACCACAAAATGTAAGAACATAAATCCTAATTTCCTCGTTAATGGAAATATATATGAATTGAAGCTAAAGCAACTTATAATTGCAGGAAAAGAATCAGAGGAAGGCCATGAAAGAGAAACAGAGGCTGTCCACAGAATCATCCAGAACCTCATTTTCATCTTCCTCTTGTTCATCTAGTTTCTCATCCATAGACTGTAATAAACAATCTCTGCCAGAATCATCTTTAAATGGCCAAACAAATTTCCCTGGAACCCCCTCTCCGGACTTACCATTATACCAACCAAACAATTCTTTGCAATTAGGCCGGCAACCTGTTGATATCCGAGATGTCGTCAAAGACTCCATGTACAGAGAAGCCCGTGAGCTATTAATAAAAACTGCAAGCAAAGAGAATGCTCAGGGCCAAACCTTGAAGTACATGGATTCTCCGAGGCCTTTACAGCAGCCAAAATCAGTCAAGTGCAGAGGTTCGGGTCTCAATGAATCATTTCGGGTTCTTAGTAAGCTTCAAGAAGCACCTTGGAGTTCCAATGAACTGAAAGATAGTTTCACAGCAAAGGATGCTCCTCGGTTCTCTTATGATGGACGGGAATCACGAGAAGGACTTAAATCCACCATAAAGCTGAAAGAACTCCCTAGGCTTTCACTGGACAGTAGAGAGCGCTCCATGAGGGGTTCTACCACTGAAATGAAATCAAATTATCTCCCAACAGATCTGCAGAGAGGCAATGGGAACTCCAACAGTATCTTGAACCAACAGCAAGAACCAGGAAGTAACAAACGACCATCTAGTGTGGTAGCAAAGTTAATGGGATTGGAAGCTTTCCCAGATTCCACATCAACCAACGAGAATCAACCAAATCAGACGAAAACCTTCCAAGATCCAGAATGTGGTTCCTTCTCAAGATTATCAAGAAAAACTAATGAAAACAAGCAAAATCAAATTTCCAGTTCCTCAGTGAATTCTATCAAGGAACCTCTCTCGCCCCGGGTGAAAAATGCTAATGCTATAAAGAAGCCCATTGCAAGCTCTAAGTTTCCAATGGAAGCAGCTCCATGGAAGCAGCCGGATGGGAGTAAAGGTCAAATACCAGCTTTGAAGTGTCGAGAAACTCCAACGACAGCCCCAAACTCCCTTTCTGTTTATGGTGAAATTGAGAAGAGGTTGGCACAACTCGAGTTCAAGAAGTCTGGAAAGGATCTCAGAGCTCTTAAACAAATACTCGAAGCAATGCACAAGACTAAAGAGATCTTGAAAAGCAGTAAAGAAGATCAAGCTTCTAGCTTTGTGTCTCTAACAGGCATGAACAACAGTGTTGATCAGAGCTCAAAATTAGCAAATTCAGAAAGGCTAAGAAGTAGTGACCCAACTTCTACCACAGTTAAAGGGACTAGTTCTCCAAAAAGTTTTAGATCTCCAATAGTGATTGTTAAAGCATCTAAATCCATTAAGAAAGCCAGTAATTGTGCTTTCCCAGCAATTCAAAATGAGAGCCTGTCAGGTCTTCAAAGACTTCGCATTGTTGACTCAGCTGCCAGCAGAAAGGAATCTGTTGACAACCGAACTAAAGATCAAACCCCAAGAACTAATCATCTAAGAGACCCTTCCAGCCGACCCTTTCATCCCATAAATAAGAATGTCGGCACCAAAAGTTTAAGATCAGTACAAACACCAAAGAGTTCTCACCCTCCACCTGGAAACATGAGGTCAGGTAAGAGCTTTGAACCCATGAACCCAAGACAGCAACAAAAGGAACTCAGGTTGGAGAAGCAATCTCATTCCAGAACCTCATCATCAGATTTGAGCAGGTCTAGGGGGCAACCTATAGAATCAGGTTCTCCGCGTACAAAATTTAGAGCCAAATCTTCACATTTACGGCAAAGCTCCAACCAATTGAGTGACATCAGCATTGACACGAGAGATTTGGGTCACCAAGGTGATGCTATTTCTCTAAAATCCGAGAGCTATATAAGCATGGCCTCAAATATTGACAGTGAAGTCACAAGCACTGATAGATCCAATAAGAGCACGGGCGCTTTATTCCTGCAACATGACCATAAAGTAGGTGAAAATACTCTTGCTCGTTCAAATAGTAGTCGGTTCTTCTTATTAACAATTTTCATTTCTTTCTTTCAGGAACCAGCAGTAGGGTATATCGAAGATGGAACAATGGCAGAACCTGCAAGAGCTGGACCTGAACAACCAAGCCCTGTCTCTGTTCTTGATGCAACATTCTACAGAGATGAGCCGCCATCCCCTGTGAAAAAGATATCACACGCCTTTAAAGGTGAGACTCTAGTATGCTTGTAAGCTTTTACATTATATTCCCAAAATTAAACCTAAACTGATTCAACTACCACTATTAGTGAGTAAAACAATGACTATATTGATTGAAGTGTTTACTTATTCAATAAATAGGAAACTAAATAGTTTAATCTTAATTGTAACACGCAACATGGATGCAAACATGGTAGCTGTTGAATGACTCTTCTATACCACTAGAAGAACTACAACTTCCAAGTTAATTGCAAGTAACCACTATAGGAAATAATAGTTGGTCAAGCCTGATGCTTACCTGAGCTCCCAACTTTGTGATGGTAGGTTCCCTCTTTTTTCCTCAACCACTGCTGATGACATGGGTTCAATCTTACTTATCAACATGACTGAAGCAAAGCTTTCTGCTAATCCACACAAATAGTTTGACCCCATTGTTACCAGCATATGAAACCATTAAAAAGAACACAACAAAGGAACGGTAAAGATATCATACCAACAGATGACAGAAGTTCTACATACACAAATTAATCCATAATATTGAAAAACATAGAAGAAAATTTATTTATATAAAAGTAGGATTTGTAGACAGATAATACATGTAATGATGTAAATTATGAGAAAATTGAGAGAGAGAGAGACATAGAGTCAATTCCTACGGCAGTTTTCATTATAGGATCTGATGATTCTTCGTGTATTTAATTTCTTTGTTTTGTGTTTTTTATTCTTTTTCCTTGCTACAGATGATGAGGCCCTAAATTCTGAAGATGCAGAGTGGAGTCTAATGAATTTAAATCACTTATCCAGATGTGGAAAACCCGGTTTCAGCTCTGAACATGATAATAAATTAGAAAACACTAGATACTTGGATCAGAATAATATGCAAATAAACCCCACTCACGAGGAATCTATCATCAATGGAACTGCATCGATATATGACAGCACAGATCAAAACCACAGATATATTTCAGAAATATTGTTAGCATCAGGTCTCCTTAAAGATTTTGAATCTGACTTCTTGCCTATGCAGCTCCATCCATCTGCACACTTGATCAACCCTAACTTGTTTTTTGGCCTGGAGCAAACCAAGGCAAGCACCGGGCTTTCAAATGATGAATATGAAGCTAAGAAGATCTCCCGTCCAGAATCTACCACTGAGAAAGCCCAGAGGAAACTGGTATTCGATGCTGTTAACGAAATTTTAGTCCAGAAATTAGTGTTGCAAGAGTCTTCCAAGAAGTGGTTCTCACCAAGTAAGCTGGCTAACAAACAGTACAGTGGGCAGAAACTTCTGAGAGATGTGTGTTCAGAGGTAGATTGCCTACAAGCTAACAACTCTGACTGCAACTTAGATGACGAATATGACAGTTTGGGAGGCATCATAAGGGAAGATCTGATGCATGGATCCATGGACTGGACAGATTGCCAGAATGAAATTCCAGGGTTAGTCTTGGATGTTGAGCGGATGATCTTCAAAGACTTGATAAATGAGATTCTACGTGATCAGATGGCCAGTGTGCGTGGCCATCCTGGTAGGCATTGCAGGCAGCTATTTTCCAAGTAGTGTTTACGATGTAACAGGTTTCTGTTTAATCTTTCAGTTACCTCTCATTTCTCCATCTCTCTTCCTAAGTAGAGCAAGGGAAAGGAGTGGCAGGGGGCTGGTCTTTTTAAGTTTTTACTTGATTGTTTAGAGTAAAATGAAATAATCCTAGGGTGCAGATTGAGTCTTGTTTAACCATGTAAATTTCCACTACGGGCTTATAACATATATGTAACTAAAAGTATATGCAAGTATATGGATACCCTTTCATAGTGTTTTCCAGCTAATGCTCTTGACTAATTATGGTGTAACAGGGTTGCAACCCTTTCTTTTGGTTCTATACTTTTAAAAGAAAAATCAGCAAAGATGTTCAATAAACTGAATCATTTTCTTCCAGCTATAAATGCACAAAACAATCCTACATCCACAATCAACATATATTTTGTACAAGACAGACACATAAATACTGCCACAGCGAATTATGAAATCACACCACCAAAGTGTTGCCATTTTCCCTTTTTATTCCGTTCACCACTAGATTTAACAACCACCATTTGATGCATCATGTCGCTGCTGATGGTTAAATAAAGGTGAAGTGCCCTTCAACCTTAAAGACAAAGAGAATGAATTCTCAAACCACTCATTTATATTGCATGGCATTCAAGAAGAGCAAAAGAGTCTTTCATCAGCTCTAAATTTAAATATGCTAATACCACTAACATCTGTAATTAAATGGTAAACACTCCTTGTATAGGGAGGTCTAAAGCTCAACCCACAATAAGAGAACCACTGCCAACATAGGTAGATAGATAGATAGAAAAAGCTCAACCCACAATAAGAGAACCATTGCCAAGATAGACAGAGAGAGACAGAGGGAGAGTCACTAAATTAAATTCAAACAATAGGACAGAAGTTGAAAACAAAGCATATGAAAACCATTCATATGCTACATATGAAAACTTCTTCTTCTTGTAAATTACAAGAAGAAGAAGCATATGAAAACTTCTTCTTGTAATTTCCTAAGATGATGATTGCATCTGAAACAATAATGGCAACAAAACAGCATAATAGTAAATGTGACAAGCAATCATGACCAACTTATTGCTGATTTGCTTCAACTCACTCAAGTATGTTCTATAGTTGATGAAATAAAATTTGCAACCCAGAGCCTAGGAATACAAGCCTGAAAGTTATTTCTCAAGAAATTCAAAAGAATTCAGATTAATTAAATATGTCTGAAGACCATACTTGAGTTTAAGCATGGCTAAAAATAAATGCAGAAACTATTAAATTCAAAATGATACATTGCAATGACTTCTCTCTCACCAGAGTTGAGGATTAACCCTCTATTTCATCATAGAGGGAGTTAAGTTATAAGAATATTTAAGAGTAAAGACAATTTCTTTCAAGGACTTGTGCAATTGCATGATATATATCTAATAAAAGATTGGAGAGCTTTCAAAATAAAAAATTTTCTCCATTTCATCAACCATAATCTCTTTACAATACTTACAAGTGTGGTCTACCCAAGCTTCAATGCTTGAACAGACACTCAGAAAATCAAGCACTTATGCTTAATGATCCTAAATTTTTACAACAGAACCAGACTGTAGCCCTACGTTTTTCCATTTCACATTTTTCTGTCTATTCATTTAAACTGATCAATGAGGAAGCCTCCAAAACAGTAGTAGAAGTTTTTTTTTATTGGTTTCCCTTTCAGTTTTCTTTATTAACAAGGGAAATGCATCAAATATTTAATGAAAGTTGGAAGATGAAGCTAAGTTTCCTACTTTAGCACATACAAAAAGCTGTTGGCTGATAATCAAATACTCTGGTCTTCATTAACCGCAAAAGTAACACTATATTGATTGTACAATCAGCACATTACATCTGCAGAGCAATGAACAGATCAACAGAATGAGGCAAAGTGGAAATAGCCATATATCCATTCAGTATATGATCATAAAAGAAAAAACAAGAATTCATTTAAAAAGAATCATTGAAAGGGTCTATCTTAGCAACTGACAAGCACCTACCTCAAGATCTTGTTAGAGTAACAACATTTCCTCTAGCAGTTTGTAAACCAATCTTAGAAGGTTCAAATGCAGAAAATCATGTCCCTGATATTGATTATCCTGGAACCTGCTTCTGCTACAAGTTCCCTTGAAATGTATACAACTCTAATCAAACTAACCTAATTTACAACTGAGCCAGTTCCTGTGCATTCTCCATAGAATCCTTTAGAATTTCCTGAGCTCGCCTTTTCTTGTCATCCTTCTCATTATCCTTGCCAAACCATGGAGCAATTTTACCAGCATCCTCATTCTGTAGACTCAATTGAAGAGGCTTACCTAACAACTTCTTTCCAGTTCCAATCTTAAATTGCAATGCAGGCCTCTGGTCCAAAAGAACCTTTTTCCGTTCCTCCTCGGAATCACAGAACCTATTCTTCATTGTTTCAATAGCCGGACCAAATGTCTCCATCACTGAGATATGATTTCCCACAACAAACTTTCCTGCAATACGATTTTTCAATGGTACTTCCTTTGAAAGCTTAGCTGGAGGAACCACAGAAGATACTTGCTTCTCCTCAAAATGCAAAGGTGTAGAAAGAAATGGATTACTCTCTGCTGCTTGTTTTCCCTTAGTATTGTCTCCTTGGGCAACTGAGGAAGGTCCTTCTGGTCCCTTTCCAGTAAAACGCTGCTGCAAATTCAACATGGACATTTCCATCTTTCTCTGCTGCCTTCCCAGTTCAAGCTTCTCTGCCTGAGAATCAGATGCTCTCTCATTCTGAGTAGGCAATTGAAGGTAAGTCTGGGGATCAGGGAAAGAATGCAACCAGGGTGGAATATGTTCACTAGGAGGCTCTTCCCCAATTTGCAAAAAACTGGGCTTTGGTTTCCGATCTTTAATAACTGGGAAACGAGGTACTGAATATGCAAAAGGGAGATCATCCTGAGCTTCACTAGCATATTGAATTAGATCCTGAACTATACCTGAACTTGCAAGACAATGATCAGTATCAGAAGCACCTGAAAACCCTTGTGCTGATCCGAACTCTTCTAACACTTGAAGGATATCCAAAGCATTGCCCTCTGTTCTACAAGCTAAATTAGCATAGAAATTTGCAGCCTTTCCTATACTATGTATGTAACGAACCGCAATGTCAGACAGTGCCCCAAGAGCAGACTGTTGAAAAGTCTGAAACCCAACTCTCTCACATATTTGAGCTACGGCAATCTTGGCAATTGCTTGGGCAAAGTCATCACTGCCAAATTTTCTTTTTGCTCGTGGTTGTAGTTCTTTCTTACCTTTGCTCTCCCCACCTCCATCGCTCATATTCAACTCCTCATATCACTTCTTTCCTCCAGGTATTACATCCAAAAGCAACACTCACTTTTCACAGGATTCCCAAAAACTTGGATTCTTCACTCACTAGCCATTACTTCAGTACCCATGCCTTTCGGGTTGCTAAGAGAGACATAGAAACAGAAAAATCAAGATTTTTGAATCTTCCACTTCCCATCTCACATTAATTATTAAACCCAGATAAAGAAACTAACGAACATTTTCTAATAAGCAAAGTCTAGCGCAAAAATTCCCTACTAGTTGGTTAATTATTACTTTCATTATGAAACTTCAACTCATTAGCACCAAAGCCCAATTTTTTTTCAACTCTTTTAATTTTCAACCATTTTCTCCGCAACCAACCTAGAAACCCTAAAATTTCAAACTTAAAATACTAAGTGAAACTAATTAGAACCAAATAACGCAGCCACATAACAGTTCAGAAAAATGTTTGACCAGAACAATGCTTACCAGTTAACTCTAGCGATTTCGTAGCGGCTCCGGCATTGAAGAAGCAGAAATTCAGCTCACTGAAGCAGAATTTAAATTAAACAAAATAAATAAATAAAATTCGACTAGATCGCCAAAAATAAACCCCAATTACAGGCACAATAAAAACTCCACCTTTTCTTCTCAGAAAATCTCGTACGAGGAGATTTGAAAATTTTATTGCGCGAGTTAAAAACCCTAGCTAAATCTCTGAATCAAAGGGGAGCCAAATACGAGTTCGAGTTGGACGAATCGAATCAGAGCCAAGGGTCTAGTTTTTATAGGCAGCAACAAGAGCAACCGGATTTACGTGATTAACTCTTCCACGAGGCGCATGTTTCAAAAGCCTCCGTAGCATAGTGGTAGTGCGTTCGCTTCGTAAGCGAAAGGTCGCGAGTTCGATCCTCGCCGGGGGCTCTCCTCTTGCGAATTTAATTTTTCCTTCAAACTGAATCGCGTTGACAAATGATTATTTGGGCCGACGATGTAAAATGCAAGGCTCAATAGTCCATCGGCCTCTCTGGCTCAGCTCCACATTCATTTTCTTATTTTTGCTTTTCCTTTCTTTCTTTTTTCTTTTTTTTTTAAAAAACAATTGATAAATATTTCTTTTTTAGTTTTTTATGAGAATTTTTTTTTGTAAGTCCTTATTATAAGATTATTCTTTATATAGGAGATGTAATTTTTTAAAATAATTTATTACATCATCTTTCCGCCTAATAATACGAGTAATGCTATACTTCTTAATTTTAATTCTAATATTTTCAATGATGTGTCAAAATTATTAGGTGATAAATAGTATAACGAGTAATTTTATAATAATTTTAAAAATTATAAAAATTAACTATTCAATAAGTATTTGACATATCACTTAGATAAAAAAATATCAAAATTAAATTTGATAAATATAATATTATTCATATAATAAATATTACATCACTTGAGTAAAAATTTTGAGATATTTTTTTTGACACAAGTAAATGTTGCTCAATTATTAAATCTTGAGTAAATATGTAGTCAACATCATTTTGTAGAGTGCTCTTCTCAATGAACATAAAAAAATATTAGGGATAAGTATTGTTGAATTCATTTAATTTGGCCTAAGTGCCTAAATACCCTTTTATTTTTAAAATTATATTAGAGTCGCACATCCATTAATTTAGTTTGTTAGTTTTGACTGAGAGAAATAGTAAAATAGTATTTAACGCTAACCTAACTTGTTAGGGTTGTATATATGTGCTATCTCAGTTTTGTATAAATATTTGATATCTATATAGAGTATATTTTGTTATATCGTTAATTACCTTTTAATTATATAATTTAATGCTTGTTACGCTACAGACTTTGTTATATCTGAAGGAGTTCAAATACGATATAAAAGAGTTTAGATCGGTGCTAAGAATTAGCAAATATTTCAAGAATTTGAGTATTGTCCGTAACGGGATAAATACATCAGAATATGCTTATAATGATATAGTTGCAAAAGTTGCAATAGGTTACTAGGATGTGTCATTATTCAAGCATATTCTCAAATGTATCGTTCCTGATCTATTTCTACTAACGCAGGTCTGTTAGTGGATCCTATTAATTATATAGATCAGTGTAAGTCTATATCTGTAAGGTACAGTTGGTTGTTCCTAGTTGACCAGGATCTTGGAGATTGTATAGGCATACAGGTATTCAATTAGGACTGAGTACTGAACAGACTCATGAGGACCCCAATAGACATCTTATGTTGCCGTCAATGGAAGGTCCTCTTGAGTTGAGTATTATACATGGTCCTCTGACTTGAGCACCATGATAGGCTTGTGAGTGATCCACCATGCTTTGATTCCATGCATGTCAGAGACCTTTCATGGTCTGATCGCTAGGTGTCGTTGGGTATGGTCCGATGCTCATGGAGTCCAATACATGTAGATATAGGATCCATCAGCTCTTATAAGGAGTGATATATCTAGATGCTCCAAGATAGTATCTTAGAAAAGTCTTATGACCGTAAGCAGTTAACCCGAAAAGGTGTTTCTATGGGGTTAAACAATATGGCAAAGAGTTTGCTCTTATTGTACAATTGAGATACCATTTTAAAGATAGGTTTATAGATGAGCATATGGGGATTTGATGGTGTAGATCTATGTCCCCGCACATTGAAGATATATTTGATGGAAGGACTATACGTATGCATTGTAACCTTAACTTATATGATTCAACGTGCTGATTTATAATATTCGTGACGTATGCGTGGGGCATGAATCACGGACTTGTGAAATAATTTCATTTGACAAATCGGGCGTAGACCTAAGGAGTCCTGCGATATGGAGTGTACTCGTTGTGCACTAGGGTAGAATACTGGATTAAATTGTTTAGTGCAGTAATATCCAACGTTACCATAGAAATGCGTACATATGCGTATTTAAGTGTTAAATACAACAATTAGTCAATAATTATTATTTATTAATTTTAAAATGACACGTGATGTATTGTGGACCATCGGTTGAGTTTACTAAAGTATGAGATTTAGTGAGACCCGCTAAAAGGTATACTTAATAACTATTTATAAAAGGTAAAATGGTTATTTCACACTTTAATTATTTAAATATTAAATAATTAAAATATCTCTAATAAAATATATTATTTTATTTATAATAATATAATTTATATAATGCATAATAGTTGTCATATATTATATATAATATTATTATTTTTTTTATATTATTATTTTTTGCCACCTATGACAATTATATAAATATTATATTGTAATATTAATTTTTTTATATTGAAAATGAGATATATATCTGTGAAAAAGTTAAAACGGAAATGTGTGATAAGAATTGGAAAGGAGAAGGAAACTTAAAAGGGTTATTTTTCTTTAGTATTTTTGTTCTTTGCTCTTTAAAAGGAGAAGCAATTGTTGCTTCTATTTTTTTCTTATTTTGCATCGTGAGAAAGATAGAGCAAGTTTAGAACCAGCCATTAAAAAGGGTTAAGAGTTAATCTTACATTAAGTTTAGGAGTTGTTATTCTAGATTATTAAGCTCACCAAGTTAATAATTAGAATTGACAACGAGTATAAATCCAGGCGGATTCTAGAAGAATATGTGTAAAACGTTACACGTACTGTAATTTCTCAATTTTATCATTTATATATTAATTTGATTAATATATGATAAGTGTGTTTATTAGATATTTTATAATTTTGTTGAGTTAAAATATGTATTAGATGCGTATTTTGCAATAAACACACCAGCACATGCATACACTCGTACACAGTTGATTCCCTACAATTATATCACATTGAAATAAAATAAACATTTAATACCACGTGTCAAAATGTCATTAATCTAGATTTAAATAAAATAAAATAAACTAAATAAATAAAAATTAAAAAACTACCACCATCGTCGGAAACGACCGCTGATCTATTAATAGGTGGGGGCAATGCCTTCATTTGACAACGGGCGATGGTGGTCACCACCTTATTTGGTTGTTTTCTTATTTTTTTTTTAAAAATAACATTACCATTATATAGATCAAGAAAAATAGAATCTAATAATATAAAATAGAAAAATATTTGTTGTCAGAAATGGTTGTCGAAAAAAGACCGACAACCGTTTTCGACAATGGTGGCAATTTTTAATTTTTATTAATTTTAAATATTACCAATGACATATTGACATATATCTAAAGTAACTAATAACTTTGAGACATGCGTCCTTTTATTAAATGACACATGTTAAACAAACAAATAAATTTATTTTAAATAATTATTAATTATTTAATTTAATATATATAATTTAAATATAAACTAATGACATACTAACACGTGTCCAAAAAAATTAATTATTTTATGACACGTGTTTTTTTATTAAATGACACATGTCAATTAATGCATATTCTACAATAAGGGACAAAATTATAACTTTCATTGATTTGATAAGATTTTGTTAAAACTAACAAAATAAATTGATGGACAAGAATCTCTAAAATATTTTTTAAAAAAAGAAAGAATTTTAAGTACTTAAATCAAACTAAAAAATGTATCCATACTTATCCCAAATTATTATTACAGAGAGAAATCAAATGTAATTAAGTATCCCCTCAAATGAATTCTTTACATTCTTCGTATTAGTAGTGCAATAAAGATACTAATTTCAATTTGTTTTGGGAATACCACATTAAAGACACACAGAAATCAATTATGACACAACAATATTTAAATTAATTTTCAGCACATTTCATGGCTAATTAAATTCTTCTAAGTATGGCAAAACTTTGAAAAGAGATTTAAGATTAAATTTTTTGTGAAAATTTGACACTTAGAACTTTCTCAAGAAAAGTGTTTAAGTAAGATTAATACTGTCCACTTAAGATTTAACATGAATCGAATTTGCAAGAGAAAAAAAGAAAATCACATGTACTAGCATAATACCCTTTATATTGATTACTGTCCATTTATGCTTTCTCAGTAGACAGATCAATAGTGTCAGATTTCTGTAGTCAATCATCCGGAAGAGATGTGCAAGCATATTGTGCTTGACAGATCGAATTTAAAAGCATATTGTGCTTTAACAATGCAATGTTAAGTCTCAACTGCAAACAATTGTTCAATTAGTACTACTGTTCAACAATGGCAGCTGGGTTATATTGTTAAGGGGTTAATATTTCATTTTCTTTTATCAAATCCTGGAGGATCGAAAATCAGTAGATTCACTTTCGAGTTATTAGTGTCATTAGATGCACCTGATGCAATCTTTTATAAGTTAATAACCATGCATTAATAAGTATAGCTTGATGTATATCGTGTATACAGATTCATTATTATGTAAAAATTCAATGTTAATCTTGATTGATTCTAGAGAATTTCTTAGATTAATAAATAAACTGACAAATGATGGCATAATGAACCTTATTATATATTTAATTAGTAGTATCTATTATTTATGCATTCAAATATTTATTTTAACGATAAAATCTGTATACTATTAACTTAGGTCAAGGATTTGACCTTAGTAGAGTTTAAAAGATTTTTCAATTCTCAGCTATTAACAATTGTAGTTTGAAATGTAAAATTTTCGTAAATATCAAATTTACAGAAAAAAGATAATTTATATATATATATATAATATAAAAAATGCTCAAATCAAAGTTTTCTACCTCATTGTTGAATGAAATTATTCATATGCTTTTGCATTTGTTCATTTGAAAATCTATTTGCTTTTTAAATAGTATATATATTTTGAGAGGGAATGCTTTTTTATTTTATTTTGAGATTATATTAAAATAAAAAATTTTAAATTTAACATAAAATCTTAATTTCTTTACGTAATGAATAATTTATTTATCAAGTAAAATAATAAGAATCCAAAGTATAATATAAAAGATCACAACACAATCTTCGGTTAATTATCTATGTCCACGATAGATTTAAGGATCTTAACTTCTCTTATTAACACCCTAGAGATTTTACAAGAAAAACCTAATGAAAAACCCTCAAAAAGACCTAATGTTTAGTGTACACTTACTCTACCATAAATAATGAACACCTAAATAATGGTTATACCCTAGCGCACACAAACATTTATTGTCTACCCAATTCTTCCCTTCTCTTAGAGTTTCTCTTAATGCTTAATCTAAAATAAAGGGTTTACAAGTGTTTATATATGGGTTATTTCGTGCCTAGTAACCATATTCCTTATTGGAGTAAGAGTTCTCTTATTTTGAAAGTTCAAAACTTCACAAAACTGAAAATTCGGATAAAAAATGAAAATTTCTTGTCTCTGGCGCCGCGGTGTTGGGCTTTGTCACATCCAACGCAGCAACGTTGGGCTTCTGGTTTGGGCACCTCGGCGCTTAACCTTGGGCGCCGCGACGCTCAGCCTTAGTAACTCCTCCCGCGTCTTTTTCGCTTCCTTCACGTCTTCGAGTCCCGTTTCGCTTCCCCCTTTATGTCCCACACGTCCTAAACTTCTCCATACGTGTTCCATATGTTTTAAACTTCTTGTGACTCTCCTCTTTGGTATTCATCTCAATTTTTGTTCATCCAAAATTGTTGAATCACCAAATCTCCAACAAATCCTTTCTTGATTCAAAATCTTCCAAATAAGAAGGCTTTAGGATCCAATCCACACCAATACTCTATCACATAGAGTTCAGTTCAGTTAATTCTTCACTAAGACTTAACTTTCCATAGGCTAGTGACTTTGGTCTCCAAAGGCATTCGTGCACTTTGCATAAGGTATAGATGCATTGCACTCATTTTCGACCCTCATCATCTCAGTAAGCACGGTTTTGATGTCGCCTAGTGGTCTGCATTACCCCAACACCCTATGTTGGGCCACTCATGGCCATTCCAGTAAGCATATAGAGCCCTCCATTGTGCTTCTCACCTTCAAACCTTATAAGTCTTTTCTCTACCCTCAGTTTTTTTTCGCTCTAACCGAATACTCTTCCTCATCGAGCTTGCCTAGGGATATCAAGTTCCTCCTCAGTTTAGAAACATACCTTACACCATGTAAGTCTCAAGTTTCTCCACCTTGCATCCTTAGCCTTATGTCACCAACTCTTATAATCTCACAAGTCATGTCATTTCCAATTATAGCTTTATCTCCATTGGCTTTGTAGTTGGTAAATATCGATCTGTCAGGATACATATGGATGCTGTACCCTGAATTTAGTATCCATTTACCAGCATACTTTCCCCTTGAGGCTACCAATGTGTCTACAACTTTGGTATCTCCTCAGTACCGATTGCAGCCCACCCTTATTGGCCTTTTGATTTCAGATAATTCTTCACAAAGTGTCATTCCTTATTACAAAGGAAACACTTCTTAGATCTCCTCCTTGATTGGTTACTATTCCTTTCTTGTACAAGCAATGCTGTTCCACTCACGGACTCAGATCTCTTTGTCAATTCTTTCGAGTTCAATGATGCCTTGACGTCATACATCATTAAAGACTCCTTACCATATGGCAGTGTATCCATATTAAAGACTCCTTACCATATGGCAGTGTATCCATAAAGTTTTCATAGCTCTTTAGCAATGAACTTAACAGAATAATGACATTGTCTTCATCATCAGTCTTGATGCCCAGTCGCTCAAGACTTATAATGATCTTGTTAAACTTGTCAATGTGAGCTCTCAATAAAGATCCCTTATGCATTATTAGCTGATGTAGTTTCTTTTTCACAAGAAGTCTATTTGCATGAGACTTCTTCATATATATGCCTCGAGTCTCTTCTATAGCCCCAAAGCGGTTTCTTCATCACCAACTTCCTTTAATACTTCGTCGCTTAATGCTAGGATTATAGTGCTGTGAGCCTTTGAATCGTGTCCCAATCTTTCTGCTCGGACTTTGAGGTTGTCGTCATTCGTTAGTTGAGGAGCTGGCTTCCTCCAAGGCTGAGTCTAACCCTTTATTTACTAGTAGAGCTATAACCTTCTTCCTCCAAAGATTGAAGTCATTCATCCCATTGAACTTCTATATTTCTTGTTTGATTGTAGTCATGGTTTAAATACCCCAGGTGTGTATTATCGAACCTTTAGCTTTGATACCAGTTTGTTAAGGGAGGGAACGCTCTTCTCTATATTGAGATTAGTTTGAAGAGAAAAATCCCAAGTTTAATCTAGAACCCGTTACGCAGTGGAATAACCTGTTTATCAAGCAAAATAACAAGAATCTAAAGCAGAATATAAAAGATCACAACACAATTTTATGTGATTCGGCCAATTCCCTATGTCCACGGTGGATCCAAGGATCCTAGCCTTATTAACACCCTAGAGATTTTACAAGGAAAACCCAATGAAGAACCCTAAAAAGACATAATATTTAGTGTACACTTCCTCTACCACGAATAATGAACACCCAAATAATGGTTTCACTCTAGCGCACACAAACACTTATTATCTACCCAGTTCTTCCATTCTCTTAGAGTTTCTCTTAATGCTTAATTTAAAATAAAGAGTTTACAAGTGTTTATATAGGAGTTATTTCGTACCTAATAACCCTATTCTTTATTTGAGTAAGAGTTCTTTTATTTTGAAAGTCCAAAACTTTCAAATATTGAAAATCCGGATCAAAAACGAAAATTTTTCGGCTTTGGCACCACAACGCTGGGCTTTGTCATGCCCAACGCTACGGCGCTAGGCTTCTGGTTTAGGCGCCATGACGCTTAGTCTTGATAGCTCCTCTCACGTTTCTGCACTTTTTTTGCGTCTTTGAGTTCTATTTTACTTCCCTCTTTGTGTCCTACACATCTTAGACTTCTCTATACGTATCCCGCACATTTTAAATTTTTTACAACTCTTCTATTTGATATTCATCTCAATTCTTGTCTATTCAAAATTGTTAAATCATTAAATCTTCAACATAAATATAAACCAAATAACCTTTTCATTTTAAGTATGAAGGGATATGATTCTAAGACATCTTATACCATCTAAGAAGTTTTACTAGTTTATCCTACATGCTTAATCTACAATTTTTATGCTCTTCCCTTCTATCCATTAAAAAACAATGTAAATGTTTCTTGTATTTATAACTCTAAACTTAGATGATTTCCTGATCACCAGGTACTGAATTTTTGTGAAACTATTCATAGTCCTAGCTATTAGCACGATGTAAAGCTTAATGCAATACGAATTATCTATCAGCTTTGATTAACCAAGAAGTCAAAATTGCTTCCAATTCATGTACAGGTACATCTTCAAGAATCCCAAACTCTAAAAATGCTGGGAAAAAGCACAAATCAGTAACAGTGAAAGATCTTTTTTAACAGTCCTATGGCTATCTAGGGCAACTGTTTATGGTGGAGAGACAAAGAAAAAACCTATGGGGTCTTCAAGAGCAAAGCATGTGGAAATTAAAGGTAAAAACCTCCAAATATAAATATCTATGCTTCTTATCTTCTCACTTCTGTTTTATCATTTTCACTAAGGACCACAAAACAATCTTTTCACTTGAAGCAGCTTTCATTGAGTCCTTTAATAACCCTTCTTCAAAACATACTATTTTTCCATTATCTTGTTGGATCTTGTGAAAGTTGGTAGAGCTATAATCACTTTCTCTTTTCAATGCCTCACAAAAAATTAATTAGCTAGCCTGCCTCTATTTCTTTCATTAATTTATACTATATTCAATAATGAATGAAATATATTCTACTAAAGGGGTTCAGCTAACTTTCTGATAGGAAAATTCTGAACAGCATGCTTTTAATTTCTTTCTACACTATTTCCCTCTTTAGGCTCTAAATTGTAAGTAATGATACTTGCCAATAGGGGAGATGAGAGCAGTTGATCATACAATCTCATGAAATTGTGCACACGAAAAGACCTAAGAGAGCATGAAGCAATAATGATCACATGAAGAAACACAATTTGCTAATTAATAAAAGCAACGGACACTCTTTATTTCTTCACTTCAATGCTCTAGGACATAAATATCATATTGTTCATTTAGCCAAATTCCAGATACAACAGAAGGAGAACTTTTTAACTGTACAAATAGCCTCATGTGGTCATCCATCTGAAAAAACATGGAACTGCGAAAAATATATGTTGTCACACTAGTATCAAACTATTCAAACGACATCACATGCTCTATTTCTTTTTGCAGTAACGTATTGAAACTTAAAAAGAAAATTCAGATTTTGATCTTCCAGTCACCCGATGACCAAAAATTACAAAATCTCAAACATAAAATGATAGTTGTAATATTCTCCATAGTTTTAAATAGACCATCTGCATCTCTCGCAATGAAATGTAATAATGTCAAATATGAAGTACCTTTTTCTCTCTCCCAATGCAAAAAAACTGAACCATGCTTATTTTGAAAATGAGGGATTTATTTTCTTTTCCTTCAATTCTTTCCTGCTTCCATGCTATTTAGAGGGAAACTCCTGGTCTTTATCTGAGTGGCTACCGCTGCTTCTATGAGAAGGAAGAAGCCTAGGAGTCGTGCTAGAATGGAAGGGTCTCATGGGCTGACTTATAGAGTGTAGAGGCGGGGGAACAGAATTTGGAAAGAGATTGTGTGGACTCGAGCTCAACATTTGAAATTGGTTCATTTGTCGCGGATCAATCTCAACAGAACCCGTAGCATGAGAAGGGAACAATGATTGTGTTGCTCCCGGTGGGCATACGAAAATCTGAGAGCCAGATGACAAAGACAATGGGGATGGTAATGACACAACATTAAAGTTGTGAAGGTCTTCCCTTTGGGATGTAATTCCATGGCTTTCTAATTGAGATAAAAGAAAATTTGAAGGGTCTAAATGATAATAAGAACCAAAAGGCAAAGGATTATTCAACAAACTTGGTAAGGAAGATTTACTGGGTATAGGTAAGAAGTTGATAGATGAAATTTCAGTACCATGGCCTTCATTGATATCTTGTTTCTCTTCGGCTCCAGTCCAATTTGCTTTATCATTTATAGTTTCCTTTTCTGCAGCTTCTTTGGACTTAGCCCCCCAAAGAACTTCAGCATCTTGCCAATTGACATTACCATCGATCCTGAACCCTTCTTTGTTAGATTGTGAAGAACCAACTTCATTAGAAGATAGAAATTGTTGATGGTTTAGGGAAAAATTCTCTGGTGCCACAGGGAGAGGAGGGAGTTCTTCAATTTCATCTTTAGCCTCATTGAGCAGCCAATCAACTACCTTGCTTGGCTGATTAAGTCCAAGCCTATCTTGAAGATCATATAACTGAATAGCAGTGGGAACAGAAAGCCTAACTCGCCTGTCTCTCAATCCTCTTATTGTGCATACCTTGCTATGTCTATCTTTACCTCCAAAAGCACGAGAGACGCGTACAATTCGTGGATCCTTCAATCTTAACCATGGCGATGATGAGCTAGACGAGCCCTTGGTGATGATCTTTCCATCGGTTGTCTTACCTTCTTGTTTTGAAGAAGAATCCGCTTCTTTCGAACTCGCAATCATCTCATCTCTTTCATTATTGGTGCACATGCAGCTACTTTAGTAGGAAAATTGCTTCCCTATTTCTCAAACGATTGCTTGAAAACGTTTACTTCAAGTAGTATCTAACAATTGTGTCCTTCCTGATCTATGAAAAGATCAGAAGAGAAAAAAGTGGGGAACAAAATTAGATCCTAATACTTCGAAAAAGCAATTCATAGAAGTGAAATAGTTAGAAACTGTAAGAGGTAACTCTAAGGAGTGTTACATACACAAGTAGTAGGAAGAAGTAAAGAAGAAAGGGTACTGAACAAAGCATAGAGTCAATATCTAGTAATTCAGAGAATTGATGTTGGATCTGTCAACTATGTTCAAGTTTATATCTGGTCAGAAAACCTATATCACAGTAGGTAGCTTCTGTGTTGTGAATAAGAGGTAGCTGTTATACAGCTGTGATGCATAGCAGAAGGGATACAACATATTCTTGCTAGTAGTAAAGGTTAAAATTATTGTAGGTTATGCTTTTCAAAGATATAAAATCATGAGAACTTACAAAGAATGCCAAAAAATTTATGCATTTTGTGGCTGTAGTTGAAAGCTAAAAGTATTCTGCGCCGCCTTTGAAAGTACACCTTCAAAAAATTGGCATTAGGCTCAATCAATCTGCATATATATGTATGTATTTCAAGGTTTGAAATTTGATTTTGAATGCAGAGAATAGACTTAGTGATGAAGTTGAAGCATTTGAGAAAGGAAGATGCCGGAATTCAACCGACCATGCTCCACAGAGAAGAATTGAAGAAAAAGCAATGGCATAAATGCTGCCACGTGTGACATCTCGACATCAGTCCAATAAATGTGCTAATTGAAATCTTATCATTTTCTTCATCACGCATATTGAGCAATCATTTCCTACCGATGAATCATTAGGGTTAATCTCCCTCTGTTAAGGTCACAATTTTTTAGTGTAATTTGAGGGGAACACATGTTCCAAGTTATGAGTTATTATCTTCTAATACACAGTCAAAAACATAATACTTCAACAGGGGACCATGCTTCACATTTGTAAAGTGGCAAGGCATGCTTTATGGACAACTACGAAAGGCCTTGAATTGAATCCCTATCACATGGGGGACGATGAATGCACGCCTAGCTAGCCTAGTACTATGAAAGATGTTCATATGATCGAAAAAAAGAGAGCAAAACAATGTGAATTCGGATTCCATTTAATTTTTTTAAATGTGTAACTAAATTATCCCATCTATTACTAATTATACCCAACAAATTCAGAACAGTGAGTTCACAAGATGTGACATTAGCCTAAAGAAGTGAAACATTATTGTAGCCAAGTATTGTACTGAAAATATTCTGCCTTACTATCTGTAAGAAAGCAGGTAACTAACACGGATTCTCTATATAATATGTTAGAACGTATCTCAATAAATATAAGCAAGGACATAGAAATGTAATTAATTTTTTCAAAAAAAAAGCTTATAATCAAGTCAAACAAAAGAGATTAATGGTAAGTAATATTAAATGAGATTCCACATGAGGGAGAAGATTTAGAAGACAAAAGAGAAATCTATTTGGATGTAAGTCTATTCAAATGGACCTGAAAAGTTGTGGTGTACATGTAAAAGCATTGTCTTCTTGACGTGCATGATAGCAACTTCAGGACATTGAGAGAAGCTAATTGCTAGTAGGCTAGATGAGGGACCAACGTACATTTCTTTTTGAACATCCACCGAGTGTAGAAAGAGGACCACTCGCACACCTTTTTCTACAGAGAGATATGCATGGAGATGGAGCAAGTTGAGGTTTGTGTTTAACCTAAAGCCTGACAAGCGGCTAATGCAAGGGAATATGACTCTTTAACGATATTTATAATTAAGACCAATTTGACAGAAGTGTAGATGCATTGGAGTTTGCTTTTTCTTCATCATTTTAAAAAGTATCTCAAATGTGGTATGATTTGACTTCTGCAATGATTCTGTCTATTGGATCTGGAAGGATATGGATCCCAGTTATAAAAACCCCAGCTTTTCTTTTCAAGCAAAGCTATTTCATTAGCAACATCAATCTATTTGCTAAAACAGCAAGTGAAAACTTCCACTGTATAGATAAGTTTCTTCTTATACCTAATTTCTAGTTGGGATCCTGCTGATCCTACAATAAGCAAAAGTCCTGACTCTATAATCTAGGGCAACTAGAAATTTTATCATGAATGTAGAAATTTACTCTTCGGAACCAAAATGGATTGAACGGGAGAAATGGGTTTTTCTGATCTAGCCTTTATGAGCTTCACTTGGAAAATTTGGCCTTAAGACACCCAGCAAACACAATACATAGCATATTTCTGAACCCTTTGAAAAGTAACATAAGTGTATAATATTCTCCTATATAGCCCAGAAAAGAAAAAATACATCTAAAAAATAAAAGAAATAATAGTCTTGAGAAACATTTTAGGGCTTTTTTATTTTTCTGCAAAAGAAATAAAAACAGAATTTGTTATTTTTTTTTAAAAAAAATTTATTTTGTTTTTCTTTCAGAAAAAAGGAAAATATAAAGACAAGAAATCCCAAATCTAACACAAGTTGTTTCTGAAAGTAACTATAAGAAAGAAAAGTAATGATCGAAGTATCAGATGGGTTTCTCTTCTGGTTTCAACTTTTAACTTATGCTTCTTCAATGAGTTAGTCACTACTCATTTCAAACGCCCATAGCTAGTGAGAGGCCATTCACTGGTTGTTTGCACAAAGAAAAAGATGGGAGAGAGAAACTTTTAGGGTTTTGATGTGTCTTTTGATTTTCTCTCTCTACAAAGTCCAAAGAAGCAGTAGATCTTGTGGTGGGCATCTCAAGAGAAACAGTAGAAGGGTTCACAGTTCACTCGCTATTTCAGATTTGACTGATCCAATGCAATACTGCTATCATTATTGCCAAATTAATGGTCCCGGATTCCGGACACGTCTTTCCTCACTCTTCTATAAATCCCCCACCCTCATTATTATTGTTTCTTTTAACATCAGGGTTTTAAGCGAAGGGCACCGGAACCACTACAGATTTAATCTACTATGACTCAGAAAATCTAAACTTAAAAAAAAAAAATCAATTTGTGATCATTGATTTAGAAAACTACCCGCACGTTGCACCCTTCACTCACTACCCTAATTGTTAAGTATATATAAATTATTAGTACTGAATATTAGGAGGTAACAATCTAGAATTGCACAAACCACAATTATTAGTTTGAGATGTGTAACATTCACCTTTTCTATCACTTGGTTACTTGTTATCTTCTTTTATTTAACTAAAAACATCGAGATAAAATTAGAAGAAATCAAGTAAATTTCTGTGACTGTTAACATAAAGAAATTTCAAAGATATGTAGCCCATATATACTGCATATAGAGTACAAAAATTCAAAAGGAATAAAAAAATAGAATTTGTGTCGTCGGTTCACATGCATACATCTTCCTATTTTGCAATATCCATTTTAGGGCACAACATTGCATAAATGTTTTACTTCCTTCGTTCCAGTTGATAAAGCATAGGCTACATAACTTATTTTTTTTTTTTAAAAAATTATTTTTATAAAACTCGATTAAATAAGGGAGAGAAATAAAATTGAAGAGATATCAATGACATCTAATCAGGGGACCCTCAAAATATCCAAAAAATTAGTACAAATTTTAGGAGATAAAAAAAGAGCGCAAAAGAGTGGCTCGCAGCATATTTTGTAAACAAAATAGCTTAAACAAAATGTTATAAAAGAAACCCATTAGCATCTCTAAACAACTGATTCAAAATTTCAGTAGGGGCTTCGGATCACCAAGTAAAGCTATCATATCTAACCCATATTAGCTAATGTATAGGCTACATAGCACTTTTTTTTATTTATAAAAAAATTATTTTATAAAACTCGATTAAATGAGGGAGAGCAATAAAATTAAAGAGATATCAATGACATCTAGTCATGGGGACATAGTTAACCTTACCTCTCAAAATATCTGAAAAATTATTACAAAATTTAGGAGATAAAAAAAGAGCGTGAAAGAGTGGCTCGCAACATATTTTATAAACAAAATAGCTCAAACAAAATGTTATGAAGGAAACCCATTAGCATCTCTAATCAACTGATTCAAAATTTCAGTAGGAGCTTCGGACTACCAAGTAAAGCTATCATATCTAACACCATAATAGCTAATGTAATACACGTGTTTGATTTATATATTGCTTGGTGGCAGATTTAAAAAAGAAAAAGAAAAGAGATAAGAAATTGAAGCGGTGGCCACCGTATATAAATATTTAACTTTTTAGTTTTTGCTTTATTAAGAAGAGGAAGCAAAACCGAAATAGAAAAAGAAGAAGAGGAAGCCGAGAGAAGGAGAAAAGAAAGAAAAGAAAGAAAGGAAGAAAAAGAGAAAAGAAAAGAAGAAGAAAAGAAAGGAAAAAGAGAAAGGAAGAAAAGAAACCGAGGAGAAAAAGAAAGAGAAAGAGAAGGAAAAAGAGAAAGAGAAGAGAAAAGAAAAAAAAAAGAAATAGAAAATTTTAGGAAATTGGTTGGGTAGTTAGATTTATAACCAATGTTTCAGCGGGTAATAGTTTTACGATATTAGAATATTTATATTTTAATATTTATAATTCATATCGGTACTAATGATGTATTTTTACACCCTATGATATAGGAGGTGTGTCGATAGCGGGTAGATCTCAGAATCCAGACCCATCTCAGGATTAGCGCACTTTTGCCAGTGGATAACTATATATATTTTATATGTTTTTAATACAGTCAATTATGATTAAATTACGCGTTATCAGATTTAGTTATGATTTATTTTAAACAGATAAATATTTATACTATTTAGTATATTCAGAAATGTTTTAGAATTTATTATAGTATAATTTATAATTTTGTTCATTACATAAATATTTATTTTAGAACAATTATACTTTCATGATATTATATAGTAGTAGTTTTTGAACCACCATATGCATATTCTCCCCTTTAGTGTAGTTGCTCTACGCATGCGTTAGACCAGTTTAGTTTGCTCTACCCGAGCGATGTAATATTCCACCGGATTAAACCAGCTCAGATCCCCGCTCTACTTATGCGTGAGTTACTCCGTCAGGTTAGACCAGATTTTTTCCCGGGTACAAGTTTGGTGTGGTTTTCAGTATATATATAGTACATATTTCTAGAGTTATGTTACATATATTCAACTTGATAATAGATTTTATGATAGTTTGCGCTTTTAGATTTTCATATCCCCAGTATTATGTCATGATTTTAGTTTTAGCACAGATTTTATAACAGCTCATACTTTCAGTATAAGTTTATTGATTACTCCGTATACAGTTTTATGATTATTTTATCTTACAGATTTATACGTGTACAATACATATAAAATATATAATATTTTTATATTATATCCACTTATTGAGCCACAAGCTCATCCTTTTTCCTATTTTCCCTTTTTTTTTTCAGGTTGTCACAGGAATTCGTGCAGTGTGATACAGTCATCACATTTTGAGGTTGGCCCACGACAAGCATAGCTGCATAAGTGTCTTAGTCTGTATATTTGTATATCTTTTTGTATATTGGAGTACATGTGTATACATTTTGTTGAGGCAGGTAGCCTAATTGTATCATATATATGAGTAAAGAGTATGTTAGTCACATGTCATCGCAGGATTTGCCTCGATTCTCAAGGAGGGTTTGGGTCGGGTCCTGTCAGTTTGGTACCACAGCATGGTTTTAGATTCTGTAGACTAGTACATGATACATGCATGTTAGAGATGTCATTAATGAATTGTTGCATTTTATAGATTTTCACCATGCGTCCACGTGGCCGACCTCGCACGAAACTTGTGGCTGAACTGGGAGTTCCCTTAGTACTAGATAGAATGGAGGAACCTATTAGAGACGAATTAGCTGAGTCAATTCCCCTTGTACCCATACCTCAGACTCAGCCTAATCCTATTGTAGAGGAGATACACCATCAGCTAATGCCACAACTTGTGATACAGCCTACACAGTGACTACCTGATAGACCTGTCTTAGAGTAATCCATAGATAGACTGGCTCAGTTAGTTACAGTTGCAGTAGAGAGACAAACACATAGACTACCCAAGAGGGAGAACATAATAGAGCGTGTTCGTAGTTTGGGGGCAGAGAATTTTTCAGGCACTACGAGCCAGCTGATGCAGAGTCATGGTTGACGAGAGTAGAACGAATATTTGATATTATGAGATGTACTGATGATGAGAGGGTTTTCTTTGCTACATTTTTACTTGAGGGTAGGGCATACCACTGGTGGAGATCAATATCACGTAGATATGAAAGAGTGATTAGTTGGGTTGATTTTTGTAAAGAATTTAATGTTAAATTCATTCCTATGGTTTACTAAGACATCCAGGCTAGTAAGTTCTTTGAGCTAGAACATGGATTGATGACAGTGGAGGAGTATAAGAACTATTTTATAGAGTTATCGAGGTTCGTTTCTTATGCAATACAGAATGAGAGGGATAAATGTAAGAGATTTGAACAGGGCCTTAGAGGCAATATCAAAACAACAATTATAGCTATGGGGCACAGTGATTTCAGTGAGTTAGTAGGGGCTACAATGAGAGTTGAGAGAAGCCTAGTAGAGGCACGCAGAGCCCAGACATTCAAGTAGAGACCAGGCCATGGTTGGTCAGTTGGTGGATAAGTAGCAGTAGAGCACCTAGAGGAGAGACATCAAATACAGGATATTCTGGTAGACAACGGTATGGTCAGAGCCCTATGCTATCAGGAGGACAGAGACAAAGTTCTAGTTAGAGTTTTGTGCCTCCATTTGTTGGAAGCAACATAGGGAGTTAGAGGCCCCGAGGTGGTAGCCAGTTAAGTAGTAGTACTAGCATGAAAAGGTACCCTTAGTGTTCCATTTGTGGGAGGAGTCATGAAGGACAGTGTTTGAGAGGTTACTACCATTGCAGACAAACTGGACATTTAAGGAGAGATTGCCCTTATCTTCTTCAGAGTAGCAGCTTAGTACAGAGTACAGCTTCTCAGGGTTTTCAAGGTGGTAGTGGCAATATTCAGAGACATGAAGTATCTCAAACAGGAGAGCCTATCTCTAGTATTGGTATACAACCTAGAGCTTTAAGAGCTAGTAGAGATCCACAGAGGGGTCAACCAGGTCGACCTCATAGCCAGGCACGTGTATTTTCTTTGACTCAGCAAGAGGCACAGGCTACCCCTGATGTTGTTACAGGTATGCTGACTATTTTTAGCCGAAAGGCCCATATTTTAATTGATCCAGGCTCTATGCATTCTTTTATTTTTCATATCTTTGCTGTGCATGCGGATAGAGCCTTAAAACCCCTAGATTATAGTTTGGTGATAGCCACATCGGTTGGAGAATCATTATTGGCTGGGAATGTATTTCGGGGTTGTGTTATCAAGGTGGGTAGTAGTGAGATGGTAGTAGATTTAATTCTTCTTGCTATACATAATTTTGATGCAATACTTGGGATGGACTGGTTAGCTAATCACCATGCTACTGTAGACTGTTTCCGAAAGAAGGTTATATTCAAAAGACATAGAGAGCCTGATATTAGTTTTTGTGGAGAGCAACGAGTTCTTCCGTCATGTATTATATCTGCCATGACAGCTAAACGATTGCTCAGAAAATGATGTCCAACCTATGTGGCATATGTTATTGATACCAGAGTCAATAGGGTTACATTAGAAGATATTTCGGTGGTAAGAGATTTTCCAGATGTATTTCCTGAAGATCTTATAGGCTTACCACCAGATAGAGAGATTGATTTTGGTATTGATTTGGTTTCAGACACAACTCTTATCTCCAAGGCACCATACAGAATGGCTCCCTCAGAATTAAAAGAATTGAAGACTCAGTTACAAGAATTGGTAGATAAGGGTTTCATCAGACCTAATATATCACCATCGGGAGCACCAGTATTATTTGTTAAAAAGAAGGATAGAACTTTGAGGCTATGCATTTATTATCGAGAGCTAAATAAAATCACTATACGCAACAAGTACCCATTCCCTCGCATTGATGATTTATTTGATCAGTTACAGGGTGCAAAGGTTTTCTCAAAGATCGATCTACGATCAGGGTATCATCAGTTAAAGATCAGAGATACTGATGTGACTAACACTGCCTTCAGAACTTGATATGAGCATTATGAGTTTTTAGTAATGCCATTTGGGTTGACTAATGCTCCAGCTGCATTCATAGACCTTATGAATAGGGTATTTCGTCCATAGCTTGATCGATTTGTTATAGTTTTTATTGATGATATTCTTGTATATTCACGGAGTACAGAAGAGCATGCAGAGCATTTGAAGATAGTGTTACAAATTTTGAGAAATAAACAGTTATATGCTAAGTTCAGCAAATGTCAGTTCTGGCTAGATAATGTTACATTTCTAGGCCATGTGATCTCAGCAGATGGAATTTATGTGGATTCTCAAAAAATTGAAGCTGTGGTAAATTAGGAGCGACCAGCTAGTGTGATAAAAATTAGATGTTTTCTCGGTTTAGCGGGTTATTATCGAAGATTTATTAAAGACTTCTCTAAGATTGCTGCACCGCTTACAAAGTTGACCAGAAAAAATGTAAAGTTTATGTGGACTGATGAATGTGAATGTAATTTTCAAGAGTTTAAAAAGAGATTGACTTCAACTCCTGTTCTTACTCTTCCATTTGGCATCGAAGGATTTATAATTTACAGTGATGCTTCTAGACAGGGGTTAGGTTGTGTATTGATGTAGCATGGTAAGGTGATAGCTTATGCTTCTAGGCAGCTTAAGAAGTATGAATTGAATTATCCAACCAATGATTTAGAGTTGGCAGCAGTAATATTCGCTTTGAAGATTTGGAGACATTATCTATATAGTGTTACATGTCAAATCTTCACTGATCACAAAAGTTTAAAGTATTTGTTCACACAGAAAGATCTGAATCTGAGACAACAGAGATGGTTAGAGCTAATAAAAGATTATGACTGTACGATTGACTATCATCCAGGTAAGGCGAATGTGGTAGTAAATGCACTTAATAGGAAATCTTCTAGCTCTATAGCTTATTGAAAGTTACTTATCTTCCATTGTTGGTTGAGTTAAGGTTTATGGGGGTTGAATTATCTGTAGACAAGTCTGGAGTCATTCTAGCACATTTTCAAGTTATGTCTCTATTGATTGATCAGATTCGAGAGATGCAAGATCGGGATCCTAATTTAGCTAAACTTAAGCAAGAAGTAAGGAATGAAATGCAGACTGATTTTATGTTGAAAGCTGATGGGACATTAGTTATGGGTAACAGACTTTGAGTTCCGAATAACTCAGAGTTAAAAAAGCAGATTTTAGAAGAAGCTCACAGCTCAGCTTATGCTATGCATCATGGCAGCACTAAAATGTATCGTACTCTAAGAGAACATTTTTGGTGGTAAGGTATGAAAAGAGAGATTGCAGAGTTTGTATCTCACTGCCTGATTTGTCAGCAGGTTAAGGCAGAACATCAGAGGCCAGCAGCATTATCTCAACCACTTCCAGTTCCTGAATGGAAGTGGGAACATATTACCATGGACTTTGTTGTTGGGCTTCCTCGTACGCGAAGGGGTCATGATAGTATTTGGGTAATTGTTGATCGACTCACAAAGTCTGCTCATTTCTTGCCTTATAAGATTTCATACTCATTAGATAGGCTGGCTCATTTGTATGTGGGTGAGATTGTACGGTTACATGGGACTCTAGTGTCCATCGTATCAGATAGAGACCCTCGATTCACTTCTAGATTCTGGCATAGCTTATAGAAGGCCTTAGGCACTAAGCTAAACTTTAGTACAGCTTTTCATCCTCAGACAGATGGGCAGTCGGAGAGAACTATACAGATATTAGAGGATATGCTCAGAGCTTGTATGTTGCAGCTTAAGGTAATTGGGATGATTATTTACTATTGATGGAGTTTGCATATAATAATAGTTATCAGTCTAGCATTCAGATGGCGCCGTATGAGGCTTTATAAGGAAGAAAATGCAAAATTTTGATTTGCTGGGATGAGGTTGGAGAAAAAAAATTGTTGGGTCCAGAGATTATCCAAGCCACTAGTGAGAAGATCAGTATTATCAGAGACAGACTGAAGGCAGCTCAAGATAGACAGAAGAGTTATGTTGATAAACGTCGTAGATAGCTTGAGTTTGTAGTAGGAGACAGAGTCTTCTTACGGATCTCACCATGGAAGGGTGTACTTTATTTTGGAAAACAGAGAAAATTAAGTCCTAGATATATCGGGCCATATGAGATTCTAGAAAGGGTTGGCGTGGTTGCGTGCCGCTTAGCATTACCACCTGAGTTGTCACGCATTCATGATGTGTTTCATGTTTCTATGTTACGAAAGTATATACCTGACCCTTCTCACATCCTAGATACTCAGCCAGTTCAGTTGAGGACAGACTTGACTTATGACGAGGAACCTGTTCATATAGTGGACTATTGCCAGCAAGTACTACGTAATAAGACTATTCCGCTAATTAAAGTCCTATGGAGGAATCATGCAGTGGAAGAGGCTACATGAGAGCGAGAGGATCAGATGAAAGTTTAATATTCTCATTTATTTCAGAAAAGTATGTGAATTTCAAGGACGAAAGTTTTATAAGGGGGGAGGAATTGTAATACACGTGTTTGATTTATATATTGCTTGGTGGCAGATTTAAAAAAAAAAAAAGAGATAAGAAATTGAAGCGGTGGCCGCCGTATATAAATATTTAACTTTTTGGTTTTTGCTTTATTAAGAAGAAGAAGCAAAGCCGAAATAGAAAAAAAAGAAGAGGAAGCTGAGAGAAGGAGAAAAGAAAGAAAAGAAAGAAAGGAAGAAAAAGAGAAAAGAAAAGAAAGGAAAAAGAGAAAGGAAGAAAAGAAACCGAGGAGAAAAAGAAAGAGAAAGAGAATGAAAAAGAGAAAGAGAAGAAAAAAGAAAAAAAAAGAAATAGAAAATTTTAGAAAATTGGTTGGGTAGTTAGATTTATACCAGTGTCAGCGGGTAATAGTTTTACGATATTAGAATATTTATAATTTATATTGGTACTAATGATATATTTTTACACCATATGATATAAGAGGTGTGCTGATAGTGGGTAGATATCAGAATCCAGACCCATCTCAGGATTAGCGCACTTTTGCCAGTGGATAACTATATATTTTATATATTTTTAATACAGCCAGTTATGATTAAATTACGTGTTATCAGATTTAGTTATGATTTATTTTAAACAGATATATATTTATACTATTTAGTATATTCAGAAATGTTTTAAAATTTATTATAGTATAATTTATGATTTTGTTCAGTACATAAATATTTATTTTAGAACAATTATACTTTCATGATATTATATAGTAGTAGTTTTTGAACCACCATATGCATATCCTCCCCTTTAGTGTAGTTGCTCTGCGCATGCATTAGACCAGTTTAGTTTGCTCTACCTGAGCGATGTAATATTCCGTCGGGTTAGACCAGCTCAGATCCCCGCTCTGCTTATGCGTGAGTTACTCCGCCAGGTTAGACCAGATTTTTCTCCGGGTACAAGTTTGGTGTGGTTTTCAGTATATATGTAGTACATATTTCTAGAGTTATGTTATATATATTCAGCTTAATAATAGATTTTATGATAGTTTGCGCTTTCAGATTTTTACATCCCTAGTATTATGTCATGATTTTAGTTTTAGCACAGATTTTATGACAGCTCATACTTTCAGTATAAGTTTATTGATTATTTCGTATACAGTTTTATGATTATTTTATCTTACAGATTTATACGTGTACAATACATATAAAATATATAATATTTTTAGATTATATCTACTCACTGAGCCACAAGCTCACCATTTTTCCTATTTTCCCAGGTTGTCACAGGAATTCGTGCAGTGTGATACAGTCATCACATTTTGAGGTTGGCCCATAACACGCATAGCTGCAGAAGTGTCTTAGTCTGTGTATTTGTATATTTTTTTGTATATTGGAGGACACGTGTACACATTTTATCGAGGCAGGTAGCCTGATTGTATCATATATATGAGTAAAGAGTATGTTAGTCACATGTCATCGCAGGATCTGCCTCGATTCTCGAGGAGGGTTTGGGTCGGGTTCTGTCAACTAATATATAGGCTACATAGCTTTTTTATTTAAAAAATTATTTTATAAAACTTGATTAAATGACCGAGAGCAATAAAATTAAAGAGATATCAATGACATCTAGTCAGGGGAACATAGTAAACCTTACCCCTCAAAATATTTGAGAAATTATTACAAACTTTAGGAGATAAAAAAAGAGCGCCAAAGAGTGGCTCGCAACGTATTTTATAAACAAAATAACTCAAACAAAATATTATGAAGGAAACTCATTAAAATCTCTAAACAATTGATTCAAATTTTAGTAGAGGCTTTAGACCACCAAGTAAAGCTATCATATTTAACCCTTATTAGCTAATATATCAGCTACGATGTTAATTTCACGAAAGACATGATAGAAGGAAAAAGATATCAGAAATAGAAATGTCTACAATTAATCCCACGAGATTGAAGTTTCCAAAGAGGTTGGAGAGAAGCATTAGAAAGTAAATAAACCACTAATATAGAGTCACATTCAAGAATTAAATTATGGCAACGTTTGCTCAAAGTTTGTTCAATTACGAAAATCACAGTTGCAGTTTTAGCATAATAAAGTGTGTGGACTCCTAAGGTATCTAAAACTACCAAGAAAACCACAAATCTCATTACGAAAAATAACCGCACAAGTCGCAACACTCGCCACTTGGATTGCCTTTGGACATCCCATCCATATTGATTTAACCCAACCTACAGCTAAAGGAATCCAACAAAGAATATAAATTCGAGAAACACTTCCATTTTATTTACTTTAGTTGCTAAATTCCTCCATCAATTAACAAAGGTATTGAATTTAAAACCATGCTGCATTGTTTCATTCACCAGATCATAGAGATTAGGGGATGTTCCACCTAGTGCAACTACTAGCTAGTGAATTTGTCAATCACATAATCAAAATTATGTAGAGCATCAAGGGGGAGAGATGAGTTTCACTTGAGTGCTTCTCCTTCTAATGACTTCTAAGAAAGGTATTTCAATAACCCAAACTGGGAATCAAGGCCTCGACAATCCCTACAAAAGGACAGCAAGTGATGATATGGGTTGCCGACCCCATTGTATTTACTAAACTTCGGTATCTTGAACCCTTCGAGAGAGATAAACCTAAATCCTTCATAATTCTATGATCATTACCCAACATAGCTTAAGAATAAACATGAAGAAAAGATCTATTAATGACGACGGAAGAAAATTTCTATTTTACCTTCACGTATCGACCTTAAGTACATATTAACTCTTAAAAGAAAGTGAATAGGAACGATGTAATTCCTATTAGTGATTCACAATATACTATACCAGTATCAATATATATTATAAATATAATAAAATGACCAAAAGGTCCATAACCACTATTTAGAAAATAAATGTATGTTCTCTTACTTCAGGATTGAGAATACAAGGAATTAATGTATTATTGACCTCTTGAAAGAAGATATGTATGCCATTGATTTAATCATTTGAAGCCAAATTTCTATCAATACGGTCATGCTTTTTTCAAAAAGTAATGCTACATATCTAAATTGTTTATTAAATAATGATGTGTTAAATAATTATTAGGTAATGAAATTGTGTATATTTTAAAATTACTTTTTATATCATTTTACCACATAATAATTACTTAATATATCATTCATTTAAGATATAACTTAAAATGTATAGCATTATTTTTTTTTTCAAAATATGTTGATAAATTTACCAAATGCTCCTCATGATCCATTGAAAATTTTACTTCCTTCTAATGTAAGCCATAAAAAGAAAAGTTAAGAATTGTTTTTAAAAAAAGAATAAAATAAGCTAAGAAGTAAAAATGGTGAGTAATAAATACACTATTCTTACGATTTAAAGGACCAAATCAATTATCTAGTAAAATATTTTCTATAATTTTAAAAATTACATTTATAACTTACCATTTTTGGTTTGTTATTTTGTTCATTTAACTCTACTAGGAAACTAACAAATGGAATTCAACCATCCAAAGTCATCCTAATTGAGTATCACTAAAAAAAAAAGGCTAAAGAATGTTAAACTTTAATACCTGATCAAAATGTTTTTTGGGTGACAAATTTCAAGGGAATACGAAATTTTTGTTGATTAAAAATAAAAGATAAAGACACACAGTTGAGAGAGACCTAACAAGCCTAACTCCTTAGCAAAACTTATTTGAAACTAACGCTAATAACAATTATTAGAGCTTTAGAATTTAGATTTTAGAAAGGTTTAATGTTTATACTAATGTGTTCATCATGATGATTAATCATGTATCAGGTATCATCCTTATCCATGTCTTCAATATCCTATATGTCAAAGAGCTAGAGAGAGTTATTGTGCTAAAATACATACAACTCCATAAGCTAAATCATAGAAACATTATTGGTAATTACTTTTATGTATAGTCTTAATTAGTTCATGATGCCAACTGCTAACAGTAATGATTTTGCTATGGTCGAGGACGCACGGAAATTACACTTCTGCCTAACGAGAAAACGCTGTGAAACATCAGTGAATGAATCAGATTCTGTTTCTTAAAGTTAACTACTGCTTGGTAATTTCATACCCACAAAAAAAAAAGAAAAAGAAAAGAAAACCCTCCAAATAAAACCAAATTCCGCAAAAATATATGGAAAATTTTGCGAGAGTAATTTATCTCCTCCGAGTCTCCCGAGGTATTGGAACTGTTCACAAAGAAATAATTTAAGAGTTTCATGGAGAGCCTCTCTCCCCCCTCAATGTTACAAGGAAAAAGACAAAGGGAAATACAAAAAGAGCTTCAGATATAATATTTGTTACACATACATTTAAGTAATTACTTATTATATAATTTATGGATCTATTGCGTGATAAATATATCAGCTGGGATGTGCAGTTCACTTACTGAAAGCATTAATTGTTTTTAGCTCTGATCACTGTACTTTTTTACCCCTTCAAATTTCTAGGGTTTCTCTCTATCCTCTTTGATGGGCTAATATTAAAGTACATAGAACTGCAACAACTGAATCAACGGCAATCCCTAGAAGCAAAAGAGTAAAAAAGAAAATTAAAGCCATGCGCACAAGATACAGAGAAAGAGAACTCTGACCATACAAGGGTAAGACAAAATCCACATGGGTTTGTTTCTTTTACCATCACCAGCAGCTCTGCTATCCAGAAAAGGCAAGGCTCATTTTATTTTAGCTCTTTCTCCCTCCTTATTTTGCTGCCACAGTCATAAATTAGTGATGATGATAGAGACTGTGGCATATGAAGGGTGATGGTGATAGTAAGCTGCCAAGTCGGATGCAATTTTTGAGCCAATTCAGTAAAGGCAATTTGTGAAGCACTGCACAATTTTGTACTCCAAAAATATAATCCCCGCTGCATTTAATATTAAACTTTAACCTTGTTTCACCCAAATTTCCCTTTTTAAATCCTAGGGTAAGTTCAAAAATGAAGCTATATTTTGTATAAACAGCTATCACATATAAAGGAAGGCATCTTTCATTTCCTTTTGGTACATAAAGCATGTGACGATCACTAATATAAGATTATAATAACTGCAGTACAAAACTAAAAAGTATAACATTCTCTTTGGCTGTAAGATCAAATCGTTGGATCTAACAGTGGACAAAACGGATATGGAAAGGAGCAGACAATAAGATGTGCATGCGCCCGCGTGAAGCATTGAAAGCATATGAAGAAGTGGAGAGATTGCAAGGCTCTTGAATTTGTCTATGGGGCCGAATGTCTGAATTACTATGAATTACTGATAAACGTATATATATGTTCTCCCAAATTTCAGCACATAAGCGTGAGCCCAAGACTTCAAGAATATTTTGGTTAAAGCTCCACTACCCTCACTAAAGTCCAACAACAATTGAAGATGTCCTCAAGAGCTAGCTTGTAATCCTTAATTCTCTCAAGAGAAGTCTTTGATATTAGATGCCCTCTTCAGTTAAGTCAATCACTGTCCTCGCCGAAGTTGACCACCCTAGTTAGGGATATTTGTTTTGATTACAAAATTTGTAATTTTGGAAGATTTAGATATTTATTTTGTTTAAAGAATCTTCAAAGATTTGTTTTGATTACAGAATTTTTAGTTTAGAAAAATTTAGAATTTAGGAAGATTTAGATAACTTACAGAATCTAAAAGATATTTTCCTATCTTTGAAGGATGTTCCAGGTAAAAAAAACACAAATATTTTTTATTTTGATGGAAAGGAACACAAATATTATTCAATAACTTTGTCTTAAAATAGTTCTTTAACCAATCCCAATTTGCGTTTTGTTGAACAATATCAACATATTTTTGTCTTCGTGATTGACGTCGCGAGCCCATCAATGATTGTCTTGCGTTAGGTAGTAAGAGCATTATCGAGAGATGGTAGGCCCTAATGACTTGAATGAAGATCATGCTTTAGAGCAAAGAATGTATGAATGTATAATAAAGTTTTCGAGAGATATGCAGGAATGCATGGTAGCATTCACCGAATTGGTTATGAATTTGAGAGATAATGATCCACTGCAATAAGAACTAATGGCGACAAGGAGAAGATAGCATAGACAGCCACATTTTGTACCCATTAATGTCAATTTGGAGGAAGAAGTTGAAGATGAGGTTGAGGTCTGGTTGCGAACTGTTTTGGTCCTCTAGTGGATGATTTAGGAGAGGAGAAAATTTATAGAGGAATTGATGGTGGGTTTCTGCCAAAGGGAGACAACAACACCAACATGATGAATCTTACAAGGCAAAGCTGATTTGCTTACTTTTAATAATGTTATTGATATAAAATAATTTTTGGATTAGGAGTATGAGTAGAGAATGTTTTTGAAATTATGAATCTAAGACTAGAATATAAAGTATCCTTAATGACTTACAAACTTTATTTGGGTGTGGCTGCTTAGTGGCAAAGCCATCAAGAAGGTTTGAGATTAAAGGGACAATAGCTTAAAGATCACTAAAAAACAAGTTCATGGAGTTTTCAAATGATTTAAGGTTCTAAATGTTTCTTAGAATGTGTTTACACTCAAAATATAATGTGATTATCGCAGTATAGATTGAGGTGTCGATCCCATGAGAAAATTTTAAGCAGTGTAGGTTAGTGAAATAAAAATATTAAAGTAGTAGCAAATGAGAAAATTAACTAATTGGTTTATGTGGATGATACAGAATTGTATATGAATTAATGGAGAAATCTTAAGATGATGTAAGTAAGGCTTCGAGAATCACAATTATGCTTCATAAATCTACTATATACTTTAATTCAATATTTATAACTCAATTGAAAGTTTCACATCCCAAACAATCAATCGAAAGATATATAAAATATGCACATTTGATAATACATGATGTATTTGATATGACTAAACTATTTACAAACATTATCACAAATCATATTCATTTATACAAGTTATCTAAGATCGACAATATATCATTTTGACAATATTATAGTAAAAGCTTAACTTGAATATCAAACAAGTATTATCATTACATGTTATCTAAGATCGATAATATATCGATTGACAATATTGCAGTAAAAGATTAATATGTAAAACAATATAACCAATAACAATTATAATTCAACAAGAAGCACATAAAGAAAACTTACAAATATTTGTAACTCTTGACAAAGAATCAAAGTATGAAAGTAAATTTATTATAGATAAAAGTTCATCTCTAGCCTTGCCAAGAACTCTAGCCTAGCTTACAATGTATGGTAAAGAGAAATTATATGAGAGAAATGTAAATCGTTAAAAAAAATCCCTTAGCCTTCTAAGAGGGTCCTTATATAGGCAATGAATGAAAATAGTTTTAGTGTGACTTCAATATTTAATAATTTAGACTAACCACTCATTCACCTAATTGCAGCTTTTTTTTTATAATGGAAAGGATTGATGTAGCTTTTTTGGCCACCATGAAAGTTGTATAATTTTGTCTCTTCTTTCTATAGCCACTAGGTTTATGCAATTTGGATAAGTATCTAATGAGATAAGGGCAAAATACCAAAGATATGTCATATTTTAGCCAACGATCCTTTTACCAATTTGCAATACAATTTGGTTCATGATAACGGCTGATTTGAACTTTACCGTTAACATAAGAGTTGTTGATAATTGAGTCAATATTTTATAACTTCAAGAATCATACCGATTGGGTATATATTTTGTGAAATACAATTCAAATAATTGAGGTGGGTCAAGCTAAGTAGAAGTTGTAATCCAATTCTATTGTATCCCAATTTTTGGCCCATAATATGTTAGATTTGACTTTTCAACTGTTCTTTAAGTTTGAGTAAGATTAAGTCATGTTACTTCAAGTTTAAGAATTTTTTCATTTCAATTTCTACATTGAGCGTTACATTTATTTTACCTAAACCTATGCAAATAACATTTATTAATTATAATTTAAGGGCAACAGTTCATTTCAAGCCTAAAAATACAAAAATACTAAAATTAGTGTCATTAAATGGTGACTGAATCTCTTAATAAATATGCATTTTAATATGTTTATCATAGCCCCCAACCAGCTCATTGCTAGTCTATAGCAATTCAAGTGTAAATAAAATATGCAAAACTATCTAATCATTTCAAACGAAAAGTCAGTTCAAGATCACTATTGCTATTATGGTTTTTTCAATTATAACTTTCAAAATTATGTGTGTGTGTGTGTGAATTAAGTCATAACCTTCTTACCACAAACCATAACAGATATAGTCTTGAGAATTTCTCTAAGTAAAAGTCTCAACTCTATATCCTCACAAGTGTATAATTGTTTAAAAGGTTATGATTTCTCTTATGGAGTTGGAAGACAGTTAAGCACTCAAGAAAAAGTCAATTTTAAGGACAGACATACAAACTAACATTGATTGAAAGATAAAAGAATTAATTGTTTAAAAACTAATCATTCTTAACATGCACCAGTTTTAGAACTTCAATTGTCTTGTGAGAATAATACAAATATAGCTTGGTGAGAAAACTGCCTTATAAAATATTTGTCTTCTAAAATTGAATGAAAACTTTATTAAACTGAATTAATTTTTTTGTTGATATTTTACTTTTTTTTTTAATTTTTTTTAAGAATATAAGGGAGCATTACAAAAAAACATAAACAGTTTATCACCAAAATATATTATACATAATTTAAAATTTCACTTTAAATCATCTTTTAGCTATGCAACCAATTTATTCCTTAATTCGAATAATATCAATTTAAACAAAAATTAACTAATTCAAAATATCAATGAAGGTTTGTAAGTTATTTTCTCAACCTTTTCACTTACTCATAAAAGATATGTGAGATTAGAAAAATATATACTTAAATATGAAAATTTTCTTGGGTATATAAATTGAATCATCCATCTTACCACAAGGCTTAGCATTGTGCTAAAACCTATTTCAAAAATGATTCTTTAGTAACCTAAGTAGAAACAGTGACTTAACCCAAACAATTTTGAAATCATAATTAGGTAGAAAATTAAATTCCTTTATACAAGAATTACGAAGACTACATGTAATAAATAACAATGCATAAAATATAAAATAAAATAACAACAAGTTAGTTAAAATGCATTTCAAAAGTTAGAAAAAAATTTCTTACTCTACCATTCTTAATCTAATTTGATCTAAAATACGTCTCAAGAGTTCAAAAAAAAAAATATTGACTCTGCTATTTTAATCAAATAGGTATGTCGGACCCTATTATCTTTTTTTAATGCAAAATATAATTTATGTATACTATCATTCTCCCAAACTAGAAGAAATATTGTCCTCAATGTTTAAGTAGAAAGAGATAAAGTATAGAAGATATTATTTGAAATGCTAGTGATTCAAAAGAAATAACTTGAGAGATATTTAAGCAAATATAAATTAAAATGATAACGCTAATATAAAAATAAAAAAGAAAAATTTACAAACGAAGTGTCAGATCCAGATTTTATTTGTTATGGCCTACTGACCAATCGATCTGAGTTATTACTGGGTTAGGTTTATAGATAACTGCCTGTAATTTGTCAATCAATTCATTTGCATTGGTAGAAGAAACAAGGATCTATCACACTGAATGTGAAATAACATTCTGTTCGACATGTTGATCAAGAAAATAGAGTAAGCAATCAAAATGGTTATTAATATTCAACAAACTTGTAAGTTTTCAGTGAATATTCAGCTGGGTCCAAGAGGCAATTTGAAAAATTTCTTCCAAGGTACAAAACCACCTTGTGAAGCAATAAAATCGTTTGCATAGTAAAGCATTATAGGTATACGTTCATGCATGGATGAGACTCGTAATTCTTCTCCTATTATTTTTCCAGTCAGGTTTCCCATGGCTAAAGTCATAGGAATAATACCCAAAATTTGACTTCCTCCTAAATGTGCAACTATTGACATACACCCCATTAACCTAAAGCTACCCCTCCATAAATAAAATGGATTTTTCTTACAGCTAATACTTTTCCTAGATTGTTTGCTGCCTTTACAAACACTTTATTTTTTTTTCAGGACTAGATCAATAAAATACACATATTTTGAAATCGTCGAACTGAGATTTCCTCCATATCTACACTCACCTTTATCTGAATATATGAAAATGAAGAAAATGAGGTGCTGTATTTATAAAATACCAAATGATAATAACAATTTTGATAGCCCGACAGTTTGTCAGAAGAGATTTAAAAATAAAATAAAAACATTTAAAGATAATGAGCCACATGTATTATTTAACCAAAAGATTTGAATTTAAGACATCTATATAAGTAGCCCTACTGATCATTAAAAACATTTGGAAATTAAAACACATGTATTTACAGAAAGTTGTGATTATAGCTCACATCTTCTTTTGATTTTACGTCCAGTAACTGCTTAAACGCCCTTTATGGATCAGGGATAGGCTTCCAATATAATTTTCTTATAAATTGGCAAACATGGTCTTTTAGAGTCAGATTTTTGAGACTATATCGTTGATGTTCATTTTTTAATTTATTCAATAAATTGAAAAGTTCACGTTGCATGAGCCCACAAGGTTGTGTCGTAAGAGTCAATAGGATATCATCCAAAGACTCCTTACTCAGTCAATTTTTAATGAACTGAATTTTATCTTCTCAATTTTTAGATACAAATTTTAAAGAATAACAACTCCGGTTATAATTTTATCGAACACATTTATGACAAACTTGTAACCTTTTTACTCTTCACCTTTTGGCATAAGAGCTTCTTCTAATACTAATCATAAAAGAAACAAAATCATTTGTAGACTCACCAGATAATCGAACAATGGCTTTGATTAACCAACGAATATACGCAGGGATATTCCTTAACATTAATAGTCTTAGCCTTTCACACCGTACTTTGTAAATCTTAAGTAGAGAATTTTGAGGCAATGAAAGAAAGTGTTTTTGAAGGTTGGCAAGAATACTATCCATTTTGAAAGAAAGTGAAAAAGAAAAGAGATGAATGCACGGTTTGAGGGATAATTTTTAGCGAACTGAGAAACTGACTTTAATAGTCACGAAGTACCGTATCTGCCACTTGACATGGAAACAAAATCACACCGAAGAAAAAATAAAATAAAATAAAATATGAAAGAAAATAAAAGTAAAAATAAAAAGCCAAAAGATAAAATATGGGCAAAATATAAAATATGGTACAAATAGATTAAACCTAATCAAACAAGATAGACAAGATTCATAAGATAGATCTCATATAGGTACATACAATGGTCTACCTTTTTCACATATCTTTTCAACCGCTGTCTATTCACTTTGAAAATTTGTCTATCCGCGGGGTCCTTAATTTCAACAGCACCTTAGGAAAAACGTGCCTTATCACAAATGGACCAGCTCAATTTGTCCATTTATCTATGAATGGTATGCAATGGAAAATTTGTAAAGAATACCATACATGCGCATCAAAGCTTCAAAAGAACAGTTACAGAAATGTGTTCCTTGGTTACTAATGATGACACATGGTATACCAAACATAGATAACACATTTTCTTATAGAATTTTGCCATAGTTGTGTTATCATTAGTACAATAAGCTACAGCCTCCACCCATTTTGATACATTGTCAACAGCTAGAATGATGTAAAGGTAGCCATAAGATAAGGAAAAAGGACCCATAAAATTGACACCCTAACAATCAAATATCTCAATAACAATAATAAGGTTAAGAGGCATCATATGTTTTCGAGATACATTACCTAACTTTTGACATCTTTCATAAGAGTGACAAAAATTATTAGTGTCTTTAAACAAAGTGGGCCAGTAAAGACTACACTGTAAAATTTTTACGACTGTCTTTTTTATAAAAAATGACCGCCATAAGCAGCACTATGGTAAAAATTTAAAACACCAAAAACTTTACTTTCAAGAATGCAATGTCTCATGATTTGGTCAGGACAGTATTTGAAAAGATATGGATCATCCCAATAAAAATTACGTACCTTAACCAAGAACTCACGCTTATCTTATACACTTTAGTTAGATGAAAGTTTCTCGTAAATCAAATAATTTACGATATGTGCGTACCAAAGTATTTGGCTTATAGTGAAAAGATGTTCATTAGAAAAATCATCTCAAATTGGTGGAACATCAAATAAGAACGGAATTTATCTAAGAACAGAATTTATAGTGAAAAGATGTTCATTAGTGAAAAGATGTTCAAATTCTTACAAAAAAAGAATCCACCTAATTAAACGAGCTTTAGCATCCTTCTTAGACAGAAGGTATTTAAAGGTCGCGTGGTCAGTAAAAATAATAATGGGTGAACCAATCAAATAAGAATGGAATTTATCTTAGACAAAAACAACAACTAATAGTTCTTTTTCAGTAGCAGTGTAATTCATTTGAGTATCATTCAAAGTCCTACTAGCATAATAAACAACAAAGGGTTTTCCCTCTCTTTGTTGCTCAAGAACTGCTCCTACAAAATAATTACTTGCATCACACATAATCTCAAAAGGGAGGTTTCAATTCGGTAATTGCATGATACGAGCAGTGGTGAATTTGACAATGAGTGTTTGGAATGCCACCTCACAATCTTGTGTCCATGTAAATTCAACATCTTTTAGCAAAAGGTTATACAATGGTCTAGATATGGCAAAAAAGTTTTTTATAAATCTCTTGTAAAAGTCAACATGTCCAAGAAAAGATCGGACATCTTTTACCATTTTTGGTGTAGGTAATTTAGAGATTAATTCAATTTTAGCATTATCAACCTCTATCCCTCTTTTAGATACAATATAACTCAAAACGATCCCTAAAGATACTATGAAGTGATATTTTTCCTAGTTTAGCACAAGTCATTTTTCTCTACACCTACTCAAAACAGCTTTTAAGTTAAGCAAATAGGAATCAGAATCACCAAAAATAGTCAAATCATCCATAAAAAAGTTCCATGCATTTTCAACACTATTAGAGAATATACTCAACATACAATGTTGAAAAGTAGATGGTGCATTACATAATCCAAATGGCATTTTACAAAAAGTATAAATATCTGATTTTTTCTTGATCTTCTATAGTTATTGCAATGTGATAGTATCCTAAATACCAATCAAGAAAGTAATAAAAGGGATGTCCAGCTACACGTTCTAAAATTTGATGGAAAAAAGACTATGGAAAATAGTCTTTCCTGGTGGCTGTGTTTAGCTTTCTATAATCAATGCATATTTACCAACCGCTTACTACCCTAGTTGGAACAGGTATCCTATTCTCATTTTTCACAATAATAACCTCATATTTTTTAAGAACTACTTGAGTTGGACTTATTCATTGACTATTAAAAATTGGGTAGATTATACATGCATCTAATAGTTTCAAGACTTCTTTCTTCACTACTTCTTTCATTGTTGGGTTAAGTTTTCTTTGTGGGTTCCTATGGGGTTAGGCACCTTCCTCTAAATGAATTTTATAGGAGCATATCAATGGAGAAATATTTTTAATATCAGCTATGGTTCAACCTAGTGTAGACTTGTGTTCTTTTTAACAATTTTATCAATTTTTCTCTTGTTCAACACTAAGTTCAGAAGAAATGATGATAGGAAAAGTATCACATGGTCTCAAGAATGTGAGTTTCAAACCTTTAGGCAGTGGAGAAAGCTAAACTTGTGGTGTCTCAAGGTTTAATGGTTTTAGTCTCTCCCTCTCTTGTGGCAACTCTTCAAAGCGTGGTTACCAAAATTGTAATACACGTGTAGTATATATATAAAGTTTGGTGGCAAAAAAAAAAAAAAGGGAGAAATAGAAGCGGTGGCCGTTATATATATATTTTAGTTTTGTTTTTTTTTTCGTTTAAGAAAAGCAATTGAAACAGAAGAAGAAAGGAAGCAGAGCTGAACAGAAGAAGAAAAGAAAAGAAAGAAGAAAAAGAAAAGAAGAAGAAAAGAAAAGAAAAGAAAAGAAAGGAAAAAGAAAAAGAAAGGGAAAGGAAGAAACCGGGAAGGAAAAAGAGAAAGAGAAAGAGAAAGAAAAAGAAGGAAAAGAAAAGAAAAAGAAAGAAAATAGGAAATTAGTTGGGTAGTCAGAATTATACCCAATGGTTTAGCGGGTAATAGTTTTACGATATTAGAATATTTAGATTTTAATATTTATAATACATATCAGTACTAATGATGTATTTTTACACCCTATGATATAGGAGGTGTGCCGATAGCGGGTAGATCTCAGAATCCAGACCTAGCTCAGGATTAGTGCACTTTTGTGAGTGGATAATTATATATATTTTATATATTTTTAATACAGCTAATTATGATTTAATTACGCGTTATCAGATTTAGTTATGATTTATTTTAGACAGAAAAATATTTATACTATTTAGTATATTCAGAAATGTTTTAGAATTTATTATAGTACAGTTTATAATTATGTTCAGTACAGAAATAATTATTTCAGACTAATTATGGTCATGATATTATATTGTAGTAGTTTTTGAACCACCATATGCGTACCTTCCCCTTTAATGTAGTTGTTCTGCGTATGCGTTAGACCAGTTTAGTTTGCTCTGCCCGAGCGATGCAGCATTCTGCCAGGTTAGACCAGCTTAGATCCCCCGCTCTGCCTGTGGGTGAGTTACTCCGTCAGGTTAGACCAGATTTTCCCCGGGTACAAGTTTAGTGTGATTTTCAGTATATATATGTAGTACATATTTCCAGAGTTATGTTACATATATTCAGCTTGATAATAGATTTTATGATAGTTTGCGCTTACAGATTTTCAGATTCCAGTATTATGTCATGATTTTAATTTCAGCACAGATTTTATGACAGTTCATACTTTCATTACAAATTTATTGATTACTCAGTATACAGTTTTATGATTATTTTATCATACAGATTTATACGTGTACAATACATATAAAGTATATGATATTTTCAGATTATGTCCACTCACTGAGCCACAAGCTCACCCTTTTTCCTATTTTTCTCAGGTTGTCACAGGAATTTGTGCAGTGTGATACAGTCATCACATTTTGAGGTTGGCTAACGTGCATAACTGCATAAGTGTCTCAGTCTGTGTATTTGTATATGTTTTGTATAGTGAAGCATATGTGTACACTTTTTGTTAAGGCAGGTAGCCTCATTGTATTATATGTATGAGTAAAGAGTATGTTAGTCACATGTCATCGTAGGATCTGCTTCGATTCTCGAGGAGGGCTCGGGTTGGGTCCTGTCAAAAATCGAGTCCCTTTATCCTATGAGTAAAAACATACTAAACACATCAGTTATTTCATCAGAATAACGCAATTTTCCAAAATCAAAATCAATGAGGTTTACTAAAGAATCAGAACCATGGTTTTTATAAGCTTTCTCTGCTACAAGTGTGTCTATCATATATGAATAATAGCACTTGTCTTCTTCTCGTGGTTACTTGCCAATATAGAAAATGTTCACCTCGAGAGTCATATTCTCAAAATATAATTTCATTCTATAGCTTCCTCAGGATCTTTGTGAAGGAACTCCCCATTATACATCATCTCAATAAATTAGCACTCTCTAATTATGAGTCCTTTGTAAAAATAGCTAACTAAGCGCCAATTTTCATTCCCATAGTGAGGGCACAGATTTAACAACTCTTTAAACCTTTCCGAAGCTTGATATAAAGTTTCACTGTTGTTTTGAGAGAATGAAAAAATTTATCTTTTCATACCATTAGTTTTGTATTGTGGGAAGTATTTATTGAAAAATACTTTGGTCATTTCTGTTCAAGTTCCAATAGACCTCGGCCTCAAAGAGTATAGCTAACTCTTTACTTTTTCTTTCTAGAAAAAGGGAAAAATTTAATCCTAATAGTATCTATGGCTTCGGGTTGGCTATGGAAGGTAGTAATTGCCTCTTCAAATTCCCTAACATATATATAAGGATTTTCACTATCTAGACCATGAAAAGTGGGCAGAAGTTGTATCATTCCAAATTTAAAATCCAAATATGGTATGTTAGGTGGAAATATAATGCATGATGGTGTGGCTGTGTGAGTATGATGCAAATAATCTTTTAGAGTCCTAACAGGGTTATTCTCGTGTTGGCTCATTGTGTTGGAATTACATAATGAACTAGATGGAGAATTCTCTTCTTTTACAAATTGTGGTGGTAGTTTTAGTTCTTCTTTTCTCACAAATCTTCATTGTTTGTCTTTAAGTCGATGCATACATCCTAATAATTTTTTTTTTTACTGAAGGAAATTCTCAAGGAAAAATTAAGAAGTGAACAAAAGAAAAAAAAATGAGTTAGGTGGTAAAACCAACCATGAAATTGAGATAAAATACCGAAGTGAAATAAAACACAACAAGAAATAAAAATGAGTTAGGTGGTAAGACCAATCATGAAATATAAAATAAAATATAATAAATAAAAAAAACTATAAAGTACAATAAATAAATAAAAGATAATGAACTGTAAAGTACAATAAATAAATAAAATAAAATAAAATACAATAAATAAAATAAACTGCAAAGTACAATAAATAAAAAAAATTAAAAAAATAAAGTACAATAAAAAAATAAATAAAATAAGTTAGGTGGTAGAACCAACCATAAAAATAAATTAAATACAATAAATTAACTAAAGAAAATAAACCAAGTTAGGTGGTAGAACCAACTATGATCTAAAAATAAGTGAATTGATGATATAGTCTACAAGATCTATAACCTATGCTTTGATAGCAACTGAATAATTTCCCCTAAATTCTCTTGGAATTCGGAACAAGTTCTAAATTATTTCAATGATAGGAAAAGATCTAGTCATTAGACATATTCTTTTTTTCAATAATCTGATAAAGTTTCCTTACTTATCTTACTTTAGCCACATCCAATGTTTTTGCTTATCACACATCATCAAACAATTGTCTAAGTCCTCTCGTCTACTATCATTTATTAATGTTAAAAAAACTCATCTTCCATAAAATAAATATAATATTAATATCTCAAATTATACATCAACATCGAATATACAAGATTAAATAGTTATCATCTAATAAACTATCACAACTATATAAATATGCTAACTCAAAAATGAATGACTTATTATACTATTGTCTAGCTTAATTTCTAGGCTTAAATTTCATTAAGCTAATTAGTACCTATAAACTCTTGAAGAAAATAAGGAGGGTGAGGTAATAAAAATAGAGTTTATCGTACGACTCAATAAGTGAATATAGTTTTAAAATTAAAATAGTCCTTAAAGCATATGATATACACATAAATATACAACTTTCATAAATAATATTTCTCTTACTATTCTTTTTGTAAAAATAAAATACATACATTGTTAAAGCGGAAGCGATTCACACAAGTAATAATAACACAACAAACAATTGAAAATAATCTAGAGAGAGAAAGGGTAAAAGAAAGCACATGATAATTTATGTGTTTCGAAAACTTACCTACGATTATGGCAAATCAAAATATCACTTTTCTTTATTGAATCACAAAAACAATAATAAAATATCCCTTTTACAAGAGTCAAAAAGATCACAAAGAACTTACAATAATTGCTTTCTCAATTGTCTATCTTGTGTAATCTAAGGTTTATCTTTTGTGTATAATTATGTTGTGATGTTGTTGTGTGTTTTCTCAAGCCAAGTAAAGCCTTTATATAGGTTATAGACGTTATAGGTAAACCATAATCCAAATGGGAACAAGATAGATGAGTCCTAGACAAGTTAAGAAATATAGGGTTTTTTTTGTCACATCTGGCATTATGATGCAGGGCATCTAGGCGCCGCAGCGTCCAAACTTAGGGTTCAATGTTGCGACATTGGACCTAGAGTGCCATGGCACTTTAGGCTCTGACTTGGAGGCTGTGGTGCTCAGTCTGGTGTTGTACCGTGATCTTTTCTTGCCTTCATTCTTTTCCAACGTGTCCCTTACTCACTTGACTCGATCCTAAACCTATTCTAAGGTGATTTTCATTCAACTTCTCACAAATTCCATCATTGATTCAAAATCATCCATTAAGTTTCCAAGATCTTTTATCTCTGCATCACCGCTACCCCACATAATAGTGACTTGGGTTAAGTCCTTGCAAAGAACAAACTTAAGCGAGGGCAGTGGCTTAGTCAATATGTTATTAGGGTTTTTAGACAATGCAAACTTTATTAGACTAATCTTTCTACTTTGAATAATCTCTCTAATGAAATGGAGTCTCACATCAATGTGTTTAGACTTCTTATGAAACATTTGTACTTGCTTAAGTGAATGGCACTTTGGCTATCACAATACACTCTGATGTTAACATCTTAAATAACGAATATCTTTGCTCAGATACCTCTTAACCATATGGCCTTCTTAATATCTTTACCCACAGCTATATACTTTGCATCCGTGGTTAATAGTGCTAGTACATACTATAAAATTGACCTCCAATACACACTACACCTAAACACCATGAATATGTACTCAGTCAAAGACCTTCTCTTGTGAGATCACCCAAATGATCTGAGTTAACATATCCTCTTACCATTTCACCTTCATTCTCTGCCCTTTTATATATATATTAAACCATAGTCTGATGTTCCCTAGAGATATCTTAATATCCACTTCATTGTAAGCCATTGATCTTTACCTGGATTCGTTATGTATCTATTCATGACACTCACCTTTTATGCCATATCTGGTCTTATCCAAACCATCGTATACGTGATGCTCCCAACAGTGTTGACATATGATACTTTATTCATTTGCACAGTGATGGCCGCCGCCAACCACCACATTTCCCCCCCCCCCCACTTTTGACATATCTATAGTGCTCCATTGATAAAAAAAAATTTCACCATCATGTAGATCACAAAATTTTGAGTTTAATAATGTTAATTTTGAGTCAAATCATAATTAGTCATCGGCGGCTAATCGACCATCGACAATGGCGGCCACTGACCAGTTGTCCCCTTTTTTATTTATTTGATTTAGTTATTTTACTAACTAATCAATGGTTGACATATAGATATTTTGTGTCAGCCCATTTTAAAGATTTGTATGGAGTGATTATTTTGCCCATTCAGTGTTAAAACTAATAGAATTTCACTAATGAAATGAATAAAATTGGGATTTTTTAAAACTTGTAGGACAAAATTGAGAATTAGGACAAAAATGAGAGACAAAAATATCTATTTCCCATTTAAAAATCATTATTGTTGAAGTAGGAAAAATACAATCTCAACTATAAATATATCAAAAGTAAAACAAATCACAATAAGGATGCTTTTTTATAATGTAAAATAAATCATTTCACGAAGTATAACACAATTTAAGAGAAGTAATCATTAAGGAATATATATTATTGGCTATAAAAATCATAATCATCATATTTAGAATATATATTTCTAAAATTATGAAGTAGAAATCATTAATATAGTTTAATTATGCACTCTTTAAACTTCGTGTGCTTTAATCTAATGTAACATGAAGCACCTCTTTCATAATAAGTGTTTTGATTTGTGAGTTGAATTTTTGCATTTCTTGACCAAAATCATAGAAGAAATCTCCTTAGAGTCATAAAATAATAGTAATTAACAATGTAAACCCATAAAGTGATAGAAATTTGAATCCTTCTTATAATCAATCTAAAATAGGTATTGTAAGTGGGCTCACCGATACTTAAGTTAGTAGCAACGATCAAGAAAAATAAAAAGAATAGGGCAAGAAGCGAAAGCTATAATTAGCCTTAGGAATAGAGATACTTTTAGCACGCCGAATATATACTTTCTAGAATTATTTGTGTGATTATGCGTATTTATCCCCTTTATGTAGAATTTTCTCCCTATTTATAAGGTAAAGATGTAGGTTTAATCCGTAGTATTAGGATCCTAATAAAATTGAAAGTCTCATAGGCTTTACCTTTTAAGACTTTTCTATCGAAGTCTTTCTAAAATTGAATTAGATATTTCTTTCCCTAATAGGACTTGCATTGGGATTGTAAGAATTTTTCTGTAATAAGGTAGATTTTATCTATAGCTCTTGCTTGTTAAGTCCTTTTAGGAATTGTCTTGATCAATCAGGGTGGTCGAGTTTCAACTAATGTTTTGACCAGCTCAATAAAGTGAAGATCAATTAATTATTATGTGTTTAATCGAATAAGGTAGCCAAATTACGATCAATATTTTGATCAGCTCGCAAAGAGTGCATATTGAGTTCTTATTAAGAGTTTTACCGAATATGGTAGCTAGATTACAATCAATATTTTGACTAGCTCTTTGAGGGTGCCTGTGATTTAAAGATAGTTTATAGGTCGATGTTTTTGGGTCTCGTGGATCAAAGACTTTGGACTCGTAGGCCAAATTCTAAGAGGAACAAAATTAATTGTATTGTTTTTGTTAGGCCGACCAGCCAGCCCATATAGTCCACCTCATCTTTTCAATGAAATTATGACAAAAGAATATGTCAATGTACGATAATTCTTCATGATAAATTTTGTATCTATATTATTAATGTATGAGAAACCACTAATTAATTATAGACTTTTTGTGATTCTTTGTTTTAGCATATTTAGTATTAATTAAAGAAGAAAAAATAAGAACCTCTTTCAGCTTTATGCAAAGTTAAAACATCATATGCTAATAAAACTAACCAAAAATATTGTTTCGGTCACTATCCCATGATAAGATGAGTTATTTCAAGTGGGAAATTTTTTTTTTTTGGCAAATCTCAGCCAACGAAATGTTTATTGAACACAAAAAAGAACATTACAGATCATAGGAACATAATGAGCCTTATCCCTTAACATGCTTATCAAACCAAACAAAACAACATATGAAAGCCAAAGAGGCACGACAAAAACAAACACACTTAGTGAAATTTATAACTGGGGTAGCTATAGGCATCCTTATGCAGCAAAGACAAAATCTCCTATGGAGCTTGCACTTAATGTAAGATCATCATAATTCAAGCTAAGATTTACCAAGCAATTTACAATGCTATTGTTTTCTATAAACTTATGAATAAAATAAAATTGCATATTAAACACATACTACTGATAGTTCTTCTATTAAGTAATAAGTTTCCAATGAGGATTCATCTTGGGATTAGAGAAAAGATGGATGAGTAGTAAAGAGTCATATTCCAAAACCAATCTATGCCATCCACATGAATAAACTATTTCAATAGCCAAAAGCACTCCCATAAGTTTTGCATTAAAAGTAATCTCACCTCTAAAGGATTAGATAAGCCCTCTAAGAGAGAACCTATCTCACCACAAAACACTTCTTCATAAGATGTGTACCCAGGGTTACCTTTCGAGAGTCTGTTTATATTTGCCTTAATCCAACCATATAGAAGGGAATTCCAAAAAATAACAGAAATCTTTGGAGCTGAACCAAGCTTAAGAAAAATATTCAACCCCTCTAAGATAGAATGGTTATCACTAAAAAAAATATAACTAAGGTAGAATTCATGAGGTATCGAATATAAGTAAGACAATCCACTTTAATCCCTGACAAACTTACACCAATGTTATCAAACCATAGCCGATTCTTATAGTTCCAAATAGAATAAAATATATAGGCTACAGTCAAAATCAAAATGCAATATAACTGAGAATTAAAAAATTTGGCAGAAATCGTAGACTATAATTTTGAAGTAGAAGCACTTAAAAAGCTAAGTTATAAAATTATAGGCAAACCATCCTCAAAGAGATTGAACAGTAGGGCAAAAAACAAACAAGTGACCAAAATTTCATAATTACTCAAATAGAAGAAACAAATTGAAACAATGTAAATAACATGGGATCTCATAACCATATCAGTACGAAGAATGTGCTAAGAAGGTGCTACATAAAAATACTGATCTTTGAGGGGAAATATTTCCACCAGAGAGAGGTTAAAACCACATTAGAAGATTTTAACTTCGAATAAAATTATAACTATCCGTTAAAGACAATGAACCATCCCTAATAGAAGTCTAAACAAACTTATCATCTATATAATTAAATGGTAAATAATATTATCAACTTGACCTTTCACATGAGCAAAATGTGTATAAGAAAAATTTAGGATATCCATCTCCTCTTATGAATAACATCACTCACCTTGCATATAAGGTCCAAAGAGTTGTAAAGATCTCAGGAGAGAAATAGTTTGTTAAGCCAATTATCAAACCAAAAATTAATAGAAGGTCCATTATCAATAATCCATTTAGTCCCCATGTGAAAATATGAAGAATTGATTTAAAAACTCTGACCAAATTAAATAGCAGAGATAAGACTTATTATTGTCACTAAAATCATATCGCCTCCCAAGGAAAATCGAGCAAGTTGTATTTGATTTATAAATTTCTCAAAAGGATTTTAGAAGGCATGATGTTCAAAACTTTTAACCGTCATAAGCCTACTCCTTCATCATTTTGCGGTAAGCTAAGTATATTCCAAGAAGCCAAAGCCATCTTTCAATTACGATGATCACTCAAAGTAACAAAATTCTAAGCAGATCCATCCAATCTTCTTAAAAAAGAAGCTAGCCAGAGGAAATTTTAAAATTATATAGTAAAATACTTTAAAACGTCATACAAACCAATTCAAATCTACTTGATATAGAAAGAATTTTATCCTTCCAACTTCCAAGACTGCATACGCCTTATTTGCCAAAATTTGTAAATGATGGGTTCATAAACAACCCTTAAAAATTAGAATGGTGGAAAGGTAAACTACTTTGAGAAAATTCCAACATATCTAAAATTTCTTAGCTCTGATATGTAGTAGATTTATTGAGAAAAAATTGATTTTTTTTCCTTATTTACCATTTGGCTTGAAGTCATACTATAGCTATCAATGAATGTCATAAGAGAGGTGATCGAACTTGAAATCACACTAACAAAATAGAAACACATCATTCGTATATAAAATATAAGTCGGGGTTGTGTATAAATGATGCCTTACACATACTTTGTAAAAATAACAAAACAACGTGTTAAATCATACAAGTTAAGGTTAATACATATTCGTATAATCCCTCTATCATTTATATCCTAGAAGAGTGGAGACAGAGATCATCACCGTCAAGTCTCTATATGCTCAACTCTAGAACGTATCTCTAGATTCATATTCTAATAAACAATATCCACAAATATTTTTGCGATATTATTTTTCACACAAGAAACACTTTTCTCGAGTTAGTTACTTAGGGCCATAAGATTTTTTGGATTACAATATTGGAGCATCTAAATATTCAACTCACTCATATGAGCTAACGGATCTCATATCTATACACACCGGATTCCATGATCATTAAACTATACCCAATAACACCCAGCAGTTAGACTATAAAAGGTCTTTGGCATATGTAGAACTTAGGTATGGTGGATCAATCACAAGTCCACCATGGTGCTTCTATTAAAGGACTACGACTACTACTCAACTTAAAAAGACCCTTTATTGATAACTTTATAGGATGTCTATTGGAGGTCATAATTGAGCCCGTTCAGTATCTAGTCCTCACTAAATGCCTGTATGCCTATATGAGTTTTCATTAAACTCATGGTTTACTAAAATTAACTATCTTAACCATTCAGATATAGATATGCATCGATCTATATTAAATAAAAATTTTACTAACAGACCGGCATTAGTGAAAATAGATTATGAACATAAAATTCAAGAACATACTTGCACAATGACATTTCTTAACATTATTTACAACTCTTTGCAACTGTGTCATTACTAATATACTCTCTGATCTTTGTCTTATTTCAGACAAAGCTCTAACTCTTTAAATTTTGCTAACTCTCATAACCTGCTAATTCTTAGTAATGCTAACTCTTAGCAATTATAACTCTCAATATAGCTAACACTTAGCACTCGTCTAAACTCTTTTGAACTAGATTTGAACTCCTTCAGATTATACAATGTCTAAAATGTTACAAGCATCTTACCATATATTTATAATACTAATGATTTTGTTCGAAATGCTTATTGTATAAATATTAAATAATTAATATTTATATAATATTGAAATGGCACGTAAGTACCATTTCTAATAATATATCGCTGAAATATCCTTTGTTTTGGCTCCCAATCTCTTTTTCTAAGATTTAAAAAAAAAACTATTTCGAACCCATTCTTCACTGGCAACTTGGTAAGGATATCCTCAACCCTCTGCAGCTCTTTATCTAATAAACCCTTATTTATACCATTAGATTCATCGTTGGCTATTTTATATTGGGGGGGACTACTATCTTGCCCAAAAACTTTCAGTTCTCCAACACCACGTATAAACCCATTAAAACTATTTCCAATCTTTGGAATTATTTCTTCACCAGCAAAAGAATCAACCTCATTCATTTGACGGTCTTCTAAAGGTAATTTAGAGCTTGCAGCTTGTGTTGATGTTTTTAGAGATGCTTTAAGATCCTTCTTAGGTGGGTTCTCTTGTCCTTTGGAAGGGGAGACAACTTACTTTGTAGAAATTATGGATGCCATTATGGCTATTAAGGTTGCCTATGCTCCTAAGGTAATTTTGGAGTGTGATTAAATTTTAATGATTCACTTGCTCTCTAATCCAAAGTTAAATCCTCTTTAGAGCCTTCAGATTCGATAGATTAATTGCCAGAATTATGTCTTTCACGTGCAGTTTGCTTTATTCACACATTCAAAGAGAATAATGAGATTGTAAATAGACTAGCTAATATTGGTCTAAGATATGATGACTTTACTTGGTGGTTGGGGAGACAACTTACTTTGTAGAAATTATGGATGCCATTATGGCTATTAAGGTTGCTTATGCTTGTGGCTAGTATAAGGTAATTTTGGAGTGTGATTAAATTTTAATGATTCACTTGCTCTCTAATCCAAAGTTAAATCCTCCTTGGAGCCTTTAGACTCGATGGATTAATTGCCAGAATTATGTCTTTCACGTGCAGTTTTGCTTTATTCACACATTCAAAGAGAATAATGAGATTGTAAATAGACTAGCTAATATTGGCCTAAGATATGATGACTTTACTTGGTGGTTGGAAAGTATTTTAGAGATTTTGTCCATACTTCACAATTATGCCAATGGTTTTCCAAAATATAAGTTTCATTAAGCATTTTATAATAGATGGTTTTTACTTTATAGGTTATCTTTTTTTCCTTTATTTAACTTCTCTTCTATGAGTATTTTAAAGAGTAAGGCTCATTACGCCCCATAATTCCCTAATAATTTTTTTTCTTCTCTTCTTTTAATAAAAAGCATCAATTATTCAAAAAAAAAACCTCATTCATTTGATGACTGACTGTTCTATATTAGGGTGACCTATTCTCACGCACAGAAACTACAAGATCACTGAGAGCACAATACTCCACTTGGTTGAACCCATTTGAACTAATCCCAACATCAAGAATTCTTTCTTCACCAGTCATCTGATCGTTGAGATCCTCTATTCTTTATGAAATAATTCCTAACAATCATAAATAGTACCTCATGGGAAGTTTGATTCATTGGTGGCACCTCATTGCAATTTGTAGAAGCCGGTTGCAAGACAGCCTCACCCTTCACAATTTATCCTTTTATGAATTTTGAACATAAAGACTCTTAGTAATCTAAAGATCCTTTTATGAATTTTGAACATAAAGGCTCTTAGTAATCTAAAGACTTGAAGATGACCCTAAATCAAAAGGCAACTTTAAGATTGCATCATTTTCTTTTAAAGTATCATTATTTAATTACTGTATTTTATTTTTCTTTTAAGTAATATTAAGTATCTTAAATTGTATCTCAAATTATATTTAAAAAAATAATATGTCAAAATAATTATTGAATATAATCAATGATTTTAAATTTTTACACTATTTCACTACTTAATAATTACTTAACACATTATTTTTTAAAATAATATCCCTAAGTACCACACATTTAAAATAATATCCCTAAGTACCACACATTGCTATTTTCTTTTTAACCCAATCCCTATTTCAAGAACTAAAACAACCACGAGCCTCTATGCTGTCGTTACACTGACACCTCCATATATCATGGCCGATAGTACCATACATATAGCATTTTAACAACAGGTTTTCATAATAAATTACAACTTGAAAATTGTAGCCCTCCTCTCTATTGTCAATAATCGTGTTTGAAAATTGAAGTTCAAACACAACTCACACTAATGTGAACAGAAATAGAATTTAAATTTATGTAATAAAAAAGTTAAAAATATTGTTATTATTATTATTATTATTATTAGTAAGTTAATACACGCATCCATTTCGTGTCAAGATATCCTATCAATTATATACAATATAGAAAAGCTTATTTGATTTACTCTCAATATTTCTCGTTAATCAAGACTTGAATTCTATTATTATCTAATTTTTTTAACCTTTTAGTAATTTCGTTTTTGTTTTAGAAGCTGAAGAGAACTCTTACATAATTACAATATTTATTTCTTACAGCATGAGAAATAATTAAATTTAGGAAGAATAAAAAAATCCCAGATACACGAAATATTATTGGTAATGTCATATTTAACTATTGGCATTTTCACTTTATACAACTAGTTTGAATACCATTATGAGCGGTCAATAATTCTAGCACTCCATAAATAATGTTAATACTAAAATTTATTATTCACGAATTTTATTTCTAATAAATGATGAGTGGCTTTTTTAATAATTTTTTGACACGTGAAATTTAAAATACTTTAATACTAAGAATTCAAATTTTCAAAATTTTTCTTGTCTACAAAATTTTAGCAGTCAAAATATAATTTTTAAAAGTACAAAATATTTTGATATAATTATTTCTTACTTTTAAATTCAAAATTTTAAAGATATATACAATTGTCTTTTGATTTAATTATTAATTATTTTAAAAAAAAATTATACAGATGCGTTGAAAGACCAATATATAACTTTAATAGTCCAAATACACTTTTTAAGAGTGATTATTTTTTATATCATAATTATTTATTTTCAAATTTGAATTTTGACAATTTAAATATACTTTTTAAAAGTATAATGCTTTTGATATCATGATTTTTTTAACTTTTAAATTAAAAATTGACATTTTTTTAGGGGTATAACTACTTTTATATCATTATTTTTATTTTAAAATTCATATTTGACACACATACATAAAATTATAACTTTCCAAATGAGAAATCAAACATAGGTGTGATATTTATTAGTGTATTTTAAATAAACAAATGTAAATCAGAACATTAGAGTAGATAGAAAGAGCTGAGAAGATAAACAAAGTGAATGAGAAGCCCCCAAGTCTCTAGATTGGGCATCGCGACTCCTAGTTGGGCAAATTAAATTTTTGCTTGTTGTGCGCCGCAATGCCAAAGATGAACGCCATAACGTTGGGAGTTGAAAATGTGACTCTTGAAAGAGTCATTTACCATTTTCAATAGGTGTGACCTTTTTGAAGAGATGTTGTCTCTTTAGAAAGACACATTTTCTTTATAAATACTGCATGCACACTTCATTTGAGAGATCTAACTTCTCTTCTTCATCATTGATCACAAATTTTCTCTATTTATCAACTATGTCAATGTTCACATTTGTCCACAGAAGTTGTATTTGGTGTGCACATTTGTAACTTCTAATTGTCATTGAGTGTTGAAACTATCTTGTCATTCAAACCCTATTATACCTTAATAATTATCTTTGTAGAGGGTAAAAATAATTTTAAAGACAATACCTAACACGCTTTGACATTCAAAGTTTTACTTGTTGTATCTTTTTGTTATACACATATCCCATATACATTTCAACAATATGCTCTTATTATGGTAGAGGAAGATTATTGTTTTTGTAATATTATAATAAATATATGGAAATTTACTATCAAATATCGATCGAGACTTATAAAAATAATATTTATTGTGATGCAATGCACAAATATGTTAGAAAAGATCATTAATCAGTTATATTTCTTTTCTCATAATTTTCAGAATAATAATTAAGGTTTATTAACGGCCCAGTTTCATAGTTCAATGTCACCATTTTGTTTTCAAAAATAAGGGGGCCATATATATTATCATTTTGAGGATAAAATCAAATCCTGAAGCTATAATTTATATGGAGTAGGTTCACTCAAACAAAAATTCTTTGTTTTAAAAAAATCAAAATGCCTTCAGGCTTCGTGTGGAATTGAAACATCGCAAGCTCATAAAACGAAAACCCACAAAAATATTGTTTCCATCAGTCTAGCTGTCAGTGGTCTCTACCACATGATAAGATGAGTTAAACCCGGAATAGCTTACTAATGATTGAAAATGAAGAAAAAAACACTTTAGATGATTATTATTATTATTATTATTAGGTCTATTATTAAATAAGTTTTAATCATTGTGTTGTTTTAAGAGAGTGCATAAATAATTAAATAAGTCCCAAAAAAAAAAAACTAGATTAGATAAAAAGGTGAGAATTATTTTTTATTTAATTTAAGTCTTTATGTTTTATTGGGATTATAATTCTATCATATTATTTGATAAGCCTATCATATTATCACATTATGATAAGGTTATTATATTATGATAAATTTTTATCTTATATGATAAGTTTATTTGTATATGAATTAAATTCTATTACTATGGACAAACAATGATTAAAACTCTATCACATGATATACTATAAAAGACATGCGTTATATGAATTTGAGAATTATTCTAGATTTAGAAAAGTTTAGATATATCAATGATTAATGGATGATCAGTGGTGTTTCTAATAATCTCTTTAGAAGAGATGAAAATTTATTTAAGAGTCCAATCACATATTCTGGCCTTGATGTCTAATGATCTTTAGCAGGAACATATTTACATGAGATGTGTAAGTGGTACAGTGCTCTGTTTGAAAATTTATTTGATATACTTAATCCATGTATAGAGAATAGTTACAGTAGAAAGTGTTCTCATTGTGGTGAGGTTTGATATTGTAAATGTTATTGTCTAACATATTTCGCCATAGAAAAGATAAACACATTAAGTGAATGAGAAGAAGTAGTTCGAAAACTTTGAATAATACAAAATTATATGTCACGCCCCAGACCCAAAAGATCTGACACACGACATCACTTATATTCATTCAATAATATATAAACATTCATTCTTGCTATTTTTTTTCCAGAATTATAACAATTGAATTATGACTAGGACAATTAGTAAACCGGAGATACGCAGAGTTTTCTCAGAGATTAACACTCTACTACGTCACCAGTAGTAACTTTATTACCGGAAGCCTAGAATATATTTGGTGAAACTTAAACCAAATCTAACCACACACAATAAAAGAATACATAAGTATTTATTCAATATGGACAAATCAAATATCTTATCCCACGTGTCCCTAAATGAAACACTCAGCAACCTAACAACCTAGGGAACCCAAGAAATAGCAGAAGCCTTGCCAAATCCGCTAAGCACACATGTACCTTATTTACCTGAAATCACCATAAACTTTAATGAGTATAAAACTCAGTAAGCATACTAATTTTTCATATATCAAATACAAATACATATATGTACATAATGCATATGTATGATATACTGTGATCAATTAAAATCATAATCTTATCAAATCACATGTCATGTAAGCGCTTACATATTCTTTCAAAACATATAATAGGAATACCATCACCCAACTACTATTTAGTAGGACTTACATATCACATATCACATAATGAGCCAAATGTCACTCGTAGGTGACATACCGTATGAGAGGAATAGTACAAGTGAGGTTTTTAAATCACATATATATAATGCTCATGCCCGAAGGTAAAAGCCAAACCCTCACCCTGATCATCGGTGAGTCCTCTCACATGCACCAATACGCCAACACACGAATGTGATGACTCACTCTTCCTTTAGGTACCAATAGGATCCTCCCTACATACGGAACACATAACATATACCAATCCCGAAGGAAAGGCCATACATAAAGGCTCCATAAATCACATAAAATGCCTACTAAGTCAACAGTAGGTTCAAGTACCCTCAAAACACAAAATATTTCTCATAGACATATTACACTTCAAAAGCTCTCTTTGTTAAACACATTTCACTTTGAAAGCTCACTTTCAAAAACACATATATGTCATGTATGTCCATGCTCACATTCATAAATACATTTCTTCACATTTCATATCAAAATATACTTTGACATAACATAAACATATTCCTAACCACATTTACAAAATCATACAAAACAATTACTACGTTTATTGTGATTTTAGTAAAAAGTCTAGTATACTTATGTCTTAGCACTTTCGGGTACAAGGCTTAATTCTCCTTAACCTATCAATGGAGATTAATCCTTTTATAAGCCTCACAATTCACACAAAATAATTTAAATAGCTTACAAAATTATACTTATTGCACTTATCACATCAAATTGGTCTAATTACTTAGTATCTCAAAACCTATCATTCTGACCACTTACATTTAACAAACTTTTCTTATATATCAAATGATGTCCAATTACTCCAAAATCAGAATATATCATTCTTAACTCATATATCCTTCTTATGTATGAATATTATATCATAATTCCTATACAATCTATTCCATAAACACCATCAAATTCAAACTATTATCCTGACAGGATCAAGATATTTACTGAACAGTATTCAATCTCTCAATTTTATAAAATTATATACTAACTCAAAAATTATAAAACTACCACCAAATTACTCTTGACACATATCGCAATTCATGAAAAATACTTCACTTCAAAATCACTGCCAAAAGTATTTTAAAACTATTTTATTCTATAGCTTTGAAAATCTATTAATTAAATACTACAATGAGCTGACACTCTTTAGAAAATCATAAAAATTTAACCACATTGATCTAAATTCTCAATTTTGAGTATGTCATATTAGACATATAAAATTATTGTATTGATCTAAATTCATAATTTTTGAAGATCATTAAGTAGATCAGAAATTATTTGTCACTGTATCATACTGTTCACACAGGAAATTTTCAGAATTTTAGGGTTGTAAATTCACTAAAAATTCAATTTCTAAAATTTTCAATCGATTCAAAGTCTTAAATAATTCTAAACATATCTAATTTCATATACTCAAAATTTAAAACCAGAATCGAATCACAATAATTTATAAAATTCCTAGATCAAGAGACTATCAAGTAGAAATTCTGCAATTCATCAAGATTTATCAAGCTTATCTACACAGATCATCATCAATTCTCACAATATCTTACGAAATACACATCAAATCCTCAATTATACATATTTCTAGAAATAAAAATTAAAGGAATTAACTTAATTAACACCAATAAATTGAGAAATAGTTGTAATATACCTCTTAAAATCTAAAATTCCAATTTCTTCTTCTTTTTCTTCTTCTTCTTCTCTTTCTCTCCCCTCTATTTCTTTCTTTTCTCTCTCTAAAGGGGTAGCTCGACCCAAAAATGAGTAAATTAGGGTTTCAAAAGTGTATTTTTATACTAAGAGGCTAATTCTTTATATTTACGAATTTACCCCAAAAACTTTCAAAGTACTATAATTTGGTCCCTAAAATAAATCTAAAGTCTTGCAATTAAACCCAATACTAATAGTATCTCCTTAACTTATTCAAACACTACTAATAATAATACATAAATCAAGTATCACCCACATACAAATAAAATATGTATATAAATACTTATTCTTACTGATTATGGATATTGGTTACTACATTATGACACATGAAATTATGTCATGTAGACGTGAGACAACTATCCTATCCAGTTTAGGGTGGTCAGTTACTTGATCTAATTATAAAAACTTGGCCAGTTTATGAATCTTGTGTTCAAAGGAAGATGACCAAATCCTTATGTGGGTGTTGGACACCGCGCCGCTGATTTATTGGAATTAGTACATAGTAATGTATATAGCCCAATGAATCACACAATTATTGGTAGCTTTTGATACTTCGCCATCTTCATCGTAATTAGTAATGGTATAAACATGTGTTTCTGAAAAACATAGGTCAGAAACTTTTGAAGTGTTCAAAGAGTTCCGATTAGAAGTAGAGAAAAAAATATTTATGTATGTATTAAATATCTTTGATCAGATCAAAGTAGTCAATACATGAGCAGTGAATTCACGAATTATTTAAAAGAGAATGAGTTTCTTGCTCACTATAGTCCTCCAAGCATTTCACAATACAATAGTATTTTAGAAATAAGGAATCATATTTTATTAGATATGGTCCGATCGATGATAAGTTACATCGATCTTCTAAAATAACTATGAGATTGTGTTATACAAACTGCTACTCATTTATTGAACAGAGTTTCATCGAAAATCATTCATTCTACTTTTTATGAGATATAAATTGCAAGAAAATCGAGTTTTAAGTACATTAAGTTTGGAGTTGTTTTGCTTGCATAAGAGTTAAGCAACAGGATAAACTTGCACCGATGGGCACAAGTATTCGTTCATTGGGTATTCTAGGTATTTTATAGAGTACCAATTCTATGATCTAAAGGAACGAAACATGTTCGTTGCTCGTGATGCCACTTTTTTAAAGAAAGCGTTTCTTATGGATCATAGGAATTGTAGAATGATTGAACTTGATGAAGTTAATTGAAAAGTATTTGAACCGACGGTGGAATTTAAAAGTCAATTGAGTGAAATATTTTTAACACACCCTTCACATAAGTCAAAAAGGATGTTAAGGTTATCTGTAAGGTATTGTTTGATATCTGAATGTGCCCTTAATATTTTCTTAGTTAAAAAAAGAATCCTTTAACTTATAGAGAAGCGATGTTAGTCACCAATTCAAAAAAATAGCAAGATGGCATGCAATTGAAAATTGACTTTATGCATGACAATCAAGTCTAGCTCTTAGTTGTATTTATTTAAAATTTCATTTGTTTTATTTAATTATCAATAAATATATTTTTAATAAAAAAATACAAATTAAGTTTGTATTTGTTTATAAAAATTAATTTTTATTTATTTAGTTTAATTTAACTACATTAAATAATTATATTATTTATGTAAATTTTGTAGAAATATAATTAAAATAAATATAATTTTAATAAAAAAAATTTGAATAAAAAAGTTATTCTAGTAGGATATAATTTACTATAGTATTACTGTTTAGTATAACGGGTACTATTTAAATAGTGAAAGATTATTTTTATTCATTAATTAAGTCTTTGGCTAAAAAAGTTAAAAAACTAAAATAGGTAGTTAAATTAGTACGTGCTTTAAAAATATGGTTATTTACAAAAATCTCTCAAAGAAAATATTTGAATCATATATGATTCAAATATATAACTGAAAAAAAAAATTTTGAATCATAACTACAATGCAATGTTGAATCTTAAACGTTTATACCTAGCACAAAACATTTATTTATTTTATGGGGTTTTGGCTCATAATTCTATTATTCAAAACACAACTAAGACTAATTAGATTCATAGCCGGCATGCAACAAAATAAGTTGAGCTACATCGAGAAGGAAATATTGCTTGCACAATTTGATAAATTTCAGAATTCAACTACTAAATAAGATATTATATGTTTGTTTGTTTTCGGGGAAGGCTAATATCATATAATGCCTAATGTCCCTGTGGGCTTATGGGAATAGAGATTACAAAGAGGATAGGTACAATGGGTGAATTTGATTGATTTTTTAACTGAGCCAGACATAACACAAACATAATAATAGTTTAGCTTAAACGGCATCGTTTCTTTGTCTTACTGCAACTTCTTTACCACTTATAATTTATCATTACAAGACATGTTTTGCTGGTTTTTATTTCGATGCTCTCTTCAATTATATGCCCTTGTGAAGTAGGGCCAAGTAAACAACACAATTTTGTTTTCTTATAAACAATGAAAATAATTATTTTATTTAAATATAAATTTCTAGAATTTTTGTTCGATTTTTCTCCAATGTTCTGATATTAAATAACAAAATTGATTTTTGGTTTATTCTCTGATTAAATTTATTTGAATCACTTATGTAAATCTCATCTGACTTAATTTAATTGAATCATTTATATTTGTCACCATTATATTATTTTTTCAAATAATATTTTTAAATTCAATAATAGACTACCTCGTTTATTATGAATTGGGTTATAACCCAAGTTTTCTTATTTCGGCCCCATTCCAATTGACACACTGGGGACGCCGTGGCCATTTCTTATTTGGTCACTGTTTCCTCCTTTTTAGCATTGGTTGGTCGAACAGAAAAGTCAGAAAGTGGTCTCATGTTTTAGACAAGTAATTTGACCCACCAGACTGAAGTAAAGGCCATTTATTAGGAGAAAACAGTTCATGTTTGTCGTTATTTGATTGGTAAGTAAGATGAGTCGGCTGAAGTAATTGTTCCTTTTTCAAAAAAAAAAGAAATAAAAATTCAGAGTGGGGATTTTCGGACAATAACGTCTACATTAAAAGGAGAGAAGCACATCAACCTTTTACTATTGGCCTAAGTAATTGTTTATATTTATTTATTGAAGTTGATAAGGTGTGTTAGATGGAAGAAAGAATTTGACCGACCGGTCGAGTCACCAGTATAAGGCGGGTCTTTTTCTCAGCTTACTTTATGTATAACGTATCGTTTAGTATTAATATAAATATGTATAATATTATAAGCAGTATTATTTTATAAATTAATTAAATAATTATTAAATAATGTATCATTTTTAATAAGATCAGATTTATAAAATAAATTTAAAGATGTCTCTAAAAGATTAAAAGAATAATTTAAAGTTATAAGTCTTAAAATTAAAATTAAATTTTTTTAAAAAAAATAAGAATATAAAAAGTCTTTTATAAATACAAAATAAAACTATTAGATAGAGTTAAACTACATGTTTTAATAACCCTCATATGTGAATGCATATTATTTTTAGAATAAATGCACTGTTTATCTTTCATTAACTTTCTTAAGTTTTGTAGACCTTATAAGAAATTAAAAATATAGATTGTAGAACTATAATTAATCCATCATGTGTTATAAATAATATCAATTATATTAGATTTATAATAAATAAATGAGTTTGAATTACCTTATTCTCAAATGAACTCTAAAACTTTAGGTAATTCTTCTTCGTATGTCCTTTCGTATTACAGAAGAAGTACTTGGATTCCTTTTTAATGTCATATTGAATAGGCTAAAGAGATATTTTTAACTTTTTCTTTTTGTTTAGCTTTATTTTTGTTCTTTTATTATGTTGCTATAAACGCATTTTTACCTAATTTCATTACCAACATCCCTTCTTTTTAAACACACATGGTTATAAGTTCATTAAGTGACCATTTATGCTTATGTATGTTGTAAGAGATTTTGAAGAGTCCATATTAATTTGGAAGAGTGTTCAATATATGGTACATAAGAAAAGTTTCGGACATCTCAATCTCAAGAGTTTTCAGGTGAGCCACTTTATCCCTTATCCATATGATGTGCTTGTGCACACTTCTAACACTAGTGAGCCTCAAAGATAAAAACTTCATAATCAGGGTGTTGGCAATTGCTTTATCTAAAGTTTCAAATTGCTCATCAATAATCTTCAGTAATGCTTGGATATTATTATACTGTTTGACTGAACCACATAAATTAGGAGAGATCTTGGTCTTTATGAACATCACACTAAGGTAATTAGATCGCTCTTATTGTTCATATAGATCAATATTAACTGGAGTGCTAGTTTTGGTAACTATAGGTGGTTCGTTTTTCCGTATAGCATAATCAATTTATATCCATCCTAAATGAAGAAGGATTATTTTCTTCCAAACTTTATTGTTATCATCTTCCAGTTTAAGAATATCACATTTGAAATCAAAAAAATTCATAGGTTGCATGATTGCATAAAATTAAATATACATGCTTATAAATTAAAATTTTAAGATTATTAAACATATATATCATGCTTTATCAATGTAAATTATGTTTCAAAATTATGAATTTAGTGACATAAAACTGTGAGTGATTTTAAACCTAGGGTGCAAGCATATGGATTTGTGTCTATCATCCAAATTTGCATATGTATCAAATACATATAAGCCAGCAGAAAAACGAAAATCTAATTTCCTAATGATAAACATAAATAAGTCTTTACATGTTATCTCATAAATGTAAACTATATAGAGATTGAGAATTTGATACCTTAGCAAGCCTTTAGATTTTTGTCGAAACGGAGTACTGCGTGGAGTGTTCTCGTTCACAATTCTAATTCCCAACTCGGTGGACTTAAGGAAGCTAGAATAAAAAATTTTTTAGCAAAGAGTTCAATACTTGAATCCTTATTTCTATCTTGTAGTATAGTTGGCCAAGATGAGGAAGCATAGATGAAGTATTTTTATACTCTCAACCCTTGAGAGTTTTTCTAACACTTAGCAAAAACAAAAACATCTAACTTCTCTCAATTACCGAACCACCCCCTTTTAAAACAACAAAACAAATTTGAGCAACTATTTGCTCTTTTTTATTTTCTTTTATTTTTCCTCTCATTGGACAACACTTGTCCCATAAAAAGATGGCATATTGCTTGCCCATTTAGCTTTCCATTTGTTTATAATCAATAATGGAAAAGAAGAACCAAATAAGACAAGTGATTTTGGATGAATTTAGCCAAAATATTGGCCAAATGAGAAACTTTTTCTCATTTGCAAGAAACATATCCGGCCCACCAATTGAGAAAGCCATCCATTGTGTTTTGTTTCATCATTTAATCAATATTAAATAATTGACTTAATCATGTTAAATTATAGTAGAAACACATACCAATTTTATTGTAATAATGATTGTTTGACTTCAATTAAATAATAATATCATATGTTATTATTATTATTATTATTTTATTCAATAAATATTTTAATGAATAAAATAATGATCTTGTTTGTCCAATAAATAAGGTCATTTTGGTAATTAATAAGTCAAATAATAATTGACCCATAATGCGCCACGTGTCAACATCACATTGGTTAACAACTAATTGTTAACTAATTGATGTACTTAACTCTCAAGTCTTAACACGTGCACGGCCGAAGGGAGACTGAAGTAAATGTTCGGTCTGCTTATTAATCCGGTACGCTGTCCTGGTACACAACAAGTACATTTCATATTGCGGGACTCTTTAGGTTTACACCCGATTTGTCAAACAGAACTATTCTGTGAGTCCGAGATCGATACCCCATGCACACGTCACGGATATTACAAATCAATGTAGTAGACCATACAAGTTAAGGTCAAAGCACATATGTATAATCCTTCCGCCAATTATATGTTGAAAGAGCGGGGATATAGATCACCACTGTCAAATCCTCATGTGCTCATCCATGAACTTATCTCTAGACACGTATCTTGATAAATAATATATGCAAATACTTTTACGATATTACTTAACCCTGCAGGAAACTCTTTTTTCAAGTTTGTTGCTTATGGCCATAAAACTTTTTAAGATACAGTCTCAGAGTATGCGGATATACAACTCACCCATGTGAGCCGATGAATTCCATATATGTACACATTGGACTTCATAAGCATCGGAACATACTCAATGACACTCAGCGGTCACACCATGAAAGGTTTGTGACATACATGGAACGAAAGTATGGTGGATCACTTACAAGCACATCGTGACACTCAGGTCAAAGAACCACGTATACTACTCAACTCGAGAGAACCTTTTATTGATGGCTTCATAGGATGTCTATTGGGGTCTTCGTTGAGCCTGTTCAGTATTCAGTCCTTGCTGATACCTGTATACTATACAAAATTTCGGTAAACCTATGGTCGACTAAAAAATAACCATTTAGATCATCTAGGTATAGTATACATTATTCTATGAGAAATGGTTCCGCCGATAGACCCATATCGATGAATAAGACAAAAAACATATAATTTGAGAATAGACTTACATAATAACATTTTTTAGCATCAATTGCAACTCTTGCAATTATATTAATACTAGTGTACTCTCAGGTTTTTGTACAGTTACTGACAAGGTTCTAACTCTTAGATTTCGTTGATTATTATAACATGCTAACTATTTAACATTTATAGTTCTCAGCGATGCTAGCTTTTAGCTCTTATCGAAACTCTTTTAGACCAGATCCGAACTCCTTCAGATCATACAATGTTTATAGCGTCACAAGCATTGTATCATTTAGTTAATGTAATTAGTGATTTAACAAAAGATGTACTGTATAAATATTATAAAATAAAATATTCACACAACAATGGGATGGTACGTAAGCATAAATCCCAACAAATATTCATATTATCCTACACTCTTTCATAGGATGTCTATCTTTATGATAAAACTATCAAATTAAATTCTTTTTCCAAATCCCTATGGGTAAATTAAGAAATATAATTTGATATTCCATCCTAGTTAATTATATAAATATAATAAAAATTTGTGTGGGATAAAATTTATTATATTAAATATAATTAATCATAATTAATGTCATTTTTTTATATGTGATCTTAAATTACTCAATATATAATTTTGCATAATAAAGATGATGTGATTACTCTCTAATTAATAAAAATTATATGGATTACTAGAAATTTAATTTCTATTCACAAAAATTGTTCATATTAACAACAATAGACATTACATCAAAATATGAATATAATTTCAAATTGTATGTATAATAAAAACAATAAATTATACATACAAAATCAGCATGTAGCATATAAATAATATTTACTACATGAAATAAAAATAAAATTTGAAGGGGTTAGAAGAAAATATCTAAAACTATAGGGGCCTATTTGTAATATTTTAAAACTTTTAAGGTTAAACTATAATTAAGTAAAATCTTAGGGGTCTTAGTGAACTATCCAATTCTATAAGGAAAATTTGAAATTATCAAACTCCTTAGGGTCAAACTATAAATATATAATACTTTAGAGGTTTGTTGTAAAATTATAAAAGTTTTAATGTCAAAACATAATGTACAAAACCCAAAGGGGCTAAATGAAAATGACTAATCATTTTCAACCTCTTGCTAGGTCGACCCGACTTGATTACAGACTCATTTGACCTGTTTCTGAAATTCGATCATATATTGCTAATTTTACCTCTAATTTTAATGTTTTAAGTTAAAAAATGCGCAAAATTTAATTTTCTAATGATTTATAATCTTATTTGCATCATACAATGTTAAAATGATGAGTTTCAATCAAAAACAAAATTTGATTGTAAACTCAAAAATTTCATATCGTGTACTATTCAAAATAGAGGTAAACTGTGCTTTGACACCAACTGTAAGATTAACTAAAGACGATCTAAACATACTTTAACACAACTAAGTAGCATTTAGATCAAGTGCGGAATCAAAAATGAATTTCGACATACCTTTTACTATTGAAGTTTCCCACAATCCAATAATAAATGTTAGATACTTCTAAACCTTTACAAATTTTTTTTTTATAATAGTGTTTTGAAATTGAATTGATACTTATGGATTTAGATACCTAATTAAATGATGTATTTATAGGCATTTGCTCATTACAAATGTCACTTCTATGTTCTTATTACTTTATTATGGATAATTTTTTTATAATGAGTGATTAATTTTATATCTCCAAAATAGTAGAATCATGGACCACTTTGAACATGCGATTGAATAATTCCAACAAACCAAACATAATAATAGTTTAGCTTAAACGACGTGGTTTCTTTGTCACTTATAATTTACCGTTACAAGATATATTTCGCTGATTTTTATACGATGCTCCCTTCAGTTATATGCTCTTGAGCAATAGGGCCAAGTAAACAACACAATTTTGTTTCCTTATCAACAATCAAAATCATTATTTTAATTAAATGTAAAATTTCTAGAATTTTTGTTCGATTTTTCCCATTATTTTGATATTAAATAACAAAAATAATTTTTTTTTGTTCTCTAATTAAATTTAATTAAACCGTTTATATAAATCTCATCTGACTTAATTTAATCGAATCATTTATATTGGCCACCATTATATTATTTTTTTCGAATAAATTCTTTTAAATTTATTATGAATTGGGTTATAACCTTTTTCTTATTTCGGCCCCATTCCAAATGAGATACTGGGGCCGCCGTGACGATTTCTCATTTCGTCACTGTTTCCTCCTTATTAACGTTAGTCGGTCGAACAGGAAAGTCAGAAAGTGGTCTAATGTTTCTGACCCATTTTACTCTTAGGAGAAAACAGCTCATGTTTGTCATTGTTTGATTGCAAGTAAGAAGAATCGGCTGAAGTAATTGGTTTTTTTAAAAAAAATTCAGAGGGGATTTCTGAACAACTTCTATATTAAAAGATGAGAATCACCGTTGGCCTAAGTAATTGCATTTTGATTGAAGTTGATAAGGTGTGTTTGACAGAAGTTGAAAGAATTCGACCCACCAGTCAATCACCAACATAATGTGGTCTTCTTCACCGCTAATTGCCTTATTACAACCACAAATTTTCTCTGATTGCTTTTTGTGACATGACCCAACTTTACTTTGTTTCCACGAATATTTGTACGAGGTCTTTTGGTATAGAGCTAGAAAATGCATTACGATTGTCGAGAAATATGTTACGAGACCATATATAGTGAGCCCTAACGTGGAAAAAACAGAAATGAACTTGAGAGTATTAGATCTTGGCCGCAGCTTTGCTTCTTTCTCTCTTGTTATTATCTCCACCATGGCAGCAACCCTTGTAAATTGCAGAGTAAAAGTACACGAGGTTACCAAAATAACTCCCTTCAAATCAGGCGCCACTGAGTTTTCTTTCCCTCTAACCTTCTTAGACTTATATTGGCTCAAGTTCTCTCCAGTAGGTTTCCTCTTTTTCTATCAAATCAATAACTTAAGCTCTGATACATTCAACTCAGTAATCGTCCCCAAGCTCAAGCATTCTCTCTCACTCACTCTCCTTCATTATCTCCCTCTCTCCGGTAACCTCATGTGGCCTGAAGATGCCCCAAAACCCGCCCTCTATTACTCCCCAAACGACGGTGTTTTCGTCACAGTTGCTGAGTCTAATGCCAACTTCAATTTCCTCTCTGGTAATGGATTTCGTGAAGCAGTTGAATTTCGTCCTTTGACACCCCTGTTGTCCATCTCCGATGAGAAAGCAGAAGCAATCGCAATCCAGATAACGCTGTTTCCAAGCGAAGGTTTTTCCATTGGTATTTCAGTTCACTCTGCAGTATTTGACGGGATTAGTTTCGTGATATTTATGAAATCTTGGACTTATTTAGGTAAACAATTAGGTAAAGAAGATAATCCTTGTATGTTACCGGAACTCACTCCATGTCTGGACCGGACTGCCATCAAAGATCCGAAAGGGCTCGACCTACTCTACGCGAATCACTGGTTGACTTTCAACGGGTCATATTCAAGAAGCTTGAAGGGTTTTCCTAGCCCAAAAATCAATTCCAACTTGGTTCGAGCCACATTTGAGTTGACCCGCGAAGATATAAAGAAACTCAGGAATAAGGTAATGTCTATGATAAATAAGGTTAATGAAGACGAAGTAAAACAATCAAAAGAGCTTCATCTATCAACTTAAGTGCTTACATGTGCTTATGCATTTGTTTGTTTGGTTAAAGCCCTTAGAAGAAGCCAATACAATATTTACTTTTGGGTTTGCAGCGAATTGTAGGACCCGTTTGGATCCTCCAGTTCCGATTAATTATTTTGGTAAATGTGTTTGGGGGCATTTTATGGACGCAAAAGCAAGTGAATTCATTGAGAAAAACGGGTTTGCTTTTGTTGCCGAGAAGTTAAGTGATTTGGTCAAAGGGGTAGAGCGGAATGCAATTGAAGGAGAGGAGGAGAGGATTGCAATGATAACGCGAAGGATGAATAACAAAAGTCGACGGCTTTCGGTATCCGGTTCATCAGGTTTCGATTTTTATGTGATGGATTTCGGATGGGGGAGGCCGAAGAAGGTGGAGATTGTCTCAATAGATAGCACAGGAGCTATCTCTTTGACAAAGAGTAGAAATGGAGGTGGTGTTATTGAGGTTGGTTTGGTCTTAGAGAAGCAAGAAATGGACATTTTTGCTTCTTTCTTTGAGGAGGGGCTAAAACCAACAGTGTTCAAAAGTAATTTGTAAATTTTGAAAAGTGCTGAAGTTTGTGAAAGAGATAGTTGAGTTACAGTTCAATTTAGTAACAATGTTGTAACGCTATCAAACTTTTGTCACGTGAATAAACTAAAGACGTTTTGTTGGAAATTCATACCACCCACATAAATAAACTAGATGACTTTTTTTTTTAATATTTGTACCAACTCAAGACTCAAATTAAGAATAGATATCATCAAACAGTAATAAAATTACATAAAAAAATAAAAAAATAAAAAATTTATAATAATTCGATTTTAATGAATATACATTCACTTTTTGAGCTAATCAACATAGGGATAATGGTTATAACTATTAAAATAAAGAAAGACTTTAGCATTAAAAATCTTCTTTTTCGACAATCTAATTTATTATCTTTCTTTTTAAGACACTTTCTTATTCCTTAGAAGAGTTAACAAGTTTTTCTCATTCTTTTTCATAGAAACTTCTTCTTTTCCTCCTCCTCTTTCTTCTTCGAATCCGCCTCGCCTTTTTGAGGTTTGGAACCCTTCTATTAAGCACCAATTTTGGATCTTAATATCATCCTCGTTAGGCTTGCCACCTTCCTTGATTGAACCTTTCCTGGATCAACAAAAAGGGAGATCTAAAGAAAGAATGAAGAGAGAACGGAACAAGCAACAGACATAGAATAGAGAGGCAAAGAAATAAAGTAAAGGAGGAAGTAAAAAAAAGATACCTATTACCAATGTGATTTCTCTATGAACGTACTCAATACTAAACTATATCTCAAAATCATATAGGTATTATAATTATAAAAGTGTTCTAGCACATTCACCTTCTCTCTATATTGTTTCTCTCTCTAAAATAATTTCTTTTCACACACTATTTTTTTTAGAGAGACCACCATTCTTCCTTTCCGTGTCTCTCTCTAGAGTATTTTTTTAAGGTATAATTTTAATTATGGACATTAGAAAAAAGTCGATTGAGTGGTTATTATTAATCAAAACTAAACTTAATTTAAATAAAATATTTCTAATTAAAATAGACTTTTATTATTTTACATAAGTTATTAGAGTGTAACTTTTGGTTGTTAATGGAATAACATGAGGTTAACTTAGAAAATCTAGTGGATCGGGAGATGCCTTAGGTCGAATGTTTTAAATTAGAGCTAGGAAGTTCTTGAGTTTATCAATCCATCTACTAGCTCAAAATATAATTAAACTTTATATCTATAGCGATGATGCCATATATAAGGGAGGTTGGGAGTAGTAAATACAAGTATTCGTCTACGTATTTTACTTAATGAAAAAAGAATTAGACTACTCACTTTCTCTTAATTTATAGCATTGTCTAGAAAGATTTACATGTCCATACATGTAAGTTTAAAATATGAGGATAATAAAGAAAATCGTAATCAACTAATTCAAAGTTTAACAAACGAGAAATTAAAATAATTCTTTAATATTGTTCCACCCTGAAAATTCTATAGGCCTAACAAATATGCCCATAGTTGGCTTTAACCAGAAAGATGGGCACAAAGGCCTAAAGGCCCAAAACATTGGATACACATAGATCAGGACAAGCATAAACAATAAACCTATGCCTCACCTTCCTACAATACCTAACTAGCTCAGGATCCCCCTGTACTACTTTAACTAGCTCGGGATTCCCTACACTGCTTTGACCAGCTCAGAATCGAACAAGTTCAGGACCTCGAGTACCTGGGTCCATACTCAACTCCAGTCCCCTTATAATCCCAAATAATTTGAGTAACTCATGATGTAGACATATTGGGCCACTTATCTTAAAACAATGACAACCTATATACTGATCCTAGAAATGCTCATGACTCTAGAGCATCCTGAGCAGCTTCCTGAGCAGCTTGACCATTCAATTCACAGGACAAGTCCAAAGTTATACAAGAAAGGTAAGAGCACGTTCTTATAAAGAAAGTCAATAGCCTAGATAAGGTAAGTCATCATAATTGATAGCCTGCGCCATCTCTAAAAAGAATCCCTTAATCTTGGGAGGCAAAATCTCCCAAGTTACACCAATCAATCAAGTGATGACTTGAACATTCACCCTCAAGATCCTCAAGGTCTAATGTTATAAAAAAGAAAGAAAACCTAGGAACGAGTTCTGAATTTTTTGAACAAACTACTCTTTTTGTCTACTTCATTCTCAATACATTTTCGGGGGGCTAACTTAAGCATCAGAGGCACTTCACCAGAACCACTAGTGACGAAGCCATAATGAGTGTTTTTCTTGATTTTGGCAGGAGTAGTTTAGCAAGAGTCCAAAAGGATCGGGATTATAGCTCAAGCCAGATAAAACCTAGATCTATTTCCCAATTAAACAAATTTAAAGTTTGTTAGCCTAAGAAAGCCATTTTTTCAGTCAAATCTTTTTGGCACTGATTGTGGGAACATTACAAATTTTTTTTGTCAAGTGTTTACTAAAACACCAAAAAATGGCGAATCAATCATCAAACAGCAGGAACCAGCAAGTTAGGAACTTGGACAGATGTAGAACCCAATAAGTCCACTCGTCAAACCCAGTCAATTGGCATGGAACCTCTTTGCCAAAAGAAGTTCAGAAGAAGTTACAGATGCTTAGGGAGGAAAGGGAGGAGTGAAGGAAATTGATGGTTGAGATGTTAAGGAAATTTGGAAGTAACGAATAAGGAGAGAAATGAGACGAATGGAGAGAGAATTCAAACCCTCAAGGCTTAAATGCTTAAGAGAACCTAAACTGACAGGTTAGGGAAGAAAGGTTAGAGGTCTTTTATAATTCTATCAAGAGAGGAAGACGAAGCCATGTATCAGACGAACGTGATTTATTTTAAGTTAGGGACTCCGAGTAGGTAGGGAGGTGTAAAAATAACTACCAAGAGCACCTATGTGCCAAGCCACCTATTAAAGATAAGGTTTGAGAGTTAAAAGAATGGCTGAGGAGCCTCTTTGAGGAGAAAGAGAAGAAAGATTAACCTTCTTTGAAAAAGACAGAGAAAGAGGTGATCTCTGCTGATTAATGAACTGAGAGGCATGAAACTCTTGAGTGGGTTTAGACTGTCAAGCCTTTTTATCTATTGAGGAGTGACAAATTCCAACCACTATGTTGACCAAGTGAATGACCTACTAGATAATCAATTTCAAATTAGATAATCAAATGGGTACATTAATGATAATCAATACAAATTAGTTGCCACCCTTCTTGACTTTTATCATTCAAGTGGTTCCCTCTACATTTGTCTTTATTTATCTAAATTTTTCTATAAATATGTGGTCTGTTTATGCCTAAAACATATAATTAGAGAGTTATATTTTAGTTCAAAACACTTGTCTTTTGTATTATCTTTTTGTAGTGTTATTTCTTTTGTTTACAATTCTAAAGTCATGTTATCTCTTCTTCAATCTCTTTTCTTTTTCTTTAGTTTTATTATATCCAAGTAATTTTTTTTTTTTGCTAAGGTGAAATGGTAAAACTCTTGGAAATGTAATAAGATATATTTAACTCTTATTCATGAATTTAATGTTTCATTCTTAAATTATATATGATGTATTTATTTTATTTGTAATATTGATACTCTTTCTTGTAAAGTGGTGTATCTTGGTTTATTATAGACAATTGTTATAGTTGGCACAATAAATTCTTGAACCATTTACAAGATTTGGCATAGATACCATTTCTTGTAAAGTGTAAGTCTTGATTTTTTATAGATAAATATAAATATTTGCATAATAGTACTTAAATCTATTTATAAGATTTGGTGTATAATAATTGAAAGAAATAAATACAAGTTAATATATAAATGGTGTGAGAATTCTAATTGAATTATAAAAAGAGTTGAATATATTCTTATTTCATATGCCAATAGTGGATCTCCCTAACCTTAACTTTTATTTTAATTGGTTAATTGAATTATTATTTACAAACATCTTATACTGCTTTAATTGTCTTTAAAGTATTTGTAATTTGTAATTTTAATTCCACTTTCCTGTGGATCAATCCCGTTCTCATCGGGTTATTTATTACTTTGATAATCTTATACTTGGGAATAAACTCATATATTCTAGACGTGTCAAGCTTTTGGCGTTGCTGCCAGAAAAATAAAATTAATATTTTTTTTATTTTCATGGAAGGCTAAGCTTCCTAACTTGCTTTACTTTATTTATTCTTCATTTGTTATTTTCATGAAAAGTTAAGCCTCCTACTTTTTATTTATTAACTTTTTATGAATTTGTTTTTCTCGAACTCGAATAAATAATGAAAATTTTTAGAACAATATTAAAGATCTTATTGAAAACTTACAACAACTTGTCAAACAAAGGCTAAGAAAAAAAAATAGAATAGGTATTACTAGCATAACATCTACAATTGGATTCAAAAAAGCATAGGCCTCAGGCAATTTGGCGAATACAAAACTACTCGAATAAAGGGCAGAATTAAAACCTAATCTAACATTTACTAATCTAACTTCTAATTATTTATCTAACTTTTATTTTAATGTTAGCTTTGCCTATTTTATTTGCCTTTATTTAATATTTTATGTATTTATCTATTTTTCTCTTATTTGTATTATTTATTGTTATTGTATTTTATTTTATTTCTTTGTATAAGTGTTAGTTTCGAGATTCTAATTTTCATCATTTGGTGAAAGGTAATTTTAGAAGTTCCTTTAATAATTTATTGGATTCTCCTTCATCTTCTCATTCTTTACTAATTAACACTATGATCGATAAGTAAAGTGAGGGACTCATAAACCCAAGGGACAATTTGTCCCAACATAATGACCATAGTCGACCTAGGACACTTAGAGACTATATGAACCCTACACGAATTGGTGCACCATCTTGCTTAATTTTTTTTCTCTAGATGCAACATATTTTAATTTTAAGTCGAGCATTATCCAACTTTTACCCACTTTTTATGGCTTAGATGTAGAGAACCCTTATCTACATCTAAAAGAATTTAAAGAAGTGTGTAACATATATCATAACTAAAATTGTAGTTTGAACACAATTCGACTTAAGCTTTTTCCTTTTTCTCTAAAAGATAAAGCTAAAACATGGCTACAAAACCTTAGGTCATGATCTATTTCTTTATGGAATAAGATGCAACAATTCCTAATAATATTTTTTCCTCCTCATAAAACAAATTCTTTCAAATGACAAATTACCTCTTTTGTTCAAAAATCAAGAGAGACCCTTTACCAATGTTGGGAAAGGTATAAAGAATTACTTAATACCTATCCCCATCATGGCTTGGAAACTTGGAGATTAGTCTCAGATTTCTACGATGGCTTAACACCCCAAGTTAGGCAAATGGTAGAAATGATGTGTAATGAAACATTTGAGGATAAAAACCCATAATAGGCAATGAATTATCTAGACTTATTAGCAGAAAATGCTCAAAATTGAGACACTATTGGTACCTATAAGGTACCTAGAAAAATGTAAACCACTACATCTAATAGAGGTATTTATCATCTTATGAAAGGCTTGACCTTCAAGCTAAATTAGCATCCCTAGCTAGAAAAGTCAAAACCTTAGAAATGAAAAAGAGTAGTCAATTAAAATCTATTCAAGAAATTGTGTGTCACATATGTAAAACCTATTATCCCTCTACTAATGATTGTCTAACTTTGTCTGCATTTAGAGAATGTCCCCATGAATAAGCTAATATTCTAAGCACATTTAAGCAGTTAAACAGTAACTCATATTCACAAAAAAACTACATCATATTTGGAGAAATCACTTGAGTTTTAGTTGGAGGAATGATACTCAAGCACAGCTTTAACAACCACCTTTTCAATCACACTAAAATTTTCAAAACCATCAAGGTTATGCACCATATGTCTCACCTTCTAAAAAAAATCTTGAAGAAACTTTGCATGCATTCATTGAAAAGTAAAAGTCTATTAATTTTCAAAATGCTTAAACATTTGCTGATTTAAAAGATACTCTTACTAAATTTGTATCCGCACTGAATATTCATGAGAAAGAAAATTTTCATTCTTAACCATTACCAATCCCTAAAGGATAATATAACTCAAATGCATATAGTTTATAAAGCCAACATATGGATCAAGTTAAAGTAGTTATCACTCTTTAAAATGATAAGATTGCTAAAAATACATTCTTGAACCTCATGAGAATGATGAATCAATCTTTAAGGGTAAGGAAAGTGTTGAACTTACATTTAGTGAAGAAAATACCAAACCCTCACCGCCACCTCTATTTCCTCAAGTATTATGTAATGCTAATAATCAATCTTTAAGGGTAAGAAAAGTGTTGAACTTACATTTAGTGAAGAAAACACCAAACCCTCATCGTCACCCCCCTATTTCCTCAAGCATTATGTAATGCTAAGAAGATGAATCATAATCCTGAAAATTTTAAATTCTTCAAATAGGTAAAAGTTAATATTCTTTTATTGGATACTATTAAACAGGTTCCCTCTTATGCAAAAGTTTGGAAGGATTTATGTATAGTAAAAACAACTGAATGTAAAAAAAGAAGAAGCATTTTTAGTTGAATAAGTAAATGTCATTCTTCTGAATAATAATGCTTTGAAATATAAAGACTTGGTTGTCCTACAATTTCATGTAAAATTGAACAAGCCTTACTTGATCCTGGTGCTAGTGTGAATTTACTGTCATATTCAGTTTATCAACAGCTCAATTTAGGTGAGTTAAAACCAACTTCTGTAACTCTTTTACTTGTCAATAGATCAATAAAAATGCCAAGAGGAATAGTGGTAGATGTTTTAGTTCAAGTTGATAAATTCATATATCCTATGAATTTTATTATCTTGGATACATAGCCTGTTAAAGGATATAATCCAATAGCTATTATTTAGGGTGGTCCATTTTTAGCAACTTTTAACGCTTTGATTAATTGTAGGAATGGAGTAATGAAACTTTCATTTGAAAATATGACACTTGAGCTTAATGTTTTCAATATATGTAAGCAATCACATGAGGAGGAAGATGAAAGTGAAGAAGCCAATATAATTAAAATTGTGGAGGATCATATTCAAAAAAGGAGTTTTACCGATCCCTTGAAAATATATTTAATGAATTCATTTGAGTCAAATATACAATTAGCTCTTGAAATCTCTGACATATGTTTTTTACTTGACTGCGCACAGGTGATTGAAAATAAAGGATGGAAATCAAAGTTTGAAGAATTAGGAGAAAATAAGGATAAACAGAATGAAATTCTAAAGTTGAAGTTGAAACATCTACCCGAAGGACTAAAATATGCATTTTGTAGAGAGAAACAAACTTACCTGGTGGTAATCTCTTCTACACTCACAAGCGAATCAGAAGGTAAATTAATTAAAATATTAAAAATGTATAAAAATACAACTGGGTAGACTTTAAAAGACATAAAAGGTATTAATCCTTTGATTTGCACACATAGAATACACCTATAAGATAATACCAAAACTTTCCAACAACCTCAAAAGAGATTAAATCCACATCTGAAAGAGGTAATGAAGCTGAAGTTCTCAAATTACTTAAAGTACGAACCATCTATCCCATCTCAGATAGTACCAAAAAAAAAATCTAGAATCACAGTCATTGAAAATGACGAATGTGAGTTAATACCAACTTGAGTCTTATCTAGATAGAGGATGTGTATAGATTATAGGAAGTTGAATTCTGCTACTAGAAAAGACCATTTTTCCTTACTATTACTTGATTAAATTTTAAAAAGAGTAGTAAGACATCCCTACTATTTCTTTCCAGACAACTATTCTGGCTATTATAAAATCTTATAGCATTAGAGAACTAAGAAAAACTACCTTCACATGCCTTTTTGAGACATTTGCTTTTAAAATAATGTCATTTGGACTTTGTAATACCCCAACAACACTTTAAAGATGTATGTTAAGCATTTTTAGTGACATGGTTGAGAATTATTTAGATGTTTTCATGGATGATTTAACTATGTTTGAAAATTCTTTTAATAATTATCTTGAAAACTTAGAAAATGTCTTAAAAATATTTGAAGAAAAGGGTCTTGTGTTGAATTGGGAAAATGTCATTACATTGTTACTTCTAAAATATTTTTGGGACATGTAGTGTATTCTAAAAGAATTTAAGTTGATAAGGTAAAAGTCAAACTCATTGCTCATATGCCCCCACAAAAAATAGTCAGAGAAGTTCGATCATTTTTAGGACATGCTGAATTTTATAGGAGGTTCATAATTTTTTTTAATATTATATCTAGACCTCTTTATAACCTCTTAACAAAACATGTATCATTTGAATGGACTTAAAAGTCTCAAATTTTGTTTGAAAAATTAATTGTCCTCTTAACATCTACTCATATTATACAATCTCCTAACTGGTCTTTGCCTTTTAAGCTCATGTGTGATGCTAGTGACTATGTTGTTGATACTATTATGGGACAAACAAAGGAAGGTAAACCCTATGTAATTTATTACGCAAGTAAAACTTTAAATAGTACACAAATAAATTACATAACAACTAAAAAATAACTACTTTTAAAACTTTATTGGGTATGTCTCCTTATAGGATAATTTATGAAAAACCCTGTTACTTACTTATCTGTGGAACTTGAGCAAAAAGCCTACTAGGCCATTAAAACTTTCAACACAAATCTTGATTCTGCTAGACAGATACGTAAATTACAAATAAATGAACTTGAAGAATTAAGAAATGATGCATATGAGAAATTAAAAAGTCATAAAGCTAAAATCAAGGCTTTTCATGATCAAAAATTTTAAAGAAAAATATTTGATGTTGGTCAGAAGATTTTGCTTTATAATTCTCAATTTCATATATCCTTGGAAAATTAAGATCAATATGGAGTGGCCTTTATGAAACAATTGACATTAAAAATTCTAGAAATGGTAATGTATTTAAGGTAAATGAGCAAAGACTCAAGCCGTTTCTAGAAAACCAAACTTTTCATGAAGAATTTATGTATTTGTCTGAACCTTGTTATGAGACCAATTAATCTTTATTTTACATATTTACATATTTATATATATTTATTCTTCTTCTTACTTTATTTGTTTTTTTCATACTTGTAGGATAATTTAGTATTTTTGTTAAAGTTTTATTTTACACCCCGATTAAGTGGCGGATAACGATACTCCATGATATTTTAAGTTGGTTTTGTCAGTTTTTCATAATTACTGATACCTTCTCTTCTTCCTCTTTCTAAAAAAAATGATGAAATGCTAATGAATTTAAAAAAAATATTTTTTCTCATTGCCTCAAAATGCTTTTAAGAAAATTTACCAAGTAAGATGTGAAAGATTAAGGTTATTAATGATTATGAATATACCTGCTAATGTACGTTGGTTAATTAAAGCCAAAGCTCGATTGACTAATTGAAGCCAAAGTTCGATTGGCAGGCAAGCTTTTAGACTCATTAATTTTTTACATGCCTAGCTTAGGTAAAAGCAGCTTAGGTAAAAGCTCTTTTACAAAAAAGCGAAGGGCAAAAAGATTAAGTGTTTGTTACAAATGCACATGTATGACTTGCAACACACGTTGCCGCACTTTAGGAATGATGTCTATAAATCTCAAAGATAAAATTAAGTTCATTAAGGATGGCCTGAGTAAAGAGTCTTTAGATGATATCTTATCGATTCTTGAGACTTCTTGAGACGCATCCTAGTGGATATGTACATATTGTAATTCATTAATTATGAGATATATTTCTAAAAGAACATGAGCGGTACAGTCTTAAGAATCTAATTTTAAAAGACCATGTTTACTAATATATAAGAAATTTGAATGGGAAGTCTATCCCTGACCCATAGACGGCATTTAAGCCATTTCTGAATGTAAAACCAAAGGAAGATGTAAATCATAATCACAACTACTTGTACATATTTACTATAGCTGTTATTTTTAAATATTTCATTTCAACTAAAATGTATTCTCCAACAATAACCAACCACACATAGTCGATTTTCAAAATTTTGCATTTAAAGTTTAATCTTATCTATTAACAACTAACTACCCATATAACTTTACTTTACAACACCTTTTGGCTCTATAAATACATTGCATTATTTCTACATCTTAATACAAACTCAAAATCATTCAAGGGAGAGGATGAGTGTAATAATGAAAAAAATATTAACTCGTAAATTTATAAAAATTTGTGTCTTTTGTGGATTTAGCCTTGAAAAAATTGGAGAGTTTATAAAAACAGCAGAAACCCTTGGTATGGTGTTAGCTAAGCGAAAAATTCATTTAGTATATAGGAGAGGTAGTCATAGATTAATAGGATGTGTGGCAACAGTAGCATAAAATAAAGGCAGTCGAGTTTTGGGTATCATATCAAAAGTTCTAGTTATTGGGAATATTGTAGGAAAAATAATTGGGGATGAGTTACGGGTATCATCAATGCACGAGCAAATGTCTCTTATGATTTGGAATGTTGATACCTTTATAGCTCTACTTGGAGATTTCAAAACTTTGGAGAAATTTTTTTAAATTGTCTTATGGGCAAAATTGTAAATCTACTAAAAACCATTGATTTGTTAAATGTTGATGATTTTTATAATGAGTTGCTATCTTTTCATGACTATGTAGTGAAAAAAGAATTCGTCTCATCTGCAGCATAACAAATCCTCATTTCTGCTTCAACTATTGATCAGTTAGTTGATGAATTATAAGCTTTTATATCTCTATCTGATCTAACAGTGTGTCAGATAGATTGATATACTGATGACAGTGAAAAGAAACGTAAGATAGATAGATTTGACATGGTAATTCCGGATGAAATACAATTACCTCAGAGGCTAAAAGTGATAGAAGCCATTCAACATCAAGGTCATAAAAAGTCATCATGGTACAGATTGATAACCAAGAAGAGGCAAAGTACTTTCACAAAGAAAACAGCAAAAATAGGCTATTGGAGTTCAATCTTCCAGTCTAAGATTAAAGTCTTTCTGGGAAGGCTCAAATCAAAAAGGTCAGAGATGCCACTTCAAGATTTTCTTATGGAGTTGTGGAAGTCGAAGAAAAAGAATGTTAACACCCGAAGACATCGACTTAAGTTCCATAAGGGAGATGCCTCAGATATGCAGTTTGATCCTCATTGAGTCAAAAAGGATAACGTCTAGCCAGAGACAAAAAATTAGGCGCTGTTTGGGAGGCAACCCAAGGTAAATATGTGTTGCATTAGTATTGGCATTTATTATTTTCAGTTTCTAAAAAAAAAAAAAAAAAAAAAAAAAAAAATTTGGCAAGGAACGAGCGCCGCAGCGCCACTTCCAGAGATGCAGCGCCGCAGCGCTGATTCCTAGCGCCGCGGCGCTGCAGCGGGGATAGCAACAAAAGGGGCATTTGCCCAAATTTTTCCCCCTTTTCTCATGCTCTCTCTCTTGCTAACCCTAGACTCTCTCAACCCTCTCAACCTACCCCAATTCACACTCTCAAATCCCACCTTACCCATTAAATTTTCAGCTTAAAAACAACATCAAAACACACTCCAAACATCATTTCACACACTTCATCATCACAAATTCCATCAAATTGCATTTTCCACAACAAATTAACAAAGTTCCCCCAATCTCAAATTTCGGTGGATTAAACTCACAAGGTAAACAATCTTGTCTTTAATCTCTTATTTTACATTGATTCTTTCTTTATTCTACTTCCATTATGCAATTGTTGGATTAATTTGTGAGTAGTAAAATGAAAGCTTTGGGTTTAACCTTGAATTCTTGCATTGAGATTATGATGGAATTATGTTGAGATTTGTGTTGGAATTATATTGAGATTATGCTAGAATTATATTGAGATTATGTTGGATTTGTGTTAAGTTTATATGATGGAATTATGTTGAGATTTGTGTTGGAATTATATTGAATTGTGTTGGAATTGTGTTGGCATTGAATTGGAATTATGTTGGCATTATATTGGAATTGTGTTGGAATTGTGAAAACTTAATTCGTTATTCCATGAGTATAGAAAGTTTTAGCCAATTTGATTGGAGTATGGACTTGTGACAATTAAGGAGATTGGTGGAGGGGCTTTAGTTGGCAAATTAGTGCTCTGAGCAATATGGTTTTGTCAGCGAAGATGAAGATGCAACAGCAACAAATGATGACTAAAGCCCGGACTCTATTTCAGGGAAGTATTTCTATGCTTTTTGTCTTATGTTTCTTTGTGTTTTGCCATGAGGACATGTCGGATAGTAAGTTTGGGGGATAGGGAAACACTTTCCCTTTTGTTCTGCTTTTAGTTGTGTTTATTTATTTGTTTTGTTTTTAATTGTCTTTTTAGTTGTTTGTTTTGCATAATTTTTTTTGTTTTGTTTGTTTTCTTTCATTTTAGTGTTCAGTTGTGGGTTGGTTGAATGATTAGTAGTCAATGATATGAAATAGAAACATGATTTCAAATGCTATGTTCTTTGGGAAACAATGAATGTTGTGATTGTTTACTTGGTAATCTAGGACAAGTTCAGCTTCACTTTGTGACCACTTGATATTTCGAGCACATAGTTAGAATTATTTAGTTTTATGCTTACTTAGAAGACTTTTATGCACTACAAGAATAAATATGGTCTCAAGAACACGCTAGAACTTGTTTGAGTATCACTCAAGGCGAAATCCTAGGGCATACACAATTAAGGATATGATTTTAGGCCATCTTTGGACCGATTGAGCCTTTCAAGCCAACCTATGTATAATTTTGACCGTAGTCACCCCCGTTGAGCCTAATTATCATTTTTCCTTGCTAACTATATCATTACCTTAGCCTTTACTTTTATTATCCTTCATAGTACCCATCACGCCATAAGTATAGCACTTCTTTTAAAGAGTTGTATGAACTTTTATAAATGAAGGGGTAAATTAAAGAAGAGCTTTGGGTTTGGTTATAAATGTTGGTTGTTCAAATATGAAAAGCTTAAGTTTGGGGGTATAGTGACTTATATGTAAAAAAAAAAAAAAAAAAAAAAAAAAAAAAAAAAATTTAAAGAAAAAAAGAAAGAAACAAAAAGAAAATTTGAGTTTGCTATACCCCTAGCTTAAATGAAAAGAAAAGAAGAGCAACAAAATAGCTAGGGAATCAAAAGAAATAAGTTTGGGGGAAATTGGGTGGAAAACAATGGTTGGGTTTGAGTAACCTCAAGAGGAATGTGTGTTTATGGTGTAAGTTGAGCCAAAATCGATCCATTTTATCATACCCTCACCCTAGCCATGCATTACAAGCTAACTAAAGTCCTATTTGATCCTTGATTATGTGTGTGCCTACATTAGTGGAGAGTGATGCGAAAAACAAGCATATGGAGTGTTAAATAAAAGCAAAATTCTCATAGAGACCATTTCATTATCTTATGTACATAAACTAATCCGAGCGTATGCTACTAATGATTTTAGCTAGTCACACACACACCAAGTAGGTCACTTGTGGGTATGAATAAGTGTTGGATTAACATGTTGAACGGTTAAGATGTTTAGAATTTCCTTGAGAATAGTAGTCATGAGAAATTTTTGAGATAAATTACTAATCGTTTGCCAACCCAATGTTTTATATCTTTTTATTGTTTGTTGTCATTTTTTTGTGTTTTGTCGTGTGCTCTCTTACTCGAGGACGAGCAAGTATTTAAGTTTGGGGGTATTTGATAAGGCGTAATTGTATAAACTATTTTATCTTCCTAACTTGATATTTGTTCAATTTATCTCAATAATTGGGCTATTTATGCGTATTAATGTTGTTTTATAGGTTGAAGCATTATCGGAGCAAAAATACCGGAAAACGGACGCAAATCGGAGCATTAGAGATAAAAATACGAATGGAGGCACTGTTGCTACAGTACACTGTAGCTACAGTACTGCTACAGTGGTACTGTAGCAACAGTGCAGCGCCGCAGCGCTGGATTTCAGCGCCGCGGCGCCGATTGCAGAAACTGAGCGCCGCAGCGCCAAATCGCAGCGCCGCAGCGCCAAATCGCAGCGCCGCGGCGCCGGGACCTGGGCAACAAGTTTTGACAGGTTCCTGAAAATCAGGAAACCCAAAAGCAGCCCAAAATGCGCCCTAATTCCGTGCTCTTACCTATTTATTTGCTCAAAACTTACATTTTGAGGAGGACTCCAGCTGGGACAGCAGCTGGAAACACAAAGAAACACCTAACTTCTAAGTTTGAAGAAATCAAAGAGGAGGGAAGCAAGCTTCAACAACAAAGGCATTTGACAGGGATGTCTTCTTTGCTTTGATTCTTTACTTGTTGTAAGATGTTTAGTTTACATGTATTGATGGAATTAGCTTCAAGATTGTGTAGTTTAATGATGAGCTAATTTCGTTCATCTAGGATTACATCCTTGAACTCATTATGTGATTGATTTTAGTTCTCTCTTTTATGGTATTAATTCAGCTTTTGATATATTCATTGTGCTTGTGCTTAATGCTATTTGATTACTTGGCCAGTGGTTAAATTGATCTAGAAATGCTTAAATAAACTTGACAAAGGCATTTAGGTATTTAGTCTTAAGCATATTGATGCATGATCATAGTGTAGTACACTTGAGTTTCATATGAGATAGACATATACTCATAAGGCATGTATGGCTCATAAAACTTGTGCTTAATGAATTTTGTTCAATTTATTTATCATAGACATATAGATATTTGATTGGATGGAATAGATTCACTTGACCTGCAAAAGAGGCTTGTGATGTGTTAAGTGTTTTGGTCAATATATCAAGTTGAGAACTAATAAACATCAAAGAGATTATGCTGAATTTATTTGCATAATGGGGGATAGTTTGTAATCCTAGGATTTCTCATATTGAATTTAACTTGTTGGTAATTTAGTTTATCACTTAGCATAATTAAGTTGTTCTTTTACTTGAGTAGTTTAATATCATACATTAAATCATTTTCTGGATAATAGTAGAAAGACACCATTTCAGTACTTAAACTAGAAAAGATAAATCATTCTCTGTGGGAACGATACTCTACACATCACTTTATTACTTGTTGCGATACGTGCACTTGCGTTAGTTTATGTTATAGAAATCACACAACAGTACTCGATCATTGAAGGGGTACTATATATGGGGCTTCTCCCACCCCTACATGAGATGTTTAGGACCACAAGAAGGTAAGAGGGTACTTATAGAAATCTATGAAGGAATTTGTGGCAACTATTCTAGGGTGGAAGCACTGGCTCACAAAGTTTTTAGAACTGGCTCTTACTGGCTAACTACCCTCTAAAATGCAAAGGATTTGGTCAGACGGTGGGATGCATGCCAGAGGTTCGTAGACAAAATCTGAGCACTAGCTGAAGAATTAACCATGATGGTAGTGTTGACGTATTTTAGGGTGTATACATGTGATTGTGTACATATTGAAAAATTAAAATTATACATTATATACATGAATTTGGCAGCGAAATTTATCAAGTAATCAACATATACACATGTAGTTCAATTCTTAACAACTTAACAATACAGAAAAACATACCTTTGAAGACCTTCGATGAAGATTTCGAATTTCAGATATCTTTGCTCCAATTTTGAGCTCACCTTGAAGTGTACTTTTGTCCAATTCTAGTTCACAACAATCCAGTGGGATTGTGAAGCTAGAATAGCAACAGTATGATCTCCAGCAACAAGGTTTTGATTCTAGAAAGAAAACTATGAAGGATTTATTTTCTTTTTCCTTTGGTTTTTCTCACAAGTTTTTGTTCTTTGAAAAACTCTCTCAAAACTAACTCTTCTTTTTCCTCTCAACCCTTGTACGACTTTTCATTCACTCTCTTGTTAACACACTTGAAACTCAACCATTTTTAGTGGTTACAACAACTTCATAAGTGCTTCACCAAAATTAGATTAAGTGCTCAACTACCAAAATAATTTTTTGTGGCCATTTTAATGGTCTAATAAATTTAACCATTAATCATAAAATGGTGCTCCACTAAATTTAGTTTATGTTTCTCAAATTATGTATGTCTTCCATTTATGAATAAAATAATAAATAAATAAAATCATATTTTATTTATTTAAATAACATTTATTTAATTATTCAAAAACTATTTGAATAATTAATATTTACCTTATTTGATTTTACTAACATGGTAAATGATTGAATTCATAGTAAAAAAATTCATACAATAAAATTGTGTCACTTGTTAATATCTAATTAGTTAATAACTCTTGTCAACTAATTAAATAATATACTTATCATTTAAGTTTAAACAAGAGCACAACCCGAGGAACCCTGAAACATATTTTCGGTTTGCTGGAATTTCTATGATGGAACTGTTCAATCCATTATACTGCCTCAGTGCACAACGAGTATACTTCATATTGTGGGATTCTCTAGGTCCACGCCCGAATTGTTACATAGAACTCCTTCATACGTCCGTGAACGATGCCCCACACACACGTTACGGATATTATAAAGCGACGCGTTAGACCATACAAGTTGAGGTTATAATATATTCATATAATCTCTCCATCATTTATATCCGAGTAGAGTAGAGATATAGATCAACACCGTCAAATCTCCATATGCCCGACTTAAAGCTTATCTCTAGAATTGTATTTCAATAAATAATATTTCCAAACACTTTTGTAATATTATTTATCCCTAGGGTTAAACTCTTTTCCTGGGAATTATTGCTTATGGCTATAAGACTTTCTGAAATACAATCTATAGAGTATTAGGATATAATACTCACCCAAATGAGCTGATGGATCCCATATCTATGCACACCGGACTCCATGAGCATCGGATTATACCCAGCGACACCCAACGGTCAGACCATGAAAGGTTTCTGACATGTGTGGAACCAAAGTATGGTAGATCACTCACAAGACCACCGTGGCACTCAGGTCAAAGGACCACAAATACTACTTAACTCGAAAGATCCTCCATTGACGGCTTTATGGGATGTCTATTGGAGATCTTTGTGAGTCTGTTCAGTATTTAGTCCTTACTGAATACCTGTATCTCTATATGAGCTTCAACTAAACTCATAGTTTGCTAAGAATAACCATCTGGACAATCCAGATATAGACATACACTAATCTATATATTTGTTAAGGTATTCACTGACAGACCTACATCAGTGAAGATAGATCAGGAATATAATATTTGAGAACATATTTGCATACTGACATTTCCTAGCACTATTTGCAACTCTTTACAATTATGCCATTACTAATATATTCTTAGGTCTTTGTCCCATTTCAGACAAGGCTCTAACTCTTTAAATATTACTGATTCTTATAACTTGGTAACTCTTATCAGTGCCAACTCTGAGCATTTATAACTCTCAGCGTTGCTAATTCTTAACACTAATCTAAACTAATTTAGACCATATTTGAACTCTTTCAAATCGTACAATATTTGAAACGTTACAAGCATCTTACCATATATAAATATAATTAGTGATTTATTGAAATAATAACACTAGTATAAATATTAAATAAATATTCATACATAATGGGATGGCACGTAAGCACAAATCCCAATGGGTACAACCAGCTCAATAGGTACAACCATTGAACCTTAAAGGCCTATAAGAGATGAGATCCCAGGTTCAACACAGTTGGGGGTTATGCAAGAGATTTAATTGTGTGTTGGGATGCCAGTGGCTCTGAGGTGTCATCCAGCTGGTGGACCAAAGTGTTGATGGGTCCCACACACTCTATCAGGTAGGACTATAGCCTTGTGCTCAATGGGGGGCTAGAACTGATAGGACCTTTGCCTTAAGAAATGAGTCTTGTAAATATACGGTGATGGCAGTAGTATGCAAGATTCCATATAGAGGAACGTGATATGTCATTTCGGGATCCTTTATAAAGTAATAATTTCACGGATTTCTGTAAGCAGCTAGGAGTTCAACTCTTATAGATAGAATTATCCAATAAGAACATCAAGAAAATATTGAAAAATAAGCTGACTGATAGAAAATAAGGTTGGGTGAAAGAACTACTTGAGGTGCTTTGGACTTTAAGAACTAAAAGCAAAATAGTTATATGGGAAACTTTGTTCTCACTAACTTTTGGCTGCGAAGCTGTAATACCTACTGAAGTTTGAACACCAACACACCGGGTGCTACACTTTTCAGAGACCACTAATAATGAGTTAATCAGAGGGCACCTAGACTTAGTCAAACATCTGAGAGAGAAAGCCTAGATTCGAGCTATTACTTATCAACAAAATGTGGCAAGGTACTACAACAAAAAATTTTAAACTCATGACAAAAGACAGATACCTCAATTCACCTTTTGAGGTGCAATTAAGAAATGTCCCATTAAATGCCCTCAACTCAAATAGTTCAATCTAAAAGATCTACAGACCAGATCTTTCAAGCCGTCATAACATCGTTTCGAATTTGAACAGACGTGATGTTCTGTTTCACTAACCCCTAATCACATGATACAAAATAAATTGATGGTTGAGATTTATGTTATACGTCTAAACGTCTCTTCAGATGAATAGGCATGACATTTCAGATCCATATCATGATGGCTTATAAATATCCAAAATTCAAAGAAAACCTTAGAACATGAGAAGATGACCTGTTCGGAAATAGTTGACTTGCTTAGATACATGATAGACATTAAGCAGAATTAACATCAGAAGACAACCCTGCTTAGAGATAACTCACCTACACGGATATTCTTCTAAGCACATAGCAATCATTGAGTAGTAAAAGAAAGAAAAAAGAAATGGTATAAAGTTTCCAATTTTGATAACTCAAAAATAAAAATTAGTGGACCTCTGTTCTCTCCCTAACAAATAGGCCCAGAGTTCGCTTCACCCAGACAGGTGGGCTTAAAGGCCTAAAGGCCCAAAATATTAGATAAACACAAATCAGGACCGACACAAACGACAAATCCATGCCTCACATTCCCACAATACCTAACTCGCTTGAGATCCCTTGCACAACTCTGATTAGCTTGGGATCCTCTACACCACTTTGACCAACTTGGGACACTAATCGATGACATAGTAAGTGTCTTTGCCAGAACCACTACTGGCAAGGACATAATAAGTGCTTTTTCTTGAATTTTGCAGGAGCAATTTAGCAAAAGGTCTAGAAGGCCCAAGATCACTGTCCAAACTAGACAAAACCCAAAACCTTGTTTTTGTAATTAAACAAATTTAAAGGTTGTTAGCTCGAGAAAACTATTTTTTCAATCAACAAATCTTATATATGTAATTATGAATGAGATGATCCAATTTTTGAATTAATTTTTATAAAATAAAAAATTTTTAACAAATTTGAGAGCGTGGATAATGAGAATTTTATTGCTTGAACGATTAAGATGGAAGGTATGTATTTTATAATATTTTCACCAATGGTATTAGAGCTATTCTCGGATTTAATTGTACAGCACAAATGATTATATTTATAAAGTTTGTTGACATTTTTTTTTAACACAATTATGATACAATCTCGTGTGCTGATATATGCGTTGATCTTCTCATTATAAATTAATTCATATTAATTACTTACTTAAGAAAAAAAGAAGAATGAGTCTTCTAGCTATAGCGTTTTGATTCACACACTGTGGTTTAAAGGACGATGGCATGCACAACGTTATTTACACATTTATTCTTGGATAGGATTATTATTTCCTCTTTTAATAGTTTGCAAAATCTATTTATTTAAGAAATATGTGTTAAATATACTAATTTTAAGATAATTTTTCCCTCTTCAATAGTTCTCTCACATCTTTTTTTTTATAAAAAAAGTTGGTCGCCTATTTCCTTAATATGATATGATATTTTTTATATATGAATTTGTATTCCCCTACAGTAAATTTATATATTGATTTGCACTTAAGGAAATTTTGTGCCTAAAGATAAGCTGGCAACAAGTTTTAGCCTATTGATTGGTACCATATCACTTTCTTCTTTATGTGATGCCATTTAAATTTGAATTATCATTATATCTTGCAAACGACTATAGCATTATTAAGCTATAATTATATTGTTAACTCGAAAATTTGAATAACTCTTAAGTTAATAAGTTAATTTTTTTTTTATTTTTTTAAAATCATCAATTGAAACTAACAAAATAAAAATAAAAGAGAAAGAAAAAAAAAACACTAGATATATAGTGATTCAACCCAATTCGAACTTACATCCAATTTATCGAATTTTATTAGCTCATCCATATGACTATTCAACACTCTTTCTACAATAATATTACAATGCATCATGATCGTTACAAAGAGAATAGTAAAATAAAATCATGTTAAAGTTGTCATAAGAGAAAGTAACTGCTTTAGATCCATTGATGATACTCTTCTTCATTGTTGAATGCTTGTTTATATAGGTGTTATCAGTAAAGTCTTTTAAAAATATAATTAATATTTAGTAACTCTCCTAAAAATTCTACGATTAAGGGATAATAACTTTATGATTAAAAAATAATAACTCTTTCATTAATTTCATGATTAAGGATATGATTCCCTAATTCTAAGGATAAAGACCACTTTTTTAGGATTATAATTGATCCCAAAATCTAAGGAGGGAACAGGGGTCCTTCGATTTTCAATATTAATTTATTTATACTAAAAAGTTTATTATAGTTTTTGGGTTGGAAAATTTTACCCTTAAATTTTGGGTATATATATCTTGGGGTATTCAGGCAGTGTAAGCCTTGGCGAACACCCCTATTATAACCGTAGGGCCTGGAGTTTGATATTTAAATTGAATTTACCTATGATGAAGCTTGAGATTCCGTGTGTAAATGACCCCTGCCAGTGTTGGGGTGCATAACTATCTATGGTGAGGCTTGGGACATCATGCGTACAATTTTCATGCTTGGGATGATTCCAATTAGTGGTGGAGCTTGCAGTTTCATGCCTCAGATCGTTTTGCTTACGACAGTTCTTTGCAATAGAGCTCAGGATTCTAAGCATAGAGTTTTGACACCTTTTCATTTAGGGTGGAGCTTAGGACTCTACACGTTAATCCTTGGTGATTTCTCGCCTACAATTGGGCTCGTGACTCCACATACAGAACTTTGGTAATTTCTTGCCTATGGTGGAGCTCAAGACTCCATACATAGGGCTATAGTAATTTCTTGCCTATGACAGAGCTTGGGGTTTCCCGTACAGGGCTTTGGTAATTTCTTACTTATGGTGGAGCTCAAGACTCCATTCACAGGGCTTTGGTAATTTCTTATGGTGGAGCTCTAAACCCTATGCATAAAGACTTGAAGTACTTATGGAAGGGCTCAAGACCCCTGCATAAGATCTTGAATTTCATCTTGTGGAAGAGCTCGAGACCCCCGCATAAAGTTTTAAATTTCTTCTTATGAAAGGGCTCAGACACCTGCATAAGGTTTTGAACTTGTACAATCCCTAACTACGTGAGGCTCGGATGCTTTGTTGTTTTACTCCTCTTGTCGGGTAAAGGTTATGAGCATATAATAAGAGAAAACACGTAGTTAATAAATAATAGTGAGCAGAAAAAAGCTTATATGGTCGGGCTCAGTTAAAGCTTAAGTTTCTAGATGCTCAACCTCATGGGGTTTAAATATTTGGCCTCAAGGCGGTCTTATTTGGTTGACCTCGAGGAAAACTTATGTGGCCGGACTTCATAGAGAACTTAAGTGACCGGCTCAAGAAGAGTCTAAGTGATCTGACTTAAGTAAAATTTAGGTGATCAGGGTCCTTACTGAAAAAGTCATTAGACTCGTAGAAGACCAACATTTGGTAGCTTTCCTTCCCTCGTTCTTTCTTCTTTTTTTATTTATTTATTTGCCATAGCACGAGTATATACCTAAACCACCATCCTTGCTTTTGCAGACCGGATACGAGATGCTATTAAGAACCAACTACCCTTTCTGTTGGTTTTAAGTCTCGGGTTGCCGTCTTCCTCGGTGTTTTTAGAATACCAAAAGCAATCTGTGCAGCTGGATAAAATCTTGGTCAAAATCTCATGATAAATAAATTTTTTGCAAGGAATGTAGAAGTGTTCTAGCTATTGGCTTCATTTTTCCCTAGGCACAATAGCAATGACTTAGTTCTAGCATTACTTTCTTCAGGCGCGGCAGCTTCAACTCGGTTCTTTTCGAGGACAACAGCAGTGACTTAGCTCCCTTCACATCATCACTCGCCTTTCATGACCTCAGCCCTATTAGTGATAGATTTGTTTCCGAATTATTTAATTAAAATTTATTAAATTTAAAACTACATTATTTAATTTAAAATAAATTTTTTATCACAAATTTGTGATAGAATTCAAATTATTTAATAAAAGTTTATTAAATTTGACATGAAAATTTAAAACTACATCATTTAATTTAAAATAAATTTTTTATCACAATTTGTATTACATTGACGTGAAAATTTAAAACTACATCATTTAATTTAAAATAAATTTTTTATCACAAATTTGTGATAGAATTTCAAATTATTTAATGAAAATTTATTAAATTTAATGTGAAAATTAAAACTACAACATCTAATTTAAAATAAATTTTTTATCACAATTTATAATACATTCTATTACAAATTGGTGATAAAATGTACCAAAAAATATTTTTTATATATTAGTGATAGATATATTTTTAAAATAATTAATAAATATATTATTAATCTGACATGAATTGTAAAATAATAATAATAATAATAATTTATCAAACATAGAAATCAAATCCATGCCCCACTCCTCATTTAGAGAACTTAAAGTGGAGTTTTATATCAAGTCAACCACTTTTATATTTGATTATAAATTTAAATTGGTTTTGTTTATATAATAATTGTTTATGAATTAAAAAAAATAATTTGTCAAACATGAGAATAGAGCCTATGCCCCATCCTCCATTTAAAAAATATAAAGTAGAGTCTTAGACCAAGTCAATCAACTTTGCATTTGGTTATAATTTTTTTTTTGTTTGTTTATGAATTGAAATTTTTGTTGTCAAACATAGAAATCGAATTCATGTCCCCACCCCCCCATTTAGAACACTAAAAAGGGAGTCTTATACCGAATCAACCACCTTTGCATTTGGTTAGAACTTGAGATTTATTTTATCATATAATATTTTGTTTATGAATTAAAAAAAAGATGGAGTTATCAAATTAACCTTATACTATCAGGTTATTTTTCTTTTCCTTTTTTTCAATTCACAAACACATTAATACCCAAATTTTAAATGATATAAACACAATATTTGTCAAAAAATTAAATTTAATGATATAAATATATTATTAGCCAAGTCAAAATTAAGATGATAAGATTAAGAGCTATCTATAAGTGTGTATTTTACACATTGAATTTTGATTTTAATTTACTTAATTGATTATTTTATAATTGAGTTATAATTTAATTTTAATTGAATTATTTGATGTATCACATGAATATCAATTAATTCAAATTGAATCATTATACAATTGAATTATAATATTTAACGTAATTAAAATTAAATTTTAAATTATAATATTTAACGTAATTGAAATTAAAATTAGATTTGTAATTATAATATTTAACGTAATTAGAATTAGATTTAGAATTATAACATTTAACGTAATTGAAATTGAAATCGAATTTGGGATTATAACATTTAATGTAATTGAATTCGAAACTGAATTTGAGATTATAACATTTATCGTAACTAAAATTAGAATTGAATTTGAAATTATAATATTTAATTTTAATTACATTAAATGATATAATTTCGAAATCAATTTTAATTTTAAATTAAATGTTATAATTCTTGTTCCAATTCAAATTCAAATTTCTTTGTACTATGTTAAATATTATAATTCAAACTCTAAATTTTATTTTAATTACATTAAATGTTATAATTACAATTCTAATTTTAATTAAGTTAAATAATATAATTCTAAATCTAATTTTAATTTTAATTACGTCAAATGTTATAATTCGAATTCTAATTTTAATTTTAATTAAGAAGTTATAATTTCAAATCTGATTTTAATTCTGAGTACGTTAAATGTTATAATTTCAATTCCAATTTTAATTTTAATTTTAATGTTAAATTTTCGAACCTAATTTGATTTCAATTACGTAAAATTTATAATTCTAATTACAATTCAAATTTTAATTACGTTGAATATTATACTTCCAAATCTAATTTCAATTTTAATTACGTTAAATGTTATAATTTTCATTCCAATTCTATTTTGGTTACGTAAAATGTTATGTTCTCATTCCAATTCGAATTTCAATTATATTAAATATTATAATTAAAATTAAAATTAAAATTTCAATTGTAATTACATTAAACATTGTTGACTGAAAAAAATGGTTCTTCAGACCAACGAGTTTTGAAGATCAGCACTTGAGGCCTTATTCTGGTTAAGCTTGCTTGCAGAAGTTTGGGTCTTCTCTTTCTCGCCGACGACGATAAAACTTGTAAAATACAAGCGAAGCTATCGTGATAGTCTCACCGGTGTAGGTTCCGGCGAAGACTTTCTGATACTTAAGTCAAAAAATGTCTTTATGGTGGGAGACTAGTGAAAAGGTTAAGCAAAATGCTGAAGACTAAAGGAAAAAACTATTTTTCTCTGTGTCTAGTTCTTCTGTTTTTTTTTCATCATCCTTTACTTTTATGTCTCTCTTTCTCTTTTATAGTACTAATCTTCAGAGGACTTTCCCAGCATATTCCTTAACATGCTTCTGACTCTGTTTTTGTCGCGCTTCTATCACATGCCAAATATCATTCTCTTGATCTTCTTTTAACGTGCTTCTGCTACACGCCAGTATCTTTCTGACATACGTTAAGCATATTCTTGGTATGTTCCTTATGCCTGTCTTCACCGGTGAATTTGGTTAAGTGTGAGGCTAAGTTTGATTTGCTTGAGTTGAATTTCTAGTAGTCTCTTCCTGTTCAACTCGGCTGTGGTTCGAGGTCTTCTTAAAGTGCTGGTCTTTTGGTGACTTCACTGGCTGTACCTGGTCAGCCTGTTCGAAAGACAGCCGACCTGGTGTTTGTTCTGACCCGGTTTCTTCATTGATCACACAGGCACTGAGATGGACCGATCTGGTTAATGTATAAAGGGTGATTTTGGCCGTATCCTGTCCTATCCTGCCGAGTAGGTACTTCAAATTACCGTTCAGGTCATTTGAATCTAAGCAAGTTTTTCGCTATCTAGCCCAGTCAGAGTCTGACCCGATGGCTATCACCATAGGCTTGTCTTCGGAGTGGCTGTCCTGCATAGAGTAATGGGCCCTGAGAAAGGCTGTCCCAAAAAAAAATATTTGGCTGGGTCATTGGGGGCTAACTTTTTTTTAGCCTAGAGACCTTAAGCTCAAACGTGATTTCCTGGGGAAAAAATATATTAATTATAATTTTAATTGTATTAAATGTAATAATTTTAATAACATTAAATGTTATAATTTCAAATCGAATTGCAATTACGTTAAATGTTCTAATTTTAAATCTAGTTTTAATTTTAATTAAGTTAAATGTTATAATTTGAAATTTAATTTTTTTTAATTACATCAAATATTTTAATTAAAATTAAAATATGAACTGAAAATATAATTAGAATACTATTACATGCAACTACATGTAATAATTAAAATTATAAAAGTTAAAAAAAAATTATTACTAACTTTAATTTATTTAAAATTACACTTAAAATGGATTGAATGTAAATAGAATATAAAACCTAATTAAAAAAGTAAAGAAGCTCTAAAAATACAAATAAATTAGACAGAATATTTAAAAAAAATATAAAGGTAACAATAAAAAGAAACGATTAACGAACAGGCAGCTTTTAGCCCTTGAAAAGAAAAAACGCTCCACAAGCACCCGAAGTCGCAGTCGCCATAGCCCCCGGAGAGAGGCCGTCGGCCTTTCTCTGAAGGATTTTTCTCCTATTTTTCTGTTTCTATCATGCTTTAAGCTTGATCTCCTTTTTTCCCTTTTGTTTTTTTTGTGGTTTTTTCATTTTACTATTCTGTTTCAGGTAGAGGCAAGGATTCCGGCCGGCGAGCTCCTGCGTGATGTCCGTGATCCCTCAGCTGTCGTAGAGCCTCCTCGACACCATCAAGCTTCTCTAGTAGTCACCGATCGTGCTCCTGAGGGGTCCATTTTGGACGGGATTTTGAGCGGCATAGACGCGCCAACCTCTTTACCTCTCGACGATAACACCCTCGTTTAGCCTAAACCCGACTCAGCCATCTGCCCATTTCTCCTCATCCCTGGCCATCTTTTTGATCCTCCGCCGCACTGTCCACCGTCAGACACCCAGCCACTATACTAGAGCAGTGGTGCTCTCGTAGCCTGTGCCTCACCTGAACCAGTGTGAAGCAAATCCGACGGCCCTTATTACACTGCACTACATCCACTTAGAGTTGTCGGCCATTTGTGCAGAGTCAGTGTGTCTCTACCACCGCTGTTCTTCCCAACCCACACCGAACCTCTCTATGAAACTGTGGAACTGATCCAAAAACTGCCATAAGCTTTCCAACTATTTTCAGCCGTGCCCTCTCTGATCTGCAATGAGCTGTGCTCTCGTTCGATGGTTCTCCGTTCGGTAGTTTTTCATTCTGGTACCGAAATATGTGCCGATTGCTTGCTTGGTCACTGGTGTTGGTTTTATATGCGTTTGTTTGACTTAATTTTAATTTTATGCGATAATAATCTCCCCTTATTTAAGGGATTTGTATTTTCCTGCTATGAGAGGTCTGTTATCCCTTTCTGTTGAAAGGTTTGTTTCTCTTTCTTTTGAAAGAGTTCGTAGTTCGTATTTATCTTTACCCACTATAGGTATGATTGCTTTCTTTTTTACAAGAGGCTTAAATTAAATGATCTCAAAATGTATTTATCTTATTCTATTATTCCTTTGATCTATATATCAAAGGCATTTGATGTAATATCTTGATGATATTCATGATATGATATGAAATCATTCTAAAAAAATAAAACAAACGGGCGGCTTTTTATTAGTTATTAAATAAATTTATTGTGAAACTTATCGCACCGAATCATTTGTATATAAACAAACACATCCCCGCCGCTTTGAGTCTCCGACGTCTACCAACCAGCTCCATGTCATTGTTTCTTGTCTTCCCCACTGCCGCATGGTCCTCTGCCATGCCGTAGACGCTCAACGTTAACGTTCCTAGACAGCTGGGCTTCCTCCACAAGTTGACGGTTGACGGCACTGTTTTGGTTGGTTGTTCAACTCGCCATCCCACTAGCCACCACAAGCAACATGCTCTCGGCTTCTCTCTCACAGTCTCACCTAATACTATTTTGATTTTTAATCTTTATTTTGATATGATAAACACAAAATAATGGGCATTAGGATTGTCTTGATATGATTAGAGTTCTGATTTATTAAGTTAAATGAAGAATAGATTATTAGCTAATTAAATTAGTTAAAACATCTTTCATTTTTCTCTATTTTACATTGTGACGTGCTTGATTTACTTAACAGATCTATAGGCATGGATAAAGTCACCCATTTCCATTTTTTGTCTTATATTTTTGTTTTTTTTAAATTTATTTTCTTGCGATCGCCTTTCCTGTATTTTTTTTTTTGTTGGGTTTTTGTGTAATCTTATGTGGTTTTGAGTGTTCATTGGATTATGATGACTTATTGGGTTTATAAGTGATAAAACCCAGACGGATTTTTAATGGATTAAAAATTTTAACATAACAAAGTATATTCTGTGATGCTTACAAGTTTGTGTGGCGCTGGGAATGGGCTCATAAATAGCTTTGTTTGAATAATTTAGGTTAAATTATTAGTTTTAACGAAGTATTAGCCGATCAATTCAATACCAAATTAATCTGTGCTTGTTTGTATGTGGACGGTATAATGAACAAGCTACGAAATTTGGACGCGCATCCGAAAATTAATGAGGATTTCTACAGCCGTACGCTCTCCGGTGATGTTATCACTCTCGTCTCGTTGATCGTCATGCTCTTGCTCTTTATCTCCTAACTCCGTACGTTAAATCAAATTCCTCTCCTACATTTCTTTTTTCTTAGCTTCAATTAGATCTATAATTTGTTTTCGTCATTTATGATTTGTTTGTCAATTGCTAGAATGATTATATTACGCAATGAGATTTTATTTTCTGTTTGTGTGATAAACCTTCTTTGGTCATTAAAAGCTTAGGTTCTTATATTCTGTGAAGAGTGGATATCGGCTTTCTTTTGTTTTTAATTATGCCTCATCTAGTTTTGATAGTGGTGTTACCTGCAACTGATGGAAGGCTATATAGAGTCTAAAGCTTTCCTAAAAAATTATACATTTTGTTTGGAGATTGTCGCATAGTTGAATCCCTACCTTCTTTAACTTCAGAAGACATCATGTCTCTATTGATGACTCGTATGGTCGTTGTGCTAAAGGAGTTGAAAATACTATTCATCGTTATGGCTTTGTGATGTATTAAAAAAAGTACGTCATGCTCTTTCTTACATAATTTTTGTATCTCTTATAGTACAACCATGTTGGACTTTTTGATTGAATGTCGAGCGTGCCTACCGCTTGAGAATTTTGAATTTCTACTTATTCTTTTCTTGAGCCTTTGATTTATTAGAAATCAATTCATTTTGGAACAAAAAATAGTTCCTTTGTTAGAGGTGTTAAGTTGGGTGCATTGCTACAAGAATGAATTGATGACTATTTAGGCCCCTTCTTCTAATACCCCAATGTCACTGCATAACTTATGACTGGCCCCTAGTCTGGGCTCTATAAATCTAAATATTAATGCAGGCCTATCCTCAAAATACTTCAAATCCGAACTGGGGGTGGTGTTATGAGACTACTCTGGGGTCGTCTTGGCCTCCCATCCATTCCTATAGATGCACTATCTCCTGTGAATATCCTTGAAGCATTGGCTCTGCTATGAGGACTTCGCCTGGCTAGGTTGCTAAGTATCTTTGCCCTTGAGGTAGTTTCAGATGCTGCAGGTGTCATTCAGGACATAAACAATTGCTCTACTTCGGCCTCGGAGTTGGGCTTTGTACTTCATGACATTTTGACAACTGCTTCATCATTCTCTCAGTGCTCTTTTAGTTATACCTATTGCTCATTCAATCGGGTGGCCCATGAATTAACACGTTTTACCCTTAACTTAGACTCTGAAATTATTTGATATGACAATGTACCAACCCAAATTGAACATCTTTTAATTGAGAACATTTCCTCTTATATTTTATGAAAATTGATCCTTACATTAAAAAAAAAAAAGCTTCGGTTCTTATATAACTTATGGAAAAACACTTATGTGATTTATTTATTCTTCTTAGTTGCTTCTTTGATAACTTGTTTACTCTATGGTGATTTCATTATCTGATTCACTTCTAGATGCACAATAAAATAACATTGCTTTCTAGGAACTGCTTGAACTATTTGGGATGCCTGTTTTAAAAGCAAAAGGAGAGGCTAAAGCACTTTGTGCCTAATTGAACAGTGAAGGTCATGTATATGCTTGCATCACAGCGGATAGTGATGCTTTCCTCTTTGGGCAAAGTGTGTGATAAAATGCATCGGGCCTAATTCAAAAGTAAGTCATTACTAGGTTTATTTGCGCCAGCATGTGTAAATACTTAATGGTTTAATAAAATTAATAATGCGGCAAGTAGATATATTTAGCAATCGTTGATGCTGAGGTCTATATCCTAGCATTGCTTCTTACATGTTTGTACTCTCTGATTTCTTTTTCAGTGACATTTATTTAACTGAACAAATGGTAGAGTACTAATTATCATCTAAGTTGAGATTTGTAACAGCTGATATGAAGTATTAATACAATCCCATTTGCTCGTTTATGATGTTATGTTATACAGTTGCTTGAAGTTGTCATTTTTACTGTAAGATTTTTCTTATTATTTATTCATATCAGTAACCTCAATATTGTTCTAGTTTAGCATGTTGGATATTCCTTTTATTATTAACCTATAGTTGTCGATCCAAATAAAGTCGTCAGAGCATGTTCCGGCTTTTGGTTGGACATCTAGGAGTGTTTTTATCTACATTTTGATTCATTTTTCTCACCAAACTTGCACATGCACCATGCAGGCCAAACTGATAGAATTGCTAATTAGTTGATAAAAAACTTAACATTCTTATTCTACTCATGTCTGTGTGGCTGAAGTTTGTGATTAGATATCTTCATTAGATATTTCATGTTAATTTGACATAGTCAATGGGAAGGATATGGAATATTAGAGAGGATGGTTTATTAGAGATTACACTGAAATAGGTCTATACCTAATATGAAATTTGTTGAATTCTTGTAGGTGAGGGCTTCTTATAACAATTTAAAATAAAATTCATGTAACATTGTTCTGCCACTTTTTCTTTAGACATGTTTATTTTTGCCCAAGCTGGTTAATTTCTGTCCCTTTTCATACATCTGTACTGCGGATAATTTTTTTTTTTCAATTGGCTCTTCTCCATTCGCAAGTGTGAGAATCTCAATATAAGCAGGAACCATTTGAATGCTACTATATATCAGATATTGAAGTAGCTCTTGGTTTAAAGAGAATCTCAATGTAAGTTATTTTAAGTTTTTTTTATCAATTAATGCATGATTGAAATTTATGTATATGCAATTAATAACTTTATTCTTTCTTGAACTTTATATAATGCAAGTTCATGGGAAAGACAACGTACATAGAAGGAGAGATTGATGAAGTTCATGTTGAATGGACGTCTTTCATTACAAGCAAAATTTGAACTTATGGTTTATTGTTTGGCTATCAACATTTTTTTATCTATTTCTAAATTTGTTTCTCAATTTTTTATTTCAAACATAACCAATGCATTGAAATTTCTACAAATGCAGGTTTGTCTCTAAAAGCATAGACCATTGGCTTCATATTGTAAATATTGTAATTATACTGTTATGGGTTAATTTGAAGTTTATTGATAAATAAATTGACAAATAATTGTAGTTATGATGTTTGATTAGCTGCATGTTTATGATATTTGATTGGCAGTTTTTATAGATGTATTACTACACTGTTAAGTTATAGTGTTGTAGAACATATATGTTTAATTGGCAAATTTGCTTTATATGAATGTTGGTTGACAAATTTAAATTGTAATTTATATGATTGTGTAAATTAATGCTAAGGAAGCATGCAATTTGAATGTTTCTTTGGATGGTGATTGTATATTGTTAATTGAATTAGTGTATTTAGTAGCTTGTGCAATATTTCTATATTGTAATATAAGATTATATATTGCAATATAATTTAATATATATTAATTTAATTATATATAAAAAAATCAGATTTCACAATTTGAAATATATAAATTCATTATAGAAATCTATTACAAATTAGTGATAGACAACTATCACATATTTGTGATAGAAATTTATCACAGATTAGTGATAAAATAAGTAAGTAAGCTTGCGTCAGTATAGACTATTAATTTGAGATTGAGAGATGCTAAAATGTTCTCAAATTCATTTTTAATTGATTTTTTATTATTAAATTAATTACAATATAAATTATTATTATGACCAAGAAAATTAATTTAAAAAAGACTTTTAAAACATTTTAGATACAATCATCTTCTTTAGCCAGTGGCAAAAATATTTGCATTGTGATCACATATTATTAGTATAATTTAATTTTAAGTAAAGGTAAATTAATATTACAGAGGACTTTTATAACGAATTGAAGATGAGAATCACATTAGTTTCGATTTTTGTGGAGTAGATTCACTCAAATAGAGCATTCACTTAGAGAATTTGATAGTATAGTCTCTGTATTTTTGTTAAATTATTTAATTGATCTCTAATATTTTAAATTTTATGAATTATATCCTTTAAGAGCATTTTTATCACTATTTTTATTCTTAAAACATATTTTTTTTATTATCATTTTTATCTTTAAAACATAACTATTTTCGTCTTTTAAAAAATTACAATTAATAATTTTTAAAATATTAAAAATCAGATCTAAAATGACAATTTTCCTTCACCTTATCGATAACATTACGTTACTTGTGCACATAAACAATATGTTGTCACACTTATTGGCACATTCTTGATTCGTGTCCATATAAACAATTAGCTATCAATAAGACACACGTATATATAAACAATCCTTCGCACCTTTATCAAGTTCAAGAGCATAATGTTATTTGTATATACAAAACTTTCAGTTATCACACGAATGACACATTGTTGTGGGTTGTTGATATCTGTTAAAATTTTAGAATGAGCATTGAAATATATCAATATTATTGGGTTAGTTACCTTGCAAAAATACTTTCAAAAATAATACTCTAAGAAGAGGGATAAGACGAGAATGAAGTATTAATCAAAGATATTGTACTTTATATATATATATATATATTCCCTAATTGTGACAAAAAAAACACAAGTAACTTAGAACATTTTCCCCTGCCAGACAAATTTTTCAAAATTTTCTCTTTCAAAATAATATAATAAACCTTTCAAACTATTCAGTATTAAATATTAATTAACATAAGATATACTAAATTTTCAACCAATTATTGATAAAGAAATTGCATCTAAAAGTGTAAATAAGTAATAGATTTCTTGGGCTCCTAATGTATTTGTGTAAATCATAAAATAACTGATACCAATAAGATAGATCAATAGCAATAATGTAATGATGAGCAAGAAAATCTTAAAGAGTTTTAGTAATATCAAATTTGCTAAAATGAAAAAGTTGATGAAAGATGAGGAAGTATTTTAAAACTATGTATTGATCTAATGATTTTTTTCTATTTCAGTACTTCACTCGTTCAATGAAATTATCTTTGGCATATCATCCAATTATTTAGATTAAGTGATATCTCTTGTAACATAGTACCAAAGTTTCATGCTTTAAAGAATCTGTTTATAGCTAGCTTGTTTATACCAAAGTTCCAATTATGTCTATTTAACATGACATTCATAGGTTGGGACAAATGATTTTTCTATGACGATTTGAACTTAAAAATATGCTGTGGAGGTTTGAAAAGAACATCGGAGGTATCTTAACTTAGTCAAAATTGCAAATCTATCTAAGATAAACTTGAAATTTTAGATATGCCCGAATTTAATAAAAACTGTAGTTCTACCCCTTAAGAAATCTTTACTTTGACATGAAAATGTCTTGAAATTAAGAAGAAAAGCCCTAACCGAGAGCGTTGTATAGATTAAAGGTGGGGATCAAAAAACAAATTATTATGGAGTTAGGTTGAATGATTAGTGGGTTAGGAACTGATTGGCAATAGCGATAAGTACTCACTTATCGAGAATTAGCAGTGACGAGAGAGAGGGAATTCGATTTGAACAATGCAGTCTTTTATGGGGAACTCGACTTACGAGAAAGAGAAATTTGAAAAACTGTAGATTTCATTATAAGAAAAATATATATGAAAGTTGGTATTTTATGTACGCTATACAAAGAATATGTCCTATAAAAAGATTATAGCTTATACAAAATGTATGATTTGAATAGGATAATATTATTATATAGAAAAATATTATTAAAAATTGTTATTTAAGAATACGAATAGCACTACTAAACTATATGAATTGCGAATTGGATTCATCGAAGAGAGGAACTTGAACTTACGACAAAGTCTATTTAAACACTTCGTTCCAAGACAAAAATGCACAAGCACTTACAGATTTTAAAAACTAGTATTATATCAAGGGTTTAGCTTTGCCATTTTTTTTTTTCTCAACTTCATGGCAGCACCACCCATTAACAAAGTAAAAATACAAGGGGTTATCAAAATCACTCCATTCTCGGACTCAACAACCGCCTTCGCTCTTCCTCTCACCCATTTCGACACTTTCTGGTTCAAGTTTCTTCCTGTGGAACGCCTCTTCTTCTATCAAATCAATGACTTAACCTCTGATTTATTCAACTCAGCAATCCTCCCCAAGCTCAAGCACTCTCTCTCACTTACGCTCCTTCATTATCTTCCTATTGCCGGCAACATCTTGTGGCCTGAAGATGCTGCAAAACCAGCCATCTACTACACCCCAAACGACGGCGTCTCAGTCACAGTTGCTGAATCCAACGCCGACTTCAATTTTCTCTCCGGAAATGGAATCCGTAAAGCTGGTGAATTTCATCCTTTAGTACCCCAGCTGCCAACATCTGACGATAAAGCAGAGATAATTGCTATCCAGATAACGTTGTTTCCAAACGAAGGTTTTGCCATTGCTATCACATCCCACCATGCAATTCTTGACGGGAAAAGTTCAACCATGTTTATAAAATCCTGGGCATATTTATGCAAACAATTAGGTCAAGAAGAAAACCCTTCCTTATTACATGAATTGACTCCTTCTTTTGACCGGACTGTAATCGAAGATCCCAACGGAATCGACATAGTGTACATGAATCACTGGTTGGCTTTTGCAGGGTCGGATTCTCGAAGCTTGAAGGTTTTTCCCGCCATAAGTCCAAATTCCAACCTGGTTCGAGCCACATTTCAGTTGACTCGTGAAGATATAAAGAAACTCAGGGATAAAGTAGTGTCTATAATATATAAGGTCCATGAAATTGAAGATAGACAACCAAAAGAACTTCATTTATCGACTTTTGTGATTTCATGCTCTTATGCGTACGTTTGCTTGGTTAAAGCCAAAGCCGGAGAAAGTAATAGAACTGTTAATTTTGGGATCGCAGCTGACTATAGGAGCCGTTTGGATCCTCCGGTTCCGAATAATTATTTTGGTAATTGTGTTGGGGGACACTTTGTGGTTGCAAAAGCAAGTGATCTGATTGAGGAAAATGGGCTTGCTTTTGTTGTAGAGAAAGTAAGTGATGGGATTAAAAGTATAGAGCAGGGAATTGATCTCGAAGGATTGAAGGAGAAATTTGTAAGTACGACAATGATGGAACAAACAGCACAATTGCTTTCTGTAGCCGGGTCGACCCGTTTTGATGTTTACAGGTCAGATTTCGGGTGGGGTAGACCGAAGAAGGTGGAGATCGTGTCAATAGATAGGACAGGAGCTATTTCAATGGCGGAGAGTAGAGATGATGGTGATGGTGTTGAGGTTGGTTTGGCTTTGGAGAAACATGAAATGGAGGCTTTTGCTTCTCTTTTTGCTGATGGCCTAAAATCATAAGTGAAACACCAAAAGCATATGTCGTTTTTCCATTTTCGTTCTGTTAATAGTTCAGTCAATCTCTAGTAACAAAACACTATCGAATTTGAATCCTCTTTTAATCTAAATTTGATCGTCAACCATGAACTGTCTCAGGATCTTAACTAGTTATTGAAGATTCATTCGATTTTCATTTACTCAATGGTCTCTACGCATAGTTTCAAATCTTGTGTTTGCATTAGATAGATCATTCAATTGTTACTGGTTTTGATGGTTTGTACTAAAATAATCCATTGATACAATGCTTTTCATGTGAGGGTTTTCATCTATCTCAAACTTTTAACGTTTTATGCAAGAGGGTTTAATAAGATTTATTTTTAATATTAATATTAAGTATTCATCTAATAATTAAATTTGAAGAGATTTAATAAAATTTATTTTTAATATTAATATAAAATCTCCATCTAATAATTTAAATTTTTAAATCAAATAATTAATTAATTTATTAGAACTTATATTTAATATTAATTTCTTGCACGCAACTCTATTATATCCGTAATGGACATGTTCCATAAAGGGGCAAAGAATTGTTGAAATATGTTAGTGCTTGAGTTACAATACTGTTGTACCTGAGTCGTATAGTAATTGTACGAATTAGTATTAAGTTGTAGTTATAATTTAGGGATTAAATTACGCTGTAAGTGCAGTTATTATTTCAGTTGTAATAGTATTAATCTTGTATTTAAGTTAAGAGATAACTAAGAGAAAGTGAGGAAAATGTTATTTATGTTGTAGAAAATTATGTTGATTTACTTATCAAGTCATTGAATTTTTTATTTTTTTTTTGTTATCAAATTTAGTTCTAAAAAGTAATCTTTTACATTTGAAAGAATGTAATTTAGTATTTAAAAAAAGATAGGAACTTAATTAGTAAATTAAAATAAATATATGGATGAAATGGTAATTTTCTTATATTATACAAAATTTTATTTAAAAAGGACGATTCACTTGAATTAACCATGCGTTTCTTTTTCTATTTCTTTGGCAATGGAAAACTTACCATTTGGTATCAGAGACCACTAGGACAAATTAAAAAAAATTCTTATAGTAAGCTCCAAAATCTAGATATGAAAGTGATTAATTTAGTTTAATATGCTCTCTTTATAAGTTTCAATGTTTGAATACTTAGCATATAAGAGAGTGTTGTATATATTTTTAAATAGCTCATTTTAATATATTTCTTACAAATTTTTAAGTAATTTTTATAATTATTAAATAATTCGTAATAATTATTGAATAATAAAAAAATTAGGATCTTATGATCTATAATGAATATAAATAATTTATCGAATCATATAAAATTTCGTGTGTTTTGTATGATTAATTATTTTATTTATTTATTTTGTGAAATTTCTTTTTATTTTAAGTACTTGTAAATGAAGATTTTCGCGCGAAAAATTCTAAACACGTCTCCTAACGTTGAACTATCTTATTTATCTGTTAAGAATATGCCAATATTATTTAGAGCTATCTTTCCAAATTATACTTCCCTATTTGCAAAAGCCACGTTCATTGTCTATAGCCATTGGATTGGCTAGACTAGTAAAAGAGAAAAACACAGTTAATTCAAGAAAACTGTACTCTCTAAATAAGGTTTTTATTTTTCCCCTCTCTTATATATTAAGAACTCAAACACTGAAACTTTTATTATAGATAACTACAACTTTTTTACCATATGCTCTCTTTACATTTCACCCTAATTTTATTATAGAATTTATTTTCTTTTAGAATTCTGTTCTAACTCAAATTCTCAAAAAGCTCTTTTTAACAAAAAACTTATTACATAAGTATCCAAGATTTTGATCCAAAAACAAATATTTTCGATCTCAAAAGTCTTTTAAAAAGCCAATCATGTAAGCTCTCCTAGAAGTCTATTATTTATACCCTCAAAAAATATGAATGTAAATTTATATTAAATTGAACCACTGTAATTTTGTATATAATTAATTACTTTATTGCATGTTCTTGATTAAAAGCGCAACAAATTCAAAAAGTTTTCATCGTAGTTTAGTCCTTCAAAAAATCCAACTATTATTTATAAAAATAAACAAATTCAACTCGTAAACCTAAAAAATTTAAAGTGTAGGATCAACAGGATTCTTTACAAGTTTATTATAACACGAGCAGAATTGGTTAAAGTAGACTATTTGAATCATAATAAAACATTCTTAAAAACTTATTTTTTATAATGTAATATAAATAATAATTATTATTAAATAAATTAAATAAATAAAGATTTTTACTCTCTATACTAATATTCAACTTATCTCTAAACACGTTTGACATATATAAATTATTTTTATACCTAAGAGTTTTATTCGTTGATCAGTATCAAATATATTTGCATCATAAACAAATATTACTAATATAAATTAATTTTATGTATATTCTAACTATCTCACATACTTAAAAAAAACTATGGATCAAGAAATACAATTGAAAAAGAAAATATGAACATATTTAAACAAAATCATGTTCATTATCACCTTTAAATAAAAAAAAGAAAAAGAAAAAATCATGTTCATGAATATGATATTGATGAATGGGAACACCGGTTCACATATTTGTTGCAGAAAAGATTTTTGTAATGCGATTATTAAGGAATAGTTTTGGAATTATTCTGGAATGATTTCAGAATAATTTTTTTATACCCTCCTATCATATATATATGTTATTAATATAAATTTTTTTTTTTTTATATATGTTACTTTCCTATTATGTAATAAGGTTACAGCCTATATAAAGGCTCTATTGTAAAGATAATATATTTCATTGTGTATTGTACAACTTTACAAAATACAGTGAAATATATTCTCATTACATTTCTCATATGGTATCAGAGCTTTAGTTTCTTTACTATCATTTTGTTTAGTTAGAGATTTGCCGAATTTTTTTTTTCAAAATCTGACGGAATCTATCGGAGTTTTTCGAAAAGTCGCTAGAAAATTCTAAAATCTTGCTGTCTTAGCTACCGCCCATCACCAATTACTCAGAATCCTCCGGCCGTTTCAACGCCGTCGACGACGGGCCGATTTGAGGTCGGAAACCGTCGGACGCGACGCCGGAACGTCACTGCCACCGGTCACTGTCGCCAGCCACTGTCACTTCAAATCTCGGCCGTTTTACAGCGACGTGACCGACACCGCCCATACCAACGACGCGCCAATCCGAGATCGAAAACCGCCGGACACGCCGCCGAAACTTCACTACCGCTGATTTCTTTCACTTCAGATCCCGGCCGTTATACGGCGGTGTGACCGATACTGCCCAGACCAAAATAATCCTCAGTCATCGGCCGTTCAAACACCGCCGATTTTACCTCAATCGGAGGTCGAAGCAAGCCGGACGCGCCATCTGAAGTTCACTGGTTTCTGTTAAGGGCCAGTTTGTAAACTTTTTAATATTTCTAGGTCAAATCATAAATTTTTATTCTTTTAGGCCTTTTTTGTAATTTCCAAAAGTATTGGGACATTTTTACAATTATAATATTTTAAAGGGGTCATTTTATAATTTTTGGAGGAATTAAGGACTGTTTTATAATTATTATATTTTGAGGGGTTAATTTGTAATTATTAAAAAATTAAGGGTTTACTTGTAATTAGTACAAATTTAGGAACTAGATTGTCATTAATAATAATAAAAAGGATTTTTTTTAAATTTATAGATAAGTATAGTACTTCTGCTGGTTCTACTCTACTTAAGTCATGCCACATATCTAGAACATCTCAAGGTACGGCTTTTACAAGAGCTGTTGTTACTACTGCACAGGATAGTGTGAATCGTTCCCTTAATAACCTTAAATCTTTACTCTGTCTACTCCTTTTTAATTCTGGTAAATCCTTAATTTCTGCTTCTCCCAATATTTTAGGTAATTCTTCTTAGTATTTTGACTCTGCATGTTGTAATCATATGACTTCTGATCCTATAATTTTTTCCTCTAAAACTCTTAATTCTTATTTATCATCTATTTAAACTGCTAATGGTTTTCTGATTAAAGTTAACCATGTTAGTCACGTGTCTTGCCTTAATCTTTCTGTATCTGACACCTTTTTTATTTCTAACCTTTCCTTAAATCTTTTGTCTGTTGTTCAATTATGCGAACTTGGTCTTAATGTCTTGCCATAATCTTTCTATATCTGACACCTTTTTATTCCTAATCTTACCTTAAATCTTTTGTCTATTGGTCAATTATGCGAACTTGGTCTTAATGTCTTATTTACGACTTTTGGTTGTTGTGTGCAGAAGCCAAAGACTGGTCGGATACTTGGGACAGGCCGTAAGGTTGGATGTTTGTATGAACTTATCTCTTTAGATTTATCCTTTCTATATCATTTGTCTGTAACATCTACCTCTTCGGTACCTTCGTTACATCTTTGGCATTCTTGTTTGGGTTATGCGTCAATCAATCACATCTGATCTCTAGTATCCAATGGTCACTTAGGTATTGTTTCTGATAATAAAGATGATTGCCTTACATGTCCTTTAGCTAAACAACCAACTTTACCTTTTGATAATAGTACTACTGTCTCTCATACTCCATTTGATCTTATACATTCTGATATATGGGGTCCTTCTCCAAATCCTACAATGGAAAGATCCAAATATTTGGTGATCTTCGTTGATGACTATTCTCAGTATACTTGGTTGTTTTTTATAAAACAACGATCCGAATTTACTAAAATTTATCGAGATTTTGCTCAAACGGTTAAAACTCAGTTCTCATGTCCTATTAAGATTTTTCGCACTGATAATGCTATGGAGTATAGAGATTCTGATTTTCTAAATCTTTTACAGGAACACGGTACTATATGTCAAAGGTCTTGTCCTGGTACATCTCAGCAAAATGGGAGAGCTGAACGTAAACACAAACACATTTTAGATACTACTTGTGCTCTTCTTATCTCTTCCTCTTGTCCTGAACGTTTTTTAGGAGAAGCTGCTTTAACTGCTGTCTTTACTATTAATCGTATTCATTTTCTTGTTATAGAGAACAAGTTACCTTATGAGCGTCTTTATAGAACTCCACCTAATTACAAACTCCTCAAAGTATTTGGTTGTGTTTGTTTTGTTCTACTTCAAAAACATGAGCATACTAAACTCGAACCACATACTCGATTATATTGCTTCTTGGGATACGGGATAGAACATAAAGGTTATAAGTGTTAGGATCCTATATCTAACCGTCTTCGTGTTTCTCATCATATAGTCTTTCTCAAACATACGATGTTTTCCTCTGTATTTAACTTTAAATTTGTGTCTCCTCCTATGTCATAATTTTTTACAGATAATTCTGTTGATCTTTTTCCCGATACTTTACCTACAGATATTTCTTCTGAGTTTCATACAGATGAATCTATTGAAACGACGCTTGCTTCTGAGCCTCCTACCTTGTTTGAAGGATCTGCTCTCAACATCCCTGAGGCCTCCTCTATACCCTCTCTTCGTCGTTCATCTCAGGTAAGAGAACTTCTTGTTAAACTTCGTGATTATCACTATTTCTCTACTACCCTTTCTTTATATGAGCCTCAATCAAATTCTAAGGCTAGTTCTAATCCTGTTTGGCAGCAAGCAATGACAGAAGAATTACAGGCCCTTGAGAAGACGCATACTTGAGATTTTATTTCTCTTCCTTCTAATAAAATTGTCATTGGATGCAAATGGGTGTACAAGATCAAGACAAAATCTGATGGATCTATTGAGAGTTATAAAGCCCGCCTTGTTGCCAAAGGCTTTACCCAAGAATATAGAATAGATTATGAAGAAACTTTTGTCCTAGTTGCCTCTGTTCAAAGTTTATTAGCTGTTGCTGCAATTCGTGGTTAGACATTATTTCAGATAGATGTCAAAAATGTTTTCCTCAATGGTGATCTCACTGAAGAAGTATATATGAAGCCTCCTCCCGGTTATCCACATCCTTCAGGTAAAGCTTGTAAACTTCGTCATGCTCTATATGGTTTTAAACAAGCTTCTCGTGCATGGTTTGCAAAGTTTAATAGGACTATTCTTCAGCATTGTTTTCAGTCTAGTCTCTATGACTCAGCTCTTTTTGTCCGCAATACAGTACAAGGTTGTGTTCTCCTACTTATCTATGTTGATGATATGATTATCACAGGTGATGATCTTCTTGGTATTTCCACTCTCAAGAACTTTCTTCAGCAACACTTTGAAATGAAAGATCTTGGCAACCTTAGTTATTTCTTTGGCCTTGAAGTACTATCCGACTCTACTGGGTATTATCTTTCTCAGGCTAAATATGCATCCGATCTACTTGCAAAAGCTGGGTTGATAGATAGTAAGACTGCCTCCACTCCTCTAGAGCCTAATGCCAAACTCCGATCCTCTGATGGTACTCTTCTCAGTGATGATACCTTTTATCGTCAATTGGTTAGTAGTTTGGTCTACTTTACAGTTACTCGCCCAGACATTGCTCATATTGTTCATGTTGTGAGTCAGTTTATGGCCGCTCCTCGTACCTCTCATTATATAGCAGTTCTTCATATCTTACGTTATCTCAAAGGTATATTTTTTCACGGTCTCTATTTTTCGGCTCACTCTCCTCTTGTGTTATGAGCTTATGTTGATGGGGATTGGGCGGGTAATCTTACGGATCGTAGATCAACTACTGGATTTTATCTTTTCTTGGGTAATTCTCTTCATTCGTGGAAAAGTAAGAAACAGACAGTTGTTGCTCACTCGAGTACTAAAGCTGAATACCGTGCTCTTGCAGAAACTACCCAAGAAATTGTCTGGCTCCGCTGGCTTCTTGAAGATATGGGTATTTCTCATACTTGAGCTACACCTCTTTATTGTGACAATCAAAGTGCTATCCAAATTGCCCACAATGTGGGTTTCATGAGTGGACTAAACATATTGAAACAGATTGTCACTTTGTTCGGCAACACGTTTCTCAAAGCACTATCATGCTCCACTCCATCTCATTTGAAGAGCAATCTACTGATATTTTTACCAAATCTCTTCTTCCGCGCTGTTTTCATGCTCTAGTCTCTAAACTCAAACTTACTTCTACTGCGCCATCTTGAGTTTGAGGGGGGGTATTAAGGAATAATTCTGAAATGATTCCGGAATAATTCTTTTATACTCTTCTACCATATATACATGTTATTAATGTAAATTATTATTTCCTTATGTATGTTACTTACCTATTATGTAATAAGGTTACAGCTTATATAAAGGCTCTATTGTACAGCTTTACAATACACAGTGAAATACATTCTTTTTACATTTCTCACAGCGACAAAAGTGAAGAACTCAGCATTTATCACTATGAAGATAAGAATGATTTTAGCTTCAATTTTACGTAACCGAAACTATCACCTTATCAATAACATTGTACACAAACAATCGGTTATCACATATTTTGACAAATTCTTAATCCATCTATATAAAAACAATTAGTTTTCAATGACACACGTATATATAACAACCTGTTGTGGATATCAAGCCATACACTTTAGTTTGACACTCTTATGATATCAACTAAGCCACAGTTTTGATATCCTTTATACTCTATACACAACGAAAAATCATAACTTACACTATAAGTAAGAACACATAAGATCAACACACTAATAAAGATAAATAAAATAAATCAATTAAAAAGACACAAGTTATACGTGGTTCTGTCCAAAATTGTCTACGTTTACGGAGGATCCATGACCCAGCTTCTTATTATTGATATAGATCACTAAGTATCTTCTTACATCATCAATGATCCCACAAGACCCCTTAGTATCTTCTATAGAGACCTCTAAGTATCTACCATTTATCACTATAACTTCATAAGATCTCTTAGTATCTCTTTATAAGAGATTTTTATAAGGAATACAATAATAGTCCGAGCATCTAAGCCAAAAGGATCTATAATTTTTTTTTTGTTCACTTAAGAACCAAAATAAAAACTCCCCAAATGTTACACCCTAGTGCACCACGCACTTAGTCCCTACCTAACTCCTCTATTTTCTCATATGCTTACATCTTGAAACCTTAGATGCTTGTCTTTCTCTTATATTTTATAAGGGTTTATATAGTGAATAAAACACTGTTAGAAACCCTAAAATTGGTTGGAATAAGAGTGCTTACTTGTAGAAGTCATAATCTCACTTAAAGAAGTCAATTCAGCCAAAATAAAAAATACCCTAAAGTTACTGCATAAATAGTAACCACATGTATAGTACCCGCACATGAACAGTAACGTCATAAATAGTACCTCTACCGTGAACAGTATTGCCGCATGAACAATATTCATTCTTTTGCCTTTTCATTTTGCTTCTCCTTTGGACACCCAATATATACTTGACTTCATAATGACTCTCTTTTTTATATTCATCTCAATTCTTGTCCATACAAGATTGTTAAATCACCAATTTTTAACAAATCCCTTCCTTGATTCAAAATCTCTCTCCATAAAGTTAATCATCGTCACTCCTCCTTGACCAATGCTCATTAGCATTGTCTATAAGTCAAGTCCTAGACTTAACTAAGGCTCTTGCGACTATGGTTTACAAAGATTCTTGAATACTAATGTCTAGAATAGTTTAATGTTGCGATCTTCCATGCCTTGAAGACACAATGACCACAATCCCTTAATGATGAAAACACATTCTCGCCATTACTACTCTTCTTCTTTCGACCCCTGCTACAAAGTGATATAATTCAATAGCTACTTTATGCTCTATTTCAAATCAACAACCCTATGTTGATCCCATTCGAAACATTTTTCCTCAAGCATATAGCCTCTCTCTATACTTATCATTCTCTGATCCTTTTACTTCTCATTTAGTATTCCTTCCTTCTATTTTCCATGAATCTCCCTATTTCGATCTAGCAGTCTTGAGTCCACTAGGTCTTTATGAGATGAGGAATGAAATCTCATACCTAGTCTCTCCCTTGTCTTTTTTATCATGTAATTTTAATCTTATTCTACCAATCCCCTATGACTTACCATAAGCCATATTTTTCCAATTGCTAAATAACGATTCTCCATAACTTATATAAAAACACTACCCTAAATCCCAAAAATAGTTCACCCATCAAACACTTATTCCTCTAGAAGCTCTCATACAATCAAGGTCTTTGCCTAGTCATATAACAGACTTGTAAATCCATCTTCCTTCTATCTTTGTCTTTCTCTTAGGACTATCCCTTCAAGTATCCTAGACACCTTGTGAATATGTTATTCAATCTTGATTGTTCTTCTTTTTTCATATTTTAAACTGTATCCAAACTAAATGATTCTTCTAACTAGGACCTAGATGATGCCATCTTCTTGGTAATCTCTTTTTTTTTTCAAGAGTGGTCCTTACCCAAAAAATAAACTCTCTAATAAGGCCATCAACTTTTTCTCTTTCAGATAATTATCTTCCCTATTATTCTTCTCTTCTATTTATGAGTCCCCATTGCTGACAATATTTGCTCTGTAATCTGACACTACTTCTATGCTCTACAATATGGACTTCAACCCAAGCTCTGATACCAGTTTGTTGTTGATATCAAGCCATGCACTTCAGTTTGACACCCTTATGGCATTAACTAAGCCACGTCCTTGATACCCATTTTACTCTATGCACAGTGGAAAACAATAACTCACACCATAAGTAAAAACACATAAGGTCAACACACCAATAAAGACAAAGAAAATAAACCAATCAACTAGACACAAGATATACGTGGTTCGGGCTAAAATTGCCTACGTCCACGGAGAATCCATGATCTAGCTTCTTATTATTGATATAGATCACTAAGTATCTTCTTACATCATCAATAATCCCACAAGACCCCTTAGTATCTCACACAGAGACCTCTAAGTATCTACCATTGATCACCATGACTCTCTAAGACCTCTTAGATCTCTTCATAAGAGATTTTTACAAGGAATATAAGAATAGCCCGAGCATCTAAGTTAAAAAGATCTATGATATTTTTTTTCTTTACTTAAGAACTAAAATAAAACACTCCCCAAATGTTACACCCTAGTGCACCACGTATTTAGTGCTTACCCAGCTCATCTATACTCTCTTATGGTTACATCTTGAAACCTTATATGCTTGTCTTTCTCTTGTATTTTAGAAGAATTTATATAGTAAATAAAGCACCTTTAGAAACTCTAAACCTAGTTGGAATAAGAGTCTTTACTTATAAAAGTCCTAATCTCACTTAAAGAAGTCAATTGAGACAAAATAGAAAATATCATAAAGTTGCTGTGTGAATAGTAATTACATGTATAGTACCCGCCATGAACAGTTCCTCGATGAACAGTATTGCCGTATGAACAATATCTATTCTTTTGTCTTTCTGTTTTACTTTTTTTTATACACTCAATGTGTACTTGATTTCATAATAACTCTCTTTTTGACATTGATCTCAATTTTTATCTATATAAAATTATTGAATTACCAATTTCTAACACAATCCATCAAGAATATAATATTATTTGTATATAGCACCTGCCGCGTTGGTCTAAGTGTTGTGGTGATTCGCGGCCACCTAAATTCAAATAAAAATTAAATATTTAAAATATTTAAATCTCATCTAATTTTTTAAAAAAAATAAAAATATAATAATTACTCATTAAATTGTTTAAGATAAAAATTTTAAGATACCAATTTAACAAGAGTAGCATTTTGCATCACTAATTGTGTGGCAACTAAATTCACAGGAGGAGGGAATTTAATTTTTTTAGGTTCGGGGGCCGAAATGCATTTAAGACTGTCCAAATTAGGGGAGTGGAACTCGTGATAAATTCTATTTGAACAGTTTGGTCCAAGCCAAAAATGCACCGAACAAAGGACCAACTGATTTCCAGAATTATTATTATATCTGGATTTTCGCTTTCAATTTCATGGCAGCACCCGACAACAAAGTAAAAAATATCAAAATCACTCCATTCTCTGACCCAGCAACCGCCTTCACTCTTCCTCTCACCCATTTTGACACTTTCTGGCTCAAGTTTCCTCCTGTAAAACGCATCTTCTTCTATCAATTCAATGACTTAACCTCCTGTTTATTCAATTCAGAAATCCTCCCCAAGCTCAAGCACTCTCTCTCTTCTCTCTCTTTCACTCTCCTTCATTATCTTCCTATCACCGGCAACGTCATGTGGCCTGAAGATGAACCAGCCATCTACTACTCCCCAAACGACGGCGTATCAGTCGCAGTTGCTGAATCTAACGCTGACTTCAATTTTCTCTCAGGCAATGGAATCCGTGAAGCTGTTGCATTTCATCCTTTAATACCCCAACTGCAAATATTTGACGACAAAGCATAGACAATTGCTATCCAGATAATGTGTTTCCAACTGAGGTTTTGCCATTGCTTTCTCATCTCACCATTCAATTTTTGAAGGGAAAAGTTCAACCATGTTTATGAAATCTTGGACATATTTATGCAAAAAATTAGGTCAAGAAGAAAACCCATCTTTTACCTGAACTGACTCCATCTTTTCACCGGACTGTCATCGAAGATCCCAATGGACTCGACATGGTGTATGTGAACCACTGGCTGAATTTTATGGGGTCGGCGGATTCTCGAAGCTCGAAGGTTTTGCCCTTCATAAAACCAAATTCCAACCTGGTTCGAGACACATTTCAGTTGACTCGTGAAGATATAAAGAAACTTAGGGATAAAGTAGTGTCAATGAAAATGAAGACAATCAAAAGAACTTTTTTTTTTTTTTTTGGTAAGTAAAAGTTTTTATATAAATGCTAAATTCCGCTTGTATTACAGAGTAAAGATTCAATAAAAGAGAGAAAGTAAAACATTACAATCCCAGACAGTTAACTACATTTACCAACCAACTGCAATGTGGTCAATCCTTTGGCCATTTACAGCACTTATACATCTAATCCAAATAACATCCTTAATCTTTTGGTAGACTTCGCTTGTGGAAGGAGTTTTCTGTTGGAAGACCTTCAAATTCCGTTCTCTCCAAATAAAGTAGATTGTAGCGCAGAACGATACTCTTCTAATCTTACTGAGAGTGGATTTGCCTTTAGATTTCCTGCACATGAAGGAGATTACTCGTTGCCATCTGTTCGGGCACTGATTGAGTTGACACGCCCTTAGTACTTTGTGCCAAATTTCACTACAAAAGTTGCATTGGAAGAATAAGTGTGTGATTGTTTCTTTGTCATTACCACAAAAGGGGCAATCATCTGATGGGATAACCCCCCATTTTTTAAGTCTCTTTCTGGTAGATAATCTGTTCTTCAAAGCTAACCAAGTAACGAAGCTGTGTCTAGGTATATGTTGCGTTCCCCATATCAGTTTACTCCATCCCACCTTAGCCTCATTGTTCTTAAGATATCTCCAAGTACTCGCAATGGAAAGCTTTGCATTGGGACTTGCGGTGAATGAAATTCTATCTTCTCTTTCCGAAATTAAAATATTTTTACGGAGATAGTCCCATACCTGAGAAGTGTACTCGTCCAAAGGGTCAGGAAGGTTCCAATGACCATGCTGCCATAGTTCATTAACCTTTGCACCCCGAGGAATATCCGCATCGGAGATTTGTATGTGGGGGAATTTATTAACTATTGATTCTCCACCCAGCCATGGATCCCACCAAAATTGAAAGGACTTACCGTTGCCCAGTTCATAGGAGAACAATTGTTTTATCTGACTTCTCAATCCCAGCATCTTCCTCCAAGTCCAGCTACCATCCATTGGCTTTGTGATGCCCCAAAAACTTAGTCTCCGCAGTTTGTTATCAATTACCCATTTTGCCCACAATGAGGCTTTCACAGCAACCAGCTCCCAGATGTGTTTAGTAACTGCCGCTGAATTCCACAAGCTTATAGATTTAATGCCAAGACCCCCCTCAATTTTATCTTTGCATACCTCATTCCAGCCCACTAAACCTCTCTTCCCCTGCTGGTTACTTCCATGCCATAAGCAATTACGACATTTGCTTTCAATTTCTTTGGTGACCGACTTAGGCAGGGTGAACATAGAACTCCAGTAGACATGCATGCTCATTATGACTGATTTTATTAATTGCAACCGCCCCGCATAGCTCAGATATTTCACAGTCCAGCTTGAGATTCTTGCAGAGATCCTATTAATGAGCACCTGACAGTGGTCTTTCTTCAGTCCTCCAGAGATTAAGGGGATACCTAAGTATTTGATAGGCAAAACACCTTGCTGGAACTGAGTCACTTGAAGGATTGTCTGCTTGGTAGGTTGAGGCACATTCCCAAAAAAGATGAAGCTCTTACCAGCGTTTAGGTGCAACCCTGAGACCATTGAGAAATCATCAAGTGCTTGTTTAAAGTAGCCCACGGACTTGACATCCCCATTAGAGAACAACAATAGGTCATCTGCGAACATCAAGTGGTTTAGTTTCAGCCTGTTACACCCTTTGTGATATATAAACTGGTTTTGAGGAATACAACTTAGGCTCCTACTGAGGTATTCCATGGCCATAACAAAAAGCAAAAGGGACATAGGATCCCCCTGCCTCAAACCTTTCTTCCCCGGGAAAAAGCCTTCTAGTCTGCCATTTACCATAACTGAGTACGTGCTTGTTCTGACACACTTCATGATGATGTTGATAAAGTGATAAGGGAAATTCAGACCCATCAATACCTCTTCTAGGAAATCCCAAGATACTGAATCATAAGCTTTGCGGAGATCTATTTTAAGAGCACACCTTGGGCTCCCACTGTTGCGATCATAACCCCTCACAAGCTCATGAGCTAGTAAGACATTATCTGATATCTTCCTATTAGGGATAAATGCTGATTGACTAGGGCTGACCAAGTAGCTCACCACTCTCCTCAGTCTGCATGTTATAATTTTGGTAATACATTTGTAGAGGACGGTACAACATGCAATTGGTCTATAGTCCCCCAAGCTATGAGGATTATGAACCTTAGGCACAAGGGTAATGGCAGTGGCATTTATGGGGTTGTAGAACTGACCTGAGAAGAAGAAATGTTGCACAGCTGCAGTGACCTCCCTTCCTATTATGTGCCAGCATTTTTGAAAGAAGCAACTGTTATAGCCATCCGGTCCAGGGGCTTTATCACCATTGATGCTGAAGATAGCACTTCTGACTTCTTGTTCTGTGACAGGGGCATTCAACATGTCTCTATCATCAACCTTCAATTTAGGGCCCGCGTCCATAATTCTCTTTTGTATGGACGTCCTATGGGAGGTGGGGGTACCCAACAAATCTTTGTAGTATCGGACAATGGCTTCTTTCACAACCGTGGGGTCTTCAACAATTTCTCCGTTTGGGTTTTCAATCGAAATGATTCTATTCCGAGCTCTTCTTTGCTTAACTGACTTATGAAAGTAGCTGGTGTTTGAATCCCCCATTTGAATCCATCTGATTCTAGATTTTTGTCTGACAATGCTTTCTTCAACATAAATAAGATTCCTTAAATGTTGGTAAATGCCCCTTTCCTCATCTTGAAGGGTTTGATTGAATGGGTCATAGATCAGACTACTCTGTAATGAGGCCAACATCAGTTTGTAATCTTCAATCTTTTGCTGGATGTCCGAGAAGAAGACCTTATTAAGCTCTTTTAGCTTGGGCTTCAATAGCTTTAGTTTAAACCATACCTTGGCCATTGGGGGACCATGACAATCATGCTGCCACTCTCTCTCGACTGTGGGAAGAAAATCACTGTGAGTACACCAGGCGTTGAAGAACTTGAAAGGAACCTTCCCAATATATGAAGCTCTAGAAATGGAGACCACGAGAGGAGAGTGATCTAAAATGCCCGCTGGAAGAACTTCACACTCAGAAAACTCCAATGCATCCAGCCACTTTCCATTAACAAATGCCCAGTCAATTTTCCTCCAAATTCGTTGTCCACCTGTTTGATTGTTACACCAAGTGTAGTGACAACCATGGTTCTTTAACTCGAATAACTCTAGTCTCGATATCCAGTTTTTGAACTGTTCTACCATGTTATCATTAACCCATTGACCACCAATTCTGTCATTGTTGTTGAGTACATTGTTGAAGTCTCCTTGGATTAACCACGGTATAGTGTTGGGAGACAAATCCTCCCTAAGGTCCTTCCACAGGTTCTCTCTCTCAATACTAGCAGAGGCACCATAAACCAGAGTCCAGTAAAACATCATACCATCAATAATCACTCTACTATGTATGACTTCATTTATCGACTCATGTGATTTCATGCTCTTATGCTTACGTTTGCCTAGCTAAAGCCAAAGGAGGAGGAGGTAATAGAACTGTTATTTTTGGGATCGCAGCGGAGTATAGGAGCCGTTTGTTGGATCATAAACTTGATCCATTATGGGAGTCTAAATCCAAAATTAATTAAATTGGAGTTCAAGTCTATAATTAAGGTTCACAACTACTAACCTTCTACTTATAATCTTCTAGGGTGTGGTAATTAAGCATGTGAATTATTTAGAAGGATGGAGAAGAATGAGGTGTATGGTTATTGTAATTTTGGATTAGTTTATTTGTGTGGTGTAGGATTGTTCTTAAGTAGTATAAATATCCCTCCCTATTTCAGTTTAGGCATTAAGAAAAATTAAGAGTTTCTAAGTGAGTGAAGAAGCAAACTCTAATAAGAGTGAGTTGTAGTATCTTGTTTTTGAGTGAAAGTGCTCTTATAATATTTGTTTGAGTTTGAATAAAAGTTGTTTGTGTGAATGTTTCATTTCTAACAAAGTGGTATCAGAGCAAGTTGGAAAGTATATACTATTGCATATCAAATCGAAGGTCTCGACGAGAGGAATCTGACGCCACCAAAATCTCCCCAATCTGAGTTCTAACGCGCCCCCACACGCTGCCAGAAGACTGCTGCTAGAAAATCAAGTTGACTCATCGAGTTGAGCCGAGTTGGAACATTAACCGAGCCGCTAAGCCGAGTTGACCGAGCCGTAAGCCTGTTGACCGCGCCCCTTGACCGAGCCGTCCAAGCGAGTTGACTGAGCCGTCAAAGTCATTGACCGTTGACGAGGTTAGGGTTGACTTTGATCGTTGACCGAAAAATTAAAAATTTTGACCAGGTCCCTCCCAAGGTTTTTCGGCATTCCGGATTCATCCGTGCAATCGAATTTTCCAAATTCTCATTATATTGAAAGATATGGCAAATGGTATGGCACCATTCCAAGTTCAGACACTCAACAACAACAACTACGACAATTGAAGTATCAAAATGAAGGCACTTCTTAGATCACAAGATGTGTGGGATATCATAGAGAAAGGCTATAACGAGCCTGCGGATGATGCTGCTTTTACTGCTCTTACACCAAATCAAAAAACAACTTTGAAGAATTCAAGAAAGAGAGACAAGAAGGCTCTCTATCTCATCTATCAAGTATTAGATGATGATGGCTTTGAAAAGATTTCGAGTTCAAGCTCTAGCAAGGAAGCGTGGGAGAAGCTGTAAACCTCTTACAAAGAATCCGAGCAAGTGAAGAAGGTCCGTCTCCAAACATTAAGAGGTGAATTCGAATCCTTACACATGAAAGTATCCGAGTCTATTTCGGATTATTTCTCAAGAGTAGTAGCTGTTTCTAATCAATTAAAAAGAAATGGTAAAAAGTTAGAAGATGTGAGGATAATAGAGAAGATACTCCGTTCGTTGGATCCCAAATTTGAGCACATCGTCGTGACGATTGAAGAAACTAAAGACTTGGAAGAAATGACGATCGAGCAACTCTAAGGATCATTGCAAGCATACGAAGAGAGGAATAAGAAGAAGCATGGGTTTACTGAGTAACTCCTCAAGCTGCAACTCAAGGATATGCATGAAAGCCAACGCAATGATAGAAACCAACGTGGTCGAGGCAGAGGTAGAGGCCATAGATAAGGTGGAAGTAGTGGTCATGGACGAGGCTGGAATTACAACAACAACAATTCCAACAACTATGAGAAAGGAGAAAGCTCAACACGAGGCCGTGGAAGAATCAATCCGAACTCAAGGAATGAAAAATCTCAAGTTCGATGTTATAATTGTCAGAAGTTTGGGCATTAGGCTTCAGAATGTAGAGCTCCCAACAACAAAATTGAAGAGAAGGCCAACTACGTAGAGGAGAAGACAGATGGCAAAGAAACTCTTCTTCTAGCACGAAAGAAAACTGATAGTGGCCAAGCAAATTCTTGGTATCTTGACAGTGGTACAAGCAATCACATGTGTGGAAGGAAAGACATGTTCGTGGAGCTAGACAAGTCAGTAAGCGGAAATGTTTCGTTTGGAGATGATTCCACAATAACAATGAAAGGGAGAGGTAACATCCTTATCCGTTTGAAAGATGGGAGACATCAGTTTATTTCCAATGTCTACTATGTGCCCAATATGAAAAGTAACATCTTGAGTTTATGGCAACTGTTAGAGAAAGGTTATGATATTCATATGAATGATTATAATCTTTCTATAAAAGATGATAAGAATAACTTCATTGCTAAAGTGCCGATGTCAAAGAATATAATGTTCTTGATCAACATACAAAACGATGTTGCAAAGTGCCTGAAAACTTGCTACAAAGATGCATCATGGCTTTGGCATCTTTGATTTGGGCATCTCAATTGGAGGTCTAGAGCTGCTATCTAAGAAGGAGATGGTGAAGGGACTACCTCGCATCAACCATCCTGACCAGCTTTGTGAAGGGTGTCTAGTCGGGAAACAATTCAGAAAATTTTTCCAAATGAGTCAAAAACAAGAGCCAAGAAGCCACTTGAGCTCATCCATACCGATGTGTGTGGACTGATCAAGCCAAGCTCTCTCGGTAACAGTAACTATTTTCTTCTCTTCATTGACGATTTTTCAAGAAAAACCTGGGTATATTTCTTGAAACAAAAGTCAGAAGTTTTCGAAGTCTTCAAGAAGTTCAAAGCAACAGTGGAGAGAGAAAGCGGTAGAAAGATCAAAGCCATTAGATCCGACTGAGGTGGAGAATTTACTTCCAGGGAGTTTCAAGAGTTCTGTGAAGCAAATGGAATTCGTCGACCAATGACAGTTCCTAGATCCCCCCAACAAAATAGCGTGACAGAAAGAAAGAACAGAACAATCCTCAACATGGCACGAAGCATACTCAAAAGCAAGAAACTACCCAAGGAATTTTGGGCGGAAGCAGTAGTGTGTGCAGTCTACTTGTCAAACCGATCTCCAACAAGAAGTGTATGGGGAAAGACACTATAAGAGGCATGGAGTGGAAGAAAGCCTGGCATTTTCCACCTGAGAATCTTTGGAAGTATAGCCCATGTTCATGTACCGGACGAGAAAAGAACGAAGCTTGATGATAAAAGTGAGAGTTTTATCTTTATCGGCTATGATGCTAATTCGAAGAGCTACAAGCTGTACAATCCAGACAATAAGAAGATTGTGATTAGTCGAGATGTGGTCTTCAACGAAGAAGGAGAATGAGATTTTAACTCTCATGCAGGTGACTTCAATTTCTTTCCTCAGTTTGAAGAAGATGAGCAGACAACGAGGGAGCAACTAGGACCTCAATAAGAGCTTGAAACTCCACCCACTTCACCAACATCAACCACTCAATGAGACTCATCATCTTCGTCATCGTCAAGTGGGAGTCAAAGTGAAAGAGTTGTGCAACGTACAAGAAGCCTTAGAGATCTCTATGAGGTAACTGAATGACAAGATAATCTTACATTATTTTGTCTGTTTGTCGATTGTGAACCAGTGAGCTTTCAAGAAGCAGTACGAGAAAAGAAGTGGAGAGATGCGATGGACAAAGAAATCAAGGCCATCGAGAAGAATGACACATGGGAACTCACCTCACTTCCCAAAGGACATAAGAGGATAGGTGTTAAATGGGTGTACAAAACAAAGCAAAATGCCAAAGGAGAGATTGAAAGGCACAAGGCGAGGCTAGTTGCTAAAGGCTATAGTCAAAAGGCTGGAATTGACTATGATGAGGTATTTGCTCCTGTTGCTCGATTGGAGACTATTAGACTAATCATTTCTTTGGCAGCTCAAAACAAGTGAAAGATACAACAAATGGATGTAAAGTCTGCCTTCCTAAATGGAGTTCTTGAAGAGGAAGTCTACATTCAGCAACCATCAGGCTACGAAGTCAAAGGCCACGAAGACAAGGTGTTGAAGTTGAAGAAGGCTCTTTACGGGCTAAAACAAGCACCAAGGGCATGGAATAGCCGAATCGACAAGTACTTCCAAGAGAATGGCTTCAACAAATGTCCCTACGAGCACGCTCTATATATCAAGATCAAAGATGGAGATATTTTGATCGTGTGCCTCTACGTGGACGATTTGATCTTCACCGGAAGCAACCCAAGCATGTTCAATGAATTCAAGGAAGTGATGACGAAAGAATTCGAGATGATAGACATGGGGCTCATGGCGTACTACCTTGGCATTGAAGTTAAGCAACAAAAGGATGGAATTTTCATTTCACAAGAAAGTTATACAAAGGAGATCCTGAAGAAGTTCAAGATGGAGAATTGTAAGCCGATAAGTACATCGACGGAATACGGAATCAAGATGTCCAAACATGAAGAAGGCGAAAGTGTAGATCCAACATTCTTCAAAAGTTTGGTGGGAAGTCTACGCTATCTAACTTGCACGAGGCCAAATATTCTTCACGCAGTTGGATTGGTCAGTCGCTACATGGAATCTCCAACAACCACCCATTTTAAAGCCGCAAAGAGAATTCTTCGCTATCTGAAAGGTACAATTGACTTTGGCTTGTTCTATTCAGTTTCTAATGATTACAAGCTTGTTGGATATAGCGATAGTGATTGGGGTGGAGACATAGATAATCGAAGGAGCACTACTGGATTCGTATTTTTCATAGGAGATACTGCTTTCACATGGATGTCAAAGAAACAACCGATTGTCACATTGTCCACTTGTGAAGCGGAATATGTTACTGCTGCCTCATGCGTTTGTCATGCAATTTGGCTTAGAAATCTATTGAAGAAGATAGGATTGATACAAGAAGAACCTACTAAGGTTTGTGTCGACAACAAGTCAGCCATTGCTTTAGCCAAGAATCCGGTATTCCATGATCGAAGCAAACACATCGATATTCGCCACCACTATATAAGGGAGTGTTGCAAGAAAGGATGTGCAAGTTGAATATGTGAAGTCACAAGATCAAGTTGCCGATATTTTTACCAAACCACTGACAAGCAAAGACTTCATAAGATTAAGGAACTTACTAGGGGTCACAAGATCAAGTTTAAGGGGGGGTGTTAGATCATAAACTTGATCCATTATAGGAGCCTAAACCCAAAATCAATCAAATTGGAGTCCAAGTCAATAATCAAGGTCCAAAACTACTAACCTTCTGCCTAGAAGGTTAGTAGTTTTGGACCTTGATTATGGATAGGCAGAAGGTTAGTAGTTTTGGACCTTGATTATGGACTTGGACTCCAATTTGATTAATTTTGGGTTTAGGCTCCCATAATGGATCAAGTTTATGATCCAACACCGTTTGGATCCTCCGGTTCCGAATAATTATTTTGGTAATTGTGTTGGGGGACACTTTGTGGCTGCAAAAGCAAGTGATTTGATGGAGGAAAATGACGTTGCTTTTGTTGCGAAGAAATTAAGTGAGGGGATTAAAAGTATAGAGAGGGGAGTTAATCTTGAAGGATCGGGGGAGAAGTTTACAAGTATGATGACAATGATCGAAGGAGTAGAAACTCTTTCTATAGCCGGGTCGACCCGTTTTGATGTTTACAGGTCAGATTTCGGGTGGGGTAAACTGAAGAAGGTGGAGATCGTGTCAATAGATAGGAAAAGAGCTATTTCAATGACGGAGAGCAGAGATGGAGGTGGTGGTGTGGAGATTGGTTTAGTTTTGGAGAAGCATGAAATGGAGGTATTTGCTTCTCTTTTTCTTAGTGCCCTAAAATCATAGATGGAAGATCGAGAGCATCTACCATAGACCATTGGTAGAGTAGATATACTTCAATTTCCATTTACTCAATGGTTTCAAACTTTGTGCTTGTATTAGAATGACCATGGCATTGGTCTCTATGCATTTATATTGTTGCTTTGGTGTTAATGGGTTTGTGCTGAAATAATACTATTTTTAAAATGTTCTATTTTTGTTGAATAAATGTTTAAGTTTTAAAAAAAATTCATTTACTCGCAATAAAATTAAACTTTAATTTTTAGTAAACAGCTTAAGCATTATAAGGAAAATTGTTACTTACCCACTTTTGTTTATCAATTTTTTCACCCAATTTTCTTAGTAAGTATTAATATCCTGGTTTAATACTGCTTTTCTACTTAAAATTGATTAACTACCCTCTTTTAATAGAGATAATATTACTTTTTTTTAGATGAAAGAGATAATATTACCTTACTAATAAATTATATGAAAAAAATTCTAAAATTATCAAATAATAGGAGAGTAATTAACAAATTATTATAGAAGACCACAATTTTGACACAAATTTTTGCAAAAAATTTAGGCCTTATTGAATTTTAACAGTTGTGCTTGGAATGTTGTCAAGCACCCTCACACCCTTGTGTACATCCTTACATAAGTGCGCCTTTTTAATCATAGATTGGTTCGAGCCTTAGCAAATGTCAAATCAATTGATTTATTCTTTCTGTTTTGTAAGAGTCTTTTAGTTCGGGTGAGATGTGTTTAAAGTTATACGTGTTGCTCTCGATGATTTCAATAGCATAATTCGAGTGGAATGTGACTCAAAAGTTTTACACGTTGCTCTTGAAAAGATCTCAATAGTATAGTCTGATGTAGATGAGATATACTCAAAATTGTATGTGTTACTCTCAATAATTCCGATAATATAATTTGAGTGTGATGTAAATTAAAAGTTATACGCGTTTCTATTGAAACTTTTTCGATAGTATAGTCTAAATATAATATCAGTAGTGTAGTTTGATTGCAATATCAATAGTGTAGTATAAATATAATATCAACTTTATAATATGATGTAATAAAATAAATAAATTTTAATATTTGAAATATAATCAAATAAGTATAATTAATATATATTTAATACACACTTCAGATTTAATCTTAATTTTAAAAATACAATAATTTAACAATTTAAAATTTATGTAAAAAAAATGATATCATATAATTTAATCCGTAATTAACAATCATCATTGATATAAGTGAGTGGTGGTAGAGTCCGAATTTTATTTTGGATAAAAATTAGAACATGATTAAAAAAAATTAAGTTATTTGTAAAAGCATTTTGAAACTTTTCAAAAACCTAAACCCTTAATTGACTCCACCTAGGTAAGTGAACTTACGAGGTTTGAACATGATTTTAGAGAAAAAGGAAATTGGCAAAAATTTATTAGTTGTAAAAGATTACATAAATATCGTATTTACATACAGCCAACATATTGTAATAGCCTAAATACAACCTGAGCTCCAAGAATATAAACCTTCTAAAACCACATCAAGAATCTAGAATTCAGTTAGATTAGACACATTTAAACACAAAAAATTTGCAAATGATATACTCTCAAAAATAATAATACCAAACTATCCAATGCTCAAAACGTCCATCAACTAGAAAGATATTTGTCTTTACTTAATACCTAATAGATAGTCATGAACAATCTAAGTTTTATTCAAAACTATAATTAATTTATACAGTGGTAGCTCTAGAAATTTGAAATTAAAATTTTCATCTAATCAAGTGTTCAATGAAAATTCTACACTAAATTCAATGAAACACTCTATGATAATTCACAAATGTATCCAATATCTAAAGTAATGCGAAGCACAATTCAGAGATAAAAACCTTTAAAGATATTAATCTTATGTTTCTATTTAAATATCAACACGTAACATGAGAGAAAAATAATTATTATTGAAATCTATACTTAATAATTACTTAATGTGTTGTCATATATACTTTTGGAGTATTATTTCTAGCAACCACCGCCCAATCACAGGGTGATAAAACAAATTTAATTTGCATACTTTTAGGTCATATTTTTAGACTACTACTCAAATAATCATGGTGATTAAAATTTTTTTATCCAAATCTTAACAAGTATTCCTAATTAAGAACAAACATCTCAATATCAATTAATATGCAAGTATAAATAGTATAATCATATAACATTTGTCATACCTTTGCTTTTAAAAGTAAAAGCTACTTAACCAAAGTAACTTCCACAATTCCTAACATGCAATATAAATATTACAATTAGAAAAATTAAATTTATGTCCTTATTATTTTTTTAAATATAGAATGTATTGAATTAAATAGCAATATTAGGAGTAGCTAAATCAGCTACAACACAAGAGAACAGTAAAAAAATAAACGTTGCCATCCATAATTGCTCGTCGACAGAGCAAATTTGGACAGACCATAGTCTATCTTGTTAGTTTCTCTAAAAATATGGCTTATACTCTGAATACTAAAACGAGACAATAACTTAATAATTTTTTATATTATCATATCGATTTCAGCTAAGGAGCTAGATTTCTCATGGATCAGCCTCACCACGATAGTAAAGTCAGATTTCAAAATTGTCGAAACATGACTAAGACAGTCCACCATCAACACTCAATTTTGCACAGCTAGAGCTTCCAAAATTATGTCCTTATAGAATAATTTGAACAAAAGCTTTTAGAGAAAATAAAAAGGAGAAGGAGAAAGAAAACATAGGTCTTGCTTCAGCTTCACAATGCCCACTCCATAGAAACTATGTTTGAATAAGGAAATTTCAGGTTTTAATTTTTTTCCCTTATCTCAATTTTTTCCTCTTCAATTCATTTTCTTTTCTTTTTTTAATTTAACAAACAAAATAAAACAAAAAGATTGGGCTATGGTTACTAATGGACTCAATTTGGACCCGAAGTAAAAAGGCAAAAAAAAATTCGTTTTCAAAATTTTATAAAAATATACTATTCAAATTACACTTCGAAGACAAATTCTATGCTAAAAAATACTTTCAACAAATTTTACATATCTCTTAGGTGATAAAGTAACTCATTTAAAAACATATCAAATAATATGAATGAAACTGTACTTAAAAATTCAATTGTTATGGTGGGATCACCACATGCTGATCATAATATTATTCCTCCTTAATTAGAGTCTCATCATGATTTAGAGGACGTGGCTGTAGAGGATAATACTGATGTTATGTCATTAAGGAGAACTAATAGGATCTGGAGACCTGCAATTTCTGATGATTATGTGGTCTATTTGTAAGAACATGGGTTTGATATTGGCATAATATTCTTGAATCTTCTTACATCTGTGAGGGCAATTAGTAATTCTGAATCCTCATCTTAGATACATGCCATGTATGATAAGATGGCATCTATGTGTCATAATGATGTTTAGGAATTTGTTGAATTATCGGATAGTTGTAAGCCAATTGGTTGCAAATAGATTTTTAAAACCAAGAGAAATGTCATTGGTCAAGTAAAAAGATATAAGGCCAGACTTGTGGCTGAGGGCTTAGATAGAGAGAATGTGTTAATTATAAAATAAATCTTCTCGCTCATTTCTATGAAGGACTCATATTGAATTATTATGGCATTAATAACTCATTTTGATCTAGAGCTACATCAGATGGACATCAAGATACTTTATTCAATGGAAGTTTGTCTAAAGACGTATATATGGTACAACCTGATGGATTTGTCAAATCTGGCAAAGAACATATCATATGCAAGCTTAAGAAGTCCATGTATAAGCTTAAACAGGCATCCAAACAATGGTATTTGAAGTTTAATGAGATCGTCACCCCTTGTGGTTTTCAGAAGAATATTACAAATCAGTGTATATATCTAAAGATTTGTTGGAGCATTTATGTTTTTCTGATCTTTATGTTGATGATATATTACTTGTGATTAATTACACTATTCTTTTATTTAAGACAAAACATATGTTGTTCTATCATTTTGATATGAAAGATCTTGGAGAAGCCCGTTATGTTTTAGGGATTGAGATTCTTTATGAAAAATTTAAAGGTATTTTTTGGATTGTTTCAAAAGGGTTATATTGAACGCATTTTGAGTAGGTTCAATATGCAGTCTTGTGCTCCTTGGAAAACCTTTATTGTGAATGGTGACATTCTGTTGAGATCTTAGTGTCCACAGAGTTACTATGATAGAAATTACATACAGACAGTTCTCTATGCATTATTTATAGGTAGTTTGATGTACGCTCAAGTTTGTACACGTCTTGACATAGCTTATGTTGTGGGTGTACCTAGGAGATACTTAAGCGATCCAGGCATTAGTCACTTGAAAGCCGTAAAGAATCTGCTTAGATATTTGCAAGGCACTAAGGATTTTATGTTAACATATCAGCAATGCAACATTCTTGACTTGGTTGGATATCAAATGCTGATTATGAGAGATATATAAATGATAGAAAATCTACTTCTGGTTATATCTTTATGATGGTTAGAATAGCTATTTCTTAAAAAAGTGTCAAGTGGATACTCACAGCTTCTTTAACCATAGAGGTTGAGTATGTGACATGTTATAAGGCTACGTGTCATTGAGCATATTCCTACGAAACTTATGTTAGTAAACTAACTAACTAAAGGTTTAACTCCCAAAGTCTTTAATGAGCATGTGACTCATATAGGATTATTAGAGTCTTCTGTTGTATTACGATAATGGGAAAGCTTTGGGTTGTGTAAACAAGTTGTAGTAGAAAGTCTTTAGTAAGCATGTGACATGACTGAAAGAGATGTTTCTTGAAAAAGTGTCAAGCAGACACTCATAACTTTTTCAACTATGAAGGTTGAGTATATGGCATGTTATGAGGCTATATGTCATGTTATTTGACTACAGAACTTTTTCTCTAGGCTAAATTTTATGTTATCTATACAGAACCCACTAAGGATCTATTTTGATAATTCTGCAGTAGTTGTTTTCTCTCGTAATGCTAGAAGTTTCTCGTACCCCAATCATATTGATATTAAATTTCTTTCTTAAATTTGTAAGAAAGAAATTTACTCAATATTTTGTTGTCATTGAGCATATTCCTGTAGAGCTTATATTGGTCGACTCATTAACTAAAGGCTTGGCTCCCAAAGTCTTTAGTGAGCATGTGACTAATATGAGATTATTAGAGTCTTTTGTTATACTGCGATAGTGGAAAAGCTCAAGATTATATAAATCAGTTGCAACTGTAATATATTTGTGTGATTATTCATACCTTTATGATTATGCATACACATTATATTGTTGATATACCATAAATGTTGTTGTGTGTGCCTTTATGGATATGGCATATATTATGAGGATATTATGATCCGAGGTCTTTTGACCTGTTTTAGTGTGTTTCTTTTTTATTTAGCCTCACTTTTGGTTATAAGGAAGTAGAGCATCTTAAAGACCTTTTTGTTTTAGTCTCATGTGTGGCAAGATGCTGACATAATAGTAGTATACAAATATGATATAGAACCAAATGTCTCTAAAACTTACATAAAATTTCACCATCATATATATGGTATTTTAACGAGTTTTTACATTAAGTTTGAACCTTCTACTGTTAATTCCATAATTATTCAGCACAGTTTTATATTATTGTCGTCTAAAAGATGATGAAGTACTATATTTTATTACTTCTCAAATTTTTTCAATCTGAGAATTAATTATATTCAAACCATCTTAAACAATTAAATTAAAAATATGACAAAAATATTTCAAATGAAAAATAAACTTGAACCATGTGCAAATATTAATTGAATTAAAAATAAATATATAACAGTAGTATTTGTACTTGCATTTTTTAAAATAATACTAATAAATTTGTCAATAATTTAAAATTCTCTAAAAATATTCATTGAAGAATTAAAAATAACATTAGTTGCGTGTGAATTAGGGATGACAATTTAACCTAAATCTAAAAAACCCAACCTGAGTTTTACTCTAAAAAATCCAAGTTTTTTATTCCTAGATCCAAATCTGATTTTTTTTAGAAAATTCGCATCTAGGTTTTTTCTGGAACTCAAAAACCGAGCCCGAATCCGAATTTTTTCTTTTCTTTTTTTTAAAAAATAAAGTCCTAAATTAATTCTTAAAAATCCTAATCTTTAATATTTATATATATATATCTAACAATTCTCTTTGTTGTTGTTTTGGAATTTGTACATATGTGCTACCCCATTTTTTATGAATATTTTATTTTAATATTTATAAAATCAAATTTCAATTACTAATTATATTTATTAAATGGTAAGATACTTGTAATGTTTCAGATATTGTATGATTTGAAGAAGTTCAAATCTAGTTTAAAGGAGTTTAGATCGGTGCTAAGAGTTAGCACTACTAAGAGATAACAAGTTATAAGAGTTAGCAAAATTTAAGGAGTAAGAGCCTCGTTTGAAATAAGACAAAAACTTAAGAATATATTATAAATGACATAATTACAAAGAGTTGCAAATGGTGCTAGGAAATGTCATTATGTAAGTATATTCTCAAACACTATGTTCCTGATCTATTTTACCAATAGGGATCTATTGGTGAAACTTTTTATTATATAAACCAATATATGTCTATATCTGGATGGACCAGATAGTTAGTCTTAGCAGACCATAATTTGATTCCACGCATGTCAGAGACCTTTCACGGTCTGACCACTAGGTGTCGATGGGTATAATTTGATATTCATAGAGCCCAGTGTACGTAGATATGGAATCCATTAACTCATAAAGTATTATGGCCTATTAAAATGAAATCATACAAATAAGCAATGTTACCCAAGTAAATTGTGTAGAACAAGATATTAAGGAACTAGAGAGAGAAATGGTAGAAAAAGAATACACAAAATTTACGTGATTTGGTAACTTGCCTACGTCTACAGCAGATCAAGATCACTCATACTTATTATTGAATAATAAGGCACTCACAAAGTATGGATTTTATAAGGAAGATCACAAAGAACAATCCTTTCTTGCAATTTAGGGATTTTCTCTCACTAAGAATCACAAAGAAGGCTAAATCACAAAGATTTCTTCAATGATCACTAAGATCTCTTGGGTTATCACAAAGACGTATTTACAATCCAATTGAGAGCTTTTATATAGGCTTTAGGATATCCTAGGTTTACTCTATACATGTGAGAGTCGTATTAGGGAGTCCTGAAGCAAGTAGGAGATGAAATAAGAAAGTTTTAATTTTTGGGAAACTATTCACCCATCCAGCACCACGGCGTTCAGCGTCCATCGCTGTAGCGCTAGCGCGCACCTGTCTGGGCACTGCAGAACTGATCATCTAGCATCATGGTGCTCACATTCTAGTTTGGGCATTGCGACGCTCGCTCCTAGTCGCCGCAGCGTCTCGGCGTTGGTGCTTGACACTTTCTTCTTCATTTTTTACCTTCTTTCGCATCCGTCTTCGATCCTCGTGCACCCTACGTATTTAGCTTGATCTCCAGATCATATCCCAATGATTTTCAATCAATTTTCTCATAAATTTTCTCCTTGATTCAAAATCATCTACAAAGCAACTCGACCTCTGATTTCCTCATCTTCGGTCACTCTCACAAAGTAGTGACTCTGGTTAATTCCTTGCATATGATGAACTTATCCGAGGGCAGTGGCTTAGTCAACATGTCAGTAGGGTTTTTAGACGACGCTGTCTTCTTTAGACTAACTTCACCACTTTGGACAATCTCTTTAATGTAATGGAGCCTCACATCAATGTGTTTCGACCTCTCGTGGAACACTTGATGCTTACTTAGGTGTATGGCACTCTGGCTGTCATAATATACACCAGTGTCCACATCTTCACTAGCGAATACCTCCATGCATATGTCTTTTAACCATACGGCCTCTTTAATAGCTTCACTAATAGCTATGTACTCCACCTCTGTGGTAGATAATGCAACCACATGTTGTAGAACTAATCTCCAACACACACTACACTCAAACACTATGAATACAAAGCCCGTCAATAATCTTCTCTTGTCTAGATTGCCTGCATAATTTGAGTTTACATACCCTCTTACCATTTTATTGTTGTCCTCAACTCTCTTATACATCAACCCGTGATTTGACATCCCCTTGAGATATCTCAAAATCTACTTCACTGCAAGCTAGTGATCCTTACCCGAATTTGCCATGTATCTACTCACCATACTCACAGTCTGTGTTATGTCTAGTCTTGTACAAACCATTGCATACATTATGCTCCCCACAGCGCTTACATATGGTAATTTACTCATCTACAGTTTCTTCTCTTTTGATATCGGTGACTGTGCTGCTAAAAGTATAAAATGTATGGCCAAAGGAGTAGAGATAACCTTTGCGTTGAACATACCAAATTTCTCTAGAATTTTGAGTATATATCGTTGTTGGGATAAAAAGATAACATCTTTTCTTTCTTCACAATATCCATACCCAAAATATTATTCGCTGCTCTCAAATCCTTCATCTCAAACTCGTAACTCAACTGCTTCTTGAGCTTTTATATTTCTTTCATGTTCTTATATGCGATCAATACATTATCGACGTATATAAGCAAATACATCTTTTCACAACTTATATTCTTGAAGTACACGCATCTATCATACTTGCTCCTACTAAAACCACAAGTCATTATAAATTCATCAAATCTCTTATACCACTGTCTAGGTGATTTTTTTAACCCATATAATGACTTCTTTAGTAAACAAGTATGATCTTCTTTCCCGGGCTCCTCGAACCCTTGCGGCTGTGCCATGTATATCATCTCTTCAAGCTTTCCATGTAGAAAAGCTATCTTTACATCCATTTGCTCTAGATGTAAATCAAGGTTTATACACGTGGCTAACAAAATTTTTATAGATGTATGCTTGACGACTTGAGAGAATATCTTATGAAAGTCAACTCCCTCTCTCTGAGTAAAACCTTGTGCAACTAACCTAGCCTTGAATCTCATAGACTCTATCCTCGGTATCCCTTGCTTCACCTTATACACCCACTTACACCTAACTAGTTTCTTTTGAAGTCTCTCCACCAACTTTCAGGTATTGTTCTTCCTAAGAGAAATAATCTCTTCTTCCATGGCCTACTACCATTCTTTCTTGTTTTCACTCTCCATAGCCTCACCATATATCCTAGGATCATCATACTCAAGAGTGTAAGCAGAATTAAAAGTATGAGCAACTAAATCTGCTTGTGCATACTTGACTGATGGGTTAATTGTTCTCCTTGGCCTGTCTCTGGCTAGCTGGTACTTTTCAAGTTCTATCTCAGAAGTTCTAATCTCTCTTTGGGTGGACTTGGAGGAACTCGTCAGTGTTCTCGGTTCTTCTTCAAGGATCTCCTCGTTAAAGTGCTGATCTGAGGGCATTTTAAATCTACTTTCAGGTTTCACTTCAACTTCTATTGAATCAAGGCTGAGTCTTCCTTGAGCACAGGTTCTTCTTTCTCATCTTCATAGGAGGCTTTCAGCATGATTGTCTCATCGAACATCACATCGCGGCTTATAATACTACTTGGTAGTGTCAAGTCTTTACACTATACCTTGTATCCTTTCACTCCTTCGAGATATCCTATGAATACCCCTTTGATAGTTATGGGTTCTAACTTCCCCTCCTTAACATGTACAAAGACAAGGCAACCAAATATTCTGAGGTGGTCATACTTATGAGGATTGTCAAACCATTTTTCTTTTGGAGTCTTAAAGTCAATTGCTGAGGAGGGACTTCTATTAATCAAGTAAGTTGTAATTACTACAGCTTTTCCCCAAAATATTTTAGACATCTTCATATTGGTAAGCATGCATCTAACCCTTTCAAGTAAGGTTATATCCATCCTCTCAACTACGTTATTCTGTTGTAGTGTTGATCTCACCATTTTATGCCTCACAATCCTATGCTTGGCATAAAATCTATTAAACTCTCTATTGCAAAATTCAAAGCCATTGTCAGTTCTCAACCTATTCACCCTTTTGTCAGTCTAATTTTCAACAAGAGCCTTTCAAGTCTTGAACACATCAATTGCTTGATCCTTACTCTTCAACATATAGACCTACAACTTTTTTGAATAGTCATCAATTAGGCTGAGAAAATACCTAACACCACCATTAGTAGCTGTCTTAGCTGGTCCCCAAAGATCCGAGTGTATGTAATTAAGAGTTCCCTTAGTCTCGTGCGCACCGATACTGAACCTTACCCTATGTGCTTTCCCAAGCACATAATGTTCACAAAACTCTAAGGGCTGGAATTTATCCTCACCAAATGCCTTTTGACTAAATAACTCCTTCAGGTTTCTCTCGTCTAAGTGCGCCAGTCTAAGATGTCACAACTTAGTTTGTATATTCTCATCATCTACAGAAAATAATGCAAAACCACTCACGACTTCTCCTTTAAGCACATAAACACTTTTGCACTTCTCTCCTCTCATCACCACCATGGAACCTTTCAACACTCTTAAAACCCCTCCATCGATCCTGATGGAACACTTATTCTGGTCTAAAGTCCTTAATGAGATCAAGTTTCTCTTGTGCTCTTTTCTCAGGACAGTCCTTTATAAAGTGTCCATCTTTCTTGCAGTAATAGCACTTCTTTGGAGTCCTAGACTTTGACCTTGAGCCCTTTTTTTCTTCCATCACTATATGAGGGCCTTTCTATTATAGATAAACTTTTTGCATTGCCCTCAATTTACTTTTTCAATAACTTTGAGTTTAATGATGATTTCACATCACTCATCGTTAAACTCTCTCTGCCGTAGAGTAACGTATCAACAAAGCTCTCGTAACTCTTAAGGAGTAAACTCAGCAGGATAATTACTCTATCTTTATCTTCTATCTTGATGTTGATAGACTCAAGATCAAGGATGATCTTATTGAAGGCGTTTATATGATCTTTCATCGGCGTCCCCTCTAAAATGGACAGTTGATACAGCTTCTTCTTATATCTTATATACAATATGTTGGCCAACGATTTCTGTATATAAAGATAGTCAAGCTTCTTCCAAAGACCTATTGCTATTGTCTCACATGCTACTTCCCTCAGTACTTCATCGTTCAATGATAGAATGATTGTGCTATTAGCTCTTTCTTAAATGTCCCTTCTTTTTGCTTTATCTTTAGATGACTCTGGCGTCTTCTCTTTATCACTAGATGGAGCTGCAGTCTCCTCTAATACTGAGCCTAACCTTTGGCTCACCAACAACGCCTTTACCTTCATTTTTCACAAATTGAAGTCATTCGTACCGTTGCATTTCTTTACTTCATACTTGGGTATGACCATGTCTGCTTAGAAAATCAAGCTCTGATACCAACTTGTTGAAGCAGAAGCACATAAAAAAGGAATATCACCCAAGCAATATTACCTAAGCAAATTATGCAGAACAAGTTATTGAGGAACTAGAGAGAGAAAAGGTAGAAGAACAACACACAAAATTTACAAAGTTCAGCAACTTGCCTACGTCCACGGTAGATCAAGATCACTCACTCTTATTATTGAATCATAAGGAACTCACAAAGTATGTCTTTTACAAGAAAGATCACAGAGAATAATTCTCTCTTGCAATCTAGGGATTTTCTCTTACTAAGTGTAGTAACCACTTATCCACAACCGATAAGAATAAGTATTTATATATAAAATATTTATATTTTATTTGTATGTGGGTGATATTTGATTTATGTATTGTTATTAGTATGTTTGTATAGATTAAGGACCTACTATTAGTATTGGGTTTATTGCAAGACTTTAGATTTCTTTTATAGACCAAATTATAATACTTTAAAAGTTTTGGGGTTAATTCATAAATATTAAAATTAACCTCTTAGTATAAAAATACACATTTTAAACCCTAATTCACTTATTTTTGGTCGAGTCACCCTTTTTAGAGAGAGAAATAGATGGTAGAGATAGAGAAGAAGAAGAAAAAAAAAAAGAAATTGAAATTTTAAGATTTAAGAGTTATATCATAACTCTTTCTCAATTTGTTAGTGTTAATTAAGTTAATTTTTTTAAATTTTAATTTCTAAAAATATGTAAAATTGGAAATTTGATGTGGATTTTGTAAGATATATTGAGAATGATGATTATTATATAGATAATTTAATGAATCATGATGATTTTGCAGAATTTCTACTTGATAATATCTTGATTAAAGAATTTTGTAAATTTTTATACATTGATTCTGATTTTGATTTTTGATAATATGAAACTAGATATGTTTGTAATAATTTGAGACTTTGAATTGATTGAAAATTTCACAAATGTTAGTGAATTTATAAAAATGACCCTGAAATTTTAAAAATTTTATGTGTTAATAGTATGCTAAAGTGATGAACAATGTTTGGTATGCTAAATGATCTTCAAAAATTATGAATTTCTAGAATATGATACATTTACATGTCAAAAATGATATATTCAAAATTAAACATTTAGATTAGGGTGATAAATTGTTATGATTTTCTAAAGTGTATCAGCTCACTATACTGTTTGATTACCAGATTTTTAAAGCTATGGAATAAAATAGTTCTAAAATACTTTTGGCAGGAATTTTGAAGTAAAAACATTTATTATGGATTTAGATATGTGTTAAGAGTAATTCTGTGGTATTTTCATAATTTTTTAATTAGTATATAATTTTATAAAATTTGGAGATTGAATATTATTCAGTAAATATCCTAATCCTGTCAAGATAATAGTTTGGAATTGATGGTGTTTATGAAATAGACTGTGTAGGAATTATGATATAATAATTATATATAAAAAGGGTATATGAGTTAAGAATGATATATTCTAATTTTGGAGTTGGACATCATTTGATTTATAAGTGTTGAAAAATTAGTGATTCAACAATCTTGGTTGGACAAGAATTGAGATAAATACTAAAGTGGAGAGTCACAAGAAGTCTAGAACATGTGGGACACGTATGGAGAAGTCTATGATGTGTGGGACACGAAAGGAGAAGTGAAACAGAACTCGAAGATGTGAAGAAAGTGAAAAAATGCGCATAGGGAGCACCAGGGCTAAGCATCGCGCTGCAACCCAGCACTGCAGCACTGGGTCCCCAGCTTCACAGTGATGGGCATGATAATAGCCAGTGCCATGGCGCTAGAAGTGTCAGGATGTCCATTTTTTATCCAAATTTCAAGGTTTGGGGAGTTTAGGACTTCCAAAACAAGTGGACTCTTACTCCAACAAGGAATATGATTAGTAGGCATGAAATAAACCCTATATAAACACTTATAAACCCTTTAGTTGAGATTAAGCATTAAGAGAGACTCTAAGAGAGGGGAAGAACTAGGTAGACACTAAGTGTTTATGTGCGCTAAGGAGGTTAGGGTTCTAAGTTGAACTTAAGGCTCTTAGCTTTAACCTACACTCAAAAGGAAGAAGGGCATTCCCTCCCTCAATAAACTGGTATCAGAGCTAAAAGTTCGATAATACACAATTGAGGTATTTAAACTATAGCTGCAATCAATCAAGAAATAGAGAAGTTCAATAGGATGAATGACTTCAATCTTTGGAGGAAGAAGGTTGGGGCTCTACTAGTGAAGGAATGGCTAGACTCGGCTTTGGAGGAAACCAACTCCTGAACTAGCGATGAGACGACAACGTTAAAGTTCAAAGAAAAATATTGGGACACAATTCAGAAAAAGGCTCACAGCATCATAATATTAGCGTTGAGCGACAAAGTATTAAGGGAAGTTGGTGATGAAGAAACCGCTTTGGGGCTATGAAAGAGACTCAAAGCATTATACATGAAGAAGTCTCTTACAAATAGACTTCTTATAAAAAAGAAACTACATCAGCTAACAATGCACGAAGGATCTTCGTTGAAAGCTCACATTAATGAGTTCAACAAGATCATCATAAGTCTTAAGCAACTGGGCATCAAGACTGAGGATGAAGACAAGGCCATTATCTTGTTAAGTTCATTGTTGAAGAGCTATGAAAGCTTTGTGGATACGCTATTATATGGTAAGGAGTCTTTAACAATGAATGACGTCAAAGCATCACTGAACTCAAAAGAATTGACAAAGAGATCTGAGTCTGAGAGTGGAGCAGCATTGCTTACACAAGAAAGGAAAAATAACCAATCAATGAGAAGATCCAAGAAGTGTTTCCTTTGTAATAAGGAATGGCACTTTGTGAAGGATTTTCTGAAATCAAAAGGCCAATGAGGGTGGGCTATAATCGATACTGAGGAAGATAACGAAGTTGTAGACACATTGGTAGCCTCAAGGAGAAAGTACGCTTGCAAATGGATACTAGATTCGGGGTACAGCATCCATATGTGTCCTGATAGATCAATGTTTACCAACTACAAAGTCAAGAGAGGTAAAGCTCTAATGGGAAATGACATGACGTGTAAGATCATGGGAGTTGGTAACATAAGGCTGAGGATGCAAGGTGGAGAAACTAGAGATTTACATGGTGTAAGGCATATTCCTAAATTGAGGAGGAACTTGATATCTCTAGGCAAGTTCAATGAGAAAGAGTATTCGGTTAGAGTAAAAAAAGAAAAACTAAGGGTAGAGAAATGACCTATAAGGTTTGAGGGTGAGAAGCACAATGAGGGGCTCTATATGCTTACTGTGATGGCCATAAGTAGCCCAATGTGAGGTGTTGGGGTAATACAGACCACTAGGCGACATCCAAATCATGCTCACTTAGGTGATGAGGTTCAGAAAGGAGTACAACGCATCCATACCCTATGTAAGGTGCTCAAATGCCTTTAGAGACTAAAGTCACCAGCCCGGCGAAAGTTAAGTCTTAGTGGAGACTTAACTAGACTCAACTCTAGGTAATAGACTATTGGTGTGGATCGGATCCCAAATCCTTCTTATTTGGATAATTTTGAATCAAGGAAGGGTTAGTTGGACAATTGGTGATTCAACAATCTTAGTTGAACAAGAATTGTGATGAATACCAAAGTGAAGAGTCATAAGAAGTCTATAACGTATGACACACATATACAGAAGTCTAGGACATATGGGACATGAAGGAGGAAGAGAAACGGGACTTGAAGATGCGGAGGAAGCGAAAAAATGCACATAGGGAGCATCAGGCCTGAAAGCCGCTGCAGCCATGGTTGAGCGCTGCGGCGCCTAATATAGCAACCCAGCGCTGCAGCAATGGGTGCTATAATACCAAATGTCGCTGTGCCAGAAGCGTCAGAATTAAGGGTGGGCAAAAAAAATTGAGAACCGAAAAACTGGACCAAACCGGCCGGGCCAGTTCGGTCTGATTTTTTTTTTGAAAAAAATCGATTTAGTTTTTTTGGGGAAAACATCAACCGGTTCGGTTCGGTTCCGGTTCAATTTTTTCCACCCAAAAAATCAAAAAAACTGAAAAAATCGAACCAGACCGAACCGAAAAAAACCAATTCGGTTTTTCTCATTAAAAAAATTAATTTTGGTTTTATTTTTCTAAAAAAATCGAATCGGACCGGTTCGGTTCAGTTTCGTAAAAAACCAGACCGAACCGGACCGTGCTTACCCCTAGTCAGAATGTCCATTTTTTTATCTAGATTTTGAGTTTTGGAAAGTTTAGGACTTCCAAAACAAGTGAACTCTTACTCTAACAAGGAATAGGGTTAATAGGTATAAAATAAATCCTATATAAATACTTGTAAACCCTTTAGTTGAGATTAAACATTAAAAGAGACTCTAAGAGAGGGAAAGAATTAGGTGGACACTAAATACTTGTGTGCACTAAGGTGGAACCATCGTTTGAGTGTTGATTGCTCATGATAGAGTAAGGGTACACTAAACATTAGGTTCTTTTGAGGGTTCTTCAATTGGGTTTTGCTTGTAAAATCTCTAGGTAGTTAATAAAAGAGTCTAGGATCCTTGGATCCACTGTAGATGTAGGTAATTGGCCAAACCACATAAAATTGTGTTGTGATCTTTTATATTCTTCTTTGGATTCTTGCTATTTTGCTTGATTAACAAGTTATTCCACTGCGCAAAGAGGTTAGGGTTCTAGGTTGAACTTAAGGTTCTTCGCTTCAACCTAATCTCAAGAGAGAGAAGGGAGTTCCTTCCCTCAACAATAAGAAAATTTTGCTAAGTGTAAGTGGTTAGAATGACAAGTTTTGAGAAACCAAGTCATTAGACTAATTTGATATGATAAGTACAATATGTGTAATTTTGTAAGCTATATTAAAGTGTTTTGTGTGAATGGTGAGGCTTATTAAAGAATTAATCTCCATTGATAAATTAAGGATAAATTAAGGATAATTAAGACTTGTACTCAAAAGTGTCAAGAGGTAAGTATACTAGACTTTTACTGAAATCACAATAAGCATAGTAATTGTCTATGTATGATTTTGTAAATGTGCTTAGAAATATGCTTATGTTATGCCAAAGTATATTTTGATATGAAATGTGAAAGATATATATTAATGAATGTGAGCATTGACATTGAGCATAGGCATATATAACATAAATGTGTTTATGAAAGTGGGCATTTCAAAATGAAATGTGTTTACAAATGAAAGCTTTTGAAGTGAAATATGTCCATGAGAAACGTTTTGCGTTTTGAGGAAGCTTGAATCACTATTTATCTAGTATGCACCTTATGTGATTTGTGGAGCCTTTATGTGTGGCTTTTCTTTCGTGATTAGTATATGTTATGTGTTCCGTATGTAAGGAGGATCCTATTAGTACCTAAAAGAAAAGTGAGTCATCACATTCGTGCGATGGCATATTGGTATATGTGAGAGGACTTACCGATGATCAAGGTGAGGGTTTGGCTCTTACCTTCGGGCATGAGCGGTATATATGTATAATGTAAACCTCACTTGAGTTATTTCTCTCATACGGTATGCCATCGACGGGTGACATTTGTCTCATTATATGATATGTGATATGAAAGTCCTACTAAGTAGTAGTTGGATGATGCTATTCTTACTATATATTTTGAAAAAATGTGTAAGCGCTTACTTGACATGTGATATGATAAGATTGTGACTTTGATTTATCACAGCATATCATACACAGGCATTGTGTATATATATGTATTTGTATTTTGATATATGAAAAAATTAGTATGCTTATTGAGTTTTATACTCATTATAGTTTATGGTGATTTCAAGTAAATAAGGTACATGTGTGCTTAGCAAATTTGGCAAGGTTTTTGCTGTTCCTTTAGTTCCCTAAGTTTTTAGGTTGCTAAGTGTTGAATTTATGGACACGTAATTTAATATATTTGTTTTATCCTTAGTGAATAAATATTTATTTATTATTTTATTAAGTGTGGTTGTATTTAGTTTATGTTCCACCAAGTATATTTATGAATTTATTTTATAATGAACCTACTAGTAACTTATTAAGGATTCCTATGTAGAATTTAAGTTTGAAATTTTATACAATATTAATTATGAGTGTACATTATTGAATGAGTGTAAGTTATGTCGTATGTCAGATTTTTTGGGTTTGGGGCGTGACAGCTTTTAGTGATATCAGAGTTAAGATATAATTCTGTAGACTTTTAGGTGTTGAGTCAAGGGAATAGAGCAGATGCCAAATCCTTATGATTGTATTTGTAACTTTGTTGTGTAAATGTTTGACATCTTACATAATTTTTTGTATGATTTTAAGAAGATGACACATTATTCAAGAACTGCTAAGATTGTTCATATTGTAAATAATGGTACTTTTTTAGATCTTAATGTTACCATCTAGGATTTTTTTTTTAAAGTTTTGATTAATATACTTAGCAAGAATGATGCCGAACATCTTATAATGATAATTTGCATGTTATAAAGCAAATTGAGATAATTTTCTCAATATCAAAATATAGAGAGGTAGAGTATTGAAGACGTTAATTGAAACAACTTTTATTGAAATAGAAATCTTACCAAAAAAAAAAGGAAAACAACAACAATAACAATAATAATGGCAGCAACAAAATAACAGTAGAGGCAACAGATGGAGATTTAAATCTATTTTGTACTTCTTCTCACTGTCATGAGTAGAATAATCTAACTGATACAATATTAGATTAAATAGAGGAATAAAAGACTATAATTGATCAATCAATTGATCAATAGTTAGAGCGGAAATAAGAATTCATCGTGCTAGAAATGGGATGAATTGTCTTTTCATTGCATAGTCAAGAAAAGATAACAACCCGTTATAAAAACCATTAACATTTAATAAACCAATGGATTTTTGGTGGATTTGTAATTGTGCCCATGAGGCAATTTGAAAAATTTTCTCCAAGGTCCTGAGACCTCCTATTAGAGCTATGAAGGCATCTGCATACCTAAGCATTTTTGTCATCCATTCGTGCATGGATGAGACTTGTAACTCATCCCCAACTGTTTTTCCTATAATATTTTCAATAGCTAGAGGTTTTAGAATGATACCCAAAACTCGACTGTCTTTATTTTGTACATCTTTTGTCATAGACTCCATTAACCTACGGCTACCTCCTCCATATACTACATGTATCTTTCGCTCAGCTAACACTTTACCAAGATTTTCTGCAGCTTTTATAAACTCTTCAGTATTTCTAGGGTTGGATCCACAAAAGACACAAAGTTTTATGAATCTACAAGCTGAGGTTTCCTCTATTGTTATGCTCACCCTAATCTTTGAATATTTTTGAGTTTGTATAATGTTTATGCTCAAAATATAACGCGACTATCGCAGTATAGATTGCGGTGTCGATCCCACGAGGAAGCTCTTGGCAAAATAGGTTGATGAAGTAAAATATTAAAGAGGTAGCAAAGGATAAAATTAATTGATGAGATTGAATTGTCTATGAATTGAAGAAAATATCTTATGATGATTTAAGCAAGGCTTTGAGAATCACAATTATGCTTTATAAATCTACTCTACACTTTGATTCAATGCTTATAACTCAATTGAAAGTTTCACATCCCAAACAATCAATCGGAAGATAGGTAAAATATAGCACATTTGATAACACATGTATTTGATGTAATTAAACTCTTTGCAAGCATTAACATACATCATATTCATTTATACAAGTTATATAAGATCGATAATATATCACTTTGACAATATTGCAGTAAAAGATCAACTTGAATATCAAACATTTATTGCCCTTATATGTTATCCAAGATCGACAATATATCAATTTGACAATACTGCAGTAAAAAATTAACATATAAAACAATATCACTAGTAACAATTATAGTTCACTAAGAATCACATAAGAAAAGCATGATTGAACTTATATGAGACATAAGAATTATAATCTTTGGATTATAGAAAATAGAATAGATAAGAGTTTAATCAAAACTAAACTTACAAACATTTGTAGCTCTTTGCAACGAATCAAAGCATAGAAGTGGATTTATTACACATAAAAGTTTATCTCTTAGCCTTGTCAAGAACTCTAGCCTAAATTACAATACATGTTAATGAGAAGAAAAGAAGAGAGAATTATCTAATATTAAAAACATCCTAAGAGTCTCTTTATATAGGCAATGAATGGACATATGTCATGGATGACATCAATCTTCAATAATTTTAAGCCAATAACTCATTCATCCACTTGCAGTACATTTTTGATAATGTAAATGACTAATTTAGCTTCTATAGCTGACATAAAAGTTGTAGAATTTTGACTCTTCTTTCTATAGGCACCAATTTCATGCAAATTGGATGAGTATCCAACGAGATATGAGCAAAATTCCAAAGATACATCAGAATTCGGCCAACAACCATTTTACCCACTTGCAATACAATTTGGTCCATGATAACGGCTGATTTGGACTTTACCATCAACATACGAGTTGTTGATAGTTAAGTCAACATTTCACAACTTCAAGAATTATACCAATTGAGTACGTATTTTGTAAGATACAGTCCAAATACGTGAGTTGGGTCAAGCTGGGCAGGAGTTGTAGCCCGATTCTGTTGTATCTCAATTTTTGGCCCATAACATGTTGGATTTGGCTTTTTCACTATTCTTCAAATTTGTGTAAGATTGAGTCATGTTACACAAGATTCAAGAATTTCTTTATTTTGATTTCTACATTGAGAGTTATGTCAATTTTACCTAAACCTGTCCAAATAACATTCATTAATCACAATTTAAGGAGAATACTTTATTTCAACCTAAAATAGAAGAAAATGCCAAAATTAGTGACATTAAATGGTGATTGAATCTCTTAATAAATATGAATTTTCATGTGTTCATTACAGCCCCCAACCAACTTATTGCTAGTCTCTAGCAATTCAAGCATAAATAGAATATGCAAAACTACCTAAGCATTTCAAACAATACGTCAGTTCAAGATCACTGTTGCTATCATGATTTTTTCAATTACAACTTCCAAAATTTGTATGTGTGTGAACTAAGCCATAACTATCTGACCACAAACCACAATAGATATAGCCTTGAGAATTTCTCCAAGTAAAAGTCTCAACTCCATATCCTCACAGGTGTATGACTGTTTAAAAGGTTAGAACTTCTCTTATGGAGTTGGACAACAGTTAAGCACTTAAGAAAAAGTCAATTTTAAGGACAGACATATAAACTAACATTGATCCAAAGATAGGAAAATTATTTGTTTAAAAATCAATTATTCTTATCATATGCCAGCTTTAGAACTTTAATTGGTTTGTGAGAATAATACAATTATAACTTGGTGAGAAAACTGCTTTACAAAATATTTGTCTTTTAAAATTGAATGAAGACTTTATTAAATTGAATTGCTTCTTCTTTTTTTTTTTTTTGGTATTTTTGCTTTCTTTCTCTTTTTTTTTTTTTTGAAGAATACAAGGAAGCATTACAAAAGTTTCTCACCAAATTATATTATACGCAAATGCAACAAACTTATTTTGTAATTTAAATAATATCAATCTAAACAAAAATTAACCAATTCAAAGGATCAATAAAGGTTCATAGGCTGTTTTCTCAACCTTTCCACTTACTCACAAAAGATATGTGAGATTAGAAAAAATATATACTTAAATATGGGAATTCTCCTAGCTTTATAAATTGAATCATCCATCTTACCACAAAGCTTAGCATTGTGCTCAAAAATATTTTGGAAATCATTCTTTAGTAATCTAAATAGAAAAAGTGACTCAACCTAAACAATTTTGAAATCATACCTAGGCAAAAAAGTAAATTTCTTTATATAAGAATTACCAAGACTACAAGCAATAAACAATAATACATAAAATAAAACAACAAAAAGTTAGTTAAAATGTGTTTCAAAAGTTATAACTAAAACTCTTTACTCTGCCATTCTAACTTGACCTAGAATGAGACAAGTTAGAACTAAAACTCCTTACTTTACCATTCTAACTTGACCTAAAATGCGTCTCAAGAGTTCAAGACTGAACTCTTTACTCTGCCATTTTAATCAAATATCAGACCACAAATTTTGTTTTTATAAAGTACAACTTGTGTCTACTATCCTCCCCCCAAACCAGATGAAACATTGTCCTCAATGTTTAAATAGAAAGTGATAAAGTATAGAAGACATTACCTGAAACGCCAGTTATTTGAAAGAAACAAACCTGAGAGACACTTAAGCAAATATAAACTAAAATGATGATGCTGATAAATAAATAAAACAAAGAAAAATTTACAAACGAAGTGTCAGATCCAATTTTCACTTGTTAAGGCCTACTGACCAATCGATCCGAGTTATTGTTGGGTCAAGTTCATAGGTAACTGCCTGTAATTTGTTAATCAATTCATCCGCCTCAATAGCAGAAACCAGGATCTGTCGTACCGAATGTGAAATAAAATTCTGTTCCACAGCTTGATCAAGAAAACAAAGTAAGCAATCAAAATAGTTATTAACATTCAACAAACCTATTGGTTTTCGGTGGATATTCAGTTGGGCCCAAGAGACAATTTGAAAAATTTCTTCCAAGGTACCAAAACCACCTGGTAAAGCAATAAAAGCATCTGCATTACAAAGCATTCTAGCTATACGTTCATGCATGGATGAGACTTGTAATTCTTTCCCTATTGTTTTCCCCGTCAAGTTTTCCACGGCCAAAGCTGTAGGAATAATACCTAAAACTTGACTTCCTCTTAAATGTGCAGCTGTTGACACACACCCCATTAGCCCAAGGCTACCTCCTCCATAAATCAAATGAATTTTTCTTGCAGCTAATGCTTTTCCTAGATTGTTTGCTGCTTCTACAAATACTTTACTCTCTCCAGGACTAGATCCACAAAATACACATATATTTCAAAATTGTTGAACTTGGGTTTCCTCCATATTTACACTCACTTTTATCTCAATATATAAAGATGAAGAAAATGAGGTGTTGTATTTATAGAGTACCAAATGATAATAATGATTATGGTAACCCGACAGTTTGTAAAAAGAGAGTTAAAAATAAAACACAAAAATTTAAACATAATGACCCGCATGCATCATTGAACAAAACGATTTGAATTTAAGACATCTACATTAGTAGCCCTACTATTCATAAAATAAAGTTTAAAATTAAAACACATGTATTTACAAGTAGTTGTGATTGTGGCTCACGTCTTCCTCTGGTTTTACGTCCAGTAACGGCTTAAACGCCCTCTATGGGTCGGGGATAGGATTCTCATCCAATTTTCTTATAAATTGGCAAACAGGGTCTTTTAGAGTCAGATTCCCGAGACTATACCATTGATGTTCATTTTTGAATTTGTTCCATAAATCGAGAAGTTCACGTTGCACGAGCCCATAGGGATGCGTCTCAAGAGTCAATAGGATATCATCCAAGGACTCCTTACTCAGTCCATCCTTAATGAACTAAATTTTGTCTTCTCGATTTTTAGATACAGATCCTAAAGAACGACAACTCTGGTTATAATTTCATCGAGCACATTTATGACAGACTTGTAACCTCTTTGCTCGTCGCCTTTTGGTATAAGAGCTTTTTCCAAAACCAGGAATATGAGAAACAAAATCATTTACAGATTCACCAAATAATCGAACCTTGGCTTCAATTAACCAACGAAGATCCACAGGGATATTACCCAATATCAATAGCCTTAGTCTTTCACATCGTGCTTTGTAAATCTTAAGTAGAGCATTTTGAGGCAATAAAGGAAAACGTTTTTTAAGGTTAGTAAGAATGTGATCCATTTTGAAAGAAAGAAAAAAGATGAATGTACAGTTTGAGGGACAGTTTTTAGGAAACTGAGAAACCGACTTTAATAGTCACGGAGTACCGTATTCGCCACTTGACCGGAAAATAAAATCACACTGAAGAAAAAATAAAAAGAAGAAAATAAAGTAAAATAAAATATGAAAGAAAATAAAAGCAAAAATAAAAAGTCAAAAGATAAAATATAAAATATGATACAGATAGATTGAACTTGATCAAGCGTGATAGACAGGATCCACAAAAGGGATCTCGCCTAGGTACATAGAGTCGTCTACCTTTTCCACATAGCCTTTTAGCCGCTGTCCATTCACTTTGAAAGTCCTTCCATCAGTGGGGTCCTCTATTTCAACAGCATTATTAGGAAAAACATGTCTTACCACAAATGGACCAGTCCATCGAGATCTCAACTTTTTAGGGTATAAATGCAATCGAGAATCATAAAGATAGACCCATTGATTTGGCTCAAAGTGTTTCCTTGAGATCTGTTTATCATGAGCTACTTTTATTTTAGCTTTGTAAATTCTGGAGTTGTCATATGCGTTATTTCGTAGCTCTTCTATTTCTGACAATTGTAACTTTCTCTCTAAAAAGTAATACCAAAAAAATGATTTGTAAAAATGATTAGATTGTATTTAAAATAAGTGAAAAATGGGAATGTTTGTGTTATGGTGAAATTGTGGAGAAAAATAAGATGAATGAGAGTAAAAATTTTAAAAATCTAAAAATTAGTAGGCCTAAAAAAATTTAACGCAACAAAATAGTTTTAAATTAAAATTAAAATACTTTTCAATCCAATATTATTAAATATTTATTAGTATTATTATTTTTTAATATATGGATATTCATAGTTAAGTACATTTGATTCTTTTGAAAGGAGTTTGTTTTAATTATTAGGTTGAAGATGAGAGATTATCCGTCTGTTCGAGAGTTAAGAAGAAAATTGAGTAAATCTCCGACATTTTGATCCATGAGATTTTGTTACATGAGATAAATATCTCCTATTTCCAACACAATCTAATTCTAACACAAATTAAAATTTTATCTATAATTAAAAAAGACTCAACAAGAATCGAGTATTTTTCAAGTTTCAAATAAGGAATTGTTAAATTGTTTAATGGGTGTATGCATGCGATAGTGTTCATTGATTATTTTACATGTCATATATACAATTATGTAGCAAAATAAATTTTTAATTTCCTATTTAATAAACACATACTAAATTTAAGTTTGTTACATTAATAGAATTAGAAAAAAAAAATCACCTTTGAAGCTATTTGGTGTAGAATTCGAATTTGGAGCTCATCTTGAAGTGGATTCGTTGACAATTCTAAACTTCAACACTGATGGGATTGAAATGCTAGAATAATAGCATGAATTCTAGTAGCTAGATTACATAGCAACTCTTGTTTTCTCTCTCAAATTTTAGTTCGGTCGAAAATTTGTTTTTGGGGACTATTTTGTAACTTTTGCAAAGTATTTTTCTCATAGCCTAAATGAAACACTTTCACGTGATTTATAAAGTTTAAATTTTGCAAGGACCAAAATGCAACATTTTTAAACTATATAATAATTTTCTAACGACTACTTGACACTTACTTTCATGCATGAAGACAAGTGTCACATTGAATCCATGCATGAAGGGTACTTGTCACACAAATGCCACACATGAGGGACACTTGCTTATAAAAGTGGCTATGTGTAACTATTTAATTGATTGCAATTCTTTTCAATTAATTAAATAATAATAAGCTTAACACTTAAGCTTTCACATCCCGAGGATCTTAAAATAAATTTTATTTTTTAAAATTTTACTAGATTGAATCATTTTACTCGGTCTATTACCTTAGTACTTAATGAGTACACTTCATATTATGGGACTCTCTCCATACTTGATTTGTTAAATGGAACTCTTTTATGAGTTTGTGAATGATGCCCTACGGACATGTCATGGATATTACAAATCAGAGAGTTAGACCATACAAGTTAAGGTCATAATGTATACGTATAATCCCTTCGTCACTTATATTTTAGAAGAGCATAGATATAGATCACCATCGTCGGATCTCTATACGTTCATCCGTGAACTTATCTCTAAATTTTTATCTTGATAAACAATATACGAAAATATTTTTGCGATATTGATAACCCTATGAAAATTTCTTTTTCTAGGTTTACTGTTTATGACCGTAAGACATTCTGAAATACAATTTTAGAGTATCCGAATATATAACTCACCCAGGTGATTTGATGGATCTTATATCTATGCACACCAGATTTTATAAGCATTAGATCATACTCAATAATATCCAGCAGTTAGACCATGAAAAAACTGACATGCGTAGAATCAAAGTATGGTGGATTACTCATAAGCCTACCGTGGGCTCAGGTTGAAGAACCACGAATACTATTTAATTTAAAAAGACCTATCATTATTAGCTTCATGAGATGTTTATTAAAGATCCTTATGAGTTTGTTCAGTACTCAATTCTCACTGAATAGTATATGTCCATACGAGTTTCTACTAAATTTATGGTCTGCTAAAACTAATAATCTGGATCATCTAAATATAGACATACACTAGTCTATATAATAAAAAGTTTCACTAATAGACCCGTTTTAGTAAAATAGATTAAGAACATAGTATTTGAAAATACACTTACATAATGACATTTCTTAACACCATTTGTAACTATTTACAACTATGCATTACTAATATATTCTCAAGTCTTTGTCTTATTTCAGATAAGACTTTAACTCCTTAGATTTTGCTAACTTTTATAACCTACTAACTCTTAACACTTATAACTCTTAACATTCTTAACTCTTAGTACTAATCTAAACTCCTTTAGATCAAATCTGGACTTCTTCAGATCATATAATATCCGAAACGTTACAAGTATCTTACTATTTAATATATATAATTAGTAATTTAATAAAATATCAATTGTATAAATATAAAATAAAATATTCATACAAAATGAGATGGCATGTAATCACAAATTTTAACAATAATAATAACAAAGAGAATTGTTAGATTTATATATATATATATTAAAGATTAGAAATTTTAAGAATTAATTTAGGAGTTTTTCTTTTTTTTAAAAAAAAAGAAAAAATTTGAATTCGGGATGGGTTTTCGAGTTTTGACAAAACCCTGAATGTGAAATTTTCAAAAAAAAAATCAGATTTGGATCTAAGAAAAAACACCTGGATTTTTTAGACCCAGGCTGAGTTTTCAGGTTTTCTAGATTCGAGCTAAATTGCTATCCATAATCCACACACAACTAATGTTATTTTAAATTCTTTAATGAATATTTTTAGAGAATTTCAAATATTGACAATTTTATTAGTATTATTTTTTATAATGCAAGTGCAAATATTGTTGTTATAAAATTGTTTGTAATTCAACTAACACTTGCACATGGTTCAAGTTTATTTTTCATTTAAGGTATTTTTGTTATATTCTTAAATTAATTATTTAAGATAGTTTGAATATAGTTAATTTTCAGATTAAAAAAATTAAGGCAATAAAATATATTACTTCATCATCTTCTAGATGACAATAATCTAAAATCGTGCTAAATAATTATAGAATTAATAGCAGAAGGTTCAAACTTGCCGTAAACACTCGTTAGAATGCTATATATATGATAGTGAACTTATATGTAGGTTTCAATAATTATATCATATTATTATAATGATAAAATGAAAGTCACTATACTAATTAATAATGATTAAAAAATTATATTTTAGTATATATATTTTTTTGAAGTATTTAATAATGTCACATTAGCATATTCATATATACATTGACCTTCATCTTCAATTGTTTTGACTTATATATATAATAATAGTGATATTTTTATTAAAGATAGAGATAATCGTTTTTTTTTTCTATATTTGCATTGTTATGAAAATTAAATTCCAAAAATATTGGAGAAAAATTTCTTTGTACACCTATAATGAATTCTAGAATTAATTGGTCTGGCGTAAAAGTTTTAATTTTTAGGATCTCAAAAACTTTAAACTCTGAACTTTCTTATAATTTTAACCAAATTTACGATTTTATTACACAATTATTTATTTTTATGAAAATAAATTTGCATCAAGTCTAACTATAGAAGAAACAAATGAACGGTTTATTTATGATCAGCTGCTTGGACTATTTTGTTTAAAGGTGAAAGAAAGGTTAATTCTACTTCTGGTATTTTTATTGCTTTTGAATTTTAAAAAATTGTTGATACTTACCACTCTTTTATGTTAAGTAGACAATAATAAAGAAAATTTGGTATTTTATCATGGTAAAAATTAATAGAAATGGTTTACCCTGTGTTATCCAGCATGGTTAGAGATCTACTAACATCTCTGGTATTCATTGTAACATCAAAATCTACTTTTAATACAGAGAGCAGGATATTAGATGCAAAGTAATCAAGATTGGCATCGAAAACTTTTGAGGATTTAGTGTGTATAAAATATTGGGAAGATCTAGAGGATCAAATGAAAAAACAGCAAGAAGGCATAATAATTTTTTTTTTTAACTTTGAGATTTAATCATTAGAATTTAAAAATAAAAATTTATAATTTATTAAAAAATAAGAGTTGAATTTGCAAATGATAGATAGTTCAATAGGCGTTAACCTAGTTGGAATGTATTGTAACTATAATAATGTAAATTTGACTTTTTATTTTTGTATTTGTATTCAATAATTTTAGATTTTAAATATTAATGAGAAATTTTTTATTATTAATAGAATTACAATTTCAATTATAAATTTATACTTATAATATAATTTTAATTAATATAAACTTATTGTTATTACAATTATTAATTTTAATTGTTATTATAATATTTATAATTGCAATTAATATTTATAAGAAAAATTATTATAAATATTAAAAACATTATTAAAGTATCTAAACAAAATTAAATATTTTAAAAAAATAAGCACGACAAATCGTGGGCTCATGCTGACACGTGGCCCATCATGGACTTATACTGACGCGACACAATAAGCTTAGATTGCAGCTCAACATGACATTGTAGTGTATTGTATTAGATCATGATACTGTAGCGTGTTGTGTCAGGCTATACCGCCTGTGAACACAAGATTTCTATATTTGGTGGTGGAAATACACACCAACTCTTTTGTACTAGACTATAATAATTTGTGTTACAATATATTCTTATTTTTTTATACAAGTTTTATATTGTAAATTTCAAATTTCAATGAATTATAATAATTGTTAATATTTGCAACTTCTTAATTACAATTACTTCTAATGCCAACAACCAATAACTGTCTCCTAACAACTAGATGAATAAAAATTCTCCGACCTTTGTTGGAGTTCCCCTCACCTAGATCAAGAACGAATACAGATTTTGCTACTAGGCAAGCATCTAGATGCATTATAAAATATGCTTATTGATAGTCAATAATTACATTTACATAATTATACTAGAAATAAAATCCATTATGACATAACATAGAATCGAAACTCAAAAGATTTAATTTATAATTCAGAATGACTTTAATCTATTATTTATCATAAAGAAAATTACCATCGGTTTCTTAAGTTTTCTCATATATACTAATTTTTTCTTTTGAATGTTTTAAAACTATCAATTATCCTATTTTAAAAGTTTTTAGGAGAGAAAATATATTATATAATACTAAAAAATAACTAATTATCCATTTAAAAATAGAGTATTCAAAATCCAAATCAATCCATTTAATTGGCTAGATCTAACTCAAATCCATCTAATTTTCGTCAAATATAATAAATTAGTGAAAATCTACTATGGCATAGCCTAAAAATTTGAACTCAAAAGATTCAATTTATAATTTAAAAGACCCTAATCTATCATTTACTACAAAGAAAATAATCGCTGCCTTTTTAAGTACTCTCATATATACCAGTTTTTCTCCTTCATTTTTAAAACTGCCAATCATCCTATTTAAACATTTTTAGGAGAGAAAATGGTACTAAAATATAATTAAATATCCAATAGAAAATAAGGTTATTTAAAATAAAATCTAATCTGAACCATCTAATTCGATTAAAATATATCTTCTTTTTGTCACATATAACAAATTGGTGGGTAGAATTAAATTGAAAATTTTAAATTTTATTATTATTAAATTAATTTGTGAATTTAATTTGGTAAATTCACGATAATCTTATATAATCTAAATAAAATAAGATCATAGTATTTATAAATAATATATATAAAAAAATTGTCAATCTCATTATTTTTATTGTCTCAAAAATCGAAAAATAAAATTAAGCTACTCAATTTATAAAATATAATTAATTGTTTTTTTTTGTTGAATTTAAGTTATATTTAGCTGCTGGAACTACTTTGGTATCAATTCAAGTTTTTTTTTATTCTTTTAATAAAATTAATGGGCCTAAAACTTAAGTCGAGCTCAACACTCGTAATTTAAATTAGGCTTAACCCATCAGGCTTGAACTTCTTAACCTATTTGACAATTTTGGATGGAATCAATATTTTTTATCATAATTTTGGATTGATTTGGACTTGAGTTTTTTTTTTTATTAGATTTGATAGGATTTGATATTTTAATAGATAAAATTGGATTGAAAGTTTAACAATTCCCTTAAAAAATGATAACTTTTATTTTACATTTGAAGTTCTTCGTTTTGAAATCTCCACGGTCAATTATCCAATTACTCTTACATACTCATCTAATTGGTGAAAGTGCGTCGTCTTTCTACAAAACAAAATACTCCAATCATCAATTAAGTGTTTATAAGAAGAAAAAAAATAAAATGTTAATATATAGAGGAGTGTTCACAAAGACAAGCAAGATTATGATATTTGTTGTGTATATAAATGAATAGTTTAAGCAATGAATCAATGATAAATCATTCAAGGATCTATGAATACAGAAACAAATAATCTTCTTTATTTATAATGTACGTTGACTCAAAAATTTCACCAATTTTTGAATCAACGAATTGAATTTATTTTTCACGAAAAACTTAACTAAGTCTTAAAAAGATTGAGAATTAGACTAGACTGGTCCACTTAAAAAGTGCTAGGCCTGATGAGTCATCAATCAAAGAAGAATTATTTAAACAAAATTTGTTCACTTGTGAAAAAAATTTCTTCATGCACAACAATAATTAAGCAATTAACATTGGTGTTGCTCTCTTTTTCTCTTCTCATCAAATAAGCTTTTTGATGTGCATTGATTTACAATCAAATTTAATTAATTAAATTCAACATTGTGATATACATTACGTATGGCAAAATTCTTATCACATCAAGTCACTATTTACTCATTCCATCTCAAAATGTCAATAAATATATTTATAAAATAATTAATTCAAAAAATTAGTCAGATATACTTTAAACTTTAATAATTAACCATGAATTTATTCAATCAAAAAGATTGTTTGGCATCCTGCTTTATTGAAACAAAGTAAAATTTAGTTAATGGTCTTGAGTCAAATTTGGGTGACCCAAATGGAATTCTCTCTCTCTCTCTCAACCTTAAGGTTATGCATTGCTCCATGAAATTGACTAGCTAGTAAATTATGATTTCATTGTTAAAATTCGACCTTAGCTCTTTAGGTTTGGAACTCTTTATGAACAATTAGGTTGTATTAGGCTATGAGCTTGAGTAATTGAGATTCTCTTAACTTTGTACTGAAAGGTTGATTTATAGTTTAAATGTTATAGTTTTCATGAAAGCTTGTTTCTTTAGAGTTGGAAGTGAATGTTGTACATATTTTATAGAAATATATCATGTATTAAATGAAATGTAAGATTATTGTTGAGCGTGCCTTTCCCATTAAAATGTTATCTCTTATCCTAAACGGAAAGTGTGATGATGTTTGTTTGGATTATATATACATTGTCTTGATTGGAATGTATGGTTGTTACTTATTGGTGAATGGTAGGGAAGTAAGGAAGGAGGGCTTAGTGCCCTTGGGTAAAAGGCCTTGAACCTTGTGGTGAAGCAATGAAGATATACCATCAACCCCTTAGTGAGGACTATTTGTACTATAAGCAATGATATTCAGCTTGAACATAATTACAACTTATTTGATATTTACAAAAGATTGTATGTACTTATTAATAAGTTTGATCATTTGTTTGTTTTTTGTGTTGAAATTATTGATAAGTTTGATTACTTACGTTGAATTTATTATTAAGTTTGTTTTTTACTTTGTTATTTATTAAAATTTGGTGATTCAAAATCAAAGTTAAGTTTGATTTTGGGTTGGTAAAGATAAGTTAGACACGAGATAAAGTATGCATGAGATGAATAAGAAAAGGAGAAAAACAAAAAGTCGAAAGTAAGATATTATTCACGTGAAATGTCTATGCCAAGGTACTATTCACAAGCCAAGATACTATTTCGCACGATGACTTGTGGATGTTTCTTGTTTGACTCAGTTCAACTTCTTTAAGTGCCAAGGTATTATTCACGCAAAATGTCCATGCCAAGGTACTATTCATAAGCTAAGATACTATTGCATATGACAACTTGCGAATGCTTCTTATTTGACTCAATTCAACTTTTCCAAGTGAGTTTTGTACTTCTTTAATACATGGAACCAAAGCCATTAAATGTTGGGGTTAGACCATCATACAACCTTATTGCACTAGGACAATGTTCTTGAGGAGTAGAAATTTATCCCTAACATTCAATGACTTTGGTTCTATATGAGTGCACTCCCATGATAAAGAATCCTAGAATAAGTTTTTTGATATTATATCCTCACTTTGTGCATTATTGTGCTCTCTATTGCATCATTGTGTTCTTTTGTGTACTTATACATCATTGTATACTTATGCACCATTATACTCTCTTGTACACTCTCTTGCACAATATATGCACATTTTTTTGTATTTTTTCTATGCACTTTTCTATGCACATATTTTTTGGGTAACAACACATATTTATAAGTAACAAATATCCTTTCATTTGGAACATAACCCTCTACATATACCTCTTGGTTTATGACTATTAAATCAAATTTAAATTTGATCAATAATTCTAAATGAACCATCACTATTTTTAAACTAAATGGTGTTTCAAATGGTTGTATTATTTCATAATTAATACAAAATAATATAACTTTATAAAAATATTACAACTCAATGATTCTAAGTAAATCATCACTATTTTTAAAGCAAGAAGTATTTTTAATAGTTGTATTATTTCATAATTAATATAAAAGGATACAAACTTATGAGTCATAGCTTTGTATGTTTGTGTATTTTAAAATCCTTAAAAAATATCCAATAGACCACACATTGAAATCCTTATAAGTTTGTTGTAGCATTGAATAAAACTTAGTGTGTTCATAACTATCTATTGGGTATTAAGTAAAGACAAATATCTTTCTAGTTGATGGAAATTTTGAGCATTGGATGTTATATTTTTATATATAATGTTAGTCTTATTTAATAGTTTGGTTTTACTATCCTTGGGAGTATATCATTTGCAAATTTTTTATGTTTAAATTTGTCTAATCTAATTGAATTTTAGATATTTGATGTGTTTTTAGAAGGTTTATATACTGAGCTCATATTAATTGTTTGATATATTATTTAAAAATAAAAAATTTGAGATACTATTTAAAAAGAATAGTATTATCCTTTGTAAAGATTGTCTAATTTTTTTATATAAAATAGTTGTATTAAAAAAATGTAAATTATATTAGGTAATGTTGATAGATTTTGACGGCTAAAAATCTTGTCTACTTTTAATGTAATTATAGCATTTTCTTAAATTTTCATTACGTTTGTATCTCAAAATATCATATAAAAATTAATCTATAGACCAAAAACACACCAAAATATAATACTTATTAATTAAAAAGACAACAATTAAATCATTTTCATTATAAGAAAATCTCAAAGAAAAATATGGAGTATGTAATATTGCTTTTCATGTGGCATATAAAATATGGAATTATACGCTCTTAATTCATATATTAATATTTTTTTTTTTAAAACGAAAATGAAAATAAAAAATTCACATGAAATGATTTGTCACAATCATATGAATGGTTCTGATATTAATGTAATAAGCTGGTAGGTGGTATTATAATGGACTGTAAAGTCGTTTACGTGTCAAATTCTCGGCTGCAAAGAGCAGTCAGCAAAAAGGCCAACGCAAGTTGCAGGAAAGCGACGTGTCGGGCAGCATCATTATTACTCTGCAAATTAGGTGAGTGGAACTCGTGATAAATTCTATTTATAGGCATTGCCAACTGATTTCAAGAATCAGTATTACGTCTGAAGTTCTAACTTTCAATTTCATGGCACCAACCGATAACAAAGTAAAAATACATGAGGTTATCAAAATCACTCCATTCTCTGACCCAACAATCGCCTTCACCCTCCCTCTCACCCATTTCGACATTCTCTGGCTCAAGTTTCGTCCTGTGGAACGCCTCTTCTTTTATCAATTCAATGACTTAACCTCCGGTTTATTCAACTCAGCAGTCCTCCCCAAGCTCAAGCACTCTCTCTCTCTCACTCTCCTTCATTATCTTCCTATCGCCGGCAAGATCATGTGGCCTGAAGATGCCGCAAAACCAGCCATCTACTACTCCCCAAACGATGGCTTATCAGTCACAGTTGCTGAATCCAACGCCGACTTCAATTTTCTCTCCGGCAATGGAATCCGTGAAGCTGTTGAATTTCATCCTTTAATACCCCAGCTACCAACATCTGACGATAAAGCAGCGACAATTGCTATCCAGATAACGTTGTTTCCAAATGAAGGATTTTCCATTGCTACCTCATCTCACCATGCAGTTCTTGATGGGAAAAGTTCAACCATGTTTATGAAATCTTGGGCATATTTATGCAAAAAATTAGATCAAGAAGAAAACCCATCTTTGTTACCTGAACTGACTCCATCTTTTGACCGGACTGTCATCGAAGATCCTAATGGACTCGACATGGTATACGTGAACATTTGGCTGGATAGTATAGGGTCGACGGATTCTCGAAGCCTGAAGGTTGTGACCTCCGCAAAACCGAACTACAACCTGGTTCGAGACACATTTCAGTTGACTCGTGAAGATATTAAGAAACTTAGGGATAAAGTAGTATCTATTACAGAAAAGGTCAATGAAAATGAAGTAGGCCATTCAAAAGAACTTCATTTATCGACTCTTGTGATTGTATGCACTTATGCTTATGTTTGCCTGGTTAAAGCCAAAGGAGGAGGAGGTAATAGAACTGTTATTTTTGGGATCGCAGCTGACTATAGGAGCCGTTTGGATCCTCCTGTTCCGAATAATTATTTTGGTAATTGTGTTGGGGGACACTTTGTGGCTGCAAAAGCAAGTGATTTGATGGAGGAAAATGGCGTTGCTTTTGTTGCACAGAAATTAAGTGATGAGATCAAAAGTATAGAGAGGGGAGTTAATCTTGAAGGATCGGCGGAGAAGTTTGTAACTATGATGACAATGATCAAAGAAGGAGTAGAAATGCTTTCTACAGCCGGGTCTACCCGTTTTGATGTTTACCGGTCAGATTTCGGGTGGGGTAGACCAAAGAAGGTGGAGATCGTGTCAATAGATAGGACAGGAGCTATTTCAATGGCAGAGAGCAGAGATGGAGGTGGTGGTGTGGAGATTGGTTTGGTTTTGGAGAAGCATGAAATGGAGGTATTTGCTTCTCTTTTTCTTGATGCTCTAAAATCATAGATGGGAGATCGAGAGCATCTACCATGGACCATTGGTAGTGTAGATACACTTCAATTTCCATTTACTCAATTGTTTCAAACTTTATTTTTGTATTACAATTACCATTGCATTGGTCTCTATGCGTTTGTATTGTTGCTTTGGTGTTGATGGGTTTGTGCTGAAATAATACTGTTCTTAAAATGTTCTGTTTTTTGTTGAATAAATGTTAAGTTTTTAAAAAAAATTCATTTACTCACAATAAAATTAAACTTTTATTTTTAGTAAACAGCTTTAAGCATAATAAGGAAAATTGTTACTTACCCACTTGTTGTTTAGCAATTTTTTCACCCAATTTTCTTAGTAAGTATTAATATCCTTTTTTAGTACTACTTTTTTGCTTAAAATTGATTAATTACCCTCTTTTAATAGAGATAATATTACTTTTTTTAGATGATAGAGATAATATTACCTTACTAATAAATTATATGAAAAAACTTCTAAAATTATCAAATAATAAGAGAGTAATTAACAAATTATTATAAAAGACCACAATTTTTTGCAAAAAATTTAGGCCTTATTGAATTTTATAACAAAAAATTTAGGCCTTAATGAATTTTATAGTTGTGCTTGGAATGTTGTCAAGCACCCTCACATCCTTATGTACACCCTTATATAAGTGCGCCTCTCCAATCATAGGTTGGCTTAAGTCCTAGCAGATGTTAAAGTAATTGATTTATTCTTTTCATTTTGTAGGAGTCTTTTAGTTCAGACGAGATGTGTTTAAAGTTATACGTATTACTTTCAATGATTTCAATAGCATAATTCAAGTGGAATGTGACTTAAAAGTTTTACACATTGCTCTTGAAAAGATTCCGATAATATAGTATGATCAATAGTGTAGCCTGATGTAGGTGGGATGTGCTCAAAGTTGCATGTGTTGCTTCTAATTATTTTAATAGTATAATTTGAGTAGGATGTAACTTAAAAGTTATACGTGTTGTTATTGAAAATTTTTCGATAATATAATCTAATTCTAATATCAATAGCGTAAATTGATTGTAATATCAGTAGTGTAGTATAATATAATATCAATTTTATAATATGATGTAATCTAAAAAAATACATTTTAATATTTGAAATATAATCAAATAAGTGTAATTAATATATAATTAATACACACTTCAGATTTAATCTTAATTTTTAAAAATATAATAATTTAACAGTTTAAAATTTGTGTAAAAAAATATGATACTGTATAATTTAATCCATAATTAACAATCATGACTGATATAAGTGAGTCGTGGAAGAGTCCGATTTTTATTTTGGATAAAAATTAGAACATGATTATAAATTAAGTTATTTGTAAAAGCATTTTGAAAATTTTTCAAAAGCCTAAACCTTAATTGACTCCACCTAGGTAAGTGAACATCCGAGGTTTGAACATGATTCTACAGAAAAAGGAAATTGGCAAAAATTTATTAGTTATATAAAAGATTTATAAATTTTGTATTTTTTATTTAAATAATTTCCCAGAAAATTGAATATTCTCAGATATTGACTACATGCAAATGAAATTGATTACTACAGATAACATTACCCAACCACTGCCATATTAAACCTTCTAAAAACACATTAAGGATCTAGAATCCAGTTAGACTAGACGCATTTAAACAACAAAAATTTGCAAATGATATACTCCCAAAGATAATAAAACCAAACTATTAAACAATACTTAACATTAATTATATAAAAATATATACCATCCAATGCTCAAAACTTCCATCAACTAGAAAGATATTTATCTTTACTTAATACCCAATAGATAGTTATGAACATTCTAAGTTTTATTCAAAAACTACAACAAATTGATAACAATGGTAGCTCAAGAAATTTGAAAAAATTTCATCTAATCAAGTGTTCAATGAAAATTCTACACTAAATTCAATAGTAATTCAATGAAACACTCGATGATAATCCACAAATGTTTCCAATATCTAAAGTATTGCGAAGCATAATTCTGAGATAAAACCTTTAAAGATATTAATCTTATGTTTCTATTTAAATATCAATAATGTAACATGCTAGAAAAATAATTATTACTGAAATGTATACTCTTAATAATTACTTAATGTGTGGTCATTTATATACTATTGTGGCATTATTTCTAGCAACCGCCGCCCGATCACCAGGGTGATAAAACAAAATTTAATTTGCATACTTTTAGGTCCTATTTTTAGACTACTACTCAATTAATCATGGTGATTAAAAAAATCTTATCCAAATCTTAACAAGTATTCCTAATTAAGAACAAACATCTCAATATCAATTAATATGCAAGTATGAATAGTATAATCATATAACATTTGTCATACCTTTGCTTTTAAAAGTAAAAGCTACTTAACCAAAGTAACTTCCACAATTCCTAACATGCAATTAGAACAATTAAAATTATGTCATTATTTTTTTATAAAAACATAGAATGTATTGAATTAAACAGCAATATTGAAAGCAGCTAAATCACCTACAACACAAGAGAACAGTGAAAAAAAGAACTGTTACCATCCATAATTGCTCGTCGATAGAGTAAATTTAGATAGACCATAGTCTATTTTGTTAGCTTCTCTAAAAATATGACATACACTTTAAATACTAAAACGAGACAATAACTCAATAATTTTCGATATTATAATATCAATTTCAGCTAGGGAACTAGACTTCTCATGGATCAGCCTCACCATAGTAGTGGAGTCAGGTTTCAAAATTGCCGGAACATAACCAAGAAAGTCCACCATCAACAATCCCTTTTACACAGCTAGAGCTTCTAAAATTATATCCTTATAGAGAAATTTTAACAAAAGCTTTTAGAGAAAAGAAAAAAAGGAGAAGGGTTAAGAAAACATAGGTCTTGCTTCAGCTTCATAATGCTCACTCCTTAGAAACCATGTTTGAATAAGGAAATTTTAGGTTTTGTTTTGATTTTTTCTCTTATTTCATTTTTTCCTCTTCATTTCATTTCATTTTCTTTTCTTTTCTTAATTTAACAAACAAAATAAAACAAAAAGAGTGGGCTATGGTTATTAATGGACTCAATTTGGACTTGAAGGAAAAAGGCAAAAGGAAAATTCATTTTTAAAATTTCATAAAAATATACTATGTAGATTACACTTCGAAGACAAAATCTACCATAAAATATACTTCCAGCAAATTTTACACATCTCTTAGGTGATGAAGTAACTCATTTAAAAATATACCGCAAAAATATACCAAATAATATGAATAAGATTGTGCCTAAAAATTTAGTTGCTATGGTGGGATCACCATATGTTGATCATGATATTGTTCCTCCTTAATTAAAGTCTCATCATGATTCAGAAAAGATAGCAGTAGAGGATAATATTGATATTAAGCCATTAAGGAGAACTAACAGGTTTTGCGGCCTACAATTTATGATGACTATGTGGTCTACTTGCAAGAACATAAGTTTGATATTGATATACTATTCTTAAATCTTATTATATTTGTGGAGGCAATTAGTAATTATGAATCCTCATCTTAGATACATGCCATCCATGATAAGATGGCATCCATATGTTATAATGATGTTTGAGAGTTGGTTGAATTGTTAGATAATTGTAAGCTAATTGGTTGCAAATGGGTTTTCAAAATCAAGAAAGATGTCATCGGTCAAGTAAAAAGAGATAAGGCTAAACTTGTAGCCAAGAACTTTAATTAGTAAGAAGGTGTCGATTATAAAAGAAATCTTCTCGCTCATTTCTATAAAAGACTCATATCAAATTATTGTGGCATTAATAGCTCATTTTGATCTAAAGTTACATCAGATGGACGTCAAGACACTTTCTTGAATGAAAGTTTATCTGAAGACGTATATATAGTACAACTTAATGGATTTGTTAAATCTGGCAAAGAACATATCATAGACAAGCTTAAGAAGTCCATTTATAAGCTTAAACAAGCATTTAGATAATGATATTTGAAGTTTAATGAGATTGTCACCTCTGATGATTTCTAGGAGAATGTTGCTGATCAGTGTATATATCTAAAGATCAATGGGATCATTTATGTTTTTTTTAATCTTTATATTGATGATATATTACTTGCGGCCAATTGCACTGATCTTTTTACTTGAGACAAAATATATGTTGTCTTGTCATTTTGATATAAAGGATCTTGGAGAAGCTTATTGTGTTTTAGGGATTAAGATCCTTCATGAAAAATCTAGAGGTGCTCTCGGATTGTCTTAAAAAAAGTTATATTGAACATATTTTAAGTAGGTACAATATGCAATCTTATGCTCTTGGGAAAGCCCCTATTGTGAAAGATGACATTCTGTTGAGATCTCAGTGTCCATAGAGCGACCAAGATAGGACTTACATAAAGATAGTCCTTTATGCATCAGTTATGGGTAGTTTGATGTACATTCAAGTTTGTACACATCCTGACATAGCTTATGTTGTGGGTGTACTTGAAAAATACTTGAGCGGTCTAGGCATTAGTCACTAGAAAAGCTTAGATATTTGTAAGGCACCAAAGATTTCATGTTAATATATCAACAATACAACATTCTTGACTTGGTTAGATATTCAAATGTTGATTATGTGAGATATCTAAATAACAGGAAATCTACTTCTGGTTATGTCTTTATAATGGCTAGAATAGTTATTTCTTAGAAAAGTGTCAATCAGTTACTCATAGTTTTTTCAACCATGGAGATTGAGTATGTGCTTGTTATTAAGCTACATGTCATGCTATTTAGCTGTAGAACATTTTCTCAGGGATGAATTTTATGTTGTCCATACAGAAGTCATTGAGGATCTATTTTGATAATTTCTGCAGTAGTTTCTTTCTCACGTAATATTAGGAGTTCTTCATGCTCCAAGCATATTGATATTAAATTTTTTTTTGTAAGAAATAAAGTTGTTCAATCTTTTGTTATCATTTAGTATTTTCTTACAGAGCTTATGTTGATCGACCCATTAACTAAAGTCTTAGTTCCCAAAGTCTTTAGTGAGCATATGACTCATATGGGATTATTAGAGTCTTCTTTTGTACTGTGATAGTGGAAAAACTTTGGGTTATGTAAATCAGTTGTACTGCGATAGTGAAAAAGTCTTTAGTGAGCATGTAACATGACTGAAAGAGCTATTTCTTGAAAAAGTGTCAAGCAGATACTCGTAGCTTTTTCAACCATGAAGGCTGAGTATATGGCATGTTATGAGGCTATATGTCATGCTATTTGGCTACAAAACATTTTCTCAGGACTAGATTTTATATTATCCATACATAAGTCACTGGGGATTTATTTTGATAATTTTAGAGTAGTTACTTTCTCTCATAATACCAGGAGTTCCTCATGCTCCAAGCATATTGATATTAAATTTCTATTTGTAAGAAAGAAATTTACTCAAAATTTTATTATCACTGAGCATATTCCTATAGAACTTATGTTGGTCGGCTCACTAACTAAAGGATTTGCTCCTAAAGTCTTTAGTGAGCATGTGACTAATATGGGATTATTAGAGTCTTCTGTTGTACTGCAATAGTGGAAAAGCTCTTGGTTATGTAAACTAGTTATAACTGTAATAGATTTATGTGATTATTCACACCTTTGTGATTGTATTAGCACATTATGTTGTTGATATGCCATATATGTTATTGCATGCGCCTTTGTAGATATGGCATATATTGTAAGGATATTGTGATATGAGACCTTTTAACCCATCTTAGTGTAATTCTTTTTTATTTAGCCTCACTTTTTGTTGTAAGAAAGTAGAGCATCTCGAAAACCTTTTGTTTTAGTCTCACGTGTGGTAAGATGCTAGAGCATTTTAGAGACATTTAGTTCCATATTATATTTGTATACTACTATTATATCACGTGCTTATAGGTATTTTGTTATATGTAGAGCATCATGTCAGTGCCCATGTAACTTGATGCCTATGAGTACCTTTCTTACATTATTGTGTTTTACGTGTTATGCTTACATTTGACATCCTTTTATTGAAGTCACTTTTGAACTAATCTTACTTTTTTTTGTGGAATGACTTATGCCCTCCAAGAGGGTGATTATTGATTATTTTCTCTATTTTAATAGACTAGCATAATCATTTCATTATTTGTTAACAAAACCAAATTACTATATGACTGATGTCAAATTATTTGGAGCATATTAGTTGGTCTTATTTAGTTAATGATCACCATGTTGTTAATAAGTACCTTTTGATACACCCCATATTTGTAGTATATTTAGACAAATATAACCATTTAATAGACTATTGATATTCATAATGGGACATGTATTATTGTCTTTTATTGGAGGAAGTCCTTACTCTTATCTTATACATTTGTAGGGCTAGTCCATTGAGACCACATCTTTTGGCCAATAGAAGAGAGTGTAGTTCTCTCATTTTTCTCTTCTCTTCATCTATAGAATCTTCTCATTTGCAGAAAATGCAAGTCCTTCAAAACCACCCATACTTCCAACGAATAAGATAAAAGGAATCTCTAATGGCTTCAAACTCATGTAAGCATTTTAATGTCTAGAAAACTTGTGTGTTATAGGTAGAAATGTTAAATTTTGGGTTTATTATTGTTGAAATGTCAAAAAGTTTATCTTGTCATATAAACCTTCTAGAATCCAGTTAGACAAGACACGTTTAAAAATAAAAAATTCGCAAATGATATACTCTCAAAGATAATAAAACCAAACTATTAAACAAGACTAACAGTATATATAAAAATATTTCATCCAATGCTTAAAACTTCCATCAACTAGAAAGATTTTGTCTTTACTTAATACCTAATAGATAGTTATGAACATTCTAAGTTTTATTCAATGCTACAATAAATTTATAACAATGATAGCTCTAAAAATTCAAAAAAAATCATCTAATTAAGTGTTCAATGAAAATTTCATATTAAATTCAATAGTAATTCAAAGAAATACTCGATGATAATCTATAAATATATCTAATAGCTAAAGTAAAGCGAAGTAAAAGACTTCACTCACAAATAACAAAAAATATAAAAGATAAACACAACAATAAATGTAATAAAAATTAATCACCACAAGACACAAGATATACAGAGTTTCGCAACAAATGCCTACATCCACGTCGGATTCATGATCCAGCTTCTTTTATTAATGGTTCATAAAGAACTCTTAGATTACTAAATATATCCTAAATTATTTAGATTTTTTAGATTACTCAGTATCTCCCATCCTAGATTTAACAATAATAGATTTAACCAAGGAATGCAACGAATATCCAAAGCTTTCCTTAAATGAGCTATCATCACTTTCTTGCACACTTAGTTTCTCAATTGATCTCATGGCACCTTCTAGTGCACTCAGCACCTTAGAGCTTGCTAACCTCTATATTTTCTCTTAATTTTACATCTTTTGAAGCTTTTGATGCTTAATTGATTTTAAGGGGTTACAAAAATTTATATAGTGTTCAAAAGGTTCCTACAAATCCTATTTCTAGTTGGAATAGAAGTTCATGTGTCAAGGAAGTACAAAACTCACTGTAAGAAGTTAAATTGAGTCAAAATAAGAAATACCCACAAGTTATCGCACAAAACATTACCTTGGCGCGCGAATAGTACCTTGACATGAACATTCCGCCGAAAGAGTACCTTACTTCTGACTTTTTATTTTCGTCCCTTTCTCATCTATCTCATACGTACTTTATCTCGTGTCCGAACTCCTTAGTTTCAAACTCAACTTTAATTTTGAATCACCAAATTTTAATAAATAAGAAAGTAAAAGACAAGTTTATTAATAAATTCAACATAAGTAATCAAGCTTATCAATAATTTCAACATAATAAACGAATAAATGATCTAGCTTATTAATAAGTACATATATTTTTTTTAAATATCTAATAAGTTGTAGTTGTTCAAGTTGATACATTGTTTATAGTACAAATATGAAAAAAAATATCTCAAATGAAAAAAAAAAAAAACTTGAACCATGTCCAAGTGTTAATTGAATTAAAAACAAATCTATAACAGTAGTATTTTCACTTGCATTATAAAAAATAATACTAATAAATTTATCAATAATTTAAAATTCTCTAAAAAAGTTCATTAAAGAATTAAAAATAACATTAGTTATGTGTTGATTAAGGATGGCATTTAGCCCGGATCTAGAAAACCCCAAGTCCAAAAAATCCATATTTTTTCCTAGATGAAAATCTGAATTTTTTTAAGAAAATTTGCATTCAGGTTATTGCCGAAGCTCGAAAACCCAGCTCGAATCCAGATTTTTTCTTTTCTTTTTTTATTTTTAAGTAAAAGTCTTATATAAATTTTTAAAATTCTTAATCTTTAATATATATATATATATATAAATCTAACAATTCTCTCTGTTGTTGTTGTTGTTAGGATTTATGTTTATATGTCATATTATTATGTATGAATATTTTATTTTAATATTTATATAATCGATAATTCATTAAATCGCTAATTATATTTATTAAATGGTAAGATGTTTGTAACATTTCAGATATTATATGATCTGAAGAAGTTCAAATCTAGTCTAAAGAAGTTTAGATCAGTGTTTAAAGTTAGTAACGCTAAAAGTTATAAGTGCTAAGAGTTTGTACTGTTAAGAATTACCAAGTTATAAAAGTTAGCAAAATTTAAGAAGTTAGAACTTTGTCTAAAATGAGACAAAGACCTGAAAATATATTAGTAATGACATAGTTACAAAAAAATTACAAATGGTTATAGGAAATGTCATTATACAAATATATTTTCAAACACTATGTTCCTGATCTATTTTACCGATGCGAATTTATCGATGAAACATTTTATTATATAGATTAGTATATGTCTATATCTGGATGGTTCTGATAGTTAGTCTTAACAAATCATGAGTTTAGTGAAAACTTGTATAAACGTACGGGTATTCAATGAGGACTAGGTACTGAACAGGCTCACGAGAACCTTTAATAGACATCCTATAAAGCCATCAATGGTAAGTCTTCTCGAGTTGAGTAGTATTCATAGTCCTTCGACCTGAGTGCAACAGTGCTTTTATGAGTGATCCACTATACTTTGGCTCCACGCATATTAAAGATCTTTGATGGTCTAACCACTAAGTGTCTTTGAGTATGGTCTGATGCTCATGTAGATATGAGATTCATCAACTTACATGAGTGAGTTGTATATCTGGATGCTCTGAGATTGTATCTCAGAAAGTCTTATGGCTATAAGCAGTAAATTCGAGAAAAGAGTTTTTCATAGGGTTAAACAATATTGTAAAAGTGTTTGCGTATATTGTTTATTGAGATACGAATCTGGAGATAAGTTCACGGATTAGCATATAGAGATTTGATAGTGGTGATCTATATCTCTACTCTTCCAAGATTTAAGTGATAGAGGGATTATATATATACGTTATGACTTTAACCTGTATGGTCTATCACGTTTATCTATAACTTGTGCATAGGGCATTGTTTATGGACTTGTGGAAGAGTTCCATTTGAAAAACCATGCGTAGACTTAGGGAGTCTAGCAATATAAAATGTACTCATTGTGCACTGGGACAATAGACTAGATTAAATAGTTTGATCAAGGATATTCCAGTAAACTAAATATTTGTTCCCTCTAGATATGAACTTGTCAAGACTTAAGTGTTAAATATATCAATTAGTTAACAATAGTTGTTAACTAATGAGATGATGATAAGTGGCATATTGTAGGCCATTGATTATTTGACTTTGAAATTACAATATTGATCTTGCTTGTTAGAAAATTGTATAAGTCTCTGCCATTTGATCTTTAAATCCTTCGAGATTATTTTCAACCATAATAGTTCACAAATTTCTAGTGCAATTGATCTAAACTCAACCTCAGCACTTGATCTTGACACTACAGATTGTTTCTTACTTCTCTGTTTTACCAAATTTCCTCTCAATAGAGTACACTACCCAAATGTAGATCTTTTATCCAATACTGAACCTGTCTACTCTGCATTTGTATAACCTTCAAAACTCAAGGAATTATTTTTCTTGTAGAGAATATTAGTCCCTGGAGTTGCTTTTAAGTACCTCAGTATCCGATATACTATCTGAAGATGATATGTTTTTAGGTTGTGCATAAATTGACTCATTATACTTACCGTGAAGGCTATATTCGGTCTTGTATGAGAGAGATAAATGAGTTTTCTAACCAATCTATGGTATTGTCCCTTGTCTACCCTTCTTCATCTTCATTTTTATCAAGTTTCACAAGGTTTACATCCCACCATACCAATTTCTTTTAACAAGTCTAGAATATACTTTTGTTGTAAGATGACAATCCCTTTTTCTAACTGAGCAACTTCTATGCTAAAAATATATTTTAGTTCGCCCAACTCCTTGTTTTCAAACTCGGATGCCAACTTTTTCTTTAAATATTCTTTCTCCTCAATATATTTTCCTGTCACAATTATATTATCAATATACACTATAAGCCTTGACTCTATTTGTATCCCATTCTTAGCATAGCTTTGGTAAATTTTTCAAACCATGCTCGTAGAGATTTCTTTAGGGCATATTGTTCTTTCTTCAGTCGACACACACAATTTTTAGGAAATTGGTGATTAAGCCCTAAAGGTGGATTATATATATGTCTTTTTCTCTAAGTCACCGTGTAGAAAAGTATTATTAACATCATATTACTGCAAAGACCACCCAAGATTAGCTACCAAGGAAATTAAAATATGAACAATATTCATTTTTGCAACTGGTCCAAAAATATCCTAATAGTTTGCTTCATAAATTTGGGTGTACCTTTTCGCTAGAAGTCTCACCTTATATCTTTCTAAACTCCAATCTGCTTTATACGTCAATACGAATACCCATTTATAACCTACATTTTTCTTCCCTTTAGGTAACTCAACTATCTCTTATGTCATATTTTTCTATAAGGCCCTCATCGCTTCTCTCGTGGCATCTTCCCAATTCTTATTTCCTAATGCCTCATGAAGATGTTGTGGTATTTTAATGTTGCTAATCTTGGACAGAAAGGCTCTATATAATAGAAAAATATTTTTGAAAGAAGTATAGTGAGCTAAAGACAAAGATTTTTCAATACGCTTTCTTACACCTTTCATAGTAGCAATAGGTTAGTCAATGTCAATAATTATGGGATCAATGGAACACAAATGGATTTTTTAGTACCTTGCATAAGTTCGACCTCATTGACTTGCACATGCTCTTGGTTAGACTGCAACTGTCTTTTGTAGACTTGTAGTAGACGAACTATAGTGGACCTTTGCTGGGAATCATCTTGATTTTTCTAGAAGTTTTTTAGAGCTGGAACAAGTTTTGAATCTTCAATTTAAACATGAGCATAGTCTAAATCGTGAGGATTTTGAGATGGAAAAGCTAAGGGCTAGTAGGATTTTGAAATTGGAAAAGAAAATAAATCAAGCAAGTTATCACTATCCTTATCTTCCCTCATCATGTTCTCCCCTTTAAAGATAGAACAGGGAATAAAAGGATTGTCTTCCATCAAATGTGACATCTAGTAGGGCGTAATTATATAAAATATTTTATACTTCTAAACTTAACATTTGTTCAATTTGTCCCAAAAATTTGGCCATGTATGCATATTAATTTTGTTTTATAGCTTTAATGACTATTAGTGTGAAAATACTAGAAATAAGATGCAAACGAAGTTATTTGATATAAGAATCTGAGAGAGGACTAAAATACTCAAAATGTGAACATGACTATGAACAGTATGGATGAATAGTAATATTGATATAGTAACATGAACAGTACATAAAGGTTATTTGGAAGCAATCAATAGCTCTAGCGTTGCGGTATTAAATTTCAATGTCGCGGCACTGGATGGTGGGCATTATTTTAAGGGCAATATTGTCCTATTTTTACAATGCTACACCTATATAAACACTCACTATTAAGCCAGAAATATGTTGGGCAGTAGAAAAAATAAAATTAAACACATCATTTGGACTTGGAAGTAAGAATCAACAACAGCAAGAAGAAATTCTGTATATTGGAGGAAGAATATCATTATTGCATTAGGGAACATTTTCTCTTCTCTTAAATTTTGTACTTGTTGATACTAATACATATAATGATGTTGTTAGATGCTTTAAATTTATGTTTACAATTATGAACTAAGTTTTATTGCTAGGATTACAATGTGAACTCAATATATAGCCTGGATTGATTATTTTCCTTGTTCATTATATTGGTATTAAATTTTTTAATTTGTTCTATGCTTAATGCTTTTAATTACATGATAATGAAAATGATTTGATAACCTTAATAAACTTGGAAAAGAGAATTTTATGTCGGCTATAGATGAATTAATTTATGATCATTGCAAGTAGTTTTGAGTTTTATATGAGATAGAGATATACTCATATGGCATATATGACCATTTAGAGAACTTGAACTTAATGAATCTTATATCAATTTGATTATTATAGGAATATTGGTAATTGATTGAATGAGATATGCTCACTTGACCATCGGAAGAAGCTTGTGAGGATATTAGAGTTCTTGGTTAACAATTCATATTGATAGTTTTAAATGGAGTAATTAGATTCAAGTAATGTATTGAAGGATTATTGTAATCCTAGGCATTTGAGTTTTGGTGCTGCACATTTGTTCTCTTTGCTCAATTTCTATAATTAATCTTTTTATTTAGTTAGTTTAGATATCAAAATCTTGAATTATTATTTGTTTGAATAAGAGTATAAAGATACAATTTTAGTACTTAGCAAGTAGTATTACAATTCTTTTTGGGAACGATACTCTCTTATCATATATTACTTGTTGCGATAATGTGCACTTGCATTTAAAGTATATACATAAAAAATACTCAACAACATCTTTGGACACAAAAAACTTTCTAGAAGAAGGGTGATAGCACTTATACCCTTTTTTGGCATTGGAATATCTTATGAAAATATATTTAAGAGCTCATGGATTAAGTTTGGTTCTCAAATATTTTTAGATATGAAGGTAAGGTACACAACTAAAAATTTGTGGGGCTATTTTGGAATAAAAATTATTTGTTGGAAAGAATTCAACCATATAATCTAAAGGACTCTTGAAATCAATGACTCAAGAAGATAACCTATTGATGAGATAGGTAGATGTCAAGATTGCCCCTCCTCAATAGGTTTTTTTAATATGAATTTGAAAAGGTAGAGCTTAGGTTACCTTAGGTAAATGGCAATTTTTCCAATCAGCCACGCCGTTTTGTGGTGAAGTATCAACAGATAAAAATTGGTGAATGATTCCTAATTTTTCAAAATAAAGTGACAAGGTTTGATTAAAATAATCCCTAGCATTATCAATTCTAATACCTTTAATATTTATCCCAAATTAATTTTGTTATCATGTTTACAAAAAAGAGGGAAAATATGGCTCACATCGGATTTTTGTTTATAAGGTACACTTAATCCAGTAGTGTTTAGTCATTGATAAAAGTTACGAATTCTTTAGCACCTGAAATATTAGATACCCTTGATGGCCCCTAATATTGGAATGAATTAAAACAAATGGTGACAAGGATTTAGTAACACTCAAAGGAAATGAAACACAATGATGTTTTGCAAGCTCACAAAGTCCACAATGTAAAAAACTATCATTAATATTTTTGAACAATGATGGAAACAACCTTTTAAAAGTTTAAAATGAAAGATGTCCTAAACGACGATGATGATTCCAAATATCATCTTTATTTGAATGAATAGAAATTAAAGATAGGGACAAAGAAACACTATAGCTCTTCTTATCTTTAAGTCAGTATAGCCTTCCTTTACCTTAGCTAGCCTAATCATTCTCCCTATAGCTTAGTCCTATAAAATGCACTAGTTGTTAGCAAAGATTACATAGTAGACTAAATCTTAGGTTAACTTATAAATTGATATTATGCTCATATTAATATTAGGAACATGCAATACACTTTTAAGAGTAAGAGTTGGTGATAAAATTATTGTTCACATCCTGCTACAGTAATTAAAAAACCATTTGCAATCTTAATTTTTTTTTATTGCTAGAATAAAGCTGATAAGAGTTGAAAAAAGTAGCATTATTCATTATATAATCTGTTGTATAAAGGTCTATGGCCCCAGTGTTGAAGTAATTACAGTTTAAGGCACTAAGGGCATAAGAATTAAAAGTAAAACTAATTTGAGTAAGAGAGCAGAAACTTGTAGGCTTCTCTAATGTGTTGAGAAAAAATTTCAACTTCTCAATCTCCTCATGGTTGAGTTCCCCTATATTGTTAGCAATTGTATGGTTGGTCTCCTCTGTAGTAGTAAGGTAAGCTTGACTTCTCTCTTAATTGTTATCGTATCTTCCTCTTTTGCCCATTCTTGGTGGTTTACTGTAGAGCTTCCAACAAATTTCTTTTATGTAGCCTTTCTTTTCTCAATAATGGCATTATGGATTCTCCTTGGTCCTAGACCCATCAGCCTTTCTAGAATTTGCAGTGGCCAAAGCTTTTCTTGAAACTTTCCTTCAGTAACTACGATTGTCGATCCCATATAGAGTTGGAGCCTTCAACATTACTATCCTCCTTCCTTCTTCTACCCTTATAATATAGAACACCTCATTTAAGGATGGCAAGGTGTCCTTCCCAAGGATTTTGACACCAACAAGGTCAAAATCAACATTTAGACCTGCATGCAAGAAATTCAAAAGTCCTTTTCCTTTCCATATATTGCATTAATATCATAGCATCATCACCACATTGCATCTTAAAATTCTAATAATAATATAATTCTAACCAGAATCCTTTCATAAGATTGAAGTAGTTTATGACAGATAAATTACCTTGATTTGTTGTTGAGAGTCTCATCCTTATCTCAAAAATAAGGCAATGTCTTTCACCTTAGAGCATGTTTGCATCACAACCTCCCATATTTTTTTTAGCTTTAGTCAGAAACTTATATGGTTTGCATACCTGTATAGTCATCAAGTTCCATAGCCATGAAATGATCATAGAGTCTTCTTTATTCCATGATGTGAATTTAGGATCTTCAAGACTTTGAGGAGGACTAAGTAGGTGATTAATCTTCCATTTGCCCTTTAAAAAAGTCTTAACGATTTAAGATCACTTCAGATAATTCCTCTCATTCAACCAATAGGTTATTTGTAAGTTTTGTAATTCTCCCCTGGTTTGAATACTTTATTTTTTTTAAGTTTATGGCTATTGTTTCAGGTATGGTTTCGAAAAAATTTTAACATGGTAAAAAACTACGAGGGATCGGGTGGTTCAAAAGATTAGAGGTTGGTGGAAAACTAGGTTGATCAAAATACAAAGTTGATAAAAATGAATAATAACCAAGAACCCTAATCGATTCTGATACCATAAAGAGAAAAATATTTTCTCTCAAACTTATATTATTCATAAGTAAGATATATATACAGCCTTAGAAGAAACTATTCTAGGAAAGTTTGACTAATGAATACAATCAAAATAAATGGTAAATAATCAGCCTAATTAAGACATAATTTGTTTCCCAAAAAATACCAAATTTGTACAGTTATATTTACACCCAATATAAATAGAAATTTTCACCAATATATACGCAAATCTCCAACACAAAACCAAATATTTGCTTTGAAATAAAAATAAGCTTAAAGAGTTTAAGTATAGGCTTAAAAGTTAACCAATTTTTTTTGTTTAAGTATTAAACACTTTGCTGGATTTAGAGCTGTCATTTTAGTTAGTCAATCCCATTATTGTTAAGTACTAAAATTGTTAATGATTGCATTTCAAGGCGGGCTCAAGTTATGAATGAGTCCAACGGTTTAATAAGGTGAATTCTTTATCTTTAATTTCATTAGTGTAATGAATTCAAAATTTAAATATGTTTATCGTATTGAAAAATTTAATTTTTCGCACTGCCCTAATATGTATGTATAACATGTTTATTGTAATATGATGAATATTTGCACATGCATGCACCTTAGAAAATTAACACACTTTCAATTGTGTACTTAACATAAAAAAGTGGTCAGTATCAACAAATATTTTTAATTCAAAAGTAGTAAAAATATTAAAACTAAAACTAACATTTCTTTTACTTTTTAATAAAATAGTACAAGCAGTTTGTTCATAAATAGACGGCTTATTTGTTTCTTTTATAACTATAGTTGATTCAAATTTTTTCATAAAAAATAAATAATTGTGTGATAAAATCGTAAATTTAATCAAAATTATAAGGAAGTTTAGAGTTTAAATTTTCTGAGATCTTAGAAATTAAAATTTTTACACCAGCCAATTGATTTTGGAATTCATTATAGGTGCACAAATAAATAAGATAGAAATTTTTCTCTAATATTTTTAAAATTTAATCTTCATAACAATACAAATATAAAAAAAGGATTATCTCTATGTTTATTAAAAATATCACTATGATTATATATATATATATATGAGTCAAAACAATAGAAAATGAAGGTTGATACATACATGAATATACTAATGTGGTATTATTAAATACTTCAAAAAAAATACATATAGTAAAATATAATTTTCAATCATCATTAATTATTATAGTGTCTTTCATTTTATCATTATAATAATATGTAATATAATCACTAAAACTTACATAAAATTTCACCATCATATGTGGCATTTTAACGAGTTTTTACTTCAAGTTTGAGATATCTACTATCAATTCTATAATTATTCAACACGGTTTTAGATTATTGTCGTCTAGAAGATGATGAAGTAATATATTTTATTACTTTTATAATTTTTTCAATATGAGAATTAACTATATTCAAACTATTTTGAACAATTAAATTAAGAATATGACAAAAATACCTCAAATGAAAAAAAAATACTTGAACCATTTCCAAGTGTTAATTGAATTAAAAACAAATTTATATCAGTAGTATTTTCACTTGCATTATTGTTAATAATTTGAAATTCTCTAAAAATATTTATTAAAAAATTAAAAATAACATTAGTTTTGTGTGGATTAGGAATAACTATTTAACTCGGATCTAAAAAACCCAAAAACCCTATTCGGGTTCGAAAAATTCAGGTTTTTTTTCTATATTCAAATCTGATCTTTTTTGAAAAATTCACATCTAGGTTTTTAAAGAAAAAGTCATAAATTAATTTTTAAAATTTTTAATTTTTAATATATATGAATCTAATAATTACTTTACAAAATAAATATCTCAAAAGTTTAAATTTAACTTAAAATTTAAAAAAAAACAAAAAATTTTAAACCTGGATTCAGCCCAGCTCAAAAAATTCAGGTAAAACTTAGATTTCGAGTTCATAGAAAAAAATTATAATTCAAATTTGGGTTAAACAAAACTCGAATTCGGATTTGAATTTTGCATCCCTAATATAGATGTTCCAATTCACGAAAAGTCATTTTTTTATTTTGTAAAAATCAATCATCATTAATATAATATAATGTAAAACAAATATACTCCAAACTATTAGCACCGGTGTAATAATTAGAAGTATCCGCAAATACTCCTTTAAATTGTGATATTTTATTAATTAATTTTTTTTAGTTTGATGATACGTAGTGAAAATGCCATTTTTAACAGTATTTCTTAGAACATGGCCCTAATTGGGTTGAACGTATTTTTTCATAAAATTTTCAAATCTTTCATCTTCGACAAATGAAAGAGGTTATTTACTAGTTGTAATATATCTAATCAATCTAATACGCATGCGTTATTGATTATAGTGAAAATTTTAAAAAAAAAATTCTCTAGAGTTATTTGGGTAAGTTCAATTTGAGTTGACTCTTTTGGATTATGTTTCTGTAAATATATCTTGGTGTGTCAATTCAAATGGCATGTGTCGTAAGTCATTTTAGCATCTAAAACTTTACCAAAAAACTTAAAGATAAATTTTTCTTCAATTTTTTTTAGAATATGATTCTCTAGCATGAAATAATTTTAAACAACAGATGTTCAACCCCCTTTTTTTTATTTTTTTAATATTTTTAATATTTTTAATTGTAGAAGCAGATTAACTACTAAAAACTTATAATGATGGTAAAGAATTTCTTTAAATTTATTTAGAGTATTGAAATTGAAACTTATTATTGTATGAATAATAAAAATGTGATTGTGTTGAGAATTTATAATTTGATAAATAAAAATTAAAAAATAAATAAATAATTAATTATAATTTTAAAGAAAATCAAAATAATTTAAAAGAGATTTATGAAAAATTGTAATATACTTAGAAAAACTAAATTATTGATATGATATTATAACTTATGATTTGTACAATTCAACATCAAATAGTTTAAAAATTTTTAATATTAAAAAATACATGACCGTATCTATTTTTAATATACAATCACTATGTTGCCAGTGCATCTTTTACTAAATATAGTAAAAGAAATTAATAAAATAGGAATTATTTTATGACACAGTAATAATGGTGTTGGGTTAAGGTTATCCAAGCCGGGAATAACAGAATATTGAGCATAAGAAAAACCCATACAAGAGCGTAACAAACAGAACCAGAGCCAAACTTCGTACACAATTCAGTTCACGGGTAGCTTTCGGTCTCCTTTGGGCATTTTTGTGCGCCAAGTGTTCTTCATCGAACACACTGTACTATATCTCACCTAGCAAATCCCTTTCTTGCAGCAAAGCTTAAACATTTCCATTACCATTATAGGTACTAATTTTAGCTCATTCTTTGGCAGATCAAACTTGGTTTTTTTTTTTTTGATATTTTGTTTTGCACATTTGCTTTATATTGTCTTAACCGTGTTTTCTTATAAACGTTTGGAAATGATTGCTGGCTTGTGTTACTTTTCTTGATTTCTGTTAAATGTTTGTGATTTTGATTTCTTTGATCACGCATTGTAATGGGTAGTGTTTAAATGAAGATTTTTCGTTTAGTTTTGTAATGGGTATTTGTAGTTGGTGTTAATGTAGCTGATTGATCAATATCCATTGATTTTCTTAAATTGTTAGTACTTTCAGTTTTGTGTTTTAAGGGTTTAGTTTTTGAGTTTCGTGTTGTTCAAATCCTGGAAGTGAGTGGTTCTTGCTTTGAAGATCTTACTTTCCTCTTTTGTGCCCAAACTTTTAGCTTTATTTGTATCTGGTTAGTTCATGAAGTCACCAATAGCGTGGATTAATTGTATGAATATTTAGTGTAGTACATTTATAATTTTGATCCTTTTAGGGTTTTTGTCAGAGTTTAGCTATATTATATGGAGCAAGCTGACAAGCTCTATTCTTGTTTTTTTCTTTGGAGAATGTTGGTTACCTGTACCCTTTTCTCGTTCTTTTTGCTTTTACTGTTAGTTTCAGCCAGTTTGTGTTTACACTTCCTTGATTGTGTTAATAGGACCTTTCTTTATGCTGTTACTATTATTACATTTTAAAAAGTTCTCCTCTTGCCAGATTTGCACATTCTTGGTCGGCTTTTTCCTTTTCTTCATGGAATTCATAACTTTCTTTTGCATGTAGGGGCTAAACTAAGTTTCTCAGCTTGAGAGAGTCTTGTTTGTATATTTCAACATGGTTTAAATGGTATACTGCACGTGAAAGTTGCATCTATTGACAAACCATCCTCAAGTTAAGATATTTTATTTGAGAGGGAGCCAATGCATAGTAGCAGTAGGGTTGTTCCTAAGTGGAGCACATTCTGGTTGTTGCTTTAATGATTCACATTTTATTGGATGCTTGATATGCTAAAATCTGTTGGCTGCCTTTGGGATGTCTCTTTGTTCTGCACTGAGTATTTGTATAACTGGGACTACATTTTAGTTCTCTTCTTATTTATGAGATATAGATGATTTGTCTGGTTGGTGTTAGTGCATTTTTGCTGCAACCACAGAAAAAAGAAAAAAATAAGTATGAGAGGGTTGATATATTGATATTATTGTGTTGATATCTGGTAGAATGGCCTTAAATGCGGCCAGTACTCCAAGTGCACAAGTGGTTGGCAATGCTTTTGTTGAGCAGTATTATCATATTCTTCACAATTCTCCCAAGTTGGTTTATAGATTTTATCAGGATTCAAGTATACTAAGCCGACCAGATTCCAGTGGTGTGATGACATCAGTGACAACCATGGAAGTAAGTTTATTGTTAAAGCCTTTTTATTCTATTGTTTGATTGTCTGATCACTGTAATTTCTGTTAATTCATTTGAGGGGTTGTCTAAGCAGTGTACTCATGTTGATTTTATGTCATAACCTCATGAACTAATCCATACGAAGGATAATTTAAAACTATACGATTGGTTTTTTAGGTCAAAATGTCAGATATGCTGTATGTAAAAATTTCTTCTGCTTAAAACATGAATCGGTCCTAACTGTCCACACATGTCAAATGCTATAGGATGCGAATTCTTTCATTTTATTTTTATAGGAGTTAACTTATTTTTGCACCTTCCAACTTTTTGGTTCATTTAGTTACCTTCTCCATCCGGTCAAATCTCTTTGTTTGAAAATAAGCTGGTTAGCAGTTTTCCATGAGGTTCCATTTACAAAATATAATTAGACATTTTAATTCAAATTGTTGTCAACATTACCTAGTGCAAAGAAATTACTGCATTGTCTTTCTTGGAGCAGGGTATCAATCAGAAGATTCTTTCCTTGGATTATAAGAACTATAAGGCAGAGATAGAAACTGCAGACGCTCAGCACTCTTATAAGGAAGGAGTTACTGTGTTAGTAACTGGATGCTTAACAGGCAAAGATAACTTGAGAAGGAAATTTGCACAATCTTTCTTTCTTGCTCCACAAGACAATGGCTATTTTGTTTTGAATGACGTGTTTAGATATGTAGAAGATGGTGAAGTATTAGAGAAATGTCCTATTAACAGCGGTGATGATGCCCGAGCAGCCCCTTCAATCCCAGATTCAGGTACTCTTTTTATAGAGGGAGCGTGTTCTGTTTTCATTTCTTTGCTAAGAATCTACTCAATTATTTTGTTCTCTGTTTTCAGAGCTCATGCATCTTCCTGATCCCCTTGCACCAGACCCTGCAAGTTCTCGTATAGAAGAGGATCAAAATATTTCTGAGAGAGTCTTTGTACCATTAGACCATGAAAGACATTTAGTGAATGAAAAGGAGGCTGTTGCCAAATCCCAGTCTCATGCAGTTGAAAATGACGCTTCTGCGATGGTTGAATCAGCTTCTTCTCCAGCTCAGGAGGATGCTCTTAAGAAATCTTATGCATCAATTGTTAGTGTACAGACAAAGATCTTTCTTTCATGGGCAATTTGTACTGGAATACTTACTGATATTTTTCTTTTTCCTTTTTGGGGCTAGGTGAAAGTCACAAAAGGGGGTTCAGGCCCAACTAAAGTTTATGTGCCTACTAATACTGTGAAAGTGACGGCTGAGAAAACTGAGAATCAGCCAATTAAGTCAGTGAAACCTGCTTCATCTGGGACATCTGCTCCCGTTAGTACCAATGCACCTGAGATTAGTGATGTTCATGAGGAAGGTATATACTCCCTTGTCCTTATTGCATGTGTGTGCATCATATTGAAGATTGTATTCTTCCTTAAGAATTATGCTCATCTACCTTTACATGAATTCAAGGCATTGTGCATCTTTGCTTGTATTAAATTGAAAATCATATTTGTAAAAGGACTGTAAGCCTTGGGCATTGGCTCAAATAAATAAAGAGTTGAGGCAGGAATAACATAAATTAGGTCCAAATCTTGAAAGGCTAAAAAGAAGGCATTGGATTGGGACTGTTAGAATCATTGTGTTCGCCTCATGAGACCACACACTAGAGCTCTTGCTTATTTCTCTTTTTCTGGGTTGTTCCCTAGTTGTACACTAGTATACTAACTTTGTTGTACTTACAGTTGAAAGCCATTCCATTTATATTCGGAATTTGCCTGTCAACATTACAGAAGCTGCACTCGAGCTGGAGTTCAAGAAATTTGGACCAATCAAGCAAGGAGGTATTCAAGTTAGACATAATAAGGTCGGTATCAGATACCCCGCATGGTTAAAGATTTCTATTTTTCATGAATTTCTACCTTGAAATAAATTTTATTGCTCTTTTCATGCCATGTTTGGTCCACTGGAAACAGGGATACTGTTTTGGTTTTGTGGAATTTCAGTCTTTGAGCTCTATGGATAATGCCATTCAGGTTTGTCGCCTGACAACTAATTTCTATTTTTCAATGATATCCAGCTTGCACTCTCAGAGTCTTAGTGAGTTTCTATATTTTGTGCGTGCTTTGTACACTTGTATACCATTATAGGGCGTATCATATGGAAATTCTTTGATATGAAATGCAATAGCAAAAAACCCATCAAAATTGTCCAGATGTGTTGGACCAGGCTTGGCCTAGTTATGACAATGAGAGCCCCTTGGATAAATACTCCATAAATATGCATTTGCGCATGAATGCAGCCTGACCAAGGACTTGAACCCTTAGTTTAGGCAATTGCAGAATTTTTAAGATTTTAGAAGAATGTCGTGGTTCAATTTATGAGTACCGGTATTTTATAGGTACCTATCTGGTCCCTGTATGGCATGGGGTAGGCTTAGTTGCATTTGAATTTCTTAGAATAAAAATAAATGAAACAGAAAAGGATGGTTGGAATATATTCATGGTAGCACTGGCACATGGTTTTAATAGTTGATAAATTAAAAGTGATCAGTCCATTTATATTCTGAAAGTACTAATGAGCATCTTTATTTCATCTAAAGATCAGTACACCATATAGTGACTGTATTTGTACAGAGATCATGCTCTTCCAACTTGGTTGCCTAGAATCTGTAACTAGTCCAAGTAGATTGGGCTCAACCTCTCTGAGATCCATTTTGCAAAGATCTTTCTTGGTTTCATCACGCAATTAGACCAAGTTCCACAGGGCCCTGTTATTTGGGTGCAGATTGTTTTAGTTTACTTGGTTTGTGGCGGTGCTTGATAAATAAAAGTTTTTTTGTTGATACAAGGATTTTCCACTCATCTGCTTATGTATTTTCATTTATCTTCTTATTGTTACTGCCTTAACTAAGTGACAGGTCCTGTTACAGTTGTTATTTAGGCTTAGCTGATACATAACCAAACTGCTATTCTAATAAATGCCATCCCTTTAAGTGAATTCTGTATGGACAGAACACTTTTCAAGCAAATAATTTACTCCTAAGAAATTTTTTTTCTCATCTGTTTTTCTCATGGAAGTCCAACATTTCAGGCTTCTCTGGTCACTATTGGAGGGCAAGAAGCTTTTGTTGAGAAAAAGAAGAAAACTCGAGGTAAATGAAAAATGTATTGAACTATCAGGTGCTGTCCCCCAAGTGAAATGATAAACAACTTTGTTTAAAACTCATTTTAGAGGAGATACATTGTTAATTGACTTTTAACTGTTAATGAGTTGGCATCAATTAGGAAGAAAAAATTGGTATCTGATTAAGTTTTGCATGGGGCCGTTTCTTGCAGTTGGTAGCGGAAGAGGTAGGTTTCCATCTGAAAGGGAAAGGTTTAGGAATGACAATTTCAGGGGACGAGGGGGTTATGGCAGAGGCTGGGGCTTTGGAAGAAACAAGTACGGAACCCGAGTTGAATTCCATGTTCGAGGTAGGGGTTTGGCTGGGCAAGGTGAAGGTTATCGGCAAGGGAGAGGAAGAGGTGGTCGTTCAGGTGGACCGAAATAGACAGCTGCTGTTTCTGCATGAAACTCTGAACAATAAATTTTTGGTGGCAATTCTTTTGACATCAGTGCTCAGCACTAGAGAGAACTCTAGGGTAGTTATTTAATCCTTATAAAACTTTTACAACAACCAGACTCTGGCTTGTAGTGATATTAAGATGACAAGGCATTTTGATTTAAGTTTCTCAAATAGGTTTTCTTATGCAGGGCTCCTTTTCCCCAGAGGGTATCATGTAATTTTTTATGCATGAAAGGGAAGCTGCCTATTTGTAGTTGTTGGTAGCTCTAATGGAATGATTCAGATGACTTTCACATTTCAATAGATGAAGGTATTAGTTTCTTGCACCTGCTCCAATGGACATGATTTGATTGATTGGCTAGAATTCTCATGGATTCATTACTGTCCAAATCAGTTTCGAATTTTGTGTTAATCATTTCAGGTTACAAGTTAAATGTTTAATTTGTGTTACACGAAGTTTTCAAAATTTTATTTTTTCGGTGAGTAGGGAAAATTAGGTTGAGTTTTAAAAGACAAATTATAACATAAAATTTAAGTTTAAATAAAAAATAAATTAATATTTAAGTTAAATTATAAAAAAAATATTATTATTCTATGTCAATAATGAATTAATTAAAATAATATTTTTTAGAAACATTAATATAATCTTATTTTAAAAAAATAGTTTGACGTTCTTTTTATATTTTTGAAGTAATTTTATAATTGATGCTATGCTAAATTTTTTTAATTTTCTATTTGTGTTTAATGAGTTTGTCAAAAAGTTATCTTTTATTATATTGCAAAATTTTATCTTCATAATATACATAGCTAAAAATGAATGTCCACTAATTATCGTAAATATGTAAAGAGTAAGACAAAAAATAATTGTTTTGTAGACAAAAAGGATTTGACGCTTTTGACGTTTAATAATTGTGAATTTATTTATATATATTAGATTATAAATTTTTTTTAAAATAAGAAAATTTGTATAAATGAGACTATTTATAAATATAAAAATATTTTTTTATTAAGATAAGATCATAGTATGAGGCAAATGTAAAAAGAGAGACCACTTGTAAATTAAAAAATTATTTTTTATTAGAGAAAGATATTAAAATAAAAAAGGTAAGATATTATTTAAATATTAAATAATGTATTAAAAAATAAAATTTTAATATTAATAGAGATTTTTTTTTTAAATTAACTAATTAAGTATAAAAATTTTGAAAAAATTTTGAAAGCTAAAGGTTCTATCAGGACTCTAAATCCACTACAATTTTGCCACTGTTTCAAAAGAAAAATTCAAATTAAAAACCTCTCCAATGAAAAAAAAAAATTATTGTAAGTGCTTTATTATTGGATTGCTACCACAAATGTGTCTTTAAGGTAAAATGATAATAATATTATAATTATTAATATAACATATTATATTTTCACAAAAAATTTATAAGATAATCTTAACCTAATGGAATATTCTTAGAAACACTTTTATTAATTATTTTTCATTTCATTGATCCATTTCTTTAATCACATTTTTAATTCACTTGTTTAAAAAAAAAAAAAAAAACTTTACCTAGTGTCAACTCTCAACAATCTCAAATCTCGACACGTGTCTCTCTGCTTAACAACTTGCTTAGAATCTGACGGATCATAATCCAATTATTTTATAATTTTTATCCACTTGCTATTTTTTTTTTCCCTTCTTAATTTTATATCCACTTGCTAAAAAATTAAATTATAAATTTGAGATGATAATCTTCTCATTAATTAAATAATTCAATTTGGTCAAATATGCAAACGTCTTTGATTCTAAATGTTTTTATTTGATTAAGACAACCTAAGACTCCTAAAAATTCTTTTCCAGAGTCAAGACTAACTTTAATTGGGTATTAATACTGTCATCTCCCTTCGGTTTGGTGTAAATTACATTTTAATAACAATTTTAATTTTAATAACACTATTACCTTCTTTATTTAATTAAAAACACGAAAATATTCTATTTTTTTTGAGTAAAATAATTTTATCTTTTTAATTATAAAAAAGAATAATAATATAATTAAAATTAAAATCATTATTAAAGTGTAATTTATACCCCTTTTAAAGGGGTGACAATGTTTTTTTTTTTAAAGATTACAATATATATTTTTTTTACGCACCATCTAATAAGAGGAGAGATTCGAACCCAAACGAAAATATAAAATTTGAAAGAGTTCAATCAACTAAGTTAAGCCTTCAAACTCCAAAGGGGTGACAATATTAATATCCCAACTTTAGTTATTCATTATACCATTTAAATTTGTTGTAATTATTTAATAATTTTTTAAATATTTTTTAAATTCTTATATAAAACTAATTTTATAAAAAGAAAATTGTTAAGTAATTTGTTATTCTTTCAAGTTTTATAAAGCAAAATCACTGTATTTCTTAAATTAAAGTAATTTTTCTTTTCTAATTTTCTTTCACGTCAACGCTTTTTCTAAAATATTAAAAACAATTATTCACTTTGCCATAATCAATTGTTTAGATAACATAATCAATAATTGTAAATGAACATTCAGTCTGAATATTAACACTATTGCTCCTTAAGATTAGCATAAATTATAGTTTAATAGTAGCTTTCATTTTCATTACACAATCACTCTCTTTATTTAATTAAAAGGACGGAAATTTTTTATTTTTTAAGAATATTTTAATTATTTATGTGATAAAATTATAAGGTTATTTTTATTTTTTAATTAAGTGAAGGGTCACAGTGTAATTTTATCCAACCTTGGGGGTAACAGTGTTAATCCCTTCATTCAATCAAAGAAAAGGAAGCAACAAATTCTGACAGGACACGTGCGTACGACAGTCTCAGTGACATCATCCACTTTTTTTCTAAAAGAATGAAGCTGTCCGACACGTCGCTTTCCTGCAACTTGCGTTCGCCTTTCTTTGCTGAGCTGTTCTCTGCTGCTGATCTTTTGACACGTAAACGACTTTACAGGCGAGTTACACGTGGCGCAAACCCAGGTCAGTCGCTCGAACCAATTGAGCGGTTTAAGAAATTTGCAACTTGGCCCTCTTGGTCTCTGCGCCGTGATCTTCACTTGATCTTCTGCGTGTTTTACGGAGATTCTTGTGTACTATTTTTCGCACTTTATGTGAGATATAGACTCGTAGCACTAGCACTTTTTGATGCGTTATAGGCCGTTGATGTAACCGAATATTCTTTTTTTTTTTGTGGGGACTCTACTTGAAGCACTTTGTGATTGAGTTTGGGATGATGATCGTGATGATATCCCGAGCTGGAATTAACAAAATTATATTTTAAAAAAAATCATATAATTTTTAAGAGTAGGTATTAAAAGAATAATTCAGATGTTATTTCTAATTTAATATATAGATGAATTTATAAATTCTAAATATTTTTTAAAAAAATAAAAATTATTATCAAACACGCATTCAATCTTAAAAACATCATCTAAAATTCAATATTATTTTCAATCATCATATTTAATAATAATATAAAAACCTTAAAAAGAATATGGAAAATATTTTAGTAATTGTTGTTTTTGTTAGATTGTTCCTATTGTTATGACATTCATAACGCAGTAGAATAGAAAGAAAAAAAAAATTTATTTATATTTTCATTAGATAAAACACTTTTATCTAAGAATCTTATGAATATATGATTTTGATGTTACAGTAAATAAAATTTAATAAAACATACCTTGAATCCACGTAGAGTTTTCTTCCATTAAAAGATTTCAAATCAAACCTCTTGTTTTTACAGTGAGGGGAAGAGTAGACTTCTTTCTTTTGTTTTTCTTCTCTCAAAAGAAAAATACGTATCTTGTTTTTCATATATAGCTTTTTGGTTTTATTTAGACTAGTCTTCTTATTTAAAAAATAATCATTTAATTTATAACATTTACTAATTAAATTATTATCTCTTAAAAAGAGACCTAATTCATGTAAACTATATAGAGTCCTACTCTTTGTAGTTAATGTATAATACCCAACATTTAAGCATTATTAGTCTTTTAATAAAACAAAAACACTAAAATAAAATTAAAATATTTTTGATAATTTCAAAAAATTATCCTTAAGATTTTATTTATTTAATTTCTTAAATTAAATATTTAATTATATTTGGATAAGATCTTATCTATATTAATTAATTCTTAATTAATTAATTTTTAATTAATTAATTTTATTCAAAACTATAAAATATACGTATTTGAAAACTATTTTTTGGACACAAACAATTTGTGTAATAACAAAATCCTTTTATTTGTTCACTGTAATAAAGAAGAGGTGATATTAGGGACTTATGGACTTACAATTTTAAGCTCCAATAAAATTTAAATAATTAATTAAACTCTTTAATTAATTAATTAATTTATTAATTTCAATGTTATTCCACTAAAAATCTGAAATTGCACTCTTGAAATTGTAGATATAATTTACTCAGAAAACTTAGAGCAGTCCATTGATTTAATCACTACATGCAATTTAACCCTCCATAGATGATTCATAATTAGAGCTAGGTTAATTACCGTTTTACCCCTCTAATTATTTCTTTATCCTTAAGTACCATTAATTCACCAGTGAACAGTTAATTTATAACATTATTACAAATTGAGCGCTCTAACCGTTCAATTCTAGAATTAACTCTTAAGAGAACCTTCTTTCTAACTTCCATTATGAATAAATGGATTCCATATCTGTAAATCATATCCCCAACTATTTATCTTACAATACCACCAAAATATAAGTTTTTAGTCTATTCTTCAAACAAATCGTAACGAGTATTTCAAATGACATAATGACACAAACAGGAGTTTATGATCACTTAGGATTAAGGTTAATTAACATATGATCATCGGTTGACGTTATTTGAATTCTTAATTAACAACGGTATTTTACATAAGAATTCAAACTACGTCTAGTCCAGTCCTATATAATCATATTATATATAGTGTCTCCACCATAATGTCACTACATTAGTGATCCAGATAAGATTATTACATTATAAATATTTGTAAATCGCACTAATAATATTTAATTAGAGATCCTAAATTCTAATTAATTTATTACGGACTTTTTTTGTTTATTATTCATAACTTTAATCCTCTTGTATATAACAATTATATACTAAAGTTATGATTACATAAATAAACAAGGAATTTTTAGATATTTATGTCATAAAATTATGAACACTCATAAAGTACAAAATTATAATTTTATTAATTTTATAAAAACAGTACAAGTACATACTTTTAGAACATTATCCCTACCAATTTTAGCTATTATTCACGCATATTCTCACGAAGAATAATTATGAACTGATATAAATATATATATATATATTTATATAAAGCAATTGCTAACCACCCCGAGTACACATTTTGAACAAATCTTATTCACCTACAGTTGATAATTAGCCTTATTCGGTGGAGCAATTTTTGACTACCATTAAGGTATTATTGTTGCTATTGCGTAAAATAACCCCGTCGCCATCCTGTACAAGTCTACTCAAGCAAGTTGCCAGTGCTCTAACAGCCCCAATTTTTATAGATTAAATTGGCGACCCAATTTTAAAATGTTATTTACTTTATTGGCAGACAATTATGAATTTAAAATAGTTATTTGTTTCAAATCGATAAAGGTTGTTACATATAATGCAGCGATGAATTTTGTATTATCTATTTTGTGTAAACGTAATTTTTGTTCATTTTGTTTAAGAGTCATTTTAATTATTATTTCAGCTGTGTTTTGATGTTATAATAATAATTTTAATAATGATATTACACCTGCAGAAAAAAAAAACACACACACGCACACAGGGAAGGAAGATTTGATGTTACCGATAGTAACGCACATTAACAACCATGCAGGTGCAGTGTATTAAACTCAAAAACGCCAACGTTCCTTCAGACAACAAAACCTTTAGCGAGTCGAAGAGACGACAGACCAATAAAAAACGACAAAAAATCAAAGTCTACCTCACACGAACTCCAACCACGTCTCTCCACGTGTCCCCGACGCTCTTAACAAAAAAAATTGCAAAGTGACCCGCCCAAAGAAAAAAGCTTCAAAAAGGCTCGAGATTTTCAACACCGACGTGGCATATCCTGGAGCCGCCACGTACTCATTTGTGCAACACGTTTGTTATCTGAGCTCAATCCACACAGACGATCTAATCTAATCTAAAGGAGATGGAGACGCTTGTTTGGCGTCGCCTAGGAAAGTGGTTTTTGACAACACGTTTCTTTTGGCATAACGGGGCTCTTCATGGCCTCCACGTGTCACATCCTTTTTGCATGAGGGTCATTTACGGTATTTCAGTAAGGGGTGATGTTAAGTTTAATCAGTTCTCAATTTTTGCATTCTGTCTGTCTGTATGTCTGTCTTCCTCTCATTTTCTTATGTTTCTTTTTATTTTCTAATTTCTTTGTGCCTCTGTTTGTTTTGTTTTTGTGAAGAAAAAATTGATATAAAATGTGTAGTGGAACGTATTTACAGTGGAAAAAGAAATGGAACTTTTGAGCTATTTTGTGTTTTGTTCTTCTTCTCCGAATGTGAATGATTTGATTTCAAGATTTGCTCTCCTTTACGTAGCATTTTGTGTTAGAATTCTACTTTCTAATCAATTTTTTTCATCTGGGTATCTCTAAGTTTGGTCAATACTTTTATTGTATTATTTCACTTTTAATGGCAAAAGCTGAGGAAACTGGAAGGACGATAGAAGCAACTCAACAACATAATAATATTACCATGCAAGTGGAAGATTTTCCTAGAGATCTCTTGAAGAGGTTCATGAATGGGAACCATTTTGCTCATAGGTTTAATCAAGAACAAAAAAGTGAACAAACAGAAGAAGAGATTGAACTGAGCTTGGGGCTATCTTTGAACGGTCGTTTTGGGGTGGACCCAAGAAGAGCCAAGAGACTCGCAAGATCATCTTCAATTCCAGACTTTATCAACCCATTTGCTATGGCATGTGATAACAATGACCCCTCTTTTGCGGTGCCTATGGCTTGTGCTAATCTTACAAGGACATGTTCTCTACCTACAAAAACTGAAGAGGACTGGAGGAAGAGGAAGGAGTTGCAGACACTAAGGAGAATGGAAGCAAAGAGGAAGAGATCAGAGAAGCAAAAGAATTTGAAGATTGCTAGGGACAGGAATAGGGTGTTTGGGGAAGAGAATAGTGGAGAAGATGAGAAGAGAGAGGAAAGTTTTAATGGGGTTAATCAGGTGGAAAATTGTATGCCTTCTGTTGTGCAAAGTTGGGTTAATTGTGGTAAAGGAACTGGTGGCATTGTACTTAAAGGTGGTGCCGCTGCTATGGAAGGAGGGTTAGCATCAGCTTCATCAGTAGTAGCAGCATCACAGGGCTCAAATGGATCACCCCAAGGGACTGGTTCCTCTGGGATTTCAGAACTTGAAAGTCTACCAACTCAAGGTAATAACTGGTTTTTCTTTCTTCCATTTTTTTAGTTTTCTTTAGTCTGATTTTGATCTGGGATTGTGCTTTTGTTAGTTTGGTTGATAGGAATGGCAGGGCAGATTAATTTATTCTTAACTTTATCTTGATTGAAGTTGCTTTTAGGGGTTTGGATTTGATGCTCTTATCTTTGTTGTGGGATCTTAATATTAGTTGGTTCGAAATTTACTCTCTCCTTTTTGTTTTTGCTTTTTTTTATTTATAATTTTCATCAGAAAAAGTTTAGAAAGTGAAAAAATATAAACTTGTTATGTTAGGTAGTTCTCAACTATTATTCAATTGATTGCGTTCAGTTTCCCTCTCTCTATTTGTGTAACCAGCGCACTCTGGAATTTAGTTTTAATTAATGGGTTTATTTAGATCTGCAACCGTTTTCTATGTGAAGTCCAGTATTCGCTCTATGATATATGATTAGACCTGTGGAAAAAAAAAACATATTGAATAGATCAAAGAGCTCTGTAATTTTATTTTTTTGCTTGATATGAATTGAAAACTATCCCTTCCAATGTGATTTGTTATAGTTATTTTTTATTTCAATTTCAGCTTTTCAAATGTGGAATCTATGTTATAGTTAAGGTTTCTCTGGTCACTTAAAATACTCAAGGAGAGCTCCTCTGCTATCGGGATGAAGTATATTCATTTAATGCTGAACTTAATGCTAGATTATTTTTGAGGATATATCTCTTCAGATTGGAGGGTGATTGATGCTGATGTAACCAATTTGAGGGCAAATTACACAAAGGATGCAAGTACTGAAGTCAATATTTACTTGTGTGGAGCACTGATCCGGATTAGCGATGTTAGAACTTCTCTTCATTGAAGAGAAGTTTCTCGTAGATTCTCTTTAGTGAAGAGAAATTAACTTCTTGATGAATATAAATTGGCTTCTCCTTGTTTGAAGAGAAATCTGTTTCACCTCATTGAAGAGAGGTCAAGAGAACTTGTCTTCATGGTTTAAGATAAAACCCACAAAACATAATTTGATAAACAAATTATCCATAACATCTGCTGAGCAACATCATTAATAGTGAACAAGGGACATGTGTTGATGAAAGTTGCACCCCTAGCACGCAGAAAAGCAGGGTCAGGTCTACAGTGGACTTCAATTTTGATGCATAAGTTTTTAAGCAGAGTCTTCTTGTAGATTGAGAAGAATTATAACTTGCAATTTGGTGTTGGTGAATAACCCATTGATATAGAGTCATAGGAATTTATAACCATTAATACCATTCTCTATGGAAATTTCAGGGTAGCTTCCTTCCAATTGGCTAAAATGATATTCACTGTCAACTGCTGTCTTTTGCATCTAGTAGTCAGGCCGTACCGAAAGGAATAAGGTTACACAGGGTATGCGTAACTGTTTTTCCCATCTTATAATAACTATTTGGCCACCAGGATAGTCTCTAGCTGATGAAATAAACAGAAAAGCATGGAAGGCCTCTTTTGATACACTATAGCTTTTTAAGTAAATGTGTCTTGCGGACTCTCGATCGTGCTTAAATCACTCTTCACTGGCAAAAGAAAGGAAAGAGAGGGCTAGGGGTGGGGAGAAGGAAATAGAACAATGAAGTACAGACTTTTTAATTCTCAATATGGATTTGCTATGAAATCAGTGTTTTGCACAATAATAGGCATTTCCTATTCTGCTCTAACTGGCTCAATTGTCGAAATTAAAGGAGTTCCCCCCCCTAAAGAATCCATCATTGCGACAACTTGATGATGTGAGTTCAGCATTTAGATTAAGGCACATGAACATCTTGATATGTTCTATGTTCTAATAAGTCTAAATGCGGCTCTATACCCGAGTCAACAGCAGGCACCACCTCAGGGTGACCTGTCTGCTGCATGGAGCCAAAATGAACGTACTGGAGGAAGATCCATGGACTCACTGTTGATCCATGGTACGATTCTCCAGTTACATTCTTACTGTTCCCTTTTCTCTAACAAACTTATATGGTGGAGAAAAAGCAAGGTGAACCATATTATTCAATTGCTAATATTACTAATGACAGCTATGGAAAATATCATCCACTGATGCCTCCTTGAGTCAGCAAAGTCTAGTGAGCTTGTATATCTCAATTGCTGGGTATGGGAACTCCAGTTTATAGTATAATCTTTTAACCAGCAATCATTACCAAAAGAGGATGGAGATAACAGATGGGAATGCAACCTGTACTCCAGAAAAATGTTCCCATAGGGTGGCAGTCTATGATACTGGAATTAAAGTACCAATATAATACTGAAAATAATTTAAATCGTTGGATCAAATCAGGGAATTAAGCGGCGATGATGTTGAACTATTAATCTAATGGATATAAATAATTTCACTATCAATACCCTTAAAACCTTCCCAGCATTATAGAATAATCCCTCCACAGGTTACCAGACTGCGTTAATTTTCCTTTCATCTTGATTTAACTCACGAAAGAACAGCAGAATTTTGTTATTTCTTTTCCAAAAAGATAAATGTAAAATGGTTTTTGCTACTATAGGACATCCTATAGCAGCAGGAATGTCAAAGAATAAAATAACTTCCATCATAAGAGTAAATCCTGCATCATTTTGTGATGTATTAGAACAAAAATAAAACAAAAGAGCATATAAGATTATCAACTCAAATCTAAATCTAGAATTAATTATCTAATTATTGACTGAACCATAGATGTCAAACTAGTTTAGAGATTTTCTAACCTTTGTAAGATTCCTAATTGAACTAGTGGTCATACTTCTGAATATGGAGGATGTGTTGGATGAAGCTTTTACATTTTTAGAAGATCATTGTTGCTTTGATTTGCTTGCTTGAACCGTCTTCAATATAATGAAGCCTGGGGAAGACAAAGATAGGATTTGCTTTCCAGATGGGATTTGTGGCAAAATTCTGATAACGGGTGTCCACTGTATCATGTTTGATTCCCTTTTAGCTTCAGCTACCTGTTGGGAGTATCTAACACTGCTACAAATGTTAATTATATTCTGATGTATTCTTATTACCTGTGGTTGTTCACTAACTTAGTTTCATGCCATTGCCAAATTGGCATGTCTGTTTCCTGATTGGTTGTATCAAGTCTCATAATCTATATTGGTGGGTGTTCTATGGCGATTATGTAATCTGAAGCCCTGATCTATTTTGATTCCATTGCAGAATTGAACAAAGGCAGTGAAGCTATAAGCCCTTCCAGTGTTCAGTCAATATCTAAGAATGAGCACAAACTCCCAAGCAATCCTGAAGCTGCAACTGCAGAAAAATCAGGCAAGTCCCTAGCCGTGGGGAATGAATCTAGCAAGACCGCAGGTGCTGAAAAGGGAGCAAAGGAAGTGATGAGAAATGTGCTGGAAGACATGCCTTGTGTGTCCACAACAGGAGATGGCCCGAATGGAAAAAGAATTGAAGGCTTTCTTTACAGATATAGGAAGGGTGAGGAGGTGAGGATAGTATGTGTTTGCCATGGGAGATTTCTGACTCCAGCTGAGTTTGTCAAGCATGCTGGAGGCGGCGATGTGGCGTATCCTCTAAAGCATATCGTTGTGAACCCTTATCCCCTTTTGTAGTGGTAACATGTCCATGCCATACGGTGAGGTGATGGAAAAAACAATCAACATGGTTAATGAAGCTTTTCCTTTTTAAAATGTTTAAATATCACTTCATTCGCCAGACTAGGCACTTGTATTGTGTTCAATACATGAAAGCTCTTGTTGGAAAGATGACAATTACAGTTCAACAGAATTAAATGTGTCTTGATCTGTTAGATTCAGTCTTTTTCTTTTCTCATCTGCACCGTAAGTTGTTCGGTCCAACCCGGCAAAAAGATACCTTTCCACCAAAAGATCTAATTACGGACTTAACTCGACCTATTGAAAGATTTCGTGAAAAGGCCAATTGAAATGCTGATTATCGTCGTCTTTTTGGGGCTTTGAGGACCCCCGCATAACTCTTTAATTCAAGAAACGGATTACTCTAAAGCTCACGGTTGAAAGAGCATGCGAGAACTAGCGACATTTAAGTAGAAACGATGCTGCTGGCTAATTATTTAAAAGATGGCTTTTCAGAAATTGTTTAACTTTGTATCATTTATTGGTTTTGTAATGAAAAGCATAGGGTTTTGTCACTTCTCCAATTACTTTGTCGAGAAGAGTCAAGATCTGAGAACGAAGGAATTGAGTACCGAAATCGAGTTAGTGGAAATTATATCGGATACGTTACTTAACAAGCGAAAATCCTTCCATCATTTTGTTTGACTGGGGAGAGTTTGTCTTGTTTATTATGATTGATCTGTAGTTCAAGGCACTCTTCCTAGTCCAAGTTTGAGATGAAATAAGAGAACAAAGAAAAAGTGAAACCAAGTCATTTATGATAAATGTTCCGTCGCGTGTGAGAAATACAAACCATGCAGCATTTCTTCACAAGACAACCCTCAGGCAGTTGTAGGAAAGGGGTAATTTGAAGCTCATAATTCTATAGTACTTGGAATTCTATCTTCATATCAAATTTCCAGAAAACTATTGTTTTCAAATCTTCACGTATCAGACGTGGTTTGAACTGGTAATGTGCAGAAAATATCCCAACTTCATCCTTGTTATTTAATAACAAATGGGACTACAATACAAGTGTGTGCAAAACAAATATCTGCATTCTTCTGCAGATGATCAGTGAGCCGCCTAATCAGAAAAATGGCATTGAAAAATGGGTGCCGAGCTATAATACAATTTACAAGCGGACTTAACTACAGTTCAGTAAACTCTACCTAGAGGCAGCCCATATGAACAATACTGACTGTAAAGCATAAATCACAATGGGGCTCAATACTACAAATAACCATGTTAATGAAAAAAGTATTATCAGGGTGCTAACAGGAAGGCGGTTGAAGTTGCTTGAGCCGCCGTACAACTTGTTTCATTGTCGGTCTGGTAGAAAGGGAATCAACGGTACACACAACTGCCAAGTGCAACACTTCTACTAAATCATCATGAGGACCGGCATCCCACAACCCTGCAGTGAAAAACTCCTTTGCCCGACCCTGTCGGAGGAGCATGCACCCCCATGCAACAATGTTGAATCCATTACCAAATGAAGAGAATGAGGGATCCAGAGCTTTCTTGTCTGACAGTAACTCAAGAAGCACCACCCCATAACTGTAAACATCAGCCTTATCGGAAACACGGCAGGTCATTGCATATTCTGGGGCAACATAACCAAATGTCCCAGCTACTCCAGTAGTGGCATGGGTTTCTGAAGTACCCAGAAGCCGAGCCAAGCCAAAGTCTGATAAATAAGCATTGAAGTCATCGTCCAATAGGATATTGCTGGGCTTGACATCACGATGGAGAACACGTGGTACGCACTGATCATGTAGGTAGGCAAGAGCACGTGCTATATCAAAAGCAATCTTGTGAAGTATCCTCCAATCCACAGCCCTTGTGGATCTTTGCTGGATAAAGTTTTCCAAATTACCCCCTGGCAAGTAATTGTATATAAGGAACATCTCTGTCTCACTGGCATGATAACCAATTAAAGTGACCAGATTTGGATGGTGGAACCTTCCAAGAGTTTTAATTTCCGCATGAAATTGCTGAACCCCTTGAAACCGTCCAACAGCGAGCCGTTTTATTGCCAATAAGACTCCAGGTGAGATCTCTGCCTTGTAAGTTGCCCCAAAACCTCCATTCCCAATGCAGTTGCTTGCATTAAAATTTCCTGTGGCCTGAACAACATTCTCATATGTCAATGGTACGCTAATTTCCGTGAAAATTGTCACTTCCCTTCTAGTAGAACCCATCACTCTGGACTGTGGATTGCATCTCCTCGTGTAGATGAACAAGACAATAAGAGCCAAAAGAACTGAAACAATGGCTGAAGCAGATGCTATGGATGCTATCTCAATTGAATTGAAACCATGATTTCCACTGCTTTCTTGTCTTGCTGATGGTGCTGAAGCATAATTGTTTGAATTCCCAACCCCCTGCAGATCTGAAGATGGCACTATTAGAGAAAATGCCTGGCAAGGACGTAAATGAGGGTTTCCAATAACACTACTACATTTCATCAAATCATTACTTGAGGGCAAAGATCCAGATAAGTTATTGAAAGATACGTTGAATGATGAGAGCGTCGAAACATTTGCCAAACCAGAGGGAATCTTCCCAGAGAGTTTGTTGTTGTTGAGAAGGAGAACTGATAGATTTCTCAAGTTTTGAAGATCATCTGGAATCTCACCGAATAGAGAATTTGAAGAAAGATCTAGTACTTCCAATAACTGCAGCTGAGCCAAACTGGAAGGAATAGAGCCAGTAAGATTATTACCGGCCAAAGAAAGATACTTCAGCCCCTTAATTTTCCCAAGGGTAGATGGAATCTCATCACGCATTAGGTTCCAACTCAAATTAAGAGCAACAAGAGACGCTAATTCCCCAACACCATGAGGAATGGACCCAACAATCTGATTCCCAGATGCGTCCAGAAATTTAAGAGAGTTGCACATTCTACCAATTCCAGCTGGAATCTGCCCAGTCATTCTGTTGTTGCTAACATTGACCATTATTGCAGCCAATCTATTACATATCTCAAACAAATCTCCAGGAAATAATCCACTAAGCTTGTTTTCGCCGGCAAGAAATGCGTAAACAGTTTGCTTCCCTAATCTTTCAGGTGCAATTGGCATGGATGGGAGACTGCCAGTAAAGTTATTGCCACCAAAATTGTGGAAAATTGCAAGAACACCATCTCCCCCAAGTAGTGGCAAAGGAGTCCTATCCTGAGCTTTATTTACAAAAAATGATTGATAAGCTGAAAATGGGTTGTAACTTTCAAAGAGATTTTCCCTTACGGAAGGTAAGGGAAGACAGGCCCTGTTATTGAATGTAGGGATTGAACCCGACAAGGCATTTCCGCTAACATCAAACAGAGTCATACAAGGCACTGGGAGTTCATCAGAAAGCTGTCCAGTTAGCTGATTTGAGCTCAAGTCAAGAAAGAGAAGGCTCTTGCAGTGACCAAGCACACCAAGATTTTCTCCGGTGAAAAAATTGTGACCCAAATTGAGCATTTCCAAGTTCTCACAGGCACCCCAGTTGCTTGGGAAGTCACCCTCAAGTGTTTCCCTTGGTGCCCACAATATCCTTAAGTTTGGAAGGGATGAAACTGCCTCAGGCAATCCCCCTTGAAAAAAGTTAAAATCATCATTCATAGAATTCAGTTGCTCCATTGGAGAGTTCCCTCTTGTATAACCAAGTTCTTCATAAAAATCAAAGAGACTTGAAAGCACAAGAACAGCCAATTTGGAACAATTTCCCAGTTCAACAGGTATTGAACCACTGAGACTATTCCTTGACACATCCAACACTTCAAGATTCTGAAGCATACCCAAATCAGCCGGAATAACCTCCTCCAACATATTCGAAAACAATAACAATGATTGCAACCGAGAACAATTTCCCAAGCTCCGTGGAATCCCACCAACCAAGTAATTCCCTGACAATTCCAAATGCTCAAGCTTCTCACAGTTCTTTCCAATCTCACTTGGCACAGACCCACCAAGCATATTGAATGACAAATACACCCCTCTTAACCTCCCAATAAACCCAGGTATTGTTCCATGCACCTGATTACCAGCCAAATTCAAAACTTCCAACTTGGCAAAATCCGGAAGTGATGCTGGTATCACACCGGCAATCCTATTAAACCCTAGATTAAGAACCCTGAGATTCTTTAACCCGAAAATAGAATTGGGCAAAGACCCATTTAACAAATTGCCCTCTAAATCAAGAACCTCCAAGTTTTCCATGACCCAGATTTCATTACGAATCTCCCCATGAAACCCATTAAATGGAAGAGATAAAATTCTAAGTTCAGTCAGATTAGCAATCATAGGCAACAAATTCCCACTCAGTTTCCCCTTAACACCCTTACAGTACCTTCTAATACCAAATCCATAAATCGGAGCATGACCATAATCAGAACAAGAAAATTGAAACCCATTTCCAGCTTCACTAAATTTACCTTCTTTGCCACTTCCAGAAATGTTAAGTGAAACGACACGCGAATTAGAGTCACAAAACACGCCGAACCAAGAACAGTGATTGGAGTTATCGTTCAGATTCCAGCTCGACAGCAGGCCAGACGGGTCCGACACGGAGTTCTTGAACTGAATCAGCACCGATTTATCATCCGACCCGGCCAGAACGAGGCCGTTTACACCGAAGCAGACCACTAAAAGCAAGAACAGTGTAACTGAGCAGCAGCAGCAGCAGAAAGGTTTGTGCAAAAATTGCCATTTGATCACAGAAGAGCGAAAAGCAGCCATCTTTGAGTACCCTCTCGAGGGTTATTTAAAAACCCTAAACCCCTTTCCCCCTTTGTAGTTGAAGATAAAAAGAGAAAAGGGTTATTAATTTCCTTGAGAACCCTAAACCTAACCCTAATTTTGATGTATTGTAAGAGAAAGAAGAAGAAATGAAAGAGAGAGGATCCAAGTTCAACAGTGTGTCCTTCGGAGAAAACGCGTTTTCATTTGTTTTTCCTCTCTCTCTTTTTTTTTTCCTTCATTTTCTTTTCTTTCTTGTCCATCTTCTTGGGTTGTTTTTTTTTAATTAATTAATTTTTTTAAACATATTTTTAATAAAGAGGTCTTGTCGTTTTGGGACAAGAAGTGGGGTCCGGTGAGGTCAATAAATGCATCAGAGCCGTCCAATAGATGGGGGGATGCTGGTGGTTGTGGTTAGCCTTAAAGATGATGATGGCTGGGGTGTTTAGAGAAAAAAGAAAAGAAAAGAAAAGAGATTCCTTAAAGCCATAAACACGTGGCTGTGGATAAAGGTACCCACTTGGTGGGGTTGCCCTTCCAGAAGGTCACTAATACCCCCACCCCACTCTCTTTCAATTGTAGGATTAATAATGGAGTTTGATATAATTAAGCTCTAATTTTTTTTAATAATGTTACATTTAAAAAAATAATATATTAAATAATTATAAAATAATATAATAAATAATTTTAAAATTTATATTATTTTATTATTTAATAATTATTTAATATAACTTTTAAAATATATAATTTTTTTTTAATAAAAAAAAGTGAATATTCAAACTCATATCTTTATATTAGAAGTAAAGGCATACGAAAATCCTTTATTATTAAGTTATAATATCCTTTATTATTAGTTATAATAATTTATGTATTAGGATTTTAATTATTTTTTTATACAAACCTCACAAAAGGAAAATAATCAAAATAAAATTTTAGTTCTACATTTGCGGACGTTGGAAATAGATTCTACACTCTCAAGAAAGGGAAAAAAAAATTATTTTATAAGAGAAGAATTATGACATATGTTTATAAACAAATTTTACAAAAAATGTATAAACTCAAATAAAGAGAGAAGAAAGCTCTAACTATAAGAGATGAATTATTACACTATTTTAACATTTGTTAAATTTGAAAAATTATTACACTATTTTAATATTCGTTAAGTTTGAACTATTATAAGGCATGCCTAAAAATAAATTCTACAAATGAGTGTAAATTTTTACTAGGAAGAAAGAAAGCCCAAATTATAAAAAAAAAAATTATTATACTATCTTAACATCTTTTAAGCTTTAAACTATTAAAACATATACTCAAAAATAAGAAAACTACTATTATAAAAAAAAATTATTACACTATTTTAATATCTATTAAATCTTAAATTATTGACCTTAAATCAAATAAACGTATTCAATCGAGTGCTTACTGCTAAAATAAGCATTCAAGTGTATATTACTATGTATCTCATTTTACTCTTTTGACATCAAATATTTGTTGATAATTACATTAAATACTCTAAACATTAACAATTATATTAGTTGACATATTAAGATTCTTAATTTTTTTTTTAATAAAAATTATTTGAGATTCCTTCGTGTTGGAAAATCTAAAGATGATAAGAATACGATAAAAAGAAAGAAATTGCAAAATTTTGAAGAAATTAGGATAACCCTTTTGAAGAGTAGAATTTTATTTCCTATAGTAAAAAAGAAGCTTTAAAAACTTTTGTGCTTGAATTAAAGATTAACTTTGAATAAGAAGTATGGCTGCCTTGCTTGCACTGATACATTATTTTTTATGGTGTTTATTTTATTAAAATTTATGTAGGTGTTTATTTAAAGTATGTAAGGGTTGATCTCTTTATTTAGTAAAGGTTGTTAAGAATTTGGTGGTATTTTATAATTTTTCTTTTATATGAAGGTTGTTTTATTTTTTTTAATATGTGAGAATAGTTATTATTTTTATTTTCTTTTATATGAAATAATTTCACTCCTATTATATAAAGGTAGGATTCTCCTTCCTCAATAAAAACAGAGATCCCATATGTAAAAATGGTCCCTCAATAATGAAGTTACTTATAATCTTTCTCAATAATGAAGTTACTTATAATCTTTTTCAATAAGAAATTTAGATTCAAACGTATTTTAATAATTTTATTTTGTGTAGTGTTTTGATAATTTATTTAAATGATATATTAAAAATTCTATGATATAATATATATGATTTCAATCAATAATATTAAATGATTAAAAAATAAACTTCGAATATGAAGTAATTGACACCTCTAACCTCCATTAATTAGGAAATATGGAAAGCAAAACTGAACTGAATATTGAACCACAAGAAGTTCACAACAGTTGCAAGAAAAAGAAAAATCTAATCTTTTAAGGGGAAACATGACAAAAGACATGACTTTATTATAAAACGTCCAATGTACCTAGGCTGCTCTAGTTTATTTTGTCCAGCAATGTCCCCAAACATGAAGTCTGTGATTCATTAAAAAAAAAAAAAAGCTAACTTCCTCGTCTCTTACACTTTTTTTTACACATGATTCAATTATCAATCTTGTGATTTAGAGATTATGATTGAGTGACAAAAGAATGGCATCATTAGAGATGTAAATTGGATCAAACTGAATTTTCCAGTAAAATGGTAGGAAAAATAAAAACAAATTTAGGTCCAAATTAATTTATATTCAATTGCCCTTGAACAATTTCTCTTAATTTATATGTATATACACTAAATTAATATATAAAATAAGCCAGGTTTTCTAAAATTTTCTGGACAGGTTGCTCAGTTTTAATTTAGATCACACTAGTTATATTATTGACCACAAGTCAATTTGGAAACCAGATAGATAACTAGCAACTGAACCATCATAGAGATTCTTTTTACACAAGATGATTCAATATATGTATTTTCCTATTCTGGGTTCAATCAATCATATGTCAATTTAGACACAAAATCAAGTGGGCTTTTTCAGTTTGATTGTTCTGCCTATTTTAATCCAAGTTATCATTTTGTGATGTGTGTTCAATGACCAATCTCTTTCAACTGCTTAATGGATAAGTTTGCTTTTATATCTTGTGGATGATTTGTAATTTACATGTAATTTACAAAAATATCTGCAAATGCTCCCCCATTATTATTTTCTCAGCTCTATCATTATGTGTCAGAAACATGTGCTTCCATTTTACTTGGTCAATAAAATTATGAATCAAGTTAGCTGAAACATTCTGTTGCCTCAGACAGTTTTGTGTTCATTTATTCTTCTGCAAATAATGAACTTTGCAAGCATATGAAGTGACCGCTCACCTTGCAAGAACATGAGACTAATTATTTAATAAGCAAAGAGTAAGGAGATATGAAATGGGTGCAATTTATATTACCATATGACAAAATTACATCAGAAAGAACTTTTAACTCTGTACATGAACCTTAACTATTTAACCATACCAACTTTCACTCTTTTGCAGCTATTTTTTCAACGCAGAAAGATCACAACTCCCCTTTTCTATAAACACAGATGATTAAGTCAGAAATTAATGGCAATTTAAACAAAGGCTGCTCCAAATGGAAGACTAGTGTTAATTTTAGAGCTACTTCCCACAAAACTGGAGTGTTGAGAAGCACGAGAAACAAGAAAACCAACCGCCAGCAGAAGCCTTTGGGGTTGCTTTGCGAGCCTGCAGCTGCTGCTCGTTTTGATACCTTTCTTGTGGATGTTCCTGAACCTCACTTGTACTTGGCAGCCTATTCGAATCTTTCTTAGCTATCTTGATCTTAATAGATTTGTTTTCAGTCTCATCATCTTCCAATCTGAATTATGAACCAACATACATGAATGAGTATAATTCATGCCCATATTCAGAATTCACGTTACTATATAGATGACTAGTATAAGAAAAGTTATGTGTACATTTGTGATAAGTGGCATAGCAACTTACAGTGGAAATGCAAATGACTTTGTGCTGTTAAGGCTACCATCAGACTTGCAACAAACTCGGACATCCTCAGCAAGAACTGCTTTTTCCTCGCAATGATCTTCAGTCGGTTCGATAAAAGCTGCTTTTTGGGCATCATCAGCTAATATATCTTTGACATTTGAGTATTTTCCCATATCTCCACACATTTTATCAACCTGCTCTGCTTCAGTCACAGGGGGCAGGCTAGGCTGATATTGGACAGGCTCTTCAGGCTTGCTGACTGCAATGGCCTCGTCAGGCTTAACCGGTTTAACAGGCTCCTCTAGCTTGGTTAATTCTCCAGATTTGGACAACATCATGAAATTCTCTCTTGAGAAGCTTCCATTTCCTATGTGAAGACTGAATAATGACTCATTTGAAGCAACACTCCAATCCATTGGATATGTAGTCCTAGAACCAAATACGGACGCTGGAATCCGATTGGGGTCATAGCCTTTTGGTGGTGCCATCAAGAGAGTTTCAGAGTTGTGTGAAGCTGTTGATGAACCGGCTGTCATGCTGGTTTGGTTTGGTGGTAACGAAGAGCGTCCTTGTGGCTCGCCAGGACTACCTTGTTTTGATTTCCTAAGTAGAAGTTCCATGTCAATAACAAAGAGTTCCTTTTCAGAATCTGATGCAGAAGAGGTCGGAGAACTGCTTAGATTAATAGCTTCAACTTCTGAGTTAGAGACCTCATTTTGCTTTAATTGCTTGCTATTTCCACTCCCATTTTCCATATCCTCAGTGTCAATAATCTGCAGAATTAAGAACAAAAAAAAAGCAGCTAGAGCTATTAAATTCTGTAACAAGATTACGACGACATTAAGTGCCATTTCATATGGGAGAAAAAGAAACCCGATTTAAAGATGTTAATGTAAAAAACAAGGATAGACCAAGCATATAAAGAGCAACATTGCAAAGTATCTTGCCATAAACAAAGCATAAAGAAAGGGCATACTACAATCATCAAACGATGATCCTCGGTTGCTGCAAAAAGCAATCAAAAACTTGACAAGAAATGCGACTGAATTCCAATAATGCAACCCCAGAAGCTTACGACAAATAAAAGTGTCGAGCTAAACCCAGAAGATACTTATTACACATGAACCAAATTTCATTTGCACAATATAAAATGATGGAAAAACAAATTAAGAAGTTGAAGCTGGTAGAACTGATAACAAGAGAGGAAAAAAAGCTTTTGGTATGTTTAGCATGTAACAAAAATGATTAGGCAAAGGCAGAAACTGTTATTGGAGTGTTTATTGTGTGTAACAAAGTAATAAAACTTTTATAGTGTTAAGAGGCTTAGAGCCATTTCTAACCAAGGCTTGTCCTAAAATAGGTTTTTTCATAACCAACAAAACTAAATTTTCCCACATAATTATAATTTGTTAGAGAGTGCATATATAGACTTGGTTAAAAAATGTCATTGTTTGACTGAAGTTCATGCATTAGGTCTGGTTAATCTAACATGAATTGTGTTCATTTGAGTGTTCAAATATCTTTGGCTCAACATAACCTTAGTTTGATATTGTTTATTTCTTTTTTTTTTTTTTAATATATAAAATGGTCTGATGGAGACTACTTGGATTGAAGTCCAAATCCCAATTTGACGAGGCAAAGGACTCATTAATCAAGTTAATATTTGAAGTTGTTGGGTTTAATACCTCACAAATTTACCTCTTTTGTTCTTGAACTCTTTTAAAATTTATGTGAATATCTTAGTTCTCTTTCTTGCCCTTGATTGTTCTCTTTTGTCTATAAAAAAAAAATTTCTGACACTTAAATCAATATTTGATAAAAAAAAAGATATTAATGTGTGAGATGTGTTTTTTAAAACAAGCAAGATGATATTTGAATGCTCTTAGATTATTCTAGTTAGAATTGAATATCCCTTCTTTTTTTCATGAATCTAAAATTGTATGCTTATGTACCTATGAAACTAAATTCAATATAAAATTTGTGCGTAAATCACATATGATGAAATATATACATAGAAAGTTAAGATAAATTAAGACCATTAATTATACTTAAACTCAATAATAATTGATAAAAGAATTGAAATTATAATTCAAACATGTTTCATTACTTTTGCGTATTTTTTAATCTATTTGAAAAATACTCGTGAATTATTAGGTTGATTTTTTTTTTTCTATTTTTAGGTGAAAAATCTAAATTTTGGACCCTCAAATGTTATTGGGCCATGAGTGAGGATGTATTAATTTTGAGTTTACTATAGTCTAAGCCTGCGTGTTAAATCACTATTACTTTTTAAGTGGCGTGAGTTAGTTAGTTCGTATTAATAATAGCCCAATAGTACTATATTGATTTCCTTGAGTGGACTATCAAAATCCAATAATTAAACAGAATCTTTTACAGAAAAAAGAATATAAATAAATAAAAATAAAAATTAGCAACATTGTCACAAAAGGACAAGATAAAGTTGTTCAAACCGAACGGCCAAGAATGAATGTGGTATCCATGTGAATATGATGAAACCTGAAGGTCATATACATAACAGAGTTGTGACCAAGTCTATCATGTTATCTCGAAAGCCAATGTTATGTATGTGCTGTTACCTTTTGCACTTGTTCAAATACAGAGAAAATGCTGAGAGTTGCAGGCAAACCTGCTTCAATGGAAGGAGTTGTAAATAACCAGCTTCTGAGCAATAGAGTTCAGAGTTTTAACTGTAAGCTCAAATACCCTTCTTCTCTTGAATGATTTAGCTGCCATTTTAGCTTCTCCTGTTAATGTAGTGTATTTCTGATATTATATGTGTTTCTGGAAGGAGAAACTGATGAAGAACATGAGATTAGGTTCCTTTTTCTGTTTTTACATGAATGAAATTCAAAATTCTGTTAGTCAAGGGTTTGTATGTAGTCATTTGCTTCATATACTTTAAGTTCTGTGACTTAGCGGGAAGAAAAACAAAGAGGGTAGAAATTGATACTACAAGCAAAGAGGGTAGAAAAAAGAGAGCACTAAGGAAGCCAAAGAGGAGGAAGAAATATGAAAAATGATGCAATTGTGAATTGCAGAACCTAGAACTGAACTGAATGTTAAATTGAGTTGGAATATGATATAATTATTGGTCTTTTATGAAGGCATGAATCTTTTTGCGCCCATTAACATGAGATGCCTTCAATATGATACTGAATTGAGTAAAATATTGTGATATCTAGGAAAATGATGAAAATTTAGACATTGTGCATTACCAGCTTTCTTGAAGAAAGTAGTGGTAATGGCTAATCTACTTAAGACCTTTCTGATATATTGAATTAAAACAGAATATAAACGGGTGCATTCAGCTTGGTTAAATCGGAAGAGTTTGGCAATGTTAAGTTTCTAATCGTAGCATCCTTACCTTTTTGCAGGTAAACATGAATCAAGACGATACACTGTAGCGCCATTTGTAAAACCATGTCCCCCAAGTGTAATTGAGAATTTCAGTTGCTCTTTAAATTCTCAAATGCCTAAATCGGCAAACCAGAAAAGAGATGCAGTAAAGGTTAGCATTCATCTCACTGATTCGATACATCATACTATGTGTCAAATGCTCCATCGTTATCATGTTAAGCATTCCAGCTTCAGTATCCAAGACCTCATTTTTATTATTAATGCTAGTTGCTTACAATCATTTTCCATATTTAATTAATCATTACTCTCTATTCAGATTTGTGCAACAAGGAGGAGGAGAATGGCATATTCACGGACAGAAACTTATGTGCTACTGGAACCAGGAGAAGAGGAGAAGTTTGTTTCAGAAGAAGAGCTGAAAGCCAAATTGAAATATTGGCTTGAAAATTGGCCAGGCGAGGGCCTGCCACCTGACCTGGCAAGATTTGCAACCATTGATGATGCTGTTTCTTTCCTAATAAGTTCTGTCTGTGAACTTGAACTCGAGGGAGACGTGGGTTCAATCCAGTGGTATGAAGTTCGCTTGGAGTGACAGAAAAGCACCCACTGTTATTAGCCCCAGACAAATAACTAGAATTAGCAAACAATTTGTTCTTGTATCCCTTCACATTTACCTAGTCTTTTCATAGTTTTGTTTTCTTAATGTTATTTTGCCATCAAGTTACCTTCATAGTATGAGCAAACTTTTTTCATGGAGATTGATTGGTTTTTTGTCTCCCCTGCCTATTTATCATAATCTCTAGATGCTCAGCATAGTATGAGCAAACATGCTGAAAATTTTTCAAATTTATTACAGAACTGAATTCAAATTACATAACTAAGCTTGAGCAAAATCATATGACACCCATTTCCATGAAAAGTAGAATAGAAATAGGCTCCACAAACACATTCCATATAAGATTTTCCTATTATACGTACACAAGACTTAATAAACTGCAGACAAATTCATCAGGTCCAAGAATCCATCTGATAATCCAAGCAAAAGAAACTTTCATCTGATTCAGTTCCATCCACCAGCATCAAAACAATTCACTTTGGAAACAATCCCACATTCTGAACAAGCAATTCTTGAATCTGCAATAGCCACAAAACGAATATTGACACATAAATTACAAATATGAACTAAAATCAGTACCTTTGGTCAAGCAAGCAATAAGCTATATATATATATATATAAATAGACATAATACCTTGGGCTGATTTAAGCTTGGTGGCAAAAGGAAGCCTCCCTTTCTGTTTCTAGCAAGCAATCCTTTTGAAACAGGTGACATCATTGAATCAGTTGGGCTCCTATACCTTTATAACAGCAGAAGGAAGAAACACACATCAAAAGACTTTACACATAAAACAACATTCTTTTAACCAAACTTTCAATTCACAAAACTAAAGGGTATAAAAGTTTACATGCCTTTCAGGATACTTAAATGCCTTAGGCACCTTAAGCTGATCTGGGGTACTAGTTTTTCGCAATTCATTGCCTGAATCTTGAGAATTCGGATCAGTTTCTTGCTTTGGTGGCGGCGGCGGCAGCGGCGGCGTAGTCATCTTGTCGTCTAGAAGGGGTTTTCCTTCTTCAACTGGAGGACTTTTCAACGGCGTTTCAATCATATTCTCCATTGGCTTTTATAGTTTTGTTAATCAGAAGAGAAGAAGATTGAAGTGAGAGAGGGAGAGGCAAGAGATAGAATGAAAGCTTGAGTAAATTCAAGAGAGTTTATATATATATGTTGTTTAGCGTTTTGTGTTTTAGAGGTTACCGTTTTGAAGAATGCAGCGGTTGCAACGGTCGAATTTTGGCCTATCCTGATATACTACCCGTTGAGGTTTTAAAATAAAGTTTTTAAATTAACAAATGGTGGGTCTATTTTAACGTGGCAAGATCTGATTGGCCTACTTGGTAATGGTCATAATTTTTATTTTTATCTTTTCTTTTTGAATAATGGTCACATTTTCCTTCAATAATGGTAACAGAACTTTGAGTAATTTTATAAAGCCTTTTATTTGTCAATCCTAGTTTTTTTTTTCTTTTTCTAAATCTTTTATTTTAGAGTTGAATAAATATATATTAAACTTTCCCGACAATTTTAATATAAGTAATTCTACACCTCCAATAATACTTGTTGATTTTAAATTTTGGATAATTTTGAGTCAATAAATTTGACTGTGAAAACAGAACAAAAAATCATAAACAGATAACCATAAAAAATAAATATACGAAAATTAATAAAATAATTATTCAATCCACGGATACCCAAATTCAACATTCTTGGAATTAGTAGTTAAATAAGCCTCTATGTTAAGATAACCTAAATCCATTGTTAGAAAACATAAGACAATAACATAGAACAAGTGAGATATGAGAGGAAGAAGATAAGGAAACTCTTGATGATGATGTTGAAAAGCGATGAACATTTGAAATTATATATTTAGTAAGAGTTTAAATCATCATTTTACATTATTAATGTCATTAACCTCTCAAACTTAAGTATAATTATAATATTTTTACGAATTATTTTGTGGTAAGTTCTGTAAAATGGGCATAACTTTCTATCTAATAATCGAATTGATGAAATTCTTGCTCCTATGCCAAGATAACATCATGGGATACAAAAATAGAATTCACAAGGATCTTGTAAGTCGAATGTTTGAAATGTGAAAATGGACCGAGAATACAACATATCTGTAGTACAGGCCCAGTATGAATTGTATTCTTTATTTTAAAAATAAGTTGAGAAATACTTATCAAATACGGACGAGATCACATAATATGAAAATCTAAAAGGAATATTTATAACTTTTATTTTGATAATTGATATTGATTCAAACAACATAATCTTTTGATTTGTTTAATATTCATATGGTTCCCTCTATTATGTTTTGTTGAGTACAAGGTTTCCTATAAATAGGAGACTTATTTTTGCCTTGGGAAGAGCTGAATTTGGAGAAGAAATTAGGAAATTACATTTAATTCCAAATACATTTTCTTGTATTATCTTATTATGTTTTTTTAAACTTCTAGTTAAGACTATGAGTGAAACACTTATAGAGTTATAATTTTGTCACTTTGATCTTACTCTTGTGCTTCAAATGTTTATATTTTTCTTTTTAAATGATTTGATCTATCATTTATGAAAGTTGTTTTGGTTTGTTGGGAGCCCTGACTCTTTATAAACTAAGGGTACAAGGAATGCTTGAAAAGATCTTCTATATATTAACAATATATTTTTACAAATGATGTTTTTTATCAATTGAAATAATTTCTCTAGTGAGTAAAAATATCAAAAGAACTCTACTACAACCCAAGTAAGTGTAGATCTCTAATGCCTTAGTGTTCTTTTAAATTGTTTTCTTAATTTATACTTAGTAATCTTGCCTTTTAAAATCAACTAACATTTTTCATCTTTGGGTACAATACTTCATTACTCTTGAACATTTACAAACAACCTTTGCTCTTAATGATCACTGTCTGTGGATATGACACTCATACTCACGAGTAAATATTATAATTAAGATAACTTACACTTAGGTAATATCATATTTAAGTTGTAGCAGAAAGGATCAAGAAATTAGAAGCATAGCTTGCATCTCAAGAGGCTGTTGACCGATAGATTGACCAAACCCATCCAAGAGAAAGCCCTTTCATTGATCGAGCCTATTAGGCATCTAGGTTGGCCAACCTGCTTGTAGAAAGGAAAAAAGGCAATTAAAATAAAAAGAATTGTTGCTGAAAAGTTGTTTTGTGCTTTCTCTTTTTAGGATTCCAAAAGACTATCTTTCTTCAAATGGAAACAATTAGCAAAATATTCAAAGTATCCCAAGAGTCTTGTACTTATAGTCGACTAACAAATCAATCTAGACCGTTGAAGCAATTGTGCGACCCAAATAATTTCGGGCTTAAAAATGTCTCTTCAGTTGACTAATGTAACTAATAAGGCTTTATGATTGCTTGATCAAGTTCCAAAAGCTAAGAAAATGCCACATCTTTTGCAACCACTTATATAACCTTTAGGGTTTCAAGAAGCACAATGATGAAATACGCGTGATTTTTGAAAAGGCAACTATATTTAATGCTGTAACAGTATGGAATTCAAAATAGAACCATAAAATTGCTCATGAATGTCTCAGAACTCCTCTTACCTAAATATTTCTAGAATTACCAAAAATGATTAAGATGAGACAAAGCCTTTGGTGAGAACTACTATAAAATTTTTAATATTGACAAGTCAATATTAAAAATTGAGGGACATCTATTTTCTCCTAGAATTTTGGTTCAACCCTAATTCTTTAGAAGGCTCGAGGTGGCCTATTATTTAAATGACCAAAAGACTCCTCACTCTTAGGTCCACAGTAAGCAAATTTTCAATGCTTTGGCCCATCATCGAGACCCTGGTTGATTATGAAAAGTCCTCAAGATTCATCAATAGTCATCGACTCAAACAACCTCGATAATCATTGCTCAATAATAAATAGTAGGTCAAGTTAACCATACCTCATAGATGTTTATATTCACCAAGGTTCGAGGACTTAACAGAATCTCTGAGCCATTTGGGGCTAAGACTCTTAATTAATTCAATTTCTACAATTACAAGATTTCCAATCAACTTCATTCCCAAAAATCTCAAAAATCACAATCTTCGATGCAATTCAAGTTCAAATGAACTACAAAATAAGGAAAGAATATGTTTTCCCTAATCCGATTAAGACTCTACAACATATAGTCTATAAAATGAATATTGAAGGATATAAAAAGGGTTATAACCATACAAAAAAGAAACATATTGTATTCCCGAGTTCTTTTTTTTAAAAAGCTTGTAAGATTCAACTATCTAAAAAACATTCAAGGCAGTCCATTCAGCTTGTTTTCAATTTAGTTCATCAAGTAGTTTTGCAGTTATTTTTCTAAATTTATAAATCTAACTCATCAGCTCAAGATTACCTAAAATCCAAGGTCAATAATACTATTTAACCATCACTTCGATAAATATATATAAAAAAAATTATTATTGGAGATAGGTTTTGAATTATGTTGACTTGTTAAAATTTGATTAGAAGAAAAGTTTACTCTTAAGATAAAACTACTACAAATACAGTATTTGATATTAATGCGTATAATGACAACTATTCTCCATGGGTCCCTCGTCATTTTGAATTTGGGATTCAAGTCCATAACTCTTCAAAGGCGATTGAACCTTGAGCAAGTTAGGTTGTAGTTTCTTGTGATCTATTGAACTTGAGAGAGACAACAAAAGAAATTGCTAATGAGTGAACATGTAGGAGCAAGAATCTATGGTGATTTATAGACATAATCATAACTTGAAATAGAGTGAATGGTAGATATGGTTACTATAATGCATTGCATTGGTTTGCGTCCGTAGTGACATAATATTAACAATGTTGAATTTGTTTGTAGGGATGGGAATCGTACCCTGCATTATGTGTTCTCCATTTTTATAAGCTTCCCCATTAATATAGATAAGTATAAAATATAATTTAAAAATGTGGTTTTTTTTCTATCTCAAAAGAGATAATATAAAATATTTATCTATATACAAATATATGTATCAATATTAAGCCTCTTCGGTTCTGTGAGGGCAAATAATTAATAAGCTTGAGACATACTTGAAAACTTTTTGCGGGTGTGCATAACTAGCATAATTTAAATTCTATATATGAAGAATGATGATTACAAATTATGTAAAAGATGATTTTGAGTCAAGCCATTGAAAAACAATTGACACAGAGTTGAGAATGAAGCAGAATGATGAATTTAAGATAGAAGTTGAAGGCTAAGAACTGGATACTATTTTCAGTCTTGAGTATTGTAGTGCTGTGGCGCTCAAGTTAAAACTGTCAGGATTTATACTTACATGTCATCTCATATGTATAAATATTTAACTATAATATTTATACAATTAATATTTCTAATAAAATCGTTAATATTATTAATTATTAAATAGTAAGATACTTGTAACATTTCAAACATTATATGATTTAAAGGAGTTCAGATCTGGTCTAAAGGAGTTTAGATCAGTGTTAAGAGTTAACAATGCTAAAATTTGTAAGTGTTAAGAGTTAGTAGTGATAAAAGTTAGCAGTTTATAAGAGTTAGCAAAATATAAAGAGTTAGAGCATTTTTTGAAATGGAATAAAGACTTGAGAATATATTAGTAATGATGTAGCTGTAAAGAATTGCAGATGGTGCTAGAAAATGTTATTATGCAAGTATGTTCTCAAACACTATATTTTTGATCTAATTTCATCAACACGAGTCTATCAGTGAAATCTAATAATATGATTAGTGTATGTTTATATCTGTATGGTTCAGATGGTTAATCTTAATAAACCATGAGCTTAGCGAAAGCTTATATAGAGATACAAGTATTCAGTAAGGACTGGGTATTGAACAGACTCACGAATACCTCAAATAGATATCTCATAAAGCCATCAATGGAAGGTCTTCCGAGTTGAGTAGTATTCATGGTCCTTTGACTTGAGCGCCATGGTAGGCTTGTGAGTGATCCACCATACTTTGATTCCACACATATCAGAAATCTTTTATGGTCTGACCGTTGGGTGTCGGTGGATATGATTCAAAGCTTATAGAGTCTGGTGTGCGTAAATATGAGATCCGTCAGCTCATATGAGTGAGTTGTATATCCTGATGCTCCGAGATTGTAATTCAGAAAATCTTTTGGTCACAAGTATAAACTTAGAGAATAGTTTCTATAGGGCTAAACAATATCGTAAAAGTGTTTGTGAATATTATTTATGGAAATACAAATCTAGAGATAAATTCAAGGTTGGGGAAATAGAGATTTGATGGTGATGATCTATATCTCTACTCTTCTAGAATATCAATGACGGAGGGATTATACATATATGCTATAATCTTAACTTGTATTGTCTAATACGCAGCTTTGTAATATCCGTAACATGAGTATGGGACATTGTTAACAGACGTATAGAGAAGTTTCATATCACAAATCAGGCATAGACCTAGAGAGTCTCACAATATAAAGTGTACTCATTGCACATTATGGTAGTGAACTGGATTCAATAATTTGATTCAGAAAATTCTAGCAAACCAGATATTTGTTTAAAGATCCCTTGGGATGTGCATTTATCAAGACTTAATTGTTAAATACATCATATAATTAGTTGACATAAATTGTTAACTAATGAGATGTTGACAAGTGGTATAATTTGACTCATAAATGATTTTTACCTTAAATTGACTTATTAATCTTGCTAGTGAAAATAAGTAAGGTAAAATAATTATTCAAAATTATTTTGAATAATTAATTAAATATTATATATAATAATTGTTATTATAAATATCAATAGGGGTACAAATAATTATTACTATCACCTATTAATAATGGCATAATATTATGAATTATAGAACATCATTGAAGTAAAGTTTACAAAACTTATAAAAATTTAAAATGTTTTAATTTTTATTAAGTAGGTAATTAAATTACACTAGCACAATAATAAAAGAAAATGAAGGTATCACTTTTAATTTTATTTGTGTTAATTAATAATGATGTAAATTTATTCAATGAATAAGCATTAGTAAAAAAATAAAAAAACATTAGTGGCCAACAAAATTAAAAGGTAGGCCATTTATTATTTTTTGGTAGAGAAATAAAACAAAAAAATTAAATGAAAGTGGTTCAACCACTAAAATAGCGATGAATCGATTTGATCAATTCTCTCTCTCAATTTGCATGATCCGGTCATGCCAAAGAAAAGTAAGAAAATTGAGAAGTAAAAATATTTTTGGATAAAAACATGCTTAAATAAAATATAGTTTTAAAGGTGCTATGCAATAGTTGCATAAATAATCTATTTTCTTGAAAACAAATATGTATGTGTTGAAAGAGTTTGAACACATGCTGCTGCAAATTAATCAAAACTACCATTCTAGCTCCATAATCCCACCGAATTATTGTGGACTAGAATTGTTCAAGAATATACTTCAAGGTGAGCTCCAAAATTTGAAATCTTCACCGAAGTTCTTCAAAGTTATGTTTTTGCAATTATAACTTGTTTATGATTCAATGTACATGTTGATTATACGTTTAATTCCACTGTAAATCGTATATGTGAGACATATATTTGAGTTTTTCAATATGTACACAATCACATGCATACATCCAAAAATACGTTAACAAAAATCTCCAGCACCGCAGTGTTGTGCTGCAGAGGAATCACTTAGGCAACTCAACGCCATAGCGTCAATGCTAGTCCTTTTCGAATTTGAAGTCTTTTAAGTTATTTTAAACTTTCCTTTCTTAATATAACTCGTACTAAGGTTTACTTAGGACGTATAAGAGCTATATAAGGGCCGTGTTTTGGCTTGTTTAAACATCACCAATAATACTAAATTGAGAGCATTCAATTGTGAATCCCTTGAGAGAAAGATCTTTGTGATTCTTTAGTTTAATAAAAGAAGATTGGATCATGATCTTCCATGGAAGTAGATAATTATAGAACCACCTCTTTACTTCTCTTATTCTCCTTATTTCTGTAATCATTATACTTGTGAAGCACTTTTCTCAACAAACTGATATCAAAGTTTGGTTAATCGATCATAGCATTACACAAGTATGAAGTAAAGAAATTAAATAGGTAGAACGACTTCAATTTGTGAAAGATCAAGGTTATAATTTTGTTGGTGAGCCGAGGGCCAGATTCAGCTTTTAAAGAAGCTTAAGAAATAATCAACCATGAGAATAAGCCAAAGACATCAAAACTTAATCCTAATATTGAAAGCATTCAAAAGAAGGCCCACAACACAATTGTTTTATCGCTGAGTAACGAAGTCTTTAGGGAGGTAACCTGTAAGAAGACAACTATAGATCTTTAAAAGAAACTTGATGACATATACAAGACAAAATCATTATCTAATCATCTATATATCAAGGAAAAGCTAAGCTATATTAACTAACCATGGCTGAAAGAACTATGACCAAAGACCATATATATGCCTTTAACAAGATTATTATCGATTTAGAGATGATTGATTTGAAGATGAGAATGAAGATAAAGTAATCATCTTATTGAGTTTCCTACCTCAAAGATATGAGTACTTTATTGATACCTTTCTCTATAGTGGAGAGTCTTTAATGATAACAAATATTAAAGCATCATTAAACTAAAAACGTTAACGAAAAGAATAAAGCCTAGTGGAGCAAAAGATTAACTGCAAGAGGAAGGCCTAAAATAGAGAAGGAAAGTTTAATAGAAATTCAAGATCGAAGTTTAGAGGCAAATCTAAGAAGTGCTACTATTGCAAGTGTTAGTGCATTAAAAGGTACATGCATATAATTATGTACATGTTGAAAATTTTCAAATGCAAATCCAACATACATTACGCAGTAAAATAATATAATATAATCAATATATACACACTACAACTAAATCAAAAACAGTCCAAGAATCGAATACATACTCTTGTAGACGATTTGGTAAAGATTGTTGAACTTTGAACTTTGTTGAGCTTACAATGAAGTTCTCTCTTGAAAAATTCTAGACTCCAACATTTTATGGGATTAGAGTAGCTAAAATAGTAGCATTTGATGTATATTTTATGCAAGAATCAACAAACAACTCAATTCTTGAATTGGTTAAAGCATCAAATGCTTAAAATTATGTTTAGGGACTTAAATGCTACTTTTTTAAAGTTTGCATTTTTTCCTCAACTCTTTTGCACGAATTTGCATTCAACTCTTCAATTATGTACAAATAAAACTCATTTCATTTGTTTTGTTAAGCCTAAGGCTTTTCAAGTGCACACATGTCTTACATGTAGCTATATGAAGCCATATAGGCTTATGCATGAGTGGCAAATGTCTTTCATCCATACAAACACTTTGTATGGTTGACATTTATCATATACATGTCCATGCATACTATCATTTGTCACATAAATGACCATGTGTGCATTTGCATTTTTTCATGCAATAGGGACTATATTTTTTACTTTTCAAATAGGTCCTAAAACGTATCCTACGTTTTGAAACCTTCCCATATTAATCCATACGATCCATCCTGCTACCCTTGTGCTTAATGAGTACACTTTATATTGTGAAACTCTTTAAGTTTATACCTATTTGTCTTACAGAATACCACCGCAAGTTCATGAATGATGCCCTATAAACACGTTATGGATATTATAAGTTGAGATCAACCATATCCATATAATCCTTCTGTCACCTATATCATTGAAAAAGTAGAAATATAGATCATCATCGTTAAATCTTTAAATGTTCGACTGTGAACTTATCTCCAAATTTGTATTTTCGTAACTAATATATGCAAGCTCCTTTGCAATATTGTTTTAACCCTATGAAAAACTCTTTTTCGGATTTTATGCTTGTGGTCACAAGACTTTTTGAAATACAATATCAGAGCATCAAGATATATAACTCACCCATATGAGCTTACAGATCCTATATTTACATACACCGAACTCTATGATCGTCGAATTATACCCAGCAATACCCAACGGTTAAACTATGAAAGGTCTCTGACGTGTGGAACCAAAATATGGTGGATCACTCACAAGCCTACCGTGGCACTCAGGTTAAAGGATCACGAATACTACTCAACTAGAGAAGACCCTCTATTGACGGCTTTTAGCATATCTATTAGATGTCCTCGTGAGTCTGTTCAGTATCCAGTCTTTAGTGAATACCTGCACACCTATACAAACTTTTGCCAAGTCCATGGTTTGCTAAGACTAACCATCTGAACAATTTACATATAGTAAGAAGGAGTTTGTGTCAGTAACTATGGATCAGGAATGATGTTTTTGAGTATATATTACGCAATGACATTTTTTAGCACTATTTGCAACTTTTTATAATTACGTCATTACTATATTATTCTTGGGTCTTTGTCTCTATTTTAGACAAAGCTCCAACTCTTTAGAATTACTAACTTTAGCGCTGACCTAAACACTGTCTGAACACGTTACAAGCTTTTTACCATGTAATTATGTATTAACGATTATTATTGAAATGTTTACTATATATTAGAATGGTACATAAGCACCATCTCCAACAGTAAGAAAGAATGATACTTCATTATAGATTTTTTGGAGAAGAAAACTAATATGAAATACAAGAAAGAAGGAGATGTTGTAGTAGCTTATATAAAAGTTGTGATTACACAGAGACCTTAGTCGTTTCTTATAGGAAAAGTTCTGATAAGTGGATACAAAATTCTGGTTTTAACTTTCATATGTATCCAAACAATCCTTTATTTACCAACTATCAGCTCATTAATAATATAAAAATATTAATAGGTAATAACATAGCCTATCATGTCATTAGAATTAGTAGTATTAAATTGAAGTTACATAAGAGAAAGGTTAGAGAGCTGTTAGATGTTAGGAATGTTCCTGATCTTAGAAGGAACTTAGTTTCTCTCAGTATATTAGACCAGACTGAGTGTTCAATTATAACAGAGAATCAGATTCTAAAAGTGTTAAAGGGTTTCATTGTAATTATGAAAGATGAAAGGCACAATTAAATATATGTGCTACTTGGAAAGGCAGTTAGTGGTTCTGCATTAATCTCTACTGATGATGAGATTATACAAACTAAGTTAATATGAGTGTTGATTATCCTAGGGTGCATATATGTAGGTTTATGTTCATCATTACAAAACCATGCATCATTTATGTCACGCCCCAGACCCAAAAGATCCGACACACGACATTACTTACATTCATTCACTGCATGTGCACTCATAAATAATATTACATAAAATTTTCAACTTTCATTCAACACAGAAATCCTTAGCAAGTTGCTAGTAAGTTCAACACTAAAATCAACCATAACCTAACATATAAATATAAACTTCTCTTGACAATATTTAAACATTCATTTCAATTTCTTTCAGAATTATAGCAATTGAATTATGACTGGGACAATTATTAAACCGGAGATACGCAGAGTTTTCTCAGAGATTAACACTCTACTACGTTACCAGTAGCAACTTTGTTACCGGGAGCCCAGAATATATCCATTGCAAATTCTTACTTAAAATCATCCAATAACCACACTTTATAAAACTTAAACCAAATCCAATCCACACACAATGAAATAATACATAATTATTTATTCAATAGGGACAAACCAAATATCCTATCCCACGTGTCCCCAAATGAAACACACAACAACCTAGCAACTTAGGGAACCCAAGGAACAGCAGAAGCCTTGCCAAATCCGCTAAGCACACATGCACCTTATTTACCTGAAATCACCATAAACTATAATGAGTATAAAACTCAGTAAGCATATTAGTTTTTCATATATCAAATAAAAATACATATATGTACACAATGCATATGTATGATATGCTGTGATCAATCAAAATCATAATCTTATCAAATCATATATCATGTAAGCGCTTACACATTCTTTCAAAACACATAATAGGAATACCATTACTCGACTACTACTTAGTAGGACTTACATATCACATATCACATAATGAGCCAAATGTCACTCGTAGGTGACATACCGTATGAGAGGAATAGTACAAGTGAGGTCTTGAATAACACATATATAATGCTTATGCCCGAAGGTAAAAGCCAAACCCTCACCCTGATCATCGGTGAGTCCTCTCACATGCACCAATACGCCACCACACGAATGTGATGACTCACTCTTCCTTTAGGTACCAATAGGATCCTCCCTACATACGGAACACATAACATATACCCATCCCAAAGGAAAGGCCACACATAAAGGCTCCACAAATCACATAAAATGCCTACTAAGTTAACAGTGAGTTCAAGTACCCTCAAAATACAAAATATTTCTCATGGACATATTACACTTCAAAAGCTTTCTTTATTAAACACATCTTATTTTGAAAGCTCACTTACAAAAACACATGTATGTCCATGCTCAATGTCAATGCTCACATTCAGAAACATATATTTATATTTCATATCAAAATATACTTTGACATAACATAAACATATTCTTAACCCCATTTGCAAAATCATACAAAACAATTACTATGTTTATTGTGATTTCAGTAAAAAGTCTAGTATACTTACCTCTTAACACTTTCAGCTACAAGGCTTAAATCTCCTTAACCTATCAATGGAGATTAATCCTTTCATAAGCCTCACAATTCACACAAAATACTTTAAATAGCTTACAAAATTATACACAATGCATTTATCACATCAAATTGGTCTAAATATTTGGTTTCTCAAAACCTGTAATTCTGACCACTTACACTTAACAAAAATTTCTAATACATCAAATGATGTCCAATTACTCCGAAATCAGAATATATCATTCTTGACTCATATATACTTCTTATATATGAATATTATATCAAAATTCCTACACAATCCATTCCATACACACCATCGAATCCAAACTACAAACCTGACAGGATCAAGATACTTACTGAACAGTATTCAATCTCCCAATTTTATAAAATCATATACTAACTCAAAAATTATAAAATACCACATAATTACTCTTGACACATATCGCAGTCCATGATAAATATTTGGCTTCCAAATAACTGCCAAAAGTATTTTAAAACTATTTTATTTCATAACTTTAAAAATCTGTTAATCAAATACTACAATGAGCTGATACACTTTAGAAATTCATAACACTTCAACCACATTGATCCAAATTCTCAATTCCGAGTATATCATATTAGACATATAAAATTATCATATTCTACAAATTCATAATTTTTAAAGATCATTCAGCAGGTCAAAAATTATTTTCCACTGTATCATACTGTTTACACAGGAAATTTCCAGAATTCCAGGGTCATTTTGGTAAATTCACTACAAATTCAATTTCCAAGATTTTCAGTCGATTCAAAGTCTCAGATGATCCTAAACATATCTAATTTCATATACTCAAAATTCAAAACCAGAATCGAATCACAACAATTTGTAAAATTCCTAGATCAAGAGGTTATCCAGCAGAAATTCCATAATTCATCATGATTTATCAAACTATCTTATAGATCATCATCAATTCTCATATGATCTTACGAAATACACAACAAATCCTCAATTATACATATTTTCAGAAATTAAAACTTAAAGGAATTAACTTAATTAATACCAATAAATTGAGAAATACGTATGATATACCTCTTGAAATTCAAATTTCCAATTTCTTCTTCTTTTTCTTCTTCTTCTCCTCTTTCTCTCTCCTATATTTCTCTCTTCTCTCTCTTAAAATGGGTAGCTCGACCAAAATGAGAGAATTAGGGTTTTTAAAAGTGTATTTTTATACTAAGTGGTTAATTTTTGGTATTTACGAATTCACCCCCAAAACTTTCAAAGTATAACAATTTGGTCCCTAAAATAATTCCAAAGTCTTGCAAATAAACCCAATACTAATAGTATATCCTTAACCTATAAAAACACTACTAATAACAATATATAAATCAAGGATCACCCACATACAAATAAAATACGTATATTTATATATATAAATATACATATTCTTACCGGTTATGGATACTGGTTACTACAATTTATATATATTTATGCACAACGAAAATTCAAAAATCTAATTTTCTAAGTGAAAAACACAATAAATTTTTTATGTTATATCATAAACGAAACTACAAAGATTTGTAGAGAATCACCTTGGCAAGCTTTTAGAATTTGTGTCGTTAGAGTCTCTGCCTTGAAATGTACCCATGCTCAATGCTAGTACCCAACTCGATGGGGCTTGGGAGCCTAGAATGATAGCCTCTTCCAGCAGGGGGTTTAACACCTAAACCACTAGTTTAACTCTTAAAAAAATGCTTAACTCTTTAAGCTATATGATAACTACAAGCTTTAGATGACCTTGGTTCTGGTTTAATATTTAAACAACCAAAATCATTATGTTATTGCAAGTAATTTGGTTGGCTATTTTGGGAAGAAAATAAGAAGTTAAGTGCTCTTGTTTCTCAACTCTTTGTTGAAATTTGTGTTTACATGCCATCCCTTTATGTATGAATATTTGTTTAATATTTATACTAGTATTATTATTTCATTAAATCGTTAATTATATTTTATATATGGTAAGATGCTTGTAACGTTTCAGACATTGTACGATTTGAAAGAGTTCAGATCTGGTCTAAATGAGTTTAGATCAGTGCTAAGAATTAACAACACTGAGAGTTATAAATGCTAAGAGTTGGCACTGATAAGCGTTATTAGGTTATAAGAGTCAGCAATATCTAAAGAGTTAAAACCTTGTCTGAAATGGGACAAAGACCTAAGTATATATTAGTAATGACGTAGTTGCAAAGAGTTGCAAATAGTGCTAGGAAATGTCATTATACAAATATGTTCTCAAATATTATATTCCTGATCTATCTTCACTGATGCTGGTCTGTTAGTGAATACCTTAATAAATATATAGATTGGTGTATGTCTATATCTGGATGGTCCAGATAATTAATCTTAGCAAACCATGAGTTTAGTGGAAGCTCGTATAGAGATACAGGTATTTAGTAAGGACTGAATATTGAATAGACTCACAAAAATCTCTAATAGACATCCCATAAAGCTGTCAATGGAGGGTCTTTCGAGTTAAGTAGTATTCGTGGTCCTTTGACCTGATTGCCACGGTAAACTTGTGAGTGATCTACCATACTTTGGCCACATATGTCAGAAACCTTTCATGGTCTGACCACTAGGTGTCGTTGGGTATGGTTCGATGCTCATGGAGTCCGGTGTGCATAAATGTAAGATCCATCAGCTCATTTGGGTGAGTATTATATCCTAATGCTCTAAAGATTGTATCTCAGAAAGTTTTATGGCCATAAGCAGTAATTCCCAGGAAAATAGTTTAACCTTAAGGATAAATAATATTACAAAAGTATTTGGAAATATTATTTATTGAAATACAATTTTAGAGATAAGCTTTCGGTTGGGCATATAGAGATTTGACGGTGTTGATCTATATCTCTGCTCTACCTGAATATAAATGATGGAGGCATTATATGAATATGTTTAATTTTAACTTGTATGGTCTAACGCACCGCTTTGTATTATCCGTAACATGTGTGTGGGGCATCGTTCACGAACGTATGAAAGTGTTCCATATAACAATTCGGGCGTGGACCTAGAGAGTCTCACAATATGAAGTGTACTCATTGTGCACTAGGGCAGCATAATGGATTGAACAGTTCCATCTTAGAAATTTTAGCAAACCGAAAATATGTTTCAAGGTTCCTCGGGTTGTGCACTAGTTTAGACTTAAATGTTAAGTATATCATTTAATTAGTTAACAAGAGTTATTAACTAATTAGATGTTAACAAGTGACACAATTTTATTCCATGAATTATTTTACCATGAATTCACCCATTAACCATGTTAGTAAAATCAAATAAGGTAAATATTAATTATTCAAATAGTTTTGAATAATTAAATAATATTATTTAAATAAATAAAATATGATTTTATTTATTTATTATTTTATTCCTAAATGGAAGACATACTTAATTTGAGAAACATAAATTAAATTAAGTGGAGCACCATTTTGTGATTAATGGTTAATTTTATTAGACCATTAAAATGGCCACAAAAAATTATTTTGATAATTAACCACTTAATTTAATTTTGGTGGAGCACTTGTGAAGTGTTGAGAGCACTAAAAATGGTTGGTTTTCATTTGTGTTACACAAGTGTGTGAATGAATTTTCGTGCTAGAGTTGAGAGAAAAAAGAAGAGTTGGTTCTGAGAGAGTTTTTCATTGAACAAAGACTTGTGAGAAAAACCAAAGGCGAAAGAAAAATAAATTCTTCTTATTTTTCTTTCAAGTGATACAAACCTTATTGCTGGAGATTATACTCTTGCTATTCTGGCTTCACAATCTCATTGGATTGTTGTGAATTAGAATTGAACAAAAGTGCACTTCAAGGTGAGCTCAAAGTTGGAGCAAAAAAATTCAAATTTGAAATCTTCATCGGAGGTCTTCAAAGGTGTATTTTATGTATTCTTAAGTTGTTAAGAATTTAAGCACATGTGTATATGTTGATTACATGTTTAATTCTGCTGCAAAATTTGTGTATATGATACATGTATTTAGTTTTTCAATATGTGCACAATCACATGTATACACCCTAAAATACGTCAACACTCTTAAAATGCCTTCCAACACTTTGAAAGAACAAACAAAGCTTTCTACTCTTTTCTCTCATTAAATGCTCGTGTAACACTCTTGAAAAATGAGCAGAAATTGCTCTTTTATTTGCTTCATTTACTTTTCCTCTCACAAGCAATCAATGGCCCGCAAGTATGGCAATACTTGTAATTTATTTTTGTTTTATTTATTTACAATAAACAAATGAGATGAAACACATGGGAATTGGGTTGATAAAACACATTTGTTTACATTTGTTCAATTTTGGCCCCACTATACATGGTCTCAAATAGTTTTGCTTTTGTTACAATTATTTACATTAAACAATTGATAAACTCTAATAATGTAAGTGTGTTGGCCGAATTTCACAAGGAAAAGATGAAACAATTTCCATTTCTTGCATTTCACACATTGGCCCCACTTGTACGAATTTGTCATGCATTAGTGTTTCTTTTTTTTATTAGTTTAATAAATATTAAATCAATTAGAAACACATGCATAATTGTAATAAATAATAATTGTTTGACCTGATTAAAATAATATCAAATAATACAATAATTATTTTATTCAATAAATAATTAATAAAAAAATAATAATCTTGTTTGTCTAACAAGTAATGTCATTTTAGTAATTTTTAAGTCAAACAATAATTGACCTACAATGTGTCATATGTCTTTATCCTATTGGTTAATAACTATTGTTAATCTGCGCACATTGGACTCCATGAGCATCAGACCATACCCAATAACACATAGCAGTCAAACCATGAAAAGTCTTTGACATATGTGGAACCAAAGCATGATGGATCACTTACAAGCCCACCGTGGCGCTTAGGTCAAAGTATTACGTACACTACTAAACTCGAGAGGACCTATCATTATCAACTTTATGGGATGGTCTATTGGGGTCCTCGTTGAGCTTGTTCAGTATTCAATCCTCACTGAATACCCGTATGCCATATGAGCTTCCTGTAAGCTCATTGCCAACTAAGAAAAATCATCTAGACTATCTAGATATAGTCATACACTGATTTATAATAAAGGGTTTCACCGACAAACCCTTATCGGTGAATTAGATCAGGAATATCATGTTTGAGAATACACGTGCATAATAATATTTCTTAACACCTATTGCAACTATGTTATTACTGATATACCATCGGGTCTATGTCCCGTTACAGACAAGGTCTTAACTCTTAGATTTTACTGACTTTTATATCCTACTAACTCTTAGTAGTGCTAACTATTAGCAATTATAATTCTCAGCGTTGCTAACCTTTAGTGCTAGTCTAAACTCCTTTAGGTCAGATTTGAACTCCTTCAAATCATACAATGTCTGTAGTGTTACAAACACTGTATTATTTAATTAAAGAAATTAGTGATTTAATAAAATGTATTATATAAATATTATAAAATAAAATATTCATACAAAATGGGATGACATGTAAGCACAAAATCCAACAGTTAAGGCGTATGAGATTGGTTCACTTGAATAAAAGAAACCTAAAGAAGTTATATGATCAATGGGTATTTAGCAAGATAAGTTATAGCTAATAGAGTTTTGTGAGCATTATGTGCTTGGTAAAGCACATAAAGTCAAATTCAATACTAGAGAATATTAGACTAAAGGTACACTTGATTATATACACTCAGGCTTTTAGAGTCCTGTATAGACTATCACACATGGTATAGTTAGGTACTTTTTAATGTTTATAGATGACTATTCTAGAAAGTTATAGATATATGTGTTAAAACATAAAGAGCAAGTGTCTTCAAAATATGAAAGATCTTACGGAGAATCAAATTGGTAAGAAAAATAATAGACTTGGGATGAGAAATAGTCTCAAATTTTATAATAAAGAGTTTGATAGCTTTTGTGCTAAGTATAGGATCACAAGGCATAAAACAACAAAGTCAACACCACAATAGAATAGTCTTGCAAAAATGATGAATATGACCTTACTCGAGAGAGTAAGATGCATGTTGACCAATGCATAAGTGTCTAAAGCATTTTGGATTAAGGTGGTAGTTATAACAGCCTACTTGATTAACAGAAGTCCCCATTCAATAATAAACTTTAAGACACCAGAAGAAAAATAGTCAGACAACCCTTTAAAGTATGATCACCTTAAGACATTTAGTTAACCTACATTTGTATATGTGAATCAAGGCAAGTTAGAGCTTAGAGCTTAAAACATAGAGCCATAAAGGGAATATCCATAGAATATCTAGATGGTGTCAAATGATACAAGGAATGATATACAAAGTTGAAGTCACCAAGAAGTATCATTAGTAGAGTTGTAACTTTCGATGAGATGACCATGATAAAAATCAATCAAGAAGAAGTAAAGAAGACTGAACCTGTGCCAAATGAAGTTTTAACACCAGCAACCATTGAAGTTAAAGTAGAACGAGAGACAAGATATGAGATTTCCCCAGATCAATACTTCAAAAAGTCATCCCTTAAAGATAGATAAAAAAAATAAATTAGTTCATCAAAGACTACCCAAAAATAAACTAGGGCCCTGGAAATGGAACTTGAAGAGTACAACTAGCTAGAGATAGGCTAAGGAGAATAATAAAGCCACCAATAAAGTATGCACAAGTAGATTTAATAGCTCATACTTTTAATATTATATTCACTAATGAGTATAATGAGCCTAAGACATATAAAGAGGCTATGAAGAGTGAAAATTATGAGATATGACAGAAGACCATAAAGTATGAGATTAAAGAATAAGATTCGATAATTGTTGGAAAGTTCTCAAAATAAGAAACTAGTTAGGTGCAAGTGGGTGTATAAGATTAGAAGAGGATACCAAGTGTAGAGCTTATAAGACTTAAAGCTAGATTAGTGGCACAATATTTTACTCAGAAAGAAGGGATAGATTTTCATGAAATATTCTCACCAGTAGTCAAGCACTCATCAATTAGGATTTTGTTGGCTATGTGTGTGAATTTAAATTTCTATTTAGAGCAAATATACGTGAAGATCGCTTTTATTAATGGAGAGCTTGAAGAAAAAAGATACATGTCACAGCCACAAAGGTTTGAAGAGCCTAAATGGAAGTTCATGTTGGTTTATTGGAGAAGTCATTGTATAGGAGATTTGATGGAGAAGTCATGATTTAAAGTAATCTCCAAGACAGTGGTATAGGAGATTTGATGACTTCATGCTTCATTGTGAATTTACTAGAAATAAGTATGATGGATATGTATACTTCAAAGCATTAAATAATGAGATACATATCTACTTCTTTATGTGGATGATATGTTGATTATCTGTCAATATATGAAAGAGATACATATGTTGAAGATGCAGTTAAGTAGCGAGTTTAAGATGAAAGATTTAGGAACAGTAAAGAGAATTTTTGATATGAATATTATTAAGAAAAGATCAAACGTCATTTTCTTAACCTAATAGAGATACATACTCAAAGTTCTTGAGAGTTTTAGTATGTCTAGTAAAAAGGCTGTCTTAACTCCTTTGGCTATGCATTTCAAGTTATCAACAGTACAATCGCTAGCATAGTTGTCAGAGACGTATAAAAGAACGAAGAATGATGATTATATGATTAAAGGATATGTGAATTTAGATTATGTTGGTGACCTAGACAAGAAGAGATAGTTAACTAAGTATATATTCATGGTGTTTAGATGTAGTACATGCTAGAGGTCAATTTTACAGTATATGGTAGTACTATCAACCACGGCGGCAAAGTACACAGCTATGGGAGAAGCTATTAAGAAGGTCGTGTAGTTAAAAAAGAATCTGCACAGAGATATTGGCTATAAGAAACATAGACGTTGGTATACATTGTGATAGCCAGAGTATCATACATCAAATTAAGTATCAAGTGTTTCATGAGATGTTAAAACAAATTGATGTAAGGTTGCATTTCATCATAGAGATTGTACAAAGTGGTGAGATTAATTTAATGAAGATATTATTATTTGAAAATCCTGCGAATATATTGACTAACCATGCCCTCAATTAAGTTTATCCTATGTAAGGACTTAATTGAAATTACCACTATGTAAGAAAAGCAAATGATGTGAAAACGATAGATCCATAGATATTTCTTAGGAGATTTTGAATCAAGGAAGGAATTGTGAAGAATGGTTATTAAAAATCATGTAGAAGACAATTTTAAGTCAAGCAATTGAGAAGAAGACGACATGGAGTCAAGAATGAAGCGGAAGGATGAATTTAGGACAGAAGTTGGAGGCTCAAAACTGAATGTTGTTTTCAAATCTAAACGTTGTGGCGTCAACTACTCAGTCCTATGGTGCTCAAGTCAAAACCTTCAACACCACTGTGACATAAAGGTGCTGTTGCGGTGCCAAGGAGATACTGTCACAACACCAATACGAGTCCTTCTCGAATTTGAAGTCTTTTAAGTTGTTTTAAACTTCCCTTTCTTGATATAACTCATACTAAGGTTTACTTAAGACATGTGAGGGCTATATAAATGCCTTATTTTTTCTTATTTAAACATCATCAATAACACCAAAATTGAGAGCATTCAATTATAATCCTTGAGAGAGATCTTTGTAATTCTTTAGTTTAATAAAATAAACATAAATTTTGATCTGCTATAAACATAAGCAATATCAAACTACATAAATCTTTATATATACTTTCTTATTCTTGTTTCTCTTTACTTTTTATATTCTCTTTAATTCTACCATCATCATATTTGTGAAGCGTTTTCGACAATAATATGCATGATCTATTCAGTGCAAATTTGATTTACAAGTGCCCTAAACACAGAAGCAGGTAGACATATGGGACATTTGTTTTCAATAAATCCACAAGACATGCACGCGTGATCATGCTACAGGAACACGCACACGCATGTTAAATGATAAATTCAAAAGCGCACACGTGATTAGCCTACCCACTTACCACACATATGATCAAACACGTAGATGTAACATGAACACATGTGATTAGGCTACAGGGGCACATACATATATGTTAAATGATAAATTTAAAGCACACACATGATCACACTATATATCTAGTGATCATGTGATTAGGCTTACAAATGTCATCGGGCCATTCAGCATTCATGTGATGAGTCTTATACATGCTCAACGTGTAGCTTCGCATATAAAATATCGATAAGTTATGCATTTTAATTTTATTATCTAGCTTTTCACTTGCATTAATTATTCATATTATGCATGTATATGATATTAATCAAACATGAAACAAATTCGTATGTTACATATTTATATTTGTGTTAAGCATATACGCGATGATACATACTGCATTTGAATTTTATTGTATAGAAATTCATCAACAAGCATTGCATTTTCATTTTTACAACACATATGTATTATGCATGATTGCATCTAATAAAATTACACTTATCGAAACCACATTAACGCAAATATCAAACATAAACGTGACAGTCATTATTTAATACGTAAATATATTTATTAATGTACATATATAGCGATCGTTGAATATGATAATAAGCAGTTTTGCAAAAGTATCATATATGACTTGGTTAATCAAAATTACATTTATAATTAATATTAAATTGAATTTATAGATGTAGGTACCAAATTTAGTATATATACCGACCTATTATGATAAACCACTTGTTCAAGAATATTAATTTAATAGATAAGAGAATTCTGGAGAAAAGTTAATTATTTTCCTAAAGCTCAAGCTTTAATTCATATCCTTTATTAATAATTATTCAACTCAATCCATCAATCTAATATAATGCAATGACATCCAAAAACTATGAAATAATCAACTGTCACATTTGTAGAATTAAAATACAAGTCAAACAATTTATTTTTCTATTAATAACAAAGCCACTTGAGTGCATGTGTGTGCATCCATGGACTCGACCATTCATTATTTCAATAGTTAGAATTGTATTCTAACTTTGTAAATTTATTGTCAAAAAAAAAAATTAAATACATTAAAGAGATATTATTATTTCAAAGAAAGTCTAGCATTACTATTTTAATATTATCCTTAAATTGAGAAGTCAGATAAAATAATTATTTTTATATGATTTGAGTACCATGGTTGGGTGGAGAATAAATAGTTAATAAATTCTCCCACATTGATATCTTTGATGCGAATATTTCACAGGATGCTAAGGTTAATGATCTATGGCGGCATGGTCATTGAACCCTTTCTGATCCTTTGGACGAGTACATTACTCAGGTATGGGATTATCTCTGCAAAACTTTTTCAATTACTGAAAGAGAGAATAGAATTTCATAGACAGCAAGCTCCAATGCAAAGTTTTTTATTGCGAGTACTTGGCGGTGTCTCAAGAATAATGATGCTAAGGTGAGATGGTATAAACTAATATGGAGAACGCAACATATTCATAAACACAGCTTCATTACTTGGTTGGCTTTGAAGAATAAATTATCTACTAAGGGGAGACTCAAAAAATGGGGGCTTATTCCATCAGATGATTGCCCCCTTTGCGGTAGTAACAGGGAGACAATTCCACACTTATTTTTCCAATGCAGCTTTTGTAGTGAAATATGGCACAAAATACTTAGGGTGTATCAACTCAATCAATGCCCGGACAGATGGCAACGAGTGATCTCCTTTCTTTGTAGAAAATCTAAAGGCAAATCTATTCTCAGTAAGATCAGAAGAGTATCGTTCTGTACTACAATCTATTTTATTTGGAGAGAGCAAAATTTGGTTGTCTTCCAATAGAAAACTCATTCTACTAGTGATGTCTATCAAAATATTAAGAATGTTGTATGGATTAGATGTATAAGTGCTATCAATGGCCAAGGGATAGATCACATTACAGCTGGTTGGTAAATGTATCTAAACTTTTAGGAGTTCTAATATCTTAATTTTTCACCTTTGATTATTCTCTTTGTAATACCTGCTGGATTTAGCATATATATTAATTCTTTACTTACCAAAAAAAAAAAAAGAATTTCAACTTCTCGTGTAACTTCAAGAAATTTTACCAACTTAAAGTAACTAATAAACTTGTAATCTCTCATTAAATTTTAATCAAACAATAATATTTTTTTTTCATCCTTTTCTAGTCAAATAACGGGCACCACCCTATTGATCATCAATATAGTAATCTATTTTTGTAAAAGAGAAATTGATAGTTTAATTTTTATATTTTTGTTGAATTACTTACATAGCCCTAGTATTTTAAACTTACCAATTATATGCTTTAAAAACATTTTTGCTACCATTATTTATTCTTAAAATATTTCATTTCCGAAATAAGACACTTTTCATCCTTAAAAGACATAATTGATCATTTTTAAAATATTAGAGATCTAATGAATAATTTAACAAAAAATTATAAAAATTAAAGTAGCAATTTTTCTTTATATAAAGAATAAAAAAAAATATATTTTAACTAAAAACTTTGTTGGAGATTTAGTGATTCAACAATCTTGATTGGATAAGAATTGAGATGAATACTAAATAGGAGAGTCACAAGAAATCCAAAACGTGTAGGACACGTATGGAGAAGTTTAGGACGTGTGAAACACGAAGAGGGAAGTGAAACAGGACTCAAAGATGCGAATGAAGTAAAGAAAAAACATGGAGGAGGCACCAGGGCTGAACGCCGTGGTGCCCAAGGCTGAGCGCCGCAGCGCCTAAACTAGAAGCCCAGCGCCGCGACATTGGGTACGATTAAGCTTAGCGCCGCAGCACTAAAGCCGGAAATTTTTTGTTTTTATGCAGGATTTCAAGTTTTAAGAAGTTTAGGACTTCCAAAATAAGAGGACTCTTACTCCAACAAGGAATAAGGTTAGTAGGCACGAAATAAACCATATATAAACACTTGTAAACCCTTTTATTTTAGATTAAGCATTAAGAGAAACTCTAAGAGAGGAAAAGAACTTGGTAGACACTAAGTGCTTGTGTGCGCTATGGTGGAACCATTGTTTGAGTGTTCATTGTTCGTGGTAGAGTAAATGTATACTAAACATTAGGTCCTTTTCAAGGTTCTTCATTGGGTTTTCCTTGTAAAATCTCTAGGGAGTTAATAAGAGAGGTTAGGATCCTTGAATCCACCGTGGACATAGAAAATTAGTCGAACCATGTAATATTGTGTTGTGATTTTTTATATTATGCTTTGGATTCTTACTTTTTTTCTTGATAAACAAGTTATTCCGTTACGCAAAGAGTTTAGAGTTCTATGTTGATCTTGAGGTTCTTCACTTCAACCTAATCTCAAGAGGGAGAAGGCGTTTTCTCCCTCAATAAACTTCGTATAAGTTTAATCATTCCAAAATAATATCTCATTTTTTTAGAGCAATATCTCACCACCAACACAATTATTACTTATTCAAAATAGAACATTTGAAAACATAATTTATACTTAAAAGTAGATATAATAATTAATTAAAAGAGGTATCTAGCAAGTGTACACAAAAGATAGGCACCCATCTTAACTAAATTTTATATATAGATATGAACGAAAGAAGTAATGAGTAAGTGATTACCCCATTTGTTGCATCATTTAGTTTTTGTCATGAGATTAGATCGATAGATTATGCACATCCTCTCTCAATTTCGTTAATTGTGCACTTGGGTATTTACATATTTATCAATATCAAAATTGCATCATTAACGAGTTGTCTATTCTATCGAATCAATATAGACTGTTAACTTTATGTTTACCTTTCTACAGCCACAGTTGTAATTTTAGTGTCACCAGATTTTTTCATTAATGTCCAGGTTGAATGTTTGAATCTAATGGTTGAGCCAGAGAGAATAAATATTTATTAAGTAATGTTAGTCAGCATTTTAAATTGTATCCCAAAAATTGATGTGTTAAATAATCATTGGGTGATAAAATGATATAAATTTTAAAATCATTTATTATACTTAATAATTATTTGACACATTACTTTTTAAAATATAATTTGAGATGTTTAACATTACTCATATTTATTTTAGGAAAAAAGAAACTTTTGTCTTTTGAATTTGCTCAAATCTCAAATTTGTTATTTTTATTTTAAAATACTTAATTTTGACCTAATTTATTAGACCACTGCCGTTTAAGTTAATTATTAAAGGGCTAAAGAATAACTTAATAAGAAGAGAAAATACACATTAACACGTAATATGTCTCATTATGGTCACTTGTCAAATAATCAGTGGTTACTAATACAAAACAGAAATTTTGCGCTTTCGCACTAAAAGAATATCACCATTTCATCTTCCACCATCAAACTCTTCCTCAAACAATCCCTTTGAAGTGCCTGTGAATACATTCTGTGAAACACACGGAACCACTATCTGCCAAAACAATCAAAGACAATCCACCACTTGATAATGAAGAAAAGTTCGAGCAACCACCATTTACAGCCATTGCCCCTATTTTCACAGTGAGTAAATCAATTTCAATGGTAAAATAGATTATATAAAATGATGTATTCTTAATAAATCATTGACTCCCATATCATTTGTAGGTTCTTATGAATTCATTATGAGGCTGAAAGACTGATTTCTTTGTTCATGATATTGGTATAATATTTTGTGTTTTTAAAATATGCCACTACGATAGATTTATGATTCATTTATGAGTTTGAAAAAATTCCTAAGATTTTTTGGGTTGGGTATGTTAGAGATGGTGCTTACGTGTCATTCTAATTTTGTATGAATATTTATTTATTTAATATTTATATAATGAACATTTAAATAATTCGATATTATTTGTTATATAGTACTAAACTTGTTACTTTTCAGATATTATAGATCTAAAAGAGTTTAGATATGATATGAAAGTGTTTAGGTCAGTGCTAAAAGTTAGCATACTAAGAGTTAGAACCTTGTCTAACATGGGACAAAGACTTAGGAATATATTAATAATGACATAATTACAAGGAATTGCAAATGGTGCTAAGAAATATCATTATGCAATATGTTCTCAAAAAACATCGTTCTCAATCTATGTTTGCCGATACGGGTTGATTGATATACCTTTCAGATTAGTGTTTGTCTATATATAGATTATCCAAACAGTTAGTCTTAGTAGACCATAGGCTTAGAAACTCATAAAAGCATACATATATTCAGTGAAGACTGAGTACTGAACAACTCACGAGAACCTTTAATAGACATCTCATAGAGCCGTCAACAAAGAGTCTTCTCGAGTTGAGTAGTATTCATAGTCTTTTGATATGAGGGCCACGGTGGGCTTGTGAGTAATCCATCATACTTTGATTCTATGTATGTTAGAGACATTTCATAGTTTGACTTCTAGATATTGTTAGGTATGGTTCGATGTTCGTAGATATGGGATCCCTAGCTTATATGGGCGAGTTATATATTCAAATACTCTAAGATTGCATTTCAAAAACTCTTGTGACCACAAGTATAAATCTTAAAAAGATGTTTCATGGAGTTAAACAATATTTTATTTTTCAAATAACGGCCACCACCGACACAATTTATAAAGAATAACGAAATACATGTATTTTAGCTAAAATAATTCATGTAAATTTGATAATACCAAAAAAATATCTCATTTTTTAGAGCGATATCTCACCACCGGCACAATTATTACTTATTTATAATAGCACATTTGAAAACATAATTTATACTTAAAAGTAGATATTATAATTAATTAAAAAAGGTAGCTAGCAAGTGAACACAAAGACATGCAACCTATCTTAACTTAATTTTATGGATGGATAAGAATGAATGAAGTAATGAGTAAATGACCCCATTTAATTAAACCCATAGATCTAGGAGATTTATACACATTTCCAAAGCAATTAAAAGGAGACCCCATTTCTTCTTGAATTACAAGCAAAGAGTATAGTGTCTTTGTCTGACTTATATGATCACCAAATGTAGCATCATCTAGTTTTTCTCGTGAGATTAAATCAATAGATTATACACATTCCCTCTCAATTTCATTAATTGCAAATTGCATGATTAACGGGTTTGACTATTCTATCGAATCAATATTAATTAATGACACTGATATTGATACATTATATTATATGCCATCAGATCTTCCTATTAATGTCAAGATTGAATGTTTGAATTTAATGACACAGCCAGATAGAGTAAATGTTTATTTTTGGGAAAAAAAAAATTTTGTCTTTTGAATTTGCTCATATTTTAAATTTTTTCTTCTTATTTTAAAATACTCAATTTTGTCTTAATTTATTGAACTTTTTCCATTTAAGTTAAGAATTGAAGAGCTAAAGAAAAACTTAATAAAAAGAGGAAATAAATACTAATACGTAAGATGTCCTATTATAGCCATTTGTTAAATAATCAATAGTTACTAATAAAAGACAGAAAATTTTCTCTTTTGTGCTAAAAGAACACTATCCCTTCAACTTCCACCATCAAACTCTCTCTCAAACAGGCCCTTCAAAGCAGCTGTGAATTTATCCTAAAAAACCCTCTCCAGACCATCATCTGCAAAAACAATCAAAGACATTCCACTATTGGATAGTGAAGAAAACTATTAGTAGCCACCATTTATGTCCACTGCCCCTATTTTCACAATGAGTAAGTTGATTTCAATGGTAAAATAGATCATGTAAAATATTGGGTTCTTAATACATCATTGATTCCCATATCTTTTATGAGTTCTTATGAATTTATTACAAAGCTGAAAGACTGATTTCTTTGTTGGTTGGAAGATTTATGGGTTCTGAAATTTATTCATAGTTTTGGTATAATTTTTTGTGTTTTAAAATATGCCACTTCAACAGATTGATGATTCATTTATGAGTTTGAACAAAATTCCTATAGTTTTCTGGGTTGGGTATGTTAGAGATGGTACTTATATGCCATTTTAATTTTGTATGAATATTTATTTATTTAATATTTATACAATAAATATTTAAATAAATTATTAATATTTGTTATATGGTACTAAACTTATTCCTTTTTAGACATTGTAAATTTAAAGGAGTTTAGATCTGATTTGAAAGTGTTTAGGTTAGCCTTAAAAGTTAGTATTTTAAAAGTTAGTATTATAAAAGTTAGAAGCTTGTCTGAAATAGGATAAAGACTTGAAAATATATTACTAATGATATAGTCACAAGAAGTTGCAAATAGTACTAAAAAATATCATCATATAGTACATTCTAAAAAAATATCGTTCTTAATCCATGGTTGCTGATATGGGTCAATTGGTATACTTTTTCAGATCAGTGTATGTCTATATTTAAATTGTCTCAACAATTAGTCTTAGCAGACTGTAAGCTTAGTGAAAGCTCGTATAGGCATGTAAGTATTTAGTAATCCATAGTTCAGATCAGTGTATGTCTATATACTGATCCATGATTCCTAATCCATGGTTGCCGATATGGGTTAATTGGTATACTTTTTCAGATCAGTGTATGTCTATATTTAAATTGTCCCAACGATTAGTCTTAGCAGACTGTAAGCTTAGTGAAAGCTCGTATAGGCATGTAAGTATTTAGTAAGGACTGGGTACTTAATAGACTCACGAGGACCTCCAATATACATCTCATAGAGTAGTCAATTGAGGGTCTTTCTGAGTTGAGCAATATTCGTGGTCCTTTGACCTGAGCGTTATAGTGGGCTTGTGAGTAATCTACCATGCTTTGATTTCACGCATGTCAGAGACCTTTTATGGTCTGACCTCTAGGTATTGTTAGATATGATTTGATACTTGTAGAGTCTGGTGTGCATAGATATAAGATCCGTTAGCTCATGAAGGTCAGTTGTATTTCCTGATACTCCGAGATTATATTTCAAGAAATCTTATGACCACAAGTATAAACAAACAAAAACATTCTATAGAGTTAAACAATATGATTTTTTTTAACCTTTTTTTTTAGTCAAATAATGGCCACAACTCCATTGATAATCATTATGGTAATCTATTTTTGTATAAAGAATAAAGAAATACATGTATTTTAGCTAAAACATTCATGTAAGTTTGATAATACCAAAATAATATCTCACCGCCAATACAATTATTATTGTTGAAGGAAAATGATGTTTTCTTTGTCAGATTAGATTAAGTGAAAAACTCTAACCAAGATCAACCTTAAACCCTAATCCCTTTGCATAGTGAAATAATATAATGGCAATAAAAAATAGCAAGAATATAAAGTAGATAGTAAAGAGAACAACACAATCACTTACATGATTCAGCCAATTGTCTACGTCCAAAGTGAATTCAAGGATCTCAGCCTCTCTTATTAACTCTCTAGATAACTTACAAGAAAACAAAATAAAAAACACTCAAAAGAATTGAATGAATGGTGTACCTTTGTTCGCCTAAAAAAATGAATACCCAAACAGCGGTTGCACTGTAGCGCACACAATCGGTTTACAAAGATTTATATAGGGATTATTTTGTGCCTACTAACCTTAAACTTAATTGGAATAAGAGTCCATTAGTTCTAAGAATCCAAAACCACCCCTCCCAAAAAAAACAAAATTAAAAAATCTGAAGTTGTCTCGAAACTATCCGCCTTTGGCATCACGGCGATGCGTCTTGCCACAGCCAACACCGTGGCATTGGCTTTCTGACACTATAGCATCGAGCATACTGTTCTAGGTGCTATAGCGTCTAGCCCTATATCGAACCCAACAGTTTTTTCTTCTCTTTTTGAGTCTCCAAATTTCATTTCGCTTCTACCTTGCGTGTTCTATGCGTCCTAGACTTTTTGTGACTCTTCTCTTTGATATTCTTCACAAGTTTTATCCATATAAATTTGTTAAATCATCAAATTCTAATAATTATAGTAATCTATTTTTGTATAAAGAACAATAAAGAAATACATGTATTTTAGCTAAAAACTTCATGTAAGTTTGATAATACCAAAACAAATATCTCATTTTTCATAGCAATATCTCACCACTAACACAATTATTACTTATTCATAATAGCACATTTGAAAACATAATTTATGCTTAAAAATAGATATAATAAATAATTATTACTTATTCATAATAGCACATTTGAAAACATAATTTATGCTTAAAAGTAGATATAATAATTAATTAAAAGAGGTAGCTAGCAAGTGAACACAAAGACAGGCACCCATCTTAACTAAATTTTATATATGGATATGAATGAATGAAGTAATGAATCACTCCATTTAATTAAATCCATAGATCTAGGAGATTTATATACATTTCCAGAGCAACTAAAAGGAAACCCCATTTCTTCTTGAATTACAAGCAAAGGGGTCTCAGTGTCTTTGTTTGACTTGGATGATCACCAAATGTAGCATCATCTAGTTATTGAATATTCATAGCAGTAAACACATCGTTGAATCACCACTAGCTTATTTTAATTTCTTAGGAACCAGCTGCTTAATGAGCATAATCATGGAACCAATTCATTTACTATAACAATCAACTAGATTATCTAACTCCCTTATAAGCAATCTGTTTAGAGAATAATAATAAATTAATTACATCAAGCAAATAAGATTACAATAAACTAATTATATTTCATATATGTATGAGACTTGGTACATTAAAATATGAAACTCTTTGTAAATCAATCTGCTTAGAAAACAATATATATAAGTGGGTAGGTCATTTAATAATTTTGTATACTCATCACTCAAAACATTCAATAAAAACGGCTATCTTAATGATTGGTGTCAGCCAGCTTACTCCAATAATTGAGCTTTTGTAATCTTTTCCCCCATTAAACCTATCTCTACCACCACCCCATAAATGATTTAGTGACTTCGATGGGTAAATGATAATCAAATTTCGGATAAATTTTCAGTGAAGTTAATGCATTAGAGAATGATGAAGGTTTCCACTTATTTAATGGTAAGTTCAGTGAATAGAGATCAGTGAAATAAGATATGACCAGACACTAATGTTGATATATCTGGAGAGAAATAATTTAGTGAGGAATATTGGTTATGTTATATGTTTAGTGACACTTTTATAAATGATGTCTGATTAATTTACCACTTAAAGATTATTTTAAAAACAAATGCTATATAATTGCTTCTTGAATGTTGTTTAGTTGGTTTTTTTTTTTTTTTGAAATTATTGTTTAGTTGGTTATGAATACATTGATTTGAAGTTATTTGAATTCAAATAAAAATATAAAATAAGGGTAAAAATTTTTATTCCAAGTTCTTTTTTAAAAAAAAAAATACTTTAAAATTGTATTATATATCCAATTAATTATTATACGATGAGTAATGTTTACATATCATAGAGGGTGAGTATTCGAACTTGGGACTTTAACATTAGTTGATAACTATATAATTACTATAAGTTATATCTATAACCACGACTTCATCATTATGTGTTAACTTATTCTTTCAAATATATAAGTTAAGGAAAGACTTTCACATCATAATTTATAGAAGATTCAACAATTTTGATTCTATCCAAATTCTGTTTTAATAAATTTGCTGGTAAATGTTTTTTTTTAAAAAAAACAAAAGAAGGCATAAAAAATCTCCCTTCTCACATATTTTCAAAATATGTATTTAAGATTGTTAGAGGCTTTAAACTTAAAAAAAAAAAAAAAAAGGTAAAGATTCAAGTGTCTAATTTAAATGACTATTTTAGTAAGTTGTGAGATCATTGTATTTATAAATTTAAGTATTAACTATTTTTTAATTAATGTAAGATACTAACTCACTCAATAATTTTCTTCGAAGAAACCTTCACTGGTGGAGGCTTAACGCCAACCCCTTTTATTTGATAATGAGTTTATTCACATACTAATTATCAGTGTCTAACTCTAACATCACTAGTTAAAAGGCCTTAGGCTTATAAAGAATAAGTCTAAGATTCAAATGTTTAATTCAAAAAATTAATCTAATAAATGAAAAAATTATTCTACTTATAAACCCAAGTATTAATCCTTATCTAACTATTATAGAGTACTAACTCACTCAACAAAGATATAATAAAAAAAATAATTTAATACAAATTTAAATGTTTGAAACTTTTCTTTTTTTTAAAAAAAATGTTAGTTTGTTTAATCTATAAACTTCTTTTTAATGATATAAAAAAAAATTGGGGTTTGAATCCACATCTATTAGAGGTGGAGAAGAATTTGAATAACGTAATATTAAAATTATAAAAGGCCAAGCCGTGGGAATTTCATTATCAGCATTTTGCATTGTGCTAATAAAGTAGGGTTGGCCAAATGCACCCACATGGGTAGTGGGTGTTATTCTAACATTTTATGATCAGTAACGTTATTGGTATAGCAATAATGCCTGTTTTGTTTGAAAAAATGGCATGTGATTCTCAATCACAAAGTTGCCCTATTTATAATTAGACTTATCCCATTCTATATGCATATAGCCAAACATATGGGCCATGCAAATGCTGTTATCACTTGTGCCATGATTTCGATTTATAAAGAAGAGAAGAGGAGAGAGCCCTCGGCCATTAATTCTCTAACTCTTCTCTATTTGCATTTCTTGATTCTTTAATCAAGAATATGTTTTAAAATACATAAGTTTCAAAGTCTACAAGAGATTTTATATATAAGTAGTTTGTATAAACATAATCTTCTTAAAATGGGGGTCAATGAAGAAATATGTATCCAACATTGAAATATTTCAAGTCCGTTGCTAAAAAGGAGACATCTCCCATCTAGAATATGTAAGAGATTCGAGTGAAGTTGAGACTAAGTGAGGGTGAAACTTGATGGACATCATGATTTGCGATATTGACATTCAGCATCCATCCACATTTTTCCACTCCATTTGCTTACTAGGAAAAAGGTAAGAGCTAGGAGATGAGAGGAAGGGAGAAAATTCAATGCTAATATCATTATCAATAAGAAAGACAGACAAGCATATAGATATGACATGATAAATTTTTCTTCTTTTTTTGGAGCATGATTATGACATTTAACAACTAGCACCATCCTGGGATTGATCAAAACCCAATTATTTATTGTCTTATTCATTTTCACTATATATGTCATCATCATCTTCTCAAATTGGAGCCTCTGCTCCCCGTTTGGTTAATTGGGTTCTCTATCTTGTTCATTGTCGCTATATATGCCATCATTTTCTCAAATTGGAGCCTTGCTCCCCATTTGGTTGAATATATATATATATATGTTCACCCCAAAATTTAATGAGTTTCAAGATCAATGACTTAAATTTATTAATTATTGTGAATAAAATTGAGATTAACGAAAGAAAATTAAAGAAAAATACATTAGAAACACTAAAATTTATAGTGGTGTAGCTTAATGTAAGTATATGTCTTTTTTCACCGAGCCTTATCAACTCTCTTAAATATACTGTAGAATATTGTTGTTACAACAAAGATATTTGAAGGTTGAGCCTCTATAAGGTAAATAATAACACCCTCAAAGAATAATAGATATAATGCCCCTCTTTAAAGAATAATTGATCCCTCTTAATTGAATCACTTGAAAGTTGATTATTCTCATGGTAAGAAATTAGACGTCCTTCTTCATGGTTTAGCCGTCTTTTTATAAGGTAGTCGACATTTACTATTCTTTAGGATATTATAATATTTTCTTAATTAGTTTTATCTTATTAGAGTCCTATAAAAAAAAGATGGTAATTCCCTTTTTTTATTTAAGATTTTTCTTAAAGAGTCCTACTAAAATACAATCAATATTTTTATCTATTTAGGGGTCTTTCTAAGCCTTGTAATAAATTGGATCTTAATAAATCTAAGAGGGAACAAAAATTTTTGTCAAAATTATGAGAAAATATGAAAATTTCACTATAATGGAAAATATATATAAGAGATGGCCTTTATATAGGCTTAGTATCACTACAAAAATAAAGGGAAAAAACAAACAAATTAACTTTATACAAGAAATATCCTATACACCACATATGTCCTATACAAGTAATATGGCCTTTATAAGAAAAATAACCTAATTAGGTCAATACTTCTTAAATAAATAACCTCATGCCAATACTCCTTCTCAAGTTGACACATAGATTTCTATCATATTTAACTTGTTAATTACATCATAGAACACTTTTTCTGAAATCGTTTTTATGATAATATCATCTAGTTGATCTTTAGACTTAATAGACGAAAGTTTTATGATCTATTGATCAAGTGTCTCTTTAATAAAGTGATGATCAACTTTCACATGTTTATTGTGATTATGTTGAACCGAATTGTGTGCAATTTCAATGACTACCTTATTATCACAACATAGACTCATTGGTTCTCATATTTAATCCTCAAATATCTTAATATACTTTGAACCCACAACAACTCACATACACCATAAGCCATACCCTAAAATTCAACTTTCATACTTGATCTAACTATAACCTTTTGCTTTTTGCTTCTCCAAGTAACCAAATTACCTTTCACGAAAGTAAAGTAACCAAATGTAGACATCTTATCGATTTTATCTCCTACCCAGTCAAAATCATATACCCTTCAATACTTGAGACCCCATTTTTCAAGAATAGTAAACCTCTTACAGGTGCACTCTTTAATTACCTTAAGATCGGATATACTGCATTCATGCGTTCTTTATTAGGTGTATGCATAAATTGACTTACTGCATAAGCTATATTTGGCATAATGCAAGATAAATAGATTAATCTTTCAACCAACCTCTAATAACACCTTTTGTCGATTGAAATTTAACTCGTAGCTTCTACAAACTAGTGATTCTTCTTTATAAGTGTCTCAACTAGTTTACAAACTAGTATCCCAATTTTAGTTAAAAGGTCTAACACATATTTCCTTTGTAGGACAGAAATACTAAGTTTTGACTTTGAGACTTTAATTTTCAAGAAGTATTTGAGTTACTGAGATTTTTTATTTCAAATTTACCTGCAAGATACTCCTGTAAATCCTTTTTTTCATCTAGGCCATCTCATGTCAAGACCATGTCTATATATACAAACAAAGCCATTATCTTTCCTTCCTTGTGCTTTATAAACAAATTATTGTCTAAATTATTTTGCTTATAACCAAACTCTCTCATTGTGGGCAAAAACCTTTCAAACCAAGCTCGAGGTGACTACTTTGGCCTATATAATGCCTTTTTCAATTTACATACTTCAGTTGTTCTAGAAATTTTACTTTTAGCTATAGGTGGTGGCTCTATGTAGACTCTCTCCTCTAAGTATCCATTGAGAAAAGTATTCTTAATATCGAATTGTTATAAAGGTCAATCTCGGTTCACTACTATAGAAATAAGAATATAGATTATGCTAATCTTGTGTATTGGTGCAAAGGTCTCTTAATAATCAATTCATACTTCTATATGTATCCTTTTACAACTAACCTCATTTTATATCTATGAATACTTCCATTACCCTTGAGTTTAACCATAAATACTCATCTACACCCAATTGTCTTCTTCTATTAACTTATACATTTGAAAGAATAAGTTAACACATAATGATCAAGTCATGGTTGTAAATGATTTGAGAAAAAGATACAAGCAATGCAAGATTTAAGAGTGTTTTTTTTTTTTGTTAGAAATTTATATTAGGGATGGTAAGAGGGCAAGACGGGGATGGGGAGTCCTTTCTTATACCTTGCCCATTGTTTATTTTAATTTTTGTTCTCCATCATATTCCCTAAAAAATATTAACAGCCAAAGATGAGGAATTCACATTCGAGGAAGGCCTTTTCCATTCCCATCCCATTTTTCTATTTTCTATTTATTACTCTAAAATATTAACTTATATTCACAAAATTTAACGATATAAAATTTTAAATTATATTATGGTTAAAATAAGTATCAAACTAACAAATTAGAATAATATAAAAACATCATTCAATAATGTGAATAGTAATTAGTAAATAAATTTTTAAATTTATAATAAATAAAATTAAAAAAACAAGAATTTAAATAACATTCTATAGCATCATTGCTTTTCTTGTTAATTGCTTCATATTCTCATCAAAATCAATAGTCACCCAATTCAAAACAAAAATTTTTATCGTTTATAATTAAAAAAAGAGTATATTTTATAGTTTTTATTATATATTTTTCGTTTTTATTAATAAAAAAATATTATTAAAACATGTCCTAGTTAAATATAAATTATAAAATAAAAAATTATTAAATTATTTAATATATTTATAAAAAAAACAAGGAAGGAAGAAGGAAAAAAAAAACATGCCAATTGAACTGGACCGAGCGAACCTAACTGGCCCTGTTTGGTTCGATTTTATCTTGGCCGGTTTGGTTTTCAGTTTTCTATTTTCAAATTTTGAAATTTTGATTTGGTTTTCGATTTTAAAATTACGAACCGAAACCAATTTCTTTTTTAAAAAGGAAGAAAATACACATGAAATGGAACCAAAATAGAGAATCAACCGAACCGAACCATCCAAAGCTAAAAATCAACCCAATTTGAGCCTATTATTACCAAAACGTCAAATCGAGAACCGAACCGAAGTAGTTTGGTTCAATTTCGGTTCAATTTGATTCTCAGGTATCTTTTTTAAAAATTGAACCAAACTAATTTTGTCCATCCTAGTGGTGAGCACACTAAAATACATATTTTTTAAAAGATTTAGTCATCATTTAATATCACTAATTTTAGCATTTTTGTATTTTTAAGCTTGAAATAAAGTGTTGTCCTTAAATTGTCATTAATAAAAGTTATTTGTATAGGATTAGTAAAATGGACATAATTCTCAATATAAAAATCGAAATGAAGAAATTCATGAACCTGGAGCAATATGACTCAGTCTTACATAAACTTGAAGAACAGTTAAAAAGTCAAATCTAACCTTTTATGGGCCAAAATTGGAATAAACAGAACTGGATTACAACTTTCACTCAGCTTAACTCACCTCACGTATTTGAACTGTATTTCACAAAATATGTACCTAATCAGTATAATTATTGAAGTTGAAAATACTAACTCAATTATCTATAACTCTTATGTTGATATCAAAGTTTAGAACAGTCATTATCATAGACCAAATTGTATTACAAATTAGTAAAAGTGTTGTTGGCCTAAATTTGATGTATCTTTGGTATTTTGTCCATATCTCATTGGATACTCATTCAAATTGCATGAACCTGGTGGATTTGGAAAGAAAAGATAAAATGCTATAACTTTTATGTCGATCAAAAAGGCTACATCAATCATTTTCATTGTCAAAAAAGTGCGACAATTAGGTGAAGAATGGGTGGCGTAAATTATTGGAGATTGAAGTCACACTAAATATATTTTCATTTATTGCCTATATAATGACACCCTTAAGAGGCTAATGGATGTTTTTCATGTTTTACAATTCTCTCAAATACTTTTCTTTAATATTCATAAGAATGAATTATAAGCTAGGTTAAAGTTCTTGGCAATGTTAAAGATAAACCTCTATGTGTAATAAATCTACCTTTAGAATTTGATTCTTTGTTAAGAGCTACAATGTTGTAAGTTTATTTGTGTTTAAACTCTTATCTATTATTTTTCTATAATTCAAAAGTTATAATTATCATATTTTATATATTTTCAATCATACTTTCTTTATGTGATTCATGTGTCGAGTTATAATTATTACTGGTTACATCATTTTACAAGTTAATCTTTTATTACAATATTGTCAAAATGATATGTTATCGATCTTAGATAATTTGTATAGATGAATATGGTTTGTGATAATGTTTACAAAGAGTTTAGTCATGTCAAATACATTTATTACTAAATGTACCATATTATACATATCTTCCGATTGATTATTTGGGATGTGAAACTTTCAATTGAGTTATAAATATTGAATTAGTATATAATATATTTCTGAAGCATATTAGTAGGTATTGAAGCCTTGCTCACATCCTTATAATTTTTTTCCTTAATTCACATTTAATTTTACCATCTCTATATAAATCTCACATTCAATATTCTCATTCATTACTGTTTTAATATTTTTATTTTATTAACCTATTCTTTTGAAAGTTTTCCCATAGGATCGACACCTCAATCTATACTGTGATAACTACATTACATTTTGAGCGTAAACAAAATTTGCCATCGTTGCTGAGGATGCACACTAGGCAAAGTAGTAGGTTGTGCCTATCAATACTAAAGTGGTAACATTGTACATTTACTTTTCTTTGTAAAATTTTAGTTCTTAAATTTATTTTCTTTATTGTAATTTATTTTATTGTTCATGGTTGGTTCTACCACTTAACTTATTTTGTTATCTTCTTGTATTTTTATTTAATTTTGCACGGTTGGTTCTACCATTTAATTTAATTTATTTTAATTAATTATTTATTATATTTTACAATTCATTATCTTTTGTTCATTTATTATTTTTTATTTTATTTTTCATTGTTGATACTATCACTTAGCTCTTTTATTTCTTGTTGTATTTTATTTCACTTCTTATATTTTATCTCATTTTATGATTGGTTTTATCACCTAACTCCTTTTTTTCTTTTATTTACTTCTTAATTTTTCCGTGAGAATTTACTTCATAAAAAATAGCTAAAAAAGTATTTAAAAAAATTGTTAGGATGTATGCATCGACTTAGAGACAAACAAAGAAGATTTGTGAAAGTAGAACTAGAACCACCACCACAATTTGTAAAGGAAGAGAATTCACCATTAGTTCATCTTGTAATCCCAATACAATGACAACATAAGGATAACCATGTTAGGACTCTAAAAAATTACTTACATCTCACTCGCACAACCACACCACCATGCATTATATTTTCACCTAACACACCACATTTATATTTTAAACTTGGAATGATCCAACTGTTGTCCACTTTTCATGGCCTAGATAGTGAAAATTCTTATGTACATTAGGAAATTTGAAGAGGTAATGGCCACATTCCATAGCCAACCCGAAGTCATAGACATTGTTAGGCTTAAATTCTTCTCTTTTTCTCTAAAAGATAAAGTAAAGAGTTGGCTATATTCTTTACGGCCAATGTCTATAAGAACTTGGCAGAAATGACCAATCATTTTTCAATAAATATTTTCCACAACACAAAACTAATGGCCTGCAAAGAAAAATTTCTTCCTTCTCTCAAAAAGACAGTGAAACCTTATATCAAGCCTGAGAAATGTTTAAAGAGTTGTTAAATCTATGTCCTCACCATAGGTATGAAAGTTGGCGCTTAGTTACCTATTTTTATGAGAAACTCACAATTAGAGAGTACCAATTTGTTAAGACAATATGTAATGGGGAGTTTCTTTACAAAGATCCTGAGGAAACCATAGAATTCCTTAATGACTTAGTCAAAAAAGCCCATACATGGATTGGACCTAGCGCTACTGAAAGCACAAATAGGTCACGACCTAGTGAAGTTTTCTATCTTAGGAAAGAAGATAACCTTAAAGCCTAGTTAGAGGTCTTAACTAGAGAATTAGAAGCCTTGAAAACCAAAAATAGAATGGTCACCCACACGGTTGCTAGGGTTGAGTCATACGATGTCTATTTTATCTATGGAGGGGTAGAACACTTAGCTCAGGATTGCCCCACTTATAGTAAGATGAGAGGGATATATAAGGAATAATGTAATACCTTAAGAATGTATAAGAAGTCTTATTCACCTTACTCTAAAACATATAATTCTAGCTAGAGAAATCACCCAAATTTTGGTTAAAAATCTGACCAACAAGCCAACAACCATTGGAAACAAGAATAACAAGCACTCAAGTCTCATGGTGCACCTCAATATAATACACAACCAATTAGGAGTCTTTTAGAGGATATATTATAAGCATTTATAAAGGCACAAAATAAGACTAATAAAAAATTTAAAGCAATTCTTGCACAAGTGATCGATAGAAATAAAGAAATTAAGAGTCAAATCACTAAGCTAGCCAGTGCCTTAACTGTATAAGAGCAAGATAAGTTTTCATCTCAACCTTAATTCAATCCAAGAAGATAATTCATAGAACAAGCCTCTACTTCTGATGTACAAAATCTAAAAGAAGTCAATGCCATTACTACTCAAAGTAGTAAAATTATGAGTGAGTCTACTTCTCCAACCAACATATCTATGAGTAGTAAAGATGCTCCCCTTGTAAAATAGGCTACAGTTGAAAAAAAGCCCGAAAATAAATTTTCAATTCTAATGCCTTTTTCCCAAACTCTTCAACCTATTGAGAAAATTTCAAAAATTCAAGGTAAGATTTTAATATATTTGAAACAAGTTAAGATTAATCTTTTCTTGTTGCATTTGATTAAATAGGTTCCAACTTATACCAAAGTCATCAAGGATCAATGTAGAATTAAAAGAAAATACTATATAAAGAAAACTACATTTTTGGCAGAGTAGGTAAGTACAGTGGTTGAACAAAAGACACCACCCAAGTATAAAGACCCAAGATGTCCTACAATCTCCTACCAAATTGGGACACATGAGTTTAGACAAACTTTGTTGGACTTAGGAACAAATGTAAATTTGATTCCTTATTCTATTTACTTCGATTGGGATTTATTGAGATTAAACCTACATCTGTAGTCCTACAATTAACTGATCGATTAATCAAAAAACTACCAGAAATATTAAAAGATGTTTGGTTACAAATTGATAAATTTTATTACCCTGTTAATTTTTATGTTTTAAATACTCATTTGTGGTTAATATTAAGTCTAAAATCCTTTTATTTTAGGGAGATCTTTTCTTACTACTGCTAATACTCTTATTAATTACAGAAATGGTCTATTGAGATTATCATTTAGGAATATGACTCTTTGAGGCGAACATTTTCTATATTGGCAAACAACCACGAGAGAAAAATCAATGCTATTATTCATATATGATAGACACCCTTATAATGATAGAATCTTATAAAAATCATGACCCTGATTCTTTAGAAAATCTCCTTAATTTTGATTTTAAATAATTGCATTATCTTGATGAAACAACTGATGTATTTAGTATTTGACTTGCAGGATAAAGGAACTCGATTTTAGCAGTCACACTTTAAAGAGTTACCGCGAAAAAAAGAAAGATTAAGATCATCAAATCTCAAAACACCACAAGTTAAGCTTTTTTCACTGCCCAAAGATTTGAAACACACATTCTTAGGACTAGGTGATATCTTTTCTATCATCATTTCTTATGAACTTAGTGCTGAACAAGAGAAAATTTTGATAAAATTATTAAAATAATATAAGTTTGCACTAGGTTGAATCATAGCTGATATAAAAGGTATTTCTCCATTAATACGCTCTTATAAAATTCATTTAAAGGAATATGTTCAACCCCATAGAGACCCTCAAAGAAGACTTAACCCAACAATGAAAGAAGTAGTGAAGAATGAGGTCTTGAAACTATTAGATACAGTTATAATCTACTCAAATTTTAATAGTCAATGGGTAAGTCCAACTCAAGTAGCTCCTAAGAATCTGGGGTTACTGTCGTAAAAAATGAGAATGAGATACCTATTCTAACTAGAGTAGTAAGTAGTTGGTGAATGTGCATTGATTATAAAAAAACTAAACACAGCCACCAGTAAAAACTATTTTTCATTGCCTTTTATCGATCAAATTTTAGAACGTGTAACTGGACATTCCTTTTATTGCTTTCTTGATGGGTATTCAAGATATTATCAGATTGACATAGTTATAGAAGATCAAGGAAAAACTATTTTTATATGCCTTTTTGGTACTTATACTTTTTATAGAATGCCATTTGAATTATGTGATGTACCAACTACTTTCAAAGTTGTATGCTGAGTATTTTCTCTGATATAGTTTAAAAAATGCATGAAAGTTTTTATGAATGATTTGACTGTTTTTGGTGATTGTTTTGATTCATATCTACTTAATTTAAAAGATGTTTTTAGTAGTGTGAAGAAAAAAAACTTGTGCTAAATTGGGAGAAATGCCACTTCATAGTATCTTCAGGGATTGTTTTAGGGCATATTGTATCTGAAAGAGGAATAGAAGTTCCCAAAATAAAGGTGTCCAATCTTTTCTTGGACATGTTGGCTATTATAAGAGCTTTATACCAAAAAACAAATTTGTCATATCTAGACCATTGTGAACATTCTGCTAAAATATGTTGAATTCACATAAACTCAAAAGTGTAAGAAGGCATTCTAAACACTCATTACCAAACTCATCATCGCTCCTATCATGCAATCACCGGATCAAATATTTTGATTGAATAATGCATGTAGGTCATTATCTTTGAATCTCTTCTGATAAACTATCGAGTTACCAAAATCGATATTATCATTTGGTACTCTATAAATACAGCACCTCATTTTTTTTATTTTTATAAATTAAGATAAAGGTAAGTGTAGATATAGAGAGAACCTCAGATCGACGATTCTGAAATATATGTGTAGCTTGTGGATCTAGTCTTAGAAAAAATAAAGTGTTTGTAAATGCAGCAAACAATTTAGAAAAAATATTAGCTACAAGAAAAATCCAATTAATTTGTGAAGGGGTAACCTTGGGTTAGTGGGGTGTGTGGCAACAGTTATACATTTAAGAGAAAGTCAAGTTTTAAATATTATTCCTACAATTTTAACCGTGAGAAGCCTAACTAAGAAAACAATAGGGGAAGAATTATGAGTTTTATCCATGAATGAACATATAACTAAAATGCTTTACTATGCAGACACTTTTATTACTTTACCATGTGATTTTGGTACTTTAGAAAAAAAAAATTTAATTGCCTCTTGGACCCAACTAAATATCCATTGAAAACCCATAGGTTTGTTAAATGTCAATAACTATTTTGATTACTTACTCTGTTTTCTTAATCAAACTGTGGAATAGAATTTTATTTCATATTCTATGTAATGGATCCTTGTTTCTACTATCAATGAAAAAGAATTCATTGACAAATAACAATACCTACGAACCTGACCTAGCAACAACTCAAATAGATTGGTTAGTAGGCCATAACAAGTGAAAACTAGATCTGACACTTCATTTGTAAATGTTTTTTTGGTTTATTAGCATTATCATTTTAGTTTATATTGTTTTAAGTGTCTTTCAAGTTTGTTTATTTGGAATAACTGACATTTCAAGTAATGTTTTCTATACTTTATCTTTTTCTATTTAAATATTGAGGACAATGTTTCCATCTAGTTTAGGGGGGATAAGATAGTAGACATAAGTTGCATTTTGCTTTTTTAAAAAATAATGGGGTTCGATACACCTATTTGATTAAAATGGCAGAGTAAAGAGTTCAAAAATGAATTCTTAAGACGCATTCTAAGTTAATTAGATTAAGAATGACATAATAAAGAGTTTTTTTTTTAACTTTTGAAAAACATTTTAACTAACTTATTATTTTGTTTTATATTTCATATATTATTGTTTATTGCATATAGTCTTGGTAATTCTTGTATAAAGAAATTTACTTTTCTACCTATGTATGATTTCAAAATTATTTGGTTTGAGTCACTGTTTTTATTTATTTTACTAAAGAATGCCTTCTAAAATAATTTTGAGCACACTGCTGAGTTTTATGGTAAGATGGATGATTCAACGTATACAGCCAAAAGAATTTTCATATTTAAGTATATTTTTCTAATCTCACATATCTTTTGTGAGTAAATGGAAAGATTGAGAAAATAACTTATGAACTTTCATTGATATTTTAAATTGGTTAATTTTTATTTAGAATGATATTATTCGAATTAAGGAATAAGTTTGTTGCATAGCTGAAAGATGATTTAAAGTGGATTTTTAAATTGTGTGTAATATATATTGGTGAGAAACTGCTTTTTTTTTTTTACTTTGTAATACTTCTTTGTATTCTTCAAAAACAAGAATCAATTCAGTTTAATAAAGTCTTCATTCAAATTTGGAAGACAAATATTTTGTAAGTTAGTTTTCTCACCAAGTTATATTTATATTATTCTCACAAGACAATTGAAATCCTAAAATTGGTGCATGTCAAGAATAATTGATTTCTAAACAATGGATTTTTTTATATTTGGATCAAAGTTAGTTTGTATGTTTGTCCTTAAAATTAACTTTTTCTTGAGTGCTTAATTATTTTTCAACTCCATGAGAGAAATCTTAACCTTTTAAATAGTCATACACTTGTGAGAATTTGGAGTTGAGACTTTTACTTAGAAACATTCTCAAGGTTATATATGTTACAATTTGTAGTAAGAATGTTACAACTTAGTTCACACACACAATTTTAAAAATTATGATTGAAAAAACCATAATAGTAATAGTAATTTTAAACTGGCTTTTTGTTTGAAATGATTAGGTTGTTTTGCATATTGTATTTACGCTTGAATTGCTAGTGACGAGTAATAAGTTGATTGGGGGTTGTGATGAGCTCAATAAAATGTATATTTGTTAAAAGATTCAGTCACCATTTAATGTCACTAATTTTAGCATTTTTATATTTTTAAGTTTGAAATAAAGTGTTGTCCTTAAATTGTCATTAATGAATGTTATTTGCGTAGGTTTAGTAAAATAAACATAACTCTCAATGTAAAAATTAAAATAAAGAAATTTATGAACCTGGAACAACATAACTCAATATTACACAAATTTGAAGAACAGTTAAAAGCCAAATCTAATATTTTATGGGCCAAAATTTGGATTCAACAGAACTGAATTACAAATTCTGTGCAACTTGAACCACCTTATGTATTTGGACCGTATTTTACAAAATATGTACTTAGTCAGTATGATTCTTGAAGCTAAAAAATATTAACTCAATTATCTACAACTCTTATGTTGATAACAAAGTTCAAAACAATTGTTATCATAGACCAATTTGTATTGAAAATTGATAAAAGGATTGTTAGCTGAAATTTGATATATCTTTGGTATTATGTCAATATCTCATTGGATACTCATTCAAATTGCATGAACCTAATGGTTATGGAAAGAATAGACAAAATGCTACAACTTTTATGTCGACCAAAAAGGCTACATCGATCATTTTTATTGTCAAAAAGGTACACCAATTAGATGAAGGAGTGGGTGGCCTAAATTATTAAAGATTAAAGTCATACTAAACATGTTTCCATTCATTGCTTATATAAGCACACCCTTAGAAGGCTAATGGACGTTTTTCATACTTTACAATTCTCTCAAATACTTCCCTTTAATATTTATAAAAATAAATTATAAGTTAGGCTAAAATTTTTTACAAGACTATAGATGAACTTCTATGTGTTATAAATCTATTTTTAGAATTTGATTCTTTATTAAGAGCTACAATGTTGTAAGTTTATTTGTGTCTAAACTCTTATCTATTATTTTTTTATAATCCAGATATTATAATTCTCATGTTTTATATATTTTAAGTCATGCTTTCTTTATGTGATTCGTGTGTCAAGTTATAATTATTACTGGTTACATCATTTTACAAGTTAATCTTTTACTGTAATATTATAAAAATGATATGTTGTCGATCTTAGATAACTTGTATAGATAAACATGATTTGTAATAATATTTACAAAGAGTTTAGTCGTGTCATTATTAAATGTGTTATATTATACATATTTTTCAATTATTTGTTTGGGATGTAAAACTTTCAATTGAGTTATAAATATTGAATCAAAGTATAGAATAGATTTATAAAACATATTAGTAACTTTCAAAGCTTTACTCATATCATTATAATTTTGTTCCTTAATTTACATTTAATTTTACCCTCTCTATATCAATCTCACATTTAATCTTCTTCTTCATTTCTGTTTTAATATTTTTATTTTATTAACTTATTTTTAAAAAAAAAATTGTGAGATCAATACCTCAATCTATACGTAATAACTGCATTACTTTTGAAGTGTAAACACATACTCATCACTAATTCATTAATAACTCATAGAATAATTTTTTTTCATACTCCACTTTATTTTTAAAAAAAATTACTTTATCATTATTTGATTCATGACAGAACCTCTTCTCCACAAAACATTTTGTTATTTCCAATTTATATGTATATTTATAAGTTAATAAATATTTATAATCGTATAACTATACAAACCTATTAAAATTGTATTTAGGTGTTATATGTTCAAAAATTTAAACCCATAAAACTCTATTCTTATAATTAAAAATAATGCTACCTTTTCAATTCTAATTCTAATATTTTATGTTATAAATTAATGTATCACATAATCATTAAATATTAAATAATATAATTTTTAAAATTATTTGTTATAATATATTATTATTTAATAATTATTTAATACATTATACATCTCATTACTTTATAATTAACCTTAAAACAAAGTATATGGATTAGTAAGTAAATAAAAAGTAATCTCTCGAATTAATCTTCAAAACTTTCTCTTCCGGTCACATCAACTGTTCAATATAAAGTGGTTTTTCTTTCTTTTTTTTTCATTAAAAAAATAAGAAGCAAAGGAAAGAAAAAGCTGTTGAAGTGAGAGAAATAATAATATTGAAAAATGTTGAAGGCATTGGGAAATGGGAGAAGACGTGGAAATAGTAAAAAAGTAATTGGATTTGGAGATAGACACTGTAATACAGACAAACGTCACCTCAAGGGCACTGCCACGTGTACTTAAGAAGTACAAGTCTTAATCTCAAGTCATCACAATTCACGTACATACAACTGCTACTCCGATTTCGTTTCAGATTTTTAGAGATGCGATCCATGTTTTTTTTTTTTTTTTTTATATTACATGTTTTTTAATCTCTTAAACCTAACGTAGGAAGTTAAAGATTTTTTTTTATTATTATTATTAGGTAAAAAGATATTTAAACTCTCAAATTTGATTTTTTTATACAAATATTTTATTATAATTATAATTATTTTTAATAAATAAATAGAGAAAATGAAACTTTTTATCTCATCTTAAAATTTGAATCTAACTTTAAATTAAGGTTGTACTAACATTGTCATTTGGATAATGTAAATGATGTTTTTAAAATTTTATTTTTTTATTTTTAAAATTATCTTAAAATATTTATATTTGTTAAATTTTTTTATCCTTCTTATCAGTTTCACTTTTTTTTAATACTTTTTTTGATAAAATAATATTATTATTATATACATCACAAAATTTTAAATATAATAATATAAATAATAAGTCAAAATTTTATTGTCACCTGCCACTGAAAAGGAGTCTTTTTACTTCATTTTAAAAAAAATAAAAATAAAAATATCCTTTAACTTAAATTTTAAAGATTTAAATATCTTTATCTCTTATTATTATTTGATTCTCTACACTTTAAATCAATATACAAATTAAGATGGTAAAATTATAAGTAAATTTATAAATTCATTAAAATTATTTTTATTTAAAATAAATTTAATATATAAAATTAAAACTCACAACAACTTTCTTACTTTAGTCTATATATAAATAAAATTTTAAAATATGTAATAAAACATTGTACCATGCAATTAACACTTATAGTAGTGCTACTTGTCTTTACTAATTTTTATATTTTCTTCTTCAAATTTAGGAGAAAGAGTATTCAAACTTAGGGTTTTTGTAGGGTCTATTAAACCAACTCATAATAATTAAATCATGTATGTTGATTAAAGTCAAAGACATCTTAATCCATCCATCCCATTTCCTTCCATCTCATTGAAAAGGGTTCAATGAGGACTCAATTGTCTTTTTAAAATGTATATGGGGAGGTGTTCCATCCATCCAATGACCCTGACCCATCAAAAATAAATTCTCTATGAGCATTTCAAGGTTTTATTTTGGCTTTATGAACTGAGTGAGTGAGAAAGAAGCATTGACTAGTTTGAAAATTATTCCGCTTCTCAGTTCTCACTCTTGCTTCTTTCTTTCTTCTGCTGCTTCTTCTGTTTTTTTTTTTTTTTTGGCTTCTCATCACTCTCTCTTCAATAACTGCTGCTGCTTACTGGGAAAGTGCTTCTTCAATTTTGAGCACCTCTCTATAATATTGTTGTCATTAATACCATAACTGCAAACTGCTTCCATCTTCCTACATTTAATTACTATATTTCCATGTTTATCTATTTAATTCTTACTTATATTTAGGAAACTTTTAGCTACTACCGCTTGTGTTTTTCTTTTTTTTTTTTAAAAAAAATTGTTTTCTTTTTATTCAAACCAATGTTATTGACACATGGTAAGAGTTAGTTTGTTAATGATCTTTATTCAATGGGAATGTTTACATGTTTTAAAATATAATTTTAAATTATGTGTTATTGTTTAATTTAAATACAACATTATAATTTTTTTTTAAATGACATCATATTTAAATTAGACATTAATGCATAAACAAAAAAGAAAAAAGGAAAAAAAAACATCCATAAAATGAAAAGAATCTACCTAAAACAAGATGAAATAAACAATGGATTCAATTCATTTTGATTAATGTTGTAGATCAAAGGCTATCTATCTATCGATATATAGTTTATAAGAAGCTAGCAATAAATTGCAAAAACATTCATGGTTGAAATTGTTGAAAAAATTTATTAATATGAGCAAATATTAATTGAGTTTTTTATTTTTATAAAAATGAGTTAATAGGTAATTTATTAATTAATTAGTTCAATAAATTAGTGATTACTTTTAGATTGGATTGTAGCAATTTTTGTATACAAACTCAGTTGAGTAATAAGTGTAGCCTTTTGAGTCTTATTAAAACCCGTTATGGGAGAGCCTAGTAAAAAATTAATATTACATATAAATATTAGGTTTCTTTTCTAATTTAAACTTTTTTTTTTTTAATAGTACTTTTTTTTCATTGAGAATCAATAAAATCGTCAATTTAAAATATAGAGAATCAATTAATGGTAATGGTTCAAGTGAATATATTTTTAATAATTTATTCTTAATTATTGTATCCTTTTATTTATGTATGATATTAATTCATAATTATGTATTTTATAATATTATGGATGTTGGTTGAATTATTTTTTTATAAAAAAAAATGCTAAAAACCTTTTTTCCAAACAAAGAAAAAATACTACAAAGATGTATGATAAATTATATTGGTAATGGCAAAGTGTGAGTGGAGAAAATTGGAAGATGGAAATGGAGCGGGCAATGGCACAAGCTATGATGAGTTATCATGAATAGTGTGATAAAATGAGCAAAAGAATAAAAATAGTGGGAGAGAGTTTTCTTTTCTTTAGGGATGGTGAAAATTGGCAAACCATTCATTAATTCAAAGTCAAGTCATCTAAGTCCAAAAGAGCCATCATCGTAACTCATTTTCAGCAATGGCCAATTGGGGCACACACACTATAACTATACGTGCTATTTTTAGAAAGATTTCTACCATTTTCAAATGTCATTTTAAAATTTTTATTTTACATTAACATGTAAGTAATCTAATTACATTATAAAAAATTTAAAATATTATTTAAAAAGCGTACATTATTCTTTTTAGAAATACTATCATATTTTAAATAATATCTTAAATTTTTTATTCTAAATTGATGTGTAAACAATAATTAAATAATAAAATTATATAACTTTTAAAATTATTTATTAAATTATTTTACCACTTAATAATTACTTAACACATTATTTAAAATAAAAATTTTAAAATATTACTTAAAAAGTGTAACATTATTTTTTTAAAAAAATTAAATCAGTTGACACCCTCCACCTCTCTTGCACGCAAAGACAATAACTATAGCTAAAAGCCCCTTTCTTTTAATTTTTTTTTTTAAAATAATAATCAAACCCATATTCATATAATTTAATTTTCAGCCCTAAAAACAACAATTAATATTACTTGCATAATGTGAAGTCCAATGTGTTTTTGGTGTTACTTTTAGAAAAAGACCAGCCCTCTTTCTTGTTTTCCTCTTTTTTTTCAATTAAAATATTTGATGATGCTTTGAAATTTTTGATAATATCAAAAATATTCTTCAAACAACTTCATTGGATGAATGAAAGTTTTTTCTTTGTACTTTTAAAATGCATGAAAATGCACTTTATTTTTTAACGACAGATTTAAATAAGATAAAGAGTGTTTCATTAAGAAATAATATTAGTAAATTTTTGACAAATAATTATATATATTGTGATACACATTATTATTGATATTATATCAAATTATATTACTGAATATTTCATCATATTACATCAAATTATATTATTAAACATTTTATTAAATTATATAATCGAAATTATAACACCTTACCTGAACTATAAAACCTCCAAAAGAAGAAGAATAATTACACCGTCTTCAAATTTGTCAAAGCTGATCCCCGAGAACATTATCTTACATTTTTTACACCTTACCTGAATTATAAAATCCATATGAAAAAAGAAAAATAATTACATTGCTCTGATATCTGTCAAAACTTGATCTCTTGACTTAAGTTAAAGAAGTGCTCATAACTTAATTCTAAGAGTGAAAACAAAGCATTCATTTCATCTTCTTTCCGTAGAACATCCAGCTTTTCAACATATCGTTTTACATGAGTAACCTATGAAGAAAGCACTTGGTCCCTTGTTGACCCCTCAATAGAATGGAATTGAAGACTTAGAATACTATTAACTCAATGCCCAAGCCTTACTTAGCTAGCGCAACAACTTTCTTTATATATCTGGGTTAAGGTTCATCATACCATCGATCTCATTCATCTCTATCCTGAGTGTAGTGGTCTTGTTCATTATACGCTTTTGTTCTTGGGGTTTTACCTCCAGGAGTTTTGTTGTTAAATAAAAGCAACGTACTCTTTATAAAGACTAAGCACATTCTCTCTTAAAAATTGAAACAATAAAAGTATATGTTCATTGATACGAGTAGCTGGCAACCGGTACTCTTATATATATATATATATATATTAAATATTTTATAATACGAATCTATTTAATCTCATTCAATCCAATCTAATTTAAATTCATAAAATACAACGATCATCGTCACTGTTTGCACTTTTTTTTTCTTTTTCCGGATTAAAATACTTTTTTAGTTACTAGGTCAAGGTTAGTTTTAGTAGCAGCATCACTAAAATAAAAATGCTTTTGGCCAAAAAAAAAGACAAATATATAATCAGTAGCTGCAAAATTAGAAGCAAAAAAAAGTAGTAACCACACATTTAACGTTCTGCAACTACCGTATGGTGACAAAAATAAAATTATTTAAAGTGGATAAAGCCAAGCAGGCTGAAGAAAGATAGTCAAAGTTCTGGTATATGAATACAAGAGGGATTAAAGGGACTGTTTTGTGGGTATGTGAAAACCATGTGACTCCATTTGCCCTAATAATTATGAAAAAAAGAAAGAAAACTGATCAAAATTAAAATAAAAGAATTTAGTTTATATATATATGTATTGCCATATGTGATATGGACACCCATTATCTTATCTTTTTACTTGCAATTACTGTTTGTTATGTAGGTTAGCGAGTTATTCTATGATATTAAAATTAAAGTTGGAGTATAATATCAAAAATAATTTAAACTATTAGAACAAATTAAAGTAATAAATATAAATAATTTTACTATTAATACCATTAAAATTTGTTTAATATTGTAGAATAATTCGAAGACTAACTAATTAGGTAAAGAGTAAAGATGTATTTTAAGTTTATTTTTAAGAGAAGCGCCTAAAAACAAGGATTATTTTACAATGTTGAAAAAAATTTAACAGTATTAATAATGAGATTATTTGTATTTGATACTTTAATAGTTAAACATCATTATTCTCAAATTCTTAATTTGATCTAAGAATTTAAATTATTTTCGGTGTTATACTGTGACTTTAATTTCAATATCATAAAAAGATCCGGCAAACAAATATCTTAAAAAGTAAATAGACATCATTTTGTTTCTAAAGTACTTGTTAAATTGATAACATTTGATAAGTATTCTCACTTCTCATCAAATATTTTTTATCTATTTCTTTTAAAGGGTATCAAATAGATGGATCCAAATCCCTTTTTGATTTGAGTTTTATATAAGTCCTTTTAATTTCCATGTGTTTGAGAATAGACCACGTGGAATTAAATTTATTAACCTTTTAAGTACTAAAGATACAAGAGCATGTTTAATTCAAATTCAATTCTTAAATATCTATTTGCTCAAGTCATAAATCACATTCTATAAACAAGGCTAATTTTGACCTTTTCAATTTCTATTTTCATTTTGAATGAGGCTAATTTTGACTTTTCAAATCAAAGTGGGGTTGCCCTATTTTCAAAGGGGTGGCCAAATTGTAATGTTTTTGTTTTTTTTTTTCCTTTTGAAAGATTATAATGTAATTGAAAATATGTAAAAACACTATCATAAAATCAATCTCTCTTCTCTCTCTTTGCACACCACCCACACACCCCACCCCTCTATTTATTCACATACTGAATAACACCTGCTCCTTACTTCACATCAAACAAAAAAACTAAGAAGACCCTTTTTTTCAAAAAACAAAATTCATTTTTCTTCTGCTTTGCTTTCTCTTCATGAAGGTCATGGTCATGGGTCAAAGAAGACAGATCCTTGTGTCCACGGTCTGTGTGTTTCTTATACTAAACCATATTTGCCATGGAGCAGCAGCACTAGTCAGTAAAGAAGAAGAAGCTGACAGAATTACAGCACTTCCAGGGCAACCAAAGGTCTCTTTCCAACAATTCTCAGGCTATGTCACCGTTAACGAAGTTGCTGGCAGAGCTCTCTTTTACTGGCTCGCCGAAGCTGCTGTTCAAAATCCTTTATCTAAACCTCTTGTTGTTTGGCTTAATGGAGGTTAGTTAGCTCATGCTAATAAACCTTTTTTCTTCTCTTCCCCTTTGAATGTTTTATGTGTATGCCTCATTTATTCATTAAAAAGAAAAAAGAAGAAAGGAAAATGGACAAGTGATGTGCATGTGTATATGCTTTAGATCATATTTTGTTACTGTTATATTGCTTTTTAATGATAGCTATTCTTAACCTTTTTTATTTTAGGGCACAAGTTCATTAATGCCATGCTTTCCTTTTTGTCTCACTTAATAATGCACTAATACTTACATTTTTCACCAAATTGTTAGTTTGCCGACATGGGTTTATTGAATGTGATCAAAATATCTCATACCCCTTTTCATTTTTTCTTTTGTTTTATTGGGAGCTAAGGGAATATGATCATGAACAAATTTTGGGAAACTTTTTTACCATGTTTTTATCTCTGTATACTTTGTAGAGCAAACTCAGTTTGGAAGCTTCACTGTACTATGTAAATCTTTTGCGACAGAGGAGAAAAGATATATATTTTTTACCTATTCACTATTCTCATTACTTATCGAAGCTGACAAAATATATTTTTTTCTTACCAAAAAAAAAACATTAAGAGGCTCTCTCACACTCACTGTGGCCTACCAATATGGCTAGAAATTAAGGATGAAGATGTCCTAACTACCAATGGAGTGTAATAGAAGTACTCATCATCATGACCCAAATTGTAAAATTGAAAATCGATCGCCACAAAATTAAAGAACCTATACAGAAACTCTCTCTCTCTCTCTATTTCTCTCAAAACTTGCACGCTCGGTTTGTGCATGTGTATGTGTGTATGCATGGAGTGATCAGAAATTAAATGCTATGAAAGCAACCAGAAACAGGCAACATTTATTAATAGGCCATTGCCCTTGCTGTTACTGTTTTATTTTCAGTCATCCCCATCCACCTTGCCAGCTTGTGTTTGGTGCACCATCAATGCTTTGATTAGATTAGCTACACGGCTTATTTTAGTAGAATTATTTATCTGTCTTCACGTTTTGCTAATTGCTTTTTACTTATCCTTTTTCTTTTGGTAAATACCCTTGTTGTAATTGTCTTAATCATCATGTAATTTAGCAAATAATTAGTCCAAGCAACTTGTGCGAAGATGTTCCTCCTTTAAATCCTTCCTGTGATTATATTTGTATTTCTCGATTCTGTTAATGTTCGCATTTTTTTTAAATATGAGTCAAGTGTAAGACAAAATTTGCTTATGATTATATTATTAGTATTATTATTGTTATAAATTTTTAATAAATTTTAATGTCAAAAATATTAGTTATTGTATTTTTAAAAAAGCGCACACATTCGCATAAAAAAAAAACTGGTGATGAGAATTTGAGATCTCTTCATTTACATGTTTTAAACTTTGTGGGCATAGGTCCTGGTTGCTCTTCTGTGGCATATGGAGCTTCTGAAGAAATAGGCCCATTTAGAATTAACAAGACTGCTTCAGGATTGTACCTTAACAAGTTCTCATGGAACACTGTAGCAAACCTCCTGTTCCTAGAAACTCCGGCCGGCGTTGGCTTCTCTTACACCAACCGGTCGTCGGATTTGCTCGACACCGGTGATCGTCGCACTGGTAAGACCCACAATTTTTTCATTTTGTATAAATGTTACTGTGTTTGGAAGAATGTGTCTTTTGGTAGGCCACCAGACTAGCAGCACTAAATTATAAGCAAATTCTCCGGTCATTATTATTATTTTCAACCTAAGCCGTTGACCAACATAAATTAAGCGAAGTTAATCATGACTTTAATATTAATAGTACTTCGTTTTCAACCCAAATCAAGATAAAATCATGTGTAATTTTTACATGTTTGACATATTTAGATTGGTCATTGGTCTACCTTGGAATCCATGATTGGACAAATAGAAAGTGATAGTCAACTCAAAATTAAACAAACTGCAAATTTTTCTTATCCCATTAGTCATAAGACAAAATCTTTTAATTTAATTAATCTTTTTTTTTTGTTTTAATATTAGTGTTTACATGTAATTTATGTGTGTTCATGAATGATGATTCAGCTATGGACTCACTGGAATTCCTGATCCGATGGCTGGAGCGATTCCCTCGATACAAAGGCCGGGAAATGTACCTGACCGGAGAAAGCTATGCAGGTCACTATGTTCCACAGCTGGCTAGAGAAATTATGATCTATAATGCAAAGTCAAAACAACCCATAAATCTCAAAGGAATAATGGTAATGCCCCCCCTTGATTTTGATCACCTTGTGTATATATGTAGTAATTATTAAGTGGACTGACGTCTTTGACTGTCTGTAGCCTTTATTAGGAATGTGAAATTTTGATTGAATTCAATAAATATATGAAAATGCAGGTTGGCAATGCAGTGACAGACAACTACTATGACAACCTTGGAACAGTGACATACTGGTGGAGCCATGCTATGATCTCTGATAAAACGTATCGGCAGCTCATCAACACTTGTGATTTCAAAAGGGAAAAGGAATCAGACCAGTGTGAGTCGGTGTACTCTTATGCCATGGATCAGGAATTCGGAAACATTGATCAGTATAACATTTATGCACCCCCTTGCAACAACTCTGATGGTAGCACTACCACTTCTTCAACTACTCGCCACAATATGCGATTGCCTCATCGACCCCATAATAAGGTATCATATCTACATATTTATATGCATATTATGGTAACACAATGACAATGATAATCTGTGTACTTATTTACTTTTGGCCTGTAATGATCAGATTTTCAGGCCGATATCTGGTTATGATCCTTGCACTGAAAAATATGCTGAAATTTACTACAATAGGCCTGATGTGCAGAGAGCACTTCATGCTAACGAAACCAAAATTCTTTATAAGTGGACTGCTTGCAGGTGATTTATTAACTTGGCTGGCTCAAACTCTTGCATATATATTTACAAGAAAATTTCAAGGCAGTGTGTTAGATATACTTATAGTATTTTTCTTTTTGTTGAATTTTGTTTACTTTACATACAGTGAAGTTCTAAATCGAAACTGGAACGACACAGATGTATCAGTTCTTCCAATTTATAGGAAGATGATTGCTGGTGGCCTGAGAGTTTGGGTTTTCAGGTTGGCAATTTTTGCATTCAACACCAAAATGTAGTACTTCTTTTTCAAATTACATGTACTTACAAATTCATATATGATTTTTCTTTTCTGTTTTGGGCCTATTTGATAAATTGCAGTGGGGATGTGGATTCAGTGGTGCCAGTTACAGCAACTAGATACTCTCTTGCGCAACTCAAATTAACAACAAAAGTTCCATGGTACCCTTGGTATGTTAAGAAGCAGGTCAGTAACAGTACTTATGCCTTCTTTTTTTTTTATATTAAATGAAAATTCAAAGCAATTTATGATAGACATTAGTGAATTGATTGATCTTATAGTTGTGGTCAATAGGGCAGATATATAATTACCTGAATATAAATAGGCCTGCATAAATTATCTTCACTTTTGATATAATAGAGTTGTTGGTTTGAAAATTTGAATTAGTTTGTCAAAGAATGCATGCCCTATGACCAGATTTTGTTCAACATCGGAGCTTCCATTATCATTTTCAAAGAAGATACAAAAGTTATTAAAAAAAAATTCAATATGTTGCTGTTGCTATCAATACCTAACAATGAATAAATATCATATTAGATACATTGACTGATGATCATATAGACAAAAGTTTATGTTTTCGGTTAACATAAAATGACCACAATATCAATAAAGATGTAAATATATTCAAATATTATCGAGATTATGAACGCAGATACATAAATATAATGTGGGTTTTTTATTTTTATTTTTATTTTTTAATGTGAAGGTGGGAGGATGGACAGAGGTATATGAAGGGCTAACATTTGCAACAGTGAAAGGGGCAGGTCACGAGGTACCACTCTTCAAGCCAAGAGCAGCACTTCAGCTATTCAAATCATTTTTGAGAGGGCAGCCACTTCCAAAATCTTGATGAAAAATTCAAACATAAAAATGGGGGGAAAAAAAAGAAAAAAGAATACCAAACTAATGTTTGGTATTGTTGTTCAATGTTTCTCTAGTCAAAAGAAATGTGTTATATTTTCATCATTGGGAAGAATTAATTTAGTGTAGAGAGAGAGATAGAGAGAGGAAGGAAAGAGTTGGATTGGATTGTGAAATAGAAAAGAACAAAAAAAGAAAAGGGAATGATCAAGTTTTAAAATTTTCTAGTAATTTAATTATCCATTTCTTTTATTAAAACAAAACCTCTTTTCTTTAGACTCATCATTTTATGTGTTTGTATCCTGCTAAAACATTACAAATATCTTGATTTTGCAAGAGCTGTCATGGAATTGGTATTATATTATTGGAGCTTTGCATATTTTAGCAAAAACAAATATGTTACCGGTCCTTGCCGAGGTCTTGCCGGATCTGCTACTCTGGATCTACAATCGGCAAGTTCTTAGACCAAATTATCGATCTTCTCCGCCGCAGAGTCAACAACCATTGTCTTTTTAAATTTGGAGATTCCATCACAGTGGCACTAAACCTCTGTTGGCCAATTGTGTATGTTGGGAGCTATTTGGTGTTGATTGTCTAGTCCTTGTTGATTATTTTTTGATCTGATTTGGTTTAAGATAGTTGTATTTTGTAGTTTTAGCTTCCCCCTCCTGTGTAAAGGTTATTTTCTTTTGTTCCTTGATTTTCAAGATTGTTTCGTTTCTCTCCTTTCCTTGGAAAGGTGTTCCCCAGTTGAGGATTGCTATTTCCCTTGCTTGTAAGAGATTAAGGTTGGGCAATCGTCAGTGTGCAAGCTTATCAATTTGTCTTGTTAATTTCTCTGCTTATTATCAAAAGCCCCTAACTCTATATGTTTAATATTTTCTTTAATGGAATTCAGTATTATTTCAAAAAAAGAAATTGCAAAGCTGCATTAATTGAAATGGTTTCTTGAAAGTTGACATAACCAGCTCATTATCAAACATTATTATTATTATTATTCTAATCCAGTTCATTATCAATTATCAAGTAGCACCATGCCCTAAACAGATTGGTTACGAGTGAAAGTTGATCACTTTCTTCTCATAATTTTGCACTAAAAAATGGTAAGATAGAAAACATGAGAATCACATTTTCAGTCTTTGTATCCTAGTTTGTGAAGTAATTTCACAAATGTGCTTGGAAAACAGGAAATAGATTTGATAATTATAAGTAATGGTGCACTTCTTAAATAGTAACCTAAGTTTTTCATTTTAAATTAACGTGTTAACGTAATTATAAGATGCACTTTCTAAATAGTAACTTAAGTTTTTTATTTTAAGCTAACATGTTAAGTAATTATAAGATGATGAAATTAAGGGTAGGCAAATAAAATTGAAAAATCAAATTAAACCGGACCAACTAATTAGGCTTATTTCAATTATTATGTAACAAAAATAACTGATCGGTTATTATTTAAAAAAAACCGACCAGTTCGATTCAATTTTTTCTATATAATAACCGAATTAAAAAATAAGATATTTTAGTAAAATTTAATTTAACTTGCCATGTGACATTATAAAATTAAAGGGTTGAAATACAAATATTAACTTACCCACATACAATTCTGTCACTAAATTAAAATTTTAAAACAGAAAAAAAAAAACCTAAATTTTTAAATTTTAAACCGAACAAATCGAATCAAACCGAATTGAAAAAAATCGATTCCATCCGATTCAATTTTTCTAAACTAAACAAATCTTTTAGTCTCAAATTTTAAAAAAAAAATGAATATAACGGTTCGATTCAGTTAATTCAAAAAAAACCAAACTAAATCAAACCATGCCCATTATTAAGTGAAATGGTATAGTTTTCAAAATTAACTACTACACCATTTTATCATAAATAATTTTTTGACACATAATTTAGAATGAAAAAAATTTAAGATATCATTTTAGGAGTGTAGCATATATATATATATATATATATATATAATTGATTTAACGGGTTACGTAGTTTACCATATAGTAAGTAACACTGTCACATGTCATTGTCTAATAAATTCAAATTTTAAAAATTAACTATTACACCATTTTATTATCAATAATTATTTGATACATAATTTAAAATAAAAAAATTTAAAATATCATTTAAGGAGTGTAGCATATATATATATATAATTGATATAGTAAATTGCATAATTCATCGTATAGTAAGTAATACTATCACATGTAACTGTTTAATAAATTTATAATTTTTACATAATTTTTAATATATTACAAAATATTATCACGTGTCTAAGAAATAGAGAAATTATATAACCCATTAAGCCAATTATATATATATATATATATGTATGTATATATGTTAAGTGTTTTGACTGTAATTACTCAGTAAAGAATATTCATACATGTGCATAATCTTTCTTGAATTGGAAACCATATGCATGATGACTTTTCTCATCCTAATGGTGACATAAAAACTTTTCAACATCTAACATGAAATTATTTAGAGTCCAAAAAATTATTAACTTTTACATTACAAATTACAAACTCAGAGGTTTAAGATATGAAAGATTACAAAGTTTATGTTTTGTAATCTAATACCTTATTTTCTTTTCTTGCAAAAATAACTAATTCCTTATTTGTGTTGTAACCAATCTCATTTACTAAACTAATATTTGATTAGCATCATCATTGTTTCTTTTCTAATAAAGACAAAGAGAGAGAGAGAGAGAGTAGAAGAGTCTTCCGTGAAACAGCTGTGTTTAAAAGTCTTGTACGGACTCCGGAGGAAGAGGGAATTGATTGTTTAATAGAGCAATAATATCTGAATCCCCTCAATTATTATGATTTCTTGAAGAAGGACATAATTTTTTTATTTGTATCAAGAACCCCAAATCTAATAGGGAATGACCACAATATTACCTTTTTATGTAAAAAGAATAGTTCTACATATACCAAGCTTATTATCCAAATAAGTGATGCCAGCAGCATTTAATGTGTGCTCATTTAATGTGGATGTTAAACAGATTGATGCAAAGGTCATAAGATTTTGAATTTAAATTGTGAAGATATTGATTTTTGTCCTCTGATGATTGAATTAATAAAAAAAAGTGTGATAAATCTCACTTGTGACAAAGCTAGCTTATAGAAAGAGATCTTCTAGATAGTTTCTGAAATTCAGGATTCAGTATAAGAAAGTTTTATATTGATTTTGTACCTAGAACCAATAATAGTGTAACTCATAACTTAGCTAGATATGCATCTCTTTGTCTTCAAACTTATGTAACTTATCTAAAAAGAATTTCATCTAAGGTGTTTTGTATCCTTGATCCTTCTACCTAATGAATTGATTTTTTTCAATATATATATGTATAATTACACTATCTCATCACTTAATGAATAGGTGACATGCTAGAAAATAGAGAAAATAATTTGAGTACTAAGAATATAACTAGAGAGTAAATCTCAACTGATTTCAATTCAACAAGGATTAGGAACTTGTTTATAACAAATGAACAAACTGCATCTTAATTTAATCAAATTGAAATTTTTAGGAACTTAACTATTATAAATGAACAAACTATGTTCTTATTGAATAAAATCTAAATGTTTAGGGACCCAAATGTTATTACTTTTAAGGTAATTAATCATTTCCTTGTACACCTCCGCGTAACCGAAAAATAGTCAACGCCACGGCGGCTATAAGAAACGAAAACTAAACAATGGCTATCAAAGTTGTTCAGAAAAGATAGTGATACACAACTGCCAAATAAGAACCTTACAAATTGTAAACCCAAAAAAGCAGCAAATTCTCTAAAAGATCTTCAAAGCTCCCAGAAAAAACAGGTCAGTGTGCTTTTTACAGTACGTACAACCGTAGATATGTTTTTTTTTTAAAAAGATATATCTTGACCACATAATATCTTAAACTTGCTTAAAAACTTCTTTGTGATCTTTTGAGGTATGACCAAGCTTTGTTTTTGATGATTTCCCTGAAGTGCTTAGCTTCATTTTGTTAAAACTTTGAAATCCATTTTGTGTTTTATGCATTTTGTGTGTGAGATGCTTGCTAGTGGTGTTTTGTTGGCTTTTTTTTTTCTCTATTATATGGATCTATATTTTTATTTTAGTGCCTGCTAAAGATTAAAACTTGAGCTGGATTTCTATTGCTCTTGTCTTCTTCTTCTTCTTCTTCTTGTTGTTGTTGTTATAAGATCAAAGTTGAGTTCGTTCTTGTTATAAGATCAAAGTTGAGTTCTTTGATTGTATACAATCACATAGTCGTTTGGCCTTGTTGTTATGCGGTTAGTTTATTCAATATCATTTCATTGATTTTAACCAATTTTGCGGTCCTATAGCAAGTAGTCAGAGGGTTCTTTAATGGGTATTTGCCAATCCTCACTATTGATCATTTTATTTGATAGAAAGCTATGAGTCTTGATGTGGAAACTTACTCTTTGATACTTTAACCAAAAGAGTGGTATTGATTTTTCTGCTGGTTGAAATTCAAGGTTATTTTTGGCGTTGCATATTGAAGTGGTGGCAAAAGATTCTGAAGGATTAGTACGGTTTGACCGGTGCTGTGATTATCGGCAACCCTTGTTTCTTGTGTGCAATGGGAGATATTAATACGTTTGGTCCAGAATCGGAAGGACAAAACTTAATTGCTGCAGCAGAACACCTTGTGAGGGCATTAGGATCAAATAAGAACCTTACAGATGATATGAAGAAAATCTTGGCAGATCTTGGCTCCCAATTATCAACCATGGCCACAATCAGTGATGACAGGGGTGAGGGAATAAGTGAGATTGAAGAACAGCTTAATATTGTTCAGGAGAAGATCATGAGTAGGGAGGCAGATCAGTGTATGATTTGGGATGCAGGCCCATATACAGCTTCTGAGTATCTAAATGCTGTGGATGAAGTCCGGAAGTTGGTTGAACAATTAGATAGTTTGTGTTTGAACAAAAAAGAGGAGGAGAAAGAGCTGTTACGGAGAGCTCAGGATGTTCTTCAAATGGCTATGGCAAAACTCGAGGAAGAATTCAGGCACATGCTTGTTCAGAACAGGCAACCCTTTGAGCCAGAACACATGTCTTTCCGTTCGAGTGAAGAAGATGTTCTGGATGAGGGCTCAATTATTTCTTATGGGGATGACTCCATTGATGACTCTTTTCGAAGAGATAGTGTGAGTAGAACATCGGAAGAAGTCAACATTGATTTGGTTCATCCAGATGTGATTCCCAATCTCAGATGCATTGCAAATTTGATGTTCCTGTCAAATTATGATCATGAATGTTGCCAGGCGTATGTCATGGCCCGTAAGGATGCCTTGGATGAGTGCCTCTTCATTCTTGAAATGGAGAAACTGAGTATTGAGGATGTACTTAAGATGGAATGGGGAAATCTGAATTCCAAAATCAAGAGATGGGTTTGGGCTATAAAGATCTTTGTGCGGATCTATCTTGCTAGTGAAAAGTTACTCTGCGAGCAGATCTTTGGGGAGTTTGAACCAGTTAATTTAGCATGTTTTGTTGAGGCATCAAAGTCTTCAATGTTGCAGCTGCTGAATTTTGGTGATGCTGTATCTATTGGGCCCCACAAGCCAGAGAAGCTGTTTTGCATTCTTGACATGTATGAGGTACTAGCAGATCTTCTTCCAGATATAGATGCTTTGTACACCGGTGAAGCTGATTCTTTTGTTAGAATTGAGTTTCATGAGGTTCTGAGAAGGTTGGGTGATGCAGTGAGAGCAACATTTTTGGAATTTGAAAATGCGATTGCTTCTTACACATCACATAACCCTTTTGTGGGAGGTGGAGTTCACCAGCTGACCAACTACGTAATGAACTACCTTAGGAATCTTACTGACTACAACGAGACCCTTAATTTGCTTTTAAAGAACCATGATAAAGACGGTCCTTGTTCATCATCAGCCAACATGACTCCAACTATGGAAGAGGATAACTTAAGTGGATCTTCTCTATGTAAATTTTCATCAGTGGCTCACTGCTACCGATCAGTTGCCTCAATTTTAGAATCCAAACTTCAAAATATTTCCAGGTTGTACAAGGATGTGTCATTTCAGCATTTCTTTTTGATGAACAACATACATTACATGGCTCAAAAGGCTAAGCATTCAGAACTTGGGCTTGTTTTTGGGGATAACTGGATTCGAAAGCAAAACTGGAAGTTCCAACAGCACGCAATGGACTATGAGAGAGCTACTTGGGGTTTGATCCTTGCTTCATTGAAGGAAGATGGGAATTCCGCTTCGAGTTCTGTCTCGAAAACTCAACTCAAAGACAAGTTCAGGAGCTTTTATCTTGGATTTGAGGAGGTCTACAAAACTCAAACAGCTTGGCGCATCCCAAATGTTCAGCTTCGAGAAGACTTAAGAATTTCAACATCCCTAAAGGTGATCCAAGCTTATCGCACTTTTGAAAGCAGGCATAAGAATAAAATAAGTGACAAGCACTTCAAATACAGTGCCGATGATCTGCAGAATTACTTGTTGGATCTCTTTGAGGGATCCTCAAAATCATTGCATAATCCTCACAGGAGGTGATAGGAGAACAAGAAGAATTCATTGCATTTTTTTTATATAAAAATATTCACAGAGGGTAACTTTTCTATGTAGCCCTCTGCCATTATAAGATTGATGTGATTTATACACAGCTGGTTCTCTGCAAATTCCCTACCTGCTTTTGTTAATCTCCTTGCCTCTCTTATTCTTAGTTCTAAATTATGTAATCTAATATGAAGCTGTGAAAATTTTTCACGTGCAAGGTCCTGTGTACTCACCCCTTGTGCTAATATAAATTGAGTTAAACAACAATTACGTGAATCTAGTTTTTACTTCGGCTGCATTTTATGTTTGTTCGAGGGAGGCTCTACGTTTTGAAGTGCAACATCCAACTTATGCGATCATGTAATAAGGTTTGCAGGTTTTGCATAAGCTCTCTTAGTTGAATAACAAGATGCACATCTCTTCCATTTCAAAGAGGGGGTTGAATTCCGACAGCAACATGACGTGATTTTTTTAAAAAAAAAACAATACATGGGGCTATTATTACTAGTCCCACAACTTATTGCTGCTGCAAGCCTGCAATTGTCAGGTAGCATACCAGAAGACTGTCAAGTTAAATCACAGGTCACACATGAACAAGGGGAGAGAAAACATAACATGGGGTTTGACTGTGACTGAGTAAAGAGGCCAGTGGTTTACTGTTTGATGGGTAATATAGCCCTTAATGAAGGAGTGCTGCACTTGTTCAGAAATGGGTCTCCTTTTCCTGGGGGGGGGTAGAGTCAATCTAGAATGGCAACTGCAATATTGAGGGCAAGTTGGCAAATGATCCACAAGTGCGCGTCTGTTAGCCCATCACTTTCAGGTTTTGAAAATTCAATATGCCAAAAAGAAAGAGACTTTTTCCTCTCTTTTTTTTTCCTTTTCAATCAAAAGAGACTTGACTCTTATCTGAACAAAACTTTTGTCATGTGTTGGTCCCAAGAAAAGGTAAATGGTGGATATGTCATCAATGGTGCTGAAGATATTTGGTGGAGACATTGAATGTGGAACAAAGTTTTATCAAATAAGTAACAATAGTTGGTCTTTATCAAGTATTTGGAACGGAATTTAATGTAAAAACTTTTTATCTTTTATTGAATTTTTATGAATATATGGTTTAAGTGTATAATTTAAAATAAAAATTTAAGTACGTGTTTTGAATTTTAATTAATTTTCTTTTATTAATAAATTTTAAATTAAAGCTCTTGTATTACAATAAAAAAAGAGTTGACTTTTAAATACAATTAAAAGACTCTAAATATAATATAAAAAATTACGTATTTCATTTTTTTTTGGTATTTGGTGTGAGTGTATTATGCCGTATATTTTTTTCTTCTTTAATCTCTTTCTATAATACTCAATCTCTTTCTTTTATAATATTTTAATTAAATTAAAACTATTTTATTTGAATTGAAATAATTAATTAATAATATTTATTAATTACTTGTTTAAATAATGATCTTCCTAAAATTAGAGAGATAAAAACGTGAGCCCAAATAAACTCTCACTCTCTTTGATTTACATATAACATTTTTAATTTTGACTTTTTCAAAATCTTATCAAATTAATTTTATAAAAAATAATTTTCATAAAAGGAAAATTAGAGGATAAGATCTCTTCTTTTTTTTTTTTTAGAGAATTCCCTGTGTTGTACGCCTTAAGAGAGAAAGAGAAACTTTTTGATAATTTTTAAAATTATTTTTAAAATTTTATCCAAAACATTTCTTTAATAATTTTTAAAAAATTATTCTAGTTTTATCTATTTAATTTCTTATATTAAATATTATTAGATAAAATATTTTATCTCAATAATTTATTAATTCTCAATCAATTAATTTATAAAAATGACATAACTATTGTATAATGACATAATCCTTTTTTTTATTGTTCACAATAATAACTCAAAAGGTGGTATTAAGGACTTATAAACCTACAATTTTAAGTTTTAATAAATTTTAAATAAATAATTAAACTCTTAATTATTCTATTAAAAATTTAAAATTGCACTCTTTAAACTGTAAATATAATTTACTTAAAAAACTTAAAGCAATTCATTGATTTAATTACTACATGCAATTCAACCCTCCATAAATTATTCATAATTGAAATTAAATCAATTATCATTTTATCCTTCTAATTACGTTTTTATCTTTAAGTACCATTAATTCACTAATAAATAATTAATTTATAAATTTATTATGTATTGAGCGCTCTAACCGTTCAGTTCCAGAATTAACATTTAAAGAAATCTTCTTCCTAAATTTTGGTAAGAAGGAATGGATTTTATTTTTGTAAATCACATTCTCAGTTATTTATTTTACAGTGCTACTAAAATATAATTTTTTAATATATTCTTTAAACAAATCGTAATGAGTATTTCAAACGACATAGTAATACAAACAAAAATTTATGATCACTCAGAATTAAGGTTGATTTGCACATAATCATCAATCATATTATATAAAGTGTCTCTATTATAATGTCACTATATTAGTGATCCAGATAAAATCATCAAATTTTAAATGTCTGTGAACCACATTAGTAACATTTAATTGAAGATCTCAAACTTTAATTAATTTATTATAAATTTTTTTAATTTATTATCTATAACATTAATTTTCATGTATATAATAATTATATACTAAAATTATAATTACATAATTAAATCTAAGATTCTTATATTTATGTCATAACATTATGAATATTTTTTTAAATATAATATTGTAACTTTATTTATTTTATAAAAATAATACAAATACATACTAAAAGTAGGACACTGTCTTTAATAATAATAATAATAATGGGTTGTGTGGCTGAGAATACCTCTTCTAAGCCAATATTTATGTAGAAAGGTCACCCTGACTTTGTTGTATATAGAATATGAAGGCACATTGTTTCAATTTGCACGAGCAATTGGACCTGTCTCTTTAGTATTTACTTTGCTATCATAACTCAGATGAGTGTTAAGGATATATGTAATAAGGACAATAAATTTTTACTATATTTATAATTATTTTTTATAATTTAAATTAATATATTATATTTTGTTTCTTTATTTAGGTTAATCTTCAATCTATATAAAAATTTATTATGTAACAATTTATATATAACATAATATAATAAAGATGTAACCTTTATATTTTTCTTATTTTTTTTTAATTTTTCATTATCTTTATTTTTTTTATATGATCTCAGAATTAGTTACAAGTCTTTTTTTAGGATGCCTCTTTTTCAGTTTCTATTCATTTTTCAATTTGTTAGAATTTTGCTAAATAGGTATTCGAGCCACTATTAATTCGTCTTTGCTTACTATTTACTCACCGGTGACCACTATTTCAACGAGTCACTATACATCGCCATTCCTTAAATACTCAGCATACGCTGACGATAAAAAAACTACTAGAATCACACTAATCTGACTTTAGAAATAATCTCACACGTTGGAATCTCTCGTCGCCGGTGAACTTTTCCTTTTTTTGGCGACTATTTTCCTTGGCGAGTGAGATGTCACTGCCCACACCACGACATTTAGATGACATTGGCTATGTTATCTGGAGAACACACAGTTGATCAAATATCTCATGGGCCTCCATGCGCCGCTTGAAGCTATTGGCGTCGTTTTCTTCAAATTTCATTCCCGATCATTTATTAGTGACTAAGTCAACACCTCCACCTCCGTTTAAATCTTCATGGTTCGATCTATCAATCTACGATGTTAATTTTTCTATTTAACCATTTTTTTTATAAGAATCTTTTTGCAAGCTTTTTAAAGGTCTATGGACGATTTGCAATTTACCTAAGTTTTGAATTATTTTATAATTTTTTTTTATTTTTTTGAGTTTTTTCTGTAAGTTTAAATAAATTAGTAGACATATCTCTCAGCGCATTTGCACTCACAGTGGTTGCTTTTTTGTGTTTTTATCAACGCATTTGTATTTGCAGTGTTTCATCTTTTCAATGCGCTTATCTCTCTTCGATAATATTGTCACTCACTACAATATTATCACTCGCCGCAACATTACCACTCATTGACAATATTGTCATTCTCTAATAATAATTGTTACTCTCGGACAATTATTGTATTCTCTCTAGTAATAGTTGCCTCATCTCTTCGACATTCTCTCTGGTAATAGTTGCCTCATCTCTTCGACAGTGATTACCTCCTTTGGTAGTGGCCGTCTCTTAATGCTCACTATCAATTTTCTTTTTTAACTTTAGATTGTACAATCTTAAATTTAAAAGAGATGTTAAAAATATAAAAAAATCAGGATAATTAATTCCTACTACATTTATAAATACCTTTTATAATTTAAATTAATACATTATATTCTGTTTTCTTATTTATATTAATCTTTAGCTAAGATAAAAACTAGTTATATAACAGTTTATATATAACATAATATATTCTTTACATTTTTCTTATTTCTCTTTCATTTTTTGCTACCTTTATCTTTTTACGTACGGGTATGCTAATAGTTACTGATCTTTCTTTGCACGATGGAATTCATAATTCGAATAGTCGGCCGTCCGTTTATAACATAAAAATAAAGTTGACATTGCCAGATGACCCACTTGGTTCAGTCTCATCTACCCCAGGCAGATTGCCCTTAGTCCCGTGTTTTCTTTTTCTTTTTTATTTTTAGCGAAGTAGTCCAGATTTTTACTTTGGGAAATTGTTCTTTATTTTTGGCGAAGTAGTCCAGATTTTTACTTGATAATTTGTTCTTTGTTCAAAGCAATTCAAGTTGTGATTGTCATAGGTCGCACTGTGACAACTATCCCGATAACGTTAACAAAAACTTCTTAGTAATTAATATCTTGAAACCAATTAACATTAAACATTATGAATATAAGGTCACTCGTTACAATATTTTGTTGCGAAGCTCAATATATGTAACTTGGAAAAGGCATATAGCTCTATCCCCATTCACTTAAACCTACTCAGTTATTTTCCTTGGTTTGATTTCAGCACAAATAATGCTCTAATTTTGCCTTTCAGGAATGTATTACACATCTTGCCTCAGGCCATTTTTGTCAACCCAAGTTTAATGCAAAAACTTGATTCAGGCACTTGAGATGACACAACAATACATCTACTCCCTAGCGAGACTCCAAAAAGCTACTAATATACATCTAAACTCATGAAAACACAACAATCTTCCCCTCGTTCCCTAAACAGAACTCGGTGACAGCCAACACCTGAACATTTAAAGCATAAGAGTGTCTACACGCCAGCAGCAACAATTATAAAGTAACAAGGCTTTGTGGCACATGCTGTCCCAGATTCTAAATGCACACAATCTGCAATCATATATTACTAGTGTAGAACAAAGAATCACTTGTGCAACCAATAATTCACCTATAGATGTTAGTCATGCGGCCCAAAATGGTTTTTGAGCTGCCACTTTACTGGAGTTGCGATTAAAACTAGAGTCACTGCCGATGGATTCCTCACTACTTTCCTCCGCATCATCGTCGTCGTCATCTCCATATTCCATTAGCTTGACCAAAGTATCTGAAATGACTACAGAATTGGATAACAAAAGAAAATAGAATTATCAGATTGACTAACAAACATGACCAAGAAACATTTCTTGTTAAAGATAACAGAAGAGCAACGTTGACCTCCTCCACTTTTCCATTTATATGATAGCAACACTCAGGCTATGTGACGATTTTAGCACAAGAAGTAACATTGAAAAAAAAGAAGAACATGTTTCCATTCTTACCATGGACATTATCAGATTTTGTTTTATTTGAAATATTGTTCTTGTTATGCAATTTTGCAGTAGCAATTGATGAAGTAAATTTTGGTGGTGGTGGTGGAGGGGGCAATATGTTTCTTGGAGGTGGAGGTGGCATACTTCTTGGAGCAAGAGGGGGCATTCCATTGGATGATGGCTGGACCAACTTCTTTGGAGCTGGCATATTTGACACATTTCGCACATCCAACTCAGCTGACGGGTCACTTGGGTTTGATAGTTCTGATGCCTGCGACAAGTTAGAAAAAAAAAAGAAAAACAAAGCCTAATTTCTCAATGACAGTTGGAATTCATGCATAAAATGTCAAACTATGTAACAATCAGACAATTTTGTTGTTTCCAGAGAAACATTACAAGAGAAATTCAGGAAGAATTGTAGAGCAACAGAACCACTATTGAACATGTTCTATTCAGATTCACGTATATGATTCCAGGACATATAGATCAAAGTGTAAGTTTCATAATTTCACATCAAATATTGGGGCATATATCTCGGAGGCAAAGGGAACATTCCTAAGATCTAAGGTTGAAACAGATGACTATTTCATAACAGCATTATGTAGTAAATAAATTTGTCAATGTGCTCAAGTTGATTTCTATGTGATGAATCCATCAACTTTCCCAATGGGAACGGCATGCAAACACCTGACAAAGAGATAGAGCCACTTACCTTCACGCCAGTCTACTCAAAACAAAAAAAGCAGTAGCAAAAGAGTCTCATCATTCTCAAAACTATGAATCTAAGGGACTTCAGGGGGAGAACCTAGGCATTTGGCATCAATTATTTGCTTATGTGCTTCTTTATTTATTTCCTTGTATGTTTAGTGTATTCAGGAATTTTAGCTGGTATTAAGGTTAACTTTGCTTCAGGTTTTACAATGATCCCAGAACTAGAGAATACTCCACTACCACAAAATACCAGCAAAATAGGTATCCAAAGCTGGCAGTGGTCGCCACTAAATGCCATACAATAGTGCAAAATTAGTGTTCTAAAAGGAATACACATCATCTGCCATGTGTATAACTCAAAATTAGCACAAAAACTTGTGTTGGCCCCTCATGATAGCTCTGAAGCAACAAATGGCCATCAGCAGGGCATCCAAAACTGTAAATCCTGTTAAACATACAAACCAATGGCCCAAACAGAGAGGTACGATATCAGCCTGTTAGCTTCTTAGAGGTGAGAGAAAATACCTGGAATATTAAGCAGAAAAAGTCAGCAAAAGATGTGGTCACAAGTTAAAGAAAAGAAAAAAGATTAAATAGCATTGTATTGAAGGTAGTTGGTATATAGTAGTTTTCTTTTTTGATTTTTCTTGATATTCTTATGTTGATAACAAAGTAAAAAAGTAAATCATGCCCATGCAAGCAAAACGCTACAGAAATCAGAGCACACAAACAATTGATAACCTTAAGTTCACAAGCACACCACAAACTAAAATTTTACTCGATAGGTTGCCAGGATAATTAACATTTTTAAGTCTGCCTTTTTCACCCTACCTTGCTTGAAACCACAAGTAACTGGTTCCAGGAATCATTTCCTCCCAATTCCACATCGTCCACTCCCTCTCCCTCTCACACCAAGTCATCATTGAACCAAGCCAAAGTTCACTCGGATATGGAGAATAAGCATGAATGCCACCAAAGTTAAACTCGGCAAAAACCTACTAGGAAAGACTAGAATGTATATTTATGAAATCCAAATTAAATGTGATTTTCCAAGATGCAATTTTTCCCAGAGTTTGCTATCTGTCATCTGTCAACACCACAATTCCCTCACACCTTAAGTGTAACATCAACTTCACTCCAAGATTGATATCCATAATAACAGAAACAAACCAATTCTACATTACTCTACTTATACCATAAGCTCGGCATGGGTGAGCATGCCCTTCCTAGCCAAGGCCTCAACAAATCATCACACAGAAAATAGAAAAGGGATATTGTTTACATTTGTTTTAAACATGCAATGCTTCTATGATTCAATTGCAGACCACCTGCACTAACAACTCTGCCATTGAAACCAGAGGCCTATACTAATGGAAACACCTGCTGTCTCCAAATAATGCGGCACACCATCACATGAGAATCTAAAGGTGTAACAGCTTGCTAAAAAAACAACAAATAGTTCAGTCCCTCACAATCTACTTCAGTTTAGATTTCAAGAAACAACTTTAGAAAGTATATAAATACTCTTGTTCAGAAATTTATAATCTAACAGCTCACAGACATGAATTTCCGAAAGCTTAAATTCAATTGACAGACTTTATAAATTATATTTGATCTCTCTTTCTTCTTCTACATTTTATTGTAATAATAATGCTAAAGGCTATACCTTTTAACTCTGTCTGATAACAATATAGTGGGTGAAAATGAATTAATACCTGGTTGTGTTTTGCAGAAGCCTTTGAACCAGCAGGTAACTCTTGAAACTTTCGCTTTGGTGGAGGCCGTTTCTCCTTTTCAGGCATAGAACTGACAGTTGATGTTGTAATCGTGGTTGCTACTGATGTTGTTGGAGCAACAGCCAACGTGGCAGGAGAAGATGACTGTCTGAGGGCTAGGGCAACTTGCTGCAAAGGTGTAGCCTGAGGATATATCCCCTCGTATCCACTATAGCTTGTTCCTCTAAATGATACAGGTTGGGAATAACCAACCATATTTGGTTGTGGCTGCATAAAGTTCAATGTTCCCCCAGACTGCAAGGCTGTGCCTTGAGAATAGACAGCAGCACCTCCAGCACCTGTAACTGAAGGAACTGGTGGAATGCTTACCATTGTGGTCAATCCAGCAGCAGAACCTGCATTTAGATTTTGCTCATTCCCAAAATTTTGGACACCATTCAACAACTGCTGAGGAGGTGGAACAGCATTATAAACTTTACATGAAGAAGCCCTAATACAGTCAAAGAAACATCATGAGTTATTCCTGATGCAAAACTACATTCCAGCATGCATAGCAGACCAATGTAATCGTGATCGCCAACTACGTATCATAAACAAGATATGCATCCAAAGGAAAGAAAAAAAATTATAATTTTACACAAAAATGATAATTTCACACAAAACTGTTACTTATTTCACACTTTCCAAATCTGAGCAATTAATTGAAGAAAGCAAGAATTGCATTGCCTCAATGTTCTGGGGAGATAGCGAACACACAAAACCCAATTTAAGCAGTGTGCATTGGAAACTTCACCCTAGTATAATTTGAAACCACATTACCTGGAGACACCGCATTCTACACTGATTGTATCCAAAAGATTTTCTCCCAAACGCTTTGCATCTTCCAGGCTTTTAGGATTATTACTGGACAAGAATAAATGCAGTGCTTGATGCACTTCTACAACCAGAATGAGAAGGTATGTTATAATATACTTTCAGTGAAAATCACTAGGCATGCATAAATTTCACAATAAATAGTACCTTCGCCTTGCGGGCCTTCGAAGATACCCAAACCACGCCCTCTTAATGAGACAGTTGCTCCTGTTTCATTCATGATGTGATTTATATACTGGTCCTGCATGTACAAACGGAACCACCGAAAAAAAAACAATCTCTCCCAATCGTATGGAGATGTCAGAGAAAGCTTCAAACATTAGAATCTCCTTGTCTCACAGTGCATATAAAAAACTCAAAATAAGCAAATCAAATAGGATAGACCAAACCAATAAGCAAGCAGATAAAAACAAAAGTTCAACATGAAACAGGACATATGGAGCAGGACATCTGATAAGTATATAGCACAGTCGATATAACCATAAAGTTATAAAATCTAACAGTATAAGCAGTTTTCATTAAACAGGGATCAGACTACCATCCACATTGACACGCACATAAAAGAAAGAAAAAAAGAAACAACAAAATATAAATTAAAACCACTCTAAAAAATCCCACTAAAGGATAACCATTTGAGAAAGATGGAAACAGAGGAAGGAAAAACTCACATTCGGTCCACGGATGCGAGCAGCAATATTCAGAGACGGGTCAACATCAAAGCCCAAATAGACACATGTACTCAGTGCCTGAGAAACCGAATTCAAGCAGAATTTATACATAGCACTGTATGAAATAACTAAATTCACTAAAGCAATGTGTATACCTTCATTCCATTGCTCATCGCTGCTTGCAAAGTGGGAGAACCTATGTGTGAATTCGGCCCCTGTTTCAGCATTTCTTCAACTATGGCAGCTGCACGATCAACTGCTAAAATCCGTTCTGCTGTCTCTTTTAACTGCAAGGTATTTCATGTTTTCAGAAGAGAAACAATTAATTCCTTCCAAAATCCAAAACTTTTCATATTAGATTTTTTACTAGGTGAGGCAAGGACCTCAGACGGTGCCTATCATAATTACCTTTCTTTTCTAGAGGCCAAAGTAAAGGTTAGAGTAAAATATAAACAATTACTAGTTTTCTCCTCACACTAATGCTCTCAAGCCAACCTTTAGACAAGAGAACATCACTCAGGGCTGAAGCCCTCAACCTATCATGCAAAGATCCAAATAGCCAATCTTTTTCTCTTTTGTCTTTCTAAGCTCATTATAAGCAATATGCCTTCTGTTCAATTGTTAAAAGGCTGTCTCAAACACATAAAAGGATTTTGGTAGCCTCACAAAGTATAAACCCCTTACTGCCATACTTTCATCTCTTTGAGAACTGGTTAAAGGTCGATTGCCTAAGTTCTTAAAGAAAATATAATATTAAAGTGACATAAAGAAAATATAACATTAAAGTGACATAACAGATAGCACACAAAAACTAATGGAGCCAATCAATGAATCTTTCTCAATAAAGCAAAGAGTGAAGTTACAGTTTTTTGTTATTTATAATTTTCCAAAGAAAATGCCATATGGATTCTGTAATAGGATTTCCAGGTTTTGAGAGAAGGTTATTTCTGGGCATAAAGAAAAGTAAATATAGCATAAAACCATACAGTGGTATTAAACCTATTAAACCAACCATACAGCAATATTAAAACTATAAAAACACAACCAAACACTGGTAAATATTCCAAGGATTAATTCATCAAACTTACATGTGCCCCTGCAGATATGTGAAGATATAGAGGCTTTTCACCATCAGGCAGTGCATTTGGTGGACGATATTTACCCCTGCACAGGCAATTTAACATAAGCATAAACAAGAATTAGAGGGCAGTTCCACTTATCCACAAACAAGAACTAGTAAAGGGAACGAGAAAGAGAGTGAGGGAGAGAGAGGACATCAAAAAGCTCCATCATATATTCCTATAGTGGCCCACGAACCTAGTTATCACCACGGCACCAGTACACTTCTGAATCTGCAAGGCCAATGAACTAATATATCAGTCTCCTAACAACAAAACTCTAATAACAAAAGATCAAATATCATTCAATCAAAGGAAATCAAGCTCACCTCCTCCTGTGTTAGGCGTTTAGTAAGTTTGTAGCGAACAGAAGACTCAGCATCATTTATAACAATTTCTCGTGCAATTATTAACTCATCTTGGATCTTAGGCTAAAAGAAAACAACAGGGGGGAAAAATCAATTTACAACCTAGAGTTGAAAATGAAATAAACTGCAGCCAAAGAAGGATTCAAAGTTCACTAATATGATGACAAACCAAGAGATATGTGGGATACAATAACTAAATTAGCAAATACGCATCACAAAATAAGCACAAGGAAGAAAAAGAACAAATTGGAAATTTCTTTATCTCATATCTACACAAATTGATCACTAAAAGGCAATGGCATATTGCAGTACAACGGTCACTAATCACCATAATTAGAATTTGCAAAAGACAAACCTCAGGAAGGGGTCCAAAATATAATTCTTTCCAGGCAAGACATGCACATGAACAAACAATGTGGATCATAGAATATCCTGATAGAAATAAAGAATATCTATACCCAGACATTAAGCTACACCAGCTAGCAAATAGGACACTCAAAAACAATAGAAACGCCCAAAAGTTCAGCAATTCAAAGTGTAGACCACATGCCAATCAACCTTTAACTCAAAGTTCAAAAAATAAATAATTTTCAAAAGTTTAGCTAACAAATTTATTCAGCCACTCATAGTACCTAAACTAACTCAACTATCAAAACCTAATATCAAGAAACATTCCATGCATCAATCTTTTTTAATAATTGACAAACTTGTACAGCACCAAAAAGAAATGACATTGCTATCTTTACTTCATTCTAGTCAATTACATTTCTTTGTAACACCACAAAAACACAAACATAAACACAGGACTCATAGCTAAACCACTAATTCAGGAACTAAATAAATAATATTGTAAGAAATATTACTCCAACAATCTGCAACAAAATCAAGCTTATAAGTAGAGAACCCTTTTAAGAAGCATATCTCACTTGATTTACTTTTGGCAATGAAGGCCCCTGATGCACCACTGGTTGAACAGCTGCTGTGCCAACAGCTGGTGGATTCATCAAAACAGCAGCCACACCCGCCACTGCAGCAGCAGGGACCACTGGAGCCACACCGGGCAGCGAAATCCCAGCAAGAGATCCCATATTGCCTAATGGGTAATTAACCAAGGACTCCGCCGGCTGATCCCACTTCCTCTTTTTCCTACAGCACCAAGTAATCCATTATTGCACAAAAGAATTATGAGTCTATTTACAAAACAGATAAACCATTCAAATCAGCCAAACTGGCCAACCAGTAACATGTGTTTCAAATTCCAATTGAACTAACACGCATAAACACAAGCTCAAAATTATCTAAATTCAGTAAGCTTGAAATTAATTATCATTAACATTTTCAACTCAGAATAAGATAGTTAAATAAAAACCTAAAAAAAATACATCAATTGCAACAATTCCAAATCACATGATTTTTTTTTTTTATTACAACATCGACAAAATTGGGGCAGAAAGCGACGTCGTTTAAAATTTTGTACCTTTGCCTTGTTTGCGAGGCATCGGTGGACGCGGCGGAGTCTTCGGACGAAACCCTAGAACCACTATCTTCTGTCATTTATTTTTTTTTTTAATTTAAATTTCGTGCTCAATTAAGTAAAAACAATGAATTAAATTAATTTTGCAATGACGATTATAAGGGTTCCTTTTTTTTTCTTTTTTTTTGGGTTCAGTTTGCGTGCAACGGTGTACGGGTTCTTGCCGTTGTAGTTTTGGGTGGCGATTATGTCGTTTTTGTGGTGGCTACTGGCTTTGGATGATTTTGATGAGCACGCTGCAAACAGCCAATGGTTATGCGCCGCGTCAGCACTGTTGATCGTTATTTAACATTATATTAAAAATAATATTTAATGGGATATTAACATTGTTACCCCCTAACGTTTATATAACTTATATTTTTATAATAGATTGTGATTTAATTATACTCACTATCTTTACTTAATTTGAAGGATAAAATGATCGAATTAATTTTTTTAAAATTATTATCATAAATACTTTTAAAATAAGACTTAATTACATAAATATTTACAATCTTCAGATATTTATATAAACTATACAGTCACGATTGTGTTGATTGTTATTTAGTATTATATTTAAAATAAATACTAATATATTGAATTTAAAAAAAAAAGTTAAATTCTCTTATTTTTATTTATCAACCTAGGGTAAGGGAAAGAGAGACTAATTATAAATATTTTATTTCGTTTTTAAATTTTTTCATCACATTTCATTTCAATAACTAAAATTAAAAAAAAATAGCAACGTATCTAAAAATAAATGATTCATTTTTTTTATGAAATTCATATTATATAAAGAGATATTATTTTTGCAAATTTGAATTGAACGGTAATATAAAATCAACTTATTTTCAAGCAAATTTTTTAATTTATATTTTGACTATTAAACTCATTACCAAAAAAATCTGAAAAAATTAAAATAAAGTTCTAAGGAATTTTTTTTTATTTTTATATTTAACTGTTGACCTCATTATTACAAAAAAAAAAATTGGAGCTTTTTTATTTTTATTTTAGTTGTTAAACTCATTACGAAAAAATCTAGAAAAAGGAAAAAAAAAAGCTTTTGGGTACTTTTTTTTATAATTTTTTTTTTATTTTAGCTATTGAGCTCATTACTAAAAAAATAGTTTTTAAAAATAAAACTAATTTTTGGAGCAAAAAAATCCAAAAAAGATAAAACAAAGTTTTGAGGCATTTTTTAATTTTGATTTTAGCAATTCATCTCATTTTAAATATATATATATATATATGAAAAAAATATAAAACAAAGTTTTGGGCATTTTTTTAATTTTTATTTTAGTTGTTGAACTAATAACTAAAAAATATAAAAGAAAATAAAACAAAGATTTAGTGTTTTTAATTTTATTTTGACTATTAACAATCATTACTAAAAAAATCTAAAATAATAAAAACAAAGTTTTGGGTCCCAAAAAAAATGAAAATAAACAAAATTTTGAGGGGCATTCCGAGAATTGAACTCGGGACCTCTCGCACCCTAAGCGAGAATCATACCACTAGACCAAATGCCCAATTGCTGTCTTATGCACACAAGATATTATAAATAGGCTAAAGCTACACTACCAATCTACAAAATATTACATCTCACTTGGGGAGAGTGATAGAATTACTTTGAAACATTTTAAACCCTAAACCTTGACTATGATTGGACCATTAAACAACACTACATATACTATATGACAAAAAATAAATGTTATGATGGAGATGTTACCTACCTTAGTTGGCTATTACGTAATCATATAATGCTCTGTTGATAATTTCTTTTTTTTAATATAAGAAATGAAGAATTTAAATTCGAGATCTCTATTAAAATAGTACGATTAATATTTTACCACCGAATTATTAATATAAATACAATTGTTAATAAAATTAAAACAATAAATCATCACCCCAACTCTAATGTGATAATTTTCTTATAATAATATAAATAACGCTTACATATATATATATATATATATATATATATACAACATCACTGAGGTTAGCACAAGATTTCATTGTTAAGTCAAAATTATTTCTCAATTTTATGCAATTGGGTGTGAGCATTGTGTTTGCAAAATAGTTAGTGACACTTTTGGGGCCATTTCTTTTTTCTTTCCCTATAAAAGAATGTTAGCCTTGGCTTATTAAACATTACCGCACGAACATACTTAACATATTTAATATAAATAAATTATTTATACAAACATTTGATTTTTTTCTCTTTTTTTATGTAGTGAATTATATATGTCAATAGTCCACATTATTTATGAGATATTTATAAAAATGTAGAAATATAATGTGATGATGTACCGTCAAAGGATTACCACCCAAAGAGTTTTATGAGTATGTTGCTCAAATGAGTACTTTATTATTTGATAATGTACGTAAATAATAGAAATTTATTATTTAGTATTCAATTGGTTAAAACACATTTATGTTTATTTTTTATATAATAAAATTTAATGAATTATTTATTGAAACTATAAAATAAAGTTATACTTTTCTATTATAGTTTTACATAAAGTTTAAAAAATACTCGATTTAACTCGTTGAAATTATAGAGTAGAATTAGTTATAAATATATATGTTTAAAATTACATTTCATGTAATTTATATGCTACACATTTATATATTAAAATATTGGTATAATTCATTAAATGCTAAACATTTAATGAATTATTTGTTGAAACTACAAAATAAAGTTATATTTTTTATTATGATTTTACATAAAATTTAAAAAGTACTTGAATTAACTTGTTGGAGTTAAAAGTAGAATTAGTTATAAATATATATGTTTAAGATTACATTTCATGTAATTTATATGCTACACATTCATATCTTAAAATATTGGTATAATTCATTAAATGCTATACATTTAATGAATTAGCATTTAATGAATTATTTGTTGAAACTATAAAATAAAGTTATATTTTTCTACTATGGTTTTACATAAAGTTTAAAAAGTACTTGATTTAACTCGTTGGAGTTATAAAGTAGAATTAATTATAAATATATATGTTTAAGATCATATTTTATGTAATTTCTATATTATACCTTCATATCTAATCTATGTCATTAATTATATTAGTATAATAACCATTAACAGGTCTAGTTATGAATATAAGAAAGCAAATGCCGCTTTGATCCATATTGATATAATTAATAAACCATATTATATTTAAAAATATATTTTAAAATAAGATAGTATTTATTGCACGCACTAAAGTTTGTAATATATAATTGTTTGTAGACGACATACGTGGCCCAGATAAGAGATTGTTTGATTTTATTATTTCCTACATGAGTTCATGTATTAATAATAATTATACATTATGGACTATCTTAAAGTTAAGGTCAATTTAAATGATTTATTTAGACTATATTTTATTATATTTTAAAAATATTTATTGAATATGAACTTATTATGCATAGATACCTAATATTAGTTACATTATAATTAATAGGACAATAGTTTAACTTCGTATAATAAGACTTCTTTTAAAGTTGTGGTCGCCAAATCAAATTATTATACATAAAGCTTTTCTCATCTTTTTCATCAAGAGAATTTCATTAAGCACTACATAGATTTGATTGTGAAATGTCACTATACTCTTAATTCTCATTAAAGGCTAATGTATTCTAATTGTTACGATTTCTTTAGATATACTTTTTTCAATATCCATCATAATAATTTGACATAATAGATCTGAAGTTATATTATATGAAATAACAATCTTATTTATTATTATATAAAACAAATTATCCTAACAATTATATTTCTTGAAAAAAAATAATTCATTCCAATAATCTGAAAATATAAATAATGTAATATGTAAAGTTGATATATAAATTTTTTATTAATTTAGTTGACACTTATTAAATTACCCTTTATCAAATAATAGATAATATTTTTATTTTAATAATTATTTTAATTTTACATATGAGTTATTATTAAATTAGAGATAAAACTATTAAAAAAATTAAATTAAAATATTAATTTAGAAAACATATATTAGTGAGTGAATACATCAATAATTATTATGTATCAAATATTATTATTATTATAATTTCTTGTCGGTATCAAATACCAATTCTTGTTGGCATAGTAATTTTTGTCGGTATCCATTATTGGAACGTTAAATACTAACTTCTTCTAGCCATGCCTAGATGTTCTTCTTGGATTTAAATTTTTAGATTATGTCACATCCACGTTGTGCAAAATTCATAACCTCTTAAATTTTAACAAAATCATCGGTATTTAAAAAACATATATATTTATCTAGTGGGTGAAATTGTTCTTACTTACTTCTTATGGTGCATCACTCATAAGAAAAGTCACGTTGAAATTATTTTACAAGCTAAATTTCAACATTATTTTTATTTTTTAATAAAAGCACACAATAAGTTGAGCACCCTCGTCCATCAAATCAAACCTCCAAACGTAAGTATATTTACAATATTGTACTTAATTAACTTTTAACAGTTTTGTAATAGATTCGATAAAATGGACATAACTTTCTACTTAAAAATCCAATTTGAGTGATTCTTGATCTTGTAAAGAGTTAACTCAATAGGCTAACATGTTATATTTTACAAGACATTTTAAATATGAGCTTTTAAATAGTAAAAATGGCCTAAAATAGAACTGATTTACAGTATAGGCCCAATTTGAACAGTCATCAGTATTTTACTCATAACTAGAGAACTACGTATCTAATACATATAAGACAACTTAATTTAGAAAGATAAGAGACTTATCTATAACTTTTATGTTTTGTGTGGAAGCTAATTCAGACCACATCAATTCTAAATTAGACAATTAATTGTGCGTATTAATGATAATCAATGCAAATTAGTTGCTACCCTTCTTGACTTTTATCATCCAAGTAGTTCTCTATTCATTTATTTTGATTTATCTATATTTTTCTATAAATAAGCGTCTTATTTATGCTCAAAGCATGTAATTAAAGAGCTAAATTTTAGTTTAAAATATTTGTATTTTGTATTATCTCTTTGTAGTGTTATTTCTTTTGTTTACTATTCTAAAATTATGTTATCTCTTATTTCATCTCTTTTCTTTTTCTTTAATTTTATTATATCCAAGTAAATTTATTTATTTTTGCTAATGTAAAAGGGTGAAACTCTTGGCAAGGTAATAAAATATATTTAACTCTTATTCATAAATTTAATATTTCATTCTTAAGTTATATATGATGTATTTATTTTGTTTACAATATTAATACTCTTTCTTATAAAGTGGTGTATCTTAATTTATTATAAACAATTTTTTATAGTTTGCACAATAAATTCTTAAAACCATTTATAAGATTTGATGTAGATATCATTTCTTGTAAAGTGAGAGTATTGATTTATTGTAGACAAATATAAAGATTGGCATAATAAATACTTGAACCCATTTATAAGATTTGGTGTATAATAATTAAAATAAATAAATACAAGTTAACATATAAATAATGATGAACTTTAATTGTTATATCTTACGATTGAAATCTCCTTTGTGTGAGGATTCCAATTGAGTTATAAAAAAAGTTGAATATATTCTTATTTCATATGCCAAGAGTGGATCCCCATAACCTTAGTTTTTATTTTAATTGATTAATTAAATTATTGTTTGCAAACATCTTATACTATTTTAATTGTCTTTAAAATATTTATATTTTATAATTTTAATTTTACTTCCCTGTGGATCGACCCTATTCTCACTAGATTATTTATTACTTTGATAATCCTGTACTTGAGAATAAACTCCTATATTCTAGACGTGTCAATGAGTATAGAGCTCTTATCAACAACCAAACTTGGTCTATTATTCTTAATGAAGAAGCTTCAAAGGTTGTATGTAATAAATGGGTATTTAGGGTGAAGTATAATCGTGATGGTGGTATATCCAAGTATAAAGCTATATTGGTTATAAAGAGGTTTCTTCAAACCCCTGGAATTGACTACTTTGAAGCATTTAGTCCAGTGATCAAAGCTTCAACAATGAAGATTATCATTAGTTTGATAGTGATGAATAAGTGGCCAATAAGGCAAATAGATATAGATAATACATTTCTCAATGGAGAATTGACTGAGGCAGTGTATATGTTATAACCAAATGAATTTATTCATGCTGAAAACCACATTATGTTTATAGATTAAGAAAAGCTCTCTATAGCTTGAAACAAACCCCTAGAGTTTGGTATGACAAACTTAGAAGTGTATTATTACATTGGGGTTTTCAAAATTCTAAGTCTGATTGCTCCTTATTCATTAAGTATATAAATGGATAGCTTATCTTAGTTCTGATATATATTGATGATATTCTCATCACTGGTCATGAATCAAAACTGTTGGAATCCTTTATCAACAAATTGGGATATACTTTTGCCTTAAAGGATCTTGGAGACTTCAAATATTTTTTTGGGTATAGAGATAACTCCCACTACCACTGGTTTGCATCTATCTCAGGCTAAATGTATAGCTAACTTGTTGAAAATAACTAATATGCAACATTGTAAAAAGTGCACAACTCCAATGAGTGTAGGTCAAAAACTTTTCAAAGATGATGATAGGTTATTTGAGAATCCATCTTTATACAGAAACATGATAGAAGTTCTTTAGTATATTCTCCTAACTAGACTAGAACTGTCCTACTTAGTTCACAAACTAAGCCAATTTTTGACTAATTCAATTATTAAGCACTGGCAGGCCTGTAAGAGGATACTTGGATATCTTCAATCAATATTAACTTATGGCCTTGAGCTAATTTCTAGTGGAGAAGTAAGTTTGATTGCCTATTCAAATATAGATTGAGGTTGTGATCCAGTTGACAGGAAATCTATTAGAGGTTTTTTGTGTCTTTCTTGATCAGAACTTCGTTTTATGGTCTTTAAAAAAGTAAATAGTGGTTGCAAGGTCCTGCACAGAGGCGATGCTGAATATAAAGCATTTGTTACTGCACGTTCAAAAATAGTTTGGATCAAATCACTGCTTAATGAACTAGATTTTTTAATATATAAGACTCATGTATTGTAATGTGATCATTACATTGCACAAGCTTTGTCACTTAATTTAGTCTTTTATGTAAAAACAAATCATATCAAAATTGATGTGTATTTTATTATAAAGAAAGAAGTTGTTAATGAACTAAAGGTTCATTTAAATTAAATGATATATTAACTAAACCTTTAACATATAATCGTTTTAGCTATTTAAAATTTAAGCTGATGGTCATACCTCACCATCAGCTTGAAGGGGAATATTGAAGGTAGTCTTTATGCAACAGATAAGCAGTAGCAATTACAGAAGCAATGCAGAGTACTGATTTGGTGGATTGTTTTGTTTCTATTATTTTGAATAATACAATTGCTGCCATTAGATTAGATTAGAATTAATCTCAAAATCATCAAAAGATGAAAAAGTACTTAAGTCACTAGTCTATGCTGACGTGTAATTCAATTTGCTATAAGTTGTTGTAAAGTTATTATTTCCCGTCAAAAGTTTATTATAGGGAATAATAACTTTTCCTATATTTGTCATGTAGTGATTATATAAAAGTAGTTCATTGAAGATATAATACTTTACATCATTTTTCTTAGAACAAATAATTTCTCGTTTTCTGTCATTTTTTTTTCTTTCTAAGCAAACAAATAGTTTTTAGCCAAACTTTAATATAATTCTTATGTTATTTAATCTCACGAAATGTCATTCTTTCTTGATAAACTTCTCATTCATGTTTTCTAACAAATAGAAATGACGGAGCGGTTCAAGACCATAAGGCTGGTGAACAAAAGCTAGCTTTTGATACATGATGTTGTTGAAAAAGGTTTAAGAGAGATATTAGAGGCGTTGTATGCGGAGATGTTTACTGAATTTACAATGGGGATAAGACAAAACAAAAGTGCTTTTCATGGAAAAGTTCAGAATTTGAAAGGGAACGAAAGGAAAATTTAGTGGCTACTAAATTTGCATGGGGATTAATAAAAATGAAAGTGTTTTTTTTAAAAAAAAAGGAGAAATTGAAAGAAATGGAAATAAAAGGAAAATATGGCAGCTACTATTTGCATTGGGGATAAGACAAAGCAAAAGCATTTTTGTTTAGGAAAAGAGCAGAATTTGGAAGGAAATGAAAATGAAAATGGCAATGAAATTAAAATTAGATAGTTTTACCCGTAAAGGAATAACATATGGTTTCGATTGATTGCAGATGTTAGGGTTTATAAATGGTCATTTCACTTTTTTAAATTTTTTTATAAAATAAAAGTTAAGGTTTTTTATATGAAAATTTCAGGTGTTAAGAAAGAAGAAAAAAAATGTAGTATTGATGTTAAAAAATATAGTATTTAGATAATATAAAGATAAGTGTATTTAGATAATATAGTATTGAAATAAAAATACTATTATTTTCTCAATTAACTTCCACAAAATATTTTATAATGACAAGATATTATTGTTTATTTTGTAAATTAGTATATATTACTAATACTAAACTTTATCTCAAGAGTATTTAAAATAATATCCTTATTTTTTATATATTACAAAATTTACACTATGCATCCAAATATTTATTATATAATGGACAAGGTTAATAACCATAAACAAAAACTCATACTATATATATATATATGTATCCAAAACTAAAATACAAAATTTTGAATCTAATTCAATTACTACGATATTTGTTAGCACCCATTTATGATTGATTGTGTTGAAGCCGATTCAATTATTATGATATTTGTTAGCACCCACTTATGATTGATTGTGTTGAAGCGGAAACATATAAACAAATAATATCATCCCAAGTAAATAGTGCAAAACAAGCAATTAAGGAATTAAAGAGAGAAAAAGGTAGAAAAAGTACACACAAAAATTTACATGGTTCGATAATTTGTTTACGTCCATAGCAGATTAAGATCACTTTTCTTATTATTAAATCTCAAATGCACTTACAAAGCACACATTTTACAAGAAAAACTCACAAATAAACACTTTTTTTTGAAATCTAGAAATTTTCTCTCACAAAGAATGACAAAGTATGTTTAAATCACAAAGATTTCTTTAATGATCACTAAGATATGTTTACAAGTTAATAAAGAGCCTTTATATAGGTTTTAGGACGTCCTAGATTTACCATAAATGTATGAAAGTCGTATTAGAGAGATCTGAATCAAGTAGGAAACGAATTAGGTAAGTATTAAAATGGAAAACTGTTCCTGCCTGGGAGCCGTGACGCCTAACACCTGGTCATCGCGGCACCCACACCTAGGCACCGTATCTTCGTCTTTCACCTTCTTTCGCATCCGTCTTCGATCTTCGCGTACTCTACGCACTTAGTTTACTCTCCAAATCATATCCTAAGATTTTCAATTAATATTCTCATAAATCCTCTCATTGATTCAAAATCATCCACAAAGTAACTTGATCTCGCATTTTTGCATCTTCGGTTACTCTTACAAAGTAGTAACTCCAATTAAGTTCTTTCATAGGGTGAACTTAACCGAGGACAGTGGCTTAGTCAACATGTCAACAGGATTTTTAGACAATGTTATCTTCGTTAAATTAACTTCACCACTTTGGATAATCTCTCGAATGTAATAGAGCCGCGCATCAATGTGTTTCGACCTCTCGTGGAATACTTGATGCTTACTTAGGTGTATGACACTTTGGCTATCACAATATACATCGGTGTTCACATCTTTACTAACTACTACCTCCGTGCATATGCCTTTCAACTACATGGCCTCCTTAATAGCTTCACCAACAGCTATGTACTCCATATTCGTTGTAGATAGTGCAACCATATGTTGTAAAACTGATCTCCAATATACATTACACCCAAACACTGTGAATACGTAACCTGTCAACGATTTTTTATTATTTAGATCACCTACATAATCTGAGTTTATGTACCCTCTTATCATTTCATTGTTGTCTTCATCCCTCTTATACATCAACCCATGATTTGATGTCCCCTTGAGATATCTCAAAATTTAATTCATTGCAAACTAATGATCCTTACCCGAATTTACCATGTATCTACTTACGACACTCACAGCCTATGTTATGTTTGGTCTTGTGTAAACTATTGCATACATGATGCTTCCCACAGTGCTTGCATATGATACTTTACTCATCTGCAGTTTTTCCTCTTCGGATGTCGGTGACTGTGCTGCTGAAAGTCTGAAATGGATGATCAAATGAGAAAAAATAGCTTTTGCGTTACATACCAAACTTCTCTAGAATTTTGAGTATATATCGTTGTTGGAACAAGAAGATAACATCTCTTATTTCTCTTATAATATCCATACCCAATATTCTCTTTGCTGCTCTTAAATCCTTCATCTCAAACTCGCCACTCAGCTGCTTCTTGAGCTTCTGTATTTCTTTCATATTTTTATATACGATTAACATATCATCGACATATAAAAGTAAATACATTATCCTATAACTTATGTTCTTAAAGTACACGTATCTGTCATTCTTGCTTCTACTAAAGCCACAAGCTATTATAAACTCATCAAATCTCTTATACCACTGTCTAGATGATTGCTTTAACCCATATAATGACTTCTTCAACAAATAAGCATGATCTTCTTTTTCGGGCTCCTCAAACCCTTGTGGCTGTGCCATGTATATCGTCTCTTCAAGCTCTCCATGTAGAAAAGTTGTCTTTACATCCATTTACTTTAGATGTAAATCAAGATTTGCATACATGGCTAACAAAATCCTAATGAATATGTGCTTGACGACTGGAGATAAAATATTATGAAAGTCAACTCTCTCTCTCTAAGTAAAACCTTGTGCAACTAACCCACCTTGAATCTCGTAGGCTCTATCCTCGATATCCCCTCCTTCACCTTATACACCCACTTGCACCTAACTAATTTCTTTTGAGGTCTCTCCACCAACTTCTAGGTATTATTCTTCCTAAGAGAACTAATATCTTCTTTCATGGCCTACTGTCATTCCTTCTTATTTTCACTCTTCATGGCCTCATCATATGTTTTAGGCTCATCATACTTAAGAGTGTAAGTAAAATTAAAAGTATGAGTAACTAGATCTGCTTGTGCATACTTGATTTGTGTGTTTATCACTCTCTTTAGCCTGTTTTTGGCTAGTCGGTACTCTTCAAGTTCCATCTCAAAAACTAAACTACCAGTGCATCTTATAGGAAGGTCTTGACCATTACCAATAATTAACTAATCCAGACTTGTGTAATTGGCTCTGTTGCTGATGTTATTTTCTTCAAATGTTAAGTGATGAGTGGCTCCTGAGTCGAGATACCACATATAATCAGCTAATCCTTCTTGCATTGATGGAGTTGCATAATATGTAGAACTAGTCCTTTGAGCTCCTGAACCACCAAGTCCTTAATTCCTATGAAATTCATTGTTGGAACCATTGGTATTATATACTTATCCCTTGGCATATAATCATTGTTAAACCCATAGTAACACTTAGCAGCTGAGTGTCCTTATCTTTCACAGATTTGATAAATAAGCTTTATTCTACCTCTTCCACTTTGATTTCTTCCTATGCTATAATTAAAATTTCTTCTTCTATAACCACCATTAGCATTAAAACTATTGTTATTGCCAAAGTTTTCATTCCCAACAATATTACTATTGTTATTAAAACCTCTACCACTAGAAAAACCACATTTTGTTTGCACCTTTCTAAGTATAGTTTGCATTAAAAACATTTGGAGAACTTGTTTTGTTAGACACATTAAGTGACAATCTATTTTCCCAAGTAAGAAGCATAAAGTATGCTTCATTAACTATTATTGGACCTATTTTGCTGTTGATCAGAGTTACTACAGCATCAAAATCAAATCCCACTCCAATGCAAGTAATTAAATATGTAACAAAATCATCCTCATCAATCTTGTAGCCAGCAGTTGTCAATTCATTAGCTAAATTCTTAAGTTTCAAAAAGTAATCTACCATAGTCATTTGATTTTTTTTTTCTTTCAACAAAGCAAGTTGTATTTTAAGCTGAATTATCTTAGTCTTAGATGTTGTACCAAACTGCTTATTGACAACTATCTAGAATTCATAAGAAGACTTACAATTAATTACCAATCCAAGAATATTATCTTAAACTGTTGAGAATAACTAGCTCAAAAGTATCTAGTCATGTCTCATCCAATTTTCAAACTTTGAATTCATAACAGTTATTTCAGCTTTATTTTCTAGTGATCTTGAATTGGTGTCTTGTTGAAACTGATATGGATAGCTACGAGTTCCATTAATAATTTCTTTAAGTCTATTAGCTTTGATTACTGTCAATTCTTGCGATCTCTATATTACAAAGTTATTTTGATCAAGCTTTACAATAGTAGAAAAGGTAAAAGATGAGATTTGTGAGGGATTAAGACTGAAAGATGTAGATGAAGTATTTGATTAATTGGCGTTGGCCATTGTTTGCTCTGATACCATATTAAAGTTTGGCTAAAGATTGTTTGTTTACTTAGAAAGAAAAAGAAAATGACAGAAAACAAGAAATGATTTGTTCTAAGAAAAGTGATGTAAAGTATTATTTCTTCAATGAATAAGAAATACAAGCTCAAACTACTTGTATATATTACTACATGACTAATAAAGGAAGAAGTTGCTATTTCCCTGTAACAAACTTTTGGCAGGAAATAACAACTTTACAACAACTTATAACAAATTGAATTCCATGCCAACATAGACTAGTGATTAGCTACTTCTTCGTCTTCTGATGATTCCAGGATTAATTTCAATCTGATGGCAATAACTGTATTGTTCAAAATAGCATAAACAAACCAATCCACCAAATCAGTACTCTACATTGCTTCTATAATTGCTACTATTTATCTACTGCATAAGGACTACCTTCAATAAATTTAGATGAGAATTTGGGGAGGAGAGAATGAGATGGAGAACAAATTAGACTACCAGAGAGTGGCCAAAATTGGAGGCCAAATGAGATGCCCGAGCCAAGGCCCCATTTTGACGACTCTGAAAATAACAACGATGTCGTTTAGAAGTTGAATCTCACAAACTGTGTAATGGAAATTTTAATTTTAAAAATGTGAATTGATTTTGGAGATTTTGTTGGAAGTTGAAATCATCTTGTAAATTTTTAATCAAATGGGTAGTTTAGATGGGAAGTTTTGTTGGATGTGAAACTTTTTTTTTTTGTAATTGAAATTATATATATTTTGTTTTTTTATATTTAATAACAAATATATAAAATTTTCTTTTTTTATAATAATAAATAAGCATATTAAATATTTATTTATTGTGCAAATACAGTAATTTAAATAATAATAAGCTGATTTTTTTTATTATTAAAAAATTAATTTTTTTATAAAAAAAACTGTTTGTTTTTATTTGTTGTGCAAGAATAAAGTTATAATTTTATTATTTTTTAAAATTTAAAATAGTAATTTAAATTTTTTACGTGATTTGATATAAATTTTATTAATTTTTATAAAATATTTTTTAATGACTAAGTATTATTGTTTATATTTACAAATTAATAAATTTTATTGATATTAAATCTTACTTCGAAGATATTTAAAATAATATATTTAAAAAATAATACAAAATTTAAAAAATTAACTAAATAACGCTGAGATTCGTCGTCCATTAAATGATTTCTCTACATAATATATATTAATTATTTATAAGCATTGACTCATGATATTTGTAATGTCTCAACTCTCAATATGGACTCTCTTCTTGCATGTCTTCGTAAATCTTTTTATGGCATGCAAAATAATTCCATTAGAGAGAAAAAGATATGCAAATGCAAAATATCAATCCTCTCACATGTGGCTTTTCAAAGTTCAAACAGTTATGTTCTGCCAACTTTGTCTGAATTTTTAACTTTTCTTAGTTGATCTGAGTTAAACTATTTTGAGATGCGTGACGTAAAAAATCAAACAATCTAAACAAGGAAAGTTATCACCTCGCTTCTACCAATTTTTCAACTTTTCTTGACATGACATGAAAGTTAAGACTGAGCATTCATTTGCTTGGCTTGTTACTCTCTTGCTTAAAGACTTTAATGAGCAGCTTCAGGACTCAGGAGTCAGATCCAGCACTTCAAAAAAGTGCTTTCGAGTTCTGTTTTTAAATTTTATGTTGATATCAGTTTTTTTTTTTAAGTAGATGAAATGATGGCGTTGAAGTGGGGGTCTCCTCCTGCAACACCAACAGGAAACAAAGTAGCCAAGAGAAATGGGAGTTTAAGGGCTGGTCTTCTTAAGGTTGTGGCTGATGGCAGCGGCGACGGTCGGTTCCCATCGTTTATTCCAAAAGAGATAGAGAAAATCAGAGACCCTTTTGCCAGAAGTTTGGCTCAGAGAATAGTGAGACTTCCTGTAAAGGTCTGCTTAAACACATTCATTGACATTTATCACATTTCATTAAGGTGGTGACATTTTCTTTTATCCACTTGAAAGTTACTGTTCTGTTTGACTGTCAGCTCAAAAATTTCTGATCTGGCCTTGTAGAAATTTACTTAATGTGGCATGTTTTGCGTTCAGCAGACTGAATTTCCTGAAAATTGCATAATGAGCAGTTGTGTGAAACCAGGAGTAAAAAGTGAAATTAATCCTGTTGTCCTCCTTCATTCTTTTGACAGGTTTGTAACATGTGCAACTTATAACGATCTTATTAATTTCCTTGAACCTGATAATTATTCAATGTGTTGTACTTGTACCATATAGTTCTTGTTTAGAATGGAGGAGCGCATACCCCTTGCTTGAGGACGCTGGTTTGGAGGCTTGGGCTATTGATGTTCTTGGGTGGGGCTTCTCTGACTTAGGTCCATCCATTTCTCTTAACTCTGGTTCTCTAAATTGGCACTATGTATCTTAGGTCTATCTGGAAAGTGTTTTATTGATACTAATTGTTGCTTTATTAAAAATTGTTCCCTGAGTTAGAGAGGCTTCCACCATGTAATGCAGCTTCAAAGCGCCACCACCTCTATCAGGTATTTTTCGACCAAGCTTTCAATTTGCTGACAATAATTGGTCAATGTGATTTTCAAAGCTAAACTTGTCACACTTAATGGGATGGTTTGGTGATGCTTTGCATTTGAATTTGCTGATAATAGTTGGTCAATGTGATTTCCAAAACTAAACTTGTCACACTTAATGGAGATGGTTTGGTCCACAAAGCTCACAAAGTTATTTTCTGAAATGTTAGCTCTGGAAGTCTTACATTCGAAGGCCAATGATACTAGTTGGACCCAGCCTTGGTGCTGCTGTTGCTATCGACTTTGCAGTCAATTATCCGGAAGCTGTAAGTGTTTCTTCTTTTTGATTTATTTTCATGTTGCATGTGCTTTAAACGCATTAGGTCAACAAACTACATACTGTCCTCTCAAAATTGGAGATTTTACTTCCGACACTTCTTCAGGTTGAACACCAATGAGATTTGATTTGACATAAAGCTCAGGTTTTGGCATTGCCAAGCATTAAAGACTATTAAATCAAACAGAATTTCAAAGACCTGTCAAGCATCGGGAAAATTGTGTATGATTAAGGTTGGATGAAAGATCCAAGAACAACTTAATCCAGAAATTGATTCATTGCAACTTGGACAAGGTTGAATTGAGTAGATCTGTATAAATTTTCCTGTTGTTTCTGGCCTGGTTAGTTTTGACCTGAGATCTATGTAAATGTAGTCTTTCAGTATGCATAAACCTACAGGCTAATAATTGGTTTTCTTTCCGGGGAGGCTGTGGATCCTGGAGCTTTTGACATTTTTAGGCTGTTTAAAACTTGCTGTAACGAAGGCATTTTTCCAATTATTGGTGTAAATGCTGAAGGCCTTAAAACCTGTCAATCTTAGCTTATTACCGATGTATAATTAACTTCAGTCAGTTGAATGGAGACCTATATATGTACACTTGCCTAATGACATACATCATGCACTATGCACTGCAATATATAGACACAGTTTAGACGTTCTGATGTCTCAATATTGCTGCTCTAACGCTTATGCATGCTCTTGCTTTTGCTCCTAGTTTTCTACCCTAGTTTATGGGATATTTGATCTATGATGATTGTTCTTAAAAGAAGTTTTTCGTTCTACAGATTGAGAAGATGGTTTTGATCAACCCAAGTGTGTATGCAGAAGGCACTGGTAACCTTGCAAAATTACCTAAAATAGTAGCTTATGCTGGGGTAAGTCTCTATTTTCCAAGATTCAAGTAACTCTTACATGTTTCACTTGTATGATGGCTATGCCAGAGAAAACACGCCGGTAATGTAAACATAATGAATATACGGATAGACAGAACATGAGTTGCAAAGTGGAAATTGACAAACAGTACAGGTAAATTATCAAGATTTTATGAGAAAAGAAGCAAGGAACACATATCTGAAGCCCAAAGGATTAAACAAATAGATGGAAAATATATGGTTCCCTCATTTCTTTGTTAAATCGTATGTTACCTACATCAACTAACCTGTTTATAAATATTATGAATCAGGTTTCTCTACTGAAGAGCTTCCCTCTACGCCTTTATGCTAATACATTAACCTTCAACGGCATCTCACTATCTAAAGGACTAGATTGGACTAATGTAAGTTATGTTTACCTTGTCAACATAACAATTTTGGTTTGCAATATATTTTTTGCTGTCAACAAGGATTAGATTGATGAACCTAATATAAGGGTTGAGTTTGGTTTAATAGTTAAACCAATAGGGGCAAGTCAAACTCTTATTGAGGTAAATTTCAATAGTTGGACAAATAGTTGGTTCATTCACACCTCTGCCTGAGAATGGATATTTCTTGTATGACAATCTAGGTAGGCCGCTTACACTGTCACCTACCTTGGTGGAAAGATGCAACTGTGGATTTTATGATTAGTGGAGGCTATAATGTTGTTGCCCAAATTAAACAGGTATGGCAATTTTATTGGAAAGTAAAACATGAATCATGCTCCCTCACAGGCAGTAAATTTCCCCTTGATATCTAACACTTGTGGAACATCGAAATTTAATCATTTTTGTTGTAGTTCATTTGGTCAGTATGCGTAGTGTATCAGGTGGTTAATGCCATTGTTCAGTGGTGTGCACAGCAGTATAAATGCAGCTGTATCCTATAAATGAATTTCGGAAACAGTGGAAGTTTTGACGATGTTTCGGTTAATTGGTTGATTGATAGAGATTAGTCTATAGCAAGTATTCAAGGGGAGTCAACTTTGAGGAATAAATGATTCAGAATTGTATTTACTTATGTAACATACTATTTATAATTCATTCTACAGGTAAAGCAGAAAGTGCTTATCATCTGTAGTGAGCAAGATCAGATTGTCAGCAACCAGCTTGGATTGGTAAGTTTTAAATAATTAGCTTCCTGTTATGATGTTGTATCTCAATAACAAGCTACGCATGCCATGCATTTTCAGCATAAAATTACAAAGCCATGTCTCCTCCTAAAAGCTTAGTTTTCGGGTACATATGCAGCACAATTGAAGTACAGTTTCTGATGTTCTTTTAAACATGCTGTAGAGGCTACAGAGTGAACTGCCAAATGCAATTATGCAGAAAATACCAGATGGCGGTCACCTCCCCCATGTCGACAAGCCTAACCATGTCGTGAAGCTAATCACAGCTTTTGCTCAAGCTGATCATAGCTAATGACAGGACAGGACCATCCTAGATTTGCTTAACCCATGCCACTGGTGTGTACTATTACTATGCTGGAAACATTAATATCAAATACAGAAATGATGCAGTAGTACATATCATCTTTCTTTTTTTTTTTTTCTGTTTTTGTGAGAAAGATAAGAGAACCGTATATTTTACTATATTAATATATTATAGAGTGAGCCTTTATCAAACTTTAGGCTAATGCAAAATAAGAAAACAAAATATATACAAATTAATTACAATGTATATATAGCAATTGGTAGATTGTGAGTAAATGCTCTAAAAGCTACTTTTATCGATGATTTTCAAATTGGCAAGATCTTTGGCGCAAGGAGTTGATCTGCATCATCTTGACTTGGTTCTTATTTCTCAATTTGTTTTTATGATTGTAAATGTAATAACATCTACTATACTAGGGATATCAATGAACCCAAAAGCCCCATCCCCAAGCTCGTTACTAAATAAAGAAGGCCTTGGATTTTGAAAATCATTAGCAATGACTTTAACAAAAGGTTCAACTTTTCAATAAAATTATATTTGCTCAATAAGGATTCTAAAAGATACTGATCGTAAATGAAAAAAAGGTTGATTCTAAGTTACAAAACAAAAAATCAAAAAAGACTATTTATTAGGCTAGATTCCCACTAGTTTATATTGGAGCAGGTATATTGAACATCCTAATATGCTTATTCCATTTTAGTATCCACCCACCTTAACATCTATACAAAGGAACCAATAGCAATCATACAAATTAAATCTTCTAATCAATATATGTTATTATGTGATTTATGCGACCAAATATACAAATAATATGCATGGATTAGAGAATCTTTTATCCTTATCAACGGTGGGAGAAAAGATAAAATGAAAGATGATTGTTTTATTAATTTTTAATTAAAGGGTGTTCTGTGGCTTACTAACATGAGGAAAAATCTCCAATAAAGTATTTAATTATGGGTTTGATTTTTTCATAGCATGCTTTTTCTTTATAGTAGAGCCCCCGCCCTCTACGGCTACAACCAACACTGGTTCATTTAGTCAATAAAGCTGTGGATGAAAAGTGGTGTTTTCAATGGCAGATGAGTGAGTAGCGTGTAAGAGCCTACCTTTGGGAAGGGAACAACTGTGAGGATACGCACCCAGTTATCCTGATAAGCCGGGACATACCGGTCCCAGTGGACCATCAGCTCAAGTGGTACAAGGACGGATTCGTTAGGCATCTTGAGGTGGTATAACCCACCCGGGTTCGATTCCTTGGGGGTATGCTGATTGAGTGAATGGAGGCCACTTGGGAGGCCTGGACCAGTGATGGCCCACTGGGACCGGTATGGCCCGGCTTGTCAGGCTAACTGGGTGCGTATCCTCACAAAAAAAAAAAAGGCGCCTTTTTATGTGAGGATACGCACCCAGTTAGTCTGACAAGCCGGGACATACCGGTCCCAGTGGGCCATCACTGGTCCAGGCCTCCCAAGTGGCCTCCATTCACTCAATCAGCATACCCCCAAGGAATCGAACCCGGGTGGGTTATACCACCTCATATGCCTAACGAGTATCGTCCTTGTACCACTTGAGCTGGCCAGCTCAGGTGGTACAAGGACGATACTCGTTAGGCACATGAGGTGGTATAACCCACCCGGGTTCGATTCCTTGGGGGTATGCTGATTGAGTGAATGGAGGCCACTTGGGAGGCCTGGACCAGTGATGGCCCACTGGGACCGGTATGTCCCGGCTTGTCAGACTAACTGGGTGCGTATCCTCACAACAACAATTGAAAACGACTGCTAATACCGTGTACGCTGAGGAGCAAAATGAGGAAATTACTCTCATTTGCTTTTGTGATACCTTAGAGTATTATTACTTCACTATACACGATCTTTTCATAGTCTATTTTAGGGATTGACGACTTATTCATTCAATAACTTTGGTACTGGAAGTTCCCAAAACTAGAACTATTAGGTTAGTGAATTCAATAATAGACGTTTGTTGGCATTCCTGCCTTTCTTCTCCTTTTAAGACCCATTCAAAAGAGAATCCAATACTTCTTCTTCTTAGTTGTGAATATTTGAAAATAGCAAACAGTCCTATGAATATATTTTCTCCAAAACAAAAGAATTAGAATTATGCTCGGTCAACTAGAATGTGTATTATCCATATAAGGGATCTTCTCAATTGTTTAACAATTATATATTTGATTGATAATTATATCATTAATATCCTCCCTTTAAACTTAAGATGACGTAATAGAAATAAGCTTGAGTTTATATGTTAGAGCTTGGAAATGGCTAAGGTGTGGAGAGTTGGTGAAGATATCAACAAGATGATCATCAGAAGAGATGGAGTAGAAAGTACATGTTCCTTGAGAAATATATTACCAAACAAAGTAACAATCCATCTTAATGTGCTTAGTCCACTTATGAAAGATATCATTGTGAGCAATGTGAATAACATTATGATTATCACAATAAAGGGGTATAACTCTAAAGTAAGAAATACCCATATCTCCTATCATTAGAGTCAAACAATCTCTTGGGTAGTATTAGTAAGAGCACCACGATACTCAGCCTCAGTACTAGAATGAACAATAGTTGTATGCTTTTTGCTTTTTTTATTAAAAAAGAGAATCTCTTAAAAAAAGATAAAACTTAATAGTTGAACATCAATCTGTAGGATCATTTACCTAATCAGCATCGGTATAAGCTTATAACACAATAAGAAAGTGAGCTATAAAATAGAGACTATGAAAAAAGTACCTTTGAGGTAGCATAAAGTATAAAGGACTGCATTTGAATAAGAGGTACGAAGAGTAGCCATAAATTAACTGACAACATAAATAACATAAGCAATCTTGGACAAGTGAGAGTGAGGTATTCTAAACTACCAACCAATTGATGGTAAAGGGTGGCATCGCCAAAATGAGTTTCATCAGAGGATTTACGTTTGACATTAGGTTCCAAAATAATATAAGTAGTCTTACTATCTGTTAAGCCAGCTCTAGTAAGTAAATTTTAATGCATATTTAGCCCATGAGAGATAATACCTAATATAATTATAGAGTACTTCAAGATTAAGAAAATAGTTAAAAATGCTAAGCTCTTTCATTTTAAAGTGTTACTGAAAAAAATATTTAAGAGTAAAAATACCTATAAGATCATTACTTGTGATAATCATGTCATCAATATAGATAAGTAATAGAACAGTTCTAAAATCTGTCTTACAGATAAAGAGAGCTGAGCAATAGAGACTTAACTAAACCCTATGTTTTAGAATAATGCCATTAAACTTTGTAAATTAGGCACGAGGAGTTTATTTAAGGTCGTACAGAGCATAAAGAAGTTTGCATACTTTGCTTAAGGGATGTGGATAACCGGGAAGGGATTTCATATATACTTCTTTAACAAGATCTCTATAAAAAAAAAAGCATTCTTCACATCTATTTGAAACAATATCTAACTATGAACTACAATAATATCTAGCAAACTCCAAGTAAAAGTAAGTTGGGAAACTAGAACAAAAATTTTTTCATAATCAATTTCATACTCTTGAATAAAGCCCTTTGTAACAAGACGAGCTTTATATCTCTCAATGAACCTATCAAACTTGATCTTGATCTTATACACCTATCTGCAGTTAATTGTAGTTTTATTAGATGAAAAGGGTAATAAAATCCCAAGTATGCTACTTTTTAAGAGTTTACAATTCTTCTGTCATTACTTGCTACCATATAGGATTGGAGCTAACCTCGAAATAAGACTAAAACTCATATAAAGAAATAGTAGTAGGAAAACACTAACAATCATTAAGTTTAATTAGAAGCTCTTTTACTTGAGTAGAACGACGAGGAAGGGGTGTAGAGGAAGAGTCAAAGATGTCAATGGCAGATCCTTGAGACAAGGTAGGTAACTTAAGAGTAAACATCATATTAGCAGGCTTACTTATATGAAACGTATAAGAAGTATCTATGTGTAAAGTATTAGAAAATAAATCAATAGTATTATCTGTAATGAATTATAAAACAGAAAGAGACATAAAATGAAAGTCTGATACAAAAAAAATATTTTAAGCTCGAGAAATACTACATGATGAGAGATGCGTAAGTGTTAGATTTAAGATCTCAACACCTATAACCTTTATATTCTATCATATATCCCAATAAGCAACACAACCAAATATGTGGCTTGAATTTGGTATGTTCATATTTTTAAAGTATGACAAAATAGACACAATTAAATACCTTAAGGAGACTATAATTTGATGGGGTTCCATATAAACACTCATAAGGTGACTTGTTATATATAATAGGAGGAAAAAAACATAATTTATGGTAAAAACATTAGTCAATGTGGCTTTTCTCCAAAAATTTTAGGACATGAAGCAGAGATTAAAAAAAAAGCCTGAATGATGTCTAAAATATGTTTATGTTTACATCCGGCCCTCCCATTTTGTTGAGATGTATTAGGACAAGATCTTTGATAAATAATACCATATTTTTATAGAAGATTTAGAAAGTTAGAATCTCTATTTATCTTAGTAGTATTAATAAAAAAAAGCTTAACTAGATAAAAGAACTATGTTTTTACCATCTAGGGAAAATTACAATAAATTGGATAAATTCTGATCATTATTTCATAAGAAATAACTATATATATTAAAATTAATCATCAATGAAAATAATAAAATATTTAGATCCTCCTACATTGGCAATGGGAGAAGGACCCTATATATTAGAATACATAAGATTAAAAGGAACATGAGAAACAATAGTATTAACATTAAAAGGCAAAACTGATTGTTTTGCTGAAGGATAAGTCAAATGAGAATATTAAAAATGTAATGAAGATATTGATGAAGTAGATGTTACAGATTGAGGGCATAGGGAAGACGAATATAAAGAGACAAGCTCATATAGATGGTTAATCTTATAGCCTATCTCAAGAGTTTGACTTGTTTTTGAATCCTGTACACAACAATTAGAAGCAGTAAACAAGATTTCAATATCAAGTTTGCTTAGTTGATCGACATATAAGAGATTTAATGTGAGTTTGAAAATGAGAAATGTGTTAAATAATAAAATATTATAGTAAGACACATGACCAACGTGATTAATATTTATGAAAGAACCATTGACTGTTTGAATAGAGGATAGATAAGAAGTAAGAGATTCAAAGGAAAAAAATAATAGGATCGATAGTAATGTGATTGCAACATGTGAAATCAAAATATCAAGAAGAATTACTTAAAATAAATAAATAAAGTAAAATTAGAATTTTACTAGAGATTAAGAGAAGTTAGTAGAGTAAAGACTCAAGATTACTGACTAAGTTGGAAGAGGGACTTCAATTATTCTTGGTAGCAGTAATAGCAAAAAATGATAGAGGTCTTGTAGAAGTAGCGCCTTAAGATAGTTTTCTTTTGTTGGGATAGTTATTTTTTAAAGTGTGTTATTTCTATGAGTATATGTATGTGCAATATATTTATCAAATTATAATATGCATGTCATACACACATATAACGCAATGGAATTTGAAATATAATTTCTTAATTCGATAAATACACTGAATTTAAGTTTTATTATACTAATGAGATTGAGAATCACCTTGAAGTCTTTGAAAGTTTGTTTAAAATCAGAGTCCACCTTGAAGTATACTCTTTGCCAATTCTAGGATCCAACTTGAGTAAGCTTAGAATTCTAGAATAACAGCTCCAATTATTTAGTGATAGTGTTTAACTCTTAAACACTAACTTGGTTAAACACTTTTAATCTAGTTACACTCTTTAAACTTTGATTTTAGTTAAACACTTTAATTACTTTGTATTTATTTCAAAGAAATAAAATTATTTTTGTTTATTCGACTCTTGAACAAACAAAACAATCTTTTTCTTGCTTACTCAAATGGCCGACTTTTTGAAGAAGAAAAAATTCCGACAACATTTGTAAAAGCTCTCTTTCTCTCCTACAATGGCTGAACCAAAAACTTCAATTGGCCAAATGAAATACTTTTATTTTTAATAAGATTTTCCCTCTTTGGTCAAAACAAATAGCCCCCCACTATGTCATAGCCTTTTTTTAAATGTTTTGTTGACTTAATTAATAATAATAAAAACAAAAACCATTTTTGCATTTATAAAATGATCTTGCTTATCTCATAACCAATGCCATTTTAGTCAATGAAATGTCAAACAATCAATGACTTTAAATTGTACCACTTGTCATCATCCTATTGGTTAACAACTCTTGTTAACTAATTAATCGATGTATATAATAGTTAAGTCATGATAAGTGCGCATCCGGAGAGATCCTAAAATAAATATCTAGTTTGTTGACATTTTCTAAATCGAACTATTCAATCCAGTCAGCTGCCTTAGTGCACAATGAGTAACTTTATATTGTGAGACTCCTTAGGTCTACGCCCGGTTTGTCATATGAAACTCTTCTATATGTCCATGAATGATGCCTTACACATACGTTACAAATATTACAAAAAGGCACATTGGACCATACAAGCTGAGGTTATAATATATACGTATAATCCTTCCGTCACCAATATCCTGGAAGAGCGCATATATATATATATATATATCATCACAGTTAAATCTCTATTTGCTCATCTGTAAACTTATCTTCAAATTCGTATTTCAATAAATGATATTTACAACACTTTTGCAATATTATTTATTTCATGAAAAACTATTTTTCGAGTTTACTGCTTATGACCATAAAACTTTCTGAAATACAATCTTGGAGTATTAGAACATATAACTCACCTATATGAGCTAACAGATCCTATATCTGCACACACTGAACTTTATGATATCAGATCATACCCAGCGACACTCAGCGATCATACCATGAAAGGTCTCTGATGTGTGTGAAACTAAAGTATAGTGGATCACTCACAAGCCTATCGTGGCGCTTAAGTTAAAAGACCACGAATACTACTCAACTCGAGAAGACCTATCATTGACGGCTTTATGAGATGTTTATGTAGGTCCTTGTGAGTCTGTTCAATATCTTGTCCTTACTGAATACTTGCATCTCTATACAAGCTTCCACTAAGTTCATGGTTTACTAAGACTAACCATCTAAACTATTCAGATATAGACATAAATTGATTTGTATGAAAGGTTTTACCGATAAACTCGTACCAGTAAAGATAAATCATGAACATCGTATTGAGAACTTATTTGCATGATGCCATTTTTCAGCACCATTTGTAACTCTTTACAATTATGTCATTACTAATATATTCTGAAGTCTTTATCCTATTTCAGATAATACTCTAACTCCTTAGAATTTGCTAACTCTTAGCATTCATAAGCGTTGCTAACTCTTGGCATTATTCTAAACGTTTTAAAATCAGAACTAAACTCTTTTAGATCATACAATGTCCGAAACATAACAAGCATTTTATCATTTAATAATTAATGATATTAACAATTTTATGAAATGATAATTGTATAAATAATAAAATAAATAAGGATATTATCATAAATAACCCTTAGGTATAGCCTAATTTTAGTAAAATTCACTAGTTTAAAAAATAGGCAGTAATGTCCAACCGTTAAGGAATCTTATGTTAAAATTAACTGCAAAATGAGTATTATCATAATTTCAATGTTGTTTTATCCAAATAAGCCTTATCCTGCATCTAAACACTCTTATCTTTATATCCAAATACATTTATCCCCTTATCCAAACAATGTTCACCTTGTATCTAACCACTCAATTTTTTTTTAAATAATAAAAAATTAAAAAAACAAAAGTCGAACGGCCAAAATGGTTGCTAGTTAGAGGCCAAAATGGCCACTAGAACAAGTGGCCTAATAGCCGCTAGAATCGGCGGCCAGTTTGGCCGTCGGTTTATTATTTTTATTAAATTAATTTAAATTATTAATAAAAATTAAAAAAAGAAAAGAAAAAATATTATTAATTTTTTTTTTGAAAAATAGTGCTATGTAGAGGTAGAATATGTTTCAAATGATAATTTAGTCATTTTATATAAATCTGTTAATTCTAACAAAATATTATCTAACGATTGGGCATTACTTCTTATTTTTCAAACTAGTAGGTTTGACTAATATTAAGTCATACCTCAAGGGTATTCATAATAATATTCTAAATAAATATTCATACAAAATGGGATGAAATATAAATACAAATTTCAACAATTTTCATAATAATTAAGTATAAGCTTTTAACATATTTTACATTTATGTGTTAGGCAACTAAGAACTAGATAACCAAGCAAGCGACAATAGTGGCATATCTTAGGTGGAGCAGAATCAACATATTTATGCTAAGGAGTAGAAAGGACTGTGTTTGTGTGGACTGGTTAGAGAGTAGCAAAGCATATTTCTTCAAACATAAGATCTTCAATAGCATGATCCAAAGTAGGTAATAACATTTGTTGAAGTCGAGAAGCATAAGTACACTTAAATTTGTCTTGTAAGGCTATAAGAAATTATCAGACGTTAATGATCTTAGTAGATAATAAAAAGCTTGAGCCTCGTCATCATTCTTATTAGTTATGAAAGAGCCAACTGATCTTAAATAAACTGCATCTGAGAATAAAAATCTATGATAACCTATGTTGGTTCTTGACGAAGTTGATGTAAATTATATTGTAGCTATACTAATGAGAGAGGTCAATAGCGATGTAGTGATGAGCAAGAAAGTCCTAAAGTGATTTAACAGCATTAAATCAACCATAATAAAGATTGATTCATAGGGTAGATGTATTACAAAATTATATAATAATAATGTAGTGATTTTTTGCTATTTCAATCTTTTAGTCGGTGAATAAAGGCCTCCAAACTCTCAATATCATGCTTCTTGGGCAAAGTGATACAACTATAGTAATAAATCACAAGTTGAACAGATAATAACAAAGAAAAAAAGCAGATTAAATTTGTAATTTTAATTCTTCAACTTTTAAAAAATTACAATCTAGCCTTTAAATTTTAAAAAATTATAAATTGATCTTAAATATTTTGAAAAATTATAAAAAGACCCTAATAAAATTAAAAAAATAAAAATTATCTCAAAAAAAATTATTAATTGCAAAATAATTCCACCACTTTTATAAATTATAAAGTGACCTAAAAATTAAAGATTTTATTATGAATATCCTTGAGATAAAGTTTAATTTCAATAATATCTACTAATTTGTAAAATGTGTAACAATGAATAATTGTTAAAGAATATTCTGTGAGAGATAACAATGAAAAAGAGTAATATTGTGATTTTAAATTTGCAGTTAACCAAACATCGAATCTTGTGTCCAAACAATGCTTATCTTGAGTCTTATTACATAAACCCATGTCCAGGCCATTTGTCCAACTATCCATCCACTTTTTAATTTTTTTCTTTTCAAATTACAAAATATTATGTGTTAAAAAGTGCTAAATACTTTTATTTCATTCTCTTTCTTCTTTGCCAACAAATTCCTTCCCCTAAAAATCCATCTCTATAAAGCCTCTTCAAATTCTTAATCCCTTTGCTTTCAGCCTCATTGCACTTCCTCGATGCCTTTAAGCAACACACCATCCTCACCCTCTACACCCAAATCGTGTACGACTTGCATGACAATTGCAACAAAATCGCTCTAAGCAATTTGGGGAGAACAGAGAGATATTTTGTTGAGGAAATATAGGAATTTTTTGGCAAATGGACGGATTTTAATTTGATTTGGTTTTGAATTTTGGGTTTTGAGATTTGAGAAAGGGTAGAGATAATTAAAGAAGAGAGAGTAAATATATGAGTTAAATTAGCAGATATTGATGGTGGTTATTGAGGATGGCTTTGACATTGCTAAAATAAGAGAGACAGAGAAAAACTCAATTGTTGTAGGCAGCGGCTTTGTAAAGCACAAAGCTTTAATCGGTGTTCTCACATCCATGTTTCTCGGTGTCACAATTGTGTTCTTTACTATACTAACTATGCAACATTTGTTTGAAAGTCATTACCTGCAAGTAAGCCAATGTAACTTATTTGCCGATGAAACAAAAAAAAAAAAATGGCTCAATTTTGTCAAGCTTATTAGTTTGAGAAGGAGGAAATGAAAAAAAATATGAAGATGCATTTTTGAAAAATGAGTTTGGTCACCAGGAAAGAGAATGGATTATATTTTTTAGAGAAAAATATTGATGGACCTTTTTAATTTAATCTAAGTACATAAAATATTTTATTTATTATTTTTAAAAATATCTTAGAGACTTTCGTCCGTCAATTTTTTCTGTTAGTTTTAATAAAATCTTGTTCAATTTAATAAAAATTATAATTTTACTTTTTATTGTAGCACATATATTTAAAGTATATTTATTTATTAGTTTAAAATACCATCTCTTCTACAATTTTATCTTTTTTTTAGCTAATTTTATTTATTAATTTGATAACATTTAAAGACCGTTTCGTCTCAATGCGATTCACCTCCATTGTTCTGAACAGCCCTCTTGGATAATCCATATAATCCATCTACTCAATCTCAACAGACACACACCAACCCAAACACAATGGATTAAATTCTCAAATTTCTACAACTTCTATGTTTCTTTTTTAAAAAAAAGAATAAATTAAAATACACGTAAAAAGAAAATTAAGTAAATGAAACGGCGTCATGGCTTAAATACCGAAGCCAAGAGAGGAAAGAGCCGATGCTAAATTAACATTTAATGTCTTGAATCAATAAAGAGAAAAAAGAGTTAAAAACGGTGTCAGTGTTGGCCATGGTTTTTGAGAGAAATAGAGTTTCAAGCAAAGATGGCAAGTTTGGATGGACCTGACAATGACTTGATTTTGAATTTAGGTTTGATGGTGCCTGTTTGTGAAGTTAAGGGAGGATTTGTGTGTGGAGAGCTAGATTCCAATCATGGATCTTCATTGACATGTGGATTTTCCAATGGTGTTGATCATCATTGAACAATGTTCCTTTTTTTTTTTGTTTCACTTTTTTTCTTTTAACAAAAAGAAAAAAAAAATAAGGAAGATCTGTGTTGAAGAAAAAAAGATGAAATATGAAGAAGAAGATGGAAGAAAGAATAAGAAGAGTACAGAAAAGGAAGAAGAAAAATAAAAAAAAAACTGTATAAAAAAAGAGAAAAATAATCTCACATCTCATAAAGTTATTTATTGACACGCGACATTTTAAATGTTTGTTTTATTTTAATAACATATCTAATAAAGTTATGTGGATGTTAAATATTATTATTTTTGTTAAAACTAATAAATAAAATTAACAAAGGTCACCAAAATATTTTTAAAAATAATTGGGTGTTTTAAATATTTAGACTAAATTAAACAAGTTCATCAATATTTTTTTATTGTAAAAAATAATGAAGAACCATTTTTAAAATGTATTTAGGTCACTAGGAAAGAGAATAAAATATATATTCTTTTATTGTATACATATTAAATATATTTTAAAAAATGATGCCTCTCGTATGCTGTGTAGAGGTAAAATGGCCATTTCATCTTTTCATGTAGTTTGACACAAATTCTATTATTTCTTACAAAATATTCTTTAACGGTTAGATATTAATATATATTTAATAAATTATTAAGTATTATTGAAATTAAGCATTATTTGAAGGGTATTCATAATAATAACCTAAAATTTAATAAATTACAATTTGGCTTGAGAATTTTAAATAGTTTACAAAATAACTTTTTTGAGAATTGGTGAATCGACTGGACAAATGGGCACAATGGATGAACAAATAGGGTCACAAAAAGTGATTTAGTGTTAACAGTGAGGATAAACGTGTTGGAAGAAGACTGGAATATGAAACCACAAACCTTTAGGTAGTACGTGCAGGCTACTTCAATTCTGATCAACATGATTTCGATAGCATTTGAATGACTAATGTGTTTTGAAAATCTTAGACAGGGTAGTAATCATCATGGATGGTTTAAAGAGATTGGTGATCTATTCGGCTATTCGGTGGTTGTTAAGAAAGTTTTCAACAAATTTCTTTAAAATGAGGTCTGGTTTGATCAAAATGAGAGCAAGCAAAGCTTGCATGGCTGATCTGAAACTAAAACAAAAATTTTAACAAAGTTTTAGTAAAACTCAGATAAGTCATCTATTAAATAGAAAGACAATAAAAACACAAAGGCTTATATATCATGTAAAAAAGATAAGATAATTATATATTTCACTTTTATTGTTATAGTACATATACATTTCACCATATTAATATAATACGAAATAAGCGTCTATTTATAATATAGGCTAATGCAAAATAAAGAAATAAAATATGTACGAATTAATTATAATGCATATATAAAAATAATATAAATATAACAAGAGGTAAATTATTTAACATCTATATAATTAACTGAAAAATATATTATTAATAGATTGATATGGTTGTGTTTGATGCCTATATATATAACACTGGGGAGGATGCACAATAATTTGATTCTATGATCAACTAACTTATTACTTATTTTCTTTTCTTAATATTTACTTTTGATATTAATTTTACATTCTCCTTCTGGAGTGTATAATTTTGAGAAATTGAAAAAAGCTAATTAGAGGTTGACCCATTTTGGGAAATCAAAATAAGAATTAAATTGAAAATTATCGAAATCAGTTTTCGGAAGAAGAAAATGTATGACTTTGGGATGCTTCAAAATCAGATTTGACATTAACTAATATTCTTTTTCTTCAAATAGAAATTAAATAAATACCGTAAAATTTTCATTATAAAAAAAAGGAGAGGCTTCAGAAACGCTGCGTTCTGAGAAGCAGGTTTGGAAGTTATAAAACGGTGCGTTTTCCAAGTCAGAGAATCCAAAACGGTGCGTTTCGAGAACCGCAATTTCTCTTCAATTTCGTTATCTTTCATCCTCCCACTAAAACCCTAGCCTCCCTTCTCTCTCTCGCTTTCACTAAAACCCTCGCTCGGTCTGTAATTCCGCGAATGTAATTTGATTGCAACGAATTAAAATTAAACAAAATCAATGGACATGGACATAGAAACCCTAGATGATCAAAATGAAGACAATTTGAGGCGCGTTCAAGTTCGCTTCGTAACGAAGCTAAAACCTCCACTGAAAGTGCCAGGCAATTCTATTGCAATCCCCTCTAATCTCACTCGCTTAGGTCTCTCTTCTGTTGTAAACAACTTATTACAAGCAGGTACCTTTTATTTTATTGCATTTCATTTTATTTCTTTGTTGCTTACTAAGTAAAGCAAGTCAATTTTTTTTTTTTTTTGGTTTTTAATTGTGGTTTCTATTTGTTGGTTTGTGTTAAGTAAATCCTGAGTGGAAAGCTGAGCCGTTCGATTTTTTTATCAATGGGGAGCTGGTTCGGATGTCTCTTGAGCAGTTTCTTCTTGCCAAGGGCATTTCTGCGGTAATTTAATTTGTTTTATTTTCATTGATTTGTTGTTTTTTTTTGGTTTAAGTAATTTTTATTATTGATGGAAGGCGCACTTGTTAAGTGCTTTTTGGCGTTTTATCAGCATAATTAAACAACTCAAAGTATATTATGTCAATTGTGGTGTTTAGCTGAAACATGTGCAAAGATTTTTAAGATAAAAATGCTCTGGGCTGTTTTTTTTGGAACTACTTTAGGTGATTTTGTGGTCAAAAAGCATTTGAGGTTCTTAGAGAAACACTTAGTAAGTGCTTTTGTAAGTGTTTTTTGGATGACACTTTTTTGCAAAAGCACTTTATATTGAAGGATTCCATCCAATGCACCTTCGAAACAGTGAAGCTTACAAGAATTTAAGAGAACCCTATGTCCTTGTTATGTTAATATTTATGTTACTAGTTATTCCTGTAGATATTAATTGGGAAGTATGACCTATTACAGGAGAAAATATTGGAAATTGAATACATAAAGGCTGTGGTACCGCAAAAAGAGGAAACCCCTTCTTTACATGATGACTGGGTCAGTGCAGTTGATGGTTCTAATCCTGGGTACGTATGTGAAATGTGTGTACTTTTGCAATATTTTTTTGATTATAATGGCATGTTGGATAATTAGAGTTAAAGCAAAACTGAATTGCATTAAGTTGGGTTGGTATGATCTTGTTAAATCAGTTATAGATCTGACGTGGTTTGCAAGACTTTTGAGCACTAGTTTGAGATGAATCACTTTTTTGTGATAGCACAAACGGAAATTCTCTTGAAAATTTAGTGTAAACAACCTTTGAATTAATGCCCTTTCCCATATTCCAGTAATTTCTCTACTTGTAGATCATCTCATAAAATGTGATATCTCATAGGAGCCAGCTGAGAAGGTTGGTTTTTCAACCATGCAGTCTATTTGGTAGGAACCCCTCTGTTATTGCTCTTACTCTTCAGTATGCATATTGTTGCTACAGCATGGCAACCAAAGCTGCAAGTCCTATTTTAACTTCTGTTATCTTTTAGCTGAAAGGCACTCCTCTCATTCTATTTCGATGGGTAGTTAGCCAGATTGAAGATTTGAAAAATGATACTTGCTCACTTTTAGACAATGCGAATATGCAATGTTGTTAAATATAAGGAGCACTCTTGTATTTGATTGTGTTTGATGTTCAATGATATGAAAATGAATGGTTACATGGTTTTTAATATACTTATTTTAGACTTTTAGTATGTGCTGTTTTTTTCATTGGATTTTCCTTTTAAGTGTTTTCTGCATATCTGAAAGCTGCACAAACTTGTATCATTTGGCAGGTTCATCTTGACTGGTTGCTATGATAATTTGGGAAGGTAAATATTTTTGAAGCTTTGCTTAATACTCTTCTTTATCTTGAATTTCTGATGTGATTTATTATTTCTTACTTCAGTACAAGGATCTCAATGCATGCTGGTGCCAACATTTGATTTTTGAATTTTAATTCTTTTTAGGGTATGGAAAGCTGCTGGATCATGTACACATATATTGGAAGGGCACAGTGGTGCAGTTTCTTCTATTAGTATCGTTAAGTCAGATGGTATGAACTAGTTGATTGTCTTTGACATGTTTATTCATTGCTACTATGGCCAATTCTGTTATCCTGAAAAAGGATATGAATAGCCCTTTTTTCTTCTAGTATCATCTAATTACTTGATCCCTACTACAGCATAATTTCTTGATCTCTGCTTAATTCTTGATTCTGTCCACTGCGATGAGCATTGACTTGTGGGTGTATATCTAATTGTCTTCATCTTTGCCTCATATCAGTTAGTTTGTTCTGCAAATGCAGGTTTGAAAAATGTTACTGTAGCCACTGCTTCCAAAGATCAGACTTTGAGACTGTGGAAGGTAATTCAAAGAAACTACTGATCTGAAAAGTGAATTCAGCTTCCTGACTAATTATTTTATTTCTTCCCTGTAAAAGTTTGACGGTGAGGAGATTAAGAATCACCCTAAGAAGATAAGGTCATTCAAAATTTTGCGCGGGCATAAAGCTTCTGTACAAAGCATTGCAGCACAGACCTTGGGGAACATGGTCTAGCATTTTCACTGAACTGTTATCTTATTGATATAATTTGCACGTATCATTGCAGTTAACTCATTGTTCTATCTGTTTTTTTTTTAACTTTCATTTAGATATGTTCAGGCTCCTGGGATTGTACAATTAATTTGTGGTGGACAAATGAGTCTGATGCAGAAGGTGATCAAGTGTCAATAAAGAAAAGGAAAGGGAATAATCAAGTTGATGAATCTCAAATAGAGGTAGTCCATTTTTCCACTCCCATTTATTGCATTTTGGATTTCTAGAATTGTTGTTATTCCTTTCCAAGGGCTTAGGATGGCAAAGTCTTCTTTAGAAAGGTTCAATAAAATATATTTCTAGTACTGGCATAAAATCGAGATAAATGTATTGCTTGGTTAATTATTGAACTCTCAATCATTTCCTGGTTATGGGAGAATTATTTAAATATACTGTAAGACATGCTGTTGGGAAGGAAATGGACATATTTCAACTACTATGTCAAACAGAAATTCAGGATCTGGTTCAAGAGGAAAGCCAAATGTGGGTTCTTCTATTAATGCACCGATAATGAATGTTGATGCAATAAAAATGCTGTTATGAGGGGCTATAAAAGATTTTAACAAAGTGGACCTTGCACTTGAACCTTTTATTTTTGTCCCTTAATTCAAATTGTACATTTCTTTGTTTTATTTCTTTCATGAGGTTAATTTGTTGCTTAAATTTTTTTATGATATTTGGTGAGTCATCTGTATTAATACATATGATATTCCATTTTATGTAGGGGGAAGCCATGTCTACACTTGTGGGCCATACACAGTGTGTGTCATCTGTGGTTTGGCCACAAGAAGAAACAATCTATTCGGCATCATGGGATCATTCTGTGAGAACATGGGATGCTGAGACAGGCAAAGATGTTTCAGACATAGTACGTGAGAATTCCCTTGTGTCTCTTCCCTGCATGTTTGTGTGTATGCTATGTTAAAGCCTGTGTGTGGTTTCTAATTGGAATTTTGAAACCCTTTTCAAGTTGGCAAATGCATACAGGCTTGTACTATATGTGGGTGTGTGTATTTATATATTAACTCATCTTTTGGATCAGGCTGGTTTTAATTATAATTGGATACAAACCACATGCAGCTTTATTGATGCATTTCTTTCCCTTCTGATATCCTCCAATTGAAAAATGAAGTACAAGTAGCAGTTTTGAAAGTTTAAACAATAACTTTTTCTTGATGCTGGTATTCGGAAAATGGAGAAATTGTTTCTGACTTCAAGTTTAATAATAATTGCACAGTTCTGCGGGAAAGCTCTAAATTGCATTGATGTTGGAGGTGAAGGGTCTGCCCTCATAGCTGCTGGTGGTTCTGACCCCATTCTTAGGATTTGGGATCCTCGTAAACCAGGTCTGATCCTCGCTCTCTCTCATGGGCAGAGTTGCCCACACTTTTGTTATGTGCATACACAAATGCACATAGACAAATTTAAATTTCACTGTTGTTTATTATTTTGTAGGAACTTCTGCTCCTGCATTTCAATTCTCATCTCACAGTTCTTGGATCTCGGCTTGCAAGTGGCACAACAAATCTTGGTTTCATTTGATTTCTGCATCCTATGATGGGAAAGTTATGTTGTGGGATCTAAGAACTGCAGTATGTACCCTACTCTTCTGGTTTTTCTTAATTATTTATATGCAGAGGTCAGCATCACCTTTATTTCATTTTCTGAAAACTGAAGATATATATGAATTTTTCTGTTGCAGTGGCCCCTGTCTGTCATTGATTCTCACAAAGACAAGGTACAATGTTGTCTTTTCTCTGTCTATCTTTTGGTTATCATGCAATGTTGAAACTTATACTGACATGTTGGCCTTTGCTGTGTTTCAGGTACTATGTGCTGACTGGTGGAGAGGTGACAGCGTAATCAGTGGTGGGGTTGACTCAAAGCTTTGCATATCTGCAGGAATTTCCATACAGTAAGGTAAAAATATCCAAATCATTATTCTTGTTAATTAAAGTTTCATCTCCTTTTTGCAACCCATGATCTGTTTTTATCCTCCATTTATTACTTGAGCATGTGGCTAATCCCATGGTGAGCTTGAGAATATGCTGAGAATTTTTGCATCATTTTTCAAAAGAAAATTGTTTTGGACTCTTTTCATTCTTCCATCAACTAAAAGTCTATTTGATCTGCCTTCTTTCACACTTTTAAAATTCAATTCACTTGCCTTTTTTTTACAGCTAACAGAACTGTTATGAGTGATCTTCAATGGAAAGATGGGTAAGTTTTGGAGATGGGGGATGACATTGCATGAAGCATCTTTTCTGGTTGAGGATGGATGATACAACATGTTCCATCCTAGCCATGTCAGTTCCTCTATCAATGTTGAGATAGATGCAGTCTATTCACGTGTTAAGCGAGAAGTCAACTGTTAGTCTAAGTTGTACACAATTTTGTTCTAGGAATCTGGGGTTTTGCAAATGACAGCAATATGATGTCCTTAGATTTTATTTTGTCACCTGACGGATTTCCTTTATTTGTTTAATTATCATCAATGCATCTACACTTAATACATCACTTGATTTATAGTGCTTAATATGTCTGCACTCGATATAGTCTGTTGTGTTTGAGTTATTTCCATTGAATCTCATGTGAGTAAACATTAGATATAGACAACCATATTGAAATATTTTCTTATACCAATGATATATTCGGGAGAGAGAAAATATTGGATGACTTACATTTTTACACATGAATTCAAATATATCATCGATTTTGGAAAATAAGTTATCCAAAGCTCTCAAAAAGTGTCTCGAATTTTTATCAGTGCAACTGGTATGTAGAATCTGCAGGTATGGAATATGCTGGTGAAATGAAATTTTCTTTTTGGTTGCCATGAGTTTTAACAGAAGCAAATGTTGTGGGATGTTGATTTATATGTGCAGTTGAGAAAAAAGTGAAGCAACAATAAATATATGTTGTTGTCTGAGGCATGAGAGAAGTGTTGCTCTCACTTTCATCAAGATTTGGATATTGGGGGTGGGTGGTTAAATGATTGGGATGATGATGTACGGGTAACTTTTTCTTTTTATCACCCAAAACATTGACAGGTCCTTGCAGAACTTTCTTGATTCCTGGAAAAGGACCAGAATCAAACTTTTTGGCCTTTCAATGATGCTAACAGCATCCCCCTTTTGTCTCAAATTCTAATTATAAACAAGTGTGTGTTTATAAATGCTGTTTATTTATAAATACATATTAAATAAAACTAATTGGAAGAAAGCAAAGCTACTTTGCACTATCTTTTAGTTTTGCATCTCTAGTTGTCATTTTCCAAGGTAGATTGATGTGTCATTGAGATCAAAATCTCAAGTAAAATTATAAAAATAAACTTTTTTATCTTTTAGTAATTTATCCTCATAATATTTATAACATATAACATTAAATTAAGTTAATGGTATTTGATATTTATTAATCACACATAATTACATCACTCAATATTTAATATTACTAACATGACATTATATATTGTTAAGAAATCATCATGATAATATTATTGTAATGGTACCAAGCAAATTGTTTTTACCCATTTTTATAATACTTATGCAAGTCACATAGAGGTGGGTAGGTGTCCAAAAGCTCCAAGCCATGACTTGGCATAACATGAGCCTTAAAATAAGACTCAAAATCCTTTTAATTTATTATATGGCATTTCTTTTTCCCTTTCATTTGGTCTCTAAAGCATGTGCTCTCTTGCCCTTAACTCTTTTTGTCTCTTTCAACACTTGACTTGAGTCAAAGTTTTAGCTCAAAGGTCAAAGCCATCTTTGTCTCTCACTTTCTCATTCAAGTCTTATTTATTTCTCGTAACATTATTATATGAAAGAAACTGATTTTTTTTTAAAGTTTGGTATCACCTTTCTATTACTATACCAATGAGAGATTTTCCAACTTTAGTGTGTTGGTATATTCATATAAGGCAAAAGGTATCACACCCAAAAAAAAAAAAGTGATTAACTAAGAAAAGAAGAAGTTTCATTAATATTATTATAGTCCCTAGTTGATTTTCTACTTGGATCCAATAGAAGAGAGCTAAAACCAACTTTCCAAATGTCTAAGTTGAGTTGAGACATAAAAGTATGCCAAGTTAGCAAATTTTGAAACCATTATATTAAAATAAATAAATAATAAAAGGTCGAAGTAATAATAACCTAAACACGGTATATAGGAAAAGTTTTGGAATGGTATGAATTGCACCAAAAAGTACATTACTTGTACAATTAATTTTATGATCAAATTCAAATCTCAAAATTTCTCCCTCTTGCAGTTCATTCTGAAATGAACCCATGTAGTTATTTGTATATTGGTTTCAAACTTAACTAAATCTAAAAGGTATTTGAAACATGGTCAATTCAATTTAACTTGGTAGCTAAAACTTGTACTCAAATTTAGGTGTGTTAAATTTACTCAAATCAAGAGAGAGCTCCCATTATTTTATTTTTGGTTGAAGTTCACTGGTTCAAAATTCTCCACGAATTAATTATCTTTTTGTTCTTGATACTCTTTTGATTAATAATTATATTTTTATATTTTTTTAAAGAAAAAATACTTTAATTTTTAATTTAATATATATATTTAAAAAAAAAGGTATTGTGTGAGAAGGAGTGCGTGTAAGAATCAAAATGATTATGATATTTGTTGTATGTATGAATGGATGGCTTCAGTAATGAATCGATCATTCAATGATGGATGAATAATTCATAAATAATTGCCTATATTTATAGAGTATGAATATTATTTATTTTTAAAATATGCATGCATAAATTTAATCCAAACTCTAATTAAAGAGAGTGCGATTCTAATTTAAATTTTATTAATTATGTTGGTGAGAGAATTTTAAAGGAAACCAACTAATTTTTCTCCCAAAATCCTCTCATTTATTTGATTTATCTTACGATTTAAAATTTATCCAATTTTTATTAAATATTACTTTTTTTTTATTATTTTTCACTTGGACGCTTTTGGACAAATGGTATGCTGTAATTGGCTAGTACCAAATATGTTAATTTTGGTAGTTATACAAATTACCTCACAAAAGTCACATGTCCAAGTTTTATTATTCATTTGAAAGAAAGATGTGTTTATCAATCAAATCGTCATATCTAAGTCACCGTTGATTGTTTTCTAGGAAGAGAGTTTAGATTACCAATCATATTGTCATATTTATGTAAGTATTGACTATTTTATTTTCGAGGAAGCATGCCCAAACAATAAGGTAAAACGTTATATCTAGATTTATATTGAGTATTGTGAGAAAGTGAACTTAAATTAAATCATTCTACTCATTTATTTATATATTCATATGCTTATTCTATAATTTAAGGGTAAGTTTTAACTAAATTTAACTAAATTAAGTATGAGAAAGAATAGTTGTACTTCTCTTGTAGTCTATTTGTGAATATAAAGGATTTTACTAATTTTGAAGAGTCGTTTGATGATGATTTGATGTAATAATAATTGATTTTGAGCTTTTTGTTGTTGCTATAACATTAGGTTTAAGTTTCACGTCTCTGATGAATTGTAGTAATAAGAAAAGTGCTGGCTCACAGATTGATATGCAAGTAGATGGTGATTGACTAACAAACTATAATATTGTGTTGTATTGCTATTGGCTGCAACGACAATTGAAAGTGCCAAGTTGAATGGTAGCAAAAAAGCTTAGGTTACTACAATTTGATCTAAATAATGAAACAAAGTAGCAGTTGAAATAGGGTAATTAAAGAGTGTTTTTGGTACATTGGATCAATGGTAGGAGCAATTGGATCAACATTGTGGAGCCTGCGATTGCTTGTGATGGCTTTAAGTTTGATTTTAATATTTTTCTATGGCGATCTATGGCAAGGCTGGTTGGAATAATTGACTAGCTCATATAGAGTTTGATAAGTGTCTTGATTAACTTCAACAGTGGCTAAAATAGTAAGATTAAATAGGAGGTAGTCAATAGAGTTTTGATTTGTTTCCAGTGATTTTGACAGTAGATGATGACAGAGAATGCAGAGATTGGTTAGCCAATCCTTTCTAAGTTTACCAGAGTGTTAATTGACGGTCAATGGTGATTGGCACAACTATAGGCAACGACGGCCTATGGTGGCTAATGTTACGCCTCAAGTATTCTCAAGCAGTTTCTCGAACACTTGGTGCCCGACAAAGCCTCCTAGAGGCCTTAAGGGCTGTTGGAATGAATCGCAGGCTAGAACTTCTAGAAGACCCGCCGACATGAATGAAGAACCGGGTCAAGCCCGCGACTTATTAAGGTTGTTAACCTTAATTAGGAAAGAAATATTCCAAGGAATATGTGATGGCATCTAGGAATATTATATGGCATTTTATTCCATCTTGTATATACACCGTTAGATCGTTTAGATCTCAGCCGTCGATTGTATAGGGCTGTTAGTATATAAGGGGGAGACCCTCACTTGTATAATTCATCTCATAACTTTGTTTTTTCTTCAGCAATATAGAGAGCATTCGGACAAACACTTGGTGTACATGTTTTTCTTTTCTTTGTATGATTTTCTTGGCTGCTTAGTAAGCAATGCGTCTAAGGCCACACGGTTCTCGAAAAGATCCGTGACATTTAGTATCAGAGCAGGTTCAAAGATGGAGAAAGACGCCATGCTGTCGGATTTGACTGCAGAGAAGGATCAGAACCCCAAAGCTAAGAGGCACGATAGTGTACCTCGCGACAAGTCTGTTGATCTAGGCCATGAGTTTGGGAACATGGTGAAAACGCTAGGTGGCGCTATGGGAAAGGCGATGGATCGTCTTAGGGAGTTGGAGCAGCAAGTAGAGAAGCTCGAGGTGGGACTCGACACTTAAGGGGACGAGCTGCACTCTCTCATTGACACATCCATTAAGAGTTACGTGATCGGCAACATGACTGGATCAAGGCTTTTCAGGAGGAGGTATACACCACCATTGACAAAGTTCAAGCCTAAGTGGAGGAGCTGCGTAGAGACTTTAACGCTGTTAAGGAGGATGTGATGTTGTGCAAGCGAGCAGTAGCGTATGGGTCTGTTGCTGCTCAAGGGAAGTGCTAAGAGTTGAGGCTCCTAAACTGAAGGAGTTCAGCGGTAAGCAGAACGCAAAGGAGCTCGATAACTACTTTTGGCAGATGGAAAGATACTTCGACGTCATGGGTATGTGGGATGAAGACAAGGTAAATACCGCGACTTTATATCTTTCCGACCATACAATTCTATAGTGGCGCAGGAAAAGCAAGCAGATATGCAAGGGTACCTGCACAATCAACACCTGGACAGAATTGCGACGGGAGCTGAAGCTCCAGTTCTATCCGGAGAATGTGGCGCACGACGCTTGAAAGCGGTTAAAAGAATTGAAGCAAACCAAGTCCATCAGCGAGTATGTCGAGGAGTACTCCTTGTTAATGCTCCAAATTCTCAATATGAGCAAGAAGGACTTGTTGTTCAATTTTTTGGACGGATTGCAAACATGGGCGTCCAACGAGTTAAAGCGGCGCGGGGTAACTAGAATATCCGATGCTCTAACTTTGGCAGAAACGCTCATAAATTACCACAAGGGTGACTCAGAAAAGTTTAAGCATTCGAGACCCAATCACAGTAAAGGTGGGGGTACCAAAGAGTTTTAGCCTCCGAAGGATGAGGAGGAGAAAAGTAAGCCGCCCAAATGGAAAAAGTAGAAGCGCAACGACCATAGAGGGAATGGACTGAAGACAAGCTGCTTCCTTTGCGATGGTGATCACTAGGTCAAGAACTGCCCGAAGAAGAAGGCTATCAATGCAATGGTTATAGCACATAAGGCTTGCGAGCAGGGTCAAATGGGGTGTTTGCAGCTGCTCAACACAATGAAAGTCAAGCGGGGTGCCAACACGCCAGCGAAAAAGACCCTGATGTATGTTAAAGCCTACATCAACTGCATAAAAACCTAAGTGCTGATAGATACGGGTGCGACGCACAACTTCATTAAGCGTGTGGAGGTAAAGTGCTTGGGACTTTACGTGAAAAAATATGAGGGGTTCCTCAAATCGGAAAATACTGAGGCCAAGCCATTAGATGGGGTGGTTTGAGAGGTTGAAAACCACCTGGGTAAATGGCGCGGCGAGGTAAATTTCTCTGTAGCACCTCTTAATGATTTCGATATGGTGTTAGGTATAGAGTTCTTGAGGCAGTACGACGTGGTGCCGCTTCCTCGACACGACTACGTGTGCATCATGCAAGGAAGGTCTTACATGATACCTACAGTAGACAAGCCCAAGAGTGCGCAATCTCAACCGAATGCCAACACTAAAACCCTTCCCGCCATTCAATTAATGGGAGTTGCTGGGTGTAAAGAAGAATTACATCCAACCACAATAAGGGAGATGGATGATAAGGCGACAAAAAGCGAGGGTAAGCTACTAACAGGGGTTGCGAAAGTGCTCGAGGAGCACAATGGGGTCGTGCCAACTGACATACCACAGGTGCAGCCACATCAAGGTGATACCGAGCATGGGAAACACTTGGAGCTGGGGTTGATGCTTCCAACTACAGTACAGATGCCTCAACCGGGGTTAGATGAGTTGCGGGGGCAGATCAAGGAGTTGACGAGTGTGGGTGTCGCTCAGCAACTCGAGGAGTCATATGATGTGCGTTTTTAGCACAAGAAGTGGATTAGGGACAAGCAGCGGCATGTCAAGCATCGTGTGAGGGACTTGGTAATGAAGACGATACCTCCACCACAATGCAAGAAAGTATGCCCACTTTACAAGGGTCTTGATCGTAGGGACGATGGGTCATTTACTGTTGTCAAGAGGGTTGACAACATCCCGCATAAGGTGGGGATACCTTCGAGACAGCAGCTACATCCGATGTCTCCCGAGAGCTGTTTAAAGCTATACCGAGGGGGTATGGAAGACATAGAGCATAAACAGGGACCTTTATGAATTTTCACATGGGACGACAACGGAGCGAAACTCATCCAGGACAAACGGACGGTGCGGAAGAGAAATCCACCTCTAAGGCATGAGTACGTTGTCAAGTGGAAATGGGTACTCGATATTGAAGCACACTGGAAATACGAGAGAGCACAATGGCAGATTGAAGAACAAGGTGTGTAGTTTCAAGTGAAGACGCGACGAGGGCGTTGCGTGAATTTGGTGGGGGAGAATGTCACGCCCTAAGTGTTCTCAAGTATTTTCTCGAACATTTGGTGCGCTACAAAGCCTCTTAGAGGCCTTAAGGGCTGCTGGAATGGATTGCGAGCTGAAGCTTCTAGAAGACCCACCGACATGAATGAAGAATCGGGCCAAACCCGTGACTTATTAGGGTTGTTAACCTTAATTAGGAAAGAAATATTCCAACGAATATGTGATGACATCTAGGAATATTTTAGGGCATATTATTTCATCTTGTATATACACCGTTAGATCGTTTAGATCTCAGTCGTTGATTGTATAGGGCTGCTAGTATATAAAGGGGAGACCCTCACTTGTATAATTCATCTTATAGCTTTATTTTCTCTTCAGCAATATGAAGAGTATTTGTGCAAACACTTGGTGTGCGTGTTTTTTTTCTTTTTGTGTGGTTTTTTTGGCTACTTAGCATGCAACGCATCTAAAGCCGCACGGTTCTCGAAAAGGTCTTTAACACTAGGCAGCTTCTTTCTTCTTTTATTTACAGTATTTTTTTTAATTTTGAATAATTTTTTATTTTTTTTTCTCCTTTTCTTTCTATTTTCTCTCTTTTTTTTTTTTTATTTTAAACTTTTTTTTAAACGATCATTTCTTAATTAAAACATTCTCACAAACAGTGACATTGAAGTTTTTTGGTTTAAAACTTTCACAATTAATTATTAATTTACTATTGCGTACTACTTTAATTTACAAAAGTGCACTACTTTTTATAAAAAAAAAATAATTCAACACTTAAATTAATATTTATTTTAAGAAAAAGTATTGTGTATGAAAGAGTGTTCATAAAGACAAATAGGTTTATAATAAATCAATCAATCAATTATGAATTATGGATGATTTGAATGATGAATGATGCATGAATGAATAATTGTCTTTATTTATAATATATGAGTTCTAATTCTTTTTAAAGTATATATTAGTACACGTATTTATTAATTTGAGTTAATTAAAATTTAATTTTATTTATGAATCATGAATCAAAGGAGAATGATTTAAATGAGATTTATTTATTTATAAGAATTTTTTTTATATAAAATAATAATTAATCAATTAAAATTAAAAGTTTAATTATTTTTTGTCTCTTTATAATGCACATAATTTGTTTGTGAGATATGTGAGTCGACGAATCGAGTTACTTGTCAAATTGAATTTAAAATTTGGACTAAACCCTTTATTACCCAAAACTTGAGTCTTCCTTTAATATGAGTTGATTCTTTAAAAAAAACTAAACTGTACGTAGGTTGGTTTAACTAGTATTGATCAACCTCATGTGATTTACAAGACCACATAATATGAAATTTTCTCTAAGTCAAGTCGATTCAATTTGCCTTCCTTCGTACACTTGATTGAGCCTTTTTTTTTTTTTTAAGTTCACATTTCCACACCTTGATCAATATGGAAACTAATGCCACTCCTGTACATATTCAAACTCAAAAGGGTTATTTGTTACATTATGAATATTATTCTTAAAAATGGTCTTTTTATTTTTAAAATTTTTTTTGTTGCCATCATGAAATTTTGTTGGAAGTGTAATAAAGGGGCCTTGGAAGGTTAGCCTGGCCCAAAGTACAGTACTCTACTGACTTGACTTCATTACCTCACTTTCCTCTCCTTTAATTTCTTACCAAAAATTAATAAAAAAAGAAAAATGGAATTTACCACCTTCTCCCTTCTTATTGATTTGCTACACGGTGGCGGGAAAATAAAAATGAAGAAAAAAAATTCATATAATAAAAAAAATCCAAATTATTTGTATAAATATAATCTGACAAATATAAAATAAACAAAAAAAAAGTGACTTAAATTTAAAGTGTATCCATACCCACGCGTGTCAATAGCGCGTGGAATCCGCATATTCCCATCTACTTTTTTTTCCACCCAGAGAAGATATAAAACGGCTCACGAGTACATCCCCCAGAAATCGACACCGTCCACATCATAAGATCTAAATCTATTGCTTAGAATCTATTGTATACTCACACTCGGGTTGCACCATAACATTTATCACATTACCCAACCTGTCACCGAACCTGACTCGGAGCCTCAGGTGTGGCGAGGGTACTTTTAATTTTTTATTGTATTTTTATAATAACTCGTTGAAAATTAAAAATTGAAAAAAGAATTTTCCTTTTATGACACTGTGTCGATCCCCTTTATCTTCGCTACTTGTCTGAAAATCTCACTTCTCTTACACTTTAAGAGAGAGAGAGAGAGAGCGAGAGCATTATTTTGATTTCGGGGATATTTAATTTTTATTTACCGAGTTTTTTTTCTAATTAAACAGAAAAAAGAAAAGCAAGAACTGTAATGTAATTACAGTTTTGTTTTTGTTTTATGATCAAAGGCCATTAATAAACGACACGTCGTGTGAGTGTTAGCTCGTGTGCTCTCTTTGCTTTGCTTTCCTTTCTTGCTTGAACAAAGACCCTAGAAAACTCTCTCCTCTCAGATCACACTCTCAGCACTGTGTTGCTCTTGTTCTTGCCTTTTGCCTGCTTTGGAGCTGTGGTCTTTTTGGTAATTTCAAGTTTTTAACTTGGTTTTTACTTGGGCTGTTGTTAATTTGGTTTCAAAATGAGTGATTATGGTGTTAATTCTGTGTGCTTTGGCTGTTCAATTGGTGGGTCAATTAGTTCTTGAGTTTTGAGAGATGGGTTTTTGTTTTTTTGGTCTTAAAGTTTGAGGTATATTTATGTTTTTTCAGTTGAATTTGGGTGTTTTGATTTAGGGTTTTTGAGAGAAGGACTTGGTTTGGTTCAGTGTTGAACTGTTTGCTCTTCTGCCTTGAATTTGTGGCTTTGATGGCTTTTTTTGAAGTTGTTGTTTGTTAATCTTAAGCTTTGAAGCCTTAAGCTTAGATTGGTATTGTATTACTCTTTCCATTTCTTTGTTTCAATTTTTTTTTCTTTATTTCTCTCTGTTTTGAGTGTAATTTTGCTTAATGTTATGGTAGGTTTCTTTTGTTAGTGGGTGTTCCTTGAAGTGTTGATTTTTTGCAGGGTGTTTGACTAGGTTTTAATTGGAAGGATCAATTACTGAACTTGCAAAATTCTCATTTCAGATTCTTACTTTCTCTTTGGTATGTTTATTTGGACTACTGGTAAATGTAGATGATGGTGTCAAAGTTTTTGGACAAAGGCATTTCAGTTTATTGTGAGGAATGAAACCAACTTGAGCTTGACATATGGTTTGTAGTGAAGTTCTGTAACGAGTTCATCTTACCTATGCCCTGCATGTTTCTTTTTTCTATGCTTCTTAGTTGTATATATATGTCTTTTGCAATAACTTAGCAGATGAAAATTCAAGTCGATATTATAGCTGTCATTTGGTGTTCTTTATATTCTTCTCATCAGTCTAAACATTGTTGTGCTGGATCAGGCCCAAAGGAGCGCAACCATATAAGTCTTATATTGGAGTAAACTTGTCTTTTATATTGTCCTTAATGGGGTTATGGGAAGGTGGTGTTCTGACCTGGAATGATCTTATATATGGATAGAACTGCTTTCAACGAAAACAATTACTGAAAAAACATAAGTGGGTGGTTATTTAATGCCTGGTAACGAATTTGAAGATGGGATCTGCAACTTATTTGAGCTAGGCAACACTTCCCAGGGGCAGAATTTATCTCACAGTGTAGATGGCAGTTGGTCAGTGCTAAATGACAATCAGTGGGTTGGAAAACAAAGACTGAGTGTGGCACCTTCAAATTTCAATCTGCAAAACTACGGTGTACAACAATTAGGTATCAATGATCTTCGCCTCCTTCATGTTCTCCATTTCTATAAACATCCTCTGTTGGCTTACGGTAAATCACTTGGAAATTCATGCTTTTGGGTGAAGAGTGCAAAGCTTCCACCCTTCACTGTCATAATATTTTCAGAGAGATATTCTGTCTTCGAAGCATAATTTATTCATCGTTATTTTAGACACTCTTTTCAAGCTTTTGAAATCTAATACCATATTTATTCTGTTTCTATAGATTCTTTGAGAGGACGTGGTGGTGAGTCTTTAAGTGTGCGCTACAAGCCGAATTATGCAGAATTGACTCCAGGACCTGACAATTATAGAAGTCAGACCCGGAACTACCAGTTGAATGCAAATGGATCCTTGCTTGGGAACCAGAGTTTCCAGACAATGCAGAATCAACCGAGGGCTTTTGGTGAATATATGGGTTATGATCAACCTAATTTAACTTTGAGAAGTTTGTCTACCCTTAAATCACAGCAGGAATATGAGTCTGGGACTGATAGTCCCACCTTGACAGCAAATTCAGAAAGGTCAGAAGTTACTGAAGTTTCTACAGATTTTAACTTCCTTAGAGGACGGCAGCAACTTGCAAGAGGCAATCTACTACCAGTTTCACGGCCTGACCTGATGCAGCAGTCTGGTTTTAGTGACATGCATTTGTTGCAGCAGCACGTGATGTTAAAGCAGCTGCAAGAATTTCAAAGGCAGCAGCAGCTTCAGCAGTTGGGGGATGGGCGGCAACAAAATTCTATAAACCAGCTCTCTGCAATGTCCAAACAGTCTGGGATTCAGTTCTCACCCCTCAATGGAACACCTATTAATGATGTATCTCAAATGTTTATGAACTGGGTACACTACAGTGCACCCACTGCTGGACAAGTGGAAAACAGAATCATGTTATCGCAAGAGAATGGTCAGCCTCTGCGTTCGATGGGCCATGTTCCTCAGCAGCTTGACATGTCTTTATATGGTACTCCTGTTGATGCAAGAGGTAATACGGGTCAATATCCCCAAGTTCAAGGAATACCTCAAGCACAAAAGCCTGTAGTACAGTCATTAGGCTTCGGTAATCCCTTTTTAAGAGATCAGTTCACCGTTTCTCCAGACCAGGGTTCCATGCCCCAAGGTGCTTTCATATCCAGTCAGGGATTTCCAGGGAAGAATATGTTTGGAGAAGTTCCTAATCAGAGTTTAAATAGTGGAATTTTATCAGGAAATCTTCAGGAGGGGAATTCACCACAAACAACATCTATGAAGGAATTTAGTGGGAGGCAAGAGCTAAATAGTTGGTCTGCGATGCAGCAAAAGTCAACGCAGCATGGTCCTCAGGGTTTGGTACCCCTAGACCCAATGGAAGAGAAGATATTGTTCAATATGGATGACAACAGTTGGGATGTTTCTTTGGGAAGGCGCTCTGACATGGGCACTGTTGGTTTTGGCAATGTGTTGGAAAACACAGATTTAGCAAATTCATTACCATCAATTCAGAGTGGGAGCTGGAGTGCTCTTATGCAGTCTGCTGTGGCGGAGGCTTCAAGCAGTGATACTGGCATGCAGGAGGAGTGGAGCGGATTGACTTTCCAGAATACAGAACAGTCAACCGATAATCAGCTGTCAAACTTTATGGAAAGTGATAATCAACAGACAGGTTGGGTTGATAACAACTTGCAAAGTGCCTCCTCCTTTAGTTCAAAACCATTGCACACAATTACTGATTCCAGCATGAGCTCTAGCTTTCCTGGCTTTCAGCAGGCGTGCATCCAATTCCAAGTTGAACAGACAGAGGGTATACGTCAGGATGGCTCTCGTGAATCTATGGAAAAGCGTCCTAAAGTTACTGGTGAGTGGATTGATTGTAACCCTCCACAGAAGCCATCCATTGGAGGAAGTCAACAAGTCCAATCATTTATGCATTCGAACAATGCAATGGCAGATCAGATATTTGAGTGCTCAGAAAGTGAGGTACGGAAGCTGAGAACAGCTTCGCTTAGAGAAGATTCACAAACAAAATTTTCTGCTGCACCATACTCTGTCCTGGCTCATCAGGGAACCAGTCAAGTGCCAGAGAGTAATCAATCTGAGTACATGGGGCATGCTGATATTTCTGTTGACAACAGGGAAAAAGAGACCATGGGAAAGAGCCCGCAGCAAATAGACAATGGCACTCATGTCTACAATAACTCTTATGGAGAAGAACGCGAAAGTTATGATAAGCAGAAGAACTACTACCAAAGTGAGAATTCCAATGGCAATCATAACTCCAAAGGCTTAAAGGGTTCGGAGCAAGGATATACTGGGCAGTTTCAGTTTTTTGGTCGTGCTTCCAGCAGTTCCATAAACTTGGAGCAGGTAAGTGGGTACTCTATACTATTTGAGGACAGGCATATTGACTGTCTTTTAAAATATTTGTGATTAGTCCCAACTTTTCTTCTTTTATAGGGCCACTTACCGCATTTCAGGGGAAACTCTAGAGCGTCAGAGGAGGTACCTTCTAAAGGTGATCTTACATCAGTTGGCTCTGATGGTTCATATGTCGCCACTCAGGCAAGGTAGTCAATTGTAGAAATTATGTTAATTGGAAACTGTGGATCTACACTTAATAATTGTAATGAATACTGAGTATCAGCTCCATCTTTCTTGTAGGCATCTTTGTTATTCAGTTCTTCATTTGCTTAGAAACCTAAAGATGCCTTAGTATTATTGCCATCTTATTGATCAACAGTATTTAGTGATTCTTTTTTGTAATGGTTTGTGCTCAGAACTGTTCATTTCTGACATCAATTTCTATGCATAACTGATTTTATACAGTTTCATGAACTTATAATGACCTTGACAGCCAAAATATGCTCGAGCTTCTTCACAAGGTTGACCAATCAAGGGATGATGTCGGTGTAGGATCTCTTGGTTCTGTTGCCTGCCATACATTGGCCAAGGTACCTGAAGCCGAAACAGGTAAATCTGGTGTTCAGCTGTATAATCAGCCTTCTACTTCTCAAGGTTTTGGTTTGAGGTTGGGCCCTCCTTCTGAAAGGCTGCCCAATTCAAGCCATTTCCACTCTCCTCATGGTTTGCCTCAAACAGTAACTTATCCAAGGCAAGTCAATTCTGAGTTAAGGGAGAATAACCAGACCTTGGTGGCTTCCCCATCTTCGGTTCAGACTTTACCTCTCTCACATGAGTTGTCTCAAAGAGCACATTGGGATGATAAAAGTAATGCTTCAGTACAAACAGGGACCTCTGCATACTCGAATATGCAAGGGAACTCTGCCACACCATCTACACATGGTCCTACATATATAAGAAATCAGCCACGCATGCAATTCAGGTCTGGTACACCTGTAGCATCTCAGTCTTTACAGGCAATGTTGCCAAGCACAGGTAGCAGATATCCACACTTTTTTGCCTCTCAAGAAGCTTCTCCACAGAGCACAAATCATTTAGGTCAGCAATTTCCAGTTTTGGAGGCTGTGTCAGTATCTCAGCCATCAGTTATGCCTGGCATGTCTCAACAGGGTGACATGTCAGCAAGGCCACAACATGTATGGACAGATGTACCAATTCAGAGACAATCTTCTGTTCCGGAGCCTCTCAAGGTTTCCTCCAACTCTCCTTCCTCTATGGATCCATCAAATAATAGTACAATTAATACCCCAAAAGGAGGATATGGATCATCTGAGTTTGGTTCAGGTTACCGGCAGCAGATATCATCAGAGGTACTTGATGCTTCACAGCTTGGGTCAAAAGCATCTTCAAAGTATATCTCAGATGCAAATGCTCTTCCCTCAGGCTCTTTGGTAGCTCATCCTCACCAGCAGGATCTTGACAGAGTAAATAATGAAGGTAACCACGCTCCTGCAGCTACAAGATATTTGGCATCTGGCAGCCATTCATTGGACTCATCCTCCCATCTCCACCAAAACTACGCCCTACTGGACCAAGTTCGGGCAATGAAAAATGTGGAGAATGATCCAAACAAGAGAAGTTCCAAGGTACGACATGATTTGCTTTCATCCAGGGATACCAAAATGAACTTCCTGACAGAAAAAACAGATGATCCACATGCTAGAGCTTTGTCACAACCAGCTCTTCAAGATCAAACTTCTAATGAGATGGTAAAGTTTGGTCAAAATAATTCTCAGAATCAATCTGGAAGCAGAAATGTGGTATCCGATCTCGTGGAACATAGCCAGGTTAATCCTCATATGGTGCCTTCATGGCTTCAGCAATTTGGAACTTCAAGAAATGGGCAGATGCTACCTATGTATGATGCCAGGCTTGCTAAAGTTAACACACAGCAATTTTCTTTTGTGAAGCCTTCACAGAATTTGCAAATTCAAGCCTCCATTGAACAAGTAGATGTTGCTGATGCTAGTCAAGGTGGTACTGTTATTCCTAGTGCAGTTGCAACTTTGGTTGGAAGTGAACACATCTCTGCTCCTTATGTATTGCCATCAGACATCACCAATGAGAGTCTGGCAATTATTAGACCAAAAAAGCGCAAAAGTGTAACATCTGACCTTCTCCCATGGCACAAAGAAGTTGCACAAGGCTCCCTGAGGCCTCAAAATTTGAGGTATATCCAATTTATATGAAACATTAGTATATGGTTTCCATTTATGCTTGTATTACTGTGAAGTTTCTTTTATGTTTTTCTGGGCTGCCTAAGATGGAACAAGTTAAAGAAATTTCAGAGAATCAGAACTAATTTTGTCCAAAATTCTGAATTTTTTTTGTTATACTCAAGTGACTAAGCTCAACAATATGCTTACTAATATTAAATTGTGGGTGACATAAGGAGAACTTGTTGAACCATATCTACACCTGTTTTGCACTGGTTTGATTGCTTTCTATCCTCAATTAGATGTTCAGTCACTGGATTCTTTTTTGTATCCTCTACTATTGTTGAAAATATATTTGTTTATGCAGCATGGCGGAACAAGACTGGGCGCGAGCCACAAATCGCATGATGGAAAAGGTGTGCTCCTATTAAAACACACCTTACCACTATTATCTATTCTTCTTCAATACATTGTCATCAATATTCATTGATGTGTTTTTTTTCTTTTCTGGCAGGTGGAAGATGTTGTTGAGATGACTGTAGATGTGCAGCCAATGCTTCGGTCAAAGAGAAGGCTTATCTTGACCACACAGCTTACACAACAATTGTTTAGTCCTGCACCAAAATTGGTCCTCTCAGCTGATGCTACTTCACACCATGATGGTGTGATATACTTCGTTTCAAGATTAGCACTAGGGCATGCATGCGGCCTCACCTGTTGCACTCAAAAGGATTGTACAACTGACAACAGTAAGATGTGAGTTTGTCATTCCAGGAGTTATACTGTATCTTATGAGATCTGAATCCCCCCTTGATCTTTAATAATCATAACTTGAGAATACAAGTCTTGTTCTTTTTTACCTAAAACTTGTAATGATACTTGGAACATGGTGTGATTTCACTTATTTTGGTTTTTGATCTAATAATTTATTCCTCTCCAAAATCTGGTTCAGGGCTTCTGAGAGCCTTAAAACTATTGAGGTAACTGGGGACCAGCAACTTTTGAAATTTATTGAAGAGCTATCTGCTAGAGCACAGAAGCTTGAAAACAACTTTGAAAGGTATGAACAAGTTTTAGCTTTCATAAATGATTGTGTTTGTCTGGTGTCATTCTGATGGCCAGAATTGCAAGTTCTTGTTAGCCGAATGTTTAGCAATACATGTGGCATCAAAGTGAATATAAAATTGTATGATGTGGAGTTGTATACATGCCAAGAGCTTTTACTTTATTCTGCAGGAAAGATTCGCCTTAGTGTGCATAATACTTATGTACATCTAGTAAATTATTTATAAATTCCTCCACCCCACGCTTCTCTCGCACAACGCAAAAAAGGAAAAAGGAAAATAAAATTTGGACTTCCAAAGTTCAACTTGAGATGTTACACTCGTCTATTCTACCTATAGCAATTTTGACAAAGATGCAATTAGTCCTTCCATATATATTATCCAATTTTATGATATTCTTTATGTTCCATATCGTGATGCAGAGTGGACAAGACAGCATCAATAGTAGACATTAGAGTGGAATGTCAGGAGTTGGAAAGGTTTGCTGTTATCAATCGTTTTGCAAAGTTTCATATCCGAGGACAAGCAGATACCTCTGGCACACCAAAGCCATTTCCCCAGAGATATGTCACAGCACATCCTATGCCCAGGAAACTTCCTGAGGGTTTACAATGTATTTCACTGTGATTATGAATTGCTGGAGCCCCTGTCAAACTAAATCCTCTTTTGATTTGTATTCAGCATTGCATATCGTTATCCTTATATCTGTTACCTCTCTGCATTAACCGACACACTGGCATCATAAAAAGAAGAGGAATGCAAGATGGAATGTGGACAGGTCAAACCATGTAACTGAGGCACTCGATCATTTGGATTGAAGCTGATTATGGTCATTTTTGGGAAAGTATATAGCTTTTCTTGTATATTTAATGAATTCCAAGGAGAATAGGTGTTTTTGAAGTTTCTTTTGGGGAAAAAATAGGGAAGTGGGTCATTAGCATGGATGTGTCTCAAGCTTTCATAACTTGTTACATAAATTAGTCAAGTTTAGCACCAAGTAATGAATGGCTATTTTCATGTACCACTGGCTTTTTTAAGTCTCCTCCTTACCCTTTCTCCCCCTTTTTTCCCCTCTGTTTCCTCTATTTCAGGTTTGATCTAGAACAGGAGAATTGGCGTGATGAAGCTATAACAGGAGCTTCCACTAAGAGGAATAGGTACTGATTTGATAAACGCTTCTCTCTGACTTAGCTGTTCAGTGAGGAATTTTTTTGCCCTTTTACCACGTGTATGTGTTGTTGCCTTTGACATATAAAAAAATGTGGAAGCTTCTAATGACAACTTTTGGAAAACATTTGATTTCTCCAAAAAGTAACAAGGCTTTCAGTTCAGATATTGATTCTTGTCGTCCCCCCATGTCCTAAAAGTGTATGTATTTATTATTATTATTATACAGGAATAAATGTGAAGTAAATGACAAGACAGAGCTTTTTATGACAACGTAGGATTGTTTTTATGATTGGAAGGATTCTAAAGTACTTGATTGTCTCGAAATCCAATCCAATCCATTTCGATTATTTTTATTTTAAAAAAATTGACTGCATGCAGCAGACACAGACACGTCAGTTGTCTTTGTGATACTCTTAATAACCAACCTGTGCCCACTCTGTCAGTATCAGTATCTCAAATTCTCTCAATCTCTCATCTCATCATTATGATTGGTGAAAGTGATGTGAGAAACAAAAGAAGGATGAAAATTCTCCCAAACCCCCCTGGATCAGAAGCTGACTCAAGAATAAAGAACAAAGAATCTGTCAAATTGTTTATTTATTTTACAATAAATAATGAACAATAATACTTTTGTGGGGTTGGTTTTATGTATCCGAGGATCTGCTACTGGTGGGCAAGCAATATGCTGACAACACTTTTCAAATTGTTTTTGTTTGCAACATCATCCGGACAACAACAGACTTAACATTTCCATGAATGTATATTATACAAAACTCAAAGCAACCCCTTTTGCTCTTCTTCAGTGTGTTTCTGTTAACATATTCCACAATCATTGCCACGTGGGTTTGCATCCTTTTGCTCAAATAAATGGGTCCCAAAATATCCAGAAAAATCAACCTGATCAGCCCCATTCTAGGGCATTTGATGTTGATAGCATTACTGTGTTTTTCTGGTTTTGGTATTTATGATTGGAAATCATTTGGGTGTGTGGTCCTATGATGACTAACAAAGGGCTCTTTCTCTTCTCAAAGGCCATTCATGTTTCAGTCTTTTTATATCTTAGTGTAAACGGGATTAACCTTTCTTTTTCACTTTTCAGTTTTTTTCTTAATAAATTTCTCCGTGTTCGACCAGAACTTGATTCACATTACCTACGGGACTACTAATATCAAATAAATATACGACTGTTTACAGCTGGTGAATTTTATACCAAATTTATTTTACAAAATATTTCCATGTCCTCTCTAAACAAGGGTTTTATTCTCTATAAATATAGCCCTCGTGTAGCAGGTTATTTAATGCATAAAACATCTTGAAGCAAAGAGGAGCCATGTATATATATATAAAACCTAGGAACCAAGAGAATTAAAAAAAAGAAAACCCATCTTAGAATCATCATCACCTTTTGTTAATGAGAACAAGAATTTATCAGTAATGGAGGAGATAGACTATTGCTTGGAGTGTAAGGAAAAAACTAACATTGCGATAGATTACAGGCTAGGTGACAATATTTACAGTGAGTGTGGCTTAGTTCTTAAAGATCACAGTGTCAGTGAATTTGTTAAGTGGAGAACTTTCTTTGATGACAACAATGATAAAGATCTTAATCGTGTTGGAAGCAGAGAGAACCCTATTTTAAATCAAGCCAATCTTGTAACTCTAATCTCCAATCCCAAGACTATTAACAAAGATTTAGGGCATGTTTTGCATTCGAGAAAGTATAGTGACCCGGATACAAGTTTGATAAAAGGGTTTGAAATCATTGCTTTAATGGCTAATAGGCTTGGTCTGGTCATGAGGATCAAAGACCGAGCTAATGAGATATACAAGAATGTAAAAGAGCACAAATCTTGTAGAGGAAGAAAGCTGGATGCAGTCTTTACTGCTTGCTTGTTCATTGCTTGCAAAGAAAGTAAGTTCTCGCGGACACTGAAGGAGTTTGCTATTGTTGCAAATGGGGTCAAAGGGAAGGAGATCAATAAGACAGTTAAGTCGATAAAGAAACAATTTGAACTTGAGATGGGTTCGATGAGAGCTGAGGAGGTTTTGCTCGAATCTCAGGATGGATAACAATTGTATGATGGTTGTGCAAGAAGCTGTTGTTAGGGTAGGTGCTTACGTGTCATCCCCGAATGTACATATACTTGTATATTTATACAAGTGTACATTCTCATTAAATTGCTAATACCCATTAATATGGTAATACGCAATGTAACGTTACAGACATTTTAGATATGAAGAAGTTTATGTCAGATTTAAAAGAGTTTAGATAAGGGCCTACAGTTAGCCACACTGAGAGATATAAATGTTAAATATTAGCTGGTTATAATACTCAGCAGATCCAAGAGTTGGAGCCTTATCTGTAATGGGACATAGACTTGGGAATATACCAGTAATTGCATAGTTGCAAGAGTTGCAATCAGGTGCTAGGAAATGCCAGTTGTGCAAGTATGTTCTCGAATAATTGTCCCTGATCTATTTCTACCCATGCGGGTCTGTCTGTGGATACCTTTATATATAGATCAATATATATCGTACTTATAGGGTATAGATGGTCGTTCCTAGCCGACCGTGAGCGTGGAGCTCGTATTGACATATGAGTATCCAGTTAAGACTGGATATGGAATATGTCACGCCCCAGACCTAAAAGATCTAACACATGACACCACTTACATTCATTCAATAATACTTAAACATTCATTTTAATTTCTTTCAGAATTATAGCAATTGAATTATGACTGGGACAATTAGTAAACCGGAGATACGCAGAGTTTTCTCAGAGATTAATACTCTACTACATCACCAGTAGCAACTTTGTTACCGGAAGCCCAGAATATATTCATTGCAAATTCTTACTTAAAATCAATCTATTACTACACTTGGTGAAACTTAAACTAAATCCAACCACACACAATAAAATAATATATAAGTATTTATTCAATAGGGACAAATCAAATATCTTATCCCACGTGTCCCCAAATGAAACACTTAGCAACCTAACAACTTAGGGAACCCAAGGAACAGCAGAAGCCTTGCCAAATTCGCTAAGCACACATGTACCTTATTTACCTGAAATCACCATAAACTATAATGAGTATAAAACTCAGTAAGCATACTAGTTTTTCATATATCAAATACAAATATATATATGTACACAATGCATATGTATGATATGCCGTGATCATTCAAAATCATAATCTTATCAAATCACATATCATGTAAGCGCTTACACATTCTTTCAAAACACATAATAGGAATACCATCACTCAACTACTACTTAGTAGGACTTACATATCACATAATGAGCCAAATGTCACTCGTAGGTGACATACCGTATGAGAGGAATAGTATAAGTGAGGCCTTTAAATTACACATATATAATACTCATGCCCGAAGGTAAAAGCCAAATCCTCACCCTGATCATCGGTGAGTCCTCTCACATGCACCAATACACCACCACACGAATGCGATGACTCACTCTTCCTTTAGGTACCAATAGGATCCTCCCTACATACGGAACACATAACATATACCAATCCTGAAGGAAAGGCCACACATAAAAGCTCCACAAATCACATAAAATGCCTACTAAGTTAACAGTGAGTTCAAGTACCCTCAAATCACAAAATATTTCTTATTGACATATTACACTTCAAAAGCTTTCTTTATTAAACGCATCTTATTTTGAAAGCTCACTTTCAAAAATACATGTATGTCCATGCTCAATGTCAATGCTCATATTCATAAACATATATTCACATTTCATATCAAAATATACTTTGACATAACATAAACATATTCTTAACCCCATTTGCAAAATCATACAAAATAATTACTATGTTTATTATGATTTCAGTAAAAAGTCTAGTATACTTACCTCTTAACACTTTCAGCTACAAGGCTTAAATCTCTTTAACCTATCAATGGAGATTAATCCTTTCATAAGCCTCACAATTCACACAAAATACTTTAAATAGCTTACAAAATTATACACAATGCATTTATCACATCAAATTGGTCTAAATACTTGGTTTCTCAAAACCTGTCATTCTGACCACTTACACTTAACAAAATTTTCTAATACATCAATGTATTAGAAAATTTTGATTTCAGTAAAAAGTCTAGTATACTTACCTCTTAACACTTTCAGCTACAAGGCTTAAATCTCTTTAACCTATCAATGGAGATTAATCCTTTCATAAGCCTCACAATTCACACAAAATACTTTAAATAGCTTACAAAATTATACACAATGCATTTATCACATCAAATTGGTCTAAATACTTGGTTTCTTAAAACCTGTCATTCTGACCACTTACACTTAACAAAATTTTCTAATACATCAAATGATGTCCAATTACTCCAAAATCAGAATATATCATTCTTGACTCATATATCCTTCTTATATATGAATATTATATCAAAATTCCTACACAATCTATTGCATACATACCATCGAATCCAAACTACTAACTTGACAAGATCAAGATATTTACTGAACAGTATTCAATCTCCTAATTTTATAAAATCATATACTAACTAAAAAATTATAAAACTACCATATAATTACTCTTAACACATATCTCAGTCCATGATAAATATTTTCCTTCCAAATCACTGTCAAAAGTATTTTAAAACTATTTTATTCCATAGCTTTAAAAATCTATTAATCAAATACTGCAATGAGCTAATACACTTTAGAAAATCATAACACTTCAATCACATTAATCTAAATTCTCAATTTCGAGTATATCATATTAGACATATAAAATTATCATATTCCACAAATTCGTAATTTTTAAAGATCATTCAGTAGGACAAAAATTATTTTTCACTGTATCATACTGTTCACATAGGAAATTTCCAGAATTTCAGGGTTATTTTGGTAAATTCACAAAGTATTCAATTTCTGGAATTTTGAATCAATTCAAAGTCTCAGATGATCCTAAACATGTCTAATTTCATATACTCAAAATTCAAAACCAGAATCGAATCACAACAATTTATAAAATTCTTGGATCAAGAGACTATCAAGCAGAAATTTTATAATCCATCATAATTTATCAAACTATCTTATAGATCATCATCAATTCTCAAAATATCATACGAAATACACATCAAATCCTCAATTATACATATTTTCAGAAATCAAAACTTAAAAAAATGAACATAATTAACACCAATAAATTGAGAAATAGTTGTGATATACCTCTTAAAATTCAAAATTCTAATTTCTTCTTCTTTTTCTTCTCCTTCTTCTCTTTCTCTCCCCTCTTTTTCTCTCTTCTCTCTCTCTAAAAGAGGTAGCTCAACCAAAATGAGAGAATTAGGGTTTTAAAAGTGTATTTTTATACTAAGTGGCTAATTTTTGGTATTTACGAATTTACCCCTAAATTTTTTAAAGTATTACAATTTGGTCCTTAAAATAAATCTAAAGTCTTGCAATTAAACCTAATGCTAATAGTATGACCTTAACCTATACAAACACTACTAATAACAATATATAAATCAAGTATCACCAACATACAAATAAAATACGTATATTTATACATATATAAATACTTATTCTTACCAGTCGTGGATACTGGTTACTATAGAATAGACTCACGAGGGCCTCCGATAGACACTCTATGTAAGTCATCAACGGAAGATCCTCTCGAGTTGAGTAGTATATATGGTCTTTTGACATGAGTGCCACGATAGACTTGTAAGTGATTCACCATACTTTGGTTCCACGCATGTCACAAACCTTTCATGGTGTGACCGCTGGGTGTCGCTGGATATGGTCCGATGCTTATGAAGTTCGGTGTGTACAGATATGGAATACGTCAGCTCGTATAGGGAGTTTGATATCTAGATGCTTTGAGATTGTATCTCGAAAGTCTTGTGACCACAAGCATTAATCCCGAGAAAGAGTTCCGTCAGGGTAGAACAATATGACAAATGAGTTTGTGTATATTGTTCAATAAGATACAAGTCTGGAGATAGGGCATGGATGAGTACTAGGGGAATTGACGGTGATAATCTATATCCCCCCACATCTAGGATACCATGACGAAAGGACTATACGTATGCGTTGTAACCTTACATTTCATGGTTCAACACGCTGATTTGTATATCTATGATGTGTGCGTGGGGCATTGCTCAAGAACTCATGGAATAATTCTATTTCACAAACCGAGGGTAAAACCTAGGGACTCACTAGGGACACGTGTGCGTGCGTGTCTTTATTTAAGTGTTAAATATAATAATTAGTCAATAATTATTATTTACTAATTGTATAATGACACGTGGCGCATTGTGGACCCTCAGTTGATTTACCCAAGTGCGAGTTTGGTGGGACCCACTAGAGGGTAAACTTGGTAACTATTTATGAGGGGCAAAATAGTCATGTCACACTTTAATTATTTAATGGTTAAATAATCAAAATATCTCTCTTATTTTATTATATAATATATTATTATATTATATTTTATTATAAGATATTATATATAATAATATTATATTTTGAGTGCCAAATAGTTGGCACCAATTAGTATTATTATATTATATATTATATTAATATTTTAATATATATAATAGATATATATAAAGAGAGAAAGATGAGAAATGAAAGTAGTTTTGGGTGTGTTTTGGCCATTTGGCCGAGAAAGAAAGAAATGGAGAAGAGAAGAAGAAAGAAGAAGAAAAAGAGAAGAAAAAAAAAGGAGAAAAATGAAATTGTTTCATTTTTCTTTATGCTTCCAATTAAAGCAATGATGGATTGTTTCAAAATCTCCATTTCTTATCTTTTTGGAGAAAAGGATGAAAAACACACACCAGCCATTTTAGGGATTAAGAGTTAATCTTGTGCTGGATATCGGGTTGCTGGTTTTAGCTCACCAAGTCCACCGTGTTGGTGATTAGAACTACACACGAGTTGGTCTCCATGCGGACTTTGAGAAAATACGTGTATAACGTTACACGTTGAAGTGAGTTCTCCATCCTCTAAAAATATTAATGCAATTAATATATTTTATTTATTGTGTTTATTACAAGTTTCACGCTTCCGTCAGACTTAAATATGTATTTGATATGTATTTAGGTAATAGACACAATAGCACATGCATACACCCGCGTGTACTAGATCTTTCGCCAACAAGTACAGAAGTTTTAGTGCCTATAAAGTATTTTGCAACTCTATCCAAGGCACTCCAATGAACTTTTTCCAGATTCTGAGTATATCTACTTAGTCTCTCCACTGCATATGCTATATCAAGTTTAGTATTATTCATCAAGTATATGAGACTACCAATAATCTGTGCATAATGGTTCTGATTATCATTATGTTCAATATTCTTTTGAAGTTTAACACTAGCATCATAAAATATTACTACCCATTTGCATGTTGTATCTCCAAACCTCTTTAGAAACTTATCTATATAATACTCTTAAGATAAAGTAAGACCACTAGATGTTCTCACTATCTTTATTTCAAGAATGACATCAGCATCTCCCATATCTTTTATATCAAATTTAGTTGATAGAAACCTCTTAGTCTCATTTATTACTTCTATACTAGGACTGAATATTAGTATGCCATCCATATAAAGACATATGATAACATAATTCTTAGTATCAAAGGTTTTATAGTACACACATTTATCAGAATTATTTATTATAAAACTATTTGATATTAAAATATTGTCAAATTTCTCATGCCACTGTTTTGATGCTTATTTCAAGCCATACAAAGACTTAATCAATTTACATACTTTATGCTATGTATCAATACTAGCACAACCTTTCGGTTGTTTCATGCAAATTTTATCTTCTAAATCTCTATTTAGAAAGATTATCTTTACAACCATTTGATGTATGAATAAATCATAAATTACAGATAATGCAATTAAAATCTCAATTGATGTAATTCTAGTTACAGGAGCATAAGTATTAAAATAATCTAAGTTTTTCTTTTGAGTGAACCCTTTCTTTTTAAAGACCCATCTGCAACCAATGGGCTTGGTACCTAGAGGCAAATTAACTACTTGCCACATATGATTATTCATGATTGAGTTGATTTCATCATTAATTGTCTCTCTCCATAAAGGAACATCATAAGAAGTTATAGCCTCATTATATGTTTTAGGGTCCTCTTCCATAAGAAAAACATAGAAGTCATTATCAAAATTGATGGCTTTTCTCATTCTCTTACTTATTTTAAGTTCATTGTTAAAGCTTTTTAGAGGGTCATCATGAACCTTTATATGAGTCAAAGTTTTCTCTAAGTTGACTTTCTTAGAAAAAAAATAGATTATAAAAATTCTGCATTCTTAGCTCCTATTATGTTGTTTTTATCAAACAAACCAATGGTGTTCTCTAATACCAAGAATTTATATGCAGCACTATTCTAGGAATAACTTATAAACATACAATCAATTATCTTAGGTCTCATCATTTTCCTCTTAGGGTCAAGAATCAACACCTTTGTAAGACATCCATATACTTTAAGGTATGAAAGATTATGTGCATAACTTTTTCATAACTCATAGGGTGTACATCCCATTTTTTTATAAGGAATTCTATTTTGTATATGGCAAACAGTCAAAATTGCTTCCCCCCGCAAGTTTATAGGTGTCTCAGAATTTATTAACAAACAATTTATCATGCCTTTTAATGTTCTATTGTTCCTTTCAGCTACCCCATTAGATTCAAGAGAGTATGGTGGTGTAATTTAATGTATAATTTCATTATCTTCACAATAGAAAATGAACAAGTTAGATATATACTCTCCTCCTCTATCAGTTCTTAATCTTTTTATTTTCTTACCAAGTTAATTTTCAACTTTTTATTTATAAATTAAGATTTCTTATAAGACTCATCTTTATTTCTTAATAAATATAATTTAGTATATTTTGAGAAATCATCTATAAAGGTTATGTAAAATCTTTTTCCCTCTCTAGTCATGATATCCTTAAAATCATCTAAGTCACTATGAATCAAACCGAGTAATTCAGTTTCTCTAAGAGTTATTGGTTTGTAACTTTTTTTAGTGGATTTTCCTTCCACACATACATCACATTTATGCATTTCATCTAAGCCTATGTCAGAAAGTAAACCAATGTAGAATAGACATCATATAATCCATTTGATATAGGAAGAATAGTATTATGACATACCTTATTCACTTTATTCCACTTTAAAAATTTCTCATTGTAGTTTTCAGCATTGATATCCGAAGGAGGTTATGTAAGATGATCTGCTATACCTATCACATCCAATATGTCAAAAACATGATCCTACCATCTCTTGAAATATTTGCCATCAAATGATGATATATTTGTAGCTTTAGAGAGTGATTTGGCTACAGCTAACAATGAAGAATCACTTGTAGTATCCATAGAAGTAGTTTTAAGATTGTTGTTGCTATATGGGTTATGTGTACAAATAAAGGATACAACAAGTAATGAATGTTAAGGCGTGTTAGACACTATCCTTAAAATTATTTATACCCCTACAAAGATAATAATCAAGGTGCAATAGGGTTTGAATGGTAGTATAATTTTAGGATTCAATAAAAATTAGAAGTTGCAATGGTGCACACCAAATACAACTTCCTCAAAAAAAAAAGTATAGACTTTGTTGAATCAAAGATGAAGAAGAGTTGTTCGTTATTTCAAATAAAACGTGCCTGCATATTTATAGACATAATGTGTCTTTCTAGAGAGATAAAATACCTCTTCAAAAGGCCACATCCATAAGAAGGGCTAGAATTCTCTTTCAAGAGTCATATTTCCAGCTTTCAGCGCCGCGATGCTCATTTTTAGCATCGAGGTACTCAACGAGACAATTTTCAAAAGTCTCGATTGTAGTGGCTTGGGCACCTTCTTTTGTCTCTTTTATTATATTTCTCTTCTTGGCTCTTTCTCTATACTTTAATGCTTTGATTTACATTGATTTTTTTGAAATACACTCAAAAATACCAACATCAATTAGGAAAGAAACCTAAACTGCAACATTTTTCTACTAACCAGAGTCGGTCATGAGACTTATGACATAAATAAAACATCAATACCTTTCATTCTTTTTGGCTTATTCTTTATCCAAGTAAAAAGAACATAATCTCAACAAAGAAATTAAGATCACTTTACTCTCTTGTCCTTAACCGCGCATAATTTTAACAAAAGAAATGAATCTTACTTTATTTTTATGCAATATCTCTCTCAATTTTCAGCCAACCAATAGGAAACATATAAAAAGAGAGGAAAAGAATAATGACTGACACGGAGCAAAAAATAAAAATAAACTAAAGATTAAAGCATATACAAAGCAGACAATTGAAAGAAAATCTCTTATGTTGCATTAATGATTATAACAACATTAAGAAGCAAAAATTAGAATTAACATTATATTTTGAGTTAATAGCCATGTGAAGAATAAGCTTGATGTTATATACATAAATTTGTTCAAATTCCAAGTTTATTCATACTATTAAGCATGCAATTCATACTTTCATGTCAAATATATGCCCTTTAAAATTTTGAGTAGCACATTATGTGAGATATGTTTCTAAGACTTAATTTTATAGTCTATTAAAGCTGATAAGAAGTAACAAACCCATAGCAGTTACGTGCCTATTATTTATTGCCTTTTAGAAGTACATGCCTAACAAAGCTCCTGTAGCTCATTGGCTAGGCAAGCAACAAGCAAAAATGACCTTAAATAGGTCTTATGAGGTTTGGGTCTAATTGAACTAAGCTCGAGTAGTTAGATACATGACTTAACACTTTTGCAGAAACAAAGAAAGTTATAAATGCATGTAAAAAAATGTTTCCTGTATCCTAACTCTTGCCAAGCCATGTATATTTTAGACATATCAAATTTCATTTATATATACCTTCCTTCGGACATGATAAATATATATGCATGGACATTGTTGTCAACCCATGCATATTTAGATATACCATAGGATGTTAATGACTCGTGCAAGGTGGGGTTATATTTGAGACGACGGCTACATTTAGTGTTTCCTTAGAGATATAAGAAGCTATACTATAGGGTAACGAAGACACAGAGCATGAGCCACAAAAATGGAAACCTTTAAAGATTTTCACATTGGATGACAAAGAGGCGAAACTCATCCAGGACAAATGGATGGTATGGAATAAGAACTACTCTCCAAGGCGTGAGTACTTTGTCAAGTAGAAAGGGTTGTACCGTATTGCAATAAGCTTGAAACATAAGAATGCACTATAGTAATTTGAAGAATGAGGTGCACAAGTTTCAAAGAAGATGCGACGAGGGCATCGTGTGAATTTGGTGGGAAAGGATGTCACACCCTAAGTTTTTTTAAGTATTTTCTCAAACACTTGGTGCATGACAAAATCTCCTAGATGCTATATAGTTCGGTGAAGCGGTTTACAGATCGGAGTTTCTAGAAAACCTGCTGACATGAGTGAAAATCTAGAACAAGCCTGTGACTTATAAGGGGTATACACCCTTATTTGGAAGGAAAATATTCCATAGAATATGAGATGATATCTTAAAATATTCTTTGAAATATTATTCCATCATGTATATACACTGTTAAATCGTTTAGATCATAACCATTGATTGTATAGGGCTAGTAGTAAATAATAGGGACATCCTCAAGTTGTACAAAGACATCTTATCTTGTATCCTGTTTTAATCATTATAGAAAGCTTTTTTCAAACACTTTGTGTGCGTGTCTCTCATCTCTTCTTTGTGTGGTGTTTTCTAAACTGCTTAGTGCATAATGTGTCTAAGGCTGCATAGTTCTCAAAAAGATATGTGACACTAAGTTAGACTAGAAATACATAACACAAGAAAATATAAACACAACTACACAATGCATTTATACAACTATACAAGCCTAATACATCAAAAGCCAGAAGCTCTCATCCACAAGGAATGCATTTATCTCTTCATTTCAAGCATTTCCCAATAACACCAGAATCTAAAAAAGCAAGGGTTAGCTATTGGCAGGTTGACAATTATCAACAAAAGGTTTTATACTTGACTATGCATATGCTAAGAAATTCAAAAATTTTAATTTATCTACTATCATCAAGTAAGAGAATAACAATAATTTAACTCATTAACAAAGACCATACATCAAATATGTATCAAATAAATATAAATTTTGAGTTAATGACTATAACAACATCAAGAAGCAAAAATCACAATAAACATTATATCTTGAGTTAATAGCATGTGAAGAATAGGTTTGATGGTAGATATATAAATTTTAATTTGTTCAACTTACAAGTTCATTTATATTAGCAAGCATGTAATGGTTACTCTCATGTCAAATATATGCCCCTTAATATTTTGAGTAGCACATCACGTGAGATAAGTTTCTAAGACTTGATTTTATAGTCTATTAAAGCTCATAAGAAGTAATAAACTAACAGTAGTTACATGCCTATTATTTATTGTTTTGCTTATTATGATTTAGAACACATGAATATATAAAATTGTTGCACACACGTATATCACTTTCAGAAGTACAGGCTTAACAAAGCTCAAGTAACTCATTGGCTAGGCAAGCAACAGGCAAAAATGACCTTAAGTAGGTTTTATGAGGTTTGGGTCTTATTGAACTGAGCTCGAGCAGCTAGATTCACGGCTCAGCTCTTCTGCACAAACACAGAGAGGTGATAAATGCATGTAAAAAAATATTTCCTATATCCCGACTGTTGCCAAGCCATGTATATTTTAAACATATTAGACTGCATTTGTATTTACCTTCCTTTGGATCTTGTAAATATATATGCATGGACATTGTTGCCAAGCATATGCATATTAAGATATGTCAGCATTCATTTATCTCCACCTCCTTCAGGTCTTGTAAAAGTTTTTATATACTATCTACTTAAATTGCCAATTTTCTACCAGATAAATAGCCTGACATGCTCGGTAAACTTGTTTTTGCCCATTTCTATAGCAAATACCCAGTAGGTCAGGAACATGTAAGGTCAACTCCAGTCAGTTCAAATCCTAATCCCCATATTACCTATTTGGTAAAGGCACCAGCAACATACAGTCTTCTGGCCAATAATCTCGGGAAAAATAACAACTAAAATTTTAAATTTAGTTAGTTTCAAATAACATATACTATTATAGGTGACTGTAGATTGCTTAAGTCCTCGCTCAACCATCAGTGCAAAAGAGATTTTAAGCCTTTTGTATCTCCCAGCTTTCTTATACATATATAAATCATCACGTCGAACATTTTCTGGTCTAGTTTCAAAGGCATCCAAAAGGGTCATAAAACTTTTTCAGCTTCCTTCAACTTGTTGGCCTGCAATTTCCCCAACTTTGCACAGTAAACAATTAGCTTAATGGCATTAATTATAGAATGAGTAATACATAAGAATAAACATTGAAGTAAGTCCGAGATTAGTTCTTATGTTTTCCTTTATTTGCCCTTCTTCCATATCCCTTATTTAAATATTTGTTTATTTCTATGGACATTCTATTTGTAGTGGACACCTAAGACAAGACCTCATTTAAATTATTAGATGCCATCAACCAAATTACTTCATTTGTACAATCTAAGGGGCTCAGCATAATTTTTTAGCTTTTATTTGGTTTCTTACCAATTATATTATCTTATTCAGCATTACACATCCCGCTTATCAAATGATTTTGAATAAAACAATTGAAAACAAAGACTTAGATAGAGTTGATTACCTTAACAAATAATTTAAATATTATTTGATATGTTAAAGCAGAAGGTTCAGGGCTTAAAGATTGCATTCTTCGAGACATAGGAAACATGGCCTCAGAATTGTTGTATCAGGCTCCTCTTCCATATGCTTCCATAAAAGCAGTACATGTTGAACGAATTCAAAACAGTCAACTATTATAGACTTTTAATTACTAATAGATTTGTTAGTTTCTAATATTTGTCTATATTTTGAATTTGACTTGTTAGCTTCTTATTTTTGTATATATTTAAAAATTTCATATCTTATACTTCTGCCTATATATATTACACAAAGTAAATAAAGAAAATATAATTTCACATAATATATATATTTATCATAGTTTCGTTTTATTATAATATCGGAGCAGTAAATAGATTATATATATATATAATTTGTTTTAGCCTTCTTTTTTCTCCTTTATTTCTTCATCATGTCGAGAAAATTTTGGCACCAACATCATGTCATCTTCAACTACAATCAAAAGAGACTTTTATGCCATTCATCACTCATAGTCCATCTATTCTTGTTACTCCACTATTCTCAAAAGAAAATTACAGATCGTGAAGTCGTACAATATGTAAGAGTATAAACATACAACAGAATATGTAAGATTGTACAAACTAAGCAATAAAGTAGATAATATAATTAGTTAGCTAAAACTAACAATCTAATTATGAGAATTAAGTAATGCAGTAGAAAAAAAAAATGTAAAAATATATCATACTAAGATACTAAATTGTGTGGTTCAGCAATGTGTTTACGTTTATGGTGGATCAAGAATTTGAGCATTTCTTATTGATGTTTGATTATAAGAGAATTGATTTTAGAAGATCAAGGAATGATATAAATTTAATTTGGAACTCTAGAGTTTGTTATACAATGTTTAAGAGTGTGTATTTCAAACTTCCTTTCACCATAGGCATAAAAATGGGGTATATATATAAAGCCTAGAACGCCACAGCGTTATAGAGGAGAACGTTGGGGCATTCTCCTATAAGTGGTCAGTGTCATGGCGCTACGAGTCTAAGCACGATGATGGAGAGCCAGCGCTGCGGCATTGGCAGAAATCCTTGGGCCCTATGGCGTCCAGACCTGGGGAAAACATCCTATGTTTCTTCGGATCTTCTAGCACTATTCCATTACTTTCTGACCACTTCCATGCTTATTTTTGGCTCTAACTTGATTTCAACTTGTGCCCGAATTTGTCCTGAACATTACAATCATAATACAGGTGATTTTGGATCATAAATTCCACACAATGACAATGGTTCTTCTTGCTAAAAGCAAATTTAGTTTTGTTGATAGGTCACTTCCATATCTAAAGGAGAAAGATGACATTCCCAAATGGGAACGATATAATATTTTGGTTGGAAGTTAGACTTTAAATTCTGTCACTCCTGAGATGGTCCGAGTATCCTATATACTAAAATTGCAGCACAAATTTGAAGGGTCATTTTTCTCAATTAAATGCTTTTAAAATCTATCAACTGAAACAATCAATTTATGCTCTTAAATAGAAAGGTGTGTTTATTTCATTATATTTCACAAAACTCAAATCTTTATGGGATGAACTGAATTCCATTGTCCCTATCATTCTGTGTATTTGTAGTAATGCTAAAAGCATCATAGATCAACAACGTCAAAATAGTGCCATGGAGTTTCTTCAAGGACTCTATGATCATTTTTCAACTATCTCAACCAAATCTTCTAGATGGAGTCATTTCCTTCAATTCAACATATCTATAATTTAATGCATCAAGAAGATAAACAATAAGAGGTTCACATTCGAACAATTCATATCATCGATTCGGCAGTGCTTCAAGCATCTAAATCCCAGTCTTGGTTTTTCGGAAAGTGCCAACATCTTTTTTTGTGACCACTATAGTAAGCATAATCATATGATTACTACGTACTGCCAACTACATGGCTTCCCAAATAAATAAGTGAAAACACCAGGGCCACCATCACCCACTTCTGTTAATATTCCTAGTCAATTGACATCTGAACAATATAACAAGCTTCTTGCACTTCTGGCCAAAGAAGAATTTGGCAGATCACTAGCCCATTTGGCAGGGTGTAGTAACCAGTATCTACAACCGGTAATAATAAATATTTATATATGTATAAATATACGTATTTTATTTGTATGTGGGGGATATTTGATTTATATATTGTTATTAGTAGTGTTTGTATAGGTTAAGGTCATACTATTAACATTGGGTTTAATTGCAAGACTTTAGATTTATTTTAGGGACCAAATTGTTATACTTTGAAAGTTTTGGGGGCAAATTCGTAAATATCAAAAATTAGCCTCTTAGTATAAAAATACACTTTTAAACCCTAATTTACCATTTTTAGGTCGAGCTACCCATTTTAAGAGAGAGAAGAGAGAAATAGAGGAGAGAGAAAGAGGAGAAGAAGAAGAAAAAGAAGAAGAAATTGGAATTTTGAATTTCAAGAGGTATATCATACGTATTTCTCAATTTATTGGTATTAATTAAGTTAATTCCTTTAAGTTTTGATTTCTGAAAATATGTATAATTGAGGATTTTTTGTGTATTTCGTAAGATCATATGAGAATTGATGATGATCTATAAGATAGTTTGATAAATCATGATGAATTATGAAATTTCTGCTGGATAACCTCTTGATCTAGGAATTTTATAAATTGTTGTGATTCGATTCTGGTTTTGAATTTTGAGTATCTGAAATTAGACATGTTAAGGATCATCTAAGACTTTGAATCGATTGAAAATTCTCGAAATTGAATTTATAGTAAATTTACCAAAATGACCCTGAAATTCTGGAAATTTCCTGTGTAAACAGTATAGTACAGTGAAAAATAATTTTTGTCCTACTGAATGATCTTCAAAAATTATAAATTTGTGGAATATGATAATTTTATATGTCTAATATGATATACTCAGAATTGAGAATTTAGATCAATGTGGTTGAAGTGTTATGAATTTCTAAAGTGTATCAGCTCATTGCAATATTTGATTAACAGATTTTTAAAGTTATAGAATAAAATAGTTTTAAAATACTTTTGGCAGTGATTTAGAAGTAAAATATTTATCATGGACTGAGATATGTGTTAAGAGTAATTATGTGATAGTTTTATAATTTTTGAGTTAGTATATGATTTTATAAAATTGGGAGATTGAATACTGTTCAGTAAGTATCTTGATCCTGTCAGGTTTGTAGTTTGGATTCGATGGTGTGTATGGAATGGATTGTGTAGGAAATTTGATATAATATTCATATATAAGAAGGATATATGAGTCAAGAATAGTATATTCTGATTTTGGAGTAATTGGGCATCATTTGATGTATTAGAAATTTTTGTTAAGTGTAAGTGGTCAGAATGACAGGTTTTGAGAAACCAAATATTTAGACCAATTTGATGTGATAAATGCATTGTGTATAATTTTGTAAGCTATTTAAAGTATTTTGTGTGAATTGTGAGGCTTATGAAAGGATTAATCTCCATTGATAGGTTAAGGAGATTTAAGCTTTGTAGCTGAAAGTGTTAAGAGGTAAGTATACTAGACTTACTACTGGAATCACAATAAACATAATAATTGTTTTGTATGATTTTGTAAATGGGGTTAAGAATATGTTTATGATATGTCAAAGTATATTTTGATATAAAATGTGAATATATGTTTATGAATGTGAGCATTGACATTGAGCATGGACATACATGTGTTTTTGAAAGTGAGCTTTCCAAAATAAGATGCGTTTAACAAAGAAAGCTTTTGAAGTGTAATATGTCCATGAGAAATATTTTGTGATTTGAGGGTACTTGAACTCACTGTTAACTTAGTAGGCATTTTATGTGATTTGTGGAGCCTTTATGTGTGGCCTTTCCTTCGGGATTGGTATATGTTATGTGTTCCGTATGTAGGGAGGATCCTATTGGTACCTAAAGGAAGTGTGAGTCATCACATTCGTGTGGTGGCGTATTGGTACATGTGAGAGGACTCACCGATGATCAGGGTGAGGGTTTGGCTTTTACCTTCGGGCATAAGCGTTATATAGGTGTGATTTAAAGACCTCACTTGTACTATTCCTCTCATACGGTATGTCACATACGAGTGACATTTGGCTCATTATGTGATATGTGATATGTAAGTCCTACTAAGTAGTAGTCGAGTAATGGTATTCCTATTATGTGTTTTGAAAGAATGTGTAAGCGCTTACATGATATGTGATTTGATAAGATTATGATTTTGATTGATCACAGCATATCATACATATGCATTGTGTACATATATGTATTTGTATTTGATATATGAAAAACTAGTATGCTTACTGAGTTTTATACTCATTATAGTTTATGGTGATTTCAGGTAAATAAGGTACATGTGTGCTTAGCGGATTTGGCAAGGCTTCTGCTGTTCCTTGGGTTCCCTAAGTTGTTAGGTTGCTAAGTGTTTCATTTAGGGACACGTGGGATAAGATATTTGATTTGTCCCTAGTGAATAAATACTTATGTATTATTTTATTGTGTGTGGTTGGATTTAGTTTAAGTTTCACCAAGTGTAGTAATGGATTGATTTTAAGTAAGAATTTGCAATGAATATATTCTGGGCTTCTGGTAATAAAGTTGCTACTGGTGACGTAGTAGAGTGTTAATCTCTGAGAAAACTCTGCGTATCTCCGGTTTACTAATTGTCCCAGTCATAATTCAATTACTATAATTCTGAAAGAAATTAAAATGAATGTTTAAGTATTATTGAATGAATGTAAGTGATGTCGTGTGTCAGATCTTTTGGGTCTGGGGCGTGATACAGGGGATACTCAAGGTGAGATTGATCAACTAGACAACAACTTAATCTAACTTAGTTTAACCCTTAAACCAAAAGCTATTGTCCTCTTCTTAATCAACTCTTAATCAAACACAAGAGCTCAATTTGCATAATAACCTTAGCCTTTTTTGAAAGAAATAGAGAAGATAAAGATGGATTTTTTTGTTTTCTTTTGATTCTAACACTTAGAAGGAAAAAATAAAACAAAGCTTCTCTTTCTCTCCTTAAGCTTGGTTAGCCACCACCAAATGTATTAACCCTTTTTAATTTTTGTTTCATTTTATTTATATGCAAAAATAATCAATTTCATTTTAATTTCATTTAATTTAGATATTTTAATCTAACTAAGGTTAATAATTAACATTAGTTAAGTTAATGTTAACTCAACACTTAAGTTAACAAATATGTCATTAACCTAATCCTAGTTAACTAACTTAACTTAAGTTAGGTTAACTTTAACTTAACCATTAAGTAAAGTTAGATATTTACTTTAACCCAATCATAGTTAACAATTAACTATAGTTTAGTCAATTAAATATCTTAATTTAACTTAACTCTTTGGTTAACCATTAACCAAAATTAAGTTAACTATTAACTCTAGTTAAGTTTATAATTTGTTTAACAATTAAATAAATTATATTTTAATTATTTAACAATTAAGTAATTAACAAAGTAAAATTTCTCTTAAGCCCTGAATTAACCCAAAGTGGGTTCCACTATACTTACACTTAAGTTAACTAAACTAAAAATTTACTATGCACCACGTGTCACCATTTAATTGATCAACAATAATTTTTATCTAATTAATTATACTTAACACTTAAGTATTGACACACATTCATCTTGAGGGTTCGTGAAACAAATACTCAATTTCGTTGGACTTTACCAGATTGAACTATTCAATCTGGTACGTTGCCCCAGTGTACAACGAGTACACTTTATATTACGAGACTCCCTAGATCTATCCCTGATTTTTCAGATGGAACTGTTCCATGAGCCCATGATCGATGCTCCATGCACAAGTTATGGACATTATAAATCAACACGTTATACCACACAAGTTGAGGTTAAAATGTATACGTATAATCCTTCCGTCATTTACATCCTAGATGAGCGGGGATATAGATTAGTATCGTCAAATTCTCATATACTCATCCAATCGTATCTCTAGATTCGTGTCTCGATGAACAGTATAAAAAAAAACTTTTGTTATATTGTTTAACCCTGTGAGAAACTCATTTCCTAAGTTTATTGCTCACAGCTGTAAGATTTTCTGAGACACAATGTCGAAGCATTAGATATATAACCCACTTATGTGAGCTGACGAATCCCATATCTACGCACACCAGACTCCATGATCATCGGACTCCATGATCATCGGACTACATGTAGCGATCAGACTATACAAGGTCTCTGACATCTGTGGAACTAAAGTGCGGTGGATCACCCACAAGTCCACTGCACTCAAGTCAAAGGACCACATATACTACTCAACTCAAGAGGACCTATCATTGATGGTTTTATAGGATATCTATTGGGGTCTTCATGAGTCTGTTCAGTATTTAGTTTCGTATGCTTATACAAGCTCTAAGCTCATGGTTAGCTAAGAACAATTGTTTGTACCATACAGAGAGAGACATACACTGATCTATATAAAAGAGATTCACTGATAGACTTCTATTGGTGAAAATAAATTAGGAATACAGTGTTTGAGAACACATTTATATGATGATATTTTCTAGCTCTTATTGCAACTTCTTACAACTACGTCATTACTAGTGTGCCTTTAGGTCTTTATCCCATTATAGATAAGGTTTTAACTTCTTAGATCTCTCTGACTTTTATAACTTATTAACTCTTAACAGTACTAACTGTTAGCATTTATAACCCTCAGCTTTGTTAACCCTTAGTACTGGGCTAAACTCTTTTAAACCGGATCTGAACCCTTTTTGATCTTATAGTGTCCGTAATGTGACAAGCATCATTACTATTTAATAAAAAGCATTAACGATTTAACAAAATACGCATTGTATAAATATTATCAAATAAGTATTCATACAAACGGGGATGACACGTAATCACATACCCTAACAAACTCTCACTTGCTCTAGTGCCATTCATACTGGTGTTTAATACCCATAGACTTCACGTGTTTCTCAAACAGTTTTAGAGTTAAGGTTTTAGTCAGTGGGTCTGCTACATTATTTATAAAACATACCCTACAAATTATTACATCTCCCTTAGCTAAGATCTCTTTAAATATATGATATTTTCTCTCCACATGTTTAGATCTCTGGTGCGCTCTTGGCTTTTTTGCTTGTGTTATAGCTCTATTATTGTCGTAGAATAATGAGATAAGATCCATTGAACTTGGAACTATTCTGAGTTAAGCAACAAATTTGCATATCCATACTACTTTTTTCGTTGCCTCTGAGGCGGTAATGTATTCCGCTTCTATTGTGGAATCAGTTGTGGACCCCTACTTGGTGCTCTTCTAATTCACTATAGCACCGTTGAGAATAAACATATACCCGGATGTAGACTTGCTATCATCAAGATCAAACTGAAAGTCTGAGTCTGTGTATCCTCTAACCTGTAAGTCACTATCTCTATAAATGAGAAACTTGTCCTTTGTACCCTTAAGGTATTTCAGGACATGTTTGACTGTCATCCAATGACTGTTACCTAGATTAGACTGGTACCGACTAATAACACTTACAGCCATACTGATATCAGGTCTCGTGTACATCATAGCATATATCAAGCTTTCACTAATGCATATGGTATATTAGATATTCTAACTCTTTCATCTTCCGTCTAATGAGACATTCTCTTTAAAAGATGAACATTGTGTCTGAAAGGTACACTAGCTGTCTTACAATTAGTGAAATTATACCTTTTTAAGACACTATCAATGTACGATGATTATGAGAGTCTTATTAACTTCCTAATTCTATCTCTATAAAACCATATACCCAGTATATAGGAAGCTTCTTCTAAATCCTTCATAAAGAAGTTCTTACTCAGATAGCTCTTCACTGATTGTAACATACCAATACCATTCCCAATGATAAGTATATCATCAATTTAGAGAACTAAGAAAACTATCATGCTCCTATTGACCTTTCTGTATACACAAGTTTTCTCTTCATTTTTGATGAAACTAGACCCTCTGATAACCTCATCAAAATGAAGATTCCAGCTTCGGGAGGCCTACTTAAGTCTATAAATGGACTTCTTCAGTCTGCATACTAGATGAACTATTTGGTTAAATACAAAAACTTTAAGCTATTCTATGTATGTCTCTTCCTTGAGATATCCATTTAGGAACGTTGTCTTTACATTCATCTATCAGATTTCAAAGTCATAATATGCAGCAATAGCCAATAAAATTCTAATTGACTTTAACATCGTTACTTGTGCAAAGGTTTTCCATAATCAATCCCAGACTGATGAGCATAACCTTTGGCAACCAGTAAGGCTTTAAAGGTTTTTACCTCTTTATGTTGCCCATGCTTCATTTTGTAAATCTATTTATAACCGATAGGAATTATTCCTTCGAAAAACTCAACTAAGTCCCAAAATTAATTGTGATGTATCGAGTCAATTTCAGATTTCATGGCATCTTGCCATTTTTTCAAGTCAGTGTTCAACATTGCCTCTCTATTAATCAAAGGATCATTTCTTTTAAGTAAGAAAAATTCAAGGGCATCTTCAGATATCTAACCATACTTGACAAATGGTCTAGACATCTTTTTTGACCTACGTGGAGGGTGTGTTAAATGTGTTTTGCTCGATTGAGTCTGATGTTCCATCTCTGGTTCATTTTGATTCTGATTGACTTTATTAAGTTTAACATTTTTACAATTACCATGATCCATGAGAAACTTATTCTCTAGAAAAATGGCATAACGAGAAACGAACATGTTTTGCTCATCTAGATCGTAAAATTAGTATCCTATGGAGTTCTTAGGATACTTAAGAAACTGGTACTTGTACCATTTTGGTGCAAGTTTATCCTATTGCACAACTCTTATATAAGCAGGACAGCCCCAAATCTTAAAGTACTTAAGACTTGATTTTCTCATTTTCTGCATCTTATGTGGAGTGGTTGGAATAGCTTTGGATGAAACTATATTCAATATGTGAGCAGTAGTTTTCAGAGCATAACCCTACAGGTATTCAGGGAGATTGATAAAACTCATCATCGATCAAACCATATCCAATAAAGTCTGATTCCTCTTCTTTAATACACCGTTGTGTTATGGAGTATCTAGAGGACTATATTAAGTAAGAAACTTATTCTCCTTTAAATAATCGATTAATTCACTGCTCATGTACTCACTGCCTCGATCTGATCGAAGGCACTTGATGTATATGTCGATTTGTTTCTCAACTTCAAGTCAGAACTCTTTAAACTTTTTAAAGGTTTCTGACTTGTGTTTCATGAGAAACACATACCCATGATATGACAAATCATCGATAAAAGAGTACGAAGTATCTAAAACCACCTATTGCAGCGTAATTTATTGGACCGGATATATCACTATATACCAATTCCAATAAATCAGAGGTACAGTGTCTAAGGCATAAATGGAGATTTTGTCATTTTTGCTTAAATATAAGATTCACAAACTTGATAAAGTTCTATGGTCAGATTAGATATTCGACCATCTTTAACCAGACGGGATAGGCATTTCACACCTATGTGTTCTAATCTTATATGCCACAATTTGTTTCATTAAAAGTTTTCAAACTACTACTAGTACTAGCTTGCACATTCGTTACATTTTCAATTGTATTCAATATATAATGTTTATTCACTGAATAACATTCAACTAATATTACATCATTCGCATCATATAAATATAAAGGATAATTTTGAATATATATATGGTACCTTTCACTGCAAGACAGGAAGGAAAATAATCTGTTTAATGATGTTAGGTATAAAATAACAATTATTTAATACAATAGTTATATTACATGGAAGAAGTAAATAAAAAAAAAATTACCTCGACTTGTAGGAAATCTTCATTTCTGATTCGAAGAAATACTTCTCTCGACTGAAATGATCTAACTTCTCTCAAACCCTACAACACATTGTAAATATGAGAAGGAGATGCAATATCTAATACCTAGCCTGAACTAGCATTAGATGCAATAGAAATGTCAATGATTGGAAAGCAAATAGCTGAGGGAGTTATCTTCAAAGAGACAAGGTATTTAGAGTAGTTACATTTCTAATGCTTATTATCGCTGCAAAAGAAACACTTTTCTTTTGCCTTGTCCTTCTTATCTTAAGGCTTGGATATCTATCACTTCTGAGGACCCATTCGGGGTGTCAACTTCTCCATAATTTTCTTTTTCCCGTTGAACTTCCTAGAAGCACTCAGAGCAAAAGAAGAAGCACTCTGAAGCAAGAGGGAAAAGTCTCATTTACTCATGTCCTCATGTGTTGTCTTCAGCATATTATGAAGATCAGCATAGGTAAGGGCCAGTCCCTGCATATTGAAGTTTATGATGAACTGTGCATATGACCTCGGCAGTGACTGAAGAATTAAGCTATTTCCTAGGTTAATATTCAGAGAAATGTCTATTATCTCCAGTCTCTCGATGAATCCAATCATCTTGAGCACGTGGAGACCCACTAGACTGCCATTCATGAGCCTATTCTAAAAATGAGCTTTGACGAACCTATAAATCTCGACTTGAGGTTGATCACCAAAGAGCTTTTTCAAATGGAGCATAATACTGCTAGCACCGTCTATAAAGACATGGACATGCTCCCACTGCAGGTCAGTAGACATCAAGGCAAAGATGTATGTTTTAACCTTTAAATCATCATCTAACTATTTCTGATACGTCACCTTTTTCTCTGGGGTGGCTATATCAGAAACACTTCTAGGTAGTTTCTGATCAGTAATGTATCCGAGCTTCTCTAAATCTAGAACGATTTATAGATTCATAAGCCAATATGAATAACTTTTTGCACCCTTAAGTTGGTGTACATCAAGTATGCGCACCAAAGGGTTGACGAATGCCATTATATCTTTACAAAAGAAAATAAACAGGAGATGTCAGTGGACATAAAATTATTAAATCACTAATAAAATATTTTAAATTATGGATATAACAATTATATAATTTTTAATATAAAACGCTTTCTCACTGCTTTATATAATCCCTTTAATCTCTCAAATGGGATAATAATAGTCTAAACTCTTTTAAACTATATGTGAGAAGTGGACCCCATTAACATTTTACTCAAGCCGCGCACTATAGCGATCTAGGCCTTTGTAAACCCAAAAAGTAGACAACTATTATCTACTGCATCTCATGCAACTCTTAACCCTGATCCTAAATACGCCTTATCTGTACACTGCAGCGATCTATGATAAGTGTATTCTAAATTAGCTTGTTAATTAAAAAATATATGTTATCGATATTACTCGCACATTGTAGTGATCTAGGGCAACATCTTCTCATATATTTACCTCATCTCATATTTAATCGATATAAACTGAATCACATCGTCCAAATCTCTTACACAATAGCGATCTTAGAAAAAGATCGATTTAACACTATATTGATAAGACGGACCATTTAAAATATTATCACATAATGTAATAAAATTTAATCTGATTAAAAGAGATTATAATACAATGGCTCCCATCTCATGAGAAGGTGATTTCTCAACCAGTCATGTATTTGTGTAAACACAACTAATCTCCACTAGTAGGGCTCTAATTGTGGTTACCAACATAAAAAAAAATGATCCTAGTTTATAATATAGACTAATAACTCTTATCACTGTATCTTATAAACCCTACATATATATTTAATTTTTAAACATTTTTTTATAAAAAAATTGAGTGAACAGCGTCAGCGCTGTAGCACTGAGGAAAGTTCCCCCAGCGTTGCAGAGCCAACCTTTCAACCGCATTGGACATGAACGCTACAACGTTCTAGCAACTCATTAGATCCAATCTTGTATTTCAACACTTGAAATGCACAATTTGAGCCCCAAAATTAATCCAAAACATATATTTAACACTAAAATACACCAAAATGAACACAAAAAACTGCTCTGATACAATTAAAAGTGTCGATTATTCTATAATATATACATGTGATATTGTGTTCATAATTAATACATATGTATCACATACATACATACATACATACATATACGCATCAAATACATAGCAGAAGCAATTAAAGCATATTATATGAACACATTTAAATTACATTTTTAATCAAATTAAAACAGAAACGAAAAATTCACCTTTATAAGCCTTTGAACTAATTAACCAAGAATCTGCTCGAAATGCAACCCGTAGGCAATTTTAGTGATTAATGGGGTGAGATTGATCAACTAGATAGCAACTTAACCCAACTTGATTTAACCCTTAAATCAAAAGCTATTGTCATTTCATTGATCAACTCTTAATCAAACATAAAAGCTAAATTTACTTAATGACCTTAGCCATTTTGAAAAAAATAGAGAAGATGAAAATGGATTTTTGTTTCCTTTTAATTCTAACATTTAAAAGCAAAAAACAAAAATAAAGCTTCTTTTTTTCTCCTTAAGCTTGGCCGGCCACCACCAAATGTATTAACCCCTTTTAATTTGTGTTTCATTTTACTTATATGTCAAAATAATTAATTTCCATATTATTTTATTTAATATAGATATTTTAATCTAACTAAGGTTAATAATTAATATTAGTTAGGTTAATGTTAACTCAACACTTAAGTTAAAAAATATCTAACTAACCTAATCCTAAGTTAACTAACTTAGCCTAGGTTAGGTTAACTTTAACTTAACTATTAAGTAAAGTTAGATATTTGCCTTAACCAAACCATGGCTAATAATTAACTATAGTTTACTCAATTAAATATCTTAATTTAACTTAACTCTTTGGTTAACCATTAACTAAAGTTAGGTTAACTATTAACCCTAGTTAAGTTTATAATTTGTTTAACAATTAAATAATTAACAAAGTGAAATTTCCCTTAAGCCCTCAATTAAGCCAAAGTGGGTTCTACCATACTTACACTTGAGTTAACTAAATCAAAAACTGACTATGCATCACATATTACCAGTTAATTGATCAACAACTATTGTTTTTTAATTAATTATACTTAACATTTAAGTATTGACACACATACTTCCCGAAAGTTATTGAAACAAATATTCGGTTTTATTAGATTTTATTGGATTGAACTATTTAATCCAATACGCTACCCCAGTGCACAACGAGTACACTTCATATTGTGTGACTCCCTAGGTCTACCCCTAATTCGTTAGATGGAACTGTTCCATGAGTCCATGATCGATGCCCCACGCACACGTCATGGATATTACAAATCAACGCATTAGACCATACAAGTTGAGGTCATAACGTATATGTATAATCATTTCGTCATTTACACCCTAGATGAGTGGGGATATAGATCAGCATTGTCAAATCCCTATGTGGTCATCCAATCTTGTCTACAGATTCATATTTCGATGAACAATATAAATAAATACTTTTGTTATATTATTCAACCCTGTGGGAAACTCCTTTCCTGGGTTGAGTGATCATGGTTGTAAGATTTTCTGAGACACAATCTCAAAGCATCGGATATACATCCCACTTATGTGAGCTGACGGATCTCACTTCTTCATACACCAGACTCTATGAGCATCGGACCACATGCAGTTACACATAACGGTCAGGCCATACAATGTCTTTGAAATCCATAGAACCAAAGTTTAGTAGATCACCCACAAGTCTACCGTGGAGCTCAAGTCAATGGACTACATATACTACTCAACACAAGAGGACCTACAATTAACAGTTTCATAAGATATCTATTGAGGTCCTCATGAGTCTGTTCAGTATATAGTTTCGTATGCCTATACGAGTTCTAAGCTTATGGTCAGTTAAGAACAATCGTCTGTACCATACAGATAGAGACATACAATGATCTATATGAAAGAGATTCACTGATAGACATATATTGGTAAAAACACATTAGGAACACACTGTTTGAAAACACACTTGCATAATGACATTTTTCAGCTCCTATTACAACTTTTTGTAACTATGTCATTAGTAGTGTGCCCTTAGGTTTTTGTCCCATTATAGACATGGTTCTAACTCTTTAAATCTCACTGACTCTTATAACCTACAAATTTAGACTGGTGCTAACTGTTAGCATTTATAACCTTTAGCTTTGCTAACTCTTAGCACCAGTCTAAATTTCTTTAGACCAGATCTGAACCCTTTCAGATCATGCAGTGTCTGTAACGTGACAAGCATCATTACTGACACGTCCAGAATATAGGAGATTATTCCCAAGTACAGGATTGTCGAAGTAATAAATAACCCGATGAGAACGGGGTCGATCCACAGGGAAGTAGAATTAAAATTATAAATTATAAACACTTTTAAGATAATTAATGCAGCATAAGATGTTTGCAAATATTAATTCAATTAACCAATTCAAATAAAAAGCTAAGGTTAAGGGGATCCACTCTTGGCATAAGAAGTAAGAATATATTTAATTTTTTTTATAACTAAATTGGAATCCTCACACAAAGGAGGTTCCAACCGAAAAATATAACAATTAAAGTTCATTATCATTTATATATTGATTAGTATTTATTTCTATCAATTATTATACACCAAATCTTATAAATGGGTTCACGTATTTATTATGCCAATATTTATATTTGTTTACAATAAATCAAGACTCCCACTTTACAAGAAAGGTTATATACACCAAATCTTGTAAATGGTTTCAAGAATTTATTGTGCCAAGTATAAGGTTTGTCAATAATAAATCAAGAATCACCACTTTAGAAGAAAGGGTATTAATTCTACAAATAAAATAAATACATCATATATAAACTTGCATAACTTAAGAATGAAGCATTAAATTCATGAATAAATATTAAACATATCTTATTACCTTACCAAGAGCTTCACCCTTTCACCTCAGCTTAAAGAAAATTATTTGGACATAATAAAACTAAAGAAAAAGAAAAGGAATAGAAGAAGAAATAACATGATTTAACAGTAAACAAGAGAAATAATATTACAAAGAAATGGATACAAAGGACAAGTATTTTGAACTAAATTCTAACTTTCTAATTACATCATTTAAGCATAAACAAGCCACCTATTTATAAAAAAACATGGATAAATCGAGACAAATTTGGAGGGAACCACTTGGTTGATGAAAGTCAAGAATGGTGGCAAAATAATTTGCATTGATTATTATTATGGCACCCACTTGATTATCCAATTTGAAATTAATGTTATCCAAATTAGCTGTCACTCAAAACATCAAAGTTGTAGATAAGTCTCTTATCTTTCCAAATTGAGTGATCTCATACATATTAGATACGTATTTCTATAGTTATGGGCCAAATACCGATGACTGTTCAAACTAGGCCTGTACTGCAGATCAGTTCTATTCTAGGCCCTTTTCACTCTCTAAATACTCGAATTTCAAATACTTTGTGAAATACAATATGTTAGCTCATTAAGTCAGCTCTTCATAAGAGTAAGAATTACCTCAATTGGATCTTTAGGTAGAAAGTTATGCCCAGTTTACCAAACCTACCACAAAATAGTTAAAAGATAATTAGGTACAATATTGTAAACATACTTAAGTTATCAAAATTAAATACACTAGTAAAACAAAACAATCATGTAAAACTCTTATTAAATGTGTAATTTCAAGTGTTCATCACACCCCTCAACTGGCTTATTGCTAGTCCCTAGTAATTCGAGCATAAATAAAATTTGAACACTACCTAAGTATTTCAAACAAAACGTCAATTCAAGATCACAATCGCTATAAAGGTTATTTCAATCATAACTTCCAAAAATTTTGTGTGTGTGTGTGAATTAAGCCAAAGCCTTCTTACCACAAACTATAACATATATAGCCTTAAAAAAATTTTCCAAGTAAAAGCTTCAATTCCATATCCTCACAGGTGAATAACTTGTTTAATGGCTTAAGATTTCACTCATAGAGTTGGAAAACAGATAATCGCTCAAGAAAAAGTTACATTTAGGGACGGACAGACAAACTAACATTGATCCAAAGATAGGAAAATCAAATGTTTAGAGTCAAACCATTATTGCCACATGCTAGCTTCAAGACTTTTAATTATTTAATGCTAATCTTATGAATATAGAGTCTGGTGATAAGATTGCTTCCTCATGACTTTAGTCTTTTAAAATTGAATGAAGACTTTATTGAACTGAATTGACTTCTTTTCTTTTTTTCTTTTTTTTTATACTCTTTTTTTTCTTTTTTTTTATACTCTTTTTTTAAAATAATATATATATATATATTGTTTTTTGTTTAGAGACATAAAGAATCATTATAAAATAAGAGCAATTTATCACCATAATACTTTTCTCTTCTTTTTTTTTTCGTCAACTAAGCAACCAAATTATTCCTTGTCCCAAATAATGTCATTCCAAACAGAAATTAACCATTTCAAAAGATCAATGAAAGTTCATAAGCTGTTATCTCAAACCTCTCCACTCACTCACAAAAGATTGTGAGTTTAAAAAATAATATGTATACTTAAACATGAAAATTCTCTTGACTATATATATTGAATCATCCATCTTATCACAAGGCTTAATATTGTTCTCAAGAAATAATTTCAGAAGTTATTCTTTAATAACCTAGATAGAAAAAATAATTTAAACTAAATAATTTTGAGATCATACATCGATAGCAAAGCAAATTTATTTACACAAGAGTTACCAAAAACTTAAGCAACAAACAATTATACATAAAATGCATTAAACATAAACCAATTAGAATGTGTTTCATAAGTTTATAATGTACTCTTTACTCTGCCATTCTAGAACTAGAATGCGTCTCAAGAATACATAAATGAACATTTTACTCACGCCATTCATGATAATAATTTTTTTTTAAGTAAACAAAGTGATAACAATAATATCAACTATCCTCCTCCCCAACCAGATTGAGACATTGTCCTCAATGTCAAAATATAGAAAGAGTAAATTATAGAAGATATCACCTGAAACATCTTTTATTGAAAATTAAACCTGCAACAAAATAAAACAAGCCACACAAAATGCTTAAAAATAAATTGAAGTAGATAGGCTACAGATGAAGCGTCAAATCTATCTTGCGTTTCTTTTCACTGTTATCAGTATACCAATCTATCTGACTCACTGTTGGATCAGATAGAGGTGTAAAAGCTTGTAGTTCATCGAGTAACTGATCAACAGTTGAAGCAGAAATGAGGATCTGTCGTGCTGCAGATGAAACGAATTATTTTTTCACTGCATAGTCAAGAAAAGATAACAACCCATTATAAAAACCATCAACATTTAACAAACAAATTGATTTTTTTATGGATTTACAATTGTGCCTATGAGATAATTTGAAAACTTTCCACCAATGTTCCGAAACCTCCAGGTAGAGCTATGAATGCATCAGCATTACAAAGCATAAAAGACATTCGTTCATGCATTGATGATACCTGTAACTCATCTCCAATTGTTTTTCCTACAATGTCTCCAACAGTTAGAGCTTTTGGTATGATACCCAAAACTCGACTGCCATTATTTTATGCAGCGGTTGCCACACGTCCCATTAATCCAAGACTACCTCCCCTATATACTAAATGAATATTTCGCTCAGTTAACACTTTACCAAGGGTTTCTGTTGCTTCTACAAACTTACTAGTTTTTCCAGGGCTGGATCCACAAAAGACACAAATTTTTATGAATTTACGAGTTGATGATCCTTCCATGATTACACTTACCCTCTCTCTTGAATAATTTTGAGTTTGTACAAAGATGCAGAAATAATGCAATGTATTTATAGAGCCAAAAGGTATTGCAAAGTTAAGTCACATGGCTGTTGGCTTGAAATACAAGATTCAATACCTTTTTACCAATTTTTAATTTGTTAGCTGGAAAAGTCACATGGGTTGTCGGCTTAAAATGCAAAATTTTCAAAAAGGATTATGGGTGGTTGATTATTGAAAAGACGTTTTGAGTTTGAAATGAAACAATTAAAAATAATAGCTATAGTAAATATATACAAGTAGTTGTGATTATGGCTCACATCTTCCTCTGGTTTTACGTCCAGTAATGGCTTAAACGCCCTCTATGGGTCGGGGATAAGCTTCCCATCCAATTTTTTTTATAAATTGGCAAACAGAGTCTTTTAAAGTCAGATTCCTGAGACTGTACCGCTCATGTTCTTTTAGGAATATGTCCCATAATTCACGAATTGCAATATGCACATATCCACTAGGATGCGTCTCAAGAGTCGATAAGATATTATCTAAAGACTCCTTACTCAGGCCATCCTTAATGAACCTAATTTTATCTTCCCGATTTACAGACACCATTCCTAAAGTGCGACAACGTGTGTTGCAAGTCGTGTGTGCACATTTATAACAAACATTTAATCGTTTTGCTCTTCGTGTTTTTGAAAAAGAGCTTTTACCTAAGCCAGGCATGTAAAAAATTAATGAGTCTAAAAATTCACTTGTCAATCGAACTTTGGCTTCAATTAACCAACGTAAATCAACAGGTATATTCATAATCATTAATAACCTTAATTTTTTACATCTTGCTTGGTAAATTTTTTTTCAAGGAATTTTGAGGCAATAAGGGAAAACGCTTTTTCAAATTCTTTAGAATGTCATCCATTTTTTTTTTAGAAAAGGGGGAAGAAGAGAAGATATCAGTAATTATGGGAAACTGACAAAACCGACTTGAAATATCACGAAGTACCGTTATCCGCCACTTAACCGAGGTGCAAAACAAAACTTTAACAAAACTACTAAATTAACCTGCAAGTAAAAAAAAATGCTAGAAGAAAAATAAATATATATAAATATGTAAATATATAAAACAAAGATTAATTGGTCTCGTAATAAGGATTTGACAGGGATGTAAATTCTTCATGAAAAGCTTGATTTTCTAAAAACGGCTTGAGTCTTTGCCCATTTACCTTAAACACATTCCCATTTCTAGGATTTTCAATGTCAATTGTTCCATAAGGGTACACATGTTTTACAATAAAAGGGCCACTCCATCTTGATCTTAATTTTTCAGGGAATATGTGAAGTCGAGAATTATAAAGCAAAACCTTCTGACCAGTGTCAAATATTTTTCTCTGAATTTTTTTATCATGAAAAGTTTTGATTTTAGCTTTATGAATTTTCGAATTCTCATATGCATCATTTCTCAATTCTTCAAGTTCATTTATTTGTAATTTACGTACGTGTCCAGCAGAATCAAGATTTTTATTGAAAGTTTTAATAGCTCACTAGGCTTTATGCTCAAGTTCCACAGGTAAGTGACAAGGTTTTTCATAAACTATCCTATAGGGAGACATACCCAATGAAGTTTTAAAAGCAGTTTTATAAGCCCACAGTGCATCATTTAGTCTTAAAGACCAATCTTTGCGATTTGGGTTTACAGTTTTTTCTAAAATTTGTTTTATCTCCCTATTTGCTAATTCAACTTGTCCTCTTGTCTGAGGATGATAATGGGTGGCAACTTTATGAGTAATACCATATTTTTTCACTAATGTTTTAAATGGTCTATTACAAAAATGCTTATCCCCATCACTTATAATGGCTCGAGGGATTCTAAATCGACTTAAGATATTTTCTTTCAAAAATTTCATGACTGTTTTATGGTCATTATTTCGACATGGAATAGCTTCAATCTATTTTGAGACATAATCTACTGCAACTAAGATATATGTAAATCCAAATGATAACGGAAATGGTCCCATGAAATCTATCCCCCAACAATCAAAGATTTCAATAACAAGAATGGAGTTCAAAGGCATCATGTTTCACTTTGAAATTGATCCCAACTTTTGATAATTTTCACACGTTATACAAAATGCATTAGTATCTTTAAATAAAGTGGGCCAATAAAATTCACGCTGCAAGATTTTTGCAGCTGTTTTCTTTGATGAGAAATGTCCCCCACATGCTTCAGAATGACAAAATTTAATAACTTTACTTACCTTATTATCATGTATGCATCTTCAAAATATTTGAAGAGATAAGGATCATCCCAATAAAACTTTCTCATCTTAGTTAAAATTTTTCTTTTGTCTTGAGCATTCCATTGAGGTGACATTTCTCCTGTTACAAGAAAATTGACAATATTAGCATACCAAGGCATTGTAACAGTAGAAAATAAAAATTCATCGGGAAAAGAATTATTAATAAGTGTTATTTCTGTTGATGAATCTGGTGTGAGTATTAATAAGTGATCTGCAACAACATTCTCAGCTCCCTTCTTATCTTTGATAGTGATAATAAATTCTTGAAGCAATAGAATCCATCGAATCAACCTTGGTTTTGCATCTTGTTTTGACATTAAGTACCTTACAGCAGCATGGTCAGTAAATACAACAGTTGAAGAACCAATTAAGTAAGAATGAAATTTGTCTAATGCAAATATTACAGCAAGTAGTTCTTTTCCAGTTATTGTGTAATTCATTTGTGCACTGTTTAAAGTTTTACTTGCGTAATAAATTACATAGGATTTACCTTCCTTTCTTTGTCCCAATACAACACCAACAACGTAGTCACTAGCATCACATATGAGCTCAAAAGGTAAAGACCAATCAGAAGATTGTATGATAGGAGCAGATGTTAAGAGGCCAATTAATTTTTCAAACGAATTTTGATACTCTTGAGTCCACTTAAATGATACATCTTTTGCTAAGAGGTTACAAAGAGGTTTAGATATAGCACTAAAGTTTTTTATGAACCTCCTATAGAATCCAGCATGTCCTAAAAAAGATCGGACTTCTCTTACTGTTTTTGGTGGAGGCAAATGTGTAATGAGTTCGACTTTTGCCTTATCCACCTCAATTCATTTAGAAGATACTATATGTCCTAAAACAATTCCAGAAGTAACTATGTAATGACATTTTTCCCAATTCAATACAAGACTTTTTTTTTCACACCTTTTTAAGACATTTTCTACGTTTTCAAGACAATTATCAAAAGAATTTCCAAACACAGTTAAATCATCCATGAAAACTTTTAAATAATGCTCAATCATGTCACTAAAAATGCTTAACATACATATCTGAAATATTGTTGAAGCATTACAAAGTCCAACGGGCATTCTTCTAAAAGCAAAGGTTCCAAAAGGGTATGTGAATGTAGTCTTTTCTTGGTCCTCTAGTGCTATGAGAAATTGATAATAGCCAGAGTAACCATCTAGAAAAGCAATAGTAGGGATGTCCTGCTACTCTTTCTATAATTTGATCAAGGAATGGTAAAGGAAAATGGTATTTTCTAGTGGCCGAGTTCAACTTTCTATAATCTATGCACATCCTCCAACTAGATGAGACTCGAGTTGGTATTAACTTACCTTTTTCATTTTCAATGACTGTGATTCCAGATTTTTTTCGTACTACTTGAGGAGGACTTACCCACTTACTATCTGAGATAGGATAGATGATTCCTACTTCAAGTAATTTGAGAACTTCAACTCTCACTACCTATTTTATATGTGGATTTAATCTCCTTTGAGATTGTTGGGAAGTTTTGGCATTATCCTCTAGGTGTATTCTATGTGTACAAATCAGAGGATTAATACCATTTATGTCTTTTAAAGTCCACCCAATTGCATTTTTATACATTTTCAATAATTCAATCAACTTACCTTCTTGTTCACTAGTGAGTGTAGAAGAGATTACCACCGGGTAAGTTTGTTTCTCTCCAAGAAATGCATATTTCAGTCCCTCAGGCAAAGGTTTTAACTCCAACTTTGAAATTTTGTTCTGTTTATCCTCATTTTCTACCAATTCTTCAAACCTTAGTTTCTATCCTTTATTTTCAATCACTTGTGCAAAGTCAAGTAAAGAACATATGTCAGAGATTTCAGAATCTAATTGTATATTTGACTCAAATGAATTTATTAAACACATTTGTAAGGGATCAGTAGAAATCCCATTTTGAATATGATCTTCCATAATCGTTTCAATTATATCACCTTCTTCACTGTCATCCTCCCCTTCATATGGTTGCTTACACATATTGAAAACATTGAGTTTAAGTGTCATGTTTCCAAATGAAAGCTTTATTACTCCATTCCTGCAATTAATCAAAGCGTTAGAAATTGCTAAAAATGGACGACCCAAAATAACAGGTATCGGATTACATCATTTAACAGGATATATGAATTTATCAACTTGAACTAAAACATCTTCCACTGTCTCTCTTGGTACTTTTATTGATCTATCGACAAGTAAAAGAGTTACAAAGGTTGATTTTAACTCACCGAGATTGAGCTATTAATAAACTGAATATGGCAATAAATTCACACTAGCACCAAGATCAAGTAAGGCTTGTTCAATTTTATGACTTCCAATAATACATGAAATTGTAGGACAACCAAAGTCTTTATATTTCAAAGCATTATTGTTCTGAAGAATGGCACTTACTTGTTCAGCTAAAAATACTTTCTTTTTCACATTCAGTTTTCATTTTACTGTGCATAAATCTTTCAAAAATTTTGCATAAGAGGGAACCTGTTTAATAGCATCCAATAAAGAAATATTAACTTTGACCTGTTTGAAGATTTCAAAAATTTTAGGATTGTAATTCATTTTCTTAGTATTACGTAATGCATTAGGAAATGGAGGTGGAGGTAAGGGTTTGGTGTTTTCTTCATTAGGTGTAGGTTCAACACTTTCCTTACCCTTAGAGATTGGATTCATCACTCTCATGAGGTTCAAGAATTTCTTTTTCAATAATTTTACCACTCTGAAGAGTAATAACTGCTTTAACTTGATCCATGTGTTGGCTTCCTGAACTACATGCATTTAAGTTATGTTGTCCTTTAAGGTTTGGCTGTGGTTGAGAAGGAAATTTTCCTTTCTCATGAATGTTCAACGCAGATGCAAATTTAGCAAGAGTATCTTTCAAATCAACAAATGTTTGAGCATTTTGAGAATTAACAGACTCTTATTTTTCAATGAATGTATACAAGGTTTCTTCAAGATTTTTCCTAAGAGGTGGGACATATGGTGTATAACCTTGATGATTTTGAAATTTTGGTGTGGTTGGAAAGGTGGTTGTGAAGCCTGTGCTTGAGTGTCATTCCTCAAACTAAAATTCGGGTGATTTCGCTATCCAGGATTATAGTTTTGTGAATATGGGTTATTGTTTGACCGCTTGAACGTGTTTAGAACATTAGCTTGTTCATGGAGACATTTCCTAAATGCAGGCAAAGTTGGGCAATCATTGGTAGAGTTATCATAGGTTTCACAAATGTGACACACAATTTCTTGAACAGATTTTATTTGACCACTTGTTTTCATTTCTAAGGTTTCGACTTTTCTAGCAAGGGATGCTAATTTGGCTTGAAGGTCATGGTCTTCCCTAAGATGATAAATACCCCCACTAGATGTAGTAGTTTGATTTTTGCTAGGTGCCTCACAGGTACTAGCAGTGTCCCAATTTTGAGCATTTTCTGCTAGTAAGTCAAGATAGCTCATTGCTTCTTCTGGGTCTTTTTCCTCAAATGTTCCATTACACATCATCTCTATCATTTGCCTAACTTGGGGTGTTAAGCCCTCATAGAAATTTGAGACTATTCTCCATGTTGCAAAGCCATGATGGGGACAGGTATTAAGTAATTCTTTATACCTTTCCCAACATTAGTAAAGGGTCTCTCCTGGTTTTTGGGCAAAAGTGGTGATTTGTCATTTGAAAGAATTTGTTCTATGAGAGGGAAAAAACTTTTTCATGAATTGTTGTTGCATCTCATCCTATAAAAAAATGGATCATGACCTAAGGTTTTGTAGTCATGTTTTAGCTTTATCTTTTAAAGAAAAAAGGAAAAGCTTAAGTCGAATTGTGTTTATGCTACAATTTTGATCATTATACGTGTTACACACTTCTTCAAATTCTCTTAGATGTAGATAAGGGTTCTCTGCATCTAAGCCATGAAAAGTGGGTAAAAGTTAGATAATGCCTGGCTTAAAATTAAAATGAGTTGCATCCGGAGGAAAAATTAAGCAAGATTGTGCACCGATTCGTGTAGGGTTCATAGAGTCTCTAAGTGTCCTAGGTCGGTTATGGTCATTATATTGAGACTGATTGTCCCCTGGGTCTATAAGTCCCTCAGTTTGATTTTCGCTCATGGTATTACTTGGTGAAGAATGAGAAGATGAAGAAGAATCTAACAAATTATCAAAGGAAGTTTCGAAATTACCTTTCACTAAACGATAAGAATTAGGATCTCGAAACCATCCGCTCATAAAAAGAAATAAAACAAAATACAATAACAATAAATAATACAAATAGAAGAAAAACAAATATTAAACACAAGTAAATAAAATAGGAAAAACTAAAAGCAAAATAAAGATAAATAATTAGAAGTTAGATTAGTAATGTTAGATTATATAATAAACAAAATAATAAATAAAGTACGTTAGGAGGCTTGGCCTTCCATGAAAATAAAAAGCGAAAATAAAAACAGAATAATAAATAAAGCACGTTAGGAGGCTCTGCCTTCCATGAAAATAAAAAGCAAATAACAACAAAAGAAAATATTAATTTTACCTCCCCGGCAACGGCGTCAAAAATTTGACACATCCAGAATATAGGAGTTTATTCCCAAGTGCAGGATTGTCGAAGTAATAAATAACCCGATGAGAACGGGGTCAATCCACAGGGAAGTAGAATTAAAATTATAAACACTTTTAAGATAATTAATGCAACATAAGATATTTGCAAATATTAATTCAATTAACCAATTCAAATAAAAAGTTAAGGTTAAGGGGATCCACTCTTGGCATAAGAAGTAAGAATATATTTAACTTTTTTTATAACTCAATTGGAATCCTCACACAAAGAAGGTTCCAATCGAAAAATATAACAATTAAAATTCATTATCATTTATATATTGATTAGTATTTATTTCTATCAATTATTATACACCAAATCTTATAAATGGGTTCAAGTATTTATTATGCCAATCTTTATATTTGTCTACAATAAATCAAAACTCCCACTTTACAAGAAATGTTATATACACCAAATTTTGTAAATGGTTTCAAGAATTTATTGTGCCAAGTATAAGGTTTGTCAATAATAAATCAAGAATCACCACTTTAGAAGAAAGGGTATTAATTCTACAAATAAAATAAATACATCATATATAAACTTGCATAACTTAAGAATGAAGCATTAAATTCATGAATAAATATTAAACATATCATATTATCTTGCCAAGAGCTTCACTCTTTCATCTTAACTTAAAGAAAATTATTTGGACATAATAAAACTAAAGAAAAAGAAAAGAAATTGAAGAAGAAATAACATGATTTAATAGTAAACAAGAGAAATAATATTACAAAGAAATGGATACAAAGGACAAGTATTTTGAACTAAATTCTAACATTCTAATTACATCCTTTAGGCATAAACAAGCCACCTATTTATAAAAAAAAACATGGATAAATCGAGACAAATTTGGAGGGAACCACTTGGTTGATGAAAGTTAAGAATGGTGGCAAAATAATTTGCATTAATTATCACTAGGGCACCCACATGATTATCTAATTTAGAATTGATGCTATCCGAATTAACTGTCACTGAAAACATCAAAGTTGTAGATAATTTTCTTATCTTTCCAAATTGAGTGATCTCATATATATTAGATACGTATTTCTATAGTTATGGGCCAAATACTGATGATTGTTCAAACTGGGCCTGTACTGCAGATCAGTTCTGTTCTAGTCCATTTTCACCCTTTAAAAGCTCAAATTTCAAATGCTTTGTGAAATACAATATATTAGCCCATTGAGTCAGCTCTTCATAGGGATAAGAATCACCTCAATTGGATCTTTAGGTAGAAAGTTATGCTCATTGTATCAAACCTACCACAAAATAGTTAAAAGATAATTAGGTACAATATTGCAAGCATACTTAAGTTATGAAAATTAAATACACTAGTAATACAAAACAATCATGTAAAGCTCTTATTAAATGTGTAATTTCAAGTATTCATCAATTACCATTTAATAAAGAGTATTAGCTATTTAACAAAATACACATTGTATAAATATTATCAAATAAGTATTCATACAAATTAGGATGATGTGTAAGCACATACCCTAACAAATGGATTATGTTTCTTTTTAAATATCATTGTTGATTATTCAAGGTGTACATAAGTTTATTTAATGAAATATAAATCTGAATGTTTAGCATGTTAATTCATTTTTTTAATCAAATCAACCAAAAAAAAAAATCATTCGCATTACTTTTGGAAATACAGACATGTTTCTCCCTTAACTCCAAATCATTCATTTTGACAATGGTTCTAAATTTCTTTCTAAACAAATTCAAACATGGTTTTGTGACATTAGAATTATTCACCAACGCAGTTGCGTTACGATCCCCTAACAAAATGGAGTTATAGAACATAAACATCGACATGTATTTGATGTTGCTAGAGCTCTACGATTTTAAGCAAACTTGCTTCTTTTATTTTTATGGTGAATGTATTCTTACTACTATATTTCTTATCAATAAAAATTTTAACTCTGATCCTCTAATATATATCACCTTATCAAGTTTTACTTAGAAATATTTCATCATATTCATCTTTTCGAGTTTTTGGATGTTTATGCTTTGCTAAAAATATGAATATTCAATATAAATTTGATAATTAAGCCAAACTGGATTTTTTTTATTGGTTACCATATGGCCAAAAGGGATATCATATATATGATTTCAAATCTCATCAAATATACACTTTTCATGATGTCATATCTCATGAGTCCATTTTTCCATACATGATCTTTCATCTCCATTTTTAAATAATTCAATTAACATCACTCTGATCAATAATGATGGAATATTTAATTACTTACCTACACCACCAGTTGTTCCCACTGTTCATTCTAAAAGAAAATCTATTATAATATTCTAGCTATTATTTCTACTAATTCTCTCGTGGGTATTTTAACATCATATTAGGCTGATAGCTCAACCAATTCTCCATCTATTTATAAGGGCACTTCCTCCATTAATTATCCTTCGACGACACCTGTTCTTATAATTACTACAATGAAATCCTCATCCACTTTGTTATCTCAAGGATTATGTTTGCAATCATATTTCATTCTCGATTGATTTTTTACTTGCCAATTATTTTTCTTTGTCCCATCTTAGTCATTTCCATCGTGCTTTTCTCATTAATATCATGGAAAATTAAGAGCCATGATCTTATTCTCAAGCCATGAAATCTGTCGAATGGCATAATGCTATGGCCAACAAAATTAATGTCCTTGAATCAAACAACAATTGATTTTTATGCACACTTCCTAATGGAAAATCACCTATTGGTTGTAAATGAGTTTATAAAATTAAATAAGCTTGATGGATCTACTGAGAGGTATAAAGTTCATTTGGTCGCCAAAGGTTATACTCAAGTTGAAGGCATCGATTATCACGATACTTTTGCACCCGTGGCTAAACTAGTCACTGTTAGTAGTCTTCTTTTTGTTACTTCTATTAAAAATTAGTCTTTGCACAATTTGATGAAGAAGTTTATATGAATCCCCTTCTCGAATTCTCTCATCAGGGGGAGACTTGTGTATACAAATTAAATAAATCTCTCTTTGGACTTAAACAAGCTTCTCGTTAGTGGTTCTCCAAATTTTCTTCCATTATCATTCGCCGAGGTTTTCGATAATCTATTTTAGACTATAGTCTTTTTACTTATATTTGTGATCAAACTTCTATATTTGTTCATGTCTATATCAATGATATTATTGTCACTAAAAATAATGATGATGCTATCTCTAACAAACAATTTCTTACTCAATCTTTCTCTATGAAAGATCTTGACAAACTTCAGTATTTTTTAGGTATGAAAGTTTCTTATTCTAAATATGAAATTTTTTTTGCTTCAATATAAATATGGTATTGACATCTTAGCATATTTTAGTATGACTACTTATTGACCATCTGATTTTCCTATGGAATAACATCTTCTTTTACGACCAAAAAATGGTTCTCTTCTTCTTAATTTAGTAATCTATTGTCAACTTATAGGTTATCTTCTTTATCTCATTGTCACTCGCCTTAATATTTAATATGCTATAAATACCCTTCGTCAATTTATGCAATCTTTACATTCCTCCTATCCATATGTTGCCAACTGAGTTCTTCATTACTTTAAAGGCACTATTAGCAATGGTTTCTTCCTTTTTGCATCTAGTTCTCTTATTTTAGTCTAATATACTGATTTTGATTGGGCAAGTTGCCTTACTACTCGTTGTTCCACCATTAGTTATTTTACCATGTTAAGTTCTAGTCTTATTTCTTGAAAAGCTAAGAAACAACCTACAATTTCTTGTTCTTTTGTGGAATCGGAATATCGTTCCCTTGCTACCTTTATTTTTGACTTACAATGGTTAAAATACTTTATTGTGGATCTTGGTTATAATCACCCACAACCATTTCCAATTCATTGTGATAGCCAAAGTTGCTATTCACATTGCTAAAAATTCAATCTTCCATGAATGCATTAAACATTAAAATTAATTGTTATTTTGTTCGAGAAAAGATTCAATGATCCTCTGACCAATTCATAGACCCTTTTGCCAAACCCCTTAAAAGTGACACTTATAACCGACAACTTTGCAAGTTGGGTGTTATTGACATTTTAATCCCAACTCTAAACAGTCCACGATTTGGCTTTTAGTTTACTAACAAATTTGTTAGCTTCTTATATTTGTGTATATTTTGAATTTGTGTTGTTAGCTTCCTAATTTTTTTTAATTTGTATATTTAAATTTTTTTCATATCTTGTACTCTTGCCTATATATATTACACGAAAATGAATAATTAAAATACAAATTCACATTAAATATTTTCCTTTATCGTGGTTCCTTTTTATTAGTATAGGATAAAACACTTGGCGCATATTCTTCTTGTTTGCAAAATGTAAAACCCTCACAGCAGTGTTGAAGTCCCCCAACTTTTCATGTGCCGCAATAAGCATCAAGAATTCCTTTTCATTGAAGTCCCAACAACTTTGAATCCATAGCCATTTAAGTATCTAGGAACTAATAAGATTATCATCTAATGAGCCCAATAACTGCAAAATATCTTCCCTTCACAGATAAAATTGAATTTGAATCAACATATTATCTTTTATATGCTTCCCCAAAACTTTGGTATTAAAATTTTCCAATATTCAAGAATTAATTCATGTAGGAAATTAAAAAAATCCAACAGATCTATCCAGGTATTTAATTGAAATATGATTGAGAAGAAATTATCTCATTGATAAAATTCTAATTCATTAGCTGCTTCAATCTAACCAAGGAGTCCAAAACCATGTCTATAGAAAGATGCTGGCCTCTGGTCCCTTCGCTTTGAAGCGCCGCAATTGCAAAATTTGTCTCCTCAATTTTATTCATCGGTTTGCCCCAATTCATCTTAACAGCTTCCTCAGCTGTATCTTTGAAGACTTCACTTTCCTCTTCCTTCTCATGAAATTTCTCGGCACTAACATGCTTGAAAAAACTACCACACTCTTCTACAAACTTTGACATTGGTACGGGGTGGAATAATTAGGGATGACAACGGATCGAGTTTAGTATAAATATCTTTAAATTTGTATCCATACTCATTTTTAAATTAAAATATTAAATTTTTCTCAAATTCATTGTAGGTCTAAAATTTTATTAACAAACTCGTTCTAATAGCTATGTACTCCTTACCAAACTTGTAACGAGTTATTTATAAATTTTAAATGAGTTGTAAATTAATATAATAAAAAATAAAAAATTATAACATTAATTTTAAAGAAAATTTAATATAACAATCAAAATCATATCACAAATTTAAATTTAATAAAAGTCTTTCCATCAAAGTTAAAATAATTTTCAACTTAAATCTAATAAAAGCAACTCATAAATAGTTAACACATATATTAGACAACATAATCAATTAAACAAAAATAATTTTTTAGACTTAATTCAAGATTTAAGAATACTTTTTATAAATAAATTTATATTGGTATATTATAGTTTTAAGATAAGCTAATTTATCAACTAATTAAGTTACTAACATATTAAATATTAAAAGAGTAAAAAAGTAAAAAAAAATTGATTATCAATGTCCATCATGTGAAGAAAATAAATAAAAGTGTTAAATAAAATAATTATTAATCTCCATCGTGTGAAGAAAATAAATATTAATATTATTAATTAACAAAGTTATATAAGAAATTAACTTATCTCTTTTAAAATATTCATATTATTAATTGAATTAATATAATATCGGTGGAATAAAGATTAAAGAGAAATTGAAATATGTCGTTTAAAAATTAAAAAAAAACATTTTATGAGCATGAGCAAATAGTTTTATGAGAATAGAGAATCAAAAATGGTAAAGTTGCAGGATGACATTTGTATGATAAGTGAAAGTGAGAACAATTGATAGATTGAAGAAGAGATAAAAATTATTTATTTAATTTTTCATTTAGGGGCTATAACTAAAGCAACATCGTTTGGTATTCTTTTTTAAAAAATAAAAAAAATATGTAACTATCCACAAATACCTTAACAAGTATTTACATGATATTTTAGTAAATTCATACCTATCACAACCCGTTACAAATTTTAACTTGTGTACACTAAATTTATTTCAAATTCACTTTAAATTTTACTAATAAATAATGTTACATATATTAAATTTATATTTTAAATTATATCCGAAGTAATAATATGTTATATAATCAATGAATGTAATGATAATTTTAAAATTATATCATTTTATTATTAAATAATTATTTAATATATTATTATTTATAATACAATTTAAAATATATAACATTATTTTTTATCAAATTTTTTTTAATGAAATTTTTTTAACGGAGTTTAAAGGTCATTACAAGGCGCTAACTTATCAGCATTTTTCATTTAGTAAGGTCATTACAAGAAGAAAAAAAAAATCCCACTTGATTTCTTACTTCATTCGAGAGAAAATTGAACATAAATTTCGCTTTCCCTTATATAAGAGGAGGGTTTAAGGAGTGAATGGTTTACAGACTAATAAACAAGTAAAAAAGAAATTTGTTACAAAATAAAAAAGCACCAAAACTCCCCGTCAACTACCTAGGGTGAAACGTCGTCGAGGACAAGACAGCCGATGCTGGAAAATCAGATGCGGCGACTTCGGATCAAGTTCAGCTAGGGTTTCACATTTTATTTATTTATAGTTGAATGTTATTCAGACGTGGCGGTGTTCATTTTGCTAGGATGCAATCGGCCCTCTGATGGACGCCACCTTTGATGATTGCCGCGTCTGTATATGTATCATATTGTATAGGACAAGCTTAAATAATTTAAAATGATAGCATATACATCTCATATTTACCAAATATTAGAGGGGGCAATTGATAATTGCCATCCATGGCAATGTATCACTCCTCAATTTGATCGGGTGGCGGGTTTTAGTGGAATGTCAAACATCAGCCATTAGATCAGAATTTTGCACAATCCAACGGGTACAAGTAGTGGCTGTACTAATTAGTCGGGTGTACTAATTTTGCATAACCCGTAAAAACAAAAGTCTATAAATCCCATTTTTCCTTTTCTTTTATTTTTTTCTGTATATTTTTATTTTCTCTCTCTTTCTCCACACCGTTTCAGAGCGTTGTCGACGAGGGTTTCTGGCGTAGATTGTCTTCTCTTAAGCTCAACAGGCTCGGCATCGACGACCCTCCCATTCCCGTTACTGGTACTTCAAATTCTATCCATGTTCGTTTATCAATTTATGATTACAATTGGCTGCATTAATTGATCATGATCCGTTTAACTAGATGAGAAAATTAAGGAATTTTGGTCAAATAGTTTTATGCGTTTAACTCGTGAAATGATATTTTACTTAGTAATATATTTTGATTTTTGTTCGATTATTTTTTGTTTCTAGAATTAGTAATTTCGTTTTCTCATGATTTTAGATTTTTTTTAGAAGTAATTATATGTTGCCTTATGTTTAGTTGTTCCGAAATTCTGTCTAAAATAAGGGGAGAAAGGGGCAACTTTCAAATACATTGTAATTTAAAATATGTGCGTGCAAACCCGGCTTTGTTATCATGGCTGCTTGTGGCAGTGGCTGCCTAGGGTTATTTTCTGATGGTGGGGTAATTTGCGGTGGCAGCAAAAATTGTGCATTTTATTTTGCAGCTGGGTGACAGTTTGAGCTTTTGGGTCTACATGGGCACTGTAAAGATTCTGGTGCATCAGTACTCAGATATAATCTCAGAACTGCTGAAATATATGATGAAATTTTCTTTTGTTTTTATTTTTTTGAAAATCAAGACATCTGTTAAAATACCAGAAAAACGAAAAATGAAGGGAAATTACAAGAAATGTTCTATATCTAGGAACCTCCTCAGTCCAGAGACGAGGCTCCAATAAAGACAGTAAATTTCATGATAGTTGAGCTGCCATAACTGTCCTTAATACAAACAAGAGCTTGGAATTTTGCTGCCTTGCCATCAGTTTCCTTGTCTCTGCAACATCCCAAATAACTTCCTGTCTGCTGGATAGTTTTCCTTTTATCTAACTAACAACATTCAAAGTGTCATATTCAACAATAGCAGGTTGTAAACTAGCATCAGTTGCTAACTGAAAGCCTTTCAAGAATGGCTCTTGCTTCAACTTGCTCTACATCACCTGAAAATTTGATCCTACCAGCCGCTGCAACCATTATTTCACCCTTGACATTTCTTGCTATGCTTCCAAACCAGAAAGACCCAATTCCTTATCTATGGCTGCATCAACATTGATTTTAATCCACGGATCTGCAGGGGAATCCATGATACCTCGGATGACTTCAACGAAGGAAGATCTGAATGATTGCTCCTAAATGCTTCTCTTTAAGTTTTTAGTAAAGATTCACCCCTGGAAAGGATTCTATGATGATTGTCAATACACCTGTTATGAAGAGCATCATTTCTTTATGTCCAAATGGACTAAAGAATATTTGCCATATATTCAAACTCTGACTTGCTCAGTGATTCTATAGCTGCCCAAATAAAGCTGGAAAAGTCACTAGGAGAATGCAGCATGAGTTTTCCTGAAAAGCGATTATGTTTCCACACCTTAACAGCTACTCTGCACCCTAGAAGAGTGTGAAACATGTCTTTGAAACAGCCACCACATCCAAAACAGATTTGAATTATTGATAATCTTTCTGTAATAGACATTTGCCCGAGTTAGTTACCATTCTTTAAAGCTCTTCACGAGAAGATTCTGATCTTAGGGGGAATTGCTAAATTCCAAATATACAACCACCGACTCTTTGAGGAAACAGAACTTGAAGGAATATTCATAATATGAAAATTAAGAGCAATTTGATATCCGTTCTTGACATTAAAATTTCCTCTTTTCTTGAAATGCCAAATTAACCAATTTGGCTAAGATTCACTAGGAAGAGGAATACTGAGAATGGCCTCTGCATCTTGGTGAAGAAGATGTCCTTTAGTCAATTGCTCAATCCAGCATCCATTACTCGCAATCAGCTCTTCTACTTTTGTATCTAGTGGTAGAGTTTTTGGAGAATAAGGTTTAAACAGGTAAGATCTAGAAGTGTCAATTATTCCCATAAACCAGAATTTTGCTGCCATTTTTACCCTCCATATAGAACCAGCTTGGAAAACTTGCTTCCCTCACATTAGACTCCTCCAAATGTAGCATGTATTAGCACTAACTCACTCTCCAAAAAATTTGACATACAAAATATTTTTCTTTAAGCACCGCAGCCTTGACAGAATTAGGGCATGTTACAATCTTCCAACATTGTTGGCTAAAAGCTGTTAGATCTATGAAGCCAAGGCCTCTTTCCTTTTTGGGCTGACACATTACCTTCTAAGATAACTAGTGGATGCCTTTTGAGGATACAAAATTCCCCCTTAAGAAGCTCATGATTTGTTGTAAAATTTTGCAAAGATTACCTAGAATTTTAAAAACACTAATTGTGAGCGTTGAAAAAACCTTGTCTAAATTCTCAATGAAAATAATTTAGAGATAAGGAGTTAGGGGAAACCTTGTCTAAGTCCTCTTTAAAAGGTGACTTTTCCATGAACTTCTCCATTGATTAAAATTGAAAAAACTTGATGATGCAACATACTTGATAACTTTGTTGACCCAACTAGTTAAAAAGCCTACCTTGAGCATTGTTTTCCTGAGGAATTCCTATTCAATATGTCATAGGCCTTGCTTATCTAATTTGATTGCGATTTGATCTCTTCCTTATCTTTTGCGCCTAATCTTGTGAAGGCATTCATATCCCACAATTATGTTGTTAGTTATCAATATTCTTAAAGATAATCAAAGGTAGAATATTGTAAGTTTATTAGCCAAAGTTTTTGCAATTAGTTTGTAAGTAACATTGCACAAACTAAGTGGTCTATATCCGCCACCCTTCTTGGTTGCTTAATTTTTGGAATCAGTGTGACGAAGGTATTATTAGCTTCGAGATGTCTTCATTATTATTGAGCACCAAATGACAAACATCTATTAATTTATCACCAAAAGTACTCCTATGATCTAGTAAAAAGGATGCGGAAAACTATTTGGATTTAGAGCCTTATTAGGATGCATCTACTTAGAAGCCTAAATAATCTCCCATGAGTGAGGTCTTGGTCTAGGAATGTTATTCTTATTCCCATCTATTCTCGAGTTTTACCTTATCTAAAACTCCATCAATGCTGGATAGGGTTGGATGATGAAACTGGTGTAGTAGTTTTGAAATTCTGCCGCAATTTGTTTTGTATTTTCAATTCAATTATAATTCCCATCTACCAACCCATTAATGAAATTCTTCTGCCTTCTAGATGAGGCCTTCATATGGAAGTATTTTGTATTTCTATCTTCAGTTACTAACCAATCTACTCAAGATCTCTATTGCCAATACATTTCTCGATACTCATCATTTTTTTCTCCAATTGTTTGATCTCTCGATATTTTGATATAAAGGGGGAAGTCTAGTCTTATCAAAACACTCCTTCTGAATGGTATAAATTTTTTTTTCTTTATCGAATTTGTTGAAGTTTCGACTCTTCAAAGCTTGTCTTGAGTTGTTTAGATTTCTTGTGAAGTTCGTGTATAAATCAATGTCTGCTTGCTTGTTAACGTTATCGCAAATATTAGAAATTAAATCTCTCCATTCAACGTGATTACTCAAAAGAATATTGTAGTGAAATCTACCACCCCAAGACTTTTGCCTCGTTCTTAAACATACGTTAGGCTTCACTATGTTGATGGGGATTGGGGTATGATTCCACCTCGCAAATGAAGATTCTAACACATAGTAACCACAAATAAATCTATCCAATATTTTGATTATGCAAAAAATGGTCCAAGTTTTTCTTCAATAGAATTGCTCCCACACCAACGGTTAGACAACATAGTAGGTATCCATTCCTTTCCAATTCCATCAAACTTGCATCTTGGATCGCATATTTAAAGGATTGAATTTATTTTAAATTTCGGGTAGACCCACCCTTTTTTTCCTCTATACTCAATATATTATTAAAATTGTCGTTGCGCAACCAAGGCATGGACTAAGAATTGGCTAGTCTTTATAGAAGTTTCCGAGAGTTTTTCCTATTTATGTTTTGGGCTCTCATAGAAGCTACTAAAGCGCCATGAATTAGAATGATACAGTCCATGATGCTTGTTGTAGGAACACCTTGCTCTCAATTCCAAAATAACAATTCCCAAATAATGCCAAGCCACCCCCAAATCACTATGATCTACAATAAAGCAACCATCAAATTTAAGTTTAACGCTATAAATTCTAATTGCCCTAATAACATATTTGATGGCTTGGATCCTTTGGATATTTCCTATACCATGAAGATTCCAGCATAAGATCCTCATGGCAAGGCATTAACAGTTGAAAAGAGAAAGAAAGCATTAAGAAAAAAGAAGCAGAAAGATCTACACTCCAAAAGAGTATAATCTTCATGAACAAGGATGTGAAATATCCTTATACATGGGTTAGAGGGAACTCTAAAAACCTGACTAGACTTAATATGATGAAAATTTTGTTTGTTATAAATTTATGAATTTGAAATTTTGTAATTGTGAATTTACATTTGTAGTAATCTTCTGTTCAAAATTATATACTCATTTCATTATTTTAGATTTATTTTTATTTTATTATGTATATTTACCTTAGGTGGCACTTGGCAGCAACATTTATTTATATTATTGCACAGTGGGTATTTTTATCTTTCGTGGTTTGCATCCAAATATTAGGATCTCGTTAACAGTCAAACTTGGTCAAAGGACCTATGTGAACAAAGCTGAAATAAGAGGGGCTTAATTGACTCAAAATCCAAATTGTTGGTTTATTTGAACAAATGTTAAAAAAAAGGACCTATGTAATAATAACCCTTACAGTTTTTGCTTTTGTTTTATGATCAAAGGCCATTAATAAACAATACATCGTGTGAGTGTTAGATTGTGTGCTCTTTGCTTTGCTGTCTTGCTTGGATAAAGAACCTTGAAAATTCTCTCCCAGATCACATCTCAGCACTGTGTTGCTCTTGTGCTTGCTTGCTTTGGAGCTCTGATAAGTTCAAGTTTTTAACTTGGCTTTTACTTTTTCTATTAATGATTATGGTGTTAATTCTCTGTGCTTTGGCTGTTCAATTAGTTCTTGAGTTTTATGAGGTGGTTTTTTTTTTTGGTGTGTGTGTGTGTGTTAAAAGTTAAAGTTTGTAATGTTTTTCAGTTAAATTTGGTGTTTTTCTATAGGGTTTTTGTGGGAAAGGATTTGAGTTTGGTTCACTGTGGAACTCTTTGCTGTTTTGACCTGAATTTGTCACTGTGATGGCTCTTGTTGATTTGTTGTTTGTTAATCTTAAGCTTCAAAGCTTTAACCATATATTATTTTAGTATTATGTTTTATTTCTTTATTTTAATTTTTTTCTCTTTCTATCTGTTTTGAGGTTAATTTTGCTTGAAATTATGGTAGGTTTGTTTTTGTTTCTGCATGTTCCTTGACGCGTTGATTCTTTGCAAAGTGTTTGACTGGATGTTAACTGGAAAATCAATTATTGAACTGGCAAATTTCTCATTTCAGATTCTTCTGTTCTCTTCGGTATGTGTATTTGCACTAGAGTTGGAAATGCTGATAGTGGTGTCTAAGTTTTTTGGATAAATGCTTTACAGTTTACTGCAATGAATGAAACCAAGATGAATTTGATATATGATTTATAGTAAAGATGGGAAATGAATTCATCCTACCTATGCCCTGCATTTTTCTTTCTGCTTCTATGCTTCTGATCTCTGTATACATGTTTGTATGATAATGTAATGTAGCAGTATGGAAGATTCAAATCATTATTATAGCTGTCATTTGGCATTCTTTGTAGTCTTGTTCATCTGTTTAAAACATTATTGTGCAGGATCAGGCCAGGAGGAGCAACAGCCATATACGTATTAAATTGTGAGTAAACTTGTCTTATGTTGTCCTTAGTAGGGTCGTGGGCAGGTGGTGTTTCCATCTGGAATGATCATATATATGGCTAGACAAGCTTTCCATGAAAATCATTACTGAAAAAACATAAGTGGGTGGTTATTTAATGCCTGGTAACAAAGTTGAAGACGGGATCTGCAACTTAATTGAGCTAGACAACATGTCCCAGGGGCAGCATCTATCTCACGGTGTTGATGGCAGTTGGCAAGTGCTAAATAACAATCAGTGGGTTGGAAAACAAAGACAGTGTGGTACCTTTGAATTTCAATCTGCAGCAGTTGGCAAGTGCTAGATAACAGTCAGTGGGTTCAAAAACAAAGACAGTTGTGGTACCTTATAACTTCAATCTGCAATACTACGGTGTACAACAATTAGGTATTGACGATCTTCACCTCCAGTATTCAATATCTCTGTAGACATCCCTGCTGCCTTGCTGTAAATCACCAAGGAAATCGTGCTGTTTGGTTGAGAGTGTGAATATTCCTCCCTTTTATGTCTTGAAATTTTGCAGAGAGATTTTTTAAACTAACTAAAATATTTATTCATGGTTATTTTAAACACTCTTTTAAAGGTTTTGAAAAGTAATACCAACTTTTTTTGTCATATTTACAGATTCTTTGAGAGACGTGGTGGTGAGTCTTTAAGTGTGTGCTACAAGCCAAATTTGGCAGAATTGACTCAAACATAACTCCTATTAATGATGCATCTCAAATGTTTATGAACTGGGTACCCGGCAGTGCACCCGCTGCTGGACAAGTGGCAAACAGACTCATGTTATCACCAGAGAATGGTCAACCTCTGCATTCGATGGGCCATGTTCCTCAGCAGCTTGATGTATCTTTATATGGTACTCCTGTTGCCACAGCAAGAGGAAACGTGGGCCAATATCCCCAAGTTCAAGGAATACCTCAAGCACAAAAACCTGCAGTGCAGTCATCAGGCTATGGTAATTCCTTTTTGAGAGATCAATTCACGGTTTCTGCAGCACAGGTTTCCATGCCCCAAGGTGCATTCATATCCAGCCAGGGATTTCCTGGGAAGAATACGTTTAGAGAAGTTCCTAATCAGGGTTTAAACAGTGGAATGTTATCACGAAATGTTCACGAGGGGAATTCACCACAAACAAATGCATCTATGAAGGAATTTAGTGGGAGGCAAGAGCTAAATGGCTGGCCCATGATGCAACAAAAGTCAACACAGCATGGTCCTCAAGGTTTGGTAGCCCTAGACCCAATGGAAGAGAAGATATTGTTCAATATGGATGACAACAGTTGGGATGTTTCTTTTGGAAGGCGCCCTGACATTGGCGCTGTTGGTTTTGGCAATATGTTGGAAAATACAGATTTAGGAAATTCATTACCATCAATTCAGAGTGGAAGCTGGAGTGCTCTTATGCAGTCTGCTATGGCAGAAGCTTCAAGCAGTGATACTAGCCTGCAGGAGGAATGGAGTGGATTGACTCTCCAGAAAACAGAACAGTCAACTGCTAATCAGCTGCCAAACTTCATTAAAAGTGATAATCAACAGACAGGTTGGGTTGATAATAACTTGCAAAGTGCCTCCTCCAGCATGAGCTCCAGGTTTCCTGGCTTTCAGCAGGCAGGCATCCAATTTCCTGTTGAACAGACAGAGGGTTTACGTCAGGATGGCTCTCATGAATCAATTGAAAAGCGCCTGAAAGTTACTGGTGAGTGGATTGATTGTAACCCTCCACAGAAGCCATCCATTGAAGGAAGTCGACAAGTCCAATCATTTATGCATTCAAACAATGCATGGGCAGGTCAGATTTTTGAGCGCTCAGAAAGTGAGGTACGTAAGCTGAGAACAGCTTCACATAGAGAAGATTCGCAAACAAAATTTTCCTCAGTACCATACTCTGTTGTGGCCCATCAGGCAACCAGTCAAGTTCGAGAGAGCAATCAATCTGAGTACATGGGGCATACTGATATTTCCATGGACAACAGGGAAAAAGAGACCATGGGAAAGAGCCCACAACAAATAGGCAATGGTTCTCATGTATATAATGATTCTTATGGTGGAGAAGGTGAAACTTATGAGAAACAGAACTACTACCAAAGTGAGAATTCCAATGGCGGTTATAACTCCAAAAGATTCATTGGTTCAGAACAAGAATATTCTGGGCAGTTCCAGTTTTTTAGTCACACTTCCAGCAATTCAATAAACTTGGAGCAGGTAAATGATGGTTCTTTATACTATTTGCTGATGGTCATATTGACTGTTTCTTTTGAAATAATCATTAGTACCTGATTTGTCTTCTTTTACAGGGATGCTTACCTCATTTCAGGGGGAACTCTAGAGCATCAGAGGAGGTACCTTCTAAAGGTGATCTTACATCAGTTGGCTCTGATAGTTCAAATGTCGTCGCTCGGGCAAGGTAGTTAATTATAGAAATTATGTTAAATTGAAGAGTATGGTGTATGCTTAATAATTGTAATGAATAAGGGTATAAGCTCCATTTTTCGTGTAGAAATCTTTCCTATTCAGTTCATTCATTGTTAGAAACCTATACAGGCCTCAGTATTATTGTCATCTTGTTGATCAACAGTATTGTTGCGATTTTTGAGCCCAAAACTGTTCATTTGTACCATTGATTCTATCCATTACTATTTTGTACATTTTCATGGAACTTATAATTGCTCTACCTTGACAGCCAAAATATGCTTGAGCTTCTTCACAAGGTTGACCAATCAAGGGATGATGCCAGTGTATTACCTCTTGGTTCTGCTGCCTGCCATACATTGACCAAGTTACCTGAATCCGAAACAGGTAAATCTGGTGTACAACTGTATAATCAGTCTTCTACTTCTCAAGGTTTTGGTTTGAGGTTGGGCCCTCCTTCTCAAAGGCTGCCCAATTCAAGCCATTTCCTCTCCTCTCAAGGTTTGCCTCAAACAGTAACATATCCAAACTCAAGGCAAGTCAATCCTGAGTTACGGGATAAAAACCAGTCCTGGGTGGCTTCCCCATCTTTGGTTCAGACTTTACCTCTCCCACATGAGTTGTCTCAAAAAGCACACTGGGATGATAAAAGTAATACTTCAGTACAAGCAGGGACCTCAGCATATTCGAATATGCAAGGGAACTCTGGCACGACATTTATGCATGGTGCTTCATACGTAAAAAGTCAGCCTCACGTGCAATTCAGGTCTGGTTCACCTGTAGCATCTCAGTCTTCACAGGCGACATTGCCAAGCACTAGTAACAGATATCCACACTTTCTGGCCTCTCAAGATGCTTCTCGACAGATGGGCACAAATCATTTAAGTCAGCAGTTTCCAGTTTTGGAGGCTGTGCCAGTATCTCAGCCATCAGTTATGCCTGTTATGTCTCAACAGGGTGACATGTCAACAAGGCCTCATAACGTGTGGACAAACATACCAATTCAGAGACAACCTTCCTTTGCGGAGCCTCTCAAGGTTTTCTCCAACTCTCCTTCCTCCATTGATCCATCAAATAATACTGCAATTAATACCCCAAAAGGAGGATATGGATCATCTGAATTTGGTCCGGGTTCCCAGCAACAAATATCATCAGAGATTCTTGAGACTTCACTGACAGCTGGTTTATCACATGGGTCAAAAGCTTCTTCAAAATATATTTCAGATGTGAGTGCTCTTCCCTCTGGCTCTTTGGTGGCTCAACCTCGCCAGCAACCTCGCCAGCAGGATTTTGAAAGAGTAACGAATGATGATAATCATGCTCATGCCACCACAAGAAGAAATTTGGCAGCTGTTGGCCACTCATTGGACTCATCCCCCAATCTCCACCAAAACTATGCTTTACTGGACCAAGTTCGGGCAATGAAAAATGTGGAGACTGATCCAAGTAAGAGAAGTTCTGGAGTACAACATGATTCACATTTGTCCAGAGATATCAAAACAATGAGCTTCCTGACAGAAAAAGCAGATGATCCACATGCTAGAGCTTCTAAAGGTGACCATACATCAGTCGGCTCTGATAGTTCAAATGTTACCGCTCAGTCAAGGTAGTTAATTATAGAAATTATGTTAAATTGGAAACTACGGTCAATGCTTTATAATTGTAATGAATACTGAGTATCAGCTCGTTTTTCTTGTTGAAATCTTTGCTATTCAGTTCATTCATTGCTTAGAAACCTATACAGGCCTTAGTATTATTGTCATCTAATTGATCAACAGTATTGTTAGATATATATATTATTTATGGTTTGAGCCCAAAATTTTTATTTATAACGTTGTATATACATTACTGATTTTATACAGTTTCATGGGACTAATAATTGCTCTACCTTGACAGCCAAAATATGCTCGAGCTTCTTCACAAGGTTGACCAATCAAGGGATGATGCCAGTGTAGCACCTCCTGGTTCTACTGCTTGCAATACATTGGCCAAGGTACCTGAAGCCGAAACAGGTAAAGCTGGTGTTCAACTGTATAATCAGCCTTCTACTTCTCAAGGTTTTGGTTTGAGGTTGGGTCCTCCTTCTCAAAGGCTGCCCAATTCAAGTCATTTCCTCTCCTCTCATGGTTTGCCCCAAACAATATCTTACTCAAACTCAAGGCAAATCAATTCTGAGTTAAGGGAGATAAACCAGACCTTGGTGGCTTCCCCATCAACGGTTCAGACTTCACCTCTCTCACATGAGTTGTCTCAAAGAGCACACTGGGATGATAAAAGTAATGCTTCAGTAATGTACTCAAATACGCAAGGGAACTCTGCCACAGCGTTTACGCAAGGTCCTACATACATAAAAAGTCAGCCTCACATGCAATTCAGGTCTGGTTCACCTGTAGCATCTCAGTCTTCACAGGCAACATTGCCAAGCACTGGTAGTAGATATCCACACTTTTTGGCCTCTCAAGATGCTTCTCGACAGATGGGCACAAGTCAGTTAGGTCAGCAGTTTCCAGTTTTGGAGGCTGTGCCAGTATCTCAGCCATCAGTTATGCTTGGCATGTCTCAACAGGGTGACATGTCAGCGAGGCCTCACAATGTATGGACAAACGTACCAATTCAGAGACAACCTTCCTTTGCGGAGCCTCTCAAGGATTCCTCCAACTCTCCTTCCTCCATTGATCCATCAAATAATAATACAATTAATGCCCCAAAAGGTGGGCATGGATCATCTGAATTTGGTTCAGGTTCCCAGCAGCAGATATCATCAGAGATACTTGATGCTTCACAACATGGATCAAAAGCATCTTCAAAGTATATTTCAGATGCAAGTGCTCTACCATCTAGCTCTTTGGTGGCTCATCCTCCCTGGCACAATCTTGACAGAGTAAAGAATGATGATAATCATGCTCACGAAGCTAGAAAGAGAAATTTGGCATCTGTTATCCATTCATTGGACTCATCCCCCAATCTCCATCAAAACTCCTCCCATCGCTACCAAGTTCGGGTAATGAAAAATGTGGAGACTGATCCAAGTAAGAGAAGTTCTGTAGTACCACATGATTCATTTCCATCCGGAGATATCAAAGTGATGAGCTCACCAACAGAAAAAACAGATGATCCACATGGTAGAGCTTTGCCAAGACCAGCTCTCCAAGATCAACCTTCTAACGAGATGGTGATGGCCCTACAAGATCAACCTTCTAACGAGATGGTAAAGTTTGGTCAAGACAATTCTCAGAGTCAATCTGGAAGCAGCAATGTGATCTCAGATCTTGTGGAACATAGCCAGGTTAATCGTCTTGTGGTGCCTTCTCGGTTTCAGCCATTTGGATCTCTGAAAAATGGGCAGATGCTACCTATGTATGATCCCAGAATACTGAAAGTTGACACAGGACAATTTTCTCTAGCAAAGCCTTTGCAGAATTTGCACATGCATTCATCTGTGGAACGAGGAGATTCTGCTGATGCTAGTCAGTGTGGTACTGTTATGCCTACTGGAGTTGCGACTTTGGTTGGAACTGAACACATCTCAGCTCCTTATGTGTTGCCATCAGACATTACCAATCATAGTATGGCTATTATAAGACCAAAGAAGCGCAAAAGTGTGACATCTGAGCTTCTCCCGTGGCACAAGGAAGTGACACAAGGCTCCCAGAGGCCTCAAAATATGAGGTAAATCCAATTTGATGAATCATTAATGTTTAGCTTCCACTTATGCTTGTATATCGGGAAGTTTCTTTTATGTTTTTCTGGGTTGCCTAAGATGGACCGAAGTAAGAAATTTCAGAGATTCAGAACTAATTTGTCCAAAATTCTGAATTTTTACAATATCAGTGACTGAGCTCGAACACTACACTACACTTAGCTTACTATTTCATATTAAATTGTGCTGACTTGTTAACTTGTTAAACCATGTGGACACCTATTCTTCACTGGTTTTATTGCTTCCTACCATCAATTGGATGTTCAATCATTGGTTCCTCTTCTGTTCATTCTACTAATGTTGAAAATAATTTTGTTTATGCAGCATAGCAGAACAAGACTGGGCGCGAGCCACAAATCGAATGATCGAAAAGGTGTGCCTATTAAAATATACCTTTTCCGGTATATCAATTTTTCTTCAATACATTGTCATCAATATTTATTGAAGTGGTTATCTTATTTACTGGCAGGTAGGAAATGAGGTTGAGATAACAGAAGATGTGCAGCCAATGCTTCGATCAAAGAGAAGGCTTATCTTGACCACACAGCTTATGCAGCAATTACTTAGTCCTGCACCAAAATCCATTCTCTCAGCCAATGCTACTTCACACCACGATGGTGTGATATACTTTGTCTCAAGATTAGCCGTAGGGGAGGCATGCAGCCTCACCTGTTGCACACGAAAAGATTTGCTTGTACCTACAGAGAACAGTAACATGTGAGTGTCATTCCTGGAGTTAGGCTGTATCTTATGAGATGTGAATCTTGTCTAGTGAGTGATAAATAATAGAGTGCACACTAGAATATTCTCCCTTAATCTCTAATAATCATTACCATAGAAAATAAGTTTTTTTCTTTTTTACTTAAAGCTTATAACGATACTTGGGAAGATGCTTGGAAGATTATTAATCTTCTGATAGTTAATTTCTCTCCAATTCATGTACAGGGCCTCTGAGAATCACAAAACTATTGAGGGCACTGGGGACCAGCAGGTTTTGAACTTTATTGAAGAGCTATCTGCTAGAGCACAGAAGCTTGAAAATGACTTTGAAAGGTATGAAACAAGTCTTGGCTTTCATTAAGTGATTGGGATTGTCTTGTGTCTTTGTGACGGCCAGAGTTGCAACTGCATGTTAACTGAGTTGTTCACCAATATATGTAGCATCAAATTGAATAAAAGATTGCATGACTTAGAGTGGGTAGACAATCCAAAAGCTTTTACTTCATTCTGCAGGAAAGATTTGTCTGAGCGCCCGTAATACTTTTGTTCATGCATTAAATTATTTATCAATTCCCCATGCAACCCTAAAAAGGGAAAAGGAGAAAACTTTGGTCTTCCAAAATCCAACTTGAGATGTTACACACTTCTATTCTACCTATGCAATTTTGACAAAGATGCAATTTTACATATCATCCAGTTTCATGATATTCTTTACATTCCATATGGTTGATGCAGAGTGGACAAGACAGCATCAATGGTTGACATAAGAGTGGAATGTCAGGAGTTGGAAAAGTTTGCTGTTATCAACCGTTTTGCAAAGTTTCATATCGGAGGACAAGCAGATACCTATGGCACACCAAAGCCATTTCCCCAGAGATATGTCACAGCACATCCAATGCCCAGGAAACTTCCTGAGGGTTTACAATGTGTTTCATTGTGATTATGAATTGCTTGATCCCCTCTCCCACTAAATCCTTTTTTGATTTGTATTTAGCATTGCATGTCCTCATCCATTTATCTGCGATACCCTTTACTAACCAATGCACCGGGATCAAAGAAAGAAAGAGGAATGCAAGATGGAATCCGGACAGGTCAACCCATGTAACTGAGGCGCTCGATCGTTTGGATTGGAGCCGATTATGGTCATTTTTGGGAAAGTATATATTGTTTCTTGTATATTTAATGATTTGAAGGAGAATAGGTGTTTTTGAAGTATCTTTTGGGAAAGAAAGGAAGAGGGTCAGCTTTGTGATGAGAAGAAGTCTCCTAGAGATGTATCAGTGGCTGCTGAAGTTGCTGAAATGACCATAAAGAAATCTTATAAAGATGTCTATCCATATGCCACAAGGCTGATACCCAATTGGTTTGCTAAGGAAGAGGATGTCAAGAAACTCTGCAGCGGCCTCTGAGATATTGTGGAGAAAAGGTTTGTGGTGCCATTACTGCCAAACAATTCCTAATTGACTAGGGCTTAGTAAGATTTATTAGCAATTTGATTCTTCCTAGTTGGTATAAGATTTGTTATTTGACTCACCTCATTATAATTCTCCAGGGTTTTAGTTCGATGAATTTTTCACAAGGGTAATTGTTGGTTCTGAATCCATTTGATGTAGATATTCCACTACCTTATTGAGACAAACAAAACTATGTTATATAAGTAGACTTCTTCTGAAGTATCATTGAATGTGTTTACAAATAAAAAAAAGTAGCTATCATTGAAATCTTCTGGTGCAAAGTAAATTTTAGATTTTGAATAATAATCATCATGGTATATGCTATGTGTTGGGTCAAACACAGCACTCTTCAATTCCCAGAAAACATTGACAAATAATTAAAAGGACTATTTATATCGAAACTGAATGGATTGAACTTGAAGAGATGCCAATTAACCTGATACATTCGGAACTTTCATCAATTGTTATTTATTTTCTTTAACAATGAAGTCTACTCCCAAAATAAAGAGAGATTTGTCAGTATCGCTCGATACACTGATACAGTGAAACGTATTTCGAAAGTCTATTCTCAAAAAGGGAAGAGAAGCATTTTTATGTTCTAGAAAGTCTATTCTCAAAAAGGGGAGAGAAGTATTTACGTGTTCGGAAAGTCTACTTCCAAAGAAAGGAGAGAAATATTTGTTGGGGAGAAATCTTACTCCAACCCAGAATTAAACGCCGATGAAAAGATGGTGCACTCAAGGCTAACCATTCAGGCTACAGAGACTTTTTGAAAATGTAAATAGGATTTAAAAAATAATAATATTAAAAAATTAGGGATTTAATAATTTTGGATGGATAAGAATTGAGATAAATATGAAAGAAAAAAATTACAAGAAATTTAGAACGTGTGGGATACGTATGGAGAAATCTAGGATATGTGAGACACGAAGAGAGAAGCGAAACGGGACGAAAACGCGAAAGAAGTGAAGAAAATGCAGGGTAGGCGTTGTCAAAGCTGAGCTCCGCGGCGCCCATGGCTGAGTGCTGCGACCCCTAAGACAAGTGGACTCTTACTCTAACAAGGAATAGGGTTAGTAGGCACAAAATACACCCTATATAAACACTTGCAAACCCTTTAGTTGAGATTAAGTATTAAGAGAGACTGTAAGAGAATGGAAGAATTTGGTAGACACTAAGTGCTTGTGTGCGTTAGGGTGGAACCGTCATTTGGGTGATCATTATTCGTGGTAGAGTAAGGTTCACTAAACATTAGGTTCTTTTAAGGGTTCTTCAAATTGAGTTTTCCTTGTAAAATCTCTAAGGAGTTAATAAGAGAGGTTAGGATCCTTGGATCTACCGTGGACGTAGACAATTGACCGAATCACGTAAGATTGTGTTGTGCTATTTTATATTCTGCTTTGGATTCTTGTTATTTTTCTTGATTAACAGATTATTCCGCTGTGTAAGGAGGTTAGGGTTCTAGGTTGAATCGCGGGTTCTTCGCTTCAATATAACCTCGAGAGGGAGAAGGGCGTTCCCTCCCTCAACAAACTGGTATAAGAGCTACAGGTTCGATAATACACACTTGAGGTATTTAAACCATGACTACAATCAAGCAAGAAATAGAGAAGTTTAATGGGATGAATGACTTCAATCTTTGAAGGAAAAAGGTTAAGGCTTTACTAGTGAAGGAAGGGCTAAACTCAGCCTTGGAGGAAGCTAGCTCCTCAACTAGCGATGAGACGACAACCTCAAAGTCCGAGCAGAAAGATTGGGACACGATTCAGAAAAAGGCTCACAGCACCTTATTCCTGGCGTTGAGCGATGAAATATTAAGGGAAGTTGGTGATGAGAAAACCATTTTGGGGCTATGAAAGAGACTCGAGGCATTGTACATGAAGAAATCTCTTGCAAATAGACTTCTTGTGAAAAAGAAACTACATCAGCTAATAATGCACGAGGGAACTTCATTGAGAGCTCACATTGACGAGTTCAACAAGATCATCATAAGTTTTGAGCAACTGGGCATCAAGACTGAGGATGAAGATAAGGCCATTATCCTGTTAAGTTCGTTGCCAAAGAGTTATGAGAGTTTTGTGGATACGCTGCTGTATGGTAATGAGTCTTTAATGATGAATGATGTCAAGGCATCATTGAACTCAAAAGAATTGACAAAGAGATATGAGTTCAAGAGTGGAGCAGCATTGCTTGCACTAGAAAGGAAGAGCAACCAATCAAAGAGGAGATTCAAGAAGTGTTTCATTTGTAATAAGGAAGGGCACTTTGTGAAGGATTGTCCGAAATCAAAAGGCCAAGGAGGGTGGGCTGCAATCTGTACTAAGGAAGATACCGAAGTTGTAAACACATTGGTAGCCTCAAGGGAAAAGTACGCTGGCAAATGGATACTAGATTCGGGGTGCAGCGTCCATATGTATCATGATAGATCGATGTTTACCAACTATAAAACCAAGAGAGGTAAAGCTCTAATGGGGAATGACATGACTTGTGAGATCATGAGAGTTGGTGACATAAGGCTGATGAAGCAAGGTAGGGAAACTAGGGACTTACATGGTGTAAGACATGTTCCTAAATTGAGGAGGAACTTGATATTCCTAGGAAAGCTCGATGAGGAAGGGTATTCGGTTAGAGCAAAAAAAAGAAAACTAAGGGTAGAGAAAAGACCTATAAGGTTTGAGGGTGAGAAGCATAATGAAGGGCTCTATGTGCTTACTGGAATGGCCATGAGTGGCCTAACGCGGGGTGTTAGGATAATGTAGACCATTAGGCAATATTCAAACCGTGTTCATCGAGGTGATGAGGGTCGGAAAGAAGTGCAACACATCCATACCCTATGCAAGGTGCACGAATGCCTTTGGAGACCAAAGTTATTAGCTTGGGGAAAGTTAACTGGACTCAACTCTAGGTGATAGAGTATTGGTGTGGATCGGATCCCGAAGCCTTCTTATTTGGAAGATGTTGAATCAAGGAAAGGTTTGTTGGAAAATTGGTAATTCAACAATTTTGGATGGACAAGAATTGAGATGATTACAAAATGAAGAATTACAAGAAGTCTAGAACGTGTGGGACACATATGGAGAAGTTTAGGACGTGTGGGATACAAAGGGGGAAGCGAAACAGGACTCAAAGACGCGAAAGAAGCGAAGAAAACGCAGGATAGGCGCTGCCAAGTGTGAGCGCTGCCAAGGGTGAGCGCTGCGACGCCCATGGCTGAGCACCGCGGTGCCTAGGACAGCACCCTAGTGCTGCGGCGTTGGGCGCTATAATGCCCAGCTTCGCGGCGCTCAAGAACGATCGCCGAGGCGTCAAACGCGTCAGTTGTCCGTTTTGGTTCGGGATTTCGAGTTTTGGGAAGTTTTTGACTTCCAAAACAAGTGGACTCTTACTCCAACAAGGAATATGGTTAGTAGGCACGAAATACACCCTATATAAACACTTGTAAACCCTTTAGTTGAGATTAGGCATTAAGAGAGACTCTAAGAGAGGGGAAGAACTGGGTAGACACTAAGTACTTGTGTGCACTAGGGTAGAACCGTCGTTTGGGTGATTATTGTTTGTGGTAGAGTAATGGTTCACTAAACATTAGATCCTTTTAAGGGTTTTTCAAATTAGGTTTTTCTTGTAAAATCTCTAGGGAGTTAATAAGAGAGGTTAGAATCCTTGAATCCACCGTGGACGTAGGTAATTGGCCGAACCACGTAAAATTGTGTTGTGCTATTTTATATTCTGCTTTGAATTCTTGTTATTTTTACTTAATTAACAAGTTATTTCACTGCGGAAGAAGGTTAGGGTTCTAGATTGAATCATGGATTCTTCGCTTTAATATAACCTAGAGTAGGAGAAGGCATTCCCTCCCTCAACAAATAAGATATAAATAATATCATATTTTCTATTTTACAATTAATATAGAGAGTTTGTCTTTTTATTCTAACACAATTGGAAATAATATATAAAAACCCTTATCTTATTTTTCGAAAAAAATCAATCTTACAAATATTAATATTCTAACATTTTCTAATAGAGAAAATTTAGATTGCTTTCAGAGCATTGCTGTTTTTATTATTATTATTACGAAAAAATTAATTACAAAATATGTTCTCGGATTAAACCAAATTCCTCGGTAATAAATCCTCGCCGTCAGATAACCAAAAAGCCACTGTGAAGATTTCCCGTCAATGTGTGTACTGTGTACTTCTATTCCTCGACGTGGAACTCTCGACAGTGATAGAAACACCCTTGTAAGTTTGGAAAATTCATTTCAATCCAGTGTAAAATTTCTCAGCTTTGAAGAAAAATACACCGCCTTCAAGTGAATCATGTGCAAGCAACGAGTAAAATGAGAGATTTTGAGGGGTTCAAGAGATGTCATTGGATTGTCTTAGTAGATGTGGAACAACACTGTCATAAAGAATGCCAAAAAATCCAAAAAGGGACCGTAGTGCTGTCAGCAAGACTCAATAATGAAGATTTCATTCCAATTTTAAGATTCCAATAACATGAAGACAATGTATGAAAGTTTTGGCTCTCCTCACAAAAATTCCCATAAAAGAAGAACAAAGTTTTTGCATAGACATAGAATGGCCAATTCACATATTGTGGTTATCCTTTATCCTGCACAAGGCCATGTAATTCCTCCAATGGAGCTTTCACCATCCTTGGCAAAACATGGCTTCAGGATTACATTTGTGAACCCAGAATATAATCACAAGCTTGTCAAGAATGCAATGTCAACAAAGGAGGATATGAATAAGCCTGGAAGATATCTAAAGCTATATTGAGAGTTATGTTGTGGAACGTTGAGAAGCTCGTTGAAGAGACTAATGGATCAGGACATGATAGGATCGGTTGTGTCCTTGCTGATCAAAGTATTGCTGAGAAGAAGGGAGTCAAGAGAGCTGCTTTCTGTCCTGCTGCAGCTGCACTTTTGGTGTTAGAGTTTAAGCATTCCAAAGCTGATTGATGATGGAATTATCGATAACGATGGTCAGTACATTTATTGTGGATATTACCTATAGAGTTTCATTTGTTTCATTTGAAATTTTCTTAGCATGAGCTCCCACTGAGAAGCAGATGATTAAGTTGTCACCACACATGTCAGCTATGTACACACAAAACTTTGTAGGCCTGTTTAGTGTCACACTTCAAGTATTTTCAAGCATTTTCTTAAACATTTAATATGCGACAAAATTTCATAGAGGCTATTAAATTTATATAGTGTTACATGAACTAAAATTTTTAAAAGGTTTATTGATTGAGATGGAGATATGAGTCAAGCTCATGACTTATAGAATAAGTTTATCTCTATATGATAAGTTTTATTCTTATTTAGATGAGATGACATTAAAAATATTCTTTAAAATATTATCTCATCTTATATGTATATCGTTAGATTGTTTAGATTTTAGCCGTTGATTGTATAGGGCTAGTAGTATATAAGGGTGTTGAGGGAGGGAACACCCTTCTCCTTCTCGAGATTAGGTTGAAGCGAAGAACTCAAGATTCAACCTAGAACCCTAACCTCCTTGCGTAACGGAATAACCTGTTAATCAAGCAAAATACTAAGAATCCAAAGCAGAATATAAACGAGCACAACACAATCTTACGTGGTTTGGTCAATTGCCAACACAATCTAAGGATCCTAGCCTTTTTTATTAACTCCATAGAGATTTTATAAGGAAAACCCAATAAAGAACCCTCAAAATGACCTAATGTTTAGTGTACCCTTATTTTACCACGAACAATGAACACTCAAACAACAGTTTCACTCTAGCGCATACAAGCATTTAGTGTCTACACAGTTCTTCCCCTATCTTAGAGTCTCTCTTAATGCTTAATCTCAACTAAAGAGTTTACAAGTGTTTATATAGGGTTTATTTCGTGCCTACTAACTCTATTCCTTGTTGGAGTAAGAGTCCACTTGTTTTGGAAGTTCAAAACTTGAAATCCGGATAAAAAACGGACATCCTGACGCTTCTGACGCCGCAGTGCTCATCCTTGGACGCTGCAGCGCTAGCCATTATCGCGCCCATCTCTGTGGCACTGGGCACCCAGCGTTGTGGCGTTGGGCTTCATCGTGTCCATCACCGTGGCGCTGAGGACCCAGTGTTGTGGCGCTGAGGACCCAGCGTTGCAGCGCTAGGCTTCTGGTTTAGGCGCTGCAGTGCTAGGCTTCTGGTTTAAGCGCTGCAGCGCTAGGCTTCTGGTTTAGGCGCTATAGCGCTCAACCTTGGTGGAACCCCCCAACGTTTTCTTCGCTTCTTTCGCATCTTTGAGTCTCGTTTCGTTTCCCCCTTTGTGTCCCATACGTCTTAGACTTCTCTATACGTGTTTCACATGTTCTAGACTTCTTGTGATTCTCCACTTTGGTATTCATCTTAATTCTTGTCTAACCAATATTGTTGAATCACCAATTTTCTAACAAAGGGGGTGAACCTCAGTTTTATAAACCATTTCATAGCTTGTAATCTCTTCAGTCATAATATATAGAGCATTTTCTCAAGAACCTTGTGTGCGTGTCTCTCATTTCTTCTTTGTGTAGTTTTTCTAAGCTGCTGAGTACACAAAGCGCTAAGGCTGCATTGTTCTCCAAAAGATAGAGAAAGATGTGTTGACATCGTCGGAGGTGACTGAAGAGAGGGGTAGGGACCTTAAAGCTAAGAGGCACGGTAGTGTACCTCATGACAAGATGAAAACTTGATGGTGCTGTGGGAAAGGCAACGAATCACCTTGGGGAGTTAGAGCAGCATGCGGAGAAGCTTGAGGTAGAACTCGACACTGAAGGGGACGAGTTGTGCTCCCTCATCGACACATCATTGAGAGTTATACTGGTCGGCAACAAGATTGTGTCAAGGCTTTCAAGAGAAGGTATACACCACGATAGACAAGGTTCAAGTCCAAGTGGAGAAGCTGCATCGAGGGTTTGTAGTTATCAAGGAGAATGTAGTGTTGTGCAAGTGAACGGTAGCAAATAGAGCCATTGTTGCTCAAGGGACGCCAAGAGTTAAGGCTTCTAAGTCGAAGGAGTTCAGCGGTAAGCAGAAAGCTAAGGAGCTCGACAACTTCTTTTCATAAATAGAAAGATACTTTGACACCATGGGTGTGTGGGATGAAGATGAGATAAATATTACAATCTTATATCTTTCTGATCATGCAATTATATGGTGGCATAAAAAAAATGAAAAAATACACAAGGGTACCTGCACCAACAACTTTTGAGCAAAAATGCAACAGGAGCTGAAGCTCTAGTTTTATATAAAGAATTAGTGCTTGATTCTTGAAAGAATTTAAAGGAATTGAAGCAAATCAAGTACATTAGCCAGCACGTAGAGGAGTACTCCCTATTGATGATACTGATCCTCAACATGCATGAAGAGGACTTCCTGTTTAATTTTCTAGATGGGTTACAAATATAAATGTCCAATGAATTGAAGTGTCGCAAAGTGAAAAATATATTTGATGCTTTTACATTGGCGGAGATGTTTATAGATTACTGCAAGGGTGGCATAGTGAAGTGTAAGAATTCTAGACCCAATCACAGCAAAGGTGGGCACAACAAAGAGCTTCATCCTCTAGAAGATGAGGAAGAGAAAGACAAGCCGCTCAAGTGAAAAAAGTAGAAGCATAACGATCGTAGATTAAAGTCTAATTTCTTTTTTTTACGATGGAGATCATTGGGTTAAGGATTATTCGAAGAAGAAGGCTCTCAATACAATAGTTGTGACATGCAAGGCAAGTGAGCAAGGAAAAATAGGGTAGTTGTAGCTTCTCAACATTATGAAGGCTAATCGGGGTATCTGCATGCCAATGAAAAAGGTGCGTTGAAACCTATATTAATTGCATAAATACTCAAATGTTGATAAATATGGGTGCTATGCATAACTTATTTAAGCATGCGGAAGTGGAGCACTTTAGACTTTACGTGGAGAAAAATGAGGGATTCCTCAAGTTTTTGAACATTGTTATCAAACTTGGCGTGGTTAGATAAATTTCTTAGTTGCACCTTTTGACGATTTTTGATGTGGTGCAAGTATGGAATTCTTAAGGCGATACGACGTAGTGCCGCTTCCTCGATATAATTATGTGTGCATTATAGAAAGGGGACATTATATGATACCGACAGTAGACAAGTCCAAGGGTAGGCAATTTAAGTAGAAAACCAATACCATACTCCTTTCACCATACAATTAGAGGAATTATTGAGTGCAAATGAGACACATCCAATCATAGTGTCAAGGATGAATGATAAAGCAAAATGGGGCAATGATAAGCTACTAACAGAGGTTGCGGAAGTGCTTGGGGAGCATGAAGGGGCCACACAGAATATCATACTATAAAAGCTACCACCAAGAGGGGCAATTAACCATGAGAAAAAGTTGGAGCTTAGGTTTACACTATTAACTAGTATACAAATGCCTCAACTAGAGTTAGTAGAGTTGCAAGGGCAACTTGAGGGGTTGTTAGGTGCGAGAGTTATCCAACAACCTAAGACATCACATAGTATACGTTTTCAGCACAAGAAGTGGGTTAGAGACAAGCGGCGACATGTCAAGTATAGTGCAAGGGCTTCATGATAGAGACAATACTTCCACCACAACGTAAGTCAATACGCCCAATTCATAAAGGCCTTAATTTTGGGGACTGTTGAAGCAGAAGCACACAAACAAGCAATATCACCTAAGCAAATAGTGCATAATAAGCAATTAAGGAATTAAAGAGAGAAAAGGTAGAAGAAGAATACACAAAGTTTACGTAGTTCGGTAACTTGCCTACGTCCACGGCGGATCAAGATCACTCTCTTATCTTATTGAATCTCAAGGCACTTACAAAGTAGGCCTCTTTACAAGAAAGACTCACAAAGAAAAATTCTCTCTTGTAACATAGAGATTTTCTCTGACAAAGTATGTTGAATCACAAAGATTTCTTAAATGATCACTAAGATGTGTTTACAAGCCAATTAAAAGCCTTTATACAGTTTTTGAGACGTCATAGGTTTAGCTTAAACGTGTGAGAGTCATATTAGGGAGTCCTGAAGCAATTAGGAGACAAAATAAGGAAGTCTCAAATTGGAAAACTGTTCCCGCGTTCAGTGCCGCGGCGCTCAGCGCCTATCTAGCGCTGTGGCACTCACATTCTGGTTTATGCACCGCGGCATTAGCGCCCACTCATGGTCGCCGCGGCGCTAGCGCCCACTCATGGTCACCGCGGTGCTGGTGCCTGTCACTCACTTCTTTATTTTTCGTCTCCTTTCGCATCCATCTTCGATCGCGGCGTCCACTCCTGGTCGCCGCGGCATTGTCTCCTGTCACACACTTCTTTGTTTTGTCTCCTTTCGCATCCATCTTCGATCCTCACCTACCCTACGCGCTTGGTTTACTCTCTAAATCATATTTCGATGATTTTTAATCAATATTCTCACAAATTCCCCTCATTGATTCAAAATTATCTACAAAGCAACTCGATCTCTCATTTCCGCATCTTTAGTCACCCTCACAAAGTAATAACTCTGGTTAAGTCCTTACATAGAATGAACTTAATTGAGGGCAGTGGCTTAGTCAACATATCAGTAGGATTTTTAGACGATACTATTTTTGTTAGACTAACTTCACTACTTTAGATAATCTCTCTAATATAATAGAGCCTCACATCAATGTATTTCGACCTCTCATAAAATATTTGATACTTTCTTTAAGTGTACGACACTTTAATTGTCACAATACGGCACTTATTACATAAGTAGTATTCTGATAGTTAAATATATTTTACTAGGTATATAAAGAGACAAAATTAATGAAGGCCTTGCCTAAAAAAAAAAAAAAAAAACTTCAGTAATACAAAAACTAGACAGAAATCATCATAGAATATCCTGGATAATTAAGTATACTTAAATTAATATTCAAAAGCTGATTGCAGTTGTTAGAATGCTGCTTTCTATACTAAGCATCAACTAATATCCCTTTTTATTTATTGAATATTTTGGCCACCAATTGCAACAAGACAAAAGCCTTTGCACCAAACATAATCAGAAAAGAACTATAGTTAAGCGAAATAGTACAGATTTTGGTTAATTCAGGCCATGATCATACACTTCCGTTCTCATAGAAAAATTAATATTTTAAAATCCTTCAGGGAATCACGACTTTATTGAAAGTTCTTCAATGTAGTTAGGTCTCTTGGCTACCCACATAGAGCCTGCACTTACACTGTGAGCGGCAACTTAAACAGCAAAGCATAAGATATGCAGATAAAGGTCTGAAAGCACCAATAATTCCGGAGACATCAAGTTCAAAAACATTTAAACAATGATGGAACTAAAAAGTTCGGAAAAACAAAAGAATAAGGACAATGAACACTGGGGTCAATATTTTGAAACAAGTCCAAGCATACGAGGAAAATGTGACAATATCCTTAAAATTGTCTTTTCCACCCTCAATGAAACAATAGAAGTGATAATACCTTATCCTGGAGCATTCGGTTATACCTTATTCTACACGAGGTCACGTGATTCCTATCATGGAGTTTTCAGAATGTTTAGTCAAACATGGCATCAAAATTGTTAAGAATATAGGGAATTAAGATAATTAATTTTTATCGTATTTATAATTAGTGTTTATATTTTAAATTAATATATTATATTATATTTTTTATTATTTTAAAATTCAATTTATATAAAAACTCATATGTAACAGTTTTAATATGTACTATAATACAACAACAATATAATTTTTATAATATTTTCATTGTTTTTATTTTTTTTTATATAATATCAAAGTAATTTTTTATATTTTTTTTACATAATATTAAAATTTATTACGATTCTTTTTTAGGTCTTTTTTTTTTAATTTCTCAATTTGCTAAAATTTCACTGGACAAGTTTTGTTAGTAACTGCTTACCTATTGTTGGTGATTGTTCACTCACTGACGACCACCTTTCCGGTTACTTGAAAGAGAAAGAAGAAGATGAAGTTTTGTCTTGTTTCAATTCTTGAAAACCCCAAAAACAATGCTCTTATCTCAATTCTTCTATACTGCAAACAGCTTAAAAAAAATGAAAACACATTTCATTTTATAATTATTTACCCTCTAAATTTGTCTAAGAAAAGGGGTTCTATCACATATGTCTTGCCATGCCTTATTATATTCAAATAATGTAAACTCTTTTTTATTATTTAATTACAAATATTTTGTACCATTCACTTTGAAGAATGCAATGGCGGAACACAAGACTTGCCAAATGAAAATAAAACTCTTTATTTATAAAGCTATTTTCCTATTTTATTATGTCTACAACCATGCCCCACTACTATGCTATAAATAGGGATGACAAAATTCGGATTCGAATTTGGGTTTTGCTCAACTCAAATCAGAACTCAAGTTTTACTCAAGTTTTTTTGGATCTGGGTTTAAATCTGGATCCGGGTAATTCGGATCTAGATTTAAGCCCGAAATTTGTAAATTTGTTTTAATTTTTTTTAAAAATTTTAGGTGATGTTTTAATTTTTGAGATATTTATTTTATAAAACAATTGTTAGATTCATATATATTAAAGATTAAGAATTTTATAAATTAATTTAGAACTTTAAAAAAGAAATAAAATCCAAATCCGGACTCTCACAAAAATTCCGATCCAAATTTCCCAAAAAAAAAAAGGATTTGGATCCCAAAAGAAACTCAGATTGTTCGGGCTGGGTTCAGGGTTTTTATGGGTTCCAATCGAGGTCTGGATTATTTTGCCATCCCTAGCCATGAGCCATACCATTTTGTTTTCCCCTTTGTTTATTAATCTGTTAATAAAATATTATTTATTTATTCAAAATACTTTTGAATAAACAATTAACTTTACTTATCTCACAAGTAATGTCATTTTAATAATTTCAAGGTTAAATAATCTATGGTGCAATTTCTATCAATTGTCATCACCGCATTGATTAATAATTCTTGTTAACTAATTAATGATGTACTTAACACTTAAGTCTTGATAGGTGTACATTCCAAGGGAACTTAAAATAAATATTCAGTTTGCTAGAATTTATTGGATCAAACTATTCAATTTAGTTTGTTGCCCTAGTGCAAAACAAGTACACTTTATATTGTGAGACCCTATAGGTCCACACTCGGTTTGTCAAATAGAACTCTTCCATAAGTTCGTGAATAATGCCCCACATATACGTCACAGATATTACAAAGTAGTACGTTAGACTATACAACTTGAGGTCATAACATATTCAAATAATCCTACAGTCACTTATATCTTGAAAGAAAAGAGATATAGATCATTATCGTCAAATCTTTATATGCTCGACCGTGAACTTATCTCCAGATTTATATTTTGATAGACAATATACATAAGCACTTTTGCAATATTGTTTAACCCTACAGAAAATGCTTTTTCGAGGTTTATGCATATGGCCACAAGACTTTCTAAATACAATCTCGGAGCATCGAGATGCATAACTCACCCATATGAGGTGACGGATCCCATATCTACGCACACTGGACTCTATAAGCATCAAACTATACCAAGCGATACACAGCAGTCAGACCATAAAAGCTCTGACATCTGTAGAATTAAAGTATGGTGGATCACTCACAATCCCACCGTGACACTTAGGTCAAAGAACCACGGATATTACTTAACTTGAGAAGAACTTCTGTTGATGGTTTTATGGGATATCTATTGGAGGTCTTTGTGAGTCTATTCAGTATCCAGTCCTTATTGAATACCTGTATGCTTATATGAGCTTCCACTAAGCTTATAGTTTGCTAAGACTAACCATCTAGACCATTTAGATATAGACATACACTGATCTATATAAAAGAAATTCATTGATAGACCCGTATCAGTAAAATAGATCAGGAACGAGGTGTTCGAGAATATACTACATAATGATATTTTTTAGCACCATTTGCAACTCTCTACAACTATGTCATTACTAATGTATTCTCAAGTCTTTGTCCCATTTCAGACAAGATTTTAACTATTAGATTTCGCTAACTATTATAACTTGTTGATTCATAGCAGTGCTAACTTTTAACAATTATAAATCTTAGCGTTGTTAACTCTTAGCATTGATCTAAACTCCTTTAGATCATACAATGTCTAAAACGTTACAAGCATCTTACCATGGATATTATAATATTAACGATTTTATTTGAAATATTTATTGTATAAATTTTAAACAATTAATATTCATACAATATTGGAATGACATATAAGCACCATCTCCAACACCTATTGATAGGGTTTAATTAGGTTTAATATTTTCATTTTTCAAACTTAATATTTGTTCGTTTAAATTAAAATTATTTGACTTTTTATGTGTTTCATTATTATTTTATAGGTTTGAAGTTTATAAAGCAAATAAGGATGAAAATATAATGATTACAAAGTAAAAATATCAAAATTACTACAATAGATTACTATAGTAATTGCTAAATTAATAGTGAACAATGATTTTGCTATAGTACTAGTGTCCCGATGCTTAGATCTAGCATCACAACGCCTAAGTTAGAGATCCAAGTGTCACGACAACGGAATTCAACGTTGTGACACTCAGCTATAAAATGTTTGAGATAGATTTCCTAGTTCTCAACATCATGATGCCTACATCCAACGTCGCGATGTTCACGCGATAAAAAAGAAGAAATTTTTTTATTTTCCTTCTATGACTTGGACTTTATGCCACAAGCCTCTAGGGTTACGAAATCTTGTCCCTTTTTTTTACAACCAATATAAAGAAGCAATAGAGAGAAGTCAATAGCAAACACAAAAACCTTTCAAGAGAGATCAAAACAAGAAATTAAAGATTGAAGAAGCAAAGATTGTGCAACAAGCAAGAGAGAGAAAGAAAGCGATTCAAAGCATCAACCTTGTTTAATTCCTTTTCTTTTCTCTTATTTTATGTCTTTAATAACTATGTCTTTCAATATTTTCTTTGAAATTCTTAAATTCATCATGAATTAAATTTTTTTTTATTTAAGATTAAACTCTTGAACTTAATATGTAGTTGAATTATAATATTTATCTTATTTTATAAACTCAATAAAGGAGATTGTTTATTCTATCTTGTATTTAATGCATTATTTATATTTGGCCAATATATTAATTATTTGAGGAACTATAATGAACTTGACAGAGAAATTTATGTGTTTAGCCTAAGATAGTTTAATACATGATTATAGGGTAACAATTATGAGTTCCATGTAGAATAGAAATATACCTATGTGGCATATATAACATTGATAGACTTGTTCTTAATGAGTTTCATACTATTATGAATACTATAGATATATAGGTAATTGTTAGAATAAAATATAGTTATCTGACCATTGGCAGAGGCTTATAACGATATTCGTGTTTTAGTCAATAATTCATCATTGAGAGATTAAATAAAAGAATAATAAAATCAAAGAAATATTGGAAGATAAGTTGAAACCCCAAATTCCTTTTTATATTGGTGAATTCAACTCTTGTTTGCTTATTGCTTAAAACTAGGTTTAGTTTAATAAATTTAGATTAGTTAAAGATTATCAGATTTGTTTAAATAAAAATTAAGTATGATTAATTTTTATTTAGACTACTTAATTTTTATTCAGACAAGATGATTAATTTTTTATTAGAAGAATTAAATTAAATAAGTCTCTGTAAAAATAATACTTGGACTTAAATCTTATATTATTGGATACAATAACATGTACTTATGCTTTTTAGAATCACACATTATTTATCTTTGTTCTGTGATTGCTTTTTGTAGTTCCCCTTGTGGCAAAATCTTTCTTCCATCCTTCTTATTATTACGAAAGCCTCATTTTTATTGAAGCCTCTTCTACTTCCTCACGTATCCACTGTTCCAATTTTCGATTGATCAATTTAAAAGAGGTAGAATTCTTTCAAACCATGTACTTGTTAATGGATAATCTGATCACTTTTCGATAAGCTTAGGCTGCTATCTCAGAGTTGACGCTTCTAAGCTCATTGAATTTCCAATTGAATGTAACACATTCCTCATTCGCCTTTCATCGAGACACGAGATTAGAGGATGCTACGATAGCATTGAACACAAACAATAATAAATAATTATTAAAACTTACCAAAAATACATTTAAATTTTTTTTTAAAATAAACATTTACAGAGAAAAACTGGCAGAGTCTCCCCTAAAAATTGGACTTTACACTACCTGTGACAAAATAAAACACTCCTAAATCTCAATATCAATTCTCAACCAACTTCCTATTTTTCAGCAATTATCCACAACTCATATTACAATCTAAATACATCAAACCTTCACCAAACTATTTCAAATCCAACATATTATCAAAACAAATATTATATATCGTCATAATTTTAAAGAAAACAGTTCTGAGGAAATACATACATACACGTATATACAATTAATATCCATAATATAATATACAATAGTTTATAAACAAATAAAATATCTACCAAATATATTTATATGTATATAGAGGATGTAAGCGACTCTGAGCTACTGCAGAAAGATTTACTCTTCAGTTTTTCAGGACGGCAACTCTATTACCTGTGCATGATAAGTCCAATGCACTAAGCACAATGGCTTAGTGGGTGTACACAAAAGTTGAAATAATAATAATGTTTTATTATCCTTATTGCAAATAAACTATATATATATATAAATAATAAAATTTTTTAATAATAACCAATATCGCCATATAACAATAATAAATTAAAATTTATCAATTAATCAATTCATTAAACCAAAACATTATTAAAATTTTCATTTCAATTGATCAATATATATATATATATATATATATATATATACACACACACACACATATCATATTTATAATTTAATAATTTATTTATTAAATATTTTAATAAATTATAATTAATCCAAGTAGGCGCCCAAAATAAACGCTGACACAATACCATGTATTGACTAATAGGCTAACAGATATCAGATAGTGATCCAGCATCGACCACTCGGTGATTATCCACCGGATCCAAAACAGATCAGATACACAGAGCGGTGTCATCAGATAAGCAAACGAAGCAGTACTGTTATAATACCCTATTGGCATGTCAATTACAAATCCTCCCCTACCAATGTTCAGGTTTACTTAGGGCGTCTCAATAATATTATTAATATATTATTTTTCTTTTAAAAAAATTTTAACACAAATTTATTATTATTATTAAACTAAATTATTATAAAAATTCACATTTACTCAAAATTTTTGATTATTACACAAATATTTTTTTATTATTACAAATAGGCCCAAATGTTTTTATTATTCACCTTTATGCCTAAATTTTTTTAAACTTTTACACATAAGCCCAAATGTTCCAAAAGTTTTCATATAGGTCCAGAATATTCAAAAATACCCAAATAAGTTTCAGATTTAACAATTAAGCCCATAATTTTCTAATTTTTTACTTATAGGTCTAAATTTCTAAAATTTTGCAATTAAGCCCAAATTTCTTCAAAAAGTCATATATAAATTCTAATTCCATAATAATTCACATAAAGACCTAAAATTTTCAAATATTTATAAATTAATCCAGATTTTTTTAAAATTCTCGTATAAGTTCTATTTTTCTCAAAATTCATTTTTATACCCAAATATTATTTTTTTTTACCACCATTTAATATCCAATGTTCAAAATATATTCAATACATTTAGAAACTATATAATTATCAATTCAATACCATAGTTCAACACACTCATCCATCATATTATTAAATCACATAAATATACACTAAATTTTCTAAAGTAAAAATTTAAATTTCAATCTAAAGTGTACACCAACCTTATATACTTGTGACTCACTTCTTCTCCTTCTCCTTCTCCTTTCCTTGGCTATCCTTGGCCAAGCTTTAACCTTGATTTACCAAAATACACACATAATAAATAAAATTCTAATTTACCAAATTAAAAGCACAAATGCCTAATTCTACATAGCTATTTCATCTATCAACCCTTAAAATCCCAAATTCATATTTAATAGAATTTTAGCATCAACTCACCTTGAATAACACCTTTTAACTTAAAATTGATCCTTGAAACTTGATGAAGAGGAGTTTAATTAAGAGTTTGAGGGCTTAATTTACTAATGAAAGTATTGAGAATTATTGAATTTAAAGGGGAATAAAAGAAAAATAGAGAGAAAAGGGAAAGGGGGAAACGGCACTATGCTTGTAAAAATGGGTATATTTTTCACACTATTCCCATTTATATACTCATCACTTTTCTTGCCAAATTTGCCCCCAACTAAATCCAAAATTTTAAAAATGCCATTGGTTAGAAATGGTGGCATTTGATTGGTCCAAATATTTCAAGAACTATTCATAACTAAACTAAATAAAAATCTATGTAAAAACTAACTAATTCTATCACTTTCTAATTCATTTGGTGGCTAATTGCTATTGGTTCATGATTAAGTGTTGGAAAAGTATAAATGGTCAATGTTTTAATTCCATGAATCCCTTTCTACCATACCAACACTTTTCAACCAATCAAATTCTTCCATTTTCTATAACAAATAAATTTAATCCTAATGAAAAAAATTAATTCTAATAAATAAAAAAATTAATCTAATAAATAAATATTCTGGGGTGTTACGTTGAATCAATTAAGGAAGCTTTGAATTAATTCGTTGTCTCCTTGCTTCATAAAGAAAAGGTCCAAGGCCACGTTTTTCTTTTTTTGGTTCTAAATGTAGTGTGTGATAAATTGTGTAGTCAATTCATCGACTGATGAAATTGAGTTCTCCTTAAGTCCTCGGAACTAGAGTTGGACTGGACCTTTCAAGCTAGAAGGAAAAGTGATACATTTCAAGGTCCATTGTAGGTACGCATTATTATCATTGAATTGAAGTGAAGTATATGTTCTTCAAGATCCTTGGTCTCATTGAACCTAGGGAAGTTAGGTATGTTGAACTTGTTTGGCCTTTCAGCCAATCTGATTACTTCAGTTAAAGGATCTTGGTTGACCTTTCTTACCAAGGCCATTGTGTCTTCAGTAGATCCTGACTTGTGCATCTTTGTGTATATCTTGCCTACTTCTTTGAGGATGTAGACTTTCATGTCTTCTCCGTCCAGTTTCTTGGAAACTTCAAGGGAAGGGTCCCTAACTCTGGTTTGGATGGAGTATTTTTTAGGGGTTTTGCTAGGAACCTTTACATTCACAATTTGTTTGTGTTTGTTATCTTAAGGTGACTCGTCATTGAGATCATTGTCCTGATCTTCGCTTTCTTCTAATACCATAACCTTGTCTTGTAATTCAAGATTTTCTCTTCGGTAATGTTCTATTTGATTGATCAATTTTGAAAATAGGTTTGTTACGCTAGTAGGAACAACATTCTCAAGAGTAGCCAACTTAGAAGCATGGGAACTTTCATTCTCATTGTTGTTTAGGTCAGAAGAGTGGTTGTTTAGGTGATTAATCATGGTTTCAGATGCGGTTTGAATTGAAAAAAAGTTTTTTTTTAATGTTATTAATACTTTCGTATAGACGCACCACTTAAGTTTTTGAATCTTAGAACCTCAAGAAACTACTTCTTTGCCCTCGATCTCTCCTCAAATGTGGGGAACAATATTGTTCTCTTGCAAAAAACATATCACGACGCTCAAGTCAGTATTGATCAAAAAGAAAGGTACTGGTGTGTAAGGATGTCTCTAAGGCAAGCAAAAGGGTATTTGGATACTTTTTGTTTTCTCAATAATATTGGATAGAATAGAATATGATTGAATGAATAATAAACATAAAATTGCATGCTTATATAATGGTGGAAGCAAATTCGAATTAGGGTTTGTATGTACGTTTAATTATACTTTATGCAATGTATCGAGGGGAAGTAAAGATTGATTATAATTTATAATTATATTTGAACTTAAAATAATAATCATGAAAGGAGTTGAAATCACAATTCAAACCCGATTCTTCATTCTCGCGTATTTTCTAATATGTTTGAGAAATATTAGCTAGTTATTGAGTTGGGTTTTACCTGTCTATGAGTGAAAAATCTAGATTCTGGGCTTTCTAACAATATTGGGCCACGTGTGAGGATGTACCAGATCTGACTTCATGGTAACCTGAGTTAACATCTTTAGAAAGACCTATTATTACTCTTAGGTGGTGCGAGTTGGTTAGGCCATATTAATAATAGGTCCAACACTCATCATATTCTCTTGAGAAAAGAAAAAAAAAAAAAGAAGAGAAAGAGAATAAAAAAAAAGTAGTATCTTCTTGTTTATAGCTGAAACCACCCATAAAATAATAAGAGTTTTTTTTTTCTTCGATCATAAAATTGAATTTGTTTTGTATCTTAAGTTTATTTTATCCATTTTTTTTTCCTTTCTAGTATTTTTTTTAATTGTTGGTGGTTAATGTTCTGCTTTGTGCTTTTGTTCAATGATGATTGTTGAAACTCACCTTGAGTTTCCCTTTGTCAATCAACATTGATTTCTTTCACCATAACGAGCCTCGGGCAAATTTGAGTTTCTATGATTTTTTTCATGGGCTTAGATTTTAAGACGACAAGATTTGACCAATAATAAATTCGAGGGGAATCCAAATTTCCCTTTTTCTTGATGGGTTTGGAGCTGGCTCTCGATAGTTGAAATTTAAATTTTCATGCAATTAAAAATCTGGAGGCATGGTATCAGCCTGATAATTATAATAATATTCTGAAACAGTCCACAAAATAATTGAGGAAGCAGACATTTAACAAATTACAGTATAGAAATTTTGTGTCAATAGCTCAGCAGTAAAAGGTTGGTAGTATGTCTATTCCTCCACTTTAGTTGAAATTCCGAATTCAAATCCTCCAAACCAATTAGATGAAAATAAAGAGACTACCATTGAGGAACAGAAACAGAGCAAAGTCAAAAGAGGAGGGCAAAGTACAGGCAAAACATGTTCAAAAGTATATAAACAAAGACCACAAGCAGTTGATTAAATAATAAAAAAAAAAATGGGCACCAGGACAACGAACAATAGAATATAGATTTTAAGTACAAGTTGAACACAACGCGAACCATGCCAAAATTGCCTTATTATTATTATTAATAATTCTTTTTAAGCTAATCTGCTGTAAAAGTGACAATAATCTCCAGGAAGAATTTGCAAATCCAACAGAAAGAGACAAATGGGAAATCCACATGTTTTGGTTATACCTTTTCCTGCACAAGGTCATGTACATCCTTTTCTGGAGCTGTCTCAGTGCTTAGTCAAACATGGCATCAAAATTACATTTGTGAACACAGAGGAGAATCATAAACGGGTCATCGATGCATTGCCAGCGAAAGATGCCATAGGGGATCAAATTCATCTTGTTTCAGTTCCTCTGGAACTGGAATCTGCGGAGAATAAGAGTCAAGTGATGAAGATCTTAAAGTCAATCCTCCATATTGTGCCAAGGAAAGTTGAGGAGCTCATTGAGCAAGTTAATGCATTAGAAAGTGATAAAATCACTTGTGTTATAGCAGATCATATGCTTGGATGGGCCATGGAAATTGCTGCAGAAAAAGGAATCAGGGCCACAAGGTTGACCTTAAAAGCCAGCATCCCAAAGTTGATCGATGATGGAATTATTGATAATGATGGTGAGATCATCTATCATTAACTCTTACAAGTCATGGACTAATGTTGTTTAGAATTATACTAATACATGATGCTTCCTTGGCCATTCTTATCTAACTGGGGGAAATCCTATATTTATATGCCTGAAAGTATAAAGAGTGCATGTCTTATGAATACAAGATCACGTAGGATATGTGAATTTCCCAAAAAAATCTGACACTTGTGCTTAACGAAAGGAGATGTTTGATTCTGGCTGTGATACTGTATGAATTTTCCGAGTGTCTACCACTGCATATACAATATAAAACTGAGGCATTAACAGGATTCTATGTGAAAAGTAATTGAATATGGAGAAAATTACTTCACATGTTAATTCAAAGAGTTCATAGCAATGATCTATTACGTACGCACCATCAGATGGAAGTACAGTCAGTAAACTGAACTAGTACTACTAAGTTTAAGCTGTCTTGTTAACTAAGCTTCAATTTCAAACTAGCTAGTTGGAGCTAGATGAATCTTTTTCCTCCATTCCAATAACCTTTTTGTTTACCTTAGAAGAACTCTTAAGTGGAACTAGAAGTTGAAGTTTAACTAAAGGAGATAGATGTTAACAATGGATATACATGCCTAATTATTATCAAGATATTCTTTGCAGGAACTCCAACAAGGGAACAGATGTTTCAGTTGTCACCAAGCATGCCTGCCATGAGCACAAAACACTTGGGTTGGTGCCAATTTGGCAACAAGAAAATGCAGAAATTTGTTTTTGACAATGTGATCAAAGACACTAGATCAATAAATTTGTCAGACTGGATTCTTTGCAATTCAACGTACGAGCTTGAACCTGAAGCATTTGACATGTATCCAAAGATCCTACCAATAGGCCCGCTTTTGGCAAGCAACCGGCTTGGAGACTCAGCAGGAAACTTCTGGCCAGAAGACTTCACTTGTTTGAAATGGCTTGATCAACAACCACCACAATCAGTCATATATGTTGCATTTGGCAGTACCACAGTTTTTGACCAAACTCAATTTGAGGAACTGGCTTTGGGGCTTGAACTCTCCAACAGACGATTCCTCTGGGTTGCTCGTCCAGATATTACGGAAGGAATAAATGATGCATATCCCAAAGGATTCCAAGACAGTGTTGCCAGTCGTGGGCATATAATTAGTTGGGCACCTCAACAAAAGGTTCTGGGACATCCTTCCATTGCTTGTTTCATAAGCCACTGTGGATGGAACTCCACATGGAAGGTGTTAGCAATGGGATACCTTTCTTGTGTTGTCCTTATTTCGCAGATCAATTCCACAATGAGTACTACATTTGTAATGTATGGAAGGTTGGATTGAATTTACTCGAGATGAAAGAGGGATGATTAGTCGTGAAGAAATCAAGAGTAAGGTGGATGAACTGCTGGACAATGAAGAGTATAACAAAAGGGCATTAAACCTCAAGGAAATTGTCATGAATAATGTCAAAGAGGGTGGTGGCTCTTACAAAAATTTTCAGAATTTCATTGAATCCTTAAAGGCATAAGTCAATTTATATTTTACAAACTTGAATGTGTTTCTAGATATGAAAAATCTTCTGCACCTTAGAATTATAGCAGAAGAATAAACAAAGATAGAATGTAATATACAACTTCTGTTCGGAAGCCTTGTACTCCAAGTCACTCTGCTACCTGTATTTGTTGGATCTTATTGTAGTATAATAACATCCTCAACAACTTCTGTGAGCAGTTGAAGATATATAAGAAACTACTCATCTACACCAAGGAATTATAGAATAAGATAAAATAAAGACAAAATGTAAATTTGGAAGTCTTGCCTATCAACCTTTTTGCTGAGAACCTTAACAAGATATTTCAAGTAATTTCTTCCCTCCCATTCTAATCCCAGAATAAATGTAACAAAGTTGTGGAAAAGAACTCAAAAACACTATATGTAAATAACAACCAGTCATCCCAATTGCAACAGCTTACAAGAATATCAGGCTTGCAACACCAAAACTCGACTCTGGGCACCGTTGGTTGGAACCTTGATGAACTCCAATACACCAAACAGCCTATGCACTGCCGAAAAGGCATATATCTAACGAAATTCACAATGTAATTCTACAAGAAACTCAGGAAATATGTTTGCAGGAAATCTGGTGTGATCCTGTAACATGTTTACATGAAATTATTAACAATCCAAATCTGAACTCCTATGCGCATTGTTTTAGTTAATCTGGATGCTATAGGTTTCATACTGAAAACGCAGAGGCATTTACATTTAAAGGAAAATAAAAAATAAAAAGATTTCCATGGAGCTTTCAAGCAAGTTGGGTCACCGAATAAGTAAAAATATATGGTCTACAGCGAAAATTAAGACCTGAAGCTGAAAGGGATTTTCAGAATATCATAAGGTCCACGCCTAAACTATGAAAGCTTTAGAACGAATATTCTGAGATCAATTTTATACGAGTCATGCATCTACAGAGACTAAAATAGTCCGATATTCTAGGTAGTTGGAGTTGTTGGACTGGGGCTTTCTCTACCTAATCATCAATGTTGAGACTGTCATTTATTAAATTTTATTAAAATACAGGACCTCGAATAAATAATTTGAGCCCATTTGCAAGTGTTTTACTTCCAACTTAATTTTGAAAGTACTGTAAAACCACAGCAAGTAAATATTATTAAAAATTTTGGTGTTTACTTTACTGGATACTACAATTAATCAACCATTCAGCTGTTATAAACAGTTGGTGATTCTATTTAAATCCACAGCCTCTCGTATCAAATAGGCCCTTTTAATGTTGGAGAAAAGTTTTTAAAAATCTTTTAAATAAATAATAATATATGAAATATTAATATAGTTTTAATATTTTAAATTATTATTATTATATTATTATATTTAAATTAGTCATTAAATTTATATTAAATATTTGAGAGTTACAAATATTTATATTATTATTATTTAAGATTTATTTATTTTAAAATATTGTAAGAATTACAATATATTAAATTATTCTTATTAAATATTAAAATTAATTTTAAGAGTTACAATATATTAAATTATTCTTATTAAATATTAGAACTAATTTTAATAGTTACAATATATTAAATTATTCTTATTAAATATTTTAATTAATTCTAAGAGTTACAAAATATTTAAAATTATAATAATATTAATTTTAATATCTTAAACCTTATCTATTACTATAAAAAGGGTGCTAATCTTTCATGGAGATAGTGTGTGTGAATAGAAAATAAGCGAAGTAAAAAGTGTGTGTGGGAGTGAAAGTAAAGAAGAGAAAAGATAAATAAGAAGTATTTTATATATAAAATATAAATTAAGTATTCTCTATGTTATGTTTTGAGCAACTATGATTATGAAGACTTGGTGTTTTTCTTTAGTGATCATGCTCATCAATGGAGATCAACTGTGAGCATTAGGTTGTATCTTAGAGCCATATAGACCCGTTATTACCCACACAAGAAGAGAACTATTTAGTTTTAAGACAGTGCTTTCTAGCATGCCTCAATTATGCTCCATGCTAGTTTTTCTTACACTCTCTTTTTATTTAATTTTGTATTTTTCTTGTTTAATTTATGTCTCACAAATATTTAATAATATATATTTTAACATATGATTAAAATAATATGTTAAATAAATATACCTAATATTCTAAAGCTAAATAATTTCCTTAAACATATAAATTTGTTCTGTTAATTGTGAAGCTTTTTTTAGTTGTAGGTCATACATTTATATGGTTGATATATATATATATATATATATATATATATATATATATATATATATTTTAATTGTGAGATAGTTTAATTTTATATCTATTCCTTGTGTAGACGTGGTATTAAAATCAAGAGATGATATATATATTTAAAAAATTATTTTGTGTTAAATTGTTGATATAAATTGCTAATAGATGATCATTATTTTTAATTTTACTACAATCATCCATTGTTTTGTAATTTAGTCAATTGCTAACTAATTTGTAGTATAATAAAAGAATATGGAGCATTATTCTTGTTTAATAGAATAAAGATTCCTAAAGAGTTAATACTAAAACAATTATATTTAATATATAATAACATTTTTATAGTTCAACGTTTTAAAAAAGGAAAAACAATTACTAGAGGGGTTTAAAGTTCTAGTAAAAGTACTTTCAATTCTCTTAAAAAAAAAAAACTATTTTCTTTGTGAAGAAAAATGTTGTATTATATTTAAGTAAAATACGTATATCATGGCTACTATTGCTTTTACATATTATAAAATATTTTTTAACGTTTCTATTTAAATGGAGATAATAATATTTGGAGTGTCTATTTACGTAATTAATAATATATTGTTTAAGTAATACCAATTTTCTTTGAGAAGTTTGTTATGTTTAATTTTTAGTACCGATATGAATATTCAATATGATTTAAAGACACAAATATATGTTACTATTTTTTCGTATCAGAAATAATATTTTATAATTTTTTTTATATATTGTTATACCAAGCCTATCACGTGTATAGCTAAATTAATAATTTTAGTCAAAAATAAATTATTATTTATCTATTAAGTTACTTGCTAAAAATTATTGAGACTATTGCATTATTATTGTTGTTGTTGTTATTGCTGATGTTATATTTATTGATAGTTCTTTTGTGAAGATGGATTATCATGCTCGAGTTAATTGCGAAAGTTTGACAATGATATTGTTAACTACATATTGTGTATGTCTTATGTTTTCATACAAAATTACTATTATATAGATTTACTACAACAACATTAAATGTTCTCATAATAAATAGTAAGAAAAAAAAATGAGTTTCTTCATTGTGCTTTAGTTATTGTGATAACTTATGTCTACAACTAATAATATTGACCTAGCATGTAAAAATTGATAATGATATTGTTAGCTACATATTGTGTATGTCTTAAGTTTCCAGACAAAATTACTATTATATAGATTTACGACAACAATATTAAATATTCTCATAATTTTATTAGTAAGAAAAAAAAAAGAGTTTCTTCATTGTGCTTTAGTAATTGTGATAACTAATGTCCATAGCTAATAATATTGACCTAGCATATAAAAATCTTCATATTTTCCATAAATTGTGTGTACATCTATGAATGTTATAAGTAGATTTAAAGGAAATTATTTTTGTTGAGAGATATTATAGTCTAATTTGTGTTGACAAATTTAAAATCATGTACAAAGTTTTAAACTTTTTTAAAATATGGGGGTTTTCAAATATATACTTGTTAACTAACTTTTTGAACAAAATAACATAAGAAATAATGAACGTTGAGAAATTGAAAGAAGAATAAAAGTGATAATATTTTTATAATTTATTGAAATTAAGCATTCTTATGTTATATATATGTTTTATTCCTTGCCTAAGCTAACCTTTTCTTTGAGGGAAATTTTTTGTTTGAAATTCATGAAGTTCATGGACAAAGTATTTCAAGACCAATTCAAATTGGATATATGCAACCGGATGAAGATTTTCTTCTAATAGCATGCTATATAAAATAAGAATTATATAAAAATCTCATAAATAAAATATTTTCGAAAAAAATTATAAATACAACACTTTTGAGAAAAGTGTTATAAAATTATTGAGGTGAATGTGCTTAAACCCATATTTATATAAAATAGGAACTATATAAAAAATTCATAAATAAAGATTTTCGAAGAAAATTATAAAGACTTTTGAGAAAAGTATTGTTTAATTATTGTGGGGATGTGCATAAATATATTTGTTTGATATAAAATGGAAATTAAATAAAAATTCCATAAAGAAATGACTTTCGAGGAAAATCATAAATAAAAGATTTTTTAAAAAAGTCTTATTAAATTGTCAAGGGGGATGTGCTTAAACCCACAAGAGAGTTACCAATGAAAGTAACACAACCTCTGTGATTAGTGATCACATAAAGGGGGTTCAATGGGTAGGAATAATTCATATTGCGTGAATTGTTTAGCACTTATATTATATACATATCCTAGAGAAAATATGTCTCTGCTTATCCCTATGATAAAAGTACACATTTTGTGTGATAATAGAAATGGTATTTACCTTGAATGAATCGAGATAAAAATATCATTGTAAGGCATGAGTCACACATGCTTTTGGAAGACTCACTTATGTGAGAGTAGCCATGGCCACGACTATGAGAATTAGATTATTTTTTAGAGCTTTCACTAGAATCAAGATAGAGCACATGGCTATTAATGTGCCAACCTGCAAAAAATTAAGTTTTCGTCACTATTATATGTGTTATAGTTGAAGTTTGGTCAATGGGTCGAATTCAAGACATAATTCACTCAAGTTCTTCAAATGAATTCTATAACACTAAGTATATGTTAAAATCCAAATGACACCTATACCAATGACCTTTTTATGACACTTAATCCCTTGTAGTTTGGCTTGCATTACAAAAGGGACCACTCTACGTATTGAAATATGAGTTTAAATGGCTGACTTAAGCCATATTTATTTACTATTCTAGAGATTCTTTCAGCCAAATCTTTTACCCATTTCGGGGAGAAATTTCTACATTTTTAATTAGATTGTTACATTAGTTTAGCTAGATTCTTCAAAAAGTTTGAAAATTATCGGGGGTTAACAAAAAAGTACTTGTACCAAAAATACTAGAACGGACCGAATTAAATCGAGCAATTCGATTCAGTATTAGAGTATAAAAATTAATCAATTATTTTTTTGTTGTTTCAAATAAATTCTATTCAGTTCAATTCAATTTTTTAATTTTGGTATCCAAAAATACCGAACTAAACCGAAGGATATAAATAAATTTTATATAACTTTGTCATATAATTTATTTAATAAATTTTAATTTTAATAGTTTTCTAACTTGTTTAGTTTATAGACTTTAACTAATTTAGTGCTTAAAAGTTGATTGTCACTGTATTTAATTTGGATAGGTATAAATTTTAATATTTTTTAAAGTTGTTTAGTTCATAGCCTTTCAATTGATTCGGTGCTTAAAATTGACGAAGACTTATTTGTTTAGATGAATTTAATTTTAAATAGTTTTTTTTAACATGTTTAGTTCATAAACTTTTATTAATTTTGTATTTGAAATTAATGTACACTTTTTTCTATATTTTTTGTATGAAATTTATCTATTCCATATATGATTTTAGTCTTTTAAAAAATATTTGGAAGATCAAACTGAACCAAATCAGACCGTATTAATTCAGTACGGTTCAGTTTTCATATATGATTTATCACAATTCAATTTTAAAAATAAAATTCTCAAATTTATTCAGCTCATTTTAATTCTAAAAAATATTGAACCAAATCATGCAGGGCCCACCCCTAATAACCATATAATAGTCCTTCTCATATGTAAAAACCTCTTTTAAAATGTGAACATCTTGTTTTAATTAAAGTCCCAGTTCTAGAGTTCCGTTAAAACAATATTTACAAAGATGGGAATACAAAAATCATTATAGGCGCACACACAAGGCTAGAGTTACAAAGTTGGAATATAAAATTTGTATCTTAACTAATGTAGCATTTGATGTATCAATTATTGATTAATGTTATATAATTACCACATTAATAAAATTTATAGTCACCAATTACTTAACATGTAATAGTTGTTATTAGTGACACATTATTAGATACCAAATTTGTTTACCAACTTTATAACCATAACATTAGATAATCGCAAATTCTGAACCATAAATAATAGCAATGATCTTGTTATTTAATACAAATTTAGAATAAAGCAATAAAACCTTGGAAGCATTATATATGGAAGTGAAAGATCCTAGCAATGGAGTTTTTTTTATCTGTATTATCTTTATATATATAATTTTTTTTCCTAAAGATCAATAATGTCCCTGCTCAAATTTGTAATATTACAAATGCCTCTAACTTTTTCCCATACGTTATCAATACCTTCGAATGGAATTTTCTGTTTTAAAAGTTTCTAATAATTCTGTTCAATAACTGGTATACCCCCTAATTATATTTGGTTGGTCTCCTTGTTTATTTGGTTCAAGCACATATTCTCCGCTCCTTATTTTGTGAAAGCAACCATTCACTAAAAGCATTTTATGTCCCCAATTGTAAGCCAATATATATATTTTTTGACGTCTTTTGTGTAGAGAATAATAGAGTACAAATGGAACACTTTTATTAATACAACAAACACAAAACTTACAACACAAAATTTAGAAACTCTCACTCTTTCTCACTTACAACACAACACTCACACACTCTTTGTTGAGCTTATTATTTGCTCAACTCTCTAACACTCTAAACTCTCAACAATTGATCAACTCTTTATTCTTAACTTGTTTGCTTGCAAAACTAAATGAGGGAGGGGGGTATTTATACTTAGTTTCAACAAACCAAAACCACACAAATAAAATAATGTAAAAATTTATTAACCACACAAGTTTATAATACTTATCTCTTTAATTATTAACTTAAAATATCTTACCTAATCTAGAAACTTCAAGAATTGGGCTTGTAAATATTTGGGCTTAATCTTGGGCTTGATGTTGTAATTAATTTAATTTAATTTTGTGTTGTAATTTTAACACTCCCCCTCAACACCAACTTCTATTCTTCTAACCATGTTGAGTTGTCTTCGAAACTTTTCAAACTTATCAACACCCAAGCCTTTTGTGAACAAATCAGCCACTTGATCTTCAGTCTTAACATACAGCAACTTAATTTCTTCTTGCATCACTTTCTCCCGGATAAAGTGATAATGCACCTCCACATGCTTTGTTCTTGCATGAAAAACTGGATTTTCTGCCAAACAAATTGCTGACCGATTATCACAATATATTAACACTTTATAATCTCTTGGCTGATGTAAATCCTCCATCAATTGCATCAACCATGTACTTTCTTGAGCTGCCATTACTGCTGCTCTGTACTCAGCTTCAGTAGTTGACAATGATACAGTTGGTTGCCTTTTACTGTACCAAGAGACTGTTCCTGAACCAATCTTGAAAAAATACCCAGTAGTTGAACGTCGTGTGTCATGATCTCCAGTATAGTCAACATCACAATAGCAAACTATTTTACGATCTTGGTCTTTCTTATAGAAGATACCATAGTCAATTGTGCCTCTCACATATCTCAATATTCGTCGAGCTGCTTCTAAGTGAGGTTTCTTAGGATTTTGCATGTATCGACTTATTACTCCAACTGCATAAGAAATGTCTGGTCGAGTCAATGTTAAATAGATGAGACTTCCTACCAGTTGTCGATACATAGTTCCATCTTCTAAATCCTTTCCTTCATAACCGCACAACTTGGCATTGGCTTCTAGCGGTGTTGAGATAGGCTTGCACTCTAGCATCCCAAACTTCTGCAATAAATCTTTGGCATATTTTTGTTGTCCTAGAAAAATCCCTTCTGCTGTCCGAGTGACTTCAAGCCCAAGGAAATGTTTAAGTTGTCCAATCTCTTTCATCTGGAAACGAACTGCCAAATTCTCTCTTGTTCGACGAATCTCTTCTTCATCATCTCCAGTGATAATTAAGTCATCCACATATACTACCACAATTGCAAGTTTCTTTCCATTAGCTTTGACGAATAAACTCGAATCAGCTGATGCTACAGAGTAACCACCATGTGTTAAAAATTCTCCAATTTTACCATACCACGCCCTTGGAGCTTGCTTTAATCCATACAATGCCTTTCTCAATTTACACACATAATCAGGATGAAATTTGCTTTTAAATCCAATTGGTTGAATTATGTAGATCTCTCGATCTAACTCTCCATGTAGAAAAGCATTCTTTACGTCCATTTGCCACAATATCCATCATTTGCTAGCTGCCAATGCAAGTAGAACTCGTACTGTGGTGATCTTGGCTACTGGACTAAACGTTTCATCATAGTCTAGTCCATACTGTTGAGAAAATCCTCGAGCTACCAACCGAGCTTTATACCTCTCCACCGATCCATCAGGACGTCTTTTGATCTTATACACCCACTTACAAGATATAGGTTTCACATCCTTTGGTTTTGGCACTAAATCCCAAGTTTGATTTTGCTCAAACGCTATGATTTCTTCTTCCATAGCTTTAATCCATTCAGAGCTCTGTGATGCTTCTTCAAAAGTCTCAAGCTCCTTAACATTTTCCTTTTTCGCCATAGCTGTATTAGCATATTTGGGATTAGGCTTTCGTATTCTTATTGACCTTCGAGGATGAGATTGAGGGGTTGCAGGTTCTGCTCCTTCATATTTGGTCTCCGTTGTTGGTTGTTGATAAATGCCAGTTTGCCAAGGACTTTGAGTTGTCTCTTGCTCAGTGTTGTCATCACTGCTTCCATTATCAAGGTCTTCTTGGCTCGGTCGGATTTCAGCAATTTGCTCATCTATCTTTTGTTATAGTCGTTCTTTTATTTCTTTTGAATCTGAAAGCTCCTCTTTTTGTGGTGACCACCATGAAGATGCTTCATCAAACACCACATTCCTTGATGTGTAGCATCGCCCACTAGTAGGGTCACAACATTTCCATCCTTTGCGCTGGTTATCATATCCAACAAAGATACACCTGATTGCCTTTTTGTCAAATTTGTTTCTCAGGTGATTTGGCACAAACACATAGCATATACAACCAAATACTCGAAAATGACTCACTGTAGGTTTCATATCCCATAACTTCTCAAATGGTGATATGAACCCTAACTTTGGTTGAGGAAGCCTATTAATCACGTGGGTTGCAGTCTTCATTCCTTCAGCCCAAAATCTTCCTGGTACATTTTTTGCGTACAACATACTTCTACAAATCTCTGCAAGATGCCGATTCTTCCTTTCTGCAACACCATTTTGTTGTGGCGTGTTGGCACATGTAAACTGATGTCGTATCTTATTTTCTCGAAGATATTGTGAGAACTCATCAGAGGTATATTCTCTTCCATTATCTGTACGGAGACAATGAATCTTCTTTCCTACTTCTCCTTCAGTTGTTTCTTTAAATTCCTTGAACTTAAAAAAAGTATCTGATTTTTCCTTCATAAAGAAAACCCATACATACCTCGAGAAGTCATCAATAAATGTCACCAAGTACCGCATACCACTAATTGATGGCTTCTTGACAGGTCTAAACACATCAGAGTGAACCAACTCCAATGGCTCCTTAACTCTAAACTTTGACTCCTCATATGGTAGTTGATGTGCCTTGCCATACTGACATCCCGCACATACTGTATTCACTCTCACATCAAGTTGAGGTAGACCCTTAAGCATTGCCTTGTTCATCATCACTTTTAGCTTATGATAACTTACATGTCCCAATCGTGCATGCCACAAATCTACTGTCTCATTTTTTCGAGTCTTGTCTACATAAGCTGACTCTGCTGATAGTACATAGACTGACTCTAGTCGTCGTCCTTCCATTGTTAGTGTTCCTGTGATTTTTAAATCTTGGTACACCTTAACATCTTGTGGACCGAACAAGACATAGTGTCCAGAAGATGTTAACTGTGATACTGACAATAGATTCTTTTTCATGTCGGGGACATGATAGACATCTTGAAGTGTTACATTATTAGGACTGTAACGAGGTGCAAAGACTGTGTTACCGATGTGAGCTATAGGCAATCTTGAGTTGTTGGCTGTCACCACCACGCGACTTCCTTTGTACTTTGTCATATCTTGCAGCTTTTCTTCGTCACCAGTCATATGATTTGAACATCCTGAGTCGACGATCCAATCATTTTTATAGTCAATCCGTCCAGGCATTATCACTGAGAGTGATAGGTCTTCTTCCTCTATAGCGACAGACGCTTCAGCATCCCACTCATCTTCACTTTTTCTTTCTAAGTTTGATGTGGCAGCATTACCCTCAGCAAACCTTTTCTTAGACCAACAATCTTTTGCCATGTGTCCTATTTTTCCACAATTGTAGCATTTTCCTTTAAACTTTTTCTTTTGGTTGGACTGACTACCATTGTCGCGAGCCCTCCATACTCCTCCTGTCTGTGAGCTACCTTCTTGGTGATAACTCTTTATCTTGTCATCATCTCTTTTAGATCCTCCACCAGCACGTCGTTTAAATCGACCTTTCCTTTTGTTAATGTAAAGTGCTTCTTCATCGCCTTTTGAAGAGACACCGCCCATTTGCTTAGTAATCGCTTCTTGATCAGCAAGCAAATTTTCAAATTCAATGAGAGATGGTTGGGTTGGCCAGCCTTGTACAGCAGTAACAAAACTTCTATACTCGGGCCTCAAACCATGGATGATAATTCTTTTCATCCTAGTTTCAGCAATAGCAGCGGCAGAATCTAACTCAGATATTTCACGACACAAGGACTTTACCTTTGTGAAGAATTGGTTGATCGTCATGTTGCATTGTGTAATTGACAACAGTTCATTTTCTAGAAGCTGTAGTCGCATATTATTTTTCTTTGAAAAGAGTGATGCGAAAGTGTCCCATGCTTCATTTGGCGTATTGGCCTTCTTTATGTGCTCTAACATTTCTTCTTCAACTGTGGTCTTAATGGCGAACATAGCCTTACCAGTTTTTACCTTCCACTTCTTTAAAGTGGCTTCGTCTGTTGGCTGCTTCACTTCATTCCCGCCAACGACCTCCCAAAGATCTTGGCCTTGAAGGTAAGACTCCATCAACGTCACCCATGTATTGTAATTTTGGCTATTAAGCTTCTTGATTCCTCCAACCACTTGAAGGTCACCCATCGTGTTGGCAGTACCTCAGTAATACCAAACAAGTTTTGTCAACAAACTTGCAGAGCCACAGACTACTCACGACACACAGAAGCTCACTCACTCACAATTTCTAAAAGTCTTTTCTGATGTGGAAGATCAGTCAAAGCTGCAACCACAGAGCATACTCAGAATTCTTAGAAATCCTACAACTTGAGCAGTCTCAGACAGTCCCGCTCTGATACCAATTGTAGAGAATAATAGAGCACAAATGGAACGCTTTTATTAATACAACAAACACAAAACTTACAACACAAAATTTAGAAACTCTCACTCTTTCTCACTTACAACACAACACTTACAACTCAACTCTCACACACTCTTTGTTGAGCTTATTATTTGCTCAACTCTCTAACACTCTAAACTCTCAACAATTGATCAAATACTTGATCAACTCTTTATTTTTAATTTGTTTGCTTGCAAAACTAAATGAGGGAGGGGGGTATTTATACTTAGTTTCAACAAACCAAAATCACACAAATAAAATAATGTAAAAATTTATTAACCACACAAGTTTATAATACTTATCTATTTAATTATTAACTTAAAATATCTTACCTAATCTAGAAACTTCAAGAATTGGGCTTGTAAATATTTGGGCTTAATCTTGAGCTTGATGTTATAATTAATTTAATTTAATTTGGTGTTGTAATTTTAACATTTTGCCCCGTGAAGATTTCTGAACTCGCTCTTAATAACTCTCCCAGTCCCCACCATCTTTGGCTTGTTTTCTATTTCGATTTTTATTGCTTCTCAATAATTTCTTTTGTTGAGCACAACAAGTATAAATGAAATATTTTTATCAATATACTAAACACAAAATTTTAAAATCTCTCACTTTTTTTTATAATACAATACTCACAATTCAATATTCACATATTTTTTATTAAATTTATTACTTGCTCAATTCTCTAATACTTTTAATTCTCAATATATAATTTTAACTTGACTACTAACTTTCTTGTAAAACCAAATAAGAGAGAGAGCATTTACAGTATAATCTTGTAATATAAACCACAAAATAAAATATTCTCAAAATTATATTGTTCGCAAATTTCTTCAACTTTCATCTGCCAACTAACTTCTTAATTCACCAACTAATATCATCCAACCACCAACTTCCATCCATCTTTTTCTTTTGTTTGATGTTTAATGTAATTGAGTTGGTGTTAGACTTCTTTAACACCTTATTCATTATACTGCTTTCCCGTTCAGATAATATAATTGTATTAATCGATGCTACAATAAAATTAACTTCGAGAAATTGAGTGAATGCAAAGAAAGTGCAATAGCTAATATGGACATTTGGGTGCTGCCTTGCAGCAACTTCTACACGATTATAATGAAAGTTGCCCTGCCATTGAATTGCCACTGAGGCATGATTAAAATTAACTTCAAACCATGCTTATTTGCCGTGAAATGACAAGAAAAAGGAAGAAAAATATTGGACTGCAGCATCTTAAGCATAACCAATTGAGTAATAGAGGTGTTTGAGCTCTATTTGAAAAGCAAGAGAAATGCTAAGACGTTTATTTTCCTCGACTTTCTTGATAACAAATAGATTAACTTGAGAAAATGTCGGTTGCAATGTAAAATTTGAGATCCAACACTCATAAAATCATAAATAGGTACAAATATGTATGAAGGGAGGATGAGATGTCGGAATCCTATATTTGCCTTATTAGATAAAGTTTTTAAATTATATACGTAAATCCATTTTTAAATAGTATGAAAGTTTTAAGAAAATCCAAGAATAAAGCCGTATGAACCTACATTAAAAATAAAGAATTAAGAGTATTGAGACATGAGAAAATATTAGGAGTATTTGTGATACAACATGCCTTTATAATATCGAGACATGAGAAAATATCACCGGTAAAATACAGGAAGTTTGAGTAGAGACATTGTTGATATTTAGTCAAAATATAAGGATATTGCTGATAAAACACTTCTTAGTTTTTATAAAGACAAAAGTATGCCGTAAACAATACGGCAAATAAGTCATTTACAAGAAAAAAGCAAATAAGGAAAAAAAAAGAGAGAGAGATTGCAGCAGATGGCAATATATACGATTTGAGGTTAGAGAGTAGGCATGTCCTTTACCAGAAGTGGAGAAACCAAGCATTGGGTGCTCACCTGCCATCACATTATCCTTGTAAAAGTAACAAGAAATTTCAGAAACTGTGATAAATATTATAAATTTCATAACAGCTGAATCTGTGAGGAAAAATTAAACAAAGATGGACACTATTACTCCACATGTCCTGGTGATACCTTATCCAGCACAAGGGCATGTAATTCCTTTATTGGAATTTTCACAATGTTTAGCCAAGCATGGGCTTAGAGTCACATTTGTCAACACAGAGTATGATCACAATCGGATCGTAAAATCATTAGGAGGGAAGGATTATATAGATGAGAAAATCCGTCTGGTTTCGATCTCTGATGGAATGGAACCCTGCGGAGATAGAAATGAAGTGGGGAAGTTGACTGAAATTGTTTTACAGGTTATGCCTGGAAAGCTGGAGGAGCTCATAAAAGATATCAATGGAAGAGAAGGTGAAGGGAAAATTGCTTGTGTTATTGCAGATGGGAGTATGGGGTGGGCAATTGAAGTGGCAGAGAAGATGAAAATTCGGAAGGCTGCCCTTTGGCCGGCATCAGCGGCATCACTGGCGTTGTCGTTCAGTGTCGAAAAGCTGATTAATGATGGAATCATTAACAATAATGGTAAGTTTATCTGTTTTTGGTTATTTACTTTTCTCTAGCATATTTTTATTTCATGTAAAAATCACATAATCAACTGATGGCATATTATGGTAACTGAATTATCACATGCAGAGGCCGTCCTCTCTTTGATAAACTTCTCTCTAGCAAAACCGCTTAAAATAAGGAATTAGTTACAAATTTCTCCTTAATCAACATTAAAAAATAATATCTCCAATTTTGTTTTGAAAGATAAACATATTTCATGCAACAAAATGAACTTTGATACACGATTACAACGATCTCATCTGGATCGATTTATAGTCTATTTATTACAATAAATAATTGTAACTGGTGAAAATTTATTGACTAACAAAAGAAAATTGTGTACAAAAGGAAGCCTAACAAGAGATGTGCACATAGACAACTGGAGGTTTTTTTTTAAAAAAAAAAACAATTTGCTCTTTAACTTGGTCTCCACCGCCATTGTTGGCTCCTCTATTGATATATTAGCAGGTATTTTGCATAGATCAATCCATAATAAATAAACATACTATTCTAGATTTGGGACAAAGAAACTTCAATTTTGAAATAAAATTTTTATTAAAACATTCAATAAATAGAAGAAAGAAATTTTAAAAAAAATACAAACACACTAAATTACCCCAAATTTACAAGGCTAGGAAGGGGAGAAAGTTATAATAGTTCAAAATATTATGTGAAAAAGCGTACTTGAAATAAAAGAAAAATAGTAGAAAATAAATTAAGAAGGGATGAAAAGGAAACTGATCCATTAGGGAATGTGTCGGTGGTGGAAAAAAATAGCAAAAAATAATTTTTTTCTTTATCGGAGATATAATACCCAAATTTCAAAATTATTGAAGCAATAAATAGTAGGGTCAAGATAGATAATGTGATAATTAAATGTTAGAATCTTATATCGCCTAGTTAAATAAATTTTTAAATTGTATAAGTAGAGTAATTTCTCAAACGATATGAGACTTTTTCAGGAGACTTGAAACTAATATTGTATGAGCTCAGTCCCAAAGTAGATAATATCATATTGTTTAGGTGTGAGTTATTACAAATAATATTAAAGTCAAACTTAACTTACGGTGTTGCTTAAACCAGACTAAACACACGTGCCATGTGACCCTTGGGGTATATCCTATATAGGTCAGCCATATATTTTAAGGCCTAAAGCACACAAGGCTATGTCTCATCTAAGAGGGTAGATTTTAACACACAAGAATTTTATGTGTCCTCTAAGTGGTTGATTTTAATACACGAGGTCTAACATTTTTGAAGTCATAAATAGCGGGGTCAAGATAGATGAGGTAAAAGTCAGGTGCCAAAATTTCATATCACCTAGTTACGTAAAGCTTCTAAGCCATATATGTAGAGCCCCTTCTCAAATTGTATGAAGCCTTTTAAGGAGACTAAAAAATAAAATTATCCTAACCAAGTGTCACGGACTTAATTCTCCAATCCGTAAGGCTTTAGACACTTGCCAGTGCTAAAGAGCCTAAAAATCAATAAATCAAGAAAGAGATGAAGAAGAAGAACACAAGGTATTTGAGAGAGTGCTTCTTGTATTAATGATAAGGAGAATTACAAGCTAAGAGGTGTGTTGCTCCAAATAAGAGCTCACCTATTTATAGCAAAAACTATGTACAATGGACGGTTAAGATTAAAAGCATCCAACGATCTATAATGAAAGCCACATACCACAAGTAATATTTCAAAGAAATATTCATATTCTAGAATTCTCTACCAACTACTACTTATAAGTGGGCTTGGTCCATATATATATCAAACTCAAATGAGCCTTCTAGAAAATGTGGTCCATGAAATGCTCTAATGCCCCAAGTATCCTTCAAGGGTCTTGGCGCGCACCAAATATCTTATGAAATGTCTAAGAACATTTGGGACGTGACAGTCTCCCCCACCACATTTATGTGATGCCCTCATCGTATCTTCGCTGGAAGTCGCACACCTTGTCTTCAAACTTCCATAGTGCATTTTCAGTTCCCAGCTTACTTCATTATCGGGCAACCCCTTCTATTTGACAAAATATTCTTGACTCGGAGGATAGTTTTTCCTTCATATTGTCCTTACATCAAGGATAAGTTCTACCTCCTAGTCATAAGATGTGAAAACTCCCAAGGTGCCCGGGATTATAGCCTACACTCCCTGTCTTCCGCATCTTTATGATATGACTTCAAACAACTTACATGAAACATCAGATGTAGCCTTAGTCTCGAAGGTAAGTCCACCTTATACGAGACTTTACCAACTCTCTTTACGATTAGAAATGATGCCTCATATTTTCGGACTAGTCCCTTGTGAAGTTGTGCTATGTCGGAAGTATCTTTACCATCACTAAGTCTCCTACATTAAACTCAACATGCCTCCGCTTGTCATCCACTTATTTCATTATCCGCTTTATTACCTTGTCGAGATATATACAGGCCAAGTCTGTCTGCTCATGCCAGGACTTTACAGCTTTGTATGCTGCGAGACTCCTCCCTGTATCACTAGATACGAGCGCATGAAGTGTAAGAAGCTACTGGCCAGTAGCTAACTCGAATGACTTTGGTTTTTTAACTCACTCCACGGTAAATTGTATGAGAATTAAGCAATGTCGAGTAGTTTAGCCCAATCTTACTGATTTGTGCCTAAAATATGCCGCAAGTACAGCTCCAAAAGTTTATTCATCCATTTGCGGGTGAAATTTGGTTGAAAAGTAAAGCTTTAATCCTATAAGGTTGATTAATTCGATTCAGAATCTACCCGTAAATCTTATGTCACGGTCGCTTACTATCGCCCTTGGCAATCCCCAATATTTAACCACATCCTTGAAGAAAAGCCTTGCAGTCTCTTCTGCACTACACTTCTTAGGTGCTAGAATGAAAATAGCATACTTGGAGAATCGGTCTACCACCATAATGATAGTCTCACATCCTTCGAATTTTGATAAAATTACAATGACGTCCATAAAGATGCTCTCCCAAAGTCTCTCCGATATAGACAAAAGATCAAGTAAGCTCGCGAGACTCCGTTGCTAGACCTTGTCTTGTTGACATACGAGACAAGTCTTCACAAACTGTTCTATTTCCTTTTGTATATGTGGCTAATAGTATACTGTCTCTAATAGAGCACATGTATGCCTTTGTCTTGGATATCCTGCCTATTTGGTATCATGACATTACTTAATAAGGTTTTGCCACAAGTTTACCCACTTTAGCATATACACTTGACGGCCTTTGGAGTAGAGAAGCCTATATTCTACCAAAAAATGTTGTGTTTTCCCCTCGCGCACTTTTGCAGAAAGTTGCTTAGCAAATGAATCATGTTCTGTTCCTACTCGAAATAGGCTGAGTAGCTCCCTTTTTAACTTACTTATAGCTGCTAACTCGGCCTTCCAGCTTAAGGCATTCGCCACCATTTTTGCCTTACTCGGTTTGTACTTAAGCTCGTAGTCGAACTCTGCCAAAAAATCTTGCCACCTGAAAATAGCTTGTTGCCACATTGTCTGTCATCACCATGAACTTTAACCTAACCAAGTAATGTCGGTAAGTGCACACACAATGGATGACCGCCGTCATCTCCTTTCTTGCACCATATACCACTTCTCCGCCTCATTGAGCTTTCGGCTCTCAAATGCGATGGGATGGCCCTATTGCAGTAAAACACCCCAATAGAAAAATTAGATGCATTAGTGTGTACCTCATACGGTAGCAAGTAGTTCGACAATGCAAAAATTGGTTCCTCAATCACCGCTTTCTTAAATAGATCAAAAGTCCGTTAGCACTCCTCAGTCCAATCTCATGCTTTGGTTTTCTTCAGCAAGTCGATAAAGGGTGCAACAATGGTGGAATAGTTTTTTATGAACCTTCGGTAGTAATTGACTAACCAAAGAAAGGACCCCGACTCGGTAACTGTCGTGGGCGCCTCTTAATCCATTATTGCCCAAATCTTGTCGCCTAGAAAATGCACATCTGATTTGGCAAAAAAGCACTTCTCCTTCTTCACACATAGCTCGTTCTCTTGGAGCACCCTTAAAATAGTCCTTAAATGCCCCACATATTCCTCGAGAGTGTTGTTATAGATTACAATGTCATCCAAGTACACGACAATGAATTTGTCAAAGAAGGGCTGGAGTATATTATTTATCAAAGTGCAGAATATGACTAGTGCATTGGTGAGACCAAATAGTATAACAAGGAATTCAAACGCACCGTAACGCGTCACACATATAGTCTTTGACTTATCACCTTCGGCTATTCGCACTTGATAATATCTCGACCTCAAGTTCAACTATGAAAAGTATTTGGCGTGCCTTAATTGATCAAACAAATTAGAAATTAAATGGATTGAAGACCTTGTTTGATAGTGACCTTGTTCAATGTCCAGTAGTCTATACACAATCGCAACAAACCGTCATGTTTGCTCTTAAAAAGCACTGGCACACCATAAGGCACCTTAGATGGTTAGATGAATCCTGCATCCAACAACTCCTAGAGTTGCCTCCGCGACACCGCTAGCTCTGGTGGAGACATTCGGTAGGGCGTTTTGGCTAGAGGTTTGGTACCCGGCTCCAACTCGATCTCATAATTAATTTCCCTCATTGGTGGTAACTTCCTCGAAAGTTCTGCTAGCATTACATCTTTGTGCTCTTCGAGCACTCTTGTGATCTCCTTTGGTAGATCATCTTTGTCCGCTTTTGCCCCATCATCCGCCTCCGATATTGTGGCAAGATATGTCTCTTCTCCCTGCTTGACTATTTTCTTCACTTGCATTGTGGAAAGAAGGGTGTTGTTGGCATTCAATGTGGATCACCCACTCTTCAATTTGTCTACCGTTGACATCATACATGGCCCTCATTCTAAGATGCACACATAATTTTTCTTTTATATCATGTTTCTAATGCTCTCAATTTGATGTAACTCTTTATTCGATATAAATTATATTAACATATCTGTTCAATTTATTTGAAAATATTATTAGTCCTTTATATTTGCTTTACAAGTTAGATATCTATTGCATTTTTTTTTAATTTCTCTCATGGTTGTATTTCTTTCAATTATGGCGTAAGGTTTTCTTATATATGTTTTTTTCCTCATATTTTATATATATAGACTTTTCGTGTTGTTGACAATCGTCAAATGAATTTTTATTGTTGACAATTGCCTAATGACAAGGGTTTTCGTTTTTTATAATATAAAACATTATAAAGTTTTTTGAGTGATATCAAAATTCAACCGGGATAATGGTCATCGCCCTCTAGTTTATTGTACGTTTAATTTAAAAGTAAAAACTAGTCCAAATAGAATAATTAGCACATTATGCAATTAAAATGGACACATTTTTCATATTTTCTCTCTAAATAGAACCTGTAAAGTAGTGTATACATAGGCCGGGTTGCACTTTCATGTTTATGTAGTCACTTTCCTTGTTTTATATCCATTTCAGGAACTCCAATCAAGAAACAAATGGTTCATTTGGCACCAAATATGCCTGCTATGAACAGTACAGACTTTTTTTGGGCTTCCATTGGCGATTTGACCACGCAAAAGATCATGTTTGATTATAATGTTAAAAACATAGAAGCTATAAAAATAGCAGACCACCTGTTTTGTAACTCAACCAATGAACTTGAGCCTATAGCATTCACCTTGGTTCCAAAACTTTTGCCAATAGGCCCACTTTTAGCCAGCAACCGGCTGGGAAATGCAGCAGGATACTTCTGGCCAGAAGACTCAACTTGTTTGAGATGGCTTGACCAACAGCAACCAAACTCGGTCATTTATGTTGCATTTGGAAGCTCCGCAGTTATTGATAAGATCCAATTTCAAGAATTAGCACTAGGACTTGAACTTTGCAATAAGCCATTTTTATGGGTTGTGAGGCCAGGTATTACCAGTGAAGCAAATGATGCATACCCAGATGGATTTGAAAACAGAATAGCAACTCGTGGGCGGATGGTGGCATGGGCACCACAGCAAAAGGTTCTTACTCACCCTTCGATTGCCTGCTTCTTCAGCCACTGTGGCTGGAATTCCACAATGGAAGGTATAGGCAATGGGATTCCTTTCTTGTGCTGGCCATACTCTGCTGATCAAATGCTGAATGAAAGCTACATTTGCGATGTTTGGAAAGTGGGATTGAAGTTTGACAAAAACGATAGTGAGATCATCACAAAAGAAGAAATCAAGAGTAAGGTTGAACAAGTGCTTGGTGATGAAAAATTTAGAGCAAGGTCTATCGAACTCAAAGAAAAGGCTATGAATAGTGTTGAAGAAGGCGGTCCCTCCAAGAAGACATTTCAGAATTTCCTCGAATTAATTAAGGCATAAGCACTACCACGAGATGCCCAGGTCATGGACCAATGTCTAGAAAGAATATTTGCTTCTTAATTTTTATAATAAAACTTAAGTTGTTTAGAAGGGCAATTCTATAAATATTTATGGCAGAATTGTTATATTTAAAAAACATATTTCAAATCCAGGTTAGCCCACATGAAGCTGCTTTCCTGATGAGAATGATATATATATATATATATATATAAATTTAGAATAAGGCAATAAAACCTTCAAAGCAATATATATCAAAGTGAAAGATGTTAGAGTTAACACTATTCTAGGGTTTTCTTATTTACTTATTATAAACTAATTAGGATAATTTTATAAATATATACTAATTTAATTTTCACTTTTTTAATAAATATTATATTAATCCCCATCGTTATAATATGTTTATGTAACAGTTATTTTTTGAGGAGAAAAAATATACTTTTAAATATGTATGTGTTTTAATTTAAATTTAAAATAAGAATAATATCATTTTTCTTAAGGAATAAGAGAATAATAAAATAAAACAAAATAAATTTTTTAAAAATATATATAAATAAATATAGAACACCTGTATTTGATATATATTTTTAAATCTTTGACAAAGCAAATGCAAACACACACAAACAGCTCTTTATTTATTTATTTTTCTATATGTATCACTCTGTCCCATCAGCGGGATACACAATCGATTGTTTTCTTAATCTTTGTGTTGATTCTAAGTTTTAGGGTGAGAGAGGCCATACCTGCAAAATGTATATTAAGATTTTTGTTTTCGAAAACAAAACAACAAAGGAAGTAAATATGGAGATGTTGCAGTTGTTGTGCTTTTATTGGTTTATAATAATATTTCTTGGAGCAATTACGATGACAGCATCCACAGAGATGACGTAATTAACGAAGAGAGAGATGAGAAAGAAGGGGCTGATTTGGCACATGGGCTGGCCAAATCAGCCCACCTTTAAGGGAGAAACAAATCACCAGTTTGTATTGTGTTTGAAGAAAGATCCAAATGAGTTTAAGAAACAAAAAAAAGACTGATCTGAAGAGTATCTGTAGATCCTAGAGAGAATGAATTGAATAGTTCTTTTTTATATTTCATTCATATTTCATAAAATGAGAGTTATATACCTTATATATTGTAAATGAAAAAAAATAGAAAATTTTGAATTTTGTGGAAAGAATTAGAATGTGTAATTAACTCTGTAACAGTTTTTACAAAATTATTTATTAAATATAAGACTTGATATTCCACATCAGCACTAATTTGTTATTCTTCTATTTCTTCAATTGTGTCTTGTTTTCAAAAGGCACTTTCTCTTGACAGAGGTTAAAGAATTATATTCCTTCTTCCTAATAAATGTAGAGAATTTCTCAAAAAGAAAAATAAAATGGCTGATTTTAAAATTTTTTTTTTTGGTAGGATAGAAGGAGGACTAGGGAAATGAGAGAAATAAAATTTAGAGCGGAGGAAATGAAAATTAAAAATTAGAGTAGGGAAAATAAAAATTATTTTATTTGATTTTTACTGGTAGATTTTGTATTTGATTTTGGGTTTAGGTGTGGGTTTTAGGGAATAAAAGAAGAACGATAAAGAGATTAGGGTGAGAGATGGTGGGGTTAGTTTTGGCTTGGGGGGTGGTTTTTGGGCGGTGGTGAGATTGTGTTTCGGTTTATTAAGGTGATTTTTGGAAGGAAAAATTAAAATTAAAATTTAGGGTAAATGATACATAGAACTTTGATGTTTAACAAATGATATTGTAGAAAATTCGAAGTTTTAAAATAGTCATAAAGATTTTTTTTAGAAAATAAATTGTCCAAATTAATTAAAAAAATGACATAATAGTCTTTTAACTATCAAATAAATTAAAAAATACTTGTATGTATTTTAAAATTAAATAATAAAAATATGTATCTAGTGAGACTTGAGCCCAAGATGTTTACCTCAAAATTAAGCACATTAACTGTTACGCTAAAAGCACATTATTAAAAATTAAGTGCATCTATTTTTTATATATACAATAAAGGGACCATGTCTGTGTTTTTAAAATAAAAATTAAAAAAATATACATTTAATGGACATTTATGTAAAAAACTAGCACCTTAACTATTTGGTTATAAGCCATTTATTGATATTAAGTATATCTATATTATATATATATATTTTAAGCAGTGTATCTATCTTTTATATATACTATAAAGAAGTCTAGATAATGAATTAAATAAATAAATTAAATTAAACAATCAAATATAAATAAATTAAATTTAAAATGAATTAAGTAAATTAAATTTTAAAATGATTTAAATTAATTAATTTTGAAATGAAATAATTAAGGTAAATTTTAAATTTAATTTTTTTAAAATGAATTAAATTTGCAATTATAAAATAAAATAAAATACAATTAAATTAATTAATTTTAAAATAAAATAATTAAGTTAAATTTTAAATTTTAAATTTAATTTTTTTTAAAAATGAATTAAATTTAAAACTACAAAATAAAATAAAATAAATAAAATTTTAAAATGAATTCAATAAAAATAAATAAATTAAATTAAACAATCAAATTTAAATAAATTAAATTTAAAATGAATTAAGTAAATTAAATTTTAAAATGATTTAAATAAATTAATTTTGAAATGAAATAATTAAGTTAAATTTTAAATTTAATTTTTTTAAAATGAAATAATTTTCAATTATAAAATTAAATTAAATTAATTAATTTTAAAATAAAATAATTAAGTTAAATTTTAAATTTAATTTTTTTTAAAAATGAATTAAATTTAAAACTACAAAATAAAATTAAATAAATAAAATTTTAAAATGAATTAAATAAAAATTAAAAAGAGAATCACCGATGACTGCTAATTTATTTTATGTATTTATTTAAATAAAAAAGTATAATTTATATAAAATGAATTAAATATATTATATTTAAAATGAATTAATTTAAATTTTTTGAGTCAATGATAGTCATTTGATTATTTTTAAAATGAATTACATACATTATATTTAAGAATAGGTTCCATGAAGTTAATTGTATGGTAAAGAAGGTTATTTAAGAAGAAATTATTAATAAACATTAAAGAAATTTTAAAAAATAAAAATAGTAAGGCTTTAGTGGCCAATAAAGAATATGAAAATTCTAGAAGCTTTGACTGTATCCATTTATGATAATTCAAATGAATGGGTATTAGATTCAGAATGATCATACCATATATATCTTAAGAAAGAATAGTTCCGGGATTTAAATGAATAAAATGGAGAGAGTCCTAATGGGAAACAAACATGTGTATAAAGAGTTAAGAATTGAGTCAATTTTGTTAAAATTACATGAAGGTTAAAATGAAATCTAATATCATTGGGTACCTTAGATGAAAAAGAATAAACTTTTAAGGTTGAAAATGGCATCTTAAAGGTAAAGAAAGAAGACTTAGTTATAATGAAAGCTGTAAAACGAAAAGTTTTATACATATTAATGGATCAAACTATTACTAGTGCAATTGCAAGTGTGATCATTACACTGATAAAGCAAAACTACGGTTAATAACAAAATCTTATAACATCACCTCTATCATTGATAACGTGGCTAATAATAATAATAACAATCATATAATGTTACATGTACCCTTAATGACTCGATCAATACTCATATATAGTGTGCACAATTAAAATAAATACTGTTTGGTTCAATCATATATCATATTAATCGATTAATATCATATAACAATGGATAATGAGTTAAAATATTTTTTTTCATTTTAAATTTTATAAAAGTAAACATATCCTTTTCATTTCAACCAATATTTTTAATTATTTCATAATAAAATGGTTTGCAGCAATTTTATATAAAGTCCAATTAACTTGCATCAAAATTATTTCGTTATCGTCACATAGAAATATTTGCATTTTTATTTAAAGAGATGTGTAAGACTATAAATTATTTCTTTAATTGAAACTTGAAAAGTACATGAACTACAAAGCTTATAAACTTTTTAACCAAAATTTAATGAAAGATAATTTAACTTGTAGGAAAATAAAATAAGTTTAAGAAAATGATAAGAAACCATAAGCATCTTTAAACGTTTTCAATAATTCAAATAATATAACAACAACTTTTATTGCAAAACCAAAAAATGCACATTTTAGATGGAACCAATATTCAAATGGTGGGGTAGCCTATTCATCAAGACATGGGTGGAACCGAAATTCAAATGGTAGGGGAGCCAACTGCCAATGTCAAAATAGCTTCTTTTAAGGGGTGTGGGACATGGCTGCCCAAGCCGTAATGCAGGAGGTCCGCCCTTGGATCAAAGTAACAATTTAATTGCCATAAATAATACCTCTAAGACTAAGATCCTAAACTAAATGTATTTCCAGCCTAATTATCCACTGATTTCTATTTCAACAGTGAACAGTCTATACTCCGATATTTTTATCTCATAAATCTATAAATCGGATGCACACAAGCTCAAAACCAATTTATTATAGAAGTAAAGGGTTCATAATATAACGTATTCAAGACATTTGAAACAAACATTGCTTGCGAAGTAGAAGATGATGTTTTGCTTTCATAAACTCGTTGGAATTACAACTTCGACTCCTACATCTAAGTAACATTGAAAACACCTCTTAAGTACTTGTCTAGGCGTAAGCTCAGAGACTTTGTATTTAGTTAATGATCCTCAAACAATTGGGATTTAGGCATGTGCCCTAATTTAATCCATCTTGTTGAGAGATTATCATCACAATTGAACTCATAGAGCTCAGCAAAGGTTATTTAGTTAGTTACATGTTATTTAGTACTATTTGGATGTATAGTAATGACATAATAAAGTGAATGATTTGGTGGATGTAAAATGAAAGCATTTCAAAGTTGTGGTCCAAAATGCAAAAAAACAAATTACTGGAGAGAGGATTATGGTCCTATGGAACTAGATCTAGAATACAAGACCTTTTATTACACTTGGTCCCTTGTAGTTTGGCTTGCATTACAAAAGGGGCTACTCTACCTATCGAAATTTGAATTTAAACAACTGGCTTTAGCCATATTTAATTAATATCTAGAGATTCTTCCAGCGAAAATTTTTACCCATCTCTAGGAGAAATTTCTACAATTTTTAATTAAATTGTTACATTAATTTAGCTAGATTTTTCAAAAAGTTTGATAACTATTAGATGTAGATAAAAAAAAGTATCTAAACTGAAAATATCGAAGTGGACCAAACCAAACCGTGCGGTTCGATTCAGTATTAGAGTATAAAAATTAATTGATCAATTTTTTTATTTTGGTCGTCGAATATATTTGGTTTGATTTTGTTTTTGAATTTCGGTCCCTAAAAATACCGACTCAAACCAAAGGAGATAAATAAAATTTGACACAACATTGTTATATAATTTATTAAGTAGATTTTAATTTTAGTATTTTTTAAATTTTTTAATTCGTAGACTTTAATTAATTTGGTGTTTAAAACTTGATGGTCACTTTATTATCTAGATAGATTTAAATTTTAGTATTTTTCAAACTTGTGTAATTTATAGGCTTTCAATTGATTCGTTGCTTAAAATTGATGGACACTTATATTTATTCAGATGAACTTTAATTTTTAATAGCTTTTTTTTTAACTTGTTTAGTTCATAGACTTTTCTTAATTTTGTATTTAAGATTGATGTACACTTTTTTTGTATTAAATATATCTCTTACATATATTGTTTTAGTCTTTTGAAAAATATTTAGAAAACTAAACCAAATCAAATTAAACATAATCAATTTGGCACGGTTTGGTTTTCATGCATGATTCAATACGGTTCGATTCTTAAAGTAAAAATCCCAAATTATTTTGGTACGATTTGATTCTAAAAAATATCAAACCAAATCTTACCGCACTTACCCCTAATAACTATATATATACTCCTTCCCAATGGAAAGGCCTCTTTTAAAATGTGAACATCTTGTTTTAATTTAAGTCTAGTTCTAGAGTTCCGTTAAAACAATATTTACAAATATACGAACGTAAGAATCATTACACAAGCACACATATAAGGCTAGACTTACAAAGTTAAGATAAAAGTTTGTATTCTAATTGATGTAGCATTTAATGTGTCAACTGTTTATTGGTGTTATATAGCTATCACATTAATAAAAATTAAAGCCAATAATTACTTGACATATAATAGTTATTATTAATGAAACATTAATTGGATACCAAATTCATAAACATAACACTCGATAATAGCAAATTCTGAACCATAAATAATAGCATTGATCTTGTTATGTAATATAAATTTAGAATAAAGCAATAAAACCTTGGAAGCATTATATATGGAAGTGAAAGATCCTAGTAAATGAGTTCTATCAGTAATATCCTTGTACTTTTTCTAAAGATAAAAAATGTCCATGCTCAAATTTGTTATATCACAAATGCCTCTTAGTGTTTTCTTATACGTCATCTGTTAGACATATAATATTATTTATGCCCTTAAAGCATGTGAAATAATATTTTATTTGATTAATAAAAGTTTATTCATACATATAATTGAACATATATTGATAAGTCTATATTTATAAAGTATGTAATTTATGTATTAGGCATATGATGCTAATACAAAGGGTATGGATCACAGGTTCTTTATAAATTAAATCTAGTTCATAACTATTAATGAAAAATGGCATTTTATTATGTAAAGTTGTAGTTTTTCTGCTTTTTATTGTGGATGATTTACCTTGATCATCGAAGTAGAGACTTCGAGTAGAAAAACTAGTGTATATGTTACATTTAATGGGACTACTGTGAATTTCGATCTGGTTAACTAAATGTCGTAGATCTTAATTCACAAAAGTTTTAATAAGCTTAATTGATCTTAATCCTGAGCCGGTAATGAACTTACATTTATGCATTGTATCTTTTGAGTTATTACGGAGCGAGATCCAAGTAAACAGTCAAAACCTCGATAGCTTGGAGATATAATTTCATGGGTTATAAGAACATGTATTTGCAAGATGAAATCTAATAATTAATGTCAACCTAAGCTGTTTGCAGTACTTGATCATTAAAATCTGTGGTTACAGTTTATTCAATAAATTATTTATTGAATAATAATATTTATTTATAAATTTATTTACAAGTATAGATATATTAAAAGTGATAATTAGAGCATTAAGTGACTTAGGGGCAAATAAGTAATTAAAGAGGTAAGACATTTTTGCAAGGTTTAGTTTTAATTAACGACATCAATTAGAGGGTCAATTAAGTGGTTATTGTTGGTCTAAAGACCAAGCCCAATTTAATCAAAATGAGTTTTAATTAAATAGACTTTTATTTTATAACATTAGTTAATAGAGTACAGCCCTTAGTTTTTAGTGGAATAGCCTGAAGTTAACTTAAAAGAATTAATGTGTTATAAGATAATAAGAATTAGGCCTTTTTAAGTTAGAGCTAGAAAGCTCATGGGTCTTGCAGTTCCTCTACTAGCTCAAATCATAATCAAACTCTAATTTTCTAATTTTAATCAAATTCTAAATACCCAAAGGAGATTCCTATATATATGGGAGGTATGTAATAAGAAAACAAAAAAAAGACCACAACCATACAGAGAAAAAATTCTTTTACGTATTCTTACGTGGGAAAAGAATTTAATTAATATCATTCTCTCAGATTTAGGTATTAGTGGTTTTAGATTAAGAAAGATTCACGCACCCACATGCGTTGAGTTTAAAGATTGAAGATAGTAGAGAAGATTGCAGCCAGTCAATTCAAGATCCTCCATAGCGAGGAATTGAGGTAATCTTCTATCCCTATACATGTAATTATGAACAAAACGATCTGGTTTCCGCTGCATTTATTTTGATAAACAGAAAAAAATTTATTTACCATTCCAACAATTGGTATCAGAACTGCCTTATTTCATATTATATGTATAATTTATTTTTATGTGTGGTAGCAATTATTTATTGTGGCACCAATTGCATATTTAATCTATATTTGTTATTTTTATTAATTATGTTATGAATAGTTGTGCCCATAATAATTCATGGTTAAGTTAATTCTTGGTGATTCTTTAAAATTTTCTTTGTAAGCCAAATAAATGGCTTAAGGTTTTTTAATTTGTAATTTAAAGAATTTGTTTTTTTATTACTTTGTTGTAATTAAAAAAAATGAAGAAGAAAAACGAAAAAAAAGAAAGAGAAACAGTAGCAGCGCACAATTAGATGAGATGAATAGAGTTCATCTGAAAATTCTTACATAAGCCCTTCCTTATTATAAATAATTTTGATTTGGGTCAAGAAGTTTACCAATCATACAAATATGCCCTAACAGAATTGTTTTATTCTCTCTCGGCCTCCTCTAATTTTGGGTAATTATAGTTTGGCTAGAGAACTTTGAGATATTTATTAATAGGTCCCCAATTTTGACCAAAATTTATTTTTGGACTACTTTTGAGTATTTGTAAATTCAAAGTTAGCTCAAACTCCTTTTAATCTTGGTACAATTTTATAAAATTTTATTTGAGCTATTTTATTAAAATTTTTGGGTTTAAAAATATTTTTTATTAAATTTATTTTGAAGACCCAAAGAAATTTTAAAGCCTAAAATAAGCCTAATTTATTTTTAAAATAAGTGAATCAAAGAAAATTAAGAGGCCCAAAAATCTAAGCCTATAAAAGAAAACAAACAAGAGGAGATAATATTATAGAAGAGCCCAAAATGACTTCAAAGAAGACTTTAAAGAATTTAGGCTTAATTTTTAATATTTTTTCTTTCTAAGAAAAGCCATGAATTATGAGTTATTTATTTATCTAATTAATTGATTAGATGAATAGCATGTCATATAGATTAAGGGTGTCACATTCACATGTCCATGTATAAAATATATTATATTGTATGACATTAATGTTCTAATAAGATTAGGATAAGATTATTGTCATATTTTTAATATTATATTAATTTATTATTTGACGTGACCTTATTAATTATTTTATGAAAATAAAATTAGATATTAATAAGTAGAACGTCATTTTATAAATTAATTAAAAACTCTAAGAATTAAAATATTGAGTGAAAGAGGGCTTTAGGCATAAAGCCCATAACCTCCATTATTGGTCCTATAGTAAGGTAGATTAATGCCTTACCTCATATCTTGTGAGCTCCTTACGAAGGGTATTAATTAGAATTGATTACTAGATAGGACTTCTTTAAAGGATAAGATCCAATATAGGACTTATCCGAAACTGACTACCATACGGTGGATTTTTAATTAGGAAATATAAAGGATTGAAATAATGGTTGTACACTCAACTTAGGTTGATTGATATCCTCCCTCCGGAGTTCTTGTCAATTAAATCTAAAGGCTAAATAATCGGTAGTTTATTATTATTTGATATAAGATAGCTAGATAATAATAATAAATTAGTATGGTGTTAGTCTGATTTATGACGGATACGACTACCTTACAAAGGAGTATTCTGAATAAAAATTAGATTACTGATGTATAATATAGTTAAAGAGTTCTACATAAATGTATTTCATGTATTCATGCAAAAGTAACACATGCTTTCAGATAATGTTTGCTCATGTATGAATTTATTTTTTTAGAATCATGTCTTTATTCAGCTCATTCGCATCCATCCTTAACCAAGACAAGTTAATCGAAAATAATTATGTGGATTGAGAAAGGAACTTAAAAATAGAACTCACAGTTGAAAAGCACAAATATGTCATAACTGATAAATGTACTCAAATACCTACTGAAAATGCACCCAAGATGAAATAGATGCTTATAATAGTCAATTGACTAAGGGCCCATCTTCATCTTTTGGTCTCAATCCTAGAGGAAAGAGTAGTAAGAAGAAGAATAATAAGCCAAAGGAAGCATCTAGTTCAGAGTTTGTGCAAATTCATAAAAAAAGGTAGTAAGGCCTAAAGGAAATTATTTTCAATGTGACATTAAAAGGCATTGGAAGAGAAACTGTCTTTTATTTAAGTTTTCAATAACTAAAAAGACAGCTTCACTTTCTGGAAAAATTCTTTTCATTGAGACATGCTTAGTGGTTAATTTTACTGATTCCTGGATAGTAGATTCTGGAGTCACTAATCATATTTGCAATTTATTGTAAGGGTTCTAGGAAACCAGACAACTCAATGAAGGGGAGATCAGTCTAAGGTTAGGAAATAGCGTAACTGTTAAAGTCAAGGCAATGAGAGTTATTCAATTTTATTTTGATAATTTTAGGACTTTAGTATTAGATGATTGTTTATTGGTGCCGGAACTCAAACGCAATTTGATTTTAGTTAGTTATTTGAATAAATTTGGTTATTCTGTTATTTTTGACTCGACTGTGATAATCAAAAGAAATAAGTCGTTTATATGTTCTGGTACACTTGTTAACAATCTATACTGCATATATCCTAAAATCAACTCACTGCATGACACAAAATTGAATAATGAATCTAATCACTATAAGAGGGTTAAAGTAACTTTCACTAATCAAACGTGTCTATGGCATCTATGTCTTAGTCATATTAGTCTAGATAGGATCCAAAGTCTGGTCAAAGATAGACCTTTGAGTTCATTAGATATTGAACCATTACCAATCTGTGAATCCTATATAGAAGGTAAAATAACCAGAAGACCCTTTAATACTAAAGATAATAAAGCCATTGAAACAATAGAATTAGTGCACTCTAATGTATGTGGGCCCATGAGCACACAAGCCATGAGAGGTTATGAATATTTTATTTCTTTTATTGATGATTATTCTAGATTCAGTTATGTGTACCTAATGCGCCACAAGTCTGAGGTGTTTGATGAATTCAAAGAGTTTTAGGCAGAAGTGGAAAGACAATTAGAAAAAGACATACAAGCACTTTGATCTGATCGAGGTAGCGAATACCTCTATAGTGAGTTCAGGACCTATTTGTTAGAGAATGGGATATTATCCCAGTTGACTATACCAGGGTCACCCTAACAAAATAATGTAGCAGAAAGGAGAAATAGAACTCTTCTTGAAATTGTGAGGTCAATGATGAGTTATTCAACTTTACCCATCTTGTTCTGGGGTTATGCCTTAGAAATAGTCATGTATCTTCTTAACTTAATTCCATTTAAGTCAGTCCCTAAAACATCTCTGAAAATATGGATAGGACGTAAACCAAGTTTATGTTATATATATTTATGGGGTTGTCTAGCATATGTGCTAAAAATGAAGACAGACAAGTTGGAATTTAAGTCAGAAGTTTATCTCTTTGTTGGCTATCCTAAAAGAATAAGAGAAAGTCTTTTCTATAGTTCTCAAGATAAGAAAGTATTAGTTAGCACTAATGCAATCTTTCTTGAAGAAGACTATATGAAAGACTTCAAGCCTAGGAGTAAAATAATTCTTGATGAGTTATCTGAAAACTTTAATATTGGGCCTGATAGAGTCAATGAGTTAATTCCCAATCCAGATCATAATAACCAACTAGAGCCAATTGCAAAACAACAACCACCAGTACTTCGTTATAGCGGGCGAATTATTAGACGTCCAATTAGGTATATGTTAATTAGAGAGTCATTTCAGGCAGTCTCTAATGAGTATGAACTAGATTCCACTAGTTATGATGAAGCAATGGTTAATAAAGATGGAAACCATTGGCATAAAGCTATGAAATCAGAAATGGATTTCATGTATTCCAATAAAGTCTGGAAACTTGTAGAGAAACCTAAAGGAATAAAACCCATAGGGTGTAAATGGGTCTATAAAAGAAAGAGAGAGGTAGATGAAAAGGTGGAAACCTTCAAAGCTAAGCTTGTTGCTAAAGGGTACATTCAAAAAGAAGGTATCGATTATGAGGAGACCTTTTTGCCAGTAGCCATGTTTAAATCTATTAGAATTCTCTTATCCATTGCAGCAAATCTTGATTATGATATTTGACGAATAGATGTCAAGATTGCCTTTCTTAATGGCAATCTTGAAAAAAGTATCTATATGATACAACCAGATGATTTTATAGCTATAGGCCAAGAGTATATAGTTTGTAAACTGCACAAATCTATATATGGGCTTAAACAAGCATCTAGATCATAGACACATCAGATTTGATCAAGCAATCAAATCATTTGGTTTTGATCAATATCCTGATGAACCTTGTGTTTACAAGAAGATAGATAAACGGTTGGTGATTTTTCTAGTCCTGTATTTTAGATGATATTACTCATTATAAATGATGTTGGAGCATTATCATCAAATAAAATATAGTTATCTAACTATTTTGATATGAATGATCTAGAATAAGACAATAACATCCTTGAAATCAAAGTATTAAGAGATCTTAAGTTAAAGATATTAGGCTTATCCCAGACTGAGTATATTAACAAAATTCGGATCAAGTTTGCCATGCATAATTCCAAAATGGATTGATTTCCTTTAGATATAGAATTGATCTATCTAAGTATCAGTTTCCTAAGACAACTGAAAAGATAGATTGCGTGATAAGTATTCCTGATGCATTAGCAATGAGAAGTCTTATGTATGCAATGTCATGTACTAGACCAAATGTTTGTTATATAGTTTGAATGATCGGTAGATATCAATTTAATCCAGGACTAGAATAGTGGACAGCAGTAAAGTATATATTTAAGTACCTTCAGAGAACGAAAGATTATATGCTTGTATATTTCAGTGAGAATCTTATACTTATTGGGTATACAGATTCAGAATTCTAATAATATAGGATACCCGGATCTTTCTCAGGATATGTGTTCACTTTAAGTGGTAGAGCTATAAGTTGGAAGAGTACAAAACAATTATGTATTGTAAGACTTTACCATAAAAGCTGAATATGTAATTCCATCTGAAGCTACAAAATAGGCTATATAGCTCCGAAAGTTCCTTATGGAGTTTAAGATGGTACCTAGAACTTAGATGCCTATTGTTCTTTATTAAGATAATAGTAAGGGCAGTAGCATAGTCTAAGGAACGGAATACCACAAAAGAAGAAAATCATGTTTGGTAAGGGAGTTTTGTGCAAAATGGTGTGGTCATGGTATCTAAGATTATGTAAGCAGATAATCTAGTGGATCTATTCACCTAAGTCATTGCCAGCAAAGAGTTTTGAAACTCATATGAATACTATTGGGGTTCAATAGTTACTCAACATGCTTCAAGGTAAATGGGAGATTGTTAGACATATAATATTATTTATGCCCTTGAAGCATGTGAAATAACAATTTATTTTATTAATAAAAGTTTATTCAATTATATAATTGAACATACATTGACGAGCCTATATTTATAAAGTATGTGATCTATGTATTAGGTATATGATGCTAATATAGAGGGTATAGATCACAGGTTCTTTATAAATTAAATTTAGGTCACAACCATTAATGAAAAAGGCATTTCATTATGTAAAGTTGTAATTTTTTTACTTCTTATACTAGATGATTTACCTTGATCATCGAAGTAGCTTGTGTAGGTCGGGGTTGAGAATTGGAGGGCCGACGAGGCTAGGGCCCTATTTTCCAGCAATGACCGATCAAGGTCAATCAAAGTGGGGATTCACAGATGATTCTCAGCATAGAAGAGGGGTCGGTATTACTCCGTTATTTAGTGGGTTTTCTTTAGTAGTTTTTTATTTACATACTTTTTTTACTAAAAGTCTTTTTATACTTTTGATTTGATTTAGTATGATATTTTTGTTATGCGCTAAACCGTGAAAACGGGGTTGTGGGAGAGTAATACAAGCGTCGTGCTGCTAGGCGAAGCGGTGGAGTGCTGCACCCTAGATGGCGAGAGTCCAGTAGCCGAAAGCATCACTAGCTTATGCTCTGACCCGAGTAGCATGGGGCACGTGGAATCCCGTGTGAATCAGCAAGGACGAATAGAAAAACTAGTATATATGCTATATTGAACGAGATTACTGTAAATTTCAATCTGGTTAACTAATTGTCGTAGATTTTAATTCACAAAAATTTTAATAAGCTTAATTGATCTTAATTCTGAGCAGGTAATAAACTTACATTCATGCATTGTATCTTTTGAGTTATCATGGAGTGAGATCCAAATAAACGGTCAAAACCTTGATAGCTTGGAGATATAATTTCATGGGTCGTAAGAACATGTATTTGCAAGATAGAATCTAATAATTAATGTCCACCTAAGCTGTTTGCAGTATTTGATCATTAAAATCTGTGGCCACAGTTTATTCAATAAATTATTTATTGAATAATAATATTTATTTGTAAATTTATTTATAAATATAGATATATTAAAAATGATCATTAGAGCATTCAGTGACTTAGAGGTAAATAAGTAATTAAAGAGGCAAAACATTTTTGTTAGGCCCAGCTTTAATTATGGACATCAATTAGAAGGTCAATTAAATGATTATTATTTAATTAAATAGGCTTTTATTTTATAATATGAGTTACTAGAGTACAACCCTTATCTTTTAGTGGAATAACTTGAGATTAACTTAAAAGAATTTATGTATTATGAGATAATAAAGATTAGGCTTTTTTAAGTTGGAGCTAGGAAGCCCATGGGTCTTGCAGTCCCTCTACTAGGTCAAATCCTAATCAAACTCTAATTTCTTAATCCTAATCAAATTCTAAATACCCAAAGGAGATTCTTATATATATGAGAGGTATGTAATAAGAAAAAAAACCCACAACCATATAGAAAAAAAAATTCTTTTACGCATTCTTATGTGGAAAAAGAATTTAATTAATACCATTCTCTCAAATTTAGGTATTAGTGGTTTTAGAGATTAAGAAAGATCTACGTGCCCACACGCGTTGAATTTGAAAATTGAGGATAGTAAAGAAGATTACAGTTAGTTAATTCAAGATCCGCCATAGCGAAGAATTGAGATAATCTTCTATCCCTATTATATAATTATGAATAAACAATCCGACTTTCGTTGCGTTTATTTTTATAAATAAAAATTTTTTATTTACCGACCAACATCATCAACTTCGAATTTCTGTTCTAAGAGTTTCTAATAATTCTGTTCAATAACTGGTTTACTCCTAATTATATTTGGATGGTCTTCTTGTTTATTTGGTGCAAACACATATTCTCCGCTCCTTCTACTTCGTTGAAGCCACCATTCACTACAAAGCATTTTACGTCCCCTACTGTAAGCCAATATTTTTTGACGTCTTTTGGCTCGTGTAGATTTCTGAACTCGCTCTTAATAACCACCCCCACCCCCCCAAGTCCCCACCATCCTTATTAGCTAGTTTTTGTGTTTCCATTTTTATTGCTTCTCAATACTTCCTTATCCATTATACTCCTTTCCCGTTCAAATAAAATAATTATATTAATCGATATTAAATTAAAATTAATATCCAGAATTTAAGTGAAAGCAAAGAAAGTGAAATAGCTAATTTGGCCATTTGGGTGCTGCCTTGCAGCAACTTCTACACGATTAAAATGAAAGGTGCCTTGCCAATTGCCACTGAAGCATGATTAAAACTAACTTCGAACCATGCTTGTTTACCGTGAAAAGACAAGAAAAAAGAAAGAAAAATATTGGACTGCAGCATCTTAAGCATAACCAATTGACTGATAGAGGTGTTTGAGCTCAATTTGAAAAGCAAGAGAAATGATAACATGCTCACTTTCCTCACCTTTCTTGATAACTAAATAGACTAACTTGAGAAAATGTCGGCTGCAATTTAAAATTCCAGATCCAAGACTCATGAATTAACAAATAGTGACAAATATGTATGAGGGGAGAGTGATAAAAATCGCTTCCCATCATTTTTAGTTTATTGAATTTATTTTTTTATATTTAATTTACTTTAAATTAAATTTATTAAATTTATTTTAAATTTCATTTATTTAATTCATTATCCAGACTTCTTTATAGTATATATAAAACATAGATACACTTAATGTGAATAAATTTCTTGTAGCTTAATGATTAAGATTTTAGTTTTTTATCTAATGTCTTGAGCATTTTTATCCCACCAAGTGCATATTTTTATAATTCCATTTTAAAAACACATACAAGATCTCTTTATTTTATATATAAAAGATAGATGCATTAAATGTAAATAAAGTGCTTGTAGCCTAAAGCTTAGGGTGCTTAGTTTTAAATTTAATGTCTTAGATTCAAGTCCCACCAAATGCATATTTTTATTCTTTAATTTTAAAAATACATATAAAGAAATTTTAATTATTTCATTAATTTTAACCAGTTAGCCGTTAATTCAGACGGTTTCTGTCTTATAATAGTGGCTCCAAGTGCATATTTTTATCTTTTAATTTTAAAATACATATAGGGATATTTTGGTACTTTTATTAATTTTAACCAGTTGACCATTAATTTAGATAATTTTCGTCTTAACTTTTTTGAAACCTCAGAGATGTTTTAGTTCTTTTCGTTAAACTTTAGAGCCTATGTGTCATTTTTCCTTTAAAATCAATAGGTTAAATTTTAAATTTGAAATCACAAGATAGTACATGAATATATCTTTAATGAAGACATTTCATAAGTATATTTAGGTAAAAATACAATGTAATTTTATTATATCTTTTCATATTTTTATAGGGCGTTTTGGTATTTTTGTCAATTTTAACTAGTTGGCCATTCATTCAAATGATTTCTATCTTTTAACAGGGTTTTTATGGTTATTTTAAAATTATGTGGGTCTTTTTAATTTTTTTTGTTAAACGTCGAGATCTATATATTATTTTCTTTTTAAAATTAAAAAGTTAAATTTTGAATTTAAAATCATAAGATCGTGCATGAATTTGTCTTTAATAAAGATGTTTCATAAGAGTATTTAGGTAAAACCACAATCTACTTTTATTATATCATTTCATATTTTTATTTGAAAACGCTTCTCATTTGTCACGTCAAGGGTGTTGTAGTAAAAGTAACAAAAATGTAATTATTTAACAGAATTTTTTTAATGACAAAAATTAATGTAGTATATTTTAAAAAATAAGAATTAAATTAATATATATCTATAAAAATAAGAATTAAAATAATATTTTTTTAATGATAATATAAAAGTCATATTTTGTAATTATTATTTAGAATAAAGATTTAGTGACTCAAGCTTCTCTAATTTGATATTAGGGTATGATTTTATTTTTATAATAAGGTGTTAGGTCCTATCATACATCAAAACTAATTTAAGAACTTACTTTTTATTTTTAAATATGGTATTACTGTGTCAATTGTTGATTGGTAACAACACATTAATGAGAATTAAAGTTGTTGACTTGACAAAAATAATGGCCAATAGAAATACTTCTAAGCATCCGAATTCCAAAGCACCCTATTATGCATCAAGACACGGGTGGAACCGAAATTCAAATGGTGGAGGAGCCAACTGCCAAAGTCAAAATACCTTCTTTCAAGGGGTGGGGGACATGGCCGCCCAAGCCGTAATACAGAAGGTCCGCCCTTGGATCAAGGTAACAATTTAATTACCATAAATAATACGACTAAGGCTAAGATCCTAAACTAAATGAATTTCCAGCCTAATTTTCCACTGATTTCTATTTCAACAGTGAACAGTCTATACTCCGAGATTTTTATCTCGATGCACACAAGCTCAAAACCAATTTGTTATAGAAGTATAAGTGTTCATCATATAAATTAATCAAGACATTTGAATAGAAAAAACTATTTAAAAGGAATTTTAATTTCTGGTTGATAGAACCTGTCAAACTGTTTACAGAATTAAACACAATCAATTAAGAAATTCTATATACATTATAAAATTATGAAACTTGATTTGGATCAAATTAAATAAATATAAGAATCTGAAAAACTATAATATGTAATTTTTTAAACTAAATTGAGGGGTGAAAACATTTTCTAAATTTGGGTCTACTCATGAAAGCTCTATTTTCTAGCATTGTCCTATACACTTAATTAAGAAATTAATTAAAAGTTAAATTCTTGGAGATTTTTTATGAAACATAACTAATTGGAAACCTTATTCTCTCTAATTTTATTTAGAAAAGAATTGAATAAAAATACACTTTGATGCCATTTAATAAAATCGCCTACCATCTAAAATCAAACACGAATCTTAACTATAAAACACATACTAAAACAAAACAAAAAAGAGTTTAATACAATTGTAAATGCTAGTTATACTAACATACTATCATGTAGAAGGATAAAATATGCAATAAGTTTTAAATAAAAGAATAGCTAATAAAATGTAATAAACAAACTATATCTTAAAAGAATGAAAAGAAAAATGTTACTTAGGGAGATGGGAGCTTTAACAAACATTTTTCCTTTCCTATCATAGATGTCTAAAACAAAAATCTTGAGGAAAAATAGGGCTAAGAGCCAGGAAAAATAATCATTTAAAGGGGCCATGGAAAAATCCCAGTCAACTTATTAGGATTAGAAGTAGGGGTGAGAAAAAAAAAAACCAAATCGATTGGATCGAATCAAACCAATTAGTTTTTAAGCGGTTTGATTCGGTTTGAAATTTGATCATTGATCGGTTTTATTTATTTCTAAATGATTGGTTCAGTTCCAATTCAGTTTCAGCTCGATTCACTTTGATTCAGTTTAAACTGAAATATACACTTAATATAGATTAAAATTTAAAAAAAAATTAAATATCAAACCAAAATGAATTAGATCAATTTCTTGTGCTTGAACCGATTAGTTTAAGTTTCAATTAGTTTCGAAATTAAACTTGCCTTCAATGGCCTATTATTTATATGTAAAGTAAAATAAATTGAAGTCCTTAATATTTTTCTAACTTGTTTAGTTCATAGGTTTTCAGTTAAGTCATTGTTTAAAATTGATGGACACTTTATTTCTTCAGATGAACTTTAATTTTTAATATATATTTTTTTAACTTGTTTAGTTCATAAACAAAATTAAAATTAATATATATTTAATTTTATTTATGAACTAAACAAGTTAAAAAATTAATTTAAAATTAATATATATTTAAAATTAATTTTGTTTATGAACTAAACAAGTTAAAAAAATATATATTAAAAATTAAAGTTCATCTGAAGAAATAAAGTGTCCATCAATTTTAAACAATGACTTAACTGAAATTAACGTACACTTTTTTTTTGTTATTTTTTGTATGAAATTTATCTTTTATATATATTATTTTTGTATTTTAAAAATATTTAGAAGACCAAACTAAACCGAATCAATTTGGTACAGTTTGGTTTGCATACATGATTCGATACGGTTCGATTCTTAAAGTACAATTCCTAAATTATGTTGATTTGGTTCAATTCTAAAAAAATATCAAACCAAATCTTACTATACCCACCCCTAATAACTATATATATATATATATATATATATATATATATATATACTTTTTCTCAAATGTAAAAGCCTCTTTTAAAATGTAAACATCTTATTTTAATTAAAGTCCTGTTCTAGAGTTCCGTTAAAACAATATTTACAAAGATGCGAATGTAAGAATCATTACACCTGCACATATAGAAGGCTAAGACTTACAAAATTGAGATAAAAAATTTGTATTCCAATTGATGTAGTATTTGATGTGTCAATTGTTGATTGATATTATATAACTACTACATTAATAAAAATTAAAGTCAACAATTACTTGACATATAATAGTTATTAATAATGACACATTAATTGGATGCCAAATTTTTTCACCAAATTTATAACCATAACACTAGATAATAGCAAATTCTCAACCATAAATAATAGCAATGATCTTGTTATGTAATTAATATAAATTTAGAATAACCCTCCCAGTCCCCACCATCCTTAGCTAGTTTTCGTGTTTCCATTGTCATTGCTTCTCAATAATTCCTTATCCATTAAAATCCTTTCCCGTTCAGATAAGATAATTATATTAATCAATATATACTAAATTAAAATTAGCTTCCAGAATTTAAGTGAAGCATGATTAAAATTAACTTTTAACCATGCTTGTTTAACGTGAAAAGACAAGAAAAAAAGTATTGGACTGCATGTTCATTTTGAAAAGCAAAAGAAATGGTATCACAAATATGTGTGAGGGGGGATGAGATGTAGAATCCTACATTTTCCTTATTAGATAAAGTTTTTAAATTATATATGCAGATCCCTTTTTAAATAGTATGATATTTTTTAAGTAAACCCAAAAATAAAATTGTATGAGCCTAAATTGAAAATAAAGAATTAAATTATGGAGACATATGAGAAAATATTAGGAGTATTTGTGATACAATGAGTTTGAGTAGAGAAATACCTTTATACTATCGAGATATGAGAAAATATCACAGGTGAAATACAAGAAGTTTGAATAGACATTGTTGATATTTAGTCAAAATATAAGGATATTACTGATAAAACCTCTTAAATTTTATAAAGTCAAAAGTATGCCCTAAACAATACTGCAACACAAGCCATTTACAAGAAAAAAACAAATAAGAGAGAAAAAAAGAAAGAGATTGCAGCAGATAGTAAGATATCCGATTTGAGGTTAGAAAATAGGCATATTCTTTACCAGAAGTGGAGAAACCAGGCATTGGGTCCTCACAAACTGCCATCACATAATCCTTGTAAAAGTAACAACACTTTTCAAAAACTGTGATAAATAGGAAAATTTTCGCAAGTAGTTAAAATTTGTTGGTGGGATTTCTAGGGTTAATTTATAATTTTACAGAAATTATAAACTTTTATGAAATTAGTTATGAAGAGAGTTGATTGAAATTTTCATAAGTGCACAATAACTGAAATGTAAAATTCGTGTTTTTGTTTTGAGCAGAAAACAGAATGCAGAAGGCAGAAGGCAGAAGGCAAAAACAAAAAAAAAATAGAGAAGAACGAGAGGAAGAAGAAAAAAGAAAATTTAGGGTTTTAATTTTCTCTTTGATGATTGGACGTCAATTTGAACTTCGATTTTGCTAAAATTTTGAAGGTGAGTTCCCAACATCCTACTCTACATTTTATTGGATTTGATTTTCGATTTAGCCTTTGATATAGTATAATATAGAAAATTTACATTTGAGGAGAATTTGTTAGATTCGTTGTTGTTAAGTCAAGATTAATATTCTTAATGTTGTGGTAAGCCTCTAGTGTGATTATAGAGAGAATATTGTTGTAATCCCATTATTATTGCATAGTGGAAGTGTTGGTACTGGACTCCAGTCCCGTGATTTTTTTCGAATTAAATTTTTCACGTAAAAATTTGGTGTTCATTGTGATTGATTGTGGTTTATATTTGTGGTAATATTATTTTACTAATTGTGGTGATACATTACCCATTTTAATAACACAAAGTGGGAGAAAGAATTATTTTCGCTTTGTAGTATTTTATGATCTTTCCCAACAAAGTGGTATCAGAGCTAGCCAGGTTGTGCAGTGCTTAATTTGTGTTGATTAAAATGAATAAAAATTCTGCATGCATGATTAAATTGAAGGCATGGAATTATGATATATGGAACTCCAAAATTGAGGATTTACTTTTTGTAAAAGACCTACATGAACCCATTGAAGGGGATATTGTAAAACCTGAGAAAAAGAGTGATAAGGAGTGGATCCAATTACATATAAAAAGTGTTAGCACCATTAGGCAATGGATAGATCACAGTGTGTTTCACCATGTGACAAAGGAGGCCAAAGCTGATGTTATGTAGAGAAAATTGGAGTCCATTTATGGGTAGCCTATACCACAAAACAAAGTCAATTTAATGAAGAGGCTTGTGAATCTAAAGTACAAGGAATGACGCAGTATAGCTGAGCATACTAGTGAGTTTCAAGGTAGTGAACCAGTTGACAACTATGAATATTTCACTAGATGATGAATTACAAGCATTGTTATTGCTTAGTTCCTTACCAGATAGTTGAGAGACATTAGTGGTGTTAGTAAACAATTCAGCGCCAAATAGGAAGCTAATCATGGAAATGGTTAAGGATAGAATACAAAATGAAGATGCCAGAAGAAAGAATACAGGTACAAGTTCTTCTAAGACAGAAACACTTGTTATAGAAAAGTATGAAAGATGTGGAAGAAGCCAAAGTAGAAGTTCTGGTAATAACAACTATAGAGGAAGATCCAAGTCTCAACGGAAAAATGTTAAGTGTTACCATTGCAACAAAATTGGGCATATAAAGAGAGAGTGTAGAATATGAAAAAGGGAACAGGTTATGGAAAGAGGTGAATCACAGAAAAATGAACAAGTAAGCAATACAGTAGTTGCTGATAGAGATATGACTATTGTTTATGATGGGAACTCCATAAATCTCACATGTCATACAAGTGATTGGGTAATTGATTCGGATGCTTCATTTCATGTTACTTTAAATGGTGATTTCTTCACATCCTACACTAATGGTGATTTTGGCTATGTCAGGATGGAAAATTATGGTGCATCCAAGATTATGGGCCTAAGAGATATCTACTTGGAGTCCAGTGTTGGTAGCAGATTACTACTCAAGGGTGTCAGACATGTTCTAGAAATGTATTTGAATTTGATCTCCACCAACAAGCTTGATGATGATGGTTATTGCAACTACTTTGGTGAAAGTAAATGAAAGCTTACCAAAGGTTCTATAATTCTAGCCAAAGGAAGGAAGGTAAACACTCTCTATGTTATGGAAGCTAAGCTCATAAAAGAAGATGTCAATGTAGCAGCAAAAGAATCTGACATTGAGTTGTGGCATAAAAGGCTTGACCACATAAGTGAGAAAGGACTTCAAGTTATAATCAAGAAGAATTTTCTGCCTAACTTGGCAGGTAAGTCTCTCAAACTTTATGATCATTGTTTAGCAGGAAAGGCACATAGAGTTGCATTTCGTAATTTCTATCCATCTAGAAGAGCAAACTTACTTGATTTGATACACACTGATGTATGTATTATGCAAACTAGAACACGTGGAGGTGCACTTTACTTTGTAACTTTTATTGATGACTGTTCTAGAAAAGTGCAGATTTTTGTTCTGAAATCTAAAGACCGGGTACTTGATGTCTTTAAAGATTTTCATGTTAAGGTTGAGAGAGGGACAAGGAGACAGTTAAAATGTGTAAGGGCAGACAATGGTGGTGAGTATAGAGGACCATTTGAGCAGTATTGTAGATCCCATGCTATCAGACTTGAGAAGACCGTGCTAAAAACTCCTCAGCAAAATGGTGTGGCAGAGATAATAAACAAAACGATTCAAGAAAGAATCAGGTGTATGCTCTTTGATGCAAAGCTACCTAAATACTTTTGGGGTGAAGCAATGCGGACTGCAGTTGATTTAATTAACCTTTCTCCTTCAACTCTTTTGGATGATGATGTACCTGAAAGAGTTTGGACTGAGAAAGATGTTTCATATAAGCACTTAAGAGTGTTTGGTTGCAGGGCATTTGTTCATATTCCAAAAGATGAAAGGTCGAAGCTTGACAATAAGGTTAGGGAGTGTATCTTTTTGGGTTATGCACATAAAGACTTTGGGTACAGATTATTGAATCCAGTGAGTTAGAAAATCATCAGAAGCAGAGATGTTACATTTTTTGAAGATCAAATAGTTGATGAGGTAGAGAAAGATGAGAAGTCTCAAGAATGTGATGAAATTCCTATTCTTGATACTTCTAGATCAGTTCTTCCACAAGTAGTTTATGATGATTATGGGGGAGACGCACAAGAAGATTTTGATGATAGAGTTGATGATGATAGTCTAGCAAAACAGATTGAGCAAGCACCTCCAGAATCATATGATCTACCTGTCGAGCCTCAGTTAAAAAGATCTATGAGAGAGCGCCACCACTCTTCAAAATATCCATCATATGTGTATGTGATGCTTACAAACAGGGGGAGAACCTGAAAACTTCCAGGAAGTTATGTCTCACCGGCACAAGAATGAGTAGTTTAAAGCTATGCAAGAGGAGATAAAATCCTTGCATGAGAACCACACTTATGAGTTAGCAAAATTGCCTTAAGGTAAGAGAGCTCTGAAGAACAAATGGGTTTACAGGCTGAAGACTAAAAATAACTCATAACTAAGGTACAAGGCTAGGTTGGTTGTGAAAGGGTTTGGTCAAAAGAAATGAATTAAGTTTGAAGAAATTTTTTCTCCTGTAGTAAAGATGTCTTTTATTCAAGTTGTCTTTGGTTTAGCTGCAAGTTTAAACTTGGAGATTGAGTAGCTTGATGTAAATACGGCTTTCCTTCATGGTGATTTGGAGGAGGAAATCTACATGGAGCAACCTAAGGGATTCAGAGTTAAAGACAAGGAAGATTTAGTGTATAAGTTGAAGAAAAACTTATATGGGCTGAAACAAGCACCGAGACAGTGGTGCAAGAAATTTGATTCTTTCATGGAAAATCATAGTTTCAACAGGACTACATCATACCATTGTGTTTTTATAAAGAGGTTTGTGATAATGATTTCACTGTTGTCTTACTTTATGTGGATGATATGTTAATTATTGGCCATGATGGTAGTAAAATTGAAGGGTTGAAGAGAGAACTCAGTAAGTCATTTGCTATGAATGATTTAGGACAAGCTACACAAATTCTTGGCATGAAGATCTCCCGTGATAGAAAAAAAGGTTCTTGAAAGATTATGGTCATCTCCCGGGAAGTTATGGTTATCTCAAGAAAACTATATTGAAAGGGTTCTTGAAAGATTCAACATGAGTAAGGAAAAATCAGTTAGTTAACCACTTGCAGGTCACTTCAAACTTAGTTCTAATCAATGTTCTACAAGTGAGAAAGAAAAGGAAGAAATAGGTGCAGTGCCTTATGCATCAGCTGTTGATAGTTTGATGTATGTTATGGTTTGTACTAGGCCAGATATTGCTCATGCAGTTGGTGTTGTTAATCAGTTTCTCTCTAATCCTGGTAAAGAGCATTGGACAGTAGTGAAGTGGATTTTTAGTTATCTTATAGGCACCTCTAAGACATATTTGTGTTTTGGTGGTGATAAATCTGTGTTGTATGGGTACACAAATACAGACATGGCAGGAGATGGGGATTCTAGGAAGTCTACATCAGGATATCTAATTACTTTTTTAGGGGGAGCTATGTCATGGCAATCCAGACTTCAGAAATGTGTTGCTTTGTCTACTACAGAGGCTGAGTATATTGCAGTTATTGAAGCTTGCAAGGAAACCTTGTGGATTAAGAAGTTCCTATAAGAGTTGGGAGTGAAGAAAAGAGCTACATAGTTTACTATGACAGTCAAAGCACTATTTACTTGGCAAAGAACCCAACATTCCACTCAAGATCCAAGCACATTGATGTTATATATCATTGGGTACGTGACATATTAGAATCAAAACTGTTACAACTTGAAAGGATACATACAAGTGAGAATGGATCGGATATGATGACTAAGTCATTGTCCAAGGAGAAACTTCAAGTTTGTAAAGGAAAAACGGGTCTAGTAGATTAGATTTGTTGGTGGGATCCACATTATGTGGGTCCAGGGCTAATTTATAATTTTATAAAAATTAAAAACTTCTATGAAATTAGCCATGAATGGAGCTGATTGAAATTTTTATAAGTGCACAGTAACTAAAATATAAAATTTATGTTTTTGTTTTGAGAAGAAAACAGAATGCAGAAGGTAGAAGGCAAAAACTAAAAAAAAAAAAATAGAGAAGAATGAGAGGAAAAAGAAAAAAAAAAATTTAGGGTTTTAATTTTTTCTTTGATGATTGGATGTTAATTTGAGCTTCGATTTTGTTTAAATTTTGAAGGTGAGTTCCCAACATTTAGCTCTACACTTCTATTAGATTTAATTTTCGATTTAGCCTTTGATATAGTATAATCTAATAAATTTACATTTGATGAGAATTTGTTATATTCATTGTTGTTAAGTAAAAATTAATATTCTTGATGTTGTAGTAAGCCTCTAGTGTTATTCTAGAAAGAATATTGCTGTAATCCTATTATTATTGCATAGTGGAAGTGTTGATACCGGACTACGGTCCCATGATTTTTTCGAATTGAATTTTTCACATAAAAATTTAGTATTCATTGTGATTGATTGTGATTTATATTTGTGGTAATATTATTTTACTAATTGTGGTGATACATTGCTCATTTTAATAATACAAAGTGAGAGAAAAAATTATTTCTATTGTGTAATATTTTATGATCTTTCTCAACAAAATTAAGGGTGCTTAATTAATTTAAACATATATAAAATTTTCTAACTTTCTTAGTCGAATACAAAATATTTTAATAAAAATATCCTCAAACCTAATTTCTTTCTCAATTCAAAATTTTCTCAAACTTTAAATCAATAAGTCGGAAACCAATACCAAATAAATGCCACTCTTGAAGCTGGATACCGGAGACTAGAGAGGGGAGGCTCTCGTGAGCCACGTCACTCCAATTGGAATAAAATAAATAAATAAAGAAAGCTCAAAAATTAAGTTTTATTTCGCATCTTCTTATTTCGTACAAAGAAATCACGCGACAGATTTCATTTTGTATTCTCTCACGTCTCACCATTTTTTCTTAGCAATTAAGTCCTGTACGTGTTAATAAATGCGCCAGGAGCGAAAAATAAAAATCGTGCCAAACGCGATAAAAAAATGAGCCTAGCGCGATAAAAAAAATTTGCGCTAGACACGTTAAGAAAGCTAGGGGCAATAAATGGCCCATCGCGCAGTCTTTGGCGCCAGAGGAAATTTATGCGGCAAATCTTATTGGAGCTAATAAATTACAAGCAAATAAGAATTGCAAAAAGATTATTTATATAATAAAAAAATAATCACATATAAAGTATAATAATTTTAAATAATTTAATTATAAATATTTATGTCTATATTAGATTATAAAATTTTAATTTTTTTATTTTTTAAATTAGTGATTACAAAAAATTTATAAGAACAAAAATCACTTAAAATAATTTTATAAATTTAAAGATATAGATGCTTTAAAGATTGCACAAGAATCAGTCTATTTATACATAAAATTACAGATTTATTATTAATAAAAACTATACAAACTAACTGTATTTGGGTCTTCAATGACTATATCGACCAGCAAACTTTTTGATCCTCAATAACTGCACCAATCAATTGTTATTGTAAATATTTTGGTCATCCATAATTACGTCAATTTGTTCATTAATAACTGCATCAAATAACCTCTAAAATGAACTAAATTCAGTTATATTTTTTTATTAAAAACTACAATTTTAAATTACATCTTCAACAAATTCATAGGGCGAGATTTTTTTTTCTTCGTTTTATAACCAACAGCTTATTAATTTTATTAATATTACACAATGCATTTGTTTTATATAGTCAAACCGATCTCTTGTTGCCGTCCTCAAGCTGCTACTGTAGATAGAAGATATTTTAGTTCATGGTTTGAGAGAATTTTAAGTTGAAAGAGAAATTAAATTTGATAGTATTTTTGTCCAAATATTTTATATTTAAATTTTAAATAATTCAATATTTTTTATATATAAGTTTAAATTTATCATATATTTCTCAAATTTAATTTCTTAAAACACAATAATCAAGTGAATTAATATATAGTAATCAACGAATCAATATAAATTATTATATTTGGTACAAAAGTTGAAAATAAAATAATTCTTCTTATTGTTTAAAAAATAAAATAATCAACAAAATTTTTGATAAATTCTTATAAAAATATGATGGTTGTAGAGATATAAAGAATTAAAAATATGATGATTTTTAAGAAAACAATAAAAATATGTTAGTTGAATATAGTTTATTTTTATTAAGGGTAAACCATAGAAATAATAAAATATTATTATGGTATATATGAAATTATACACATCAAAAAATTCTACTTGCAAAAGTATAAAATTTAAGCTTTTATAAGTAAAGGCAAATTCGCTTTTTTAATCTCCAAAACTCTTATTTAATTATAATCAAATACTATCAAAATATTTGAAAAAAAAAATTGGCATTAAAAAAACTCTTTTGGCCAATAGAAAAACTTAACCAAACAAGCACGGTATAAGTTAAAAAAATTTATATATTGTTAAATTAATTAAGTGCCCCCAAATTTTTACTATTTACATAAATTTCTCTAATAAATATTATAAATTCATAACTGCTGAATCTACGAGGAAAAATTAAACAAAGATGGGTACACATGTCCTGGTGATACCTTATCCAACACAAGGGCATGTAATTCCTTTATTGGAATTTTCACAATGTTTAGCCAAGCATGGGCTTAGGGTCACATTTGTCAACACAGAGTATGATCACAATCGGATCGTAAGATCATTAGGAAGGAAGGATTATATAGATGAGAAAATCCGTCTGGTTTCGATCCCTGATGGAATGGAACCCTGGGAAGATAGAAATGAAGTGGGGAAATTAACTGAAATTCTTTTACAGGTTATGCCTGGAAAGCTGGAGGAGCTCATAAAAGACATCAACGGAAGAGAAGGTGAAGGGAAAATTGCTTGTGTTATTGCAGATGGGAGTATGGGGTGGGCAATTGAAGTGGCAGAGAAGATGAAAATTCGGAAGGCTGCCCTTTGGCCGGCATCAGCGGCATCACTGGCCTTGTCGTTCAGTGTCGAAAAGCTGATTGATGATGGAATCATTAACAATAATGGTGAGTTTATCTGTTTTTGGTTATTTACTTTTCTCTAGCATATTTTTATTACATGTAAAATGTAAGAAGGTTTTATTGTTATAATATTCATAACGCAGCGGAATAAAAAATAAAAAATTCTTTAATCTTTGTTTTCATTAGATAAAAATATTTTTTATCTAAGAATCTTATAAATATATGAATTTGATGTTAAAGTAAATAAAATTTAACAAGAATATACTTTGAATTCACACAGAGTTTTCTTTCACCAAATGATTCCAAACCAAATCTCTTATTCTACAGTGAGAGAAAGAGTGGATTTCTTTCTTTATTTTTCTTCTCTAAAAGAAAAAAATACGTATCCTGCGTTGTTTTTCACGTATGTGTATTGTGTTTTATTTAGACTAATCTTCTTATTTTAAAATAATAATTTAATTAATAACATTTATTAATTAAATCATTATCTCTTAAAAGAAAATCTAATTCATGTAAACCACATAGAGTTATACTCTTTATGGTTAACGTATAATACTCAATATTTGAGCATTATTAGTCTTTTACTAAAAGAAAAACACTATAATTAAAATTAAAATCTTTTTGATAATTTTAAAAATTATCCTTAAGATTTTATTTAATTAATGTTATCCAAATATAAACTATACGTATTTGAAAACTATTTTTTGGACACAAATAATTTGTGTAATAACACAATCCTTTTTATTTGTTCACTGTAATAACGAAAGAGGTGGTATTGGGGACCTATAATTTCAACCTCTAATAAATTTTGAATAATTAATTAAACTCTTTAATTAATTAATTTAATTATTAATTCTAGTGTTATTCCACTAAAAACTTGAAATTGCATTCTTGAAATTATATATATAATTTACTCAGAAAACTTATAGCAGTCTATTGCTTTAATCACTACATGCAATTTAACCCTCCATAGATGGTTCAGAATTAGAATTAGATTAATTACCGTTTTACCTCTCTAATTATTTTTTTATCCTTAAGTACCATTAATTTACCAGTGAACAGTTATTTTGTAACATTATTACAAATTGAGCGCTCTAACCATTCAGTTCTAAAATTAACCCTTAAGAGAACCTTCTTTCTAACTTTCATTAAGAATGAATGAATTTCATATCTGAAAATTATATTCCCAACCGTTTATCTCACAATGCCATCAAAATATAAATTTTTAGTCTGTTCTTTAAATAAACCGTAACGAGTATTTCAAATGACATAATGACACAAACATGAGTTTATGATCACTCAAGATTAAGGTTAATCAGCATATAATAATCAGTTGACGTTATTTGAATTCTTAATTAACAACGGTATTTTACATAAGAATTCAAACTATGTCTGGTTCAGTCCTATATAATCATATTATATATAGTGCCTCCACCATAATGTCACTACATTAGTGATCCGGATAAGATCACTATATTTTAAATGTTTATGGACCGTACTAGTAATATTTAATTAAAGATCCCAAACTTTAATTAATTTATTACGGACTTTTTCTATTTATTATCCATAACTTTAATTTTCTTGTATATAACAATTATATACTAAAATTATGATTACATAAATAAACAAGGGATTTTAAATATTTATGGACCGCACTAGTAATATTTAATTAAATATTCTAAACTTTAATTAATTTATTACGGATTTTTTCTGTTTATTATCTATAATTTTAATTCTCTTGTATATAACAATTATATACTAAAGTTATGATTATATAAATAAACAAGGAATTTTTTAATATTTATGTCATAAAATTATGAACACTCATCAAGTATAAAATTGTAACTTTATTAATTTCATTAAAAACAATACAAATACATACTTTTAAGGCATTATCTCTAACATAAAAATCACATAATCAACTGATGGCATATTATGGTAATAGACTTATCACATGCAGAGGCCGTCCTCTTTTTGATAAACTTCTCTCTAGCAAAACCGCTCAAAATAAGGAATTAGTTACAAATTTCTCTTTAATCAACATTTTAAAAAAAATATCTCCCATTTTTTTTTTGAAAGATAAACATATTTCATTCAACAAAATGAACTTTGATACAAGATTACAACGATCTCATCTGGATTGATTTATAGTCTATTTATTACAATAAATAATTGTAACCAGTGAAAAGTTATTGACTAACAAAAGAAAATTGTGTACAAAAGGAAGCCTAACAAGAGATGTGCGCATGGACAACTGGAGGTTTCTTTGGAAAAAAAAATTTTCTCTTTAACTTGGTCTCCACTGCCATTGTTGGCTCCTCTGTTGATATATTAGCAGATATTTTGCATATATCAATCCATAATAAATAAACATACTATTCTAGATTTGAGACAAAGAAACTTCAATTTTGAAATAAATTTTTTATTAAGACATTCAGTAAAAAGAAGAAAGAAATTTAAAAAAAAAAATACAAACACACAAAATTATTCCAAATTTACAAGGCTAGGAAGGGGAGAAAGTTATAATAGTTCAAAATATTATATGAAAAAGTATACTTGTAATAAAAGAAAAATATTAGAAAATAAATTAAGAAGAGATGAAAAGGAAAATGATCCATTAGGGATTGTGTCAGTGGTGGGAAAAAAATAACAAAATATAGTTTTTTCTTTACCGAGATATAATACCCAAGTTCCAAAATTCTTAAGGCAATAGATAGTATGGTCAAAGTAGATAAACCCAAGTTCCAAGATTCTTAAGGCAATAGATAGTAAGGTCAAAGTAGATAAGGTGATAATTAGATGCTAGAATCTTATATCTCCTAATTAAATAAAGTTTCTGACTATATAAGTAGAGTAATTTCTCAAATGATACGAAGCTTTTTAGGGAGACCCAAAACTAATATCATATGGGTTCAGTCCTAAATAATATTACAAATAATATTAGAGCCAAACTTAACTTGTTGTGGCTTAGCCCAGATTAGACACACGTGTCATGTAACCCTTGAGGTATATCTCATATGGATCAGCCATATGTCCATGGGGCCTAAAGCATACAAGGCTATGTCTCCTCTAAGATGGTAGATTTTAACACATAAGCAATTTATGTGTCCTCTAAGGAGTTGATTTTAATATATGAGATCTAAAATATATGAAGTCATAAATAGTAGGGTCAAAATAAATGAGACAAAAGTCAAGTGCCGAAATCTCATATTGCCTAGTTACATAAAACTTATAGGCTATATATATAGAGCCTCTTTTCAAATTGTATGAAGCCTTTTAAGGAGACTCAAAAATAAAAGTATGCTAACCAAGGCCAAAAGTAAATAATAACATAATAAGTAGGAGGAGTAGGTTTGATAGGAAACTCCACAGAGAGAGAGAGAGACAACCAACATTATTTAAATTTCTAGATTTTATTACTTTTTTTCGTCTTATAACTTGATGAAATTAGTGTTTTTTTTTATATCATGTTTCTAATGCTCTCAATTTTATGTAACTCTTTTATTCGATATAAATTATACTGATATTTATGTTCAATTTATTTGAAAATGTTGTTAGTCCTTTATATTTGCTTTACAAGTTAGATATCTATTGCATTTTTTTTATTTCTCTCATAGTTGTATTTCTTTCTATTGTGGCGTTAGGTTTTCTTATATCTGTTTTTGTCCTCATATTTTATATATATAGATTTTCTTTTCCTGTTGTTGACAATCGTCAAATGATTTTTTATTGTTGACAATTGTCTAATGACAAGGGGTTTTTTTTCTTTATAATATAAAACATTAGAAATGTTTTTGAGTGATATCAAAATTCAACCGGGGTAATGGTCATCGCCCTCTAGTTTATTGTACGTTTAATTTAAAAGTAAAAACTAGTCCAAATAGAATAATTAACACATTATGCAATTAAAATGGACATATTTTTCATATTTTATCTCTAAATAGAACCTGTGAAGTAGTGTATACATAGGCCGGGTTGCACTTTCATGTTTATGTAGTCACTTTCCTTGTTTTATATCCATTTCAGGAACTCCCATCAAGAAACAAATGGTTCATTTGGCACCAAATATGCCTGCTATGAACAGTACAGACTTTTTTTGGGCTTCCATTGGCGATTTGACCACTCAAAAGATCATGTTTGATTATAATGTTAAAAACATAGAAGCTATAAAAATAGCAGACCACCTGTTTTGTAACTCAACCAATGAACTTGAGCCTATAGCATTCACCTTGGTTCCAAAACTTTTGCCAATAGGCCCACTTTTAGCCAGCAACCGGCTGGGAAATGCAGCAGGATACTTCTGGCCAGAAGACTCAACTTGTTTGAGATGGCTTGACCAACAGCAACCAAACTCGGTCATTTATGTTGCATTTGGAAGCTCCGCAGTTATTGATAAGATCCAATTTCAAGAATTAGCACTAGGACTTGAACTTTGCAATAAGCCATTTTTATGGGTTGTGAGGCCAGGTATTACCAGTGAAGCAAATGATGCATACCCAGATGGATTTGAAAACAGAATAGCAACTCGTGGGCAGATGGTGGCATGGGCACCACAGCAAAAGGTTCTTACTCACCCTTCGATTGCCTGCTTCTTCAGCCACTGTGGCTGGAATTCCACAATGGAAGGTATAGGCAATGGAATTCCTTTCTTGTGCTGGCCATACTCTGCTGATCAAATGCTGAATGAAAGCTACATTTGCGATGTTTGGAAAGTGGGATTGAAGTTTGACAAAAACGATAGTGGGATCATCACAAAAGAAGAAATCAAGAGTAAGGTTGAACAAGTGCTTGGTGATGAAAAATTTAGAGCAAGGTCTATCAAACTCAAAGAAAAGGCTATGAATAGTGTTGAAGATGGCGGTCCCTCCAAGAAGACATTTCAGAATTTCCTCGAATTAATCAAGACATAAGCACTACCACGAGATGCCCAGGTCATGGACCAATGTCGAGAAAGAATATTTGCTTCTTAATTTTTATAATAAAACTTAAGTTGTTTAGAAGGGCAATTCTATAAATATTTATGGCAGAATTGTTATATTTAAAAAACATATTTCAAATCCAGGTTAGCCCACATGAAGCTTTCCTGATGTGAATGATGATATATATATATAAATAAATTTAGAATAAAGCAATAAAACCTTCAAAGCAATATATATCAAAGTGAAAGATGTTAGAGTTAATACTATTCTAGGGTTTTCTTATTTACTTATTATAAACTAATTAGGATAATTTTATAAATATATACTAATTTAATTTTCACATTTTTAATAAATATTATATTAATCTCCGTCGTTATAATATGTTTATGTAACAGTTATTTTTTGAGGAGAAAAAATATACTTTTAAATATGTATGTGTTTTAATTTAAAATTTAAAATAAGAATAATATCATTTTTCTTAAGGAATAAGAAAATAATAAAATAAAACAAAATAAATTTTTTTAAAATATATATAAATAAATATAGAACACCTGTATTTGATATATATTTTTAAGTCTTTGACAAAGCAAATGCAAATACACACAAACAGCTCTTTATTTATTTATTTTTCTATATGTATCACTCTGTCCCATCAACGGGATACACAATCGATTGTTTTCTTAATCTTTGTGTTGATTCTAAGTTTTAGGGTGAGAGAGGCCATACCTGCAAAATGTATATTAAGATTTTTGTTTTCGAAAACAAAACAACAAAGGAAGTAAATATGGAGATGTTGCAGTTGTTGTGCTTTTATTGGTTTATAATAATATTTCTTGGAGCAATTACGATGACAGCATCCGCAGAGATGACCTAATTAACGAAGAGAGAGATGAGAAAGAAGGGGCTGATTTGGCACATGGGGCTGGCCAAATCAGCCCCCCTTTAAGGGCACTTTCTCTTTACAGAGGTTAAACAATTATATTCCTTCTTCCTAATAAATGTAGAGAATTTCTCAAAAAGAAAAATAAAAGGGCTGATTTTAGATTTTTTTTTTTTTTTTTGGTAGGATAGACGGAGGACTAGGGAAAGGAGAGAAATAAAATTTAGAGTGGAGGAAATGAAAATTAAAAATTAGAGTAGGAAAAATAAAAATTATTTTATTTGATTTTTACTGGTAGATTTTGTATTTGGTTTTGGGTTTAGGTGTGGGTTTTAGGGAATAAAAGAAGAACGATAAAGAGATTAGGGTGAGAGATGGTGGGGTTAGTTTTGGCTTGGGGGGTGGTTTTTGGGCGGTGGTGAGATTGTGTTTCGGTTTATTAAGGTGATTTTTGGAAGGAAAAATTAAAATTAAAATTTAGGGTAAATGATACATAAACCCTTGATGTTTAACAAATGATATTGTAGAAAATTCGAAGTTTTAAAATAGTCATAAAGATTTTTGTTAAAAAATAAATTGTCCAAATTAATTAAAAAATGACAGAATAGTCTTTTAACTATCAAATGAATTAAAAAATACTTGTATGTATTTTAAAATTAAATGATAAAAATATGTATTTAGTGGGACTTGAGCCCAAGATGTTTACCTCAAAATTAAGCATATTAAATGTTACGCTACAAGCACGTTATTAAAAATTAAGTGCATTTATTTTTTATATATACAATAAAGAAGTCTAGATAATGAATTAAATAAATAAAATTTAAAGTAAATTAAATTAAACAATCAAATTTAAATAAATTAAATTTTAAAATGATTTAAATAAATTAATTTTGAAATGAAATAATTAAGTTAAATTTTAAATTTAATTTTTTTTAAATGAATTAAATTTACAATTATAAAATTAAATTAAATTAAATTTAATTAATTAATTTTAAAATGAAATAATTAAGTTAAATTTTAAATTTAATTTTTTTTTAAAAATGAATTAAATTTAAAACTACAAAATAAAATTAAATAAATAAAATTTTAAAATGAATTAAATAAAAATTAAAAAGAGAATCACCGATGACCGCTAATTTATTTTATGTATTTATTTAAATAAAAAAGTATAATTTATTTAAAATGAATTAAATATATTATATCTAAAATGAATTAATTTAAATTTTTTTGAGTCGATGACCAATCATTTGATTATTTTTAAAATGAATTACATACATTATATTTAAGAATAGGTTTCAAGAAGTTAATTGTATGGTAAAGAAGGTCATTTAAGAAGAAATTATTAAGAAAGATTAAAAAAATTTAAAAAAAAATAAAAATAGTAAGGCTTCAGTGGCCAATAAAGAATATGAAAATTCTAGAAGCCTTAACTGTGTCCATTTATGATAATTCAGATAAATGGGTATTAGATTCAGTTCATACCATATATATCTCAAGAAAAAATGGTTCCGGGATTTAAATGAATAAAATGGAGAGAGTCCTAATGGGAAACAAACATGTGTATAAAGAGTTAAGAATTGAGTCAATTTTGTTAAAATTACATGAAGGTTAAAATGAAATCTAATATCATTGGGTACCTTAGATGAAAAAGAATAAACTTTTGAGGTTGAAAATGGCATCTTAAAGGTAATGAAAGAAGACTTAGTTATAATGAAAGCTGTAAAACGAAAAGTTTTATACATACTAATGGATCAAACTATTACTAGAGCAATTGCAAGTGTGATCATTACACTGATAAAGCAAAACTACGGTTAATAACAGAATCTTATAACATCACCTCTATCATTGATAACATGGCTAATAATAATAATAACAATCATATAATGTTACATGTACCCTTAATGACTTGACCAATACTCATATATAGTGTGCACAATTAAAATAAATATTGTTTCGTTCAATTATATATCATATTAATCGATCAATATTATATAACAATGGATAATGAATTAAAATATTTTTTTTTCATTTTAAATTTTATAAAAGTAAACATATCCTTTTCATTTCAACCAATATTTTTAATTATTTCATAATAAAATGGTTTGCAGCAATTTTATATAAAGTTCAATTAACTTGCATCAAAATTATTTCGTTATCGTCACATAGAAATATTTGCATTTTTATTTAAAGAGATGTGTAAGACTATAAATTATTTCTTTAATTGAAACTTGAAAAGTACATGAACTACAAAGCTTATAAACTTTTTAACCAAAATTTAATGAAAGATAATTTAACTTGTAGGAAAATAAAACAAGTTTAAGAAAATGATAAGAAACCATAAGCATCTTTAAACGTTTTCAATAATTCAAATAATATAACAACAACTTTTATTGCAAAACCAAAAAATGCACATTTTAGATGGAACCAATATTCAAATGGTGGGATAGCCTATTCATCAAGACATGGGTGGAACCGAAATTCAAATGGTAGGGGAGCCAACTGCCAATGTCAAAATAGCTTCTTTTAAGGGGTGTGGGACATGGCTGCCCAAGCCGTAATGCAGGAGGTCCGCCCTTGGATCAAAGTAACAATTTAATTGCCATAAATAATACCTCTAAGACTAAGATCCTAAACTAAATGTATTTCCAGCCTAATTATCCACTGATTTCTATTTCAACAGTGAACAGTCTATACTCCGATATTTTTATCTCATAAATCTATAAATCGGATGCACACAAGCTCAAAACCAATTTATTATAGAAGTAAAGGGTTCATAATATAACGTATTCAAGACATTTGAAACAAACATTGCTTGCGAAGTAGAAGATGATGTTTTGCTTTCATAAACTCGTTGGAATTACAACTTCGACTCCTACATCTAAGTAACATTGAAAACACCTCTTAAGTACTTGTCTAGGCGTAAGCTCAGAGACTTTGTATTTAGTTAATGATCCTCAAACAATTGGGATTTAGGCATGTGCCCTAATTTAATCCATCTTGTTGAGAGATTATCATCACAATTGAACTCATAGAGCTCAGCAAAGGTTATTTAGTTAGTTACATGTTATTTAGTACTATTTGGATGTATAGTAATGACATATTTTCTAATTTGTTTAATTCATAAACTTTAATTAATTTGGTGCTTAAAAGTTGATGATCACTTTATTATCTAGATAGATTTAAATCATGTATTTTTTAATAGATTTTTTTTAATTTATTTAGTTCATAGACAAAATTAATTTTGTATTTAAAATTGACGTACACCTTTTTTGTATAAAATTTATCTCTTACATATATTATTTTAGTCTTTTGAAAATTATTTAGGAAACTAAACCGAATCAAACTGGACATAATCAATTTGGCATGGTTTGGTTTTCATACATGATTCAATACGGTTCGATTCTTAAAGTAAAAGTCCCAAATTATTTTGGTACGATTCGATTCTAAAAAATATCAAACCAAATCTTACCGCACCCACCCCTAATAACTATATATATACTCCTTCTTAGATGTAAAAATCTCTTTTAAAATATGAACATCTTGTTTTAATTTAAGTCCAATTCTAGATTTCTGTTAAAATAATATTTACAAATGTGCGAACCTAAGAATCATTACACTCGCACACATGCAAGGCTAAACTTACAAAGTTGAGATAAAAAGTTTGTATTCCAATTAATGTAGCATTTGATGTGTCAACTATTTATTGGTGTTGTATAGTTACCACATTAATAAAAATTAAAGTTAACAATTACTTGACATATAATAGTTATTATTAATGAAACATTAATTGGATACCAAATTTGTTAACCAAATTTATAACCATAACACTAGATAATAGCAAATTTTGAACCATAAATAATAGCAATGATCTTGTTGTGTAATATAAATTTAGAATAAAGCAATAAAACCTTGGAAGCATTATATATGGAAGTGAAAATTCCTAGTAAAGAAGTTCTATCAGTAATATCCTTGTGCTTTTTCTAAAGATAAAAAATGTCCCTGCTCAAATTTGTTATGTCACAAATGCCTCTTAGTGTTTTCTCATACGTCATCAAATTTGAATTTATGTTCTAAGAGTTTCTAAAAATTCTGTTCAATAACTAGTTTACCCCTAATTATATTTGGAAGGTCTTCTTGTTTATTTGGTGCAAACACTTGTATGTTGGAGATTTGGTGATTAAATAATTTTAGTTAGACAAGAATTGAGATGAATACCAAAGAAGAGAGTCACAAGAAGTCTAGAACATCTGAGACATGTATAGAGAAGTCTAAGACATGTGGGACACGAAGAGAAACGCGAAAAGAGACTCGAAAATAGGAAGGAAGCGAAGAAAACACGCGAAGGGGGCACCCGGGCTGAACGCCACTCCCCAGTATAGAAGCCCACCATAGTAGTGCTGGGTCCTAGCACTGCGATGATGGGCGCGATACACTCATCGTCGTGGTGCCTAGGGATGAGTACCGCATCCCTAAAAGCGACAAAGAGTCCATCTTTTATCCGAATTTTGAGTTTTCGACTTTCAAAACAAGTGGACTCTTACTCCAATAAGGATTAGGGTTAGTAGGCACGAAATAACCCATATATAAATACTTGTAAACCCTTTAGTTGAGATTAAGCATTAAGAGAGACACTAAGAGAGAGGAAGAACTAGGTAGACACTAAGTGCTTGTGTACGCTAGGGTGAAACCGTCGTTTAAGTATTCATTGCTCGTGGTAGAGTAAGGGTTCACTAAACATTAGGTCTTTTTGAGAGTTCTTTATTGGATTTTTCTTGTAAAATCTCTAGAGAGTTAATAAGAGAGTTTAGGATCCTTGGATCCACCGTGGACGTAGGCAATTGACCGAACCACATAAGATTGTGTTGTACTCTTTTATATTCTGCTTTGGATTCTTGCTATTTTTCTTGATAAATAGGTTATTCCACTACGTAAAGAGGTTAGGGTTCTAGGTTAAACTTGAGGTTCTTTGCTTCAACCTAATCTCAAGAGGAAGAAGGGTGTTTCCTCATTCAAAAAACTGGTATCAGAGTAAAAGGTTCGATAATACACACCTATGGTATTTAAACTATGGCTGTAATTAAGCAAGAAACAGAGAAATTTAATGGGATGAATTACTTCAATCTTTGGAGGAAGAAGGTTAAGGCTCTACTAGTGAAGGAAGAGCTAGACTCAGCCTTGGAAGAAGCCAGTTTTTTAACTAGCGAAGGGATAATAACCTCAAAGTCTGGGCAGAAAGATTTGAACACGATTTAGAAAAAGACTCACAACACCATAATTCTAGTGTTAAGCGACGAAGTATTAAGAGAAGTTGGTGATAAAGAAACTGCTTTGGAGATATGGAAGAAACTCAAGACATTATACATGAAGAAGTCTCTTGCAAATAGACTTCTTGTAAAAAAGAAACTATATCAGCTAACAATGCATGAGGGATCTTTATTGAGAGCTCACATTGACGAGTTCAATAAGATCATCATAAGTCTTGAGCAATTAGGCATCAAGACCGAAAATGAAGACAAGGCCATTATCCTGATAAGTTCGTTGCCAAAGAGCTATGAGAGCTTTATAGATACACTACTGTATGGTAAGGAGTGTTTAATGATGAATGACGTCAAGTCATCATTGAACTCAAAATAATTGATAAAGAGATCTGAATCTGAGAGTAGAGCAGTATTGCTTACACGAGGAAGGAAGAGCAACCAATCAAGAAGGAGATCCGAGAAGTGTTTCCTTTGTAATAAGGAATGACACTTTGTGAAGGATTTTTCGAAATCAAAAGGTCAAGGAGGGTGGATTGCAATCGGTACTGAGAAAGATACCGGAGTTGTAGACATATTTGTAGCCTCAAGGGGAAAGTACGCTGGTAAATAGATACTAGATTCAGGGTGCAGCATCCATATGTGTCCCGATAAATCGATGTTTACCAACTATAAAGCCAAGAGAGGTAAACCTCTAATAGAGAATGACATAACTTGTGAGATCATGAAAGTTGATGACATAAGGCTGAAGATGTAAGGTGGAGAAACTAGAGACTTACATAGTGTAAGGCATGTTCCTAAACTAAGGAGGAACTTGATATCTCTAGGAAAACTCGATGAGGAAGGGTATTCAGTTAAAGTGGAAAAAGAAAAACTGAGGGTAGAGAAATGACCTATAAGGTTTAAGGGTGAAAAGCACAATGAGGGGCTCTTTATGCTTACTGGGATGGCCATGAGTAGCTCAACATGGGGTGTTGAGGTAATGCAAACCATTAGGCGACATCCAAACCGTGCTCACTGAGGTGATGAGGGTCGAAAAGGAGTGCAACGCATCCATATCCTATGCAAGGTGCACAAATGCCTTTGGAGATCAAAGTTACTAGCTCGAAAAAAGTTAAGTTTTGGTGGAGACTTATTTGGACACAACTCTAGATGATAGAGTATTGGTGTGGATCGGATCCCAAGGCTTCTTATTTAGAAGATTTTGAATCAAAGAAGAGTTTGTTGGAGATGTAGTGATTCAATAATCTTGGTTGGATAAGAATTGAGATGAATACCAAAGAGGAGAGTTACAAGAAGTTTAGAACTTGTGGAACACATATGGAGAAGTTTAGGACGTGTGAGATACGAATGGGGAAATAAAACGGGACTCGAAGATGCAAAAAAAGCGAATGGGGCATTAGGGCTGAGCACCTCGGCGATGGGTGCAATACACTCACCGCCGGGGCGCCAGAAGTGACAATGAGTCATTTTTGTATTCATATTTCGAGTTTTGAACTTCTAAAATAAGTGGACTCTTACTCCAACAAGAAATATGGTTAGTAGGCATGAAATAACTACTATATAAACACTTGTAAACTTTTTAGTTCAGATTAAACATTAAGAGAGACTCTAAGAGAGAGAAAGAATTGAGTAGACATTAAGTGCTTGTATACGCTAGGGTGGAACCATCGTTTAGGTATTCATTACTCGTAGTAGAGTAAGGGTTCACTAAACTTTCACCAATTTTAACCAGTTGGCCATTAATTCAGACAGTTTTAGTCTTATAACAGAGGTCTCATTGGCTTTTTTAAAACTTCAAAGATGTTTCAATTCCTTTCGTTAAACTTTAAGGCCTCTGTGTCATTTTTCCTTTAAAATCAAAAGGTTAAATTTTAAATTTGAAATCACAAGATAGTACATGAATTTGTCTTTAATGAAGACATTTTATAAGTATGTTTAGGTAAAAATACAAAATAACTTTATTATATCTTTTCATATTTTTATATGGCGTTTTGGTATTTTTGTCAATTTTAACTAGTTGGTCGTTCATTCAAACGATTTCTATTTTTTAAGAGGGATTTTTATGGTCATTTTAAAATTTTGTGGGTCTTTCAATTCGTTAATTAACCCACCTTTTTCTAAAAGGGATTGTAGCAATTCAGGTTTAATACTACTTAGAATGGGGTGCTTGTGGTAAGCTGCCTTGGATGTGAGGAATTCTTTAAAAAAAAGGCAGAGTTCTTTTGTTAAACTTTGAGATCTATGTATCATTTTCCCTTTATGTATCCTTTCCCCTTTAAAATCAAAAGGATAAATTTTGAATTTGAAATCATAAGATAATGCATGAATTTGTCTTTAATAAAGATGATTCATAAGAGTATTTAGGTAAAACCAAAATGTACTGTTATTATATAATTTCATATTTTTTATTTAAAAATGCTTCTCACGTATGGAGAATCCATCATTTGTCACATCAAGGGCGTGGCAATAAAAATAACAAAAACACAATTATTTAACAAAATCTTTTTAATGGCGAGAATTAATGTAATATATTTTAAAAAATAAGGAATAAATTAATTTATATTTATAAAAATAGAGACTAAAATAATATTTTCTTAATGTAATGTAAAAGTCATATTTTATAAGGGACAAGCTATAGTGCAGTCGGCTGACGTAGCTAAAATGACCGGCAATATAAGGTATTGCCGGTCATTTTGGTTTTTTTCTTACAGACCTCTTATATATTATTATAATTAATATATATAATTATGTTATAAATTTAAAATCATTTAAGTCCAAAAATAAATTAATAAAAAGAAAATAATTTTATTATAATATTTATTTTAAAAAATAAAATATATTTTATATAAAAATTTATAAACATAAATTAAATATTATTTCAATGATAACAATCAATAAAAAAATAAAGACAAAATACATACCAAAAACTTTTACTTTTAATTACAATAAATGTTATAATTTTAAATTTTATTTATATTTTAATTATGATAAATATTATAATTTCAATTTTAATTTTAATAACATAAAATATTATAATTTCAAATTCAATTTCAGTTACGTGAAATGTTATAGTTTAAATTTTAATTTTAATTTTAATTTCAATTAGGTTAAATATTATAATTCTAAAATCAATTTTAATTGTGTTAAATATTATAAATCTAATTCTAATTTAAATTTAATTTAAATTAAGTTAAATTTTATAATTCTAAAATTAATTTTAATTTCAAATTTAATTAAGTTAAATGTTAATAATTCTAAATCTAATTTTAATTTCAATTATATTAAATTTTATAATTTTAATTCTAATTTGAAATTCAAATTTAATTACATTAAATATTATAATTTCAATTTTGATTATATAAAATGTTATAGTTCCATATTTAATTTCAGTTTCAGTTATATTAAATGTTATAATTTTAATTTTAATTTTAATTACATTAAATATTACAATTTGAATTCTAATTTCAAATATGTTATATGTTATAATTTTAATATCAATTTTAATTATATTAAATATTACAATTTCAAATACAATTACAATTTTAATTACTTTAAATATTATATTTAATTAAAATATTGATTTCAATTACGTAAGATGTTACAATTTCAATTCTAATTTCGATTTTAATTATATTAAATATTATAATTCTAATTACAATTTCAATAACGTTATATTTCTAATTCAAATTTTAATTCTAATTATGTTAAATATTATAAATTCAATTCTAATTTCGATTTTAATTACATAAAATATTATAATTTCAATTTCAATTTTAATTTTAATCACATTATATGTTATAATTTCAATTTCAATATTAATTTCAATTGCGTTAAATATTATAATTCTAAAATCTAATTTTAAATTTAATTTTAACTACATTAAATATTATAATTACAAATCTAATTTTAAAGAAGGTGTGCAGGTAGAAGACTATACGTTCCCACTTCAGATACTACGTGTTCCCACTTCACATATTAGACGTTCCCACTTCACAGACTACACGTTCTTACTTCATACACTACACATTCCCACTTCACGTATTACATGTTCCCACTTCAAAGACTACACGTTTCCACTTCACGTACTACACATTCTCACTTCACAGACTACACGTTCCCACTTCACATACTACACGTTCTCACTTCATATACTACAAGTTTCGATACTACATGTTCCCACTTCACATACTACACGTTCCCACTTTATACACTACACGTTTCCACTTTATACACTACACGTTCCCACTTTATACACTACACGTTCCCACTTCACATACTACACATTCATACTTCACATACTACACGTTCCCACTTCACATACTACACGTTTTTACTTCACATACTACACGTTCCCATTTCAGATACTATATGTTTCGATACTACAAGTTCTCACTTCGCATACTACACGTACCCATTTCACATATTACACGTTCTCACTTCACATATTACACGTTCCCACTTAACAGATTACACGTTCCCACTTTACATACTACACGTTCTCACTTCAGATACTACACGTTCTCACTTCATATACTGCATGTGTCGATATTACATGTTCCCACTTCGCAGACTACACGTTCCCACTATACAGACTACACGTTCCCACTTTACAGACTACACGTTCCCACTTCATGTACTACATGTTTCCACTTCGCATACTACACGTTCCCACTTGACATACTACACGTTCTCATTTCATACACTACATGTTCCCACTTCACATACTACACGTTCTCACTTCATATACTACATGTTCCCACTTCACATATTAAATGTTCCCACTCAATATATAACGTGTTCCCACTCAATATATTGCGTGTCCCCACTCAATTTACTATATGTTCCTACTCAATATACTACGTGTTCTCACTTAACACACTACGTATTCTCACTCAATATACAATGTATTCCCACTTAACATACTAAATGTTCTCACACAATATATAACGTGTTCCCACTCAATATACTACGTATTTCCACTCAATATACTACGTGTTTCCACTTAACATACTACGTGTTCCCACTCAATATACAAACGTGTTTCCACTCAATATACTACGTGTTCCCATTCAATATATTACATGTTCCCACACAATTTATTACGTTTTCTCACTCAATATATTACGTGTTCCCACTTAACATACTAAATGTTTCCACTAAATATATAACGTGTTTCCACTCAATATACTACGTGTTCCCACTCAACATACTAAATGTCCCCACTCAATATACAATGTATTCTCACTCAATATACTATGTCTTCCCACTCAATTTACTACATATTACCACTCAATATACTACGTGTTCCCACTTATTTATAAATTGTGAGTTTGTATTTAATTTTACTAAAAATATAATATAATACAGATGGATGATATTTATATGTCTTAAATAATTATAGTTAACATAAAAAAGTCTCGTCATACGGCGCCACCACAGATCGTCATGTGATATGAAAATTTAAATTTTTATATTTAATCTTTAATTTTTTATTAAATTTTATTTAACTTAATACTTAAAATAGTAATAATTATTTTAAGTTAATGAATAATTAATATTCAAATAATCAATTTTTGTTAAAATTATAAATAAAATTTAAAGTATATTAAATATAAAAATAGATAACAAAATATTTTAGTTAAGCTAAATTAAAGTTTTTGGTTGTTTTTAAGTTTTAACCTTTACCTTTTATTTAGATGTTTTTATATTTTGCGTATATATATATATATATATATATTTTAATTTTCATGGCATTTATTAAACTATCTTAACATTCCAACTCTTAATTTCAAAAATATATAACAAATTCAAAATTTTAATTTCTAAAATAAATAATTCACAAACAAATTTCTAATTTTTCAGAATATATTTATAATTTCAAATTACTGATATGTTGCAAACAATATATAACAAGTCCAAAATATATTTCTAACTTTCAATTTCAGATTTGTTGAAATCTAAATTGGACTTTTAATTATAACATTTTTAAAATTTAATTTAAATTTAAAATTAAAATTATAACATTTAACGTAATTAAAATTTAAATCAGAAATAGAATTGGAATTATAACATTTATACACTTGAAATTGAATGTGGGTTTGAAATTACAACATTTAATGTAATTGAAATTAAAATTATAATTATAATATTTAACGTAATTAAAATTAAATTTAAATTTATAACATTTAACGTAATTAAAATTTAAATAATAATTAGAATTGAAATTATAATATTTAACGTAATTAAGTTGAAATTGAAATTAGAATTGTAATGTTTAACGTAATTAAAGTTGAAATTGAAACTATAATGCTTAACATAATTGAAATTAAAATTGAAATAAGAATTGTAATTATAACATTTAATGTATTTGAAAGTGAAATTATAATTATAATATTTTATGTAATTAAAATTAGAATTAGAATTCGGATTATAACATTTAACATAATAGAAATAGAAATTAGAATGATAACTTTAAAATAATTAAAATTAAAATTAAAATTACAATTATAACATTGAATGTCAGTAAAATCGAAATTGAAATTAGAATTATAATATTTAATTTAAATTTAAATTATAAATAAAATTATAATTTTAACGTAATTAAAATTTAAATTGAATTATAATATTTAAAGTAAGTGAAATTAAAATTAGAATTATAATATTTTATGTAAACTAAATTAAAATTAGAATTATAACATTTAACATAATCGAAATTAGAATTGTAAGTTTTAACGTAAATGAATTTGAAATTGGATTTAAAATTATAACATTTAATATAAATGAAATCGAAATAGATTTAGAATTACAAAATTTAACGTAATTGGAATTGGAATTATAAAATTTAATGTAATTAAAATTTAAATCAGAATTAGAATTGAAATTATAACTCTTAACGTAATTAAAATCGAAATTGAAATTGAAATTATAACATTTAATGTAATTAAAATTAAAATTAGATTTGAAATTATTAAATTTTAACATAATTGAAATTGAACTTAGAATTATAACATTTAACATAATTAAAATTGAAATTATAATATTTAACGTAATTGAAATTAAAATTGTATCATTTTACGTAATTGAAATTAAATTTAGAATTGAAATGATAACATTTAACGTAATTAAAATCGAAATTGAAAATAGATTTGAAATTAAAATTATTTAACCTAATTAAAATTAAACTTATAATATTTAACATAATTAAAATTAAAATTAAAATTATAAGATTTAATGTAATTAATATTAAAATTAGAATTATAAGATTTAATATTGTTAAAATTAAAATTATAACATACAATGTAATATATTATCTTTAAAATTTTAATATTATAAAGAAATATTTTGTTAATGATTTAATTTTAAAAAATTTATTTGACATTTAACTAAATATTAAGAAGAATTTTTGATATTTTTTAAGTAATTTATTGTACAGATTTTTATAATTAAATCTCACTCATTAAATTAATTCAATGACTAAAACAGCCGATTACATGGTATAACGACTATATTAAAAACACAATCATTTTATAATTATTATTTCAAAATTTAGAGGCTCAAGCTTCTCTAATTTAATATTAGAGTTTGATTTTATTTTTTTAATATGGTCTTATTGTCCTATCATACGTCAAAACCAATTTAAGAGCTTAACTTTTGTTTTTTAATATGGTATCACTGTGTTAATTGTTGATTGGTAACAACACATTAATGAGAATTAAAGTTATTGATTTGACAAAAACAATGACCAATAGAAATACTTCTAAGCATCCGAATTCCAAAGTACCCTATTCATCAAGACATGGGTGGAACCGAAATTCAAATAGTGGAGGAGCCAACTGCCAAAGTCAAAATACCTTCTTTCAAAGGGTGGGGGACATGGCCACCCAAGCCGTAATACAGGAGGTCCGCCCTTGGATCAAGGTAACAATTTAATTACCATAAATAATACCTCTAAGGCTAAGATCCTAAACTAAATGTATTTGCAGCCAAATTATCCACTGATTTCTTTTTCAACAGTGAACAGTCTATACTCCGAGATTTTTATTTCATAATCTATAAATCGGATGCACACAAGCTCAAAACCAATTTGTTATAGAAGTATAAGTGTTCATCATATAAATTAATCAAGACAATTGAATAGAAAAAACTATTTAAAAGGAATTTTAATTTCTGGTTGACAGAACCTGTCAAACTGTTTTCTGAATTAAACACAATAAATTAAGAAATTCTATATACATTATAAAATTATGAAACTTAATTTGGATCAAATTAAATAAATATAAGAATATGAAAAACTATAATATGTAATTTTTTAAACTCAATTGAGGGGTGAAAACATTTTCTAAATTTGGGTCTACTCATGAAAGCTCTATTTTCCAGCATTGTTGTATACACTTAATTAAGAAATTAATTAAAAGTTAAATTCTTGGAGATTTTTAATGAAACATAACTAATTGGAAACCTTATTCTCTCTAATTTTATTTAGAAAAGAATTGAATAAAAATACACTTTAGTGCTTTTTAATAAAATTGCCTACCGTCTAAAATCAAACACAAATCTTAACTATAAAACACATACTAAAACAAAACAAAAAAGAGTTTAATACAATTGTAAATGCTAGTTATACTAACATACTATCATGTAGAAGGATAAAATATGCAATAAGTTTTAAATAAAAGAATAACTAATAAAATGTAATAAACAAACTATATCTTAAAAGAATGAAAAGAAAAATGTTACTTAGGGAGATGGGAGCTTTAACAAACATTTTTCCTTTCCTATCATAGATGTCTAAAACAAAAATCTTGAGGAAAAATAGGGCTAAGAGCCAGGAAAAATAATCATTTAAAGGGGCCATGGAAAAATCCCAGTCAACTTATTAGGATTAGAAGTAGGGGTGAGAAAAAAAAACCAAATCGATTGGATCGAATCAAACCAATTAGTTTTTAGGCGGTTTGATTCGGTATGAAATTTGATCATTGATCGGTTTTATTTATTTCTAAATGATTGGTTCAGTTTCAGTTCAATTCACTTTGATTTAGTTTAAATTGAAATATACACTTAACATAGACAAAAATTTAAAAAAATATTCAAAAATTGAACCGAAACTAATTAAATCAATTTCTTGTGCTTGAATCGATTAGTTTAAGATTCAATTAGTTTCACCTCAAACTGAACTAAAACCAGATTTGTCCACCCGTAATTAGAATGAGATATAAGTTAGTACTTCATTGAAATTAAACTTACCTTTAATAGCCTATTCTTTATATGTAAAAGTAAAATAAATTGAAGTCCCTAATATATTTTTAACTTGTTTAGTTTATAGGCTTTTAGTTAATTCGTTGTTTAAAATTGATGAATACTTTATTTCTTCAGATCAATTTTAATTTTTAATATATATTTTTTCACTTGTTTAGTTCATAGGCAAAATTAATTTTGTATTTAAAATTAACGTACACTTTTTTTTTTTTGTTATTTTTTGTATGAAATTTATCTTTTATATATATAATTTTTGTCTTTTGAAAAATATTTAGGAGACCAAACTAGACTAAATCAATTGGGTATAGTTTAGTTTTCATACTTGATTCGATACAGTTCGATTCTTAAAATAAAATTCTCAAATTATTTTGGTACTACTCAATTCTAAAAAATACCAAATCAAATCTTACCATACCCACTCTTAATACCTATATATATATACTCCTTTTCAAATGTAAAAGCATCTTTTAAAATGTAAACATCTTATTTTAATTAAAGTCCAATTCTAGAGTTCCATTAAAACAATATTTACAAAGATGCGAATGTAAGAATCATTACACCTGCACACATAGAAGGCTAGACTTATAAAGTTGAGATAAAAAATTTGTATTTTAATTGATGTAGTATTTGATGTGTCAATTGTTGATTGGTGTTATATAGTTACCACATTAATGAAAATTAAGTCAATAATTACTTGACATATAATAGTTATTATTAATGACACATTAATTGGATACCAATTTGTTTTACCAAATTTATAACCCTCACACTAGATAATAGCAAATTCTGAACCAAAAACAATAGCAATTCTGAACCAAAAATAATAGCAATGATCTTGTTATGTAATATAAATTTAGAATAAATGATATAAATTTAGAATAACCCTCCCAGTCCCCACCATCCTTAGCTAGTTTTCGTGTTTCCATTTTTATTGCTTCTCAATAATTCCTTATCCATTGTACTCCTTTCCCGTTCAGATAAGATAATTATATTAATCGATATATACTAAATTAAAATTAGCTTCCAGAATTTAAGTGAATCATGATTAAAATTAACTTTTAACCATGCTTGTTTAACGTGAAAAGACAAGAAAAAATATTGGACTGCATGTTCATTTTGAAAAGCAAAAGAAATGCTAACATGTTCACAAATATGTATGAGGGTGGATGAGATGTAGAATCCTACATTTGCCTTATTAGATAAAGTTTTTAAATTATATATATAAATCCCTTTTTAAATAGTATGAAACGTTTTAAGTAAACCCAAAAATAAAATCGTATGAACCTACATCGAAAATAAAGAATTAAATGATTGAGACATATGAGAAAATATTAGGAGTATTTGTGATACAACGAGTTTGAGTAGAGAAATACCTTTATACGATCGAGACATGAGAAAATGTCACAGGTAAAATACAAGAAATTTGAGTAGAGACATTGTTGATATTTAGTCAAAATATAAGGATATTGCTGATAAAACCTTTCTTAGTTTTTATAAAGACAAAAGTATGCCCTAAACAATACTGCAACACAAGTCATTTACAAGAAAAAAACAAATAAGAGAGAGAGAGAAAAAAAAAAAAGAGATTGCAGCAGATAGTAAGATATCCGATTTGAGGTTAGAAAATAGGCATATTCTTTACCAGAAGCGGAGAAACCAGGCATTGGGTCCTCACAAGCTGCCATCACATAATCCTTGTAAAAGTAACAACACTTTTCAAAAACTGTGATAAATAGGGAAATTTTCGCAAGTAGTTAAAATTGAGGGCGCTTAATTAATTTAGGCATATATAAAATTTTCTAACTTTCTTAGTCGAATACAAAATATTTTAATAAAAATATCCTCAAACCTAATTTCATTCTCAATTCAAAATTTTCTCAAACTTTAAATCAATAATTCGGAAACCAATACCAAACAAATACCACTCTTGAAGCTTGATACCGGAGACTAGAGAGGGGAGGCTCTCGTGAGCCACGTCACTCCAATTGGAATAAAATAAATAAAGAAAGAAAGCTCAAAAATTAAGTTTTTATTTCGCATCTTCTTAGTTCGTACAAAGAAATCACGCAACAGATTTCATTTTGTATTCTCTCACGTCTCACCATTTCTTTTGGGAAATTTTTTGTAATTGATTAATTATTTAGGATAAAATTTTTATTTGACCGAAGATAAATTTTTTAAGTTTTATTAATCATATATATGTTATGTTGATCATTTAACCCTTATTTTAATTTTGATAAATTTTCTTTTTTTACTTTTTTTTCATTTTTATAAATTATTTATTTAATTAAGTTTTTATTTTTTTGTAAATTAATTAAAAATAGATTAAAAAGTAAATTTTTTAGAAAAACTTAAAAATAAAAAGGATTAAAAAAAGTAAAGCGTTGGGTGAATGCGTGAGGCGTGCACCCCAGGTATGCGCCAAACGCAACGAAATTGTTTGGGGTGTAGACCAAGCTTTGCTTGTTTTATTTATTTATTTTAAAATTTTATTTTTACTTTATATTTAAATTAATATATTTTAATTAATATATTAAAAAATTAATTAATTAATTAAAACAATTAATTTATTTTATTAAATTAAAAAAAAAAGTTGGGGCACATCCGTGAGGCACGTGCCCCACGCATGCGCCAAGCCAAGCTTTGCTTGTTTTATTTTTTTATTTAAATATTTTTAATTTATATTTAAATTAATTATTTTTTAATTTATATTTAAATTAATTATTATTTAATTAATGTATTAAAAAAGAAAAAATAACAATTAATTAATTTTACTAATTTAAAAAAAAAAAGAAAAAGCTTGGGGCACATGCATGAGGCGTGCGCTCCATGCATGCGCCCAACAAAGCTTTGCTTGTTTTATTTTTTTATTTTAAAAATTTTCTTTTTAATTTATATTTAAATTAATAATTTTTTAATTAATGTATTAAAAAAGATAAAAAGAAAAAAATTTAATTCATTTTATTAAATTAAAAAAAAAGAAAAAGCTTATGGCCTATGCGCCCAGCAAAGCTATGCTTTGATTGTTTTATTTTTTTAAATTTATTTAAAAAAGTTTATTTTTAATTTATATTTAAATTAATTATTTTTTAATTAATATTTTAAAAAAGAAATAAATAATTAATTAATTATTTATTTAAAATATTTAATTTAATTTATTAAATTAAAAAAAAAAAGGCTTTGGGCGCTTGTATGAGGCACGCCCCATGCATGCGCCCAACAATGGTTGGCAAAGCCAAGCTTTGCTTGTTTTATTTTTTTTATTTTGAATTTATTTTAAAATTTTTATTTTTCATTTATATTTAAATTCATTATTTTTTAATTAATGTATTAAAAAAATATTATTAATTAATTAAAATATATAATTTATTTTATTAAGTTAAAAAAAAAAAAAAAAGCTTGGGGCCTATGCGTGAGGCGCACACCCCACGCATGCATTGCCGAGTTTTGCTTGTTTTATTTTAAATTTATTTTAAAATTTTTATTTTTCATTTATATTTAAATTCATTATTTTTTAATTAATGTATTAAAAAAATATTATTAATTAATTAAAATATATAATTTATTTTATTAAATTTTAAAAAAAAAGTTGGGGCACATCCGTGAGGCACGCGCCCCACGCATTCGCCAAGCCAAGCTTTGCTTGTTTTATTTTTTTATTTAAAATTTTTTAATTTTAATTTATAATTAAATTAATAATTTTTTAATTAATGTATTAAAAAAGAAAAAGTAACAATTAATTAATTTTACTAATTTAAAAAACAAAAGAAAAAGCTTGGGGCACATGCGTGAGGTGTGTGCCCAACAAAGCTTTGCTTGTTTTATTTTTTATTTTAAAATTTTTCTTTTTAATTTATATTTAAATTAATAATTTTTTAATTAATGTATTAAAAAAGATAAAAAGAAAAAAATATAATTCATTTTATTAAATTAAAAAAAAAAAGCTTATGGCCTATGCGCCCAGCAAAGCTATGCTTTGGTTGTTTTATTTTTTTTAAAATTTATTTAAAAAAATTTATTTTTAATTTATATTTAAATTAATTATTTTTTAATTAATATTTTTAAAAAGAAATAATTAATTAATTATTTGAAATATTTAATTTATTTTATTAAATTAAAAAAAAGCTTTGGGCGCTTGTATGAGGTGTGCCCTATGCATGCGCCCAACAAAGGTTGGCAAAGTCAAGCTTTGCTTGTTTTATTTTGAATTTATTTTAAAATTCATTATTTTTAATTAATGTATTAAAAAATAAAAATATTATTAATTAATTAAAATATATAATTTATTTTATTAAGTTCAAAAAAAAAAAGCTTGGGGCCTATGCGTGAGACGCGCACCCCACGTATGCATTGCCAAGCTTTGCTTGTTTTATTTTAAATTTATTTTTAAATTTTTATTTTTACTTTATATTTAAATTAATATTTTTTAATTAATGTATTAAAAAAACAATTAATTAATTAATTGAAATATTAAATTTATTTTATTAAATTAAAAAAAAAAAGAAAAAGCTTTGGGCACATGCGTGAGGCGCATGCCCCACACATGGGCCCAACAAAGCTTGGTTGTTTTATTTTAAATTTATATTTAAATTAATTATTTTTTAGTTAATGTATTAAAGAAGAAAAAAAAATTAATTAATTAAAATAATTAAATTAAAAAGAAAAACTTATGGGCCTCACGCATGCGCCCCACAAGGCATGCTGAGCACAGCATGCGCCCACCCTTCCCTAGCAAAGCTTGACTTTTGCCAAGCTTTATTTTTTTTATCTTTAATTTTTATTTAAATTAATTATATTTTAATTAATGTATTAAAACAGAAAATAATTAATTAATTAAAATATTTTAATTGATTTATAAAAAATAAAAAAGTTATTCAATTAAATAATTTATATTATTTAATTAAAATATAATTTTTTTATTAATTTAATAAAAAAGTTAAAATTTTATTTTTAATGTATTTTTTACTAATTATTTTATTTTTTAAAATATTTTTTTTAATTTATTAAGAAAAAATTAAAGCTTGTTATACAAGCATACACCTATGCTAGGCTTCACTGCATTGGACTCATGCCTAGAACGTGTGCCTCACGCATGCGCCCAAGGTTTTGCTTTTTTTTTTTTTTAAATTTTTATGTTGTTTTTAAAATTTTACTTTTTAATTTATTTTTAATTAATTATAAAAAATAAAAATTTAATTAATTAAAAAATTTATAAAAAAGAAAATAGAAGAAAAAATGAGAAAAAAAAAAAGAAAAATTATTAAAATTAAAATAAGGGTAAGATGGTCAATGTGCCATATATGTGATTAATAAAACATAAAAAATTTAATTTCGGTCAAATAAAAATGTTTACATTCACGGTAGATTACGGGATTCTAATTTCTTTATTATTTAAACTAGTGATTACAAGAATTTTATAGAAACAAGAATCACTTAGAATAGTTTTGTAAACTAAGAGATATGGTGTTTTAAAGATTATACAACCAACTTATTTATACACAAAAATATAAATTTTTTGTTAACAAAAACTGCACCAACTAGCTGTCTTTGCGTCTTCATTGCCTACATTGACCAACAGTCTTTTGATCTTCAATAACTATACCAACCAATTATTATTGTAGATATTTTGGTTATCTATGGTTGCACCAATTTGGTTATCAATGGCTACACCAATTAGCTCAAAAAATAGACTAAATTTAACTATTTTTTCTTACCAAAAACTACAATTTTAAATCACATCTTTAACAAATTCGCAGGGTGAGATTTTTTTTCTTCATTTTATAACCAATAACTTATTAATTTTATTAATATTACACAATGCATTTGTTTTATACAATCAAACCGATCTCCTATTGCCGTCATCAAACTACTATTGTGGATAGAAGATATTTTAGTTTAGAGTTTGAGAGAATTTTAAGGTGTGAGAGAAATTAAGTTTGATAGTATTTCTGTCCAAATATTTTATATTTTATATTTAAATTTTAAATAATTTAATATTTTTTATATATAAGTTTAAATTTATCATATATTTCTCAAATTCAATTTTTTAAAACACAATAATCAAGTAAAATTAATATATAGTAATCAACGAATCAATATAAATTATTATATTTGGCATAAAAATTAAAAATAAAATAATTCTTCTTTTTGTTTAAAAAATAAAATAATTAAAAAAATATTTTGATAAATTCTTATAAAAATATGATGGTTGTAGAGATATAGAAAATTAAAAATATGATAATTTTTTAAAAAAATAATGAAAATATGTTAGTTGAATATAGTTTATTGTTATTAAAGGTAAACCATAAAAATAAAAAAATATTATTAAAATATATATGACATTATACACATATTAAAAAAGCTCAAAACGCTCTACTTGCAAAATTCTAAAATTTAAGTTTTTATAAATAAAAGAAAAATCGGTTTTTAATCTCCAAAACTCTACTCTAATTATAACCGAACACTATCAAAACATTTGAAAAAAAACTTTTAGTATTAAAAATATTATTTTGGCCAACAGAGAAGCACTCAAAAAGTTAAAAAATTTATATATTGGTAAATTAGTTAAGTGCCCCAAATTTTAACTATTTACATAAATTTCCCTAATAAATATTATAAATTCATAACTGCTGTATCTACGAGGAATAATTAAACGAAGATGGGTACACATGTCCTGGTGATACCTTATCCAACACAAGGGCATGTAATTCCTTTATTGGAATTTTCACAAAGTTTAGCCAAGCATGGGCTTAGAGTTACATTTGTCAACACAGAGTATGATCACAATCGGATCGTAGATCATTAGGAGGGAAGGATTATATAGATGAGAAAATCAGTCTGGTTTCGATCCCTGACGGAATGGAACCCTGGGAAGATAGAAATGAAGTGGGGAAATTAACTGAAATATTTTTACAGGTTATGCCTGGAAAGCTGGAGGAGCTCATAAAAGACATCAACGGAAGAGAAGGTGGAGGGAAAATTGCTTGTGTTATTGCAGATGGGAGTATGGGGTGGGCAATTGAAGTGGCAGAGAAGATGAAAATTCGGAAGGCTGCCCTTTGGCCGGCATCAGCGGCATCACTGGCCTTGTCGTTCAGTGTCGAAAAGCTGATTAATGATGGAATCATTAACAATAATGGTAAGTTTATCTGTTTTTGGTTATTTACTTTTCTCTAGCATATTTTTATTTCATGTAAAAATCACATAATCAACTGATGGCATATTATGGTAACTGAATTATCACATGCAGAGGCCGTCCTCTCTTTGATAAACTTCTCTCTAGCAAAACCGCTTAAAATAAGGAATTAGTTACAAATTTCTCCTTAATCAACATTAAAAAATAATATCTCCAATTTTATTTTGAAAGATAAACATATTTCATGCAACAAAATGAACTTTGATACACGATTACAACGATCTCATCTGGATCGATTTATAGTCTATTTATTACAATAAATAATTGTAACTAGTGAAAATTTATTGACTAACAAAAGAAAATTGTGTACAAAAGGAAGCCTAACAAGAGATGTGTACATAGACAACTGGAGGTTTTTTTTTAAAAAAAACAATTTGCTCTTTAACTTGGTCTCCAACGCCATTGTTGGCTCCTGTATTGATATATTAGCAGATATTTTGCATAGATCAATCCATAATAAATAAACATACTATTCTAGATTTGGGACAAAGAAACTTCAATTTTGAAATAAAATTTTTATTAAAACATTCAATAAATAGAAGAAAGAAATTTAAAAAAAAAATACAAACACACTAAATTACCCCAAATTTACAAGGCTAGGAAGGGGAGAAAGTTATAATAGTTCAAAAATATTATGTGAAAAAGCGTACTTGAAATAAAAGAAAAATATTAGAAAATAAATTAAGAAGGGATGAAAAGGAAACTGATCCATTAGGGAATGTGTCGATGGTGGAAAAAAATAGCAAAAAATAGTTTTTTTCTTTATCGGAGATATAATACCCAAGTTCCAAGATTATTGAAGCAATAAATAGTAGGGTCAAGATAGATAATATGATAATTAAATGTTAGAATCTTATATTGCCTAGTTAAATAAATTTTTAAACTGTATAAGTAGAGTAATTTTTCAAACGATATGAGACTTTTTTAGGAGATCTAAAACTAATATCGTATGAGCTCAGTCCCAAAGTAGATAATATCATATTGTTTAGGTGTGAGTTATTACAAATAATATTAGAGCCAAACTTAACTTACGGTGTGGCTTAGCCCAGACTAGACACACGTGCCATGTGACCCTTGGGGTATATCCTATATAGGTCAGCCATATGTTTTAAGGCCTAAAGCACACAAGGCTATGTCTCATCTAAGAGGGTAGATTTTAACACACAAGAATTTTATGTCCTCTAAGTGGTTGATTTTAATACACGAGATCTAACATTTTTGAAGTCATAAATAGCGGGGTCAAGATAGATGAGGTAAAAGTCGGTGCCAAAATTTCATATCACCTAGTTACGTAAAGCTTCTAAGCCATATATGTAGAGCCCCTTCTCAATTGATGATGGGATCATCAACAATAATGGTAAGTTTATCTGTTTTTGGTTATTTGCTTTTCTCTTGCATATTTTTATTACATGTAAAAATCACGTAATCAACTGATGACATCTTATGGTAACTGAATTATAACATGCAGAGGGCATACTCTGTTTGATAAACTTCTCTCTATCAAAACCACTTAAAATAAGGAATTAGTTACAAATTTCTCTTTAGTCAACATTTTAAAATAACATCTGTTAGAAAGTTTATTAGAATTTCCAATTTTTTTGAGAGATAACCATAACTCATTCAACAAAATTAACTTTGATACAAGAATGCAACGATCTCATCTGGATCGATTTATAGTCTATTTATTACAATAAATAATTATAACCGGTGAAAATTTATTAACTAGCAAAAGAAAATTGTGTACAAAAGGAAGCCTAACAAGAGATGTGCAAATAGACAACTGGAGGTTTTTTTGAGAAAACAAATATTTGCTCTTTTAACTTGGTCAACACCGCCATTGTTGGATCCCCTATTGGTATATTGGCAGATATTTTGCATAGATCAATCCATAATAAATAAACATACTATTCTAGATTTGGGACAAAGAAACTTCAATTTTGAAATAAAATTTTTTTTAGAACATTCAATAAAAAAGAAGAAAGAAATAAAAAAAACACACACAAAATTATCCCAAATTTACAAGATTAGGAATAGGAGAAAGTTATAATAGTTCAAAATATTATGTGAGAATACATACTTGTAATAAAAGAAAAATATAAGAAAATAAATTAAGAAGAGAAGAAAAGGAAAATGATCCATTAGGGATGGTTTTTTTTTTATATTAGAGATATAATACACGAGTTTCAAGATTCTTGAGGCAATAGATAATAGGGTCAAGATAGATAAGGTAAGAATTAGTTGCCAAATCTTATATCACTTGGGTAAATAAATTTTTTTGACTATACATGTAGAGTTATTTCTCAAATGGATAATATCATACTATTAGTGTAAGTTATTACAAATGATATTAAAGCCAAACTTACCTTGCAGTGTGCCTCAACCTAGACTGACATGTGCCATGTGACCTTTAAGGTTTATCTTATGTGGGTCAGCCATACATTCTTAAGGGCTTAAAGCACATCAGGCCATGTGTCATCTAAAGGGGTAAATTTTAACACATAAGATCTAAGATTTTTTAAACTAAAAATAATAAAGTTAAGATAGATGAGGTAAAGGTTAGGTGCTAAAATTTTACATCGACTAGTTAGATAAAATTTATAAGTTATATATGTAGAATCTTTTTTTAAATTTTATGAAACCTTTTGAGGAGACCCAAAAATAAAATTGTGTTTGCTTAGATCCAAAACGAATAATTTCATATTGTGTAGGAGGAGTGGTTTCTATAGAAAAACTCCAGAGAGAGTAACCAACATTATTTATATTTCTAGATTTTATCACTTTTTTTTTTGTCTTATTACTTAATCAAATGAGTTTTTTTTTTTTTTTAAATATGTTTCTAATGCTCTCAATTTTATGTAACTCTTTTATTCGATATAAATTCTATTAATATCTCTATTCAATTTATTTGAAAATGTTATTAGTCCTTTATATTTTCTTTACAAGTTAAATATTTATTGCATTTTTTAATTTCTTTCTATTGTGGCGTTAGGTTTTCTTATATATGTTTTTGTCCTCCTATTTTATATATATAGATTTTGTTTTCCTGTTGTTGACAATCGTCAAATGAATTTTTATTGTTGACAATTGTCTAATGACAAGGGGTTTTTTTTTTTATAATACAAAACATTAGAAATTGTTTTGAATGATATCAAAATCCAACCGGGGTAATGGTCATCGCCCTATAGTTTATTTTACGTTTAATTTAAAAGTAAAAACTAGTCCAAATAGAATAATTAGCACATTATGCAATTAAAATGGACACATTTTTCATATTTTCTCTCTAAATAGAACCTGTAAAGTAGTCTATACGTAGACCTGGTCGCACTTTCATGTTTATGTAGTCACTTTCCTTGTTTTATATCCATTTCAGGAACTCCAATCAAGAAACAAATGGTTCATTTGGAACCAAATATGCCTGCAATGAACAGTACAGACTTTTTTTGGGCTTCCTCTGGCGACTCGACCACACAAAATATCATGTTTGATTATAATGTTAAAAACATAGAAGCTATAAAAATAGCAGACCGCCTGTTTTGTAACTCAACCAATGAACTTGAGCCTATAGCATTCACCTTGGTTCCAAAACTTTTGCCAATAGGCCCACTTTTAGCCAGCAACCGGCTGGGAAGTTCAGCAGGATACTTATGGCTGGCCAGAAGACTCAACCTATTTCAGATGGCTTGACCAACAACAACCAAACTCCGTCATTTATGCTGCATTTGGAAGCTCCGCAGTTATTGACAAGATCCAATTTCAAGAATTAGCACTAGGACTTGAACTTTCCAATAAGCCATTTTTTATAGGTTGTGAGGCCAGGTATTACCAGTGAAGCAAATGATACATACCCAGATGGATTTGAAGACAGAGTAACAACTCGTGGGCGGATGGTGGCATGGGCACCACAGCAAAAGGTTCTTAGTCACCCTTCGATTGCCTGCTTCATCAGCCACTGTGGCTGGAATTCCACAATGGAAAGTATAGGCAATGGGATTCCTTTCTTGTGCTGGCCGTTCTTTGCTGATCAAATGCTGAATGAAAGCTACATTTGCGATGTTTGGAAAGTGGGACTGAAGTTTGACAAAAACGAAATTGGGATCATCACAAAAGAAGAAATCAAGAGTAAGGTTGAACAAGTGCCTGGTGATGACAAATTTAGAGCAAGGTCTACCGAACTCAAAGAAACGGAATGAATAGTGCTGAAGAAGGCGGTCCCTCCGAGAAGACGTTTCAGAATTTCCTCGAATTAATCAAGGCATAAGCACTACCACAAGATGCGAAGGTCATGGACCAATGTCTAGAAAGAATATTTGCTTTTATTTTTTCTAATGAAACTGAAGTTGTTTAGTAGAGCAGTTATATAAACATATAATGCAGAATTGTTATATTTAAAAAAATACTTCAAATCGCCCGCATGAAGTTGCTTTTCTCCTGACCATGATTACGATGATGATACGTTCAAAATTTAAGAGTTTACTTTTAAGTGTAGAATTGTTGAAGTAATAAAAATAATCTAATGATAATGGGGTCGATCTACAAAAAAATAAAATTAAAATTACAAACTACAAATACTTTAAAGACAAATAAAGTAGTATAAGATGTTTGCAAATAATAATTCAATTAACCAATTAAAATAAATACTAAAGTTAGGAAGATTCACTTTTAACATATGAAATAAGAATATATTAAACTATTTTTATAATTCAATTAAAATTTTCACACAAAGAATATTCCAATCGAAAGATATAACAATTAAGATATATTATTATTTATATATTAACTTATATTTATTTTTTTTAATTATATAAATCAAATTTTGTAAAATAGGTTTAGGTAATTATTATGTCAATATTTATATTAGTTTATAATAAATCAAGACTCCCACTTTACAAGAAAGGGTATTTACGCCAAATCTTATAAATTGTTTAAAGAATTTATTGTGTCAACTATAAAATTGTTTATAATAAATCAAGATACACAACTTTACAAAAAAGAATATTAATATTACAAACAAAATAAATACATCATATATAAAGTTGTATAACTTAAGAATGAAATATTAAATTTATAAATAAAAGTTAAGTATATCTTATTACCTTACCAAAAGTTTCATCCTTTCAACTTAATAAGATAAAAATTACTTGAATATAATAAAATTAAAAAAAAAAAGAAATAGAAAAAGAGATAACATGAACTTTAAAATAATAAATAAAAAAAATAATACTAAAAAGATATAATAGAAAAGAAAAATATTTTGAACTAAGATTTAATTCTCTAAGTACATTCTTTGGATATAAACGAGTCATCTATTTATAAAATAATATAAATAAATTAAAACAAATAAAGAAAAAATCACTTATATAATAAAAATTAAGAAGGATATCAACTAATTTATATTGATTATCATAAATTCATCCATTTAATTCCCACCTATTCTAGCATCTTCTTTATATATTTTCATTTTTTTCTTTCTCCTCCTTTTTGTCTTTTTTTTTTTTTTTGCTTTCTTTCTTCCTCTCTTCTCTTGCTCTCGGTTTCTCCTTCTGTCCATTTTATTTTTCTTAATATATTCTCTGTTTCTCCTTCTCTCTTTCCTCTCTCTCTTTCTTTCTTTTTCCTTTCCTTCTCATTTCTCTACGTTTCTTTTTCTCTCTCCCTCCTTTTCCCTTTTTACTTTCTCTCTTCGGACAAAGAGTCAACAAGAAAAGAAACAAAATTCAAAAGCCACCGATTTCTTTTTTTTTTTCCACACCTAACTTTACACATTTTTCCACTATTGTCCCACATGTTTACATACAAACAATATAATATTATTTTGTTACATTAGCCCCCACAACTCTAATAATATTTAATATATAGTTGTATACATGTCTAATGATAATATTTTATATTTGTATGACACAGAATTCTGAACCTTACATCTATCCATTATATATTACGTATCTATCATACTTGGTATTTCTCTACAAAACTTTTCACCAATGGTCATTAAAATTGACTTTAAAATAATATCATGAATAATAATTTTTTTCAATATTATTATTAAAAATTTGGTAATATTGTGGTGTTACAAGTTGTGTAATCAATCCTCAAACTGCAAAACCGCTTTTCACTTTTTATGTTGCTCATGATTCAATGATTCAGTCATAATTTTTTATAAACTCTTAATTTACTTTTATAAAATTCTGAAAATATTAATACAATTATATTTCTAAAAAAATTAATTTTGGCACAGATTCAATTTCATAAATGCTAGCATAACTCTCAATATGCCTTTCTGTTTTTTAAGTCTTGAAGTTCTTAAAATACATTCCTTCTACTTAAACCTTTAACCTGCTATTTATTACAATCATCATGGGATTTATTCATTAAACTATTAATTTGTATGATTAAAAAGCTAACATGAACTAATTAGGCAATTCAACTAAACTATAGAAACAAAACTGATAATTTCCCTTGTTATAAATGTTTGTGTTGACACCGGTCAAACAAGAGAGTAATAAAGTTTATCCATTTTAAAATTTCAGGCGCAATTGTATTGTAGTTTATTTAAAAAATTGTACATAATAGAAAGTTTTGTTACATTAAAATTCTTTCCCTTGTAAATTTGGTTTGTAAAGGGTTATACAATCTATAAATAAGTTTGATTTTTTATTATGTAGGGATCTAAAAAATATTCAATCCATATAAAATAAAAGTTCTAAGCTTTTTATCCATTTTTCTCTCATTTTTTCTTTTTACCCAGAACTCAAAGTCTTTGCTTGTTGAAAATCTCTATAGCATTGTTGTTAGAGCTTTGTTCCTACTTCTTCGAGAGGAACCCAAACTTTACTGCATAATCGTTGCACCACAACCAAGATTTAGCAATAAACCTCCCTTACTGATAATCAAGTTCAGCCCTACTTTATTTAGTAAAATCCTCAATCTTAGTTTCTTTCGAATTTAGAATGACATCAGTTTAGCTAGACACTAAGTATACACCAACCCTTGATCCCTCAAAAATTTATATTGCGAACAATTTGATATGCATCTGTAAATTTTATAATATTTATGAAAAAAATAAAAGCTATTTTTCCTTTTAACCTTGGAAGCACCAACTCATTAAATTAAGCACACATGAAGCTGGTCACAAAAGTGTTTTCTTTTTTCTCCTAGTAAACAACAATTTTTTTAAAAATTTTAAATAATCGTAGGTGTAAAACATATTTTCGATCAACCCAATTACGTTTAGGGCGCAACTTTTGTTTGTGTTTTTTTTTTTTAATAAACAGCATGCAGCCAGGTGCGACGTCTAGAAATAGTATTTTTTTTTTTTCTCTCTGTTAAGAAATAGCAGCCAAGCGGGCTTCTAGAAATAACAGACAATAAAAGAGGTGGAAAGCGAAGAAATTGAAGGAAACTAATAAAGATTTTGCATTAAAGACAAAATACGACGTGATCCACGTTGAAAACAATTCAATTATCGGAAAACAACAAATACAATAGAAACCGAAAACAAGTCTACATTAAGAAAAAAAAGAAAGAAAGAAAAATCATTCACACAGAAGAATCAAGAAACCAAGCATTAGCCCCTCACTTGAATGTGCTTCCCGCATCCCTGTATAAGCAACAAAAGCTTTGAAAAACTAAGTATTGACTTAAAACAACTGAATCTGTACGAAAAAATTAAACCAAAAATGAGCACTCATGTTCTGGTAATGCCTTCTCCAGGACAAGGCCATGTAATTCCTTTTCTGGAGTTTTCACAATGTTTAGCTAAGCATGGATTCGAAGTTACGTTTGTTAACTCAGAGTACAATCACAAACGGGTATTGCAATCATTAGAAGGAAAGAATTATATTTCGGAGAAAATTCATCTGGTTTCGGTCCCAGATGGACTGGAACCCTGGGAAGATAGAAACCCAAATGCGAATTTCATTGAAACATTTTCGCAGGTTATGCCCAAAAAGCTGGAAGAGCTCATTGAAGAGATCAAAGGAAGAGACGGTGAAAAAATAGCTTGTCTCATTACAGACATGTGTGGGGCTCTTGAAGTCGCAGAAAAATTGAAAATCAAGCGGGCTGTTTTTTGGACGGCAGCAGCGGCATCTCTGGCATTGTATTTCAGTATCCCAAAGCTGATTGATGATGGGGTCATCAATGACAATGGTAAGCCTCTTTGTTCATTCACTATTCATTTTAATTTCTTTGAAGTGTAATTATTGTTGAAGAATGAAAAAACACAGATTTTATAAATCAGGTTTTAATTTTTACATTAGGATTTCTCAGTTTTTCATGAGAGATTTCAACTTCTGTATTGGAAGTTATGACTATTACTTTATAGATTTGTACAGTAATCAATCTTGAAATAACATGCGCTTACCTTTTTTTTTTTTAAAGTCATGCTCGTAAAGGGGAATTTCATTCAATAAAATAAAACAATCTAAACAAAATCACTAGGACGTAGTGTTACATCCCACATTACATAAAAATTTAATTAATCATAAAAATATACGAGTAAGTAAGTAACATTATTTAATAAATTAATTTTTTTAGTCATTAATAAATATTTGGCTTGTGATAAGTGATATAACAACAAACTTGAATTCACATTCGCATATAACTTTCAAAATGGTTCCAATAGAGATTAACACATGAGTAGCAAATTCTCTAAGAGTAATAGGAATGAATAATAAGGATTTTGGTCTTCATCTTGCATTTTGAGCTTCAATAGAAATTGTCATATAAGATGTGGTCTCCCAATTATCTAGCATGTGATTAGTAGTATTAGAGCAAAATCAAAAGTCTTATCCTATAAAATACAAGAAAAATAAAAATGCTCGTCGAGGTAAGGAAAGATTAACAAAATTAAAAATAAAAAGACAAAATGACCTTGTGAATCCAAATCAACACCCTCATGAGGAACGACCAATGGATGAATTTAGGTTGGACATGGAACTAATGAGAATAGTAGAAGCTGAGGAGGAATCGAAGGCAACCAACATCGAAGAAGAAGATAGTGAGGATAACCAAAATCGAGCTTTGAACCTTTAAGGTTCTTCAAAATCTCTCGTTTTCTTTGACATTTTGTTTAACCTTGTTCCTAATCATTCAAGCAGCATATTGGAAGATCCTTCATATAGGATTTAAAGGTCTGAAAAATAATACACTTCAACCAAAAGAACATACAAGCAATATATGAAGATAAGTAGGAAGTAAAAAACTCACCTTCCTCTTTATTCAAAACGGCAAAAAGGACGGGAACTTATGTCGAAGTAAATACTTCTACAGGCAAATTAAAAGCACTCCAAACCTTCAGTGGGGTAGAGCAAGGAGATTAAACAACATATAGACTAGCACAATTAGTTGGATTGGCAGGTAAAGAACTAGGACCGTGATCCTTAGTGGAGGTTGCTAAGGAAGCAAAAGAAGCATATGCCGAGGGCTCAAAAGGGTCGCCTTCTTGAGAACTCTAACCTGTAGCATGAGGCCAGTGAGAAATATTGAAATCGAAATTTGGAGAGTCGAACAGAAAAGGAAAATTGAAGAACTCACCATTTGGGACAACTCTAACCAATCCAAGCCCTTCTATTGCAGCGAAAAAGCGAACTTCAAAAATTTACATGTGAGACATTCCACAAGGAACTAAAAAACATAAACAAAATGAATCTTGTATACCATGAAAGTATCTTAAGTGAAGTTGCAGTAAACTTCCTCGTCATCTCCTTGTTGGACTTTGGGGAAAAACAGAACATTTTGAGAAAGCAACTCCCCATCAAAACATTATGGCAAATGTTAAGGAAAAAGTGAATAAATATCTCTAATTGGCAATAAATGAGTAAATAGTTAATTATATTTCTATGGGTACGAGGTTTTTTAAGTTCAACAATAAAATTATAAAAATTTAAATTTAAAATAAATAATATCGTATTTATATAAAAATATATATAATTTGTTAGACTCTTGACAGTGAAAAGTGGCACTATCAAAAATTAAGAAGGCATTAGAATATGAGCGTTGAGATCAAAAGGAGACAAGGTAAGAGGTTGTACTCGTATGTTAAGGCACACGAAAAATGTCAAACTTGCAGATGGCGTACTGGCTAATCAGCGTAGGAAGGCAAACACTATAGTGGGAAACATCCTTCTCATAAAAATACTTCTTCAAATGGCATTCATGCCCAGGCACATGCATTAGACTGAGAGAAGTGCGGAAGTTGAATCATCCAAAATAGGTATGAATAGTGTAGAAAAGCCTAGGTCTTCTCATTCTCTACTAACAATAATTGTGTTGGCGTCAAAGTTGGCCCTCTTGGCCTCGAAATCCCTTATCAGTTTTCACCTAGGTGTAGGGGCCCAAAAGTAATTGAGTTTAGAATAGGTAAGATTGTAGCAGAAGAAGACATCATACAAGTAAAGAAAATACGAGGGAGGCATTATATGGTTCATCAGAAAAATTTCTTGAAGCATATGAAAGACATTTAAAGGGATTTGCAGTGGGAAAAAAAAACTTATAATAACTAAGAACTCAATAATTATAGGGGGATGAAGAAGAAAAGCACTCGAGATGGCTTTTCAACAGGAAGATTTCCCCTCTTTGCATCGTCCAAGTGTTCTTCCTATCACCAATATCAGGGAAAGACCTAATATCCATGTCATTTAGAATCCTATATGCTGCTTTCAACTCATTAATGGTGAAGTTATCTAGACTTTTAACCATATTTGATTTTCTCAAATTCTGAAAGAAAGAAGGTTAGTACTTTTTGAAGGCAGGAAACAAAAGCTTAGAGGGTAAAGTCTGATTTGTTACTCTTCATTGGATTATGTTACAAAAGTTACAAATAATAAAATTTATTATAGGAGTAACATTCTTTATCCCTAAAAATAATAAGTCCTAAAAAGTAAATGATATAAATTTTTCTAGTTAAACTTATGTTTCAAATAAGAAAATATTCCGATTAAAATAAGTACATAAAATAAGATTCAAATCAGAAATCATAAAATGTAAAACCCCTACTTTTTTCCTATATCACTAATAATCCTATTTGAGTTAAGCTAAAATGTAAGTATGTAAAACCCATCCGAAATAATGATTAGTACATTGGGCTAAAAATTTGACAATTTGTTTTGCTTTTGTTCACCATCAGAAGAGCTTGTGTTCATTCATTTCTTCGTTTGCATTCCAGGAACTCCGATCAGGAAAGAAATTGTCCAATTGACACCAAACATGCCTGCAATGAATAGTGCAGACTTCTATTGGGCCCGGATTGGTGACTTAACCACCCAGATAAAGTCCTTTAAACTTGGGCTTAACCACATAAAAGCTATGAAAATGGCAGACTACCTGGTGTGTAACTCCACATATGACCTTGAGCCAGCATCATTCAACATGGTTCCTGAACTTCAACCAATAGGCCCACTTTTGGCAAGCAACCGGCTGGGAAATTCAGCAGGATACTTTTGGCCAGAAGATTCAACCTGTTTGAAATGGCTTGACCAACAACAACCAAATTCGGTCATTTATGTTGCATTTGGCAGTGTAACAGTTTTTGACAAGATTCAATTCCAAGAATTAGCATTAGGACTTGAACTCTGCAAGAGGCCGTTCTTATGGGTTGTGAGGCCAGACATTACCAATGATGCAAATGACGTATATCCAGAAGGATTTTCGAAGAGAGTGCCCACTTCTGGTCAGCTGGTGAGCTGGGCACCGCAGCAAAAGGTTCTTAGTCACCCTTCAATTGCCTGTTTCTTGAGCCACTGTGGCTGGAACTCAACCATAGAAGGTGTAAGCAACAGGGTTCCTTTCCTCTGCTGGCCATACTTTGCTGATCAATGGCTGAATGAGAGCTACATCTGTGATGTTTGGGAGGTGGGATTGAAGTTTAGCAGAAACGAAAGTGGGATCATCACAAAAGAAGAAATCGAGAGTAAGGTAGATCAAGTACTTGGGGATGAAAATTTTAAAGCAAGGGCTTTGGAACTCAAGGACAAGACCATAAATAGCGTCAGAGAAGGCGGTTCCTCCTATAAGACATTTCAGAATTTTACCGAATGGTTGAAGGCATGAGCACGTACCCATTCCCCCTCCATCTATAAAATTGTTGATGTCTTGTTATCTTCCTTTAAGGCACTATCTTTGAATAAAGACTTGAGTGGCTGTATAAAGCTACCTCCAGAATTTCGGGTTTGCTGTTGGTTGTGTAATCGAGATTCAAATTTTATGACATCAGTGAAATATTTTGATCTATAATTTTAATTTATTAGACGAAGGATTAATATTAATATTTTAAAGATTTTTTTTTTAATTTTAATGAATCATAATTTTTTATTTTGACACTAAAAAATAACTCCATTTTGATAGGTCTATGTTAACTCTAATATTTCATAATTATATAAATTATTATAACTTAGGCTATTAAGATTTTCCGAATAAATATATTTATAATTTATAATGGCTGCAATATTAATTAAGAAAACTCACTTAGAGTGACTTCTTTACAGCACCTTTCAATATAACTGGTTTGGAATAAAACTGACTTTTTACACAATTTCATGAGGGAACGCGTTGGCTATTGGGTGCAATTGATAAAATTCATATTTCCCGTGGGTAATATTTACTAACAATGTTTTTATATATACTTCGAAGAATGCCACTAAGGACAGAGGCAACTTTGATGTGTCACTAATGTCCCTAATGTTTTGACAATTATAAATAATAATTTTGAACATTAGATTCTGTTAAATAATCATGGCTTATTTTATAAGCGATGTCACTTACTAAAATGCCAATAAAATGATTCTATTTAACTAATTAAAAATATCAAATTCAAATCAATTTTTCAATATTAAAATAAAAATATTGAAAATTATTTAACTAATTAAAAATATCAAATTCAAATCAATTTTTCAGTATTAAAATAAAAATATTGAAACGGAAGCATATAAACAAGTAAAATCACTAAAGCAATATATACAGAACAAGTTAATTAAAGAATAAAGAGAGAAATGAGGTATAAGAAAAACACAAAAAAAATTACGTGGTTTAAAAATTTGCCTACATTCACGGCGGATCAAGATCACACTCTTCTCTTATTATGAATCACAAGGCACTTACAAAGTATATCTTTTATAAGAAAGATCACAAAGAAAACTCTCTCTGTCACTTTAGGGATTTTCTCTCACAAAGAACCACAAAAATTGTTGATGATCATTAAGATTTTTTAACCTATCACAAAGATCTTGTTTGATCACTAAGATGTGTTTACAAGCCAATTGATAGCCTTTATATAGGTATTGGGACGTCTTAGGTTTACCCTAAACGTGTAGAAGTCGTATTAGGGAGTTCTGAAGCAAGTGGGAGACGAAATAAGAAAAACTTAAAATGGGAAACGGATTCCTGTGACCAGCGCCGCAGCGCTCAGCTCTCACCGTTGCGGCGCTCATCGCCTGGCACCGCGGTGCTCACATTATGGACTAGGAGCCGCGGCACCCACGCTTGGTCGCTGCGGCGCTGGCGCCTGGTGCGCCCCTCTTCGTTTTTCGCCTCCTTTCACATCCGTTTTTGATCCTCGTGCACCTTATGATCTCCAAATCATATTCTAATGATTTTCAATTAATATTCTCACAAATCTATTTCTTGATTCAAAATCATCCACAAAGCAACTCGATCTCTCATTTATTTCTGCATCTTCGGTCACCCTTACAAAGTAGTTAATCCGGTTAAGTCCTTGCAACGAACGTAACCTTGGGCAGTGGTTTAGTCAACATATCAGCAGGGTTTTTAGATGACACTATCTTTGTTAGACTACCTTCACCACTTTGGAAAATCTCTCGAATGTAATGGAGCCTCACATCAATGTGTTTCGACCTCTCGTAGAACACTTGATGGTTACTTAGGTGTATGGCACTCTAGCTGTCACAATATACACTGGTGTTTACATTTTCATTAGCCAATATCTCCGCACATATGCCTTTTAACTACACGACCTCCTTGATAGCTTCACCAACAGCTATGTACTCTGCCTCTATGGTAGAGAGTGCAACCACATGTTGTAGAACTGATCTCCAACACACACTACACCAAAACACTGTGAATACATAGCCCGTCAACGATCCTCTCTTGTCTAGATCACCTACATAATCTGAGTCTACATACTCTTTTACCATTTCATTGTTGTCCTTATCCCTTTTATATATCAACCCATAATTTGACGTCCCCTTGAGATATCTTAGAATTCACTTTACTGCTAACCAGTGATTTTTACCCGGATTTGCCATGTTTCTACTCACTACACTTATAGCCTATGCTATGTCTGGTATTGTGCAAACTATTACATACATGATGCTCCCCACAACACTTATATACGGTACTTTACTCATCTGTAGTTTATCTTCTTCAGATGTCGGCGACTGTGCTGCTGAAAGTCTAAAATGCATAGCCAAAGAAGTAGAGACAGCCTTTGCGTTAGACATACCAAACTTCTCTAGAATTTTAACTATATATCGTTGTTGGGATAAGAAGATAACATCTTTTCTTTCCCTCACAATATCCATACCTAAAATTCTCTTTACTGCTCCCAAATCCTTCATTTCCAACTCGCCACTTAACTGCTTCTTGAGCTTCTGTATTTCTTCCATATTCTTGCATGCGATCAATATATCATTAACATATAGAAGCAAATACATCATCCCACAACTTATGTTCTTGAAGTACACGCATCCGTCATACTTGCTCCTACTAAAGCCACAAGCCATCATAAACTCATCAAATCTCCTATACCACTATCTAGGTGATTGCTTTAACCCGTATAATGACTTCTTTAGCAAACAAGCATGATTTTCTTTTTTGAGCTCCTCGAAACCTTGCGGCTGTGCCATGTATATCGTCTCTTCAAGTTCTCCATGTAGAAAAGATGTTTTTACATCCATCTGCTCTAAATGTAAATTAAGGTTTGCATACATAGCTAACAAAATCCTAATAGATGTGTGCTTGACAACTAGAGAGAATATCTCATGAAAATTAACACCCTCTCTTTGAGTAAAACGTTGTGCTACTAACCTAGCTTTGAATCTTGTAGGTTCAATCCCTGGTATCTCGTCCTTCACCTTATACACCCATTTGCACCCGACTAGCTTCTTTTGAGATCTCTTCACCAACTTCCAAGTATTGTTCTTCCTAAGAGAACTAATTTCTTCTTTCATGGCCTACTGCCACTCTTTCTTGTTTTCACTCTTCATAGCCTCACCATATGTCATAGGCTTATCATACTCAAGAGTGTAAGCAGAATTAAAAGTATGAGCAACTAAGTCTGCTTGTGCATACCTGACTGGTGGGTTAATCGTTCTCTTTAGCCTGTCTCTAACTAGTTGGTACTTTTTAAGTTCCATCTTAGAAGTTCTAGTCTTTCTTTAAGTGGACTTAGAGGAACTCGCCAGTGTTTTTGGTTCATCTTCAAGGATCTCCTCGTTGAAATGTTGATCTGGGAGCATATTAGATCTACTTTCAGTCTCCACTTCAACTTCTATTGACTCGGGTGCTGAGTCTTCCTTGAGCACAGGTTCTTCTTTCTCATCTTCTTGGGAGGTTTTCAGCATCGTCATCTCGTCGAACGTCACGTCACGTCACGAATTATGATACTCCTTGGTGGTGTTAAGTCTTTATACCACACCTTGTATCCTTTTACTCCTTCGGGATATCCTATTAATACCCTTTTGATAGCTCTAGGTTCCAACTTCCACTCCTTAACATGTACGAAGGCAAGGCAGCCAAATATTCTGAAGTGGTTATACTTCGGAGGATTGTCAGACCATTTTTCTTCTGGCATCTTGAAGTCAATTGTTGATGAGGGACTTCTATTAGTCAAGTAAGTTGCAGTCACTACAGCTTCTCCCTAAAATACCTTGGACATCTTTGCATTGGTAAGCATATATCTCACCCTTTCAAGTAGGGTCCTGTTTATCCTCTCAGCTACACCATTCTGCTGTGGTGTTGATTTTACCGTTCTATACCTTGCAATTCCATACTTGGCACAAAATCTATCAAACTCTTTGTTGCAAAATTCAAAGCCGTTGTCAGTCCTTAGCCTCTTCACCTTTTTGCCAGTCTGATTTTCAACAAGAGCCTTCCAAGTCTTGAACACATCAAATGCTTGATCCTTGCTCTTCAACACATAGACCCACAGCTTCCTTGAATAGTCATCAATCAAGCTGAGAAAATACTTGGCACTACCACGAGTAGCTGTCTGAGCTGGTCCTCAAAGATCCGAGTGTATGTAGTCAAGAGTCCCCTTAGTCTTATGCTCGCCGATACTGAACCTCACTCTATTTGCTTTTCCTAGCACACAATGCTCACAAAACTCTAAAGGTTGAAACTTATCCTTACCAAATGCTTTTTGACTACATAACTCCTTTAGGTTTCTCTCGCCTAGATGTGCCAGTCTAAAATGCCACAACTTGGTTTGCATACTCTCATCATCTACAGAGAATAGTACAGAACCACTCACGACTTCACCCTTAAGCACATATACGCCTTTGTGCTTCTCTCCTCTCATTACCACCATGGAATCTTTTAAAACTCTTAAAATCCCTCCGTCGATCCTAATGAAACTTCCATTCTGGTCTAAAGTTCCTAGTGAGATCAAGTTTCTCTTCAAGTCAGGAACATACCTAACCATTGTCAACTCTCTCACTCGCCCATCATGTAGCCTAAGTTTAACATTACCAATTCCCATCATCTAAAATGCAACGTCATTACCCATTAAAACCTTACCACCACTAATGGGTTAGAAATTTGTAAACCAAGACTTGTGCAGGCACATGTGAAAAGTACAACCAGAATTAAGAACCCATTGTTCAGAGTTTTTACTATCAGTAGCGACGAGTGTTTCTACGCTGTCATAGCTATCATCATAGGCAAGTGCAGCATCCACTTTCTTCTTGTCTTGTGCTCTCTTCTCAGGAAAATCATTTATAAAATGCCCATCTTTCTTACAGCAATAACACTTCTTAGGAGTCCTAGACTTCAATCTTGAGCCTTTATTATTTCTATCTCTATATGAGGGTTTTCCTCTTACAGATAAATTTTTGCATTGCCCTTGACCTATTTCCCTAATAACTTTGAGTTTAATGATGATTGCATATCACTCATCGTTATTTTCTCTCTGTCGTAGAGTAGCGTATCAACAAAATTCTCATAGCTCTTAGGGAGTGAACTCAGCAGGATAATTGCTCTATCTTCATCTTCTATCTTGATGTTGATAGACTTAATATCAAGGACGATCTTATAGAAGGCGTCTATATGATCTTTCATCAGCGTCCCTTCTGACATGGACAGCTGATACATATTCTTCTTTATATGTAATATGTTGGCCAACGATTTCCTCATATAAAGAGAGTCAAGCTTCTTCCAAAGATCTATTGTCGTCGTCTCATCTGCTACTTCCCTTAGTACTTCATCGCTCAATGATAGAACGATTGTGCTATGAGATCTTTCTTGAATGTCCCTTCTTTTTGCTTCAGCTTTAGATGACTCTAGCGTCTTCTCTTCATCACTAAATGGAGCTGCAGTCTCCTCTAATGCCGAATCAAGTCTTTCGCTCACCAACAACGCCTTAACCTTCTCTACCTCGTACTTGGGTGTGGTCATGTCTGCTTAGAACCAAGCTCTGATACTAGTTTATTGAAGCGGAAGCACACAAACAAGCAAAATCACTCAAGCAATATATGCAGAACAAGTTAATTAAAGAATAAAGAGAGCAATGGGGTAGAAGAAGAACACACAAAGAATTACGTGGTTCGGCAACTTTCCTACGTCTACGGCGGATCAAGATCGCACTCTTCTCTTATTATGAATCACAAGGCACTTACAAAGTATGCCTTTTACAAGAAAGATCATAAAGAAAACTCTCTCTGTCACTCTAAGGATTTTCTCTTACAAAGAACCATAAAGATTGTTGATGATTACTAAGATTTTTTAACCTATCACAAAGATCTTATTTGATCACTAAGATGTGTTTACAAGCCAATTGATAGCCTTTATATAGGCATTGAGACGTCCTAAATTTACCCTAAACGTGTAGAAGTCGTATTAGGGAGTCTTGAAGCAAGTGGGAGACGAAATAAGAAAAACTCAAAACGGGAAATGGATTCTCGTGACCAGCGCCGCAGCGCTCAGCTTTCACCGCTGCGGCGCTAGTGCGCCCGCTTAGGCGCTGCGGCGCTCATCGCCAGGCACTGCAGCGCTCACGTTCTGGACTGGGCGCCCACGCCTGGTACCTGTGGCACTGGCGCCTGGTGTACCCCTCTTCGGTTTTCGCATCCTTTTACGTCCGTCTTCGATCTTCGTGCACCCTATGCACTTGGCTTAATCTCCAAATCATATTCCGATGATTTTCAATCAATATTCTCACAAAAAATATACTTACAATTCATAGACCATTCAATATTATATAATATATTTTTAATTTTGAATAGTAAGAAAAAATAAAAAACCAAAAAAATAATAAAATTAGATACTTGTATTAGTGGATTTAATTTCATACAGAGCAATGTTGTTCTGTGCAAAAATTTGAAACAATGTTATAAGCTCAGTATTTTGCCAAGCTCGCGAGACTAATGGGCCATGTCAATGGGCTGGGCATGAAATTTGTTTATTTAAAAAATTAGGGCTCAGTTTTAGGCTTATAAAATGGCACTGTAGGGTGATATTTAAGACATAAATCTCTTTTAACTCTCTTAAATCTCGTTAAACTCTTTAAAGTTATTTCAATTTTCAACTCTCACTCAAATTTTTCCTATTATATAAATATCTTTATTTTTCAATTATCATTCATCCAATTTTAAATTTTCAACATAATCATTTATTATCAAACAAAATGTCAAATTTCAATATTCTCAATATTGAGAGTAATGAAAATTAAAAAAATATATCAAAACAATCACAAATAACTTTTATAGCTTTATAGTAACTAATTTACTTCCACAAGGAAAAATATGGGAAGCATAAAATCAAAATGAGGTTAAACATAAGAAGTTTAAAAATATTTCACACTAGACTTGTGAGAATATTGATTGAAAATCATCGAGATATAATTTAGAGAGCAAGCCAACTGCGTATGGTACGCACGGATCGAAAACAAACGCGAAAGGAGACGAAAAACGAAGAAGGGCGCACTAAGCGCCAGTGCCGCGGCAACCAGGCGTGGGCACCGCAGAGCCCAATCCAGTAACTGAGCGCCGCAACGCTCAGATGGGCGCGCCAACGCCGCGGCAGTGAGAGCCCAGCGCCGCGGTGCTAGAGACAGGAACAGTATCCCGAAATAAGGAAACTTCCTTATTTCGTCTCCCACTTACTTCAGGACCCCTAATACGACTCCCACACGTATAGGGTAAACTTAGGACGTCTCAATGCCTATATAAAAGTTATCAATTAGCTTGTAAATACATCTTTGTGATCAAGGAAGAATCTTGATGAGAGTTTGAGGAATCTTTGTGATCAAACAACAATCTTTGTGAGAGGTTGAGAAATCTTAGTGATCATCAACAATCTTTGTGGTTCTTTGTGGGAGAAAATCCCTAGAGTGAGAGAGAGAGAGTTTTCTTTGTGATTTTTCTTGTAATAGGCATACTTTGTGAGTGCCTTATGATTCATAATAAAGAAAAGAGTGTGATCTTGATCCGCTGTGGACGTAGGCAAGTTGCCGAACCACATAATTCTTTGTGTGTTCTTCTTCTACCCATTCTTTCTTTATTCTTTAATTACTTGTTCTGCATATATTGTTTGGGTGATTTTGCTTATTTGTGTGCTTCCGCTTCAACAAAACTCATATAATTTTTGAAAAATTTGAAAAAAAAAAAGCTATATATAAATTTTGTGTTAAAGCTTTAGATGGCAAAACTTTAGGTGGCATCGGGCATTTGCATCAACATGTCAAAACATGTATTCAAGTATATGGTCCAAAAGATCCAACTTAAATTAAAATTGCTCGAAAGTTTTTTGAGAAAATATTTCTATATTCAAATATAATTAATAGTGTATGTATAATAAATTTGCTAGACATGTTGCAGCTAGTAAATAGCCTCTTTAATTTGCCAAAGATACAAAGTATGGGAAATTGATGAAAAAGTATATTCATCCTAATTTCTCTCGTGGTCTTAAAAATACAATTAAAAATTGATACTTTCAATGTATAGTATCAAACTAAATAAATTTAATTAATAAAATTTCACAATTTAAAGAAGTTTTTGTTGTTACTTCTAATTATTGTACGGCTGACAATAATTTAAAGTATATTTGTATTATTTTATATTATATTGATAACGATTGATTTTTGTAAAAACAATTATTATTTTTCATGAATTGAAACATCTACACATAACTAATATTATTTTTAATTCTTTAATTAATATTTTTGGAGAATTTTAAAATGTTAAAAAACTTATTAATTTTACTTTTGAGATGCAAGTGTAAATACTGGTACTATAAAATTATTTTTTCATCAATTAACACTTGTACATGGTTTTAGTTTTTTTTTATTTGAAGTGTTTTTGTTATATTCTTAATTTAATTGTTCAAGATAATTTAAATAAAATTAATTCTCATATTAAAAAAAATTAGAGAAGTAATAAAATTATTACTTCCTCATTTTTTAGAAGACAATAATTTAAAATCGTGTTAAATAATTGTGAAATTGATAGTATAGGATTCAATGCTACATTTATAATGGTAAAATTTTGTGTGAGTTTTAGTGAACTGAGCTGGTCAATTTTTAAAAAATGACGTTGAAAACCAAACCAAAAAATATTGAACCAAACTGAATAGTTTCGGTTGGTTCGGTTTGTCAATTTCGTTTTTCGATTCAATTTTTTAGTTTGATTTCAAATGGATTTAATTTAGACTTATTTTTAATTCGGTTCAATTAGGTTTTCAATTTGATTCAGTTTGATTTTTGTTCATAAGGTGCCACATATAATTTTTTTAAAAAATTCAGTTTTTCAGTTCGGTTCTCGATTTAAAATGCCAAAATCAAAAATTGAACTAAATTTTTTATTTTTAAAATATAAAACCAAAAATCGAATCGACTAAGGTAAAAACTGTATTGAACTGATTTGTTTGATTCGATTTATTAATTTTTTGCGCACCACTAATTTAAGTCCGTGCTTAAGCTTTTCTAATGCTAAGGTTTCAACCAGTTATGTTATCCCAGGGACCATCTTCACCAATTTAAACACCTGGATCTTGCATGAGAATAACATTAGACTTGGAACAAATTACATTAAAAAACAAAGGAGAGGGATGAAACTGAAGCAATCCTAGCTGGCAGTATTAAGACAACAAAAATGTAAACTAAACTACAACAATCAAGTCAAGCTAACAATAAAAGAACAAAGAAAAGAAATGATCTAAAAGTTGTTGGTATTTTGGGCGGTTCGCTTATGATCAACGGACTCGTATATAAATTTTTGGATAAAGATAGATTTTGAATTTAAATCATTTATATTTTTATTTGAATTAAGATATATTACCCATTATATTTAAATTAAATATATGATGAATAATGTTAGTCTTATCTCTTTTTTTTTTTTTTTTTGAAATCATATTATATCATTAATATCGTTAAGATATTACATCAATTTTTTTTAATAAACATATTAAAGGAATAACAGAATAAGATAAATACATTTTGAGATCATCTGATTCAAGCCTTTTATAAAGAAGAAGGCCGTCATACCATGACCCATAGTGGGTAAGGACAAGACTCTTTCTAAAGAAAGAGAGGATAGACCTTTCCGAAGAAAGGGAAGATAGACCTTTCCGAAGAAAGGGAAGATAGACCTTTCCGAAGAAAGGGAAGATAGACCTTTCCGTAGAAAGGGATAATCAGACCTCCGTAGGAGGGAAATACAGATCCCTTAAAAAAGGGAGAAATTATTGTTGCTAGACTTAAACTTAAGTCTATCCGCATACAACCAAAAAAACTAAACAAGTAACAGTACATATTCCAACACCCTCATGAAAACTAACGAACGGAGAATCGTTGGACGGGAGCACCGCTCGTCGCCAGTCAGGCAAGGAACACCGAAAATAGCAAGAAAAAATAGATTTTCAGGCCAGTTCCACCTAGACCTGGGGGAGCTCGGTGCGGGCTGGGAAGAGCAGCGGCGGCAGAGGCACAGAGTCTGCACTAGATGCCGGCAGCACCGAGTGAAGGCCGCTGGATTTGCATCACACCGGAACATGTTGGCGACGTGACCATTAGCTGCGGCGAGCAGGCAGAGGTAGAAGGCAGAAGAAGATGCATGTTTTCCAAGGGATAAACCGGCGAGGAGATGCACATCAGACCACCACCTATAGGCGCCGGTGAAGTGATTCCATGGCCGACCGGCAGTGCTGCGAAGTTCCCTGCAAGCGCCGACGCAAGGAAACTGACGGTTCGGCATTGATAAGGCAGGCAGCGCACGGAGACAGGAGGCAGCAACGAGCTGGCGGAGGCAAAAGGAGTTGCATGGTCGTCGATGGATAAAACGATCGCCGGTGCTTGGTTGCTTGCTTGGCTGCTGGCTGTAGCGGCGGGCACCTGGAAAGAAGAAGAAACAGAAAAATAAAAAGCTAACAAAACAAGAAGATTGCATGAGTGAAGCTCAAAAAGAGCAGCTGGTTCGACCACCGGAGAGGAGGCCAAAGCCCCTCTCCGGTGGAGACTTGTTTTGAGGGGGAGGCGGCTGTCTTGGAGAGTAGAGAGAAACTTGATTTTTAGGGCGTTATAATCAATAGCCTTCTTTTAGGCCGCCTCTTAGTCTTATCTCTTCTACTGTGCGCACTTTATAAAAGAACGTCTCTCACTTTGAGATAAGTGAGTGGAAAGTGAAAACAATTTTGAATATTGTTTAATTCTAAGTTAATTATGGATTTGTCACAAAAAAATAATATAAGTGAAAAAAAAATTACCTCTTAAGAGTGTAAAATTCTTTCTCTATAAATTAATCATATAAATAATTTTTAAATTTTATTTAATACATTGACTTGTCTCAATATTTTATTTGATTTGTAATTTATTATTATTTGTCTAAGAAACATATTAGCATGTGTTGACATATGATTCGTCTTAAATTTTTATTACCTTCCACCTATATATACAAAAGAGATTTAGCCAAGCCACTAAAATAAAAAAAAGAAAAAAAAAGAACCAACTTCATTTTCTTCCTCATCCTTTCTCCTTATTTCTCGTTCATCTTAGTCACCGCCTCCATCATAACTTATCATTCGTCCACCCTAAACATCTACAGTATAAGGTCATAATAGAGCAACCTATATTATTTCTAGTGTCATAATTTTGACAATAGTTATAAAGTTAATCTAATAACTTGAGAACTTGTAAAACAATTATCTAATTTTAAGTAAATCTAACAACCTATTTTATTAATGTAAACAAATTAATTACAGTAATTAAAATGTAAATCTTATATTATAAAATTATATGTAAAAGGAAGTAAGTATTATCGGTTCTAAAGTAATTTGGGAAAAACTGAAAGGATTGGGATAAAAGTAAATTTGCTTCCATAGTAATTTAAAGAATACAAAAGGACTAAGGTGATAATTTTCTAAGGAAATTAGGAAGCTACTAGACACACTGTTTCACTATTGGCAATTTCGTTAATATTGCTGAATCTATATGGTGTCGTTTTCCAAGATTTTAAAAAGTTGAAAGGCCCACTAATTTTCCTGCCTTAATGGTTTCCTAAATTATCGTTTTATTTTAAGCTCAGGCTCTTGGAAGATCGATTCAGCAGTTCGAATCAGTTCTTGTATAAAGGAGAAAGCTCCTCTAAAATTAAAGAGATTTTAGCTAATGGCCACAAAGAGTTAGAAACGGTGATAGCATAGAGAGCTAGGAATTTTTAGAGAGGAGCTTGAGAGAGAGAGAGATTTAGAAAGAGAAAGTCAAAAAATCATTAAGCATTCAAGATTCACTTTCTTGTGGGATTTTGGGTCTTTGATATGTTTAATTGTTTCAATTCTTATATTTTTGTTGAAAAATATTCTTCGTTAGTGTATTTGAGTAATTTGATTAAATTTGATGAAATTGACATAAGTTTACATTAAATTAAATAATTATAAAATTATTTTTAATTATGATTATTTGTGTTGTTAATTTTTTATTATTATATATTGAGTCTTAGGTTAGCATTTCTCAACACTACATTATAATTTTATATATAGTATGTTAGAATAGTAATTCAACAATTTTATACGAGTGAAAATTATAAAAAATACCAAGTTGAATCACGTTAAAGTTAATAATATATGAGATGCTTAAAGGTAAGCTGAGATGGGACTTAAAAAGGTCTATTTGTCCAAGTTGTAGCACCGCAATGCTAGGGCTGTAGTGTTGTGGCACTGGAAGACAGTAGCCATAGCGCCATAACGCTGGCCACCCAGTGCTGCAGCACTGGATCGAGACACACGCAGCGCCAACTCCTAGCGTCGTAACACTTAGTCGCAAAAAAAAATTTATTTTGAACTTATATTAACTTGTTTGAGGTAGTTTTAGACCTTAAAACACGTGGATTCTTATTTTAGTTAGGATTATGATTTGTAGGGACGTTTTAACTACTATATAAACTTTTTTATACTATTTATTAAGAATTAAGCATTACAAGTGAGATTCTAAAGAAAGAAATAATTAAGTAGATACTAAGTACTGTGTGTATTAAGATAGAACCTCTTATTTAGATGAAAATTGTTCTTGTGAGAATAAAGAGACACCAAACTGTAAATTTTTTGAAAATTTTTTACTATTATTTTTTTTATAAGTTATCTTGAAAGTTAATAAGAGAATATAAAATTTTTGAATTTATTGTGAACATAAATAATTAATCGAATTACGTAAATTAATGTGTATTATGCTATTTAATTTACTTTAATTATTTTAATTATTTATGTGATATTCGATTATTTCGCAGCATAAACTATTAAGGTTATAGTTAAGCTCATCGTTTAACTTAATACCATAAAGTAAGGGCGTTCACCCTTTTACAGAATACAAATTTTTGTTAAAAAAAAAAAATTAAGCATTAATTATTAACGGTGATCGCATTTCGAGATTGTTCCAAAAATGAGTTGCCATACGCAAGAATCCAAATTAAAGGGGGAAAAAAAAGTAAGATAACTCTCACAAACTTCGATACTCTTGCGAACAAGATACCCATATTCTCAAGGGTGTAATATCCATCGGCAAACTGGTTAACCAGTGCCAATGCATTGCTAGTAACCTGAACAACGTTGACAACCTTAAACCTAAGAAAATCCTTGAGCTTACCATCCAGGGCCTTGCCTGCAAACCCATCAAGACAAGTGTTGACATTAGTCAGAGCAGCACTAACCCAGGTTTGAACATAGCTCATGTGCCACAAAAAGTCCTACTCTTGACTTCACGCTTGTGCTTCAGCTCCTGAACCGCATCGCTAAGATGATCCACAGAGTCACCCATTAACCGATCTGTGTCATCTGCCGGCGGCTGCGTTGGATTTTACTTGCAAAAACCGAGAGAGACCGAACACAAAGAGACGGATAAGTGGTGAATTTGCGCGAGGTCTTAACGAAGCTAATGTCATTTCTAGATGGCTTAGTGGTGGTGGCTGTGACCAGCACAGTAACGTATAAAAGAGAGAGTAGCAACAAGAGACTGGCTGTTCTTACCATGCTTTCTGAATTTGGATAGAAAAATCTAGCTGCTTTTATGGACTGATCAAACTAAAATGAGATTATAATTTATTATGAGTAATTAGACTGACAGGGTCTTATATATTTATTTTATACAAGGCCTTCGAGCTTTTCCTTTCGCCATTTTTTTAGGTAAAATTTATTTTGATTTGCAAGAGATTCCAGACTAGGGAAGACTTGAAGTATAGACAGGCCCTCCACCCGAGGATTAAAATTATGTAGAAATTGTTACCTGTATTGGGTTATTGGAATTAGTTAATTATATTAAGAATGGGAAATTTTTACTGTTGACAACTTTTTAAGAAATTGTTTTTACTACAATCAAAATCTTTATACTTTAATGATATATAATATTTTTTCATTTTACCGTATAATTTGTAAAAATATATTTTTTAAATTTATTTTAATTAACTAATAAATTTAATAAAAAAATTTATTTTTATAAACAATAATAAAAATTATTTATTTACATAAAATTATTTATTACATAAAAAATTAATATCTATATATAGCCAACAACCAACGCGCGCTCGTTGATTAGACTAGCACACGTTGGTTGGCCAACCAACGTGTGCTTGTTGGCACGCAACATATTTTTTGTTAAATGTTTTTTAAAAAAAAATTATTCAATTATTTTAATTATAAATATTAAATTTGTGCATAAATTATTTAATTTTAATCAATATTTTTTATTATTTTTAATTATTAAATATATAATTATACTAAACTAATAATTATTTTAGTGTTGTTTTTTTTAAGTGTTGTTAATATTATCATGGTGCATATTTATACTATTGAATCCCCTTGTCAAAATGAAAAAAATTTAAATTTAAATAAACTATTAGATTAATTAAAAATAAATAAATTTTTAATCAAATCAAATAAATTAATTTTTTAAAAAACTAAATTTGAAAAAAAAAATAGTTTTAAATAATAATTAATAACGTTTTTTGCAAAGCGCAAGCTTATTGGCCTTATTGACCTTATTGGCCGCAAAAAGTGCACTTTAGATGTTATTCTTTCAAATGTAGAGACTAACTCGGACATTTAAAAATATATAATGAAAATATAAGGTAGCTAATCAAAGAAGGGGAGGTAAATTGGGTATTTAAAAGAGTAATTCTTTAAAATGGATGATTTATGCAATCACTAATATTTAAGCAAATTCAATAAATAAAAAAATAGTTGCAACAAATAATAGAGTAAGGAATAGAGAGAATTGCACTTGAATTTTTATGTGGTTTGGTAGTCTATATGGCCTATGTGTTCATGCCTTAAGTAACTCACTTTGAGGATTTCACTAAACTTACCTTAAACCAAGCCAAGAATTAGCATACTTGACTTTTAAGGAATCAAGAAACTTTTACAATAAATTATCTTCTAAGGTACCAATACAACCCTTACATCTTTAACTTTCAAAATATTTTCCATAAGCACTTGAATAAACCAAATGCAAGAATCGATACAATTAAAAATTATATAAACTCCAAAATAAATAATTTATACAATTACAAAAATTTAAGTAAATTAAGTAACAAATAATTACAATAAATAATAGAGTGTTGCATTGGATATTTACGTTATTTAGCACTCTACACGACCTATGCCCATGCCTCCAACAACTTGTCTTGAGGATTCGACTAAGCATGCCTTAAACTAAGGCCAAGAAAGCATACATTTGACTTCTAAGGTGTTAAGAAACCTTTATAACAAATTAGTTTATAAGATATCAATATAACTCATACAATATATATGTATATCCCTCAACTCCCAAATATTTTTTACAAATACTTGAATAAATTAAATGCAAGAATTGATACAAATAAGAATGATATAAACTCCCAAATAAGTTAATATGAAGGTTTTAGCACAATGGAAACTCAAGGATATTGAAGTATGATGTCTTGATGTATTTTGAGCTTCCTTGAATGAGGTATTTATAGAGAAATTAGAGAAGTAGTCCATGGAGCTCAAAACTAGTCGTTAGAAAAAAAACCTAGGAAAATAAAGAATCAATGCAACTTGTTTGGAAATAGGATTAGCCAATTTCATTCCGTTTAAACTAGTTGTTAAACGACCCGCCCTTAACCGCACTTTGATGTTGGGGCGAATTTGCAACCTTGAACCGTCAATTACATGCTTGGTTCTCTAAAACTCAATAGACAAAGGCAATGAAAAAGAAAGTATATAGTTTTACATGACCTCACTAGATGTCTCATAAATGTACTAATGCATATGAATGTATGTCATAAGTGCATGTGGCTCAATAAGACTGTATGAATTTAGCAGTACATGGAGAGAATTTTTTTTAAGAAAAATAAGTAAGTCTAATAACTCAGTGAGTGGTTGAAAAAAATACATATATCTCTATCTTTTTATAATAAATTAAATTCTTATAACTTATACATACATATATATATATATATATATATATATATATATAACATTTTTATTAATATAACTATACATTTTAAAAATTACATCTCGTAAGTAACATAACAAATTATGCGGTTAACAAATGTAGAACATATACAGATATCATAAGTTTTTATAAAATTTATGATATAAAATAATCGTAAAACTGTATATTTAGTAATCATTAAACTTGTGTTGAAGTATTAATATCTTGGACTTGCTTGTTATATCTCTTCTTAATTGAGCATGATAAAACATATTAAGTATTTGAAATATCATATATTATACTTATACTAAAAACCACACTAAACTAGTACTTATGTGAAAATTTCGTTGTACTTGAAAAACTCTTCGGGCATAGCGTTGGAGCAAAGTGCCCATACACACAGTACAAAGCCTATATGTATGTATAAACAAGTTCCAAAGACCTGAATCTCATCTCTAATTCTAAAGCATAAGTGTATAGTCTAATGATCTTTAAACCATCTATTTTACATAGCATATACACTTATTATATCTTGTCGTATACTCTTTAAATCTCAAACCCACTTAAAAGTCATTATTGTTAAGACTTGAAAAATCATTACTAGGAATAAGATATCAACCATGTCTTTTCAAAGATCTCACACTTTGTACTTTGATCTCAAATATTATTTAAACATATTTCTATCACTATATATTATCATAGATCATAATTATTTTAGTTATAAAATCTCTATATTTAATATAATTACATAATAAATTACAATAAATTCTAAACATATTTATATAATTGAAGATAATAATTTTACACTTAACGTAATCATAAACATGCCAAAACATATCTCAAAAGCATAATTAATTAATCACAATATTTATTTATCTAAAATAAATTATGAATAAAATAAATATAATATTGTAAAATTACATTATAAAACTGCTATATTAAAAACATAACATATGTATTTATATAGTTTTTATTCACCATTTACAACCTTAATTCTTATTTTTCTTTAACTGTATACATACATACACCCCAAATTTATAAACTCTTTCTTAATTAATTATTAATCATATATAAATACATATATATTCCATTTTATTTCACAACAATGAAATATTTTTTTAGATATTTATCATAATTATTATTAAGTCTATTATATCCCTAATTTAATATTTTCATTTAGAATTTTATTCCAATAAAATGTAATTACCCCTAAGCCTTAAAACTATTCTAAATAATTTTTTTTTTATTAAAAAAAAAAAAAGAAAAGCTTCAATAAAATATAATATACATACATGCATAAATATATCATATCAATTTTATGGCCAATACAATATAATATACATATCAATTCTATAGCTAATACAATATAATATACATACATACCAATTCACAATATAATATACATATGTACATTCATATATACATATATACATACAAGGGACGAATAAAAATACTTTATCACATCAACCAAAAATAAAAAAAAATATTAAACAAATTAAAAAGAAAAAAAAAAAAAGAAAACACCCACTATGAACTAGGGGTGGTTGAACCAAAGCAAACATATTCGGTATTTTAAAAGTATGAACCGGACCAAAAAATTTTGTACTGAAACTGAACCAAACCGAACTGGCTCGGTCCGATTCAGTCTCCAAATTTCGGGCTAGGCTTTGAAATTGAGTCTTTACCACTTAACTTAACAAAATTTGTAAATTTTGACTTTCCAACATTTTAAGGGTCCACTTAAGTTGATTCAACTCTCCCTAATATAAAAGTTGATGTCCTCTATTATATCTTGTACAATTTGAGCACTTAAAAAGTTTATAAATTAATAAAAAGAAAAAAAAGTCAATAATTGAAGTTATCCACTTCAATTAGAAATATTGTTGCACATTAGATTCCTATTCTTAGAAAATAATATTGTCTGTTTCGAAGGATAATTTGGCTTTGGTTTGTGATAAAGAATATTAAGAGACATAAACACAAGTCTTTTTAAATTTAAAGTCCATGAATTTGTCACACTCTATCTTTTAAAGCTATAATAAAAAATAGACAATATAAGAAAAAAAAATGTAAACAATTTAAATTTTATCTTATATAGTTATATTTATATTATAACATATAGAAATAAAATAATATTAAATACTAACCAATTATTTTCTTTTATAAAACATTTAATAAAAATATCTCATAACATAAAAATTATAAAATTATCTTTTAAAGCAATTTAACTACCGACAGAAAAATAACAAATATATATAAGTACCATTGCAATAAGAATAAACTTCATATTTCAATCAGGATCTTCTTAAAAGTTAAAACTCCATGCACAAACATTAACACTCATTTAATAAACTCATAAACCAACAACATATATAAAAATATTGTTGCAACAAGAATAATAATATAAGCAAACAACACTATTTTATTTGCAAGCCAACAGCAAGAATAATTAGCTTTGTAATTAATTTTATTTTTTAACACTCATCTAATAAACTCATAAGCCAATAACATTTTTTTTTTAATTTAGCACTTCATCTAATAAAGAATTCTTTTTTGTTTAATAATCTAAACAAAGAAATGAACTAATTATCACTTGAAGTCTTGAATTACAACAATAAATAATATTAATTTTAAAGTAACTGAGATTTTAATTTTTAAGTTTAAACTTTAAAACTCACAAAAAAAAGAAAAAAAGATTAGAAGATGGAAGAGTTATTGGTAATTAGTGGTGGCTGACATTATTTCAATTTTCCCCTTGATTGGAGTTTCAATGTTATGCTTGTATGAATAAGAAAGGAGAGACGGACAACAAAGAGTGAGAGAAGAAAGTGTTGAATGAAAAGTAAAGCAAGACGTAGAAAATATAATTTTAAGATTATAGATAAATGCTTTTATTTTGAAACCAAACTCACATTAAGTTAGTTTTGAAATTAATATAATTGAGTTACGTGTTGAATTGTGAAATAAATATTAAAAAAATTATTAACCTTCAGTTTAATTTAATTCAATTTAATTTTTTTGAAAGTCGATTTTTTTTTCCAATCTATTTTAGCATCTTCTTAATATATTTTCATTTTTTTTCTTTCTCCCTCTTATTGTCTTTTTTTTAAAAAAAAATTAGTACAACATATATTTTTTACACACCATTAAAAAAAAAGGGATCAAATTCAAGTAAAAGATAAATTTTAAAAGAGCTTAACTAACTCGACTAGACTAACTCATCTTTTTTTCTCTCTCTTTCTTCCCCTCATCTCTCCATTATATTTTTCTTAATATATTATCTGTTTCTCCTTCTCTCTTTCCTTTCTCTCCCTCCTTTTTCCTTTTGACTATCTCTCTTACCACAAAGAATCAACTAGAAAAGGAACAAAAATCAAAAGCCACCGATTTTTTTTTCTTTTCCACACCTAACTTTACACATTTTTCCACTATTGTCCCACATGTTTACATACAAACAATATAATATTATTTTGTTACATTAGCCCCCACAACTCTAATAATATTTAATAAATAGTTGTATACATGTCTAATGATAATATTTTATATTTGTATGACACAAAGAATTCTGAACCTTACATCTATCCATTATATATTACGTATCTATCATACTTGGTATTTCTCTACAAAACTTTTCACCAATGGTCATTAAAATTGACTTTAAAATAATATCATAAATAATAATTTTTTTTAATATTATTATTAAAATTTTGGTAATATTGTGGTGTTACAAGTTGTGTAATCAATCCTCAAACTGCAAAACCGCTTTTCACTTTTTATGTTGCTCATGATTCAATGATTCAGTTATAATTTTTTATAAATTCTTAATTTACTTTTATAAAATTCTTAAAATGTTAATACAATTATATTTTTAAAAAACTTAATTTTAACACAAATTCAATTTTATAAATGCTAGCATAACTCTCAATATGCCTTTCTATTTTTTTAAGTCTTAAAGTTTTTAAATTATCATGAATTTCACTTATAAAATGCCTTCCTTCGACTTAAATCTTTAATCTTTAATAAGTTATTTATTACAATTATCATGGGATTTATTATCATTAAACTATTAATTTATATGATTAAAAAGCTAACATGAACTAATTAGGCAATTCAACTAAACTATAGAAACAAAACTGATAATTTCTCTTGTTATAAATGTTTGTGTTGACACCGGCCAAAAAAGAGAGTAATAAAGTTTTTAATTTTAAGATTTTAGGCATAATTCTATTGTAATTTATTTAAAAAATTATATATAATAAAAAAATTTGTTATATTAAAATTGTTTTTCTTATAAATTTGGTTTGCAAAGGGTTATACAATCCAGCTTGATTTTTTTTATTGTGTAGAGATCATAAAAAATATTCTCTACGTTTCTTTTTCTCTCTCCCTCCTTTTTCAATTTTACTCTCTCTCTTCGCACAAAGAGTCAACAAGAAAAGAAACAAAATTCAAAAGCCACCGATTTCTTTTTTTTTTTTTTCCACACCTAACATTACACATTTTTCCACTATTGTCCCATGTGTTTACATACAAACAATATAATATTATTTTGTTACATTAGCCCCCACAACTCTAATAATATTTAATATATAGTTGTATACATGTCTAATGATAATATTTTATATTTATATGACACAAAGAATTAGTAACCTTACATCTATCCATTATATATTTCGTATCTATCATACTTGGTATTTCTTTACAAAACTGTCATTAAAATTGACATTAAAATAATATCATGAATAATAATTTTTTTCAATATTATTATTAAAAACTTGTAATTTTGTGGTGTTACAAGTTGTGTAATCAATTCTTAATCTACAAAACCGCTTTTCACTTTTTATATTACCCATAATTCAATGATTCAATCATAACTTTTTATAAACTTTGAATTTACTTTTATAAAATTTTTAAAAAATTAATACTATTTTATTTTTAATAAAACTAAGTGTGGTACATATTCAATCTCATAAAATGCCAAATAACTCTCAATATGTTTTTTTAAGTTTTGAAGTTCTTAAATTGTTACGAGCTTCAATTACTCATAAAATGCCTTTCTTTTACTTAAATCTTTAACTTTTAATAGACTATATATATTACAATCATCATGTGATTTATTATTATTAAAATATCAATTTGTATGATTAAAAAGCTAACATGAACTAATTAGGTAATTCAACTAAACTATAGAAACTAAACTAATAATTTCCCTTATTATAAATGTTTGTGTTGACATCGAATGAAAAAGTGCCTAATAAGTTTTTTTCATTTTAGGATTTCAATCGCATTGTGTTGTTGCTCATTTACAAAATTGTACATAATAAGAAGTTTTGTTACATTAGAATTCTTTTCCTTGTAAATTATGTTTGTAAATGATTATATAATTTTATAAATAGACTTGATTTTTTTATTGTATAGGGATCTAAAAAATATTCAATACACATAAAATAAAAGCTCTAAGTCTTTTATCTATTTTTCTCTTATTTTTTTCTTTTGATCCAGAATTCAGAGTCCTTGTTGAAAATCTTGTAGCCTTGTTGGTAGAGCTTCGCTCGTCTTTTTCTGAGAGGAACCCAAACTTTCTTGCATGCTCGCTGCACCACAGTCAAGATTTAGCGATAAACCTCCCTTACTGACAGTCAAGTTCAGCCCTGCTTTATTTAGTAAAACCCTTTGCCTTAGTTTCTTTTGAATTTAAGGCGACATCCGTTTAGCCGAACACTGAGCATACACAAACCTTCATCTCTCAAAAATTTATATTGCGAACAATTTAATATGCATTTGTAAATTTTATAATATTTATTGTTGAGGGAGGAAATACCCTTCTCCCTCTTAACGTTATGTTGAAGCGAAGAATCTTAAGTTCAACCTAGAACCTTAACCTCCTTGCGCAGCGGAATAACCTGTTAATCAAGCAAAAGATAATAAGAATCGAAAGAAGAATAAAAAAGAACACAACACAATCTTACGTAGTTCGGCCAATTGCCTACGTCTAGGATGGATCCAAGAATTTTAACCTCTTTTATTAACTCCCTAGAGATATTATAAGGAAAATTCAATTTGAAGAACCCTCAAAAGGACCTAATGTTTAGTGAACCCTTACTCTTACTACGAACAATGATCACCCAAACGACGGTTCCACCCTAGCGTATACAAGCACTTAGTATCTACCCAGTTCTTCCACTCTCTTAGAGTCTCTCTTAATGCTTGATCTCAACTAAAGGGTTTATAAGTGTTTATATAGGGTGTATTTCGTGCCTACTAACCCTATTCCTTGTTGGAGTAAGAGTCCACTTGTTTTGGAAGTTCAAAACTTTCCAAAACTCGAAATCCAGATGAAAAACGGACATCCTCATGCGTTTTGTCGCTGCGGCACTGACTGAAATTGCGGCCATCGCTGCGGTGCTGTTCTGGGCGCCGCAGCACTCAGCCTTGGCAATGCCTATCCCGCGTTTCTTCACTTCCTTCGCGTCTTCGAGTCCCGTTTCGCTTCCCTCTTCATGTCCCACACGTCCTAAACTTCTCTATACATATCCCACACATTCTAAATTTCTTGTGACTTTCCACTTTGATATTCATCTCAATTCTTATCTAACCAAGATTATTGAATTATTAATTTTTTAATATTTATAAAAAAAATAAAAACCATTTTTCCTTTTAACCTTGAAAGCACCAACTCACAAAATTAAGCACACATGAAGCTGGTCACAAAAATATTTCTTTTTTCTCTTAGTAAACAACAATTTTTTAAAAAAATTTAAATAATCGTGGGTGTAAAACATATTTTCGATCAACCCAATTACGTTTAGGGCGCAACTTTTGTTTGTGTTTTTTTTTTAATAATAAATAGCAAGCAGCCAGGTGCGGCTTCTAGAAATAGTAGTATTTTTTTTTTCTGTGTTAAGAAATAGCAGCCAAGCGGGCTTCTAGAAATAACAGACAATAAAAGAGGTGGAAAGCGAAGAAATTGAAGGAAAATAATAAAGATTTTGCATTAAAGACAAAATACGACGTGATCCACGTTGAAAACAATTCAATTATCGGAAAACAACAAATACAATAGAAACCGAAAACAAGTCTACATTAAGAAAAAAAAGAAAGAAAGAAAAATCATTCACTCAGAAGAATCAAGAAACCAAGCATTAGCCCCTCAGTTGAATGTGCTTCCCGCATCCCTGTATAAGCAACAAAAGCTTTGAAAAACTAAGTATTGACTTAAAACAACTGAATCTGTACGAAAAAATTAAACCAAAAATGAGCACTCATGTTCTGGTAATGCCTTCTCCAGGACAAGGCCATGTAATTCCTTTTCTGGAGTTTTCACAATGTTTAGCTAAGCATGGATTCGAAGTTACGTTTGTTAACTCAGAGTACAATCACAAACGGGTGTTGCAATCATTAGAAGGAAAGAATTATATTTCGGAGAAAATTCATCTGGTTTCGGTCCCAGATGGACTGGAACCCTGGGAAGATAGAAACCCAAATGCGAATTTCATTGAAACATTTTCGCAGGTTATGCCCAAAAAGCTGGAAGAGCTCATTGAAGAGATCAAAGGAAGAGACGGTGAAAAAATAGCTTGTCTCATTACAGACATGTGTGGGGCTCTTGAAGTCGCAGAAAAATTGAAAATCAGGCGGGCTGTTTTTTGGACGGCAGCAGCGGCATCTCTGGCATTGTATTTCAGTATCCCAAAGCTGATTGATGATGGGGTCATCAATGACAATGGTAAGCCTCTCTGTTCATTCATTATTCATTTTATTTTCTTTGAAGAGTAATTATTGTTGAAGTATGAAAAAACACAGATTTTACAAATCAGGTTTTAATTTTTACCTTAGAATTTCTCAGTTTTTCATGAGAGATTTCAACTTCTGTATTGGAAGTTATGACTCTATTATTGAACAGATTTGTACAGTAATCAATCTTGAAATAACATGCGCTTACCTTTTTTTTTTAAGTCATCCTCGCAAAGAGGAATTTCATTCAACAAAATAAAAGAAGTTAAACAAAATCACTAATACATAGTGTTACATCTCACATTACATAGTAATTGAATTGGTTATGAAAATATATAAATAGGTGAGCAACATTATTTAATAAATTAATGTTTTTAGTTGTTAACAAATGTTTGGCTTGTGATAAGTGATATAATAGCAAACTTGAATTCACATTCGCATATGACTTTTAAAATGGCCCAATAGAAATTAACACGTGAGTAGCAAAATCTCTAAGAATATTAGGAATGAATAATAAAGGTTTGAGCCTTAATCTTTTATCTTAAACTTCGATAGAAATTATCACATAATATGTGGTCTCCCAATTATTTAGTTTATGATTAGTAGTATTAGAGCAAAATCAAAAGTCTTACCTTATAAAATACAAGAAAAATAAAAATCCTCGTCAAGGTAAAGAAAGATTAACAAAATTAAAAATAAAAAATAAAAAGACAAAAAGACCTTGTGAATCCAAATCAACACCCTCATGAGGAACAACCATATGGATGAATTTAGGTTGGACATTGAACTAATGAGAATACTAGAAGCTGAGGAGGAATCGAAGGCAACCAACATCGAAGAAGAAATAGTGAGGATAAACAAAAGCGGGCAAAGTTGAGCATGATCCACGGATCTCTATTCGATTTTTATTATTAGAAAGAGGAAGAAGAGGGAAGTTCTAAAGAGAACAAGAGAACATCTGCAAGGTCCATCAAGAGAACATCTACAAGATGGAATCACAAAGTCAGAACCACATACTTTGAAGGAAAAGCAAAAGAGAAAAGATAAATACTTTAAGGAATTATGCTTCCTTGCAGCATGGAGGTGGCAAGTAGTTCTTAGATGAGGTGAGAACTGGCTGGATTGGAACGGAAGCAAAGGGGACTGTGACATGGGTAATATAAGCTTGAGGCGAAGATGGTTGGACTGAGGAAGCAAGAGTGGTTGAAACTTCCTCGTGATGGGATCATCTTCCTAAGGAATTGAAGCTTTTTATTTCTTTATAGAGGGAGAAAAACCGAGCTTTGAACCTTTAGGTTCGTCAAAACCTCTCATTTTCTTTCACATCTTTTTAAACCTTGTTCCTAATCATTTAAGCAACACATTGAAAGATCCTTCATATAGGATTTAAAGGTCTTAAAAATAATACACTTCAACCATAAGAACATATAAGTAATATATGAAGATAAGTAGGAAGTAAAAAACTCACCTTCCTATTTATTCAAAACGGCAAAAAGGACAGGAACTTATGTCGAAGTAAATACTTCTACAGGAAAATTAAAAGCACTCCAAACCTTCAGTGGGGTAGAGCAAGGAGATTAAACAACATATGGACTAGCACAAGTAGGCAGATTGGCAGGTAAAGAACTAGGACCGTGATCCTTAGTGGAGGTTGCTAAGGAAGCAAAAGAAGCATGTGCTGGGGGCTCAACAGGGTCGCCTTCTTGAGAACTCTAACCTGTAGCATGAGGCCAGTGTGAAATATTGAAATCGAAATTTGGAGAGTCGAACAGAAAAGGAAAATTGAAGATCTCACCATTAGGGACAACTCTAACCAATCCAAGCCCTTCTATTGCAGCGAAAAAGTGAACTTCAAAAATATACATGTGAGACATTACACAAGGAACTAAAAAAACACAAAGAAAACGAATCTTGTATAACATAAAAGTATCTTGAGTAAGTGAAGTTGCAGTAAACTTCCTCATCATCTCCTTACTGGACTTTGGGGAAAAACAGAACATTTTTAGAAAGTAACTCCCCATCAAAACATTATGGCAAATGTTAAGGAAAAAGTGAACAAATTGTTGGATCATAAACTTGATCCATTATTGGAGCCTAAATCCAAAATTAATCAAATTGGAGTTCAAGTCCATAATTAAGGTTCAAAACTACTAACCTTCTACCTAGAATCTTTTAGAGTGTGGTAATTAAGCATGTGAATAATTTAGAAGGATGGAGAAGAATGAAAAAGAATAAGGTGTATGGTTATTGTAATTTTGGATTAGTTTATTTGTGTGGTGTAGGATTGTTCTTAAGTAGTATAAATACCCCTCCCCATTTTAGTTTAGGCATCAAGAAAAATTAAGAGCTTCTAAGTGAGTGAAGAAGCAAATTCTAATAAAGAGTGAGTTGTAGTATCTTGTTTTTGAGTGAGAGTGCTCTTGTAATATTTGTTTGAGTTTGAATAAAAGTTGTTTGTGTGAGTGTTTCATTTCCAACAAAGTGGTATCAGAGCAAGTTGGAAAGTATACACTATTGCATATAAAATCGAAGGTCTCAACGAGAGGAATCCGACGCCACCAAAATCTCCCCAATCTGAGTTCGAACGCGCCTCCACGCGCCGCCGGAAGACTGCTGCTAGAAAATCAAGTTGACTCATCGAGTTAAGCCGAGTTAGAGCATTGACCGAGCCGCCAAGCCGAGTTGACCGAGCCGTAAGCTTGTTGACCGAGCCCCTTGACCGAGCCGTCCAAGCGAGTTGACTGAGCTGTCAAAATCATTGGCCGTTGACCAGGTTAGGGTTGACTTTGACAGTTGACCAAAAAATTGAAAATTTTGACCAGGTCCCTCCCAAGGTTTTTCGGCGTTTCGGATTCATCCGTGCAATCGAATTTTGTAAATTCTCATTATATTGAGAGATATGGCAAATGGTATGGCACCATTCCAAGTTCCGATACTCAACAACAACAACTATGACAATTGGAGTATCAAAATGAAGGCACTTCTTGGATCACAAGATGTGTGGGATATCATAGAGAAAGGCTATAACGAGCCTGCGGATGATGCTGCTTTTGCTGCTCTTACACTAGATCAAAAGACAACTTTGAAGGATTCAAGAAAGAGAGACAAGAAGGCTCTCTATCTTATCTATCAAGCATTAGATGATGATGGCTTTGAAAAGATTTCGAGTGCAAGCTCTAGCAAGGAAGCGTGGGAGAAGCTGCAAACCTCTTACAAAGGATCCGAGCAGGTGAATAAAGTCCGTCTCCAAACATTAAGAGGTGAATTCGAATCCTTACACATGAAAGTATCTGAGTCTATTTCGGATTATTTCTCAAGAGTAGTAGCTATTTCTAATCAATTAAAAAGAAATGGTGAAAAGTTAGAAGATGTGAGGATAATAGAGAAGATACTCCGTTCGTTGGATCCCAAATTTGAGCATATCGTCGTGATGATTGAAGAAACTAAAGATTTGAAAGAAATGACGATCGAGCAACTCTAAAGATCATTGCAAGCATACGAAGAGAAGCATAAGAAGAAGCATGGGTTTACTGAGCAACTCCTCAAGCTACAACTCAAGGATATGCATGAAAGCCAAAGCAATGATAGAAACCAACATGGTCGAGGCAGACGTAGAGGCCGTGGACGATGTGGAAGTCACGGTCGTGGACGAGGCTGGAATTACAATAACAACAATTCCAACAACTATGAGAAAGGAGAAAGCTCAACACGAGGCCATGGAAGAATCAATCCGAACTCAAGGTATGAAAAATATCAAGTTCGATGTTATAATTGTCAGAAGTTTGGGCATTATGCTTCAGAATGTAGAGCTCCCAACAACAAAATTAAGGAGAAGGCCAACTATATAGAGGAGAAGACAGATGGCAAAGAAACTCTTCTTCTAGCACGAAAGGAAACTGATGGTGGCCAAGCAAATTCCTGGTATCTTGACAGTGGTGCAAGCAATCACATGTGTGGAAGGAAAGACATGTTCGTGGAGCTAGACGAGTCAGTAAGCGGAAATGTTTCATTTGGAGATGATTCCACAATAACAGTGAAAGGGAGAGGTAACATCCTTATCCGTTTGAAAGATGGGAGACATCAGTTTATTTCCAATGTCTACTATGTGCCCAATATGAAAAGTAACATCTTGAGTTTAGGGCAACTGTTAGAGAAAGGTTATGATATTCATATGAAGGATTATAATCTTTCTATAAAAGATGATAAGAATAACTTCATTGCTAAAGTGCCGATGTCAAAGAATAGAATGTTCTTGATCAACATACAAAACGATGTTGCAAAGTGCCTGAAAGCTTGCTACAAAGATGCATCATGGCTTTGGCATCTTCGATTTGGGCATCTCAATTTTGGAGGTTTAGAGCTGCTATCTAAGAAGGAGATGGTGAAGGGACTACCTCGCATCAACCATCCTGACCAGCTTTGTGAAGGGTGTCTAGTCGGGAAACAATTCAGGAAAAGCTTTCCAAATGAGTCAAAGACAAGAGCCAAGAAACCACTCGAGCTCATCCATACCGATGCGTGTGGACCGATCAAGCCAAGCTCTCTCGGTAACAGTAACTATTTTCTTCTCTTCATTGATGATATTTCAAGAAAAACCTGGGTATATTTCTTGACACAGAAGTCAGAAGTTTTCGAAGTCTTCAAGAAGTTCAAAGCAGCAGTGGAGAGAGAAAGCGGTAGAAAGATCAAAGCCATGAGATCCGACCGAGGTGGAGAATTTACTTCTAGGGAGTTTCAAGAGTTCTGTGAAGCAAATGGTATTCGTCGACCAATGACAGTTCCTAGATCCTCTCAACAAAATAGGGTGGCAGAAAGAAAGAACAGAACAATCCTCGACATGGCACGAAGCATGCTCAAAAGCAAGAAACTACCCAAGGAATTTTGGGCGGAAGCAGTAGCGTGTGTAGTCTACTTGTCAAACCGATCTCCAACAAGAAGTGTATGGGGAAAGACACCGCAAGAGGCATAGAGTGGAAGAAAGCCTGGCATTTCCCACCTGAGAATCTTTGGAAGTATAGCCCATGTTCATGTACCGGACGAAAGAAGAACGAAGCTTGATGATAAAAGTGAGAGTTTTATCTTCATCAGCTATGATGCTAATTCGAAGGGCTACAAGTTGTACAATCCAGACAATAAGAAGATTGTGATTAGTCGAGATGTGGTCTTCAACGAAGAAGAAGAATGGGATTTTAACTCTCATGCAGTTGACTTCAATTTCTTTCCTCAGTTTGAAGAAGATGAGCAGACAACGAGGGAGCAACTGGGACCTCAACAAGAGCTTGAAACTCTACCCACTTCACCAACATCAACCACTCAAGGAGACTCATCACCTTCGTCATCGTCAAATGGGAGTCAAAGTGAAAGAGTTGTGCAACGTACAAGAAGCCTTAGAGATCTCTATGAGAAGTGGAGAGATGCGATGGACGAAGAAATTAAGGCCATCGAGAAGAATGACACATTGGAACTCACCTCACTTCCCAAAGGACATAAGGCAATAGGTGTCAAATGGGTGTACAAAACAAAGCAAAATGCCAAAGGAGAGATTGAAAGGCACAAGGCGAGGCTAGTTGCTAAAGGCTATAATCAAAAGGCTGGAATTGACTATGATGAGGTATTTGCTCCTGTTGCTCGATTGGAGACTATTAGACTAATCATTTCTTTGGCAGCTCAAAACAAGTGGAAGATACAGCAAATGGATGTAAAGTCTGCCTTCCTAAATGGAGTTCTTGAAGAAGAAGTCTGCATTCAGCAACCATCAGGCTACGAAGTCAAAGGCCACGAAGACAAGCACCAAGGTGTTGAAGTTGAAGAAGGCTCTTTACGGGCTAAAACAAGCACCAAGGGCATGGAATAGCCGAATCGACAAGTACTTCCAAGAGAATGGCTTCAACAAATGTCCTTACGAGCACGCTCTATATATCAAGATCAAAGATGAAGATATTTTGATCGTGTACCTCTACGTGGACGATTTGATCTTTACTGGAAGCAACCCAAGCATGTTCAATGAATTCAAGGAAGTGATGACGAAAGAATTGGAGATGACAGACATAGGGCTCATGGCGTACTACCTTGGCATTGAAGTTAAGCAACAAAAGGATGGAATTTTCATTTCACAAGAAAGCTATGCAAAGGAGATCCTGAAGAAGTTCAAGATGGAGAATTGTAAGTCGATAAGCATACCGACGGAATATGGAATCAAGATGTCCAAACATGAAGAAGGCGAAAGTGTAGATCCAACATTCTTCAAAAGTTTGGTAGGAAGTCTACGCTATCTAACTTACACGAGGCCCGATATTCTTCACGCAGTTGGATTGGTCAGTCGCTACATGGAATCTCCAACAACCACCCATTTTAAAGCCGCAAAGAGAATTCTTCGCTATCTGAAAGGTACAATTGACTTTGGCTTGTTCTATTCAGTTTCTAATGATTACAAGCTTGTTGGATATAGCGATAGTGATTGGGGTGGAGACATAGATAATCGAAGGAGCACTACTGGATTCGTATTTTTCATGGGAGATACTGCTTTCACATGGATGTCAAAGAAACAACCGATTGTCACATTGTCCACTTGTGAAGCGGAATATGTTGCTGCTACCTCATGCGTTTGTCATGCAATTTGGCTTAGAAATCTATTGAAGGAGATAGGCTTGATACAAGAAGAGCCTACCAAGGTTTGTGTCGACAACAAGTCAGCCATTGCCTTAGCCAAGAATCCGGTATTCCATGATCGAAGCAAACACATCGATATTCGCTATCACTATATAAGGGAGTGTGTTGCAAGAAAGGATGTGCAAGTTGAATATGTGAAGTCACAAGATCAAGTTGCCGATATTTTTACCAAACCACTGACAAGCGAAGACTTCATAAGATTAAGGAACTTACTAGGGGTCACAAGATCAAGTTTAAGGGGGGGTGTTGGATCATAAACTTGATCCATTATGGGAGCCTAAACCCAAAATCAATCAAATTGGAGTCCAAGTCCATAATTAAGGTCCAAAACTACTAACCTTCTACCTAGAATCTTCTAGGGTGTGGTAATTAAGCATGTGAATAATTTAGAAGGATGGAGAAGAATGAAGAAGAATAAGGTGTATGGTTATTGTAATTTTGGATTAGTTTATTTGTGTGGTGTAGGATTGTTCTTAAGTAGTATAAATACCCCTCCCCATTTTAGTTTAGGCATCAAGAAAAATTAAGAGCTTCTAAGTGAGTGAAGAAGCAAATTCTAATAAAGAGTGAGTTGTAGTATCTTATTTTTGAGTGAGAGTGCTCTTGTAATATTTGTTTGAGTTTGAATAAAAGTTGTTTGTGTGAGTGTTTCATTTCCAACACAAATATCTCTAATTGGCAAGAAATAGGGAAAATTATGGGTTTGTAAGGAGTTAATCATATTTTCATAGGTATGAAGTCTTTTAGATCCAACAATAAAACTATGAGAACTTAAGTTCAAAATAAATAATATCATATTAATAAAAAGATATGTGTAATTCGTTGGACTCTTGACAATAAAAAGTGGCACGATAAAAAATTAACAAGGCATTAGAACACGAGCGTTGAGATCAAGAAGAGACAAAGTCAAGAGGTTGTCCTTATATATTAAGAGACAAGGTTAAGATGTTGTCCTCATATGTTAAGGCACACGAAAAATGTCAAACTTGTAAGAGTTTGCCATACTGGCTAATCAGCGTGGAAAGGCAAACACTATAGTGGAAAATATCCTTCTCATAAAAATACTTCCTCAAAAGGCATTCCTGCTCAGTGTCCCGGACTGTTTTCGAATCGTGCGGCCTTAGACGCGTTGCGTGCTAAGCAACCGAGAAAACTACACAAAGAGAAGAAAAACAAGCAAACCAAGTGTTTACACGAATGCTCTCTACATTGCTGAAGAGAAAACAAAGCTATGAGATGAATTATACAAGTGAGGGTCTCCCCTTTATATACTAGCAGCCCTATACAATCAACGGTTGAGATCTAAATGATCTAACGGTGTATATACAAGATGGAATAATATTCTCTAGAATATTCCTAGATGCCATCACATATTCCTTGGAATATTCATTTCCTAATTAAGGTTAACAACCCTAATAAGTCGCGGGCTTGGCCCGGTTCTTCACTCATGTTAGTGGGTCTTCTAGAAGCTCCGATCTGTGATTCATTCCAGTAGCCCATATAACCTCTAGGAGGCTTTATCGCGCACTAAGTGTTCGAGGAAATGCTTGAGAACACTTAGGGCGTGACATTCTCCCCCGCCAAATTCACGTGACGCCCTCGTCGCGTCTTCACTGGAAACTGCACACCTCGTTCATCAATCTGCCGCTGTGCACTCTTGTATTTCTAGTGTGCCTCAATATCGGGTACCGCTCTCCACTTGACAACGTTCTCATGCCTTGGAGGTGAATTCTTCTTCTGCACTGTCAGTCCATTGCAAATGAGTTTTGCCCCATTGTCGTTCCATGTGAAAATCCCTAAAGGTCCCTGTTTCTGCTCCATGTCTTCCATACCCTCTCGGTATAGCTCCAAACAGCTTTCAAAAGGCAACGGATGCAGCTGCTGTCTTGAAGGTATCCCCACCTTATGCGAGACGTTGCCAACCCTCTTGACAACAGATGGCCCCTTGTCCCTGCGATCAAGGCCCTTGTGAAGTGGGCGTGCTGTCTTGTATTGTGGTGGAAGTATTGTCTCCATCACCAAGTCCCCCGCACGATGCTTGACACGCCGCTGCTATCCCTAACCCACTTCTTGTGTTGAAAATGCACATCATATGACGCCTCGAGTTGCTAAGCGATACCCACACTCGCCAGCTCCTTAAGCTGCCCCTGCAACTCATCTAATCCTGGTTGAGGCATCTACACTATAGTTGGAAGCATCAACCCTAGCTCCAACTGTTTTCCATGCTCGATATCACTTTGATGTGGCTGCACCTGTGGTATGTCAGTTGGCACGACCCCCTTGTGTTCCTCGAGCACTTTCGCAACCCCCGTTGGTAGCTTACCCTCGCCCCTTGTTGCCTTATCATCCATCCCTCTCACTGTGGTTGGATGTCCTTCTCCTTTGCGCCCAATAACTCACATTAGTTGAATAGCGGAAAAGATTTTAATGTTGGCTTTCGGTTGAGATTGCCCACCCTTGGGCTTGTCTACCGTCGGTATCATGTAAGGCCCTCCTTGCATGATGCACACATAGTCGTGTCGAGAAAGCGGTACCACGTCGAGAACTCCATACCTAACACCACATCGAAATCATCAAGAGGTGCTATAGAGAAATTTACCTCGCTGCACCATTTATTCAACTGGATATCGACTCCTCGAACAACCCCATCCAGTGGCTTGGCCGCAGCATTCACTGATTTGAGGAACTCCTCCTCTTTCTCTACATAAAGTTCCAAACGCTTCGCTTCCGCACGCTTGATGAAATTGTGCGTCGCTCCCGTATCTATCAACACTTGAGTCTTTATGCAGTTGATGTAGGCTTCAACATACATGAGCGCCTTTTTCATTGGCGCGCTGGCACCTCGTTTGGCTTTCATTGTGTTGAGCAGTTGCAAACACCCCATTTAATCCTGCTCGCAAGCCTCATATGCTATAACCATGGCGTTGATAGCCTTCTTCTTCGGGCAGTCCTTGACCCAGTGATCCCCATCACAAAGGAAGCAGCTTGTCTTCGGTCCATTCCCTCTATAGCTGTTGCGCTTCTGCTTTTTCCATTTGGGCAGCTTACTTTTATCCTCCTCATCTTCCGGAGGTTGAAACTCTTTAGCTCCCCTACCTTTGCTGTGATTGGGTCTCAAATGCTTGGACTTTTTCGAGTCACCCTTGCTATAATTTATGAGCGTTTCTGCCAATGTTAGAGCGTCGGATATTCTGGAGCATTAACAAGGAGTACTCCTCTACATATTCGCTGATGGACTTGGTTTGCTTCAATTTTTTTAACCGCTTTCGAGCGTCGTGCACCACATTCTCTGGATAGAACTGGCGCTTCAGCTCCCGTTGCAATTCTGCCCAGTTGTTGATTGTGCAGGTACCTTTACGTATCTCCTCATTTTTCCTGCGCCACCATAGAATTTCATGGTCGGAAAGATATAAGGTCGCGGTATTTACCTTGCCTTCATCCCTCATGCCCATGGCATCGAAGTATCTTTCCATTTGCCAAAAGTAGTTATCCAACTCCTTGACGTTCCGTTTGCCGCTGAACTCCTTCGGTTTAAGAGCCTAAACTCTTGGCGCCCCTTGAGCAGTAACAGACCTATTCGCCACTGTTCACTTGCACAACACTACGTCCTCTTTGACAGCGTCAAACCCTCTACGCAGCTCTTCCACTTGGGCTTGAACTTTGTCAAAGGTGGCGTATACCTTCTCCTGGAAAGCCTTGATCCAGTCATGCTGCAGATCAGCGTAACGCTAGATGGATGTGTCGATGAGGGGGTACAGCTCATCCCCTTGAGTGTCGAGTCCTGCCTCGATCTTCTCTACTTGCTGCTCTAACTCCCCAAGACGATCCATCGCCTTTCCCACAGCGCCACCGAGCATTTTCACCATGGTCCCAAACTCATGGCCTGGACGATAAACTTGTCGCAAGGTACACTGCTGTGCCTCTTAGCTTTGGGATTTCGACCCCTCTCTTCAGTTAACTCTAATGGTATGGTGTCTTTCTCCATCTTTGAACCTGCTCTGATACCAACTGTCCCATACTGTTTTCGAACCGTGCGGCCTTAGAGGCGTTGCATGCTAAGCAGCTGAGAAAACTACACAATGAGAAGAAAAACAAGCACACCAAGTGTTTGCACGAATGCTCTCTATATTGCTGAAGAGAAAACAAAGCTATGAGATGAATTATACAAGTGAGGGTCTTCCATTTATATACTAGCAGCCCTATACAATCAACGGCTGAGATCTAAATGATCTAACGGTGTATATACAAGATGGAATAATATTCTCTAGAATATTCCTAGATGCCATCACATATTCCTTGGAATATTCATTTCCTAATTAAGGTTAACAATCCTAATAAGTTGTGGGCTTGGCCCGGTTCTTCACTCATATCAGCGGGTCTTCTAGAAGCTTTGGCCTGCGATCCATCTCAGCAGCCTATATAGCCTCTAGGAGGCTTTGTCGCACATAAAGTATTCGAGGAAATACTTGAGAACACTTGGAGCGTGACACCAGACACATGCATCAAACTGAGAGAAGTGCGAAAGTTGAATCATCCAAAATAAGAATAGTGTAGAAAAGCCTAAGTCTTCTCCATTCTCTAGTAACAATAATCGGGTTGGAGTCAAAGTTGGCCCTCTTGATCTTGAAAACCCTTATCAGTTTTCACCTAGGTTTAAGGGTCGAAAAGTAATTAATTTTAGAATAAGTAAGATTGTAGCAGAAGAAGACATCATACAAGTAAATAAAATATGAGGGAGGCATCATATGGTTCATCAAAAAAATTTCTTGAACCATATGAAAGACATTTAAATGGATTTACAATTGGGAAAAAAAACTTATAATAACTAAGAACTCAATAATTATAGGGGGATGAAGAAGCAAAGCACTCGAGATGGCTTTTCAACAAGAAGATTTCCCTTCTTTGCATCGTCCAAGGGTTCTTCCTATCACCAATACCAGGGAAAGGCCTAATATCCATGTCATTTAGAATCCTATATGCTGCTTTCAACTCATTAATGGTTAAGTTATCTAGACTTTTAACCATATTTGATTTTCTCAATTTCTGAAAGAAAAAAGGTTAGTACTTTTTGAAGGCAGAAAATAAAAGCCAAGAGGGTAAGAAAAGTCTGATTTGTTACTCTCCATTGGATTATGTTACAAAAGTTACAAATAATAAAATTTATTATACGAGTAACATTCTTTATCCCTAAAAATAATAAGTCCTAAAAAGTAAATGATATAAAATTTTCTAATTAAACTTATGTTTCAAATAAGAAAATATTTCGATTAAAATAAGTATATAAAATAAGATTCAACTGAGAAATCTTAAAATGTAAAACCCCTACTTTTTTCCTACATCACTAATATCCTATTTGAGTTAAGCTAAAATGCAAGTATGTAAAACCCATCCGAAATAATGATTAGTGCATTGGGCTAAAAATTTGACAATTTGTTTTGCTTTTGTTCACCATCAGAAGAGCTTGTGTTCATTCATTTTCTTCGTTTGCATTCCAGGAACTCCGATCAGGAAAGAAATTGTCCAATTGACACCAAACATGCCTGCAATGAATAGTGCAGACTTCTATTGGGCCCGGATTGGTGACTTAACCACCCAGATAAAGTCCTTTAAACTTGGGCTTAACCACATAAAAGCTATGAAAATGGCAGACTACCTGGTGTGTAACTCCACATATGACCTTGAGCCAGCTTCATTCAACATGGTTCCTGAACTTCAACCAATAGGCCCACTTTTGGCAAGCAACCGGCTGGGAAATTCAGCAGGATACTTTTGGCCAGAAGATTCAACCTGTTTGAAATGGCTTGACCAACAACAACCAAATTCGGTCATTTATGTTGCATTTGGCAGTGTAACAGTTTTTGACAAGATTCAATTCCAAGAATTAGCATTAGGACTTGAACTCTGCAAGAGGCCGTTCTTATGGGTTGTGAGGCCAGACATTACCAATGATGCAAATGACGTATACCCAGAAGGATTTTGGAAGAGAGTGCCCACTTCTGGTCAGCTGGTGAGCTGGGCACCGCAGCAAAAGGTTCTTAGTCACCCTTCAATTGCCTGTTTCTTGAGCCACTGTGGCTGGAACTCAACCATAGAAGGTGTCAGCAACGGGGTTCCTTTCCTCTGCTGGCCATACTTTGCTGATCAATGGCTGAATGAGAGCTACATCTGTGATGTTTGGGAGGTGGGATTGAAGTTTAGCAGAAACGAAAGTGGGATCATCCCAAAAGAAGAAATTAAGAGTAAGGTAGATCAAGTACTTGGGGATGAAAATTTTAAAGCAAGGGCTTTGGAACTCAAGGAAAAGACCATAAATAGCGTCAGAGAAGGCGGTTCCTCCTATAAGACATTTCAGAATTTTACCGAATGGTTGAAGGCATGAGCACGTACCCATTCCCCCTCCATCTATAAAATTGTTGATGTCTTGCTATCTTCCTTTAAGGCACCATCTTTGAATAAAGACTTGAGTGGCTGTATAAAGCTACCTCCAGAATTTCGGGTTTGCTGTTGGTTGTGTAATCGAGATTCAAATTTTATGATATTAGTGAAATATTTTGATTTATAATTTTAATTTATTAGACGAAGGATTAATATTAATATTTTAAAGATTTTTTTTTTATTTTTAATGAGTCATAATTTTTTATTTTGACACTAAAAAATAACTTCATTTTCATAGGTCTATATTAATTATAATATTTTATAATTATATAAATTATTATAACTTAGGCCATTAAGATTTTTTTAATAAATATATTGTTGGAGATTTTGGTGATTAAATAATTTTGATTTGATAAAAAGTGAGATAAATATTAAAGAGAATAGTTATAAGAAGTTTAGGGACACGAGGAGAGAAGCGAAACTTAACTCAAAGATTAGAAGGAAGCGAAGAAAACAGGCGGAAGAGGTACCAAGGTTAAGCGCCGCGGCGCTGGGAGCGACAAAAGTCAGCGCTACGACGCCAGGAGCTTAGTGCCACGGGCCAAAGCCGAAATTTTTTTATTTTTGATCCGAATTTTGAATTTTTGATAGTTTAAAACTTTCAAAACAAGTGAATTCTTACTTCAACAAGTAATAGGGTTAGTATGCTCGAAATAACTCATATATAAACACTTGTAAAGCCTTTAGTTGAGATTAAGTATTAAAAAAGACTTTAAGAAAAGAGAAGAATTGGGTAGACGTTAAGTGCTTGTGTGTGATAAGATAGAATTGTCGTTTGGGTATTCATTGTTCATGGTAGGGCAATGATACACTAAACATTAGGTCATTTTTAGAGTTCATTATTGAGTTTTCTTTATAAAATATCTAAAAAGTTAATAAGAGAAATTAGAATTCTTGAATCTACCATAAATATAGGCAATTGAACGAATTATATAAAATTGTATTGTAATTTTTTATTTTTTATTTTAAATTTTTAATATTTTATTTGATATATAAATTATTCTGTTGCGCTATATAAAAACATTAAAATTTTTGGTTAAATTTTAAATTTTTTACTTTTAACTTAATTTAAAAATTGAGAAGGGCAATTCCTTCCTCGTCATATATTTATAATTTATAATAGCTGCAATATTATTTGGAGAAAATTCACTTAAGAGTGACTTCTTTACGGCAGGCACCTTTCAACATAACTGGTTTGGAATAAAATTGACTTTTTACACAAATATTTCCCTTGGGAATATTTATTAACAATGTCTGTATACGTACTTCGAAGAATGCCACTAAGGACGAAGGCAACTTTGAAGTTTCAGTAACGTCCCTAATGCTTTGACAATTATAAATAATATTTTTGAACATTAGATTCTGTTGAATAATCCATGGCTTACTTTATAAGCAATATCATTTACTAAAATGGCAATAAAATGATTCTATTTAACTGATTAAAAATATCAAAATCAAATCAAATTAATTATTCAGTATTAAAATAAAAATATTTTTTATAATTAATAAACCATTCAATATCATATAACATATTTTTAATTTTGAATAGTAGGGGAAAATAAAAACGAAAAAAATAATAAAATTATAAACTTGTATTAGTGGATTCAATTTCATATAGAGCAATGTTGTTCCGTGCAAAATTTCATATTTCATATAGAGCAATGACAAAAATATATATTATGAATAATGCTATATTTTTTAAGTTATATCATAAAATTTGATCTCAATTTTGCTAAAAGACATGGGGCAAATACTCAACGAAGGGAAATTATTAGCTCAGTATTTTGCTATGCAATGTATTTTGCCAAGCACGCGAGACTAATGGACCATGTCAATGGGCCGGCATGAAATTTTGTTATTTTAAAAAATTAAAAATAATAATAATGCTACTTGCAGTCTATTTTAAAAAAAAAAAAATTAGGCCCGTTGTTCTACAGTTAAGTTTTAGGTTTTTAAAATGGGACCGTGGGGTGTTAGTTTAACCCACAATTCTTTTTCAAATTTTTCTCCACTCTTTAAAATTATTTCAATTTTCAACTTTCACTCAAATTTTTTATATTATATAGATATCTTTAATTTTTAATATTCATTCATCTAATTCTAAAATTTTAAGATAATCATTTATTATCAACAAATTATCAAATTTCAATATTCCTAATATTGAGAGTAACGCAAATAAAGAAAATATATCAATACAATCACAAATAGATTTTACAATTTTATAGTAACCAATTTATTTCCACAAACAAAAATAGTAGAAGCCTTATAAAATAAAAAAGTGTAAATATAAGATGTTTAAAAATATTTCATGATAGAGACTCGTGTAATTTCTGAAAAATTAAAAAAAAAAAACTATTTGTAAATTTTGTGTTAAAACTTTAGATGACAAAATTTCAAGTAGCATCAGATATTTGCATCAACATGTCAAAACATATATGTAAGTATATGGTCTAAAAGATCCAACTTAAACTGGAATTGCCCAAAATTCCCCTAGAAGAAATATTTCTAAATTCAAATATAATTAATAGCATATAGATTGACTAGATATGTTGCAGTTAGTAAATAAAGAAATATTTCTAAATTCAAATATAATTAATAGCATATAGATTGACTAGATATGTTGCAGTTAATAAATAATCTCTCTCATTCGCAAAAAATGAAAGGTATAAAAAATTGATGAAAAAGTATGTTCAATCCAACTTTTCTCGTGTTCTTAGAAATACAATTAAAAAATAATATTTTTAATATATATCATCAAATTAAATAAAATTTAATTAACGAAATCTCACTATTTAAAGGAGTATTTGTTGTTACTTTTGATTGTTAGACGAGTGCCAATAATTTGAGGTATATTTGTGTTACTTTGTATTATATTGATAAAGATTGGTTTTTGTAACAAGAATCATTATTTTTTGTGAATTGGAACACCTACACACAACTAATATTATTTTTAATTCTTTAATTAATACTTTTAGGGAATTTTAAATTGTTAAAAAAACTTATTAATTTTATTTTTGATGATGTAAGTACAAATACTAGTGCTATAAAATTATTTTTCCAACAGTTAAGACTTGCCCGTGGTTCAAGTTCCTTTTTATTTGAAGTGTTTTTGTTATATTCTTAATTTAATTGTTCAAGATAGTTTGAATATAATTAATTCTCATATTAAAAAAATTAAAGAAGTAATAAAATTTATTGCTTCATTATCTTTTAGATGATAAGAATTTAAAGTCGTGTTGAATAATTGTGGAATTAATAGTTGAATGTTCAAATTTGACATGAAAATCAGTTGGAATGCTACATATATAATAGTAAAATCTTGTGTGAGTTTTAGTGATTATATTGCATATTATTATAATGATAAAATGAAAGACACTAAACAACTAATGATGATTAGAAAATTGTATTTTTACTATATGTATTTTTTAAAAATATTTACTAATATTACGTTAGCATGTTCACGTGTATATCAGTCTTCATCTTCTATTATTTTGTCTCATATATATAATATGAGTGATGATTTTGTTAACTATAGAGATAATCTAATGTTTTATGATATATATATACACTATTATAGAGACTAAGTTCTAAAAATATTGGAGATAAATTCTTACATAATTTATTTGTGCAATGATAATGGATCCTAAAACTAATTGGTCTGGTGTAAAAATTTTAATTGTAGGGATCTAACAAAATTTAAACTCTAGACTTTCTTATGATTTTAACCAAATTTATGATTTTATCACACAATTATTCTTTTGTAAAAAATAAATTTGAATTGGCTTTATTTATAGGAGATATAAATAAAGAGCCTATTTATGACTAGGCTCCTAAGATTATTTTGTTAAAAAAATAAAAAGAAAAGTTAGTTCTAGTTTCACTATTTTTACTGTTTTTAAATTAAAAATGTAATACCCCAAATTTTTTATTTAATTTGATTGAATTTATTAGTCAAAAGAAATGGAAGAATTTGATTAGTTGAATAAGTATAGTATGGTATAAGTGTTTGCATGGAATTAAAACTCATGCTATTACAACTTTTCCAACATTTGGACCAATAGAATTTTGCCAACATTGTTAAATAGAATTTACTAGAATTAGTTAGATTTTAACTAGATTTTTTATTTAGTTTAATTATAAATAGTATTTAGAATTTTTGGACCAATCAAATGCCACCATTTCTAACCAATGGCATTTTTATAATTTTGAATTTAGTTGGAGGTATTTTTGGAAAGAAAATAAAGGCTATAAAAGGGGGAATAATATTGAAAAATTTAGAAAAAGCAACACATTTGGCTGTCCCCTCCCTTTTGCATTTTCTCTCTATTTTTCTTTTATCCCCCTTTAAATTCAACAATTCTCAATACTTCTATTAGTAAATTAAGCCTCCAAATCCTTAATTAAAGCCTTCTTCATCAAGTTTCAAGGATCAATTTTAAGGTATAAGGTGTTATTCAAGGTGAGTTGATGCTAAAAATTCTATTGAATATGAATTTGGAGTTTCAAGGGTTAATAGATTAAGTAGCCATGTAGAATTAGTGAATTATACTTTTAATTTGGTAAATTAGAAATTTATTCATTATTTGTGTATTTTAGCAAATGAAGGTGAAAGCTTGGCCAAGGATAGCCAAGGGAAGGAGAAGGAGAAGATGTGACAAGTGGAGGAATTAAGCTTATAAGGTTGGCGTACACATTAGTTTGAAACTTAAAATTCTTATCTTAGGAAATTTAGTGTATATTGATGTATTTTATTAATATGATGGATGGATATGTTGAATTATGGCATTAAATTGATAATTATATTGTTTCTAAATATATTAAATACATTTTGAGTATTGGATATTAATTGGTGGTCAAAATTGAAAAGAAAAGAAAAATTGGGCATAAATATGAATTTTAAGAAAATAGGACTTATATAAACAATTCTGAAAAATTCTGGACTAAATTATAAATATTTAAAAATTTTATGTCTTTATGTGTATTAGTATGAAATTAGAACTTATATATGACTTGTTGAAGAAATTGGGGCCTAATGGCAAATTTTGGAACAAATGGGCCTATAAGTGGAAAATTAAAAAATTTTGTGCTGAATTGTTAAATCTGAAAAATCTAAAACTTATTTGGGTATTTTTGAATATTCTGGACCCATATAAAAAATTTTGAAATATTTGGGCTTATGTATAAAAATTTTAAAAATTTTAGACATAAAGGTAAATAGTAAAAAATTTTGGGCCTATTTATAATAATAATAAAAATATTTGTGTCTAAATATGAATAATCAGAAGAATTGAATAAATGTGAATTTGTATAATAATTTGGTTTAATAATAATAAATTTGTGTTAAAATATTATTTTTTAAAAGAAAAATAATATATTATAATAATACTATTGTGACGCCCTAAGTAAACCTGAACATTGGTAGGGAATGATTGGTAGTTGGCATGCCAATAAGGTATTATAATAGTACTGCGCTGTTTGCTTGTTCGATGATACTACTCTGTGTATCCGATCTGTTATCTATTCTGATCTGTTCTGGATCCAGTGGGTAGTCACCGAGCGTCCGATGCCGGATCATTATCTAATATTTGTTAGCCCATTAGCCAATCCATGGTATCGTGTCAGCGTTTATTTTGGGCACCTACTTGAATTAAGTATAAATATGATATTTTTGTATGTATATATATATATTTGATTAATTGAAATGAGAAATCGAAATAATATTTTGGTTTAATGAATTGATTAATTGATAAATTTTGATTTATTATGATATATGGAGAAAAATTGGTATTACTCAAAATTTCATTGTTTATATATATAGTTTATTGCAAAAAGGTAATAAAAATTTTATTATACTGTTTCATCTTTTGTGTACACCTACTAAACTGTTGTGCTTAGCACGTTGGATTTACCATGCGCAGGTAGTAGAGTTGCCATTACTAAAGATTGAAGAGTAAATCTTTCTGCAGCTGCTCAGAGTCGCTCACATCCTCTCTCTCTATATAATTATTTTTGGTAGATATTTTGCTTGTCTATAAACTGTTGTGTATTATATTATGGACATTAAGTGTTTGTGCAAGTATATATATATTTATTCAGAACTGTCTCTTTTAAAACTATGATATATATTTTGATAATATACTGGATGTAAAATAGTTTTGTAAAGGTTTGATACATTTATATTGTGATATGAGTTGTGAATATTTGCTGAAAGACAAATATAAAAGTTGGTTAAGAATGGATATGAAAAATTTGGGAGTGTTTCTTTTGTTACAGGTAGTGTAAAAATCAAATTTTTAGGAGAGACTCTGTCAGTTTTTCCCCATAAATATTTATAAAATATATATATATTTTGAAGTTTAAATAATCATGATCGTTGTTTCTGTTCGATGCTATCGTAGCACCCCATGATCTCGTGTCTCGATGAGAAGCGAGTGAGGAGGGTGTTACATTTTTAGTGGCCAACTCAAGTGGTACAATGACAGATTCGTTAGGCATGATAAGCTCAGAGAGCCAGGTTCGATTCCTTGGGGGTGCAGTTTGGTGTCCGGTCGCGTGCAAACTTGAGTCTACGCTGGGGCCTTCCCCCAGGTGGAACAAAACACGGGCCGTGACAAAAAATGTTTATGAATATTGACTATTCTTCTATGTTGATTACACAACAGTAAAGAGAAGTTGATAATTTATAATGATAAAAATTAAATAAAAGAGTTTACCATGTATTATCCATCATAGCTCAATATTTACTACTTCCTTCAGTATTTACTGTAGCATCGAAATATATTTTTAGTACAGGGGGTAGGATATTAAATAAAAAATAATCAAGGTTGATAATAAATACTTTAGAAGATTTAATGTGTGTAAAAGATTGAAAAGATACAATGAATCAAAAATAAAATTCGCAAGAAGACGTGTTTAATAATTTTCAAAACTTTGAGATTTGATCATTTGAAATAGAAATTTATAATTTATTAGAAAATAATTGAATTTACAAATGATAGATGATTCAATAAGTACAATCTTAATTGGGATATTTTGTAGTTCTAGTGATATAAATTTGACAATTTATTTTTATATTTGTATTTAATAATTATATATTTAAAATAATATCAAATTTTTTTTATTAATAAATTATAATTGTAATTTCAAATATGATTATGTTACTATTTCAATCCACTATAGTTACTTACAAGTAATAATTTTAACTATTATTATAATATTTATAATTATAATTAAAATATTATAAAAAATAATTATAAATATTTAAAAATAATAATTAAAAATTAATTTACAAATCAAGCACTTCATGTCGAGCCCGTGATGAACTATGCCTAGTACGAACCCACGAGCACAGGCTCTTCACAGACTCGTGCTGCTACAACATTATATGCTACAACCTACAGCCCAATACAATATAGTCAGCCGGGCCATACTGCTCAAGCACAACACTGTAATATGTTGTATTACATGTAGTATGAATCCACAACATGGTATGCACCACATGTAGGCAGGCCGGCCCCTTTGCTAACTCTACCTATTCATAGTGTAAAAAAGCCGATGAATATATAAGAAGACCTAAAACATTAATCAAATCAGCCAATTATCTCTTTATAAATTTCAATTCTCTCTTTACCACATTTTTTTAAAAGTCACACCTAGCTGTTATTTGAGAATCGCCATACTAATGGACTCTTTTTTTTTCAAATAAAAAAAACACAACATTGAAAATCAATGTATTTGGAATAAGCATAACAGCCTCTATGCCTAATTTTATTATGATTTATTTCCTTGTCATTCTTATATTTTGTCAAAATTTTAAAAATGACGTCTAGTTCCAAATATAAAACTACAGCTTACTTTTTAATTTTATATTTTTTTTAAAAAAAGTACTCGCTTGAGAGCACCACTGCATTTTTTTTTAAAAAGATGAAATGTTTCATTAACTCAATGACTATAAAGATACAATGACTCGAGAAGATTGGCATGGTATGCACACATACCAAATCAACATTATTACAAACCGAATACTTAGCAAGAAAATGAGTCACCATATTCCAACTATCTCAAAAAAAAGAAGATAAAATATTCCTCATATCTCGAACAAAAGAATACAAAACATTCCTCATATCTCGAAGTAGATGTAACTTAGAAGGTAGGATATCACCCTGAACTCCCGTAAAAGATTGCTTATTATAACCTGAATGACATTAAAGCAATCTAGCTCAATAATGTTCAAAACAAAACCATGAGAAACTGCCACCAATACACCATAATAGAAAGCCAAACTGTCAGCAATAAGTGGAGAGAAAGCCCCTCTTAATGTTTTGGCAAAAATAAAACACAGCACTCCCATAGAATCTCGAACGACCATTCCTAACCCAACAACCTTCATGTCTTGATCAATTATCGTGTCAAAGTTGTCCTTTAAACCCGTTCTTGTAGGAGACTAACCAAAACCATTCTGAACTCCCCTCTTAGTTGCAGCCCCTGTCTATGAAAAGATAGAGCTGCCCGAGTTGACGAAGCATCAACACCTTATGAATTTAGCAAGTTTCCATTGTAGACACGAGCTTAAGAAGGATTTTTCCCTGAGACCACCATAGATTAAGACCGAAATTCATAGAGGAAAAACCCCACCCGATCGACTGCCTGCCTTGCTGTAAGATAAGCCTTCTGAAACATTAAATTTTTTCGCACCATGCAGAAGCATGCCCAATCATCTAGAGATGCTCCCTTAACAGCCTAAAAAATTAATGAATTACAACATTTCTCAGTGGACTGCAAGATTGCTTGACCGAAGACGGTGCTTTCCCAAACAAAGACCAAGAAATTGCATTCAAGGAGTGCATGAAATATGGACTATTCTGCCTCCTGGCCGAATTCACAGAGTCGAGAAACCCCCACCCCACAATGAGCAAGATTCAGTTTAGTGGGCAGGATGTTATAGATGACATGCCAAACAAAATGTTAACTTTCAGCAGGATATGAACCTGCCACAGATTTCTCCGTCAGTGGCAAAGACATATTTCTCGACTATTTCAAATATCACCACCACCATAACCAAGTCCCAATTTATAGGTAGACTTAACCGAGAATACTCCGAAAGTCGTAAAATGCCACATTATTTTGTTCCCCACACCACCCACCCCAAAAAAAAAAAAATTCTCCTACAAGAATAGAAATAATCATGTTCCGCATCCCACAGTAGAGTCTGAAGAGGAGTTAAGTTCCAACCACCTCCTGGAAGAATAGCATCGGAAACCCTATAGTTATATCTGCCCCAACCTGGCGTAATAGGCATATAAGATGAAAGGCGTGGCAGCCAAAGATCTGTAAATAAAGCAATGGATTGCCCATTACCTACGCGCCATCAGACACCTAGCTGAAGCAAATCCCTTCCCCATAATAAACTACGTCATAAATAAGATTCTCCACAACCCACGAAAGCATGAAAAATGCTTGAGAGGGAAAATACTTAGCCTCAAGGATTTTCGCTACCAAGGAACTACCGTTTGTCAAAATGCGCCAGCATTGCTTCGCCAACAAAGCTTTATTGAACAAAGCAAAGTTTTTGAAACCTAATCTTCCATCCTGTTTGGGTAGGCAAATAAACTCCCAACGAACCCAGTTGATTTTCGCTACATCCCCATTTTGCCCCCACCAACACCTCCTAAACGTATTAATCAACTTCTTAATAACCAACCCTAGTAACCGAAAGATAGACATGGCATATGTAGGGATAGCCGGAGTCCCTCCGATTGACAAGAAATTAGACTTCCAAAACTGGATGCGACTCCACACTGTCTATTAAATGATGGAAAATTAAACTTATATTTTTTTTTCAACAAGAGACAGAAGGCCTAAGTGCTCGTGCGCCTCAGCCCGTGACAAACCCAATGTTCCCAAGGCCTAAGTGCTCGTGCGCCTCAACCCGTGACAAACCCAATGTTCCCAGAATATCCAAATGGACCGTCGCATCAGTATTAAGGCTGAATATTATCGAAGATTTCTGCAATTTAATTTGCTGGCCGAAACTTCTTCATAAGCTTAAAAGACATTTTGAAGAGAAGAACAGTTTGAAAGAGTGGCTCGACAGAATATTAGACTATCATCTTAAAAAAAATGATTAACCCTTGGACCATTACGTGAGCATGCAAAGCAACTCATGTCCTCACAAATTTCTAGTTTGTTAAGCAAAAAGGAGAAACCCTCAACACAAATAAAAAATTAAAAGGATGATAAGGGGCACCCTTGTCTCAGAGAAGGTATAACCAACCCCATAGCCAGTCATTGATAAAAAATAAGAATTGGACAATAAAAATACACCTATAAATGAGGCTAACCCACTGATCCAGGAACCGAAGCCGCCAGAGCATGTAAAGAAGAAAATCCCATTCCACCTTATGATAGGCTCTATTCATATTCAGTTTAAGAGCCATAAAACCCCTCTTATTTGAGTATCTCTGATGAAGAGAATGCATTAGTTCAAACCCAACAATAATATTGTCTAAGATTAATCAATTGGGCATAAAAGTACTTTGTGTCCTAAAAATGACTTCAAATAACACCTGCTTAAATCGATCGGTCATAACTTCTTTCACAATCTTGTACACTACATTACAAAGACTAATGGGCTGAAAATCCTTCACAGATATAGATGATAGTGATAGTCATAGATTAATTAAAATTGACATCATCATACTTCAAATTTTGTGAATTACTCAATAATGGGACTATTTTCATCAAAAGAGTAATAGAAGAAAACCAAGAAGAAGATGAAAGTGGCAACCATCGTAACGTGTGTCAAACAGTGACGTGTTATGATGCATCGCCCTCACCATTCTAATGACTTACCATAGATATTTCTACCAGTGGTGACAATAATACTATAAGGCAAAGGCAAAAACCACTCTAACCTTGTAACAAAATATAAGAAAAATGAGAAAATTATAGTAGAAGAAAATTAGGTAGAAGCTGTTTTCTTCTTCTTCCTTTCTTTTCCCTTCATCTAAATACATTAATATTGAATGTTGTTTGTTCAAAAAGAAAATTGATATCGTGATTCACAAGCCTAGTGTGGCTTCCAAAAAGTGGTAAAGAGGGAATTGAAATTTATGAAGAGATAAGTGCCTGATTTGATGATGTTTGGTCTTCTTATATTCCACACTACGACAACGTTTTTTATTAAACAAAGAAAAAAGAAATAAAGAGTTGTGTAAAGAAAATTTGCATAAATTGGTTGGTTGTTTTCTTTTACGATTTTTTTTCATTTTTTTAATTCATAATCTTCGCTTCTTTTATGTTTTAAGAGAGAGTTAATAATTACATCCATAATTTAGTGTACTTTTATTTTTATTTTAATAAATTGGTGTAAAGAAGAGGCAGCATCTGTCTATAAAAAAAGAACCCAATAAATCTAGGTTCAAAGCAAAAAAAAAAGTTGTGCAACGAAATGGCTTTTGGAGAGAGATTCGAATTCTTTTCTAAATTAAATTTTTACTTAATTTTTTATTAATGTTGGGGTAACGATTGGTGACACGCACCCCAACTTAAGATAGCCTAGTCTAGCACTCAAGTCTAGACCTCATGAGCAGTCTAATCCATAATGAGTTACTTCAATAGAATTGAGTTCGAGCTTGAACACTTAAACTTCTATAACTCAGTCCATAAAGCCCATTTAGTGATATTTGTGTCAAGACATGTATCACCACTTAGTAGCAATGTCAGAGGATACATCATGAGAACTTGAACACTTGCCACATCAACAAGGGCCCATTAACAAGCGTACATGTCAACACAACTCAAATTTTATCATGTCACTAGTGAAACACACTAAAGGAGCACCAAAACACCATATTATCAAGTTATCTGACTTAAAGATAAGGTGTGATAAGAAAATTTTCAAGGAGCCAATGAGCAAGTGTCATGTCAACCACCACTAGAACTTTGTCTCCTATTGACAATGTTGAGACTACTAACATAATAAACAGAAAGTGGTTATGGTAGTTAAGCAGCTCAACATAAGACTTGCTAGACTCAAGGAGATAGAGTCAGACAACCACTTAGTATTCTTAAGTTTCACCAATTAATACTGACTACTCTAGAAAAGCAACCAATGAGGACACACATAATACTCCAAATATTAAAAGAGCTCTAATTACCTTTTTGCCTTCACTGAATAAGTTTTTCAAAATACTCCTCATAATAGGGACAATTCTCTAATAATGTTCCACCACATATTACCCTTAAGGGGTAATCTTATGCCAGCCCCCTCCACCTCTAAGGTCACCTCTATTATAAAAGTCTCACTTTCTCTAAAAGAAAGAAAGAAGTTCAAGTTCAAATTCACAAGTTCCAAAAAGGTTGAGAAGTTCACAACACAAGACATGATGGATGAGAAGCTCCACTTTTCTATATTGACTCATTCTCCTCTTTTTCTCTTCATTTTCAAACTAGGATTTGCCCTACAAGTCTACTTGGCAACCTCCAATCATTCATCCATACTAAGTAAACATCCACCAATAAACTAGAAATGACATCCACAAGTCCAAAGAGGAGAAGAACATAAAAGATCCTAACTCATGAGTGACATTACTCTCATTATAACTTAAATCTTGTAATATCTTCTTCATATAGTGAATTTTTATGATGAGCTCTACTATAGATGTAGGCCTTTGGGCTTAATAACGTAAAAACGTGTATTGATTATTTACATTATAATTTATTATTAGTTATAGTCGTATTGAGTTATGAGCTCAATCTAAATGAACCTCCCTGAGTCTTATTTATTATAATTGCCTCCCAACAACTACTTAACTCTCATTCTATTTTAGACCATCTTATATACACTGAGTCCTCCTTAATCTCTTATAAATGTTTTAGGTTATTCACTATTCAGTAGTTCTCTTTAACTTAAACACGACCTCAATAACCCATTTTCAACTTAATTTCGACCTTAGTAGCTCTAATCTCTTATAAATGTTTTAAGTGTTAAACCAGTGTTAAAAATTTAAGGTTGCTATTCTAGCAACTTAAGCCCACCCTGTTGAGTCATAGAATTGTCAACAGGCTTATTTCAAGCAGTACTCCAGCTTAAATATATACCAAAGTTGCGAGGTGATTATTCTCAAATTTGTATTAATGTGATTAATATTTATTTTGTTCATTATTGTAATATAACAAAGTTTATTGTATTCATTACTTTAGGAAATTAGATTTCTAGCTTCTGCTGCGTATATGTTTGTGTATGAGTTGCATGTATTATAAATATACGTTAATTTTATATGATGAACACAAATCACATACACACACATAATAAGGTATTGAACTATAACAAAGCACCCAACAGTCATATATTTGTTTATTGTAGATATGAAATATTCATTTGTTAGACTACTAGCATAAATTAGTAAATTGAAGGCATAATTGCATACTACCTATTAAAATCGTATGTTTAAATAATGTTGATGAGTTTACAACTCAAAATATTTAATAACTATTATCATTAGTGGGAATCGATGTAGAACATTTTATGCCACATGTTCACACAAAAATGGATTAGTAAAATTCTTAATAATTATATCACACCACAATACACTAAAATCTAACCTCAACATCTCTTGGGAATTTATGGTGATTTTAATGCATTATATATTACAAGATATCTTGAACCCCTAATTGGTGATTTGTTTACTACACAATTTATAGATTTTGATTTTAATGAGATAATATTCCTATCAATTAGAAAAAGAAAATTGCCTCATGAATCAAGGCATGAACTTTATTAAAAAATGACCACTGTATCTTATTTCAATCCACACACAAATCAATGTAAAAATGAGGTATGGAGGATTGATCATCTTCAATGAATTGCAAATAAATTACTAGGTATATTTATATATAAATTAAAAGTTACCAAATCACATATACTAGCTACTAATATATAAGCCCGAGTGACTATTCCTGTAGAATAGTCTAATCAATAGGTAGCTAATGAATCATTTATTGCACACCAAAAGTGTGGCAAACCCCTTGGTTTAAATGATATTATTCTGCGAAAGAAGGAAAAAATCAAGATCCTGTTGAAAATTACACTTGAGTCAATAACTTCACATTCTCTAAATCACTAACATTAGAAATGTTAAAAGTCCCAAAAGAGACATTAGCTTCAAAAGAGGTACAAGAATTTGAAAATGAAGAAAATATTACAAATTATGCTTACACGAGAAATGTAGAAACATGATGAAATAATTATTGATGATGTAGTTTCACTTGCAATAGCTACTAAAATTAAGAATGATAATTTTGATCCACAAACTGTTGATGAATGCTGAGAAAAACATAATTGACTCTAATGAAATGAAACAATTCAAGTATAATTGACTTCTCTAACCAATCGTGAAGTATTTGGACCTATAGTCTAGACACTTGAAGATGTCAAACCTGTAATATGTAAATGGGGTTTTGTACAAAAACGTAACAAAAACAACGAGACCATCAAATACAAAGTAAGACTCATTACTTAAGGTTTCTTACAGAGACTTGATGTTGAATATGATGAAACTTGTTCCTCCGTGATGAACACAATTATATTTTAGCTTTTTGATAAGCTTAGCAGTCTTAGAATATGTATCTTATAGATGTAGTGACAACTGACCTATGTGGGTCACTTGACACAAATATTTATATAAACGTGCATTGTACCTTTTTTATCCTTTAAGCAGGTTTTATCTCGTAGATTTTACTGTCAAAGTTTTTAATGAGGCAATTTAAGCACGATCACTATTATTGTACATTATAAAGTTATATTTATTTTCTTTATATTTTTGTCTCACTGGATTTTTTCTTAGCAATATAAAACACTACTAAAGTGATAAAATTTAAGGGGGAGTGTTAAGAAAGGCGATGAGGTGGTGATGATAAAATCATGAATTTCTTCCCTCCCCCTTTTGCTTATAAATATATATATAACCACATTTATAATCCATTCACTTTCAATACTTTTATAAATTTTATAATATTTTTTAAAAATTTCTTACTATCTGAGTTATCCTTAGCTCTTGCCTTTTTATTATTTATTTATAACAATTATTACTTAATTTAAATATTTAGAAGTGCCCCGATGTCCAATTCTACTTAACTAATTGAATCCATTTGAAAAATGTAATATGGTACAATAATAAGCAAAGATTCTCAACCTGATATTAAAGAACAAACATCCATGAACACATATCAAGAAACAAAGCATCGCCCCTCCTCGAACGTCTGAATAGTGTGAAAAAGTAAAGTCATTTTACATGCATAACAAAAGAAATTTGACTACAAGCAAATCATTACTAACAATTTAAGATATTATGTAATAAGATTCCCGTGTCAAGATTAACCAAAAAGTAAAAAATAAAAACTGTGTTTGCACTAATTTTTTAAATTAAAATATCATAATTTTGTTAAAGTAAAGTTCAAATTTTTTTAAATATTTTATAAGTTACATAGTATAAGTATAATTTTTATATTATAAATTATTTTGGTTAAATGTGTGAGAGTTACAACATTTATGCATTATTATTATATGGGAATTACTATATATTTAATTATTCGTATTAGTTTTAGAGTTATTACATAGAAAATCTATCTATTACTATATAAAAGGCGCTAAAATTTTCTTAGAAAAACTGAGAGTGAAAAAGAAAAAAAAAGGAGAAGTAATCTCTATATATACTTTTAAATCATATGTTTTATATATTGAGTTTTTTTAACAATTGTGACACTGGAACTTGGTATTATCTAATTGTGCTTATTGAGGAGAGGAATTAGGAGTTAGGGTTCAATTTTAGAATCATATAAATCTAGCACTACCTGCACGAGGTAAGGATTATGTGATTTTAGGATAATTTTATTTAGAAAATTTATCATTTTCCCTCCCTAATAGATTATCTAACAACCAAAAACTCTTTAATATTTGATTATATCAAAAAACACATTCTGTCGTTATAATTGTAATAGTATAAACTAATTTTAGAGGGTTTAATAATTTTTTATTTAAAAAATCAATAATTGCGTTTGGATAGTAATAATGAACTATATAAATAATAAAATTAGCACTTATAATATAGTTTCAAATAGTTATATAGTACTAAATAAACAGTAAATTTATATTGTGCTGTAATTAATAACTTTTATCTACTTATTAGATTAATATAATGATTGATATTGAATATTTGTATTTTAATAAAAATACAAATAACTGTATTAAATAATAATTAATAATAAATAAATTTTCATATTATTCTTTTTAATTATTTGATAGTATAAGTACATTAATTTTACTGTTTATATAATGCATTTTAATTTATATAATGCTTTTTTACTGTATGATACTGTATAAACGTAATTATTAATTTTTTAAAAAAATTATTACACTCCTCCAAAATTAATTTATATTATTATAATTATAACAGTAAAAAAAATTTAAATATTATCAAATATTAAGAGCTCTCTTTTGATTCTCTCCAATCGAAAGGTCACAGAGTTCCCCTCAATCAACAAGATCATCACTCTCACACTTTTTTTTTCATTAATTACATTTTCGGGTTTCGAGTTTGGCAAATTATCCGCAAAATTTTCTAGTTTTATCATTAGCCCGTCATAAAAAATGCATGTGTTGAATCTTACCTGTATTATCCAATAATGGCGATTTTGTTTTCTCTATTTTATCCTAAAATTTTGAAGTGCTGTTTTTTTTGTTTCATTTGTTCTGTTTCTTAACATTTTTGGTTGATCCAGAGGTTACATTTGTTATCCTTTTTTTAAGAAAAAAAATTCTTATTGAGTATATATTTTTTTTCTTTTAATCTTTGAAGAATTAGAAGTTAAAACTAGACCGAATTTTTCGAGAGGCTATGTTTGCAGAAATTTAAGAAACTTGTAGCTTATTAGAGGTACTGAGAAAATTAACATATGATTTAACTAAATTCAAGTTCAGGTTTAGTGAATGAAGCTTGGATTGTGTTTATGCTGAAAATTATACATGTAGCTAAGTTTTTATTTTGTGAAAAATAATAAATATAGGTTCAATTGTGTTTGTATGAAAAGAAATGGGTATCTAATGCCATAAAAAGCCAAAAGAAAGTTGATGATTATTGTTTGAAATGTTGTTGTCACTTATAAAAGCGACTTTGCCTTTACGGGTGTTCATTACAGTAGTGAGTACATATCATTATCTTTGGAGAATTTATATTGGGCGTATATTATTTCTTGACGGAGTTTTGCTTGATGATTGATTTGCCACATTGAATGCCCTGGAAATAAATAATAAGTAAAGGCCTAGTATCTTGATTTAAAAATTCTAAGAATTCTAATATCATTTCAGCTTTTGAAATTTGTTAAAACTTGTTATGTATGAATAGATACCAATAATGTCATCAGTTTGCTAACTACTTATAATATGTTATTATGATAATTTTTTCAGATGAAGAAAAAAAAAAGACAGATTCTTTAAGTGTATTTTTTTTAGACTAGGTCAAAATCTAATGGTAATATAGTTGATTTAGATAATATAAAAATAATTGAAAGTAAAATAAATTTATAATAATTATATATTTATAATATTGATAAATTTTTATAAGTATTTTATTTTATAATTAAATTTTAATACTTTTAGGGTAAATTAAATGAACATTTTTATCTCAATTGCTAAATGAAGAATAAATAAAAGTTACAAAAGATCAAATATTTATTAAAGTGATGAGATGTAATAGTCGTAGATATGCTTTACTCTATGTTTAAATATTATGGCTGTAAATTATATATTATATATTAATATGGGTATAAATTATATATTAATTTTTTATCATATTATTACATCAAGGATAAAACAGTCAAAGAATTAAAATAAAAATCACTAAATAAAATCTTTTTTAACAGAGGGTAATTGAATAATATGAAGAAAAAAAATTAAAAAATAAGTGGTTAATATGAAAAACAACGTAGAAAAAATAACAATCTCCTAAAGAACCTAAGACTGTATAAAGACGAAAGTTATGATAGACGTGAATTCTTATGAAACAAACTCAAAAAATTAAATAAATAAATAAAGATTGCAACCGATAAAAAATTAAAAATATTGTAACTTTTAAAATAATAACTTTTAGTTATGTTGTAGAATATTAATTATAAAAAAATTAGTAAAATATGTAGTAAATTATATTTTTAAATGTATTGTGAATTTTATATTTATTTAATAAATTTTACTGTTATAGTGTTGTAGAAATTAATATAATAAAAATATTTAATAATAATAATATAATTATTACAACAACAACAATAGCACTAATAGAAATTGTACAATGAGAGTCTTTAAAAGTTGTACTGTAAATAAAGTATTGTATATTTTTACTATAAATTAAAAATTGTACAATGAGAGTCTTTAGACTTTAACTTATTATAAAATAAGAAAGTAATATTATATATGAAAGGCAATAATTACAGATTATAAAAGGTGGAAATATTATATTATTAATATAATTAATATCATATTAAATATATTAATAATATAATATGACACATTAATAACAATATCACACATTAACACCTCTCTTTAAACTCAAGATGATAGAATAGAAGTAAATTTGAGTTTGGAGACTAGAGTTTTAAAACGACTAGGAAGTGAAGATTTGGTCAAAATATCAACAGGTTAATCTTTAAAAGAGATGGAGTAGAGAGTAACTATTTCCTGAGAAACATGTTGTCGAACAAAGTGATAATCTGTTTCAATGTGCTTAGTTCACTCATAAAAAATATTATTGCGAGCAATTTGAATGGATCTCTAATTGTCACAATAGAGAGGTGTAGCTCCAATGTGAGAAATACCTATGTCTTTAAGAAGTCAGCGGACTCAAACAATCTCTTGGGTAGTATCTGCAAGAGTATGATCTCAGCCTTAGTATTAGAATAAGCAATAGCTATCTGCTTCTTACTTTTCTATGAAAGAAGAAAATCACCCAAGAAAAGACAAAATTCAGTAGTCGATCGTCGATCTATAGGATCACCAGCCTAATCCGCATCAGCATAAGCTCGTAACACTGAAGAAGAATGAGCTGAAAAATAGAGGACATTAAAAAGTGTACCTTTGAGATATCATAGGATATGAAGAATTGTTGTATAATGAGAAATACAAAGAACGGCCATAAATTGATTGACTACATGAACAACATTAGCAATGTCTGGGTGAGTAATAGTGAGATAAACCAAACTACCAACCAATTGACGATAGAAGGTGGCATCACTGAGAATAGTACAATCAGAAGACTGGAGTTTAGTATTAAACTCTAGAGGAGTAGAGGCAATCTTACTGTCTGTCAAGCCAACTTTAGCAAGTAGATCTGATGCATATTTTTCCTGTGAGAGATAATACCCAATAGAGTCGGACAGTACTTCAAGGCCAAGAAAATAACAAAGAGTGCCAAGATCTTTTATTTCAAAATGTTGCTGAAGAAAGTCCTTGAGAGAAGAAATACCAATAAGATCATTACCTATATTAATCATATCATTAACATAAAGAAGCAGTATAACACAACCACAATCTATTCTAAGGATGAAAATGGCTGAGTCATAGGGGCTGGACTAAAAATTATGTTGAGAAATAGTGCTCTAAAGTTTGTAAATCAGGCACAAGGTGCATGTTTAAGACCATATAAAACTTGACGAAGTTTGCAGACCTTGTCTGGGGATGTGGATAACCATGAGGAGGCTTTATATAGCATTCTTCAGAAAGATCACCATTAAGAAAAGTATTTTTTATATCTATATGAAATAATATCCAACCATGAACTGCAGTAACATCTAACAAACTTTGAACAGAAGTAAGTCGAGCAACAGAGGTAAAAGTTTCTTCATAATCAATTCCATATTCCTGATTAAAGCCTTTTGCAACAAGACGAGCTTTATATCGCTCAATGGACCCATCAAACTTGGTCTTGATCTTATACATCTATTTCCAACCAATGATAGTTTTATTAGGTGGAAGAGTAACAAAATCCCAAGTATGCGATTTCTTAAAAGCTTGCAATTCTTTTGTTATTACTTACTGTCATACAGGATTAACACTAACCTTGGAATAGGAGTGAGGTTCATATAACGAAAGAGTAGTAGAAAAATAATAATAATCATAACGTTTAATAAGACGTTCTCTTACTTGAGAAGAATGACGAAGAGAAGGTGTATAGGAGGCCTCACGGATGTCGAGAGCAGATCTTTCAGATGATGCAAAAAGTTCAAGATCAGACATCGTATTTAAAGACTTACTTGTATGAAACTCAGAAGAAGTATCTGTAGGTGAAGTATCGAAAAAAATATTAATAGAATTATCTATAGAAAATTATGAAATATGTGGGGACACACAATTAAAGTTAGATACGGAGAAAAATATTTTATGATCGAGAAACACTACATGACGAGAAACACAAAGATGATTAGATTGGGATCCCAACACCTATAGCCTTTATGTTATATCTTGTATCCCAATAAGCAACATAATCGAGCACATGGCTTGAGTTTGATGTACTTATATTTTTGAAGTAGGACAAAGTAAACACAACTAAAAACTTTGAGGAGACTATAATTAGGTGGAGTTCCATACAAATACTCATAAGGGGACATATTTTTTATAACAGAAGAAGGAACACGATTGATAGTAAAGACAACGAGTAAGGCAACTTCTCTTAAAAAACGTTCAGGATAAAAGAAAGAGATAAGAAGAGCACGAGTGGTGTCTAAAATACATCTGTGATTACGTTCAGCTTTCCCATTTTACTGAGACGTACTAGGACAAGATCTTTGACATATAGTACTATATTTTTGTAGAAGATTTAGAAAGTCAAAATCTCTATACTCTATAGTATTATCAGTATGAAAAGCTTTAATAGGATATGAGAACTAGTTTTAACCATCTGATCAAAATATTGATAAAATTTTATGAATTTTGATCGTTGTTTCATAATAAATAACCAAGTATATTGAGAGTAATCATCAACGAAGATCGCAAAATATTTAGATCCTCCCATTTTGGCATTTAAAGAAGGACCCTATATATCAGAATGTATGAGATCAAACGAAGCATGAGAGACAATAGTACTATCATTAAAAGGTAAAGCTGGTTGTTTAGCTAAAGGACAATTAAAACAATCATCTTTATTATCAGAAACAGAACCTAAAAGGCCATTAGATATAGAGATCGGATACGACTAACTGACGCATGACCCAAATGAGAATGCTAAAGATGTAGTAAAGGTAATGGAGAGAAAGATGCTGCAGACGAAGGGTACAAAAGGGACAAATCTAAAGATATGAGTTTATACAGACATCTAACCCATCTTGACTCAAGTGTTCGACCTGTCTTTGGATCCTACACACAAAAATTAGAAACAGTAAATAAGATATTAAGACTAAGTTCACATAGTTGACCAACAAATAAAAAATTTAATATAAGGTTAGGAATAAAAAAAAAGTGTTTGATATAGAAAGATTAGTGCAAGACACGTGACCAACATAACTAATTATCATGAGAGAACCATTGACAGTTTGAATAGAGGGTAAGGAAGAAGTAAAAGATTTAGAAGAGAAAACTATAAAATCAGAAGTCATGTGATTGTAACATGTATAGTTAAAATATCAAAAAGAATTATCTAAAATATTAGAAGATGCAGAAATTAAGGGTTTACCAAAGTTAGAGAGGAGTAGGTGAAGTAAAGGTTCAAGATTACTAGCCAAGTTGGAAGAGAGACTCACACTATCTTGTGTAGCAATAACAGCAGGTTCTGTAGAAGTAGAACCTTAAAATAGTCTAGGTAAATGACAATTATGACATGGTTTAGGTAAAGTAGAACTAGTAAAGAAATAAAGTTGAGAAGTGTCTAACTTATTCATAGATCTCAATAAAATATAATTTTTAATCCCTCAACTAATTTTGAATAAGCCCCTAAATTTTTAATAATTATAATTTAACCCTAATATTTTTAATAAAATTAAAAATAATCCCTAAACTTTTATAAATTATAAATTGACCCCTAAAGATTATATAATTTTGAAAATGACCCTAAAAATTTTGTAAATATCAAAATTACTCCAAAAGTATAGAAAATAATGATCTAACCTCAAAATATTAAAAAATTTACAAATAAAACCTATTGCAAATTGGAGGACCAATTGGAAAACGGAGACACCATAGGTTGATAGATTCAATGACGAGGAAATGAATTGAGTCGGCGGTGAGACACCACGCGTTGAAAAACGGTGGAGATCTAAGGCGGCGGACGACAATTTTGTTTCTAGGTGCGTAGGGGCGCATGCAGCTTTGCATCGATAAGATTTCAGTGCTGTTGGAATCTTCGGTTGATTCTGAGTAAAGCCGTCTGGGCAATGCACATTAACGCGTCGAAAACTAGTCAGAATCCAAGGTGAACGGTAACAGCGACAAAAAGTTTGGACAGTGCATGAAGGAGTATGCGGCGGCGGAGAGACTTGATTTCGGTAGGGTTCAATCAGCCGACAATGTTTGAACTTTTTGGGCTGAGCAGTGTTGATTACAGCAAACTCTGAAGAACTTTCGATGGCTTTTCGGCGAAACTTCAGTGAGCTTCCTAAAAGTTTAAGAAAAATTTTTTTTGGCAAGTTCCACTGAACAACAAGACAGTGAAAGAATCAAACCTTATGCTCTGATACTATGATAGAAATATAAAGAGCTGTATATTTTCACTGTAAATAAAAAACTATACAATGAAAGCTTTTATATAAGTTTTAACTTATTACAAAATTGAAAGAAACATTATACATAAAAGGAAATAATTATAGATTATAAAAGGTAGGAATATTATATTATTAATATAATTGATATCATATCAAATATATTAATAATATAATATCACATTAATAATAATATCACACATCAATAAATTCCTTTTAAAAAAATCATATATTTCTATATATATTTGAATAATATACTTTTTTTATTTATGTTTAATATTTATACATACTTTTATATGTATTTATATATTAAAATAGATTTAAAAAAATATCATTTAGATTAAATTTTATTTATTTTATTGATAGATTTAATGAAAAATCTTAATTTTTTTCGTTTGATTTTAAAAACTCTAATTTTCATCATCTGATTTTAAAAAGTAACTCTTTCTTTATTTATCAAAATCTACTATAAAGTAGGGTGACTTTGTCAAAAATAATTTTTAAAATACTTTACCAAATATTTTGTAAAGTAGATTTGGCTTTCTTTTAAAATTTAGATATACTAGCAGATTTTTCTAAATTTTGATGAAGTAGTTTTAGTCTTTTTTAAATCTATTTTTGTAGGTTGCGCCACAATAAAACTATGGATTTAGGTGGGGATGACAAACAAATTCTAATCGAGACCTAAATCTAGGAAAATTCAAAATTTTAAATTTTGTCCAAATTCAAATTTCGCTTTTATTCTTTTTTTTAGTTCCAGTTTTTTTGAATTTGGATTAAGCCAACCTAGAGCCCGGAATTTTTTTTTTTGGGGGGGGGGGGGGGGGGGGGGGGGGGGTGTGGCGGGGGGGGGGTTGCAACACCCCATGCGCGCCCGGATTTTTTTGTTATCAAATCAAAATGCCACATTGATTGATTGACTTTGAATTAGATAAAACACGCCTAACAAAATGGGGACTAACTGCTACTATTTGTTAAAGAATATATATTTGTAAAATAAATTAAATAAAAAGATAAAAATATGAATAATAAAATGGCAAGTGGGTCATTTGACTATTTTTTTATTGTCTCTTTTGAATCTTTGGATGGGTTTCACGTCGATCAATTTTAAATCATATCATTTATCTTCTTATAGGTTTTTTAAAATGAAAAAATTTAGAAACTCAAGTTAAATTTAGGTTCTGAATTTTGGATCAGTTAGAATTAAAACTTGGACCAGACTAATATTTAAAAAAATTTAAATGCAACTCGAATTTTAAAAATTACAAAAATAATTAAGATTAAGATCTTGTTGAACAAAATTTAGATCTGAATCTAAATTTTATCATCCTAATTATAAATTTTAATAAATATCTAATTATAATATAAATAAATTTAGTATAATACTAAAAAATAATTTATTAAATTCTTAAATTAAATTTTAACTTCTTAAAATCAACTATTGTGTCATAACTTCTACAAAGCTAGATACAAGACACGTTAAAAATACAAACTGGGTGAACAAGAAAAAGTAATAATAAATAAAAGCAATAACAGATATGGAAATCGCAGCACACACATCAGGATTGTATAAAGAAAAAGTGTGAACATGTTATTAAAAAAAAAGAAGAATAAAAAATAAAAAAAATAAAATTTGGTCAATTTAATCGAATTTTTAAATGTTTATATTATTTTGATCGAGTTAAAATAATATATATATTATTAACTAATTATATTAATTTTTTTATTTTACCTTTTTATTTTAAATAAAAAACTTTCTTTATTTTTTTTATTTTTCTTCTCTCCATCGACATTTTCACCTTTTTACTTCCTTTTCACTTTTTTAAATTTTCTCTCACATTCACTCTTTTTCGGCGGCCCTCCTCACGGTCATTCTCTCTCACGGTGGCGCTCCACCTCTCATGACAGTCTTCCCTCTCTCTCGTCATGGCGAAACAAAGTTAGTATGTATTTATAAATAATTTTTTTATTTTTGAGTATTATAATTTATACTCCTACTCACTAAGGCCACTTTGGCCAATTGCTACTCGGTCAAAGAAACTTTGAGGTCCTATGAACTCGCTTCTGGACAGCTGATCAACAACCAGAAGTCAGTGTATGTTTTGGGAAATCCATCTCATTGGAGGTTGCTGCTGAGCTGGCCCACTGTCTAGGGGTGGTTCATGTCCCGTACCATAGCAAATACTTGGGACTCCCTTGTATCACCAGTAAAAATAAACAGAATTTATTTGCTGCGGTAAAAGACAAAGTATGGAACAAATTGAAGGGGTGGAAGAGAAATCTTTTTTCAGCAGGGGGTCGTGAGACCCTGCTTAAAGCAGTCATCCAAGCCATACCAGCCTATATTATGAATCTGTTTAGACTTCCTAAGAGCCTTGTCAATGAAATCCATCGGCTCTGTGCGAGATTCTTTTGGGGAGGAGATGAAAGTTCTAGAAAACTACACTGGTGTTCTTGGGCTTTTCTATGCCAGCACAAGAAGGATGGTGGTTTGGGGTTCAGAAACTTGGCTTCTTTCAACCAAGCCACCCTAGCAAAGCAAGGATGGAGATTACTCGCTTCCCCAAATTCTCTTGTGGCCAAAACCCTTCAAAGCATCTACTTTCCTGGCTCATCCTTCCTACAGGTAAAACCAAAACAATCAGATTCGCAGGTTTGGAAAAGCTTTCTTTGGGGCAGAGACCTACTTAAAAAAGGGCTTCGCTGGCGGATTGGAAATGGAGCAGCTGTATCAATTTATTATGACCAATGGCTCCCCCGACCTCTCTCCTTCAAACCTTCCTTTCCGCATAAACTACCAGAGCAGTCCCTAGTAACAGACCTACTTCTCCCATCTGGTTTATGGAATTTGGATTTAATTCGCAACTCCTTTTCTATCGAAGAAAGCGACCTAATCCTCAACATCCCCCGCTCTCGATATTGGGAACAGCAGACCGACACAGTCATGTGGCACTTTGACAGACATGGTCAGTTTACTGTCAAGAGTGGGTATTGGCTATCCTATGCTACTGACCAAGCCTCCTCCAGTTCTGGTACTCTTGAGATTCGATCTTGGTGGCAACACTTATGGCAGCTGAACATTCCTCCCAAAATAAAGCACTTTGTTTGGAGGTTTACGCATGGATGGATACCTGCATTTGCTAACCTAAAGAAGCACCATGTTCCCATTGATGACGCTTGCAGTCGTTGTGCTAAAGGTGCGGAAAACACCATCCATGCTGTATGGTTGTGCGATACGCTAAAAAAGGTACGTCGAACTTGTGACTTCTTAAATGGTATAAGTATCAATCACAATACACCTATTTTGGATCTCTTAATGGAATGCAAAGCAAGTTTATCTGCAATGAATTTTGAGGTGCTTCTTATCCTATTTTGGAGATTGTGGTTTATTAGAAACAAATCAGTGATGGAGAAAAAAGAAATGATGATAGATGATGTCCTCAAATGGGCTAAATGTTATTGGCATGAATATGTATCCAATTGTGCGGAAAAAACTAAACCCACTGGTATTCCATGCAATAGATGGCTAACCCCAGGCCTTGGAGTAATAAAATTAAATACTGACGTTGGTCTCTCTTCAAAACATTTCAAGGCTGGTATAGGTGTGATTCTACGTGATCACTATGGTGCTGTCTTGGCCTCCTCATCCTCTCCACTTCAGGCAAAACCCTCAGTGGATATTCTTGAAGCATTGGCAATTCTTCGGGGTCTTAACTTGGCCAGGATGTTGGGACTATCGACTATTGAAGTTGAATCTGATGCAGCGTGTATCATTGCTGACATTAATAGCAACACCTACTCTTTTTCGGAATTGGGGACGGTCCTTCATGATATTAAAATAATTTCCTCATCTTTTAATATTTGCTCTTTTAGTTACTCACATCGATCCACCAATCGAGTAGCACATGAATTAGCACAAATTGCACTAAATATTAGTTCAGAGACTATTTGGTTCGAAAAAGTCCCACATCAATGTAATCATCTTGTACTTGAGGAGTATTCCTCCCACTTTAACTAATCTACTTTCTATTTTTATTCAAAAAAAAAAAAAAAAAGAATTAAAACTTGGACCAGACTAATATTTAAAAAAATTTAAATGCAACTCGAATTTTAAAAATTACAAAAATAATTCAGATTAAGATCTTGTTGAACAAAATTTAGATCTGAATCTAAATTTTATCATCCTAATTATAAATTTTAATAAATATCTAATTATAATATAAATAAATTTAGTATAATACTAAAAAATAATTTATTAAATTCTTAAATTAAATTTTAACTTCTTAAAATCAACTATTGTGTCATAACTTCTACAAAGCTAGATACAAGACACGTTAAAAATACAAACTGGGTGAACAAGAAAAAGTAATAATAAATAAAAGCAATAACAGATATGGAAATCGCAGCACACACATCAGGATTGTATAAAGAAAAAGTGTGAACATGTTATTAAAAAAAAAGAAGAATAAAAAATTAAAAAAAATAAAATTTGGTCAATTTAATCGAATTTTTAAATGTTTATGTTATTTTGATCGAGTTAAAATAATATATATATTATTAACTAATTATATTAATTTTTTTTATTTTACCTTTTTATTTTAAATAAAAAACTTTTTTTATTTTTTTTATTTTTCTTCTCTCCATCGACATTTTCACCTTTTTACTTCCTTTTCACTTTTTTAAATTTTCTCTCACATTCACTCTTTTTCGGCGGCCCTCCTCACGGTCATTCTCTCTCACGGTGTCGCTCCACCTCTCATGACAGTCTTCCCTCTCTCTCGTCATGGCGGAACAAAGTTAGTATGTATTTATAAATAATTTTTTTATTTTTGAGTATTATAATTTATATTAATTAAAAATATGTAGAAATGTATAGATTTAATCGATAGAAAGTTAATAATGTGTGTAGATTGGATGTAGAATATATCCGGCATATTTTTTGGGATAAAATGCGACTGTGCGTGCATTTACGCTCTGCTGGGGGCGGTGCGTAATCGCACGCGCCAACTGCGTTAGGCGCACGTAGCTTGGCGGGCGCCAAGTGGCGTGTGCCTAACGCAGTTGGCGCGTGCGACTACGCGCTGCCCCCAGCAGCACGTAAACACACGCGCCGTCGCATTTTACTCCAACAAATTTTCATTTTATAAATTTTTTAATTAATTTATGTTGTTTATATTTATTTATAATTATTTAATTTGGTTAATAATTATGTAAATAGTTTAGGTTGTTAGTTATAATTAAATTAAATTTTGATTATATGTTATATTGATTATATTTTTGTTAATATTAATAATTTTTTAATTTTTTCAGGAAGGAGAATGTCACGAAAGAATATGTAATTGCCGAAATTTTTTTCTACCGAGCAAACGTACATACGTACTCGAAGTTATGGGTTATACGAAATATAAAAAATAAATTGACTTCGAGACAGATAGAAATAATCAGAACCACATGTTTTGGTAGTTTATTAGATGTATCAAATATTCTATTCTCAGGTATTTTAACTCATGAGATTTTATTAAGACGTGTGCATACCAAAAATTTATATGAAGAATTATAGTTCTATATAGGTAAAATACGTATTAGATTTTCTCTTCAAGATTTTTATTTGATTACTGGTTTGAAGATGGGGGATTATCCTGTTGTAAGTGGGTTAGGTGATAGACTTTGTCATAAATATTTTTCGGGTAAAAGTCAGTTGACTTACAAGGATTTAGATCAGTGGTTCGGCAACGTTACATTTAATGATAATGTAGATGCAGTAAAAATGTGTTTATTTTATGTATTTCATAAATTGATAATGTCACATGATCGGAATAGAATCATACAATATTTTGTACTTCATCTGGTAGATAATTTAGACGAGTTTAATGTCTATCCTTGGGGCACGATTGCATGTACTGTACTCTACAATAGTTTATGCACGGCTTTAATTAAAAAGTTGGCGAAGGTAAAAAAAACAGGCGCTGGGGATATAGAATCATACAACTTATACTCATTTTGTCACGCATTCTTGGTAAGTAATTCTATCTTTTTGATTTATTATGATATTATGATAGAGAAAATTTTATTTTGTTGACATTGTAATTTGAATTTATTATCATCTCAGGTGTGGATCTACGAGGCGATCCTGAGGTGTGGGGAGTTGTTTGCCAATAGGAATGGAGATTATTTTTCTCGTATTCTAAATTGGTCTGGCACAAGCACCCCATTATACGAAAGTGTCGTAGATGTCCTCTTCGATGGTGTTGGGGTATGCTTTTATGTTCAACAAAAAATATATATAACTTCTTTATAATTTGTGTTATATTTTCTAATAATGATTAATAAATCTAAAATATTATAAAGGTTTTAGAGGTTCATAGGAAGTTGGTACCCCGCAAACATAAGAAGACTGTGAACTATTGCGTGGCGGTAAACTTTTACATTCCATCGGGAAAATGGGGAGGGAGTCTTAAGTTGGAGACAGTTGATATCCCGAACACCCAATTCACCGATAATCTGCAGCACCTCCATGAGTTTCAAGCCCCGCCAACGACTGAATTAATGGTATAATAATTTAATTTTTTTTCCTTCAATTATCTGATGCTTTTGTTACTAGTTAGTATTAGCTTGTGAAAATTGATTATAATAACTTATGTATAGTTTCAACCCAGCACGTCAACATCACAGTATGAAATCCTGGAGAGGAAGATGGATGATCTTAAAGAAATGATATTTACCAGAATTGATAAGGGTAACGCAGAGCTTTCAGCCAAGATTGATAAGGCTGAAGAAAATATCTTGCATCAGATATCTCTCTTGATGCAACAGCTTAAACCAGCCAATATCTCCGAGGATATAGGGCAGAGTATGGTACATTTTAAACCTAAAATATATTGGATACAAAGTTTAACAAGTCAATACATTAACCATATTGTTTGGTTTTGTAGGGTGCCGAATTGATGGCTACTGACTTTCATACATTTACTCCAGCCAGCGAGTCTCAGTATCAGTCATTTGCTCCTGTTGCTGATAGCCCTACAAGCTTAAAAATTATACCTGCTCCATTGAGTGAAAACATAAGTAGGTATAGGCGTCTTCGCAAAAAGGCAGCAGCTCAAGTCAGTCCATATACCAATCCGTTAAAATAGCCCGCGAAGAAGAAACTTGTGGACTTACAAGTAGGACCTACTATTGACATAAACGGGCAGCTGATTCCTATTGATCAGAGTAAATATGCTGAGCTTCTGGATTGGATAAAAAAGAATGACCCAACACAACGGGTTTATTTGCACGGACTCGATCCAAACAATACGTGATTTAATGAGATACTACAAAATTGGCTTGACGATTCGGTGAGAATTTATTTTAACTTTTTTTGTTTTGTGATTTGTTTAATAATATCAAAACTTAAACATATTTTGTGTGTTTTGTAGCATATAAATGAATATTTGAAGGTTTTACGTTTGCGTCAAAGAACGTTTTCTGATATGTACTTACAGGATTGTACAACTGCAGATGCATATTTCTATGTAAGTTATTATATTACCCGTTTATTGTGCATATAATATTATTGACTTTAACTATTATCGACTTTAACGAGTATCTTTTATTTGTGTTTAGGAGTACATTCGGCAAATGTGGAAAACGTCCTTCACTACCAATCCTCCAGACAACAACGACTGGCTTGAAATGTTGTTGGCTTATGCACTCAGAACAAAGACCGAGTTACTTGGCGCTAAACTGTGGGCATTGGTCAATAGGGTATTTTTTTAAAGAATAATAATGACTTTTTACTGTGCATATAATAACATTAAGTTAAAAATAATACCATAATTATTTTGTAGGTATATGTTCCTCTGAATATGAATCAAGAACATTGGATTATAGCGCAACTCGACCTTACTCAGTTTGCAATCGTTCTTTATGATTCTAGCGTGAACGGCCATTCAGACGGGTCCATCATGAAATTTATAGAGCCTCTGTGTGTTGCAATGACTTTGTACCTTCGAATGTGTAGATTTTATAGTTTGAGGGGTATAGAAAGCCCAAATTTGTTCCCTTGGCCGGTGACTCGTATCCAGGAGAATGTGCCGCAACAAGAGGTTGGGAGCGGGGACTGTGGCTTCTTCGTCTGTATGTATATTAAATATCTTATGTTAGGTCGGTCATTTGACTCATTCCCTGACATTGGTACATTTTATAGACAGAAGATGGCCGTTGATTTGTGGACTACAACTTCGTAGATATTTAGCACTATAATTTATTTACATGCATTTATTTGGGTGTATAATTGATATACCATAATTGTTTTGAGAGTATGTATGCGGAAGTGTTTTTGCAGTTTAATAGAAGTGTGATTTAATCAATATGCATTGATTTGGGTGTATAATTATTTGTGGGCGTTGATTTGTGTGTATATATACGAAAGTGATTTTGCAGTTTGATATAAGTGTGTTTATTTAATATGACAGGTTTGGGATTGTCTATATTATAGAGGAGATTCTGTCAAAATTTTTGTGAAAATTATCAACATTAATACTAAAGACAAGTGCATTAAAATAAAATAAATATGTAATACACAGTACAAGTGCATTAAAATAAAATAAATATGTAATACACAGTACAAGTGCATTAAAAAAATAAGTGAATTACAAAATTAAGTGAATTACAAATTAAGTGCGTTACAAAATAAGTGCATTACAAAATAAGTGAATTACAAAATAAGTACATTACAAAATAAGTGAATTATAAAATAAGTGAATTACAAAATAAGTGCATTACAAATTAAGTGAATTACAAAATAAGTACATTACAAATTAGTGCGTTATAAAATAAGTGCATTACGAAATAAGTGCATTACAAAATAAGTGAATTACAGAAGTGACGAAACTCGACTCTTATACATAATTAAATCTCATGGTATAACTCTTTCTCTTATTTTTTCAGATCTGTCTGAAATAAAAAAATATTTAAATATTAGCCTTATATTATACATAATTAAATATTAATAAAGTAAATGTTTATAAATGAATATACATCACCTGTTCTGTAAAGGTATAGGGTTTCGACACGTTTGTCAGTTATGTCCATATTGTCTACAACGACTACATATATTCTTTGATGGTTCCTCTTCTTGAGATAGAATCTGATTCATTCGATGTCTGCCTGACTGACGACGTGCTATCGGAGGTTGAATGTCCATATTTGCAAATACTTTGGGACTATCCAATCTGACACTTGACCAACCGGAAGTATTGGCTCGCTATAGGCACGGAATAAAGTCTCGGATGTGTAATAAGTTGAACAAAGACTCTCGTGCGATAATCTGATGTATCTGCATGCGGCGAGTGCATGGGAACAAGACAGTTGTCGATAATCAAACTTTCAACAATTGCATATTATTTCGCCAATGTCTACAATCCAGTTTACTCCACCATCCATAACTATAAATCGTAAATCATCAACAGGAGAAATAGTCATTCGACTTACCTTATCGTTATATTTCATGACTTTATGATGTGCCCAGTTCGTCAAGACATTGGTCATATTTTGTGATGCCAATCATCTATGGTAAAATCACAATTGCGTTAGCGCTCGCATCCACTCCACCAAATTAGTCACCGGAAGCTTTCTTGTTTCTTTTACAACTGCATTAATGCTCTCAGCGATATTAGTAGTCATAATGTCATACCTTCTGAAAGCACCAGATGATCGTGCCCATCTCACCGTACCAACATCTTTCTCCAAATACTTTGTTACGTCAGGTCTCATTTGTTGCATCTTGTTTAATTGGTATTGAAAATCATGGACACGTAAGCCTTGGCAGCACTGAAGTAGGTAGATAGGTATACCCCTTTTTTAGACTTATCTGATAGTAACTTGTATTTTGTCATCAAATTTCCTTTCAAATGATATATGCAGAACCCATGATATGCATGAGGAAACACACCCCGTATAGCCCTCTCAATACTGGCATGTCAATTAGATATAAAAATAAGATTCTGATGATCTGCAATAACTCCTCACAGTTTAACCATAAACCATTCCCAAGAAGTATCATTTTCTGAGTCAGCAATTCCCCAAGCCAATGGATAAATCTGATTGTTTCCATCTTTACAAACGGCCACAAACATTGTACCACGATAAGAACCTTTCAAAAATGTTCCATCCACTGCAACTACCGGTCGGATTAATGAATTAAAACCTCTGATGCAGGGTCTTAACGCCATAAAAAAAATACTTGAAGTGATTATCCGCGTCAGTTTCCAAATGAGTAACCGTACCTGGGTTATTTTGTTACAACATATAGCTGTATGCAGGAAGTAATCTAAACGAATCCTCAGGAGTACCTCTTATTAATCTTAATGCACGCTCCCTAGCGCGCTATAGTATAGGTTATTTGAACACCGAATTGTTCACGTATATCTGCTTGAATGTCTTTCGGCCTATAGTTTCTATTGACAGATGTAAACTTATTTTTTAGTACTTTAGCAATAATTCGACTCTTGGCTTGTCGGTGACCATCCCTTAATTGACTCAAAACACAAGTGTGCCCTGTATCTACTTGCCTAACAACAAAAAAATGTCGCCCTTTTGTCGACACTGCCCGTAACCTCCACTTGCAGCTGTCATCATCGCATTTCAACTCGAAATGATCTTTAGTGGATTTGTAAACTCTAAAGCTCCATTTTTCCTTCAGTGCAACCATACTTATAGCTTTATGAATTTCATATTTACTGTTATATAAGTTTCCTATAATACATTACCAATTCTATTACAAGAAATTTTTTTCGATACATTCAAATCAAATGGTGGTATCTCAGGCTGAAACTGAAATGAATTTTCTACCTTAACCCTTTCTTCTCTACCATAACCCTCGTCATCATCATCATCATCATTATCACCCTCCTCATCATCATCCTCCTCCTCATCATCATCATCACCAGCATCATCATTTACATCCTCATTCTCTTCATAATCATCATCATAATCATTTCTACAATCATCATCAACCTCGTAACCATGATCATCATTTTCACCAATATCATAGCCAATATCAACGCCAATATCTCCATATATCTGGCCATAGTCATATGTGTAGCCTTGTTGTTCGTTGATCATCGAAGGAGAATAATAATAATCCTCCGGAGAATTTAGAATATACACAGGAGTTGTCGATGAGAATTGCTTAGCATAGCCTTCTTTTTGCTCCATTGATGCTTCTGCATTACTTTCAGGTCCTCAAGCATCTACTGTTACACAAAGCGGTGTAGCCATATTATTCTGTAAGCTCAACCACAATATTGCATCATCGTCATTTTCAAGTGGAATGGGTCTCAACTTTATAGTACTTGAAGGAACTTCAAACTTCAAAGTTACTTTATAATGCACCTGATTAACTCCTAAAAGATGACAAATTCTTCTCAACAACGCTTTGTATCTAATATTTTTCGGAACAACCATATGTATATTTTGATATTCAATGTATCTTTTAAAACCATCTCTACAGCTCTCCTATGTCCCCTCAAAACATATAATGGTTGAAATTTGTGACATACTTGAAAAAAACATAACATAATTTTAATTTAATTTTATATTAATTAAATTAAAAAAATATAATTGAATATATAACTATATATATAAATATATTTTAAATATATAAAATAAATATAATATACAGTTTTAGAAATGAAAGCTATTTGGTGGTGGTGTTATAACATTGCAGTGATGCGCAGCAGCACTTTATTACAATCGGTGCTCATCAGAACGGGTTGTACATGAGCACTGATTGTTACTAGTGTGTACACAACAGTGGCCAACAACAACTATATGTGTAGTCACACGCAGACGCATACCAATCTACCACCAGCAACAATTATACGCGTACCATAACTCAATCATAAACCACAGCTTAATCGTAACAGATATATATCCAAACACTTTAATCATTTATTTCAATAAATATAAATAATACTATTAGTTAAATTAAAATAAATAAAATCTTACTTGTTTTAAACTTTAGCTATGATCGAGAGATATGAGTTTTGAAAGCGATCTGTGAGTTTTGAGAATGCCAAAACTTTAGCTATGATTGAGAGATATAAGTTTTGTGAGCGATCTGTGTGTTTTGAGAATGCTAAGAACGAATAAAATGAGAGATGATATTAGGGGTAAATAACAATAATAATAATAATAATAATAATAATACGATGGTTTTATATATTTAAATAAATAAAAAAATATAAGGAATATTTAATATATAATTATTTATTTTATTTTTAAATTTATTTTTAAAAAAAAACACAAAATGGTCGCTGGGCACAGGCCCGATCGAGCGCACACCCAGCGAGCATTTTATGTTATTTTAATTTTTATTGTTATTATTTTTAATTATTATTATAAATTTACAATCTTTTTTATAATTAATTTAAATTTTAATTATTTAAAGATTTATATTCTTTAATAATTTATAAAAAATAAAATAATAATTTAAATAATAATAAAATTATTAAAATTATAATAAAAATAAAATAGATATAATTAATATAATTTAAAATATTTAATTTGATTAAAATAAAAATTAATATTAAAACAACGATTAATTTAAAAAAAAATTCATAAAAAAATAAAAGCAGCTAGAACTTAAGAGGCGGTTGAGGCTGTATATAGTACATTGAATATTTCGTGGCGCAAGTAAAAGAACATAATACCAGAGCTCTTTAAATCTGTAATCGACTTACTAAACTATCAAGGCTGTGAGGAAAAAACTAAACAAAAAGAAAAGGAATGAGCAGTCATCACGTTCTTGTAATTCCTTTCCCAGCGCAAGGCCATGTAATTCCTTTACTAGAGTTTTCACATTATTTAGCCAACCATGGTTTCAGAATCACATTTGTGAACACAGAGTATAATCACAAGCGGGTCTTGAAATCATTAGAAGGAAAGAATTATTTTGAGGGAAAAATCCATCTGGTTTCGATACCAGATAGAACGGAAACCTGGGAAGATAGAAATGATTGGGGGAAGTTGGTTGAAAGGATGTTACAGGTTATGCCTGGAAAGCTGGAGGGGCTCATTGAAGACTTCAATACAAGAGAAGACGAGAAAATAGCTCGTGTTATTGCGGATGTGCTGATGGGGTGGGCTATTCAACTCGCTGAAAAGATGAAAATCAGGCGGACAGTCTTCAACACTGCATCAGCAGCATCTCTGGCGTTGACGTCGACTGTAGCAAAGTTGATTGATGATGGAATCGTTAACAATTATGGTAAGGCTTTCTGTCACTGATTCCTGTAATTAGCACATTGAGTTGAGCTGTTAATTTAAGCAGACTGTTTTACTTGTGTACTATATTGAAGAACTTGCAATCTTGTTCTTGTATTGTATAGCAAATATAGCAGTTCAAAGGTAGGCCATGTCGGTTCATTGTTTCTGAATATCATTTAATTTCCCCGTTTTATATGCATTTTAGGTACTCCAATCAACAAACAGATAAATCAGTTGATACCATATGTTCTCCCAATGAACAGTGAAACCTATTTTTGGGCCCGAAGCCTTAACATCTGAGAGAATCTTCTTGCAGCAAAGTCTTAATATTATAAAAGCTGTGGAAGTTGCAGAGCACGTGATTTGTAACTCAACATATGACCTCGAATCTACAGCATTCGCCTTAGTTCCTAAACGTCTCCCGGCAGGGCCACTATTGGCAAGCAACGGGCTTGGGAATTCAGCAGGACACTTTTGGACAGAAGATTCGACCTGCTTAATTGGCTTGACCAACAGCAACCAAAGTCGGTCATTTATGTTGCATTTGGCGGCCTTGCAGTTTTTGACAAATTTCAATTCCAAGAATTTGTTAGGGATTGTGTCCTAAAATTATGCACTTATATTATTTTTTATAAAATTAATAAAATTAATAAAATTATAATTTTATATTTAATGAGTGTTTATAATTTTGTAATATAAATATAAAAAAATTTATTGTTTATTTATGTAATCATAACTTTTGTATATAATTGTTATATACAAAAGGATTAAAATTGTGGATAATAAATAAAAAAGTTCATAATAAATTAATTAAAGTTTGAGATCTTTAATTAAATATTACTAATGCGATTCACAGATATTTAAAATGTAGTGATCTTATCCGGATCACTAATGAAGTGACATTATAATATAGGCACTATAATATAATATGGTTATATAGGACTGAATCAGACCTAGTTTGAATTCTTATGTAAAATACCGTTGTTAATTAAGAATTCAAATAATGTCAACTGATGATTATATGCAGATTAACCTTAATTTTGAGTGATCATAAACTTTTGTTTGTGTCATTATGTCATTTGAAATACTTGATAAGATTTGTCTAAAGAACAAACTAAAAACTTGTATTTTGGTGCCATAGTGGGATAAACGATTGAGAATGTGATTTAGAGATATGGAATCTATCAATTCCTAATGAAAGTTAAAAAGAATGTTCTCTTAAGGGTTAATTCTAGAACTGAACGGTTAGAGCGCTCAATTTGTAATAATGTTACAAATTAATTGTTCATTGGTGAATTAATGGTACTTAAGGATAAAGAAACAATTAGAGGGGTAAAATGATAATTAATCCAGCTCTAATTATGAACCTATAGAGGATTAAATTGCATATAGTGATTAATTCAATGGACTGTTCTAAATTTTCTGAGTAAATTATATCTACAATTTCAAGAGTGCAATTCCAAGTTTTTAGTGGAATAACACTGAAATTAATAAATTAAATTAATTAATTATTCAAAATTTATTGGAGCTTAAAATTGTAGGTCCATAAGTCCCCAATACCACCTCTTTTGTTATCACAGTAAACAATTAAAAAGGATTGTGTTATTATACAAATTGTTTGTGTCTAGAAAATAGTTTTCAAATACATATATTTTATATTTGGATAAAATTAATTAATTAATATAGATAAGATCTTATCCAAATATAATTAAATATTTAATTTAGGAAATTAAATAAATAAAATCTTAAGGATAACTTTTGAAATTATCAAAATGATTTTTTGTTTAAATTTTAGTATTTTTCTTTTATTAAAAAATTAATAATGCTCAAATGTTGGGTATTATACGTTAACCGCAAAGAGTATGACTCTATGTGATTTATATGAATTAGGTCTCATTTTAAGAGATAATAATTTAATTAGTAAATATTATTAATTAAATTATTATTTTAAAATGAGAAGACTAATTTAAATAAAACACAACACAAATACGTGAAAAAAAACGCAAGATACGTATTTTTTTTTAGAGAAGAAAAAATTAGAAGCCCACTCTTTCTTTCACTGTAGAACAAGAGGTTTGGTTTGGACTTCTTTGGTGGAAGAAAACTCGGTATAGATTCAAGATATATTTTTATTAATTTTTTATTTATTTTAGCATCAAATTCATATATTCATAAGATCATTAGATAAAAAATGTTTTTATTTAATGAAAATAAAGATTAAAGAATTTTTATTTTTCTATTTCGTTGCGTTATAAATATCATAACAACAACCTGACCAATAATTGGTATCAGAGTTATGGTTTCTTAATCATATAATTTTGTGTTATGATTTATTTTATTTAAATCGTAATTTATGAGTATGTATATAAGAGTAGGTATTTATAATTTTATTTTTTGTTCATATGATAAATGGTTGTTTTGTGAATAAATTCTTTGATTGTTAATTATACGATCTTTAAGATTGATTGTAATATTTTTTTTATTAGATCAAAGTTATGTAAACCCATAAAAGGGTATACAAGTTTTTGTAATATATATATTTTTCTATTTTTTGATGGTCGCTAGAAGACAAACAAAAACGGAAGAAGTCAAAAAAAAAATTGAAATTGATTGAGAAGAAGAAAAGGTACAGTATCGTCATGATCCCTTTTTACATATATATATATATATATATATATATATATATATATATATATATATATATAAAGGAAAAAGAAAATAAAGAAGACAAAAGTCGTCCAAACTTTTGTCATGCACAAAAGAACAATTTGTTGTTCTTTGGCCATGCATTAAGAACTAATTAGTGGGACTAATTGTTCTTTTAAGCTAATTGCCCATTTTCAAAGATTCGATCCAATAACTAGAATGCAATACACCAATTGTAGTGACAAAGGGCATGTACAAGTAGCAGCTTATGGCGGCCGCCACTATAGCAATACCGTGAAGGTTGTTGTCCTAGGTGGATTAGGACAATAAAGGAATTATATTTTTTGAATTTAAGAAGCTCAAATAAATAGAAAGGTTCAAGAGTTGAACTACCTTATAAAATATATAATAGGTTTAAGAAAAAATTTTAAGCCCATATATATAAAATTAAAAAGAAAAATAGATTGGGCTCATTATAGACTTAAAAAGACTACATGCAACTAAGCCTGCGTGCCTGTACTTTTTATATACTTTATTTACTTTTATTTAATAGGTTGTAATTTAAAATCTTAGTGAACTCGGCCAAAGTTATATTAAATATTAATTTATGTTATTTATTATTGTGATGAATTATAACATGATCATGCATAATCACATATCATGCATTTGTACTCACTCATATTATTGTAATACGACATGCATACATGCCATAATTAAAATTTAAATAGTTTTATTTTATTATGGCATATTATAATTAATAAGATTAAATTAGTGGATTGATTAGAATGTTTAGAACTTGTATAATTAATCAAATATTGTGAAATTAGATTTAATAGTTAAATTGGTAATTTCATATTATTCTAGGTAACCCAAATAAATAGTTTGATTTAGGATTACTTAGAAAATTATTAATAAAATTATTGATTTTATTATTTAAAAAAATAAATAATTAATCCAATAATTGAAAAATTAGGTTCACCTAAATTGTTAAGCCTATTTAAAATGAATAGTTGGACTAACGAACCTATGCCCAATAAGATTGGACTTTATTAAGGTTAATTAATTATACATAATAATTTGTTATATGAGATATAATAATTTGCCGAGACTATAAAACATAAAATGTTTTATAAATTATAAAAACACATAGTTAAAAATAGTGAGTGGGAGAGGGTACATGACAATGAAACCACTAGTCTCCATTATTAGTACAACATCGTAAGATATAGGTAGCGCCTTGTGATGCTGACTTTCTAGAGATAGGATTAAGTGATGTATTTCATAATTTACCAACCCTACGGCGGCATTTTTTGAGTTAAGTCATCTTAATATGAAATAATGGGTTACACTCACAAAGATATTTTTAAGAGGTTAATCATATCTTGACTTAAATAAACGGTAGTTAATAGGTAAATAAAAATATGACATATTTAAAATTTTTTCTATTAATTTGAGATAGTCTCAATTTTAATTTTAATTTAATATGACCTACCTTACAGTGGAACATTAATTGTTAAATTGAACTATCATGGATTAATATAAATTTATGTGTTTAAATATATGCACTCATGCATCATGTTTACTATTCTGAAAATCACTATGATATTTATTCAAGAATTCTTAAAATTGTTTTATTTATTTTAGCATCATGTCTTGAACAAACCCTATCATAGCCCTCTTAGCAAATGAAAAATTGATCGGTGATAACTTTGTAAAATAAAAAAGCAATATGAATATTGTACTGATCTATGAGGACCAAAAGTTCGTCCTTATGAAAAAGTGTGCTCCAGAACCTGCAACAAATGATCATCGTAATATACGGGAGCAGTATGAGAAATGGATACAGGCCAATAATAAAGCCATTTGCTATATGCTTGCCAGCATGAGCGATGTGCTTAGAATGAATTATAAGCATTTGGAGACTACACATGAGATATGAGATTCTCTCTAAGCTATGTTTGGCCAACAATTGGAACAAAGCTTCCATGAAGCTACTCGTAGCTACATGAACGCTAAAATGAAGAAAGGAATTCTGGTGCTTTAGCATGTTTTGAACATGATCAATCTAATGCATCAGGCAGAGATCCATGGAGCCACTATAGATGATAAGACCTAAGTCAGCATCATTCTAGAGTCTCTTACCCTAGTATTTTTGCAGTTCAAAATAAATTATGTTATGAACAAGCTCTCATATAGTATGACTCAGCTACTTAATGAACTGTAAACTTTTGAGGCTATATTAGATAAGCCCAAAGTGTTTGAGACAAATGTTGCTGAAGCAAAGTAGTATTCCTCTAAGTAAAATAAAAAGAGGAAGATCACTGGTGGTGGTTCAAGTTCTGAAGGAAAAGTCAAGAAAGACTTTAACCGTAGTAAGAGTAAGAAGAAGGACTCCAAAGCAAAGAAATAAAAGTGTTTTCATTGTAGAGTCGAGGGGCATTGGAAGAGGAACTGTAAAAAGTATTTCTTCGAGCTGAAGGAAAAGAACAAATGTAAATATGATTTACTAGTTTAGTGGAAGATGAACTTTCTCTTTGGATAATTGATTTAGGAGTTGCTAATCATGTTTGTTCTTCCTTGTAGATGCTCAGCTATTCTAAGGAGCTCGCTAATGGAGACTTTATCATACGGGTTGGCAATGGGGCAGTCGTTTCAGCTTTAGCAGTGGGAGTGATTCCATTGAATTTTAGAAATAATTTTTAATTTTAAATAATGTTTATTTTATTTTTGGATTCAGAAGGAATTTGATTTCTATTTCTAAGTTGCATGAACAATTATTTAATATATATTTTTTATAATAATGAGATTATTATTAGTAAAAATGGTTTAGATATTTATCATGCGAAATTAAAAAATGGGCTTTATGTTTTAAGGCCCGATGAGCCCTCACTACTTAATTCTGAACTATTTAGAGTTAAATATCTTAAATCTACTAAAAGGAAAAAGGTTTCTCCTAATGATGACACGTATCTTTGGCATCTTAGGTTAGGTCATATTAATCTAGATAGGATTAACAGGTTAGTAAAGGATGGCCCTTTAAGAGAGCTAAACATTGGCACTCTTCCTGTATGTGAGTCTTGTCTAGAGGGTAAAATGACCAAATGACCCTTTACAGTTAAGGGTGAAAAAGCTAAAGAACCACTTTAGCTTGTACATACTGATATTTGTGATCCATTAAATGTACAAGCAAGAGGTGGTTATGAATATTTCATTACATTTATTGACGACTATTCAAGATATGGTTATGTTTACCTAATGTAAAGAAAATCTGAGACTTTTAAAAGTTCAAAGAATTCTTAGCAGAAGCTAAAAAGTAATTTGGTAAAATACTTAAGACTCTTCGTTCCGATTGAGGTGGTGAATACTTTGACACAGAGTTCAAGGATCACCTATTAGAGCATGAAATTTTATCCCAACTCACAGTATCTAGAACACCATAGCAAAATAGTGTTGTAGAAAGGAGAAACAAAACCTTGTTAAATATGGTTAAGTCTATGATGAGCTACTCTTCACTGCCACTCTCATTTTAGGGTTATACACTACAGACTGGGGTCTACATTTTGAATGTAGTACCTTTCAAATCTATCCAGTACACCCTTAGAGATGTAGAATGGTATTGAACATAGTTTACGCCATTTTTGCATATAGGGTGTCTGGCAAATGTTCTGAAAGGAAAAATTAGAAAGTTAAAACTGTGATCAATTTTTTTTTCTATTTGTAGGCTACCCTAAAGGCACAAGAGGAGGTTTATTTTATAATCCTCAAGAAAAGAAAGTGAGTGTATCGACAAATGCCAATTTTTTTTAGTATGATTATATATTAAACTACAAACTTCGCAGTAAGATTATACTAGAGAAAATGCCTTCTAATCAGATCAGACATTGACCATCGACAGTTAGTGAATGACAAAGTCAAGTAACCACCAATTATAATCAGAACACCTTGGAACCTCGACGTAGTAGAAGGATAATGAGACTACCTTCTCATTATAAAAAGGAAGGAAAGGTACAAGTAGTTGTGTCTGACATAAGCCAAGAGATCCATTGACATATAAACATGCAATAGAAGCTTTTGATAAAGAAAAATGGTAAGAAGCCATAAACCAAGAAATGAAGTCTATGTACTCCAATTCAGTTTGGGAACTTATAGATCCACCTGAAAATGGTAGACCCATTGGATATAAATGGATTTTTAAGAAGAAAAAAAAGACGTGGATAGGAAAGTAGAGACTTTTAAAGCAAGACTAGTGGCAAAGGGTTATACCTAAAAAGAAAGTCGACTATAAGGAGACTTTCTTGCTAGTAGCCATGCTCAAATTCATTTGCATTATGTTGTCCATTGCTGTATGTCTCAATTATGAGATATGGAAAATGGACGTTAATACAGCCTTTTTGAATGGCTATCTTGAAGAGAGCATACATGGTGCAACTAGAGGGGTTCTTGGTAAAAGGCCAAGAACAGAAAGTCAGCAAAATGCTCAAGTCCATTTATAGACTTAAGCAAACTTCAAAGTCTTGAAACTTAAGATTTGATGAGATAATTAAATCTTATGGTTTCGAGCAAAAGTTGATGAGCCTTGTGTATACAAGTACATCAAGAACAAAAAGGTGGTTTTTTTGGTACTTTATGTAGATGACATTCTACTCATTGGGAATGATGTAGAAACATTATCCAACATAAAGAAATGACTATCCGAGCATTTTTAAATGAAGGATTTGGGAGAGACAAGTTATGTCCTTGGGATCCAAATTATTCGGGATCGCAAGAATAGACTATTGGCATTGTCTCAAGCATCATATATTAATAAAGTGCCTATGCGATTTTTGATGCAAAATTTCAAGAAATGTCAATTACCAACTCGACATGGAATTGTTCTTTCTAAAAAACAGTGTCCTAAGATACCTCAAGAGGAAGAAGATATGAGACGGGTTCCCTATGCCTCAGCAGTTGGCAGCTTTATGTACGCTATGTTGTGTACGAGACCTGACATTTGTTATGCAATGAGAATAGTCAGTTGTTATTAATCCAACCATGGATTGGCTCATTGGATTACGATAAAGCACATTCTCAAGTATCTTCGAAGAATGAGAAACTATATGCTTGTGTATTCTAGTGAAGACTTGAACCCCAATGGTTATACTGATTCTAATTTTCAATCATATAAAGATAGTCGAAAGTCGACGTCTAGGTCAATATTTACTCTTAGTGGCAGAGCCATAGTCTGAAGAAGTGTAAAATAATCCAGTACTACTGATTCAACCATGGAGGATCAATTTATAGCAGCTTGTTAAGTAGCTAAAGAAGTAGTATGGCTTAAGAAGTTCTTCACTGATCTGGAAGTTGTTCTCGACATGGATAAACCATTGACCATTTACTGTGACAATTGTGGAGCAGTAACAAATTTAAAGGAACCTAAAAGCCACAAGAGAGCAAAGCATATAGAGAGAAAGTACTACTTGATCAGGGAAATAGTGCATAGAGGTGATGTGACAGTTATGAAGATAGCATCTGAAAATAATCTTGCTGACCCGTTCACCAAGACATTACCGACTAGGTCATTTGAGAGTCATATGGAGAGCATGGATTTAAGAGCCATGTCTCACTTGCTTTAGGGCAAGTATGAGATTGTTAAGAATAGTGCCCTAAAAACATTTACTTGCATCGTTTTTTTATAAAATTAATAAAGTTATAATTTTATACTTGATGGGTGTTCATAATTTTATGATATAAATATAAGAAAATTAATTGTTTATTTATGAAACTATAACTTTAGTATATAATTGTTATATACAAGAGGATTAAAGTTATGGATAATAAACAGAAAAGTCCGTAATAAACTAATTAAAGTTTGAGATATTTAATTAAATATTATTAGTGCAATCCACAGACATTTAAAATATAGTGATCTGATCCGGATCACTAATGTAGTGACATTATGGTAGAGGCACTATATATAATATGATTATATAGGACTGAACTAGATGTAGTTTGAATTTTTATGTAAAATACAATTGTTAATTAAGAATTCAAATAACGTCAACTGATGATCATATGGAAATTAACCTTAATCCTGAGTGATCATAAACTCTTGTTTGTGTCATTATGTCATTTGAAATACTCGTTACGGTTTAGCTAAAGAACAGACTAAAAACTTATATTTTTATGGCATAGTGAGATAAACGGTTGAGAATGTGATTTACAGATATGGAAGTCATTCATTCCTAATGGAAGTTAGAAAGAAAGATCTCTTAAGGGTTAATTCTAGAACTAAACGGTTAGAGTGCTCAATTTGTAATAATGTTACGAATTAACTGTTCACTGGTGAATTAATGGTTCTTAAGGATAAGGAAATAATTAGAGGGGTAATGTCACGCCCTAGACTCGAAAGATCTGAAACATGACATAACTTACACTTATTCAATAATGTGCACTCATAATTAATATTGTATAAAATTTCAAACTTGAATTCAACATGGGAATCCTTATCAAGTTGCTAGTAAGTTTAATGCAAAATTAACGCATGAGCATACTTGGTGAAACATAAACTAAATACAACCACACCTAATAAAATAATGCATAAGTATTTATTCTGTCACGCCCTAGACCCAAAAGATCTGACACACGACTTCACTTACATTCATTCAATAATATTTAAGCATTCATTTCAATTTTGTTTTCAGAATTATAACAATTGAATTATGACTGGGATAATTAGTAAACCAAAGATACGCAGAGTTTTCTCAGAGATTAACACTCTACTACGTCACCAGTGGCAACTTTATTACCAAAAGCCCAGAATATATTCATTGCAAATTCTTACTTAAAATCAACCAATAACCACGCTTGGTGAAACTTAAACCAAATTCAACCACACACAATAAAATAATACATAAGTATTTATTCAATAGGGAGAAATCAAATATCTTATCCCACGTGTCCCCAAATGAAACACTCAGCAACCTAGCAACTTAGGAAACCCAAGAAACAACAGAAGCCTTGCCAAATCCGCTAAGCACACATATACCTTATTTACCTGAAATCACCATAAACTATAATGAGTATAAAACTCAGTAAGCATACTAGTTTTTTCATATATCAAATACAAATACATATATATACACAATGTATATGTATGATATGTTGTGATCAATCAAAATCATAATCTTATCAAATCACATGTCATGTAAGCGCTTACACATTCTTTCAAAACATATAATAGGAATACCATCACTCAACTACTACTTAGTAGGACTTACATATCACATATCACATAATGAGCCAAATGTCACTCGTAGGTGACATACCGTATGAGAGGAATAGTACAAGTGAGGTTTTTAAATCACACATATATAATGCTCATGCCCGAAGGTAAAAGCCAAACCCTCACCCTCATCATCGGTGAGTCCTTTCACATGTACCAATACGCCACCACACGAATGTGATGACTCACTTTTCCTTTAGGTACCAATAGGATCCTCTCTACATACGGAACACATAACATATACCAATCCCGAAAGAAAGGCCACACATAAAGGCTCCACAAATCACATAAGATGCCTACTAAGTCAACAGTAAGTTCAAGCATCCTCAAAACATAAAACGTATCTCATGGACATATTACACTTCAAAGCTTTCTTTGTTAAACACATTTTATTTTGAAAGCTCACTTTCAAGAACACATGTATGTCCATGCTCAATGTCAATGCTCACATTCATAAACATATGTCTTTCACATTTCATATCAAATACACTTTGGCATAACATAAACATATTTCTAAGCACATTTACAAATTCATACATAGATAATTACTATGCTTATTGTGATTTCAGTGAAAAGTCTAGTATACTTACCTCTTAGTACTTTCGGGTACAAGGCTTAATTCTCCTTAACCTATCAATGGAGATTAATCCTTTCATAAGCCTCACAATTCATACAAAATACTTTAAATAACTTACAAAATTATACATATTGCACTTATCACATCAAATTGATTTAATTCTCAAAACCTATCATTCTGACCACTTACACTTAACAAAATTTTCTTATATATCAAATATTGTCCAATTACTCCAAAATCAGAATATATCATTCTTAACTCATATATCCTTCTTATGTATGAATATTATATCATAATCCCTACACAATCTATTCCATAAACACCATCAAATTCAAACTATTATCCTGACAGGATCAAGATATTTACTGAACAGTATTCAATCTCCCACATTTATAAAATCATATACTAACTCAAAAATTATAAAACTACCACAGAAATACTCTTGACACATATCTCAATCCATGATAAATATGTCACTTTAAAATCACTGTCAAAAGTATTTTAAAACTATTTTATTTTATAGCATTCAAAATCTGTTAATCAGATACTGCAATGAGCTTATACTCTTTAGAAAATCATAACAATTTAACCACATTGATCTAAATTCTCAATTTGGACACTACAAGAAAACAAGTCTTTTGCGACCCGTTTTGTGACGGCTATTTTGGCCGTCGCAAAAGATTTAATAAAATTATAAAAAGATGGCATTAAGTTCAAAAAGGAAAAAACAATTATAGAAAGAGTTTGTTGCTCGTCGTCTCCTTTCTTTTCTCCTTTCTCATTCTGAAATAATTTTCTTTGTCTCATCTAATTTCATTTTCTCTTTCTCGTTGTTTCTCAGGTATCGAATCTAATCTCATCTCTAACTATCTCCTATCAATTTATTAGCAAATATTTTTCCTCATATCAACATATTTTTCATTATTTTTCTTATCAAATTTTGATTTGATTTAAAAATTAAATTGTGAAGTTATGTCAAAACTCTCATCTCGATCGATCTTTGAAGGTATGATTTGAAAATTTCAGTTAATTTCTGTCAATTTGTTTAATCTTTGAATGTAGGTTTTGAAAATTTAGTTAGTTAGGGTTTATTCAATTTCTAGCAATTTCATGTGCTTTGGCAATTTCTGGCATTTTTAGTTAATTTTTATGATTTTTTATTCAAAATCATCTCTTCGGGTCTGAATCTCTTAATTTTTTTCATCGATAAACAAATTTGTTATTTTTTGAACAAGCACTAGTTTCGGTGAGTGATATTGATACTGTTCTTGCATGCTAGAAAATGATATATGTATAGTCTCATCAATTTCCATTGCTATTACTTTCCTCTTGATGCTTCTCAAAGAACCAGCTACTCTTAAGTTTTTGACTTATATATTAATGGATGAGTAAGTCTGCATATTCTAATTTGTTCTTGCCTGGAAACAAATATTTAAAATTTGTGATAAAGGCTGATGAGAGAATTCATTTTTGTAAAGACAAATATTCAAGTGTTGCTTCGTAGTTCCTTCCATCTCTTTCAGAGATTATTTGCAATCTTAATATTATTTCTTTTTGTGAGTCCATTTGGTTGCTAGAAATTCAGGTAATGTAGTAACCAGTATCCACGACTGGTAAGAATAAGTATTTATATATGTATAAATATACGTATTTTATTTGTATGTTGGTGATACTTGATTTATATATTGTTATTAGTAGTGTTTGTATAGGTTAAGGTGATACTATTAGCATTGGGTTTAATTGCAAGACTTTAGATTTATTTTAGGGACCAAATTGTAATACTTTGAAAGTTTTGGGGGTAAATTCGTAAATACCAAAACTTAGCCACTTAGTATAAAAATAAACTTTTAAAACCCTAATTCTCTCATTTTGGTCGAGCTACCTCTTTTAGAGAGAGAGAAGAGAGAAAAGAGGGGAGAGAAAGAGAAGAAGGAGAAGAAAAAGAAGAAGAAATTGGAATTTTGAATTTCAAGAGGTATATCATACGTATTTCTCAATTTATTGGTATTAATTAAGTTAATTCCTTTAAGTTTTGATTTTTGAAAATATGTATAATTGAGGATTTGTTGTATATTTCGTAAGATCATATGAGAATTGATGATGATCTATAAGATAGTTTGATAAATCATGATGAATTGTGGAATTTCTGCTGGATAACCTCTTGATCTAGGAATTTTATAAATTGTTGTGATTCGATTCTGGTTTTGAATTTTTAGTATATAAAATTAGACATGTTAAGGATCATCTGAGACTTTGAATCGATTGAAAAATCTGGAAATTGAATTTATAGTGAATTTACCAAAATGACCCTGAAATTCTGGAAATTTCCTGTGTAAACAGTATAGTACAGTGAACAATAATTTTTGACCTATTGAATGATCTTTAAAAATTATGAATTTATAGAATATGATAATTTTATATATCTAATGTGATATACTCGGAATTGGGAATTTAGATCAATGTGGTTGAAGTGTTATGATTTTCTAAAGTGTATTAGCTCATTGCAGTATTTGATTAACAGGTTTTTAAAGTTAGACAATAAAATAGTTTTAAAATACTTTTGGCAGTTATTTTGAAGTAAAATATTTATCATGAATTGGTATATGTGTCAAGAGTATTTCTTTGGTAGTTTTACAATTTTTGAGTTAGTATATGATTTTATAAAATTAGGAGATTGAATATTGTTCAGTAAGTATCTTGATCCTGTCAGGTTGGTAGTTTGGATTCGATGATGTGTATGAAATGGATTGTGTAGGAATTTTGATATAATATTCATATATAGGAAGGATATATGAGTCAAGATTAATACATTCTGATTTTGGAGTAATTGGACATCATTTGATGTATTAGAAAATTTTGTTAAGTGTAAGTGGTCAGAATGACAAGTTTTGAGAAATCAAGTATTTAGACCAATTTGATGTGTTAAATGCATTGTGTATAATTTTGTAAGCTATTTAAGTATTTGTATGAATTGTGAGGCTTATGAAAGGATTGATCTCCATTGATAGGTTAAGGAGATTTAAGCCTTGTAGCTGTAAGTGCTAAGAGGTAAGTATACTAGACTTACTACTGGAATCACAATAAACATAATAATTGTTTTGTATGATTTTGTAAATGGGGTTAAGAATATGTTTATGATATGTCAAAGTATATTTTGATATGAAATGTGAATATATGTTTATGAATGTGAGCATTGACATTGAGCATGGACATACATGTGTTTTTGAAAGTGAGCTTTCCAAAATAAGATGCGTTTAACAAAGAAAGCTTTTGAAGTGTAATATGTCCATGAGAAATATTTTGAGATTTTAGGGTACTTGAACTCACTGTTAACTTAGTAGGCATTTTATGTGATTTGTGGAGCCTTTATGTGTGGCCTTTCCTTCGGGATTGGTATATGTTATGTGTTCCGTATGTAGGGAGGATCCTATTGGTACCTAAAGGAAGTGTGAGTCATCACATTCGTGTGGTGGCGTATTGGTGCATGTGAGAGGACTCACCGATGATCAGGGTGAGGGTTTGGCTTTTATCTTCGGGCATAAGCGTTATATATGTGTGATTTAAAAACCTCACTTGTACTATTCCTCTCATATGGTATGTCACCTACGAGTGACATTTGGCTCATTATGTGATATGTGATATGTAAGTCCTACTAAGTAGTAGTTGAGTGATGGTATTCCTATTATGTGTTTTGAAAGAATGTGTAAGCGCTTACATGATATGTAATTTGATAAGATTATGATTTTGATTGATCACAGCATATCATACATATGCATTGTGTACATATATGTATTTGTATTTGATATATGAAAAACTAGTATGCTTACTGAATTTTATACTCATTATAGTTTATGGTGATTTCAGGTAAATAAGGTACATGTGTGCTTAGCGGATTTGGCAAGGCTTCTGCTGTTCCTTGGGTTCCCTAAGTTGTTAGGTTGCTAAGTGTTTCATTTTGGGACACGTGGGATAAGATATTTAATTTGTCCCTAGTGAATAAATACCTATGTATTATTTTATTGTGTGTGGTTGGACTTAGTTTAAGTTTCACCAAGTGTAGTAATGGATTGATTTTAAGTAAGAATTTACAATGAATATATTCTGGGCTTCCGGTAATAAAGTTGTTACTGGTGACGTAGTAGAGTGTTAATATCTGAGAAAACTCTGCGTATCTCCGGTTTACTAATTGTCCCAGTCATAATTCAATTGCTATAATTCTGAAAGAAATTAAAATGAATGTTTAAGTATTATTGAATGAATGTAAGTGATGTCGTGTGTTAGATCTTTTGGGTCTGGGGCGTGACAGCTTTTATTGGTATCAGAGCTAAGATATGATTCTGTAGACTTTTAAGTGTCGAGTCAAGGGAACCGAGCAGATGCCAAATCTTTAGGATTGTATTTGTAGCTTTGTTGTGTAAAAGTTTGACATATTCCTTAAATTTAGTATGATTTTGTGAAGATGACACAGTATCCAAGAGCTGCTAAGATTGTTGTTGTTGTGGATAATGGTACCTTGTGGATCTTAATGTTACCATTTAGATTTTCTTTTAAGTTATGACTAATATGCTTAGTAAGAGTGATGTTGAATATCTTATAATGATAATTTGCATGTGATAGAGCAAATTGAGATAATTTTCTCAATGACAAAATATAGAGAAGTAGAGTATTGAAGACATCAATTGAAACAACTTTTATTGAAAAGGAAAACAACAACACAATAACAATAGCAGCAACAAAAATACAATAGAGGCTACGGAGTGAGATTTAAGTCTATTTTGCGCTTCTTCTGACTCTCATGAGTAGACCAATCTAACTGATGCAATGTTGGATTAGACAGAGGAATAAAAGACTGCAATTGATCAATCAGTTGATCAACAGTTGGAGCTGAAATAATAATCTGTCGTGCTAGAAGTGGGATGAATTGTGTTCCCGCTGCATAGTCAAGAAAAGATATCAACCCGTCGTAAAAACCATTAACATTTAACAAACCAATGGGTTTTTGGTGGATTTGTAATTGTGCCCATGAGACAATTTGAAAAATTTCCTCCAAGGTCCCAAAACCTCCTGGTAGAGCTATGAAGGCATCTGCATGCCTAAGCATTTGAGCCATTCGCTCGTGCATAGATGAGACTTGTAACTCATCCTCAATTGTTTTTCCTACAACATTTTCAATAGCTAGAGGTTTTGGAATGATACCCAAAACTCGACTACCTTTATTGTGTGCAGCTTTTGCTACAGACCCCATTAACCCTCGGTTACCTCCTCCATATAGTAAATATATATTTCGCTCAGCTAATACCTTACCAAAATTTTCTGCAACTTTTGTAAACTCTTCAGTATTCCCAGGGTTGGATCCACAAAAGACACAAATTTTTGTGAATCGACGAGCTGAGGTTTCCTCCATTGTTATGCTTACCCTAATCTTTAAATATTTTTGAGTTTGTATAAGGATGCAAAACAATGTATTTATAGAGAAACAAATTTATAATAGCTGTGGAGCATATGTGTAAGTATGTTCAAGTATATATTTTTCTCAATTTTTGTGAGGCAAAAAGAAAAGAATGAGTTTTACTTTATCATTTTATAAGGGACAATAGGCCGTAAAATTTGAATAAATATTTTTGATATGTAAGTGTGATAAAATTGTGTCGGAAGCGTGACGAGTTAGGTAAGATGATTAAGAAAAGTCAAATAAAGGCATATTTTATGGGCTTAGGGACTTTGCCGTTTTGGCACTAATGGCCGACAATGCATCTATGACTTGAAGACTTTTTGAGCTAACAATTGGACTTTGGGCATGAGGCCAAATTAACTTTATTAATTACAAAGATTTTGTGGTCTTAACATTGATTTTTGGCCGATAGATTAAAAGCAGATATGAAGAAAGATAAAGCACACTTGACATAAAGATAAAGCAGTAATCAGTCTCTCTTTGATGTAATAGAGCAACATGGATCTAGTTTTTGTGAAAATAGAAACAGCAATGTAGGTCAAAATGAGTCTCCTTGGTCGCTTTCATCTGTGTCGTATCCGTGAGAGAGGAACTTATGGAGTTGTTGTTCCCATACATTGAATGAGGGCTTTGGAGGTGTGAAATGTGGGTCTACCATATCTTGATCTTCTGCATGTGAACTGGTCTGGATGAGGGATGTGCTGGCTTCCTCTTGGATTTGGGTGTCGGTTGGATAAGGTTGGGAGTCTTGAAAGAGGGATAAGTCAAGATTGGGTTGGTGTTGGTCAGGTTCTATCGGGACAACTGGCTGAGATTGGATAGGTTCTGTCAGGACAGCTGGCTGAGGCCATTGGTGAAGGTTATCCATTTCTTGTCTGTATCTGGCATAATAAGTCATGTTTGGGATATGGTGATGGTGGGTAGAGTAATCTGTATTTCTATGATGAGAAAGATGATGTTTTTGTCTTTGTCGGGATTTGTGTAGATTGGCAGAATTCAATTCTTTTGCAAAGTCATCTTCAACCTGTTCCCAAGGTGCAGTATCTTTTGGGGAGATCCAAACAGACGGAGGAATTATTTGATTTTCTTGAGCAAGAATTCTTTCAAGTTCTCTCTTTTGCTGGATTACTTCTTCAGGCCAGAGCTTAATTGATCCCTTTAGTGAAAGGGTAAAGGTGAGGTAATCCTTGACAGTGGGGTAATAATGGATTTCATGATTTGAAACAATCATACCCTTTCGTTGGAGAAGTAAAACAGACCAAAGATGTTGTCTAGGGACTGCAGCATTTGTGTTGTTTGCAATTATGTGTTGAAATTTAGTTATCCACCATGTCTTTGGGTAAAACCATTGGAGAAACATCAGGGCTGGATGATCTTCATCACATTTTTCTAATTTTTGGACGGTTCTAAGTAATGGGAATTCCATGGCGATTGTATACAGATCCAATAGGTACCATAACAAGTAAAGGACAGATTTGGACCATTGGGAAAATGGGAAAAAATAGTGCAGGTGAAAGAAAGGGTATTCCAAGTTGAACGAAGGGCCACCAAGAACTGTGAGGCCGTGTTCTTGGACTGCCAAGATGGCGTAGTGTCTGATGAATTCTTTGGCACGGGAATGGAGTGTTCTGGTTCTGATTAGGTCTGAAAATTGTGGTGGAGTAAAAGGAACAGGAGGAGTTATGATAATGGGATTCATTATGAAGATGGTAAGAGGGTTGGTTTTCTTTATTGCTAGAAAAGTGATTATGAGGTTTAGGCTATTTATAGAGTTTTGTGAAAGAAAATCAATAATCGTTTTGTCCTTTTCTTTTACGTGGATGACGTTAAAGGAATAGTTGAAAAACAATATTTGCCATCGCAATAATTGTGCTAGTAGAATCTTTTCTGTTTGAAACCGAGCATATTAGAAAAAAAAAAAGCAGACATGTCAATCTCAATGAGAAAATGATGTCCAATAAGGTGGACTATTTTTTTTAAGAGTTAAAGTAAGAGATATAATGTTAAGATTTATAGTTTAAGAATCAGTTGAACTAAATGTCTTTTTTATTGAAGTTGATTTTTGATCATTTAAGATAATGCCTTCAATATTCTGATTTGAATGACAACTTAGTTGCGTAGAAATACTACATTTTTTTTTAATGATATCAAGGTAGTGAATGATATTATGGCGTATGAGTATATGTTGAAGGGATTAAAATTTTCAGAGGAGTTAAGAATTTTATTTAAGAGATTAGTATGGGTATTCTACATCTATATTTTTTTTTTAATGAATAAAAGGTGAAGTGTATAGATGCACATTAAATATTGAACGAATAGGAGAAAAGAATAAAAATATGCGTGTATAATTTTATAAGTCCATAATGTGTGTCATGTGTTTATTTTATGGATGAATGTTTCGTACTTCTCTCACAGACTAAGCTATGAGCAAATCTTATATACCAAGAAGATTGTTTTGTAAATGTTTTATGAATAAACCATACGGTTGAAAAGGCAACTTGGGAATGAGAATAAGAAATGAGATTTAAGTATCCTAATATGTTTACTCAAGTCATGAATTTCGAGGACGAAATTCATATAAGGAGGGGAGAATTGTAGTAACCAGTATCCACGACTGGTAAGAATAAGTATTTATATATGTATAAATATACGTATTTTATTTGTATGTTGGTGATACTTGATTTATATATTGTTATTAGTAGTGTTTGTATAGGTTAAGGTGATACTATTAGCATTGGGTTTAATTGCAAGACTTTAGATTTATTTTAGGGACCAAATTGTAATACTTTGAAAGTTTTGGGGGTAAATTCGTAAATATCAAAAATTAGCCACTTAGTATAAAAATAAACTTTTAAAACCCTAATTCTCTCATTTTGGTCGAGCTACCTCTTTTAGAGAGAGAGAAGAGAGAAAAGAGGGGAGAGAAAGAGAAGAAGGAGAAGAAAAAGAAGAAGAAATTGGAATTTTGAATTTCTTAATTAAGTTAATTCCTTTAAGTTTTGATTTCTGAAAATATGTATAATTGAGGATTTGTTGTATATTTCGTAAGATCATATGAGAATTGATGATGATCTATAAAATAGTTTGATAAATCATGATAAATTGTGGAATTTCTGCTGGATAACCTCTTGATCTAGGAATTTTATAAATTGTTGTGATTCGATTCTGGTTTTGAATTTTGAGTATATGAAATTAGACATGTTAAGGATCATCTGAGACTTTGAATCGATTGAAAAATCTGGAAATTGAATTTATAGTGAATTTACCAAAATGACCCTGAAATTCTGGAAATTTCCTGTGTAAACAGTATAGTACAGTGAACAATAATTTTTGACCTATTGAATGATCTTTAAAAATTATGAATTTATAGAATATGATAATTTTATATATCTAATGTGATATACTCGGAATTGGGAATTTAGATCAATGTGGTTGAAGTGTTATGATTTTCTAAAGTGTATTAGCTCATTGCAGTATTTGATTAACAGGTTTTTAAAGTTAGACAATAAAATAGTTTTAAAATACTTTTGGCAGTTATTTTGAAGTAAAATATTTATCATGAATTGGTATATGTGTCAAGAGTATTTCTTTGGTAGTTTTACAATTTTTGAGTTAGTATATGATTTTATAAAATTAGGAGATTGAATATTGTTCAGTAAGTATCTTGATCCTGTCAGGTTGGTAGTTTGGATTCGATGATGTGTATGAAATGGATTGTGTAGGAATTTTGATATAATATTCATATATAGGAAGGATATATGAGTCAAGATTAATACATTCTGATTTTGGAGTAATTGGACATCATTTGATGTATTAGAAAATTTTGTTAAGTGTAAGTGGTCAGAATGACAAGTTTTGAGAAATCAAGTATTTAGACCAATTTGATGTGTTAAATGCATTGTGTATAATTTTGTAAGCTATTTAAGTATTTGTATGAATTGTGAGGCTTATGAAAGGATTGATCTCCATTGATAGGTTAAGGAGATTTAAGCCTTGTAGCTGTAAGTGCTAAGAGGTAAGTATACTAGACTTACTACTGGAATCACAATAAACATAATAATTGTTTTGTATGATTTTGTAAATGGGGTTAAGAATATGTTTATGATATGTCAAAGTATATTTTGATATGAAATGTGAATATATGTTTATGAATGTGAGCATTGACATTGAGCATGGACATACATGTGTTTTTGAAAGTGAGCTTTCCAAAATAAGATGCGTTTAACAAAGAAAGCTTTTGAAGTGTAATATGTCCATGAGAAATATTTTGAGATTTTAGGGTACTTGAACTCACTGTTAACTTAGTAGGCATTTTATGTGATTTGTGGAGCCTTTATGTGTGGCCTTTCCTTCGGGATTGGTATATGTTATGTGTTCCGTATGTAGGGAGGATCCTATTGGTACCTAAAGGAAGTGTGAGTCATCACATTCGTGTGGTGGCGTATTGGTGCATGTGAGAGGACTCACCGATGATCAGGGTGAGGGTTTGGCTTTTATCTTCGGGCATAAGCGTTATATATGTGTGATTTAAAGACCTCACTTGTACTATTCCTCTCATACGGTATGTCACCTACGAGTGACATTTGGCTCATTATGTGATATGTGATATGTAAGTCCTACTAAGTAGTAGTTGAGTGATGGTATTCCTATTATGTGTTTTGAAAGAATGTGTAAGCGCTTACATGATATGTAATTTGATAAGATTATGATTTTGATTGATCACAGCATATCATACATATGCATTGTGTACATATATGTATTTGTATTTGATATATGAAAAACTAGTATGCTTACTGAATTTTATACTCATTATAGTTTATGGTGATTTCAGGTAAATAAGGTACATGTGTGCTTAGCGGATTTGGCAAGGCTTCTGCTGTTCCTTGGGTTCCCTAAGTTGTTAGGTTGCTAAGTGTTTCATTTTGGGACACGTGGGATAAGATATTTAATTTGTCCCTAGTGAATAAATACCTATGTATTATTTTATTGTGTGTGGTTGGACTTAGTTTAAGTTTCACCAAGTGTAGTAATGGATTGATTTTAAGTAAGAATTTACAATGAATATATTCTGGGCTTCCGGTAATAAAGTTGTTACTGGTGACGTAGTAGAGTGTTAATCTCTGAGAAAACTCTGCGTATCTCCGGTTTACTAATTGTCCCAGTCATAATTCAATTGCTATAATTCTGAAAGAAATTAAAATGAATGTTTAAGTATTATTGAATGAATGTAAGTGATGTCGTGTGTCAGATCTTTTGGGTCTGGGGCGTGACAGGTAAATTATAATTTTTTTTAAAGTTTTGGTGAGAAATTAGCTGTATATGTTTTATTTATGCCGAGATTATTGGTGATATTTTGTAATAGTAGTTTGTGTCTTTATTTGCTTGCTTTGCTACAAGTCAGATATCAATTGCTTCACAATTGCAGGCAACTATGTTTTGACTGGGTAACTAGAGCCACATGCATACATATTGGTTTTCTATAAGATGGTAATCATTTTATTTTCTTATGCATTATGTGTTTGCAAATAGGAAATGCAAATGGATACAATATATCATTTGAGTTTGATATAGAAACCATTTTAAAAATGTTGCTTCTGATGGTTTTAGATTTAAAAAAGGAAGTGCAAACGGTTTCTAAGCCAGTTCATCTTGAGCCAAAAGGTTTTCTTGATTTCTTTTCTGTTTTGCTTTTTAGTTTTAGTGATATTGACTTGTGCTTTCTTTTACTAGCTTACTATGTCATATGGGAACACAATTTTTTTTGTGCATTCTATCACCAAACTGTCCTGTTGAATGACCTTATAATTTTGTGTATTTATAATAGTTATAGTTAAATTTGATATTTCTTTTAGGAGTTAGTTTCTGTAAGTTAGAAAGTTTGAATTTTGATAATGTATCAGTGTATCATAATTACAAAAGGCTTCCTCTACCCTGCACTACACTACTTTAAAAGAAAAAGAGTTCTTGTAAATTATATTCTGACAGAGTAAGCTAAAATGAAAACAACAAGGAGATTCATTTGATACTTGTAAATTATTCCTAAGACAATATTAAAATAATGATTCATAAGACAGTATTGCCTTCAAATCTCATACTTCGTTTTGAATAGAAAATGCATAAAGGGAAAGTATAGATTATTTTCTGCAAACATTATTTGAGAAACAAACATTTTCAAGAAAATCCGTGTATCTATTTCAATTTTTTGTTACTTATGCTGAAAAATGGAAACTATTTTGACAAGTAAATATTTTAAATGAAGTCTTGGTGCATTAGAATAAAATTCTAAAAGCTAGAATTTGTTAGTGGGCCAAATTTGCTAAGCTTTTCTCCTAAGTTCCTCCTTTTGGAAGCAAATGAGATTTTATTGTTTGATCACAAATTTTGCAAGACTGTTGGGCCTTAAATTGAGTGTAATATTAATATTTATTATTGTATTGAATGTAATGTTAATTATTGTGTGTATGTAATTGTTGATATTTATTGTTGTGTATGTATGTGCGTATTGAATGTAATGTTAATTTACTAATAATGTTGATATTTATTGTTGTATTGAATGTAATGTTAATTATTGTATGTATGTATGTGTTTACAATGTTTTAGATAAAGAAAAAAGAAAAAAAGACGGATCATATAAGTGTATTTATTGAGACTCAATCCAAATCTGACAGTAGTATAGCTAATTCAGACAGTGCAGAAATAATTGTAAGTGATATAAATTTACAATAGTCATATATTTAAAAAATTATTAAACTTCTACATTCTAATTAAGTTTCAATATTTTTAGGGTTAATTAAATGAACGCTTGTCTTAGTTGCTTAATGATGAACAAACAGAAGCTGCGAGAGACCAAATATTTATTGATATGATGGGACGCGATAGTCATGAATATGTTAAAACTTATGGACATGGTCTATCACCATTAGATATTGCACAATAAAGTTCAAGCCAAAACAATGAACAGGTAAAAGTAGAATTAGATTGTTTAAAATTCAGTTATAATGATCTTCAAGGCAAATATACAATTATGCAAAATCAATGTGATGAGATGTGTACAAAGATGTAACGATTTTTTAATAGTCAAAGGTTTCAGTTGTCCACTAATGATTAAGTATGAATGTTTAATTTAATATTAATTTTTTACTTGTAAAATCACAACTAAAATACGAATATTTTATTTGTAGGTTCAAGATGCTTCCGGTGCGAACCATCATCATACAAAAACTGGATAGATGTTAAAAAGTTCAGAATTGTTATTAACATATTTTGGATCTTATTAATACATTTTGGATGTTATTAATACATATTGGATGATTATATTTGGATGTTATTAATATATTTTGGACGATAATATTTTAATGTTATTAATATATTTTGAATGTTATTAATATGTTTTGGATGGTACTGTAATATATTTATTTAAAAATATTAAATTAAAAAAATACGATAAGACTTTTTGTTATTGTAATTTAAAAGGAGAGATCTTTTTGCGACGGTTAATTAGCCGTCGCAAAAGAGTTATGCGTCATGCACTTTTTGCAACGGCTAATTAGCCGTCGCAAAATTTTACGACGATCGCATATGCGACGGCTTTTTGCCGTCGCAATGCCTTCGCAAAAGCCTTTTGCGACGGCATTTTAGCCGTCGCAAAAGGTCTTTTCTACTGTAGTGAGAGTATATCATATTAGACATATAAAATTATCATATTGTATAAATTCGTAATTTTTGAAGATCATTAAGCAGATCAGGAATTATTTGTCACTGTATTATACTGTTTACACAAGAAATTTCTAGAATTTTAGGGTTATTTTGGTAAATTCACTAAAACTTCAATTTTTAAAATTTTCAATCGCTTCAAAGTCTCAGATAATCCTAAACATGTCTAATTTCATATACTCAAAATTCAAAACCAGAATCAAATCACAACAATTTATAAAATTTCTGGATCAAGAGACTATCAAGTAGAAATTCTACAATTCATCATGATTTATTAAGGTATCTACATAGATCATCATCAATTCTCACAATATCTTACGAAATACACATTAAATCCTCAATTATACATATTTTCAGAAATCAAAACTTAAAGAAATCAACTTAATTAACACCAATAAATTGAAAAATAGTTGTGATATACCTTTTAAAATCTAAAATTCCAATTTCTTCTTTTTTTTCTTCTTCTCTTTCTCTCCCCTCTATTTCTCTCTTTACTCTCTTTAAAGGGGTAGCTCGACCCAAAAATGAGTAAATTAGAGTTTTAAAAGTGTATTTTTATACTAAGAGGCTAATTATTAGTATTTATGAATTTGCCCCCAAAACTTTCAAAGTATTACAATTTGGTTCCTAAAATAAATCTAAAGTCTTGCAAATAAACCCAATACTAATAATATGTCCTTAACCTATACAAACACTACTAATAACAATACATAAATCAAGTATCACCCACATACAAATAAAATATGTATATAAATACTTATTCTTACCGATTATGGATACTGGTTACTACATATTCAATAGGGACATATTTGATATCTTAAACTATGTGTCAACAAATAAAACACTTAGCAACCTAGCAACTTAGGGAACCCAAGGGACAGCAGAAGCCTTGCCAAATCCAATAAGAACACATATGTCTTATTTACCTGAAATCACCATAAACTATAATGAGTATAAAAGTCAGTAAGCATACTAGTTTTTCATATATCAAAATATAAATACATATATGTACACAATGCATGTGTATGATATGTTGTGATAAATCAAAATCATGATCTTATCAAATCACATGTCAAGTAAGCGCTTACACATTCTTTCAAACCATGTAATATTTCAAAACATATAATAGGAATACCATCACTCAACTACTACTTAGTAGAACTTTCATATCACATATCACATAATGAGCCAAATGTCACTCGTAGGTGACATACAGTGTGAGAGGAATAGTACAAGTGAGGTTTAAATTACACATATATAATGCTTATGCCCGAAGGTAAGAACCACGCCCTCACCCTCATCATCGGTGAGTCCTCTCACATGCACCAATATGCTACCACACGAATGTGATGACTCACTCTTCCTTTAGGTACTCATAGGATTCTCCATATATACGAAATATATAACATATACCAATCTCGAAGGAAAGGCCACACATAAAGGCTCTATAAATCACATAAGATGCCTACTAAGTCAACATTGAGTTCAAGCATCCTCAAAATACAAAATGTTTCTCATGGACATATTACACTTCAAAAGCTTTCTTTGTTAAACACATTTCATTTTGAAAGCTCATTTTCAAAAACACATATATGTCATGTATGTCCATGCTCACATTCATAAACACATGTCTTTCACATTTCATATCAAAATATACTTTGACATAACATAAACATATTCCTAAGCACATTTGCAAAATCATACATAACAATTACTTTATTTATTATGATTTCAAAAAAGTAAAAGTTTAGTATACTTACCTCTTAGCATTTTCGGCTACAAGGCTTAATTCTTCTTAACCTATCAATGGAGATTAATCCTTTCATAAGCCTCAAAATTCACACAAAATACTTTAAATAGCTTACAAAATTACACATATTGCACTTATCACATCAAATTGATCTAATTACTTGGTTTCTCAAAACTTATCATTCTGACCACTTACACTTAACAAAATTTTCTTATACATCTAATGATGTCCAATTGCTTAAAAATCAGAATATATCTTTCTTAACTCATATATCCTCCTTATATATGAATATTATATCATAATTCTTAAACAATATATTTCATAAACACCATCAAATCCAAAGTATTATTCTGACAGGATCAAGAAATTTACTGAACAATATTCAATCTCCTAATTTTATAAAATCATATACTAACTCAAAAATTATAAAAAATATCACAGAATTACTCTTGACACATTTTTCAATCCATGAGAAATATTTTACTTCAAAATCCGTAACAAAATTATTTTAAAATTATTTTATTCCATAGCTTTAAAAACTTGTAAATCAAATACTGTAATGAGCTGATACGCTTTAGAAAATCATAACAATTTAACCACATTGATTTAAATTCTCAATTTGGAATATATCATATTATACATATAATTTTATAAATGTTCAGAAATATGTAATATTTCAAGATCATTCAGTAGATCAAAAATTGTTTGTCACTTTATCATACTGTTAACACAGGAAATTTCTAGAATTTTAGGGTTATTTTGGTAAATTCACTACAAATTAAATTTCTGAAATTTTTCATCGATTCAAAGTCTCAAATGATTCTATACATGTGTAGTTTTATAGTCTCAAAATCAAAAACTAGAATCGAAGCACAACAATTTATAAAATTTCTGGATCAAGAGACTATCAAGTAAAAATTCTACAATTTATCATGATTTATCAAACTATCTACATAATCATCATCCATTCTCAATATATCTTACAAAATTCACATCAAATCCCCAAATTTTCATTTGTCCAGAAATAAAAACTTAAAGGAATTAACTTATTTAACACCAATAAATTGAGAAATAGTTATGATATACGTCTTAAAACTCCAAATTCTAAATTTCAATTGCTTCTACTTTATCTTTATGTCAAGTGTGCTTTATCTTTATGTCATGTCTGCTTTTAATGTATCGGCCAAAAAAATTCATGTTAAGACCACAAAAATCCTTGTAATTAATAAAATTAATTTGGCCTCAAGTCCAAAAGTTCAGATGTTAGCCCAAAAAGTCTTCAAGTCATAAATGCATTGTCGGCCATTAGTGCCAAGACCACAAGGTCCCTAAGTCTATAAAATGGGCCTTTATTTGAATTTTCTTAATCATCTTACCTAACTCATCACGCTTTCGACACAACTTTATCACACTTAAATATCAACAAATATTTGTTCAAAATTTTGTAACCTAATGTCCCTTATAAATGATAAAATAAAACATATTATTTTCTTTTTGCCTCACAAGAACCGAGAAAATATATACTTGAACATACTTACACATATGCTCCACAGCTGTTATCAATTTTTTTTTCTATAAATACATTATTTTTACATCCTTATACAAACTCGAAAACATTCAAATATTAGGGTGAGCGTAATAATGGAGGAAACCTCAGCTCATCGATTCACAAAAATTTGTGTCTTTTGTGGATCCAACCCTAGAAATACTGAAGAGTTTGTAAACGCTGCAGAAAACCTTGGTAAGGTATTAGCTGAGCGAAATATACATTTAGTATATGAAGGAGATAACCGTGGGTTAATGGGGTCTGTGGTAAAAGCTGTACACAATAAAGGTAGTCGAGTTTTGGGTATCATTCCAAAACCTCTAGCTATTGAAAATATTGTAAGAAAAATAGTTGGGAATGAGTTACAAGTCTCATTTATGCATGAGCGAATGGCTCAAATGCTTAGGCATGCAGATGCCTTCATAGCTCTACTAGGAGGTTTCGGAACCTTGGAGGAGATTTTTCAAATTGCCTCATGGGCACAATTACAAATCCACAAAAAAATTCATTGGTTTGTTAAATGTTAATGGTTTTTATAACGGGTTGTTATCTTTTCTTGACTATGCAGCGGGAAGATAATTCATCCCACTTCTAGTACGACGAATTCTTATTTCTGCTTAAACTATTGATCAACTGATTGATCAATTGCATCTTTTATTCCTTTGTCTAATCCAACATTGTATCAGTTAAATTGGTCTACTCATGATAGTGAGAAGAAGTACAAAATAGACTTAAATCTCACTCCGTAGCCTCTATTGTTATTTTTGTTGCTACTATTGTTGTTGTTGTTATTTTTCCTTTTCAATAAAAGTTGTTTCAATTGATGTTTTCAATACTCTACTTCTCTATATTTTGACATTGAGAAAATTATCTCAATTTGCTCTATAACATGCAAATTATCATTATAAAATAATCAACTTCATTCTTGCTAAGCATATTAATTATAACTAAAAACAAAAATCATAGATGGTAACATTAAGATCCACAAAAGTATCATTATCTACAATATCAATAATCTTAGCAGCTCTTGGCTAATATATCATCTTCACAAAATCATACAAAAATTTAAGCAAGATGTTAAACATGTACACAATAAAGCTACAAATACAATCCTAAGGATTTAGCATCTACTCGATTCCCTTGACTTAACACCTAAAGTCTACATAATCATATCTTAACTCTGATACCACTAAAAGCTGTCACGCTCCAAACCCAAAAGATCTAAAACATGACATAACTTACACTCATTCAATAATATGCACTCATAATTAATATTGCATAAAATTTCAAACTTGAATTCAACATAGGAATCCTTATTAATTGTTAGTAAGTTTAATGCAAAATCAACCCATGACCATACTTGGTGAAACATAAACCAAATATAACCACACCTAATAAAATAACACATAAGTATTTATTTAATAGGGACAACTTAGGGAACCCAAGGGACAACAGAAACTTTACCAAATCTGCTAAGCACACATGCGTCTTATTTACCTGAAATCACTATAAACTATAATGAGTAAAAAACTCAGTAAGCATACTAGTTTTTTATATATCAAAATACAAATACATATATGTACACAATGCATGTATATGATATGTTATGATAAATCAAAATCATAATCTTATTAAATCACATGTTAGGTAAGTGCTTACACATTCTTTCAAAACATATAATAGGAATACCATCACTCAACTACTACTTAGTAGGACTTCCATATCCCATATCACATAATGAGCCAAATGTCACTCGTAGGTGACATACTGTATAAGAGGAATAGTACAAGTGAGGTTTAAATTACACATATATAATGCTCATGCCCGAAGGTAAGAACCAATCCTTCACCCTCATCATTGGTGAGTCCTCTCACATGCACCAATACGCCACCACACGAATGTGATGACTCACTCTTCCTTTAGGTACTCATAGGAAGTCACCTACGAGTGACATTTGGCTAGTATACTTACCTCTTAGCACTTTCTGCTACAAGGCTTAATTCTCCTTAAACTATCAATGGAGATTAATCCTTTCATAAGCCTCAACATTCACACAAAATACTTTAAATAGCTTACAAAATTACATATATTGCACTTATCACATCGAATTGATCTAATTACTTGGTTTCTCAAAACTTGTCATTCTGACTACTTACACTTAACAAAATTTTCTTATGCATCAAATGATATGCAATTGCTCCAAAATCAGAATATATCTTTCTTAACTCATATATCCTCCTTATGTATGAATATTATATCATAATTCTTACACAATCTATTTCATAAACCATCAAAGCCAAACTATTATTCTTCCAGGATCAAGATATTTACTGAACAGTATTACATTTCTAATTTTATAAACTCATATACTAACTCAAAAATTATAAAACTATTACAGAATTACTTTTGACACATATTTCAATCCATGATAAATATTTTACTTCAAAATCCCTACCAAAAGTATTTTAAAACTATTTTATTTTGTAGCTTTAAAAATCTGTAAATCAAATACTGCAATAAGCTGTACGCTTTAAAAAATTATAACAATTTAACCACATTGATCTAAATTTTCAATTTTGAATATATCATATTAGACATATAAATTTATCATATTCCAGAAATTCGTAATTTTTTAAGATCATTCAGCAGATCAAAAAGTTTTGTCACTGTATCATATTGTTAACACAGAAAATTTTTAAAATTTCAGAGTCATTTTGGTAAATTCACTAGAAATTCAGTTTTTGGAATTTTCAATCAATTAAAGTCTCAAATAATTCTATACATGTCTAGTTTTATAGTCTTAAAATCAAAAACTAGAATCAAAGCACAACAATTTATAAAATTTTTGGATCAAGAGACTATCAAGTAGAAATTCTGTAATTCATCATGATTTATCAAGCTATTTACATAATCATCATCAATTCTCAATATATCTTATAAAATTCGCATCAAATCCCCAATTTTTATTTGTCAAAAAATCAAAACTTAAAGAAATTAACTTAATTAACACCAATAAATTGAGAAATAGTTATAATATACCTCTTAAAACTTCAAATTCCAATTTTTAATTTCTTCTTCTCTTTTTCTCCCCTCTATTTCTCTCTTTTCTCTCTCTAAAGGGGTGGCTTAACCCAAAATTGAGTAAATTAGAATTTAAAATGTGTATTTTTATACTAAGATGCTAACTTTTGTATTTATATATTAACATCCAAAACTTTCAAAGTATTACAATTTGGTCCCTACAATAAATTTAAAGTCTTGCAAATTAACTCAATACTAATAATATGTCCTTAATCTATACAAACAATACTAATAACATTACATAAATTAAGTATCATCTACATACAAATAAAATATGAATTTTACACATATATATATAAATATTTATTCTTTTCGGTGTTGGATAAGTGGTTACTACAAGTAAAACGGTAATTAACCTAGCTCTAATTAGTTAAATTTCATGTAGTGATTAAATCAATGGACTACTCTAATTTTTCTAAATAAATTATATCTACAATTTCAAGAGTGCAATTCTAGGTGTTTAGTGGAATAACACTGGAATTAATAAATTTAATTACTTAATTAAAGAGTTTAATTAATTATTCAAAATTTATTGGAACTTGAAATTGTAGATCCATAGGTCCCCAATACCACATCTTTCGTTATTATAGTGAACAATTAAAAAGGATTGTGTTTTTACACAAATTATTTGTGTCCAGAAAAAAGTTTTCAAATACATATATTTTATATTTGGATAAAATTAATTAATTAATATAGATAAGATCTTATCTAAATATAATTAAATATTTAATTTAAGAAATTAAATAAATAAAATCTTAAGGATAATATTTAAAATTATCAAAAAGATTTTATTTTTAATTTTAGTATTTTCATTTTATTAAAAGACTAATAATGCTCAAACGTTGGATATTATACGTTAATCACAAAGAGTAGGACTTTATGTGGTTTACATGAATTTGGTCTCATTTTAAGAGATAATAATTTAATTAGTAAATATTATTATTTAAATTATTATTTTAAAATGAGAAGACTAGTGTAAATAAAATACAACACACATATAAGAAGAAAAAAACGCAGGATACGTATTTTTCTTTAGAGAAGAATAAATTGGAAGCCCATTTTTCCTTTTACTGTAGAACAAGAGGTTTGGTTCGGAATCCTTTGGTGGAAGAAAACTCGGTGTGGATTCAAGATATGTTTTTGTTAATTTTTTTATTTATTTTAACATCAAATTCATATATTCATAAAAATTTTAGATAAAAAGTATTTTTATCTAATGAAAATAAAAATTAAAAAAATTTTATTTTTCTATTCCATGCCTTATGAAAGTCATAACAACCTGACCAATAGAATTAGCATTATAGCTTGAACTCTGCAACAGACCATTTTTATGGGTTGTGAGGCCAGATTTTACCAATGAGGTGAATGATGCATACCCAGATGGATTTATAGAGAGAGTAGCCACTCGTGGACAGATAGTGAGTTGGACGCCGTAGCAAAAGGTTCTTAGTCACCCTTCAATTGGCTGTTTCTTGAGTCACTGTGGCTGGAATTCCACAATGGAAGGTGTACGCAATGGGGTTCCTTTCTTGTGCTGGCCATACTTGTTTGATCAATTGCTAAATGAGAGCTACATTTGTGATGTCTGGGAGGTTGGATTGAAGTTCAACAAAAATGAAAGAAGGATCATCACAAGAGAAGACATTAAGAGCACGGTTGATCAAGTCCTTGGCGATGACCACTTCAAAGCAAAGGCTTTGGAACTCAAGGAAAAAACACTTATTAGTGTTAGAGAAGGTGGTTCTTCTAACAAGGCAATTCAGAATTTCATTGAGTGGATCAAGATGGACACTGTCAAATTGAACATTAATTAGAAAAATTCAAGAGTGGTTTAAGTTGCTTGGATAATGTTTTTGGTTAGAATAATATTATATTTTTTAAATATTTCAAATTTTTATCACGATACTTGGATGGTATGAGATGGTAAAAGAGTGTAATAGATGATAAAAGCATTTGATGGTATTAGATAGTAAAAGTGTATAGTAAAAAAATGCAATAAATAATTTTAAAAGTTATATTATTTTATTTTTTTAACGTTAAAATAATATTTAGAAAGTTTTTGGTATATTAGTTTAAAATAATATTTAAAAAATATGACATTATTTTTCTTTTAAAAGTATGTTTTATGTTATTTAAGGGAGTAAATTTCTACTACTATTTTTTTTTTCAAACACTTTTATCAAGGATATTGTTTTGTTTTTTCTCTCCCTTTTCTTCAATGTTCTTCGCTGCTAATTTTGTTTTTTGGTCTTTCACCATTAGTTCTTCTCAAAATCCTTCAGAAACAATATTGCATATATACAATCATACTCTTTTAAGTCATGGCAATTAATTCTGTTGGCATTGAATTGCTCGACAACATTTCTAACACACCTTTGCAATATCATGCACGTTCAACTATTTATAAGTGAATTTCTAAAATTAAAAATTAAAAGACAAATATTCAATCACGACTATCAAGTTAATAAAACATTCTCATCTTGCTTTCTATGATGGTGTTTATCGGGATTGTTTGTCGTGAATGGTATAAGCTTTCGGTTAGATGTTGTTAAGATTTTAGCATGTACGGTAAGAGTTGCTTTTTAAAGATTTCATTCATAAATAAAATAAAAGTAAATAAAATTAATTATATAATAAAAAAATAACTACACACAAGACATAAGAATATACGTGATTCGGCATAATTCAATAATAATTACTTACGTCAACAATGAATATCGTATCTTTATTTTTTTTTTTAATTCAGTTCTTTAATACCAAAGAATCCCTACAAGAGAAACTCAAGAAATATTATAATAGAAAAACTCTCAAAAGATCTACCCAGTATTATCTTGCGCTTATACTCAATACTCCATGGCATTCGTCTGCACTTATGCCTAGCGCAATGGAACTATCTCAACCCTCTATTCTTTCTCTTGTTAATGTATTGATTATTCTAATAAATTACAAGCAATTATATAGGCTTTAAATCATCCCTAAAAACTATATTTCTTATTGAAATAAGAGCCAATATGCTTAGGAAGTCCAAAACTTACTTAAACACGTAATTCTATCAAATATAAAATTTTTTCTGAACGGTAACACTGCAGTGTTCAATCTTTAACATTGGGGCATTAATACGACTTGTCCAATGTTAGGGCATTCTAAGGCCAACGCTAGACCATGAGGGGTTTTGGAATTATCGTTAAGACCCCAATGCTACGGCATTTATATCTGGGTATGTTTCCCTTGTGCTTTTATGCCCCTCCTCGCATCTAACTTCCTATTTTACACCTTGTTTTAATCTATATATTACGTTCTTAACCACGTGTAGACTTTTCCTTTGTCTCCAAATCAAAATCCAACTATACCTTAATTTTGAATCACCAAAATTTTCACAAACACCTTATTGATTCAAAATCTCTTCTATAAGCTTTTCCGGATCTATCCCTCCTTTACCAATGCTCAATTTCTTTAACATTGATTCCAAATCAATCTTATGCCCAGACTTTCTTTAGCATCTATCTTTCCCTGGGTAGCCATCATATTATAATCTCTAGAATTTAGTTAACATTATCATATTATGTTCTCTAGTGTTCACTTAACACCATTATAATATCTCTATGGCTATATCCTCTCTAATCATACTTTTTTTTTTTTTACCCTGGCCACTATAGCGAAATAATCTCCAACGCTACCCTTGGTATACATTTCCCCAATATGTCCATGTTAAGACCCCATAGCATTGTCATCAAGCACATATACTCAATTGTACTTCTCACCTATAAACCTTTAAAATATCTTATGTATTTCTTCTACTAAATGTCTTCAAAGATTTTGCAACTCTAAGTCCTATTCACAAACTAATCGCAATAACTCCACCCTTCTTACCTTCTTTTCTGATTGCTCTTCAATCTCTATTCTACAGCTCTTTTCCTTGTAGTCAAGCCACTGCACTCTTAGGCTTTTTTTTTCCTTTATTCTTCTGTCTTCATACTTGTGAATCCCCATAATTGAACAACCTATGCTCGACAAATGACCTCAACCATAGCCTCGATACTAGTTTATTAAGGTTGCACTTTGTGGAAGACATAACTCATAAGTAAAAAATAAAAATAAACAAGATTAACCATATAATAGAAAGAAAAAAAAAAACCATCACACATAGAAGGCACAAGAATATAGATGGTTTAGTAATAACCGTATACGTCCATGATGGATCTTAGATCCTCACTTCATTTATTCAATTCTTTTATGCCCAAAGAACCTTTACAAGAGAAACCAAAGAATACAACAATAGAAAAACACCTAAAGAATCTACCCACTATTATCTTGCGCTTATGCCCAATGCTCAAGTACTCTATGGCACTCTTTCACGCTTATACCTAGAACCTTAAAGCTACCTAGTCCTCTATTGTTTCTCTTATTGATGTATTGAGTAATCTAATGAATTACAAGGGTTTATATAAGCTCTAAATCACCCCTAGAAATCATATTCCTTGTTGAAATAAGAGTTATGTTCTTAGGAAGTCCAAAACTAACTTAAACACGTAATTCTACCCAAAATAGGATTTTTCTCAAACGGTAACACTGTAGCATTCAATCTCCAACATTGAAGCATTAATGCGACTTGCATAATGATAGGGTATTCTTTGACCAATACTATAGTGTTGAATTAATGTTGTGGAGTTCTAAGGCCAACGTTGGGGCGTTAGGCTTTCTAAAATTATTGTTGCAGCGTTGAGACCCCAACAATATGATGTTTATATCTGGGCACATTGTCCTTGTGCTTCCATGCCCGTCCTCGCATCTTACTTCTCATTCCACACCTTTTTTATCCTTCCATTACATTCTTGGCCATGTGTTAACTCTTCCTTGGTCTCTAACTCAAAATCAAACTATACCTTGATTTTAAATCACCAAAATTTCAATAGATGCATTTATGGTTTTAATAAGCTTTAAATTGAGTGTGATTTTAGAGCATTTACAATTCTTATTTAAGCATGGCTTCAGAGTCATGATAGAGTATAATCACGTGTGGGTTGTGAGAAAATATGACAAATGATTAGTTAGTTAGATGAAACATGAGTAATGTGGTATTACACAATAATACTATCATTACATTCGGAATATATATTTTGTATCTCAACTGATGTGTCCATTTTTTATTAGTATTGTGTAATTATAACATTAATGAAAATTAAAAAGTCAATAAATTATTTAATAATTGATACTCATTGAATTGATGACACATTGTAACATCCCAAAATTGTTGATATTTAAAAAAAATGTTATGAGAAAAAAAATTCATTTTGAAAAGAATTTAGAAATTTGGAATTTAATATTCTTCCTAAATGATTTGGAACAATTTGTTAAGTCTTTAATTTACATTTTAGGACTTATCTCAACTACTAGTAAATGTTTAGAAGTTATTTTATGATTAAAGAACCTAAAGATTTTGTTATCTAATGAGAGTTTTTAGGTTAAGTTAATATTTATTTAATAATAAACTCGGTGACCAAGTAACTTAACCTAACCTTGATTAAGTGTTGACCCTGGTTGAGTTACATTAATATATACAAATACAAGTAAAAAGTGAAACAAAATTAATGGCTAATAGGTGATTAAGTGGCCGGCCATTGTTTTGGTGAAAGGAATGAAATATTCAATTTCCTTATTGTTTTTAATAAAAAACTTAAAAGGTGGCCGGCCAAGGGGTGAGATAAGAAAAACTATTTTTCTTTATTTTTAATTGTTGAAAATATTATTTCATCCTTATCTTCAATTACGTTAGCCATGGAAGCTTTGAATATTTATTTTTATAATTCAAGCGTTGAATAATATAAAGTTAAGTTCACTCCTTAAACATAGCTTAATAGTTAAACTATAGATTATGAGTTAATTTAAATATTTTAAGTGTTAAACTAATGCTAAAAAATTAAGACTGTTATTCTAATGACTTAAGCCCACTTTGTTGAGTTATAGAATTGTCAACTGATTTATTTCGGGCGGTACTCCAGCTTAAATATGTACCAAAGTCTTGCGAGGTGATTATTCTTAAATTTATATTAATGTGATTAATATTTATTTTGTTCAATATTGTAATAGAACAAAATTTATTCTGTTCATTACTTTAGGAAATTAGATTTCTAACTTCTACTGCGTATATATTTGTGTATAAATTGCATGAATTATAAATATACGTTAATTTTAGGTGATGAACACAAATCACATGCACACACCCAATACGATATTGAACCACAACAAAAGCACCCAACAGTCATATATTTGTTTATTGTCGATATGAAATATTCATTTATTAGACTGCTAGCACAAACTATTACATTGAAGACACAATTACAAACTACCTATTAAAATCGTATGTTTAAATAATGTTAATGAGTTTACATTTAAAAATATTTAATGACTATTATCATTAGTGAGAATCGATGTAGAACATTTTGTACCACCCGTTCACACAAAAATGAATTAGTAAAATCCTTAACGATTATATCACCCTACAATGCACTAAAATCTAACCTCAACGTCGCTTGAAAATTTATGGTAGTTTTAACGCATCGTCAACTACAAGATATCATGAATCCCTTATGGGTGATATATTTACTACATGATTTATAGATTTTCATTTTGATGAGATAATATTCCTATCATTAAAAAAAAGAAAATTACCTATTGAAGCAGGGCATGAACTTTATTAAAAAATAACCACTATGTCTTATTTCGATCTAAGCATAAATTAATGTAAAAATGAAGTATGACGGATTAATCATCTTTAAAGAATTGCAAATAAATTACTAGATATATTTATATATACATCAAAAGTAATCAAGTCATGTATACCAACTACTAATACATAAGTTTGGGTGACTATTTTGTAGAATAGTTTAATTAAAGGTAGCTAATGAATCATTTGTTGCACGCCAAAAATATGTCAAATCACTTGGTTCAAAAGATAATATTTTGTGGAAGATGAAAAAAACTCAGGATCATGTTGAAAATTATGCTCGGGTCAATAACTTCACATTCTCTAAATCACTAACATTAGAAGAGTTAAAAGTCTCAGACGAGATATTAGCTTCAAAAGAGGTACAAGAATTTGAAATGAAGAAAATAGTAAAAATTATACTTACACATGATAAATGTAAAAACATGATGAAATAATTGTTAATGATGTATTTTCACTTGTAGTAGCTATTGAAATTCAGAATGATGATTTTGAACCATAAACTATTGATGAATGTAGAGAAAAGCATAATTGGCTCTAATGAAAAGAAGCAATTCAAGCATAATTGACTTCTCTAGCCAAGTGTGAAGTATTTGGAACTATAGTCTGGACATTTGAAGATGTCAAACTCGTAGGATATAAATGGATTTTTGTACAAAAATGAAACAAAAATAACAGGACGATGATGAGAAAATACTTGGTTCAAATATACCTTATCTTAATGTAATTAGTACTTTATTATATCTAACCTAATGCACCAGACTGAATATAGCTTTTGTAGTAAGTCTATTGGTGTTGAAAATTTATTTGATCCCTTAAAAGGCTCCCTAACATATTTAGGTTAAATGTGTGAGAGTTACAATATTTATGCATTATTATTATATGGGAATTACTATATATTTAATTATTCGTATTAATTTTAGAGTTACTACTTAGAATATCTATCTACTACTATATAAAAGGTGCAAAAACTTTCTTAGAAAAATTATGTGAGAGTGAAAAAGAAAAGAAAAAAATAAAAGTGATCTATACATATATTTTTAAATCATATATTTCATTTATTGAGTTTTTTAGCAACTGTGACAATGGGACTTGGTATTATCTGATCGTGCTTATCGAGGAGATGAACTATGAGTTAAGGCTCAATCTTAGAGTCATATAAATCTATCACTACCTGCACGAGGTAAAGATTATGTGACTTTAGGATAGTTCTATCTAGAAAATTTACCGTTTGCCCTCCCTAATAGATTATCTAACAATCAAAAACTCCATTGTGTTTGATTATAATTATGGATTCAATTCTAGATCATTAAAGATATATTATGACAATTCAGCTACAATTTTTATGGTTAAAAATAATAAAAGTGATAATCGAAGTAAACACATGGATATTAAGTATTTAACCATAAGGTGTTAGTGGATCTTAAGCACGTGTGGGTGTATGCATGTGCAATTGTGTCTATTGCCTAAATACGTATCATATACGAATTTAAATCCAACGGAAGCGTGAAACATGCAATAAACACAATAAATAAATATATTAATCACATTAATATGTTAGAAAGATTAGAAAACTCACCACAACGTGTAATGTTATACACGTATTTCCTCGAAGTCCGTATAGAAACCAATTGGTGTGCAGTTCTAGTCACCAACATGGTGGGCTTGGTAAGCTAGAATAGCAATCACATTAATATATTCAATCCGGGTTTAACTCTTAAACCCCAAAATGGCCGGTATGTGTTTTTCATCATTTTCTCCAAAAAGATAAAAAATGGAGAATTTGAAGCAATTCACAATTGCTCCAATTTGAAGCAATTCACAATTGCTCCAATTTGAAGCATAGAGAAAATGAAACAATTTTATTTTCCCTCTTTTCCTTTTTTCTTTTCTCTTCTTCTACTCCTCCTTCTCCATTTCTTTTCTTTCTTCTCTCACAGGCTAAAATGCCTAAATCACATACACTTAATCTCTCTCTTTCTCTCTTTTCTTTATATATATATAATATAATAATATATATAATATATTATATAAATAATAATATAATATATAATATAAAAAGAGAGATATTTGATTATTTAACAATTAAAAAATTAAAATGAGAAACGATCATTTTGCCCTTCATAAATAGTTACCAAGTCTACTCCCTAGTGGGTTCCACCAAATCTCACACTTGGGTAAACTCAACTGAGGGTCCACAATACGCTACGTGTCATAATATAATTAGTAAATAATATTTATTAACTAATTGTTGTATTTAACACTTAAAATACAGATACGCACGTATTCCCGTGGAAGTGCTAAATATTGCTAGATTAAACAATTTAATCTGGCATACTGCCCCAATACTTAACGAGTACACTACATATCGTGGGATTCCCTAAGTCCTATGCCCGATTCGTCAAATGAAACTATTCCATGAGTCCGTGAGCGATGCCCCACGCACACGTCATAGATATATAAATTAGTGCGTTGAACCATGCAAGTTAAGGTTACAACGCATACGTATATTCCTTCCGTCATGATATCCTAGATGTGCAGGGATATAGATTATCACCGTCAAATCTCCTTATGCTCATCCATGTCCTATCTCCAGACTTGTATCTCACTGAACAATATGCTCAAACTCCTTTCTCATATTGCTCCACCCTGGCGGAACTCTTTCCCAGGATGATTGCTTGTAGCCATAAGACTTTTTGAGATACAGTCTCGAAGCATTTGGATATCAAACTCTATATAGGAGCTGACGAATCTCATATCTATACGCACCGAACTCCATAAACATTGGACCATACTTAGAGACACCCAACGGTCACACTATGAAAGGTTTGTGACATACGTGGAACCAAAGTATGGTGGATCATTTACAAGCCCACCATGACACTCAGGTCAAAGGACCATATATACTACTCAACTCGAGAGAACCCTCCGTTGACAGCTTATATAGAATGTCCATCAGAGGCCCTCGTGAGTCTGTCTCATATCCAGTCTTAACTGGATACCCATATGTCAATACGAGTTCCAAGCTCACAGTCGGCTATCAACGACCATCTATACCCTATAGGTACGACATATGCTGATCTATATAAAAAGGTATCCATCGATAGACCCACATCGATATATTTAGATCAAGGACAATTATTCGAGAACATACTTATGCAACTTGCATTTCCTGACACCCGATTGCAACTCTTGCAACTATACAGTTACTAGTATATTCCCAGGTCTATGTCTCATTACAGACAAGGCTCCAACTCTTGGATCTGCTGAGTATTATAACCAGCTAATATTTAACTGTGCTAACATTTAGCATTTATATCTCTCAGCATGACTGACTATGAGCCCTGATCTAAACTCTTTTAGATCTGATCCAAACTCCTTCAGATCTATAATGTCTATAACGTTATATGCATAATACTATATAAATGGGTATTAGCGATTTAATGAAAATGTACATTTGTATAAATACACAAGTATATGTACATTCAGGGATAACGCATAAGCACCGACCCTAACATAAGGAATGTGTGTAAGATAAAACTGTGGTCATTGAACACGTCAACACTGAATTAATGATAGCTGATCCTTGACAAAAGGCATGCCACTATTTAAGTTCAAGGATAATGTAGAAAATATGATATTTGGTTTCTTTATGTAATTTTTGTCATATGAAAAATGTTATAAAATTCTATTTAAGTTATGATATTTTTTTATATTTTATTATTAATTGTGTAACATTCATTTGAGAAATATTATTAAGTTTGGACATAGAATAAATATATGGTTTATTCATTAAGTAATATGAGCATTTATTAAAAGATATAAGGCATAGTGATACATAGAAGATAATACTCATTTTTAGAAGACTTATTACCATGATCCATATATTTTATTTCCTACTATATAGTGAATGATGAAATATATTGATCAAGTGGGAGAATGTTAAGTGTGTTAGGTGTAATACCTAATATTAGGTATAAATACATTATGACCAACATTTTTTATCATTCCCATTAATTTTTATTATTCTTCATTATTTAAATATAATATTTATTAGGTGTAAAACAACTAACTCATATTCATGAACATGGGATGGCATTTTTGATGAAACAATACTTATAAATAGAACAATTGGTTAAGTCCTTAAATCATCCAATCTTATTTAAGATATACATATACCATCAATGGAGATTGGAAATGTTTAGAAGTACTTAATCATATCTCCAGATTGTTGAAATATGACTTTAATGACAAAATGTATGTTTAATCCATTTTTTAAATTCTATATTGATCTATATGCTTTTTAAAATTACTTCAAGCATGTTTAGATCACTTTAAGCTAGTCTAACAATTGAATCCTAAAGAACCTGAGACTATATAAAGATGAAAGTTATGATCCACGTGAATTCTTATGAAACAAACCCAAAAATTAAATAAAATAAATAAAGATTGGAACTGATAAAAAATTAATAATATTGTAACTTTTAAAATAATAACTTTTAGTTATGTTGTAGAATATTAATTATAAAAAAAATACTGAAATATGTAGTAATTATATTTTTAAAACTATTATGAATTTATATTTATTTAATAAAATTTATTATTATAGTGTTGTAGAAATTAATATAATAAAATATATATAATAATAATAATCTAATGTATTACAACAACAACAATAGCCCCTTTAAAAAAATAATCATATATTTCTATATATATATTTGAATAATATACTTTCTTATATATGTTTAATATTTATGCATACTTTTATATGTATTTATGTATTTATATATTAAAATAGACAAAAGAATACTATTTAGATTAAATTTTATTTCTTTTATTATTAAATTTAATAAAAAAAACCCTAATTTTCATCATTTGATTCTAAAAACCCAAATTTTAATCATCAGATTTTGAAATGTAACTCTTTCTTTATTTATCTATTATAAAGTAGGATGACATTGTCAAAAATAATTTACCAAATATTTTGTAAAATAAATTTAGCTTTTTCTAAGTCTAGATTTACGAATAAATTTTTCTAAATTTTGGTGGAATATATTTGATTTTGTTTAGATCTAGTTTTACAGGTTGTGCCACAATAAATATAATGACTTTAGGCAGGGATGACAAACAAATCCACCTAAATCTAGAAAACCTCAAAAATTTAAAAATTTTGAATTTTTTTCCCAAATTCAAATTTCACTTTAGGTGGGAATGACAAAAAAATTCAAATTCAAACTCAAATCTAAAAACTTCAAAAATACAAATATTTTGAATTTTGTTTTTCAAATCCAAATTCACTTTTATTCTTTTTTCTGGTTCAGTTTTTTTGAATTTGGATTAACCCCACCTAGAGCCTAGATTTTCTTATTATCAAATTAAAATTCCATATATGAATACTACTTAAACTGATTGATTGAGTTTGAATTAGATAAATCAGCCTAGCAAAATGGCCTAACTGCTAATATTTGTCAAAGAATATATATTTATAAAATAAAATTAAATAAAAATATAAAAATATGAATAATAAAATGACAAGTGGGTTATTTGACTCATTTCTTTATTGTCTCTTTTAAATCTTTGGCTGGGGTGTCACGTCAATTAATCTTAAATAATATCAATTTTCTTTTTAGTTCTTAAGTAGGTTTTTTAAATTGAAAAAATTTAGAAACTTAAGTTAAATTTAGGTTCTGAATTTTCGACCAGTTACAATTAAAACTTGAACCCGACTCATATTTAAAAAAACTCAGATGCAAATCGAATTTTAAAAATAAAAAAAATTCAGATTAAGATTTAAATTGAACAAACTTAGCTTTGAATCTAAATTTTACCATTATAATTATAAGTTTTAATAAATATCTAATTATAAATATAAATAAATTTATTATAATACTAAAAATTAATTTATTAAATACCTAAATTAACTTTTAACGTCTTAAAACAAACGATTGTGTCATAACTTCTACTAAGTTGGATATGAGTGTTAGGGACTGTTTTCAAATCGTGCGGCCTTAGACGCGTTGCGTACTAAGCAGCCTAAAAAATCACACAAAGAGAAGAAAAATAAACACACCAAGTATTTGCACGAATGCTCTCTATATTGCTGAACAGAAAATAAAACTATGAGATAAATTGTATAAGTGAGGGTCTCCCCTTTATATAGTAGCAGCCCTATACAATCGACGGCTAAGATCTAAATAATCTAACGATGTATATATAAGATAGAATAATATTCCCTAAAATATTCTTAGATGCCATCACATATTCCTTGGAATATTCCTTTCCTAATTAAGGTTAACAACCCTAATAAGTCACGGGCTTAGCTCGGTTCTTCACCCATGTCAGCGGGTCTTCAAGAAGCTTTGACCCGCGATCCATTCCAGCAGCCCATATAGCCTCTAGAAGGCTTTGTCGCGCACCAAGTGTTCGAGAAAATGCTTGAGAACACTTGGGGCGTGACATTCTCCCCCACCAAATTCAAGCGACTCCCTCGTCGCGTCTGCACTGGAAATTGCACACCTCGTTCATCAATCTGCCACTGTGCGCTCTCGTATTTCCAGTGTACCTCAATATCGGGTACCTCTTTTCACTTGACAATGTCCTCATGCCTTGGAGGTGGATTCTTCTTCTGCACCGTCCGTCCGTCAGTTGCAGATGAATTTCGCCCCATTGTCGTCTTATGCGAAAATCCCTAAAGGTCCCTGTTTCTGCTCCATGTCTTCCATATCCCCTCTGTATAGCTCCAAACAGCTCTTGGAAGGCAACGGATGCAGCTACTATCTCGAAGGTGCCCTCACCTTACGCGAGACGTTGCCAACCCTCTTGGCAATAAAAAATGGCCCATCGTCCCTGTGATCAAGGTCCTTGTGAAGTGGGCGTACTGTCTTGTGTTGTGGTGGAAGTATCGTCTCCATCACCAAGTCCCCCGCACTAGGCTTGACAGGCCGCTGCTTGTCTTTGACCCACTCCTTGTGCTGCACCTCATGTGACGCCTTGGACTTTTGGATGACACCCATATCCAACAACTCCTCAAGCTGCCCCTGCAACTCTCTCATCTCCAATAGAGGCGTTTGCACCATGGTTGAAAGTGTAATCTCCAGCTCCAACTTTTTTCCATGCTCGGTATCACCTTGATGTGGTTGCACCTGTGGTATGTGAGTTGGCACGACCCCCTTGTGCTTCTCGAGCACTTCCGCAACCCCCGTTGGTAGTTTGTCATCGGCCCTTGTCGCCTTATCATCCACCTTCCTCACTGTGGCTAGATGTGATTCTCCTTTACGCTTAGCAACTCCTATAAGTTGAATGGCGAAAAGGATTTTAGTGTTGGCTTTCGGCTGAGATTGCCCACCCTTGGACTTGTCTACCATCGGTATCATGTAAGGCCCTCCTTGCATGATGTACACATAGTCGTGTCGAGGACTCAACACCACGTCGTACTGCCTTAAGAACTCTATACCTAACACCACATCGAAATCATCAAGAAGTGCTATAGAGAAATTACCTCACCGCGCCATTTGCCCAGGTGAATATCGACCCCTCGAACCACCCCATCCAGTGGCTTAGCCGCATCATTCATTGATTTGAGGAACCCTTCCTCTTTCTCTACATAAAGTCCCAAGCGCCTCGCCTCCACAAGCTTGATGTAATTGTGCGTGCACCCGTATCTATCAGCACTTGCGTCTTTATGCAGTTGATGTAAGCTTCAACATACATGAGCGCCTTTTCTGTTGGCGTGCCGGTACGTCGCTTGGCTTTCATTGTATTGAGCAAGTGCAAACACCCCATTTGACCCTGCTCGCAAGCCTCATGCGCCGTAACCATTGGGCTGATAGCCTTCTTCTTGGGGCAGTCCTTGACCTAGTGATCCCCATCGCAAAGGAAGCAGCTTGTCTTCGGTCCATTCGCTCTATGGCCGTTGCGCTTCTGCTTTTCCCATTTGGGCGGCTTATTTCTCTCCTCCTCATCCTCCGGAGGTTGACATTTTTTGGCGTCCCCACCTTTGCTATGATTGGGTCTCAAATGCTTGGACTTTCCCGAATCACCCTTGCGGTAATCCATGAGCGTTCTGCCAGTGTTAAAGCGTCGAATATTCTGGTCACCCCGCGCCGCTTCAACTCATTGGACGCCCATATTTGTAACCCATCCAGGAAATTGAACAACAAATCCTCATCGCTCATGTTGGGAATCTGGAGCATTAATAGGGAGTACTCCTCTACGTACTCGCTGATGTACTTGGTCTACTTTAATTTCTTTAACTGCTTTCGAGCGTCGTGCGCCACATTCTCCGGATAGAACTGGCGCTTCAGCTCCCGTTACAATTATGCCCAGGTGTTGATTGTGCAGGTACCTTTGTGTATCTCTTTGCTTTTCCTGCGCCACCATAGAATTGCATGGTCGGAAAGATATAAGGTCGCGGTATTTACCTTGTCTTCATCCCTCACGCCTATGGCGTCGAAGTATCTTTCCATCTGCCAAAAGTAGTTATCCAGCTCTTTGACGTTTCGCTTGCTGCTGAAATCCTTCGGTTTAGGAGCCTCAACTCTTGGCGCCCCTTGAGCAGTAACCGACCTATTCGCCACTGCTCGCTTGCACAGCACTACGTCCTCTTTGACAACGTCAAACCCTCTACGCAACTCCTCCACTTGGGCTTGAACTTTGTCAAAGGTGGTGTATACCTTTTCCTGGAAAGCCTTGATCCAGTCATGCTGTCGATCAATGTAACTCTCGATGGATGTGTCGATGAGGGAGCACAGCTCGTCCCCTTGAGTGTCAAGTCCCGCCTCGATCTTCTCTACTTGCTTTAACTCCCCAAGATGATCCGTCGCCTTTCCCACAGCGCCATCGAGCGTTTTCACCATGGTCCCGAACTCATGGCCTGGACGACAAACTTGTCACGAGGTACACTGCCGTGCCTCTCAAATTTGGGATTTCGACCCCTCTCTTCAGTCAACTTCGACGGTATGGCGTCTTTCTCCATCTTTGAACCTGTTTTGATACCAACTGTCACTGACTGTTTTCGAATCGTACGGTCTTAGACGCGTTGCATGCTAAACAGCCTAGAAAACCACACAAAGAGAAGAAAAACAAGCACACCAAGTGTTTGCATGAATGCTCTCTATATTGCTGAAGAGAAAACAAAACTATGAGATGAATTATACAAGCGAGGGTCTCCCCTTTATATAGTAGCAACCCTATACAATCGATGGCTGAAATCTAAATGATCTAACGGTGTATATACAAGATGAAATAATATTTTCTAAAATATTCCTAAATGTCATCACATATTTATAGAATATTCATTTCCTAATTAAGGTTAACAACCTTAATAAGTCACAGGCTTGGCCCGATTTTTCATCTATGTCAGCGGGTCTTCTAGAAACTCCAACCCGTGATCTATTCCAGTAGCATATATAACCTCTAAAAGATTTTGTCGCGCACTAAATATTTAAAAAAATACTTAAAAACATTTGAGACGTGACATAAAGCACGTAAAATACAAACTGGGTGAACAAAAAATATTAATAATAAATAAAGGCAATAACAATGGAAATCGCAGCACACACGTCAGGGTTGTATAAAGACAAAAGTATGAACATGTTATTAAAAAAAAAAATGAAGAACAAAAAATATAAAATAAAAGCAGATTAGAATTAGCTAGAACTTAAGAGGCTGTATATAGTAGATTGAATATTTCGAGGCGCAAGTAAAAGACCAAAATACGAGAGCTCTTTAAATCTGTAATCGACTTACTAAATCTGTAAAAGAAATTGAGTTTGGCGCCGACCTCCCTTGATTATTTTTATTTGCACTATTTTTTATGTGAATAAAGTAATACATGCTCATTCTATGGCTAAAATACGAGAGCTCTTTAAATCTGAAATCGACTTGGCCCAGCACAAGGCCATGTAATTCCTTTACTAGAGTTTTCACAATATTTAGCCAAGCATGGTTTCAGAATCACATTTGTGAACACAGAGTCACAATATTCTAGTTCTTGTGAGTCCCGCGGTTGGCAACGCATTATTCACGATCTCATTCAATATTTAAATAAAAAAATTGAGTTTGGCGCCGATCTCCCTCGATTATTTTTATTTGCACTATTTCTTATGTGAATAAAATAATACGTGCTCATACTTTGACCAAAATATGTTACCCAACTATTCTAAAATTATATATTGAAGTTAACAAGCAACTAGCTTTCTTTCTTTCTTATTTTCTTTGTTTTCCCAATTGTACTCTTCGAAAGAAATCAAATTTCACATTTATTCTATCAACAACTTCAATAATTCTTATTGAGTATTTTTTTTTTCTTTTAATCTTTGAAGAATTAGAAGTTAAAACTGGACCGAATTTTTCAAGAGGCTATGTTTGCACAAATAAAAGAAACTTGTAGCTTATTGGAGGTACTGAGAAAATTAAGATATAATTTGACTAAACTTAAGTTATTATTTTCATTATTATTAGTGTGAAATAATATTTTGCATGGTTTCACCATATTGTAAATGTCACTATTGATAATAGCTAAAAAGAATCATATACAAATATATTTATTTTTTAGAATTGATCGAACTTCATTTGCTAATAAGAGAGAGTAGGTTGGTGATGTTTTTATGGCTTATTTGTTTTGCTTTTTAATCTTGTAATTTAAATATGTTGGTTTTGCTTGAATTAATGATGAGAATGAGAATGAGGAGGTTTTGTTGCATTGATAATTGCTTAGTTGTGTTCTTATGAAAAATGATTAATATAGCTTGAGCTGTGTTTCACCAAATTCTTGAGTTTGAGTTTCGTGAATGAAACTTGGATTGTGTTTCACCAAATTCTTAAGTTTTGGTTTAGTGAATGAAGCTTGGATTGTGTTTATGTTGAAAATGATACATGTAGATTAGTTTGTCTTTTGTGAAAAATAATATATATAGGTTCAATTGTGTTTGTATGAAATGAAATGGGTATCTAATGACATAAATGGCCAAAAGAAAGTTATAAAAGTGACTGCCTTTATGGTGTTCATTACAGTAGTGAGTACATATTATTATCTTTGGAGAATTTATATTGGGCGTATATTATTTCTTGACGGAGTTTTGCTTGATGATTGATTTGCCACATTGAATGCCCTGGAAGTAAATAATAAGTTGTAAAGGCCTAGTATCTTGATTTAAAAATTCTAAGAATTCTGATATCATTTCAGCTTTTGAAACTTGTTAAAACTTATTATGTATGACTAGATACCAATAATGTCATCAGTTTGCTAACTACTTATAATATGTTATTATGATATTTTTTTCATATGAAGAAAAAAAAAGATAGATTCTTTAAGTGTATTTTTTTTAGATTCGGTCAAAATCTGATGGTATTATAATTGATTCAGATAGTATAAAAATAATTGAAAGTAAAATAAATTTAAAATAATTATATATTTATAAATTTTTATAAATATTTTATGTTATAATTAGGTTTTCATACTTTTAGAATAAATTAAATTAATATTTTTATCTCAATTGCCAAATGAAGAATAAATAAAAACGACAAGAGATCAAATATTTATTGAAGTGATGAGATGTAATAATCATAAATATGTTCTGACCAACCTATGGGTATGGTCTATCACCATTAGATGTCACACACCAAAATTCAAGTTAAAATTATAAAATGGTGAAACGAGAGCTAAATTTTATAAAATTTAGTTATAATGACTTTCAAGACAAATATACAATCTTGTAGAATCCGTGTGATGAGATATATGCATTATGCAACAATATTTTGGTACTAATAAGATTTACCTATCTATCTATAACTAAGTATGAAGATTTAATTTAATATTATTTTATACTTATAAAGTTATCTTCAAAGTATGAATTACTTTTATTTATAAGATGAAGATGTTTCTAGTGCGCACTATCGACGTACAAACATGGATTAAACATTGAAGATTTATTAGATTTATTTAATTTAATTAGTAGGTTATTAATGTTTTAATTATGAATTTGTAATAGATGTTATTGTAATAGAATATAGAGTTGAAACATTTAAAGTTGATGGCATTGTAATACATTATGAATGTTATTTTTATATATCACTTCGAAATATGTGAATTTTGGTTATAATAAATGATTAATTTTTTTTTGTTATTAATTAAGAAAGTTTTTTGAAATATGAAAAAAAGGTTTTTTATATTAGTAATAATATATTATCTTTTAGTGGTAGCAAAATAGCCATTACATGGTTAACCAGGTTTAACTATTTTGTGATGAATAATTTTTGTTATTGTATGACAACCTGGTTAACCAGTTAGCTAAACAGTCATTATATGACGACAATTTGTATTATTGTAAAAAGTTATATCGACAGCAAGATTATTACTATAATGACTATCGCAAAAGACTCTTATTTTCTGCAGTATTTAAGGAAATCAATGACATTATAGAAGAAATATTGTTTCACACCATTTTTTTTTATATCTTTTTCTCTATGAAATATAATTATTTTATTCATAATGTAATTAACATTATTAAAATAGAAGTGTGAACTAAGAAATGGCAAAGCAAACATAGTCTCTTTCATTCATTTCTCCTATTGTCCTATATAAGAAAGTAACTTGAAGTGTGATTCAGATGTGTGTTTTTAGTTTTTAATATTTTTTTCTTTTAATGCATTTTAATTTTTAATATTTTAGTAAATGTATTTTTGTTTCTTTTAGTGTATTCTAACTTTTAATATTTTTAATTATTTTTAAAAAAATCTATAAAAGTGTCATTATTAGGACTTAAAACCTACATATTATTTCTAAAAACTTAAATAATTAACAACAACCTAAATATTGTTAAATAAAAAAGTAATTGTTTCATGAATTACTTTTAATAAACTTTTAATATATATATATGTATATCATATAAAACAATTAAATCAAATACTTAAAATATATTAAAAAATATTAAAACTGACAAATTCTAAATAATAGTGAGCTCATAGCTCTCTAACTAACACTAAATTTAAATAAACAAAATATTAAAAACTTATGTTTGGTAAAAACACATTATAAAAATGAATTCTTTATAGATTAATTTAAAAATTATCAAAATATTATTCATAATAAAAATAATATTTATATTTAATATAAGGAATAAATTGAAAAAAATTTATATTTTTATGTTTGAATATTATGGCTGTAAATTATATATTATATATTAATAAGGGTATAAATTATATATCAAATTTTTATCTTATTATTACATCAAGGATAAAACAGTAAAAGAATTAAAAGAAAATCACTAAACAAAATCTTTTTAACAGAGGGTAATTGGATAATCTGAAAAAAATATATTATAGAAATGAGTGGTTAATATGAAAAACAACGTAGAAAAAATAACGATCTCCTTTATTATTATTATTATTATTATTATTAAGATAGGAAAAGTGATGGAATCCTAAAGAACCTAAGACTGTATAAAGACGAAAGTTATGATCGATGTGAATTCTTATGAAACCAACCAAAAACATTAATTAAATAAATAAAGATTGCAACCGATAAAAAATTAAAAATATTGTAACTTTTAAAATAATAACTTTTAGTTATGTTGTAGAATATTAATTATAAAAAAAAAATCAGTGAAATATGTAGTAAATTATATTTTTAAATGTATTGTGAATTTTATATTTATTTACTAAATTTTACTATTATAGTGTTGTAGAAATTAATATAATAAAAATATATAATAATAATATAATTATTACAACAACAATAGTCCCTTTAAAAAAAACAATCATATATTTCTATATATATTTGAATAATATACTTTTCTTATAAATGTTTAATATTTATACATACTTTTATATGTATTTATGTATTTATATATTAAAATAGATTAAAAAAATATTATTTAGATTAAATTTTATTGATAGATTTAACAAAAAAACCCTAATTTTCATTGTATGATTTTGAAAAGTAACTTTCTTTATTTATCAAAATTTACTATAAAGTAGACTTTGCCAAAATTAATTTTTAAAATACTTTACCAAATATTTTGTAAAGTAGATTTGACTTTTTTAAAAAAATTTAGATTTACGAGCAAATTTTTCTAAATTTTGTTAAAGTAGATTTAGTTTTTTTAAAATCTAATTTTGTAGGTTGTGCCATAATAAATACCTTGACTTTATGTCGGGATGATAAAAAAATTTAAATCTGAACTTAAATCTAAAAAAAACTTAAAAATTCAAAAAATTTAAATTTTTTTCATATCCATATCCAAATTTTTTCTTTTTTCTAGTTTCAGTTTTTTTGAATTAACCCTAGAGCCCGGATTTTTTTTCTTTTCTTTTTTTAAACATTTTACAAAGACTTGGAGAAATGGGGAGGGTTCGAACCCCAACATTAGTGGGGGGCGGGGTGCACATCAAAGGGCGCGCTTGCCATGTGCGCCCGGATTTTTTTGTTATCAAATCAAAATGCCACATTGATTGATTGACTTTGAGTTAGATAAAACACGCCTACCAAAATGGGGACTAACTGCTACTATTTGTTAAAGAATATATATTTGTAAAATAAAAAGATAAAAATATGAATAATAAAATGGCAAGTGGGTCATTTGACTATTTTTTTATTGTCTCTTTTGAATCTTTGGATGGGTTTCACGTCGATCAATTTTAAATCATATCATTTATCTTCTTAGTAGATTTTTTAATGTTAAAGAATATATATTTGTAAAATAAAAAGATAAAAATATGAATAATAAAATGGCAATTGGGTCATTTGACTATTTTTTTATTGTCTCTTTTGAATCTTTGGATGGTTTCACGTCGATCAATTTTAAATCATATCATTTATCTTCTTAGTAGATTTTTTAAAATGAAAACATTTAGAAACTCAAGTTAAATTTAGGTTCTGAATTTTGGATCAGTTAGAATTAAAACTTGGACCAGACTAATATTTAAAAATATTTAAATACAACTCGAATTTTAAAAACTACAAAAATAATTCAGATTAAGATCTTGTTGAACAAAATTTAGATCTGAATCTAAATTTTATCATCCTACTTATAAATTTTAATAAATATTTAATTATAATATAAATAAATTTAGTATAATACTAAAAAATAATTTATTAAATTCCTAAATTAAATTTTAACTTCTTAAAATCAACTATTGTGTCATAACTTCTACAAAGCTGGATACAAGACACGTTAAAAATACAAACTGGGTGAACAAGAAAAAGTAATAATAAATAAAAGCAATAACAGATATGGAAATCGCAGCACACACATCAGGATTGTATAAAGAAAAAGTATGAACATGTTATTAAAAAAAAGAAGAACAAAAAATAAAAAAATAAAAGCAGATTAGAATTAGCTAGAACTTAAGAGGCTGTATATAGTACATTGAATATTTCGAGGCGCAAGTATAAGACCAAAATACGAGAGCTCTTTAAATCTGTAATCGACTTACTAAACTATCAAGGCTGTGAGGAGAAAACTAAACAAAAAGAAAAAGAATGAGCACTCATCACGTTCTCGTAATTCCTTTCCCAGCACAAGGCCATGTAATTCCTTTACTAGAGTTTTCACAATATTTAGCCAAGCATGGTTTCAGAATCACATTTGTGAACACAGAGTATAATCACAAGCGGGTCTTGAAATCATTAGAAGGAAAGAATTATATCGAGGGAAGAATCCATCTGGTTTCGATACCAGATGGAACGGAAACCTGGGAAGATAGAAATGATGGGGGGAAGTTGGTTGAAAGAATGTTACAGGTTATGCCTGGAAAGCTGGAGGAGCTCATTGTAGACTTCAATACAAGAGAAGACGAGAAGATAGCTTGTGTTATTGCAGATGTGCTGATGGGGTGGGCTATTCAACTCGCTCACAAGATGAAAATCAGGCGGACTGTCTTCAACACTGCATCAGCGGCATCTCTGGCGTTGACGTCGACTGTAGCAAAGCTGATTGATGATGGAATCGTTAACAATTATGGTAAGGCTTTCTGTCACTGATTCCTGTAATTAGCACATTGAGTTGAGCTGTTAATTTAAGCGGACTGTTTTACTTGTGTACTATATTGAAGAACTTGCAATCTTGTTCTTGTATTGTATGGCAAATATAGCAGTTCAAAGGTAGGCCATGTCGGTTCATTGTTTCTGAATATAATTTAATTTCCACGTTTTATATGCATTTTAGGTACTCCAATCAACAAACAGATGAATCAGTTGATACCATATGTGCTCCCAATGCACAGTGACAACTATTTTTGGGCCCTCATCGAAGCCTTAACATCTGAGAGAATCTTCTTGCAGCAAAGTCTTAATATTATAAAAGCTGTGGAAGTTGCAGAGCACGTGATTTGTAACTCAACATATGAGCTCGAGTCTACAGCATTCACCTTAGTTCCTAAACTTCTCCCGGTAGGCCCATTATTGGCAAGCAACAGGCTTGGAAATTCAGCAGGACACTTTTGGACAGAAGATTCGACCTGCTTGAATTGGCTTGACCAACAGCAACCAAACTCGGTCATTTATGTTGCATTTGGCAGCCTCGCAGTTTTTGACAAAATTCAATTCCAAGAATTAGCATTCGGACTTGAACTCTGCAACAGACCATTTTTATGGGTTGTGAGGCCAGATATTACCAATGATGTGAATGATGCATACCCAGATGGATTTATAGAGAGAGTAGCCACTCGTGGACAGATAGTGAGTTGGACGCCGCAGCAAAAGGTTCTTAGTCACCATTCAATTGGCTGCTTTTTGAGTCACTGTGGCTGGAATTCCACAATGGAAGGTGTACGCAATGGGGTTCCTTTCTTGTGCTGGCCATACTTTTTTGATCAATTGCTAAATGAGAGCTACATTTGTGATGTTTGGAAGGTTGGATTGAAGTTCAACAAAAATGAAAGTGGGATCATCACAAGAGAAGACATTAAGAGCAAGGTTGATCAAGTTCTTGGCGACGACCACTTCAAAGCACAGGCTTTGGAACTCAAGGAAAAAACCCTTATTAGTGTTAGAGAAGGTGGTTCTTCTAACAAGGCAATTAAGAATTTCATTGAGTGGATCAAGACGGGCACTGCCAAATTGAACATTAATTAGAAAAATTCAAGTGTGGTTTAAGTTTGGTTAGATAATGTTTTTGGTTAGAATAATGATATTTTTTAAATATTTCAAATTTCTATCACGTTACTTGGATGGTATGAGATGGTAAAAAAGTGTAATAGATGATAAAAGTATTTGATGGTATTAGATAGTAAAAGTGTGTAATAGATGGTAAACAAATATAATAAATAATTTTAAAAGTTATATTATTTTATTTTTTAATGTTAAAATAATATTTGAAAAGTTTTTGGTCTATTATTTTAGAATAAAAATTTTAAAATAATTTTTAAAAAATATAATATTATTTTTAAAAAAATATGTTTTATGTTATTTAAGGGAGTAAATTTCTACTACTATTTTTTTTCAGACACTTTTATCAAGGATATTGTTTTGTTTTTTCTCCCCGTTTTCCCTAATGTTCTTCGCTGATAATTTTTTTTTTTTTTTTGTCTTTCACCATTTCTTCCTCCCAAAAACCTTCAGAAACAATATTGTATTTTGGACGGGCCACTATAACCAACATTTTTCTGAGTGTCTTTGCATATATACAATCATACTTTTTAAGCCATGGCAATAGCATGCACGTTCAACTATTTATATGTGAATTTTTAAAATTAAAAATTAAAAACAAATATTCAATCACGACTATCAAGTTAATAAAACAACCTCATCTCGCCTTCTATGACGGTGTTTATCGAGATTGTTTTTTTGTGAATGGTATAACCTTTTGGATATTGTTAAGGTTTGAGCATTTACCGTAAGAATCGCTTTTTGTGTGGAATATCATTCATAAATAAATAAGAATAAATAAGAATTATATAATAAAAAAAATAATTAAATACAAAGCATAAAAATATATGTAATTCGGCATAATTCAATAATAGCTGCTTACGTCAATAATGAATATCATATTTTTACTTATTTTTATTCAGTTCTTTAATACTAGGGAATTCCTACTAGAGAAACTCAAGAAATATTATAATAAAAAAATTCTCAAAAGATTTACTAGTATTATTTTGCGCTTATACCCAATACTCAAGCACTCTATGACATTCTTCTGCGCTTATGCCTAGTGTCCTAAAACTACCCCAACCCTCTATTCTTTCTCTTGTTGATGTATTGATTATTCTAATAAATTATAATGAATTATATAGGCTTTAAATCATCCCTAAAAATTATATTCTTTATTGAAATAAGAGTCCATATGTTTAAAAAGTTCAAAATTGACTTAAACAAGTAATTTTATCCAAAATAGAATTTTTTCCAAAATCGTAAAGCTGCAACGTTTAATCTTCAATATTGGGGCATTAATACGACCTGTCCAATGTTGGGACGTTCTTTGAAAAACGTTAGGGCAATCTAAGGCCAACGCTAGGCCGTGGGGCTTTTATGGAATCGTTAAGACCTCAACGCTGCAACATTTATATTTGGGCACATTTTTCTTGTGTTTCTATGCCCCTCCTTGCATCTAACTTTTTATTTTACACCTATTTTATCCATCTATTGCCCCAACGTTTTTCAAAGAACGTCCCAACATTGGACAGGCCGTGGGGCTTTTTTGGAATTATTGTTAAGACCTCAACGCTGCGACATTTATATTTGGGCACGTTTTTCTTGTGCTTCTATGCCCCTCCTTGCATCTAACTTTCCATTTTACACCTATTTTATCCATCTATTGATTTCTTGACTGCGTGTAGACTCATCCTTGGTCTCTAAATCAAATTCAAACTATACCTTGATTTTGAATCACCAAATGTTTCACAAATACCTCATTGATTCAAAATATCTTCTATAAGCTTTTCAGGATCTATCCCTCATTGACCAATGCTCAATTTCTTTAGCATTGATTCTAGTTAATTCTTATACCCAGACTTAACTCCTTCAAGGCTCATGCCCAGACTTTACTCTCCAAAGGTTTCGAATGTATCTCTCCCTGGGTAGCCATCGTACTATAATCTCTAGTATTTATTTAACACCATCATATTATGATCTTTAGTGTTCTCTCAATTGTATTTCTCACCCATAAACCTTTAAAATACCTTATGTATTTCTTCTACAAAAATCTTTCAAGGATTTTACAACTCTAAGTTTTATTCACAGACTAATACCAATAACTCCACCCTTCTTACCTTCTTTTTTTGATTACTCTTCAATCTCTATTCTACAGCCTTTTCCTTTGCAGTCAAGCCACTGTACTCTTAGGCTTTTTTCTCTCTTTATTCTTTCATCTTCATACTTGTGAATTTCCATGGTTGAACAACCTATACTCGACCAATGACCTCAACTATAGCCTCGATACTTGTTTATTAAGGTTTTACTTTGTGGAAGACTTAACTCACAAGTAAAAAAAAAAAAAGATTAACCATATAATAGAAAAAACAATCACACACACAAGGCACAAGAATATACATAGTTTGGAAATAACCGTATATGTCTATGGTGGATCTCAGATCCTCACTTCTTTTATACCCAAAGAATACAACAATAGAGAAACTCCTAAAGAATCTATCCAGTATTATCCTGCACTTATACCCAATACCCAAAACTCAAGTACTCTATGGCACTCTTCCATACTTATGCCCAGTGCCCTAAAGCTACCCCAATCCTTTATTCTTTCTCTTGTTGATGTATTGAGTAATCTAATGAATTACAAGGGTTTATATAAGCTCTAAATCACCCCTAGAAATCATATTCCTTATTGAAGTAAGAATTATGTTCTTAAGAAGTCCAAAACTAACTTAAACACGTAATTCTACCCAAAATAGGATTTTTCTCGAAAAGTAACGCTGCAACGTTCAATCTCTAACACTAGGGCATGAATGCGACTTGTCTAACAATAGGACATTCTTTGACCAACACTATAGTGTTGAACCAATGCTGGGGCATTCTAAGGCCAATGTTGGGGCGTTGGACTTTCGCAGCGTTAAGATCCCAATGATGTGATGTTTATATTTGGGCACATTGTCCTTGTCCATCCATTTGGGCTTTCATGCCCCTCCTCATATCTAACTTTCCATTCCACACCTTTTTTGTTCATCCATTACATTCTTGACTATGTGTCAACTCTTCTTTGGTCTCTAACTAAAAATCAAACTATATCTTGATTTTAAATCACCAAAATTTCAATAAATGTCATTTATGGTTGAAATAAGCTTTGAATTGAATGTGATTTTAGAGCATTTATAATTCTTAGTTAAGCATGGCTTCATAGTCATAATAAAGTATAATCACATATGGGTTGTGAGAAAACATGGCAAATGATTAGTTAGTTAGATGAGACATGAGTAATGTGGTATTACATAATAATACTATCCTTACATTCGAAATATATATTTTGTATCTTAATTGATGTGTCCATTTTTTTATTAGTATTGTATAAGTATAACATTAATGAAAATTAAAAATTCAATAAATTATTTGATAACTGATAATCATTTATTGATGACACATTGTAATATCCCAAAATTATTGATATTTAAAAAAATCTGTTATGAGAAGAAAAATTCATTTTGGAAAGAATTTAGAAATTTGGAATTTAATATTCCTCCTAAATTATTTGGAACTATTTGTTAAGTCTTTAATTTATGTTTTATGACTTATCTCAACTACTAGTAAATGTTTAGAAGTTATTTTATGATTAAAGAACCTGAAGATTCTGTTGTCTAATGAGAGTTTTTATACCACTTGCTCACAAGCCAAACTTGTAATTAGATTATCCCTTCTAAAATTGGTCTAGAATCTCCACTATTTCTACAGAGGATTCAATGAGATATTTCTAAATCAAATTCATTCATCAAGTGGACATTTTCATCATTTCAAGGTTTTGATTTATGCATCTATACGGTAGTCACTTATTTGTTTACTGTATATATAAAATATTCATTTGCTAGACTGCTAGCACATATTATTAGATTGATGACACAATTTCATTATACCTTATTAAAATTATATGCTTAAAAAATATTGATGAGTTTACATCTAAAAATATTTAATGACTATTATCATTAGTAGAAATTGATGTAGAACACTTTGTGCTACATGTTCACACAAAAATGGATTAGTAAAATTTTTAACGATTATATCACCCCACAATGAACTAAAATAGGACCTTAACATCGCTTGGGGATTTACGGTGGTTTTAACTCATCATCAATTACAAGATATTTTGAATCCCTAACAAGTGATCTATTTACCGTACGATTTGCAGATTGCCATTTTGATGAGATAATAATTCTATTATTAAGGGAAAGAAAATTGCCTCCTGAAGTAAGGCATGAACTTTATTAAAAAATGACCATTATGTCTTATTTCAAGACACACACAAATCAATGTAAAAATGAGGTATGAAGGATCGATCATCTTCAAAGAATTACAAATAAATTACTAGTTATATTTATATATAAATCAAAAGTAACCAAGTCATGTATACTAACTACTAATACATAAGCCTAGGTGACTATTCCTGTAAAACAGTCTAATCAAAAAGAAGCTAATGAATCATTTGTTGTATGCTAGAAGTGTGGCAGACCATTTGATTCAAAAGATATTATTCCATGGAAGAAAAAAAAAGGATCCTGTTGAAAATTACGCTTGAGCTAATAAATTCATATTCTTTAAATCACTAATATTAGAAGAGTTAAAAGTCTCAAAAGAGACATTAGCCCCAAAAGAGGTACAAAAATTTGAAAATGGAGAAAATACTACAAATTATGCTTACACAAGAGAAATGTGAAAATGTGATGAAATAATTGTTGATGATGTATTTTCATTTGCAGTAACAACTGAAATTATGAATGATGTTTTTGAGCTACAAACTGTTGACGAATGTAGAAAAATAAATTATTGGCTCCAATGAAAATTAGCAATTCAAGCAAAATTGACTTCTCTAGCGAAGCATGAAGTATTTGGACCTATAGTCTAGACACTTGAAAATGTCAAACCCATAAGATATAAATGGATTTTTGTACGAAAACATACCGAAAGCAAAGAGGTCATTAGAAACAAAGTAATACTCGTTGCTCATGGTTTCTCGTAGAGACTTGATATTGATTATGATAAAACTTATTCCCTCATGATAGACACAATTACATTTTGATTTTTTTGATAAGCTTAACAGTCTCAGAAAAACTTGATATGTATCTTATGGTTGTAGTGATAGCTTACTTGTATGGATCACTTGACACAGATATTTATATAAAAATTCCTAAAGGATTTAACATGCTTAAAGCATATAATTGCAATTTGCATTTAATCAAGCTACAAATATTTTTATATAGATTAAAGCAACACTGACGCATGTGTTACAACTGCTTAAACGAATACTTAATAAAAAATGACCTAATATCCTATGTGTATTTATAAAAATGTGAGATTGTGGGTTTGTCATTGTGGCTATATATGTGAATGACATGAATCTGACCAGAATTTCTAAAGAGCTCTTAAAGTTTGCAGAATATTTAAAAAGAGAATTTGAAATGAAAGACTTGGGGAAGACTAAATATTATCTCGGCCTGCAGATTGAGTTTAAATCAAACAAAATCTTTATCCATCAATCTATCTATACTAAAATGATTTTAAAAAGATTCAATATGGATAAAGTGTTGTCGTGGATCTTATATATGTAGGTGTATGCATGTGCAAGTGAGTCTATTGCCTAAATACGTATCATATACAAATTTTAGCGCAACGGAAGTGTAAAACCAGCAATAAACACAATAATTAAATATATTAATCACATTAATATATTAGTAAGGGTGATTAATATATTAGTAAGGTTAAGAACCTACCCCAACATATAACGTTATACACGTATTTTCTTAGAGTCCGCATGGAGACCAACTCGCAGGCAGTTTTAGTCACCAATACAGTGGGCTTGGTGAGCTAGAACAGCAGCCCCATATCCAACACTAAGTTTAACTCTTAAACTCCAAAATGACCAGTGTGTGTTTTTCATCATTTTCTCTAAAAGGATAAGAAATTGAGAATTTAAAGTAATTCACAATTACTTCAATTGGAACCATAGAGAAAAATGAAACAATTTCATTTTTCTCTTTTGTTTTTTTCTTCTTCTTCTCCTCCACTTCTTTCTCATTTTTTTCTCACGGGCACACACTAACATACACCCCTTTTCTCTCACTCTTTACATATATATATATAATAAAATAATAAAATAATATATATAATAATAAAAAAATAATCATAATGGGTGCCAACTATTTGGCACCCAATTAAAATATTATTATAAATATAATAATATATAATATAATAAGAGAGATATTTTGATTATTTAATAATTAAATAATTAAAATATAAAATGACCATTTTTCTCCTTATGAATAGTTACCAAGTCTACCCCTAGTGGGTCTCACCAAATTCGCACTTGGATAAACTCAACCGAGGATCCACAATATGCCACGTATCATTATATAATTAGTAAATAATAATTATTGACTAATTGTTGTATTTAACACTTAAATACAGACACACACGTATTCCCGTAGTATTGCTGAATATTGCTAGATTAAATACTTTAATCTAGCACGCTGTCCCAGTGCACAACGAGTACACTCCATATCACGGGACTCCCTAGGTCCTACGCCCGATTTGTTAAATGGATCTATTTCATGAATCCGTGAGCAATGCCTCACGCATACGTCACAGATATTACAAACCAGTGCGTTGAACTATACAAGCTGAGGTTATAACACATACGTATAGTCATTCCGTCATGATATCCTAAATGTGCAGAGATATAGATCATCACTGTCAAATTTTCTTGTGCTCATCCATGTCTTATCTCCAGACTCGTATCTCACTGAACAATATGTGCAAACTCCTTTGCCATATTGTTCTACCCTGGCGGAACTCTTTCCTGTGATTAATACTTGTGGCCACAAATTTTTTCGAGATACAGTCTCGAAGCATTTGTATATTAAACTCCCTATGCGAGCTGACGGATCCCATATCTGTACACACTGCACTCCATAAGCATTAAACCATACCCAGCGACACCCAACGGTCACACCATGAAAGGTCTGTAACATGCGTGGAACTAAAGTATAGTGGATCACTTACAGGCTCACCATGGCACTCAGGTCAAAGGACAATATGTACTACTCAACTTGAGAGGACCCTCCATTGACGGCTTACATAGGGTGTTTATCGGAGGCCCTCGTGAGTCTGTCCCATATCTAGTCCTAACTAGATACCCATATGTCAATACAAGCTTCAAGCTAACAATTGGCTAGGAACGACTATCTATACCTTATAGGTACGATATATGCTGATCTATATATAAATGTATCCACCGACAGACCCGCATCGACAGAAATAGATAATGGACAATTATTTGAGAACATACTTGCGCAACTAACATTTCCTGGCACCCGATTGCAATTCTTACAATTATGCAATTATTGGTATATTTTTAGGTCTATGTCCCATTACAGACAAGACTGCAACTCTTGAATCTACTGAGTATTATAACCAGTTAACACTTAAATATTTTAAAATTTAGCATTTATATCTCTTAGCGTGGCTAACTATGAGCTCTTATCTAAACTCCTTTAGATCTGATCTAAACTCTTTCAGATCGTACAATGTCTGTAATGTTACATTGAATAATACCATATAAATGGGTATTAACGATTTAATGAGAATGTACACTTGTATAAATATACGAGTATATGTATATTTAGGGATGACACGTAAGCACCGACCCTAACATAAAGCTCATCCATTAAGTACCCTATAGTTGTTCGGTCTCTTGATCATAAAAAGGATCCATTTCATCTAAGAATAATGATGAGAAAATACCTAGTCAAAAAGTAACTTAGTTTAATGTAATTGGTACTTTATTATATCTAACCCAATACACCAGATTGAGTATAGCTTTTGCAGTAAGCCTATTGATGTTGGGAATTTATTTGATCCCCAAAAAGGCTTCCTAGCATATAAGACATATTTTTACTTTAGAATAATCTTACGGTGATCTAAAGGAAACTTTTTTTGCCACCTCCTTAATTAATTCAGATATTTTTGCACTACATGAAGCAAGCAAGAAATGCATATAGCTATAATCTATCATTTATCACATCCAGAGTACATGTAACCTACCTTTTACAACAAATATTTCAACAATAATATATAAAGATAATGCTGCTTATATTGCTCAAGTTAGAGATAGATGCATCAAATGAGATAGAACCAAACATATTTCTTCAAAATTCTTTTACACTTATGAGTTACAGTAAAGTAAGTAAATTATTGTTAAACAGATACGCTGTATTGACAATTTTACAAACATATTCACTTAAATCTCTACCAATGTCAGCTTTTAAGAAATTGGTTTACAAGATTGGCATATGCCGGCTCAACAAATTATAAACGTGCACTGTGAACCTTTAATCAAGGGGAGCACTTAATAAGAAAGAGCATATTCTTCTACAAGAAGAATTACATCAATTATGAATATGCACCGTACTCTTTTTTCTTTGACCAGATTTTATCCTATTAACTTTTACTAGCAAAGTTTTTTATGAGATAGTTTTAAGCACAATCATTATCACTGTACATTATAAAATTGTATTGTGTTTAGATTTTGTCCCACTGGGTTTCTTCTTAATAATGTAAAATATTATAATTTCAAATTTAATTTTAATTTCAACTACCTTAAATGTTAAATTCCAAATCCAATTTTAATTACGTTAAATGTTATAATTTTAAAACTAATTTTAATTTCAATTATGTTAAATATTATAATTTTAAATCAAATTTCAATTTTAATTACGTTAAATATTATAATTCTAATTAAAATTTAAATTTTAATTAGGTTAAATGATAATTCAAATTTCAATTTTAATTTCAATTACGTTAAATGTTATATTTTCAAATTCAAATTTAATTTCAATTACGTTAAATAATATAATTTCAAATTCAATTTTAATTTCAATTAAATTAAATTTTATAATTTCAAATTGAATTTCAATTCCAATTACATTAAATATTATAATTCAAAATTTAATTTCAATTCCAATGACATTAAATGTTATAATTCCAAATCCAACTTTAATTTTAATTACGTTAAATGTTATAATTCCAAATCTAATTTTAATTTCAATTACCTTAAATGCTATAATTTCAAATCTAATTTTAATTTCAATTATGTTAAATGTTATAATTCTATTTCAATTTTAATTTCAATGACCTTAAATGTTGTAATTTCATCCACATTCAATTTCGATTACGTTAAATATTATAATTCTAATTCTAATTCCAATTTCAATTCCAATTATGTTAAATGTTAATTCAAATTCCATTTTCGATTCCAATTACGTTAACTCTTATAATTCCAAATCCAATTTTAATTTCAATTACATTAAATGTTATAATTTCAAATCCAATTTTAATTTCAATTACGTTAAATATTATAATTTTAAATCTAATTTTAATTTTAATTACATTAAATATTATAATTCGAATTCCATTTTCAATTCCAATTACGTCAAATGTTATAATTTCAATTTCAATTACGTTAAATGTTATAATTCAAATTTCAATTTCAATTACGTTACATGTTATAATTTCAAATCCAAATTTAATTTCAATTACATTAAATGTAATAATTTTGAATTTAATTTCATTTTCAATTACATTAAATATTATAATTCAAATTAAAATTTTAATTTCAATTATATTAAATGTAATAATTCAAATTTTAATTTCAGTTCCAAATTTATTTAATGTTCATAATTTAAATTATAATATCAATTTTAATCACGTTAAAATTTAGTTTTAAATTCAATTTTAATTTTAATTACATCAAATGTGAATCAAAAATTAAAAAATATTGACAATTTTAAACAATTAATAAAGAGTCAATGTAAAATAAAATAACATTTAAAATTACGAGTGCACATGACCCAGCCACAATAATATTATTTTTTACTTTTCACTTTTTTATTTTAGAAATAATATCTTTAAAAATAACCTTTTTTTAAAAAATTATTAATTATTTTTTATGACCCACTGGCTGGCCCATTAGGCCTGCGTTCCAAGCACAACATGGCCCATAACACGGCCTATAGTGGGCCGTGCCTAGGCCTAATTTTTTGCAATCGTGCCTAGGTCGACAAGCCACGAATACTGCTCGTGCCTGGGCTGGCCCAATACGACAGCCCATATGGACTAATTTTTGTGGGCCGTGCCAGTCTGGCACATCCCACTGGCCACCTCTAAGAATAAGCAGCGGTACTGTGTATGGCTACTATTTACACACTATTTATGGGTACTGTTTATGATTACTATTCATATGTACTATTCACGGGAGAAAGAAACATATTGATGGGAAACTTGAATATGATATTAAGAAATTTGCTAATGCTTAAAATTTAAAACAAATGAGAAATTAAAGAAAAAAGAATTGATCATGAATTTATTTAGTTGCTGCACAACAACTCTTGTTTAATTGTGCATAGTAATTTTGCTTGATCGCTGCACAACAATTTGTTGGAGGCAGAAGATTAATCCAGGAGATACTCTAATACTATATAGAGATTTAAAAAGAAAAAAAATATTACATTGTAATTGTATTCTCATTGATGATTGTTTGAGTATTTATAGAATTTACAAATAAAAATAAATGTAAACTTAAAAAAAAAATAAACCTAAGTGGAATAAATTAAAATAAAAAAAATAAATTTAAGAGGAATAAATTAAAATAAAAAAAAGATAAATTAAAGGTGGACGAAATTCTCATTCCATCTCAAAATTTCGAGTCAAGATAAAAATGATATTAATTTAAAATTCGTTTGAGACAGAAAATTATATATCAAACTAGTCAAGTCAAGTTTAAAAAATTCTCAAACTCATTTAGAAATTTTCTGAACCCGAATATTTTTTTTTATTTTAAAAACTGCCCAAAACGGCGCCTGTTCATGAGCACACAAACGGCACCATTTTGCACGAGAAGTTCAGTTGCCCTTGCCCAAAATGCAGCACAATGAGCACACACCCACGCATTTCTTTTTTTCAACGTTTCTCTCTCTGCTTTGCTCTCTCTCACTCTTAAACTGTCAAACCAAACAAAGTTGCAACTTACAAACGGTAACTGAACTAACTGCCCAGCCTGTTGCTAGTCAACCTCGCGCCGTCTCTTCGACCCAAAGCCTACCGTCGTTCAAGTTCAACCTTGCCCCATCTCTTCGACCCATAGCCCGCCTCCCTTCCACACGCCGTGAGCCTGTGACGCCGCTGTCGTTACCTGACCGCCATACTCGTATTGTAATTTGTAAGTTGGAGGCCTTTTAATTTTACATACATATATTTTTAAATTTAAATAATTTTTATGCTGAACATTCATATTATAATAAATTGTTGGTGTTATGTTAATTTGCTATAAAGAAATTGATTAAAAGAATTTGCGTTTATGTTTAAGTGACTAAATTAATTATGCCTATATCTATAAAATTATATTTATTCCAATAATACTTGACTTAATTTCATAAGTAACCCTAACTGAAAAAAACTTGAAAATTATATTGGCAAAAAAAAAAACAAACTCACATTTACAGTATTCGCGTGAAAATTTTCCTAGTCATACATTTTCTCCTTCTTGAAAAATGTTATAGATTTTTTTCATTTAATAGAAGTGCTGGAATGAACTTTATTATTCTACTCTGATTCCCTTATAAGGCTTTCAATAAAACTAATCTACTCTTAATTTGTATAAAACGTGTAAGCATGATTAATTGTTTTTACCTATAAAAAAGGTGTACACCCTTTGACCAAATAACGTCACAACCAACTTACCCTAACTTGAAAATAATTACATAATTCCAACTTCCCTTCTCATCCCTTACCTAATATATAGTAATTCGATCATACTATTTCGCATCGTGGGTTCAAATAATAATAAATTAGATTTTATATCTAATTTATAAAATTATAATCAAATAATAGTTTCCAAAGTATTTTAATTTAACAAGTCAAATATTCTCTAATTTGTTCTTTATATATATCCTTTTGAACAAAATAATGTCTCTAGCTAACAACTCTCCCTATCATGAACAATTAATTTTATAAAATTGTGTAATTCAACTTCTCTTGAGAGTGCCATGCCACCGCCAAGAGACTCTACTAATATATAGCCTTTACAGACAGACACGTTGAATTCCATGTGTTGATAAATTAATATCGTAGAGAAAATTTTAGACAAGTTTATTTTACTTTTTGATATTTTTTGAGGAATTATTTTATTTTAATTTTAGATTTAATCTATGTAAGAATTTACCCAAAAAGAAGCAAATAACATTTTTTTTTAATTGTTTATAGTTTATTTGAACTCATTTGTTTGCAGACATGAATTAAGGTTCAAGTTCAGCGGATAATAATATTGTGGACTTACATTTTTAGTTAAATTCTAAAGATGAGCATGAGCTTGAGGGAGATGAAAGTAACCAAGAAAAAAAAATCTATTCTGCCATGCCTTAATGAAAAAAATAGAAAGCCCGTGTCATAAACATCGGTACAAAAATAAAAAATATGGTTGCACATCAAGAAAAACAAAATGGTAAAAGATAAAGTAAAATGCAATCATTGTGGTAAGTTGATTAACTGTCATTCAATAAGTCATGAAACTAGTGGTATGTTAAAGCACTTACTAAGATGTGCCAAGTACAAGAAGAAGGTGATTGATGAGCAGCAAGAGGTTTTCGCTAAAGAACCTATCGGAGAATAGGGAGAGGGTAGTAATGTTGTATCTAGGGGATAGAGTCAAGTATCATGTCGATAAGCACTTATTAAAATGGTGGTGATAGATTAGCTGCCTTTTAGATTTGTGGAGAATACCGAATTTTTCTATTATAACAGTGTTATAGTTTTTAGATTTGATGTCCCATCCTATAAAACTATAACAAGAGATGCAGTTGAGTTGTTTAGTTTAAAAAGTTTGATTAGTGGACAACAAGTGAGCTTGACCACCGATATTTGGACTTCTATTCATAATCATAGTTATATAGTTGTCACGACTCACTTCATATATAGTTATTGGCATTTACATATAAGGATTTTGAGATTTTCTCCTGTTTTACGTCACAAAGGAGAAACGATTGGGAAGTAATTAGAGAATTTTTTGTTGGATTGGGGTATTGAGAAAGTATTCTCTATAATATTTAATAATGTAAGTGCCAACGATATTGCCATATCTTATTTGAGGAAGAGATTGAAAAGTTAGAGTGATGATTCATTGGTTTTGAATAGCGAATACATGCATGTGCGTTGTTGTGTTCACATTTTTAACTTGATTGTGACAGATGGGTTGAAAGTTAAATGAGAATGTGATTTTTATATGCAATGCAGTCAAATATGTTAGATCTTTTAGATTACACTTGCAAGCCTTTAATTATTATAGGGAAAGGCAAAAGATTGATTACAAGGGAGTGTGGTGTTAGATGTGCCAACTAGGTGAAATTCCCCATACTTAATGTTGATGACTTTATTGAAATTTCAAATATATTTTGATATGATGATAGAAGATGATTGTCTATGTAAGAGTTATTTTTTAGATCGCACTTGCAAGCCTTTAACTATTATGTGGAAAGGTAAAAGATTGATTACAAGGGAGTGTAGTGTTAAATGTGCCAACTAGGTGGAATTCCATCTACTTAATATTGATGACTTTATTGAAATTTTTGATAGATTTTGATATGATGACAGAAGATGATTGTCTATGTAGGAGTTATTTTTTAGAAGAGGAAAATGAAAAGAGAAGATAAGACCACCAGCTAGCTCGAAATGGAAGAATGCTAAGCATTTTATGTCATAATTCTAAATCTAATATCAATTTTAAATACATTAATTGTTATAATTCTGAATCTAATTTTAATTTCATTTATGTTAAATGATATAATTTTAATTTCAATTATGTTAAATATTAAAATTAATTTTAAATTTAAATTTTTATTATGTTAAATGTTATAATTTCACTTCCAATTTCAATTACATTAAATGTTATAATTCAAATTCAAATTTCAATTTCAATTATATTAAATATTATAATTCAAATTTCAATTTCAGTTTCAAATTTATTAAATGTTCATAATTTAAACTCTAATAACAATTTCAATCATGTTAAAATTATAGATTCAAATTCAATTTTAATTTTAATTACGTCAAATGTGAATCAAAAATTAAAAAATATTGACAAATTTAAACAATTGATAAAGAGTCAATGTAAAATAAAATAAAATTTAAAATTACTGGTGCACATGACTCGGCCACAATAATATTGTTTTTTACTTTTTTATTTTAGAAATAATATCTATAAAAATAATTTTTTTAAAAAATTATGAATTATTTTTTATGGCCCACGGGCTAACCTATTAAGCCTGCATTCTAAGCACGGCATGGGCCATAACACGGCCTATAGTGGGTCGTGCCTAAATTTTGGCAATCGTGCCTAGGCCAACACAGCACGAATACTGTTTGTGCCTGGGCTGGCCTAGTATGACAATTCACATGGACTCAATTTTTGTAGGCCACGCTAGTCCGGCACATCTCACTTGCCACCTTTAAGAATAAGCAGCGGTACTGCGTATGGCTACTGTTCACACACTATTTATAGGTACTGTTTATAGTTACTATTCATACACACTGTTTACAGGAGGAAGAAACATATTGACGGAGAACTTGAATATGGTATTAAGAAATTTGCTAATGCTTAAAATTTAAAACAAAATAGAAAAGTTAAAAAAAAAATTGATTATGAATTTATTTAGTTGCTGCACAACAGCCTTTGTTTAACCGTGCATAGCGGTCTCGCTTGGCCGCTACACAACGGCTTAGTGGAGGTAGAAGATTAATCCAAGAGATACTCTAATACTATGTAGAGATTTAGAAAGAAAAAAAAATTACATTGTAGTTGTATTCTCATTGATGAATACTTGAGTATTTATATAGTTTAAAAACAAATGTAAACCTAAAAGAAAAATAAACTTGTTGGAAAATTGGTGATTCAATAATCTTGGTTGGACAAGAATTGAGATGAATATCAAAGTGAAGAGTCATAAGAAGTCTAGAACGTGTGGGACATGTATAGAGAAGTCTAAGATGTGTGGGACACGAAAGGGGAAACGAAACGGGACTCAAAGACGTGAGGAAGCAAGAAAATACGGGATAGGCGCTACAGCGCTGAGAGCCGCGGTGCCGAGAACAGCAACCCAGCATTGGGCGCGATTTTGGCCAACGCCGTGGCACCCAGGGATGAGCGCCGCAGCGCCAGACGCGTCAGGAGTCCTTTTTTCTTCGAAATTTTTAGTTTTGGACTTTCAAAACAAGTGGACTCTTACTCCAACAAGAAATAGGGTTAGTAGGCACGAAACACACCTTATATAAACACTTGTAAACCCTTGATTTCAGATTAAGCATTAAGAGAGACTCTAAGAGAGGGGAAGAACTGGGTAGACATTAAGTGCTTGTGTGCGCTAGGGTGGAAACGTTGCTTGGGTGATCATTGTTCGTGGTAGAGTAAGGGTTCACTAAACGTTTAGGTCATTTTGAGGGTTCTTCAAATTGAGTTTCTTTGTAAAATCTCTAGGGAGTTATAATAAGAGATGTTAAGATCCTTGGATCCACCGTGGACGTAGGCAATTGGCCGAACTACGTAAGATTGTGTTATTCTCTTTTATTTTTTGCTTTGGATTCTTGTTGTTTTTGCTTGATTGACAGGTTATTCTGCTGAGCGAGGAGGTTAGGGTTCTAGGTTGAATCTTGGGTTTTTCGCTTCAACATAACCTCGAGAGGGAGAAAGGTGTTTCCTCCATCAACAAATTGGTATCAGAGCTAAAGGTTCGATAATACACACCTGAGGTATTTAAACCATGGCTACAATCAAGTAAGAAATAGAGAAGTTCAATGGGATAAATGACTTCAATCTTTGGAGGAAGAAGGTTAGGGCTCTACTAGTGAAGGAAGGGTTAGACTCAGCTCTGGAGGAAGCCAGCTACTCAACTAGCAATGAGGCGACAACCTTAAAGTCTAGTTAGAAAGATTGGGACACGATTCAAAAAAAGGCTCACAGCGCCTTATTCCTGGCGTTGACCGACGAAGTATTAGGGGAAGTTGGTGATGAAGAAACCGCTTTGGGGCTATGGAAGAGACTCGAGGCATTGTACATGAAGAAGTCTCTTACAAATAGACTTCTTGTGAAAAAAAAACTACATCAGCTAACAATGCACGAGGGACCTTCATTGAGAGCTTACATTGACAAGTTCAACAAGATCATCATAAGTCTTGAGCAACCGGGCATCAAAACTGAGGATGAAGACAAGGTTATTATCCTGTTAAGTTCGTTGCCGAAAAGCTATGAGCGCTTTGTGGATATGCTGCTATATGGAAAGGAGTCTTTAATGATGAATGATGTCAAGGCATTATTGAACTCAAAAGAATTGACAAAGAGATCTGAGTCTAAGAGTAGAGTAGCATTGCTTACACAAGGAAGGAAGAGCAACCAATCAAGGAGGAGATCCAAGAGGTGTTTTCTTTATAATAAGGAAGGGTACTTTGTAAAGAATTGTCCAAAATCAAAAGGCCAAAGAGGGTGGGCTGTAATCGGTACTGAGAAAGATACTGAAGTTATAGACACATTGATAGCCTCAAGGGGAAAGTACGCTGGCAAATGGATACTAGATTCGGGGTGCAGCGTCTATATGTGTCTCGACAGATCGATGTTTACCAACTATAAAGCCAAGAGAGGTAAAGCTTACGAGATCATGGAGTTGGTGACATAAGGTTGAAGATGCAAGGTGGAGAAACTAGGGACTTACATGGTGTAAGGCATGTTCCTAAATTGAGGAGTAATTTGATATCCTTAGGCAAACTCGATGAGGAAGGGTATTCGGTTAGAGCAGAAAAATGAAAATTAAGGGTAGAGAAATGACCTATAGGGTTTGAAGGTGAAAAGCATAATGAAGGGCTCAATGTGCTTACTGGGATGACCATGAGTGGCCCAACGCGGGGTGTTGAGATAATACAAACCACTAGGTGACATCCAAACCGTGCTCACCGAGGTGATGAGGGTCAGAAAAAAGTGCAACGCATCCATACCCTATACAAGGTGCACGAATGCCTTTAGAGACCGAAGTCACTAGTCTGGGGAAAGTTAAGTCTTGATGGAGACTCAACTGGACTTAACTCTAGGTGAATAGAGTATTGGTGTGGATCGGATCCCGAAGCTTTTTTATTTGGAAGATTTTAAATCAAGGAAGGGTTTGTTGGAAAATTGGTGATTCAACAATCTTGGTTGGACAAGAATTGAGATGAATACCAAAGTGGAGAGTCATAAGAAGTCTAGAACATGTAGGACACGTATAAAGAAGTCTAGGATGTGTAGGACACGAAGGGGGAAACGAAACGAGACTCAAAGGCGTGAGGAAGCAAGAAAACGTGGGATAGGCGCTACAGGGCTGAGCACTGCAGCGCCACAGCGTTCGGGGCGATTTTGGCTAGCGCTGCGGCACCCAGGGACGAGCGCCGCAGCGCCAGACGCGTCAGAAGTTCATTTTTCTTTGAGATTTCTAGTTTTGGACTTCCAAAACAAGTGAACTCTTACTCTAACAAGGAATAGGGTTAGTAGGCACGAAAGACATCCTATGTAAACACTTGTAAACCATTGATTTCAAATTAAGCATTAAGAGAGATTCTAAGAGAGGGAAAGAACTGGGTAGACACTAAGTGCTTGTGTGCTCTAAGGTGGAACCGTTTTTTGGGTGATCATTGTTCGTGGTAAAGAAAGGGTTCACTAAACGTTTAGGTCATTTTGAGGGTTCTTCAAATTGGGTTTCTTTGTAAAATCTCTAGGGAGTTATAATAAGAGAGGTTAGGATTCTTGGATCCACCGTGGACGTAGGTAATTGACTGAACCATGTAAGATTGTATTGTGCTATTTTATCTTCTACTTTGGATTCTTATTGTTTGTGTTTGATTGACAAGTTATTTTGCTGGGTAAGGAGGAAGTTAAGGTTCTAAGTTGAATCTTAAATTCTTCACTTCAACATAACCTCGAGAGTGAGAAGGGCGTTTTTTCTTTCAACAAAACCTAATAGGAATAAATTAAAATAAAAAAAATAAACTTAAGAATAATAAATTAAAATAAAAAAAAAGATAAATTAGGAGTGAAAGAAATTCTTATTTTCGTCCGACCGATCTCAAAATTTCAAATCGAAATGGTAATGATATTAATTTAAGATTCGTTCGAGACAAAATTATATCTCAAACGCTAAAAAGTCAGGTTTTGAAAAATTTTCAAACTCATTTAGAAATTTTTCTGAACCCGAATATTTTTTTGTATTTTAAAAAATATCCAAAACGGCGCCTGTTCATGAGCACAGAAGCGGCACCATTTTGCACGAGAAGTTCAGTTGCCCTTGCCCAAAATGCAGCACAATAAGCACACCCACGCATTTCTTTTTTCAACGTTTCTCTCTCTGCTTTGCTCTCTCTCACTCTTAAACTGTCAAACCAAACAAAGTTACAGCTTACAAACGGCAACTGAACTAACTGCCCAGCCTGTCGCTAGTCAACCTCGCGCCGTCTCTCCGACCCAAAGCCTACCGTCGGTCAAGTTCAACCTTGCCCCATCTCTCCGACCCATAGCCTGTCGCCCTTCCACACGCCGTGAGCCTGTGACGCCGCTGTCGTCACCTGACCACCATACTCGTATTGTAATTTGTAAGTTGGAGGCTTTTTAATTTTACATATATATATTTTTAAATTTAAATAATTTTTATGCTGAATATTCATTTTAAAATAAATTGTTGGTGCTATTGTTAATTTCCTATTAAGAAATTGATTAAAAGAATTTGCGTTTATGTTTAAGTGACTAAATTAATTATGCCTATATCTATAAAATTATATTTATTCCAATAACACTTGACTTAATTTCACAAATAACCCTAACTGAAAAAAACTTGAAAATTATATTGGCAAAAAAAAAAACTCACATTTACAGTATTCACGTGAAAATTTTCCTATGTCATACATTTTCTCCTTCTTGAAAAATGTTATAGATTTTTTTCATTTAATAGAAGTGCTGGAATGGACTTTATTATTCTACTCTGATTCCCTTATAAGGCTTTTAATAAAACTAATCTACTCTTAATTTGTATAAAACGTGTAAGCATGATTAATTGTTTTTACCTATAAAAAAGGTGTACACCCTTTGACCAAATAACGTCGCAACCAACTTACCCTAACTTGAAAATAATTACATAATTCCAACTTCCCTTCTCATCCCTTACCTAATATATAGTAATTCGATCATACTATTTCGCATCGTGGGTTCAAATAATAATAAATTAGATTTTATATCTAATTTATAAAATTATAATCAAATAATAGTTTCCAAAGTATTTTAATTTAACAAGTCAAATATTCTCTAATTTGTTCTTTATATATATCCTTACGAACAAAATAATGTCTCTAGCTAACAACTCTCCCTATCATGAACAATTAATTTTATAAAATTGTGTAATTCAACTTCTCTTGAGGGTGCCATGCCACCGCCAAGAGACTCTACTAATATATAGCCTTTACAGACAGACACGTTGAATTCCATGTGTTGATAAATTAATATCGTAGAGAAAATTTTAGACAAGTTTATTTTACTTTTTAATATTTTTTGAGGAATTATTTTATTTTAATTTTAGATTAAATCTATGTAAGAATTCACCCGAAAAGAAGCAAATAACATTTTTTTAATTTGTTTATAGTTTATTTGAACTCATTTATTTGCAGACGATGAATTCAAATTCAAGTTCAGCGGGTAATAATATTGTGGATTTACATTCTTGGTCAAATTCTAAGGATGAGCATGAGCCTGAGGGAGATGAAAGTAACCAAGAAAAAAAAATCTATTCCGCCATGCCTTAATGAAAAAAATAGAAAGTCTGTGTCATAAACATCGACATAAAGATCAAAAGTATAGTTGCACATCAAGAAAAACAAAATGGTAAAAGATAAAGTAAAATGCAATCATTGTGGTAAGTTGATTAACTGTCATTCAGTAAGTCATGAAACTAGTGGTATGTTAAAGCACTTACTAAGATGTGCCAAGTACAAGAAGAAGGTGATTGATGAGCAGCAAGAGGTTTTCGCTAAAGAACCTATCGGAGAATAGGGAGAGGGTAGTAATGTTGTATCTAGGGGATGGAGTCAAGTATCATGTCGACAAACACTTATTAAAATGGTGGTGATAGATTAGCTGCCTTTTAGATTTGTGGAGAAAACCGAATTTTTCTATTATAACAGTGTTATAGTTTTTAGATTTGATGTCCCATCCCATAAAACTATAACAAGAGATGCAGTTGAGTTGTTTAGTTTAAAAAGTTTGATTAGTGGACAACAAGTGAGCTTGACCACCGATATTTGGACTTCTATTCATAATCATAGTTATATAGTTGTCACGACTCACTTCATATATAGTTATTGGCATTTACATATAAGGATTTTGAGATTTTCTCCTGTTTTACATCTCAAAGGAGAAACAATCCGAAAGCAATTAGAGAATTAATTATTGGATTGGGGTATTGAGAAAGTATTCTCTATAACATTTGATAATGCAAGTTGCAACAATGTTGTCATATCTTATTTGAGGAAGAGATTGAAAAGTTAGAGAGATGATTCATTAGTTTTTATTGTTGTTGCGTGCACATTTCTAATTTGATTGTGACAGATATGTTGAAAGATTTAAATGAGAAAGTGGTTTCTATAAGCAATGCAGTCAAATATGTTAGATCTTTTCAATCGCACTTCTAAGCCTTTAACTATTATGTGGAAAGGCAGAGAATTGATTACAAGAAAGTATGGTGTTAGATGTACCAACTAGGTGGAATTCCACCTACTTAATGTTGATGACTTTATTGAAAGTTTAGATAGATTTTGATATGATGATAGAAGATGATTGTTTATGTAGGAGTTATTTTTTAGAAGAGAAAAATATAAAGAGAAGATAAGACCACTAGCTAGCTCGAATTGGAAGAATGTTAAGCATTTTATGTCATTTTTACAATCTTTTTATGAAACGACATTAAAATTCAGTGCTTCATTAAGTGTAATCTCTACCTACTACTTCAATGAGATTTATACGATACATTCTCGCTTAACAAAATTGAGTAAAAGTGATGACTTTTCCTTAGAAGCCATGACAAACAAGATGAGATTAAAGTTTGATAAGTATTGGGAATTCACAAAGAGGAATTATCAAGATGTTGATTATTATTACTCTACTTGATCCACGACATAAAATGCATTTCATTGGATTTTGTTTCGCAAAACTTTTTTGTGATGATGGTGCAAAAGTTGAAGAAATGAAGCGCCTTAGCAAAGAGTTTTGTTTAGGCTTTACAAAGCCTACAATACATTGGATGGAAAATCATAGTGTGGTATATCTAATGCTAGTAGTACTACTGTTAGTGGTAGGAGTAGCAGTAGCATACTTATTTCACATTCACAAGTATTCGGTGGCCCCTCAGATGTTATGCAGTGCGATGACCCCTGAAGTTAATACATTGGGCTTGTAGAGAACAATATAGATTTAGAAGAAGTGCATGAGGTGGAAAGATATTTGATGGATAAACTTGAGAATCCTCGCTACCCGCATTTTGATATTTTGTTGTGGTGGAGGTTGAATGCCGAGAGATTTCTAATTTTTTACACATAGCTAAAAATGTGCTTGCTATACCTATATCTATTGCAATCTCTGAGCCAACTTTCTATACCAGAGGTCGTATTCTTGATTCATTCCGAAGTTCGTTAACTCCGAAAGTAGTTGAGGGCTTGATATGTGGATAAAATTAAATACGAGTTTCACTTTTAGTGGATAAAGCAAAGAGAGAAGAAGGATTGCTTATAGATGTTGAATATTATGATCAACTGGAAGTAGGTAAAACAATGTAAATTAGTCTAACAAAATTTAAATGTTTATACTTCTATTTTACAATTTTACTTTTTTTTTCTTGTAGAGTTTGCGCATTTATTGATGCAAGAACGTCGATCGGTACCAACACCACAGCAGTAGTAAATCTTGTTATTCAAATTTACATTTTTTTGTGTGTAGAATATTAAATTTTAATTATTCAATTTCTTTATTTATTTATTTACATGTTACTTTAGCGTAATAATGTGTAAATATTTTTGGAAGCATCCTTGCAAATTGCTAACCATTGCGTTTGCCAACCATCAATACTTATGCTTCATAAATTTTGGACTTAGTATGTTTCTCTTTCATATAATGTTTGATGTATGTTGTATTTGTATCACTTTCTAGAGTTTTATTGATTGGTTGTGGTCCTTATAGATGTGAATGTAAGTATTGGTATTTATTGGAGACTTGGAGTTTGTTTAACGGTTAGACGGTGAAATCAAAGATTTGAAATTATATTGAAGCACTACAACTTTTGGAAGGTTATTATAATTTAAGAGAATGTCCAAAAATTAGTGGAGATTCTGTCAAAAACATTTTTAAAAACATATCAACATAGTTGAACTTGAAGTCAAAATAGAATTTAAAATTATAATATTTAACGTATTTAAACTTAAAATTATATTTGAAATTATAATACTTAACGTATTTAAAATCAAAATAGGATTTAGATTTATATTATTTAATGTAACTGAATTTGAATTTGAATTTAGAATAATAACATTTAATATAATTTAAATAGATAATTTAACGTAATTAAACTCGATAATATTTAACGTATTAAAATAAGATTTGAAATTATAATATTTAACATAATTAGATTTAGAATAATATCATTTAACATAAACATTGAAATTAAAATAGTATTTTGAATTATAATATTTAATGTAATTGAACTCGAAATTGGATTTGAAAATTATAATATTTAATGTAATTAACATCAAAATTAAATTAAAAATAGTAATATTTAACGTAATTGAAATCGAAACAAGATTTAACATTATAATATTTAATGTATTTCAACTCAAAATTGGATTTAGAATTATAGCATTTAATGTAATTAAATTTAGAATGAATCGATTTCAAAATTAATCAAATTATTATATTTAACGTAATTGAATTTGAAATAATAACATTTAACGTAATTTAAATAAATAATATTTTTAACGTAATTGAAATTAAAACAGGATTTAAAATTATAATATTTAACGTAATTAAAATCGATATTAAATTTGGAATAATATCATTTAACGTAAACATTGAAATCAACATAGCATTTTGAATTATAATATTTAACGTAATTGAACTCGAAATTAGATTTGAAATTATAATATTTAATGTAATTAACATCGAAAATAAATTTGAAATAATAACAGTTAACGTAATTGGAATCGAAACGAAATTTAAAATTATAATATTTAACGTTTTTCAACTTGAAATTGGATTTGAAATTACAACATTTAACGTAATTAGATTTGGAACGAATCAATTTTAAAATTATTCAAATTATAACACTTAACATAATTGAATTAGAAATAATAACATTTAATGTAATTGAATTTAGAACGAATCGATTTTAAAATTAATCAAATTATAACATTTAACGTAATTAAATTTAAAATAACAACATTTAACATAACTCAAATCAATAATATTTAACGTAATTGAAATCAAAACAGAATTTAAAATTATAATATTTAGTGTAACTAAAATAGACATTATATTTGAATTACAATATTTAATATAATTAGATTTGAAATGAATTAAAATTAATTAAAATATAACATTTAACGTAATTGAATTTGAATAATAACATTTACCGTAAGTTAAATCCATATTAAATTTAGAATAATAACATTTAACGTAATTAAATTTAAAATAATAATATTTAACGTAATTAAAATTAAAATAAAATATAAATTTTTTTCATTTTTTTAAAAATTAATTCAAAAATTCTCTGATCTGACCTGACCTAACCCAAATCAAAATTACGCGGCTACACCATTTTAATGTTAAAAAAAATATCAAAGCTTTCAGCAGCATATCCAAAAGTAAAAAAAAAAATTGTTTTCATATCTCGAATAGGCTTCAAAACTTATACAAATATATTTTTTCAGATTTTTTTATGTGTCTAATTTGTGCCAAATTAAATATCATAATTTTCTAAAATATATATAATTTCTTATGAATTTCTATAGTGACTATCCAATCCTTTTAAATTGTTTGACAGATTCTGCGTACTAAAAACGAAAAATTTCTTTTTAAATAGTTTTAGCTATTCAAATGTCTCGATTAATTTTTAATGAACCCTTAAAAGTTCACAATAAATTAGCTGTGAGTTTGCATAAATCTGATTTATAGATTATGACAGATTGTTCAGTACTGAACAATCACTTAATTCGATTGAAAATACAGTTAGTTTATAATCTTAGAGTCATTATCAATTGTAAATGAATTTTTAATTGGATGAATTAGGGTGTTTGGATTTTAGACACGGAGAGATATTTTCTTGGTCATTACTTTGGTCGATGTTAGTTATTTCATTTATCATATTTGTTTTTTGTTTTTAAATAAAAAATGATATTACCGTATTAATCAAAATAGTGAAAATGTTTAAAGATACTTATATTTTTTTTATCACTTTTAAAACTTATTTTATTATTTTTAATTAAATAATTTTTCACTAATTTTTGTTTTAAAAAAGTATATAAGCTTTATAGTTCATGTATTTTCAAAATTTTAATCAAATAATTTGTTTACAGTGTTAAACATCTATGTAAATAAGTTTGTAAAATTATTAATTTTTATGCAATAATAAAGATATGATGTCGAATCGTTATGGAATAATAGAAAATATGATATTTAAGATGTAAAGAAAAAACATTTAGCTCATTGTTTATAGTCATATGATATTGATCAACTAATGTAATATAAAACTAGATTAGTTGGTATCCGTGTTAAGTGTGCACGCTACATATGATTACTAAGTTACTAGAGGTACACGTGACATTAAATGATTTTAATTATTAGTCAAGTCACTAGAGATACAGGTAATATTATAAGTTCTACCGGGTGATACTATATAACATGAGTATTCATTATTTATTTTTGATTATATAAACTAAAGTTTTTGATATATATCTTTTTCTACAAATTGAAGAAACTATTATTTGATATTGTACATATACATTTATGATCTTTTTATTGAGCTTTATTTTAACAAAAAAAAATAAAATTTACAAGATTTGTTATTTAATATTTTTCTTATTGATTTATAATATTTGAATAATTTGATTTGATACATTTAAAATTGAATTATTAAAATTATTTTTGATGATATATTGTTTTTAAAATTGACTTATTTTTGCAACCATTTGAAACGGAAAACCTTGTGCATTGATTTTACTTATTGAGTTGGCAATTTACCTGTTGTCATTAATATTTTTACAGAGTAAGTATTATAGAATGATTCAGCAGACATCGATGAAGAGGAAGCGATTCACATAAGTTATATAATACAGCAAGTAATTAGGAAATAATTTAGAGAGAAAAAGGATAGAAGAAATCACACAAGAATTTACATGGTTCAGCAATTGACTATGTCTACGGTGGATTAAGATCTTACTTCTTTATTGTTGAATTATAAGGCACTCATAAAGTATACTTTTTACAAGAATCTTAAAGCTCACAAAGAACTCTCAATAATTTCTTACTCAATTATCTCTTTTTGTAATCTATTATTTTTTTCTTATGTGTAGTTGTGTTATGATGTATTTACAAGCCAAAATAAAAGCTCTTATATAGGCTATAGACATCTTAAGGAAGCCCTAATCCAAGTGAAAACAAGATAGGAAGTCCTAGAATACTTAGGAGATAAATAGGGGTGGAGGTTGCGTTGGGCGCTGCGACGAGCAGGCCTAGAATGCTAGCGCCACAGTGGTCCAAGTACTGGTTTGGAGGCCGTGATACTCTACCCTTAGCACCATAATGCTTAGATCTGGTGTTGCCGGCAATGAGGTTTTGCCTCATTTTACCTCCTTTTCACTTCCTCGCATCCCTTGATCATTTGGTTGGATCCAAAACTTTTTCCATGGTGATTTTTAATCAACTTTTTCACAAATTCTCTCATTGATTCAAAATCATCTTCAAAGCTTTCAAGATCTTTTATCTCTGCATCTTTATCACTCTCACATAGTAGTGACTCTAGTTAAGACTTTACATAGGACGAACTTAACCGAGGGCAGTGACTTAGTCAACTTATCAGTGAGATTTTTAGACAACGCGATTTTTGTTAGACTAATCTCGCTACTTTGAACAATTTCTCGAATGAAATGGAACTGCACATCAATACGTTTAGACCTCTTGTGAAACACTTGATGTTTGCTTAGGTGTATAACACTTTGGCTATCACCATACACTTTGGTGTTGACATCTTTAATAGCAAATATCTCTGTGCAGATACCTTTTAACCACACAACTTTCTTAGTAGCTTCTCCTACAGTTATATACTCTGCCTTAGTGGTTGATAGTGCTACCGCGTGCTATAAAATCGACCTTTAGCATACACTACACCTAAATACTTTGAACATGTATCCAGTTGAAGACCTTTTCTTGTCGAAAGCACCCGCATAATTTGAGTTGACACATCCTCTTACCATTTTACCCACATTCTTAGCCCTTTTATACAACAAACCATGATTCGACATTCTTTTGAAATATCTCAATATTCATTTCACAGTAAGCTAGTGATCGTTTTTTAGATTCACCATATATCTACTCACAATGCTCACTGCGTGTGCTATATCAGATCTTGTGCAAACCATCACATACATAATGCTCCAAACAGCACTAGCATACAATACTTTATTCATATGCAGTTTATCTTCTTCAAATTTCAGTAACTGTAATGCTAAAATTTTGAAATGCATGGCCAAGGGTGTGGAGACAACCTTTGCATTTAATATACCAAACGTTTCTAAAATCTTGAGTATATATCTTTGCTCTGATAAGAAGATAACGTCTTTTCTTTTCCTTGCAATATTCATACCCAAAATTCTCTTTGTTACTCCCAAATTCTTCATTTCAAACTCGTTACTCAATTGCTTCTTCAATTTGTGTATTTCCTTTATATCTTTGCATACAATCAACTTATAATCTACATAGAGAAGCAAATACATATTCATCTCATTGCTTAAGCTCTTAAAGTACTCATAACCATCATACTTGCTTCTATTAAACCCATGAGTCATCATGAAATCTTCTATACAACTACCTAGGAGATTGTTTTAACTCGTATAATAATTTTTTCAATAAGCAATCATGCTCCTCCATGTTGGGTTCTACAAACCTATGTGGCTGCGACATGTATATCTTATCTTCTAACTCTCAATGTAGAAAAGCTATCTTTACATCCATCTGCTCTAGATGTAAGTCAAAATTTGTACACATGGCTAACAGAATCCTAATAAATGTATGCTTGATGACTAGAGAGAAAATCTCATAAAAGTTAATCCCCTCTCTCTGAGTAAAATCTTGTGCAACAAGCCTAGTCTTAAACCTTATAGGCTCTACTTCTGGTATCCCTTCCTTAATCTTCAACTCCCACTTGCACCGAACTAATTTTTTTTAAGTCTTTCCACCAATACCTATGTGTTGTTCTTCATAAGAGAATTAATCTCTTCTTCCATGACATATTGCCATTTATCACTATTCTCACTCTTCATAGCCTCATTATACGTCTTAGGCTTATCATACTTAAGAATATATGCAGAATTGAAAGCATGAGCCATTAAGTCTACTTGGCATACCTTATTCGTGGATTTATCATTCTCCTTAGCCTATCTCTAACTAGTTGGTATACTTCAAGTTCTATTTTAGGAGTCTTGGTCTTACTTTGGGTGGACTTTGAGGAGCTCACCTGTGTCTTTTGCTCAACTCCAAGTGTTGCCTTTCTAAATTATTGATCTAAAGGCATATCAGATATACTCTTAGGCTCCACTTCTACTTTAACTTTAACTATTTCGGGTGCTAAAACTTCCTTAGGCACAAGTTCTTCTTTCTTATCTTCTTGGGCTTCTTTTAATATTTTCGTCTCATCGAACGTCACATGTCTACTTATGATACTTCTTGATGATTTCAACTCTTTGCACTAAACCTTGTTTCTTTACACACTTTTGGGATACCCTATAAATATCCCATTCATAGTTTTAGGCTCCAATTTGCCTTACGTCATATGCACGAAAGCTAGGTAACCAAATATCCCAAGGCGATTATACTTGGGAGGGCTACCAAACCACTTTTCTTCTAGGTCTTAATGTCTATTGCTAAGTAGGAATTTCTATTGATCCAATGTGCTATAATGTTGATCTTATAGTTTTCTGCCTTGCAATCCTATGCTTAGCATAAAACCCATCAAACTCCCTATTACAGTACTCGAGGCCATTGTTAATTCTTAGCCTCTTAATTTTCTTGCCAGTTTGATTCTTAACAAAGGCCTTCCATATTTTGAACATATCAAACACATGCTCATTGCTCTTCAACATATAAACCAGCAACTTCTTTAAATAGTCATAAATGAATGTGAGGGAGTATCTCGTCCCACCATAAGTGATTATTTGCACTAGTCACCAAATATTAGAGTGTATATCACTAAGAGTCCATTTGGTTTTGTGTTCTCCAATATTAAACCTCACTTTATATGCTTTCACTAGCACACAATGCTCATAAAATTCCAATGGCTGAAACTTATCCTCACCAAACGCCTTTTAATTATGCAACACCTCTAGGTTCTTCTCACCTATGTGTGCTAACCTTAAATACCATAATTTGGTTTGTATATTCTCATCATTAATAAAGAAAGATGCAGAACCACTCACTGCCTGTCTCTTTAGCATATATACTCTTTTGTAATTTTCACCTTTCATCATAATCATGGAACCTTTCAACACTCTCATAACCCCTCCATCAATCCTAATGACACATCTATTCTCATCTAATATCCCCAGTGAGATCAAGTACCTCTTGAGGTCATGAACATACCAAACTTTTAATAACTCTCTAACTCTCTTATCATAAAACTTAAGTCTAACACTACCAATTCCTATCACTTAACATGCTATATTATTACTTATTAACACTTTTCCTCCACTAATAAGATAGAGGAAAAGTTTAACACTTTTCATAACTTATTGGGACACATATGGAATGTATAACTAGAAACTAGAACCCATTAATCAGAGTTTCTACCATCAGTAGTAACTAGAGTCTCTATATTATCGTAGTTATCATCATACACGCATGGGAGCATCTGCCTCTCTATTCTTTTCCTTTGCTTTCTTCTCTGAACAATTATTTATGAAGTGCCCATTTTTCTTGTAGCAATAGCACTTATTAGAAGTTCCCTTGGACTTCGATCTCGAGCCATTCTTCTTTTCATCTCTATGTGAAGCTTGTCCTCTTGTTGATAAACCTTTTGCATTAGCCTCTATTTTCTTTCCTAATTATTTTAAGTTTAATGATGATTTCATATCACTCATGGTTAAACTCTCTCTACTGTAAAGCAGTGTATCAAACAAAGTGCTCATGACTGCGAGAAAGAGAACTTAGCAGGATGATCACCTTATCTTTATATTCTATCTTTATATTGAAAGCTTTAAAATCAATGATGATCTTGTTAAAGGCATCTATATAGTCTTTTATCATTGTCTCCTCAGACATGAACAGTTGATAAAGTTTCTTCTTTATATGTAGACGGTTGGCAAACAACTTTCTCATATAAAGAGTATCCAACTTCTTCTATAGACCAATAGTTGTCTTTTCACTTGCAATTTTTCTCAAAACTTTATCGTTAAATGATAAAACGATTATGCTATAAGCATTTTCTTGAATGTCTTTCTTCTTTGTTTCAGCTTTAGATGACTTTAGCAGTTATTCTTCACTAGACAGAGCTAAAGTCTCCTCTAGGACCGAGCCTAACATTTGACTCACCAGTAATACTGTCACCTTAATCTTTCACAAATTGAAATCATTTGTCCCGCTGAATTTCTCTATTTATACTTGGGTATGGCCATGACTTCTTAGAACCAACCTCTGATACCAGTTTGTTGAAGTAGAAGTGATTTACACAAGTAATATAGCCTAACAAGTAATTAACATATAATCTAGAGAAAGAAAAGGTAGAAAACATCACACAAAAATTTATGTGGTTCTGCAATTGTCTATATCCACAGTGAATCAAGATCTCACTTGTTTATTATTGAATCACAAGGTACTCACAAAGTATACCTTTTACAAGAACCTCAAAGCTCACAAAGAACTTTCAATAATTTCTCACTCAATTGTCTATTTTTGTAATATATAAATTTTCTCTTTTGTGTAGTTGTGTTATGATATGTTTACAAACTAAAATAAAGCCCTTATATAGGCTATAGACGTACTAGGGAAATCTTAATCCAAGTGAGAACAAGATAGGGCAGTCCTAGAACACTTAGGAGACAAATAAGGGTGGAGGTTGTACTGGGCGCCGCAACGCCCAGACCTAGAATGCAAGCGTTGTGGCACTCCAAGTACTGGTTTGGAGGCCATAATGCTCTACCCTTGAGTACCGTGGAACCTAATGACAGAACCTGACCCAGAATCCTACAATGTGGACCTAGGTAGGCCCTGTCGGGCACCCCAACAGAATGCTTCCCAAAGTTCGCTATGTACCCTAGGAAATTCCATGAGGTGAACCCTAAAATTTCTCTTAATTTCTTTCTGGTATATTCTCATAACCATGGAAATTTTTTTTATTTTTTCTAAAAATCTTGAATTAAAACGAACAGAGTTTCTCATATTTTTCTGAAAATCTATATCTTATAAACCTACAAAAAATACACTTTAATATTTCTCACATCCCTTAGCTGCAAAGGGGACCCCCATTCCTTCCCAAATAAATTAACACAGGCATTCTTGATCATATTCCAATAGACATCCATAGCAAGAAAACCAACAATTTCAAAAAGACACAATATTTATTTTGGTTCCAAAATCTGTTATGCATGCTATACATTGCAAAACTAAATATGATACATGTATATGCACTAAATATATACATATAGCTCTGTACATGCACAAGAGATCATCGTAGGGCTGGCCCACTACTGATCCACATGAGAAACTATAAGCTGTACGCTACTGACTATACCTGAGGGGAAAAATAGAAACACAAAAAATAATGGGTGAGTTGATAAACTCAATGAATGGGTGTGAAATCTGAATAATTGTGGAAACATATTGAAAATTCTAAAAAGTATTAAAAACTATTCTGAATCGTTTCTAAATCTTGAATACTGGTAAAATTTTATCGAGCAATTTTGTTTATTTAAGATTTTTAAAACTTAATAGACTACTGCTGAAATTTGTAAACATTATTAACAAATATTTTTATTCACTAGAAAAACTATATATCTCATACAATTATTTAAAACTTTCGCTCGGTTCTAGTTTGTTTGAAAAACACTAATGGCTACCTTAATGCTGGACCCACTCGTCGACGTAGCTGATGAAATAAGTCGGTCACAGGGCGGTCTCCGCTAGAAACAACCATTGTGACTAATCTGATAAATTGATAGATTTGAGATATCTCACTGTTTATGTGGCAGAATATACATCGCAGGCATATAGCGAGACAACACCCTGTAGCATAAGCGACTCACTAACTTGACACCCCGACTCCTCGGAGTTAGTAACACTCAACCCAACTGACTAACCTGCCTACGCATACGGGGTGTACCGGTCGGGTCTATACTATCTCCACAGGGATCTGAATCTGATTGCTGATAACTGATAAATGGGATACCATTGGCCTTTGAAAACTGATAGTATTTAAACATTATTTCTTGAAATTGATATGTAAATTTCTAAAATCTGTTTTTTACTACTGAAAAATAAATCTCTAAACTGTTGAAAATACTGAACTGTAATTCTAAAGTTTTGCAGTAATTTTCTTAATTTTAATTTTTAAATTTTATATTATTTTTTAAAATAATAAATTTTCAATTCTCATTATATCAAGAATATCAAATAAAATATCACTATACTTTCGTTAATTCTTAAAAATCACATAAATTGAGTAAATTACCTGAAACAACAGCATTTAATTCAAAAAGCACAAAAATACTAATAATTTAAAATAAACTGCATTTCATTTCTTTTAATTGCTTTCTCACTCGCCAACTGTCCTACGCTAAAGTTTCTTTTTCGGGTTTGTCCTTTCACCAGTTTTGACCTTCGACACCTAAAAGACATAAATTACACTTTAGTCCCTATAAAAAGGCAAAATTACCAAAATACCCCTAGTATACATTTTTCGGCCACCATCAAAATTCCTTTCTAAATTTATAATTTTGCCCCCAACAATCTCAATTTATGCACAAACTATCATTTTTGGGTAAAGGGGTCCATAATCCTTTATAATTTTCTTTGGACATAATTACTCATAATCTTTATCATAAATGACCATTATGTCCCATATCCTAACTTTGATTTTCACCCATCAAACTCTTCTTAAGGGTCTTAGAATTCATTCTTAACCCTCAGTTTTAGCTAATTGCACTTGTACCACTAAAAATCCCAAAATGACCCAAATGAAATTTTTACCATTTTTTTAATTTCTTCTTACATATTATCTTATCTACTCTCGAAATTTATTCTAAGGCCCTAAATTTATTTAATTAAAGTTCAATTATACAAAAACCCTAATTTACTATTGTAGGGTTTGGAATTCTCACCTTTTAAAGCAAATTTACCCTTAATCCATCCTTGAATCTTGCTTAGGCACTTGGAAACAACTTGAATTTAGTGTGGATTCCTTGATTTGGCTTAAAAATTTCATTGGTATCACTGTTCATCTCATTCCCCTCTTCATGGCCGAAATCCTCTCTCTCACTTCCTCATGTCCGCTAATCACTTGGCTCGATCCAAAACCTCTTCCAATATGATTTTTAATCAACTTTCTTATAGACATAATAGACTAGTGCCATTATAGAGGATATTTGTTACAATATTTTATAAATGAGCTTTTATTGGGAAGTATGTAAATATAAGAATTTAATAGGTTTAATTTTTGAAATCTTTTTATTGTAAACATATTGAGGTTTAAATTTGGCGATGAATTTGAGAAATGGTGATTTGATCTATTCATTGTATAAGTTGCAAAGCTGAGTTTTTAATTAAATGTAAGATCCCATCTTATAGTAGGAAGAAATCATAAACTAAGATGAGCAAAATTATTAGAAGAAAAATCCGTTGTGTGATTGATTGAAAATTTATTATGATTTTATTAGGTGACTTTAGGATTGTGAATGGGATTATATTTGTGAGACAATATAAATTATTTGAGTTTTAGATGTTCCTTTGAATATAAGAATTTTTGGGATTTTATATAATATTAAAGGTTTTTGTTAGTATCATTTCATTTGGCATCTTCTTGTCATGTGCCATATTCAAGGGTCTTAAACACATCACTTTATATCCCAACTTCATAAACCTAGCACTACTCGGTATCTAATGGTTAGCTACATGAAACATGACAAGTAATAAAATAAGTACAAGTAAATAATAGGAGCCAATATTTATCTATTTTGGATCTAGGCAGGCAAAATTTTGCTTTTGAATATCACTTAAAAGGCCTTATAATGATGATTGAGAAAAGGCTTTGCACATATAGTCCAAAACTTTATCTAACCAAATGATGTGAGATTGTGGCACTTTAGCCTCACCTTATCTATCTTAGTCCTATTATTTGCGATGTCAAAAGTGTTGGATATTGAGTGTTTTGATCTACTTTCTTATAGGGACACACGCACTTCAACATAGGCCATTATTGTAATAATTGGTTCTCACACAATATTATATTTTTTTATTTTGATTCTAGGCTTGCTCAATTTCACTTTTGAATTTTAACCAAAGGCGTCATACTATTTGAAAAGGAGCTATATATATAATTAGATGAAGTTACTATATATATAGTAACTTTATCTAATTAGGCTGTGTAAAAGGGTCAAATATTGGATATTTAATACAAGATAAACTACTATAGAATTTGTATATATAATATTTTTCAACTATAATGTCTGAAGCCCTTGCATTCCCCTTTTCTTAAACAATTAAATGAACAATAAAAAAAAACATCTTTTAAAAAAATCAATTGAACTTTGCTAAACCATTGAGCATATTAAGATTTGTCTTTAATACTAATACTAGGCATTTACCTAATAGTTTAAACTTTTAGGTTGAGTAGTAAACTAATATAGTATCAAAATCAAGGTCCTGAGTTGAACTACCATGTCTTCATTTTCAGTTAATTTTTAATTTCTTGATTTTCCTGATTTATCTCTGTTTCGATCTTTAGGGATCCACTTTACCTCAGACCTTAAACTCAGATCCACATTTCACGTGAGAATGATTGTTAAGACTTGTCTTTAACCATCATGTCTTTATTTTCAATTAATTTCTTAATTTCTTGATTTATCTTTATTTCAGTCTTTAGAGATCTATTTTACCTTAGACCTTAAAATTAGATTTACATTTAACGTGAGAGAGACTGCTAAAACTTATCTTCAAAATAGGAATTTCAAATAAAATACTTGGGAAAACTAAATATTGTCTCAACCTATAGATAGAGTATAATCAAACAGAATCTTTATCCATCATTCTACATATACTAAAAATATTCTAAAAAGATTTAATATGGATAATGCTCATCCGTTAACTACCCTATGGTTGTTCAGTCTCTTGATCCTAAAAAGGATCTATTTTGTCTAAGGACGATGATGAGAAAATACTTGGTTCAAAAGTACCATATCTTAATATAATTAGTATTTTATTATATCTAACCTAATGCAGCAGACCAAATATAGCTTTTGCAGTAAGCTTAATGGTATTGAAAATTTATTTGATCCCCTAAAAGGCTCCCTAACATATGGGACATATTTTTACTTTACAATAATCTTATGGTGATCCAAATCAAACTTTTATTGCCATCTCCTAAATTCACTCAAAAATTCTTGCAGTACATGAAGCAAGCAGGGAATGCATATGGCTGTGATCTATTATTTATCACATCCAAAGTACATGCAACTTACTTTCTACAACAATTATTTTAACTATAAATACACATGGGATATTAATGTTAAACGGATAAGCTTTACTAACAATTTTATAAACTTATTCACTCGAATCTCTACCAATACTAGCTTTTAAGAAATTAGTTTACAAGATTAGCATGTAACGACTCAACAAATTACAAATGTGCACTGTAAAGCTTTAATCAGGGGAGCACATTCTTCTAGAAGAAAAAATACATAAATTACAAACGTGCATTGTACTTTTTTTTCCCTTTGAGCAGGTTTTATCCCCATAGATTTTATTGTCAAAGTTTTTAATGAGGCAATTTAAGCACGATCACTATTATTGTACATTATAAAGTTGTATTTATTTTACTTATATTTTTTTCCTACTGAATTTGTTTTTAGCAATGTAAAATACAACTAAAGTGGTGGAATTCAAGGGGAAGTGTTAAGAAATGCGATGGGGGTAAAATCATGAATTTCTTCCCTCCCCTTCTTGCCTATAAATATGTATATAACCTCTTTATAATTCATTCACTTTCAACACTTCCATAATTTCTATAATACTTTTAAGAGGTTTTTTACTATCTGAGTTATCCTTACCTCTTACCTTTTATTATTTATTTATAAGAACTATTACTTAATTTAAATATTTAGAAGTGCCCCGGTGTCCAATTCTACTTAACTAATTGAATCCATTTGAAAAATGTCATATGGTATAATAATAAGCAAAGATTCTTAACCTGATATTAAAGAACAAACATCCATGAACACAGATCAAGAAACAAAGCACTGGCCCTTCCTCAAACGTCTGAATAATGTGAAAAAGTAAAGTCGTTTTACATGCATAACGAAAGAAATTTGACTACAAGCAAATCATTACCAACAATTTAAGATATTATGTAATAAGATTCTCATGTCAAGATTACCAAAAAGAAAAAAATAAACACTGTCTTTGCACCAATTTTTTAAATTAAAATATCATCATTTTGTTGAAGTAAAGTTTAAAAAAATTTAAAATTTTTTATTAGTTACATAGTTTAAGTATAATTTTTATATTATAAATTATTTAGGTTAAATGTGTGAGAGTTACAACATTTATAAATTATTATTATATAAAAATTATTATATATTTAATTATTCATATTAATTTTAGAGTTATTACTTAAAATATTTATCTACTATTATATAAAAAGTGCTAAATTTTTTTTAAAAAAATTGTAAGTGAAAAAGAAAAAAAAAAGAGAAGTGATCAATACATATATTTTTAAATTATATATTTTATATATTGAGATTTTATAACAACCGTAACAATGGCACTTTATATTATTTGATCGTGCTTATCAAGAAGAGAGATTATAAGTTAGGGTTCAATTTTAGAATCATATAAATCTATTATTACTTGTGCATATCGAGGGCTCTTGCCATGTGCGCCCGGTTTTTTTTGTCATCAAATCAAAATGCCACATTGATTGATTGAGTTTGAATTAGATAAAACGCCGCCTACCAAAATGGGGACTAATTGCTACTATTTGTCAAAGAATATATATTGTAAAATAAAATTAAATAAAAATAATAAAATGGCAAGTGGGTCATTTGACTCATTTCTTTATTGTCTCTTTTGAATCTTTGGATGGGTTTCACGTCGATCAATTTTAAATCATATCATTTTCCTTTTTAGTTTTTAAGTAGGTTTTTTAAAATGAAAAAGTTTAGAAACTCAAGTTAAATTTAGGTTCGGAATTTTGGATCAGTTAGAATTAAAATTTGGAACCGACTCATATTTAAAAAAACTTAAATGCAACTCGAATTTTGAAAACTACAAAAATAATTCAGATTAAGATTCATGTTGAACAAAATTTAAATTTGAATCTAAATTTTATCATCTTAATTATAAATTTTAATAAATAATAATTATAATATAAATAAATTTATTAAATTCCTAAATTAACTTTTAACTTCTTAAAATCAACTATTGTGTCATAACTTCTACAAAGCTGGATACAAGACACGTTAAAAATGCAAACTGGGTGAACAAGAAAAGTAATAATAAATAAAAGCAATAACAGATATGGAAATCGTAGCACACACATCAGGATTGTATAAAGAAAAAGTATGAACATGTTATTAAAAAAAAGAAGAACAAAAAATAAAAAAATAAAAGCAGATTAGAATTAGCTAGAACTTAAGAGGCTGTATATAGTACATTGAATATTTCGAGGCGCAAGTATAAGACCAAAATACGAGAGCTCTTTAAATCTGTAATCGACTTACTAAACTATCAAGGCTGTGAGGAGAAAACTAAACAAAAAGAAAAAGAATGAGCACTCATCACGTTCTTGTAATTCCTTTCCCAGCACAAGGCCATGTAATTCCTTTACTAGAGTTTTCACAATATTTAGCCAACCATGGTTTCAGAATCACATTTGTGAACACAGAGTATAATCACAAGCGGGTCTTGTAATCATTAGAAGGAAAGAATTATGTTGAGGGAAAAATCCATCTGGTTTCGATACCAGATGGAACGGAAACCTGGGAAGATAGAAATGATGGGGGGAAGTTGGCTGAAAGAATGTTACAGGTTATGCCTGGAAAACTGGAGGAGCTCATTGAAGACTTCAATACAAGAGAAGACGAGAAGATAGCTTGTGTTATTGCGGATGTGCTGATGGCGTGGGCTATTCAACTCGCTCAAAAGATGAAAATCAGGCGGACTGTCTTCAACACTGCATCAGTGGCATCTTCGGAGTTGACGTCGACTGTAGCAAAGCTGATTGATGATGGAATCGTTAACAATTATGGTAAGGCTTTCTGTCACTGATTCCTGTAATATTCACATTGAGTTGAGCTGTTGATTTAAGCGGACTGTTTTACTTGTGTACTATGTTGAAGAACTTGCAATCTTTTCTTGTATTGTATAGCATATATAGCATTTCAAAGTGTCACGGACTTAATCCTTCAATCCGTGTGGCCTTAGACACTTGCTAGTGCTAAGCAGCCAAAAACCCAACAAACTAAGAAAAAGATAAAGAAGAAGAACACAAGGTGTTTGATGAAATGCTCTTGTATTGATAACAAAGAGAATTACAAGCTAAGAGGTGTTTTGCTCCAAATGAGAGCTCACCTATTTATAGCAAAAGCTATGTACAATGGACGGCTAAGATTACAAACATCCAATGGTCTAGAATAAAAGCCACCTACCACAAGAATATCCAAGGGAATATTCCTATTCTAGAATACTCTACCAATTACTACTTACAAGTGGGCTTTGGCCCATTAATACAACAATCTCAAATGGACCTTCTAGAATGTGTGCATGGAATGCTCCAATGGCCCAAGTAGCTTTGACGGGTCTTGGCGCGCACCAAATGTTCGAGTTATTGCTTGAGAACATTTGGGGCGTGACATTCTCCCTCACCAAATTCACGTGACGCCCTCGTCGCGCCTTCGCTGGAACTCGCGCACCTTGTCTTCAAACTGCCAAAGTGCATTTTCGGGTTCCCAACTTGTTTCACTATCGGGCAATCCCTTCCACTTGACAAAATATTCACGACTCGGAGGATAGTTCTTCTTCCGTACTATCCTTACATCAAGGATAAGTTCTGCCTCCTTGTCATAGGATGTGGAAACCCCCAAAGGTGCCCGGGATTGTGGCCCACGCTCCGTGTCTTCCGCATCTCCATGGTATGGCTTTAAACAGCTTGCGTGAAACACCGGGTGTAGCCTTAGTCTTGAAGGTAAGTCCACCTTGTATGAGACTTTGCCGACTCTCTTGGCAATTGGAAATGGCCCCTCATATTTTCGGACAAAGCCCTTATGAAGTGGGCGGGTAGACTTGTGCTGTGTTGGGAGTATCTTTACCATCACCAAGTCCCCTACCTTGAATTCCACATGTCTCCGTTTTTCATCTGCCCATTTCTTCATCCGTTTAGATGCCTTGTCGAGATACACCCGCGCCAAGTCTGACTGCTCATGCCAGGACTTTGCAGCTTTGTATGCTGCGGGACTCCTCCCTGTATCGCTAGATACAAGCGCATGCGGTGTAAAAGGCTGCTGGCCAGTTGCTATCTCAAATGGGCTTCGGTTTGTCGACTCGCTTCGCTGCAAATTGTATGAGAATTGAGCAATGTCGAGTAGCTTGGCCCAATCTTGCTGATTTGCACTTACAAAGTGCCGCAAGTACAACTCTAAAAGTGCATTCACCCGTTCGGTTTGCCCATCCGTTTGCGGGTGAAAACTGGTGGAAAAATGAAGCTTCGATCCCATGAGGTTGAATAACCCAGTCCAGAACCTTCCGGTGAATCTTGTGTCACGGTCACTTACTATCACCCTCGGCAATCCCCAATACTTGACCACATGCTTGAAGAAAAGTCTTGCAGTCTCTTCCGCACTACACTCCTTAGGCGCCGGAATGAAAGTAGCATACTTGGAAAATCTGTCTACCACTACAATGATAGTCCCACATCCCTCAGTTTTTGGCAAACTTACAATGAAGTCCATGGAGATGCTCTCCCAAGGTCTCTCCGGTATGGGTAAGGGATCAAGTAAGCCCGCGGGACTCCGCTGCACCACCTTGTCTTGTTGGCATACTAGACAAGTTTTTACGAACTGCTCTATCTCTTCCCGCATATGTGGCCAATAGTACACCGTCTCTAGTAGAGCACGTGTACGCCTTTGTCCTGGATGTCCTGCCCATTTGGTGTCATGACACTCTTTAATAAGGTTCCGCCGCAAGTTTCCCCACTTTGGCACATACACCCGACGGCCTTTGGTGTAAAGAAGCCCATCCTCTACCCAAAACCGTTGTGTTTTCCCATCATGTGCTTGTGCAGAAATTTGCTTAGCAAGGGGGTCTTGTTTCGTACCTTCTCGAAATAGGCTGAGTAGTTCCCCTTCTAGCTTGCTTATAGATGCTAACTCAGCCTTCCGGTTTAAGGCGTCCGCCACCACATTCACCTTACCCGGTTTGTACTCGAGCTCATAGTCGAACTCCGCCAAGAAATCTTGCCACCTGGCTTGCTTTGGGCTGAGCTTCTTTTGACTCTGAAAATAGCTCGTTGCCACATTGTCCGTCATCACCACGAACTTTGCTCCAAGCAAGTAATGTCGCCAAGTGCGCAGACAATGGATGACCGCCGTCATCTCTTTCTCCTGTACCGTATACCGCCTCTCCGTCTCATTGAGCTTTCGGCTCTCAAAGGAAATCGGATGGCCTTGCTGCATTAGAACACCCCCAATAGCAAAATCAGATGCATCGGTGTGTACCTCATACGGTAGCAAGTAGTTTGGCAGCGCAAGAACTGGTTCCTCAATCGCCGCTTTCTTCAATTGATCAAAAGCCCGTTGACACTCCTCAGTCCACTCCTATGCTCTGGTTTTCTTTAGCAAGTCAGTGAGGGGTGCAGCAATGGTGGAGTAGCTTTTGATGAACCTTCGGTAATAATTAGCTAACCCAAGAAAAGACCGCAGCTCGGTAACTTTCGTAGGCGCCTCCCAATCCATTATTGCCCGGATTTTTGCCCTATCCATCAACAACTTGCCTTGTTTGATCTTGTGGCCCAGAAAATCCACCTCCGATTTGGCGAAAGAACACTTCTCCCTCTTCACATACAGCTCGTTCTCTCGGAGTACCCTTAAAACGGTCTGCAAATGCCTCACATGTTCTTCGAGAGTGTTGCTGTAGATTACAATGTTGTCCAAGTACACGACGACAAATTTATCGAGGAAGGGCTGGAGTACATTGTTCATCAAAGTGCAGAAAGTAGCTGGTGCATTGGTGAGACCGAATGGCATGACAAGAAATTCGAACGCACCGTAGCGCGTTACACATGTGGTCTTCGGCTCATCTCCTTCGGCTATCCGCACTTGGTGATATCCTGACCTCAAGTCCAGCTTCGAGAAGTATTTGGCCTGCCCCAATTGATCAAACAAATCAGCAATTAAGGGGATGGGATACCTGTTCTTGACGGTGACCTTGTTTAATGCCCGGTAGTCTATGCATAACCGCAGCGAACCGTCATATTTGTGCTGAAAAAGCACTGGCGCGCCATAAGGCGCCTTGGATGGCCGGATGAATCCCGCATCCAACAATTCCTTGAGCTGCCTCCGCAACTCTGCTAGCTCCGGTGGAGACATTCGGTAGGGCGCTTTGGCTGGAGGTTTTGTTCCTGGTTCCAACTCGATCTCATGATCGATCGCCCGCCTCGGAGGTAATTTCTTCGGAAGTTCTGCTGGCATTACATCTTTGTGCTCCTTGAGCACTCTTGCGACTTCCTTCGGTAGGTTTTCTTCATCCGCTACTGCCCCATCATCTGCCTCCCAAATTGTGGCAAGATATGTCTCTTCTCCCCGTTTGGCTCCTTTCTTCAACTGCATTGCGGAGAGGAGAGTGTTGCCGGCGTTTGGTGCGGATTGTCCACTCTTGGGTTTGTCTACCGTTGGCACCATGCATGGCCCTCCTTCCAGGATGCACACATAATTGTGTCGAGGGAGAGGCACGACATTAAACTGTCGCAAGAAGTCCATACCAAGAACAGCATCAAAATCATCTAAAGGAGCAACCGAAAAGTTTACCTTGCCGCGCCAATTTCCCAGGTGCATTTCGACTCCTCGAATGACCCCATCTAGTGGTTTGGCCTCGGCGTTTACAGTCTTGAGGTAACCAACCCCTTTCTCCACCTTGAGTCCCAAGCGCTCCGCTTCCGCACATTTGATGAAGTTGTGCGTAGCCCCGGTATCAACAAGCACTTGAGTTTTCTTCCCATTTATGTGGGCTTCCACATACATGAGCGCCGTCCCCGTTGGCGCGCTGGGAGCCCTTTTGGCTTTGAGGGTATTCAGCAACTGCAAACATCCCATTTGGCTCTGCTGACCTGCCTCTTGTGTCTCAAACATGGCGTTGAAGACTCTCTTCTTCGGACAGTCCCTTACCCAATGGTCCCCGTCGCAAAGGAAGCAGTTCGACTTTGGCTTGCTCTTGCCATCTCGTTTCTGCTCTTTCCCCATTGGTGGCTTGCCTTTTCCATCCCTGTTTCGAGGAGGATGGGACTCTTTGGCTCCCCCACCTTTGCTGTAAACGGGTTTAGGGTGCTTGAACTTACTGGTTTCTCCCTTGCGGTAGTCCATAAGTGTCTCCGCCATGGTAAGGGCGTCGGATATATTCTGCACTCCGCGCCGCTTTAACTCGTTAGAGGCCCAAGTTTGCAACCCATCCATGAAGTTGAATAGCAAGTCTTCCTCACTCATGTTCAGAATTTGCAGCATCAACATCGAATACTCCTCCACGTACTCACTGATGGACTTGTTTTGCCTCAACTCCTTCAATCGTTTCCGGGCATCATGCGCCACATTTTCTGGGTAAAATTGGCGCTTCAACTCCCGTTGTAATTCTTCCCAAGTGTTGATGGTGCAGGTACCCTTACGAATCTCCTCGCTTTTCCTACGCCACCACAAAATTGCATGATCGGAAAGATACAAGGTTGCAATATTTACCTTTTGTTCTTCCCGCACGCCCAAGGCCTCGAAGTACCTTTCCATCTGCCAAAAATAGTTGTCCAGCTCCTTGGCATCCCGCTTGCCGCTGAACTCTTTCGGCTTAGGAGCTTCTACTCTCGGCGCAGCCACCGTAACATGGGTGGCAGCAGTCCCATTTGCGACTGCCCGCTTGCATAGCGTTACATCCTCTTTGATGGTCTCGAACCCTTTCTGCAACTCTTCCACTTGGGCTTGCAACTTTTCCATGGTGGAAAACACCGTGTCTTGGAAAGTCTTCACCCAATCTTGTTGCTTCTCCGCATACGTGTCAATGGTGTTGTCGATGAGGGAGCGTACCTCGTCCCCTTGACGATCGAGACCTACTTCCAGCTTCTCGATTTGCTCCTCCAATTCTCCAAGGCGGTCCGTTGCCTTGGTCATGGCAACACCAAGAGTCATGACCACGTCCCCGAAATCGCGGCTGGGCTCGGTGGACTTGTCTCGAGGAAGGCTAGCATGCCTCCTAGCTTTGGGGTCCCTACCTCTCTCAACCGAAAGGTCGGATGATCCAGCAACATCCTTCTCTTTCACCATCTTTCTTAAACCCGCTCTGATACCACTTGTCACGGACTTAATCCTTCAACCCGTGCGGCCTTAGACACTTGCTAGTGCTAAGCAGCCAAAAACCCAACAAACTAAGAAAGAGATGAAGAAGAAGAACACAAGGTGTTTGATGAAATGCTCTTGTATTGATAACAAAGAGAATTACAAGCTAAGAGGTGTTTTGCTCTAAATGAGAGCTCACCTATTTATAGCAAAAGCTATGTACAATGGACGGCTAAGATTACAAACATCCAATGGTCTAGAATAAAAGCCACCTACCATAAGAATATCCAAGGGAATATTCCTATTCTAAAATACTCTATCAATTACTACTTACAAGTGGGCTTTGGCCCATTAATACAACAATCTCAAATGGACATTTTAGAATGTGTGCATGGAATGCTCCAATGGCCCAAGTAGCTTTGACGGGTCTTGGCGCGCACCAAATGTTCGAGTTATTGCTTGAGAACATTTGGGGCGTGACAAAAGGTAGGCCATGTCGGTTCATTGTTTCTGAATATCATTTAATCTCCCCGTTTTATACGCATTTTAGGTACTCCAATCAACAAACAGATGAATCAGTTGATACCATATGTGCTCCCAATGAACAATGAAAACTATTTTTGGGCCCTCATCGAAGCCTTAACATCTGAGAGAATCTTCTTGCAGCAAAGTCTTAATATTATAAAAGCTGTGGAAGTTGCAGAGCACGTGATTTGTAACTCAACATATGACCTCGAGTCTACAGCATTCACCTTAGTTCCTAAACTTCTCCCGGTAGGCCCACTATTGGCAAGCACAGGCTTGGGAATTTAGCAGGACACTTTTGGACAGAAGATTCGACCTGCTTGAATAGGCTTGACCAACAGCAACCAAACTCGGTCATTTATGTTGCATTTGGCAGCCTCGCAGTTTTTGACAAATTTCAATTCCAAGAATTACATTAGGACTTGAACTCTGCAACAGACCATTTTCATGGGTTGTGAGGCCAGATTTTACCAATGATGTGAATGATGCATACCCAAATGGATTTATAGAGAGAGTAACCACTCGTGGACAGATAGTGAGTTGGACGCCGCAGCAAAAGGTTCTTAATCACCATTCAATTGGCTGCTTCTTGAGTCACTGTGGCTGGAATTCCACAATGGACGGTGTACGCAATGGAGTTCCTTTCTTGTGCTGGCCATACTTTTTTGATCAATTGCTAAATGAGAGCTACATTTGTGATGTTTGGAAGGTTGGATTGAAGTTCAACAAAAATGAAAGTGGGATCATCACAAGAGAAGATATTAAGAGCAAGGTTGATCAAGTCCTTGGCGATGACCACTTCAAAGCAAAGGCTTTGGAACTCAAGGAAAAAACCCTTATTAGTGTTAGAGAAGGTGGTTCTTCTAACAAGGCAATTAAGAATTTCATTGAGTGGATCAAGACGGGCACTGCCAAATTGAACATTAATTAGAAAAATTCAAGTGTGGTTTAAGTTTGCTTGGATAATGTTTTTGGTTAGAATAATGTTATATTTTTTAAAAATTTCAAATTTTTATCACGTTACTTGGATGGTATGAGATGGTAAACGAGTGTAATAGAAGATAAAAGCATTTGATGGTATTAGATAATAAGTGTGTAATAGATGGTAAAAAAATGTAATAAATAATTTTAAAAGTTATATTATTTTTTTTTAACGTTAAAATAATATTTGAAAGTTTTAGGTATATTAGTTTAGAATAAAAATTTTAAAATAATGCTTAAAAAATGTGAAATTAATTGTTTTTAAAGTATGTCTTATGTTATTTAAGGGAGTAAATTTCTACTACTATTTTTTTTCAGACACTTTTATCAAGGATATTGTTTTGTTTTTTCTCCCCCTTTTCCCTAATGTTCTTCGCTGCTAATTTTTTGTTTTGGTCTTTCACCATTAGTTCCTCCCAAAAACCTTCAGAAATAACATTTTTCTGAGTGCGTTTGCATATATACAATCATACTCTTTTAAGTCATGGCAATTAATTCTATTTGCATTGAATTACTCTACAACATTTCTAACACACCTTAGCAATAGCATGCACGTTCAACTATTTATATGTGAATTTCTAAAATAAAAAAAATTAAAAAACTAATATTCAATTACGACTATAAAGTTAATAAAACAACCTCATCTTGCCTTCGATGACGGTGTTTATCGAGATTGTTTTTCGTGAATGGTATAAGCTTTCGGTTGGATGTTGTTAAGGTTTTAGCATGTACTGTAAGAATTGCTTTTTGTGAAAGATTTCATTTATAAATAAAATAAAAATAAGAAGATTAATTATATAATAGAAAAAATAACTACACACAAAATGTTGATGAGTTTACATCTACAAATATTTAATGACTATTGTCATTAGTAGAAATTAATTTAGAACATTTTGTGCTACATGTTCACACAAAAATAGATTAGTAAAATCCTTAACAATTATATCATCCACAATGCACTAAAATGGGACCTCAATATTGCTTGAGAATTTATAGTAATTTTAACTCATCATTAATTACAAGATATCTTGAATCCCTAACGGGTGATATGTTTATTGCAAGATTTGTAGATTACCGTTTTGATGAGATAAAATTCCTATCATTAAGAAAAAGAAAATTACCTACTGAAGCAAGACATGAACTTTATTAAAAAATGACCACTATATTTTATTTCGATCCACACACAAATCAATGTAAAAATGATATATGAAGGATTGATCATCTTCAAAGAATTGCAAATAAATTACTAGATATATTTATATATACATCGAAAGTAATCAAATCATGTATACCGACTACTAATACATAAGCCCGGGTGACTACTTTGTAGAACAGTCTAATTAAAGGTAGCTAATGAATCATTTGTTGCATGCCAAAAGTGTGGTAGATCACTTGATTCAAAAGATATTTATTATATTCAAGTCAATAAATTCACATTCTCTAAAATCAATGAGTATCAATTATCAAATAAATTAATTTTAATAAATATTTATAATTTAAAATTATAATTTCAAATAAGCTTTGAATTGAGTGTGCTTCTAGAGCATTTACAATTCTTAGTTAAGCATGGATTCATAGTCATGATAGAGTATAATCATATATGGGTTGTGAGAGAACATGACAAGTGATTAGTTAATTAGATGCAATTAATATTAAAATTGAATTTGAAATTATAATTTTAATATGATTGAAATTATAATTTAAATTATAAATATTTATTAAAATTTAAATTATAACATTTAATATAATTAAAATTAGAATTTGTAATTGAATTATAACATTTAATGTAATTGAAATTAAAATTGAAATTGAAATTATAACATTTAACGTAATTGAAATTGAAATTTAAAATTAATTATAATATTTAACATAATTAAAATTAGAATTATATCATTTAACATAAATAAAATTGAAATTGGATTCAGAATTATAACAAATAATGTAATTCAAATTGATATTAGATTTAGAATTATCATATTTAACATAATTAAAATTGAATATAAATTTAGAATTATAACATTTAATATAACTGAAAATGAATTGGATTTGAAATTATTACATTTAACATAATTAAAATTAAAATTGGATTTAAAATTATAACATTTAACGTAATTGAAATTTGAATTATAACATTTAACGTAATTAGAATTGAAATTAAACTTGGAATTATAATATTCAATGTAATTGAAATTGACATTAAAATTAAATTATAATATTTAACGTAATTGAAATTAAAATTATAATATTTAACGTAATTAAAATTAAATTAAATTTAAAATTATGACATTTAACATATTTAGAATCGAAAATGGAATTTGAATTAATATTTAACGTAATTAGAATTGAAATTATAACCTTTAACGTAATTAAAATTGAATTTAGATTTGAAATTATAACATTTAAGGTAATTAAAATTAAAACTGAATTTTGAATTATAACATTTAACGTAATTAAAATTAAATTTGGATTTGGAATTATAACATTTAATATTATTGAAATTGAAATTTGAATTATAATATTTAACGTAATTGAAATTGAAAATAGATTTGAAATTATAATATTTAACGTAATTGAAATTAAAATTAAATTTGAAATTATAACATTTAACGTAATTAAAATTGAAATTGGCTTTGAAATTAAAATATTCAACGTAATTAAAATTGAAATTATAACATTTAACATAATTGAAATTGAAATTAGAATTTGAATTATCGTTTAACGTGATTAGAATTTAAAATGTAATTGGAACTATAATATTTAACATAATTGAAATTGAAATTTAATTTAAAATTATAATATTTAACGTAATTAAAATTAAAATTGGATTTGATAACATTTAATGTAATTAAAATTAAAACTTGATTTTGAATTATAACATTTAACGTAATTAAAATTATAATATTCAACGTAATTGAAATTAAATTGAACTTAAAATTATAACATTTAACATAATTAAAATTAAAATTTGAATTTGAATTATCGTTTAATGTAATTAGAATTTAAATTAGAATTGGAATTATAATATTTAACATAATTAAAATTAAAATATGATGTAAAATTATAATATTTAACGTAATTAAAATTGAAATTAGATTTGATAACTTTTAACGTAATTGAAATTAAATTAGATTTTGAATTATAACACTTAATGTAATTGAAACTAAAATTGAATTTGAAATTATAATATTCAATATCATTGGAATTGAAATTAAAATTGGATCACTTGATAGGGATATTTATATAAACATCCCTGAAGAATTTAACATGTTTGAAATATGTAACCGTAATTTGTATTCAATCAAGCTACACAGATTTTCGTATGGATCAAAACAATATTGACACATGTGGTACAACTGCTTAAACGAACAAGACTTTTGAAGGTTATATTCTAGATTTGGCATTGTACATATATATGTGAATGACATGAATCTAAACAGGACTTTGGAAGAGCTCCTTAAGATTACAGAATATTTAAAAAGAGAATTTCAAATAAAATACTTGAAAAAAACTAAATATTGTCTCGGCCTACATATTAAGATTTAATATGGATAAAACTTATCCGTTAAGTACCATATGGTTGTTTGGTCTGTTGATCCTAAAAAAAATCCATTTCGTCTAAGGACAATGATGAATAATTGATGCTTATTATATCTAACCTAATGTACCAGACCGAATATAGCTTTTACAGTAAGCCTATTGATGTTGGGAATTTATTTGATTCCTAAAAAGACTCCCTAACATATAGGCCACATTTTTATTTTGCAATAATCTTATGGTGATCCAAAGTAAACTTTTATTGCCATCTCCTCAAATCGCTTGGAAATTTTTACACTATATAAAACAAGCAGGGAATGCATATGGCTGTGATCTATTATTCATCACATTCGGAGTACATGTAGCCTATCTTCTGCAATAAGTATTTCAACTATAAATACACATGGGATATTGATGTTAAACAGATCCGCTCCATTGACAATTTTATAAACCTATTCACTCGAATCTTTACTAGTATAATCTTTTAAGAAATTAGTTTACAAGATTGGCATGTGCCAGCACAACAAATTGCAAACGTGCACTTTGAAGCTTTAATTAAGGAGAACATATTCTTCTAGAAGAATAATTATATTAGTTACAAATGTGCATTGTACTCTTTTTTTCTTTTACTAGGTTTTATCCTACCAGATTTTACAAGCAAAGTTTTTACTGAGGCAATTTTAAACGCAATCACTATAACTGTACCTTATAAAGTTGTATTTATTTTGCTTAGATTTTTGTTACGAGATATATTTTAGGTGTATATTTTAGGGATATATTTTACCAAAATTAGGAGATATTGTGATATATTATGTACAATATTATAGGAGATAATTAAGGAGAGTTTATGTAAATTAGGAGAAGATTGTGGGACGTGATTCTTGGCTTGAGGTGCAAGAAGACGGTTTCCTTTAGGGAGTGGGATCTGATTTTGTACTTGTATATATATGTTATTACAATGAATGAGAAGGGAGGGAGATTGAGGAGAATTTCTTATCATGGTATCAAAGCACAAAATTCACAACTTTTCGGATTGGTGGGGTGATCGACATGATGAAAGCACGTGTTTCCAAATTCACAGCTTTCTGAATTGGTGAGGTGATCGACCCCGTAGTGGTCGTGGGCCTGGTCATGGAGGCAGAGGGGGACGTGGTGGTGTCATGGATGGGAGAGGGCGTGGAGGTGCTACGGCAAGAGGCATGGCAGCGATGGCAAACAAAGCCACTGCCAGCACCTCGACACAGCAGCAGCAGCAGACCTAGGGACAACAGCCTCGCACCGCGGAGCAAGTCGGATTGTCAAGCATAACTCCAGAACAGTGGCAACATATCTTTGATCTTCTCAACCTGCCGAAACCGAAGGATAGACTCTCTGGTTAGTGTCTGTGGATTATTGATACAGGAGCAACGCACCATGTAACAGGGACATTAGATTGGATGATTAATGTGAAGCAAATCAGCAACTGTCCAGTGAGTTTTCTGGATGGTAATAGTTCACAAGCCACTCATGAAGTCAGTGCGTTACTGCTAGGGAACCTAAAAATTAATAATGTGCTTTTTGTTCCAAAATTGGATTGTAATCTAATTTTTGTCACAAAGTTGCTAGATAAAAAGAATTGTACCGTTCAAATAACTAATACATTATGTGTTATACAGGACCGAGTGCCGAGGTGGCTGATTGGAGTGTGTGAACACAAAGATGGACTTTTCTTTTTCTGTGGTATACCTCAAGCTCGGGCTCTAGCTCTTGGTGATGGAAGATCAATGGAGTTGTGGCACAAAGGTTTAGGACACCCGTCAGAGAAAGTGCTTAGGAAGGTACCTAATGTGAGTGTTTCTAGTGGTTTGAATAAAGATGGTTGTGACGTATGCTATCGTGCAAAGCAACCTAGAAAGAGTTTTTCGATTAGTAGTAGTAAAATTAGTAGAATTTTTGAACTCGTTCATTGTGATTTGTAGGATCCTCATAGGACTCGTTCCTCTTGTGGGGCGTATTATTTTTTGACTATTGTTGATGACTAATCAAGAGTAGTTTGGGTTTATTTGTTGTTTAATAAATTCGAAATTGAATTTTCGTTTATGAATTTTGTGGCTTTGATAGAATGACAGTTTGATCAAAAAATAAAACGAGTTCGTAGTGATAATGGAACCGAGTTTAAATGTTTGGATAATTATTTTGTGAAGAATGGCATAATTTTTGAGACGTCGTGTGTGGGTACACCGCAACAAAATGGTCGGGTAAAGCGTAAACATAAACATATCTTGAATGTAGCACGTGCTTTACGTTTTCAGGGACACTTGCCAATGAAATTTTGGGGGGAATGTGTGATGGCGGCATGTTATTTAATTAATCGTATGCCTTCAAGTGTGCTTGATTTTAAAACACCATATGAATGTTTGTTTGGAAGGGAACCCGATTTAAGTGAAATACGAGTGATGGGATGTTTGTGTTATGCTCATAATCAAAAATCAAAAGGGGAAAAATTTGATAGTAGAAGTCGTATATGCATCTTTCTTGATTATCCGTTTGCTAAAAAAGGATGGTTGTTTTATAATTTTTTTAAAAAAGGAATTACTTGTTTCACGTGATGTCGATTTCTATGAACATGTTTTTCCTATGGTTGGAAGCAATATGGACCATGACTCTAATATAGTAGCAGGTAATGAGGAATTGTATTGTGATGATTTTGATGAAGTAGTGAATAATGGTGATAATGTGAATATTGGCGGGGTTGATGCACTTGCTACTGCTGGAAGTAAGGAGGTGCGGACAGCATGGGAGGAGGGGAGGGGGGGTGCAAAATGGAAGTGCAACAAAGAGAAGAGGGGGAGGCTGGTGTGCTGCATGGTTCTAGCAACGAACATACAAACCCTGAGGGAGCGATGTTGGGCAGTGAACAGGCTGTGGAGGAAGTGGTTGTGCAAGCATATGCAAATAATGAAGAGGCAGAAATAGGAAAAAGGAAACGGGTTAAGTTGCCAAACTCTCGCTATCGTGGTTTTGTTACATATACGGTTGTGAAAAAGAAAAGTCCATCTAAAAATTCGCCCTCTTCATCGGCTACCTCAGGTACTCCTTATCTTATTTTGCACTTTGTATCTTGTGAACTGTTTTCAAATAATTACAAACAATATGTGGCAGCGGTAAGTGCAGGAAAACTACCTAAAAATTTTAGAGAAGCGGTGAAACATGAAGGCTGGAGAAGAGTCATGGCAGAAAAGATTCGAGCATTAGAAGATCAAGGAACATGGGTACTGCAAGAGTTGCCTCCCGGGAAGAAAGCACTAGGTAGTCAGTGGATATATACAGAGAAACGAGATGAGAACGGGAATTTACAAAGATTAAAGGCAAGGCTTGTGATATTTAGAAATCATCAGGTAAAGGGTATTGACTATAATGAGACTTTTGCTCCTGTGGCTAAGATGGTGACAGTACGAACGTTCTTGGTAGTTATAGCGATCAAGAGTTGGGAAGTACATCAGATGAATGTTCACAATGCGTTCTTGCACGGTGATCTGGAAGAGGAAGTTTACATGAGGATACCTCCGGGATTTGAGAAAAGTGACAACAAAAATATGGTGTGTAGAATGAAGAAGTCGTTGTATGGCTTGAAACAGGCTCCTAGGTGTTGGTTTGCTAAACTAACAATGGCATTAAAGAGCTATGGCTTCAAATAGTCGTATTCAGGCTATTCTTTGTTTACATTGTCAAAGGGTAAAATCCAGATTAATGTTTTTGTTTATGTGGACGATATGATCATTGCAGGAAATGATAAAATGGTATTAGCAATATTGAAGGATTATCTTGGAAAATGCTTTAAGATGAAGGACTTAGGAGTATTGATATATTTTCTTGGGCTAGAGGTGGCGTGGAGTAAGGAGGGAATTTTTATGTGTCAACGGAAGTATGCATTAGATATAATATTTGAGACGAGATTGTTGGGGTCGAAGCCAGCGGAATTTCCTATGGAGCAAAATCACAAATTGGCGTTAGCTAGTGAAAAATTGCTCGATAATGCAGAGAGTTACAGGCGGTTAGTGGGTCGTCTTATCTATCTCGGCGTGACTAGGCCGGATTTGGCGTATTCCGTTCACATTTTATCTTAATTTATGCAAAATCCACGGGAAGAGCATTGGGAAGCTACATTGCAAATTGTTCGTTATTTGAAGAAGAACCCAAGATAAGGTATATTGTTGAGAGCATATAGTGAGTTGAGTTTGGAAGGATGGTGTGACTTGGATTGGGCTAGTTGCCCGTTGACACGAAGATCGCTGAGTGGATGGTTTGTGTTACTTGGTTATTCCCCAGTCTCCGGGAAAACCAAGAAGCAACAAACAGTGTCACGATCGTCAACAGAAGCAGAATATCGTTCAATGGCGTCTATTACTTATGAGTTGAAGTGGTTGAAGCAACTACTCAGGGATTTAAGAGTTCAGCATGAGAAGAGAATGAGACTCTATTATGACAATCAATCGGCTTTGTATATTGCACAAAATCCTGTTTTTCATGAGCAAACTAAGTATATAGAAGCCAATTGTGATTTTGTTAGAGATGCGATCGTAGAGGGTTTAATTGATCCATCGTATGTGTCTACGAAGGTTTAGTTGGCAAACATATTAATAAAGGCATTAGGAAAGTTATAGTTCAAGTTTTTATTGGACAAGTTGGGCGTTCGAGATTTACACGCTCCACCTTGCGGGGGGTGTTACGAGATATATGTTAGGTGTATATTTTAGGGATATATTTTACCAAAATTAGGAGATATTGTGATATATTATGTACATTATTATAGGAGATAATTATGGAGAGTTTATGTGAACTAGGAGAAAATTGTGGGACGTGATTCTTGACTTGAGGCACAAGAACACAATTTTCTTTAGGGAGTGAAATTCTGATTTTGTCTTGTATACATATGTTATTATGATGAATGAGAAGAGAGGGAGATTAAAGAAAATTTCTTATCAATTTTTGTTTCGTTGAGTTTTTTTTTAACAATGTAAAATACTACTAAAGTGGTGGAATTCAAAAAAAATGTCAAAACAAAGTGACGAAGCAATAACAGTAAAATAGTGAATTTCTTCCCTTCTTATTAATAAATATTTATATAACTCTTTTTATAATACATTCACTTTCAATACTTTTATAATTTTTATAATATTATTTAAATTTTTTTTATTATTTAAGTTATCCTTAACTATTGCCTTTATATTATTTATTTATAACAACTATTACTTAATTTAAATATTTAGAGTTATCCAATTCTACTTAACTAATTGAATTCAATTAAAATATCATATTGTTTAATAGTAAGCAAAGATTCTCAACTTGAGATTAAAGCACTGGCCCTCTTCGAACGTTTGAATAATGTGAAAAAGTAAAGTCATTTTACATGCATACCCAAAGAAATGTGACTACAAGTAAATCATTGCCAACAATTTAAGATATTATATAATAAATAAGATTCCTAGATCAAGATTAACCAAAAAGAAAATCAAAAAGTAAAAATAAAAACTGTCCTCGCCCCAAAATTTTAAATTAAAATATCATCATTTTGTTAAAGTAAAGTTTAAGAAATTTTTAAATATTTCATAAGTTACATAATTTAAATATAATTTTTATAATATAAATTATTAATTATTTATGTTAAGTGTGTGAGAGTTAAAATATTTATGCATTATTATTTTATTAGATTTACTATATATTTAATTATTTAAATTAATTTTAGAGTTATTACTTAGAATATCTACTACTATATAAAAGGTGCTAAAACTTTTTTAAAAAAATTGTGTGAGAGTGAAAAAGAAAATTAAAAAAAAAAGTGATTTATACATATACTTTTAAATCATATATTTTATATATTAAGCTTTTTAACAATTGTGATAATGGGACTTGGAATTACTTGATCGTGCTTATCGAAGAGAGCAACTCTAAATTAAGGTTTAATATTAAAACATTTAAAGTTGATGACATTATAATATGGTATAGATATTATTTTTATATATTACTTTGAAATATGTGAATTTTGGTTAGAAATTAGAATACCTGTTTTTTTGTTATTGATTAAAAAAATTAAAATATGGAAAAAAAAAGTTTTTTACATTAGTAATATTTATCTTTTTGTGGTACCTAAATAGCCATTATATGGTTAACAAGGTTAAACTTTTTTGTGATGGTTAATTTTTATATTGGATGACAACCAGGTTAACCAAGTAGCTAAATAGCCATTATATGATGACAATTTGTATTATTGTAAAAAGTCATATCGACAGCAAAATTATTACTATAATGACTATTGCAAAAGACTCTTATTTTCTGCAATATTTAAGGAAATCAATGATATTATAGAAGAAATATTGTTTCACACCATTTTTTTATTTCTTTTTCTCTATCAAATATAATTATTTTATTAATAATGTGATTAACATTATTAAAATGGAAGTGTGAACTAAGAAATGGCAAAGCAAACATAGTCTCTTTCATTCATTTCTCCTATTGTCCTATATAAGAAAGTAACTTGAAGTGTGATGCAGAAGTGTGTTTTTAGCTTTTAATATTTTTTTCTTTCAATGCATTTTAATTTTTAATATTTTAGTAAATGTATTTTTTTTCTTTTAGTGTATTCTAACTTTTAATATTTTAATTATTTAAAAAAAATCTACAAAAGTGTCATTATTAGGACTTAAAACCTACATATTATTTCTGAAAACTTAAATAATTAACAACAACCTAAATATTGTTAAATAAAAAAACAATTGTTTCATGAATTACTTTTAATATATATATTTGTATATCTTATAAAATAATTAAATCAAAATATTAAAACTCACAAAGTCTAAATAATAGTGAACTCATAGTTCTCTAACTAACACTAAATTTAAATAAACAAAATATTAAAAACTTTTGTTTGGTAAAAATACATTATGAAAATGAATTCATTATTGATTAATTTAAAAATTATCAAAATATTATTTATAATAACAATTATATTTATATTTAATATAATGAATAAATAGTAAAACAATTATATTTTTATGTTTAAATATTTATGGCTGTAAATTATATATTATATATAATTCGGGTATAAGTTATATATTAATTTTTTATCTTATTATTACATCAAAGATAAAACAGTAAAAGAATTAAGATAAGGAAAGTGATGGAATCCTAAAGAACCTAAGACTGTATAAAGATGAAAGTTATGGTCCACGTGAATTCGTATGAAACAAACTCAAAAAAATTAAATAAATAAATAATGATTGCAACCGATAAAAATTAAAAATATTTTAACTTTTAAAATAATAACTTTTAGTTATGTTGTAGAATATTAATTATTAAAAAAATCAGTAAAATATATAGTAAATTATATTTTTAAAAGTATTGTGAGTTTTATATTTATTTAATAAATTTTACTTTTATAATGTTGTAGAAATTAATATAATAGTAATAATATAATTATTACAACAACAACAATAGTCCTTTTAAAAAAACAATCATATATTTCTATGTATATTTGAATAATATACTTTTTTATATATGTTTAATATTTATACATTCTTTTATATGTACTTATATATTAAAATTGATAAAAGAATACTATTTAGATTAAATTTTATTTATTTTATTATTAAATTTAATAAAAAACCCTAATTTTTTATTGTCTTATTTTGAAAACCTTAATTTTCATCATCTAATTTTGAAAAGTAACTCTTTTTTTTATTTATCAAAATCTACTATAAAGTAAGGTGACTTTGCCAAAAATAATTTATCAAATATTTTGTAAAGTAGATTCGACTTTTTGAAGTTTAGATTTAAAAGCATATTTGTCTAAATTTTGGTGGAGTAGATTGGAACATTTTTAGATTTAATTTTGCTGGTTGCGCCATAATAAATAGCATAACTTTAGTTAGGGATGATGAAAACATTTATATTCAGACTCAAATTTAAGAAAACTCAAAAATTTAAAAATTTTGAATTTTTTTTCCAAATCCAAATTTCTCTTTTATTTTTTTATCTGGTTCCAATTTTTTTGAATTTGGATTAACCCCGGATTTTCTTGTTGTCACATCAAAATGACACATATGAATACTGTTAGGGTCGCTGCTTATGTGCCATTCTTGAATATACATATATTTATGTATTTATACAAGTGTACATTCTCATTAAATCGTTAATACTCATTTATATGGTATTTGCATGTAACATTACAGACATTGTAGATTTGAAGGAGTTCGGATCAGATTTAAAGGAGTTTAGATAATGACTTATAGTTAGTCAAGCTGAGACATATAATTGTTAAATGTTAGCACAGCTAAATGTTAGCTGGTTATAATACTTAGCAGATCCAAGAATTGAAATATTTTTTGTAATGGGACATAGACCTGGAAATATACTACTAACTGCATAGTTGCAAGAGTTACAATTTGGTGCCAGAAAATGCTAGTTGCGCAAGTATGTTCTCAAATAATTGTCCATAATCTATTTTTGCCGATGCGGGTCTGTCGGTGGATACCTTAAATATAGATCAGTATATGTCGTACATATAGGGTATGGATGGTCATTCCTAACCAACCGTGAGCTTGGAGCTCGTATTAATATATGGGTATCTAGTTAGGACTGGATATGAGACAGAGTCATGAGGGCCTTCAATAGACACCCAATGTAAGTTGTCAATGGAGGATCTTCTCGAGTTGAGTAGTATACATGGTCTTTTGACTTGAGTGCCACGGTGGGCTTGTAAGTGATCCACCATACTTTGGTTTCACGTATGTCACAGACCTTTCATGGTGTGACCGGTGGGTGTCGTTGGGTATGATCGGATGCTTATGGAGTTTAGTGTGTACAGATATGAGATCTGTAAGCTCTCATATGGAGTTTGATATCCAGATGCTTCAAGACTGTATCTCAAAAAGTCTTGTGGCCACAAGTAATTATCCTGGGAAAGAATTTTGCCAGGGTAGAACAATATGGCAAAAGAGTTTGCACATATTGTTAAGTAAGATACAAGTTTGGAGATAATACATGGATAAGCACTAGGGGATTTGACGGTGATAATCTATATCCCTAGCACATCCAGGATATCATGAAGGAAGGACTATACATATGCATTGTAACCTCAACTTGTATGGTTCAACGAGATGATTTGTAATATCCGTGACGTAGGGAGGGGGGGGCATTGCTCACGGACTCATGAAATAGTTCCATTTGACGAATCGGGTGTAGGACTTAGGGAGTCTCTTGATATGGAGTGTACTCGTTGTGCACTGAGGCAGCGTACCAGATTAAATTGTTTAATTTAGCAATATTCATCACTACTACAGGAATGCATGCGTGTTTGTATTTAATTGTTAAATACAATAATTAGTTAATAATTGTTATTTACTAATTATATTATGACATGTGGCATATTGTTGACCCTCAGTTGAGTTTACTCAAGTGTGAAATTTGGTGAGACCCACTAGGGGATAAACTTGGTAACTATTCATGAGGAGCCAAAATGATCATTTCTCACTTAGATTATTTAATGGTTAAATAATCAAATATCTCTCTTTTTATATTATATAATATATTATTATTTATATTATATAATATATTATATTAATATATATAATATATTATATTAATATATATAATATATTATATTAATATATATATATATATAAAGAAAGAGAGAGAGAGATTGAGGGTGTGTGCAATTTGTGGGAGAGGGCATTTTGCTCGAGAGAAAAGAAGGAAGAAGTGGAGAAGAGAAGAAGAAGAAGGAAAAGAAAGAAAAAAAATATAGGATAAAATGAAATTGTTTCATTTTTCTTTATGCTTCAAATTGAAGTAATGGTAGATTGCTTTAAATTCTCCATTTTTTTATCTTTTTGGAGAAAATGATATAAACACACACTCGGTCATTTTAAGGATTAAGAGTTAATCTGTGTTGGATATCGAGCTATTGTTCTAGCTCACCAAGCCCACCGAGTTGGTGACTAGAACTCCACACGAGTTGGTCTCCATGTGGACTCCGAGGAAGTATGTGTATAACATTACACGTTGAGGTGAGTTCTCTATCCTATAAATATATTAATACGATTAATATAGGTTAATTATTATTTTTATTATAAGTTTCACGTTTCTGTTAGACTTAAATATATATTTGATATATATTTAGGCAATAAAAATAATTACACATACATACACCTCCATCTCCTAGATCCCTGCTAACAAATACTACTTAAATTGATTAATTGAATTTGAGTTAGATAAATCACGCCTACCAAAATGGGCCTAACTGTCATATTTGTAAAAATATATATATATATATTTAAAATAAAATTAATTAAAAAGATAAATATATGAATAACAAAATGACAAGTGGATCATTTGACTCAATTCCTTATTGGCTCTTTTGAATCTTTGGATCGATGTGACGTTGATCAATCTTAAATCATATTATTTTTCTTCTTTGTTTTTAAGTAGATTTTTTAAATTGAAAAAAATTAGAAACTCAAGTTAAATTTAGGTTTTAAATTTTGGAGTAGTTAAAATTAAAATTTGGACCCGACTAATATTTAGAAAAAATCAAATGCAGCTCAAAATTTGAAAATCATTAAAAAACATTAGATTAAGATTCAAGGTTTTAGCATGTACTTTAAGAATCGCTTTTTGTAGAAGATTTCATTCATAAGTAAAAAAAGAATAAATAAGATCAATTATATAATAGAAAAAATAATCACACACACAAAACACAAGATACAAGAATATAATTGGTTTGGCATAATTTGACAACACCCACTTATGTCCAAGATGGATATCAGATCTTTGCTTCCTTTTTTTTAGTTCTTTAATACCAAATAATCGCTACAAGGGACACCCAAGAAATATAATAATAGAGACACTCATAAATGATCTCTCCAGTGTTATATTGCACTTATACCCAGTGCTCAAGTACTCTATGGCATTCTTTCACACTTATGCTTAGTGCCCTAAAGTTACCCTGGCCTTCATTCTTTTTCTTATTGATGCATTGATTATTCTAACGAATTACAAGGATATATATATATATATATATATATGTATGTGTGTGTGCTGTAAATCACCATTAGAAACCATATTCCTTATTAAAATGAGAAACTACGTGCTTAAAAAGTTCAAAATCGACTTAAACACATAATTCAATACAAAATATAATTTTTTTCGCACAGTAACGCTGCAGCGTTCAATCTCCAACACTGGGTCTTTAATATGACTTGTCCAATGTTAAGGAGTTCTTTGAAAAGCATTAGGGTATTCTAAGGCTAACACTAGATCTTTGGGTTTCCTAGAATTATCATTACGACCCTAATGCCACAACATTTATATCTGGGCACGTTTCTCTTGTGCTTCCATGCCCTTTATGGCATCTAACTTCCTATTTTGTTCATCTTTTCTCCATCCATTGCATTCTTGACCGCGTGTAGACTCTTTCTTGGTCTCCAAATCAAAATCAAACTATAAATTAATTTTGAATTACCAAAATTTCTACAAACCCCTTATTGATTCAAAATCTCTTTTATAAGCTTTCAAGGATCTATCATCCCCTTGACCAATGCTCAATTTCTTTAGCATTGATTTCAGTTAAGTCCTATGCTTAGACTTAAATCCTTCAAGGCTCACGACTTTACTCTCAAAAGGTTTCGAATGTATCTCCCCGTAGATAGCTATCATACTATGATCTCCAATGTTCACTTAACACCATCATAATATCTCCATGGCTATATCCTCTCTAACCATACATTCTTATTCAACCATTGCCATCACGATAAGATAATCTTTAATGCTGCCCTTGGTATACATACTGCCAACATATCCATGTTGAGACCCTACAACATTGTCATTGAGCACATAGACTCAATTATACTTCTTACCCATAGACCTTTTAAAATACCTTCCGTATTCCTTCTATAAGAAGCCTTTAAGGATTTTCCAACTCTAAGTCCTATTCACAGACTAATCTCAATACCTCTACCATTTTTACCTTCCTTTCTAATTGCTTTTAAATCTCTATTCTATAATCTTTTCCCTTACAGTCAAACCATTGTACTCTTAGGCTTTTTAATTTTTTTCCTTTTATTCTTCCGTCTTCATATTTGTGAATCCCTAGAGTCGAATAACCTATGCTCAGCCATTAACCTCAACCACAACCTTAATACTAGTTTATTAAGATTTTAACATGCACTCTAAGAACCTTGTGAGCTTTGTAGAAGACTTAACTCACAAATTAAAAAAAAAAAGAATAACTATATAATGGAGAACATAATCACACACATAAGGCACAAGAATATACATGATTTGACAATAACTTCAAACATCTATTGTGCATTTCAGATCCTTGCTTCTTTTATTTAGTTCTTTTATATCCAAAGAACCCTTTCTGTTTAACAAAGAAAGCTTTTGAAGTGAAAAATGTCCATGAGATACATTTTGTGTTTTGAGGATGCTTGAACTCACTATTTACTTAGTGAGCCCCTTATGTGATTTATAGAGCCTTTATGTATGGCCTTTCCTTCAGGATTGATATATATTATGTGTTCCGTATGTAGGGAGGATCCTATTGGTACCTAAAGGAAGAGTGAGTCATTACATTCGTGTGGTGGCGTATTAGTGCATGTGAGAGGACTCACCGATGATCAGGGTGAGGGTTTGGCTCTTACCTTCGGGCTTGAACATTATATATGTGTAATTTAAACCTCATTTATACTATTTTCTCTCATACGGTATGTCATCGACGAGTGACATTTGGCTCATTATGTGATATGTGATATAAAAGTCCTACTAAGTAGCAGTTGAGTGATGGTATTCCTATTATATGTTTTGAAAGAATGTGTAAGTGCTTACCTGACATGTGATTTGATAAGATTATGATTTTGATTTATCACAGCGTATCATACACATGCATTATGTACATATATGTATTTGCATTTTGATATATGAAAAACTAGTATGCTTACTGAGTTTCGTACTCATTATAGTTTATGGTGATTTCAGAAAAATAAGGTACATGTATGCTTAGTGGATTTGGCAAGGCTTATGTTGTCCCTTTGATTCTCTAAGTTGCTAGGTTGCTAAGTGTTTCATTTGTGGACACATAGTTTAAGATATTTAATGTGTCCCTATTGAATAAATACTTATGTGTTATTTTATTAGGTGTGGTTGTATTTGGTTTATGTTTCACCAAGTGTGGTTATGGGTTGATTTTAAGTAAGAATTTGCAATGAATATATTCTGGGCTTTTGATAACAAAGTTACTACTAGTGACGTAGTAGAGTGTTAATCTCTGAGAAAACTCTGCGTATCTCCGGTTTACTAATTGTCTTAGTCATAATTCAATTGTTATAATTTTGAAAAGTTGAAATAAATGTTTAAATATTGTCAATAAATGTTAATGTTTATATTTTAAACATGAGACCAACCCGTAAACAAAAATTTAGGAATATACTAGAAACATTAAGATTGTATGTGTGTTCATTATTGAATGAATGTAAGTTATGTTGTGTGTCAGATCTTTTAGGTCTGGGGCGTGATAGGTAGCTAATGAATCGTTTGTTGCACACCAAAAGCGTGGCAAACCACTTGGTTTAAATAATATTAATCTGTGGAAGAAGAAAAAAAAATCAAGATCCTGATGAAAATTACATTCGAGTCAATAACTTCACATTCTCTAAATCACTAACATTAGAAAAGTTAAAAGTCTCAGAAGAGACATTAACTTTAAAAGAGGTACAAGAATTCAAAAATGAAGAAAATAGTACAAATTATGCTTACATATGAGAAATGTAGAAACATGATGAAATAATTATTGATGATGTATTTTCACTTGCAGTAGCTATTGAAATTAAGAATGATAATTTTGAGTCACAAACTGTTGATGAATGCAAAAAAAGAAAAACATAATTGGCTCTAATGAAAAGAAGCAATTCAAGTACAATTTACTTCTCTAGCCAAGTATGAAGTATTTAGACCTATAGACTAGATACCTGAAGATGTCAAACCCGTAGGATATAAATGAGTTTTTGTAAAACAAACTTAATGAAAATAATGGGATCATCAAATACAAAGTAAGACTCATTGCTTAAGGTTTCTTATAGAGACCTAATGTTGAATATGATGAAACTTATTCTCCCATGATAGACATAATTACATTTCAATTTTTTGATAAGCTTAACAGTATCATAATTTATATCTTATAGATGTAGTGACAGCTGACCTACATGGGTCACTCGATATAAATATTTATATAGAAACCCCTGAACGATTTAACATTACAAAAGCATATAATCATAATTTGCATTCAATCAAGCTACAAATATTTTTGTCTGGATCGAAACAATATTGATGTATATGGTACAATTACTTAAATGAATACTTAAAAGAAAGGACCCAATATCCCATGTGTATTTATAAAAAGGTCAGATTCTAGGTTTGTCATTGTGGCTATGTATGTAAATGACATGAATCTAAACAGAACTTCTGAAGAACTCCTAAAGATTGAATAATATTTTAAAAGAGAATTTCAAATAAAATACTTGGGGAAAACTAAATATTGTCTCGGCATGCAGATCAAGTATAAATCAAACAGAATCTTTATCCATCAATCTACCTATACTAAAAATATTCTAAAATGATTTAATATGGATAATGCTCATCCGTTAACTACCCTATGGTTGTTCAGTTTTTTTATCCTAAAAATGATCCATTTCGTCTAAGGACGATGCTGAGAAAATACTTGGTTCAAATGTACTATATTAATCAACCTAATGCACCAGACCGAATATAGCTTTTGCAGTAAGCCTATTAGTGTTGGAAATTTATTTAATCCCTTAAAAGGCTCCCTAACATATGGGACATATTTTTACTTTACAATAATCTTATGGTGATCCAAAGAAAACTTTTATTGAAAAGTAAAACTTTGTCTGGTGATCCAAAGCAAACTTTTATTGCCATTTTCTCAAATCGCTCAGAGATTCTTGCAATACATGAAGCAAGCAAGCAAGAAATGCATATAGCTGTGATCTATCATTTATTATATCCAGAGTACATGCAACCTACTTTCTACAATAAATATTTCAACTATAAATACAAATGGGATATTGATGTTGAACGGATAAGCTCCAGTGACAATTTTATAAACTCATTCACTCAAATCTCTACCAATATCACCTTTTAAGAAATTAGTTTACAAGATTGGCATATGTCGACTTAACAACTGAAAAAAAAATCATAGTGAAGCTTTAATTAGGGGAGAACATTCTTCTAGAAGAAGAATTACATCAGTTACAAATGTGTATTGTACCTTTTTTTTTTTCCTTTGAGCATGTTTTATCTCGTAGATTTTATTGTCAAAAATTTTAATAAGGCAATTTAAGTACAATCACTATCATGTACATTATAAAGTTATTTTTATTTTGCTTATATTTTATTTCCACTGAATTTTTTCTTAGCAATGTAAAATACGACTTAAGTGGTGGAATTTAAGGGGAGTGTTAAGAAAGGCGATGAGGTGGTAAGGGTAAAATCGTGAATTGCTTCCCTCCCCCTCTTGCCTATAAAAATATAATTTATTCACTTTTAATACTTCTATAATTTTTATAATACTTTCCAGATGTTTCTTATTATTTGAGTTATCTTTAGCTCTTGCCTTTTTATTATTTATTTATAACAACTTTACTTAATTTAAATATCTAGAAGTGCCCTGATATCCAATTCTACTTAACTAATTAAATCCATTTGAAAATTATCATATGGTATAATAATAGGCAAAGATTCTCAACCTGATATTAAAGAACAAACATCCACGAACACAGATCAAGAAACAAAGCATTGGCCCCTCCTCAAATGTCTGAATAATGTGAAAACGTAGATTCGTTTTACATGCATAACCAAAGAAATTTAACTACAAGCAAATCTTTACCAACAATTTAAGATATTATGTAAGAAGATTCCCATGTCAAGATTAACCAAAAAGTAAAAAATAAAAACTGCCTTTGCACCAATTTTTTAAATTAAAATATTATCATCATTTTGTTGAAGTAAAGTTTAAAATGTTTTAAAAATTTTATAAGTTATATAGTTTAATATAACTTTTATATTATAAATTATTTAGGTTAAATGTGTGAGAGTTACCACATTTATGCATTATTATTACATAGGAATTACTTTATATTTAATTGTTTGTATTAATTTTAGAGTTATTACTTAGAATATCTATCTACTACTATATAAAAGGTGCTAAAACTTTCTTAGAAAAATTGTGTGAGAGTGAAAAAAAAAAGAGAAGTGATCTATACATATATTTTTAAATCATATGTTTCATATATTGAGTTTTTTTAGCAACTATGACAATGGAACTTGGTATTATATTATCGTGCTTACCGAGGAGAAGGACTATGAGTTAGGGTTCAATCATAGAGTCATATAAATTTATCACTACCTGCATGAGGTGAGGATTATGTGATTTTAGGATAGTTCTATCTAAAAAATTTATCATTTGCCCTCTTTAATAGATTATCTAACAATCAAAAACTCTTTGTCGTTATAATTGTAATAGTATAAACTAATTTTAGAGAGTTTAATAGTTTTTTTTTATTTAAAAAGTCAATAGTTACATCTGGATACTAACAATGAACTGTATAAATAGTAAAATTAGTACTTATAACATAGTTTCAAATAGTTAAATAGTATTGAGTAAACATTAAATTTATATTGTGCTGCAATTAAAAATTTTTATCTACTTATTAGATTAATATAATGACTGATATTGAATATTTATATTTTAATAAAAATACAAACAACTGTATTAAATAATAATTGATAATATAATAAAATTTTATGTTATTCTTATTAATTATTTGATAGTATAAATACACTAAATTTACTGTTTATATAATACATTTTTACTATTTAATATTGTATAACTGTAATTATTGACTAATAAAAAAAATTGTTATACCCCTCTAAAATTAATTTATATTATTATCAAATCTCTAAAATTAAAAATATTGTATAACTGTTAAGAAATTTTTAAATATTATCAAATCTCTAAGAGCTCTCTTTTGATTCTCTCCAATCGAAAGGCCACAGAGTTCCCACTCAATCAGCAAGATCATCACTCTCACACTTTTTTCTTTCATTAATTACATTTTTGGGTTTCGAGTTTGGCACATTGTCCACGAAATTTTCTAGTTTTATCATTAGCCTGTCGTGAAAAATGCATGTGTTGAATCTTACCTGCATTATCCAATAATGGCGATTTTTTTCTCTATTTTATCCTAAAATTTTGAAGTGCTATTTTTGTTTTGTGTTTCATTTGTTCTGTTTCTTAACATTTTTGGTTGATCCAGAGGTTAACATTTGTTATCCTTTTTTTTAAAAAAAAAAATTTCTTATTGAGTATATATTTTTTCTTTTAACCGTTGAAGAATTAGAAGTTAGAATTAGATCGAAGTTTTCAAGAGGCTATGTTTGCAGCAATATAAGAAACTTGTAGCTTATTGGAGGTACTGAAAAAATTAAGATATGATTGGACTAAACTCAAGTTATTATTTTAATTATTATTAGTATGAAATAATATTTTGCATGGTTTCACTATATTGTAAAGGTCACTATTGATAATAGTTAAAAAGAATCATATACAAGTATATTTACTTTTTAGAATTGATCGAACTTCATTTGTTAATAATATAGAGTAGGTTGGTGATGTTTTATGGCTTTTTTTTTTAATTTTTTTTTAATTTTGTAATTTAAAAAGGTTGGTTTTGCTTGAATTAATGATGAGAATGAGAATGAGGAGTTTGATGAATAAGGATGTTTTGTTGAATTGATGATTGCTTAGTTGTGTTCGTATGAAAAATGACAAATATAGCTTGAGCTGTGTTTCACCAAATTCTTGAGTTTGAGTTTCGTGATTGAAACTTGGATTGTGTTTCACCAAATTCTTAAGTTTAGGTTTAGTGAATGAAGCTTGGATTGTGTTTGTTGAAAATGATACATGTAGCAATTGTGTTTGTATGAAAAGAAATGGGTATCTAATGCCATAAAAAGCCAAAAGAAAGTTGATGATTATTGTTTGAAATATTGTTGTCACTTATGAAGTGACTTTGCCTTTATGGTGTTCATTACAGTAGTGAGTACAAATTATTATCTTTGGAGAATTTATATTGGGTGTATATTATTCCTTGACGGAGTTTTGCTTGATGATTGATTAGTTGTAAAGGCCTAGTATCTTGATTTAAAAATTCTAAGAATTCTAATATCATTTCAGCTTTTGAAACTTGTTAAAACTTGTTATGTATGACTAGATATCAATAATGTCATCAGTTTGCTAACTACTTATAATATGTTACTTATAATATGTTATTATGATAATTTTTTCAGATGAAGAAAAAAAAAAGACAGATTCTTTAAGTGTATTTTTTTAGATTCGGTCAAAATTTAATAGTAGTATAGTTGATTCAGATAGTATAAAAATAATTGAAAGTAAAATAAATTTTAAAAAATTGATAAATTTTTTTATAAATATTTCATGTTATAATTAAGTTTTAATACTTTGAGGGTAAATTAAATGAACATTTTTATCTCAATTGCCAAATGAAGAATAGATAAAAATTACAAAAGATCGAATATTCATTAAAGTGATGAGATATAAAAGTCATAGATATACTCTGACCTATGGGTATGGTCCATCGCCATTAAATGTCACACACCAAAATTCAAGTCAAAATTATAAAATAATGGAACGAGAGCTAAATTTTCTAAAGTTTAGTTATAATGGACTACAAATATACTATCTTGTAGAAGCAGTGTAATGAGATATATGTATTGATGCAACAATATTTTGGTACTAATAAGATTTACCTATCTACCTATAACTAAGTATGAAGATTTACTTTAATATTATTTTGTAATTATAAAGTTATCTTTAAAGTATGAATTACTTTTATTTATAGGTTGAGATGTTTTTAGTGTGCATCATCGACATACATACAGACATGGATTAAACATTGAAGATTGAAGATTTATTAGATTTATTTAATTTGATTAGTAAGTTATTAATGTTTTAATTATAAATTTGTAATAAATATTATTATAATAGAATATAGAGTTGAAACATTTCAAGTTGATGACATTATAATACGTTATGAATGTTATTTTTATATATTACTTCAAAAGATGTGAATTTTGGTTAGAATAAATGATTAATTTTTTTGTTATTAATTAAGAAAAAAATTTAAAATTAAAAAAAAAGGTTTTTTATATTAGTAATATTTATCTTTTAGTGGTAGCTAAATTGTTAAAGATATAAATAAATTAAGATAATTAATTTTTATCATATATATTGTATAATTAATAAGTTATATTTAATTTTCTTTATTTATGTTAACCTAAAGTCTATATAAAGATCATTTATGTAGCATTTGTAATATACAGAATTATAATAACAATGTAGTCAATAACGTTTTTCAATTTTTCATAAATAATTTTGTTATCGTTTTATTTTATTTTTATCTTTTCTCATATGGTATCAGAGTTACGTGACAATCCTTTTCAGAACCTTTTGATTATTTCTAAGATGGTTGATCTTCTCAACACACTTGCACTCGCAACGGTTGATTTCTTATTTTCTCTATCAATGCATTTATAATCACAATGGTTGATCTTCTCGACGTGCTTGCCACTTCGACAATATTGTCACTATTAAAAAATTGGTGATTCAACAATCTTGATTGGATAAGAATTGAGATGAATACCAAAATGAAGAGTTACAAGAAGTCTAAAATGTGTGGGATACGTATGGAGAAGTTTAGGACGTATGAGACACGAAGGGGGAAGCGAAACAGAACTCAAAGTCGCGAATGAAGCAAGAAAACACGGGATAGGTGTACAGGGCTGAGCACCCCGAAGCCCAGAACAGCAACCCAGCACCGCAACGCTGGATCCTCAATGCCGCAGCACTGAGCGCGATTTTGGCCAGTGCCGCAGCTCTCAGGGACGAGCGCCGCGGCACCAAATGCGTCAGAAGTCAATTTTTCTTCAGGATATCTAGTTTTGAAAAGTTTTAGACTTCCAAAACAAGTGGACTCTTACTTTAACAAGAAATAAGGTTAGTAGGCACGAAATACACCCTATATAAACACTTATAAACCTTTGATTTCAAATTAATCATTAAGAGAGACTCTAAGAGAGGAGAAGAACTGGGTAGACACTAAGTGCTTGTTTGCGCTAGGGTGGAACCATTGTTTGGGTGATCATTATTCGTGGTAAAGTAAGGGTTCACTAAAAGTTTAGATCCTTTTGAGAGTTCTTCATTGGATTTTCCTTATAAAATCTCTAGGGAGTTATAATAAGAGAGGCTAGGATCCTTGGATCCACCATGGACGTAGGCAATTGGCCGAACCACATAAGATTGTGTTGTGCTCTTTTATTTTCTACTTTGGATTCTTGTTGTGTTTACTTGATTGATAAGTTATTCCACTGGCAATGAGGTTAGGGTTCTAGGCTGAATCTTGAGTTCTTCGCTTCAATATAACCTCAAGAGGGAGAAGGACGTTTCCTCCCTCAACAATCACTCTACAACAACATTGTCACTCTTTCATAAGGGTTATCTCTCTCTAACAAGGGTTATCATTCGCTGACAGTAGTTGTATCTCAATGTGCACCATTACAATAAAAAATGTTCATTTTTAAACTCAAGCCTCTACCATTTTGAGTTTGACGAGGAATGTTAAAGATATAAAGAAATCAAGATAATTGATTCTTATTATATATATTTTATAATTAATATATTATATTTAATTTTCTTATATTTATTTATATATTTTTATTCATGTTAATCTAAAATTTATAAAAATTATTTATATAGTATTTATAATATACATTATTATAATAATAATATAATCATTAAAAAATTTTAATTTTTCTTAAATATTTTTAATATATTTTTATTTTATTTTTATCTTTTCGCACGACCATGATATCATTAACCAAGTTTTACTTTTTGTGATGATTAACTTTTGCTATTGTTTGACAACCGGGTTAACCAGGTAGCTAAATAGCCGTTATATGAATATCTCAAAAGACTTATTTTCTGTAGTATTTAAGGAAATCAATGACATTACAGAAGAAATATTATTTCGCACCATTTTTCTTAATATTTTTTTCCCTATCAAATGTAATTATTCATAATGTGATTAACATTATTAAAATAAAAGTGTGAACTAAGAAATGGCAAAGCAAACATAGCCTCTTTCATTCATTTCTCCTATTGTCCTATATATGAAAGTTACTTGAAGTGAGATTCAGACGTGTGTTTTCTAGCTTTTAATATTTTTTTCTTTCAACGCATTTTAATTTTTTAATATTTTAGTAAATGTGTTTTTTTGGTCTTTTAGTGTATTCTAACTTTTAGTATTTTTAATAATTTTTAAAAAAATCTATAAAAGTGTCGTTATTAAGACTTAAAACCTAAATATTATTTCTATAAACTTAAATACTTGAAAACAACCTAAATATTGTTTAAAAAAATTGTTTCATGAATTACTTTTAATCAACTTTTAATATATATACTTGTATATCATATAAAACAATTAAATCAAATACTTAAAAAATATTAAAACTCACAAATTCTAAATAATAGTGAATTCATAGCTCTCTAACCAACATTAAATTTAATTAAACAGAATATTAAAAAAAATTGGTAAAAATGAATTATGAAATTGAATTCATTATAGATTAATTTAAAAATTACCAAAATATTATTCATAATAAAAATTATATTTATATTTAATATAATGAATAAATTGTAAAACAATTATGTTTTTATGTTTAAATATTTATGGCTGTAAATTATATATTATATAATAATTCGGGTATAAATTATATATTAATTTTTGTATCTTTTTATTATATCAAAGATAAAACAGTAAAATAATTAGGATAAGGAAAGTGATGGAATCCTAAAGAAACCAAGACTGAATAAAGATGAAAGTTACGGTCCACGTGAATTCTTAAGAAACAAACTCAAAAAAATTAAATAAATAAAGATTGCAACCGATAAAAAATTATGAATATTGTAACTTTTAAAATAATAACTTTTAGTTATGTTGTAGAATATTAATTATTAAAGAAACAGTAAAATATATAGTAATTATATTTTTAAAAGTATTGTGAGTTTTATATTTATTTAATAAATTTTACTTTTATAGTGCTGTAGAAATTAAGATAACAATAATAATAATATAATTATTACAACAACAACAACAGTCCTTTTAAAAAAACAATCATATATTTCTATATATATTTGAATAATATACTCTTTTTATATATGTTTAATATTTATACATACTTTTATATGTACTTATATATTAAAATTAGTAAAAGAATACTATTTAAATTAAATTTTAGTGAAGTAAATTGAGACTTTTTTAGATTTAATTTTGTAGGTTGCGCATGACTTTAGGTAGAGATGATGAAAAAATTTGAGTTCAGACCCAGACTTAAGAAAACTCAAAATTTTGAAAATTTTGCTTTTTCTTTTTTCTAAATTCAAATTTCACTTTTATTCTTTTATCTAGTTTCAATTTTTTTTTTAATTTGGATTAACCCAATCTAGAGCCCGGATTTTCTTGTTATCACATAAAAATGGCACACATGAATACTTCTTATATTGATTGATTGAGTTTTTGAGTTAGATAAATCACGCCTATCAAAATGGCGCCTAACTGTCGTATTTGTAAAAAAAAACATATATTTGTAAAATAAAATTAATTAAAACGATAAAAATATGAATAATAAAATGGCAAGTGGATCATTTAACTCATTTCTTTATTGGCTCTTTTGAATATTTGGATCGGTGTCACGTCAATCAATCTTAATCATATTATTTTTCTTCTTTGGTTTTAAGTAGATTTTTTTAATTGAAACAAATTAGAAACTCTAAGTTAAATTTAATATTTGAATTTTGGATTAGTTAGAATTAAAACTTGGACATGACTCAAATTTAAAAAAATTCAGATGCAATTCAAAATTTAAAAATCATAAAAAAAAATAATTAGATTAAGATTAAAAGTTTTAGCATGTACTCTAAGAATAGCTATTTGTAGAAGATTTTATTTATAAATAAAATAAAAATAAATAATATTAATTATATAATAAAAAAATAACTACACACGAATTATAAGAATATACATAATTCAATATGATTTGATAATACCAACTTATGTCTATGATGAATTTTAGATATTTACTTTTTTTTATTCAATTCTTTGATACCAAATAATCCCTATAAGGGAAATCCAAAAAATATAATAATAGAGACATTTTTAAAAGATCTATTCAGTGTTATATTGCACTTATACCCATCACACAAATACTCTATAGCATTTTTTCGCACTTATGCTCAACGCTCTAAAGCTATCCTAGCATTTATTCTTTTTCTTATTAATGCATTGATTATTCTAATAAATTATAAGAATATATATATGTGTTGTAAATGACCCTTAGAAACTATATTCTTTATTGAAATAAGAGACCACATGCTTAAAAAGTTTAAAATTGATTTAAACACACAATTTTATCCGAAAGAGATATTTTCCTAAATAATAATGCTGCAGCATTCAATCTCCAACACTGAGTCTTTAATATGACTTGTCCAATGTTAGGACGTTCTTTGAAAAGCATTGGGGTATTCTAAGGCTAACACTGGATTGTGGGATTTCCTAAAATTATCATTACGACCCTAATGCCGCAGTATTTATATATGGGCATGTTTCCCTTGTGCTTCCATGCCCCTTATCGCATCTAACTTCACGTTTTGTACCTATTTTCTCTATCCATTGCGCTCTTGACCATGTGTAGACTCTTCTTTAGTCTCCAAATCAAAATAAAATCAAACTATACATTGATTTTGAATCACCAAAATTTTCACAAACCCCTAATTGATTCAAAATCTCTTTTATAAGCTTTCCAGGATCTATAATCACATTAACCAATGCTCAATTTCTTTGGCATTGATTTCAGTTAAATCTTATGCCTAGACTTAGATCCTTCAAGGCTCATGACTTTACTTTCAAAAGGTTTCGAATGTATCTTTCCGTAGATAGCTATAGTACTATGATCTCCGGTGTTCACTTAACACCATCATAATATCTCCCTGGCTATATCCTCTCTAACCATACATTCTTTTTCCACCATTGCCATCACGGTGAGATAATATACATACTGCCAACATATCCATGTTGAGATCCTACAGTATTGCCATTAAGCACATAGACTTAATTGTACTTCTTACCCATAGACCCTTTAAAATACCTTCCGTATTCCTTCAACAAAAAGTCTTCAAGGATTTTGCAACTCCAAGTCCCATTCACAAACTAATCCCAATACCTCTACCCTTTTTACCTTCATTTCTAATTGCTTTTAAATCTCTATTCTACAACCCTTTCCCTTACAGTCAAGCTACTGTACTCCTAAGCTCTTTATTTTTGTCCTTTTATTCTTCCATCTTCATACATGTGAATCCTTAGGGTTGAACAACCTATTATTTTTGTCCCTTTATTCTTCCATCTTCATACATGTGAATCCCTAGGGTTAAACAACCTATCTCGGCCGTTAATCTCAACCACAACCTTGATACTAGTTTATTAAGATTTTAGCGCTCACTCTAAGAACTTTATGCGTTTTGTGGAAGACTTCACTCACAAATTAAAAAAAAAACAAGATTAACCAGATAATAGAGAAAAAAATCGCACACATAAGGCATAATAATATACATGATTTGACAATAACCACAAACGTCTATGGTGCATCTCAAATCCTTACTTTTTTTATTCAATTCTTTTATACCCAAATAGTCCTTTCAAGAGAAACCAAAGAATACAACAATAGATAAAATCCTAAAAGATCTATCCATTATTATCTTGCACTTATGCCTAATGATCAAGCACCCCATGGAACTCTTCCACGCTTATGCCCAATGCCTTAAACCTACCCCAATCCTTTATTCTTTCTCTTATTGATGCATTGATTATTCTAATGAATTACAAGGGTTTATATAGGCTCTAAATTATCTCTAGAAATTATATTCCTTGTTGAAATAAGAGTTATGTTCTTAGGAAGTCCAAAAATGACTTAAATACCCAATAATACCCAAAATAAGATTTTTCTCGAATAGTAACACTGCAGCATTCAATCCCAACACTGGGTCATTAATGTGACTTTTCTAACAATAAGGCATTCTTTGACCAACATTATAGAGTTGAACCAATGCTAAGGCATGGCTTCAGAGTCATGATAGAGTATAATCACATGTGGGATGTGAGAAAACAAGACAAATGGTTAGTTAGATGAAACATGAGTGATGTAGTATTACACAATAGTACTATCCTTACATTCGAAATATATATTTTGTATCTCAACTAATGTGCTATATGATGTGTCCATTTTTACTTAGTATTATACCTATAACACTAATAAAAATTAAAAAGTTAATAAATTATTTGATAAGTAGTACTCATTGATTAATAACACATTGTAATATTCCAATATTGTTGATATCTAAAAATAATGTTATGAAAAGAAAAACTTATTTTGGATAGAATTTAGAAGTTTGAAATTTAATATTCCTCCTAAATGATTTGCATCTACTTGTTAAGTCTTTAATTAATATTTTAGGACTTATCTTAACTATTAGTAAATGTTTAGAAGTTATTTTATAATTAAAGAACTAGAAGATTTTGTTGTCTAATGAGAGTTTTTGTACCATTTGCTCATAAGTCAAACTTGTAGTTAGACCATCCATTCAAAAATTGATTTAGAATCTCCATCATTTTTATAAAAGATTCAATGAGATATTTGTAGATAAAATTCATTCATCAAGTGGACTTTTTTCGCCATTGCATGAATTTAATTTATGCATTTGTGTAGTAACCAGTATCCACAACCGGTAAGAATAAGTATTTATATATGTATAAATATACGTATTTTATTTGTATGTGGGTGATACTTGATTTATATATTGTTATTAGTAGTGTTTGTATAGGTTAAGGTCATACTATTAGCATTGGGTTTAATTACAAGACTTTAGATTTATTTTAGGGACCAAATTGTAATACTTTAAAAGTTTTGGGGGTAAATTTATAAATACCAAAAATTAGCCACTTAGTATAAAAATACACTTTTAAAACCCTAATTCTCTCATTTTGGTTGAGCTACCTCTTTTAGAGAGAGAGAAGAGAGAAAAAGAGGGGAGAGAAAGAGAAGAAGGAGAAGAAAAAGAAGAAGAAATTGGAATTTTGGATCTTAAAAGGTATATCACAACTATTTCTCAATTTATTAGTGTTAATTAAGTTAATTTATTTAAGTTTTGATTTCTAGAAATATGTATAATTGAGGATTTGATGTGTATTTCGTATGATATTGTGAGAATTGATGATGATCTATAAGATAACTTGATAAATCATGATGAATTGTGAAATTTCTGCTTGATAGTCTCTTGATCCAGGAATTTTATAAATTGTTGTGATTCGATTATGGCTTTGAATTTTGAGTATATGACATTAGACATGTTTAGGATCATTTGAGACTTTGAATCAATTCAAAATTTCAGAAATTAAATTTTTTGTGAATTTACTAAAATGACCCTGAAATTCTGGAAATTTCCTATGTGAACAGTATAATACAGTGACAAATAATTTTTGTCCTACTGAATGATCTTCAAAAATTACGAATTTGTAAAATATGATTTATATGTCTAATATGATATACTCGAAATTGAGAATTTAGATCAATGTGGTTGAAGTGTTATGATTTTCTAAAATGTATCCGCTCATTGCAGTATTTGATTAATAGATTTTTAAAGCTATAGAATAAAATAGTTTTAAAATACTTTTGCAGTTATTTTGAAGTATAATATTTATCATGGATTGGGATATGTGTCAAGAGTATTTTTGTAATATTTTTATAATTTTTGAGTTAGTATATGATTTTATAAAATTAGGAGATTGAATACTGTTCAATAAGTATCTTGATCCTGTCAGGATAGTAGTTTGAATTTGATGGTGTGTATGGAATGGATTATGTAGGAATTTTGTTATAATATTTATATATAGGAAGGATATATGAGTCAAGAATGATATATTCTGATTTTGGAGTAACTGGACATCATTTGATGTATTAGAAAATTTTGTAAAGTGTAAGTGGTTAGAATGACAGATTTTGAAAAACCAAGTATTTAGACCAATTTGATGTGATAAATGCATTGTGTATAATTTTGTAAGCTATTTAAAGTATTTTGTGTGAATTGTGAGACTTATGAAAGGATTAATCTCCATTAATAGGTTGAGGAGATTTAAGCCTTGTAACTGAAAGTGCTAAAAGGTAAGTATACTAGACTTTTTACTGAAATCACAATAAACATAGTAAGTGTTATTGATGATTTTGTAAATGTGGTTAAGAATATGTTTATGTTATGTCAAAATATATTTTGATATAAAATGTGAAGGCATGTGTTTATGAATGTGAGCATGAACATACATGACATATATGTGTTTTTGAAAGTGAGCTTTCAAAATGAAACGTGTTTAACAAAGAGAGCTTTTGAAGTGTAATATGTCCATGAGAAACATTTTGTTTTGAGGATGCTTGAACTCACTGTTGACTTAATAGGCATCTTATGTTATTTGTGGAGCTTTTATGTATGGCCTTTCCTTCGGGATTGGTATATGTTATGTGTTCCGTATGTAGGGAGGATCCTATTGGTACCTAAAGGAAGATTGAGTCATCACATTCTTGTGGTGGCGTATTGGTGCATGTGAGAGGACTCATCGATGATCAGGGTGAGGGTTTGGCTTTTACCTTCGGGCATGAACATTATATATGTGTTATTTAAAACCTCACTTGTACTATTCCTCTCATACGGCATGTCACCTACGAGTGACATTTGACCCATTATGTGATATGTGATGTGTAAGTCCTACTAAGTAGTAGTTGAGCGATAGTATTCCTATTATATATTTTGAAAGAATGTGTAAGCATTTACATGACATGTGATTTGATAAGATTATTATTTTGATTGATCACAACATATCATACATATGCATTGTGTACATATATGTATTTTTATTTTGATATATGAAAAACTAGTATGCTTACTGAGTTTTATACTCATTATAGTTTATGGTGATTTCAGGTAAATAAGGTACATGTGTGCTTAGCGGATTTGGCAAGGCTTCTGCTGTTCCTTGGGTTCCCTAAGTTGTTAGGTTGCTAAGTGTTTCATTTGGGGACACGTGGGATAAGATATTTGATTTGTCCCTATTGAATAAATACTTATGTATTATTTTATTGTGTGTGGTTGGATTTAGTTTAAGTTTCACCAAGTGTGGTAATGGATTGATTTTAAGTAAGAATTTGCAATGAATATATTCTGGGCTTCCGGTAACAAAGTTGCTGCTGGTGACGTAGTAGAGTGTTAATCTCTGAGAAAACGCTGCGTATTTTCGGTTTACTAATTGTCCTAGTCATAATTCAATTGCTATAATTCTGAAAGAAATTTAAAATGAATGTGCTTAGAAATATTATTGAATGAATGTAAGTGATGTCGTGTGTCAGATCTTTTGGGTCTGGGGCGTGACAATTTGTGTGGTAGTCACTATTGAAACTAGTGCTTACGTGTCATTCTAATATTGTATGAATATTAATTGTTTAATATTTATAAAAAATAAATATAAATAAAATTATTAATATTAAACACGTATAGTACAATGCTTGTAACGTTCAGATCTGTTTTAAGAGAGTTTAGATCAATGCTAAGAGTTAGCATCACTAATAACTATAAATGTTAAAGAGTTAGTAGGTTATAATAATGAGTGAAATACTAAGGAGTTAGAGCTTTGTTTGTAACGGGACAAAGACATAAGAAATTACTAGTAATGACATAGTTGTAAAAGGTTGTGATTAGTACTAAGAAATGTTATTATGCAAGTATGTTCTTAAACATTATGTTCCACATCTATTTTCATCGATACAGGTCTATTGGTGAATCCCTTTTATATAAATCAGTGTATGCCTATATCTTTTGGGTATAGATGGTTGTTTTTAACTAACCATGAGCTTAGAGCTCATATAGGCATGCAGATATTTAGTTATTACTGGATACTGAACAGACTTATGAGAACCTCTAATAGACATCCCATAAAATCGTCAATGGAGGGTATTCTTGAGTTGAGTAACATTGGTGGTCTTTTGACTTGAGCACCATAGTAGGCTTGTGAGTAATCCATCATGCTTTGGTTCTACACATGTCAGGGACCTTTTATGGTTTGACTACTGGGTGTCACTTGGTATGGCCTGATGCTCATATAGTCTGGTGTGCGTAGAAATAGGATCTGTCAGCTTCTATGGGTGAGTTATATATCTTGTTACTCTAAGAATTGTATTTTATAAAGTATTTTGGCCGAAAACAGATACCTTAGAAAAGAATTTTTTGTATGGCTAAAATATATCGCAAAGGCTAAAATATATCGCAAAGGCTAAAATATATCGCAAAGGCGTTTGCAGATATTATTTTATAGAAATACAAATCTAGAGATAAGTTTTTGGGTTTACGTAGGGGGATTTGACGATGTTGATCTATGTCCTTACACTTTCGGGGTATAACTGACAGAAGGACTATATGTATATGTTATAACCTTAACTTTTATGGTCTAATGTGTTGATTTGTATTATCTGTGACATGTGTGTAGGGCATTGATAATAGACTTATAGAATAGTTCTATTTGACAAATCGAGCATAAACCTAAAGAGTCCCGCAATATGAAGTATACTCGTTGTGCACTATGGTAGTGTACTTGATTGAGTTGTTCAATCTAGTAAATTTTAGCAATGCCGATTATTTATTTCATGAACCATCAGGATGCACTAGTGTCAATATTTAATAGTTAAGTACATTAATTAATTAACAATTGTTGTTGACCAATTAATTGATAACACATGGTGCATAATGAGCATTTGGTTGAGTACACCCAAGGGTGTGGTATAGTGGCCAAGTTTATTTAACCTAACTAAGGTTAATGGTTAAATTTGTGTTAGGTTAATTAATAAAGTATTGATTAATTAATTATATTAAATTATAGTTAACTAAACCAAGGTTAAGTTAATATTTATTTAATGTAATTTAATAATAAACTTGGTGACCAAGTAACTTAACCTAACCTTAGTTAAGTGTTGACCTTGGTTGAGTTACATTAATATATACAAATATAAGTGAAAAGTGAAACAAAATTAATAGCTAATGGGTGATTAGGAAAAGGAATGAAATATTCAATTTCCTTGTTGTTGTTAATAAAAAATTAAAAGGTAGCCGGACATATAAAAGGGCTGAGATAAGAAAAATTATTTTTCTTTGTTTTCAATTGTTGAAAACATTATTTTATACTTATCTACAATTAAGTTAGCCATAGAAGTTTTGAATATTTGCTTTTATAATTCAAGTGTTTAATAATACAAAGTTAAGTTCACTCCTTAAATATAGCTTAATAGTTAAACTATAGATTAAGAGTTATTCTAAATAGTTTATGTGTTAAACCAGTGCTGAACAATTAAAGCTGCTATTCTAATGACTCAAGTCCACCCTGTTGAGTTCTAGAATTGTCAACAGGTTCATTTTGGGTGATACTCCAATTTAAATATGTACCAAAGTCTTGCGAGGTTATTATTCTCAATTTTGTATTAATGTGATTAATATTTATTTTGTTCAATATTGTAATAGAACAAAACTTATTGTGTTCATTACTTTAGAAAATTAGATTTTCAACTTCTGCTACGTATATGCTTGTGTATGAGTTGCATGAATTATAAATATACGTTAATTTTATGTGATGAACACAAATCACATGCACACACCCAATACGGTATTGAACCGTAACAAAGCACCCAAGAGTCACATATTTGTTTATTGTAGATATGAAATATTCATTTGTTAGACAGTTAGCACAAATTATTAGATTGAAGGCACAATTGCATACTATCTATTAAAATCGCATGTTTAAATAATGTTGATTAGTTTACATCTAAAAATATTTATTGACTATTATCATTAGTTGGAATCGATGTAGAATATTTTGTGCCACCTGTTCACACAAAAATGGATTAGTAAAATCCTTAATGATTATATTACCCCAATTTGCACTAAAATCTAACCTCAACATCACTTGGAAATTTATGGTGGTTTTAACACATTATTAATTACAAGATATCTCGAACCCTTGACGGGTGATTTGTTTACTACACAATTTATAGATTTTGATTTTGATGAGATAATATTCCTATCAATTAGAAAAAGAAAATTGCCTCATGAATCATGTAATGCCCAGTTATTATGAATAGTTAGATACCTAGAATTTTGGTATTTGACAATTAGGGAATTGTAGAAGTTTCAAATTTCAACCCTTCTTGGAACATCATTTTTAAGTGTTTACGTGAGCCGTCATAGACCCAATTGGGAAATTTCATGTCAATTTGGGCGTTGGATGCTCACTGAATATTTTTGAAATTTTTCGGTTGACTAAGTAGTGAAAATTTAATATTTGTGCCAATAATTTTTGGTGTAAGCATCACACCCTAAGCAAGCTATTTTTGTTGGATAAGTATGTGTATTTTAAGACATATAGACTAATCAAATTGAGACAATTGCATATATTAGTCTATTATATTATATTTTATTAGTTATTAGTAATATTTATTAAATTATTGGCCACCAATTAAAGGCTTTTTAATTGGAGTACTAAATGGCAATTTGGCATGTCTTGGAGAGCCATTATGCAATTTTTTGGTTTATATATAAAGGCCAAGTGTTTTTTTTCAAGAATTGTCAAGAAAAAAGAAAAAAAAAAAGAAAACAAAGAGAGAGAGGATTTCGAAAATAAAGATGGGAATGAAATGAACAGTGATACCCATGAAATTTCTAAGCCAAATTAAGGAATTCACACCAAATTTAAGTTGTTTCCAAGTGCCTAAGCAAGATTCAAGGGTGGATTAAGGGTAAATTTGCTTTAAGAGGTGAGAATTTCAAACTCTAGAATAGTAAATTAGGGTTTTTGTATAATTAGACTTCAATTGAATAAATTTAGGGCATTAGAATGAATTTGGGGAGTAGATAAGACCATAGGTAAGAAGAAATTTGAAAAATGGTAAAAATCTCATTTGGGTCATTTTGGCCATTTTGAGGTTTTTAGTGGTACAAGTGCAATTAGCTAAAATTGAGGGTTAATAATAAGTTCTAGAACCTTTAAAATGAGTTTTGATGGGTGAAAATCAAAGTTAGGATATGGGACATAATGGTCATTTATGACAAAGATTAGGGGTAATTATGTCCAAAGAAAATTATAAGGGATTATGGACCCCTTTGATAAAAAATGGTAGTTTGTGCATAAATTGAGATTGTTGGGGGAAGAATTATAAATTTAGAAAGGAATTTTGGGTGGTGGCCGAAAATGCATACTAGGGGTATTTTGGTAATTTTTCCATTTTAAGCAGGACTAAAGAGTAATTTATGCTTTATAGGTGCCGAAAGGCGAAACCGGTGAAAGGACAAGCCCGAAAAAGAAACTTTAGCGAAAGACAGTTGGTGAGTGGGAAAGCGATTAAAAGAAATTAAATGCAATTTATTTTAAATTATTAGTATTTATATACTTTCTAATTTAAATGTTACTGTTTCAGGTGATTTACTAAAGTTATGTGATTTTTAAGAATTAAGGAAAGCATAGTGATATTTTATTTGATATTTTTGAGATAATGAGAATTGAAATTTATCATTTGAAAATACCGCAAAAATTTTAGAATTATAGTTCAGTATTTTCTACAGTTTAGAGATTTATTTTTCAACAATAAGAAACAGTTTTTTAGAATATTATCAGTTTTCAAAGGCCAGTGATGCCCTATTTATCAGTTATCAGCTATCAGATTTAGATCCCTATGTGGATAGTATAGACTCGGCCGGTACACCCTGTATGCGTGGGCAAGTCAGTTAGTTGGGTTGAGTACTGTTAATTTCAGGGAGTCGGGGTGTTGAGTCTGTGAGTTGCTTATACTATGGGGTGTTGTCTCGCTATATGTCTGCGATGTATATTCTGTCATATAGACAGTGAGATGTCTCAGATCTATCAGTTTATCAGATTGGTCACAGTGGTTGTTGCTAATGGAAACTGCCCTGTGACCGACTCATTTTGTTTGCTACGTCGACGAGTGGGTCCAACATTAGGGTAGCCATTTGTGCTTTTCAGATATACTAGAACCGAGCGGGAGTTTTAGACAATTGTATGAGACATGTAGTTTTTGTTTTAGAAAATGAAAATATTTGTTAATAATGTTTACAGATTTCAGCAGTAACCTTTTAAATTTTTAAATAAAGAAAACTGCTCGATAGAGTTTTACCAGTATTTAAGATTTAGAAATAATTTAGAACATTTTTTCGTACTTTTAGAATTTTTAATATGTTTCTACAATTATTCAGGTTTCACACCCGCTTATTGAGTTTATCAACTCAGCCTTTGTTTTTGGTGTTTCTATTTTTCTCCCAAGTACAGCCAGCAGCGTACAGCCTACAGTTTCTTCTGTGGATTAGTAGTGGGTCAGCCCTACGACGATCTCCTGTGCATGTACAGAGCTATATGTATACATTTAGTGCATATACATGTATCATATTTAGTTTTGCATTATATAGCATGCATAATAGATTTTGGAGCTAAAATGAATATTTATGCCTTTTTAAAATGGTTGGCCTTCTTGCTATGGATGTCTGTTGAAGTATGATCATGAATGCATGTGTTGATTGATTTGGGAAGGGACGAGAGATCCCATTTACAGCTGAGAGATGTGAGAAATATTTGGAGTGTATTTTCTGCAGGTTTATGAAATATAGATTTTCAGAAAAACAGGGGAAACTCTATCCATTTTAATCCAAAATTTTTAAGAAAAATTTAAATTTTCTTGTGTTTATAAAAATATATCAGACAGAAATTAAGAGGAGTTTTAAGATTCGCCTCATGAAAATTTCTAAGGTTGATAGCAGACTTTGGGAACCGTTCTGTAGGGGTGCCCAACAGGGCTTACCTAGGTCCACGTTGTAGGATTTTGGGTCAGGTTCTATCAAATCAAGGCTTGAACTTTATTAAAAAATTACCATTATATCTTATTTTGATCCACACACAAATCAATGTAAAAATGAGGTATGAAGGGTTGATTATCTTCAATGAATTGCAAATAAATTACTAGATATATTTATATATACATCAAAAGGTACCAAATCATATATACCAGCTACTAATACATAAGCTCGGGTGACTATTCTTGTAGAACAGTCTAATCAAAAAGTAGCTAATGAATCATTTTTTGCACGCTAGAAGCGTGGCAAACCACTTGATTTAAATGATATTATTCTGTGGAAGAAGAAAAAAAATCAAGATCCTGTTGAAAATTATGCTCGAGTTAATAACTTTACATTCTTTAAATCACTACCATTAAAAGAGTTAAAAGTTCCAAAAGAGACATTAGCTTCAAAAAAAGGTATAAGAATTTGAAAATGAAGAAAATAGTACAAATTATACTTAGACATGAAAAATTTAGAAAGATGATGAAATAATTGTTGATGATGTATTTTCACTTGCAGTAGCTATTGACATTAAGAATGATAATTTTGAGTATAAACTATTGATGAATGCAGAAAAACAATAATTGGCTCTAATAAAAAGAAGCAATTCAAGTATAATTGACTTCTCTAGCCAATCGTGAAATATTTGGACCTATGATCTGGACACCTGAAGATGTCAAACTTGTAGGATGTAAATGAGTTTTTATATAAAAATGTAACAAAAACAATTGGATCATCAAATACAAAGTAAGACTCATTGCTTAAAGTTTCTTACAGAGACCTGATGTTGAATATAATGGAACTTATTCCCCAATAATGGAGACAATTACATTTCAATTTTTTGATAAGCTTATCAGTGTCAGAATTTATATCTTATAGATGTAGTGACAGCTGACCTACATAGGTCACTCAATACAGATATTTATATAGAAACCCCTGAACGATTTAACATTACAAAAGTATATAATCACAATTTGTATTCAATCAAACTATAAATATTTTTGTCTGGATTGAAACAATATCGACGTATGTTGTACAATTACTTAAACGAATACTTAAAAAGAAAGGACCCAATATCCCATGTGTATTTATAAAAATGTCAAATTCTAGGTTTGTCATTGTGGCTGTATATGTAAATGACATAAATCTGAACAGGACTTCTGAAAAACTCCTAAAGATTGAAGAATATTTAAAAAGAGAATTTCAAATAAAATACTTGGGGAAAACTAAATATTATCTCAGCCTACAGATCGAGTATAAATTAAACAGAATCTTTATCCATTAATCTACCTATACTAAAAATATTCTAAAATGATTTAATATAGATAATGCTCATTTGTTAACTATCCTACGGTTGTTCAATCTCTTGATCCTAAAAATGATCCATTTCATCTAAGGACGATGATGAGAAAATACTTGGTTCAAATGTACTATATCTTAATGTAATTAATACTTTATTATATCTAACCTAATGCACCAGACCGAATATAGCTTTTGTAGTAAGCCTATTGGTGTTGGAAGTTTATTTGATCTCTTAAAGCACTCCCTAACATATAAGACATATTCTTACCTTACAATAATCTTATGGTGATCTAAAGCAAACTTTTATTATAAAGTAAAAATATGTCTAGTGATCCAAAGCAAACTTTTATTGCCATATCTTTAAATCGCTCAGAGATTTTTGCAATACATGAAAAACATAGGGACTGCATATGGCTGTGATCTTTCATTTATCACATCCAGAGTACACTCAGTCTACTTTCTGCAACAAATATTTCAACTATAAATACCCATGGGATATTGATGTTAAACGGATAAGGTCCATTGACAATTTTACAAACTTATTCACTTGACTCTCTACCAATATTAGCTTTTAAGAAATTGGTTTACAAGATTGGCATATGTCAGCTCAACAAATTAAAAAAAATACAATGAAGCTTTAATCAAGGGAAAACATTCTTTTAGAAGAAGAATTACATCAGATACAAACGTGCATTGTACTTTTTTTTCTTTTGAGCAAGTTTTATCCCATTAATTTATTGTCAATTTTTAATGAGGCAATTTAAGCACAATCACTGTCACTGTACATTATAAAGTTGTATATATTTTGCTTATATTTTTATCCCACTGCGTTTCTTCTTACCAATGTAAAATACTACTAAAGTTGTGGAATTCAAAGGAGAGTGCTAAGAAAGGCGATGAGGCGATGAAGGTAAAATCATAAATTTCTTCCCTCCCCCTCTTGCCTATAAATATGTATATAACCCTCTTTATAATTCATTCACTTCTAATATTTCTATAATTTTTATAATACTTTCTAGAGATTTCTTATTATGTTAGTTATCCTTAGCTCTTGCCTTTTTATTATTTATTTATAACAACTATTACTTAATTTAAATATTTAAAAGTGCCCCGATGTTCAATTCTACTTAACTAATTGAATCCATTTGAAAAATGTCATATGGTATGATGAACACATGAAAATGCATGTTGTTAAGAGATTCAATCACCATTTAATGTCACTAATTTTAGTATTTTCTGTATTTTTAGCTTGAAATAAAGTGTTCTCCTTAAATTGTGACTAATGAATGTTATTTGGACAGGTTTAGGTAAAATGGACATAACTCCCAATGTAGAAATCAAAATAAAGAAATTCTTAAACCTGGTGCAATATGACTCAATCTTACACAAATTTAAAGAATAGTGGAAAGCCAAATCCAACATGTTATGGGCTAAAAATTGAGATACAATAGAATCGGGCTACAACTTCTGCTAGCTTGACCCAACTCACGTATTTGGACCGTATCTCACACAATACGTACTCAATTGGTATAATTCTTAAAGCTATGAAATACTGACTTAATTATCAACAACTCGTATGTTGATGGTAAAGTCCAAATCAGCTGTTATCATAGACCACATTGCATTGCAAGTGGGTAAAATGGTTGTTGGCCGAATTCTGATGTATCTTTGGAAGTTTGCTCATATCTCATTGGATACTCATCCAATTTGCATGAAATTGGTGCCTATGCAAAGAAGAGTCAAAATTCTACAACTTACATGTCGGTTATAGAAGCTAAATCGGTCATTTACATTATCAAAAATATACTGCAAATGGATAAATGAGTTTTTGGCTTAAAATTATTAAAGATTGATGTCATCCATGACATATGTCCATTCATTTCCCATATAAGGAGACTCTTAGGACGTTTTAAAGATTAGATAATTCTCTCTTCTTTTATTCTCATTAACATGTATTGTAATTTAGGCTAGAGTTCTTGACAAGGCTAAAAGATGAACTTTTATGTGTAGTAAATCTACTTCTATGCATTGATTCGTTACAAAGAGTTACAAATGTTTGTAAGTTTGATTTTGATTAAACTCTTATCTATTCTATTTTCTATAATCCAGAGATTATAATTCTCATGTCTCATATAAGTTCAGTCATGCTTTTCTTATGTGATTCTTGGTGAACTATAATTGTTACTAGTGACATTGTTTTATATGTTAATCTTTTACTGCAATATTGTCAAATTGATATATTGTCGATCTTGGATAACATATAAGGGCAATAAATGTTTAATATTCAAGTTGATCTTTTACTGCAATATTGGCAAAGTGATATATTTTCGATCTTAGATAACTTGTATAAATGAACATGATGTATGTTAATGCTTGCAAAGAGTTTAATTACGTCAAATACATGTGTTATCAAATGTGCTATATTTTCCTATCTTCCGATTGATTGTTTGGGATGTGAAACTTTCAATTGAGTTATAAGCATTGAATCAAAGTGTAGAGTAGATTTATAAAGCATAATTGTGATTCTCGAAGCCTTGTTTGAATTATCATAAGACATTTCCTTCAAATCATAGACAATCCTATCTCATCCACTTAAATCAATTAATTTTATCCTTTGCTACTGCTTTAATATTTTACTTCATTAACCTATTTTGCCAAGAGCTTCCTCGTGGGATCGACACCTCAATCTATACTGCGATAGCCGCGTTATATTTTGAGCGTAAACAAAATTTAGCGCCGTTGCCGGGGAAGCACACTAAGCGAAAGTCGGTTGCGATTATAAATACTAAAGGTAACTTTGTATATTTTCTTTTCTTTGTAAAATCTTAGTTTTATTTCCTTTGTTGTAATTTATTTATTATTCACGGTTGGTTCTACCACCTAATTTATTTTATTGTTTTTAGTTAATTTGTTATATTTTATATTATCTTAATGGCTGGTTTTACCGCTTAATTGGTTTATTTTCTTTTATCTATTTATCGCACTTTATTTTTTTTTATTTATTTATTGCACTTTTTTTTAATGGCTGATTTTACCGTCTAACTTCGTTCACTTTCTTTTATTTATTTATTGTACTTTATTTCTTTAGTTAATTTGTTGTATTTTTTTTTTATTTTGTAGCTGGTTCTACCGCCTAACTTAGTTTCTTTATTTTTTATTGTACTTTATTTATTTATTGCACTTTTTTTATTGTACTTTATTTTCATTTTCTTTTACGTATTTATTGCACTTTATTTTCTTTAGTTAATATGTTGTATTTTTTTATTTTAATGGCCAGTTCTACCGCCTAACCTTATATTTATTTACTTATTGTATTTTCTTTTTATTATTTATTTATTGTACTTTTTTTTATCGTACTTTACAGTCTTTTATTTAGTTATTGTATTTATATTTTATGGTTGGTCTTACCACCTAACTCATCTCTATTTCTTGTTGTGTTTTATTCCACTTTTTAATTTTCCTTAAGCATTTCCTTCCTTAAAAAAAAAAAAATTGTTGTTAGGATGTATGCATCGACTTAGAAACAAACAAGAAAGATTTGTGAGAGAACTAGAACTAGAACCACCCCTATAATTTGTAAGTGAAGAGAATTCACCTTCTAGTTCATCTTGTAATTCTAACACAATGAGCCAACACGAAGAAAATCCCATTAGAACTCTAAAAGATTACTTGCGTCCTACTCGCACAGCCACACCATCATGCATTATATTTCCACCTAACACATCACATTCGGATTTTAAACCTGGAATGATACAACTTCTTCCCACTTTTCATGGTCTAGATAGTGAAAATCCTTATGTACATGTTAGGGAATTTGAAGAGGTAATTGCCACCTTCCATAGCCAACCTGAAGCCATAGACACTGTTAGACTTAAATTCTTCCGTTTTTCTTTGAAAGACAAAGCAAAGAGTTGGCTATACTCTTTGAGGCCGAGGTCTATAGGAACTTGGGCAGAAATGACCCAAGCATTTTTCAATAAATACTTCCCACAACACAAAACTAATGGCCTGAAAAGACAAATTTCTTCCTTCTCTAAAAAAGACAGTGAAACATTATATCAAGCATGGGAAAGGTTTAAATAGTTGCTAAATTTGTGCCCTCACCATGGGTATGAAAATTGGCGCTTGGTAAGTTATTTCTATGAGGGACTCACAATTAGAGAGTGCCAATTTGTTGAGATGATGTGTAATAGGGAGTTCCTTCATAAAGATCCTGAGGAAGCCATAGAATTCCTTAATGACTTAGCCAAAAAAGCCCATACATGGATTGGACCTAGCATTGCTGAAAGCACAAATAGGTCACGACCCAATGGAGTTTTCCATCTTAGGGAAGAGGATAACCTCAAAGCCCAATTAGAGGTCTTAACTAGGGAGTTAAAGGCCTTGAAATCAAAGATAGAAAGGTCACCCATACGGTTGCTAGAGTTGAGTCACACGATGTCTGTTTTGTCTGTGGAGGAGCAGAACACTTAGCTCAGAATTGCTCTACGTATAGTGAGATGAGAGGGATATATGAGGAACAATGTAATGCCCTAGGGATGTATAAGAAGCCTTATTCACCATACTCTGAAACATATAATCCTAGCTGGAGAAACCACCCAAATTTCAGTTGGAAATCTGACCAACAAGCCAACAGCCAGTGGAAACAAGAACAACAAGCACCCAAGTCTTATGTTGCACCTCAATATAATGCACGACCAACTAGGAGTTCTTTAGAGGATACATTACAAGCATTTATGGAGGCACAAAGTAAGACTAATAAAAAATTTGAAACAATTCTTGCACAGGTGGTAGACGAAAACAAAGAAATCAAGAGTCAAATCACAAAGTTGACCAGTGCTTTAACTGTACAAGAGCGAGGTAAGTTTTCATCTCAACCTCAATCCAATCCGAAAGGACAATTCATGGCACAAGCTTCTACTTCTAATGTTGAAAATCTCAAAGAAGTCAATGTCATCATTACTCAAAGTGGTAAGATTATAAGTGAGCCTACTTCTGAAATTAACACATCTACAAATAGCAAAGACTCTCCTCTTGAAAAAGAGGCCACAATGGAAAAAGAGCCTGAAAATAAGTTTTCAATCCCAGTGCCTTTTCCTCAAGCTCTTCGACCGGTTGGGAAAAACTCAGAAATTCAATGTGAGATTTTAGAACATTTAAAACAAGTTAAGATTAATCGTCCCTTGTTGCATTTGATTAAGCAGGTTCCAACTTATGCCAAAGTCATCAAGGATTTATGCACTATCAAAAGAAAACACCATGTAAAGAAAACTGCATTTTTGGCAGAACAGGTAAGTGCAATGATCGAACAAAAGACACCACCCAAGTATAAAGACCCAGGATGTCCCACAATCTCCTGCCAAATTGGGACACATGAGTTTGGTCAAGCTTTATTGGACTTAGGAGCAAGTGTAAATTTAATGCCTTATTCTATTTACTTGCAGTTGGGACTTGGTGAGATTAAACCAACATCTGTAGTCCTACAATTAGTTGACAGATCAATTAAGAAACCATGGGGAATAGTAGAAGATGTTTTGTTGCAAATTAATAAATTTTACTACCCTGTTGATTTTCTTGTTTTAAATACTCATTCTGTTGTTAACATGGAGTCAAAAATCCCTCTTATTTTGGGGAGACCTTTTCTAGCCACTGCTAACGCTCTTATTAATTACAAAAATGGTCTAATAAAATTATCTTTTGGGAATATGACTCTTGAGGTGAACATTTTCAATATTGGCAAATAACCACGAGAAGAATACGAGTGCTATCATTCATATATGATAGACACACTTGTAGCAGAGGAAGCTTATAAAAATCATGGTTATGATTCTTCGAAAAACCTTCTTAATTTTGATTTTGAAGAATTGTATTATCCTGATGTAACAACTGATGTGTTTAGTATTTCTGACTCACAGCATAAAGGGACTTGATTTTGGCAGCCACGCTTTAAAGAGTTACCACGAGAGAGGGAGAGACCAAAACCATTAAACCTTGAGACACCACAAGTTGAGCTTTCTCTACTGCCCAAAGGTTTGAAACACGTATTCTTGGGACCAGGTGATACCTTTTCTATCATCATTTCTTCTGAACTTAGTGCTGAACAAGAGGGAAAATTGATAAAATTGTTAAAAGAACATAAGTCTGCACTAGGTTGGACCATAGCTGATATTAAGGGTATTTTTCCATTGATATGCTCCCATAGAATTCATTTAGAGGAAGGTGCCTAACCTCGTAGAGACCCACAAAGAAGACTTAACCCAACAATGAAAAAAGTAGTGAAGAAAGAGGTCTTGAAACTATTAGATGCGGGTATAATCTACCCAATTTCTGATAGTCAATGGGTAAGTCCAACTCAAGTAGTTCCTAAGAAATCTGGGGTTACTGTTGTTGAAAATGAGAATGGGATACCTGTTCCAATTAGGGTTGTAAGTGGTTGGAGAATGTGTATTGATTATAAAAAGTTAAACACAGCCATTAGGAAAGACTATTTTTTATTGCCTTTTATCGACCAAATTTTAGAACGTGTAGCTGGACATCCTTTTTATTGCTATCTTGATGGGTATTCAGGGTACTATCAGATTGAGATAGCTATAGAAGATCAAGAAAAAACTACTTTTACATGCCCTTTTGGTACTTATACTTTTCGTAGAATGTCATTTGGATTATGTAATGCACCAGCTACTTTCCAGCTTTGCATGTTGAGTATTTTCTCTGATATGGTTGAAAAATGCATGGAAGTCTTTATGGATGATTTGACTGTTTTTGGTAATTCTTTTGATTTATGCCTACTTAACTTGAAATCTGTTTTGAGTAGGTGCGAAGAAAAAGGACTTGTGCTAAATTGGGAGAAATGTCATTTCATAGTATCTTCAGGAATCGTTTTAGGGCATGTTGTATCTGAAAGAGGGATAGAGGTTGACAAGGCAAAAATTGAATTAATCTCTAAATTATCTACACCCAAAACGGTAAAAGATGTCCGATCCTTTCTTGGACATGCTGGCTTTTATAGAAGGTTTATACAAAATTTTTCTGCCATATCTAGACCATTGTGTAACCTTTTGCTAAAAGATGCAGAATTTACATGGACACAAGAGTATGAGGAGGCATTCTGAACACTCATTGCCAAACTCACCACCGCTCCTATCATGCAATCACCGGATTGGAACCTCCCATTTGAAATTATGTGTGATGCAAGTAATTATGCTGTAGGAGCAGTTCTTGGGAAACGGAGGGAGGGAAAACCCTTTGTTGCTTATTATGCTAGTAGGACTTTGAATGATGCTCAAATGAATTACACTACTACTGAAAAAGAACTATTAGCTGTTGTTTTTGCCTTAGATAAATTTCGTTCTTATTTGATTGGTTCACCTATTGTTATTTTTACTGACCACGCAGCCCTTAAGTACCTTCTTTCTAAAAAGGATGCTAAAGCCCGTTTAATTAGGTGGATTCTTCTTTTGCAGGAATTTGATATAACCATCAAATATAAAAAAGGCGTTGAAAATATTGTTGCTGATCATCTGTCCCGCCTTGAGTTCACTGACTCCACTGATTTGCCACCAATTTGAGATAATTTTCCCGATGAACATCTTTTTGCTATAAGCCAAATACCTTGGTATGCACATATCGTAAATTATTTGGTTTGTGGTGAACTTCCATTTGACTGGAGTGCACAAGATAAGCGTAAGTTCTTGGTTGAAGTACGTAATTTTTATTAGAATGATTCATATCTTTTCAAATACTGTCCTGACCAAATCATGAGACGTTGCATTCTTGAAAGTGAAGTTTCTAGTGTCTTAAATTTTTGCCATAATGCTGCTTGTGGTAGCTACTTTTCTATAAAGAAGACAGTTGTGAAAATTTTACAGTGTGGTCTTTATTCGCCCACTTTGTTCAAAGACACTAATAATTTTTGTCATTCCTGTAAAAGATGTCAAAAGTTAGGTGCTTTATCTCGAAGAAATATGATGCCTCTTAACCCTATTCTTGTTATCGAGATATTTGACTATTGGGGTATCGATTTTATAGGTCATTTTCCTTCATCTTTTGGCTATCTTTACATCCTTTTAGGTGTTGACTATGTATCAAAATGGGTGGAGGCTGTAGCTTGTCGTACTAATGATAATACAACTGTGGTAAAATTTTTAAAAGAAAATGTGTTATCTAGGTACGGTACACCACGTGTCATCATTAGTGACCAAGGAACACATTTTTTGTAATCGTTCTTTTGAAGCTTTGATGCGTAGGTATGGTGTTCTTCACAAAGTTTCCACTGCATACCATCCACAGATAAATGAATAAGCTGAGCTAGCAAATAGAGAGGTTAAATAGATTTTGGAAAAGACGGTTAACCCGAATCGCAAAGATTGGTCTCTACGCCTTTCTGATGCATTATGGGCATATCGTACTGCATACAAAACCATCTTAGGAATGTCCCCATACCGGCTTGTTTATGGGAAAGCTGGCCATTTACTTGTTGAGCTAGAACATAAAGTTTATTGGGCTGTCAAAGCCCTTAACTTTGATTTGAATGCTACAAGTCTCCAGAGAAAGTTACAATTGTCAGAAATAGAAGAGCTACGAAATGACGCATATGACAACTCCAGAATTTACAAAGCTAAAATGAAAGTAGCTCATGATAAATAGATCTCAAGGAAACACTGTGAGCCCAATCAACGGGTCTATCTTTATGATTCTCGATTGCATTTACACCCTGGAAAGTTGAGATCTCGATGGACTGGTCCATTTATGGTAAGACATGTTTTTCCTAATGGTGCTGTTGAAATAGAAGACCCCACTGATGGACAGACTTTCAAAGTGAATGGACAGCGGCTAAAAAGCTACGTGGAAAAGGTAGATGACTCTATGTACCTAGGCGAGATCCTCTTGTGGATCCTGTCTATCGTGATTGATCAGGTTCAATCTATCTGTACCATATTTTATATTTTGTCTATATTTTATCTTTTGACCTTTTACTTTTGCTTTTATTTTCTTGCATACTTTATTTTCTTCTTTTTATTTTTTCTTCAGTGTGATTTTATTTCCCGGTCAAGTGGCGGATACGGTACTCCGTGACTATTAAAGTCGATTTCTCAGTTCCCTAAAAACTGTCCCTCAAACTGTGCATTCATCTCTTTTCTTTCTTTCAAAATGGATCGCATTCTTGCCAACCTTAAAAAACGTTTTGCTTCATTGCCTCAAAATGCTCTACTTAAGATTTACAAAGCACGGTGTGAAAGACTAAGATTATTGATGTTGGGTAATATCCCTGTGGACCTTCGTTGGTTAATTGAAGCCAAGGTTCGGTTGTCTGGTAAGTTTGAAAATGATTTTGTTTCTCATATGCCTGGTCTTGGAAGAAGCTCTTATGCCAAAAGGCGACGAGCAAAAAGGTTACAAAGCCTGTCATAAATGTGCTCGATGGAATTGTAATCAGAGTTGTCGTTCTTTAGGATTTGTATCTAGAAATCGAGAAGACAAAATTCAGTTCATTAAGGATGGACTGAGTAAGGAGTCTTTGGATGATATCCTATTGACTCTTGAGACGCATCCCTGTGGGCTCGTGCAACGTGAACTTCTCGATTTGTGAAACAAATTCAAAAATGAACATCAACGGTATAGTTTCGGAAATCTGACTCTAAAAGACCCTGTTTGCCAATTTATAAGAAAATTGGATGGAAAGCCTATCCCCGACCCATAGAGGGCATTTAAGCCGTTACTGGACGTAAAACCAGAGGAAGATGTGAGCCACAATCACAACTACTTGTAAATACATGTGTTATAAAATGTGCTATATTTTACATATCTTTCGATTGACTGTTTGGGATGTGAAACTTTCAATTGAGTTATAAGCATTGAATCAAAGTGTAGAGTAGATTTATAAAGCATAATTGTGATTCTCAAAGCCTTGCTTAAATCATCATAAGATATTTTCTTCAATTCATAAACAATTTCATCTCATCAATTAATTTTATCCTTTGCTACCTCTTTAATATTTTACTTCACCAACCTATTTTGCCAAAAGCTTCCTCGTAGGATCGACATCTCAATCTATACTGCGATAACCGCGTTATATTTTGAGTGTAAACAAAAATTTGGCGCCGTTGCCGGGGAAATTCAAAATCAGCAGTTATCATGGACCAAATCAATTAACTTTCTCTTTACAAGCATTAACATACATCATGTTCATTTATACAAGTTATCTAAGATCGACAATATATCACTTTGATAATATTGCAGTAAAAGATCAACTTGAATATTAAACATTTATTGCCCTTATATGTTATCCAAGATCGACAATATATCAATTTGACAATACTGCAGTAAAAGATTAATATATAAACCAATGTCACCAGTAACAATTATAGTTCACCAAGAATCACATAAGAAAAGTATGACTGGACTTATATGAGACATGAGAATTATAATCTCTGGATTATAGAAAATAGAATAGATAAGAGTTTAATCAAAACCAAACTTACAACATTTGTAGCTCTTGACACCGAATCAAAGCATGGAAATAGATTTACTACACATAAAAGTTCATCTCTTAGTCTTTTAGAGTCAGATTCCCGAGACTATACCGTTGATGTTCATTTTTGAATTTGTTCCATAAATCGAGAAGTTCACGTTGCCGTTACTGGACGTAAAACCAGAGGAAAATGTGAGCCACAATCACAACTACTTGTAAATATATGTGTTTTAATTTCAAACTTTATTTTATGAATAGTAGGGCTACTTATATAGATGTCTTAAATTCAAATATTTTTGTTCAATAATGCATGTGGGTCATTATGTTTAAATTTTTGTGTTTTATTTTTAACTCTCTTTTGACAAACTGTCGGGTTACCATAATCATTGTTATCATTTGGTACTCTATAAATACAGCACCTCATTTTCTTCATCTTCATATATTGAGATGAAGGTGAGTGTAAATATGGAGGAAACCCCAGTTCAACAATTTTGAAATATATGTGTATTTTGTGGATCTAGTCCTGGGGAGAGTAAAGTGTTTGTAGAAGCAGCAAACAATCTAGAAAAAATATTAGCTGTAAGAAAAATTCATTTGACTTATGGAGGGGGTAGCCTTGGGTTAATGGGGTGTGTGTCAACAGCTGCACATTTAGGAGGAAGTCAAGTTTTAGGTATTATTCCTACAGCTTTAGCCGTGGAAAACCTGACCGGGAAAATAATAGGGGAAGAATTACGAGTCTCATCCATGCATGAACGTATAGCTAGAATACTTTGCAATGTAGACGCTTTTATTGCTTTACCAGGTGGTTTTGGTACCTTGGATGAAAATTTTCAAATTGTCTTTTGGGCTCAACTGAATATTCACCGAAAACCCATAGGTTTATTGAATGTTAATAACTATTTTGATTGCTTACTTTGTTTTCTTGATCAAGCTGTAGAACAGAATTTTATTTCATATTCGACACGACAGATCCTGGTTTCTGCTACTGAGGCGGATGAACTGATTAACAAATTACAGGCAGTTACCTACGAACCTGACCCAGCAATAACTCGAATCGATTGGTCAGTGGGCCTTAACAAGCGAAAATTGGATCTGACACTTCGTTTGTAAATTTTTCTTTGTTTTATTTATTTATCAGCATCATCATTTTAGTTTATATTTGCTTAAGTGTCTCTCAGGTTTATTTCTTTCAAATAACTGGCATTTCAGGTAATGTCTCCTATACTTTATCTCTTTCTATTTAAACATTGAGGACAATGTTTCATCTGGTTTGGGGGGAGGATAGTAGACATACGTTGCATTTTGCAAAAAAAAAAAAAAACAAAACAATTGCAGTCCGACATTTGATTAAAATGGCAGAGTAAAGAGTTCATTCTTGAACTCTTGAGACGCATTCTAGGTCAAATTAGAATAGCAGAGTAAGGAGTTTTAGTACTAACTTTTGAAATGCATTTTAACTAACTTTTTGTTTTGTTTTATATTTCATGCATTGTCATTTACTGCTTGTAGTCTTGGTAATTCTTGTATAAAGGAATTTACTTTTCTGCCTAAGTATGATTTCAGAATTGTTTAGGTTGAGTCACTGTTTCTATCTAGATTTCTAAAGAATGACTTCCAAAATATTTTTGAGCACAATGCTAAGCCTTGTGGTAAGATGGATGATTCAATTTATATAGCCAAAAGAATTCCCATGTTTAAGTATATATTTTTCTAAATCTCACATATATTTTGTGAATAAGTGGAAAGGTTGAGAAAATAGCTTATGAACCTTCATTGATCCTTTGAATTGGTTAATTTTTATTTAGATTGATATTATTTAAATTATGGAATAAGTTGGTTGCATTTGCGTATAATATAATTTGGTGAGAAACCTTTGTAATGCTTCTTTGTATTATTCAAAAATATTAAAAAAAAAATCAAAAAAAAAGCAAGCAAAAAAAAAAAAAGAAGAGGAAGCAATTCAGTTTAATCAAATCTTTATTCAATTTTAGAAGACAAATATTTTGTAAAGCTATTTTCTCACCAAGTTATATTTGTATTATTCTCATAAGCCAATTAAAGTTCTAAAGCTAGCGTATGATAGGAATAATTGATTTTTAAACAAATGATTTTTCTATCTTTGGATCAATGTTAGTTTGTATGTCTGTCCTTAAAAATGACTTTTTCTTGAGTGCTTAACTGTTTTCCAACTCCATAAGAGAAGTCCTAACCTTTTAAATAGTCATACACCTGTGAGAATATGGAGTTGAGACTTTTATTTGGAGAAATTCTCAAGTCTATATCTATTGTGATTTGTGGTAAGATGGTTATGGCTTAATTCACACACACACAAATTTTGGAAGTTATAATTGAAAAAACCATAATAGCAACAGTGATCTTGAACTAACGTTTTGATTGAAATGCTTAGGTAATTTTGCATATTCTATTTATGCTTGAATTGCTAGAGACTAGCAATAAGCTGGTTGAGGGTTGTGATGAACACATGAAAATGCATGTTGTTAAGAGATTCAATCACCATTTAATGTCACTAATTTTAGTATTTTCTGTATTTTTAGCTTGAAATAAAGTGTTCTCCTTAAATTGTGATTAATGAATGTTATTTGGACAGGTTTAGGTAAAATGGACATAACTCTCAATGTAGAAATCAAAATGAAGAAATTCTTAAACCTGGTGCAACATGACTCAATCTTACACAAATTTGAAGAATAGTGGAAAAGCCAAATCTAACATGTTATGGGCTAAAAATTGAGATACAATAGAATCGGGCTACAACTTCTGCCAGCTTGACCCAACTCATATATTTGGACCGTATCTCACAAAATACATACTCAATTGGTATAATTCTTGAATCTGTGAAATACTGACTTAATTATCAACAACTCGTATGTTGATGGTAAAGTCCAAATCAGCCGTTATCATGGATCAAATTGCATGGCAAGTGGGTAAAATGGTTGTTGGCCGAATTCTGATGTATCTTTAGAAGTTTGCTCATATCTCATTGGATACTCATCCAATTTGCATGAAATTGGTGCCTATGGAAAGAAGAGTCAAAATTCTACAACTTGCATGTCGGCTATAGAAGCTAAATCGATCATTTATATTATCAAAAACTACTACAAGTGGATAAATAAGTTTTTGGCTTAAAATTATTGAAGATTGATGTCATCCATGACATATGTCCATTCATTTCCCATATAAGGAGACTCTTAGGACGTTTTAAAGATTAGATAATTCTCTCTTCTTTTATTCTCATTAACATGTATTGTAATTTAGGCTAGAGTTCTTGACAAGGCTAAAAGATGAACTTTTATGTGTAGTAAATCTACTTCTATGCATTGACTTGTTACAAAGAGTTACAAATGTTTGTAAGTTTGATTTTGATTAAACTCTTATCTATTCTATTTTCTATAATCCAGAGATTATAATTCTCATGTCTCATATAAGTTCAGTCATGCTTTTCTTATGTGATTCTTGGTGAACTATAATTGTTACTGGTGACATTGTTTTATATGTTAATCTTTTACTGCAGTATTGTCAAATTGATATATTGTCGATCTTGGATAACATATAAGGGCAATAAATGTTTAATATTCAAGTTGATCTTTTACTGCAATATTGTCAAAGTGATATATTTTCGATCTTAGATAACTTGTATAAATGAACATGATGTATGTTAATGCTTGCAAAGAATTTAATTACGTCAAATACATGTGTTATCAAATGTGCTATATTTTCCTATCTTCCGATTGATTGTTTGGGATGTGAAACTTTCAATTGAGTTATAAGCATTGAATCAAAGTGTAGAGTAGATTTATAAAGCATAATTGTGATTCTCGAAGCCTTGTTTGAATTATCATAAGACATTTCCTTCAAATCATAGACAATCCTATCTCATCCACTTAAATCAATTAATTTTATCCTTTGCTACTGCTTTAATATTTTACTTCATCAACCTATTTTGCCAAGAGCTTCCTTGTGGGATCGACACCTCAATCTATACTGCGATAGTCCCGTTATATTTTGAGCATAAACATGGTATAATAAGAAGCAAAGATTCTCAACCTGATATTAAAGAACAAACATCCATGAACACAAATTAAGGAACAAAGCACTGGCCCCTCCTTGAACGATTGAATAATGTGAAAAAGTTAAGTCATTTTACATGCATAACCCAAGAAATTTGACTACAAACAAATCATTACCAACAATTTAAGATATTATGTAATAAGATTCCCATGTCAAAATTAACTAAAAAGTAAAAAATAAAAACTGTCTTTGTACCAATTTTTAAAATTAAAATATCATCATTTTGTTGAAGTAAAGTTTAAAAAATTTTAAAATTTTTTATAAGTTACATAGTTTAAGTATAATTTTTATATTATAAATTATAAATTATTTAGGTTAAATGAATGAGAGTTACAACATATATGCATTATTATTATATAAGAATTACTATATATTTCATTATTCGTATTAAGTTTAGAGTTATTACTTAGAATATCTATCTACTACTATATAAAAAGTGCTAAAACTTTTTTTTAAAAAATGTGTGAGAGTGAAAAAGAAAAAGGAAAAAGGGAAGTGATCTATACATATACTTTTTTTAAGCAACTGTGATAATGGGACTTCGTATTATCTAATTGTGCTTATCGAGGAGAGGGACTATAAGTTAGGATTCAATCTTAGAGTCCTATAAATCTATCACTACCTGCACGAGATGAGGATTATGTGACTTTAGGATAGTTCTATCTAGAAAATTTACCATTTGCCCTCCTTAATAGATTATCTAACAACCAAAAACTCCCTAGTGTTTGATTATATCCAAAAATACCCTCTATCGTTATAATTGTAATAGTATTGTGAGAAAAGATAAAATAAAATAAAAGAAAAAGACAACAGAAATAATAAAGAGAAACTGAAAATCTTTAAGGACTACATTATTGTTGTTATTCTATGTATTACAAATGCTACATAGATAGCCTTTATATAGGCTTTAGGTTAATATAAATAAGGAACATAAATATATATAAAAAAACTAAATATAACCTATTAATTATAAAATATATATAGTAAGAATCAATTATCTTAATTTCTTTATATATTTAACAAGTATAAACTAATTTTAGAGTGTTTAATAGTTTTTTGTATTTAAAAAGTCAATATTTGCATCTGAATAGCAACAATGAACTGTATAAATAATAAAATTAGTACTTATAACATAATTTCAAATAGATAAATAGTACTGAGTAAATAGTAAATTTATATTATGCTGTAATTAATGACTTTTATCTACTTGTTAGATTAATATAATGATTGATTTTAAATATTTGTATTTTAATAAAAATACAAACAACCGTATTAAATAGTAATTGATAATTTAATAAAGTTTTATGTTATTATTATTAATTATTTAATAGTATAAATATACTAATTTTACTGTTTTTGTAATGTATTTTTACCATTTAATATTGTATAAACGTAATTATTGACTTTTATAAAAACAATTATTATACCCCTCTAATAACTGTTAGGAAATTTTCAAATATTATCAAATTTCTAAGAGCTCTCTTTTGATTCTCTTCGATCGAAAGGCAACAGAGTTCCCACTCAATCAACAAGATCATCACTCTCACACTTTGTTTTTCATTAATAACATTTACAGGTTTCGAGTTTGGCACATTGTCCACGAAATTTTCCAATTTTGTCGTTAGCCCGTCATGAAAAATGCATGTGTTGAATCTTACCTGTATTATCCAATAATGGCGATTTTTTTTCTCTATTTTATCCTAAAATTTTAAAGTGCTATTTGTTGAGGGAGAAAACACTCTTCTCCCTCTCGAGGTTATGTTGAAGCGAAGAACCCAAGATTCAACCTAGAACCCTAACCTCCTTGCGTAGCGGAATAACCTGTCAATCAAGCAAACACAATAAGAATCCAAAGCAGAAACCAAAATAGCACAACACAATCTTACGTGGTTCGGCCAATTGCCTACGTCCACAGTGGATCCAAGGATCCTAGCTTATCTTATTATAACTCCCTAGAGATTTTACAAGGAAAACCCAAATGAAGAACCCTCAAAATGACCTAAACGTTTAGTGAGCCCTTACTCTACCACGAACAATGATCACCTAAACAACGGTTCCACCCTAGCGTACACAAACACTTAGTGTCTACCTAGTTCTTCCCCTCTCTTAGAGTCTCTCTCAATGCTTAATCTGAAATCAAGGGTTTACAAGTGTTTATAGATGGTGTATTTCGTGCCTACTAACCTTATTCCTTGTTGGAGTAAAAGTCCACTTATTTTGGAAGTCCAAAACTAGAAATCCAAAACCAAAACAGACTTTTCCACGCGTTCTGGCGCTGCGGCGCTCGTCCCTAGCTGCTGTGACGCTAGACAAAATCGCGCCCAGAGCTGCGGCGCTAGGCTGCTGTCCTGGGCGTCGCGGCGCTCGGCTATGGCCGTTGCGGCACTAAGCCCTGTATACTTATCCGCATTTTCTTGCTTCCTTCACGTCTTTGAGTCCCGTTTCGCTTCCCCCTTCGTGTCCCACACATCCTAGACTTCTCCATATGTATCCCACACGTTCTAGACTTCTTGTAACTCTTCACTTTGGTATTCATCTCAATTCTTGTCCAACCAAGATTGTTGAATCACCAATTTTCCAATAAACCCTTCCTCGATTCAAAATCTTCTGAATAAGAAGGCTTTAGGATCTGATCTACACCAAAACTCTATCACCTAGAGTTGAGTCTAGTTAAGTCTCCACCAAGACTTAACTTTCCTCGGGCTAGTGACTTCGGCCTCCAAAGGCATTCGTGCACCTTGCATAGGGTATGGATGCGTTGCACTCCTTTCCAACCCTCATCACCTTGGTGAGCACGGTTTGGATATCGCCTAGTAGTCTGCATTGCCCCAATACCCAGTGTTGGGCCACTAATGGCCATCCCAGTAAGTACATAGAGCCCCCTATTGTGTTTCTCACCTTCAAACCCTATAGATTTTTTCTCTACCCATAGTTTTTCTTTTTTCGCTCTAACCGAATACCCTTCCTCATTGAGTTTGCCTAAGGATATCAAGTTCCTCCTCAATTTAGAAACATGCCTTACACCATGTAAGTCCCTAGTTTCTCCATCTTGCATCCTCAACCTTATGTCATCAACTCCTATGATCTCGTAAGTCATGTCATTCCCATTAGAGTTTTACCTCTCTTGGCTTTATAGTTGGTAAACATCGATCTGTCGAGACACATATAGACGCTGTAGCCCGAATCTAGTATCCATTTGCCAGCGTACTTTTCCCTTGAGGCTATCAATGTGTCTATAACTTCAGTATCTTCCTCAATACCGATTACAGCCCACCCTCTTTGGCCTTTTGATTTCAGACAATCCTTCACAAAGTACCCTTCCTTATTATAAAGGAAACACCTCTTGGATCTCCTCTTGGATTGGTTGCTCTTTCTTCCTTGTGTAAGCAATGCTACTCTACTCTCAGACTCAGATCTCTTTGTCAATTCTTTTGAGTTCAATAATGCCTTGACGTCATTCATCGTTAAAGACTCATTTCCATACAGCAGCGTATCCACAAAGCTCTTATAGCTCTTCGGCAATGAACTTAACAGGATAATAGCCTTGTCTTCATCCTCAGTCTTGATGCCCAGTTGCTCAAGACTTATGATGATCTTGTTGAACTCGTCAATGTGAGCTCTCAATGAAGTTCCCTTGTGCATTGTTAGTTGATGTAGTTTCTTTTTGACAAGAAGTCTATTTGCAAGAGACTTCTTCATGTACAATGCATCGAGTCTTTTCCATAGCCCAAAAGCGATTTCTTCATCACCAACTTCCCTTAATACTTCGTCACTCAACGCCAGGAATAAGGTGCTGTGAGCCTTTTTCTGAATCGTGTCCCAAAATTTATGCCCGGACTTTGAGGTTGTCACCTCATCGCTAGTTGAGTAGCTGGCTTTCTCCAAAGCTGAGTCTAGCCCTTCCTTAACTAGTAGAGCCCTAACCTTCTTCCTCTAAAGATTGAAGTCATTCATCCCATTGAACTTCTCTATTTCTTGCTTGATTGTAGCCATGGTTTAATTATCGAACCTTTAGCTTTGATACCAATTTGTTGAAAGAGGAAACACCCTTCTCCCTCTCGAGGTTATGTTGAAGCGAAGAACCCAAGATTCAACCTAGAACCCTAACCTCCTTGCACAGCAGAATAACCTGTCAATCAAGCAAACACAACAAGAATCCAAAGCAAAAAATAAAAGAGCAAAACAAAATCTTACGTGGTTCGGCCAATTACCTACGTCCACGGTGGATCCAAGGATCCTAGCCTCTCTTATTATAACGCCCTAAAGATTTTACAAGAAAAACCCAAATGAAGAACCCTCAAAAGGACCTAAATGTTTAGTGAACCCTTACTCTACCACGAACAATGATCACCCAAACAACGGTTTCACCCTAGCATACACAAGCACTTAGTGTCTACCCAGTTCTTCCCCTCTCTTAGAGTCTCTCTCAATTCTTAATCTGAAATTAAGGGTTTACAAGTGTTTATATAGGGTGTATTTCGTGCTTACTAACCATATTCCTTGTTGGAGTAAGAGTCCACTTGTTTTTGAAGTCTAAAATTTTCCAAAACTAGAAATCCCGAACCAAAATGGACTTTTCCAAGCGTTCTGGCGCTGCGGCGCTGAAGACCCAGCACTGCGGCCCTGGGTTGCTGTCCTAGGTGCCGCGGCACTTGGCCATGGGCGCTGCGGCGCTGAGCCTTGTATACCTATTCGCGTTTTCTTGCTTCTTTCACGTCTTTGAGTCCCATTTCGCTTCCCCCTTTGTGTCCTACACGTCTTAGACTTCTCCATATGTATCCAACACGTTCTAGACTTCTTGTAACTCTTCATTTTGGTATTCATCTCAATTCTTATCCAACCAAGATTGTTGAATCACCAATTTTCCAACACTATTTTTGTTTTGTTTTTCATTTGTTCTGTTTCTTAACATTTTTGGTTGATCCAGAGGATAACATTTGTTATCCTTTTTTTTAAGATAAAAAAATTCGTATTGAGTATATTTTTTTTCTTTTAATCTTTGAAGAATTACAAGTTAAAACTAGACAAATTATTTAAGTGTATTTTTTTAGATTCGATCAAAATTTAATGGTAGTATAATTGATTCAGATAGTATAAAAATAATTAAAAGTAAAATAAATTTATAAAATTGATAATTTTTTATAAATATTTTATGTTATAATTAAGTTTTAATACTTTGAGAGTAAATTAAATGAACATTTTTATCTCAATTTTTAAATGAAGAATTGATAAAATTTGCAAGAGATCAAATATTCATTAAAGTGATGAGATATAAAAGTCATAGATATGCTGTGATGTATGGGTATGGTCCATCTCCATTAGATGTCACACACCAAAATTCAAGTCAAAATTATAAAATGGTGAAACGAGAGCTAAAGTTTTTAAAGTATAATTATAATGACCTTCAAGATAAATATACTATCTTGTAAAGTAGTGTGATGAGATCTATGCATTGATGCAACAATATTTTAGTACTAATAGGATTTACCTATCTACCTATAACTAAATATGAAGATTTAATTTAATATTATTTTGTACTTATAAAGTTATTTTCAAAATATGAATTACTTTTATTTATAGGTTGAAGATATTTTTATTGAGCACCATCAACATACAGACATAGATTAAACATTGAAATTGAAGATTTATTTAATTTGATTAATAGGTTATTAATGTTTTAATTATAAATTTGTAAGAGATGTTATTGTAATAGAATATGGAGTTGAAACATTTAAAGTTGATGACATTATAATACGTTTTGAATGTTATTTTTATATATTACTTTGAAATATGTGAATTTTGGTTAGAATAAATGATTAATTTTTTTTGTTATTAATTAAGAAAAAAATTTAAAATATGAAAAAAAAGGTTTTTTATATTAGTAATATTTATCTTTTAGTGGTAGCTAAATAGCCATTATATGGTTAACCAGGTTTTACATTTTTGTGATGATTAATTTTTGTTATTGTATGACAACCGGGTTAACCAGTTAGCAAAATAGTCATTATATGACGACAATTTGTATTGTTGTAAAAAGTTATATCGACAGCAAAATTATTACTAAAGACACTTATTTTCTGAAGTCTTTCAGGAAATCAATGACATTACAGAAGAAATATTATTTCACACCATTTTTTTTTAATATTTTTTTCTATATCAAATATAATTATTTTATTCATAATGTGATTAACATTATTAAAATAAAAGTGTGAACTAAGAAATGGCAAAGCAAACATAGCCTCTTTCATTAATTTCTCCTATTGTCCTATATATGAAAGTTACTTGAAGTGAGATTCAGACGTGTGTTTTTTAGCTTTTAATATTTTTTCTTTCAACGCATTTTAATTTTTTAATATTTTAGTAAATGTGTTTTTTTGGTCTTTTAGTGTATTCTAACTTTTAGTATTTTTAATAATTTTTAAAAAAATCTATAAAAGTGTCATTATTAGGATTTAAAACCTACATATAATTTCTAAAAACTTAAATAATTAAAAGCAACCTAAATTTTGTTAATTAAAAAACAATTGTTTCATGAATTACTTTTAATAAACTTTTAATGTGTATTTAGATTTATTTTATTATTAAATTTAGTACAAAATCCTAATTTCATTGCCTGATTTTTAAAAGTAACTCCTTCTTTATTTATCAAAATCTACTATAAAGTAGGGTGACTTTACAAAAAATAATTTATCAAATAATTTGTAAAGTAAATTTGGCTTTTTTTAAGTCCAAATTTAAGAGCAAATTTCTTTAAATTTTTATAGGGTAGATTTGGTCTCTTTTATTTTAATTTTACAAGTTGCGCCACAATAAATACGATGACTTTAAGTGGGGATGACAAAAAGATCCACCCAAATCTAGGAAAACTCAAAAATTGAAAAAATTTAAATTCCCAAATTCAAATTTCACTTTTATTCTTATTTCTAGTTCCAATTTTTTTGAATTTGGATTAACCCAACCTAGAGGCCCGGATTTTCTTGTTATCAAATCAAAATGCCACATATGAATACTACTTAAATTGACTGATTGAGTTTGAATTAGATAAATCACGCCTACCAAAATGGACTTTAACTGCTAATATTTGTCAAAGAATATATATTTGTAAATTAAAATTAAATAAAAAAATAAAAATATGAATAATAAAATGACAAGTGGGTCATTTGACTAATGTTTTTATTGTCTCTTTTAAATCTTTGGATGGGTTTTACGTCAATCAATCTTAAATCATATCATTTTTAGTTTTAGTTTTTAAGTAGATTTTTTAAATTAAAAAAATTTAAAAACTCAAGTTAAATTTAAGTTCTGAATTTTGGACCAGAATCAAATTTTGGACCGGACTCATATTTAAAAAATTCAAATGCAACTTGAATTTTGAAAACCATAAAAAATATTCAGATTAAAATTTAAGTTGAACAAAACTTAAATTTGAATCTAAATTTTTGCCATCCTAATTATAGGTTTTAATAAATATCTAATTATAAATATAAATAAATTTATTATAATACTAAAAAATAATTTATTAAATACCTAAATTAACTTTTAACTTCTTAAAATAAACGATAGGAAAAAAAAAAAAAAAGAACTAAGACAAAGCTGGATACAAGACATAAAATACAAACTCGGTGGACAAGAAAAAGTAATAATAAATAAAAGCAATAACAGATATGGAAATCGCAGCACACACATCAGGATTGTATAGAGACAAAAGTATGCACATGTTATTAAACAAAAAAGAACAAAAAAAAAAAAGCAGATTAGAATTAGCTAGAACTTAAAAGGCTGCATATGGTAGATTGAATATTTCGAGGCGCAAATATAAGACCAAAATACGAGAGCTCTTTAAATCTGTAATCGACTTGCTAAACTATCAAGGCTGTGAGGAGAAAACTAAACAAAAAGAAAAAGAATGAGCACTCATCATGTTCTCGCAGTTCCTTTCCCAGCACAAGGCCATGTAATTCCTTTACTAGAGTTTTCACAATATTTAGCCAAGCATGGTTTCAGAATCACATTTGTGAACTCAGAGTATAATCACAAGCGGGTCTTGAAATCATTAGAAGGAAAGAATTATATCGAGGGGAAAATCCATCTGGTTTCGATACCAGATGGTACGGAAACCTGGGAAGATAGAAATGATTGGGGGAAGTTGGTTGAAAGGATGTTACAGGTTATGCCTGGAAAGCTGGAGGAGCTCATTGAAGACTTCAATACAAGAGAAGACGAGAAGATAGCTTGTGTTATTGCGGATGTGCTGATGGGGTGGGCTATTCAACTCGCTCAAAAGATGAAAATCAGGCGGACTGTCTTCAACACTGCATCAGCGGCATCTCTGGCGTTGACGTTGACTGTAGCAAAGCTGATTGATGATGGAATCGTTAACAATTATAGTAAGGCTTTCTGTCACTGATTCCTGTAATTAGTACATTGAGTTGAGCTGTTAATTTAAGCGGACTGTTTTACTTGTGTACTAGATTGAAGAACTTGCAATCTTGTTCTTGTATTGTATAGCAAATATAGCAGTTCAAAGGTAGGCCATGTCGGTTCATTGTTTCTGAATATCATTTAATTTCCCCGTTTTATATGCATTTTAGGTACTCCTATCAACCAACAGATGAATCAGTTGATACCATATGTGCTCCCAATGAACAGCGAAAACTATCTTTGGGCCCTCATCGAAGCCTTAACATCTGAGAGAATCTTCTTGCAGCAAAGTATTAACATAATAAAAGCTGTGGAAGTTGCAGAGCACGTGATTTGTAACTCAACATATGACCTCGAATCTACAGCATTCACCTTGGTTCCTAAACTTCTCCCGGTAGGCCCACTATTGGCAAGCAACAGGCTCGGAAATTCAGCAGGACACTTTTGGACAGAAGATTCGACCTGCTTAAATTGGCTTGACCAACAGCAACCAAACTCAGTCATTTATGTTGCATTTGGCAGCCTCGCAGTTTTTGACAAAATTCAATTTCAAGAATTAGCATTAGGACTTGAACTCTGCAACAGACCATTTTTATGGGTTGTGAGAACAGATTTTACCAATGATGTCAATAATGCATACCCAGATGGATTTATAGAGAGAGTAGCCACTCGTGGACAGATACTGAGTTGGGCGCCGCAGCAAAAGGTTCTCAGTCACCATTCAATTGGCTGCTTCGTGAGTCACTGCGGCTGGAATTCCACAATGGAAGGTGTACGCAATGGGGTTCCTTTCTTGTGCTGGCCATACTTTTATGATCAATTGCTAAATGAGAGCTACATTTGTGATGTTTGGAAGGTTGGATTGAAGTTCAACAGAAATGAAAGTGGGATCATCACAAAAGAAGAAATTAAGAGCAAGATTGATCAAGTCCTTGGCGATGACCACTTCAAAGCAAAGGCTTTGGATCTCAAGGAAAAAACCCTAATCGTTGTTAGAGAAGGGGGTTCTTCTAACAAGGCAATTAAGAATGTCATTGAGTGGATCAAGACAGGCACTGCCAAATGAAACCTTAATTAGAAGAATTCAAGTGTGGTTTAGGTTTGCTTGTGCAATATTGTTTTCTTAAATAATGATACACTTTTTAAATATTTTAAAATTTAATGTGATAAGAATAAATAATGTATAAGTTATTTATGTAATGTGATAAGTATAAATAATTTATAAGTAATTATTTAGATTGTTAAGTAATTATTAGGTAATAAAAAAGTGTAATAAATAATTTTAAAAGTTATATTATTTTATTTTTTAATAACTGTTTAATATATTAATTTAGAGTAAAAACTTTGAATTAATATTTGGGAAGTGTTTAATACATTAATTTAATATAAAAAATTTAAAATAATATTTAAAAAATATGACATTATTTTTTGTTTAAGTATGTTTTTTGATATTTAAGGGAGTAAATTTTTACTTTTCTTATTTTTTTAGAGACTTTTACCGAGGATATGATTTAGTTTTTTCTCCCCCTTTCCCCAATGTTCTTTAATTTTTTTCTTTTGGTCTTTCACCATTAGTTCTTCCCAAAAACCTTTAGAAACAATATTGGATTTCGAATGGGCCACTATAGCCAACATTTTTCAGAATTTCTTTGCATTTTAATAAACTCTAAATGCATGTGAAAGACTTCAATTACAAATAAATAAAAATAAGAACAAAATCAATAAGAATAATTATATAATTAATTTATGTGGTTTGAAAACAAACACCTATATTTACGTTAGATTATAGAATCTTATCCTCTTTTATTAAGTTTATAAAGAATAAGATCACAAAAATCTCTCTCTCAACAGATTATCAAGAAATACAATAATAAAAAGCTCTAAAATGATTTATTAATATTTCTTTCGTTCACTCAAAACTCAAGCACTATTTATGGCTCTCTATTCTCTCCCTTTGAGTATTCTTAATGCTTAATGAATTCTAAGCGTTTACAATGATTTATATAGTGTTTATAAAGTTCATAGAAACCCTAAACCTAGTTTAAATAAAAGTTCATATATGAGAAAGTTTAAAACTTGCTCAAAGAAATCAATTCAAGTTAAAAATAAACTTTCTCGAACAAACAAAGCTGCGGCATTGTGCAATAAATGCTGAGGTAGTGATTCAATGCTGCGATGTTCTAACAACAATGTTAGGGCATTAAGCATCTTAAAATTTTTGAGTCATTCTGTCTTCTAACACTAGGGTGTTCAGACTTGAAATATTTCTACTTGTATTTTCACACCCCTCCTCATTTTTTGCTCTCTATTTTACTCTTTCCTTGAACATCCTTCGCATGCATACTTGACTTCTCGATGACTCCTTATTGGTTTTTAATTCAAAATCATGCTCAAAATATAATTTTGAATCATCAATTCTAACAAGCCCTTTCTTAAAATCTCTTTACAAGAGGCTTTCTAGGATCCATTCACACATATGCTCTACTACTTAGAGCTGATTCCAATTAAGTCTTTGTCTAGACTTAACTCATTTTGGATTCATAACTTTAGTTTTCAAAGGTATAAATGTTTCTTACCTAGGGTAGTCTTGCCACGGATTCCTTTTCGACCCTTATCACCACAATAAGCAAATCTTTGATGTTGTCTTGTGGTTTGTATTCTCTCAACAACTCATATTGAGTCACCTATAGTCATCCCGTCAGGCACATATAGCCCTTTGTGTTTTTCACCCTTCTTTATAAATATACATTATGTCACTACCCTTAGTATTCTTTTTTTTTTCTTCTAATAATGAATACCCCTCCTTATCTAGCTCTCTTAGAGATATCAACTTTTTTCTAACTCTAGGAACATGCCTTACACGAAGTAAATCCCTAATCTTTTCATCATGCATCCTCATCCATATTTCACTAATCCTCATGACTTCACAAGTCATAATATTTCTCATTAGTACTTTACCCTTAATGGGTATGTAAATGATAAACAAAGATCTATTAGAACGCATATGGATAATGTAGCCAAAATCTAGTACCATTCTCCAACGTACTTCTCATTAAAGGTTGTCAATGTTTTTACAATTTTTAAGTCTTCTTCATGATAGACTATTATAGCATCTCCATCCCTTGTTTTTATTCCAGGACAATCCTATATTAAGTGCCCTTCTAGTACAATACAAATCTTAACACTAATATACACAAGTGTACGTATCATATCAAATAGTATAATGATATAAATCGGATATTATTCTTACAGAGACTTCTATAATCTAATATTTTTATCAAGTATTAAAGTTAATCTTACTTAACTTTTATTCAAACAAACTTAGAATTGAGTAGCCTAATTTATCTAATTATACTAAAATAATCCTAAATTTAAGCAATAAAGAAGTAAAGATATAAATTCAACAAGTTTAAGGAAACCTAGGGTTATAATTTATCCTCTAATACTTCATTAAATCTATTACTCTTTTATTAAATTCATTAATAATCAATTGTTGGCTAGATCTCTATTATCATTAAAGCCTCTGTCGCTGGTCAAATAAATATATCTCATCCTAACAATTACCTATATGTCTATGGTAATCAGAATAGAATAAAACTCATTAATAACAGATCTACCAATGCCATATATGCCATATAGATATATTTCTATCTTGCATGAAAGTCATAGTAGTGACTTTATGGTTATATATTAGACTATCTTAGGCTAAACACATAAATTCCTCTATCTCGTTCATTATGGTTCCTCATGTTAGGGTCGGTGCTTACATGCCATCTCTGAATGTATATATACTTGTGTATTTATACAAGTGTACATTCCCATTAAATCGCTAATACCCATTTATATAGTATTATGCATGTAACATTACAGACATTGTAGATCTGAAAGAGTTTGGATCAGATCTAAAGAAGTTTAGATAAGGGTTCATGGTTAGCCACGCTGAGACATATAGTTGCTAAATGTTAGTACAACTAAGTGTTAGCTGGTTATAATACTTAGTAGATCTAAGAGTTGGAGCCTTGTCTGTAATGGGACATAGATATGAGAATATACTAGTAACTACATAGTTCCAAGAGTTGCAATCGGGTGTCAGGAAATGCATGTTCTGCAAGTATGTTCTCGAATTATTGTCCATGATCTATTTCTGCCGATACGGGTCTGTCGGTGGATACCTTTTTATATAGATCAACATATGTCGTACCTAGAGTATAGATAGTCGTTCCTAGCCGACTGTGAGCTTGGAGCTCGTATTGACATATGGATATCTAGTTAGGACTAGATATGGGACAGACTCACGAGGGCCTCCGATAGACACCTTATATAAGCCGTTAACGAAGGGCCCTCTCAAGTTGAGTAGTATACGTAGTCCTTTGACCTTAGTGCCACGATGGGCTTGTAAGTGATCTACCATACTTTGGTTCCACGCATGTCACAGACCTTTCATGGTGTGACCGTTAGGTGTCACTGGGTATGTTCGATGCTTATGGAGTTCATTGTGTACAGATATGAGATTCGTCAGCTCGTATATCGACTTAGATATCCAGATGCTTCGAGAGTGTATCTTAAAAAGTCTTATGGCAAAAGAGTTTGTGCATATTGTTCATTGAGATACAAGTCTAGAAATAAGACATGGATGAACATTGGGGATTTGATGGTGATAATCATATTCCCGCACATCTAGGATGTCATGACGGAAGGACTATACGTATGCATTATAACCTCAGCTTGCATGGTTCAATGCGCTGATTTGTATATCCATGACGTGTGCATGAGGCATTGCTCACGAACTCATGGAATAGTTCCATTTGACAAATCGGGTGCAGGACCTAGGGAGTTCCGCGATATGAAGTGTACTCGTTGTGCACTGGGGCAGCGTGCCGGATTAAAATATTTAATCTAGCAATATTCAGCAATACCACGGGGAATGCGTGCCTGTCTGTATTTAAGTATTAAATATAATAATTAGTCAATAATTGTTATTTACTAATTATATAATGACACGTGGCATATTGTGGACCCTCGGTTAAGTTTACCCAAATGCGGGTTTTGTAGGACCTACTAGGGGGTAGACTTAGTAACTATTTATGAGGGGCAAAATGATCATTTCTTACTTTAATTATTTAATTGTTAAATAATCAAAATATCTCTCTTATTATATTATATAATATATTTTATTATTAGATATTATATATATTAATATTATATTTTGGATGCCAAATAGTTGGCAATCATTACTAATTTTATATTATTATTATATATATTTTATTATTATTTATATTATATAATATATTATATTATATATATATATATAAAGAGAAAGAGAGAAAGAAGCTAGATTTTGGGTGTGTTGGGCATTTTCCCGAGAAGAAGAAAGAAAGAAGAAGAAAAAAAAAGAAGAGGAAAAATAAAATTGTTTCATTTTTTCTATGCTTTCAATTGGAGCATTTGTGAATTGCTTCAAACTCTCCATTTTTTATCCTTTTGGAGAAAATGATATAAATACATACCCAACCATTTTGGTGATTAAGAGTTAATCCCGGGCTGAATATCGGGCTGTTGTTCTAGCTCACTAAGCCCACCGAGTTAGTGACTAGAACTGCACATGAGTTGGTCTCTATGCGGACTCCAAAAAAAATACGTGTATAACGTTACACGTTATGATGAGTTCTCTAACCTTTCTAATATATTAATGTGATTAATATATTTATTTATTATATTTATTGCATGTTTCACGCTTTCGTTGGACTTAAATTTGTATATGATACGTATTTAGGCAATAGATACAATTGCACATGCATACACCCACACATGCCTTAGATCCTCCGCCATCACCTCAAACAATCAATATATTGGCCAAATATAAAGAAAGCATTAGGCATAAGAAAGAATGAACAATTCTTCTTTATTAAGTTTATAAAATAAGAGAGATTATAAAGTTGAACTATATATTGGGTTCACAAATTAAGCCCTAGAAAATAAAGTTAGTTCATAATGAATTTAAGAGTACTAAAGCAAATATTAAAAGTCAAATTTAAGAATCCTATAAAAAAAGAGAAAGAGATGAATTTAAACAAGACAGATTCCCCGAATTGCTTCTTTCTCTCTCTTGCTTATTGAGCAATTATTGTTTTTCAATCTTTAATCTTGCTTTGATATATTTTATTTTATGTTTGCTCTTACTTATCTATCATTTTCGCTCCTAAAAAGGACTTTTATAGGCTTTCATAACCTTAGAGGTTGGCTACTTTGAATCTAAGTCGAATTTAGAGTCCAGAAATTTCCTGTTTTTCTTTAGTCACATAGGCGCTGGGCTTTTTGTCTCTTACATTGCAACACTAGTTGAGAAGCACTACAATTGGGCTATTTTCTTCAATTTTTTCTATTTTTGTCTAATTTCTTAGAATTTTCATATCATGGGGTTGAAAATCTATATTTTATCAATAAGCTCATATATAGCCATATATTCAATAAGTGAAAATAAATTTTAAGTTTGCAAAGATAAATTTAATAGTCTTTATAAGTCCTTACAAAATACCCCCAAACTTAAGAATTTTTCTCGTCCTCAAGCAATGAAAAATAAAAATTAATGATAGAAAAAAAAAAGATTATACTTGACTAAAAAATATGAAAACTCAAAAATAAAATATGCTAGATTGATTAGATTATCATAATTATTGTCTTAAAAGTTGTTGAAATGGTACAAGGTTTTTTTTTTTCAAAATTAATAAACAACTCTTGATAACTCATAATATCATTCATCAAGTTCTTCATTCTTGCCCGTAATTTATCACTTTGTATGTGTGTGTGTGTGTGTGTGTGTGTTGCGCATGCAATAAACAAGTAAATAGTCAAATGATACCTAGATTTACTCATTTACTTTAAGATAATGTAGAAAAATAATGTATCAATATATTTCCATTTACAATAACACTACCATAGACTTGTTTTTTATACTACTCTTTATTAATATAGAAAAATATATTTCTACGAATCTATTTAAGGTTTTAGTTAGTTTGTAATGAAACGCTATGGTCAATGTTGAATATAAGGATAAACACATGAAGTTCAAGTTATACTATGAACACTTAGATTTTACCTAAAATTCATTAGATCTCATTTTTCTTAATTTATCTCCTCTCCCAAACTTATTGTGTTTCTATCTTTTTTTTAATAACTATTTTCAAAAGAATTTCTTCTTTTTCTTAAGCTAGGGGTATAAAGAATTTAAAGAGTTTTCTCTTTTTTTTTTAAATACCCCCCAAATTTAGATTAATAAATCTCGACCACTCTTAATTGCTTTCTACTTTGGTACCATTTTCTCATACAACCACAACCTTTTCTTCTTTGAAGAGTTTTTCTAAGTAAACTTTAAGGTTTATGGTGTTACAGGTAATCTTTAGATAAATATACTTTAAGTCTTAGGCTTATAATGTGCATAAATAGAAAAAAAAACAATTGGGTATTTAGGCTCAAAAAGAGTAATTAGAGATAAATATACATTCAAGATAGGCTAAAAAAAGGCTCAATCGGTCCAAAGATGACCTAATTTCATTTTCTTATTCATGTGTTTTCTAAGATTTTGACTCAAACAATAACCAAAGCAAGTTCTAAAGTATTAGTTCTTGAGACTTGAGTGTACTTCTTAAACATGAATATTTATAAGTAACAACTTAACTAATACAAGCTTTAATTCAACGTGCTAAAAAAATATGTGATCAAAACTAAGGTCGAAATTAGTTCAAAATTCTAGTATAAGTATTATCTCAAGTATCTATCGTTTCCTAGGCGCTTGCAAAAAAAAAATAAATTCAACCAATATTCTATTTTTTATGATAGAATAATAATCATCATTTCAACCTAAAATTAACAACTAAAAATAATTAATATGCAAGATAACAAAAAATTTATACAGCATAAAATAAACACATGATAAGTGTTTCTCTCTCCTAAACTTAAATTTGACATTGTCCCTAATGATAAAAATAAAAAATGAGAGTAAGAAACTTTCTTAGTAAATGAAGGCTTAGTATTGCAACGATTGAGTCTTGATGCGACAATGTTGAAGTTTTCAATCTCCTAACACTGCAAATGCTTATGATGCTCTTTAAATGATTGCTTTGCTATTATACCATTAAAAGAAAAGAAAATAAAGTATAAAAAATTAAAAAATAAGCAATATAAAAATAAAATTTACCTAGGTTACCTTTCAAGAAGTGCTTGATTTAACGTCGTCAACATGACGTGGCTTCTCTATTCTTATGGTGGCTCAAAACAGATGTTAAAGACATGTTGGAATGCATACTTACTGGTACTCCTTGTTGCGGAGTTTCATAGCCCTGTGAACAAGATTTTGACAATAGTTTCCATTTAATTTACGTTATGCTCTTCTAAAAAGAGTTTAACCTTAGACCGGGAGAGAGAATTTCTTTTGCTCGTGTCTTCTAACCTTTCCTTAAAGTGCTGCTTATGTTTGTTCTTTCTTTTCATTCTATATTGCATTGCTTTCTTTTTTATCTAGGGATGCACTTCCTTTACCTCTTTTAACTATAGGGTTGTTGTTATTTTTTCAAATGCCTACATCAATAGAGCAACAGTCTTTGTAGGTAACTTGATTTCTTTGAAAACTTTTAAAGTCACTATTTGTCTTGTACTTTAATTGTTAACTCCCATTTTTTTTCATCTATTATAGTCCATTTGGTGGCTAGGAAAGGCCTTCTAAGGATGATTAGAATTTTCTTGCCTTTTTCTATATTCAGAATAGTGAAATTAGAAGAGAAGATGAACTTGTTCACCTGGACTAGCACATCTTGAGAGATACTTCTTAGATATTTGAAAAAGCGTTCTGCGAGTTGTAATGTTACATTATTAGGTTTTGCTTCCCCTAAACTAAGCTTCCTGTAGATTTACAATAGTATAAGATTGATGCTTGCCTCTGAGTCATATAAATCTTTTTCAAAGTTGTGATTGTCAATGGCGCATAAGATGGTAAAGTTACCATGTTCTTTTAGCTTAGATAGCAATTTCTTCTGTAGAATGACACTACACCTTTCAATCAATGCCACTGTATCAAAATTATCTAGTTTCTTCTTCTTCGAGAATGTCCTTCATAAACTTAACATAATTTGACATTTGCTCTAATGCATCAGTAAAAAGAATGTTAATGTGCAAATTGTTAAAAATTTCAATAAGTTTTGAAAATTGCTTATCTAGTTTCTTCTTTTGCAGTCTTTAAGGAAATAGTGATGCTAGATTAAAAGACTGAACTAGATGTTTCTACTAAAGTTTTCTGCTATGTCTATATTTTTTGTGTTTTTTCATTTTTCTGCACTTCTACACCATTCTGCACATTTTTTGCACTTATTTATACATTGTCTAGTATTTCATGATCATTAAAGCCCTATTCCTGTGATAAACATTTTTTTTGTAACAATTGGTTTTTGCCTTTGAAGAAAGGGTATTGGGACTATATATGGCTGCACTTAATCATTTTGCACTACTTTTTCACTTTTGTTAGTCTTTTAAATGATTAGTAACCATGGTTAAGAGTACTACCTTGTAATTCATTGCCACTTCTTAGCATTACAACTTGGCATTATTCTATACTTCCTTTTGGATTAACTTTCGTATTACTAGATAGAGCTTCTTAGGTCGACTATTTAGAGCTGCAACAAGTTGTCCCATTTGAGTTTTTAAAGTCTTCAAAGCTGCAAAATGGTTTTGCAGAATGGCATCATTAGACTTCCTGTATTGTATGAACATGTCTTCTAAAGCCGGCTTCTTTTCTTGCTGTGGATGGAATTTGGATGGTTCATTAGTTTAGATTACTGCCATTAGTTATTATTTCAAGAGAATTTTGGATGGTTTCTCTACCCCAAATTGTAAAAGTTTGAATAATGATTGGTTGGTTGCTTATTGAAATTTCTCATATAATTCACCAGCTCCATGCACTGGCCATTTATACCACATGAATCACAAGTTATGCTCTGAGTTATGATGGCATTTATGGCATTGAATATTTTGGATAACATATTAATATGAGTAGTCAATACGTGGAATGCATCAATATCATACATGCATGTAACTTTCTTTAGTGTTACCCTTTTAGTTGACCATTAATAACTATTTGATGTTATCTCTTCTAGTAGATCATATGTCTCATTTGTAGATTTATTCATTAAAACTCCACTAACAGTTGCATTTACAATAATTCTTAAATGACCTAATAGTTTATTGTAGAATATTTGTACTAATAGTCATTTAGGTATCCCATGATGAGGAAACTTTCTTAACATATCCTTAAATCTTTCTTATGCTTCATATAAGGATTCACCATCAAACTGAATAAATGAGGTAATGTCATTCCTCATCCTAGTTGTCTTCGCATGTGGAAAAACTTTAGCAACAAATTTATGCTCCAAGTCATCCTATGTTGCTATGGATCGAGATGACAATGACATCAACTAGCTTTTAGCTTTTAGCTTTATCTATTAATGAGAATGGGAATAGCCTTAATCTGATGCCATCTTCTAATACTCTATTATTTTTAAATTTATCGCAAATCTCTACAAAATTCACTATATGCATGTTAGGATCATCATTTGGGAACCATTAAATTGCACAGTATCTTTCAACATTTAGATAGTACTCAATTTGATCTCAAAATTATTTGCATTAACTATTGGTCACCAGATACTTGATCGAATAAAAGTTTCAGTAGGAACTGCATATTCTCTTAATGATCTTTTTGGTTCTATTATGATCTAAATTTCTAGATTGCTGGTTTAGTCATCCATGTTTATGAGTAGGTTTGGTTCAAGTTATAGTCTTCAAAAGGTTCTTTCAATCTTAGGATCAAAAGATGTCAAATTTTAACTCTCTACCCTTCGCATAAACTATCAAAGTTATGTTGAAAATTGAAAAGTCAAAAGTCTGGATTAAAAGCAAGATAGTTTGGTATTAATATCGATATAAGAATAGATAAAAAAACATATCATTTTCACAGAGACTTCTATAATCTAATCTTTTTATCAAATAATAAAATTAATTCCACTTAACTTTTATTAAGACAAACTTAAAATTGAGTTAATTTGTCTAATTATACTAAAATTATCTTAAATTTAAGCAATAAGCAAGTAAAGATATGAATTTACCAAGTTTAAGAAAACATAGGGTGACAACTTATCCCTCAATACTTCATTAAATATATTACTCTCTTATTAAATTTCTCAATAATGAATTGTTGGCTAGATCTCTATTATCATTATAAGCCTTTATCGATGTTCAAATAACTATATATCCTCTTAATAATTACCTATATGTTTATGGTAATCAGAATAGAATGATACTCATTAATAATAGGTCTACCATTACCATTTATACTATATAAGTATATTGAAACTCATAGTAGTTACCCTATAATCATATATCAGACTATTCTAAGCTAAACATATAAATTTTTTTGTCAAGTTCATTATGGTTCCTCAAACAATTAATATATTGGTCAGATATAAAGAAAATATTAGGCACAAGATAAAATGAATAATTCTTGTTTATTGAGTTTATAAAATAAGAGAGATAATAAAGTTCAACTACATATTGGGTTCAAAAGTTGAACTCTAGATAAATAAAGTTAGTTCATGATAAATTTGAGAGTACCAAAGGAAATATTAAAAGACATATTTAATAAGACCATAAAAATAAGAGCAAGAGAAGAATTTAAATAAGGTGGATGCCCTGAATTTCTTCTTTCTCTCTCTTATTTGCTGCGTAATGCTTGTTCTTTAATCTTTAATCTTGCTTTGATATCTTTTATTTTGTATTTTTGTGTTTGTTCTTGTTTATCTATCGTTTTGGCTCTTAATAAGATCCTTTTATAGGTTTTCGAAACACTAGAGGCCGTCTGCTTTGAATCCAAGTCAAATTTGAAGTCCAAAAATTTCTTTTTTTTTCTTTAGTCTCATGGGTGCTGCGGCACTAGTGTCTGGGTGCTATAGCACTCAACTTTCTACTTCAAGCGCTATGACGTTGTTGTTTAGGCGTTGTGGTGCTAGTGTTTTGGCAACGTGCTAAGCCTTGGGAAATGGTCTATGAATTGTTTCGTGGGCTCTCTATCTTGAGCATTGCAGTGCTAGTTGAGGAGCACTACAATAATGGGCTATTTTCTTCAATTTCTTCTATTTTTGTCTAATTTTTCAGAATCTTCATGCTGTTAGGTTGAAAACTTATATTTTATTAATAAACTTATAAATAGCCAAATATTCAATAATTTAAAGAAAAATTCAACTTTGCAAAGATAGAAATAATAGTATTTATGAGTCCTTATGATCTCCTTTCTCTCAAAGATAGCATTTTTTAAATCTTTCCTTTGATTGATTGTTCTTTCTATCTTTTCTCTTCGCAGCCAAACCTATTACACTATTGGATTTCGATCTCTTCTCCAATTATTTTAAGTTCAATGAGACTTTTACATCATTCATTGTTGAAGTCTGCCTACCATTTAAGAGCATATCTTTGAAGTGCTCATAACATGAGGAGAATGAACATAACAGGATTATGACTTTGTCTTCATCCTCGGTCTTGATGTCTTTTGTCTCAAGATCTATAATGATGTTATTGAAAGCATCAATATGGTTCTTATTGAAGTTTCTTTAGCCATAAAAAGCTAATACATATTCTTCTTGACATATAAAGATTCGCTAAGGACTTCATCAGATAGAGGACGTCAAGTTTCTTCCATAAGCCAATTGTCAATTTCTCTCCAGCCACCTCCCTTTATACTTCATCACTTAACGCTAAAACTATGGTACTATAAGCTTTTTTCTAAATTGTTTCTCTATCTATCTCACGATGCTTCACAGGTTTTTTTCTCTTTACTGATAGTTGCTGGAGTCTCCTACAAGGCTGAGTCTAACCCTTAACTCACCAGTAGCCATACATTTTCTATCTTATGCTTATGTGTTGTCATGGTTAATACCACCTATTTATATTTTCTAACCCTTGGCTTTGATACCAGTTTGTTACGGGATATTAGTCTTAGCATTTATCTCCCTTAATGATTAGCCTTTGCCCTAATAAGAATTTGATTGGGGTTTCCTTGGCATGCACTCTGATAAACCCTAAACCAATGTGAAAGACTTCAATCACAAGGAAATAAAAATCAAAATAAGAACAATCACACAATTAATTTACATGGTTTGACAACAAACGCCTATATCCACGTGGATCATAGGATCTTAACCTCTCTTATTAAGTTCACGAAAAACAAGATCACAAATATCTATCTCTCAAGACATTATTAAGAAATACAATAATAAATAGCTATTAAAGTATCTATTAGTGCTTCTTTTGCTCACTTAGAATTCAAGCACTACACATAGCACTCTCTTGCACACTTAGTGTTCAAGGCTTTTTAGTTTTTCATTTTATTTCTTGAATTCTCTCTTAATACTTAATAAATTATAAAAGGTTACAATAGTTTATATTGTGTTTAAAAAGTTCTTAGAAACCTTAAACCTAGTTGGAATAAGAGTCCATGTATGTGAGAGTTTAGAACCTATTCAAAGAAGTTAATTCAATCTAAAAATAGACTTTCTTAAACAGGCATTGCTGCAACAATCTGCAATTAAAGTTGGGGCAGTAAATGTGACTTCAAGCTAATGCTGGGATGTTCAGCAACCAACGTTGGGATGGTGATTCAATCTTGTAGCATTCTAAGAATAACACTAGGGCGTTGGGTTTCCTAGAATCTTCGCTAGGGAGTTTTATCTTCTAACACTGGGGCGTTCAAACTTTAATCGTCCCTACTTGTGTTTTCACACCTCTCCTTACTTACGATTCTCTGTTTTACTCCTTCCTCTTATATCCTTCGAGTACTTGACTTCATAATGACTCCTTATTGGTTTTCAACTCAAAATCATGCTTAAAACATAATTTTTGAATCATCAATTCTAACACTATCATACTCTTTAAGTCATGGCAATTAATTCTATTCACATTGTATTGCTTGACAATTCTATTCATGTATAGTCAGCTATTTATATGTGAATTTCTAAAATAAAAATTAAAAAACAAATATTAAATCAGAACTATCAAGTTAATAAACAACCTCATCTTGCCTTCTATAAGGGTGTTTATTGAGATTACGTTTTGCTTGTGATTCATATAAGCTTTTGATTAGTCATGTTTGAAATAAGCTTTGAATTGAATGTGATTCTGAAGCATTTACAATGCTTAGTTAAGCACGGCTTTAAAGTCAAGATAAAGTATAATCACAAGTGAGTTGTGAGAAAACATGACAAGCGATTAGTTAGTTAGATGAAACATGAGTGATGTGGTATGTAATAATAATGTTATAATTACATAATCGAAATATATATTTTGTATCTTAATTGATGTGTCATATAATATGTCCATTATTATTTGATATTATATAATTATAACATTAATGAAAATTAAAAAAGTAAATAATTATTTGATAAATAGTAGTCATTAATTGGTGGTACATTGTAATATTAAAAAATTGTTGATATCTAAAAAAATATTATGAGAAGAAAAATTCGTTTTGAAAAGAAATTAGAACTTTAGAATTTAATTTTCTTCTTATATAATTTAGATCTAATTTTTAAGTTTTCAATTTACATTTTAGGGCTTAGCTCAACTACTAATAAATATTTAGTAGTTATTGACACGTCCAGAATATAGGAGTTATTCCCAAGTGCAGGATTGTTGAAGTAATAAATAACCCGATGAGAACGGGGTCGATCCACAGGGAAGTAGAATTAAAATTACAAATTATAAACACTTTAAAGATAATTAATGCAGTATAAGATGTTTGTAAATATTATTTCAATTAACCAATTCAAATAAAAAGCTAAGGTTAGGGGGATTCACTCTTGGCATAAGAAGTAAGAATATATTTAACTTTTTTTTTATAACTCAATTGGAATCCTCACACAAAGGAGGTTCCAACCGGAAAATATAGCAATTAAAGTTCATCATCATTTATATATTGATTAGTATTTATTTCTTTCAATTATTATACACCAAATCTTATAAATGGGTTCAAGTATTTATTATGCCAATCTTTATATTTGTCTACAATAAATCAAGACTCCCACTTTACAAGAAAGGTTATATACACCAAATCTTGTAAATGGTTTCAAGAATTTATTGTGCCAAGTATTAAGTTTGTCAATAATAAATCAAGAATCACCACTTTAGAAGAAAGGGTATTAATTCTACAAACAAAATAAATACATCATATATAAATTTGCATAACTTAAAAATGAAGCATTAAATTCATGAATAAATATTAAACATATCTTATTACCTTGCCAAGAGCTTCACCCTTTCACCTTAGCTTAAAGAAAATTATTTGGACATAATAAAACTAAAGAAAAAGAAAAGAAATGGAAGAATAAATAACATGATTTAATAGTAAACAAGAGAAATAAATTTACAAAGAAATGGAAGAAGAAATAACATGATTTAATAGTAAACAAGAGAAATAAATTTACAAAGAAATGGATACAAAGGACAAGTATTTTGAACTAAATTCTAAATTTCTAATTATATTCTTTAGGCATAAACAAGTCACCTATTTATAGAAAAACATGGATAAATCGAGACAAATTTGGAGGGAACCACTTGGTTGATGAAAGTCAAGAATTGTGGCAAAATAATTTGCATTCATTATCACTTGGGCACCCACTTGATTATCCAATTTGGAATTGATGTGATCCGAATTAGCTGTCACTCAAAACATCAAAGTTATAGGTAAGTCTCTTATCTTTCCAAATTGAGTGATCTCATACATATTAGATACGTATTTCTATAGTTATAATCCAAATACTGATGACTGTTCAAACTGGGCCTGTACTGCAGATCAGTTCTGTTCTAGGCCATTTTTTACCCTCTAAACACTCGAATTTCCAATGCTTTTTGAAATATAATATGTTATCCCATTGATTCATCTGTCCACGGGATCAAGAATCACCTCAATTGGATCTTTAGGTAGAAAGTTATGCCCATTTTACCGAACCTACCATAAAACAGTTAAAAGATAATTAAGTACAATATTGTAAACATACTTAAGTTAAGAAAATTAAATACACTAGTAATACAAAACAATCATGTAAAACTCTTATTAAATGTGTAATTGCAAGTGTTCATCAGTTATTTTGTGATTAATAATAGCAGTTGGACTTTTATTATAACGTTTAATAGAGAACAAAATGATATTTTATATATTAGTACATATGTGTATTTTGTTTTCTTAGAAACCCTAATGCTACTTGTTTTACTTTCATTTTATTTCTATTGACTCAAAAAAAAAATTTTGAAAAAAAAAGAATAAAAAAAGAAATTGTAGAGATTTCGAGAGAAGAAAAAATATTACATTACTATTTGTATTCTCATTTAGGAATGCTTGAGTATTTATAAAGTTTACAATAAACCAAAATAGGAAAAAGATAACCCTAAAAGAGAAACAAACCTAATAAGATTAAACCAAAACAAGAAAAATAAATTTAATAGGAATAAATTAAAATAGAAAAAAGATAAACCTAAAAAGAGAAATAGACCTAATAGGTTAAGAAGTTAAAAAAGATAATTCATAAAACAAATAAATTTAAATTAAACTAAATCTCTTTATTTCCTTTATCATGCCCTCCGCAAGATGGAGCTCCGAAAGGAGAGTCCAATCTTATTCGTCAAAAGGAGGTCAAAAGAAAGAGTCTAATCTTGTTCTTCAATGGGAGAAATTGAGTGTGTGGCTACTAAAGTAGGCAATGGTGCAATAGCTGTGATGTAGAGAAGGAGGGTTCTGGTAGCATCTATGCTAAATGTGATGGTAACCTCTGAGGAAGAGTGAAGCACTTGTTATTGGACAAAAGCGAACAATCGTTGTTAATTTGACCTAGTAGGCAATAAAATGTGAAAAGATAAACAAGAATTTTATATCTTTGATGATTCTTTTTCATTGAACAATAAATCAGAAGAAATAATTGAACAGTAACCCGATGGAAAAGGAAGTTAAAGACTAAAACAAGTTGTTGAGAAATGAAGGGAGAACTCTTTAAAATAAAACAAAAAATAAAAACCCATTTGGGAATGAAAATAAAACAGAAATAAAAGACCTATTTAATAATGAAAGGGGAAAGAGATAGTTTATAAGAATTTAATCCCATAACATAATAGTAAAGAATAGAGATAATTTATAAGAGTTTAATCCTATAATAGAATAGAATGGAGATAGATAGTTTATAGAAGTTTAATCTTATAACAGAATATAAGTAACTTATAGAGATAGAGAGAAAAAGTATGTCTCTTTTTTTTAAGAAGAAATTATTGGTATTAAGGATGATAAAAGGTTGGTTAGGTTTCTACATATTGTTAAGCACGGCACGACACGGCCTTACATGGTACTGTAGCATGCCTGGACCGCCCAGGCACACTATAGTGCCGCGATGTGCCTGAGCCACTCAACATGCAATGTCGTGCTTGGCCCGTATTTATCACGGGTTCGTGCCAGCACAAGGGCTTGATGTATGGACAAAATTAGATACGAGCTTCGCTTTTGGCGTATAAAGCAAAGAGAGAAGAAGGATTGCTTGTAGATGATGAATATTATGATCAATTGGAAGCAGGTAAAACAATGTGAATTAGTCTAACAAAATTTAAATGTTTACACTTCTATTTACTTTTTTACTTTTTTTTTCATCTAGAGTTTGCACATTTATCGATGCAATAGTGTCCATTGGCATCAATAACACAGCAGTAGTAAATCTTGTTATTTAGATTTCTTGTTTAGTAGAATATCAAATTTTAATTATTTAGTTTCTTTATTTATTTATTTATATGTTTCTTTAGCATAATAATTTGTAAACATTTTTGGATGCATCGTTACAAATTGTTAACCATTGCATTTGCCAACCATCAATACTTATGCATCCTTATAGATTACCAATGCCAACCACCAATACTTATGCTTCATAAATTTTGAATTTAATATGTTTCTCTTTTACATAATATTTGATGTATGCTATATTTTGTATCACTTTCTAGAATTTTATTGATTAGGTGCGGTCCTTATGGATGCGAATGTAAGTATTGATATTTGTTGGAGACTTGGAGTTTGTTTAACGGTTAGACAGTAGAATCAAAGATTTGGAATTCTATAGAAGTGCTACAATTTTTGACAGATTATTATAATTTAAGGGAATGTTCAAAACTTAAGGGAGATTCGGTCAAAAAATAGTTTTAAAACATATTAAAAGTAGTTGCACTTGAAGTCGAAATAGAATTTGGAATTATAATATTTAATATATTTAATTTTAAAATTATATTTAAAATTATAATATTTAACATAATTAAAATTGAAATTGGATTTGGAATTATAATATTTACTGTAATTGAAATTAAAATTGAAATTGGAATAATAATATTTAACATAATTCAAATCGATAATTTAACGTAATTGAACTTGATAATATTTAATGTATTAAAATTAAATTTAAAATTATAATATTTAGCATAATTAAAATTGATATTAGATTTGGAATAATATTATTTAACATAAATATTAAAATAGAAATAACATTTTATATTATAATATTTAACGTAATTGAACTCGAAATTAGATTTATAATTATAATATTTAATGTAATAACATCAAAATTAAATTATAAATAACAATATTTAACGTAATTGAAATCGAAACAGAATTTGAAATTACAATATTTAACTATTTCAACTCCAAATTGAATTTAGAATTACAACATTTAATGTACTTAGATTTGGAACGAATCGATTTTAAAACTAATCAAATTATAAAAGTTAATGTAATTGAATTTGAAATAATAACATTTAACATAATTCACATAAATAATATTTTTAACGTAATTAAAATTAAAACAGGATTTAAAATTATAATATTTAACGTAATTAAAATCGACATTAAATTTAGAATAATATCATTTAACGTAAACACTGAAATCAACATAGCATTTTGAATTATAATATTTAACGTAATTGAACTCGAAATTGGATTTAGAATTATAATATTTAACGTAATTATCATCAAAAATAAATTTAAAATTATAATATTTAATATATTTCAACTTGAAATTGGATTTGAAATTACAACATTTAACGTAATTGAATTTGAAATGAATCAAATTTAAAATTAATCAAATTATAACACTTAACATATTTGAATTTGAAATAATAATATTTAAAATAATTCAAATCAATAATATTAAACGTAATTGAAATCAAAACATGATTTGAAATTATAATATTTAACGTAATTAAAATCGACATTAGATTTAAATTACAATATTTAACATAATTGAATTTAAATGAATTCATTTCAAAATTAATTAAAATATAACAGTGAACGTAATTGAGTTTGAATAATAACATTTAACGTAATTCAAATAGATAATATTTAACGTAAGTTAAATCTAAATTGAATTTAGAATTATAACATTTAATGTAATTAAAATCGAAATTGAATTTCTATTTTTTATTTTTTTAAATATTAATTCGGAAATTTTTGATCCGACCCGACTTGAATCAAAATTACACGGCTACATCGTCTTAATGTAAAAAAATCAAAAAATTCCCAGCCCAACCCAAAGTCGGGTTGAGAATTGTCCCGACCTGAAAAATATTTCGAACAGAACACTTTTCTCTATCCCGAATAGGTTCAGGAATGGTTCGAAAATTTTTAAACCCAAAGTTGTCCACTCCTAAGATAAACTTAAAAAAAGAAATAGACTTAATAGATTAATAAGTAATTTTTAAAATAAATAAATTTATTAAACTAAATCTCTTGATTTGAAAAAAAAAAAAAGTTGTCATATTTACTTTGATCCAAATTTAGACTTCTTGATTTGAGGGTATATTCTAAAACTCTAGACGTTATTATTTTTTTTTAATTATTTTTATGATTTTGTATAATATATATCTAAGTTATTGTTTTGAATTTTTCTTGAGAAAAAAATATTTTATGAGAAACGGGTAATATGGAGTAAAAGATAAATTGTAATTAGGCAATGAGTAGTGTCTTTGCCATAATTGAATTAATATTTTCATAATTTATTTTATAATTTTGTTTCTTTAACAAGAATCAGATATCACACGATTTATTTAAATTTTTATTTCAGTTTAAAATTCCTTATTTCTGATTTTTGATGATTTTTTAAAATGGTGAATAAAATCCTAGAGAATAGAGATTTCAACTATGGTATATACTTCTCTAAATAAAATGTATTTAGACAATGTATTTTCTTACCAAACATTTTACTAATCAAGCCTGCACACAATAAGCTTTTCAGAATTTTGTTTCAAATCTTTCAAAAAAAAAAAAGAATTATGTTTCAGTGAAAATATCAAAGAATTCAATTTTTAATGGATTTTTAAAATGGAAACTGCAATGCTAGATAACAACAGAGCTTTCAGCAGCACACCCGACAGTAAAAAAATGTTTTCATATCTCGAATAAGCTTCAAAACATATAAAAATATACATTTTCAGATTTTTGTACGTGTCTAATTTGCGCCAAATCAAATATCATAATTTTCTAAAATATATATAATTTCTTATGAATTTCTAAAGACTATTCAATCTTTTTAAATTGTTTGACAGATTCTGCATATTAAAAACGAAAATTTTCTTTTTAAATAGTTTTACTATTCAAATGTCTCAGATTAAATTTTAATGAACTCTTACAAGTTCCCAATAAATTAGCTTTGAGTTTGCATAAATCTGATTTATAGATTATGATAGATTGTTCAGAGTTTAACAATCACTTAATTCGGTTGTCTCTTTAGCAATTACTTATGTTCACAGTAGATTAAAATCTCACTGTTTTATTATTGAATCACAAAACACTTATAAAATATGCATTTTATAAGAATCTCAAAACTCACAAAGAACTCTCAACAATTTCTCACTCAATTGTCTTTTTTTATAATTTAGGAATTTTTTTCTTAAGTGTAGTTGTGTTGTAATGTATTTACAAGTTAAAATAAAGCCTTTATATAAACTATAGATATCCTAAGAAGGCCCTAATTTGAGCGAGAACAAGATAGGGGAGTCCTAGAACACTTAGTAGACAAATGAGGTAGAGGTTGGACTGGACACTGTGGTGACCAGGCTTGGAATGCCAGCACTGCAGCGCTCTAAGTATTGGTTTGGAGGCTGCTTGAGCGCCAGCGATAACATTTTGCCTCCTTTCACCTCACTTTCTTGCATACCTTGATCACTTAGCTCAATCGAAAAACTCTTCCAAGGTGATTTAAATCAACTATCTCACAAATCCCCTCTTTGATTCAAAATCGTCCTCAAAGCTTCCAAGATCTTTCATCTTCACATCTTTGTCACCCTTATATAGTAGTGACTTCGATTAAGTCTTTACATAAGACGAACTTAACCGAGAGAAGTAGTTTAGTCAACATGTCAGCGAGATTTTTAGATAATGTGATCTTCATCAGACAAATCTCGCCACTTTGAACAATCTCTTGAATGAAATAGAGATGTACATCAATATGTTTAAGGCTCTTAGAAAATAGTTAATGCTTGTTTAAGTGTATGACACTTTTGCTATCACAATACACTTCGGTGTTGATATTTTTAATAGCCAATATCTCTACACAGATACCTTTTAACCATACGGCCTCCTTAATAGCTTCTCCTACAGTTATATACTCTGCCGTTGTGGTTAATAGTGCTACCATGTGCTATAGAATCAACCTCCAGCACACACTACACCTAAATACTGTGAACGTGTACCCAGTCAAAGACCTTCACTTGTCGAGATGACTTGCATAATCTGAGTCAACGTATCCTCTTACCATTTCACCTTCATTCTTAGCCCTTTTATACAACAAACCATAATCCGATGTTCCTTTGAAATATCTCAATATTCACTTCACTACAAGCCAGTGATCTTTTCTCAAATTTGTCATATATCTACTCACAACACTTACTGTGTGTGCTATGTCAGGCCTTGTAAAAACTGTCACATACATGATGCTCCCAACAATGTTGGTATATGTTACATTATTTATATACAATTTATCATTTTCGGATTTCAGTAATTATGCTACTAAAATTTTAAAATGCATGGCCAAGGGTGTGGAGATAGTCTTTGTATTGGACATACTAAACTTCTCTAGAATCTTAAGTATATATCTATGCTGTGATAAGAAGATAACATCTCTTCTTTCCCTCGCAATATCCATACCCAAAATCCTCTTTGTTGCTCACAAATTCTTCATCTTAAACTCGTCACTCAATTGCTTCTTCAATTTCTATATTTCTTCCATATCTTTGCATACAATCAGTATATAATCCATATACATAAGCAAATACATACTTATCTCACTATTTAAGCTCTTAAAGTATATATAATCACCATACTTACGTCTATTAAATCTACAAGTCATTATGAAATTATCAGATCTCCTATACCTCTACCTAGAAGATTGTTTAAAACTGTACAATAAAGTTTTTAATAAGCAAGCATGCTCCCCCATGTCGGGTTCTACAAACCTGTGTTGTTGCGATATATATATCTTCTCCTTTAACTCTCCATATAGAAAAGTATTCTTTACATCCATCTGCTCTAAATGTAAGTTCAAATTTGCACACATGACTAAGAAAATCCTAATAGATGTGTGCTTAAAGACTGGAGAGAAAATCTTATAAAAGTCAATCCCCTCTCACTAAGTAAAACCTTTTGCTACAACTCTAGCCTTAAACCTTGTAGGCTCTACTCTCGGTATTCTCTTCTAAATCTTATACACCCACTTGTACCTAACTAGTTTCTTTTGAGGTCTTTCCACCAACACCTAGGTATTATTCTTCATAATAGAACTAATCTCTTCTTCTATGACTTACTACTATTTATCCATATTCTCACTCTTCTTAGTCTTATTATACGTCTTAGGCTTATCATAATTAAGAGTATATGAAGAATTGAAAGCATGAGCAACTATGTCTGCTCGAGCATACCTTATTCGTAGATTTATCATTCTTCTTAGTCTATCTCTGGCTAGTTAGTACTCTTCACATTTTATCTCAAGAGTCCGAGTCTTACGTTAGGTAGACTTTGAGGAGCTCATCAGTGTTTTTTTACTTAACTTCAAGGGTTGCCTTGCTAAAATTTTGATATGGGGACATACCAAAACTACTCTTAGGCTTTACTTCAACTTTAATTATTTCGGGTGCTGACACTTCCTTCAACACAATTTCTTCTTTCTTATCTTCTTGAGATTCTTTCAGTATTTTCGTTTCATTAAATGTCACATCTCTACTTATGATACTTCTTGGTGGTTTCAACTCTTTGCACCACACTTTGTATCATTTCACACCTTTGGGACACCCTATAAATATCTCCTTCATAGCTCTAGGCTTCAATTTGCCTTACTTCACATGCACAAAAACTGGGCAACCAAATATCTTAAAGTGATTATACTTAGAATGGCTTCCAAACCATTTTACTTCTAGAGTCATGAAGTCTATCGCTCTTGAGGGATTTCTATTAATCAAATAGGCTACTTTATTACAACTTCACCCTAAAATACCTTGGACATCTTTGCATTGGTCAACATGCATTTAACCCTTTCAAGTAGGGTCCTATTCATCATCTTTACCAGACTATTCTGCTGTGATATTGATCCTACAGTTCTATGCCTTGCAATATATGCTTAGCACAAAAGCCATCAAACACCCTATTATAATATTCGAGGCTATTATCAGTTCTTGACCTCTTAATCTTCTTATCGGTTTGAGTCTCAAAGGGTTAATGGAATGAATGATTCATCCTGATACCAATTTGTTGAAGCGAAAGCTATTCACACAAGTAATATAGCGCAATAAGCAATTAGCAAATAATCTAAAGAGAGAAAGTGTAGAAGAAATCACACAAAAAATTACATGGTTCAGCAATTGTTTACATCCACAGTGGATCAAGATCTCACTTCTTTATTATTGAATCACAAAGCACTCATAAATTATGCCTTTTATAAGAATCTCAAAGCTCACAAAGAACACTTAACAATTTCTTAGTTAGTTGTCTCTTCTTGTAATATTTGATTTTTCTCTTACGTGTAGTTGTGTTGTATTGTGTTTACAAGCCAAAATAAAGCCCTTGTATAGGTTATAAATGTTCTAGGGAAACTCTAATCTGAGTGAGAACAAGATGGGGGAGTCCTAGAACACTTAAGAGATAAATAGGGGTAGAGGTTGCTCTGGGTGCCACAGTACCCAAGCCTAAATTGTTAGCACCGTGGCACTCCAGGTACTGGTTTTGAGGCCGTGGTACTCCACCTTTGAGAGTTGTGAGGCCTAAACTGGGTGCTGTCGGGGATGACATTTTTCCTTTTTTCGTCTCCATTTCACTTCCTCACATCCCCTAATCACTTGACTCGATCTAAAATCTCTTACAATGTGATTTTTAATCAACTTTCTCATAGACATCATAGACTAATGCCATTATAAAGGATATTCATTAAAATATTTTATAAATGAGCCTTTATTGGAAAGTATGTAAATATAAGAATTTAAGAAGTTTAATTTTGAAATCTTTTTATTGTACACATTTAGAGGTTTAAACTTGGTGATGAATTTGAGAAATGGTGATTTGATCTATTCATTTTATAAGTTGGAAACCTAAGTTTTTAATTAAATATAAGATCCCATCTTCTAGTAGAAAGAAATCATAAACTAAGATGAGCAAAAATATTAGAAGAAAAATCCGTAGTGTGATTGATTGAAAATTTTATTGTGATTTTATTGGGTGATTTTAGGATTGTGAATGGGATTGTATTTGTGAGACAATTTAAATTATTTGAGTTTTAGATGCTCCTTTGAATATAGGAATTTTTGGATTTTATATAATAGTAAAGGTTTTTGTTAGTATCATTTCATTTGACATCTTCTTGTCGTGTACCAAATTCAGGGGGCTTAAACACATAACTTATGTCCCAACTTCATAAGCCTAGCACTACTTGGTATGTAATGGTTAGCTACATGTAACATGAAAAGTAATGACATAAGTTAAAGTAAATAATAGGAATCAATATTTTTCTATTTTGGATCTAGGCAGGCAAGATTTTGCTTTTGAATATCACTTAAAATGCCTCGTAATGATGATTAAGAAAAGGCTCTGCACATATAGTCCAAAATTTTATCTAACCAACTAATGTGAGATTGTGGCACTTTAACCTCACCTTATTTATCATAATCCTATTATTTGTGATTTCAAAAGTGTTGGATATTTAGCATTTTGATATACTTTTTTATAAGGACACACATACTACGATATAGGCCACTTTGTAATAATCTGTTCTCGCATAATATTATATTTTTTATTTTGGTTCTAAGCTTGCTCAATTTCACTTTTAAATTTTAATTAAAGGTGTCATATTATTTGAAAGGTAGCTATATATATATAATTAGATAAAGTTACTATATATATAGTAACTTTATCTAACTAGGTTGTGTAAGAGGGTCGAATGTTGGATATTTCATACAAGATAAACTATTATAGAATTTGTATATATAATATTTTTCAACTATAATGTCTGAAGCCCTCACATTCCACTTTTCTTAAACAATTTAATGAACAATACAAAAACATCTTTTAAAATTTTTAATTGAACTTTGTTAAAGTATTAAGCATATTAAGACTTGTCTTTAATACTAATATTTAGCATTTACCTAATAATTTAAACTTTTAGGTTGAGTAGTAAACTAATATGGTATCAAAATCAAGGTCCTGAGTTAAACTACCATATCTTCATTTTCAGTTAATTTTTTAATTTCTTGATTTTCTTGATTTATCTCTGTTCCATTCTTTAGGGATCAACTTTACCTCATACCTTAAATTCAAATTCACATTTCATGTGAGAAAGATTGTTAAGACTTGTCTTTAACCTCCATATCTTTGTTTTTAGTTAATTTTTTAATTTCTTTAATGATTTGTTTTTCAATCTTTAAGGATCCACTTTACCTTAGACCTTAAACTTGGATCGACATTTAACACAAGGGAGACTGTTAAGGTTTGTGTTTAATACTAATATTGAGTCTCTACTTAAAATTTAAACCTTTGGATTGAGTGGAATACTAATATATAGGGATCCACTTTATCTTAGACCTTAATCTCGAATCTACATTTTACGTGATGGGAATTATTAAAATTTGTCTTTAATCTCCATGTTTTCGTTTTCAATTAATTTCTTGATTTATCTTTGTTTTAATCTCTAGGGATCTACTTTACCTCAGACCTTAAACTTGAATTTATGTTTCACATGAGGGAGACTATGAAAACTTATCTTTAATACTAATATAAGTCTTTACCTAACAACTTAAATTTTTGAATTGAATGAAATACTAATATTAGGCTTTTACTTAACAGCTTAAGCTTTTGAATTGATTAATAAACTAATAATGCAAATGAAAAATCTACATGTGTGTATGGCAGATATGTGATTTAGGACTGGACAAAGATAAAAAAAAAAAAAAGCATTGGTCCTTCCATTTGTGTGTTTCCAATTACAAAATTTGACAATAAGGAAATGACTAACAAATTCATGTCAATAAATAAATTCCTAGCAAGTGATTGGGAAAAAAAAATAAAGAAACATACCACTAGAAAACCAAAATTAGTGGAAACACATTTTCTTTAACTAAATGATTATTTTGTATCACGTGAAAAACTTGATTAGTGCTGTAGGAAATATTAAAATAAAAAAAGCGTTAACTTCATTCTAATATACATTTAAAAGTAACTAGAGCTTTCAAAAACTACAATAAACTTGAAACAACTGAATAGATCAGAAAACAAAAAACTAAACAAAAAATGAGCACTCCTCATAATATTATTCTCACAATGTTTAGCTAAGTGTGGATTCAAAATTCTACTTGTGAACTTAAGAGTATAATCACAAGAGGGTCTTATAATGATCATTCGAAGGAAAGGATTATATCGACGACAAAATCCATCTAGTTTCGATCCTCGATGGACTTAGACGCTGGGAAGAGAGAAATGTAAATGAGAAAAAAAAAATTTGTTTAGGTGTCATGCCTGGATATTGCAAAGGAGCTCACTGAAGAGTTTTAATAAAAGTGAAAAACTAATAGAAGAAGAAGAAAGAATTTGAATATGAATTGTGTATTCTTATACAGTAAAACACAAATAGTAAGCATTATATTTATAAGGCTATTCTTATGTTGAGAAATGAAAGTATAGCTAAACTAAATAATTGCATATAAAAGAAAAATACATATAAAAAGTAATTAAGACTATATTGACCAAAAAATTAATTAAAGAGAAAATTATTTGATTTGTTTCCTCATCTAACACTTTCTCTCAAGTTTAAGAGTGGATGTCAAAGACTCTCGACTTACCAAGTAGAGAGAAAAAAAATATCTTGATCTAATAGCTTGGTAAAAATATTGGCAATTTATTTCTAGCTTTCCATGAAGAAGTCTTAAGCTCTTCTTTTTGTATCCGTCCACGGACTGTATAATAATTTATCTCAATATATTTTGTCCTTTTATGAAAGACAGGATTGGTTGAAATATAGATTGTTGCTTGGTTATTAGAAAAGAGTTAAGCTGGCTTCGAGTGAGGTACATGCAAATTTTTTAATAAGTACCATAACCAAGTTAATTCGCAAGTAATCAATACATAGACCTATACTCACATTCTGCTAAGGATCGTGATAATGTGACTTGTTTCTTACTCTTCCACAAAATAAGTTAATTACCAAGAAAAACACAATATCTAATAACTGACCATCACGTATCTGGATATCCAGCCTAATCTAGATCATAAAAACCTATCAACTGTAGCTTTCCAGGTAAATTAAATAAAAGACCTTATCCGGAGCATTTTTCAAGTACTGCAACACCTAATGTACAACTTCGAGATGTGGCTTTTTGAGTTGTTGCATATGCTGACTAAGTATGTTGACTAAGTAAGTAATGTTTTGTCTAATGATGGTAAGATAAATCTGTTGGTTTTAGTATGTGATGTGTAGAGGTACGTATAATTTAAATTTTATAAATACGCAGCGGAAGTATTACATACATATTATACATAATATTGCATACTCATATATGTTCATTCAAGCACATATATCTTATATATATATATATATTCATATGTATCATATAAATAAATTGCAAGTAAATAACCTACCCAGTTATGAAGGTAACTGTCAAATTCTTCAAGAACTCTAAGCTTCAAGTGTTGAGCTCACCTTAAAGTATCTTGTCACACAATTCTAATTCACAATCGAAATGAATGGAATTGTAAAGATAGAATAGCAACCACAAATTTCTAACAATTTGTGTTTTAACTCTTAAAATAATTTTAGTTCTTATGTATTATTTCTTATAAGAGATGAGAATAATTAAGTTATCTAGACTTTTTTTTTCTCACAACCCTTTGATTAGAACTTTTATATGATTTAGCCAAATTCCATAAACTCTTTGAAAAGCACTTAGCAAATTCTCTCTTCTCTCTACTTTCTTCACCTCCGCCAAATGATCACACCTCTTTATATCAAAATTGAACTCTTCCCTTTGTTTTATGCAAATGGTGGCTCATCAATGTGCTCTTACCACTCACACTTGTTGGCCATTTTATTCAATAATATTCATGACCTATCATTTAATAAAGATGAGATAATTGATCATTATCAACTAATTTCTCCTCTCCTTCTTTAGATGGCCGACCAATACATTTGTATATGCCAAGAAATAATGCACTTTTATAATATTATAAATTATAATTGTCTTACCATTAAGAATTTATCACATTATTAAAGAATTAATGGCAAACATCACTTATAGCATTATATAAGTGCTAGCTACACTTTTTATAAAATAATAAGAATTAAATATATATATATATATATATGATAGGACCTATCCCAAGACCCTCTACTGTAGATCTTAGCAGCTCTATCGGGCACCCTGACAGAAGTTCCTCAGAATTTAACTGTGTAAGTTGAGAAATTCTACAAGGCAAACCTCTTTTTAGTTTTTGTTATTACTGAGAAAATCTTGGAATATACATAGGAATAACTTCATAAATTTAAAAAAAAACGGGCAAAGTTTCCCTTTTTTTTTTAAAGTCCAATATAAAACCTGCCAAGAAATTGCACTTCTATTTCAAACCACTTCTCAATACTACCAAATAGAAGCTTCAGTCATTTTCAAAATCAAATCCATCTCAACTCAACAATTTTATTTTGATCATAAAACTAGCATACTAATAAAATGTGAAACTATCATCATAATATCGAAATCTCTTCTTGTTTGTTCAAAATATATGTACAATACACAAGCCTATAACTAGTATGCAGAATGCAAAAAGAGTGCTACTTAGCACATTTACATTTACAAAATGATCGTCCAACTGGGCCATTAATCAGTCGTAAGAGAATCAACGACTTGCGCACCGAGGCCCGCACCTGAAGGGGGATAGAAAACATAAAACACAAAACAAGTGAGCTAAAAGAATTCAGTGAATGCATTTAAGATTTCAAATAAAATAAAATTCTGTATAGATATTAAATTCTAAAAGACATGCATAAATCATGCTTCTAAAACTTATATAAAGTTGTAAAATAGTTTCTAACATCACATGCTGATGAAATCTTATTAAGCGGGTTTTATTTACATTTTCGAAAAATAATATCCAAAATCTGTAAGACATAATAACTAGCATGTACATATAATTGCATGATAAGAGATCGGTAAATCGAAAACTATTAAAGCCCTCACTCGGCCATTTTTTTTTTAAACTGTACCAATGGTAACCCTAAAGCTCTATACTCACGCAGCGACTCAACTAGCACCGCACACATGAGTAGGTCACGGGGCGTCTCAACTAGCAACACCCACTATGACATCTCAAGACATCTCACTAGCTATGCAGCAAAATTCTACATCGCATACATATAGTGAGACAATACCCCGTACACATAGAGCGACTCACATGACTTGACAACCCTACTTCTCGGAGTTAGTGACACACCTCCCAATACCTGTTCATGTGTATAGGATATACCAGCCAAGTCTTAAACCATCACCACCATTATAATCTAAGGGTACTAATGGCCTTTGAAACTAATGTAGTAATTTTAAAACTATTTCTTAAACCCAACATGTAAATGCATATCTATAGATATATATATATATATATATCAAAATCGTAAATCATGTTTATGCATTAAAAGCACATAAAACATACAATTTCAATATGCGAAAACATAATAAACAAAAGATAAACAATGACAGGTTTTCACTCACAATCGCTTTGAGCTTAATTTTGCTCCGAATTTAGAACCTTTTCTTCACCTACATACCATAAATGACATTTAGAACCTTTACAAACACTAAAATCTCATTTAACTACTAAGTGCCCTAATCAACATATAAAGCCCGGATGGATACTACTTTTCGATTTTTTTTTACGAAGTCATTCAATCTTATCTAATTCACCATCCGATGCCCAGAAAATTGCTTAACACCCTATAACTTTGATTGAACATAATTACCCTTCACCTTACCAAAATGGACAATTACGTCCCATTTCCTTCATTTTTTTATTTTTTTTCATCAACCATATACATTCTATTTACATAAGGCACCATTTATACACAACAATTCAACCAAAACACAACTCAAGCCCTATAAACCCCTAAGTGACCGAATTTTACCCTACTCACCCAACACTTTTTTTTTCTCAATTTCTTATTCCAATAGCATCAAAATCAAGTCAATTTCATTTTAATGCCCTAATTACAACTAATTGAAGTTTCTACATCAAAGTCACCCAAAACCATAATTCTTACCTTACTAGTTTCTTCAATTTGATGACTCTTTTAAGCTCCACACTTGAATTCAACTCAATCTAAATCAAGAATACACACAAGAACATTAATTGAAGCAATCTTGAAAATTCACACATCATCATTACAAAACAATGCTTTTTTTTTTTACCTGTTTTCCTTATATTTTCACTAATGAAAGCTTCAATTGATCTTAGGAACATGTATTTGGTTTTATTTTAGCTTGATCAAGTATGAAAAATAATGAAATCACTTTGGGTTTTACTGTAGCAACACACTTCCTCTCATGGCCAAAATTTTCATCTCTTATACCCTAAATGTCTTGTTTTTAACTTAGCCAAAATTCTACACAATTCCTCCTTATATAGTGCTCTCCCAAAAGTTTAATTTGCCCCTCAACTAACTCAAAATTTCTAAATTACCATTAGTTCAAAATGAAAGGATTTAATTAGTTCCTTTCTAACTATTTAGTTAGAATAGTCAAAGGAACTAACTAGACTTCCAACTTGGCAATCTATGAAATTCTCTCTAATTGGTCCATTCTCTAATATGTGAATTGTATTTCTCAATAAAGGCTTGTTCCATGCATAACCCTTAAATGAAATTCATGTAGTAAATTCTAATATCTCTCACGCGCACCATAAAAAATATATTTCTAATAGGGTTAGAATCAGGTAACCCTACGATGTCTTTATTACTCTATACCGAAATTTAGGTGTCAATACTACTAATAGGAATTGGATATTACAGCATATATATATATATAAGGTGCATAATATTTACATTAATTATTCAATAACTAATATTTGAATAATAACTTTTACCTTATAAGTATTTACTAATAAGGTAAATTGGTGAATATATGGTAAAATCATTCATGGAGTAAGATTGTGCCATTTGTCAATTTCTTATTAGTTAACAACTCTTGTCAGCTAATGATGTATTTTACATATTTTCACATTTAATCCAATACGTTGCCCCAATGCACAACACATACACTTCATATTGTGAGACTCTCTAAGTCCATGCCCGGTTTATCATATGGAGCTTGTCCATACGTCCGTGAATAATGTCTCACATACACATTACGGATATTACAAAATAGTGCATTAGACCATACAAGTTGAGGTTATTACATATTTGTATAATCCTTCCATCATAGATATACTAGAAGAGCAGAGATATAGATCAATACCGTCAAGTCTCTATATGCTCAACCATAAACGTATCTCCAGATTTAAATTTCAATAAATAATATATGCAAACATTTTACGATATTATTTATCCCTAAGATAAAACTATTTTCGTAGGTTTTTTTTCTTATGGCCATAAGACTTTCTAAAATACAATCTTGGAGTATCATGATATATTACTCACCCAAATGAGCTGATGAATCCCATATCTATGCACACCAGACTCCATGAGCATGGGACCATACCCAGCGACACCCAGTGATCAAACCATAAAAGGTATCTGACATGTGTGGAACCAAAGTATGGTGATCACTCACAAAGTCCACCGTAGCACTCAGGTTTAAGGACCACGAATACTACTCAACTCGAATGACCCTCCATTGATGGCTTTATAGGATATCTAATTGAGGTCTTTGTAAGTCTATTTAATATTCAGTCCTTACTGAATACTTGTATCTCTATACGAGCTTCCACTAAATGCATGGTCTGCCAAGACTAACCATCTGGACCATCCAAATATAGACATACACCGATATATATATATATTATAAAGTCCACATTGACAGACCCACATCAGTGGAGATAGATTAGGAACATAGAGTTTGAGAATATACTTGCATAACAACATTTTCTAGCACCATTTGTAACTCTTTTGCAACTATATTATTACTAAAATATTCTCAGGTCTTTGTCTCATTTTAGACAAGGCTCTAACTCTTTAAATTTCACTAACTCTTATAACCTAGTAACTCTTATCAGTGCTAACTTTTAGCATTTATAACTTTTAGCGTTGCTAATTCTTAGCACTAACCTAAACTCCTTTAGATTAGATTTGAACTCTTTCAGATCATATAATGTCTAAAACGTTACAAGCATCTTACCATATATATATAATATAATTAGTGATCTAATAAAATGATAATAGTATAAACAAAAACAAATATTTATACATAAAAGGGATAGCACCTAAGCACAAATCCCAATAACTCCCACTTGCTTTAGTGCCATTCACGATGGTATCCAATGCCCATTGACTCTACATGTCTTTCAAATATTTTTGGAGTTAAGGCCTTAGTAAGTGAGTCCGCTACATTATTCATAGAGTCTACTCTACGAACTATTACATCTCCTCTAGCCAAGATTTCTCTAATGATATGGTATTTCCTTTCCACATACTTAGACTTTGGCTCTTGGCTTTTTAGCTTATGCAATGGCTCTGTTGTTGTCACAAAACAATGGTATAGGATCCATTGAACTTGGAACTATTTCAAGTTCAGGGACAAATTTATGTATCCAAACTGCTTCTTTTGCTGCTTCTAATGCTGCAATATATTGTCTCTGTAGTGGAATCAGCTGTTGATGATTGTTTGTTACTCTTCTATCTGATTGCAATACCATTGAGAATGAATACATACTCAGATGTAGACTTTTTATCATCTAGATCAGACTGAAAGTCTGAATCTGTGTATCTTCTCACTTGTAAGTCACTTTCTCCATATATCAAAAACTTGTCCTTAGTACTCTTAAGATATTTTAGGACATGTTTCACAGCCATCCAAAGGCCTTCTCCTGGATCAGACTAATAGCAGTTTGTAACACTTACAGTCATGCTGATATCAGGTCTCGTCCATATTATAGTATACATCAGGCTTTCTGTAGCTTATACATATAGTATGTTAGACATTCTAACCTTTTCATCTTCACTCTAAGGATACATCTTCCTCGAAAGATGAATGCCATGTCTAAAAGGTATGCTAACTCTCTTACAGTTACTAAAATTATATCTTTATAAGACATTATCTATGTACGATAATTGAGGGAGTCCTATAAGCCTCCTAGCTCTATCTCTATAAAGCTTTATACCTAGTATATAGAAAGTCTCTCCTAAATCCTTCATAGAGAAATTCTTACTCATGTAACTTTTGATTAATTGCAATATACTAATATAGTTTCTGATAATGAGTATGTTATCCATATATAGGACTAAGAAGGCTACCATGCTCCCACTGCTCTTTTTGTACACACATGATGCCTCTTCATTCTTGCTAAAACTAGATCCTCTGATTATCTCATCAAAATGAAGATTTTAACTTCGGGAAGCCTGCTTAAGTCCATAAATAGACTTTTTTAGTTTACATACTAGACCAGAAGTTTGGCTGGATGTAAAACCTTCTAGTTATTCCATATAGATCTCTTCTTCAAGATATTCATTTAAGAACACCATTTTTACATCCTTTTGCCAAATTGTATAGTAGTAATATGCAGCAATTGCCAGTAAAATTTGAATTGACTTAAGCATTGCTACTGGTGAGAAGGTTTCCTCATAACCAATCTCAAATTGTTGAGTATAACTTTTTGCAACTAGACAGACTTTAAAAGTGTCTACTTTTTTATTGGGCCCACGTTTTCATTTGTAAATCTATTTACAACCGATAAGAACAATTTCTTTAGGAAGCTCAACAAAGTCCCAGACTTAATTGTGATGTATTGAGTCAATTTTATATTTCATGGCCTCTTGTCATTTTTTCAAATCTATGTCTAACATCACCTATTTGTAAGTTAAAGGATCCTTTTCTTCAACCAAGAAAACATCAAGAGCACCTTCAAGTATTGAACCATACCTATCTGGTGGCTTTGATATCCTTTCTGACTTACATAGAGGGCGTGTTAAAGGTATTCTGCTCAATTGAACCTGAGGTTCCATCATTGGTTCATTTACATCCTGATTGAGTTCATCTAATTCAATCTTTCTATAATCTCTGTGATCCATGAGAAATTATTTCTCTAAAAAAGTGGTATTCCGAGCAACAAACATATTTCGTTCCTCATGATCATAAAACTGGTACCCTATTGAATTCTTAGGATACCCAATGAACCAAAACTTGTATCCTTTAGGTGCAAGTTCATCTTGTTGCGTAACTTTTACGTAAGCATAACAGCTCTAAATCTTAACATATTTAAGACTAGGTTTCCTTTCATTCTATATCTCATAAGGAGTAGAAGGAACAGCTTTCAATGAAACTCTTTTCAATATATGAGTAGCAATTTCTAAAGCATAGCCCTATAGATATTCAGGAAAATCGGTGAAACTCATAATCGATCGAACCATATCCACTGGAGTCTGATTTCTCCTCTTCAAAATATCATTGTGTTGTGGAGTACCTGGATGACTACATTGAACGAGAATCTCATTCTCCTTTAAATAATCCAAAATTTCACTACTCATGTATTCACTGCCTCGATCTGATCGAAGGCATTTGATATACATTTTGGTTTGTTTCTCTACTTTAATTCGAAGCTATTTAAACTTTTCAAAAGTTTCTGACTTGTGTTTGATAAGAAACACATATCTAAATCTTGATAAATCATCGATAAAGATAACAAAGTATCGAAAACCACCCATTGCAGTGTGATTCATTAAACCATATATATCACTGTGTATTAGTTCCAATAAATCAATGGTATAATGTCCAACACCAATAAATGGAGCTTTGGTCATTTTTCCTTGAATAGAAGATTCACAAATTGGATAAGATTCTATGGTCAAATCAGGTATCCGACCATCCTTGACCAGACGGATTAGACGTTTCACGCCTATATGACCTAAGCTCATATGTCATAATTCTGTATCATTTAAAGTTTCCACTTTATTATTATCATTCACCTGTACATTCATGACATTTTTTGTTGTATCTAATATATAATGGCCATTAATCAATTGACATTCAGCTAACAAAATATTATTCAAATCATATAAATATAAGGAATGGTTCCGAACATACATATGATATCCTTCACTGTCTAATACAGGAATGAAAATAATTTGCCAGATAATGTTTGGCACAAAATAACAATTATTCAACACAACAATTTTATTACATAGAAGAAGTAAATTCAAACATCCAATAGCCTCGACCTACAAGAAATCTCCATTTTCAACACGAAACTATACTTCTCCAGGTTGTAACATTCTAACTTCCTTCAAACTCTGCAACACATTGCAGATGTGAAAAGGACAAGCAGTATCTAATACTCAACCAATACTAGCATCAAATGCTAAAGAAATGTCAATAAAAGGTGTGTGCATACCTGAAGGTGTCTTCTTAATCATGGCAAATTATTTTGGGCAGTTCCATTTCCAATGCCCATCTTCGTTGCAATGGAAACATTTTTCTTTTGCTTTGTTCTTATGTTGGGGTTTGGACATATGTTACTTTTGAGGACCCATTTTAGGTACAGACTTTACTTTCTTTTTATTCTTCCCTTTGGACTTCTTAAAAGTCTTTAGGGCAGAGGATGAAGCACCCTGAACATAGATGGTCAAGCCCCTTTTGTTCATGTCATCTTGAGCTGTTTTTAGCACGTTATGCAGATCAGCATAAGTAGGGGGTCATTCCTTGCATGTTGAAGTTCATGAGTTGAACTGTGCAAATGACCATAAAAATGAATGGAGAATCAAACTATCCCCTAATGTATTACTCAGTGAGATATCCATGGTTTTCAACCTCTTAATATAAGATATGATCTTGAGGACATGGGGACTCACTGGACTGCCCTCGGGTAGTCTAGCTTAAAAGAAAGATTTGGCAACCTTATATATTTTAACTTGATATCGGTCACCAAATAACTTTTTCAGGTGGAGCATAATACTCCCAACACTATCCATGTGGACATGCTCCCTTTAGAGCTCTGTAGACATTGAGCCGAGGATATACGATTTGACTTTCAAATTGTCATCCAGTCATTTCTGATATGTCTCATTTTTCCTTCGGAGAAGCATAATCAAAAACGGCTTAGGGCATGTGCTAATCAATTACATATCCAAGCTTATCAGAATTTAGAACTATTCTGAGATTCATAAGCCAGTCACTATAATTTTCTGCACCTTTGAGTTGGTGCACATCAAGGATACGAACTAGAGGGTTACTTGATGCCATTTTATCTTCACAAGACAAAAGAAAAAATGTTAGCGGAATATTTCAATCACTAATAAATAACATTTTAGATCATGAGTATAATAGTTATACATTTTTTTAATCTAAAAACACCCTCCTACTATTTTATATAATCTCTTTAATCTCTCAAACGAGAAAATGATAGTTCAGAATTCTTTAAACTATATAGTGAAAAGTGGATCCCATTAAAATTTTACTCTAGCCTCACGCTATAGCAATATTGGCCTTTGTAAACTCAAAAGGTAGACAACTCTTGTCAATTGCATTTCATGCAACTTTTACCACTGATCCTAAATACACCTTATCCTCACACTATAGCAATATTGGATAAGTGTATTCTAAATTAACATACCAATGATCAAATCTATACTACCAGTATAACCCTTACATCGTAGCAATATTGGGCAATACGTTCACATATCTTTGCCTCATCTCATGTTTAACCGGTATAGCCCGAATCATTCTGATCAATCCCTCAAGTTGTAGCAATATTAGGAAAGACCAAAGTGAATCATCTAATACCGTATTGACAAGACGAATCATATTTAACATTATCTCATAATGAATTATATTTTAATCTGATTAAGCAAAATTTATTAAATACATTCTCATTTCACAAAAATGATTATTATTGATCATTCATTTAAATTATACACAAACACAACATACCCTCACCAATAGGGCTCTTATTATGATTATCAGCATATATAAATGAGCACATTATATTATGACAATTATAAAAGCATATTACAATAACAAAATAAGTCAAAACATTATAAAATTAATAAATAAAAAAATTATTGTAACAGTGCCGAACGCTGCTGCGCTGAAAACGAATGCTACAGCGTCCAAAGAAAATGGACTGGGCGACGCAGCTCTCATATCAGTGTGTGGGCACCATAGCGCCGGACACTAACACCGTAATCAGTGTCTAAAACATAATTTTCTATTGTTCCGGCAGCCAATATTTCTCATGTTTATTATATTCAAACATCATATGATCAATTCTAAATATAAACATGTTCAAGAATTCACAAAATAAAACCATGTTCAATTTTAAACATCACCATACTCCAAATCAAACATCATCATGTTGTTTAATAATACAAAATCAACATGTTAAAATTGTAACAACATCAAACATCATACACCAAATTGGCATGCTCTGATACCACTTGTTGGTTTTAGTGTGTGATGTGTAGAGTTATGTATGATTTAAAATTTATAAATATGCAGCGAAAGTATTATATACATATTATACATAATATTACATACTCAAACACATATACTTATAAATATTCATTCAAGCACAAATATATCTCATATATATTCATATGTATCATATAAATAAATTGTAAGTAAATAACCTACCCGATTTTGAAGGTAGCTTTCTAATTCTTCAAGAAAACCAACCTTCAATTGTTGAGCTTACCTTAGAGTATCTTGTTGTACAATTCTAGTTCACAACTGAAATGGTGGGATTGTGAAGCTAGAATAGCAGCTACAAATTTCCAGCAATTTGTGTTTTAACTCTTAAAACAATTTTATTTCTTATGTATTATTTCTTATAAGAGATGAAAATAATTAAGTTATCTAGACTTTTTTTTTTCTCACAACCCTTTGCTTAGAAATTTTATATGACTTAGCCAAATTCTCTCAACTCTTTGAAAAGCACTTAGCAAATTCTCTCTTCTCTCTCTTTTCTTCACCTCTACCAAATGATCACACCTCTCTATATCAAAATTGAACTCTTTCCTTTGTTTTGTGCAAATGATGGCTCATCAATGTACTCCCACCACTCACACTTGTTGGCCATTTCATTCAATAATATTCATGACCTACCATTTAATAAATATGAGATCATTGATCATTATCAACCAATTTCTCCTCTCCTTCTTTAGATGGCCGACCAACACATTTGTATATGCCAAAAAAATAATGCACCTTTATAATATTATAAGTTACAATTGTCCTACCATTAAAAATTTATAAAATTATTAAATAATTAATGGCAGACATCACTTATAGCATTATATAAGTGCTAGCTACACTTTTCATAAAATAATAAGAATTATACATATATATAAGGTGTATAATATATACATTAATTATTCAAGAACTAATATTTGAATAATAACTTTTACCTTATAAGTATTTACTAGTAAGGTAAATTGGTTAATATATGGTAAAATCATTCATGGAGTAAGATTGTGCCATTTGTCAATTTCTTATTAGTTAAAACTCTTGTCAACTAATGATGTATTTTACATTTTAGCTTTGACAAGTGCATAATATAAGGAACTTGAAACATATTTTCACTTTGCTAGAATTTCTTAGACTAAACCATTCAATCTAATACGCTGCCTTAGTGCACAACTAGTACGCTTCCTATTGTGAGACTTTCTAGGTCCATGCCCAGTTTTTCATGTGGAACTTAACCATACGTCCGTGAACAATGTCCCACACGCACGTTATAGATATTACAAAATAGTGCATTGGACCATACAAGTTGAGGTTATTAAATATTTGTATAATCCCTCCATCATAGATATACTAGAAGAGCGGAGATATAGATCAACACCGTCAAGTCTCTATATGCTCAACCATAAACTTATCTCTAGATTTATATTTCAATAAACAATATCCGCAAACACTTTTACTATATTATTTATCCCTATGATAAAACTATTTTTGTGGGTATTTTTGCTTATAGCCATAAGACTTTCTGAAATACAATCTTGGAGTATCAGGATATATTACTCACTCAAATAAGCTGATGGATCCTATATCTATACACACTAGACTCCACGAGCATTGGACCATACCCAGCGACACCCAACGATCAAACCATGAAAGGTATCTAACATGTGTCGAACCAAAGTATGGTGATCACTCACAAAGTCCACCATGGTACTCAGGTCTAAGGACCGTAAATACTACTCAACTCGAATGACCCTCTATTGACAGCTTTATAGGATGTCTAATGCAGGTCTTTGTGAGTCTGTTCAATATTCAATCCTTACTAAATACTTGTATCACTATACAAGCTTTCACTAAACTTATGGTCTGCCAAGACTAACCATCTGGACCATTCAGATATAGATATACACCGATCTATATATTATAAAGTCTGCACTGACAGACCCGCATCAGTGAAGATAGATCAGAAACATAGAGTTTGAAAACATACTTGTATAACAACATTTTCTAGCACCACTTGCAACTCTTTTGCAACTATGTTATTATTAATATATTCTCAGACCTTTGTCCCATTTCAGACAAGGCTCTAACTCTTTAAATTTCGCTAACGCTTATAACCTGGTAACTCTTATCAGTGCTAACTTTTAGCATTTTGAACATCCATCTAATAAAGAATTCAATGAGAAGTGAAAGCAGTAGCCGAAAGATACCAAAAAGTAGTTAACTTAGCCACAGGAGCAAAAGTCTCAGTGTAGTCAATACCCTTACATTGAGTAAACCCTTTAGCTATGAGGTAAGCTTTATAACGCTCATTTAAACTATTATAGTGTACTTAATTTTGTAAATCCATTTGTAATTGATGTCAATGACCAAAAGGTAATGGGACCATCCTTTAGCTATAATATACTTTAAGGGCTAAGATCTTTTCAGTCATTGTGGTAACCTAATGCGAATTATAGCAAGCCTTTTTATATGTTTGAAACAACACTGATTAAAATCTAGTGTGAATAAGAGAGATTGAAATAGGAGACATACCTTTAAATTGGTTGGCGCATGCTAGACATAACTAAAGAAGAAGAAGGACCTAGAGCGAAGAGCAAGGAATGGTTTACCTTATAATCTTATAGATGGGTTAGGAGCTTTGTAGGGCAAGAAAAACATCATGGTGGATAAGAATCAGGGAGTATCTTAAATTTGGGTAAAACTTGGGTGTCATTATGGCATGGGATTGGTGATGCCACGGCGTGATGTTCTAGATTGGCTCCTAGGTACTGGCAGATTTAGCATTGAAATAGGGAATGGTTGGAGCTGCAGTGTCAGAAATCTAGATATACGCAGCATGGAGTGGGTGGTGCTACAGCACTTAAGTTTTGGAGTGGCTCTTAGATTTCTATTTAAATGTCGCCGCAGCATGGCAAAGTGGGTGTTGTGGTACCTAAATGTTGTATTTGGTCATTTTGTGAGTTTTTAGCATTATTCATGGTGTCAAATGGTAAGGGTAAAGATAGTGTGCCTATGTGGTCATCAATGTTTTAATTGAAGTGGTTAAACATAGGAATATAGATTTATGAAATATTACATAATGAGAGATCAAAATTTGATGGAACTAGATATCATAGACATGGTAGCCTTTTTGTCCAAATGGATAACCAACGAATATGCATTTTTGGACTCGAGTGTCAAATTTATGATTTGGTTTAAGGTTGGTAATGTAACATAAACACCCAAAGGTGCAGAAATAGGAGTATTGTGGAGCTTTATTGTAAATCTAATAATATGGTATTTGGTTAAATAAGACAGGTGTTGGAAGGCGATTGATTAGGTAGCAAGCTATTTATAGGCTCTCCTCTCAAAACTACAAAGGTAAATTAGCTTGAAAATGAAGTGAATTACTCACATTTAAGAAATGTCTATGCTTATGCTTTACAACTCCGTTTTGTTGGGTGTGTATAGGAAAGTATGTTGGAAACATGTACCATTATCTGTAAAGAAGGCTTGTGAAAATATAACTCTTTTCTATTGTTAGAATAGAAAGCTTTAATCCTACAATGGAATTGAGTTCGAACCCATAAAAAAAGACTTTTTTAACAATTGAGTTTTGGATTTAAAACCCATCAAATATATCCAAGTATAACGAGAATAATCATCAACAATGGATAAGAAATAATGAGCTCTCATATAAGAAGTAATGTTATTAGATCTTTAAATATATCACATTGAATTAAATACAAATATGCACTAGTATATATAGAACTAATGGAAAAAAATAAATGAGTTTATTTAGCTAAAGGATAAACATCACAAAATAAAGTATAACCAAAAGAGATATCTGGGTTGGCCTTAAAGAGTGCCTGAAAAGGTGAAATAAAGGGTTGGCCCAATTTTTTATGCTAATATGAGGTTTGCATTGGATGTGGTGTTTGATGGGTGGTATTTGGCTGGCTTCGAGATAGTATAAACCATTAAGCTACTTGGCCAGACCAATTGTCTTTTTTGTATCCATATCCTTCCATCTAAAAACATTAAGGTAAAATATTATACTACAACCCAACACCTGAGTGATTTTATCAATTGATAACAGACTAACTCTAAATTTTGGTATAGAGAGGATATCATTTACAGTGATATTATCTAATAACTTTGTTGACCCAACATACTCAATTTTAGCTTGGTAATGAGAATGCAAAATATCATATTTTTCTCCTTTAATATTTAGTCTTTTATACTTATTTGGTGCCTAAATGTACTTATTATTCTTATATTTTGGTTTAGGATGCAAATAGAGGCGTTAAGTGAAAAATGAAATTAAATGGCCAATTTTGGACAATTTCAATTTGCTTTGTAATCTGGATATAACTCTCTCATCTTAGCTCCAATTGAGATGCTTCAAGATGCTATAGAATGAAAAGAAAACTGTCTACAACTTTTATGTTTTGAGAGATACTGGCTAATCAAATTCAAAATTGGGCTTAAGATTGCTGCACCTGCACTGCTAACGTTCTAAAACGTCCCTAAATCTACAATTCTAATAGGCTATTTATTTTAGGAATTTTCCATGGTGCACAAAAATTCTAGCTAGAAATACCATTATCCTAGTTATATTAGGACTTTATTTTATTTTTAATATCTTCCTTAATTAATCATATTTGGACACTATTATTTTAGGATAGTATTTAGAATATTCTGAGGATATCTTATAGGCTTCTAATACTATAAATAACGTATAAAAGATGAGAGAATAGGCTGACTTTGTACACACCTCTCTTTCTCTTTCTTCTCTAATTTCTCCTTTAAGTTTTCATAATGGCTTTACGTGGCTAAACTTTCATTGGTCGAAGGAAACGGAAGCCTCGAAATTAATAAAACTGTGAGATCTAATTTGTTTTTAATGTTCAATTTATGTTTTAAGTATCTGATGTTCTTCTGTGCCTATTTATTGCAACCTACCACTAAATTAGATATCAAATCTATAATTATTTGATTCCTCTAATTTATTATGCAACTAAGATTTAATGATTTGTTGCTTCAGAAATTATTACATCTTAAGAAGAACGTTCAACTAAATTAATTGCAACTGCTTGTGCTTGTGTTGTTCAGCTTCATCAATCTCTCTAATTCTTAAGGCTATTACTAAATTAAACCCTTAGCACTTGTCTTAGATCTTTCAATAGTTAGGGTTAATTAGATCGTCTATGTTTTAATTAACTACAACTAAGGAGAGATAGAAAAATAGTTTTAACGGTGAATATTTAAAGTGTAAACTAATACATACTTGCATCGATGATCAGTTATAAAATTTTGATGGTGGATGTTGACTTAGACCAAGGTTTGTTCTTTTGATTGATTTTAATATTTCAATTTGAATTGTTCCTTAGTCTTTTTTTTCTTAGAATTGTTTTTCGTTATACTCAAACCCCCCAATCCTTGTTCAATAGCATAAAATTAGACTAGATACTCTCCATGGGAATGATCCTTACTTTCACTACTACATGTATTTTTAGGAGTATATGATTTGTTTTTAATTGCCTATGATAGCACATTACTTGGCCTCCATTTGGTAACTAAACAAACTTGTAAGAGGAAGTTGTCTTATGAAATATTGGTTGAATATTAGAAACATGATCGGTAGCCCTACTATCAATAATCTATTCAGTATGTGATAAAGATTTAATCTTATAATAGAAATGTGATTGAATATCTGTAATGTTCACAAAAGGTAAAGTGTTACCATTATCCTTCTGAAGTAGAGCTTTGAGTTGATTGTACTCTTCAAGAGTGAAATTGGTGTTAGTAAAACTTGGTCTTTCAGATTCTTCTTCAACCATCAAGTTATTAACATTAGACTTCTTTCCTCTTGGCTTCACTTTCTTACCATGTAGCTTATTTCTAAGCAGAAAACCATGGAGAAAGTAGCAATAATCAATAGTGTGATTGTCTTTTCCATAATGAGTATAACTCTTTTTATTAAATGTTCGCTCCTTGGTTTCTGAAGCATTTGAAACTTGCATTGTAACATGACTAACTCTCTCTCTCTCTCTTTGAATGTCCACTTCTATTTGTCTTTCTTGTTATAGTATTAAGGCATGAACCTTATGTGTGTTTAGGAAAGAACTCATCATGAGAATAGAACCTCTCGTACTAGTATAAGATTCATTTAGTCCCATCAATAACTGCATAACCCTTTCTTTTTCTTCTCGTTCAGCAAGACCTTTTAGACCACATAAGTACAAGAAATTAAATCATGATAAGAAGCCATCTCATCCCAAAGTAACTTCATCTAGTGTAATAGAGTGAAACGGATTGAGACCCCTGTTATTGTTCAACAATTTCTTGTCGAATTTGGTAGATTTATGAGTTATTCTCTTGAGAGAACCTATCTTTCAAGTCGTCTTAGACTTCGTTCGCAAATTCTGTATAAATAACACTTTCTGCAATATTATAATGTTTGAATTTAAAATCTAGGATAATACTATATTATTACACCATTGCTATGTAGAAAACTTAGGATTGGATTAAGGTGATGCTTGTATCATCCCATTGATGAATCCAATTTTTTTCTTGGCACTTAGAGTTATACGCGTCACGTTGCTCTATTGTCCATAATTTTCTCCTTCAAGCGTTTTGGTGATCGAAACGACACCTAGATGATTTGAGTGATGTGTGGTAAAGGCATCTATATCATCAACAACTTTCTCTGCTATTATCTTAGTAAATTCCTCATTCTTCTTTCCCAAATCAGCGGAAGTCATGTAAGAAATCTAAGGCTTTAATACTATGAAAATTTGAAAGAAGAAAAAGAAACTTTTGGGTAAGAATTAAGTATTACTGTATTAAAATACAAAGAGTAAGCATTATATTTATAGGGCTATTCTTATATTGAAAAAGGAAGGAAGAGCTAATTAGGTAATTACCTATAAAAGAAAAATACACATAAAAGGTAATTGAGACTATATTGACCAAAAAATCAATTAAGAAGAAAATTATTTAATTTGTTTCCTTAAAGAAGATAGAGACAGCTTATGTGATCGTGATGGGTTTATAGGGTTGCTTATTCCAGTCACAAAAGATGAAAATCAGGCATGTTGTCTTTTGGACTGCATCAACAGCATCACTGACGTTAACACTAATAAAGCAAAGCTAATTAATGATGAAAGCATTAACCATAATGGAAAGATTTTTCTACATGTTATGAATAATCAAAGCAAGAACTAAGGAAAACTTAGATAGTATGAAGCCTCTAAAAATTATTATAAGAATTATGAAAGTATTAGAAGTGAATGAATTACAAATGGGGCTGTACACATATTTTTAGGCAAAAATAGGGGGTAGAATTCACTATTTTACCCCTTACTACCCCACCCCACCCCCTCGAGGGGCCTTAATGTGGCCACCTTACCACACTCCTCTTTGAATTCTGCCACTTTAGTTGTATTTTACATTTACTTAAAAAAAACCAATAGGACAAAAATTAAGTAAAAGTAAATACAATTCTATAATGTGTAATAGTAGTGAATGTGCCTCATTAAAAACCTTACAAGTAAAACCCAGTGGGATAAAACCTGGTCGAAGAAAAAAAAATACAATGCACATTTGTAACTAATGTGATTCTTCTTCTGAAAGAATATGCTCCTCCTGATTAAATGCTCCCCCTCAAAGTAGCAATTGGAGCATAATTGAAGCAGCTATAAAGAGAAATTTAAGGCGTTCTTCGGTATTAAAAGTTTCTTAAGCAGCACAATCAAGAGAAATTCGACGTCTATATCGGTTTGGTATTAATTATATCATCATTTTTTATTTTTTTTGCTGCTATTCTCTTGTAGCCATGAACTAAATTTTTTTTTTAGGGTTAATACTTGAACTTAATATTTGTACTTAATTGCCATATGTTTCTGATATTTAATAAACTTAGTTCTTTGTTATTCAAATTACTTGTTCTTAATGCTTCAATATGTAGTGAATGATTTAGTAATATTTTGATAAACTCAGAAGAGAAATCATTATATTTAGACCTAGGTAATTTAATGCATGATTGTAAAGTAACATTCAATGTTGCATATGCAAGTTTCAAATTATGATAGAAATATACCTAATTGGCATGTATGATTAATAAGGCTTAATCTTAATGAATCTTAATTTATTACAAGTACCATAGGAATATAGGTATTTGGTAAATTAAGGTATACTTGCATGACCTTCAGAAAGGCTTGTAAATTCATTAGTATCTTGATCAATAACAAGAATTAAGATAGTTAAATATTAAAGAACTAATCATTACAAAGCATAATGAGGGATAGTATTAACCCAAGGTTTTCTATAACACTACCATCACCCGCCTCTTATCAAGACACGAGATCAAGGGATGCTATGATAGCATCGAACACAAACAATAATAAACAATGAAATTTTTAATACTAACCACTTTCACCATATAACATAATAAATCAAAATTTATCAATTAATCAATTTATTAAACCAAAACATTATTCAATTCTTATTTCAATTAATCAAAAAAATATATACATATATCATATCTATAATTAATTAATCTATTTATTAAATATTTTAATAAATTACAATTAATCCTAGTAAGCGCCCAAAATAAACACTGACACGATATCATAGATTGGCAAATGGGCTAACAGATATCAGATAATGATCCGGCATCGATCACTCAATGACTACCCATCGTATTTAGAACAGATAACAGATCAGATACACAGAGCGGTGTCATCAGACAAGCAAACGACGCAATACTGCTATAATACTCTATTGGCATGCCAACGACCAATCCTCCCCTACCAATAGTCAGGTTTACTTAAGGCGTCTCTATAATATTATTAATACATTATATTCCTTTAAATTCATTCTATCACAAATTTATTATTATTATTGTTCAAACTAAATTATTATACAAATTCACATTTACTCAAATTTTCTGATTATTCATATTTAGACACAAAAAAATTTTCATTAAGTTCCAGATTTTCAATTAGGCCCAAATTTTCTACTATTTACCTTTATGCTCAAATTTTTCTAAAATTTTACACATGAGTCTATATGTTTTAAAAAATTTTATATAGGCCCAGAATATTCAAAAATACCCAAATAAGTTTCAGATTTTTAGATTTAATAATTCAGCCCAAAATTTTCCAATTTTTCACTTATAGGCCCAAATGTTTCAAAATTTTGTAATTAGGCCCCAATTTCTTCAATAAGTCATATATAAGTTTTAATTCTATAATAATTCACATAAAAACCTAAATTTTTTAGATATTTATAAATTAGTCTAGATGTTTTCCAGAATTTTTCATATAAGTCCTATTTTTCTCAAAATTTATATTTATGCCCAATTTTATCTTTTCTTTTCAATTTTAACCACCAATTAATATCCAATGCTCAAAACATATTTAATATATTTAGAAATAATATAATTATCAATTCAATGCCATAATTCAACATACTCATCCATCAAATTATTAAAACACATAAATACACCCTAAATTTTCTAAAGTAAAAATTTAAGTTTCAAACTAAAGGGTACAGTAACCTTATATGCTTAATTCCTCCACTTGTAACTCACTTCTTCTCCTTATCCTTCCCTTGGCTATCCTTGGCTAAGCTTTCACCTTAATTTTTTAAAATACACAAATAATGAATAAAATTCTAATTTACCAAATTAAATGCACAAATCCCTAATTCTTCATGGATATTTCATCTATTAACCCTTAAAACTCCAAATCCATATTCAATAGAATATTTAGCATCAACTCACCTTGAATAACACCTTCTAACTTAAAATTGATCCTTGAAACTTGATGAAGATGGGTTTAATTAAGGGTTTGGGGGCTTAATTTGCTATAGGAAGTATGTAGAATTGTTGAATTTAAAGGGGGATAAAAGAAAATTTGAGAAAAAATGCAAAGGGGGGAAACAGCACTATGCTTGCAAAAATGGGTCTTTTTTCACATTATTCCCCTTTATAAACTCATCACTTTTCTTGTCAAATTTTCCCTCAACTAAATCTAAAACTACAAAAATGCCATTGATTAGAAATGGTGGCATTTGATTGGTCTAAAAATTTCAAGAACTATTTATAACTAAACTAAATAAAAAATCTAGTTCAAATCTAACTAATTCTAGTAAATTCCATTTCAATTGTTGGCAAAATCTCATTGGTCCAAGTGTTAAAAGTCGTAATAACATAGATTTTAATTCCATGCAAAATACTTATACCATACTAACACTTTTTCAACCAATCAAATTCTTCCACTTCTTTGACTAATAAATTTAATCAAAATAAATAAAATTTTGGGGTATTATATTTTCTCTATATTGCTATCATCCAAATCTCTTTACATTGTGTCATTGCTTTTATATTTTTAAATTCATGCTTAAATTTTTAATTTTTTGAATAATTACTGGAAAGATATAATTTTAGTACTTGGTAAAAAGAAGACATTATCCATGTGGGTTCGACATCTAACTCTTTTTGTCCTTTTATTACTTGCATACGATAATGTATACTTGCACTTAATCATAAGATATAGAATTATCGCATCACTGCCGCATACCAACTTTGTGAACTAATTTCTCAAAAGTTGACATAAGCAAAGATTTGGTGAATAGATCTACAAAATTGTTAGCGGAGCGTATTTGTTTAACATCAATCATCTTACTTTGCTACAACTCATGAGTGTAAAAGAATTTTAAAAAAATATATTTGGTTTATCTCTTTTGATGTATCCGCCTCTAACTTGAGCAATACGGTCAGCATTGTCTTCATATATTATGATTGGAATAGTTGTTGTAGAAGGTAGGCTACATGTACTCTTTATGTGATGAATGATAAATCGCAGCTATATGTACTCCCTACTTGCTCCATGTAGTGCTAAAATCTCAAAGTAATTTGAGGATTGGCAACAAAAGTTTACTTTGTGAATTGCCAAGAGATTGTTGTATTATTGTAAGTAAAAACATATCCCATTTGTGAGCGAACTTTACGGGGATCAGATAAGTACCCAGCATCTACATAATCAACTAGACCTGAATTTTTTATTCATTAAAATAAAATAGTCCCAAATCTATCATTCCATGAAGATAACAAAATATATATTTGACATCATTCCAATGATGTTGAGTTTGTGCAAAACTGAATCTCGCCAATAAGTTTATTGGAAAAGCTATGTATGATTTGGTGCATTGGGCTAGATATAATAATGCACCAATTACATTATAATATGGTACTTCTGTACCAAGTATTATCTCATCTTTCTTGGGATGAAATGGATCTTTTTTGGATCAAGAGACTAAACAACCATATGGGTGCTTAAAGTATAAGCTTTATCCATACTGAATCTTTTTAGAATCTTTTCAATATAAGTAGATTGATGGATAAAAATTCTATTTGATTTATGCTCGATTTGCAAGCTGAGAAAATATTTAGTCTTCCCCTAGTCTTTCAATTTGAATTCTCTTTTTAAGTATTCTGCGGTATTCAGAAGCTCTTTAGAAATTCAATCAAATTCATGTCATCCATATATATAGCCATAATGGCAAACCTAGATTTTATCTTTTTTATAAATACACATGAACATATTAGATCATTAATATATCCTTCTTTTATCAAATATTGGCTTAGGCGGTTATACCATACGTCCAAATTGTTTCAATCCATATAAAGATCTTTGTAGCTTGATTGAATAATGCGATTACATGTTTCAGGCATGTTGAATCCTTCAGGGATTTTTATGTAAATATCTATGTCTTGTAACCTATACAGGTAAACTGTCACTACATCCATAAGATGTATATCAAACATTTTTTGGACTGCCAAGCTTATCAAAAATAAAATATAATTATGTCCATCATGAGGGAATAAGTTTCATCAAAATCAATACTAGGTCTCTACGAGAAACCTTGAGCAATGAGTCTTTCTTTGTATCTGATGACCTCGTTGTTTTCATTACATTTTCATACAAAAACTTATTTATATCCTATGAGTTCGACATCTTTAGGTGTCAAGACTACAGGTCCAAATACTTTACGCTTGGCTAAAGAAGTCAATTCTGCTTGAATTACTTCTTTTCATTGAAGATAATCATGCCTTTCTTTGCATTCATCAATAGTTTATAACTCAAAATCATCATTCATAATTTTAGTAGCTATTACAAATAAAAATACATCGTCGACAATTATTTCACCATTTCACATTTTCTCTTGTGTACCTCTTTTGGGGGCTAATGTCTCTTTTGAGACTATTGTCTCTTCAAGGACATAAGTCTTTTAGGGATTTATGTCTCTTCGGGGATTATTAAATCATTTAAAATTAATGATTTAAAGAATGTTAGTTTTTTACAGGATCCTGATTTTTCACTTTCTTCTTCTGCAGAACAATATATTTTGAATGAAGTGGTCTACCATGCTTCTAGCATGCAACAAAAGATTTATTTGCTACTCTTTGTTTAGATTGTTCTGCAAGAACAATCACTCAGGCTAATGTATTGGCAATTGGTATGTATGATTTGGCTACTTTTGATGTATTTATAAATGCGTCAGGTAATTCATTTGCAATTCTTTAAAGATGAACAATCATTCACACCTCATTTTCACATTGATTTGTGCAATGATCCAAATGAAACATAGTGATCATTTTCTAAGAAATTTTATGCCTGACTTCAGGAGGCAATTTTCTTTCCCCTAATGATGAGAATACTCTCTCATCAAAATGGCAATCCACAAATCGTACCGTAAATAGATCACCCATCAGGGTTCAACATATCTTATAATTGATGGTGAGTTAAAACTAACATAAATTTTCAAGCGATGTTGAGGTCCCATCTTAATGCGTTGTGCAAGTGTTATGGGTATATACATAGCACAACCAAAAATATACAAATGGGATACTTCAAATTAATGACCAAGTATAAGTTATAATAGAGAATATTAATGATATGCAGTGGGTCTAAAATGAATTAATGTTGTAGCATACAAACTAGCGTGACCCTATTAGAAATTAGTAATTGTGTGTGCATCAATAAAGTACGGGCAATTACCTAGCGTCGTTTAATTAAGGATTCTACTAATCCATTTTATGTGTGAACATGTAGAACAGGATATTCTATATCTATTCCTACTGATGTACAATAAACATCAAATATTTTAGATGTAAACTCACCAGCATTATCTAAACATATGGTTTTAGTAGGGTATTCTAAAAATTATGCCCTCAATTTAATGATTTGTGCTAGTAATTTAGTGAATGCAATATTTCGTGTAGATAGTAAACAAACATATGACCACCGTACAAATACATCAATTAAAATCATAAAATAGTGAAAGGTATACTTGGTGGATGAATTGGTCCTTATATATCTCTTTAGATTCTTTGTAAAAATGATAGAGATTCTAGACCAATTTTAGAAGGAGACGGTCTAATTACAAGTTTGCCTTGTAAGTAAGTACAAATATTCTCATTAGGCAATAGAATCTTCAGGTTCTTTAATAGTGCCTGTGAGAATTTTTAATAATTCTATGCATCATTGTAGATCCTGGATTACCAATTTGATCATGCCATAGTATAAATATTTTTAGATCACTATATTTCTGGTTCATAACTGTGTATCTCTCAATTGAATTTATAATTATATAATACAAATCAGATGATAAGGCATGAACCTTTTCAAGTATGCATTTTTTGTTTGAGATATTAGAAGTAATGCAGGGATATTCTACATCATTTTCACTTAAAGTCTTAATGTGATATCTATTTCGGTAGATATCTTTAAAACTAAGTATATTTCTTCTGAATCTGACAATATTATTGCTCTTTTAGAGCTCTCAAACAGATTTACAAGACCTGATATTTCCTTTAATCATTGTTAATTTTGAGAAGTATTTCTTATACTAAAAGATAGTATGTGTAGTTGCACTATCAGCCAAACAGGCATTCCCAATTTTCTTTTTCAAATGGACAATTCAACCTTAAAAGTCATTCCTTAAATTAAATAAAAGTTCATATTATATATCAGGATAATACATTACAAAAGGTTACATATCTTTTTAATTTATACAAAAAGTTACATTTTTTCATCAGTATTATAAAAAGTCACATTTCATGCATACAAAACAAAATTTAACAAAAATATAATATAGAGATATTTAAAACTTAATGATTAGTGTTCCCTCTTTATCTCCAAAGAAATTAGAAACATCTAGATAAGTAAGATCTGTAGGATCTGTGTTATCAACAAGATTTGTCTCTACATTTTTTTTTCTTGCCTTGATAGATGCCTTATAAAGTTTAACTAGATGCTTTGGGGTACGACATGTTTGTGACCAGTGTTCTTTTGTACCACATCTATAATAAGTATTTTCATGATACTTAAGCCGTTTTTTCTCTACACCATTATCCTTGCTTGGTATTTCTACCTTATTTTATTGTTCCTTCGTTCTTGGCACTTACGCCCACCATAAGGGTGATAATTTTGCCCTCTTCCACGACCACGACTAATTCTATTATGAGTATTTGCATTCACTTCTGAGAATGGCAGAGAACCTATTAAACTTGATTCGTAATTTTTCAATAAGAGCTCATTATTTTGTTCAGTAAATAGAAGACATGAGATTAATTCTGAGTATTTTTTGAATCGTCTTTCACGATATTGTTGCTGTAGAACAACATTAGAGGCATAAAAAGTAAAGAACATTTTCTCTAATATATCATATTTGGTAACTTTCTCACCACACATTTTCATCTGTTAGGTGATTATGAATAAAGCAGAATTATATTCAGCAACAATTCTAAAGTCTTGCAATTATAAATTCATCCCTCATGTTTATTTTTAGAAGAAACACATCTTTCTGATGATCATATCTTTTTTCTAAATTTTTTTAGAGGATTTGCAGGTCCTCTATTGTCAAATATTAAGCTTTTAGGCTCTCATGTAGGTAATGACAGAGAAAAATCATAACTCTCAACTTGTCCTGCATGGACATATTTTTTTTTTTCATTCGTCTTTTCCAAACCATTAGTTTAGAGGTGCATCTTGGCATCTAGTACTCATAACATATATTTTTTTCTAGATACATCAAGTGCAAGGATTTATAAATTTGTAAGAGATATTTTTAGGAACTTTGAATATAAAGAACAGAAATAAAACTAGTATGATGAAACATAAATATTATTCAACAAATATATAACATAAAACATAAATATAAAACGAATTTTAGGAGGCACTGCCTTCCATATACATAAAATAATCATAATTAGGAGGCAGGACCTTCTATATATCAGTAGTATTAAGGAGGTATAGCCTTCTATTTATTAATAACAATAAGGAGGCATGGCCTTCTATAGATTGATAATAATGAGAAGACATAACCTTCTATAAAATGATAATAATGAGGAGGTATAACCTTCCATAAAATGATAATAATGAAGAGGCATGGCCTACCATAAAATGATAATAATGAGGAGGCATAGCCTTTCATAAGATAATAATAATAATGAAGAGTCATAACCTTTCATATAACAATAAGGAGACGTAGCCTTCCATATAAATAAGTAATAAATTAAAAAATTATGATATAGAACTTCAGGTTCTAAATTAATGATATTAATTATTATAACTATAGTTTCCAACTTATTGATTTTGTAATGCAAGCTTCAAGTTGCATATAAAATATTCAAATTTAAAAAGAATAGACATAATATAAATACAATATAACTTATGCATAATATTATCTTTATTTTAAGATGTGGAAGATCCAAATAAATGGCAACCACAGCACATACTTATAAAGATTATATTATACAATAATATAAACACGATACAAATAGTAATTGAATATAAATGAAACATATAGAATTGAAGGAATAAAAAATAAAGTAAATCAAGAACTTAATATAAAAATTAAAAGTTGAACTTATTTAAAAATCGTACTAACAACATATTATGAATAATAAAAGCAAGAATTAAAGAAAACTTAAATAGTATAAAGTACTATAAGAATTATGAAAAGTATTAGAAGTAAATAAATCACAAATGAAACTGTATATATATTTATATATTAAAAGGGAAGGTGAAATTTACCATTTTACCCCACCGCCTTAATGTTGCCGCCTTACAATGCGTTACTAAAATTTAGATACTTTTTTGGGCAGATTTTTTATTTCAAAATAATGGACCGTTTTGCATGCGTTCTCACTGAGAAACTTGTAAAATGGTCATCATAGGGCTTCAAAGTTACGCCACATTGCTTCTTTATTATTTCTGATGCACCAGCAGCATCACTGGCGTTAACATTGAATGCTGATTGATGATGAAAGCATTAACCATAATGGTAAGATTTTCCGTCACTAATTTTTAGATACTTTTTTGGGATGATTTTTTATTTAACAAAAATGGACGGTTTTGCTTGCGTTCTCACTGAAAAGCTTGTAAAATGGTCATCATAGGGCCACATTTCTTCTTTATTATTTCTGAATATCATTGTCCTCGTTTTGTATGCATTACTTTTTAAGTGCTCCAATCAACCAACAGATGAACACTTGACACTAAATATGCTTCCAATGGACAGTGCAAACTATTTTTTAGGCGCTCATCGAATGCTTAATCTCCCTGAATCTACTTTAATTTTGCCCGAATGTTGAGTTGGGGCCGCAGCAATCGGTTCTTAATCACCCTTCAATTGGTCGCACTGGGGTTCCTTTATTGTGTTGACCATACTTTTTTTTTTTTTATCAGTTGCCGAATGAGAGCTACGTTTGTGATGTTTGGAAGGTGGGATTGAGGTTCAACAAAAATGACAATGTGATCATCATCACAAAAAAAGAAATGAAGAGAAGGTGGATCATGTGCTTGGCGATGAACACTTCAAAGCAAGGGCTTTGGAACTCGGAGAGAAAATCCTGGATAATGCTAGAGAAGGTGGTTCTTCTAACAAGGGAATCCAGAATTTCATTGAATGGATCATGGCAGACACTGCCAAATGGAACATTAATTAGAAAAGTTAAATTGATGATTAGAACAAATTAATAGTTATTTACATGTTCTTTATTCTAGTATTAGTTTTTATTTTAGTTTGGTGAAATCAAAGAGACCAAAACTAACTGACTTACTTCTTAGAGACAACTCAATCAAGTTTGATTTAGTTGTCTCTAAGAAGTAAGTCAGTTAGTTTTGGTCTCTTACAGTAGAAGTCAGAAATCAACGGACGGAGTCCTTCTCGAACCCACACTAGAAAAAAAAAATTTATCTATTTGTGTTTGTTGGTAGGATAAAGTTGGGTGGGGTGTATGGCGACATAAAAAAATGGTTTAGAATTCCTTGAATAATTTTCTTGTTTAAATGTGTGTTGCTGAAATGGAGTAGACTTTACTTAACCTTTTGTAACTATAAATAGAAACTTTGTTGAAATTGTTGTTTCTTCCTTGCAGTTTTATATAAATATATGTACACCTGAGCCATGGCAAATGCCTTCTATTTGTTTCATTTTCTACAGAAAATTTTATTAAACCAGCATCGGCACCTCCAAAAAGAAAAAAAAAATTACAGCATCAAAATTTCGAGTGAGTCGTTAGCCCCGGCCCTTTGCACCATAACCAGAGAGTGCCAAGTGCTAGCAAAGGTGTAATATTTAGATTATGCTATAAAAGAAAAATGAAACACAAGAGAACAAGGAAGTAGAAACTATCAGTCGTAAATTTGGTTCTTTCTAGTAAATACAATATTGCTAAGTCCAGTAAGATAGAACAAAATGCTTGTGAAAGTTTTATGGTACAAAAGTAATTCAGACAAAAATAGTTTTGACCATGTAGAAACATGAAGTTTCTAAGGTTCGAAAGTAATTAGATAAAAGTGAAAGTGCTCAGGGAGAAAGACGGAATGACTTGAGTGAAATTATTTCACAATATTTGAAACTAACTGGAACAATAATTGTAATGTCTAGAAACATCAACGTTTTGGTAACTGAATTTCTAAAAATCAGTTAAGGAACCAGATTCCCGCGGTTTAGCTCTCTCTCTCACTGATCTCACTTCTATATCAAATTAGAGCCCTTTATCACATCAAGATCGGTTTTTCTATAAAAGAGGCTTACCTAGCTCGTTGGCAAAAGGTACTAAGTTCTAAGATAATTCCTTTTTTTTTTGTTTTGGTGAAGTTCTCGTTCTTGTATTGTAGTGAAAGAAAGTCCTAATTTCTGTATTCTTGAATTTTAGGAGTGTGATCTTTTTATACATCATTGATGATTTAGTGAAATTTTTGAATTGTGACATTGCTCGAAAGTAGATGTAGGTTCATGAAAAAACCGAACCACTATAATTATTGTGCATTGGGTGTGGTATGCATAATCTTTGGATTCTTTAATTTTTTTTTTAGTTCTTCATTTCTTTACCTAGGTTGTTTGTTTGATTTCATTGGTTATCAATCTTGATTGATTGCTTGAGAATCTGTGTTGGTAGCTTTCTAACAATGCCTAATATATATAGACAGAAAAGGAAAAAGGATTGCCAATTCTCAGTACTCAGATGGACTGCACTTGTGAGCTCTTGAATGGAAAATGGTGCTTGCATAACTTCATTGAGCTTGCATCGTGGTGGAAAAGAGGAACTTTGTGGATCGTAGATGACCATATAAACCAAAACTTAATTGGCTTCATTTGATGATTTAAGAATTTTTTTTTCCATTTCAGGGCATCCAATTTTCTGCCTAGGACAAACAAGGTGAACTCCTAGACGCAGTGGATCTTGATTGAGAATGACATTAGATTTAAAACAAACATGAAAAACACCAGAGAGCGATGAAACTGATGTAATCCTACTAAGCATTGTAAAGACAAGTGTGTAACTTAACCATAACAATCAAGTTACTAACAAAAGAACAAAGAAAAGAAACAACCTGAAAAAGGTAAATACAAATTGGTAGAATCCCCACTAGAGTTTTATAGAAGCATCAATGCATAAGAAGACAACAAACCAAGCATTGGCTTCTCAGCCCATTCCTCCCGAACTCCTATAAAAGTATCTTGAAGTTGAATTCAGAATGTGCAATTAGATTGAATATATAGCTGAATCTGTAAGGAAGAAAACCATAAACAAAAATGCGCAGACCACATGTGCTGGCTTTACCTTTTCCAGCACAAGGCCATGTAATTCCATTACTAGAGCTTTCACAATGCTTAGTTAAGCATGGCTTCAGAGTCACATTTGTGAACACAGATTATAATCACAAGCGGGTTGTGAATGCATTGCGCCGAAAGAATGACATTGGGGATCAAATCAAGCTGGTATCAATCCCGGATGGAATGGAACCCTGGGAGGATAGAAATGAACTAGGGAAGTTCACTGAAGCAATTCTTCAAGTCATGCCCGTGAAGCTGGAAGAGCTCATAGAAAATATTAACAGGCTAGAAGATGAGAAGATCACTTGTGTTATTGCTGATGGGAGTATGGGGTGGGCTATGGAAGTGGCAGAGAAGATGAAAATTCGGCGTGCTGCCTTTTGGCCTGCAGCAGCAGGACTACTGGCCTTGTCATTTAGCATCCCAAAGTTTCTTAATAATGGAATCATTGACAATAATGGTAAGATCCTCTTTCTTTATTTTCTCTAGCAGTTTGATCCAAGAATAGTTACTTATCAAGTGATTAAAGATTATTAGATATGCATGACTAATCAGGAGACAGGGGTAACCCATTTAGTTCTCTATTTCTGTCATCACTTCTTTTTTTTCCCTTTTAATTCATTTCAGGAACTGCAATAAAAAAGCAGATGATTCGTTTGGCTCCGGCCATGCCTGAAATCAACAGTACAAAATTTGTGTGGGCGTCCATTGGGGACTTCACTACACAGAAAATCATATTTGATTTTAGTGTTAGAAACAATGAATCTATGAAAAAAGCAGAATGCCTGATTTGTAACTCAACATATGACCTTGAGCCTGGAGCATTCACCTTGGTTCCGGAACTTCTTCCAATAGGGCCACTTTTGGCAAGCAACCGGCTGGGAAATTCAGCAGGATATTTCTGGCCAGAAGACTCAAAGTGTCTAAAGTGGCTAGACCACCAGCAACCAAACTCAGTCATTTATGTTGCATTTGGCAGCTTCACAGTTTTCGAAAAAATCCAATTCCTGGAGCTAGCACTAGGACTTGAACTCTGCAACAGGCCATTCCTATGGGTCGTTAGGCCAGATATTACCAACGATTCAAATGATGCATATACAAAAGGATTTCAAGACAGAGTAGCCACTCGCGGGCAGTTGGTAGGTTGGGCGCCGCAGCAAAAAGTTCTTAGTCACCCCTCCATTGCCTGTTTCTTGAGCCATTGTGGTTGGAACTCGACAATGGAGGGTGTAAGCAACGGGATCCCTCTTCTGTGCTGGCCTTATTTTGCTGACCAATTCCTGAACGAGAACTACATTTGCGATACTTGGAAGGTGGGATTGAAGTTCAATAAAAACGAAAATGGAATCATCACAAAGGAAGAAATTAAGAACAAGGTGAATCGATTGCTTGGTGATGAAAATTTCAAAGCAAGGGCTTTGGAACTCAAAGAAACTGCCATGAATAGTGTCAGAGAAGGTCAGTCTCACAAGACTTTCAAGAATTTCATCAAGTGGATCAAGGCATAGACTTATTGACAACTTCTGAAGACAACTTTGCATATCTTGGCCAAGACAATTAAACTCTTTTAAAGTGTGTTTCATTGATTGCAACCATCAATTTCACCGCATCGTTACACAAATGTAACTCTTCATTTGAGGTTATACATACGAGTGCTTCTGATCAAATGTATTCTGAGCATAGAGATAAGGTTTAACATTAATAATACAACACTTGCGGAATCTTATGAAAATTATCCGATCATGTAATATGAATGTTGAATTATCTTAATACACAAGATCACAGAAAAGAGCAACTATAACAGTTTGCATAAATATATTTTGATTAGTTTTTGCAAGAAAAACAATCAGAATATCATTACAGGATATCATAATTGTTGAAATTTTTAACGTACACTCTAAAAAATTTTCTAAATGCTTTGCAAAAGGCTTTCAATTACAAGTAAACAAAAACAAAATAAAAGATCACACAATTAAAAGATAAACAATCATATGCACCAAAAATAATCACAAGCAATATTCTAGAATGATTCCGAAATAATTCTGGAATAATTCTTTTATACCCTCCTACTTTATATACATGTTATTAATGTAAAATATTATTTCCTTATGTATGTTACTTTTTTATTATGTAATAAGGTTACAACCTATATAAATACTCCATTGTACAGCTTTACAATATACAGTGAAATATATTATATTTACATTTCTCACATGGTATCAAAGCTTTAGTTTTTCCACTATCATTTTGTTTAGCTAGAGATTTGCCGAAAAAATTTTTCAAAACCCGATGGAATCTACCGGAGTTTTTCAAAAAGTCGCCGAAAAATTCTGAAATCTTATCATCTTAGCCACCGCCCATCTCCAATTACTCAGATCCTCCGGCCGTTTCAATGCCGTCGACGACGCGCCGATTCGAGGTTTGAAACCACCGGACGCACTGCCAGAATGCCACTGTCGCCGACCACTGTCACTTCAGATCCCGGCCGTTCTACAGCGACGTGACCAACACCGCCCACACCAAACGAATCCCCCATCACCGGCCGTTCAGTGCCGCCGACGACGCACCAATCCGAGGTCAGAAACTGCTGGACACGCCACCGAAACTTCACTGCCACCGATTACTTTCACTTCAGATCCCGACCGTTATACAACGACGTGACCAACACCGCTCAGACCAAAATAATCCTCAGTCACCGGCCGTTCAAACGCAGCCGAGTTTACCTCAATCGGAGGTCGGAGCAACTTGGACGCGCCATCTGAAGTTCACTGGTTTCTGTTAAGGGCTTGTTTGTAAACTTTTCAGTATTTTTAGGTCAGATCGTGATTTTCTTTTCTTTTGGGCCTTTTTTTGCAATTTCTAAAAGTTTTGGGACATTTTTAAAATTATAGTATTTTTCAAGGGTTATTTTGTAATTTTTGAACAAATTAAGGACTATTTTTTAATTATTATATTTTGAGGGGTTAATTTATAATTATTAAAAATTTAGGGGTTTACTTGTAATTAATACAAGTTTATGGACTAGATTATTATTAAAAAAAAGGTTCTTTTTTTTTTTAAATTTATGGATAAGTGTAGTACTTCTACTGGTTCTACTCTACTTAAGCCATGTCACATATCTAGAACATCTCAAGGTGCGGCTTTTACAGGAGCTACTGTTACTACTGCACAGGATAGTGTGAATTGTTCCCTTAATAACCTTGAATCTTTACTCCGTCTACTCTTTTTTAATTCTTGTAAACCCTTAATTTCTGCTTCTTCCAATATTTCAGGTAATTTTTCTTGGTATTTTGACTCTGCATATTGTAATCACATGACTTCTGATTCTACAATTTTCTCCTCTAAAACTCTTAATTCCTATTTACCATCTATTCAAACTATTAATGGTTCTCTCATGAAAGTTAACTATGTTGGTCACGTGTCTTGCCTTAATCTTTCTGTATCTGACACCTTTTTTATTCTTAACCTTACCTTAAATCTTTTGTCTGTTGATCAATTATGCGAACTTGGTCTTAATGTCTTGTTTACTAGTTCTAGTTATTGTGTGCAGGATCCAAAGACCGATCGGATGCTTGGGACAGGCCGTAAAGTTAGACGTCTGTATGAACTTATCTCTTTAGATTTATCCTTTCTATATCCTTCGTCTGCAGCATCTACCTCTTCGGTACCTTCGTTACATCTTTGGCATTCTCGTTTAGGTCATGCGTCAATCAATCGCATCTGATCTCTAGTATCCAGTGGTCACTTAGGTATTGTTTCTGATAATAAAGATGATTGCCTTACATATCCTTTAGCTAAACAACCAGTCTTACCTTTTGATAATAGTACTACTGTCTCTCATGCTCCATTTGATCTTGTACATTCTGATATATGGGGTCCTTCTCCAAATCCTACAATAGGAGGATCCAAATATTTTGTGATCTTCGTTGATGACTATTCTCGGTATACTTGGTTGTTCCTTATGAAACAACGATCCGAATTTACTAAAATTTACCGAGATTTTGCTAGATGGTTAAAACTCAATTCTCATGTCCTATTAAGGTTTTCCGCACTGATAATGCTATGGAGTATAGAGACTCTGATTTTTTAAATCTTTTACAGGAACACGGTACTATATGTCAAAGGTCTTATCCTGGTACATCTCAGCAAAATGGGAGAGTTGAACGTAAACACATACATATTTTAGATACTACTCGTGCTCTTCTTATCTCTTTCTTTTGTCCTGAGCGTTTTTGTGGAGAAGTTGCTTTAACCGCTGTCTTTACCATTAATCGTATTCTTTCTCCTGTTATAGAGAACAAGTCACCTTATGAGCGTCTTTATAGAACTCCACCTAATTACAAACTCCTCAAAGTATTTGGTTGTGTTTGTTTTGTTCTACTTCAAAAATATGAGCATACTAAACTCGAGCCACGTACTCGATTATGTTGCTTCTTGGTATACGGGATAGAACATAAAGGTTATAGGTGTTGGGATCTTATATCTAACCATCTTCGTGTTTCTCATCATGTAGTCTTTCTCAAGCATACGATGTTTTCCTCTGTATCTAATTTTAAATCTGTGTCTCCTCTTATGTCACAATTTTTTACAGATAATTCTATTGATCGTTTTCCCGATACTTTACCTACAGATATTTCTTATGAGTTTTATACAGGTGAATCTGCTGAAACGATGCCTACTTCTGAGCCTCCTACCTCGTCTGAAGAATCTGCTCTCAACATCTCTTAGGCCTCCTCTATACCCTCTCTTCGTCGTTCATCTCAGGTAAGAGAACTTCCTATTAAACTTCGTAATTATCACTGTTTCTCTACTACCCTTTCTTTATATTAGCCTCAATTATATTCCGAGGCTAGTTCTAATCCTGTTTGGCAGCAAGTAATGACAGAAGAATTACAGGCCCTTAAGAAGTCGCATACTTGGGATTTTGTTACTCTTCCTTCTAATAAAACTGCCATTAGATGCAAATGGGTATACAAGATCATGAAGAAACTTTTGCCAAAGGCTTTACCCAAAAATATGGAATAGATTATGAAAAAACTTTTGCCCCAGTTGCTAGACTTACTTCTGTTCAAAGTTTATTAGCTGTTGCTGCAGTTCGTGGTTGGACATTATTTCAAATGGATGTCAAAAATGCTTTCTTCAATGGTGATCTCACTAAAGAAGTGTATATGAAGCCTCCTCTCGGTTATCCACATCCTCCAGGTAAAGTCTGTAAACTTCATCGTACTCTGTATGGTCTTGAACAAGCTCCTCGTGCATGGTTTGTAAAGTTTAGTGGAACTATTCTTCAGCATGGTTTTCAGTCTAGTCCCTATGACTCAGCTCTTTTTGTCCGCAAAATAGCACAAGGTTGTGTTCTCCTACTTATTTATGTTGATGATATGAATATCACAGCTGATGATCTTTTTGGTATTTCCACTCTCAAGAACTTTCTTCAGCAACACTTTGAGATGAAAGATCTTGGCAACCTTAGTTATTTCCTTGGCCTTAAAGTATTATCCGACTCTACTGGGTATTATCTTTCTCAAGCTAAATATGCATCCGATCTACTTGCTAAAGCTGGGTTGACAGACAGTAAGACTACCTCCACTCCTCTAGAGCCTAATGCCAAACTCCGATCCTCTGATGGTACTTTTCTCAATGATGCTATCCTTTATTGTCAATTGGTTGGTAGTTTGGTCTACCTTATAGTTACTCACCCAAACATTGCTCATGTTGTGAGTCAATTTATAGTCGCTCCTCGTACCTCTCATTATGCAGCAATTCTTCATATCTTACGTTATCTCAAAGGTACACTTTTTCACGGTCTCCATTTTTCGGCTCACTCTCCTCTTATGTTACGAGCTTATGCTGATGCAGATTGGGCGAGCGATCCTATGGATCGTAGATCAACTACTGGATTTTTTCTTTTCTTGGGTGATTCTCTTCTTTCGTGAAAAAGTAAGAAATAGACAGCTGTTGCTCGCTCGAGTACTGAAGCTCGCTCGAGTACTGAAACTGAATACTGTACTCTTGCAGATACTACCCAAGAAATTGTCTGGCTCCGCTGACTTCTTAAAGATATGAGTATTTCTCATACTGAAGCTACACCTCTTTATTGTGACAATCAAAGTGTTATCCAAATTACCCACAATGATGTGTTTCATGAGTAGACTAAACATATTGAAACAGATTGTCACTTTATTCGGGAACACGTTTCTCAAGGCACTATCATGCTCCACTCCATCTCATCTAAGAATCAACCTGTTGATATTTTTACCAAATCTCTTCTTCCGCGCCGTTTTTATACTTTAGTCTCCAAACTCAAACTTGCTTCTACTGTGCCATCTTGAGTTTGAGGGGGGATATTAAGGAATAATTCTGGAATGATTCCGGAATAATTCTTGAATGATTCCGGAATAATTCTGGAATGATTTTGGAATAATTCTGGAATAATTCCGGAATTATTCTAAAATAATTCCGGAATAATTCTTTTATACCTTCCTACCATATATACATGTTATTAATGTAAAATATTATTTCCTTATGTATGTTACTTTCCTATTATGTAATAAGGTTACAGCCTATATAAATGCTCTATTTTGTCCTTATGTATAAAATATTCTTTTATACCCTCCTACCAATATACAGTGAAATATATTCTCTTTATATTTCTCACAAGCAATATATATATGATTTGGCAATAATCACTTATGTCTACATAGATTTTAGGATCCTAACTTCTTTTATTCAATTCTTATATACACAAAAAGCTCTCACAAGAAAATACAAAAAATACCCAATATATCAGACTTTCAAGGATCTTATACAATACTATTTTGTGCACTCAAATCACTCAAATGTAACCTAAACTCTCTATTCTCTCTCTTGCTGAAATTTTTTTTATGCTTAATCATTTCTAAAGGGTTACAATAGTTTATATAGTGTTTAAAACGTCTTTAAAAATCTTATTAGTTGGAATAAGAGTTCATGTATTTAGAAAGTTCAAAACTAACTTAATCTCACAATTAGACCTTAAAACATCAAATTCACAAATAGCAGGCACTTTGTCTCGCCGCAGTGAAGATGCAGTTTTATCCCAGTGCCGCAGCATTGTAATTGCTGTCCTTGGTGTCATGCGAGAGTTTCTCTCGTCGTGGTGCCCACACCTGGGCAAATTCTATTTTGTGCTTTCGCATCCCTCTTTTTATCCTATTTTTTGTTTCATTTTCTTTCTTTGTCATCCATTGCGTTCTCGACCACATATCAACTCTCTATTGGTCCAACTCAAAATTAAAATCTACTCAAAATTAAACTCTACCTTAATTTTGAATCACTAATTTCTATAATAATAAAGTGAAGGAGAAATAACACAGTTCAAAACTTGGTTCTTGTAAGCAAATACCAAATGAAAATTTAAATGAGTCGAGAACAATTCCCATGTTGATGACTTTCATTCTCTGGTTTCACGGCAGAAGTTACATAACCAGTTTTGAGTTTCTATAAATGTAGAGGATTTTTTTTTCATTTCTGGTCCCTTTTGTTGTCCCTCAGCCTATTACAAAATACTAATATCAGTTACATTACCAGTACATGTTTGTTGATTATGAATAATTACAATGATATGAAGACACCGATCGCCGCCTGAAAATACCCAAGCGATCAAAGTTCTGGAAACTGTTTATAAATTACAATATTGATTCTATATCTCAGGTCTAGTCGTTTGCTAAGATAAACCAAAACAGAGATTGCAAAAGACAAAAGGAATACTAAATCTGGTAAGTCAGTCATTTTGATAGGTCCATTGCAAACAGGGACCGGCTTTGATATGAACTTAAGTGTTAAAATTGTTCATGATTCTAATTCTAATATTACTCCAACTAGTATTGACATAAAAGCCATTAAGCTATGTTTGTAATTGTTGTACTTTTATTTAACCGGCAGCCAAAGTATTTGATAAGCACTCATTTTACTTGGCAGCTAAAAATTACGAACTACACACTCACCTATGGCTATATTCGACAGCTAATGATTTCATTCGACACCAGTTATGAGGAATTTGAAGCCACAACACCTCAATTCAAAGTATATTCTAAGAGATTAGACCTGTACATCTAATGATTTATATACAACCAGAATCCTGTCGGAACCAACCAAAATACATTTGTTATGATAGGGTATGGTGAAGCCCGTAACTTTAAGTCCAATACGAACCAGATCTGGCTTAAATAATTTAGAGATATATTACCCTCTAACCACTTCAACTAAGAGGTGATTGGCATTGTCACTAATCTTTGAACATACATGTTAAAGACATTGCCCATTTAAACAGTATATATTGTCCATGTTAATTTACACACCTAAATTGTAAAATTATTAAAACAATTTGACTTGAAAACATGGATTTTTTTTTCTATTTTTTTAAAAAAAATGGGAATTCATTAAGTAACTAGGACAAACATAACAGAGTTGCTGGAAATTCCTCCAGACATGGATGTCTCAAATAACGCACTAATTAGCTTTTTATAGAGTTAGATTGCCTTGCACCCGATGCACCACAGTTTGAGCATCAGATACTATCACCAAAGGTGTTACTCCGAATTTTTTGCCACAAATCGTCTGCCTCAGAATAATCAATATCCCCATAGAATATTGTGCTGCAATTTACAGCTGCTGCCATAAGCTCCCCATTGAAATTCCTTACCGCTGCTCCTAGGGCAGCCTTCCCACCCCTTGTATTAATAAACAATTAATACAAGTTCATATTTAACTTGTACCAGTTCATAAGGGGAGTCATCCACTTCAGAGCCCCTCTATGCTTTGGAGGTGCAACCAAAATAGGCTGGTTTCTGTGTTACCAAATGTTGGGAATACCAACCCAATACTCTGAACTCAATCAATCTCAATCAACAAAGCAAACAATCATAACCAAGAACAATTCGTATAATAGTTTGATACAATGTGAACCTACTTTTACTTCATCGAACTTAATCAATTCACTCAAATGCATTAATAAAGAATATTTTACAGCAAGAATATAAGGATTGAGCTAATTACACAAATCAAGATCTAACATCACTTCCAAAAAAGTAAATCTTGAAAGTACAATGATTTCTTGATTTTCTCTTTCTAAGACTCTTTAAAATTTCCCTCTAAAATCTCTAGCTCTTTGTGGCTACTGCATTTTTTCATGCTCACTAACTCAAAGCAACTTGCCTTTTAATATAGGAACTATTTTGAGCAATTGAATCAATCTCTAGAGCCTTCTGCAGATCAATCCTAGCCGAGAGTCAAAAACCCAGAACAAGACGTCAATTTAGGAAGTTGTTGAAGGGTGGAAAAATTAGTTGGTCCTTAAACTTATTAAAGGCTTTAAAAATGGTATCGTATGGAACATGTAATCTTTACGGAATTGTCATTAATAAAACGGTGCGTTTTTGGAGCTTATAGATCTACTTAAAAAACTATCACTTTAGTCCTCCTGTTTTCGTTGAATTACTTAGGAAGAAAAAATATTTGTCATCTTAATCCTTCTAGTTTCTCCTAATTACTTTAGAACCAACATTACTTACTTCCTTTTATAAATCTACCTTTGGTTTCAAAACAATTTGGTCCCTCTTCATGCATTTGGTGCGTCTTTCCTTATTAGTTTGGATTTCTCCATTCATTCATTCATTTATCCTTTATCAATGTGTAACAAGCTTAAACATATCTTAAACTTGTATACTAATAATACCTTCATCCTTAAATCACCAAGATTGTCTTTAATACTTATCTTTTCTAGCTTTACTCACCACTAGAAACCAATTCTCTGATGTAGTGGTATTTGCATACTTAGTTCTATCATGAAATACAAGTTTTGCATAGATGAATAGCTAACTGATAATTTGAATGCAGTGTTACTATTGATTCGATCAATTTAAGCTCCTAAATCATTCCTTGCAACCATACAGATTCCATGCAAGCTTTTGTTACAGCTATATACTTAGACTCAGTGCTTGAGAGTGCAACTATTGGTTACAATTATGCTTTCCAACTAACACAATCCTCACCAAGAGTAAAATAGTTTGATGTTAGCGATCTTCTTTTGTCCTTACCAGTTAGTAGTATGAGAGTTCATCATTAGTTTAAGGTTGTAGATCTGCTGCTAGTTCATCTTGTATATGATTCTTCGAACAAGTTTAGTGCTATAGCTCTACCTCAATATGAGATTTCTCCATCTTACTCTGATTTCTAGTTCCACGTGGCCTTGTTTCTTACTTAAACAAGATATATCAGTCTCATCAAATAGTACATCCCTATTGATAATGAATTTAATTCCATCATATTCTCGCAGTCGAAGTCTATATTCTTTAGTTCCCTTTGCATATCTAAGAAATACATACTTCTAATATCTTGGTTCTAGTTTACTAGTATTTTTATGTGTATAGGTTGTACATCTCAGCACTCTCAGATTCTTATATCTAGTTTCTTGACCATAGTTCTTAGAGTGTTATAATTCAAAACAATTAAGGGATTCATGTTGATCAAATAGCAGGCAACACTTGTTGTCTCTCCCTGAAAGTATTTTGATAGACTAGAGCTAAAGAGCATACATCTTATCTTGTCTAAGATGGTTTTATTCATCCTCTTTGCAATTCTATTTTACTAAGAAGTGAACTTTATTGCCTTATGCCTCAAAATGCCATATTCCTTGTAATAGCCATCAAACACTTTATTAAAAAATTCCAAACCATTATTAATTCTTTGTACTTTAAGTTTCTTATCAATTTGGTTTTCAACTAACAATTTCTAGTCTTTAAACTAGTTAAAAGTCTAAATCTTTATGTTTAAGAAGTAATGGCCATAACTTTCTTAAATAGTCATTAATCAAGGATAGAAAATACATATTTCTATCATGTGTTGTTGTATTTGTTAGTCTCCACAATTCAACATAGACATATTTTAGAACTCCATATGCCTTGTAATTGTTAGTGTTGAAGCTAAGTTTGTGTTTTTTCTTAATGTGCAATGTTCACAGAATTCTAACCCAACCAACCATTCATTCCTAATAAGACCTTGTTTTCTTAACTGCATTAAGCTCGATTGCCTTACAGGCCTAATCTTTTATGCCACAACTCAATCTCATTGTACCCTATATGAGCAGTAGCAGTGAATCCAATGATTGTGCTTCCTTGTAAAATGTATAGGCGAGCTTCCTTGGTTCCCTTTATTATAAACATGGAACCCTTATTTATCCTTAATTATCTATTCTTTGTTTTACAAGTGTATACTAATTCATTAAGAACCCTTAGAAATATTATGTTCTTCTTCAATTTAGGAACATGTCTCACATTCATGAAATTATATAGGAATGATGTCTATCACAATCACTTTACATTAGTTATTATTTTTCATTAGTAATTTCTCTCATTTATATTGTTCATAGGTATCAAACTAGTCCTTGTTAGGACTTATATGGTAGGTACACCTAGAATCCATAACTCAATCTTCAGGGTTTTCTTCCACTAAAACTATGAAAGCATCTGAGTTGTCATACCCAACAAATGATTCTACTACATCATCATTTCCAATATCCTTTTGTTTCAGCTTCTTGACTCTTTTATGGCAAAAAAATTCCACAAAAGTAACCTTTTTTGTTACTATTCTTAGACTTGGATCTTAATTTTCCTTTGAATTTTTCCTTGAAAGAATCTTTCTTTTTAGATTTATCCCTCACATATAGATTATTAGCATTTTCTTTCTTCTCTACCCTGATCTCTTTTTCCTTAGATCTAAATGTAGTGAGACAGGCATCTAATGTAAGGGTGTCTCTACCATTTTTAACTGTATTCTTAACTTCTCAATAAGTATTAGGAAGAGAATTTAAGAGAAAAACTAGTTGATTTTCATCAGTAATTACTTCACCAGTATTTGTTAGATTAATACAGATTATTTTAAATCCATAGTTTTCTTCAAGAACTTTTGAAGTGTCCATCTTGAATCCAAACAATCTTTCTTTTAGAAGGATTTTGTTTGATAGATACTTTAAAATATATAGTGATTCTAACTTACCTCAAAGACCTCTTGCAATTATTTCTTTAGTAATTTGCCTTAGTACATTATCTGCTAAGTATAAATGATGGTACAGTAGGCAATTTCATCCACCTCAACTCTTTGTTCTTCTCTTGTTAAGATGCCCACATCTTTAGGATTGAGTAATGCCTTGGCCATTTTCTGTTGGACCAATAGAGCCTTCATCTTCTTTTGCCAAGGCCAAAACTTAGTTGTTGCCATCTTAAATATTTATCAAAAACCTGAGCCTTATTTTAAGAAATGGATCTTCTTAAACTTTGCTCTGATACCACTATAAGAAATACTAACCCAAGACTCCAAACTCAATCAAGATTAATTAAAAATAATAATCACAACTAAAAATTATCTTAGAGTGGTTCGGTTCAATGTAAACCTACATCTAATTTACTAAACTTAATTAGTTCACTTAAATGCACTAACCAAAAGTGTTTTATAGTAAGAACACAAGGATTGAACCAAATATACAAATCAAGAACCAATACCCTTTCCAAGAAAGTGAATCTTGAAATCTCTAAAGCAATTGAATCGATCTCTAGAGTCTTTTGCAAATCAATCCCAGCTAAGAGTCAAAAACCTAAAATGAAATGACAATTTAGGAAGTCAATGAAGGGCGTGAAACTATTTATAGAATTTTTATTAATGAAACGTCTTGTTTGTAGATCTACTCATGAAACTATAACTTTAATCCTTCTACGTTCTCTGAATACTTAAGAAATAAAAATATTTATCATTCTAGTCCTTCTAGTTTCTCGAAATTATTTTGGAATCAATAATACTTACTTCCTTTTACTCCAAATTTGTTGATTTCAAAATAAGCTTCAGCTCGAGCCGGAGTCCTAGTTGGGTCTTCAATACTATCCTCAAATAGGAACTCATTTTTGGCATGCCCTTCTGACCACAATGATATAACAATCCTCTCCAATTCTTATTTTATCACAGAGGAGGCCATTTTGAATAAAATTTCACAAATCCTTGTTACTAATATCTATTTTGTAGGATGCTCATGACTAATTTAAGATTATTGTGTATATCATTTGTACTTTTACATAATTGAAAAAATTAGTTCTTAAGATAAATTTATAACAATCATGTTTGTACTTAATTTTAAAATCACATTAGCTATAACATTTGATAAACAGTTCCAACTTTTTATTTGATAGCTAACGTTTTACAATCACCCATTTACTTAAAAAATAAAACTTCTGTTTCAAAACAATTGTAGATCAAAAAGTTACAATTTCTCAACCGAAAATATGACTCTAGCCTATTTGGAGGATGTAACTAGCAAGGTTGAAACAAGAAATATCTGACCACGTTTTCAGATACTGGCAAGGCATTCACCTTCCCAAATCTTCCCCCTACTAAATAACAAATTTGAAATTCAAGAAAAAGAAATTTGAAAGAAAGAGTGCACTACAAAGGAGGCAAGAGCTCCTAAAACTTTGGCTTTTCTCACGTGGTGTTCTTGGCAATGTTTGAGTAAATTGTCACCATCATCACTGAGAAATTATGGTGAAATATCATAATTCCCACATTCTTTTCCACTTTTTTGTTTGCTATTCAAATGGAAATGCTGCAAATACGATGTGACAGTCATCATTCTCAAACATTACTCACTATTTGACATGGTCTATGAATAAAAATCCTGTCACCCACCTCATTACACGCCCATAAATAATCATTCAAGCTGCTAGCTAGCACAGAAAAAATTGAAAGCATAGTGAGGATTAATTCAATTTTTTTAGTCATATACAAGAGCACAAAATGATTTTTGAAAGAAAAGAATTAAGGATAAAAACGTTAATTGAACTCTAAACATTTGAAATCCGTAATTTGACGTGTGTTTTTTGTGAAGGATCTTAGTTATTTGCTATGCTATAAGGACAGCAGTGATGTTGGAAATTATTTAGAGGATTAATATTATAAATATGTTATCAAATCTGAGAATTAATGAGCTTGTATTGTAAATTCAAGTCTTCGGACTTCCTTTTTCTTGCTTTTTCTATATTTCAAAAATTTTTATGTAAAATTTGAATGTTATTGTGTCTATTAATGGGAAAAGAACTGTTAGACCCCTTTAATTTAATTTAAGTACCTTAAACACTTATTAATTTCAAAATAGCATAAAAAATCCCGTCAGTTAGTATCTTTTGTTTCTTTTGATAGAGATATAGGCAAAACAGTACTTTAACTCCTGTGGTCAATTTACAAGATACGATGTTAATATTTCAAAAAATTATGTCAAGGCTACATATCACAATATTATTCAAAGTCCTGTTACATGTGTAGTTTTTCCCTGAAAAACTCTTGATTGCCCAAAATAAAATACAATTTTGATAAAAAGTTTTTGAACCATCTTAATTACTCTTCACTATTTTGAGAGTATTTTTTGAATCTAATGTGAGTGTTTTCATATTCCCTACACCATCAACATCCATCACGAACAAAATGAAAGGCACATTGTTCTTCGGTGAACAGTAAGTGGCTAAAATTTTTTGTAAGTTTGATTTGTATTAATTTTTTGTTGGTTTTTTAATTTAATCATCTCTAGAATGTGTCTACATTTTTTTGGTATGGAATTCAATTTTTTAAGTTGTGGGTTTACATAATGCACCTTAATTTGTGTTTGATTTGTGTTGATTGTGGATTTCAATTTTTATTTTGTTAGATATGTTTGATTTATGCTTTGCATGATGTTGTTTGATACTGCAAAACATTAAAAGAATGTGCCCTAAGCATTTAATATGTATGATTGGTTTTATTGTAGATGGATGACTTGAAAGACTTTGAATGGGATTGTGTGATTGTAATCCTTAAGGTTATGGGTTTTACGGAGTATAACCACAATGTAACACTTGATAGATTTTATTGCAAATGGATGACTTGAAAGACTTTGAATGGGATTGTGTGATTGTAATCCTTAAGGTTATGGGTTTTAAGGAGTATAACCACAATGTAACACTTGATAGATGTAGTGTAGTTACCTTTAAAATTCATATTATGTGAAAAGGTGTTCGATAGGCCCATATTGCCATGGGAAAGATTCAAGTTATACCCTTAATTACCTTAGTTAGGAGAATCCATAAGATTGAGGAATGATGCTAATTTAGTTAGGTTAATAGAGGATTGCGTGAGACAAAGGGTAGTACGAAATGGTTATAGATATTGAACTCTTACCTTTAGGGATGTTAAAACCTTCACCTGGTCATTCATCAAGTCCTAAGTATATTGTCGGGGCCAAAAAAATCCAAAAAAAAGTTTAAAAAAAAGATATTCACTGACCCCATGAATAGCTTTATCCCACCCCAAACATTCCCATAACCTATATTGACACTCCTACCCCTCTTTGTAACCAATCTGACCATGACAATAATGACCTATTGTATCAAGTATACTAAACTTCACAAGAATACATTCACAGTCCACCCCATAAGAGAAGCACATAAAGATATGGTCCCCAAGTCCTGACACTAAATTCTAATCCCAAGTGATTCAAGAAAACACTTGCACCCTACTGTACCAACCATATTCAAATGGTCCAGTCTACAATACCCAAGACACTTGCAGACATAGCAGCCAGAATAAGATAGCCCAGTCTATAATGCCCCCATACACTTATAACCCAACATAGCAGTCAAAACAAGATGGTATAATCCACAATGCACTTAACATTGACAACCCACCATAACAAGCTTACATTATTTCTCCATAATAGAATGCCCCTAATACTGATAACCATAATAAGCTCACCATGTTTCTCCATAACACAATGCCTCAACACTGTCATACCACCACAACACCCACACCTAGAGAACCCATAAAACAGTGTGCCACAACAACCAAGATGGGTTGAAGAGGATGAAATTTTTTTGTTCAAATAATGAACTTGAAGATGATGTTAATGAAAGTGCTAAAGGTGTTGATCTGATAGTAGGTAGTGGTGCTAGTGGCAGAGAGATAAATGAAGGTGATAAAGTGTTATCAAACTATGAATCAAATGATAGAGATGAAGGACTTGTCACATCATCTTATGATAATGGAAATGTTAGAAGCTTGGGTGGCAAATTTGCAGAAAGGCAACATTATATAATAAGGCTTAGTAAAGATGTTAGGATACATATGGAAAGGGAATTTATTTCTATGGCAGAATTTAGAGTGGTGATAAAAAAATTATGTGGTCAATAAGAATTTTGAGCTTCAAAGAATTAAAAATGAAAAAAAATGAGGTTTAAAGCAAGATGTACAAGTGAAGAGTGTCCATGGTATATGCATACTGTAAATGTGAAATCTGGAACTGTCTTTAGAATCCAACAGCTAGTAGGGAGCACAAGTGTGATAGAGTTTCTAAGAACAAAGAAGCAACATAGACTTGGATTACTTTTGCCTTCCAATCTAAATTGACAATAAATCCAACAATTCCCCCCAAGGGCACTAAATCAATAACTGACTCAAAGTATGGAGGGCATTGTAGTCAAAGAAAAATGTATATGGCAGAGAGGAATGCCTTGGAGGTGAATAAATGACACTTTGCCTTCTCCTATAAGAAAGTAAGGGATTATGTAAAGATAATTAGATTAAAGAACCTATGAGTGTTAGTAAAGATGAAGTTTAAAGTTTAGTTGCAGATGATCTTGTTTAGTTTGAGAGGTTCACTTTATTGAAGATTATGCTTACGTGTCATTCTAATATTGTATAAATATTAATTTTTAATATTTGTATAATAAATATTTTGAATAAAATCGTTAATATTAAATAATAAATGGTAAGATACTTGTAACATTTCAGACATTATAGGATTTAAATGAGTTTAGATCTAATCTAAAGAAGTTTATATCAAATTTTAAGAGTTATCACTACTAAGAGTTAGCAAAATTTAAGAGTTACAAAAACCTAGGAATATATTAATAATGACATAGTTGCAAGAACTTGCAAATTGTGCTAGAAAATATCATTATGCAGTATGTTTTCGAACACTTCATTCTTAATCTACTTTACCAATGCAAATTTATTGGTGAAATCTTTTTATATAGATCAGTGTATATCTATATCTAGATGATCCAAATGATTAGTTTTAGCAGATCATGAGCTTAATGGAAGCTCGTATAGGCATATAGGTATTTAGTGAGGACTAGGTACTGAACAGACTCGCGAGGACCTTCAATAGACATCTCATAAAGCTATCATTGAAATATCTTCTTGAGTTGAGTAGTATTCGTGGTACTTAGACCCGAGCGCCATGGTGGGCTTGTGAGTGATCCATTATACTTTGATTTTATAAATGTTAGAAACCTTTCATGATTTAACTGTTGTGTGTCATTAAGTATAATTCGATACTTATAGAATTTAGTGTGCATAGATATGGGATCCGTTAGCTTATATGGGTGAGTTGTATATCCTGATACTCCAAGATTGTATTTCAAGAAGTCTTGTAACCACAAATATAAACCCTAAAAAAGATTTTTTTTTGTAGAGTTAAACAATAGCACAAACATATTTGCAGATATTATTTATAGAAATACAAATCTGAAGATAAGTTCACGATCGAGCAAATAGAGATTTGATAGTGATGATCTATATCTCTACTCTTCAGGATATATGTAACGGAAGAATTATACAAATATATTATGATTTTAGCTTGTATAGTCTAATGTGTTACTTTATAATATTCGTAACGTGTGTAAGGCATCGTTCACAGACATATAAAGGAGTTTCATATGATAAACAGGGCATGGACTTAAGGAGTCCCATAATATGAAGTATACTCGTTATGCACTGGGACAGCAAACTGGATTGAATAGTTCAATTCAGAAAATTCCAATAAACAGGATATTTTCAGGATCCCTCGGGTTACGCACTTCTCAAGACTTAAGTGTTAAGTGCATCATTAATTAGTTAATAAAAGTTGTTGACTAATAGAATGATGAAAAATGGTACAATTTAAACCATTAATTATTTAATTTGTAGTTGACTAATTTGACCTTGCTTATGAGATAAGCAAGTTCAATTTAATATAGTAAAAATAGTTTTTACTTAAATAATATAATTAGTCAAAGAGACAAAAGAAAAACAATTGGGTATGGCTTGGGTAAGGCATAGTAGGTCCTTGCTCTGAAATTTAAAAGGGGGATAAATAAAATGAAAATATGTGTTTTTTTTCATTTGGTAATTCAACAACATAATTGGCCATTGCATGCTTCAAAGTGAATGGTGCAAAATATTTTCAATTAAATAATATAAAAGAGTTTATATTATTTTAATACAATAAGGCATGGCAAGACATATATTGCGAGACCTCTTTTGTTAACATATTGAAAAGGAATTACTTATAAAAGATAATAAAAAAAATTTCATTTTGTAAGGTTTTTGGTTCGGCTATTTTACCTGAGAGAGAGAAGAGCTTTGTTTTTTCAAGTGTTGAGGAAAAAAAACAAGAACTTCTTTTTCTTCCTCCATATGGTCGGCCATAAACAAGTAAGTAAGAGAAATTGTTTTGCTTTGTTCAAGTGTTGAATAAACAAAAATAATTGCATTATTTTGAAACAAATACAATTAGTTAAACTGTTTAACTAATAATCCAAATAATTTAAACTATGACTAAGAGTTAACCAATTATATATTTGAGAGTTAAACATAAAATTTTCTAGAATTAAAGCTATTATTCTAAAGGCTCAAGCCTACCCAAGTTAGGTCTTAGAATTCTGACACGTATGCTGTTGGGATTTATGCTTATGTACCATCCCATTTTGTATGAATATTTAATTTTAATATTTATACAATTGAATTTTTATTTAATCGCTAATTATATTTATTGAAATGGAAAGATTCTTGGAACATTTCAGACATTGTATAATCTGAAGGAGTTTAGATCAGTGCTAAGAGTTAGCAACACTAATAGTTATAAGTACTAAGAGTTAGTGATGCTAAGAGTTAATGATGCTAAGAGTTAGCATTATCTAAAGAGTTAGAGCCTTGTCTGAAATTGAACAAAGATCTTAGAATATATTAATAATGACATAGTTGTAAAAAGTTACAAATGGTGTTAGAAAATTATATGATCTGAAGAAGTTTAGATCAGTGCTAAGAGTTAGCAACGCTAATAGTTATAAGTACTAAGAGTTAGTGATGCTAAGAGTTAATGATGCTAAGAGTTAGCAATATTTAAAAAGTTAGAGCCTTATCTGAAATTGGACAAAGATCTTAGAATATATTAATAATGACATAGTTGTAAAAAGTTGTAAATGGTGTTAGAAAATGTCATTATGCAAGTATATTCTAAAATACTATGTTCCTGGTCTATTTTACCGATGTAAGTCTATTGGTGAAACCCTAATATATAGATCAATGTATGTCTATATCTGAATGATCCATATAGTTAATCTTAGCATACTATAAATTAGTGGAAGCTTATATAGGCATATAGGTATTCAGTGAGGACTGAATACTGAACCGACTCATGAGGACCTTTAATAGACATACTATGAAACTGTCAATAAAAGATCTTCTTGAGTTGAGTAGTATTCGTAATCCTTTGACCTGAGTGCCACAGTAAGCTTGTGAGTAATCCACCATACTTTGGTTCCACATATGTCAGAGACTTTCATGGTCTGATCACTATGTGTTGCTAAGTATGGTTCGATGCTCATGAAGTTCAGTGTCCATAGATACGGGATCCGTCAGCTTACATAGTTAAGTTGTATATCTGATGCTTCAATATTGTATCTCAAAAAATCTTATGGCCATGAGTAATAAACTCAAAAAAATAGTTTCCCATAGGGTTAAACAATATGGTAAAAGTGTTTGCGTATATTATTTATCGAGATGCGAATCTGGAAATAAGTTCATGGATGAGCAAATAGAGATTTGACGGTAATAATCTATATCTCTACTCTTCTAGAATATAGGTGACGGAAGAATTATACGGATATGGTTAACCACAGCTTGTATGGTTTAACGCGTCGTTCTGTAATATCCGTAACGTGTGTATGGATCATCATTCACGGACTTACGAAAATGTTCCATAAGATAAACGAGCATGAACCTAGGAGTCTTACAATATGAAGTGTACTCGTTGAGCACTGGGGTAGCAAATCAGGTTGAACGGTTCGATCCAAGAGGTTTTTGAAAGTATGATCCGTTTTAAGAATCTATTTGAAAGTGAAAAACATAGTTTGTAAATATTACAAATAGGTCCCTCTTTTGTTAGAGAATGTATTCATGAAACATGTTATTAAACCATTGGCTCTTGTAATAATTGAATATTATTTTATTTAAATAAAAATATGATATTTATTATATTATTTTATAAGGTATGTGTTGGACACTTGTCTTGAATAGACATGTGATGTTTATTATATTATTTTTAATGTAACATATGTTAGACACTTTTCTTAATGAATTAATTAAATAATTAAAGTTTGTCTTCTTGTCTTACATTGTTAAGACAAAATATATATTTTAATATATTATTTTAAATGATGCTTTGGCCATTATGAGAACATTTGTCTTAGTTTGAATTATTTATTTAAAAATATTTACATTGAAATACTTTTAATATTTATTAAAGTAGTAAAACAAGAAAAATGTTTCATTCTGTTATTTTAATAGAGACAAATTCGGTCAAGCTATTTATTTAATGAAATAAATATTATTTTGGTATTTATTAATTCATTTACAAAACCATTGTCCAATTAAAATGAAGAAAAGACTTTTTGGTATAATTCTTTTATGGAAAAAAAAAAGGTAAAGACATGTGTGTTTTTCACTTGTGTATTTTTGCATAAAGGTTATGTATAGAGAAGAAGTGAAAATTCGGCCACAGCATGTTTTTGCACTCTTGGGAAGACATTCAAACATAACAAAATACTTTCTCTTCTTCTTCTTCTTCTTCTTCTTCTTCTTCTTTCAAGTGAAACTTGGTAGGAAAAACAAAAGAGAAATAAGTTTTGTTTCAATAGTTAAATAAGAGAGTTTATTTGCTTAAAGAGTTTAAGCGCAATAACAAAAATCCTACACCATAATTAAAGTTACCATTCTAGCTACCCTAATTTCACAAAGTGTTAAAGGCTAGAATTGTTCAAGGAATCACTTCAGGATGAGCTTCATGAAGTTTTAATCATCATCGAATCGTCGGCAAAGAATAAAAGGCTTGCCAAGGTAATTCTCTACAAACCCTAGTAATTTTATTTATGAGAAAACATGAAAATTTTATTATGTTTATCTCTTAGGAAATTATATTTTTGAACTTCTACATCGCACAAATATGTATATAATGCATGTTTTGTAATGATGAACACAATCTCACATACGCTTCGCAGTAAACTCCAGTTTTGATCTAAAAGATTAATAAGGTGATTTCTCAATCTCAATCTTATTAGTGTAATGAGACTTAAATTTACATAAGTTTATTGCATTAACAAATTAGATTTGCAATTACGTTATGCAATATATATATATATGTATAAGATGCATAAATTATAAAATAATGAACATATAGCACATGCATACACTCATAAAATAACTCGTTTTCACATTTCAGCTTTTCTGTGAAGAATGGGTTTGTGAAAGGGTGCAGATGGTTTATTGGGCTGGATAAGTGCCATTTATAGGTCCTTTTGGTGGATTCTTGCTTTCTAAAATGTCTTTGAATGCAAACAGTGGGTTTTTGCAATGACAGTTTGTGTCTATGAAGGTGAAACTAGTGAGACATGGGGATGGATTTTGGAGATACTTAATCAATGGCTACACATAAAAAATTGGATTAGAATAACCTTCATGAGTGATAGGTCGAAGGGAATCTTGAATGCCATTCAAGCACAATGGACTGAGGTAACCAATAAGCATTGTATAAGACAATTTTTTTTAATTTGAAAAAAAAAATTACATGCCATTTATATATCCTTATTTTGGTCAACAGCAAAAGCAACTAGGGAATGAAATTTTAATGAATGTATGAACAACCTAAGGATAGCCAAAGAAAATTCAAAAGTTACTTATGATTATTTGGCCAACATAGACAAAAATGATTCAACCAGACACTCATTTGATCATAGCCTTAAATGTAACCATATCACTAACAATATATTTGCGTCATAGAATAGTTGGCTCGCTAAGTTTAGTGGCAGCCTGTGCTCATTTTATTCGAGTTTATGAGATAAAAAATGATGAAAATATTGCACAAATGGCTACGGGCCAAAAATTAGACTAATAGGCTTACGTCTAACATAAAGAAAATATTAGAGGCAAATAAAAAATAGGGAAGGCATATCAAGGTGTTGATAACCAATGATTCTAAGTTGAAGTTATTAAGCTAAAGTGGTCAACTTTTATGGTTAATCTTAAAAACAGAACATGTGATTATAGTACCTTCAAAATAAGTAGGATCCCATGTAAGCATATTATACCATGCATTTCAATATAAAAGGAAGCCTCAAAAGACTATGGATCCAAAGCTAATAGTGGAAGTATATTTGGCCACATATGCAAAATCATTTCACCCACTGCCTAAATCCATCAACTGGACCATAACAAGAGAACATGCTCAACTGCATCTGTAAGTTCTAAGATATGTATACAATTATATTTATTTATGTATAAATTTTTTTTAAATTAGATTACTACTAATATATTTTAATTAATGTGCAGTGTTCAGTGGAAAGCCATGCACCCACAATGAAAGCCAACAACAATAGCAACCTTTAGTGAAAAATAATGTTTCACCAACAGAAACACAATCTTTAGGTAACTTTTTCTTATATAACTGTTTTGTATAACTCTTAAAATTTTGAGTGTACAATGCTCAACCTAATGTATTTTTTAGTATGGTAGTAAATACAAATAACATGATCACCTATCAATGAGACATGCTCAATTAATGGGACATATCACAAGGCGACAACAGCCATAGCCAAAAGGCTTTTAACAAAAAGGATTTTTTTGTTATGCAGTTGGTAACATTATGAAATGTTTTATGACTTTAATTAGTTTTGAACTATGTTAGTTATGAACAAAACTAGGTACCAATACAGCTTTTGCACTTGGTTTGCACTTGATTCAATATTAATATGTTTTGGAATTCATCATCACCGATCTATAATGTTAATACATTTCAATAGGGGATTTTATATATAACAATATTGACCCCTTAATGCTAAAACTAAACAAATACTTATAATTAAAGATATTAAATTTACTATTGTTTAGATTCCATTATGTTATTTGCTACCTCTTTTACCCCTTGACAGTAGATCTACCACCTTCATTAGTGTACTGATTTACTTCATCTGCATGGTCATCATAACTTGTTTTGCTACTAGCTTGATGGAAGTTATCATATGCATCAAATTATCATGAGATGGCTTTCAAAACATGAAGTATTGGCATCTCTTTCTCATACACCTAAAATATAGCTTGTTATGATTCTGCGATGATTGAGATATGCCAACAAAAGTTATAGCATTGCAAAGTCATTTTCTATTTCTAAATTTTATGAGCCCTCTATTCGATCTCTTTGTTTTAAAGAAGTAATCTCGTGCTTGCATCAACTTCTCTTCATCCACGACAAGTTGCTAAAACTCACAAAAATCACAATTACCAGTAAAATAACAAAAATATAGCTTATTTCTCTTACAAATTAGGATAGCAGCTTGTGCATTGCAATCCCATAAATGATTTTTGAATTTAATCAAATTTTCATTAATAATTTGTTGGGTGCTTTGTGAAGAATTTGGTGGTGCATTTTGTGAAGCTTTTGGTGGAGCATTTGGAGAATTAGAATCAGAATATGGATATCTTTTCCTCATAATAGAAAAAAAAATGATTTCTAAAAACAATTGTAAAATCCCCCACTGAAATAGTTTTGGTTGAGAATTTTGGGTTGTTTATTGAACAAAAACACGTTAAAACAACCCTCTTTATAACCCCAAGCAACAAGCAAAAAAGACTTATTAGTGACGGTTACAACAAAAAAACCAACAAAATGTCTAAAAGTAAGGGCATTTTTAGTTTTTCATTATTAAATAAGGACAAAATAGCATTTTTAACTAGTAAAATATCTCATTTAAATGCATGTGCAATCACACGAGGGTAAATTATAACTTTGAATTGTTCAAAAAAGATTCTGTCAAAATATATATATATATATATATACTAACAAACAGGGGTCTTTTGGACTATTTTGAAACTAAAAAGTTGTTTAAAACACTTAAATCAAATTAAAGGGGTCCAGTCTTTTTCCTATCTATTAACTATGATTTGTTGAATTGCATGGATTAATCAATGCAATGCAAAATGAAGCTGTTATAAAATAATTAAATAAACACGAATGGATTAAATCATAAATAAATATATATTTGTATATAGGGGTCTAGTTCTATTGGGGTTTAGGGAGACTATGTGTCACTTTCCAAATTAAATAGAAATTAAGTGCATCTTGGGTATGTAATTTTACTTAACAAGCTAGTCTTTTGAGTCAATAGTCAAAACCCAACATGTGATAAGTGGCATCAGAGCAAACTCGAATTCTCATTTGCATGTTAACCCATAAAATCGTCCCAATAGAGATTGTCATGTAGGTAGTGGATCCCCTTTAACTCTAGGAAATAAGCATTACGAGCCAAATGGGCCTTGAAAATTCTGTGTCTTGAATCTCAATAGAGTTTATCACGAGCCCTAATAGAGATTACCACGTATGTAATGGGTTCCCAAATTTTCGATGGATAAAAAATACGGGCCAAGTTGGCTCCTGAATTGAACAGATCGTGACAAGGCTTCACGTGATTGAGTGATAGAGAATTTTACATTCCACATCGAATAAAAATTGAGTGAATCTTAAATACATATGAATGGGTATTTAATATTATTTAATAAGTTAATTTTTTGAATCAATGACAATCATACTAACATCAATATTAATATAATCCTTTTTAATTTGACATTATCATCTTTTTTAATATAAATCATAACTTTTTTAATTTTAATATTATGGCTCTTCACTATTTTAATTCTAGTCTAGTTTCACCCCTACTAATTAAATCATGGATAAAAACCTAATTTGTCGCTTTTAAAATAAATTATTAAAAGAATAGTTGTATTTAATATATTTTCAGCATAAATGTTTAGAATTTCAAATCCCGATGAGAGCATTAATTATAAGAACAAATAACGATATCATCTGACCAGGACAAAAATGAAAAAATAAACTAGAAAAGTTTTTTAAGAAGTTCCAAGAAAATGAATGTATTTATGTTTAAAAAAAACGGAAGAAGAAAGTAAAAGAAAAACTTTAACATCAAAATCGTTGCACTTAATTTGTATCATATGGTGTAAACTTTTCCTTTCCATTTTCCTCCACATTCTGTTCTACCAAACAAAGTAATTAACAAAACCATGCATACAAAACATATAAAACAAAAAGACAAAAGTAACAATTAACTCCCATTAATTTCTCATTGATGATAATAATAATAATAAAAAGGGTCATTACTATAATAATACATTAACATTATCATTTTGGTCCTGCTCTCTGGAGCAGCTGCTGCTAGTGCTAGATCCATAAAACTGGATCAATCTCTGCAAAATGACCACTTGGGTCCTCAAAAGAATGATATAGTCAGCAGTTTCTCGGAACAATTGCTCAGCTTTTATGGCTGTGTGATCTCCATTACCATTAACATGGCAGCAGCTCCCTGGAATTAGGTTTTTGAGAACCTCAAGTTTGTCTGAGACCTTGCCACCGTTGCCCTTGCCATTGATGACTGAAGCAGCAGCAGCAGCTGATGATGATGATGATGAGCTTCTTCTGCTTCTTCTCCTGCAACATGCACTTGCTTGAGCTGATCTTCTTCTTCTCAGGGCTGTGGTTGTTGTTCTTGTTCTTCTTAGAGATGTTTTGAGAATTTTCTTGGTTCTCATTTGAGAAAGAGAAAAGGAAAAAATTAAGAGAGATTTTGGAGAATATTGAGAGAGTCTCTAGAATTTAGGATGACAGTGAGAAGGAGATTATGGGTTTAAGTAATGGTGGGTTAGGATATTGCCACTTGTTTTTGTTGTTATTACTATACTGCCATTGTAATTCATTAAATATAACATAAAGTAAGTCGAATGATTTAGTTTAATAACAAAAGGCTGAATGTATATAAAACAAATTGTTAATATTTAAGTCAAATTATTGTATGATTCCCCTACGATATGAAATATTTTAATCTAACTTATATAATATGCAGCTTGTGGGTAAATTGTAAACATAAATGCCTTGTGATTCTTGATCCATTCTTATGAAACACATAATTATCCGAATTTAACTTTATATAATATGCAAGTAACTAAGTACGTGCTTTTGGAAAATAATTACTCCAATCTTGTGGAAATTAAGGCAAAATCTATCTATTTTATAAATAAAAATTTGAGAAATTTGATACCATTTTACACCTAGTGCAAGGATTGGATTCTTTTATTGGGCAAATGAAATCAAAGGGACTCTTTGAACACTGAAAAATTTAAGTATGAATGCCAGAAATATCTAATGTAAAAGGTAAGAAGAAATGGGACACAAATTTGCAAGATATCTATATATATATACATCGAACGGCTTAGCATCATTTAAGGGTGATTGGTTGTTGAAGCATGAGCCATGGGCCCTTTCTTGGTGGGATAATGACCTACAATCTAGAGATATTTTTATGCATGAAATATATATATATATAGCTAATTTTTTTGGTAGTAATATTAATTGTTGAAAGAGGAAAAACAAATAGCAGCAAATACTTCATCTCACCTGAAATGAAAAAGTTGACATTAGGGCACAACTTGCGAGCCCTAAGGCTGAGGAGAGGAGAGAGTGCTTGGCACAGCAAAAGCCTGGGCCTTGCTGTAATGGCACATGTGAAGTTGGACAAAGTCTACATATATGTTCTTGATGAATTCCCCAAGTACCCTCTTCAAATTCTTTATAAACTTATTCAAGAAAAACTTTTTTTTTTGTGTAGATTGAAAACGTGAAATAAAAATAGAGCATTAATTTAATTTGGTGCTTCTTAATATTGTTACGCATCAAACTATATAACATGTTAGTTTCACTTGATATGATAAAATCATATTAATATTATAAGAATACAAAATTATGATATATAATTTCTTTTAACTATTTTTCAAGTCTTGGTTTGTTGGTTTCTCACTAAGTGGGAATTGAACACAAATTTCTATCACATTTTTTCATGCAAGCTCAAGCCTAAACTAAGTAGGAAAATTTTCGGAAATAGCCTTTTTTAGAAGCCTTAATTTTTTTAGCCTCCAATTTAAATTATCAATTTTTTGGTCAAATTTATTCATTTTGGATCATAATACCCTCTTCATTTATCTCTCTCTCTCAAGTCACTCATCCTCATCTCTCTCAAACTCTCAAAAAATCATCCCTCTCAAGCGGCGATGGCAAGCTTCAATGGCAACGGCTGCTAACGACAACGAACGATGGTCGACGGCGACAATAAGATTCACAACAACGGCAAAAAAAAAAATCTAAATTGTGGCGCGATAAGATCTTATCACACCATATAAATCTTATCACGCCATAGAACTGGAAAGATATGATCCTATCACGCCATAGAATTGGTGCGATAGGATCCTATCGCCCTAGTTCAATCTGAGCGATAGGAATTTAAAATTTTATGAATTTTTTCATCTCTCCACCATGAACCAATGTGTCTCATTTACACATAAATTTATTTCTAATAATTCAATATATATTTTCAACAAATTTATATTCAATTTAAAAATTACAACACATCCACATATTACAATACAACATAAATAATCATTTAAAAAATAAATCCATCTTATCTTTTTGTTTAAAAAAAGTGAATATTTCAGAGACCGCTCTATTCAAATAATTGTGGGATTCTTTTTTGTATTTTTTTGGCACGATTTTGACTAAAAAGAAGTGAAAGTGAGTGTGTATGTTTTTTAGCCAATCAAGTAATATATGTGCAGATGGAATTTTCGTTCAAAAATAATGAATTTTACTAAAAAAAAGTTAAAATTTTCAAATGAAAACTAAAAAAATTAAGGCCTCCTCAATTTTGACTATTTTCCAAAATCCTCAACCAAGTAATAAATAACAAAAGAAAAAGGCTGGCTTCTTGTTAATGGTAGTTTAGATATAAATGAATAAAAAGAGGGGCGATTAGGTCAAAGGAAGAGAATGGAAAAGTAGTGTGCAAAACTTGCTGGGGGGGTTGTGGCTTCCCCAAAGGGTACATGTGAAGGTGATATGGGCCAGCAAAGAACCCCCCGAATGTTGCAAAATAGATGAAGAGAAAGCACATGGGAAAGCACATGCAGAGAAGGAGATTCGGATTATAGCTCATATAAGCTTTTACCCCTTTTTAAGAGATAACAAGAGCAAAGAGAAAAGAGAAAGAGATCATATGGCATGTGACAAAGTGAGACAGTGAAGCAGCATGAAATGTAGAGCATGTTCTGCACATTCCCTGCATGCAAAAACTGATCAACTCCATCAAGTGCCTTCCCTTTTACCTACTTACTCTTTATATTTTATTATAATTTTTTTCCTTTAATTAATTAGCAGGGTTTTGTTATTATGCTATAGAAATTTTAGTTATTTAGGGTCTCTTATTTTTCATAATTTTTTCAAAATAAGGACATAGTTTGTCTATTTATGTTAAATCCTTAACCATGTGTTAAATTTGCAATCTAATGTTAAAATAATTAATAAATATACCTTCTATGGATCATGATAGCCACTACTTCTCTCATATTATTCAATTATTTAATGTATCATTATCCAAATCAAAGTGCCTTTTTAAGTTAATATATTAATATAATTGGATATTACTTGACTTGATACACATGTTTACTCTTGGTTTTCAAGGTAATAAAATGAGGCATGTGTGCCATGTGTAACAAGTACATGTGATTATATTCTTATTAATTATCTTAATGGAAGTTTATAATTCTTTTACCAATAAAGTATTATCATGGTTAAATTTTCTAAGGAAAGTTGTCTTTCCAACCAAAACCTTACTCTTGCAATATGGATTATGGATAATCTTGTCTTGGATTATTGATCCATTCTTGATTAGCTTTGATAAAAAAAAATTAAAGGGAATAGAAAAGGGTCACACACTCATAGTTGCTAGTTAAACTTTTGGTGAACTAAAAATACATTCATTAATGCTCATTAATTTAGTTTTTTTTCAACCAAAAAAAAAAAAGAATATAGAAAAAGGGATGATTTGGAGACAAAATTTGACCCATTTTTTTTCTACACAACCATCCACATATATAATACATAAGATTGAAAAGTATTAAATAATTAATATATCATGCATGCAAGGTATATTATAATAAAAAATACTAATTTTGTCTCTAATTTAATTTATATATATTAACTTAATCCTTTTTTTATAAATACTCAATTAATTTTTGTAGAATGAAAATAGTCATTATTCAAGGATGAAAAATAATAACAAAAAATAGCTAAAACATTTTTACAAAAAACTAAATAAGTATTTATTAAAAAAAAGTAGGGATTAAATTACTATATATCAATTAAATTAAGAATGAAACTGACATAATAACAATTTTTAAAATAAAAGTTTGTGTCATTTATTTTTTTTGTTAAATGTTACCCGTATGACATGATACTTCTAATGTATTTTAAAATTTTACTGATGTTTTATAAAAAATTTATCTATTGTAAGTGCTAATACAACTTATAATTCAAAAATTAAATATACATATAATATGATCTTATTAAATTATTATACGAGTAATGTGATATAACGAATATACCCAATGAGATATATAATTATACATTTTCAAAAATACAATTCTATATCTTAATCTTTTTAAAAACACTCAAGAAAATTTTTAAATTCATAAAAACTCTCAAATGGGATTTTTTTTAACGTTGATATTAATCAAGAATATAAATTATTTATACACTTACGCACATGTGAATTCACATCCTCACAACGGAAAGAATAACACTCTTATTAGAAGAATGAGATATTTATAATATTTATATTACCCTAAACCTCAGCCTCAAACCTGATTTCAAATTAAAGAATACACAGATTTTACCATCCCAGCAAAGCAACAGGTACCTCTCAAATGGAACTCTGAATGCAATGATGTGTGTGAATGTTCATGTAAACTGTAGGCTATCTTTATTGCTTGGTCAAACAAAATGAACAATTAATTGCATACTTGAAATGAAATCAAACGAGAGTGAAGGAACGGAAATTTGTGATGAAACATAACAGCTTTACTTACTTTATTACTTTTTGGTCCATAAATTAAGAATAATTCAACAGCTCTTTCTTGCAGTCATGTGCAGGTTTATTTTGCTTTATTCCTTCTGTGTTTTGGATGGTAGAGACTGCCCTAAAATGCATGGGGCCAATGACCCATTTTTTTTGTTTTGAGAGCCCATGACAATGAGTCCATATGACCCACCTGTTTTGTCTAACATGCAACATCTTTTGCTCCAAACCTTTTCTTTGTTCTCAATTTTCAAATATTTCATGCTTAGAAATTAGGGTTAGCTCACATTCACTCCTTAGTGGATCCAAAGTTTCTGATTCAAAATCATACAAAATATTAAAAGACCATTTTTTTATTGTTGTGAAACATAAAATAATCGCTTAGTCGTAATGTTATGCTAAAAAGAATGTATAGTAATAGATTATATAAATAAAGGAAATTATATAACGTGAATGTCAATTTATGTGGTAAAACTTTTTAAGTTAATAAAAGATCTAAATTTCAAATTCTACTAATATTGAGAGGAGAGAAAACTTACGAACAAAAGAGTATCGGTGAAAAATGAGGAAAGTTCTTTGGTTCTAATTCTCTTGTAATTGAATCTTTTGAAATCACAAAAAAATTTAATTAAAATAGGATTTCAACTGAATATTTTTTGAGATTTTTTAGAATAATTATTTTTTATTTTGAATTATAAATAATTATTTAATAATATTCATTGTAAAACGTTCTATTTTTTATACTTATTTTGTAGAGAAACTTATATTTTCCCACTTTTACTTGAAAATAATTTTTTTTTATAGTTAAAAATTTGAAAATAATTTTTTTTTATAGTTAAAAATTTGTAAAATTCAAGTATCTTAAATTTTTTTTGGTAAGTAAAGAATTTATATAAATGCTAAATCCAGCAGGTATTACAAAATAAAAATTTCAAAGAGAAAAAGTAAGACATTACAACTCATAGACATTTAGTTACATTTACCAACCAATTGCAATGTGGTCAATCCCTTGGCCATTGACAACACTTATACATCTAAGTCAGATAACATCCTTAATCTTTTGATAGACTTCGCTTGTAGAAGGAGTTTTTTGTTGGAAAATCCTTCAGATTTCGTTCTCTCCAAATAAAATAGATTGTAGCATAGAACGATACTCTTCTGATCTTTCTGAGGATAGATTTGCCTTTAAATTTTCTACAGAGAAAGGAGATCACTCGTTGCCATCTATTTTGGCACTGATTGAATTGACACGCCCTAAGTACTTTGTGTTAAATTTCACTACAAAAGTTGCATTGGAAGAATAAGTGTGGAATTGTCTCCCTGTCACTACCACAAAGGGGGCATTCATCTGATGGAATAACCCCTCATTTTTTAAGTCTCTCTCTAATAGATAATCTGTTCTTCAAAGCTAACAAAGTAACAAAGCTGTGTTTAGAAATATGTTGTGTTCCCCATATCAGTTTATACCGTCCCACCTTAGCATCATTATTCTTAAGACTTCTCCAAATACTCGTAATAGAAAACTTTGCATTAGAACTTACAGTACATGAAATTCTATCATCTCTTTCAGAAATTGAAACATTTTTGCGGAGATTATCCCATACCTGAGCAGTGTACTCGTCCAAAGGGTCAGGGAGGTTCCAATGACCATGCTGCCATAGCTCATTAACCTTAACATCCCGTGAAATATCCGCAACAAAGATTTCTATGTGGGAGAATTTATTAACTATTGATTCCCTACCCAGCCATGGATCCCACCAAAATTAGAAGGACTTGTCGTACCCAATTCATATGAGAACAATTATTTTATCTGACTTCTCAATTCAAGAATCTTCCTCCATGTCCAGCTATCATCCATTGGCTTTGTGATATCCCAAAAACTTAGTCTCCGTAATTTGTTATCAGTTACCCATTTTTTTCACAAAAAGGATTTCACAGCAACCAGCTCTCAAATGTGTTTAGTAACTGCCGTTGAATTCCACAAGCTTATAGATTTAATGACAAGTCCTCTTTCTTTTTTACCTTTGCATACCTCATTCTAGCCCACTAAATCTCTCTTCCCTTGTTAATTACTTCCATGCCATAAAAAATTGTGGCATTTGCTTTTAATTTCTTTGCATACCTCATTCAAGTATCTTAAATTGGAACTTCAAATAATTCAATTTCATGGTGATATATAATTAGCTCACTAATTTGAAAGGATGCAATGGAAGAAAAATGTTTCATAGAGGAGCATAATCAAGTTTTAATGAACTAAATTTAACTTTTTATATTTGGGAAGGGCTCTCCATTTAAACTTTTATAACCTTCAATCATATAATTAAAAATAATAATTCATAGCTAATGCTTGTGCTAAATCATATAGATTTTAACAATAAGAAATTATGAAATTGAGTAATATAACATAGTTGAACACCAAATTTAAGACAATTTTATAATATTTTACTGCTATTAAATTCTTTATAAAAAAAATTTATCAAGTGCCTATATGAGATGTAATTTAATTGAATTTTACCAGTTATCATTGTTCTTTCTCAAGGAATAATCTAAACAAATTGGTTCTTTTTGTAAGTGGAGCAAGAGGCTAATAGTAACGATGAGATTTGACTTGCGTAATGGTCCAATGATAAAGATCTTACATTATCTTACTTTTTACTATGATGAAAATTTTGAATTTAAATTTCTCTTTTTTACATTATTATTATTATTATTATTTTATTAAAACTTATTTTTAATATTAATATTAAACTTTCACGTGTTAATTTAAGCTCTTGAGTTAAATCATAAAATAATATAGTACAAAATCAAGGTTTTGAATTCGAGCCTCATGTATTTATTTTTCTCCACCTAAGGAGAATTGTTAAAATTTATCTTTAATATTAATATTGAGCACTCACCTTACCACTTAGTTTAAATCTATTTAAATTCATCTTTCACGTCCACGTAAGGGAAATTTTTAAGACTTACCTTTAATGTTAATATTGAGCATTCAGCTTAATCACTTAGTTTAGATCTATTTGGATTCATTTTTTACATAAAGAAGACTATTAAGACTTATTTGGATCCACCTTTCACATAACGAGAACTGTTAAGACTTATTTGAATTCACCTTTTATGTAAAAAAAAAAAACTGTTAAGACTTATCATTAGTGTCATATATCAACTTAATTGTTTAGTTCAAACCTATTCAAATTCACATTTCATGCAAAGAAAACTGTTAAGACTTACTCAAATTCACTTTTCACGTAACAAGACTTGTTCAAGCTTATTCGGATCCACTTTTTATGTAAAATGGATTGTTAAAATTTATCTTTAATATTAATATTAAATATTTACCTATTAACTTAAACTTTTAAATGAAATAATAAATTACTAATAATAATACGTTTGAAAAAAAATCCGCTTTATATAAAGATACATTCAAAAATTTCTAATCTTTCCTTAAAAAATTAATAAATTAATAAATCCAATCAAAACTATGGTTTAAAGAGTGCAGAACCAAGTTTAGGTCAGCCTAGGCCTTCACTTGAACTAGGCCATTCCAGGCCCATATTGACCCAATCTACTAATAGCCCATCACAAATACTTTTTATTTGTTTTGTTTTTCTTTTAAACGAGAGAAAATTTTTCTCAGTATTACCGTACCTCAAAGAAACCTTTAAAAATTCCTTATTTAGAGATATTTATTTATTTATTTAAATATCAAAGACAACAATCATGGGATTAAGTGGGGTGAATAAAATAATAATATAAAAAATGTACTTAAATTTTTATAAAAAATTCCTTAATTAACAAAAGCCTTGTCATTATGTCACTTCTGCTGATCTCTTTCTCTCTCTGCTTCTGGTATCTACGATAACCGAAATCTAGGGTTTTACTGATTCAATCGAACCGATTATTTAGGTACGTAATTCTCTTGTCCGATCCCCTTTTTACTGCTTTCTGATTCTTCTTCACGTCTCAATTTTACTTTCTCTCGCTTCAATTTTGAATCTCTCGGTCTCTCTCGATCTAGGGTTTGCTTTGTCCCCATCTCTCTTTGCATTTGTTGATTTAATCGAAGAAGTTAACGAAATGCAATATGGGTTTTGTTTATCCGTTCAAGATTTCGACTGGGTATTTGGAATATCAACGTCTTATTTAGTAAAAATTTGAACTTTGATTATGTAGAACAAAAAACAATAGCTTTGCTTATGTTTTTTACCTATATGCAAAAATGAGGTAGTAAGACATCGTTGTTGTTAGTGTTAATTATGGTCAGGTTGCTTATTGATGTTGTTTCATAAATATTTGTTGCTGGAAGTACTACCTTGTGTCGTCCATAAGCTTTTATCACTAAACTGTGTTGTTGTATGTATGAGGCATAGGAACTGTTGTTACTGTTGCTTAGCTTAACAGGCTTTTCAGGTTTTCGCATTTTACAAAGCATAGGAATTTGATCAGGAGAGCTTTGAGTTTTGGTTAGTTAATGTAGTTCCCAGCAATTGGATGTTGAAGGTGGTTGAATCGTACAGCTTATGTCTACATATGAGTCTTTAATGTTTGTTGGAGCCTGCTTATTCTGTTAGTGTTGAGTTTTCTGAGGTGATCAACTTGGTTTTTGAAAATCATTAAGACCTGGTTAAGATTCTTGCCCTAAATTTGATGTGTATGTGTGAGGCTCATGCATTTCTTATTCGGCTGGGTGACAGTTAGCTTCATGGCACTTCATGTGTGCAGCATTCATATAGTCTAGTTGATGGTATTGCAGTATATGTGTTTGACTCAATTACATAATTTTTAAGGTGTAATGGAAGTATTTATTTTTCGCAGACCATTGCCTGTTATTGTCTTTGCATATTGATTAGAATAGTGGATTATGACCACCTGTACACGGCTTTGATCATGAGAGCTAGATTTACGAGGATCACCTATTTCACCTAATTTACCAAGGTTAGATGTTCATCTATATATTTTGAGAGAAATACGTACTTATGTTCCACCGCTGTATTTTTTGAAGCATTCTCTAGTGCATCTTTGTATTCGGCGTTCTAGCTTTGAACTTTATAATTATTTTGTAGGGTACTTTTTTAAGTTTGAATTTTCATATCTTCTCGTTTACAGGGAATTTCTTCTGAATCAACTGCCATCAATGTATTTGATGCTGTAAATGGTTGCTGGTACGCATTGTTGTCCTGCATTTGAGTTGTTGTTCACAAGCTGGAAATGGCAAATGAAGAGGTTTTAAAGGCTGTTTTTCCTTTTCTGGATGGAATAGACCTTGCTTCATGTATGGTAGTGTCTAAGCGATGGAGAGATGTAGCACGAGATGATTACTTATGGAAATGCTTATGTGCAAGGAGATGGCCTTCAATTTGCAAGCGACCAAATCCTCCCACTGTAACCTATTACAAGCTATATCAGACCTTTTATAAACGGCAGCACCGTCGAACTCTTCCGCCGCCAAGGCTTTCCTTCGATGATTTGGAATTTTTTATTGACATCTGGACTGAAGATAAGTTCATCTTCTCAGAAGTAGTTCCAGGCCCTGCCCTCCAGAATGGAATGAAGACCCCACCACCCGGAGTAGCTGACATACTGAATTATTATCCCGAGGGTCCCGAGTACAAGATGACCATACCTGTTGAGCCAAGGTTTACTTTTACTCGAGACCAGACTGTTACTGTTTCAGTGCTTGTGGGGCGCAAGGATTCTAATAGAGTTGCTTGCATAATTAATAAATCTAAGTTTGAGTATACAGATCAGACAGCCTATAGAGCTCATGCATTTGACTATCTTGTCTTCTCCCCTGATTACCCTTTTACTTCAGGAATCCGAGCATGGATTTCATTGCGTTTCATGGAAGATGGAAATGAAGGTGTTCGTAATGTTTTTGGGATTGAAATGGATTTCTGTGATGTTGCAAACTCCAAGGAAGAGGTTTTGTGGCTATTAGACATGCTAGATTGGAAGTGAAGGAGGGAGAGAGACTTGGCTAAGCCAAAGAAAAATGTTTCAAAGTTGATTAAAAGCTACGTCTATATTAAAGTCTTCGCTGTTTTACCCATTTTGTGGGGGCTGTCAGTGGAGAGTCATTTGAACTCCCAGGCCCTCAGTGTAAAGACTTGTCCAAGTTGTAGAATTTGATGCATATTCAAAGTTTGTACATTTCTTTTAATCATTATGCCAATAAATATCAAACATCTTTATTTCTTGTACTTAAATCCTGCACCATCAGATGTTGGGTCATCATTCATCTGAAGGAACGAAATCTCTAGATTGTATTGTTGACTGTATGCGCAATTATTAAAAATTTTAATAATATCATTCAGTTATATTTGTTACCTAGTTCCTACATCAGTTTTCTACTCTTTTAATTGCTATGTTGAATCATTGATTTCTGTGGATTGCTTGACACGAGATTCTGCCTTATATTGTTGCTTGATTGTTATGTAATCTTGATATATTTATAGATCGCAGAAGGAAAATTTGTAGGAATTGGTGAGAAATGGTATCTAGAACTGTTGGATCAAGCACAGCCATGATTCTTTCAAGTAAGTTAAGAGAGTCCTCTCTAGAATTGCTATTATTCATATTAAACAAGGTACGCAAATAACGGGCATTTAGACTGTTAAGATAGTCAATGTCATAATCAGTGCCATTGGTGGCCGTCATTATTGACCTTGTAAATATGCGTTCACACTCTATAGTTATAATTATAGACTTTTACATTTTATGTTCACATTGTAAATAGTATCGTAGCTATAAGGTCTTTGGCCTCCTTTCTTTGTTGGATTTTAGCTAAAATAGTATTTTCAGTTACTGTTTACTCACTTTTCACCTCCACTGGCAACTATTCTAGCCAAAAACGATTCTCGGCCACTTTTCTTTCTCCTTTCTTAATACCGATCTCTTTTCTCTATTTGCCATAAATTCCTAAAAAAAAATTTCTCACTATTTACTTGCCGTCAAAACTGTTCATCCCGGTCAATAGTATTTCAAATATTGTTCACAAATCGAAATTTTGTTGAAACTCTATTTTTCATTCACAAATCAGCCGTGCAAGTTCAATTAGCTTTCATTTTGACCAAAACAGTCTTTATTTACATAAAATCAAATAGTTTTGAGGTATTGTTCACAATTGCTAATTATTATTCATTATCACAGGTTATTGTTCATGAGCGTGAATATACACTGCCCACTTCAAAAGACGCAGAACATTCTGACCATTCCAACCCCACCGAAATAACTTTAATTCAGTATCGGCGTAGTCCGTAATCACCTCTCAAAGATTCGATCACATCCATTATTCTTTTTAGATCCCAGTCATTTTCCAACAAGTGAATCGACACCTCCACCACCTTTCGATTCCTCATCATTGGATCTATCACTCTACAGTGACAATTTACTCATTTTGGCTCTCCATCTCACATAAGGGATATTTTGCAAACTCTTAAAAAGGTTTAGGTCAGTTTACAATTTCATTATATCTCTTGGTTACTATAATTTATAAAATTTGAGGGCATTTTACTATTATCTATTTTTTCAAGGGGCATTTGCCAATTATCCATTTCATTAGGGGTAATTTTATAAATTTTAAAAATCTCAGGACTAATTTGTAATTTTTCAAAAAAAATCAAAGAAAAAAATTTGTAATTTTTATTTTTAGTATTCATTCAAATTATGATGGATACATTTCTACCTGGTTGCATCCCTATTAATTTTGTTTCCTCTGAGACATGTTATTATTGTTGTTTACCCTGTCATTTAATTCTTACATGCCTAACACGAAAATATGGAATATGTCAACGACTTGGGTCTGGTCATTTTGAATAAGATTGTCCTAACAAAGTAAAATTGTATCAATGTGCTTCTGTTACAAGACCTATTACTACTATTGCTAAGGACAGTGTGCATCATTCTTCTAACTTAACCAGTAATCTTGAGTTTTACTCCGCCAACTCCTCTCACATTCTAGTAAACCTTCAATTTCTACTTCCTTTAGTGTTTCAGGTAAACCTTCTTGGTATTTTGATTCAACATGTTATAATTCACATGACGTCAAATCCTATCATTTTCTCTTCTAAATCTCTTGTGACTAATTTACCTTCTATTCAAACAGCTAATGGTTCTTTTATGAACGTTAGTCATGTTAGTTAAGTGTCCTTCTCTAATCTTTCACTACCTAACACTTTTCTTATTCCTAAGCTCACATTAAATCTTTTATCTGTTAGTCAATTGTGCAAACTTGGTTTTAACGTCTTTTTTACTGCATCTAATTGTCATGTGTAGAATCCAATGACAGGTGGGACACTTGGTACAGGCCGTAAGGTTGGCTATCTATATGAACTCATCTTTTTAGACTTGTCCTCTATATGCCCTCTAATTACAGCGTCTACCACTCCAGTATCTTCATTACCTATTTGACATTCTCGTTTAGGTCAGCATCGTTTAGGGGACCTTCTTCTAATCCCACTATGGGAGGATCTAAATATTTTGTTATTTTTCTTGATGATTATTCTCGATATACGTAATTGTTTATCATGAAACAATGATTAGGGCTTACCAAAATTTATAGTAATTTTGCTCAAATGGTTAAAACATAATTATCTTGTCCAATTAAGGTTTTGCTTATTGATAATGCCATGAAATATAAAATTTTTTATTTTTTAAATATTTTACGGAAGAATGGTACAATTTGTCAAAAGAGTTATCCTCGTACATCTCAACAAAATAGGAAGGCCGAACGTAAACACATACACATTTTAGACATTATTTGTGCTCTTCTTATCTCGTCTTCTTATCCTGAACGTTTTTGGGAAGAAGCTGCTTTAACTGATGTCTTTACCATCAATCGTGTTCCCTTTCATATTATAGAGAATAAGTCATCTTATGAGCGTCTTTATGGAACTCCACCTAACTATAGTCTTTCAAAGTATTTAGCTGTATATGCTTTGTCCTACTACAAAAAAATGAATACACCAAACTTAAGCCACGTGCTTGGATATGTTGTTTCTTGGGCTACGGGGTAGAGCATAAAGGTTATAAGTGTTGGGATCCTATATCTAATCACCTTCGGGTTTGTCATCATGTAGTTTTGCTCGAAAATAAAATATTTTCTATTGTGTCAAACTTTCATTTTATTCATCATGCTCCCAATTCTTTTTACAGATAATGTTGTTGATTTGTTTCTTGTTGAGTTTCATACCTCTGTTAAGTTTCATACAAGTTAACCTATTGTTGACTTATTTCCTAACACTTCGTAAACAGATATCTCTATTAAGCTTCATACATATGAGCCTGCTGATATGTTTGCTCCTGAGCAGCCCATCTCATTTGAAAGATCTACTCTAGATAACTCCCACTCTTTATATGCCCCTCTTTCTCATCGCTGTACTCAAGTAATAGAGCTTTCTATTAAACTTCGTGATTATCAGTATTTTTCTACTACTCTTTCCTTATATGAGCTTTAATCTTATTCTGATGCTAACTCTAATCCTATTTGGCAGCATGCAATGAAAAAAGAATTGCATGCTCTTGAAAAGTTGCACACTTGAGATTTTGTTACTTCTACTTAATAAAATTGTAATTGGTTCCAAGTGGGTGCATAAGATTAAGAGCAAGTCTAATGGATCAATTGAGAGATACAAAGTCCGTCTTGTAGCAAAAGGCTTTACTCAAGAATATAGAATTGATTATGAAAAAAAATTTGCTCCAATTGCTCGACTTATATATGTTTGAAGTTTATTAGCTGTTGCTATAGCTCATGGTTGGAATTTATTTCATATAGATATGAAAAATGCATTTCTTAATGGTAATCTTACTAAATAAGTATATATTGTCACGCCTCAATCCCAAAATGATCTGACATACGACATAACTTACACTCATTCAACAATGTGAACTCATAATTAATATTGCATAAAACTTTTAATTTAAATTCTACATAGAAATCCTTAGTAAGTTGTTAGTAAGTTCATCATAAAATTAACCCATGAACATATTTTGTGGAATATAAATCGAATACAACCACACTTAATAAAATAATACATATATATTTATTCAATAGAGATAAATCAAATATCTCAAACTACGTACCCATAAATTAAATACTTAGCAACCTAACGACTTAAGAAACCTAAGAAACAACAAAAATCTTGCCAAATTCGTTAAATACACATGTACCATATTTATTTGAAATCATAATAAACTATAATAAGTATAAAACTCAATAAGCATACTAGTTTTTCATACAAAAATTACATATATATATATATACACACACACAATGCATATGTATGATATGCAGTAATAAATCAAAATCATAATCTTATCAAACTACATGTCAAGTAAACGCTTACACATTCTTTCAAAATATATAATAGGAATACCATCACCCACTTATTACTTAGTAGGACTTTTATATCACATATCATATAATGAGCCAAATGCCACCTCTCAATTATATTTCGTATGAGAGAAATAGCACAAATGAGGGTTAAATTACACATATATAACACTCATGCCCGAAGGTAAGAGCCAAACTTTCACACTGATCATCAGTGAGTCCTTTCACATGCACCAATACGCCACCACACGAATGTGATGACTCATTCTTCTTTTAGGTACCCATAAGATCCTCCCTACATACAGAACACATAACACATATCAATCCTGAAGGAAATGCCACACATAAAGGCTCCACAAATCACATAAAGTGTCTACTAAGCAAATAGCGAGTTCAAGCATCCTCAGAACACAAAATGTTTCTCATGGACATATTCTACTTCAAAAGATTTCTTTGTTAAACACATTTCATTTTGAAAGCTTACTTTCATAAACACTTGTATGTTCATGCTTAATTTCAATGCCCACATTTATAAATATATATCTTTCACATTTCATATCAAAATATACTTTGGCATAACATAAACATATCTCAAAGCACATTTACAAAATCATACATAAACAATTACTATGTCTATTATGATTCTAGTAAAAATCTAGTATACTTACCTCTCAACACTTTTGAGTACAAGGCTTAATTCTCCTTAACCTATCAATGGAGATTAAGCCTTTTATAAGCATCATAATTTAAAAAAAAAACACACACACTTTAAATAGCTCACAAAATTACACATATTGCACTTATCACATCAAATTGGTCAAATGACTTGATTTCTCAAAACTTATCATTCTGACCATTTGTACTTAACAAAATTTTTCTATACATCAAATAATGTTCAATTACTCCAAAATTAAAATATGTCATTCTTGACTAATTTATCCTTCTCATATATGATATTATATCATAATTCCTACACAATTTATTTCATAAATACCATTAAATCTAAACCATTATTCTCACAGGATCAAGATATTTACTTGACAGCATTCAGTCTCCAAATTTTATAACATCATATGCCAAATCAAATATCATAAAACTATAACAGAATTACTCCTAATACATATCTCAATCCATAATAAAATTTTTACTCTAAAATCCATGCCAAAAGTATTTTAAAACTATTTTATTTTATAACTTTAAAAATCTATTGATCAAACACTGCAATGAGCATCCACTTTAGAAAATCATAACAATTTTTTCACATTGATCTAAATGCTTAATTTTGAATATATCATGTTAGATATGTAAAATTTTCATATTCTAGAAATTCATAATTTTTTAAGATCATGTGACAGATCAAAATTTGTTCATCACTTGAGCATATTGTTAACATAGAAAATTTTTAAAATTTTAAGGTCATTTTTGTAAATTCATTAAAAATTTAATTTGTAGATTTTTTAATCGATTCAAAGTCTCAAATGATCCTAAACATGTCTAGTTTCATATTCTCAAAAATTAAAACCAAAATTAAAGTACAAAAATTCTCAAATCAAAATACTGTCAAGTAGAAATTCTGCAAATTCATCATGATTCATCAAGTTATCCATATAATCATTATCAATTCTTAACATATCTAAAAAAATTCACATAAATTCCCAATTTTTCATATTTCTAAAAATTAAAATTTAAAGAAATTAACTTTTTAATACTAAAAAACTAAGAAAGAGTTATAATATACCTTTTAAAATTTAAAATTCTAAATTCTTCTTCTTCTTCTTCTTCTTCTTCTTCTTCTTCTTCTTCTTCTTCTTCTTCTTCTCTTTCTCTCCCCTTTCTTTCTCTCTTTTCTCTCTTTAAAATGGGTGGCTCAACCAAAATGAGTGAATTAGGGTTACAAAATGTGTATTTTTATACTAAGAGGTTAATTTTTAGTATTTATGAATTAGCCCCAAAAACTTTCAAAATATTATAATTTAGTCCCTAAAATAAATCTAAAATCTTGCAAATAAACTCAATACTAATAATAGGACCCTAATCCATTCAAACAACACTAATAATAATACGTAAATCAAGTATCACATACGTACAAATAAAATATGAATATTATATATATAAATATTTATTCTTATCGGTTGTGAATAAACGGTTATTATATGTATAAAATCTCCACCCAATTATTCTCATCCTCCTGGAACGGTATATAGACTTTGGGTGCTGTATATGATCTTAAATAGGCTCCTCGTGCATGGTTTTCCAAGTTCAGTAACACTATTTTACAATATGATTTTCAGTCAAGCCCTTATAACTCAACTCGTTTTGTCCAAAAGACAGATCCTGGTTGTATTTTAGTCCTATTCTATGTTGATGATATGATTATCACGGGTGATGATCTTATTGGCATTCCTACCCTCGAGGATTTCCTTTAACAACACTTTGACATGAAGGATCTTGGTACTCTAAGGTATTTTCTTAGTCTTAAGGTATTATCAGACATTACTGGCTATTATCTGTCACAAGCAAAATATGCATCAGATCTACTTACTAAGGCTGGCTTGACAGACAATAAGACTACTTCTACTCCTATAAAGTCGAATGCCAAGCTTCTACCCTCAGATGTAGCCCCTCTCATTGATGCAACTCTTTATCATCAATTGGTTGGTAATTTAATATATCTCACTGTCACTCGCCCAAATATTGCATATGCAGTTCATATTGTTAGTCATTTTATGGCTGCTCCTCGTACTTCTTACTATACTATAGTTATTCATATTTACGTTATCTCAATGGAACTTTTTTTTATGATGTTCATTTTTCAAATCATTCTCCACTTGTGTTATGAGCCTATAACGATGCTAATTGGGTTGATGATCCTACAGATCGATGATCTACTACAAGCTTTTATCTTTTCTTTAGAGATTCACTCATTTCATAGAAGAGCAAGAAACAGATAGTTACTACTCACTCTAGTACTAAGGGTGAGTATCATGTTCTTGCTGATATGGGTATTTCTTACTCTAGGACTACACCTTTTTATTGTGACAATAAAAGTGCTATTCAGATTACTCACAATGATTCCTTTCATAAATGAACAAAACACATTAAGATATATTTTGTCCAGCAACATATCTCTCAAAAGACGATTACTCTTCACTTAATCTCTTCAAAAGATCAACTTGCTGATATTTTTACCAAATCTCTTCTTCCTCGCTGTTTTCAATCTTTAGTATCTAACCTTAAGCTTGCTTTTACTATAGGTGGCAAGTGGGCCGTACCGGACCAGCACGGCCCACAAAAGCTGTCATGTCGGGCTAGCCTAAGCACGACAGTCAAAAATTAGGCTCCGACATGATCCACTGTGGGCCGTGCCGTGCTTGGTACGCAGGCCTAATAGGCCATTATTGATAGGAATAGTAATACTATTGATGGGCCCTATGTACTAGGCCGTGACAGGCTCGTGCCGGCATAAGCCAATAAATGCGGCTCAGGCATGGCATGACATTATGGATGGCCCAAGCACGGCACGGTATCGTAGCATGCCTTGGCCACTCGAGCACGCTACAATACCGTGTTGGGCTGTGCCGTGCTTAGGTCGTCCATCTCATTTGCCACCTTTGACGAGTCAATAAATACGGCTTAAACACAACACGAGATAGTGGATTGCCCAAGCATAGTACTGTACTATAATGTGCCTAGGAGGCCTGAGCACGCTATAGTACCATCTCGAGCTATGCCATGTTTGGGCTGCCCGGCTTAATTGCCACCTCTAACTTTTATTAGGCCAACTTGAATTTGAGAAAAGATGTTAAAATAGTGTCATAATCGATGCTATTGGTAATCATTATTATTGATCTTGTATATACACGTTCACACTCTATAATCATAATTATAGATATTTATACTTTATGTTCACATTATAAATAATTTAATCTTATGCCTATATAAGAGCTCGCTATATATCATAATTTATAGAGTGAAATATAATTCTTTTTCAAATTCTTACATATACCGGGTTTTTTTGGTTTTGAGCTTCTCCCAAGCAAACTATAAGTTCGTGATTGGTAATTATTATATAAGGTGAAAGTAACTAAATCTGAACCACATGCAACGTGCAAAATGTTTAAAAGCTCTAGAGAGCCCTCGTCGTGCAAAGTCATAAGTGAGCAATGCAAGTTTATTTTGTAATCGGAGCACAGGAAATTCAATCATCTTCTCAAAATGCATGCATTTGGTCCATCAGGTTAGCTTTGCTATCTATGAAATAAGAAATAAAGGCAAAGCTGAACTTGTATACGCATTTATTTGATTGAGATACAAAACACCTTCCTTTCTTACTCAAAACAAAACATTCAAGAACATATCCCAATAAATTTAACAACAAAAGCTACAAAACCACAAGACTAGACATCACTAGAGATCCTTAAAAATTTGTACTCCCTCAATAAGTTTGGCAAAATCACCAATTTGCAGGGGCTAAATTATCAAATTAAACCATCTTCCCGTCACTTGTAGTTACCTAAAACAAGCTTTGCCCTACCAGCTTCCTTCATGTTAGCCAATTCTGGCTCCAGTTGGGACTCATGGCTGCCAATCTGTATTTCAGCCATTAACTTTCACATCACTAAAATCACCAGCACCACCAATGGTGTACCCCAAAATCATTGCCCAGAATTAATTTCCTTTGCTTTCAAACTTGACGCTGCCTTGCTTGGAGCACAAGACTCTGCCATATCTAACAGGAATGAAACCGGCTTTCTCGTGCGCAAGCTTCACAAACATTGGCTTGGAAAGATCAAAATGTTTCAGGGGAGGATTGCACCAGTTTTCTTCTGGCTTTGACTAGTTTGATGGGCAGAAATTGGTTGCTGTGATTTTGACTCTGCCAGCACCTTTGATGCCCCATTGAGGGTCATTCACACACATGTCAAGGCCATAACCTTGTTTCCTGAGATTACCGTAACCACAACCTCCCTCTGACAATATGTACATTAAAAGAGTTGAGATGAACAGTACAAAATTTGTCATAAAACTTGAATATCAAACTAGAGTCCTTTTCCCTTTCCCAAATTAGAGTCCTCCTTTAGTGCGGACGTCCATACTGTTTTTACATCTGGATGTACAACTAGGCTTGGTTTCTGGCAGAAATTATATGAAGTATTAACTTGAGATATAAAAGGAAAGGAAAGATTAATAATGCAGAATCCTTGGAGATCAAATCAAACATGTAAGGAATAAAATTGAAGTATTAACTTCATTGCAGCCTTTCCTTGGAAAAAAACCTTCAATGCAGCCATTGATATCATTAATTTGCAAGAAATTAAGCAAAAACTTATTATGATTGTCCTATTCTTTTGGCTCTAGTGTCACAGTCATTTTATGTCAGCATTTACCGAAAAACAATTAGTTAGTTTATGGAAAACAATATTACCCTGTTGTTTTTTATATTATCTATTTTATCCTTTAATATTTGATATTATCCACACAAAAATTCTTTTATCGGTCGTGACATAAACATCTTAAAATCGTATTTTAGAGTCTATTTTGCTAATGTTAAGAGGTTTTTTTAAGTAATAAGAAACGTAAGGAGATTTGTGAGTAAATATTAAGGGCTCATTTGATTAGGCTATTTAAATAGAGTTTTTAAAGGTATAGATTTTGAAAAAAAGTTATTGATCATTTAATTGTTAATTAAAAAAATTATTTTAAAATAATATATCATTTTATTATACATTGTTAAAAGTGTTTATTTGTTATTAAATTATTAAAAAAGACACTTAATAAATCTTATATTCAAATTCTAGACAATTTAATCTTTTTACATAAAACAAAATTTATAATTTAATCTTTAAATTTTACTAACATATTTTATAGACAACACAAAAGTGATTAATGCTAAAATTTAGTTTTGCAATTATTGTAAAATTATAACAAAAATAATTGGGACTCTAAACATCAATAAATATAAATTACGAGAATTCAAATAAAATTAATACATAATAACAAATAAATTATTGTATTTTGGTATAAAAATTAGAACTAAAACACTAAGTTCCTGTGATATAAAAAAAAAATTAGTAAAGCTTTTATAGAGATGATGGTTACAAAAATATGGAGAAATGGTGGTTTTCAACAAAAAAATTTAAAAATATATTAGTTAAATAAGATTTTATTTTTATTAAAGGTATGGTATAAGATTTTTTTAAAAATATTAGTAGGATATATGTGTTAATATACAAATATTTTATAATAAAAGATACTCAGAAAAACTCTACTTTTTAAATTTTAAATTTTAAACTTTTACAAGTAAAGAAAAAATAGTTTTTTTAAATCTCCAAAAGCCATTTCTAATTAAAACTAAATGTTACCAAAAAATTTAAAAAGAGATTTTAGTATTAAGAAGAAAAATTATCCAATAGAAAAATCCAACCACAACATGCACAAAATATAATAGTGGTTAATTGATCACAACCCTTCATTTAAAGAATAATACTTTATTTATATAATTGGAATACAAAGCACTTAATCATAGGTGAAATACAAAATGAAATTACTACCAAAGACGACAATAATGCAATTAGTTTGTATTTCAACAAAATTACATTTATTTTTAGGTGCAGTATAACTTTCATATTAATGATATAATGATAAATCAATAATTGTTTATATATAGTGTTTCTTGATTGGTTTCTCATTATTTGAGATATAAAATAAGTGTAGTATTAATACTTCACATTGAAACAAATAATGTAAAAAAAAAATTGCAAGTATTTGTTTTTTGAATCAAAAGTAAGGGATTTATTGAGAGAGTAAATAATTGAGTGCATATTTAGAAATGAAAATAGTCCACCACTACCTAGCCATGTTCAAACTATGAAACTCTATTATACTTTCCTCAATAAAGGCTGAAAAAATAACCAAAACCCACTTTAATGTATGCATAGATAGTAATGGCAAAATGCCTCTCGGGGATGGAACCTATGGGCCCTGTCTTAAATAAAGTATAATTAAAATAATTTTTGTTAAAATAAGATGGAGTGAAAAGAAAAATTATTGTTCTAATAATTAATGAAGCGAAGATGAAATTAAATCTCTCTATCCTGTCTTCACCCCCTGTTTTTACGAATATATTGAATATAATTTTTTATTTTATAATTTTTATACTTAACTATAACATGTTTTAATAGTATTTTTTATTAATAAAAATAAAAAATATATAATAAAAGTCTCTAAAATCTACCTTTTTTTCTTTATTGTAAACGATAGCGAAATTGTTATTTTTGAAATGGGTGGCCATTGATTTTAATGAGAATATGAAGTAATTAACAAAAACATTAATGATGTTAGACACTAAATCATTATATAAATTCTTTTTTATTTGTTATTTATTTCAAATTTTATTTACTAATTATTATTCACATTATTGAAAGATAATGTTATATTATTTCAATTTTTCAATTTATTATTTTTTTAATCATATATAAATTAAAATTTTATATTCTTAAAATTTGTAAATATAAATTAATATTTAATATTAATATAAATAAAAAATAGAGAGATATAGATCGAAAAAGACATTTTTCACATAGAAATTCTCTATTTCTACCTTTACCCCACCCATTATCCATCAACGGAGAACAACGTCGAGTTCATCATGAAGCATAGCCCAAACACCAATCAAACGGGGCTCAAACCGAAACAGCCACGTCAACATTCAACTTAAAGTTATCCAAAGATTTGGGCTATTACCAAAGAGAAGGAACAGACAACATTTTGTAATTAAAACAACATTTCAAACCTATTGAGATATTCTAAAAAACATGAACTTTACAAAACTTTTTCTGATCATGCCTTAAAACCTTTTATCAAACATATATTTGACAAATTAGGCCAATGAAAAATCTCTTTTTTTTTTTGTAAAATCATAAGTATTTTTAAGAACAACTGCGGTTTTACTTAGTTCTTATAATTAATTAAAAATAATCATTTCTTAACTTTTAATATTAATGATCGTCTTTTGTAAATAATTTTTAAACAAAAAACTTATACTTTCATTATACAGGCAAAAGTTCTTTTACCCCGAAATATAAATAAAAATTGAGTAGAGTAAAACTTACTTAAAAATAAGATCTTTCTTCTTTATTGTCTTTTTGTCTACAAGATATTGAGAGAGATTTTTTTAGAACAAACTTTATTTTATTGTGCTCTTTTCAGGTTTTTATAAGCTCATACTTTACAAATGAGGCTTACAAGGGTTTTTATAGTTGAGCCTTTTTCTTATTTCGACTAAACTTCCTAATTACAACTAACAACTTATTAATACTTACCGTTACAACTAATACTCTTAAATATTTTTACTTCCTAACTTTGTTATTTTCTTTGCCTTTTTGACTTTTCAATCTTTTCTTATCTTCTTCTAGCTTCTACTAGCTTTTTTTGTGTTTTTACTATACTGTATTGAGATTGTAGTATATTTTATCATCTATTTCGTAATCATTAGCACAGTCTTTAATGCACTGTTGCTTCAACTCTTTCCATTCTTGAATCTCTAAAAGATAGCTATATGTGTCTGCACTGAGGTAAATCTAAGGTATTGGATATCACATATATTGTTCACTTGCAGTCCGAAGGAAAATAAACATATGAGTTGTCTGTCCAACGATCCTTAGTTTGCTGAAGTTAATGCAATCATAATACTTATGAGCTCTGTATCTGTGTAGATATTGAAATGAGAAACCTTCAAGCTCAAGGCTTGATCTTTCTGTTACAAACTCCACCCTTTGGTCATATGGTATAATAACAATATAATAGTATGCAGAGATAATCATAGGTTGTTTATCATACTTGGCAGTCTATTCACAAGGTATTGTATCAATACCAAGAATAAATCCATACCTTCCTCCATATAATTTTATAGCTTGCTAAAATTTGTCTAGGAGGAATCCAATTTTTATAATGCTAGAAGCACTGAGGTTATCTATGAGTTTATAATCAAATAATTCTCCAATGTTTATAGCATCTGTAATACTGAGAATGTTGAACTCTATAAGAAATTTATCAAGATGAATCTGAACTGTCGTGAATTTAAATCATATCTTATTATTAGAAATGGTCTTTTTGACAATTAATGTTGTCATCCCTTCTAGCAATTCCTGAGTTGAGCAAAGGAATTCTAATATTTTATAAATCTTTTTATAATTTTTTCTTCAACTAATCCCAAAATATTCTGTTGAATATTTGGTAGGGTTACTTCTAATCTTTTCCAGATTTCTCTAACTTTTTTTTTTTGCATCAAAGTTCCATTAGTCTTTTCTACAATTTTTGAAATAGTTTCTACAGACGATCCAGATTCTTTTAATCTATAAAATTACTTTTCAGTTTTTATCTTTTCTATGCTACTATATATTTATCTTCTACTTATTTTTTTTCATGATTTGTAAGTTGTAACTTTTGTTCTAACTCAGCTTTTTCTATTTGTAAAATAGATAGTTGTTTTTTTAATTTTTCAAACTCTTTTTGAAGGTCAGGCATTTTTTATTCTAAAAAATAATTAGCTTCATTAAGACTTTTAAAATTATTTAAAAAGGCTAAAATTTGACTTCTACTATATAAAAGGTCATTAAAAACTAAAATTGGTTCTTCTTTTGCTTTATTATCTAAAAATTACTTTAAAGATTTTTTTATTTTTTCATAATTATAAAAACCTTTATATAAATGGTCTTGAAATCTTTTAATTTGACAAAATGTCTCTTGCTAAATTGAATAGATTCTAATTTTTCTTCCTTTAAAAGGTACATAATAAGAAAATCTTTTTTTTTTTTGGCAAAAGAAAAATAACTTAAAGCATTTAATGAATCTAAAAAAACCCCTTTTATCATTTTTAAAAAAATTAAATATTATTTAATAAGATTTTTTGTTCTTCAGCAAAACTATACTTGACTTATATTAGGGGTTCAAATGAGATACTGGGACTACTATTTAAGCTAATACTTTTCATTCCTGTAAAAAGAACATGAAGAAGTTATTAGTCTAGAAATAATATCAGCTAAATTATTATCTTTTCCTAAAATATGTTCAAAATTTTCTTTATATCCTCTTCTTGTTATTACTTCTAAGAAATATATTCATCTTTTACTTATAAACAAATTCTTCTTTTCAAAATTTTTTTTCTGAGATTTTTGATAAAATTCAATTATAAATGTTCTGATTGTAAAAGAATCATTTTGTATATATAAATGGAAAGAATTTAAGGAATTTATAATACTTAAAATTTTTAATTCTATACTAGATTTTCTTCTATTAATTTCAGTGAACTTTCTACTAGTATACATAACTATTTCTTCTTCTTCTTTTGGGTATCTTTCTTGGGTTTTTGAAATAAGATTCTGCCCATCTTTTACTATTTGCATCTGTTTGTATGATTTTATAATAATTAAAGCGACTTAAGATTTTTAACTATTTGTTTTAACTTTTGTATAAGTTTTATATCTTCTCTATTAAAACATTTTTATCCACTTTTATTTAGTTTATTAAATAATGGTCTAACTAATAAACATAATTTAGGTATAAATTTTTTACTATAATTTAATTATCCTAAAAATTTTTGAAGTTATTTAGTATCTTTTATTTTATCAGGAAATTCTAAGATTTTTGTTACAATATGAGGCTGTAATTTTATTTTTCTTTTATCTATTATTAATCCTAAAAATTCTATTTTTTGCTTAAATAATTTTACTTTTCTTTTAGAAATTACTATTCTATTTTACTTAAAACAATCTAACATTTTATTAATATGCAATGTATGCATGAATTTATTCTGACTATATACAAGAACATCATCAACATAAACTATACAAAATTTTGAAAATGGCTTAAGTACTATATCCATTCTTTCTTAAAATACTTAAGGTATTTTTTTTAATCCAAAATGTATTACTAGCCATTCAAAATATCCTTCTGAACAACTAAAAGTTGTTCAAGGAATAGACTCTTCATGTAGTCAAATTTGTCAAAAATCACTCTTACAATCGATTTTTGAAAAATATGTAGCTTTTTGTCTGCAATGTATTAATTCATTTTTGTTAGGAATTTTATAACTATTATCTAAGGTATTATCATGTAATAATTTATAATTTATTATCATTCTACTTTTTTCTCTTTTTTGTTCATTATGATTGTTAACAATAAATTATGGACTTCTATGTCTACTTGTGTTATTTCTTATTACTCATAGTTCTAGTAATTCATTTATATGCATTTCGAATTCTTTTTTATCTTCTCGGCTATATGCTAAATCTTGTGTCTTTATTGTTATGTTTGGGTTTATGATTTCTATTTTGTATTCTTCTTTACTATCTTTTCTTATTGAATTATTACCTATTATTTCTAATTTTTCTAATTCTTTAATTTTTTGTTTTATTTCTTTAGGCCAATTTTCACATTCTATACATTTTATATCTTTTTTTCTATATTTAATATTTCTTCTAGATATTGATCTATTTCTTCTTCATCTAATGTTTCTAAGTCTTCATCTATTTTATTATCTTCATCTATTAGTGTATCAAAAAATTCTATATCTATATTCTTTTCTACTGTAGTTATTTTTTTTCAAAAGAAACTATGTTAGTTTTATATTTTAGCTGTACAAAAGTTGATTTCTTAAAGAAATTAACTCCATTAAGAGTGATCATAATACTTCTATTATTTTTTAAAATAAAATTTAATCCTAAAATGAATTTATATCTACTAGTTTTACTAGTAATAAAGATTTGTGGCAAAGTATGTACTTTTCCATTAATTCTAATTTGTATCTTATTGACACATTCTATTATTTATATTAGACCACCATTAAATTGTCTAATATTTATAGGTATTTTTAACTTATTCCTATATTGCTTAAGTACTAAACTTTTATGTAAACACATTTATTAGCTCTTGTATCTATCATTATTTTTGTTTGTACAATTTGTTCTTTAAACAATAGTTCTACGTCTATATTGATCAACTCACTTCCTGCTTTATTAACTTTTATATTTGTATCTTGATTATTTTCTAGATTATTGTAACAAAATTTATAGCAAAATTTTTTAGTAATATTATCATGATATCCTTATTCAAATTTATTATTACAATATGAACAATTTTTGCCAAAAAATGCGATATAAGTTTGTAGCACATTTACTTCATAATCTGAATCGCAATAGCTACTTTCTGTCAATTGTTCTTCTTAACTACTACTAATATAAATACTATCATTATCAAAAATTTCTTCCATATTATATATTTCTTTTAAGTTTTCTTGCTCTATTTCTAAATCACAATCTAATAAATTAGCTTTGTTTTTACTTGGTGGGCAATTAGGTTTAATATGTCCTATCTTTTCACATAAGTAACATTTACAATTTTTATTTCTTTTATAGACTCTTTTTCCTTCTTTTAAGGGCTTTCTTAACCTTATTTTTATTATCTATGAATTTAAAATTTTTCGTTTTGTAATATATTTTACTACTTCTTTTATAATGTTTTGCATATTTTTTGTAACTTTTATTACAACCTAGAGTTGGTACTTCATTCATATCTATACATATTTTACTGAATTGTTGCTTAATTTGTTGCCCATGTTTCTCTTCCTTGCAATATTATTTAATTCTTCCTCTAACGTTTCTATTACAGGCAATAATATTGCATAATAATTAACTCATTCTAATCTTTTTGATTAAAACCAATTTACTAAATCATTATGCAATTTTTCTCCTATTTTTCCTAGTAATTTATTTACAAACTTCATTAACAATTCTTAATCAAAAAGTTTTTTTATTTGACTCCAATATATATAAAATAGATTATCATAGTGATCAAAGTATTGTAAATCACATATTTTTAATTGTTCTAAGTTTTTTATAGTTTTGATTTGCTTTATAACGTCATCTTTTTCATCTATTCCTACTCCTAATACTAGCTTACTTATTAAATCTATAAAATTTATTACAGTAATATTAGTGTCAAAATCATGTAACTCTACTTTATTTTTATCTTTCATTCATTGTTTCCATCCTAAGTATATTTATTTTTCATTAAATCCTAAAGTACTTTCTAAATAAATGAGCTTATAAGTTGGGTCTGTTATTATTGCTAATGCTTCCATTGAATGTAGTAATAAATTACCTTCCCATTCATAAAATACATATTTTCAATCCCCTAGTTTATGTCCTTGTAGTTTTAATACTAATATATCTTTAACTTTTGGTAAAGTTTTCTAATTTTCTAATTTAGTTTTAGTTTTAAAAACTCTTTCTACTTTTGTATATTTTTCTTTGCTATCAAGTATTCCTCTCTTTTCTAAATTTGTTTCTATATTAGATGTTTCTATTATTGGTTCTAGTAATTTTGTAATGCTTTCTCCTATTTTAGATTTTTTATTTTCTTCACCTACATATACTTAATGTTCTATATAATAAATTTCTTCTAACTGAAAAAGCGAAAAATTTAATTCGTTTTTTAATATTTTATCTATATCTTCATCTATAAAGTCTAAATTATTACACATTTCTTTCAAGATTTTATTTTTTAAAGTATTTAGAAGGTTCATTAAATATTTGTTATGTAATTTAGTCTCTGTTAGCTTTTAATATTTTGATTTTATCTATCGGTGTTTCTATATATGCCATATTTATTGTTATTTCTTCATCTTCTTCTATCTTTGTGTTTCCTATCTTTCTGTAATTACTAAATCTTTGTGAGACTTGATTATTCATATCTATGTATATATGACTTGTTTAAGGCATTTTTATTGTTCTTTCATTCTCTAAATTTGGTAGCTTCTATTCTAATCTTTTTAATTTACTATAAGTTAATTTTTTAGACATTATCATATCAACATATTGACTTTTAAAATATTCTATAATATTTTTGCTTTCAAATCTAAATCTTTTATATGATATTTATTTTAAAGCTTTCCTAAAAAGAATATTTTAATCCTAATATTTTTGTATTCTAAATCATTTTATACCCTTTGGTTTGTATACTAAGTTTTATATATTTACAAAATTCATTTATGTCTATATCTATATTAGGTATGCATCATACTACTGTTATTTTATTTTTAAGGTTTATTTCAGCACTTGCTATTTGAGTGTTCATAATCGTAAAATCTATTATCATATAAGTATAAATGAGTTTTAGTACCTAATCATTCTCTTGCTTGACTTAGTACTCCTATTATTATTACTCTCGTATGCATATTTGTGAATTTTTGTTGTTTTAAATATTTTTTATTTTGTTGACTTATTAATGTAAATTCTTGTCTGTTATTAACTACTGCTAATTTTATTTCGTTTTTATAAATATATAGGTTACTTTTTATTTTCCCCAAAATTCTTTCATTATATAAATTTTTTCTTTTAATTTGTTCAAATTTGATTTCTTACAACTTATTAGCATCTTCTTCATCTATTATGTCTTCTGTTCTTTCTAAGATTTATTTTCCTTTATTCAAGAAGTTTAACGCCCTTCCCTTCCTACTTTTTCACATAATGAGATATATACGTTAGGTTTTTTTATTAGATTCATTGCTTTTTATCAAGCTTTTTATCAAGCTTTTTATCAGCACTTTTGGTCCTAAGATTTCTTTAATATCTAAAGTTTTACTTACTATTGGTTTTTTAGATCTTCTATTTTATTAATTAGCTTATCAAGTTCTTTATATATATATTGTCTATTAATTTATCTAGATTATACTAGTATCTTTTTGTTTATTGGATAAATAAATTTTTTTTTCTAATTTTATTATTCTATTTTCTAATTTTTCTACCTTACTTAAGATTTTTAACAAAAGTTTTATTATAGTATTAGCTTGAGCTTGTTGTATATTATTATTTTCTGTAGAAAATTGCTTACTACTAAGTCCTATTGGTGTAAGGGATGATATTTCTTCTTTTAATTCTAGTAAAATATCTAATAAAGTTTTATCAGTTTTGCTCATTCACTAACTATTTTCTTGATATTATTTAATTATATATATAAGTTGTTTTGAGTCTTTTTTATCTTTTCTACTTCAACGCTTAATTCTTATATTAACTTTCTTATTTCTATTTCTACGGGCTTAGGAGTTTTATTATCTATAAGTTGTATTAAGTTTACTATTTCTTTTTTTGTTTGAAAATCTACTAATTTTTTCTGTAAAATTTGCTATTATCTCTTTAATATAGTCTAAGTTTTTTCTACAATTGTTTATCTTACTATTTTAGAAAAAGTAAACTAAATCTATTAATGTTATATTGGTTTATCTATATTAAATTTTAAGCTTATCCCTAAATTTATTAATAAATCTACTATAAAATTTAACTAGCTATTACTAGTATGTGAAATATGTTTATATTGATTTTCTAGATGACATATATTACATTGTAACTTAAATTTTTCTGAAAGATTAAGCTTTATTTTCTTAAAATCTCTAATTTTTAGATCTAAATATTCTAACTTCTTAAAGTTTATAAATAAATGTTTTTATTATACTTATATTTATAAATATTTCTATAACTTGATAATTTCAATTAATATTTTTATAATAATTTCTTAGTCTTTTTAGATGTAGGTTATGAATGTTTGTATCTATTTTCAATAGTAAATTATGTAATTCAAGAAATTTTGCTATTTTACAATATTTAACAAAGTCTTTAAACTCTAAACACTTTAACTTATTACATATAGATTTCTACTTTTTAAAAAGGCTAATCTTTTTAATTCTTCTTCTAATAATTCTATTTCTACAAGTTTTAATGCTATAAGTAAAGTAATATGAACAATATGAATAGGATCTTCTACAAAAAAATTTTGCCTAATGTCACGGGCCGGGCGCTTGCCATTGACCCAAAAGACTAGCCTGTTAGATAATGCTGCATACCCACCCATATATACCCAAGATTCACCCAATTTCTATTCGATGTGGGACGTGACATTCTCACCCACCCAATCACGTGACGCCCTCGTCACGGTACGGCCCAAACTCAAGGACCAACCTGGCCTGTATTGCCCATCCCCCCGGGACTAGGGGACTCACTACCCACGTGACAATCTCCATTGGGGCTCAAGACACAGGATTTTTAGAGCCCATTTGGCCCGTATTGCCCATCCCCTGGAGGATAGGGGACCCACATCCTATGTGGCAATCTCCATTGGGGCAATTTTTGGGGTCCACATACGAATGAGAATTTGGGTCTGCTCTGATACCACTTGTCACGGGCCGGGCGCTTGCCATTGACCCAAAAGACTAGCCTGTTAGGTAATGCTGCATACCCACCCATATATACCCAAAATTCACCCAATTTCTATTCGATGTGGGACGTGACACTAAGCTTCTAATATTTTATGTTTTGCTTTAATGCGAAAATTTTATGCTTTAGGCTAGTAATATACAACATAAAATAAGGAACAATCATAATTATGAACTAAATGAAAGAGAATAATAACAATTATGAACTAGGTGAAATCTGTCATAATTACTTATAATTTTTTTATTAGAACATAAGATTTGAATTTCAGTCTTCACTTTCGGTGGTGGAGTTTCTTGTGTAACGTTGCATAAATCTTAATTAACTATTATATATTCCCCATGTAAATGTATATATTCAAGGCAGGTGGTTGTTTCCTTAAAGAAAACAATATAATATATTGCTGTACACAAGGTTCTGCTTTGTACCGTTACTTCTATTTTATTCTTGTTGTATGAAATATAAATCATCAACCCTGTACATAGAATATGAAATATAAAATAAACCTTCCCAACGCTAGTTCACAACAAATCTCTTCCCAACGTTAATTCTTATGTGAGTACAATTCTAACTCTTTCTCGTGAGGGAACAAAAAATTGAAAAATTAAATCAGACCAAGCGAATTAAATTAAACTGTCCCGGTGGTTCAGTTCAATTATGTCTTAGTCAGTTCAATTCTTTGATTCTATATTTTAGAAAAGCAAAAATTCGATTCAATTTTTAATTTTAAATGTCTTAACTAAGAATCAAATCGTGAAATAAATTTTTTTTTTTAAATATATAAAAGAAAATACACATAATAGCTTAGAAATAGAATCAAAATTAAAAACTAAATTAAAACGGACCATTCAATATTAAAAGTAAGTTCAATTTAAGCTCATCCAATATAAAAAGTTAAACCGAAAATCGAACCGTTAAATTTTTAAAAAATTTTATTCAATTTGGTTCCCAATTGAAATTTCTAAAAATCAACGGGTCTGCTTCAAGTTTTAGTTTTGATTCAGTTTTTAATTTTACCTAAAAACCAAACTGAATAAAAAATTACCACTCCTAACTCATGTTAAAGAAATTTTACCCATTAAACAGACTAACATTCACATTTTATATTATTACTTGATAATAATTTTGATATATTTTTAGAGTTTTGTTGAATCAAACATTGTTTTGATGTAAAAACACAGCTAAACCAATTGGCATGCAAATCTCTCACGGTTTAATGTAAATACAAAAGCTGAATTTGTAATTTGTAAATGAATTTATTTGACTGAGATACAAAATATACTTCCTTTCTTCCATTCAAGACTATATTATTAATAGGATCCCAGTCTATATAAACCAAAAAAAAAAAAAAGCTACAGAACCACAAAACCAAAACATAAGAAGTACAAGAGACCTAAAAATTTGTTCTCCCTTGATAAGTTTGGCCAAATTGCCAATAAGCCGGGGCTACATTATCAAACCGTGCCCATTTACCATCACTTGTAGTCACCACAAAAGTCAAGCTTTGCCCCACCAACATTGTGCTCGTTTGCCAATTTTGGCCCCAATTGCGACTCATCGGCACCCAACCTGTTTGTGAGCCCTTAACCTTCACTTCAGCAACATCACCAGCTCCCCCAACATTGTACACCAACACCAGTATCCACCACGGGTTGCCGTTGATCTCAAACTTGATGCCGCCTTGCTTGTAGCACAAGACTCTCCGGTACCTCACAGGGATGATTCCGGCTCTCATGGGTGCCAGCTTTACGAACATCGGCATTGAAAGATCGAAGTGTCTCTGGGGAGGATTGCACCACGCTCCTGTTTGCTGTGCGTAGTTTGGTGGGCAGAAATTGGTTGCTGTGACCTTGATTGTGCCGGCACCTTTGTAGCACCATTGAGGGTCATTCACACACGTGATCTCGAAACAAGCGCCACAAGTTGCTCCGTTGTTGAAAAGCGCTGTGCTTAGAGCTGCTGTCTCGAGACCATAGCCTTGCTCAAAGAGATCACCATAACCACAAGCCCCCTCTGCAAATGTTTGTAATAATCATATAATGCATGGCATCTATATATGACAAAGAAGAAATCATGAATACAAATATATCAATATATATAAAATATTTACTAGACACCCTCAAAAAAATGTTAGTTTTTGAATGTATCGGATTTATTAATTGACTTGATCGATTTACAATTCAGTCAATTTTAATCTCTAGTTAATTCACCATTTTTTTTTGTTTTACAAAACCTTGGTATCTAATTTTTTTTAATATTGATATTATATTGGATAATTATTATGCAGCATATGCATCTATTGAGATTATATATCACTTAACTCTTTTTATCTAGCTATTGAAACAAAAAAAAAGGCATTAAATAAATTGTCAAAAAAAACTTGAAAATCAAACCATTAATTGAAACAAATTAAATATATTGTTGAAACTTACTCATTGTCTCTCTTCCAGACATGTCACCATAAAATGTTGCATGAGCATCTTGCCATCCATTGTCTACTTTAACATCATCGAAAGAAATTCTATTAGCCATGGCCATTGCCATAATGGCCATGAAAATGAACCATGCAAATAAAATCTGATCAGAACTTGCCATGGCTGACATATACAGGAAACTGAAAATGATATATAGATATGATGAAACAAGGTGAACGATGAAGTTAATTTATAGGCATATCATACTGAGATTGTAAAAGGAAACACAATTACCTAATATTATTGTAGCTTAATTTTACATGAACAATGCAAATTTTTAATTTTGGTTACTCCAGCAGGGTCATCGTGCAAATCAAATGTGAAAGGAAGAAAATATGAAGGTAGTAATTTTGCCTAATACAGAAATTTATTTACACAACTTTTGGGTGTAATGAGTTACAGCAAACACTTACTATAATTTTTTTTTATGAGCATTTAATTAGGTTATCACCAAATGAAATAACTATTTAATGATGAATTAATTATTTAAGTATATGGGAGGTCCTTAAAAGTCAGGAAATTGATTATTGGGAACATGGGATTTAATGTTTCAGTTTTATTTGATAGGATTTCCTTTAATGATTAAATTTTGAAAGAGTAAGTGCAACTTTACAAATTTACTAGTGCAGGATAAAATCAAAAAGTTTGTCGAGTAGGGTTATGATTAATTGGTAAAAGTGTTATGATCTCATTAATTAATAGATGATGCAACGTCCTCAATTATTATTAATGCTAAAATATTAGCCAATAGTTAGAATAATTAACAAACTCATTTATATTATATGGTATGATATCATTGCTTATTTATTATTATTGGATAATTTTTTTTTCTTTTAAAACAAAGAGTTATACCCACCACTCTGGACAAGTATTGAATAGTCTTGATTCTAAACTTGGGGGTAAAAGTTTGAATCCCCTATTATATATGAGTAAGAGTAGATTTTTTATTTTAATAGAATATATTTGGTCTTTCTTATATTTATATTTATGAGTTGCGCCTCAACGGATGTAATTGTAATAGATTTGACTTTTATTTAGTCTAAGTTTACAAGTTGTGTCTCAATGAATATTATTATTGTGTGTTTTGATAAATATTATTATTATTATTTGTGATTTTCTATGAAATAGATTTGGTCATTTTTTAATTTAAATTTGTGAGTTTCGCTTTAATAGATATTATTTATTATATGTTTTGATAGATTTTTAATTAAATATTATTATTATATATTTTAATAGACTTTTAATTATAAATATCAATCGATTGTTGTAATTAAAAAAAAAGAGTTCATTTAAATTTTTAATTAATGAGAATGTCTATTGTTAAGACCACATCTAATTCGTCTATTAACAAATCGCCACATCTTATTCAAGAAAATAAGGTGGGAAGAAACAAAAAGGGTACATCAGACAAAGAAGCGGGAAAATGATTCATTCCATGCGTCAATATCAACGGATGAGGAAGGAGCAAAAAAAAAATCGAACGGCCAAAAACTAGAATTTGAAGGAAATTTTGTTTATAAAAATAGGGGTTTTCTCTCATTTTGCCTATATAAATATGATCACACACAAAAAAAATTACTTTAAAAAATCTTTTATATATTTTTTTCTAAAAAATAAAAAATTAATTTAATCGTAAAAAATTCTTCTGCAAATATCATCAGAGTGTTTTCACTCAATTTTCATAATAGAAAAATAACAAAAAGAAGAGAAACGAAAGGTGAATTTTTAACGTTTATGTATTTTGTAACTTCGTCTATACACGAGGAGATTTTGTGCATTGACACATTAGAATTTTTATATCCCTTGTATTATAATGTTTACTAAAATAATAAAAAAAATTTATTTTTTAAATAATATTCTAAATTTTGTATCATAATTAAAATGTTAAATAATTATTAAATAATAAAATAATATAAATAATGTAAATTTTAAATTATTCATTGCGCTATTTTATCATTCAATAATTATTTGATACATTATTTAAAATGAATAAATTTAAAATATTATTTAAAAAATATAACAAATAATAATAAAATAATTTATAAATTTAACCTTTTTTTTACTCGTATAACATGTGAAAAGCTCTCGTATTTACTTCAAAATAAAATTGTGTAATAATAATTTTAAAAAATTTATTTATTTTATCATTTAATCATTATATAATATATCAATATCGAAAAATATTTTAAAATAACTTTAAAAAAAAAATCCACTGCATTGCATGGATGAGTACGAGGAGGGAAATTGGTGATTTGTTCAAATGATTCGTGGCACAAAAAACAAAACACACTATGCATGCACTACTTCTAACAATTTAAAATGTAGAAAAAATACTTCGGACATAAAAGTTGTTATTTGTTAACTGCTCACTACTTAAAAAATATAATTTTATTCCAAACAGAGGATCAATTTACAATTTTAGAATCAATCGAGGGAGTCGTTTAGCCATGGCCATTTTAAAAATAAAATAAATAAAAAAAAGGCCATGAAAATGAACCATGCGAATTAACTTTTATAACTAGCTAGGCATGCCCATGGTTAACAACAATAAAGAGGACCCGAAAAAAAAAGATAAAGAGTTTAAAAAAATAAAGAAATTCATGTTAAAAAAAAAAAAGATTGGGGCTCATCAACAACCGTTCAACCCCTAAATTTATTGAGATCACAAATTTTTTACAGTGCTTAGACTTTTTGCAACTATCAGAACTTGATTGGTATTTATTTGGTATTAATGTTAGATTAGGGCTTAAATTAGTAGTATAGTGGTAAATGTATAAAATGCGGTGGTAATTTTGTATTTTTTTCTCTTATGCGAAAGTAATTTTATCTTTTTTATGTAAGAATTATTGTCAATTTTGCATAAAGGTAGAATTTTTTATCCTTCACAAAGGTAGTAATCATTAATTATAGAAATAATCTTCCGATATAAGGTTTATATTAAATATTTTAAAATAAGAGATTAAGTTTGGGCGTACTTTAATAGTTCTATCTTGTATAAATTTTTGATAATCTTTTAATTTTATATCAATAATCCTATAATATAATATTAATAATTTATTTAATAATATTACATTTGATGATGATTTAAAAAAATTAAGTAAATTAACTTGATTGTGTGTATATATATATATAGTGGGTGACGTTGTTTATTTTATGATGATCAATACTATCACACAATTATTTGATTAATTTATAATTTTAATATTATTTATAATGTATATAAAATAAAGTTACATGATTACATGCTCGCTATAAGACTTTCCCTTAGAATTTATTTGATTAGTACAAAAAAAAAATCTTTAAGGATTTTTATTCAGTTCTTTTCATGGGAACACAATAAGATTTTAGTTGAAATTTCTCTGTAATATTGGTTGTATTTTCCCAATGATTCAAGAAAAAAAGAGTAATTACAAGGTAACAGCAAAACTTTGTAAAAGGGTACGTATATCAGGATTAAACTAACATCTACTATTTAATTATGTATATAAAGTTTTGTAATTTAAATATAAATTTGTGTGCGCGCATGTATGTATGTATGTGTGTGCTTTTTTTTAATCAAATGTATATAAGGGAAAATTTTATTTTGATTCAAAATAATGATTTAAATTTTTATTTATTGATCCATGTAATCTAATGGTGTAATGTTGATAATATTAAATACTACTTTTAACTTTAAATTTATACTGTTGAATTGGCAAAATTAATAAATAAAAATTTAAATCTATATTTTAAGGCAAAAATTAACTTAGGAACCTCACTCGTACATACAAATACTCATATATAAATACATAAACACACATATATATAGAGATAGAGTAGTTGTGTACTTTTTAAATATTATTTTAAAATTTTTATTTTAAATTGACTCATCAAATAATTATTGAATGATGAAATAATGTCATTTTTAAAATCATCCATTACATTATTTTACCGCCCAATAATTACTTAACACATTATTTAAAATATAAATTTTAAGATAATATTTAAGAAGTTTTATATATATATATATATATATAGGGTTAGGATTTATGGCACTATATTTTTTTTATATAATATCTTACACAATTTTTAAATTGTTAGATTAATACATATTCAATAGTTAGATTAAATTTTACTTGTGCATTAATTATACATGTTTGATTGCATCTAAGTCATTAAATGTGCATAATTTAACAGTTTAAAAATTATATAAAATAGCATATAAAAAATATAATGCTATGGATCCTAATATACGTGTATATATATATATATATATATATATATAGAGAGAGAGAGAGAGAGAGAGAGAGAGAGAGAGAGAGAGAGAGAGAGAGAGAGAGAGAGAGAGAGAGAGAGAGAGAGAGTTGATTTAATGAATTACGTAACTTATTATATGGTGAGTTCTTAGACATGTGTCAGTATTTTATAATATATTATAAAATATATAAAAATTATAAAAAATTTTAAATTTATTAGACAGTAATGTGTGATAATTTTACTCACCATATAATGAGCTATGTAGCACACTAAATTTATTATATATATACACACACGACATATTATGTTGGGATATATAAGAGAATGAGAAGTCCTCGTCGGTGTATATATTTCTAGAAAGAGAAATGGTAGTAAAAATGGGTAGGTAATATATATGAATTTATTATATGAAAATATATATTTATGTATTTTATTAAGTGTAAATTTGTAAATTTTATAAATTAATTAAGAAAGTGAAATGATTTTATGAAAGAGTAATTTTAGACATACAAATTATTTATTTATTATATTTAGTTATTTAATTTAATTATTCAATGATATTATGTAATATTAATTTATACGTATGAATTTATATAAATAGTTTGTATGTCTAGTACATTTAATATTAAAAATATTAATAGTCAAATTAAAAGAGCACATACACAAACTTTTTTTTGTATAAAAATGTGTTATTAACATTTATTTGGAGAGAATTTGAATTTAAGACAAATATATTTTTTCTTTGACAAGCGGAGGAAGAATTTGAATTCCAAGTTTCCATTAAAATAGAGGAATAGATGTACAGGGCACACAATATTTTATTATTGAATTATAATGACTTTTGCAAATTGTAATATTTACGACAACACTGTGACAGTAATTCAGTAGACAACTACTGTGGCTAGGGATATTAACATTGTCACCATTCGAATTGGCATAAATTATATTTTAATGATAATTTTAGTTTTAATTATATTGTTATTTTTTGATTTAATTAAAAAAATAAAGAGATTTTTATTTTTTAAAGATAGTTTAATTATTTATGTAACAAAATTATAATAATAATTTTATATTTTTAATAAAATAGAAAGGATAATAATATAATTTATAATATTTTTTATATTTTTAATTAAATAAAAAAGACAACAATATAATTAAAATTAAAACTGTTATTAAAATATAATTTATACCGGTCTGACATTGTTAATGACTATAAAATGTGTTTTTTTTTCTTATATATATATAATTAATATAAAAAAAGGTTAAAAGTCACATATTATAATTTTAAATTATATAAAACTTTATTTGACTGTAGATGGAATGAGTAGTCTTTTCTTGAAAAAAAAGAAAAAGGTTCAAGAAATAAATTTAAAAAAAGGTGTAACTTGATTTTGACGTTATATTAAAATTTTGGATTTGCATTAATTCCATGCATGATTTTTCACAACGCATTAAATGACCCAATGATTTATAATTTTGTGACACAACGTGCATGCACTAGCACTACTTTATTAAATTCCACAAGGTGTCTCTCTGTAAATACCGTAAGTTCAGGGCGAAATTTGTTAAAAGCCCTTTCACGCCCAACTTACGGCGGAGGCTGAACTTGTGTCATATCCGGCCATCTAAGGGCATTTCCGTAATTTCAATCCATTTAAATTTGAAAAAGTATCATTTGCGCAAAAGAAAATTCACAATTTTTTTATAAAAAAATAATAAAAGATCTTTAAATAAAAAAAACATTATACAAAGATCTTAAAAGAAATATTTAACAAAAATATCGAAAAAGAAATTCAAAATCTAACGAAGCAAAACCATCCAAATTCGAAAGTAATCCCACAACCGACAGTAATTTCAATCTCACTAATTTAAAAAAAATAAAATAAAAGATCTTTAAATAAAAAAAAACATTATACACAGATCTTAAAAGAAATATTTAACAAAAATATCGAAAAAGAAATTCAAAATCTAACGAAGCAAAAGCCTCCAAATTCGAAAGTAATCCCACAACCGACAATAATTTCAATCTCACTAATTACACACAATCAAGGGTATTAACACTGTCAACTTTTGAGGTTAGCATAAATGAAGTGATTTTGATTTTAATTATGTTATTACTTTTTTATTTAATTAAAAGGATAAAAATATTTTTATAATTTTATTATATAAATAAATAAAATATTATTAAAAAGTGAGAATATTTTTATCATTTTAATTAAATAAAAATAAAAATATAATTAAAATTAAAGTTATTATTAAAATATAATTTATACTATCTCAGGGTAAAAGTGGTAATATACCCAATATCACACACTCTACCAAGGGATTTTCCGTAACTTCACAAACCGTAGACTTCATTTTTCCTCCCGACCTATAAAATACAATCCACTTTGCGTAGCCAAAAATCTGCCCAAAAATACTTTCCCCGCCATTTGCATCTCTTTCTAGGGCTCAGAACTCTCTCATCTCTCCAGCCCTAAATTCCCACTCAATACCCCTCAGATTCCACTGTTAATTACACAAATACCACTCAAATCTTCATGCTTTTACTCGACCAAGCACCAACTCACCGGTTAGTTCATCGATGAGCGCCTATCCGAGCAATTCAAATCCTGGCTCGAGCCTCGGCTCGGCCTCGGCCTCCGGCTCAAGCCAGTGGGGGATCGGCTTGTCCAACACGATACACTCCGAAGTGGCTCCGTGTTTACCGCTGCCGTCGCTTCCGGTGTTCTGCGGTGCATTGGATCCTGACCTCCGCTTGTTCGATGAAGCGAATGGTAATAGTTACAGGTCGTTGAATCGGACTGAGATTCTCGCTCAGTCGGGTCGCATCGCTGATATGCTTCGAGAAACCGACGTTTCGTACTTGTAAGCGTTTGTTTTGTTATCTAATTTCTTTAATTTGTGTAACGGTTTAAGCAGATTTCAAGTTTCAGTTAGTGGAATTAAGTGAAAGATGCTAAATTCGCTTTTATTTTTTTATTTTTAAATTTTCTCGGAGAAGCTTAAGTTGCAAGCATTTAGAAATTGAATTAGTTTGAAAATACGAGATAGTTTAAATGCGTTGACTGTAAGTAGCTAAATAGCAGCAAATTAAAATTTGAACGTTTCTGATTTGAAATCTTTTTGTAATTTTATTTATTTGTTTGTTTCCGCACCGTGAAATTGCAATTTTGAATTTTGGTCGTATTTTAATTGTTGCAAATTGTATTTAATTTATATTGGAATGTTAGAAATTTTATCACAGTGAATGTGAGTTTTGTTTTAAATGTCATAAGCATTGTTGTTTGGGCTTTTGGTGGTTTATTTATAGGCATCTTAAAGACGAAGCAATGCCAGTTTACTGTGGCTATATGGAGCCTTTAGAACTTCACAACCAAGTTCTCCAATGTAATGCAGAAGCTTTTGAGTATGTCACCCCTGGTATACAAAGTATTCTCAGTTGCTCTTTTTGTTTTTTTTTTGTTTTTAAATATTTTGTAATTATCTCCTGCTGTTGCTTGGATAAATTTTGCATAAGGAACTAAGCTGAATGTACCTTTCTTTTATATATAGGTTAATGAGGAGACAGCTTTAAAAAATTGACATTTATTTTAATTATGCGGAAGATAGTTTTAAATCCTTTTTATCATATATTGAGCAATAGTAGTGGCATGTTGATGCTTCTTATATTTGCAAATTGGCAATCGTCTTCCTGTGTACCTAAGGTATAGTTAAGTTAGTTGTTGAAAAACATTATGGTGAAGGGGAGAGTGGACATGACATTAAGCCATTACTCATCATGGATGAAGATAATAGCATGTTATGGCAACTTTTTTAAATTAATGAGTATAAGAGTGTTGAACAGAATTAAGAGTAGAAATGAATAAATTATTAGTGTCATTGTCCATGAGTTACGTTGAGGTGACTCATATTTACTCTGTTCTATTTCACTTGGAACTCAGTATACTCTTTCTGCAATCATTGTTGCCAAAGGAATATGAGAAAGTGACTTTTTGGGCTTTCATGGGAATGAATTGTTGCTTCATTGTCTAACCTATAAATATATTGCAATATGATATATACTTATTCTAGTCTTGTTGCTTAAATGTGCATCTGTTTGTGTGTGTCTCCTTCCAACCCCTCACTTTGAGATGTACTGTTTTTGCTAGATGATTTGGTTTTTCTGTGCTTATCGTTTATTGCATTGTTCAAGTCTCTCAGGTCTTATCAAGGAGCAAGTTTCTGGTAGTGTAGTGTTTGAAAGGAAAGACTCTGAGCCAAGCATACTTGGTACAGGAGGTTTGCAAAGGGATGATTTTGGAGCTCAGAATCACCAACTTGATCGTGTTCGTAGAAATGTATGTATGCACTTTCATTTGCATTTGATGAATGGTTTGCTTTTGTATCTCTAAAGCTAGAATATGATATTGCAGGATGTATCCACATCAACTTCTCGGAAACCCAAAGTCAAGAAGAAAGTTGGTGGTGACATCTCTTCGTCAGTGCAATCAGATCCTATTCAGCTGCAAGGTTGGTCTGTCTGGTTATTTGTTATTTCGTCTTATCTTGTTCTCTCTGTCTCTGCCACCCTCCTTCCCTCATCCCTGCTTCCTTCATATTCACGTGAATGTCATGGTTTTTGTATCCTATTTTAGATGCTGCAATGGAGAACTTTTGTGAGATGTTAGAAGATTTCTGTGGCAGAGCTGAAATTCCTACTGATGATCAGAATGACACAGAGTTGTTGTCTTTACCTGTTGCTGATGTCAGAATGGTTGTGAATGAAATAATGTCAGTACGTGCTAAGAAACTTCTACATTTGGTTCCCGTAGATATTCTGGTGAGATTGTTAAGGGTTCTAGATCATCAAATACATCGAGCAGAAGGTTTGTCAGTGGGTGAACATGAGCATGTAAGTTATTTGATCATGTTTTTGTTATTTGTTTCAATGGCACTGTTGCGAGCATCCTTGGTAAATATGATTCTTTTTGTTTTTTTAATCTGTTTTCTATTTATGTTTCAGCCAGATTCAGATGTAGTTTCATTGGTTTTCTGTGCCCTTGAGTCCATACATGCAGCACTAGCAGTAATGGCTCATGATCAGATGCCGAAGCAGCTTTATAAGGAAGAGGTACGTGCTTTATTTATTTCTTGTTAATTTTAGGAGTACTCGCATTTTCTTGCTGATTCATATTTCCTTAATACTATCAGACTTTGCTCCCTTGTGATTTTGTGTTACTTACATTTCCTCAATGTTGGAAGTCCATGGTGATGTTTCTATTGTGCCCATGCCAGATCATTGAAAGGATTTTGGAGTTCTCAAGACATCAAATAGCAGATGTTATGTCTGCTTATGATCCATCATACCGTGCTCTGCATAAAACAAGTGAAACTGTAGCACTTGAAGGTTGGTATTCTGATTTATCCAAGAAAACTGGACCCTGTTTACTATAATACTTTGCTTTTGTATGTATCTAAATGTATGATAGTATGTATAGATTCATTTCTCTACATCACTTTTTATGCATTTCCATGACTTTTCACTTATCCGATAGTGAAGCAAATTTCTTATTTTATCATTCTGCAGTTCATTGACTAAAGTCAACTGTGTTAGTTCATTTGTGTCCTACTGAGCTGCAATCTTACACTTTACTTTCCAGATGATGAAGATGAAGAGCCTGATGCAGACCTACGTTCAGCTAGCAAGAGAAGGCGCAGTATCAAGAGTGTCAAAGTGAAGAAATCTGCATTTAACAAGTGTGATTATCAAAATACTGTTCCTCTAAATTGAATATTGACTTTAAGGGTGTCAGAAGTTGGGTTTCTTCTTATTGTTTATATTTTTGCCTTGATAGGGTCTCTGGTGCCATGAGTTCTATTCTTCAGAAGCTCTGCACTATTCTTGGTTTACTCAAGGATTTGTTGTTAATGGAGAGATTATCTGATAGTTGTATTCTGCAACTGGTGAAGACAAGCTTTACAACATTTTTGGTGGACAATATCCAGCTTTTGCAGCTGAAGGCTATTGGTTTAATAGGCGCGGTAGTAATCTATAAGTTTTTTTCTTCTTTGTTGCTAATATATTCTCCTTACATACATGCATATGGAAAAAAATGCATTTGCTCATACTGGAATGCTGTTTGGACAAATATCCTTACTATTTCTGCCAATGTGATGCAGATATTCTATTCATATTTTCAGCATCGCACTTATGTCATAGATGAAATACTTCAGCTGCTATTGAAGTTGCCGTCCTCAAAAAGAGCGTTGAGAACATATCACCTCCCTGATGAAGAACAAAGGCAGATTCAAATGGTCACTGCGTTGCTGGTTCAGTTGGTTCACAGTAGTGCAAACCTCCCTGAAGCTTTGAGGAAAGGAACAAGTGGTAATACCATCTTAGAGGTGCCGATTGATGCTAGTTACCCAACAAAATGCCTTGAAGCTGCCACCGAGACATGCTGTCTTTTCTGGACCCGTGTCCTTCAGCGCTTTACGAGTGTAAAGACTCAGGATGCCTCCGAGCTGAAAGTGATGATGGAGAATCTTGTCATGGATTTACTGACAACTTTGAATTTACCAGAATATCCAGCTTCGGCTCCTATTCTGGAGGTGACATATATACAAATTTGTTTTCTTGGGTATTTTACTTTTTTGCCATGCTGTTCTAAGGGGATTTTACTTGCAGGTCCTCTGTGTCTTACTTCTCCAGAATGCTGGGCTGAAATCTAAAGACATCTCAGCACGAGTAATGGCCATTGACCTTCTTGGTACTATTGCTGCTAGATTGAAGCAGGAAGCTGTGCTCTGCAGCAAGGAAAGATTCTGGATACTACAGGAACTGGTCAGAGGGGATAGTGCTGATCAAAATTATCCAAAAGATATATGTTCAATTTGTTTGGATGGAAGGGTCGAAAAAAAGTTGTTTATGTGTCAAGGTTGTCAAAGATTGTTTCATGCTGATTGCATGGGGGTAAGAGAGCATGAAGTGCCCAATCGTAGCTGGTACTGTCAGTTTTGTCTCTGCAGGAATCAACTTCTAGTACTACAATCATACTGCAAGTCCCAGTGCAAGGATGATGTTAAAAAGAATGGCGGTCGGTCAAAAAACAATTCTGAAGCTTCTGATACAATTGCAAAACTTGAAATTGTTCAACAGATGCTCTTGAATTACCTACAAGATGCTGTTTCTGCTGATGAAGTGAATCTCTATGTTCGATGGTTTGTACTCAACAAAATTCTTTCCTGACTGGTTTTATGTATGCATTTATACTAAAGGGAAGATCATTAAAATACAGGTTTTATGCGTGCCTGTGGTATAAGGATGATCCGAAAGCTCAAGCAAAGTCCATGTACTACCTTGCTAGGCTGAAATCGAAATCAATCGTCCGTGAATCTGGGGCTGTTTCATCATTGTTGGCGAGGAATTCGATCAAGAAGATTACTCTATCACTGGGACAAAATAATTCTTTCTCTAGAGGGTTTGACAAGATTCTTCATTTGCTTTTGGTGAGTAATATTTTTCTTCTTCTCTTTTTTGTTTCCAAATTTACCAGGTAAGACAATCTTTAGGCTTACCACTTCATTCTTTGCAGGTTAGTTTAAGGGAGAACTCTCCTATCATCAGGGCCAAGGCTTTACGAGCAGTAAGTGGAAATTTGCCCTTCAAGCTGTTAAACATTTTATCAGAAAGAGAATGATCATTTTTTCTTCTGTTGATGCTCTTGTTGCCCTTTTTCCTTTATATGATGGGAGCAGGTTAGTATAATTGTAGAAGCTGATCCAGAGGTGTTGTGTGACAAACGTGTGCAATTGGCTGTTGAAGGAAGGTTCTGTGACTCTGCAATATCTGCAAGAGAAGCAGCATTGGAGCTTGTTGGCCGGCATATAGCTTCACATCCTGATGTTGGTTTGAAGGTATTTTAATCAAATTTTACACATCTTTGTATTTGGCTGAGCATACTGATGTTCTTTGAGCTTACTGATCACAATTGCATCTGTTCTTGCCTAAACAATTGGGTGCTCTGGCAGTATTTTGAGAAAGTGGCCGAGAGGATAAAAGATATGGGAGTAAGTGTCCGGAAAAGAGCAATCAAAATCATTAGAGATATGTGCACTTCAAATACCAACTTCTCTGAGTTTACAACTGCTTGCATTCAGATCATTTCTCGTGTTAATGATGACGAATCTAGTATACAGGTAACTATGACGTATTAATTTCATTTTGACTGAATAATTCATGCCTTGCTTCACACTGTAGACGTATTTTCTTGATACTGTGGTTCTACAGTGTTTCATATCAAGAAGAAAAAAAACTACTATGCTTCTGTAACTAGCTGGAATGAATTTGTATATAACTGGATAAATAGTTGGGTGACAAGAGTTCTGTGTTAAGTGCTGATTATTGTTATAAATTCAAGTTAAAATATTTTTGATAAATAAATTGTAACATAAGAACAAAAATAGGACTTAAGTCAATAAAATACAGAAGGTGGTGGCAGGGTGGGGCATGAGCGAGAGCTGAAGTGGAGAGGGCCAAAGACCCGAATTCATGAGGTCTAAAATTTTTTTATAACCATAGTGGCATCAAAGCATGTATATACGCACATTTTATGACACTACTCTCATACACACATAACATTGATCTCATTACAGGGGTGTTATTGCATTAATAAATTAGGTCTAAGAATCACTAAGGGATACAAATCTAGCTGATTTTCATGTAAGAATATAACTTGAAAGACAAACTCAATATATGATAGTTGTGTGTGTGTATCTAGCAATTAGGACTGTCAGTTCTCTTCTATTGCCTTACCAATTTGCAGAAAAAGAAAATTCATACATAAGGATTGGTAAACCAGTATTCCTCCCACTTGCTTCAATCTCTCTGATTAGAGCCGTGTTTCCACAAATAAGGGTAAAAAGTATTTATTAGCATGAAAGTTTCAGGAATTATGCCTGAGTACAAAATCTATGAGCAAAATTTGGAATTAATGGATTTAGAAGCTTTAATACTGTGACAAGTTCAATTTTACATTCATTATGCTGATCTACACTTCAAGCAAAGGCAGCCTTTTTTTGAATGGATTTTGTAACTCAAGTGGGAATTAGTTGGTGAACAAAATCTTGATTACTTAAATGGCATGGATTTTTTGGACTTATCTTGTGTCAACTTTCTGTGTTTGTCAGTGCAAAGTCTTGTAGATTTGCCTTTTCCTTTCAACATTGTGACATTGGGAAGTTCCATTGAGTTGTTTTTAATTGCTCCCATGTAATTTAGACCACAAGATGATAAATGTTTGATTTCTTGCTTTCATAACTCTATCCATCATAATTGTGTTAAAAAATGTTTGTGTCCTGACTATCTACTTTTTTCTCATCTGCAGGATCTGGTCTGCAAGACATTTTATGAGTTCTGGTTTGAGGAACCTTCTGGATTGCAGACTCAATATTTTGGAGATGGTAGCTCTGTACCATTGGAGGTGGCTAAGAAGACTGAGCAGATTGTTGAAATGTTGAGGGGGATGCCTAATCATCAGCCGCTTGTCACTGTCGTTAAGCGCAACTTAGCGCTTGATTTTTTTCCACAATCAGCCAAAGCTGCTGGGATCAATCCCGTATCACTTGCATCAGTTCGAAGACGTTGTGAATTGATGTGCAAGTGCTTACTGGAAAGGATATTGCAGGTATCCTTGCAGCTTGTTAATGCATTATGTATTGGTGCCTTTGTTTCATTTTGAAAATCATGTTGAGAAACATGTATTTGTTCAGGTAGAGGAAATGACTACTAAGGAAGTGGAAGTGGGCATGCTTCCTTATGTGCTGGCCTTGCATGCATTTTGTGTTGTGGATCCAACACTTTGTGTACCAGTTTCTGACCACTCCCAGTTTGTGATCACTCTACAGCCATATCTCAAGAGTCAGGTTATTGAGTTTTATTTTATTATGATTTATTATTTATCATACACTGATCAATGAATCATGTGTGAGGTTGTTTAAATATGAAAACAGGGTAATCTATTTTCTGTTTTTATGATGATCGCTACTTTATTTAACACATCATTGTGATAAAATATTTATGATAATTAAATTGATTGTAGTTTCTTATGTCAGTAAGATTTGGTGCATGTAGTTTGAAGAATTAATTCTCTCTAGAATTTGTCCACCCCTCATGTGAAAATAAATAAATCAGCCTTTTTCATTATGGAGAAAATGTTATTGCCATCAACAATATTAAGTAGAACATGACAATTCTTTCCATGTCACTCCACTGCAGAAATTATGAGCCCATAAAAATTTCCATCTCCTTTAATTTAAAAGTGTTTCTTGATGGCTTAGCAAAGAAGGGATCGTTGAAGAGTTATCATGGAAATCCAAGATATGGATGCGAGAAAACTTAAATTTTTGTTCAAATTTGTCTTCATAAGCAACTATATTTGCAACTGGTGGAGAGTGTTGCGTAAATCAAATTTGCTTTTGTTTTTGTTCAGGTTGATAACCGTGTAGCTGCAAAGTTTCTGGAGAGTATAATTTTTATAATTAATTCTGTCTTGCCCTTGATTCGAAAGCTACCCCAGAGTATTGTTGAAGAACTGGAACAAGACATGAAGCACATGATTCTTCGGCATTCTTTCTTGACCGTGGTCCATGCTTGCATCAAGTAAGTTCAGTTTCTTTTTCTTATGTGGTTTCAGCTGGTAATTACTCAGATTATTGTCTTCTACCAAAGGTTGCATCCTTTTTTCCCCCCATTTTTGTGGAGAACTGATTTAATTGAATATGGAATTGGATTGTTACAAGTAGAGAAAGGTTATGTCAATGCTGGTACTGTAGAAAATTTATTACCTACACTTCAGGTCAATAACTCTTAACCCTTTTTTTGAATTTAAAGGAATTGCTCATTTTCAATATAGTTCTGAGTTGCATCCTCTAGCTGCTGCTGCTTGAGAAAAAAAAAATTACTGGGACGTTGCATCTTTCATCATCAAGCATCAATAGACAACTAAGTAACAGATTTTATGTTTTGTGACTCAGTCTTGTTCTGTTCAACTGATTGCTATAGAGGGTTTTCAAGTTCAATCCCTCGAGATTCTTTACATGTGAAAATTTGTTCCACGTGCAAGAGAAGTTTAAACAGAAATCTTCTGAGTTCTTATTTTTGCAGATAATAGCAAGCAGTTGTAATTGGGCACACATAGAATGGAATGGTCATGTAGGTTGGTTTTTGTTATGTTTCATCCATCAGAAGTAAATTTGTTTATAGTTATAAATTTATAATTGGTGTTATTATTTGCAAGTTTAAATAAGACAAGCAGTTTTAATCAGGTAATATGTCGAATGAAATGGTCATGCACTTTATCTTTTTTGGGGTGGGTAGATGGTGTGTGCTTGAGTGTATAGAGATCAGCCGTTATTTTGAGTTTTTGTTCCTGTGGCTTTTTTGCAAAGTTGTGTTTCATCCATCAGAAAATACATTTCTCAGCAATTTCAAATTTATAATTGGCTTCTTTTTTTTCTGATTGCAGGTGTCTGTGCTCTGTGACTAAAATATCAGTAAAAAGATCAAGTGTAGTTGAACATCTTATTCAGATTTTCTTTAAGTATTTGGATAGCCAGAAGCCTGATAGCAAGCAGGTTGGTTGCTAGCAACCAGATTTGATTTGTTTATTTTAGTGATTGTTGTAGTTGCTTTCATGGTCTTAAAATTCTGTGCTGTTCATTGCTACGTCATCTCTTGGCTGCCTATATTTAGACGGTTTCTTTTGCCAAAAATGACTTCTTGTTTGAAAATGGATATGGGGAGCTAGTGTTTCCTTTTTGCTTGTAGTTGTGCAATAAATTAATTTTAGCTGTCAATGTGAAATTGTTAATTAAGCTATTACAGTTTGAGGAAAAAATGTGATTCATTGTAGATATGCACTTTTAATGTGCAAAAACTAGAGTAAGGAGAAAAAACATAGATCTATTGTGGACAATGCTGTAGTGCCGATTACTTTAGACTTGTAGAACAGTAGTATGGTTTAAGTCTAGAATTCGATTATCTGATCCTATTGATGCTGTCAAAGTATTTCCGCATATAGTGCTTGTCTTTTATTTACAAATATTGGCATTCGGTGACGTTGCCTCCAAAGATATTTATTTCTTTTTATAAAAAAAAAAATACCTGTATTGATTCTGAAAGCATAACAAAGGGTGAACAAGCTGTTAACAATATAACCATACCTATCCAGAACATCACAGCTCAGAAGAGCAAAAATTGAAAGGCAACTTATCACTTCTAACATAGTTTTGGTTGGTATTTGGAGATCATTCCATGCTTCCTTTTTTGTGAACTTTTACTCGGTAGCAAGGAGATGAAAGTAATTCGAAAAATAGAGATGTGATCTCATTGGAAAAGTAGAAATAAAATCATTTGGTATTCCCTACTGATTCCTAAAATTTAGTTTAGGTTATTTACTTTGTAACATTACCATAATTAAGACTTGGAGCAAATTTATGAATGACTAATTTTCTATTCTTAGCAAGTCATCTTCTGATCTACAGAATATGAGTGTTCAGCCCCCTGGTGTATATAACTGACTTTACATTGTTACTTGTACCTGCAACTGGGTAACTAACAATCGTTTCCGATCCTTGTGTATAGTGTAATATCATTGATTTTAGAATTTCAAGATTATTACTTATTTAAGTGATCTTTTTAAGTGTTTAAGGATTTGTCTGGAATTGTGGTGTTTTGGCTTCAAAATTGCAGCTAGTGTGAAATGAAGGCACTAGTTGTCTAGTGAAGGCAGATTTGTGTTTGGTAAACATAACTTTTGAAGTAAGTGGACATAATTTAAATTCTTTTATAAAGGATCTATTATCAAATAGCTATGGATAAAACTAGCTAAACTTTAAAAGAAAGGTGCAATATTTACCAAACACTTTACTTACTGTGCTTTCAGAGTTAAATAGAAATACATCAATTCCAGAAGGACCTAAAACGTATTTAGTTTTGCTAATTTTGCTTTCTTATTTCAGTTAGTTTCATATAATTTTTGGAAGTAGATATTTTTAGTTCTGATTTCCTATCTTATTTAGGGTGTGGCCACTATACATAAGGCCTTGTTTTTCATTTTTGGATCAGACTTGGATGTTATTTATGGATTATTAAATACAATATTGTGGTTCTACCCCATAATCCCTTTATTTTTCTCTCTACTTTCCTCCTCTGTTAGTTTAATTGATAATCTTACATCAGCCACATGTTGGTTGCAAATATTATTGGTGTTAAATTGTACAAACGTTTTATGCATATTCATCCTTTTTTTTTCTACCTTTTCTTATAATTGAAGAAATTTTATTCAGAATCAAATGTAATTTCTCTCTTTTTTTTTTCTTTCTTTTTAATCTACAACTAGTTTCAGCAAGTGGGGCGGTCTCTTTTCTGTCTTGGATTGCTTATCCGTTATGGGAATTCATTGCTTAGTACTTCAAATGAGAAAAATATTGATGTTGTCAGCAGTCTCAATTTATTCAAAAGATATCTCCTTATGGATGATTTTGGTGTAAAGGTTAGATCGTTGCAGGTATGTGTTTTTCTGCTCTACTTAGTTGTTCGGAATTTTTTGAACTTTTAGTTCACTCATGTATCTTTGGAATTTTTGTAGGCATTAGGCTTTGTTTTGATTGCTAGGCCTGAACATATGTTGGAAAAGGACATTGGCAAGATATTAGAGGCAACATTGGCCCCTTCTTCTCATGTCCGACTAAAGGTAAAAATATCCCATCTTGATATATTCTTCTCATTTAATATGTTTACTAAATCATTCTGTTCACCAGATGCAAGCTTTGCAAAATGTGTATGAATATCTTCTTGATGCGGAAAGTCAAATGGAAACAGATAAAGCCAGTAGTAATGAGGTTCAACGTACTGTAGAAGATGGCCACAGTGTGCCTGTTGCCGCTGGTGCAGGTGATACAAACATCTGTGGAGGTATAGTTCAGTTATATTGGGATAAGCTTTTGGGAAGATGCTTGGACACTAATGAACAGGTTCGGGAGACTGCTCTGAAGGTGAGAATCTAGCTTCTGAATTTCGTCTCTGTGCAGTGATCCTTTTATGGTAGGAGACAGCATGATGAATCTGGCTGGGAATCATAATCCAAAACTATTGCATGTTTGATAATTTGGAGGTGAAATGATGGAGATCAGGAGGCATTTTGTGTAAAGCAATGGAGTGATTGTTTTTATTAACGATAGCTAGGAATCAAAATAAACTCCCAACATAAATGCAAGCTTGAGAACTCTGGAACAATGTCAAGTCAAATAACTTTTTTGTTGTCTGGGGAGAGATTATTATATATCACTCCTTGTCATAAAATGATTGTATATCATGGATTTTTATGTAATTATTTGTTGGTTTAGTTTTCAACTTGTAATTCTGTCCATGCAGATTGTGGAAGTTGTGCTACGCCAAGGTCTTGTTCATCCTATTACATGTGTTCCATACCTAATAGCCCTTGAAACAGATCCTCTGGAGGTGAACTCGAAGTTGGCTCATCATTTACTGATGAATATGAATGAAAAGTAATCACCTGTAAATGCTTTTAGTACTTGTATCTCTATCGATTTGCATATGGCCACTAATAAAAGCCTCATTTCAGGTACCCTGCTTTCTTTGAAAGCCGCCTAGGAGATGGCCTTCAGATGTCATTTATTTTTATACAAACCCTTGGTGGCAGTTCTCCTGAAAGTCTAAACCAAAAATTCCAATCAAAGGTTGCGGGGAATATCAAGGGGAAATCTGATGGTGGCTCTTTAACTCAAGCAAGACTTGGAGTTTCTCGAATTTATAAGCTTATTCGTGGAAACCGGAATTCAAGGAACAAATTTATGGCATCCATTGTGCGAAAGTTTGATAATCCGAGCTGGAATGATTTAGTTATTCCTTTTCTGATGTGAGTTCCTTGATACTAGTGTTAGATATTCTTTTATATAATTTGGGAAAATTGCCTTAATTATGGTTCTCTTTCTGCAGGTACTGTACAGAAGTCCTTGCCTTGCTTCCATTTGCATCACCTGATGAACCCCTTTATTTGATCTATACTATAAATCGAGTTATACAAGTTAGGGCTGGAGCACTTGAGGCAAATATGAAAGCAATGAGTACAGATTTGTTACAAAGAAATGCAGAGAAGACAACTAATGAGAACGGAATGATTGAACAGGAGTCAGCTCAGCCCATTTTCAGTCATATGACTTCATTGGATTTGAACGGGACAATTAAGGAAGAACCAGCTACTCAGCCTATTTTTTACCATATGACATCAATTGATTTGAATGGGACAGTTCAACCAGAGCCCAACAATCAGACTATCTCGCGTCAGACTCCTCTAGTGGAGGCAAGGATGCATGACTTCAATTCAGGTCAACCACATGACATCTCCAAAGAAGATCTACAGAAAGTTCAGGTAGGGCATTTAATCAAACTGAAATTTTGAAAAGAAAGGAACTTAAAAGCTGTAGTATTTTGTGGACTGGAAAGATTGGGTTTCTCATTGTAAGTGTTTGTCAGACAGCTGCATAGTCTTTATCTTTGATGATCTACTGTATATGGACTTCCATTGGTTCCCCATGACAAATTTTCCTGTGTTTTGTATGCACAGGTTGACTCCATTGCTGCTACTGCACTGCAACTTCTTCTGAAGCTGAAGAGGCACCTAAAGATCGTGTATAGTTTGAATGATGCCCGGTGCCAGGTAAATAATAAAAATTTCTGCCAAATAGATAAAGGCTCCCATTATGTAATGGTTTATTAACTCTATTTGATGTATTATTTTTTTAAACCAGGCGTATTCTCCAAATGAACCCCCAAAACCAGGAGATGTCCTTACCAGGCAGAACATCCCCTTTGACATCAGTGATACACGTGTCACTTTGCCGACAACATATCAAGAACTCATGCAAAAATATCAGGTGAGAGGACTAAAAGAGATTATTTCTTTTTTCATCGGACTGTCTCCATCTCTCTGAACATTGTTTCTTACAATTTGTCACTGTGCAGGAATTTAAGAATGCCTTAAAGGAAGATACTATCGACTATGCAGTTTACACAGCAAACATCAAAAGGAAACGTCCTACTCCGAGAAAGGCAGTTAGAACCGGACGAATGACAGGTGGGGACGATGAAGATGACTACAGTGACGAAGATTGGGGAGGTGGAGTTCGGAGGATAAATAATAGTGGCAGGAAAAGTTACAGCAATAGGAGGAGGTAGGCAGTGATTGTAGTTGTGATTACATAACCTGTAGGCTAACATGTACATTTATAGGAATAGATACAGGGATAGGATTTGAGGGAATAGAATAGAAACCTGGAAACAGTAAAAAAAAGGAAAGCACATAGGAGCCTTCAATAGGAAGAAGTGGCTTTCTTGACCTGTTTCCACTTTGTAATTTGCTTGGCACTAGAATTACCACACATTCTTTCTTTTGAAAAAAATCCAATCTTCTTCTGAGATTGGATTTGCCCAAGTTTGTAATTGTTTTGGTAGAAATGTAATCCCAGTAATGTGATATGGAATCAAATGTTTTTTTTTTTTTAATTATGGTATTTTTATTGTTCATAAATGACTAATATTTGATATTTATTTTTGCGGGTCATAATATTCTTCTGAATGATTTAGTTGGTTGAATGAACAATGAAGATGAAATTAAATGTGTCCGGCTGAGACTGTTGAGGAATTACATCTAGTTATTGGAGGAGGTCATAGGTGAAGTCAGTCCTATCACATCGTAATAAAATTTTAGTGATGAAAGATATATCAGATCATAAATGGGATTGATTGATTGATTTTTCAGCCCTTTATTGCTTTGAAACATTGTAACTAATCTATTGAAAGTTCTTTTTACCCCAAGATGAAAAATATGAATTTATAAAAATAGAGGAACTGTGAAACATGGAGAGTTGGATACATTTATGACAGGATTACAATTCATAAGGAAGACACTGAATAATTCATAACTCCACTCAACACAAAAATGTCTTAAGCTCACGTAACTATTCCAGTCTTCCAGCACAGCTATTCTCCTACATTTTAAATCACGCTCTGTTCTAAACATCAAACATTGTGATTGTAATGAACTTTTTCCAACCAAACTGAAAAAAATTATTAAATAAAAATTACAGTATTTGTAACCAGACTAGATATAGAAAATCCTATGAAGATGAGACCACAGGGGAGACAGTGGTTGCCGCACCGCACCCGTGGAAGGAAGGTCCTTACGGAATTATTCATGGTACAATGAGAAAAAGGGGCTGCATTGAACAATAGAGAAGATAAGTATACAACATGAAAGAGAGGGAGAGAAAAGAGGGAGGGAAGAATAGAGTGTTTACCATGTCTACGCTGACTGGTTTTCCATCCTCTACCAGTATCTCAGCTACGGTTCCTGATTGATCAGCCTGAGAAACAGAAAATGATGAAATGAAATAAGTGAAAAAGGAATACAAACAATTTAAGTTTTCTAAATGCCAAAGAAAAGAAAGCTCCTTGGAGATCTAAGACCACAGAGAACATCATGATATTGGGAAGAGAAGGGGAGGCAATGAGATGATATAGTTGGCCAATGTGAAGTTGGGAAAATAAAGGGCGAGGGCCAGCAGATTAGTTTCTACTATTTCCTAAGATAACTGCCAATACGTGATGAAATATCATAACTAGCGGAGAAGGGAATTTTAAAAATCCTGACCATAACACAAGAAACTAGGGGGTATGGAAATAAAGAATTAAAGTAATCTTAACTTCTAAAGGGACATATTAGAAACAAGAGGGAAAACAAAGAGAAACTAAAACAAGGGGAGGGTAGGGGAAATAAGGCGAATACGTACCTCAATTTCATTCATCAATTTCATGGCTTCAATAATGCAAATGACCTGACCTTTCTGCACCTTGTCTCCAACCTGGAAAAACATAATTAGTTATAAGTGTGGAAAAAATTAAGTTTCTTTTGGAAATTATGGAGAAAAGACGATCTAGACATTCTGCACATGAGAAAATTAGATCTAATCATGCTGTTATTTGCATTTTGCTACTTCTCTGGGATGGCATGGTTTTGAATGGTAGGCTCACTAGCACAAGCACTTACCTTAACAAATGGTGGTTCTCCAGGTGCAGGGCATTGATAGAAAGTTCCAGCCATGGGGCATTTCAGTGGTGGATGAGATGATTGGCTTGTCTTTGCAAGGGGAGGTGAAGCAGGTGCTGGTGAAGAAGCAGGACTTGCTGGAGCAGGAGCAGGAGGAGTAGCTGCCGGGATTGCTGGTGGTGGAGTCGGATACATCATGTGAGCCATAGGAGGCGGCATTGTGACAACAGGTGCTGGTGGCTGCAAAGCTTCCTTCTTTCTTATGGTGAGCTCGCAGTCTAATTGCTTTATTTGCAGCTCCATAATATCTCTCGAATCCACAAGTCTGCACATCGAGATGATATCAACTCCAAACACGATACATCTAGTTATGTATTAACAAAATTTATATGCATGCATAAATTGAAATAATGACTCTTTTGACTTACTTGACGAGGTCAGACACTTGTCTCATGAATGCTGAGATTGCTGATGCATCAGGAATCTTTTTTACCGCAGATTCAACTTTCCCTTCCGATGATGCAACTTTGGAATCGGTGTCTACTGCAGCAGTGGATTTTAAAGGCTTCTCGGCAATAATCTAAGAATTATAAAGTAGGCTTAGTGTAAACTCAGAATTTTGTCTCATCAAAATATGAAAATTTACGACTTTCTGCTATCAACTTACCTCATTAACCTTTGCCTGCACTTTCCAGGCAGCAGATTGCTTCTTGTTTGGACACTGTCATAGCCAATCAAGTTAACAAACAATCATCAGTCAAAAAGTATTTCTCATTGTAATTAGTCTATCACAATCATATGGTGGAAACTATCAGAATCAATTGATACATATTAATATCCTTTCACAAAATTGTTAAATACACGATGTATTTCATCTTGTGTTAAAATATTTCATCACAAAATTGTGAAATACAATATCACAAAATTGTGATATTAACAAACAATCAGCAGTCAAAAGTATCATAGCTATATGTAACTCAACTGTCGGCCATATGAATATAAGGGCGAAGAGTCCAAGATTTGTAGTTACCAGATATAGTCACTAACTTTTTTGTTGGCAGCTGAACCATGCCAGCCAGATTGAGATAAATCCATTATATAACATATTTATACTCTATACAAACAAGGCTTAAAAAAAATCATTTTTTCTTGTAAATTTAGTTAACTTTTAGACAAGATGTATTATACCATGAGAGACCAAATAATATTACTTTCCTTTACCTAGTCTTATCTGTTATTTTCTTTTTCTTTTTCTTTTTCTTCACAAAGAATAACAAAAATGTGAACACTTTTGTTAGCTGATACCTATTAAGATGAACCACAATTTGATTAAATTGTTCAAAACTAGCAAGCCAAAAATTCTCTAAAAGAGCTCCAAAAGACTTACTTGTTCAATAACAAATTAAAATAAATTAAACCCAAAACGCCAAATCGCACGCACACACACTCACATTACCTGGAAGCCAGAAAAGGCAGAGGCAGAAGAACTGAAAGATAATGCCGGGTTTTTCTGATTAGAAGAAGTATGATGAAACGAAACCATCTGCTTCTGCCCAGGAGCGGATCCAACAGTAGCAGCCAAAGAGATCTTAGGACAAGGAACGGAGATTGAAGCCATTGTTCCTTTTTTTTTTTTTTTTTTTACCAAGCCCAGAAATGTATTATTCAGAGTGAAGAAACAGATCCAAAATAAAACAACAAAACAAAAAACAGATGTTTGATATTTGATTGAAGAGTTGTGTGTGTTCGTTTTGTGTTTTCCACTTGTCTAATTTTAGTTTATAGCTATGTTGTTTTATTTTGGGCTTTTTATGTAGAAGAGGAGAATGGGGCGATGATTACAAAGAAATGTAGTGAGAAATCTGAGGCAAAAAAACCCAAACCAAAAAAAAAAAAAAAGAATTTATTTAAAACAAGAAAATAAGAAAGAGGGTTTTTAAAGGGTGTTGTTCTGTTGTGTCGTGTGTGATTTCGATATTCCCAATGAGACCAACGACATTACATGGCAATTGTTTTAACTAACTTCAACAACTCTTTAAACACCAACTCCAACTCCAACTCAAGAGAGAGAGAGAGAGATTGATTTAGAAACGTTTCTATTTAGATTTCAGATTCCATCGATTTAGAAACGTTTCTGTTTGAATTTCAGATTCCCTCCCAACTCCAATATGAACATTACATGGCATTTGGATTTCAAAAGTGTTGTTGAAAGTGGGGCTCTCTTCCCTCAATGTGTTAAGTGTTAGATTAGAATTAGATACATCATATGCTCTTTCCCTTCCACTTGATCTCATCACTCATCCCATGCTTGGCTCCCTTCAACATCTGCCCTACATTTTTTAGGATACCAATTTCTTTTCTTATTTCAAATACATATTCTTTGTTACACATAATATCTTTTGGTTTATCATAATCTTAAATAAATGTTATATTGTTATATGTTAAAGAATATATTCTACAATTCTCATTCCAAATAATAGAACATTCATCACATAAATAGTTTCATAATTTTAATATAATGGATTTCGTTATTTTAGCTATCATTTAAATGTAGGGCTGGCAATGGGGTGAGATCACATTCTCTATACCTGCACTTGTATGGAGTGAGATTTTTCATACTCGCTCCATACTCAATTTATGTAATTCAAGTTTGAGGATAGAAACTTCAAATAAAGATATGAATCCCTATGAGTATTTCATACTTGATTTTTTTATCAATATTTTAAAATACTCTTTAACTTATATTAATTTAATTTTATAAAATAATCTTTCACCCTGCATAATCATAAAATACTAATACAAATTATCTCAAATTGTGAAATTTAAAATTATTTTTACAAACTTTAAACTATAGTAATTAAGAAACTTCATAAAAAAAATTACCAACACCATAAAACTTTTGCAAGCAAACTTTTTATCTTATAATTTATAATTTTATGTGATAATAAGTCAATTTAATAAATAAATAAATAAATTGAACGCTTAGCAAGAGGCAAAATTTGACAAGGTAAATTTTTTTGTTCTTCGATTTAATTTCCTATATGATACTAAATAAATAGGTTTAATAAAAAAAAATTTAAAATATTTATATTTTATCAGCATTATATAAAAGAACTCGTTTTCATTTCAATGACAAAAAATAGTTTTTAATTTTTAAGAAAACAAAAGCTATTATTAAAATTTTTTAAAGTATATTATTAAATCAAATTTTTAGGTTTATTTTAGAAAAACCAAACTATCCTCTTCTCCGACCCAAATTTAATTTAGAAATAAATTAGTTTTCCCATATTTAAGAGTGGGCACAATTTAGTAGTTTGATTCGATTTTTTGAAGAAGTAAAACTGAAACCAAAATTTTCAAATTTTTGGCTATTTTGTTTTTAATTTTTTCATTTTAAATTGTTATGATTTTTTAAGTCATTTGTCCAAATAATTTAATAGATTATTTTAATTTATTTTTTATTGTTTCATTACATGTTATATAAGCCACTAAATTTGTTCTTATATATTATATAAGTCATTAAAAAATTAAATTAACTAAATTAATATATATTACACGTTACATTACACGTTATATATCATATAATAAAAAAAAATTCATTACACATTACATAAACCACTAAATTTGTTCTTATATATTATTTAAGTCTTTAAAAAATTAAATTGACTAAATTATTATATATTACACGTTATATATTATATAATCAAAAATTAATTTATTACACATTACATAAGTCACTAATTTTGTTATTATTTATTATATAAGTCTTTAAAAATTAAGTTAATTAAACTATTATATATTACAATTATATATTATAATAAAAAAAATTTATTATACATTACATAAATCACTATATTTATTCTTATATATTATATAAGCCTTTAAAAATCTGAATTATTTATTAAGTTTTTCTTCAAATTTTTTATTTTAAATTGTAAATTTTTTAATTCATTTGTTTGAATAATTTAGTAGATTATTTTTTTATCTAATTTTTAGGCCTATTTCATATTAATATAATTATAATTTTTTTTTAATTTGAGATAAATTTAAAAAATTTATTTATTAACAATATCTATAAAATAAAATTCTCTTATTTAATAAAATTACAATTTAAATTTTTTTAATTTTTAATTATAATAATAAATGAGTAAAATTATACGTGAATAAATATATATTTGTATTTTCAAACCCCCAATTAATCAGTTCTATGTGACAATGTAATTAAATTCACTAAAAAAATCTAAAATTTCTGTTCAATTATATTTTTGAAAAAATCAAACCGATCTAGTTAATTTTTCCAAAAGTAAATTCTTTAAAAAATATAACCGAATCAAATTTTTGTGACCAAAAAATCAAACCAAACTGAATTGAACCGGCCAATTCAATTATTCAATTACTAATTTTCTTGCCCACCCTTACCAATATCCACTCCATCTTAAAAAAATAATAAAAATACAATTTAAAATTCACCCCATTCAGAACCAAACCAGTCAATTTTCTCAAAAATATAATAAAACCAATTTTTTGTGACAAGATAATTGGACCACCCCAAACTGAACCGGCCAATTTAATTTTTGGGTAACCGATTTTTTTTGCCCACTCTTACCAATATCCATTCCATCCCCAAAAAATAATAAAAATGCAATCCAAAATTTACCTATTCAAACTAAGTTCCAACAAAGCCCAACCCCATGTAAAATTCTGCCACCCCTACTTAAATATTCAAACTAAGTTCCCGCAAAGCCCAACCCCATGTAAAATTCTGCCAACCCCTACTTAGAAGAATCATATACATTACAAGAATTCAATTCTCGTGAACTCACTATATTATAAAAAAAATTAAGGACAAACCCATTTTAAATCAATCTTAAAAGACCGGCTTTTCATTCTTGCAAAACACAAAGCAAAATATGTCATTATTAAATAAGATATAAAAATTTAGGGACCTTAATGATAAAAGAAAAAAAAAACAATGCAATTTGCTGTCACATATTACATGTTCAACCACTAATTACTGATAGTGAAAGAAGGCATAGAGAGTAAAATGAAACAGCAGTCTGACAAAGGTAGGATATTTGCTATTAATTCACCATTAACATTTATTAATACTATGTACTTCTCCCACCAACCAAATGATAAAGAGCGCGAACATTTGTTTATTTATTTTGATATTGCCGGACCATCGAGGGAGGCAACAAAACCTAGACTCAAAGTTTCAAAAATTGGATTTGGGGAGACAAAGCAGGCAGTTGAGATACAAATGCAACTAACCAGAAACATAAATGACTTCAAAACAAGGCCAAGTTCATGCAGCTCGAAAATTTTATCAACATAACCCATTAAAAAAAAAGCATTTACTTGCTTTTCAGCTCAATGCAGTGCAGAACTCTGTCCTGCAAATCCGAGGGCCAAACCACTGAAGTCACTCTAAGACAGCTTACTTATTTCTGAACAATTATATTGTTATAGAGGCAAAAGCCTGAAAAGAAATCAATAAAATACCAGCCCTGAAGCCTCTCCAAGGGCATTGATTTTGTAATAAGCAACCAAAAAATTGTTTGAAAACTGCCCAAGAAGGCAGCAATGCCGTAATGAACAAACATGAAATAACTTAGTATCGGTTCCAGTAGGTTCTGCGTCTGAACCAGTTGTAGTCAGGCAAACCTTGGATGGGACCCATGGCAGCAATTGCAACATCCTGAATTGAACAGATAATTAAAAAACCAACTTTGATAAGCAAATTTTAAACCCAGCATGCATAATGAGTTTCATCCTTCATCAAAACTAGCTACATGCTATAGGTGCAATAGGAGTTGGGGGTTTGAATGCAGTCCCTACCCTGTCGTAAATATATCTGTTAGCAACACGTTTGATGGTGCTTGAGTCAACAGCATCTATCCTTGCAAACAATTCAGCAAATGGGATTCTCCGACCATATGTAAGTAGCTGCAAGCACAGACCAATGCAGAATTTATCTCCAGTGAACCATGGCTATCACAGCCTTTGCTATTTCCTAACATCTATTATTTAAAGCTATATTAGCCATTATAAGGTAATGATATCGCAAAAAGGGGCATCATGACAAATTCCTTTTAGTATACAGTGTGTTTGATACTTGCTAAAACAGTTCACACCACTAATTCAAAAAACTGGAAAACAGTCACTGCTGGGTACATTTTAAAAGCAAGAGGTATCATAGTCATGAAGCTCTCCTGACTTGTTTCCTTATATATTATCTCAATATCACAGAAAATTATACCTGGCGTCCGATATCTTCAGCTACAGGGCTTGATCCATCAATGTGAAGCAGAAGGGATGATTTCAACTGCAACCAACATACCATTTAAGTGCTAGACAGTGACAAGATAAATGAACTGGCCTAAAGAAGAAGCATGAGATTCCATAATCTAAGCAGCATATATATCAACCAAGTTTTACAAATACAAACATGCATCTGCTATGAGAGAGGATTACAAGGTCACACCATACAAGTATATTACACCAATGATAGATGATCTCCAATGCAAAGAAAGAAGATAATGCAAACAGACTGGACATTTAACTTCAGATTTTACACCAGATCCAACAAAGTGAGCACTCGTATATTGCATAGCAGAGCACGTAAATGGAAGATGCAGAGGATGCAACTCCAATGAAAGGCACATAGAGTACAGTTAACTACTAAAATTTATAAACACTTTTATCACACTAAACACATCCATACATAAATGAACTTGTTGCCTTTGATGTTTACTTGCACAAAAACAATTCCCAAGGTCGGGAATAAGTATATTTTCAGTCTAAAGGAAGTAGGAAGAAGGCGGATACCTGATTTCGGGCACGAGTAACATCAGCTTCCGAAACTCGGTGAGCTAACTTGGTCGTCTCGTACATAATTGCATAGGCTAAATCATCTAAGCAATCAGGCTGAAAAGCAAAATAAAACATATATTAAACTCAATAAACATTCTTTTTTTGCTTCAAGATGCAAAGAGAAAATATAATTTACGAACAATAGTATCATGTATTGTATACTTTTAGAGAAGAATAGTTTCATGAGAAAAATAAGTTGATCATACTAGGGAGTGACTTCACCTTAGCAACAGCATAAACACCAAATAGACCAGTGTCTTTGTAGTTGGTATTGAAGGCCATCATACTTTCCGCAATTTCATTAATGCCAACTCTTTGTGCCAGCTCTGAACTGTTATGAGATTCTCAAAATAATCAATATACAGGTGCATTTAAAGCAGAAAGGTGTCAGGGGCAAGTAGACAAGTAATTCAAAATTGTAATATGAATGCTCACGCAATAAGTGGAATGGGGCAAAAACTCACCCCATGTGCTTTCCGCCCACTGCATTTTTATTCCATGAACCTAACATAGCCTGCATAACCATCAGGGCAATGGAATCTGGATCCTTCCAGGAAGCTCCAGCAAAAGCAACCGCAAATTGAGCCATAGGAATGTCATCATCAATTATTCTGACCTGATTTCATGCCATTAATCAATATAAATATATCAGAGATGGAAATTTTATAGAACAGAGCAAGTTCCAGAGTATTCAATGTCATATGTCCCCACCTCAGAACCAGTGAAAATTGCTGGTTCTTTTGCAACCAACTGAGAAGCAGTAGTTGGATCGGATGATAATTTTGTGAACAACCTCTTTACTTGCTCAACAACTTCCTCATGCTTCACAGCTCCAGAAGCAGCAATCACCTAAAATAAAGTATATATTGATCAGTATAGGGCCCTTAGTATATACAGACAAATAAATATGGAGAACCTCATTAATTATCTCAGTACCATTCTGGGAGCAGTATAGTGTGTATGAATGTAGTTCTGAAGATGTTCTTTTGTGATAGTCTTGATATTCTGAGCAGGTCCGAGAATAGTTCTACCCAAAGGAGTGTACTGGAATGCAGTTGCATGCAGATGGTCAAAAATAACTTCTTCAGTTTGCCCCTCAACCTGCAGCAATTAAAAAGAGCAGAACTTATCATCCAAAGAATTAAAATATTCTCACTTTCCATATAAATAGCACACTGGTACTTGTAGTTAAGTCGAAATAATGATAGCCATTCTGCTTAAAGTAATGAAAAGACTCTTGCATGATTGTCTAAAGAAGTACCAAGAATTACCATTAACCCTCCAGAACCCAAATACCAAAACTTTTAAAATATAATTTTAAGCAAGTGAAATGACAACACCCAAATTCCCAACCATTTTAGTAACTGTTAAATTAACCAAAACACAGACTTATGTGGGAATGGGAACTAACATTCAACAATTTATTTTAGAAGAAACACAGACATACACTTCACAAAACAGCAATAGTATTTTAATACCCATTGGTCCAAAAAAACAGCAATAGTATTACTCCTTAGGAAATTTAATCATTCAAACACCATATCTAAATAACACCTGGCCAGTAAAAACAAAAAAGGACCCATTTTACAACTAATAACAGATATACGATCCAAACTGACGGAACTGTATAACAAACATTTGAGCATCTTAAATAATCTTATAGAGTACGCAAAGAGAAACGCAACCCAAAAAAATAAGGCACACAATGCAATCAAAATTAGCAAGTAAAAGCCACATTAAATTTCCACCTTATCAACCAAAACAAAAAGTAAGAAATAGAAACTACCATTTGACAAGCAAACACAAAAACAATATCCAAACTAAAAAAATTACTTCACTATAAAAGCTCCAACATCATCAACTCTCTTCAACCTCTATCCAATTCGAAAAACACCATCAAAAACCAATAACCTGGCTTCCACCACACACAAACAACAATAGCAGTAAAAGGTAGCAATAGTTGTAAGCACGTCAACTTTCAGACTATCAACCAGACCAAAATACACATAAAAGTTATTATCTTTCTAAGATTATCAACAAAACTAACCAATTCCACAACTTAAAAAACAAAACTTCATCATAACAGTAACCCTAACCTCCTCCATTTCTCTCAAAATAACATCACGCTCCCTTGTAATCCTCGCTTGGTCGAAAGTCGAGTTCTGCAAAATATCAGCCAAAATATCCAGCGCCCGGCCCACGTCCTTGTCCAAAACCTTCGCGTAATACGTAGTCTGCTCCCTGCTCGTGTACGCATTCAAATGCCCGCCCATGTTCTCGATCTCCTCCTCCAAGTCTCTTACGCTCCGCTTCTCCGTGCCCTTAAATATCATGTGCTCCAAGAAATGCGCCGTGCCATTCGTCTCGTCGGTTTCGAACCTCGACCCTGCGTCGATCCACACCCCGACGGTGGCAGTCTTCGAGGCAAGGTTCGACTCGGTTGCGACCCTGAGTCCGTTCGGCAAGGTCGTGATCTTGGTCTCCGGCGAGGCGAGGATGTGCGTGTGGGAGGTCAGGGTCGGGTGCGGGGATCCGTATTCGAGGAATCTCGTGTCGGGGTTCTCTAGGGTTTTGAGCTTGGCTTTGACGGATTCAGCGATACGGTCGTAGATCATGACATTTGGTGGCGGAGGGGATGGCGGAGGGGACGAGGGGGAGGTGGCGAGGGGAGAGGCGGTGGAGGAGGATCGGACGGCGGTGAGGAGGGCGGCGGAGGAGGATGAGGGCCTGTGGGACCGGCGAGATAGGGTTAGGAGGTGCTTAAACGCCATCGTTTTGGACTCGATGAGTCGAGTTTTTTCTTTTCACCGTCTTCAATTTGCTTTCAAGGCTTCTGGGGTTTGGTTGAGAGTGGGACTGAAGAACAACTAAGTGGAAGCGAAGATAGACTCGTGATTTAGTAAGGGTTAAACACGGTGTCGTTTCATCTCCTTCTTGTTATCTCTTTCTTTGACCAAATCATATTTGAGAAATTTTCAAAAATAATCCTAATATTTTTTAAATATATTATTTTAATCATATTTGTATTTGATTTTTTTAATAACTACAAATATAAATTTTGAACTTTTGTACCCTTTAAAAAAACACTCTCTCTATACTCTTTTTCTACTAATTTTTTTTTTCTCCCAATTCAAAATTTTTTTAACAAAAATTTAAAAAGTTATTATTGTGTAAACTAAGTCTTGCATAATATATTTCCTATTTTAAACTCTGAAAATAAATTATTCTTAATAATTTTTTTTAAATTTTAGAAAAGTTTTTATATTTGTTATAAATGAATTTAAATTTATATTTTGAGATGAAATATGTGATATAAATGAATTAAATGTGAAAAATAAATTAAAATAAAAAAAAATTGACAAAAAATATAACTTATTTAAGGTTATTTATCAAACTCAAATGGTGGCCGAAGCGACGGTTGGTCGTCGTCTAGGTTCAGCACATTTCGATCATGGCATGTCAAGCCTGAGATGACACAATGTCATCTGAACCTGAGATAGCATAATGGCATCACGGGGACACAACAATTCCCAACGATACAAATCTCAATTCTTTTTATCACCTCATTTTTTAAAATTTTCAATAATAGAATCAATTCAAATTTATTTATTCAAATTCTAAATATTGAAATGAATTTTTAAAAATAAATCGGCTCAAATCTAAGTTTGAATTTATTAAATTTTGGTTCAAATATTTTATTTAACACTATATTATGTATATAAGGATAAATATATCTTTTACAATTTATTTAACTAATAAAAAATAAATAATTAAAAGATGATTAAAAAAGTATATTTATAAAATTCTAAAACTATTTCTGAAAATTTATTTATCATATTTTAATATTTTCCATCGTAATATAAAAAAATTTGTATTTAGTCACTATTTGTGGTTATATATTTATTTTATTTAATGTTGTCTAGTAATTAAACACGATAATTAATTCAATGATAATCAATAAAGTGTAAATTAAGGGCAACAATGTACTTTCCGCGATTATCTTTGAAAAACTAAACCCATATACACGCGCTTAAATTAACTTGGGACAAGCGCAACCCACTGAAATGAATACGAAAGAAAAGCCCAACAACTGAACCGGGTCGGGTCCAAACCAAACCAAACGAAACCCAGAAACCCTAATTTCATTGATATATAAACACTGCAACATTAGAAGTAGAAACCATAACGAACACAAGAAACCCTAATTTCATATCTATACAATCACTGCAACAGCAGAAACCCTAGAGATACCTCTGCACTTCAACAGCAAAATTAGACCTTGAAGAAGCTCTGCTACACTATTTCGACCATGGCTACCGCTAGGACTGTAAAAGACGTGTCTCCTCACGAGTTCGTCAAGGCTTATTCCGCCCATCTCAAGCGATCTGGCAAGGTTCATATACATATACCGCTAAACATCTGCAAAACGAATAACCCCTTTGGTTTTTTTTTTTGGAAGAAAAACGCTGGATTGGTTTTATTATTTTTTTCATTTATTTGTTGCATTTTGTTTTATTTGGAGATTGAATGTGAAATTGGTTGTTCAAAGAGTTTTAGAAGATGTGAAAAGTTTAAGCTTGATGTGTACGGTTCACGTGTTGTGTGGTTGGTCTGTTATCGTCAACGCTGCTATATAAATATCTTTCTTAGTTGGTTGTGTGCTTGTGTTGATTCCTTGTTTTACGTAGTTTTAGAATTTGCTCGTGAGATCTGTCATGTGAAAACGTTGATTGCTCAGTTGTTTTTTGTTTCATCTGAAATTTGGATTTGATTTGAGTTCATCTGTTATCTTGTCATACTTACAGATTCGTGTTATAATGAATTGTAGAAATTCTTATTTACTTTCTTATTTTCACCCTCTTTAGTTGATTGGAAAAAAATCCTTTCTGACAGTCTGGACTTGTAAGATTGATTGTAAGAGTGATATATATGACATTAGGCCCAAATAAATTGAAATTAGATGATTCTGTTACAGAGTCATGCATCCTATCTTGAATTGAGAAGATATGTCAGAATTACTGAATCAAGGAAGATGTGAACGTGATGTTGTTTATAACTATGACATAGTTTTTGCCAGTTCAATATGTAATTCACCGTTGTTCTGCGGTAAAATTCTGAAATGATTTTTCTGATTATTGCAACATTTTGAGTGCTAATTGTCTTATTGTTTATTGTTATATTATTTCAGAGCAGCTAGTTGTGTATAAATTGATTAAAAGCATGTTGATTGTTCTACAGTTTATTTTTGCTTTTTGTATTGGAATTTAGTGATGTTTAAGGTTTATTTCATAATGAACTTTCCAGATGGAGCTCCCTCACTGGACTGATATTGTCAAGACTGCTCAATTTAAGGAGCTTGCTCCATATGACCCTGACTGGTACTATGTCAGAGCTGGTAAGTTTTGCCGACAGGTCAAATTAAGTAGTACTGGCAAGATGTGATGTGTATGTAACTCATGTTTAACCTGAACTGCAGCCTCCATGGCTAGAAAAATTTATTTGAGGGGGGGTCTTGGTGTGGGTGCATTCCGTAGAATTTATGGTGGGAGCAAGAGGAATGGAAGTCGTCCACCACATTTCTGCAAAAGCAGTGGTGCAGTTGCTCGTCACATTCTTCAACAGTTGCAGAATGTGGGCATTATTGAGATTGACACCAAGGGGTTAGCTCTTGATTCCTTTGTAACTCATTTATTGATTTTTAAACATACACCACTCTAGTTGATATGTTTAATGTTCTTATTGCTAACTTCAACTTTTTTTCTGCCATGTATGTCAGTGGAAGGAGAATAACATCTAGTGGCCAACGAGATCTTGACCAAGTTGCCGGACGGATTGTTGTTGCTCCTTAGAATCATTGCATTATTAAGCTTATGTTGCAGGATTTTGTTAGTTAATGGGAGAGATGTTGCTGCATTGTTAAGCAAGTTTTGATTCCAACTGTAGACATTTTATGATCTTATTTTCTATTTTGTTGCTTTTAGCTATTGGGCATTTATCCATAGTTTCATTATAGAATCCTGTTATGTGATTGAAAGGCTGTCATGTAGGGATAATTTCAATTTTTTGGATCTTACCTTTGCTTGATTTTGTGGGTTCGTTTACTCTGAGAATGCACTTTGCCTCTGTAAAACCAAGCACACAAGAAAAGAATGACAGGAAATAACTGGAACTTGTTTTGAAGAATGTAATAAAACACCTTTTAAAGAAAGAAAAAGAATGCCTTAACTCAATCAATTAATTCCTGGCGTTTGGAGTATAAAATTGCTTGTCGGTGCAATTTTGAATTGCATCATTTTAAGTTTATGTTCCAAAATTTTTCAATTTTTTGTTAAATATTTTTAACTTAATGCAAAGCTTGAATTGTAGGACACTGTAAGTTATATCTGCAACTTCAGTAGGAGCAGAGCTTCAGTGAAAGAGGTATATATAATATCACCAATTTGCTGGCACATAATCGGATTAACTGAAGCTCGGAGAGAGCGATAATGCTTTGCATCATCATTTGGATTGGAGTGTTCTGCTAGAAATAAGAGACTATATATCTAAGCCAGAAATATGGCAACCAAGTATGCAAATAATTTAATAATCTCTTACTTTATATAATTCTGTGTTTGCAAATATCTGAAGATTTATGAAATTTCTTGACAGAATAATGAGCTAACCCGGTTTCAAGGTTTTTAACTCAACATAAATATGTACGAAAAGAATCTCATCTTCCAAAATTTCAGGTCGATGGTCATGTCCACTAATTGTATATTTGTCAAGTACTTTAAGAAACAAACTGATGGACATAAAAATTGCAACTAAATTGGTTGCTTTATATACAAATCTTGAAAGGAATACATAAGGAGCAGAATTAACATTATTCAGAAGTGGAACCCGATCAGTGTTGCCTAAAAGTTATAACTTTAGTCATTTTTCATGGCCTTCTCTATTCTTCGTAAGTGAAGGAGCTGATGTCATTCCAGGATAGGCAGCATTTGATCTTCTTCTGTTGAGGTATGTGAAACTTTGGCTCTGTAGGGATTGTTGGATGCTTCGTTGACCTAAGACAATTACAATGCCATGCCATAACAGTTCACCTCAATATATCTAGGCTTAATGTAAAATATCAGTCTATTCCCAAATAACGAATATCTGGATTTTTAAATTTTAAAATGCTATTAACTTGTTAGATGTGTATATAGGATAAGCCAGCAAGCAACCCTTTACCTTCTAGGAACGAAGGGCCTGTCAAAATAAGGCATAGGCTGTGCTTTTGGAATGAGCTCCTTTCTCAACCTTCTGATTTCTTCCTCTTCTTCCATCTATATAAGCCAAAAGCCAAGAATAAGAAATTGATATGAAAAACAAAACAGAAGCATCATCTCAAAATCATGCCTTTCCAAGTCATGTATGTACCTTCTTCTGCCTTTCTCTTCCCATCTTGTATTGCTCAATCAAGGTCATCTTCTCGGTTACCTGACGGTTGCATAAATAATAAAACCACAATCAATTCCCTTGTCAGAATTCAGTAGTGTTGCCTCAATATTTTACACCTCGAGAGAGCGAATAAATTACTAGAAAATACACACATACATGCACAAGCACACACACTATATATCAGATTGCTAATAATTCAAACCAAATTAGCTGTAGAAGTTGCCTTATAACACCAAAGTGTTATAGAATGAGAATCCACTGTAAGGGCCCATCAACACTTGCGGTGTTCTTTGCTCAAAACACGTTCATAAATTAAATCTTTGTTATCTGCCTCACCAGAACTTAAAGAATTGAACCTGCCTTTCTTGAACTTTAATCAGATAATTTAACTCTAATATTAAGCATAGCATGCAAAGATATTAGCATTGGATAGTGAGCACATACCTGTTGCTCGAACTCAGCGCGCTCCACTGCCCGTATATCACTGTGCAGCTTGAGGTCAATGGGCATTGTATTCTCTTTCACTAGAGGTTTGATAAGGCACTGGAAGGACAAAAAAAGACAGCAAGTGATCTCATTAGCACAAGCATGTAAATAAAAGCTGAATACTAGAGATGCCCCTTGCCAGTAAAACATGCTAACAATCAAATTATCAACTTCACCAACTTTTATCTTCTCATTGCAATTGCTCAATTTCATTATTGTTACAATAGCATCTTCTCATTGCAATTGCTCAATTTCATTATTGTTACAATAGCATCTTCTCATTGCAATTGCTCAATTTCATTATTGTTACAATAGCATTCAAGCAAGACATTAAATTGCAAGCATTCATTTTCTTGATTCATACTTAGAGGACGTGGCTACATAATAACAATATGGTACCTAACAAAAGAATAAAGAGGAGAGTTCTCCTTTCTTTCTATATTCGAAAGAATTGTCTCACCTCTGGTTCATCTGTTGTCCATGGAAGGCCTTGAGCTATAGGGATCCGCAGTTTCTCCTCCTCTTGTGCCATTTCATGTATCCTCTTCATAAATTCTTCCTCCTTCAGTCTTCCCCTTTGCTACGGTGAAAGCCAATTACCAAAAATTAGAATCTGAGTCACTTTAATAATAAGTTGCATATTTCTTGACCAAATCAATTCTCATTTCAAACAATATCTACCTCCGTTCTAAGATTAAATGGTTTTTGGGAAGTGACTTTGACCTGCTTTTTCTTCCCTCTCCTACTTCCCATTGTCCCACATGATTCAGAGCTCTGAAATGCAAACAACAAAATCACAAAACAAAAGTCATGTAAATTGCAAGTTTACCCCATCTCATATGATATTTGAAAGAACAACCAAAAACAAACACACAAAGGAAGGCATAAGAGAAAGAGAGGTTACGTTTCTTCGGCTTCTCCAGCCTCCATTAGAAGTTCGGCTAGAAATACTGAAAAACGAAACAGAAAATATAAGAAAACAAAGGAAAGTCAAATGTGAGGTTCATCCAATAGAATCACTCAATACACCCCATTACCAACCTTCCTTGGCTACTATCCCATGAAGAAGAAACCGAAGCACGAGAATCCAATCCCAAATTCTCAGCAGTCAAGATCAAATCTGAGGGAAAAAATGAAGAACATGAAGACACTCGAGTCTCAGGCGCCTTAGGTGGAGGTGGTGGTTGCAGTCCGGGCAATGCCCATTTCATTGCCATCTTCTTAACGTCATTCTTTTCACACTCTTTCTCATCATCATCCTCTTTACTATCAGATCCCTTTGAGTTTGGCATTGTGAGGAGCTTCTCAAAGGCCTTAACCAAATGCAGCACTTTCCCATTTTCGGGCACACTATTTCTTGCCTCTTCAAGTAACTTAGCCCTCCTTCTCTTGCTCGTTGAACTCCCCTTCTGCTTTGGTGACTCGCACTCATTCAAACCTGGATCATCTGATCCATACCCGTCTTCATTTTCAAGATCTTTAACCTCTAAATTACCCTTCTCAATCCCGTCTCCGAGTCCACTCTCAGCTCCAACACAAGCCTTTACATCATTTAATTCGCCTTTTTCTTCAGCAAGATCATCCTTTTTCCTAAAAAATTCTTCTTGTGAAGCCCTTAGGTTCTCATAAGCTACACAAAGACACTTCTTAACATTCCCAGCACCAAATTTTTCTTTACACTTACAATCAACACTTGCCACTGAACCACCACTTTCTTTCCCTTTCTTTAAATTCTTCTTCGCCACCACAAACTTTCTCTCCCTAATCTTGTTTCTCGGAGAATACGCAACAGTATTTGTAATCTTGGGTGCTGATTTCTTAGATTTTGCAGACTTTGTCAGCAGAGAATTCGTGTATTTAACTCCAGGGCTTGAATGGGAAACATTTGGATTCAAATTCTCGGAGAATTTGCTCACTTCTTGAATCTTGGATCGAGACTTCTCACGGTCTTTCACCGGAGTCACTGGCTTTGAACTCTTTGAAACCAAACCCAAATCCATCAAAATTTATATCGAGAACGCACAAAACCAGGAGATGGGTTTTTGTTAATTTGATGAGAAATGAGAGAAAGTGAAGGAAAGATAGGGTTTTGATTGGTTGGTGATCAAGGAATGAATGTGATGAATAATTGAAAGAGAGAGAAGAAAAAGGAAACGTTGAGAGTCTGGACGCTCTGTGTAACGGCTAGTTTCTGTGGGGTTGTTTATAGGGCGTTAATTTGAATTTTTATTTGTGTTTTGACCGTTGGATTGGCTGATTAGGAGAGCATGGTAGGGCTCAGATCGATTTGATTAACAAAATAAACCGTTACGGTTGCGAATTAATCCAACCACAATACAAAAATACCCCTCATCATTTATCAAAATACAAACAAGGCCTTGCATCTTTTGGGCTTTTGTGTACTTTTCATTATCTTCTGCTTGTAGGAGTTTTTTTTTTTAAATGATATGGAGTTTGAATTTCGGTACATTATAGGGGTATTAATACTGTTACCTCTTGAGTTTCACATAAATTATATTTTAGTGATCACTCTCTCTATTTATTTAATTAAAAATATAAAAATATTTTTATAATTTTATCACATAAATAATTAAAATATCCTTATAAGATGATGGTATTTTTTATTTTTTATAATTAAGCATATGAGTTACAGTATAATTAAAATTAAAATTATCATCAAAATATAATTTATACCAATCTTAGGAGGTGATAATGTTAATATCCGATACACTACATAACTACAAGAATAATATTCGGCATTCTAAAATTTTTTACTAAAAATTATATTTTTAAAAAAATTGAGGCATCATTGTTTCATAATTTTATCGTCCATGATGACACAATTTCAAATAAAAATAAAATTTTAAAAATAAAGGCTAAAATTAAAAGATCATTAGACCCCTAGAGTATGAGCTATGTATCTTATAGACCCAATGAGTTTGAATTTATTCTAATAAACCCCTTTTGATTAGTAACTACCGTTAATAATTAACTAGTTAGTTTAAACGGATTTGGAAGTAATTTGATACACTTAAGTATATACATATATTTGGTTCAACTTAATAGGTTATTACATTTTATTTTTATTTATTAATTAAAAATTATTATTTAATATAATAAAAACAAAAAAAAAACTTAAAAAAATATTACAGTTGTCGATTGATTTATAGTGGTTGAAGAAATTGACGATGATTGATAAATTCAATGTCTATATCATCAAATTCTTTTTTTTTTTATCTACATGATGTACAAATCGTTTTTAATAAATGAGCAATAACCGAAAACCAATTTAGATGAATAGGATTAACAACTACTGATATACTAATATTAAATTAAGGGCGACAATGGAAACAACATCTAATACTCTTGTAGAAGGAGGTGATTTTGCTACTTGGCGCTTATCACTTATGGCAGCATGATGGTATCGACTAATTTTTATGTCTTATTTGGGTATTTTGTCATTTTTTTTTTTGTTAAAAACAATCATATCATTATGTAATGTAGCTGCGGTAACATTGTGTTGCAGTAGTGATTATCTTTTTTTAATTGATTAATATTTATATAATAAATTTAAAAATTAAAAATGTAAGCCAATGAGATTTACATATCTTTTAAAGGTAAAGTACAATATTACCCTCTAAACCATTGGTTATTACCAACGGAGATAGTTCTATTAAGATAATTTTAAGGCCATGAAATCTATTAAAAGTAAATAGATCATACTTTGAGTTTCTAGCAATCTTTTACCCCACTACACACTACATAAGCCTTTTATTGCGTTGAACTTCATTTTAGGCCTAAGGTTTGGACTATGAACCTTAGCTACTTGAAAGCACAACATGGGCCTCTCGAGGCCCAAGGTACTTAGTTCAGCTTCGTTTTGGGCCAATTTTATGCAAGAAGTAGAGATAAACTCTCTTTTAAATATTTGAGAAAAATATAATCTAAGCATGAATTTTTAACAAATTCTTAACACTTAAGACTCACAAATCACATGATACAATAAAAATAAAAATAAAAACTTTGAATTTTATAAAGTAGATATATAAGGTTAGTCTTTGTATTTAATATAACACATGTACTAAATGGCAAACAATTTTCATATACTAACTTCATTTTGCTATTTGCTTTTGTATTGGAATGTGAGAATATGATTACTTGTCGTCATCGTCGTCGTCGTCGTCATCATCATCACCATGATTTTTCTAAGTTTCATGGGGTCACTTTTTCTAACCTTCAAAAACCTCTCATGGGATTTCTATTTTTTTAGCATGTAAGTTGTTGTAACTTCAACTTCACTCAAAAAAACATTTTTTTTTTCTGAATTCTTAAGCAATTTCAATTCTTAGATTTCAAGTTGCCTCCTTTTTACCAGAAAATTGTTGAATCATAATGTCTCTGTTCCTCATGCCCTTTACCTTAATGCACATGAAAATCATTGCCCATATAGCTGTCACTTTGCCTAATTATTTATTGATTTTCATTTGTTTTTGAATGAGATTTTTTTTTTCCTTTTCTGTAATTTGAAGGACATTTTCTACCTACTTCCCATTAATTAATGGTCAAAATATATATTTTTGTTTGGGTAGATTCATTACTTGGGAAAGGTAAAAAATTATTATCTCAGACTGCCAATTATGACTAAAGGGCAAAGTAGTCCCCCAATCATGTCCTTTTTTCTTAAAAAAAAAATTAGTAGAAATATGTTGGGTTATGAACTTATATATCGCATCCAATAATTTTAGGATTCAAAAATAACCATTATTTGTAATTTGCATTAGACAAAAAATAAAATAAAAACTTCTAATTTGTTGAGATTATAAACTTTCGGATTTCTTATGAAATATAAAGAAATTTTTTTTCTCTATATAAATACAATAATGTTACACATATTAACTTTTGATTTTAAATAATATATAAAATAATTATTGGATGATTATTTTTTGTAATTTTTAAAATTATTTATTATATAAAATTTTTCATTCAATAATAATTTCACATCTCATTTGAGATCAGAATTTTCAAAAATTTTAAAACATATTTGAAAAGTATAACATTACCCGTATATATATAATTGATCTAATAGACTATATAATTTATCATATGGTAAATAATATTGTCACATGTCACTATTTAATAAATTTATAATTTTTATATAATTTACAATATATTACAAAATCCTACCACGTATTTAGAAACTCACTATATAGTGAGTTTGGTAACCCATTAGATCAATTATATATATATATAACAAATAATAATATTACAATATTGCAATTCTATTATTAAAAATATTATTTCATCATCCAATAATTATTTGTCACATTATTATTTAAATATAATTTAAAATACAACTTAAAATGTATAATATTACTCTTTTAAACTTTTTTTACACCTTAATTAAATAACATAAAACATCCTACTACTAACATTTTTTTTAATCTTCTTTAATTATACAAAATATAAATTAATTTGCTTTTTAATTTTGAAATGAGCGAACATAATTTTTTTTACCATCCCAAAAAATTTCACTAATTAAATTATTTGATATTACATAAACTAATTAAATATATATGACTATTAAAGGTAAGCATGGTTTGATTCAATTTTTTTAATAAAAAAAATTAAATTAATTTTTTTTGATTTTGTTTAATTTAATTATTTTAAATTATAAAATTTTTTAAATTTTTTTAAAAAATCATACCGAACTGATTTTTTGTGCCCACCCTTAATGACTATAACACATTTGATATTAATATTAACTAACCCAACAGTAGAGAATAACACCCCCTCTTCTTATAGTTAAGTTTTGATTTGTAAAACATTATCGAACAAATTACATCCAAATAAATTTTATGCAGCTACACTAACCACCGCTTAATTAAGACAGAAATCACAACTTACAATAACCAAATTGTAGTTGAAATTTTTTTTCACTGGATCGACTACTCTTATACCCCAATAGTTAGTGTTGATATTTTAATTATTTTAATGTTGAGTTCGATTTGAATCGAAATTTCTCTTTACAAACGCGATTACTTTTACTTTTATAACCTAGTGGTTAGTGTTGATATTTTAATTACTTTGTTAAATTCGATTTGAACCAAAATCTCTATTTAGAGACACCTAAAAAAAAGAGAAAAAAAAAATAAAAAACCATCGGCAGCAACATCCGGGAAGGTTTACAAACAAAATTGTGCTTTACAGACACAGAAACCGCGTAGAATAATCCAAAAACTCGTATATATTCTGTGCCTATAAATCCGTGGGCATTCCCGTAAATTCAACCAGTTGATTGAGCCATCAGTTTTACATTTCTACCCTTGCTTAACAGCTCCACATCAACCGCCAGCCATGAGCCAACCAGAGGAATTATTAAAAAAAAAAAATCAACAGAGGACACGGCAGTCATTTGAAGAAAAGGAAAGGACAGATCTTGGACTTGCGTTGGGTATTTATAGCCAACACCCCCCCTGCTCTTGCTTAACATTCATATTAGTTATTAACAGTTTTTGTTCTTTGTCTCTCTTGGTCTCTCAAGAGAATAACAAATCCGAGTTTCATTTCATTTGAGGTAACGAGTATTCAGTTGCTCTTTTTAGCTTTTTTTTTTTTAATCTCAATGCCATGCAACTGTTTTCGCAGATCTATTGGTTTTGATTTGTTTTGCTGCATGCTTTCTGTTGTAAAATTATGAGTTTTTGATGATTGATGGATCTAGAGCAATTATGTGCAGATCTGTGACCGGGATTAGATTCTTGTTGTGTTTTCTCATTCGGGTTTTAGATCTTATTGCTTGTTTGTTTTTGTTTTCATTTTTGCCAGTAGTAGCTATAGCTGGTACATTTTATCAGAAAAAAAGGGACAAGTGAAGCTGTTTTTGACTCGGATTGACTTGAATTATAACTTATTTTTGTTTCGTTTTTCGATTCGTTTTCTCGAGACCCAGATGGGATTTATAAGTATAGATCTTGTTCTGAATGTTAGAGCTAGCATAGATAGTGATGACTGTGCCAGAGTTGCTTGCGCTGCAAAAGGATTAGAAAACTACCACTTTTGATGATGTAGCTATTTGTTTATTCATTTACTTCGACAATTATATGGAGAATGTTGTTCTGTTTGACCTTGGACCAATCTTCTTCCATTTGATTACATGACTAGTTTCCAAATGGTAGATCCATTTTCTAGATTCAATGTTTTGTCTCCCCAAGAAAATTATATGGAAATAATGGCAATGGTTTTGCTCACCAGGGCTTGTTTTCTCAAGCGTACAAATTAATTAATAGATTTTTTTCTTCTTTTCCAGGTTATAGCGATTAGGCAAGGAAAATGGTGAAGATCTGCTGCATTGGTGCTGGGTATGTTGGTGGGCCAACAATGGCGGTCATTGCACTTAAGTGCCCATCCATTGAAGTGGCTGTTGTTGATATCTCTGTCTCCCGGATCAATGCCTGGAACAGCGACCAGCTCCCCATCTACGAGCCAGGACTCGATGATGTGGTGAAGCAGTGCCGAGGAAAGAACCTCTTCTTCAGCACAGATGTGGAGAAGCATGTATCTGAGGCTGATATTGTCTTTGTTTCTGTCAATACCCCAACCAAAACTCAGGGTCTTGGTGCTGGCAAAGCGGCAGATCTGACATACTGGGAGAGTGCTGCCCGTGTGATTGCTGATGTATCAAAATCTGACAAAATTGTTGTTGAGAAATCAACAGTCCCAGTGAAGACAGCTGAGGCAATTGAAAAAATTTTGACACACAACAGCAAGGGAATCAAATTCCAAATCCTTTCAAATCCAGAGTTCCTCGCAGAGGGAACCGCAATCCAAGATCTTTTCAAGCCAGATCGGGTTCTCATTGGAGGGAGGGAAACCCCTGAAGGCCAGAAGGCCATCAAAGCTTTGAAAGATGTATATGCTCACTGGGTTCCTGAGGACCGAATTTTGACCACCAACCTTTGGTCTGCAGAGCTCTCCAAGCTTGCAGCCAATGCTTTCTTGGCCCAGAGGATCTCATCTGTTAATGCCATGTCAGCACTCTGTGAGGCAACCGGAGCTAATGTTAGCCAGGTGGCATATTCTGTTGGTACAGACTCTAGGATTGGGCCCAAGTTCTTGAACGCTAGTGTTGGGTTTGGTGGTTCTTGTTTCCAGAAGGATATTTTGAATCTGGTTTACATCTGCGAGTGCAATGGCCTTCCAGAAGTGGCTGAGTACTGGAAACAAGTCATCAAGATCAATGATTACCAGAAAAGCCGCTTTGTGAACCGTGTTGTTTCTTCTATGTTCAACACTGTTTCAAACAAGAAGGTTGCCATTCTGGGTTTTGCCTTCAAGAAGGATACCGGTGACACCCGGGAGACCCCAGCCATTGATGTGTGCAAGGGGCTATTGGGAGACAAAGCTCGGTTGAGCATCTATGATCCACAGGTCACGGAGGACCAGATCCAGAGGGACCTCACAATGAAAAAGTTTGATTGGGACCATCCTATTCACCTCCAACCAATGAGCCCCACCACTGTGAAGCAAGTGAGCGTGGTTTGGGACGCCTATGAAGCAACAAAAGGTGCCCATGGTGTCTGCATCTTGACTGAGTGGGACGAGTTCAAGACTCTTGATTACCAGAGGATATACGAGAACATGCAGAAACCAGCTTTTGTATATGATGGCAGAAACATCGTGGATGTTGATAAGCTGCGGGAGATTGGTTTCATCGTGTACTCCATTGGTAAGCCACTGGATCCATGGTTGAAGGACATGCCTGCTGTGGCATAAAAGAGACACCGATAAGCATGCTCGTCTTCTGCGGCGACGGGATTATAGTTGAAGCAGTCATTTTGATTCTTTACTATATTTTGATGGGTTCTTTTTTGTTTTGCCCTTGCTTTCATATAGAATTCAGGATTAAATGGAACTACCACCTTTGGTGAAAGTAAGAGGCTACTATGTTTTCCCTTGCATCACTGTATTTGACAGTATCACTGTCTGTCTGTTGTTTGCTAGAAAACTCTATTGATTCTTATTTGTTTTAAAACTGTTTATCATCATTAGAATTATGAAATTTCAGAAACCATTTATATATATATTGTTCTTGTTACATGTTCAATCTAATCCATGAAGTAGTGGAATTTATTAACCATCTTCGAAGGTTTAATTGATGTTCATAGTTGCAGATCTCAAATGATGAATTGCAGGCCTTTGATGAAGCTAGGTAGTAAAGAAATTGAAACCCCCATTGGTTCGTGATCCGAGACCCTAAAATGTTGCCTTTGGACTTGCGGATTTTTTGAGGAAAATACTGAAATCTCACATGGGCGTACTGCTGCCTCTAGGTTGTGTTAGCATTTAGCAACTTCGCTTAAAAATGAAAAATGGTTCTTGAGAAAAATAATGACATTTTTTTTAAGTTGCTTACTAGGAAGATACTAATCCTTTTATTAGTGCATCTTATATATATATATATATATATATAAAGAGCATTTTGAATATATATAAAGAGCATTTTGAATAATATCATGGACGCACCCCCCCCCCCCCCCAAAACTTTTGAACTAAATAGATATAAGTTGATTACAAAACTTTCTTAAAGAAGTGGTCTATGACTCTGAGAAAATTAAATAAAATCAAGAGGGCTTTTGATGAATTTCATAATTGTACAGCTCTATAAAAAGCTTAAGTCGAAGTGATTACTTTTTTTTAATTGTCTGTTTTTAATTACTTTTTAAGTAATATATAATTTTAAATGAAAAAAATGAAGGCCAAAAAAGAAAAATTCACATGTAATGACCAACAAAAACATGAGAGGTTCAAAGCTATGATAATTAGTTAATTAGTTTTATTTAGCAATGATTCACCTAAAGCGGAGCTCTATTGGAGTTTAAGAGAGCTATGACCACAATCAAATTCTTTTTTTTTTTTTTAAATTTAATAATATATTTTTATAATTTTTACCTTTTAAAATAAATATTTTTATTATATGTCCTTTCCAAAATTTTAAGTCTAATACTAAAATATTTATATAATTAAATTCTATTCTAATATAATTTTTAACTTTAATATTTATCTTTCTCCATTTTAAAATTTGATTTTGTCTCTAAATTCACCATGCACCTGTGTGATTATTTTCATTTTTTTTAAAAAAAATTTATGCTGGAGTATTTTTATATAACATTGCTTTATAACACATAAAATTATGATATTTAAATAAATTTAATTTTTATTAATCCTAAAGAAATATTTTAAGGATTTTCATTTAATGATAAGTTAAATATAATACATCAATTTTTTTTTCCTAACCTCTGTCAATTTGATAATATATCTATAATAGATGCTTAATTTTCAAATTTTCCCCCATTGAATTGATTATTGTTCTTGAATGTTATAATCGAAACATTCTTTTAACAGAAATGTGGGGAAAAAAAAAAAAGGCCTTTTTGCTTCCGATTTCTCTGTCTTTTTTACACGTGGCAATTGCTAATTCTCCCACGTGACGAAAAAGCACTGCTCAGCTCAGTTCATTACATCAATTTCACCAGACAAATCTTTTTTATTTTTATCCCAGGAATCAAGAAGTGGCACATCACGTAATTTTCCCCGAGATACTTACCGGTTTTAGTAAATTCACTTCCAGTTCTCGAGGATCGCTGAAACACTCCCTATAAATCGGTGCCCTAACTTTACCTAATTTGGCACCTTTTTGTAAATCACAATCTCTCCGATTTCGTTCCAAAATTCGTCGGATTTCTTCTTTTGTTCTTCGATTTGATTCTGTTTTCGTTCAATTCGATCTGTCCTCTCTCGATTGATCCCCATTTCGTAGCTCTTCGTCCCTTGATTTCGATTCTAGGGTTAGGGTTTCGAAATTCTCTTGAAGTGTTTGATTCATAACGGGTTTTGTTCGATCTGTAAATCTAAGCTTCCCCTCTAGATTTTATTTATTCTAATTTTTCTGGGTTAGTTCCCAATTTCGTGTTTATTTTTGGAAAAATTCCGAAAATATATTTGGATCATTGAAATTTCCAAGTGTTTCTTCAAATTTTTCCTGAATTTTTGGGGTTTCATTTATTCGCTGTTCCTGTAATCTATTGCCGTTATATTCGTTTTTAATTGTTCAATAATTTAGGGACACGGATTTCTTGGTTTTGTAAATTAGTTTTTTTTTTTTCATTTTTATTCTTATTATTTTTTAAAATTCGTTCGCTCGCTGTTAGTATAGTATCCTTCAGTGCCTGAGAGGAAGACTTTGTAGGTAACAACTAGCTCCTGTAGCTCTTATATGTTAAGGGTTTTTATTTATTTATTTATTTTATATGTTACTTCTAGTTCTAGGCTCATTGAATTTTCTGTACGGATGCTTTAATGTATATTTATGCGTAATCCATTTTGCAATCATTTGGTTCTAGACTTATCATTGCCGCATGGGTAGTTTATCAAATAATTTGAGGCTCTTTGTATGCACTGAAAAACTAGTTTCTTTTAAGTAGGAGTATGAAGTGCTATAAGGAAAGTGTTTTTCTTTTCCTTTTTGTTCAAAAGAACTGAGGGAATGAACTTGATTTCCATTATGAAGTGAGTGCTTACCAGGTTATGATGGAGCATCTGTTAGCCTTTTAATTGGGTACCATTAACATCTGATAGATAGAGTAACTTGCTTACTCTTCTGGGTTGAATTAGGGGCAACTTGCTTACTCTGCTTGGTAGTGTATTTGAGGTATTGGTTATTATCCATTTTGTATGACATTTTTGGAAACCTATTGCCTGCTGTAATTGTAAAATACAATTCTTTTTATTTCTATTCCATCACTTGGAGCTCTTTGCCTCCCTTTTTTATGTTTATGTTTTGTTGCTTGAGCTTTTTATAACTCTAAACTGTAAGGACCTTTAGCATTTCACTCAAATTATAGATATTTAGAGCATTGGACTTAGACAGAAGTCTCCGAAAAATGACTTTCAGGGAAACAATGATTCACAAAAGAGCATTTATTGATGAGGATTGTTTTGAGCTATCTTGTAAGCACCCAAAACAATGGGAATACACCAATCACCTTGCTCCAATGGTGCACATGGGTGATGCTTCTGATGATCATTCAGAACCTCAAACTTCAGGTAATAATTGTTAATACCGGCATTTGCAATTTTGATGGATCACAACTTCTTTTGTTGTATATGTGGTGGAAATGCTGTGGTTTTTTGCTAGAATGATTTGCCATGTCTACATGATCTCTTTAAACTTTTGAGACCCCAAGCAATGTATCTTATATATTTCTGTTTACATTGTTGACAACTTACCATATATTATGCTGTCCTGTGAAGGATTTGATTTCATCCACTTAGACTTGTGTGATCTTAGAGGTAAACAAGAGGGATCTGAAAAAGCTACTTTTTATCAGTTTATAATAAGGACTATTCGTCCAGAAGTCTTCGTTTTATTAACATGGTTTCATATTGTTACTATTCTGGACAGCAAAGTTTTTGGGGAAATTTTCGTATTTAACCTTTATTATAGGATAAATTTTTTATTTAACTGAAGTCAAACCTTTTAACTTTTGTTAACCAAATATATGTCATGTTGACTATTTTACCCTTAATTGTAAGTTTAATAAATTTTCTTTTTTTTCTTCGATTTTCTATTTTTTATAAATTAATTTAAAACTTATATTTTAAATGGTTAATTTTTTTAATTAATTATTAAAATTTTTTTATAATAATAACAATAATAATTTTAAAAAATAAATTTAAATTATTTATTTTTTAATTAATGTATAAAAAAGAAAAAAATAATCAATTAATTTAAATAATTAATTAATTTTATTTAATTAATTAAAATATTATTTTTTAATTTAATTAATAAAAAAATATTTTTTTAATAATTAATATATTTTTAAATAAAATTTTATTCTTTAAATTTTAAAAAAAAAAATAAAGTCATGTGGGACGCATGCTTCCGGGGGGGGGGGAGTGAATGACTGCTTGGCGCATGCCCAGACATTTTTTATTTATTTTAAATTTATATTTAAATTAATGTATAAAAAAAGCAAAAAGCAAAAAACAATAATTAATTAACTGAAATAATTACTTTATTTTATAAAAACAACAAAAAAAAAAACTTGCCGGCGCATGCGTGGGGTGCACACCTCACACATACACCCAAGCAAAGCGCACCTAAGCAAGCACCCCAAGGCTTTGCTTTTTTTATTTTTAATTTTATTTTAACTTGTTTTTAAAATTAATGTATAAAAAAGAAAAAAAGAAAACAATTAATCAATTAATTGAAATAATTAATTTATTTTATTAAAAAAAAATCAAAAAGCAAAAGCTTACGAGCATATGTGTGGGTGGGGCACATGCGTGAGCCCACGTATGCCCAGACATTTTTTATTTATTTTAAATTTATATTTAAATTAATGTAAAAAAAAAGCAAAAAACAATAATTAATTAACTGAAATAATTACTTTATTTTATAAAAACAACCAAAAAAAAACCTTGCGGGCGCATGCGTGGGGTGTACACCTCACACATACGCCCAAGCAAAGTGCACCTAAGCAAGCACCCTAAGGCTTTGCTTTTTTTATTTTTAATTTTATTTTAACTTGTTTTTAAAATTAATATATAAAAAAGAAAAGAAGAAAATAATTAATCAATTAATTGAAATAATTAATTTATTTTATTAAAAAAAAATCAAAAAGCAAAAGCTTACGAGCATATGCGTGGGACACATGCGTGAGCCTTGCGGGGCGCATGCTTGGGGTGTGCACTCCACGCATGCACCCCAAGGCTTTGCTTTTTTTTATTTTTAATTTTATTTTAACTTATTTTTTAAAATTTTATTTTTAATTTATATTTAAATTAATTATTTTTTAATTAATGTAAAAAAAAAGAAAAAAATTAATTAATTAACTGACATAATTAATTTATTTTATTAAAAAAAATAAATAAGCAAAAGTTTGTGGGCACGTGTGTGGGGCGCGCTCCTTGCAAGGCTTTGCTTGGGTGCATGTGTGAGGCGCGCACTCCACGGATGCGCCCGCAAGCTTTTGTTTTTTTGTTGTTTCAATAAAATAAATTAATTATTTCAGTTAATTAATTAATTATTTTTTTGTTTTTTTATATATTAATTAAAAATAATTAATTTAAATATAAATTAAAAAATTTAATAAAATAAATTAATTATTTTCTTTTTCTTTTTTTATAAATTAATTAAAAAATGATTAATTTAAATATAAATTAAAAGATAAAAATTTATAAATAAATTTATAATAAAAAAAACAATGTCTAGGCATGAGCCAATTGCCTGAGAAAACAAACCTTTGGTGTATGCCCTATATATAATTATCATTTTTTAGTTATTTTTAAAAGTAATTATTGTTATTATTATAAATAATTTTTTTAATAATTAATTAAAAAAATTAACCATTTAAAATATAAGTTTTTAATTAATTTTTAAAAAATAAAAAATAGAAGAAAAAATGAGAAAAAAAGAAAAATCATTAAAATTACAATTAAGGGTAAAATGGTCAACATATATTTGGTTAACAAAAATTAAAAGGTTTGACTTCAATCAAATAAAAATTTTATCTTATAATAAAGTTAAATACGAAAATTTTCCAAGTTTTTGTAGACTAATCACTGTACATTATGACCATTAATGTTCACATGCTTGGTGATTCTTTTGTTGCGTCAAACAATTAAAATTTGAGGTACTTTGTATGTGCACGTATTTAATTAACTGCCTTGGGATATCTGTTGATGTGCTGTACTAATGAATTTCATTCGGTGATATTAAATCTTGATAAGCTTTTGTAATTGAACAATTTTTTTTATGAAGATGATGATGGTGAGCACAACAAATGTCAAGATCAAGGAAGGTTCAGGTTTGAGTCGATTGCAGAAGTATCAAATGGGAATGATAAGGAATTTGAAATAAGTTCTGGCTGCCTTTCTCCATTCTTTTGGGCAAATGACAGCTTTCCTGAAGTAGATGTGTCTCACCTTTCATTTTTCCCGGAATATTTTGCACCTCAACATCAGCTAAGGGCTTTACTTCAACCTGAAGAGATCTATTCCTCTCTTCTCGATTTCCCCCCCCTGAAGCCAGTTTCTATTGGCCCAGAGTATCAAGCTGATGTTCCAGAATGGAGCCTACAGAGTTCAAAGAACTCTTCATCTCATCTGGATGGGTCAGATCATCAAGTTGGACTTGAACACTTGTTGGATTCTGGCATTGTGGTTGATGATGATGAGGAGAAGCTGATGGGTGCTCGTGTTATTCCAATGCCTGATTCTGAAGCATTTGCAAATTGTTGCTCTCAAAGCTGGGTAACCAGAAATGAGTGTGAATGCCTTGACAAGGATTCTATTAGATGTGTGAGACAACATGTCATGGAAGCAAGAGAGAAATTGAGGGAGAGTCTTGGCGAAAAGATATTTGAGGAATTAGGTTTTTGTGACATGGGAGAAGAGTTATCAAAAAAATGGACTGAAGAAGAAGAGAAAAAATTCCATGAGGTTGTCTCTTCTTACCGTGCTTCTATGGGGAAGAACTTTTGGGACCATCTCCCAGTGGTTTTTCCTTCCCGAACAAAGAAGGACCTAGTCAGCTATTATTTTAATGTCTTTATTCTTCAAAAGTGTGCCGAACAAAACAGGTTTGACCCACTAAACGTTGATAGTGATGATGATGAGTGGCAAAGAAGTGAAGATGAGGACTCTAGTTTGGAATCTTTGAACCAAGAAGCTCCTGCTTATTATCAGGAGGATCATGCAGAGAATTGCAATCATGATCCTCAGGGTGACTATTTGATAGATGGACGTAAAGATGGTGCTAATGCTGTTCATACACTTGCAACTAATGAAGAGGAGGGAGATGTTGATCGAACATCAGAACCACATGTTGGGAACTTTTTAGGTGATTCTGGTGACGATAATGATTTGCAGCTTTGAGGTAACATTCAGAGCAGTAAGCAGAAGGATTATGGTGTACAAGATGATTTGTGCACATCAAATGAATATCAACATCACAAGGTTGACTGTAGTCCACTTGATACAGGGAATGGTAAAAAGCAGCCCAGTCAAGAGTGATGCATGAAGGGTATATATTACTATTTAGTTGAAAGAGAGACAAAGGTGGTATGTCTAGAGGTCTTGCTATACTGAGGCTCAGATACCAATACAAGGGTGAAGGAATAGCTTTTGGTATTCGTAAATTGCTTTTGTAGGCATTGATCCCCAATGCCTTCAAGGGTTAGGTGGGACAGCCAAGAAGACTCCTAAATCTGACTAGTAACCGGACTGTTGATCTGGTTCTACTTGTAAATTTTTTTTATTTGTTTAGTTGGAAGGATTGCATTGCTGGAAAGTAGTTTTTGGGGAGGTTAAAATCATCAGCATCTCCAAGGAACACTCGTTGAATTTTGCCTTCAATCTGCTTCTATCAGGCAGACATGAGTCCTGGTTTTTTAATTATCAGGATCAGTCTCTGGGGAGTAGAATTTTTTTAATGAGGATTCAACCATCAGAATTTTGATGGAGGTGAGTCTCAAGTTGAAAATGTCAGATTCTTGTATTCACATCATTTTTCCAGTTTTACCCACCCCACTACCCCTTAATCTTTGTTCTTTTGTTAGCATTGTATTCGTTAGCAAGGATGGCCTTGCTCCCAATGTAACATTTTGGTAGAGTGACAATAAAATTCAGTTGTATGCAATTTTGCTCCTGAATTGTCAGTATATTCCCCCTCTCTTCTCTTGTTCTTAGTTTCTCTGTCTCTGTTTAGTTCTATCAACAGATAAGATGCTAGTGCTTTGGCTCTTTCACAACCCACTTCATGGTTAGAGGAAAACTAAGCCAAAAATGGGCCATACATGATGGGGATCTGTTACTCTATGAGTATCCACTAAGCATTGCATTTGAGAAGTTGCTTGCTGAGACGTGCATCATCATTATCCTTACACAGAAACAAAATCATATGCTCACTTTAGGAAGCACTACACTTAAGAAGCTAATTGTCTTGTACCCTTTGTATGTCTTGGGATTAATCTGATTACTTCCATGATTGGTGCCGATAACATATATATATATATATATATATATATATATATATATATAGAGAGAGAGAGAGAGAGAGAGAGAGAGAGAGAGAGAGAGAGAGAGAGAGCATTTTGTTCATGAATATGGGATTTGACCAAATGACTTGAGGATACATACAAGGTTGAGCATTTTAATCTTCCTGTTGATAATGTAAATAGGGCACAAGTGACAAGACAAGACCATAAGGATTAAGGACAATTGGCCGTCCTTATCCAAATTGTCAGGTGTGTGTAGTCAAATTTCAGCATCGTATTTTAGGAAATTCTGATATGGCTTCTTTCAACAATGAAAAGAAAAAGAAGAATGATAATGTCCTTATGCCCATTTCCCTGAAAATAATGTCCTTAATTCAAATGGGTGGTTTCTTTTCTTTTATTTTTTTTTAAAAAAAAAGAATAAAATGGATACCAAAAAACTCAACATTAAGTGAAACAACAAAATAAAAATTAATGAAATAAAATAAACTAAAATAAAATACTTGAATTGTATAAATTTATTTTATATGAGAAAATTTGCATATATGTTCAGTATTGTTACTCTTTTATACATTTATGACTGATAAATCCAAAACTTGCTCACAATGCTATGAAAGTGAGATCAAACCTCTTCATTCTCAGAGATTAAAATAAAGTATCTTACAAACTTTTTTTAATTTCATGAATGTATAATCTCAAAATGCAGTAATGTTTCTGATTGCTGAACAAATACAGTGTCCTGGATCTGATCCATGCATGTTGTTGGCCAGCCTGTGAACACAGTACATAACAAAAACACAAGGAAGTTACAACCCAAAGCTCCCTTTTTTTATTAAAATATAACCCATTTAAAAAAATTATAATAACAAAAGATGGTTTTGATCCCACTTCTAGATTACTTAGCCACACAATGACATCACAACCAAAGTAGATAATATAGTAAATAAAAATTACATATTTGTTTTTCCATGTTAATCATGTATATTATCTATGAATTGTTTTGAATTTTCTTTTTTTAAACTAATAATTAGGTAGCCTTTTTTTTAATATATATATTTCATTGTGAAAATTGATATTAGTTTATTACTTAATTCAAAATTTTAAATTGTTAAGTGATGACTCAATATTAATATTGAAAATAAATTTTAACAATTTTTTTTTCACATAAAATATGAATTTGAGTATATTTGAATCAGAGTAAATATCTGTGGATTTCAGTAAATCTAAATTAAAATAAATTCTCTTTAGACTTAAACAAAGAGATAGATATCTATGAATTTGAGTAGATTTAAATTAAAAGTAAATTTTTTTTGTAAACTGAAATAGAGAGATAAATTATAAAATTAATTAGAAAAAAAAATATGAGGGTTCGAACACAAGTCCTTAGTTCTAATACTATATTAATTTACTATTTAATTAAAAAATTTAAACTGTTAAGTAAAGGCTCAATATTAATATTAAAAATAAATTTTAACAATAATTGCAAAGAGAAGATTTTAAAAGAAACCTTGAATGTGCATGAGGGCTTGTCAAAATGGCAAGCGCCCCCTTGTAAGCGCACTCTCTTAAATTGAGGTCGGGGTTTGAATTTTCCATTTTTTATAGTTGTAAAATACTCTAAAAATAAAAACAAACCTTGAATATTATGATCAAAACTGCTTGTATTTGAACCAAATTAAAAAATAATTACTTAAAAGGATTGGTAGGTTAAAGGCTACACTCGAATTGGTTTTGATTTTTGTTTAAATATAAATTTATTAAAATTTGATAAACTTTATTTAACCAATGCATAAATCCCACTTGGGTCCTAATTAAAAATTGATTGATTGTTGATCTTTCCAAGTTTGGTAAGTCCTAAAGAACTATCCACCTTAGAGGCTTCGATCTTTAGCTCACTCTCAAGTTAAAGCAGAAAAGAAAAAAAAAAGAAGAAGAAGAAAAGTGCTTCTTTTAGAGCAAGCAAACAAACTGAAAAGCAAGAGAAAATAGAAAGCTTTTGGGGACAGTTAATTTCAGAGTGTTTACGCATCCAAACTAAATATTTTCATTACATAATAAGGGCAGTTTGAATGTATAAAAATACACAAATATTTAAACTTGAATTCATTGATTTATGTCATACCCAAAATTGTATCAATTTTGTTTTCTTTTATTACATTAAATATAAAACAAATTCCTCCTTACAACTACATTTTCAATTGTGGGTTTTAATCCTCCTTCTCCTCCCCTTAATATAATTTTAAGTTATATATATAATCAAATATTTTGTTACACTTATAATTTTCGTTAGTTCAAGCCATGTTACTATCCCGTAATATTATGAATAATGAATGATTTATATTTTAAATAATAATGTATCGTGTTATCATTGAATATAATGAATAATTTTAAATTTTATACAATTTTATCTTTTAATAATTATTTAATACATTATTATTTAAAATACAATTTAAAATATGTAGCACCACTCATTGTAATATAGTACTTGAACGAGATTTGAACTCCAAACCACTCTTATTATTATAAAAAAAAAACTTTATCATTTGAACTAATTAATACCCATTAAATTATATCAAATTTATATATATTTATTGTAATTTTGTTGTAAAAAAATATATATTGATATAATAATTTAATATTTTAACCAAAATTTATACAAGATAATGAAATACAAATGCCATTGATCATGTCCCTTGACGGAAAAAAAATGTGAATCTCGGCATACAAATTTAGTGTCATAAAGAAGAATAAAAGAGAGTTTGTATCGTATTTTTTTGACATGCTTTAAAATGAGAAGTGAAAGAGAAAGACATTGCTCATTTGCTTATAAGAGTTTGCTTTACATGCAAGGATTTGCGTCTTGGTCAACTTTAAAGTAAAAGAGAAATTGAGAGTGAAGCAATTTTAGAGAGAGAAACGGATCTTCTCATCCTCCCTCTCTCTCTCCATCTCAGTCCTTTTACACTTCTTTTTGTTTCTATTTGTGCTTGGGTATTGGCATAAACAAAGCACTTAGCGCATTATCAATCTCTTTTGCATTTTCATATTGTGCTTTGCAATATGTGAAGTAGCTTTAGATACTGGGGAGGTTTTAGGTGGTTAAGAAAGAGTTTTTTCTTTTTCTTGCTCGTTAAGACTACTAAACTGGAAGTGGGTTTCTGTTTGATCACTTGAAAGACCAAGATTTCGCATGATCTTTGTGTTTTTGAGTTGAAGTTTTGGGTTTTTTTTCTGGGTTGTTAATTCCTCTGCTTCTTGAGCTTTCTTGATCGTTTTCCCAAGAAAGTGATAGATAATTCATAGCGTTTTGTGAAAGTTGAGGATTTTTTGCTTGGTTTTGGGTGTTGGGTGTGTTTTCATGGATTCAGCTAAAGAAGAGGTAAAGAAGAACATTATGGATTTTCAAGATGATGGGCACATTATCTATGACCTAAGAGAAAACCCCAAGAAATCTTGGAAATTTTCAGGGTTTAGTGATGGTGCTTCTGCTTCAGTGCAAGAAAATCAGTGCAAAGTTTGTGGCAAAGACTTTGTGTCACCGAAAGCACTTTATGGTCACATGAGGCATCACTCAGGGAGAGAGAGGAAAAGAAATGCAAGAAATGTTCATTGCAAAGAATGTGGCAAAGCGTTTTTGTCATCCAAGTCTCTTGCTAATCACATGAGGGTTCATCCTCAGAAGTTAAGGGTCTGTGATGAATCAGGGACTAGCTCAATGCATGATATCGGGGTGAAGAGCTTATGCGTGAAGAGGAAGAGATCAAAAAGAAAGAGGTACAGTTTTAATGCAAGCTCTTCTGTTTCTACCTTGAATGAATCTTTCTCTGTTACTGAAATTGATCAAGAAGTAGAGCAGGTGGCTGTATGTTTGATGATGTTGTCTAGGGGTTTGCAAAATTGGGGCGAATTTTATTCTTTCAGTGAGTTTTCTGATAATGATTCTGTGACTTATGAGGTTAAATCATTGAATCAGAAAAAGCGAATTGTGACAAATGAGAAAGGTTATTTTGTTGCTAATGGTAATGATTCTTTCAAGATGAAGAAACCGGGACAGGAAATGTTAGACCCTTGTGTATCAGAATCTTTGATTGTTTGGTATGAGAAGGAAGAAGAAGATGAAGGTATTGAAGTGGATTCTGGAACTGAGAGTAATGAGGGGAAGAATGTTAAATTGGAAGTTTCAATTGAGAGGTTTTATCAGGCTGGTGAATTCAAGATACCTAAGCTGGATTTTAAGTCTGGATCTGTACCAAGAAATATTGAGATTGAGAAAGAAATTCTTGATGCAATGAAACTGAAGTTTGGTGATGTCGAATCAAGTGAGGATTTGATGGAAGCTGGATTAGGAATCACGACATCAACTTCTAGCAAGAAATTCAATTTCCATGCTTGTGATGCTGACTTTGGGGTAGATTCAAGTAGCAAGGTAATATGCAATGCTTCTGATTACGGAATCTCGGATGATTCTCAGAAGAAATGTGAAATCAAGTGTAAGGCCTGCAACAAGACATTCTGCTCTCAACGAGCACTTGGAGGCCACCAAAGGATGCATAGCAACAAGAAGAGATTCATGCCGCTGAAGACTGAAAACTGTGAGGAACAGAACCAAGCTAGCATATTTACTGAAGTTGAGGCTGGTGGCAAGCTTGTGGAGCTTGAATGTTTTAAGAATTTTATGGAGATTGACACTGGTGGGGCAGCTAGTTTTCGAGGTTATGAATCAGGGGAAAGCAAAGAGCATAAGTGCCATATCTGCCTGAAGATTTTTGCAACAGGCCAAGCATTGGGCGGTCATAAAAGGGCTCACATTGGGAAGAAATCTGACACTATACAATGTCAGATTGCCATCAAGCAAGAGCATTCTGATGAGATAGATCTTAATATCCTGGATATGGTCGAAGAACAGGCCAATGGTGAAGCTGGGTCGAAGCAATGGTGGGTTGGAAGTGACCACAAGCATGAGCCACTGGTGAGCTTGGTGGCCAACTGATAGAAATGAGCCCTGCATGCATTAAGCTTGTGCTGAGTTTCAATTGTGTAAAGGCACAGTACAGTAGATTTTTTGTTACTTGTTCAAGGATAGTTCATTCATACAATTGGTAATACTCTTTTTTGCTTAGAGGTTAGAGTTGCAATTAGTGACCCTTCTGTAATATCTTCTCTTTTGTTTAGCATCTTCATTTGTCTCTTGAACAGATTTAGCCTCCATTGTTTTACAAGGTGAGACTCATTGGTAGATTCTTCATTTGAAATTTTGATACTGTAATAGGAAACAGAGTTCCCTTTACCTGGTTCTTACTTTCAAATCTACATCAATAGAAAAGACAAGCAGAAACATTTACATTGATCTTGATATATTTTTTGTCCAATCATTGGTTTTGATTTGGTTCTCAATTTCATCTCATTGTTTTCTTCCAACCTTGAACAATAGAACAACAAAATCAATTATCCCTGATGGTTTTTTATTTAAATTTTTTTCACCATGTTGTCAAAAGAGTATTAAGATCTCACAAAATTCTGCTGATATTCATCTTCAGATTTGAGGATTACTTGAAACTGAGAAATTATGGGGTTGGTAACAATCAAATATATAATAATAAAAATAGAAAAAGATGCTTAAAATGGAACATCTAAAGCTGAAGTTGGTTGTTTAGTCACCTACCATATAAACACTAAACAAATTAATGCCATTTTTACCTATATGGTTTATCAATTGCTTTGCTCCTACTTCATGGTTTGGATAATCATTAGACTTTTTCATGTTGTTTGGTGCCTTCTCTTTCTTTTGACTTTTAGGATTCAATATTTTCTTATTCCAAAAACTTTGGCAACCTCCTTCCTGTTAATCCTTAAAGTAAGTTTTTCTTTTTCCTTTTTTTTTTAATTCATTGTAAAATTTCTATAAAGTCATATAACTCAAACAAGTTGAGGTTGTCAATTCCAGTTTGTGAGTATTTTCAATTAATAACACTTTTTAAGTTGGTACAAGAGATATTTCATATTAAAAATTTTATATAAAATGAAAAAAGAAGAAAAAAATAATGGGTCTAGTAATTTTTTCTTTTTTAAAATGTTCATTCACCTAACATCTACTAACTGCACGCCATTTGGCTACTCAGCATTTATTGTGGGTACGATAACTAGTACATTAAAGGTGCATTTTTTCCGGTCCTCTTGTACTAGGAAAAGGTCCTCTCAATACTCTAACGCCCACATTGGATATGGATTGAACCGCCTCTCTCTTCTAAAATCCTCTCCCCTCTCTTTAAAAAAACCGACCATCACCACTATCTTTAAATTCATCAAAGAGAGTGACTTCCAGTCCTCTCTCTGTTGGATTAGAACTTTAATTTTCTTTATTCTCTTGTTTCCTTTTCTATTTTATGCTTATTTTGATTAGAGTTTGGTTCACGAAGGGTTTTTTATTTTTGCTGCCATGCTCTCCTCTATAATTACTAGCTGCCACCCTATACAAGCAACCTCACCGTTGTCTTATACAAACAACCTCATCGCCACCCTATACAAACTTGCTCCTGATCTAGTGGACTAACAACCTTCAATGACTTTTAAGTTTCTCCACCGCCGACCAAGGCAAGCAACACTGTTGCCATCCCTAACAAGCATATCAAAATAGTCGATGGCCCACCACTACTGGCAACCCTAGCTCCTTATGTAATTGCTTGATTGTGAAGTGTTATTTTACTCTATAAAAAAATGTCAGTGATTAATTAAATCTTAATATTTAGATGTTTATAAAATATTGGCAGAGAATCATATTTTATAAAGTAGTATTTTGAATTGTTCTTGTTATATAAAAATAATTTATTTCTTTCTCGAAAAGATCTAAGTTTCCTTGTATAGGACTTATTTTCTTAATAGGAATATAATTGATTCTCTTTATTATAAGAGTTTGAGTTTAAATATATGTCAATATGTAAATAAAATAAAATGTATTATCTCAATAAAATAATATCAGTAATTTTTTAATATAATGTTAATGATTTTTATTCATGATATAATATCATTTTTTTTAAAAAAAAAAGTTTATTCACCTTCCTTAGCAAACCAAACTCTTAAAGATCTTTCAACACGACAAACTTGCGAAACTCTGAATTTTGAGTCAAATTCGGCTACATGTAGCTTTCATGAAACTGAAACTAACCAATTCAAGCCACCTCTGCATTGGGCCCGTACTGTATTGGGCCCTTAAAAGAGGCAGTCCAAAAATTTGGGGCTGACCCAATTTTACTAAATATTACACGATGTAAACCAAATTTAATAAAATATATCGAACCCGAACTTTTGTATCATTGTAAGAATTTTTTTCAGTTTTAAAACTTGTTTTATTTATCACGTAGTAATAATAATTCTTCATTTGATACACATTTATTCAACGGCTTGGCAGTTCACTAGCACTTTCATTTACACTGGAAAGACTTCAACAGGATACCGTGTTGATCAAAAGCTTGTGGCAACTTTCCTACTCTCCCTACTTTGGAACAAGCAGGCACATGATCATGGCAATTCCACGGGTTTTATGCTCCATATATCTCGAGCATATTCATGTATCGTTCTGTCACTGCTGAACTTGTATGAACCGGCCGTGTTCAGGATTGACATTTTCGCCCATCTCTGTCATCAGTCATCACATAAGTTACAGAATGTTAGATTGGGCACAGGCTGCTCATACGATATAATCAATCCATATGTAAATTGATAACGTTATGCGTCCCTCTCAACAAGACTCCCCATCAAAAAATAGATCATCTTATACAGACTATATAAATGCCACCGGGTGAAAATTGCTGAATACCAACCAACTAGTTGAATGAAAAAAAAAACATTGAATAAGGTGTGCCCTTTGTGAATAAAGGTCGGGGAGAGATGTGGAGGATGTGAAAGTGCATTGAAATAAAATGCAATATATAGATATTACTCACCCTTTGGTCGCAATATGCTTCATCAACATGCTCTTGGCATTCCAAGTAACTAGGGAAGTCTTTGGCAACAAGGAAATAATCTGCACGGCCAAAACCTTCATTTCCTTCCAGTGATCCAATCAGTTCATCATAATTGTATGGACCAAAAACACCACTTTTGACGAATTCCTTGACTTCTTCAAAACGCGAGTCCGGAACAAACTACATAAGACGCCAGATAGGTCAATATGCATTGAGGGTGCCCGACAAAATCATATATTTCAGACAAAATAGTTTTATAAAAAATAGTTTTTTTTCGGTCTTTTTTTTTATAAAAAAAATAGTTTTAAGATCTACCAGCCTAGAGTTTATTGTTTTAACATTCATGGCAGGTTTATTAAGAACAGATCAAAAGAGAAAAGAAAATTAAAAACAGAATAGAATGGTTATAAAGCTTACTTTCCCCTCAGCTCTCTCCTTTCTCAACTCAGCAATCTCGTGAGCTCTAGCACCAAAGAGGAAAAAGTTGTCCTCTCCAACCTCTTGCCGTATTTCAACATTGGCACCATCCAATGTTCCAATCAAAATGCAACCATTCATTGCAAACTTCATGTTACTTGTACCACTAGCCTCCATACCTGCAGTACTATAGCAAGCAGAAGACAGAGAATGTAAGAAAATCATCTAACAAAAAACTCTTGCCCAAGAAAGTATAGCAAACTAAATGAAGAAATTGTAATACCTAATGTGCTGTGAGAGCTCACTTGCAGGAATAAGCAATTCGGCTACACTTACATTATAATCAGGGACGAAAACAACCTAAAATAGAAAAGAGGATAATATAATTTCTCTGATCAGAGAAGCAGCAAACAAACAGCGAGCACCACATGTGCATTCACACATATCTCTGATTTAGGAATTTATAAATTATATTTCAAAAACTAGTAAATCAAATAAAAATCGACAAAAGAAACTCTTACATATTCAATGAATAATTTAATTAGAAAGGCATCACATGACTTCTATCATCCTGTCAACTTCAGAAGATAACTTATACCAATATGTACTCTGGTGCACAAATGATGAAAAGTGCGCAAAGATACCCTAGCACTATCAATAGTCCAATCATAACTCTCCCACACCCCAACGTCCCTGCCCTTTTTCCTCCAACACCAATGTATTACTCATTACCAATAGTCCAAGCCACCTTTTTCTTTTAAAATGTCAAATTACTTTCCTTATGGTTCATCAATGATATTTAGCTAGAAAACCATACCTTCAATAAATCACCTATTTCGGGATCATGATTAACTGTGGCCCCAACATCTGTAATAAATTTCACAATTCTCTTGGCTTGGACATACGTAGCAAATGCTTTCCCTCCAAATATACAAACTCGTGGTACATACTGGGCTATCCTTTCTGCAGCACTCATTTCTTTCATCTTCTTGTAGCGGTAAACAATTCCCAAGATATTCATCAGTTGTCGTTTGTATTCATGGATGCGCTTCACCTGAATGATTTACCAAATCTAAATTTATCAAATATGAAAATGAAGTTGACAATTGATGACAAGCAAGGGAAAAGGATAAGAAATTCTTTTGTGCGGCAAGTCAATGTTAGCCTCTAGACTGTATAAGCATCAGAATAATCCACACCAAAGGAAACCATTAAGATTGTTCACTGTAGGAATACCAATATCTGTAAGAAGGATGACATCAATAACAAGAAATTAACCTGGATGTCAAACATTGCCTCAGGGCTAACAGAATAGCCTGTTCTCTCTTTCAGGAATGACACAACCTTCATCTTGTTGCTCCTTTTTGCCATCCGAAACTGAGTTTGGAGGTCCTCATTATCTGCAAACTATAAATAAACCACACCGCTTCAATAGGAGATTTAGCAGTAATTGCATAAAAGAATTAGTATAATTTATACTCAATAGATTTTGTATAAACAATCATGCAGACATTAATCTTAGTAAATCCTGAACTCTTGAGTTATAATAATTCTGAACAAGAACTTCAGATTCAAAAAAATATCAAATTTCTTAATGCAGTAACAACCTACTAAAAAGCAGGAAAGAGCAGATGGAGGTTAATGTATTAGCAAGTTCTAAAGTTCTTGAGGAACACAAGGGATGGACAATATACGCTGGGGATGAGTGTTGCCAAAATACCGACCTGTTAGGCAACATGGACTCCGTAAAATATTTTGGAGAGGACAATATTTCTTCTATAAACTATCCATGAGTGAAGAGAAATCATACAAAAGTCTTTACATGGATACTTCACTCATTCTGAAACTTATGTGTTTGATAAAATCTGATCAAAAGTCCAAGGAAATGAGTAAGTTAACCTCTCTCCCTATTGGCTAACGGACCAGACTGAGTAAGGCAGACATATTGTTGTAAAGCAGTATTCAAGTAGCATTAACTTTATGCTCATTCATTCAGGTCCACTCATGTTCGACATCATGATCCAAGAAATTTTAAGTTTCTATCTAAGGATCCACTAAACAATTAAAAGAAAGAAATGAAAGTCTTCTACTAACAAAAGTACATCTGTTATTGACCTGTTTTCAGCAGTGGGAACATGTCATCTATCAATAGAGAACTTTATAAATAAGAAATGTGGATATGTCGATTACCTTTTGTAACTCAGCCAGCTTCTCGGTATTTGTGACCCAGTCTTCTGTGCCGATCCAACTAGTAATAATTTTACTTAATTCTAGATTGCAGAAACGGATCCATCTTCGTGGTGTGACACCATTTGTTTTGTTTTGAAATTTCTCAGGCCATAACTGCCAAAAAGTATAGCATAGAGATCAATGTGAAGAGCTCTCTTTGAGATACTAGTTACTAATGGACTGAAAATTTTAGATTTCTTAAAATTGAAGAGCATCATGCTATGATCAAACCTAAAATGAAAAGAAATTTATAAAATGTTTACCTTATAAAATTCATTAAATACTTCATTTTTCACTATTTCACTATGTATCTCAGCTACTCCATTTACTGCATGACTGCCCACGACACAGAGATTAGCCATACGGACTAACTTTGGAGGTTCTGGTACTGCTTCTACTACGTTTTCCTCTTCTAGAGCGTCCTCTTTTTCATCATCTGGTTCTTCAGCAGTAGGTTCAACTTCTTGTTCAGAATTTTCAAGTTCATCGTTAGTAACATCAACAGTACTATCCTTGGGTTTCACAAATAAATCTGCTAAGACGTCAGGCAAATCAACATTTTCTAGAATTCTCATTTCCTTCAGTTTTTGCTCCAGTAAATCTGGATCCGCTGTACCGTACTCAGAGACTAGGGTGTTAATCAGCTGTTAAATATGGAATGGCAGAGATTAGAACACGAGGACACCAAAAAGAAAGAAGGTTTTGATTATATATGTTTTCCAGCATTACCTCTTCATCAATCATTTCTATTATCTCCACATGTCGAGGTAGCAGTTTTTGCATAAGTTCTAAACTCCATTTCTCCAATGCCTCTGGTAGAACAGTATGGTTTGTGTATGCCACAGTCCTGGCACATATGTTGCAGATTGTGAGGGATACAAGTTACAGAAGGGACATATAACTTGAACAGGTCTACACTAGCTATCTATGCAATTTCATGCTTTTCATGTTTGAGACAAAATAATGGGTCAGGCCGACTATGTCCTATACCTAAAATTAATCCCACATGAATGAAACAATAGCAAGCAAAGCGCAAATGGCTAACGCTAGATGAGGCACAAACCATTGGGCAAAGGAAAAAGAAAGCAGTAAATTTTTTTCTAAAACAATCCAAAATAGATGAATAGTGCACAGAGAGAAATGGGAAATAAAATATAGTGCACCACTTTGACTAATCTCACCATGATATAAACTGCTGATAACCCCTGACCCATAAGAATAGAACAGACAAAAAAAGAATTACTAGTAACAAGTTGGTTTCTCTAAGTACTTTGAGCACAATTAAATGTTCACAGTGTATGTTTGACTTCTTAAAGAATAACTCAAGAAAAAAGAGTAAAATGAATTATTGATGCATACATGTAAAACAATTATAACAGAAAGTACCTTTGGGTGATATTCCAGGCGTCCTTCCAGCTTAAACCCTTCAAATCTACCAGAATTCTCATCAGCTCTGGGATGCAGAGAGTGGGGTGAGTATCATTCATTTGAACTGCGACCTTCTCAGGGAATTCTTCCCATTTTACATTTGCACCAGATCTTCTCTCAAAACGTGCAATGATATCTTGGAGAGAAGCAGAGCATAAGGTATATTGTTGCTTCAAACGTAAGGCCTTGCCCTCAACTGATTCATCCCCAGGGTAGAGAATATAGCAAATCTGATATCATTTAAAATGTTAAAAAGACATTCTTTTACCATTTGGCACCATAATTGCATTGAAGGTCAAAAAAATGAAGCAACAAGCGCCTAAATCAACTCCAAATGAAAAAAATAAAAGCCCAACATATGTGAGTGACTTAATTTTTCACCCAAGCACCTTTCTTTCACTTTTTTTTTTTCTTTTTCTAATCTTGAGCTTTAGTTGCTTAGGATCTCCGGTATGCATCAGGCCCCAAAGAATATATCCGCTGATTTTATTTTTAGGAGATATGGAGAAAAATAGCTAATCAAATTTTAAAAAGAAGCAGATAATGGTCAAGATCATTATAAGAAAATAAAAATAATCACAACTGCTTGAGAACCTTTTCAGCATTCGATAGGGCTTCAACTGCTTTGGTATGGTCTCCAGCATTAAAAGCAGATAGATCAAAATCTTCTGAAGGAACCTTGGTAGACCAAAGTCGCAGGTTGATTGTGGTTTTAGTTTTATACCCTGGTATCGGGACATCATATGCAACAGCCTTTATATCTTCTCCTCCAATCCAGTGTTTCATACCATCTGATCCTGTAACAACCTTGCCGTAAAATTTTATGGGATATGCAACATCATTTCTGACTATTTCCCAGGGATTGCCCAACTACAAGGAGACATCACATTCAAATAAAAACTAAAGTCAACAACTACAGAAGGATATGATACTAATAAAACTTCAATAATATGAAAAAAATGCCTTTATATAGGCGAATATACAATGAATAAGTGGAAGTTGAAAAAAAACAAGGAAATACCTCAAGCCAATCTTCAGCTACTTCCTCTTGACCTTCTTTTGTTATCCTCTGTTTAAATAATCCATACTTGTATCTGAGTCCATAACCCCATGCCGGGTAATTTAGTGTCGCCAAAGAGTCCAAGAAACAGGAAGCAAGACGCCCTAGTCCCCCATTACCAAGTGCGGCATCTGGCTCCTATCATTCATTGACCAAAGAACTTAATCTCCAGAACAAGTATTATAAAGGATAAAGACGAGTAATATTCTGGATCCTATAGTCATAATAGCTGGTAGACTTCAATATGAACAGTATCAAGTCCTCAGTAAGCCTACAAAAAAGAATGGTTGATACTGGCTCTTGTCAACCACCCATTGACAAGTATTCAGGTCGTTAAACTTTTTAAATATTGGTCATTCAAAATAAACTTTTCTTGAAACAAACATGGAATTCTTGACCAAGATCAAATTGTTTCCAAGTTTATATTGAAGGAAGATGCATAAAACAACCTCACCTGAGAAACTACATTTTCTAGTTTGTGTCCAAGCTTGCTCAAAGCCTCTGCATAAGCACCAGTAAGCCCCAAATTTCCAATTGCATTCAACAGCGCTCTACCCTGCAAAAACAGGAAATGATGAAACATAACATACTGAATGTTGTCCATTACAAAAATTAGTATTAATCTTGGGAATCAACATAGGAGGATCACGACAGACCTGTAGAAACTCCATTGATAAATAATATGCCTGCTTCACATTCAACCTCTCATAGTACTCATACGTGGAATTCCAGTTTATAATGAGAGAATCGCGAACACTTTGTGCAGTCGCATAGAAAGCCTTTGGAAGTTCAAATTTCTCTGGAGAAAACGATGGAGTGAACTCTGAATGGTATTTGATACTCGAGGTGATAGATGCAGCATCTGGAGCACCTGGATCCTGAGATCTTGAAGCTTCTAAATCAAAAAGCAATGACAAACAATTGGTTAAATATTATTGAATATATGACCACCATATTTTTAAATAAAAATTTGACCTTCTCCATAAAATATAGACAACAACAATTTAATCAGCATGATACGCATCATATTTACAAGGAAAAGCATCAAAGTGCAGATCATTTTATGGGACCATCAATGATCAAGAATATGTGTGAAGCTTGACTGCTTTGACAGATTTAGATGTTAAGGAATTTTTATTGAAAAGAATGAAACGAATGCAGAAATTCGTAGGTAATTTTAAAATTTTTCACCACATGGAAAATCAATTATTTATATGTTGAGCTCTCCTTTGGTTTGGTATCTCATCCTACCAAACCAAGAATCTTTGAATACACTTAAACGTGTCTATCTCAACTAACAAATTCTTCTTCAAATGGTGAAGATTCATAGTTCTATTTTCCTTCATCTCACTAAACTGATTCCTAACACTGGGTGAAACAACCAACAATCAGTCCTTCGTTGCCATGTTAATATCAAAAAAAGATCCGGACCAATCAACTGATCTTCACCCCTCGCCAAAGTGAACACAACAAAAGTGCATCTATATTAGGTGATTATTCTCAACCATTTGAGAAGCAAAAGCTCCTTTTTCTCGAACACAGTCGGAATTAAACGGCTATAATATCACCAAATAGCATCACTTTTGATACATCTCACATACTAAATCCAGCTAGTTGGGTCTCAATCCTTCTTCAATGCTGACATGGCATTACGAGAGACCATCACTAATCACTATGACCACACATTAAGCTTTGCTCAACAATGACAATACCAATCTTAAAATATAAAAAATTAAAAATTCTGAGTACGTATTTGATTTCATTCATACGATCCACCACATAATAAGTTAAAAACCAGACCTTCTTTAGCAATAACAGGATGATCCTTAACGTTCGGCTTCGGCTCGCTGGACACATTCTTGACGCAAAACGCCGTCGTCGTTTTAGGCCGAGAATTCAACGTCCGGATCAGCAGCAGCTGCTGCTTTTTCTTCGACGCTGCTCTGTTTCTGGAACCGAACTCGATGAATCTAGAAAGAGAACTGTACTCTACAAAAACCTCCGACGACGATCGCGTCGAGGACATTGCATTAAGTTGCGAAAATGCCATTCTCTCTTTCAAATCACAGTGAGTGAGTCAGTGAGCGAGTGAAAATGAAGTGAATTATTGACTTCTCTTATCTCATATCACGGGGTTCGCGGTGTCTCGTTTTAAAATATCCCGATGATTATTTATATGTTCATGTTGGGATCCTATGCGAGACGAAAAAGTATTGTTAATTTAATAGCAAATAATATTTCAACACGTCACCATCGCTAACTAGTAGTTTATGATGTGGTGGATCTTGAGTGGTCAAGGGCGGTCGAGTGCAGTGGTTTCAAGATCAGGATAAGAGGTGGCCAAAGCGGGGAGGGGTATTATTTTTCCGGAAAGGACATGTGAAAAGGAGTGACGTGGTAGTGCTTAGTGCTTAACACCGTCCACTTTAAAGCATGTGATTGGTCAAGGTTACGTTCCGCTATAGCCATGTCTATTGTACAATCTACAATATCAAATGGATCCTTTGACTTCCATCAATCGCTGCGCTGGTATTAGTTTTTAGTAGTTGCAAAAAGGTAGAAAATGTAACCTAGCCCATTAAGAAATTTTTGAAAACTACAGATGCCCCCTGTCTAAATTATACTTTACAAATATTCACTTATTTTACTAAATTAATTCACCAATTAAAGCATCCTTAAAAAATGGCACTCAAATATGTAATTCGGTAGTAAAATTTGTACATCATTAATTTAGTTTAGGGATTTAAATCTTAACAAAATTTTTTTAAAAAAAAATCATTCTTTTAATTATTAAGAGGCAGACAATTATCAATTATAATTATTAAAAAAATTTAGAATATAATGTTTATATAAAAAAAAATCCACAAAAAATGAATTGACCCTTATCATCTACTCTCATGGACATTGTAGTAAATATCATGACATGAGCGAAACTTAGTTTGATCATCACATGATTCTGGCGAAAGAAATTATTTTTTTACAAAAAATATATTAAATTTAAGTCTAATAATATTAATTTTAAATTGAATTACTATCGATCATTGATGGTCGACCGGCCAATTAACGACAGCCATTGGTGATAGGTGGCAACGCAAAAAATAATATAAGTTTTGATCCCTCAACAAATCAATGCTTAACACATATTTGTATAATTAGATTAAATTGACGACAAAAATTAATGAATTTTAACAAAAATAAATATTTCAAATTTAATTAGAATAAACTTGCCAATTAATCTACATTCTTAAAATAAAATTATCCTTATCTCTTACACATATTCACTTATTTTACAACATTAATTCACCGTTAAAACATCCACACAAAAATGAATGGACCATTTTCTTCTACTTTTATGGACACTAGAGGAAAAATCATAAGATCAATCTTCACTTTCCTAAAATACTTTCATTACTTCTCCATAACCCTACTTTACTTTTAGTTCCCTTCTCAGCTTCAGCTCTCATAATATTACAACCACTTTTCCAACCTTGTGTCTCCTCTTTACTTTTTTTGATTTTCCATATTACTTAATTCACTTTCCTTTTTCATGTTGTAGGTTCCTCTTCAGAATCCATGTTACTTTTCAACATGAATATTTCTAATTATGTTCTATCTTTTAGCTTCCCTTTTACACTATCTCCATTTCTAATTGCTAAAGGTTCCATAATTTAAGCTCTAAATCACCAAAAACAGAAACCATATCACTGCATAGACCTATGCTTTTAACTCACTTTTACAATTTCACTCGCATCACCATCTTTTTCATTGCCTTGAATTCTCTCATATAACTTGGTTTATCATATAGCAGCACTATTTTATCCCACCAGTAGCAAGAATTGTTTTCTATTCCATCTTGGCCAACATTATGTTCATTAGCAACTTAGCCTTGGTCGTGGCAGGTATGTACAGTTCATGCAAAGGCAATGCAGCAATTTACGAGGCTTGTTTGCTAAGAAAGGGCAAAAACTCAATGGCTTTACCGCTAGCTCTTAATACAAATTTAGGCCTTCCTGCCATTGAAGCCTTGTTTCGCTACGAGGTACTAGGTGTTGACGGGGATTTTACACATGTGGATATATATATTCAATTGTGTTTATTATTAGGCTTGTTTATTATCCGACAGAAGCGTAAAATTAAATAATAAATATAATAAATAAAATATATTAATCGCATTAATATATATGTAAGGTGGAGAACTTACCACAACGTATAACGTTATACATGTATTTCTCTAAAGTTCACATGGAGACAAACTAGCTGACAGTTCTAGTTATCAACACGGTGGGTTTGGTGAGCTAGAACAACAGCTCTATATTCAGCACGGGATTAACTCTTAATCTCTAAAATGGTCGAGTGTGTGTTTTCATCATTTTCTCCAAAAGAATAAAAAATAGAGAATGAAACAATTCATAATTACTTCTATGACCCCATAGAGAAAAAAGAAACAATTTTATTTTTCCTTATTTTTTTTCTTCTTTCTTTCTATCTTGTCTTCTTTCTTTCTTTTTTCTCCATTTCTCTTTCTCTCGGCACCATCCCAAAAAACCCATTTCTCCTTCTCTCTCTCTCTTTATATATATATATATATATATATATATTATATAATATATATAGTAATATAATAATAATAATAATATAATAGGTACTAACTATTTAGCACATAAATATAATAATAATATATAATATAATAATGAGAGAAAATGATTATTTAACAATCAAATAATCATAATATAAAATGACCATTTTGCCACTCATAAATAGTTACCAAATTTACCCCTTAGTGAGTCCTATTAAATCTCACACTTGAATAAACTCAACCGAGGGTTCACAATACGCTACGTGTCATTATACAATTAGTAAATAATAATTATTGACTAATTGTTGTATTTAACACTTCAATACAGACACGCACGCATTTCTGTGGTAGTGCTGAATATTGCTAGATTAAACAATTTAATTTAGTACGATGCCCCAGTGCACAACGAGTACACTCCATATAGTGGGACTTCCTAGGTCCTACGTCGGATTCGTCAAATGAAACTATTTCATGAGTCCGTGAGCAATACCCCACGCACATGTCACGAATATACCAATTAGCGAGTTGAACCATACAAGTTGAGGTTACAACGCATATGTATAGTCCTTCCGTCATAATATCCTAGATGTGCTGGGGATATAGATTATCACCGTCAGATCTCCTAGTGCTCATCTATGTCTTATCTCCAGACTTGTATCTCACTGAATAATATGACAAAAGAGTTTGCACTGGATGTGCTGGGGATATAGATTATCGACATTTACATATTGTTCCACTCTGGCGGAACTCTTTCCCGGGATTGCTTGTGGCCATAAGATTTTTTGAGATATAGTCTTGAAGCATCCGGATATCTAACTCTATATGGGAGTTGACAGATCCCACATTTGTACACATCGGACTCCATAAGCATCGAACCATACCCAGCGACACCCATCGGTCACACTACGACATACATGAAACCAAAGTATGGTGGATCATTTACAAGCTCACTGTGGCACTCGTGTCAAAGGACCACATATACTACTCAACTCGAGAGGACCCTTCGTTGATGGCTTATATAGAGTGTCTATCGAAAGCCCTCGTAAGTCTGTCTTATATCTAATCCTAACGGGATACTTATATGTCAATATGAGCTCCAAGCTCACAGTTGATTAGGAATGACCATCTATACCCTATAGGTACAATATATGCTGATCTATATATAAAAGTATCTACCAACAGACCCACATCGGCAAAAATAGATTATGGACAATTATTTGAGAACATACTTGTGCAACTTGTATTTTCTAGCACTCGATTGCAACTCTTGCAACTATGCAGTTACTAGTATATTCACAGATTTATGTCCCATTACAGATAAGGCTTTAACTCTTGGATCTGTTGAGTATTATAACCAGCTAATACTTAACTGTGCTAACATTTAGTAATTATATCTCTCAACGTGGTTAACCAAAAGCTCTTATCTAAACTCTTTTAGATCTGATCCGAACTTCTTCAGATCTACAATGTCTGTAATGTTATATTGTATAATACCATATAAATGGGTATTAGCAATTTAATAAGAATGTACACTTATATAAATATACAAGTATATGTATATTCATGGATGGCACGTAAGCACCGACCCTAACACTAGGAATATACTATTCTCTTTGTAAGTTTACTAATTATATTGTTTTATAAAGGACATTGATTACTTACCTATATTTCTTGATGGGAGGTTTTGAGATTATAAGGGGGAAATTTAGGATCTAGTTGTTTAGCTAAAAAGATTAGCTTGACAGGTAGATGGATTATCCTACTTATAAACTCAAGTATCTACCTTCTTTTTTCAGTCAATGTGGGAGAACTAAATCACTCAACAATCCCCCTTTAATTAAATCTCTGTTAGTGGTGGCCCAACACCAACCTTTGCATTTGATAATGAGTCCATCCACATTCCGACTACTAGAGTTTGGCTATAATACCATTTATGGGAGGCAGTCAATGAAGGAGAACCAAATCACTCAACAATCCCCCTCGAATGAATCTTTGTAGGTGGTGACCCAACATTAACCTTTGCGTTCGATAGTGAGACGTCGCTGGTGGTGTCCCAACACAGACTCATTCGTTCGATAGTGAGTCCATCCACATTCTGGTTGCTATGGTCTGACTCTGATACCTATTGTTAGGTAACTTTGGACTTATAAGGAGAAATCTAGAATCTAGGTATCCAATTCAAAAGATTAGTCTGATAGGTGTAAGGACCATTCTACTTATAATCCAAAATATCAATCATTTTTTAGCCAATGTGGGATAAGTAACTCACTCAATAATTTTCATTCGAACGAATGAACTATTTTACATATATCTTTCTTGAATGAAATCTCTACTAGTGGTAGCCCAACACCGACCCTTGCATTCGATAATGAGTCCATACACATTTCTACTACTAGGGTTTGACTCTAATATCATTTGTTGGTAGCAACCAATATAAAAGAACTAAATCACTCAATAAACCTTTTTCGAACGAAATCTCTGTCAATGATGGCTCAACACCAACCCTTGCATTTGATAGTGAGTAAATAACGAGTCCATCCACATTTCGACTGTTAAGGTTTAGCTTTGATACTATTTGTTAAGGGGTAGAGTTTTAAGAAGAAATTTAGAATCTAGATGTTCAACATAAAAGATTAGTCTAAAGATGTAAAGACCATTATACTTATAATCCAAAGTATTAACTATTTTTGAGCCGATATGGGAAAGCAACTCACTCAATAATCTTTCATGAATGAAACCTTCATCGGTGGAGTACCAACATTGACCCTTTCGTAATCCCCTCTCGAACGAAACTTTCGCATGTGGAGTATCAACATTGACCCTTTTGTTTAGTTGGCTACTAGAGTCTAACTTTGATATTACTTGTTGGGAGGTTTTGTACTTATAAGGACTGTATAGAATTTAAATATCTGACCCAAAAGATTAGTTTTGTAGATGAAGTAACTATATTATTTATAAACCTAAATAACAACTCTTTTTTAGTTAAAATGGGAGAACTAACTCACTCAGTATTCCCTATTCATTGTCCTTACACAATTAAAAGTTTTTGGATAATTAAAGTAATCGAATATGTGATCATGTTGTGCTTATCCGAGAAGAAGCGACTCAAGCGAGTCTAGAAGTGTTCCATAAATGGCTTTTTTAGCATATACAAAGACTATCTCTCAGCTGTACACATATATTGTTGAAGCGGAAGTACACAAACAAAGCTAAATAATTCACCCAAGTAATATAATAATGCAGAACAAGTTACTAAGAAATAAAAAAGAGAAAATGGTAGAAGATGAACACACAAAGAATTACGTGGTTTGGCAACTTGCCTACGTCCACGGCGGATCAAGATCACACTCTTCTCTTATTATGAATCACAAGGCAACCACAAAGTATGCCTATTACAAGAAAGATCACAAAGAAAACTCTCTCTTACTCTCTAGAGATTTTCTCTCACAAAGAACCACTAAGAATAATCACTAAGATTATTGTTGATCACCAAGATCTCTCTAAGATCACAAAGATCTCACTAACTTGATCACAAAGATTGTCAAGATGTGTTTACAAGCCAATTGATAGCCTTTATATAGGCCTTGGGACGTCCTAGGTTTTCCCTATACGTGTGGGAGTCGTATTAGGGAGTCCTAGAGCAAGTGGGAGACGAAATTAGGAAGTTTTCTAATTTCGGGATACTGTTCCCGCATCCAGCGCTGTAGCGCTGGGATCTCGTCGCTCCAGCGCTGGTGCGCTTTCTGTTGAGCGTTGCGGCGTTGGTTTCCTGGCGCTGCGGCGCTAACATACTGGAATTTGTGCTGTAGCACCCATGCTTGGTCGTTGCGGCGCTAGCGCCTAGTGCGCCTTTCTTCGTTTTTCGTCTCCTTTCGCATCCGTCTTCAATCCGTGCGCACCCTACACATTTAACTTAATTCCCAAATCATATTTTAATAATTTTTAATCAATATTCTCACATATATAAATTTTCAGAATGCCGCAACCACAAAAGCAATTCTAGTTGAACATGGAAATTAGACCGCAAAAGCAATTCTGGCTCGCGTAGGAGCTAATGAACAATTAAGCTAGTCTTGTACTGATTTGATTCTACTAATTGGATTCCATTCATTGAGCTCTTTTGTGTATAAGCAGCTTTCATCTATTATTAAAAATGTCAATTGTATAATTAAAAATGTCAATGGGCTCTTTTTGTGTATGGCAATTGTATAATTAAAAATGTCAAAAAAAAAGGGGCAGGGGGGGTGGCGGGGGCTCTTGGCCATGTGCCAGGCAGGCTTTGATCCTAAACCAGCAGCAAACATGTTATATTTCAAACCACCCCTTTGATATTTAACCCAGCCATGTTTCTAGGTCAGACTAGAATTGGGTCTGAAATGTATTGATCTTGGGCTGAAAAGAACTCTACTAGCCCCAGGCCAATGTTAGACTGCAGGCCCAACTCCTTTTCTCTTGGTCTCAAGTTCTTTTTATTAGTGTTGATGACTTGATGTTCATCGATGGCCAATATATCCTGACAGAGTTTTTTTTTTTCCCGATGCAGACGTTCAATTTTCTGTACAGCTAGACCTTTTTTACAGAAAGTTGACGCCCGCATTTTAATAAAAATGCAAATGTCCGCACTCGAAAATTTTAGCTATTTATTATATTTCCATATTTTATCAGTCCTAGAATGATATTTTTTTGTTGGATTCTCAAGAAAATTCAGAGAAGAGATGCATGAATTCAGTGTTAGAAAGCAATTTCTTTTGCCAGGATCATGTGATGAGGTTGAGCTTTTTCCTGCTTCATGGAAGTTACCTGCAGATCAAGTTCTTAGTACTAATAACATGCTAAATGCATTAATTCTAGCAGCTAGTCAAACACTTAAAAGACTAATTTTGTCAAGTTGCTCTTTTTGCATGGAAACAATCAAAAGAAATGGAAGCAAAAAGAGGTAGACAGAATCATTTGTAAATAAAAACCCCAGCAACAATTCCCCAGAACAAGTAATTGTTAATCACTATTTTAAACCAAACATGATGTTTCCCACCTACTCATGCTCAGACCCAATAATTCTATACAAAAGAGTCCTTTTCATCTAATCTATCAGCTACAAGTTAAAATAAAATCATTTTGAGACCTGAGATAATGTCATTTTGACCTGTAAAATAAAGAACTAAATAGTAAATCCTTTGCATTTTAAAAATATATATGTGAATGTTGGCTCTCAAAATTCAGTAACAGTAGCATGCATCACGGAGTTACTACAAAAGCTTTCTCCTGGTGCCATGTGCCATTGCCTTGAAATTCTCAAACGGGAAACAAATCACTATATAAAATATGCAAATCACATTGAACCCGGAAGCACCACTTTAATTGAGACCTTCATTATGCCAAAATGACATCTGGGTTTGGTTCTTTTCTCAGCAGAATCTCAAAACAAGCTGAAAAAGTGGACCAAACAAAAGCCAGTGGATGATGATAACTGGTATAAGTTGATAACATATAATACAAGGAAACATGCATGTGCAGGTGATTCTAATAATTCCGTCCTGCAAATTTTGTATGGATCTCTTATTATATATGCTTTCATAGTTGCAGAAACTTGCAGTGTTTGTATATTATATAAAAAAAAAACTAGGGTTCAAGTTTAACAATGGCTGATTGTAATGCTTCCACCACTTTCTTCTAAACAAATAATTAATTTCTTTTTGCATGTGGGCATGCACGTGTATGCTTGCAGTTTCATTTTATCACAAACTGTTATATAATTCCTATCTCAATTCTCAATTGTCTTTCAGTTAATATCATTACGGAAAAACAACATTTTTATTTTAGGAGTTGTGAACTAATTTTCGATTTTATTTTATGAGTTTTAAAAAAATTAATTTTATTTATATCTATTAGTTTCTTACCATTTATTTTAATCATAAAAAGGTAAAATCTAAATTTACTATAAAAATTTAAAGTGGATTAAAAGACTGAGATATAAATTAACATGCAATATGTCATATTCAGGTATAAATTATGAATTGATCACTAATTATAAAAGATAAATTAAAATAGGACACGTGGCACACTTTTATTGGATTAAAGTTTAATATTTAATTTTAAAAAATTTATTATTTATTTTAAAAAAATTAATAATGTTTAAAAAAAATAATCTTTTGCCACTGTTGCAAATGACATCTAATACAACACCATTTAACCAAACTCTATATGTGCTACCTGTTTTAACCAAACTCTTCTATATTGTATAATGAAATGTGACCTTGTTGGTTTTCTGAGTTATTAGTAAGGAAAAGAATGAGGGGATGGTTATATTCTTTACATGTAGATCCTGTTTTGTGGCATGACATATTGGTCTAATTTACACTAATTAACTGTTTATGCCATTTTGATATCATTTGTAGCAGTATGGGGTTGTCTTGTTTGAACAAACAACATTTTATGTAGACCCATTTATGAGCTGATGATTCATTTTTCTTTTTGCCAACAAATGGCAGCTCTTGTGGGCAACTATGTCAACTTTGGTGTGTTTGAATATTATGGCGATAGAGCTCTCTCTTGATGTACTTTGATAGGATGATATTGTCAACTTTGGTGTGTTTGAATTATATTGTGCAACAAAAGTTTGTGGTTGGTTACTCAGAGCTTTCAAGTTAAATTTGTGATAATGCAAAAGTTTTGCAGGTTGACGCTACTAACATAAAAGAAAGTGTAGAGAAAACCCTTAAACGCCTTAATACGGATTACATTGATTCACTCCAAATTCATTGGTAATGCCCTGGTTTCTGTATTGTTAATTAATTTAAAATGCAAAATCTTTCAAAATTTTACAATGCCCGCTTGTAACGACTATTTAATCATCACAAAAGGCCAATTTTTTTATTATAAAAAGCACGTAAATTTTACCATTTTAGTGTTATATTTATATAATTAAAATATAAAATTTGTATTTATTTAATGTGTTATTAATTAATAATTATTATTTATTAAATAATTATCAACTTTTTATCAATACGATAATTATATAATATAAATTAATAATAAACACATTACATGCTAGATATAAATTTTGTATTTTCACTGAGTATTACTCATTAATTAAAAATAAAAATAATTACCTTTTTGTGTAATTTTCAAAATTTAATGTGGGCACCCAATCCTTTTCTGTGTTTTAACTTCAATTCAATTGAAGTAGTAATTAATTTATTTTCTTTCTTTGAGAGTACTTTTTCAAAAAAAAAAAAAAAAACAAAATGAATTATTTGGTATATATCATAATTTTAAACAACTCTCAAAACTTGATCACTATTCAAGAAATTACTATTGAACTCATCAACTATATAATAATTCTAAATTATAAAATATAATCTAAATTTCGCTTTTACTTTTGTAATTAATTTGACAAGAATAACTAGAAGACTGTGTATGAGAAAAGTGAAACAAAAATCCAAAAAAGAAAAAAGAGCTGCAAACTTTATGCACGAGTAGTCATAAGAAGTTAGGGATATTAACACTATCATCCTCTAAGATATACACAAATTACACATTGATAATAACTTTAATTTTAATTATAATTTTACCTTTTTTACTTAATTTGAGAGAAGAAAATAATAAAGAAAATCAAGAAATTTAGTTTAATTTAAATTTATTTATTTTAAGAATTATATTTTTAACTTTTCAATTTATTAGATATATTTTTCTCTCTTTTATATTTATTCTTCCTTATTATATTTATCTTTTTTTTTATTTCTATTAATTTTTTTTTATTTTGGTTTATTCTAATTAGGATTATTTATCTTCTAAGTTTATCTTTTTCTTATTTTGATTTATTATAAATTTTATAAATACCCAAATATTCATTAATAAAAATACAACAAACAATGTAATATTTTTTCTTCTCTTTAAATCTCTACATAGTATTAGAACATCTCCTGAGTTATCTTTCACTTTTACTAAGTTGTTGCACAGCGATCCAACAAAACTTTTTTCAACAGTTTCCATCACAATTGTTGCATTACAGAGACATAATAAAAGAAATCAAAAGATTTATTTTAATTTTAATTTATTTATTTTAGAATTTTTTTTTTACTTTTCAATCTATTAGGTCTATTTTCTTTTTTAAGTTTATTCTATCTTATTATGTTTACTTTTTTCCTATTTTATTTTATTTATATTAAGTTTATTTATTTTTATTTTAATTTATTGTAAACTCTATAAATACTTAAGTATTCTTCAATTAAAATACAACAAGCAATGCAATATTTTTTATTTTCTCTAAATTTTTATAATAAAAAAAACCTTATGATTATATTTTTTATTATATAAATAATTAAAATAACCTTAAAAAATAAAAATAATTAAAATTAAAACTGTAGTTAAAATATAATTTATGTAAAATTCAAAGGGTGACAATGTTAATACCCTGAGAAGTTGCATAGTTGACATCAATCAATCAAAACCCTTGATGCATCCCATTAAAGTCCATTTCTATCAGAAAAGAAATTAAAAAAAAACTATACGTAAAATATAATATATATATATATATATATATATATATATGTAGAAGAAAGAAAACTCTTGATCCATATGCACTTACTATTCATTATCGAGCAGATGTTAGGTAAAAATGCACAATCACAATTGTTATTGACACCATAAAAATTGTTGATATGCTTGTAGATGATGATATAGCTAAGCTTGTATGACGTTATTATATATATATTAGCAACAGGCGATAAAGTCCATATTTTTACTTCACTAAATACTAATCTTTATTTTTTATTTAAATTCGAGAGTGACCGTTAACATAAAGCATATTCACAAACAACTAATTAAATTACAAATAGTAAATATATATATATATATATATATATTGATTCCATTGCTTTGGATTCTTGATCCTCCATTATAATTGTAAGGTTGAAAAAATGTGTTTGTAATGTCTTTGGTACAGAAGAGTGAGTAGCCACTTGCTTTTTCCTGTCTAATTTTAAAAAGTAACGGTAAAGAATTAAATAAAAGTTAAAAAATAGCTCGTTTGAGGGAGTTTTACCTCCGAAAAATAAAAGAATAAATTGATGTCAAAAGGCTACCCATTCCTTCTCATTCACATTGTTTAAATACAGACGATAATAACAATTTATTCTTAAAAGAGAGGCAAGTGCTCACTATTTTTTTCATAAAAATCTAAACAATCTCAATAATTTATTGACTTATTCAACATAATAAAGATAAGAAAACACCATACTTAGAAAGAGAAACAAAGACACATATCAACTCCTTCTCCCTTAAATTTCAGCCTTGTCCTCAAGGCTAATATCAGGAAATTGATTCCTTATGAAATCTCTATCTTCCCACATCGCTTCTGCAGGCGACAAACCTTACCAATGAATCAACACCTCTTGTTTCCTCTTTCTCACTCTTCGATCCAGCACAGCTTGTGGAGTGGGAATCAATTTTTTTCCTTTTTCATCCATTGCTGGAAGCTGTGGCTGTATCATTTGATCACCAATCTTCTTCTTCAGTAGTGAAACATGGAATATAGAGTATATTTGAGAAGTAGTAGGCAAGTCCAACTTATATGCCACTTTACCGATCGTTTGCAACACTTTAAAATGGCCATAATATTTGGCTGAAAGCTTCAGATTTTTCCTCGTAGATACTGACAATTGTCTATAGGGTTGTAATTCAAGTATACCATATCCCCCACAAAGAATTCTCTATCAGTGTGTTTGACATCATATACTCGCTTCATCCGAGTTTGAGCTTCCTTGATCTTAGCACGTGCTATTTTCACAATCAAATCTCTGTCCTTGAGTTGTTGTTCAACAACTGCCACATTTGTTGTCCCTAGGATGTAGGACAAAAGAGAGGGAGGTGCCCTTCTATAAACTACCTCAAATGGTGTTTGTTTGATGGCAGTGTGCCAGCTAGTATTGTAACAATATTCTGCCCAAGTGAGCCATCGAGTCCAGTTCTTAGGTTGAGAGCTTGTAAAGCATCGAAGATACATTTCTAGAGTTCTGTTCACTACCTCACTTTGACCATCTGTTTGGGGATGAAAGCTAGAACTGAAGTTAAATGATGTTCCATTAAGATAGAATATCTCTTGCCAAAATAAGCTAGTAAATGTGACGTCTCTATCACAAACAATTGAATGAGGCATTCCATGTAACTTAAAAACATTATCAAAGAAAATTTTAGCAACTCCCACAGCAGTGTAAAGATGAGAAATTGCAATGAAATGAGCATATTTTGACAATCTATCAACTATAACAAAAATAGTCGATTTACCCTCGAAGAGTGGCAGCCCATTAATAAAGTCCATGGGAATGTCTTCCCAAATTTATTTTGGTATTGGAAGAGGCTGAAGAAGGCTAGCTGGGGCTATTTGTTCTGCCTTATGTCTTTGACAAATATCACAGTTTTTGATGTAGCTCTTAACCCCCTGTCGCATTCTAGTCCAATAAAAATTAGACTGAATTCTTTGTAAGGTTTTGAGGAAACCTTCATGTGTACTTCCATGAAACTAATCAATTATTGTTGGAATAAGTGGTGAATTTGAAGCCACATAGATCTTGTCTTTAAAGAATAAGAGGTTACCTTGAAATTTTCAAGGTCCTACTGCCTCTCTATCCATTATCAATTGTACCAGTCGCTGCAACTCTTGATTCCTTTGTATTTCTTCTTTAATTTCTTCAGTTCAATCTGGTTTCGGCTGAGATTGTCACACCCCAGACCTAAAAGATCTGACACACGACATCACTTACATTCATTCAATAATACTTAAACATTCACTTTAATTTCTTTCAGAATTATAGCAATTGAATTATAACTGGGATAATTAATAAACCGGAGATACGCAGAGTTTTCTCAGAGATTAACACTCTACTACGTCACCAGTAGCAATTTTGTTATCGGAAGCCCAGAATATATTCATTTCAAATTCTTACTTAAAATCAATCCATTACTACACTTGGTGAAACTTAAATTAAATCCAACCACACACAATAAAATAATACATAAGTATTTATTCAATAGGGACAAATCAAATATTTTATCCCACATGTCCCCAAATGAAACACTTAGCAACCTAACAACTTAGGGAACCCAAGGAACAGAAGAAGCCTTGCCAAATCTGCTAAGCACACATGTATCTTATTTACCTGAAATCACCATAAACTATAATGAGTATAAAACTCAGTAAGCATACTAGTTTTTTATATATCAAATACAAATACATATATGTACACAATGTATATGTATGATATGCTGTGATCAATCAAAATCATAATCTTATCAAATCACATATCATGTAAGTGTTTACACATTCTTTCAAAACACATAATAGGAATACCATCACTCAACTACTACTTAGTAGGACTTACATATCACATATCACATAATGAGCCAAATGTCACTCGTAGGTGACATACCGTATGAGAGGAATAGTATAAGTGAGGCCTTTAAATTACACATATATAATGCTCATGCCCGAAGGTAAAAGCCAAACCCTCACCCTGATCATCGGTGAGTCCTCTCACATGCACCAATACGCCACCACATGAATGTGATGACTCACTCTTCCTTTAGGTACCAATAGGATCCTCCCTACATACGGAATACATAACATATACCAATCTCGAAGGAAAGGCCACACATAAAGGCTCCACAAATCACATAAAATGCCTACTAAGTTAATAGTGAGTTCAAGTACCCTCAAAACATAAAATATTTCTCATGAACATATTACACTTCAAAAGCTTTCTTTATTAAACGCATCTTATTTTGAAAGCTCAATTTTAAAAATACATGTATGTCCATGCTCAATGTCAATGCTCATATACATAAACATATATTCACATTTCATATCAAAATATACTTTGACATAACATAAACATATTCTTAACCCCATTTGCAAAATCATACAAAACAATTACTATGTTTATTGTGATTTCAGTAAAAAGTCTAGTATACTTACCTCTTAACACTTTCAGCTACAAGGCTTAAATCTCCTTAACCTATCAATGGAGATTAATCATTTCATAAGCCTCACAATTCACACAAAATACTTTAAATAGCTTACAAAATTATACACAATGCATTTATCACATCAAATTGGTCTAAATACTTGGTTTCTCAAAACCTGTCATTCTGACCACTTACACTTAACAAAATTTTCTAATACATCAAATGATGTCCAATTAATCCAAAATCAGAATATATCATTCTTGACTCATATATCCTTCTTATATATGAATATTATATCAAAATTCCTACACAATCCATTCCATACATACCATCGAATCCAAACTACTAACCTTACAAGATCAAGATACTTACTGAACAGTATTCAATCTCCTAATTTTATAAAATCATATATTAACTCAAAAATTATAAAAATATCACATAATTACTATTAACATATATCTCAGTCCATGATAAATATTTCACTTCCAAATCACTGCCAAAAGTATTTTAAAACTATTTTATTCCATAGCTTTAAAAATCTGCTAATCAAATACTGCAATGAACTGATACACTTTAGAAAATCATAACACTTCAACCACATTGATCTAAATTCTCAATTCCGAGTATATCATATTAGACATATAAAATTATCATATTCCACAAATTCGTAATTTTTGAAGAACATTCAGTAGGACAAAAATTATTTTTCACTGTATTATACTGTTCATATAGGAAATTTCCAGAATTTCAGGGTCATTTTGGTAAATTCACAAAAAATGCAATTTCTGAAATTTTGAATCGATTCAAAGTCTCAGATGATCCTAAACATGTCTAATTTCATATACTCAAAATTCAAAACCAGAATCGAATCACAAAAATTTATAAAACTCTTGGATCAAGAGACTATCAAGCAGAAATTCTATAATCCATCATAATTTATCAAACTATCTTATAGATCATCATCAATTCTCAAAATATCATACGAAATACACATCAAATCCTCAATTATACATATTTCTAGAAATAAAAACTTAAAAAATTAACATAATTAACACCAATAAATTGAGAAATAGTTGTGATATACCTCTTAAAATCCAAAATTCTAATTTCTTCTTCTCCTTCTTCTCTTTCTCTCCCCTCTTTTTCTCTCTTCTCTCTCTCTAAAAGAGGTAACTCGACCAAAATGAGAGAATTAGAGTTTTAAAAGTGTATTTTTATACTAAGTGGCTAATTTTTGGTATTTACGAATTTACCTCCAAAACTTTCAAAGTATTACAATTTGGTCCCTAAAATAAATCTAAAGTCTTGCAATTAAACCCAATGCTAATAGTATAACCTTAACATATATAAACACTACTAATAACAATATATAAATCAAGTATCACCAACATAAAAATAAAATACGTATATTTATATATATGTAAATACTTATTCTTACCAGTCGTGGATACTGGTTACTACAGAGATAGTGCACAAAGTTCTCCTGTTTCCTTTTCGTCTCTTCTTGAAAGAGCATCTGCCACAAGATTTTCTTTTCCACTCTTGTATTCTACTCGAAAGTCAAATCCCATCAATTTGTACAACCACTTTTGTTGAGCTTTAGTTGTAATTTTCTGAGTCCATAAGTGTTTTAAACTTTGATGATCGGAGCGCACCACAAATCTTCTCCCTAACAAATAAGGTCTCCATTTTTGAACTGCTAAAACCAAAGCTAGGATTTCTTTCTCATAAGTAGATAGCAAAAGGTGCTTTCCTTGAAGTGCATGACTATAGAAAGCAATTGGTCTTTTTTGCATTAAAACAGCACCAACTTCAGATCCTGAAGCATCGCACTCCACTATAAACTCTTTTGAAAAATCTGGCAATGATAGAACTGGTGCTTGAGTTATTGCAGCCTTGAGCTTGGAAAAAGCTACCACAGTGACTTCCTCCTACTTGAAAGTCTTTCTTCAACATTCGACTTAATGGTTCAGCTACCTTTTCGTAATTTTGGATGAATTTTCGATAGTATTCCGTTAGCCCCAAAAAACATCGCAAAGCCTTTGGAGTTTGAGGTTTAGGCCACTTGAATATTGCTTCAATTTTGTCTGGATCAACTGCCACTCCTGCACTAGTGATTAGGTAGCCTAGGTACTTAACTTCCCCTTGCCCAAATTTACACTTTTCCAATTTTACATACAACTCATGTGATTGTAGAATAGAAAATACAATGTCTAAATGTTGGATATGTTCAACCTACGATTTACTGTAAATCAATATATCATCAAAGAAAACTAATACAAATTTTCTCAAATAATCTTTAAATACCTCGTTCATGAGAGCTTGAAAGGTAGATGGCGCATTAGTGAGGCCAAACGGCATTACCAAGAATTCATAATGGCCTTGATGAGTTTTGAAGGCTGTCTTTTCAACATCTTTTGAGTTCATGCGAATTTGATGGTACCCAAAATGAAGATCAAGCCTGGAAAACACCTTTGCACCATAGAGTTCATCTAATAATTCATCAATCACTGGGATCGGGAATTTATCTTTGATTGTTATCTGGTTTAAGGCTAGGTAATCGACACACATTCTCCAAGAACCATCAAGTTTCTTTACTAAGATCACAGGTGATAAGTAAGGGCTGTTGCTATGGCGAATGAAGTCTGATGCAAGCATTTCAGCGACTAGTCTTTCTATCTCTGACTTTTGAAAATAAGGACAGCGATAAGGCTTGACTGAGACAGGACTATGACCAGGTAGTAATGGAATTCTATGATCGTATGGACGATTAAGAGGCAAGTTTCGTGGTTCCCTTAACACATCTGCATACTGTTAAAGAATCTGCTAGATTTGTGGGTGTACTTGTGATTGGATAGAATTCAATTCCATGACTGCCAGCAACTGAAAAAAATTTCCCTTCTTCTTTCGAGCTAATCATTGAAACTCCTGGCAGTTAATTACTTTATCCTCCATTTTCCTTTGGCACATAAAGTAATTATTTTTCCTTCCAATTGGAACTTCATAATCAACTTAGAGAAATCCCATTTTATAGGCCCTAGAATGCTTAACCATTGAGTTCCCAAAACAACATCACATCCCTCTAATGGAAGCAAATAAATATCAACCAAAATGGGATGACCTTGTAAGGTTAGCTGAGTGTGATTACACTTACCTGAGCTTACCAATCTTTCTCCTGAAGCCACCATTACTTCTAAGTTTCTATCAGGAATGGGTTGAAGCCCAAGGGTGTTTGCTAGCTGCTCATTTATAAATTTATGTGTACTTCCAGAGTCAATGAGAATTGAAACAGTTATTTGAGCAATACGACCCTTAACTCTCATGGTCTTTAGTGCTTGAATGCCCACGATTACATGTAATGCGATCTCTAATTTTTCTTGGAATGGCTCTTCTGAAACCCCATCATTTTCCATCTCTACATCATCATCACTTTCCTCTAAGGTGGCTTGTATCAAGAATAGTTTCTTACAAACATGCCTAGGACCAAATTTCTCATTGCACTTGAGACATAAGCCCTTTCGTTGATTTCTTCTGTGGTTATCCTTTTGATTGGAGGGGTAGTTGGAAGGTGGCGTGGTGGTGGAACAACTCGAGGGAGGGGTGGATTAATTTTGCAATGGGAGATGTCTCATGCTTCATACAACCGTGCCAATCCAATGGCAGCCGACAAAGTTTGAGGTTTGTTAGCTCTTACGTTTGTACGAATTGATTCTCGAAGGCCACTAATAAAACAACTAACCTGCCTTAATTGTTCCAAAGGACCAACCTTGGCTAACAACTTCTCGAACTTATCTTGATATTCTTGGACTGAGCTTGTTTGCTGCAATCGTATGAGTTCTCCAAAGAAATCAAGGTACTGATTTAGCCCATACCTTGAGTTTAAGCCATCACTGAAATCCTTCCAAGATACTACCGTTAATTCTTGCCTCAGTAGCTGGTACCACAAATGAGCATCACCTTCCAAATGAAAGGATGCCAGTGCAACTCGATCGCTTGCTGAGATATCATGTAGTTGGAAAAACTGTTGTGCCTTAAATAATCAAATTGATGGATCGCTCTTGCTATCATAACGAGGAAAATCAATCTTCACCGTTTTAGGCATATACAAATGAGTGGATTAATTAGCTTGGATTTCTTGAGCAGTTTGTTGAGTTGGTGGGGTGCCACCCACTGCTGATAAATTTTTCATGTGTGCCGATGAATTTTCTGCAAAATCGTTGGTTTTGATTGTAATTTCTTCCACCCGAACATTGAGTTGTTTGAGTGTCTCAATTACTTGAAGCAGTAGTTCTCCATGCCCACTTACAGATGCCATGGTTTTCTCCAGTTGCTCTACCCTCTATTCCATAGCTAGGCTCTGATACTACTTTGGTACAGATGAGTAAGCAACCACTTGCTTTCCCCTGCCTATTTTTGAAAAGTAACAGAAAAAATTAAATAAAAGTTAGAAAATAGCTCGTTTGAGGGAGTTTTACCTCCGAAAAATAAAAGAGTAAATTAATGTCAAAAGTCTACCAATTCTTTCTCATTTACATTGTTTAAATACAGATAATAATAATAATTTATTCTTAAAAGAGAGGTAAATACTCACTATTTTTTTTATAAAAATCTAAACAATTTTAATAATTAAACTAATCTATTTAACCACTACTCATTGATTTATTTAACATAATAAAGATAAAAAAAACACAATACTTGAAAAGAGAAACAAAGACACATATCAGTCTCCGTAAGAAAGAAATTGATGTAAAGAGACAAACGCAACTGTGGGTAGGAGTAGGGTTAGGGTTATAAATGATAATCATATCAAATTATCAAAGTGGTGTCTTGTCTTTGCTAGACACTATTGTGTTGAATTGCATGTGTTACAATGTGCTTCATAACTTTGTCAACCCATCTACATGAAAAACCCAACCAAAAAAAAAAATCTATCTATATATATATATATATATGAGCATTTATTTAATATTTTATATAATTTTTAAATTGTTAAATTGATACCTATTTAAAATTTAATTTAAACTATTAAATATGTATTAATTTAACCAATTAAAAATAAGATGTTGTGTCAAAAATATGATACTATAAATCCTAACTATATATATATTAAAAAATAATTTAACGAGTTATATAACTTAATATATAATAAATAATATTATCACGTGATACTATTTAATCAATTCATATTGTTTGTATAATTTATAATGTTCTATCAAATTTTATCATATGTTTAAGTGTTCGCTATATGATGAATTACATAACCTAATAAATTATTTATATATATATATATAGGTTAGAATTCATGACATTATATTTTTTACATAAAATCTTATACAATTTTTAAACCACCAATACACTTAAATTAAAATTTAAATGTGAATTAAATATAAGCATTAATTACATATGTATGATTTCATCTAAGTATTAAATATATATTAATCTAATAATTTAAATTTTATATAAAAATATTATATATAAAAAATGATACCATATATTCTTCCCTATATGTCTGTTCATGTTATCTCTTTAAAAAAAAAAGAATTCTTTTTTTTTGCCAAATATTTACTAAAGTGTTAAGTCATTTTCAAACCAACTTGAACAAATTGAAGAAATTTTCCTAATAATTAATTAATAGATATAACGAGTGAGTTTTTACCTATCAATTTAGGTGTTTCATATATATATATATATATATATATATATATATATATATATATATATGTGTTTTAAAAAAACTTTTCTGAAAAAAATGAGGTAACTTGATCTGCCAGTTTATAAAGAACAATATAAAAATCTTAATTTTTTATTTAAGGGGTTGAAAAGGTACGTGCTTATTAGTGAGTCTTAATTAATTTAATTAGTAAAATATTGTAAGTGATATAGAAATTTTGTGATTTGAATTTATGCTCATTTCCTATTGAAGCCAAGAAAAGTCGATTTAGGGAAAAAAAAAATATGGATAATGAAATGAGATTCATGAGTTGTGATAGCCATGTTTTTTTTTTTAGATTACACATTATATCAAATTACATTATTGATGTTATAATTAAAATATATTATTGAAATTTTTTAATAACACATACAATTTTGATATACATTCTATTGAACTTAAACTATTAAAGTTATCGGGAACAACACAAATAGTTTTCAGTACATCTCACTTAAACTGTATTAATAAGATCATAAAAAATAATACATAATTTTAAACACATTCTATTTATGTCGTAAGACAAACAAAAAAGAATGAATAAATCAACTACTCTTACACTCGATCTCATCTAGACTGTACTAATAAGGTCCAATACATACAATTTTAAACATATTTCACATGTATTATAAGATTTTTATAAAAAAATAAATGAACTACTCTTATATCAACTAAAATTGCTTAATAAAAAAAGCGTGCTTTTATGAGCGGGTGTAGCGCAATTAGGGCATGGTTTAATAGATTAAATTTTGATAAGACTTTTTTATATTAATAAGATTATATCTTGATTTATTTAGAAGGAAAAATATTAGGTTTTAAAAATAATAATTTAATATTTATATTTAGAATAGAGGTCTAATTTGAAAGTAAGGTATTAGTGATAAAGATGTAAATATGTAATAAATATTTTAAATAAATGACTGCTAAGTTTTAGCTTAGTCCAATTAACTCCTTAATTCATTCATAAAGAGAATGTAAAAATAATAATAATAATAATACATTTGCATAATCGGGTTACAAATTTTGTATTTCATATAATATGATTTTGTTGTGATAAATAATTATTTATCTTATTATTTTTACTTCCACGTGATAAATTAGCCACAATATAACATTAAATCGTAAATTAAAAAAAAATTGTATTACGAATGCAATTCATAAATTTATAAACTATTACATTTTTCTTAATTTTGGTATCAAAACTTTAACCTATAGTTTTTCTTTTTAAAAAAAATGAAATATGAACATGTTATTAACAAATTTATCTTTAATTTTATAAATAAATTTTTTTGACAAAAAAAAAGAGTTTAAACTTTACATTTTAAACGAATAATAATTCTCGAAGATCTCTTCTTGAAACTTAGTCAATGATTTAAAGCCCATAAAACGTGTGATAATTAAATAACTAATTGTTGAGTAAATTATTCTACATTGCTTGAAAAATATAAATATTTAAGTTTATAAATATAGTAGTATTTCACTAAACACGTTAATTTTTTTAATTAAAGTTTTAAATTTTAGATCCAATCGTCTTAATAAGAATTATCATAATTAATCATCAACAACAAGAATATAAATAATTTAAAAGTGTTAAATAAAATGACCAGTGTTGTTCAAAGCAATTAACACTTTATTAATAGAAGTTTTATATGAGGACAAATTTATTGAGTAAATTGTTTCACATTAATTAAAAAGAATAAATACTCTATTTAATAAATTAATATTTTAAGTTAAATATGTTGATTAAGATGATGGGTTATTAATTATTTAAAAATTTTAATTAATTAATTGCTTAATTTGCATAAAATGTCCAAAATAATGTGCATTTACTTTGTAATCCCAAAGGAACTTTGGACTAGAATGGACGGTTGAGATCATCAAATACTATCAATTAATAAAGAAAGAAAGAAACACGAATCTGAAGATCTCAATTCTCATAGCCATAGAATTTCTAACATCATTAAGTCAACAATGAAAAAACAAACATTGTATCAAAATCTCATTTATTTATATGTATAATCTCCGTTGTACACATTATTATTATTATTTACTAAATTTTATTTCTTTTTATTAGGTGCTAGGTTGTAACCTCTTAATAAAAACACCCATCAAGATTTCTCTTAATCTAATTTTTCACCGAATTTTTTTTATTAATATAAATTGATAGTTGATGAAAAGTTAAATAATTTAAAAAAATCAAGATGTGACACATAATTAATACAATAAATTGTACAAAAAATATTTAAAAAATTAGATAAAATTAGATTAAGATAGAACCCTAATCTATAAAACTCACATTACCCGTTAGAAATATTAATCATTTTAATGCTAAAATTGGCACAACTTAACGATTTTCAAATTGCATTTGCAAGGGTTAGAAGGGTCTCTCCCCCTCACCTTATTGGATAATATAAAAATGATACACCTACATTGTTTTTAAAGAAAGAATTCAAATAAATAATTTGAATGCTATTTTAATTTTTAATGATAGATTTAAAAGTTCAACTAAAGAGTTTTCTTTAATTATTATCAATGAAATCACTCATTTTTAGTAATTTTCTTTTATATGGAATTGGAAATAAATAATTACTAGATGGGTAGAATCCCATTTAAATTTAATTTCGCGAAAGGAAAAAAAGAAAAAGAGGAAAAAAAAATCTGAAATAGATATTAATTAATTATAAAAATAACTCATGGATTTGTTTTTGTTTTTTTTCTCAAAACCCCCAAATTATATAAAATAAACAAGGAATTTTGCTTAAAAGAAAAAGAAAAACAAAAGTATTTAAAAAAATGTTCATTAATAACCCCTATTTTTAATTCATTTCTTTTCCAACCACAAAGTTAAAATGCAATCTTTAATTGCTACAAAGTTTAAATTTGGACCATTTTATCTCTGAAGCATATTTTATATATCGCCCACAATATGTTATTTGAAGATTTTCTTTAAAAATTACTCAAAATAAATTTTAAAAAATTTGAATTTAAGAATAAGTAGATTGGATATTTGGGTATTAACATTTTAAATATTGAAAGTTAAAAAGATCAATTAAAAAGTAAAAATTCAAAAAATAGGTAAAAAATAAATCGAAGATGAAAATGAAAGAGGAAATCATAATTTCTCGTGTTTTGTATGTGAGGCGTGCAACTGGGTCATACAGCACGAGGAAGGATGCACAATCGTTTTCAAATTTTTATCTTTTCTTCGTCTCTGATTTTATTCTTTTTTTCATAATTCATCATATTTTCTTACACACTTTACTTCTTATTTAAATCATCACAATAAATTAAAATTTGGACAATAATAATATTTTTTTTACTCAAATAACAAGGTTTTTAAATCATGTTATTAATAAGGACATTTTCATTCATTTATTAACTTATTGACTAACAAGAATTTGCCAAATAATTTTTTATTATAAAAAATTATAATATTTTTAATGAGGCTATATTAGCGAATATTCCCAAATATTTTGGATTGTTATTTAAAAAAAAAGTATTTTTGGATTGTAATTACACGAAATATCCAAAACAAGACGAGGAAAGAAGAAAAATGTGGATCTAAAAGATGAGTTTAAGTAGATTGACTGACAAAGATGACGTGTCACCTGAAACTAAATAAATAAATAAATAAAAACATCTAATTTCCAAAATTTTGACAGCGAAATTTCGGACACGAAACCTTAACTCAAGGAGTAGACAAAACCAACCATGTAATAAAATTTTTATTTTTATAAAACACATGAAAAAAAAAACTAAATCTTTTCTACTGTAAGTGTAATAGCAATTAACAGGCATCAGCGTTCGTTGTATAATTTTTCTTAAAAAAAAGCCTATAAATCTGATAAATTGAAGATCGTTGCAGAGGCTTGTGGCCTTTTCTGGGTTTGGTGGCCATTTTTGTGACCCCCAGATCCGCCACCGCCGTTTCGCCCGAGCCGCTTTCTCGTCTCTCTCCGTTGGGTTGGATTTTGTTTTCTTTGCTTTGGGTTGAGAGAAAAAAGAAATCAAGACAGAGAGGGAGAAGGGGAGGAGATTCTTGTTCTTTGCCTCGTAAAGTTTCTTTTTTTCCATTGATATATTCAGGTTTGTTCTCTGTGTTTCTTTTTTAATATTGCTTCTGGTGCGTTCATGTTTCTCGGTTTGGCTTTAAATGTTCAATAATGCACGATGCATGTTTCATCTCTAATGACAGTGACAATGACAATCCGTATTTGCTTTTCTTTTCGTTAAATAGAAAAAGTAAAAACAAATAATGTTACATTTGATGGTTTCTTCTTTATAATCATAATATATTCTCATTTCAGTCCCTTTTCCTTTATTTTCTATTTTCTCTTTCTTGTTTAGCTTTTGATGTGGCCATTTTTACAACTTTTTATTTTTTAAGAAAAAGTTTTAGTTGCAGGGCTTTTCTAAATTCTGTTTGTTTCTTTTGTCTTCTTGTATCCAATTCATTGCGGACCCTTTCCCCGCATTTTCTCTTAATACTTACCTTTTTCTTTTTCTTTTTTGGGTTCATATTTAAATGTGGCAACAACAGCTTCTCTGAAACGAACAGAGCATTCGTCTCTTTTTCTCCTCTCATTGACTTACATTTTGTAACGTGTACAAGTTTGTAAGTTCAAGTTTTAATTGATTTGCTTCTTTTTTGTTCCTGGGAATTTTCCTTTTTATCTTATTTTTCTGAAGCTGTTTTCCTTTGGTTCTCCGATCTCCCAAGTCTTATTAGTATCTGAGAAGCAAATTTCCAAAGGTATGCTAATTGCTCTACACGATCATTCCGATATGTGAATTCAAAACCATGAATTGTTTTGGAATATTCTGTTGGCTAAGCAAACTGTGTAGCTTTCCCTTTTAGGAAATCGAAAATTGCTTTTGTTTTCTTATTGCATTTTGTTTTAAGATTCATGTTGCAGGTGTTTGGTTGTTTCCATGGCAGCTGGCATCTCTAATATGGGGCATTAATTGTTGTTGACAGGATTCTGGAGTTTAATAGTCATAATGGGCACTTGTGTATCAACACCAGCAAAAGGGGTTGTTAAAATAAGGAGAAAGCACCGACACCGGTCCTCCAAATGCCTCCGGCGGATCACCAGTTCCTTGCCTGATGGAACCGTGAAGAAGAATAGCGATGCAGGACCTGGAGTAACGGATATTGCTGTCAGTGAGTATGTACATATGGATTTCGAGAGGCATTCAACTACTACCTGCAGAAGATCTGAAGTTTCCAACTCAACTTTCCATCTTACCCAATTAGAGTGGTACCTTAGTCAAGTTGACGCAAATGGTATGTTCTTTTACCTTTTTTCCCAATATCAGTTACTTTTCAGATACTTGTCAATGAATGTATTGGCTTACTTGAGGTTTAATTTCAATTTGAAGTGTTGTCTCGCAGTTTTCAGAGTAAATATAGTTTTAAGCATATACTATAAAACACAAAATTGACTATTAAAATTTGTATCTGCAGTAATTTGCCAAGAGGAAGCTTGGTTTGATTCAGTCAGTATTCTGGAATCCGACTCAGATGATGACTTCATCAGTGTGCATGGAGGTATAAAAAAAATCAGCAAATTTTTTGAAGACTAAAGGAATTATTTATTTGTTATCGAAAAGAAAGCAAAGTACTACAAATTTCTGAATTGTCAATTGTCTCTTCTGTTTGTTTCTTTTTCTCCATTAGATGGTTTCCCAATGGTAAGCAATCCAGTTGGTAACATGTCAAGCGGCCAAGTGCTTCAGTATGAAAGTTCTTCACACTTTGTTGATGGCAAGGGTAAATATGAAGAATACCATGAGAGTTATTTAAAAATAGATGGAGGTAAACCGGAGAAATATACGAGCAAAGATGAACATAAGGAATCAAACAGGTTTGCTCTTGTTAGCACCCAAGGTTATGACCTTTCGCGCTTGGCTAAAGCTGATGAACTTTGCACCAAGAGAAAGAAATTGTTAAATTTCAAGAGTTTCAGAGAGACTAAACCTGACTCTGAAGAGAGTACCTTAAAATCTGGGTTATCTCGGTTGGTTCCTTCTATGAGTTTCAATGACAACATTCTGAATTCTGCAAATTTAGGACCACAGTCGCAAAGAAAGAAGTCGGCAGTTTTCAGACTTTCTTTTAAGAGGAGATCGTGTGATGGAGAAGAAATGACAGAACAATGTAAGTGTTCAAGTTACCTCCTTAACGTAGTGAAAATTCAGGGTCTTAAAACTTTCTATTTTTATCAACATGTGTATTTCCTCTAATGCAAGGCACATAACTTCTTGCTGGCTACTATTCCCTTGTTATGACTGCTTGTTAGATCCTTAAAGTTTTCTTGTTGGATTTTCTTCCGTTAAGCACCCGAGTCCAAACTTAAGTTTATAGATCTTTCAATGTTTCAGTTTCCGTTGTCCAAAAACTAAAATTTTGTACATTGTCAAATGTATTGACATACATGCAGGTGGTTCTAAAAGATTCTTGTATCGTCCCAAGGCAGGATTTATAATTCCACGCTGTGCAGGAGAGAAGCTCAATCCAGGATGTTGGGCGGAAATTCCACCCTCAACTTTTAAACTCCGTGGCGAGACATATTTCAGGTTTGCCATTGACTTAATCTGATAGACCATTGAATGGATTTGGAAGCATATGCAATAAGTAATTATTCTGTTCTGTATTTCTGAGCTGGTAAGGATATAACTATGCAATTATCTACCATGCAGAGATAAACGCAAGTCTCCTGCGCCAAAGCACTGTCCATACACCCCCATTGGTGTTGATTTATTTGTCTGCCCAAGAAAGATAGATCACATCGCCCAGCATCTTGAGCTTCCTAATATAAAAGCAGATGGGAAAGCCCCCCCACTTCTAATTGTAAATATTCAGGTATTCATTTGATATGATTATTTCAATAGTAACTTTTTTGCTTTCTTAAATTATTTCTTGTTTGGTCAATGACAGTCTTACTGGATTGCTGAACTCTAGTTCTGTGACTTAATAAAAGTCGTATTTCTTATTGTTTCTTTGCGTCCTTGTCAGTTTCCTACTTATCCCACTGCAATGTTCCTTGGAGACAGCGACGGTGAAGGGATGAGTCTTGTCCTGTATTTTAAAATTTCTGAGAACTTTGAGAAAGATATATCTCTCCAGTATCAGGAAAGCATCCAGGTAACTTCATTTGAAACTGTCTTTTGAAATTTTATGTAGTCAGTTTGCTTTTCCAGTATGTGTTGTTTGTAGTTTCTGCCAACAAAAGGGGGTTTCCAATAGCGTGCAACTAGAAAATTCCTGGCAACAGCATTCCCGTTGGTGGATGCAAATTTTCTTGTTATTTCTTATTGATGCTTCAGAATTTGAGTATAGCAGATTGGATTGAAAACTTTCACTCAGGACTTGCCGAGACTTGTCATTTCTGCATACATTATTATTCACCGTAGGAATATGTGCTAAACCTTGTACCTACGGTGGCTCTTACAAGCATGTAATTCTCTGGAAGTGATGAGACCTTATGAACTATGATATTGCATTAAAATATGTAAATTACCGCTGTCCCTAGCAGATCGGATCTAGTGGCATTTCTTTGATATATTTAGGCATAAATTCTTTGAGACGGTTTCCAAGTTTCGACTGTAGTGAAATGTGGCATCTAATTTTGATCGCATAATAAAATCTCACTCCCCTCTGATGATTTGTTTTGTTGGGGATTTATGTTTTTTACTGCAGAAATTGATTGAGGATGAAATGGAAAAGATTAAAGGTTTTCCAAAAGACTACATTATTCCTTTCAGAGAAAGGCTAAAGATAATGGCTGGATTGGTTAATCCTGAGGATCTCAACTTGAGCTCTGCTGAAAGGAAGCTTCTAAATGCTTACAATGAAAAACCAGTCCTTTCACGCCCTCAGCACGAATTTTATAAGGTAGAGCATAAATTTCCCTTTCAATTTCTGTCACTATAAAGCCAACGATGTTAAGCAGAAGAATTACATCAGCCATTATGAACTGCATATTTCATTCTACAACAAATACAACATCTTCCGTACAAACTAGTGCTTTAAGCTCCATTGCTTCTCTCATGCAGGGCCCAAACTACTTTGAGATTGATCTGGACATACATCGCTTCAGCTACATATCAAGGAAAGGACTTGAAGCATTCCGAGAACGATTGAGAAACGGAATACTTGATCTGGGTTTAACCATCCAGGTAATGTATATCATTCTTTCCAGCACCTACCCATTTTAGCTTTAGACTTGCTTTCAAACCCTGCTAATCTAAACTCGGCTGATATTATTGAACTGACAATTCATCTCCATTACGTATATTTTCTCAGGCCCAAAAACCAGAGGAATTGCCGGAGCAAGTGCTGTGCTGTTTGAGATTAAACAAGATTGATTTTATTGATCATGGCCAGATCCCCACACTAATGGCAATTTATGATGATTGAAATGGATTGGTAAGATGCAACACGCATGTAACAGTGGATGAAGATGATGTTCATTACTCGTTCAATTCCTTGCAAGTTCAATTCGACCTCGTGTAAATGAAGGAGAGAAGCAAATTCTTTTGTTTCAAATAAGTGAAATAAAATGATCTTCAGTTATGTTAAAAGCAATTGCAAACGGGAAAATTTCCGAAATAGCCAAAATTTTCCGAAATAAAATGCTCTATATTTGTCTTGTGTTGTGTTATCTATTTAAGCCTCTTTATCTAGCAAATATGACAAGTCCTTTTTCTATGAAAAATATATATAACAATTTTTTTTATAAAAAAAATATTGATATTATATTATTGATAAACATCAAAGATATAATATTTAAGGATTTTTGATACGATAAACAGATTATTGGGACAAAATATTATGATTATATACTAATGTTTATTAAAATTTAAATTCTTACAACGAAAAGAATTAATCATACCTTATATTGCGTAAGTCAATCTAAGAATGAAACACAAACCTTTTAAGAAATACAATAATTGTCAACTTTTATTTAATAAACTTACAATATTTTGCAACGTGGACATAAACCTTTTTTTATTTTAGAAAAAGAAAATATTAATGAATGGGCATGAATGTAAATTAAATCATTCCTCTATTCTATTTATTGTCACAAAATATTTAAAATTTTATAACGTTTTTAATAAATTAAGATCCAATTATTATTCATTGGAATGTAAAAAAAAAAAAAGAAGAGAAAATTTTAACTATGTTGGTAATAACATTTAAAAAAAAAAAGTTTCTTTCATTATTATTAAAGAAAATATTTTCTTAGATTATTAAATAAATTCCGGATTATTTAAAACGTACAAAATTTAAAAATATTCCCACCAAACGTATTCTTTTAGTATTATTCTTATTTATATCTTTTATTTTAAATCAATGTCAGTCCTAGATTAAAAATCCCAATATTATCCCCCGTGGGGGCTTACGAGTATGAAATGGTGGAAGGGACAGATTAGTAAATTTGCAAAACCAACAGTGGAAACAATGGAAAAGCATTCGAGGATTAGGGTTTTTCCAAAAAATTCTATAAATAGAGAATGAAATCGAACGGCGGAACCCTAACAGCGCCTAAGGCCGAGCGCTTACCTCTTCAGTGAGAGGTGGCGTGGTATTCCACGGGAGAGGGTTTTGATTTATTAAGTTAAATCAATCGTGGCGCACGTTAGTGCGATAGGCGCACACTAAAAATCGGGACTCCTCGGCCGCTTTGCTGCTTTAGTTCTTGCTGCCAAAGCGAGGGGATTTGCCCGACATTTTGTTTCCGGAAAATAATAATTCCTTTTTCCTTTTGTTTTTAAATTCATTTTCGGTTTTTTTTTATAAAATTTTTTTTAACTCAAGACGCATTCAATTTCTCGTCGACGAAGTGTAATTCACGATTCTGACGGGTGAAATTACAATTTTTTTTTTTATTTTGAAAATTGCCGATTATTAATTGGTGTAGATTAATTAATTTTTTTTGGAAAATTACAGATTGTTTTGGTGTTAATAACATCCGGATCCCTGAGATTTTACCTTTTTATTTTCTCAAATTAGGACTCGGCAGGTTGGGTGGAAATCGTGGAAACTGAAAGGTGGATAAAAGAGGGGATGCGAGAAGATTTATTTATTTATTTTTAATATACACTTTACAATTAGTATTACATCAATCAACTTAGATTATACTAATATATAACATTGGACTCATTATTAATATTTACATCAAATTATATTATCGATATCATCAAAATTAACATATATAATGTTGAACATACTTTATTCGAACTCATGAAATGAGATAAATATTTACACCGTTCTTACATTTATTAGGGTTTAAACTTTTAATTTAAGCCAAAAAAATGTACAAGAATTGTTATTAAAAAAACCCTCTCACGTTTAAGTCGGGTGTATAAAAGTTGTTACTAGAGCAAACCCTGAAGTGGGTGAGAGAAGATTTACTAATTTGAGTTATTTTTTTAAAATTTGTGGCATTATCATTAATTAAAACCATGATAAAGAAAGAAGTACAGCAATAAATAAAAATAAAAATAAAATTGAGCCTATTATATCCATTTCATCAATCCATGCCATGCTATAAAATAAAGTTGTCAATTATAAAGTCATAAATTGTGATATTGATATCCTTGTTATATTGGATAAATATTACGTTTATAAGAAACCGATAATATGCCAAAGTCACATTCAACTTAGTTAATTACTCAAAATCCGTCAATTAATTACTTATTTCATTTAACAACAAGACCTTTCTTCAAGTAATTGAGTGTTCTTTCTTTATAACCATTAACTAGCTAGCTCTCACAAAACAACTACTTTTTTGTAACAAATCAATGACATTAACGTTCAACAAGTTTTATTGTTGATATAAAATGAATAGAATCTCAATTGGTGGTAGTAACTTGTGGTTGTGATCTTCATATGTTCATATTCAAATTTTAACTTAAAAAATTACCCTTTTTTAATTTTTTTTTATTTAATACCATTTTTTTCTTTAAATTTTTAGATGGGAAAAAATAGTAGTAAAAAATATTAATTACCTTCTAAAAAACGAAATAATAAATAGTTTTAAAAAATTCTAGACAAAATTGTGATATATGCTCGAAAGCGTCCATTGAAGAGCTTGCAATAGGTATTTGAATTTGACTTTCTGATGAATTCCTTTGCGCCTAAATTTAATGAATCATCAAATCAAATTCAATAATTCTAATGTTTGAGCTCTAATACCTCCAAATTCTGTAACAAATTCAAGTAAAATTTGGTTAAGAAATGGTGTAATTTTCCTGCCTTTTTTAATGTCCATTTTGAAAATGCCGAATCCTTCCCCATACACCCCTTTTTGTCGGCTCATCTTTTTCACCTATGTTGCCAACAAATCAAATGATTTTGCATTCTAATATATCAATCTATGGAGGCTAAGCATAACACTCAAAAGGCAAAAAGTGAAGTTCCCTTCACAGCAAAATTACCAAGTTTCTTAACGGCATCACAAATCAACATACAAAAGACAGTAGGATTTAACTTACCCAAAAAAAATTTAGCTTATTTTGTCAAAATCTAGGGCAATTCCATTGGAAAGAACCTATCACAAAATCCCATAAAACCTGTAACATATAATTATGACTGGAACCATCTTCTAAGCTGTTTCCACCCTTGGTTGTCACCATCGGCTTTGTTAGAACTTTGCTGTGAGAACTTGTTTCAGTATTTTTCAATCAGCATGTCAAGTTTATCTACTACATCTCGCCCTGGTTTGTCTTTATTCATTTTTTGCCCTTTCCTTTTCATTGATTTATCTCCCTTGGGTCCTTCGATTTGGTCTTCCAGCTTCCTCTTTTGTGGCCGGAAATTTCCTTGCTCGGAAGAATTTGATCTGGGTGCACCATTGGGCTTCCTACTATCTTGGTGATCCTTTCTCTTCTCTTTTAATGCTTTTGTCTTCCCTTCAATGTTCTCTCTCAAAGAGACTTCTGCTTTTTCACCGGCTGGATTGTGCTTCTGCTGCTTGTTAGGTCTATGTTTTCCAGCAGTTTTTCCATCAGGAACTCCATTAAGCACTCCACCATCCTCATGTCCCGAACCTTTCAATGTTCTATTGTCACCCCTAGGCTTTTGTTTTCTGGAGTTCTCCTTTTCATTTGCATTGACATCAAGTGTGTTTGACTCATCATTTTGCTGCTGCTGAGTCTGTAGCTTAGCTTTTCTTTGCTTCAATGTTTGAACATATCAACAGCAAACTCCACAACTGGACGATGTTCGGGACCAAAAGTTTCTGCAAGTAGCCGGGAGATGATTTTAAAATTAGAATATAAAGAAAATACCAGATTCCAGTCAATACATTCCACCATTGAGCAACAGCACCCTCAGAATGATGATGTTAAACCAGTCACCAGTTTTCCTTGCAAGAGAATTTGGGTGGTTAAAATATAATAATGCAATACATTACCTGGGTTATTATTAAGAACCCTTAGAGCAACAAGAGCATGTTGGTGCTCCATGAACTCGACAAAAGCAACTCCACGTGAGTAATGCTTTGTATCAACCTGTCCATTCTTCAAACTCTTCAAAAAATTTATCTGCATGGAAGATATCTAAGTTAAGAAGAATGATCTTATGGGGTATGAGTTGTAACATATATATACCAGTACAGAGAGAAAATGAGAAAGATAGCAAACCTGTTGAATAACAGGTTTTTGCTTTGTAGCTCGTGAGATAACCGCATCAATACAAAGCTTTTTTAGTTCTTTCTCAGTCATTGACTTGGGTAAATTGTATATAACAAGTCTTGTCCTTGAAACATGGAAATTTGGGGATTGAAGCTTAGTCATCATTTTCTCGTGCAACCTGCAATGTATCTAAAGAGCATTACAAACTGTTGTGCTGGAATGTAAAATTTTATAATAGCAGCACATTTATTAGCGAGAATATTGAGAATGTTTGATTTATTTCTTCTTGACAGCATAAAAAATGCAAGCAAAACTTGTGTCACAATTTTCTTCCACTGGAATTAAAAGTGTTTGGCAGCAAGCAAACACCATCTTACAGAAAAAAAAAAAAATTCTAAAGCAAGAGAACAACAGAGAAAAATATATATTCAAAAAATTAACTGAGATGTTTGTAAATCACGAATTAAATGATCCGGGAAAAAGACTTACATTTGCCGTTTTTCCATATCATCAGCTGAAACACCTTTAGCAGCTGGAGTCCCCTCAAGGATTAAACCTTCCTAATAAAAATTTGGGAAAAGGGGGAAAATAGTGAAAAATGTGTTTTTTGACAAGTCAACCATCACAATACTTATAGTGCACAACAGCAAGGATTGGGATTTCGGGTAACATGTAATGAGAAAGGGCTTCAAGGAAACTAACCTTTGCCAGGTAAAGATTCCGGTGGTCATGAGCCTCACTTTTGGACTTCTGTACTTCCTTATCATGAGCTGATTTCTAATCCAAAGCCTTAAAAACAGTCAGTTGTCTGCCTTTAAGAAAAATTCCTAAACCAGAAGCAACATTTGCTGCTGAAACTGCAGCACCTGCGTCTGTTGTTTTGAACTTGAGGAAACCAGTCCCTTTTGGTCGCCTGCAATAAGCACAAGAAGATCATTTGTTTTCAACTTAAAAGAAAAGAAAACATATAAGGACATCAAACTGGAGCAAAACCCATACTTGGTGACTTGATGAAGAACTGGGACAAAGGATTCCACTTCCCCAAATACAGAAAATCTTTGTTTCACTTCTTCGTTGTTAATATCAAAAGGAAGGTTGCTTATGAAAATTGTTCTTTGTATATCATCTTCTCCCTCTGTCTGTTTAAGAGTCTTTGGTTTGCTTTTGCTGGTGTTTTCAAGTTCAATTATGTCAGATACTTTCTCAGACTCATATGGTGTTTTATTTGAGACATTCACAGTTTTATCAGAATGTTGCTCCTTGTCTTTCTTGAGCCGTGCAGACTCATCATCGACAGAGGGAAGAGAGCCTGTAGCAGATGAAGTGATATTCTGTATAACTTTCCTTGCAACATCTAGTTCCCCATCAATATCAAGTTTAGAAGGTATGTCTTCTTTCTCTGATGAATTTGAAGTCATTGGGAGCAGTATCGGCATCATAATCGTCCTCCAAATCATCATCACTACCAGTGTCGCTATTCGCATCACTTACATCCAGCTGTTCTGCAATGCCCACATGCTCTATTAATTATACAAATATCATTTGCTAACTTAATGACCTAAAAGAATTGCCAATAACATGATCCAAAAGACCAAAACCTCTAGACACCAAGTATAGGCATGCAAAAAAAGGGTAAAAAGAGAAAGGTGCAAATTCAAACAAAAACCATTTGATCACGAGTATCCTTAAAAGAAGAAAATGAAATATGTCAAGGATACTACCAATGAAGAATCTTACAACTGCTGTACAGAAAAATATGTATGATGATGATAAGAAGGACCTTGACCATTTTGTTATTCAAACTCCTCCCTCCCATGACAACGAAACATAAAGTACTTTTCATAGCTTTGTGAAGGACAACCAATCATAAAGTTATTATCACAGCTTTGCTCTCTATCCTAACTTTTCTTCAATCATTAAGAATAATCCACATTGGAATGATGCTCCAAGTTTTCCAAGTCACTGAACCCATATTTTAACACCTAAGCCCTGAGGTCAGGAAAAGTAACCACTCACCATTCAAATATCATCATTATCATCACACGCGTATTGTAAGGTCTTTGCATAAGCTGATCTACTAAACCCTAAACTCTTCAGACTCCTAATCTACTAAACATATTTAAAGGACTAAAAGTCATGAAAACACCTTAATGATAAATATGCTATAAAGAATGCAATCTTCAATTAACACACCGGTAACAATTTATCCCATTGAAATCATAAATTTCATACTTAGAAACTCAGAAGTGACATTGGAACGTCAAAACTTTGACAACATAATAGTTAACAGTGTGTTTAACGGTCTGTCTAATTTTAGTTACATCACTCGTGTATTTATGTAACCCTACAGAATCACATCTTAGTCCAATCCAATGAGTCAGCAATTTACACACTCAAAAGAAAAAAAATTAAAAAGAACACAATTTTTTCAATATTATTCATAGAGAAAATGTGTTTGATATTGCCCATGTTAATTAAGCATGCATAGACAGATGAATAGGGCAAAACATTAGCAGAAGATGGCACCTCCAATCCCAAACCAAAGAATGTTGCCAGTAACCTAGCAACTGTGTCCTGAAAACAAGTGTATTCCTAATATGTTAATCCAATAACTACTGCAAATTCCCTATAACAGTCACAAAGGTCAATAAGCAGCACTATCTCTGATGCAAGCATGGCATTTCAACCATACAGGCAATTGAAGGTCACTGTTCTCTCTTTGAAGAGAATGTTAAACAATAAACATTTGGGTTAAGTGGCAACTCAACATGGTACCAAAGCTAAGTTGACCAGAAAGGTCTTATATTCAAAACCCCCAATAACATAAATGGTAGTATATTTCATCCATAGGCCTCACACATACTACTATTGGACCCTAAGCGATATGCTTAAACTTTGAGTTTTCCAAATCATAGTTCTCTAATTTATGAGAGTGAATTTTCTCTTTATTGTCCACTTGAATGATTTACAAACAGATTCTCACAATAGCAGTTTCTTTTACAGATGTCTAAGAACTCCCTCTCAGAATCGCCAGGCTTGATTCTGCAGACCTATTATCCACAAATCCAATGAAACACCACTGAAACCATCTGAGCTAAAGCTCACTGTTTTGACCAATAATTTTATCATCATTGTTCTGTCTGTTAAAAGACAATTCAAAATTTCCTATCTGATACTCTGCAATTCATCCAAAATTTGGGAGTACTAATTTCTTCAAGTTCAGTTGATAATGACAGGAAGAAAGAGTAACTAAGGATCATTTGTATCCTTGGAAGAAAGGAATTTAGTTAATGGCCATAATTACCACCTTCAGATGCAACAGCAGCAACTCCACTGCTACTGTAAATTTTCTTTGGAACAGCCCAATCAACAGCTATTGGTCTTTTGCCAAACATTTTCCCATTTAACTTTTGGATGGCCTGAAAAAGAAATAGCAATAGATTAAAAACATGCTGTCCTTGCAATAGCCTTAATCTCTCAATAATCTTCGAGTAAAGCATTGATCAGAAGCCATACACTTTCTGCATCCCGTTTACACGTGAATTTGACAAAAGCAAAACCCTTAGATAACCTGCAAATGTCAAAATCAGAGTCAAAGTGAAAGGCTATGATATGTTTTTGATAGAAGAAGAAATTATGAAAAAGTTAGAATACCCGGTATCAGAATTATGTGGAATATGTACATCCCAGACAAACCCTACTGATGAAAACATGTCTTCTATCTCATTCTCTTTAGCCTGCATTGATTTTCAGCAAACACATTCAGAATTCAAGCACCTGTCTTAAGGATATTTGGTGAAAACTAAAATATTGTTGGCACAGAACAACCTTGAAAGGGATATTTCTGACTATAAGTTTCCACTTCAGTGTCTTGGAGCCCTACTTCACAAACAAAATGAAAAAATAATTAGATTACCCATTCACATAAATCATTACATAAACAAATCAACTAAACCTTAGCCAAATGATAAACTAATGCAATTCCATTGGGCAGGCATGCATCACTAGCACAATCTGAGCAAATTTTACAACAGCAGCAATCCTAATTTATGTATCCTTTACCTCCCCACCAAGTTGACGTGCCCAAACTGTTCCCTCCATCTTTTTTTGGTGTAACATTGCAACAGAAGCAGAAGCTGCCTTAACACTTGTATAAAGTACAGCTGAAGCATCTATTTTGCATCCTTCTTGAGCAAGCCCTGGAAAATATTGCAAGGGGACGATTTATCATCCAAAAATGATCAAATATTAAAGTGTATTACATTGTTTTTAGTTTGTTTTAGTAGCCTTCAAACTGGAAACTACCTGCATGATGTCCTTACCAAGAATTACCGCATCAACTAAGTATTTTCTGAAATAGAATTGTTGTACGAATAAGATCAAACTCTAAAACTTGATCAGCTTAGTATGACAGTATTAGAGAACCTGTGTTGCAACTTGCCCACCAATTAAGCAAATACACTAGGATGCTACATACACATACCAAAGGCATGAATGCAGAAGACCAAATACAGGAGATTTCATATAGCCCTACAGCTGGGATTACATCCATAAAATAATTTGTTTTCATGTTTTATGGCAACATAGAAAATAACCAGTTTCAGGTAATTCCTAAACCATCAACACAGTTGTAAATGTTAAGCAGTAAAAGGAAATCAGTAATTCCATGCAAAAGCTGGTAATGATGCCTCTAGAGAAAGTGGAGTCTTAAAATATCAACCGACGTCCAGAAAAGTGTTCATCAAGGCAATGTGGATTTTGACTTGGTTAGAAATTCAACATCAAAATTTGGAAACAAAATCAATTAGCTAACGCATATGTGTCTATTCCAATTGATCTTATGTTCCAATTTTCTGACCTAAGTGAATGATATAAGGATAACCGTTTCGTTTCCATTATGCAAGAAGAGGGTTCAAAAATTGGAATGTCTTTTGCATTGGCATAGATATGCAAAATGCATTTCATGTACATAAGCTATACTATCCATCCCCAGCCAACCCCCTAAGAAAATGAAAAATGCCCCTTACCATGTTGTTCCAGCTCTTCTTTTGGAAGAGGATAAATTACCGAACACACAGTACCAACACTTCTTGCCAGACGGTGAACTTCTTCCGCCATATCAGAATTAATAAGACCACCAAATATCACAGTTCTAGCCACCCTACACAATATCAACAGAAAAGGAAAAAATGAAACAGGAAAAAGGCCATGAGATAGTCTTTGGAATAATTAAATTCCAAATTGACCAATGAGTGCTATAAACTATACCATAAAGCGGAAGTTTAACTCTAATTCAGCAAATAACAGATAGCATAGTCAGAATTGTTTTTGTCAGGTGAGAACAAAAATGCCAACTTGAAAAATGAATAGAAGAACAAAACAATTTACTTAAGTTTCCTAAATTTCACACAGTATTTTTACGCTTGCTAGAAATCCTTTTCTACCATCTTGCCAATGACCCAGAATAGTGTAATTAATTATGCTATTACAGAAAACAATACCTGTTTTCATCCTATATTTCTCCCACTAAAAATTGCCATCACCATTCTATACGAAATTATTACCACTAACTGCAAAGTGACTTTCACTCTGCAGATTCTTCATCCATTAATAAGAAGCATCCCACTTAGAAAGAAATCAAGCCAAGGCATTCTAAACTAGCTTTTGAACCCAAGACTATTCTTCTTTCACCAATGAAGTTATGAGAATATAAAAGCATTAACCATTTTGCCGCTTCAAAATTTTTTAATATCATCAACATGGTGCTTCACTTAAAACATTCAACAGCACAGGATGTAGTGCATTTCATTTGCCATTTTCAATTTCTTAAGTATCAAATCAATGTTTCGGCGATCAATAACCAAGGTATAATACAACACATATTCTCTAAGACTTTAAGTTATAGTAATGTGCTGCAAAAGTCAGATCCATTGTTCCATTTATATCCAGATTGAAAAGAGAACAAAATCATATAGCACGTGTAACAGCAGAAATCTTGTTTCATAGAAAATTTAGACGACAGAAAAACACTCAACTATACAATGCAAAATGAAATAGATCCGAGTGATTATGAAGAAAACAATTGATTAAGCAACTTCAAATGTATAAATAAATGATATTTTCTTTTATTTCTACTTCAAGGCTATTTTACTTTAAACTAAAAGGTGGATGAGAAAATTGAGTACCTCTGCTTCTCTGAACAGTTCTCTTTATCTGCAAGGTCAATGGCAAGTTTTGCAGCTTTTCTAGGCTTGATGGTTTTCCCTGAAATTTTGTTCAAAATATTATATAAAAATAACAATGACTCAAAGACATATGAACAAATGATATACTTTTAAAATATTAAATGACTTAAAACCTGATTCCAGCAAGTTTGAAGAGTGGTTCTCTGCCCTGGAGGTTATACCATCATTGTCATTCTTTGACTTAGTTATATCATCGGACTGAACGGCTAATAGATAGGGAAAAGAGCAGGAAAAAAGTTTTAGCAAAAATTTGAATGCATCCATTGACATGCAAAACAACAAAACACAAGATACTAAAATGTTGATAAACAATGTGAACTAGAGCAACCTTGAGTTGCTTTTGAACAGCGCTGCTCCAGGGGGGCACGATGCATGGCGCGTTTAACTCCAATTTTTCGACCTCCAACAGATGAACCATTTTTCATCTCGATGCATGGTTAGCATCTTCCATGACAGCACTGCAAATGAATGCATTTTTTTATAAGAATCGCAGAAAAATTATAATAAAAAGTGAGATGAGAAAGCCTTCAAATGGATACAAATAAAATATGCGAAAGTGTCTTCAAAGTAGATGATATTAAATATTTTCTGCTACGAACATATCAAGTAACCAGAAAATCAGATGATTAACAACAGCAAACGATATTGATGTTCTTTCAAAAGAGTTGAATCTCCACATGGCCAAATTTATTTTCCCAACAGCACAAATTTCTAACTAGATTTTGATGTTTTATTACAACCAATAAGTATTTGTAGATGACAAAGATGAATGCTACAGCACATATCGCAAATGCACCAACGAGAACCCAACCACATTTTCATGTAATTACCAGATACTAAATAATTGCATAAATATCTAAGTCTGTGCATTTTGCATGAGAGCAGAAGCTCATGAAATTTTAAATCCAAGCAACGATAATTGGAGAAATTCTCATGCATAAGCCATGTATTGAGGATTTAATTTTTACAATATGTTCGTTCCTTTGAACAGCGTTATCATGAGACTAAAGCTTCTAAATTAGAAACAACAAAGTTCACAGAAATTTTGAAACCCTAATATCATGCTTTATAGAAAATGGTGGCGAACAAGTCAACCACAGAAAAAAGTATCAAGGAGAAAATTGGAATTGATATTTTGATCAAAGAAAAAACACATCACCGACTTACAATTGAACATAACCAAAGCCACAGTGTTCATTTGACCCTGTAAACACAAAAGGAAATTTGGAAGATTAATTTTACACATCCAACTGGACTAAAAATCTATGCCACACTTCATAGAAACTAACAATTGGCTGCCCCAAACTAATTAACCTGGTACCCAAGCCTAATGCAAACTTTAAAAGTTTCCAATTATTGGTATAACAACTGAACTATGCCTGAAAATTATAATAATAATGATTACTCAACACTTGATCGATCAGAGAACAAACTAACAAATCAAAAAAGATAGAAAAATCCAGTTTATGTACACTTTTGACTTAATTGAACTTTTAGAAAGCTACCATTAATCACAAGTTCACAACAAATTCATACTCATTTCATCTAAATCTATTCTAAAGATCCCTAAATCAAAGCAACCTAATGAACATAAAATGCAAAGTTTATCTTAGGTGATTAGATAAAAGAAACCAATGAACATAAAATGCAAAGCTTATCTTGAGGTGATTAAATAAAAGAAACCACGCCATTAGAAAAGAACGGCAGATGAGTGCTCTTATATGAGGTATTTCACCTCAAGTATTTAAGGCACTGAAGCTTCTACTAAGCTGACAGAGAATTTCAAGCTATAAAATTACAAGTAACGCTTACCTTTCTTGGTAATCATAAAGCATCTCCTGATTGGCCCCACATCACTGAATGTTTCCTCAAGCTATGCATTCGAAGAAAACAGATAAAACTTTAAAAAAATAAAGAAAAAACATATGACAAAAGAAAAAAAAAATTAAAAACTCTATTAGGCATAACATTCAATGCTTAGTTTGGTTCCTACGAAAATAGAAAAATGAATTTAACTACAACATATATATATATATATATATATATATATATATAACGAAAAGTTTCTTTTTCTCTGAGCCTTTTAGGGAATCAAACAGATTGATAATTGTTAAAAGAAAATACCTGAGAGTTAATGAACGAGTAAGGCAAGTTGTTAACGAACAAAGTAGAAGGGCAATGTTCTGTCTTTTCGCCTCCTTCTCTAGTTTTCCTCTTCTTCCCCATCACTCTGTTTCACAACCAGTAAATTGAAAATTGCTATGCTATTGCTTTGAACCTAAACTCTCTAAAACCTCACCAAATTTATACATAGTTTAAATGGGTCAGGTCATGCCTATGTATGTTAAATTGATTGGACTTGGACTTCATTTGTTTTTGCTTGAACTCTAGGCTCGGGCACTGAAAATGAATGCATTTTTATATAAGAATCTCAGAAAAATTATAATAATAAGTGAGATGAGAATAAGGCTGGGCACGGTTCGGTTTGGTCTGGTTTTTTCCGAAACCGAACCGGTCCGGTTTAGTTTTTTGAAGAAGCAAAACCGAACTGGTTTTTTGAAAGGGAAAAAACGGAACTGGACCAAACTGGTAAACCTGAAATAGACCAAACTGGTTTTTTCCGGTTTGATTTTTTCAGTTTTTTTGGCTAATTTATTTATTTATTTTAAATTGTGGGCTTTTTTTTAAGTCATTTGTCCAAATAATTTAGTAGATCATTTTTGGACCTAAATTTTGAGCCTATTTCATATTAAAAAATTTCATTACACGTTACATAATTGGCAATTTAATTTTATACAAGTTTTAACACAACTTGTCAATTATCAGATTAGAGTTCCATCATCCACACTCCATCAAGTCAACTACCATAGAAACGAGAAAATGCATAATTTCAGCCCACAAAGACTACTTTGTATTTTCTCAACATCCTAGCAGATGAAAAGTATCAACAAAGTAAATTTTAGAGGCTATTCTGAATGGAAAAACGCCGCCATGTCTAATTCCTTTATTCTTTTTATTATTAGGAGAAAGAAAAATAGTAAATGCAAATGGCAACACGTAAAGGGAACATCATATCAATATTCCGTATGAGGAAATTAAAAAACAATCAATGACTAATGGTGAAAGTAACTTAGTAGCTAATCTAAAATCACAGAAGACTCCGTCCAACAAACGTTGGCCAGTGGCTACGCTAGCATAGGAGACTGGGACTTGAAGAATGGTTCTGCAATTTTCTGGAGAAATCGTGTCAAAATTAGAGTAGTTGGAAAGTTCAAATCACGCACCACTATCTCAGGGAATACTAGTTCAAATCAATATCAATGTCTTTTCATTATTCAATGTTAATAAAAAGAAAATTTACATATATTTACCAACGGGAGAGAAGTCGCGGCAGCTCCACGGATGGCGGCACGGCGCGGCAGCTCAGCAGTGAGTGTTTGGTTCAGTTTTGAATTTGAGAGAGACGGGCAACGGCAGTGACAGTGAGTGTTTGGACTTTTGTTCAGTTTGGTTAGATAAAATTTATTATTAAAAAAAAGGTTATTTAAAAATTTAGATTTTTTTAAAAAAAATTTAAAGAAGATTATATAAGGTTAAGTGTATATTAATATTTTAATCATCTAATTATTTAATATCAAGTTAGCTTAAATTTGTCAATATATCTGATTTTTTTAATTTAAATTTTATTTAAAAAAATGAATTGAAATCGAATCGATGAATAATTTTTTAAAATAAAAATTAAATAATTTTTTATTATAAAAATATTGATTTAAACTCACTGTTCAGTTTGTTTTTTTGATTCAAATTGTTACTCTTATGAGAAAGCTTTTAAATGAATACGATTGATTAGGCATGGTGTTTGATTTAATTTTTTTTTAAATCGAATCGAATTGATTTAATTTTTTTTTATAAAATATTTAAAAAAAATTAATTTATGATAAAAATTTGAATTAATTTTTTTATTCAATTTAGTTTAATTTTAAATATTTTTATTTTTATTTTAAATTATAAAATTTTTAATTCATTTGTACCTTGGCACCTTACACTAAAGTGTTCGCCTTTTGCAACCACTTCAAAGAATTTTCTTTGAAGAAAATTTTCTCAGATATTAAACTATTCTTAGGGGCATAATAACATTCTTGAAAAATTGAGCATGAGGACCCAATTAAATTAGTTGGTTGAGGCTTTTAAAGTTTCATATTTTTATTTGAATTTAAATTTTTTCTCTTTCTAAATAATACGTGTAACAATATATATATATATATGTGTAATCCTCATAAAAAAAAATTCTTAAAGATTCATGGAAAGATAATTCATTGCTTAATAATGTAGAAGTTATTATATGGAATGTAGAGGTTTTTATGGTTTGAACAACAATAACAATTATATGCAGGTTTTCCTTTTTAATTTTTGTTATATGGTTTTCACAACCTACGGGTTTTTCTTCATGTCACATTTATTCCACTAAGCTAAATGTTATCATTTGAATAAACCAATTAAGCAATATTATTTAGTTTGATTAATAAGAAACAATTGGAAAGGAAAATAATTAAGGATTGAATCCATCAAATAATGAAAGCAAACTCCATAAATCATCAAACAACAAAAGATCGATTGAGATGAATTATTATGCTTTTAACAAAATAATAATAATAATAATAATAAAAGAGATTTAATGAATTGTTTGCTCACATTTTCCAGATAATATATTACTACTCACAACAAGTAATTTTTGTTGTTTGATCACCTCATGTGCCGGCGAGCAGTGAAGGACGAGACGAGGAGAGTCAACGTGAAGTTATCTGAGCCTGGCCGTAGATTGTTAGCGGCGTGCGGGGTCACGAGACTCACAACCGAGGAGCTTCGACTGTTACCGGCGTCCGAGTAAAGGGCTATTGAGCGGTGAAGGCGTGGAACTCTGAGTGCTGCCGAGAGAAAGAGAATGGCTGGCATGGCAGGACAGGACCGTGGAGAAGAAGAGAGATGAGTGCTGCCGGAATTTGGAGAAGAAGATAGCTGCTGACCTGAGTTCTGCCGGATTTTAGAGAAGAAGACAGAGGTGCTGCCAGGAGAAGAAGATAGCTGCTGACCCGACTGTCTACCGGCGGGTAAACGAATTGCATTCGTAATGGATTAATGTAAAGTATTAATAAATTAATTTTAAATAAGAATTTAAATTGTTTATTAAACGAATTTGACATTTAAATTTATATTCAATTTATTTAGTAAACAAATAATGATTAAAAATATTGAAATAAATATAATTTAATCTATTTACTATTTAATTAGTTTACAATTTGTTCATATGATTATCTACAATTTGATTTATTTATAATTTATTTAAGTTATAATAAATAAATTTTAAAATTACATCAAATATTAATTATATAATATTAAAAAATAACTTAATTTTTAAATTTTTTTTTATTCATATCAGATTTAATACCTTACAAAAGTAAAAATAAAAATATGCATTCAAAAATACAAAATTTAAAGAACAAAAATTTAGTATATTTAAATTCAATAAACAAGATAAAAAAAAATTAAGAATGCCTAAAAATTCAGCATAGAACAAAAAGCTCTTCAGCTCTTTTTGAAAAGCCCTGTCTCCTCTTAAAGAAAGTGATATGCCTTGCAACAATATTGTCAATATTTTTAATCTTCTCTCTTGTTATTAATCTAAAAAAAACTTCAAAAAAATAATAATCAACTCATAGACTTTACATTCATCATGTAAATAAAATTATGCACACATAAAATATCATAAAAAAAAAGATTTTGATAAAGAATTTTAGCATCCATCGAATGACAGTGAAAGGTCAGGCAGTCGTGTCTCCGAGATTGTAGGGGGAAAAAGGACGATGGCACCAATGTAGAGGCAACAGTGAATGAACTAAGGCAAACGACGCAATTAAAAGCACAATAAAAGCTTGATGGAGGACTCAACATAGATCTTAACTTGTTCAGAGGCTTGCATGATAGACCGCCACGCCAAAAAATCTTAAATAAAAAAGGATAGCTTAGAAAACAAATTAAAAGTCACAAACGAATTGCTTTACTAGGAAAACCAATAAAATAGAAAGAAGAAAATGAAAAGCAAAAAAACAAAAGAGAATATGAGAGATAAAAACTAGAAAAGAAAAAAGAGGGGGTTGAGAAATGTCCATCGGAGAAGAGGACTTGATGGTGAAAAGATTCAACGACTAGGTTGGTTAAGTTACGAGGGATTTATTTTAAGAGACAGAGACTAATGTTACGGACTGAGCACTTGTTATTGATCCAAAAGACTAGCCTGTTAGGTAATGCTGCATACTCACACTTATATATTCAAGACTCACCTAATTTCTATTCGATATGGGACGTAATATTCTGTTGAAATTTGTGCTTACGTGTCATTCTATAATGTATAAATATATAGTGATAGTGTTTATACAATTATTATTTCTAATAAAATCATTAATTTTATTTATTATTAAATGGTAAGATGCTTATAACGTTTCAGATATTATATGATCTGAAGGAGTTCAGATCTGGTCTAAAAGAGTTTAGATCAGGGCTAAGAGTTAGCAACGCTAATAATTATAAACACTAAGAGTTAGTAAGTTCATAAGAGTTAGCAAAATCTAAAGAGTTAGAGCTTTATCTGAAATGAGACAATGATCTGAGAATATATTAATAATGACATAGCTGCAAGGAGTTGCTGATGGTGCTAGAAAATGTCCTTATGCAAGTATGTTCTCAAACATAAATTTTTTGATCTAATTTCATCGATGCGGGTCTATCGGTGGAACCCATTAATAGATTAGTGTGTGTCTATATCTGAATGGTCCATATACTTAGTCTTAGCAAACCATGAGCTTAGTAGGAAGCTCGTATAGAGATGCAGGTATTCAGTAAGGACTGGATATTAAACAGACTCATGAAGACATCCAATAGACATCTCATAAAACCGTCAATGGAAGGTCTTCCGAGTTGAGTAGTATTTGTGGTCCTTTGACCTGAGCGCCACGGTGGGCTTGTGAGTGATCCACCATACTTTGGTTCTACACATGTCAGAAACCTTTCATGGTTTGACCGCTGGGTGTCGCTGGGTATGGTCCGATGCACATGGAGTCCAGTGTACGTAGATATGGGATCTGTTAGCTTATATGAGTGGGTTGTATATCCTAATGCTCCGAGATTGTATTTTAGAAAGACTTGTGGCCGCAAGCATATACCTTGGAAAAGATATTCTGAAGGAATAAACAATATCACAAAAGTGTTTGGTGGATATTGTTTGATGAAGTATAAATCTGAAGATAAGTTCATGATTGAGCAAATAAGAGATTTGACGGTGATGATCTATATCTCTGCTCTTCAAAAATATAAATGATGGTAGGATTATACGAATATGCAATAACCTCAACTTGCATGGTCTAACACGCTAATTTGTAATATCCGTAATGTGTGCGTGGAACATTGTTCACGGACGTATGGAGGAGCTCCATATGACAAATTAGGGGTGGACCTAGAGAGTCTCACAATATGAAGTGTACTCATTGAGCACTGGGGTAGCGGGTTGAATTGAATAGTTCGATCCAATAAATTTCAGCAAAGAATAATTAGTTATGGATCCCTCGGATTGTACATTTGTCAAGACTTAATTGTTAAGTACATCGTTGAATTAATTAATAAGGGTTGTTAATTAATAGAATATTGACAAATGACAAAATTTATTCAATGATTTGATTTTACCTTTTTACCATTTAACCATGGTAGTAAAAATTAATAAGGTAAAAAGTAATTATTCAAAATTATTTTGAATAATTAAATTATATATTGTTATTATATTATTAGATAATATTATAATATATATATATCATGGCATTGTATTTTAATACAATAAGGGGCCTAGATGTTGGCAATTTAATTACCTATTATAATTAAAGTAATTATATTTGTTTGGTAAAGATTAATTTAGGTGGCCATTATTTTAGTGCTTGGTTTAATTAATCATAAGTGGGAAACCAACAATAAAATTGGTGGAGCACTTCATTTTGTTTAATCAAAATGTTGAATAAACAAAATGAATTTTGGCAAAACAATTGAAATTGATTCATTCAATTCTTGTGAAGAATTCGGCAATGGCAAAGAAGAGAGCTAAGAGAGAGTTTTGGGTTTTGTTTTTTCAAGTGTTGAAAAAATAAATAAACTTCTCTTCATCTCTTGTTTTAATGGATGGCTAAAATGAATGAAATGAAAATGGAGAAAAAGATAATTATTTTGCAAAGAGTTGTTCAAAATAATTATTATGTAAAAATTATTTCTAAGATTAATATACAAGAGTTGTATGTTAAATATTTTTAATTAATACAAGAGTTGTATAGAAAATATTTACCATCTCCATTTAAGAAACAAAAATTGTATTCAAAAGAGTTTGAATACAAGTGCTAAAAATTCTAAACACTAAGCTACCATTCTAGCTCCTTAATCTCACCAAAAGTTATGGACTAGAATTGTTCAACATATACTTCAAGGTGAACTCTTCACATGAATTATTGAAGGACTTGAAGATTTTGTAAACATACCTTTATTAGGTGTATATGTAACATGCTTCCGCTGCGCATATGGTAATTTTTAAAATTACGTATACACTCAGATTATCACACACTCTATAATACAACACCCAACACATTCTCTCTCACACAATCACGTGACGCCCCCGTCATGGTGTAGCCCAAACTCAAGGACCAACCTGGCTTGTATTGCCCATCCCCCCGAAGATAGAGGACCCACTATCCACGTGGCAATCTCTATTGGGGATCAAGACACAGGATTTTTAGGGCCCATTTAGCCCTTATTGCCCATCCCCTAGCGGCATAGGGGACCCACATCCCTTGTGACAATCTCTATTGGGGCGATTTTTGGAAGCCCATATATGAATGAGAATTTGGGTCTGCTCTGATACCACTTGTCACGGGCCGGACGCTTGCTGTCACGCCCCAGACCCAAAAGATCCGACATACGACATCACTTACATTCATTCACTGCATGTGCACTCATAAATAATATTACACAAAATTTTCAACTTTCATTCAACACAGGAATCCTTAGCAAGTTGCTAGTAAGTTCAACACTAAAATCAACCCATAACCTAACATATAAATATAAACTTCTCTTGACAATATTTAAACATTCATTTCAATTTCTTTCAGAATTATAACAATTGAATTATGACTGAGACAATTAATAAACCAGAGATACGCAGAGTTTTCTCAGAGATTAACACTCTACTACGTCACCAGTAGCAACTTTGTTACCGGAAGCCCAGAATATATTCATTGCAAATTCTTACTTAAAATCAACTAATAACCACACTTTGAAAACTTAAATCAAATTCAGCCCCACACAATGAAATAATACATAAGTATTTATTCAATAGGGACAAACCAAATATCCTATCCCACGTGTCCCCAAATGAAACACACAGCAACCTAGCAACTTAGGGAACCCAAGGAACAACATAAGCCTTGCCAAATCCGCTAAGCATACATGCACCTTATTTACCTGAAATCACCATAAATTATAATGAGTATAAAACTCAGTAAGCATACTAGTTTTTCATATATCAAATACAAATACATATATGTACACAATTGAATATGTATGATATGTTGTGATCAATCAAAATCAAAATCTTATCAAATCACATATCATGTAAGCACTTACACATTCTTTCAAAATATATAATAGAAATACCATTACTCAACTACTACTTAGTAGGACTTACATATCACATATCACATAATGAGCCAAATGTCACTCGTAGGTGACATACCGTATGAGAGGAATAGTACAAGTGGGGTTTTTAAATCACACATATATAATGCTCATGCCCAAAGGTAAAAGCCAAACCCTCACCCTGATCATCGGTGAGTCCTCTCACATGCACCAATACGCCACCACACGAATGTGATGACTTACTCTTCCTTCAGGTACCAATAGGATCCTCCCTACATACGGAACACATAACATATATCAATCCCAAAGGAAAGGCCACACATAAAGGCTTCACAAATCACATAAAATGCCTACTAAGTCAACAGTGAGTTCAAGTACCCTCAAAGCACAAAATATTTCTCATAGACATATTACACTTCAAAAGCTCTCTTTGTTAAATACATTTTACTTTGAAAGCTCACTTTCAAAAAACACATGTTTGTCATGTATGTCCATACTCACATTCATAAATACATATCTTCACATTTCATATCAAAATATACTTTGACATAACATAAACATATTCCTAACTATATTTACAAAATCATACAAAACAATTACTACGTTTATTGTGATTTCAGTAAAAAGTCTAGTATACTTACCTCTTAACACTTTCAGCTACAAGGCTTAAATCTCCTTAACCTATCAATTGATATTAATTCTTTCATAAGCCTCACAATTCACACAAAATACTTTAAGTAGCTTACAAAATTATACACAATGCATTTATCACATCAAATTGATCTAAATACTTGGTTTCTCAAAACTTGTCATTCTGACCACTTACACTTAACAAAATTTTCTAATACATCAAATGATATCCAATTACTCCAAAATCAGAATATACCATTATTGACTCATATATCCTTCTTATATATGAATATTATATCAAAATTCCTACACAATCTATTCCATACACACCATCGAATCCAAACTACTAACCTGACAGGATCAAGATACTTGCTGAACAGTATTCAATCTCCCAATTTTATAAAATCATATACTAACTCAAAAATTATAAAACTATCACATAATTACTCTTGACACATATCTCAGTCCATGATAAATATTTCTCTTTCAAATCACTGCTAAAAGTATTTTAAAACTATTTTATTTCATAACTTTAAAAATCTGTTAATCAAATACTGCATTGAGCTGATACATTCTAGAAAATCATAACACTTCAACCACATTGATCTAAATTCTCAATTCCGAGTATATCATATTAGACATATAAAATTATCATATTTCATAAATTCATAATTTTTAAAGATCATTCAATAGGTTAAAAATTATTTTCCACTGTAATATACTGTTTACACAGGAAATTTCTAGAATTTCAGGGTCATTTTGGTAAATTCACTAAAAATTCAATTTCCAGAATTTTCAATCGATTCAAAGTTTTAGATGATCCTAAACATGTCTAATTTCATATATTCAAAATTTAAAACTAGAATCAAATCACAATAATTTATAAAATTCTTGGATCAAGAGACTATCAAGCAGAAACTCCACAATTCATCATGATTTATCAAGCTATCTTATTGATCATCATCAATTCTCACAATATCATACAAAATACACATCAAATCCTCAATTATACATATTTTTAGAAATAAAAACTTAAATAAATTAACTTAATTAACACCAATAAATTGAGAAATAGTTGTGATATACCTCTTAAGATCCAAAATTCCAATTTCTTTTTTTTTTCTTCTTCTTCTCTTTCTCTCTCTTCTATTTCTCTCTTCTCTCTCTAAAAAGGGGTAGCTTGACCTAAAAATGAGTAAATTAGGGTTCAAAAGTGTATTTTTATACTAAGAGGCTAATTTTTTGGTATTTACGAATTTGCCCCCAAAACTTTCAAAGTATAACAATTTGGTCCCTAAAATAAATCTAAAGTCTTACAAATAAACCCAATACGAATAGTATATCCTTGACCTATAAAAATACTACTAATAATAATATATAATTCAAGGATCACCCACATACAATTAAAAAAAATATATATATATTCTTACCGGTTATAGATACTGGTTACTACACTTGCCATTGACCCAAAAGACTAGGTTGTTAGGTAATGCTACATACTCACTCTTATATACCCAAGACCCATTCAATTTCTATTCAATATGGAACGTGACACTAAGGTGGAGTTTTTGCTTGAGAGTAACTAGTCATATATTTAGTTTGAGTGTTAGACGTTGGTTTGAGTTAATTTGGATTTTTTTTTAAAAAAAAAAGAGAAAAAGAATGGGTGGTGGAGACGAGCAATTAAAATTTTGAGACAAAATCATTTAGGTGAATGATGATTTTTTTTTAAAGTATTGATATTATTTTAAAATATAAAATATTAAAATATAAAAGTATACATTAATTTAAATAGTAATGTGTCTTAAACAAATTAGCAAATCATAAAACTCAAACACATATTCGACACAATTGATAAATAGATAACGCAAATTCGATCAGTTTATTAATCGTGTCAATTTATCTCTACCTATTCGCTTAAAGCATATCGAATTTGTGTTAAATAATCGTATTATGACCCATTTTACCACCTCTAATTGTGGCTGCCAAAAGATTTGGTTTGGTATTACAAGTGTTTATATATCACCGATACAGTGGGTACAATAACACAATAAGTTTGTGAAACTCTCATTCATAAATTGCCATATGTGCTTACTATTTTTTTTTAAAAAAAATAATTTTTAGTTCGATTCTCAATTCTGAAAATCAAAATTAAAAATCGAACCAAATTTTTAATTTTTAAAATTATTGAACCAAAAATTACATTGGTCATTACAAAATCAAATCAAACTGAATTTGTAGTAATCAGTATCTACAATCGGTAAAAATAAGTATTTATATATATATATATAAATATACATATTTTATTTGTATGTGGGTAATACTTGATTTATGTATTGTTATTAATAGTTTTTGTATAGGTTAAAGACATACTATTAGTATTGGGTTTATTTGTAAGACTTTAGATTTATTTTAGGGACGAAATTGTAATACTTTAAAAGTTTTAGGGGCAAATTTGTAAATATTAAAAATTAGCCTCTTAGTATAAAAATACACTTTTAAAACCCTAATTCACTCATTTTAGTCGAGCTACTTCTTTTAGAGTGAGAAAAGAGAGAAAGAAAGGGGAGAGAAAGAGAAGAAGAAGAAGGAAAAAAAGAAGAAAGATGCAATTTAAGTTTTAAGAGGTATATTATAACTTTTTCTTAATTTCTTGGTGTTAAATTAGTTAATTCTTTTAAGTTTTGATTTCTGAAAATATGTACAATTGAGGATTTGATGTGTATTTCGTAAGATATTGTGAGAATTGATGATGATCTATGTAGATAGCTTGATAAATTATGATGAATTGTAGAATTTCTACTTGATAGTCTCTTGATCCATGAATTTTATAAATTGTTGTGATTCGATTCTGGTTTTGAATTTTAAATATATGAAATTAGACATGTTTAGAATCATTTGAGACTTTGAATCGATTAAAAATTTTAGAAATTAAATTTACCAAAATGACCCTGAAATTCTATAAAATTTCCTGTGTTAACAGAATAATACAGTGACAAATAATTTTTTATTTGCTTAATAATTTTCAAAAATTACGAATTTATGGAATATGATAAGTTTATATGTCTAATATGATATACTCAGAATTGAGAATTTAGATCAATATGGTTAAATTGTTATAATTTTCTAAAGAGTGTCAGCTCATTGCAGTACTCAATTAATAAATTTTTAAAGTTATAGAATAAAATAATTTTAAAATACTTTTGGTAATGATTTTAAAGTAAAATATTTATCATGAATTAAAATATGTGTTAAGAGTAATTTTATAGTAGTTTTATAATTTTTGAGTTAGTATATGATTTTATAAAATTGAGAGATTTAATACTGTTCAGTAAATATCTTGATCCTATCAGGTTAGTAGTTTGGATTCGACGGTGTTTATGGAATGGATTGTGTAGGAATTATGATATAATATTCATATATAAGAAGGATATATAAGTCAAGAATGATATATTTTGATTTTGGAATAATTGGACATCATTTGATGTATAAGAAGTGCTTGTTAAGTGTAAGTGGTCAGAATGACAGATTTTGAGAAACCAAGTAATTAGACCAATTCCATGTGATAAGTGCAATATGTATAATTTTGTAAAATATTTAAAGTATTTTGTAAAAATTTTGAGGCTTATGAAATGATTAATCTCCATTGATAGGTTAATGAGAATTAAGCCTTGTAGCTGAAAGTGTTAAGAGGTAAGTATACTAGACTTTTACTGAAATCACAATAAGCATAGTAATTGTTTATGTATGATTTTGTAAATATGCTTAGAAATATGTTTATATTATGCTAAAATATATTTGATATGAAATGTGAAAGAAATATGTTTATGAATGTGAGCATTGACATTGAGTATGGACATACATGTGTTTAAGAAAATGAGCTTTCAAAATGAAATGTGTTTAACAAAGAAAGCTTTTGAAGTGAAAAATGTCCATGAGATATGTTTTGTGTTTTAAGGATGCTTAAACTCACTATTTACTTAATAGACATTTTATGTGATTTGTAGAGCCTTTATGTGTAGCATTTCTTTTGGGATTGGTATATGTTATGTGTTCTGTATGTAGGGAGGATCCTATTGGTACCTAAAAGAAGAGTGAGTCATCATATTTATGTGGTGGCGTATTGGTGCATGTGAGAGGACTCACCGATGATCAGGGTGAGGGTTTGGCTTTTACCTTCGGGCATGAACATTATATATATATAATTTAAAAACCTCACTTGTACTATTCTTCTCATACGGTATGTCACATACAAGTGACATTTGTCTCATTATGTGATATGTAATATGTAAATCCTACTAAGTAGTAGTTGAGTGATGGTATTCCTATTATATATTTTAAAATATATGTACCATCACTCAATGTAATTAGATTCTATGTAAATAAAATGATTTTGTTTGTTTTATTCATTTACAACAAATAATTGAATTTACATAGAATCTAATTAGGATATAACAAGATTTCAATGAATTCAATTTTTATTTGTAATTAAATTTTGAATCATAAATTCAAAAATTGAAATGCAATTCGTTTTTTAAAATGAATTAAAGGAATTTGATTTGTTTTATTCGCAATTAATATAAATACACGATTTTGTTTACAACACAATTCCATTCATTTTCTTTTGAAGTAAAATTTAACTTAAAATCAAAAGTAAAATGTTATTTTATTTTTAAAATATTAATTATTTTTTATATTTCATATTTTAGCTTTTATAAAATTAGATAAATTATGTTTTTTATAACGCAAACTTACATGAGTTTTAAACGAAGTCATTTTTTTGATAATATACCCATTAATGAATTATAAATGAATTATCAAATCAAAATGTTTAAATTTTAAATTGATTCACTTAATTATTAATAAATTTAAATTTGATTTATTAATTATTCAATTAATTTTTTCTCAATCTTAATCTATTTTTATTAAATTTGAATTGAAATAGTGTCGAATAAATGAATAATCCTACCCCTAGATTAGGAATTTGTTTGATATATTTGAAAAGTCACGAAAACGCAAGAATCTAAATGTTATGATCCCAAACTCTTAAATGAAATTTTCAATTAAATGGCACAAAATAATAAGGTTACGAGGCATGGCCAAAGGTTTTTAGGGATTGACAGAAGCATATTTGTCATATATTTTTTATATTTATATTTTAATATTTTATTGTTTATAAAAATAAATAACTATTTATGTACATTATTAGTTATTTATAGGGATTTGATTGAAATTTAAAGTGAGGATATAAAATAAGTAAAAATCAAAGACTAAAATTGTAGTAATCAGTATCCATAATCGGTAAGAATAAGTATTTATATACATATTTTATTTGTATGTGTCCGATACTTGATTTATGTATTGTTATTAGTAGTGTTTTTATAGGTTATATACATATTACATTCATTCACTGCATGTGCACTCATAAATAATATTACACAAAATTTTCAACTTTTATTTCAATTTCTTTCAGAATTATAGCAATTGAATTATGACTGGGACAATTATTAAACCGGAGATACGCAGAGTTTTCTCAGAGATTAACACTCTACTACGTCACCAGTAGCAACTTTGTTACCGGGAGCCCAGAATATATCCATTGCAAATTCTTACTTAAAATCATCCAATAACCACACTTTATAAAACTTAAACCAAATCCAATCCACACACAATGAAATAATACATAAGTATTTATTCAATAGGGACAAACCAAATATCCTATCCCACGTGTCCCCAAATGAAACACACAACAACCTAGCAACTTAGGGAACCCAAGGAACAGCAGAAGCCTTGCCAAATCCGCTAAGCACACATGTACCTTATTTACCTGAAATCACCATAAACTATAATGAGTATAAAACTCAGTAAGCATACTAATTTTTCATATATCAAATACAAATACATATATGTACACAATGCATATGTATGATATGCTGTGATCAATCAAAATCATAATCTTATCAAATCACATATCATGTAAGCGCTTACACATTCTTTCAAAACACATAATAGGAATACCATCACTCAACTACTACTTAGTAGGACTTACATATCACATATCACATAATGAGCCAAATGTCACTCGTAGGTGACATACCGTATGAGAGGAATAGTACAAGTGAGGTCTTTAAATCACACATATATAACGCTTATGCCCGAAGGTAAAAGCCAAACCCTCACCCTGATCATCGGTGAGTCCTCTCACGTGTACCAATACGCCACCACACGAATGTGATGACTCACACTTCCTTTAGGTACCAATAGGATCCTCCCTACATACGGAACACATAACATATACCAATCCCGAAGGAAAGGCCACACATAAAGGCTCCACAAATCACATAAAATGCCTACTAAGTTAACAGTGAGTTCAAGTACCCTCAAATCACAAAATATTTCTCATGGACATATTACACTTCAAAAGCTTTCTTTGTTAAACGCATCTTATTTTGGAAAGCTCACTTTCAAAAAACACATGTATGTCCATGCTCAATGTCAATGCTCACATTCATAAACATATATTCACATTTCATATCAAAATATACTTTGACATATCATAAACATATTCTTAACCCCATTTACAAAATCATACAAAACAATTATTATGTTTATTGTGATTCCAGTAGTAAGTCTAGTATACTTACCTCTTAACACTTTCAGCTACAAGGCTTAAATCTCCTTAACCTATCAATGGAGATTAATCCTTTCATAAGCCTCACAATTCACACAAAATACTTTAAATAGCTTACAAAATTATACACAATGCATTTATCACATCAAATTGGTCTAAATATTTGGTTTCTCAAAACCTGTCATTCTGACCACTTACACTTAACAAAAATTTCTAATACATCAAATGATGTCCAATTACTCCGAAATTAGAATATATCATTCTTGACTCATATATACTTCTTATATATGAATATTATATCAAAATTCCTACACAATCCATTCCATACACACCATCGAATCCAAACTACAAACCTGACAGGATCAAGATACTTACTGAACAGTATTCAATCTCCCAATTTTATAAAATCATATACTAACTCAAAAATTATAAAACTACCACATAATTACTCTTGACACATATTTCAGTCCATGATAAATATTTGGCTTCCAAATAACTGCCAAAAGTATTTTAAAACTATTTTATTTCATAACTTTAAAAATCTGTTAATCAAATACTACAATGAGCTGATACACTTTAGAAATTCATAACACTTCAACCACATTGATCCAAATTCTCAATTCCGAGTATATCATATTAGACATATAAAATTATCATATTCCACAAATTCATAATTTTTAAAGATCATTCAGCAGGTCAAAAATTATTTTCCACTGTATCATACTGTTTACACAGGAAATTTCCAGAATTCCAGGGTCATTTTGGTAAATTCACTACAAATTCAATTTCCGAGATTTTTAGTCGATTCAAAGTCTCAGATGATCCTAAACATGTCTAATTTCATATACTCAAAATTCAAAACCAGAATCGAATCACAACAATTTATAAAATTCCTAGATCAAGAGGTTATCCAGCAGAAATTTCATAATTCATCATGATTTATCAAACTATCTTATAGATCATCATCAATTCTCACAACATCAAACGAAATACACATCAAATCCTTAATTATACATATTTCCAGAAATCAAAACTTAAAGAAATTAACTTAATTAACACCAATAAATTGATAATTAGTTGTGATATACCTCTAAAGATCCAAAATTCCAATTTCTTCTTCTTTTTCTTCTTCTTCTTCTCTTTCTCTCTCCTTTATTTCTCTCTTCTCTCTCTAAAAATGGGTAGCTCGACAAAAATGAGAGAATTAGGATTTTTAAAAGTGTATTTTTATACTAAGTGGTTAATTTTTGGTATTTACGAATTCACCCCCAAAACTTTCAAAGTATAACAATTTGGTCCCTAAAATAATTCCAAAGTCTTGCAAATAAACCCAATACTAATAGTATATCCTTAACCTATAAAAACACTACTAATAACAATATATAAATCAAGGATCACCCACATACAAATAAAATACGTATATTTATATATATAAATATACATATTCTTACCGGTTATGGATACTGGTTACTACAATTCTCCCCTCCTTATAAGAATTTCGTCCTCGAAATTCATAACTTAAGCACATAGATGAGGATACTTAGATCTCATTTCTTCTTCTCATTCTCAATTTTCCTTTTCAACTGTATAGTTTATTCATAAAACATTTACAAAGCAATCTTCCTTGTATATAGGATTTGCTCATTGTGGTCCAAAATCCTAATAAATACTCATTCATATGTTAGATTATCTCTAAGTTGGCTCATAGCTGAGTATACAAGAGGAGTACGAAACATATATCCATAAAATAAACATATGACACACATTATGGACTTATAAAATTATACACACATATTTTTATTCTTTTTTCCCATTCGTTCAATATTTAATGGGTATCTATACACTTCACCTTTCATTCATTAAAGAATAACATAGATGTAGAATACCCATACTAATCTCTTACATAAAATTCTTAACTCCTTTAAAAATTTTAATCCCTTCAACATATACTCATACGTCATAATATCATTCACTACCTTGATATCATTTAAAAAAAATGTAGTATTTCTACGCAACTAAGTTGTCATTCAAATCAGAATATTGAAAGCATTATCTTAAACGATCAAAAATCAACTTCAATAAAAAGACCTTTAGTTCAACTGATTCTTAAACTATAGATCTTAACATTATATCTCTTACTTTAACTCTTAAAAAAAAACAGTCCACCTTATTGGACATCATTTTCTCATTGAGATTGACATGTCTGCTTTTTCTAATATGCTCGATTTCAAATAGAAAAGATTCTACTAGCACAATTATTGCGATGGCAAATATGATTCTTTTAACTATTCCTTTAACGTCATCCACGTAAAAGGAAAGGACAAAACGATTATTGATTTTCTTTCATAAAACTCTATAAATAGCCTAAACCTCATAATCACTTTTCTAGCAATAAATAAAACCAACCTTCTTACCATCTTCATAATGAATCCCATTATCATAACTCCTCCTGTTCCTTTTTCTCCACCACAATTTCCAGACCTAATCAAAACCAGAACACTCCATTCCCGTGCCAAAGAATTCATCAGACACTACGCCATCTTAGCAGTCCAAGAACACGGCCTCACAGTTCTTGGTGGCCCTTTGTTCAACTTAGAATACCCTTTCTTTCACCTGCACTCTTTTTTCCCATTTTCCCAATAGTCCAAACCTGTCCTCTACTTGTTATGGTACCTGTTGGATCTGTATACAATCGCCATGGAATTCCCATTACTTAGAACCCTCCAAAAATTAGAAAAATGTGATGAAGATCATCCAGCCCTGATTTTTCTCCAATGGTTTTACCCAAAGACATGGTGGATAACTAAATTTCAATACATGATTGCAAATAACACAAATGCTGCAGTCCCCAGACAACATCTTTGGCCAGTCTTACTTCTCCAACGGAAGGGTATGATTATTTCAGATCACGAGATTCATTATTACCCCACTGTTAAGGATTACTTCACATTTACCCTTTCACTAAAGGGATCAATTAAGCTCTGGCCTGAAGAAATAATTCAGCAAAAGAGAGAACTTGAAAGAATTCTTGCTCAGGAAAATCAAATAATTCCTCCGTCTGTTTGGATCTCCCCAGAAGATGCTGCACCTTGGGAACAAGTTGAAGCTGACTTTACAGAAGACCTGAATTTTGCCAATATACTCAAATTCCAACAAAGACAAAAATATCATCTTTCACATCTCAGAAATACAGATTACTCTACTCATCATCACCATATCCCAAACATGACTTATTATGCCAGATACAGACAAGCAATGGATAACCTTCACCAATGGCTTCAGCTAACTGTCCCGACAGAACCTACCCAATCTCAGCCAGTTGTCCCGATAGAACCTGACCAACACCAACCCAATCTTGACTTATCCCTCTTTCAAGACTCCCAACCTTATCTAACCGACACTCAAATCCAAGGGGAATCCAGCACATCCCTCATCCAGACCAGCTCACCTGCAGAAGATCAAGATATGGTAGACCCACCTTCCACTCAGCCAGAGCCCTCATTCAATGTATGGGAACAACAACTCCATAAGTTTCTCTCTCACGGATACGACACAGATGAAAGCGACCAGGGAGACTCATTTTAACCTACATTGCTGTTTCTGTTTTTCACAGAAACTAGATCCGTGTTGTTCTATCACATCAAAGAGAGACTGACTACTGCTTTATCTTTATGTCAAGTGTGCTTTATTTTTCTTTATGTCTGCTTTTAATCTATCGGCCAAAAATCAATGTTAAGACCACAAAAATTCTTATAATTAATAAAGTTAATTTGGCCTCATGTCCAAAGTCTAGTTGGTAGCTTTTAAAAGTCTTCAAGTCATATATGCATTGTCGGCCATTAGTGCCAAAACGGCAAAGTCCCTAAATCCATAAAATAGGCATTTATTGACTTTTCTTAATCATCTTACCTAACTCATCACGCTTCCGACACAATTTTATTACACTTACATATCAACAAATATTTATTCAAAATTTTGCGGCCTATTGTCCCTTATAGAATAATAAAGTAAAACTCATTCTTTTCTTTTTACCTCACAAGAATTGAGAAAAACGTATATACTTGAACATACTTATACATATGCTCCACAGCTATTATCAATTTGTTTCTTTATAAATACATTATTTTTGCATCCTTATACAAACTCAAAATATTCAAAGATTAGGGTGAGCGTAACAATGGAGGAAACCTCAGCTCGTCGATTTACAAAAATTTGTATCTTTTGTGGATCCAACCCTGGAAATACTGAAGAGTTTACAAAAGTTGCAAAAAATCTTGGTAAGGTATTAGCTGAGCGAAATATACATTTAGTATATGGAGGAGGTAACCGAGGGTTAATGGGGTCTGTGGCAAAAGATGCACATAATAAAGGTAGTCGAGTTTTGGGTATCATTCCAAAACCTCTAGCTATTGAAAATATTGTAGGAAAAACAGTTGGGGATGAGTTACAAGTCTCATCTATGCACGAGTGAATGGCTCAAATGCTTAGGCATGCAGATGCTTTCATAGCTCTACCAGGAGGTTTCGGGACCTTGGAGGAAATTTTTCAAATTGTCTCATGGGCACAATTACAAATCCACCAAAAATCCATTGGTTTGTTAAATGTTAATGGCTTTTACGACGGGTTGATATCTTTTCTTGACTATGCAGCAGGAACACAATTCATCCCACTTCTAGCACGACGGATTCTTATTTCAGCTCCAACTATTGATCAACTAATTGATCAATTACAGTCTTTTATTCCTCTGTCTAATCCAACAATGCATCAGTTAGATTGGTCTACTCATGACAGTCAGAAGAAGCGCAAAATAGACTTAAATCTCACTCCGTAGCCTCTATTATATTTTTGTTGCTGCTATTGTTGTTGTGTTGTTGTTTTCCTTTTCAATAAAAGTTGTTTCAATTGATGTCTTCAATACTCTACTTCTCTATATTTTGTCATTGAGAAAATTATCTCAATTTGCTCTATCACATACAAATTATCATTATAAGATATTCAACATCACTCTTACTAAGCATATTAGTCATAACTTAAAAGAAAATCTAAATGGTAACATTAAGATCCACAAGGTACCATTATCCACAACAACAACAATCTTAGCAGCTCTTGGATACTGTGTCATCTTCACAAAATCATACAAAATTTAAGGAATATGTCAAACTTTTACACAACAAAGCTACAAATACAATCCTAAGGATTTGGCATCTGCTCGGTTCCCTTGACTCGACACTTAAAAGTCTACAGAATCATATTTTAGCTCTGATACCAATAAAAGCTGTCACGCCCCAGACCCAAAAGATCCGACACACAATATCACTTACATTCATTCACTGCATGTGCACTCATAAATAATATTACACAAAATTTTCAACTTTCATTTCAATTTCTTTCAGAATTATAGCAATTGAATTATGACTGGGACAATTATTAAACCGGAGATACGCAGAGTTTTCTCAGAGATTAACACTCTACTACGTCACCAGTAGCAACTTTGTTACCGGGAGCCCAGAATATATCCATTGCAAATTCTTACTTAAAATCATCCAATAACCACACTTTATAAAACTTAAACCAAATCCAATCCACACACAATGAAATAATACATAAGTATTTATTCAATAGGGACAAACCAAATATCCTATCCCACGTGTCCCCAAATGAAACACACAACAACCTAGCAACTTAGGGAACCCAAGGAACAGCAGAAGCCTTGCCAAATCCGCTAAGCACACATGTACCTTATTTACCTGAAATCACCATAAACTATAATGAGTATAAAACTCAGTAAGCATACTAATTTTTCATATATCAAATACAAATACATATATGTACACAATGCATATGTATGATATGCTGTGATCAATCAAAATCATAATCTTATCAAATCACATATCATGTAAGCGCTTACACATTCTTTCAAAACACATAATAGGAATACCATCACTCAACTACTACTTAGTAGGACTTACATATCACATATCACATAATGAGCCAAATGTCACTCGTAGGTGACATACCGTATGAGAGGAATAGTACAAGTGAGGTCTTTAAATCACACATATATAACGCTTATGCCCGAAGGTAAAAGCCAAACCCTCACCCTGATCATCGGTGAGTCCTCTCACGTGTACCAATACGCCACCACACGAATGTGATGACTCACACTTCCTTTAGGTACCAATAGGATCCTCCCTACATACGGAACACATAACATATACCAATCCCGAAGGAAAGGCCACACATAAAGGCTCCACAAATCACATAAAATGCCTACTAAGTTAACAGTGAGTTCAAGTACCCTCAAATCACAAAATATTTCTCATGGACATATTACACTTCAAAAGCTTTCTTTGTTAAACGCATCTTATTTTGGAAAGCTCACTTTCAAAAAACACATGTATGTCCATGCTCAATGTCAATGCTCACATTCATAAACATATATTCACATTTCATATCAAAATATACTTTGACATATCATAAACATATTCTTAACCCCATTTACAAAATCATACAAAACAATTATTATGTTTATTGTGATTCCAGTAGTAAGTCTAGTATACTTACCTCTTAACACTTTCAGCTACAAGGCTTAAATCTCCTTAACCTATCAATGGAGATTAATCCTTTCATAAGCCTCACAATTCACACAAAATACTTTAAATAGCTTACAAAATTATACACAATGCATTTATCACATCAAATTGGTCTAAATATTTGGTTTCTCAAAACCTGTCATTCTGACCACTTACACTTAACAAAAATTTCTAATACATCAAATGATGTCCAATTACTCCGAAATTAGAATATATCATTCTTGACTCATATATACTTCTTATATATGAATATTATATCAAAATTCCTACACAATCCATTCCATACACACCATCGAATCCAAACTACAAACCTGACAGGATCAAGATACTTACTGAACAGTATTCAATCTCCCAATTTTATAAAATCATATACTAACTCAAAAATTATAAAACTACCACATAATTACTCTTGACACATATTTCAGTCCATGATAAATATTTGGCTTCCAAATAACTGCCAAAAGTATTTTAAAACTATTTTATTTCATAACTTTAAAAATCTGTTAATCAAATACTACAATGAGCTGATACACTTTAGAAATTCATAACACTTCAACCACATTGATCCAAATTCTCAATTCCGAGTATATCATATTAGACATATAAAATTATCATATTCCACAAATTCATAATTTTTAAAGATCATTCAGCAGGTCAAAAATTATTTTCCACTGTATCATACTGTTTACACAGGAAATTTCCAGAATTCCAGGGTCATTTTGGTAAATTCACTACAAATTCAATTTCCGAGATTTTCAGTCGATTCAAAGTCTCAGATGATCCTAAACATGTCTAATTTAATATACTCAAAATTCAAAACCAGAATCGAATCACAACAATTTATAAAATTCCTAGATCAAGAGGTTATCCAGCAGAAATTTCATAATTCATCATGATTTATCAAACTATCTTATAGATCATCATCAATTCTCACAACATCAAACGAAATACACATCAAATCCTTAATTATACATATTTCCAGAAATCAAAACTTAAAGAAATTAACTTAATTAACACCAATAAATTGATAATTAGTTGTGATATACCTCTAAAGATCCAAAATTCCAATTTCTTCTTCTTTTTCTTCTTCTTCTTCTCTTTCTCTCTCCTTTATTTCTCTCTTCTCTCTCTAAAAATGGGTAGCTCGACAAAAATGAGAGAATTAGGGTTTTTAAAAGTGTATTTTTATACTAAGTGGTTAATTTTTGGTATTTACGAATTCACCCCCAAAACTTTCAAAGTATAACAATTTGGTCCCTAAAATAATTCCAAAGTCTTGCAAATAAACCCAATACTAATAGTATATCCTTAACCTATAAAAACACTACTAATAACAATATATAAATCAAGGATCACCCACATACAAATAAAATACGTATATTTATATATATAAATATACATATTCTTACCGGTTATGGATACTGGTTACTACAATCTTTATGGAGAAAGGTGTGAAATTTACACAGATCACAAAAGTCTTAAATACTTCTTTACTCAAAAGGAGTTAAATATGAGGTAACGTCGATGGTTGGAACTAGTCAAAGATTATGACTGTGTGATTAACTACCATCCGGGAAAAGTTAATGTTGTAGCAGATGCTTTGAGTAGAAAATCTTCAGGACATATGGCAGCACTTTTGACTACTCAAAAGCAAATTTTGTTGGATTTAGAAAATCTTGGCATTGAAGTGGTAAGATCTAATAATAGGGCTTATGTTGCAAGTATGTCCATTCAGCCTACCCTAATTAAGAGAATTAAGGAAGCACAAGGTAATGATGTGCATCTGAAGAAAATTATGGAAGAAATTTCATTGGGTAAAAGGCCTAACTTTGCTATTTTTGATGATGGAGCTCTACATTTTGAAGGTAGACTTTGTGTGCCTAATAATGATGAGTTGAAAAATGAGATCTTGGTTGAAGCTCATAGTTCACCATATACTGTCCATCCGGGAGGTACCAAGATGTATCGAGACCTACGAGCTATTTATTGGTGGGTTAATATGAAAAGAGAGATTGCAAAATTTATAGAGCAATGTTTGACATGTCAGCAAGTTAAGGCAGAACATCAGAGACCATCTGGGTTATTGAAACCTTTATTGGTACCGGAATGGAAATGGGAGCACATAGCCATGGATTTTGTAGTTGGGTTGCCAAGTACACAAAAGGGCTACAATGCCATATGGGTGATTATTGATAGGCTAACAAAATCAGCACATTTTATTCCAATATGCACCACTTATTCCATGGATAGGTATGCCCAATTATATGTTGATGAAATTGTGAGGCTTCATGGAGTACCTGTGTCAATTGTATCTGATAGAGATCCCCGATTTACTTCAATATTTTGGAAGAGCCTACATAATGCCATGGGCACGAAATTGAACTTCAGTATTGCATTCCACCCACAGACTGATGGTCAATCTGAAAGGACCATTCAAATTCTAGAAGATATGTTGAGAGCATGTGTGTTAGACCTTAAAGGTAGTTGGGACAAACACCTTTCATTAGTGGAGTTTGCATACAACAATAGTTATTAATCAACTATTGGTATGGCCCCATATGAAGCTTTGTATGGAAGAAAATGTAGATCTTCTGTGCATTGGGATGAAGTTGGAGAAAGAAAAATTTTAGGGCCAGAGATTGTCCAGCAAACTTGTGAGGTTATAGAGAAGATAAGAAAAAGAATGAAAGTGGCTCAGAGTAGACAGAAAAGCTATGCAGACAATAGAAGAAAAGATCTAGAATTTAAGGTGGGTGAAAAAGTATTTCTTAAGGTTGCTCCAATGAAAGGAGTCATGAGATTTGGTAAGAAAGGAAAGTTGAGTCCAAGATTCATTGGTCCATTTGAAATCCTTGAAAGGATAGGTGATGTGGCTTATAGACTTGCCCTTCCTCCATCATTATCAGGAGTTCATAATGTGTTCCATGTGTCCATGTTGCGAAAATATGTTTCAAACTCCTCACATGTGTTAAGCTATGAGCCACTTCAACTTAGGGATGATCTCACTTATGAAGAAGTGCCCATTAGGATTTTGGACAATAAGGAGCAAATTCTTCGTACTAAGAAGATTGATTTGGTAAAGGTTTTATGGAGAAACCATGCAGTTGAAGAGGTAACCTGGGAACGAGAAGAGGAAATGAGATCTAAGTATCCTCATCTATTTGCTTAAGTTATGAATTTCGAGGACGAAATTCTTATAAGGAGGGGAGAATTGTAGTAACCAGTATCCACGACTGGTAAGAATAAGTATTTATATATATATAAATATATGTATTTTATACAGTGTAAACAGTATGATATAGTGACAAATAATTTCTGATCTGCTTAATGATCTTCACAAATTATGAATTTATGTAATATGATAATTTTATATGTCTAATACGACATTTTCAAAATTGAGAATTTAGATCAATGTGGTTAAATTGTTATGATTTTCTAAAGAGTGTCAGCTCATTGCAGTATTTGATTAACAGATTTTTAAAGCTATAGAATAAAATAGTTTTAAAATACTTTTGGCAGTGATTTTGAAGTAAAATATTTATCATGAATTGAGATATGTGTCAAGAGTATTTTAGTGGTAGTTTTATAATTTTTGAATTAGTATATGATTTTATAAAATTGGGATATTGAATACGTTTCAGTAAATATCTTGATCATGTCAGGATAATAATTTAGATTTGATGGTGTTTATGGAATAGATTGTGTAAGAATTATGATATAATATTCATATATAAGAAGGATATATGAGTTAAGAATGATATATTCTGATTTTGGAGTAATTGAACATCATTTGATATATAAGAAAATTTTGTTAAGTGTAAGTGGTCAGAATGATAGGTTTTGAAAAACTAAGTAGTTAGACCAATTTGATGTGATAAGTGCAATAAATATAATTTTGTAAGTTATTTAAATTATTTTGTGTGAATTGTGAGGCTTATGAAAGGATTAATCTCCATTAATAGGTTAAGGAGAATTAATCCTTGTACCCGAAAGTGCTAAGAGGTAAGTATACTAGATTTTTTTACTGAAATCACAATAAACATAGTAATTATTTTGTATGATTTTGTAAATGTGGTTAGGAATATGTTTATGTGAAGATATGTATTTAATTTTGTATAATTTTGTTATAATATGGTTAGGAATAAGTATAATTTTGTAAGTTATTTAAATTATTTTGTGTGAATTGTGAGGCTTATAAAAGGATTAATCTCCATTAATAGGTTAAGGAGAATTAATCCTTGTACCCGAAAGTGCTAAGAGGTAAGTATACTAGATTTTTTACTGAAATCACAATAAACATAGTAATTATTTTGTATGATTTTGTAAATGTGGTTAGGAATATGTTTATGTGAAGATATGTATTTATTAATGTGAGCATGAACATACATGACATATATGTGTTTTTGAAAGTGAACTTTCAAAGTAAAATGTGTTTAACAAAGAGAGCTTTTGAAGTGTAATATGTCCATGAGAAATATTTTGTGTTTTGAGGGTACTTGAACTCATTGTTAACTTAGTAGGCATTTTATGTGATTTGTGGAGCCTTTATGTGTGGCATTTTCTTCGGGATTGGTATATGTTATGTGTTCTGTATGTAGGAGGATCCTATTGGTACCTAAAGGAAGAGTGAGTCATCACATTCGTGTGGTGGTGTATTGGTGCATGTGAGAGGACTCACCGATAATCAGGGTGAGGGTTTGGCTTTTACCTTCAGGCATGAACATTATATATGTGTGATTTAAAAACCTCACTTGTATTATTCCTCTCATACGGTATGTCACCTATGAGTGACATTTGGCTCATTATGTCATATGTAAGTCCTACTAAGTAGTAGTTGAGTGATGGTATTCCTATTATATATTTTGAAAGAATGTGTAAGCGCTTACATGACATGTGATTTGACAAGATTATAGTTTTGATTGATCACATTATATCATACATATGCATTGTGTACATATATGTATTTGTATTTGATATATGAAAAACTAGTATGCTTACTGAGTTTTATACTCATTATAGTTTATACTAATTACTGAGGACTTACCGATGATCAGGGTGAGGGTTTAGCTTTTACCTTCGGGCATGAGCATTATATATGTGTGATTTAAAAACCTCACTTGTATTATTTCTTTCATATGGTATGTCACCTACGAGTGACATTTGGCTCATTATGTGATATGTAAGTCCTACTAAGTAGTAGTTGAGTGATGGTATTCCTATTATATATTTTGAAAAAATGTGGAAGCGCTTACATGACATGTGATTTGACAAGATTATGATTTTGATTGATCACATTATATCATATATATACATTGTGTACATATATGTATTTGTATTTGATATATGAAAAACTAGTATGCTTACTGAGTTTTATACTCATTATAGTTTATACTAATTACTGAAGACTTACCGATGATCAGGGTGAGGGTTTAGCTTTTACCTTCGGGCATGAGCATTATATATGTGTGATTTAAAAACCTCACTTGTATTATTTCTTTCATATAGTATGTCACCTACGAGTGACATTTGGCTCATTATGTGATATGTAAGTCCTACTAAGTAGTAGTTGAGTGATGGTATTCCTATTATATATTTTGAAAAAATGTGGAAGCGCTTACATGACATGTGATTTGACAAGATTATGATTTTGATTGATCACATCATATCATACATATGCATTGTGTACATATATGTATTTGTATTTGATATAAGAAAAACTAGTATGCTTACTGAGTTTTATACTCATTATAGTTGATGGTGATTTCAGGTAAATAAGGTACATGTATGCTTAGCGGATTTGGCAAGACTTCTGTTGTTTCTTGGGTTCCCTAAGTTGCTAGGTTGCTGAGTGTTTCATTTGGGGACACGTGAGATAAGATATTTGATTTGTCCCTATTGAATAAATACTTATATATTATTTTATTATGTGTGGTTGGATTTGGTTTAAGTTTCACCAAGTGTGGTTATTGGTTGATTTTAAGTAAGAATTTGCAATGAATATATTCTGAGCTTCCGGTAACAAAGTTGCTACTGGTGATGTAGTAGAATGTTAATCTCTGAGAAAACTCTACGTATCTTCGGTTTACTAATTATCCCAGTCATAATTCAATTGTTATAATTCTGAAAAAAAAAATTTGAAATGAATGTTTATATTTTATAGAATGAATGTAAGTGATGTCGTGTGTCAGATCTTTTGAGTCTGGGGCATGACAAAAATGTAAAATATTCAAAATATGCACCCATCGCCTCAGTACTACATGAATTTTCCCTATAGCGCTAGACCCTTGATCAAACTAAGAAAATAAGAAATAAGAGTTGTTCAAGTCGCAAATTTTTGCTTTAGCTCTGACCATCCACTACGCCAGTGACTACTCATCACCCCAGCGGTATGATGCCACTGCTCCAACAATACTGACTTTTAGGGACAGCGCCCTAGTGACTGTATGATAGCGCTCCAGCAATAACATGATTTCTAACCGGAAAAGAATTAGAGATTTCAAACTCAAATTAATCCCTATAAAAGGCTACTAGTCCCCAACATTAAAAGAGCATACAAGAACACACAAGACATTTAAGAGACTAACAACACAAGTCTTAAAAAGTAATTGGAGCATAATTGAAGCAGCTATAGAGAGAGATTTAAGGTGTTCTTTGGCATCAATAGTTTCTTAGGCAGCATAATCAAGAGCAATTCAATGTCTATATCGGTTTGCTATTGATTATATCACGTTTTTTTATTATTTTTGTCGATGTTCTCTTGTAGCTATGAACTAATTTTCTTTTTAGGGTTAATACTTAGAATCAATATGTGCGCTTAATTGTCATATTTTTATAATATTTAATAAACTTAGTTCTTTATTATTCAAATTATTCATTCTTAATGCTTCAATATATTTGGCCAATATATGGTGAATGACTTGGCAATATTTTGATAAACTCATAAGGAAAATCATTATATTTAAACCTAAGTAATTTGATGCATGATTGTAGAGTAATATTCAATGTTACATATGTAAGTTTCAAATTAGGATAGAAATATACCTAAATGACATGTATGATCAATAAGGCTTATTCTTAATAAATCTTAATTTATTACAAGTACTATAGGAATATAGGTATATGATAAATTAAGATATACTTGTATGATCTTGAGACTTATGAATACAATAGTATCTTAATCAATAACAAAGATTAAGAGAGTTAATTATTAAAGGATTAATCATTAGAAAGAATATTAAGGGACAATATTAATCTTTGATTTTCTCTATATTGCTATCTTCCAAATTTCTACCATGTCATTGCTTTTATATTTTTCAATTTTATTCTTAAGATGTTGATTTTTCTAAATAATTATTAGAAAGATATAATTTTAGTATTTGATTAAAAAGAAGATATTATCTTTGTAGGTTCGACGTCTGACTCTTTTGTTCCTTTATTACTTACATACGATAATGTATACTTGCACTTTATTTTAAGATATAGAATTATCGCATCAAAGATTTTTAAAAAGATACTATAATTAAAGTCAATAATTACTTTATAAATTAGGATAAAAAGTTTTTATTCCAACTTTATAATTCTAGCACAATTCATAATCAATAATGGGCATAGAAGTATTTTGTGTTTGTGTGTGTTAGAAAAAATTGAATGTTCAATTGATTGCACCAAACAGAAAACAAAGTTTATAAGAAGTAGCCAAATGATATATTAGGGTTTTTGAGAAGAGTACATACAAGACTAGTTGATGGAAAATGGTACAAGGAAGAAGCATACATTACATTGATAGTTACAAATGATTTTTCACTAAGGGGTTTCAAGAACTGCAAAGGGTCATCTTGTTGCTGCATAAATTTGGCCTACTCCTATTCTAGTGAAGATTTCCCTAACTGGGAAAAATTTTCTGTGCAGTACATACAGCATTAAGCTGATGTTTCAAGATTTTTTTTGTCCAGCCACATCTGTGTCAACGCTCACAATACAACTTAGAACTTAGAGAGTACATCTATTACATATAAAAATTCTTATAATTTTCACCTTGATATCATGGTTATCACAAATAATTCAGGCTAAAAAAGAAACGAAACGTAATGATGAGAACGTATCAACTGAGCAGCACCAATTTGAGGTGGAAAGGAGAGGGTAGGGTGAAAGCTGTGCAAGATTGGATTTTCGAACCCTGCATTATCATCATTATCTTTCTGCAGAAGTGAAAATGAAATATCATTGTTATCTTGGCACATAATAGCATTTTTTTGTAACCAGAAAGAGGAGCCTACTTATCCAGAAAGAATGTAAAATATGTACAAACAAGCTTGATTCAGTGATATTCAAACTGGAGATTCTAGTACCTCTATAGAATCTTGACCTTCTATTCGCTTGACGGATGTTACTTTCATTCCTTTGCAGAAGTTCATCTACTTTCTGAGATTCAGATAATAGTGGTCCTGAAAATTCAACCTTTGCCTGATCCTGACGTCTCTGACAAATTGTGGAACGAATCATGACCAATGTGTAAAAAAGAACAATTGTGATGACAAGTAAATTGGGAACCAGAAGAAGAGTACCTAAACCAAGTCATATAAGCAACATTTGGGTTAATCCCGCAAATACTAGTTGACCACTTACTTGATACTTTTTGCGACCAAACCCTTCTTCATTGTCAGAAGTTGCCATAGAATAATCCTGAGAATAATGAACATCAGATGCAGAAGAATCTATCCTATCAATTGAGCTTAGTTCCATCTGCATTGGACGCATGGAAGCCTCAAGCAAATCTCTCTCCTTGAAGTTGATATGGATCCCGGTCTCATCTTTTGTTAAGCTAGACATATTGTTTCTGGAGCCAGGCTTTGTTGATACATCTGATGCTCTAACCCAACTTCTAGATGACATTGTGGCTGCCGCATCCTCTTTCTTCATTTTAGCCCATGCAAAGCCGCTTGATGCTGAGATTTGTGTTGGGGCAGTAAACACAGAGTCTCCATGGGATGCAGATGTATTTCGAGATAAAGATGATGCAACAGATGCCTCTGATATTGTATCTAATTTTGGTGGTTCTCTACGTAAAGCACTTCCTTTTCCTTTATATATATTGATGTTATTATTATTAATATTATTATTATTTCTTGTCCTGGAATGAGTCTCTTCTTCCAGTTCCTGATTAAGAATAAACAAAAATTAGGCTTAACCCATCTCCTATAACCAGATGCCTACCCCAACCCACCCACCCACACACATACACAGAAAGAGAGAGAGAGAGAGAGAGACCTCTTTTGTTGTCAATTTGCTGAGATTATTGGGTTCTTGCAAGGTTGGACGAGCTCTTCTTGGTCTTTTGGATGACACTGGCTCTCGCATTTTGTTACGGGCCTTTTTCCTGAAGGTATAATGATGATTCAGTAAAAATGTTTGGAACATGGGATACATAATTGTATAGTATCCATATGCTGATGTAATTCATCCAACCAGCTTTGGATAATGAACCTTACTTCACCATAACAACTAATGATTCATTGATCTCAATACTAATTAGGCATAGTGAGTTTTAGCAACAAAGAAAAAACAAAATATAATGATCAGTTTAGGTTCAATATCAAAGGGCCAGGCACTGAGTTCAACAAGTGTAGTATCAAGTTCACCATAATGAGTTTGAAACCTGTACATGATTTTTCATATACATAAAAAAGAATTAGAAGCACCTAAACACAGAACTCCTGTCTAATTTAATATTATAGATATTAATTCTTGGTTGCTTGAAGTTGAAAGTATTTGACTCAAAACCAATTCAATCAGAAAACCTATACTCCTATTGATTGCTGGCAGGGTCACAACTTTTTATTTCTCATGTTTCTACCTCAACAAGCAAGAATGAAAAATGTCACCTTCGTGCTTCATCTCGTTGTTTAGCATCAATTTCCTTTTTAGGTGGATACTTGGGCAAGCTTGATGGATCGCATGCATAAGGTTGTGTTGTGAAATACTGAAAAGTTAGACAGAGAATTAGAAATATAAAGTTTTCAAGCAGTGGCAAACATGCTTCATGATATGGTATAAGGAGATTAACACAATCGCATGATCTCATATATAGCTGCTTATAAGTAACTAGAACATCCAATATACAGTGCTCTGACGTGCAATATAATGGCAAGTACTTCAGTGGAGTAACCTTTTGCTGCAGAATAAACTTGGAACAATTCAAAATTTCAGCAAGTGTACCTCAGACATAAGGGCAGAGGAGGCAGTTCCGCGTTTGTAGGGTTCTACGGAAAGAAAAGTTTCTATCAAGTTCACTGCTGCTCTCGGAAAATCTTTACACCTCTCCCGAAGACAACCTTCATAAGAATGCTGGGGTTTAAACATATCCCCATGAGGAAGCTTAGATTTTTTCCAGTACTCTTCGGGTGGAGAACCACAAAGCTTAAAGATTTTGTGTAATTGTTCAACCTGCACATTGACAGACAATAATCAACCGAAAATGCCACATAAGATTTTGAGCTTGCCAATCAACAATGAAGAAATATGCAATCTACATTCCTTTCAATGGTCACAAATCTCATTTACTCTTCAAGACCTATCAAATAACTGATACATGCTAGCATCACGTGATTATTAGAAAATAGAGAAATATAATAGCATGATCACCTCAGTTCTCCCTTTAAGAATAGGCTTGCCAATTAGAAGTTCCGCAAATACACAGCCAACACTCCAGAGATCCACGGATACGTTATAGGTGGTTGACCCCATCAAAAGTTCAGGTGGACGATACCATAAAGTCACCACTCGGCTGGTTAGTTTTTGCCTATTCTTTGGGGTAAGGATATTTGCCAATCCAAAATCTGCTAGTTTCAAAATTCCTTCATTGTTTACCAGAATGTTGGATGCCTTAATGTCTCGATGCATTACACCTCGCAAGTGGCAATGCTCAACTCCATGTAGTAGTTGCTTCATATAACACTTTACCTAGACATTAAAAGCCACCTCACACTTCCACATAAAGAAAGAATTTACAAAAAATGCTCAAGAAAACAATGCCACATTTGCATATCATTTTATGACAAAGCCATGAAATATAAATGAAAAGCCTCTATTATGTTTTCATTGCTCGCTAAAATACCTGAGATTCGCTTAATTTGATGTCAGCAGAAGATGATAATCCAGCAAGGTCATGTTCCATGTATTCGAAAACAAGGTATATGGTACTTGACAATCTTGAGGTAATCACCCCCTCCAGTTTAATGATATTTGGATGGTCAAGCCTGCGAAGGATTGCAATTTCTCGTGCCATAAATCGGATGCTCTCAGGTTGAAAATTGTCAAACCGCACCTTCTTCAGTGCAACCACCTTCCCGCTTGCAACTTCACGTGCTCGGAATACACTACTGTATGTACCTTGTCCAATCTATATGGCACAAAAAAGAAGTATTGTCAGCCATTTTGAACCAAATGTGACCAATGAACCACCAATTTTGGCATAAATGAAAAATAAGTGAAACAATCACCACCATCATAAAAAAATAGTACAGGAAGCTTATAGTTGAAAACTTGCAGATTTTGAGCAGAAACCACTTTACAAAATTTTCAACTACCCCAAAACTAATAAACATGTGTAATTGTCAGTCTGAGGGAACACGTGGTGTTTGGCAGATTGAATGTTATGGCATAAATTGTTTGAAACCCTTTGAATATATCGAATTGAAAGAGAGATATCATATTGCCAACATCCAGTCAGGTTCTCCTGCAATTTAACATCTCTCATTGTGGATGAGTGTGCCTTCACAAAATGCCATTAAGCGCTCAACATAAATAAATATAAAACTATATCCTACACTAGCCGTGTGTTAAATATACACACGTGGCTTTTAAACGTTAAGGCATACCTTGAGATATTGCTCAATGTAATGAAGGTGCCCATCATTTGAAACCCAGAAAAAAGATTCTACAGGCTAATGACTTCGATATTTCTACAGTGCCAATGAAAACAAGCTCACCCAAAACCATTTCACAAGGTGAATTTGTATAGACACTCAAACTAAACCAATGAAGGTAAGTTGAAAAATACATGACAAAACTGGTCTTTTGACATTCATTGAATTACTATTATAAGTCATGCATACTCATGTACATTTGATTGATATATCCCATTGAAAAACCAAATGAATCAACACGAATACATACGTGAAATGGTTCACAGTAACTTTATCTCAACCACATTTCTGCAAACAACAGCACAACAAAACAAAACAAAACAATGTATTAAAATCTTGCATACCTTATCTAACTTCTCAAATTGTTCTGCACCCATAGGCACCAAACCATAGACAGCTTCACTGGCAGCTGCGGTGAGCCAAGCGGGCCAACCGGCAGCAATCTGTTCAGCATCCACATGTCTAAGAGACAACTCAAATTTAATGTTAAAACCACCATTCTTCTTGTTACTACTTCCTTTTTTCACCTTCTTCCTCTCAAGGCTTTCCCCATTACGATGATCCTCCGATTTCCCCCCATCTTTTGAGCCACAATCAAGAGCCTCAGATGGATTTTTCAATGAACAAACACGATTCAATGGTGCATTCTCATTTACAGCCCCTGTTGCCAGAGCAGAGCCGCCACCCAAAGCAGGGGTGTCAGCAGCCTCCTTCGCTTTTTTTGAGCTAACGCAACCCATATGTCACCCAAGTCCCGAAACTGAGACCGACCCAGATCGGGAAATGGATCCAAGACGAGGGCTTACCCTTTACATCAGGCCAATTGGGTAGCCATTAGATCCAAAAAAAACCAAACAAACTCTGAAAAAAACAGAGTTATAGAAACAAAAAAAACAGAGCAAGTTATTTTTTTTTTCTCTGTTTTGGTCTATGTTTTTGCTGTTAGTGCGAGATCTGCGGAGGGTGTTTGTTACTAAACGGACCGAAAAGAGAGGGAAAATAGAGAGAGACAGAGAGAGAATTGTGGGTCCTAATTGGAACATCTTTTCAGTTTGTTGTCTCCAGGGTTTCTTGTTTTTGCAAAAAAAAAAAAAAAAAACTGAAAAGGTTGATTGAGACCGTTAGAAGGAGTTTGAGTTTCTCTGTTATTATTTTGTTGGTTAGTTGATTTTTGGTTCTAATTTAGAGAGGGAAAATGAGTTTCAGTGGACCTTGTTGTGGGTTGATGCAGGCTCAACAGCCTAACAACGGCTATACCAATACGCTACCGTTTTGGTGAAATCTTGAGTTGGTGATTAGACTATGATTAGGGTTAATTATTAGTCATCATCATTACCACTATTTCATTAGGTGGTCAGTTTTAGACTTTACGGAAATGTGATTTTGTTTTTGTTTGTGGGTCTATAATAGGTCATCATACATAATGACCTATTATTGGCAATTTTAAGGTAAGTCACTTGGGTATCTTTATTAATAAATAAATGAATCTTGGATGGAAGGAAAAAGGGTTATGTATGTTTAAAATTTAGCTCAATTGTCAACAAAAAAAAAAGAAGAAAAATTTTTCATTCAAAAGAAGAGTAGAGTAATTTGCCACAGTAATAATTCGGTTTAGTTGTACCTAACAAGGTGTTGAGAGACAATTAGGGAAGAAATGGCTGGTTTTGGTTTTGAAGAAAGGATTTTACCAAGTAAATGCAGAGATAAATCTTTAGGTTTTACAGATAAAGAAATTGATAATGTTTGTTAAATCAATGAAAATGGTTTGCTGCTTTTCTAATGGCATGTCCTTAGTCAAGATGATAAAGTAACCGGCACCTAAACTTTTAAACTCCAAAATCCTATAAAGTAAGCTAAGTATGCTTTCTAATCTAAAGGTTAATTACACTGTAATAATATTCATTTCAAAGTATGTTATAGATATAAATTATCCTTAAAATAGGTGTCGGCAGGTAATAATAATTAGATAAAAAAAAAGGCAACCTTACCTCGAAACAAGAATAAAGTTATTTATGCATATCAAAAATAGAATTTTACATGAATAAATGTGGTAAAACATCATAAGAACTAAATATAATAAAGTGGATTCATTCCATAATATCCCCAGCAAAATTTTGCCAATCAACATACAAGGGGCTGTAATTTTATCAAGGAAAAACAACATGCATATGGTTGAGGCAATTTCTCTTAGCTCAAATTGGGATTTGGGAATCAAGAAACAGCCATGCTAACAGTAATGGAACAAATAAGAGCCAAGAAAAGCCTGGTAAGTCAAAATTACATTCCAATCTTATATAACGAGAATCTACACAATTTTATTTATGAATTCAAAGTTACAAAAGCAGGTTGTACCACATCAGTTTTCTAGAATCCCCATATGAACTAGTGTCGCAGTGACTTGAAAGATTCTCTACAGGATTTTATACTACAATCTGCTCTTCTTTTAGCCGTAGAAGCACTGGTCTTTGGTCGTTTCCGAAATCCATGTCTTTGAGCAAGGGGTGCTTCTTGGTCACCACCTTGTTTGGTTTTGGCTGTGGTGCATTATTGTTGGCTGTACCATTGCTACTATTTCTTGCTGCTGGGACATCATGATTATGTTTTCCCTCATACGTAGTTATGACTGCGTTGGTGTCTGTTGGAGCTCTCTCAACATGCTTACGAACGTTGCATCCAGGATTTGTGCATTTGTAGTAGCTCCTGCAGATAGATATAGTACATCAGAAAAGTTCCCTGAAAACATTAAATTGAAGAAAAGGGTGTTTAAACTGCCACTAGCTTAAAAGCAAAAACTGGAACTGAAAAACATGGACCCACAAAAATAGCAAAATAACATAAACGAAAATATAGGCTATATTATGTGGAAGAGAATCGAAAGAGGAAAACAATTGGAGAAAAATTTAGAGAGAAATGGAAGAAAAGATAGTGAAGCAAATCAACTTAATTTACAGGCAACAGCCTTGAGCAGTCATATGATTAAAAACATCAGAAAAGACAAAAGCGAATTCTCTAAACTCATCAATTATACCAGAATACATGGCTATGAAGAAAATACCTAGTGGAGAGCTAGCCTTATCATATAAACAATAACAGGACAGAGAACAAATCAATTAGAACGGGAAAAAATGTGTTAAACACCATGATAAAGAAAATTGACAGCACTTAGAATCTTGAAAGGCAGATCCGTTAGAAGAAAATAGTATTTAGATTGAATGCAATATATAAATTGCTTTTTCATTGTATCACTTGCAGTAGTGATAAAAGTGAGAGGTAAACTAAATATACATTATCCATCAAGATGTGAAATTTATACTCTTGTTCTCAGAATTTGTTTAATTTATTCTAAAATTCTTGATTATTCCTGGTAGCAGGTCAAACAGTTGTTCATGGACCAGCAAAACAGTGTTTGCAAGTTTTTTATGATTGTCAGATTGAGTGAATGAATAATAAACTTAGCTCAAATATAATTCTTTCGCTTCTCCTGACTTACACAAAATTCAAAGACCACAAAAGAATTACTTGAGTTACATGCTCACAAACTGACATATGCATTTGACTGAAAATGGCAGTTCCATGGCCAAAATGATAGCATGATGACGGTGAACAGCATGTTGAAACTCTAATCATCTCATATCATAAAATTCTAGCAACAGCAAAAACATCACAGTTAGCAAAAGCACAATAACATATGCTGACATTTCGCTCCTGTGCAATTCAAGATAGATGCTTAACTGTTTCAAACAATCATTTGGTTCTCCATCAGACCTTCTCCAATCAGCAATCTGGAGTCCATATCACTCAAAACTTGGTTTTAGGCGTATGAAATTCTATCTTCTAATGGTTCTAGAAATCACAACTGTAGAACTGGAAATTTCATAAAAATATAATACAGTTCCTATAACCTTTGCTGTTAAATTTTTTATTCGGCTGCCTCTATGGTTTCACTTTTACTGAGCAATATGTTTGGAATATATTCAGCAGAAGATTCCAGGAATTCACTAGCATGAAATGACTCGTTAGAACAAATCACAAACAAATAGAAAAATAAAAAAATACCACCTTGGATGGGGATTCCCTTTGACCACTTTCTGCCCATACTTGCGCCATCTGTAGCCATCATCTAAAAGATCAACTTCACTTCTTGTTTGCACAATGATCTTTGGTTCTACGACTGTCTTATGCGACACGGCTACCTCTGATTCCCCAGAAAGATTCCTGGTTACCAAGGCACATAAACTCAAATTTTGGAAGACAAAAGAAGAACACATATATAATTTGGTAGAATACAGATTTTGAACTTGCCTTCGCTTTGGATTTGGCTCATCATCCTCCCCTTTTCTATTATCTGCCTCACCTAGCTCCTCACTGTCGCTCAAATCAGGAAGTTGTATGGGAGTTACTTGCGTGGATTCCTTATTACTTTCAGGAACTGAACAAACCTGTATAGTTTGACCTTGTGAAATAAGTTCAGGCTTAGCCTGAGAATTAAGATTTTCATTTACATCACCACCATCTTTAGAACGTCTACTGGGTTGAGGCTTTTCATGGTTGTGCTCATTTTTGTAGATTATCTGAGTTACTTGACCATCAGAAGAACGCTCAACCTTCTTTTTGACTGGGCAATTCAGATGTGTACATTTGTAGTAGCTTCGCGGATATTCACTGCCCTTAATTGGCTTCTGCCCATATTTACGCCAGTTGTAGCCATCATCAGCAGGTTTTTCCACAGCAAGAGGAGGATGCAGGTGTTTCCCATCAGACTGAGAGACCTCTGATGGTTCTATGACAGAGCTTTGAGGGGCTGAGGTTGAAGGTTGCAGCTGCTGTTGTGAAGGTTCATCAAGAGTAACCGATGGATGACATGTCAATGACTCTACAGGAGCTGATAATGATGAAGGATGATATTCAGCTTGCATGTGCATATTAGATTGGGCTAGTAGAGCTTGAGCTGTGACTGTTGCTAATGCCTGCTGGTGGGACATTCCAAAGGGGCTCTGTATGGATTTGAAGATACAAATACATGAATTTCTGACACAAACACAAGCCGCCGTTGTGTATCAGTATCGATACAGAATAAATAGTCTGTCAGCACCACCACAGACGCATGAGTCATTGTGGGCATATTGTTATTTGTGCATCTAATTTTGTTAACATAATCTAGCTTTCCAGAAGAAAACTACAAATTTAGGGATCAAATTCTCATTTCCCTTTAGACACCAACATGTAATCTGTCCTCAAATTCAATGAAGGGCTCAACCCTCGGTCTGAAAACAAAAACATTCCAATCCTAAACAAACAGACTCTACCAAACCGAACAAGCTTCTTCAAACTAGCATGTTTGTTCACAATATATAATCCCCTTTATCAATTATCACAATCCCCCAAATCATAGAACTCCATTTCTAGCTCAGAAGACATCAAACAAAAACACACCAAATGGCCAAGAAAAACAGAACATAAAAAAAGTTCAAAAACAAAACAAAACAAATTAAACCCATTAAAACCAACACAAACACATCCAATTAGTACCTGAGGAGAAAAGAACCCAGGTGAATTAAGCAACCCAGAAGGGCTTAACCCAGGAGGAACAGTAAACAATGGAGACCTAGCAGCAACCACCAAACTCCTTGGCCTACTGTCTTTAAACCCACCAGCAGAAGTCTTCTCACCCCCATCTCTATTCTCACTCTCCTTCATATTATTATCAACCAGAAAGCCCTGGCTTTGCGTAGCCGACAATGGTGAAGCCATAGCTCCTGCGAGAAGCTGAGAGAAAGACTGGTTGTTGAAGTCCTCAGAGAAGAAACTTGACACCAAAGTCATGGGTCCCGGGCTGAAATTCAGCCCATATAAACTCTCCATTGAAGGACGAGGTGGCAGAGTAATCGTCGGACGCTTCTTCTTTGTAAATTCTTCATCTTCTCTCCCACTCCCCATTGTCAAACCACTTTGCTTTCTTTTTGCTTCTCTGATCTTCCACTTGGACAAAGCTTCTTCCTTTTTGCTCCTTTCAGAAACAAGACTTGATTTTGCTAATGGGTTCCATTTTTTTTTTTTGGTTTAGCGTTCAGCTTTTGTTTTATGTTTCCATTTACTTATCTATGGGTAGTTTATGGTAGTTTCATGCTCATCTTGAAGTTCGGTGGAAAAGAAAGTTTTTTGTGAGCAGCAATAACTGACGCTGACATTTTATGTTATTATAAATTAAGAAAAATGAAATGAAAAAGTAAATGTTGATTTCTTGTACGGCTCTTAGTTTTTATCCAATTTGGTAACCAAGTAGTTTTTTTAAATTATTAATCGAAAATAATAAAATAATATTTTATTAATACTTCAATTGCTATTGCCCAAAAAAAAAAAACTTCAATTGCAATTCCTATTTTGATTTTTTTTCTTTATTTATTACTTTTTTTTAAAAGAATCTATCATACACATTTTTAAAATTTTTTTTTCTAATTTATTAATATGTTAATAATGATTATTTTAATCAAAAAGTCTAGTTATTAGATTTTATGATCTATTATTTTATTATTTATATCATTTGTGGATAAGAATATAACTTTTTCCTTATAACATAGATATTAAAAAATTGATATGTAGTAAAATATTGATAAATTATTAATCTTGATTAAATAATATTTTTTATCAATCTTAATTTAGGATAATGTTTTAAAATAATAATTTAATTTTTTATAAAATAATAAATTATAAAAAAAATTATAATTATATAAGACTCATTTATCATACAAATTAATATGTAGTTAATTTATATGATTTGAAAATATATATCCAGTGTTTGCTTTTTTTTATTTATTAATGTCTACTTTAATCTCAACTCTAATTTTTTAAAATTGAAAAAAAATTTCGGCGTGACATTCTCGTATTACAATATCATTATCACTATCTCTTTGAATGTTTCTCTATGTGAAATAGACTTTATAATAAAATTATCATTTTATTATGAATATATATTATATATAATAAAAAATAAATTTAGATTAATTTACTTAATTACGAAAAAAATATTACATACAATATTTAAAAAAAAAATGAGAGATCATCGTCGGTGACCCGGAACCTATAGTTTTATTTTTACTTTTCAATTAAGCTAATTATATATATAAATATAAATGATTAATAAGTTACTTGACTTTTTATATTGAGAATTTCTCGACATGTATCAAAATTATATAATAAATTATAAATTATACAAAAATTATGAATTAATTTAATAATATCATGTGATAATATTATTCATAATTTACTATGTAACTACTAATCATTTATATATATGAAAACCAGAAGAAACAACAAACCCACCAAACGAGAAATATCAATAGTGAAAACTGGCAAGAAAAATGAAATTACAAAAAACATGTTTGGCAAATCTTCAACGTGGTGGGTGGGTGGATATTAAAGTCTTTTACTTAAATTCTGCTTTTATTATATGGGCACACCTATCAAAAAGTTTAAAATTTTAAAATAAATTAGCTAAAATATTTGAGATATGTAATAAAAATTAAAAATATATAATAAAATATAATTATTAAAAAAAACATCTAAACTTTTTAAGAAAAGGATATGAATAATTTAATAGTTTTAAAAAATTTATTGATACTTTTGTGAAGTATAAGTTTTTATTTATTTTGACGAAAAAAAATTATTTCAACCTTAAAATTTAAGAAAAAACCATATAAATATCTTTTTGTTGTCAAAATAAATAAAAAAAACCTTACTTAATAAAAATATCAAACAAATTCTTAAATTTATTAAGTCTATATACCATTTTATAAGAAAATTAGACCTCCACATATCTTTTTCCTATTTGGAGAGTGATGGATTGTGTATTAAATTTTGACACAAATTTTAGATACACAGTACAAGAGAGTTGAGATATTTATACATAACTAGTTGATGCTGAGTGCTGGATGGTTTGTGTTGTGGCCCAAACCGCAGGGTCCAGATTCATTTCACAGATTGAATTTAACATCAAAATAGTTAACAGATTGTGACAGAAACAAGAGAGTACGGATACAGCAAGCTATTGATGGATGCAAGGGGAAGAAAACAAAACAAAAAAGCTGCAACCGATATCATGCTGCCCTGACCCACTTGCTTACACCTGTTCATTATCGTCCCCGCCGTTTGATTGTGATGAAGATGTGAATTGTGATTGTGTCAATCAAGTCCAGAAACAAGCAGGCAAGAATCAAATGTGGGTATTCCCACTTTTATGATTCAACCATTCATTCCAATCAACAATCATCAATCAATCAATCAATCATTGTCTCAGATCTATGCACAAGTTGGGGAAGGTGACGTGCGAGAACTATTGCTGCATAAAAATTATATGATGACAACATTGTCATGACATTTGCATGGCCTCACAAATAGAAACGAAATTGTGTATTAACCCAATAGCGATGTCACAAATTCTCACTTGCTAAACATCACATAAGCAACACCACTCGCTAAATTATTTCTTATTAAATAACTTTTTAAATATATAAAATTGTTGGTTTTAAATGAGATGATTTCAGAGAGGAAATGGTCGGCAGGAAAGAACTCATAAGCAGTAATAGACGTGGTCTCAAATCAAGTTGTGCGGTTTTATTGCCAACATGAAGAAGGGCGGAGGCCATGTTCAGCAACTTGACATTCTTTTTCATCAAGTTGATAGATAGGTCACTGTTTTCTATTGCCAATTCTCACATTCCCTTTCACCTGGGCTTAAACCGGAAAACTACAGTTGATTCAAGATCTAACCACTCTATGATCACAGACACTCGAAAAAGTTCATAACCTTACAAACTCAATCAACTAATACAAGGATAAATTGATACATTGGCTGGGATTTTAGCAATATTGCGCATGAGCGGAACAAATGGATTCTTTACTTGAATGAATAAGGTAGGTACAGTATGATAGGAGAAACTCACAATTTAGTCTCGGAAAAATATGTTGATGAAACAGCTAAGCCTTCAATATCATACGTTCGAACCAATCTTTGTCTCTTACCAGGGGTCTCAAGCCAACAAAACTCCAAATGGAATGACTTGGATTCTGCAACACATTCTGCGATATCACAAGGACATCCCATGTACATTCCTCCAGGCAAAAAAGTAAATTGGTATCCTCCATCAAATGTAATCAGGTTGTTGGATATGGTACCCGTCCAGTGCACATTAGTGGTAACCTCTGGTCCATCAGATGTAGAAGTAATATCCTGATTATATTTTGTGGAAGAAGGAAAAAAAAGGGAGCAGGGAGCTCAGATTTTGACATTAAGATGCAGCTAGCATAGATTTATGATTTACACAATTAAATTTTTTGAAAGGATAGACATACATTACACAGTGAACACAGATGAATCTTTGTCAAAAATATAATGCCATCAGTCCCAATTACTGTGTTTAGATTCAGTACAACTCTCGATGTTAAAGAAATTGAGTTCATGGTTGGTTTGAGCATATAGAGATATATACCTGGATTAACTGACCCTTGTCATCCATTTCAAGTAATGCGACTGTATCAGCTTCAGCAATAGTAGCTCCATAAACTCCACTGCGCTTTGTTATAGAATGACCTTCCCACTTGCCAAGAAATGGCACAACCCAGTCTTTTCTATCCTGTAACAAACAGAAGAAATATGGTAAGTAATATGCACATGCAAGGTTGACTAATGTACTCTCAGTTCAAAAAAATTGATAAGTAAGCTAAGTTCCAGTAATCAGTTATCTAGATTGCAGAACTTACCCCATCATTGTCAAGAAAGGCTGGGAAAAGCACCCCACTACCTCTATCCTCAAGGAAGATAAGAAGCATTTCTAAAATGCCTTTTGGGTCCATAATATGAAACGCTCTTGCTCGCCTATCTTTCTCCTGTGAATACAGGCAATTCTCACATACTATAGAAGGTCGACGAGACGGAAGCTTAAGATTTCTGCACAATAAAACAAAGGAGTTGTAAACAACAATGGGATTATAAGAGAGCTTGTTATGACATAAAGACGTCTTAAAATTGGAGATAAAATTGCAAGCCAGGCCATCCACTAGAGTACTAAGATGGCTTGTTTTAAATATGTATTTATACAGAACAACATAAAGCAAAAACTGGCATTTGAAATTCATAATCTCATATCAATAGAAGTCAGAAACTTTGGAAAACACAATTTTCATATATGTTTCTGAACAATCTGATTACACACGTCCATGTTCTACAACTACTCAAATGATGTTACTTAAAATCAAAGGGAAGTACAATCAGATTCCTTACACTTTCCCTCTTGCTGATTACCGAGGAAGCCAAGGACAACACAGAAACCAGGTGGGACAGGCTAGCTGGGGCAGATCAGTTTGAAAAAGGATTTGAGACCATAAGTTGAGAGAAGATACAAAGAAATTTATGTCATTGCATCCATTTAGTCATCTACAAATGATGCCTATTTATGAGTTTATTACAAACTGGTTGTGCCATATGGGTACGGCACATTAACCATCTCCATAACCTTACTTCTATTCACTGATAAGCAAGACTATATAAATACATCTGTCCACTTCTCATTTTATCTACAGACATCTATAAAAACAGAGCCTTCTTAGCAGAAAGGACTCACTTGGGCGATTCTTCTCCAGTGTCATCTTCCCCAAGCACTCCTTGCCTTAAGACGGTCTCTAGCATGCCAGCAGTCTGATACCTTAATGAAAAAGCCCTCTCATTGGGGAAAAAGCCAATCTGAAAACTAATCATAATGCATATTCATGAGAAAACAACCCTAAGGCTCAAGCTAAATTTACACAAAAAAAATAAGGAAGATAAACTCAAAATCTTCAAAGAGTTAGAAGAAGTCACCTGTTGATATTTGTCTGCAGTGAACATGCTGGTCTCTTTGATTTTGTATTCGGCCCATTCAGGTTCCTCATCATGTCCAGAAAATGAAGTGCTTGAAGGAGGTTGCTTTATTTATAGCCTACAAAGTACAACTGGATTAATCCACTAGGAGCAAAGAAATAAAAGCACAAGATAATCTCCAAATGGCATAAGAAGAGCACAACATTTACTGTTGTTATTGTCTCCCCAGTGGCATTTTGCCAAAAAAAGATATGACAAAAATATGTTTTGTAAAGTGTTCTATGGAAATTATCTATGAAAAATGAAGATGGTATCTTTACCGTTTGCGAAGAAATGTTGAAAACACCAGCATATTGTTTTCACCATTTCTCAATTTTTGTCTCACATCTCTTTCTTCAAATACTTTACTAGGCACTTTTTATCTGTTTTCATTTTTAGATTACAATTTTAAAAGCACACCATGAGACAATGTTTTCAAATTCAAAAGAAATATCATTTTTTATTTTCATAGGTTCACATGGTAATAGAGATGTTGTGACTTTTGAAGCCAGAACTGCTATGGAGTTGAGGCACTAGCTGTGACATGAAAAAAGGTGAGCGTTCAGTGAACACCTAATCGTGCAGTGAAAACTGTATTTACCAAATAATTTACCTGTTGTTGCCTCCAAATCACAACAGAACTTAAACAAACGAACCCTTAATCTATTTTGTGCAGGTTTTTGAAAAAAAAACATTGGCTAAAATATTTGCCAAAGAGTCACTTTTACGGTTTCACTAATGTCTGCTAATCACCCTCTCACTTACACTAATATTTGGTAAAGTCATAGCAAAAGCTTACGTTTGAATGAGACTGATGAGCTCATCTTCTCCATAAGTGCTGACCGCAAGCTTTGTGTTCACTTTTTGCATCAAATTCCCATTCGCATCAAATTGCTAACGAAAATCAAATATCAAACACATCACTCAATTAATCAAGTCAAAATATTTTATTTAAAAAAAGGAAAGAAAGAAAGCAAATTAATCATAATTTTTAGACTCACGTGGAAGGAACCGGGCCAGTTTCCTTTGTTGAGGTCGAAGAACCGGTTCAGGTTGTCGATGCTCATCATCGACTCATCTTCTTCGCTTGTTGTTGTTGTTGTTCTCGTGGTGTCTTGTGCCCTCCACCGGAGAGTGGAAATGGGTCGGGAAAGCGGCTTCGGGTGAGTGAGATTCGGCGGGAAAGTTGAGATTTTGTTTGGGTTTGGGGGTTGTTTGGTGATTGAAGGAAATGAAAATGAATAAGAAATGGAAATGGAAGCCATGGCTTAATGAGTTACGAGCGAGTTGTGGGAATTGAGGTTTCAAATATCTTATCTCATGTAATGAATATGAAGTGGATTTGGATGATTTTTTTTAAGAGGTAATACAACACAAGTACGTCATGTCGTTTATTTAAATGAATATAATATACGTCATGTCGTTTATTTTTAATTTTTTTATTATTTTAAAAAATTAATTTAAACCTTATTTTTTTATAAAATAATACAAAAATTAGTGAAAAATATATTTAAAAAAAACTAAATTGTCAATTCCCTTTTCTTAATTTGATGGTTCCATAATTAATATTTACTTTTTATTTTAATATTAAACAATAAAATATTTAATTTGGTGGACACATTGTTCATATTAAAATAAAGGATATTATTAAATCTTATGGTAAAATAAAATTATTATATAACGCAAGTTTTAATAAAAATTCACTAATGAAATTTAGTAGCAAACATGACACGTTTTCATAAGCAACGTGCTTAAATAGATTGGTTTCTAGTTTCCACGGTTCAATGACACAATTATTTAGTTTTAAACTCTTTTTTTATTTATTTTTAAAATAAATATTTTTATTATTTGAACCTCAATATTTAAATCTAATGTTAAGATATCAGTATAATTAAACTTTAATCAGATATAATTTTTAACTTTAACGTTTGCCCCCTTCCCCTTCCACTTAAATTATGATTTTGCCCTGCCACAGTTTAATTTATATTACTTCGTATATTAACATGAATTTGTCTAATCTTAAATGCCTAATTTATTTTCAAGTTAATTGAAATTCAATACCAATATTTAAATATTTCATTTTACTTTTTTTTTTTTTTTATCATTTTACATTTATGTGATCATCTTGCGCAAGTATAGCATTATTTCTTACTTTATTATGTCTTTGATTTTATGTTAATTTCGTAGTTAATAACTAATCGAAGATTTGGATTAAGAAAATAGTAATGGCTTGGTCGTAATAAATAAAACGTGGTACATGTGAACAAAACCATTGCATGGGTGTGCTTATAAAATTTGGATTTGCCCAAACTTAGGAATTATTTGGGTTGTAAAATGAAATGTGCATGACCAATTTTGTGTGTAAAACAAATGGATTTTGGGCAGAATGCACCATTTAGAAGCCCACTTAACTCAATAAAATTATATTCATTCAAATTTAAATCTATTTATTAAAATTATATTTATTTTATTTATTTATATTATTTGTTAATTATTTAATTTAATCATGTTATTATAAAAATTAAATAAATATGTAGTTAAACTTAACTAAATAAATAATATAATCAATATAAATAATTAACAAATAATATAAATAAATAAATATAATTTTCATATACATATTTTTTAATAAATAATAAAATATTTGCTATAAAAAATAATAAGTAAAAGTAAAATAAAAATATTAAAATAAATAATACAATTAAAAAGAAAAAATCTATATTTTTATTTGAGAGTAGTATGTTTTTATCACGCCTACATATAGGTGCGATAAATTTTTTATTGCGCTTATGAATGGATGAGATAAGTTTTGGGCTTAATATTGTTTATACATAGTGCCAGCTACAGTAATGTTTTTATTCAAAATAAATATATTTTATTAAAATTATGTTTATTTTATAATATTTGTTTATTTATTTTAATCATAGTACAAAATTTATATAAATAATATAATTATTTAATGTAGTTAAATTAAATTAATTAAATAAAATAATTAAAAATTAATTTTTATAAACAAATACAAACTTAATTTGTATTTTTTTATTAAAACTATATTTATTGATAATTAAATAAATATATTTAATATATTTATGAATAATATAAATTAATCATTCCACATATAATAAAATAAACTTATAAAATAAAAAATAAATTAAAATATTGAGACAAAATAAATTAAAATATATAATAAAAACTTATTGTGCCCAATTTGGGTGCGATAGGATAAGGGCAAATCGCCTAAATCATAATTAAATTAATTATTTTTTATAATTATATAAATAAATATTTTATTTTATTTTAATAAATATTTTAATATATATGATATAAGTAATTTATTTATTTTATATAATTAATTTATATTATTTATTAAAAAGTCAGTATATTAAAATTATATTTATTTTATTATATTATTTATTAATTATTTAAATTGATTATATTATTTATTTAATTTATTTTAATTACATATTTATTTAAATTTATAATAATTAAATTAAATTAAATTATTAACAAATAATATAATTAAATTAAATAAATATAATTTTAATAAATAAATACAAATTTAAATTTGAATAAATAAAATTTTAAGTAAATAAAATTATAAATAAATTAGTTATAAAATTAAATTAAATTTGAAAAAATTACTATAGTGGGGAACTATTCACTATAACGGATACTGTTTAAACAATGAAAATGTTATTTTTGTCCAAAAATAATTTGTTTAGCTAAAAAAGTTAAAAAAAATTGAAATGACGACTAAAAAAGTTAAGGCCCATCAAGTTTAGTTATTTCGAAAAAATTTCTAATATTATCCAATCATATGTTAGAACATATATTATTAAATATTTTTAAGATAAAATTATCAACAAGCAAAACAAAAATTAAATATAGAGAAAAAAGTAAAAAATAGATAGAATCTAACATTGAACATAAAAAAAATTCCATAAAACATTATTTTAAAGTGTACATCTCCTTGTGCAAGACGAATTTATATGACTTCAATATTCAACCATGCGCATGCAACCACTCTCCTCAATAAGTACCACTACCAGAAGATCATATCAAGTTTTTATTATCAAAAGTTGCTCAAAACACAATTAAAAAAGTATATTCTTTTAAAAATATATACACATATACATAGAATACTTTTATATTATATTTTCTCTTCTTTCTTCCATACATATTACCAAAGTTACTTTTCTCTTCTCTTTTCTTTTTTACTTTCATGCACACAGTCTTATGAAAAATTAGCCATCTTTATATAGTGATAAATAGTTTAAATAAAAATTTAAAAATTAATAAGAGTAATTTAATAAATAGTAGTAATTTAATAAATAGTAACTTCATATAATAAAATAAATAAATATTTAACTCATAAAATAATAATAGTAATATAAACATATATGAAAAATGTACATAAATAGTCTATATTTTAAACTCATATATTTTATAGCCACAAAATTGAAATGTAATGTTTAATAGTCACAAAGTTCAAATTTGAATCATTTTATCCCCGAAGCATATTTTGTCTTTCTCTTATCATTTTCTTTTATAACTTACTTAACACAACACTTTGAAAAATTCAAATTTAAGAACAAGTAAATCAAGCATTTGAACATTGATATTTTAAAGATTGAAAGCTAAAAACATCAATTGAGAAGTGAAATTTAAAAAAAAGAGACAAAAAGAATGAAATCGGGACAAAACAGAAAGAAAAAAACCAGAATTTCTTGTGCGAGGTGAGAGAAATTTTACACATTTCTTATTTGTCTTTGATTTCTTTTTTTTGTTTCGATTCACTATATTTTTTCACCGATATCTTTATTTCTTCTTCATTTCATCACAATATATTACCACTATATTTTTATACTTATACTTTTTACAAACTAAATCACAAAAATCAAAATACATTATGAAACAATTTTGTTTTGAATTTTGTTATTAACAAGAATAATTTCGTCTATTTATTATCTTTTTTACTAATAAAAATTAATTAAAATTTTTTTTTATAAAAAATTATAACTTTTAAAATAACGGTTATTTGTATACATTTTTTAATAAATATTTGTAATTGTCAAATATTTAATATAGATTTAATATTATAACAATCATATAATACTGATGTTTATAATTTTTAATTATATTAATATTTTATAATTTATTATTCATTTAAAAAGTTTTTAAAATCTTTTTTCCAACAGATTATTCACATAATAAAAAAAAAAATTCAACGTGACATTTTAAAAAGTACTTGGCGACCAAAGTAAGTGCTTTTCGAATTTTGTACACATTACCAATTTTAAGTTTTTATTCTTAGTTGAATGAAAGTTCAAGGGCTAATTTAGCCAATTCAAATATTCATCACGAAGTTGCATAATGATTAAATTCGTGATGAAGCCAAATTTATGGCTAGTTCATCCAAATTCTAAATCCATTTCCAAAACTACCCTTCTTTGAGATATTTTGAAATCACAAGTATTGTAAAATGAAAACACTAACCAAAAAAATAGAAGAAAATAATTGTTTGATAAATACCTAAATATAGAGTGGTTGTAGTGTTTACCATACACTTTAACTAGTTTACCTCTAAAATGTAACAAAAATACCTTTTTTATAAATAAAAAATTAGAAGAAAAATTATATAAAGTTTATTATTTTAAAATATCACTTTGTAATAATAATGATGAAAGAAAGAAAAAAATATAACTTATATCGTGATTTTATTAGATGGTTTTATTAGTATAATTTTATTTTTTTATTTAAAAAATTTAAATATAAAATTTATATCTCAATTAATGAAATAAATTATATGCGATTATCATATATTTTATAATATTATATATTTAAAAAAAGATTTATCATATTACATTTATACGATCATTTTATCGAGTATAGCATTATTATTATTCGCTCTTGAATAAACTTTGATGTTAATAGAAGCAAAATACAAGTTTTGCAATATTTTATAACTTTCAGAGAGAGAGATTTGGAGTGTCTTAAATTTAATAAGTGAATATTTTTATTATTGAACACAAAAATGCACGATTACAACTGTATTTATAGTACTGAGTTACAAGTAAAAGTAACTAGGAAAAATGGTGAGAAAATTTGTTACTAACTCTAACAAGCTAACAACTCTTATAACTAATTTTTAAAATACATCGAATATTCAATAATAAATTATATCCACGTCAAAAACAATTGCTTCTCATCTTTAAACTCATCATCATTATCATCATCATCATCATCTAATTCTTCAACCAGAGGCTATTACAGTCGTACCTGATGTTGTTGCTGTTGTAGTTGATCGTGACTTTGGTTCTGCAACTTCACATCTCTTAAATAGCTTCTGTTTTCATTCCCCCTCAAACTCAAATGCATGCAAACAGCATTGAACTTGGCAGCTAGCTACTGAATTTTGGTAATTGGCAAGGTTTTGGTAAACACATATGCCACCTAGTCTTTCGAATGAATGCATCTGATCTCTACTTTATTATTTAACACCTTATCTTTGATAAAATGAACATCTATTTCAATGTGCTTGATTATGCTGTTAAATACTGGATTAGTAGCAAAGTGAAGCTGCCTCCTGGTTGTCACCCCAAATTATTAGAATTGTACTAAGCTGAATGAACAACTTTGAGAACAAGGACTTTAACCAAGTTAGTTCTGTTATCACTTGTGCTAATGCTCTGTACTTAGATTTTGTACCAGACCTAACTATAGTTCTTTGCCTTTTGGAATTCTATGAGAATTAATTATCAACAAAGTAAACACAATACCATCTTAAGGATTTTTTATCATTAATCTTACAAGCACAGTCGGCGTTAGTAAATGCAACTAAGTTTAGTGTTTTACTAGGCTTAAAAATTAGTTCATAGTGTTTGGTCCCTTGTAAATATTTAAGTATCCTTTTGCATCACTGCCATTGTTGTCCCTGAAAAATTGTTTTAACTCTCCTAATTCCTTGAGAGCAAAATCTTTATGTAATTGAGCTATCACATTTTGAACTTCACTTTCATCATCATCAGTTGTAATAATATCATCCACATAAACTAAGATCACCATTATACCAATTAAATGTTGCTTGACAAAGATTGAAATATCAGATTTAATATTTGTGAATTCCTATTTGATTAAAGCTACCTTTAATTTGTCATACTAGACTCTTGGTGTCTATTTTAAGCCATAAAGTGCTTTCCACAGTTTGCATATAAATTGTTCCTTTCCTTTGACAAGAAAACCTTTTGGTTAAGCCATATAGTCTTTCTCTAATAGATCTCCATTAAGAAAAATATTGTTGACATATATTTGTCTGAACTTCCAACCCTTAGTTACAATAAGACTTAAAATCATTCAAATTGTGCTTACTTTAACTACCGGACTATAGGTTTCTACATAATCAACTCTAACAGTCTGATGATACCCCTTAGACATTAACCTTGCCTTGTATCTAACCACACTACCATATGGATTTTTTTTAATCGTGAACACCCATTTGTTGTCAACCACTTTAGAACTTGACTTTATAAGGCACCTATGTCTTTTTCTCATTAGAGCCTGATATTCATATTTTATTATAGCTCTCTACTGTGATAATTTTAAAGCTTCAGAGGCTATTATTGGTGTAAATTTGGGATTATCTTCAACTTTGCAAGAGATTTTTTTGACTCATAAATACCAATCTTTGATCTAGTTATCATATGATGTATATTTGTGGTAGTGTTTGTGTTAGGTATAATATTATGTGAGGTTTCTCTTAGTGTTTGTGTTGGTGTTTCAATATCAATATTTATAGTGAAAGGTATAGGTTATAGATATGTTTGTGATATTTATATATCTAAAGGTCATTGTAAAGTAGATATAGTTGTTATTTGATTTTGAGAGGATCTATTTTGAGACAATGAGTTATCAAGAGATTGAAGATTTTGGCTTATACATGGTGAATTAGCAAGCTGGTCTTTTTGTGTTTGTATTTGTTCTGGAATTGCCATGCTAGAGTTTATATTAGCTTTAGAAGAACAAACTAAAATTGGGTCGAAAGGAAATATAACATGCTGAATTGAACAAGAACATGTATGACTCTTGGCATGATGATTATTTTTTGACATAGTAAAAGATTGATTAGATTTAAAAGAAAAATCTAACTTATCAAACACCATATGCCTGGCTAGATACACCTTGACTTTTGAAGTCATACATTAATATCTCTTGTATTGACTATTATACCTTATAAAAACACATTTCTCAGTATAAAAATTCAGTTTATGTTTATGATAGAGTCTTAACTATGGATAACAAGCACATTTAAACACTTTTATAAGTGAGTAATCTGGTTTTTGACTAACAGAATCTCAAAGAGAGATTTATATTTCAGTATTGGAATGAGCATGCTATTTATTAAGAAAGATGCTGTGAAGAAGGCATTTCACCAAAACTTAAGAGGCATATTGCTTGAACAAGCAAAGTAATACTTGCTTCTACAATATGTTTATGTTTTCTCTCCACTCTCCCATTTTGATGGTGTATACAGGGACATGGAAATTTATGCCTTATGCCTTTGTTAGCTAGTATTTTTGACAAGCTTCTAAACTCTTCCCTAAAATCAGATTGAACCATCTTTATCTTCTTATCCAAGAGTTTCTCTACATGCAGTTGAAAAGATTGAAATACACTCTCAATCTGAGATTTCAGTTGTAAGGGATAAATCTAAGAGAATCTGGTAAAATTATATACAAAACTCACATAATAATTATATCCCCTGTAGAACATTAGCAAGACCCTAAACATTAGCATGTATGACCCTTTAAGGTTTTTATTTCAGAATGACCAAAATGAAACTTATTGTTCTTTTCAAGTTGACAAGTAGAACAAAAAGAATATGACAGATTCTTATTCATTGAAGTATGTATATTACAATTCGATACAATTTGTTTGGATGACCAAACCTTCTATGCAATACATCAATGACATTGGAAACTTTATTTATGCTTACAAGAATATGGCTGACTAAATCAGGTCTGTCACTAGACACTAACTTATTTATGTTACATTCAGAAAACAAAGTAACTTTGAAATTCAAAGGCTTGAAGCTGAAAGACTTGACTTTAAATGGCAGAACAAGTATGTGAATTAAAGTGAAACCAATAGGTTTAGGTGTGACAAGCTAATATAGTCCATCTCTAGCAATTCTTTAAAGAAGAACATTCTCTTTCACATCTTTAACAACATAAATTTTTTTATCAAACTCAATAATCAGATTATGATCAGTTGCTAGTTTTGAAATGCTAATTAGATTTTTTGTCATATTAAGGACAAATAAGACTTATTTTAGTTTAAGTTTTCTTAAAGGTGAAGGTTTTCAGAAAACTAGTACCAACACTAAAAATTTGAAGTTCACTACCATTGCCAATAATAATATGATCATTATATATGTAATCCGATCCGGTGGCTAAGTTATTGCTATTGTTAGTGACATAGTACCAACTAAGATCCTCATTGACTGCCTCAAGTCCTGGAGCAGCTACATATGCTATAACTTGATTTTGCAATTTGTTTTTAACTTGAGCTTGTGGAACATGAGGCTTAAAGTCCTCATTAAACTTGTCTAACACTTAGGAGCTCTATGTCCAGTTTTAAAGTATATATGGTAAACAACCTTTGAATTGTTTTTACTTTGACCATTGTAATTTTGCTTGCCTTTACTTTGTCATTTATAATTCTGACCATTATTATTATTATGACTTCTAGCTTTTCTTTTAAAATTGCCTCTTTTAATAAAATTTCTTCTAAACTTTTGTTTAAACCCAACACTAGATATATCAACAGACATTCCTCTGTTAACACCAGAAACTAAATTTGACAGCTCTAGTTTGCTTTTTAAACTTAGTCTAATGGCATAAATTTCAACCAAAGACAACTTACTACTCTTGATAGATACAAATAAGTCTATTAGATCATAGTCAAATTATAGTCTAATAAGTAAGTAAGTCACCAGATCTTGATTCGGCACTGGCTTTCAAGCCATAACAAGACTATCAGCCAAGCCTTTAGCCTTCAAATATTAGTCATTTATACTCATTATGCCTGCTTGCATTGTTTGTAATTATGACCTAAGCTGAGTTAACCTAGCTAAAGATTGACTACCATACATCTGATTAAGATGTTTCTAGATCTCAAACAGAGGAACAGAGAAATTTGAAGTGTTCTGAATTTAACAAATGAAGTAAATTTTTATTGCTTAACACTAAAATATAGGATTGCAACTGTATTTATAATATTGAGTTACATGTAAAAGTAACAAAGGAAACTGGCGGGAAAATTTGTTACTAACTCTAACAACTCTTGTAACTAATTTTTAAAATACATCAAATATTCAAAATAATAAATTATATCCATATCAGCAATAATTGCTTCTCATCTTTGAGCCCTTCATCATCATCATTTGATTCTTCATCCAGAGGTAGTTGCAGTTGTAATTGATAGTGCTGCTATTATAGCTGATCTTCTCTAGTTTTGCAACTTCACATCTCTTAAATGGCTTCTGTTTTTATCAATGTCATTCTTAAAATCAATTAAAGATTCCTATTAAGAAAATATTTATGTTTAACTTGGTCATGTTATATGTTATATTAAAATTAAATATGGCATATTGGTAAGCCTTGGAAATGAGAGCTTTATAAATTCCAAAATATTTCCAATAATTAGAAATTGTTTTGGATTGTGAACTCAAAAGGCATGCCCATATTTTGTTGTAAACATTTTTTTTTGGGCATAATCAAGATTTTGGATAGAAACTTAATAGTTAATACAGAAGTATTATTTAAGTTTTGTTGATCTTAACTTCTCCTTTCAATAAGTAACATCTAAGTATTTAGAGAAAATTTTAATTTTATTAAAATGAGACACAAATTTTAGTTCATTGATTTTTTTTCAATTTGATAATTGAAATCTAAAATCAAGAATTCCATTTATTAACCTCAATTTATCTATCTTATTAACCTTACCATTATAATGAATAGAATCAATGACTGAAAATTTGTGTAAGTATTTTGTTAAAATTTTTAGTTGAAAGATATTCCCACCATTATTAAAGATATTATTTATATAAAAAGATTACATGTTTATTCGCATTAAAAAAATTTATATAAAGAAATTCTTATGGGATCATCCAATTTTAATTATACTTAAAATGAATAAGAGAAAAAATTTATAATAACTGATTTATATAATTTTATTCAATAATTTGATAAATTATTTAGTGGAGACAATATCATATAAGATTTTTTCTTTTCTTAAAAAAAAAATTAATGATACCAACTCACTAACCTTATTAATTTTAGCATTATAATAAATGGAAGTCGATGACTGAAAATTTGTGTTTGTATATCAAAACTCTGAGTTGAAAAAATTCCTATCCTAAAAGAAGAAGATTGCCTTAACAAAAGAAAAATGATCATATTTTCTTCAAAAGCAAGAATAGCATTTAGTAGAATGATTATTTGCCCTTTAGAGTAAAATGTCTTAATCGAGATTATACACATAATCAAGAAAGTCTACATGACGTTTTAAAAGTGCTTTTTGACAAAGAAGAATTGCTTTTGAATTTTTGTTCGAATCACTAATTTAAAGCTTTTTTTTTTTTCAATTTTTAGAGATGACTAATTTTGAACTTTTAAGAAATTATCACCAAGTTGCATGATCATTAAGTTCCATGGTGTGATCTAACACACACACACACACATATATATATAAATTATAGAATTAGTTTGATACTACTGATAATAATTTTAATAGCTCTGATACTGTGAGAATAATAATACTATATTTGTAAATATAAATAATAACTATATAAATAGTACTCTAATTATTGTTATATGACCTGAATCATTTGGCTTCAAATTCAATTGATAGAAATTTATAGAGTGTGTAACCATTGTTGAATAACTTTAGTTATGAACTACAATGATTGATTGTTGATGAAGAGGGTATTTGTGATAAAACTTATATTTGAGGGGCAATCATGATATTTAGTAAATATGTGGAAGAGAGTATGCAATGAAACCCTTACATTTGATGTAATAGTTAGGTTCTCACTCTATTCTCACATTCAACACTTATACTCCTATTTATACTTGCATTCACCTTCTTACGCCTCTTAAATATCTCACTTAACCTTCTTATAAATTTTGATTTATTACCACATATTCAAGATATTTTTGACTTATTACATAATTCTAAATTTTTTAAAATTTGACTCAATTACCCCTTAAATTCTATTACAAGATATTTTTTGACATTTTAATTTTTTTTTTCTAGAAAGTACATTAATCTTCCAAAATATATAAGTATTAAAAAATTGTTTGAAGATGGCAACAACTTAATGCTTTGATATATTGACTTAATGGAGCATTTTGTTTTGTCAATATTTAAAAAGAACATAATTGGATACTTTCATATTTTGAATAACTACTAAATGCACTTAGTTGCATTGTCTAAGTATTAATATTTGTGTACTCTTTAACTTAAAGTTAGGAGTTCAAGTCTTGAGAGGGAGAATTTATTTATTTTTTAATTATTAGAGTCAATTAATAGTTATAATTATAATTATTCTAGTTAATCGATAGCAGCTGCAATATTCCAGTTAGTAAACAAGTTAGTTCATAGAAGTTGCAATCAATTTTTTTTTTTGTAAATTATAATTAAAAAAGAGTTATTTCAACTAATAGAATATCCTTAAAGTCCCATGTCAATATATATATATATATTCCTTAAGGTCGAGTAAGTCAAAATGCTAAAAATTACTTACTGAATCCACTTTTGAAAGAAGTAATAAACTTTGCTTTGGTCTCAAAATATTAATGTCTTTTTTTTCAAAAAAAAATATAATTTATTTATTTGTATCAAATGAGTATTTGATTTTTACAATAATATATATATATATATATATTAATTTTTTATTATGATAAATATAAATCACATTCTTGCTTACTATTATTTAAGTGAAGTTCAAATTTTAGGCCTCTTATATTAATCAAAGAGATTTTTTTTAAATAATTTAATAAATTGAAACTCACAAAACAAAGTACACTTATATTTATCATTAATGTGTGATTCTATAAAAGAACATCTTATGGTCGTAAACATAACCTAATGGTAATCACACTTTTTAGCTCGTATTAAAGTCTCGAATTCAAACTTCTTTTTTTAAAAAATTTTCTTAGTCATTAAGGATTTGAGAGCCTAATTGATATAAATGGATTAACTATACCTTCTTATGAAATATTGTAACAAATTTGGAGACTCAAATATTATCACTTTTTTTTTTTTAAAGAAAAAACACATAGTTCATAAACCATAATGCTCTAATATGTGAATTATTAAGACATTTTCAGTATATTATATGATGATTGAAGGAAATGAAAAATTCAGTTCAGGACAAAGAATACTTAAAAAAAATGTATTTAAAACATTAATCCTAAGCATGCCATTAAAAAATATATTTTTGACATACAAAGGGGAAATTTAAACACATAACTTCTATTTAATTGGAGTAATAAATGCACTACAAAATTTTTATTATTGAGTAATATTACAGTTTACAAATGTTATCTCAAAATTTTTATCTCAAATTGATGTGTCAAATAATTATTAAGTAGTAAAAATAATGCAATTTCCAAAATTTATTATATCATTTCACTATCCAATTATTACTTAATATATTATTTAAGATAAAAAATTTGAGATAACATTTGAGAAGTGCAATAGTATTCTTTATTGTTGGTCCTTGGATTTTTATATCATTAACACAAGTGGCTCTTATGAATTTTTATTCACGAAATTTCTATAGTTGTTCTTTTTTGAGATTTTGCTCAAAGCTTATTTCTCCTTAAGTCTTAGCTTGACTCACGAGCCCCAATCCAAATATTTTGAGGTCTTTGGCCAAACCATAAGTGAGCCTTTCATGCAAAATACAAAAAGAAACTATAGCTCATTACCACTAGAAGGTTTCAGTATTGTTCGAGGAGATAACCTCAAGACATAATCACAGTTTTTAGACCTTAGAGGTTCTCGATATTAAATGAGGTATCCTCAATAACTAATATTGACCAAGCAAATTGCTTAAACTCTCCCAACAGGGTCAACCACTTTTTTTTTTTAATGGACAAGAAGACACTCATCCACTACTAATTGAGAACTAGATTCGAGTTGGACATCCTTAAAACCTAGGTTACCTTTATTCTCGAGATCTTTGAAATCTCGAGATTTTTAGAGTAAATCTACCTATAATATTTAAACATGACCAGAATAGGAAAGTAACAGTTTATTATAGTTCTACAATAATTCAACCATCAAAGCTCAATATCAATGATAAATTAAAGACTTGATGATAGAGAAAATGGCCTTTTTTTTTCCTTAGACATTTTAAAAGGTTTCTTTTATTTGTTTTAGATTCTCTCTAAGCAAACTACCATACGTTTTATGCCAAGGGACCATTACAACTTTTGAAGTCTCTTACATCATTTAGATCCACCACGGTCATAGAATAAATTAATTTATAAATTATTATTTGTAGAATCCATACCTCCTTATATTGATGTTGTAAAAAGTATTATTTAATATTATATCAGAATTGAGTTAATACTTGATAAAGTAGATGTAGACTCTCGTAAAGCTGAACCACCATAATTTTTCGTCTTATATTTCATTTATGTGTATGATTTTGGGGCAAGATCCATGTCACTTTTTTTTTAAAAAAAAACAACTTTTGACACAACTTTTTAACTATTAGATAACTTTGTACTCAATGTTACGTTTAAAGTTGAAGTGTAATTATTTGATTTTTAAAAGTTAATGAACTCACCGTAATAATAATAGTATTATCTCTACTCTCCTCTTTTGTTCCTCTTTCTTATTCCATTCAACTCATTTTCTCTCTTATATGAATGCTTTCCTCCCTTATTATGTACAGATATAATACTTAACTAATTATAACAACTTCACTTCTTTTTTTTGTAAACTGAATCTATAAATGTTATATATTATATATGACCCTTTTTCGAAATTATTTTCTGTTTTAAAATTATTTAACTATTCATAAATCAACTTATCATGATTTAAATTAAACAACTTAGAGCTTATTTAATTTCTAGTTTGATCACGAATATAACTTTTTATCTCAATATATATATATATATATAACAAAATCATCACTAATCATATGCTACATAAATTAAACTCGCCTCCTTTTAACAAAAAAGAAATTAAAAATAAGAGACGAAAGTTGAATTAGATATGAAGATTGTAATTTGAGTTTAGCCAAGACCAAATATTAGATACGCACTCTCTATATATATAGTAAATGTAATATAATATAATATGCTATTGTATGAATATTAGTTTCAAACACATATAAATAGTTTCAAACACACATATAAGTAATCAAATAGTACTACATGTATATCCTTTTAGTAATAAAAGTGTCTTAATTCGAAATGACCATCTTGAATAAAATTTCAAGTTGATTAAGGATTTACTAGAGTTATAATGATATGATTCACCCTCTTACTACTCTTTTTTAATATTCAAGATGATTTCACAAATTTGAGAAGAGTTAGCAAAAAAAAAAAAAAGAATAATTTCAAAAAAGGATCATATATAATTTATAAAAATTATAAATTAAATTTACAAAAAATAAAAAGTAAAGTTATTATAATTAGTTAAGTATTATATTTGTATACAATAAGAGAGGAAATCATTAATACGAGAGAAAAATGAATTAAATGAGATAAAAAAGAATAATAAAAGAGGAGAGAAAAAAGATATAATAATATTATTATTATGGTGGGTTTATTAAATTTTAAAAATAAAACAATTACACTTCAGTTTTAGAATAAAAAATTATTTAATGATTAAAAATTTGTGTCAAAAGTAATGTAAAAAATGAGATGCCAAAACTACCCTTCCATGGACTTAAGCAACGCCAATTATTGGGAGATAACGCAGGGGCATTATAGTAATATAAGACCAAAATAATATTAAGACAAGAACGACCTGAGAGACGGACAAAAAAAATTTTAAAAAAATAAAAATCGCGATCATTAACCGATCGAATTCCGGTTCTATAAATGTCACCATCACCAAACCAACCTTGCTTCTCAAGTTTTCTCTCTCTCGCACCCGCAAAACGACAACTGAAACGCTGTCGCTTTCATGGCGGCTGGGCGACACATGTACATAATATAACAGGATCCTGTTGCATTGCTAAAGCACTAGTAGTGAAAGCTGATCATTTGCATTTGCCCTTGAAAATTAGGGTTCTTTGGAAATGGATCTGGTGAATGAACCTCCTCCTTCTCAGCTCCATTCCTTTCTTGTTCAAAGAAATATTGATTTTTTCTCTAGTTTTCTTGGAATTTTATCGGTAAATTTTTTTTAAAGAAATGTATTTTCTCTATCTGTGAAAGTTACAGAGACGTCTCTTTTTCGACACAGCTAGTTATGCGAAAACGTGGAAACGTTGATTTTCCGAGAAAATTTCGGATTTTTCTCAAGAAAAAGACTCGATTTAGTGTCTTTGAAAGTCAATATAACATTACTTTCTTTCTCCGAGCTCGCTTTCATTTTCTTCAAAAAGAAAATTTGTGTAAAAGCTGAAATATTGGTGTTTTTTCGTTAAAAGAAATTTTTTTTTTTCCGGATTTCGGTATCTAAAAGTGGCTCCGTTTTAGCTTCTTCGTTCAAACATTTGTAAAGATTTATTTTCTCGTAAAACCTTGATTTTCTAGGAAAACATGGCATTTTCCCGAGAAAATGATAGTTACTGAAATGTTTTCTTTTTGCCTTCATTATCCATACCTCCTTTTCTTCTTTTCTTTTTTTTTCCTCTTTAAGCTAATTCATCAATTTTTTTGTTCTCTCTAAAACACAAAAGAACTGGATTTTCATTTTTCATTATCTAAAGAAAACACAAAAAATGAACTGGATATCATTTTTTAATCTGTGTAAAAATCTGGATTTCAATGCTACGAGTAGCTCCATTTTACTTTCCTTGTTCAAACATTTGTAAAGAAAAACTTGTTTTCTAGGAAAAACATGACATTTTCTCGAGAAATTGTATAGATTTTCGTTTTTCATTTTCAGCGTCTAAGATAGTCACTGAAATGTTTTCCTTTTGCCTTCGTCTAAAATTTGTTTTCTCATAAAAAGACAAAACAACTGGATTTTCATTTTCATTGTCCAAGAAAATGACTAACACGGTTTTTTTTCTATCACTTTTTGCAGGACACACGGAGATTCTGTTTGACGGATTTTTTCCACTCGTCCGCCTCTTCGTCTTCCTACACAAACAACACGATAACCGACTTAGAAACAAGCCTCGTAATCAAATCCGTCGTAGAAGACGACAAGCATCAATTCCTAAACGTCTTAAAACGCCTCTTCATCAGCGACTCTCCCCTGGACGCCGCCGCTGGTCAACAGGCGGTGGCGGTTGTCTCGAAGCTCCTCCGTCTGTGCTGCATCTCCGACTCCGTCAACTGCGCCGCGTCCTTGATCAACGGAGACCTCGGGCCGATCGCCTCGGTCAACGAGGTGGACAAGAAGACCGGCTTGTCTGCCATCCACCAGGCGGCGGAGTCGCACTCGGCGCGCTGCGTCGAGTTGCTGCTGAAGAAACGCTCCCGTACGGATGTTAGGAGTAAGGACGGACGTGGACTGCTGGCTCTAGAGCTGTCTTTGTCTAGTAGTAGGTAAGGGGACCAAAACGAAACTCGAAGCCTACAAAAAATAAAAACAACGTCGTTTCAGCTTTTTCAGTTTTGTGTGTGATTGTAAATAGTAAAAGGCTAGGGCTTTTGCTTTATCAACTAGCACAAAAATGAAAAAGCACTTTCCGTTTTTGGTAACCTAGCATTTTCATTTTCTCAGATAATATATTCTTTTATTTGTTTGTTTCAGGATGGATGTCGGGTGGAATTCGAATGAACATTCCGTTGAAGACTTGATCGTCAAGCTTGGTGAAATGGTTGAAGAAACTCTTTTGAAGACAATGTCTGTATTATTTGTTTCCTGAGAAAACCGACTGGGAAAATAAAAAAGAATTGTTTTTTTCTCTTTTTGACAGAATTTAACTACGGTCAAACTGCTGAGCGAGAAAACGAAGGAAATAGATGAAGTGGCGTATGCAAACGCCATAGGAGGGCGAATAGTAGCGTTAGCGGCGCTGCTTGTAGTTGCGGCGGAGAGAGTGAACGAGTCGATTTTAGTGTTGCACGATTCGGACATGGGAGCCAAAGAGAAGACGACGGTTTACGAGTGCGTGATTCGAGAGGCGTTGGCTTTGGGCCGAGAGGCAACGATGCCGCCGCCGTTACGAGCTGTTAAACGGAACTGTATGCGGACGACGTGCCAGTCTGCTCAAAAAAGGAAGCTCTTGCTCTGCGAAATAGAGTTGCTTCAGCTCTTTGGCGCTGTGGCTCGTAGTAGCAGTTGTACGGACAAGAAGGTGGCCCCACCTTTGATCCTTGCAACACAGGTAATAATAGATAAGGAAGCATTTAGATATTCATTTTTTTGAAACTGAATATATAAGAATTAATTATAACTTCAATTACGATGATGATTTTGAGGAGCATCGTTTTATGGTAACCTCATGTGAAAAGTATTTATTTTAATGGACTTTTTTGACCCTATCGAACTTTTCTGTCGGGTATAATGTCCTAATCATTTGGTTAATGAACCGTGGGCACTTCCGTAAATCCCGGGACTACAAACCTCGTGGAGCATAAGAAATAATACTTTATCGTGATGCTAATGTCCTTTCTATTCGCATGAAAAATAAAATAATCATGATTTTTTTTAGTAAAATTTTTGTTACTTTTACAGGCTGGAGACGAAGCTGTGATTGAGCTACTTCTGAAGTCTAATCATATAGACGTAAATGATGCTGATGCTGAAGGAAACTCTGCCCTTCATTGCGCCCTCAGGACATCTATGGGCTCGTCTCAACATGAACAGCAGAATAGGTCTTTTTTTTTTTTATCTCCGTCTCTTTGTGCTTGCACGGAAATACAGAAGCTTGCCTTTTTGACAAAAAAATAAAAAATAAAAAACTTCTTAATGTTTGCAGGATTGTTGGGCTCCTGCTGAAGCATGGAGCCAGAGTGAGCCAAAAAAATAAGTTGGGATTAACCGCACCGCACATTGCAGCCGGTAAAGGCAATTCACTATCACTTGAGGTTACGTACTACGTTTATATCTCTTACTTTTTGCCATATTGCGGTAGCAACCAAAGATTAATTCTTGCTTCTTTGTTCTTACTACTCTAATTGATTATCGTTCACATTTCTTATGACATTTTGGCAACAGGTCCTTATAAGGGAAGACCCTGATTGTATCAACTTCAAAACAATAATGAAGGAAACCCCACTTTTTTTTGCTGTGAAGAATGATCATATGGTCTGTGCTGAGCTTCTTTTGCGCTGGGGAGCAAACAGTGAAGTCCTCAATTTGCGGTTGGAGTCATTAAATCCCTCTCCATGCTATATATAGCCTATAATTGTTAAATATTTTATTATTATTATTTGTTTGTAAGAGATTCCTTGAAATTTAATTTCCAATTGCTAACATTTTCTTGTATGCCTATGTATTGTGTGTGTACCAACTGCTGTTTATCTCCAGGAAGGAGAGGGCTATAGATTTTGCAAAGTCTCAAGACATGCGTTTCTTGCTAAAAGCAGCCAATATTCGTCACAGTAAGTCGAACTTGAACCAAGTAGACTTTCTTGAACATTATAAAAATATTAAGTAGTTTTTCTTTGTTTCCTTTAATTTAATGCCTTGCTTCTAAATGTGCAGCGAATCGTGCTCTCCTTCAAGAGAAATATAATGCTTCACTGGAAAGTGACGACGTTATTTCGGAGACCTGCGAAGCCCTTCTGTCCATGATGGATGACGGCACCAATATTGAGAGGTGACCACCTTAGTGCATAACCTCAAAAAGTTTACACCAACTTTCATTGTTTCTTTTTGTTTGACTTTAATCATTACATTCTACTGCGTTGTAACTCTAGAATCTGGTCTAGCAGGAAAACAGAGGTTTGTAAGTATTTTGAATCTCCTAGTGGATGCATCAGAGGGTCTAAGTGTTTTTATGCTCATGGTGAGGAGGAGCTTCGAACGGTCAAGCAAGGAACGCACTTTATCCATTCTTCGAAAGAATTCAAACGTAAAATTTTTGTTGGAGGCCTCCCTCTTTCACTGGATTCAGGTAAGAATCCTGCCACCGTTCTTAGAAATCGTAGTTAAGAGTCGTATGCAATTAATTCGTACTTTGTCCTGATGACATGATTCTCTTCTCACTTTTGTGAATCAGCTTCCTTGGGAGAGTTATTTGAAGAACATTTTGGGTCGGTTGAAGATGCCATAGTTGTTGGACTTGAAATTGAAAAGCAGATACAGTCCCGAGGATTTGGCTTCGTAACCTTTAAACATGAGAAATCTGTTTCTGCGGCTCTTGAAGCACGTTTTGTAACCATTATGGGCAAGCAAGTTGAAATTAAAAGTGCTATGCCAAAAGAGCTTTTACACGCAGAGTTACAAAAACAGTCTGCTCACCAACAAGAATCGAAACAAGCAAAGAAGCCTGGTGGCGGAACTCCTGAAGAGACGTCTGGTAGGAATATTAAAGAGGAAATGCTCACTGTGAAGATTACAGAAGAGATACCGTGCAGGAGTACTACTGAAGAGGCCAAACTAGAGCGAATTTCTTGGGCTGGTAAATTGTTCCATGATCAACCAAAGACATATTCTACTGACTCTCAAGCACAAGTTATGACCGTCTTTGAGGGGAAAAAGATGCCTAAATGGTTTAGGACTTTGAAAAAGTGGCTCCCGGGCTTCTTGAAAGATGTATATAAGAATCCAATTGATGGAGAATATGCTCTGTCATCGCTGAAAGCAGATTTTAAGGCTGCATTTGGCCTAGAACTGGATCATGCCTCTCTTGGGTACCTAAAGCTCAGTGACTTTATGAGAACCATTCCTGAACTTTGTCACGTGAAGGCTGGAACTATAGGCAAATATGGATCACCTAATCACATGGTTCTTCTGCCTAGTCTTCCCAGGCGAAAAGGGAAAGTTCTCCAATCATTCACAATTCAGAGGCTGTCCTCCCCAGTTGATTCTATTGCTGACAGCAAGTCTCCTCAGGACCTTCAGTCAGTGTCTAATGAAGATGCTGGCTTTATCAGTAGCAGTATTGATTGGAAGCCATCCCATGAGGTCCCTGAAGGTAATTCAGCTCCGAGGGATACATCGACTAGTGTGAATTCTGCCCAGAAGAACACATCACTGATTGATTATTCGAGGTTTCTTCAGTTTTTAAAGCCTGGCCTTTTAGGAAATGATGGAGTCTCTGGAGGCAACAATAATGAAAGAGGAAGAGGCTTGGAGACGTCTGAAGGAAAGAAGCTCAGGCTTGCACAAAGGCATTTGGTTCTAGAGGCGCTTGCCAGGAAAAGGAACAACAGATCCGAGTTCTTTCTTCGTGAATTTGATTTCTATGACGTGAGCACAGCGAAACGATATTATGTTTCATTAATAAAGCATCACACAATCCCTATTGTTTGCTTATAATAAACATTGCATCCAAAATATTGTTGAATGGTCTATGCAGGATTACAACTCAAGCACCGGCAAAGTAAAATGCTTTGGATGCAACCAGCATCTGATACTGTTTGCCAACTTCCCGTGTCGGCACTGGCTGTGGTGCACTGACTGTAGACTAGAAGCTGAACGAGCAGCTGATGGTTTTGAGCACAAATGCGTGATCTGTGATATGAAAGTAGAGAAATTCATTTTTCTCCCATCACATAGATACAATCAACCTTTTCGTGAGGACCTTTCGAATCCTGAGACATTCCCTCCTTTATATCCTTTGGATACACGCAAGTAAGCCCAAGCCAAATCCACTTTCTTGTACCACAAGCATGTAACTGCAGTTCATTTCCCTTAGTTTTGAACCAACAAGATACTGACGTTCTTTTATCTCATTGCTTTTGTAGTTTGCAAAGGAGAAATCTCTGTTTACAGTAATGAAGTCCTTTTTATGCATAGGAAAGTTAGAATATGAAAAAAGATTAGGAAGTAAACTTTTGATGTGGCATGCACCCAGAAATACAGAAGACTGGGGAGGAGGAGGAACAGAAATCTCCTCCCCACCAATATTGTACATAATCAATTCTAATTGCTCCCTCCAGAACTCATTCATACTTTTGTGGGTGATAAGAGGCCTGATAATGTGAGTACATGCTAGCCTAGCCTCGGCCAACCTTTCAACTCCTGATTTCTTTTTGCTGATTTTAGATCAAAAAAGAATGTGAACAAGAGTTGATGATATGTAGTCCAATATTTTGAATTCAAGGATCATAGAGCTTGTCCCATTTGTGTGATGCTTTTAAGATGTGTTGATCATGAAAGCAAAATTATGAAATGATCCTAATTCTCTTCATTAAGGTGATAGGTGACTGTTTTGCTTCTTAAAATCACTTATGGACTACACATCTTGCAAGATACGGAGTTTTTTTTTTTTTGCTTTTAAAATATGAAGTTAAATGACAAATCTCTCTCATTTCCCTTTAATGAATAATTTATGATCTATTGAATAGGAACACATATTACAGCACATCAATTTAGTGGGAATTGCTATCAGCATGCAGCAGCAACGTCCTAACCTGTTTCTTCTGGGAATTGCAGAAATTCTCATCTGGAAAAAGCCGATATACATGTTTGCTTAATGACCCGTCTTTTGAATCCAAAAGTCATGAAAGACCTACAAAGTTGGGGGTGTTTGCACCTCTTTATGGCAAGTAGCAGTTTTCTCATCTTGCTGATCTAATGTATTACTCTCAGCTCTGTCTAGTAGCACATCTCCAAGCTTTCATTAGCAACTTCAGAGCACAAACCATCAGCTATACATATTAACAAATATTGAAATTCTTGCAGGCATTAAACTTTGTATCAAATAGACCGAGTCAAAGCTTATAAAACCTTTTTCATTAATCTTTTTCATCTCAATAAAATATATACACAAAATTATTGTTTTCTATCAGAAGAAAAAAAGAACAGGAGAAGACTAGCAACACCAAAATTAAGTTTAACTACGATTGGCCATTTGTATTGTGTGCGCCAAAATTTGATACAAGAAAGCTACAGCGGAAAAGAATGATACATATACAAAAATGAAAAAGAAGTACTTCTCTGGGCATGGCTTTGTTAAGGTCCAGAGGATCTGTTATGGCCACAATACAGCAGGAAAAACAAAATTAAAAAGTAAAAAACAGGGTAAGCCCAGAATGAAAAGAAAACCTTTTTAAATAATGGCCTAACGACCAAATCTGAACTGGGAAGAACAGTCCAACTACCTGCAAGATCATCATGCTGCTACCTTCTTTGTGTGCTCTGGCTGTATGGGTTTTTTGCGCCTTCTCCTACAGGGAAAAAAACAGTGAAGCACTCAAAGTTGACAAATAAGACAATGTACTCAATTGCAATTAAATAAATCCACAGAAATTCAAAACTAAAATTTCTAAGGTTGTAGAAACTAGACTCATATGGCACGCCAGGAAAGCTTATCAAGATAAACCATCAAAGCAACCATGTTTAGAAAGAATCCATGCAATAAGCTTACTTCTCATATGACTTGATGAGTGACTGTGGTCTCTTATAACCATCTTCCTTCTGCTGAGGATTTGGCTTCCCTGCAGTCCTTGATTCCGGTTTCCAACAAGCATTGATGAGCGACTGACCCAATAATTCAGCAATGTCTGTTGCCATTGCCTCAGCTTTCTTCGCATATGGAAATACTTCCTCCTTGAATTGGTTAGACAACCAAAGATACATAGACAAAACTTGATGCTTGGTCTCAAGATCTAAGAGTTCCGCATCATTTTTGGCAGAACCCTTTGGCATACCCATTGCTATATTAACAGGGGCATTTTGACTGTAAGCTGAAGCAAATCTCAGAAGATGGTACATTGCTTTTGGGTCTCTAATATTAACAGGAGCAAAACAAAAGTTGAAACGATCTTCCAAAGATAATCCTTGGACCTTCTCCAACATATTTGCTACCTTCTTTATGTGATCATGTCGACATAAGAAGTATGATCCATCCAGACGGCAATTTTCACCAAACTTGTCAAGCAGCTTACAGAATGTAACATTTGAGAGTTGCCCAGCAAATAGCTCAACCTGCTCGAAGTAAGGAAAGAGACCCACTTTCTTAACTTCTTCAAAAGGTTGTTTCAAGCACTCAATCAGGTAATCCAAATCATCTAATTGCAACGTTGTTGTGAGTCCATCCGGGTAAATGCTTCCCCTTCTCCCAGCTCTCCCTGCAATCTGCTTCACTTGTGATGCTGGAACTGGAACAACCTTGTCACCATTGTACTTGGCAAGGTTATAAAAAACAACTCTTCTAATATTAAGATTTAAACCCATGCCCACGGCATCACTTGCAACCAGCACATCAAATTCATTACCTTGATCATTGAACAAGTTAGCTTGCTGTCTACGAGTCTCTGGTGGCAAAGCACCATAGATAACACAACAGCGGTGATTAGTGTGTTTCTCAATTGCCATTTTCACCTCAAATATCTCTCTCCTTGAAAATGCAACAACGCAGTCCCCAGATCGCACATTTCGAAGATCTCCCAACAAGGTCTTGGCTTCAACAACCAATGGTTTGAACCTTTCGTAGTGTTGCTCATGCAGCTCATCTCCAGTTTCTGAACAAATCTGCCGAACAACATTTAAAACACTTGGATCTCCACACAAATGTATTTCATCCGCCATCAATCCAAGCAATGCCCTTGTCCATGCATAACCTCTAGAAGGGTCTGACATCATTTGAATTTCATCGATAACAGCAACATCATACAGATCATCAGTTGAAACCATTTCCACGGTACAAGCAATATGGTTTGAGAAGGGAACATGCTTCTTCTCTTGTCCTGTATGAAGACTGCAGTAAACCCCAAGGGCATTTACTTTGTCAAAAACTTCCATAGCCAAGAGCCTCAAAGGACTGCAATAAATACCCTTCTTTGCTTCCATAAATCCTTGCAAAGCATTGTATGTCTTACCGCTATTTGTCGGACCACAATGATATATAATCTTACGTCTCATCGCCCGTGCAAAAGGAAACCAAGTGTGTGGCTTTGTGAGGTCAGCTGACTCAATCATATTTCGAAACCGTTTAATTTCATCAGGGAACTCTTCTATACAGAACTCAACAAATATAGGGAAAAGAAACTTCACAGCATCATCGGATGGACCAAGCCAAACCAAATACTTGAAAACGTCATTTGGACATTTCTTGACAAAAAAGGCTCGAAACTTGCTAGCAGCAGTAGGGAAAAATGACTTGCCAATGTAAACTGCAAGAGCCTGATTGGCTGCCCACCCTGAATTCATGAAGAAATGGAAAACTTCCCTTACAGTATCCCATTCAGACCTTTCCATTTTGGCACCCTTTTCAGCACTCCTTAGCTCCCTATACAATTCCACAGGACCACGCTTTGATATTAACTGAAACCTCAAACTGTCGTTGCTATTGAGACCATTATTATCAGATTCTGATTCAACCCTTTTTGAACTGGAAACGCCACTCTCATCAAAATCATCAACCAAACCTTCAATTTTATCATCTTTGACACTTTCTATCGAAGTCACCCTAATGTTTTGCTCTCTGTCTTCCATTTTCGATTCATAAGCACTGCCATCCTTAACCAAACCCTCATCTCCAACCGATGTAGAAAACGGTCTAGCATTAAACTCTATAAACTTAGTGTTGCCCAAAGGGAAAGAAAAACGACCAAGGTCTATCAAACTCGTCGAGAATTCCCGTTTACACACATCAAAAGTGGGACCAAAGTGGTTTTTTTCCAGAACCCACTTGTCAAATTTCCCAACAGAATGAAAATATTGATGTGAACACAAAACCCTAACGCTGGAAACATTATTTCTTGACCTATATATTCGAAACAGAGTCGTCGCTTGGCCTCTTGCCATCTAACACTTTACCAACATCAAACTGAATAAACCCAATTAAGAATACTATTCCTATTGCGTGTTCCAAAGCAATTAATATCTCAAACTTTCTTGCAATTAACAGAAGATCCTTAAAACCTAAAGCGCGAAAATTTAGCCAGAAAAAAGAAATTTGAATTAGTGGGTTGTAAATAGCGTACCTGAAATGGTTAAAAGAGAGAGAAATTGATAGCAAATAACGGGCAAGTGGTGGTGAAGCTTAAGCCACCTAAAACCCTAAACCTTTAGGCAGTTTCTAATTGAAGATATTCCAAGTGGATTTTGTAACACGGGGCTTGACTCAGTTGGGTTTGGGTCGGGTGACTCGATAGTCAAGAAATTTTTGAAAAAAAAAAAACCAAATTTGATGATGTCCCAGAAAGCATAACGATTGGTTTATAATTTCAAATGAATTGTCTTGGATTGATACATTATCTGAATTTTATCATATTTTTTTAATGTAATACAAAATATTTGGATTTGAGGGCTAACGCAAATATGAATTATGAACATTATATTAATGAATAATGTTGTTGAAATGAGAAGACAATCTTTTTATTTGAACTAATATGATCCACTTAAATTTTTTTATATATATTTGAAGAAAAGGTCATTATAGTTCTCTGTTTTTCTTTGAAAAAAAAAACTATATGATTACCTCAGTTTAATTTATATTTTACCGAATAAAAGTAATTCATATATATTTCAATAACTGCAGAATGTTTAGCATTATTTCATGCCATTTCTGTGGTTCTTCCAAATAATTGCACTGCGGACTTCATTGAACTTGACTGCATTAATGTTGTTCGGGCTATAAATAAGCAATTTTTTTCAAGAGTAGAAGGTGATATCCTAATTTTTGTGATTCATCAACTAAATGATTTGAAGAATTTTTTATGCCTCTACGTTCGAAGTAAAAACAGTGGTTCATTTTTTTGGCCAAATTTAGTCTTTGTAACAAAGTTAAATCGGTATGGATTCATTCCATGCTTAGATGGTTGAGTCAATCTATTTTTACTGATTTTATGATTAAATAATATTACACATTCTTCTTCTTAAATATGTATACATATATATACATATATTTCTGTAAGGTTTATAATGTGTGCCAAGCTTTGTCTATAAAGTTTATTCCTTAATCATTAGCTACAGCAGAACTACCATTTGTGGGCACAAAGCTGGGGGCTCATAAAGCTGCGATTGAAGATGAGAATTTTTTTGAATCAATCAGTTTTCACAAAAGCAACAATTACATGCACAATTATTCATCATCTAACTTCCACTTTCACAGATCTCATACAATTTGCTTACTGTAACAAACCTAGATGTACTGAATACAATGTAAGAATCAGATACTAGTCGATGCGATCATGAACTCTTTTCCTCCAGAGTTATGGGCAGTTCCAAGTTTTCATTTCCTCTCTGAATCTTTAGCATTACTTTATCCCCTACGTTGTAATCATCCAATGCTTTGTCCAACTCTACTTTGCTTTTAACCTGATAAAAGAATGCATAAAATGATTAAGGCACGTTCATGCTATCATATTCCACTCAAGGATTAACAGCATAGTAACAGATACAGTTAATTCCACTTATTTCTGCACAAGTAATCCTTTTATGATGATTTCTGCCGCATACATTATCTACTGGAAAACCGTGTTAAGAGTCCTAATTTCATCTGGAACCATGACAATTAAAAATCTAAATAGTTGACTAAATGGAAGAGGGAACTGATTATGCGCGAGAAACTCACGGGTTTGTTGTCAACTGCTTCGATGATGTCCCCCTGAACGATATCACCAGCAAAACCTCTTGTTGGGGGAAGTAGGCCAGCTTTGGCTGCAAGGCTATTTCCAGGGACCTACACCAGCATGCAAGAAATATAAGCCAATTATAGATATTGTTCAAGCAACAAACAATAAGTCAAACTGTATGTAAAGTTGAATGGCCATCCTTAATGTCATTATAATACCTGTAAAACAAGAGCTCCATTTCGAACATTAAGTTGATTTGCTCTCACGTCAGGAGCAATATCCACATTCAAACCAGCTCGAACCACATAAAATGGATGAGACATGAGATAGGATGTGTAAAGAGCTTTCATTGCCTTAGAGCATCAGAGATGAAACAGAATTCAAATACTTAAGCAAAGAATTCTATAAAACAAACAAGTTAGGACAACAAGACACAAATCTAGTAGGTTATGGAAACAGACGCAGAAGACATTCTTCATTTTCTTTATTACAATAAAAGCAAATATTTGACTTGGATAATGGCACAAGAACTTACTTTGCCAGACTGGATCAATTGAGGTACAATCTTAAGCACAGTTGATGACGGGATGGCAAAACCTACACCTGCCGATGTTCCTGCCATACCAAGAACAATAATAGAATCTAATTAACCATTGATTACAATATCATTTATTTTCCTGCAAAGGTGAACTTCACTCGTATCAACAAGTGTTTAGCAGTCATGACTTCAAAAAGAAGATGAAAGACAAATGATTTTATGATTGAAATAAACAATTTAAGTGTTGACATTGGTTAACAAAATTTGCTAAAGGAAATATCCTCTAGCATCCAATAAGCCATTGTTTTATGAATTAGCAATATATAGAACGAGATTACCTGTTTGAGTAAATATAGCTGTATTAATCCCAATTAAATTTCCTTTAGAATCCAGTAGTGGTCCTCCACTGCATTTCACAAGTAGCAGATGATGCATCAATAATTATGAATATCTTTTTATAACTTATGCAAAGATAATTCACTACATTTCCAGAATGATGGGGGGCATTGGGCTGGGAAGAAAGCTTCTTGATTAAGAGAAGGGAGGAAGACGAGAGTTTTTATTGAGAATTTTCAATACAATGAATCCCGGACTAACATGTTCCCAGGATTGATTGCGGCATCTGTTTGAATTCCACAACCGATCGTGACTCCCATTTAATTAAAAATATCTCAATTCAGTCCACTAAAAACCCCCAATTGTGAGGGTGTGATCAAAACCGAATGGGTTTTCAATTGCTAGACATTGCTGCCCAACTTTTACAGAAGATGACTGTCCCACGTTAATTAGCCTCAACAGATCTTCAGAGGCTTCTACCTAGCATGCCATATAAAAATTTTCACAGGTTCCTTATAGACAATTGCTATATTTTGAATCTACCTTCGAATAAAATCATTCTGCCAAATTAAATTAAGCATACATAAAATTTGGATATGGATTTATATCTCAGTTTCCAGCTAGTATGATAATTTTCCTTTTGTCATAGTCTTGGAGTTAGCATTGTCAAACTTAAAACATCCATTCAGTTGTTGCAAAGATAAAAGGGAGGACAAAAAAATGAAATTGGACACATTTTGACTGCAATAGTCTCACACAATGAGTCATCATGACAAATAAGCCACTACTTTGGCTGACAAGACAAATAAGCCAACCGCTATAGGTTATATAACCCAATATAAGATTATTTTAAGGAAAAAGGAGGGATAGCATATCTTCAAGACAGCGAGGTCCTTAGCCCGGTCAGCACCAATCAACTCACCCTCAAAATTCTTTTGCACCCTTCACAAACTTTACAAAACGAGAGAAATAGGTGTAGCAGCTTAAGCTGTAACACTAAATAATGTAGGCTAAGGGCCCTGCAAATCTCACCCTTCTGAAGCCAGAATATTAACTCGGGCAACAAGCTCTCCCTGGCCTGGATTTCTTGAAAGGGCATTACCCGTCACTAGACAACACTTGGAACTTCAGAATAATTTCGGTAATCAACAAAGTGATATGTTACATTATCTTCTAATCATTTAAAATCATTATAGCCTTTACCATGATAGTTTGTTACAATGTGTCCCTTTTCATCCCCAGACAAATCCTGAACCGTTTCCTTCAGGAATCTGCCCACATATATACTATAAGGATTCGAAGATGCTGACATACAAAAAGAAACAAAATGCTTCATTAGGGAAGAGTGCCCCAATGAACTTTTAGTGGAGTTAATGAACTTTTAGTGGCAAGAATACCTCAATGACACCAGTTACTTTAAGTTGGGGGTGCAACGTTACATCAAAAATGTTGACAGCAGAGTATGTATTCTTCTCAAAAGGTTAGACAACTCTTTCCTGCCAAAATTAATCAACATGACTTAAATGTTGGTAAAAATGGCTTTTGAAACTTATATGAGAGCTTCACAACTTGAAAATTGAGAACAACTTAGCTAATACAGTCAATAACAAATCTCATTAGGGAAGAGTGCCCCGGACGGAAAAACCAGAGGAGTTACTTCTTCAAGTGTGACAAATGGATCCCCCAAAGCTTGGGCTGTACATTCGTCAATTTTACCACAGTAGCAAGAAATCTCAAACAAGTAGAAAGATAAGCCCTTTAAGCCTAAGCCTCTTGATGGTGAATTTGACATTTTGAATAGGAGACTTCAGTAACAACCATAATCAGATTGTGTATACATTTAAAGGCCATAATGAAATTAGCCCTAAACTAGTGAAAGCAAAAACAAAGTTGAATTGTGTAGACCTGATAAGTACCATTAAGGATAATAACACAAATACACGAACAAACTTGTGACCAACGTCCGCCGAGTTGTGAAAGGATCAACATTTTTGCTCATTACTTCATCCAGTTCCTAACACTTATAAAATCACCAACAATTGTAAGTATGAAAACTCTTGAAAGAAACAAAACTACCAACAACAAGTACATAAAATAAAATAACTTGTCACTAAGAGAACAGAACCCAGTTGCATACGGTAAAACAAAGACAGAAAGCAAAAAAGAAAAGAAAAAAAAAAAAGCTTTAACATAAAACGAAGAACCTTTGGCTGTTAGTGGACATGGGCTGGCAAGAAAAAACAGTGCCATTTGAGTGATCATTGGAAGACCGAGAATTGCAAGCTATGATTTGCATTTGGGAAATGGACCGCGCCTTTAACATTTTCCTAATTCTAAAATAGCTTGTAAAACTACTTTTTTTTAGTATTTTTTATTTTTTATAATAAAATCATATAATTTTTTTTAAACAACACGAAGTTATAAATTTGCTCCGATTTTGATGGGCGTATATTTAAATGAGATATTTTTTTAATTAAAAAGATCATTTTGTTTTTATTTAATAATAAAAAGTAAAAAATACTCTACTTTTCAATATATATTTTTTATCTTTTATTATAATTGTCATTAACAGCTCTTTTTTGCTTGCTGCTTGGGATTATAACAAGGGTTGTTTCAACATGTTTTGTTCAATAAACCACCTAAAATTCTCAACAAAAGCTATTACGGTAGGAATTTTGTAATTGTCTTCAGAAATTAATTTTTTTTCATTATGAGAAAAAGATATTTATATTCTGATTCGAGTTCTTCAAACACACCACTAAATACTATACAAAATGCATCATTATATTTGATACGTTCAGAATATAGAAGTTTATTCTCAAGTGCAGGATTGTTGAAATAATAAATAATTCGGTGAGAACGGGATCGATCTACAGAGAAATAGAATTAAAATTACAAACTATAAGTACTTTAAAGACAATTAAAACAATATAAGATGTTTATAAATAATAATTCAATTAACCATTTAAAATAAAAGATAAAGTTAGAGGGATCCACTCTTAAAATATGAAATAAGAATATATTCAACTCCTTTTATAATTCAATTGGAATCCTCACATAAAGAAAGTTCTAATCGGAAGATATAACAATTAAATTTCATCACCATTTATATATTAACTTGTATTTATTTATTTCAATTATTATACACAAAATCTTGTAAATGGGTTTAAGTATTTATTATATTAATCTTTATATTTGTATACAATAAATTAAGACTCATAATTTACAAGAAATGGTATTTACGCCAAATCTTATAAATAATTTCAAAAATTTATTGTGCCAACTATAAAAATTATCTATAATAAATCAAGATAAACCACTTTACAAGAAATGGTATTAATATTGTAAACAAAATAAATACATCATATATAAATTTGTATAATTTAAGAATGAAACATTAAATTCATGAATAAGAGTTAAGTATATCTTATTACCTTCCCAAGAGTTTCACCCTTTCACCTTAACAAAAAAAAAATTACTTAGATATAATAAAACTAAAAAAAAAAATAAAAGAGATGGAAGAAGAGATAACATGACTTTAGAATAATAAACAAGAGAAATAATACTACAAAGAGATAATACAAACTACAAGTGTTTTGAACTAAAATTTAGCTCTCTACATGCTTTGGGTATAAATAGGCAACCTATTTATAAAAAAATAAAATATGAATAAATCAAGACAAATAAAGAGGGAACCACTTGGATGATAAAAAGTCAAGAAGGATGACAACTAATTTATATTAATTATCATTAATGCACCTACTTAATTATCCAATTTAGAATTGATGTGTTCCGAATTAGCTTTCACTTAAAAGATCAAAGTTGTAGATAAGTCTCTTATCTTTTTAAATTGAATTGTCTCATACATATTAGATACTTATTTCTATAGTTATGGGTCAAATACTGATGACTGTTCAGATTAGGCCTGTACTACAGATTAGTTCTGTTCTAGGCTATTTTCACCCTCTAAACGCTCAAATTTCAAATGTCTTATGAATATAATATATTAGCCCATTAATTTAGCTCTTTACAGGATTAAGATTTACTTTAATTAGATTTCTAAGTAGAAAGTTATGCACATTTTACCAAACTTACCACAAAATAGTTAAAAGTTAATCAGGTACAATATTATAAACATGCTTAAGTTAGGGGAGTTAAAGATACTAGTAATGTAAAATAATAGTGTTAAACCCTTATTAAATGTGTAATTTCAAGTGTTCATCAATAGTTTTTACAAAATACCTAATAAAATATTAACAGAGGTTTGATTAAATTCAAAAAATCATTTGTATGATTGCAATGCATGAACTAGTGTCCTAATTTGTGAGACAAATAAACTATATTTTTGTTATTTTATTGGTAGTTGTGATTTCTATGAATTCTGACAACATTCTGTGGATAAAGCTAATGCAAACATGAGATTACTTCTCTATAATCAAGAGTTGAATAGAGGACTCATAAAATTTAGAAATAGAAATTGTTATTGCAATTCTATAGCATTAATTGGCATATGTCAATCACTACATAATCCTAACAAGTTATATTTTAAGTGTCATGTTCTAGAGTTCATCTCATGATGAGTTGATGTACATGGTACACTTCTATCAAGCTAGTGGCTAAGCAAGTTATGATCACCATGTAGATGAAGTAAATCAATATGTTGATGGAGGTGGTATATCTATTAAGAGACAACGAAGAACATAATGGAATCCACGCAATAGTAATTTTAATATCTCTAATTTTAGATATTTGTTTAGACCTAACATTAAGGGGTCAATTTTGTTATAATGTAAAGTCCTTATTGAAATTTATTAACATAATATATTAGAGATGATGAAATCCAAAATATATTAATGTTGAATCAAGCGCAAACCAAGTGCAAAAGCCATATATGTTACCTAGTGCTATTCACAAATAACATAGTCTAAAACCAACATAAGTCATAAAACATTTCATAATGTTACAAACAATAAAACAAAAAAATCCTTTTTGATTATAGTTGTTACTAACTTGTGACTTGTCCCATTAGTTGAGCATATCTCTTTGATAAGTGAATCATATTGTTTATATTTGTTGCCATAACAAAAAAATATAATAGGTTGTGAATATTATAGTTAGTGACAAGTCCAATAAAAAATTCAAGAGTTATACAAAACAACTATATAAGAAAAAGTTACATAAAAATTGTGTTTTTGTTCGTGAAACATTATTTTCCATTGAAGGTTATTATTGTTGTTGGCTTTCTACTGTGGGTGCATGACTTTTCATTGAAAATTGCACATGAATTCAAATATATTAGCAGCAATGTAATTCAAAAGAAATTTATACATAACCAAATATAATTGTATACATATATTAAAACTTACAGGTGCAATTGAGCATGCTTTTTTATTATGGCTAAAACTCCTCACAATTGCTATATTTAATTTTTTTTTTATTGTGATTCTTACCAAGTTCTCTCTTCCTCACAATCTATAGTCTCCCAACAATTGCTTTCTTCATAGCTGGTAGTATTGTAGGACCCTTTACATGTGGCCAAGTTGATTGATCTAACAGTGGATGAATTGATTATGCATATGTGGTCAAATATGCTTCCACTATTAGCTTTGGATTCACAGTCTTCTAGAGCTTCCTTTTGGATTGAAATACATGGTATAGCATGCTTACATGGAATCTCATTTATTTGAAAGATACCACAATAACATGTTCTATTTCTGAGATTAACCATAAAAGTTGACCACTCTGGCTCAATAATCTAAAATTTAAAATCATTAACTACCAACACCTTGACATGTCTTCCTTTTTTTTTCTTTCTATTTACCTCCATTATTTTTTTTATGTTAGAGTAAGCCTATTTATTTAATTTTTTACCTGTTCAAGCCTTTTATGCAACCTTTTCATCACCTTTTGTCTCACAAACTCTAATAATGTGAGCACATGACTACCTCTAAAGTTACCCAACCAACTATTTGAAGACTCAAACATATTGTTAGTGATGTGGTCATATTTAAAACTATGATCAAATGTGTCTGACCAACTCCTTTTTGTTTATGTTGGCCAAATAATCATAAGCAGCTTGTGAATTTTCTTTGGTTGTCCTTAGTTTCTCCATATACTCATTAAAATCTATTTTCCTAGTTGCCCTTATTCCTAACCAGAATAAAGATCTATAGATGGCATAAGGATGTTTTGTTTCCTCAAATTGGTAAAAATATGTCTTACACAATGCCTATTAGTTCACTTAAACTAGTGTGCTTGAATGACATTCAAGATTCCCTTTTGCTTATCACTCATGAAGGTTACTCCTATCTCATTTCTTATGTCTAGCCACTAATTAAGTATCTAAAAAAACCCTCCCCGTGTCTCACTAGTTTCAAATTCACAAATACAAACTGCCAATGAGAAAACCTTACTATTTGCATTCAAAGACGTAACAAGCAACACTCAATCAAATGGGCCCTTTAAATGGCACCTATCCAGCTCAATAAACTATTTGCACCATCTCACAAACCTATTATTAGTGAAGGAAAGCTAAACATGAAACTTTCAAATTTAATAGGACCCTTTGCACTTGGAACTTTAAATTTCATCTTCAATAATATTTTTAGGTTCTTCAATCCAAGTATCCTTGTGCAATCCCTCACTTTCTTATAAAATGATGCAAAGTGTCCTCTATTCACCTCCAAGGCCTTCTTCTTGACCCTATACACTTTCCTTTTGCTGCAATATACTTCATACTTTGGGATCAGTTCTCGATTTATTGCCTTTGGGAGCATTGTTTAGTTTATTTTCAATATAGATTTGAAGGCAAAAAAAAATCAAGTGTATGTTGTTTCTTTGTTCTTAAAAACTTTGTTACATTTATGCTCATCTACCAACTGCTAGATTCTAAAGAAAATTCCAGATTTCATATTTGTAGCATAAATGTACCATAGACAACATTCACTTGCACATCTTTTTTTGAACCTCTTTTTTTTTTTGTTTTTAATCCCGTTAAGCTCAAAATCCTCACTAACCACATAGTTTTTTTTTGACTACTCTAAATTATGTCATAGAGATAAATTCCCTTCTTACATATATCTTAACATATTCACTAGATTCCATTATGTGATGTTGCCTTCATGTGAATTTGCCACCCAAGCTTCTGACTTTTCCATTATCATCAAATATATGATGAGTCCTTCATCTGTGTCATCTGATTCATAGTTTGATAACACTCAATTTTCTTCATTTACCTTCTTGCCACTATCATTACTACCTATTGTTGGATCAATACCTTTATTAACATCATTTTCAAGTGCATTATTTGACCCAAAAAAAACTTCATTTTTTTCAACCCCTCTTGGTTGTTGTGGCACACTTTTTTGAAGGTCCACAGGGTGTAAATGTTGTGGTAGGATAATAGTGGGGCATTGTGGTCTGCAACATCAGAGTGTTTGTGTTGTGGTAGGATGGCAATGTTTGGGGTATAGTGGGTTGTCAATATTAGGGGCATTGTGTTATGGAGAAATATGGTAAGCTTGTTGTGGTGAGCTGTCAATATTAGAGGCATTTTGTTATTGAGAAATAGGGTTGATTTATTGTGATGGGCTATCAGTGTTAAAGGCATTATAGATTAGGCCATCTTGTTCTGGCTATTGTATTGGGCTACAAGTGTGTAGGGCATTATGGAGTGGACCATTTGAATATGGTTGGTATAATGGGCTGTAAATGGTTTTTTAACTCACTTGGGATTGAAATTTAGTGCCAGTATTTAGAACTACATCTTTATGTGTTTGTCTCTTATAGGGTGTGTTGTGAATATCTTCCTATGAATCTTGGTATACCTGAGATAATGGGTCACCATTGTCATGGTCAAATTGATTGTGAAGAGGGGCATGAGTGTTAGTATAGGTTAGGGGAATGTTTGGGGGCGGGATAAAGCTATTTGTTGGGTTAGTAAATATATTTCTTTTGAATTTTTTTTGCCTCAACAGTATGCTTAGGACCTTATGAATGCACTATTGGAGGTGTTAACATCCTTAAAGGTAATATTTATAATTATTTCGTGCCACCCTTATCTCACATAATCCTCTACTAACCCAACCAACTCACTATCATTCCTCAATCTTATATATTCTCCTGACTAAAGTAATTGAGACCACAACTTAAATCTTTCCCATGATAATAAGGGTTTCTCAAACACCTTTTTACATACTATAGGTTCTAAGACAACTACATTATATCTATCAGGTGCTACATAGTGGTCATACTCCTCAAAACCAATAACCCTAAGGATTACAATTATACCATCCTCTTCAAACGAGCCATTTATCCGTAACAAAACCAATCATACACTCAAATGTTTATGGCACATTTTTTTTAACATTTTATTGTATCAAACAATATCATGCAAAACACAAATCAAATATATCTAATAAGATCGAAATTAAAATCCACAACCAACACAAATCAAATACAAACCAGGGTGCATTTTGTAAAGCCGCAACCAAAAGATTGAAGTTCATACACACAAATTCTAGAGATGATTAAATAAAAAAAAAAAAACTAACCCTAAAATTAATACAAATTAAATCTACAAAAAAATTCTTAGCCAGTTACCATCCACCAAATAACAATGTACATTTGATTGCTTTGAATCAAGTCAAAAAAATTTGTTCTTGATGGATATTAATGGTTCAAGCAAGATGAAAACACTCATGCTAAGTTGTTGGACACTTAAATTATTTAACATCTTATTTTTTACAATCCTCAAGACTGTATTTTTAGTTAAGCAATCAAGAATTTTCAAAAAAAACTTACGCGGATAATAGAACTTCGAATGATATGATGATTGGTAGCCTGACATATTTTTTTAAAATGTCAACATCATATCTCATAATGTGATCATAAGAGTTAAGAATCATATTTTCATTATCTCATACAAAATAAAAAATATTAACAAACAAGAGTCTTTTAAATTATTTTAAAATCAACGAGTATTTAAAATATTTATATCAAATTAAAGGTACCCAACAAATCTTTTTCTTTGCATTTTATATTTTATTTATAATTATGATACTTTAAATTGGTAAAACAAAAGTCGAATTTTAGAAATAAAAACTGAGACTTTCTAAGACATGGGAATTCTTTTTTTTCAGAAGCAGAAGCAGACAAGGCTTTAACCGGCACAGGAATTTGTCAGTTGGACTTCCAATTTACTAAACTAACCTCACAGCAAAATAGCATTCGAGGGGTATAATTGTACAAATGCATTGGGAACCATGTATATAAAACCCTAATGTTTTTAATTTCCTCAATTGACCTCTCCAGCTAATTTGAAATTCTTCTCAAATCCCAAGCTGTAATTGATTCTAAGGTACTCTATCTTTCGGTTTCTCTTAGAAAGTTGTTTCTTTTTTTTTTTTTTCCTGCGTGTGTGTGTATATTTGCTGCTTTTGCCAGGAGCAGTAAGTTCGGGATTCTGTTTTTGCAATTTTCTTTGACTTTTGTTTCAATAATTGGACCTTTAGCAGTATTTTCCTTGTGAGTCATCACCATGGAATGAGTTTTTTTTAGCATCGCGGGTTTTCAAGTTCAGTAAGGGTTTTCTGTCATCTCTTCTCTGTTGTATCGTTTAGGGTTTCATGGGTTCTTAAAGTTAAGGTTTTTATTTTTTTACATGGTGTTATGGAAATTGCTTGTGGGAATTTGATTGAATCTGTATGTTGATTTATTTCCTATTGTATATTTGCATTATTGACTTGGATTGAACTGCTTATTTTGTAGTGTACATGAAGCTATTATTTGGAATAATGAACTGATTTTGGATGTTGTCATGGGCCCTGAATTGGAGATGGAGGCAAAATCAAATACCCTGATGGAAATTTCTGCTACTAAGCAGAATAATGGAAGTGTCTCACAAGATATACCAAATGAGACTAATATTGTTGACAACTCCTTTAACAGGGGAGCTCTATTGCATAGGAAAGGTGTGGTACAGAATGAATACGAGGATATGGGGGTTGATATAATTGAGTGTACAAAATCCAGAGATGATGTGCTGGCTGAAGCTGAATGCCAGGACACGACAGAGAACTCGAGTTCTTTCAGTGGAACTATATCGGGGACTCTGAATGTCTCAACTATGAGTGATGTTGAAGCTGAGTCACCATTTTGTGGGGGCATTGCATCCACATCAATGTTTGATGGATACAATGGAGTGTTGCCTATAAGGTATTTTTGATACAAATAGTTCATATTTGTATTAGCTTGTACTGGTTTGTTTATGGGGTGTGCTATGATAAAATTATAAATGCAAGACCATGCCCTTAATGCAACTTGAATCAATAAACAAGTCACTGGATCTACACTGGCAGATTTTGTGCCATTCTGATTTAACTTAAAGTGGAACTTATTACTTTTTTCTAGTTAGATTGCAGTGCATAACCAGCAAAAAATTAGCTAGGGCAGGGTAAGGGGTATTGCATCCTATTTCTTATGGAGAATGTGGAAAGTTTTTTGTGATTTTTTATCTCAAATGTTTTACGATTTCTCAGATTTATTAAGTGGTGTTTTAATAATGCTAGTTTTCTCAAGTCTGGGATCCATTACTCTTGACCTGAATTTCTCCAAGAACACTATGAAATGATATTGGCTGAATCTCTGGTATCAATGCTTCTAGTCCCACTTTTTCTTGGTCCATCATATACATTAACTTTGAAGACTATCAAACTATCTATGCTATGCTGATTTTTTTATGAATTATTCTGGTGTCTAAGAATTACAATGAAAAATGAGTATATATTCTTGCTTCATATGACTTTGAATTATTCCTTGACAGATGCATCTAATTTATGTCTGTTTCCCGTTTTTCAGAAAGAGGAAGTTGACAGATCACTGGCACAGGTTTATACGTCCTATTATGTGGCGGTGTAAATGGATAGAGCTTCGACTTCAGGAAATTCGCTCTCAGGCACTGAAATATGATAGAGAACTTGCAAAATATGATCAGACAAAGCAGTTTGAATCTGAAAAGTCAAAATTAGAGGGTTTTGATGCAAATTCACAGCCAATTTCTTGCCAGATTCTAGGAAATCAAGTCATGAAGAGGAAGAAGAGAAAACGAGTTGAAGAGCAAACTGATCTATCATCATATATGTCTCAGCATAACTTGTTTTCCTATTATGGTATGAAGTCCACGTATCTTGTTTCATGCAGTACTTATATATCTATTTGAAGTCTAATAGGTATTCTCTTCTTTTTTTCTCCCAGAATATAAGAGGTCCAATGCTGATGGTGCTTGTATGGAAAATGATTACGTTAGTTTAGGTAAGCAGCAAGAATTCTGTCTTAATCCTCAATTATGCTTATTGTATTGCTTGTGAAGAATGATACAGTAGTAAGCATCTGCTCATGGGTTTAATCTTTAATGTAACATTTTAGCTAGTGAAATCAACACTTAGTACTATTCAATCATTTATTGCTTTGTGTTTTGAAACTGAATAGTCAGCATCACTGTCAGTTTGAGGAAGATTTGATTTCTTGTTCCTGAGTATTGATGCATTACTGTATTCTGTTATTTGCATCTTCCCTGTTCATGAATTTCCTGATTACGCCTGTGTATATAGTATGCAAAACATAGATATTGAATTTGGTGAGCTTTTCCTAAAAATGTTGGAAGATATTTGTTGCCAGAGACAATTGTTAGTTTGGCCAGTTTTTTAAGCATATTTTAGTAGCCATGGAAAGTTTTGACAGTGCAGGCATCTAGTTTTGTGTGCCGTGACAACAATTTTGTACATGAAGGAATTGATATGAAATTTATTTCAGGCTGATCTTGACATGACTATTATGAATTAATGGTCACTCAAAACAAAAGTTGTATGTGTTGTGTTTTCTTTTTCTTTCATAATTGAAATTAAAGATTGTGTTTCTTTTTATTCTTGCATAAACTGTTGTGTTCTGGAACCCTGCAAGTGAATGTGTTTTTTAGAGACATAATACCAAACTTTGAGATATGTTGTTGTAAAATAGTTCCCCTCAACAATACATAAATTTCCCACTTTTTTTTTATTTTTATTCTTTTGATTTTTGCAGGTAATAAGACTGTAAAAGGCACCAATGGGCTTGAGTTCAATGACAGATGGCCATTTCTTGAGTTCAGAGATGGTGATAGTTCTTTGGATCAAATGCTTTCAAAGATTGATGTGGTACAATTACATGTACGCAAACTGAAAAATCGAATTGACAAGGTGGTGAGCGAAAATCCTGGAAAGTACACTTCCATTAATCGATTGAGCATGCTCATACCATGTGATGCATTGACTGGTTCTGATCAAAATGCTGCTTCCCCACCTCAAAATGGAAATGGAGTGCCAGATAGAACTCTATATATTTCTCCCCAGCGTATATCTGAGCGTAACACAGGAGATCTATTAAAGGCTGGAAGTGCAGTTTCAAGTCATGGAGAGGTAACCCCTCTTCCTGATGTGATAGAAAGCACAGGTCAGCCTCAAGTTGGGGATTTGTGCAAAATTGTAAGTTTTCCTTCTCTTGCATGCTAACCAATTCCCTGGTAATAATTATGATTATATGAGCCTTTCTTACCTGTCAAAGAAAGTAGTTGAAACCATAGAAGAAACTCTTTATTTTTTGCTAATAACTTAGAACAAGAAAATCCTTCTCACCATAAAGCGCCATTTATATTTATCCGCGGAAAAATGTAGACTTTCCCTGATCCGGACAACTTCTACTTTGCTTAACTGCTAAGTATTTAGTTGCATAATATCATCTTTTTATTTATTTATGGAGCTGATCGTTCCTTCCTGCATACAGAACAAGCAAGCAATCGTGATAGATAATCATTCATCTGATGAAGAATTGCAAAAGTTTGAAAGAGCTATAAGTCAGTTCACAGCAAGGCCTGCAGTATCATCCGAGAAGCCTAATGCCAGTCCTCTAGCTATGACTGCAGAAATCGAATCACCCGCAAGAATACCCATGCCTCGTGGTCAACCTTCCACTTCCAAGTCCAATGTGCGTAATAACAAGAGGAAGTGGGGGAGACGAAAATCACGCTCGGGTAGGTGGAAGCGCAGATCCTAAGATTAGCTGAACCTGGAGCTGGAAGATTATCACCTGTGCTTGGGAATCAAGTATTCAAGACCAGTTTTCGAGTGGCTTGGACTATAAATGTAAATGCTGTTTATTCTATCGTTTATGTTCTCCACGTATATCGGACTCTCACATAGAAAGAAACATGATTTTAGATATATATGTTACAAGGAAATTTTATTCATCTTTGCATATTCTACCAACACACTATTTATCTCTCTCCCTGTAGAGACGCAAATCTTCCATTTGGATGCTGCCCATGAGTTGGAGCTAGTAAATCAAGTTCCATTTAGTACAGTTTTGTGTTCCAATATGTGGGAAGTTTTTGCTTTTTCATCATAATTTTCTCCTATTCCTATGTGTCAATTTGAAGGTATGTTGATTTGATTCATAGAATATGAAGCCAGTTCTAAAATGGGAAATACATAAGAGTAGGGTGTTTGCTTACATTTGTTGATCTTTCTATGACAAGTTCTTCAATGCAGGAACAAGCTTAGTTTGCTTTCGTCTTCACTAACTTGCCATAGTTATCTAGTTTCTCTCTGGTGTATGTGAGGTGCTTATATGTATAATCTGAAATAATGAGAACGAGATGATTAATATATGAGCTCATTCATGAAGTAAATAAGAGACGGTTGAATTTCAAAAATAAAATCACGAGGGACAAAGGTTGCTTGTATAAACCGAAAAGGAACAATATTTATTTGATTAGTGATATTGGACCCAGATTTAGAAAGCCCTTCTATTGGTTAAGGTTTACTAAAAAAGTTAGGTTACTAAAGTTAAAAGGACTTTCACTAAAAAAGAAAGTGGTATGTGGTCAGTATTTATTAATTATTTTAAATGTTGTATTTATACAGTTAAATAAAATCACATTATTAATAGAAAGGTTTAGAATTCTCTTTTAAATTAAGATTTCACTTAAGCAGTGATTGGTTAAAAAAGAGAGTAAAAGAATAGATCTTGATTATTTATATTTAAGTGCTAATATTTATTAGAAAATCTTTAAAAATTTAGATAAGATTAATTTAGGAGAGGGTTTTAATTCCAATAAAAAGTAATAACAAAAAAGAGAATTAATTAAATTTTATTTAAACTTTTAAAAATCTTTTAATACGTGTTTTGTATTAAATATGAGTGGCCAAAATTTATTTATTTTTATTTATAGTAATCACCAGTTCCTACCAATTATTAGTAAAAAGTTAGAAAAAAACTTACAGAAGAGAATTCAGAATCCGAAAAAGAAGTATGATGGGTGTGGACATGAGAATTTAATTAGTAGATGATATTTAGATTATTGTACTAACGTATGAATTATCTTTTTTTTTTAACGCAATGATGCAAAGATTATGTATTAATAATATAATCAAAGTAATTATGCTAATATAATTGATGTTAATGATATCATCTGTCCTGTCTCCAAGATCCCATCAATCTTGTTATTGAATTTAATTGGGTTATTCTGCCAATCACTTGCTGCATTTGGCCAATCAACTTCTCCCACCCAGCAAACTTTGCAGCTGCTGGCCATCCTATATGGGGTCTCAAATAAACTAGAACACCCAGATAATTTAGTTCAATTTAACAGAGAAAAAACTTGATGTGATTACTACCATTTAATTGCTTTTTGTGTTGTCTTTAACTCTCTGCTTCCAGGGCTTAAACACTTCCCTGGAATCTTGAACTTCACAATCAAAGTGATATGACATACCCAATTCCTATAATCTGGTAGTTGAATACAATTTCACATCACTTCTGTTCCATGGATTTGCACCCTTTTCTCATTCTGTACCACAGAAAAAAAAATTAAAAAGAAAGAAAACTTCTTAAACTTTTCTGGGTAAGTCAGGAAAAAACAAAACTGGTAGTTTTTGTTTGAAAATTTTCCTGATAAAAGTTAGCAAAATTGGAATTTAGGATGAAAAGCAAAGCCATGATAGATGTATAAATAGTTTTTATTTGAACAAGATTGGTACATGGAACTCTCTAGTGGCCTTACATGGCTCTTACTAAAAGATAAGGTCTGAATAGTAAGTTATCATGTAGCATATATCAGGTTTAAACTTAGGATTATAAAATTCATAAGATATTCCCAGGAAAGTCGTTTTCAAAGAGATTACCCCCAAGTTTCACTAACTAACCTGGATAATAAATGATTAGATTAAACCAATACAATGTAATGAATAAGCTTTATCTATAGCTATATATATCAAACAAAAGTTGATTATTGTGTGATTATATTATTGATGGAGTTGCTATTATTGACCTCTAGCTTGATAGCATGAATTGTCTTTTTCCTCTTCTCAATCAAGTCTAATATTTGCTTGCAAGTAGCAATCGCAAATATGAACACAAAGCTAGTTCTTCAGTAGTATTTTCCTTTCTTTGAAGTCCAATTTACAGTGGTGGATTCATCAGTAGATCATAAGGGTGCTTTTAGTTAATGTTGACAGATAAGCAAAAATGTTTTATTAATCTAGTTTATAGTGTTTGGCTGAGATAAAAGTGTTTTTGAGAACTAGAGAAACACTAGGATTGCTTCTTGGAGAAGCTTTGTTATATTATGTTGCGAAAATGTCAAATTGAGCACCTTAACAAACATATAATGAACGGACACTTCATTTTTCTCACTCTGCCATGGTTTCATGTCTCTATCTAAATTGATTTGAAGAAATCCAACCATGGAGAGGTGCTTGAGAACAGGGAAACAGAGGTTCTGGTGGCATTAACAATGCTGCAAATTTCACCTTCAAGAGAACTTTAACATAATTCCAACAATATGATCACTTTCCATTGAGTCCATAGACTGATGTTTTCAAAATCAGTGGTATGTTAATGATTCTAAGTGGTTTTGTTTTTTTTTTCTTTATCGGTGGATTTGAGAACTAGACAAAGAGTTGTGCACAAGAAACACAAGAGCTACCTATTACTCTTCCTTCCATTAAAAAATTATTCATCCAATATGGAATGTGGAAATATTGCATGGTGGACTGTGTCAAAGCAATTAACACATAATTTAAAGTCTTAATAATCAATTCACGATGGAATTTGGGATAGTTTAATAATTTTATTTAAAATTAGAATGGCCACTTGGTGAGTTTAAACTATATAGAAAGACTGGTATTTGGTACTTGCTACTAGTTTTCAATAACTTCTACAAAGATTTTCTACATTGGGAACATGGTTATATGCTTAAGAGATTAATGTTCACACAGAAAGAGAATAGAAAGCTTTGGTTAGAAGAATTTGACCCATTTTCCCACTTGGGGTTGCACGCATGTTCAGGTCAAGGAACAGACAAGAAGGATTTCAAATGAGGGCAAAACTTTTGGGAATTTCATTCATTTTGGACCACCCATTTGGCCATTTGACCAGAAAGATCTTTCATGCATTTATCAAAGCTACATTGCTTATTGCTATCCATACAGCAGACATTGGTGAGCAAACTCAAGCATAACAAAGTTACTCATGTTTTTGGCAAAAGACAATTTATGAATATTTCCCAATTTACTATCATATTTGTTTTTTAAAAGACTGAGTAAATGCCATATGGGCAGATCATTAATGGGGTTCTAATATATTTTCCCAATAATTCAGCAGATATTATGCAGAAAATTCATGATTCATGATGTCAGATGAAATGGCATCACTACTGGTCAATGAGAAAACCCAAGTAGTTGAGCTGCTCTTTTCTTACAGTTTGGTCAACTGTCCAATTTTCACTGTGTGCAAATATTTTAAAGCACAATTTAGCCCACAACTGTCTGTTTGCCTAACATGCCTTGATCATCTACTGCTATTCATGCTTAACTTATTAGTCTTAAGTCCTTTCTAGATGCATGGGAAAATATAATGCAAGAAAAAACAATTTAGTTTTTCTTTTCCATTTCCATGGATTACAAATGTGTGCACAAACACGCACGTGCGCACACACAAAGCACAAAATTGTATGCTCAGTTACATGAAGATTGTTTCTTGAGTGCTAAATGTGAAGATACAAAAGCAAATGATGTTTTCATATTAACGACACCTGCAGCTATAACACATTACCTCTTGCTTATCTAGAGATTGTAAAAACAATGAACAACTAAATTGGTTTTTTAATTTAATTTTATTATTTATTTCAATGCCATAAATTCTTTCTTGCTTCTGTACCCTGCAGATAAATATAACTTTAACAGTATTTTTGAGAAGTTTCAAAGTGCTTCCAGATATTCTTTTTTTTCTAATGGTTATTTCTTATGTTTTGAAGGGGGTCCCCTTTGCAATGTTATTAAAGTTAGTGACTCATTAGAGCAATTTCAATAAGATCCAAACATTACCTTTTTAGAGGTCACATGTTCATATGTGACAATGAGAATGAGAATAGAAACTCTTAAGAAGAATGGAATAGAAATGGCATTTTTTGATCCAAGGATATACCAAAATTGATGTTTATCACATTAGAGTCCTCAGGGGAATTAGCAGAGAATCTCATAGATTGAATATAAATTTCAAACTTTTTGTATTGGAAGTTGGTCCGGCAAGGCAGCAAGATAAGAAAATATGACTTTACAAAAAAACAATTCAAGCGAAGTATTATTTTAACACTAGGTAATTAAGGAAAAAAAAACTATGACATGGAAGCTTGCTTTGTCATTATGTCTTTGATTTTTTTGAACATAAAATGGAGATGTTGCCATGAGAAAGTGTGAAAACAATTTGATTTTGAAAATCCCAAAAGACAGCTGATTTTGTAGTCTTATGGAGATCCTTAAATTGGATTTAAACAACTTCCATATGGGGTTTCAGAAATGGAAATGAGCTCAAAACTCCCATTTTCTGACTTGGGGTTCCTTCATTCCTTGGTAGCTATTCAATAAGAGATTAAATCAGCTGCTTCGCTTATAACTTCTTACCCTCGCTTTGTCATCTTGATATTTGTACAAACACAATCTCCATTACAATCACCCTGAAAGGTCGGCCGAAGCTTCGGAGGCAAACCCCTTCTCAGGAAGCATATATTGGCTTTGAATTAATGAATATGTACTTTGAACTATTTCTCTTTTGAGTTGATGGTCAAGGATATTGCCTCACAGCTTGTGCTCTTCTTAGTTATTAATGAGTCTGTTTTAGTTTCTTCAACAACTTTTTCTAGCAGGTTTCACAGAGACAATAACAAGTAGTTAATTTCAAGTTCAGTTCTTACAATTGTTTAAGCTCATCTTCCACCTCTTCAACTCTCTCTAGATTCAAAAAAAAAAAAAGAAGGAAAAAGAAAAAAAGGTTGAGAGGGAGAAGAGAGAGATAAGAAAAAATGGATGAGAAGTATGATATTGACAAGCTTGATGATGTGATGTTGCCTGGTTTTCGGTTCCATCCAACGGATGAGGAGCTTGTTGGATTTTACCTCAAGAGAAAGATTCAGCAGCGGCCTCTGCCCATTGAGCTCATTAAGCAAGTTGACATATATAAATACGATCCCTGGGATCTTCCAAGTAAGATAGACTATCTTTGATGCTTGACTTCCACAATTTTCCTTAAAACTATTTTCTTTAGTTGATTCTGGTTCTTCATAGCAAATTCACTTGTATTGCAATAATTGTCAAGGTGTTCAACATTAGAAATTAGCAGACTATTATTATCAAGAACAAACACAGAGCCTACCAAATTTCAGCATCATTACTATTTGCATACTTATGCTTTATATAGTCTTAAACTGTTGAGATAAGCTTAAAAGAGTTGTACTCCTTCCAAATTTTTTGGCTGTGTACTTTAGCTATAGTTGCTTCTAAGTACTAAACTTGATTACTGAGAGCTCATTTTGATCATTTATTTATTTATTTATTTTGTTTGTACAAGAAGATCTTACGACAACCGAAGAGAAAGAGTGGTATTTCTACTGTCCAAGGGACCGGAAATACAGAAACAGTACAAGGCCAAACAGAGTAACAGGAGCTGGGTTTTGGAAAGCAACTGGAACTGATAGGCCTATTTACTCCTCTGCTAGCATCAAGTGTATTGGCTTGAAGAAGTCCTTGGTCTTTTACAGAGGCAGAGCTGCTAAAGGGATCAAAACTGACTGGATGATGCACGAGTTTCGGCTTCCTTCCCTCCCAGAATCAGCACCACAAAAGAAGCTATTGGATAAAACAATTCCTGCCAATGTAATTACAATCTAGTCCTAATTGTTTACCCGATTGTTATTTGCTTTTCAAAATAATGATCACTAACATCAGAGATTTTCATTTGCTTTAACAGGATGCATGGGCAATTTGTAGGATATTCAAGAAAACGAACTCCATGGCACAAAGAGCTCTGTCTCATTCTTGGGTCTCCCAATTGCCAGAAACAGCAGCTTCTGATATACTGAACCAAGGTGCAAACTGCACTCATTTCAGTTCGGAAAATGGTTCTTGCACAACTGAGCTTGGTTCAGTCATCCAGTTATGTGGAAATAATGACTTACAACAAGCCTCTACTGCTAGTTTCTCGGCTTTCGACATCCCCTCCTTTAAACCCCTCAATCCTGCCTTGTACAAACCATCTCTACTTCCTGCTTCAAATGGAAGAGAACTTCCTAACAACTTCATGTTTTCGCCACCCGAAATCTCAGGACCCAGCAAATGCACAAGTGATGCTCCTTCCATGCTTCTGAACCCTGCCTTCTTTGGAGACATAATCAAAGGCTCCGATAATACTATAGACTTCGAAGGGACACAGCAGCAACAGCAGCAGCAGTCAAGGGGATTCTCAATCAGTTTGCCTCAAGAGATGCAATCTAACATGACTATTCAAGAAGATGAGACTTCAGGAGGCTCAAGGAAGAACCTAAATGCAACTAATGACAATAACAACTGGGGAGCTATCCGTTCGATCGGATTTCCATTCAGTTTGCCATTGAATCAGCCTGATGCTTGGAAGCCTAATCTGCCATGGGATTCACCACCCTGTCCCAGTGAATTGTCCACTACATATTCCCCAAACAATTTCTATACTTGAATGTAATTAGCATACTGAAGAAGTAGCCGCCTTCTAGCTTGGGTGATTACATTTGAGCTAGTATTAGAAACAAAAAAAAAAAAAAAAAGAATCTATCTTGTTCTGTTTGCAATCCTATTGTATAGTTTTTATATCTATTTCAATTATACTAGTTAAAGCTAATTTTTCCCAGTTGCTTGTTTCTCCCTCCGTCTGCTTCTTCACTCAAAACCTCCTTATTTCTTTCCTTCTACATGCTCATAAAACTTCAGTAGTACCTCTTGAACTTTAGCTTGAATATAATACTTCAATAGTAGGATTATTTTGGCGCAGTCTAAAAATTTTGAACACCGACAATTTTTAGTTGGAAGTCTAATTAACTTAAGAGTATGACTATAATTTTCTCATTCAAAAATTTAAGAGTTCAATTTTTTTTTAGAGGACTTTTCTCTAATACAAGAGGATTGGGAAGGATGCACTTCTAGTGTACGAATCATTGTGCCCAAGATAAATGTAGATATTTAAATATGGAGCCTGAAAGCATTTAAAAATTAAGCCCATCACAAGATGAGTGTTCTTCAATTCTGACTTTTTTAAAATTTTTGATAACACAGTTGAGACAACAATAGAAGTTTGTTTAAGAAATGTGATACATTCAAAATCTTGAAATATATAAAAGCTCAAAATCTCAAAATATATAATTTTTTAATATTAAAAAAAAAATTTAAACTCAAAATCTTCACTTAAATAAAAAAAAATAGATGAAAAATAATAAATCCTTTATCACTAGGCAGGCTATTCATGCAATGCAAGTGCTCAAATCCAACATATTAAACTTCAAACTTTAACCTCCAAAATTAGTATGAGAATGATCGATCTCTAGATTTCTTGCTTTCTCAATAAGAATCTAACCGAGTTATCCTCTTAGGGACTTGATAAGTTACGAAATCGATTTCTTAACTGTACATAATTACAGAAATGCCAGTCTTTTTTAGTTTATATTCCTCACTGAAATCTGAACCCTCAAAACTAAAGGAGTTGCAGCTCAATTTAGCTTCCAATTTTTGTATTTCATCTTCCTTCCCGAACAAGCTTTGGTTTTTTTCTTTTCAAGGTAATTCTCAGTCTCGAGTAATAACTTAACTATTTCGAATTAGTGTATGGTTTAAAATTATTATTTTATATTGAAATTCTGTTTGTGTTTTTATGCTTTGATAATTTGATACAGGAAATGGGGATAAGTTTAGCTTTGGAGAAATGATGAGTGCCAATGGTCACATATTTACAAGCATTCGGAAGAATTTTTTCAGGTCACTTTCCTCTTCTTGAGTTGCCTTTCTGATTTATGAAATGGCCATCCACTGGGCTAGTTTTAAGCGATTGTCTAAATCAACTATTCTACTTGTTTGAGGTGTCTTTGATTATGCAACTGGCTTTCTGTACAATTATGCAATCAATTGCTTGCTTCAGAATTTGAAACCCAATCAGCAAACCAGGAGTAGACAAGAACCAAGAATCCGCAGCCTGAATATTTGGTTGAAATTTGAGAACAAAAACAATTATCACTTTTTCATTCAACATCAGAGGCTTCATCAACTGTGGAGGTTTATTGCTGGCTATGCCACTGATAGGATGTGGCTAGTATCATATTTCGTTAATATCTACATTCCTTAATAATCTAACATGCGTGTACCATAAGAGTAAGATGCATCTGCGTGTACTTGCTTTGTTTACTACGTTTTCAAAAATAGATCTTTGATAAATGGCATGTATTTTGGCAAGTATTTATGAGGTGAAAGATAGACCTCATTAACTTATATATCTGCTTAAGCAGATATGTTAGAAGAGAGAAGAAATCAATGACAAGATTTAGTGCTCTACCCAAAGAATGGGTGGTTGAAATTCTTGCATTGCTTCCTGTAGATTCACTGATGAGATGCAAATGCGTTAAAAAATCACGGTATTCTCTCAATGCAAGCCCCAGATTCATAGTTAAGCAGCTCCACAACCAAATAAATAACAAGAACAGTTGTGTTCTACTCAAAGGGAACCTTTTCAAAAAAATTGGTGAGCTAGAACATTTCCTGTGCTTCCTCTCTTTTGCGAACAAGCAAAAGCATCCGCTCATGAGGATCACGCGTCTGCTGTTGGGAAGATTGTCAATTTACCTTCTTATAAAAAAAGATTGTTCTATCACATTGTGGGTCATTGCCATGGCATCGTGTGTTTCTCTATCCTTTATGTTACAGTCATTTTAGCTAACCCATCTATCAGGGAACTCCCCTGGATCCAGTATTTATCCTTCACAAGCTTCAGATGAATGGGAGAATATTGTCTTTTTTCTATTAGGTTGGTTGTGATCCCAAATCCAATGACCACAAAGTCGTCCGGATCCTGAATTTCGATCCTGTTCCTGTTAATGTTTCTCCAGTTGGGCTGAGGTGTCAACCTTGAGTACAAATTTCTGGAGAGAACTCAACAACATTGACCTTTTTGGAGTTGGGATTTGTTGCTTTCAGGATTTTGACAGTCTATACTTAAAAACGGAAGTTGTTATTGGTGGGCATAGGGGAATGGTGATTGCATTCTTTCGTTTGACACGAGTGATGAGGTTTTCCCAAAGATCCCGACCCCAAAGTCTTCCATTTTTACTGATCGCAATTCTGTGCGACTTATGGTGTTGAATGAATCTCTTGCCTTTGTTTTGCATGATAACTACGCATTTCAATATCCCTTTGAGATATGGGTCTTGTAAAAAAAAAACATTAACCATTGGAGTCATTCCAACCTTATCACCCAAGAAATGAAAGCTCTTTCAGTATCAAGGCATCTGAAACGCTTTTCTGGTGTAATTTACGTTAGCAGCCTTGTTTTGATTTAGTCAGAGGAGGAAACAAGCTTGACATAAGTTTCAGTCTCTAATATAATTTCAGACTATGTATGTATATATCTTAAAAAGCTGACTCGGAGAAGTATCTAATGGATTTGAGCTGAGTATTAGATTATATATCCTTCTCATTATCTAATGAAAGAACAATTTGTCAATTCTTTAGCAGAGGAATTCAATTTCATGCAAACATAACTGAAATCGCTTATGATGAAAAACTCGAGTACCTCACAAGAACAAAAGCTTCTCATGGAGTATGAATATTATGCAAATTCAGCTTTCAAATTGTTTATTTGATTTGGTTTTTTCATCAAGTAGATGTGCTATAAAATTTCAAGGTAAGATCGATTTGTCACTCTTTGTTTAGAATTGTCAAGTTGTCCAATTAATGTCTCTATCAATCTTACCTCACCTACATTGAATAAAGGTAATAATGAATTGTTAATAAAAATCATTACTACAAATAGTACTATAGTCTTTGATTATGAAATACCGATTGCTTATTCATTGATACGAATGTTAAATTAAATATTTTCACATCAAATTTTAAACTCTTTTGCTATAAATTTCAAACTCTTAAAAGTATGATAGATTGATATGAATGTTGAATTAATTTTTTTTGTGTGAAATTTTAAATTCTTCCATAATAAATTTCAAATTTCAAAATCTTAACTTGAACTTAATCACAAATAAATAAAATGTATTTGGTGTATAGAGTCTACCACCAAATTACACTTTTTTTTTTAATACTAAACTTACATCACTTAACACTTATGCATAAATAACATATACATCTATTAGAACCGTACATCACTTAATATTTAAACACACTTGAACCCACACATCTACAACGTATACATCTATCGGAATTATATATTATTACATCGATTAAACTAAAGTGTATATATTTGTATTTGTGTTTATTGTTTAAATATACGTATCTTATACATATTTACATGCAGCGAAAATAATAAAATAAATAATAACAAATTAATCATATTAATATAAATAAAAGGGTGAGAATTCACCGATGTAATTTTTCTCATCAATATGTACCATTTTGTTGCTGAGATTTATAATCTTCAAGTTTTCGATGGTCTCTATACTTGAATGGAGCTTGTCATTGGTTAGAACTCGGTGACTTTTCACGAGGTCCCAACATTTCATCCTTTCATCCTGCAACTAATAATATATTGTCTTAAAATCACACTCAAATTAGTATCTAAAAGATTTCGGCTTATGTATTAGATCATCTTCCTCGTCATCTAATGAAAGAGAAATTGTAGCTTTGTCAATTTGTTAAACTTTTTGATTACCTTCATGTTTGCTAGATGATACATGATATTGCAAGCACGTGCCTTGGAAAATATAATGATTCTTTATGTATGAACTTGAAAATCTATTAGTTGCTAAGCGCTATTGCTTCTGTTATATACACCTGAATTTGATTATGACCAACACCAATCCTTGCTTCTGCTACCACAATTACTTGTAAATGTATTCACAAGCATAAATGGATGTGAGCATATTGGCGGCAGGGATCTAACTTCTAAGGCTGTGCAGGAGAAATTAAAGGTTTTGCTAATCACAAGCAGCTTGACCAATTTTCTGGTGTAATTTACATGAGACACCTAGTTTCAATCACTGGAGAAATAAGCTTGACTAAAACTTGACCAAGGAAACTATGCCTAGAAAATTATGACTTTTCTTTCTCATATTTTTAAAAAGAAAAAAATTCTATGTACTTGCTGTTGCTCTTTTACTGGCCAACTGATGATGATGGTGCTTACCTTCATGCTTCTGCTAGCACAATTTCTGCCCAGATATATATGATTATCTAGATTGAATAATAAACAAATCAAATACAAATTTACAAATAATTATAAAAAAAAATCGTTTATTCCATTTTTCACCCTTACTTACAATGATGTTTCCAAATATTCTACCAGTAAAATAAAAGGTGGATATTTCTAGTTTAAAAGACTTAATTGAACTGATTTGGTTATAGTAAAGAACAACTTGTCAATTATCGTTTTATGAATGGATCAACAAGTCGACCAATGTCTGCTTCCCCAATGGGCCAAAACGAAGTTGAAACCAAATAAAAAAGAAAATTCATACTTCATTCAATGAGAAAATGATTTGGATAAATGAAAATGTTGTACGAGGAACTTCAGAATCTTTCAGGAACAACCGTAGTTGCCCATTTCTGATTCCATGCATATGATGATAACAGAAAATAAAGTAACCAAACGAAGTAATGATATACTAAGAACAGCAAAACTAAAGCTCTTCTTTCATTTGAGCATGAAATAGAATATCATAAACCAAGAACTGGTAATTGATTTCTCTTAAAGTGTATTAAGTAGTCAAATAACAAGATATCAAACAAACTAAACACTAAAAGCATGCAACTTTCAGTATTACATATCATTGTAATCATAATCACAACAAAACTTCTCCCACAAAACGTTTTTATAATTAGAATTGCTTCTGTTCTTCAGTTTTCTAGCTCTTTGAGGCTTGCTTTTCCTTGGCTTTCTGGATCTTCAAAACCTTCTTCACAATCTTTTGTTCTTCCACCAAGAATGCTCGAATTACCCTATAAAGATTCAACAATAAAAAGATGAAAGTCCAATGAATTTGCCTTCACTTTTAACCAACAAATGCCATTACTAAAGTATCTCAGCAATACCTCTCCCTCACAGCCCCGCCAGACAATACACCACCATAAGCACGATTCACAGTCCTGCAGTTTCTAGACAACCTAGACCTCTTGTACTCAGCGGGTCTCAAATGAGGAATCTGCAAAAAAAGATATGCTTTGTCAAAGACACGCAACAAATTTGAACTACCAACTTGCACTCCCAACCTCCTTATGCCACGCTGGAGCCCTGCTGCTATCAGTAGGCAAAGAAACGGAAAAATACAAAAAAAACCACTAGAAAAGTGGACTACCACAACTACGACACCAATATTTATTTTACTTTGTTTATTTTTAAATGTTTTTATTATTATTAGACATGTGGAGCCAATAATGTTATTTCACATATATTTTTTTATTATTATTAAAATATATAACCAACATTATTATTACATATATATTATTATTAAATATGCAAGGATAATGGAATTATTGTATATAAAAAAATTTATATGTATATTTAATGTAATAGGACGGAAGTGATTGAAATTGATTGTTGATTTTGTTTATTAATAATGCTACACATCCCAAATTTTGGATCTCAAATGATGTGTCAATTAACTATTAGATAGTTAATTTTTGTAATTTTCAAAATTACTCATTACACCACTTTTCCCATCCAATGATAACTTATCCAATGATAACTTGACACTTTATTTAGGATCCAATTTTTGGCTATGATTTGACAAAGTAGCATTACTCTTTGTTTATTAAGGGTTTTAAAATTTTAAAAGAAATAATAGTGGGCACATGTGTAGAAAATGAGGAAAAATACAAAATGGGTGGAGAATTTTGACATCTATGTAAGCTCAAATTGCTGAGTTTAAGAAAAAAGGAAATTATGCCCCGACATACCAAACCAAGGATGCCCACCCCTAGCTTGCAGTGCAGCTTAGAGATTCTAGATTCGAATTCCCCTCCCCATATCAAAAATATATATATATACACATTTTTCTTCTTCTTTTCATCATTACTTCCACCACTATGCCCACACCTATTTCCACATTATTTAATCCCTCTTCTTTTTCTTCTTACTCTCTTTTTCACATCTATTCCTTCTCTTCCATCTCCCTTTCATGGCTAACCAAATGGCCAAAAGAACCATTGCTTCTATTATATTAAAGTCCACATGTCCATAATGCTCACCATTTGCTTTTAATTATTAAATCCATTTGAAATGCTATCATGCCCCATATTATCCTTTTAAGGCTACGTGTGTTAATAAAACAAAAGCACATGATATGCACTGAGTTAAATAATAAAATGCTAAATGCTTTATCTCAAAGCACATTCTCTTTTTCTTTTAAACGTGACAATTTGAACTCACAAGCATGCTAAAATTCCATACCCATTTTATATATTTCCACACCTACTCCCACATTCTTTTCCACACTTATGCCCATTATCATTTTCTTTAATTTTAAAACCCTTAACAAACAAAACCAGCCACCAATTTCAACCACCTTCGTCTTATACATATAAAAAAATTTATATACAATTATTCCCTTAACCCCACATATTTAATAATAATATACATGTAATAATAATGTTGGCCACATATTCTAATAATAATAAAATATATATATATATAAGATAATACTATTGGCCCCACATGTCTAATAATAATAAAAACAATGATAAATAAATAAAGTGAAAAAACGGCTATTATAACAACTGTAACCGAAAAGAAACCTTTTATAACTGTTGGAATTGCAAAGGGTTGCATCTCAATAGTTGTCTTGGCACTTATGTAAAAAGTTCAGAAACCTCGTTAGAAGAATCAACATTGCACAGTTTACTCTTTTCTATTTCAAAGGTATGAATACATTATTCTCAAGTAAAACTGCCATCTGTGAAGATGATACTTTACATCTCCACACAAAATCCTCGGAAGCACTGACACCAAACCTCAAACATTTAAATACACATCTTAGCATGGACAACTATTAAACATATAAATATACACATTCCAATGAGAACAGCCCCATCATAGGCTTAAAATGCTCATTACAACAACTGTTATGCACACCTTTCTTTCCTACTTGAACACTAAATTATACCAAAATATTAAAATACAGTTAATGCATGCAATGTAAAAGACACATTCCTGTATCTCTTCCCAGCACCAGTTCATACTGAAATAGTTGCTAAAACATAGAACTTTGAGATAGGGATAATGTTTCAGTCTAAAATTATAAATTATCTGCAGTATCAAAATTTAGCCTATCTGGGTATAACATCAGATAATTAGAGATTTTATTAGAGAAAAGAATGTCCAGCCGACTAGGTGTTCAAACATGCAAAAATTAATTCCTAAAAGTAGCAAATCCCAAATGTGCATTAGTATCAGTGAATTATAAATCAGAAGAAATGCAATTGAACAAACAACTACTTCATGTCTACTAAACTAAATGAAAATCATAGACCGTCAATAATGCAGACCCCATCACGCAATTAAATCTTGAAAGTCATCACCATTTCAGATTCACACAAAAAGTACATTCATCCCAAAACAAAATCAAAACTTTATAGGAGATACAAGCAAACACAAAAAAATCCATCAGTCAATAAACAATTAAAATAATCAGAAAGAAAACACGTACTCCTTGGATTCGCTTGCCAGTAACAGGACACTTAGGCCCGCTAGCTCGCTTCTTGGTGCTCTGGTAAACCAATTTTCCACCTTCAAACCCACGTCAAAATAACGTTTTCAGCACTTAACCAAATAAAACATACCCATATCACAATATATAACAATAATAATAGAAAATACATTAGGAGGGGTTTTCTTATGAACATTACCAGGGGTTTTAACGACCCGGTGCTGGTTCGATTTTGTAACATAGCTGTGCCGTTTCCGATATGTAAGTCTCTGAACCATTTGACTATCTTTTCTTTTTCTGAGTTATTTTACCTTTTTACTTAAATTTTTTTTTTTTTCGTTTGTGTAGGCAAGATGGAGATAGAGTGAGAGCAGAGAATTGCGGGAGAAGACGATGAATGGGCGGGCTTTATGTACATGTGGTGTGTTTCCAGAGTTTTAGAAACCCTAGATTGGACGGTTGTGATTTTTAGTTGTGTTATCAACGGTTTGGAATTGAGTTGTATATATAATTACCCTAATGTAAAATATTTTAAATTATATTTTAAGTAATAAAGTGTCAAATAATTCTTTAATGATAAAATAAATTAAATTATAAAATTATTCATTATATTCAATAATTATTTAACACATTATTATTTAGATATATTTAAAATACAAATTTAAAATGTATATTATTATTATTATTATAAATAAATATAAATTTATCCTAATGTTATGGATTAATTAACAACTTTGCTTCAAATGAATTTAAGATACTTAATTTTACTTTAATCCATTATTTTTTGTCGTTAATTTTAATAATAAAAAAATAAAAATATAATTTAACTATACAAAGAAATTACACATTGAACGTTAATTTTAATAGTAAAAAGATAAAAATGTAATTTAACTATACAAAGAAATTACATATTGAACACACGTCACAATATTATTCATTCATTGTCTTTTTGAACAGTGGTATAATATAATCCATTAATTTAATTTAATATAATTTTAAAAATAAACTTTAATAAAATGACACATGTCATAATGTGATTAATACTTTTAAATACATGTCATCGTATAATTAGTTTATTTTTTAAAATAATTTATAAATAAATTTTCTACAAAAAAATTAAAAATAATATTTGGCCTGTCGCCGAAAAATGACCGCCGGTCACCATTTTTCAGCAACACGCTGACAACAAAAATTTATTAAATTTACATCATTGGACTCCATTTTTCTTGATTTATACAGTTGTGGGATCATTTTTTGCAAGAAAAAAGACCAAAAATTGTGAAGAGAGGCGGCCGACCGTTGACCACTACTCTTCACTATTTTTGACTATTTTTTAGTTTTTTTTTAATAAAAAATGATCACACTACTGTGTAGATTAAGAAAATAAAATGTAATGATATAAATTTTGATTCTTTTTTTACTACCATTGTCGCCGAAAAATGGCGGCCGGCTAACAGCCACTTTTCGGGGATTGTGCCAGTTTTATTTTTAATTTTTTAAATTTATTTTATTAAAAATATAATCAATTATACGATGATACGTGTTATTTGTAACAAATCACACAATGACACATGTTCATAAATATATATTTTATATATTTTTACATGTGCATTATTATTGGGGATAAAGTGGTAAAAGTATATTAAATGTAAATTTTTTTCATCCAAATTGACGGTAAAAATTAACGGATTATGACAAAATTGAGTATTTTAAATATATCGGGATAAAGTTATTGATTAACCCAAAATACTATGATAAATTTGTACTTACCCCTTATTATTATTATTGTTGATGAAGCTCACTATTTAATGAATTTTAAGACATTATTTTTTATTATTTTTTACTATTTGTCACTGTCAAAACAGTGCCAATGTACTACAAATTACTGACATGTATTTAGATAGTGAGCTCCGTCACCTATTAGATTAATTATTATTATTATTATTATATAACTGATGTAGTAGGCGATAGATGTCACCACTTAGTGAGCTCTAAAACATTGTTTGTTACTGTTTTTTACTATGAGTGGTGAACTCCTAAACACGTGTCAGCATTTTGTAGCACATTAGCACTATTTTGACAGTGCCAGCTCCGTCGTCTATTAAATCAATTATATATATATATGGTAGAATCCCCGACACCTATTTATTTACACAAATTTTGACACAATTTTATAATTATTAGATCATTTTTCAATTAAGATTAAAGTTGAGGTGTGCTTATTATATTTTTAAAAATTAATTAATAACTAATAAGCCCCACAATAATAATAATATATTATTTTTTCTCTCTTTTTTTTATTTATCTTTTTATCTCATCTAACTCATTTTTTCTCATATTAATACTTTCATTCATTTTTGTATACAAATATTATATTTAACTAAGTCTCACATTTTTATTTTTAAAATTATATTTATAAATTATATAGGACTCAAATTAAAATTATTTACTATTTTTTAAATATATTTAAATTTATAAATTAAAATCATGCCCAAGAAAAATATACTTGTATTTATAAATTAATATACAAGTATGCTTGTATTCGTAGACATTCTCAAAATTTGTATTTATAAATTATTCACTATCTTAGTATTTTATTCTGTAAAATTGTTTTTAACTGGATTAACCATTTAGATGTGATAATATGACACTATCAAATGTATTATGTGCATCAAAATTCAAGCTGATTAGGCAATAGATGGAACTCTATCAAATTGTAATTTTGAAAGCAAATTTTTACCACATTTTTAGTTTACCATGCAGCATATTTACAAATGTAGGCACATTCAAGATATGTCTTCATGGTAATCGATGAATTGAATCTGGCATATATAGGAAAAGAAAAAAAATAAAAGTTTATTGGAGTTTGACTGCCGCAGCTGGCTGAGTCAAATGGTGCTCGTGGTTGATGGCAGTGGTGGCTCAAAATGGTGGGATCAAAAGGGTAACAGCTGATTAGATTTGAGGCTTGCAATTTGAATGATTATGGCGACAAAAGACGACGATGGTGATGCCCACGGAGCTTGCTAAAATGGCAAGCACTCCCTTGTGAGCGCATTCTCCTAACTTGAGGTTAGAGGTTCGAATTTTTTCTTTTTTATAATTATAAAATACTTCTAAAAAAAATTAACAATAGTGATTGAAAGTTTATTAATTAGGTCTTTTTAATTTGTAGAAGTGAGATTAGAATTTAAAGTAAGGGAATTAAATAAATGCTAAAGTTAAAATTTATATTATATTATAATTTTGATATCAAATTTGAAATTTTAAAAAATTAAATTATAAAAATATTTATTTTAAAAAATAAAAATTTATTATTAAATTTAAAATAAATATATGGGGGCTTGAGGAGGCCATAGCCACCCTAAGCCCCTACATAGGTCTATCCCTGTTGGTCTGAATAGATTAAATGTTCAATAATGTAGACTCTAATTTAGAGTGATCAAATAACTTTTAAGTGGATTTATGGTGACTAGGGTTAGGTTTTGAGAATTTTTTTGTTCGAACTTTGACTTTTGTTTGGCTTTTCTTTAGGCATACGGGGAATGTAGTTTTCGATTAAGAAATTATTGAGATTTTTTATAATATTTTATTTTTGAAATGATTGAATTAAATGAATTTTTTAGTTTGTTATTATTTTTATTTTTGTTTATAAAATTAAAATGATCCACTTGAACATGTTTTATAGTTAAGGGGGAAAGTCAAATTTTATATACCTACTAAACATATTTGTAAAGTAACAAAATTGTAGTTAGATGAAACATTTTTTAAATCATTAAGAGTTTTTCGCTACACTTCTTACAAATAGTTGTAATTTAGCCAAAATTTTAGTAGTCAAATGAAAATTGTCCTTAATCTTATGCAACTTTTTGATCTTACACAACTTTAGAGGAAGTTTTTTTTTAGTAAATATTTCAAGAGGTTTATGATAATTTAATAATTTCAATGAAAAAGAAAAAAGATTTTGAAACATGTATAGGACAAATTCTAACCTTTGCTTTTCTTTGACAAAGTAAAACTAATTTATTATTAGTATCTTACGGTCTTACAAACTCATTAAAGCATAAAAGAGATTACTAATAATCCTTAAGAAGGTTTTCAATGTCAAACTTACCGATTTTTAATTTTTTTGGGTGATTTTCACTGGCACAAACTCTCATTTAATTTAAAATTATTATTAATTTTTTTTTATCTTCTATTTTAGTTGTATTTTTCTCTATTTTTAAGTAAAAAATAGATGTTCATCTAATATGACGATTTCCTTTTATCTCATACTGATATATATATATATATATTTGTTATTATTTTTGCATTACGATGTAGATTCTTTTTTATTTTAAATAATTTATGGTTTTTATGCTTCAAATTTAGAATGTCTCAAGTGCTAAAAAGATTAATATTTACAAGAGATTTGTTATTAGTTAAGTTGGAATAATCAAATGCCTTAAAGGGTGTGGTCCGATAGTTGTTAAACTTTTGTGTTATGTTGTCACTTGAAAGAGATAAAATTCGACTTTGAAAGAGATAAAAAAAAAAATTTTTTTGTACCTACACACTCCCCTTACTTCTTAAAGGAAAAAAAAATTAGAATAACCAAATCACAAGGTAAAAAGTAAAATAAAAAATAATAATATAAAGCGTGAAGTTGTTAAGTGCACAACATATGTTAGCAAAAATATGCTTTATTAAGTTACCCCTCATACGTAAAATTTCCCTTTTAATTATCAACATGATAGTAACAATTTTTTTACTACTATTATTTTATATTGTAACAAATCGACTGTATTAGGTCAATCTTGTAATTTGAAGTAAATTTGACATTTATAATTGTATTTTTCATTATACTAATTTTTGGTTGTAATATTAAAAAAAAAATGTTTCTTATGAATTTTAAAGTTTCAAAAAGAAGATTTGTTGAAACATTCTAAAACCATTCAGGTAACATATAAATAATAAATCCGAAACCCACATCATCAAATGTCAAGATGGCCGAGTTGGTCTAAGGCGCCAGTTTCAGGTACTGGTCCGAAAGGGCATGGGTTCGAATCCCATTCTTGACAAAATGCTTTTTCCTTTCCTTTTCTTTTTTTTTTTTCCGATTTATATGAACACATTATCAAAGCAGAAATTAGCCCAAATTTAAATGACAAGAGCATATTTATTAACAAGGAAAAAGAAAGAATGATGGTTCTACATGGATTTTTTGGCTAACAAAACTAATCTTGTCCAATTTATTTCGACACCATAGCAGTTGATCTGTGGTTACTTTGGTCATATTCAACACTCTTGCTACTAGTTTCAAATCAACTTGAGAGAAGAAGTAAAGAACTTGATCTGAATGATTGTCTTGATGCTTCTGAAATTTCCTCAATATGCAGTTCCCACTCCTCAAGATCTCCTTAAGCTTCTTCTCCTTCTGCCAATGTAGCAGCATCATGGACATGGTTTAGTTAGTTAAATGAAATTTAATGTAACTCATGATAATATCAGATGTTAAGGAGGACTATATTATGTATGTACCTTTTGAAGACTTGTTCTAACTTCTGATAAAAGCTCTAAATCTGGTGTATCTTGTGGTTCAATTTGAGTTCCTTTTCGACCCTTTTGGATTATGAGGTTATTAGCATCTTTATCAGCTCGAACAAATCGCCAAAATATTCTTATTGATTCTTCCATGATCTCTACTAGCACATCACTGGTGAATGCATAGTCATCTCTCCCTTTCAATCTTGATCTCTTGCTTTTTTTACTATCCTCTGCAATAGAAACAAGATTTTATTAATTCAAATGTGTCTTTTTAGCTGCTAAATCAAGAAATGTGCACCCATTGAGTTGTTATTTTTAGTGTTACTACCTCTTATGACTGGAACCTGAAGAAGATTTCGGAGAACACATCGATTTTTGATGTAATTTTCAACTCTTGGTCCTTCAAAAGGTTCGTTTTCGATGAATCTTTGCAAGAGGACTTGAAACTGTTGAAATTCACCAGCAACTTCATTGTATCGGTGTCTGCCATAGGGGTCGGATTCCCATAGCTCCAAGGCTTTCTGATATTGCCAGTGAAGAATTTCCCAGGAAAGGCACAATTGCCCTACATAGACAACTTCCAGATCACTATGCAACTCTTTAATAAACTTCTTCATTGGGTCAAATTTGGACTTTCTTCGCTTCCCTAGCAGGAAATTATGGGAGAGAAGGGATGTCATTCCTGGAGGTGAAGATTTGAGGCTTGAAATTGCCTGAAGTGGGTCCTTCGACTGGAGAAAGCCTATAAGATTGAGCATGAAACACACGAGGGACTGAGTACATAGAAAGTCTTCAAATGTCCACTATACGTATCAATCATAGCCCAAAAATGTCAGTTTTAGTCTGATGAATCATGCACATAGCTTTTTTAACTTAGAAATAAGCTTGGAAAAAGCATGCCAAAATTTTCCAAGCCGTGTGCCTATAGATTGACCATGAAACACATGAGGTATTTAATTACATAAAAAGGTATATGCAAATTTCCAACATATGCATCAATAGCCCAAAAAGTTGGTTCACTCCAATGAAATCAAGCACAGCTTTCTCAACTAGTTTTCCAACATTAAAAGAACTTTTGTCACTAAAGAAATAAGTATGGGGAAAAAAAATATTCATCAGAGTACTAAAATTGAGTGCAGGATTTAGGTAAAGCCATGCCAAAATAAGGTAGTATGTTAAATAATATGGTGGAGAGCCAAAGTTGAAAGTGAAAAGTTGGTGGGATGACATAAAGGAGCATAAAAATGAACCTTCAACTAACTAAAATTTTGGACTGGGGCATTAAGTGAAAATGGGTTAGATCTACAAGCAACACCAAAGAAAAATTCTTTAACTAGCAGAGAAATAATAAAAAATTTATAAAAAAAAACTTCTAACAGCTTAATGACAAAAAGCAAACACATCAAATGGCACTCTTCAAAGTGCAAACTTGAATTGCTGCTATATGTTCTATGGTTCCTGCACATTTTTATAGGCTTTTATGCACCTATGCATACAAAAGTGCATTTAAATTAATTATGATATGTATATCCTCCTTACTAGTACGTGTAATTATTCCTCTAAATCTTGTGCTCTTTCTGAACAAACTGATCAAAATCAGCGGGCCTTTCCCCTTACTTTTGAAAGTCTTTAGAAGGTAGGATGTGTTATTCATGACGATTGTCTGCGTTAAACAAGGTAGGAGGATCTCTTCATAATAACAGATAGAATTTTTCAACACACCTGAACTTTGAATGAAGAAAAAAATGCAGAAACAAGAAACATATGAACAAATATTGATGCAGAAACTATATTTGGTTTAAGAATTTTTTGCAACATGGGAAGTAACTGACCTATTGCATACATCTTCTGGTAATTCAAGATGTCGAATTTCCGCATCCGTTCTCTGTAACTCTTGTAGAAATTGTGAAGCTCACCCATTGTATCTTCATGCTGGAACTTCTCATCAATCTTCCATGGCTTCAAATCTTCTGTTATCTTCGGAGAGTCGGATTCTTCTAGGATTGTAGGCAGACCTATGGCCCTGACCTTTTTGAGCTCCATCTTGAGCTGCTCAATCAATTCTTGATGCTCCCACAAAGTTTCCAATCCATTTGAATCCTCAGAATCCAAAGAAACAGATGGATTCTGCACATTGGAGCCATTAGAATCATTTGATTTACTTGTTGGTCCATTGTCTTTGCCACCAAATGCTTCAGCCTTGGAGTCTTTATTATCACGAAAATCATTCTCAGATGGCATTTCTGTGCCTCGAGTACTTGAAAGCTTTACATTGGACTCTTCAAGTTCCTCAAGCTCTTCCATTGTATCACTATCTTCATCGTCAAAATCATCATCAGCTTCATTTTCAAGCTCAAATGATTCTTCAAAATCACCGTCTGATAAAAACCCTTCACTAATTGAACCAACAAATTGACTCATAAATGAGAACTCATTGCTTGAAGTAATCGAATCCGAGTCGGAATCTAAAGCTGTGAAGTCCTTTTCTGAAAGAAACTGAACATCCCCTGAACCATCTGCACATTTTTGCTCATTCTTTACCTCACCAACTCGCTGTTTAGATTCTTCCGAGAAGATTGTGACCTCTGGCTTCTCTGCTACCTCTTCCTTGCATGGATTGTCATTAGAATTCTCTAATTCCTCTTCGGTAACAGGTTTTCCTTCACAATTTTGCAGCTTGAAATCCTCCTCTATAAAAAACTCTTCCTTGGTAACCTTTTCATTGCCAAAAGAACCATTTTTTGAATCGGCATGAAATTCTTTCACAGTAAAGCTCGCATCTTTTGGTTCCTCAATGAAGTCACTTAAATATTGATCAGACTTGAACTCGTACTTGCTAGTGCTGGTAGATGAGACTAAATCCCAACTTTTGTTAATGCTTTTACTGAATTCTTCATAAGTCTGAAACTTGAACTTGAAAAAGAACTTTGGAGTCTCTTCTTCATCATTCGCTGTATTCTTGAATTCAATAGAATCATGTTTTGGTTCGTCAAATTCAAATTCAGCTTCTGGCCTCATTGCACTACAATCAACTTGATTGCTTTTGAGAAGAGAAACTGCCAAAGCATTTGAATTGTTCTTTTTAGAACTCCCATCTCCCTGCACTCTGAAAAAGAAAGTGAAATCAAATTGTTAAATGAATGAAAATTTTAAACCAACAAAACAAAAAAAAACAACGTAAAAAAAAGTTTCCAATACCTGGAAAAGAACTTGTTGATGAGACCAAACAGAGCAAGAAACAGAGCAGAGACAGAGACCCAGAAAGAGCCACCAAAAAGAAGCAATTTTTGAAAGAGAAGTCCGTTAACAGAACCCATATTCACCAAACCCAGATGCTTACTGATAAAAAAAAAATTCCCTCACTGGAGCCAACCAATATAGCCCATCACCAAGCAATGAGTTTATTCATTCTGAAGCAAGAAACAGAGCAAGTTCATGAAACTCTCTCATTCCCACGTTGAATTTTCCATGCAAGAATGGACTGTCCACCCAAAAACAACGCCAAAAACTCAAAAGACTTAACATCAAATAAGATTTAAAGAAGTTGAAATCCGACCTAATTAAGGAGACAGATAAAGGAATTGTTAAGCTAAAAAGAAGGATAGAGAAAAGAACTTGTCAGCTACTGGAATATTTTTTCTGATTTTGAGCTAATCTTTCGGGTTGCTTAGATCACTGGAAATTCTGATGGACCGTTATTTGATAAGATTTGTAGAAATTTTTTTAATTCAGTTGAAGGGTCTGTTCTGTTTTCATATTTCATATTCAAAAGATTTTGAGTTCACGAAAGAAAGATTATATATTATTGGGTTAAATTGAATGTTTACGTTTTTGTTTTTGTTTTTGTTTTTGTTTTTGTTTTTGTTTTTGTTTTTAGTTTTTATTTTTTGCTTTTTTGTTTTTAATAGTTGAAATTTAGGTCGGTTTCATATTAATGGTTGGAGAGAATTTTTCAAACTTTCCAAATACAAAGAATTTTCTTGTGTGATAAAAGGTGGGTGGAGATAACCCATCAAATTGGGGAAATATTGTTAATAATTTTCTTCCTAATTTAGTATTGTGATAATAAATTGTAAGAAATACACTAGGTTTAAGCAAAAGGAGAAGAATTATTATTTAAAATAAAAGGAGAAGAATTAAAAAAATTTCAAGTATCAATTATATGAATGATAATGTTATATAAATTTTTATTTGGAAATCTTTTTATAAAGAAGAATCATTAAATATATATATATATATATATATATATATATATAGGTACTAACTAACTTAGCTCATAAGATATCTTGCAAGTACATAAGGGGTTTAACTTTTTCAAAAGAAGAAAAAGGGGAAAGAAAACTTTAAATAAGAAAAATAATATATTTTCAATGTAAAACCATAAGTGATTTATGCTTATATTTTGTCTTGGTTTAAAAAAGTAAAGATTGAGAACCTTTTAGAGAAGAAAGGGTCTTTCATAGGCACTATTATTATTAGGTATTTGTTTTTAATATTATTATTGAGATTTTATTTAATAATTTAAAATTTTAAGTTGAATTATAAATTTATATGGTATTTAAACCAATATTTTGAGTTTGAATCCTCATATTTTATTTTTAATTACTTTTTAATTTATTTATGTTTCAATCTCTAAGAAATGATTTATGTTTCATGTGATAAAATTTATTGATTTCTTAATTTCACGTGAGAGAATTTTTTTTTTTGTTAATTAATTTATCTCTATTTCAGTCTCTAGAAAAGAATTTACGTTTCATGTGAAAGGATTTCTTAATTTATTTCTAATTTAGTATTTACGTAAAGATTCACATTTCACGTGAAGAAAATTTTTGATTTCTTAATTTATCTCTATTTTAGTTTTTTAAAAAAGATTTAAGTTTCATGTGAAAGAGAGTCATTAAGGCTTGACTTTAATATTAACTTCAAGTTAATTACTTTGACTTAGATCTTAAATTTAAATTCACGTTTTACGTAAAAAATTATTAAGATTTATCTTTAATATTAATATTAAGCCTTCATTTAACAGTTCAAACTTTAAGGTTAAGTAATAAATTAATAATTAGTATATCTCAACTTGATTTTTTTTTTTAAGTATTAATTTATCTTAATGCCATAACTTTATTTTGATTTATTTTCTTCATAGCCCATGAAACTTATTTCCTTGTACATGGAAACAAACAATATATATATATATATATATACAATAATTTAATTTGTATGGTGGGGGTTTAATATTTGGGTTCACACTTTAACTCTTATCATGCCTAAACCTAGCATTAGGGCATAAATAATATAAGCTATTAAAGGAAATTGTCATAACATTGCTTTTAATGTTACAAGCAAAATTTTTGCTTGATCTTTCAAATTCACCAACACATAAGTTAAGAGATGAAGGAGGGATATGGTAGAATGATAAAGTTTCTAAGAAACCTTTTATCATCATTTCTATTACCCTTTTTTTATTCTTATTCTCCTTCTTCTATTTTTCTTTTTTTGACTATTTCTGTAACCCTTTTTTTTTTATTCTCTTTCCTTTATTTTTCTCTTTCTACAACTATCAATAACTGTTTTTATTCTTATTCTTCTTCCTTTATTCTTATTCTCCTTTTTTTTTTTTTACAATTGTCAATAATTGTACCATAATTGTCATCTGTCTCCAATAATTAAAAAAAATAAATAAATAAATTTTTTGATCCTTTGATTGGTGTTATAATAGTTTAGTGCAAGTACACACTATCGTATCAAGTAATATAAGAGTTAAGTCTAAATATCGTTCTCATAAGGATTATTCGGAGAAATCTAAAATCTGAAACTTAATTAATTAATCTAATTCTATCAAATTAAACTAAATTTAAATAGCAACAAACAAATAGATAAATTCACCAATTGATAATAATTTAGGGTTTAGATTTATTCCCTAATATTTCATTAGATTCCTTAACTTTTATAGTCAATCTCTTCATACAAATTATTGGGTTAATTATTAATCTTATCACAAACTTTTATTGATGGTCAAGTGACTATATTACGCATTCTAATAATTACCTATATGTCTATAACAATCAGAATAGAATGTAATATATGTCTATCTTATATAAAACTCATAATTGTTACCATGTGATCATGCATCAAACAATTATAGGCTAAACACATGAATATCTTATATAAAACTCATAATTGTTACCATGTGATCATGCATCAAACAATTATAGGCTAAACACATGAATATCTTTGTCAAATTCATATTGGTTTCTTAATCATTCATAATATTTGTCAAATATAATAAAAATAATAAATACAAGATAGAATGAATCAATTGTATGTATTAAGTTCATAAACAAAAAATCAATGAAATTCAATTACATACTAAGTTCAAAAGTCTAACTCTAAAAATAAAAATTTAGGTCATGATGAAATAAAAATATATAAAGCTTATCAAAATAACACCATAAAAATCATAGAAAATTAGAAAGATAAAGAGTTGAAGAGATAAAACTAATTTTTCTGCAGTCTTCAATCTTCTAGTCTTCTTGATTTTTCAAAAATTGTTCTTTCTCTATTTTTTTTTCTTGATCTTCTATTTATAAGTTTATGTATTTAAATTAGGGTAAAATATAAAATATAAATTAGATTATAATACTATTTACATATAACTATTCAAGAGTTAATGTTCATGCAAACTGTTCATAAGTTACTATTCACACAGAGCTGTGGGGGTTGATACTGTGGCAATTTGCTTTTTTTTGCTTATTTTTATTTGTTTCAATGACTCTAAACTTATAAAATAACAATAAAACACATAAAAAATTTAAAAAATTTTAATTTAAACAAACAAATATTAAAATTAGAAGATAAAAATATTAGATTTAATTAACCTTATCACCATCTTCTAGACCTTGAACTCCTGCCAATTGTATCCAATAATTACAATAATTAGAAGAAAAAATAAAAACTTCTCTGGCCCTCTTTTAAGATTTGAACCCATGCCAATTTTATTCAATAATTTAAAAAAAAACAAAAAAAACTCTTTAGCCATCTCCCAAGACTTAAACCCCTAATTTAGACCAGAAGTACATAAATATTGAAATAATGCAACTGAGTGCTAATATAATAATTTTTTACTAAATTAATCTACATGTCAACACATTAACTTCGGTTATTCAATATGAATTTTTTCCATCTATTAGAATTATATATACAACATTTTTAAATGTTTCTAAAACTAGCTTTAGCTTATTAAAGAAGAAACCATGTAGTAAATTAGTTGGGAAATAAGTCACGAAGGGAACACATGATTATTACTTTTGACTCCATTATATTTTCGTAAGCCGACTTTCTTCTGCTTAATTTGCTTCTTCATTCTAGAAAATCGAAACAAGTCATTTTCTGGCAGATTAGCTTGGAGGGTCACCACTCACCATGACCAAATCATATGGAAGTTTATATATTAAAGAAATTGTATTTATAATTAAAACATCAAATCAGAATTATGTTCATCGACCATGAATTCATTGCTTAGTTAAACAAACTAAGATGGTGTTTCCAAATAAAAATTGTGGGGAAACTTGTTTTTCACTACAACCCAATTTATGTAAAAGCTGAAGAATTTTGGACTAATTAAGTGCAATTTAATCTCCATAAGTAACCATATTTTATTGTTTTAGTAAAAAAGCAATATGTTATTGCAATAATAAATGGGATTTTGATTTGAAACTTAATTTGCTAATGGGAAACCAACCAAAATCAGAATTTAATTACATGAACCAAAGTTTGTTTATAAGAAGAAGAAGAAACAACAAACAAGAAAATAGAGGCCCAACATGTCTCCGAAATTATTAGTAATCACATTCAATCATGGTAATATATACAGACTGCCTAATAATAAAAAATTAATACTAATATAAAAAATAAGTGCAATAAAAATAAAAAGCAAAAGTTTATATTTAGTGGGTAATATTTCTCGTCTTCATTTAAACCTTTTTAACCCTGAAAAAAAAAATCAATAAATACTAGTGTTTTAATTTTTTGTTTATCTAAAAATTTCTAAACCTAAGGATGATTTTTATTTTATTATAAAAGAATTTTCCTTATAAAGGATTATACTTATACATTCCAAGTTGTTAAAAAAATAAATTATTAATTTTTTTTTTAACGTGACAAAAAAAAATATGAATTCGAAACCACCATTAAAATATAAGTAAAGATATACTATTAATCTTTTATCATTAAACTATTAATATAAATACGTAATTATCAACCACTTTAATGCATTTGATTTATCTCATTCTAAAGAATATAAAAAAAAAATTCTTATTAGTTGATAACGACAACAAAAAAGAAAAGGTACAAATCAACCAAAGCTTCAACAAAGAATTCGTCTATTAAAAAAAAAAATAGAGCAAGTCAAATTAATTAATTTTGGACACGTCCACAGCCGTAGTAATTAAAACAATGTCGGCTTAACGCGTAAAATTAAGTAACAACAAGAAGTAATAAAAAAAAAAAGTCAATAACACATGCAATGGCTTGTGAAAAGAAGTTTCTTATGCTTTTAATTTTCTCATCTTCCCACTTCAATATATTTCTTTAAAATGCTTTTTGTTGTTGTCGTTGTTGCCCAAATGACCCCCACCAATTTTGATTTGACCCTTTGTTTTTTTCATAAAACAAACAACCTAAGTGCCTAATAGCAATAGCAAATGCAAAACCATGGTCAAAGTCTTTAGCCTCTTCTAAGTTCTAACATTCTCTATGTACAAAGATCTTCTATGAAATAATAATCTTTTTAAAAAAAATTTGGTGTGAATTGAAATTCCATTCACAGTTGATTTGGAATTGTGTTGGCTAGCATTATTAGCAAAGACTAAATTGAAAACATTTTATTGTTGTAAATTGAATATATAGATGGTATTAGTTGTGGACTAAAGTGAATATTTTGAAGTACCCAAAAAGACCCATGTAAAGAAAAATAAAATTTATGGGTTTGTGATTTTTTTTTATGAAATTAGAGGTTTTCTGAAACGGGGTATCAATAAAACTATGGTCTATTGAGTTTATGGACAAAAAGCACTTAATGAGAAAGCAAAAACATTACACCCAAAGCACTTATTTTAGAATCCTTATTGTATAGATAGCAAAATAAAATAAAATAAAATTTGTCTTTATTACGTGGGGTTGACAACTTCAATTGATTGTAATGGTTTATCAACCATTTCGACACTACACTAAAATAGAAATTATGTTTGATTTTCAAAGTGATTTTCCACTTCTAGTCATATTTTGTTGAAGCAAATTTTCTCTTATTATTATTAGTATTATTATTATTATTTCATAAAGTGTCTAACATGGGGGTTTCAACAAGAGATTTGCTTCTTTCCAAAAAGAAAAAAGAAAAATATATATATATTTGCAATTAAACCCAACAAAGAATTATGCGAACTTTATAAATGGGCTCAAATTGGATAGTCAAAGTTAATGGATTCCCAATGAGCTCATATGAGTCACACAAGGCCTTTTATGAGAAAACTATACAAGGCCCAACTATCATGGGCCTGAAGAGATGTTATTATTTTTAATTTTTAAAAAATAAACACTAAGGTCACGTGCGGTGTTATCATAAAGATCATCTTTTTTTTTATAAAAAAAATGTTTTTTTTAATTATTATTATTATATGAAATTTAAATTATATCTAAGTGCGAGCGGGTTTAGAACCCTAAACTCTTAATTATGCTCAAGAGACTTTAATTAATTGACACCAACAAAGTCTTTTGATTGTTTCAAAATTATCTAATTACGACATGTCACGTTATTATATGTATACAATTAATTTTTCATAGTTTATTTATTTATTTTTTAAATCACATAGTTTTGAATTTATTAATATGTATAAACTTGAAAAAATATTATGTTATGTAATTAGATAGTTATATGATGACATGAAGGAAATGTTTTTTTGTTGGCACAACAATGTACACGAGGAAAAGGAGAAAAATGAAAGATGTCATCTTAATTTTTATAATTATTTGTAAGATATAAGTTTACAAGAGTCTTGAGATTTTTTTAAATATAAAAATATTAGATAAAATTAATACAAATAAGAGATTGTTGCCACTCTTATTATAAATTTTATTTCTCATTTTAAATGAGAGAAATCATCATGAATATCTTTAATAACGATCAATTATTAATAGAACGTCGATGTTGTGGGGTTTACAAAATCTCTTAATTAAACTCAAATAAGATCGATAGCGAATTGGATGAACAAAATTCATTTAAAAGAAAAAGAAACAAATTTAGTGATTACAAAGCTACCAAGTGCTAGGGGGAGGGCATTGAACATGGAGTCATTGACTACAACAATAAAAAGCACCAATTCTTGTGATGCTAACATAACATAACACATTGGTTGGTCCTCACACAAAACTTGAGCAATCTCTCAAAATGAAAACTCCTTGTGACAATAAATTAAATAGAGAAAGCTTGAAAACAAAGTGCATATATTATCAACAACAACATAACATATATATATAGAGAGAGAGTTGTTTTTGAATGTGTGTGTGTGTGTGACAATTTTGCAAGGCAAGGACAAGGGCAGGGCCTTAGAGGAGCTCATAATGGGGACTCAAAAGATAAGCAATTAAAGCAACATTATGGTATGTGGGCATATTTATTTGCTACACATGGGAGGAGATTATGAGGGATATATTGTTGCACATGGCCCTCCCCTAATGCCCAATGGGATTTGACTTGGGTATTTATAATTTTGAATTTATATTGATACATGTAAATTCAATGAAGTTGTCATATTCCTATAAATGTATTTGTTAATAAGAAATTAGGGTATATGTTCATTTAATCTAAAGAAAGAAACACTAAATATAAGAATAGATAAATAAAAAGAAATATTTTTTAAAAAAATGAGTATATATAAATATAATCTCGATAAATTAATATTTTTGAATTAAAACAAATATATTAATTAAGCGAATATTAATTAATACGTTATTAATTTATAAATATATTTTTTATTTTGTTAAAATATTGTATATAATATTCTTTTATTGTAATTAAGCGAATTAATTTGAATTTATTTTTCTTAATTATATATATAAAGTAGATTCATAAATTTTATTTATTGAATATTATAGTTCTAATATAAAGTTTATCTTGCGTATAACATTGAATAATTTCTTATTATAATACGAGAATACTATAATAAAAATTCTTTTTGCATTATCAAAAATTAGAGATGAAATTCAAGATAACATCAATTTAAAAATAATAATAATAATACTAGATACATATTTTACGAAAGTCCCCTATATATATCATATAAATTAGTTGTATATTAATTTATGTAGTAAATGGATTCTATATAAAATTATAAGAATTTTTTTATAATATATTATCTTATTAATTTATTAATTCAGTATGTTGACCAAGTCAAAACTGATAAAAAATTATTTAATTGAAGTTATGAATTTACTAAGTATTAATTTATCAATATTCTATAATATTTGATGGTTAAAAAAGTTATAAAAACTAAAACTTACTCTAACACGTATAATTTTTTTTCTTCATCTTATTTTCTTTTCCCTCATATTCCTTTTCACGTGCATTAACTTTTATAACTAATACAATAATAAAAATTGAATAAGTTGGGGGTATATATAACTTTTATAACTAATACAATAATAAAAATTGAATAAGTTGGGGGTATATATATATATATATATATATATATATATATATATATACACGACAGAATAAGCTTATCTTTTAGATTAACAACGAGTATTTAGACTATAATAAATAGTATTAAAATAGATTCAAATTCTTATATGTATATAAACTCTAAAATTTTTATATTTGTATTTTAATAAAAATTATTACATAAATAATAAGTCTTATTACAAGTCAATTGGTCCCTAAATTTAAGTCAAACATAATAATAGTGTCATGTTATGTATTTTCTAACTCTTTTGTTTCAATAGAAATTTAGAAAAGTTTAAGGGATAAGTATAATTTTATCATAATATTTTGGGTTAATTAATAATTTTACTCTGATTAGATTTAAAATACTTAATTTATCTTATTCCGTTAATTGTTGCCGTTAGTTTTAATGGTGGAAGGGTAAAAATATAATCTAACCATACAAATAATTTACACATGGCATAATCTTATCCATTCATTGTCTTTTTGAACACATGGCACAATTTCATCCATTAATTTAATATAATTTTAAAATTAAACTTTAATAACATGACATGTGTTATAATGTGATTCGTACTTTTTAGACACGTATCATCATGTAATTGGTTTATTTTTTAAAAAATAATTTATAAATAAATTAAATTATACAAAAAAAATTAAAAATAAAAACTGACATTGTCGCCGAAAAATAGCAACTAGCCGGTTGTCGGCCATTATTTTTCTGTGACACACCGACAATAAAAATTTATCTCATTAGACTCTATTTTTTTTTTTATATACACAATGGTGAAATCATTTTTGACAAAAAAAATCAAACAATAGTAAAAAATTGTGGAGGGTGGCGGCGGCCACCATTAAATATGGGGCGGTGACTTGTACTTCCACCACATATGGATAGATCTATCCACCTATGGTGGTGGTGCAAGTTACCGCCCCACCATTTAACAGCAGCCGACGGTGGCCGCTGTCACTCTCCACAATTTTTTATCATTTTCAAGTATTTTTTTGGTTAAAAATGATCTCACCACTGTGTAAATCAAGAAAATTTGAGTATAATGATATAATTTTAATTATTTTTTTATTACTATTGTCATCGAAAAGTGGTGGCCGGCCAACAGTCGACGACCGACTGACAACCACTTTTTGATGACAGTGCTAATTTTATTTTTGACAAAAAATACTAGAAAATAGTAAAAAATGGTAGAGGGTGGCAGCGGCCACCGCCGACAGCCATTAAACGTGGAGCAGTGACTTGCACTTCCACCACATATGGATAGATCTATCCACCTATGGTGGTGGTGCAAGTCACTGCCCCACCATTTAACGGCGGCCAGCGGTGGCTGCTGTCACTCTCCACAATTTTTTACCATTTTTTTATAAAAAATAATTTTACCATTGTGTAGACCAAAAAACATTGAGTCTAATGATATAATTTTAATTATTTTTTACTACTATTGTCACCGAAAAATAATTGTCGACCAACAGTCGGCGGCTGACCGACAGCCACTTTTTAATGATAGTGCCAATTTTATTTTTAATATTTTTAATTTATTTTATTAAAAATATAACCAATTATATAATAACATATGTTATTCGTAGCAAATTATATAATAACATGTGTCCATGTATATATATATATATTATATTTTTGTATGTGTGTTATTATTAAAGTAAAATGATAAAAATATATTAAATGTAAATTTTTTTTTAAATTAACGATAAAAATTAATAAATTATAAAAAAATAAGTATTTTAAATATAATTAAAATAAAATTATTAATTAATTTAAAATATTAAATAAAATTATACTTATCCCAAAATTTAACTATCTCGTTTACGTTAGTATTACAATATCAACCGTACTAAGTTTCTGTCGAGCTTGAATTCCTTCGTTTACTTGGAGGGTATATAGATTTGGTTTCAACAATTTAAAGGATTTAAGTTTTGACTTTTAGATTATATATATTATAATATTTTAAAAAAATTTATTATTTCAATCTTTATATTTTTATTAAATTAGTCATTAGATTCGTACCATTTTAAAAATTATTAATTACATCCTTTAAAAATAAAATGGTCATAGTTTAATAATAAAAATAGTAATAAAAGTAGCCAAAAATATCCTAAAATAACATAATTGATCAATTTTAAATTATTAGAAGCCAAATAACTAATTCAATAAAAATATATATAGAAACTAAACCGTCAATTTTTTTTAATATATCTAGTATACGTTTGAATCCTACTATTTGTTTGAAAGGTAAATATTACAGTGAGTTGAATATAAGCAATTGTTTACCTTTAAAAAATAAATAAAAATCGAGGAAAAAATCGATCCAATAGTTCAATAACTCTTTAAATCATGAGACCAATTACATACACTATATATAATTTTTTGTTTTTGAAAAAATATCATTTAAATCCATTGAAGTAAAACTTACCCAATAGAGTGCAATCTTATAGAAAATTATTTGAAAATGATTAATTATATTTATCAAATTTCAACAATAATCTTCTTAAATTCAATTGAATATCAACTCAACTTACTAATTTTACTTAAATTCTTGAACCTATCATAATAGAACAGTCTCATAATAGAACAGTCTCATAATAGAACAGTCTCAATCATATGATTCATGCAAAAGTTGGCAGATAAATTAAAATAGAGAACCAAGAAGAGGCCAACTGTGTTTTGTTGCTTCTCTCCATTAAAAGCCACATGAAAATGTTTTAATGGTGACAAGATCAGAAGATTGAGAGATTTTGAAATCATACCAATTTATTTTTTTCAAATAAATCAATAAAACAAAGAAGAGGGCAGATAAATAAATAAATAAACTCCGAAAATATTCTCTGCCAAATATTGAATTGGCAATAATAAATCAGCAACCAGAAGAATTTAGAATATAAAAATGGTGCCCAATTAATGTGCCAGGAAGAAATGTCAGCCTGACAATTGTACAAATATATATATATATATATATATATATATATTTCAACGTAATTCTAGGTGTGATTTACTTAAACTAAATAAATAAAATTATCTAAACTTAAAAATTAATACTTATATAATGTTGGGAAATTGAGGGGTGATGCAGGGTCGCAGCTAAAGCGAAATTGAGAAAAATAATGAAAATAAAATAAGACAAAGACAAGATTACGTGGTTCGGCTTTTAGCCTACGTCCACGGGCGAAGACAGAAGAATCTTTTATTATCAGAAATAGAGAATACAAGTATTGTAGTGTTTTAGCCTTACAACCCAAAACCCCAATACACTCAATTCTCTCAAATCACTCAATAACTCTCTCAAAGCTTTAGAAACTCTCTCTAAATTGCTATGAAAATGAATTGCTAAACTCTCCCATTTATAGGGAGAGTTTAGCATGGTGGACAGCCAAGAATTGGCTGTCCACCTTGCTGGAAAATTGCTGGCACCGTGTGCCAGCAATTGTGTAGCTGGCACACGGTGCCAGCTACCAGCATTTCTCCCACTTGGAGATTTGATTGAGAATCAATCAATTCTCCACACCATTCTTTCTTCTTCGCCAATGCCATGTTGCCTACGTTTCTGCTAGGCCATGCAAGGATCTGCACCATACAAATTTGTTAGTATTGGTGGGCTTGGTCAACACATCTGCTAGGTTATCATCTGTATGAATTTTTTTCATATCCACACTTCTATCTTCTACCACTTCACGAACAAAGTGATATTGAACACCTATGTGCTTCGTTCTTGAATGAAAAGCTGGATTCCTTGCAATGTGCAAGGCACTCTGACTGTCACAAAACAATTCAACTTTCTCTTGCTTGTGCCCGAGCTCCTCCAGTAATCTTTGTATCCAAATTGCTTCCTTGCAAGCTTGTGTAGCTGCCATGTATTTTGCTTCTGTAGTAGATAATGCCACAACAGTTTGCAGTTTCGAAACCCAGCTTACAGCTCCTTCTGCAAGTTTAAACACATAGCCAGTAGTGGATTTTCTTTTATCAAGATCTCCTGCAAAATCTGAATCCACATAGCCCTTAACAATAAAATCTGATCCTCCGTAACATAAAGCAACATCTGAGGTACCCTTAATGTATCTAAGGATCCTCCTGACACAACCCCAATGCTCTCTACCAGGATTCGCCATGTATCTACTAACTGCTCCCACTGCTTGTGCACTGTCTGGTCTGGTACAAATCATAGCGAACATTAAACTCCCCACTGCTGATGCATACGGTACTCGAGACATCTCATTCCTCTCTGCTTCTTTGCTAGGACACATCTTAGAGGATAACTTGAAATTAACAAGGAGTGGGGTACTAATTGGCTTACAATCTTGCATGTTGAAGCGCCACAAGATTTTCTTTAAGTAGTTCTTCTGAGAAAGCCAAATCTTCCTGTTATTTCTGTCTCGGTGAATTTGCATCCCTAGAATCTTGTTTGCTGGTCCCAAGTCCTTCATATCAAATTCCCTAGCCAACTGTGCCTTTAATTCTTGGACTCGATCTTTGTTGGGGCCTGCCACCAACATGTCATCCACGTACAACAGTAAAATAATGAAATCATTATCATCTTCAAACCTTTTGTAGTATGTACAATGGTCTGAACTAAGTCTGTTGTATTCAAGGCTGATGATATAGGAATCAAATCTCTTGTACCAACACCTCGGCGCCTGTTTGAGACCGTACAGAGATTTGTTCAACCTGCAAACCAAGTTCTCTTTTCCTTCTTCTTTAAAACCTTCTGGTTGGAGCATATAAATTTCTTCTTCAAGTTCTCCATGAAGAAAAGCTGTCTTCACATCTAGCTGTTCTAGATGTAAGTCAAATGTAGCACACATTGCCAAGACTATTCTGACTGTCGTGAGTCGAACCACAGGGGAAAATATCTCATTAAAGTCAATACCTTCTTTCTGAGCATAACCTTTCACCACCAATCTCGCACGATACCGCTCTACTTGGTCATTGCCATCCCGTTTGATCTTGTAGACCCATTTGTTTCCAATGGCTTTTCTACCACGTGGCAGTGCAACCAGCTCCCATGTTTTGTTCTTATGCAAAGCTTCAATCTCTTCTTGCATTGCTGTCATCCATAGAGAAACATCTTGACTTTTAGAAGCCTCCTGGAAAGTTGTTGGCTCTCCATCCTCTGTTAGAAGGCAGTATGCAACATGAGCCTCCATGACATACTCCGAGTGCCACGCTGGTGGTCGTCTCTCACGAGTTGATCGACGATCATCTGTAGCCTCAGACTCTGCTGATTCTTGTTCTTCGTGCCCTGGTGCTGCTTCAGGAGAATCTAAATCTTCTTGTACTTGATTATTTTCCATTTGTACCATTGTAGTATCTGGATTTTCCTTCACTGTGCTATCATCTTTATCATTCCTTTGCAGTTTATCTTCTGCAAATATCACATCTCTGCTGATGACGACCTTGTAGGTAGTGGGATCCCACAGGCGATACCCCTTGACTCCATCAGCATATCCCAAGAAAAGGCATTTTCTGGATTTTGGATCCAGCTTCGTTGTTTCTTGGGGATTATACATCACGTACACATGACTTCCAAATGTATGAAGGTGAGAATAATCAACTGGTTTTCCAGTCCACATCTCCATCGGTGTCTTTAACTCGATTGCTGTTGATGGTGACCGATTTACCACATAACAGGCGGTTTTGACTGCTTCTGCCCAAAATGTCTTGGCTAAACCTGCAGTTCTCAACATAGCTCTTGTTCTCTCCAACAAGGTTCTGTTCATCCGCTCTGCTACTCCATTCTGCTGAGGCGTGTAAGCTGTGCTGAATTGTCGCTTGATGCCTTCTTGTTGACAGAATGCAATAAAATCCTCACCAGTATATTCTCCTCAATTATCTGTCCTTAAACACTTGATCTTCTTTTCTGATTCAAGTTCTACACGCGCTCTGAATATTTTGAAAGCTTCAAACACATATGACTTCTTCTTGATTGGATACACCCAACATCTCCTGGAGTAATCATCTATGAATGACACAAAATATCTCGCTCCTCCTAAGGACATCACCGGTGCTTACCAAACATCAGAGTGGATCAATTCTAGAATTTCTTTACTTCTAGAACTGGATGTGCTGAACTTTAATCTGTGCTGCTTACTTGTGACACAGTGCTCACAGAAAGGTAAATGAACCGATTTGAGCCCAGGAAGTAAATTTTGATCAGAGAGAATCTTCAAACCTCGTTCTGACATATGGCCCAGTTTGCGATGCCACATTATCGTTGACTCTTCTGCTGAACTAGTTGATGCAACAGATGCATCTCCTTCCTGCAGTGTTTCTCCATTAAGCATGTACAAATTTGCAGCAACCTTTTCTGCCTTCATTACTACAAGCACGCCTTTGAGAATTTTCATTATCCCATTTTCAATTTGGGTCTTACACCTAGTGTTATCTAATTGTCCCAATGACAAAAGATTCTTCTTGAGGCCTTTCACATGTCGCACCTCTTGGATAATACGAACAGTACCATCGTACATCTTCATCTTGATGGATCCTACTCCAGCAATTTCTAAAGCATGATCGTCCCCCATATATACAGATCCTCCAGAGATAGGTTCATATTGATGGAACCATTCTCTTTTAGAGGTCATGTGCCATGTAGCTCCAGAATCCATGAGCCATACATCAGAGAACCGTTTTCTGCTTTCAACAACTGTTGCTGCCTCGCTGTATAAAATTTCACCATCATCTGAGGTGCTTGCAATATTCCCTTGCGGTTTGTCCTCTACATTTTTCTTCAATCCCCAACAATCCTTCTTCAGATGGCCTTTCTTGCCACAATGGTAGCACTTGACGTTCTTCTTACTTCTGGATTTTGGTCTACCATGATTTTGACTCCCACTGGGGCCACGTTCTGTTGATCTACCTCTCATCATTGTCAAAGCTTCTGCTTGCTGCGAACATTCCTGTTTGTCTTCTTTATTTTTCCGTCTTCGTTCTTCTCCCAGTACAGCAGCTGTAACATCATCGAAGACTAAGAAGTCCGATAGGATATTATTCGTCAAGTTGATGATGAGTTGATCATACGAATCTGGTAGGCTTTGAAGTAGAATCTCTGCACGTTCACCTGCCTCTATTTTATGCCCCAAGGAAGTGAGTTGGGAAAATAGAGTATTTAATGTGTTGATGTGCTCCGTCACTGAAGTGGATTCTGTCATTCGAAGAGTGTACAATCTCCTTTTTAAGAAGATCTTGTTGTGCAGAGATTTAGCCTCATACAATTTAATGAGAGTATCCCAGATCTCTTTTGCTGTCTTCTTTTCCGCTACACTAGATAGCACGTTATCAGCAAGTGCTAGATGCAGATCAGCAACTGCATTACCGTCAATCTCATTCCACTTGATATCATCAGTGATACCAGCGGGCCTTTCATCAATCGCTTCTAAGCACTTATTTTTTCTTAAAATCGCCTTTATTTTCATTTTCCACAATGTAAAATTACCTCCATTGAACTTCTCAACTTCGTATTTTGCCGCCATTGCTTTTCACCACGAACTACTTCTGCTAGGATCGGCTGTGAATAGTAACCGTACGTATGAACAGTGACTGTATATGTGAATAGTGACCTCCTTCAACCAGAAGCTCTGATACCACTTGTTGGGAAATTGAGGGGTGATGCAGGGTCGCAGCTAAAGCGAAATTGAGAAAAATAATGAAAATAAAATAAGACAAAGACAAGATTACGTGGTTCGGCTTTTAGCCTACGTCCACGGGCGAAGACAGAAGAATCTTTTATTATCAGAAATGGAGAATACAAGTATTGTAGTGTTTTAGCCTTACAACCCAAAATCCCAATACACTCAATTCTCTCAAATCACTCAATAACTCTCTCAAAGCTTTAGAAACTCTCTCTAAATTGCTATGAAAATGAATTGCTAAACTCTCCCATTTATAGGGAGAGTTTAGCATGATGGACAGCCAAGAACTTGCTGGAAAATTGCTGGCACCGTGTGCCAGCAATTGTGTAGCTGGCACACGGTGCCAGCTACCAGCATATAATTCATAAGTAATTACATATATGAAGAGTGTTAGTGTCAGTTGCGATTATGTCGATAATTACTTTAAAACTAATTAAGTCTTTATATTTATTATAATTTTATTAATAAAATGCAAATAAATAAATAAATGATTGTTTTAAAAATAATAATTGACACAATCGCTATTGACGCTTGCATTGCATTCACACTTATAAAAAAAGATTATTTAATGAAAAAAAAATATCCTAAAAAATCAGTGTCAAAAAATTATTAAATCTATAAATTATCAATGGGTAAAGACTCTCATTTTATTTTATATTATCATTTGATAAATCAATAAAACAATAACTTTTTCTAAGATATAAGAGATGTTTTAAACTCTAAATCACTTGTTTCAATTCAAAAACTTTTATAATTAATACTTACAGAATTTTTGACAATTTATTAAATAAGTTTTTTTTAAAATAAAAAAAATCAAATAAATTTTAGTATTATATTAAAATAATGTTATACTTAATAGCAATTGACGAGTCATCTTGTGTCTATTATCGATTGATACTATATAAATTAACAAATATCTGATAAATGGTAGTTATTGATCAAAGTGAGTAAGATTGATTTTTTTTGGGTTTTTAATTATTTTAAAATTTTAATCTATTTTAAGTGTAACTTTTTTTTTTTGTTTTAACCCAAATCAAACTAAACTAATTCGAATCCAAATAAATGGAACTGATCATATACCGACCTTTAAATTGGACCGAATTAAATTGACAAAATTTAATCTATTCAATTTTTTTTACTTATTTTTACTCATTAATTTGTGACATATCAATTAAAATATAAATTTTAAAATTTAATTATATAAATATAACATTACTCTTATAATTATGTCACAAAATTACTCATATCAATTAGTAGTTGGATAAAGATTATAAGATGTCCAGATTTTTTTTAATAGTTTTTAGACTAAAATCGGTAAGCCTTTCTTATTTTACGGGAATGAAGTTTTTATGACTTGGTTCTTGGCAATGCAATTGACATGGAAATTAAGTTTGCAATTTCATTATTTATTTCTTTTCATAAGTAAACAAATGGTCAAATGCTAATTACTAAGCCTATTAATTAATGGGGGGTGTCACTCTTAGATAATTTCTTAATTATTTGATAAGTTGCATTAAGCCAAAATATACAGCATATGTATCATTTAATATCGATTTTTGGACCACGATTCATTAATTAGACGGTTCCATGGGATGATAAAATGATGGGTCAAAAGCATAATGATAGATATTAGATGCGAAAACCAATTTTTTTAAAAAGAGGTTTTAGTTAATATTTACTTATTTTTTATAATTTTAAAAAATATTAAAACTCTCATATTATTTTTATTGTTTATTTTTTTGTTATCACTATTTTGTTAATTTTAATTTTAAAGTTTTGTATTATTAAATAAATGATAAATTTAAAAAAAAAATTAAGCTCTTAATCTTAAAGATATAATCACTTATGTTCACCACTAGATCAAACTAAAAATTACATAATTTGTTATAAAGATTAATATATATATATCCTATAAATTAATAAGATGAATTATTAATTTTAAATTAAATAAATTTTGGTACTTAAAAATTATAAATAATAATAAATATAAAATATTTTAAATATTATTTAATTAAAATAAACTTAAAAAATGAGATTTTTTTAGAAACCTATTAGAAGCATCTTCTCATTTTCTATTTTTTCTTAAATTGATTGAAAAGAAATAAAAAAAAAGTATTGATAATTATGCTAATTATAAAAAATAGTTTTTCAACATAACTCAAAACTTATTTTTCATATGTTGTCATTAATTACCATTTAAAAATATTTTTTTAATATAAGATACTTTTTTCTTTATTAACAGCTCATTTAATTTAAAAAATTATGAAAATTATTCTTTAAGAGTTGAATATAATTCTCAATATTTATTATTTATAATTTTTTTCGTAAATTCTCATAAATTATAATTTAAATTTTGAACATAAAAAGTTATTTTATTATAATATTAAATAATAAAAAAATCACGTATGAGTTATAAAATACCTTTTTTTTAGTATGTATTATATTTTTGTATTATTTTAGATTAATTTAAAAAAATTATAAAATAATTCATTTTTATAATAAGTTCTTTAAACTTAATCTTTAAGTCTTTTGTTGTAATTGTGTATATACTTAATTAAATTTATTGTTTATTAAAATATTTTACACTTATTATTGTTTGTGATTTTTTAGTACCAAAATTTATTTAATTTAGAGTTAACAATTCATTGAATTAATTTTTAAGGTGTATATATATTAGTCTTTGTAATATGTTATGTAAACTTTAATTTGATTTAATGATGAAAATGAGTGATTTTATCTTTAAGGTCAAAGGTTTAATTCTCTTCAAACTCTTTTTTTTTACTCTCATTTATTTATAGGCAAAACTGTCAAATTATATATTATCATGGATAAAATTTTTAATTCATCAAAAAAATAAAAATAACGAAATAGTGATAATAAATAGTAAAAAAAATAGTAACATAGTGGTATCAATAAAAGTGTTTTGGTATTTTTTAAAATTATAAAGAAATAAATGAAGATTAGCTAAAACCACAGGGGAAAGGGATCGTTTTTCCGATATTAGATAGATAGAGTTACAACTCCCACAAGCCTTAGCCCCCTCCCCCACATTATGACATATTATAATATTTCCTCCCATTTAATTAAACAAAATAAAAATTGTGATCATTTGATAGACTAATTAAAGTTGTTTATGATTGGTTAAGTACATGTTGAGGGATCAATATTTAACTCTAATTTCATTTAAGAATTAATTTTATCATTAATTTCACTTATTAAGATTTTTTATGCGCCTTAATACCTCTTGGCTCGATATTTAGCATTATAAAATTCTTTGTGTTTTGAGAAGGGTAATAATAAATAAGATTAACTATACAACAAGGGTAATAATAAATCATATAAGGCACAAAAATATACATGGTTCGATAACAAATGCTTACATTCACGGTGGATCACCAGATTCTCGTTTTTTTTATTAAGTTTTTTTATACATAAAGAACTACCACAGGAGAAACTCAAAGAATACAACAATAGACGAACCCCTAAAAGAACTACTTAGTACTTTTTTACGCTTATGTCCAACACTCAAGTACTCCACGATACTCTTCTACGCTATGCCTAGCATTGGAGCTGTCAAGTTCTCTTTCTTGTTGATATATTATATATTCTAATGTATTACAAGAGTTTATATACACTTTACACCGTCCCTAGAAATCCTATGTCTCATCATAAGAAAAGTTCATACAAAATGGAAGTTCAAAATTGACTCAAACACGTTCAAAAAAAAAATAAGACTTGTGCTTTTTCGAAATTGGGAGCCAAGACGCCAATTCGACTAATGAGTGGCACTGCAGCGCCACCAAGCTAGCCCACGGTGCCAAGGTCTATAACCAACCTTCCCTTATGTCTTCTTATTCCTCTTTATTTTTAACTCTCCATTTTCACAAATTTCTCGTACATCCAACGTATTGGATCTCGTGTTCGACTTTTCTTTAATTTCTAACTCAAAATATATCTCAACATTAATTTTAAATTACCAAAATTTTAATAGTACACATAAAAAGTTCTTATTTTATTTGTAAATTATCGTTTTTATCTTTATTTTTGTCTTAATTTGATCATCAGATCCTTAATTCTTTTGAAATAGTTAATTATTTCATTTTTACTATCATTTGACAAAATAATTAGAGACTTAATAAATAAATTAAAATAAAACATAAAAAAATAGTATTTTTTCTTTTTTCTTTTAGTTTTGTAAATCTCTTTGTTTAACTCTTATTTCAAATATTGATAGAATGTAGTTAAAAAAAAAACGATTGCAAAGCATATTCTTAATTTATATCTTACAATGTCAACGATGGGAAAACTATAAGTACATCATGAGAACCAATGGTCCATGTAATTAATACATAATATTTGTAAATCTTATGGCGTGTTTAGTCATAATTACACTTGACCAAATTATGTTAATATTACTAATTAAGTAGTACATTTGACCAAATTATGTTCAAAAGTCTTCGATTTAACTGACGTGAATCCGTCGTACGTCTTAAGCAGTAATTATTTTGAGACCAGGAGCACATTCTTTAATTTCTTATTATGAGACGAGCAATGCTCTAATTTTTAAGTGTTATTTTAAATTTTTTATTTTAATTAATTTATAAATTAAATGGTAAAATAGTATAATTTTTAAAATTATTTATTATATTATTATATTATTTAATAATTATTTAACACATCATTTAAAATAACAATATTAGAATAATATTTATAAAGTGTAACATTATTTATTTATAAATATAAATTTTTAAAGATTAAGTACTTTTGTAATTAGAGAAAATTTGAGTCATGAATGATGAACCTTAAGTAATCTTAAATATATATAGGATATTAATTTTATCATTAATATCTTTTAACGATTTGCTTTTACTTTAATACTATATATATATATATATAAAGAGAGAGAGAGAGAGAGAGAGGATATTAGCCTTAGCATCAATATCTTTCAATTAAAAATTAACTTTTACCTTAGCATCAATAACTTCTAACAATGAACTTTTACCTTAATACTTAATTGTTACAGAAGTGTTCAATAATAAAGTAAAAAAAAGAATAAAATCATAAAAAAACACACAAAATTAGTTATTGATTTAACACATTACCTACTTTTATAGTGAATTAAAAAATTATAGCATTTTTTTATTAAAATTTACAAAAGAATTATAGACCACCACGATCTCTTTTAAGAGATTATTAAGAAATACAATATAGAGAACTTTTAAATGATTTATTAATGCTCATTTTATTTACACACAACAAAAACACTCACTATGGTTCTACCATACTATACCCAAACACTTAATATTTACCTAACTTTCTATTCTATCTTAGAGCATCTCTTAATGCTTAATGAATTCTAATGAGTTACAAAAATTTATCTAATATTTATAAAGGCATAAAAAATTCTGAACCTATTTAAAATAAGAGTCTTTATATATAGGAGTTACTCACTAAAAAAAAAATCAATTTGAACCAAAGACGAATTTTCCCAAACAAGCAATATTGGAGCATTCAGCATCCAATGCTGGGGCACTAAGGCAACTATTTTAACACTACAATGTTCCTCAATAAATAGTGAGACTTTGGTACAATCATGTCACATCGCTACGGTATTTTTAGGCAACGCAGAGGCGTTGGTCTCTCTAGAATCGATACGAGGGCATCTTCTCATTTTCTATTTTTTCTTAAATTGATTGAAAAGAAATAAAAAAAAGTATTAATAATTATGCTAATTATAAAAAATAGTTTTTCAACATAACTCAACTTATTTTTCATATGTTGTCATTAATTACCATTTAAAAATATTTTTTTAATATAAGATACTTTTTTCTTTATTAACAGCTCATTTAATTTAAAAAATTATGAAAATTATTCTTTATGAGTTGAATATAATTCTCAATATTTATTATTTATATTTTTTTTTGTAAATTCTCATAAATTATAATTTAAATTTCGAACATAAAAAGTTATTTTATTATAATATTAAATAATAAAAAAATCACGTATGAGTTATAAAATACCTTTTTTTTAGTATGTATTATATTTTTGTATTATTTTAGATTAATTTAAAAAAATTATAAAATAATTCATCGTTATAATAAGTTTTTTAAACTTAATCTTTATGTCTTTTGTTGTAATTGTGTATATACCTAATTAAATTTATTGTTTATTAAAATATTTTACACTTATTATTGTTTGAGAGTTTTTAGTATCAAAATTTATTTAATTTAGAGTTAACAATTCATTGAATTAATTTTTAAGGTGTATATATATTAGTCTTTGTAATATGTTATGTAAACTTTAATTTGACTTAGTGATAAAAATGAGTGATTTTATCTTTGAGGTTAAAGGTTTAATTCTTTTCGAACTCTTTTTTTTTTACTCTCATTTATTTAGGGGCAAAACTGTTAAATTATATATTATCGTGGATAAAATTTTTAATTCATCAAGAAAATAAAATTAACAGAATAGTGATAATAAATAGTAAAAAAAAAAATAGTAACATAATGGTAACAATATAAGTGTTTTGGTATTTTTTAAAATTATAAGGAAATAAGTGGAGATTAGCTAAAATCCCAAAGGAAATGGATCGTTTTTTGATATTAGATAGATAGAGTTACAACTCCCCTAAGCCTTAGCCCCCTCCCCTTTCTCCACATTATGACATATTATAATATTTCCTCTCATTTAATTAAACAAAATAAAAATTATGATCATTTGATAGATTAATTAAAGTTGTTTATGATTGGTTAAGTACATGTTAAGGGATCAATATTTAACACTAATTCCATTTAAGAATTAATTTTATCATTAATTTCACTCGTTAAGATTTTTTACGCATCTTAATACCTCTTAACTTAATATTTAGTATTATAAAATTCTTTGTATTTTGTAAAGAGTTCACTCACAAAATAAAACAATAATAAATAAGATTAACTACACAACAAGGGTAATAATAAATCATATAAGGCAAAAAAATATACATGATTTGATAACAAATGCCTACATTCACAGTAGATCATCAGATTTTCGCTTCTTTTATTCATTTTTTTTATACATAAAGAACTACCACAAGAGAAACCCAAAGAATACAACAACAGACGAGCCCCTAAAAGAATTACTTAGTATTTTCTTACGCTTATGTCCAACGCGCTCAAGTACTCTACGACACTCTTCTACGCTATGTCTAGCATTAGAGCTGTCAAGTTCTCTCTCTTGTTGATATATTATCTATTCTAATGTATTACAAGAGTTTATATATACTTTACATCGCCCTTAGAAATCATATGTCTCATTATAATATAAGTTCATACAAAATGGAAGTTCAAAATCGACTCAAACACGTTAAAAAAAATTAAGACTTGTGCTTTTTCGAATTAGGAGCCAAGGCGTCGATGCGACTAATGAGTGGCACCGCAGCGCCACCAAGCTGGCCCACGGTGCCAAGGTCTATAACCAGCCTTCCCTTGTGTCTTCTTATCCCTCTTTATTTTTGACTCTCCATTTTCATCAATGTCTCATATGTCCAACGTATTGGACCTCGTGTTCGACTTTTTTTTTAATTTCTAACTCAAAATAAATCTCAACATTAATTTTAAATCACCAAAAATTCAATAATACACATAAAAGGTTTTTTTTTTAATTTGTAAATTATCGTTTTCATCTTTATTTTTATCTTAATTTGATTATCAGATCTTTAATTCTTTTGAAATAGTTAATTATTTCATTTTTACTATCATTTGAAAAAATAATTAGAGACTTAATAAATAAATAAAAATAAAACATAAAGAAAATAATAATTTTTCTTTTTTCTTTTAGTTTTGTAAATCTATTTGTTTAACTCTTATTTCAAATATTGATAGAATGTAGTTATAAAAAAAACGATTGCAAAGCATATTCTTAATTTATATCTTACAATGTCAATGATGGAAAAACAATAAGTACATCATGAGAACCAATGGTCCATGTAATTAATACATAAGATTTATAATTACACTTTACCAAATTACGTTAATATTACTAATTAAGTAGTACATTTGACCAAATTATGTTCAAAAGTCTTCGATTTAACTGACGTGAACCGTCGTACGTCTTAAGCAGTAATTATTTTGAGACGAGAAGCACGTTCTTTAATTTCTTATTTTGAGACGAGTAATGCTCTAATTTTTAAGTGTTATTTTAAATTTTTTATTTTTAATTAATGTATAAATTAAATGGTAAAATAGTATAATTTTTAAAATTATTTATTATATTATTTAATAATTATTTAACACATCATTTAAAATAATAATATTAAAATAACATTTATAAAATGTAACATTATACATTTATAAATATTAAAAGTTTTGGAGATTAAGTGTTTTTGTAATTAGAGAAAATTTTTGGGTCATGAATGATGAACCTTAAGTAATCTTAAATATATATAAGATATTAACCTTATCATTAATATCTTTTAACGATTTGCTTTTACATATATATATATATATGTATATATATATATATATATATATAGAGAGAGAGAGAGAGAGAGAGAGAGAGAGAGAGAGAGAGAGAGAGAGAGAGAGAGGATATTAGCCTTAGCATCAATATCTTTCAATTAATAATTTACTTTTACCTTAGCATCAATAACTTCTAACAATAAACTTTTACCTTAATACTTAATTGTTACAAAGCGTTCAATAACAAAGTAAAAAAAAAGAATAAGATCATAAAAAAATAAACAAAATTAGTTATTGATTTGACATATTACCTACATTTATAATGAATTAAAAAATTATAACATTTTTTTATTAAAGTTCACAAAAGAATTACAAACCACCACGATCTCTCTTAAGAGATTATTAAAAAATACAATATAAATTTTTTTTAAATAATTTATTAATGCTCATTTTATTCACGCACAACAAAAATACTCACTATAGTTCTATCATACTATACCAAAGCACTTAATATCTACTTAACTTTCTATTCTCTTTTAGAGCATCTCTTAATGCTTCATAAATTCTAATGAGTTATAAAAATTTATATAATATTTACAAAGGCCTAAGAAATTCTGAATCTATTTAAAATAAGAGTCTTTACATATAAGAGTCACTCACTAAAAAAAAATCAATTTGAACCAAAAGACGAATTTTTTCAAACAAGCAATATTGGAACATTTAGCATCCAATGCTGAGGCGCTAAGGCAACTATTTCAACACTACAATGTTCCTCAATGAATAGTGGGACTTTGGCACAATCATGTCACATCGCCACGGTGTTTTTAAGCAACGCAGAGGCGTTGGTCTCTTTAGAATTGATACGAGGGCATTTTGTCTTCCAATGTTGAGGTGTTCAAATTTGTACAATCCTACTTGTGTTTTTAAGCTCTTTCTTACTTTTGATTTTATGTTTTATTCCTTCTTCATTTGACTTTTATGTATTAAATTTTTTGTTGACGCTTTATCAATATCCATATCAAATTAATGTTTAAATTTAATTATTGAATCTCTAATTCTAACAATATAGATACACATATATGCACACATACGAAAATAATTTATATAGTGAGTAATATTATCATATGTAGACTGTTAGATTAATTCACAATGTATTATAAAATATTATTATGTGTCTAGATGCTCATCATATATTGAGCTATGTAGCTTGTTAAAACAAAACTTTATATATATATATATATATTGAGATATGATACAATATTAGTTAAAATGTGGAATTTTTTAATTATCTTTTTATAATTTTGTGTTTTATAATTTTTTAATTAATAAGTACCAATATTTTTTTAAAAATATAATTGGTCACTTAAAAAAAATTAAAAATAGTACTGAAAATATGATAATAAATAAAAAATAAAAAAAGTAATTAACAGTTTTCGGAGCATAATTCATGTTAACATTGACTTAATTAGTTTCATTGTCAGAACATTTTTTCATGTTTCAGATGGAAAATGTAAGCTCATATCCTCGTGTAATTTGGTAGTTATTGCTTTGCTACAGGCTCAAGTGGCAGTAGCTAGCAGTAATCTCATTTACTCGAAATGTTTTTCAGAAATTCCTGCATAATTCTATCTATGTGCTTTCAATATATATATATATATATATTGTCATTTTCCAGTAGATAAATTTCAATTATTTTTAACAACTCGGGTCATATATTTTTAGCAAAATGCTATATGTCTAGGTATATATATCCACCTTTCGGCTTGTTGATGTGAAGTTAGTAGTTTTGTTTAATAATATTCATAGAATTTATAATTAAGAACGTAAATTCCCATATTTATATAAAGATCAGAATTGGCTAATTATTAATCATACATAATATTATAGTAAATTCGAAGTCTTTGTTATGCTTTATCAACTCAAATTTCAGACTTGTAGATTAATTTAGAGTTCATTTTCTGTTTTTTTATATCTTTATTAGATTATTATAAATGGACCGTAATGTTATTATAAAATACATATATTTTAACGTTTTAAAATACAGTCTTAAATTATAGCTGAATAACAATAATTAAAAGTGGTTACATAATATTTTGAAACACATAAACTTAATAGTACGGATCTATATCTAATGTACTATATATCAAATAAGTTTTTTTTTACTGATAGGCTATTTAGTTTTACAAAAGAGTAATACTATGTATTTTAGTTTGTATAAAAAAATAATATATCAAATAATTATTAGACGGTAAAATAGTATAAATTTTAAAATAACTCATTACACTATTTCATCACCAAATAATTAGTTAATATATTATTTTTTTAATATAATTTAAGATGTTTAGTATTACTTTTTACGAAATACATGTAACATTAAAATTTAAAAATTATTTGTAATTAAATTAAAATAATATTATATTTTTTAAATATTATTTTAATTTTTTTATTTTAAATAATATATTAAGTAATTAATAAAATAATATAAAAATAATTTTAAAAATTATAATATTTTAACAGTCAATAATTATTTAATACATTAATTTAAAATAAAAATTTTAAAATAACATTTAAAAAATATAACATTTCTTCACTTACTACAGCGTGGATACCGTAAAAATTTCGTGTGAAAAACTAACAGTTCACCTCATTCTCGTCGCCATGATCATCATCTATCATCTTACACGAATCACGAAGTTTTAACGTAAAAGATAAATAAACCCATAAATATGAATCGGAGGGAACTCTTTGAATTTCACTGAGACTAACAAGAAGAAGAAGAAGAAGAAGTAGTAGTAGTAACTACTAGACTCTGCATTTTTGCTTTTACTGCTGCTTTGTTTTTACTAAGAGTACTTTAATGGGTAGAAAAGTTAAAAGCAGTCTTTAGGGTTTCCCCAGAGAGCAAGCCCTCATTTAATGCCACGCGGTTTTGTATATTATTGCCACAGCTTGACTTTGGCTTACCTGCTCAGCCCCTCCCTCTTGACGAGTCAATGCATTTGCTGTCATCTTTTTGACTCTTTGGGGCAATTGCAATCCCCTTTTACCCCTTCAAGGTCAGCTCCACTTTTCTATATATGCCCACCAAGCAGAGACCTTTGCCCTTAGACTTTTGTCTTGGCATTTCTCAATAACAAAAGTTTAATAAAAGCTTGTGAGAGGAAGCAGAAGAAGAAGAGAAGAGTATTGAAAGAAATTTTGTGGACTTGTAACCAAGGGTTTTTGATAATGGGGAGACCACCTTGCTGTGACAAAGTAGGTGTCAAGAAAGGACCATGGACTCCTGAAGAAGATATCATTTTAGTGTCTTATATTCAAGAGCATGGCCCAGGAAATTGGAGGGCTGTTCCCACTAATACAGGTTCAGTATTTTATTTCTTTAGCTTCTTTAATATTCTTCTGATGATTTAATGACTTCCATGTTTGAGTGATCATTTGGTCTAGTGGGTTATTTGGATAGTTCTAGTGTTGTTGATCATCAGGGAAATGCAATTAGATGTCAGTGATGATCATGTTTTGCGGAAATAGTTTATAAATTGTTCTCTCTTTTTGTGTGCATATTCCAGGATTGCTTAGATGCAGCAAGAGTTGCAGGCTGAGATGGACTAATTACCTTAGGCCAGGGATCAAACGTGGGAATTTCACAGAACATGAGGAGAAGATGATCATCCATCTGCAAGCTCTTTTAGGCAACAGGTATATATTAATTATTCAATAGACTCCGCAAGAATTGTCATGTAGTTAAAAGGCATGAGGAGCTTTCTGAAAGTAATTAATTAATGGAGATGTGACAATGTTACAGATGGGCTGCCATTGCTTCTTACCTCCCTCAGAGAACAGACAACGACATCAAAAACTATTGGAATACCCACTTGAAGAAGAAGCTCAAGAAGCTCCAAGCTGCAGCAGGCTGTACTGAAGATCTGCTTGGAGATGGCTTATCCTCATCATCATCAGCCTCAGAGCAAATCTCCAGAGGTCAATGGGAGAGAAAGCTTCAAACTGATATTCACATGGCCAGGCAAGCTCTATGTGAGGCCTTGTCACCTGAGAAACCAAGCTTTTTATCTGAATTGAAGCCTTCAAATGGGTTCATTTCATTTACAAAAGTAGCTGCTCAAGCACCAACATATGCAGCAAGTACTGAGAACATTGCTAAATTGCTCAAAGGGTGGATCAGAAACTCTCCAAAGTCTGCTTGTACAAGCTCAGCTGCCACTCAGAATTCAATGAATTACAATATTGCAGCTGGGGCAGAATCTACATCTAGTGAAGGGATTCCAAATAATGTAGCAGCAGCAGAGAACAATGGCATGGAAATATCAGAGGCTTTTGAATCATTGTTTGTTTTTCATGATCAGTCGTTTGATTCTTCCAATTCTGATTTATCTCAATCTGTGACACCTGAGTCTAGCTTCTTCCAAGATCATGAGAGGAAGCAAGATCCTAGTGCTCAAATGCCACAGCTTTCATTGCTTGAGAAGTGGCTGTTTGATGATCAAGGTGGGAAAGATTACCTAATTAGTGACCTTAAATTAGATGAGAACAGTGACATTTTCTAAAGAGGATCTGGTTTTTAGGGCTTTTAAGGACTCTTTTTTTATATGTTAATTTATTATTTTGTACTAGAACGGTCTTCAGGTACTCATACAATTCCATACTCATTAATCTGAAGTTGCATTGTGACTCCTTCAGCGTTAGGACAACTTGTAAATTTCACAATATTTTGTGTGATCGATCAGATGGTTTTGATTATTAATAAATTCCTATTCTGATTTCCTTAATTAGAAAATATTAATATTCTTTCTATGTAGAATGATTGCATGATTACCAATTATTTTGCGTAAAAGTAATGCCAAATCAACTTTCTAAACAATATCTCAAGTTTCTAATATTCCAATTGAGCATGTGCCCACCATCCTTTGGCCGATTGATGGATAGTTTTGGCTTGAGTCTCCTCCCATGTATAAATAGAGGTAAATTTCTCTTACTTTTAATAAACTAGATTTGGTCTTTCTTAGGTTTAGATTAACGAGTTGCGCCATAATGGATATCATTGTTACATATCTTGATAAACTTATATATATATATATATATCTCAATAGATTGTGGTAATATTAAACAATGAGCATGATACTTATAAATTAAATAATGGAATTATGTAATTATTTTTAAATTTATCATTCAATTAAAAAATATCACATAATTTGGAGTAAAAATACTTTAGACGGTATTAATTTTTTTTGCATGTTTACACACGAGAATCTTGAATTTTTTTCAATATATTAATTATATTTGAATAACACTGCACTTTTCAAATAGTTTTTTCAAATTATGTATCAATTAACTATTTAGTGATAAAATAGTATAATGAATAATTTTAAAAATTGTCTCACTTCGCTTGACATATTAATTTAAGATAAAAATTTTGAGATAACATTTAAAAAGTGTAGCATTATTTATTATATTTTTATTAAATTTATGTTATGTGTGTATTAATATTTTTATAATTTAAGAAATACAAACAATAATTTAATATAAAAAAAGTGTAACACATTAAGAGTAGTAAAAAAAAAATTTATACTTCGATAATGCTGCACTAGCATCCACGATAACATTTGTGAGCCAAGATGCTTCAAACATTGGCCATATTTTGTAGGTTTAATTTTTTTTTTTAAATAAAGTTAAAAAAAAATAAAAATGAATGAATGAGCTCCTTGGTAAAAGAGGAGACGCGGCTTTATTTATGAGATGTTACGAAGAATTAAAGTTTGACTTGGCTTTTCTTATGATCTCTCTCTGTGCATGCATTGCCTAGAAATAAAAGAAGAAAGAAAGTCAACTACCATGCAGCTGTATAACTGAAAGTGAATTCATCAAATAGAGGTAGATAGCATTTGTTACCACTCACTATATATATATATTTGGCAATAAATAGCTAGGACTTGCACATAAAGTTAATGCGAAATAAATTCTCAGCTAAATCATCTGGGTAACTTTTGATTGCTCTTTATACAATTTTTCGATCACAGCTTTGCAAAAAATAAAAACAAAATGGAATCTATAATGTCATGTCATGTGTGAGTGACCAGCTAGCAGCAGTGGCATTGCTTTGAATGGTTTCCAACTTTAGTTATTAATATATCACAAGAAGCTCATCTTGTTACTTTTAATTTGATGAGTCTCCCTCTCTCTCTCTCTCTCTCAAACTTTTACTGGGTGTGAGAAATTTATGTGGGTAGAAATTGCTTTGGAAATATGCAGAAATGGGTCTTCAATACAAACATGTGAAGACTTTCGATTTTTACTTGTTTTGACAAATCCTGGACCATGCATGTAGCTGCCAAAAAAAAAAAGGGAAAGAACGATTCACTGTAAAGACACATGAATCCATAAATCTCCCATGAACCCAAATGCCAAAACAGAAAACAAAAAATTCAAAAAAAACAAAGAGATAAGCTTTTAGCTTTATATTCAAAGTTTGAACATTACTGATAAGGGACTTATTTAATTACATGCTCCCTCTTATTGTATCAAGTGATAGTGGGATGGAGGGTTGGATGTAAGCATTACAAACCTAACACTGAAAGAAAGTCAAGATCCCACTTTTGAAAGGAAATGATATTTATGTATGTATATATATAGATATTTTATTTGAGAGAGACATCATTTAGTGCAATTACATGGTTGAAGTGATGGATCCATGTGAAAGTTGGCAGAACAAATATAGCTAGCCATATGATATCAGAGCTGGCATGCATATACATTTTCATTTTCATATGTATCAGAATCAGTAACCAGCTTTTAATACACTTGCTGGGTGCTCTCATTTTTCTAGTCTTTTAAATCAGTCTTCTTGTTGAAAGTTCAAATCAAACACATGATTTTGTTCAACAAGCACACTGTTGTAACATCTGAGTGTACAGTTACAGTGCATATGGATCAATGTGCTCATGTAGTGTCATGGTCCACGTCAATCAAAATTAGATGAGTCATAGAAATGGGAGAGACTAATTCAAATTTTAGGTTGATAAAGCTTAATTTCTTACTCACAATCAAAGATAATGTTGGATGTAACGAGAGTATCATGTAATTAGATTATTTTAAAGATCTAATGTTAAAGTCCCGTATAAAATAATCGTGTATATATAAATTATATATATATATAAAGTTAAGATTAATCTTTATATAAAGATTATTTTTTATAATTATCATTCAAAATGAAAATACAAAGACTTTAATTAAAAGACGCACCCACAATTTAAGGGAAGAAATGCAATGCATCAAGATTAGCCAAACTCAATTTCCTTAATTTCTTCAAGTATGCAAAAATCAACGTGATAATAGGCTTGTATCAAGGCGCTACTCGTTGAATCTTTTGTTGTCTTTGTCGTTTGGATCCTCTCTCATGGCAACATCCTTCATATTATTTTCGGAAGCAATGATATGAATTATATGTGTCATTTCATATCTTGCCAACCTTATATGTAACAAACCTTTTTAGGGTTTTGACAAAGTCAATTTTTTCTCCCATGCATGATCTTTTAAACCTACCTCATATTCCATGCATACATGATTCGGCATGTGGAAGTATTGCAAATATTACGACAACATGAGCTAGCATATACATGTATATCTCAAACAATTTCAAGTGGGAATATATAGAGGCTACTTTAAAAGTGCTTTCATATTTATGAATATATGAATTCAATTCACGATAATCTTAAAACTATAATCCTTGTTTTCAATTATAAGACTAATGTAAAATTTGATACCCTTTTCCTTTAAATATAAAACCCATAACTCTTTTTAAATTGAAACCTTAATTCACTTTCGACCTCAGACCAATATGAACTCGATACCCTTCACTTAAAATTTAGAGAGTAAAATTTGAAACCACTAAGAATTTTAAATCGCAACCCTTGACCCCAAACCTAAGATGGGCATGCACTCAATGTGAATGTATCTTTAGTTTTGAATATGCAACATAATTATACTTAGATTTGGAACCTCGCTTGTTAGACTTGATCTTTATATGAAACAATATACTTGAACGAGTATTGCTTGCTACTTAGTCCTCGTTATATGGGAAATCCTAAATGCAATTTTACAATATCGGAATATATATTTATATTTTTTAGTTGACATAAACATCTCCAAAATGATATGCTTAAAACGACGTTGTTTTGGCTCATAACATAACGTGTTAAAATTGACATCATTTTAATACGTCAACAGTAAAAAAATCATGCAAACATAGAGATTCGCTGTTTATGGATAAATCATGAGAATTTATTGTTAAATAGGGTTTGAAGGGAAAAAAAAATGGGGTTTGAAGAGATGAAACGCGGGGGCTATTTAACAACTCTAGTACTTAAATCAAAGCACAGATGGTCCCTAAAAGAATTGGTCTCAAAAAAACTTACTGGGCCAATGTAATTGGGCTTTCATTATGATGTTCGGCCCATCAACCTTGTGAAAAACACTTTCAGAAAGCACTTCCCATTGTTGCATTCACCATTAAACGAAACAGTGACAGAAGTCGACACTAGGAATCGCTTCGTCTCGTTTCAGGTTCTAAACTTTTGTTCTTACCTACACTCTGTCTATTTATTTATTTTTGGGTAAATTTTATTTCTTTTTCCTGTTTCGGGCACTACGATACATATTGGAGTAATTACTTTCAGTAGCTGTAATAGGGGGTTTGGTTTTTTGTTCTTGGTTAGTGGGTTGACTCAAACTTTTTTTTTATAATAATTTTCTTTTTTTATATATGCGCTATTTGGTTTGGTTGCTGAGAAAACTGAGGAAAACAAAAGCAATAGGGTTTAAGCTGAACAAAGTGATTAGTTGTTGTGCCTTTAGAATAAATATATGAATTGATTTTCATCTTCATAGGCCAACTTGGGATTCGCTAAATCTATTTGCAGTTATTGCGTCAAAGATTGAACTTTTAACTTGGCTACAATGGATTTTTCGCATATTATAAACTTGAGAACAAAAGTATTCTTTAAATCTTTAATTAGTGATCTCATCAGGGCACTAAAGCCGGCAAGGGGGCAAGGTGGGGTGGGGGGGAAGGGGGATTTTTTAGTTGTTTACAAAAAAGCTGTTTTTGTTTGAAGCTCGTAGAACTCCTGCAATGTGGTGCCAGCAATATCAGTTGTTGTTGTTATTGTCAAATAAGCTGATTATGTTTTTTATTGGGCTGTCTTTTTGCTTTTAGGGTATATTTACTGCTTAAAAGGGGGAGAAAATGCCTCTGGGACTTATATTAGGTATTGGAAGAGCAATGCGAAGAAAGCGTACATCATCACTTGACATTCTCTCATCAAAACGCGCCCCCCGGAATTATTACAAGGGAAAGAATTGCAAACCCACTGGTTTCCACACTCGCAAAGGTATGGCTGCTCTCCAATATGATTTTTTACTTGACATGTTTCAAGCGTAACCATGTATGTTAGGTATTAGAGAGATTCATATTGATAACAGTTGTTGAGTTTAAAGAGACATATTGATCTTTTTTTTTACCCTTATAGTGTTATTAATATGAGGTGTTTTTCACAGCAAATGTGTATGTGAATTCTGATACCTGGTGAAACAAGCCACGAATAACACTGGCTTAATTGATTTTCAATTTTTATCTATTTAATATTTGTTGATCTCAATGCAGAGATTCTAATATAACACTTGTTGATTCTGTAGACTCTATTTGTAAGCCATGAATTGAGAGTTAGACTAGACCATGGACTATGTAATAGGATTTGGTTCTTGCCATACATATTTTATTTTAGTTGCGCATAGTGTTAAGAGTATTTGTGCTCTTTAACCTTCTGTGCACTAAAGGTACTTGTTGTGAAACTAACATTTAGTCATTCAAGTGGATCAATATAGTGTGAGGCTTTGGACATTAACTGGTTCAGTTTGAATATTTTTGAAACTACTGCTAAGTATCAGATGTTGCTGGTGTTTACTTTTCCAATAACCCAGAAATCCCTCAGCATGTGCGAGGAGTTCCAACTTAAGGACCTAAAACCTTTATTAGTGAAGAACCACTATGAGATATAATTTCCCAATTTGGTGACCCTAAGGGTCTTACCGTTCAACCCATCCCTTAGGATTCAAATTTTGCTACTAAAATATTAACATGCTTCATCAACTTGTCTAAGACTTTACTCATGTTATACACAAGGCCTTTTTCCTTATTCATGGCCAAGCCCTTGCTGGAACACAGAAGGTTAATGATCAAGAATTTTCTTAGCTAAGTCTGAGTGGTTCTAGCAGGTTGAGATTGTAAGTCCTCACCCCAATACAAGTTTCACAAGGTTAGGGTCTTTCATTTTGAATTCTCAAAGTTTGAATCATAATCAAGTAATAAGCTGAACCATTATATAAAAGGTCACAATATTATGTGATTATATTGCATATATTTCGTTGTTTATGATGTAACGATTGATTGCAGGTGGGTATGTTGTGGTGCCCGAGAAATTGCCAAACTACATAGTCCCTGATTTGACTGACTTCAAGGTTATCATATTCTATACTTTTTCCTTATCTTTTCTTTTTCAAATTGTGCTTTCTTGTCAAAATTTTCATTTTATCTTGATTGATATCTAGTGTTGGTGGAAAATGTATGGTATATCTTTAAGAAGGTTGTAGGACATAATTCGGTTAGGGGAACTGAAAGACCCAGTTTTTCTACTAGAAAAATATGAATTGGTTAGGAACAAGTCCTCATCCCTAAATAATCCTATGAAGGAAGCAACTGAAGAATTTTCTTCTGCCTAGGCTACAAGAATTTCCCAGAATTTCATGGATTTTTTCTGTTGTTTTTGGAAGGTCTGGTTGCCTATGTGTTTTTCATGGACTGTGTTTTATTCCAGTGCCTTGTGAAAGATATTGGAAACACTTTTCAATGATTCATCTTTAAGTCACGAGGCGATGATTTAGCAAAATGGTTAGTGGTGTAATTCTAGAGGTTCAAGTTTTTTAGGTTTGTGCTTGTAACCAAGAAGCTCTTGACATTGATCTTGCATTCCACAAATTTATTGATTTATCATTGAATGTTCTTTTGATCCTAGTAAAATTTTTTTTGCATTTTTCTTTTCAGGTATTTTGCTAAATGTTTCCTTTCTGCCATTGTCTGTCTCCACTTTTCATGGGGCATCCCTTTTCATGACATATCAGATGTTCTAAATTTGAAGATTTGGCTTGTAACTTAGGATTTGTTGTATTGTACCACTGGATGACTTAATGGTTCAAGAAACCTTCATAAGTCTGTCCACTCTGTAATGGCACATCACATTGCTGCTATTATTCACTAAGTAATTGCTATTTGTGTCCTACTGAAGTTAGCAATTGACCATTTACTCTTATAAAGAAAACAATTTGCATGCATTGCTGATTTTGAATTTTTGATTCACCTTCTGCACTTGCAGCTCAAACCATATGTATCTCAAGTAGCGAGAGAAGTCAAAACAACTGAGGCTGCTGCAGAATCAGGAAAATGATGAGAAGTGTTGCCGACTTTTTCCCATGTTGTCAAATTGCTGCCGAGCGGAATGTGTCCAAATTGAACATAATCTTGTGGCTTGAAACTAGATGAGAGACTTTGTAGTTCCTCCTCTTTTAACCTGTTTTGCAAGTTTAAAAAAGTTTCCAGATTAATTACAAGCCCTATAGTCCAGTAGCACCTTTTTGTTCGGCCGGAACTTACTGAACATTTTGACTAGGATTGGGCAATTTCGATTTCAAACCCATCTGAAACCGAACCAATCAGTTTCAGCTGTAAGAATGGAACCAAATTTTGGTTCTTGGGTTCGGCAACGGCCTTTAGTTTTGAAAATGGGGGTTGTTGGGTAATTTTGGGTTGGATTTGTCAAATGAGTAGTACTTTTTTTGTTTTTTTAAGCCATATATTAAATTACTCTTTTTCTTACCTAAAAGATTTGAAAGACAATGGTTTTGTCCTACGTCATGTTTTTCTGATTAGAACAACTCTTAAAAAAAAGAAAAAAATCTAAAACAATGCACTTATTTTATTTTAAAGATCCTAATTAAATATTTGATAAAATTTTTGAATTAAAGATATTATACAATAATATTAGAATATCTTTCTTTTTTGTGATAATCGTGTTAAAATAAGTACATTAATTAAAAATGGATAGATTTAATTAAAAATTTTGTAAAAAATGAGTGAAAAAAATAAAATTGAGGGTGGTCGACAAAAGACATTGACACATACACATCGTGCAGTATAAAGTCCAATTCATGCATCGCGTGAATGTTGCGAGAAACGGTCTGCCACTGCATGCGGCGGCTCTAGCGGTTGTTTTCATATATTTTTTTGCACTTTTTAAGTAATTTTTTCAACTATTTTTTACAAAATCTATCCACATTATATTATATAATAATAATATACTCATTTTAGTTGTATTTATCACAAGAATCTTATATTAGAATATTCAAACAACTTGCTAAGTATTTACCATATTTTTTTTTGTTAAAAAATGAGAAATGAAGAGAGAGAATGAGAGAAATATGACTAAGGAGCAAAAGTGTCATATTTTAAATACTTAGCTAAAAAGATTAGGGATTTAATGTGTGGTTACATAGGTTTAAAGTGGGGTCAGTTATGAAAATTTTCCATCAGTTTATATAATAATTAAATATTTAATTGTAATTTAATATTTTGTATTACACTAATTAATTTAATTGTAATTTAATATTTTGTATTACATTAATTAATTAATTAATTTGTATTTAATTAATTATATAACTCCAAAATTAGACTTTATGTTAACAAATTGAATATCATAAATTAAAATTTTATGTTACACTTATATTAATTAATTGTGTAATATAATCAATTGGACTTTTTTTTTTATAATTTAGTGCGCTTCAATTAATTAATTATATAATACCTAATTAAACTTTTATATTGATGAAATAATTCAATTAAAAAAAATTAAAATTTGATTTGGCACTTGTATTAATTAATTGCGTAACACCAAATTGAACTTCTATATTAATGAAATATGGTGATTGTGATCCTGAATTGGACTCACTGAGTGAGTTTGAATGTTCACTCATCTTAGAACAAAAAAATATCAGATTAAATTGCAATTCATAATATAAAATTAAAAAAAAAATCAAAATACTATTTTACTTTTCCACCAACGCTAAGCAATAAATGAAAACAAGCAAATATAAACATAAAATTAAACATAATACTAGAAAATTAAGAAAAAATAAATAGTTTAGTTCACTGACCGTAAAAAAACTACAATTTTTTAATTTCTATTTCAAAAAGATTCAAATCATCATTAAGTTATTTAAATTAACAAATTATTAATTTTTATATATCTAATTAAGTAATTAACTAATTAAATATAAAATAAAAATAGTCATTGTATTTGCAATTTAATAAATAATCATCAATCATATATACATTACTCATGAAATAATTTAATTCTTTGTATTTGTAAAATTATCTCTATAATGTAATTGTATTTGCATTTTAATAATTAATCATCATTAATTAAAATTGAAATAATTAAATTTAAAGAATTGAAGAATCACTAAATTACAAATTTCTCAATAATATTGTATTGGGGCAATTTTTTAAAAAATTTAAAAATCTTAATTATATAATATTCTAAAACCGAGCCAAGCTAAGAGTTTTTTAGGTCGGATTGGGTCCAATCTAGTACGAGCCTACACAGCCCAAACTGACTTCATTGTCATCCTTTTTTTTAATTCAAACTTAAAATCTCTATATGCACTATAAACTTTTTTATCATTAGGTAATTTAAGCAAGTGCACTTCATCGTCATCCTTTATTTTTTTTTTTATAATACACTTCATCGTCATCTTTAATCACCTCCATTAGTATAATTAATATTAAAATAAATATTAAATTTGTATTTATTACATAATAATGTTAGATATTTTAAATAGTATCTCAAAATATTCAATCTCAAATGATTTATTAAGCAAACATTGAATAGTGAAATAGTATAATAAATAATTTTAAAATTTATACTATTTTATAACTTAATAATTACTCGATACCTCAATTTAAAATATAAATTTTAGAATATAATTTTAAAAATATCTATAATATTTAAAAAAATACTTTGCAATTTTGCTTTCTTGTAACATAGCTCGATAACTTCAAATCAATACAAAAGTAACGTACAAATGTACCTATAGAATTAATTTATTATGTTTAAAAAAAAATTAATTTGTTGATATTAAAACAAGGTCGTATATATATTAACAGTATAATAGTAAAATGTTGATAATACATTTATCTAAAGATTCCGAACTCAGATTTAAAACATGAAAGAATGCGAATCTTTCCTCAAAATCGAAAATAGAAAGAAAGAATATGATTCTTTTTATAAAATTGAAAATTAAAAATTAAAAAAGAGGAAGAGAAAAAGAAAAAGGTATGTTCTTTCTTTTTTGTTTTTGTTTTTTTTAACGATTTTCCACTAAATAATTTGTTATGATTACCAACTTTACTAAAATTTCACAAAAAAATAAAAGGAGGTAATACAAAAATTTGAGCACTAGAAACCAAAAGAAATGCAACAAAATTAGGTGATGTAAGACATTAGGATCTTATGAAATCTGAAGGGCAAAATCCCTTTGCTTACGGCTAAATTTTTTTACTTTGCATTTGTGGTGCCAAAGCTTGGTTGTGACATATTTTACACTACTTCTTAAGTGCTTTTTTCAAAGAAGCACTTTTCATTCGAAATTTTTCACATTAAAATATTAAAACTGCTTTTGTTTGTTTGTTTCTTTTTTTTTTTCTTTTTAAAAGAAAACATTGATGTTTTAGTCAAATATCTGTCGAGACTTTTTTTTGTAATAGTTGGTTGTATCATAATCTAAAATTTAAATTTAATGTAGAATCCGAACTTCTTTAGCATTATGTTACTATAAACTCATTTCGATTGATCTTCATAAATAACTGATTGTAAAATTAGTATAATATCATTTTTAATATCTATTTTTTTTTTATAGAAAAAAGGTGGTTGGCTTAGTGAAAATGTGTTTTCTTCTTAGGAGCTTCCATTGCCCTAGTCCCAATTTTTTTTAAATATTAAATATTTATAAGTTTTATATTTTTTGTAATTTGACCTTTTTCAAAAATTTTAAGTCTACGTTAAAATTTTAATACAATTAAATTTTAATTTAATATAATTTTTAATTTAAACATTTAATTTCTTATTTATCTTAAATTTCAATTTCGTTCCCCACACACACACACATATATATATATATATATATATAATTTTGATAGATATATATTTTATTAATTGTCTGAAAACGTTTTAATAATGTAAAAAAATTAAAATAAAATAAAAACAATTTGAAAACTATTTGATTATGCGGTGAAAAAGCATATGGGGAGGTTAAGGTAAAATTTTCTAACTGAGAAAAAAGATTTATCGAGCATGATTATGAATTTGGAGGATAAGATTTCTGTAGGACAAGCATCAATCAATCAATCAATACCAAACTTTTCCTTATTTATGTTAAAATTTCCATGTAATCATAATTATTTTTCATCTCCATTTGTTGAATTTGAATCTCAATTGACAATTTTGAGGAGAAATAAAATTAAATTTGAGGTCAATTAGAAGCCTAAGATTCTTTTCTTTTAATAATCTAATGACACCAAAAGCCAAAATCAACAAAAGCTTTTGACTGTTGAAAATCACGAATGGGGTTGGGTTGTTGAGAAGCAAAAGAGGCCTCAGCTTTCACTGTCTTCACATCACCCTGTTAAGTCTCATCAAATCTTATCTGACTCTTCTAATGTACATAGAAAGAAAAAAAAAAATTATTTTTCTCTTCTTTTATCGCATAGGCACATGTGCATGCACAGTATGCACGTATACGTACCAAATGCATATGTTTATTTATTTTTGTATATTTTTTAATAAATTCTAGTAAAATGAGAGAAAGCAATGAAATTAAGAAAAAAAAAACAATGCGCTTAATCAGGAGAATATAATGAGCATTACCTTATAGAATATACAAATAATAATAATAAAACAAAACTAGGAAAAAGTAGCATAACAAAATCAAAAAGAGAGAAAATAAAAGAAAAACATACTCCAACAAAACGATAGTTAAGAAACTCATGAGCATCCTTAAAAAGCTGATCTCGAATCTCAAAAAAGGCTTCAAATCACTAAGAAAAATCATAACAAAGGATTCTCCTGTTTGTTAGGGAATCAACAATAATATTAACCTCTTTGAATGCATGATGAAAAGAAAAAAACATTTGAGAACAGTAATTATAATAATTAAACCAATGAGAATGAAGCTGCCAAGAGGGCTAAGAGCAGCATTAGAAAATAAGTAAACCACCAACATTAAGTCACTCTCAAGAATTAAATTATGCCAATCCTTTGAGAAACTATGTTCAATTGTAAAAACTATCGTTATAGTTTTAGCACAATAAGTAGTGTGACTATTCAAAGGACAGCTAAAACCACCAAAATAACTGCCAATCTCATTCCAAAAATTTATGCCACATGTGACTTCACGTACTTACCTTTAAAAAGCCCATCCACATTAACCTTAATCCAACTTGTAGGTCGATAAATCCAATGAGAATATGAATGTGAAGAGCACGAGGCAATGAGAAAGACAAACCCAACGATTCCATGATTTTCCCATCATCTTTAAAAATAAACCTTAAACAAAGCTTGGCAAGAAACATATATGAGCCACACAACGAACCTAGGGAAACAATGGAGAAATATCCGTAAAGTGATGCTTGTTTCTGCATTTTCAAATTGAATAAAATAAATAAAAACAAGTAAGAAGCCACAAATTGAACAATTTAGGACTAAAAGGCTTGACAACAATTGACTTCCATATGTATATAACCAAACCATCGAGAGTCTTAAAACTGGAAGAAAGCCAACACTAACATTGAATGCATATGTTTATTTATTTTTGTATATTTTTTTAATAAATCCCAGTAAAATGAGAGAAAGCAATAAAATTAAGAGAGAAAAAAAAACAAATGCACTTGATCAGGAGAATATAATGAGCATTGCCTTTTAGAATATACAAAAAAAAAAAAAATTAAAACTAAACTAGGAGAAAGTAGCATAACAAAATCAAAAAGAGATAGAAAATAAAAGAAAAACACACTCAAACAAAATGATAGTTAAAAAACTCATGAGAGTCCCTAAATAACTGACTTCAAATCTGAGAAGAGGATTGAAAATTGGTGATTTAACAATTTTGTATGGTAAAGAATTGAGATGAATATTAAGATAAGAGTTATTATGAAGTTAAATATGCATGGATTGTAAAATGGAGGTGCAAAACGAAAAGCCAAAAAAACAAAAACTGTTCATGCGACAATACTATTCATGATAGGTACTATTCATCAATCGATGTTCACGTAGCAACTTAGGGATATTTTTTTTGTTTTGGCTCAATTGACTTTTTTATGTGAAATTTAAGACTCCTACAAGTAAGGACTCTTATTCTAACTAGGTTTAGGATTTTTAAGGGTGTTTTATTCACTATATAAACATTTTTAAACAAAGCGAAAACTAAACATCTAAAGTTTCAAGATGTAAATCATAAGAGATAATAAAGGAGTTAGGTAGGTAAAAAGTGTGTGGTACACTAGGGTGTAACATTTTGAGAGTATTTTCTTTTTGTTCTTGAGTGAATAAAAGAAACACTATAAATCTTTTTGGCTTAAATGCTCAGGCTATTCTTATATTCTTTGCAAAATCTCTTATGATGAGATACTAAGAGGTTTTGGAGAATTCATGGTGATCAAGGGTACTTAAAAATCTATATGGGAGATACTAGTTATCTATGAGAGATACTTTAGGTATTATATGATCATCGATAATGTAAGAAGATACTTAGTAATCTATATCAATAATAAAAAACTAAATCATAGATCCTTCATGGATGTAAGCATTTTTGGGCCGAACTACGTATATTTTGTATCTTGTTGATTGGTTTATTTTTTTAATCTTTATTGATGTGTTGATCATATGCGTTCTTACTTATAGTGTGAGTTATAAATTTTGCTGTGCATAGAGTCAAAAGGGTATCAAAGCTGTGACTTAGTTGATACCATAAAAGTGTCAAACTAAAGTGCATGGCTTGATATCCGTAACAAAAAAGTTTCAAACCACAGGAAAAACCATGACAAATGATCCTCATGTTTTCCAAGGAATCAACAACAACATTAACCTCTTTGAATGCACAATGGAAAGAAAAGACCATTTGAGAACAGTAATTATAACAATTAAAACAATGAGAATGAAGTTGCCAATAGGGCTAAGAGTGGCATTAAAAAAAAGTGAACCACCAACATTGAATTACTCTAAAAAATTACATTATGCCAACCTTTTGAGAAATCGTGTTCAATTACAAAAACTACCATTATAGTTTCAGCATAATAAGTAGTGTAACTATCCAAAAGACGGTTAAAACCACCAAGATAACCATCCATCTCATCCTAAAAATTTATCCCATATACTATTTCACCTAGATTGCCTTTAGAAAATTCATCCATATTAACCTTAATTCAACCTGTAGGTTGAGGAATCCAACAAGAATTTAAATGTGAAGAGCACGAGGCAATGCGAAAGATAAATCTAACAACTATATGATTTTTCCATCATCTCTAAAAATAAACCCTAGACAAAGCTTGGCAAATGAGGAATCTAACAAGAATTTAAATGTGAAGAGCACGAGGCAATGCGAAAGATAAATCTAACAACTCTATAATTTTTGCATCATCTCTAAAAATAAACCCTAGATAAAGCTTGGCAAAGAAACATATATGAGCCATACAATCCAAACCAACCTACGGAAACAAGGGAGAAATATTCTTAAAGTGAAGCTTTTTCTGCACTTCTAAATTGAATAAAATAAATAAAAACAAGCAAGAAGCCATAAATTGAATAATTTAAGACTAAAAGGCTTGGCACAATTTACTTTCATATGTTTATAACCAAACCATCCAATGTAATATGAGTCTTAAAAGTGGAAGCAAGCCAACACTAACATGATGAGCAAAAGAACACTGCAAAAAGAGATGATTAGCATCTTTAGAACACATAAAAGAATCACACATCAAGCAACCAAAAACATGAAAAATCCCTATACCACGTGAGACATCATCTATGGGGATTTTATTCTGAAGCAACCTCTATATAAAATTACAAAGTTTGGGAGGAATAAAACTCTTACAACTCTTTTACACCAATCTTTTGGAGAATGAGGATTCTTGATCGAATCATAGTTGTCCTTAAAAGTTAAAACCATATCTCTTGAAGTCTTCTAAATTAACCAATCAAAATGACTCACTTTTGGTAAAACAGTAGACTTAATGTGTTATTGCTATAACAAAATAAATAATAAATAAAGAGAAGCCGCAATAGACTATAAACCATCCAATATAATATCTCAAACCTTGCAGGATAGGTACAACCTAGGGACATCTTGAGGAGAGATAATAGGGCTACCCAACCAATTATTATACTACACATAAACCAACCAAGTTACCATCACTAATAATCCACTTGCTTTCATTATGAAACTTATGCAAAACAATGCTAAAATCTGGCCAAAGTGAAGACTTTTGCAAGACCTTTCCCTCTCAATAAACTAATAACGAGACCTAAAAAAATCCGAACAAAATGTAGGTTAAGTATGAACATTCCATAAAAACTTAAGAAGGCAATCTCTTTTAAGAAACTTTTACTATTGAAGACCAAGACCCCTATTAAATTTTGGAGTATAAATTTGATTTCAAAAAAATAAAGCCATCTCCTAAACCTGAGAGTTTCCTGAAAGGATGAAATTTCGAGCCCACTAATAAAGATGATTGATAAAAGAGCAAGGCAAAAGATACACATTAAATGCATGTGCAATTGTGTCTATTACCTAACGCAGCGGAAGTGTATAAATTTTGCAATAAACATAATAAATACATTATATTAATAACATTAATATATTTATAGGTTAGAAAACTCACATTCACGTGTAACATTATACACGTATTTTTTTGGAGTCTGCATAGAGACCAACACGCGTGCAATTCTAGTCACCAACTCAATGGGCTTAGTGAGCTAGAATAGCAGCTCTATATTCAATCTGGGATTAACTCTTAATCCCCAAAATGGCCGGTGTATATTTTTCATCCTTTTTTTCAAAAGGATAAGAAATGAAGAATTTGAAACAATTCACAATTGCTCCAATTGGAAGCATAATAAAAATGAAACAATTTCATTTTCCTCATTTTCTTTTTTTTTTCTTCTCTTCTTCCTCTCCTCCGTTCCTTCTCTATTTCTTTATATATATAATATAATATAAATAATAATAATATTCTAATAATATATAATATAATATAAAAAGAAAGATATTTTGATTATTTAACTATTAAATAATTAAAGTAAAAAATAACAATTTTACCCCTCATGAATAGTTATCAAATTTACTCCCTAGTGGGTCCCATTAAATTTCACACTTGGGTAAACTCAACTAAGGGTCCATAATACGCTACGGTCATTATACAATTAGTAAATAATAATTATTGACTAATTATTGTATTTAACACTTAAATACAGACATGCATGCATTCCCGTGATAGTGCTGAATATTGCTGGATTAAACAATTTAATCTGACACGTTGCCCCAGTGCACAACGAGTACACTCCATATCGCGGGACTCCCTAGGTCCTTCGCCCGATTCGTCAAATGGAACTATTCCATGAGTCCGTGAGCAATGCCCCACACACACGTCACGGATATACAAATCAGCCCGTTGAACCATACAAGCTGAGGTTATAACGCATACGTATAGTCCTTCCGTCATGATATCCTGGATGTGCGGGGATATAGATTATCATTGTCAAATCCCTTAGTGCTAATCCATATCTTATCTTCAGACTCATATTTCACTAAACAATATGCGCAAACTCTTTTACCATATTGTTCTACCCTGACGGAACTCTTTCCCGGGATTGATACTTGTTGCAATAAGATTTTTCGAAATACAGTCTCGAAGCATCTGGATATCGAACTCCCTATACGAGCTGACGGATCCCATATCTGTATATATCGGACTCCATAAGCATCGAACCATACCCAGCGGTCACACCATGAAAGGTCTGTGACATGCATGGAACCAAAGTATGATGGATCACTTACAAGCCCACCGTGACACTCAGGTCAACGGATCACGTATACTACTCAACTCGAGAGGACCCTCCGTTGATGGATTATATAGGATGTCTATCGGAGGCTCTCGTGAGTCTGTCCTATATTCAGTCTTGATTGGATACCCATATATCAATACGAGCTCTAAGGTCACGGTCTGCTAGAAACGACCATCTATATCCTATAGGTACAACATATGCTTATCTATATATAAAAGTATCCACCGACAGACCCGCATCGGCAGAAATAGATCAGGGACAATTATTCGAGAACATACTTGCACAACTAGCATTTTCTGGCACCCGATTGCAACTATATAGTTACTAGCATATTCCAAGTCCATGTCCCATTACAGACAATGCTCAAACTCTTGGATCTGCTGAGTATTATAATCAGCTAACATTTAACTGTGCTAACATTTAGCATTTATATCTCTCAACGTGGCTGACTATGAGCCTCTATCTAAACTCTTTTAGATCTGATCCGAACTCCTTCAAATCTATAATGTCTGTAATGTTACATGCATAATACTATATAAATACGTATTAACGATTTAATGAGAATGTACACTTATATAAATACTCAAATATATGTATATTTAGGAATGACACGTAAGCACCGTCCCTAGCAAAAATGTTCTGAAAGACTGCGCCCTAATAAGCTCAAGCTGACTAGCCAAAAGATAAAACCTTTTCTTTCTAACCATCAAGTTGTGTCCAAGCCCTGTTAGCCAAAACCTGAAGAAACTACTGTCTAGGGCAACCATTAAAAATAGGTACTCCTAGATAAATGAAAGGAAAGGAATCTTCAAATAACCCCAACAATGAAAAGATAGTCTCCCGCCTAGAATAAGCTCAAATGCATAAGAAAAATTTACTCTTCCCACAATTAACCACTTGACCGATCCTTTAGCATAGTCCTCCAAAAAAAATCTCCCATACAGAAAATAAAAACATCATCTATATAAAGAATATGAGTAAGAGTAGAACAACTCTTAAAAGCTTAGATAGGAAAAATAGTACCATCAACAAAGAGCCTCTAAAGACTCCTAAAAAGAGCTTCCTCGGCAAGATAAAAAAGTAAAGGCCATAGCAGAGCCCTTTTACGGGCATTGCATCCACTAGAGAAAAACTACCTAGTAGTATCATTAATCATAACGAACAACTTAACTAAGAGAGCTCTATAGAAATTCACTTAATAAAAATATCATGGAAGCCAAAATTATGAAAAACATACAACAGAAAATTTCAACCCAGAGTATCAAGGCTTTGGCAATATCAATTTTAAACCTAATATTGACACCATAACCTTTTCGATCAATCAAGTTAATCCCCTTGGAAGTTGAAGAATACAATCATGGATATTCCGATCTTTAATGAGAGATGAGTGATAACGAGTGTAAAGCCTAGGCATCGAAAGACCCAATTTGTCCGCAAGAATTTTAGTAATAACTTTGAACAAAAAATTGGCCAAAGTAATAGGCACACGTGCATGATGCATACATACTTGTGGACATATACATATACTAAATGCATATATTTATTTATTTTCATGTATATAAATATATACAAACGCGTTAATGAATAGATATAGATATACGCTCGCTTTAAACTCTTTTTAATTTGACGCGCACACGCAATATTAAACCACTGCTTTCTAACTAATTACTAGCTTAAAATTGTAACTAATGATATTAGGCCTGAAACATTCTTGATCACAACTCGCAAGAAGTGTTAAGGTTTGGCCAAGAGAGAATCATATATCAGCCGCATGAACCATATACAAAATATGGTAAGAAAATTGACAAATTTCTGATGGATGTTATTGTGTAGCCTCTCGTATCAACATCAAATACCAGCATTGTCTAACCAAAAATGGATTTTAGTTAAAAGTGAAACTAGGGGGGGTCGGGGGTCGGGGTTTGCCGCCACATATCATTTCAGAGAGATTGCTAAGTGCCCAGAAACTTCTGGCTAGCTAGGACTAGGAGCATTATTACATATATATACATTTTGTTGGGTGTAAATGTGTTGCCTACAAGTGATACAAAAATAGAAGAAAACAAACTGTAATTTGAAAAAGGTGAAGAAAAGCATTTTGTTATATAGCTTATTATTACACGGGCGAATGATTTCACATCAATCTTCAAATATGCATGATTGGAAGTTCGTTCGTTAAAACACCATGCTCCTTAATAAACTATTCATCAAACCCAAACTTCCATCGAGACTCAGCAATCGATGACAAAAAGAGGGTTTCAAAATTTACATATATATGACAATTTTGTTTTTCTACTATAGAAATCAGAGTCGAAAAGGGTCATATTATGATGTAAGTTTTCACATTTGATATTGTTCGAAAAAAATTACTTAGCTACATATATTTATGTGTGATGAATAACAAAACCATGCACAAATTAAACGTAAAATGGATGTTATGATATTATCTATATAAACTTTAAAATGTGTTATAAGGTATGTATCATAGGTAGTGTTTCCAAGTTAATTCAAGTAGTAGAGAAATATATAATTCGTGATCACATGCAAAAGAGCACCAAAAATCAATCACCAAGTTGACATGAACATGTGTGCCTACCTTGCACCAGCTCGAAGCTTGCAGTTGTTTTTCTCATTATGACTTTTACTCATATTCCTTAAAATGCATGTAGTTTCAATTCTTTAAAACACAACCCTCAACCAAATAATTTTCGTCTTAAGGAAGGATATACAGTGTACAATATGAAATTTGCTTCCTCAATATCCGAAGTTGAAGATATTGATCACATATATTATGTTTTAAATATTTTTCAACTTATAATTTGATTTTCATAACTTATGGACCCTAACCCATGTGGAATAGGATCTAGAATATACAATAAGGTCGATTTTCCGAACAAAATGATCTAACTCACGTTTTTAGGTCAAGTTGGACAAATGTTGTTGGCATATGGAATCAAATTAAAGAATCCCACAACTTGCTTTGCTCTTTTAACATCTCTGTGTTAATTTTATATTAGAGGCCACAAGAATTATATTAGGAGATTGAAAAGCAACTGGCTTAGCTTAGCTGGTCATTCTATTTTAAACCAATCACTGTGTTGGGTGAAAAGCAAAGTTTCCTCATCATTTTTAGGGTTTTTAATTTTCTTGCTTACATAAATGCGTTTCTAATCATACTAATATGGGTTGTTAAGGCAGTTGGACCATCAATTCACAAGGGCAATTCTAGGGTTTATTGAATTAAATAGTAAAAAGGAAAGGCAATTAGGAAAATTAATAATAACACAAAGAACATGCTTAATGCTGCTAAAAGAGATCAAGTCAATAAACAGGGTTTACATGCTATAAATAAGCAGCCTAGGGTTAGGGCTTGAAAGTAAGCATTTTCCCTCACACACACACACACACACTCTCTCTCTCTCTCTCCTCTCTAAATTTTCTATTTAATGCCAGTTTTTTACCCTGGATCAGAGCACCAATTTCTGAATTCTAGAGAAAGTTTCAAAGGGTCTGTAGTAGAACAAGAAGAAGGGTAGAAGAATTTGGGATCACGAGAAGAATTATGAGGAAGCGGCAGGTGGTTTTGAGAAGAGAGGAGCCTTCAACCACGTCATCATTCACAGTGACGACCGTGAGATATGCTGAGTGCCAAAAGAATCACGCCGCCGGTGTCGGTGGCTACGCCGTTGACGGTTGCAGAGAGTTCATGGCGAGTGGTGAAGAAGGAACAGATGCTGCACTCACTTGCGCTGCCTGTGGCTGCCATAGGAACTACCACAGAAGGGAAGTGGATACTGAGGTTGTTTGTGAGTGCTCCTCGCCGACTTCGAACCGGACTTAAAAGAGAAAATGAAGCTGCTGCATCCTTGCTTATGGTTTGTTAATGGAGGTTCATGCCATGTATATTGTGTTGCTTGTTGTTTTGTTATTTCCCTAGCTATATCTGGGTTTTGTGTTTGATGTTGTAGTTTGTTTCTTTTATGTTTATTTCTTTTTCTTTATTATGGTTTTTTGACTGCAGTTTTGTTAATTTCTAGGGTTCATCACTGGCTATAAAATCTCCTTCATTATTATCATATTTATGTAAACAAGTGAGTGTGTTTGTGTGTATTATCTTGGTGAATGATTAGTGGAATTTCTCCTCTCTTTTTTTCTTTGGTTTAGTAGAACCATAATTGGTTTGGTTTGGTATTAAGTTGATCACTAATAAGTTCAATACATTCTTAATTTAATTTGAGTGAGTCTTTTTCACTGTGTAATCACTAATCAAGAAGCTAATAACCAGTTTAATTAATGCGAAATCACACAAGTGACAGAAAGTTTAAACACAGATTGCTAAGATCATATTATCACAAATTAATCTTATGCTTACATATGATTATATGTTCCTTGATGGATTAATTGTATATATGATATTTCTTGCTCAAATTCTCTTTGCATAATTTTCCATAAAAGTATGAACTTCTCATTTAATTTCAATAACCTAATAATTAATTTTCTTCAAAGATCAAATTAACTTGTGTAAACTAGCTATATATAGTAATTGCAAGAGATATCTCTTGCTATTTTTGCTTGTTTGAATCATATGAATATGATATAATTGGTCTATACCTAACCTAATCAATATTATTAGCAATATTACCATAAAGTTGATTATTATTAATTGATTTTGGATTTTTTTTTTCCGAAATGCAGTAGTCTAATCTGTATGGTGAGATCACTTTGTATTTGGAGTTACAGGCCCACACATATCTAATCATGTTGGTTGTTATAATGGAAAATTTTCTTAGTGATTGTACTTAATAGTTGATTAAAGCTTAAACTATAATCCATTACTTTTAGTTGGTCAATACAACTCATTAGTTCAAAACCCTATGGGAGAAAAAGGAACGTCGAATATTAAAGTCCAAAGCTTAATGATGCTAAAAAAGCATTATTACGTATCTCACACTAAAATTTATATATATAAATACTAACATTATTTCAATCTTATAAAAAAAATATATATATTATACAAAATTAACTAATCACCTTATAAAATGAGATATATAATGATAAACCGATACATCAGCTATTTAATTATTATAAATTTATGAGTAAGGTTATAATTTTTAAATATTAATTTAAAAATTTTTATTTTAAAATGATGTGTTAAGTAATTATTAGATGATAATTTTTATTTTTTTCATTACTAAATTGTTGTTTGATATATTATTCAAGATAAAAAATTTAAAATAATATTTAAAAAGTGTTAGCATTATTCTAAATATATATAATGACTTAGTATGTTTTTCCCATTAACTACCTTATGCATATTTTTGCTTTTTGAAATATCCATCTAGAAAAGGTAAAAGAATTGATAATGAAAGCAGAGAGATATTTTCCATGTGAGATGTGTAAGCAGAAATGTTTCAAGTTAGGCATTGAGTATGGAGGGAACAAATTTCAGGTAAACATTGAATTGAATTGGGTAGATGTCATTTCCAAAATACATCACAAGATTGATATATATATATTCATTGATGATTTTGGACTATTGAATTGTTACAGTATCTATGAGAGAAACTTGTTTGTTTGGCCTGTAATTGGATATTGTACCTCTTAATTAATTAATTATGGTTATAAATACTTAATTAATCTGGAAATCGAACAATATTTTGAGCTGAAACTTAACCATTAAGATTTTAAATTTCTTTTGCATTTACTGCTGATTTAATGCCTCACTGAATAAGAGATAACAAAATGAGTTGATTGAAGGTTTTTTTTTAAAAAAAAAAGGAAAGAAAGAAGTATATGACATTTTATTCATTCTCACATGTATCCAAATTGTCATTTTTTTTCCTTATATTTTAACCAAAGACTTATATTCTATTTTCATTACCTTCATCATCATCATCATCAATATTTCATCACATATTAACTACCATATTTATAGAAGCTAAGTAACATTAATTATTCTTTATTTCTCGTTATAATTTATGTTCTCATTACAATAAGAACTATTTTAGTATCATATAGAAGCCACAACATTTGTCATTTTCATGTAGTCCTTTTATATGACTAGGAAGTATTTATTAAAAAATAATTTACTATTGTGAGTCAACATATATATTCTTTCATTTTTAATGATCTTGTTGACTCTAAAATTTGATAACTTTAGAGCCAACGAATTTAATTTATTTTTTAAAAAAACTTACTTGGATGATAAGAATGTGACTAGACCAAATGAAATGCTCGTTATCCCACTAAAATGATGTGATGAGAATCCTGTAATCATAAAAAATAATGAAACTACTTCATAAATTTTTCTAATATAGGTATTACGTTGTTTAAGTCAACAAAGGTTTAAAAAAAAAGGAATAAGGCAAGACAATAAAAAGGATTAAGAACAATTGTGTGCTATGTTTTTTTGGGCATTTTCCTTATGTTCTCACATAAGTGATTATAAGGTTCGCTCTTTTGTACTAACCTTACGACCTTGAGCGATATATTCAATATTTGTATGTGTGTGTATGCAATCTCTCTTATGTTCCTTTTTGTGCTAATTTATCCTTTATTTATAGGGTGAAAATGTAAATTTTACTCACAACTTTAGAATCTTTCTTAATATAAAAGTCTTATAGATTTTCTCTTTTAGGATTCTATTATCAAAATTTTTTTGAAATTGCACTAAACCTTACTTGTCTTAGTAAGATTTATATCATGTATCCGGGAATGTCTCTTAATTTTAGAGATCTTTCTTTGATAAATTTGATTTTACTCACAACTCTCTGCATGTCTTGTAAGCTTAGATCTTTCAAAGTGATGGTATTTTGAACACCCCCATGCTCAATATAAGTGGAGGTTATTTCTTCTCATTTAGAGTCTGATCAAACAATGTAGCCAGTGTTTGACTATTGTTCAGACTAGTCTTGGGAATGATGAGTCTGATCAAGCAGGATAACTAAACTTTGACCATTATTTTAACCAGTTCAAAAATAACGTAGTTCTCCTTTGGGAGACTAATCGAATAAGGTAGTTGATTTTCGACCATTGTTCTTGTTCGAATAGGTGCTTACGTGTCATTTTATTACTGTATGAATATTAAATTATTTAATATTTATACAGTAAACATTTCGTATGATCATTAATACAATATAAATATATGGTAAAGTACTTGTTACGTTACAGACATTGTATGATTTGAAAGAGTTCAGATTTTGTCTAAAGAAGTTTAGACCAGTGCTAAGAATTAGAAGAGCTGAGTGCAATAAATATGCTAACAGTTAGCACTTCTAAGAGTTAACAGGTCATAAAAATCAGCCAAATCTAAAATATTAGATTCTTATCTTTAATGAGATAAATACCTGAGGATAATGACATGATTGTAAGAAGTTGCAATAAGTGTTAGGAGATGTCATTATGCAAGTATGTCCTCAAACACTATATGTTTTATCTGCTTCACTGATGCGGATCTGTCGGTGGATCCATTTTATATAGATCAGTATATACTATATATGTATGATATAGATGGTTGTTCTTAGTCAACCATGGGCTTGTCGGAAGCTAGTATATGCATACGGGTATTCAGTCAAGACTGAATACTGAACAGACTCACGATGATGCCAATAGAAATTTTATGAAGCCGTCGGTGAGTACTCTCAAGTTGAGCAATATGCATGGTCCTTTAACTTGAGTGCCACGGTGGGCTTGTAAGTGATCCACTATACTTTGGTTCCACACATGTCTCAAACCTTTTATGGTGTGACAGTTGTGTGTCACTGGGTATGGTCCAATGCTTATGAAGTCTGGTGTGTACAGATATAGGATCCGTTAGCTCTCATAGGGGAGTAGTATATCCAGATGCTCCAAGATTATATTTCAAAAAATCTCGTGGCCATGAGTACTAACCCGAGAAAGATGTTTCCCAAATGGTTGAACAGTATGGCAAAGGTGTTTGCATATATTGTTCTTGAAAATACAAATCTGAAGATAAGTTTATGGATAAGCATACAAAAATTTGACAGTGTTGATCTATATCCTCACACATCTAGGATAAAGATGATGAAAGGTTTATATGTATTCGTTGTGACCTCAGTTTGTATGGTTTAACGCGTTGATTTATAATATTTGTGATGTGTGCGTAGGGCATCGATCACAGACTCATAGAATAGTTGTATTTGACGAATCACACGTGGACCTAGAAAGTCCCGCAATATGAAATATACTTGTTGTGCACTAGAGCAGTGCACTAGATTGAATTGTTTAATCTAGTAATTTTTTGTAGAACCGAATATTTGTTTCAGGAACCCTCTAAATGCGAGCGTGTCACTACTTAAATATTAAATATAATAATTAGTTAATAATTATTGTTGACTAATTAAATAGTAACACGTAACACATAATGAGTCTTCGGTTAAATTGACTCAAGTATTGAATATAGTAGGATTCACGTTGGGTTAATTAAAGGTTTAAGGGTTATTTCTTTAAATCGATTATTTAAGTATTAAATAATCTAAATATTTGTTATCATTTAAGAGTTAAGTGATTAATAAATTTGACTAGAGTTAATTGTTAATTTATGATTAAATTAATAAAGTAAATATTTAATTAAAATTTAATTATTAAATAAAATAAAATTTTATTGAACAATTAATTAAGTGAAAGCAAACGTTGTTAAAAGAAAATTATATACAATCATAAGGAGCTCATTTAATCTCAAGCAAGTGACCGAAATACTACAATGATTTTCAATAAAATATTTGTGATTATTTTATATTTAATTAAATACAAAACTTGTTTGATTAAACAAAATAAAAAAGATATTTTGTTTTTATAATTCATTGTTTATTCATGGCAACATTGAAGTATCGCCACCCATATTTGTTGAAGGCTTAATGAATTCTTCTTATTATTATAATATGTATATATATCATTTGATGAATATATATTTAAAGGGTGGCCTGCCATTAAGAAGCGGTGGAGCTTTTGGGATTCATTTTTGTTTTTGAAACAAATTGAATTCGTTTTTTGTCCTCTTTGGTGGTGCTTGACAAATGGAAGAAAAATGGAGATAGAAAAATATTTCTTAAGTTTTGTTTTAAGTGTTGAAATAAATATTTTTTCTCTTATTTTTATTTTAGACCATACAACACAACAATAATAATGACTTATTTAAATGTTTAAGAGTTTAAAATGGGTCAAATAATTGATTATGGGATTAAGAGTTAATATCATAGTTTAAGAGTTAAATCGAGTGCTGAAAAATAAAGGTTGTTGTTCTAACGACCCAAACTCACCGCGTTGGGTCTTAGAACTGCCAACGGGTCCACTTCAGGCGATACTGTAAAATAAATTCGTTCTAAATGCTTGACATGTGATATCTCTCGATTCTTAGTTATTAGTATTAATTTGATTAATATGTTTTATATTTTATTTATAACGTAATGAATAAAATTTATCGTGTTCATTTTTAAAAAATTAGATTTCTAACTTTCGTTGCGAATATTTATGTACGAGATACATAAATAATGTATATATATTATATTTGATACATACATATATATATATATATAATTTTAAAATAGACATGTGTACCACATGCACACACCCAATAATTTTAAGTTGTGAACCGGGATAAACTAACACCCCAACAGTTCTAACCAGCTCAGAAGGTGTGAATTTGTCTTTTTCTCTTTTGAAGTCTAACCGAATAAGGTAGTCGAGTTTCAACTATTATTCTAACCATCTCAAAGAGAGTTCATTTGGTTTGAGAAATTTTTTAAGACCAACACTTTCTTCTTTGATCAAGTGAGTTGAAGTCCTCGTTAAACTTTGATGAGCCTAGATCTTTGTACTTTATGAGTAAAAGACCTTAGACCTTCTAAGCCAAAAACAGAGGGAACGGAACTTAATGTAACAATCTTAATAAAATGCTCAAATAACATAAGATATCATATAATAATACAAAAAGGAAAACATATGATATCAAAACAAAATTAATCTCCTTATCTTTTCTATCCATTTTTTTTTCTTTTTTTGTAAATCAAGATGAAATAACAAAACAAATATCTTGGGTTTTCTTTTCATGTTCGATCGATCAATACTCATTAATCGAATCGATGGTAAAGGAAAAGGAATTAGATGAATTCTTATTTAGATTAATACCCTTGTATGCCAAAAACATGAATGAAAATACAAGCCCTATAGGATGGGAATAACGAAAAACAAACATTATTATGAAGGGAAAAAAAAACAAATAAAGGTTCATCAATGAGGGCCGAACTCAACATCTATGGGCCCAATACAATTCTCAGCCCATGGTTAATATATAAGACCCAAGTGTTGGCCCACCCAAAAGCCTAATCATTCAAGGAATGGCAAGATAACAAATAAGTCCCGGAATTAATGAAGGATAAAAATGAACAATGCATTGTGTTGAATTTTGATTGATTCAAATGGTAAATTTAGGGTTTAATTCCACTCACATTAGGGTTTTTGAAAATAATTTCTGTTTAAATTTACATAATATTCTTTAAAAATGGTTGGAGATAATTATATAATTCTATATTGTTAAAACTTTTGTTCAATGATTTGAATTGTACTCGTTTTGTGGCAATGGAACATCATATAATAATCCATTTGTGATAGTAGGGTTTAGTCTTAGATTCAGTATCTGAGATTGAGGATGGTCAAAACTGAAAACCCAATTTAACAGCTGGTCACGAGTGCCCATTAAACCATGGTTGTGTGACCTAAATTCAAATCAACACAATGGGTAGCATGTGATTGGGACAAACAGGCCACATAGTCTTCCCATTTTGGCGAAACAAAAGGGTTCTTTGCTTCTTTGTTTTTACAATGTAACAAGTAAGTTCATGATAATTCGATTGGACAAGCAACTTTGCAACAAGCTTTTACACCTTAGATCAATCAATCGACCAATCAATCAAGAGATTCAAAATTAACCTTCTATAGATCAAACAAACGCACTTGGCCCCTTCAAAAAAAAATTGGGATACATTTCTTTTTTTACACCGACACTTGAATCCGAGGCTTACTAAAATTTAGGGGTGGGCCAAAAAAATTCAAAGAACTAAAAGAAAATTGAATGAGGGATCAAATCAAATCGAACTACTAAATATAAAATCAATCGAAATTAAAATTTATTATGTGATAGTTCAAAGATTTAGATTATAGATAGGTGGGTAATTAGTTCAAAGATTAGATTATAGATAGATAGTGGAATCAATGAATTTGAGATTTAAATTTCACTCAAATCGAAGTAAAAATCTATAGTTTTATTAAATTATTCACTTGATCTCTAATATTTTAATAATTACTAATTACATCCTTTAAATACATTTATGCTATCATTTTCATTCTTCAAACGTGACCATTTTCGTTTTTAAAAGACTCAATTGATAATTTTTAAAATATTAAGGATATTATGAATAATTCAATAAAAAATATAGAGACCAAAAGTAGCTATTTCTCAATTAAGAAAATATTATAAATAGAAAAAATGTGCTCTTAATTTTTGTAATAGAAGTAAAATTGAATAAAGATCTTCAATTTCAAAAATAGGGTTTACTTTTCACCCAGCTATAAGTGGGGGACAACACACACCTCTTTTTAAAAATAAGTGATTTATTTTATGGCAAGCCAAGAAATTGTGCAAATGGACATGAGCCTAACAAAAAACGATGTTGTCAAATGTAAAAAAATAAATAAATAAATAAATAAAGATTATGAGGGATATTGATATTATTTATGAGAATATATTTTTGGACCACAATTCTTTTGAATTCTTTTCTTATTCTTACTATAAAGTGCATTAATCTTTATGCTTCAAGTAATTTCTGTGGTCCTCCATTGACTTGCAATTCAAGTGCTAGCTCCTTTCAAATTCAAGATCTATTTACATGTTCTTTTATAATGGAAGAGACTGGATGAAATATAATGGGAAGAAGAAGCCAAGTCAATATACACGGCCGAATGTAATTAAAAGTGAGTTACGTTTGATTTCTGATAGGAATTGAGGAGCTACACGTCTTGTTATCTAATTAAGGAGGTTTTGTGGTAATTATAAGTATTTTAATTATAATCTAAAGTGTTTATAAATAATTTGATCTAATTTTTGTTAAGAATGAAAACTCCTATTTTAAAGTTAAAAGAGAGATGCAATCTTGTCATCTAACTAAAGAGATTTGTGTTAATTAAAAGTACAGAAAATAATATTTGAACTCCCTAACATTTTATAAAAAATAAAATATACAAATTTTAATAATTTTAAATTTTTCATTGATATTTTTATACAATAATAATTTTCGTCTATTTTAATAATAAAAAGAATCTATATGTCCATTTTCTTAAATTTTTAAGAATTTAAATTTTTTTTATTAAAATAGATAAAAATTATTACCTAATAAGAATATAAATAAAATTATTAAAATTTTCATGTTCATTTTTTAAAATATTATGATTCAGATGCCTTTTTTCAAAATAGTAATTTGATGTGATTAAAAAGTAGTGCAATATTTTTGCATTATCAAATGAAGAGATGCCCTTGATCTTCCTTTAGAGGAAATTTTTCTGCAAATTGTTAACCTATTATGCAAATGATTCTGAGTAGTACTGAGGGATGAACTTTAGAGGCAAGTAGCAACAGAATATACTCTTATTTTTTGAACCACTTTTTTTGTTCTTTTAATTTCACCATTGCAAGAAACTCAGAAATATAAACCCATCAGAAGTTGGTTGGTTTTGAAACCAGCAATATTGCAATTAGAGCTCAAGAAATCAGGTAATATTTATTGTGAAAAGGGCAAAAGAAAAGAAAAAGATTGTAGAAAAAATAAAGAGAAATTAAAAAATTTGAAAATTTATATTATTATTATAACTCTATATTTTATAATGTTATAGAAATAATTTTTATATAAATTTTAAGTTAACATAAATAAAAAAATATAAATACATAAAAAAAAATAACATATAACCTATTAATTATAAAATATATATGGTAGGAGATTAATATTTTGATTTCTTATATCTTTAACATCCCCTCTCAAACTCAAGTAGAGATTTGAGTTTGAAAAAAAATATTATTGTAATTGTGGGTATTAAGAAAATCAATCACTTACAAATGCAGACGCGTTGAATGAAATTTGAAACCAATCATTGTGAGTGTAAGTGCATTGCCAATTATTGCGAGTGCAAACGTGTTGATAAAGAAACAGAAAATCAACCGTTGCGAGTGTAAGTGCGTTGTCAACCATTACGAGTGCAAACACGTTAATAGAAAATAAATCAACTGCTTCGAGTGCAAATGTATTGAGAGATTATTCCACCAATTTATTTGAAAATTGTAAAAAAAAAATTATAAAAATAAAAAATTATAAAATGGCCCAAAACTTAGGTCAACTGCAAACTGTCCATATAACTTTAAAAAATTTACAAAAAGACTCCAATTACAAATTGGATCATCGATATTTCAAAAGAAGACCTGGGACTGATAGATTTAGTAGAGGGGAGTTGAATGGAGTCGGCGGTGAGAAACCACTCACCGAAAAACTGTGGAGATCTAAGGTGGACGGTAGCGGACGACAGCTCTGTTCAGAGGCGCGTGGGGAAGCGTGGGCTTCGGATCGACAAGATTTCGGTGCCGTTGGAATCTCCGGTTGATTCTGAGTGCAGTCGTCTGGGCGGTGCAGGCTAACGCGCTGAAAATCAATCGGAATCCAAGACAAACAGTAATGACAGCGGAAAGTTTGGTCGGCACGTGAAGGAGTATACAGCAACAGAGAAACTTGATTTCGGTGGGATTCAACTGGCCGGCAGTGTCTAAACTTTTTGGGCTAGGCGGTGTTGATTACGACAAACTTCGACGAACTTCTTAAGAGTTTTCAAAATAATTCTGACAAATTTCGCTGAACAACAAAACAGTGAAATAATAGAAGCTTAAACTCTAATACCATTTGAAAAAGGATAAAAGAAAAAAAAAAGAATATAGAAAAAATAAAGAGAAATTATAAAATTTGAAAGACTAAATTGTTATTATAATTCTATATTTTATAATGTTATAAAAATAGTATTTATATAAATTTTAAGTTAGTATAAAAAAAAAATAAAAAAAATAATAAATAACTTATTAATTATAAAATATATATAATAAGAGATTAATATTTTAATTTTGTATATCTTTTAACATTTAGCATTGAGAAGAAGAAGAAAGAACCACCATGTCGTATTTAACCAAGCAATGTTTCAGATTGATAAGAACTTTTAGTACAGCTACACATTACTTAAGCTTCATTGGTGTGCCCTAACCTGTGCTAAAATTTCCCATCTGCTACAAATTCAATCTAAATAAGTAACCTTGTGAAACACAATTTAAATGTGCATAAATAGCACCCACGTGAGAAATTTTTTTTAAAAAAAAAAGGCACATCTTAAACACATGAACCCTTCGATTTAAGTCTCAGCTTAATTTGATGTATAGTCACAATCTAATTTGTAAGTCATTTGATTTGTCAAAACCTACTTAGTTACTTGAATTATCATAGAGATTCTTTCACCAATTATTTTTTAGAAACTATTTTCAGTTGTTAATTTAAATTCTATTGCATGTAAATCTGAATCGTACGTTAAAACGACATCTAATTTTATTATCGATACATTAAAACAATGTCTCAGAATCTAATTCCTCAGAAATGGGGATGACTGATGAGCACAATTTAACTTTTTTACGGTTCTGGTTTTTAGTTTCAGCATTATTTCAATCGCTATATATAACGTTACTCAAAACCCAGAAAACACAATCATTTTATCAAATTGCATTATAATGGAGGACCAAGAAATTTGCCCAGAAAGAGAAAGTGGCGAGTGATTTTTCAGAATGGAAGGGGAGTCTTGTCTGTCTTGTGTTTTTTCTGCATATATCAAAAATATATAATTGATTTCTAAAAAGTCTTGGAGGTAATAATAAGTAAGCCAGTGCACTGATACCAGAAAGTCTTCAAACACGCTCAATGAGATGTCCCGTTTGATTGATTTGATTGAATCAGAAGAAAATTTTACCTCCAAACAAACTAAATAAATAAATTTTAAATTGTTATTAGTCATTGTATGGTTGATAATTCACTTAATGGGCCTGGTGAAACGGGGTAACGTGAGCCCTAAAAATTACCAACCAAGTTCAAAAATTCAGAGTTCTAATCATGTACTTTTGGGAAGTCACACTCAGTTACAGTAAATTTAGTTGAAGGAACAGAATCAAATATATATATATATATATATATATATATATATAAAGCTGCAGCACAGCGGCAGCAGCAGCAAACAATAAGCTTAATTTGTTTCATTCCTTCAAGCAAACTCCATCATTAAACAATTCTTCTTTTATAGCCACAGAATTGGAATTATTATGCAGGAAAATTATGGGAAAAGCAATTCTCTGCAGAAGCATATTTAGGATGAAAATTTGGTTGTTCTTTTTTTTTTATTATAATTATTTATCTGATTTAATTAAGTCGTCAAAAAGTCTCTCACAATCTTTGACATTCCCACAATAAAACAAATAATTGATGCTTGAACTCAAAATTCCAATCGATACCCAGATGACACACAATACCTAACCTACCATTGGCATTGGATTTGGTCATTTGGACATGGTCCTCTCTTGTCAAAACAACAAATATAAAGATAAATCAACTCACAAAATACATAAAAACACCTAGACATTTGCCTTTGTGTTTTGGTTTTGGTAATAAGCAATTTCCATTCTAGGAAAACTCAAATTGAAATAGCTAGCTAGCTGGTTGCTGGTCTTAAGGGTGGACTAACACTAACAGAGACTTGCGCAAAATCAAAATGGCCCATGCCTTGGCAGTCGAGCCTTTTAAGATCATATGCCCCCATAAAAACAAGATTAATGACTTCATCGAAGACCAAAAATTCCAAAACAAACCCACCAAGAGGTGGGGGACAAAGACACTCTACATTTAAGTATTACTTACATCATCATCATCACCATCTTCTGCAATATATTATATCAATTTATTTTTAAAAAATAAATAACATAATGATAAGCACTTACAATGGTGATCAACTAGAACTCTCCTTCCCTTAAAAGGAAAGTTTAGATAAAATATTCCTATAATAAACTAAAGATTGGATTATACCTTAATCATAAAGTTTAATGTTTGCTCTAACTATAGCCCACCATGTCTTAATAGTTTTTAAACATTACCCAAACACACCAAAAGCTAAATTGCCAAATGCAGAAGAATGCTTTTTTGTGCACTTTAGGAGAATAAAACAAAGCAAATAAATTAAACTAGATTCTTTAGGAACATTTTCCTCTTTGCTTATCATAACCATTCAAATCATCATATAATTGTTGTAATATTTAATTAAACTCTTAATACTTTTTAAGTTTAAGAGGAGAAGGGAACAAACAAACAATGATCATAAAATGATGCAAATCCCATATAAACAAATCAAACACTAAAGTATTTACAATAAAGGCTAATGGGATTTAATAGAATAACTTTGTAACCACCCTAATCCAATTCCAAGCTAACAATAACACTTTTTGCTTCTTGCTCTCAGACAAGAGATAAGAAAAAGATCACTCTCTCTCTCTCTTTGTGACTGAGGAGACATCAGATTCAGAAATGAGATTTTTTTTAATGCCTTCTAAGAGCAAAATATTGTATGTAACATGCAAAGCACAGGAGACTTCAATTTCAGAGATGAAGAAGAAGAAGAAGAAGATAAAGAGAGTGGGCAATTTAAGCTAAAAATTAATCAACCAAAAAAAAAACTGAAGAAAACCCAGGAAGGAAGAAATTAATGGAAACAAGAACAATAAATTCCCTAATGGAACAATTCCCTCCCATGCTATCCTCAACCTCAACAAAGTGGATGATCATTTAATTAAACTAGAAAGGAATAAAATAAGAAATTAAAGAGAGAAAATTAATATTAATAATTAAGAAGGAAAAAAAAACAACTAAATTAATAAGCCAGGTAGTTCTTACTCTTCTATCTAACACTTATTATCTCATCATCATCATCAAAAGGATCATAATCACATCATCTCAAGGTCCTGGGGGATGATCTAGATCTCAAGATGAAGCTGAAGACCCATTAGCAGTGGCAACATGCGCAATACTTTCACTCTCTAAGTGATGATTCAAATTCTGCACAGCAGTGGCAGCCCTACTATTATTGTTGTTGTTGTTGATGTTCTTGCTAACCTCCTCCTCCTCCTCTTCCTCATGATCACCACCACGACCATTCTTGTTGCCGTTATTGTCGTTGTGGTTGTTGCTGCGAGTGTTGTCATGATCATCAAGATTAATTCTTCCTTCACCACCACCACCGGAACTAGCACCATTATTCAAATCCCGCTTCCCAAAAGTGTTTTTATTGTTGTGCATCCAAACTTTCAACACGGTCCTATCAACACCAACCTCATTGCAAAATTCCTGCACAAATTCCTCGTCTCGCTTCTGCATCTTCCACCCGACTCGCTCAGCGAACTGATGCATCCTCTCCTTCTGGCTCTGGCTAAACTTCGTCCTAAACCTCTTCCTCCCGCTCGAGCTCGCCATATTCACGTTCATACTCCCAATCCTATTCATATTCTCTTGCGCGCTCTGCAAGTTCCCGGACAAAGCAAGCAGCATGTGAGGCGCCGATGGATAATAAGACGAAGAGATCGGGGGAGGAGATGAAGAACCGGGACTCCGTTGAGGCAGCGGAGGCGGTGGGTGGTGGCGGTGGTAGGGCTGGTACTCAATTGTCGCGGTTGCGTTAGCGTTTGTAATTGGGTTGTTACTAAGATGGGTTGCTGCTGTTGCTGTGGATATGCTATTGATACCATTAGTATTATTATCTTCAGGCTCACGGCGGTGGAAGTTGCGGTGGCAGCCGCACGCGGCGCATTTTAGCGAGGTGGGGTCCGTGGCTGTGGCGGTTGGGGACGGCATGAACTCTCCGCAGCCGTCGAGTGCATGGCCACCTATGCTTGCTGCATGGTTCTTGAGACATTCTTTGTAAGTTATAACAATTGGGTGGTGCTGGTGCTGGTGCTGGTGTCTGAGCTGCTGGTGGCCGCCGCCGGTGGACTGGTGGCGCTTCAACACCCCGTTTGTAAAAGTCAAGTGCTTTGCCGCTTGGATCCGAGTGGTTCCCGTTTGATGATGATCAGGGCTTTCAGTTTCAGGAGATTTTGTGTTAGTATTTGTGTTTGTGTTTGTGGGGGTTGAGGCTATGTCCATGGTTGAAACATTTAAAACAAAAAGAAAATTAAGGAAAAAAAAAGTTATTTTGATTTGAAAAGTGCTTTCAAGAAGTGGTTAGGGTTAGGTTCTTGATAAAAAGATAAGAGTTTTTGGTCCAGAGAAAATGGAATTGAAGCTGAAGATGTTGATCATGACGATGATGTTGGTGATGAGCAGTGATGACTGTTGATAATAAAAAATCTGGGTTTTGTGGTTGTCCTTCTTAACCACTTGGTTTTTTTAACCTTAGTTCTAATCCGTGGTTAATTTTTAACCCTCACTTAGGGTTAGATTTGTGTAATAAATATACCCAGTGACCAAAAGTCAATTTATATCCGATCTTGGTTTTGTTGTGACTCAGCTGGTTAATGTACCGAGTTAAAAAGGGTTTTGAATTGAATGTGTGAAAGGACTGAGTTGACTCAGTCAGGGGCAAAGCAAAAAATTTAGAGATTTTGACTGTCAGCCTACACTGATTTGTCAAGTTACCAAGTGTAAGGATGTGGACCGCTTTAACAGTAACGCCCCACTGCCGCAACATTCAGTTTGATTTTGCCAGCCCAGCCTTTTGATTACCAAAACCGCCCTATACTTTCACTTTAAAGACTATATTACCCTTGGCAGTGAACGCATATTTCATAGGAATACAAATATATACAATATATTTTTATATATTTTTTTCACGTACAACCTTGTATATATATAATAAAAATTATAATATCTTTAGAAATTTGGAGAACATCACTTAAGGAAAAAAAAAACCCTTATTGATTCATAAACATATTAATTTAAATACCTATTTTGCATGTGTTAATTAGTTCGTGCGATATTATTAAACCAGTGTTTTTATTTTTAAAAATGAAATGGGACATTGAGTTGTGGCAAAAGTGTCATTTCGAATTTGATGGGAGTGAGTCAATCAATCAAATCCAGGGGCGTTTAGGTCAGTCACTACATACCTAAAAATTTAAAGGTATCTTTGTCGGCTTGAGAGAATTTTTGGACATAGAACTGGCTCTTGCCTTGTATTCGTCCGGACAAAAAAACCAAAACCTCAGTCCTCATCTCCCACTCTCGTCGAAACGAAGTCGTTTCATTTCACCGTTCTCTCCAATTACCAGACAAGACCAAATCCACGTTTCAAAACCGACCCGGAATATGGGGGTCCGATCGGTTATCGGATTTGGAGTTTAGTTTCTGTTTAGTGCATGAGAAACGAGATGATACATAAATAATAATCATGATTATCACGTAAAAGACATGCTTGTTTATCAGACACGTGTTAATACCTGACCCACGTGGCAACTCGTTACCTTTACACTTTACATTTGTTAGCTGCCACGTAGTGTACCTTTGGCTCAGCTCAGCTATATGAAGTGAGACATGATCCAATACATTACTCACTACGACTTTATAGTACAATTGGGATTTACTTAATATTTAATTTTAATTACTGATCTTAAGTTAGAGATCTACTGAGACCTTATTTAGACCACGAGGATTTTTATTTTTTAAGTCAAAGTTAGGAATTTGTCGCTATTTTCTTTAAGTTATATCTAAAAATTTTAGAAAACCAGAGGTGGGTTAGGCCTGAAATTTATTCAACTTTTGAATTTAGAAATTTTTTTAAAATGGCTTCATTTTTTAAGTAAAAATTTATTTTAATTTCTTAGCATATTTATGAATTTTATTAATTAAAATATCAAATTTTAAACTATTTTATTTTTAAATTATTTTTACATATTTTTCTTATAAATTATTTAAAATTTTAATTTAAAATACACTTTAAACTAAATAAATTTAAAATAAAAGAAAAAATTAGAGTTACATTCTAGTAATAGGGTCACAAAGAAAGCCATAAAAGGGCTCGCGGAGAGTGCGTAGTCCCTCCTCACACCACAAAGTATATGCTAAAATATTGTGTTATATTTATTATTTTGGCTTGTAATTTTATTATTAATAAGAGTAATTTTATTTATTTATTATTATTTTTAATTAATAAAAATCAGTTAAAAAATTTGTTATAAAATCGGTGACTTTCAAATCAGGGAGGTTAGAGTATTTTATTTAAAAGCCTTTGTTGAGGGCACTGAATTTGAAGTGATAATAATAATTTAATTTTTTTAATTTTTAACAGGCAGGTGATTAAAATTTGTGTAATAAAGCAACGGGGGATTTGGGATTTGGATAATCAGCAAATTGGGGGAGGGCGGGGTGGTGACATCAGCAGTCCAATCATAATGTAGCTAAGGTTTAATCATCGAACGGTGTGTAAAAGAAAAAGAACACCCCCCTCATCCCAACCGTTGCATTGAAACTCACAATTTCATCAGATATTTATTATTACTTTTATGAATGAAGAAGAAAAATTAGTTGTTGTTCTTCATTTGATAATATTTATTTTATTTTGTTTTATTTGTAATGGGTTTATGAGGGGTAAAAGTTCTTTACAATACTTTTTTTTTTTTTAAAAAAAAAAAAAGTATTTTACAATACTTGCTCAGCTTTTAGATTTGACTTGACATTTTGATTTGTTCAATTTCCAAGTCCCCAGATTTCATTTTTATTTTTAATTTTTGGAATACAGATCATCCACATTTTTCAAATGAAAAATAATATCTGGACCATAAAATTTTTTAAATGAATATATAATATAATATTTTAAAATTTTCATTGAAATTTTTGTTAAATAACCGCTTTCCTTAATTTAAAAAATAAAATAGAAAATCGGTCTAAACTCAAATACGAGCTCAGATCTGAAATTTGAAAAAAATTATTATTGTTAAGAATTTGAATCATGTAATCACCTCCGTAACAAATAAGAGGTTTATTATGTGGTATAATAAATTTTATTTAAATAATATTAAAAATATAAAATATAAAAATATGAAACAATACAATTTTAATCTTTGTTCGCCGTCATTGATTACTAGTTGGCTAGTTATATTTAAGTCGATCAAAATGTTGATCGATAGCAAATGGTGGCTGGCATCCACGAGCAGCAACAACAGCATGCGGTGGCTTATTTAATAGTTAAGGTTCTGTTGTTTTTTTTTTATATTTTTTATTTTGATAATATTCTAATAAAATTTGTAGGGATATAATAGGTGGTACTCTTAGTTATTATGCAGCTGATCAAAGCTCAATTCTTATCCGTAACAGTTTTTTAAATTATTAACATGTGATTTTAAAAAATAATATATTAATAAATTTATAATAATGTTAAAATAAATTTAATGGTTAAAATGTGTAGCCTTTAATCACACAAGGTTGTTAAAAATAACTAACCCTTGTGTTCTTATTGAAAATCGTTAACTCTCGTATTTAAATTAGTATGAATTTATCAAATAAACGTTTCTCAACATATATTTTAATAATTTAACATAATAAATCTAAAGTTGTATTTTATAAATATCAATCTCGATTATAATTGTGTCTAACCTATAGAACATTGTTTTAAATTACATGCATGTTTAGATGTGCATGCCACGATTATAAATAAGAAAATATGAGCGAATATTTTTGTTTTTAATTTTATGGTTATTTTAAATATGACTACTTGATTTTAGATTTTTGAATCTAAAAACATATATTTTTTTTCTATCGATGAATAATAAATCAAATTTGATGTGTTCGACATTGTGAAATGAAAACTTTAATGATTCATGAGAAATATTGAGTAATTTATTATTAAATTATTATAAATCAAGGAAAATATATATATTTTAAAAATAAAAGGGTCAACACTAGAAAAATAATTATAAATTGAATTGTTATACAAATAACACATCCAAATTTAATTTATATAAATGCAAATTAAGTGGCTTCTTGGAGGGGGTTGTTTTCTTGGATCCCAAACCAATATGAAGTTGTGAGATGTGACACTTAATTAATGAGTCTCAATTATTAATTGAGGTGCAGAAACAAGGACATAGCACCACACACACACACACACACAAACACAAACACACTTATTGCTCATTCTTTAGGGACAATGAGTCACATTTTGTGACAATTACTTCCACCCATCTTCACTTTCTTTTTTTCTTTTTTTCCCTGCTCTTCCTTATTCTCGATGTGGGTAATTTTGGTTCTCTTGTTTAATTTGAATTTTTGTGCATAAATATTTAGGTGGCATCAAAATTTTTTAGGCCCTGAGAAAAGTGACTAATCAACTCTTACAATTCTTGCATTCATTGTGAAGATGACCTTGTTTGCCATTTAAGGGAGGTTATTTTGCTCTCACCATAATGGATTGCGCACCCCCCCCCCCCCCCCCCCCCCCCCCCCCCCCCCCCCTTTCACAATTTGTAGCAGGTACAAATTTGTTAACACAAAAAAAAAAAAAAAAATTGTATGCTACCCAATTTAATATATGAATTCTCATTAATATAATAAAATTTGATAGAGTCAATTGTTAATTTATATAGAACTTTGGATTTTTAATAACATGTGACAGTAAATGAACTCTTGTTATTGAGAGTTAGATTCATTTAATTTTAAATAACACAATGTTTAAGGACATTTACTTAGAGACAAAACAAATATAAAAGAAAGGTTTAAGGACATTTTTTTTCTTAATTTTTGGCTCATTACCTAATCTTATTCTCTTTATTTTAACTTATCAAATTTTATCCTCCCAGTTAGTAAGTTACGTTAGATCTGACGAAAAAAATTATTTTATTGTATAATAACAATTTTGCTCTTTAGAATCCATGGGTCAATCAATTATTTGACCACACCTATCATGCTTTATGTATCAATTAATGATTGATCACCGATAAAAAAAAAAAAAACACGTGTCTTGATCGGATATGACAAAATTTAATTTTTATTTTTAAAAAGTAAATAATTTAAAATTAAAAGAAATTGTTAGCGGGGCGGTATGCAGTTAGTCGCCTTTTTTGATAACAAAAATAATTAAAATTTATATCATTGAATCATATTTTTTATTATTTACACAATATCAATAACCCCATCCGTATTTGATTCCCTTTTGCTAATTTTTAGTAAAAATGATCACACTATTATGTATATCATAAAAAATAAAGTTTAATAATATAAATTTTAATAATTTTTTTTATTAGAGACTTATGACTAGCGTTGGGTGGTCCTCGAATAGGTGGAGATTATTTATTTTTATTTATTTATTTATTAAATAATAAATAATTATTATCTAACACATGTCAGTGTGTAGAAATATTTTTCTGTTAAGTTATAATTTTACTTTTAATTGTTAAATCTAACATCAGTTCATTAATTAGATACTTTAAAATAAAATTAAATAATGAATCAAAAAACTAAGAACAAAAATATCGTTAACCCTAACAAAAACTTTTTTTCGGTTAATAAAGTTATACCCTTAGATAATGAAGATTGAAATTTCAAGTGAGGTGAGGAAAAAAGGAATTTGCAATAGCTAGTGTCATCTCACAAGATAAGAGAAAGAACCAAATACATTTTTGGGGAAATGACTAGAATCTACACTCTACACTTACCTTCACTCCAACTAATAGTCACTTCATCTTTGCACTTGAAAGAGTATTATGTCACTTCAAATCTATTGACACACATTAATTATCCCATCTAATCGCATGTTAGTTAATTTAAACTTCATTCTTGGATTGATGCTCAGTGATAATTAGAGTATACTAATCCATTGATGTGAAGTTACATGAGTAAAGGAGGTCACCCAAGCAACATTGAATTATTGTAAGAAAATCAAAATCAAAGGTTATCCTTCTTTTCTTGGAATAATTGAGCAATATCACTAAAACTGTTTGAAGTGACCCCTTTTTATATTATTATTTGTTTTTACATTATCTATTTTTTTTTTTAAATATAAATTAAGGGGACTTGAATGTTGAAATTGGAATTTGTTTTGGATCTAGCTAGCTAACTAGCACAAAGATGCCACGTTATATGCTTCCTCCAATTTGGTTATTTTTGTGAACCCTAGGAAATTTACTTTTTGAGTTACCTATATTTCTCCTTGGCTTCAATGAATTATCAAAAAGAAATCCAACCAAATGACATTCACTTATTATCCTTTGTACAATATCGATCTCTTTGAACAAAATATATATTTACTTTGCAAAAGAATTGCTTACTCTTACAATCAAACTTAATTACTTGATGAGTTGATTCACCTAATCTTTTTTTTTCTTTTTTGTTATATTGAGAGTTATTTCATGTATTATTTGACGTAAAATAGATAATGAATTTTTTTTGTCTTTTGTTAAATCTTTATCGAGGCTCGATAAAAATTCGATAAGCCAATAATTTATTTTTTTTTGTTTCAAAATACGATTAACCAATATGTTAACTAACCACAAACTTAATTAAATTAATAAGTAAAAGATAAATGTGAGAAGCATGATAAATTCAAACACTTATATCGAATTATACATACTCGAATGTAGTTGATATGAGTTAGGATAATCACATGCATTGGTGAGGATAAACATTAGTAAGTATAAATATATATATATATATATATATGTATGTATGTATATATATATATATATATATAGCTGAGTAGTTAGTTGACCTATGATTAATGCTAATTATACACATGATAAAGATTGTTCAAGAATCATAATGTTGAACACGATAAAGTTACCTATAATTAATTTACTTAGCTAGCCATATAGGACCCTATCTCCCAAATTATGAATAAGATAAATAAATCTTGTTACTATGTTGACCAAATAGAACTTATTAATTGTCAATAAATTTCTTTGCAATTTCTAATTCACTTCTTTAAATCTAGGTACAATAATCTTGGCATCTCCTAGTAGATAATGATTAATGAGTAGTTGAGCAATATAGCTATCATATACTAAGGTTATGTAATGATATAACGCCTAATTAATAAAACTAGAATTTCTTTTCTTTATTTTTTGTGCTCTTACTAATACCCACTTGTGTAATAGCAAATATTTAAGGTGGGATATTTGTCATAAATTTTATTTTATTTTCCTTTAATCATGAATATTATTTGTTCCCCTTAAATGAAATAATAGAAGTGATAGTCAAGGCAACAACCAGCACAGCTTTTGTGCAATAATGGCATGTTATTAATATTTTTTCTACAGGGTGAATATATGACCTACAACTAACAAAGGGTAATAAGGGAGCCAAATAGGGCAAATGGGGAGGGAATGGTTGTGCAAGAAGTCATTTTTAGTGGAAAAGAAGTGCTTTTATCTTATGGGAGCAGATTGGTCCACACAGAGAGAAAGAGAGTCACAATGTGGAAGATAAGGTTCTCTAATTGCACATCATTAATTTGAACAAAAATAAAAGAAAAAGAAAAAAAATCATCTCTCAAACAAAATTTAATCTTCATTTCAAGTAGTTGAATGATAAATTTATTACTTATTTTGTTATTTGATAAGATTTCTAATATAGATAATATCATTATCGCCCTCATCTATCTCTTGACCTAATATTAGGTCAAATGCTTAAAAGAATTTTATGGAACATCAAACTGTTGTTTGTTCAAAGCTAAAAAGAGGCTAGAGGAAGAAGCTTTATTAGCAGTCGCTTGCAGACCAAGAAAAATAGAAGCAGCTACAGTGGAAGCAGTGTTTAACTTATACCAACGGGACAAGCAATTGTGGGAAAAAAGTTTACATGTAATTATTTGAAATAAAGTAAGATAAAATTTCAACTTATGGGATTGTTTAAGCAAGAGGAGGAGCGTATTTGCAGGGCAATTATTTTGCTTAAAGACTCAAGCCATGCCCCCCTTTGAAAGCAAAATTTTCCTGCACCAAAACAGTAAGTTTTCATGGAGCTTTAGTCTTTGTGGCCACTATTTATTCCATGGAGGATTAATTGCCTTAGTGGGCAAAGTCACACTTACATCCCTTTGCGTGCATGTAATGATTTGACTAAAACATACCTCAAAATCATTTACAAATTAAGTTGTCTAGATCATATATTTTAGGGTTTCAGAGAATGCCCTTCTACTAATATTATATATACAAATTTGAAATATAAATTTTATACAACAACTAACATGACATTTTTTTGTCACTGGGCAAGAATATCAACAAAACAATTTTTTTTTTTAAAATTCTTCATTACTTGTTTAGGGTTTATTTAATACATAGATGTTTCTGTTTAATTTTAAAAATAACAGTTAAAATTAAAGTAGCTACAGTGGAAGCAGTGTTTAGCTTATACCAACGGGAGAAGCAATTGTGGGAAAAAAGTTTACATGTAATTATTTGAAATAAAGTAAGATAAAATTTCAACTTATGGGATTGTTTAAGCAAGAGGAGGAGCGTATTTGCAGGGCAATTATTTTGCTTAAAGACTCAAGCCATGCCCCCCTTTGAAAGCAAAATTTTCCTGCACCAAAACAGTAGAGTTTTCATGGAGCTTTAGTCTTTGTGGCCACTATTTATTCCATGGAGGTTTAATTGCCTTACTGGGCAAAGTCACACTTACATCCCTTTGCGTGCTTGTAATGATATGACTCAAACAAGCCTCAAAATCATTTACAAATTAAGTTGTCTAGATCATATATTTTAGGGTTTCAGAGAATGCCCTTCTACTAATATTATATACACAAATTTGAAATATAAATTTTATACACCAATTAACGTGACATTTGTTGTCATTCATTAATAAATTAATGCACCAATGGGCAAGATCATCAAGAAAACAATTTTAAAAAAGTTCTTCATTACTTGTTTAGTGTTTTATTTAATATAGAGATGTTTCTGTTTAATTTTAGAAATAACAGTTAAATTATTCAATAAATATTACTTTTAATACTATCAATCTACAATTGTTGTCGTAGAGATAGGTCTTAACTCTGATACAAACGTTAAAGAAATCAAGATAAAGCGACTTTCGATATCAAATCACAGTGATAATATCACAATATTGTCATAATATGCAAACTGCATGCAGCAACAGTGCTAAGTGCTAACTTGCTGAACCCGTTTGATATCCATTATAAAAACACACACGCGCAGGCTTTGGCTTTAGCTTGACAATTACATGTCAGGATGATTAGGTTTCGGTATATGTACATATATAAATGCCTGCTTCAGAGTGGGGTCTTCACCGAAGCCAGGCTGGACCAATAGCAACTCTTTTCGGAACTTGGGCCCAGTAAAGAAAAAAAGAGAGAAAAAAGCTCTATTCTTCTTAATTTTTTAATCCGAAAATGGGTCCGAACGGAAATTTCGGACAGTTTGCATGGACCCCAGAAACTGTAAAAGGCAGCAGGTTTGGTTTGGTTTCGTTTCCAGGAAATTCAAAAACCAGGCAGATTGATCAACTTTTGAAATTGAAACTCTATAGGGTTTTGCCGAGTTATTAAGTGCTTTGTTTGCTTGGTGGGAAAACAAGCATTAGGGCCTTTTTTTTTTTTTTGCTGGACAGAATGAAAATTCAACCAGAAATGGGAAAATAAAAGAAAGATGAATGATGAACATAACATTAACAATGTGATAATAATGGTTTCTGACAAATCTACCTAATGGTCCTGGAAATTTTGTACAGTTCATAAATTTTGTGGAAGTGAAACAAAATAATTAGTGGGGAAGAGGGTTTTTGTAGGAGAATTGCTATAACATCTGCTAGTGGACCCGGATGCTTCTTTAGGGTAGTGCATGAGTTAGTGTGTACTTTAAAATTTTACAGGATTTGAATATAAATTTGGGGGTTTTGTAGTCATCACAAGGGGAAAATGAAATGTCGTAAAACCCAGCCAAAAAAAAAAAAAATCTGTACATCAACGATGATGGGGATTTTGATTTCTAAGGGGTGCAGAGCAGGCAGGGGTTTGCTTGCAAGAGCCCATCAATCCTGATTGGTTTTTGTAATAGCTTAACCACCTTTAATAATTGAATTGTTGTAGGGCTCTCAACCCATGTGGTGGGTAATCAGGACCTTTTGAAAGAGTAAAAGAAATTCATCAGAAAAAATTTTATTAAAAAAAAAAAGAAAACATAATTTTTATTTTTATTTTCCTTCTTCATTTTGTAAACCTTGGTAAACTTGTAATCTAATAATGTGTTTTAGAAAGCAGAAAGATAGAATAATACAACATACTTTATGGCCAAAAAAAGAGCAATAAGAAAGGGTTTTCAAAAATTTAAATCTTAGATTCAAACTCATGTTGGAGATTTTGTTGATAGCCCTATGTCAGGTCAGGTGCAGGCCATCTGTTTATGTGGGGTGAAGAAATGGGACAGAAAAGCATTAATATTTTAGGTCATATTAAAGAAACCAATCGAAATAAAGCTTGTATAGATGACCAAACAATCTGATAGATCTTATAGTTGATCATGAAATATAGAAAGAAAAATTAAGAAACATGCATCAGTCAATCTCAGAAACTCCTGATACAAATGTCAGATACTTTACCAACCCTACTCTTTTTAAATTTGAATAAGTTGGAACACCATTTCAATCTGTGTAAGTGACCCAGAACTCTTTCCCAACACAACCCAAACAAATGGTTTCGGCTGAAGTTTATAACCTGTGAAAGCTGATCAATGTCATCTAAGAACCAATGGGCAAAGGGCCACATATTAACTTCAGTCATCGAAAGCTCGCAGCTCCTCGGGGGCTTTTTGCCCAAATGAGATCACCATTCAGCACTTTGCAATCGGGTCTAAACTTCTCGTGAAGTGAGCTTAAGCCCAATTTTGGTCAACTTCTTTATTGGGCTCATCTCATTCCATCCTAAAACAGCAAAGGCTAAGCTAAAAGTTTGTGGTGTCTGTTATCAAGCAAGCATTTTGCTATTCAATTATAAAATTTAGTGTTAGAAGTACAAAATTAGAGTATAAAGTTTGTATCACAACGATATGTCCAATCAATAAATATTATGTGTTTGTAATTATTGGCTTTTTAATTCACGTAGTAGTTGTACAATATTAATTAACAATGAGTACATGAGATGTTATATTAATTGTGATACAAAATTTGCCCAATTTTATATATATAATATGATTGTTCTGAAATAGCCAATACACAAATATTCGAGACTTTCTTTTTATTATTGTACTTCTATCATCTTATCGGATCATATGTATTGTTTAATGTTACATAAAACAATAATAACACAAAAGATTTGGAAAAGGAAAACAAGTGGGTAATAATATTGTTTGGGTTTTTTTTTTTGGTTGCATGTAAAAATTTTTAAACTTTTTATGAAATACTTCATTTACAAGTAATTAAAAATAAGAAAAGATTATACAATTAAATAATTAAACAACCACACATACAAGATACAAGTAATTTACATGATTTAATAACAAACGCCTACGTTCACGATAAATTATAGAATCTTAACTTTTTTTTTATTCTGTTCATTAAAAAACTCTCTTAAAAAATTATAATGAATACTTAATAACCGGAACTTTCAATAACTTATACAGTACTTTATTGCACAAAAAGTACTAAATTGCTATTTAAATTGTCTATTTTCTCTCTTATTGATATTTGATAATTTTAATGAATTATAATAATTTATATGAACTTTAAAACGTCTCCAGAAATTTTATTTTTTTATTATAATAAAAATATATGTATTTAAAAAATTTAAAATCGACTTAAATTAATCATGACGACTTAAAACATAAACTATCAAAATTTAGCACTGCGACGTTATGGGCCATCGCCATGGTGATGTTATGATTCAATCTGGTGATTTATGACTTCAACGTTGTAGCGCTCACACTTAAAAAAAATCTCCTCATACTTTTATACTCTCAATTTTAAATTTTTTATTTTTATTTATTTTTATCCGTCTAATGCGTATTTAAACACTTTGTTAATTTTTTATTAATTTTTAAATCAAATTTATATTCAAATATAATTTTAAATAATTAATTTTAACTAAAATTCTTAGCAATATAGATACTTATGGACAAGAATAATGATCTCAGATAATTTTTAAAAAAAACTTTTTTTCGCTTTCACTTTGCCAGTCCCATGTGGCCTCACATGCAAGAAAATGTGTATTCGTTTGATTGCTGCTACTTCCTATTCCCTTTTTTAGAACATTAATTAGTGCTTTTATCCGTGCATTTCATGGATCACCTTACCTTCCCCCCACCACTCACCACCCATTCAATTACTGCCCTCTTTTTCAGAGACAACATTTTTAGTTTGTCTCCTCAATTTTCTATACATAACGATTCTCATCAACTTTTATATATATATATATATATATATATATAGGAGAGCTAATAACTTACATAATTCATCTTATATTAAACTCTTAAATATGTAATAATATTTTATAATATATTATAAATTATATAAAAATTATAAAAAAAAATTATAAATTTATTACATAGTAACATATGACAATATTTATTGTTTATCATATAATAAATTACGTAATTTATTAAATTAATTCTTTATATGAGAGTAATATTATATTTATATAATTAAGATATAAATATTATATTTTAATTGTGACTATCACTTATTAAATAATTATTAATTTTTTATTTTTATCAAAATAATAGTTATATAATATCAATTACTCATAAATACATAAGATATTACGTCTGTTTAAATATAAATTTATATTTTGATTATGTAAAGATGACATACATTAGATGAAAGTTAAATTATAATATGAGATCAATGTCGATATAAATTGTTTGATGGTAATGGTAATAGGTAGTTATCGGTTCAATTAGTATACTCATAAAATTATTAATTGTAAAGAGTGAACATTTTTTAACTGAATTAACTAAATCGAACTAATTCAACTTGATTCGATTCAATTCTACATTAGTTCTTTTTAAAAAAAATTGACCTATTCGACTCTCTTTAACTTTGACTAAAGATCAATCAAATTAAAATTAAAATTTTAAAAAATTAATAATTAAATCAATTTAGCTCGATTCGTTACGATCAGTTTGGTTGAAGATCAATTCCGAATCAAATCAATCTTCTATGGAAATTGTCCATCCCTAATTAATTGTACAAGATTTGGGGGGGTGGAATTTTACTCAGCAAGCATCAGAATTGATGTGTACATTATACAATTAAAAAGCTTGTGTGGTAGTTGATAGATGCAAATATTGGTAGTTGTTTGAAACAAAGTGAGTAATATTAATTTAGAGTGTCAGTAAGATTGGTCATGGCAGATGAATTGTGATGAGGTTAATAATGACCACATGCTCACTCTGCAACTCATCTCTTTGTTCCTTCCCTCCCCAATTATATGCATGAATATTGAATAAATTATATTAGTTTATTGTTTAAATTGATAGGTGAAGGTTTAATATTAATATTAAATATTAGTTTTTAACAATCTTTTTTGTGTGAAATGTAAATTCGAGTAGGTATAAATTAAGTGAATATTTTATCTTCAAGAAAGTTAGTAAACTAATAAATTAACTAAAATATAAATTCGAATAAGTCTAAATCAGGTGAATCTCTCATCTCCAAGAAAGTTAATAAACTAATAAATTAATTGAAAACAAATATATATGGGCTTGAACTTAAGACCCTAACTCTGATATCATATTAGTTTACCACTCAACTCAAAAAGTTAAACTCATAAATGAATACTTAATATTAATATTAAAAATAATTTTTTAACAAAATAAAACGAGATTTGTTCATACTTCAACAACACCAATTTACATAAAAGAAAAACTTTTAATTATTTTTTACGAGGGAGTAATTAAACACTTTTCAAAATGTAAATGATAGCAAAAGTAATGAAATATAGTATTTTTTTATAATAAAAAAATAGAATTTTCGTGGATAAATTTATAAAATTTAGAGACTAAACTGTTTTTTCTTTAAATTAATAAGTTTAAAATTACAATGACTTTTGAACAATGTCAAATGGTAATTAAATAATGGATGCATAAAAAAAATTAATTAGTTAGTTAATTAACATGACCCACATTGTATGATAAAGGTTAAAGCTAAAATTAGAGATGATGATAAAAGTTAAAATATGATTAAAGTAATGCTTGACCTAATGATGTGAATGATTTCCTTCAAAATGTCTATTCAATTTGTAATAGTAAATATTATATAACCATTTCACTAATTAAAAGAATAAAAAAAGGGTAAAAGTTTATTATCAATGATATTAAATATCTAAGACCAAGAGGTATTCTCAAATAACCATTGGTCATGTAGTTTGGTTACTTCATTAATTCGGCGGTTTGGTACTAACACTTCTAACATTAAAAGTGTTAGATTTTAGTCACCTCGGAGTTTTTTTATAAAGGGTTAATTAATATTGATTATGAATATTATGAGTTTGATAATTTAATAAATATTATAATAAATATTATAAATTTGAATATTGACATGAATAATTGTATTAAAAAAATAAAACAAATACCTTCGTAGAAGCAAATACACCAAAACCCCAACATAAATATTTGATTTTGATATCTTATTTGGTGAATATTTAATTTATTAGCTTAAGCTAATTACTTAATAGGCAAAAGCACCCTCTTATCAATTTTTAAGATTGGACTCTTTAGGGTACTAAAACATGCACTTTACTTGTGCAACTTAAGAAGTAAAGAATTGCAATTAAAGATCACATGTCTAATGTTCACACTTACAAATTTTATATTTATAAATCTTAAATTTCACCACAACCAATTCTTATTTTTTAGGGCCTAATATTAAACACTCTTATCATGTGTAAGTTTTACAAATTTTATATCATAAATGTTAGACTTTATCATATAAATGTTACTTTTTAATTATTTAATTAAATTAAAAATAGAATTATAATTATAATATTTAACGTAATTAAAATTAGAATTAGAATCAAAATTATAATATTTAACGTAATTTAAATTGAAATAATAATATTTAACATAATTGAGATACAAATTAAAATCAAATTTTAATATTTAATGTAATTAAAATTAAATTTAAAATTACCAATTAGAATTATAACATCTAATATAATAAAAATTAGAATTGAAATTAAAATTATAATATTTAACTATTAACGTAGTTGAAATTAAAATTGAAATCGAAATTATCAGATTTAACGTAAGTGAAATTAAAATAAAAATATTTAATTTAATTAAAATTTGAATTTGAATCATAATTATATCGTTCATCAAAATAAAATAAGTTAAAATAATTACTCCTAAATGTAAGTCCAAACTAAATTGTTCATAATGAAATAAAAAAAAATCAATAATAAAAATCAATAAATACTATGAATAAATTTTAAACTAAATTTTTTAATCAAAAACATATATTTTGAACAAATAAGGATGTGCGCTATAAACAAAGCCGAGTTTTTTGGATAAAAAAATACAAAATTTGACCAATTAAAGACATGAGCCAAAAATGGCCCATGTCTGGACCCTAACCTCATCCCATTTTGCCTACCTTTAGGGTTGGAGCCATAGTCACTTTATAAAGGGTTGATTAATAATGAGTATGAATATTATGAGTATGAGTATTAATACAAGTATTTACACTTAAAAAAACAAAATAAATACCTTTATATGTAGATTTCGTATAACAAAATATAAATAGATTTTAAAGTAAATGATATATAGACTTTCGAAGTTTAGCGAAATGAACTGAAAGACCCCCAAAATTTAAAAATGGCCATAAAGTAGAGATCATTATCAGATAACAGAAATTGTTTAAGTTAACGATTATTGGTAAAAAAATAAGTAAAATGCCAAAATACTCATGTAATTAGTTTATATGTAACACATGTCATCATGTAATAATACAAGTATTTGTACATACAAAAACAAAATAAATACCTTTATACGTAGCATTCGTATAACAAAATATAGATATATTTTAGGGTAAATAACATATAGACTTTTGAAGTTTGACAAAATGAACCCCCAATGTTTCAAAAGGGCCATAAAATATAAATCATTGTCAGATGACGAAAACTGTTTAAGTTAACGGTCACTGGTAAAAAATGAGTAAAATACCAAAATACCCATGTTATTAGTTTATATGCAACACATGTCATTATGTAATTTGTTTATATCTTTAAAATAAAATAAATACTTAAAACAAAATCGGCCCACCATTATCAGAAAATGATGACCGGCCGACTACTTTTTTTTGGCGACAATGTGCCAATTTTTTTAATTTAATTTTATCTATTCTATATATACAAGATATTAACACTTAGTGTCAATAAAAGCATTGTATTCTAATGATTAACGCGTTACCTTTTCACCCAAAAGTCTTAGGTTAAAGTCTCATCAAGTCTTTTTTTTTCTTTATCATTACATTTTAAAATACATATAAGATATAAGAGTATTTTAATACTTTTAACTCATTTAATAAACAAAAGATGATTTCAAACGGTTTCCTAAGGTCTTTATGCTTTTTTGAAACTCTAGATATCTTTTAGTTCATTTTGTCAAACTTTGAGAATCTATATATCATTTACCCTAAATTTTATACAAATTAAAATAAATAAAAATACACCAAAATTCGAACATAAAATCTTTGATTTTAATATCTTATTTAGTGAATAATTAATTAGCTTAAGTTAATTACTTAATAGGTAAAAGCACCCTACTAATTTTTAAATTTTGACTCTTTACTAATGAAAGGAGTACTAAAACATGCACTTTACTTTTGCAACTTAAGAAGTAAAGTCTTGCAACTCAAAAGATTACATGTCTAATGTTCACACTTACAAATTTTATATTTATAAATCTTACCTTTCATCACAATCAATTCTTAATTTGTAGGGCCTAATATTAAACATTTTTATCATGTGTAAGTTTTACAAAGTTTATATCATAAGTGTTTGACTTTGTCGAGCACGGGAGCTCAGCCAAGTTAGTTGAACCTTCTAATATTTCACATTCTCACTTGGGTTCGACCCCCATCTCTCCAAGTGGTACGAAAATGTTAATAAAATATTATAATTCTTCCTTAAAAAAAAAAGTGTTTGACTTTGTCATATAAATTTTGAGTCTCTCCCCCTTTTTTAAAGAATAACCTTCTCTAAATAAAAAACTACAAGAGAAGCTTTGGTATTTTAAAATTATTTTTTTTAAAGCTTCACTACAATAAAATCAAACTCAATTAATAGGACTAGATAAAAGAAAATTCGAGAAACAAATCCAACTAATTGATCGATTGGTTTAATATTTTAAATTTTAATTAATTTAATTCTATTTTGATTCACTCGAAAGTTAAATTTAACACAAAAAAATATAATAAAATAAAAAAATTAAAACTGGTTAAAGAAACCAAAACTCTTAATATACTAAATTCAATTTTTGATCGATTCTCAAAATTTTAAACTGATTAAGTTTTCGTTCAATTCAATTCGAGTTGAATTAAAATTTAAATCAAATTGATATTTATCTAATTTTATTAGTCTTTTCTAATAATTAATTTAATTATAAATACAAGTAAATTTATTATTATAATATAATATTTAAAGAAAGAAAGAAAAAAATGCTTACCATCTAACACAATCAATGTAAAAGAAATTTAGGTGAAAATAATGAATAAGGTGGTAAGTAACAAAAGAGGAGTCAAATTTCAAAATTAAGAGCAAATTCCATTCCATGTATTAAGGCTTTTACTCATTTTAACGTACGGGTTGGCCCAAGAGAGGTACAAGGAAGAGACGCGGCATCATGGTTTACAGCGCATGGGGCGCACTTTTGTCAAAGCGGCGCAGCTTTAGCTCACGTGCAGTGTCCAGTGGAAGCACATGCGAGGAGACAAAAAGTTTATTTTTTATTATTAAAAAAAGAGTATATTTAATATTTTAACCTTTTTTTAATATTAATTATTTAATAATTCAACAACTTTTTACAGTTCCCCTGACTTCCTCTGTACCTCGATGGGCCCCTTATCCATATCCCACTTTAACTAACTCTTAAATGCACCGTCCAATCAAAATCCATTTGCTTAAAAAAAAAGCACTTTTTGTTTTTCAAGTTGGCTTTATGCCAACACTGCCTTAGTAATGTGGATCACCGACGTGAGCCACAAATCCTCAACCGCAAAGCTCAATTATGATAATTTATATTTTTTTAATTTGGGATTTTTTTATTTATTGGAAAATTAATAAACTTATCAAATAATTATTTCCACCTAAGATGTACTTTTGTACTGTTTCAAAATATAATAATATTGTTTTTCTCGAGAAGAATAGTTAGAAGTTTCTAAATATTCGCGGTGGATTTGGATGTTTCACATTAGCCCCAATATAAAATTATTAGATTAGAAAGTTCGATTTGATTTGAATAGTCATTTAATTAACAACAAAACTAATTTGTCAAACCAATGGATTCTTTTTTTTTTTATAAATATAAATTCCAAATACAGGTAGAAACAAATTTTAAAATTGATAGATCTGATTGAATTGATCCCTTTATTATCTATGTAAAGTTTAAATTAACCCATAATTTATATTTAAATTTATTTCCCTTTAAGATTTTGGTCCAAAATTTTGTTTTTAGTGCTCAACTCGGTCCATAAGTCTTGAATGCGCATAAATTCAAGACGACACCCATCACAAAGGATGTTATAAAAATTGACCCACTATTTTTACGAAACTTCAAAATTGTATAAGATGACCTCAAAGCACGATTAGAATTTTTAAATCTCAAAGTTTTAACAATAAACCATGTGTCCTCACAATTAACATTGATTGAGCAGGTCGTTTAAGTATTTTCAATGAGAGTGAGCACTCCTTATCAAGCGGAGACTTCCAGTTGCGATCATCTATTATTAACTAAGGATCAATTTTGAATTGGCTATTCATCCTAACAACTCAAGCTATCTTTAATTTTGAGTTCTTCGAAATTATGAGATTTTCAAAAGTAAAATCTTCTATAATATTGAGATGTGTTCTGAATAAAAAACAAGATAATTTACTCTTTTCTTACAAGGATTTAACTATTATCGATACCTATAAATAAAAAGTTGAATGACAAGAAAAATATTTTTTATAGACTTCTTGACATGGAGACTTTTTTCTAGTTTTACAACTTTTTTCAACCTTTTAAATTAAAGAAGAAGCTTTCTTTACGTCTTTTTTTGAAAGACCATAAAAATATACAATTTTAGAAGATCACAATCAAACAACGGCTCTGCCATGGCTCATAAAAATCCCTTGTTTGAAGGATCATATAAATAAGTAGTAATGTGTTGTAATTTATGATTTTGAAAAGGTTAACCTCCCTATGAACCCATTATAAAGACATTATTAAATAGAGCACTAGAAGGGAGTTAAGGCTCAAGTAAAGTAAATATAGACTACTGTAAAGATGAACCACTATAATTTCATTATTTCATGTGTATATGCATATTTTTTTCTATCGCTTAAGTAGACTTAGCATTCCATAAAGAGATCTCGCACGTTGCTCATCAACATAAACACACATAAACATTGTTTTTCCCTTAAAAATATAAATCTGACTTGTTGATTTAAGATCATTATCTAAGATTAACAAAGTTTAATGCTTTTTATTGCAAACCAAATCAACTAAATTTTATAAATTTGTGTATATTCTCCAACGAATCAAACTTTATTATTATTGTTATTTTGTTTTTAATTCACATTTTGTGTGCTCCATTAAGGTTATTCATCAACATCAACCGCATGTAATGTTAATGGCAATTATTGAGATAGCATTTGAGCTCATGTGGTAGTTGTTTAGATCATTGTTCTTTCATATTAATAGACAATCTTGGGAATGCACGAGAAGAGGCCATGAGCTTTGAACACGAAGGAATTGAAAATGAACAACTAGGAGAAATATGAGGACAAAAATTGACCATGTCATCTGCCCATGAAAAAAAGTGGAAGAAAGAATTGGTAGAACATATCATTAATTGGTTCTTCCACCCACATGCTCTTGGTTGGCTCAACCATAGACTCATTAAAATGTGAGAAGTAGACCGTATAATCAATTTGATTCCTTTTAATCCCACCACATACGCCAAGAGATTAACTTTCTTTTTCTTGGGACTAAACAAACATACAAAAATATTCATATTCATTGTTAATTGGGGAAATCACTTTGATACAAGGTTCAATTTATTCATTGACAAACTAAAGGCCCTCTCTAATCTTCCTTTTACATAATTCATTTTTCCCCCTATGTCCAAATATAAATTAAATATAAACCCTCTTACATATTGTTATGTGAAAATTCAATCCCTGAACTTTTATTATAAGGGATATAACCAATTATGTTTATCATTTGTTTAATTTTCAATCTTATTTAGCTACTTTAAAGAGACAATTATATCCTATCATAAAAATATTTAGGTGTTTAAACTTTGAAATACCATATTATTATAATAGAAGTTCTATAAAATCACATTATCATTTACAAAAAATCGTATTAGATTATGTGTTACTAATCAATGACTACTATATATTAAGTAGTGATTCTCGTTAAAATGATGTAATTAAGAATGACAAAAAATTTCGGATCTGAATTCAGATTTGAAAAAATTCGAAACCTAACTAGAAAAAATTTGGATATTTTTTTTTAATTCAGATCTAAATTTTTTTGAGAAATTTGGATTAGAATTTTTTTTAATTTTTAATTTAAAAAAAATTTTAAATTAATTCCAAATCCTTGACATGTATAAATTTAATAATTATTTTATAAAATAAATATTCAAAAAATTTAAATTTAACCTAAAAATTTATAACAAAAATAAAAAATATATTTTAAATTATCAATGCAAATTATATAATACGAACTATAAATACAAATATAATAATTATTTTATAAAATAAATATTATAAAATTTAAAATATATTAAAATAATAAAAATAAATTGGGCTTAACCTAGATCCGGCCCATCTTGTCAAAAAAAATTCGAGTTAAACTTAAATTTTTTAAATAATTTTTTTAATTCAAATCTAAATTGTGTAAAATCTAAATTCAAATTTTGCCCAGATGTAATTATATCTTATCACTGAGTTAAATTTTGTAATAAATAAAAGAAAAAATTGAGATTATCTCAATTATATTTATTTATTTTCATAATGGAAATTGTCTCGTCCTTATGATTTAGTGGTGAAAGATGAAGAGATAAAAGGCATTACTTAACTATTGTTTTTTATTATTATTATTATTTCACATAACCCTAGACAAAAAGTGGAAAAAGCCCACCCAACAACTGAAACACACCTGGCTTCCAAATCAACTGCCAAATGCCCAATGGTAAATCTTGTCTATAAAACTTGTCCTTCAGATCATCATAAAAGTATAATAAATTATTGTATGAGCAAACGCATCCCACACTTTCTTATTTCAATACCATTTCCCTCTTCCTATTTATACCCCACAATCACCGTGGCTGCCCTCAATCAAAGCAAAAGCAAACAACCCCTCTCTTACTTTCTTGTTCTGTCATTCATTACTTGTTGCGCTGTTCTTGTTTGGTGTCTTCGTTCATTCTTTGGAGGCGTTGTTTGCTTGTTTGTGTTTCTGTTGCAAGTTCAAGGCCATGGCTAAGTTTCTTGCCATCTTCCTCTTGGCTCTCATTGCCATCTCCATGCTTCAAACAGTGGTACAAAAAAAAAAGAAGACCCTTTTCATATTTCAGCCCAAAATGCAAGTTTATAGAGGTTTTAATGACATATGTTTCTTCATTTTCCTTAATGCAGGTCATGGCTTCACATGGGCACGGAGGTCACCACAATGACCAGGTAAATAACTTAAGTTAGTTCTTAGCCAGAAGTTTGCATTTTTGTGAAGTTTTGGGTACTTTGTAAACATTTGCAAGAAACTGATGATAATATATGTTGCTGATTCTGTGATTTCAGAGACGTTATGGACCTGGGAGTCTCAAGATCAACCGTAAGTTCTCAACTTTAATTAATTTTCCCATCACATTCTTTTTTCCCCCTTTTCTTTACATTAAAGAGCCTTAAATTTAGATGAGAAGTAAATTTAGTAGATAAGAGATCCACGCTTGCTTGGTAATGTGTAAAAAAAAGTCCAAACTGGTTTTGACAGTGGTAAAAAAACTTGTGGAAGTATCACTTTTGACCAACTTAGTTTCAGAAAAAGTAATGATGATGTTCTTTTTTTATTTCAAATATATATTTTATTCTTTTGATATCATTTCTCACTTTATTTATTGACTAATTTTTTAACTTGATTGAATTGAGCAGAATGTTCACCAGAATGCGGTAGGAGATGTGGCAGGACTCAATACAAAAAGGCCTGCTTGACCTTCTGCAACAAATGCTGCAGGAAGTGCCTGTGCGTGCCCCCTGGTTATTATGGCAACAAGGCTGTGTGCCCTTGCTACAACAACTGGAAGACGAAGGAAGGAGGACCCAAATGCCCTTAGAGCTACTACAATAATTTCCCCTTCCATTTTTATCCCTACTTTTAAGATCCTTCTACTTGTATTGTCACTAGCATATACTATTATGACCTACTGCTGGTGCTAACTACCAAAATGTTTGTTGTTCTTGTGTTCCTTTTGTTGGGTTTAAAATGGGTAATTGTGTTGTTATCACTCCTTGAGGATTAGTTTCCTCTAAATGAGAGTGGCTAATCTCTATTATATCAATGAAATTTCTAATATGTTATGTTAAACACAGTTCTTGATATTTTGCAGTTCAGTCCTCTCTGGGGCAAAACGTTTTAACTGGTTTTGGTCTAAACTGGGAGTTACATAATAAAGCCTTAAAAAAGGGGGGATTAAGACGAGAAAATGGTGAAAGTTGTGAAACTCTTTTTACACGAATCAAGGCCATCCATCATAAATTTGCACCTTTGAATAGACAAAAGTGTCATATAAGGTTCTGCAACTCGAAATTTGCTGCCCGAAACTTAAGGGGTGCATCAGCATGCCAATTGAGACATAAAACTCAAGGCTGATAATTGCACAATTGCACATAGGAACATGGACTACTGGTTCTGCTTTTGCTTTTGGGTGACATTAAGGGGGTAGGCAAATGTGGGGTAAAATGAACTCAAGGGAAACTTTATGGCCTCCAGCTTTAAATCTGAGCATGTTCAAAGCAAATATTATTAATGATTTTAAACCAAATAAATTGTTGGGCACTGGCCACTGGGTTTTGTTTTGCTGCCCCTTGGAGGAGGCTTCTGTTGTGCATATGCAGATCTATACTCTAATGTAGCCATAAATGGGGCCCAATTCAAATAATAACAAAAGCCACAGCTTACAGCCTAATTCTTTCAGAACGTTTTGTGGGGTGCTGGCATGCATAATGCATTAACCTTTCATAAAGCACTTTTTTTTCTAGTAGAATCCTGACTTCAGAATTACTTTATAAGAAGTAGGGCAAAGGATATTTGTCTTGAATTTGATTAAATTTAAAAAAAAATAATTGTCTTTAATTTATTAGTGATTTAGTTAAATGTAATTGAAAAATTTTAATAGTATATTGACAATTTTATCATTTGTTATATGTTAGTTAAAAATAGTGATGTAAGTATATATATATATATAATATTAATAGATTTTAAAAAAATAAAAAAATATATATGACACATTATAATAGGTTCAATAAATAAATAAAAAGAGAGCAACCGGTTAGTAGTCGATCGCTTGTTGGTGATAAATTACGATTCGACTTAAAATTAATATCATTAAATTTAATATTTTGTGATTTACGTAATGGTGAAATTTTTTTTAATTAACGAAACATTGTAGATGTGCTAAAAGTTGAAAAGAACGTGATGGTTGGCAATGGCGGGGACAGTGCACGCCACCGCGCTGTCATTCAATGACAAATGGCGGTGCCAACTACCAACCACCACGTTCTTCTCCACTTTTGACATATCTATAGTATTTCGTTGATAAAACAAATTCTAATATCGTGTAAATAACAAAATTTTGAGTTTAATAATATTAATTTTGAGTCAAATCACAATTGATCACCTGCAAGTGATTGATCACTGACGACAGCAGCCACCGACCGACTGTCCGCTATTTTATTTATTTGATTTAATTATTTTAATAACTAATTAATAGTTGACACATTGATATTTTATATCAACTTATTTTAAAATTCTGTATGGAGTGACTCTTTTACCTATCCAATGTTAAAATTAATAAAATTTTACTAATAAATTGAGATAAAATTAAATTTTTTAAAATTGATAAAATAAAATTAAAAATTAAATCAAATTCGAGAGATAAAAATATCATTTACCCTAAAAAGAATCTTAAGTAATGTAAGTGCATTAATATCCTGAAATATGAAGTGTCTAATTTAATGATAGGGCTGCTCACAATTTTTTATATGATTTTAAGATGAAATTTCACTCCTTCCATTAGTAGGTTGGGTAGAAGGTGTTTTGGCCGTCCGTAAGTTAAAATTCCCTCTTTATTTTTAAAGGGAAAGATAATTTTTCTTAAAAAAAAAAAGAGATTTGGTTTATTTTGATATTTTTTAATTATTAAATATAATATTATTAATAAAATTATTAATATTAAAGGTAAGTAAAAATAATCAAAAATCATTAAATTGAACCGTTCGGATATATTTTTTATAAAAATCGATCAATTCGATTTGATTTTTATATAATTGAATCGAAAAATTAGATGTTTCAATAAATTTCACTTACATTACTACTTGACACTAAATAATTGCAGATTTAAAAATACAAAAATATATTTTCCGCATATAATTTCACAATTAAAACAAAAAATTGAAAAAAGAAACCCTAAATCCCTAATTTTAAACTTTCAAAATCGTCTCTCTCACTCTCATCTAATCTCTCAAAAATTCTTCCCACACTGCTCTGGCCTCTTTTTCATTTGGCTGTGGACTGTAGTAAGGTTTGAATTTGATATTTGTTTGTGACTGTATTGTTGATAAATAAATAAATAAAGGATTTCCAGTGACTTTATGTTATAGTTCAGTTTGCTATGTGTTCGTATTTTTTCTTCACTTTGGCTTGTTTACTTGGTAATGATGGGTTTTTCTCTTTTTATGTTGTTATATTTTCGTTATTATTTCTGAATTAATTAGTTGGTTTCTTTACTTTATTGGCTAGCAAATAGCATTCCTCCACCATTCGGTTGTCAGAATAGTTTAATTAGGTCCGAATTACCAACTTTTAAGTTGTTAACAAATTTTGGCAAACCAATTCCACTAAGAAATTTTCTAAGAGTTTTGAAAAATTAAGTTGCTATTAAGAGTTCTTTAATATAAGAACGGATATGGTTAGAAATTATTATATTATTAATAAATAATAAGTTTAAATGATCTTTAATTAAGTAAATAGTAATTATGTTAATATAAAATATATTCAATAAATTTGTTGGATAAATAAATTAAAATATTTTATAATTTAAAATAAAAAATAAAAATCCAAAACCGAAAAAATCAAAGACTAAATCGAAAAAAATTGATTAAGTCCGATTAGTTTTTTATACTCCAACCGATTTTTTTGGTTTTACTTTAAAAAAAAATAAAAAAATAACTAGTTCGGTTTAGTTTAAAAAAAAATTGAACGTACTAAACCATGCCCAACCCTAATTAATATTATATGAAAAGACCATTAATATGATAATCAGAACATTACAAATACGCTACCATATATTAATTTATTAACATATACTCGAACTTAATCTCTTACTAAAAAAATACACAATCTAAGTTTATATTGATGGATTATCCTTATAGTTTGGAATCAATGCTTCTATTATAGACAAAGAATCCTATCTTCACACGAGAGGAACATAACTACCCCCACATAAAAATGACAAAAATAACCCTAACACAAGAGGAGCAACACAAAATACACCACCATATGATTTAATACATATTACAACAGTAACACATTCACGTCTTCAACAAAATACCAATATCAAAGAAAACAATAATCAAATTCAAGTGGTGGGGAGGAGACTTGAAACGCCATTGAAGTTAGCTTTGACTGCTGATGAGCAATGTTAGCTTGAGATGTAATGCTATTTGTCCAACAATGGATGCAATAAATTATTATTGAAGGACGAAAATATAGGCAGTGGCATTTGGTGGAGACACGATGGAGGCCAGCAAAGTGTCACGACCCGATTTCTCGAAATCGTGCGGCCTTAGACACTTGTTAGTGCTAAGCAGCCTACAAGACCCCCAATAACCAAAGAAAGAGATGAAGAAGAAGCACACAAAGTGTTTGAGAGAATGCTCTCGTATTTTATTATTAAAGAGAGAATTACAAAACTATAAAATTACAAGCTATGAGTATTTCTACCATTTGGAGGATGGTTTCTCAAATGAGAACACCACCTATTTATAGTTAAAGCTATATACAATGGACGGTTAGGATTAACTCTAATCCAATGATCCACATCTAAAGAGGAGAATATGCTAAGGAATATTCCAAAGATGTCAACTATCAAAAGAATATCTTAAAGAATATGCTTTTTTTAGAAAACTCCCCCACCTACTACACACATGTGGCATTAACTCAAATTCATTGGGCCTTCTAGAAACTTCAACTCATGTAACACATCATGGGCTAAAACCCCTCTTGATTGTCTTGTTGCGCGTCAAATACTTGAGTAATTGCTTTAAAATATTTGGGGCGTGACAAAAGGCTCAGCTAATGCTGACGTAGTCACGATAAAACTGGTGAAAGCTCAGCGAAGATTGATTGATATAAGTAAAAGCCAGCTGAACTAGATGCTTGCACGGGTCGGGATGCCTCACCGAAAGAATAGAAAAATAAATAAAAAAAAGCAAAATAAATAAGAAAAAGAGAAAAAAAAATCGTAAAATAAAAGAGAAAAGTATCCATTTTAATATTCTTAAAGTTTATGATTTTCAACATCACATCCTAATATTTACATGAGAAAATGCCATCTTAGTAAAAAAAAACTTATGAAAATATACTAACATAATTTTTTTATGTTTTAATATATACCGCGTTAGTTTGTGCCCTTAAAAATATTTTGTTAAATAAATTATTTTTTATTAATTTTATTATAATACCTTTGACGTGCCAAATTACTGCTAAATTAAGCCAGAGTAAGAACTAAAAAGTGCTAAAAATTTAATACATTTAAGAAACAATAAATATATTTTAAATTATCTAATCACCTTATCAAGTATATGCACCGCAAGACAAATTTAATGGCTGCCTTGTCATTTCAAATCCATAAATATCACTTTTTTTCATTTTCTTTTTTTTTTTCTTACGAAATAATCACCAACACCATCACAAAATTAATAATAATATTTTATCACAAAAATGAGGTCATTAATACACTTTCTTGGTGACTTACAGCTCTAAATTAAGCATTAAGGGAAAAAGTGCAGCGGCTTAAGATAGCTACCAGCCAGATTCCAGCTGCAAATGGAAATCCATTTGCCAGAGCATTACCTCCTCAATTTTGGCCAGTTTTGTATCACTTCGGGGGTCGCCGGGATCAGCAGAAGCCACAGATGCCTCGGTCATCGACCACGTAATTAAGCTTTTGGCAGCACCTTCATTTTAGTTAAATCTAGCCTTGTTGGCATAACTAAATATTACTTATTTTAATAAACGAGTACAAAAATTAATAATTAATTTAAAATTCTACGTGCTTGAAAAAAAAATGGTATCTTTATGAATTTTTGTCAATTATTAAGAAAACGACAACCTAATAGTATGATAAACGTTTTGATTAAACATTTAAACTATGGAAAAAAACCTGATTAATTAGGTTTCAATAAAATTTTACTTTTACATCAATAAACACGAAAATGACATACAATTTGATTTATCAACCATCATAATTTATAACAAAATTCTTGGAAATAATTCAATATATTTAAAAAAATATTCGGTAGTGAAATACTTAGAATAAACAAAATCCCATTTTTACATACAATCTCAACATTGAGTCATTATTTTGTTGTTATTTACTTAAAATGATACCTTTTTTTTTTTTTTTGTGAAGAAAACTGGATTCATTAAAGAAAATACTACAACAGATGAGACTTTCTCATGAGTCTCTTCGACCAAATTCTCGTATTTGAGCAGGTTAGGGCCAACTTGGCCAGATGATGAGCTATAACATTACAATTTCTTGGGGCAAAAGTAAAAGATGTGATACTTGAGGAGCAATTCAACTTCTTGGCTTCTGAAACTAGAGTGCCAAGTTTTTATCTGAATTCCTCCTCCTGTTGAATAAGATTAATCACTTTTTTTACAGTCACATGAAGAGGTGAGAGACTTGATTCAGTTGTCGTGGAAATTCCCCAGAATACTGCTTCTGCTTCCATGTATTATGCATTCACCTTTAAGATTGTGGGAACCGAAGCTTCCATCGTAACTTCCCCAATGTGGTTTCCAACAACAATGCCAATGCCAGCTTTTCAAGACCTCTCATCCAAGGCTGCATCTATATTCAATTTGTAAGAATCCATAATAAGAGGTTCTCATGCTGCTGATGCTAAAGTTGGTCTAAGGTGGGTGATGTTTAGAGCACTAGAGGAGGCTGATTGGTATGCTTCCAACAGAGACCCTGCCTTCATAAGGATGAGATCTAGGTTCAGGGCTAGAGATCCAAGAAGGCTTTTGTTCTTGGAATGCCAAAGAAACCACATTATCATTGCTAGGCCTTCAAATTGATCTTTGATGAGCTCGTCTGAGGAGTCCCTTAGGAGTAGGAGGAGGTTTTTGTGTCTTTTGTTAAGAATTTCATAGAAAAATAGGATTTTCATGGTATTACGGCAGCTTTACATTCGAAGAAAGTATGGAAGGTATCCTCAACTTGTTTCTTGCATCTACCACAAAGGGGATCTTATGAGATTTTTCATCTAACCAATTTCACTTTAGTGGGAAGTAGCTCTAGACAAACTCTCCAAAGGAAGATTTTAATCTTGGGAGGGATGTTAAGGTTTCATACTAACTCCATTATTTGGAAGAGTTAAAGGAGATTGGAAAGGGGAGGGGGTTGGTCTGAAAATTTGATCTGCGTGCATCACCTCTACTATTAGACAGATTGACCGTCGATCTGTTTAATGGTGGGAGCAGTGTATGTTATTACCTTATTGTTTAACGGCAAATGACAGTGGCCATTGCCAACTACCATGGGACGGGAGTTGCCGGCCAACAAAGGAGAGGTAGATTACATCGGCTTTATCATTAGACAGATCAGCCGCCAATCTTCCAACGTTAGGGGCAGTGTACGTCACTGCCCCCACCATTCGACGGTGGCGCATAATGGCTGCCATCCTCCCCCTATTTTTGATCACCTAAAAATGATTCTACTATTGTATAGATATATACAAAAAATAGAATTCACTGATGTAAATTTTAATAATTTTTATTATTGAATCGAACAACCGATGATGGCTGATGATGACCAGCTGCCGTTGTTGGTGGTTCAATTTTATTTATTTTTTAATTATAAACTAAATTTTTAATGAACATTAAAATCCAGATCTATTAAAGCGTATCACGTGTCTTTTTTATTTTTTTTAATAGCCTATTAATGAATGACATATATACATTGTATAATGTACTCACATTATTATTTTTAATTAACATAATAATTGAGGGTAAATTTGTTAATGTATTATTAAAAAAGATTTTTAGTCAAATTTAACGAAATTTCATTAACGAACTAAGATAAAATTTAATTTTATAAAATTTATAGAATAAAATTAAAAATTAAGTCAAACTCGCAGAATAAAAATGTTATTTATCCATTTCATAAATCATATAATTTAAAATATTTGAACAAATTGAAGCAGGGTCTTTTTTGTAAATTAGTAGAGAGAGTGCACGAGAAACGTTTGATTCTTTTGGAGGCTTACATCCAAAATTTAAATTTTTTAGATGCCTAATTATGGAACATATTAGCCAACCATTTGCTGCCAACATTTTAATTATAGAGGTCTTGAGTTCAATTTGATTTAAAGTCTCTTTAATCTTAATCTTACGAGAGAGTACTAAGTTTGATTTGGACTAATATCTCTTCAACTATATGAAAGGGTTAACAATTATTTATTTATTTGTTTCGATTGTGAAAGTTGTTTATTTTTTTATTGTAAAATATTATAATATTGATATTTAAAAATTGTTTCTCTTCAACTCTAGAAATTTATAATATTAAAATATCAAAAATTGAAATGTATAATACTTGTATACTTTTAAAAAAAGAAAATAGAATAAATTAATTACCAAATCCAAAATAAAATAAATCACGATGCCAATTAAATGCTTATAGAAAATAAACTCCATGCTTTTTCTCCTCATCATTATCAATATATATATATATATATTTTTAGAAAAAAACATGTTTTTTCAATACTTTTAATAATTTTAACAATATTTATATTTAGTTCAAAAAAAAAAAGAGGGTAAAATGCCAATAATTTAACCTCAAAAATATATTTATTATATTGTATCATTTGTGCATTTATACGTAAACAAGCAAAAAATACAATATTATTGAATGTTATACAGTAATAAATATATTATGTATTCACAATATTTTTTTTCAAAATAAAAGCAAAACTAGAAAATTAAATGTTCTTCTTTGCCAAATGTTTTATTTTTTAGATTCAAAAGACTATATAATTTTTCTCTACATTGCATATAAATGCTACATAAATATTACCTTGTTTAATAAACAAGCAAGAAAAAAAAAATGAATTTATTGAAATATATATGATTATAGCAAAGCAAAAATTGGTACGCAATATGATTTTTTTGTTGTCAATTATTGAGAAAACAATAATATAATAATACGACAATTGCTACTACTAAATATTTGAGCTCTATTGAAATTTTCATTAATTAGGTATTGATAAAATTTCGCTTTTACATCAATAAATGCAAAATGATATACAATTAAATTTATCAACTATCATAATTTATAACAAAATTCTTAAAATTAATTCAAAAAATTTTGAAAAATATTTGGTTGTGAGATACTTAGTATAAATAAAATCTCGTACTTGTATTTAGTCTCAAAATTGTGGTTTTAATTTTTGTTATATATTTATTTAAAGTGACACCTGCTTTTATTTAATTCGTACGAGTTTTTATTTAAAGGAAAATTATATATTACCCTTCATTATTTTTATATTACTTATTTACTCTTTGACGTTTTATATCATTTAAAGACTAATTTTTCTAATGTCATTTAAAAAAAAATTGAAACATTAGAAAAATTCATTAGATAATATTAATACAATAAGAGGTCACCTATTATTGCCCTAATTTAAATGATCATGATATTATTCTTTGTCTATTATATGTATTGTTGAAATTTGATTTTGCCATTTATTTCATATTAACAACATGATCGTGAGCACTTGTGTCATATAACCCCGTTTGTAATGCATTTATTTATTAACTTAAGTTAAGGTCCTAAGTTTAATTCCTGTTCGATTTATTTATTTTTTCAAATTAAAAAAATGGTTTGAAAAAATTATTATTATTTTTATTGCACGAGATATTGATTAATAAATATTCAATAATATTCGAAAGCATGATTATTTCATAAAAAATATGCAACCTTGTTTACTTTATTTCAATAATAACATTAAAATTCTTGTTTTTTATTTTTTCTAAAACTTTTTTTCTTGTTGAGAAAATTATCCTCCAATTAAAAAATTAAGGGATTAAAAAAATGGGACCATGCATATAATATATAAAGCTCAGTCCACGGCCCAACACAAATTTCAAAAATCTGACCGACTTTCAATTTCCCGCCAAAAGCAACCTTTATTTTGAAAAAAAATATAAAAAGATAAAAACGGGGAGGCAAATTGATTTAATTGTACTTTTATTTTCTCAGTGTCACTCACTGAGTTGACTCGGGAAAAAATGGTGATGGAATCGGCGGAGGGCTCAGCTTCACCAGGATCTACACGAGGACGGCGGCCGAGGCTCTTCATCAAAGAAATGGTGATGCGCAACTTCAAATCTTACGCTGGCCAACAGCGCGTCGGTCCTTTTCACAAGGTCAGGGCTCTCTTTAACTTCTTTCCCTTTCCTGTTTGGTTGCCAAGAAAAATTCGGAAAATGAAAAGAAAAAAATTGGAAGTCAAACGAGTAAAACAAATAGACATAATGAAAAGTTCGTCTTTTAATGGTATATAGTTCAAAGGTGATTTGAACTATTGGAGTGTGTATGGAACTAAGGAAGTTAAGTTTTTTTTTTTTATATGTTGTGTAATTCAATGTTTGCCGAGAAAATGGAGGAAAATTTGGGGGAAAGAGAATTGTTGCTATGAATGGGAAAAAATAACTCAATTTCTCTCTGTTAGGCAAACAATTGAAAGGCTTTTGTTTCTCCTATGGATTTCATATGGTTTTCTTGTTAATTTACTAACTAATTGAGATTATTATTATTTTGGTGGGAATCAGAGTTTCACTGCAGTGGTTGGACCCAATGGGAGTGGGAAGAGCAATGTGATAGATGCAATGCTTTTCGTATTTGGAAAGCGAGCCAAGCAGGTGTTTTATACATTTTACAATCTTCTTCGTTTTTTTTATTTGATAAATTTTTTTGTTTGTTTTTCTGGCATATTGTAGTAAAGGAACTCAAGTATTGTATATGTTGTGTCAATTCAAATGTGCAGATGAGACTTAATAAAGTTTCAGAGCTTATTCACAATTCTACTAATCATCAGAATCTGGATAGTGCTGGTGTTTCTGTTCATTTCCAGGAGATAGTTGATCTGGTAATCTTTTAAGTCTTTCTTATTTGGGTTTTGTTGTCATTAAGCTATGGTTTTGGTTATGTGTGATGCTTGACTCAGAAAATCTTTTTGTTTTCTTAAGGAAGCGCTCCTTACATGCTTTAGGTGGTCTTTGAATGTTAAATGTTAAAACTTGAAATTAGATTTTAGTCTTCGTTTCATGATAGCCAAATAGTTGTTAACTGTCAAAATAATCTGAACTATGTTTGAATACAGGATGATGGAACATATGAAGCTGTTCCAGGAAGTGATTTTGTTATTACACGTGTTGCCTTCCGTGATAATTCCTCAAAATATTACATTAATGACTGCCAAAGTAATTTTACTGAAGTTACAAAAAAATTGAAAGGGAAAGGGGTTGACCTGGACAACAACCGTTTTCTTATTCTTCAGGTTCAGTATTGTTACACAGCACTTACAATTTTGTGTTGAAACTTGAAACTTTTGTTTTTTAATGTCTAAGAATACTCCTGTTGGTTGTGGACAGGGTGAAGTAGAGCAGATTTCACTGATGAAGCCAAAAGCTCAAGGACCACATGATGAGGGCTTTCTTGAATACCTTGAGGACATAATTGGAACTAACAAATATGTTGAAAAAATTGATGAATCTTACAAACAGTGAGTGACTTTTTTGTATGATAGTTGAGATCAAAGTTTACTTTGTACATGTTCTCATCCTCGATTCCTACATCTGTCTGTGCTTGAAAGCTTCTGGAATATTTACTCTTAGAGTGAGTGAGGAAGGATCAGTTTTGTTTGTCAAGAAAAAAAATGCTGTTGTCAGAAGCTGACAAAACTAATTTTAACATGAAAATGGGTGGTTTTTGAGCCAAAATTCATGAATAGCCTTGAAAACTGTTTGAAATGTAATAGCTGACTGTTTATTTTGCAGTATTCTTGATGAAGAGCAGATGGTATATCCTGCCAGATGTCTGTTATCATAATGGATTCTCTATTCTAATACTGACATTTCATGACTTTTAACATGATTTTTGTAATTTTTGGACTATGGTTACTGCAGGACTCTGAGGACTACCATAATGAGAAAAATATTAGCATTCTACTATGCTATTTTATTATGTCATTGTCTAACAATAGTTATGCTGTATGCATTGATCTCATAGGCTTGAATTGCTCAATGAGAAACGATCTGGTGTTGTTCAAATGGTTAAGTTAGCAGAGAAAGAAAGAGATAGCTTGGAGGTTTGTATACATTGTTGTGCATTGGTACATAGTCTTTAGACTTGTTCAGTTATCTTATTAATATATTTCTATGTAATAGGAGGTGAAGAATGAAGCAGAAGCCTACATGCTGAAAGAGTTGTCCCTGTTAAAATGGCAAGAGAAAGCCACAAAATTGGCACATGAAGATACTAGTTTGAAAATGGTTGAGCTGCAGGAAAAAGTCTTCATACTAGAAGAAAATCTGAAGAATGAGAGGTAAGTTTGGTCATCAGAAGTATTTAGATTACATTATAAAGTATCACTCTGGAAAGTCCACGAAGATTTTGACATTACTTTCTAGGGAGAAGATCCAAGAAGATAATAAAACATTGAAGGAGCTGGAGTCAGTGCACAACAAATATATGAAGAGACAAGAGGTTTGCATTATATCAATCTAACTGTCTAAATAGTTTCTTGTACTTTATCTAAATAATGACTACTCAAAATTTGGCCATTTTTTTTTTTGTTTATCTGGATGATTAGGAACTTGATAATGATCTCAGAGTTTGTAAGGAAGAGTTTAAAGAGTTTGAGAGGCAGGATGTGAAATACAGGGAAGATTTGAAGCACATGAAGCAAAAAATAAAGAAACTTGAGGATAAAGTTGATAAGGTAGTGTAGAGACATGCTTAGACATGGTTATGGAAATTGTATACATATTGCATCTTAATTTTTGCTTGTACTTTCAGGATTCCTCAAAGATTGACAACGTAACAAAGGAGTGTGAGGATTCTACAGATCAGATCCCAAAACTTGAAGAAAGCATTCCAAAGCTGCAAAAACAATTGGTGGATGAAGAGAAACTCCTGGAGGAGTTGAAAGAGAATGCTAAAGGTGGTTTATCTCTACTTTTACCTGAAATTATATGTTACTGCATTGCTGATACTCTAAATATTAAATTTTGGTAGTTTTGAATATGATATTGGCTGTAAAAAGACATGACTTAGTGCTGTTTATAAATTCCAGTGTCTTTATATTTCATGAAAAAATTTGGTTAATTTATATGCTACTGGAGACAAAAATACTTTAAAATTGATTTGCAAATTTTTTGGTATTTACTAATATAAATTAAAGTTAGGGTACTGGGAATTGGAGTACCACTAAGTTCAAAACTTAATCCCTCTTTTACAGCATTACTGCTTTGCAGCTGTGCACCTTTGTATCTGATTTTCTAAACTTATTTCTGCCTGATTGGTTGATAAACAGTTGAAACTGAGAGGTATCGCTCTGAGCTTGGAACACTACGTGCTAAATTAGAACCTTGGGATAAGAAGCTGATTGTGCACAAGGGAAAACTAGAAGTTGCATGCACTGAGAGCAAGCTCTTAAGTGAAAAGGTGCGGTTGGTGTATTTTTTTTTAATGGGTAACTAACATCAATGAAACTATGACAGCTTTGCTATTTTTTGTGTGTGTTGCACTCAGTTATTATAGTTACTTTCCTCCTGTTTTTTTTTTGGAGCAAATGCTTTGTTTTTGAGTGCTCGAAGATTTAAAAAGCTTTTGTAAATGTGAATGTAGGACATTTTAACTATTCATATATCAAAGTGGAATTTGGCAACAGAGAAATTTGACATGCCTTGCTATTGGTATTCTTGAAAAGCACGAAACATATACTCATCAGACGTACACATTGCAGAAAGCATACTTGATCTTCAGAGTCTGGGAACTCGTGCCAGTACTCTGTAATTGTTTGAATTTCTTTACCTTCTATGTTTTAACAAAACAATGGAAGTTCATTATTGATATGCCTGGACGATCTCTGATATTGTTCATTAAAATTGTTAATACTCCTCCTAACTTGAAAGTGCTGCTCCTCGCTGTTGGATGCTGTGTCTACTCTTTTTCTTGGATAGAATACTGTTCCTGGTACAAATTATACTATCTTGTGTAGATAGTCTTCAACCACAAACTTAGACTGAACTTAATAGAAAAAAGGAATTCTACACATTATCATTTTGACCCCCTAAACATATAATGGAATTTAAAATTTTTTTTTTTTCAAGGAATTGTTGGAATCAGTTGTCTCACAATATGAAGTTAAGTTACTTGAACCATGAGGTAGAGGATGATGCCAAAAGTAGTTAGCTGAATGTGCCTGTTGACTATTTCAGCATGAAGCTGGTCATAAAGCTTTTGAAGATGCTCAAAAGCAAATGGATGATATTTTGAGAAGAATCGACACTAAGACTGCAGCCATTAGGAACATGAAGAGTGATTTAGAAAAGAACAAGCTTGAAGCATTGGAGGCTCGTAAATTGGAACAAGTTCGTATTTTTGTGATAATTATTTGAACATGACTTTCTTTCTTTTAGTTATTCTTTTCTGTGACGGAGTCTGATGAGAACACTAAAGTGATTTGCAGGAGTGCATTAGAGAACAAGAAGCACTGATTCCACATGAACAAGCTGCAAGACATAAAGTTGCTGAACTTAAGTCTGTAATGGATTCTGAGAAGAGTCAGGGGTCAGTTCTAAAAGCAATTCTGCAGGCTAAGGAGTCCAACCAAATTGAGGGAATATATGGCAGAATGGGTGATTTAGGTGCCATTGATGGTGAGTTGTGCTTTGTGATTGGTGCATTATCTTTCCTAGCCTTCGCTGTTTCTTAATTTTTTCATTGTATGGTTCTTGAACTGTCAAGTTCAAGGTGTCATAGTTATCATAGTTTAAGGTACACATAGTTATCATCAGTTCAATTTTTTGTCTATCTATACTTCCCATCATTTCTTATCCTGCTTGTATAGGATAATAAATGAACTTCAGGTAGTTGAAGTTGAGATTTTTCCATGTCCCTACATGCTAGTTGCGCTTTGTATCACTGATCCTAAATTACCTTTCTTTCATTTCAATGTGATGCTAATGAGATTACAGCTTTGTTCATGTCTTTCTTCAAAGATTGTGACTTCAGGCCCACTCTTTCTAAATGCTTCTTCTATAATGATGTTAAGTCATGTTATCTTTCTAAACCCCTTTTTCCTTTTTTTCATTGCAGCAAAATATGATATTGCTGTATCAACAGCATGTCCCGGACTTGACTATATTGTGGTAGAAACAACTAGTGCAGCACAAGCATGCGTTGAGCTACTAAGGAGGGAGAAACTTGGTGTTGCGACATTCATGATATTGGTATTAACAGTTATATTAATCTGTTACCATATAGATCAGCTCAATGAGCTGGGAGTTGGATTCCTTAAGACTTGGCAATTCAAATAATTTTGTAAACAAGGCATATGCTTGGCATCCGTTGATTTCTTATGATAGGGGATGTAGCATTTGCCTGGCACTGTAAGTGGAATAGTGACTGATGAAACTATGATTTTGCTTCTATTCTTTTTCATGCAGGAGAAACAAGTGGATCTTTTTCCAAAGTTGAAGGAGAATGTAAGCACCCCAGAGGGAGTTCCACGTCTCTTTGACTTAATAAAAGTTCGGGATGAAAGAATGAGACTTGCTTTTTATGCGGCAATGGGAAATACTCTTGTAGCTAAGGATCTTGATCAGGTACATTTCAGCCTTCAGACATACAGATAGATGTCTCCTGAATGGAGTGTCTATGATGCATGTCAAGCACGTTTCCATGCTGTTTCCAGATAGAACTTAATTGGAGTTGAACTTGAGAAGATGAGGTATAACGGAGTTTAGAAGAGAGGCAAAATATTTGTTAGCTAATGTAGAGAGGCGCAAGAATACAAAGAAGTTATTTCAATTTTCTGGTTTTCTATATAATGATGACAATTCAATATTTTTATATTTTTAATTTAATTTTATTTTTTTTGCATTGGATGCCTTATTTCTTTCTAGATTTATGTTCTCCTTTGTGTTCATGTGATATTGGTGTGAGCATAAACACACATGAACACAAGTTGCCAGTTTGTGTATATTTTTTAAGCATGCTTTTATCATGGCTGTCTTTAGGCACATCTGCTTGAAAAGAGAGATGTTTGTGCACAAAAGTACTTTTATGTGGAGGCTCTTCATGATTAGAATTTACAGTATAGAGCTGATTCTGTAGCTTGCTTGAGTATTGGTTCAACAGACTAGGTTTAAATATTTTTTTTCAAACATACAGAAAAATGTCTTGTGAATGAAGTGTCTGTGATGGTTGCCTATTGAAGTTTTATTTTGCTATTTAATTTAGGCAACACGTATTGCTTATGGTGGGAACAAAGAATTTCGAAGAGTGGTAACACTTGATGGTGCACTTTTTGAAAAATCTGGTACTATGAGTGGTGGTGGAAATAAGCCACGAGGTGGTAAGATGGGAACATCTATTCGACCTGCTACAGTCTCTGCTGAAGCTATTATCAATGCTGAGAAGGAGCTCTCAGCTATGGTTGATAAACTAAATAGCATTCGCCAAAGAATTGCTGATGCAGTGAAGTGTTATCAAGCCTCAGAAAAAGCAGTTACGCAATTGGAGATGGAATTAGCTAAAAGCCATAAAGAGGTATTACTCGTTTACTTCATGGTCTAATGTTTCTTTTGGTTGTTATCTTTCAAGCGGAATTTGATTTATTATCTTTCCACCAAACAGGTAGAGAGTTTAAATTCACAACACGGCTATCTTGAAAAACAACTTGATTCCTTGGAGGCTGCATCACGGCCAAGGAAGGATGAGATTGATAAGCTTGAGGAGCTCAAGAAAATTATTTCTGCTGAAGAAAAAGAGATTAATAAACTTGTGATGGGGTCGAAAGATCTGAAGGAGAAGGTGGGTAGGGGAGAATGAAGGATATGAAGGACAATATACCTTTACATTATTAATAAATAGCTTGACTTGATTTATTTATTTTTTCTCTATTTCAGGTTATGGAGCTTCAGAGTAAAATAGAAAATGCCGGTGGTGAAAAGTTGAAAGCACAGAAGTCGAAGGTCAATAAGATTCAGTCTGTAAGTTATGCTCTACTTTGGAAACTTCAAATTACCTTAAAATAGGGTCTCTATCAATTCTTGCTATTGACTCAGGATATCGACAAAACTAGCACAGAGATTAACCGCCACAAAGTCCAAATAGAGACAGGACAAAAGATGATAAAGAAGTTGACAAAGGGAATAGAGGAGTCAAAGAAGGAGAAAGAAAGACTTGTTGAAGAGAAGGAAAAGATGCGTGGCATTTTTAAAGAAATTGAACAGAGGGCATTTACTGTTCAAGAGAATTACAAAAATACACAGAAGGTTCAACTTTCTTGTCTTAGTGTTGCTTACAACTAACTAGAGATGGGAGTGTTTTTTTTTTATTGAAGATATATAATCTCCCCTAGTATCTGTTCTACAGTTGATTGATCAGCATAAAGATGTGTTGGACAAGGCAAAACACGATTATGAAAAAGTGAAGAAAAGTGTGGATGAGTTGCGGGCATCAGAGGTATAGTGCAAATAATGCATATCTGTTGCTTATGCTTCTTGATTTTACAAGATCATGTCAACAGCATTTTGGTTTTAGTGCAGGTTGATGCTGACTACAAGCTACAAGACATGAAAAGATTATACAAGGAGCTGGAAATGAAGGGGAAGGGCTATAAAAAACGGCTTGATGAGTTGCAAATTGCTCTTATGAAGCATTTGGAACAGTATGTTGCTTTAGTGGAAATTCTTTACAATTTGATTGTATTGATGGTCTATGTTAAATCTTGTCTTATTGGCTACAGAATTCAGAAAGATCTAGTAGATCCCGAAAAGCTTCAGGCAACAGTGGCTGATGGTACTCTAACTAATGCTTGTGACCTGAAAAGGGCCCTTGAGACAGTGGCATTGCTGGAAGCACAACTGAAAGAGATGAATCCAAATCTTGATTCAATTACAGAGTATGAATTCTTCTAGTTGATTGAAGTTTTTTCCATATTGCAATTCAAATTATGCTTTGTATTTTTACAGTTACATTTCATTGTAGGTATCGGAGAAAAGTGTCGTTGTATAATGAACGAGTTGAGGATCTTACCACAGTCACTCAACAACGTGATGATGTAAAGAAACAGTATGATGACTGGAGAAAGAAAAGGCATGGATTTCTTTTCATATTATATGGCGCATCTATCTGCTTGAACTTTATCCTTGTTCCTGACTAGTCATTTTTTCAATCAACTGAATCTGTTATGATTTTACTTCTAGGTTGGATGAGTTCATGGCTGGATTTAATACAATATCTTTAAAGTTGAAGGAAATGTATCAGGTTTGTGACTGGGTGCTCTTTTTCTATTTATATATGTATTAGTTTTCATGTGAAACTGACTTGAAAGTAAATTACTTAGTTCAATTAACTAAAAGTAAGGCTGGTGCAATTTCTTGCAGTTTAGAAACTCCACTTCTGATTTTGCCTTGATTCTCTCTTGCTCATTTATTTGGAATTAGTTGGCCTTACTATCAATGATGCAAGACTCACATTCATTTTTTGGTTTCTTTGTGTTGTTTGTTTACTTTGACTAATAATCAACATTGTTTACTCAATGAGCTTGCCACAGATGATCACGTTGGGAGGTGATGCAGAACTTGAGCTAGTGGACTCTTTGGATCCTTTCTCTGAGGGTGTTGTCTTCAGTGTCAGGCCACCTAAGAAAAGCTGGAAGAACATTGCAAACTTATCGGGTGGTGAAAAGGTTACTTTTGAAATTGTTTGTTTATTCATTGATTTGGCGATTTAACTTTCGTGAGTGCCAAGCATGCCTGTAGACAATCCCATAACTTTTTCTTGATACATTGGGTTATATATCTAACACTGTTTTTGTGACTGTTCTCAGACTCTCAGCTCACTAGCTCTTGTTTTTGCACTTCATCACTACAAGCCCACCCCACTTTATGTGATGGATGAGATTGACGCTGCTCTAGGTACTTTTGTAACATTTCTTTGAATTATCTCTATCTACTCTTTTTTCTTCGGCTTCTGTTAACTTGTATGGTTCATATGGCATCCCAGACTTCAAGAATGTTTCTATTGTGGGCCATTATGTGAAGGACCGGACAAAGGATGCCCAGTTTATTATTATAAGGTAGTTGGCTGCCCCTTGTTAATTACTAACTATTACACAACAAATGCCATATATATTCTCAAGCTGTTTTCTGTGTTATGTTTGATATACCTGCAGCCTCCGGAACAACATGTTTGAGTTGGCGGATCGACTTGTAGGGATCTACAAGACTGATAATTGCACTAAGAGCATTACCATCAATCCTGAGAGTTTTGTGGTATGTGAAAAGGCTGCTTGATGCATATGAATTTGTTTGTATAACTCACCATACTTTGATGTGAAGTTGAGAATGGTAACTCACCATGGCTCTCTGTTTGTATAAAACCTGATTCTACATTCAGTATTAGCAGATATGACTGGTTTGATATGCATATCTCTGGAAAACTTTACTTGATATGAATATCCAGGTAGGCTTGTAATAATACCCCTTGTACATCATAACCGATATTACATATACACTTATTAAACATGGAATTGACAGTGTACAGTAAGCTTTTGCTACCATCATAAACTTAAATGCCTTTGTATATAGATATCGTGGGTGATTCAAAGGTAGTAGGATGGCAAGAATGCGCCCTGATCTTTCCAGCTGATGCTTTCACAAAGATCCAAGAGGGTCTTTGTTGCAAAGCTGTTCATCATTGCTCTTCATCCGGCGAAGTTTGAATGAGAATGATGAGCTCAGAGAAATTGCATGGACTGGCTTATCAGTCTCCCGGATCATATTGTAAGACCATGCTCCCAAAAATGTTCCAGTCACCGGTCCGACCAAATAGATCCAGACCCCTTTATAGTAAGAACTAGCAATTGCTGGCCCTATTGTCCTTGCCGGGTTCATAGATCCACCTGATACTGGTCTGAGGATCACTACATAAATGTTAGTTGTGGTTCTTTTGTTTTGATTTCTCTTTTTCCTTGTGTGGTTCTATATTTAGTGTTTCAGGATCTAGCTTCCGTTTTTAGATTAGGATTCTGGCAATCTTTATTACTAGAAACTATTTGTAAGTATTGAGATGCTTACCCAGCCAGGATAGATGTTATGCAAACTGCAGAACCAACTGCAATACCAGCTAGCTCTCCTATCTGCATAATGGAAATAGTTAATCATAAGTCTTAAAAATTTCAGAATTGTTTTAATTTCTGCGACAAAGTCCATAGATGGTGCGGTTTTTTTTATTTACAGCTTTGGTATCGGTTGCCACAGCTGAAGTGATGAACATCATTGAGAATGTGACAACAATCTCCATGATCAGAGCTTGGAGATCTGTTCCTGAAGGTGATGTTGTGCCAACATGTTTGATTGGGTGCAACAGCACTCGCAGCGTTAGCGCAGATGAAATTGCTCCCGTTAGTTGGGCTGCCGCGTAAATTGGGACCTGCAAGAAGAAAATACAGTAACCCATGTGTACCACATCATCACTTTTACAAAGGCATTCAAGCTTATAATGGTCAGGGCACATTTTGGTTACTTGAACTGTGTCCGTCAGGCTTAAATGCTAATCAAAACTGAACTGGGTGTTTGGGGCACAAACCTGAACAAAGAGACCTACATATTAACCCATGTGTATCATTACAGCATCACTTGTCAATTTCTTATGTTACTAAATGCAATATGTTAACACTAAAACTGTGTTTTGAGAGTTCAAATTAAAGGGAAGGCACGGTATCATAATTTTTCTGAAAGAGGGAAAGATGGTTAGTTTTCGGAAAAACCGTATCGACGTGCCATTTGGCAACATGTCCATCACAAATTCTGAACGTGTGTCTCTAGACATGCGTTAAGAGATATTGTATTTTTAAATTCAATCCATAGGCCATAACGTGGTCTTGTGTTTAACAACCACCGAGCTACCACAAGAATCCTGATTCCTGAAGGACCTAAATGGTAAATTAGCTCTCTTTCTGAACTATTTGTAAAAAAATACAACAATGAACTATTTGTAAGAAGTATTTTAGAACAAGCAAAGAACACATAGTTCTTTGGTTATGTAATTTTTTTTTTGTATTTTGTTAAAAAGGAAATTCTCCTACCAATCATTAGGCTCATCCGGAGAATACATCAGCATTGATGCTCATTACGTGGTTAGATAACAGATATGTATTTAGTTTGTAGACATGTATCCTCCACAAAGATTGCATGCTATAGTAGCTTTCATCTCTTTCGGTTTCTCCATTTGTTTCTAGTAAAAAGCTCAGTTTCAATTAATTTGAACCATATCTTTTAGTTTCATGTTGTGGCTAAATGAACCCTCGCGGCTGAGACCATGACCCTTCACGGTCTGTGGTCCAAATAACCCCAACTGACCCATATTTTCTTTCATCTGATCAATGCCATGTGCCTATCACCAGATGTGTATGTCACATTAGCATTTTTATGGCCATCGATGAAGCCTAACCATATGCCAAAACAAGCTAGATTTTGTTTATTAATTTTTTTGCCAAGCAAAGCTTTGGAGATTCAGAAGGTGATGAATATACCTGTTTCCAGGGAAAATGTCTAACAGCTGCAAATGCTAGAGTCACTGCAGGGTTCATATGGGCACCAGAGATATGACCAACTGCATAAATCATTACAGTCACTATGAGCCCACCAGAAACTGAGGCTCCAAGCTTTGATACTCTCCCTTCATCATATGCACTGAGAGCAGCTGAGCCACAAGTCACAAACACCAGCATATAGGTCGCTATAACCTCTGCAATAACCTGTGCATGCATATCAAAGAAAGAGAGACGATAATTTACTTAGCTTTAGGCTAAAAAAAATGAACCCATTTGCATGGAAAGAGAAACAAAGCCTGAAGAAGATGTAAGGAAGCGAAGGAAATTAGAACCAGAGCTAACGTTTATATATATAGCTATATAAAGTTACCTTTTTGAGAAAGCCAGGAGGATAATGTTCATCCCAAACAAGGCATAGTTTTGGATTCTGGGGTACTGGGTTTTGTACTGAGACCAGTTCGTTATCTGAGCCACTTTGGATATTGAGATTCGGATCCATTGTTGCCATTTTTGAACTAACAAGAAAACTTAATATATGAGATATGGATCAGAGTGTCAAAGGAAACAAGAAAAATATATTGTGATTGCCTTAGTAAAATATTGCATGAACTGATAATCTCTGGCCAGCTATTTATAATACAAAACCTTACTATCCCATGCATTATTTGTCTCACTCACCGCATGTGTGCTTGTTGGGGGAAAAGAGCATCAAATTTTTAAAGAAAAAGCATTAGATTCCTACGGTCCATAGTTCATCTTTTTATTGTGTTAACTGTTAAGGGTCCATATATCCTTTGGATAAAAGGATTTAAAAAAAAAATATAAATCTATGTAATTAGAGAAAGTTTTAGGTTATACCGATTTTATCATGTATTTATTTCATCATTTAATCGATTATATTAACACGTGTTTAAGTGTTAACATGTTTCAAGATATTCTTAAATTCATTATTATTTAATCGATCATATTTTATTATTATTTAATTTATGTTTAAGTGTTAATACGTGTCAAATTTTTTTTATTTTAAATTTAAGTAAATTTAATTTAGAAAAAAATCCTAATTCTATTTTTAAACCTCAAAATCAATCTATATAATCAGAGAAAGTTTTAAGTAATATCGATTTTACCCCTTATTTATATCACCGTTCAATCAATCATTAACTAATACATGTATACTTATTATTAAATCCAAAACCATCACTTTTGATTTATATAAAAACGATTAACACGTGATAATTAATAATTGAATGTTGATATTGTTAGGGTCGATATTTACGTGTCATTTTTAAATGTATATATATTTGTGTATTTATATAAGTGTATATTTTTATTAAATCGCTAATATTAATTTATATGATATTATGCATGTAACGTTGTAGACATTATAGATTTGAAAGAGTTAGAATTAAATTTGAAAGTATTTAAATAAGAGCTCATAATTAGCCAAATTGAAGTATATAATTGCTAAATGTTAGCACAGTTAAGTGTTAACTGGTTATAATACTCAGCAGATCCAAGAGTTGGAGCATTGTCTATAATGGGACATGGACCTGAGAATATACTAATAATTGCATAGTTCCAAGAGTTGCAATTAGGAGTTAGAAAATGTAAGTTGCGAAAGTATGTTCTCGAATAATTGTCCCTGATCTATTTCTGCTGATGCAGGTCTATAAGTGAATACCTTTATATATCGATTAGCATATGCCGTACCTATAGGGTATAGATGGTTGTTCCTAACCGATCGTGAGCTTGGAGCTCGTATTGACATATGGGTATCAAGTTAGAACTAAATATGGGACAGACTCATGAGGGCCTCCGATAGACACCCTATGTAAGTCGTCAACGAAGGGTCCTCTCGAGTTGAGTAGTATACGTGGTCCTTTGACCTGAGTGCTACGGTGTACTTGTAAGTGATCCACCATACTTTGGTTCTACGCATGTCACAGACAATCTTGTGACCATAAGCAATTATATGAAAGGTTTGTGACATGCATGGAATCAAAGTATGGTTGATCACTTACAAGCATACCCTGGCACTCAGGTCAAAGGACTACGTATACTACTCAATCGAGAGAACCTTCCGTTGATGGCTTACATAGGGTGTCTATCGGAGGCTCTCGTGAGTGTGTCCCATATCCAGTCTTAAATGGATACCCATATGTCAATACGAGCTGCAAGCTCACAGTAGATCAGGAACGACCATCTATACCTTATAGATACGACATATGTTGATCTATATAAAGATATCCATCGACAGACCTGTATCGGCAGAAATAGATTATGACAATATTTGAGAACATACTTGCGTAACTGACATTTTTTGGCACCTGCCTGCAACTCTTGCAACTATGCAGTTACTAGTATATTCCCAGGTCTATGTCCCATTACGGACAATGCTCTAACTCTTCGATCTACTGAGTATTATAACTAACTAACACTTAACTGTGCTAACATTTAACAATTATATGTCTCAGTTTGGCTAACTATGAGCCCTTATCTAAACACCTTTAGATCTGATCCGAACTCCTTTAGATCTACAATGTCTATAACGTTACATGCATAATATCATATAAATTGATATTAGCGATTTAATGAAAATGTACACTTGTATAAATATACAAGTATATGTACATTCAAGGATGGCACGTAAGCACCGACCCTAACAATCTCTCACTTGCATTAGTGTCATTCCTGATGGCATTTCATGCACATTAACTCTACGTGTTTCATAAATACTTTTAGAGTCATGGCCTTAGAAAGTGGGTCCACTAAATTACTTATAGAACACTTTTACAAATAATCACATCTTTCTACAGTTAAGATCCCTCTAGTCATATGAGACACCTTTCAACATAATTAGAGTACTGGTGTCCTTTTTGCACGTTGGCTTGTTCAATGGCTTTATTTTATCGCAAACTTATGGGGTAGAATCCATCTGTCTTAGAATTCTTCCAAGTCCAGCGACAAACTTACGAATTCTCCTTGTCGCTTCTGCTCTGCTAATCTGAATTAGCGATGAATCCCAGTTTGGTGTAATTCCAACTCTCTTAGTACTAATGAGAATGAGCACATTTCTAGATGTAGACTCTCTATCATCTAGGTCAAATTAAAAGTCTAACTTCGTGCGTTTTCTCAATTGTAAGTTATTTTCTCCATATTTGAGAAACTCATCATTTGTACCCTCAAGATACCTCAGGATATGTTTGACTACTATCAAATGGTGGTCACCTGAATCAGACTAAAATTAGCTCGTAACTCTTACAGTCAAACTGATCTTAGGTCTCAAATACATCATAACATGCATCTATCTTTAATGTGTATACTAATTATATAATGACACGTGGCGCATTGTAGACTATAAAGTTTCCATAAAGTTGGGGGCAAGAGTTCGAATCCTTAGAGATGTAGGTAACTTGAAAATTATGTGTTGGAATGCCAATGACTCTAAAATGTCATCAAATTAATAAATTAAAATGTTGATGAGTCCACACACTCTTGCAGATACGATAACGTAATGGACTCACTCGACACCATTCTCAGTGAATTTGATAATGGCCACTTGAAATCGCTGTCTCACACTAGTGATAGTAATGTGGGAACATGAAACATCTTTGCTGCATTAAAAAAAAAAAAAGAGGATATGTTGAAGCGGCGTTGAAGATGATGCCAATAATACCTTGCCATTCAGAGACAACGACTATTATTTTGCGAGATTACAAGAGGTCATGAGAATTGTGGCATCATCATCAAATAATTATGGGAGATAACAATTGAGATCGATTTTTAAAAAGGAAAATTAATGGTCTGGTCTCTGTATTTTTGTTAAATTATTAACTTGGTATCTAATATTTCAATGATTACTAATTATATTTTTTTAGAATGTTTTTGTTATTATTTTTATTTATAAAATATATTTTTTACTATCATTTTTATGTTTAAAGTATGATTATTTTATCTTAAAGAGACATAATTAGTAATTTTTAAAATATTAAGAATTTAATGAGTGATTAAAAAAAAAAGTGAAAACTAAAGTGACAATTTTCCATTTAAAAATTACTTGTCTTCTATGTGAGTTTTGCTTGCGTTGGTAGGATTTCACTTTTCAATCTAATTATTAAACGATTACACGAGGTCATTAAAATTGTAGTATCATCAATATTTGTGAAGACAGCCCATGAATAATTGAGAAAAAAAAAAAAGGTCGAGGTTAGTTTTTACAAATTACTTATCTTCTTTTTTGGGTTGCTTGAGTTGAGCCGGTAGGTTTTCACTTTTCAATCTTATTAAAAGATTAGAAGAGGTCACAAAGATTGTAGTATTCATCAATTAAGATATATATATATATATATATTTTCTTTATTTGTTTTGCTTGAGCGGATAGATCTACAATGTCACCACTTCATGCAACAAAATGACCTATCTTTTCAATTTCTTTATTTTAAAGACACTTAAGAGCTTTAGCCTTTAGTGTAAGGATCATTTACTATTGTAATTCCATCACTTAAAACTTTAAAGATATAACTATTAAATGTTTAAACTGATTTTACCTCACAAACAATAATCCCTAATATTTTTAAAATGAATAATGCATACACTTTTTAAATAGTATTTTAATTTTTTTTTTATCTTAAATGATGTATTAATTAATTAATAAATAATAAAATAATATAATTTTCAAAATTATTATTATATTATTATATTATTTAATAATTATTTAACACATTATATAAAATAAAAAATTTGAGATATCGTTAAAAAAGTATAGCAATTAGCATTAGTCTTTTAAAAATCATGATATAGTGAATACATATTAAATACCTAGCCACTTTTACTTAGTTATTAGTGCTTTTATTTCAAGATGATTACGGCTTCAAAGTCAAAACACCCAAATACCAAACGAACATTACCATAACTTTTAAGTACCACACCTTTTATCTCTTTAAAAAGTGGTGAAAGAAGTGTTTATTATACAAGAAAATTTCTCATACATTGACCATATATATATATATATATGTGGCTTAAGTTGATTAAATCTTGGGAGTAATTAGGAGATATACTTGAATAAAATTCTTGCCGTATTTACTTTAAATCTTAACAATTAATTGATGGGTGGTGGTGATTGAAAGATTATACAACAACGAAATATCAATTTGTTGCCGATGCTAGCTTTTCCTAGGGGAAGGGGAGTTTTTGTAGATATAAAGCTTTGCACCAAATCGAATAATAAGTGGTCAAGCCCCATCAAAAGAGCATTTTTTTTGGCCAAGAAGGCCTAATTCCAACTAACTTGACACCGGCCATGTTAGCTTTGATCTGCAGGCAATAATCACTATCCAGTTAGGTATAATCTTCCTTCTTTTTTTTAATCAAACATCTTTTTTCTTCTTTAAAATATTCAAATTTGTTCTTCAACCTTATGCTTGTCCTTGATGATTTTTAAATCGATCAATGAAAAAGATGGTCCTTTCCCTATATTTTTAGGACCTTTTAAAGATTAGCCCCCATTGATGTACATACCAAATAAATAGACAGTTTCTTCCTAAACATTGCTTCATAGATGAAAATTTGTTAAATCTATAAGTATTTCTTTTTGCGATGGGTTATATTAGATGTTAAGCAAAAGAAGGTATTAGAGTTTAAAATAAACTAAATTTACTTTGAATGGGTGGTGTTTTATATGAATTTAGTAATAATATTTAATTTAGTTTTATTAAAATATTCTTCTTGGTAATCTACGTTATGGTTATTTTAATAATATTAATTTTATTAAAATATAAGTATTCGTATTATATTTTAGGGTGAAAATAATCTCAACCTTAATTATATTCTAAATGTATTAGTGATGAGATTTTGTGAATAATATGGTGGGGATAACCCTATATAAGACTTTATATTTAGAAAATGAGAAATTGCTAATTATCCCTTTATTGTTTAGAGTTTTATTAATTTTTTTCTCTGATTTTTCAATAAGTATTATCATCTTTTTTTTAAGGGGCAAAAGGTCACTTTAAAGCATAATAGTACTTAAAAAGGGATATTAGTACTTAATCAAAAATAGAAATTTTTTGATAAAAATATCAAACAATAAGGAGAGTAACTAACAACTTCCCTAAGAAAATTGAAAATAAAGAATATGTATCATCACTTGAAGAAATAGGCTCGAGGGATGAGATGATACTTAAGAAGAAGGAGATGACCTTTTTACTCATAACATATTAAAATTCAGGCAAAGCTTAATATATAGGGATTTTTTTTTTGTAAATAGTCAATTTTTTTAGTCACTTAATTTATTTAGCCAACTATTAGATTTTTTTAAAATTTTGTAGTCCAATAATTTAAAAATAGACAATGAACATTGCCTGCAACAGTAACTTATTTTTTATTTTCTAATTTATTTTATAACTAATTAGTTTATAATTTTATTTTATTGCGTATAACATGATTAATTTATATCATTTATTTAAAATTATATTTACATTCATTCCAATTCCAATTTGTATTTTATTAAAATTATATTTCTATTTAATTATATTATTTGTTAGTTATTTAAGTTATTCCATATTATTTATTTAAATTTTATAATAATATGATTAACTTAAATAATTAATAAATAAAATAAATATAATTTTAATAAAAAATAAAAACTTAAATTTAGACAAATAAAAATATAATTTTCAATAAATAATATAAACTAGTTATACTATACATAATAAAATAAATATTAACAAAAAAATAAAATATTCATTTAATTATAAAAATAAAATATTTATTATAAATAATAATAAAATAAATAAAAAATGAAAAGAATTAGATGCCCACTTTAATCGTGCCCTATATTAGAGATATATTTTTTTGGTCATACTGTGAGTGTGATAAGTTTTTACCACCCTAACGTGTGATATTTTTTTTTTCACTCCTCCAATATGGGTACGATACATTTTTTTTATGCCCTAAATGTGGGCACAATATTTTTTATTGTGCCATCAATTTGGGTGTAATATTTTTTTTATTAAGCTCCAAATATAGGCACAATATTTTTTATTACACCGCCTATTTTTTTTGTCACACCCCTAATGTCGAAGTTATATTTTTTATTACGCCCTTAATGTGGGATAATATTTTTTTTGCCACGCCCCCAATGTGGGTCCTATATTTTTTAATGTGGCTGCGATATTTTTTCGTTGCACCGCCAATGTGGGCACAAGATTTTTTCATCACGCCCTCAATATGGGCGCAATATTTTTAATGTCACGCCCTTAATGTAGGCGTCATTTTTTTTTTATTCCGCTGTTAATATGGGCGCATTATTTTTTTATCATGTCTTAAATGTAGGGATAAAATTCTTTTTATCACGCCTCTAATATGGCTGCAATATTTTTTTTGTTGCGCCCTTAATGTGAGAGCAATATTTTTTTTTGTCGCGGCCCCAATGTAGGTACAATATTTTTTCTTGTGCTCCAAATGTGGGGCTCAATATTTTTTACTGCACCGTCAATGTGGGTATAATTTGTTTTTTTGCGCCTAAATGTGGGCACAATATCTTTTATTGTGCTGTCAATGAGGACGTGTGTGAGTGAGATATTTTTTTTTTGCACTCTCAATGTGGGCGTGATATTTTTTCTTGCACCTCAAATATGGGTGCGATATTTTTTTATTCCGCTATCAATGTAGGCACATTATTTTGTTTATCGCATCCCAAATGTGGGTGTGATATTATTTTTATCAAGTTCCTAATATGGGCACGATATCTTTTTGTCACACTTTCAATGTGGGTGCAATATTTTTTTGTCACAGCCCTAGTGTGGATGTAATATTTTTTTCTTGCGCCCGTAATATAGGGGCGATATTTTTTTATTGTGCCCATAATGTGGCTGCAATATTTATTTATTATGCCCCCAATGTAAAATATCACGCTCCAATGTGCGTGCGTATTTTTTTTGTCGAGCCCTCAATGTGGGCACTATATTTTTTATTATGCCGTCAATGTAGACGCAATATTTATTATTATGCCGTCAATGTGGGCGCGATGTCTTTTATCATGCTCCTAATGTGGCACAATATTTTTTTTATCACTCCTTTAATTTGGGAGCAATATTTTTTTGTCACGCCTCTAATGTGGGTGCAATATTTTTTTGTCGCACCCCTAATGTAGGCATGATTTTTTTATTACTCCCTTAATGAGGGTGCTATATTTTTTTGTCTGTCACAAATATGGGCACGATATTTTTTTATCGTGCTGCTAATGTGGTAGCAATATAATTTTTTTGTGTTGCTCTCAATATAGGCGCAATAATTTTTTGTTATGCCCTTAATATAGGAGTGATATATTTTTTTTGCACCCCAAATGTGGGTACATTATTTTTTTATTACACCTTCGATGTGGGTGATTGTCATTCCCCTAATATAGGGGCAATTTTTTTTTGTCGCGCCTCCAATTTGGATATGATAATTTTTTTGTATTGGTACAATATTTCTATCATGCTCTTATAATAGTATATAGTACCAAAAAATTTGGTATGCTGGTATTTTGGCCATATCACAATTCAATATTTTAATTTATTTAATTTTAATAAATAAATAAAAATAAAAATTTAAATAAATATAAATATAGTTAAGCAATATAACCAATTCATGTCATACATAATAAAATAAAATTATAAAATTAAAAATAAATAAAACAATTATGAAATAAAATAAAATAAAATAACAAATAGTATTTATTATAATAGGTACTGTTAAAATAGTAAATGAGTATTTTTTTTAATCTATTTTTGAATTATTAGATTACAAAAATTAAAAAGTTTAATAGTTGACTAAATAAGATAACTATGGCAAAATAAATATAGCTATTTACAAAAATTTCTCTAATATATATAACAGGTGGAAATTGCTCGTTCCTTTTTTTTTTAATAGATTATTTTAATAGTCAGTTCTATCTTTTTTTTTTTTGATACTCTATTACCTTTCTATTACGAATAATGGGTTTTTTTTAATAAAAAAATTAGAAACTAATAAGAGAGCAATAGGGTATTAAATAAAAATATAAGGTGATAACTAGCTATTATTAAAATCAGAAGGTAAATAGAAGACCATAATATTTAGAGTGTCTGTTGAAAAAAGTAAATTGTCAGTTTCGTTTTTGAAGATTAATTGAATTCAATTAGTTTCTATGTTTTTTTTTATAAAATAATTCTGTAATTATTTTTCGTCTTTGTAAAAATAATATTTGAAATGCACTTTTTAAAAACAATAAAATAAATTTGATCAAATATGAGACTATTTATCTATTAATTAAATAATTTAATTAAACTGATAATTCCCCTCTATAAAATGGGCAAGCACAACTCTAATCATACAAATATTATTTTTTAATAATTAGAGAAAATATTTAACTTTTTAACTTTTTTAGTGTATATATATATTTATATGCATGGATCCACCATGTGAACTCAATAGTAAATGCATTATGGTAGTCCCCAACAATGGATTCACTGGAAAACGAAAAGGTGGGGGTCTAATTTACGCAATAAATTTAGAAGTATTATGTAATCACAGGCTTGGCGTTGACTTCAAAACATGAAAATGACACTACTCCCGACAAACTACATGTGCAGAATCATGCAACATCAAAAAAAGAAAAAAAACACAGACTATTCTTGTTGCATTGTGAGGAGGGTTTAATTTTCGATGAAAGTCACCGTTAAAAAGGGAAGATGAAAGCCGTCTTCTAGTCCCAAAAGAGCTTGCTAGGCCTTTTTGGCCGAAGGGTTTAAACTTTGAAATTTATGAAACTCCACAGGCTTCCCAATTTGCACTGCACTGCACTCACTCTCTCTCTCTCTCTCTCTCTCTCTCTCTCTCTCTCTCTCTATATATATATATATATATATATATAAAATTTGATTCTAAAAAAAATATAAAAAAAATGTTAAAATTTAATGATTTAAAATTATATTTAAGTTTGATTTTAAGTCGGAGACTAATGAGAATACGACACGAGATTCAGAATGCAATGAATGGATGATATTTAAAGCAAAATTGAGAACAAAAAACAAGGGGCTTGGAACACACGACAAGTGTATTTTCAAGTCTTGGCGTTGGGATCTCAAGGGAGGCCGCGACCCCACAGGAGCCAGGCCACGACACTAACCTGGCAGTAGTTGGGTATTGAGATGGTGTTGGCCTGGAGCCACGACACTAAGTTTACTATTTTGAGCCTTTTTTTTGATGTCTTTAAGTTGATTTTGGATTCTTTCACACTTAGACTCATATTCTAAGTTGATATAGAGTTTCTATGGATATTTTAGAGCCTATATAAACCATTGTAAAGTCATTAGAGTGGCCATCATCAAGGCGGTTTGAGTATTGAGTATGCAAGAAAGTGCTCGTAAAGACCCTTAGAGAGCTTGTTCGATTGCACATTCCTAATAATCTCTTGAATTATCTTTATGATCATTGAGTGGTTAGTTGATAATCACTGAGTAATTAAAAAAGTTATGACTTTATGATCCATAGTAGATATAGAAAAATTATCGAACCACACAAATTCTTATGTGCCTTGTGTGTTTATTGTTATTTGTATTTACTTTGCATGATCTTTTGTAATTTTTGAATACTTGTGGGTGAAGATTTTCGAGCAAAAAATTTCAACAAGTAGTATCAGAGCTACGACTATTTGATCATAACATCTTATAAGTATGAGGTTAAGAAGTTTAATGGACATAATGAATTTAATTTGCGGAAGGTAAATGTGATGGCTTTACTAGTGAGTCAAGGGCTTGACTTGGCTCTTGAGAAAATTTTTGCCACAATTAGTGATGAGAAGAATCCTAGGATATCTAAATCTAACCTTGATAGTGAAACCATTCAGAAGAGAGCCTATAGTACCATTGTTTTGTTATAGAGTGATGAAGTTATGAGAGAGGTTGCTAGAATGAAGACGATAATTGGTCTTTAAAAAAAACTTGATGATACATGATGAAGTCCTTAGCGAATCTTTTGCACATCTAGAAGAAGTTGTATCAATTGTCCACAGCTAAAGAAACTTCGATTAAAGACCACATTGACATCTTCAATAAGATTATCATCGATATTGAGACGGTGATAAACATATAAAAATGCATTTTTGTTAAGAGATTCAGTCACCATTTAATGTCACTAATGTTAGCATTTTCTGTATTTTTAGCTTGAAATAAAGTGTTCTCATTAAATTGTGATTAATGAATGTTATTTGGACAGGTTTAAGTAAAATGGACATAACTCTCAATGTAGAAATCGAAATGAAGAAATTCTTAAACCTGGTACAACATGACTCAAGCTTACACAAATTTGAAGAATAGTGGAAAAGTCAAATCCAACATGCTATGGGCCAAAAATTGAGATACAATAGAATCGGGCTACAACTTCTGCCCAGCTTGATCCAACTCACATATTTGGACCGTATCTCACAAAATAAGTACTCAATTGGTATAATTCTTGAAGCTGTGAAATTTTGACTTAATTATTAACAACTCGTATGTTGATGATAAAGTCCAAATTAGCCGTTATCATGGACCAAATCGCATTGCAAGTGGGTAAAATAGTTGTTGGCCGAAATATGATGTATCTTTGGAATTTTGCTCATATCTCATTGGATACTCATCCAATTCCATGAACTTGGTGCCTATGGAAAGAAGAGACAAAATTCTACAACTTTCATGTCGGCTGCAGAAGCTAAATCAGTCATTTACATTATCAAAAATATGCTGCAAGTGGATAAATGGGTTATTAGCCTAAAATTATTGAAGATTGATGTCATCCATGACATATTTCCATTCATTGCTTATATAAGGAGACTCTTAGGACGTTTTCAATATTAGATAATTCTCTCTTCTTTTCTTCTCATTAATATATATTGTAATTTAGGCTAGAGTTTTGGGCAAGGCTAAGAGATGAACTTTTATGTGTAATAAATCAACTTCTATGCTTTGATTCGTTGTTAAGAGCTACAAATATTGTAAGTTTGATTTTGATTAAACTCGTATCTAGTTTATTTTCTATAATCCAAAGGTTATAATTCTCATGTCTCATATATGTTCAGTTATGCTTTTCTTATGTGATTCTTGTTGAATTATAATTGTTATTAATTACATTATTTTATATGTTAATCTTTTACTGCAATATTGTCAAATTGATATATTGTTGATCTTGGATAACATGTAAGGGCAATAAGTGTTTGATATTCAAGTTGATCTTTTACTGCAATATTGTCAAAATGATATATTGTCGATCTTAGATAACTTGTATAAATAAACATGATTTGTGTCAATATTTGCAAAAGAGTTTAGTCATATCCAATGTATATGTTATCAAATGTGCTATATTTTACATATCTTTCGATTGATTGTTTAGATGTAAAACTGTCAATTGAGTTATAAACATTGAATCAAAGTGGAGAGTAGATTTATAAAGCATAGTTATGATTCTCGAAGCCTTGTTTGAATTATCATAAGACATTTCCTTCAAATCATAGACAATTCTATCTCATCCACTTAAATCAATTAATTTTATCCTTTGCTACTGCTTTAATATTTTACTTTACCAATCTATTTTGCCAAAAGCTTCCTCGTGGGATCGACACTTCAATCTATACTGTGATAGCCACATTATATTTTGAGCGTAAACAGACGGTTGATGTCAAGATAGAAGATGAAGACAAGACAATTATATGGTAGAGAGACTTTAATGATAACTAATGTTACAGTTTCACTAAATTCAAAAGAATTAGAAAAAAAGCTTAGAGCCTATAAATATTGCAATTGTCTATATTGTAAAGGGAAGATATGATAATAGAGATGGGAAGAACAATCATTCAAAAGAGTCAAAGAGCAAAGTCAAAAAGTGTTATGGTTGCAATAAAGTAGGGCACTTCATAAGGAATTATCCAAAGAGAAAGGCCATTTAGAATGAAAAGGAAAAGTAAGGTAATCCTACAATAGTTTATAAAGAAGACTATGATGTTGCAGAAATCTTGTAGCTTTAGAAAGAATGTATCTTTATGAGTGGATACTTAATTTTGGTTATATTTTCTATATGTGTCCAGATATATCCTTATTTATCAATTATAAATTCGTTAATGATGGTAAATTATTAATGGGTAGTGATATGACTTATAAAATTATGAGAATTGGTAGTATAAGTTTGAAATTACATGATAAAAAAGTAAAAGAGTTACTTGATGTAAGACATGTTTTGGTGTTAATAAAAACTTGGTATGCTAGATTAAGCGGCATATTTATTCTGTGAGTGATTTTAAACTTAGAGTGCATGCATATGGGTTTGTGCCTATCATTCAAATATGCATATGTATCACATACATATATGCGCAGCGGATGAGCGAAATACTAACTTCCTAATGATAAACACAAATAAGTTTTACATATTATCTCATAAATGTAAACTACGTAAAGATTGAGAATTTATTATCTTGATAAGCCTTTAGTTTTTGATCAAACCGAAGTACCCACCTTGAAACAACTCGTTCACAATTCTAGTTCCTTAACATGATGAGCTTGAAAAAGCTAGAATAGCAGCTTTTCCAACAAAGAATTCAGTCATTGAATCTTTGTTTTTACTTTGTAGTATAGATGGTCAAAAATGGAAGGAAAATGGAAGAAGTGTATTTTGTGCTCTCAACACTTAGTCAAAATCTCATACTTCTCTCTCCAAATGCCTTAACCGTATATCTTTAAAAAATGGACAATATATTGCTCATTTATTTGTTTTTCACTTAATGGACAACACTTGTCCATTTTAATTGCAAAATAGCCTCTATTATAATGGTCAATGTTTGTCATTAGTATTTTGTAAATTATTTACAATAAACCAAATGAAAACAAAATAAAATAGAAAATTATTTAGATGAACTTGACCTAAATTTAGGCCAAATAAGAAACACTTTTTTATTAACAAGAAATATGTTAAGGCCTACCATTTACAAGTGTCTACCATTTATTCTTATTATATTATTTAATTAATATTAAACAAATAATTTAATCATATTAAATTATGATAGAAACACATGCCAATTTAAATAAAAAATGAATTATTTGATTTCAATTTAAATAATAATATAATATATTATTATTATTATTATTTATTCAATAAATATTTTAATGAATAAAATAATGATATTATTTGTCCAATAAATAAGGTCATTTTGGTAATTTTTAAGTCAAATAATATGCCATGTGTCAATATTTCATTGGTCAACAATTAATTGTTAACTAATTGATGTACTTAACTCTTAAGTCTTGAAACGTGCACGACCGGAGGGAGATCGAAGTAAATGTTCAGTCTACTGAAATTTTCTGAATCGAACTATTTAATCCGGTACGCTGCCCCAGTGCACAACGAGTACACTTCATATTGCAGGATTCTCTAAGTTCATTCTCGATTTATCAAACAGAACTATTTTGTAAGTCCAAGATCAATGCCCCACACGCACACGTCATAGGCATTACAAATTAATGCGGTAGACCATACAAGTTGAGATCATAGTGTATACGTATAATCCTTCTACCAATCATATCCTAGAAGAGCGGGGATATAGATTATTACCATCAAATCCCTATGTTTTCCATGAATTTATCTCCAGACACCTATCTTGACAAACAATACATGCATACACTTTTGTAATATTATTTAATCCTGTAGGAAACTCTTTTCTTGGGTTTGTTGCTTATGAACATAAGACTTTTCGGGATACAGTATCTGAGCATCCGAATATATATAACTCATTCATGTGAGTTGATGAATTCTATATCTGTACACACTAGACTCTATAAGCATCAGACTATACCCAGCGACACCCAGCGGTTATACCATGAGAGGTCTGTGACATGTGTGGAACCAAAGTATGATGGATCACTTATAAGCCCATTATGATACTCAGGTCAAAAGATCACGTATACTACTCAACTCGAGAAGACTTTTCATTGACGGCTTCATGGGATGTCTATTGGGGTCCTCGTTAAGTTTGTTCAGTATTCAGTCTTTACTGAATACTTGTAAACTATATGAACTTCCTGTAAGCCCATAGTTAACCAAGAGTAACAATTTAGGTATAGTATACACTGGTCTATATAAAAATATTCCACCGACAGACCTGTATCGTTGCATTTAGACCAGAAACACATAATTTAAGAATAGACTTGTATAATAATATTTCTTAGCACTTATTGCAACTCTTGTAATTATGTTATTATTAGTGTACTCTCAGGTCTTTATACCGTTACAAACAAGGTTCTAACTTTTAGACTTCACTGATTATTATAACATGCTAACTCTTTAGCATTTATAGTTTTTCAGTGATGCTAACTTTTAGCATTAATCTAAACTTCTTTAGACCAAATCTAAACTCCTTCAAATCATATAATATCTGTAACATCACAAGTATTGAACCATTTAATAATTATTTTAGCGATTTAACAAGCAATGTACTGTATAAATATTATAAAATAAAATATTAATACAATAATGGGATGACACGTGAGCACAAATCTTAACACATTCAATGTAGAAAAAGGAATACTGAAGGTTATTAAAGGGTTTATTAAAGGGTGAAAAGCATAATGGGTTGTATGTGCTGAATGAAAATGTTGTGTGTGGTTCAACATGTGTTATGAAAGGGATGCAGACTAAGAGGCAACATTGAAGAGTAGCTCACTAGAGTGAAAGATATTGGAAGAGAATATATGATAACGGTGTTGCTGGTAGGAATAAGTTTCAATTATTGAAGTATTATGGTTATGAAGTTAAGAGTAACACAGGAGATCATAGCAAAGCTACCTAAGATGATATGCATTTAGATCATTGGAGAACTAAGTTACTGTCCTTAGTGCAGTTAAGTCTGTATAGAAGCTTAATTAGAATTACTACTGTGTAAGTGAGTGAGTAATGAGGAGTGGATAGATCCTGAAAAGGTTTTTTTAGTGATTTTGAATCAAAGAGTGGTTTGTTAGAATTTAGGGATTCAAAATCATGTTTGAGTATGATTTTGAGTCAAAGACCAATGAGAAAATGACACGAGGTCAAGAATATGATAGGCGGACAAGATTTAAAGTAAGATAGAGAGTCGAAAGTTAGGAGGGGTTTGAAACGCACGATAGATGAATTTCCAGGCCTTGGGGCTATAGTGTCAGCCTTGCAATAGCTGGGTGTCGTGGCCCAACCTTAGTGGCATTGCAGCGCTAGGGCGTTGTCCTGTGGCGCCATAGAGCAAAGTTTCCCATTTTAAGCCGTTTTCGATGTTTTCAAATTAGTTTGAATTTTTTCTGAGTGGACTTCTATTTCAAGTAGATATAAGACTTCTAAGGATATTTTAAAGCCTATATAAACCCTTATAAAGTCATCAAGGTAGTAAGTATCAGAGAGAGCAAAACAAGAGAGAAGAATAAATAGTTTAAGAAGCGCTTGAGTACTTAATATGCAAAAAAGTGGTGGTATAGACCCTTGAAGAGCTTATTCTATTATGTATTTCTTATACTCTCTTAAGTGATCTTTGTGATCATTAAGTTGTTCGTTAGTAATTATTGAATAATAAAAAAAGTTGCGATTCGTGATCTACCATGAGTATTGACAAGTTGCTGAATCACATAAATTCTTATATGTTTTGTGTGTTTGATTGTTATATCTATTTATTTTATGTGATTTTTTTTATAATTTTTAAATATTTATAGGTGAAACTTTCCGTGCAAAAAAATCTCAATAAAAATAAAATAAAAGCAAAAGCGAGAACCCATTAAAACAAAGCAAGGAGATAGCTTCTACTTAAATGAAAACTTTGTGTAATTAGAGTAAGCGATACGTGAAAAGTGAACAAATGAGAGAGACATTTTAGAGAATGTAATATATAGAGGGATTGAAAAATCAAAATCACATGTCAACAACTGTTACCATATTCTAAGAATGGGGATGATTTACTATAATGTTTTTGTTGAATTGGTAATTCAAAATCATGTGTTAATTGACATTGAATCGAAGATCAATTCGGGGATAAATTTGAAGTTAAAATAAAGTCGAAAAAATAGTCGAAAGGGGTTGAAAATTAAATAGAATAGTGCTTGAGAAATGCAGAAAACAGGAGAAAAATTCTTAGGTGTGAGCGTTGCGGCTAAGGGTGGGTCAAAAATATTGGGAACCAAAAAACTGAACTGAACCAAACCGGCCGGTTCGGTCTAGTTTTTTTGGGAAAAAAATCGACCGGTTCGGTTTTTTCCACCCGAAAAAACTAAAAAAATACAGAAAAAGCCGAAAAAATAGGACCAAAAATTAAAAAACTCATAATTTAAAATAAAAAATAAAAAAAAACCGAAAAAATTGAACCGGACCGGACTGAAAAAATCGAACCGAAAAAAACCGCTTCGGTCCGGTCCGGTCCGGTTTTTCTCATTAAAAAAATTAATTTCGGTTTTATTTTTTAAAAAACTGAACTGGATCGGTTCGGTTCGGTTTTACAAAAAACCGGATCGTGCCCACCCTTAGTCGCGGCATTGAAAGGCATTGGCCGGGGCGCCACTTCCAGAATGGGCTTAAGTTGCCCACGCCGCGGCATTGGTTTAATCGCCACGGTGCTCGAGCTATTCTATATATACTCCTTCTATTTTTAGGATTTAAGAGAGAGGAAGTGAGGGAAAAGAGAAGTGGCTAAAATACAAAGAAAATACATTGTTCAAGTGTGTATTTTGATTATTAAACCTCAAATCTCTACTTATAAGCCTTGTAATCCTAAGAATCAATAAAGAGGCTTAGATTCTTGATCCACCGTGGACGTAGGCGTATTTGGCCAAACCATATATACTTTGTGTTGTGGTATGTTGGTATTTTCTGCTATTTCTACGTATAATCTATATGATTGATCTTCTAATTCGTTAGGTTGCTTCATACTTGTGATATATTGTGGTGTATTGCAATATATTGGTGTGGTTGAGTGTTTGACTATCAAATTCGGTATTGGAGCTTAGTGTTTTATTTTCTAATACGTATATGCTGGGTATTGCTTCCGCTTAAACAATCCGGTAGTTGCTATTGTGTTCGTAATTATCTTTGTACAATTGATAGCAGATTAATAGTACTAGAGTTGTTTGTATTTGGTGTTATAAGTGAGAGTTTATACACCAACAAACTGGTATCAGAGCATATTGTACGAATTTGATATAATTATGGCATCCCAGAAGTATGATGTTGAGAAATTTACTGGGCATAATGATTTTAATTTGTGGAAGGCTAAGATGATGGCTTTGTTAGAGTGTCTATGACTTGAATCAACCATAAAGGATACCTCTAGTCTAAGTGAGAAGCCTACAACATCTTCGAGTGACCTTAATCCACAAATGATTGATATGAAAGCCCGGAGTGAGATAATTCTGTCATTGGGTGATGAAGTGTTGATGGAGGTTGGTAAAGAGAAAACTGCTCTTGGTCTTTGGAAGAAGCTTGACAGTTTGTATATGACGAAGTCGTTAGCAAATCGTCTATACGTCAAGAAGAGATTATTTCAGTTGTCTATGACTGAGGGGACTTCGGTTAAAGACCACATTAATGTTTTCAACAAGATTATCATTGATCTTGAGACCATAGATGTGAAGATCAGTGAGGAAGACAAAGCATTAATCTTGTTGAGTTCACTACCTCCGAGTTATGAATATTTTATGGACACACTCATGTATGACAGAGAGACTTTAACGGTTTCAGATGTTAAAGCCTCATTGAATTCTAAGAAATTGACCCGAAGATCAAAGTCTTCAAGTAGTGCAGCTGAATTGGCTACAATAGGGAAGACCGTCGGTAGAAATGCATGGCAAAAATGTGGTTCATGATCGAAACTTGGATGTAAATCCATGAAGTATTACTTTTACAAAAAAGAAGGGCACTTGTTAAGGGATTATCCTGAGAGGAGAGCCAAAATGCAAGGAAAAAGACCAGAAGCTGATGCTGTAATAGCCTATGGGTTAGACTACAAAATTGCAGAGGCATTGATGGTTTCAGATGGTAATATGGCTAGTGAATAGATACTTGACTCTGGTTGTAGTTTTCACATTTGTCATGACAAGTCCTTATTTGCCAATTATCGTCCATTGATGGTAATGTTGCGATGATATAACTTGTAAAGTTATGGGAATGGGTAGTGTGAGGATGAAATTGCATGATGGAAAGATTAGGGAAGTGCAGAATGTAAGATATGTTCCTAGTCTTAAGAAGAACTTGATTTCCCTAGGTATGCTAGATCAAGTGGGATGTTCATTCAAAGCTGAAAATGGATTACTAACAGTAGCAAGAGGGATGGTTACTGTTATACAGGGTGAGAAGCGCAATGGTCTAATTGTGCTTGTTGGAAATGCTGTAAGAACATGTGTTGTTGATGAGTATGCCAAGTTAAATTCAACATGTGTTGTTGAGAGAGTGCAATCCGAGAGTAAGTCAACATGTGTTGTTGAGAGATTGCATTCCGAATCCTTTGCTTGTGTTGCTGTTGAGGAGGGGCATAGAGAGAGGTAGCATCTTAGTGATGCTCACCAGAGTGGTGAAGGTTGGAAGGGAGTGTGTCACGCCCCAGACCCAAAAGATCCGACACACGACATCACTTACATTCATTCACTGCATGTGCACTCATAAATAATATTACACAAAATTTTCAACTTTCATTCAACACAGAAATCCTTAGCAAGTTGCTAGTAAGTTCAACACTAAAATCAACCATAACCTAACATATAAATATAAACTTCTCTTGACAATATTTAAACATTCATTTCAATTTCTTTCAGAATTATAGCAATTGAATTATGACTGGGACAATTATTAAACCGGAGATACGCAGAGTTTTCTCAGAGATTAACACTCTACTACGTCACCAGTAGCAACTTTGTTACCGGGAGCCCAGAATATATCCATTGCAAATTCTTACTTAAAATCATCCAATAACCACACTTTATAAAACTTAAACCAAATCCAATCCGCACACAATGAAATAATACATAAGTATTTATTCAATAGGGACAAACCAAATATCCTATCCCACGTGTCCCCAAATGAAACACACAACAACCTAGCAACTTAGGGAACCCAAGGAACAACAGAAGCCTTGCCAAATCCGCTAAGCACACATGCACCTTATTTACCTGAAATCACCATAAACTATAATGAGTATAAAACTCAGTAAGCATATTAGTTTTTCATACATCAAATACAAATACATATATGTACACAATGCATATGTATGATATGCTGTGATCAATCAAAATCATAATCTTATCAAATCACATATCATGTAAGCGCTTACACATTCTTTCAAAACACATAATAGGAATACCATTACTCGACTACTACTTAGTAGGACTTACATATCACATATCACATAATGAGCCAAATGTCACTCGTAGGTGACATACCGTATGAGAGGAATAGTACAAGTGAGGTCTTTAAATCACACATATATAACGCTTATGCCCGAAAGTAAAAGCCAAACCCTTACCCTGATCATCGGTGAGTCCTCTCACGTGTACCAATACGCCACCACACGAATGTGATGACTCACACTTCCTTTAGGTACCAATAGGATCCTCCCTACATACGGAACATATAACATATACCAATCCCGAAGGAAAGGCCACACATAAAGGCTCCACAAATCACATAAAATGCCTACTAAGTTAACAGTGAGTTCAAGTACCCTCAAATCACAAAATATTTCTCATGGACATATTACACTTCAAAAGCTTTCTTTGTTAAACGCATCTTATTTTGGAAAGCTCACTTTCAAAAACACATGTATATCCATGCTCAATGTCAATGCTCACATTCATAAACATATATTCACATTTCATATCAAAATATACTTTGACATATCATAAACATATTCTTAACCCCATTTACAAAATCATACAAAACAATTATTATGTTTATTGTGATTCCAGTAGTAAGTCTAGTATACTTACCTCTTAACACTTTCAGCTACAAGGATTAAATCTCCTTAACCTATCAATGGAGATTAATCCTTTCATAAGCCTCACAATTCACACAAAATACTTTAAATAGCTTACAAAATTATACACAATGCATTTATCACATCAAATTGGTCTAAATATTTGGTTTCTCAAAACCTGTCATTCTGACCACTTACACTTAACAAAAATTTCTAATACATCAAATGATGTCCAATTACTCCGAAATCAGAATATATCATTCTTGACTCATATATACTTCTTATATATGAATATTATATCAAAATTCCTACACAATCCATTCCATACACACTATCGAATCCAAACTACAAACCTGACAGGATCAAGATACTTACTGAACAGTATTCAATCTCCCAATTTTATAAAATCATATACTAACTCAAAAATTATAAAAATACCACATAATTACTCTTAACACATATCTCAGTCCATGATAAATATTTTACTTCCAAATCACTGCCAAAAGTATTTTAAAACTATTTTATTCTATAACTTTAAAAATCTGTTAATCAAATATTACAATGAGCTGATACACTTTAGAAATTCATAACACTTCAACCACATTGATCTAAATTCTCAATTCCGAGTATATCATATTAGACATATAAAATTATCATATTCCACAAATTCATAATTTTTGAAGATCATTCAGTAGGACAAAAATTATTTTTCACTGTACTATACTGTTTACACAGGAAATTTCCAGAATTTCAGGGTCATTTTGGTAAATTCACTATAAATTCAATTTCCAGAATTTTCAATCGATTTAAAGTCTCAGATGATCCTTAACATGTCTAATTTCATATACTCAAAATTCAAAACCAGAATCGAATCAAAACAATTTATAAAATTCCTAGATCAAGAGGTTATCTAGCAGAAATTCCATAATTCATCATGATTTATCAAACTATCTTATAGATCATCATCAATTCTCATATGATCTTACGAAATACACAACAAATCCTCAATTATACATATTTTCAGAAATCAAAACTTAAAGGAATTAACTTAATTAATACCAATAAATTGAGAAATACGTATGATATACCTCTTGAAATTCAAAATTCCAATTTCTTCTTCTTTTTCTTCTTCTTCTCCTCTTTCTCTCTCCTCTATTTCTCTCTTCTCTCTCTTAAAATAGGTAGCTCGACCTAAAAATGGTAAATTATGGTTTTAAAAGTGTATTTTTATACTAAGTGGCTAATTTTTGGTATTTACGAATTCACCCCCAAAACTTTCAAAGTATAACAATTTGGTCCCTAAAATAATTCCAAAGTCTTGCAAATAAACCCAATACTAATAGTATATCCTTAACCTATAAAAACACTACTAATAAAAATATATAAATCAAGGATCACCCACATACAAATAAAATACGTATATTTATATATATAAATATACATATTCTTACCGGTTATGGATACTGGTTACTACAGAGTGACTAGTAAGGAAGTTGTTGGCAAGCATAAATTACAGCCACAGAGGCATTGTGGTCTATGTGTCATGAGTTTCCGGAGAGATCACAATCAAACTAACTTACATTTGAAGCATTCGTATCTGTGGAGGCTTAAATCACTAAAGACAAAAGAGTTAAGTCTGAGTGACTTAACTGGATCATCGCTAAGTAATTGGGCGTGTGATGTGGTGGATGGATCCCAATTAGTCTCTTTGGGGATTTTGAATCAATGAGAGAATTTGTTGGATTGGTGATTCAAAATCATGTGTTGATTGACATTGAATCGAGGACCAATTTGGGGACAAAGCCGAAAAAATAGTCGAAAAGGGTCGGAAAGTCAATGGAATAGTGCTTGAGAAGTGCAGAAAACAGAGAAAAAATTCTCAGGTATGAACGCCGTGTCATTGACTGGGGCGCCACTTCCAGAACGGACATAAGTTACCCACGCCACGGTATTGGTTTTATCGTCGCGGCGCTCGTGCTATTCTATATATGCTCCTTCTATTTTTAGGGTTTGAGAGAGAGAAAGTGAGAAAAAAGAGAGGGGGCTGAAATACAAAGAAAATACATTGTTCAAATATGTATTTTGATCATTTGAGCTTCAAATCTCTCACTTGTAATCCCAAGAATCAATAAAGAGGCTCGGATCCTTGATCCACTGTGGATGTAGGCATATTTGACCGAACCACGTATATTTTGTGTTGTGATATGTTGGTATTTTCTGCTATTTCTACGTATAATCTATGTGATTGATTTTTTAATTCGTTGAGTTACTTCATACTTGTGATATATTATGGTGTATTGTAATATATTAATATGGTTGGGTGTTTGACTATCAAATTCGGTATTGGAATTTAGTGTTTTATTTTCTAATACGTATATGTTGGGTATTATTTTCACTTAAACAATTCGGTAGTTGTTATTGTGTTTGTAATTATCTTTGTGCAATTGATAACGAATTAACAATACTAAAATTATTTGTATTTAGTGTTCTTAGTGATGGTTTATACACCAACAATTTTGAAACTAATTAAAAATAAAAATTAGCAAAAACCAAGAAACTTGATTATGGTATTTTGGCCAAAAAAAAATCCTGGAAGTGTGATTGATGAAGGAGAGAATAAGAGAACCCCGTGTATAAATGGGAATATATATATATATATATATATATATATTTATATATGTGAAAATGTTGATTGTGAAATGGTCAAGTAGTGAGAGTCACTCACTCTCTATGAATGTGTGTATTAATTTGTGTGATGTAATAAATACAATCAAGTAAGGTAATAAGTACAAGCATTTTATTATATACTTGGTCCATGATTTTGAGAGAAATAATGCTACATTTTTAAAATATTAATTTAAATTTTTTATTTTAAGTTAATAAATTAAGTAATAATTAAGTGATAAAATAGTATAATAATAATTTTAACAATTATATTATTTAATATATTAATTAAATTTTTTTTGAGATAATAATTAAAAGGTATAATATTATTCTTTTAAAAGTTTATATTTTGTATTGAATCCAATGAATATTAACCTTTCCATTTGAATAAGTACGTAGTAAAGAAAAATAAAAAGAATCATGCATATACATGCAATGAATGAAATTTTTTATAAAAAAAAAGCTTTGATCTATTCTCCTTTTATTCCCTTCCCCTTCGGTTTGTCCCCTTTTTGGGCAGATTTAATCTTTTTCGAATAATGCAATTTGATTCCCCTTATCTCACATTTCAATTCAGAAACAGAAACTTCATGGAGCATATCAATATTACGTTTCCCTTTACTTTAGGAAAATGTCTAAAAATAGTAATTTTTTTAAAATAAAAATTTAATTTAATCACAAAATAAATTTATGAATTTTATTAATCATATACTTAATTTTCATACCATTTCATTCATGAAGTATTTTTGCATCTCTCTTCTACAAATTATTTAAAATTTTGATCAAAATATACTTTAAAATTAATTAAAATGAGTAATTTAAAATAAAATAGATTAAAAATTAATAAATTTAAATGAAAAATCGTAAAAAAAAGTAAAATCCTGCTAAAAAGTATTAGAGCAGAAGGCTGAGTTTGACAGGGCCTCGCGCTCAACTCGCAGCTAACTTGCGCAACACCTCGCTCGCCAGGTGTTGTACCAGTTGGGGCCTCACGATTGGGGTGTGGCGTAAGCCCATTTTCGTGCCTTGCGTGCGAGGTGTTGTGTAAGTTGGGACCTCACACAATACCTCAAGCGCAAGGTGAGGAAAAAAATGGTGGACAAGACAAGAATTTCTCACACCTAGCGCGAGGCACGGGGAGGGGCCTCACGTGAGGTGCGGAAAATTCTGGTCTTGTCAACCATTTTTGTTCTTAATTTTATTAATTTTATATTTTTTGTACATTACTGCACAAAATTACTTGTTCTTAATTTATAGAGTATTTTTTAAAATTTATTTAGATAATAACAATAATGTTTTTAATTAATTTTGTGACTTAAACTATAAATATTTTTTGTGTTACATTATTTATGAGGGTAATTTCATCTATTTATTATTTTATTGACTAATAAAAATTTATCAAATAATTTTTAACTATAAAAACTTATAACATTTTAAAAGTGGCTATTTCTAAACATTATCCTTACTTTAATTGGTTGGTTTTAGGGTTTATAAATAAATTACTAGTGATTTCATTTTCAGGATTTACTTACCCAAGACTTGGACTAATTGAAACATTATGGCCTGAATTTACTGTGCTTTTTTTTTTCCCTTCTTCTTTTCAAATTCTTTGCATGAAATCTTAAGGTTGTCAAAATCATCACGAAAAGAAAAAAAAAAAAAAAAGAACAGATAAGATCATCGTCATATCCAGATTGCCTAAGTTTTATATGGTAAAAGTTGTTTTGATTCTAATTCTTCAAAGTCAAGGTACCTAAAACCAAACATAATTAAAAAAAAGGAGAGAAGAAAATATGGGCAATAAGTACAAAGCCACAGCTTACAAAAGAAGATGGAACTTTCTTATTTTCAGAAATAAAATATAAAAATGAGTGAAGTTTGACGGTTTAATTTTTGTGTTTTTTTGAATTACACACTTAATTTTTAATATTTTAAAATTATTAATTATATTTTTTAGAATATTTTTGCTATCATCTTTATCTTAAAATATACTTTTTAGTTACCATTTTTTTTTATCTTTAAAATATAATCATATTTATCTTTAAAGAAAGTAATTGATAATTTTTAGGGTATTTTTGCTGCCATTTTTATTATAAAATATATTTTTTTATTACTATTTTTTCTGCAAAATATTATTACATTTATCTCTAAACAACGTAATTGATAAGTTTTAAAATATTATAAACTTAATAAATAATTCAACAAAAATATGGAGATTAAAGTCACAATTTTCCTAAAAATTATTTTGCTTTCAATAAAGTATGATTTTATTTATTCTTAACATTGTTACAGTTTGAAACAATTTGAAACTCTACAAGAGAGAAAAAAAAAAAAAACCCACTGATGTAAGTACAAGACAAAGCTTTCAACAAAGTTAAATATTTTCTTATTAGTTAAGAAATAAATTAAAATTATTTTGTTTCCAATAAAGTGTGATTTTCTGTTTTTTTAAAATGTTTTTTAATAGATCGATAAAATTTGAAATTGTAAGCCCGATTTTGAGGTGATGTCTACTTTATATTTTAAGAAATTTTTTTTTTTAAAATTATAACAGAGATAATAGAAATGGTGTGTCTGACAAAAGCGACTCAATTAATAAAAGAACATATTTTAAAAAGAATAAATTATGTTTGAAATTAAATTAAATTTTCTTAATTTTTAATGGTTTAAAAGTTTGTATAAGTTTAAGAATTTTTGGTTGTCAGTTAGTCGAACCAATAAAATTTTTCCGAAGTGCTATAAATGTTTTTTGGGTTCAATGCGAATTCTACTTATAATAGGGTTTTGTAGGGTTTTAATTTGTATTTATGTAATATTAAAACAACCTTAAAATGATATTTGTTTATCAATCATTCTACTCAGAAAATTTTTAAGTGAGCCATTATAATTTATATGTTATCCTTGGACGTTTGGTCAAATTACAGGACCATATTTGTGTAATTATTAATCAAGTTACTATTATTATGAAGGAAATTTTTTTTTAAATAAAAAACACATGTATTATATATATCAAATTTTAATATTACAATGTTATAAATTAGTATAATATTAACTCTCCACAATAGAAAATAAATAAACAACCTATTTATTTATTTATTAAAGAATACAAGTATATGTGTCTTGAATCTCAATATTACAAGTTATAAATTAGTATAATTTTAATCTTCCACAATCAAAGAAAAATAATCCTTTTATAAAGAAAAATAATAACAAAGAGAAAATTAAAACTATCGCTCTTATTCATATGAGTCTTAAAAAGACTTTATTTATACATAAAATTGAAAGAAGAAAAGGAAAGAAAGAAATAAATATAATTACATAATTTTTGAAATATTTGATTAATTACCATTGATTGACACAATTAATTATATTTTTTTATTTTCAATTCAACAAATATTTTTTAATATTTGCATATGATATTAAAAATCAATAATAATTCATATCACTTTATAATCAAGGAACACAACTCATTTATTTATTTTAAAGAATACAAGTATTATATATCTCAAATCTCAATATTACAATATTATAAATCAATATAATATTAATCCACCATAATCAGAAGAAAATAAATCACAACTATAAGGACTCTACTCGAACCCAACATCTTGATAATATCAATTCTCTATAATAAAACAAATAAAATAAACAACCCATTTATTTATTTATTTATTTTTAAAGAATACACGTATTATATATCTCAAATCTCAATATTATATTATTATAAATCAGTAGAATATCAACCTTCCATAATTAGCGCAAAATAAATAACCCTTCTAGACAATTAAAAAAACTTTGACTCGACTTGAATCCAGCACCTTAATAATATCAACTCTCTACAATCAAAGAAAAATAAATAATTTATTTTAAAGAACATAAGTATTATGTCTCAAATTTCAATGTTCTAAATCAGTATAATATTAACACTCCACGGTTAAAGAAAAATAACCTATTTATTTATTACTTTAAAGAATATATGTATTATATATCTTAGATTTTAATATTATAATGATATAAATTAGTACAATATCAAATCTCCGTAATCAAGGAAAACTAAATAATTCTACCTAAATCAAATCTAAAACTTTGATAATAAAAGTGCTGGTACTCACCACAATGATGGTTGGCATTTATTTTTTTTCTCACTTAATTAAGACTAAAAAGAAGAGCATATTCCTCAAATTCATTCTTAGTGTTTATTTATTTATAATTTTTATTTTTGATTTTCAAAAGAAATTATTGAGATTGAGCATGGGAATATATTTCTCGATCAAATCAAGACATAAATATATATTTTTTGAAAGTGATCAGAACATTATAAATGTTTGTGAGAATATTGATTAAAAATCATTGGAATATTTTTTAGAGAGTAAGCTAAGTGTGTTGGGTATGCGAAGATCGAAGATGGACGCGAAAAGAGATAAAAGATACAAAGGGCAGTTCCCAAAGTAGGATCTGAGCGCTGCGGCTCCAGTGCCCAGCGCGAAAATAGTTTCCCAAATTGTTACGACTTGTTTCGTCTTTCAATGGTTCTAAGACTCCCTAATACGACTCCCACACATTTAGGGTAAACCTAGGTCGTCCTAGATCCTATATAAAGGCATTCTATTGGCTTGTAAACAATAACAAAGAAATCTTTGTGATCAAACATACTTTATGATTTTTAGTGAGAGAAAATCCCTTAGTTGCAAGAGAGAGTATTTGCTTTGTGAGTCTTTCTTGTAAAAGGTATAATTTGTGAGTGCCTTGGAATTTAATAATAAGAGTGTGAGATCTTAATTCACTGTGGACGTAGGCAACTTGCTGAACTACGTAAATTATGTGCGTTCTTCTTCTACCTTTCTCTCTTTGATTTTTTAATTACTTGTTCTGCATTATATTGTTTGGGTTATATTGTTTGTTTGTGTACTTCAGCTTCAATAAACTGGTACCAGAGTTTGGTTCTAAGCAGACATGGCACACCTAAATTGAGGTAGAGAAATTCAACAGTACGAATGACTTCAATCTGTGAAAAATGAAGGTTAAGGCGTTATTGGCGAGTCAACGGTTAGGCTCAGTATTAGAGAAGACTGCAGCTTCATCTAGTGAAGAAGAAAAGATACCAGAGTCATTTAAAACTAAAGCAGAAAGAAAGAACATTCAAAGAAAGAGCTTACAGCACAATCGTTCTATCATTGAACAATGAAGTACTGAGGGAAGTAGCAAGTGAGACGACAACAATTAGTCTTTGGAAGAAGCTTGACTCTCTTTATATGCAAAAATTGCCAACGATTGCATATAAAGAAGAAGTTATATCAGCTGTCCATGTCAGAGGGGACGCTGAGGAAAGATCATATAGACCCCTTCAATAAGATCATTCTCGATCTTGAGTCTATCAACATCAAGATAGAAGATGAAGATAGAGCAATTATCCCGATGAGTTCACTCTCCAAGAGTTATGAGAGGTTTGTTGATACATTATTCTATGGTAGAGAGAGTTTAACGATGAGTGAAGTGAAATCATCATTAAACTCAAAGTTATTAGGAAAGTAGATTAAGGGTAATGCAGAAAGTCTATCTGTAAGAGAAAAGTCATCATATAGAAATGAAAGAAAAAAAGGACTCAAGATCTAAGTTCAGGACTTTTAAGAAGTGCTATTACTACAAGAAAAAGGGACACTTTATAAAGGATTGTCCAAAGAAGAAAGCATAAGACAAGAAGAAATAGGATGCTACGTTAGCCTATGATGATAGTTATGACAGTGCAGAGACACTCATCGCTATTGATGGTAAGAATATTGAACAATGGGTTCTTGATTTTGTTTGTACATTTTACATATGCCCGCACAAGTCTTGGTTTATGAATTTTTAACTCATTAATGGTGGTAAGGTGTTAATGGGTAATGATGTTGTATGTCAGATAATGAGAATTGGTAGTGTTAAACTTAGGGTGCATGATGGGCGAGTGAGAGAGTTGACAGATGTTAGATATGTTCCTGACCTCAAGAGGAACTTGATCTCACTAGGGACTTTAGATCAGAATGAGTATTCCATCAGAATTGACGGAGGGGTTTTGAGAGTATTGAAGAGTTCCATGGTGGTAATGAGAGGAGAGAAGTACAAAGGCATTTATGTGCTTAAGGATGAAGTTGTGAGTGATTCTGCATTATTCTCTGTAGATGATGTGAATATGCAAATCAAGTTGTGGCATCTTAGACTGGCACACTTAGGCGAGAGAAACCTGTAGGAATTATTTAGTTTAAAAGCATTTGATGAGGATTGTTTACTTGGAAAAACACATAAGGTGAGGTTTAGTTGTTGGGTGTTGATTATTCTAGGGTACTTGCATATGGAATGTGTTCATCATATAAAAAATATACATATCTCATACATATATATGCACAACGGAAGATTAAAATTAATACAATGAACACATTTAATACTTATTTATCAAATGAAAAATGAGATTAAGAAATTTAACCTTTGAAGCCTTTAGATTAATTTGCTTGAAGTCCACAATGAAATAAATCTTTCGTCAATCCTAGCAATCAACAGGGGTGGGTTTGATTGTCTAGAATGGCAGTATGTTAATCCAGCATTTAGTATAACTCTTAAACTTGATTCAAAGTTAAACTCTTTAACTTAGTTAAATTTATTTTTCCTTTTATTCAACTCTTGAATAATAATAAATTTAATTCATGTTTTAATGGCTAAATTAATTGAAGAATACGATAAATAGAAACGTTTTCAACTATTGAAACATTTCAATTTTTGTTCTCCATTTCTCTCTTAATTTTCTAACCAACCAAAAATACTTAACATTTGTTTTAATCAAATTAAATTAATTTGTTTTATCTTTTGTTCAACTCATGAACAATTAAAACAAATCTTTTTTAGTTATTACATTTAGTAACCATTTATCTATTTGTTTTGTTGTTCTAACACTTAAAACACAAAACAAAGAATTTCAATTTCTCAAATTGAAATGGCCACCAAAATTGCAAAACCTAAAAACTAAAAACTTATGAATTTTGAATTTCATTTTCCTTTATATACTAATGCATAAATTTCAAACTAATTTGAATTTCATTTGCATTTAATTTAACTTAACCTAACTTTAGTTAACATTTAACCTTAGTTAGGTTAGTTTAACTTATCCCTTAAGTTAATAAATATTTAAATATTCTAACTATAGTTAACTAACTTAACCATGGTTAAGTTAACCTTTAAGGTTAACTTAACTTAACCATTAAGTAAGGTTAACTTAACTTAACTATATAATTAACCTTTAACCATAGTTAAGTTAAATTATTTATTTAATAATTAAATAAATAAATATTTATTTTAATTATTTAACAATTAAATAATCATAAAGTGAAATTACATTTATATCCATACTAGGTTACCAAATTAACCTAAAGTGGGTTCCACCATTTAACCATGTACTTTAGTTAACTTAACCTTAGTAAATTATTGAATTATACTTTATTGAACCATTCAATACGGTAAACTACCAAAGTACTCAAATAGTACATTTCATATTGGGACTCTCTAAGTCCACACCCGATTTGTCAAATGGAACTATTTCATTAATACGTAATCGATGCCCCACGCACACGTTACAAATATTACAAATCAAAGCATCGGACCATACAAGTTGAGGTCATAACGCATACGTATAATCATTCCATCATTTATACCCTGGATGTGCGGGGATATAGATCAGCACCGCCAAATCCCCATTTGCTCATCCATTATCTTATCTCCAGATTCGTATCTCGATAAATAATATACACAAACACTTTCGCTATATTGTTTAACCCTGTGGAAAACTCTTTTTCTGAGTTTATGTTTGTAGCCACAAGACTTCATGAAATACAATCTCGGAGCATCGAATATACAACTTACCTACGTAAGCTGATGGATCTCGTATCTACGCACATCGAACTCTATGAGCATCGGACCATACCCAATGACACATAACGGTCAGACCATGAAAAGTCTCTGACATATGTGGAACCAAAGCATGGTGGATCACTCACAAGACCACTATGACGCTTAGGTCAAAGGACCACGAATACTACTCAACTTGAGAGAACCTTCATTTGATGGCTTCATAGGATATCTATTAGGGTCCTCGTGAGTCTGTTCGGTATCCAATCCTGACTGGATACTCGCATATCTATACAAGCTCTAAGTTCATGGTCAACTAAGAACAACCGTCTGAACCAGTCAGATATAGACATACACTAATCTATATAATGTGAATTCACCGATAGACCCGCATTGGTGATCATAGATCAAGAACATTATGTTTGAGACATACTTACATAATGATATTTCTTAGCACTTATTGTAACTCTTTGCAACTATATCATTACAAGTATACTCTCAGGTCTTTGTCCCATTATAGACAAGGTTCTAACTTTTTAGACCTCGCTGACTCTTATAACCTGTTAACTCTTAGCATTTATAAATCTCAGTTTTGCTAACTATTAGTTTTGATCTAAACTCCTTTACGCTAGATCTGAACTTCTTCAGATCAAATAATGTCTGTAATGTTACAAGCATTATACCATATAAATATGATATTAACAATTTTTATTCGAAATATTTATACTATAAATATTAACAATTAATATTCATATAATATTGGAATGACACGTAAGCACCAACTCTAACATTAGTATCAGTGAATATAAGACTAAGGAGACTCTTGACTACATACACTCAGATCTTTGGGGACCAGTTGAGACAGCTACTCGTGGTGGTGCTAGATATTTTCTCAGTTTGATTAATGACTATTCAAGGAAGCTGTGGGTCTATATGTTGAAGAGCAAGGATCAAACCTTTGATGCATTCAAGACTTGGAAGGCTTTTGTTGAGAATCAGACTGCAAAAGGGTAAAGAGGCTGAGAACTGACAATGGCATTGAGTTTTGCAATAGAGAGTTTGACGGGCTTTGTGCCAAGTATGGGATTGCAAGGCATAGAACTGTAAGATCAATACCACAGTAGAATGGCGTAGCTAAGAGAATGAACAAGACCCTACTTGAAAGGGTTAGATACATGCTTACCAATGCGAAGATATCCAAGGCATTTTGGAGAGAAGCTGTAGTGACTGCAGCTTATTTGATTAATAGAAATCCCTCATCAGTAATTAACTTCAAGACGCTAGAAGAGAAATGATCTGGCAGTCCTTCTAAGTATGACCAACTCAGAATATTTGGTTATCTTGTCTTTGTACATGTTAAGGGGGGAAAGTTGGAACCTAGAGCTATCAAATGAGTATTCATAGGATATCTCGAAAGAGTGAAGGGATGCAAGGTATGGTGTAAAGACTTGACACCACCAAGGAGTATCATAAGCTGTGATGTGACATTTGATGAGACAACTATGCTGAAAGCTTCCTAAAGAGATGAGAAAGAAGAACCGTACCCAAAGAAGTCTCAGCATCTGAGTCAATAAAAGTTGAAGTGCAGCCTGAGAGTAGATATAATATGCCCTCAGATCAGCACTTCAATGATGAGATCCTTGAAGAATAACTAAGAACACCGACGAGTTCCTCTAAGTTCACCCAAGAAAATACTAGGACTTTTGTGATGGAACTTGAAGAATACCAACTAGTCAGAGACAGACTAAGGAGAACGATAAACCTATCAATTAGGTATGCACAAGCATATCTAGTTGCTCATGCTTTTAATTCTATTTACACTATTGAGTATGATTAGCCTAGAATATATGGTGAGGCTATGAAGAGTGAAAACAAGAAAGAATGATAACAAGCCATGGAAGAAGAGATTAGTTCTCTTAAGAAGAACAATACATAAAAGTTGGTGGAGAGATCTAAAAAGAAACTAGTTTGGTACAAGTGGGTGTATAAGGTGAAGGAGAGGATACTGAAGATAGAGCCTATGAGATTTAAGGCTAGATTAGTTGTATAAGATTTTACTCAGAGAGAGGGAGTTGACTTTCATGAGATTTTCTCTTCAGTCGTCAAGCACACATTTTTAAGATTTTATTAATCATGCATACAAATCTTGATTTACATTTAAAGCAGATGGATGTGAAGATAACTTTTTCGCATGGAGAGCTTGAAGAGACGATATACATATTACAACCGCAAGGGTTTAAGGAGCTTAGAAAAGAAGATTATGTATATTTGCTAAAAAAGTCATTATATGTGTTAAAGTAATCACTTAAACAATGGTATATGAGATTTGATGAGTTTATGATGGCTTGTGACTTTAGTAGGAGCAAGTATGATGGATGCATGTACTTCAAGAACATAAGTTATGGGATGATGTATTTGTTTCTATACGTCGATGATATGTTGATCACATGTAAGAATATGGAAGAAATATAGAAACTCAAGAAGCAGCTGAGTGGCAAGTTCGAGATGAAGGATTTGGGAGTCGCAAAGAGAATATTGGGTATGGATATTGTGTGGGAAAGAAGAGATGCTATATTCTTGTCTCAACAATGATATATACTCAAAATTCTAGAGAAGTTTGATATGTCCAACATAAAGGCTATCTCTATTCTTTTGCCATGCATTTCAAACTTTCAGCAGCATAGTCACTGACATCCAAAGAGGAGAAACCGTAGATGAGTAAAGTACCGTATGCAAGCATTATAAGAAGCATCATGTATACAATGGTTTGCACAAGACCAGATATAACACAGGCTTGAGTGTGGTGAGTAAATATATAACAAATCTGGGTAAGGATCACTGGCTTGCAGTGAAGTGGATTTTGAGATATCTCAAGGGGACATCAAATCACAGGTTGATATATAAAAGGGATGAGAACAACAATGAAATGGTAAGAGGATATGTAGACTCAGATTATATAAGTGATCTAGACAAGTGAAGATCGTTAATGGATTACGTATTCACAGTGTTTGAATGTAGTGTATGTTGGAGATCAGTTCTACAATATGTGGTTACACTATCTACCACAGAGGTAGAGTACATAGCTGTTTGTGAAGCTATTAAGAAGGCCGTATGGTTGAAAGGTATATGCACAGAGGTATTGGCTAGTAAAGATGTGAACACCGGTGTATATTATGACAGTCAGAGTTCCATACACCTAAGCAAGCATCAAATGTTCAACAAGAGGTCGAAATGGATTGATGTGCGGCTCCATTACATTCGAGAAATTTTCCAAAGTGGTGAAGTTAATTTAACGAAGATAGCATCGTCTAAAAACCCTACTGACATGTTGACTAAGCTACTGCCCTTGGTTAAGTTCATCCTATGTAAGAACTTAATCCAAGTCATTACTTTGTGAGAGTGACCAAAGATGCGAAGATGAGAGATCGAGTTACTTTGTGGATGATTTTGAATCAAGAAGGGGATTTGTGAGAATGTTGATTAAAAATCATTGGAATATGATTTGGAGAGAAAGCCAAATGCGTTGGGTATGCGAGGACCGAAGACAGATGCGAAAAGAGGCGAAAGACACAAAGGGCTATGCCTAGGTGTGGGCGTCGCGGCGATCAGGTCTTGGATGTTGCGGCACCCAAAGCAGAACCTGAGCGCTGTGGTGCCAGGTGACCAGCGCTGCGGCGCCCAGACCAGGCGCCCTAGTGTCTCGGCAACAGAGGCTGGGCGCCGCGGCGCCCAAAGCGGAAATAGTTTTGCAAATTGTTATGACTTGTTTCATCTCTCAATAATTTTATGACTCTCTAATACGGCTCCCACACATTTAGAATAAATCTAAATCATCCTAAAGTCTATATAAAAGATTTCTATTGACTTGTAAACAGTAGCGAAGAAATCTTGATCAAACATATTTTGTGATTTTTAGTGAAAAAAAATTCCTTAGTTGTAAGAGAGAATATTTACTTTGTGAGTCTTTATTGTAAAAAACATACTTTGTGAGTGTCTGAAATTCAATAATAAAAGTTTGAGATCTTGATCTGCAATTTTCGAACCACATAAATTCTGTGTGTTTTTTTTTATATTTTTATCTTTAATTTTTTAATTACCTATTCTATATTATATTACTTATTTGTGTATTTTCACTTCAACAATATTAAAGTATTTAAATGTCCAAGATGTAGATACAAAAATTAAACATCTCAAATCAATTAAATTAAGCAACTTGGCAATGTGTAATGTTTTGAATAATACTTAATTTTGTGTTTCAATGTTTGGCACTTTTCAATTAGTTCATCTGAATCTGAATGAGTTGTTTTTTTTTCCACCAATGCTATTGATCGTGAGAACAATGAGTGTGTCTAGTCTTTAAATTGATAGTAACAATTTTGGACCTCCTTCTTCTTCTTCTTCTATTTAACTTTTATTTCACTTCACACAGCAGTGTCGTGTGTGATATATATAATTTTCGTTTTTTTCCTAATTTTAAATTCTTAATCCATAAACTGTTGATAATCATAAAATTAACTTAAATTTAAGTGAAATTTAATTAGATGAGCAGAGACCAAAGAGTTCATATTCATTATTGTCCCGTGATAGTGCTAGATATCTATCTTCTTGAGTTATGCATTATAATTATTATGCTAATTAAATTTAGTAAATAACCAGATATATAACATGATTTTGTATACATCTTAAACATTGTGACTTTTATCCCATGTAAATTTAAATTGTAAAAAAAATAATTTTTTTTTGAAAAGACCAAGAAGAGTAAACACATAAATATATGAATTTTTTTTTATTAATTTAGTCTTTGATTAAATTGATATATATTAAATTTATTTTTATTTTTTTTATAAATACTCAATTAGTCTGTGTATGGATGAAAATGTTATTATACAAGAATAAAAATAGTAAAAAAATAGTTAAAAAGTTCTTAAAGGGACAAATTAAGTATTTATAAAACAAAAGTAGGTATTAAATTAATATATATCAATTAAATGGAAGACAAAACTTATGGCTGATATCTTTCCTATATATATATATATTAAATTCTTTTGATTAAGAGCTTAATAATTTTAATTATGATAATATCATTGGACGTAGTTTCAGATGATCGATATAGCCTACTTAGGAACAAAATAATTTTTTATAGTTGCTTAACTGCTTTGGTTGAACGTCTAGCTGTGTTAGGTATATGTGTTCCAAAACTTTACTGCATCATTTATCTCATAATTTTTTATTTATTTAACATGATTTTAGAGAAACCAACTAATTGTTTTATAACAAATATTTTAATCATTCGAGATGAAAACTACTAATTACTTTTTTTTGGATTCATAATACCTTTTTAATGGATCAATGTGATCATGTAATGTGAATGACCCATATCCGTAGGACATGCTTGTTTATTGGATTTATTTAATTAATCTTATATACGCACAATATGAATATGATCATTAGACATCTAATGAGGAATTTTAAAAAAATGAAGAAATAGTAGTAATAATAATTATAAATTTCCTTGTGACCTACCTTCAAAAGAGAGGAAAAAAATTATTGCTCCATGCGGTACAAATAGAATTTTAATAATTGAATTATTAAATGATCTAAGGATTAAAAAAAAATATATTATGATAAATTTGTATGCCTTATAAGCCTATCCTAATTAAAATAATTTGACATTCGATCAAAAAGTTTAATATTAGGTAAGATATAGGGGCATGAATCAAACAAATTCTAATTGAATTTATTGGAAGAATTATCATTCTCTCAGTGTGATTATTATGAAGTGAAAAAATTTAATCAAGTTCAACATTAAATCTCAACGTCTTTGTGTAACGGGATAATTTGTATATCAAGCAAAATAACAAGAATTTAAAATAGATAATAAAAAGCACAATACAATCACTTATTTAGTTTGGCCAATTACCTACGTTCACAGTGGATCCAAAGATCCTAACCTCTTTTATTAATTCCTTAGAGATTTTACAAGAAAAACCTAATGAAGAACCCTCAAAAGGACCTAATGTTTAGTGTACTCTTACTCTACCACGAGCAATGAACACCCAAATGATAGTTTCACCCAAGTATTTAGTGTCTACCCAGTTCTCTCCTCTCTTATAGTATCTTTTAATGCTTGATTTCAACCTAAAAGGGTTTATAAGGGTTTATATAGTGATTATTTTGTGCCTATAACCCTAATCCTTGTTGAAGTAAGAGTCCACTTGTTTTGGAAGTCCAAAACTCAAAAATCCGAAAAAAAACTAACTCAGTCTGTTTTGGCACCGCAGAGCCAATGACCTGGTGTCACGGTGTTGGGTTTCTGATCTGGGCACTGTAGCGCTTAGCCTTGGGTGCTGCGGCGCTCAGCCCTCTACTAGCTTCGAGCTTTTTTCTCGCTTTCTTTGCATCTTCGAGTCCCATTTCATTTCTTCCTTTGTGTTTCACACATCCTAAACTTTTTCATACGTGTCCCACACGTTTTAGACTTCTTGTGACTATTTTATTTGATATTCATCTCAATTTATGTCCAAATAAGATTGTTAAATCACCAAATCTCCAATAAGCCCTTCCTTAATTCAAAATATTCTAAATAAGAAGGCTTCTGGATCCAATCCACACCAATAATCTATCACATTGAGTTGAGTCCAGTTAAGTCTTCACCAAGACTTAACTTTCCCCTAGCTAGTGACTTTGGTCTCCAAAGGCATTCGTGCACCTTACATAGGGTATAGATGCGTTGTACTCATTTCTGACCCTCATCACCTCGGTGAGCACGATTTGGATGTCACCTAATGGTCTGCATTACCCAAACACCTCACGTTGGGCCACTTATGGTCATCTCAGTAAGCATATAGAGCCTCTCATTGTGCTTTTCACCCTTATACCTTATGGATCATTTCTCTACCTTTAGTTTTTCTTTTTTTACTCTAATCGAATATCCCTCCTCATCGAGCTTACCTAGGGATATCAAACTCTTTCTCAAATTAGGAACATGCCTTACACTATGTAAGTCCCTAATTTCTCAACTTTGCATCCTCAGCTTTATGTCACTAACTCTCATTATCTCACAAGTTATGTCATTCCCCTTTAGAGCTTTACCTCTCTCGACTTTGTAGTTGGTAAACATCGATTTGTCGGGACACATATAAAAGCTACACCCCGAATCTAGTATCTATTTATCGGCGTACTTTCCCTTTGAGGCTACCAACCTATCTACAACTTTCATATCTTCCCTCAAGAATACTAATTGCAGTATACCCTCCTTTCCCTTTTGATTTAGGACAATCATTCACAAAGTGCTACTCCACTCTCGAACTTAGATTTTGTCAATTCTTTTGAGTCCAATAATGCCTTGACGTCATTCATTATTAAGGACTCATTACCATACAGCAGCGTATCCACAAAGCTCTCATAACTTTTTGGTAACGAACTTAATAGGATTATGACATTGTCTGCATTCTCATTTTTGATGCCCAATTACTCAAGACTTATGATGATCTTGTTGAACTCGCCAATGTGAGATCTTAATAAAGATCCCTCAGGTATAATTAACTAATGTAGTTTCTTCTTCACAAGAAGTCTATTTACAAGATACTTCCTCATGTATAATGCCTTGAGTCTCTTTCAGAGCCCTAAAGTGATTTCTTCATCACCAACTTCCCTTAATACTTCGTCGCTCAATGCTAGAATTATGGTGATGTGAGTCTTTTTCTAAATCGTGTCCCAATCTTTCTACTTAGACTTTGAGGTTGTCGTTTCTTTGCTAGTTAAGGAATTGGCTTCCTCCAAGGCTGAATCTAGTCATTCCTTCACTAGTAGAGTCTTAATCTTCTTCCTCCAAAGATTGAAGTTATTTATCCCATTAAACTTTTCTATTTCTTGCTTGATTGCAGCCATAGTTTAAATACTCTAGATGTGTATTATCGAACCTTAGCTCTGATACTAGTTTGTTGGAGGAATCACCATTCTCTCTGAGAGATTATGTTAAAACGAAGAATCATAACCAAGTTCAACTTTGAACCCTAATCTCTTTGCATAGCAGAATAACCTATATATTAAGTAAAATAACAAGAATTCAAAGCAGATAATAAAGAGTACAATACAATCAGTTACATGGTTTGGCCAATTGCCTACGTATACGGTGGATTCAAGATCCTAACCTCTCTTATTAACTCATTAGAGATTTTATAAGGAAAACCTAATGAAGAACTCTAAAAAAGACTTAATGTTTAGTGTACCCTTGCTCTATCACTAGCAATAAACACCCAAATGACAGTTCTACCCTAGCGCACATAAGCACTTAGTGTCTTCCTAATTTTTTTCTTTCTTAGAGTCTCTCTTAATACTTGATTTAAACTTTAAAGGCTTACAAGGGTTTATATAAGGGTTATTTTGTGCCTACCAACCTTAATCCTTATTGAAGTAAGAGTTCACTTGTTTTGAAAGTCCAAAACTTAGAAATCCAGAACAAAAATGGACTCAGCCTGCTCTGGCGTTGCGGCGTTGAGTATGCCGCACCCAGCACTGCGGTGCTAGGTTTCGATCTAGGCACCACGACGCTCAAAACTCCACTAGCTCTGCATTTGTTTCTCGCTTCCTTCATGTCTTTGAGTCATGTTTTGCTTCCCTCTTCGTGTCCTACATGTCGTAGACTTTTCTATACATGTTCTTCACATTCTAGACTTCTTGTGACTCTCCTATTTGATATTTATATCAATTCTTGTCCAAATAAGATTGTTGAATTACCAAATCTCCAATAGAATTAAACAAATTAAGATAGAAAAAAAATAATATAATAATGTTTGATTTAGTGTTTATATTATTTGTTTTGAATTTAGATCACAATTTTTTTGTGAATTTTTACAATTCAAAATGTGCTTTTATTTTTAAAAACCTTACAAACATATTTAGGTTATTATAAATTAAATATAGGGTTTAATACAAAATCTTAATAATGATATTATTTTAGTTGTTTGATTATGCACTTGATTGTTTATTTAGTGACCAATTCTGTGCACCTTTTTGGGCTTGGCCAAAAGTTTAAGGCTTGACGAATATTCATGTGATATATTTATTCTCCTCTTGTAGGAGTAGTTATTAGGAACAATTATTCCTTATATGTGGAGCAGTTATTAGAGACTTATTCTTTATATGTGGGGCAATTATTTTCTTGTGGAGGTAGTTATTAGGAGTAGTTATTTCTTACGTGTGGAGCAGTTATTTGGTTTAGACATTTGTTAGTGTATAATATAGTATTATCTCAATTATTATATAAATTGATGTACCTTTGAAAAAAAAAAAGTTATTTAACCACAAAAATAGGCTAATACAAAATGAAAGATTTGAAGGTGAAAGAAGAAAGAATATGTAATTTTATCAAAGATAATTGTGATTAGCTTTGACAAGAATTGGTTTTATCTGTCATTGAAAATCTAATGATCTAATCAAAATAATTAAAGTGATTAAGTTTGGGGCTGCAATTGTGGATCAAACAACATAGGTAATATGTGTTTCAACAATATTTCCTCGTCAATCATCATGATTTAGGCCTCGGATGCTTATACTGAAATGGAAAAAACAAAATTTGTATAACAAGTGCAATTTCTCTCTCTTTATTTCTTATAAAGTTTAAAACGGACGCCTCTCTAAAAAAGAAATGTTAGTGTAAAAAGGAGCATGTCCATGTTAGACTAACTTAAGGTGATCTGAACATGTTTGAAGTAACTTTAAAAGCATATAGATCAATGCGAAATTTAAAAAATAGATTAAACATACATTCTACCATTGAAGTCATTTTTCAATAATCTGGAGAGATGATTAAGTTCTTCTAAATCTTTCCAATCTCCATTGATAGCATATGTGTGCCTTGAATAAGATTGAATAATTTAGGAACCTAATCAAGTCTTGTATTTATAGGTATTTTTCCATCAAAAATGCCACCCCATGTTCATGAATATGAGTTAGTTGAATTCCACCTAATGAGTATTATCTTTAAATAATGAAGGATAATAAAGTTAGTGAGAATGATAAAAGATGTTGGTCATAATGTGTTTATACCTAATATTAGGTATTGCAGCTAATACACTAATCATTATTAGGTATTGCACATAATATACTTATTATTATTAGGTATTACACTTATCATTCTCCCACTTAGCCAATATATTGTTAAAAATCGAGTGTGTGACATACGAGTGTATACGTAATTTCAAAAAAATACTACACGTAGCGGAAGCATATTAACAAATACACCCAATTTAACAAATTTAACCACATATATCACATATATGCTCATGTATAACTATTATACAACAACTTATATATGATGAACAATTGTGTACATAAACTTAAAATATAAAGAACACTTACCTAATGAAGATAACTTTACAAAATTTTTAAGTCTTCTAACAATCTAATTGAAGAGCTCACATTAAAGTAAATTGTTAAAAAATTCTAGTTTATAACGGTTTGGTGGGATTATGAAGCTAAAATGGTAGCTTAGTTTTTAGAATTTTCAGTAAAATGTATTAAAACTTTTTGAATACAATTTTGTTTCTTAAATAGAAATGATAAATATTTTACATACAACTCTTGTATTAATTCTTAGAAAAAAATTTCATAGGATAATTATTTTGAACAACTCTTGTCTAACATAATTATATTTTCTCCATTTTCTTTTCATTCATTTTTTAGCCATTATTGAGAGAATAAGAAGAAGAGAATTTTTTTTCATGTTTTTCAACACTTGAAAAAACAAAAATAAATTTTCTCTTACTTATCAATTCCCTTGGCCGAATTCTTCTCCAATTGAATGAATCAATTCAATTGTTAGCTTAATATTTTATTTTTATTATTCAACACCTTTTGATAAAATAAAAACAAGTGCTCTACTAATTTTGATTGTTGGTCTCCCACTTAAAATTAATTTATTAAGTTTTAGAATAATGGCCACTTAAATAAATTATTACCTAATAAATATAATTATTTTAATCATATTACGTAAATAAATGGTCAATATTTAGGCCCCTCATTATATTAAAATACAATGGTCATGATTAATATATATTATCATATTATCTAATAATATAATAATAATATCTAATTTAATTATTTAAAATAATTTTGAATAATTACTTTTTACCTTACTAATTTTTACTACCAAGATAAAATGATAAAATTAAGGTAAAATAAAATCATGGACCAAATTGTGCCACTTGTCAACATCCTATTAATTAAAAATTCTTGTTAATTAATTTAATGATGTATTTAACAATTAAGTCTTGACAAATGAACATCCCAAGGGATTCTGAAACAATTATTCTATTTTACTGGAATTTATTGGATCGAATTATTCAATCCAGTCCGCTACCCTAGTGTTCAACGAGTACACTTCATATTGTGAGACTTTCTAGGTTCACACCTAATTTGTTATATAGAACTCCTCCATACGTCCGTGAACGATGCCTCACACACACGTTACGAATATTACAAATCAGCGAGTTAGACCATGCAAGTTGAGGTTATTGCATATTTGTATAATCCATTCACTATATATATCCTGCAAGAGCAGAGATATAGATCATCACCGTCAAATCTCTATTTGCTCAACCATCAACTTATCTTCATATTTATATTTCCTTAAACAATATCCACAAATATTTTTTTGTGATATTGTTTATCCCTTCGAAATATATTTTTTGAAGTTTATGCTTGTGGCTACAAGACTTTCTGAAATACAATCTAGGAGTATTAGGATATACAACCCACTCATATGAGCTGATGGATCCCATATCTACGCACACTGTACTTCATAAGTATCGGACCATACCCAGCGACACACAGCGGTTAGACCATGAAAGGTCTCTTACATATGTAGAACTAAAATATGGTGGATCACTCAAAAGCCCATCGTGGTGCTCAGGTCAAAAGACCACAAATACTACTCAACTCAAAAGACCTTCCATTGAGTGTTTTATGAGATGTGTATTGGAGATCTTTGTGAGTCTGTTCAATATCCAGTCCTCACTGAATACTTGTATGTCTATACAAGCTTCCACCAAGCTCATAGTTTGGTACGACTAACTATCTGAACCATCCAGATATAGACATACACTAATCTATATAAATGGGTTCCACCAATAGACCCACATCGATGAAATTAGATTAGGAACATCATGTTTGAGAATATATTTACATAATGATATTTCTTAGCACCATCTGCAACTCTTTATAACTATTTCATTATAAATATATTCTTAGGTCATTGTCTTATTTCAGATAAGGCTCTAACTGTTTAGATTTCACTAACTCTATTAATGTGCTAACTTTTAGCACTGATATAAACTCCTTTAGACCATATTTAAACTCTTTCAGATCATACAATGTTTGAAACGTTACAAGCATCTTACCATTTATTATAAATAATATTAACAATTTTATTAGAAATGATAATTGTATAAATACTATCATTAAATATTTATAAATAATGGGATGGCACGTAAACATAAATCTCAAGATATATTTCATCATTCACTATAGTAGGAAACAAAATACACGAATTATGGTGATAGGTCCTCTAAAAATGAGTATTATCTTTCATGTATCACAATGCATTATATCTCCTAATACTTGCCCATATTACTTAATGAATAAACCATATGTTTATTCTAGGTCCAAACTTAATGATATTTCTCAAATGAATATGTACATAATTAGTAATCAAATATAAGAAAATATCATAACTTAAATAGAGTTTCATAACTTTTGTCTTATAACAAAAATTACATAAAGAAACCAAGTCCCATATTTTCTATATGATTCTTGAACTTAAATGGTGGCATGCCTTTTGTCAAGGGATCAGCTATCATCAATTCAGTACTGACGTGTTCAATGACCACTGTTTTATCTTTTATACGTTCCCTTATGGCTAAATACTTGACGTCGATGTGTTTACTTCGACTACCACTTTTATTATTTTTAGCTATTAAAACTGCAGTTGAATTGTCACAATATATCTTCAGTGGCCTAAAAATTGAATCCACAATTCTAAGCTCAGATATGAAACTCTTCATCTATACACCATGTAAGGTAGCCTCAAAACAAGATACGAAATCAGCTTCCATAGAGGAAGTAACAGTTAAAGTTTGCTTTGCACTCTTCCAAGATACAGCTCCATCGGCCAACATAAAAATATATCCTGATATTGATTTTTGAGAATCAACATAGCCAGAATAATTTGCATCAGAGTCGCCAATCACTTCTAGATTCTCAGTTCGTCTATACATAAGCATGTAGTTCTTTGTCCCTTGAAGGTATCTCATTACCTTCTTTGCAGCTTTCTAGTGGTCCAGATCTAGATTACTCTAATATCTTTCTAATATTCCAACTGCAAAAGCAATATTAGGTCTTGTGCAGACTTAAGCATACATCAAGCTTCCGACAACAGAAACATATAGAATAGTTTTCATTTGTTCTCTTTCAAGATCATTTTTTGGCACTGGTTCAAATTGAACTTGTCACCCTTCACAATGGGAGCTATACTTGATGAACAATCTTTCATCTGAAATCTCTCTAAAACTTCGTTAATATAGGTTTCTTCAAACAAACCCAAAATATTTCGTAATCTATCCCTATGTATCTTAATCCCAATGACATAAAACGCATCACATCTATCTTTCATGTCAAATTTTTCAGAGAGAAATTGTTTCACCTCATGTAGCAAATTATTATCATTGGTTGTAAGTAAAATATCATCCACATATAGAATACGAAAACAAATTTTACTCCCATTGACCTTCTGGTTTATACATTGATCCATAATATTTTCTACGAAGCCAAATGAAAAGATAACATTATGAAATTTTAAATACCATTGGTTGGAGGCTTGTTTCAATTCATATATGAATTTTTTTAGCTTGCACACCAAATGCTCACCATTACTAGAGAAAAATCTTTCTGGTTGTTTCATAAAAACCTCTTCTTCTAGATCTCTATTGAGAAAAGTTATTTTCACATCCATTTGTTGTAATTCTAAGTTAAAATGAGCAACTAATGCCATAATAATTCGAAAAGAATCTTTCTTAGATACATGAGGGAAAGTTTCCTTATAATCGATTCCTTTCTTTTGAGTGAATCCTTTAGCAACGAGACTTACTTTAAATCTCTCGATGTTACCCAAAGGGTCTTTCTTTGTTTTAAAGACCCATTTACATCCTATGACTTTTGCACTATAAGGCAACTCAACAAGATCCCAGACTCAGCTAGATGCCATAGAATTCATCTATTCTTTTATTGCATCGAACCATAAATTTGATTCTTTACAACTCATGGCTTGTGAAAACATTTCAGGATCATTTTTGGCTCTAATATTATAGTCCGATTCTTGTAGATATATAACATAATCACTAGGATTTGCTAATTTTCTTATTCTAGTAGATCTCCTTAACATTGTACCAACATTTTTTCGAGGAATATGTTGTTCAACTGGTTGTTCAACAATTTCTTGAAATTCTTGAACAACTTGATCTACTAAATTGTTATCAGCATTAGTTTGTGGATCTTCAATGATTGGTTGTACAACATTCGGTTGAACTTGAAGAGTATTGTTAATAACAATCAATCTATCACTTGAGGTAGAAGGTTAAGGATTAATATGATCTTTCTCAGAAATAATGTTCTGGGATTGATCGCTCTCACTAATCAAGTCATTTTCAAGAAATTTTGTATTTCTTGATTCTACAATCCTAGTGATATGAGATGGACAATAGAATCTGTAACCTTTGGATCTTTTGGTATATCCAACGAAAGTTTGCAAATGTTTGGAGCTACTAAGCATACTCCGCACTATATCTATTAATGTTTGATTTTTTTCTTTCTGCTAAACCATTTTGGTCAGGTGAACTAGGCATGGTGTATTGGGCAACTATCCCATGTTCTTGAAGAAATTTTGCAAATGGACTAGGTACTTGTCCTTCTTCATTATATCTATCATAATATTCTCCACCTTTATCTGTTCTCACGATTTTAATTTATCTTTCACATTGTTTCTCTACTTCAGCTTTAAAATTTTTGAAAGCATTCAGTGCTTCATTCTTATTATGAAGCAAGTAGAGATACATGTATCGTGAATAATCATTTATACGAGTCCATGTTAGGACTACAAATGTTTGAATGTGTGATCTTTAATATGTTTGTACTCCTCTTAGTACCTTTCTTGGACTTGTTAGGCTGCTTTCCTTTAATGTATTTTATATAAGTGTTATAATCAGTAAAATTTAAAGTACTAAGTACTCCATCATTTACTAATCTTTTAATTCTTTCAATGGAGATATGTCACAATCTCCGGTGCTATAACATAGAGGAATCTTTATTTATAACACATCGTTTAGTACCAGTGTGAACATGCATAGTATTGTAAATAGTATTATCTTGTAAATTAATGGAGAAAAGACCATCAGACAATGTACCATTCTCAACACAATTAGATTTATAAAATAAATTAAAAGATATTTTTGAAAAGTTAAAGGAATAACCTAAAAGTACAAGTCTTGAAACTGAAATTAAATTCCTAAAAAAACTAGGAATATAGAAAGTCTTTTTCAAATTTTAAATAAAACCATTGCTTAAATTTAAACTGTATGATCTAATAGCTTCCACATATGAACGCATCTTGTTTCCAGAATAGATGCATTGTTCACTGCCTACTGGCTTCTTTAGATTTTGCATACCCTGTAAGGTACTTGAAATATAGATTGTAGAACTAAAATCAATCCACCACGTGTTATATATAACATCAATCATATTAGATTCATAACAAATAAATGAGATTGGATTACCTTTCTTCTCAAGCCATTTCTGAAACTTAGGGCTATTTTTCTTTATGTGTCCCTTCCTTTTACAAAAGAAGCAATTGGATTCCTTTTTATTTCAGTTTAGGGAGAAATTTTATTTTTTCCTTTCGGTTTGGCTTATTTTGGTTCTTTCCTTATGTTGCAATTAGCGCACATTCACCCAATTTCATTATTAGTCTCCATTCTTCTTGAACACACATGATCATAAGTTTATTTATTGACCATTTATCTTTATGAGTGTTGTAGGATATTTTGAAGGGTCCGTATTATTATGGAAGAGTGTTCAATTAATAGTGCACAAGAAAAGAATAATACATCTCAACCTCAAGTGTTTTTAATTGAGCCGCAATGTTCCTCATTTGCATGATGTGCTCACGCACACCTCTTACACTGGTGAGCCTTAAGGATGAAAACTTCATAATTAGAGTACTGGCAAGTGCCTTAACTGAGATCTTAAATTGTTCATCAATAGCCTTCAGTAATGCTCGAACATTGTTATACTGATCGACTGAACCACGAATACTAGCAGAGATCTTAGGCTTTATAAACATTATAATAAGGCGATTAAATCGCTCCCATCATTCATAAAGAGCAATTTATTCTCTAGTGCTAGTAGTAGTAATACATGGTTCGTCTTTTCTAATAGTATAATCAATATCTATCAACCCTAAATGGAGAAGAATTCTCTCCTTTCAAATTTTATAATTATCACCCTTAAGTTTAAGAATATCACACTTGATATCAGAGAAATTCACAGTTTGTATAATTGCATAAAAATTAAACAAACATGCTTATAATTAAATATTAAGACTAATAAATATATATTATGTTTTACCAATGTAAATCATGTTATAAAAAATTATGAATTTAGTGACATAAAACTTACTTGTGGGCTAAAGTTTTAATTCAATTAGATCCATTTATTTTTATGATAAAAACTATCAAATTATATATTTTTTTATAATTCTTATGGGTAAATTAGGATACATAATTTGATATTCATCCTAATTAATCTACAAATGTAATAAAATTTCTGCAGGATAAAATCTACTACACTTAATATGATTAATCACAATTAATGTCATTTTTTATAAATGATCAAAATATATAATTTTGTATAATTAAGGATGCTGTGACTACTCCCTAATTAATTAAAATTATATGGATCACTAGACATTTAATTTTATTCACAATTGTTCTTATAAAATAAATGCAAATATAAGCATTATTTATAAATATGAACATAATTTCAATTTATGTACTACTCAAATTATATGTATAATGAAACAATAAATTATACATACAAAAATTAACATAATTTAAGCACATAAATAATTATATTTTTAATTCATAAATTGATCTTTACGAAATACCAAATTTACGAATTATTCATACAAAATTTGCATGTATCTATACATAACTAGAATGATACTTACAAAATTAAATATGAAAGTAATACATAAATTGTTTTTAGAGTTTGACTTAAAATAATTGGGTCTATATGTAAAACTATCAAGTATTATGGCTAAAATGTAATTACAAAAATATTTGAGAACTAATCTCAATTAACCAAATCTATAGGGGTATATTACAAAATATTGTATACTGTAGGGTTAAATTAAAATTAATAAATTTTGTAGGGGCTAAATTGAAATTATATAATACTTTAGGGTCTAATTATAAATATTTATAAGTTTCAAGGTTAAAACATAATTTATAAAAGATAGAGGGGCTTAACAAAATTAACTAGTCATCTTCAATTGCAGACGCACACTTGTATTTGACCCGTTTCAGTATTTTAACCATATCTCTCTCATCTTAACTTCGATTTCACGTTTCAAATTACAAAATGCTTAAAATTTAATTTTCTAATGATGTATAATATTATTTTACTTCATACAACGTCAAAATAATGAGTTTTGATCAAAATATAATTCGGTCATAACTTTTAAAATTTTTAAATTTTATATCATTCAAAGTAAAGGCAATTATGGCTCTGATACCAACTGTTAGACTAGTTTAAGATGATCTAAATATGCTTGAAGTAACTTTAAAAGCATATAAATCAATGCAAAATTTAAAAAATAGATTAAACATACCTCCTGCTGTTGAAATCATTTTTTTAATAATCTGAAGAGATGATTAAGCTATTCTAAATCTTTTTAATTTTCACTGATGACATATATGTGTCTTGAATAAAATTGAATAATTTAGGAACCTAATCAAATGTTCTATTTATAGACATTTTTTTATAAAAAATGTCACCTCATGTTCATGAATATAGATTAGTTGAATTTCACCTAATGAGCATTATCTTTGAATAATGAAAGATAATGAGAATGATGAAAGATAATGAGAATGATAAAAGATGTTAATCATAATTGGTTCAGTTTGATCTAAAAATAAAAAAATAATTTTAAATTAAACCAAAAAATTAAGAAAAATAAAATATTACACTAAACTAAACTAAGTCAAATCGATTCGGTTCTTGAAACTTGGACTGGTCATATTTAATGACACGATCAATTTGATTTTAGGTTGATTTCAAACCTAATTGATCTAAAACTGAAACTACCCACTTTTAATTGAGGGCTTGTGCATGATTTGTCAAGCATCGTCGAGCATTTAAAGAACATGCATTGTCAAGCAATTTTTGCATGCTTATAAATGCTCGATGGTGCCCGACAAAAATTTATTGAGCATCGTCGAGCACCATTAGCACACATGCAACATACATATATATATATATATATATATATCTTATTCAATTACAAAACTCAAAATAAAAATTCATTCAAGTTTCATAAATTATATTATATGTAATAATATTCTTCATCCATATATAAAAAAATAAATACTATAAAATTCTCATGAGCAGATAATAAGTTATCAACTTTAAAGTAAAATAACTAATCATGAGAACTTATCTTATTTGATCTTAATTTTTTAGTATATATCTTTTTTTGTACACAACTGATTTTCTTAGTGTTTGCTTTGTTTCAAATACATAAATATACGATTTATTTTGTTTACTTTATTTTGAATTTTATTTATTGGAGATTATAAGAATATTTTTGTCCTTATATTTCCCTTTTAACTTAAAAAAAAGAAAAATAGGGAGTTCGGCTAAATAAATTAAAGTTCTTATATTTTCAGTTGTTTTTAAAATAAAACCCCTTTTTATGGTCTAACATTATTTTATATGTAGTTTAAATAATCGATGATCGTTATTCAAGAATTAGTCTTCTCTTAATGTTCGGATGATATCGCCAACTAGGAACATAATTTTTATGGTTGCTTTGGTTGAACGTTTACTTCTTCTGTTAGGTTATATGTATTTCAAACCTGGCTCGTGTATTATTTATCTTATATTTGAGATAAGGATGTTTTTTATTTTATGAAATCGGTCTAAAATACACGTCCTAATTCAATTAACAACATTAATTTTATTCAAATTTATTAATTTTTACCGTCAATTTAGATTAAAATAATATTTTTGACATATAATTATTAGTTTACCTTATTATTTATCTTTTAACTTTGAACATATAGTACAATCTCATATATTTTTTATTTTTGAGTATGTGGTGCAATCTCATTTATCTATTTAATTTAATATAATTAAAAACAAATTTTAATAAATGAACTTGTCATAATATAATTATATTACTAATGACATGTGTCATTATATAATTGGTTTAAATTTTTAATAAAATTTTTTAAAAAATAAATTAAAATAATAAATAATTAAAAATAAAATCTACCACTATCACCAGTTGCCATTTTCGGTGTTAGTGAAATAATATAAAAGACTAAAATTTATATCATTAAATTCATATTTTCTGATCTACTAAATATTTGGGTTATTTTTAACTAAAAAAGATGAAAGACAACAAAAAAAATAATGAAAATGGTTGACGACTGCTACCTTCTGTCGTTAAATGGGGTGCAATGACTTACACCACCCCATCTATGTAAAACTTTATGCCCACTCCGAATCAAAATTCGTTAAAAGTCTTCATATCTAAGCAATAATATTTAAATACACATATTTTTCAAATTTATTCACAAATCTATGTAAACTCAAACTTGAGTTATTATTTAAAATATATATATATAATATTTATATGTGATAAGTGTTAAGTTGTTATTTTAATTTATTTTTTATCTAATAAGAGTAAAATTATCGAAGTACAAAAATACTAACTATTTAACAAAATTGTTAACGATAGGAGAGTTTCAAATAGTTTCATAAAAGTTGAGTGATAACTAGTGTATATATATATTAAAAAAATTAAGGGAGTAATAGCCTTGTTTTCTTTTAATTAAATCTAACAAGCTTTCTAACATAGAAGGTGAACGAAGGAATTCAAAGCAGAGTCGATAAATAAGAACAAAACCAAATTAGTTAAACATAGAGTTCGAATGCAGAACCTTGGTTTTAACATAATTTTTAATTAATTATATCTAACTCAAAAGCTTAAATTGTCGAGAGCAAAAATATAGTATTAGTTATTCAAATTTATTTTGCTAGAATGATTAATCTAGAATCACTAGTTGTCACCGTTGTTTTGTTTGATTTCATAATGGAATTAATTTTTCTTTAAAACATAAGATTTGAATTTTAATATTATTTTGTTTTGACTTTTAATCCAATATCTGAAGCTGATTATTTTTCTTATTCAATATTTTACTTCTTTTAATGGATGATGTGATCCCGTGGCTGTGAATCCCTACTCGTAGCCGTTGGATATTCTTATTAACTGGATTTAATTAAATCTTGTGCACAACATTAGCATCACTTTAAAAGACATCCAAAGAAATAATATTTGACACAAAAAAAAAAGAAGAAAAAAAAGAGTATTTTTAATGCCTCGCGATGGTTCATGGAGTTATTTTTAATAATTTAATGATTAAATTTCGCTTTTTTGGAGTCTCTTTGTAGATCTATGAATAGTTTTGGTTTTGCATACTTTAATATAAAATAATATTATATATTTTAATTTTATATGTTAAATTATATTTTAAATAATAATATATTAAATAATTATTAAATATAATAAATAATTTTAAAATTTATATTATTTAATAATTATTTGATACATCTTTATTTAAAATATAACTAATAACATTACTTCTTTAATATATATATTACCTTTAATTTAAAAATTTTGCATAAAAAAAAAAATCACACATTGATGTAACACATTATCGTGTATATCACAATTCACAAAAGATCAAGGATGACAATAACACGTAACAAATTTGAAGATTTATAGTTGAAAGAAAGAAATGTACAAATTGATTTTCTCGACGATGATGTGATTGGCTTGACAAGAATTTGGTTTCTCTATTATCTGAATCTAATTAAAAATAATGAAAAAATTGATTAAGTGGGAGAACATGTGAACCAAACAGGGTCAGTAAGATGTTACAAAGTTTCTCCTCATTATTCATCCCAATAATCGGGTCGGATGCATGTGTATGATTGACATTTACTTTAATTATAATATATATATAAAGTTTCTCGATTTGAAATTTTAAAATAATTATTTTATTATTTTATATAACACATTAAATTTATAAAAAAAACTCAAACTATAAAAAAGAAAGAATTAGTGTGTAAGAGTTCCAATGCCACAAATAATGATAAATGAATTATATATGACCATAAAGTGTACAATATGATAATGTATCCAATGACTTAAATAATAAATTATTGAATGAATTACGAATGAATGAATAATAAGTAGTATATTTATTATAGTGTATAAATTTTAATTTATATTAGAGTATGAATGTATAAATTTAAATTAAAATATAATATAATTAAATATTTATAAATAAAAAATTTAATCTATTTTAATCAAGAGAGAAGAATTAAGTGAAATTCTCTACTTATGAAAAAAAAATTTCACACAAAATAATATTTAAATTAAAATATAAATAAGATTTAAATTCTAAGCTTGATTAAATTATAAGCGGGTTGGTTGAATTTATAAACAATGAGCTAATAATATTAAATAATAATGGTGTGATTAAGAAAGGATTTTTTTCGAATTTTAATATTTTATTATTATGTCAACACTCATAGTGATTAAAGTTAAAGTGACCCAATAATTAGCTTCTCACACCTATTTTTAAGTTGTAATAATTGATTAAAGAATATTTGTTAAGGTGACACTATGCATAGCATAAGATGACATGATGGTGATCTTCACTTCATGATTCACTTCTTCTCTCAAGCTAGCTGGCTCCAAAATGGCCAAACGTGATAGAGATATAATGATAATTTATATTTGTACAAATATGAAATTGCATCCAAGTTATTGTATCCCATACAAACTTGTAAACTCATTTTGGTAAAAAAAAATCAAATACCCTAAAAAGTTGCGTCTATATCTGGACCGCCCCAATCAAATTTAGAATCCCTTTTGTTATTAATTTCAATCTCTTATTATCTCGTCTCCCATGGAGATTCATCATCATCATCATCATCAACACAATGATGCTCTCTCTCTCAACACACCCCTCATTAGTATCGTTCCTGATAATGATCAGCAGAAACAAAAGCTAGGGAAGGTAAATCCAGTTCTTGAAGATGGAAGATGTGATGATAATGACACAAATACAAGCAACACTAGTGTCTTCAAGACGTGTTTCAATGGACTTAATGCCTTGTCAGGTTCTTCTTCTTATTCTCTCAACTTAATTCTCATTTACTTTTGATCGTCTGTTAATTTGATTGACCCTTTTTATCAGTGTTAATATATCATTACTCTTATAAGTTTTGCATGAATAGCTGTCAGCTAGGGTTTTCAATTTGTAATATTGACAGGGAGAGTTTTAATTATCGGAGCTTGTTTTTGATTCACATCAACAACCGTAGTCTATATAGTCCAAAACCTAATTCAATTGTTATGAATTCATCGAATTAAGAGAATGCACTTGATCTAACTTGTATTTCCTGATATCGGATCAAATATTGTAACATGGGAGCACATGCAAGATAGATGGAGTATTTAAGTGCTTTTGGTATACTTACAAAAGTGCTTTTAAATAGAAAAAGCTGTTTAAAACTAAAGGCACAGGAAACTGTAGATAGATCATCTCATGAATTTTTTTTTTTTGGTTCCTAAATATATTTGTGGTGCTTAATGCATGAATTAATAATATTATATATTTTAAATTATATTTAAAAAGTAATGTGTGAAATAATTATCGAATATAATAAATAATTTTATAATTTATATTATTTTATTATTAATAATTACTTAATTCATAAAATTTTAAAATAAAATTTAAAATATCTAACACGCAGTCCTTAGCTTTTTCTGAAAGTTGCCATCATTTTGGTGAAAGAAAGACAAGAAAAACACTTTCATTGTTGCATTATGAAACTTCAACTTAAGTGAATTTATCATCATTATGGTGATAAGAAAAAAAGAAAAAGAAAAACATTTGTTTTTGCTTGATAGTGCATCTTTGGCGGCTTGTCCTTATTTTCATTCCAACGCCCAGAATTTAAATAAAAAAGCCAAAAGTGACAGCATGTGAGTTGAAAATTTTGCCAAAATAATTAAAATGCAAATTCAATAGTGGGTGGGTTCACCGTTCACGTTGCTTTCAAAAAAATTATCTGAGCTGCGTCACAAAACTCAAGTTTTGTAGACGAGTCTGACGAGGATTAATAAAAGGCGAGGGATACTTTTATCTCACAAATTTAATTTAATATTAAATTTTATTTTATAAATTTAATTTAATTATAATATATTAATGAAATTTCGTTAATTTTAATTAAATTTTTTTGATAAAAATGATGACTAAATTTTTTTTAATAAAAATGATGACGTGTTAATTATTAATAAACTATTAAAAATAAAAAACAAGACATTGACATGTGACATGTGACACATTTTAATATTTAAAATTTTAATATTTATTTTATAATTAAAATAAAGAAATTGAAAAACTAACAATGGCGACTGGTTATCATCGGTCGCTATTGATTATCGAATTTTAGTAACGAAAATAATCAAAATTTATTTCATTGAATTTTATTTTTTTATATCTATATAATGGTGAAATTATTTTTATAAAAAAAATAATAAGGTGATAAAAAAATAGATAAAAAATAAGAGAAGGTGACAACCACTACGCGCTACCATTGAACGGTGGTGGTAGGCGCCAACCACCACGGGTCGGCGGTCGTGCAACCAATGGAAGGGCGGTGGCGTGTACCGCCCTCACTATTGGAAAGATCAGTCGAAGATCTGTCCAACGGTGGGGGCAGTGTACGTCACAGCCCCACCGTTCAACAGTGGCGCGCAATGACTGTCACCTTCCCCTTATTTTGGATCCATTTTTTGGTCACATTTTTGTTATCTTTTGACAAAAATGAGTCTACTATTTTGTAGATATAAAAAAATAAAATCCAATGAAGTAAATTTTGATTATTTTCATTACCGAAATTCGGCAATCGATGGTGGCCAAAGATGGCCAGTCATCGTTGGGGGTGTTTAGTTTCTTTATTTAATTATTTTTTAATTATAAAATAAATATTTAATAAATATTAAATTTTAAACCTATTAAAACGTGTTACGTGTCTTTTTTTTAATTTTTAATAATCTATTAATAACTGACACGTATATATTATATAATGTACTCACATTACTATTTTTAATTAATATAATAATTAAGGACAAATTTATTAATGTACCATCAAAAGAGATTTTCAGTCAAAATTAATAAAATCTCACTAACAAAATAAAATTAGATTTTTTAATATTCATGAAACAAAATGAGAATTAAGTAAAATTTATGTGACAAAAATATCCTTTGCCTATTAATAAAACATAATTCAAACCGTCACATATGGTTGCAAACTATAAATAAATTGAATGGGAGGGAGTTAATTTTCAAACCTGTCACTCTAAATAAAATTTAATGATATACCCTTAATAGTTCTATGTATAATTACTACTGCAGCCAAACTAGCCAACACCATTTTCAGTTTGTAGTTATTAGAACAAATTAGCTCCATTTAAAAGAAGTTACATAAATTAAATATCTGTATTTTATAATGTATATGAGCATCTAAAAATTTGTGTGTGGTAAGGGTGGGTAAATAAAATTAGAAAATCGAACCAGAAGGTTTAGTTTTTATTTAAAAAAACTGACTAGTTTAGTTTTTATTTAAGAAAACTTATCGGTTTAGTTCGATTTTTCTTAAATAAAAATTGAATTAAAAAAGTTAATTTTTTAAAATAAAATTATATTTATTTGCTATGTAGTGTTCATGTATTGGATAATTAAAAATATTAACATACACTTAATCATACATAATCTTTTTTAAATTTAAAAAATAAAAAATTTCTTAATTTTTAAAACCGAAAAAATCAAACCGGACCCAAAATAAACCGGTTTGCTTTTTTTCTTCAAAAAATCAAACCAGACAATGTCCACTCCTGTGTGGACATATAACACTGCATCAATGAGGTTTACATTAATGACATTTTTAGATTTAATTACATTGTTATTCTCACGATTTTAAATTTAATTACATTGTCATTCTCTCTACTTAATTTTGAAGGAGAAAAGTGTCCAAGCTTCTTCTTCCTCTCTTTTTTTCCCATGGTTTTGGCTTTAGCTTTTGTTTTGCTTAAATTACAAACTCAAATTAATATTTTGTTTTATTATTGTGTTATTTTAAGTTTTGAGAAAAAAATTAAAAGGATGATTTGTGGATTAAAAGAAAAGTTGAAATTTAAAAATTTTAAAAAAAAATGAAAGAAAGAAGAAAAGTAAAAATTTGAGGGAGTTATGAAAAAAGGAAAGAAAATGAGGGTTTTTTTATCATTCAAATTAGATGAGGGGTGAAAGTGTCATTAAAGTTAAGTCATTATTAAAGTGTAATTATTTTAAACTTAAGGGGGTGACAGTGTTACATATACGTCGCAGCCAGAATGATGATTTTCTTGTTCGATTCAATTTAGTGAATCTTGGAAAACAAAAATCTGAAAATAGAGCCATAATGCCAAAGTTCAATGTGTGGTGCTGATAGCCTAACACTGTTGTTATATTAAATGAGATAATTTATCTTCTGAAATTTCTAAATGGCCATGAATGTTAAATTATGTTAGTGAAGGCAAAAAGTGTAACAGATAATCCAACTAAATATTGTCCTCCTCAACATTAACTCCTTTTTTTTTTTTTTGGCTTGCTCTCATTTGTTAATTGTTTACCATATTTTCTTCGTTTCAAATCTCATACTCATCTCATTTCATTTCATCTAATCCTAGCTTTTCTAATGTTGACACTTTCATAGATAAGTCAATATTTATAAACAGTAGTAATGCAATTGAATTTTTTTAGCAACCATTGTTGTTATTGAACATATTAGAGTACAAATATAAAAGAATGGACATAATTTTTATTATTATTAAGGCGTGTTATGCATTGTCTTTAAAATTATTTTTATTCTCCTAAAATTAATAATCAAGATACAAAGAGTTTGCATAATAGTATAATTTTTAGGATTCAAATGACAAGTAAAATTATAAAAAATTTGTGAATAAAAAAAAAAGAAAAATTAAAAGTGTTTTTCTAATAGAAATATGCATGTGTTAGATTATTGCAATTAAACAAAGGCTTGATAAGGGTTTGAGTGTATGTATTCGAAAACAAAGAGCTGGCAGAAGTCCCTTTGTTCCTTTTGAATTTTAAATTATATATAGAATTTTTCAATCAAGATAAGCACAATTCAAACTAACTTATAATAACTTATTTAAATTTGAAAACAAATTCTAAAAGCAAGGAATTTGCATCATAATCTAACTCTAACTCTGATTAAGTAAACTAAAGTTTAACAACTTAATCTTTATTCGTAGAAAAATATCAAAACTCTTAACATTCCTCATTGATATTTTTCTTTAATACTCCTAACTGGTCTCTTGAGTATACAAATTTTACTCTAGGAAGAGTTTTTGTCATAATGCCGGCATTTTGCTGCTTAGACTTGGAGTGAACAAGTTTGATTTCACCACACTTTTCTGCTTCTCGAATTACATAAAATTTGACATTAATATGTTTAGTTCCACCATGATTTACTGAATTTTTGGCTAAGGCTATTAATGATTTGTTGTCAACCTAAATAACAGTAGCCTCATGTTGTACCACTTCAAGATCGGAGAAAATTTTTCTAAACTAAATGGCTTGATTATCAACACTTACAACAGAGATGTATTATGCTTATATTGATGATTGAGTTACAACCTCTTACTTCTTAGAATTTGAAGAGAACACAACACTTCTAAAGAAAAAACACATAACTAGAAGTGCTTTCGAAATCATCTATGCTACCTACCCATTCACTATTATAATACCCCTGCAACTGATCACTATCTTCTTTATTAAACCACAAACCACAATCTGTTGTACCTTTAATGTACCTTAACACACTTTTTATAGCTCCAAGATGCCTTTTGCTTAGTGTTTGCATAAATTTTAAAAGAAAGTTTGTTGCATACATGATGTTAGATTTAGTTGCAGATAAATAAAATAGGCTTCCAAATGATGCTTATATACATTAAGGCATCAATCTCTTGTTCACCATCATTTTTGCTTGGTTTCTCATTTAATACTAAAGGTGTTTCCAAAGATTTAGCTTTATTTAACTGATATTTCTTTAACAACTCCTCAATATACTTTCTCTAAGTGATAAATATGCCACTATCATCTTATTGAAACTCTATTCCCAGAAAATAACTCACCTTTCTTAAATCAGACATTTCAAATTCACTCTCCATTTTGGACTTGAACTGCTGCACAACATTTGAAGCTTCTCCTGCTACAAAGAGGTTATCAATATATAATGAAACACTTAGCTGTACTATAAGCTTATATTTTAACACATATAATGTAGCTTCATTTGTACTTCTTTGAAATCTCTGTATGAGTAAATAGCTGTCAATTCTACTATACCAGGCCCTTAGGGCCTTTTTGAGTTCATATAATGCCTTATAAAGCTTGTAAACTTTTCTATTGCTGTCTGGCATCTTGAACCTTTTAGGTTGTTCAACATAGATGTATTCTTCAAGTAAGCCATTTAAAAAGAATGAGTTGACATCCAGGTGATTACCTAACCCAACTTAGCTACAAGGGCCACTAATAGCTTTATGATGTCATGTCTTGCCACATGAGCAAAAGTATTTGTATAATCTATACCTTGTTGCTGAGAATATCCTTTAACCACCAACCTAGCATTAAATTTATTTACAAAACCATTAGGATTAGTCTTAGTTTTGTAATCCATTTAACACTAATTACCTTTTGATCACTAGGCTTATAAATAAACTCTCAAGTATTATTCTTCTTTATCATATTTATCTATTCCTTCATGGCAATTCTCCATTATTTAAACTTTACAAGTTCCTCATTATTGGTAGGATCTAAAGTGGCCAGATTACATATTTCATAAATTTCAGCATTTAAGATGATTGCCCCTGGTCTTGTGTTACTTCAGTATCTTATTCTTTATTGGTGACTGATATTCTCCTCTTTTTCTAGTTTCAATGTGTTGTCTTATCAATTTTTATATCCCTGCTGACTATAACTTTTACTATTCTCAAGTTGAACACTTTATACCCCTTTGAAATGGTGTTGTATTATATAAATATCCTTAGTTTAGATTTTTGATCCAGCTTACTTCTTTTTTCATTTGGAATATAATTGTTCATATGCTGCCAAAAAATTCTAAGATGCTCAACTAATGGTTTCATTCCTAACCATGCTTCATAGGGTGTATTACTATTTAGGGCTTTACTTGGCAACAAATTTAGTAAATATATTGAAGTATTGACAGCTTCAATCCAAAAACTCTTTAAGATACATTTTTCAATCATCAACCATCTTGCATCTCTATCACAGTTTTATTCTTCCTTTCACTCACTCTATTCTGTTGAGAAATGTAAGGAATTGTTAATTGATGCTTTATGCCTTTCTTAGCAAAACAAATTTTTGAATTTTAATGAACCGTGTTTAGTTTCATTGTCTATTTTGAGCATCATGATTAAATAACCAGTTTCCTTCTCTGCCATTACCTTGAATTCTTCTAATACTTTTGATTTTTGTTTCAAGAAATACACCCAGCAATACCTTTAATAGTCAACAATGAAAAGCAAGAAGTATTTACTTCCATTTAAGGATGATACACTTATTAGACCACACACATCTTAGTAGATTAGTTGTAGCTTTTCAGTAACTCTCCAAGTACCATCTGAGAAGGGTAATTTACTTTGTTTTCCATATTAACATACATCACAAACATGATCAATATGGTTAATGATAGGTAGGTTTAACACAGACTGGGAACTATATACTTTTTGCAAAGTAGAGTAGTTGGAATGGCCTAGGCTTTTGTGCCATAGGATTGATTCATCACAACTACTTGAATATGCAACCAAATCAACATTTGACCAAGTTAAAAAAAACACCATATCCCTTATTTTAACACTCGTTAGTTCACATCCCTTAGGTCAATTATAGTACAACTTGGCCCTTAAAATTCAAGGTGTATTGTTAGTCCATTAGTTATCCTATACTTAATAGATTTTAACTGATCTCAATGACAAATAAAATATTTGAGATTATTTTTGTACCTAATTGTACAACTACAACACCTGTGCCTTTGATTTCAACCCACTCACCATTGCCAACTTTAACTCTTAAAGTTTATATTTTGTCCACCTCCTTGAAACTTTCTTCATTTGAAGACATGCAGTGAGAACATCCACTATCAAGGAGCCAAGCTTTCTTGAATTCATTTGTTATTTAGCTAGTAGCCACAAATAAATTTTTTAGCTATCGGTTCCTGATTTGCAACTACCTATACCTGCTGAGTTTGTGGTTTACCCTCGTTTTTGTCGATCTTTACAATGTGCTCATTTTGATTACAAATTTTGCATTAAACCCAAGGTCTATACTAGTAGAAATTTTCGGTACAACTCTTTCTTTTACAGTGAGGACATGGTGGATATTTTTCCTTTTTGCCACTACCTTTGTGTTAATTACCATATTTCTTCTCTTTCCAATACTTTTCACTAGTCTGTTTGCTTTCTCCTACTTTGTTGCTTGCTGTCTTAACCTTTTGTGTGGCCTAAAATGCTTGTTCTGATGAATCTTCAAGCCTAATGGCCCTTCTTTGTCCTATAACCTTTAAGGAATTTATAAGTTCTAATAAACTCATCCTTGTTAGATCTTTTAAATCTTCTAAATAAGGGATTTTATCATCAAATATTTCAAACACACTTACCAGCACCTTTTGAATGATTCTTTTATCTATTAATTCTTCACAAGTAACCTAAGCTGATTCAGAAATTTCATAAGCTTGTTAACATACTCCTTGATTATTTCATTCTCCTACATTATGAGTATTTCAAATGCTTTCAATAGATTTAGCACTTGAATTTATTTTGTTGTATCACTGCCTTATAATTCCTCATTCACCTTCTCAAGCCTGTTTTACTGCTTCACAAGTCATGATTCTTATGAAAATATCATTTAATACAGAAACATGTAATGTTGACAAGACTTTGAATTTTTTTTTAACACTCCTCGCTATGTTGTTTGATTTGAGCAATAGTAGGATTTAGTGATAAAGGTGGTGGTTTTCTCCCTATTTCTACTGTCTCCCATAAAACAAATGCTCTCAGGTAAGCTTTCATCTTTATTACCAAAATTTGATAATTTTTTCTGCTATAAAGCTGCTTTAAGTCATTTGTATATTTTTAAGGTTTTGGAGAAGTGGTGACAGAATTATTAATGGATGTTGGCTTGACTGCTTTTCTTATTCACACACAAACACAGCCTTTAAGATCAATGTTGCTCTGATACCATATTAGATTATTGCAATTAAAATAGAAGCTTGATACAAAAGCAATGTATGAGGCTGAGTGTATGTATTCGAAAACAAAGAGTTGGAATAGTCCCTTTGTTCCTTTTGAATTTTGAATTATATACAAGATTTTTCAACCAAGATAAGTACAATTCAAACTAACTTGTAACACTTATTTGAATTTGAAAACAAACTCTAAAAGCTAACTCCGACTTTTACTAAGTAAACTGAAGTTTAACAACCTAATCTTTATTCACAGAAAAATATCAAAACTTTAACAGCCTACAACATATAGAGAGGAGAGACACTAAATCTCTTTAAAAGATCACAAAATTTGAGAAGTTTGATAACTCTTCTAAAAATTATATTTTTATTATTAAGCGTTGCGTTGCCTCCTGACATTGCGACACTCAAGTTACAGCACTGAACGCTCTAATAATACTTCTCAACATTGTAGAGCTCAAGTCTCTAACTTAAACGACCGTTGCTATTTTACAACAATTTAACTTTTTTTTTTCTTCCTTAATTCTTTTTCTCCTACTCTATATACTTGAAATACATTTATAATTTTCAACAACAAAAGCTCTGAATTGTTATGCAGTTTCCGCATTAACAACATGGCTATGCCCGTTTTAAATTTCATCTGACATTATACATCAACATTCAAATTCATTCATTATGAATCTAGTACTGGGAAGTAGATAAGGCAATGGTCCCATCTATTCATGCTTGCTAACTTTTTTGATAAGCTATAATGTCCACTCATGAGCTAACCCTTCATCTTCTTCTTTTTTTTTCTCTATTTTTTCACACGTATTAATCATAATTTATTCTAGCTAGCATATTCGGTGAACTTTGTTGGAATTCTTTATTTTTGTCACACGTGCTAGCATATTTGTTGAACTTTATTAGAAGAATAATGTTATATATTTTAAATAATATTTAATTTTTTTTTAAAATAATATATTAAAATAATTATTAAATGGTGTAATAATATAATGAATTTTTTAAAAATTATATCATTTCATTATTTAATAATTACTTTATATATTAATTTTAGATAGATATTTAAAATACTATTTTAAAAATATAGAATTATTCTTTTTCAAATTGAGTTCAATTATAACTATTTTTGCATGCACAAATATATTTAAAATTAATTTTTATATTTTAAAATACAAATTGAGATATAGAGATTTGTTTAAAAGTTAAATATAACCCAACAACGATGTGGGTTTTAAATCAAATCATATTATATATAACGTACATTTGTATTTTAAGAAATTTGAAAAAAATATCTGCATGCATATGAGATGAAACCTTTTCTCTTACCTAACTTTTTTTTTCCTACAAGCTAGATCCCATATCTCAGTTTGATGTTGATCTATCAATCTTGTGACAAGCCAAGGTCGTTAATAGTTTGTAAACATTGCATGGGGGTGTGGACATGGCTCATTTTTGCACCATATATTAAACAGGGGGTCTTTAATTTAAGTTTTTTAATAAATAAAATTAAAATTAATTTTTTTAATAGAAAAATTGAACCATTGTTTGGTTTAATTTTTTTATTTTAAATTATGAGTTTTTTTTTTAATTTTTGGTTTAATTTTTTTATTATTTTTTTAAGAAAATTTAAATTAGACCCATAAATTTTTTTTAAAAAAATTAAACAAAATTTTTATTTAAAAAAATTAAACCAAATTAAATTGACCGATTTTTGATAACTAATTTTTTTTATCCACCCTTAATATTGAGATGAGAATATCCATGAATATATCGTGAAGCAAACTAGGTGGGAAACTCAATTGTTATGACTCCGGATGGCCCTGTTAGTTTTTTTTTTTAATTGTTAAAAACAAATTAGGATGGTATCCTTTATCTAATATTGCAATTTGTCACTAAAGGATTATGAGATACACAATTTGACCCTCGAGCCTTTTCTTTTACAAAAGGACGGCTTTCTTAGTATCTTTTTCATAGTAAAACATAAATTAAACAAGAAAAAATAAATTAAATTAAATTGAATGAGAAGAAGAAACAAGGAAGCAGTATAAAAAAATGTTTAGCATGCAACTTTGCAGTTGATGAGGACAATACTGATGACACCTTTAACATGTGATTCAAAATGACTTCTGCTTATTAAACATCTTTCTTTGGATCCCTTTCCTATATATATATTCTCTCTCTTTCTCTGTTTCTTTCTCATAAACCCACCCTTAACTCACACTCATACAGCTAAAGCCATGGCAAATGATACCTCGTCCTTGGCGGCGCCTCTCATTGTTGATGAGAAGCAAGACAGCCTGGGGAGAAAAATTGAGAGAAAAGCGGCAAATCTTCTTGATGAGCAACAAACAAGAAGCAAAAACACTTTCCTCAAAACTTGTTTCCATGGACTCAATGCTTTGTCAGGTTCTACTTCTAATTAGTTTCTTTTTGTAAACACTATCTTAACAAGTTCAAATCTGTTGTAGGATTCTATCATCACAAGTGCTTGATTGCTTGGCATTGTATTGTTCATCTTTTATTAGTTTTGAGGACCAGGGATGAACAATGAGTCTTACATATTGATTGTAAAAAAAATAATTACAACATTGTTTTTTACATTTTCTTGTAATTGTTCTTTACTGAGAGCTAACTAAAGCAAGTAATGTGGTTCACTAATTATATTATGTGTTTTTCAATTGTTTGGCTACCAGGAGTTGGGATACTTTCAACCCCATATGCACTATCATCAGGAGGGTGGTTGAGCTTGGTACTTCTGTTCCTTATTGCTGCTGCAACTTTTTATTCAGGCCTGTTGATTAAAAGATGCATGGATGTGGATTCAAATATCAGAACTTATCCTGACATAGGCGACCGTGCATTTGGAAAGAAGGGGAGACTGTTGGTATCAGTTTTCATGAATATAGAGCTCTACTTGGTTGCCACAGGATTCCTAATCCTGGAAGGCGATAACTTAGGAAATCTGTTTCCAAACATGCAAATTGATGTGGGAGGACTCACCATAGGTGGAAGACAAAGCTTTGTTATTATTGTTGCACTTATTATTCTGCCCACTGTGTGGCTGGATAATCTCAGCCTTCTTTCATATGTCTCAGTCAGTGGGGTTTTAGCTTCTGTTATCACACTTGTATCAATCTTCTGGACTGGTGCCTTTGATGGAATTGGATTTAACCAAAAGGGCACTTTGATTAATTTGAATGGGATCCCTACTGCTATTAGCTTGTATGCCTTCTGCTATTGTGCTCATCCTGTATTCCCAACTCTCTACACTTCCATGAAGAATAAACATCAGTTCTCTAATGTAAGTAAACATTCATTTTCTTTTTTCTTTAATTTCATTCATTTTTGTTTTATATTGCTAAGCTCACCATATAAAATTGTATCTGTTGCAGGTTTTGCTTGTCTGCTTTTTCTTATGTACGTTGATCTATGCTTCAATGGCAGTTTTTGGATACTTGATGTTTGGTTCTGAGATTCAATCACAGATAACCTTAAACCTCCCAATTGGAAAACTTAGCTCAAGAGTGGCAATATACACCACTCTAGTTAATCCCATTGCCAAATATGCATTGATGACTACACCAGTCATGAATGCTATCAAAATCCAGGTTTCAACTCAATACAATAAGAGACCTTCTACCCTCCTAATCAGTACTTTGTTGGTAACAAGCACTACCATTGTAGCCCTAGCAATCCCTTTCTTTGGCTATCTTATGTCGTTGGTCGGAGCATTTTTGAGTGTCACAGCTGCAATTATACTGCCATGTTTATGTTATCTGAAGATTTCAGACAACTACAGGAGATTTGGAATCGAAGTGGTGATCATTGTTGGCATTGTAGTACTAGGTGTTGCAGTTGCAGTTATTGGAACTTATACATCTCTTGTACAAATTATTGCACATTTATAAATGTTAAACCTCTCTTGTTAATGGAAAAGTATTTAGTTTTGTACTTCAATTCTCAGTTGTTTAGCAGGAATCTTATCATATTACAAACTGTAGCTTTGCTAATATTCTCTGTATTTTACAAACATTTGGTGAATATAGCAGCTTCTTATACATCACAGAGCTAAAGAGATGCTATCACAAAGTTATTGAAGCATGTTCATTGGTAATTTGACCAGAAAGTCGCTCCTGGTGAGCATGATCCGAATCTTGAATTACTGTTCCATTTTCAGTGGTAAATTCTGAAACCAATTTCGGTGCAATTCTATTGCAAGAATTTCAGGATGCCGCATAATGCAGAATCCTGAATTACATTGCACATAGGCGAGTAATAAATTGAGTCATTTGACCTTTGGATTATACTTATGGATCTCCAGCTTTAACTAATATCAGAGATTCTGCTTCTAAGAGAGTAATTTTCCTCTTTATTCTTTTGGTTGATTATATCTGTTTTGGATGCTCCACCACTCGCTCTAAAGAAGCTGACAATAGTGTAAAGAAGTAGGCAAATCAGGCGACCAACTTAAAAGGAAGGCAAGGGGGACGGGACAGAACAAGGAACAAGCATGGACCATCTTTTATTACATGCACATATCAACTTCTATTGATAAGATTTTTAGCTAAAGATCTTTTGCCAAGCATGTTTTACATTATTGAAACTACAGTTGAAGTTTGTCAAGTTTATGTTATTTTTCATTTCCTGATATCATCAAAGAGTGGACTCAGTTAGTATCTTGTTATTTTGCAACAATACATTACTCCAAGGACTCTTGAGGCAAGGCATTGGTCACCATACAAAGATTAGTCAAGTTACATGAATTAGTGGAAATAAGTAAAAGAAGGTTTACTCCAAATAAAACAAAAAAAGAAAAGGTAAAATAAGGTAAGGAGAAATTGATGCAAGTAAAAGAGGATGAAACATTAAAAATCAAAGCTTTGGTCATTCACTCAATGCTATTACAAAAGTTTACCATCTTCATGTGCAAGTTCAATGCTTCAAGTAGCTTGTAGATTCCTTTAAGTTCAAAACGAGAATCATTCCCAGAATAGAACCTATGAGTGGATCCACCGACCTCTACCCAACTCTCCCCACACATCTTCTTTAACCCAGCTTTTTTCATAACTCTTCTTATATTTGTTGCTTTCTCCCACATTCCAATCTCAGCATACATGTTAGCAACCATCACGAAGTTCTCACTCCTCCTTGGCTCCAATTCAAGCAGCCTCTTTCTCACCTCATGCACCACTCCATCATTATGTTTAGCATCATGAATGCTGCATGCACTCAGCAAGGTCCTCCATACAATCGGGTCAGGTTCAATAGGCATGTTCATTATAAAGGTATAAGCCTCTTTTAGTTGGCCAGCACGAGCCAAGATATCTACCATGGCACCGTAATGTGTAAGCATGGGTTTAATCCCATGCCCATGCTCCATATCATGAAAGTACTGGTACCCATCATCCACCATTCCGGAATAACTACAAGCACAAAGAACCCCAAGAAAAGTGACATAATTTGGACTTATTGAAGAATTTTTCATCATGTTTGAAAACACTATAAGAGCTTCCTTGGCATGCCCATGTTGTGCGAACCCCAAAATCATTGCACTCCATGTCCAAACATTTTTATCCTCCATCCTATCAAACAATAGCCTAGCATAACCTACAGCTCCACATTTTGCATACATATCAATAAGGGCAGTACACAATCGAGAATTCAACAACATTCCTCTCTCAATCGCCTGGGAATGGACCCATTTCCCTAAGCTTAAATTTCCAAGTTCAATACATGCAGATAGGACAACAACCATTGTGGTCTCATCTGGTTGGAACCCAAATTCCCTCATCTTAACAAAATACCCAATTGCCTCTCCTAACCAAAAGTTCTCAACACAAACAGTTATCACCACATTCCACGAAACCACACTTCTCTCACACATATCATCAAACACCTTGCACGCATCCCTTCTTTTCTTACAAGATCCATAAAAATGAACCAAGTTATTGTTAACGTACACATCTGAATTCAATCCATATTTTACAACCTCCGCTTGAACCTGCCTCCCTTCTATAAGCCCCAAAATCTCCGCACACCCTTTTAAAACAAAAGGGAATGTAAGCCTATTGGGTCTAACTCCTCTTCTTTTCATATCAATAAAAACCCAAATGGACTCTTTTGGTGTATCACTCGAGGCATAGCCTCTAATGAGCAGGTTCCACGGAATTGGGACCCAATCATTAACTGAACTATTAAGAAAGGAACGCGCGTAAGTTAAGTTTTTTGAGGAAGACAAAGCGCAGAAGCGAACGAATTCGGTTAAAATATGATCATCGTTTTGGAGACCGGAGACTTGGACTTGTGCATGGATTTGAGGGAGGTGTTTTTGAGAGCTGCAGAGCTTTAGCAAAGTGACGAGACATTGGTGGGTTTTAGACAAGTAATTTGAATTACTATTGGTAGGCTTTGGCGGGAAGACATGGGTAGTTGTTGGGATTCGAAACAACGGAACCATGCATCAGGCTTTTTATGGGCACAATGTGGCTCCTATTTCTTGGGCAGTTTTTTATTTTTCTTTTTCTTTCATATAAGGAACGAAGATTTGAAATCGATCTCTCTGAAGAATAATGCACTAAGAGCTACTATTGAACTATTTAAACAAGTAGTTTTTTAAAAATAATTTTTAATAATAAATTTTTTGCTATTATTGTCATTTGAGATATGTTAGCTTCCGAGTTTTGTTAATTTTATTCATGTTAATTTTACCGATAAAATTTGTTTTTAATATTATTATTGAGTTTTTAGTTAATAATTTAAACTTTTGTATTGAATGAATTCTTCGACATGAATTAAAATCAAATTTTTATGTTGGAATATTTTTGTTTTTAATTATATTCTTAATTTATGATATTTTATCCCTATTTTGATCTCTTGAAATTTATTTGATTTTAAAATATGATCCACCTTTTATACAAAGGAGCTTGTCATCTTTGACGCTAATACATTATAATTTGAAATCTCATAGATTTAACTTTGCTAATCAATATTATAATTGTTCTCGTTGAGAGATCATATTCAATGCTGTGAAGAAAATTGGTTCTGTGGAAGCAACACTATGTACAAAACTTTCCAAGTTTGTAAATTACAGAATATATAATTACAATCTCTACATTACTCTACTTCGTTGATATAACTTTCAAGCACTAATCATCTCACGGATGGGAGTTCTATCAATTTTCTCGACAGATACATCTGTAAATTCTGACAAAATCGCCCTGAATTCGTCTCCTGTAAGCGTTTCCTTCTCCAGCAGCACATCCACTAGCTTATCAATGGCTTCCCTGTTGTTCCTTATGTGATTCTTCGCAAACTCATAGGCACTCTCAATTATATTTCTCACTGATGCGTCGATATCTTCTGCAAGTTTTTCTGACATGGAGTTTCTTGCCAGCATCCTCAGAACTATATCACTACTCTGCGCTGCTGGATCAGTCAATGCCCAGGGCCCGATCTCGGACATACCAAACATTGTTACCATCTGTAAGAAAGATAAATTGTTAGCACAGATTGAAAGTTTGGAGTTTTTGGTAAGCGGGAAAATTTTGTGGGAAGAAGTTACAAACCTGTCTTGCTATCTGGGTGATTTGTTGCAAGTCCCCCGCTGCGCCTGTGGTAATTTCTGATTCTCCAAAAATCACTTCTTCTGCTGCTCTTCCTCCAAGTCCTCCAACTATCCTGGCAAATAGCTGTTGCTTAGAGATGAGTGCAGGATCTTCACCAGGAATGAACCACGTTAGTCCACGAGCTTGGCCTCTTGGAATCAAAGTGACTTTCTGTACTGGGTCATGGCCTGGAGTCGATGTCCTGCAAATGGCAAAATATGCAAAACAAGTAAATAACAATGCCATTGAAGATCAATTTGCTTGTTATGATCTAATTCGAATTATTAATGCCCAAGTGTAAACAACATCAGCTGAAGTGTTTCGTAAAAACATTGTATAATCCCAAGAGTTTTCTAAGTGTTGCTAATACACTCCACGGTTAATAATTCCACTTCACATTGCATGTAGATTAAAAGCCACAACACCTCAATCTCAATAAAGATCTAAATATACTTACGCGCAAATAGCGTGCCCAATTTCATGGTAAGCCACCAGGATCTTGCTCTTTCCATCTGTCATCTCGGTTCCCTCCATTCCAGCTACAATTCTGTCAATCGAATCATCAATTTCCTTCAGTGTAATCTTGTCTTTTCCTCTCCTGCCAGCAAGAATGGCGGCCTCATTCATTAGGTTCGCCAAATCTGCACCACTGAATCCTGGTGTCCTCATGGCAATAACACTGAGAGACACATCCTTGTCAAGCTTCTTGTTATTGCTATGCACCTTTAATATCTGTTCTCTCCCTCTTATATCAGGCAGCCCAACAGTAACCTAATCAACCAACAAAACAGGAATTCATAATTCATTAATTTCTGATAAGAGTTTTGGCAAAAATCTCCTCCCTAAAAAAGGATTTGGTCACGCTAATAGAAAATAAACTTACCTGTCTGTCAAATCTTCCAGGCCTAAGCAAAGCAGAATCAAGAATTTCAGGCCGATTTGTCGCTGCAATAACAATCACTCCAGTGTTCCCAGTAAAGCCATCCATTTCAGTAAGCAACTGGTTCAAAGTTTGCTCCCTTTCATCATTTCCTCCACCAATGCCTGTTCCTCTCTGTCTCCCTACTGCATCTATTTCATCAATAAAAACCAAGCACGGCGAATTGGCCTTGGCCTTGTTGAACAAATCCCTCACTCTTGAAGCGCCTACACCAACAAACATCTCAATAAACTCTGATCCTGACAGAGAAAAGAAAGGCACCCCTGCTTCTCCAGCTATTGCCTTAGCCAACAATGTCTTCCCTGTCCCTGGAGGTCCTACTAAAAGAACCCCTTTTGGAATTTTTGCACCAACTGCGGTAAACTTCTCTGGGGTCTTTAAGAATTGGACAATCTCCTGAAAATCTTGCTTTGCTTCATCAACTCCAGCAACATCATCAAATGTAACTCCAGTATTAGGCTCCATCTCAAACTTGGCTTTGCTCCTGCTTTGAAAAAATACAATAGAATGAGTAATATGATAAACCAAGTCATATAATTTATGAGAATGTGAATTATATCATACCTTCCAAGTCCAAATGGCAAGTTTGGACCTCCTGGAGTGTTTGTAGTAGATGATCGCCAGAACAAAGAACCAATGAGTAACAATGGAAAACCAAAATTTGCTAAGAAGTCTAGAAAAGCAAGTCCCCAGTTCATTTCCATAGGCTGAGCAGAAAAATCAACATTCTTCTCTTTCATTTTCCTCAGCAACTCTTGTGGCAATCCTGGTAACTGAATTTTAACCCTCTGGATTTTGTCAAGTGTTGAATTATAAATCTCAGCTATAGCAACTGTTCCATTCTCAAACAAGTCCACTTTCCTCACAGCGCCTTCATCCAAGTACTGCAAGAATCTTGAGTATGTCAATCTACTTGAAGTGTACTCAATTGGGCTCTCAGGTTCAGCTGACTTTGCAGGCTGAACAAGAGAGAGCCCTCCTAAAAGCCCCAAGGCAGTGGAATTTAACAGCTTCCTTTTACCAAGTTTTATGTCTGAAAGTGTTTTCTGACATGGGGTTTCTCTAAAAGTGCTTTTTGGGATGTGGGTTTCCTTTGAAATGTCCTGAGATTTGCATATTGGAAGGTGGGTGATGGACAAAGATACTGCAGCAGGAGACATCGATTGTTCCTTGTTACTTGGAAGTTGAAGTTAAACTTATTTCTGCTTTAGCAGTTGCTTTGTGGTTAATTTAATTTCTTCTGTTTTGGGAGGGAAAGTTAAATGGCCAATTTGTTTAAATAATAACACCTAAAAGATGTTTCTAGCACTTCCATTTGGCATTTTCTTGAGTTGATATTTGCTGCCTTGTTTACCATCTTGAAGGATCTAGAAAAGTACTAAATAGCTTATGTGAATGAAAAAGTGCTTCTGGAATCTATATCAAGTTCTTGAAAAGTCCAATCTGATGATGGCAAGTAAAAGCCAACATTCACGAGATCTTATCCTCTCCACTTCTCTCAACCATACACTAATTCCTTTTTTCTCTTTGGTTTTGATTAATCTCACAACCTTACACTTGTAAACAAAGAGGTGGTACTTTAGCATTTTGATTTTCATGGGGTCTGTGCATATTCTAAATTGATGCCACGTTATGGTATTAATATGTGGCCAGCAACTAATTAGGGAAAAGCCTTTAAATTCCAAAGTACTTTCGCACACTAATATTGAAATTTCAAATAAATTAGGTTTCCCATTTCTGAAATCAATTCAAGTTTATGGGTAGCCTTTAATCTACACTAATATTGAACATTCAAAGAAAATTGGGTTCTCATTTCTGAAATTAATTCAAGTTTTTTTTTTCTTTTATAGATTCTTGTAGTCTTATTATTATTTTTTTTTTCTAGGCTAAGGAGCTAAACTTTCTCTTTAATGGGAAATTGTCACTTTTCTCTATGTAATTTTTTTTATTACATTTATCATTTAATTCTTAATTTTGTCTAATTACCCTTGGTATGATTTGGTCTAAATACACGTTTTGCGGGTATGACCGTATTTATATTAGGGGTGGGCAAAAAATTAAAAAATTAAACTGGACTAAAAAAATTGAACCGTTTCTCTTAGTCAGTTCGATTTTTAATTTTTTAATTCAAAAAATAAAAAAATTAGGTTCGGTTCTCGGTTCGGCCTTTCAAATAGAGAACCGAATTGGAAAATTAAATTTTAAAAAAATAATAATAATAAATTTTAAAAACTGAACTGAATAAAAAATAAGTCTAAATTAAATTCATTTGAGCCAAATTGAATCGAAAACCGAACTGAAAAAGTAAAAACTGAACTGAAAAATTAAAAACTAAACCAAAAAATCGAATTTATAAATCGAACCAGTTCGGTTTTCAATTTTATTCTTCAAAAATTGACCGGTTTGGTTCGATTTTCAGTTCACACCGAAAACTAAACTGAACCGAATTTGCCCACCTCTAATTTATATAATTAATTTAAATTTAACAAAATACTTTAAAAGATGCACATTTTTAACTTTTAGTGTATTATAACTTTTGATATTTTTGAGTGCTTCGAGTACATTTTAACTCTTAGTACATATATTTTAGTAAATGTATTTTTTATGTTCTTAAAAAATATTTTTATTTTATTTTTACGAGTATTAATACAAGTTTATGGTATTTATTTATGATTTCAAATACAAATTAGGAGTTTTTAAGTTATTTTATATTATTGTGTACTCTTAACATATATATAAATTTTTTTTAAGCAATCAAAAGAGCGTGCGTATTACTAAAATTAGCTAATTACAACTTGAAAAAAACAAACTCCACAAAAAGAAGTAGACCTAAAAAAATACCAAAATAAAAAAAAAGAATCTACACTAGATCCAAAGGAAAAGGAGAGTAAATGAGTCACTATTTATTTACAATATTATCTATACTATGACTATTTATATTATTTAGACATGAACTGTATACAAAATTCTTAATACCTTGAAAAACAATAACATTAAGACTTTTTTACTAAAATATCACTTTGTTATGTTTTTTTGTTAAATGGAATAGATTGTAGCACAAAGTGCAATCATTCAAATTTTACTTAAAGAAAGAATTTCTTTTAAATTTTTTTATAAAAGAAAGAAATCTCTTTTCTTCAAGTGAGAGGTCTTTTATAGATATAACAAACTTACAAAACTTTTTGTTATACTCTCTTAAAGAAATTGTAATAGAAAATAAATACTACCATTTCTTTTTCTCTAATCGATAAAGGAATGGAGGCATCATTTAACTATTCTCTCTCTTGTATTCAACCTTTCTTTCAATGTTACTTTTTTTAAGTTTTTAATATTATTGAATAAATTAAGATATTATAAGATTTATTATTAGAGAAATAGAGAATTAACGAGATAATACAATATAAATTTATTGATAAACGTCTGAATTTAAAACTTCTTACTATAAAGAATACACAATAATCCTCATAACGTGAAGACTATCTTTAAAATTAGAGATAACAACCCAACCTATCGAGGCAAAGTTCTTCCCTCATAAAAAGGGACCAACTATCCCCACAACAGAGGAACAAACAACTCTTACATTAAAGAGACAATAACATTCTTTCTTTGAATGCTACTTAATATATTTATTTTGGAAACAAACATTGTTTATATGTTATATCAAGAGTCAAATATTATAAAAGAAACTCAAAAAGTAGTCATTTTACAAAATAATTTTAATGATAAATAATAATACAATAATATAAAAAAATTAGAGAATAAATAATAAATACCAAAAATTGTAATTTTTTTTTTAATATTTTATATAATTTTATTTATTTATTTAATCGTCTTACATAATCAAGAATTATTATTAAAAAAAAATTCCATGTAGTCTAATACAATTTGCATAGATTATATTTCTCTTCATCTAATTTAATATAAATTTAAATTTGTAGTTTTATTCATCTTAAAAAAAATAAATAATCGTTTTTTTATATAAATAAGGAAAAATTTGACCTCAAAACTTTAACTAGAGTGAAAATAAGAGATAATATCAATCTTTTATTACTGGACCATTAACCTAAGCATTAACAAATAATTCAATCTCATTCGTTTATTTATTTATTTTTTGATATTTCACCTAATTCAATCCGTCAAAATCATTAAATTTATTAAATTAAATTAATTTGATTTGATTAATTTAAATTAAGTTGACTTTTGAAGAACCCCAATAAAAAAATTAAATTGCCCGGAAGAAAATGAAATTTTGCAAGAAGTTTTTTTTTTCCAGCTGTCTAAATGTAAAAGCGCTGGTCAAACTCGGGAAAAAGTAAAGGAAGGAAAGCCGGTCAAAGTCACAGCACACAAATATCATTTCTTTTTCCTTTTGCAACCTTCAAACGACGTCGTTGTATCGCCAACTCCAACAAAAAAAAAAGAAATGGCAGCAGAGCTTACGATACGTAAACATGGCTTTTCTCATCTCGGTGGCATCGTTAGTAATTTGAAAGAACATTAGATCGTCCTAGATTGTGTATTTGGTAATAAAGCAACAACCACCGCTTTCACTTTGGTTTGGTCTTGGCGTAGACTTCAAGTTCATAACCTCATAATCAATAATAATAATAATATTAATATATTAAAACTTGAAACTGACAAACAACAGTTACACTTCACCAAATAATACAACAAACTTCTATTTTTTTTTTTTTTTCCGACTCATTTTCTTGTTTCCCACGAACCCTTTTTCAGTTTCTCTGTCTTCTTGTTCTTCTTCTTCTCTCAGGTTTTGCAGAACAAATTTTGAGGTATGTGTCTCTGTAAACTTTGGTATCATACTCATATTCATATGCATTTGTAATTCTATGTTTTTTTCTTTGTTATGAATACTTATGAAAAGTCATATGTGCTTTGGTTTTTTTTTTTTTTGGGTTAACGTATGATGGCTGGTTGGTTTTTGTTTCTGTTTGTTCATGTTCCACTGTTTTATCTGATTATTTGTGTGGCTTGAGTGTATTTGTTTGGTCTGTTTTTCGCAGTGATTGGTTGTGATTTTTGATTTTGGAGATGGGTTCTGTTTTATGTACGAGTATGCGGTACAGAATTTTGGATTTGGTGGATTTTTTTAAAAACCCCATGCCTCTTCAGCGGTTTGATTTCTTTTGGGTTTAATAATGTGTTTGATCTGTTTTTAGTTTAAATGTTGTAAGGAGCACTGTGTTTAATTTACTTTGGAGTTTGTCAAAACTATGATATGTAGCGTTTGGACATAAGAGAGGATATTAGTATAAGAGATTTTTTATAAGCATTTTTCTCTAATTGCAATCATCTTTTTCAGTTTCATCAGTTGGGTTTGTGCGGAAAAATTTTAAATTGCAAGTGAAAAATGAAAAGAATTGGACTTGGTAGTGGTTAATCTAACAGCCTATACAGAAAGTTGTTTCATTTTTTTTTTAGGTTTCACAATTATTTAATAATTCTGATGTACAATTGTGTGCATGTATTAAGAGTTAGGTTCCTCTTAACCAATTTCTTATATTCCTTTTGATGGATCTCTAGATTTTGTGGATCGTGGGTATATTATTGGAGGTTACGAGGCAATTGAGAGACTTGGCAAGTGCACATTATCTTCTTAACTCTCTGTCACTGATTATGGTTTCTAAACCATTGACGTAAAATTGTTTAAGAGGAAAATGAAGCAATGGTTTGGCGGCAGTCTGGTTGGGTTCTTTTTTATACTGCTAGTTCTGAGATATGCCATGCTGAAAAGCCCATTTAGGGAGAGTTCTCTTTCAATTTCTATTCCCGTCAATTCAAGTGATCCTCTTGAATCGCGTCAAGATGTGGTGCCACCTACAGTTCAGCCTCAAGAATCTTCTAATCAAGTGATTTCTGCTGATACATTGGTGTCTGGTCTTTTCCTTGAAAGGAACTTCTCTAATGAAGTGAAGTGTTCTTTGCTGACATGGAATCGTATGAAGCATCTGATTAACTATTCCCAGGGCTTACCTAATGCAGTTGAAGCTATTAGAGAAGCTGGAGTTGCATGGGGAAATCTTATCGATTCCTTTGGAAAGGAGCAAAATGGTGACTTCAATGGAAGTTCAGTTGACAAAGTGAGGGGGAAACAATGCCCACATTTTCTTAGTAATATTAATGTCACAGGACCTAGTGATAGTGGTTATAGACTACGAATTCCTTGTGGCCTGATTCAGGGCTCTTCCATTACTATAATAGGCATTCCGAATGGTCTTCTGGGTGATTTTCGAATTGATCTTACTGGGGAGCTTGTTCCAGGAGAGCCAGATCCTCCCATAATTTTTCATTACAATGTCCGACTCCATGGTGACAAGATAACTGATAATCCTGTGATTGTCCAAAACACATGGACTGCAGCTGACGACTGGGATGAAGAGGAGCGGTGCCCTTTGCCAGATCCCAGTATAAATAAGAAAGGTACTGATACTCATCACCTCCTCTGTTCTTAGAAATTTGAAATAGATTTAGTGGGCCTGGTATATCAGTTCTAGTTGTTTGCCAGTGACTTGAGCAGAAAGTCTTTGTTAGTTTTAGGTTTGTGCATAGGCCTTCTATCTCAAGTTTACCCAGTTCTTAGTTTTTGGTGGCAAACACTTGATTTTTTGTGCTGTTTGCTGCACAATTGGCTGCAATTGCCCCAATTTATCCCTCCTTTTCTATTGTTTTCAGCATATGCCAATATTTGCACAAGACTTGTGCTATATAATTTAACATACATTCTTTGCTTTGCATAATAAACAGTGGATGAGCTGAAGCAATGCAATGAAAAGGTTGGCAATAATGAGGGTACACAGGTAACAGCAAGGAACAGTTCTAAAGCCAGTCAGCATTTCCCGTTAAAGCAAGGTTATTTGTCTGTTATGACGCTGAGGGTGGGAGAAGAAGGAATCCACATGACAGTCGATGGAAAGCACATAACATCTTTTGCTTTCCGCGAAGTAATTTCAATTTTTTTCGCTGTTAACATGATGTTTGCTGACCTTTGGTTTCAAACTCATCTGCTACTTTTTGTTCATAATGATTTCAGAGTTTGGAGCCATGGCTTGTCAGTGAAGTAAGGATATCTGGAGACTTGGAACTACTTTCTGTCTTGGCTAGTGGTTTACCCACATCTGAGGGTTTAGATGAGATAGTTGATCTAAAAGAACTGAGATCAGTTCCACTCCCATTGCATCATCAACTGGACCTCTTTGTTGGTGTCTTTTCTACAGCAAACAATTTCAAGCGGAGGATGGCTGTTCGGAGAGCATGGATGCAGTACCCTGCAGTGAAGACTGGAGTAGTTGCAGTCCGTTTCTTTGTTGGTCTGGTGAGGGCCGTATTTCATTGGTTTTTCATTAATGGCAAGTTCTGTATATATTGCTTTAATCTCTGGCATCTCTTTTTGACATTGATTTAAGTATAGTACTTAAAGATGTGCACTATACTGCAGCATAAAAACCAGATAGTGAATGAGGAACTTTTGTCAGAGGTACAAACATACAGAGACATTCAGCTGGTGCCTTTTGTTGACTATTACAGTCTGATAACCTGGAAGACTATAGCAATCTGCATATTTGGGGTAAGTTCTTACCTTTCATTTTGAAATTACGAGAGTTTTCTTGTTGGCTTATTTTGTGGTTTTGACAGACAGAAGTTGTTTCGGCCAAGTATGTCATGAAAACGGATGATGATGCATTTGTCCGTGTGGATGAAGTGTTAGCTTCTCTGAACAGAACAAATGTGACACATGGCTTGCTATATGGACTCATTGACACTGATGCTCGGCCTCACAGGAGCCCTGACAGTAAATGGTATATCAGCGTTGAGGTAACTTCCCTTACCAAATCTACCAATTCTGTTGAAATAAGCTCTTTCTGTCCATATGATGTTTCCTTGATGATTAGTTGTTTCTATAAACAATCATCTTTCTGTTGTTTTGAAGGAATGGCCTGAAAGTTCTTATCCCCCTTGGGCACATGGCCCCGGTTATGTGGTATCATATGACATAGCTAATGCAGTTGCTAAGAGACATAAAGGTCATTTGAAGGTAACTATACCTGCTCTTCTCATTCATGGCCCAACTTACATGTGCTTGTTATGAAATTATTAATTCTTGGAGTATGCAGATGTTCAAACTGGAGGATGTGGCCATGGGGATCTGGATAGCAGAACTGAAGAAAGGTGGTTTGCAAGTAAGTTACATAAATGAACAACGAGTGTACAATGAAGGGTGCCAGGAGGGATATGTTGTTGCACACTACCAAAGCCCGAGAGAAATGCTGTGTCTGTGGCAGAAATTGCAAGAGGAAAGAGTGGCTAACTGCTGTGGGGATCGATAAGCTAAACAACCATGGCATAAGATTGACTTCCATTTTTCTTCTTCCAGTAAATGCACTGATGGGATGATTCATACAGCAAACTACCAAAAAAGCAAGTTAAAGAGAAGGCCATAGATTCAATTGGTAGTCTAGTTTTTCTCTTTTGACAAATGTACTGGTATATAATTTACCAAAAGGATTAATTTTCAGTTGTGTAAAATTTTTTCCCCTCCAGGGATCAATGCCATTTGTTTTTAGAGAGATTAAGAAAGAGATTGCTTGTATAGAGTAATTCATATAGTAGAGTTATTGTAACAGAGGGTATATATATATATGTATATTGTAATTCATTACGTCAGAGATTTATTAATTAATCAATTCAAATGATGTTGTCAACTGTCAGACTTTTGCCATTCCATGCTAAAGATGTGGACTATGAATGATGATGTCAATTAATTCCATTTTCTTAACAGTTTTTTTTTTCTTTCTCGAGCAATTCCTGCCATCTTAAGATGACCAAAAATCACGTCTGTCCAGTGTCACATTTTAAATATTTTTAAGTAATTATTTAAATATTTAGCATAGGATAAGACTACCAAAAAAAATATTTGACTCATTGTACGATATATAGGCTTAAATTTTTAAAAGGTTCAGTTAATTTAGATTAAGGTCATATTTGTATGATAGGTGGGAGAGCATTTTAAAGATACATATTTTTTAAAATATTTTTGTAGTAAGTAACATCTTTGAAATATTTTTTTTGTATATTCTCTTTTTTAAATGTGAACCATTAGATTTGATAAATTATAACCGTCCATTTTATATAACTTTAATTATAAATAAATGGAGCTCTCATTTGAACAAACCATCTTCTAATACTTCGAGAGTTATAATTCTATAACTTTATAATCTCTCTTTATTAATAATATATGAAAGCATTCTCTTAAACATTTGATGTACTTTTTCTTCATCTCTTTCTTTAATTAATTGATTTTGTAGACTGCTTAACACTTAAAAAATATCTAATACCACTCGGGTTCAAAAAATAGTTCATAATACCAAACATTCAAAATTTCTAAAAAATAGAAAGAAAAAAAACTCGAAGACACAAATAACTTACACACACATTCATAAACAAAAGGAATCATATTGAATACTGATAATATACAATTATAATTTCCTCCATGTAACAATAAATACAAGACAGTTAAATCTTAATTATCCTACTGTATGTCATAATTATTTGTTTTTATTTTCTTTTTTACTAATTTTTCTTTTTTTTGTTTGAAGTTAAATCTTAAACCCAAAAAATTAGTAACCTTCTTCATGCAGCCGTGCAGCCAATGCCATACCTAGAATTAGGAAACACAAGAAACAAGCCACTGCAAATCACACCCACCATTAATGGAAGCTCTCCATTACTTGATCCATCTCCTTTTCATGCCCAGGAAACAAGCAACTTGTAACCCTATAATCCGAAAACGCTATCGCCACAAACACCATCACTGACATCATTGCATGCACAAAATCCGTCAACCCCACTTTGAACCTCTCATCTTTCGGAACCTCAACTTCCAGGCCCGGCTTGAACACCGCCAGCCCCTTCGGGGTCACGAAGCCGTAGTAAACTTTCCCGTCCGGGCCCCGGAAACTGTCGGTGAAGTGGAAGAAGAAGCAGGAGAGGGCGCAGAGCAGTAAAGAGGAAGTGTATCATTAGGGTATTGACAGGAGAGCAATCGCCATTGCCATAGACTGAAGGGAGGATCATTTCGAACGTTAAGATGGTTCCTGTGGGGAGGAAGTTGGCGAGCATGGAGGTTTTGGATATCGTTTTTTGCACTCCCTTTGCGACGGCGCGGCGTTTCCTGCCAGGGTGATGAAGATCCGGAGACGGCGACGGCGGAGGACGGGAGAGAGAATATGTGGCGTTTGGAGGGGAGTCTTGTGGCGGGGTTGCGTTGTAGATTCTGACGCCGATTGCTTCTTCAGTTTGCTCCATTTTTTGTGAGCGAATGGATGGGTTAAAAGGATTTTGAAGTGTTGGTTTGAGTCGGATATATAACGGATTTGTAAGTGAGTTTGAATTCGAGCTTTTCTTGGAGTAGTTATTGACGGTTAGTTAGTAATTGCCAACGGTTGGTTTGTATGAACATATTGGGATTGTAGGGCTTCTCATTTCGTTTAATTCTTATTCTGAATTTTTATATATTTATTTATGATTTTCATGAATTTTTAATATTTTTTAAATTTTAATATAATCAAAATATATTATATTTTAATTTAATATAATTGAAATCAATAATGATATAATTATTACAACTAAGATGTAAAGTTTTTATCTAAACTCATATGACAATTGATGTAATTAATATTGATTGGTATCTTCTAATTGTCAAAAATTAAAAAATTAATAACTATTTTAATAAGTGATAGTCATTGATTAAATTAAAATATAAATTTATATTTTAATTGTGTAAATATGACATTACTCAATTAAAATATAGGTTGAGTAATTAATTAAGTTATGCTTTTTGACTTTTATTTTTTAGTTATAAATGGAATATATATATATATTATTAGAGATTTATCTTTAATATTAATATTAGACTTTCACCTATCAATCTAAATTTTTGAGTTGAGTGGTATACTAATATAATATCAGAGTCAAGGTCTTGAGAGATTCACCTGATTCAGATCTACTCGAATTCACATTTTAAGTGAAGGGGACTATTAGAGACTTGTCTTTAATATTAATATTGTACATTTACCTATCAGCTTAACCTTTTGGATTGAGTAGTAAACTAATATATGCAATCAAAATACAAAGTGGAAATTATCTTTAATATTAATATTTGGCTTTCACCTATCAGTCTAAATTTTTGAGTTGAGTGGTACACTAATATAGTATCAAAGTCAAGGTCTTGAGAGATTCACCTAATTCAGATTTACTTGAATCCACGTTATAAGTGAAGGGGACTGTTAGAGACTTGTCTTTAATATTAATATTGTATATTTACCTATCAACTTAACCTTTTGGATTGCGTAATAAACTAATACATGCAATCAAATTACAAAGTGAAAATTGGGTTAAGTGGTTAGAGACGGGAGATTCATCTATTTTAGACCTATTTAAATTTATGTTTCACGTGATGAAGACTATTAGAGAGTTATCATTAATACTAATATTGAGCATTCACCTATCAGTTTAAATTTTTGAGTTAAATGGTAAACTAATACATGCAATTAAATTATAAAGTAAAAATTAAGTTGAGTAGTAAATTAATATATGCAATCAAATTACAAAGTGAAAATATTATTCACAGAGATAATATTTTTTCTTCAAAATATTTACCATCAAGATAAATTATTCATAGATAAAAAATAAACATAACTATTATGTCATTACAAGTAATAAATGATCTCAGTTAACATTGATGTTTTGAGAAATTTTTATTAAGTAATGATATTTCATATTTTGCGTCGTTTTTCTTTGCAATCCCTTGGATATTTCAAATGCAAATACAACTTAAATAATGTAGTTTAAAATTAATTGAAATATAAAGTTATTATTTTAGTTGAATAATGTTACATATTATAATATAAAATTTGGATTTCATATAGCACAAAAACAAATTTATCATAAAATATAAAATGCTAAGATACATTAATTATCACGTAGCATTATTTGATAATGTCATGTCATCATCTACCACATTGATTAAGATATTGTTTTTTATTGGATTTTGGCTTATAAGACCTAAAGATTCCGACCCATCATACCCAAAAGACTTCAATTCACACGGCCCAAAATATCTCAATCTACAAAGACCTAAAAGATAAAAACGTTTTAATCTCTTCTTTACCACCCCTCTGATTGGGTAGCTTCGATATGACGCCATCAAACTGGCTCTTCAATGGCCTATATATGTCTATTTGCAATTTCAGGCGTTGTAATAATATTCAGCAAATACTTGTTGATGATTTCAAAATTCATTGTCTATGGGCATTGAATGGACGATGAACTTGTAACCTCTTTGGAAGTCACAATCTTCGAAGAAACGAAGTAAGATGTAGATCAAATGAAAAACTATTTGATAATGGAAACAAGAAGTTGAAGTAGTAGTACTACTTATTTTTTTAATTAATATTTGTTGCGTCCTTTTGGATGTGTTGCAATTGCCAAATAATATTAGAGATCAACTAAGGCTAGAGTGGCCAAGCTTTCTTGGTGATGATTTTGAATTCCAGAGACGGCAATGGCCAGTGGACAAAAGCAAGGTTAGTGCTATTTGTTATGCTCCAAGTGTTTTTATGTATTTTTTTCAAATATTTATTATATAACAAAACCACCTCGAGTTAATGTGGATGGGTGAAGTGATTAATGGGCCAAATATTCTAAAGATCTATCGATATGGGTGGAGATATAAGTCAAATTCACGACTTATTAAAGACATAGGCTTTTATTTAAAAAATAAATATTTTATAAAATATGTAAAAATATATTAAAATATCTTTTAAAATATGATCTCATATTGTATATACACAATTAGATCATTTGATCCTAACAGTTGATTGTAGAGGATTAATAATATATCAAGGGGTAATCCTTAGTTGTACAAAATACATCTTAGTTTTATATTCTCTTTTCAATTATGCATGTTTCTCGTTTTTTTTTTTTTAGGTGAGTTTTTAAGTTATTTTTTGTGTGATTTTTAAAATTATTTACACTCAACGCATTTAAAATTATACAATTTTTGGAAAGTCTATGACACGTGTGGTCTCAAAAAGTCCTTAATATATGACACAAATCCAGCTGAATATTTTCAACGGCCCTCAACCTCAAGCTTAGACATGCCTGTCTTTTTTTATGAGAGCTTATATCAAGAGCTGCGTTTTATTTATTTCCGTTTTTCAACTTATATTCTCTCTTATCTGTTACATTCACTCCATAAATAATGTAACTCGGCTGTACTTAAAGTCAGTTGAATTACTTAATTAGTCTCTATCTTTGAAAAGAATAATATTTAAAGTATATTTTTTAAGAACATGAAGATAAAATATAAGATTATTCGTCGGGATTAGATATATTAATTTATTTTATTATTTTTAAAAAATATACTTCAAATATTTTTAAAAAAAAATAAAGACTAACAGATTTTTTTTTTAAAAAACATATGAACCACTTAATTGGGTAATCAAACTAACCTAGCAATTTTCGAACACTAATTATATAAGTAATAGTGGTTTATGTATAATGAAATAACTTATTTATCTCTTTTCTTGAAAACAATATTTTACATGAATTTAAGTTAAACCTCTTTCCAATTCTATGTGAGCAAATTTAATTATTCCTCTATTTATACAAATTTATCTAAGATTTTGATGATCTTTTGATAGTTGGTAACTATTATTTATTTGTGATAAAAGAAATCTTTTGTTATGATTTTATGGAAAAAGAATTACAAATGTACTACAAGTATGTTTTGGAAAAATTTCATCATCAATTAATCATATCCCAAGTACATTTCAAAAGCTCAGGAAAGCTCATCAGCAAAAAGGAAAAAAAAATTAGGAAATAATCAAATAATTATTATAAAAAAAAGTCAATCAAATTTCTTATATTCAAGTTACAAAAATTAACTATTTATGAATACTTGATATATCATTTAGATCGAAAAATATTGAATCAAAGTCAAAAAATTTACTATCATTCTATTTTGTAATTTTATGTTTGGTAATTGTTATCATTAACTTTTTCTCATTCATTTTTATATACAAAAGATGATTAGACCCTAAAAGTAAAGTAAAAAATGCATATAAATCACCGTAATTTTAAAAATACTCAACAAATTCCTTTCAGTAGTGAATTCCATCTTTTTGAATAACTCGAGGCTTATAAATTATTTATTTACTACTATATACCCTAATGACATTAACAAATGAATATAATTATGAATAATGTTAGGCATTCCAGTGTCGTAGTGTCTAATTTTAAAAAAAAAATTATTTTTGTTTTGAATTAATTTTTTTAAGTGAATTTTAAATTCTTATATATAAAAACTTTTAAAATAATATTAGACATCACTTTTGAAACATAATTTAGAATATAAATTTAAAATATTTAACATTACTTTATAATTATGAATCGAGAATTGTTAGAAATTGTAAAACATAGCTAAAGTTATCAAAAATGACTTCATGTTTTTGTCCTTCTAGTTCCATTGAATTTGCTCTTTCCTTTCTCTGAATTCCCCACCTTCCTAAGCTTGATTTTGAAAGAATATGGTATACAAGACTCTTCGAAGAAAACGTATATAAATGAGAATAACTAATTTGAATCCTCAAAAAGTGAGAAAACTTTCTTTTTAAATAAGAATTTTGGAGGAAAATAACTAATTTTCCTCCAAAATCCTCTAATTCGTAAGATCAATCTTTCGGTCTAGAATGATTATCTACTTAATACATGTTACCTTATCTTTTATTATTGTTCAGTTAGATATTCTTAAATAAGTGATGTGTTGTAATTAGTTAGTATAAAGTAGGGTAGGTGCGGTACAGTTTAGTTCGATATTTTTTAAAATTAGACCGAATTGAATTGAACTCAAAAAATTAAGAATTTTTATTTTTAAAATTGAACCAAAAAAATTAAGAATTGTTATTTTTAAAACCGAACCATATTAAAAATGTATGAGAATTGAATTGTATCGAATTGATTTAGTCCGATTTAGTTCAGTTTGGTTTTCTAAATATTTTTCAAAAGACTAAAATTATTTATGTAAGAAATAAATTCATGCAAAAAAAAAAGAAGAAAAAAGTGTATGTCAACTTTAAACATAAAATTAATTAAAGTCTATAAACTAAATAAGTTTTTTTTATAAAAAAAAATATTAAAATTTAAAGTTCATCTAAATAAATAAAGTATCTGTCAATTTTAAGCACCAAACTAATTTAAAGATTGTGAATTAAGCATCTAAAAAATTATTAAAATTAAAGTCTATCCAAATAAATAAAGTGAATATCAACTTTTAAGAGTCAAATTAATTAAAGTTTATGAATTAAATAAGATTAAAATAAAAAAAACTTTTAAGATTAAAATTTAATAAACAAATTATATAAAAAAATTTGTGTGAAATTTTATTTATATAATTCAGTTTTATTCTGTTTAATCTTTTTTTTTAAATAAAACCAAATTAAACCTAATTTATACGAGAACCAAAAAACAAAATTGACCAGTTAATTTTTATAATCTAATATTGAATTGAATCAACTGGTAATTTGGTTCGATAATACCAATTATGCCAAATTTGAAGGCTATAGTAGCCATTTTAATGGACAAAAATTATTGATATAAGGAGTCTTTTAAAATGATGGAGATTCAGATATATCTCTTTAACTAAATTTTGGGGTTGGCTGTCATTCACCCTATAAATGACAGTTTGTAAAAGGCGGTTCACATTCTCTTATCTCTATTTTCTGCTAAATTTTATAGTGATACTCATATTTGCATGAACTAACTTTGATGGCAACAATAATCTATACGCACCGATTGATGTATTAATAAGAAGCGTTATAATGAACATAACTTTAACATTTTCCAGAGGTCAGATGCAATACAGATAAAGAAGGACACGAGCAGCTCTATGAAATTGCTTTATGCTTTCATGCTCATGGAACAATCAAAGATTGTCTCTTGATCTGTGCATTTACTTCCACAAAGTCCTAACTGCATAATATGTGCACATCACAATTGCACCTTTTTGTTCAGGTTCAATTAAAAAGGAATACCATGCTGATGTTTCTGCTGAGTTGGAGCCTAGTTGAAGGTTGGAACAATTTGATACTACTCGGCTTATTCATAAGCTAGAAGAGGACAAAACAGACAGTTATGCTACAAAACAAATTTCTGCAATTTGGCATCAACACCTAGTCAGCCCATATTGTACAGCATAATCAATGATTCGTATTCTTGTTATTTTTCTGATTGTATTTTTCATGTAAATAACACCTAAACCCTGAAGGGTTGTACACAATAATATATAAAAGCTGAGCATACTGTGTAATCTGGGCAAGCTGAATAATACAGCAGAAAACAGAATCATCTGCAACTTTTCTTCAATCCTTAGGGTTCTAAATAGTACCAAATCTAAACTTGGTATCAAAGCAATATTCAGGAAGAATCATTATGGCCAATACCAGTAACCTTCTTGATTCTGGGACCATTGAAACAGACAATATCACACACATAACAACAATTCCAAATACACACAATCAAACACCCAACAACCTCACATTCACAGTGAGCACAAAGTTGGATAGGAACAATTATATCATTTGGAAAACTCAAGTTCTTCCTTTCATCCGTGGGAATGATCTTGAAGACTTTATAGATGAAACAATACAGCCACCAACAAAATTACTGATCACCACAAGTGAAAACCAAAGTGGAATCACATCTATCAATCCAAGCTATACTCACTAGAGAAAACAGGACAAACTACTCCTTAGTTGGTTGCTGTCTACACTCAGTGAAGATGCAATATATGCAGTCAATGTACAACATCCTTGCAACTTTGGAGTGCTCTTGAAAGAATGTATTGCTCATAATCTAATGCTAGACTAATAAAAAACAAAAGGCAACTGAGCACAACAAGAAAGGCAACATGAGTGTTGCTGAATATTTCAATAAGACGAAGAAATTTGCAGGAAGTCTAGCTATGACAGGGAAGCCTGTAAGTGATGAAGATCTGGCTCAGTATCTCCTGGAGGAGCTGGACTTTAGCTTTGATCCAGTCACTGTCAATATCACCTCAAGACTGAGCACTATATATAGATGATGTGTATGCATATTTACTAAGCTATAAAAATAGGCTTGAGAGAAATGCTCAGGATATTAGGAACTATGAGGATAACTTTGCTCTAAATAAGGGAGGTAATAGAGTTACAAGAAGAAGCAGTGGTGGAAACAACTTCTATGGTCAAAGGAGCCCAAATCAGAACAGAGGAAATCAATCTCAGAAGTTCAATGGAAGAATCTTCAAATCAACCACCTTCCATCGAGGCAGTAGCCAAGAGAACAACTCAAAAACTATGAAGGAAAAAAGAAAAACTAAGCAAGACAAAAATAAATCGAAGACTTTTGTCAAATTTATGGAAGAAAAACCATGAGGCAGGAGAATGTTGGCACAGATTTGATGAGAATTTCTCTCCTAAAGGATACTTACTATCACAAAATAATGCTTATATAGCTGTTCAAGACCATGAGGATGAAGAAGGATGGTATCTTGACAGTGGAGCTACAAATAATATTACAAATGACATCAAAAACATGTCAATCAGATCAGACTATAAAGGTAACAAAGTTTTAACAATAGGTAACAGTCAAAAACTCAATATTACTCATATTGGTATATGCTATTTACCTATTACTGACTCTTTTTCTAATGAAACATTGGAACTTAAAGATGTGTTATGTGTGCCCAAAATAACAAAAAAAACCTGTTAAGTATATCCAAACTTGTTCTTGATAATGACTTACAAGTTGAATTTCACAAAACTTTTTGTATTGTAAAGGACAAAAGGCAGAGGGTAATTCTACAAGGAATGGCTAGAGATGGTTTGTACCAGGTGGTGGATTTAAGAACACCAATGAAGATCTCATCTATGACACCAGTTTCCTAATTAGAATCCAAGACAGCACACACTGCAGTGTCCTTATTTGCTTCCTTTTCAAATCAAAAGTTAGTTTCATCTAGTGATAGTAAGAGCAATGGGAGTCAATTTACTTTCAAGCACTTGTCATCTAAGTCACAAGTGCCTTACAATACCTTATATAGGAGACTAGGACATCCTTGTAACCAAACTTTGAGAAAGGTGTTAACCCATTGTAATGCAACTGAAATTGTGAATGAAAATTTGATTTCTCAAATGTGTGAAACATGTCAACTTGGCAAGAACCACAAGCTGAGTTTTAAAGAGTCAGAAAGTAGAGCAACCAAGCCCTTAGAACTATTATACTCTGATCTTTGGAGTCCTGCACCAATGGCCTCAGGGAATAACTACAAATATTACTTAAGCTTAGTTGATGATTACAGTAGATATGTCTAAATTTTCCTATTACAAACAAAAAATCAAACCTCTGCAGTGTTCATAGAATTCCAAAAACAAATAGAAAAAGTATTAGACTGTAAAATCAAGCTCTTGCAAACTAACAATGGCACAGAATATAAACCTCTAGAACACTACCTAAGAACAAAAGGAATACAACATAGGTGTTCCTGCCCTTATACTTCACAACAAAATGGTAGGGTTGAGAGAAAGCATAGACACATTGTAGAAGTTGGATTGAATCTCCTTACTCAAGCTAAACTACCCTTAACCTTTTGGTGGGATGCTTTTTAAATTGCAACTTACCTCATTAATAGAATGCCTTCACCAGTAATTGGTACCCTCGGTCTATTTGAAACATGTTTAAATAAGGGTCTGATTACAACATTCTCAAAGTCTTTAAATGTACTTGTTATCCCAACCTTAGACTTTAATAGAAATAAATTGGATTATCATACTAAGAAATGCTTCTTTATTGATTATAGTCTAAAGCACAAGGGGTACAGATGTTTAGATAACATAAGGAAAGTTTATATGTCTAGGCATGTTGTTTTTAATGAAGAAGAATTTTTTTTAATCACAAATCAATCATTCTTTAATTAGAATACTATCAACCAATAATCCCAAACATAACACATTGCACTTGATATCACAGCCTCATACAATGGAATCATCCACTGGTATAAACAGCTCTCTGCCACTTCAAAGAGAAGAAACTTTTGTTCATTTTGACAACACCAACTCAAACAATTCTACAAGCTCACTAGACTTGAACCTGATACATAAATAAGTCCAGCAGACACCAATACACACCCAACTGAACAACACTAAACTAATACCAAGAGTCCTTAAACACTCATTCAATGGTAACAAGATCAAAGTTGGGAATCTATAAACCCAAGATCTATCTCATTACCAAATAGATTCCAGAAACTGTCAATACACCCTTAAGTGTTGTTGAAGCCTTGAATGACAGAAACTGGAAATCAGCTATGGAAGATGAGTACCTAGTATTGTTAAAGAATGAAACATGGAGCTTAGTACCTCAAAGACCTAATATGAAATTTATAGGGCACAAGTGGGTCTATAAGGTAAAGTATAAACTAGATGGGTCCATTGCCAGATACAAGGCTAGGTTGATAGCTAATGGATTAAATCAAATAGTTGGTATAGATTATACAAAGGCTTTCAGCTCTGTAGTAAAGACAACAACTGTTAAGTTAGTGGTTAGTCTTATGGTGCATTATAGCTATGATATTAAACAAGTAGATATTAACAATGCGTTTCTAAATGAAGAGCTAATGGAGGAAGTATATATATCACAACCAGAAGGGTTTATTGACATAAACATACCAAATCATGTATACAGGCTCAAAAACGCTCTTTATGACTTAAAACAGGCTCCTAAGGCCTAGTATGAGAAGCTGAGAATAGCATTCATGTTAACGTATTTTAGGGTGTATGCATGTGATTGTGTACAAATTGAAAAAACTAAACACATGTATCATATACATGAATTTAGCAGCAGAATTTATCATGTAATCAACATATACACATGTTCTTTAATTCTTAACAACTTAAGAATATAGAAAACACACCTTTGAAGGCCTCCGATGAAGATTTCAAATCTGGATTTCTTTACTCCAACTTTGAGCTCACCTTGAAGTACACTTTTGTTCAATTCTAGTTCACAACAATCAGGTGGGATTGTGAAGCTAAAATAGCAGCAGTATAATCTCCAGCAATAAGGTTTGTATTACTTGAAAGGAAAATATAAAGGATTTATTTTCTTTTCTCCTTTGGTTTTTCTCATAAGTTTTTATGTACCCCCAAACTTAAAATGATATGCACCTTCAAGACTTATTACTTTTCATTGCAGTACCCTTCTTTTATACATCCACAACCTTCTTCATTTTAAGAATATTTCTAAGTAAATTCAAGGTTTATGGTGCTATCGGTAGATTTTAAGATAAGTAAACTCGCAGTTTTTAGGCTTGTAATATGGTTAAATAAAAAAAAATATGGGTAATTAGGCTCAAACGGGGTGACTAAGGATAAATATACATATAAGGTAGGCTCGAAAAAACTCAAACGGTCCAAAGATTGTCTAATGTCATTTCCCTAAGCATGTGAATTCTAAGATTTCGTCTCAAGTAGTAATAAAGCAAGTTCTAGAGTATTGTTCTTCGAGACTATGGTGTACTACTTAAGCAAAAAAATATCTCTAAGCAAAAAATTCAACTAATACATACTTATTTCAATGTGCTCAAGAATAAGTGATCAAAAATAAGTTTGAATTCAGTGCAAGAATCATGATATAAGAGTTATCTTAAGCATCTATTATTTCTTAAAGACTTGTGAGAATAAATTTAGCCAATATTTTATTTCTTATCATAGACTAATGATCATTATCTCAACCAAAACTTAACAACCTAAAAACAAAATTTACTCTACAAAATAACCAACCAATATAAGTAGCAAAATAAACACAAGAAAGTATGTTTCCCACCCCTAAACTTAAATTAGACATTGTCTTCAATGTCTAAAAATAAACTTAAAAGTAAGAGAAACTCCCTTGGTAACTAAAGTTGAAGCAGTGCAGCATTGTATTCTAATGAATGTAAATGTGGTTCTCTTTGCTTTCAACACTTGCACTTGCTCATGCTGCTTTATTGAATGCTTGTTGATTTATTCCTACAAAGAAACAAAGAAACTAACATAACTAAAACTGAAAATAAGCTAATAAAAATCAAATTTTACTTAGGTTGCCTCCTAATAAGCGCTTGATTTAACACCGTCGGCTTGGTGGGGCTCTTTCTACTCTTATGGAGAATCAAAGTCAATCGTGGAAGCATTTTTATATGTGAGCTTGTTAGGATTTCTTTCTTTTAGCTCTCACATCTTCTATATTTGATCTTGGGCAGCAACTTGTTCCTCTTTCTCCTCGTATTTCTCCGGAAAGACTTGAATGTTAGACTAGTGAAGTGTCTCTTTTGTGCCCTTCTCTTTAATCTTATCATCATACTGCTTCTTCTTCTTCTTTCTTTTCTTTCTATGCCTTAACACTTTTTTTTTTTATGTGAAGATTCAACATCTCCATATTTTTGAGCTCTTTGGTGTTTGATGGCACCACATTAATGTTGTAACAGTCAAGTAATGTAGTGTGCATAGGCTGATTCTGCTCTTTGTTACTGGTATTTTCTACTGTATTGTCACTTTTTTGTACCTTAGAATGTTGCTGCACTTTAATACCAATTTTTGCACATTTCATTGTTGAGAATTTTGCACTTTTTTTTAGATTCTGTACTCTTTTCTGGACTGGTATGTTGCTGATTTTTAATTTCAACACTTGTTTGACACCTCTATGGCCTTAGAAGAAAAAGAATAGGCGATCTATATGGTTGCACTTTATTTTTCTGCACTTCCTTCTCCTTTATACTTGATGGTGATGGTGTGAATGTGTTTTCTTGTAAGATCTCACAACTTCTCAAGTTAATGGCTTGGCATTGCTCTACATTCTCTTTTGAATAACAGTAAGCGTATGTATCTCCTTCTATATGTTGATGATATGTTAATTGCATGTGAGGATATGGAAGAGATACATAAGCTGAAAAATCAGTTGGGTGGTGAGTTTGAAATGAAAGATTTGGGGTCAGCCAAAAGAATTTTGAGTATGGATATAGTGAGAGGCAGTGATGTTATTTTCTTGTCTCAACAACGGTATATACTCAAGGTTCTTGACAGGTTCAGAATGAGGGATGCCAAAGTTGTGTCGACTCCATTGGCAATGCATTTCAAACTGTCGGCATCTCAATCACCACAAATTGAAGAAGAAAAATTGCATATGCTTAAGGTACCATATGCTAGTGCTGTTGGTTCTATAATGTATGCTATGGTTTGCACAAGGCCGGATATAGCACAAGCGGTGAGTGTTGTAAGTAGATACATGGCTAATCCTGGAAAGGAGCATTGGATGGCCTTGAAATGGATATTTAGGTATCTAAAGGGGACGTCACATTATGGTTTGCTATTCAGAAGGGTTGGCACAGGTGATGAAATGGTGAAGGGTTACGTGGACTCAGATTACGCAGGTGACTTGGACAATAGAAGGTCTTTATCTGGGTATATCTTCACGGTGTTTGGATGTAGTGTATGCTGAAAATCAGTATTGCAGCATGTTGTAGCACTATCAACTACCGAAGCCGAGTATATAGCCTTAGGAGAAGCAATTAAGGAGGCTATATGGTTGAAAGGTATATGTGCTGAACTTTTGGCTATGGATGAAGTTAATACTTCAGTACATTGTGATAGCCAAAGTGCCATACATCTAAGCAAACATCAGGTGTTTCATGAAAGATCGAAACACATTGATGTTAGGATGCATTTCATTCGGGATACTGTGCAGAGTGGCATTATTAGTCTGTGTAAAATTCTGACGTCGGAGAATCCTGCTGATATGTTGACTAAGCCGCTGCCCTCAGTTAAGTTCAAGTTGTGTATGGACTTAACTGGAATCACAACTTACAATTAAGGTTGTGATGTGGAGGATGGATCCTTGTTTACTCTCTTGGTGTTGTTGGAGTGATTTTGTATCAAGGAGGGGATTTGTGGAATTTGTGATCCAAAATCATGTTTATGATGTTGGTAATGTTTGGAACAAATTCGGGAACATGTCAGAATTATTTTGGAGCCGGAAGCATGTGTGGAAGAGGTGGAATTCTAATGGAACAGTTGAAAAATTGCAGAAGAAAATAGGAAAAAATTCTCAGGTGTGAGCGCCGCGGCATTGAAAGCGCTGGCGGAAGCATTGGTTCCAGTATGTCAATGCCGCAGCGCTGCACTGTTCACTGGCCACTATTCACTGTTCATTGTTCACAATCTGAAAATTCCGAATTTAGGCTTTTCCTTTTCCGTTTTTTTGGGTATTTTAGACTTCATATAAATACCCCATTATGCCTAGGGTTATGAAAGATGAGAAACACTCTCAAAACTCTTTAGAACAAACCCTAGAGCTTCAAAATTCAATTGTATCATTCCTTGATCTTGTATGATCAATTCTCTTGTAATCAAACAAAGAATAAGAGAGACTTGGATCCTTGATCCACCGTGAACGTAAGCAATTTGTTGAACCACGTATTTTGTGTCTTGGTATGGTATATTTCTACTTTTCTCTATTGTCAATACTTAGCTCTACAATTTAGCTTGTTATTCTTATTTGGATTGTTGAAACTACTTCATTGCTTGTATTCTCTACGTATTCCGCTGCGTGTTAATCTCTACAAACCACTTAATTGGGTAATCAAACTAACCTAGCAATTTTCGAACACTAATTATATAAGTAATAGTGGTTTATGTATAATAAAATAACTTATTTATCTCTTTTCTTGAAAACAATATTTTACATGAATTTAAGTTAAACCTCTTTCCAATTCTATGTGAGCAAATTTAATTATTCCTCTATTTATACAAATTTATCTAAGATTTTGATGATCTTTTGATAGTTGGTAACTATTATTTATTTGTGATAAAAGAAATCTTTTGTTATGATTTTATGGAAAAAGAATTACAAATGTACAAGTATGTATTGGGAAAATTTCATCATCAATTCATCATATCCCAAGTACATTTCAAAAGCTCAGGACAGCTCATCAGCAAAAAGGAAAAAAAATATTAGGAAATAATCAAATAATTATTATAAAAAAAAGTCAATCAAATTTCTTATATTCAAGTTACAAAAATTAACTATTTATGAATACTTGATATATCATTTAGATCGAAAAATATTGAATCAAAGTCAAAAAATTTACTATCATTCTATTTTGTAATTTTATGTTTGGTAATTGTTATCATTAACTTTTTCTCATTCATTTTTATATACAAAAGATGATTAGACCCTAAAAGTAAAGTCAAAAATGCATATAAATCACCGTAATTTTAAAAATACTCAACAAATTCCTTTCAGTAGTGAATTCCATCTTTTTGAATAACTTGAGGCTTATAAATTATTTATTTACTACTATATACCCTAATGACATTAGCAAATGAAAATAATTATGAATAATGTTAGGCATTCCAGTGTTATAGGGTTCAATTTAAAAAAAAATTATTTTTGTTTCGAATTAATTTTTTTAAGTAAGTTTTAGATTCTTATATATAAAAACTTTTAAAATAATATTAGACATTACTTTTGAAACATAATTTAAAATATAAATTTAAAATATTTAACATTACTTTTATAATTATGGATCGAGCATTGTTAGAAATTGTAAAACGTAGCTAAAGTTACAAAAAAATGAGTTCATGTTTTTGTCCTTCTAGTTCCATTGAATTTGCTCTTTCCTTTCTCTGAATTCCCCACCTTCCTAAGCTTGATTTTGAAAGAATATGGTATACAAGACTCTTCGAAGAAAACGTATATAAATGAGAATAACTAATTTGAATCCTCAAAAAGTGAGAAAACTTTCTTTTTAAATAAGAATTTTGGAGGAAAATAACTAATTTTCCTGCAAAATCCTCTAATTCGTAAGATCAATCTTTTGGTCTAGAATGATTATCTACTTAATACATGTTACCTTATCTTCTATTATTGTTCAGTTAGATATTCTTAAATAAGTGATGTGTTGTAATTAGTTAGTATAAATTAGGGGTAGGTGCAGTATAGTTTAGTTCGATATTTTTTAAAACTAGACCGAATTGAACTGAACCCAAAAAATTAAGAATTTTTATATTTAAAACCGAACCAAAAAAATTAAGAATTTTTATTTTTAAAACTGAACCATACTAAAAATGTATGAGAACTGAATTGTATCGAATTGATTTAGTCCGATTTAATTTAGTTTGGTTTCCTAAATATTTTTCAAAAGACTAAAATTATTTATGTAAGAAATAAATTCATGCAAAAAAAAAAGAAGAAAAAAGTGTATGTCAACTTTAAACATAAAATTAATTAAAGTCTATAAATTAAATAATTTTTTTTATAAAAAAATATTAAAATTTAAAGTTCATTTAAACAAATAAAATATCTGTCAATTTTAAGCACCAAACTAATTTAAAGATTGTGAATTAAACATCTAAAAAATTATTAAAATTAAAGTCTATCCAAATAAATAAAGTGAATATCAACTTTTAGGAACTAAATTAATTAAAGTCTATGAATTAAATAAGATTAAAATAAAAAAAATTATTAAGATTAAAATTTAATAAACAAATTATATAAAAAAAATTGTGTGAAATTTTATTTATACAATTCAGTTTTATTCTGTTTGATCTTTTTTTTAAATAAAATCAAACTAAACTTAATTTATACGAGAACCAGAAAAAAAAAAATTGACCAGTTAATTTTTATAATCTAATATTGAATTAAATCAACTGGTAATTTGGTTCGATAATTTTAGTTTAGGTACCTTTGTTTACCCCTAATACCAATTATGCTAAATTTGAAGGCTATAGTAGCCATTTAAATGGACAAAAATTATTGATACGAGTCTTTTAAAATGATGGAGATTCAGATATATCTCTTTAACTAAATTTTGGGGTTGGCTGTCATTCACCCTATAAATGACAGTTTGTAAAAGGCGGTTCACATTCTCTTTCTCTATTTTCTGCTAAATTTTATAGTGATACTCATATTTGCATGAACTAACTTTGATGGCAACAATAATCTATACGCACCGATCGATGTATTAATAAGAAGCGTTATAATGAACATAACTTAACATTTTCCAGAGGTCAGATGCAATACAGATAAAGAAGGACACGAGCAGCTCTATGAAATTGCTTTATGCTTTCATGCTCATGGAACAATCAAAGATTGTCTCTTGATCTGTACATTTACTTCCACAAAGTCCTAACTGCATAATATGTGCACATCACAATTTCATCTTTTTGTTCAGGTTCAATTAAAAAGGAATACCATGCTGATGTTTCTGCTGAGTTGGAGCCTAGTTGAAGGTTGGAACAATTTGATACTACTCGGCTTATTCATAAGCTAGAAGAGGACAAAACAGACAGTTATGCTACAAAACAAATTTCTGCAATTTGGCATCAACACCAATTCAGCACATATTGTACAGCATAATCAATGATTCGTATTCTTGTTATTTTTCTGATTGTATTTTTCATGTAAATAACACCTAAACCCTAAAGGGTTGTACACAATAATATATAAAAGCTGAGCATACTGTGTAATCTGGGCAAGCTGAATAATACAGCAGAAAACAGAATCATCTGCAACTTTTCTTCAATCCTTAGGCTTCTAAATAGTACCAAATCTAAACTTGGTATCAAAGCAATATTCAGGAAGAATCATTATGGCCAATACCAGTAACCTTCTTGATTCTGGGACCATTGAAACAGACAATATCACACACATAACAACAATTCCAAATACACACAATCAAACACCCAACAACCTCACATTCACAGTGAGCACAAAGTTGGATAGGAACAATTATATCATTTGGAAAACTCAAGTTCTTCCTTTCATCCGTGGGAATGATCTTGAAGACTTTATAGATGAAACAATACAGCCACCAACAAAATTACTGATCACCACAAGTGAAAACCAGAGTGGAATCACATCTATCAATCCAAGCTATACTCACTAGAGAAAACAGGACAAACTACTCCTTAGTTGGTTGCTGTCTACACTCAGTGAAGATGCAATATATGCAGTCAATGTACAACATCCTTGCAACTTTGGAGTGCTCTTGAAAGAATGTATTGCTCATAATCTAATGCTAGACTAATAAAAAACAAAAGGCAACTGAGCACAACAAGAAAGGCAACATGAGTGTTGCTGAATATTTCAATAAGACGAAGAAATTTGCAGGAAGTCTAGCTATGACAGGGAAGCCTGTAAGTGATGAAGATCTGGCTCAGTATCTCCTGGAGGAGCTGGACTTTAGCTTTGATCCAGTCACTGTCAATATCACCTCAAGACTGAGCACTATATATAGATGATGTGTATGCATATTTACTAAGCTATAAAAATAGGCTTGAGAGAAATGCTCAGGATATTAGGAACTATGAGGATAACTTTGCTCTAAGTAAGGGAGGTAATAGAGTTACAAGAAGAAGCAGTGGTGGAAACAACTTCTATGGTCAAAGGAGCCCAAATCAGAACAGAGGAAATCAATCTCAGAAGTTCAATGGAAGAATCTTCAAATCAACCACCTTCCATCGAGGTAGTAGCCAAGAGAACAACTCAAATACTATGAAGGAAAAAAGAAAAACTAAGCAAGACAAAAATAAATCGAAGACTTTTGTCAAATTTATGGAAGAAAAACCATGAGGCAGGAGAATGTTGGCACAGATTTGATGAGAATTTCTCTCCTAAAGGATACTTACTATCACAAAATAATGCTTATATAGTTGTTCAAGACCATGAGGATGAAGAAGGATGGTATCTTGACAGTGGAGCTACAAATTATATTACAAATGACATCAAAAACATGTCAATCAGATCAGACTATAAAGGTAACAAAGTTTTAACAATAGGTAACAGTCAAAAACTCAATATTACTCATATTGGTATATGCTATTTACCTATTACTGACTCTTTTTCTAATGAAACATTGGAACTTAAAGATGTGTTATGTGTGCCCAAAATAACAAAAAACACTTGTTAAGTATATCCAAACTTCTTCTTGATAATGACTTACAAGTTGAATTTTACAAAACTTTTTGTATTGTAAAGGACAAGAGGTAGAGGGTAATTCTACAAGGAATGGCTAGAGATGGTTTGTACCAGGTGGTGGATTTAAGAACACCAATGAAGATCTCATCTATGACACCAGTTTCCCAATTAGAATCCAAGACAGCACACACTGCAGTGTCCTTATTTGCTTCCTTTTCAAATCAAAAGTTAGTTTCATCTAGTGATAGTAAGAGCAATGGGAGTCAATTTACTTTCAAGCACTTGTCATCTAAGTCACAAGTGCCTTACAATACCTTATATAGGAGACTAGGACATCCTTGTAACCAAACTTTGAGAAGGTGTTAACCCATTGTAATGCAACTGAAATTGTGAATGAAAATTTGATTTCTCAAATGTGTGAAACATGTCAACTTGGCAAGAACCACAAGCTGAGTTTTAAAGAGTCAGAAAGTAGAGCAACCAAGCCCTTAGAACTATTATACTCTGATCTTTGGAGTCCTGCACCAATGGCCTCAGGGAATAACTACAAATATTACTTAAGCTTAGTTGATGATTACAGTAGATATGTCTGAATTTTCCTATTACAAACAAAAAATCAAACCTCTGCAGTGTTCATAGAATTCCAAAAACAAATAGAAAAAGTATTAGACTGTAAAATCAAGCTCTTGCAAACTAACAATGGCACAGAATATAAACCTCTAGAACACTACCTAAGAACAAAAGGAATACAACATAGGTGTTCCTGCCCTTATACTTCACAACAAAATGGTAGGGTTGAGAGAAAGCATAAACACATTGTAGAAGTTGGATTGAATCTCCTTACTCAAGCTAAACTACCCTTAACCTTTTGGTAGGATGCTTTTTAAATTGCAACTTACCTCATTAATAAAATGCCTTCACCAGTAATTGGTACCCTCGGTCTATTTGAAACATGTTTAAATAAGGGTCTGATTACAACATTTTCAAAGTCTTTAAATGTACTTGTTATCCCAACCTTAGACTTTAATAGAAATAAATTGGATTATCATACTAAGAAATGCTTCTTTATTGATTATAGTCTAAAGAACAAGGGGTACAGATGTTTAGATAACATAAGGAAAGTTTATATGTCTAGGCATGTTGTTTTTAATGAAGAAGAATTTTTTTTAATCACAAATCAATCATTCTTTAATTAGAATACTATCAACCAATAATCCCAAACATAACACATAGCACTTGATATCACAGCCTCATACAATGGAATCATCCACTGGTATAAACAGCTCTCTGCCACTTCAAAGAGAAGAAACTTTTGTTCATTTTGACAACACCAACTCAAACAATTCTACAAGCTCACTAGACTTGAACCTGATACATAAATAAGTCCAGCAGCCACCAATACACACCCAACTGAACAACACTAAACTAATACCAAGAGTCCTTAAACACTCATCCAATGGTAACAAGATCAAAGTTGGGAATCTATAAACCCAAGATCTATCTCATTACCAAATAGATTCCAGAAACTGTCAATACACCCTTAAGTGTTGCTGAAGCCTTGAATGACAGAAACTGGAAATCAGCTATGGAAGATGAGTACCTAGTATTGTTAAAGAATGAAACATGGAGCTTAGTACCTCAAAGACCTAATATGAAATTTATAGGGCACAAGTGGGTCTATAAGGTAAAGTATAAACTAGATGGGTCCATTGCAAGATATAAGGCTAGGTTGATAGCTAATGGATTCAATCAAATAGTTGGTATAGATTATACAAAGGCTTTCAGCTCTGTAGTAAAGACAACAACTGTTAAGTTAGTGGTTAGTCTTATGGTGCATTATAGCTATGATATTAAACAAGTAGACATTAACAATGCTTTTCTAAATGAAGAGCTAATGGAGGAAGTATATGTATCACAACCAGAAGGGTTTATTGACATAAACATACCAAATCATGTATACAGGCTCAAAAATGCTCTTTATGACTTAAAACAGGCTCCTAAGGCCTAGTATAAGAAGCTGAGAATAGCATTCATGTTAACGTATTTTAGGGTATATGCATGTGATTGTGTACAAATTGAAAAAACTAAACACATGTATCATATACATGAATTTAGCAGCAGAATTTATCATGTAATCAACATATACACATGTTCTTTAATTCTTAACAACTTAAAAATACAGAAAACACACCTTTGAAGGCCTCCGATGAAGATTTCAAATCCGAATTTCTTTACTCCAACTTTGAGCTCACCTTGAAGTACACTTTTGTTCAATTCTAGTTCACAACAATCAGGTGGGATTGTGAAGCTAAAATAGCAGCAGTATAATCTCCAGCAATAAGGTTTGTATTACTTGAAAGGAAAATATAAAGGATTTAATTTCTTTTCTCCTTTGGTTTTTCTCACAAGTTTTTATGTACCCCCAAACTTAAAATGATATGCACCTTCAAGACTTATTACTTTTCATTGCAGTACCCTTCTTTTATACATCCACAACCTTCTTCATTTTAAGAATATTTCTAAGTAAACTCAAGGTTTATGGTGCTACCGGTAGATTTTAAGATAAGTAAACTCACAGTTTTTAGGCTTGTAATATGGTTAAATAAAAAAAAAATGGGTAATTAGGCTCAAACGGGGTGACTAAGGATAAATATACATATAAGGTAGGCTCGAAAAAACTCAAACGGTCCAAAGATTGTCTAATGTCATTTCTCTAAGCATGTGAATTCTAAGATTTCGTCTCAAGTAGTAATAAAGCAAGTTCTAGAGTATTGGTCTTCGAGACTGTGGTGTACTACTTAAGCAAAAAATATCTCTAAGCAAAAAATTCAACTAATACATACTTATTTCAATGTGCTCAAGAATAAGTGATCAAAAATAAGTTTGAATTCAGTGCAAGAATCATGATATAAGAGTTATCTTAAGCATCTATTATTTCTTAAAGACTTGTGAGAATAAATTTAGCCAATATTTTATTTCTTATCATAGACTAATGATCATCATCTCAACCAAAACTTAACAACCTAAAAACAAAATTTACTCTACAAAATAACCAACCAATATAAGTAGCAAAATAAACACAAGAAAGTATGTTTCCCACCCCCAAACTTAAATTAGACATTGTCTTCAATGTCTAAAAATAAACTTAAAAGTAAGAGAAACTCCCTTGGTAACTAAAGTTGAAGCAGTGCAGCATTGTATTCTAATGAATGTGAATGTGGTTCTCTTTGCTTTCAACACTTGCACTTGCTCATGCTGCTTTATTGAATGCTTGTTGATTTATTCCTACAAAGAAACAAAGAAACTAACATAACTAAAACTGAAAATAAGCTAATAAAAATCAAATTTTACTTAGGTTGCCTCCTAATAAGTGCTTGATTTAACACCGTCGGCTTGGCGGGGCTCTTTCTACTCTTATGGAGAATCAAAGTCAATCGTGGAAGCATTTTTATATGTGAGCTTGTTAGGATTTCTTTCTTTTAGCTCTCACATCTTCTATATTTGATCTTGGGCAGCAACTTGTTCCTCTTTCTCCTCGTATTTCTCCAGAAAGACTTGAATGTTAGACTAGTGAAGTGTCTCTTTTGTGCCCTTCTCTTTGATCCTATCATCGTACTGCTTCTTCTTTTTCTTTCTTTTCTTTCTATGCCTTAACACTTTTTTTTTATGTGAGGATTCAACATCTCCATATTTTTGAGCTCTTTGGTGTTTGATGGCACCATATTAATGCTGTAACAGTCAAGTAATGTAGTGTGCATGGGCTGATTCTGCTCTTTGTTACTGGTATTTTCTACTGTATTGTCACTTTTTTGTACCTTAGAATGCTGCTGCACTTTAATACCAATTTTTGCACATTTCATTGTTGAGAATTTTGCACTTTTTTTTAGATTCTGTACTCTTTTCTAGACTGGTATGTTGCTGATTTTTAATTTCAACACTTGTTTGACACCTCTATGGCCTTAGAAGAAAAAGAATAGGCGATCTATATGGTTGCACTTTATTTTTCTGCACTTCCTTCTCCTTTATACTTGATGGTGATGGTGTGAATGTGTTTTCTTGTAAGATCTCACAACTTCTCAAGTTAATGGCTTGGCATTGCTCTACATTCTCTTTTGAATTTTTCTTAGTGTCACTTGGTAGAGTGCCTTGAGGTCTCCTATTAATTTCAGCAACAAATTGTCCCATTTGAACCTTTAAATTCTTCAAAGATGCTAAATGATTCTGTAGGATGGCATCATTGGACTTCATATATTGCACAAACATGTCTTCTAATGTTGGCTTCTTTTTTTGTGGTGGCAAAACTCCTTGGGGATTTATTAGTCTAGATGGCTTCTTTTGGTTGTAATGCCAATAGAAGTTTTGATGATTTCTCCACCTCAGATTATAAAAATTTGATTGTGGGTTAGGTTGATGACGATTGAAATTGCCCACATAATTTATTGCTTCCATGCACCGCCCATTCATATGGTTATCACTACAAAAGTTGCATGTCACTTGTCGGGTTTTGACGTCATTCATTGTATCAAACTTCTTAGATAAAGTATTGATTTGAGCTATCAATGCATTGAATACATCAATTTTATATATACCGGTAACTCTCTTGGGTGTAACTCTCTCTGCTGGCTGTTGGTAACTATTTGACGCCATTTCTTCTAATAGATCATAAGCCTCATCTATAAACTTATTCATTAAAGCTCCTCCAGTAGCGACATCTACAATAATCCTCAAATGGCCTACTAATCTATTATAAAACGTTTGGACTAATAGCCAACTAGGGACTCCATGATGAGGACACTTCTTTAACATGTCTTTAAAACGCTCTCATGCCTCATACAATGACTCTCCATCAATCTGACTGAATAAGGTGATGTCATTCCTCATCTTTGCTGTCTTTGCTGGTTGAAAAAACTTGGCTAAAAACTTCTGTGCTAGATCTTCCCACGTCAATATGGATCCTGATGGCAATCACATCAACCAACTCTTAGCTCTGTCCCTTAAGGAGAAAGGAAATAATATCAATCTGATGGCATCGTCAGAGACTCTATTATATTTGAAGGTATCACAAATTTTCAAGAAATTTATGATATGCATGTTAGGAAACGCAAGTAACGAATTGATTATTGTGCTATAGTAGTTAAACGCAAGTGCACGCTATTGTATTAAGTAATATAAGATTTTAAGTCCAGATATCGATCCCACGGGGACTATGCAATCTAATTCTATAAATCAAATACTAAAATTGTACCTACTTAACTTTTATTCAGAAAACTAAAATCTGAAATTTATTTAACTAATCTACTATATCAATTAAATTAAATAAAAGCAAAGAGTAGAATTCACAAATAAAGATAATCTAGAGTTTTGACTCGTCCTCTAGTATTTCATTGGATTCATTAACCACTTAGTTAATCCCTTAATACTAATTGATTGGCTTAGACACTAATCTCATCACAAGCCTCTGGCGATGGTAAAGTGACTATATTACGCATTCTAACAATCACCTATATGTCTATGGTAATTAAATCAGAATGTTATTCATTAAGATCAAGTCTAAATTATACCATATATGGCACCTAGGTATATGTCTATCTTATATAGAACTCATAGTTGTTACCCTATAATCATGCATCAAACTACCCTAGGCTAAACACATGAATCCCTTCATCGAGTTCATCATGGTTCTTCAATCATTCAAAATATTGATCATGTATAATGAAAGCATTAAACACAAGATAGAATGAATCAATTGAATTTATCAAGTTCATAAACTAAAATTTAACACAATCCAAATCCATACTAGGTTTACATAGTCTAACCCTAGATGAACAAATTAACCTATCACAAAACCAAAAGTATCAAACCAATTCATAAAGATCAACAAGAACAAGAACATAATGATAAAGAAAGAGAATAAAAACTAATTAAAGTGACTCCTTGATGTGCTTCTCCCTCAATCTTGACTTGAAGCTTGAATCTTGATCTTAGTTCTTCAATCTTTGGCTTTAATCTTTGATCTTGTATTGTGAATTATCTCTCTAAGTTTTTGCCTTTTTTCTCTCCTCCTCTTTCTCCCCCTCTTAGGGTTTTTTGGCTTTCTATTTATAAGTTTTTGTCTTTAAAATACTGTTTATGAGTTACTATAGCAAAATATTGTTCATAGACACTGTTCACTACCGCGGCGCTCAGCTACTAACTTGGGCACCGCGGTTCTCAGTCATGGGCACTACAGCGCCCAGCCCTGGTACCCATTTCGTACTTTGAGAGTAACTTCTTCATTTGACGTCCGATTCGCCTTCCATTTGTTCCTATACGTCACATTTCCCATCATACATCTATTTATAATCAGAAGACATAATTAAATAGCCAAATATTTATGATTTGGAGCAAAAATCAAAAGTTGAATACAAATCATACTAGTACTTTATGCCCCTATCACCCAGCGGTCAGACCATGAATGATTTCTGACATGTGTAGAACCAAAGTATGGTGGATTACTCACAAATCCACTGTGACACTCAGGTCAAAGGACCACGAATACTACTCAACTCAAAAGACCCTCCATTAATGGCTTTATGGGATGTCTATTGGAGATCTTTGCAAAGATCTCTATACAAGCTTTCACTAAACTCATGGTTTGCAAAGACTAACCATCTAGACTATCCAGATATAGATATACACCAATCTATATATTTATTAAGGTATTTACTGATAGACTAGCATCAATGAAGATAGATCAGGAACATAATATTTGAGAACATATTTGCATAATGATATTTTTTAGCACTATTTGTAACTCTTTGCAACTACGTCATTACTAATATATTCTTAGGTCTTTGTCCTATTTTCAGACAAGACTCTAACTCTTTAGATATTATTGAATCTTATAACCTGATAACTCTTATCAGTGCCAACTCTTAGCATTTATAACTCTCAGCGTTGCTAATTCTTAGCACTGATCTAAACTCATTTAGACCAGATCTGAACTCTTTCAGATCGTACAATGTCTGAAATGTTACAAGCATCTTACCATATATAAATATAATTAGCGATTTAATGAAATAATAATACTAGTATAAATATTAAACAAATATTCACACATAAATGAATAATACGTAAACACAAATTCCAACACTCATAAGTTGGGAATTCAAAAACTCAAGCTCAGATACATCCTTATTCATTTCAAGAAATAGAAATAGCCTTGTCATCTTACTAGTATATAAAGATAAAATACTTATTACTGGTAATGATGAATAGAAAATATAGTGTTATAAAGAAATTAAATGACATGTTTTCCTTAAAAGTTTTGGGGTCTTTAAGGTATTTCCTTGGAATAGAAATAAAAAGAGACAAAGATGGAATGCATTTGTATTAAACCAAGTATATCTTCGATCTCTTGGACATACCTGGTATGCATGATTGTAAAGGCATGCCTACACCTATAAGCACAAGTGTGAAATTTATAAGGGAATAAGGGAAAGATTTTCATGACAACACACATTATAGAAGTGTGATTAGAGGACTTCAGTATACCACCATGACCAAATCAGAGATAGCCTTCAGTGTAAACAAATTAAGTCAATATCTACAAAATTCAAAGCAAAAACACTGACAAGGTTGCAAAAGGATTCTGAGATATCTTTAAAGTACTCCTAATCATGGTTTCTATTACTCAAATAGAGGTAATCTTGAGCTGGAAGGCTTCTTTGATGCTGACTAGGCAGCAGATGGAGATGATAAAAGGTCAATAAGTGGTTACAACATCTTTATATATGGAAATCTTGTGTCTTGGAGCTCTAGAAAACAAAAAGTTGTAGCAAGATCGAGTGTTGAATCAGAGTATAGAGCCTTAGCTCATACAAGTGCAGAAATAACTTAGTTGTGCTCTATACTCCTAGTATTAAGAATCAAATTAAAGTCTAAGCCAAAAATCTGGTGTAACAACACTAGTGCTGCATCTTTAGCAGCAAATCCAATATTTCATAGGAGAACTAAGCATATAGAAATTGGTGTGCACTTTGTCGGAGAGAAAGTTTCAAGTGGAGAATTGAAACCAAGTATATATCATCAAAGGAACAGACAACAGATATTATGACCAAGCCTCTGTCAGTTGACAAGTTCAGCTATCTCAAAAACAAGCTTAACTTCATACTAGATGATTAAGCTTGAAAAGGGAAGTTAAAAATGAAGACCATGCTGATGTTTTTCCTGAGTTGGATCTTAGCTGGAAGTTGGAACAATTGGATACTACTCGGCTTATTTATAAGCTAGAAGAAAACAAAATAGATAGTTATGCTACACAACAAATTTTTGCAATATGGCATCAACACCAATTCAGCACAGCATAATCAATGATTCGTATTCTTGTTATTTTTCTAATTGTATTTTTCATGTAAATAACACCTAAGGTCTAAAGGGTTGTACACACTAGTATATAAAAAGCTAAGCATACTGTGTAATCTAGGTAAGTGATAGGGGTGTAAAAGTATTAGTATAATTTGAACCTAACTTTTTTTATTTTACTCCAAATTATAAATATTTGGCTATTTGATTGCGGTTTTTGATCATAAATAGATGCACAACAGAAAATGTGTTGTATAGGAACAAACAAAAGGCGAATCGAATGTTAAACGAAGAAGTTACGCTCAAAATATGAAAGGGGCACAAGGACTGAACGCCGTAGCACCCAGCGATCGAGCGCCATAGCGCTCGAGGCGGTGAACAATGTCAGAAAACAGTATTTTCCTACATTACCCATGTACATTATTTTTGCTACAGTAATCGTGAACAGTATTTTGAAGACAAAAACCTATAAATAGAAAGTCAAAAACCCTAAGAGGGGAGAGGAGAAGAGAGAAAAAGAGAGAAAAGAGGCAAAACCTTAAAGAGAGAATTCACAACACAAGATCAAAGCCAAAGATTGAAAAACCAAAATCTAGATTCAAGTTTCAAGTCAAGATTGAGGGAGAAGTGTTGTGATATGGTGTGTGATGTGTATAGATGTATATAATTTTAAAAAATTAAATACGCAACGGAAGTATTATACATATTATACAATATGTTACATATTCAAGCATGTATGATCATTCAAGTACATATATATCTCATATATATATTTCATGCATGATATAAAATGAATAACAAATAAATAACCTACCCGGATATGAAGGTAGCTTTACAATTCTTCAAGAACTCTAAGCTTCAATTTGTTGCGCTCACCTTGAAGTGTTCCCTTGCACAATTCTAGTTCACAACTAAATCCAGTGGGATTGTGAAGCTAGAATGACAGCCTTGAATTTCCAGCAAATGATTGTTTTAACACTTAAAACAATTTGTGTATATGAATGATTACTACCAAGAGATGAGAAGAATTAAGAGATTTTTTTTGTTCTTTATAACTCTTTATGTTGAACCTTGGTAAGCCTTTGTATTTTCTCTCAACACTTTGAGAGAAACACTTAGGAAATGCTCTCAATTCTCTCTTCTTTCACCTTGAACGAAATTCACTCTATCTCTTACTCAAATTGAACTCTTTCAATTCTTTCTTAAGTGCAAATAATGATTTCTCTTAGTGCTCCACCACCACTTAACCATGTTTGCCATTACAAACATTAATCTATCATATTTTTCACTCACCAATTTAATTCAACCATTTGAATCAATTTCTAGAGAGTAAATGGCATTTAATCAATGTTAAGTGATTTTACCACTTCCTTAGTGCATCATTTAAGAATTACTAAGTAGTCAACATTCCTTATTATTAATAACAAGTGCATTCTCCATTAGTAAATGGTGTTTGCCACTTATTCCAATTAATAATAATAATTTGATTAATATATAAAATATTAATAATTCAAAACTATTTTGAATATTTACATTTACCATATATGTATTTACCAAGTAAGGTAAATAGGTAAATGCATAGTAAATAATTTATGGAGCAAGATTATGTCACTTGTCAATTTTTTATTGGTTAACAACTCTTGTAAACCAATAATGTATTTTACCTTAAATTATTGACAAGTGAATAATAAAAGGAACCTTGAATCATTTTTCATTTTGCTGGAAATTGTTGGATCAATTGTTCAATCCAATTCGCTGCCCCAATGCACAACGAGTACACTTCATATTGTGAGACTCTCTAGGTCCATGCCCGATTTGTCATATGTGTTGGGATTTGTGCTTACGTGCCATCCCTTTTGTGTATAAATATTTGCTTTATGTTTATACAATTATGATTTCAATATATCACTAATTATTTTATATACAAATATGGTAAGATACCTGTAACGTTTTAGACATTGTATGATCTGAAAGAGTTCAGATCTGATCTAAAGGAGTTTAGATCAGAACTAAAAGTTAGTAATGCTAAAATATATAAATGCTAAAAGATAGCACTGATAAGAGTTATCAGGTTATAAGAGTTAGCAAAATCTAAAGAGTTAGAGCCTTGTCTGAAATGGGACAAAGACCTAAGAATATATTAGTAATGACGTAGTTGCAATCAGTTGTAAATGGTGCTAAGAAATGTTGTTATGCAAATATGTTCTTAAACTTAATGTTCCTGATCTATCTTCACTAATGCGGGTCTGTTAGTGAAGACCTTAATAAATATAGATCAGTGTATATCTATATCTGGATAGTCCAGATGGTTAGTCTTAGCAGACCATGAGTTTAGTGGAAACTCGTATAGAAATACAAGTATTTAGTAAGGACTGAATATTGAATAGACTCACAAAGATCTCCAATAGACATCTCATAAAGTCGTCAATGGAGGATCTTTCGAGTTGAGTAGTATTCGTGGTCCTTAGACCTGAGTGCCACGGTGGACTTGTGAGTGATCCATCATACTTTGGTTCCACACATGTTAGATACCTTTTATGGTCTGACCGCTGGGTATGGTCCGATGCTCATGAAGTCCGGTGTGTACAGATATGGGATTCATCAACTCAATGGGGTGAATAAAATATCCTGAAACTCCAAGATTGTATTTCAGAAAGTCTTATAGCCATAAGCAGACATATCTGAGAATTAATTTTATTCTCAAAAAAATAATATCGTAAAAGTGTTTACGGATATTATTTATTGAAATACAAATCTAGAGATAAGTTTATAGTTGAGCACATGTAGACTTGACGGTGTTGATCTATATCTCCGCTCTTCTAGGATATTTATGATGGAAGGATTATACGAATATGTTATAACCTCAACTTGTATGGTCTAATGTGCCGTTTTGTAATATCTGTAACATGTGTGTGGGACATTGTACACGGACGTGTAAAATAGTTTCACATGACAAATCGGGCATGGACCTAGAGAGTCTCATAATATGAAGTGTACTCGTTGTGTACTGGGGCGGCGAATTGGATTGAACAATTAATCCAATAATTTCCAGCAAAATGAAAAATGTTTCAAGGTTCCTTTTATTATTCACTTGTCAATAATTGAAGGTAATACACATTATTAGTTTACAAGAGTTGTTAACCAATAAAAAATTAACAAGTGACATAATCTTGCTCCATAAATAATTTACCATGTATTTACCTATTTACCTTACTTGGTAAATACATATATGGTAAATGTAAATATTCAAAATAGTTTTGAATTATTAATATTTTATATATTAATCAAATTATTATTATTAATTAGAACAAGTGGCAAACACCATTTACTAATGGAGAATGCACTTGTTATTAATAATAAGGAATGTTGACCACTTAGTAATTCTTAAATGATGCACTAAGGAAGTGGTAAAACCACTTAACATTGATTAAATGCCATTTACTCTCTAGAAATTGATTCAATTGGTTGAATCAAATTGGTGAGTGAAAAATATGATAGATTAATGTTTGTAATGGCAAACATGGTTAAGTGGTGGTGAAGCACTAAGAAAAATCATTCTTTGCACTTAAGAAAGAATTGAAAGAGTTCAATGTGTGTAAAAAAAGAGTGAAATTCGTTCTAGGAGAAAGGAGAGAGAATTGAGAGCATTTCCTAAGTGTTTTTCTCAAAGTGTTGAGAGAAAATGCAAAGACTTACCAAAGTACAACATATAGAGTTGTAAAGAACTATAGAAAACACCTAATTCTTCTCATCTCTTGGTAGTAATCATTCATAAGGACAAATTGTTTTAAGTGTTAAAACAATCATTTGCTGGAAATTCAAGGCTGCCATTCTAACTTCACAATCCCACCGGATTTAGTTGTGAACTAGAATTGTGCAAGAGAACACTTCAAGGTGAGCTCAACAAATTGAAGCTTGGAGTTCTTGAAGAATTGTAAAGCTACCTTCATAACCGTGTAAGTTATTTATTTACAATTCATTTTTTATATCATGCATGAAAATATATATGAGATATATATGTGTTTGAATAATCATACATGTGATTACATGCTTGAGTTTGTTATGTATTGTATAACATGTATGAATACTTCCGTTGTGTATTTAATTTTTGAAATTATATGCATCTATACACATCACACACCATATCACAACAATATGAAAGTATTTCACACGTCTGTGAACAATATCCCACACACATATTACAGATATTAGAAAATGGCGCATTAGACCATACAAGTTGAGGTTATAACATATTCGTATAATCCTTCCATCATAAATATCCTAGAAGAGCGGAGATATAGATCAACACCGTCAAGTCTCCATGTGCTCAACCATTAACTTATCTCTAGATTTGTATTTCAATAAATAATATCCGTAAACACTTTCATGATATTATTTTCCCAAGAAATTCTTGGATGTCTGCTTATGGCCCTAAGATTTTCTGAAATACAATCTTGGAGTTGCAGGATATTTTACTCACCCAATTGAGTTGATGGATCCCATATCTGTACACACCGGACTCCATTAGCATCGGACCATACCCAGCGACACCCAGTGGTCAGACCATGAAATGTATCTAACATGTGTGGAACCAAAGTATGATGGATCACTAACAAGTCCACCGTGGCACTCAGGTCTAAGGACCACGAATACTACTCAACTTGAAAGATCCTCCATTGATGGCTTTATGGGATGTCTATTGGAGATCTTTGTGAGTTTGTTCAATATTCAGTCCTTACTGAATACTTGTATCTCTATACGAGTTTCCACTAAACTCATGGTCTGCTAAGACTAACCATCTGGACTATCCAGATATAGACATACATTAATCTATATATATATTAAGATCTTCACTAACAGACCCGCATTAGTGAAAGTAGATCAAAAACATTAAATTTAAGAACATATTTGCATAACAACATTTCTTAGCACCATTTGCAACCCATTGCAACTATGTCATTATTAATATATTTTTAAGTCTTTGTCCCATTTCAGACAAGGCTCTAACTCTTTAGATTTTACTAACTCTTAGTTCTGATCTGAACTCCTTCAGATTATACAATGTCTAAAACGTTACAAGCATCTTACCATATTTATAAATAAAATAATTAGTGATATATTGAAATTATAAATGTATAAACATAAAGCAAATATTTATACATAAAATGGATGGTACGTAAGCACAAATCCCAACAAGAAGCGCATCAAGGCGTCACTTTGATTAGTTTTTCTTCTCTTTCTTTATCATTATATTCTTTTTCTTGTTGATCTTTATGAATTGGTTTGATACTTTTGATTTTATGATGGGTTAATTTGTTCATCTAGGGTTAGACTATATAAACCTAGTATGGATTTGGATTGTGTTAAATTTTAGTTTATGAACTTGATAAATTCAATTGATTCATTCTATCTTGTGTTTGATGCTTTCATTATACCTGATCAATATTTTAAATGATTGAGGAACCATGATGAACTCGATAAAGGGATTCATGTGTTTAGCTTAGATTACTTTGATGCATGATTATAGGGTAACAACTATGAGTTCCATATAGGATAGACATATACCTAGGTGGCATGTATGGTATAATTTAGACTTGATCTTAATGAATTACATTCTGATTTGATTACCATAGACATATAGATGATTGTTAGAATGCGTAATATAGTCACTTGACCATTGACAGATGCTTGTGATGAGATTAGTGTCTAAACCAATCAATTGGTATTAAGGGATTAACTAAGTGGTTAATGAATCCAATGAAATACCATATGACGAGTCAAAACCTTAGATTATCTTTATTTGTGAATTCTACTCTTTGTTTTTGTTTAGTTAATTAAGAGAACTAGATTAGTTACATAAATTTTAGATTTTGATTTTCTGAATAAAAGTTAAGTATGTATAATTTTAGTACTTGATTTATAGAATTAGATTGCATAGTCTTTGTGGGATCGATATCTGGACTTAAAATCCTATATTACTTTATACGATAGCGTGCACTTACGCTTAGCTACTATAGCATTACAATTAGCAAACTGAATAATACAACAGGAATTAGAATCATCTGTAACTTTTCTTCAATCCTTAAGCTTCTAAATAGTACTAAATCTAAACTGGTTCCCATCAACAGTTATTTGACTGACTATGATCGAATTGAATTTTTTTTTTTTCCTTTCCAATCTTGTTTCTATGTTCTGTAAAATTCAATTTCTTCAGGAGTTTGCAACACTTTATATGCATCATTTTAAGTGAAGGGCATGCATCAATATGAAAGCTCCTTTAAGAATGGCATTTGAAGAAGATGCAGATCAAATAATAAAAATCAAGTGTATCTTGAAGATTACCGATTCATTGTATCGGAAAAGAAATCCAAGTTGTCATCATAATAAATTATTGGATCAAGGTGGCGTCAAATATATGTAAACTATCTAATTCATATTGATTAAAATCTCTTGATTAACTTAATAAATGGTATTTAGAGTTAATAATTAAATACTCTTCTTGTTTCTCTAATTACCGACTTACGAAATAACAGGAGGATTAAATGGTCACTCTCTTGATCGAGAGGCTTCGTATGCATGTAAAATATCATAAACAAAGTAATTGTTTATACGTAAATACAAGTGGTCATCTACGTGCAAGACGTTGATAGTTAGGTTAGGGACGAAGTTAACAACTAATCGCCATTGACTTCAAACACGATTACATATATTATGATGTAAGAACTGATTTTCAATCATGACGTATTCCTCCTATTTCTCTTGCACTCTTCTTTATATACTTTTCATTATTACATATTCGTTCATCCGTGTCTTCAAGTACAGTTAATCTTTCACTTTCAATGTCTTCTGCCATGGGAAAAACGAAAGGAACTCTAGTAATACACCAAGAGCTTGTAAATTAATGTGATTTTATGACATTTTGGTCCTCGGTGCTTTAGGGCAACAAAGTTGACATCACTTGTTATTAGCGAAGACAATTAAGGGTTTTAAAGCAAATATATATATAGTTGTTGTCAAATCGACTAGGCTGTGGATAGGATCTGAGTAAGCAAAAGAAGTTGTATATTCCCAAAAACAAAAACAAAAATGTTAGTCAAGTTCTGCAAAAAAGTATATCCTAAGCAAATTCTAGTCTATCTTGGAAATAAAGTGGAAATTTATATAACTATATTTGTTTATGGTAATTAACTTAAAATTTTCCAACTTGGCTCTTTCGTGGTGGTTTCAATGTATGTATGTACTCACGTTTATATATAATACTAATGAAATTGAAGCGGTTCTTGCCACTACTGGGAAAACAATTACTAGGGTCCTTTTATTCCTAGCTCAGTTGTTAAAAATAATGGAGAATTGAGTCCGAGATCAATGGCTCTCTTGACATCCTGTTGGTTCATTATCGAATCTGTCATAATCCCAGATGGATTTCTGAAGTGGTTTTATTTGAGCTTCTACATCCATCCATTTTTTCTTTTGCTTTGCCAGCTTTTTCTCTGGCTTAAATTGCTGAGCAGATGGATTCTAGTTGTAATTTTTTATCCTGTCAGAATCATTTGCATTGTTGGTCCGTGTGTTTTCAGGTTTTTCAGAAACTGTGTCATCTATATTCTCTCATTTAGTAGAGTGGCTAGTGTTGAAGTTACAGAAGAAGATGAGAAATCTCTAGCAGTTCTTCAAAGCTGTAACCGAAATGAAATTGGTAACTCATATAGTTTTCCAAGTATTGCCCGAGTTCCTTGCAAGCTAATACTCTATGAACTTCAGCAAAATGGGCTTGTAGAGGAAATTAATTCTCAGGAATATGTCGTTCTTCATGAAGAAGAAAGTATGGATCAACAACCAAGTTCTTCTCCGAGTAAAGATCCGGGCCTGATTGAGCATATACCATCATTCATTGGCCATTCAAATTCATGCACAGAAGATGCGGATTCAGATGAAGAATTAGATTCATCATCTGTTTGTAGATCCAACTCTCCATCAGAAAATCTAGACACGAATGAGTATGCGCCGTCGGCTCTGTGTATCTCCAGTTCAACAGTTGTGGGAACGGGAGTAGCTGATCAAGGAGATGAACCTCAAGACGATGCTTTTTACAAGAAGTACACTGAAAGAATGGGATGGTTCGATTTACTCAATTATGATAGAACTTGTGGAACAAGTAGGTTCTCATTTTTCTCATCTTCTCATAATATATTTAGGCAGGAAAATCCTTAGTTACCCCCCCTATAAATTTTTGTTACACTCTTATAAATAGTAATAGGTCACATGATGAGAGAGGAGTATAATAGAGTATTTAAAAAAAATAAAAGAGTAAGTGACAATTATAAAAATTTATAGGGAGTCGATTAATAATTTCTCTATTATATATGGTTTCAGTATTTTGTTCACTGGCTAGAATATTAGAATACATGAACCAATTGAATTTCATAGCTTACAAGCAGAACATATGTGGCCGGAACTTTGACTATAAATAAAATTAGAGGTCAACAGGTAAATCTAGATGCACATATGCATGAATTTAACAAATTTTCGATGTTGACATTTGCACATTAAAAAAATAAAAATAAAAATTGAACTATGTAGCTACATAATAGCTTCAAAACAACAATGTATTGAATTATAAAGTACTACATAAATTTAAATTTGAATTTAATAACGTGCGAATGTAGAGATTATGCTTTATCAATTTTCTCAGATTGTGTAAGCTAACGCTCAATTGGTAATTACTTCAGGTGCCGTTTTGAATCAGCAATTGGGAACTCCTAGTTCATTTGAGAGCAATGAGCCTGTGGAATTGATGTCAACCCCATATATCTCATGGAGCAAACAGAGTAAAAAGAAGCTATTAAGAAGCTTAGAGAGCGATTTTGAAATGGTTTATGTGGCTCAATCATGTTTGTCATGGGAGGCTCTCCATTATCAATACACAAAAGTCAAGGCCCTTGCTGAGTCCAGCTCTCAAAATTATGGTGTATTTTATGGTAACGTGGTAGGGGAATTTCAAAATTTTCAAGTACTCTTAGAGAGATTTTTGGAGGATGAAAGATGTGAGGGAAAGAGAATTTGGAATTATGTTAGAGGTAGATTTGCTCTCAAGAGCCTTCTCCAAGTTCCTCAGATTTCTGGTAAAAATCTTAAGACTCTTCACTATTGACATATATTTATACTTTCAATAAGACTTGATTCATTGACTATATACATTTTCTAAGAAACGAGTTGGGATATTGATGTCCTCATAGACCAAAACGTTGAGATAATATTAGTTGACATTTGTGTAGCTTGTGATCTTGGCAACTTGCTTATTCTATTATGAAAATACATGCTGATCCAAATGACCATGTCATTGAATAGAAAGCATTCACTGCATTTCCTCTTCAAGAAAATAAATTGTTCCAAATAGAAACGGAAGGAATTTCTCTCAAAATGGTCAACTATATGATTAAGTAGACGTCATCGCATTACTGTTAAACTTGTCCATGGTGGTAATTTTCAAAAGAGACCATTCATATATGTTATTTAAATTTGTTATTCTTTTAAGTTTCTTTTTCTTATTTTGGTGTTATTTTGGCCCTGCAAGGTTTTGCGGAGGATGAAAAAGAAGATGGAAAGGGAGAAGCACTAAGTGTAAAAGAAGTGTTGAAGGCCATTGAGAGATGCATGAAGGCATTTGGGATCTTTGTAAGAACAGAAAAAAGGAAGGCAGCTTGGTGGAAACTCAAAAGTTCATTATGGTATTATCCACCTGTGGAAGACCCAAGAGATTTAGAGCTCCTACATCATCTCACTAAAAAACTCCATAAGGTAAGGATATTAATTTAGGAAAGGGACATTTTTAATTATTTAAAATTCTAAGTGGAGTGTTCATTAATTTTTATTTATTTGTTTATTTTGCAGAAGGAACTATGGTTGAAAGATTTACAAGGGAAGCAGAGGTGTTGGTTTAAGAGAGTTGTGAACCCAGTGGAAGAATCTCAAAGAAAAGAGATTTTGTTTACAATGATAGACATGAAGCTGGTATCAAGAGTGCTTCAAATGTCCACGGTGTCATCTTCCCAACTCAAATGGTGCCAAGAGAAGCTAGACAACATAGAGTTTAAAGAAGGAAAGGTCTTCAGAGCTTTCACTTCTCCATTATTTCCACCTTAATATGCTTAAAATAAAATAAATCAAATTTCAGGCCTTCTCATTTAGCTTTCCGTATATATCCTGTGTGTTTGTTCCATAAAACATTGAAATCATGTAAAATAACTTTGTCTATATATGTATATTACTCAGAAGCCCAGAGTTTTACCGATAAGTACTGCTGGTACTTGAACAATCCATTGTTTTTTTATCTGCCAAAGGAAATTTTCCCTTTATCTTTTTGCAAAATTAATCAAAATCAGAGGGAGGCAGCAGCTTTTGGTAATCACATTATTCTTGATTTGCTATATATGCAACCTAAGGACAATACAAAAGGATATGAGAAAGTTATTAATATTATATTACAATGTAAAAACTTCCTTTTGCATATTAATATGTTTTAATCATGCTACCAACTTTGGTAGCATCACTTTCTGAGCTAGTTTCTGTTTGATAAGCAACCTATGTTACATAACCTTTTGTTACATTTCCTTTCAATGAAAAGCTCTTTAAAATCCTAAAGCCGCTAAGTTTTTTATTGAAGTCAATAGAGAGAATCGATTAAAAGGAATTGGGTAACCCGTTTACCACAAATCAACAATCTTCCTACAATTCAAAATTCATATGCCTATAAAGAAGCTGCTTAAGTTCAAAAGACCCATCAAAATCATCGAGCTTGATGTAATTTCATCATGCCGTATAGGACTTCCACGTCAAATGACCCTCATAAAAAGGCAACTATTAAGTCTAAATTATGTCAAGATCATTGATAATTTGAGTAAGTTTAACCGCTTGTGGCCCAGGCCTTTTTGGACCCGGACCCGGACCCGCAGGCCCAGGTTTCGAGATGGCCACATTCTGAAACTACAGACACCGGAGACAGAGCCAGTAACATGTGTCATTAATGACACAGAATCCAAATCTCGGATAAACAATAATTCTGTTTCCATATTTCCCCTCTATGATTTCTCATTCTCTTGGACCCATTTCCACAAACTTCCAATCAGATATTTTGGCTCTTCCTGTTGTTTCTTGTCCATGTTTTTCTTCTATTTTCAGTAATAGAATTCACTTATTATCTACTGTATATTTATCTTTTCCCAATCATTAATTACTCGCTTGCCTCTGCTTTACTTGCAATTCCCTCAATTGGGTTTCTTAATCTCTGTATATCATCAACTGGGTTAATCCCTTCTTTCGCTAAACTCAAACGGATAACATAATATAAACTCTTGAATCTTTTTTGAGGCAATTCGTCGAACACTCGAATGGCTTCTATTTTGTCTTTTCCTTTCATGGTAGAAACAAAAGGAGAGAGTTATGTGGCTCTTCTTACTAAAAGCCAACATCGACCGACTTCTTCTTTTGCATCGTTTAGGCCAAATTCACCAGCTTTTACTTTTTTAAATAATTCAATATCTGGGCTTGCTTTGTGCTCTAGTAAGAAGGGACATTTGTCAAAGATTAAGCATGTGAAAGTGGCAGGAGCAGGATCGGTGGAAGATGAAAGTGATAATGAATCAGAGGATACGCTTCAAGCAACCATTGAAAAGAGCAAGAAAGTTCTTGCCATGCAAAAACAACTACTTCATCAGGTTCTTTTTTTATTATTATTTTATTGATATGGCTGTTTTTAGCAATTTACTTTTTTCTTTAGATTTTATTATTTTCTTTTTTTTAAAAAAAAAAAGGAAGAATCCTTCTTGTTCTTGCTATGCATAAATCAAGAGGTTAATGAGTGAATGCTTATGAGCAGTGTATGTACTTAACGCTTTTTCTTGACTAATTTAATATTTGGAACCTTTTATAGAAAGACTCTATGCAAGCATATATATGTTTAATGCTCCTATTGATGAGAAAATAATTTCATAAGAATATGAAGGCTAGTAAATTTGATTCATTCATATTTTATATTTGTAACCATGCGGGGATCATTATAGAGTGTGCACTTGAAGAATTTTGTTATTGCCTCTTTGGTTCATTTATGGATATCATATTAAATGCCATGCTTACGTTTTACAGTATTCACAAAACTATATACTTTTTTTTTTCAATGCTACAAGAATCAACTTTTAGAATTATTGTATCTTGAAATGACTAAATCTTTTGATGTGAGAATTTAATTTGGATGTTATATTGCAATTATCTTGTCTTCTGCAGATCGAGGAAAGAAAGAAATTGGTTTCATCTATAAATAGTAGTGTTATCAATTCAAAAGAAGATGAAGTTTCCTATGATCAAAGAAAGAACTCATTTTCTGATTTGGATCTCACTTCAACCAGTGGTGGCGACTTAGTTGAGGACCACAATGGCGGTCCTTCAAGCAGCTATGTTCACTCAACTGTCAATCAACCAGAAACCGAACCTTCATCCATTATCAGAGGTTCTGATGTAGGTGGGAAGGAAGCTGAAAGAAGTGTGCCTCCTGAAAAGGTGTACTTCAATATAGATTCCCCCAAGCAGTTGAAAGACAGAAACTCAGAGGCAGCTTGGTCTGATGAACTGCCATCTTTTCTTTCTCGTACATCTGAAATTTCCCCCCCAAAGGATGAACAGTATGAGGCAACTGTTCCTGACACTGAAGATGCAAAACCTCCTCCATTGGCTGGAGCAAATGTCATGAACATTATATTAGTATCTGCAGAATGTACACCATGGTCTAAGACAGGTATGTACACTTGGTCTGGCTCATTAGCATGACTTAATTTTCCCATTAAAGAGTAGAACAGAGGGTGGTAGAATTATAATAAACAAAGATATTAGGAAATTTCTTATTCCTTTCAGGAGAAGGGCATCTTATAATATCTGAGCTGCATATGTCAAACACGGCACTTAATAGAATCTGTAGGTAAGAAGGATATATGATGAATACACTCTTCTAGGACAAACTTAAGTTTTGGAGTTATTTGATTTTTGGAAATCAGAAAATTAAAATATGGATCATTTCCTGGCTAAAGCAGCTGCTTGACTACCTGCAGTATTGGACCTCTTTAAAGTGTCATGCCTCAGCTGGGTGTGACAACTGCCCCATGCTTAGAAGCGTATCTACCATATAAGTGCCTGACATTGTAGATCTCATACACTCAGTTAATCAAGTTTTATCAAGATATTTCTAGCTTTTTGCACTATGGTGAAAAAAAAAAGAATTTATGAGCTTGAAAATGAGTTTGGTGAATACATTGTATGTCTCTGCATGCACGCTACATGTTCATACCTGCATGTGTGCATCTGTATGCATCCTTTTGTATGTGATCTAGAGATTGATGCATTGAGAGTTTTCACAGGTGGGCTTGGAGATGTTACTGGGGCTTTACCAAAGGCTTTGGCTCGGCGTGGCCATAGAGTCATGGTAATATTGTTCTTCTTTCAATATGATTAGCGAAACGAGCTTTTTTTGAAATTTCCCCTTTCTGCATAAAGTGAAGTAATGAAATGGGAAATTTTAGAAATTATAGAATTGCGGATTGTCTTGCGCATGTAGTTAGGATGTCAGTTTTTTTCTCCAGCAAATGTGGCTGTGCTGTCTTTATTGTCTTTTATGTACAATCAATTTAATCGCATCTAAGAATTGCTCTATGTTGTGCTATCATAATGAGAATATAGAAGTCTTGACCACATAATTTACATTACCAAGACTGATGAGAACCCATGACCATCTTACTCCCTATTTCACCTTTTGTTTTTGGATTAAGAATGAATGAAATTGTATTTATTATGCTATTTTACTTTTAATTTTCTTTTTGGTTCTCTTTAGGTCGTGGCACCACGTTATGGCAATTATGCGGAACCTCAAGATACTGGAGTACGGAAAAGGTATAATGTGGATGGCCAGGTATGTAACCGCTGCAGATACTCCGAGTTATTCACAGTGCTTAACGGGATTCTCTACAGCAATTGTCTAAATATGTTGTGCTTTGCAGGATATGGAAGTAACATATTTCCAGACATATATTGATGGTGTAGATTTTGTTTTCATCGACAGTCCTTCGTTTCGCCATATAGAGAATGACATATACGGAGGAAAAAGGGAGGTAAGCTATCCTTTCTTGCAAGACTTTTGTCTGCCCTTATTTCTTAAGAGTTGAATATATTCTTACTGATGAATGATTAGTCTTAATTTAATTTGTAACCAAGTAACCTCTGTTACACCCTGGACATTTTATTAAGATAGATCACCCATTAAGAGCTAGACTTCATTACTCTTCAAACAGTGACATCTGTAACCTAACTCTTCCTTCTCTTATAAACTATATCACTCCTTTTGAAGTCTCATATTGTGTGATGAGTCCGTTTATCACCGTTTGCTATCTTCTTTAGTTGCAAAACTAAGTGTCTATCTTATGAGAGTTGATGTAATTAGATTCTAATTACAATATAACATTCCTCTTGTTACCATTTGGAAGCATCTCATGTCTTACACATCTTTGATTTTGTGGTGCAGGATATTTTGAAACGCATGGTATTGTTTTGCAAGGCAGCTGTTGAGGTACAAGTCCATATCATGCCTTAAAATTATATTGAATGACTGGCTATTTGAGTGGAGTGACACATGAGACATTTGATTTTATTAAATATATTGCATATCCTGAAGAACATTTTTTTATGACATGTTAAACTAAGAATGCAGTGGAAAACATGTGTCAAGACTCATGACATGTTCTCTACAATGGAACTACTATTTTTCTGTAGAAAGGGATTTAAAGGCGAAACATTATAATTTAATGATCTTAAATTCATTACTAATCATACAGTTTTTTTAAGTAGCTGTATGTGCTTTTAATTCTAGCTTCACTATGGTGAACCCCATATGCTGGATTTGAGTGATGAGTCTCATATGGTGGAGTTTTGAGTATGAGCCTTACTTCTTGGAGACAACTGCTTCTGATACTGATTCTTCTTCGGTAGTTATGACTGGCACAAAAATCACTTTTACCGTCTGCATAACAGGCTTTTTAACTTTTACAGCATAAGGTAGAAACTCACTTTGAGGGACAATGCTTGCCCCAGTGATGGTAAATCTCAATCTAGAATGGCGTTATATGAACTTATGCAAATTAACTGTCATATAAGGTAGAAGATGATAGACAAATTCCTAGTCAGATAAAAGTACAATGACAGTAATAAGGTCTGTGGTTGGTATTTGGCTACCTGCATGCACCTCGGATAAACTTGGCAACTGTTAGGACACTTTGATGCCATGTTCCTCCTTTTTTCTCCTCTTTCTTCCCTACTCATTTCTGTGCCTCCCGCTGAGATATTTTCCCGGTTGAATTTTATTTTTCATTTTTGTTTGTTGTTTTATCCACTCAAGTGTCATAAAGTAGAATTGTTCATGATGTCCAGGTACCTTGGCGCGTTCCATGTGGTGGTGTCTGCTATGGAGATGGAAATTTGGTTTTCATCGCAAATGATTGGCACACTGCATTGCTCCCAGTATATCTGAAGGCATACTATCGAGACAATGGTTTCATGACATATACAAGATCCGTGCTTGTTATTCACAACATAGCTCACCAGGTTTGTTCTGCATTCATTTTAGTGCGATCTGGGGCGGACACGTCAAGTCAGATTTTCCACTGTTTGTCATGATTGCATTTTATATGATTGTGATGTCTTGCTCACATGCGCCTATGAATATCCAATGTTCTGAGTCAGAAGTTTGAATATTACCTTTTGGCCAAAACACCTTTCACATAGATTTTATGAAGCATTCGCCAGAACATTTAATTAAATTCTGAATCCAGGGTCGAGGGCCTGTAGAAGATTTCTTCTATACAGATCTGCCAGAACATTACATAGACCTTTTCAAATTGCATGACCCTGTGGGAGGTGAGCACTTCAATGTCTTTGCTGCTGGTTTAAAAACAGCAGACCGTGTGGTCACTGTTAGTCATGGATATACCTGGGAGCTTAAAACTTCTGAAGGTGGTTGGGGTCTGCACCATATTATGAATTCAATTGACTGGAAACTAAGTGGCATTGTGAATGGTATTGACACAAATGAGTGGAGCCCCCATTGCGATGCCCATCTAACTACAGATGGTTACACTAACTACTCCCTGGACACACTGCATACTGGCAAGGCCCAATGTAAGGCAGCCTTACAAAAAGAGCTTAATTTGCCTATCCGCAAGGACATCCCAGTTATAGGTTTCATTGGGAGGCTTCATCACCAAAAAGGTGTTGATCTCATAGCCAACGCAATTCCATGGATGATGGATCAGGACGTCCAACTAATAATGTTGGGAACTGGCAGACCAGATTTAGAACAGATGCTCAGGCGCTTTGAAAACCAGTACAAGGAAAAAGTTCGGGGGTGGGTTGGGTTTTCTGTGCAGACTTCTCACAGGATAACCGCTGGTGCTGACATTTTGCTCATGCCGTCTAGATTTGAGCCTTGTGGACTGAACCAGCTTTATGCTATGAAGTATGGGACAATTCCAGTTGTCCATGCTGTTGGAGGATTGAGAGATACCGTGCAGCCTTTCGATCCATTCAATGAGTCAGGTTTTGGATGGACATTTGATAGTGCTGACACAAACAAGCTTATACATGCATTAGGAAACTGTTTATTGACTTACCGACAATATAAGAAGAGTTGGGAAGGACTCCAGAGACGCGGAATGGAGCAAGACCTCAGTTGGGACAATGCTGCTCAGAAGTACGAGGAGATCATTGTTGCTGCCAAGTACCAATGGTGAGTCTTAGGTAGGTGTCTGATGACTAATTAAAACTTCTTACTAGCTCTACATAGGCAGATATGCTTTAGAACTCCCTTTTTCTGAATTGATGCCAATGCTAGAGTCTGTCAGTGACAGTTCATGGATAAATATGTTAATTTCTTTTTCATTTTCTTGTCTCTTTATTATGCTTGTTGAGGCTCAACAAGGAAGCCGTGTTTAAAATTCGATTGCTAGGATTACACAGGCCTGCAATCTTTTACTTTCTACTACTTCTTTAATGTAATGACCGCTCATCAAATATAACAATTTTTCTTGTTTCTGGTTGTGGTAAAGCAATGTAAAATCTTAGGGCTAACTCTCTCCCTTCATTATTAATAGCTACAAACTAGTGACCTTTTTCATTTATGACTAGCTTTTTATGTATTGGAACCATTTGTATGGCTGAAATATGACACTGTTCATACACTCCAGTAGCAAAGCATTTCTTGCTTAGTCTTGTGTGTTAAAGCTGTGCCCTACACTAAACCTTTTACATCAAGACCGACCCCAGAAATGTGAATGAACAGTTTTCACTTGCATATGCTGATTATAGTTCAATACTGCCTTGAATTAATACTTTTGACGATCACAGATCAATACTTTGTGGTTTCAGCCTATTACTCGGGAAAAGTAATAGCAAAAGGTCGATGCCAGTGGTTTTGAGACAATCTCTTCACTGTACAAAACTTCAACCACCAATTGACTACACTAGTAACTGTCTTCCTATTTCTCGGTTAGAAAACCGAACTGACAAGTTGAGAGATGATTAAAAGCGAGCCATTCTGTTCTGGAAATTGCTATATTATCAGCAGTAAAACCCTGACTATATCAATTATCATAAGACTTTCCGATGTGTAGTGTTGAGCGTCAACTAAAAATGGTTTGAATAGTACTGAAAGGGTATAATAGTATGATCATTAATCATTTGTTGAAATTTACTCCAATCTTATTTGGCAGCCAAAGGATCATTTTCCCTCTGCTATACATAACTCTTATTTGGCATTACAGACAAGGATGGTCCAACAAATAAGAGGTAAGAGTCAAAAAATAAAAAATAAATAAAAATTGGCAAATACAAGGAACAATACACCAGCAATTCCATTACGTTCTTACAGTTGTCAACATTCAAGATTTTGGCACAGCAAAGCAAACAATAGCGGCTGAACTACTAAATTATCATCACATCTGTGATTCAAGACGATCAATGTTATGTAATCAATATGAAAAGATTTGCAGGAGCTAAAGGTAGTAATTATTTTATTGATTTTATCGATCACAAACAGAACATGGATATGACATACACAAAGAAATCAATGAGAACCCCACAACTTTCAAATATAAAACAGAAATGAGAGAGGAAAACATCCCACAGAACTTTTAAAAATGTGGGGATATGTAAAGGTAACACCAAGCCCAACATGAATATAACAAATCTTACGGACTAGGGGATATTTTACTTGATCTCTTACTCAAGTGAAGCTCTATATGTAGGAGAGTCTTCTTTCCCGGTCAAATTGCACATATGAACAAGTGGAGAATAGCCCAGCAAAGCCCTTTGATAGGCAACCTTCAACTGCACAAGGACACTTGGAGGAACCTAATGGACTATTATGTTTAACTATTTCCATGCAATCATCACCAGAACCCCCTGGTGGATTGTCTTCCCTGTTTACTGGTCTGTCAGCAATTAGTCTGCTTCTCTTGGAAGTCAATACGTTCTGGTCTGTGATGCCGAGGTCCATTTCATCTTTTTCGATGTCAGATGACTTCCTCTTCAAACCAGGAAAAATTTTCAATCCTGCAAAGATATCAAGAGTTTATTCTCTGTTGTGTAGAAGGTGGGAAACAATGAAAAATGGGATTCTTGCCATTGTAGTAATTAATACCAGGAAGAGGGTCCTCATATACACATGACTGTGACTCTGAATCACCGCAGCTACAGAAGACGTTAGGATTTTCATTAGATCCAGATACTCTGCGAGACAAAGAGAAGCTTCAGCATATAATCTAACAGAGATGCTAAGTAATACAAGCAGAAAACATGATAATAGCTAATTAAGTTTGATGAGTTCTGCCAAGACTCGTAAATCAGGCCGGTAATAATATCAAGTTCTAATTTAACTGAATGGAGAAGCATTCAAAAGTTTCACCAAGGGAGAATCGTAAATCACTTTAATGAAGACAGCCTTTCTCAAAAAGGCCTATGTAGAAGATTCTTTATCATGATTATATCAAACACACCAAGATACAATTTTAGTAACAGCAGTAATATCTATGGTTATCATTTGTGGGAAAGGATAAAGAATTTGAAACAAAGGAACAATTGAAATAGGAAAGGGATACGTTGAGAATTCCAAAATTTGAAACCTGTACATATGCTCCACAAAGTCATCTATTAGGACAGGCCAAGCACCTGCGGAAATAATCAACAGAACTAAGCATGATTTCAAAGAGAATGATATGCATAATCCAAGCCACATATTGTTCTAATAGCACTAATAAAGACTCATCATGTTATAAATGTAACATGCAAGATTTTCCTCACCGCCTCCTAGTTCGGATAAAAAACATGAACCTAATCTGAAAATGGTAAAAGGTTATCATGTTCTACGGCAAATATTAATAGCTGAACTAGAAATTAATACCTTCAGGATCATATCCTTCCAAATTTTCATGTACACACCGGCTGAATGCTAAAACTTGCTGCCAAGTATCCTCAGAGATGTTATGTCGCTGATTTCTCTGAAAGGAATTCCAAAGATTAGGTGCCTTGGTCACTATATGGGCATATATATGCAGAGGTTATAATTTCAATGTTATACTAGTAGTGTGCTGACATCCACTACGTCTATAAGCATAGTTGTGCTACTAAATGACATACCATATATAAGCATTTATTTTATTAACCTTGCCAGCATAAAATAAAAGAATCCCAACAAGTCCGAGCATTCTTATAAATAGAAATACCAAGCAAGTTGCTCTCTATGATAAAATGAAAAGACAAAATTATACAAGAAGTAATATACTATGTTATCGTACTAAGCTACCTATTGCACTGCATTATCGGGCATTTTCTGATATTAATCTAAGCTGCAGATCTTGACATTCCCCTAGCTGTGCTCCCATGTGACATAGTGAACCCTAATCGCATAACTCAAACGCTATTCTAGCCCTCTTCACGAGTTGTGAAAAATCAATAATTTACCATGATATTTATAAAATGATGACATACATCAAGCATTAGTAGCTTAGTATGAGTCACACCTCAACAAAGTCGCACCATTGGTTAAGTAATCGAAACCTCCCAGCTAAAACCAACCTCCAGGCTGTCACTGCTCTGCTTACAGCTGTAAATCATTTCAATGGAAAGAAAGGGCCAACAAGATCCCAAAGAGTTGAGATACGTAAGTGTAGACAATTTATGCAAAATTGCTATTTTATGAGCAAATTGGTGAAAGTACCATCTAACTCTACATATGACAAAACTTACTGATATTCTTTTGACCATTTTCACGGCACATGAAGAAAACAAAATCATATAAGTGTGAGAATTGAGAAAAGTCAGCCTACAGAAGGAGAAATGTCAAAGTTAAAAGCACATTTATGCCAATCACAGTAACAGAGGGTAAATACATAATAAACCAACAAAAAAGAAGTGTGAAAATGCTTCATAAAAAAGCAAGGGTATTTATTCGAAGAAAAATTATAACTGAGCAAATAATAAAATCTAATCAGTCGAATAATTCATAGTGATGAAACATCACCATTAAGTCTAGCTGTGACATGAGCTTCAAAAGTTCGCCAAAAAGCGAAATCCTGTCAAATAAACACATAAAGGATTAAAAATGCTAATTGATGCAGCAATTGCTAGTATGCTGGCATGAAACTAAATATTTGGCTACACAAATGACAAAGTATACAAGTTCTATGCGTGCAATTTGCATGCGTACATACCAAACAGGAACAAATTGCCTTTGTGGTTTGTATATAAATACCTTGTATCTACAGTTGACTCAACCAAGTTAAAGAGCTCAGCCAATGCCCCTCTTGAAAACTTGGCTTTTTGGGATTCATCATCTTGTCCGCAAACATCTCCATTTTGCAATTTAATGTCTACAACAGAAGTTCACAGATCAGCTAAACAACAAATTCTTTTTTCTTCGATGAGTACATATGAATAAATGACAGCTGCTATATAATTTAATGCATAATACTGTGTCATAACTTCTTAAATCTTTAAACTAAATAAATAACCGTATCAAAACTATTCCTTCTATTTCCCTCTTTTCAAAATAGCCAGATGAAATCAAAAGCCTTTACCATATTTACATAACAAGCCACTACCCACTAATACATTCCACTACAAACCAGCAAGAATTCATACCCAAAATCCTAGCCCTCAAAATAAATTAATATCAAACCGAAAACAAACAAAATCTCAAACCCCATTTACAAAATACAATATTTCCCTCATAACAACACAATATTCGTGCAATCACTAAGCAACCCAACAGAGAACAACCCTAAACCTAGCTAAAAAACAACATCAAGATCAAACTATTTCACCCCTAAAACACAAACAAGCATCACAAATGCCAAAAAGAACATAAAAAAAAAACTCAAAACTTTACATCAAACAATTACCCGTTAACAAATAAAACTTTACATCAAACACGAAAATCCCATCGAGAAAGGAGATTACTAAAGCTGTAAACCCGATTTTCATAAACAAAAAGTGAGTAAAAATTCAAAATTTACCGCAGAATCGTCGGTAAATCTCGAAGATGTCGAGCCGACGAGAGAGGGGAGGTGAATCCATGAATTCAGAGTAATCGGAGCTCCGGTTTCCGAGCTGGGGTTTTGGGTTAGCTTGTTAAACAGTGTGAATCATACGCAACTGGGCTTGAGACTCTATTTACAAAGTATCTAGAGAGACAAATGGAGTTCTAATTTACTTAGATCGAACCGGGTGGATGGACCGGATTTGTTTTTTTTTTGTTTCTAAGTTTTCATAGTGATAGCAATTCAAAAAAATTACACTCTCTATTGATTTTAACATTTTTTTTTATTTTACTTGATTTAACAAATAATTTTAAAAACTTTGTGAAAGTAATGAGAAATTATGTGATAAAATATAACATGTTCAAGTTATGGTCTCATTTGAAATTCAAATAAGAAAAGTAATATTACCACGAATGAATATGGTAGTCTAATAAATCTCTGAAAATTTTAAATATGCATTTTAAAATTTCATAATTTAATGCAAAAGTTTTTTTTAATATAAAAATTTTAAGATAATTCATATTATTATGAATAAACCAAGTCATACAAATTTATTCGTATTACATAATTTTTATAATAAAATTAATTAAGTTATTATCACATATTTTATTTTTTTTATTCATTTATTTGATAGTGTTATACCACATCATTTAGTATGAATGAGTTTGTATATATAGTAATATTGTATTATTATTGTTGAGGAAAATTAAGTGATACTTGCCACTTAGGGAAGTCCAATTATCTTCGTAACAAGTTTTGTTCAAAATGAACTACTTTAATAGATTGAGCACGAGTTCAAACATTTAGACTTTTATAACTTAGTTCAGAAAATTCATCTAGTGAGACTCATGTCAGAACACGTTCCGTCATTCAATAACAGTGTCAGATGACACGTTATAGCAATCTAGACACTTATCACGTCATCACAGTCCTACCAACAAGCGTACATGTCAGCATAGTTTAGATTCTCGCTATGTCACTAACATGACTCACTAAAGGAGTGCTTTGATGCTACATCATCCAATTACTAGATCTAAATATAAGGTCAAGTAAAGAAATCTCAAAAGAACAAATGATCGACCTCCATGTTAGTATGTAGTAGAGCCTTGTCTCATGTTGACACTGAAGGTAGAGCTATCTAGAGTTGTTGAGGAAATTCAACATTGAATTCGCTAAGTTTAGGGAGACAGAATCAGACGACCTCTCAAAGATCTCAAACTTAGCAATTAAAGCTGACTACTCCATGAAATGATCAATCACAAATATACCTAGTACTTTAAATGTTATGGGAGATCTAATTACCTTCTTACTCCCTTTGAGCAAGTTCTCTAAAATACCCCTCATGATAGGAATGGTTTTCTAATTGTGTTTCACCATGTGTCATTGTTGAAGGAAAATCTCTAGGTTGGCACTCTTTAAGCTCAAGTTTTATCTCTAAATTTGAAAGTGTATGAGAGATTTTAAAATCACAACCCTAATAAGATAAAACTCTCATATTTTTATTTAAAAAACTTTATACTCTTTCTAGAAGAAATAAACCCTAAAGAATATTCACCACTCAACAGTCACCTAACTTGAGCATTGAATGGTCATCGTTGGCCATCCCGTTGGTGCCAGTCATTGACCTCATGTTTCTTGTATTCCTTTGATCCCCTCAGATCGACTAGCTCTAACTTAGTGTTCAACCTACTTTCTATTTAATCTTGGTTCTGCATAATCAAGTCAAAGTTTCAACTTGACTTTTGACAACAGAAAGTCAATAAAATAAGAGTTTTCTAACTCAACACTAATATTTTCCTCATCACGTTGGAGTTGGGCTCTAGCAAAAAATACACCCAAATAATTATTAATACTTTATTTTTAATAATAATTTTAAAAATATTTCTTATATAATGATAATTTATGCATGTGTTATGAGAAAAATTTTAAAAATAATATAAATACAAAAAAAATTAACAACGATAGCGATAACTACCATCGTCGCCATGTTAATGCAAGTTTTGGTGTTGATGGCAGATCGACTTAGAATTAACACTATTTAATACTAAAATTTGTGATTTTTGTGATGATGAAACTATTTTTATATAAATTTTTTTTAAAAAAAATGGCTCAAATAAAAAGATAAAAGTAACAACTACTATGACAACAACGATGCATTACAATGAATGATTGTAACTATTTGAATTGACACCCATAAGTCTTTTTTAATAATGGTGGCGATACATTATAACTCGTTGTCATTTGACAATGGCTTTATGACGGTCAGTATTCATCTCTTTATTTGACCTTTCTTTTGGTGGTACTTTAAGAAAATAGATTCATTATTGTATAAATTATAAATGGATAATGTCATTTTTGAGTTAATATGTCATTATCATTGTTGCCATAGTAAGAATTGGCACCAAAGATGATGACAATGGCGATAGCTATCATTGTTGTTCCTTTTACATTTTATTTTAATTTTTTAATTTATTTAATTATTTCAAAATTTTCAATTCAATACAAATTAAACCCATGGTATAAGTGTTTCAAAATAAAGTATAATATTTATTATGGTAAATATATGTTAATAATAATTTATTTTTTAATTTTTAATTAATTATATTATAAATATATAAAACAAAAATATGTGGATTAAATTGTGTCACATGTCAATAATTTGTCAAATTCACTTAAGTTTGAAGTTGATTATAAATTAAGGGTATTATGATAATTATAATATTAATTATTTAATTTTACAGAATAAAGAAAGTATTTTTGAGTAATTTCTAAAATAAAAAGATTTTATTAGTTATTATTCTTTAAGCTAAACTCTGAAAGTGTAGCTATCGTTTTCAAAAAGTTGTAAAATCTATTATGTCATTTCTATATGCATTTATTGTAATTTAGATAAAGATCATAAAGCATAATCAAAATTTTAAAAAAAAATTACAAATAATTGCATGATATACCCTTTCGAAGATTATTCTTTTAATTCAATATAATTTTCCATATGTTAATCTTCTTTTTTAGTTTAGTTAAGATACACACAAATTTAAGAAATGAAATTGTTTTATCTTAAATTTATGTTTATTAATACTTACATTGACTTTTATAAAAAGAGAACTACTTATCACATAAATATGTTAGCAAGATGCCAGACATGGACCCTTTAAATTTTGGAAACCACAATCAATTTTACTTTGCATTGCGATCCATGTCAATTTCAAATTCAAGCTCCATCTTTCATGATGATAAGAATTTTGCACAAATTCTCCAATATCATCATCTGAGCTGTTAATGATGGAGCAGTGGCACTTGTGTGTTTTGCCACTTGAATCCGAACCACAAGATAAGCTACAGCTAGCATTTTCCCAATTCTGTGATGACTTTTGAGCCAAATTGGGCATTGTGGGTTCAAGTGTCCCATCATTCTTTTGTTTTTTCTGAAAAAGTTTTATAAATAATTTTTTTATTTTTTTATTATTTTTTTTAACCAAATGTAATATAGTTATATTTTATTAATCAAATAAAATATTTTTAGATAAATATATCCTTTTACTGTTTATACAGTACCCACTACAGTGTATAATATTATTGATACAGTAATTAATTAAATCAAAATTAAATTAAACTAAATAAATATACTAATTAATATAATTTTTATTAATAAATAAAAATTTAATTGTATTTTTTATTAAAATTATATTTATTAATAAGTAAATACAATAATAAAATTTAAATAAATATAATTATTTATTTATGAATAATAAAAAAATAAAAAAATATAACGGTCACAAAGACTATCTCAGCCATCGCATCTCGGGCCCAAGATGGCCCCGAGATGCCATCGAGATGTGATGGTGGCCATCTCGCAATCGCATCTCGGGTCTAAAATAGTCCCGAGATGCGATGGTGGTCATCGCTACAGTGTACAGTATTTTCGCTACAGTGATTAATTAAATCAAAATTAAATACTGTACACTGTAGCGATGGCCATCATCGCATCTCGGGCCCGAGATGCGATGGCTGAGATAGCCTTTGTGACCGTTATATTTTTATATTTTTTTATTATTCATAAATAAATAATTATATTTATTTAAATTTTATTATTGTATTTACTTATTAATAAATATAATTTTAATAAAAAATACAATTAAATTTTTATTTATTTATAAAATTATATTAGTTAGTGTATTTATTTAGTTTAATTTAACTACATTAAATAATTTTATTATTTATGTAAATTTTATAGTAATATGATTAAAATAAATAAATAACTAATATAAAAAAATATAATTTTAATAAACAAAAAAAATATTTAATTTTGATTTAATTAATCACTGTTGCAAAAATATTGTACACTGTAGCGATGGCCACCATCGCATCTCGGGCCCTAGATGCGATGGCCACCATCGTATCTCAAGACCATCTCGGGGTCATCTCGGACTCAAGATGTGATGGCTGAGATAGCCTTTGTGACCGTTATATTTTTTTATTATTCATAAATAAATAATTATATTTATTTTAATTTTATTATTGTATTTACTTATTAATAAATATAATTTTAATAAAAAATACAATTAAATTTTTATTTATTTATAAAAATCATATTAGTTAGTGTATTTATTTAGTTTAATTTAACTACATTAAATAATTTTATTATTTATGTGAAATTTATAGTAATATGATTAAAATAAATAAATAAATAATATAAAAAATATAATTTTAATAAACAAAAAATATTTAATTAATCACTATAGCAAAAATACTGTACACTGTAACGATGGCCACCATCGCATCTCGAGGCCATCTCGGACCCGAAATGCGATGGCTGAGATAGCCTTTGTGACCGTTATATTTATTTATTTTTATTATTCATAAATAAATAATTATATTTATTTAAATTTTATTATTCATAAATAAATAATTTTATTATTGTATTTACTTATTAATAAATATAATTTTAATAAAAAATACAATTAAATTTTTATTTATTTATAAAAATTATATTAGTTAGAGTATTTATTTAGTTTAATTTAATTTTAATTTAATTAATTACTGTAACAATAATACTGTACACTGTAGTGGGTACTATACAAACAATGAAAGGGTATACTTGTTTAAAAATAATTTATTTAGTTAATAAAATATAATCATATTACATTTAATTAAAAAATAATAATAAAAAAATAAAATGGTTATTTATGAAATTTTCCCGTCTTTTTTCTTTTTGGGGGGGGGGGGGGGGGGGGGCGGTGGGGTGGGGGCGCGCGCGTGTTTAAAAATAATTTATTTGGTTAATAAAATATAATCATATTACATTTAATTAAAAAATAATAATAAAAAAATAAAATGGTAAATTTTCCCGTCTTTTTTCTTTTGGGGGGGGGGGGGGGGGGGGGGGGGCGGTGGGGTGGGGGCGCGCGCGTGTTGGGATCACCTTGCCAAAAACCAGTAAACACATTTTGGTAGGCAAGGGTATCTTTTACAGTTAAATTCTTTCAGAGTAATACTCATTTTCAGATATATTGTCAAAAGATGAATTGATTTTCAGACTTTTTTGTTATGTATTTTAAATTTTTAATCACATGATCTCACATGATCTCTGTTATACATTCCAAGTTCGTTTTGCTATAAATTCAATTATAACTTGTAAGACAAGGTACGGAACAAATAACGAAAAATTTGAAACGCATTAGAAATCGGGGAGCTGTCTTGCACAGTAAATGTAGAGTAGACTCAGATTGAGTTGAAAAAGTGTGGCCATCATGGAATCATAGGTAAGAAAGAAGAAACATAAATTAGGTAAATCAAATCAAACCCAGAAAAAGTAAACAGGAAAAACAATTGATGTCACAAGTAAATCACAGAAATGTGCTAATTGAAACTGTAATTAGCTTTCAGGGCATGACAATCCAGTCACTCAAGTTAGAATGCCAATGTTCTTCTTGGTATCATCCTTGAGAAAGAATGTAAGAATGATGTCAATGGAGGAAGCAGAAGATGGCAAATGAAGAAAAATTAAGTCGATGTCCCACCAAAAAACAAGCAAATTACTGCAATCTCAACCAAAAAACAAGCAAATTACTGCAATCTCATGGAACATAATATTGAAGTTGCCTATAGCATCATAAGAAAAAACTTGTATCTTCTGGAGTCATACAATCTCAAAATATGAACACATAGAACAATGAATACGGAATTGTTTAACAGCATCGACAAATTTCCCACCTGAAAGAGCAATTTTAACAAAACAATGGCTCCTCACTTCTGCAGAAAATCATAGATCCTTGAAAGCCAAAGGATATGTTGTATTGTGAATGCAGGTAAATTCTATAGAATTTCAGAAGCTATAGTCAGATATTAAGGAGAAACAAAATTAGTTTCAAACAAAATACGTTCACTTATTTCGTTTTCAAATCCACAATGTAAACATGTATTCTGTACCATTTTGTAAGAGTCAAAAACAGAACACCAAAGAAAGCCTGAGATTCATCTTTCTGTATATAAGAAGTTCCATGAAAGAGCAATGCATCCATAAGAAAAAAAATGACCTAACTGTAGAAAAAAATCCACATCCAAGTTCTCAACATAAGCAATGTCCATGAACAACAGAGACAGAAACATCAATCAACCAAATGCAAGGAAGCAAATAAAACTTTTTACTTTTGTCCTACACTCAGTTGTTATCTATGAACTCAAATCATCACGGTTTTACCACATTTAAACACCGATCAAAAGGATCAAATAAATCATCACTTCAAAACCGATTAACAAGATCAAGAATAAAATAAGTGAAAAAATTAAGACCTATTTTACAATTCCAAACTTTAAGAACTATCAGAACCTATAATCAATTTAATAGACTATCACTACAAAGAATAAAATTAAAAACTCAGCACCCAAAACACAAGCTTTATAGAAGCAAATCATAACCAAGCACCATATAAAAATAAATGAAATGAAAAAAGATTCTTATATTCTCCACTATAACCAACTGTATATAATCCCCTTAAACTTATTGCCATGATGAGTTTGTTTATTTAAGAACAACATAGTTTTCAAAACAATAACCAGAGAAGCAAATGCCACACCTCTCTGCATTATGACTACTATGTGTATTGGTTTACCGTCCTCTATCCAGTCCTGCAGTCCCCATTGTGTATCTCCTATTTCTTGATCTTTCTCTGCTGCTTCTTCGGCCCCGGCACCACCAATCTCCCCACAGAGCATCCACACTTTGCTCGAAAAATAAGCACTGCACGGCCATTAGGTGGCGCCATCTTCTTCAGCTCGGCCTCTAACTCCCTATGGTGATTACTAGGCAATTCAAACAACCACTTTTTGACACCCTCACCACCACTATCTTTAAGTGAAGGATTAGAATTCTTGACACACTCCTCAGTCTCTAACTGAATATCGAATTCAGCTGCCTTTCTCAGTCCCTTACAATTGGGATTTCCGCATTTCCTACATGTACACAAAAGTACAAGCCAAGCAGCTATCCCAGCAAAGGAGATACTAATCCCAATTGATGAAAAAATCATCGGATTTCGAATCACCTCCTCTTTCACAAGATAAAAAACAGCTACAGATACTTCAACAAATGTAACTGAAACAAGCCTAATATAAGGAAACAACAAGAACCCACAAGCAGCGGTAACAGCTATCAAAATTACCACATCGATAGCAGTTGACCCGAACCTTGATCGATCACAAGATGGGATTTTGAGACAATTAGGGGAGCTGGGTTGTTTTCTATTTCTTTGTGCGTGATTGCTGTTGTGCCTTGATTTAGGATTAATTATATCACTCGAATTCACACAATTTGGATTTGCCATGTGGTGGTCAATCGAGTTGCAGACCGAGATTGAGTTGTGGATATAGACCATTTCAAAATCAAACAAACGCACAAACTCTAGAAATCAAATCAAAATCGTTTTTGTGATCAATACCCACCAATCTTTAACAAATTCAGATCGACCCACTTCATAAAATTTCCCCCAAAAAACAAACAAATCAATCTGTCGATGCCAATTCAGATCAAGCAATATAAAAATAAAATAAAATAAAATTTAACTCTAAAGGGAAAAAGTTTCAGAGGAGATGAAGAAGAAGCAAGAGAGAACAAGACAGAATCATTTAAAATAAAAAATAAAAAAAAAGTTCGCTTTCACAATGAAATTGGTTCAATTGCTGTGTTAATGGATGGTTGGTTTTTCACTTTTTCTTAAAGAAGAGCTAAAGAAATAAAGATGACATTCATTTGTATTTGTAATAGCAAAAATTACCGAGGGCTAATTAAGATTTATACAAATGGGCTTTGGAGATGATGGTGAAGATGATGTGAAATGTAATCATGTGCTTATGATTTGGTAGTGGGGCATTCCATGGGCTTTCTGTTGGCCCACCTATTTGATATATTACTTTTTGGAATTCAACTTTTTTTTTTCTTTTTAATTTTTCTAAAGTTTGTTGTTTGTATATCTTAATCAATAATTTGGAGAGCAAAAACATAGTTATTATTATTATTATTATTAACTCAATAAATCTTTAAATTGTTGTATTAAAACATGTAAATATGAAAAGTATAATTTATTTTAAGTTGTAAAATTTAAGTTACCATAACATGCCTTGTAGATATACTTTACTATTAAGATGTCTTGTTTATTTATAAAAAGGAAATTGAAATAATTTTGAAACTTACGATACAATTCTTGTGTTGATTATTTTAGGATATGTTATAAAAGAGAAATTGTCATTTTAGTCTCTCAATAAATATTGAATATCTATTTTAATTTTTAATAATTTTAAAATTATTAATCACATATTTTAATGATGAAAATAATTACATTCTAAGAATAAAAATAATAATAAAGACGAAATTGAATATTTTCAAAAAATTAAGAGAATAAATTAATATATTAAAATAAAAATAAGAATAATACTAATAATTTTTCTATTATAAAAGGTTTAAATTTATTTCTATTCTATCAATTACATCACATCATTAATAATGATATGTCATATTTTTATTTTTTTTCAAATGATGTCTTGAGTTGAAGGACAATCCAAATTAGCATTGTTTCATTGAATAAATACATAGGGTAATATTATTGTGTTATTGCTTTTTTTTCTTTTGCTCTTTTGGAGAGTTTTTAGGAAAAAAAAATAATAGTACTAAAAAATATCTATTACCCTCTAAAAATGTAATGAATAATTCTTTTAAAAAAAGAAAATTCTTGTTATTCCTCGAATTTTTGTTATATATACCACTTTCCCTCGTAATTTTTCAGTATCATTTTTCCTCAAAAAAAAGGCCCGAAAAAAGGTCAAGGAATAGTTTTAAAAAGATTAAAGGGAAAAATGATATACATGAAAAACTTAAGTAATTATACATATTTTCCTCTTAGAAACTCAAAAGAAAGTCGTATGTATGAAAACGCATAAAGAGAGAACGAATTTTTTTTCCCATAATATATTGTATCTCTATTAGCACTCATCCTAAATTTAGTCTAATTGTAATATAATCCAAAGTCTAAACACAAGAAGAACTATGTCTACTCTTCTTTAACATTGGAAAACAAATCCCCATATTATCTATTTGAATGAAATCAACCATTTCTACTATAAAATAAGATAGGAAAACAAGGTGAAAACTACTCCAGTGTAAATTGGTTCTCGTAATTGCACAATTATTTTGATATTTTGACTTATGGGTATTTCTTTTTATCTCAATGTAATATTACGGTATCTCAAATTTTTTAAATTTAAATTGATGTATTAAGTAATTATTAAATAATAAAATAATACAAAATTTAAAATTACTCATGATACTATCTCACCATTTAATAGTTGTTTGATACATCATTAATTAAAATGAGTCAAATAATTATTAAGTAATAAAATTATGTAAATTTTAAATCGCTCATTATATTATTTTACTATCAAATAGTTATTTGACACATAATTAATTAAAATAAAAAAAATTAAAATATTATTTAAAAAGTATAATATTATTCTAATATTTATTACCTTTGCCAATTTTAAGGAAAAATTATCTTCTATTATTCTAAAGAGAAAAAAAAAAGAACTTGATACTTCAAAATTACAAATAGATCGCAAAAAGTAAAGTGAAATCAAATCAAAGTTGGAATTCTCATCCCATTACCAAGTAAAATGGTATATATAAAGAGAAATGGAATAAAGGAATATATAAATACAATTTAAAAAAAAAAAAAAAACACGTACGAGCTCCATCCATATATGCATGCCCCTTATTCCAATATTGCAAAAGGAGAATTAAAGCACCTAATTAAGACTTTTCATAATGAAGTTACATTCACGTAACGTTGATAAGGCTTGATGCCAATTAAGTAATTAATGCACTTTTATTTTGTTTTAGTAGAATGATTTAAGTGGTAACTTTTTTTTAAACAATGCACTTTTAGTTTGTGAGTAGGGTTTAATGCTCGCTTTCACGTAAAAATATAAAATTTTGACGTATTTTTCTATCATCGACGTGCTATCTTTATCTTTGTACGATATCAAATCCTGCTAGTGCCTTTTTTTTCTTTTTTCGCCGAAGGAAGAACGAGAATTTTGTGACGTGAAACCGAAGAAAGAAACTGCTGACTTTGACCTAAAAAAGGTAAAGAGCGTTTGGCCTGCCTGGCGAGCTAGGGTTAGGGTTTTATAAGTCGTCAAGATGATACATTTTGTTGAATAAGAATGTGAAGTTGACGATGGTGATGAAACCATTTTCAAACCCGATCCACGAACCAAATAAGTTGCCCCATTTTGTGAAGTCTTTCATGTTACTTAATTATCACTCAACTACTTTGACAATATTCATGGGAGATTTTTATGGTTTCAACGCTATGATGTTAATTTCAGGAGTAAAAAAAAAAAGCCACCACCCCACTAAATGAAAAACGCGTTAATGAAAATGAATGAGCAAGATGTTTGAATATATTTTGAAGGTGTTGATATGAAAATTGTCATGACTCTTAAGTTAATGAATTAAATTTATATTTTTAAAAAATTAAAATAAGTCATTGTTCTCTTCACATAAATTCATAAAATTATATGTTATAAAATAAAAAATCAGTCATAATTTGGCCAATGATAGTGCCAACGAAAACAACTTATTTTCCTTACATTAGAGTCTTCATTCTTATAGTCATTATAGTAAGTCTTCTTTAAGAAGGTAATTAATGTGATTTGAATACATTTATTTCATATTTTATGGCTCCCCAATTTGAGGACTATAATTCCTCATTAACGCCACAATTTTTTCATCATCAATTCTCTAATTTTAAGAATTATAATTTTTTAATAAAGGTTAATTCAAAATTTAGGGAAAAACAAAAGATTTTTTTTGTCAAACACATATATAACGTCAAATCATACATTATTTTTATATTTATGCGTGTTTGTATTTATACCTTCACAATAGGAGAACTATACACCCTCACTAAGAGAAAAATATTTATAATATTTATATTATCTTAAACACCAGCTAGAAGGTGAACTCTTGATTTGATTCGTTGTATAATTATGGAGATTAAAGAATAGAGAAATTTTGAGTTTAATTTTTAAAATTTTGTTGAATTGTTAACTTAAGTTTTATATTTTATAAAATACTTTTGTTAGTCTTTGCTATTGAAAATAAAAAATAAAAAGTGCAATTTTTAAGGTGCAACAATGTTACTTAATTACAATAAATAGTATCATATTTAATCAATATTTTAAAATTGTTTTTTTAATGACAGAATAATCAAAATATTTAAAATATATATAAAATTTGACCGAGTAATTTGTAGAAAAAAATCATTACACATGACTCTTAAGACTTTCTACGATTAAGATTAGAAAACATTAAATTGAGAGAGGATTCAGATCTTTATTAACACATCCTTCACAATAATTTATTATTATTTTTAAATCTATTTCTTTAAAGATATATGAGATTATGTTGAGATCAATAAGATTCAAGTTAAATCATATTAATTCAAAGCAAAAATTAAGACGACCCAATGGTTAAAATTCTTCAAACCCATACCTCTAGATTATAAGTTAGAATCGAAACTCAATACGCACTCATAATACTGACTTGCATCCCACCATGAAAGAATTTGATAAAGATTGAACAAAACCCTCATGATCCACGAAAGAAGAAATTCTTTATGACCATCAATGGCGTTGAAGTAAAAGTCTTATAAACAGGAAAATCGAAAGGGGTTTAGAGTCATGAAAAGAAAGTGACTACCACTTAAAAAGAATAACAAAAATAATAATAATAAACCCATTTAAAAAGAGACGAAGGTGAAGTCATTCATAGTTTCTTTGCAAGACTTTTTGTATTCCAGTGGTTCAACCTACTAATCATAGCCTAAAATTCAACACATTCATGACTTCTTTGCACTTTCCATTCTTTTTCTTGCATTTTATTTTAATAATAATGTGTCAAAATATTCAAAGTACTTTCAAGTCCTATAGAAGATTGAGTTAATACTTTAATTCTAAATTTTAGTCAAAGAAAAAAGGGAATATATATATATATATATATATATAATTTAGTAGACTACGTAATTTATCATATGGTGAGCTCTTGAATACGTGACAGTATTTTATAATACATTATAAATTATACAAAAATTATAAAAAGTTATAAACTTATTATATAGGAACATGTGATAATATTATTTATTATTAATAAATTATGTAACTCACTAAATCAATACATATATATATATATATATGTACATTCTTTCTAACCAAATATAGGATACCAACTCTCTCAAAACAATTAATTTTATTGAAATAAATGATTTACAATTACATAATTCATTTTGTTTTCTATATCTACAAAATAATATATATATATATATATAATCGTTAAATATTTGTAATAAGGTGGTCATAGACTCATGAATATAAGTTAGTGATAAATAGTAATCATACTTCTTAATTAATGTTGATGTTCTAAGTTCAAATATATTCTTTAAATTAAAAATTAAATATTTTGTAATAGATATATAAAGTTTAATGGACTAGCAATGCCCTTTGGGTGTAGCTCGACTTGCCAATGTATTTCACGCTTGCAGTCATCTTAATTTGAATAAATATAGAAAATTAAAGATTAATATTTAATAAATATCCGTCTAATTTTTTTTTTTATAAAAAAAATGGACTCATAATTATTATTTATATATAAATATATAAAGTAGCGATGATATGGGCTTGAGTTCATATCAGCTCATAAAACGAGAAAACTAACAACTGGGCTTAGACCCAGTTAGAGAAGTGCCCATTATTGAGATCAACAAAATTGACTCAATGCAATTGAAATTAACAAGGAGGTAAATGGTAGTTTCAAAAACAAATACCGAGGTAAATGGAAAGTGATTCCCAAGTCAAAAGTCCATAAAGTACCAAAACAAAATTTTAAACATTTAATCTAGTAAAAAAAACCTTTATTCATTAGATCATTCTTTTTTTAAAAATAATAATAATAATTATTATTATGCTGACACTTGATAATCAAAGACTTGGTATTCATGTAGATACATAACTGTAGAAGATTTTGTATATTTAAATACTATTATAAATCATAAAAGACCATTACAATTTCAACGGGTGCTCTCTTTTTAATTTAACTCTTTATAAAAATTTGATGCTAATTTTATAATTAAAAAAAGGACATATAAATCCCTAACATTTAAAAAAATTAATATATAGACTTTAATAGTTTAAAAAATTCCATTAACAAGAGTGTTAGGTAATAATTTTCGTTTACTTTAACAATTAAAAAATAATTTACATATTCATTTTTTTTAAATTTTTGGGGTCAAATTTTTTTATTATTATTAAAATAGACTAAAATTATTATTTAAATACCAATAAAAATTTTAAAATTATTAAAATTTATAAATCTCTTTTTTAAGACATTAAGGATTTAAATATTTTTTCCCCTTACAATATTATTAAAATGGTAGATAACATTTTTATTACCCAAGTTAATAAGGCATCATTCCAAAATCATAGGTTATAATAAAATTACATAAATGTTCCATCAAAACCTCTTTGCGTGTACAAAATTCCAAAAATCGAAGAAAAATAAATATAATATAAAAGAAAAGGAAAATTGTGACCTTTTATACGTGTCAAGTGTCAAAACCCAATCTCTTCTTAAAAATGATATTGATTTTTGATTACGTGTTAATTGATTTATCATTTCTTATTTAGTCTAATCAAAATCATACACGCGTAAAGATGAAGATACATTACCAGCTTTTGTCCTGGCATACGTGTCAACATCAGGGGAAATCTCCATCATAACAAGGAAAAAGCTCAGCCACTAAAAGCAGATTCTTGGGTTTTTGGGAAACACGTGTGGAAACGCCATAGCTGGCAATGAAGATTAGGGTAGTTGGCGCCGAGACCTCTCCTACTTTTTTCACTTTACTTTCTGGCATGGGTCCCACCTTGAATTTTTCATCAGACGTGGCAGACATATGGCCCTATCCCACGTAGGATTTGACATAGTGCTGACGTGGGGATCTACTTGGACTTTGAAATTGTTAATCGTGATCTTGTTTCTCCGTCGAAACAACAAATAGTCGGCAAAGAAATCGGAAAAATTTTAAAATCTCTCTTTTTTTAATTTTTTTTTTTTTAAATTTCTCCCGTATAATAAATGAGTTGTCTTTGTTAGGCTCTTAATTGATGATGGGATATTATTAAGAATATAAACATGATTTAATTTTAATAAAATTTATTAATTTAAAAATAAATAATAATATTTAATCATTAAATTTTTTTTATTAAAATTAATTGTAAAAAAATTAATATCGTTATTTTAATATTATTTTATCCAAATAATTTTTATTCCACATTCAAACACTCTTATTCTTATATCCAAATACATTTATACATTGTTCAAATAATATTTACTTGTATCCAAACATTTAATTTTATAAAAATATTAAAAGTTTTATAAAAAAAGTTAGCGGCCAAAATAGCCGCTTGCCAAATGATCGCTGTTCTAAAGGCCATTTAGTATTTCTATTAATTTAATTTAAAAAATAAAAAAATTATTAATTTATTATTAAAATTTTAATTTTTTTTTTAAATGTGCTCTATAGGTTTGAATATGTTTCAAAATATAATTTAACATTTTACATAATTATATTAATTCTAATAAAATATTCTCTAACAATTAGATATTATTAACTATTTTTTAAATTAATAAATTTTATTAAAATTAGACCATATTTCAAGAGTATTCTCAATAATATCCCAAATTGATGATATTATTTGCAAATCTACTAGTAGAACTCACAAAATTGTCAATATATTAAATCAATAAATAATTTACTTATTTTTTTGTAAAAATATTATTTCTCTAATCTCTCTTCAAAATTCAAAAAACAATGAGAAATTAGGGGTTTGAGTGAAATATAAATAAGGTTTAAGTGAAATTTTACTCGCATATTCAAGTAAATTTTTGCGGGCAGTGGAAGATTGAATCCCTGCTAGACGCTATATAGCTTCATCCTCGAACATATTTGAATTTGATTATAATAAAAAATTGTTTGCTTCATCACTATCTATTTGTTTATTGAAAACATCCAACAAATTATCCCCTATATGTGTGTTTATATATATATATATATATATATATATATATTATGCAATTATTGGATATATTTATTTTTTTGTGTATATTGTTATTTTTATTTTTGTGTCATTCTAAAGTCTATATAATGACTTGTATTGTATTATTTTAATACAATAAAATATATAATCTTTTATATTTCTCACGTGATATCAAAACTTAAGTTTATGTTATCGATTAAAATTTTAGTTTTTAATTTTTACTTTTCAATGTACTAGATTGTTGTGTCGTATTTTCACTTATATTGGTCCAATTTTTGCGTCAAAGTACTTGCACTAGCAATAATGATTGTTTCATGTTTCTTTACTAACATGTTTGCACTCGCAGTGCTTATCTTTCTCAATTCCTTACACTCCAATTATTGATTTCTTATTTCTCTGTTAATATGTTTGCATTTATATTGGTTGTCTTTTTTAATGCGTTTATCACCCTTCAACAACATTATTACTATTTTATAATGGTTGCCTATTTCTGACAGTGGTTGTCTCTCATACACGCTATTATAAATTCATTATTAAGTTATTATATTATTTTCTTTTCGGTTTATTTCTTAGTTTGATTTAAAAATTCAAGTTGTTTTTTCATCTTGATTTTGAAGGGGTATTAAGGATATAAATCAACAAATTAATAATATAATTTTCCCATGCCATATTTACATTGTTGCTATATATACATTGTAATTAATTCGTGTATAAAATTTGTTTCCTTATGTATATTCTATTTTTTTATTTTGTGTCAACCTACAGCCTATATAAATGCTCATATTATATTATTTTAGCACAATAAAATATATATATTTTTATATTTCTCACATGATATCAAAGTTTAGGTTTATATTATAGGTCAAAATTATGGTCTTTGATTTTTACTCTCCAGTGTACTAGATTGTTGCATCGTACTTTCACTTATATTGACTGTGATTTTTGCATCAATGCACTTCTGCTCATAACAGTCATTTTCAGTTTCTTTTCCTACGCATTTACACTCATAGTGGTTATCTTTATCAACATACTTGTAATTGCAATGATTGATTTATTGTCTCTTTATCAACGTATTTACTCTCGCAATGGTTATCTTTCTTAATGCTCTTGTCACCATTCAATAACATTATTACTATTCAACAATGATTGCCTCTTTTTAACAACAATTTTCTCTTATACATGCCATTATAAATTTATTATATTATTTTCTTTTTGATCTATTTCTTACTTCGATTTGTAAATTTAAGTTGTTTTTCCATCTTAAGTTTAAAGTGGGTTATTAAAGATATAAATCAACATATTGATAATATATTTCCCCCATGCCATATTTAATTATTGTTATATATGCAATATATACATTATAATTATTTCATGTATAATTTATTTCTTTATGAATAAATTATTTCCTTGTTTTGTTTCAACCTAAAATCTATATAAAGACTCACATTATATTATTTCAACACAATAAAATATATACTCTTTTATATTTCACACTGGTATCAAGGCTCTGGTCTTTTATATACATTCTCTATTTAGTCGGAGATTTATCAAACTTTTTTAAAAACTCATCGAAAATTTGCCAGAGTTTCATTGGAAAGGCTTTAGAAATTCGGTGAAAGTTTACTATGATCGACATTGCCTAGCCCAGGATGTTCAGACAACACCAGCTGACTGAACTCCGCCAAAATCACGTTGATCGAAGTCCAACATAGCCTATATATGCCATTCAAAGTTTTTGTTGTCGTCCATCATCATCTTCGATTTTGGCCATTTTTTGGCATGTCCATCCTCACTGTCAGCACCAAATTACTCCCTAACGTCCAATTTATTTAATAGAATCTAACCTAAGCCCTCCTTAAAAGTTGAGGCGAATCCTGCGATAATTAGGATTAATATACTCTTCACTCATTACATCTGATACAATAAGCCTACATGCCTCAACAAAATTTATCAGTGTACATAAATATACAAACATAACAACTTATATAACTATGCATGTCATGGGTCAACTTTAAAATGTGAAGATTGTATTACATTGCACAAATTCTTACAACAACTTGAAAAAAAAAATAATAAAATTATAAATTTGTGACTTAGTGAGTGGACATAATTCTAAAAATATTATATACTTCATAAAGATATATAACAACAACAATAATTTCTTAATAAGAATATACTGAAAAATACTACTTTGAAGTTATAAAAAGATTATAAAATTATATTTTGGATAAATATACTAATATCATAAATTGTCATACAATATAATTTTATGTCATAAAATATATTTTGATGCTAATATATATATATATATATATATATATATATATATATAACGTAGCTCTGAGAACATGTATTATATACATTCTAAAAATCAAACCAAACTTGTACTCAGGAAAAACGTGCTTTCACCTAGTGGAGTAACTCATACACAAGCAGAGTAAAAAAACGTGGTCTCACCCTGTGGAATGTTGTATTGCTTGGGTAGAGTAAATAAACAGGTCTCACGTATGCGAAGAGCAACTATATTAAATAGCAGAGTACGCATATGATGATTCTAAAACTACTACTATATAATGTTATAGAAATATAATTATTCTAAAATAATTATTTGTATACTGAACGTAATCATAAGTTATATTATAATAAATTCTAAATGTATTTTTGAATATACTAAATAGCATAAATATTTATTTATCTAAAGCATTAATAAAATAAATCTAATAACATGTAATTAAATTATAAACTGCTACATTAAAAATATATAATAATCTACTCACAAAATTACGTTAATTCTAAATTAGATATGGATCTTGAAATTATCAATTATTGGTATGATCCCTAAATTATAAAGTAATAAAATATATAATTAAGACTAATAGATATCGTAAATATAAAAACACATTTATTGTAATATGATAAAATTATTATTCGTTAAATTACTGGGTAGCAATCTAATTATCCAAATTAATTTCTAATATTTTTAATATTTCTCTTTTTTTTTTTCAATTTTTTTTTAGACTCTTATCTCTCTCTTTTTCTTTATTCTTCTTCTTTTCTTCTTTTCTTTGCTTCTCTCATTTTCTACTAAAAAGAAATGAAGCAATTTACTTTAATTTATAGTAAAAGTAGCCGCCACTTAGAACCAATCTATAGTCACACTTACACTTAATAATATTTTAAATTCATTAGTATAATAATCTTCAACCCATCCACCCAATAAACCAATAGGAAGCCACCACTTGCTAATCCCATCAATTTATAAATCTTCAATTTCCCCACGTAACCTCTTCTTATGAACCAAATAGCTCATTCATGCATTTTTATTATTGTTTATAAAAGGTTTAGCCATCTTAAACACTAAACCTGTCAAATAAAATGTCACATGTCTTACAATTCTTTATTAACAATCCACTCATCCATTCCTTTTTTTATATTAATTTTCTAATGGCCTGAAAGTCACGTCTTGAAATAAACATATTCCTCAATGGCACGTGTATTACACTATTAAACTACAGTATTCCCCTTTTCGATTAGCTCTTTAGTTTGTAATAAGAGTATTTTTTTTTTTATAAATTTTTTAACATTTTAAGATTAGAGTGTGATTTTTTTTATTTTTGGGGGTAATTTTACAGTTCACAAAATTTTTTTGGGGGTCTTTTGTAATTATTAAAATCTTTAGAGCCATTTTGTAATTTTAAATTTTAAGGTTATTTTGTAATTATTAAAAGTATTGGGGTCAAATTATAATAATAAAAAATTTAAGACTAATTTGTAATTTATTTAGAGTTGAGGAGGTAAAATTAAACATTTTTTTTTATTTCTTAAGATCTATTATAAAGGATAAGTTTAATATTTTCCAATGTCATATCTCTGTCGGTTTTGCTTTGGCCTAAAACATGTTACTATCGCCCTTTACCTAGTCATCTAATTCTCAATTGCCTAACACGTAAGTGTAGAATATGTTGACAGTTTGGACCCAATTATTATATAAAAGACTTTTGATAAAAAGAAACTGTCTCAAGATGTTTCTTCAAAGCCTATTGTTATTGCTGCCTAGGATAATGTGAGTCTCTCTTTTAACTTAGCCAGTAATCTTGAGTTTTTACTCCATTAACTTGTCTCGAACTATGATAAACCCTCAATTTCTGCTAATTTTTAGTCTTTACTTTGCTAACTTCTCTCGAACTTTTATAAACCTTCAATTTTTGCTTCTTCTAATGTTTTAAGTAATTCTTCTTAGTATTTTAATTCTGCTTGTTACAATCACACGACTTTCAATCATATGTTTTTTTCCTCTAAATCTTTTGCATCTTATTTATTCAAATTGCCAATGGTTCTTTTATGAATATTAGTTACATCGATCAAGTATCTTGCTATAATATCTTATTATCTAACATTTTTCTCATTTTCAAACTCACATTAAATCTTTTATTTGTTAATCAATTGTGCGAACTTGGTCTTAGCATCTTGTTTACTGCTTCTAATTGTTCTGTACAAGATCCGAAGATAGAACAAACAATTAGGATAACCCATAAGGTTGGCTATTTGTATGAGCTTACCTCTTTAGTTTCATCATCTCTACACTATTCGTCTGCAGCATCTACCTATCCAGTATCTTCATTACATCTTTGACATTCTCATTTGGGTCATATGTCAATCAATCGCATACGTTCTCTAGCATCTAGTGGCCATTTAAAATTTTTTTCTAATAATAAAGATGATTATTTGACTTGTCCTTTAACAAAATAACTACCTTTATCTTTTAATAATAATACTACTATTTTTCTTGCTATTTTTGATCTCATACATTCTTATATATACGGGTCTCTCTCTTAATGCCACTATGGGAGATTCAAATATTTTTTTATTTTTATTTATGATTATTTCCAATATACCTAGTTGTTTCTTATGAAATAATGATCATAACTTACTAAAATTTATTGTAACTTTTCCCAGATGATTAAAACACAGTTGTCTTGTCCAATTAAAGGTTTTATATACTGATAATGCCATGAAATACAAATATTTTGACTTTTTAAATCTTCTACAAGAGTGTGATACTATTTATCAAAGATCTTATCCTGGTACATCTTAATAAAATAGGAGAGCTGAATATCAATATAAATATATTTTAGACATTGTTTGTGCTCTCCTTATCTCTTCCTCATATCCTAAACATTTTGTGGTGAAGCTACCTTGACTATTATCTTTACCATCAATCGCGTTTCTTCTTTTATATGGAGAACAAGTTACTTTATGAGCGTCTCTATGGAACTCCACCTAACTATAGTTTCCTGAGATTATTTAGTTGGGTATGCTTTGCTCTATTTCAAAAATATGAACACACTAAACTTGAATCATGTACTTGGTTATGTTATTTCTTAGGATATGAGATAGAACATAAAGTTTATAAGTATTGGGATCTCATATCTAATGGCCTTCGCATATGTTATCATATAGTATTTCTCAAGCAAAAAATATTTTTCTCTGTGTCAAACTTTTATTTTGTGTTTTTATCTATTCAGCAGTCATTTACGGATAATATTGTTGACTTATTTCTTGATATTTTACACATAGATATTTTTTATGAGTTTCATTCAGGTGAGTCTACTGATACGATGCCTAATCTTAAGCTACCTACTTCGTTTGAAGGATCTTTCCTAAATAACTTTAAGGCTTTCTCTAAACCCTTTCTTCATCGCTCTTAACAGGTAAGAGAGCTTCCAATTAAACTTTGTAATTATCAGTATTTTTCTATTACTTTTTCTTTATATAAGCCTTAATCCTACTATGAGACTAGCTCTAATTTTATTTGGTAGCAAGCAATAACAGTAAAATTATAGACTCTTGAGAAGTTACATACTTGAAATTTTATTATTCTTTCACCTAATAAAATTGTCATTGGTTGCAAGTAGATGTATAAGATCAAGTCTAAGTCTGATAAGTCCATTGAGCGATATAAAGCTCATCTTACTGCAAAAGACTTTACTCAAGAATATGAAATAGATTATAAAGAAACCTTTACTCCAATTGCTCGACTTACTTTTGTATGAAATTTATTAGCTATTGCGACAACTGGTTAGATATTGTTCTAGATGGATGTGAACAATACTTTTCTTAATCGAAATCATGTTGAAGAAGTATATATGAAGCCTCATCTTGGTTATCTACATCCTCAAAGTAAGGTTTACAAACTTCATCGTGCTCTATACGACTTTAAATAAGCTTTTTTTTACTTGGTTTACAAAGTTTAATGGCATTATCCTTCAACATAGTTTTTAGTCCAATCTTTATAACTCAACTCTCTTCATCTGCAAAATAGCACACGATTGTGTTTTCTTACTTATCTATATTTACGAAATAATTATCACGTATGATAAACTTATTGGTATTTCTACTCTTAAAGATTATCTTTAGCAATTTTTTGAAATGAAAGATCTTGACACTCTCAATTACTTACTTAGCCTTGTAATACTGTCTAATTCTAATGAGTATTATCTCTCATAAGCTAAATGTGCATTAAATCTATTTGCTGAAGCTGACTTGACAGACAGTAAGACTGCCTCTACTCCTCTAAAGTATATTACCAAACTCCGATCTTCTGATGAAATTCCTGTTAGGGTTGGTGCTTACATGTCATCCCTGAATGTACATATACTTGTGTATTTATATAAGTGTACATTCTCATTAAATCGCTAATATCCATTTATATGGTATTATGCAATATAACATTAAAGACATTGCATGATCTGAATGACTTCAGATCTGATCTAAAAGAGTTTAGATAAGGGCCCATAATTGGCCACGCTGAGAGATATAAATGCTAAATGTTAGTACAGCTAATTGTTAGCTAGTTATAATACTCAATGAAGATCTAAAAGTTGGAGCCTTATCTGTAATGAGACATAGACTTGGGTATATACTAATAATTGCATAATTGCAAGAGTTGTAATAGGGTGCCAGGAAATATCAGTTGCACAAGTATGTTTTTGAATATTGTCCATGATCTATTTTTACCAATGTGAGTCTATCGATGGATACCTTTATATAGACCAGCATATGTCGTACCTATAGGGTATAGATGGTTGTTCCTAACTGACTGTGAGCTTAGAGTTCATATTGTAATATCCAATCCCTATTAGTAGTATTGGCGCCTAGATTTCGGTATAGAACAAATAATACACCGTAGGGTTACTCGATTTTAACCCTATTAGAAATATTTTCTTTATAGTGCACGTGAGAGATATCAGACCTAATTTGGTAATTTCACACTTGATCGGTGCGCCGGACGACCCTAGAATATCTTTAGAATTTTTCTCTATTGGCTTGGAAAAGAAAATTCTAATTTACTACATGAATTTCCATTTAAGGGTTATGAATAGAATAAGCCTTTGTTGAGAAACATAATCCATATATTAGAGAATGGACCAATTAGAAGAAATCTCATGGATTGCCAAGTTGAAAGTTCTAGTTAGTTCTTTGGACTATTCCAACTAGATAGTTACAAATGAACTAATTACATAATTAGTTTTCAACTAATGGCAAATTAGTAATTTTGAGAAAGTTGAAGGGCAAAATGGTAAATAGAGGGAGGACTATAAATAGGTTGGAAATGTGTAGAATTTTGAAGATGATCAAAAGCAAACACTTAGAACAAAAGAGAGAAAATTCGAGCTTGGAAAGGGGGGCTGCTACAGTGACCTTTCAAGTTTTGTTTTCATGAATTTTCATATGTAATCAAGCCAAATTAAGGTTACAAACCAATCCCTAAGCTCAATTGAAGTCTCTATTAGAGGAAATTCAAGAAAAAGAGGTAAGAAAAACATCTTTTATGAGTTTGATAAGTGAGAATTCAAGAATGTGTTAATTGATGTTCTTATGTGTATTCTTGGCTTAGATTGAGTTGAATTCTAGTTTGGAGCTTGAAGGAGTCATCAATTTGAAGAAATTGGCAAGGTGAGAATTAGGGTTTTTGGTGATTTTGTTGTAGAGATTTCAATTGATTGTAATTAGGGCTTTAAAATGAAATTGGCATGATTTTGTTGTAATTGGAACAAGAAATTGAGAAAAGGAAGGTATTGGAACCTAGGGTGAAATTCTTCCACTTTAGGGAAGTTAGGAATTGAGTGGTGTTTTGATTGAATTGTTGTGTGTAAATGATGTATATTGTGAATTGAATGTATATGGTTGATGAAAAAACCCAAAAATGAAGAAAATGGGACATAATTGTCCATGTTGGAAAGGTGAAGGGCAAGTATGTCCAATCAAATTATAAGATGTTCAATAATTTTCAGGGCGCCGGATGGTGAGTTAGTTTCGATTATGGCTCCGTAACTAAAATCGGGAAGTAGTTTACATCCGGGCTTTATATGCCGATTAGGGCATTTAGTAGTTAAATGAGATTCTAGTGTTCGATTTGGTTCTAAATGTCATTTATGGCGCGTAGGTGAGGATAACCGAGAGCGTTAACGGGAGCAGGAATCGAGAGCGAAATTGAGCGCAGAGCGGTTGTGAGTGGAAATCTGCCATTTCTTTTAATTTTTGGTTATTATGTTTTCGCACAATGACTATGTATGTTTTATGAGCTTTCGATACATAAACATGATTTATGATCTTGATATATTCATAGGCATGCTTTTACATGATCGATTTGTGAAACAGTTTTAAAATTTCTGCATTTGTTTTAAGGCCATTGATACCCTCAGATTATAGTGGTGATGATTGTATTAGACCCGGTCGGTATATCCCGTGCACATGGGCAGGTCTTGGGGGTGTGTCACTAACTCCGGGAAGTCGGGATGTCGAGTCATGTGAGTCGCTCTATGTGTACGGGATATTGTCTTGCTATATGCATGCGATGTAGGATTCCGCTGCGTAGCCAGTGAGATGTCTTGAGATGTCACTGTGGGTGCTGCTAGTTGAGGTGCCCCGTGACCTACTCACGTATGCGGTACTAGTTGAGTCGCTGCGTGGGTATAGAGCTTTAGGGTTACCATTGGTACAGTTTAGAAAGAAAATGGCCGAGCGAGGATTTTACTAGTTTTCGATTTACCGATAGCATTTATGCATTTATATGCATACAACAGTTATTATGTTATACAGATTCTGAATATAGTTTTCCAAAGATGTAGATAAAACCCGTTGGGCAAGATTTCATTAGCATATGATATTAGAAACCGTTTTACAATTTTACATCCGTTTTAGAAGCATAATTTCTGCATGTACTTTAGAAATTGTTATCTTTGTATAATATTCTTGTAATTGAATTCTCATTTACACTCACTGAGCTCCTTTAGCTCAGTCGTTTTATGCTTTATATTTTAAACCCATTTCCCAGGTGCAGGTCTCGGAACGCAAGCTGCTGATTCTCCTATCACCGAGTAGTGGGCCGAATCCAAAGATAATTTTTGTACATGTAAATGTGCTAATAGCACTCTTTACTTTATGCATAATAGTTGTAGGCATGTATATTTATAAGTATGTATTGAATCAAGAAGAAGAAATTTTCAGTTTATGATGATCGTTTTTACTTTTTATGATTATGCTTATTTTGTGATTTACACGAAATAATTGAGTTGTGTTGGATTTGATTTGAAAAGGACCGGAGGTCCGAATTGGTAGAATGGAGATGTGTTCGAATTAGAAGTGAAATTTCTTTACAGGTTTATATGGATTTTTCGAAAAACAGGGGAAACTCTGTCCGTTTGTTTTTAAAACTAAGATGTCATTTTCATGTATATTACTAGATCTTCTTAGTAGTAACAAGAATTAAAAAGGGGTTCGCCTTGCGGAATTCCTTAACTTATCCAGTTAGGTTCGGAGGAACTTCCGTCGGGGTGCCCGGCAGGGCCGCTGGGATCTATAGTAGAGGGTTTCGGGTCGGGTCCTGTCACATATTGACATATGGGTATCCAGTTAAGACTGGACATATGACTGACTCACGAGGGCTTCTAATAGACACTTTATGTAAGCCATCATTGGGTGGGTCCTCTCGAGTTGAGTAGTATATGTGATCCTTTAACCTGAGTACCATGGTGAGCTTATAAGTGATCCATTATACTTTGGTTTCATGCATGTCACAGACCTTTCATAGTATGACCGCTGGGTGTTTCTGGTATGGTTCGATGCTTATGGAGTCCGATATGTATATATATGGGATCCATCAGCTCAAATAGGGAGTTAGATATCCAGATGCTTCAAAACTGTATCTCAGAAAGTCTTATGACCACAAGCATTAATCCTGAGAAAGAGTTTCCACCATGGTGGAACAATATGTGCAAACTCAATATGGCAAATGAGTTTGCACATATTGTTCAGTGAGATACAAGTCTGGGGATAAGATATGAATAAGCACATAGATATTTGACGGTGATAATCTATATCTCCAGTACATCCAGGATATCATGAGGAGGACTATACGTATGCGTCTATGGTGGAAAAATATGGCAAATGAGTTTACACATATTGTTCAGTGAGATACAAGTTTGGGGATAAGATATGAATAAACACATAGAGATTTGACGGTGATAATCTATATCCCCAGTACATCCTGGATATCATGAGGAGGATTATACGTATGCATTGTAACCTCAACTTCCATGGTTCAACGCACTAATTTGTATATCGGTGACGTGTGCATGGGGCAATGTTCACGGACTCATAGAATAATTCTATTTGATGAATTAGGCGTGAACCTAGGGAGTCTCACGATATGGAGTGTACTCATTGTGTACTCGAGCAGTGTACAAGATTAAATTGTTTAATTCAGTAATATTCAGCACTACCACGGGAATGCGTGCGTATCTGTATTTAAGCATTAAATACAACAATTAGTCAATAATTATTATCTGCTAATTGTATAATGACACATGGCACATTTTGGACATTCGATTGAGTTTACCCAAGTGTTGAATTTGGTGAGACCCGCTAAAGGGTAAACTTAATAACTATTCATGAGAGGCAAAATGATCATTTTACACATTAATTATTTAATTGTTAAATAATAAAAAATCTCATTATTATATATTATAATACATTATTATTTTATTTAATATTATTATATTATGATGCCTTATAGTTATCTACCATTATTTATTATATTATTATTATTATTTATAATAATATTATTTTATTTAATAGGTGGCCATTTCTTTAATATTATAATATATAATATTATTATTTTAGTTCATGTGAGATATAAATATGTGTGAAGTGTGTGTTGTTATGGTGTACCGTGAGAAATGGATGAAAGGAAAGAAATGAAATTATTTCATTTTTTCTTATGGTGCCAAGAGACGCAATTGTGAATTGCTTCAATTTTTATTTTTTATCTTTTTAGAAAAAGGAAAAATACACACAATCGACCATTTTAAGGGGTTAAGAGTTAATCTCGTGCTGAATTTTAGAGCTGCTGTTCTAACTTACCAAGTTCACCGAGTTGGTGACCAGAACTGCCAATGAGTTGGTGACTAGAACTGCCAATGAGTTGATCTCTAGGCGGACTCTGAGGATACACGTATATAACGTTACATGTTTTTGTGATTTTTCAACTCTTTAAATATATTAACGTAATTAATATATTATTTATTGTGTTTATTGCATGTTTTAATTATTCTGCAGCGTTAAATATGTATGTAATACTTATTTTATACAATAAACACAATTGCATATACATACACCCTTGTATATTAAATCCCCAACAAAAATGGTATCAGAGCCATATTTGAGACATTAGGTGTTGTTTGACTGAATGGATGTAAAAAGCCTAGTGTAAATGGCACATTTCAAGTGTTGAAACAAGTATGCCAAAGGGGGTGCACTGGGCGTCGCAGCACCAGAGGACTGGCGCTGCGGCATTAGGGGTTCGACCTCCTAGCGCTGTAGCGCCAGGAGATCTTTCTCCCTGTGCTGCGACGCTGGCCAGCCCGCGCTGGAGTGTTGAAGGTTCTAGAATTCGTGCCCTAACGGTGATGAATGAGCGCTGCAACGCTGGGGATTCGACCTCTTAACACTATAGCGAGGTAATCCGATGCTGGGAGTTCAACCTTCTAGTGCTGTAGCGATGTAATCCGGCGCTGCGATGGTGATACTATTCACTTGAACATTAGCAAATGAATATTATTTGTACTATTCATATATACAGTAATTTTGAACTTTATTTTGAATAGTATTTCAAAATTAATTTGCATATGTAGATTTATAAGATATAATGATAAAAGTTATTATTCTACATTATAAATCGAGGTTTATGAGATGTCATGATAAGAGTTGTCAGTCTGTATTATAAACTAGGATTAATTTTTGTGTTGTTAACTATAATGGAAGCCCTACTGGTGGAAGTTAGTTGTGTTTGCATAGAATTGAGAATTACTTTCCTCATGAGATGGAGACCTTGAATATAAATAGAAAAATATCTCTTAATCAGATTAAAGAATATTACATTATGAGATAATATTTTATTCTGATCCGTCTTGTCAATACGGTGTTAGGCGAGCCACATCGGCATTTTTTTAATATTGCTACAGCGTAAAGGATTTGATCGGTTGGGCTTGGACTATACCGGTTAAATATAAGATGAGATAAATATATGCGAACGTATTGCCCAACATTGCTACAGCGTAAGGGTAGTATCAATAACATATATTTGATTATTGACAAATTAATTTAGAATACACTTATCCAATATTGCTACAGCATGAGGATAAAATGTATTCAGGATCAAGTGGTAAGAGTTGCATGAGATGCAATTGACAAATGTTGTCTACTTGTTGGGTTTACAAAAGTCAATATTGCTACAACGTGAGGCCCGAGTAAATTTCAATGGGATATATTTCCTGCTATATAGTTTAAAAGAGTTTAAACTATCGTCTTCCTGTTCGAGAGATAATCGGGATTATGTAAAGCAGTGGGAAAGTGTTTTAAATTGAAATATGTATAATTGTTATACCCATGATTTAAAACGTTTCATTAGCAATTTAATGACTATTCCGCTTACATCTCCCATTATTTTGGCTTGTCAAGTATAATGGCCATTACCAACCAATTGGTGTGTATTGTTGATGCAGTTCAACTCAAGGGTACTAGAAATTACTCTGAATGGCAGATGAATCTAAAAACTATTTTGGATTCAAAAAATCTTGGATTTATTATTGAGCAGAGTTTGCTGTAAGGTATTTCTGATAACACCTCTTTAAAGGATATAAATAAAGGGGGTATGACCCTCTTTGTTCAAGGTGCTTCATCTTATACTCTAAGTATATCTGGTGAAACTAGATTTGTGAGGAGAAGAAGATGAGGTAGATACCCAACATAAATCCTCAGAGGTAACATTTATCCAAAGGTCAATAAGAGAACGATGTAGATGGAAAGTGTTTCCACTGTAGTAAGGTTGGGTATTGTAAATCCCACTACCCTAGAAGCCTTATAATAGTCAGAAAGACTCTCACAGGTTTATGTTTGATAGACATAGATGTTTCTATGGCATATAATGCCAGTTCAAGCTGGGTATGAGATACCGCACGTCCCTGTCATATCTACAATATGTTTCAGGGATTAAGAGAGACTAGAATGCAATAGCTTATAGAAGTAATGTTAAAAGTAGAAAATGATGATTTCTTGTAGGTTCAAGTTGTTGGGCAGCTTGACTTACTTCTTATATGCAATGCAATAGTTTTATTGCATAATTAGTATGATATTCAAAACATCATCTGAAAAATTGTGTCCCTTCCTGTATTGGACAGTGAAAGATATCATATAAATATTAGGAATAGTTCTTTATGTTCATATGATATGGATGATGTTTTATTAGCTGAATGTCATTTAATAAATGGATATGATATATAAAATTAGAAATGTCTATAGATAAAATCTTTAAATAATACAGAATTGTGGTATATAAGTTTAGGTCATATAGGCGTGAGACACCTAACCCATCTGGTTAAGGTTGGTTGGATACCTTATATGACCATAAAGTCTTAACCATGAATAATGTATTCACGAAAATGACCAAACATATCAGAATGTATATTACATCCCTTCAATTAGATCGAGATAATGAGTACATCAACAACAAGTTTTCCATTTGTTTAAAGGAGAATGAGATTCTCACTTATTATAGTCCTTCAAGTACTCCACAACATAATGATATTTTGGAGATGAGGAATTGGACTTTATTAGATATGGTCCGATCAATGATGAGTGTTACTGATCTATATCTATGAGAATATACTCCAAATACAGCTTCTTATTAAGTAAAGTTCCATCAAAAGCGGTTCCTTCCATTCCGTATGAGATACAAAAAGGAAGGAAGCCAAATCTTAAATATGTTAAGACTTGGGGTTGTCCTACTTACGTAAAGAGTTACGCAACAAGATATCTTATTTTGTAAGAGTTACTCAGTAGGATAAACCAACACCCAAGAGATACAAGTATAGATTCATTTTATATTCTGGGAATTCAATAAGATATTAGTTCTATGATTCAGTGAAGCGAAGTGTGTTCGTTTCTCGATTTACCACCATTTTAGAGAAAGAGTTTCTCATGAATCGTGAAAATTATAAAAAGATTGAACTTGGTGAAGTCAATCTAATAATCAATGAACCAATGATGGAAACTCAGGTTCAATTAAGTAGTTTTAGCACACTTTTCAGTGGGTCGAAAAAGATGTTTAGGTCACTTATTAGGTATGTTTGATGCCTGAAGGTGAACTTGAAATTTTCTTGGTAGAATAAAATTATCCTTTGACTTATAGGGAGATGATGTTAGACATCAGTTCAGGAAATAGTAAGAAGTCATAAAAATAAAAATTTACTCTATGCATCAGAATCAAGTCGGAGACTTGGTTAAGCTACTTATGAGAATTATTCTCATTGGTTGTAAAAAGTTTACAAGAGGTAGTGGGAACCAGATAGAAGGTAGAGACCTTTTAGGCCTTATATTGATTTTAAAAAGGTAATCCTCAGTGATTTGGGATCAACTAAGAGGAAATATTTGGACTAGTATTGATGCTAAAGTCGATTAGAATGTTGTTGGCTCGTGCAACATATTATGACTTTAAGGTTTGGCATATGGATGTAAAGATGGCATTCCTGAATGGATACCTCGAGTAAGAGATATTCATGAAATAGCATGAAGGTTTTACGTCTAGCCAGACTTCTGGTTTAGCGTGCAGGATGAAAAAGTCCATTTATGAGCTTAAATTAGCCTCCTGAAGTTAGAATCATTATTTTTATGAGATAATCAAATTGTCTAGTTTCATAAAAAAAATGATGAAGAAACTTGTGTGCTTGAAAGATTAGTGGGAGCATGATAGTCTTCTTGATGCTCTTTATTTGACATACTGGTCATTTGGGAATGATGTCGGTATGTTATAGTCGGTCAAAAGTAACTCGTAAGAATTTCTCCACGAAAGATTTAGGAAAGGCTTCCGATATACTAGGTATAAAGTTTTATAGAGATAGATTAAGAAGCTAATAAAACTCTCTCAAATTAATTCACATAAATAGCGTTTTAGAGAAAAGGTACAGTATAGTTAACTGTGAGTTAGTTAACATATCTTTTAGACCTGGTGTTCATCTTTCGAGGAGAGTGTCTCTTCAGATGAAAAATGAGAGAGTTAGAGTGTCTGACGCACCAGATTCATTAGCTTTTAAGAGCTTAATGCATGCTATGATATGTTTGAGACCTGATATTAGTTTGGCTATAAGAGTTATGAGCCGATTTCAGTCTAATTCAGGTGACCGTCATTTGATGGTAGTCAAACATATCCTGAGGTACTATGAGGGTACAAAGGATAAGTTTCTCAAATATAGAGAAAGTAACTTAGAATAAGAAGATGCATAAAGTCAGACTTTTAGTTTGACCTAGATGATAAATGGTCTATATTTGGCTATACGCTTATTTTCGTTGGTACTAAGTGAGTTGAAATAACACCAAACTAGGATTCACTACTGATTTATTTTAGGTGCAGCAGAAAACGCAATGTGGATTCATAGGTTTATCATTGGGCTTGAAAGAGTTCCAAGACAGGTGGATCATATCCCATAGTTTTGCGATAAAACTAGGCCGTTGTATAGGCCAAAGTGCCAAGAAGACACCAGTACTCTAGCTATGTTGAGAGAAGTCTTACATAACTATAGGGATCTTGGCTTAAGAAGATGTGATTATTTGTAGAAGTGTTTTATAAATAATTTAGCGGACCCCCTTTTTAAGGTCGCGACTCTAAAAGTGTTTATGAAACACGTGGAGTCAATGTGTATGAGATACCATTAGGAATGACACTAGAGTAAGTGGCAGATTGTTAGGATTGGTGCTTACGTGCCATCCTTGAATATATATATATATATACTTGTGTATTTATATAAGTGTATATTCTCATTAAATCGCTAATACCTATCTATATGATACTATGTAATGTAATATTATAGACATTGTATGATCTAAATGACTTCAGATCTGATCTATAGGGATCTTGGCTTAGGAAGATGTGATTATTTGTAGAAGTGTTCTATAAATAATTTAGTGGACCCCCTTTAAGGTCGTGACTCTAAAAGTGTTTATGAAACACGTGGAGTCGATGTATATGAGATACCATTGGGAATAGCAAGTGGCAGATTGTTAGGGTTGATGCTTACGTTTATCCCTGAATGTACATATACCTGTGTATTTATACAAGTGTACATTTCTATTAAATCGCTAATACCTATTTATGTGGTACTATGCAATGTAGCATTACAGATATTGTATGATCTGAATGACTTCAGATCTGATCTAAAGGAGTTTAGATAAGGGCTTACAGTTGGCCATGCTGAGAGATATTAATGTTAAATGTTAACACAACTAATTGTTAGCTGGTTATAATACATAACGACGATCCAAGAGTTGAAGCATTGTCTGTAATGGGACATAGACCTGTGAATATACTAGTAACTGTATAGTTGCAAGAGGTGCAATCGGGTGCCAGAAAATATTAGTTACACAAGTATGTTCTCGAATATTGTCCCTGATCTATTTCTACCAATACGGGTATATCAGTGAATACCTTTATATAGATCAACATATGTCATATCTATAGGATATAGATGGTTATTCCTAGTCGACCGTGAGCTTGGAGCTTGTATTGACATATAGGTATCCAGTTAGGACTGGATATATGACTGATTCATAAGGGCCTCCGATAGACACCCTATGTAAGTCGTCATTGGGTGGGTCCTCTCAAGTTGAGTAGTATACGTGGTCTTTTGACTTGAGTGCCAAAATGGGCTTGTAAGTAATCCATCATACTTTAGTTCCACGTATATCACAGACCTTTCATGGTGTGATTGTTGGGTGTTGCTGGATATGGTTCGATGTTTATGGAGTCTGGTGTGTACAAATATAGGATCCGTCAGCTTGCATAGGCAGTTAGATATCCAGATGCTTCGAGATTGTATCTCAGAAATTCTTGTGGCCACAAGCATTAATCCAGGGAAAGAGTCTCCGCCATGGTGGAACAATATGGCAAAGAAGTTTGCATATATTATTCAGTAAGATATAAGTTTGTGGATAAGATATGGATGAGCATATAGGGATTTGACGGTGATAATCTATATCCCCAGCATATCGAAGATATCATGACGGAATAACTATATGTATGTGTTATAACCTCAACTTATATGGTTCAACGTGTTGATTTATATATTTGTGACGTGTGCGTGGGAAAATGTTCACGAACTCATAGAATAATTCCATTTGACGAGTCGAGCGTGGACTTAGAGAGTCCCGCGATATGGAATGTACTCGTTGTGCACTGGAGTAGCGTACCAAATTGTTTAATTCAGTAATATTCAGCACTACCATGAGAATGCGTGCGTGTTTGTATTTAAGCGTTAAATACAATAATTAGTCAATAATTATTATCTGCTAATTGTATAATGACACGTGGCATATTGTGGACCCTTGGTTGAGTTTATCCAAGTATGAAATTTGGTGAAACTCGCTAAACGGTAGACTTTGTAACTATTTATGAGAGGCAAAATAGTTATTTCATATATTGATTATTTAATTGTTAAATAATAAAAAATTTCATTATTATATATTATAATATATTATTATTTTATTTAATATTATTATATTATGGTGCTTTATAGTTATCTACCATTATCTATTATTATATTATTATTTTTTATAATAATATTATTTTATTTAATATGTGGTCATTTCTTTAATATTATAATATATAATATTATGATTTTAATTCATTTGAGATATAAATATGTGTGAAGTGTGTGTATTGTGGTGTGCCGTGACAAACGGATGAGAGGAAGAAATGAAATTGTTTCATTATTAGTTGAGAGAAGTAGTTATGAATCCCTTCAATTTTTTTTTTATCCTTTTAGAGAAAATGAAAAATACACACAACCGACTATTTTAAGGGGTTACGAATTAATTCAGTGCTGGATTTTAGAGCTGTTGTTCTAACTTACCAAGCCCAACGAATTGGTGACTAAAACTGCTTACGAGTTGGTCTCTAGGCAGACTCCGAGGATACACGTTTTGGTGATTTCTTAATTCTTTTCAATATATTAATGTGATTAATATATTATTTATTGTGTTTATTGCATGTTTTAATTATTTTACAGCGTTAAATATGTATATGATATGTATTTTATGCAATAAACACAATTGCACATGCATACACCTATGTATATTAGATCCCAGACAACTCTTCCCAGTGATACCAACCTTTATTACCAGTTGGTTGGTAATTTAGTATATTTCACTGTCACTTGACCAAACATTACTTATGCTATTCATGTTATCACTCAGTTTATGGTCGCTCCTCATACTGCTCATTTTACAGTAGTTTTTCATAGCTTGTTATCTCAATGGTATATTTTTTCATGGTCTTTATTTTTTGACTAACTTTCTTCTTGTGTTACAAGCCTATGTTAATGCTAATTGGGCAAATGATCCTACCGACAGACATTTCACTACTGAATTTTATCTTCTTTTTGGGGAGATTCTCTTTTATCATGGAAGAGTAAGAAACGGAAAACTACTGTCTGGTCTAGTACTAAGGCTGATATCATGCTCTTATTGATACTACTCAAGAGATTGTTTGACTTTGATAACTTCTTGAAGATATAGGTATCTCTCACTTTAGCTCTATACCTCTTTATTATAACAATCAGAGTGCAATTTAAAGTGCTCACAATGACGTCTTTCATGAGTGGACTAAACATATTAAGATGAATTGTCATTTTATTCAGCAATATGTTTCTCAGAGAGCGATTATTCTTCACTCCATTTCTTTTGATGATCAACTTGTTAATATCTTTATCAAGATTTTTTTCCTTGAATATTTTAAAGTTCTAGTGTCTAAACTCAAACTTACTTCTATTGATCAACTTGAGTTTAAGAGTGAATATTAAAAATATACAATAATTAAAGATATCCAATAAATTACCCCTTACTATATATATATATACACTTTTTTTATTTATATTATGTAATTATTCCATTATATTTTATTTCTTTGTATATATTTTATATCCATTTTTATGTCAACATAAAATTTATATAAGAGGCTCACACTGTATTATTTCAACACAGTAAAATTTATAGTCTCTTATATTTCTCATAAATTTTATAATGATTGATTGAAAATGTACATAATTTGAAGAAAATAAGAACAGTACATTAAAACTAGTTAAGATTTTCTCACATAATGAAGTAAATTAATAAAATAGGAAAAAAAATTCTTACAAATATATACTTTTAAAAAAAAAGAATTAGGTCAATTTTATTCATTCATTTATTTGTTATAATCATACTGAATTGTTTTATTATTAAACTAATTGAAATTAAAAAATTACTCGTGTAGCATCGACATTTTTTAATTACATATTTTTTTTAAAAAAATTTACTTTTATAAATTTTATATTAAGATATAATTAAAAAAATCACTTTTCAAATTTTTGAGACAATTTTTTCTACCTCTAAAAAGAGAATCGAATTAATGCCTCCAACTTGAAAACAAGTTGAGCAATCAATTTCCAAAATAGTGTAGGGTATGAACATGATGAGTGATTGCTTGTGTTTTTATATCTAGACACAAGACTAGAAAGTGAAGCAAATGGACCAACTCAACTCAAATTGTCATCCACAAATAACCCCCAAAAAAAAACATTTAAATAAAAGGAAATTAAAAAAGAAAAGAAAAACTCGGCGATTATTTGAAACATAAAAGTAGTAGTAAAACTAAAGACCAAGCCGAGGAAAAAAGAAAATAAATGCTGACTAGGATTAAGAGAGAGAGAAAAAAGAAGAAGAAGAATCAAAAAGAGTAAAAAAGAGAAAGAGAAATGATATCTTTAAGAGCCACAAAGCAAATTTGTGGCTGATAATTGCTCCCTAACGCTGACGTGGCACCCCCGCCCGCTTAAACGGATCAAAAACGTACAATCCACGACAACAATCGCGACAATTTTTACAACAAAGTCATCGTATACATTACATTACACACACACCTCGTGTCAGATCTCTCTCTCTCTCTGTCTCTGTGTCTGTCTTTTTATATATATTTTTTTATTTTTTTGTTTTGAGTTTTATCTATTGTGTGTTTACCTTCGTTTCTTTATTTTTCTTCTACCCTCTGAAATGGCTGAGCCAAAGGACCAGGGGATCAAGCTGTTTGGGAGGACGATACCTTTGCCTGAGGTGACTCAGACTCAATCAGTTGCTTCTGCTGCTGATGATGATAGAATCGATCAGGGTCGAGCTTGCTCAACAAGTTCTTCACCGGAGGATAATAAGAGCAGAGATGGAAAAGAAAGAGAGTCTGAGAAGGTATTAGATTGTGTTTACAAATTTTGGATTTTGATGGTGACCCAGTATTTTAATGGTGGAAATAATTAGTGGGTCGATCTTAGTTTGGCTTCGTTTTGAGATTTTGTTAAGTGGGTTGGTGGATTGATTTGTAGGGTTTTTTTTGGGTTAATATTGAAATTTGCGAAGCCTGTTTAATTGTATTGGTGTAAGGATTGCAATTTGAGATTCATGTGTTTGTTTTTGTCGGTCAAGGTTTGTTTTGCATTGGATTATCATCTTAAATTTTTCTTTTTTTTTTCTTTTTTTGGGGAGTAATTTTTAATCCATTTGAGGTTTCCTATTGGCCTTTATACATATTGAAGCATAACTGAGCAATTTTTTTAATTTCTCTTACTTGAGTTTGGATACTGGTTTCTAGTGAGATCTTCGTTCAGCTTTTACTTCTTCAGTTTGTCTGGAAGAAAGTTTTAAAATTTTGCATCAGATTTTTAAACTTTGGGGTTTAACTTCTGCCATAGAAGTTTTATATCTTGTTCAATAATTTTCTTGACTGTTGCATGATTGAGTCAATCTCTATGAAATTTTGTGTTTTCTTGTTCTTTTTGTTTTGTTGTCTGAGAATTGGATGTTATAGCAACTTGCTATGTAACTTGAGCTGAGTTATTGAATTTTATATGCATCTTTATGGTAATTGGGCTGTCGAAGTAGGACAAGTCATCTTCTAGTTTGCCATGTTGTCTGTCAACTTGTTATGTGCGCTAAATTACTATGGCTCTTGGGTTGTGTTGAATTGATTCATAGTTTACAAACCTAAAAGTGAAGGCCAATTGCAGTCAGTCAGCATTCTGTCCAATACTTCCTTTTTTGCCTAAAGAAAGTTTCTTCTTGCTAACCATAATGGTTATTATTATTTATTTTTTCTTTTGGTTAAGAATTTGTTTTGATGCTTATCTTTCTGAATAAAAATTGTGATTGATTCAGGACACACTGGAAGAGCAGCCTGCTGAGGATAAACAGGAAGATAGAGTCTCACCAGGAAATTCTGAGGACTACTCAAATCCAGATGCAATCTCAGGGATATGTGAGAACCCTGAAACAGAATCTGTTGAGAAGGAAAGTGCTGCAATGAAAACTTCAAAGACAGAAGAAGAGACTGGCGAGCCTAGCACTTCACAAGAAAAGACCTTGAAGAAACCTGACAAGATTCTTCCGTGCCCCCGTTGTAATAGTATGGACACTAAGTTCTGCTATTACAACAATTATAATGTAAACCAACCACGACACTTCTGCAAGAACTGCCAGAGATACTGGACAGCCGGTGGGACAATGCGGAATGTACCAGTAGGTGCTGGTCGTCGAAAGAACAAGAACTCAGCTTCTCAATACCGTCACATAACTGCCTCGGAAGCTCTCCAAAGTGCCCGAACTGATGTTCCAAATGGAGTGCACCATCCTGCACTGAAACCTAATGGTACTTTTCTGACCTTTGGCTCAGACACGCCCCTTTGTGAATCAATGGCTTCTGTTCTGAATATTGCTGATAAAACAATGAGGAATTGCACAAGAAATGGGTTTCATAAACCTGAAGAGTTAAGAATTCAACTTACCTACAGAGGTGGGGAAAATGGGGGTAATCATTCAAATGGATCTCCAGTGACAGTTTCAAATTCAATGGACGAGGCAGGTAAAATTGGGCCACAAGAGCCAGTTATGCAGAATTGTCAAGGCATCCCATCTCAGGTTCCTTGCTTTCCTGGTGCTCCATGGCCCTACCCTTGGAATTCAACTCACTGGAGTGCTCCAGTTCCCCCTTCAGCATTCTGTCCTCCAGGCTTTCCTATGCCATTCTACCCTGCAGCAGCAGCTTACTGGGGTTGTCCTGTGCCAGGCACTTGGAATATCCCTTGGATTCCTCAACCATCTTCTCCAAAAACACCAAGCTCAGGTCCCAACTCGCCAACTTTGGGAAAACATTCAAGGGAAGAGAGCATGGCAAAGCCAAGCAACTCTGGAGAAGAGGAGCCCCAAAAGGACAATAATGCTGAAAGATCTCTCTGGATACCAAAAACATTGAGGATTGATGATCCGGGAGAAGCTGCAAAGAGCTCCATATGGACAACATTAGGGATTAAGAATGATAAAGCCGATTCCATTGGTGGGGGGAGACTCTTTAAGGCATTCCAACCAAAGGGTGATGAAAAGAATCACATAGCTGAAACCTCTCTGGTCTTACAAGCCAATCCAGCAGCCTTGTCTAGGTCTGTCAATTTCCATGAGAGTAATTAGGTAGTTTATGGACCTGTCATTGGTGAGGTGGTGCAAATGCCTTGGTGTGGGACTGATCCATACACTGTTACAAGTCCACACGATTTTGGCACACAACCAAAGTCAAATACATTCACCATCCTTGTTTGTAAAATGAACTTTTAAAAAGCAGTTAGGCTGAGAGAAACACTACTGGGTACTCTTCTTTCATATCTTCTTAGCGGAAGAGAGCTTAGCTGAAGTTGCAGCCCCATTTTTCTTTTAATTTCTATTTTCTTTTTTGTGCCAGTATAACCAGGTGCTTTTTGTTTTCATTTAGATGGCTCACGAGTTCATGTACATTGTTATATATGCAATAGTGAGAGTTAGAACAGAGTGAGTTTGTGTACCATAAATCCCGCTTGTACTAAAATAAATTGGGGAATCAAATTCAACTTCTTATTTGTACTAATTCCAAGAGAGGGATCTTCAGTTATGTACTTGCCTTTCTGCAATCAAGATGTCATGGCTCATGAATGACAGGAGATTCTTCAATTCTGAAGAATGGATAACCAATTCATTAACTGTCCCTTAGAGATTACAATACAACTTTTTAGGCATATTATGCAACAATATCAGGCATTTTAATTGAAGAATGGTTTTTGTCCACTTCTGAAAAAAAATCCAACAAAGCAGTTGAAGCAAAATTGAATGAAGCCAAAGAAGTGAATATCATTGCTTACATAACGGGTCCTGCAAATGACTAAATATGGATGATGGAGGGGGTGGGTGGGGTGTATTTGAGAGAAATCAATGTACTCTTAAGCCAATATAAATGATTTGTAAACAGTATGTCTTTGCCTCAACTTGATGTGTACTTGACAGTTTGAGACCAGTCAAAAAAAAGGAAGAAGAAAAGAAAAGAAAGAGAGTTTGAGTGTAGTTAATAGCAAAGTTTGATCACTTTATTTTTGTGAGGCCAAGAGCTGTTTAATGGGACCCAAAGCATGTGATGCTAATTAACCCTCTATGGTTTGGCCTGCTCTTCTTTTCACTCCTTTTCCCTCGTGTTTCTTTGCCTCTCATCGGAAATCTCTCTTTCTCTCTTTTCTTTTTGTTCTTTCACTGTGAAGACAGAAGATTCATGCTAAATGTCAGTCAGATGAATTGGAGCCACTTGTTTGATATCTGCCAATAAATTCGTGTTTTTGACTTTGTAAGATGTGTACTTGTTGGTTCAAAGGGTAGTAGGTGTATTATGCATAGTAAAAAGAAATCAAATTCTTTATTTTATGTAAATGAATGGTAGCATATGTATGTATATTTGTTCTCACCATGTGACATCAACATGTGATGATGAATCAAGATATCTAAGACTTAACAAAAAATTTAGATAAAGTGTCGCAATCTGATGTATGAAACCTTTCATTAAAAAGTTAGGTACTTTCACAATAAAATTTCCTTCAATACTATTCAATAACTACCAAATATATTCAAACACTTTTAAAATTCAGTACATTTGATCCTTTGAAAAAAATAAAAAAATAAAATTCACAAAGTATATGTGAATTTTTACCTAAATCTAAACTCGTTGCGAATTTGAATTTTATGAATCAAATTCGTTAAAGTTTTACCAAATTTTCGAATACTAACAAATATTCGTATCCACAAATTATTTTATTCATCTTTGATTAACAAGATTACCCGTTATCTGACTTCAACATATTGATGTACTAGAGTGTAATATACTCAAAGTTTTAATTTGTTCTTTTTTAATATACAATGAGATAAAATGTATATTGAAATATTCTCTTTATTTGATTTATAATTTTTTTTGACTTAGTTAAAATTCAAAGAAATATAAATTTTTATGAAAAAAAAAATTATAGTCCACACCTTTGTAATATATTAACTTTTGACACTAAGAGTTATTAAAAAATAAAACTTTATTTAATTCTACACTTGAGATGCTCCCTCATATAAGTATGCCTCTTTGACCATAGGTTGAGAGTTCGAGCAATAGCTTTGTTAGGACTGTATAATTAATATTTTTTTTGTGTAGGCCCTTCCATTATAGAACATATCTCTTCTCTATATAAAGTGTGTATTATGTATCTTTGAGCATACTTTAGTACGAAAGTGATGTAATGTCGTGTCTTAATTTCTCTTGAGATTATATCATGTGTAAAAAAAAATTATTTAATTTATTGCCTTCTAGTTACACATCCAAAAGTTTACCGTGAAGCGTATCTCCTCCTCATATAAAACGTATATTTTTATGCATATATTTAATGCAAAAGTGATATAGTATCGCGTTCTAATTTCACCTAATGTAATATATTCAAAGTTTTAATTTGTTCTTTTTTAATATACATTGAGATAAAATGTATTTTGAAATATTCTCTTATTTGATTTATATTTTTTTTTTTGACTTAGTTAAAATTCAAAGAAATATAAATTTTTATGAAAAAAAAAAAATTATAGTCCACACCTTTGTAAGATATTAACTTTTGACACTAAGAGTTGTTAAAAGAATAAAATTTTATTTAATTTTGCATTTGAGATGCTCCCTCACATAAGTGCGCCTCTTTGACCATAGGTCAAGAGTTCGAGCAATGGCTTTGTCAGGGTTGTGTAATAAATTTTTCTTTTTTGTAGGCCCTTCTACTATAGAACATATTTCTTCTCTATATAGAGTGTATCATGTATCTTTGAACATGCTTCAGTACAAAAGTGATGTAATGCCGTGTTTTAATTTCTCTTGAGATTATATCATGTGTAAAAAAAAAAATTATTTAATTTATTACCTTTTAGTTACATACTCAAAAGTTCACCGTGAAGCGTATCTCCTCCTCATATAGAGCATATATTTTTATGCATATTTTAATGTAAAAGTGATACAATATCGTGTTCTAATTTCTCCTAATGTAATATCATATGTAAAAAAAATAAAAATAAAAAACTTTATTTAATTATTACCTTTTAGTTACTCTTAAACTGAAGAATTGTCATAAGTAATTTTTTTTTTAAAAAAAAGTTCTTGCTCGAAAATTATATATATATATAGAGAGAGAAGTCTATTATACATTCAATATAAAATGACTTTTCTATCTTTTATTACATATTTTAAGTTTTTTTAATCATACTTTTTGAGTTTTTTATTTCATAATTTAATTAGTAATAATTTACAATGTATAACTAAAAATTTAAAACATATAATATAAAATCTGAAAAATTAAATGAAAAAAGTGAGATAATTATACGATAAGTAACACTATTTTTTAAATTATATTTTATTCATCTTTAATTATTGTGTCAAATAATTATTAGATAGTGAAATGATGTAACTTTTAAAATCACTCATTACACTATTTCACTACTCAATAGTTGTTTGACACATTATTTAGAATGAAAATTTTAAAATATTATATGAAAAATGTAACATTATTCACTATATTATGTAGTCAATGTACAATAGAATGACTTTGCATGCATACACATTTTTTTTACAAAAAAAATCATTAATAAATATAATATCATTAATTAAAATTATTAATATTACATTTTAAGACTACTAATATAAAATCAAACAAATTATTAAAATGCTACATAAGACATTTCTATTAAAATACGTTCAAACCTACTTTTATCAGAAATAATTTAACCAAACTTTATATTGGGCATCATCCTTATAATCGGAATCTCTTATCTTATTAATGATGAAAAATTTTACCTTCACAAAAAAATGATAAAAAAAACACTCATATAAAAAATACAAAAATAACACTAACGTGAGAGAGACAAATAACCTTTAAATGAGTTTGCAAAAACACTACACATCATATACATCATTTACAAATTTCAGCACTTCCTAACCAAGTCCTAATCTAAAGCAAATATCAAATATACACAATCAAATTCAAATAGCTACGAGAATGCTTGAATACCGCTGAAAATCGTGTCGCACCAAATCTAGGAGCTGAGCGGCTGCTGAGCAAAAGCTTGCACACACACCCTTAGTCCTTAAGAGTCATTATTAAAATTTCAATTTCCCCTTAAAACTTTCCTCTAAAGTTTGCCTAACTTCTAAGTTCTAGATCATTGGGATTGGTGAATGCAAAGTCAAAATCCCATCTCCAACTTGTACAATCTTGTTTTAATGTTGCACTTCCAAGTCATTAAGCTTAAGGTTATCCAAAATAGAGACAAATGACATGGAAAAATCCAATAACCCACTAACCATTAAAATATGATTTACCCATTTCATGCCCACTCTTGCCTGCCTAAAATAATTGCAAGTCCCCAAATGTTAACCATTTATAACAAAGATTAGTGAGGATTTAGAAAGTAGAAAATCTAAAAGCTTCTCATCACTTTGCCTAAAAAGCATGACTTTGCTAACACCCCCCACAACTTGTCATCTCAGTGGGGGAAGGCCTAACTTGTTTACCATGTTTAAGATATACTTCTATCAGTATATTATTTGATACCCAAAAGATGATCAACTTGAATATAATGTATTGGATCATGTTTAGGATGTCATTAATCAAAAACTCCTTTTTAGAAAAAAGGGTTTTACAACTATAAAATAATTTTAATTAAATAAAAATCATTCTTTATAAAAATGAAGAATACTATAATTATATAATTAAATGAAAAATATAATTTTAATTATGCGACCAGTAAAATATAATTAACACATTAATAAAATAATAATATAATCAATAGATATTAATTTTTTCGGCACTACATCAATTTATATATAAAATTTATATTTTAATTATTATGAATAAACGATATTACTCTTATAAAATATTTTCAAAACGTTGATTATAGAAAATTATGAAAATTAATTACGCCAAATAAATAATTGGATTAGTTTGATCTTAATATTGATTGATTGTAACTATACTAATAATTTTGATAAATAATTCTTAACATTAGTCATTCTATGATATTGAAATTAAAGTCTCAGTATAATACCGAAAATAATTTGAATCGTTGAATCAAATCAAAACACTAAAATGTGATTATATTCAATTATTAATCTAATAAATACAAATAATTTCACTATTAATACCTTAAAAAAAATTCCAATATTATAGAATAATCTTTTAACATTTGTTGTTAAAACAAGTGTGAACAACATATTTATAAGTTTAAAAGTAAAAGAAAATTAAAAAATTGTTTTTACTTTGAATTACAAGCTTTTAATAGAGCACAAGGTGAGGCCAATGTTTGTTTATAAGTTTCACGTGAACAAGACGCGTGCAATGATTCATGATCAACCCTTAAACCTACACATTTGCTTTTTGCCCACTAATCAAATATCTAATTAAACTAATGCTATTTACTTAATCCTTAATCAATTTTGGTTTCAAATCCCTTTTGTTTAAAACATATTATAAGAAACGTTTAAAAGAGAAAAGTAAACGGTTTGCGCGAAGGATTTTCATGATTAAAACGTTATCATCTCATGTATTTTTTTCTTTTTTTATAATAATTACTGAACTGTTAACAGAATTAACTTTTTAAAAACTTAAAACTTTGACAAAAAAAAATTTCGTATAAATTTGATAGGATTTATTATTATTATCCAAATAGTATTTTCTTTTATATATATTACATCAGATTACAAATGTTAATATTATTAAAATATATTATTGATATTATAATATGAGAATATTATCAAAAAAATTTTAGTAGCAATATATATAATTTTAATGCACATCTACCCGTACCAAAATTACGATATTAAGATTATTGATAATAACATGTGTAATTTTGAACATATCTTATCCGGATTAGAGCTGATACCATTAGAATACACTATAATATTATAATCAAAGTATATTATTAGAATTCTTTTAAGAGCAATATATATAATTTTGTGCATTTTGTTTGAACTATAATATCAAAATTATTGATAACAACATATGCAGAGCATATTTTAATTAGATTAGAAGTTAATATCATTAGAATATATTATTGATATTATAATTATATATTATCGAAATCTTTTTATGAGTAATATGTATAATTTTGATGCACAATTCTCTTAAATTACAATATTGAAATTATTAAAAATAATGCATATAGCTTTGAACATATATACCCGCACTAAAAGATTTCATAAAATGAAAGAAAAAAATTTGCTTTGAACTACGGTGACGGAATTAACCTTGAAAATGGAAAACAAAGCCATTAAACTTTCTTTTTATGACAAGAAGCTTAAAGGATTGCACCTTAAGCCAAAAAAACAAAAAACAAAAACTTAGTAGACATTTGATAAAAATATATACTAAATATACATCACTGTGGGAGTTGAGTCCTTATTAGATTTTAAGAATTAAGATATATATAACAAGTCAACTTCCAGTTTGTCCCAAATTGCTAGAGAAATTGTATATAATTTGATTACTATTATCTAATAATTTTTATAACCCAAAAAATAAACAAAAAAAATTAGAACTGTTTGGAGGAAAGAATATTTGTGTGCTTTTTTTTAAAAAATTTTTTGAGTAGAAAAAAATTGAGTTGTGATATGGATAGTGTAAAAGAGTTTGTTTATTTATTTATAATTTTTTTTTATATTTTTTTTATCCATTATTAAATCATCTTAAAACAATCTGAAGTTTTAAATGCTGAATAAAAGCTACCCAGATAATGTAATTCACCAATTAGCTGTAAGAAAAAACACTGAAACACACGATTTGCTGGCAAATGTTGGCAAAAGCCAAAATTAATACTAAAAAAATAATCCAAAAACATGATTGTAAGATTCTCTCACATTGTCAATCACTTCAAACAATCAGTTCAAAGTTCAAACAGCAGCCACAAAAACCTGTTTGTTTTATTTCTTTGGGCAACAACCAAACAGTTTCCAGGTTCCAGGCCTTGGAAAAAGTTGAATATAAATAGCATCTGCTGAGGTTGAGCAAACCCAATTGGAGATTTTTGTTTTTCTTTTTTAATTATAAAAAAACAAAATTTTGTTTTAAGTGAGCGTTGGTTGAGTGGCACCAAATTTATATAGATGCATTAAAGTCTCTTCATTGGATCTGAAGCTGGTAACGCTTTCCAAGAAGCCAAAAAGCAGAAGCAGCACATCGTATCAGCTCATATAAAAAACCAAACCGAGGCCTACCCATTTCCTGGAATTGTACAAGAAATAATGGGTCGGTTTTGTTTTATCAAAGTGCTTCTTGTTTCCGTGCTTCTGGTCCTCTCCTTCTCTCAAGGTAACTAACTGCTTTGCTTTAACCAGTCTCCTTTGTTTTCAGTATGTGTACTTTGTTCTCCCTATGTTCTGTGTCAATTTTCAGGATTCGGTAGGAAACTGATGGAGACTGGGGAGTTCCAAGTTTCCACAGTTCATTTCCAGGTTGGTTATTTTGTTTTTATCCTTTTTTTTTTCCTTAAATTTTTGTTCAGAAATTTTCAGTGCATAAAATTTATTATGTGTGTATTTTCAGGAAGCAGGAGCAGAACCAAGGGAGATGATAGGGCTGACGGATTATAAAGATCCTGGGCCAAACACCAACCCAAAAGCTGGGTTCTTATTTAGCCCTCCTCCACAAGCCTAATAAGAAGATTCATCTTGATTTACTGTTTTTCTTTTTTTTTTTTCTCTTTGATTTACTTTTTATGTTTTTGTGTAACATATAGTGGTTTCAGAAACCTAGCAATCTGTAATATGTTGGTTTTGTGTTCTTTTGCCTAACTTCAATCTGTGTAGAAGCATCAGATGAAATTGGATGATGTTGTCTTTCTTGTGTCTGTGGAAACTTCATTTGGTTTAGGTGGTACTAATTACTAAAAACTGTACCAATTTTCTTCATCAAAGATAAACCAAAGCAAATTTTAAGTTTGTTTCTTTTTCTTCAAGAGCATACCAATTGAATGAATTGAGCAAAAGAGATCATTTCATTAAGTTTTTACATATGCAGAATCTGGATCAAACTAAAGATTGCCAAAAAACTGCCACTGATTGATACTGATGTCTCAACTTCAATGTCATGGCTTTTACTTTCTTTGTAGTGGATGGATTCTGTGTAGGTGTCATTGATTAACCAAAGACAGAGGGATAGGAGAAGTAAGACTTCTGAGTAATCAAATTGGTGTCAAAATATATCCCAAAAGAAAAGAAAAAAATAAAAGGTGTCAAAGAATGTTCATGTGCTAATGAATTCAGTGGGCTGGTTTTGAACAAATTGGGCCATAAACCCAGTCAAGCTTCCATGGATAATGGATTGAAGCAAGCAAAATGGGCATGAGCTAGCTATATTCCAACTTTCCTCTCTTTCGAGTTTCAACCATAACAATCTTGTTAGTGGCCTAATGAGGCTGAACTTGCATTGTCAATTTTAGATCATTTTTTTTATAAAAAAATATATAGAGCTCTTAATATAAAATTAGAGTATCGAAATACTACATAAGAATAAAATAAATTTATTATAACTCACTTGAATTTACCGTATTCACATAAAAAGATACAAGCCCTATAATGATGAACTATTTCGATTAAAAATTACAACCCTATTAAGAATAGTGATAGATATAATTTACATTTGATACTTCTCATCATGTTTATACTATCAATTCACTTAATATAATTTGATTCCCACCTTGTAAATTAGATCCATTTGTTGAATTTGTCTAGATTAATGTAATAATATAATTTTAGATAAAAAATAAAAAAAAAGCAATGATTCATTGTCCTAACGTGACAAATTTAACCTCAACTAATATGATACTATTCAAATCAAGCTCCTAATTTGAACCAAATAAATCAAAATTTAGACAAATCTAGATGTAAGAGTTTTTTTTAATAAATTTTTTAGAATTTCTTGAAAGATTTTTGAAAGTATCTTTCTTTTTAATTTAGTAGTAAAATTCTATCTTCTTTAAATATGAAAATTCAAACTGTGTTATAAATATAAACATTTGAATTATATTATAATAAAATTTAATTTATGTTGAATTTTGACAGATCTTTTCATTACGAGTATTCAAAGGAAAAAAAGAAAAAGGGGACGAGATTACATTATAATATAACATATCTCTAACTTAAGTATCTTTCAAATCTATTTATGACACATAACTCAATTGTGTAAATAATATCAAGAGTATTTTAAAATATCATATCCCATGTAAAAAAAAAATTGTCATTTTATTGATTTATATATAATTTCTTTACTATAATGTAGTGACAAGGAAACCTCAAAAAAACCCCACGCGTATGAGAATATGCCAAGTGTGTGGGTTGGCACAAGAGTTGTTATTATAATAGATTCAGTCTTAGTGACCTCTTATTATCATTTGACAGTTCACCATATCATTAAATTGCTTCATTTTATTACTTTTGAAGGGTGATACTTTCCATAATTTGACTGTTATTTATCATTGTAATTTTTATTATTATTTGATTGTTCATTGTATTGTTTTTTAAGGACAATATTTAGCATACCTTAATTGTTGTTGGTCACTATTGTATTACTTCTAAAGGATAATACTTAGCTTACTTCGAATGTTGCAATTGTAACCTACAGTTGTTCACTATTATATTGTTCATTGTATTGTTTTAAAAAGACAATACTTAGTATATCTTGACTATTGTAATTGTGATTTACAACTCGTGTTATTTATTTTTGTATTACTTATGAAGGACAATACTTAGGATACCTTGATTGTTGTATTGCTTCTGAAGAACAATACTCAACATATGTTAATTGTTGTAATTGTGATCTATAGCTGTTCACCATTGTATTATTTATTATATTACTTTTAAAGGATAATATTTAACATACCTTGACTATTGCAATTGCGGTCTATAGCTATTTATTATTATATTTTTCATTATATTATTTTTGAAAGATAATACTTAGCATACCTTAACTGTTCAATTGTGATCTACAGTTGTTCATCATTGTATTGTTTATTATACTGCTTTTGAAGGAGAATACTTAACATACATTGATTATAGTAGTTGTGATATACAAATATTCACCATTGTATTGTTCATCATATTGCTTTTAAAAGACAATACTTAGCATACATTGATTGTTGCAATTGTGATTTACAATTGTATACTATTGTATTGTTCATTATATTACTTTTGAAGTATAATACTTAACATACCTTAACTGTTGCAATTGTGATCACAATCATTCACCATTGCACTGTTTTATTGTATTGCTTCTCAAGGACAATATGTAGCATACATCGATTGTTATAGTTGTGGTCTACAGTTGTTTACCATTGCATTGTCACTATATTGCTTCTAAAGGACAATACTTAACATACTTTGACTGTTGTAATTGTGATCTATAACTATTGTTGTTCATCATTGTATTGCTTCTAAAAGATAATACTTAACATACCTTAAATGATTATTATGCACAATTATATTTTCCATTGTATTTCTTATTATTATTTGACTATTCGTCATTGTATTGTTCATCGTATTGCTTTTGAAGGGCAATACTTAGTATACTTTGACTGTTATTCACTATAGTATTGTTCATTGTATTACTTTTAAAGGACAATACTTAACATACTTTAACTGTTATAATTGTGATCTACAACTATTGTTGTTTATCATTGAAGGACAATACTTAGCATTAGAGGTGGGTAAAATAGGATTAGGTTGGGTTTAGGATGAAGTTGACGGGTACCATGTCTCGATCGAGATAGAGAAATCTGTCTTGATTGGGACATATTGCTAGAAGAGGTGGATTAGGACACGGGACATTTTTATGAAATGGGCCATTTTTGGCCCATATTCCAAATTGGTCTAATTTTGTATTTTGACCCACAATTTTGAGCCCATTTATAGCCTATGTCCATAATTGCTCCAAATTTATATTTTTAGCTTAAAATTTTAATTTTAAAATTTTTAAAATTTTTAAGATTATTTAATAATTTTTATTATTTCATTATGAACAATTTTGTTGAACTTTGCATTTAGGAGTAATTATTTTAACTTATTTTATATTGATAAATGATATCATTCCAATTTTAATTTTAATTTCAGTTACGTTAAATGTTATAATTTAATTTCAATTACGTTAAATGTTATAATATGATTTCAATTTTAATTACAACTGTGTTAGGTATTATAATTTCGATTCCAATTTTAATTACCTTTAATATTATAATTTCGATTCCTATTTTAATTTCAATTACGTTAAATATTATAATGTAATTTTAATTTCAATTAGATTATAATTGAAATATTATAATTTTGATTTCAATTCTAATTTCAATTACGTTAAAAATTATAATTACGTTTCCAATTCTAATTTTAATTACGTTAAATGTTACAATTCGGTTTTAATTCTAATATATATTATATTAAATGTTATAATTCCAAATCAGTAAATCCAATTTTAATTTTAATTACGTTAAATATTATAATTTTAATAATTACGTTAAATGTCATGATTACGATTCTAATTTTAATTTCAATTCAGTTAAATATTATAATTTCATTCCAATTCAAATTTCAATTACATTAAATGTTATAATTTCAAATTTTAATTACTTATAATTTCAATTCTAATTTTAATTTTTAATTATGTTAAATGTTATAATTCAAATCTAATTCTAATTTTAATTACGTTCAATTTTATAATTCTAATTCTAATTTCAATTATATTAAATATTATAATTTTGATTTTAATTAGTTTCTATTGACCTAAAAAAATAGTTTCTCGAATTAACAAGTCTTTAATTTGTTGAGGGAGGATTGAATTTAAGCCTCGTCTGGACTGGATCAATAGGCACAGGCTTGAGTTTTCTGTTTTTTACGTGCTGTGGAGAAGAGTCTGCAATGAAACACGAACACAAGCTTAAAGATGGTTTTACCAGGATGGGTTCCAGCAAAGACGCTCTGATGCTTAAGTCAGATAAATGGAATTTTCTCTCCTAAAACATATGACAAAACATGAATAAAATATTATTCTCTTTGTGTTTTATGGAGTTTTTTTTATCATTCTCCGTCATGTCTCCCTTTTTCTTCTTTTATAGTGATGGCATTTCAGGGACTTTTTTGGGCTTTCCCCTGCAGTATTTCTGTTTTGCGCCGAATATTTTTTGTTGTACTTCTGACACATGCCAGACATCTTTATACTGCCTCCTGACATACACCGAATATCCTTCTACAGATTTTTTGACCCTGTTTTTACCCTACATTAGGTGTTACTTCTGATGTGTTAAACATATTCCTTGGGTTTGTCTCTGCTCGCATTTTTGGTTCAAGCGAGGCTTATTTTGGTCGGCTTGGGTTAGATTTAGAATGACTCTCCCTTATTGGTTTGATATTGACGCGACTCTTATAAAGAAGTTGCAGAATGTAGTCAGTACCTGCTCGACCATAGTCGCATTTAGGTCAGTAAATGCTGAATAGGTTTTATCATTTGTTGACCAGATTCTCCGAGTCCAAACCGGTTCTGTTGTTTTGTCGGGTTTAGGCCCATTGTTCATTACCCCTGGGCTTGCCTTGGTTGAATTTTGGGCCCTCGGGCCTGAGGGCAGAAGGAGGGGAATTTTCAGGGGGGGAACAGGAGGCCGCTAGTTTCAAGTTTTGATTTATCAGAATTGGAAACTTTTATTCTGGTTTGGTTGGCCTGTATTGCTCCCTGGGTCCCCCACTTCATCTCTTTTTATCGTCTTTTTCATCTGAGCTGATCCAATTTGTTCGCTCTGGGCAGCTTCATGATTAAGTTTGGATTTTGGGAAAGTTAAAGGGGGTGGGATTGTTGTGGCGACATCATGGTGACTTGAAAAGTCATTGCCACATTGTGGCCGTTTCTCCCAAGATTTTTAAATTTAATGGCAGGTCTCTTCAAACGTCGTCCTTGATTCTTGAATTAATCTCTTCATTGTCAGTCGTTGATCTTCTTTCAATCGTGTGGTTGACAGTAGTTGTGACCCAAAATGTCGTGTCCTTCTATTTTCCCAAGTGATGTTATCTGACTAGAGTCCCTCGGACTGTCCGATCTGTTTGAATCCAACAGATTGGGTTGCAACCATCTAAAGAAACGTGCCTTTATTGTACTTAGGGACCTGAGGCGTTGTGTCTCTGGCACCAAGCGCCTTTTTGCCTTTTTCGCTAATCTCGTCCGTTCGTTTTCTTTTATTTTGAACTGCTTAGATCACTTCACTACTACTTATAAATAGTCACATTCTTCTCCGTTTTGTACCTTTTATCACACATTTTTGATTTCTTGCTATCTTTTTGTTGTGCTACCGTTGCTTGCTTGTCGAGGGTGGGTTCTTAATCCAGTGATTTCATTCTCCATCGTTCTTTATTTTGGCTTTTCTGAATTCTTCTGGTATGTCATTATATTCTTTTTTTGGCTTCTTTTCTTATGTTTTATTTTTTTCGGGGACTCGTTTCAGGCTTTACTTCTGACCTTTTTGTTTGTATTTTCCCCATTTTGGTTTTTTCTTTTCTTGCATTTTCTGGTTTTGACGGTTGTCGCATATTTTAGCATTTCTGGGTGTAGTTGGCTTATTGCTGTCCTTACCCAGTAATTTGTAGTCTCATTTAGGAAGTGTATTCTATTAGTTGATGGTCTCCACAATCAATCTAGACCTCCCAGTTGTGGACATGGCAGTTGAGGAGGAGGAACAGTCCCCAGAACTACCCTTAGTTAGAAGGAACATGGGGTTAGAGCCAGTGAGGGAGCATCCACTTTTGTGGGTGGAGTTCCCTTGTCTGAGGTAGCTTTAAATGAGGCCAAACTGGTCCTGAACTCCAAAGAGGACGAAGGCAACGATCCCAAAGACACAGTGGTGGGAGAAGGCGTGGAGGTAGTGGAATAAGAAATGAATACCCAATATCGCGCTTCTTGCCTTAGTGAGGACGACCTAAACTTTATAAGGCACTCCTATGACATCTTTGAGATGGTCACCCTCAAGTTGCCCTTCGAGGAGGATTATCCGAACAGCCCTACCAATGGTGAGGTGGCCATTCATGTTGAGTTCCTGTGGCTGGGACTCAGGTTTCCCATGCAGCGATATTTCGCTAAGATGTTGGCCTGCCTCGGGATAACCCATTTACAACTAGGTTCGAACTCATGGAGAGTGCTTGCGGGCCTGTTCGTCTTGTGGTCAAAGACAGGGCAAACCCCTCCCTATTTCCAAGAGTTGTACTACCTGTACCATTTCAGGAGCAATGCCAGAAGCCAGATGAGTTTCTATTACCTCTTATTTCATGGTCTACAGAACCCTGTCCCAGGTTGACTAACCTTCGTAAAGGACTGAAACGGGAGAATGGTTTTTTGTCTGGGGAGAGTAGGGTCAGAGAGTCCCTAAGAGAGGTGAGGGAGAGTGGGTCATCCCTGCTATCTTTTCTGCGGATACAAGTCATAATTCTCGTGTAATGTGTTAGGCTTAAGTGATTAGCTCGGCTCAGCTGACTTTTCATTGTTTGCCATTTCTTTGCAGTTTTATGGGCGATTGACGTGAAAGTTTCTGAGCAGACCCTTACTCGGATTGACGCTGCACTTCAACATATCTGCCCAGTTTAGAAGCTGCTATCCTCGTCCAACCTTGTTGAATCGAGACTAGTTCCTTCCGTTCCGTCCCTGCCTCAAACCTGAAGTACGTTTCCATCTTTTGCTCCAAACTTTCATTTTTTGTTCCTTCTTTTTTGGTTCTCACATTTGTATAAAATGCAGGAATGTCTAAGTAAGGAGGTGGCAAAAGGAGGAATAGGAGCCGAATTGAAGGTTCTTCCTCTGGTGGTTGAAGGCCTTTAAACTCCGATAATTTCATGGGGATGTTGTTCGATTCCTAAAGGAGTTGGGTGAGGGGGCCCTCTCAGAAGAAGGGCTCGTCTTTGCCATCTGCTGGTGATCGGGCTCGGAAGGATAGGGTTTTTTAGGATCTAACTGTCTGAGAAAGCAGTTCAGACTAGAGGGGGTTCATCTAGGGAACGGTCTCCCGCTGAAACTTGACCATAGGACTTTCATTTTATCCAAACGCTGAGCAGGGGGTAGGGCTCTCTGGCTCGTCCCTCAGCCCAAGTTGCACAAGCCGGGCGGGCCTTATCTTCATCGATCTCCTTGAGGCGAGATGGGTAGTCTTCCTGCAAGGGGTCCTCTCGAGTGTCCTCCTCCGTGTTATTCCCAGAGGCCAGGGAAAACTTAGGCTTCTTGCTCTTGGTGATAAGAGAGATAGAGAGGTATATGACCCCCCACCTAAGCAGGTTAAACGTCTTTTCTGAACCCTACCACGGGCTTCAATGTCGCGCTGGGATTTGCCCTCGACGTAAGTTACTTGACATTTGGATTGTTTCTCCTTTGTGCATTTGCTTGCTCTGACCTTAGGTTTTTTTGCAATCCGTTTTCCTCTTTTCTTGGTTTTGAGGCTGAGATCCTAGGTTTCGTGGCCCGTGCTCAGAAAGTAAAGGATGACCTTACTCGGTCCCGGACTGAGACTCAGCGAGCGAAGAGGATCGTCGAGTAAGAGAGGAAGATAGCCGATGAGGCGAGGGTAAAACTTGAGGAAATGATGATCGCCAGGGCCGAGGCAGAGAGCAGGTTGTCTGTGCTTGAGCATTAGAAATGGTGGTCGAGCAGATGATGACAAACAACTTGGCAGTGGCGGAGGTTCAAATTGATGAGCTGACACGCCAAAATGAAGAACTTGAAGCGCATCTCAGTATCGCTCAAAGGGAGATGGAGCTGGTTGAGTAGAGTCGTATCTCTCTGGTGGCCTAGCTTGAGCAGCAGCATAACCAGTGGTCGGCTGGTCTTGAGGAGGACTATCGTTAAGGCTCGATGAAAGGATTTTAGGGGTTTATCACCCTTTTTAAGGAGCATTACCCAGAGATTGACCTCCAATGGCTGTGGTCCTTAGCCACTGACGACTCTTTCCATGAAGGGAGAACTTTTTAGGCCCATGATGACTACGCGCCGGTGCCTGCTGATGCTGGTGGTGACGAGCCTCATTCGGCCAATGTGCCTACCCTTTTTAGGAGTGCTGCTATTGCAAGTGGTGAGGTTATCCCTCCTGCCAACCAGGGGCAAACTAGCAGCACTACCCCTGTTGAGCCACAAAGAACTATAGATGTTCTGGCCAACCTGCCCTTTATCGTAGCTCTTTCGATCGGCAACGTTCCTGAAGTGGTTCCCGTTGTGGACTTTGATATGCATGATTCCACTTCTGCTGCCTGAGTGAATTCGTTTCTCCACAACCGTTTCTCTATAGCGCAAATTTTGTTTTGCCTTGTAATTGACCGATGTAATCATCTTCAATAAATGAACTATTTGCTATTTTTTCAATGTGTACTCATTCTCTTTTACTTGCTTAGAGTAAATTCTTTTCTCCACAGTGCAATTCATTGAGATAGCCGAACCGCTTATAAAATATTAATTTTTAAAACCACATCATTAGTGATAATTATCGTTCTAATTGACATTTCATGAATGATAACAGATTTGTAATAAAATAGGCTAACTATTTTTCAGAGCAGCTTTAGTTAGGACCGGATAGCAGTCAATCATTTTCAACTCACGGGCTGAACAACATTTCGTAATCAGCACGGTTGGGTAGATGCTTTCACTTGAACTGCAATTAGGAGTAATTTGAAACAAAACATACTTGGGGCGCCTTGTAGTGGTGCCCTATCCAATTGAGTAGTTGAGTCACCCCTGATGATACTCTCGAGGGATCGGCTCGGTGTAATAATGCTGAACAGCGTGTCAAAGGTGCTGTGGAAAGGCCACAGTGATACCGTGAAAAAGCCACAGTCAAACCCTCTTCAATGGACACCACAGTGTAACCCGTGGCAATGCTGTAGAAGTGCCATAGCCCTCGCCCCATCGAGCCATAAAGGTGCAACGCTGTAGGATAAGCATAGAACCGGTCACACCGAGGTGCTCTGCAAATGTCGAGCCGACGACGGTAAAAATAGAATAGAAGTTGAACCGGTCACGGTGAAATGCTCCTCAAGCGTCGAGCTAGTGACGGAGAAAATAGAACGAAAGTCAAACCGATCACGGTGAAATACTCTTCAAGCATCAAGCCGGTGGCGGTGAAAATAGAATGAAAGTCAAACCGGTCACGAAAAAATACACTATGAGACAAGGCATAGATAAGGCGCGGTATGCTATTTCAGGCGGTTCGATGCAAGCCCTCTTGTCAAATAATCCGAGGGCACCTGCATTGGAGGCTCATTTCGTGTTTCGGTCAATTTGCTCCTCGCGAATGTACATGCAAAAAGAGAAAAAGAAACGAGAGTTTTTATTTAAATACGTCGTTCATACAGTGAAGGGTTATAAACAAAAGCTTAGAGATAGTATTGTTTTAGCAGCTCGGTGTTCCATGATTTCCTGACGGCTCGCTCGTTTATTCCTTCAAGTTCGTACGCCCCTTCTACGTGCCTGAGGATCTTGTATGGCCCTTCCCAGGTAAGACTTAGGATTCCGTTTGCTGTGTTCTTCGTGTTGAGCACCACCCTTTGTAGCACTAGGTCTCCCTCTTCGAAACTTTAGGCCTCGACCTTCCTGTTGTAGTGTTTGGTCACCTTTTACTAGTAGGCTGCTGCTCGAATCTAGGCCCAGTCTTGAAGCTATTTGATCGAGTCCGGCCCTCCTTTCACCAGGTCGTTGTTGACGGTTTCGAAAAAGTTTTTCTTCCTCTGGTGGTTGAGGTTCCAATTTCCGCGGGGATCACTGCTTTATTTTTGAAGGCTAATGAGAACGGCGTTTTGCTGATGGTTGTCTTACTAGTTATTTGGAGTGCCAATAGTACTTCTAGTAGCTCTTCTACCCATACTCCATTTCTTTCTTCTAAGAGGCTCTCTAACTTTTCTTCCAAACTACAGACCTTGCTCTCAAGGCCTAGTTCACCTTATTGGCGTAGTCGCAGCTCTATCGATGGCTCTCTTTCCACTGATGGCCCCGACCCTCCGGGCTCTGTCTCTCTCTTTTTGGGGGTCATCTAGCTTGGTTTATTTGTCCCAGTCAAATTGTATGGAGTTTTCAATTCTTTCCTTTGCTCCGCCTGTTTTCGAATCTCCCCCTGAGATTCCCTTCCACGATTTCTTACTTTTAGTTGTTTGTCCCTAATCAACTCAGTCATGAGCTACAATAGTTCCTCATTTTCCTCTCTTAGGGTTCTCAATTATGCATTTATTTCAGGGTGCAGAGAGATTTCTGTTCGTGAGAGAGGTCGGGTTAGTTTGGGTTTGGCTCTTTGACAATGTGATTCCTATTGGCGGATGATCGTTTAGCCATTCTGGAATGCTGCTTTTTTCGACAAAGCTTTTTACTCGATTCCCACAAACGGTGCCAAAAACTGTTAACTTGAAAAAATAGTTTCTAGGATTAACAAGTCTTTAATTTGTTGAGAGGGGATCGAATTTGGGCTTTGTTTGGAGTAGATTGATAGGCACGGGCTTGGATTTTCTATTTTTCGCGTACTGTGGAGAGGGGGTTACAATGAAAATATAAACACAAGCTCAAAAGTGGTCTTGCCGGGGTGGGTTCGGGCAAAGATGCTTCAATGCTTAAGTCAGATGAAGGGGGTTTTCTCTTCTAAAAAATATTACAAAACATGAATAAAATGTTATTCTCTTTGCGTTTTATGGAGTTTTTTCATTATCCTCTGCCATATCTCTCTCTTTCTGCTTTTATAGTGATGGCTTTTCAGGGACTTTTTGGGCTTTCCTCTGTAGTATTTCTGTCTTGTGCCAAATATTTCCTACTGTACTTCTGGCACACGCTAAGCATCTTCATATTGTCCCTCTGACATACACCGAATATCTATCTATAGATTTTTTAACCCTGTTCTTACCCCACGTCAAGTGTCACTTTTGATGTGTTAAGCATATTTCTCCGATTTGTCTCCGTAGACATTTTGGGTTCAAGCGAGGCTTATTTTGATCAGTTCGAGTCAGATTTCGAACGGCTCTCCCTTATTGGTTTGATATTGACGCGGGATGACACGTCTAGAATATAGAAATTTATTCCCAAGTGCAGGATTATCGAAGTAATAAATAACTCAGTGAGAATGGGGTCGATCCACAGGGAAATAGAATTAAAATTACAAATTATAAATACTTTAAAGATAATTAATGCAATATAAGATGTTTGCAAATATTAATTCAATTAACCAATTCAAATAAAAACTAATGATAGGGGGATTCACTATTGGCATAAGAAGTAAGAATATATTTAACTCTTTTTATAACTTAATTGGAATCCTCACATAAATGGGGTTTCAACCGAAAAATATAACAATTAAAGTTTATCATTATTTATATATTGATTAGTATTTATTTCTTTAATTTATTATACACAAAATCTTATAAATGAGTTCAAGTATTTATTATGCTAATTTTTATATTTGTCTATAATAAATCAAAACTCTCACTTTATAAGAAATGGTATATACACTAAATCTTATAAATGGTTTCAAGAATTTATTGTGTCAAGTATAAAGTTTGTCAATAATAAATCAAGATGCACCACTTAGAAAAAAGAGTATTATTATTACAAATAAAATAAATACATTATATATAAATTTGCGTAACTTAAGAATAAAACATTAAATTTATAAATAAGAGTTAAGTATTACCTTGCCAAGAGTTTCACCCTTTCATCTTAGCATAAAGAAAATTATTTGGACATAATAAAACTAAAGAAAAAGAAAAGAAAAAGAAGAAGAAATAACACGACTTAACAGTAAACAAGAGAAATAATATTACAAAGAGATAATACAAAAGACAAGTGTTTTGAACTAAATTCTAACTCTCTAATTACACACTTTGGGCATAAACAAGCCACATATTTATAGAAAAATATAAATAAATCGAGACAAATTTGGAGGAAATCACTTGGATGATGGAAGTCAAGAATGGTGGCATATAATTTGCATTGATTATTATTAATGTACCCACTTGATTATCTAATTCGAAATTAATGTGGTCCAAATTAGCTGTCCTCCAAAACATCAAAGTTGTAGATAAGTCTCTTATATTTTTAAATTGAGTTTTCTCATACGTATTAGATATATATTTCAATAGTTATGGGCCCAATACTGATGACTGTTTGGATTGGGCCTGTACTGCAAATCAGTTCTGTTTTAGGTTATTTTCACCATCTAAATGCTCGAATTTTAAATATTTTGTGAAATATAATATGTTAGTCCATTGAGTTAGATCTTCACAGGATCAAAAATCACCCCAATTGGATCTTTAGGTAGAAACTTATGCCTATTTTATCGAACCTATCACAAAACAGTTAAAAGATAATTAGGTATAATATTGTAAACATACTTAAGTTAAGAAAATTAAATACACTACTAATACAAATAATGATTTAAAACTCTTATTAAATGTGTAATTTCAAGTGTTCATCATACCCTCCAACTAGCTTATTGCTAGTCCCTAGTAATTCGAGTATAAATAAAATTTGAACACTACCTAAGTATTTCAAACAAAACGTCAATTCAAGATCACAATTGCTATAAAGGTTATTTCAATCATAACTTCTAAAATTTTGTGTGTTTGTGAATTAAGCCAAAGCCTTCTTGCCACAAACCAAAATATATATAGCCTTGAAAATTTTTTCCAAGTAAAAGCCTCAACTCCATATTCTCACAGGTGAATAACTTGTTTAATGACTTAGAATTTCACTCATGGAGTTGAAAAACAGATAATCGCTCAAGAAAAAGTTACATTTAGGGACAGACAGACAAACTAACATTGGTCCAAAGATAGAAAAATTAATTATTTAGAGTCAAACCATTATTGCCACATGCTAGCTTCAAGATTTTAATTATTTTATGCTAATTTTACGAATAAAGAGTCTGGTGATAAGATTGCTTCCTAATGACTTTAGTCTTCTAAAATTGAATGAAGATTTTATTGAACTGAATTTACTTCTTTTTTTTTTACTTTTTTTTTTTTTGAAAGACATAAGGAATCATTACAAAATAAGAGCAATTTATCACCATAATACTTTTTCAAATTTTTTTTTCATCCTTTAGCTAAGCAACCAAATCATTCATCATCCCAAATAATATCATTCTAAATAAAAATTAACTATTTCAAAAGATCAATGAAAGTTTATAAGCTGTTATCTCAAATCTCTCCATTCACTCACAAAATATATGTGAGTTTAGAAAAGAATATGTATACTTAAACATGAAAATTCTCTTGGCTATATATATTGAATCATCCATCTTATCACAAAGCTTAGTATTGTTCTTAAGAAATAATTTCAGAAGTTATTCTTTAGTAACCTAGATCGAAAAAGTGATTTAAACTAAATAATTTTGAAATCATACATCGATAGCAAAGCAAATTTATTTATGCAAGAGTTACTAAAAATTTAAACAATAAACATAAAATACATTAAAAACAGACCAATTAGAATGTGTTTCAAAAGTTTAGTAATGTACTATTTACTCTACTATTTTAGAACTAAAATGCGTCTCAAGAATGCATAAATAAACCTTTTACTAACACCATTCATGATGAATTTTTTTTCAAAGAACATAGTGATAATAGAAAAAAAAATAACACTAACATTATATATCAACTATTTTACCCCCAACTAGATTGAGACATTGTCCTTAATGTCAAAATATAGAAAGAGTAAAGTATAGAAGATATCACCTGAAATATCTTTTATTGGAAATTAAACCTACAACAAAATAAAACAAGCCACACAAAATGCTTAAAAATACATAGAAGTAGATAGGCTACAGATGAAGCGTTAAATCTATCTTACGTTTTTTTCCACTGTCATCAGTATACCAATCTATCTGACTCATTGTTGGATCAGATAGGGGTGTAAAAGTTTGTAGTTTATCGAGTAATTGATCAACAGTTGAAGTAAAAATGAGGATCTGTCGTGCTACAAATAAGACGAGTTATTTTCCACCGTATAGTCAAGAAAAGATAACAACCCATTATAAAAGTCATCAACGTTTAACAAACTAATGAGTTTTTTTAAAAATAAATTTACAATTGTGCCCATGAGACAATTTGAAAAATTTCCTCCAATGTTCCGAAACCTCTAGGTAGAGCTATGAAGGCATCAGCATTACAAAGCATAAAAGACATTCGTTCATGCATTGATGATACCTGTAACTCATCCCCAATTATTTTTCCTACAATGTCTCCAACAGTTAGAGCTTTTAGTAGATACCCAAAAATCGACTGCCTTTATTATGTGTAGCGGTTGCCACACGTTCCATTAATCTAAGACTACCTCTCCCATATACTAAATAAATATTTCACTCAGCTAATACCTTACCTAGGGTTTCTACTGCTTCTACAAACTCTCTAGTTTTTCCATGGTTGGATCCACAAAAGATACAAATTTTTGTGAATTTATGAGTTGATGTTCCTTCCATTATTACACTCACCCTCTCTCTTAAATAATTTTGAGTTTGTATAAAGATGCAAAAATAATGCAATGTATTTATAGAGCCAAAAGGTGTTGCAAAATTAAGTCACATGGGTTGTTGGCTTAAAATACAAAATTTTCAACACCTTTTTATCAATTTTCAAATTGTTAGCTGAAAAAGTCATATGGGTGGTTGGTTGTTAGAAAAGACGTTTGAGTTTGAAATGAAACATTTAAAAAACAATAACTACAATAAATATGTACAAGTATTTGTGATTATGGCTCATATTTTTCTCTGATTTTACGTCCATTAACGGCTTATACGCCCTCTATGGGTCGAGAATAGGCTTCACATCCAATTTTCTTATAAATTGGCAAACAAGGTCTTTTAAAGTCAGATTCCTGAGACTGTACTGTTCATGTTCTTTTAGGAATATGTCCCATAATTCACAAATTATAATATGCACATATCTACTAGGATGCGTCTTAAGAGTCGATAAGATATCATCTAAAGAATCCTTACTCAAGCGATCCTTAATGAACCTAATTTTATCTTCGCGATTTATAGACACCATTCCTAAAGTGCGGCAATGTGTGTTGTAAGTTATGCGTTCACACTTGTAACAAACGCTTAATCGTTTTGCTTTTCATTTTTTTGCGAAAGAGCTTTTACCTAAGCAAGGCATGTAGGAAATTAATGAATCTGAAAATTCACCTGTTAATTGAACTTTGGCTTCAATTAATCAACGCAAATCAACATGTATATTTATAATAATTAATAACCTTAATCTTTCACATTTTGCTTGGTAAATTTTCTTTAAGAAATTTTGAGGCAATAAGGAAAAACGCTTTTTCAAATTCTTATGAATATCATTTATTCTTTTTTTAGAAAGGGAGAAGAAGAGAAGGTATCAGTAATTATGAAAAACTGACAAAACTGACTTGAAATATCACGGAGTACCGTTATCCGCCCTTTAACCGAGGTGCAAAACAAAAATTTAACAAAAATATTAAATTAACCTGCAAGTAAAAAAAAAATATAAAGTTAGAAGAAGAATAAATATATATAAATATGTAAAACAAAGATTAATTGGTATCGTAATAAGGGTCCGACAGGGATGTAAATTCTTTATGAAAAGCTTGGTTTTCTAGAAACGGTTTGAGTTTTTGTCCATTTACCTTAAATACATTCCCATTTTTAGGATTTTTAATGTCAATTTTTTCATAAGGGTACACATGTTTCACAATAAAATGACCACTCCATCTTGATCTTAATTTTTCAGAGAATATGTGAAGTCAAGAATTATAAAGCAAAACCTTATAACCAGTGTCAAATATTTTTCTCTGAATTTTTTTTATCATGAAAAGCTTTGATTTTAGCTTTATGAATTTTTGAATTCTCATATTCATCATTTTTCAATTCTTTACGTTTATTTATTTGTAATTTACGTATGTGTTCAGCAGAATCAAGATTCGCATTGAAAGTTTTAATGGCTCAGTAGGCTTTATGCTCAAGTTCTACAGGTAAATGACAAGATTTTTCATAAATTATCCTATAAGGAGATGTTTACGCTCAAAATATAACGCGGCTATCGCAGTATAGATTGAGGTGTCGATCCCACGAGGAAGCTCTTGGAAAAATAGGTTGATAAAATAAAATATTAAAGCAGTAGCAAAGGATAAAATTAATTGATTTAAGTGGATGAGATAGGATTGTCTATGATTTGAAGGAAATATCTTATGATAATTCAAACAAGGCTTCGAGAATCACAATTATGCTTTATAAATCTACTCTACACTTTGATTCAATGCTTATAACTCAATTGAAAATTTCATATCCCAAACAATCAATCGGAAGATAGAAAAATATAGCACATTTGATAACACATGTATTTGACGTAATTAAACTCTTTGCAAGCATTAACATACATCATGTTCATTTATACAAGTTATCTAAGATCAACAATATATCACTTTGACAATATTGCAGTAAAAGATCAACTTGAATATTAAACATTTATTGCCCTTATATGTTATCCAAGATCGACAATATATCAATTTGACAATACTGCAGTAAAAGATTAACATATAAAACAATGTCACCAGTAACAATTATAGTTCACCAAGAATCATATAAGAAAAGCATGACTGGACTTATATGAGACATAAGAATTATAATCTCTGGATTATAGAAAATAGAATAGATAAGAGTTTAATCAAAGCCAAACTTACAACATTTGTAGCTCTTGACACCTAATCAAAGCATGGAAGTAGATTTATTACACATAAAAGTTCATCTCTTAGCCTTGTCAAGAATTCTAGCCTAAATTATAATACATGTTAATGAGAAGAAAATAAGAGAGAATTATCTATTTTTAAAAACGTCTTAAGTGTCTCCTTATATAGGCAATGAATGGACATATGTCATGGATGACATCAATCTTCAATAATTTTAAGCCAATAACTCGTTTATCCAATTGCAGCACATTTTTGATAATGTAAATGACCGATTTAGCTTCTACAACCGACATAAAAGTTGTATAATTTTGACTTTTCTTTCCATAGGCACAAATTTCATACAAATTGGATGAGTATCCAATGAGATATGAGGAAAATTCCAAAGATACATCAGAATTCGGCCAACAACCATTTTACCCACTTGCAATGCGATTTGGTCCATGATAACGGCTGATTTGGACTTTACCATCAACATACGAGTTGTTTATAGTTAAGTCAGTAATTTACGACTTCAAGAATTATACCAATTGAGTACGTATTTTGTGAGATACGGTCTAAATACGTGAGTTGGGTCAAGTTGGGCAGGAGTTGTGGTTCGATTCTGTTGTATCTCAATTTTTGGCCCATAACATGTTGGATTTGGCTTTTCCACTATTCTTAAAATTTGTGTAAGATTGAGTCATGTTGCACCAGGTTCAAGAATTTCTTCATTTCGATTTCTACATTGAGAGTTATGTCCATTTTACCTAAACCTATCCAAATAACATTCATTAATCACAATTTAAGGAGAACACTTTATTTCAAGCTAAAAATACAGAAAATACTAAAATTAGTGACATTAAATGGTGATTGAATCTCTTAACAACATGTATTTTCATGTGTTCATCAGGAGACATACCCAATGAAGTTTTAAAAGCAGTTCTATAAGCCCACAGTGCATTATTAAGTCTTAAAAACTAATCTTTGTGATTTGGGTTTACAGTTTTTTCTAAAATTTGTTTTATCTCCCTATTTGCTAATTCAATTTGTCCACTTGTCTGAGGATGATAAGGGGTGGCAACTTTATGAGTAATACTATATTTTTTTTATTAATGTTTCAAATGACCTATTACAAAAGTGTTTACCGTCATCACTTATAATGGCTCGAAAGATTCCAAATCGACTTAAGATATTTTCTTTCAAAAATTTCATGACTATTTTATGGTCATTATTTCGACATGGAATATCCACAATCCATTTTGAGACATAATCTACTGCGACTAAGATATACGTAAATTCATATGATAGCAGAAATGGTTCCATGAAATCTATCCCCCAACAATCAAAGATTTCAATAACAAGAATGGGGTTCAAAGGCATTATGTTTCGTTTTGAAATTGATCCCAACTTTTAACAATTTTCACACGTTATATAAAATGCATATGTATCTTTAAATAAAATGGGTCAATAAAATTCACAATGCAAGATTTTTGCAGCTGTTTTCTTTGATGAGAAATGTCCCCTACATGTTTCACAATGACAAATTTAATAACTTACCTCATTGTCGGGTATGCATCTTCAAAATATTTGGTCACGACAATATTTGAAGAGATAAGAATCATCCCAATAAAACTTTCTTACATCAGTTAAAAATTTCTTTTTGTCTTGAGCGGTCCATTGAGGTGGCATTTCTCCTGTTACGAGAAAATTAACAATATTAGCATACCAAGGCATTGTAACATTAGAAAATAAAAATTTATCGGGAAAGGAATCATTAATAGGTGTTATTTCTGTTGATGAATCTGGTGCAAGTCTTGATAAGTGATCTACAATAACATTTTCAACTCCCTTCTTATCCTTGATAGTGATAATAAATTCTTGAAGCAATAGAATCCATCGAATCAGTTTTGGTTTTACATCCTGTTTTGACATTAAGTACCTTACAGCAGTATGGTCAGTAAATACAACAGTTGAAGAACTAATTAAGTAAGAACGAAATTTGTCTAATGTAAATATTACAAGTAGTTATTTTTCAGTTGTTGTGTAATTCATTTGTGCACTGTTTAAAGTTCTACTTGCGCAATAAATTACATAGAATTTACCTTTATTTCTTTGTCCCAATACAACATCAACAGTGTAGTCACTAGCATCACACATGAGCTCAAAAGGTAAAGACTAGTCAGGAGATTGTATGATAGGAGCAGATGTTAAGAGGTCAATTAATTTTTCAAACGAATTTTGACACTCTTGAGTCCACTCAAAGGATACATCTTTTGGTAAGAGGTTACAAAGAGGCTTAGATATATCACTGAATTTTTTATGAATCTCTTATAGAATTCAGTATGTCCTAAAAAGGATCAGACTTCTCTGACTGTTTTTTGTGGAGGCAAATGTGTAATAAGTTCCACTTTTGCCTTATTCACTTCAATTCCTTTAAAAGACACTACATGTCCCAAAATAATTCCAAAAGTAACCATGTAATGATATTTTTTTCAATTCAATATAAGACTCTTTTCTTCACATCTTTTTAAGATATTTTCTACGTTTTCAAGACAATTATCAAAAGAATTTCCAAATACAGTTAAATCATCCATGAAAACTTCTAAATAATGCTCAATCATATCACTAAAAATGCTTAACATACATCTCTAAAATGTTGTTGGGGCATTACAAAGTCTAAAAGACATTCTTTTAAAAGTATAGGTCCTAAAAGGGCATGTGAATGTAATCTTTTCTTGATCCTCTAGTGCTATGGGAATTTGATAATAGCTAGAATAACCATCTAGAAAGAAAGAGTAGGGATGTCCTGCTACTCTGTCTATAATTTGATCAATGAATGGTAAAGAAAAATGGTCTTTTCTAATGGCTGAGTTCAACTTTCTATAATCTATGCACATCCTCTAACTAGATGAGACTCGAGTTGGTATTAACTCACATTTTCATTTTCAATGATTGTGATTCCAAATTTTTTTGGTACTACCTGAGTAGGACTTACCCACTTATTATCTGAGATAGGATAGATGATTCCTACTTCAAGTAATTTGAGAACTTTAGCTCTCACTACCACTTTCATATGTGGATTTAATCTCCTTTGAGGATGTTGAGAAGTTTTGGCATTATCCTCTAAGTGTATTCTATGCGTACAAATCAAAAGATTAATACCATTAATGTCTTTTAAAGTCCACCCAATTACATTTTTATGCATTTTCAATAATTCAATCAACTTACCTTCTTATTCTCTTGTGAGTGTAGAAGAGATTACCATTGGGTAAGTTTGTTTCTCTCTAAGAAATGCGTATTTCAGTCCTTCAGGCAGAAGTTTTAACTCTAACTTTAAAATTTCGTTCTGTTTATCCTCATTTTCTCCAAATTCTTCTAACTTTAGTTTCCATCATTTATTTTCAATCACCTGTGCACAGTCAAGTAAAGAACATATATCAGAGATTTCAAGATCTAATTGTATATTTGACTCAAATAAATTTATTAAACACATTTCTAAGGGATCAGTGGAACTCCCTTTTTGAATATTATCCTCCACAATTGTTTCAATTATGTTACCTTCTTCACTTTTATCCTCCCCTTCATATGGTTGCTTACACATATTGAAAACATTGAGTTTAAATGTCATGTTTTCAAATGAAAGCTTCATTACTCCATTCCTGCAATTAATCAAAGTGTTAGAAGTTGCTAAAAATGGACGACCCAAAATAACAAGTATTAGATTACATCATTTAACAGGTTATGTATCCAAGACAATAAAATTCACAGGATATATGAATTTATCAACTTGTACTAAAACATCTTCCACTGTCCCTCTTGGTACTTTTATTGATCTATCGACAAGTAAAAGGATTACAAAAGTTGATTTTAACTCATCGAGATTGAGCTGCTAATAAATTGAATACGGCAGTAACTTCACACTAGCACTAAGATCAAGTAAGGCTTGCTCAATTTTATGACTTCCAATAATACATGAAACTGTAGGACAACTAGGGTCTTTATATTTCAAAGCATTATTGTTCTGAAGAATGGTACTTACGTGTTCAGTTAAAAATGCTTTATTTTTCACATTTAGTTTTCTTTTTACTGTGCATAAATCCTTCAAAAATTTTACATAAGAGGGAACTTATTCAATAGCATCTAGTAAAGGAATATTAACTTTTATATGTTTGAAGATTTTAAAATTTTCAAGATTGTGATTCATCTTCTTAGTATTACGTAATGCATGAGAAAATGGGGGTAGAGGTGAGGGTTTGATGTTTTCTTCATTAGGTGCAGGTTTAACACTTTCCTTACCATTAGAGATTGATTCATCACTCTTATGAGATTTAGGAATGTCTTTTTCAATACTTTTACCACTTCAAAGAGTAATAACTACTTTAACTTGATCCATGTGTTGGCTTCCTGAACTACATGCATTTGAGTTATGTTGTCATTTAGGATTTTCCTGTGGTTAAGAAGAAAATTTTCTTTTCTCATGAATGTTCAGTGCAGATGCAAATTTAGCTATGGTATATTTCAAATCAGCAAATGTTTGAGCATTTTGAGAATTAATAGACTCTTACTTTTTAATTAATGCATGCAAAGTGTCTTCAAGATTTTTCTTATGAGGTGGGACATATGGTGCATAACCTTGATGATTTTAAAAATTTTGGTGTGGTTGGAAAGGTGGTTGTGAAGCCTGTGCTTGAGTGTCATTTCTCTAACTGAAATTCGGGTGATTTCGCCATCCAGGATTATAATTTTATGAATATGGGTTATTGTTTGATCGCTTGAACGTGTTTAGAATATTGGATTGTTCATGGAGACATTCCCTAAATGCAGGCAAAGTTGGGCAATTATTGGTAGAATGATCATGAGTTTTACAAATGTGACACACAATTTCTTGAATAGATTTTATTTGACCACTCTTTTTCATTTTTAAGGTTTTGACTTTTCTAGAAGGGATGCTAATTTGGCTTGAAGGTCATGGTCTTCCCTAAGATGATAAATACCCCCACTAGATGTAGTGGTTTGATTTTTGCTAGGTACCTTACAGGTACCAGCAGTGTCCCAATTTTGAGCATTTTCTGTGAGTAAGTCAAGATAGTTCATTGCCTCTTCTGGGTCTTTATCCTCAAATGTTTCATTATACATCATTTCTACCATTTTCCTAACTTAAGGTGTTAAGCCCTCATAGAAATTTAAGACTAGTCTCCATGTTTCAAAGCTATGATGGAGACAGGTATTAAGTAATTGTTTATACCTTTCCCAACATTGGTAAAAGGTCTCTCCTAGTTTTTGGGCAAAAGTGATGAATTGTCTTTTGAAAGAATTTGTTCTATGGGAAAGAAAAAACTTTTCAGGAATTTTTGTTGCATCTCATCTCATAAAGAAATGGATCCTGGCCTAAGGTTTTGTAGCCATGTTTTAGCTTTATCTTTTAAAGAAAAAGGGAAAAGCTTAAGTCGAATTGTGTTCATGCTACAGTTTTGGTCATTATACATGTTACACACTTCTTTAAATTCTTTTAGATGTAGATAAGGGTTCTCTGCATCTAAGTCATGAAAAGTGGGTAAAATTTGGATAATGTCTGGTTTAAAATTAAAATGCGTTGCATCCGTAGAAAAAATTAAGCAAGATGGTGCACCGGTTCGTATAGGGTTCATATAGTCTTTAAGTGTCTTAGGTCGGTTATGGTCATTATGTTGGGATTGATTGTCCCCTGGGTCTATGAGTCCCTCAATTTGATTTTCGGTCATGGTGTTAATTGGTGAAGAATGAGATGATGAAGGAGAATCTAACAAATTATCAAAGGAAGTTCCGAAATTACCTTTCACCAAACGATAAGAATTTGGATCTCAAAACCAATCGCTCATAAAAAGAAATAAAACAAAATACAATAACAATAAATAATACAAATAAGAGAAAAAAATAAAATATTAAACACATGTAAATAAAATAGGCAAAACTAAAAATAAAATAAAGATAAATAATTAGAAGTTAGATTAGTAATGTTAGATTATTTAATAAAAAGTTAGTAAATAAAGAGTAGGAGATTCAACTTTCTATGAAAATAAAAGGCAAAAATAATAAATAAACTAAAACAAGTTAAGAGGCTTCGCTTTCCATGAAAATAAAAAGCGAATAATAAATAAAGTAAAGCGAATAATGAAATGTAAAAAAAAAAAAGAAATCTTATAATTTATTAATTAACTTGTAATATAAATTTTATAAAAATTATATTAAATTAACTAATAAAATCTATAATTAGTCTTTAATTATTTTTTTTACAAAAAAAAGTTTGGGTTGGACGGAACTCGGATCGAGACGGAAAATGTTATTCAATTTTAATTTCAATTACGTTAAATATAATTTTAAATCTAATTTCATTTATGTTAAATGTTATAATTCTAAATCTAATTTAATATTGATGGTTTAATTAGTCTTCAATATCAATTTACTTAAATAAAGTCATAAATACAAATTAAAATAAAATATTAAAAAAATATTATAATTTATTAATTAACTTGTAATATAAATTTATAAAAATTAATATTAAATTAACTAACAAAATCTATAATTAGTCTTTTATTATTATTTTTTTAAAAAAAACCGAGTTAGGACAGAACCCAAATTGGGACGAGAAATGTCCAGGATGGGACCAAAAAAATTCTAGTCCTTCATTTTGGAATCCAAACATGTCATAGCCCTTGGTCCCATCTCATCTCGAAAATTTTGGGTTAGGACACCCAGGATAAGACTAGGATATTTGCCCACCCCTATTTAACATACCTTGATTGATGTTGTTCACTATTGTATTGTTTATAATATTGCTTTTAAAGAATAATACTTAGCACTCATTAACTGTTGCAATTGTGATCTACAACTGTTCACCATTATATTGTTTATCTTATTGCTTTTAAAGGGCAATACTTAGCATACCTTGACCGTTGCAATTGTGATCTATAGTTGTTCACCATTGTATTACTTCTAAAGGATAATACTTAGCATTCATTGACTATTGCAATTGTGATATACAATTTTTCACCATTGTATTATTCATTGTATTGCTTTTAAAGGACAATACTTAACATACATTGACTATTGTAATTGTGATCTATAGTTGTTCACCATTATTTTGTTCACTATATTGCTTCTAAAGGACAATACTTAGCATACCTTGATTGTTGTAAATGTAATCGACAATTGTTCACCATTGAATTGCTTTTGAAGGATAATACTTAGCATACCTTAACTGTTAAAATTGTGATCTATAGCTGTTCACAATTGTATTGTTCATTGTATTGTGTCTGAAGGATAATACTTAGCATACCTTGACTGTTGCAATTGTGATATACAACCATTTTTGTTCACCATATTGCTTCTAAAGAATAATACTTAGTAGGAATGGGTATGGTTCGGTTTAGTCTGATTTCGATTAGAACTAAACCGGACTGTAATTTTTGGGTTCTCCCTTAAGGGAGAATTGAAAAAAAATTAAGTGAAAATAAAAAATCGAACTTGATCGAACATATTTTTTTGGGTTCATTTTTTGGCTTAATCTTTCTCTAAATTTTGTTTTTTTAGAAACAACACATACTTGAACCCATGACTTGATGGAGAAATTGCTTCTATTGTACCAACTATGCTAATGAAAATTATCATTTAAAGTTCATTCTATTTTATTATATTTAACTTTAATATGTTAACTAAAGGTGGGCAGTATTCCCAAATTCGTCCCGTCCCGACCTGATCTGTCTCAAAATTTTGGGTAAGGACAGGACGAGAATGGTTTCGGGACCTGTTTGGGACATAATTCTTTGTCCTAAATGGGTGAGTTTGGGTAATTCTCGAACCCAATCGAGAATTCCCGAAGTCTTTTGTTTTAAATAATACTTTCAAAACGGCGCCATTTCACAGGGCTTGAAATGACGTTGTTTTTCTTAAGAAAAAAAAATAAAAAATTAAATTCGATGAAGTTAGAAAGTGGATCTCAAATTTCAATTCTTAACTTCATCCATCTTCTCAGGCCAAGTTCTCAACATCTCAGTTCGACAGTGATGCCACTGACCACTATCTTCACCCACGCCACTGACCCACTCCTTGGCTAAACTTCCCCCTGCAGCCTTGCTCTCAGTCTCAGTCTCTCTCTATCTTTGGACGACTACTGCCGACCACCATAACGCGTTCAAAAGCCAAGGCTAAGCCACTTATAGCTGATCACCATAAAGCATTCGAAGGTCGAACTATCAAAGTCGCCGCCCACTGTCACCTTTTCACCGTGTATGTGAGAGATGTATTTGTCAAATTTGTTTTTCTATATCTTTTTCATGATATTTAAAAAAAATTATTTAATGATAATCTTAAACTATTAAACATTATAGTATTTCTATAGTTTTTTGGTTAGATACTTAGATTCATGTCTGGTTTGTCTCTTAGATAATCATATAAAAATAAATTAATACATACATTTAGTAATAAAATATCACTACACTAAAAATACCAGAAATTGTTTTGAGGCAAAAATGTAAGTTATTTTTTTTCCCGTTGTTGAATATGTTCATTTAGATTTTTGACGAATTAAAAAGTAAGTAAAACTTTGATCTAGTACTATGGGTGTGTGTTATAAGCATCATTAAGTCCAAGCATTAGGCCTATGTTTCAATAATTTCATTAAAGCTAAATGGTGGGCAAAATATAATATTGAACTTTTAGATCATTATATTTTTATATTACTAGCTACAATGTTGGTGGATAATGACTTTGAAGAATCTGGAAACTAAAAGAAAAGGCCAATAGTGGCTTCATTTTAATTCGGTCATTAATCTTATCTCGTTGAATATTTGCTAACAACTTCTAGATGCTTAGCAAGAATCATAATTTGGAAAAACATAGGTTAATGAAAAGGTTAATATTAACTTAATTTAGGGATGACGGTGATACTTTTATTAGGATGACAAATATATATAGTATACTGAGATGTATCATGTAAGAGACCAAGATCAGAAACTTGTTTAAGTAATAAATACTTGGAATATCTTGTCTTTTTAAATCTTCGTTGATTATTGGGATGACAAATATGTACTGAGATGTAAAAGACCAAGTAGACAAATTATATTGTAGGGAAGAAAAAGTGAAAAACCAATTGGTAGTATTTGTATAAAGTATATTTTACTTGAAGATCATATAAAAGATAAAGGCTTTAATGGGAAGACTCTGATATGCACAAAAAATTATTTTTTGGTTTATTAAATGGGAAGACTTTGGTATTCCAATGAACTAACAAAAACTATGGCAAAAGAATATATTTGTTTTTATTTTTTATTTCTTGAATCTTCATAACAAAAACATGCTTATCACTTGATTATGACACACTAAGCACTTTACTATTATTTTTTTAATTATTATATTTCATCAATTTTGAAATATTAGCATAAAGTTCACTGTTATGTCAATATTAGTATAGTTGTTTATTCTTGTATACAAGGTCAGTTTTTGCTATATCGTGACTATTTGTGGTTATCCAGATTCTTTGAGGTTTTTATGCATGATATTCATAAATATGCATTGTTTGCAGATAATGGACTCAGATTTAAGTTCAGAAAGTAATAATTTTATGGACTTACATTCTCAATCAAATTCTAAGGATGATCATGGGAGGGATACAGGTAAAGAAGATATAGCTTCCTTTCTACCACGCTCTAATGAAAAAAAGAGAAAGTTTGTGCCACTCCCATGAGGTTTTTATGCATGATATTCATAAATATGCATTGTTTGTAGATAATGGACTCAGATTTAAGTTTAGCAGGTAATAATTTTATGAACTTATATTATCAATCAAATTCTAAGGATGATCATGGAAGGGATACAGGTAAAGAAGAAAAAGCTTTATTTCTACCACGCTCTAATGAAAAAAAGAGAAAGTTTGTGCCACTCACATCGGCACAAAGATCGAAAGCATGGTTACACTTTAAAAAAAAGTAAATCGTTAAAAGAAAAATCACAATGCAATTATTGTGGTAAGTTGATTAGTTGTCATTCAATACTTCATGGAACCAGTGGTATGTCAAAGCACTCAAAAAGATGTGTCGAGTATAACAAAAAGGTGATTGATGATCAACAACAATTTTTTGGTAAATAACCTACTAGAAATGAAGGAGAGGGTAGTAATGATGTATCTATAGGATGGAGTCAAGCCGCATGTCGACAAGCTCTTGTTAAAATGGTAGTGATGGATGAGCTGCCTTTTAGTTTTGTAGAGAATGCTAGGTTTCGATATTATAACAGCATGACAGTTCCTAAATTTGATGTTCCATCTCATAGAACCATAACAAGAGATGCATTAAGTTATTTGGCTTAGAGAAATGCTTATTGAAGAGTTTAATCAGTAAGCAATAAGTGAGCTTGACCACTGATATTTGGACTTCCATTCATAATAATAGTTATATAGTTGCCACAACTCACTTTATAGATAGTCATTGGCATTTGCATAAGAGAATTTTGAGCTTTGCCCATATTTTAAACCACAAATGAGATATAATCGGGAAGCAGTTGGATGATTGTTTGTTAGATTAGAATATTGATAAAGTATTGTGTAACAGTTGATAATGTGTTAATGATGTTGCTTTATCTCATCTGAATAAGACGTTGAAAAGTCGGAGAGAAGATTCTTTGGTTTTGAATGGAGAATACATGCATGTGCGTTGTTGTGCTCACATTTTAAACTTGATTGTAACAGATGGGTTGAAGAATTTAAATAAGAGTGTGGTTTCTATACGAAATACAATAAATATGTTAGATCTTTTAAATCGAGCTTGCAAGCCTTTAAGTATTATATGAAAAGGGAGAAGATTGAGTATAAAGGAAGTGTAGTGTTACATGTGCCAATTAGGTGAAATTCTACCTACTTAATGTTGACGACTATATTAAAATTTCGGAAGGCTTTTGATTTAATGACAGATAATAATCCTTTATACGAAAGTTATTTTTTAGAGGAGAAAAATGAAAAGATAAGATACGGGCCACCAGTCTGCTCAAATTGGGAGAATGTTGAGCATTTTGTGTTATTTTTGCAATCTTTCTATGAAGCAACATTAAAATTAGCGCTTTATTAAATGTTACCTCTATAGACTGTTTCAATGAGATTTGCATGATACATTCTTCCTTAACAAAAAATGAGTTAGAGTAATGAGTTTTCTTTGGGAGTCATGACAAATGACACATCCAGAATATAGAAGTTATTCCCAAGTGCAGGATTGTCGAAGTAATAAATAACCCGATGAGAACGGGGTCGATCCACAGGGAAGTAGAATTAAAATTACAAATTATAAACACTTTAAAAATAATTAATGCAGTATAAGATGTTTGCAAATATTATTTCAATTAACCAATTCAAATAAAAAACTAAGGTTACGGGGATTCACTCTTGGCATAAGAAGTAAGAATATATTTAACTTTTTATTTTTTTATAACTCAATTGGAATCCTCACACAAAGGAGGTTCCAACCGGAAAATATAGCAATTAAAGTTTATTATTATTTATATATTGATTAGTATTTATTTCTTTCAATTATTATACACCAAATCTTATAAATGGGTTCAAGTATTTATTATGCCAATCTTTATATTTGTCTACAATAAATCAAGACTCCCACTTTACAAGAAATGTTATATAAACCAAATCTTGTAAATGGTTTCAAGAATTTATTGTGCCAAGTATTAAGTTTGTCAATAATAAATCAAGAATCACCACTTTAGAAGAAAGGGTATTAATTCTACAAACAAAATAAATACATCATATATAAATTTGCATAACTTAAAAATGAAGCATTAAATTCATGAATAAATATTAAACATATCTTATTACCTTGCCAAGAGCTTCACCTTTTCACCTTAGCTTAAACAAAATTATTTGGACATAATAAAACTAACTGAAAAGAAAAGAAATAGAAGAAGAAATAACATGACTTAATAGTAAACAAGAGAAATAATAATAGTACAAGGAAATAGATACAAAGGAAAAGTATTTTGAACTAAATTCTAACTTTCTAATTACATTCTTTAGGCATAAACAAACCACCTATTTATAGAAAAACATGGATAAATCGAGACAAATTTGGAGGGAACCACTTGGTTGATGAAAGTCAAGAATGGTGGCAAAATAATTTGCATTCATTATCACTTGGGCACCCATTTGATTATCTAATTTGGAATTGATGTGATCCGAATTAGCTGTCACTCAAAACATAAAAGTTGTATATAAGTCTCTTATCTTTCCAAATTGAGTGATCTCATACGTATTAGATACGTATTTCTATGGTTATGGGCCAAATGCTGATAACTGTTCAAACTGGGCCTGTACTGCAGATCAATTCTGTTCTAGGCCAATTTTCACCCTCTAAACACTCGAATTTCTAATGCTTTGTGAAATACAATATGTTAGCCCATTGAGTCAGATCTGCACAAGATCACGAATCACCTCAATTGGATCTTTAGGTAGAAAGTTATCCCCATTTTACCGAACCTGCCACAAAACAGTTATACGATAATTAAGTACAATATTGTAAACATACTTAAGTTAAGAAAATTAAATACACTAGTAATACAAAACAATCATGTAAAAATCTTATTAAATGTGTAATTTCAAGTGTTCATCACACCCCCCAACTGGCTTATTGCTAGTCCCTAGCAATTCGAGCATAAATAAAATTTGAACACTACCTAAGTATTTCAAACAAAACGTCAGTTTTAAAATCACAATCACTATAAAGGTTATTTCAATCATAACTTCCAAAAAATATTTTTGTGTGTGTGTGAATAAAGCCAAAGCCTTCTTACCACAAACCACAACATATATAGCCTTAAAAATTTTTCAAGTAAAAGCCTCAACTCCATATCCTTACAGGTGAATAACTTGTTTAATGACTTAGGATTTCACTCATGGAGTTGGAAAACAGATAATCGCTCAAGAAAAAGTTACATTTAAGGACAGACAGACAAACTAACATTGATCCAAAGATAGGAAAATCAAATATTTAGAGTCAAACCATTATTGCCAAATGCCAGCTTCAAGACTTTAATTATTTAATGCGAATTTTACGAATATAAAATTCGGTGATAAGATTGCTTCCTAATGACTTTAGTCTTCTAAAATTGAATGAAGACTTTATTGAACTGAATTGACTTCTTTTCTTTCTTTTTTTTTTAAAATTTTTTTTTTTACTCATTTTTTTTTCTTTTTTGAAAAACATAAGAAATCATTACAAAATAAGAGTAATTTATCACCATAATACTTTTCTAATTTTTTTTTTATCCTTCAGCTAAGCAACCAAATCATTCATCATCCCAAATAATGTCATTCCAAATAAAAATTAACCATTTCAAAAGATCAATGAAAGTTCGTAAGCTGTTATCTCAAACCTCTCCACTCACTCACAAAAGATATGTGAGTTTAGAAAATAATATATATACTTAAACATAGAAATTCTCTTGGCTATATATATTGAATCATCCATCTTACCACAAGGCTTAGTATTGTTCTCAAGAAATAATTTCAGAAGTTATTCTTTAGTAACCTAAATAGAGAAAGTGATTTAAACTAAACAATTTTGAAATCATACATCGATAGTAAAGCAAATTTATTTACGCAAGAGTTACAAAACAACTTAAGCAACAAACAATTATACATAAAATGCATTAAAAATAAACCAATTAGAATGTGTTTCAAAAGTTTATAATGTACTCTTTACTCTGCCATTCTAGAACTAGAATGCGTCTCAAGAATACATAAATGAACATTTTACTCACGCCATTCATGATAATTTTTTTTTTACATAACAAAGTGATAACAACAACAAAATAAAATAATTAACACTAACATTATATATCAACTATCCTCCCCCCAACCAGATTGAGACATTGTCCTCAATGTCAAAATATAGAAAGAGTAAAATATAGAAGATATCACCTGAAACATCTTTTATTGGAAATTAAACCTGCAACAAAATAAAACAAGCCACACAAAAAAATAAAACAAGCCATACAAAAAAGCTTAAAAATACATAGAAATAGATAGGCTACAGACGAAGCGTCAAATCTATCCTACGTTTCTTTTCACTGTTATCAGTATACCAATCTATCTGACTCATTGTTGGATCAGATAGAGGTGTAAAAGCTTGTAGTTCATCGAGTAACTGATCAACAGTTGAAGCAGAAATGAGGATCTGTCGTGCTGCAGATGAGACGAATTGTTTTTCCACCGCATAGTCAAGAAAAGATAACAACCCATAATAAAAACCATCAACGTTTAACAAACCAATTGGTTTTTTATGGATTTGCAATTGTGCCCATGAGGCAATTTGAAAAATTTCCTCCAATGTTCCGAAACCTCCAGGTAGAGCTATGAAGGCATCAGCATTACGAAGCATAAAAGAAATTCGTTCATGCATTGATGATACCTGTAACTCATCCCTAATTGTTTTTCCTACAATGTCTCCAATAGCTAGAGCTTTTGGTATGATACCCAAAACTCGACTGCCATTATTTTGTGCAGCGGTTGCCACACGTCCCATTAATCCAAGACTACCTCCCCCATATACTAAATGAATATTGTGCTCAGTTAACATCTTACCAAGGGTTTCTGCTGCTTCTATAAACTCACTAGTTTTTCCAGGGCTGGATCCACAAAAGACACAAATTTTTGTAAATTTACGAGTTGATGATCCTTCCATGATTACACTCACCCTCTCTCTTGAATGATTTTGAGTTTGTACAAAGATGCAGAAATAATGCAATGTATTTATAGAGCCAAAAGGTATTGCAAAGTTAAATCACATGGCTATTGGCTTGAAATACAAGATTCAACACCTTTTACCAATTTTCAATTTGTTAGCTAAAAAAGTCACATGGGTTGTCGGCTTAAAATGCAAAATTTTCAAAAAGGATTATAGGTGGTTGATTATTGAAAAGACGTTTGAGTTTGAAATGAAACATTTAAAAATATCAGCTATAGTAAATATATACAAGTAGTTGTGATTGTGGCTCACATCTTCCTCTGATTTTACGTCCAGTAACGGCTTAAACGCCCTCTATGGGTCGGGGATAGGCTTCCCATCCAATTTTCTTATAAATTGGCAAACAGGGTCTTTTAAAGTCAGATTTCCGAGACTGTACCGCTCATGTTCTTTTAGGAATATGTCCCATAATTCATGAATTGCAATATGCACATATCCACTAGGATGCGTCTCAAGAGTCGATAAGATATTATCTAAAGACTCCTTACTCAGGCCATCCTTAATGAACCTAATTTTATCTTCGCGATTTACAGACACCATTCCTAAAGTGCGGCAACGTGTGTTGCAAGTCGTGCGTGCACACTTGTAACAAACATTTAATCGTTTTGCTCTTCGTTTTTTTGAAAAAGAGCTTTTACCTAAGCCAGGCATGTAGAAAATTAATGAGTCTGAAAATTCACCTGTCAATCTAACTTTGGCTTCAATTAACCAACGTAAATCAATAGGTATATTCATAATCATTAATAACCTTAATCTTTCACATCTTGCTTGGTAAATTTTCTTCAAGGAATTTTGCGGCAATTAGGGAAAAAGCTTTTTCAAATTTTTTAGAATGTCATCCATTTTTTTTTTTAGAAAAGGGGGAAGAAGAGAATATATCAGTAATTATGGGAAACTGACAAAACCGATTTGAAATATCACGGAGTACCATTATCCGCCACTTAACCGGGGTGCAAAACAAAACTTTAACAAAACTACTAAATTAACCTGCAAGTAAAAAAAAATGTTAGAAGAAGAATAAATATATATAAATATGTAAATATATAAAACAAAGATTAATTGGTCTCGTAACAAGGATCCGACAGGAACGTAAATTCTTCATAAAAAGCTTGAATTTCTAGAAACGGCTTAAGTCTTTGCCCATTTACCTTAAACACATTCCCATTTCTAGGATTTTTAATGTCAATTGTTCCATAAGGGTACACATGTTTCACAATAAAAGGGCCACTCCATCTTGATCTTAATTTTCCAGGGAATATGTGAAGTCGAGAATTATAAAGCAAAACCTTCTGACCAGTGTCAAATATTTTTCTCTGAATTTTTTTATCATGAAAGGCTTTAATTTTAGCTTTATGAATTTTTGAATTCTCATATGCATCATTTCTCAATTCTTCAAGTTCATTTATTTGTAATTTACGTATGTGTCTAGCAGAATCAAGATTTTCATTGAAAGTTTTAATAGCCCAGTAGGCTTTATGCTCAAGTTCCACAGGTAAGTGACAAGGTTTTTCATAAACTATCCTATAGGGAGACATACCCAATGAAGTTTTAAAACCAGTTCTATAAGCCCATAGTGCATCATTTAGTCTTAAAGACCAATCTTTGCGATTTGGGTTTACAGTTTTTTCTAAAATTTATTTTATCTCCCTATTTGCTAATTCAACTTGTCCACTTGTCTGAGGATGATAAGGGGTGGCAACTTTATGAGTAATACCATATTTTTTCACTAATGTTTCAAATGGTCTATTACAAAAATGTTTACCCCCATCACTTATAATGGCTCGAGGGATTCCAAATCGATTTAAGATACTTTCTTTCAAAAATTTCATGACTGTTTTATGGTCATTATGTCGACATGGAATAGCCTCAATCCATTTTGAGACATAATCTACTGCAACTAAGATATACGTAAATCTAAATGATAATGGAAATGGTCCCATGAAATCTATCCCCCAACAATTAAAGATTTCAATAACAAGAATGAGGTTCAAAGGCATCATGTTTCGTTTTGAAATTGATCCCAAATTTTGACAATTTTCACAAGTTATACAAAATGCATGTGTATCTTTAAATAAAGTGGGCCAATAAAATTCACACTGCAAGATTTTTGCAGCTGTTTTCTTTGATGAGAAATGTCCCCCACATGCTTCAGAATGACAAAATTCAATAACTTTATTTACCTCATTGTCGGGTATGCATCTTCGAAATATTTGATCACGACAATATTTAAAGAGATAAGGATCATCCCAATAAAACTTTCTCACCTCCGTTAAAATTTTTCTTTTGTCTTGAGCATTCCATTGAGGTGGCATTTCTCCTATTACAAGAAAATTAACAATATTAGCATACCAGGGCATTGTAACAGTAGAAAATAAAAATTCATCGGGAAAAGAATCATTAATAGGTGTTATTTCTGTTGATGAATCTGGTGTGAGTCTTGATAAGTGGTCTGCAACAACATTCTCAGCTCCCTTCTTATCCTTGATAGTGATAATAAATTCTTGAAGCAATAGAATCCATCGAATCAATCTTGGTTTTGCATCCTGTTTTGACATTAAGTACCTTACAGCAGCATGATCAGTAAATACAATAGTTGAAGAACCAATTAAGTAAGAACGAAATTTGTCTAATGCAAATATTACAACAAGTAGTTCTTTTTCAGTTGTTGTGTAATTCATTTATGCACTGTTTAAAGTTCTACCTGCGTAATAAATTACATAGGATTTACCTTCCTTTCTTTGTCCTAATACAGCACCAACAGCGTAGTCACTAGCATCACACATGAGCTCAAAAGGTAAAGACCAGTCAGGAGATTGTATGATAGAAGCAGATGTTAAGAGGCCAATTAATTTTTCAAATGAAATTTGACACTCTTGAGTCCACTTAAATGATACATCTTTTGCTAAGAGGTTACAAAGAGGTTTAGATATAGCACTAAATTTTTTTATGAACCTCCTATAGAATCCAGCATGTCCTAAAAAGGATCGGACTTCTCTGACTGTTTTTGGTGGAGGCAAATGTGTAATGAGTTCGAATTTTGCCTTATCCACTTCAATTCCTTTAGAAGATACTATATGTCCCAAAAAAATTTCAGAAGTAACCATGTAATGACATTTTTCCCAGTTCAATACAGGACTCTTTTCTTCACATCTTTTTAAGACCTTTTCTAAGTTTTCAAGACAATTATCAAAAGAATATCCACACACAGTTAAATCATCCATGAAAACTTCTAAATAATGCTCAATCATGTCACTAAAAATGCTTAACATACATCTCTGAAATGTTGCTGGGGCATTACAAAGTCCAAAGGGCATTCTTCTAAAAGCAAAGGTTCCAAAAGTATATATGAATGTAGTCTTTTCTTGGTCCTCTAGTGCTATAGGAATTTGATAATAGCCAGAGTAACCATCTAGAAAGCAATAGTAGGGACGTCCTGCTACTCCTTCTATAATTTGATCAAGGAATGGTAAAGGAAAATGGTCTTTTCTAGTGGCCAAGTTCAATTTTCTATAATCTATGCACATCCTCCAACTAGATGAGACTCGAGTTGGTATTAACTCACCTTTTTCATTTTCAATGACTGTGATTCCAGATTTTTTTGGTACTACCTGAGTAGGACTTACCCACTTACTATCTGAGATCGGATAGATGATTCCTACTTCAAGTAATTTGAGAACTTTAGCTCTCACTACCACTTTCATATGTGGATTTAATCTCCTTTGAGGATGTTGAGAAGTTTTGGCATTATCCTCTAAGTGTATTCTATGCGTACAAATCAAAAGATTAATACCATTTATGTCTTTTAAAGTCCACCCAATTACATTTTTATGCATTTTCAATAATTCAATCAACTTACCTTCTTATTCTCTTGTGAGTGTAGAAGCGATTACCACCGGGTAAGTTTGTTTCTCTCCAAGAAATGCATATTTCAATCCTTCAGGCAGAGGTTTTAACTCCAACTTTGAAATTTCGTTCTTTTATCCTTATTTTCTCCCAATTCTTCAAACTTTAGTTTCCATCTTTTATTTTCAATCACCTGTGCACAGTCAAGTAAAGAACATATGTCAGAGATTTCAGGATCTAATTGTATATTTGACTCAAATGAATTTATTAAACACATTTCTAAGGGATCGGTAGAACTCCCTTTTTGAATATGATCCTCCACAATCGTTTCAATCATGTCACCTTCTTCACTTTCATCCTCCTCTTCATATGGTTGCTTACACATATTAAAAACATTGAGTTTAAGTGTCATGTTTCCAAATGAAAGCTTCATTACTCCATTCCTGCAATTAATCAAAGCGTTAGAAGTTGCTAAAAATGGACGACCTAAAATAACAGGTATCGGATTACATCCTTTGACAGGTTCTGTGTCCAAGACGATAAAATCCACAGAATATATGAATTTATCAACTTGAACTAAGACATCCTCCACTGTCCCTCTTGGTACTTTTATTGATCTATCGGCAAGTAAAAGAGTTACAGATGTTGATTTTAACTCCCCGAGATTGAGCTGCTGATAAACTGAATACGGTAATAAATTCACACTAGAACCAAGATCAAGTAAGGCTTGTTCAATTTTATGACTTCCAATAATACATGAAATTGTAGGACAACCAGGGTATTTATATTTCAAAGAATTATTGTTCTGAAGAATAGCACTTACTTGTTCAGCTAAAAATGCTTTCTTTTTTACATTCAGTTTTCTTTTTACTGTGCATAAGTCTTTCAAAAATTTTGCATAAGATGGAACCTGTTTAATAGCATCCAGTAAAGGAATATTAACTTTTACCTGTTTGAAGATTTCAAAAATTTCAGGATTGTGATTCATCTTCTTAGTATTACGTAATGCATGAGAAAATGGGGGTAGAGGTGAGGGTTTAGTGTTTTCTTCATTAAGTGTAGGTTCAACACTTTCCTTACCCTTAGAGATTGATTCATCGCTCTCATGAGGTTCAGGAATTTCTTTTTCAACAATTTTACCACTCCGAAGAGTGATAACTGCTTTAACTTGATCCATGTGTTGGTTTCCTGAACTACATGCATTTGTGTTATGTTGTCCTTTGGGGTTTGGCTGTGGTTGAGAAGGAAATTTTACTTTCTCATGAATGTTCAGGGCAGATGCAAATTTAGCAAGAGTATCTTTCAAATCAGCAAATGTTTGAGCATTTTGAGAATTAACAGACTCTTGCTTTTCAATGAACGTATGCAAAGTTTCTTCAAGATTTTTCCTAGGAGGTGGGACATATGGTGCATAACCTTGATGGTTTTGAAAATTTTGGTGTGGTTGGAAATGTGGTTGCGAGGCCTGTGCTTGAGTGTCATTCCTCCAACTAAAATTCGGGTGATTTCGCCATCCAGGATTATAGTTTTGTGAATATGGGTTATTGTTTGACCGTTTTAACGTGTTTAGAACATTGGCTTGTTCATGGAGACATTCCCTAAATGCAGGCAAAGTTGGGCAATCATTGGTAGAGTGATCATGGGTTTCACAAATGTGACACACAATTTCTTGAACAGATTTTATTTGACCACTCTTTTTCATTTCTAAGGTTTCAACTTTTCTAACAAGGGATGCTAATTTAGCTTGAAGGTCATGGTCTTCTTTAAGATGATAAATACCCCCACTAGATGTAGTGGTTTGATTTTTGCTAGGTGCCTCACAGGTACCAGCAGTGTCCCAATTTTGAGCATTTTCTGCTAGTAAGTCAAGATAGTTCATTGCCTCTTCTGGGTCTTTTTCCTCAAATGTTCCATTACACATCATTTCTACCATTTGCCTAACTTGAGGTGTTAAGCCCTCATAGAAATTTGAGACTACTCTCCATGTTTCAAAACCATGATGGGGACAGGTATTAAGTAATTCTTTATACCTTTCCCAATATTGGTAAAGGGTTTCTCCTGGTTTTTGGGCAAAAGTGGTGATTTGTCTTTTGAAAGAATTTGTTCTATGGGAGGGAAAAAACTTTTTCAGGAATTGTTGTTGCATCTCATCCCATAAAGAAATGGATCTTGGCCTAAGGTTTTGTAGCCATGTTTTAGCTTTATCTTTTAAAGAAAAAGGGAAAAGCTTAAGTCGAATTGTGTTCATGTTACAATTTTGATCATTATACGTGTTACACACTTCTTCAAATTCTCTTAGATGTAGATAAGGGTTCTCTGCATCTAAGCCATGAAAAGTGGGTAAAAGTTGGATAATGTCTAGCTTAAAATTAAAATGCGTTGCATCCGGTGGAAAAATTAAGCAAGATGAGGCACCGGTTCGTGTAGGGTTCATATAGTCTCTAAGTATCCTAGGTCGATTATGGTCATTATGTTGGGATTGATTGTCCCCTGGGTCTATGAGTCCCTCAATTTGATTTTCGCTCATGGTGTTACTTGGTGAAGAATGAGAAGATGAAGGAGAATCTAACAAATTATCAAAGGAAGTTTCGAAATTACCTTTTACTAAACGATGAGAATTAGGATCTCGAAACCAACTGCTCATAAAAAGAAACAAAATAAAATACAATAACAATAAATAATACAAATAAAATATTAAACACAGGTAAATAAAATAAAATATTACACACAAGTAAATAAAATATGTAAAACTAAAAGCAAAATAAAGATAAATAATTAGAAGTTAGATTAGTGATGTTAGATTATATAATAAAAAGTTAATAAATAAATAGTAGAAGGTTTAGCCTTCCATTAAAATAAAAAGCAAAAATAAAAAGCAAAAATAAAAGGCGAATAATAAATAAAGTAAAGTACGTTAGGAGGTTCGGCCTTCCATGAAAATTAAAAAAAAATGAAGATAAAAAGTAAAAAATAATAAATAAACGAAATAACGAGTAGGAGGCTCAGCCTTCTGCGAAAATAAAAATAGAATAATAAATAAAGTACGTTATGAGGCTCGGCCTTCCATGAAAATAAAAAATAAAAATAAAAAAAACGAATAATAAATAACGAGTAGGAGGCTCAGCCTTCCATGAAAATAAAATAAACAAACAAACAACAACAAAACAAAATATTAACGTTACCTCCCCGGCAACGGCGCCAAAAACTTGACACGTCCAGAATATAAAACTTATTCCCAAGTGCAGGATTGTCGAAGTAATAAATAACCCGATGAGAACGGGGTCGATCCACAGGAAAGTAGAATTAAAATTACAAATTATAAACACTTTAAAGATAATTAATGCAGTATAAGATGTTTGCAAATATTATTTCAATTAACCAATTCAAATAAAAAACTAAGGTTACGGGGATTCACTCTTGGCATAAGAAGTAAGAATATATTTAACTTTTTATTTTTTTATAACTCAATTGGAATCCTTACACAAAGGAGGTTCCAACCGGAAAATATAGCAATTAAAGTTCATTATCATTTATATATTGATTAGTATTTATTTCTTTCAATTATTATACACCAAATCTTATAAATGGGTTCAAGTATTTATTATGCCAATATTTATATTTGTCTACAATAAATCAAGACTCCCATTTTACAAGAAAGGTTATATAAACCAAATCTTGTAAATGGTTTCAAGAATTTATTGTGCCAAGTATTAAGTTTGTCAATAATAAATCAAGAATCACCACTTTAGAAGAAAGGGTATTAATTCTACAAACAAAATAAATACATCATATATAAATTTGCATAACTTAAAAATGAAGCATTAAATTCATGAATAAATATTAAACATATCTTATTACCTTGCCAAGAGCTTCACCCTTTCACCTTAGCTTAAACAAAATTATTTGGACATAATAAAACTAACTGAAAAGAAAAGAAATAGAAGAAGAAATAACATGACTTAATAGTAAACAAGAGAAATAATAATAGTACAAGGAAATGGATACAAAGGAAAAGTATTTTGAACTAAATTCTAACTTTCTAATTACATTCTTTAGACATAAGCAAGCCACCTATTTATAGAAAAACATGGATAAATCGAGACAAATTTGGAGGGAACCACTTGGTTGATGAAAGTCAAGAATGGTGGCAAAATAATTTGCATTCATTATCACTTGGGTACCCACTTGATTATCTAATTTGAAATTGATGTGATCCGAATTAGCTGTCACTCTAAACATAAACGTTGTAGATAAGTCTCTTATATTTCCAAATTGAGTGATTTCATACATATTAGATATGTATTTCTATAGTTATGGGCCAAATACTGATAACTGTTCAAACTGGGCCTATACTGCAGATCAATTCTGTTCTAGGCCAATTTTCACCCTCTAAACACTCGAATTTCCAATTCTTTGTGAAATACAATATGTTATCCCATTGAGTCAGCTCTGCACAAGATCAAGAATCACCTCAATTGGATCTTTAGGTAGAAAGTTATCCCCATTTTACCGAACCTGCCACAAAACAGTTATACGATAATTAAGTACAATATTGTAAACATACTTAAGTTAAGAAAATTAAATACACTAGTAATACAAAACAATCATATAAAACTCTTATTAAATGTGTAATTTCAAGTGTTCATCAACAAACAAGATGAGGTTAAAATTTGATAAATATTAGAAATCCACAGAGAATATTAATAACATTTTGATAATAGGTACTTTACTTGATTCACGGCGTAAGATGCAATTCACTAGATTTTATTTTGCGAAACTCTTTGGTAATGATAGTGCAAGAACTGAAGAAATGAAACGTCTCAATAAATAGTTATTTTTTTTAGGTTTTATGAAGCCTATAGTGCATTGCATGAAAAATCACAATGCGGTGTATCTATTGCTAATGGTACTGCTGTTAATGGCGGGAGTAATAGTACTAGTAGCATTTTTGTTTCACAGTCACAAGTATTCAGTAGCCCCTCGACCTCACTAGTTCTAGATGTTATGTGGTGCGATGACTCCTGGAGTGAATACATTGGGCTTGCAGAGGATGATAATGATTTGGAAGAAACACATGAGATGAAAAAAATACTTAACGGATAAACTTGAGAATTCTCACAACTAGTGTTTTGATATTTTGTAGTGGTATAGGTTGAATGCTGAGAGATATGTGATTTTGTCACGTATAGCTAGAGATGTACTTGCTATACCTGTATTTACTGTGGCCTCTGAGTCAGCTTTCAATATCGGAGGTTGTATTCTTGATTCATTTCGGAGTTTATTAACTTTAAAAATAGTTGAGGGCTTGATATATGGACAAAATTAGATACATATTCGCTTTTGGTGGATAAAGCAAAGCGAGAAAAATGATTGCTTGCAGATGTTGAATATTACAACCAATTAGAAACAGGTAACACAATGTGAATTACTATGTGCACATATTTTTACTTGTTTTTTTTCTTTTTTGTGTAGAGTTTGCTCATTTGTTAATGCAAGAGTGTCTACGAGCATCGACACTACATCAGTAATAAATCATATTATTCATATTTACTTCGTTGATAATAAACAAATTTTCAATAATTTAGTTTTTTTATATTTTTTATTCATATGTTCCATTAGCATAACGATGTGTTAATGTTTTTGATGCATCCTTACAAGTTGTCAAATGCCAATTATTGCGTTTGCCAAAGATTAATGCTTCATAAATTATTAAATTTTAGACATAATCTTTGATTTGATTTGTATTATTTTTTGAAATGTTGTTAATTTTTATGTTGTATTGTAGTTAGTTATGATATGTGAATGTGAATGTCAATGTGATTATTGCTATTTATTGGAGAAGTGTGATTTGGAGTTAGTTTAATAGTTAGACGGTAGAATCAAATATTTAGAATTATATTAAAGTGTTACAAGCCTACAATATTTAGCATGTTATTATAATTCAACCAATGGAATATTAAAAAATAATGGGAGATTCTATCAAAAATTTCTTAAAAATAAATAAAAATATTTCAACTGCAAATTGGATTCAAAAATCAAAATGACAACATTTAATGTAATTGAATTTTAAATTGAAATGAATCGATTTCAATATTAATCAAATTATAATATTTCACATAATTTAATTTTAAATAATATTATTTAACTTATTCAAATCCATAATATTTAACGTAATTAAAAATGAAACAATATTTCAAATTAAAATATTTAACATATTTCAACTTGAAATTAAATTTAAAATGACAATATTTTAAGTAATTAGATTTAGAACGAATTGATCTCAAAAGTAATCAAATTATAATATTTTACAATGTAATTTAATTTTAAATAATGACATTTAACGTAATTCAAATCTATGATATATAACATAATTGAAATCAAAACAATATCTCAGGTTTCAACTTATAATATTTAATATATTTCAACTGAAAATTGAATTCAAAATGACAATATTTTACATAATTGGATTTGAAATTAAAATGACTCGATCTCAAAATTAATCAAATTATAATATTTTACTATGTAATTTAATTTTAAATAATGACATTTAACGTAATTCAAATCCATGATATATAACGTAATTGAAATCGAAACAATATCTCAAGTTTCAATTTATAATATTTAACGTATTTCAAATGAAAATTGAATTCAAAATGACAACATTTTACACAATTGGATTTAGAATTAAAACGAATCGATTTTAAAATTAATTAAATTATAATATTTCACGTAATTTAATTTCAAAGAATAATATTTAACGTAATTCGAATTCATTATATTTAATATAATTGAAATCGAAATAGTATTTCAAGTTATAATGTTTAACGTATTTCAACTCAAAATTGAATTTAAAATGACAACATTTTACATAATTGGATTTAGAATGAATCGATTTCAAAATTTTGGAATGACAAATAAATGTATTTTAATTGAAAATTGAATTTAAAATGACAACATTTTATGTAATTGGATTTGGAATGACAACATTTTATATAATTGAATTTAGAATGAATCGTTCTCAAAATTATTCAAATTATAATATTTCACCACGTACTAATTTAATTTTAAATAATAATATTAAACGTAATTCAAATTCATAATATTTAACCTAATTAAAATTAAAATAATATTTCAACTTATAATATTTAATTTAACATATTTAACTCGAAATTGGATTCAAAATAAAAATAACAATATTTTACGCTATTGAATTTTAATTTGATTTTAAAATTTTTAAAATTATAATATTTCACGTAATTTATATACACATTGAATTTAGAATAATAATATTAATATAATTGAATTTAAAATAATAATATATAATATAATTCAAATTCAAATTGAATTTAATTTTTTTTTCGTTTTTTAATTTTTAAATTCAATTCGAAAATTTCGGACCCGTCCCGAATTGAACCATCCCAACCCGAATCAAAACATTTTTTTTTAAAAAAAATTGAGATTTCCTAACCCAACCTGACCTAACCTATCCCAAAGTCGAGTCGGGATTTGTCCCGACTCAAAAAATATCCCAAATGAGACACGTTTCATAGTCTCAATTGGGTTCAGGTAGGGATTTAAAATTTCCAAACCTAATCTAAACCTAAAATGTCTACCCTATTGGAATTAAACAAGACCTCAAGAGAATAATAACCCTTACTTTACCAATTGAGCTAAAAAAATTTTAAAAATAAAAATAAATTTGATTTTATTTTATTTACACTTTCATATATTAATAAACAAGACCTCAAGAGAATAATAACCCTTACTTTACCAATTGAGCTAAAAAAATTTTAAAAATAAAAATAAATTTGATTTTATTTTATTTACACTTTCATATATTAATAACTAAAAAAAGCACTTCGTAGGATTTGAACCTTAAACTTAAAGGAAAATCTTATTCCCATTTTGCCAACTAAACTGAAGTTACGTGATAGTTTAAAACACATTTTATTTTTTATAATTAAATTTTAAAATATTAATAATTAAAAAAAAATTCAACTGTAGAATTTGAACTTCAAACCTTAAGAGAACTTTTATCTCCACTTTACTAATTGGACTAATTGTTGAATTTGAAATTAGGAGAACTTTTACCTTTGAACTTCTAACCTTAGGAGAACTTTTATTGGACTAATTGTTGAATTTGAAATTAGGAGAACTTTTACCTCCACTTTACTAATTGGACTAAAGCTCCTTTTCAAATTAAATTACATTCCAGTATTTTATATTTTATAACATATTAATATAATTAAAAATTTAAATAACCAATGGATTCGAACCTAAGAGACATCAAGAGAAAGTTAAAGCTCACTCTACCATCTAGGCTGAAGATACTTTTTAATGTAAGGCAAACATATCCATTTTTTATATTCAAATGTTAAATAACTAAAAAATCAGTTTTCTCAATCTTTTGGCTTGGTTTCAATTTTCAATAAAATGGCACCGAAATTGACATTTTTTTTGGTTTTAGATAACCGATTGATTTTTTTTTTTTCATTTTGAAAACTGAATCAAATCGGTCGGTTTAATTCAATCTGAATTAGTTTATTTAATACCCAATTTTTTCACCCACTTTTAATACTTAGCATACATTAACTATTGTAATTATGATTTACAGTTGTTGTTGTTGTTTAACATTGTATTGGTTTTAAAGGGCAATACTTATCATGTTGCTGTTTATCGTTATATTTTTTATTGTATTGCTTTTAAAGAATAATACTTAACATACTTTAATTTTTGTAATTGTGATCTACGACTGTTATTGTTCACTATTGTATTACGTTTAAAGAATAATACTTAGCATTAATTGTTTAGCATACCTTGATTGTTGCAATTGTAATTTAGTTCACCATTATATTATTTTTGAAGTGCAATACTTAGCATACCTTTGACTTTTGCAATTATGTTCTACAGTTTAATTGTGATCTACAGTTTAGGGGTAAGATTGTTAGCAATAGTTTGGTAGTTAAATAGTCACCATTGTATTGTTCATTGTATTTGGATTTTTTGAATTTTTAAATTTCTTGAGTTTATTGGATTCTTCTCATTACTCATTAGTATTTTTAAATTTCTTCTCTCATTACTCATTAATATTTAATTTATTTACTAGATTTTTAAAATTTTGAGTTTATTAGATTCTTCTTATTAGTCATTAGTATTTTTAAATTTTTTCTTTTCATTACTTATTAATATTTAATTTATTTATTATATTTTTAATTTTATTAGATTTTTTGAGTTTATTGGTTCTTCTCATTACTCATTAGTAATTTTAAATTCTTTTTCTTCACATTATTAATTTTTTTTTAAGCACTCATTATTCATTAGTATTTAATTTGTTGAATTCAAATCTAAGACAGAATAACAGTTTTGGGCTAAGACTCTTTGCAACAGTTTGGTGGCTAAACAGTTGCCATTGTATTGTTTCTTAAGACAGTATTTAGTACGTCTTTAACTGTTGCAACTGTGATTTACAGTTTGGGATTAAGACTGATAGCAATAGTTTGGTGGCTGAACAGTCACTATTGTATTATTTCTTATGGATCGTGCTTACCATGCATTGACTGTTGCAATTGTAATCTTCAACAAATAAATTATTGCATCCGAAGTTATTTTTCCAACAAATTGAACCTTATTTTCATTGAAGCAAAGAAAAGACTTGCATAGAAATTTCCCTTTCAAGTTTCAACCATCATCAAATGTACACAAAATCCAATCCCATTCTTTCACGTCCAAAATTTGTCGAACCGTGCGGGAAAAGATTGAATTTGAGAAGCATTGCATCTTCAAAATTCTGCATGCCTGAAATTCCCCAGAGACTTACTGAAAAGTTCCCAAGCATTTACTATTGTTACTAATTTACAGAATAAACAGATGAGAATCTGAGATGCCCCAATTGACCAGACTTCTTGGCTTTGAAAGCAAAAGACATAAAATGGCAAAACAGCCCCACTTACTACTCTCACTTCCAAGAAACTTACAAAATTACTAATTGTCATAATTTCATCTAAAACTTAGTCAATCCAATAAAAGAGAAAGTGGGCAGATTCTTGGTACCAACAGAAAAAAAAAACCCAAAAAAATAAAATAAACAAATAAGAAAAAAAATGGCAGGCCAGCCACCATTTGAAATTTCTTTGCTCTCCTCCTAATAAGCAGGAGAAGAGAAATTTCCTCTTGAGAAATGACTCCATAGTTGCCATTTCTTCTCCATGCATTTTCCATGCAGCTGCCACTTTCCAGCACTTTCCCCGAAAGCTGACTGCTTTTTTGTTTCTTTGATGTCTTCAAAGGACCAGACTAAATCAGACTCTCTCTCCCTTTATATATCCAAGAAACTCAACTCATCTTTCCTCACGGCAATTCCGTGTAATTCATTCTCTCATAATCATCCTTTTCCTCCTATAAATACTTACAAATAACATCAAGCAATCAGCAATCTTTATAGTTTCATTTCTTTTGCGTATATGGCTTTTAACCATTTATCCTGCCTCATTACAATGGAGAAATCATCATCAGCAAAAAAGAACCACCAACAACACCCTTTAGAATTCTTTGCATTCATTCATGTCCTCTTTTTTCACAGGTTTCTAACATGGGTCCAAGGATTTTACTCTTTTTTCTCAAGATTTTGGTCTGTTTTCCAATACCAAGTTGAGTCTTTCAAGTCAGGGAACTGGGATGAGAAGCGCCAAGATTCTGAGTTGTTCAGCAGACAGGCTTGCTTGAATATAAAGAAAGATGATGAGAGCCTTTCCAGAGAAGAAGTGGAGATGGTGATGAGAGAATTGACATTTTTTTGCAGCCCAGAAGCTGATCAGGAGCTCCCACTGCAGTTGGGTTCTTGTGAGCTTTCACGGCTGTTTGAGGAGAAGGAGCCAAGCTTGGAGGAAGTGAAGGAAGCTTTCGATGTGTTTGATCAGAACAAAGATGGTTTTATTGATGCCTCGGAGTTGCAGAGAGTTCTCTGTATTTTGGGATTGAAGGAAGGATTTGAGCTCGAGAACTGCTCCAAAATGATCAAAACATTCGATCAAAATGGAGATGGAAGGATTGATTTTAAGGAATTCGTAAAATTTATGGAGAACGGCTTTGTTGAATCATAATTTATTTTTGAAAAATTAATAGAACACCACTTGACATTCAACACATATTCTTATTCAATTTCAGCCCTTTTTTTTTTAAAAAAAGATTTTACAAATGATTTATATGTGTAGTTGCAATATGAATTTCTATGTAAAATTTATTAGATTCTATCGATTTCGGAAGTAATTCCATATAAATAACAGTTCCAGTTCTTTTAAGACCAAATAAGAAAGAGAAATAAGTAGCCTGTACATCTTTAAACCCTTTTCCATCTATGCTCTTCTAATCTGTATGAGAATAAATATTATCCATATTTCATTGATATTGAGACGGACAAATGTTAAAGAGGTTAAAAATGATTGCTGTTTCGTTGATGTTTGACAGAACAATCGGACAGAGATTATTTATCCTAGCTGCAGAAGCTTGGGACACCAAGCTCAACTCAGGCAAAACAATTGATGAAAGACTCTGGACTTCAGTGATTGAATCATCGCTGGCTTTGTTTTTTCTCCGCCCTTTGTTATGCCGAACTGTACGATCATTTCAATCAATCATCAATTTGCAGTTTTGCACGACCTCAAGCTGTAGCCTTAACAGTGCAGTTAGGGTGACTCATGTCTGTATAGCCTGAAGCTGGAAGTCTGTGAACAGAAATGAGGCATCTCCTACATAGTCTGTTCGCAAACAATTGAAAGTGGAATTAGAGGCAAAAACCCTGGATGCCATTTGGAGATCTCATTATCAGAAAAAAAAAGAGGCTATCTGATTAGAGCTACTTACATATTATCACGGTTACATGGTTCTCCAAGAAGCTTGATGACATAGGATGCCTATAGAGGCTGAATATGTGCCTGCGAGCAATCATTTCTTTGTACATTCAAGCTTTTATCATATCACTGAAATTCCTATCAACTTTCACCAGTAATCTGAACAAGTGCAACACCCATCTTGAAAACGATGGAAACGGTTAGCATCTCTAACAATTATATCCCTCTTTGTAAGTTTTGAAATAAGTTTCACAGCAGAATGGCAGTCATCGCACATCCTAAGATTCTTAATTACACGGATAGGTGCTTCAGGAGGTGTTTTCATAAGCCCATATGCTATAGCCAACTTCTCACTGTGATATCTAAGATAGTCTTCCTTCTGCTCATCCTCCACATCATGAAGTACAGCAGTAACATCCGGTACATATCCCAATGGCTTAATCTTAGTTAATAGTTCCCTCACCTTCTCATGTATCTCATTAGACTCTGGGTGATTATTGTCCTCGGAAACGAAAATATGAGTAATATCTTTTATCTCAACCCAACTCGATCCAGGTTCTTTCTTAATGTTCTTTATCTTCATCAACTTCCGAATCTTCGAGACTCCATCCCATCTTTTTTCCTTGGCATACATATTAGACAGCAATATATATGTTCCCACATCATTAGGATCCATCTCTAATATAACTTCCGCAATCCGCTTTCCAAAACCATAATTTTGATGGACACGAGAAGCATTCAGCAAAATACGCCATGCAACAACATCCCATTTGACTGGTGTAGACTTCATAAAATTCACAGCCTCATCAAGTAGACCAGCCTTGCTCAGGAGTCCAATAATACATGTATAGTGCTCCAAGCCAGGTTCGACACCAATCTGTTTCATAAGCTGGTTAAAATAGTAGAAACCCTCCTGCATTAGACCTAAATGGCCACAAGCAGAGAGAACCCCAACAAAAGTTACACGATTAGGACATGCGCCTGCAGCCAACATATCTTGAAACATAATCAGAGCTTCCCTACCAAGTCCGTGATGTGAATACCCACATATCATTACATTCCAAGTAACAGTATCTTGATATACCATACAAGAGAATAATTTATGAGCTGCTTCAATGTTGCCACCCTTTGCATACATATTGATTAAAGCATTTCCAACAATAACATGCTCTCTAAAGCCAGACTTTTCTATTCCTGCATGTAACATTTCCCCATGTCTTAATGCAGACAATGCTGCAGCACAGTTCAGCAAGACAGCGAAAGTAAACTCATTGGGTGGAATTTCTTCACCTTCCATTTCAGAAAATAAATTCAATGCTTCTTCATAGTACCCATTTTGGAAGCAAGCTGCAATCATTGCTGTCCATAATACCACATTTCGAGTTTTCAACCCATTAAAAACCCTCTTAGCACTTGAAATGTTCCCACATTTTCCATACATGTTAATAATTGCGCTACTAACAAAGACATCATGCTCAACATCACTCTTTAACATCTGGCCATGAACTTGCGAACCCAGTTTCAAATCTTTAAGACCAGCACAAAGCGTGAAAGCATTGACATAAGTATCACCATCCCACCTTACACAATCACTCCCCATCCTACCCAAAACCTCAACCCCTTTTCTATAACACTCATGTCCTATAAGTCCATTTAAAACTGAATTGTACTCATAAACATTGTATCCAGGCAATGAATTCAACAACCGCATAGCCATTTCCACATGTAAACACTTTGCATAAAATTCTACGAGCGCATTCCTCACATACTGATGAAACACCAATCCAGACTTCAACACATAACCATGAAACTGAGTACCCTCTTCAACTCTTCCACTTCTAGAACAAGATGAAAGAACAATGGAAAATACATACTCATTTGGCCTCAGATTGTCCCCAGAAACCATAATCTTAAACAGCTTAAGATTTTCCAATAACAATCCATTATGCAAATACCACGTCATTAACGCACCATAAGAAACCGCATTTCGCTCGCTCATATTATCAAACAGTTGGCGCGCAATTGAAATTTGGTCACATTTCGCGTAGAAGTTGATTAAAGAGTTTGTTTGAGCTATAATTTCGTTTTCGGAGCATTTACTGGTTATGATCAAATGGGCATGGATTGTTTTGCCTAGTTTTAAGTTCTTTGAATCAGCCGAGACTTTCAAGAGTTTAATGGTGTCTTTAACATGGAGGTGTTTGATAATGTTTATAGAGAATTGGCGCATACTTGAGGGGCGCGCGTTTGCTTGCTTGCCGCTTAAGGGTGGCTCATTGCACTGTGTTAGGTTCGGCCAGCCATGTCATAAGCCCTCTTCGGCGGTTGCTAATAGAGCTATGAAAGTATGAACGAGGGTCGAGCCGACGTTGATAAGGAGTCAAAATATCATAATTAAAAGATATTGGGCCACTATTTATATCATATGGGGGTCAAAATGTTAATATTTAAAACCTTTACGGGCTAAAGCTTTAAAAATTACATTATAAGGGGCTGAAATCATAAAAGACACTTATTTGCATATAATTCCATGAAGAATAATTTCATCCATCTTATATATATTTGTAGCTTGTATTAATATGTAATTAATGCATGTATTAACATTATTAAATATACATGCTAAGTAAAATTTTATAGATAAAAGTAATGAAATAGTGATATTATACTTTGCATATTATGTATCTCAACTATGTATTCTATTTATGTAATTTTGATATGGCGTTAATTGAGAAGTGAAATACAACTCTCACACTAATTAATAATTATGCAATAATAAAATTAATAAATATTGATACATAACATCGTTTGATTGCCGCTACATCTATAGGAATATAATGTTGAGATACAAATCATATAAATATATAGTAATAATTATTATAAAAAAAGTTGAAGAATTTCGTTTTTAACATTTTTAAAATTTTTTAATGTTTCCAGAACTAATACACCTTATATATATATATATTTATTTTTGGAAAATAAGATTTTAATTATAAAATTAATTTATTGTTTTACTTCTTCAGAACCACCATGTACTTATTATGATTTATATTCTTACCAAAAAAAAAAAGCTTTCAAATATGTTAGAAAATTCTTTCCTTCAAATTTTTCTTAAAAATGCAAGAATCAAATATTTCATTCTCATTATATATATATATATATATATATTTTAAAGGGAATACTTGTTTTATAGAATTATTAAAACCCATGGATACTTTTAATATCTTGAAATAATTTAAATTTTGTCTTAGTTTCACTCATTAACTATATTTTTAAATTCCTTCAAAAAAAAAAAAAAAAAGGAATACTCATACTTTTTAGTACATAATAAATTTTTATTTAAAAATCATTCATTTATTCTTGGCCCTCCACTTTAACTAAGTAAAAAGGATGCAATAAAACGGCGTCGGAGACTTGGACAGTCAACGACATCGTTTAGAGAGTTTCTCTTAATTTCTTCCTGCCCTCTCGAAAGTCGAAACCCTAGCTCGATTGAATCCGAAGCAGAGAACTCACTTTCAGGTAAGCTCATTATCATCCTTATTATCTAAATTTATGATCAACGTCGCACAATATTACTTTCTTTTTTAAAATTAAAATCAAATATCGAATCTAGGGTTATCAATTGTTGATAAAATCTAAAGCGTACTACATGTTTGATTAAAGTACTCAACGAGCTCCTTATGCTTGTAACGATCCGATGTATTAACTTTTTATTTTCTTACACTATCTGGGTTCTTGTTGAAACTGATCCAAAAATGTTTTTTTTTGGGGTCAGATTTTGGTGGGTTGAATGACGATGCAGCAACAACCCAGAAAAGCGGGGCTTCCGCTGATGAATCTCGTGAGATTAAGTAGAATACCCATTTTGGAGCAGCTTCATTTGGAGGAAAAACTGTTTCGTAAATCGTCCGACAATTGGTGTATTGTAAATGATGGAACTGATACGCCTGCCATTGTAATGGGGGTCTCTGGGTAAGTATGATAAGGTAAGTTCGGAAGTATTTCTATAGAAAGTGCTTTTTGATTAAAAGTGTTTTATGTTAAAGCACCTGAAAAGAAAAAATCTATCACGTGTTTCTACATAAAGCACTTCAAATGTTTTTACGTTTGAAAAATATGTTTTGGAAAATATCCATCGAGTGCTTATGCAAAAGGACCTAAACGCAATAACAGTGCTTATATCACCCTTGTATTCCAATGGGAAAGCACTCTTAGTTGGAGTTCTATTACAAATTCTGATTTTCTTGAAAAGGTATAAACTATTTTGCAAATTTGCTTATTATATTCTTGCTGAGAAAGATTTATTTTGAGTGGTGGGTTTTCTGGCAGGAAAGCTCCAGAACTTCTTGAAATTGGGTCTGTGTTGCGAGATCAGGTTCCTGTTATTAGAAGGTTTACTGGAGGAGGCACGGTTATTGTCGATAATGGGACTATTTTTGTCACTTTAATTTGCAACAAGGATGCTGTTCCTAGTGTGCAACCATATCCTCGTTCCATCATGTCTTGGAGTGGCCTGTTATATGATCAAGTGTTTAAAGGGATTGGTGATTTCCAGCTCCGGGAGAATGGTAGTGAGACTGAACTTTGCTTGAAATTCTTCTACGTGTTAATTGATATGTGATTGCTCAAAGCTTATAAGAATGAGAGTTCTCGCTGGAACTTTTTGGGACAATTACATAGATATTCACCTCCTTTTGCTTCTAAAATTTTGAGGAAAAAGTAAATAAATTGAATACGAAATTTAATTTGTCAGAACAATGATGAACTTTTTCCTGCACTACATTGATCATATAGAGGATTCATGTTATGTTTTTTATAAAATGATTCTTACTAACTTTTGAGTTGATTACGGGTGACAATCTTTCTGTATTCTTCCCCCTTACAAATTTAGAATTTCAAAATGCATATGTCCAATTATAGTTTGAATTTTTTTACACCAACATGTGTTGCTATGTTGTTATATATAGATTTGGGAGTTTTCCTTTCTTACTAAGTACTTTTGATTCCCTCTCAATCACAAATGTGCAAACAGGAGTTACTGTACGTCATTTCTTTTCTTGATTCAGAAGCTTTTCAAGACTCTAATTGAAGATAGTCCAGCTTTATACTTCAGTAACTTGTTTGAAATCTGTCTTTAGATTACGTTTTTGGCAACCGCAAGTTTGGTGGAAATGCTCAATCTATAACCAAAAACCGATGGATACACCACACCTCTTTTTTATGGGATTATGCAGTGGATAACATGGCTTACCTGAAACAACCAGCACGGGCTCCTGAGTATAGAATGGTAATTGTTTGTTTTTTATTTTTATAATCCTTGCACTATGGTTCCAAATTCAATCTGCATTCTCTGGCAAGTTATTTACTTTCATCTGAACTGCAAAACAGATATCATACCCTTGTATATTTTAAAGGGAACCAATTTATAAAATACTGTATTTTGAGCATTTATCAATCAATCTATTATGTTTATGTTTTCATACCTCCTGTGCAGGCAAGAGGCCACACAGAATTTATCTGTCGTATGAAGGAATATTTGCCAAGATCACTTTTCATTGAGAAAACCATTGAGGCAATTGAAAACTATTTCTCACTGAAGCCAGTAAACTTAGAAGCAATTGATGCAATTTGTGGAGCAGAATTTGTTCCTTCCACTAGGTTTCTCACCAAGCAGGAACTTGAGGAAGGTTGGGCGCGTCAGCTGGAGAATGTTTGTGTTGGCGCATGATTAAAGATTGAATGAATTTCATGTCCTAGTTGGGAAGTTGAAGAGGGCTTCCCACAAGCCATTAAGTCTATAATATGCTTATTTTAAGCCCCTAATTATTCAAATTTTCTTCAGAGATTGTATTTTCCTCATTGCACACAATCAGTAATTTGATTTGGAATTGAATTCTCATTGTTTATTGAATAATGTGTAAAAGTTTACCAGATGTAAGAATCAGCAGGGATCCCTTTCTTGAACTTTGACGCAAATTGTTTCTATGGAGCTCTTAACTATACTGTTTATGCACCATCTTTTCTATTAATGTAGGAAGAATCAAAATACTGGCCTTTTGATCCTCTGAAGTTGAGTAAGCTTATGGGCAGAGCATTTTGTAGTTTTGAACTAGTTTTATGATATGGCAGTTGCATACAATCCATTACCGACTGTAGGATCTTGTCTTGCTTCATTTTAAGGCATTTGTTTGCATAAAATCGCAAGCTAGTTTCATAAAGCCTGGCCTCAAAATTTCCACTTCCATACTTGCTATTCCTCATAAATGATTGCACTATCACCTAATAGCATATAGCTTGGTCCCTCGATTTCACCCCATCCTCCATTATTGGTTATTAGGGAAAATAATTGAACCTAAAGAGCCTGCCCTCAAAGTTTAATTTGGATATACATGCAGCCATTGCTCAATTTATGGATAAAGGGAACAGGGAATTCACACATTTGACCCCAAAAAGACATAAGCATAAAAAGTATGAGCTAGCGTGAATAGAAGAAGAAGAAGAAGAAGAAAGAAACGACATTTGAATTGCATGTTTTCAGAACAGAATCTCTGACGTTGGGTTTGTGACAAAAGATAAAGGTGTCTGATGAAAATCCAACCGATATCTGTGCACGTGAGGAGCAGAATATATAATATAAGAATAATAGTCAATATCTTATTTTAAATAATATGTTAAATAATAAAATAATATAATAAATAATTTTAAAATTTATATTATTTTATTATTTAATATAATTACTTTACACTTTAAAATTAAAATGTAAAATATAAAATATAATTTGAGAAGTAAATCATCGTATAAAATAATATAATGGTCAAGTGAAGTAAGTGTTAAGTTCACGAGTAAAATATTTTTGCCTGAATCCTGCAGGGCCATGAGACAAGTATGTTTGAAAAAGTCTCCCTTGTTATTATTATTATTATTATTATTTTGCATTTTGTAACCTGTTAACTCACATGCCTTCTTTGCCCTATTTTGCAACTAACAGCTGGTTAACAGTAAGGCTCATATATATGGCCCCTTTTAAGTGCACCTCCTACTTGAGGTGAGGGGTTCGAATCTCCCTCTAATTGTAAAAGAATACTAAAAAAAAAACAGGAAGGCTCGTACCATCTCTCTCTCACTCCACGTACACACTTTATTTCTGCTCATTTACAGAAAATAGTAAATATTCTCAAATCTTCATTCTTTTTTTGGCTCATGGGTCACACTTAACAGTTTTTAAGGGTGTAATTTGCGGAGAGGTATTTTATTTTAAAGTGATGATTGGTATGGAGAGGAAACACTTATTGTGAAATAAAATTAGGTGTGTTTAGTAAATACTTACAGTAGAATGAAAGTAGTACTTATCAAACATTTGAATTGTTGTAATTTTGAAGTTAAACAGAACTACTTCTATACTAATAGAACCCAACTGATCTTTTGGTACAAGAGTTGCATTTTTCAAAAAAAGTTTTAATTTAACACATGAGTTAAGAATGTAACAAAAGTCTGGGCAAATATAAGAAGAACGTTGGAGAAGCTATGAGCCCCTCCATGGTAGTGTTTCTTTTATCCCTTAGAATAAGAAATAATAATGAAAGTAGTTGAAGATATAGAAATAGAGCTAGTTCGCTGGTTCAACTTTGGAAATGACATTTTATAAAAACTGGTCAGAATAGCTACAAGGACAGATGATGATGACAAGGGCTATCTAATTCTGAGCTACCTAAACAACAGTCGTTTCATCTTTACTTCTAATGATATCTGAGCTACCCTTTTGCACTCAGTATTCTGTTGCAAATCCTTTAACCCGGTTCTGGAAACTCTAGCTTGTTCTTCTTCATGATCATGATCAGGCTCCTACTCCCAGAAAATCTATAAATGGTGGTGATATTGTGGCAGTGTTGTTTTTGGCAACTGATTGCGATGAAGATAATGGTTCAGTTATTAACACTTGAGATGCTGCTGATGCCATGGTGTCTGAGAAAGCAGCAGAAAGATGATAATGGTTGCTTGATTGTTGCGTCATCATCATCAGAGATGGATTATGGGTATTGGGATTTGAATTAGTGAAGCTTGTACCATCTTTCATCATATTCCAGTGCATGCTCTTCTGGACAAAACTGTCATTTCTTTTGCAACCTGAAACAAATCACAAACTCAACAACTCATAAAAATGAAGAAAAATACAGCAAAGTAAAATCAACAACTGCTCAGTAAACCAAGAGTAACAAGTGATTGTAGCTCTAAACTTTACTTATAAAATCATAAATGTAAAAGAAAAAAGAAGGAGATGCAATGCTGAAACTGAATATATGATTAAAGCAAGGGAACTAGTGAAGATGAAATTACAAGCACAAGAACAAGTTGAAGTTGCACTGTAATGACTAGACATATGTGAGCAAGACAATAAAAGATGAAGTGATTAAATGATATAGAGAAAGATCAGCTGTTAGAAGGAAGCACATTTGTGCATAGAAAGCAGAATGTAGGCATTGAAAGGACCTAAAAGACACACCAGAAAAGAAATCAAAAGGTGTCTGATTTTCACAAGGTCTATGGTGATGAGGAAGGACAAAACCGTTGGCGCTGCTTGTTGACCCAAGAAACAAATCTCTAGCACTCAATGTCTCTGCTTGTTCACTAGAAGTCATGTTGTTGAAAGACCCATTAGATCCACCAAGGGGAGGTGTAAATGGGTTCTGCGATGATGAGTTTATGAAGCTGAGGTTGCAGATATTAAGGCAGCTTTTAGCTTCTTCCGTGTTATTGGCTGAAGCATTATTTGTGCGCTGAAAACTCTTATTCTCCTCCAATCTTCTATCAACAGCTTGGCTTAGTTTTCTCCTCCTATAAGCAGTGGATTGCTCTCTGTATTTTCTAGCCATTATAACATGCCAGTGATTTTTAACAGCATTATCAGTTCTTCCAGGGAAAAGCCTAGCAATCATCGCCCATTTGTTGCCATACATTCTATGAGCTGCCATTAGCCTCTCTTCTTCATCTTCACTGAAAGCTCCTTTCTTGATCTTTGGATCCAGTTGATTGAACCATCTCAATCTACAACTTTTACCTACAAAACCCAACAAAAAATAAGATATAAAACTAACATGTCAAAGTACAAGCTCTAGTAAGAACAAAACAAAATTAACAAAACAAGCAAGTTGATGAAGTGATGACAGTGAGGAAATTTTTTACCTGATCTTCCTTGCAACTTCTCTGCTATAAGGTTCCAGTTTTGAGGACCATAAAGAGCAACAAGCTTCTTGAGTTTATTGTCCTCGGTAGGTTTCCAATGCCCTCTTGAACAAACCTTATTATTTGACTGCCCACTACCATTCATTTCCTTCACAAAAACTGAACTACTCTCATCTGGGTTCTCTTCACTACTCAAGTTGGTTCTTCTCCTCACTTCTTCCATGGCAACACCACCACTACTGTTTTCTTCATACCCATCAGCAGATTCACAAACCTTACTAGTATTATTCGTTTCACTGTTTTCTTCCAAGCTAAAAGTACACATATGGCTCTTCTCAGAACTATCACAGTAACAAATATTTTGTGAGGTGACAACATGGGTTCTTGGATCAACATAGAGAGAACAAGAAGTACTCAGGTGTGTAAACATCTCCATTGGTGATGATGAGTTGGAAGGTGCATTTGCATAGATAGTCTTACTGTAGTGATTGGTCATGCTATCATTTTCTCGGTGACAGCAGGTGCTGTTGTGGACTGTTGCAAAGTCATGTTCTTAAGGCCAAAAATGGAAAAAGCGAAGCAAGTGACAGAAAAAAACAAGATGAGTGAGAGTTAACACAGAGAGAGAGATTGAAATAGAGGGAAAAAAAGAGAGAGAGAGAGAGAGAGAGACTATGTGTTAAATTAAATTTTAATTCAGAAAAAAATAAGTGTTTGGTCTTTGTTTTTACAGAATCAACCGCACGATTACTCATATTTACTCATATCTTCTTGTTTAAGGGAGTTTCAGTTTTTTTTCACCACTCTGATCTGCTGATGACCGATCCTCATTGCCTCTATTTTCACTCCTTCTGTGGAGTGATACTTGCACGCTGCTTTGGTGGTGCGTGAACTACACAATCCCCAGAACAAAAACAATATGGCACCTAATTGATTTTAAGTACTAATATTGCTAAAAATGGAAAAAGATGGTGAAGATATCAAGAAGTTGATTTGGTCATTAATGATAAAGTGTGAATCTTAAGAATGTCTTTAAACGTTCTATGTAGCTAATTAATTTGGGTATGATCTTGTGTATTACTAATTAAATGTCTAGAGGTTGAAAGACTAATATCATTTAACTTGTTTTGTGCACCATTGTATTATATTATATCTTATTTTCATGAATCACAATCCTCCATTAATTTAAAATTTATCTAATTTTTTAAAATTCATACTCTAATACTATTTGTTGGCGATTTATCATCTTAACATTCTAACACACGTGGAAGATTTTATTTATAATTAAATAAGAATAAAAAAAACACGTAAGAAAAATAAATAATCACATATAAAGCACAAAATTTATGTAATTTAATAACTTATCTATGTCTATAATAAATCATGAGATGCTAATTTTTTTTTATTATTCAGATTACAAAAATCTCTCATAAGAAATTATTAAAAAATATAATAATATATGAACTTCTAAAGAATCTATTAGCACTATCTTGTATACACATTACCCAAATGCTCACTATACAACACTCTTTTGTACACTCAGCACTCAAAGTGTTCTCTAAATTTTTTATTTTTCTCTTGTTGCTTTCTTAATGCTTGACTAATCTAATGACTTTATAAGGTTTATATATACTCTAAAATGTCCCTAGAAATCCTATATCTTGTTATTGTTAGGGTCGGTACTTACGCATTATCCCAAAATGTACATATACTTGTGTATTTATACAAGTGTACATTTATATTAAATCACTAATACCCATTTATATTGTATTATGCATGTAACGTTACAGACATTGTAGATCGAAAGGAGTTCGGATCAGATCTAAAAGAGTTTAGATAAAGGTTCATAGTTAGTCACGCTGAGAGATATATATGTTAAATGTTAGCACAACTAAATGTTAGCTAGTTATAATACTCAGCAAATCTAAGAGTTGGAGCCTTGTATGTAATGGGACATAGACCTAGGAATATACCAGTAACTGCATAATTGCAAGAGTTGTAATCGGGTGCCAGGAAATGCAAGTTGCGCAAGTATGTTCTCGAATAATTATTCATGATCTATTTTTGTCGATACGGGTCTATCGGTGGATACTTTTATATATAGATCAGCATATGTCGTATCTATAGATAGTTATTTCTAGCCGACCATGAGCTTGGAGCTCGTATTGACATATGGGTATCCAGTTAAGACTAGATATGAGATAGACTCACGAGGGCCTCCGATAGACACCCTATGTAAGCCGTCAACGGAGGGTTCTCTCGAGTTGAGTAGTATACGTGGTCCTTTGACCTGAGTGCCACGGTAGGCTTGTAAGTGATCCACCATACTTGGTTTCACGCATGTCACAGATCTTTCATGGTGTGACCGCTGGGTGTCGCTGAGTATGGTCCGATGCTTATGAAGTCTGGTGCGTCAAATATGAGATTCGTCAGCTCGCATAGGGAGTTCAGTATTCAGATGCTTCGAGACTGTATCCCGAAAAGTCTTGTGGCCACAAGCAATTATCCCCGAAAAAGAGTTTCTTTAGGGTAGAATAATATGGTAAAAGAGTTTGCACATATTGTTCTTTGAGATACAAGTCTGAAGATAAGATATGGATGAGCATAAGGGGATTTAACGGCGATAATCTATATCCCAACACATCCAGGATATCATGACGGAAGGACTATACGTATGCGTTGTGACCTCAGCTTGCATGGTTTAATGCGCTGATTTGTTTATTCGTGACGTGTGCCTGGGGCATTGCTCACGGACTTATGGAATAGTTCAATTTGACGAATTGGGCGTAGGACTTAGGGAGTCCTGCGAAATGGAGTGTACTTGTTATGCATTGGGGTAGCATGCTGAATTAAAGTGTTTAATCCAGCAATATTCAGCACTACTACAGGAATGCATGCGTGTCTGTATTTAAGTGTTAAATACAATAAATAGTTAATAATTATTATTTACTAATTGTATAATGACATATGGCGCATTGTGGACCCTCGGTTGAGTTTATCCAAGTGTGGGTTTGGTAGGACCCACTAGGAGTAGACTTGATAACTATTTACGAGGGACAAAATGATCATTTCACACTTTGATTATTTAATTATTAAATAATCAAAATATCTTTCTTATTATATTATATTATATCTTTTTATATTATATTATCTTATTATATTATATATAATAATATAATATATTGGGTGCCAAATTAGTATTATTTTATTATTATTATATAATATATATTGTATTATTATTATATTATATATGACAAGACCCAACCCGTGCCCTTTTCGTGAATTAAGGTAGATCCTGCGATGACATGTGACTAACATACTCTTTACTCATACATATGATACAATGAGGCTACCTGCCTCAACAAAATGTGTACACGTGTACTCCAATATACAAAAATATAATATACAGATTGAGACACTTATGCAGCTATGCGTGTCATGGGCCAACCTCAAAATGTGATGACTGTATCACACTGCATGAATTCCTGTGACAACCTGAGAAAAATAGGAAAAATAGAAAAAAATGGTGAGCTTGAGGCTCAGTGAGTGAATATAATCTGAAAATATTATATACTTTATATGTATTGTACACGTATAAATCTGTAAGATAAAATAATCATGAAGTTGTATACTTAGTAATCAATAAACTTATACTAAAAGTATGAGCTGTCATAAAAATCTATGTTGTAGCTAAAATTATAATATAATATTGGGGATCTGAAAATCTAGAAGTATAAACTATCATAAAATCTATTATTAACCTGAATATATGTAACATAGTTCTAGAAACATATACTACATATGTACCGAAAATCACACTAAACTTGTACCTGGGGAAAAACTGGTCTAACTTGACGGAGTAAGTCACGCACAGGCAGAGCGAGGGATCTGAGCCGGTCTAACCCGACAAAATGTTACATCACTCGGACAGAGCAAACTAAACTGGTCTAACGGATGCGCAGAGCAACTACATTAAAGGGGAGGGTACGCATATGGTAGTTCAAAAACTACTACTATATAATATCATGAAAGCATAATTGTTCTAAAATAAATATTTCTGTACTGAACAAAATCATAAATTATACTATAATAAATTCTAAAACATTTCTGAATATACTAAATAGTATAAATATCTGTCTAAAATAAATCATAACTAAATTTAATAACGCGTAATTTAATCATAACTGGCTGTATTAAAAACATATAAAATATATATAGTTATCCACTCACAAAAGTGCGTTAATTCTGAACTGGGTCTGGATTCTGAGATCTACCCCCTATCGGCACACCTCCTATATCATATGGTGTAAAAATAAATCATTAGTACTGATATGTATTATAAATATTAAAATATAATTATTCAATATCGTAAAACTATTACCGACTAAATCACTGAGTATAAATCTAACTATCCAAACTAATTTCCTGAAATTTTCTATATTTTTTTCTTTTTCTTTTTTCTTTTTCTTTTTCTCTTTCTCTTTCTCTTCTTCTTTCTTTTTCTCCTCGGTTTCTTTTTCTTCCTCTCTCATCTTCTTATTTTCTTTTCTCTTTTTCTTTCTTCCGATTTTTCTTCTTCTTTCTCTGTTTCAGCTTATTTTGTTTCTTCTTCTGTTTCAATCCTTTCTTCTTCTGTTTCAATCCTTTCTTCTTAAACGAAGAAAGCAAAACAAATATATATATATATAAACTGGCCACCGCTTAATATAATATATATTTTTTTATATTCTCTTCTTTTTGCCACCAATCAATATATATATCACACACATGTATTACAATTCCTCTTCTCTTATAAAAATTTCGTCATCGAAATTCATGTACCTCTCTGAAACAAATAAGGGTACTGAACTCTCATATGATCCTCTCGCTCCCATGTAGCCTCTTCCACTGTATGATTCCTTCATATGAGTTTAACTAGTGGAATGGTCTTATTACGTAGTACTTGCTGGCGATAGTCCACTATCTGAATAGGTTCCTCGTCATAAGTTAAGTCTGTCCTCAACTAAACTGGCTGAGTATCTAGAATGTGAGAAAGGTCAGGTATATACTTCTGCAACATAAAAACATGAAATACATCATGAATGTGTGATAACTCAGGTGGTAATGCTAAGCGGTACGCAACCACACCAACTCTTTCTAGAATCTCATATGGCCCGATATATCTAGGACTTAATTTTTCTTGTTTTCCAAAACGAAGCACACCCTTCCATGGTGAGATCCGTAAGAAGACTCTATCTCCTACTGCAAACTCAAGCTGTCTACGATGTTTATCTGCATAACTCTTCTGTCTGTCTTGAGCTACCTTGAGTCTATCTCTGATAATACTGATCTTCTCACTAGTAGCTTGGATAATCTCTGGACCCAACAATTTCCTTTCTCCAACCTCATCCCAGCTAATTAGAGTTCTGCATTTTCTTCCGTATAAAGCCTTATACGGCGCCATCTGAATACTAGATTGATAACTATTATTATATGCAAACTCCATCAATGGTAAATAATCATCCCAATTACCCTTAAGCTGCAACATACAAGCTCTGAGCATATCTTCAAATATCTGTATAGTTGTCTCCGACTGCCTATCTGTCTGAGGATGAAAAGCTGTACTAAAGTTCAGCTTAGTGCCTAAGGCCTTCTGTAAGCTATGCCAGAATCTAGAAGTGAATCGAGAGTCTCTATCCGATACGATGGATACTGGAGTCCCATGTAACTGTACAATCTCACTCACATATAAATGAGCCAGCCTATCTAATGAGTATGAAATCTTATAAGGCAGGAAATGAGCAGATTTTGTAAGTCGATCAACAATCACCCAAATACTATCATGACCCCTTCGAGTACGAGAAAGTCCAACAACAAAGTCCATGGTGATATGTTCCCACTTCCATTCAGGAACTGAAAGTGGTTGAGATAATCTTGCTGGCCTCTGATGTTCTACCTTAACCTGTTGACAAATCAGGCAGTGAGATACAAAATCTGCAATATCTTTTTTCATACATTTTAGTGCTGCCAGGATGCATAGCATAAGCTGAACTGTGAGCTTCTTCTAAAATCTACTTCTTTAACTCTAAGTTATTCGGAACATAAAGCCTGTTACCCATAACTAATGTCCCATCAGCTTTCAACGTTAAATCAATTTGCATTCAATTATTTACTTCTTGCTTAAGTTTAACTAAATTTGGATCCTGATCTTGCATCTCTCGAATCTGATCAATCAACATGGGCCTAACTTGAAAATGTGCTAGAAGAACTCCAAACTTGTCTACAAATAATTCAACCCCCATATACCTTAACTCAAATAACAATGGAAGATAAGTCACTTTCAAATAAGCTATAGAGCTAAAAGACTTCCTGCTGAGTGCATCTGCTACCACGTTCGCCTTACTTTGATGATAATCAATCGTATAGTCATAATCTTTTATTAACTCTAACCATCTCCGTTGTCTCAGATTCAAATTTTTTTGTGTGAACAAATACTTCAAACTTTTGTGATCAATGAAGATTTGACATGTAACACAATATAGATAATGTCTCTAAATCTTCAAGGCGAATACTACTACTGCCAATTCTAAATTATGGGTTGGATAATTCAACTCATACTTCTTAAGCTGCCTAGAAGCATAAGCTATCACCTTACCATGCTGCATCAATACATAACTTAATCCATGTCTAGAAGCATCACTATAAATTATAAATCCTTCAGTGCCAGATAGAAGAGTAAGAATAGGAGTTAAAGTTAATCTCTTCTTAAGTTCTTGGAAACTATGTTCACATTCATTAGTCCACATAAACTTTATATTTTTTTTGGTCAACTTTGTAAGCGATGCAGCAATCTTAGAGAAGTCTTTAACAAATCTCCGATAATAACCTACTAGACCTAAAAAACTTTTAATTTCTGTCACACTAGTTGGTCCCTCCCAATTTACCACAGCTTCAATTTTCTGAAGATCCACATAAATTTCATCTGCTGAGATCACATGGCCTAAAAATGTAACTTTATCTAGCCAGAACTGATATTTGCTGAACTTAGCATATAAAAATCTATAACACTATCTTCAAATACTATACATGCTCCTCTGTATTCCGTGAATACACAAGAATATCATCAATAAAAACTATAACAAATTGATCAAGATATAGACAAAATACCCTATTCATAAAGTCCATGAATGCAGCTGGAGCATTAGTCAGCTCAAATGGCATTACTAAAAACTCATAATGCCCATATTGAGTTCTGAAGATAGTCTTAGCCACATCAGTATCGCTGATCTTTAACTGATGATACCCTGATCGTAGATCGATCTTTGAGAAAACCTTTGTACCCTGTAACTGATCAAATAGATCATTAATGCAAGGAAGTGGGTACTTGTTGTATATAGTGACTTTATTTAGCTCCTAGTAATCAATGCATAACCTCAAAGTTCCATCCGTCTTTTTAACAAACAATACCGGTGCTCCCTATAGTGATACACTAGGTCTGATGAAACCCTTATTTACCAATTCTTGTAACTGAGTCTTCAATTCTTTTAACTCCGAGGGGGCCATTTTGTATAGTGCTTTGGAGATAGGAGTTGTGTCTGGAACCAAATCAATACCAAAACCAATCTCTTTATCTGGTGGTAAGTCTTGAAGATCTTTAGGACATACATCTAGAAAATCTCTGACCACCGGAATATCTCCTAATGTAGCCTCATTGACTCTAGCATCAAGTTTTTGGATGCGATATTTCTATATCTTAAAATTAAGTGCAAGTATACACTATCGTATGCAAGTAATAAAGGGACTAAATAGTCGGATGTCGAACCCACAGGCATAATTTCTTCTTTTTAACCAATTACTAAAATGATATCTTCCTAATAATTATTCAGATAAATAAAAATCTAAGAATGAATGTAGAAAATATAAAAATAAAATCACAATGCAAAGAGATTTAAGTGATAGCAATATAGAGAAAACCTATGATTAATACTATCCCTCAATATGCTTTCTAATGATTAATCTTCTAATATTTAACTCCCTTAGTCTTTGTTATTGATCAAGACACTAATGTATTCACAAGCCTCTTCCAAGGTCATGCACGTATACCCTAATTTACCAAATACCTATATTCTTATGGTACTTGTAATAAATTAAGATTCATTAAGATTAGGTCTTATTGATCATACATGCCAATTAGGTATATTCCTATCCTAAATTGAAACTTGCATATGCAACATTGAATGTTACTCTACAATCATGCATCAAATTATCTAGGTCTAAATATTATGATTCCTCTTCCAAGTTTATCAATAATATTACTAACTCATTCACCATATATTGGCCAGATATACTGAAGCATTAAAATCAAGTAATTTGAATATTAAAGAACTAAGTTTATTAAATATTAAAAAGATATGGCAATTAAGCACACATATTGAGTTCAAGTATTAACCCTAAAAAATAAGATTAACTCATGGCTATAAGAGAACAACAGTAAAAATAATAATAAATCATGATACAATCAATAGCAAATCGATATAGACGTCGAATTACTCTTAATTGCGCTGCCTAAGATACTTTTGATGTCGAAGAACGCCTTGAATCTCTCTCTAAGGTTGCTTCAATTAAACTCCTATTACGCTCCAAGACTCGTGCTCTATTCTTGGTGTTCTTGAATTGCTCTAGGTTGCTCTTGGATTTTTCTTAAAGGCTGGGAACGAGTGGTTTTTTATAGGGATTGATATGAGCTTGAAAATCTCAATTATCGTCGGACTAGGACTCGCGCTACCGCTGGGGCGCTGATGCGATATTTCTATATCATAAATTAAGTGCAAGTATACACTATCGTATGCAAGTAATAAAGAGACTAATTAGTCGGATGTCGAACCCACAGGGATAAATTTGTTTTCTTTAAATTTCGTTCAAGTCCCTATAAATAAGAATAAAGCACATAAATAGCCATTTATTCTCATAAAATCATAAAATATCAATAATAAAAACATGAGAAAGTATATGACAAATTTGCCCTTATCAAATTCCCCCAAACTTAAATACTTGCTTGTCCTCAAGCAATAAAATAAAACTAAGAGAGAAATAAAGGGTTATACTAGACTCATTTAACAAAACAAAACAAAATATACTAATACTAGTAAGATGATCAAAATCATTGTCTCAAAGGCTGACGAAATAGTACAAATCCATAAGGTAGACAAATAACTATTGACAATTCTAATTATCTTTATTTAGTCTCTCATTCTTTCTCATAAATAATCACCATGTGTGTGTGCAAGCAGCAAGCAAATAGCGAAAACCATACTTTGATTTACTTTATACTTTAGTTTGTACAGAAAATATGATGTCTCGGCATTTTATTTGTATAATGACACTTCCATAGGCTTGTCTTTATTACCACTCTCCACTAATGTAGAAAATCACATGTCTTAGGGATCTATTTAGGACTTTACTTAGCTTGTAATGTAAGGCTAAGGTCAAGGTGGGATAAAAGGATAAATATATGAAGTTCAATTCACACCATGAACACTTAGATTTTTACCTAGAAACCTCTTGATCTTCTTTTCCTTGTATTATCTCTTCCCCCAAACTTATTGTGTTCCCATCCTTCTTTTCAACCTTTATTTTTCAAAGAATTTCTTCTTTTTCTTAAGCTGGGGGTATTTTATTTTCTTTTTATTTGCTTTTTTTTTTCTTCCTTTTTCTTTTACTTAAATACCCCCAAACTTAGATTGATAAATACCACCCAAACTTATTTTTCTCATATCACCACAACTTTTTTCTTTCAAGAGTATTTCTAAGCAAATGCAAGGTTTATGGTGTTACGGGTAAATTTCTGGATAAATAAACTTTAAGTCTTAGGCTTATAATGTGGTTAAATCAAAGAATGAGTTATTATGCTCAAAATAGGGTACTAGGGATAAATATACAATAAAAGGTAGGCTAGAAAGGCTCAATCGGTCCAAAGATGGCCTAATGTCATTTCCCTATTCATGTGTTTTCTAAAATTTCGCCTCAAGTAGTAACTAAAGACAAGTTCTAGAGTATCAGGCTTCGAGACTGTGGTGTACTCCCTAAAGCATAAGTATCTCTAAGTAATAATTATAACTATTCATGCTTATAAAGTGCTCAAAATATTGGTGATAATAAATAAGGTCAAATTTGTTCCTAGACTTAGATAATCAAAATTGTCTCAAGTATCTATCATTCTCTATGGATGTGTAAAAATAAATTCAACCATGTATTCTTTTTCTTATCATAGACTAATGATCATCTTATCAAAACCTAATAAAAATGAATTAACTAAAAAAAACTAAGTAACTAAAAAAAAAAAAATTTAACCCACAAGAATGATCACCCAAATCATGCAGCAAAATGAACACAAGAAAGTGTTTCCCACCCCCAAACTTAATTTAGACATTGTCCCCAATGTCAAAAAATAAAAAAGTGAAAGTAAGAGACTTCCCTGGTCAATTTTCGCTGCTGCGCTGACTCTTCATCGCTGGGGCGATGTACTGGCGCTGCCGCGCCATGTTATGCCGCTGGAGCGCTGAAAGTCTTGGTTTTTTTTTTTTTTTTTTTTTTAAATGCTGAAAAAATTAAAAAAATGATAATAATAATAATAATACTTTCCTTGGGTTGCCTCCCAAGTAGCGCTTGATTTAACGTCATCGGCTTGACGGGGCTTCCTTTTCTTTATGGTGGGTCGAAGATGCTGATGGAAGCATTTGTGTAAGTGATCTTGCTGGCTTTCTTCTTTTTTGGCTTCCATATTTTTGCAATTAAATCTCGGGTAGTATCTTTTGCTGCATTCTCCTTATGTCTCTCCGGAAAGACTTTAATCTTAGACCGGGGAGATGGTTCTTCCTTTTCTTTCTCTTTGCTTGCTTCGTCGTGATGCTGCTTTTTCTTCTTCTCTCTTGCCTTCCTATGCTTCAATGCTCTTTTTCGGATGTAAGGATCCAATGTCTCCATATCTTTAATTTGCTTAACGCTTGGATGCACCACATTATGCAAAAACAGTCTTCATTTTCAGTTGGTAATTTGATCTCCTTGAAGACCTTAAAAGTGACTGTATCCTCTTGTACTCTCATGGTCAACTCCCCTTTTTGCACATCAATAATTGTTCTTCCAGTGGCTAGGAAGGGTCTTCCAATGATGATTAGGATCTCCTTGTCTTCTTCTATATCCAAAACAATGAAATCGGCAGGGAAGATGAATTTATCGACCTTAACCAACACATCTTCAATTAATCCCTTAGGATAGGTAAGAGAACGATCTGCTAACTGAAGTGTGATATTTATTGGTTTGGCTTCTTTCAGTCCCAACTTTTTATACACGGACAAGGGCATAAGATTGATGCTAGCTCCCAGATCACAAAGTGCTTTCCCAAAATCATAATTCCCAATTGAGCATGGTATGGTGAAACTCCCAGGATCTTTGAGCTTTGGAGGTAGCTTCTTTAGAAGGATAGCGCTACACTCTTCCGTCAGGGCCACAGTCTGGAAGTCATCTATTTTTCTCTTCTTTGATAGAATGTCCTTCATAAATCTCACATAGCTTGGCATTTGCTCCAGTGCATCTGCAAAAGGAAGATTAATATGTAATTTCTTAAAAATATCAAGAAATTTAGAAAATTGCTTATCTAGTTTCTTCTTTTGCAGCCTCTGAGGAAATGGAGGTGGTGGAGTGAATGACTGCGTAGGTTGCTTCTGCGGATTGCTACTGGTATCTTCTGTTGTATTTTCACTTTTCTGTTCTTGTACTTGAATACCAGATTCTATGCTTTTCTGTGTCTCATCACTCTTCTCTTGACTTCTTAGCTGCTGTAATCTCTGAGGAAATGGTATAGGTGGTCTATATGGTTGCACGTCATCTTGCTGGACCACTAGTTCTTTTTCCTTCTCTATCATCTCTGAAAGCTGTGGTTGAGGAGTGTTATCATGTAAAACTTTACCACTTCTTAGGGAGATGGCTTGGCACTGTTCTACGCTTCCTTTTGGATTGACTTCGGTGTTGCTTGGTAGAGTTCCTTGAGGTCGATTGTTTATTGCTGTAGCAAGTTGTCCTACTTGATTCTCCAAGGCTCTAAGTGAAGCTGCTTGACTTTGGAAGAGTGCATCTATTTTCTTCATAAATTGTAAGAGCATGTCTTCAATGTCTGATTTTTTCTCTTGCTGGATTTGCGGTTGGAAGCCAGGAGGAGCTTTAGAATACTGTCCTTGATTATTATTGCTCCATGAAAAGTTGGGATGATTTCTCCAACCAGGATTGTAAAAATTTGAATTAGGATTGTTGCGGTTGAAGTCCCCTACATATTGAGCAGTCTCCATGCATTGTCCATTAGCATGATTGCTTCCACAGAAATCGCAAGTGATTGGTTGACTCTTGATAGCATTAACTCCCAAGTTGCTTAATTGTTTGGTCAAGAGGTTGACTTGGGCAGATAATGTGGTCAAAGTGTCTACTTCATGTAATCCAGCGATCTTTCTTGTGGTTGACCTTTCAGTGGGCCATTGATAGACATTGGACGCCATCTCATCTAGTAGATCATAAGCTTCATTGGTGGATTTATTCATAAGTGCTCCTCCAGCTGCAGCATCTACTATCGTTCTGAATTGACCGGCTAATCCATTGTAGAATGTTTGTACAAGCAACCACTTCGGAACTCCATGATGAGGACATTTTCTTTGCATATCCTTGTATCTCTCCCATGCCTCATAAAGAGATTCTCCATCTAGTTGTAGGAATGATGTGATGTCGTTCCTCATCTTGGCAGTTTTAGCAGGTGGAAAATATTTGGCGAGGAACTTTTGTGCAAGATCATCCCATGTAGCTATAGATCCGGATGGAAGTGATAACAGCCAGCTTTTTGCTTTGTCTCTCAAGGAAAAGGGAAACAACCTTAGTCGGATTGCATCATCGGATACCCCATTGTACTTGAAAGTATCACATATCTCCAAGAAGTTGATGATGTGCATGTTTGGATCGTCATTGGGTAGTCCACTAAATTGTACCAAATCCTTGAGCATTTGAATCGTGCTTGGCTTGATCTCAAAGTTGTTAGCTTGAACAGTTGGTCTTTGAATGCTTGAATGGATTCCATTCACTAAGGGGACAGCATACTCCCTTAGTGGTCTTCCTTCATTGTTGTGTGCAATTGGTACTTGATCTTCCATGGTGTTGACTTGATTTTGCTCTCTTCTAATTCTTCGTAAAGTTCTTTCAATCTCTGGATCAAAAGCAATCAAGTCTTCACTTTTCTATCTTCGCATGTACCTCGTAACAAAGAAAGTAAAACTAAATTAAGAAAAATAAAAATAAAAAAAAATTCTGAAGTAAAAACTAGAAAGATTGGTATTAATATTGGTGAAAAAGTAGATAATTATCCCCGGCAACGGCGCCAAAAACTTGATGCGATATTTCTATATCATAAATTAAGTGCAAGTATACACTATCGTATGCAAGTAATAAAGAGACTAATTAGTCGGATGTCGAACCCACAGGGATAATTTCTTCTTATTAACCAATTACTAAAATTATGTCTTTCTAATAATTATTCAGAAAAATAAAAATCTAAGAATGAATGTAAGAAATATAAAAGTAAAAACACAATGCAATGAGATTTAAAGATAGCAATGTAGAGAAAACCTAGGATTAATATTATCCCTCAATATGCTTTTTAATGATTAATCCTCTAATATTTAACTCACTTAGTCTTTATTATTGATCAAGACACTAATGTATTCACAAGCCTCTTCCAAGGTCATGCAAGTATACCCTAATTTACCAAATACCTATATTCCTATGGTACTTGTAATAAATTAAGATTCATTAAGATTAGGTCTTATTGATCATACATGCCAATTAGGTATATTCCTATCCTAAATTGAAACTTGCATATGCAACATTGAATGTTACTCTACAATCATGCATCAAATTACCTAGGTCTAAATATTATGATTCCTCTTCCGAGTTTATCAATAATATTACCAATTCATTCACCATATATTGGCCAAATATATTGAAGCATTAAACACAAGTAATTTAAATAATAAATGACTAAGTTTATTAAATACTAAAGGATATGGCAATTTAAGCGCACATATTGAGTTCAAATATTAACCCTAGAAAATAAGTTAGCTCATGGCTACAAGAGAACAGCAGTAAAAATAATTATAAATCATGATACAATTATTAGCAAACCGATATAGACGTCGAATTGCTCTTAATTGCGCTGCCTAAGAACTCTTGATGCCGAAGAACGTCTTGTATCTCTCTCTAAAATTGCTTCAATTAAGCTCCTATTGCTCTCCAAGACTCGTGCTCTGTATTCTTGGTGCTCTTGGGTCGTCTTGGATTCCTCCTTGAAGGCTGGGAACGAGTGGCTTTATATAGGGATTGATATGAGCTTGAAAATCTCAATTCTCGTAGGACTAGGACTCGCACTACCGTTGGCGCGCTATGCATCTGTTGCTGGGGCGACGCGTGAAAAAGCTATTACCGCTGGAGCGGTGGGATCTTAGCGCTGGGGCGCTGTACGAAAACGGCTTCACCGCTGGCGCGGTGACTCTTCGGCGCTGGGGCGCTAGACGCGACTTAAACAGGTCGTTTTTCTTATTTCGATCACTATTTCAGCGCTGGGGCTAAAATACTTGTGGCGCGGGGGCGCTGGACTCATATTTTGAAAACTTTGCATTTTAGTCCCTGTTTTCGCTCCTTTTGCGTTCTTTCTTTAAATTTTGTTCAAGTCCCTATAAATAATAATAAAGCACATAAATAGCCATCTATTCTCATAAAATCATAAAATATCAATAATAAAAACATGAGAAAATATATGACAAATTTGCCCTTATCAGGCGTTGTGTAGTTGTCATTGGGGCAATGCGTGAAAAAGGCTTCACCGCTGGAGCGGTGGGTTGATGGCGCTGGTTTATCACTGGCGCGGTAAAGGTCTGGCGCTAGGGCGCCAGATGCGACTTCCACAGGTGGTTTTTCTTATTTCGATCACTGTTCCAGCGCTGGGGCTATAATCCTCGTGGCGTTAGGGCGATGGACACATACTTTGAAAATTTTGCATTTTAATCCCTATAAATAATAATAATGCACATAAATAGCCATCTATTCTCATAAAATCATAAAATATCAATAATAAAAATATGAGAAAATATATGACAAATTTGATTACTCCGAAGAAGATGAGGGCAATCTCTCCTTAAATGTCCAGCTTGTCCGCAATGGTAGCAACCTCTTAAATAAAAATTTAATTTAGCCATAAAATAAATTCAATTAGCCATACACCTGATTTTTGTACATTTTACCCTTGAAACATTTTTGCATCTCTCTCCTACAAATTATTTGAAATTTTGATCCAAAATATACTTTAAAAATAGTTCATATGAGTAATTTGATATATAATAGGTTGAAATATGGTAAATTTGATTGAAAATAATTGAAAAATTATAAAACAAAAAGCATAATTCGACAAGAACGTCAGAGAATAAGGCTAAGGTCGACAGGGCCCCGCGCCCTCTTTGCACCCAACTTGCAGCTAACTCGAGCCACACCTCATATGCGGGCATAGCGTAAAGCCTTAACTTGCCCCATCCCCTACGCACGAGGTGTGGCGCTAAGCCCCAACTCGCCCCACCTTCTGTGCATGAGGCGTGGTGCAAGGCCCCTCCTCGTGCCTTACGTGTGGAGCGTGTTGCAAGTTGAGGCCTCGTGCCATACCAACTTATGCCACGCCCAGCGCACGAAGAGTGGTGTGAGATCCCTCCCCATGCCTTGTGCAAGGTGCGAGGAATTCTAGCTTTATCCACAATTTTTGTCTCTGATTTCATTATTTTTCATCATTTTCATACCTTTTTTTGTACATTGATGCACAAAATTACTTGTTCTTAATTTATAGAGTATTTTTTTTTCAAATCTATTTAGACAATAACAACATTTTTTTTGTTGATTTTGTGGCTCAAACTATAAATATATTTTAAGTTATATTATTCATATGGGCAATTTTGTCCATTTATTATCTTCTTGGCTAATAAAGATTTGCCAAATAGCTTTTGGCGATTAAAGTTTATAACATTTTAAAAGTGACTGTTTCTAAACATTTTTTTTCACCAAAAGATGAGAGAGATATTAAACAAATGAAAAGAAAATATTATTTTTTAATTTGTAAATATTGGCTCGGCATAGTAAAACTCAAAAACACATGTTTCAGTTTGTTGAATTTGATTAAACAAATAAAAACATAAAGCAATGGCCGAGGCATGCTAAACTATGCTTAGTAGGGATAATTTTGAATTGCCAAATAATAGGGAAATTGTTACTTATAAAATGAAGAAAAATTGTCTTCATTTAGTGTCTTTTTGGTTCGGCCACTTAATGGGCAAAAATGAGAGTTTTTTACTTGAGTTGTTTTAAGTGTTGAAACAAGAAAAAGAAAAGCCTTGAAACATTATTCATATTCTTCCCCATTCATCACGGCTAGCCATGGTTTGTAAGTAATAGGGAGTTTGTTTTTTGTTATTCAATAGTTGAACAAAACAAATACAATTTATTACTTTGTAACAAACCAATAGTTTAAAGAGTTAAACAAGTAAATAAAAGTTAATCAAAGTGTTTAATTGTTAAATACATTGCTGAGATTAAAGCTGTCATTTTAAATACTCAAACCCACCTTAGTTGAGTACTAGAATTATCATTGAGTGCAATTCAAGGCAGTATCAAGTTATGAACCCTAATTTTCTGCTTCCGTTGTAATTAATTTATGTATGAGATGCATAAGCTTTTGTTGCAATGAACATATGGCACATACATACTTTCTAGTAAAATAGCACACTTTCAAGTATTATAGGCTTTTTCTGAATGGTTTCATGATCAAATTTAAATTTAGATATCTCTAATTTCTTCTCTTCATTGGTGATTGCATGAGTCTCTTCAAATACTGAATCTAGCCCTTGATTTACCAGTAAACCATAACTTTCACCTTTCATATATTGAAGTCATTTTTTTCATTAAACTTCTCAACTTTATACTTGTAAGTCGCCATGGCTGAATAACTTATGCTATAATACTACTTGTTGAAATTTTTACGTACCCTAATACCACTTGTTAGTATTTTAGCATCATAAAATCCTAGTGCACGCGAAAGACATTGCTCATAAATAAACAAGAATAAAAAGAATCATACACATAATATACATAAATAATTACACACAAGGTACAAGAATTACATGGTTCGGTAACTTGCCTATATTCATGAAGGATCACGAGATCCTAATTTTTTTTATTACTCAGATCACATAGATCTCTCGCAAGAGATTACCAAAGAAAGTAATAATAGATGAGCTTCCAAAGAATCTATCAGTACTCTCTTATACATACAGTACTCGAGAACTCATTATACGACACTCTCTTATGCACTTAAGTGCTCTCTAGCCACTCTATGGTTATGTCTTTAATACTTGACTAATCTAATGGCTTTATAAAGATTTATATAAACTCTAAAACGTCTATAAAATCTTATATTTTATTAGAATAAGAGTTCATATGTAAGAAGTTCAAAACTAACTCAAACTAATTAAATTAGCTTAAAACAATAATTTTTTGAAAGTTGGTGTTGCGGTACCGTTGTGACGTGGAGGTGGTGTTGTTGCCCCACCAAACCTAGGCAGCGGCGTGAAGGTTCTGCCCAGGCCTGCGCCACTGTTCTAAGGCTTAGAAGTGGCTCCGCTTGTACTTTCGAGCTCCCTCTTATTTTTGACTTTTCATTTTTGTCCTTTTTCTTTCGTCCAACGTGTCCTCGACGATATGTCAACTCTTCATTAATCTTCAACTCAAAATCATACTCAAATATAATTTTGAATCACCAAAATTCAACAATTATATTAATTATATATGTCCAAAGTTTAATTTTTTGGTCTTTTTTTTAACTAACTGTCAATTATATGCTTATATTTATTACAATGAATACTACATTAAAGAAGATCTTCGTCCTACTTTCATTAGTTGAACTAATAACGCAATTGGTTTACACATCTCTAATACACTTTTAAGTTAATTGAAAGTGTTGAAGCGGAATTACACAAACAAGTAAAAAATTCACCCAAGCAATATAATAATGCAGAATAAGTTATTAAAAACAAAATAGAGAAAGAGGTAGAAGAAGAACACAAAAAGAATTACGTAGTTCGGCAACTTACCTACGTCCATGGTAGATTAAGATCACACTCTTCTCTTATTATTAATCACAAGGCACTCACAAAGTATGCCTTTTACAAGAAAGATCACAAAGAAAATTCTCTTTCTCACTCTAGGGATTTTCTCTCACAAAGAACCACAAAGATTATCACTAAGATCACCAGGATTTCTAGTTAATCACAAAGATCTATATTTAATCACAAAGATGTATTTACAAGCCAATTGATAGCCTTTATATAGGCTTTAGGACGACCTAGGTTTACCTTATACGTGTGGGAGTCGTATTAGAGAGTCCTGGAGCAAGTGGAAGACGAAATAAGGAAGTTTCCTTATTTCAGGATACTGTTCCCATCTCCAGCGCCGCGGCGCTGAGCTCTCATCACTGCGATGTTGGCACGATTCTGCTGAGTGCTGCGGCACTGGTCTTCTGGCGCCACGGCGCTCATGCCTGGTCGCCGCGGCGCTGGCGCCTGGTGCGCCTTTCTTTGTTTTTTGCCTCCTTTCGCGTCCATCTTCAATCCGTGTGCACCCTACGCACTTGGCTTGATCTCCAAATCATATTCTGATGATTTTCAATCAATATCTTCAAAAATACCCTCATTGATTCAAAATCATCCACAAAGCAATTCGATCTCTCATTTTTGCATCTTCAGTCACCCTTACAAAAGTAGTGACTTCGGTTAAGTCCTTGCATAGGACGTACTTAACCGAGGGTAGTGGCTTAATTAACATATTAGCAGGTTTTTAGATGACGCTATCTTTGTTAGAATAACTTCACCACTTTGGACAATCTCTCGAATACAATGAAGCCTCACATCAATGTACTTCGACCTCTCATGGAACACTTGATGCTTGCTTAGGTGTATGGCACTTTGGCTTTCACAGTATGATGAACACATGAAAATGCATGTTGTTAAAAGATTCAATCACCATTTAATGTCACCAATTTTAGTATTTTCTGTATTTTTAGCTTGAAATAAAGTGTTCTCCTTAAATTGTGATTAATGAATGTTATTTGGACAGGTTTAGGTAAATTGGACATAACTCTCAATGTAGAAATCGAAATGAAGAAATTCTTGAACCTGGTGCAACATGACTCAATCTTACACAAATTTTAAGAATAGTGGAAAAGCCAAATCCAACATGTTATGGGCCAAAAATTGAGATACAACAGAATCGGACTACAACTCTTACCCAGCTTGACCCAACTCACGTATTTGGACCGTATCTCCCAAAATACGTACTCAATTGGTATAATTCTTGAAGCTGTCAATTTCTGACTTAACTATCAACAACTCGTATGTTTATGGTAAAGTCCAAATCAGCCGTTATCATGGACCAAATCGCATTGCAAGTGGGTAAAATGGTTGTTGGCCGAATTCTGGTGTATCTTTGGAATTTTGCTCATATCTCATTGGATACTCATCAAATTTGCATGAAATCAGTGCCTATGGAAAGAAGAGTCAAAATTCTACAACTTTCATGTCGGCCGCAGAAGCTGAATTGATCATTTACATTATCAAAAACGTGCTTCAAGTGGATACACGAGTTATTGACTTAAAATTATTGAAGATTGATGTCATCCATGACATATGTCCATTCTTTGCCTATATAAGGAGACCCTTAGGACGTTTTTAGAAGATAATTTTCTCTCTTCTTTTATTCTCATTAACATGTATTGTAATTTAGGCTAGAGTTCCTAGCAAGGCTAAGAGATGAACTTTTATGTGTAGTAAATCTACTTTCATGCTTTGATTCGGTGTCAAGAGCTATAAATGTTGTAAGTTTGGTTTTGATTAAACTCTTATCTATTTTATTTTCTATAATCCAGAAGTTATAATTCTCATGTCTCATATATGTTCAGTCATGCTTTTCTTATGTGATTCATGTTGATTTATAATTGTTACTGGTTATATTGTTTTATATGTTAATCTTTTACTGCAGTATTGTCAATTTGATATATTGTCGATCTTGGATAACATGTAAGGGCAATAAATGTTTGATATTCAAGTTAATCTTTTACTGCAATATTGTCAAAATGATATATTGTCGATCTTAGATAACTTGTATAAATAACATGATGTGTGTTAATGCTTGCAAAGAGTTTAACTAAATCAAATACGTGTGTTATCAAATGTGCTATATATTACATACCTTCCGATTGATTGTTTGGGATGTGAAACTTTCAGTTGAGTTATAAATATCGAATCAAAGTATAGAGTAGATTTATAAAGCATAATTGTGATTCTCAAAGCCTTGTTTAAATCATCATAAGACATTTTCCTCAATTCATAGACAATTCTATCTCATCCGTTTAAATCAATTAACCTTTTGCTACTGCTTTAATATTTTACTTCACTGACCTATTTTGCCAAGAGCTTCCTCGTGGGATCGACACCTCAATCTATACTGCGATAGCCGCGTTATATTTTGAGCGTAAACAAAAATTTAGCGCCGTTGCCGGGGAAGCACACTAAGCGAAAGTTGGTTGCGATTATAAATACTAAAGTGGTAACTTTGTATATTTTCTTTTCTTTGCAAAATCTTAGTTTTATTTTCTTTGTTGTAATTTATTTATTATTCATGGTTGGTTCTACCACCTAATTTATTTTGTTTTCTTTAGTTAATTTGTTATATTTTATATTATCTTAATGGCTGGTTTTGCCGCCTAATTAGTTTATTTTCTTTTATCTATTTATTGCACTTTATTTTCTTTAGTTTATTTATTGCACTTTTTTTTAATGGCTGGTTTTACCGCCTAACTTCGTTCACTTTCTTTTATTTATTTATTGTACTTTTTTTTAGTTAATTTGTTGTATTTTCTTTTTATTTTGTGGCTGGTTCTACCGCCTAACTTAGTTTCTTTATTTCTTATTGTACTTTATTTATTTATTGCACTTTTTTTTTATTGTACTTTATTTTCATTTTCTTTTACATATTTATTGCACTTTATTTACTTTAGTTAACATGTTGTATTTTCTTTTTATGGCCGGTTCTACCGCCTAACCTTTTATTTATTTACTTATTGTATTTTCTTTTTATTATTTACTTATTGTACTTTTTTTCGTATTTTATAGTCTTTTGTTTAGTTATTGTATTTATATTTCATGGTTGGTCTTACCACCTAACTTATTTCTATTTCTTGTTGTGTTTATTCCACTTCTTAATTTTCCTTAAGCATTTCTTTCCTAAAAAAAAAAAAAAAAAAATTAGGATGTATGCATCGACCTAGAGACAAACGAGGAAGATTTGTGAGAGAACTAGAACTAGAACTTGAACCACTCCCACAATTTGTAAGTGAAGAGAATTCACCTTCTAGTTCATCTTGTAATTCTAACACAATGAGCCAACACGAAGAAAACCCCGTTAGAACTCTAAAAGATTACTTGCATCCTACTCGCACAGCCACACCATCATGCATTATATTTCCACCTAACATACCACATTCGGATTTTAAACCTGGAATGATACAACTTCTTCCCACTTTTCATGGTCTAGATAGTGAAAATCCTTATGTACATGTTAGGGAATTTGAAGAAGTAATTGCCACCTTCCATAGCCAACCTGAAGCCATAGACACTGTTAGGCTTAAATTTTTCCCTTTTTCTTTGAAAGACAAAGCAAAGAGTTGGCTATACTCTTTGAGGCCGAGGTCTATAGGAACTTGGGCAGAAATGACCCAAGCATTTTTCAATAAATACTTCCCACAACACAAAACTAATGGCCTGAAAAGACAAATTTCTTCATTCTCCCAAAAAGACAGTGAAACCTTATATCAAGCATGGGAAAGGTTTAAAGAGTTGCTAAATCTGTGCCCTCACCATGGGTATGAAAATTGGCGCTTGGTTAGTTATTTCTATGAGGGACTCACAATTAGAGAGCGCCAATTTGTTGAGATGATGTGTAATGGGGAGTTCCTTCACAAAGATCCTGAGGAAGCCATAGAATTCCTTAATGACTTAGCCGAAAAAGCCCATACATGGACTGGACCTAGCATTGCTGAAAGCACAAATAGGTCACGACCCAATGGAGTTTTCCATCTTAAGGAAGAGGATAACCTCAAAGCCCAATTAGAGGTCTTAACTAGGGAGTTAGAGGCCTTGAAATCCAAGGATAGAAGGGTCACCCACACGGTTGCTAGAGTTGAGTCACACGATGTCTGTTTTGTCTGTGGAGGAGCAGAACACTTAGCTCAGGATTGCCCCACGTATAGTGAGATGAGAGGGATATATGAGGAACAATGTAATGCCCTAGGGATGTACAAGAAGCCTTATTCACCCTACTCTGAAACATATAATCCTAGCTGGAGAAACCACCCAAATTTCAGTTGGAAATCTGACCAACAAGCCAACAACCAATGGAAACAAGAACAACAAGCACCCAAGTCTTATGTTGCACCTCAATATAATGCACGACCAACTAGGAGTTCTTTAGAGGATACATTACAAGCATTTATGGAGGCACAAAGTAAGACTAATCAAAAATTTGAAACAATTCTTGCACAGGTGGTGGACGAAAACAAAGAAATCAAGAGTCAAATCACAAAATTGACCAGTGCCTTAACTGTACAAGAGCGAGGTAAGTTTCCATCTCAACCTCAATCCAATCCAAAAGGACAATTCATGGCACAAGCTTCTACTTCTGATGTTCAAAATCTCAAAGAAGTCAATGCCATTACTACTCGAAGTGGTAAGATTGTAAGTGAGCCTACTCCTGAAATTAACACATCTACGAGTAGTAAAGATGCCCCCCTTGAAAAAGAGGCCACAATGGAAAAAGAGCCCGAAAGTACGTTTTCAATCCCAGTGCCTTTTCCTCAAGCTCTTCGACCGGTTGGGAAAAATTCAGAAATTCAAGGTGAGATTTTGGAACATTTGAAACAAGTTAAAATTAATCTTCCCTTGTTACATTTGATTAAGCAGGTTCCAACTTATGCCAAAGTCATCAAGGATTTATGCACTATCAAAAGAAAACACCATGTGAAAAAAACTGCATTTTTGGCAGAACAGGTAAGTGCAGTGATTGAACAAAAGACACCACCCAAGTATAAAGACCCAGGATGTCCCACAATCTCCTGCCAAATTGGGACACATGAGTTTGGTCAAGCTTTATTGGACTTAGGAGCAAGTGTAAATTTAATGCCTTATTCTATTTACTTGCAGTTGGGACTTGGTGAGATTAAACCAACATCTGTAGTCCTACAATTAGCTGACCGATCAATCAAGAAACCACGGGGAATAGTAGAAGATGTTTTGTTGCAAATTGACAAATTTTACTATCCTGTTGATTTTCTTGTTTTAGATACTCATTCTGTTGTTAACATGGAGTCAAAAATCCCTCTTATTTTGGGGAGACCTTTTCTAGCCACTGCTAACGCTCTTATTAATTGCAGAAATGGTCTAATGAAATTATCTTTTGGGAATATGACTCTTGAGGTGAACATTTTCAACATTGGCAAACAACCACGAGAAGAAGACGAGTGCTATCATTCATATATGATAGACACACTTGGAGCGGAGGAAGCTTATAAAAATCATGGCTCTAATTCTTTAGAAAATCTCTTTGATTTTGATATTGAAGAAATGTATTATCTTGATGAAACAACTGATATGTTTAGTATTTTTGACTCACAGGATAAAGGGATTCAATTTTGGAAACCAGGCATTGAAAAGTTGCCATGTGAGAGGGAGAAACCAAAATCATCAAAACTCGAGACACCACGTGTCATCATTGGTGACCAAGGAACACATTTCAGTTCTAGAAAACCTCATAAAGCTTATTGGGCTGTCAAAGCCCTTAACTTTGATTTGAATGTTACAAGTCTCCAGAGGAAGTTACAATTGTCAGAAATAGAAGAGCTACGAAATGATGCATATGACAACTCCAAAATTTACAAAGCTAAAATGAAAGTAGCTCATGATAAACAGATCTCAAGGAAACACATTGAGCCAAATCAACGAGTCTATCTTTATAATTCTCGATTGCATTTACACCCTAGAAAGTTGAGATCTCGATGGACTGGTCCATTTATGGTAAGACATGTTTTTTCTAATGGTGCTGTTGAAATAGAAGACCCCACTGATGGACGGACTTTCAAAGTGAATGAACAGCGGCTAAAAAGCTACGTGGAAAAGGTAAACGACTCTATGTACCTAGGCCAGATCCCTCTTGTGGATCTTGTCTATCGTGATTGATCAGGTTCAATCTATCTGTACCATATTTTATATTTTGTCTATATTTTATCTTTTGACTTTCTATTTTTGCTTTTATTTTCCTGCACATTTTATTTTACTTTATTTTCTTCTTTTTATTTTTTCTTTAGTGTGATTTTATTTCCCGGTCAAGTGGCGGATACGGTACTCCGTGACTATTAAAGTCGGTTTCTCAGTTCCCTAAAAACTGTCCCTCAAACTGTGCATTCATCTCTTTTCTTTCTTTCAAAATGGATCGCATTCTTGCCAACCTTAAAAAACGTTTTCCTTCATTTCCTCAAAATGCTCTACTTAAGATTTATAAAGCACGGTGTGAAAGACTAAGGCTATTGATGTTGGGTAATATCCCTGTGGACCTTCGTTGGTTAATTGAAGCCAAGGTTCGGTTGTCTGGTGAGTTTGAAAATGATTTTGTTTCTCATATGCCTGGTCTTGGAAGAAGCTCTTATGCCAAAAGGCGACGAGCAAAAAGGTTACAAGTCTGTCATAAATGTGCTCGATGGAATTGTAATCGGAGTTGTCGTTCTTTAGGATTCGTATCTAGAAATCGAGAAGACAAAATTCAGTTCATTAAGGATGGACTGAGTAAGGAGTCTTTGGATGATATCCTATTGACTCTTGAGACGCATCCCTGTGGGCTCGTGCAACGTGAACTTCTCGATTTATGGAACAAATTCAAAAATGAACATCAACGGTATAGTCTCGGGAATCTGACTCTAAAAGACCCTGTTTGCCAATTTATAAGAAAATTGGATGGGAAGCCTATCCCCGACCCATAGAGGGCGTTTAAGCCGTTACTGGACGTAAAACCAGAGGAAGATGTGAGCCACAATCACAACTACTTGTAAATACATGTGTTTTAATTTCAAACTTTATTTTATGAATAGTAGGGCTACTCATGTAGATGTCTTAAATTCAAATCTTTTTGTTCAATAATGCATGCGGGTCATTATGTTTAAATTTTTGTGTTTTATTTTTAACTCTCTTTTGACAAACTGTCGGGTTACCATAATCATTGTTGTCATTTGGCACTCTATAAATACAGCACCTCAGTTTCTTCATTTTCATATATTGAGATAAAGGTGAGAGTAGATATGGAGGAAACCCAAGTTCGACAATTTCGAAATATATGTGTATTTTGTGGATCTAGTCCTGGGGAGAGTAAAGTGTTCGTAGAAGCAGCAAACAATCTAGGAAAAACATTAGCTGCAAGAAAAATTCATTTGATTTATGGAGGAGGTAGCCTTGGGCTAATGGGGTGTGTGTCAACAGCTGCACATTTAGGAGGAAGTCAAGTTTTAGGTATTATTCCTACAGCTTTGGCCGTGGGAAACCTGACCGGGAAAACAATAGGGGAAGAATTACAAGTCTCATCCATGCATGAACGTATAGCCAGAATGCTTTGCAATGCAGACGCTTTTATTGCTTTACCAGGTGGTTTTGGTACCTTGGAAGAAATTTTTCAAATTGTCTCTTGGGCCCAACTGAATATCCACCGAAAACCCATAGGTTTGTTGAATGTTAATAACTATTTTGATTGCTTACTTTGTTTTCTTGATCAAGCTGTGGAACAGAATTTTATTTCACATTCGGCGCGACAGATCCTGGTTTCTGCTACTGAGGCGGATGAATTGATTAACAAATTACAGGCAGTTACCTACGAACCTGACCCAGCAATAACTCGGATCGATTGGTCAGTGGGCCTTAACAAGCGAAAATTGGATCTGACACTCCGTTTGTAAATTTTTCTTTTTATTTATTTATTTATCAGTACCATCATTTTAGTTTATATTTGCTTAAGTGTCTCTCAGGTTTGTTTCTTTCAAATAACTGGCGTTTCAGGTAATGTCTCCTATACTTTATCTCTTTCTATTTAAACATTGAGGACAATGTTTCATCTGGTTTGGGGGGAGGATAGTAGACATACGTTGCATTTTGCAAAAAAAAAAAAAAAAAAAATTGTGGTCCGACATTTGATTAAAACGGCAGAGTAAAGAGTTCATTCTTGAACTCTTGAGACGCATTCTAGGTCAAATTAGAATGGCAGAGTAAGGAGTTTTAGTACTAACTTTTGAAATGCATTTTAACTAACTTTTTGTTATTTTGTTTTATATTTCATGCATTGTCGTTTACTGCTTGTAGTCTTGGTAATTCTTGTATAAAGGAATTTGCTTTTCTGCCTAAGTATGATTTCAGAATTGATTAGGTTGAGTCACTATTTCTATCTAGGTTACTAAAGAATGACTTCCAAAATATTTTTGAGCACAATGCTAAGCCTTGTGGTAAGATGGATGATTCAATTTATATAGCCAAGAGAATTCCCATGTTTAAGTATATATTTTTCTAATCTCACATATCTTTTGTGAGTAAGTGGAAAGGTTGAGAAAACAGCTTATGAACTTTCATTGATCCTTTGAATTGGTTAATTTTTGTTTAGAATGATATTATTTGAATTAAGGGATAAGTTGGTTACATTTGTGCATAATATAATTTGGTGAGAAACCTTTGTAATGCTTCCTTGTATTCTTCAAAAAAAAAAAAAACACAAAAGTACCAAAAACAAAAAAAAAACAAAAAAAAAAAAAAAAGCAATTCAGTTTAATAAAGTCTTCATTCAATTTTAGAAGACAAATACCTTGTAAAACAGTTTTCTCACCAAGTTATAATTGTATTGTTCTCACCAGCCAATTAAAGTTCTAAAGTTGACGTATGATATGAATAATTGATTTTTAAACAAATAATTTTCCTATCTTCGGATCAATGTTAGTTTATATGTCTGTCCTTAAAATTGACTTTTTCTTGAGTGCTTAACTGTTTTCCAACTCCATAAGAGAAGTCCTAACCTTTTAAACAGTCATACACATGTGAGGATATGGAGTTGAGGCTTTTACTTGGAGAAATTCTCAAGGCTATATCTATTGTGGTTTGTGGTTAGATGGTTATGGCTTAGTTCACACACACACAAATTATGGAAGTTGTAATTGAAAAAACCATGATAGCAACAGTGATCTCGAACTGACGTTTTGATTGAAGTGCTTAGGTAGTTTTGCATATTCTATTTACGCTTGAATTGCTAGAGACTAGCAATAAGCTGGTTGGGGGCTGTGATGAACACATGAAAATGCATGTTGTTAAAAGATTCAATCACCATTTAATGTCACCAATTTTAGTATTTTCTGTTTTTTTAGCTTGAAATAAAGTGTTCTCCTTAAATTGTGATTAATGAATGTTATTTGGACAGGTTTAGGTAAATTGGACATAACTCTCAATGTAGAAATCGAAATGAAGAAATTCTTGAACCTGGTGCAACATGACTCAATCTTACACAAATTTGAAGAATAGTGGAAAAGCCAAATCCAACATGTTATGGGCCAAAAATTGAGATACAACAGAATCGGACTACAACTCTTACCCAGCTTGACCCAACTCACGTATTTGGACCGTATCTCCCAAAATACGTACTCAATTGGTATAATTCTTGAAGCTGTCAATTTCTGACTTAACTATCAACAACTCGTATGTTTATGGTAAAGTCCAAATCAGCCGTTATCATGGACCAAATCGCATTGCAAGTGGGTAAAATGGTTGTTGGCCGAATTCTGGTGTATCTTTGGAATTTTGCTCATATCTCATTGGATACTCATCCAATTTGCATGAAATCAGTGCCTATGGAAAGAAGAGTCAAAATTCTACAACTTTCATGTCGGCCGCAGAAGCTGAATTGATCATTTACATTATCAAAAACGTGCTTCAAGTGGATACACGAGTTATTGACTTAAAATTATTGAAGATTGATGTCATCCATGACATATGTCCATTCTTTGCCTATATAAGGAGACCCTTAGGACGTTTTTAGAAGATAATTTTCTCTCTTCTTTTATTCTCATTAACATGTATTGTAATTTAGGCTAGAGTTCCTAGCAAGGCTAAGAGATGAACTTTTATGTGTAGTAAATCTACTTTCATGCTTTGATTCGGTGTCAAGAGCTATAAATGTTGTAAGTTTGGTTTTGATTAAACTCTTATCTATTTTATTTTCTATAATCCAGAAGTTATAATTCTCATGTCTCATATATGTTCAGTCATGCTTTTCTTATGTGATTCATGTTGATTTATAATTGTTACTGGTTATATTGTTTTATATGTTAATCTTTTACTGCAGTATTGTCAATTTGATATATTGTCGATCTTGGATAACATGTAAGGGCAATAAATGTTTGATATTCAAGTTAATCTTTTACTGCAATATTGTCAAAATGATATATTGTCGATCTTAGATAACTTGTATAAATAACATGATGTGTGTTAATGCTTGCAAAGAGTTTAACTAAATCAAATACGTGTGTTATCAAATGTGCTATATATTACATACCTTCCGATTGATTGTTTGGGATGTGAAACTTTCAGTTGAGTTATAAATATCGAATCAAAGTATAGAGTAGATTTATAAAGCATAATTGTGATTCTCAAAGCCTTGTTTAAATCATCATAAGACATTTTCCTCAATTCATAGACAATTCTATCTCATCCGTTTAAATCAATTAACCTTTTGCTACTGCTTTAATATTTTACTTCACTGACCTATTTTGCCAAGAGCTTCCTCGTGGGATCGACACCTCAATCTATACTGCGATAGCCGCGTTATATTTTGAGCGTAAACACAGTACACACCAGTGTTCACATCTTCACTAGCCAATACCTCCGCGCATATGCTTTTTAACCATACGGCCTCCTTGATAGCTTCACCAACAGCTATGTAATCTGCCTCTGTGGTAGATAATGCAACCACATGTTATAGAACTGATCTCCAACACACACTACACCCAAACACTGTGAATACGTAGCCCGTTAACGATATTCTCTTGTCTAGATCACCTGTATATTTGAGTTTATGTACCCTTTTACCATTTTATTGCTGTTCTCATCCCTCTTATATATCAACCCATGATTTGACGTCCCCTTGAGATATCTCAGAATCCGTTTTACTGTAAGCTAGTGATCTTTTCCTGGATTCGCCATGTATCTACTTACCACACTCATAGCCTGTGCTATGTCTGGTCTTATGCAAACCATTGCATACATGATACTCCCCACAGCGCTTGCATACGGTACTTTGCTCATCTGCAGTTTCTCCTCATCAGATGTCGGTGACTGTGCTGCTGAAAGTCTGAAATGCATGGCCAAAGGAGTAGAGACAACCTTCGCGTTTAACATACCAAACTTCTCCAAAATTTTGACTATATATCACTGTTGGGACAAGAAGATAACATCTCTTCTTTCCCTCACAATATCCATACCCAAAATTTTCTTCGCTGCTCCCAAATTCTTCATTTCAAACTCACCACTCAACTGCTTCTTGAGCTTCTATATTTCTTCCATATTCTTGCATGCGATCAATATATCATCGATGTATAGATGCAAATACATCATCCCACAACTTATGTTCTTGAAGTACACACATCCGTCATACTTACTCCTACTAAAATCACAAGCCATCATAAACTCATCAAATCTCCTATACCACTGTCTAGGTGATTGTTTTGTATAATGACTTCTTTAGCAAACAAGCATGATCTTTTTTTTCGAACTCCTCGAACCCTTGCGGCTGTGCCATGTATATCGTTTCTTCAAGCTCTCCATGTACAAAAGCTGTCTTTACATCCATCTACTCTAGATGTAAATCAAGATTTGTACACATGGCTAACAAAATCCTAATAGATGTGTGCTTGACAACTGGAGAGAATATCTTATGAAAATTGACTTCCTCTCTCTGAGTAAAACCTTGTGCTACTAACTTAGCCTTGAATCTCGTGGGTTCAATCCCCAGTATCCCCTCCTTCACCTTATACACCCACTTGCACCCAATTAGCTTCTTTTGAGGTCTCTCCACCAACTTCCAGGTATTGTTCTTCCTAAGAAAACCAATTTCTTCTTCCATGGCCTGCTGCCATTCTTTCTTGTTTTCACTCTTCATAGCCTCACTATATGTTCTAGGCTCATCATACTTAAGAGTGTAAGCAGAATTAAAAGCATGAGCAACTAAGTCTGCTTATGCATACCTGACTAGTGGGTTAATCGTTCTCTTTAGCCTGTCTCTAGTAAGCTGGTACTCTTCAAGTTCTAACTCAGGAGTTCTAGTCTTTTTTTGGGTAGACTTGGAGGAACTCGCCGGTGTTCTTGGTTCATTTTCAAGGATCTCCTTGTTGAAGTGTTGATCTGGGGCATATCAGATCCATTTTCAGGCTCTACTTCAACTTTTATTGACTCAGATGCTGAGTCTTTTTTGGTCACAGGTTCTTCTTTCTCATCGCTTTGGGAGGTTTTTAGCATCGTCATCTCATCAAACGTCACATCACGGCTTATGATACTCCTTGGTGGTGTTAAGTCTTTATACCACACATTGTATCCTTTCACTCATTCGGGATATCCTATGAATACCCATTTGATAGCTCTAGTTTTCAACTTCCCCTCATTAACATGTACAAAGGCAGGGTAACCAAATATTCTGAGGTGGGCATACTTCGGAGGATTGCCAGACCATTTCTCTTCTGGCATCTTGAAGTCAATTACTGAGGAGGGACTTCTATTAATCAAGTAAGCTGCAGTCACTACAGCTTCTCTCTAGAATGTCTTAGACATCTTCGCATTAGTAAGCATGCATCTAACCCTTTCAAATAGGGTCCTGTTCATTCTCTCAGCTACCCTATTCTGTTGCGGTGTTGATCTTACCGTTCTATGCCTTGTAATCTCATGCTTGGCACAAAACCCATCAAACTCTCTGTTGCAAAATTCGAGGCCGTTGTCAGTTCTCAAACTCTTTACTCTTTTGCCAGTCTGATTCTCAACAAGAGTCTTTCAAGTCTTGAACACATCAAATACTTGATCCTTACTCTTCAACACATAGACCCACAGCTTCCTTGAATAGTCATCAATTAAGTTGAAAAAATACCTGGCACCACCACGAGTAGCTGTTTGAGTTGGTCCCCAAAGATCCGAGTGTATGTAATCAAGAGTCCCCTTAGTCTTGTGTTCTCTGATACTAAACCTCACTCTATGTGCTTTCCCAAGCACACAATGCTCATAAAACTCTAAAGGCTGGAACTTATCCTCACCAATCGCCTTTTGACTATATAACTCCTTTAGGTTTCTCTCGCCTAGGTGTGCCATTCTAAGATGCCATAACTTGGTTTGCATACTCTCATCATCTACAGAGAATAGTGCAGAACCACTCACGACTTCACCCTTAAGCACATAAACACCTTTGTGCTTTTCTCCTCTCATTACCACCATGGAACCCTTCAAAACTCTTAAAATCCCTCCGTCAAACCTGATGAAACATTCATTCTGGTAAGAAGTCCCTAGTGAGATCCAGTTTCTCTTCAAGTCAGGAACATACCTAACATCTGTCAACTTTCTCACACGCCCATCATGCAGCCTAAGCTTAACACTACCAATTTCTATCATTTAACATGCAACATCATTACCCATTAAGATCTTACCACCACTAATGGGCTGAAAATTTGTAAACCAAGACTTGTGCGAGCACATGTGAAAAGTACAACCAGAATCTAAAACCCATTGTTCAGAGTTCATACCATCAGTAGCGACGAGTGTCTCTGCGCTGTCATAGCTATCATCATAGGCAAGTGCAGCATCCGCTTTCTTCTTGTCTTGTGCTCTCTTCTCAAGACAGTCCTTTATGAAGTGCCCATCTTTCTTACAACAATAGCACTTCCTAGGAGTCCTAGACTTCGACCTTGAGCCTTTTTTCTTCCCATCTCTATATGAGGGTCTTCCTCTTACAGATAAACTTTCTGCATTGCCCTCGGTCTGCTTTCCTAATAACTTTGAGTTTAATGATGATTTCACATCACTCATCGTTAAACTCTCTCTGCCGTAGAGTAGCGTATTAATAAAACTCTCATAGCTTTTGAGGAGTGAACTTAGCAGGATAATTGCTCTATCTTCATCTTCTATCTTGATGTTGATAGACTCAAGATCAAGGATGATCTTATTGAAGGCGTCTATATGATCTTTCATCGGCGTCCCCTCTGACATGGACAACTGATGTAGCTTCTTCTTTTATATGTAATCTGTTGGCCAACGATTTTCTCATATAAAGAGAGTCAAGCTTCTTCCAAAGACCTATTGCTGTCATCTCACATGCTACTTGCCTTAGTACTTGATCGCTCAATGACAAAACGATTATGCTATGAGCTCTTTCTTGAATGTCATTTCTTTCTGCTTTTGCTTTAGATGACTCTAGCGTCTTCTCTTTATCACTAGATGGAGCTGCAGTCTCCTCTAATGCCGAACCAAGCCTTTAGCTCACCAATAACGCCTTAACCTTCATCTTCCACAGGTTAAAGTCATTCGTACCGTTGAATTTCTCTACCTCGTACTTGGGTGTGGCCATGTCTACTTAGAACCAAAGCTCTAATACCAGTTTGTTGAAGCGGAAGCACAAACACGCAAAAAATTCACCCAAGCAATATAATAATGCATAACAAGTTATTACAAAATAAATAAATAAATGGGTAGAATAAGAACACACAAAGAATTACGTGGTTCGACAACTTGCCTACGTTCACAGCAGATCAAGATCACACTCTTCTCTTATTATGAATCACAAGGCACTTATAAAGTATGCCTTTTACAAGAAAGATAAAAAAAAACTCTCTTTCTCACTATAGGAATTTTCTCTCACAAAGAACCACAAAGATTATCACTACGATCACCAAGATTTCTAGTTGATCACAAAGATCTATATTTGATCACAAAGATGTGTTTATAAGTCAATTGATAACCTTTATATAGGCTTTGGGACGACCTAAATTTACTCTATACGTGTGTGACTCGTATTAGGGAGTCCTAGAGTAAGTGAGAGACGAAATAAGGAAGTTTCCTTATTTCGGGATACTGTTCCCATCTCCAGCGCCGCGGCACTGGGCTCTCATCATTGCGGCGTTAGCGCACTTTTGCTGAGTTTTGCGACGCTCAGGTTCTGGATTGGGCGCCACGGCGCTGGCGCCTGGTGCACTCTTTTTCGTTTTTTGCCTCTTTTTATATTCGTCTTCGATCCATGCACACTCTACGCACTTAACTTGATCTTCAAATCATATTCTAATGATTTTCAATCAATATCTTCACAAAAAGAAAAAAATACAAATGAGTTCTTATCTAGTTTATATGTCGATATATTTATTTTTAAAATGTGGATTAAAGTTATAATATCTCTTATACACTCCGTTGAAAAAGAAATATACTAATAAGTTATGTCGACATTTTTTAAAATGAGGATTAAAATTACATGATTAAGGTTATAAAATGTTGTTTATGTAAACAAATAATGTCCTTTTTAGATTGTCTAATAGTTAAATCATACTGAATAAAGTTTCAGTCTGAGATAATTTGATAGAGTTAAACAATACTGTTTAGCTGAAGTCCGAAATTTGAAATTGTACAACTTTAGCACCTAATAATTCCCAACATACCCAAAAGTTAGTGCAATTTAGAGTCCAAAGAAGTGCGACTGGTTTATATGTTCAGTCTCTGCATGGGTTATTGGATTTGGAGGTTTCTTATTCAATTGATTTCCTTAACACGTGTGGATGTCATGTAGTGTCACACGTGTGAAGTGTTGAGACGTAGATTTCGGACAAAAGCCTTTTAAATACTATTTAGTGGCTGTCTCTCTGTGACATGACAAAAGAAGATCACTGCAATGTCTGAATGCAAAACTCTATTTGGGACCCTTAAAATATATTTTTCTTTAAACAAAAAACCCCACTAACGACTCAGAGGGCCAAGAAGAAACAAGGACAATGCAATGAATGATAAAACACCCACCTGTCTCTCACTTGCGATCAATAAACATCTAACTCTTTATCACTGTCAGTAATCAGATATATAGCTTTGAGACACAGAACTTCTTTAATTATGTAAGCTTCGTTTTGTGTTTTTTTAATTTCAATTTCAACTTCGTTTGTTCAGTTTCAATTAACCACGTGAAAATACTAACTCTCAGCTTAAAGCATTCGGCACCCAGCTAACCCATAATTTGATCACAACCCTTCCGAAGATATGGAGTGACAGAACTATCATTTTACATGTGCATATAAAAATGAATATAATGAGGGTTGAATATCATAAAGTCTGAGTCTTGATCATGTGAGCAATAGTACCATCTAATTCTAGGTCATTAAACTTGAAAAATTAGTTTTGCATCCAGCTACCATCTTGAGTATCATGATCAGTTTTCATATTCTCGAGGGAATCGATAGTAAATGTTAAGAAATTCAGTATCAAATTTTTTCAATAATATGCATATATAAGAAAATGTACCCATGCACTTTTCAATGCATCAACTACTATCAAACTATATAGATCGCATTTCAAATTTTATGTCAGGTTTCAACTTCCGTATTAAAGTTTTAAAACTAATGTTTCACTCTTTTTTAAATATGGCAAACCTTGGTAGAATATAGAGAAATATATTTGCTCAAGTTCTTTGCAATAGGATGGTAAAGTGCATTTCCCCTATAATATTTAAGAAGAACGTCTATTATACATTGAACGTATAATGTTATTTGCATAAAAAAAAATAGATGTTAGTTGTCATCAATAAAAATAGAGTATTAACGTCGTGCTTACATAATTGAGATATAAAATTTATATCTTAATTGATGTAACATCTAATATATTTATTATTAATTGGTATTAATTAACTATTATATTAATACAAAATAAAAAATTAACAATTATTTGATGAGTAATAATTATTTATTAATAACATATAGTTAAGATACAAGACTTTGTATTCCAATTATATAAATGTAGTATTATTCATAAAAATATAAGTAATGTTAAATATTTTAAATTGTATTTTAATTTATATCTTAAAAAAAATATATTAAACAATTATTAAATAATAAAATAATATAAATTTTAAAATTATTTATTACATCTAATCTAATAATTTAATACATTATTTTTTTATATATAATTTAAAATATTTATATATAAGTCAAAAGAGTTAAAAAAGAAACAGGGAAAAAAAAAAAAGAACAGACAAACTGTACTATGTTACAGTGAATTCAGACCGACCACGCTGAATAGTCAAAATGGTAAACCAAATTCTCAAGGCAAGTCTCCGGACAAAATAACCCAAATTCCCCGAGCCAGACCCACAGTGGAACAATCCGAACCAATTTACCTAAAGTTTTTCACCTCACCAAGTAAATTGGAAGAAACCTTGCTTTTCCTTTTTAAAAAGTTTGAATTTCCTTTTTGTTTTAAAAAAAAATTATTTGCTATTTGTAGAGAACTCCCCACGACTTCAATTTCAGTGTCAAGCCTCATAAAAGGTTATGTCATCAAATCCAGCCTAAAAAAATGCATAAATTTATGCTTAGAGATGACTTGAAATAGCTAACTTTTGAGATCTCTAGAGGCTTAATTTTTAGGATTGAAAAAGAGAATTTGCATTTTTCTGTCTTCAGGTACTTGATGAGATAATAAATTAATCTAGTCTACAAATGAAAAATACAAGTAGTAATAATAACTCAGTAGGTAGAAAGAAGAAGAAGCATTTAATATTAGATTGAACTTCTGGGATTCACAGATTTGATGGAGATCATTAGCTTAGTGGCAAGGCATACTGGCCAAGGCTTCAAATAAACTGACACATATGGGGCCTGTCTATAAGCTAAAAGGGTTGCTTGTAAAATTTGCAATTCTGCATGGAATCGTTTGTAGGTTTCAATAGACTCAGCACTGACAATTTGAAATTGCAGATCTTTCTGTTTTCTATATATCTAAGGTGTCTGTGATATTAAATTAGAAAAGCTCTATCTATCCATGTACCTAGTCAAAGGACTATGCCACATTTATTGAGACATTATATATTTTGTTCAGGGTCATCCAACAATATATATTCGCTATATAATTCAATTTTCTAACTTTTTTCATCATATATTTTAAATTTTTATCACATTTTTCAAATTTCTTAGTACATATTAAAATATACCTCACAAATGAAATTACATAAGAAAAATTTTGAAATATGTAACCATAAAATTTGTAACATTCTTGTTACAAAAAAAGATTGTGAACCATGTCATAAACGTGACCGAATCAGTTTGTATCTTCTTGTGTTGATTTTGCAAGTCTGTTGCAGGTATAATCACACAAAAAAGGAAATTAATGAAAGGTAGGAGCTCTCGAGTGAACCTCTAGTTTTAGGAGAAGCTAGAAGTGCTTTGCTCGGTCTTGATTTTTGCATATATGGTTATAAAGAACGAGACCTAAAAATCTGCATTTCATATCACTCGGACATAAGAGAGTTCCATTGAGCTACAGCCCGATCCCGCAGGTACAACTATTAATAGCAATTGCTATGTGCAGAATATATAAAAGCTTTGCTTCCAAGTTTCAAACTCCGAGTGCTTTTCAGGTAGAACTTTGAATTTGATTTTAGTGAAGGCTCCTGAACCATAAAATTAACTATCTTTTATCGTTTGATGACCATAAATGACTAATGTTTTGGCTAGAAGAGAATTTGCTTGAGAGCATAACAGCATACATTGAGTTTGGACTATCAATCAATTGAATTGGAATTAAAACTCTGAAACTCTGATATTATGTGAGAGAAAGTGAAATTTTTGTATTCTTATTCTGAATAATAATTGCAAAGGTAGTTTTTGTATAAATATTAAATTCTTAATTTATATAAAAAGAATTAATATATAAAAATTACGATTATAATATAAAAATTGATAGAATAAAAATATCTTAAATTAAAAAATATTTTAAATTGACAATAATTAAATAAAAAAATCTTAGTTTGAAACTAACTTTAACAGTTAGATCGATGCACTATATTGATAAGATTGTTGTTAATTATGCAACTATGTCCAATATCAAATGGGGAAGCTTCTTTAAATTAATTTTTTATAGTGCAATTTGTTAAAATTATAACATTAAATGAAGTTAATTATAACACCAAACTTAAGATTAAGCTTAAATATTTACAAGCTCAATTCTTGAAATTTCTAAATTAGATAAAATATTTTAGAGTTAATAATTAAGGAGATAAGTATTATAAACTTACGTGGTTAATAAATTTTTACAATATTTTATTTATGTAATTTTAATTTGTTGAAACTAAATATAAATACTTTCCTCCTCCATTTGATTTTACAAGCAAGCAAGTTATAAATAAAGAGTTGATCAAGTATTTGATCAATTGTTGAGAGTTTAGAGTGTTAGACAGTTAAGCAAATAACAAGCTCAACAAAGAGTGTTTAAGTGTTGTGTTGTAAGTGAGAAAAATGAAAGTTTCTAAAATTTGTATTATAAATTGTGAATTTGTTGTATTAATAAAAGTATTCAATTTATACTCTATTATGCTCAATAATTAGTATTAGAGCCAAGTTATTCGGGGCTTAGAACAGTAGTCGAAATACTGTTCATACTGTTATTGTTCAAATATATGGTACCAATATCAGAGCCTAGTGTAGTTGTATAAATGGTGTATGTCTAGGAAAGTTCTGTCAAAAGGGCTAATATTGTTTAAAGAGTCTGAATTTTAAGTGGTAACGTTGTGACCCCTCCAGTCTTTCCTCAGAAGTTTCTTGGTGTACAATTCATATAAATAAACACGTATGCACTGTTACTGTGGTGCTGGTGGAAGCGCTATTAAGAGTAACAGCGGGACGATCAAAGATTGACCTTAGTAGAGTTTTATTTGAGTTGTGAAGAGTTTAAAACTCTACAAGCTTGCAGTTTGAGATCAAGCTTGTTTAACATTATTGAAGTCTTGCAGGCACAATGGGAGACCTTCAAATAGTTGGAGGAATTAAGAAGCTCAATAACCAAAATTATAATATATGGACGATGTTGATGGAGTCTTACCTTCAAGGCAAAGAACTTTGGGAGGTCGTTGGTGGGAATGAAGTGAAATAGCCAACAGAAGAAGCCACTTTAAAAATGTAGAAGGTAAAAACTAGTAAGGCTATGTTCGCCATTAAGACCATAGTTGAAGTAAAAATGTTAGAGCACATAAAGAAGGCCAAGACGCCAAATGAAGCGTGAGACACTTTTGCATCACTTTTCTCAAAGAAAAATAACACACAACTACAGCTTCTAGAGAATGAACTATTATCGATTGCACAACGCAACATGACGATCAACCAATACTTCACAAAGGTAAAGTCTTTATGCCGTGAAATATCTGAGTTAGATCTGTTAGGGTCGGTGCTTACGTGTCATCTCTGAATGTACATATACTTGTGTATTTATACAAGTGTATATTCTCATTAAATCACTAATACCCATTTATATGGTATTATGCATGTAACGTTGCAGATATTGTAGATCTATTTCTGCCGATGTAGGTCTGTCGATGGATACCTTTATATATAGATCAGCAGATGTCGTACCTATAGGGTATAGATAGTCGTTCCTAATCGACCGTGGGCTTAGAGCTCGTATTGACATATGAGTAAACAATTAAGACTGGATATAGGTAGGGGTGGGCATTATTCTCGAACCTGACCCGTCCCAAAATTTTGGATCGGGACGGAAACGGGAATGGGTTCGGGACTCATTCGGGACAGAAAACTCTGTCACGAATGGAACGGGTCGGGTTCGGGAAATTTCTGAACCCGAATGGGAATTCCTGACCCGTCCCGAACCATCCCGAATAAGCCCAAACCCGAACCATCCCGAATAAGCCCAAACCTGAACTGTCCCGAATTGTCCCAAACCCGTCCAGAACCCGAATCAAAACTATGTCGTTTCAAAATAGTTTTTTTCCAAAAAAATTGGGATTTTCGAACCCGACCAGTCCTGACCCGAGGTTGGGTCGGGATTTGTCCCGACCCAAAATGTGTCCCGAACGGGACCCATTTCGGCGTCCCGATTGGGTTCGGGTAAGGGTCTAGAATTCCTGAACCCGAAATTGCCCACCCCTAGATATAGAATAGACTCACAAGGGTCTCCGATAAACACCCAATGTAAGCCGTCAACGGAGGGTCCTCTCGAGTTGAGTAGTATACGTGGTCCTTTGACTTGAGTGCCACGATGGGCTTATAAGTGATCCACCATACTTTGGTTCCACGCATATCACATACCTTTCATGGTGTGACCGCTGGGTATGATCCGATGCTTATAGAGTCCGGTGCGTATAGATATGGAATCCGTTAGCTCGCATAGGGAGTTCGATATCCAGATGGTTCGAGATTGTATCTTGAAAAGTCTTGTAGCCACAAGCATTAATCCTGAGAAAGAGTTCCACCAGGGTAAAACAATATGGCAAAAGAGTTTGGTCATATTGTTCAGTGAGATACGAGTCTGGAGATATGACATGGATGAGCACTAAGGGATTTGACGGTAATAATCTATATCCCCGCACATCCATGATATCATGACGGAAGGACTATACGTATGTGTTGTAACCTCAGCTTGTATGGTTCAACGCGTTAATTTGTAATACATGTGACGTGTGCGTGGGGCATTACTCACGGACTCATGAAATAATTTCATTGGACGAATCGGCCGTAGGACCTAAAGAGTCTCGCAATATGGAGTGTACTCGTGCACTGGGGCAGCGTTTCGGATTAAAGTGTTTAATCCAGTAATATTCAATACTACCACGGGAATACGTGCGTGTCTGTATTTAGGTGTCAAATACAACAATTAGTCAATAATTGTTATTTGCTAATTATATTATGACATGTGGCATATTATGGACCCTCAATTGAGTTTACCAAAGTGTAGGATTTGGTAGGACCTACTAGGGGGTAAACTTTGTAACTATTTATGAGGGGCAAAATGGTCATTTCTCATTATAATTATTTAATTATTAAATAATCAAATATCTTTCTTTTTTATTTTATAATATATATATATATATATATATATATATATAAAGCAAAAGAAAGAAAGAGAGAAGGAAGGAAGGCCAAATCGGCCGAGAGAGAAAAAAAAAAGAAATGGAGGAGAAGAAGAAGAGAAAGGGAAAAAAAAAAGAAAAATGAAATTGTTTCATTTTCTCTATGCTTCCAATTGGAGCAATTGTGAATTGCTTCAAAATCTCAATTTCTTATCCTTTTGGAGAAGATGATGTAAATTCACTCCCGACCATTTTTGGGAATAAGAGTTAATCCCATGCTGAATACAGAGCTGCTGTTCTAGCTCACCAAGCCCACTGTGTTGGTGACCAAAACTGCACACGAGTTGGTCTCCATGCGGACTCTAGAAAAAATACGTGTATAATGTTACATGTTATGGTGAGTTCTCTAGCCTATAAATATATTAATGCGATTAATATATTGTATTTATTGTGTTTATTGTAAAATTTATACATTTCCGCTGTGTTAAGCAATAGACACAATTGCACATCCATACACTCACACGTGTCTAAGATCCGCCAACAAAATTGGTAGCAGAGCCATTTTGGGTGTAGTTTGAGTGAATGAATGCAAAAGACCCGGTGAAAATGGTGTGTTTCAAGTGTTGAAACACGTCTGTCCAAATGGGTGTTTATCGGGCGCTGCAGCACCAAAAAGCTAGTGTCGCAGCATTGGGATTTGTCGGCCCAGCGCTGAAGGCCTGGCGCCTCGGTGCTAGGTGTTCTTTTTCCTAGCGCTGGGGCGCTGATGTACTGGCAAGCCCACGCTAAGGCACGAATTTCTAGAATTTGCGCTCCAGCTGTAAAGCGTCACCACCTCAGCATTAGAGGTTTGACCTTGCAGCTCGGATGCGGTGAGACGTCAGTGCTGCAGCGCTGGAGGTACGACCTCCCAGCGCTAGAGTGCTGAGAAGCGAGCACCGCAACGCTGGAGGTACGACCTCCCAGCGCTGCAGCACTAAGACGCGAGTGCCGTAGTACTGGAGAGCACTGCAGCGACGTGTGTTATCGCTACGGCGCTGGGATTTGTCAGCCCAGTGCTGCAGCAATGACAGCTGGCGCCGCAGCGGTGCACTGTTCACTTGAACAGTAGTACATGAGCAGTAAAAAAAATACTGTTCATTGCACAGCATTTTTTGAACAGTGTTTCAAGAATAATTTTGCATGTATAGATTTATGAGATGTAGTGATAAAGGTTATCAGTTTACATTATAAATCAAAGTTTATGAAATGTAGTGATAAAGAGTAATCGGTCTACATTATAAATCAGAAATAATTTTTTTGTGCTAGTAATCACAATAGGAGCCCTACTGGTGGGGGTTAGTTGTGCTTACATAGATAAATTAATTAAATTGAGAATCACCCTTCCTAGGAATATGGAGACCTAGATACAAAAATCTCTCTTAATCATATTGAAGAATATTACATTATGAGATAATATTTTATTCTAATCCATCTTGTTAATATGGTGCTAGACGAGTCACGTCGGCCTTGTCCCAATATTGCTACAATGTGAAGGGCTTGGTCGGTTGAGCGTGGACTATGCCGGTTAAACATGAGATGAGGCAAATATATGCGAAAGTATTGCCCAATATTATTACAGCGTGAGGGTAGTATTGGTAGCATATATTTGATCATTGACAATTTAATCTGAAATACACTTATCCAATATTGCTACAGCGTGAGGATAAGGTGTATTTACGATCAAGTGGTAAGGGTTGCATGAGATGAAATTGACAAGTGTTATCTACCTGTTAGGTTTACAAAGGCCAATATTGCTGCAGCGTGAGGTCCAAGTAAATTGCAATGGAATCTACTTCCCGTTGTATAGTTTAAAAGAGTTTAAACTATCATCTTCCCGTTTGAGAGATTACCGGGATTATGTAAAGTAATAAGAGGGCGTTTTAAATCAAAAAATGTATACTTTGTATACCAATGATTTAAAACGTTCTATTAGTAATTTAATGATCATTCCACTTACATCTCTCGTAAGTTTGGCCTGTCAAAAATAATGGACACTACGAACCAGTTGGTGTGCATGGTCGATACAGTCAACTCTAGGGTATTAGAAATTACTTTAACCGATGGATGAATTACAGAAGTGTTATGGATTCAGAAATTTTAGATTTATTGTTGATCAGAGTTTACTGTAAGGTAATTCTGATAAGACATCTAAAGGATTGAATAGAGAGAGTATGACCCTCTCTATTTTGGGTGCTTCATTTTCTACTCAAAGTATATCTGGTGAGACCAGATGAGTAAGGGAGAAGAAGATGAGGCAATACCCAGTATCAATCCTCTGAGGCAAATTTATCCAAAGATCAACTAGAGGGCGTGTAAATGAAAAGTGTTTTCAATATAGTAAGGTTGGGTATTGGAAGTCCCTCTACCTTAAACGCCTTATAATCTATCAGAAAGACTCTCACAGGTTTATGTATGACACACAGACATATATAGGGCATAAGATGCCAGTTTAAGCTGGGTATGAGATACCACACGTCCCTATCATATTTGCAAGATGTTGTAGAGATTGAGAGAGACCACAATACAACAGCTAATAGAAGTAAAGTTGAGAGTAAGAAATGATGATTTCTTGTAGGTCCAAGTTGTTAGGCAGCTTAACTTACTTCTTGTATGGAATACAATAGTTGTATTACATAATAAGTATAATGTTTTATTAGCTAAATGTTAGTTAATAAATAGACATTATATACAAAATTAGAAATGTCTGAAGATCGGAATCCTTAAATAATACGAAGCTGTGGTATTTAAATTTAGGTCATATAGGCGTGAGATGCTTATTCGTCTGGTTAAAGATGGTTCGATTCTTAATCTGACCATAAAGACTTAACCAGTTTATGAATAATGTATTCACGGAGATAACCAAATATACCAGAATATACGTTACATTCCTTCGATTAGATCGAAGTAGTGAGTACATTAACAAGAAGTTCTCCGTTTGTTTAAGGAGAATGAGATTCTCACTTATTATAGTCCTCCGGGTTATCTACAACATAATGATGTTTTGGATAAAAAGAATTAAACTTTATTAGATATCGTTCAATTGATAATGAGTGTTACCGATCTATATCTATGAGTATATGCTCCAAAGATGACTGTTTATTAAGTAGAGTTTCATTAGAAACTATTCTTTCCATACCGTATGAGATACAGAAAGGTAGGAAGCCGTATTTTAAATTAGTTAAGATTTGGAGTTGTCCTGCTTACGTAAGAGTTACGCTGTAGGGTATCTTTATTTGTAAGAGTTACTCAGCAGAATAAACAACACTCAAGACGTACATGTATAGGTTCATTGAGTATCTTGTGAATTATATAGGATACTAATTCTATGATTCAGAGAATCGAAGTATGTTCGTTTCTCGGTATACCGCTATTCTAGAGAAAAAATTTCTCATAGATCGTGGGAATCATAGAAAGATTGGACTTAGTGAAGTCAATCTAGAAATTAGTGAACTAAGGATGGGAACTCATGTTCAATTAAGCAGTGGCCTTTTAGCACACTCTCCAAGTGGGTTGAAAAGGATGTCTAGGTCACCTTTTAGGTATGGTTGATACCTAAAGGTGAACTTTGAGTTTTCTTGATAGAAGAAAATCATCATTGACCTATAAGAAGTTGATGTTAGACATCGATTCGGGACACAACAAGAAGCCATAAAAAATAAAATTGACTATATGCATCAGAATCAAGTCTGAGACTTAATTAAGTTACCTGTGAGAATTGTTCTCATTGGTTGTAAAGAGTTTACAAAGAGGTAGTGAGAGCCAGATGAAAGGTAAAGACCTTCTAGGCTCTATATTGGTTTTAGAAAGGTAATTCTTAATGATCTGGGATCAAATAAGAGGAAACCTCTGGACCAATATTAATGTAAAAGTCGATTAGTATTTTATTGGCTATTGCAGCATATTATGACTTTGAGGTTTGAAAAATAAATGTAAGGAATGTGTTCCAGAATGAATACCTCGAGTAAGAGATATTTATGAAACAGCTTGAAGGTTTTACGTCCAGTTAAACTTCTGGTCTAGTGTGCATGAAAGGTTAATGGGAGCATAATAGTCTTCTTAATGCTCTTTGTTGATGACATACTGGTCATTAGGAATGATGTCAGTATGTTATAGTCAGTCAAAAGTAACTTGTAAGAATTTCTCCATAAAGGATTTAGGAGAGGCTTCCTTTATACTAGGTATAAAAGCTTTATAAAAATAAAGTTAGGAAGCAGGTAGGACTCTCCCAAATTATTTCACATCAATAACGTCTAAACAAGTACAGTTAGTTAACTATAAGATAGTTAACGTGTCTAATAGACCTGATGTTCATCTTTCAAGTAGAGTGTCTGTTCAGATGAAAGATGAGAGAGTTAAAGTGTCTAACACACCAGATACATCATCTCTTTAGAGCTTGGTGTATGCTATAATGTGTTTGAGACCTGAGATCAATTTGGCTGTAAGAGTTGCAAGCTGAGTCCATTCTAATTCAGGTGACCACTATTTGATGGTAGTCAAACATATCCTGAGTTACCTTAAGGGTACAAAGGATAAGTTTCTCAAATATGGAGAAAGCAACTTACAAATAAGAAGTTACACAAAGTAAGACTTTTTGTTTAACCTGGATGATAGAGAGTCTACATCTGGGAATGTGCTCATTCTCATTAGTACAAGGGAGTTGAAATTACACCAAATTGGGATTCACTACTAATTCAGATTGAGGGAGCGAAAGCGATAGTGAGGATTCGTAGCTTTGTCGCTGGACTTGAAAGAGTTCCAAGACAAATAGATCATATCCCATAAATTTGCAATAAAACTAAGCCATTGAACAAGCCAATGTGCCAAGAGGACACCAGTACTCTAATTATATAGAGAGGAGTCTCACATGAATAGAGGGATCTTGGCTGAAGGAGATGTGATTATTTGTAGAAGTTCTCTATAAATAATTTAGCGGACCCACTATTTAAATGCCATGACTCTAAAAGTGTTTATGAAACACGTACAGTTGATGTGTATGAGATTCCATCAGGAATGGTATTAAAACAAGTGGAAGATTGTTAGAATCGGTGCTTACGTGCCATCTTTGAATGTACATATACTTGTGTATTTATACAAGTGTACATTCCCATTAAATCGCTAATGCCCATTTATATGGTATTATGCATGTAACATTGTAGATATTGTAGATCTAAAGAGTTTAGATAAGGGCTCATGGTTAGTCACGCTGAGAGATATAATTGTTAAATGTTAGCACAGTTAAGTGTTAGCTGGTTATAATACTCAGCAGATCCAAGAGTTGGAGCCTTGTTTGTAATGAGATATAGACCTGGGAATATACTAGTAACTGCATAGTTGCAAGAGTTGCAATCAAGTGCCAGAAAATACAAGTAGCGCAAGTATGATCTTGAATAATTGTCCATGATCTATTTTCACCGATGCAGGTCTGTTGGTGGATACCTTTATATATATCAACATATGTCGTACCTATATAGTATAGATGGTTATTCCTAGCCGACAGTGAGTTTAAAGCTCGTATTAACATATGGTATCCAGTTAGGACTGGATATGAGATAGACTCATGAGGGCCTTCGATAGACACCCAATGTAAGCCGTCAACGGAGGGTCCTCTCGAGTTGAGTAATATACGTGGTCCTTTGACTTAAGTGCCACGATGGGCTTGTAAGTGATCCACCATACTTTGGTTGCACGCATATCACAGACCTTTCATGGTGTGACCGCTGGGTATGATCCGATGCTTATAGAGTTCGGTGCGTACAGATATAGAATCCGTTAGCTCGCATAGGGAGTTCGATATCCAGACTGTTCGAGATTGTATCTTGAAAAGTCTTGTGGCCACAAGCATTAATCCTGAGAAAGAGTTCCACAAGGGTAAAACAATATGGCAAAAGAGTTTGGTCATATTGTTCAGTGAGATACGAGTCTGGAGATATGACATGGATGAGCACTAAGGGATTTGACGGTGATAATCTATATCCCCGCACATCCATGATATCATGACGGAAGGACTATACGTATGTGTTGTAACCTCAGCTTGTATGGTTCAACGCGTTAATTTGTAATACATGTGACGTGTGCGTGGGGCATTACTCACGGACTCATGAAATAATTTCATTGGACAAATCGGCCGTAAGACCTAGAGAGTCTCGCAATATGGAGTGTACTCGTGCACTGGGGCAGCGTTCCGGATTAAAGTGTTTAATCCAGTAATATTTAGTACTACCACGGGAATACGTGCGTGTCTGTATTTAGGTGTTAAATACAATAATTAGTCAATAATTATTATTTGCTAATTATATTATGACATGTGGCATATTATGGACCCTCAATTGAGTTTACCAAAGTGTAGGATTTGGTAGGACCTACTAGGAGGTAAACTTTTTAACTATTTATAAAGGGCAAAATGGTCATTTCTTATTATAATTATTAATTATTAAATAATCAAATATCTTTCTTTTTTATTTTATATAATATATATATATATATAAAGCAAAAGAAAGAAAGAGAGAAGGAAGGAAGGCCAAATCGGCCGAGAGAGAAAAAGAACAAACAGAGGAAAGGAATAAGAGAAAGAAGAGGAAGAAGAGAAAGGAAAAAAAAGAAAAATGAAATTGTTTCATTTTTCCTACGCTTCCAATTAGAGCAATTGTGAATTGCTTCAAAATGTCTATTTCTTATCCTTTTGGAGAAAATGATATAAATTCACTCCCGGCCATTTTGGGGATTAAGAGTTAATCTCAGGTTGAATACCAAGCTGTTGTTCTAGTTCACCAAGCCCACCGTGTTGGTGACTGGAACTGCACAAGAGTTGGTCTCCATGCAGACTCTAGAAAAAACACGTGTATAACGTTACACGTTATTGTGAGTTCTCTAGCCTATAAATATATTAATGTAATTAATATATTGTATTTATTGTGTTTATTGTAAAATTTATACATTTTCGCTTCGTTAGACAATAGACACAATTGCACATGCATACACCTACACGTGCCTAGGATCCGCCAACAAGATCCTGCCACTGCTATTGCTGAAACTAGGATGAAAAGAATTATCATCCATGGTTTAAGGCCTGAGTACAGAAGTTTTGTTACTACTGTACAAGGCTGGCCAACCCAACCATCTCTCATGGAATTTAAAATTTTGCTTGCTGATCAAGAAGCGACTGCTGAGCAAATGGGTGGGGTCTCATTAAAAGGCGATGAAGAAACACTTTACATCGACAAAAAGAAAGGTCGATTTAAATGACGTGCTGATGAAGGATCTAAAAGAGATGATGACAAGATAAAGAGTCATCACCAAGAAGGTAGCTCACAGAAAGATGGAGTATGGAGGACTCGCGACAATGGTAGTCAGTCTAACCAAAAGAAAATGTTTGAAGACAAATGCTACAGTTGTGAAAAAATAGGACAAATGACAAAAGATTGTTGGTCCAAGAAAAAAAGTCTGCTGAGGGTAATGCTGTCACATTAAACTCAAAAAGAAACAGTGAAGATGAGTATGATGTTGAAGCATCTGTCGCTATAGAGAAAAAATACCTATCACTCTCAGTGATAATGCCTGGATGGATTGACTATGAAAATGATTGGATTGTCGACTTAGGATGATCAAATCATATGACTAGTGACGAAGAAAAGCTGCAAGATATGACTAAGTACAAAGGAAGTCTAGTGGTGGTGACAGCCAACAACTCAAGATTGCCTATAGCTCACATCGGTAACACAGTCCTTGCACCTCGTTATAGTCCTAACAAGGTAACACTTCAACATGTCTATCATGCCCCTGGCATAAAAAATAATCTATTGTCAGTATCACAGTTAACATCTTATAGACACTATGTCTTGTTCGGTCCACAACATGTTAAGGTGTACCAAGATTTAAAAATCACAGGAACATCAACAATAGAAGGATGACGACTAGAGTCAGTTTATGTACTATCAGCAGAGTCAGCTTATGTAGATAAGATTTGAAAGAATGAGACAGTAGTTTTATGGCATACACGATTAGGATATATAAGTTATCATAAGCTAAAAGTGATGATGAACAAAGTAATGCTTAAGAGTCTACCTCAACTTAATGTGAGAGTGAATATAGTATATACGGGATGTCAATTCGGTAAGGCACATTAATTACCATATGAAGAGTCAAAGTTTAGAGCTAAGAAGCCATTGGAGTTGGTTCACTCTGATGTGTTTAGACCTGTCAAGCAGCCATTAATTAGTGGCATGCAATACATGATGACATTTATTGATGACTTCTTGAGGTATGGGTTTTCTTTATGAAGGAAAAATCAGATACTTTTTTTAAATTCAAGGAATTTAGAGAAACAACTGAATGAGAAGTCGAAGGAAAATTCATTGTCTCCGCATATATAATGGAGGAGAATATACCTCTGATGAGTTCTCACAATATCTTCGAGAAAATAAACACCAGTTCATATGTGCCAACACACCACAATAAAATAATGTTACAGAAAGAAAGAATCGACATCTTACAGAGATTTGTATAAGTATGTTGCAGGCAAAAAATGTACCAGGAAGATTTTAAGCTGAAGGAATGAAGACTGCAGCCCACATGATTAATAGGCTTCCTCAATCAAGGTTAAGTTCATATCACCCTTTGAGAAGTTGTGGGATATGAAACCTACAGTTAGTTATTTTTGAGCATTTGGTTGTATATGCTATGTGTTTGTGCCAAGTCACATGAGAAACAAATTCGACAAAAAGGCAATCAGGTGTATTTTTGTTGAATATGATAACCAGAGTAAATGATGAAAATGTTGTGACCCCACTAATAGGCGGTACTACACAACAAGGAATATGGTGTTTGATGAAGCATCTTCATGATGGTCGCCACAAAAAGAGGAGCTTCAAGATTCAAAAGAAATAGAAGAACGACTATAATAAAAGATAAATGAGCAAATTACTGAAATCCGACCGAGCCAAGAAGAACTTGATGTTGGAAGTAGTGATGACAACATTGAGCAAGAGACAACTCAAAGTCCTTGACAAACTGGCATCTATCAACAACCAATAATGGAGGCCAAATATAAAAGACCAGAACTTGCAACCTCTCAATCTCATCCTCGAAGGTCAATAAGAATACAAAACTCCAATCCCAAATATGCTAATGCAACTGTGGCAAAAGAGGAAAATGTTAAAGAGCACTAAATGGATTAAAGTTATAAAAGAAGAAATCATAGTGTTCGAGCAAAATCAAACTTGGTATTTAGTGGCAAAGACAAATGATGTGAAACATATATCTTGTAAGTGGGTGTATAAGATCAAAATACATCCTGATGGATCGGTAGAGAGATAGAAAGCTCGATTGGTAGCTCGAGAATTTTCTCAATAATATAGACTAGACTATGATGAAACGTTTAGTCCAATAACGAAGATCACCATAGTAAGAGTTTTACTTGCACTGATAGCTAGCAAAGGTTGGATATTGTGGCAAATGGACGTAAAGAATGCTTTTTTATGATTCAACCAATGGGATTTAAAAGCAAATTTCATCCTGATTATGTGTGTAAATTGAGAAAGGCATTATATGGATTAAAGTAAGCTCCAAGGGTGTGGTATGGTAAAATTGAAGAATTTTTAACATATGGTGGTTACTCTGTAGCAACAGTTGATTCTAACTTGTTCGTCAAAGCTAATAGAAAGAAACTTGCAATTGTGCTAGTATATGTGGATGACTTAATTATCACTGGAGATGATGAAGAAGAGATTCGTCGAACAAGAGAGAATTTGGCGGTTCGTTTCCAAATAAAAGGGCTTGGACAACTTAAGCATTTTCTTGGGCTCGAATTCACTCGGACAGTAGAAGGGATTTTTCTAGGACAACAAAAATATGCCAAAAATTTGTTGTAGAAGTTTGGGATGCTAGAGTGCAAGCCTATCTCAACATCGCTAGAAGCCAATGCCAAGTTTTGCGATTATGAAGGAAATGATTTAGAAGATGGAACTATGTATCGACAACTGGTAGGAAGTCTCATCTATTTGACATTGACTCGACCAGGCATTTCTTATGTAGTTGGAGTAATAAGTCGATACATGTAAAATCCTAAAAAACCTCACTTAGAAGCCATTCGACGAATATTGAGATATGTGAGAGGCACAATTGACTATAGTCTCTTCTATAAGACAGACCAAGATTGTAAAATAATTGACTATTATGATGCTGACTATGCTGGAGATCATGACACACAACGTTTAACCACTGGGTATTTTATTCAAGATTGGTTCAGGAACAGTCTCTTGGTGTAGTAAAAAGAAACCAACTGTATCATTATCAACTACTGAAACTGAGTACAGAGCAACAGCAATGACAGCTCAAGAAAGTACATGGTTGGTGCGGTTGATGGGGAATTTACATCAGCTAAGAGATTATAAAGTGTTAATATATTGTGATAATCGATCAGCAATCTGTTTGGTAGAAAATCCAGTTTTTCATGCAAGAATAAAACATATGGAGGTACATTATCACTTTATTCAGGAGAAAGTTTTGCAAGAAGAAATTGAGTTACTGTATATTAAGACCGAAGATTAAGTGGCTGATTTGTTCACAAAAAGCTTGGTTGTTGATAAGTTCAAAAAGTTTCAAAGACAACTTAACATGATTAGAAGAACGAAAGTTGGTGTTAAGGGGGAGTGTTAAAATTACAACACTAAATGAAGTTAATTACAATACCAAACCCCAGATTAAGTCCAAATATTTACAAGTCCAATTCTTGAAATTTTTAAATTAGGTAAGATATTTTGGAGTTAATAATTAAAGAGATAAGTATTATAAACTTATGTGATTAATTAACTTTTATAATATTTTATTTGTGTAATTTTAATTTGTTGAAATTAAGTATAAATACCTCTCTCCCTCATTTGATTTTACAAGAAAGTAAGTTAAGAATAAAAAATTAATCAAGTATTTGATCAATTATTAAGAATTTAGAGTGTTAGAGAATTAACAAATAATAAGCTCAACAAAAAATGTTTGAATATTATGTTGTAAATTAAAAAGAATAAAAAAAATTAAATTTTATATTATAAAATTTAAATTTATTATATTAATAAAAATATTACATTTATGTTCTATTATGCTCAACACAATTCATATAAAGTTGAAAACTTGAAACCATAATAAAATAGCTGAAACTTCTAAGAGATTCAGATGTTTCTTTTTAATTATTTTACAATGGTTTTGTCGAATGTCGTAATTCAAAAATAAATGTATGTCAATTGCTGAGGTGATTGTTGTAGTTAAGACCTTTAATATATCCTGTCAATTTCAATGGATTACCGTGACCGAATCAGTGAATTACCAGACGAAATCTTACGGGCAGCAAGAGGAGATGGCGCCATCTCTGGCATTTCACCTCCCTGATCCACTCCCATTCATTTCCACATAATCTCTTAGGCATGATTGATTACAGATTCGTCAACCAAACCCTAAACCACCATCGTTCCTCGGAGCTGCAAAAGGTAGCATTTGATGTTGTCAACTCATCCTCTCTATCATTGGATTATATGTAATTAATTACTAAAATTTGTGTACTATTTTTAGTCAAAAATACTAATGGTGCTTTTGTCATTAGTATTTGGAAAATCTTTCCTTCTACTTTTTAAAAATACTTATGCCAATATTTTAATTTTATTTTTTTTATGAAGCAAGTATATATTCAAATAATTTCTCAAAAACAATTTTAACTGATCATACTGTGCTTGATTTTGGCTGATCCCATGTTTTTAATGTGGGCACTGTGAAATTTGTAATAAGTTTTTGGACAAAGAGCATGCCACATTTGGCAAACTTTGTAGAGCTTCCAGCCTTCCAAGAGTGAAGAGCCTCAAGAATTTTTGTTGGTTCGGTCCATTAAACCAAGAATACGACCTTGCCTTGCTGCTTGCTTTCTTAGGTGATTGTCCATCGCCAGAGATGATTAAAAATATACGTAAGTTCCGTTCCATAAATTAACTCTGATCGTCTTCTATCAATTTACTTATATAATTAATCAATTCTACCCATTTACTGCTCCAAATTAATATAATATTTGCAGTCTCGTGAATATGATATGATAGAAAGCAAGTCACGTTAGTTCTGCAACAATTAAGTACCATACATGGCAAACTGAGCGAGCATGAAAATAATTGATACAGAAGTATTTGATAGCTCTTGCCAAAAGCTAAGAAATCTCCAACAGAAAGAATGTTTTTCGTTAATCGTGTTTTGCTTTTAAAAGAGAAAAGATATTGCATTAAAATATAACTAAGTTTAGGTCGAGGGAGGAAACTTCTTCCTCTTAAAATTAAGTTAAAATAAAAAATTTTAAATTTAATTTAAAACTTTAATTTTTTTATACAGTAAAATAATTTGTTAACTAAATAAAATATTAAAAATTTAAAATAAAATATAAAAGAACACAACACAATTTTATGTAATTCAGCTAATTGTCTATGTCCATGATAGATTTAAGGATTCTAACTTCTCTTATTAATTCCCTAAAGATTTTACAAGAAAAATCTAATTTGAAAAATTCTCAAAATGACCTAATGTTTAGTGAACCCTTACTCTATCACGAGTAATGATCACCCAAACGACAGTTTCACTCAAGCGCACACAAGTACTTAGTATCTACCCAGTTCTTCCCCTCTCTTAAAGTCTCTCTTAATACTTAATCTCAACTAAAATATTTATAAGTATTTATATAGGGTGTATTTTATACCTAGTAACTATATTCTTTGTTAGAGTAAGAGTCCAATTGTTTTGAAAGTCCAAAACTTTTCAAAATTTGAAATTCTGATCAAAACGGACTCTCTGTCATGTCTAGCACTGCGGCGTTCATCCCTGGGCGTCGCGACGTTGGCCATGTTGCGCCCATCGCCATGTTGCACCCATCGCTGCGGTGCTGGGTTCTATGTTGGGCGCAACGGCGCTCAACCTTGGTGCCCCCTATGCTCGTTTTCTTCGCTTCCTTTACGTCTTCGAGTCTCGTTTCGCTTCCCCCTTTGTGTCCCACATATCTTAGACTTCTCTATACATGTCACACACATTCTAGACTTCTTGTGACTCTCCACTTTGGTATTCATCGCAATTCTTATCCAACTGAGATTGTTGAATCACCAATTTTTCAACAAACCCTTCCTTGATTCAAAATCTTCCAAATAATAAGACTTCGGGATCCGATCCACACCAATACTCTATCACCTAGAGTTGAGTCCAGTTAAGTCTCTACTAAAACTTAACTTTCTTCGAGCTAGTGACTTTGGTCTCCAAAGGCATTCGTGTACCTTGCATAGGGTATGGATGCGTTGCACTCTTTTCCGACCCTCATCACCTCGATAAACACAGTTTAAATGTCACCTAATGATCTGTATTATCCCAACACTCTGCATTGGGCCACTCATGACTATCCCAATAAATACATAAAATTTCCTATTATACTTCTCACCCTCAAATTTTATAAATTCTTTCTCTATTTTTAAATTTTATTTTTCATTTTAATCGAATATTCTTTCTCATCAAACTTGTCTAAGGTATTAAATATTTATAATGGAATCGCCCCGTGGGAAGGAGACCAAAAGAACCTCTGGAACTTTCTCATTTCTTCCGTCTCTTTCTTTAATTTTCTCAACGGCGACAGACAGGCACAGACACGGACACCGCCTGTCACTTTAAACTTTCCCCTGAAACCAAAAGAAAGAAAACCAAACCAGCAGTTTCATTTTAGCAATAGAACTTGCACCGTGAAAATCGTTGGCCATGGAAACTAAGGCGGCAGCTCCAGCGTTGGCTCTTGCTGATACCGACATCAATTGGGACCGGTTAGCTCTCTTCCTTTTTTATGTTTTCTTAAATTTATTTTTTAAGCTGAGCTGTAGAAATTTGCGTAAATTGTATTGCTAGCTCGAATGGTTTGACGTTAGTGGAAAATATGAGATCACGACAATAGCTTGATTGTGAAAGCAAGAATTTATGGGTACGAAGAAAAGAGAAATGAATTATACAAACGTATTATAGCTGCCAATTTTTGAGATTTATGTGAAGCTCAAACAGTTAAATTGATGTGATGACAGTGAATGGTTTAAGTTTTGTTCTATGAGAAGCTATTATCGTGCAGTTATGAATATGATTAGCACACTGCCATAGTCAAGTTTTTGAATGAGCTGTTACTGGCTGGGTTCCATGTATTATAAATAATGCTACATTTACCCCGATATTTTCTATCCAAAGTATTGCGGGAAGAATTTATGGGATAGTTAATTTTTGTAATTTTTAAAATCACCCGTCATATAATTTCATTGCTCAATAATTACTTGAAACATTACAAATTATTTGGGACGAAAAATGTTGGATCAAAATTGAGAAGTGTAGCATCACTTTTGTATTATTTGCCATGATGTGATGTAAGCACAAATAACTCCCACTTTATATATTGGTGTCCACACCAAAAAAAAATTGAAGTCAGAGTTTCTTTTTCTTTCCTCCTTTTTTTTTTTTAATATCATGTCATATGCTTACAATTACTGTGTTGTTGAGCTCACTTTAAAGCTAGAGTTAGAGCTAATGCTAATTGTTGAGAGAGGTAACGCTATTTTCCTTCTCGAGGTTATGTTGAAGCGAAGAATTCAAAATTCAACTTAGAACTCTAACCTCTTTGCGCAGCGAAATAACCTGTCAATCAAGCAAACACAACAAGAATCCAAAGCAGAAAACAAAAGAGTATAACACAATCTTACGTGGTTTGGCCAATTGCCTACGTCCACGGTGGATCCAAAGATCCTAACCTCTCTTATTATAACTCCTTAGAGATTTTACAAGGAAACTCAATATAAAGAACCCACAAAAGGACCTAAACGTTTAGTGAACTCTTACTCTACCACGAACAATGATCACCCAAACAACGGTTTCACCCTAACACACACAAGCACTTAGTGTCTATCCAGTTCTTCCCCTCTCTTAGAGTCTCTCTCAATACTTGATATGAAATCAAAGGTTTACAAGTGTTTATATAGAGTATACTTTGTGCCTATTAACCCTATTCTTTGTTGGAGTAAGAGTTCACTTGTTTTGGAAGTTCAAAACTTCCTAACACTCAAAATCCTGAATCAAAACGGACTTTTTCACGCGTTCTGACGTTGCGGCGCTCGTCCCTGGGCACTGCAGCGCTAGACAAAATCGCGCCCAGCGCTGCGGCGCTGGGTTGCTGTTCTGGGCGCCGCGGTACTGAGCCCTGTAGCTATCCTCGTTTTCTTGCTTTCTTCGCGTCTTTGATTCCCGTTTCGCTTCTTCTTTCGTGTCCCACATATCCTAGACTTCTCCATACGTGTCCCACACGTTTTAGACTTTTTATAACTCTTCACTTTGGTATTCATCTCAATTCTTGTCTACCAAGATTGTTGAATCATCAATTTTTTAACAAACTCTTTATTGATTCAAAATCTTCCAAATAAGAAGGCTTCAGAATTCGATCCACACCAATACTCTATCACCTAGAGTTGAGTCCAGTTAAGTCTCCACCAAGACTTAACTTTTCCCAGGCTAGTGACTTCGGCTTCCAAAGGCATTAGTGCACCTTGCATAGGGTATGGATGCGTTGCACTCCTTCCCGGCGCTCATCACCCCGGTGAGCATGGTTTGGATGTCGCCTAGTGGTCTGCATTACCCCAACACCCCACGTTGGGCCACTTATGGCCATCCCAGTAAGCACATAAAGTCCCCCATTGTGCTTCTCACCCTCAAACCCTATAGGTCCTTTCTCTATCCTTAGTTTTTCTTTTTTCGCTCTAACCGAATACCCTTCCTCATTGAGCTTGCCTAGGGATATCAAGTTCCTCCTCAATTTAGGAACATGCCTCACACCATGTAATTCCTTAGTTTCTCCACCTTGCATCCTCAACCTTATGTCACCAATTCCAATGATCTCACAAGTCATGTCATTCTCCATTAGAACTTTACCTCTCTTGGCTTTATAGTTGGTAAACATCGATCTGTCGGGACACATATGAACACTGCACCCTGAATCTAGTATCCATTTACCAGCGTACTTTCCCCTTGAGGCTACCAATGTGTCTACAACTTCGGTATCTTCCTTAGTACCGATTGCAGCCCACCCTCCTTGGCATTTTGATTTTGGATAATCCTTCACAAAGTGTCCTTCCTTATTACAAAGGAAACACTTCTTGAATATCCTCCTTGATTGGTTGCTCTTCCTCCCTTGTGCAAGCAATACTGCTCCACTCTCGGACTCATATCTCTTTGTCAATTCTTTTGAGTTCAATGATGTCTTGACGTCATTCATCGTTAATGTAGTAACCACTTATCCACAATCGAAAAGAATAAATATTTGTACTTGTATAATATTCATATTTTATTTGTATGTGGATGATACTTAATTTATATATTATTATTAGTATTGTTTGTATATATTAAGGACATATTATTAGTATTGAATTTATTCACAAAACTTTGGATTTATTTTAAAGACCAAATTGTAATACTTTTAAAGTTTTGGGGGCTAATTTATAAATACTAAAAATTAGCCTCTTAGTATAAAAATATACATTTTAAACCCTAATTTACTCATTTTTGGTCGAGCCACCCCTTTTAGAACGAGTAAAGAGAGAAAGAAAATGGAGAGAAAGAGAAGAAGAAGAAAAAAAAAGTTAGAATTTAAGCTTTAAGAGGTATATTATAACCCTTTCTTAGTTTCTTGGTGTTAATTTAGTTAATTCCTTTAAGTTTTGATTTCTGAAAATATGTACAATTGAGGATTTGATGTGGATTTCGTAAGATATTTTGAGAATGATGATGATCTATATAAATAGGTTGATAAATCATGATGAATTGCAGAATTTCTACTTGATAGTCTCTTGATCCAGGAATTTTATAAATTGTTGTGCTTTGATTCTGGTTTTAAATTTTGATTATATGAAATTAGACATGTTTAGAATCATTTAAAATTTTGTATCGATTGAAAATTCCATAAATTGAATTTTTAGTGAATTTACCATAATGACCCTGAAATTCTAGAAATTTTGTGTTAACAGTATGATACAGAGACAAATAATTTTTGATCTATTGAATGATCTTTAAAACTTACGAATTTATGAAATATGATAAGTTTATATGTCTAATATGATATACTCAGAATTGAGAATTTAGATCAATGTGGTTAAATTGTTATGATTTTCTAAAAGTATCCGCTCAATGTAGTTTTTGATTAACATATTTTTAAAGCTATAGAATAAAATAGTTTTAAAATACTTTTGACAGTGATTTTAAAGTGAAATATTTATCATAGATTGAGATATGTGTTAAGAGTAATTCTGTGGTAGATTTATAATTTTTGAGTTAGTATATGATTTTATAAAATTAGGAGATTAAATACTGTTCAGTAAATATCTTGATCCTGTCAGGTTAATAGTTTGGATTTGATGGTATTTATAAAATGGATTGTGTAGGAATTATGATATAATATTCATACATAAGGAGGATATATGAGTTAAGAAAGATATATTCTAATTTTGGAGCAATTGGACATCATTTGATGTATAAGAAAATTTTGTTAAGTGTAAGTGGTCAGAATGACAGATTTTGAGAAATTAAGTAATTAGACCAATTCAATGTGATAAATGCAATATGTATAATTTTGTAAGCTATTTAAAGTGTGAGGCTTATGAAATGATTAATCTCCATTGATAGGTTAAGGAGAATTACACCTTGTACCTGAAAGTGCTAAGAGGTAAGTATATTAGACTTTTACTAAAATCACAATAAGTATAGTAATTGCCTATGTATGATTTTGTAAATGTGCTTAAAAATATGTTTATGTTATGCCAAAGTATATTTGATATGAAATATGAAAGACATATGTTTATGAATATGAGCATTGACATTGAGCATGGACATACATGTGTTTATGAAAGTGAGCTTTCAAAATGAAATGTGTTTAACAAAAAAAGCTTTTGAAGTGGAAACTGTCAATGAGATATGTTTTGTGTTTTGAGGATGCTTGAACTCACTATTTATTTAGTAAGCACCTTATGTGATTTGTGGAGCCTTTATGTGTGGTCTTTCCTTCGGGATTGGTATATGTTATGTGTTTCATATGTAGGGAGGATTCTATTGGTACCTAAAGGAAGATTGAGTCATCACATTCATATGGTGGCGTATTGGTGCATGTGAGAGGACTCACCGATGATTAAGGTGAGGGTTTGGCTTTTACCTTCGGGCATGAGCATTATATATGTGTAATTTAAACCCCACTTGTACTATTCCTCTCATACGGTATGTCACCTACGAGTGACATTTGGCTCATTATATGATATGTGATATGAAAGTCCTATTAAGTAGTAGTTGAGTGATGGTATTCCTATTATATGTTTTGAAAGAATGTGTAAGCGCTTACCTAACATGTGATTTGATAAGATTATGATTTTAATTTATCACAGTATATTATACAAATGCATTGTATACATATATGTATTTGTATTTTGATATATAAAAAACTAGTATGCTTACTGAGTTTTATACTCATTATAGTTTATGGTGATTTCAGGTAAATAAGGTATATGTGTGTTTAGCAGATTTGGCAAGACTTCTATTGTCCCTTGAGTTCCCTAAGTTGCTAGGTTGCTAAATGTTTCATTTGTGAACACGTGGTTTAAGATATTTGATTTGTCCTTATTGAATAAATACTTATGTATTATTTCACCAAATGTGGTTATTGGTTGATTTTAAGTAAAAATTTGAAATGAATATATTATGGACTTTCGGTAACAAAGTTGCTACTGGTGACATAGTAGAGTGTTAATCTCTGAGAAAACTCTACATATCTCCGGTTTACTAATTGTCTCAATCATAATTCAATTGTTATAATTCTGAAAGAAATTGAAATGAATGTTTAAATATTGTCAATAAAAGTTTATGTTTATATGTTAGATTATGGGTTGATTTTAGTGTTGAACTTACTAGCAACTTACTAAGGATTCCTAGGATGAATTAAAATTTGAAATTTTATGCAATATTATTATTTATGAGTGCATATTATTGAATAAATGTAAGTTATGTCATGTGTCAGATCTTTTGGGTCTGGGGCGTGACAGTTAAAGACTCTTTACCATATAGCAACGTATCCACAAAGCTCTCATAGCTCTTTGGCAACGAACTTAACAGGATAATGGCCTTATCTTTATCCTCAGTCTTGATGTCCAATTGCTCAAGACTTATGATGATCTTGTTGAACTCGTCAATATGAGCTTTCAATGAAGATCTTTTGTGCATTGTTAGCTGATGTAGTTTCTTTTTCACAAGAAGTCTATTTATAAGAGACTTCTTCATGTACAATGCCTCGAGTCCCTTCCATATCTCCAAAGCGGTTTTCTCATCACCGACTTCCCTTAATACTTCGTCGCTCAACGCCAGAATTATGGTGCCATGAGCCTTTTTTTGAACTGTGTCCCAATCTTTCTGCCCGAACTTTGAGATTGTCATCTCATCGCTAGTTGAGGAGCTAGCTTCTTCTAAGACTGAATCTAGCCCTTCCTTCACTAGTAGAGCCCTAACCTACTTCCTCTAAAGATTGAAGTCATTCGTCCCATTGAACTTCTCTATTTCTTGCTTGATTGCAGTCATAGTTTAAATATCCCAAGTGTGTATTATCGAACATTTGGCTCTGATACTAGTTTGTTGAGGGAAGGAACGCCCTTCTCCCTCTTGAGATTAGGTTGAAGCAAAAAACCTCAAGTTCAACCTAGAACCCCAATCTCCTTGCGCAGCGGAATAACCTGTTAATCAAGCAAAATACCAAGAATCCAAAGCAGAATATAAAATAGCACAACACAATCTTACGTGATTCGGCCAATTACCTAAGTCCACAGTAGATCCAAGGATCCTAACCTCTCTTATTAACTCCCTAGAGATTTTACAAGGAAAATCTAATTTTATAAGTTTGAAATTTTATGTAAAATTATTTATGAGTGCACATTATTGAATGAATGTAAGTGATGTCATGTGTCGGATCTTTTAGGTCTGGGGCGTGACAGCTTCTGTCTTAGGCAAGAGAGTTTGAATTACTTTTGAAGTTGGGTTTTATAAAAATTCTATCAATTCCCCTCAAGCTTAGAGGTGCCATGGAATGAAGTTTAAGCTTGGCCCAATAATAGAGTAAATAATGATTTAGATAGAGGCTTAATAAAGACATTAGCAATTTGTTTGGAGGAAGAAGTGAACCGTATCTTGATCACACCTTGAGTCATTTTTTTTTTATGAACAAAATGGTAGTCAAGCTTAATGTAATTGATGTGAGCATAAAATATTAGATTCTTGAGCATATGTAAGGCACTTTTATTGTCTCAAACCAGAATTGGTGGTTGAAACAAAACAACACTAATGTCATGCATCAAGTAAATAAGCCAAGTGATTTCAATAGTAGTAGTAGCCATGCAACGATATTCGACTTTAGCACTAGATCTTGAAACCGTGGTTTGTTTCTTGGAAATCCATGAGATGCAGTTGACTCCAAGGTATATGCAATCACCCATTGTATTGTATCTTATTTGAAGACAATCAACCAATTTGAGTTAGAAAAACCATAGAGCATTAGTAAGCTTTGATTCATAAAATGAAGACCATGATTAAGGAACCTCTAAGATAATATAATATTAGTTTGACAATCTTAAGGTCAGTTTGGTAAGATATTGAAAATGTTGACAGACTATTAACAGTGTGAGTAATGTTAGTCTAGCGAAGATAAGGTATTAAAGGCTTCCAACAATCTGGCAATATTTAATAGCATCCACAAGCTTATTTTCATTTATAGAGGGCGTTTCTTTCAGAGTTGAAAGAATGTCCATGGCTGAGCAATGTAACATATTAGTGGTTTGTAACAAGTCATGTGTATATTTTGCTGGGGATAGAAAAAGGTCAATATCTTTTAGTGCAAATTGATAGTGCAATGATTGGAATGAATTTTATCATCCTGGTTTCATTTAATAAAGACATCATCAACGTAATCAAGAAGTAAAATTACAATAGAATCTTTGCAAAAAATTAAAAGAGAATTATTAGCTTTACTATTTTTAAATTTGATCTTGAGTAAAGCATTGGATAGACATTCAAACCAGGCTCATAGGGCTTGTTTGAGGCTATAAAGAAACCTATGAAGTTTGTAAACATAAGATGGATGAGAAGGATCAATGAACCCAGGTGGTTGTTCCATAAAGGTTATTTCATTGAGGCGACCATGAAAAAATGCGTTGTTGACATCAAGTTATTTCATAGTTCATTTAAGTTGTACGGCAAGAGCAATGACCATCTAAATAGTAGTGTGTTTGACAACCAGGCTGAAGGTTTTCGTAAAATCTAGGAACCTAAGTAAATCCTTTTACTACCAAGCATGCTTTAAATTTATATATGGATCCATTTTCTTTATATTTGATGTGATAAACCCATTTTAAATTCGATAATATTGGTATGGGATCGTCGTGGTACTAAGGTCCAAGTGTTGTTTTGATGTAGTGCTTGTAACTCATGTTGCGTGGCATGGATCCACCGCTTATCTTTGAGAGCAGATTTTAGGGTTTTTGGTCAATAATAGATGTGGTATTTAGGGCAAGATAAGAGTTCTGTTTTCGTTTGTTTTAGGTAATTATACGATGAATGTTTTCTGGGGTATTGTGTTGAGAAATAGGTTTATGTGGGTTAGATAAAGGCAATTTTATAACTAGATTTTTAGTCATGTTAAGAAAGTTGTGAAGTGATTTAATTGAAGTACGAATGTGAGGTGAAGATAAGGTGTTATTCATATCTAAAGATTGAATGACACTCGAGACAGTGTGACTGGAATTTGGTGATGCAGATTGAATAATAGCAGGTTGAACTGTCATTGAATTGATATGGTGAGTGTAGAAATCTGTTGGGGCCGTGATTTATGGATGGTGTGGAGAGGTTGATGGCGTCTCGAACTCTTGATGAGGAGGAGTTTTTGTGATTGGTGATATTTGGTTCTAAAAGAAGTCTTGTTGCTTCTTGGATTCTGGATGAGGATGTATCCTTATAGGTGTTGGTTTATTATTCTGAAAGGAGGTCTGTTGTATTCGGATTCTTGATTAGGATAAGTCCTTATGGGCATTAAGTTGTTGGCCTGAAAAGGAAAGATGCTGCTCGAATTTTTGTTGAGGTTTTGAATTTGGCTTTGATGTTGTCCGTTGTTGTTAGCTTTGCAATTGTATTTTTGTCCAACTTTTATGCTGTTTGAAGCCATTCATCCAAGCTTGGATGGGCAGTCAACGTGTGCTCATCTTGTAAATCAGAAGAAGTAGTTCCTTATTACAAAAGGGAAATATATATTCATCAAACACAACATGCCTTAATATATATATATATATATATTTTGGGATTTAAGCAATGATAACTCTTATTAGATGAACTATAACCAACAAATACGCAAGGATAAGATTTGTTTTTTAATCAAATTTGGTTTTATTATAATCCCTTAAATAAGAAAAACAATTACAACCTAAGATCCGGAAACTATTATAACTAGGAGACATTTTAAAAAGTTTCATAAGGGCTTATCATTCCAATAGAAATTAATGACATGCGATTAATAAGATAGACAGCAGTAGAAAAAGTTTCAACCCATAGTCTTAATGGCATGAAGGCATGAAACATCATGGTTAAGGTGATTTTTATAATATGTCAATGTTTTCTTTCTAGACTCCATTTTGTTTAAGTGTATAAAGATATGATATTTATTTCATAATACCACATATTTAAGGATGGTTATTAAAGGCTATAGACGAGAACTCAGCCCCTCCAACACAAAAAATATTGATCTATCGATTTAGTAGGTTTTCTACTTGAAGTTGAAACTTAAGAAGAAAAAAAAAATTTTACTTTATGTTCCAAAGGGAATAACCAAGTAAATAGTGTGCAATCATCCACAAATAAAGCATAATAACAAAAAATTTATGATGAGCTTACTAGGGCAAGTCTCTATAAGTCACAATGGATTTTTTGCAAGGGAAATTCTGGTTTTTTATTAGATAACTTAAAGGAAAATTTACAACTCTTTCCTAATTGACAAGATACACAAACAGAGGGGATCTTGATCCAACAAAAAAATTAATTTTTCCTTCAGAGTTTAATTTGTGCAGAATTTTCTCATTAGGATGTCCAAGACGTTTGTGCTATATATTAGAACAATTTCTTTTTATTGCATTGAGAGCTATGTCTTTTCATTCATTAAGAGCATAGAGATTTTCATGCCTAATTCATCTGGCTAGCACCTGCTTTTGCTTATTCTTAACAACAAAGCTATTAGAGTTAAAAATAAAAGAACATTACGAATCATTAGCTAATTGTGTAATAGATAAAAGATTTTTCTTCTTAATTTTGGTACTACCAACATATTTTTATTTTTTAGATTTCCGTGAAGGGTCTTTAAAGAAGCATTACCAATATGAAAAATATTTAACCCTTGCCAATTTCTAACATATATTATGTTATTCCCTTTATAACGTTGTAATTAATCTAGTTTGCTTGGATTGTTAGTCATATTTGAAGTAGCCTCAATGTCTGCATAAAAATCCTGATTATTGCTATCATTATAGTTTATGGCAACAAGGGTTTTTTCTTCACTTGGGCAATTATCATACCGATACCAGTAATCAACAACATTGAGTTATCTTTTACCGTCAATTTAACAGGTAACGACATGTCCTTGTTTATTTTCTTTGTTGTTCTTTATTGGGACTGAATTATGGTTGTTTTTCTCGCCATAATTTTGGTAGTTGGCATTACTTGGTTGATTATTCTGATAGTTTCCTTGGCTTGAAAAAAATCTGACACTTGTTATGGCCTCTATTGTTTTAGAAATTACGTTTGTGACGACCTCAAAAATTTTGTTCCCCACTTTGATTTCGTCCTTCGGATTTAGATCAACAATGGATTTATGCTTTTCTTTTTATGAACATAACCGTTTCTTCGTAAGTTTGGAGAGTAATAATAAATTGCTTTAAAGTACGCAACGACGCCTTAGCTAGCATGGCAAATCTCAATTGCTATTTTATAGAAATTCTTATAGTTTTTTATAGTAGGAATTTTATCGAAATTTTGACAAAGTTGTTTTTATTTTTTTGGACATTTTGAAACCTGTAATTTAAAAATATAATATTTTTATAAACTTAAGACAGGTAACTATACTTCTAAATGACGTACCTCGCAGTTTTTGTATAAATTTTAGGACGAATTTCAATTACTATCTTATAGATATTCTTACAATTTCTCTACAACAAGAATTTTACTAAAATATCGATAGAGTTTCTTCTTGTTTTTCAGACATTACTAAACTTGTAACTTAAAAATATAATACTTTTATAAACTTAAGATAGGCAACCATACTTTTAAACTTCTCATGTCTCATCCACAATTCACAATTGTCAACATAAAAAAAAATATCAATAGTTTATTCATTAACATATTTTAAGTATCTAGGACGATGTTAGTGACATTATGGCATCAAGTACCCAAAATAGTATAATACAAATCCAAGTCTCAAAAGCCTAATACCATAAATTCCTGTGGACCAAACAAAAAAAAAAGCTCAGTAAGTCCCATATGGCTTATACAATAACCTAAAACACCACCACATGACTTATCTCAATTAATTATTGAGTTGAAAAAATTTACAATCTCTTATGAGAGGGGTGAGTTTTCACAAATCTAGTGAATGAAATAGTTTAAATAAATATGTAACATAAAAGAGATAATAGAATAATTATAATTATAATAAAAATAAACTTTAATACTGTAGATACCATTCTTAATGTATAAGATATATATATTCTAAAATCTTATAAAAAGTATCAATTTTCATTTGTTCATGCTAAATATGAAAGTGTTACAAAATTTAAAATCATATTATAAAAGCTTTTCATAAACTGGTTAATGCATAAATTTATGTCATGGAAATTAAATATTTTTCTAAAATCTTACACTAAACTAGTATTTATGGAGAAATCTTGTCCTACCTAAAATACTTCTCAGGTAGAGTGTTAGATGTACTCATTTCTATCTCATCTCATATTTTCATCTTATACATGTGTAGAATAAACTGGCTCTTAAAGAGTAAAGCACCCATACACACGGGCCAAGACATATATATATATATATATATATAGACGGACCTCAAATGCCTAAATCTCATATATTTATTTGAAGGGAGAGGGTACAGTCTAATAGTTTCAAAACTATTAACTTTATACAACATATGAATTTATAACACCATCTTTTTATTGTATCTCATACTCTTTAATCTCAAACTATTTTTAAAAATTATTACTACTAATATAAAACAAACACAATCTCAAAATAAATATTTTAAGAGCTAAAATTATAGTACGAATATTTTTTATATAATATAAGAAAATTTATTTTACGAAATAAAAAATAATTCCAAATAAATTGTAATTAAGGAAAAATCCTTAGTCCAAAATATATGGCTTTAAATGAAATAGGCGACATTTAAAAAAAAAAATCATTTAAGCCCAAAACCTATTTATTACTTGATTAGGATATTCTAGTTAAAGACCACAAAATCATTTAAGCTACAGTACCCGCGAGTGCTACAGTACCCGCTGTTGCTACAGTACCCGCGGGTGCTACAATGGCAGATTGCGAGGGCAGAAAGGGCGTACAATCCAACAGGCTTTGGGTATCTTTATTTGCTGACAACCGTACTCGAAGCCATGACAGTGAACTACAATTTGTCCCCCCGACAATCTCAAATGGTAAGAAAATTGTGAAATTCAATAGTAATGAACTCAAAGAAGAAGAGAAAAGGTGGCAGCATGCATTAATTGGGTGTGTGTATGGATTGTGCCCCCAATTTCAACCTCTCCAAGCTTTTATAACGCGCCGTTGGAGGCAATTTGGCCTTATCTCGATTCACTCCATCAAAGATGGGGTGTTTCTGTTTAACTTTGAGAATGAATATGGGCAACAAAAAGCTCTTGAGGATGGTCCACTGACCTTTGATAAACGCCCTTTAATACTCAAAGCTTGGAAACCCCGAATGGTAATGGATGTGGCAAGTATCAGAACTTTACCTATTTGGGTGCAATTCCCAGGATTACCGTGGGAATTCTGGAGCCTCTCGCTGTTGAGTCGTATCGCCAGCTCGTTGGGATCCCCTAAATTTAGCGACCAATGTACTTTGAACAGAACAAGGCTGGCATTTGCGAGGGTCCTGGTGGATATGGATGTGGAGGGTGATTTCCCTTCCATGATTACATTAGAGGACGAAGAGGGTAATATGGTTAGGCAGGAGGTGACTTATGAGTGGAAGCCATCAGTATGCTCTAAATGTAAACGGGTTGGTCATGATGGGAAAGACTGCTTGACAGGGATAAAACAAGTGTGGAAAGCAAAAGGGAATGATCAGAATAATCAAAAAGAAACTGAAGTACCTATTGGCCACCCGGAGATGCCAGAACCAAAAGAGTTAAATCTAAGTAAAACAGAAGGGGAGATACAGACGCCAGAGGGAAATGAGGCGCATGGCCATACAGATAAGGCAACAAAACAAATGCCAGGAACCGGGGGAACAGAGGAGATCCAGGTAATGGACAGATTTAACCGAAGGAAGACTATTACTCTGACACATGATGTGGGAATTATAGGGAAGGGTCGACGTGCCAAAAGGAACTCTAAATCCCCACATAGGGGACAATGATCGCAAGCTGGAACATTCAGGGTCTCCATGACCCCTGCAAACAATCAGAGGTACGGGCTCTGATTAAATCTTGTCGATTATGTATTTTGGGATTGTTAGAAACAAAAGTGAAACTGTCTAATCTAGATATCATTTGGAAGAAGTTGGCATTACGAGAGTGGAAACTAGATAATAATTCTGAGTGCCTAGACATGGGAAGAATATGGATCGCCTTTAATCCGGCTAAATGCAATGTCACGATCTTACAAAAACACCAACAATTCATACATAGTAGAGTGATTATTGATGGTATGATGTTTTACTGGACTCTGGTTTATGGTGCCTCTGCTAGTATTGAGAGAGAGAACCTGTGGAAGGACCTTAGGGAGGATTTGTCTCCCAACACTATACCGTGGTTAATCTAAGGAGACTTCAACAATGTACTCAGCAACAATGACAGAATTGGTGGTCAATGGGTTAATGATAACATGGTAGAACAGTTCAAAAACTGGATATCGAGACTAGAGTTATTCGAGTTAAAGAACCATGGTTGTCACTACACTTGGTGTAACAATCAAACAGGTGGACAACGAATTTGGAGGAAAATTGACTGGTCATTTGTTAATGGAAAGTGGCTGGATGCATTGGAGTTTTCTGAGTGTGAAGTTCTTCCAGCGGGCATTTCAGATCACTCTCCTCTCGTGGTCTCCATTTCTAGAGCTTCATATATTGGGAAGGTTCCTTTCAAGTTCTTCAACGCCTGGTGTACTCACAGTGATTTTCTTCCCACGGTCAAGAGAGAGTGGCAGCATGATTGTCATGGTCCCCCAATGGCCAAGGTATGGTTTAAACTAAAGCTATTAAAGCCCGAGCTAAAAGAGCTTAATAAGGTATTCTTCTCGGACATCCAGCAAAATATTGAAGATTACAAACTGATGTTGGCCTCATTACAGAGTAGTCTGATCTATGACCCATTCAACCAAACCCTTCAAGATGAGGAAATGGGCATTTACCAACATTTAAGGAATCTTATTTATGCTGAAGAAAGCATTGTCAGACAAAAATCCAGAATCAGATGGATTCAAATGGGGGATTCAAACACCAGCTACTTTCATAAGTCAGTTAAGCAAAGAAGAGCTCGGAATAGAATCATTTCGATTGAAAACCCAAACGGAGAAATTGTTGAAGACCCCACGGTTGTGAAAGAAGCCATTGTCCGATACTACAAAGATTTGTTGGGTACCCCTACCTCCCATAGGACGTCCATACAAAAGAGAATTATGGACGCGGGCCCTAAACTGAAGGTTGATGATAGAGACATGTTGAATGCCCCTGTCACAGAACAAGAAGTCAGAAATGCTATCTTTAGCATCAATGGTGATAAAGCCCCTGGACCGGATGGCTATAACAGTTGCTTCTTTCAAAAATGCTGGCACATAATAGGAAGGGAGGTCACTGCAGCTGTGTAACATTTCTTCTCCTCAGGTCAGTTCTACAACCCCATAAATGCCACTGCCATTACCCTTGTGCCTAAGGTTCATAATCCTCATAGCTTGGGGGACTATAGACCAATTGCATGTTGTACCGTCCTCTACAAATGTATTACCAAAATTATAACATGCAGACTGAGGAGAGTGGTGAGCTACTTGGTCAGCCCTAGTCAATCAGCATTTATCCCTAATAGGAAGATATCAGATAATGTCTTACTAGCTCATGAGCTTGTGAGGGGTTATGATCGCAACAGTGGGAGCCCAAGGTGTGCTCTTAAAATAGATCTCCGCAAAGCTTATGATTCAGTATCTTGAGATTTCCTAGAAGAGGTATTGATGGGTCTGAATTTCCCTTATCACTTTATCAACATCATCATGAAGTGTGTCAGAACAAGCACGTACTCAGTTATGGTAAATGGCAGACTAGAAGGCTTTTTCCCGGGGAAGAAAGGTTTGAGGCAGAGGGATCCCATGTCCCCTTTGCTTTTTGTTATGGCCATGGAATACCTCAGTAGGAGCCTAAGTTGTATTCCTCAAAACCAGTTTATATATCACAAAGGGTGTAACAGGCTGAAACTAAACCACTTGATGTTCGCAGATGACCTATTGTTGTTCTCTAATGGGGATGTCAAGTCCGTGGGCTACTTTAAACAAGCACTTGATGATTTCTCAATGGTCTCAGGGTTGCACCTAAACGCTGGTAAGAGCTTCATCTTCTTTGGGAATGTGTCTCAACCTACCAAGGAGACAATCCTTCAAGTGACTCAGTTCCAGCAAGGTGTTTTGCCTATCAAATACTTAGGTATCCCCTTAATCTCTGGAGGACTGAAGAAAGACCACTGTCAGGAGCTCATTAATAGGATCTCTGCAAGAATCTCAAGCTGGACTGTGAAATATCTGAGCTATGCGGGGCGGTTGCAATTAATAAAATCAGTCATAATGAGCATGCATGTCTACTGGAGTTCTATGTTCACCCTGCCTAAGTCGGTTACCAAAGAAATTGAAAGCAAATATCGTAATTTCTTATGGCATGGAAGTAACCAGCAGGGGAAGAGAGGTTTAGTGGGCTGGAATGAGGTATGCAAAGATAAAATTGAGGGGGGTCTTGGCATTAAATCTATAAGCTTGTGGAATTCAGCGGCAGTTACTAAACACATCTGGGAGCTGGTTGCTGTAAAAGCCTCATTGTGGGCAAAATGGGTAATTGATAACAAACTGCGGAGACTAAGTTTTTGGGGCATCACAAAGCCAATGGATGGTAGCTGGACTTGGAGGAAGATGCTGGGATTGAGAAGTCAGATAAAACAATTGTTCTCCTATGAACTGGGCAACGGCAAGTCCTTTCAATTTTGGTGGGATCCATGGCTGGGTGGAGAATCAATAGTTAATAAATTCCCCCACATACAAATCTCCGATGCGGATATTCCTCGGGGTGCAAAGGTTAATGAACTATGGCAGCATGGTCATTGAAACCTTCTTGACCCTTTGGACGAGTAAACTTCTCAGGTATGGGACTATCTCCGTAAAAATATTTCAATTTCGGAAAGAGAAGATAGAATTTCATTCACCGCAAGTCCCAATGCAAAGTTTTCCATTGCGAGTACTTGGAGATATCTTAAGAACAATGAGGCTAAGGTGGGATGGAGTAAACTGATATGGGGAACGCAACATATACCTAGACACAGCTTCGTTACTTGGTTAGCTTTGAAGAACATATTATCTACCAGAGAGAGACTTAAAAAATGGGGGGTTATCCCATCAGATGATTGCCCCCTTTGTTGTAATGACAGGGAAACAATCACACACTTATTCTTCCAATGCAACTTTTGTAGTGAAATTTGGCACAAAGTACTAAGGGCGTGTCAACTCAATCAGTGCCCGAACAGATGGCAACGAGTAATCTCCTTCATGTGCAGGAAATCTAAAGGCAAATCCACTCTCAGTAAGATTAGAAGAGTATCGTTCTGCGCTACAATCTACTTTATTTGGAGAGAACGGAATTTGAAGGTCTTCCAACAGAAAACTCCTTCTACAAGCGAAGTCTACCAAAAGATTAAGGATGTTATTTGGATTAGATGTATAAGTGCTGTAAATGACCAAGGAATTGACCACATTGCAATTGGTTGGTAAATGTAGTTAACTGTCTGGAATTGTATTGTTTTACTTTCTCTCTTTTATTGAATCTTTACTCTGTAATACCAGCGGAATTTAGCATTTATATAAAAACTTTTACTTACCAAAAAAAAAAAAAGAAGAAGAAGAAGAGAGGGACGTGTAGGCTGAAAGAGAAAAGAGACGTGGGAAATAGGCGGAATGACTTGAAACTTGAACTATAAAGTTCGCGAGTTGGAACGTTCTCGTTCGTTTTGTGAATAGATACTTAAACTATTATTATTTTAATGTATGATAATCATGATTTTTATAACTAAGAATATGTATATTCCTGCTATTTGAAACATCTTGTTTTCATCAGCAACAAGTTTTCTTATTACCGCCAAGTTGTCACATATTCTTTTAAACTTCTTTAAGAAATTTTCAAGTTTTAAAGATTCTTTCTCGAGAGAGAAGAAGCTATCTTTCAGCCATATTTCTTGCTCTTTTGATGTATGAAACATTTGTTCTTCTATGAAGAGTCGTATTTCTCTTGTTGTTTGTCTTCCAATGAAGAAACTCAGCATATTTCAACCATCATCCTTCTAAGCCAGGACATCATCAATACGTCATTGTTTTTTTATTGTAAAAATTTATGATTGATAACCTAATTTGTATCTGATGTTCCAAGCCAAGACTTGAGATGAGAGAAAGGACCTGCGAATACCAAGCTAGAAAAATACTTGATTAGAGTTTGGTGAAAATAAAGCTGGAGCATTGATGGAATGGTTCAATAGTTAATTTGGGTTCTTGGTGAATTTTGGACACAAAAGAATTTGTAGGAGTAATATCCATTGGTTTTGATACCATGAAAAGAAAAAGAATGTATTTTGTTTTTAATCAAAAACTGTTATTTTCTCCCATAATCAAATTACAACGTGAAGACAAAATATATATTGTGGTCCATTATTGGAAGCTTATAATGGCACAAATACAAATAAAAAAAATTATAATACAACTGTAATTTGTGTTTTCTAGTCGGAGTAAAAAAAAACGTGTAGCTTGGAATCATTTTGTTAAGGCAACACATAAGGCTAAGTTTGTATAAAATCTGATTTCTTTTCTTCTGACATTGTTGACTTTTTCTCAGTGTTTTAGCTGTTTCCATCTTCTCTTATTACTTTCCTTGACGTGTTTGAGTTGTTTTCATCTTGGACAAGAGAGTTTGAAATACTTTTGAAGTTGGATTTGATATGGATTCCATTGGTAATGTGCTGACATTTCCACCATATTCCCATTAAATGGCTATTACTCCTTCTTTGGGTGAGAAAAATAGTGGCATATGTAAGCTATTTGAATAAACTAACATTGTAACAGAAGATCATAAGACCATTTAAGTATTGGGCTTCTTTCCCTCCCAAAGTGTTCAATTCTCTTGCTTCTAACAGCAAGTATTGGGCTTGGTTTTGATATCTAAAGCCTTACAATGAATGCCAAAAATAATCAACAAAGAGAGCACGGCATGCAAAAGAAGAATTAATTTTTCTAGCTAATATTAATGCATGACATTGCCTGCAGAGGCATTTCATATAGTTTTTTTTTTTTCAGTAATGGAGAATGGACATCTAATTATCTATCTCACTTTCACCATCTTAATCGAAGAGCCATTTCATGGACCCAATAACAATTGCCATATGTCAATGGTTCAGACACCACCATCACTTCTGCATTAAATTCCCCCAAGAACCCAGCTGGCTCACACAACTCCAAGCATATTTCGCCTATGCTTCCCTTCTCCCTCGCCATTACTGCATAAATGGACCTACTTATCTTTTCACTCGTTTCACTAATTGAATTCTTGTATCCATGCATAGATATTATGCATTTTGAACTTCACTTCATATACGTGCTCGTATATACAAATATCTTCTACTAATTAAGTACAACTCAAGTGACGCTAGAGTATTTATAAACTGATCAAGACTCGCCTTTGTTAGCAACGTGGGATGTGGTAGAAGTTGGAACATGACTCAATGTACATGCAAAAGGGCCCAAAAGCTTTTGCTTTATTGTAAGGCAATTAGGGCAGCGCACGTTTTGATGCTGCAACTGCAACCACTAGCTAGAATGCTCTAATAACCATTGCACAATTTTAATATACTTGCAATACATCTTTGAGTAGATGATGGCGATGTGCTAACTGCTATGATTTTGAAAAGATACTCTTGTTAATTTATGAAAATTTGAGATATGGGATCTTTTAGATTTAGCATACGCATGAAGTATTCAAACCACATATGCAAAGCAAGTTGAACAATAATACTAATGTACGGAAGTGATTAATTATTTGTTGAAATTGGTAATTCAATAATTATGTTTAAACATAAATTTGAGATAAATATTAAATGAAGAATCAATGAAAAGTCTAGTACACGAAAAACGTACGAAGAAGAAGTGGAATGGAGAGTTGAACGCAAGGAGGAATGAAGAAATGCAAGCGACGCCACTAGGTTGCAGCACCACAACGCTACAAACAAAAATGTCAGTGCTATGGCAGTTTGGTATCACAGCGCTCAACTTTGAGAAACTTTTTATTTTTGTTTCGAATTGATTCCTTTGAGTGAGTTTTGAACTTCTCTACGTAAAAATTTTTATTTTAAATAAATTTAAAATTTCTTTGACTTTTATAAACACTATATAAAATCTCTAACCCTTTATGATTTATTAAGTATTAAGAGAGACTCCAAAAGAAAATAGAGAATTAAGTAAACATTAAGTACTTAGGTGTATTAGAATAAAACCATAACGAGTGTCTTTATTCTGTATGAATAAAAAGAGCGCTAATAGATCCTGTGAGACTTTTCTATATTGTATTTTTTAATAATCTACTAAGAGATTATAATAATCTACTAAGAGATTATAATAATCTATAATTTTTTTATAAACTTTAATAAAAAATGTTAGAATCTCTTAATCCATTATAAAAATAGATATTGTGTTAAACCAAGTAATTAATTGTATATTTTTATAATCTTATTCTTATTTTTTCTTTCTTATTTTTTTGTGATTGAATGCTTCCACAACAATGAAATATTACAAAAGTTAATTATTAAGAAAAATTAGTGCCAACGCTAATACCTTTCAACAGTATTGAATTGTATGTTTTGAGATTCTATTTTACATTTTTTTTTTCTTAAATTAATGATCACTTGTCCAACACAAACTTGAATCGTGTTCTTGTAAGAGCTCATATCACTTACTCTTTCATCTATTTTTTTTTTATATATATAAAGGTCATTTAATTATTTATGGACTCATTTTCTTTTGTTTCAATAACAAATAGAATTTTGGTTCCTTTTATTCCGCCGTTTTTTATATGTGTCGGTGCTTTCACCTAGTTTTATATCATACATGCTGCATTCAATTTTTTTTTCATTACATGCACTAACTTTTTGTTACACGTTTGAAGTTTTTTTTTTAAAAAAAATATAACTCATAAATTGATAAATATAATAAAAAAATTTGAGAGATTAACTAAAATAACTAAAGACATGCAACGAAAAATCATAACCATTTTAGGGTTTAAATTTTTCTTTAACAATAGTAACCATTGGCAAGACAGACTGAAAAACTGCCTTTAACATTAAACAAAGCTTATAGTGACAAGCAGAAGCATATATATCCAACAACAGCTTAATTAATATAACATTGGTTACCTTAGGAAAGCAAATAGCAATTTGCTTTTTATACTAAAAGCACTTCTCAAATACATTTATGTATTGGAACTTGCTTACAATATTACAATCTCTCTCACTCAATTGCTCTCTTTATCTCCTAGCAATTACTGAAGGCAACAGAATCCATTTCAGAATCAAAGCCATTCGTGAAGTGCAAAAAACTCACAATCATATCAATAATATTGTAACAAGGGCCATTTTCAGGATTAACTTGGCCCCCACATGATCTCTTAGATCTTCAAGCTCTTTAATTTTCATCAAACCTTAATTGGCTTTCTATATACTATAACATGCTATAGAGATTAATTAAAATTACTAAAAACGGTTGCTTAATTTAGCTGAATTATGGCCTAATATCGAAACTGTCTTCCAGTATAAGTCTGCCCAAATGACCAGCTAGCAGGGGCAACATTGTAAGAGACAACGCTGCGGCCATCACTTGTGGTGACAATAAAAGAGAGGCTTTGTCCATTAAGGTAAGAGTTGCTCTGCCAGTTTTGACCCCAGTTTCTTGACATTGGTTGCCATCTAGTCTTTGAGCCTTTGATTGAAACAGAATGCACATCACCAGCACCACCAACGTTTGTTATAAGAACCAAATTGAAGTAAGAATGGCCATTGATTGTGAACCTGATACCCCCATTTCTCCTGCATCTCACCCTGCAAAATTTACCAGTGAAATTCAGCCTAATTAGCAGCAGTTAGATTTGTTAGTGTATAAATTGTTAAGCTACCTACTACTTAAAATAATAGGTAACAGCCTAAACAATAGTATTAAGCACTTTGTGCCAACTAAGACTCATACTTAATAGCTTTGCCACGTGGATCAAACTAACATACAAGACTTTGAAAAAGCAAGCGAATGCGCTGTTTCTCGGTCAAATTTGGCTTTTATACTATAATAAATTACTATTTAACCTAAAAATTTAAGCTCAAACAATACTATTAAGTATACTTTAACAGTTCCATTAAATATATTATTGTTATTAAACAGGTATGTCACGTGAGCCGAGCCAAAGAAAAATATTGAAACAAAGACAAAGAGAATCACATGAGCATATTCAGTTAGACGAGTCTTTTAGTTAGAATTGACTGTTGATATCATGTAAAATTACTATTCGACCTAAAAAATTTAAGCTTTAAGATAAGGGTTCTTACCTTCTGTAGATTACAGGAACGATACCAGCTCTGTACTGAGCAATTTGTTGGAAGACAGGCTGAGAGAGATCAAAGTGGTGGTTTGGAGGATCACACCAACCACCTGGAGGGCAGAAGTTAGTGGCAGTAACAACAATGGAGCCACGCAGGCACCACTGTGGGTCATTAACACACATTATTTGAAAGCAAGCTCCACAGCTTAAGCCATTGTCGAACAAAGCAGTGCTCAGTGCTGCAGTGTTTGTCCCATAACCTTGACCGTACAAATTTCCATACCCACAGGCCCCTCCTACAAAATGACCAAACATAAAAATCACAACATTAATACTTCCTTATACTAAATGAAGTAAAAGCTTATTCCATTTTATCTATGCGACATACCCATTGTCCCAGAAGCATCACCACCTCCATAGAAGGTAGCATGAGCATTGATCCAACCTCCATAACCATGAACAGATGAGACCATTGAGAAAAACCCCACAAAAAGAATCCCCATAAGAGCCATTTCCTGCCAAAGAAAAGGAATATCAGTACTCTTCGGCATTATGCGTAACATAATACTATGAGTATTTAATTACCATAAAGTATATAACTATGTACATTTTTTATTCTTTTGTTATGTTGCTACATACATTTGAGAAAGAAAAAGCTGGCTAGAAGAAAATGCAAGAAAATGAACCTTGAAAGTTGAGTTTGTGACTTGTCTGACGAAATGAAGGATGGAGAGGGGCTAGGTTGAGGGGAAATAAATAGAGGGGCAGTCAACATCAAACCTGACTGACAATCTGAGAAATTATCTTTAACTCTGTTGGGAACATGCAACTGTTATAAGTTGTTTTTTGGGACTGTGATTTCTTTCTTTCTTTCTTTTTGTTTGGTAGAAACAATGTGGTTTTGATGGGTTTTGCAAGCGGTTTTGTGGCTTCAAACCGCGTTGTTTTGCAAGCTGTCCATTCGGGACATGCCATGAAAATCAATAAGTGTGACTTTGAGTGAATATGGCATAGAGAGCTTGGAAAGTTTCTGCTGGAGAAAGACAAAAAGGGAGCAGTAACAACCTGCATTAACTATCTGCATTGTTTTTCCAGAGTTTAAAAGATCATTTTTCATCACGTAATTTTCTTTATGATAGGTGGGTATCAATTGGTTCAATTGATAAATTCTCTTGTTGTCAATTGAAAAATCAGTAGTCACTCAAATCTGAGTTAGAGAAAATTTTGATTTATTATCATAATACATTGTGTATTGTTGATCCGAAAATTCAAACAACTTTTTTAAGTCAATAAATTAAATTTATATCTCTAAAAAACGAAACAAGTCACTATTATTCTTTGTATAAATTCATGAAACTGTATATTGCAAAACAGAAGGCAGTTACAGTTTAGTCAATGGGGATGTCGGCAAAAACTATCCAAGGCCTAAGTCAACCAACTATATAAAAATTTTAAGAGTGTAAATAAAAGTAAGAGAAGATTTAAAATTTGTCTTCCTTACTCTAGAACCTCCTTCCTATAGCATTGTACTAGGTCTTTTTTAGAAAGACAATTAATTTAATTTTGAATTAATTTTATGAATCCTTTCATAATTTCTCTTAATTTTTACGAAATTAAGGTGATAATTCCCTCATTTAATGGGATAAGGTTTCTCTAAAAGGATGATGGCCTTTTTTTGGATTTAGGGTTTGACCCAGGGAACATGTAAGAGCTCTTAGAAACTATGTTAGCTAAATTTTTCTTTCGATGCTACAACGGTAAAATCTGAGAACACTTGAATATATTTTGATAAATTAATTAAAGATGAGAGAAGGTATTCCCTTGGTGTTGAAGTTGCTAACTGAAAGTGACTATGTAGTCAATATCTGTATGGTGACATTGTTATTAAATGCCATTCATGGAAGTGGACTTGGTGGGATGACTGCACATGTATTATGTTCTTGTGTTCCGAAGTAGCTTAATCGGATTCAGTAATGGAGCTGTCTCACTTATGATGCTAAAGATTGGAGAATGGATATTAAAACTTGGCTTGCCCACTAACTCTGGTTATTAGGAGTGGCTTGGTGCTTATCAGTGGTTGCACTGAGACAGTAAAAAAGCATTTTGATCAAAGGGCTAAATTCTGTGGATTGAAGTTCTGGATTAATCACAATAAGGTGGATTTTGGATTCTGGGTTCTCTATTGTCACTATTAATGAGGATTTTCACCATTGCATGGACTGTTTCTTTGCAAATAGAAGTCATAACGAAAGACAATTTACAGGGTTGATTGCTTATGGTATGTACAGTACTTTTGAGTTAGCAATGTCCCTTTCTCATTTAAGTGGAAGCATAGCTTTTTCTTTGCAACTTTTGTGATCAACTTCAAACTCACCTGAATATTGCAGCTTTTTGCATGGGAACAAAATATTTTCTCATGGTAAATAATGAAGATTTTTACTTCTGTGTGCTTCAAAACATTTTGCTGCATTGAAGCTACAATGGGTGGTTGAGATGAATAGTAGTTGGAAATAGTAATGAAAATTAGTTAACCCCCACAAGAACATTGTTTCAAGATCACAACATTTCGGCACTCGCCATTATAGCCTAGTGATAGAGTCATTGGAATGCACTTCCTCCTCCAATTTCATGAGGGGAATTCAATTTTTGTTAGAGTAGGAACTAAAAAATCCTCCCAAAGAACAATGTGGGAGCTAATTCTTCTCTAATAAGAATAGTTCCTGGGGGAGTCTTAATGTTTGAGTAAGTAAGCCCGAACAGCTCTTAGTGGTATTACCAGTGGTAAAACACAAAAAACATAGTATGAACTCATATAACTATCATTTTCATAAGTAATATGTCTCTTTTAAAATTTATTGTTGAGGACCATCTTTAATTCAACTAGCTTTTGATTTCATTGATGAGAATTCTAAGGGCCACATAAGTGCTATATGACTATGGTCCCATTGGCTTTTTGTCAAACACTGAATTAGATTTGGAAGAGAAGAAGTCTGCCTTGATTTATTGATTGAGAAAATAAGTTAGTTGATTTATAACTAAAAATTTGGAATCCATAATTTCATGAAAGTCCATGATCAAAGGAAACTTTGCCTAGCTTAGTGAAAAAAGACATATCTTTGCACCAGATTAGATGGGCCTTAACATGTTTTTTCCTGAAACCTGACTACTCTTATGACAGATATCACTGCTTGAAAATTTACTCTAATATTAAAATCATAAATCCACTCAACAGTTTCAAGTTTTTAACTGAGCCCTTGAAACTGTTTAAGAGAGTTTTACATCTTAAATTGCCTAAGTTGAAAATGATTTAAATTTACATTTGTGACGGAGAGATAATATCAACAAGATTCCGTTTAAATTAAGGGTGGCAGTTTATATAAACGAATTGTATTCATGTTATGTTAATATAAAATATTAATAAATTTTTATTATATTCGTATACGATTTATTTATATAAATGGATTAAGTACTTAAATATAGATTCGATTCGTTTAATATTTGAATTATACAACACGACACGATTAAAAATATTTAAATAAAAAGATCAAATTTAATTCATTTATTATTTATATTTGTTTAAACGAATAATAACATTAAATTTTATTTTATTTACACAAAATAATTAATTTATTTAATAAGATTAAATACATTTAAGTCACGATTAATAAATTTTAAAATTACATCAAAAATTAAGTATTTAATACATTTAATAGTAAAATTATTTTAAAACACAATTAAAAAAATAAAATTATTGTGTAGAATAGTTTAGTGAGTAGAAGTAAAAGTTATAATGAGAGTTTTTAATTTTAAATTATATTTTTTTAATATTGTAATTGAATTTAGGTCTTAAACGAATACGAATTCATTTCTAAATGAATTGTGAATTAACTCGTTTAGTTCAACGGTAAGTTAAACAGTAATTTATTTTAAACGAATTTACGAATCGCAGAATTAAAACACATATTCGACACAATTAAACCTTATCTAGAGTATGTTTAATTTTTAGCAAGAGGTTAATCTTAAGCTATTTCAGTACAAACTGAAAAAGGCTAAATGGTTTATGCCTGGATGATGATATAAAACTATTTTTCTGTGTCAAATTTTAACTGTTAGACGTTTTATGTTATTTTATACCCTTAAAACATGCGTAATAACATTTTATTAGATTAATAAAGTTTATTCTTATATATAGTTGAACATATATTAATAAATACATATTTTATAAAGTATGTGATCAATGTATTAGGCATAAAATACTAATACATATGGTATAAATCACAAGTTCTTTATAAATTAAATCATATTCACAACCATTAATGAAAAGAGGCATGTCATTAATGTAAGGTTGTAGTTTTTCTACTTCTTATAGTTGATGATTTACCTTAATTATCGAAGTAAAGACTTCGAGTAAAAAAAATTAGTATATATGTTACATTGAACGGGACTACTGTGAATTTCAATTTGGTTAACTAAATGTCGTAGATCTTAATTCACAAAAGCTTCGATAAGCATGATTAATCTTAATCCTGAGTAAATGATAAATTTACATTGATGTATTATATCTTTTGAGTTATGACAGAGTGAGATCCATATAAATGGTCAAAACTTTGATATCTTTGAGATATAATTTCATGAGTCGTAGAAACATATATTTGTAAGATGGAATGTAATAAATATGTCCACATAAGTTATTTGCAGTACTTGATCATTTGAATCTATGGTTACAATTTTTTTAATAAATAATTTATTGAATAATAATATTTATTTATAAATTTATTTACAAATATATATATATATATATTAAAAGTAATCATTAGAACATTCAGTAACTTATGGGTAAATAAATAATTAAAGAGGCAAGACATTTTTTCATAACCTAGTTTTAATTTTAGACATTAATTAAATGATCAATTAAGTGGTTATCATTAGTTTAAAGACCAAACCCAGTTTAATTAAATTAAATTTTAATTAAATGAGCTTTTACATGATTACATGAGTTACTAGAGTACACCCCTTGACTTTTAGTGAAATAGTTTGTGGTTAATTTAAAAGAACTGGTGTATCATGAGATGATTAGAACTGAGACTTTTAAGTTGGAGCTAGGAAGTCCATAGATCTTACAGTTCCTCTACTAGCTCAAATCCTAATTAAACTCTAATTTTTTAATCCTAATATAATTTTAAATACCCAAGAAAGATTCTTATTTATATGGGAGGTATGGAGTAGTAAACAATTACAACAATTATAACTAGAAAAAAAAAATTTTACGTATGGATTCTATGTATTCTAATAAAGTCTGAAAACTTAAAGAGAAAAAAGTCATAAGATGTAAATGGGTCTACAAGAGAAATAGAGCAGTAGATAGGAAGGTGAAAACCTTTAAAATTAGGTGATGAACACTTGAAATTAAACATTTAATAGGATTTTACATTATTATTTTGTTTTACTAGTGTATTTAACCCACCTCACCCCCCATCATAAGATGTAAATGGGTCTACAAGAGAAATAAAGCAGTAGATAGGAAGGTGGAAACCTTCAAAGCTAGGTGATGAACACTTGAAATTAAACATTTAATATGATTTTACATTATTATTTTGTTTTACTAGTGTCTTTAACCCACCCCCCAATCTCCTCTTTAATTTAAGTATGTTTATAATATTGTACCTAATTAACTTTAACTGTTTTGTCGTAGGTACAGTAAAATGAGCATAAATTTATACCTAGGAATTCAATTGGAGTGATTCTTGATCCTATGAAGAGCTGACTCAATGGGATAATATATTGTATTTCACAAGACATTTGAAATTCGAGCATTTAAAAGATGAAAATGGCTTAAAATAGAACTGATCTGCAATACAGGCCCAATCCAAATAGTTATCAGTATTTGGCCCATAACTATATAAATACGTATCTAATACGTATAAAACAACTTAATTTGAAAAGATAAGAGAATTATCTATAGCTTTGATGTTTTAAGTGACAGCTAATTCGGACCACATCAATTCCAAATTGAATAAAGAAGTGGGTGCATTAATGATAATCAATATAAATTATTTGCCACCATTCTTGACTTTTATCATCCATGTTGTTCCCTCTTTATTTATTTTGATTTATCCATATTTTTTTATAAATAGGTATCATGTTTATGCTCAAAACATGTAATTAAAGAACTAGATTTTAGTTCAAAACACTTATCTTTTGTATTATCTCTTTGTAATATTATTTCTCTTGTTTACTATTGTAAAATCATGTTATCTTTTCTTCTATTTCTTTTTTTTTTCTTTACTTTTATTATGTCCAAGTAATTTTCTTTATACTAAAGTGAAAGGGATAAACTCTTGGTAAGGTAATACTTAACTCTTATTCATAAATTTAAAGTTTATTCTTAAGTTATGCAAATTTATATATGATATATTTATTTTGTTTGTAATATTAATATCTTTTCTTCTAAGTGATGTATCTTGATTTATTATTGATTAAATTTATACTTGGCACAATAAATTCTTGAAACCATTTACAAGATTTGACATATATACCCTTTCTTGTAAAGTGGGAGTCTTGATTTATTGTAGACAAATATAAAGATTGGCATAATAAATACTTGAACCCATTTATAAGATTTAATGTATAATAATTGAAAGAAATAAATACTAATTAATATATAAATGATGATGAACTTTAATTATTATATTTTTCGGTTGAAACCTCATTTGTTATATTCTTACTTCTTATGCCAAGAGTGGATCCCCCTAACCTTAACTTTTATTTGAATTGGTTAATTGAATTAATATTTGTAAACATCTTATACTACATTAATTGTCTTTAAAGTTATTATAGTTTGTAATTTTAATTCTATTTTCCTGTGGATCAACCTCATTCTCACTGAGTTATTTATTACTTCGACAATCCTGCACTTGGGAATAAACTTCTATATTCTAGACGTGTCAATGGGCATAAATTTCTACCTAAGAATCTAATTTGAGTGATTATTAATCTTGTAAAGAGCTGACTCAATGGAATAATATATTATACTTCACACGGCATTTGAAATTTGAGCATTTAGAGGGTGAAAATAAGCTAGAACAAAACTAGTCTGCAGTATAGTCTCAGTCCAAATAGTCATCAGTATTTAGCCCATAACTATAGATATACATATCTAATACGTATGAGAAACCTCAATTTGGAAATATAAGAAACTTATCTACAACTTTTATTTTTTGTATGAAAACTAATTCAGATCACATCAATTCCAAATTAGACAATCAAGTGGGTGCGATGATAATCAATGCAAATTAGTTGCCACCTGTCTTGACTTTTATCATCAAAGTGGTTCCCTCTTTATTTGTCTTAATTTATCCATGTTTTTCTATAAATAGGTGGCTTATTTTATACTCAAAGCATGTAATTAAAGAGTTAAATTTTAGTTCAAAATACTTATCTTTTGTATTATCTCTTTATAGTAGTATTTTTCTTGTTTACTATTCTAAATTCATGTTATCCCTTCTTTCACCTTTTTTTTTATTATGTCCAAATAATTTTATTTTTACTAAAGTAAAAAGGTGAAACTCTTGGTAAGGTAATAACATATACTTAACTCTCATTTATGAATTTAATGTTTCATTCTTAAGTTATGCAAATTTATATATGATGTATTTATTTTGTTTGCAATATTAATACCCTTTCTTATAAAGTGGTGTATCTTGATTTATTATAGACAATTTTTATAGTTGGCACAATAAATTCTTAAAACCATTTACAAGATTTGGCGTAGATACCCTTTCTTGTAAAGTAGGAGTTTTGATTTATTGTAGACAAATATAAATATTGGCATAATAAATACTTGAAGCCATTTATAAGATTTTGTATATAATAATTAAACAAAATAAATACAAGTTAATATATAAATAGTGATGAACTTTAATTATATTATCTTCTGATTGGAACCTCTTTTGTGTGAGAATTCTAATTAAGTTATAAAAAGAGTTGAATATATTCTTATTTCATATGCCAAGAGTGGATCCCTCTAACCTTAACTTTTATTTTATTATTTGCAAACCTCTTATACTGCTTTAATTATCTTTAAAGTATTTATAGTTTGTAATTTTAATTCCACTTTCCTGTGGATCGACCTCGTTCTCATCGAGTTATTTATTACTTCAACAATCCTGCACTTAGGAATAAACTCATATATTCTGGACGTGTCACTAGGCTTATTGCTAAAGGGTACACTCCGAAAGAATATATCGATTATAAGGAGACTTTTTCGCCGGTAGCCATACTTAAGTCTATTAAAATTCTCTTATTCATTACAGGAAATCTTGATTATGAGATTTGGCAAATGAATGTCAAGACTGTCTTTCTTAATGGCAATCTTGAAGAAAGTTTCTATATGATACAACCAAATGGTTTTATAGGTACAGGCCAATATCATATGGTTTGTAAACTACAAAAATTTATCTATAGGCTTAAACAAGCATCTAGATTGTGGAATATCATATTTGATCAGGCAATCAAATTGTTTGGTTTTGATCAAAATCCTAATGAATCTTGTGTTTACAAGAAGATAGATAGGCGGTTAATGGTTTTTCTAGTCCTATATGTAGATGATATACTACTAATTGAAAATGATGTAGGAGCATTTTCATCAGTTAAAATTTAGTTATCTAACTAATTTGATACGAAGGACTTAGGTGAAACTAGTTACATCCTTAAAATTAAGCTGTTGCAAAATTGTAAAAATAAGATGTTAGCTTTATCTCAAACTACATATATAGACAAAATTTTAGTTATGTTTGCTATGCATGAATCTAAAAAGGGATCACTTCCTTTTAGATATGGAATTGATATATTCAAGAATCAATGTCCTAAAACTCGTAAAGAGATGGATCACATGAGAGGAATTCCTTATTCATCAACAGTAAAAAGTCTTATATATGTAATGCTATGTACTAGACCAGATATTTGTTATGCAGTCGGCATGGTCAGTAGATATCAATCCAATCTAAGACTAGAACACTGGACTGCAATTATATATTTAAGTACATTTAGAGAATGAAAGATTATATACTTGTATATTTCAGTGAGGATCTTATACCTATTGGGTATACAGATTCAGATTTCTAAGTAGATAAGAATGCCCAGAGATCTATCTCAGGATATGTGTTTACTTTAGGTGGTGGGGCTATAAGTTGGAGGAGTGTAAATCAATCATGTATCGCAAACTCTACCGTAGAAACTAAATATGTAGCTGCATCAAAAGCTACAAAAAAGACTATATGGCTTCACAAGTTTCTTATGGAACTTGAAGTGGTACCTTAATATTAAGATGTCCATTGTTATTTATTGTAATAATAGCATACCTGTAGCACAATTCAAGGAATTGAGATACCACAAGAAAGAAAAACACATTGAGAGAAAATACCATTTGGTACTGAAGCTTATACAAAATGGTGAAGTTATGGTATCCAAGATCCTATCAGCAAAAAATCTAGCGGATCCATTCACTAAATCATTGTCAGCAAAGTGTTTTGAAACTCATATATATGATATGAGAGTTCGACAGATGCCAGACATGCTTTAGGGCAAGTGGGAGATTATTAGACGTTTTATATTATTTTATGCCTTTAAAGCATGTGTAATAATATTTTATTAGATTAATAAAGTTTATTCATTTATATATATATATATAAGCATACATTGATGAGCTCATATTTATAAAGTATGTTATCTATATATTAGGCATATAATTCTAATAAAAATTGTATAAATTACAAGTTCTTTATAAATTAAATTATATTTACAACCATTAATGAAAAATAACATTTCATTAATGTAAGGTTATAATTTTTCTGCTTCTTATAGTGGATAATTTACATTGATCATCGAAGTAGAGACTTCGAGTAAAACAAATTAGTGTATGTATTACATTGAACAGGACTATTGTGAATTTCAATTTGATTAACTAAATATTATAGATCTTAATTCACAAAAACTTTGATAAGCTTGATTGATTTTAATCCTTAACAAATAATAAACTTACATTCATGCGTTATATCTTTTGAGTTATGACGGAATAAGATTTATATAAACGGTCAAAACTTCGATATCTTGGGGATATAATTTCTTGGGTTGTAGGAATATATATTTGCAAGATAGAATATAATAAATATGTCCACCTAAGTTGTTTGCAGTACTTGATCATTTGAATTTGTGGTCACAATTTTTTCAATAAATGATTTATTGAATAATAATATTTATTTGTAAATTTATTTACAAATATAAATGTATTAAAAGTGATCATTAAAGCATTCAGTGATTTAAGAATAAATAAATAATTAAAGAAATATGACTTTTTTTATGGCCTAACTTTAATTATGGACATCAATTAGATGATCAATTAAGTGATTATTATTTGTCTAAAGACCAAACCCAATTTAATTAAATTGAATTTTAATTAAATGGATTTTTACTTAATAACATGGGTTACTAGAGTACACCATTTGACTTTTAGTGGAATAGTCTGGGGTTAACTTAGAAGAACTGATGTATCATGAGATAATTAGGACTGTGCCTTTTAAATTAAAGTTAGGAAGCTCATAGGTCTTGCAGTCCCTCTACTAGCTCAAATCCTAATCAAACTCTAATTTTCTAATCCTAATCTAATTCTAAATATCCAAAAAAGATTCTTATATATATGGGGGATATGGAGTAGTAAACAATTACAACAATCATAACAAAAAAAAAATTCTATATTTTTTACGTGAAAAAAGAATTTAGTTATTACCATTCTCTCATATTTGGATATTAGTGATTTTAGATATTAAGAAAAGATTCCTGTGTCCACGCATATTGAGTTTGAAGGTTAAGGATAATACAAAAGATTGTAACTAGTCAATTCAAGATTTGTCATAATAAAAAATTGTGATAATCTTTAATCCTTATACATATAATTATAAATAAGATAATTTAACTTTCATTGTATTTATTTTAATAAATAAAAAAATAATATATTTACTACCAACACTACTAACAAGGTAAATGTCCTGGCCTGTGAAGTAAGCTCTTCTGGACTGATGTTGATCAACCCATTAACATCCGATTAGTAATTGCAATCATGTCATGCTGATTGCCATTCATTCACCATATGCATTTTGTATTACTTGAGGGCTCAACTACTCAACTTGTTCATTTATTTACAATGAATCATGGGGCCTGCCGTTGGGTTTTTCTCAGACTTAGCTTTCAGCATACAGGCAGTCAACTAACTCATGTTCCTGCATATATTCAGAAGGGCCCTTATGTGGATTTTTAATGGTAGCTTTAACTTTCTGGTACAACATTCATGTGTGTTTGTTTGCACTCGGATCCCGGAAGCCTGTGAAAGCAAATGAACTGAGCTCTCAAAGAATGTGACATTGGCTAAATTTTCAGTATATATGTTCAACAATATCACTACATGACATGTATTATTATCACAGCTATTCCATATCGAGAAATGATTCTGCGGTTGCCAAATCCAATAATGCAAAACAAAATGGGGATTTTGTGTTAGGTTCCACATCAAGCTTCAACATTACAAAAAGAAGAAAGAAACTTCAACATAAATATGTGATTGTAGCAAAAAGATTCCGGGAATTAGATGAAGTTTTGCATAAAAGTTTCTTCAACTTGTATCCAAGGACTCAAACTTGGGTTTCTGTCAAATTCTGGCAATATGCAACACAACTACTGAAGAACTGTGCTGCTGCAGAAATTTTAACCTGTAATTGTTGAGCAAGCCAGCTTGCCTGGCCTAATCTAGTTTAAAAGTACTTTTTGTATCTAATCAACCTAAATGGACCACAAGATCCTCCATTTATAACTGTGCTCAAATGTACAACTACTGTGTGTTAAGAAGCACCAGAATGCTTGCTGCAGACTCTGGACCAGCACATCACATGTATGTGATCAGATTCAGATCATGCAAAGCTGAGCAATGAAGTTACCCTTTACTTATAAAGTTGACAAAAATGTACCCTAAGTGAATAGATGCTCATGATCTCATCCCACCTACACATATAATAAATAACATGGACATACCCTCCACCCAAGTATTGATATGGATCCAGTATGTTCACACTCAAAGCCAGTAAAATCAAGATAAACAAGTGTATACATACATACACGTTGAAAAAAATACCGGTAAGTTGAACATATCGATCAAAATTTGTCACTAGATCACATACTTGGATTGTTGAAACGATTTTTGTACTCAATCTTAGAACAAGCAAGGTAAAAGTTTTCATTTTTCACTCTGGTAAATTTGGGTGTTCTTCAGGATTAAGGTCATGTCCTCTCTCTCTGCATGTGGTCTGGTCACCAGCCAGCATCAAGAAAACATATATCTTTACGAAAGAGATGTTCAACACTCGAGAGGAGATTTGCAGAGCTGATTCAACGGCATGTAAAAGAGCTTTTCCTGCTTGACACTTGCAAGGAGGACCCCATGTATATTATTTATTAAGATGACAAACTTAGTGCTAGTGTGTGCTATTTTCAGATCAAGTAAACTCAAAAATGCTCATCCTGAATCCGATACGAGAGTAACTCAATTGTTTGAACTTTTACCTGTTAAATCAACTAGTACAGGTACACTGACAACACCATGTAATAGTAGAAATTTTCGATCAGAATACGTCGGTGTGCAGTAACTTCAAGGGTAAATTTCTCTCTTTCTTTTATTGTTAATTCTTTGCTTACAGGTTGATGTTTACAAGCCGATTCTAACGTGCTTGATGTCCGCACAGATTGATTATCATTGCCTGTGCAAATTGAAGTACATTTCAGTAGCTGAAACTGAAAGAACCCACGCTCACATGGTAGTCACATGGCAACAGGGAAAATTAACCCCCTGGACCAACAAGTAGGCCAACCGATATACTGAGACATCACTTCAGGCCTTAAGTTCACTGCTAGAGAAAGACATCCTTTATAATACCCCTTTTTGGCTAATAGGAAAAGTAACTTAAGGATGCTCCTTGAACGTCAGAAATTTGAGTTAATTGGGATATGTTGGTTCCAAGACTTGCTCTCAAAAAAGTTTTTGACATCTTAAAATAACTTTTTGCCACCATATTATATTTTGAACTGCAAAAAGCTCATTTCATTGAATATAAACAATAACGGTAAAATGGGAAACTAAAAGAAAAAGAGTAGGTAATAAAAAGGAAAAGACTCTCAATCAATTCGCTTAAAAGGGCTTCTTTTTTAGAAAGTCAATGTCATCACAAACAAATGCTGAGAAGCCTGATAAACACGTTTGGAGTAACTGGGGAAAAGATACAACTCATCTACCATAGTAAGGAGGATGGCCAGGTGGGGAAGCACCACCAGGTCGCACAGGCGGCATTCCTGGTTGAGTCACTGGCATACCAGGTTGTAACAAGGGTGAGGAACCTGCAGGTGTTGGAGCAGTGGTATACACTGGAACCGAAGATGTCAGGAATGTTTGAGCAGTATAAGTTCCCGCAGCCGACCCATAAGTTGAGGTTGCTGCTTGTGCAGATGGATTCCAAGATGGCACTTGTCCAGCAGCAACTTGAGCCGGTACCGCAGCTGCATACTCACTGCCTGAGTACATTGGAGTTGCCTGAGGGTTCTGCCAAACTGCTGGAGCAGTAGGAACACCGGGGATCTGTTGTGCTGCAAGCAAATTCGGATCCTGGACTGTGTAATCTCTACTTTTGTCACTGTAAGCCTACACAAAGCAATAAACAAATTAATCCGATTGACAAGGCGAATTTCACAAACCATATTATTTAATCAAATTCAACCAAAAAGCGCAGTTAAGTATCAAGATGCGTACTTCTTAGGGACCAAATCTTAGTTTGATCATGAATGAATCCACTTTCTCTTCTAAGGATGTCTAAATTTTTCCCCCTTTTTTTATTTTCTCATGAACGTTTAACTCAAAAGCATATATTAATACCTTAACATTGAGATCAGTATGACGAGAGTATGATAGATGAAGCTTACAATAGCCACCATCATAAATGCAGTGTCCCTCCAGAGCTTCCTTTGCAACTGCTGCTGTTGTAACATCTGAAGAATAACAATATGAATATCAGTATAAGCCTAACAGAAACCTCCATACTACAAGTAAGAGCATACCCATACTTAAAATTTGGTCATGTAATCAAGGATTACAAAATAAAATAAATCATCATAAACTAAGAACCAAATTCAAATGAAGGAATGATATATACACCTAAGTGGATGTGTGAGTAATACCGACATCATTTCCAACAAGCAATTAAAACACTACTCACTGTAACGAAATATAAGCAAAATGGAGGAAACAAAAATGAAAGAGACAGTAGTGATCTCCTCAACCCAGAAAAAAATGGTGACATTCTCAAATTTATCTCTTGGACAAAGAAACAAGTTACTTTAAATCTTCAAACACCAGAGAGATTTAGAAGTTCCAATATTCGAAATATGAAAAAACCCCCAATTTATATAGCTGAATTATTGCTTTATGGGCAGACAACCCCATGCTTCATCACTTCATCTCTATAAATGTTTGACAAGTTCTAATCCTAGTAAGAACCACAATAGAAAATGCAAAGTGAGAAGTAAATGATCTTTGCTAGAACCTAGTGTAAGAGGCTCTACTTATCTCGAACGGGGCAACAAGTAGGATGTACCTTCTACATCTTAAGCTTATTCCCAGAGTCAAAAACTGATAGTTTTTGTAGAGCAAATTTTTCAAGGAGCAATAATTACTCTTCCAAGACTTGCCTTGCTTGTGCATTCTCCATCTTGACGGGAGCAAGAATTTTAGATCCCTATCTGGCTATCTAGAGCCGAAAACATAGATAAAGAGTTTCCTGGTAAGTGACTGCTAAAACAAATTCAACCAGCATATAATCGATCACCTCACTAGGATCCTTCAAGTTTATTGAATATGAAATATAGTCTTTGACAATACTAAAATAGTCCCAATCAAGGTTCTTAAAGAGTAGATGCTTCATACAACACTTCTTAGCGGTAGACTGAGGCTTGAAACTACAAACTTACATAAATCATTTGCAGAAATATATCCCAGGTACTCACTTCGATGTAACCACAATTATAACATACTTTGAACTAATACCACATCCAAAGAATCTTCTGTACTCCAATAACCATATAAAAGAGAACTCAAAGCATAAGCTTCGACCTAAGCCAAACAGCAATCTACATCGACTTTACCAACAGGTAAACTTTACTACATGCGTTCAAAACTTCATGAGATGAATAATCGATATATTAGGCTGTTAGAAAGATGCCCATGCAATACTGCAACAGAGGAGGATTGGTTTTCATTTGCAGATTCGCTTACAGTTTATCAACTGTACAGATGTACATGCACAAGAGAGGTAGGAGAAAGAGAGAGGTGAAGGAGAAACCAAAAGGGAACATTGAGATGCATTTGAAGTTTAAACTGGAAAAGAAAAAAGAACATTCTGCGTCGATGAAAGAACACATTGACTATATATCTGACCCTAAACCCCAAAGAGTCTTGGAGGTGGAAAACCAACCGCTAAAGACAATAAAGACCTTCTCAAGAGTAGAGCAACTCCATACATGCAATAAATATACAAGAACCCGAGTTACAGAAAAAGACGAGATTCAGAGGAGATATTTTAAAAATAACAAATTTAAGAACCAAAAACATATTCAAGGAAGATGACAAACCGGGATACTGTATAAGAGCCTGTGTTCCACCGTTTTTCTCAAATATAGCAATTTTCTGAACCGTGCCAAATGCAGAAAATACCTACCATAGGTAAAGAAGCAGCATTTTAAGAGCAAGGTTTATGTAATAAATCAATAAACAATCAAAATGAATCATGTATGAAATTCCTCACCGTGTGAAGAACATCTACTGTGACGGCATACTGCATATTCTCCATTGACGCAAGAAGCACATTACTCTCAAATTCTTTCTTTTTTCCATCAGGACCAATAGTAGGCTGGAGATGACAGCTTGTTAGTTTATACAAACCACAAAAAATGTTATAAAATCAAGAAGGCACCTGCATAAGACCCTCAATCGCAGTAGGATTCACAGGAAGATAGGGATTTGTATAGTCCCTGCAGTGTAAGGCAAACAAAACCAAGCTTATCATTCGTGCATTATACACCATCCCTTTACACAAAAGCTTGAGAAACTGTACTTGGAACACATTCTAAAGAAAATGAAATAGAGGCTTTATAGATATGATCAGGCATTTGCAAACCACCAAATATAAATTAAATGATGGGCACATTGACACAACGAATGATGCACACAAGGATCTTTAAAAAAGTCACTAGTACGACAGTTAAATGATATTATGCTAAATAGAAAGTCAAAATGTTCAGAGTGGTTTGCTAGACATACAGCAAATCAAATTAAAGGTTTCTAGTGAGTGTTTTGAAAATTGTTTCCTTAACAAAACTAATTACTTCATGGAAGTGAGACTACAATGACATTTGCAAATGCATTACACAACTCTCAAAGATTAAGGAAATTACTATATGGCAGCACATCTGTGAACTCACTACCAAGCTTCACTAAGATCCTAAATTACAAAAAGGGCACACATCAATTAGCCAGACCTCAAATGCCAAAAATAGACAAGTATACTACAAGGGACTTGAGCAATGAACATGATCAACCTCTTAAATCCGCAATTACCTGCTCCGATGAGACTGAAACTTGATATTCAGATCAGTGTGTGCAGAATATGAAATTCGCAAATGACAGGAACCAACATGTTCCGGAAGCAAGTACCTGAATTGAACCATCATGACACAAAATAAGATAATTGCAAATACTGGTCCTGCTAACTCCAGACTAAGTACCAAATATGAATACGAGGAAATAGTTAAGCGTTGAGCAGGAGCAGTGCATGCCTGGGAATACTTCTCCCATCCAAAGCATTTCTTGCTGAAGTTGCAGTCTCAGCATCAGTGAACTGGATTAATGCCTGCCAAAGTGAGTCACAAAGTTGAGAATAAGATAAAAAAAATCAAGGCAATTTCAGAGGTACCCAAACTCCATTTTTGATCTTGTACCTGGAAACCAGCAGCCTTTTCAAAAGTGGCAATCTTATGCACAAAGCCAAAAGCAGAAAAGACCTGAAACAAGTATGCGAGAGATATGATTGCATCCTAAAAAAGTATTACATAATGAGAAATATGCCATTAGGAACCATCACAACCAATGATACACTGGAACAAAAAGAAAAGAAATTTGCAAACAGATAAGATATAAGTGCAGAATGACACCTGTACATATATGCGTCAAGATAGACCTTAGAAAGGAGTATGATGGACACGATAAAATTTCCAAACTGTCTCCAACAAAAGAATCTAAATAAGAGGCATAACCATCTGTGATTCAATTGATTTTAATCCAAAATTGAAACAATTTAATAAAGGTGTAATTTAGGAAGACTTTTTTATTTGGATCTCAAAGATGACTAATTATAAGTGGCATGACCACCTGTGCTTTTATTGGTTTCAAACATGTATGCTGTCACCTTAAAAGACCCTGATCATAATACATTTAACCACATCTCCTCCACAAAAACATTTTTATGGTTTTTCAGAGACTGTAAAACTTAGATCATAAGAAAAAACATGGATATGTAACATCTAATAATGTATAGCCACATGTCACATTCCAAGTGGAAAAACTTACCAAGTGAATAACATCAATGCTTACATCGCCAGCTTCCACACCTTCAATAGTTACTAGTAAGACATTTCCAGGAACATCGCCTGGACTCTTGTTGTTGACAATTTCATGCCTATTTGAATACTGAATATACACATTTTTACCACGAACCTGTGCAGGCTCTGATGATGAAGCATAATAGGAAACCATTGAAATGGCTTGATTTAAGTCTGCCTGCAAGAAATGACTATGTTTATCAACTTATAGAGAAAAATCATACATCACAAGTAAACTAAACAACTTTAGGCCGAAGAACACATAAAGGAGCTAGTCCAATTCAACTTTACTTCAAATTAAAAAGGCTATTCAGCTCAACTAGCCGAAACAGTAAACTAGTTGGGACCACCCTACATAAATATACTCCTCCATGCCCATCTTATCCAGGCCAATACTTACAAGTGGTTTAAAGATTGTATATTATTCAATACTACCACCCAAGTAACAACAATCTGGCCTTTCCAATTTCATCTCAACCACTTGGATTCATATCCCTCTTTTCAACAAGTGCCACCACTAGCACTCACTTTCTTAACTTTTCATATCCTGCATTTCACATATCCACCCTAACATCCTCGTTTTTCCTATTCATTGTTCATTTGATTTCATACCAATTAGAACTAAATCATACTGCACTCCCAAAATCGGCTTCAAAATCAAACCTTTAAAATTCAACTGAACAATACCTCCTCAAGCATTCACATTCTAAAAAACTCATCCAAGAAAATCAACATCGTAATCTGACCTCGATTTGCTAAAACAATAACGGAACCAATAATTACCATCCAAGCTACAACCTAATATATCTACAAGCATAAAATGTTCTCTAACTAAAGCTACAACAGTATTAATTCTACAAAAAAAAATCCCAAACGAGCACAATTTTCCCGGAACTTATTCTCCACTGAACCAAACAAGCCAAAATCGAACATGAACAGCACAGCACTTACGAATTCAACGAAGGCCTGATTATGATTGGCGCCGACATTGCACTTGGTGTTGACGATCTTGCCGAAGGGTTGACATAGCTCGATGAGCTCCTCCTCCGAACACTCCCAGGGCAAGTTACGGAGGTGGAGGACCTTCGACGGAGTCTGCGTGTACCGGAACTGCGGCTGGCTCGAGGTCGACATCTAGGGTTTTGGTGTGGTTTTCTTTCTCCGTTTGGTTGTCTAGAAAAATGCGGGCACTTTCTCGGGAAAGTTCCTTTTTTCTTTGTGTGTGATTTTTTTTTCTCCCGATTATTATTATTATTATTATGAGTGTTGGCAAGTAGGCTTTTATATCAAGTTACGGGTGTGTTTCGCCGTCTCGGTCGTGCAGATATATTTTCTGATCGCAATTACAATTTCATCCTTCGCGGTTGTGAAGAAATAGACAGTCTATCATTACAAAGCTCCAAATGGCATTAGCGTCATTTTGAATATTAAATTAAATGATTTTTTTTCTGATTGGGCCATAGATAAAATGTTTTTAACTTATGTATCAAAATTATAATTTTCTTTTAGGAAAAAAAACTTATATATAAAAAATTATACCGCTTAAATAATTAAAATTAAAAAATTTCTTCACCAATTATTAATCAAGTCTGTAATTCGTGATTTAGGGTTCTCGTTTATATAAGTATTTATGTTGTGCTTCGAAAGCAAAATGATTAAAGTATTTAATAAACGCAATTTAAAATTACAATTAAGTGTTTATTAAATACTTACTTTCTTCTAAGTTGCAATTTTTGTATACTAAATGGATCTTTAGTTCATTGTCACCAGAGGTGGGTTAAAAAAAGGTTCGATATAATTTTAAGGTCGATATAATTTTAAAGTCAATATAATTTAGAGATCAATTTTTTATTAGTTTTATTTGTTTACTTTAAATTGGTTATTTGATTCGGTTGAAAATTGAAAAAAATATATTAAAATTTAAAAAAAAATTAAAAATCAAACCAAACCGAATTAGTTTGATTTGATTCAACTTTTTATACTTAAATCAATTTATTCTATTTTTATAAAATCAATCGATTCGATCTATAACGGAACAAAAATAAATTTTACACGTTTTTAATTGTCATGTTTAAAATTACTAATAAATACAAATTGAGGGGTGTATATAAGCTTTAGATTTTTTTTTTCTAACTAAATAAATGTTATTTTAAATAAAAAGAAAATAAGTATATACATACTTTTGTGTAAATCGCAAGACCTAAAATAAATAAAATCTTAATTGCTTATTAAGCCTAGACAATGCATTAGAAATTTCTCAAGCTAGGTTTTTAAAGCATCAAATTTATGTGAGTGAGTTGTTGAGATGAATAACTTAAGTGTGTATTTCAATCATTTCACATTATCCTTTTAGTGAGATTTCAACTTTTTATAACTTTCAAACAATTCTTAAACAATCAATGGACCAATGTGATAAGATATTGTATGGGAGATTTTCAAAAATGACTCAAAATTTAGAATTATTATCTTTTTTTAAATTTGAATAAAATTGTTAATTTTTATAGTTAAATAATTTAAAAATAGATAGATTTACCCACCCTCGTCACTAGTTTTTCTCATTTGAACACAATCCCATTCAACACTTAAAATAAATAAAAAATTTGGAACAAAAAAAGCCCAAGTTGGTGGAATTAACATTGGCAATATTGAGATAATTGACGACATAAATAATAGTTGGTAAATTATTTGAATTTAAAAATAGTAATGATCAATTTTTGCTTTTAAATATGTATGATAGAATATGAGTAAATTGTGAGAAAAAAAATGGGGTAAAAAATTGGTTGATTTTGTTGAAAAAATTTAAAAAATATATATCTACGACGGTTATGAAGTGGATGATCATACATTACCAACACGTTTTGAATGACTAAGGCAGTGTGATGTATGGACACTCGACAAAAAATGATGGTGATGAGAGAGAAGGGGTAATTTAGACGGGGATCGTTTATGGTGAAGGGTGACACATGAAGGGCACTACAAAAGTTGGTGATGTCGTTTGAGTCAAACAACTAGTGATCTCGCCACAGGTAGCAGCACATGAGCCACACACCAGTGATTGTTGGAGACATAAATTAGTGAAGACGGTGGCTAGAAACTAATACTATTAGACAATAAAAAAAAATTTCAAATTAATTATGATACATATGAGAGAATTTAGAGAAATTGTATATTCTACTATGAGAATAATATGTACAAGAGATGACCTTTTATATATGTTTAATATCATTACTAAATAAAAAAATATATAAATCTATTTTACACTAAAATAAAAATTACTGTGTTTATATAAGAAGTATAATTCAAATAAGATAATTCTTTTTTTTTTTATCAATTCTTACTATATAGGAAGTTTTATAAATACTGATATTATAAGTAAAAGATGGAACAAGAGGTTAATGAAATTATAAGAGAAATTATCATAAAAAAAAAAAAGGAGAGTAAGGTGTAAATTGTTTAATTTAAGACAGATTATGGGAACGACGAGCATATCCATACATATTTGGGGAATCTCCGTAATTATCGAGAATCAAAACGACGTGGCATATCACGTGTAACATTCCACGAGAAGACCAAATAAATTGACACCCAAGCTCGGTCAAAACCCTAGAAATCAAATAACGAGGAGAGTGCCTGCGACGACGAAGAAGAAGAAAAAATTTGCCCTATCTGTCGAACGATGTATCGAATCTTTCCCTCAACTTGCAATATTTAGCTTCATTTTATTTTTAAATGAATTAATTTGCTTGTTCTCTTTTTTTTTTTGGAAATTAGGGTTTGACTGATGCTCCATTGTTCAGATCTGCGTTTTCTGTTTCTTGATATTCGTCATGTGTAATTTACGTAACTCTGTGGTGATAATACATCTCGGTTAAGGTTGAAAACGCTGTTTCTATGTGGGCAATAGTTTATTGAATGATTTATTGCTTGTTTTTAAACTTGTTAAAACAGTTTTGAATTTAATGATTGATAAATTAGGAGATTGCTTGTAAAAGTTGAAGCTTCGTTTTAAGTTATGGGCTGCATTGCATGTTTCCATGCGCTGTTCTTATTGTTTATCACATGTTTAGTTTAATTCGAAAATTGGATCGTCTTGCAATTCTAATTTGTGGTTTGAATGGTGTTGACACATTAAATTTGCTTAGTAACTTGATTTTCTTGGTTGGTTTGAGGAGTATTGTTGCCTCCTAAGTGATGAAACTGATTGTGTATGGTTGTATAAACAATTTAGAAGATAATATTCCGCTATGCTGATGTTTGTCATAGGGATTATTTCTTCCATTGGTATTTAAATGTTGTATGCTTTGGCTTCAAACAGATATAAACCCACTTATTGGCATGGCTGGTCAGAGGAGTAGTTATGGAAAACGTTCCCATTCACAGACTGATTATGCTGACAATGGTCCAAATAAAAGGAGATATACTGGTGATGATAGAGACCAATTTGTAATTGGTTCAGAAGATACTGTCTACCGGTACTTGTGCCCAATTAAAACGATTGGAAGCATTATTGGAAGGGGAGGGGAGATTGTGAAGCAATTAAGAATAGACACTAAATCAAAGATCAGGATTGGTGAGACAGTTCCAGGTTGTGAGGAACGCGTGGTTACTATTTACAGTGCTAGTGATGAGACTAATACCCATGAAGATGATGGAAAAATTGTGTCAGCTGCTCAGGATGCATTGTTTAGGGTGCACGATAAAGTTATTGCTGAAGAATTGCATGGTGACGAGGGCTCTGAAGGAGGGCACCAGGTTACTGCCAAGTTTCTTGTACCTTCTGATCAGATTGGATGTGTTATTGGGAAAGGGGGACAGATAGTTCAGAACATCCGTAGTGACACTGGTGCACAGATTCGCATTCTTAAAGATGAACATTTGCCAACTTGTGCCTTGAGATCAGACGAGCTTGTGCAGGTATTCTGGATGAATTGTTAAAACTTCCTATCTATACTGCGATGGCTGTGATTTTCTGCTTTTTGATTTTCAGTCCATAAGAAGTGTACGGAAGAAAATGTGGGTTTTGTAATTCATGGAAGTACAAAATATTCTTAGGTGGTTTTGATCATATTATCTACCACTAGGTCCTGCCTTTGGTGACCCTGTTATCATCATACCAGAAGATATACATCTGACTTTAGTGTTGATGTCAGTTTTGTGGTTAATATCACTTTATTTTTTGATAGAATTGCTTTTTTGTATTTCTCCCTTTGTTGGGTTTGCCTGCTTTGAATTTGAATCCATGTTTATGAAATTGTTTTTGCAAGTATAATATTGCTAGAATCCAAGAAAAATATTGGGAACTGTAACTTGTTGGTACCTCTATTGATTTAGGCTTCTAATTGAACTTACTTTATGTCCATTCTGCTGGCATTCAGATATCTGGGGAAGCTTCAGTTGTGAAAAAGGCTCTTTATCAAATTGCAAATCGCCTTCATGAAAATCCGTCACGATCTCAACACTTGCTTGCTTCTGCTATGTCCAATGCGCACCCTTCTAGCAGTTCGCTCATGGCTCCAACTGCCACTGCTCCAATTGTGGGAATAGCTCCATTTGTCGGTCCTTATGGAGGATACAAAAGTGACACTGCTGGGGACTGGTCACGCTCATTATACTCAGCTCCAAGGGATGAAATGTCTTCAAAAGAATTTTCTCTTCGGTTGGTTTGTCCAATTGCTAATATTGGAGGTGTGATTGGCAAGGGCGGTACCATAATCAATCAGATCAGACAGGAGTCAGCTGCTGCTATCAAAGTTGATAGTTCAGCAACAGAAGGCGATGATTGTTTAATAACTATTTCGTCAAAGGAGGTGAGTTTCTAATGATTTTTTTGGTACATGTTCTACTGCATAATTGTGGAGTATCTCGCTGTATAGTTCTGACTATATTCCAATTTTGAGCCACTTCAGTTTTTTGAGGACACATATTCTTCAACTATAGAAGCAGCTGTGCGGTTGCAACCAAGGTGCAGTGAGAAAATGGAAAGAGATTCAGGACTTATCTCGTTCACGACCCGGCTACTAGTTCCTACCTCTCGTATTGGCTGCCTAATTGGTAAAGGTGGAGCTATTATAACTGAGATAAGGAGACTGACAAAAGCTAATATTCGCATACTTCCCAAGGAAAGCCTTCCAAAGATTGCATCTGAAGATGATGAGATGGTGCAGGTAAAGATTGTATTAATGCCTTTACATATGTAATCTTAATTGTTGCCCTGTACATTTAAAGTTGTTCTTTATCTAATACCAAGTTCATAAAATTTTTATCATAAGATTTCCGGAGACCTTGATCTTGCCAAGGATGCTCTCGTACAAATAACAACACGGTTAAGAGCAAATATATTTGATAGGGAGGGTGCAGTTTCTGCATTTGTGCCAGTTTTGCCATATCTTCCTGTGTCGGAAAATGGTTCAGACAGTTTAAGTTATGAAAGTAGAGATAGCAAAAGGCATGGACGTGGACATCCTTATTCTGGTGGCTATGGCTCAAGTGATTTGGTTGCTGGTGATAGTTATGGAACTTATGGTGGTTCACAGGTACTTCAGGAACTGCTTTTATTATATACAAATATAATTTTCTATATATGTACATTCATTTTAAATTTTAAGAGGAATAAGTTGTTCTTGCTTTTCATTGTTTTCAAATTGCTGCTTTGATTATTGCTTTGTTCTAAATGCAGTTATATTTATTACTTTATGTACACATCTCTTACTGTGCACCTGTTGCAAGTTAGTTTTCCAAAACCCATTTGTTATTTTGTGTATAATAACTAATTTTTCATGTTATTTGTAGATTGGTGGTAGTGCCAGTGCTTATGGAAGTTATTCTTCGGGACGGAGTGGTACTTCTGGGTAAGTATTATATATTCCTTGTAGATTTTTTTCTATTGTGCCCGTATCTTTGTTAGTGTCTTCTGTAATAGGTTCGTTGTTTCTTATCATGGAGTAAAGTTTATTGATGCTAGGGGACAGATTCTGCACATCTTTGGTTAGCCATGAATTTTCAGAGTTTTTGTTTACATGCCAGGGGTTTTATTCTAGCTTTTCACTCTGACCTTTTAAGATTTTTCCTATACGATGGTAGGGGGTTTTAGTTTCTAGTTTGTTTAGCAGGCCGTTTATTATTGTTGCTATTTTATGAACGCAAAATCCTCATTATTAGCTTCTCTTATCAGGATAACCAGCCATGCCCCCGTTTCCCGGCGCAAAAGCTATTACTAGAATTTGGTGATGCCCATGCAGGTAGATTATGGTTTTCCTTCATTTTTGTTTCCTGCTCGATTGATATAACTGGCAACTCCACCACGTATAGGCCAGTGACATACTAGTATATGACAGTTTGATGTGATACCTATCCAACTCCCTGTAAATAGGATTCTGATGCTCATGTTTTACCTTTGTTGCCTCTCCCTTCCCATTAAAACAGCTGAGATCCTTGAAGCCTGAAGCCAGCCTACTGCCTCTATTGATGAAGCCTGCCTAAACCAGAAGACCAGATGAACCAGAGCTGACATATTCATGGCCCACCCCTATGCTTGTACTTAGGAGGAGTAAATATATGTGGAGTTTATTTACTATTGAAATTTGACATCTCCATGACACCAGATTCACCAAGCTCTACATATTGTTCTCCCAAGAACCTATATGGCTGCTTGCCAATGTTGCTGCTTTACTTTTCTTTTATTTTCCCTAGTTCACAGATCTCTAGAAGTACAAAACCATTTTACTTCCATCCTCCAGAAGTTGTATTTAATGTTTTGGTTTTCTTTAACTACCATATCGCAGATATGTTATCTTAGTTTAATGGTTTTAATTTCCAATGGATTGATCTGAGAACTTTACCAGTTAACCCTGAACTAGCAGAACTGACATGTGCATTTCCAGTTTTGATATTTTACTCATGTCCATTTAAATCTAAAAGCAGGCATTGATTTATCTTTATAATTTATTGCCTTTTGGTTGTGAAGTCCAGCTGTTGTAATGAAATCCCTTGCAGACTAGTCTTCGGGATAATTAATTGAAAACTGAAATTGGTTTAGCCAGTCTTGGGGTTGTGATTTAGAATGGCAACGCAAGCCAATGGAACTGTTAGAAAAAGCATTTCCATGAAGCATGCATCATACAGGTACTGCAGAGTGTACGAGGGAGCTCAATGTTTTGTATAATCATGTAGGCATTGGTTCTCTTAGAAACCAACAAAAGTGCATTATTATCCCTTTTCTGAATTGCCAATCAGGTCTATGACTGGTATCTTTAATCGGAGACTTTATTAATCTTTTGAGATTCTGCAGCTTTGAGTTCTCAGTCATAATTTTATTAAGCTAATGGTATACTGCATCCTTTTGAAAATTGCTAGCTTGTGTAGTCTTATTGCTTGCTTTGCAAAGTTGAATCAGAACATACTCTTGGTTTGCAATGCTGATTCAGAAAATATATTTTTGATACTGATGAATTATTTCGAGAAATTGTTTCTTTGTATTCTTGTTTGGGTAAGTTTCAGAGGTCGTCTTATGAATTAAATGCCTGCGTATCGGAGTCCTCAATTGAAAGGTATGTTGCATGTCATTTTTTATGGATACTTGAGTGACTGTTGAAGGCTGATATGCAAATTTATTGGAAAGCAAGTGGTGGGTTTATTTCTCACATCTTATGTTGTGTGCTTTAGATTGTTGGCTGATATGTGGCTGATTGATTGAAATGTATATCTTGTGGGCATATTATTTGGCAGGTATTAAATCTTACAGTGGCAGGTGGTTGGGGGAAATTCAACTGTATCACATTGTTAAGAGTGTGTACTTTAATTTGATTGTATACAAATAGTGGATTGTAGAATTTTGCATAAAGAGGAAAAAGGAAATATGTATCCGTGACTTTGGCAAGGAATAAAAACAGTTAACATAATTGCTTTTGTGCTATGCTTGCTTACTGAAATGGTGTAATTGTGAATCAAATTACACACCTATTTAATGGAATCAGGACTGATACAAACTGTCATGCAACTTAAAGTGATAGCCCTGGCTCATTCACATGGTTTGACTACACTAAATGCTTCACTTGGGGTCTCATTTTTATGGGTTAAGAGATGTAACACTTGCATTTTTAGTTGTGGCTGTGTGGCAATCCTTTTGGAACCATACCACAGACCAACAAATTAATAAGTAACATATGCTTTGAAGTATTTTTTTTTAAGCATAAAACAAGCTCTAGGTGAGCTGAATTAAATCTCAACATCTATTCTATAATTTTAAGAGGGATTAAGATATCTACTGTATCATTTCAAGAGGTATCATGAAATCTAGTAGTTAATATCCACAAGTTTTATGTATGTCAACTTGCTTATTTCTAATGATATAACTTAAGAAGGCCAGGACTCGATGTGTGGGTTTCTCACATTCAAAGTTGGCAAAACTCGAAACACTCAAATTGATGTTGCTTTATGACCAAAAGGAGTAAATTTACTCAACTAACTCAACTCCCTTAGCCAAATTGCACTGATTTGAACACGCACTTTCTTTACTTCTCAAGTCAAAACGGGTGTAACGTATATTAAATGATTCTGCAGCAAATTCAGAGCAACTTAACTGATGGGGATGGATCACTTCTCTTCTCTTGGCTTAAATTTATTTTGGTGCAGATCAACTTCGGTGATTGAGACAGATCTTCAAGAGCTCAATATATATCTTGGTTTTAGCACCCATGCAAAGTCACATCTTGCACCAATGAACCTTACGCGTAACCAACTTTCTCTGTTGATCTGTTGAATAAGGACAGTTCTAAAGCTGTCCTCTTTGAGCAAAAAGCTTTGGCTTCATTAATACTTCAAGCTAGGCTTTTGCCAGTATATACACAACATACCAAATCCTTTATAAACAACTCCTTTAACATCTGCTTGCTTCAAACCCTAGCTACCTCATTTGTCCATGCACTGCCATGAAAGTTGTTCATCCAATTGGGTTCTTGCTTCGCTTGTTCTTTTGTTAAAATAAAGAGGGTGTCTTCCCTTTTGTTTATTTCAAGTAGAGAACGTTGTCTCTCTCATTTGGGAAAATTCTTTACTACCTCTCAAAATCTTTTTTTTTTAATGGTAGTGTGTAAGTAGTCTCCATTTGATTGGTTGGGCTTGTTTGGAATGTCTCTGCTACTTCTGTTGAACTGCGTCTTTATTTAAATTTTTTTATTATGGAATTTTTCATCTAAGAGTCTTGCATGTGGGAATGAGGTTATGTGGTGCAGCCAAGGATGACTTGCCGGCAAAGCTTTATACATAAGCATCAGTAATATATTGATCATAACGTTACCATAAGTTTACCAATATGCTTCATTATATGTAATACTAATTACCACCATGTGTTCACAAATTGATCGGCAAGTCGTCTCTGGCTACAAAACAACCTCCTTCTCTCATGCTAGATTTTGGATGATAATCACAATAATTGATGATAGTTGATGGCGAGATAAGGGCAAAGGCAATGTTGTTTTTATTGAACAAGCATTGCAACCACAAAGTAGGGTAAAAATCTACTAAACCCTTCTGAGTATTTTTTGTTGTTGTTTCAGTTAAAGGTCAAATTCTTGGTTCAATTCACTGCAATTTCTGTGCTTTTTGATTTGATATTGCTATGTTGCATATATCTATACGACATGATTAGTTTCTTTCTCATATTTCTACCTTGTTACTTAGTTTTGAAAAATCAAATTGTTAATTATACATCAATGTTCATACATCACTGTTCAAATTATACATCAACTTATATTAAACTTGCAGTCTCCAAGTGCCATGGACTCATGAATGGCTTCCATTATATCTTAACCTTGGCTTAAGCTCTGTGTTCTTTATTGTTGCAGTCTAGCTATATCTTTGTATAGAACATTGTATGTATTAATTATTGAATGTTGAATATTGCTTGTTGAAGTTTGAACCATGTGGTTATTTCATGTATATCGACGCTGTCGAATCAAGCCTGAGATTAAACTCAGTGACAGCAAGTTTGACCTACATTGTATATTTGTTCAAAGAAATTAAAATTTGGAGAGATAATTGTGGAGAATTTGAAGTGTAATTATAATTTTAACTTGATTCATTTAGTGCTGTGAAGAATTCAGAACATGTAGTTATCTCTTGAATGTTATAAAAAGAATTCCAAAATTTTAATGGGTTTCTCTCTCAATCCATCTAGTATAGCATTTACATCCCAAACTTCTGTTTCAGTTACTATAAATTTGCATTAAAAAAAAAAAAATTTCACTTGGCTTTAGAGTATGCGAAAATGAAGAAAGTCTAGAATACTCTCCGAGCATTGCTCCTTTTTAATTAAATTCACACCATGTATTAACTAACAAATCATTAAAATATTTATGTACATGACAGGTATTTAATGAAAAAGAAGTAAAACTTTGAGGGATGGCAAAATGTCTGATGAAAAATTCTGCTATGAATAGGGTAATTTGTGCGAAAATGAGATAAGATATAGAAAAAAATTATTTTTTGAATTATTAATGAAATAATAGAATTAAGTCTCCTTGCTTCTTCTTTTATAAATATATTAAATGTAATTTTTGAGTATATATTAAATAATTTATCAAGAGTTTTTGTTTTTAAGTTGAGCAATTATTGATTTCAATAAAAATATGAAATAATTAACAAAAAAAATTAATGATGTTAGGCATTAGAATATTATTTAAATTATTATTATTTATTTTATTTATTTAAAAAAATTTATTTATTAATTATTATTCACATTATTAAAAGATATTATTATATTATTCTAATTTATTAATTTGATACGTTTTTTTAATCATAATATATATTATATTTTTATATTATTAAAATTTATAAATATAAATTAATATTAATAAATATAAAATAGTAAAACAAGACGAAGATGAAAAAGGTATTCCTTGTACATGAATTCTCTCACTCTCTTGTCTCATTAAAATTTTTGGAAATTAAAACAAAAAATGAAACTTAAAATAAAAAAAATAAGACAGTACAAGAAAGACCTCGTCCCATTCCCATTGCCATCCTAAGAATAGCCAAGCCTCTCGCCAAAAAAGAAAAATCATTTAAACATACATTATTTATATAATGAAAGATTAGATCTGGGGCAGTGGGGGTTGCCCTTCGTTTTGGAAGAGAAAGCCTTGGCCTCACATGGCCCATAAGGTCAAGTTTCTGATACTGTTGAAACACATGGAAAGATAAGTCTTTCTAGCTATATTGGTTGGTATTAACTGCTCATTTAATGCAATCTAGGTCACTTTTGTTTTGCCATTTCCTTCTCCTTTAATCATGTTCAAGTTTTCTATAAAAAAAAATCATGTTCATGCCAAACTCCTGTGTATACCCTTACATTCAAAGTAAAAATCTATTGCCATTCCATTAATGCAACATCAGTTATAACATGAATATATATCCACAGGAAAATAGTGCAGCAGAGATGGGTAAATAAGTTCTGAAGTTCAGAAACAAGCAGGATTAGAATCCTGAATCTTTTTTAATACCACCATAAGAGATTTTACCAGTTGAAAACTGCTTAAATTCCAAACAAGAAAGGAAATAGAATCAAACGCAAAAAAGAGTTCAATAATAAAAATCTAAGATTGAGAGCTGCATACAAATCCAAAGACCATTAGACAAAAGCAAGTCAAAACTCAATCTAAGAAAGGAAATACAGCCAAGTTAAGGGCTAGAGAGATATGAGACCTTCTCGGATAAGCAATCCAAACATGAGAACAACAAGGCCAACTCCGATGCATTGAGTTGGAGTGATGAAAGTCTGTGAATAAGCAGACAAAGTGATTCCTGCACCAAGCAATCCAATCAGAAGGGCACTCAAGTTTTGATTCATTTTGTGTTTTGCTCCTTGTCTCTTCTTCTTTCCCTTGGCCTTTGCTTGTTATGGATTCTGATTTTGATGATTGAAGATGGCTGAGAGATGCTTATTATGGCCTTTTCAGAACAAGCTCAAGCCAATATCTAATTCTGAAAGTCAACTCTTTGGGGGCAATGGTGGTGACAATAACATTAGTGATTGATCCAAGAAATTTATTATAATTATTATTATTATACAACTAAGCAGTATTTCTGGTCTACTATTTCGATTAAGTACTTGTCTTTAATTTTTTTTCCCCATTGAATATAAGCCTAGAAATTTTCTAAAATTAAAGTATTTAATTTTAAAATTTATTTTATAAATAAATAAATAAATAAAAAAATTAGCTTTTGCCACCATAGGGGACAAATGGCGACAGCTGGTTGGCACTGCTGCCACTAATGTCATTTTTTTATTGATGGTGGCAATCGTCAAATTGACTAAATTTTTTTATTAGACTTTATTTTTGTTATTTATATAATAATGAAATTATTTTTTATTAAAAAAAAACTAAAAAGTAGTTAAAAATAAAAATTGTAGGGCGGTAAAAGTCTCCACTCCACCATTTGATAACCATCGCACTCTCCACCATTTTTAGCTACTTTTTAATTTTTTTTAAATAAAAATAATTTTACTATTATATAAATAAAAAAAATAGTCTAATGATATAAAATATTGTCACGGTAGAGTTTTTTTTATGTTATATTAAAATTTTTAAAATTAAATATTAAATTTAATCTCATAAAAGTGTGTTACGTGTCTTTTTTTTTAAGTCTCGTATCATATAACATATAATAATAAATAAATATTTTTCTTGAGAATTCTCAAGTGTATATTAATAATAATCAATCCGTAATTAACACGTGAACATTTTATATTGCGTGTTAATTTACATCTTATCATATTAGTCTACTTTAAATTTTTATGATAAATTTTGATTTTATCTTTTTAAAGTTAAAATAAATAGTAAGAATTAACGAATTGGGACTAAATTAACTTTTTTAAAACTTATGAAATAAAATTAAAAATTAAGTCAAATTATAAAAATAAATTGTCCTTATCCCTAAAACATATGGTAAAGTAAACGATAGGGACCTAATTAGCCAAATCTAGATGAATTATGTTTTAATATAGAAAATGTAAACAAATTGGGACTTAGATGATAAAAAGACCCAATTTTTGTGTTAGATTTTAACAGAATAAGTTCTCTGTGCTATTTCTCTAGTCTGAAACTGAAAATGGGTCATTCCCACAAAATACTCGGTATTGAGACTCCCTCTGGTTATCGAGCAAATGGAACCATTGATGAGAGCAAAAGCGTGAACATTTTCCAACCTTGATTGCAATGACATGTTCCAAATCCTCTTAACTCTCAAGGGCTCTCACAAGCTCCACAAATTCAAACAGGTTCGTTCTCTTTTCTCAAGACAACAGCACATGTTCACCAGCGATACTACTACTCTCAGGGACCCTCCATTTTCATCACTATCATCATCATCATCAAAGGACAAAAAAAAGAAACCCTGATAGATTTATCCACTGTTAACTTTATTGGTATTGCAAAATCGGTTCTTTTGAGTGTTGGAAAATTGAGGGGTGATGCAGGGTCGCAGCTAAAGCGAAATTAAGAAAAATAATAAAAATAAAAATAAGATAAAGACAAGATTACGTGGTTCGGCTTTTAGCCTACGTCCACGGGCGAAGACAGAAGAATCTTTTATTATCAGAAATGGAGAATACAAGTATTGTAGTGTTTTAGCCTTACAACCCAATACACCCAATTCTCTCAAATCACTCAAAAAACTCTCTCAAAGCTTTAGAAACTCTCTCTAAATTGCAATGGAAAATACATTGCTAAACTCTCCCTTTTATAGGGAGAATTGAGCAAGTGGACAGCCATTTCTTGGCTGTCCACCATTGCAAATCTGCAGCTGGCACACGGTGCCAGCTGCTGACAATTCTCCCACTTGGAGATTTGATTGAAAATCAATCAAGTCTCCACACCATTCTTTCTTCTTCGCCAAAGCCATGTTTCCTACGTGTCTGCTAGGCCATGCAAGGATCTGCACCATACAAATTTGTTGGTATTGGTGGGCTTGGTCAACACATCTGCTAGGTTATCATTTGTATGAATTTTTTTCATATCCACACTTCCATCTTCTACCACTTCACGAACAAAGTGATATTGAACACCTATGTGCTTCGTTCTTGAATGAAAAGCTGGATTCCTTGCAATGTGCAAGGCACTCTGACTGTCACAAAACAATTCAACTTTCTCTTGCTTGTGCCCGAGCTCCTCCAGTAATCTTTGTATCCAAATTGCTTCCTTGCAAGCTTGTGTAGCTGCCATGTATTCTGCTTCTGTAGTAGATAATGCCACAACAGTTTGCAGTTTCGAAACCCAGCTTACAGCTCCTTCTGCAAGTTTAAACACATAGCCAGTATTGGATTTTCTTTTATCAAGATCTCCTGCAAAATCTGAATCCACATAGCCCTTAACAATAAAATCTGATCCTCCGTAACATAAAGCAACATCTGAGGTACCCTTAATGTATCTAAGGATCCTCCTGACACAACCCCAATGCTCTCTACCAGGATTCGCCATGTATCTACTAACTGCTCCCACTGCTTGTGCAATGTCTGGTCTGGTACAAATCATAGCGAACATTAAACTTCCCACTGCTGATGCATACGGTACTCGAGACATCTCATTCCTCTCTGCTTCTTTGCTAGGACACATCTTAGAGGATAACTTGAAATTAACAGGGAGTGGGGTACTAATTGGCTTACAATCTTGCATGTTGAAGCGCCACAAGATTTTCTTTAAGTAGTTCTTCTGAGAAAGCCAAATCTTTCTGTTATTTCTGTCTCGGTGAATTTGCATCCCTAGAATCTTGTTTGCTGGTCCCAAGTCCTTCATATCAAATTCCCTAGCCAACTGTGCCTTTAATTCTTGGACTCGATCTTTGTTGGGGCCTGCCACCAACATGTCATCCACGTACAACAGTAAAATAATGAAATCATTATCATCTTCAAACCTTTTGTAGTATGTACAATGGTCTGAACTAAGTCTGTTGTATCCAAGGCTGATGATATAGGAATCAAATCTCTTGTACCAACACCTCGGCGCCTGTTTGAGACCGTACAAAGATTTGTTCAACCTGCAAACCAAGTTCTCTTTTCCTTCTTCTTTAAAACCTTCTGGTTGGAGCATATAAATTTCTTCTTCAAGTTCTCCATGAAGAAAAGCTGTCTTCACATCTAGCTGTTCTAGATGTAAGTCAAATGTAGCACACATTGCCAAGACTATTCTGACTGTCGTGAGTCGAACCACAGGGGAAAATATCTCATTAAAGTCAATACCTTCTTTCTGAGCATAACCTTTCACCACCAATCTCGCACGATACCGCTCTACTTGGTCATTGCCATCCCGTTTGATCTTGTAGACCCATTTGTTTCCAATGGCATTTCTTCCACGTGGCAGTGCAACCAGCTCCCATGTTTTGTTCTTATGCAAAGCTTCAATCTCTTCTTGCATTGCTGTCATCCATAGAGAAACATCTTGACTTTTAGAAGCCTCCTGGAAAGTTGTTGGCTCTCCATCCTCTGTTAGAAGGCAGTATGCAACATGAGCCTCCATGACATACTCCGAGTGCCACGCTGGTGGTCGTCTCTCACGAGTTGATCGACGATCATCTGTAGCCTCAGACTCTGCTGGTTCTTGTTCTTCGTGCCCTGGTGCTGCTTCAGGAGAATCTGAATCTTCTTGTACTTGATTATTTTCCATTTGTACCATTGTAGTCTCTGGATTTTCCTTCACTGTGCTATCATCTTTATCATTCCTTTGCAGTTTATCTTCTGCAAATATCACATCTCTGCTGATGACGACCTTGTGGGTAGTGGGATCCCACAGGCGATACCCCTTGACTCCATCAGCATATCCCAAGAAAAGGCATTTTCTGGATTTTGGATCCAGCTTCGTTGTTTCTTGGGGATTATACATCACGTACACAGGACTTCCAAATGTATGAAGGTGAGAATAATCAACTGGTTTTCCAGTCCACATCTCCATCGGTGTCTTCAACTCGATTGTTGTTGATGGTGACCGATTTACCACATAACAGGCGGTTTTGACTGCTTCTGCTCAAAATGTCTTGGCTAAACCTGCAGTTCTCAACATAGCTTTTGTTCTCTCCAACAAGGTTCTGTTCATCCGCTCTGCTACTCCATTCTGCTGAGGCGTGTAAGCTGTGCTGAATTGCCGCTTGATGCCTTCTTGTTGACAGAATGCAATAAAATCCTCACCAGTATATTCTCCTCCATTATCTGTCCTTAAACACTTGATCTTCTTTTCTGATTCAAGTTCTACAAGCGCTCTGAATATTTTGAAAGCTTCAAACACATATGACTTCTTCTTGATTGGATACACCCAACATCTCCTGGAGTAATCATCTATGAATGACACAAAATATCTCGCTCCTCCTAAGGACATCACCGGTGCTTGCCAAACATCAGAGTGGATCAATTCTAGAATTTCTTTACTTCTAGAACTGGATGTGCTGAACTTTAATCTGTGCTGCTTACTTGTGACACAGTGCTCACAGAAAGGTAAATGAACCGATTTGAGCCCAGGAAGTAAATTTTGATAAGAGAGAATCTTTAAACCTCGTTCTGACATATGGCCCAGTTTGCGATGCCACATTATCGTTGACTCTTCTGCTGAACTAGTTGATGCAACAGATGCATCTTCTTCCTGCAGTGTTTCTCCATTAAGCATGTACAAATTTGCAGCAACCTTTTCTGCCTTCATTACTACAAGCACGCCTTTGAGAATTTTCATTATCCCATTTTCAATTTGGGTCTTACACCCAGTGTTATCTAATTGTCCCAATGAAAAACGATTCTTCTTGAGGCCTTTCACATGTCGCACCTCCTGGATAATACGAACAGTACCATCGTACATCTTCATCTTGATGGATCCTACTCCAGCAATTTCTAAAGCATGATCGTCCCCCATATATACAGATCCTCCAGAGATAGGTTCATATTGATGGAACCATTCTCTTTTAGAGGTCATGTGCCATGTAGCTCCAGAATCCATGAGCCATACATCAGAGAACCGTTTTCTGCTTTCAACAACCGTTGCTGCCTCGCTGTATAAAATTTCACCATCATCTGAGGTGCTTGCAATATTCCCTTGAGGTTTGTCCTCTGCACTTTTCTTCAATCCCCAACAATCCTTCTTCAGATGGCCTTTCTTGCCACAATGGTAGCATTTGACGTTCTTTTTACTTCTGGATTTTGGTCTACCATGATTTTGACTCCCACTGGGGCCACGTTCTGTTGATCTACCTCTCATCATTGTCAAAGCTTCTGCTTGCTGCGAACATTCCTGTTTGTCTTCTTTATTTTTTCGTCTTCGTTCTTCTCCCAATACAGCAGCTGTAACATCATTGAAGACTAAGAATTCCGTTAGGATATTATTCGTCAAGTTGATGATGAGTTGATCATACGAATCTGGTAGGCTTTGAAGTAAAATCTTCGCACGTTCACCTGCCTCTATTTTATGCCCCAAGGAAGTGAGTTGGGAAAATAGAGTATTTAACGTGTTGATGTGCTCTGTCACTGAAGTGGATTCTGCCATTCGAAGAGTATATAATCTCCTTTTTAAGAAGATCTTGTTGTGCAAAGATTTGGCCTCATACAATTTTATGAGAGTATCCCAGATCTCTTTTGCTGTCTTCTTTTCCGCTACACTGGATAGCACGTTATCAGCAAGTGCGAGATGCAGATCAGCAACTGCATTACCGTCAATCTCATTCCACTTGATATCATCAGTGATACCAGCTGGTCTTTTATCAATTGCTTCTAAGCATTTGTTTTTCTTTAAAATTGCCTTTATTTTCATTTTCCACAATGTAAAATTACCTCCATTGAACTTCTCAACTTCGTATTTTGCCGCCATTGCTTTTCACCACGAACTGCTTTCTGCTAGGATCGGCTCCCACTGTTTCACATGAATAGTACCCGTACGTATAAACAGTAACCGTATGTATAAATAGTAACTGTATACGTGAATAGTAACTGTATACGTGAATAGTGACATCCTTCAACCAGAAGCTCTGATACCACTTGTTGGGAAATTGAGGGGTGATGCAGGGTCGCAGCTAAAGCGAAATTAAGAAAAATAATGAAAATAAAAATAAGACAAAGACAAGATTACGTGGTTCGGCTTTTAGCCTACGTCCACGGGCGAAAGATAGAAGAATCTTTTATTATCAGAAATGGAGAATACAAATATTGTAGTGTTTTAGCCTTACAACTCAATACACCCAATTCTCTCAAATCACTCAAAAAACTCTCTCAAAATTTTAGAAACTCTCTCTAAATTGCAATGAAAAATACATTGCTAAACTCTCCCTTTTATAGAGAGAATTGAACAAGTAAACAACCATTTCTTAATTGTTCACCGTTGCAAATTTACTGGTACCGTGTGCCAGCAAATTTACAAATGCAAATCTGCACGGTGCCAGCTGCTGACATTGAGGAGTTCCCATTTGTTAGACATAAAGAAAGATAAATCATATGCTGATAATGTTTCATTAAAGGTCCTTCTTTTGGATGTATCTGATGTGATACCTGAAGCTGTGCGTAAGTTTTTGAGATTTTTAGTGTTGAAACCAGACAATGTGCTTGAAATATAAGTGGGTTTCGAATTTGAGTGCGAAAAGGTTGGAACTTTGTGGGAAATCTTTTAAGTGGGCTAGTAAGAAAAACAAGGGCTTTAAGCATCTTGCTAGGTCGTTTGAGATTATGGCGTCCATGCTTATACGAGGGGGGATGTTTGGAGAAGTTGAATTGTTGCTTTTGGAAATGGAGAGAGAGAATTTTGTTGAATAATGGTGATATTTTTAGTAATTTGATTGAAGCGTATGTTGGTGTTTGTGATTCAGAAAGGATGTTTTTGTGTTTGATCGAATGAGGGGTAGAGGTTTAGTTCTCTTCGCGTCATCTTATCGTGTTTTAATTGATCATTTGGTAAAAATAAAGAGACCCAATTAGCTTATCAGGTATGTTGGGATATGGTGGAAATGAGGGTTAAGTTAACTGATTTTGAAAAGGCTAGTTTTGAGAATGTTGTTAGGTTACTTTGTAGGGAGGGAAAGGTTCAGGAGTCAAGAAATCTTGTTAGGACAGCTATGGATGTCGGAGTGGAGCCTAGTGGTTTAGTGCTTAATGAGATTGCTTGTGGGTATTGTCAGAAGAAGGACTATGAGGATTTGCTTAGTTTCTTTATGGAAATGAAGTGTGCACCAGATATTGTGACCGGTAATAGGATTGTTTATACCCTGTGTAGCATCTTTGGTGTGGAGAGAGCAGATATGTTTGAGCAAGAATTGGAGCATTTGGGTTTCAAGCCTGATGAAATAACCTTTGGCATCTTGATTGGTTGGAGTTGTCGTGAAGGGAATTTGAGAACTGCCTTTGTTTATCTCTCAGAGATTTTATCAAGAGGCTTAAATCCTGATATGCTTTCTTACAATTCTCTTATCAGTGGGATGTTTAAGGAGGGTATGTGGAAGCATGCCAGAGACATTCTTGATGAAATGGTGAGTAGGGGGATGCCACCAACACCTACAGAATTCTTTTAGCTGGGTATTGTAAAGCCAGGCAATTTGATGAAGCGAAAATGATGGTCTCTGAAATGACTAAATGTGGTTTAATTGAACTATCTTCACTAGAGGATGCACTTTCCAAGGCATTTATGGTATTGGGGCTCAATCCTTTGGCTGTGCAATTGAGAAGGGACAATGATGTGGGATTTTCAAAAGCTGAGCTTTTTTGATAATCTTGGGAATGGACTTTATTTAGATACGGACCTAGACGAGTACGAGGAAAAAGTAACTGAGATTCTTGAAAATTCTATGGTACCTAATCTTAACTCTCTTGTAATGCTGGAATGTGCTCATAGAAATTTAAAAGCTGCATTGATGTTGGCAGATGAAATGGTTCAATGGGGTCAAGACCTGTCTTTGTCTTCCTTCTCAGCATTGGTGAAGGAAGACAAAGACAGGTCTTGACCCCATTGAACCATTTCATCCAGGCACTGTGTGCTTCTCGTTTCCTTATGAAGGCATGCACTGGTCTTCTAGAGAAAATGCCAAAGTTGGCCAATCAGCTAGACCAAGAATCTCTCAATTTGCTTGTTCAAGCATGCTGCAAGAAGGGACTGGTGAGGAATGGGAAGATTGATGGGATGCTTCAGAGGGGTCTTACAATTGAGAATGACACTTATACTGGATCTATTAATGGGTTTGTGTAAGAAAGGAATCTTGAAGGATCTTCATGGTTTTTGGGATATAGCTCGGAAGAAAAAATGGTGACCCAAATTGGAGGATAGTAAAGCACTTCTGGTATGTCTTTGCCAGAGAAAAATGCTGAAAGAATCACTAGAGCTTCTTGAATGCATGCTGGTGTTCTACAGTTAAGGTCAGACATCTGTCACATATTCCTGGAAAAGCTTTGTCTTACAAGGTTTTCCAGCAGTGCACATGCAATCATGGAAGAACTTTTACAGCAGGGCTGCAACTTGGATCAAATTCTTATAGCCATCTTATAAGAGGGTTATGTAAGGAGAAAAAGTTTTTGTTGCCTTTAATATCTTGGACTATATGCTGGCTAAGAACATGACTCCCTGCTGGGATGTGTCTCATTAATTCCGCAGCTGTTAAAAGCTGATAAGACTTGAAAAGGCTGTTACATTAAAAGATATTAGTTTGAAGGAGCAGCCTTTGCTATTGTCTTCCTTTCACAACGCCTTTATAAAAGGATTTTGTATGACAGGGAAGATTGGAGAAGCATCTAAGTTGTTCCAGGATATGTTGTCCAAGGGGATGCTTATAGAAGATGAAGTTTATAACATACTGATTCAAGGGCTTTGCCAAGCTAATAACTCGAGGAAAGTTAGGGAGCTTCCTGGTGTCATGATAAGAAAACAATTAAGCCTCTCAATCTCAAGTTATTGAAATTTGGTGCGTTGGATGTGTATTGAGGGTAGAGTTCGTTGGGCATTAAGATTCAAAGAGTTGATGCATGGAGAAAGCAATTCCCATAGTCTCATCATCTTTAACATCCTGATTTTTCATCTTATATCATCTGGGAATAATCTTCTTGTGAATAAAGTTTTCAATGAATTGCTAGAGAACGAACTGCTACCTGATGAAGTCACTCTCAATTTTCTTGTCCATGGGTTTTCAAAGCATAAAGATGTTTCAAGTTCTGCATACTATCTTTCTACTCTGATTTCCAAGGGATTTACACCAAGCAAGCGCAGCTTAAGAACAGTTATAAGCTGCCTGTGTGAAGTTGGGGAACTTGGAAAAGCTTTGGAGCTGAGTCAAGAAATGAGATCAAAAGGTTGTTCCCATGATTCAATTGTTCAAAATGCAATTGTTGAGGGGCTTCTTTCTCACGGTAATCCTTCAAGAAGCAGAGCATTTTTTGGATCAAATTGTAGAAAAAGGTTTAGTTCCCGATGCTATCAATTATGACAATCTGATTAAGTGGTTCTCTGACTATGGAAGACTAAACAGGGCAGTTGATCTTTTGAACATAATGTTGAAGAAAGGAAGCATTCCTAATTCTGCCAGCTATGATTCTATAATCCATTGTTTGTGTACTTGTAATAAGCTTTGACCAAGCTATGAATTTCCATGCTGAGATGTTGGCGAGGGATCTGAGGCCAAGTATGAACAAATGGAACATATTTATCCGTAAGTTATGCCATCTAGGGCGAACTGTCGAAGCAGAAAGGCTGTTGATTTCTATTGTTAATTTAGGTGAAACTCCCACAAGAGAGATGTACTCCTTTGTAGTTGATAGGTATAGCTTCGAAAACAATCCATAGAAGGCATCAGAGCTCATGCAAGTTATGCAAAGAAGTGATTATAATCCGGATTTCAGCACAGACTGGTCTTTGATAAGCAACTTAAGTAATTCAAATGACAAGGACAATAACAAGAGCAGCCAAGGTTTTTTTGTCAAGGCTTCATTCTTTCTGGAAGTGCGTTTGCTTGGAGAAAAGACTCCAAGGCCAAAGCAGGTTGATATTGATACGCTGCCATAAAGATTCTGCTTAATTTGGTTCAACTAGTAGAGTCTCTTGAGTTGAAACAAAAGGTTTGAGGTTAAGCTGTTGCTCAGATCAAAATGAAGGGAAGTTTGGCTTATATTTGATGCAACAGAAAAAATTAACAGGAGAAAAAAAATTCTTTGATGGCTTTAGGATAGAAAATTACTTCTGTTGTAGCATGACTTGCATATAACTAGTAATTTCCTCTTTGCCTATTTATTTTCTGTTTTCACTAATAATGCATTACTCATTCTTGACTTGGGTTTCACTTGTGTTCCAAGCATTTATATGTAATTCACTGGTGACATGAATTTTAGAAATTTTGAACTTGACATGAGAATGCACTTTGTGCATCCTCTATAAGCTGGTGAATAAGAGTTTGTTTATTGATTAAAGTAATAAGAGATAAATAAATAAAGAAAAAGATATTGTTAATTCATCAAAAAAAAATTATGATGCTCATAAGTGATAATTATATAATATTGAAATAACTTCAAGAATTGATTTGGGGTATATTTAAAAAAGAATTAAAGACTAATTTTAAAAGATAATGATTGAGTTCACTTCTAACTGTAAGGTTTATAATTTTAATAGGGTTTATTTTTTTAAAAAAAATGAGAGTTCTTACATTGCATGGGGTGGCATTATCATCACTCATTTAATTATTTCGAACTCAGTAATACTACTTTTTTTAAAAAAAAATTAAGTAGTATTAAATTTATAGAATTAAGTTATAAAATCCAAGGTAAAAAGATTTCAGACTCCTAAGGTATATTTATTTTAAAGACCCCTTTGGTTTTGAAATATCTTATAAGATTTTCGTTCATTAGTAATCGTGTTAGTTTAGACAGATGTAAAAGGTAATTTGGTATATTTAACCATGTAAAGATATGTGGTATAATTAAATAGGTTTTAATATTTTATTTTTTTATTAATTAAAAATATCTTATTTAATAGAATTAAAAAACAGTCATTTATTGTCCATTACAGTTCTCATCGATTGACTTTTGACGATTGAAGAAGTTGACAATGACAAATAGTTCAATGTATTAAACATCAACTCCATTTTGTTTAATTTATACGATGAAAAGGTTGTTTAAAAAAAAAAAGAGCAACGAATGGTGACCAAAAACAAATAACGACGCTGGCAGCCATTGTCACCTCGCTATCAAATGCTGGTGTGGTGCCTTAGAAATCAGCAAGCCGTGATCTTGTTGAAAGTGGTGGCCATGAAACTTAATTAGTGATGGTCATTGGTCTCATCACCTCCTTTGATCGCTTTTGGTTAGAAGATTACATTTTTGCGTAAGTTAAAAAATTTAGAGTTTAATAACATAAATTATTGACTCGATTCATAATCAACATCACCACTATTGCTAATGATTGGCGATTGGCCGCTACTTCAATAATAATTATAATTGTGGTTGTCTTTTTTATTTATTTATTTATATAATAGTTTTTCTTTTAATTTTAAAACATAAATATATAAATCTATTAGATTTAGACACGTGTCTTTTTTAGGTAAAGTAAATATCATCATTAAATATGTTCAAATTAATTGGTACATTAATAACTCTAAAATTACTAACATCGCCGTTTCAAACAACTACAATCGAAAACGACAGTGATTCCATACGGTAGGAGCAAGGATTGTTAAGGTGTTAAGGTTAAAAATAAAACAATTAAGAAGAAAGGCACTCCAATTTTTTCTTGTTATGAGGTGAGGAGCTTTTCCCTCACCCCTTCAAGGCCTTTACTTTATTCATTTTAAATAGTGGTCTTAGAGAAACAAGAAAGAAAAGATTAGGATTAGAAAGCCAAAAATCAGGAAGCAAATTCCCCTTTCCTAAAAAAGGAGGACTGCTACTCTTCCCCCCAGTTTCAAGTCTGATAATAAGATTCAATTATAATTAAACTCTAATTTAATACAATTTTATTTTTAACATCTAACTTTCCTCATCTTAAATTTTAGTTCTGCCTTTACTTGGAGGTCTTGCAATCTTTAACCTTATATTTATTCCAATTAATATGTCACCACCAATCATTGACTACTGCATTAGTTAGTTTTTATATTCTCATTAATGTGATAGTTATACAACATCAATTAATAATACACATAATATAAAATATAAACTTCATAAATCTAATATCATTATTTTATACTCACAAGTTAACAGGTTTGAACTATAGACTTGTGGACCTTAAAACTTAAGTCTCATTAACTAATCATAGAATGAGCAATACTACTACCTAGTACCGTCTAATTAACTCATAATTTTTATATAATTTATAATGTATTACAAAATTTTAATATATATTTAAGAGTTTTTTTATATAATAAACTACGTAATTTATTAAATTTTTTTCTCTTTTCACATATATATGACTTATATATTACATTTTAAGAAAGAAAAAATATAATGACTCGAACACACAACTTGAAGGTATAGAAATGAAGGGCTTTTAAATATCGGCTACAATTTCTGTTAACCAATAATTCTAATTTAATAGATATTTTTAATTAAATAAAAAAAATAAGCCAAACCAAATAAAGATTTCTTTAGACTTGTAACGAAACAAAACAATATAAAATAAACAACCCACCATGAAAGGAAGCTGCTTAGAAATTCCCACTTGATGATACAAATTTGTTTAAGGAATTAAGTGAATCGGTTCAATCATGTAGTAATCATTAACCAACTCAATCTCCAAGTGTCATTGCCACTGGCTCCAAACAATTAGCAACTGCCCCATATTCCCAAAAAGCTCCATGGCCATCCTGACGGCAATATTCTAACTCTTAATGGAAAATGAATGGCAACAAGATTCTTGCCTGTATTCAAATATAGAATACAACTCGGTTATCTGCTTTTGCCAATTTTGGGTCCTGTGGTTTGGTGGAGTTGGAAGTGCTTTTGAAAATCATTCTCATTCTTTAGATAAATAGTATACAAACTAGAGCAAGTACAGCAGGTAGTGGTAGTAATTGATTAAAAATTTATCTTTAATATATATATATTGACATAGAGGCCAAAAAAAAAAAAAGTGGAGATAAATATGCTGTTAACTTTTTAATCACCGAGTTATTAATATAAATATAAATTTATCTTTAATATTGTTATTAAGTTTTCACTTATAAATTTACAGTTTTAAATGAAACAATTTCTTTAATATGATATCATAATTAAAATTTTGTGTTCAAATTCTTATTAGGTCTTTATTTCCAATCAATTTCTCGATTTATCGTTCGATTTTTTGAGTTTTTTTTAAAATATTTATTTAGGTCTTTTTGGAATATACTTCAAAACTTTAATAAAAAAAACATTATCTTCTAACTTTAGTAAGTACGGTCATGTTACAAGCACAAAATTTTCCTGAATTGTGGCACGAAATGTGGGGACTCTTATCGCAACTGCTCTTGGCCGTCTTGCTTTTGCATGTGCACATTGGCTATACATGCATATGTGTGCATATATAAATAACCATTCATTTCTTCTTGTCCATGCACATTCAAGTTTCAAACTCTTGAGTACTCTTAACACCCTTCAGAAAAAACAAGCAATCCACTTGAGATAAAAAAAAAATGAAGGCAGGAGCTATTGAGCGTGGTCATGAGGCCAAGAATTCGACCCCAAGAAGTGGGGTGATTAGAGGAGTTTCAATACTTGATTTCATTTTTAGGCTGCTAGCTTTCATTGGCACACTTGGGAGTGCAATTTCCATGGCTACAACTAATGAAACACTTCCTTTCTTCACACAGTTCATTCGATTTCGGGCCGAGTATGATGACCTTCCAATGTTCACGTAAGTTTAATTTCTTGATCGCAAAGGCAAATAGTTGATTACAATTGGGACCAATATTTTTTGCTTATATTTTTATAGGAAATATATTAATCTTTTCATATTGAACAGGTTTTTTGTGGTTGCCAATGCCATCGTAAGTGCCTATCTGATTCTGTCCCTTCCTCTTTCGATCTTCCACATCGTGAGAAGCAGCGCCCAGAAGAGTAGAATTGTCTTGGTCTTCTTCGACACGGTAATTAATTACTTAGACATTAAGCTAATCTGCAGCTATAGCTCAATGAACATTTAACTTTTTTCTCGGTTCATTCCAATACATTGCTTCTAAAATCAGACTAATGGTCCGCTTAGTATTGCTGTGGCTTCAAAGCCTTCGCTTCCAGGGCAGAAGCACAACAATACCGAACAGACCCTTAAATATTATTGTATCAGAGTTGGTGCAACCTCAAATATTATTTGTATCGAAGTTGGCGCATCTTATGAAAAGAATTTACTGTGATATTGTAGGCAATGCTGGCTCTGTTGACGGCAGGAGCATCAGCAGCATCAGCTATTGTTTACTTAGCACACAAGGGGAATACTAAAACAAACTGGTTTGCCATTTGCCAACAATTTAACTCATTCTGCGAGCGAATCTCGGGTTCTTTGATCGGATCTTTTGCTGGAAGTGTATTGCTTATCCTCATAATCTTGCTGTCTGGTGTGGCCCTTTCTCGACGTTGATATGCCATTCTACATATCAATATATGCACTTATATATGTGATCAGTGTGTCTTTTCTGCGTCTGTTGAATTGTGTTTTCAAACTAAGCTGTGGTTTGTTTTCATCTTCTCTGTAATGTTGCTTTTTCTTCTTTAATGTAATGGATTTGCTGTCTTCAAAGTTGCCATTTCTTTATTGAATCATTGCTAGCTTCTCCATTTAAATTAGAGTGTTAGTATTATTTGAGATTGAATAGTCTATAAGCACACAAAAAATGACTGTTTGAGGAGTCATTAATCCCGGCCCATACAGAATCTTCTTATAAACTCACTTATCACCATTCATGTACTAAGGAAGAAGATTCATGCTAAGTTGCTAACCTATTTGAACATTGCCACTAAGTAATCAAGTGGTGGGTAACCATGAACCTCCGTCTAGGGAGCCATGGGTTTGAGGATTTGAATATGGGTATATTTCTCTCTAATAAATTGGGAGATAAATTAGTTCGTTTTAACCTCTAACTTTTCAAGAAAATAAGTATTGCCGTTTATGTATTAGTTAAATTCACTTATATTATGTGGTTTTAAAAAGAATCAAAACTTCTCTGTTGTTAATAATTTTTTTGTAATCTTTTAATTTTATATAATTTGATAATTTTATCTTTAGTAATAAATAGTTTAACAGTTTTACCCCTAAAAAATTATGAGCAAAAAAAATAAATCAAAACCTCTATGTAGTTAGAAATTTTTTTTATTTTTTATTTTTGCATGATTTAACAATTTTACCCTTAATAAAAATGGCCCGACAATTTTACCCCTAAAGAAATAATTTTTTGTTATTTATTTTTGCATGATTTGGCAAGTTTGTTCTTGATAATAAATGGTCTGACAATTTTATCCTTGAAAATTTTATTTTTTGTCATTTTTTTGCAAGATTTAATAATTTTATTTTTGATAATAAATTACTTGACAATTCTACTTCTGAAGAATTGAAAATTGATTTTTTGTCATATTTGATTTTTTCATGATCTAACAATTTTATCCTTAATAATAAATAATTTGATAACTTTACCTCTAAAGAATTGAGAGTAAAAGAAAATAAAAAATGAGTCTAAAGGGATCCTTGACGTCAAAAATAAAATCTATTTACTTCACCACTCGGCCAAACTTAAGTTTAAATTATATTTTATGTAGATTAATAAATATACCATATAAATAAATTAGATGAATTTTTTTTATGAAGATTGGATAGATTATATTATAGATTAAATAAATTTTGGTACTCAAAATTCATAAACAATAATAAGTGTACTTAATAAATATTAAATTTAATTAAGTGTGTACAATAAAAGACTTAAAATTAAGTTTTAAAAAAATTATTATGAAGATGAATTATATTATAAATTTTCTAAATTAATTTGAAAATAAATAAAAAAACTAAAAGACAATAAGTAGTAAAAATAAAATTATTTTCAAGTTCACAAGTGAATATTTATCAAATAATAAAATATTTTCATAAAAAAATTCTAAATTCTAAATTATAATTTATGAGAATTCACCACAAAAAAATTAATAAAAAAAACTCAAAAAATTTGTAAGCTTCTTTGAAATAATGTTATTTAAAATACTTTTAAACTAATTATTATTTATAATTTTGAGTACCAATATTTATTTAACTTATAATTAATAATCTAATTAATTTAATTATATCATATATATATATATATATATATATATATATATATATATATTAGTCTTCATAATATGTTTTTCAAAAGTTAAGTGTGGTTAAGTAGTTAGATTGTTAAATCATGTCTTATAAAAAATAAAATTGTCGAATCATGTAAAAAATTAAAAGGTAGTGGTAAAACTGTCAAGTACATATTATCAAGGATAAACTCAAATCCCTTTAGACTAATCTCTGTTTTTTTTTCTCATTTTTAAGATTAAAATTGTTAAGCCATATATTATTATAAATAAAATTATTAAATTATATAAAAATTAAAAGATAATGGAATATTCCTAACAATAAGAGGATTTTGATTTTTTTTTTTAACTCACAATGATATATTATCAGAATAAAATTATTAAATCATATAAAAAATAACAAAATATTTTTAACCATAATAAAATTTTGATAATTTTTAAAATTACAGTATGAAAGTAGATATTGACTAATTGGGGGTAATGGTCGTTTTTTCCTTTCATTTGTGCGACAATAGATTCACGTCGTGCATGTTCCAGATATCTACCAATACAATGGTCAATATTCGAACAAAATATTAATAATAATTAACAAATCAAAGATTTTTTTATGGGTGTCAGTTGATTCAACTGGTAAAGCCTTTCCAGAGTGATTCAAAAAGTTGGCTTTCAATTACGCCAAGACTGCGTAGGAGTTCAGTTTATAAATTCACTCAAATACACAAGTCTTATATAACGTCTATAGCATGGCTTTCTTGAAAAAATTTCTTGAAGTTGCTTCGATTAACACGTTGATTTTGTCACTCTAAATCATGCTCACTTGTCTTGAGAAGACTTCTTCAAAGATTGTTTCTTTATTTTCTCAATTGGATGATAATAAAGGTAGAACAAATTATAAACAATATTTGATCTTGGCTCTAACAAGTTCTCATTGTTGTACAATCATCAAATTGACTGATAAATTGTTACTACAATTTGCTTAAAATGGAATCTTGTAATCGACTATCTTACTATCATCTTTCACTGTCAGCAACCGATCTAGTATTTTCTTGTTGGTCAATCTACAGAAACTGTTTTTCATACAGATAATCAAAAAGGGGGAAAGGGCTTTCTCAAAGATAAGATTTAGAATGCAAAAATGACACTCTCATTTAAGCTTGTATAATGTTTACTAAAAAACCCATTAACATATAACGTTATGATGAGAGCATTCTTCTTGTCGATTTGATATCTCAAGAACCTCTCTTTCTCGAATTTTGTCTACGAATAAAAAACTATACGAGAGCTTTGTCATCTGTTGCAATTAGGCTACAACCAGGCTCTTTCTTTGTCCCGCTATCATCCATCAATTTCCTCATTTTCTCAACCCCATCCCACTCACCTTGTGAAGCATATATGATGGAGAGCAATACTTAGTCCCCGCCCTCGTCCTTTCTCATGCATGTTCAGTAATCTCTCGTTTGCACGTCTTCCCAGCTCAACATTTCTGTGAATTCTACAAGCCCAAAGAAGAGTTCTCCATCTTTTCTATTAACTTAAATGCTTCGCTCAAGAGCTCAGCTGGCACGCCCTAGCAAGTCGACCATACACCCATAATGCCTTATATAATATTTGGCCCACTATTATACCCCTTTTTCGTAAGCTTAAAATATCCCTTCCCCTCTCCCACTCCCCCTGCATGACTACGAGCAACTAGAACTCCAGCAAAAGTAATCTCATTTGGCCTGAATTTTAGCCTCTGCATTTCACGAAACAAAGTAATTGATTCCTCAGCATAGCCATGGAAAGCCAACCCTCCTCCTATCACTGGACTCCATGTCGAAATGTCTTTCTCCCTCATCCCATAGAACACTTCTATTGCTCTCTCAATGCTTCCACACTTTGCATACATTTCCAAGTAACACATTCAAGTCCCCAGAACTGATTTCCAAAAGCGGGCTATGTGCCTTCTTCCCCACTTCCAAATCCCCAAGTCTGCACAAGCAGACAACAAACTCAACATAGTAACATCATCCGGTCGCTCTCCCGCACTCCTTATCTCCTCAAACATGTCCAATGCTTGCTTATTCATTCCACAATGCACATACCAGGAAATCATTGCATTCCAAGTGACAACATCTCTTTTAGCCACCTCATTGAAAAGCTCCCTTGCCTTCTCTGTTTCCCCTTGCTTCACATACCCTGTAAAAATCACATTCCACGACACCAAATCCTTAACCGGCATTTCATCAAAAAGACTTCTCGCCACACTTAACTCTCCTCGTCTTGCATAGCCTGCAGTCAAAGCAGACCAAGCAACAACATCCATTTTTGCATCGCCATCAAATAACACACTTACTCAAATCACCACAAGTAGCGTTAAAGTAAATCAGGGTATTTCTAATAAATCTATTAAATTTAAAGCCATGTTTAACAACCTTGTCATGAACACAAAACCCCATGTTTCTATACAAAAGCCTAGTACAAGCTTTAATTACAAAAGAGAACGTGAATTTTAAGGCTTTATATAGCTTTTCTCCATCTGGGTATATACCAAAATTGCGTTTGGTGGATTTGGCTCAATGGATTAAACCAAATTTATTTGAAAAAGACTTAAATAACTTTATTTAAGTTAGTTAAGGAAATTTTTAAAATAACAGTTTCTTTATAAGATTTACCTTATTAAAAATAGAATTTAAATTATACAAAAAGTAAGAATACATGTTTCTTGAAAAATTAGATATTACTAACTATACAAATAGATTGAAGGATTAATTAAAAAAATTATAAGAAAAATTATATGAGAGGTCATATAAAAAATACTTAAAAGTGTTTTTGTATTTTATATTATAATATTATAATAGATTATTCTCTCGTAGATGTAGCTTAAATTAAGGTGAACTACATTAAATTTTTTATGTTCTTTATATGATTTATTAATTTTGATATTTGATATACTTTCATTATATTTTATAAACAAGTTATAAGAGTTAAAATATTAACACTTAATATCAAAATCAAGTTAAAGATCATAGAGTTAATATCAAAGTCAAGTCAAATACTTTGGAGTCAATATTAAAATTAAGTCAAAAGTAAAAAGGCAAAGAGGAGCTAAAGATTGGCTAAGTTAAAGATTTGGTTATATGAAGGCAACATATATCTCAAAGGCAAATAAAGCAATGACAAATTTTAAGAAAAATCATCAAGTTTAAATATATCTTCACTAAAGAAAAATGGACAAAGAGCAAAGTTCAGCATCTATAGGAGTAGCGTTCGTACAGAGGCTATAAAAACATCCTTTGATTTGGATTGATATAACATTCAAAATTATTTAAGAACAAAGTTATTTCAATGATTACAAATCTCAATTAAGTTAAAAAAAATTGAATGAGATTAATTAAGCAAGTTGCTAAGTTAAAAAAAGAAAAAGAAAAAAGAAGTACATGTAAAAGAAATAGTTTGCTTACAAAATAATAAGTAGATTGATTCTTATGAAAAGTCTTAAGTGAGTATGAAATATAATTTCTACAGCAAAAAAAATTATAGTTTAACTTAAGGGAGGCCATAAGGAAATTAAACTAAACATGATCTATAAAAGATATATGAATATTTGGTTTTAAAAGAGACAATGTTAGATTAAAATAAATTTATTTAGAAAAGAGCTAAACAGCCTTATTTAGGTTAGTTTAAGAGATTTTTAACCTTATTAAAATTAGAGTTTAAATTGTATAAGGATTAAGAATATAAGTTCAATAAGAAATTAGATATTATTCGTTATATAAAGAGATTAGAAAATTAACAATATATATATATATATAAAAGAGAAAAATTATGTGAGGTATTAGAAAATACTTAGAGTATCATATATTTTATATTAGATAAAATAATAAATTATTCTTTTATCCATGAATGTAGTGTTAAATTTCTTGTATAGTTTATTAATCTTGATATATAATATACTTTTATATATATTTTAAATAAATTATAAGAGTTAAATACTAACAAGTTGTGAGCTATGTCTAAAATCACAGTGTTATGCATGAAGGATTCTAGTTCAGTAATTTCAGCAAACAACTAATGTGCGTAGTCTATTGCACCTGGAATCACCATAACTACCAAAAAGAAAAAAATTAACTCTCTTAAAGTTGAAGTATCTAAGTTGAAGCTATTGATTGTTATAAAGATTTGTTTTAAAATTCGAAGATTTGTGCATTTTTTTGCCACGGTGATTTTTGTTGACGGTTTGCTTTGTTTCGCAACACCCCATTTAATTTTGAGAAATATCCAAAAATAACCACTATTTTAAATATTATAATTTTTTATAGTTAAAAACTATTTGACTAATTTTTATTGATTAAGAAGATAATAAATAGAAAAATTTATTCTTATTAATAACGAAATCAGGGACCAAAATAATAGATAAAGTCCAGAATTTCTTGTGCCTTCCTCTCAGCACTAGGATGGGCGCAAGGAGGGGCCACGCCCATCTCCTCACGTGCACAACATGGCACAAAGAGGAGGAGCACGCCCTCCTCATGCTACAAGGTAGGGTGCGTAGCCTTGCCCCCATAACGAGCAAGATAACACCTTGCAAGGCCTCAACCTTCTTTTTGGGCATTTTTTATTAGAAGTTGCCTTTTTTTTCATTTTTTTTTCAACTATTTTCAATTAAAGTTATCTAATTTTAACTTATACTATTTCAAAAATTTACTCATTTAAATTAATTTTAAAGTGTGTTTTAAGTTAAAATTTTGAATAGTTTGTGAAAGAGAGATGCAAAAATATTTTAAGAATAAAATGGTTCCAAAATTTAGTATTTAATTAATAAAATTTATAAAAATATTAAGGGTCTAACATAAAATTTTGCTTAAAAATGGGGGATATTTTAAAAAAAATTCGTTTGTGCTGGTAGGTTCTTTGGGCCATGCTAAAAAGGCTCCATTGGGCCCATTAAATATGCCTAATTGTGCCCATTAAAAGTATTTTCTCCCATTCTTAGTGTATGTATATATATAAATTTATTGAATTGAGCTTCATGTTTTTATTTGTTAACTTTTACACAAATCTAAATTAAAGGGCAACCAGATTTTGATACAAATTAGATTTTAACTAATAGTTAGACATTCACACGTTTTAAAAAATATATATATATAAACATCCAATTATATGTATAGAAAATTTTATTTGCACAAATAATTAGATGTTTCAAAATTTTAAAATGTAAACGTCTAATTATTTATTTAAGCAAAAAAATAATTTTTAAAAGTAGTTGGACATTTCCATCTGAGAAAGACTCTAAACTTCAAATATTGAAATACCATCAAAAATTGCTTTACCAATTGAACTAATTTATCATGTTCCTTGCGAGGATTTATTATCGTTTAATTTTAAATGTTATGTGTCTATTGAAAATTTCTTTTTTTTAATGAACATATTTTAAAAAAAAATGCAACTATCACAAGTAATAGATATTAATTAAATTTAGATGTTCTTAGATTCAATGAAAATCAAGTTCAAAACGTTTTATGTTGAACATTTGAACTATTCAACAAGATTTTCACATCAAATGATCTTTATTATACCCAAATATAATAAAGTACTTAAATAAATGTGAACTCAAAAAAAACATATTGATAGATGTTTCAAGCACAAATATAATTGCCTCAATAGTCTTACCTTGTCATCTTTATAAATAAGATATTATAATATATATATATATATATATATATATATAGATAACACTAGACACGCCCCATATGAAAATAAAACAAAACCCATAGTCTTAGACCTTATAATAATAAAATACAAAATGCCCCTAATTCATTAAATAAATGCTTCGCATCAATCAAATCAAATTTAACACATCAACTCTATGTCCCATTGTTCAATTATTTTAATACTTTTATCCTCAAACCATGTAGATGATAGAAAATGTTAATTAAAACAATCATGACCAAGATCATACCCACGTTGTTCACGTTGAAATACAAAATGTTAATAATAATTTGGGACAATTTAAAAAAACAATATTAGGAATGGGTTAGGATTGTTTTTGGTTGTTATACAATGAACCAACCAAAATCTACCACCTTTTTCATATCAATTTGAAAAAATTTTATAAATAATTCTCATATTTTATTATTATTATTTTTAACTAATTTTAAATTAATTATTTTTTATTAATTAAAATTATTATTTATGAACACTTTTACCCTAATATTAAAAATATAAATTTATTTTTCTTTTTTTCTATCGAATCAAGAATTATATTGATGGCCAAATATTTTTAAAGTTGTTATTGTGAAAATCGAGTGTTGTTGAGTATATTTATCACTTCAAATTAAGAAAATAGCCAAATCTTGTAAAATTTTCTAAATTTTTTTAAAAAATTTAATTTTATTTAAAAATTAGATAAAGCTTACATTTAAAGTTAAAAATAAGTATTATTGATGAATGAAATATGAAAATTGAGTTAGAATGGTGTAAAAGACGTTAAAATTCGACCAAAAATAAGATTTTTAGTGTGTTTGACGAAAACTAGACGGTGGCCGGTGCGGTTGCCGTCAATTTAGGCATCTCGGGCCCGAGATGGCCCCGCGATGCGCGTAATTGCGCATAATTTTTATTTTTTAAATTTTTAAATTTTTAAATAATTATTTTGATTTATTTTTAAATAATTTTAATAATTATCTTTTTTTTTTTCAGGTCCTATGAAGTATGATGCAATTGTTATTTATTTTGAAGAAAAATGAAAAAGTTCTAATGATGGGGAAGAAAGTTATGTTGATTATAGTCATTTTGGGATTTCGGTTTCGAAAGATATTAATTTTGAAGATCTTTTAAATGCAGTATTTTATACCTTGGAGTCGACAATGTGAACTGTAAGGTGACTTTGAAAATTAAAATTGATGCAACGAGATATAAGTTAAAACCTATTAAAATTAGAAACAACGGTAATGTTCGATTTTTTTTTAGCGCCAATAGAAGATTGTACTGTCCTTTATGTGTAACAGTGGATCCTAGAGTTCCCGTTTATGAAGATAATGTACATCCCCTCAATCAAAAGCCACCATCGCTTCATACTCATTTTATGTCAGCTAGTGGTAGCAACCAAGTGAGTCATACATCTCCATCAATTCGAGCAGTGGTTCCTTCAAACACAACGAATGAGTATCACAATATTTTTTCTATACCGTTCAATGAAGATCCAACCTATACACATTACGCTTGTGATGACACTGAAAATATTGGGGATGTGGAAGGGGACTGTGATGATGTTAGAAATGTTGATAATTTAGAAATGGATGATTTAGTAGAAGGCGGACGTTGTTATATTTCAACAAGCTCCCTAAATGTTGAAGTTAGAAGAATAGATTTTTGTGAAGCGAAAAACTCCTTTGCGTTTATGCCTCCAATACCACCATCAAACTTGGGCATATCGAATAAGATATCGAGTAGTGAAATTGGCAATGTATTTGTAGGAAAGTTGTTTGATAACAAACACGAACTTCACCAAGCTATTAGTATACCAGCACTTAAAGGTAATTGGAGCTTTAAAGTGTCAAAGTCGACAAAAGATTATTTTGAGATAAAATGTGACGATGATAGATGCCGATGGAGATTACATGCAGTGTCGACAGATGCAAGGAAACATTTCATTGTGCGCAGAATTGATTCAAGTCACGTATGCTAATTAGATCGATTGCGCGATGGTCATCGACAAGTAAAGTCTCGGATTATTAAAAAATTCATAATAAATAAGTTTGCATCTGCGAGTCGACTTTATAGACCGAAGAAAATCCAAGCAGACATACGTAAAGAGTTTAGTGTGGATATAACTTATCATACTACTTGGCAGTCTAAGGAGCATGCATTGGTGTTGATACGTGGTACTCCAAAGGGTTCATATAAATTACTTCCTGCATACTGTCATATATTGGAACAACAAAACCCAAGAACAGTCACGTATTTAGAGATTGACGATTGTAAATACTTCAAATATTTCTTCATAACTCTTGGACCATGTATTAGAGAGTTCCAGTCTTCTATCCGACCGGTTATTGCAGTTGATGATACATTTTTGAAAAATCCATACTTGGGAATAATGTTTGTGGCTGTTTTCAAGGGTGAAAACAACCAAATATTTCCACTTGCATGGGGTATTGTTGACTCTAAAAATGATACTTCATGGAAGTGGTTTATGACAAAACTCCGAGGAGTCATTAGCGATCTTGAGAACCTTGTATTTATATCTGATCGACATATTAGTATTGAGAAGGCCATTAAAGAGGTATTTCCTAATGTATATCATGGTGTATACATCCATAACTTTAAGTGTAATTTGATAGCATGATATAAGATACCGTCGGAAACAACAAAAGGAGGGGGATATTTAGCTTCCTATTTTGTTACTGCCAAGGCATATCGCGTTGTTGACTTTCAAAGAAAAATTAATAAGATGCCAAAAATGAAACCGGAGGCAACAAGATACTTGGATTAGGAGATTAGTTTTTTAAAATGGGCTCGATCAATGGGAGCATTCAAAATATATGACATCATGACCACCAACATTGCAGAGAGCATTAATGTTGTTGCGAATAAAGCACGTGGTATGATGGTGACTGCCTTAATTGAGTGGATTAGATAGTTAATGCAAATATGGTTTGTTGAGAGACGTAAGGCTGTAGAAAATATGTCAAACTTCTTGACCACTTGAGCTCATGACAAGATTTAGAAGCACAATGATGATTCCGCTCACATGACAATGCATGCAATCGATCAATCTTATTTTGTCGTTAAGGACGAAAAAAGAAATGGAATAGTAGACATCCTGAGGAAGTTATGTAGTTGTCGAAAGTTTGATCTGCAGCATCTACCGTATCCTCATACACTTGCAATATGCAGGCAGGTCATATTCCAATACCAAACTCTTTGTTCATAATATTACACGACTGAGTCTTTGTTGCGTGTATACAGTAAACCAGAAAATCTGGTTGGTTATCCATTAGATTGGATTGTTCTAGAGGAGTTAAGAGCTGCTGACATCCAGCCTCATATAGTACGCCGACAATTAGGAAGAAGTCAAAAGAATCAAATTCTATCACAAGGTGAGGCTCCTACAAAGAATGTATGCAGCTGCTGTAAGCAGCATGGACATAATCGACAAACTTATCGAAACCCAATTGCATTACATGGTAGTTGATGTGTTCTTTATGAGTTATATTTGTATTTTTAAGTCATGTAGTTATGGGCCTTATTTGACTAATTAATTTGTACTTTATTACGATTGTATTTAATTGATACGTTTGTTATGTTTTTTTTTCTCCATTGTCATTAATAATGCATGCTTTGACTAATTATACATTTACAATGAAATGTATAAAATACATTAAAAAAAACTTTATAAACATACAAACATTTACTTTTCTTTTACTATTTTTTTGCACATTTTCATAAGTCAATCGCTATTTTAGTCCTAAAAAATGACCCATGCTCAGAACCAAAATTTAGGGGATGACAAAACATTAAAAACTCTATAAATATATAAAATAAACCCCACAATCGCCACTATTTATTTTCTATTGTGGCACTCTAATTTTTAATCTAATTACATAAAAATGGGTTAACTCAGGTGTAATTTGTCGTTGCTCTACAAGCATCTAAGTAATGGGGTAACAACGTAGATAATGGCACGATATGATTCTTAATCACGCCATCGGCAAATCCCTTGATGCTAGAATCGTAGATCACTATTTACCGATGCAAGATGTCCACCTCAGCCGTCACCCAATGCTGTTGATTGTAGTTGATAGAAAATAAACCTATATAAATTTGAAATAAGTCTCACAAATAGTATTACAAGTTATAAACAAAAATAACAACATTCACACAAAATATTATATTTTACCTTATTAACCTCAATCCACATACGTGCACCAAGTAAATCTTCTTTAGCGCCCTGGGCATATGACATCACTTCATCACTTCATACAATGCCAAAAATGTCATTTTTGTGTTCCTTATAAAGGAGTCTAAAAGTCTGCTAAAAATGCAGGGCCATCGAATAATCAATAAAGATGAAATAAGAAAATATAATTAATTTAATTCAATACTCACAAAAAAGTACGAATCCACAGAAGTGGACAATTGGGGCAATGCATTAGTGTAATAGTTTTGCCTAAGTCGAATTACTTTCAAATACTCATTAATATGCTGTATTAACAAACAATTACAATGAGATATTTCAACAAATATGATTATTGTCAAGTCAATGTGTAAATTTAAATAAATAAAATTAAAATGAGATAAAATTATTGAATATATATTTTACTTACAAAGTCATCCAGCCAGCTGTGTAGCAATTCTCGAAATCATGCCAGGTTAGCGTAAAGCCCAAGTAAGACGACTACACCCTCATCCTTGTCCATCCAGGCCTGAAACTCAACTAAGATGGCCGAGTCTATCTGCTGCAATGGATTCGTGTCTGCTTGAGGTTGTAATTCAATTTTAATTTTTTTCTTCTCATGTATCCTTTGTGGAAATAAATTTGTATATGGAGTGTGCAAATACCATACAAGCCTATACGGTCTCCCAAATTGACTCACTCACTTATGCGGGACAGGCAAGATCTTAACACTTGTAGGACTGTTAATTAGTGGCTGGGGTAGTATATCATGACCAATAGCTAGGGTCTGAAAACCATATTAACAGTCTGCCGGTGTGTTCTCTCCAAACTAATATATATATATATATTAAAATAAATCAAACTGCAATTAAGGTAAAGAAAAATTATTACAATTTTAAATTTATTTTACTTACCATATTATGGCTTTCGTTATGTTGGAATGAGCATGATTGCCTAAAGCACATCATTATCTGCTGCATCTGTTGTGTAAGATCGGTCCGAAGTTTATCAACCATTGTAAAAATTTCATCTCTATCATTGTCTATCATCTGCAGAAGTGCAGCTTTAGTACGTTCAAATTTCTTAATCATCTCCTCCCGCAGTTGCTCAATCGGATGTGTTATGCTATGGTCTGCAGATGCACTGTGTTTAGACTACAAGAAAATAACCATAGTTAATGACTTATTTAGAAATATATTAAATTTTCTCTTTGGTTAATCACGTAAATAAGCAATATACCGTTGCTCCTAGCACTGGTGCTGACATTTGTGGTCCATCCCCATCCCCCTCCACATCCATAACATCATCGTTAGGGTCGCTGAAATGGATATTGGCCCTGGGGCGCTTGCTCTTGCTCTCACTGTAATCAGACATATTTGGTAAATCTCCAGCATAGCTTCTGCTTGGAATGCCCACACATCTAACCAATTACACAATTGCCTCTTTCTTCTTATGGTCTTTGGATACTAATTTACGATGTACCGAAAGAACCTATAAATATAAACTTAAGTTACGCTTAAAAAGAAGAAGTTATAAACAATATATTTTTTATTAATATCAACACATACCAAATCCTTCCCTAATATTGTATTCTGAACGTCATCGAACTGTGGAGTCCCTCGAGTCGTCCAATTCAAAATACGAGGGAAGCAATCACCATAATGAAAACCAAAAACCTCTCTGCAAACTGAAATTGCCTCGAAAATTCATACCTAATATAATTATTTTTAAAATATAAGTTTGGCGTATACAAAATAAATAAATAATTAAGATCAAAAAGTTAAGTACAAGAAAATTATGGTGTACCAGAAATGCGTGTGAAAATTCATACACGTTGTAACTTTTAAACTTACTCTATATAAACCCTTTCCTATTTATTTTCTCAAGTTGTTGGAATGCAACCTTCTTAAGTGAGCTATGAAGTACGGTCCATGCAATATTACCCCATGGATACTTATTAAACTCATCAAGGTCGTTCACTAAACATAGAACAAAATTTTGAATCCTACTACGCTCGTCACGTGGGATCAAAACACGATGCACAAAATAAAATAAACGTAACTTTATTGCATTTGCATCGTCTATATCCGTCAAATTCAGACGTTCGTGCCATTTATCAAGAAATATGTACAATAATATTTTTACCCTTGAAAAATATGTATCCTATAATCGAGTGCCGAATTTCCTATTCAGCTGTTGGGTAGGAGGGTAATCTTATATTTGTAGTCCGGTGATTAGTACAAACTCATGCCGGCTAAATTGGATGCATTTTCTCCCTATGTAAAACCACATCTCATCTTCTAAATTAGAGGTATGCACCTCACGCAACAATAACTCGTGCACCAAAATATCAGAAAATGTCATATCTAAGAAATGCCCCATACACGTCTGTCTAAATAATGTTTTCTGATTTTTTGTCAGTTTATCTTTTATATAATTTAGACCTAACATCTTTGCATAAATCGTCACTAATGCATAAAAAAATATATGCTCTGAAATTCTATATTTTTTTGATACGTTCTCTTTCTTGTAATAATTAAAAAAATAAACAAAATTAAGAAATTAATATTAGAGAAAATAATAACAAGCATGCATATATTTTAAATAACATATAATATGATTTACCAAATAACATTCACAAACAATTAATTTAACAGACATAAAATCAACATATTATAATAATTAATTATTAACATATTATAATAATTAATTATATATTAAAATAAAAATAATCATATATAAATTATAATTACAAAAGGTACTCATTAAATAATAAATAATGTTACAAATTAAAATTAATGATTCATTTAAGTAACTTATTAATTAATGTTAATTAATTACTTAATAGATACATTTTTTCTACATTAGATTTTATTTAATTTAAATAAAATTATATTTAATTTTAAATTTTTTTAAAAAAATTTAATCTATTATATTTAATTTAAATAATATTAAATTTAATTTATTTCATTTAAATAAAATAAATTTAATTTAAAAAAAATTAAAAAATTATTTTGTGCCATGTGGTAGCCTATACCAACGCCACGTGGTGCAACAGTGCGGCATCGCGGACAGATGGCCCCGCGGTGTGCACCCGAGATGCGCCCTTAAGGCTCATCGCGGGGCCATCTCGAGCTCGAGATTAGCAATGGCGGCCAACCGCCGCTCCGGCCGCTGTCTGCATCGCTATATTATACCTAAAACTCTCAATTTTTTGTCAATTTTCAACTTTTCTTATACTATTCTAACTCATTTTTCACATATAATTCAATAATTTCACTTATTTCTAATTTCAAATACAAATTCTAATAAATTTCTAACAATTTTCTAAAAGTTCAACAAAATTGACTAAAAATTGTCTATTTCTTTTCTTTGAAGTAAAAAATATGTTGTATAAACTCCGATTTATGTAATAATAACTTCAAAATTTTTGATCTAACGTAATTTATAAAAGTTCAAATTTTTTTGATGATTTTCGATAAAAAAATGTAAAAATAGGTTGAATTTTGATATTAGAATAAATGTGTTTAAAAATAAAAAATTTGATTAATAAAATATAATCAATTTAAATTTAATTAAAAATAATAATAAAAAATATAAATATTATTTATAAAATTTTCTCAATATAATTGTCTCAATAGTCTTACCTTGGCATCTTTGTAAATAAGATATTATAATATATATATATATATAACACTAGACACCCTCCCATATGAAAATAAAACAAAACACATAATCTACTTAGACCTTATAATAATAAAATACAAAATGCCCCTAATTCATTAAACAAAAGCTTCGCATCAATCAAATCAAATGTAACACATCAACTCCATGTTCCATTGTTCAATTATTTTAATACTTTTATCCTCAAACCATGTAGATGATAGAATATGTTAATTAAAACAATCATGACCCACTTGCTAGTCAAAGTAAGATCATATCCATGTTGTTCACGTTGAAATACAAAATGTTAATAATAATTTGGGACAATTTAAAAAATATATATTAGAAATGGGTTAGGATTTTTTTGGTTGTTATACAATGAACCAACCAAAATCTACCACCTTTTTCATATCAATTATCAAACTCTTGTTGGTTACGACTCCCACCTTTTATGTGCTTCCAATTCTTCAACTAGTTTTTTTTTTTTAAGGGCAATTCTTCAACTAGTTGATAATCATGCACCTTCAAAGAATTAAATTAGTATTAATTTGAATGGAAATTCAGCAGCCACCTTAACATACAGTATTATCATTATATTATTAAAATATATATTAAAAAAAAGAATAATTGAACCCTAATATTTAAAAAAAATATATATACAAACTCTAATAATTTTAAATTTTTTTTCAATATTCTTGTTAGGTAATAGTTTTTATCTATTTTAATAACAAAAAATAAATCTCTATGTCCCTTTTTTTTATTTTAGAGGTCTAAATATTTTTTATTTTAATAAAATAAATAAAAATTGTTACCTAATAAGAATATCAATAAAAATTTTAAAACCATTATAATCTATATATTCTTTTCTTAAAACATTAAAAGTTTAAATGTCTTTTTCTCAAATATATATTCATGCTAAAATCTCAATAATAAAGTACTAAGATTACATCTTTACCTTCACTTTGATAAAAAAAAATTTACGGAAGTTCAGAGTTCCAATATCTCTCCTCATGTAAAAAAATATATAAAGATATGTTATCCCTTTACGCCTCTCTCTCTCTCTCTCTCTCTATATATATATATATATATATGTGTGTGTATATTCTTTTGACTTAGTCATTATATCACATGTTTAGCTGACCTTTTATTTAAAAAAAAAATCTCGAGGATTTGGGTACCATTTCAACACCTAATTTTTGTTTTGTCAAATTTCAAGAAAAAAATTATTTAGCACTATATTAAAAAAAATTTAAAAATTCTTCTTTTTTCTGAAAAATGTTATTACATAAGATACATTTTTCATTGTTACATATTGTTCTTAAACAATCATTTGAAGAATGTTATTAGAACATTATCATATGTTCGAAAGTATAAGACTTCTTTCCGAAATTTGATTCTCAAAAACAAAGTTTTATACAATTTTATCAAATAATATTAAATAGATCCTTCGTATTCTCTTATATTTAAAACTTTAATCTTTTAATCTTTTGATATAAGTATAAAGAAAACAAATACTACTGCACATTCTAAATAGTATAGTACGTAATGTATTATTTGTCGAGCAAATAGTGGTGATAAAAAAAATTAAGAGATTTAATTAATTTATGTTTTTTTAAAAATTACTTTTTTTAACTTCTTAACTTATTAAGCCTATTTATCTTTTTTATTTATTTATTTTTATTATGTTTATATTTTATGTTTTAATTTATTCTTATTAAATTTATTTCTCCTTTAACTTTAACTTTTTCTTATTTTAATTTATTATAATTTCTATAAATATTCAAGCATTCATCAATAAAAATATAACAAGTAATATAATATTTTTCATTCTCTTAAATCTCTAAATGGTATCGAAGTCTCTATTGGGTTAATCTTTCACCTCTACCAAGTCGAGCACACTAAGCTGCTGCGCATCGGCCAAGCGAAGTTGCTACAAGCAGTCAAGCAAGGGCTCTTGCCCAACAACTAAATAAGTTCGTGATCAATTCTTTGTTCTGTTTTATTTTTTCATCTTTTTCTTTCAAATTTTAAGTACTAGCCAACTTCTTAACACAGTAAGCAGTATGTAGAGAATAGTAATTGTGAACAGTGCTAGTGAAACAGTACCCATGAATAATGTGAGTGAACAGTACTCATTACCTTGGTTAGTTATTATTCGCATCTTTAAAAAAACACTTTTTTTAGTCTCTGTAAGTTATTTTTATTTCGTTATAAGATTAAATTCCTATAAATTATCTCTTTCTCATTCTATTATGTTATAGAATTAAACTCTTACAAACTTTTCCTTCTCTTTTATTTTATTATGGGATTAAACTCCTATAAACTCTTTTTCTCCTTTTCTTTTTCCAAACAGATTCTTAAATTTTTTGCTTTATTTTAAGAATTAATTGTCTTTCATTCCTAAATGGATTTTTTATTTTTTATTTTATTTTAAGGGTTTCCTTAATTCAATTCTAAAAAAAAAATTTATTTTTTATTTCTTCGTTCATTTTCTTTTAATTTCAAAATTCTTCAAATTCAATAACCAGAGCTACTCTCCAATTTTCTTTTCCATCTTCAATTTTTTAGTTACTATTTAACAATTTTTTTCTTGGTTACTTTTCAACAAAGAAGAATCCTTAATGAGACAAATTTTTTTTAATTTTTTCTAGTTACTGTTCAATAAATTTTTTTTGGGTTCAATAATTTTTTCTTTCAGCAAGACGCTTTCTTTTGTGAATTTAATTTTTTCTTTAAAGAATAATATTAAACTCTCCATTTGGACCTTCTTTTCTTGACAAATAAGATTAAACTCTCTTTTCAAAGCTCTATCTTTCGAGGGATGATAAAGAACATCAAAAAATTTAGTTAATTTAAATTTATTTATTTTAAAAATTACCCTTTTTGACTTCTTAACCTAGTCTATTTTTCTTTTTAGGTTTATCTTTTTCTTATTTTAATTTATTATTATTAACTTTATTTTTCATATTTTAGTTTATTCATATTAGTTTTATTTTTCCTTTAAGTTTACCTTTTTTTTATATTTTAATTTATTGTAAACTCTATAAATACTCAAACATTCATAAATAAAAATACAACAAGCATTGTAATATTTTTCTTCTCTCTAAATTTTTATAGGTAGATTTCACAATTTTTAAAATAATTAATTGCACCATCTCACCATTTACTTGATAAATGATATGAATGATATATTACATGCCACATTATTTTAGATAAAAGAATTCGTAATATAATTTAATTTCGTGTAGCATTTACTCTTGTAAAAAAAAATTGCTTAGTGTCTATTACTTGTCACAAAGTGTCATTACACAACAACATTGTAAAAGATTTTACCAATGAAGATATTATCTTCTTTTTTGTTTAGCTAAACATCTCAAAAGCATCTCATTAAAGAATTCCCAAAGTTGCTTCTAAATACTGCTTAATTAGACTCCAATAAGTAAATAATTAAAACTTAATTCTTATTTTATTAACTCAATGTCCAATAATTTGGTCATGAGTCGATCTTGGAAATTATGATTAGCTGATAATCACCCAATATCATCCGATAAACGTTGATTAAAGTAGAAGAGGTCCCCCAAAGAAAAAAAATTGTCAAAGGCTGCCGTAAAATCCATTGATTTCCAAATTACACGAGTGTCTTTGCATTGCATGATCACAGCATATGCTTTGACCAAAGAAAAAAGGCGCACTCTCCATTCCATCAACCAAGAATTTGCTTGGTACCGAGATATGATTGGTTGAGATTCGAAGAAATTTTGGTAATAAAGGGTTGACACTTGGCAAATTAGTGAAGATTTTAAATTGAAATTCCCTTCCCTTATATATATATATATATATATATATATATATATATATATATATATAGAGAGAGAGAGAGAGAGAGAGAGAGAGAGAGAGAGATGGGTATTTTAGTTTTTGTTTAATTTTTTTAAAAAAAAAATCTAACTGATTGATTTTAAATAAATAAAACTAATAAAAAATTTACTTATAAACTGAACCACATCAATCCTGATTCGATTAGTTTGTGTCCACTCTCAATTTCTAATATCTCCCATGTGATATTTTATTTTAATTAGACATTTGTTGAAATTATATTAAAATTTTTTTTTTTGGGTTATATATATATATATATTTTAAGCATAATGACAAAGTTAAATTTTATAACTTAAATTAAAATATATAGTAAAAGCACTTCGAAATATATGAGCAATTGTAATTCTATTAAATTATTTCAATATCATTAATGTAAGATACAAAAAAAGTTGTAATATAAATATATTTGCATTAACAGTCTAATATTAATAAAGGGCTGATAGTGCATTCACATCCACTTCAATAGAAATCTCGAATTTAAATTCTTTTTTTATATTAAAAAAGACGTTGTAATATAAATTTACAATCTAGAGTATAAAACCTAGAACTAATAACATTAAGTGCCAAATTGTTAATTAATTATTATAATTATCTCAAGATTGACTTTTTATTAAAGCCTCCTCTTGAATATACCATTGATTTTTGGTGGGTAATAATTAGTTTAACGATATTTTTAAAAAAAATTATGCTAAAAGTTTGTAGTTCAAAATATGCTTACATTAAACTTAGATAAATATTATATTATATTGTATTTTAAAGATATAATTAAAATTTTATTTTTAATAATCTCAACAATGTAATTTGATATAAATATCAATAGTGTAATTTGATTAATGTAATACCACTAGTAAAATGTTTATAAAAAAACATTAAATTTTTGTATCACTTGGACGAAATTAAAGAAGGGGGAAAAAATTTACATAATTCACCAAATTTTTGGTTGTCTTTGAAATTTTTGTTATTAAAAAAATTGAAACAATGAAAAGCTATGGCCAAATTCATCCTCTTATAATTGGGTAGCCTAACTCCTAAATCTTAATCAAATCAAACTCCAGCTTATGTATTAATTTTCTTGTACTTTTCCACAAATCACATTCCGCCACGTGTCATGCCTCTATCGTGGCATCATGTCGGAACAGAGGAATCATGGCCCACCAAAAGAAATGCCACCTCGGAACGGGGGCTTTAAGTTAAATCAAAATCGTCAACCCACCGAAAAGCGGAAGTTCGGTACGACCTTTTGCTGCACCCAATCAGAACTCTCCATGTGGAGGATTTCGGTTGGCTTCTTCAAAGGCAACGGCGGCGCTGTCTATTCCCAAATTTCTCCCTCGTATCTTACGTGGCGGATTATCAGTGTTGACCTGTCATTTTGATCGAATCTCGGCCGTAGGATTAAGAAGGTTGCCGATACGGTTGAAATTCCTCGAATTAGTTAAAAGCACCACGCGTCCACCAAAAAATAATTTATTAATTTCCCGTAAAGGAAATAAGTTAGTTTGTTGTCATTATTGGGACTCCCAAATTAAGCAATTAAAGAAAACCTATCAAATGCACTCACTTAAATACTCTTGTCCAGTGCATTATATTTTCGTCCAATAGAATTTTGAGTTTAAATTCATCTCCTTTTTGTAAAAATAAAATTCATTAATTATTTAATAAACTAATCAATACCTTTTATAATTTAAAAAAAGACAAAGTAATCAATAATGACTAAATATATACTATTTTATAATTATATTATTATTTTTTTTTATAAAGAATCAAAATTTTTTTTTAAACTAAATTTTATTAGAATTGACAATAGAGCAAGACAAGGGCCAAGAGGCCTTTTCTATACCCTTGTCTTTTTTTTTTTTTTAAATCTTGTTTCTAAAAAATTTAACAAGGCAAAAATAAGGAATTCTTGTATGGGGAATACCTTTCTTATCTCCGCCCCATTTATCTATTTTTTACTATTAATATTAAATTTTAATTTATATGTACAAATTTTAATAATAATAAAAAGTTAATCTCTATTAAAATAAAAAAAGTATCAAATTGAAATAATATAACAATTTCTTTTAATAATAAAAAAAGTAATTAGTAAATAAATTCTCAAATAAGTAACAAATAAAATAAAAAAATTTAAATAATATTCTAATGCCTAGCATCATTAATTTTCTTGTTAACTACTTTATATTCTTATTAAAATTAATAGTCGCCCAATTCAAAAGTAAAAGTTTTTATATCATTTATATTTTTTTAGATACTTTTTAGTTTTTATCGTTTATAATAAAAAATATATTTTTTAGATTTTTATTATATATTTTTATTTTAAATAATAAAAATATATTATTAAAACATATTTTAGTTAAATATAAATTATAAAATAAAAAAATTAATTTTTTTTAATATATTAATATATACTAAAATTTATATTTAATATATTTATAAAAAAAATTGGGCGGAAAGACTTAATCTCATCCCCGTCCATTAATAATCTAAAAAATAATATTACTCCATCCCCACCCATTTTATAAAAATTACCCCGTCTCAACTCCATTCGTATACTCTTATTAGTTTGAAATTTATAATAGTAAGCCAGTTAAATTTGATCCCAAGTGAGTTAATTACAATTAAAAGGGAGAGAGAGCCACTTAAAAATGATTAGGTGATAAGCATTAGTCACTAAATATCAAGAAAAAAAATCTTATCAAATGATGTAACATAAAGTGAAACCTATTTACAAGCTAAAATAACATTAATACATATCCATAAGAATATTTAAATTTTTCTTTAAATAAGTTATAATTGATGTTTTGTGTTTTAAAGGAGATAAAATATTATATAAACACATTATGTGGCTATATATACACACACGCACGTTTTTTGAGATAAAAAATTAGTTATAATTATAGTAAAATAGAGTATAAATATATTCTTAAATATATCTAGAAGGACTTCCAATTATATTATATATCTTGTAAATAAATAAAAAAATACACAAACATTTATATTTTATATATTTAAATAAACATTAAAAAACACAAATATTCGAAGTAAGATCAGGTATTTTCAATTTTTAAAGAAAAAAATATTTGTCCTATTTGTTATTTGGCCTCGTACATTACTAATGTGAGATTACTGAAAGTAGTGAAATTCATAAATATAAAAATTAATGAAACTAGTAAAAATCTTTGTTACTTATCACCATTTTTCATAATCCCACATAGATAATATAAAGAGGCCAAAAAGTTTCCTATGCTATTTAAATATATGTTTACCTCTCCTTATTATTTTTACCGTCAAGATAAAAATATATATTCACTTTTTTATAAGAGGGATAAATATTTCTATAACATATAAAATTATTATTTTATATGAAAACACGAATTATTTTATATTAAAATTAATTATATATTTATATTTTGTTTTTTATAATCAAACAAACGTTAAAGTGTATTTATTTTTTTATTAAGTGGGGAAGGTCTGGGTCTTTTATGTACACATAAAACTAGATTTCTTTCTTGTTTTATTAAAATAAATATATATGTTGGACTAAAGGAAATTAATTTAATCATGTCTTAATTAATTTTTTTATCGTATAATATTTAAATATTAAAAAATACTTACATATTAAAATACTTATGAATGTGCACCTAGACACTTGTCATAGCACTGAAGTTTGTATACCTTCTTAGCTTTTATTAGGACATTGTAAATATTTTTTTCTTTTTGTAGGACTTCTCTCCCTCTTGTATAGGGGTATTCTTTTTTCTAAATTAGGATCCTCCCATTACATAAATTAGGGCATTATAAATATTTCTCTCTTTTATAGCGCTTTCATCCCTTTGAGTAAGATGTTCTTTTTTTATAGTATGATATATATGTTTGAACGTACATAAATGTATAAGTGATGTATAATTCCCAAATAATATGTAATGGAACATCAATATTAATATATATATATATAAATGTGTAAATATTCATAAATCAAAAGATCTAAGTGCATTTATGTTCAAATATATTTTGTCCACTTAATTTTGGGTAGGATTGCCACTATAACAAAATATGCAATCTCATTGGGGCAAAAATGAATCAACATTTCTACATGTTTGCTTTATTAAGGCTATAGGCTACTAAAAATTGTGCAAGATACATAGATAATACACATTGTGGCTGCCACAATGAACACAAACCTAATTTCTTTGAATGTGAACAAAAGCTTTACATGCATTAGTTTTTCTTTCTTTCTTTTCTTTTTCTTTTTTTAGATGCATCATAAGCCTTATAGTCAACAACACATGCACAAGCTTAATTGAAAAAAGATATAATTTCACAATTTGGGGTTGCCATATTTGTCCCCCTAGTCTAACAAACATTTCTCTTTTAAATAGAGATCATTGATGATTTTATTCCAACATAATTTTCTTTTTTTAAAGGTGTGTTTGGCATGTTTTGGTTTTTAAAGCATTTTTGAGTTGGAAGTACTTTTTTTCTTAAATTTTTTTTATAAAAGCACCTGAAAATTCTTGCTATATATATATATATATATATATAAAGAAAAATGAAAGACTTCTTCAAAACATGTGTCAAATTTGTTATTAACCCATAAAACCCTTTTAATCACTTGAAAACATATTAAAAAGGACTTTCTTTAAATACACCCCAAATCATGTGATCAATTATTAAATCATGAGTAGGGTCAGTATGGTCATATCAACTAATATAATAATGATGTAATATAATCTTATTGTTTTTTAATTTATGGTGTGTGATTTTTGTGATATCTTTTTAGCACCCAAAACAATAACAAATAAAAAAAGTAATAGTATTTGTGTTAATAGTTGAGCTGATAATAAGTCTTTGTCTCCACTTTGGTGAAAATCTCGAGTTTAAATTTCCTTCTGGAATAATTTATAACCATTATTACACTTTATAGCATTCTGAAAAAAGTTTCCTTAACGAAAAAAAATAATTTGTCATCACATTTACATACAATGAAACAGAGGTGAATTGTTACTGGTCAAATTGAAAGGAGGAAAAAAAAATTGTTACAGAAAAAGTTAAAAGAGAAGAGAGAAGAAAGATGAAAGCTTGAAACTACCCATCAAAAGCTGCCTTACATTCCACGCTTCTTATTGTCCTTGAAAAACCAGTATTTATGGAGTTGTGTTCTGCACAATCACTTCCTTTCTCTTAACAAGCTTTTCAGTTCAGAAGCTTTTCTCTCTTCATTCCGCACCTTTTTTGCACTCAGTTTCTTGCTTTTTGTTTTGTTGGGTTTGTTCTGTTTCATTTTGTTTGTGTTGGCATATTTTACTTGAAAGGAACAAACAAACCCATTTGAGTTCCATTCCGTATATTCAAAGAATGGAGAAGTATGATCATGATATTGAATTGCCACCGGGTTTTCGGTTTCACCCAACGGATGAAGAGCTTATAAGTCATTATTTGGCACCAAAGGTTTTTGATAGCTCCTTTTCTGCTAGAGCTATTGGTGAGGTTGATTTGAACAAGTGTGAGCCTTGGGATTTGCCTTGTAAGTTGCCTTACAATTCATATTCTTCTCTATGTTCCTTTTATTTATGCATAGATGTTCTAACTTTATGTCTTGTGTGTGTTTTGTTGAATAAAGGGAGAGCTAAAATGGGTGAAAAGGAATGGTATTTTTTCTGCGTGAGGGACAGGAAGTACCCAACTGGGTTGAGAACAAATAGGGCTACTGATGCTGGTTACTGGAAAGCCACAGGCAAAGATAAGGAGATTTTCAAGGCTAAAGCACTTGTGGGGATGAAAAAGACTTTGGTCTTTTATAGAGGGAGAGCTCCAAAAGGTGAAAAAACCAACTGGGTCATGCATGAATATAGATTGGAAGGCAAATACTCTGCTTATAATCTCCCCAAAACAGCCAACGTAAGAGACTAAGAGTCCCCTTCCCCTGTTTTTGCTTTGTTCTTATTTTTTCCTTTTCTTTTCTTTTGCTTTTGCTGTGTTTTCAGGTCATGTTTTTTTTTTAAATGATTTTTCTCTGATTTATTACTTTTGTTTTTGCAGAACGAATGGGTTATTTGCAGGGTTTTCCAAAAGAGTTCACGTGGCAAGAAAACACATATTCCAGTGATGGTGAAAATGGGCTCATTTGGGAACAATATTGGCTCCTCTATTTTGCCTCCATTGATGGACTCTTCACCTTACAACAGTGAAACAAGAACCACTGCTAATGAAACCTCTCACGTGACCTGCTTCTCCGATCACATGGAGGGCCCGAAAGCGCAAGATGACATGATTGATAGAAGCTTCATCACCACCACTTCTGTTTTAGCTTCACCATCTTCATCAAACCACCACCCTCACTCTGAAATTTCCCCTGCTTCAATATTCTTGCCAAATTCAAAATCCTCCGTTTCAAACCAACTCTGCTATGCCAACCAAATCCTGCCAACTATTGGGAATTTGCAGTACCCAGATGCCTTTTCGATGCAAGACCAGTCAATACTGAAGATGCTTCTTGAGAATCATGGGCCAAACATGAAGAGAAATTCAAAAGCAGAGTTCACACAGTCACAGGATTCAGTGGTATCAAATCATCATGAATTGATCCAAAGGTCATCGTTTGAAGATCAAGAAGATCCATCAAGTTCTGCTCCTGGACCAATTGATCTTGATTGCCTCTGGAGTTATTGACTTAAAATGTCATAATGAAACCCAAGGTTCAGAAAATTAGATTATTAGTAAATTATTATTGTCGCAAAGTTGCGGGGGTGTGTGTATAATTCATCTACTTACATTTTGAGCAATAGAAGTAAAATCATCAAGAAAAAAGATTGTATTAATATTTTGCTTTCTAGCTTCGTGGATTATAGAGCTTTCCTTTTCCTTCTTTCTTTTCTAATTATGGTTTTTAATTGGAATTCAAATTCTAAATGTCAATTAAGCATATATTTATATATATATATATTATATAAATGCATATATAATTTTTTTTAGATAACAAATTTATAGTTTATTTGTGAAAAATTATAAGTAAACAAAGAAACAATAATTATCCATAATCCACTAAATATATATAAATAATGTGTTGAGGAAGGTAACGCCCTTCTCCCTTGTGAGGTTATGTTGAAGCGAAGAACTCAAGATTCAGTCTAAAACTCTAACCTCCTTGCACAGCGGAATAACCTGTCAATCAAGCAAACCAACAAGAATTCAAAGCAGAAAACAAAAGAGCACAACACAATCTACGTGGTTCGGCCAATCGCCTACGTCCACGGTGGATCCAAGGATCCTAACATCTCTTATTATAACTCCCTATAGATTTTACAAGGAAACACAATATGAAAAACCCTCAAAAGGACCTAAACGTTTAGTGAACCCTTACTCTACCACGAACAATGATCACCCAAACAACGGTTCCACCCTAGCGCACACAAGCACTTAGTGTCTACCCAGTTCTTTCCCTCTCTTAGAGTCTCTCTCAATGCTTGATATGAAATCAAGGGTTTACAAGTGTTTATATAGAGATATTTCGTGCCTATTAACCCAATTCCTTGTTGGAGTAAGAGTCCACTTGTTTTAGAAGTCCAAAACTTCCCAAAACTCGAAATCCCGAATCAAAATGGACTTTTTCACGCGTTCTGGCGCTGCGGCGCTCGTCCTTGGGCGCTGCAACGCTGGACAGAATCGCACCCAGCGTTGCGGCGCTGAGGACCCAGCGCTGCGGTGCTGGTTTTACTGTCTTGAGCGCCGCGGCGCTGAGCCCTGTAGCTATCCGCGTTTTCTTGCTCCCTTCACGTCTTTGAGTCCGGTTTCACTTCCCCCTTCGTGTCCCACACGTCCTAGACTTCTCTATACGTATCCCACACGTTCTAGACTTCTTGTAACTCTTCACTTTGATATTCATCTCAATTCTTGACCAACCAAGATTATTGAATCACCAATTTTCCAACATAATATTATATATTTAAGTTTGTATCCCAAGTAATAACGTGTCAAATAATTATTAAATATAATTAATAATTTTAAAATTTATATTATTTTACTATTTAATAATTATTTTAACACATCATTATTTGAGATATATAATTTTACTGTAAATATAAACATAACTCCTTTTAATTCTGTGAACGGTGTTTGAGCTTCAAATTTTTTATATTAATTTAAAATTCTTTACTCAATTAAATTATTTGACACCCACACACTATAAATTTATTATTGATAATATACATATTTTTTTAAAAAAAAAAAAAATTCTGATGATTCAATCATGAAAGTGTTAGTCTTTTGCTTTTAAATCTTTTTTTATTTATTGTTGTTTTTGTTTTTGATAGATTAGTTAGCAAAAACTATTTACTATGTATCTCTATCTCTATCATTTAGTCAAAGGTTTTCATGTGTCATATGTTAGGCCACCAACCAATGGTTAATTTTCAGTACTTTAATTAGAATAAGTGACAAGATGCACGAGTGCATTGAAATTGAAAGTCATATAAAATCAAATTACAATCCAATGTTCACATTAGCATGGTAAAGAAATTCGTATTTGGATTCGGATTCGAAAAAAATTTAATACAAATTTCAATTTTTTTTTTTTGGTTTGAGGTTTTTTAACCTAAAAAAATCCGTTCAAAGCCCAAGTTTTTTTTTTAAAATAACTTTCTCTTTCTCTATCTGCGTTCATAATTTCGTATTCTCTCTTCTCTATCTTTTATATGTCTAATAGCAATTATTATATTATTATCGTATACTTTGCATCTTTACAAAACTAATTGTGAATAAATAAATCAAAATGCTTTGGGACTGAAAAGCAAGAACACACACTTTTTAAATTTGAATTTGCAGTTCTCATTTGGAGTAATACAACTATGGATATTCGCCGGACATCATAGTCATAACTTCGTCCGTTAAAAATTAAAAGAAAATTGAATTAAAATCCTAGTTCAGGCCACCTAGATTCGTCTCGAATTTAAATTTATACCTAATTTGTATCCGAAAAAATTTAAATTAACTTAAATTTTTAAAAACTTTAAAAAAACTCAAGTTTAGATTGAATAAAACCCGAACTTGAACTTAAATTTTACCTAACTCTATATTACATTCTTCGTATTCAAGACTCTTACATTTAACTATATAGTTGACAAACATATTATTGGTGATTAGTAGATTGAAACTAGTGGTAATTTGATTTGAATAAAAGAGATCCTTTGACTTTATGAACATTAATGTATGTTGACATTTTACCTATTGTATTTTAATAAGGGTATGTTAACATATGCATTAAAAATACATGTTAAGATAATTTTTAACATCAAAAATATTAAAAATAATTTTTTTTATGTGTATCTCTTTTATTTTGATGTTAACGTTTTAACATGTAATTTTAGGATGCGTATTAAAAAAAAAAAGTTAATTCTTATTAAAGTTAACCCCATATTTGGGCAGCTGCATGGCTTATTTACCATCCCATGTAAATATTTCAAGAGCTTTAACAAGTTTAGATATTATCTTAGATTTGAGAATTTACAAATTCAATCGGTCTTAGTTCATGGCATATCTAAGAATTAGGAAAAGTTGAGGGGTTGATAAAGATATTCATATTATTGCTTATCCACCAAAAGCTATTTAGGAAAACTAAATTAATATCTTGTACTAATTTATAATATAAATAATTTAATAAATTATGTAGTTTACTATATAATGAGCTTCTGAATACATTACACGATTTTATAATATATTATAAATTATATAAAAATTTTAAATTTATTAAACAGTGACATATAATAATATTGTTTATCATATAATAAGTTACGTAATCTATTAAATTATATATATAGAGAGAGAGAATTCGTGACACCATATTTTTAATGTTATATTTTTTACAATTTTTAAGCCGTTAAATCAATACAAGTCTATTAATTCAAATTAAACTTCAAATATAGACGCTCTATAATTAATATTGTTAAGGAAGTCCTTTTACGAGCTTCATGATATAGGCCCTCTTCCTCAATTACAATTCCACCTAGTACCCTAAATGTGCATAATTAAATAAATCCTAGGATATGTTTTAGGGTTTATAAAAAACGTAAAATATATTTCTAAATTTACCCAATTTTTAAAGAAAATTATACCTTCTTACGCTTTAAAAATTTTGTGATACCTAAAAGAATTTGTATATAAAATTTTGACTAAAATATATAATCCAATTTGTGGAACTCCATTTATATATATATATATATATGTATTAAGTAATTATTAAAAAGTAAAATGATACAAAATTTAAAATTATCGTTACTATTTCATAAAAATTTTAAGATAATATTTAAGAAGTATAATATTATTGTAAAAGTAATATACTATATTTCCTATAACTCAAATAGGATATTAATTCGTATTGTTTATGATCTTTTCCACTCAATCCACCCAATGAACTAATTATAAGGAACATAAGTATATGCTAAAAGGATATGGGTTTTAAGTGATTTGATAGTGTAAACATTGGTAAAATATAAATATATTTTTTTTTATATTTGATTAATTACAATATCTAATTATTTATTTTAAATTCAAGAGATTCTTTCAAATGAACATAAAATTAAAAATTTTAAAAAATTAATTATGCATGTTTATTTATACTAATACAAGTTTAACAAAGTATCAGAAACATAATTATAAGCAACGGTTTAATAATATACAACGAGCATTTTAATTTATCGACTTTATATTTTTTAAAATTGCAATCATGCTTTACCTATTATTCCATCTAGTATTATTCACAAAATTACCTTTTTTTTTTTTCCTATAGTTACTTTTGTGTTGAGATATTATTTTTTAATTCCTTTTTTTAATTTAAAATTAGTGGATTGGGACAATGTGTGGGCCAATAGAGTTAGGCAGCAAATGGAGCCCAACCCACTTTGTTTTCAATTAGTTGCTATTGGACACGTCACCACGTACATCATGGGTCTACAATCTGTTATCTGGGGTAGCCACGTCATCCTTTGTTTTTTTAGTAACCACCTAAATTTAAGCCACGTGTTAAAAAATCATAAATGTACGAATCTTTGCTTTGCAAATAATGAATAAAAATAACCCACCACTCCTTCTCGGAGTAATGAGTTGTTTTAATTTTTAATTTGAAGGTGAAAGTTTCGAGTCTTTTCTCTTTCATTTTTTTAATAGAATAAAATTGGCATTTTTTTAAAGAAAAATTTAACTTTTTTTGAATTTAAATTTGCTGAGTTATTTTTTAATAGATATTATTATTATTATATATTTCAATAAAGTTTTAATTATAAATATTAATAAATTGTTGTAATATTCAAAAAAAAAAATTATGAAAAAAAATAAAAAAAATAAAAGCCCCAATGAGATTAAAATAGCAGCCTTCCAAGTTTGAGCAATTTCTTGTGGGGCACATTCCTATTTATTTGCTTATCATTTTGATATATATATATATATATTAATAATTTATATGCATAATACCAAGTAAATCGAACTTCAAATCCCTAATACTAATTTTAAAACATTTTATTAATCAAATTAAATTCTTTAGAGAATGATAAAAGGCTTTCAAAGTCATTACAACAAATGAAGTACTAATTTAAGTTGATCAAAAGCTATATATGTATCATGTAATCGTGATTGAACTAATAGCCTATATTCAAATGATCCGATGAAATCAATTACCCATGATTTAGACTTCAACAAATCGGAGCCTATGATTTAGACTTCAACAAATCGGATTTAAGTTGTAATTATCTTAAATAATGTAACATGCCCAAATGGGATATTATGAATTTGACTTGGTAATACAAGTTTTTTGAAGCAAAAAGCAAATTGAAAGACCAAGACTACTTCCATCCAAATTGCCACGAAATTCCATAATTAGTACATCCAACTAAGTGAAACTATTAGATTTAATTAAGATCACAAAAAAATTTCAAACTAACTAGGAATTTAGAAAAGAATGAAATGATGATTCAAATGAAGTGAAATTTTTTGGATAAGGGGATGTTGGCCAATCTCATCTTTGCTTTCTATTTCGATAAACCAAATTAAACAAGTCATTTGTTTTCTAGCTTGAATGAAAGTTACTTTATATAGAAAAAGGGTAGATGCAGCTAGTCTTCCACCTTTTTCTTCTTGGAAGATGTATTATTTGTGAGAAATTGTTCTTTACTATTTCTGCTTGCTTTTGAAATAACTCAAAAGCTTTGTTGTTTCTCTAGCTAGCTTTACATGCAAAATGCACTGCACCTCTCTCTCTCTCTCTCTCTCTCTTTTCACTTCACATTATATCGTTTTCTTTTGAATGGGCAAATGAGACTTTCACTCCAAAATCTGGATTTTGACCTTTATACTATCATTTTGCAACAACATGATAAAGTCTAAAAAGCTAACTAGCTAGCAAGCATAATGGAATTGAAGTGGGAATGAAAGTTCTTCCAAACTTAGGCAAATCCGATGATTGCTAGCTGTTTTTGGAGGGTAGAAATCAGATGTATTGCATGGCTCCATTCTTGCTTTTTACAAATTGTTTTAGCTCTTTCTGTTTTATGGACAAAAGTTGAAAGAATGTGACCAAACGCAGACATTATCTTTTTTGTTTTGTTTCATATTGTAAATGAGATTGGCAAACATTATAACATCAGCATGTTCATGGCTGACATTAACTCTTAACATCTTTCTTTCGCTTTCATGTGTATATATATATATATACAAAACCGTGACGAGTGACAAAGAAACTAAACCAGAAATGAGGTATAATCTCCACATGACTGCCTGAATAATGATATAGGGATAATGGGATTCATTGTATGATGATGTTTACAATTTCAAGTTTTGTGTTAAAGAGTTTCAACTATTTTGTTACAGTTTCAATTTTATTGTTAAACTTTTTAAATTTTGGGTGATGGGTTCCAAAATTGTGTGTTAGTACTTGTAACGTTACATTGATGCAATAAGCAAAACCGACCATAATTGATACAATAAGCAAAACCCATGTATGAAATGATCTCTGTGCAATATTGAAGGACAAATAATTCCAAAAAAAGGAGCCAAAGACAGCCATTAGTAGCCCTAATTTTGGAGCTTAATGTTTTGCCTAGCATTTTGAAAGAATTTGAAACCAAAAAGGCCGGTTTGCTGATGCAAGAACTTAGGCTTCCTTGACTTGAGGCCGAGCTGTGGTTGTCCTTAGCAAAACCTTTTGTGAGATTATCATTGAAGAGTTTATGGGCTTGGGCCTGAATATTTCAACCGACAAACTAAACTCTCAGCCCACTTTGCATTACGTGATCCCCACGCATTTCCATATACAATCTTGAGAGCAAAATATCATGGTGAATTTAGGGTTTTTGCTTCTAAACCCTAGATATATATATATCATCTTCACGAGTCAAATAGACCTTTTAAGCTTTTAATACGTAAGTGCATACACATATATGTATATACATACAAATGTACGGGTAAACGCACAAAAAAGAAAAAATTGTACATTAACTACGTGGCATATGCCAAATAGGCAGTGATGAAGCCACGTAGGAACGAGCCCGTTCAGTACATTTTTTTTCTTCTGAAAATACTTGTTAATATAATGGTAATGCCCCATTAGTTGAAGTTCCTGTTGGTTATAATGATCTGCCCTGCAAATAGCATACATTTGTATGCATCATAACCTCATTCTAAATGCATTTTAAGAATGTTGTTACACGCAGTTCATTTCTGCAACTCTTTCAAGGTTCTACTGAGTGATTGGCTATGCTAATTTAATTTAATTTGCTTCCTCAATTAGTTCATAACACTGTTGATGAAAACTAATTTCGAAAGAGAATAATGTGTTGGTCATTTTCTGCTTGAAAAGTCAATCTTAAAGTTCGTCTTTGTGTGTCAATTTGTTCAAACGTTCGACCAATTATTGCATAGATATGGTAAAATGGACCTGTCCTATGATTAATTGATTGTCCTATCAAAACCAGCAAATGACATTGTAATCCTATCTAACATATACTCAATAACCACTATTATATTATAATTAAATGCTTGCTTATCATATTTTTGCATATCGTACGTGATTAATTAGTTGGTATTATAATGACTAATATGATTGTGAGTTCTTTTAATTTGAAGTGTCCTAAATGCTTGTAGGGCAGTTTTCAGGATGAGATAGGTGGGTTTATTGACAGTTTTAGCTATCTTTTGAGTGTTCACATAGCTTCTAATATGACAGAAGCAAAGCAGAGGTGATTTTTGTAATTAAGTATACTTTTAAAAGAGGTTAGCATATTTTAATTTTTGAATGTGATTCCATATTAATGATACGCTTGCTTTTTAATGTCTTTCTCTAACTCTCTTGGTAACTTCAAACTCGTTGGATTAATTGATTGTAGACATTTTTGTTTTCAAATGTCTTTTTTTTTTTCCATCATACGTTTCGTGAAGTTAATGTTGTGGCCGATTCTTTAACAAATATGAGTTTCAATGGGATAGTTTTATTTGGTGGTCTTTTAGACTCCTATAGAGGTTTTAGATCAATTGTTTAAGAATGCTAATAGGTTTTCTACTTATAACTTTGTTTGAGCTTGACTGTTTTTAATGTTGTTACTAGTCATTTTGTGATTTTTTTTTCTTCTTTCTCTCATTGTCTTAACTTTTTTGTATATTTTAAGTAATAAAGCTCATTACATCTCTTCTAATTAAGTGTTCTTACTTTTTCTTTAATTTTAATGCTCTCTTTCAGTTACTCATCGAAGTTTATCCCCAAAAATAAATTATTGTAAGTATCTAGTTGTCACTGCCTTATTTTCAACGATGGATACAAAGTCAAAGAATTGCTACCGACAAATAATCTATATATTAGACATTTCTGTTCTCAATTGTCTTTTTCTTTTCATCATATGTTTCGTGAAGTTAATGTTGTATCTGATTCAAATATGAATTTCGATGCTATAACTTTACTTAGTGTTCTTTTAGACTCCTACAAAATTTTTTGATCAATTGTTTAAGAATGTTAATGGTTTTCTACTTATCACTTTGTTTGAGTTTGATTGTTACTTTGTGTTATTGAGAGCCACTTTATGGGTTTTCTCTTCTTTTCCTCAATTCTGTCTTAACTTATTGTATATTTTGAGGGGTAAAGCTCATTACATCTCTTTTGATTAAGTATTTTTTTTTTTAAATTTTAATTCTCTCCCTCAATTAGTTGAAGTTTATAAAAAGGGATAATTTTATCATAATATTTTAGGTTAATTAATAACTTTACCATGTTAGATATAAAATACTTAATTTTATCTTAATTTATTAATTTTTACCGTTAGTTTTAATGGTGAAAAGGTAAAAATATAATATAATTATATAAATAAATTATTCATTGAACACGTAACACAATCTTATCCATTCATTATTTTTTTGAATACGTGGCACAATCTCATCTATTAAGTTAATTTAATAAAATTTTAAAAATAAACTTTAATAATATGACACGTGTTAAAATATGATTAGTACTTTCAGACACATGTCACTATGTAATTGGTTTAATTTTTTAAAATAATTTATAAATAAATTAAAAAATCAAAAATAAAAACTGACACTGTCATCAGAAACGGCCGCTGGTGACCGTTTTTCGGTGATACACTGACAACAAAAATTTATCAAATTTACATTATTGGACCCCCTTTTTTTATCTACAAAGTAGTGAGATCATTTTTGGTAAAACAAAAGACTAAAAAATGATCAAAAATGGTGGAGAGTGGCGGCGGCCACTGTCGGCCGCCGTTAAACGGTGGGGCAGTGACTTACACCGCCCCACAGTTTAACGGCGGTCGGCGGTGGCCGCCGCCACTCTCCACCATTTTTTTTTATCATTTTCTAGTAATTTTTTTACCAAAAATGATATCACCAATTTGTAGATAAAAAAAAATAGGGTCCAATGATGTAAATTTAATAAATTTTTGTTGTTAGCGTATCGCCGAAAAACAGTCGTCGGCAGCCAATCAACAGTCGTTTTCGGCAACAGTGTCAGTTTTTATTTTTAATTTATTTTATTAATAATATAACCAATTATACGATAACATGTGTAATTTATAACAAATTATACAATGACACGTGTCTATTTATATATTATGGGTTAAATGATAAAAATATATTAAATGTACATTTTTTTTAAATTAATGATAAAAATTAATAAATTAAGATAAAATTCGATATTTTATATTTAATGAGAATAAAATTGTTAATTAACTTAAAATGTTAAAATAAAATTATCTTTATTTCTTATAAAAAAAAATATTTTTTTTATTTGTACTTAATTGTCACTGCTTTTGTCTATTTTCAACGTTCGATACAAAGTCAAAGAATTGCTACCGACAGCCCCGAGTACAATGTTCATGAGTAGTTTGTTAAGGGCCAAAATATTAATTAGTCTTGTTAAATTTACAGTTTATTATGATTAAAAAAATAAAAGAAAACGAACGGGTTCTCTTTTCCAATCGCATAGAAATTTGAATGATACTGCCCTTTTAACTGTAAAAACTCAGACTCATATACGTATTCTTTTTCTCAATATTGATTTTATTGTCAGCATTTAAAAAAAAAAGAAGTATGATTTTTTTTATTAATATCAAAGTTTTAAATTTGAATCTTCTTCTAATTTTTTTTATAAAAAAATACAATATATTAGTGATGAATAATAGTTCCATTCTTATGACACCTGTTGATATGGATTGCCTATAAAGTAGAGTGGGGGATAAAGGGTTACTCTTGGTGTGAATAAGAAGTTGAATTTAATTAATCTAATTAGCTATATGTTTATTAACTATTTGAGATTTGACTATAGGTGAATCTTGATTCAACTTTATATGATAAATAATAAATTCAATAACAATGTGTATGTAATTAGACTAGAAGATGAAGACTATAAGAAAGAAAAGTTAGGCTACTGCAAGCATGAAATAAAGGAGAGTATCATTTAATTATTTTTATTAAAAATAATTATATAAAAAGAGAGTTTCTAATTCTATCCAACATAATTGAATAAAAGGATAATTACATATCATTATTTGATTTACAATTTAAGAAAAGCAAAAGATTGTCATCATATAATTTAAAGATGATCATGTATTATAGTTGTTGAAAAATTTGTGATTCAACAATATTAATTAAATAATAATTGAGATGAATATTAAAGTGTAGAGTTATAAGAAGTCTAGAATGTGTGGGTCATATATAGAGAAGTCTAGGACGTATGGGACACGAAGGGAGAAGTAAAACGGAACTCAAAGATGCAAAAAAAACACGCATGAGGACCATCAGGGCTGAGCACTGCGGCGCCCATAGCTGAGTGTCGCAGCGCCTGATGTGATAATTCTATATCTTATAATTAAGCGCAAGTATACGCTATCGTAACAAATAATAAAGGGACTTAATAAGTCGGATGTCGAACCCACATGGATAATTTCTTCTTTTTAACTAAATACTAAAATTATGTCTTTCTAATAATTATTCAGAAAAATAAAAAATCTAAGAATGAAAGTAAAAAATATAAAAATAATAACACAATACAAATAGAATTAGATGATAACAATATAGAGAAAACTTAGGATTAATACTATCCCTCAATATACTTCTTAATAATTAATCTTATAATATTTAACTCCCTTAGTCTTTGTTATTGATCAAGACACTAATGTATTCACAAGTCTTTTCCAAAGTCATGTAAGTATACCTTAATTTACCAAATACCTATATTCCTATGGTACTTGTAATAAATTAAGATCCATTAAGATTAGGTCTTATTGATCATACATGCCAATTAGGTATATTCATATCCTAAATTAAAACTTGCATATGCAACATTGAATGTTACTCTACAATCATGCATCAAATTACCTAGGTTTAAATATTATGATTCCTCTTTCGAATTTATCAACAATATTACTAACTCATTCACCATATATTGGCAAAATATATTGAAGCATTAAGATCAAGTAATTTGAATATCAAAGAACTAAATTTATTAAATATTCAAGAGATATGACAATTAAGCACACATATTGAGTTCAAGTATTAACCTTAGAAAATAAATTTAGTTCATGGCTACAAGAGAACAATAGTAAAAATAATAATAAATTATAATATAATCAATAGCAAACCAATATAGACGTCAAATTTGTCTTGATTGTGCTGCCTAAAATACTCTTGATGTCGAAGAACGCCTTGAATCTCTCTCTAAAGTTGCTTTAATTAAACTTCTATTACTCTCCAAGACTTGTGCTCTGTATTATTAGTGTTCTTGAATGTGTCTTGCGTTGTTTTTAATGTCTGGGGTTGAAGGACTTTTTATAGGGATTGATATGAGCTTGAAAATCTCAATTCTCGTAAGACTAGGACTCGCACGACCGCTAGAGCACTGGATGCTGTTGCTGGGGCGTTGCGTGCAGAAGGTCTCACCGCTGGAGCGGTGGAGTGATGGCGCTGGGGCGCTGTCCCGTCGCTAGCGCGATAAAGATACAGCGCTGAGGCATTGGCGCGATGCAAGTCTGGCGCCAGTTGCGACTTCAATAGGTCATTTTTTTTTATTTTCTTATTTCGATCGCTGTTCCAGCGCTAGGGCGATGGACTTATATTTTAAAACTTTGCATTTTAGTCCCTATTTTCAAGTCCCTATAAATAACAATAAAACACATAAATAGCCATCTATTCTCATAAAATAATAAAATATCATAAATAAAAACATGAGAAAATATATGACAAATTTACCCTTATCAGCGCTCATCACAGAAGCCCAGCACCGCAGTGCCCAGGGAGTTCATATTTTATCTGAATTTCGAGTTTTGTGAAGTTTTGGACTTTCAAAACAAGTGGACTCTTACTCCAACAATGAATAGAGTTAGTAGGCACGAAATACACCCTATATAAACACTTGTAAGCCCTTTAATTCTTGTAAGACTAGGACTCGCACGACCGCTGGAGCACTGGATGCTGTTGCTGGGGCGCTGCGTGTAGAAGGTCTCACCGCTGGAGCGGTGGAGTGATGGCGCTGGGGCACTGTCCCGTTGTTGGCGCGATAAAGATATAGCGCTGAGGCACTGGCGAGATGCAGGTTTGGCGTTGGGGCGCCAATAGCGACTTCAATAGGTTGTCTTTTTTTATTTTCTTATTTCGATCGCTGTTTCAGCACTGGGGTGAAAATCCTTATGGTGTTAGAGCGATGGACTCATATTTTAAAATTTTGTATTTTAGCACATAAATAGCTATCTATTCTCATAAAATAATAAAATATCATAAATAAAAACATGAAAAAATATATGACAAATTTACCCTTATCAGGGCTCATCACAGAAGCCCAGCGCCGCGGTGATGAGCGAGATATGGCCAGCGCCGCGGCGCTAGACGTGACAGGGAGTCCTTTTTTTTATTCAGATTTCGAGTTTTGTGAAGTTTTGGACTTTCAAAACAAGTGGACTCTTACTCCAACAATGAATAGAGTTAGTAGGCACAAAATACACCCTATATAAACACTTGTAAGCCCTTTAATTCAGATCAAGCATCTAAAATTTCAAGATGTAACCATAATAAAGAATAGAGAAGTTAGGTAAGCACTAAGTACGTGGTGCACTAGGGTGTAACATTTGAGGAATATTTTATTTTGGTTCTTAAGTGAACAAAAGAAACACCATTGATCATTTTGGCTTAGATGCTCGGGCTATTCTTGTATTCCTTATAAAAATCTCTTATGAGGAGATACTAAGAGGTTTTAGGGAGTCATGGTGATCAATGACAGATACTTAGAGGTCTCTATGAGAGATATTAAGGGGTCTTATGGGATCATTGATGATGTAAGAAAATACTTAGTGATCTATTTCAATAATAAGAAGCTGGATCATGGATCCTTTGTGGACGTAGGTAATTTTGGGCCGAACTACGTATATCTTGTGTCTTGTAGAATAGTTTATTTTCTTTATCTTTATTGGTGTATTGATCTTATATGTTCATACTTATAGTGTGAGTTATGGTTTTTCGCTGTGCATAGAATAAAAAGAGTATTAAGGTTGTGATTTAGTTGATGCCATAAGGATATCAAATTAAAGTGCATGACTTGATATCCGCAACAATAGTAATACTTAATAATGGAATCATCTTATATATTAGTTTACCACTAACTCAAAAGTTTAAGTTATTAGATGAAGGCTCAATATTATTATTAAAGATAAATTTTAACAGATCTGAGTGAAACAAGATGAATCTCTTAAAAATTGAATCAGAGATAAAGATCTTATATATTAACTTACCACTAACCCAAAAATTAAAACTATTAGATAAATGCTCAATATTAATATTTAATAAAAATCTTAATAGTTCGGAGTAAAATAAAATAGATCATTCGAAGATTGAAATATAGATAAATTAAAAAATTAAATACAAATAAAATGACAAGTCTTAACAGTTCTGAGTAAAACAGAATGAATCTCTAAAAGATTGAAATAGAGATAAATTAAAATAATAAAGATAAAGAAGATAGAACTTAAGACCTTAACTCTAATATTATATTATTTTACAGCTTAACTCAAAATTTTAAATTATTAAATAAGGACTCAATATTAATATTAAAAATAAATTATAACATTATATATCAATGTTCATAAATAATAAATCATAAATCAAATTATCCAATTTTTTTAAAAAAAAAATTGGGTGCCATCACCGAATTGATATAAGCTAGTCCATTATACTGCGAATCCAAATTTTAATATCAATTTGGTTAAATACTTTAGCTTAGGTGCCTAAATGGAGAAGGAACGTGTAGAGTTGAAACTTGTTTCAATTACTTTTTGTGAGATATGAGGTTTTCTAATAGGTATTGAACCCTTTATCTATCATAGGTCTCTTTCTACCTACTGTATTGAAAAAACATTGCATTGCATCATTGAAAATATTTCACTCTTATTTCTTTTCTTATACTGGTCCATGCAAGCATTTAACAATGAAGATAAATTATGTCGACTGAAGACAAAAAAAAAGAAAAGAAAAGATAGAAAATGAGAACAGGAAGACAGTGTTATTACTAAGAAACTTATCGTCTTTATTTTTATCTTAATTTATACTATTAGGTTTTTTTTTTAAAAAAAATACTCAATTATGTGCTTTTAAAAAAGTAAGTGGTAATTTTTTAAAAAATAAAAAATAATTAAAAAAGGTAATTAAATATTTTTAAAAAAATATAAGTGCTATTAGGTAAATTAAAATAAAAGCAGGGACACAAGTAATAATTTTTTGTATTATTATTTGATAACTTCATAACCGCTAGATATATATCGATAAAGAAGATTTATGATTTTATGCTATATAAGATCATTTTTAGATATTAGTAAACCCTTAGAGCTTTTATGAGAGATTTTGCAAGATCTGCTTAGTTTCAAAGAAGCATTACTTGGCACTTAATCTTGATTAATTATTTGGTCAAGCTTAATTAAGAATTACTAATTAAAGACTGACTTACATAACTCTCCATTGTCATTTTTTTTTCCTTTTCACATGGTGCACTTTAAGTTATGAAAATGACTTTTCAAATAATTCAAAGTGAGGGAGAGAGTGAGAACAAGTGGAATTTCCATGACCAAAAGAAAATTTAAGATCGAAGGGCATTTGAATTTTGAATCTGATCCCTTTAATTGGCAGCTCACAACCACCATGTAATTAATATTATAATTAATCACTGCTTACTGAGCATCAATATGAATTACTTTATTTACTCCAATTTCGGTTATTTAATGACTTAATTAACTCCTAGTTAATCAGTGTCCTTTGCTTAGGTCTCTACTGTGCTTTATGTCAAGCAAATCTCCTCATAAGTTTCTGCCGACTTTGACATAAAAATATTAATAATAAAATTAGTGAATAAAGAGCTAAAATGTTTTAAAATAAAATTAAACAAGTCGTAGATGTGGCTAATGTCATTATTTGTAATAACTTGCTCTCACACAATATCATATTGCACGCTTTGAACTTGAATTTTTACAATTTTATTCTTTAGTCTTTTTAAGAAACCTCATACTAATTGAGAAAGAACTCTACATATATATTTTAAACATGTTTCTAACTAGATGATGTGAAATTCTAATACTTGACTCTCATCTCATCTATCTTAATCTTATTATCTATGACTTTAAAAATTTTAAATCTCGAGTATTACATTAACACTATATATGTTGATTCTCGAGTTCAAGTAATTATGGATCAAATTCAACCTTTATTAAGTGATCAAATTGAGTCACTTACATCAAGAAAAATCAAATTAAACCTTGCATGAAGTTATTAAAGAAAGTTTACTTTAATAATTACATTATTTTTAATAATAGATATTATATCTGACATATATGGATAATTGCTTGAGCCCTCCAACTGCAAAGTGGGGTTGATCTATAAAACTCCTCCATTCTAGGTCTCTTTGTAGAGAATTAACAGGCAACTAATAGAAACTAAACAAACCAAATTAATTCATATTCATTAAAACCATCAATTGAATTAGGGTTTCTTCTTCTTTTCCAATCTGCTTTCTCTAATTAAAGAGCAAATATTGACAAACCCACGTGGCCGTATGAAACATGAACAAGTGTAATGGAAAGTCATTTAATAGGTAATTAAGACAATGTTGGACCATACACAAAGCTGGAGCTGTCAATATTGATCAAAGAAGAATTTAAGATGGGGTGGTGTCCCCATTGTCCTTGTTCTTCATTTGATGATCAGCCAATACAAATTTCAGATCCCATTTGGCCTTTTTGATTTGTTGCTCACCACAAACAAGTAACATTAAATTTATCAATTTTGGCCCTCCCCCCTCTTCTTATTTTTCTTTCTTTATTATGGGACCCTTTCTTTGTCTTTTCATGCTACAAATAAATCAATGAAGATTGAAGATACCTCTCAAAAAGCTTAGAGCCCACCTCAATAAATTTGCTCGTACGAGCTTAGTTCTCCCAATGACCAAACTGACCCTTTACTTGCTATTTGTAAGAAAATTCTTCAATGGAAGTTGCTTAGGTCACAATCACCACCATAAATGGTCAACCTTTCTTGGCATGCAGGTTAAGTTTTGGACTTTTAATTTGGGTAAATGATGGAACCCCAGATTCTTCATGATTTGAGATGATGGGTTAAGGAATAGGGTAGGTTTTATGATTCCATTACAAATCAAATGAAAAGAGAGTATATTGCTTAAGTAGAAATTTTTCTTCATTTAGAGAGTTTAATTAATATTGATGAATATTAAGTACTCTAAAAAGCTCTTTCTTATGATAAAATACATGAGATGAAACTTTTTAACAAAGGATCTTATCTTAAGAAAGACTCTTAATCTTGAAATTGTAATCAATTTTTTTTTTTAATGTGTTGAAGTATTATGCTTCATTATTCAAATGAATAATGTATCAATTAAGCTTGATCTATATATTATACTTTCACCTTTATCTCTTAAAATCACTTACTAGCTCTTAAAATTTTCGAGCTCTTGATTATTTAGCAGCTCATTTACTTATATACTTTTATTTTGGGACCAATCTATTAATATTATTAATGAGTATACGTGTGCATGGGCATTTATTAAAAAAAATATAATGATGAAAGAATTATGAAGACGGTTAAGAGCTTATAATATGATTGCATCAACGTAAAGGTTTTGGGCCAATAATTGCGATCGAGGATACGTAGAACAATGAAAAATGTCTACAAATAGCTTTTTTTTTTAAGTAAAATTTTATTTTAACTAAAAAATAAATTTATGAATGTTATTAGTCATACACAAAATTTTCGGACCATTTTACCTTTTAAGTATTTTGCATCTCTCTCCTATAAGTCATTTAAAATTTTGATTCAAAATACATTTTGAAATTAATTAAAATCAATAAATTTGAAATAAAATAAGTTGAAAATGGATAAATTTAATTGAAAATCACTAAAAAATTGTGAAAAATGAGCAAAAAAATCAGAGAAGAAAATTGAAATATAGGCCTCATCCCTCGCCATGAGTTGGGGTCTCGCATAACGCCTTACACGTGAGGTGTGGAGCAAGTTAGGGGCCTCGTGCACATGCCTGCACACAGGGGCCTCGTGCCACACCCCGTGTGCAAGGGGTTGTGTGAGTTGGGGCCTCACGCCACGCCCCGCCCCGCATGCGAGGCGTGGAGCGAGATGGAGCCTCATGCCGCCTGGGGCCTTGTGCATATGCCTGCACGCAGGGGCCTTGCGCCACCCCCCACGCGTGAAGTGTGGCGTGGGATGGGGCCTTACGCAACCTGAGGCCTCACGCACACACCTGCACGCAAGGGCCTTGTGCCACGCCCTATGCATGGCATGAGGAATTCTGGGTTTCTTCTACAATTTTTGTCCCATATTTCTTTATTTTTCATACTTGTTTTAGATTACTTCATCAAATTATTTATTCTCAATTTATAGAGTACTTTTTCAAATTTATTTGAACAATAACAAATTTCTAACAAAAATATCAATAAATCAGAAAAAAAAAATGAAAACTTACCAATTTTAAGCTATTTCTTGAATTTTTAGCGATCAAATCGACGATTTAGCTTTCAATCTTTAAAACTTCATCAACAAAAACTACCAATCTACTTATTTTTAGGTTGAGTTTTTGATATTTCAATGGTTTCTCTTTGAAATTCTAAGGAAAAAAATAAAATTTTATTTTTTAAAGGTTAAGTGGTCTGAAATTATTTTGTTTGGTTAACAAAGACCACCATTTTATTGTTAGATTAAATATTTTTTTTATTTACAAATTGGGCTATTTGTGGACATTTCCCTAAAACAATCTTGTTAATGTTGGTTATTTCATTTCATTGCTTGTACGAGTGAAAAAATTATGTTTATACAATAAAAATATTTTAAAGTACAACTAAGAGATTAAGAAACGTAACCCAAAAAAAAAATGGAGCGAAATAGCCTCTCCATAATATGACTTAAAAGAGTTTTTTTTTTTAATGGTGTAAATGTCCACACATTTTTAAAATATAGACGGATCTTAATAATATTGTTTAGTTTAAAATAACGCCATTTTTTTAGTTACGCAATAACTCAACAATTTTATCTACACTTAAACAATGTTGATTAAATTGTATTTATATTTTAAAAATATATGAACATCGAATTTAACTTTTTTTATGATTTTAATTGAAATTTTCAAGTAAAACGCTAAATATTTGCCATTTACATGCCAATAATAACTTTTAATATGAATTCTCTAGCATTTGAATTATTGGAATTAGTGATTCAATAATCATATATAGGCATGCATTGAAATGAATACAAAAAGAAGAGTCAGCGAAGTCTAGTACATAAATATACTGTTCACACAAAGTATTGCTTATGCTGGAGTATTATTCACACGGTAACTTGCGAGTATTTCATTTTTTGGCTCAGTTCAAATTTTTTTAGTAAAATTTAGACTTCTACACATATTGACTCTCATTTCAATTAGGTTTATGATTTTTTAGGCTTTTATAAACATTATATAAACCTTTGTGACACTTTAAAAATATTCAAACATCAAAGATGTAAATATAAGAGAGAATAAATGAACTAAGTAGGCACTAAGTGCTGAGTGCACTAAAGTGAAATTATAAGATCACTTGAATACTAAGTATGCTAGGAGTAATAATAGATCATTTAAGAGAGTTTGGGCTATTATTATATTCCTTGATAAAATCTCTTATTGTTAGTTAAAGATACTAAAAGCTCTGTAAGATCATAGTAATCTAGAAAAAACTTATAAATCTACAAGTTAAAATACTATGAGGTCTTAAAATTATGGTGATTTAAGAGATACTTAGTGATTTAATTAATAAAAGAAATTAGATCATGGATCCATCATAGACGTTGACGTTTTACCGAATCATGTATATCTTGTATTTTATAATTTATTTTCTTTATCTTTGTTAGTATATTGATCTTTTATATTTTTAATTATTTATGAGTTAAATCTTCTGCACATGCATAATATTTCTATAGTGCTAAATATTAAGTTACGGTAGTATTATGACACATAAAATCTTGATAATAAGATCAATGCAAAAAGTTAATCACTAAGAAAAATTAGTGTTAAAATTAATTTTTCTCAACATGAATGTACTAGAAGTAATGTAAATTTTGCAAAGTTTTACATGCTTTCGCCTAGCTATATATATATATATTTATTTATTTATGAAGATAGACTCATCGTTGTTTACTCAGATCTTGCCTATAATAAATTGCCACTACTAAAAAGACATAACAATTACAGAGCACAGCAATGGTGAGAAATCGATCGAGACACAACCACATACATAGTATTTGATTGATGAAACTACTGGTTGCCAGCTGCTGCTTGTTATATTATATATATGTGTATGGATATGGGGTTTGGTTTTGACAGATAATTAATCATTTCGCCCAAACCACAAATACTCGTTTGTTTATTTTTGTTTACTCATAATGGCGAATTTATGTATACGTATAGGTTGCTAGAGAAGAAGCCAACATTCTATAAGCAAGCAAATGCTTAGGTGTGTCTAAATTGTGTTAGTTTCTTTCTAAGTGAAGTTTATATTATGCATGTGGTCTTCGAGTCTATGATTTGAGAGCATGAGGTCAAGCCAAAAAAATTTCAACATACAGCTTGCTATTAGCTAGTGAAGTGACACTTACACGACCATTTATTTATATATTTGACACTTATGCATTTTTGTATACATATATACTATTTTTCAACTTGTACATTTATATTATTTCAGGACAGGTTTCTTGACTTGAAATAATTACATAAATTTTTAGTGCAGTTTAACGATAAAAAGGCGATCAAATACTAGAAAAAATATTAATTTTATTTTTAATTTAATTGATATATATCAACTTAATTTTTAATTTTTTTTTTATAAATACTCAATTAGTTCCTATAAAAATAAAAATAGTCATGATTCAGAGATGAAAATGATAATAAAAATAGTTAAAAATATTCTTAAAAGGACTAATTGAGTATTTATAAAAAAAATAAGAAATTACATTAGTATATATTAATTAAATAAAAAACGAAATTGATATTTTTCCTCAAATAATTAATTCCTTTTACCCACACTTCTACCTTGTAGATTCGAGTCATTCCACTCACTCTTTAGTATTGTAATATAAAATTTAAAAATTATTAAATTACATAAGATTGATAGATAAAAATTAATGTCGATATTTTAACTTAAAAATTTAAGTTAAAAAATACTACCTATTAAATTAAACTTTAGATTAGAAGAGTTTATATATACTAGGTGATCATCGTTTGTTGTTATAGCAATTTGCATGACCAGTGACCATATCCTTTATGCAGTTTTTTTTTTCTTTAAATTTTTTTTATAAATATAGCATAAATCACTAGCTAGTTTCACCGATTAGGTATCGGATATTAAAAGAAATAGTACTTGCAAAGACTGAACTCTTTTTTCACAGAATTACCATTAAATGCAACTAGCTAGCTTTTATGCACAAATCTATCTTTGCAAAAGACTGCAAATGGGAAATGGGAAATGGGGAAGGTGATCACCAGTGAGAGTACTGAGGCAGTGAAATTTTGAACGACATTGAAAAATTAAATCCGGCCCCATGTTATTAAATACTACCTTGTCCAGTGGGAAAGTAAATACTATCCCCTTTGAAAATCCCATGTTTGTTGTGAGGGAAGTGTTCATGATGCTTCTGTATATTTATATATTTATTTATCTTTGAGCTTCATGAAAATTAAGGGTACTTCTGTCATGTAACTTTAACATAGAACTCTGATCAAATGAATTTTCTTTGATCTCATTTATTAACTTTCTTGGACTCTTTTCTCTGCCCTAGCTTCTCACTTTATTTATACATACAAAGCTTCTCTTTCACCTCTCTCTCCATAAGTTTCTTTTACTTCTTTGTGCTTAGTATCTGCATAGAGAGAGCAAAAAAATAAACTAGTTGCTTTTGCTGTGCTGATCATCATCAATCTCTCACAGAAAAAAATTATGGGTCGGTCACCGTGCTGTGACAAGGTTGGGTTGAAGAAAGGGCCATGGACACCTGAAGAAGATCAGAAACTCTTGGCTTACATTGAAGAGCATGGCCATGGAAGCTGGCGTGCCTTGCCTACAAAAGCTGGTGAGAATCAAAGCTAGCTCTTTACAACAACACTAGTGCTTCTTTTGCATGATATTTTACATGTGTTTGCTCGATCAAAAAGCATTATTTCATCTCACTGCTTGTGTAATTTATACATATATATATATATATATATATATATATATATAGGTCTTCAAAGATGTGGAAAGAGCTGCAGGCTTCGATGGACTAATTATCTAAGACCTGATATTAAGAGAGGAAAGTTCAGTTTACAAGAAGAACAAACCATCATTCAACTTCATGCACTTTTGGGAAACAGGTGAGAAAAAAAAATTGACTTTTTACTAGTCATAATATCACTTCTGTTTTCAGTCTTGAGTCTTAGAGTTATACTGATGACTATCAACATTTCCCACAGAAAATTTTTAATATTTTACTGGGTTTTTTTTTTGTTTATCTTTTACTTCACTTTCGATGCTCTTAATCCGTTTGATCTTGAAACTTCTTCTCTTCTACTGACGAAATTTGATAAGCATGGACTTGACAAGCCTCGCGACAAGTATACAAAACCAGATTTGAAACTTACCCTTAGTTTTTTTTTTTCTTATTAATTGGTTCTATTCAAATAATTATTGCAAAAAAGAAGCAACATGACAATATAAAAAATGATTCGGTTGCCTTGTTTCATTAACCTCATACATTATCATCATACATGGAAATGAGACTTTTTGTCATTAGATGGCTACAGCATTCAAAATTCTTGGTGGCAGTTGATGGTTTATAAGGGTATTTTTTTTTAATTTATAGTTTTTAATATTTAGAGTCTGTCTCCTCTGTATATGTATTTGTTAATTGTCTTGTTCCTCAGGTGGTCGGCCATAGCCACTCACTTGCCAAAGAGAACTGATAATGAAATCAAGAACTACTGGAACACGCATCTTAAGAAGAGGCTAACCAAAATGGGCATCGACCCAGTGACCCACAAACCGAAAAATGATGCTTTGCTTTCGAGCGACGGTCAATCCAAGAATGCAGCTAATCTTAGCCACATGGCTCAGTGGGAAAGTGCTAGGCTCGAAGCTGAAGCTAGACTTGTTAGAGAATCAAAGCTTCGTTCACATTCATTTCAGCATCAACATCATCGGCTTAGCACAGCTGGGTTGAATTTTCCTCCTGCTGCTTCTGGTTCTGCTTCTGCTTCAACTTCAGCTTCAGCTCAGTTCATGAACAAAACAGCGGCTACTTGGCCTGGAATTGGCACTGACCTTGAGTCACCAACCTCAACACTTACTTTTTCTGAAAATAATGCACCGCCAATTATGAGTACCATTAGCAATATTGGAGTGAACTCAATGCCGCCTATGATTGAGTTTGTGGGCACTTCAGGCTCATCCGATCAGGCTGGGATTATCAAAGAAGAAGGTGAGCAACAAGATTGGAAAGGGCTTGGAAGCTCGTCAACTACTAATTTGCCCGAGTACAAAGACGGTATTGAAAATTCTTTGTCATTCACTTCAAGCCTTCATGAGATGACAATTTCAATGGATCAGGGACCTTGGACTCCTGAGTCTTTAAGGGCTAATAGTAATGTTCATGTTAATGTTGGTAGTTCAATGGAGGAGGGTTTCACTAATCTCTTACTTAATGATTCCGTCGACCGGCCAAGCTTATCGGATAGTTGCAAAGATTCTGATGAGAATAGCGGTCGCGGTGGTGGTGGTGATGGCAGTGACAGTGGCAGTGACTACTATCAAGATAACAAGAATTATTGGAACAGCATTCTTAATTTGGTGAACTCTTCTCCACCTAACTCGCCAATGTTCTAATAAGAGAGTTGCTGCAACAACAAAGTAATTAGACTTTAATTTCAAGTTATTGTTGTTGGAAAGTTATGCAATGCAGCAAATTTCTAGCTCTCAAAATTTATTCTTTGTTTCCATTGTTGAAAACACATACTATTGGGAATGTTTCTGCTGCCAAAGAAGTTTGGTTTGCTTCCAAAAGTTTAGGCATTTAATTATCAAGTGTGAAAAGCAGTGCTTCTTGTAAAATTATTATTATTATTATTATTAGCTATGCATCATCAAATCAAAGCAAACAAATTATTGTGAAATGTTAATTACTAGCTCTGACATTCCCCACTCAATTATTATTATGCATAAGTGTATGAGTAAGTCTACTCATGCAATAACAGGACTCTAGCTACAAAATAATTCATCATCATCATCTCCTTTTGCTTCATTTTCTTCTTTGTGGTATTCTCTAGATCTTGATTCTTTTTTGAAGGGATGTGGTCCAATAGAAGAAAAGAGAAGTTCAATGAAGTAGTGATTGATCATCATCAGAAGTTACCACAAGTAAATTTTATTTGTTTGTAAGACTTCATATACAAAGAGATATATGTCCAATAAGATATGTATTTATGACTGACTTTATTGCTGTTGGTTTCATGTCACATTCTGCTTACAATCAAAGAAAAAAAATGATTTCATTGTTTATTCCTATAATATGCCGGTATTGGTTTCAAATGACATACAGTAGTGTTACTCACCGTAAGTTATGTATTTCATTAGATCATTTATATATATATATATATATATATATATTGATTACTAAAAGGAAAATACAAAACCATACATTTTAAGCGAAGCACACTTATGACTCACTCTGCCATGGATTTGAATTTTCAATAAATATGTTTTTTTTGCAGCAATTTGAAGGGTGATTCCGCCATGCCGATTCTGCCCTTTGATATGGTGTAGCAGTCACTCAGTTTGAAATTAAGGCATTAATGAATAATGATATAATGTTCATTTAATTTTGATTGTAAAAGAGAAATTGTTTATGCACTACCACCATACGTCGGCAGAGCGTAAAATATGGACCAAAGATTGTTTGTGGCAGCTATATAACTTCGTTTGCATGCCCTAATTTTGGTCTTTTGCCCAATCAAGTTTAATTTTCATGCCTTGCTCATTTGTGTTTGCTAACCATTTCTTTACAGGTTCATTAATGGCTTGGAGCTAGGTATGCAAATATAGCTTGGTAAATATATATCCAATATATATTATGTTAAGGATGATTATTAAAATATTTTAAGTCTTAAAAGAAAGAGATATATATATATATATTTCCAATATATTACATTTTTTTTTCATTCAACTTTTGTCACATGTATTTAAACTAATTATGAAAAAGTTAACACACATAATAAGAATTTGATAACCCTCTCAAAAAGACTAAACTACTCTCCTAATAAATGTAAAAATTAAATAACCCTTCAATTATCAACAAGAAGGACTTCCACCGATACAAATTTAACACTTCAACAATTGAAATATTAGCACAAACTATTGACCTACAAGAGTAGTTAATTGTATTAATTAATGTGTCAAGCAACAGTTGATAGTGAAATGATAGATTAATAATTTTAAAAATTACATCATTTTATTAATTATTTTTCTAAAAGTAAAACTTCTCGATATAATCAAAACATTTATCAACAGGAATCCAATTACATGTATTTTTACAAAAAAAAAAAAGAAAGAAGAGAAGTCAACAATAAATTGATGGGTGGCAGCAGTAATAGCAAAATAGGGTCCTCATTTACACTCACTGGATACTTGTGCTGTGTGTTTGTTTGATAAGGATATGTGATAAAATGATCTTTGCTTGATTAAGATGTGATATATGACTTGCTGATAATTGGTCCTTGTGCTGTGTTGCGTCCATCAAAGACGCTATATGTATCAAATATTTGTCAAGTGATCCCAATAATTCAGACAATACGTATATATATTTTGTATTCTATATAACAAAGTTGTTGGACATCTATTAACGATATAAAAAAATTAAAATAATTAATTTTTATTATATATATTTTATAATTAATAAATTATATTTAATTTTTTTAAATATTTATAATACACAGAATTATAACAACAATGTAGTCCTTAAAATTTTTCAGTTTCCTTTTATTATTTCGATTTTCTTTTTCTTTTATTTTTTATGATATCAAAGTCAAGTTACAATAATTTTCAAAATTTTTTGATCATTTTTAAGAGCTAATTTTCATTGCTTTCTTTAATTTTTTTAATATAAAATTTCTTAACACACTTGCACTCGCAACGGTTGATTTCCTGTCTCTATATCAACGCGTTTGCAATCGCAGTAATTGATCTTTTCAATGCACTTGCACTTGTACTCGCAACGGTTGATTTATTATTTTCTCTATCAATGCGTTTGCAATCGCAGTGGTTGATCTTCTCGACGTGCTTGTCACTCCGATAACATTGTCACTCTACGACAACATTGCCTCTCTTCCACAAGGGTTGTCTCTCTCTAATAAGGGTTATCATTCGTTGACAATGGTTGTATCTCAACGTGCACCATTATAATAAAAAATGTTCTTTTTCAAACTCAAACTTCTATCATCTTGAATTTGAGGGTAGATGTTAAAGATATAAAGAAATTAAAACAATTGATTCTTACCATATATATTTTATAAATTAATAGATTATATTTAATTTCCTTAAATGTATTTATATTCCTTATTTATGTTAACTTAAAATCTATATAAAGGCCATTTATGTAGCATTTGTAATACACAGAATTACAGCAATAATATATTCCTTAAAATTTTTCAATTTCTCTTTATTATTTCGATTGTCTTTTTCTTTTCTTTTATTTTTTCTCACAACATCCATTGATATGATTATTAATTTATTTTCTTAGATTTTCATTAAATTATTTAATTATATTTTTTCACGAGGGGGTAATTAATTACTTTTAGAAAGAAAAAAATATAGTGAAAACAAATAAATATTGTTATTTATTAAGAAATAATTATAAGAAAAAAAATTAAAAATATAAAATCACAAAAAAATAACTGATAATTTTTCCTAATTGATATCAATAGACATTAGTTGAAAGCTAATATGTTTATGTACTTGCACGATATTGGCTGATAAAAATCGAGGGGTGTGCTAATTTTCTCTGAATTGTTTCTTTTTAAAAAAAAATGCAATTGGTTTTTCTAACTATCGGTTTTCTTTTTCGTTTTATTGCGTTTTGTTTTTTTAAAATTTTCTTCTCCTAAATTTTTTATTGTGCTTTTATTTTTTATGATTATTTTTTAATTGTAAGACTGTTATGTTCCACCTAATTAAGTATTTTTTTTTTAAATTTAGTTATTCTCACGTTTCATCGAAATTCATATAAAGAGAGAGAGAGAAATATTAATAAGAACTTTTAAATCAAAATCAATTTAAATCAAAACTATATTATAAGTAACTTAAGTAAAGGAAAAAGATCAATTTTGTTGTTGATTTAATTGATATATATTAACTTAATTTCTACTTTTTTTTATAAATAATTAATTAGTTCTTTTTAAAATATTTTTGATTTTTTTTGCTACCGTTTTATTTTTAAATAATGACTAATAGTTTATATATATATATGTTCCATCCATGTTTAAAATAAATAATAACTTTATTTAATTTCAAAAGTCAATAAAAAGTCAAATATATTATATTGATGAACCAACACACGGAAACATCTTTGTAGAACTTTCAATATCAAAAATCTTCTTCTTAATACATGTATCTTTAATTTAGAGCACACACATTCTTAAAAATACCAATAATTTAATTTATTCTCAAAATTCGCATGCTTTCATTGAAGTATATATCTCCCATAATTGTGATAGCAATGACATATCAACTGGGGAGTATATAGACTGACGGGTCGGTCACATGCCCAAAATTTTGTAATATAAATAGTCAATGAGGTCACATATACATATAACATCCGTCATATATAACCTAATGAATTATATAATTTATCGTATGTTAAGTAAAACTGATATATAATATTATTTAATTAATCTACACTTTTTGAATAATTTACCACACAGTTGTTCATGTACTAGTAGAAGATTCTGTAGTTACCGTTGCCCCTGCTTCCTCGGGCGGAACTTTGGGTTGGGGAGTTACTCGGAATGCTGCCAAGATATCAGTATCTTTGGTTACATATTCAAGAGTATAATAAGTCAATTTATAATTTTTAACACCGGCTTTGAATCCAACACTTGCTTTAGTCTTTGTTTGTGGTGAATGTATTATAAATTTTTAACTTTTGACATGTGTTTTAAAAAATATTTTTATAATGAATTATGTAATTTATAAAATAATTTAATGAGTTACGTAATTTATTATATGAATATAATATTTTTATTTTTTTTAAGTATGAATATTTACATCTTTTTTAAATGTGGATGTTTGATTTTTAAGTAAAATTTAATGTTTGAGCTCTTTTATAAATTTGTCTGTAACTAAAGTTTAACATTGAATTATTTACATGTTAAAAGATGTGAACATTCAGAGATGAGAATGACTATATATATATATATATATATATATATATCAAACAAAGCGATGGGTCAAGCAGAAAGGTAGCTTTTATTTTTGCCCTACAACACAAGCAAATCAACAATATCTGAGTCAAAAATAAATTATTGTGAATATGGTCCCCCTGAGTCGAGTTTATCCATTCACATATTGACTTCAATATTTAGTAAACGTATAATATGTTTTCCTCTTATTTTCTAATTATTAATAAATATAATATTATTAATTAAATTATTAATATTACATATTAAAGCTACTAATATAAAATCAGACAGATTATTAAAATTTTATATAAAATAATTTTATTTAAATACGCTCAAACTTAACTTTTTTATTAAAAGAAATTCATACAATTTAATTAATAATGGAGAGTTCTACTCTTATATAAAAGAGACAAAATAACTTCATATAAAAAATAAAACAATCTTATATATAAAATATAAAAATAACTCTCGTACAAAAAGAATATTACAACACACCATAATATTCCAAACAATCTTACATATCCCAATCAAATACAAATAGCCATTAAAAAAAACTAAAGAGTCGTCGGAAATAGCGTCTTCACCGAGTAAGGGTTGAGCGGCTGCTGTCAAATAGCGTCTCCAATCAACTGATAGAATTTTTTTCCCTTCAAATTTAGATGAAAATAAGAAACTTTTTTATCTATGAAATACTAACTAATTTTATTCTCTATTTTTACTCGAATTTTAAATAATTGTGGATATTTTACACGTTCACAATTACAATCACAATCACTGAACTACTAATAACGTGGAATATACCAACAGCGTCTGAATAAATAATTAACTCACATGTCTTCCATTTCTCAGCACACAAATAAAATTCTTAAACATTTTATATCAAGAAAAGATCACCAATTCTTTTACTTATTTATTTATTTTGACCACCAGCATTTTAATCAGTTCATCATCATCGTGCTTAAGTAAATTTGTTTAGCACAACTCGAAACTTAATATGATTTCTGCTCTTTTTTTATTAAAAAAAAAAGTTTTCATATTATAATAAGAAGAACTGAACCTCACATCTTGTATACAGGGTGATTAGTAATTATAAAGTTAACTGTAAGGAAGTTGATTAATTATTGAAATATAATTTTGAAAGTAAGTCAAGTGCGTTAAGTACATAAGAGTTAAAAACAGATGTAAAAGGAGGTGAAAGGTAAAATTGGCGGTGCCTAGGTGTGAGCACCTCGAGGTCAGGTTATGGGCACCGCAACGCCCAAAACAGCATCTGGGCGTTGCAGCGCCACAGTGCTTAGGCAAGAATGCCCAACGCTGCGGTGTCAAGAGCTGGGTGCTACAGCACCTAATGCGATAAGTTATTTCTTAAGTTGATTTGACCTATTTTGACTCCCACTTGTTCTAGAATTTTTTAATACAACTCTCACACATTTAAGGTAAATTTAAATCATCATAAAAGCTCTCTATTGACTTATAAATATATCTTTGTGATCTTAATAAGAAGACACAAATTTTTGTGATTAGAATGAGATCTTTGTGATTAAATATATTTTGTGTGAGAAAACTCATTGATTTTAAGAAATAGTGATTACTTTATGAGTTTCTCTTATAAAATATATAATTTGTAAGTGCTTTGAGATTTAATAATAAAATTGAGTGATTTTAATCCGCCGTAGACGTGAATAAGTTATTGAACTATGTAAATTCTGTGTGTTATTCTTCAACCTTTCTCTCTATAATTTCTTAATTACTTATTCTATGTTATATTATTTTAATTATATTACTTGTTTGTATGCTTTTACTTTAACATTAACATTTTCACAATCGATCAATAATTAATAATGAATATAATAATTGTATAAAATATAAAATTTATAACTTTATAACGTCATATTTATAACACTTTATATCACAAATTTAATGTTACATATTGTGAATAATGTACATGCAGAAAAAACAATTATTGTATGGTTATCAAAACCTAATATAAAACTATACTATGTAATTCTTGAGTGTTGTTGACACTTAACTTACCTGCCATTAAACAGATCATACATGTTAAAATCAATAGCTATCATTTATTAGATAGATATTAATTTTTTAATTTTTATTAATGTGATAATTATTCAATATCAATTAATATTGGACACATCAAATACTACATTAGTTAAAATATAAATTTTATATTCTAACTATATAAACATAAAATATTGACACTTAAAAAACAGACAAAAAGAGAATAAAATTACTAGTAAATTAACTACTTGAATGTGTATATATATGTAAAGGCATGCTCGCATGTGGTACTTCACAATTAAATTACGAAAAAAGGGTTGATATTGTGTTGATCATCAGTGCCCAAAAATAACTAGAAGTCACAGAGTGAATATACCCATAGAGATGGTGCAATATTCTTTGTCATGATTTGATCGTTAGATGAAAGATGTCCTGAAATATTAACACTCATTGATCACACCTGCAGGGCAAGTCTCGATCTCTCAGAATCAAAGAACATTGCTGAACAAATCAATAAACCAAAGAAAACAAATAAATAAAGTGTTATTTTCCCATTAAATGAATGGATGATGAAGCCAGCTGGGTTGAAAGTGTTGGGAGCAGTAGTGAAATTTTGGCCACACTTGACCCCAAAAAAATAAAATAAAAGGAGTTAAAATTCAAACATTAAATTTAAAACACACATCGATGATCGATCTTTAATTCATTTGCTCTCATTTTTGTGTGTACATGAACATTTATTTCAGCACACATATTATTTATGAACCTCACATGGGTCTTATTAAATTTCCCAACTGTGCTTATTAAATGAGCTTGCTTTTTTTTTATCTCTTCGTCTCTTAGCATTTATGCATTTTCAACAATGCATGGCTATGGTGATCTCTCGTCAAAATCGTAAGGTACAGATAGAGTTCTAATAAAAATCCCCAAATACTAATATGTTTTTAAATTTTGAACTTGATTTAGATTTATATAACTTAAAAAACAACTTTATTATTTTAACTAAATGACAATATTTTATAAGTTTGTTCTCATTTTAATAACGTGTCAATGAATATTTATATTAAAAAATGACTCAATTTTTTTTTTCTATGTGTATAAATAATATTAGAGAATCAAATGATTTGCCTAATGAAATTGACATCTACCACTTTTTCCTTGAAATAAACTTATAATAGTTAGAAACTTTTTAGTGAAACTCGGTATTGTCAAAGCCGTTTATATGCAAAGTTAGGATTTTGTATAAAAATCTTTAAAATGCAAGTTTGTATATGTTTTTAAAAATATAGGCTTATTTTTAAGAGTAAACAACAAATGAACTCCTAAAATTTAGTTAAAAAGACAATTTAGTTATCATGTTAAAAATACCTAAAATATTTCCTTCGGTTAAATTTTTCTCTTAAATTAAATGACAATTACTATAATTATTATAATATCCTTTAAAATATAATTTTTTTTTTTACATTTACCGGTATTGATTGTTAACTGACATTGACCAGTATTGACATGTCATTAATTATTATTGACCAACCATTAATTAGTATTAGATCGATTCATCATAAGCACTATTAAACTTTAAATTTTATAATTTACACGATGATAATATTATTTTTACCAATAAAGTATTAGAGTAGTACCAAAATTAGTAACAAAAATAGTGGGATCATTACTTATATTTTACTAATTTTTAACTTTTTATGATACTTTATTAGTAAAAATAGCATCACATTTGTATATATCACAGAATTTGAATTCTGATAGTGTCACAATGAGTTTATATGCCATCAGTCAACAGGGGTCAGTCAACATCAATTAACAGTCGGTTAACATCAATCAACATCGATCAACTATAATCAATGGTCGATCAACTTGGTAAACAGTCAGATAGTTCCATATGACTTTTTATGAGTAAATACTATATTACCTTTATTATCGTCTAAATTAACAAAAAAATTTAACGAACAGATATTTTTGGATATTTTTAAGTATAGAGTGACTAAATTGTCCTTTTAACTAAACTTTAGAGGTTCATTTATCTTTTACCCTATTATTAATGTTGTTAGTTGTAAAACTTAAAAAAAAAAAAGTTATTTTTATTGGTGCTCTAAAGTAAAGTTTAAAATAAGTGATAACTCTCAAGTTTTTAAAATAAGCTCTAATACCCCTATTGTCAATAAAATTATGTTAAAACAAATGAAAACTTAATAATTATCTAATAACCCTTTTTTTTATTATTGTGGGAGACCGATTGATAAAATTTTAATTTCAGATTAATTTTTAAGATTAAAATATTAATATTATTAAAAAAAATTCACCTAACATATAAGAAGAAAAATATAAAGAAAAGAGAAATTAAACCTATATTTTTATTTAATTTTCAATTTTTCTAAAGCTTTTCAAAAAAAAAATTACATATATAATTTTTTTTAATAAAAAATCAAGAATTTCTTTTTTTTTTTCCTAATAACAATCAACAAAAATTAAGATTTTTTTTCTCTCTAATTTTTAGAGGTTAAATTATCATTCTACCAACTACCATCAATCAAAAAAAAAAAACTTGGTTCCACTTGGTGCATTCACACCTCTTCCATTAAATTTCAATTTATTTTTAATTAATTATGTAAAAATAAAAAATTAACATAATCTTAAAGAACTTTCATAATCAATAAGAAACTGTCTTTTTTTTTTAATTATTAGAAAAATTGACATTTGAGTTCCTATATTTTTTATAAATTACCCATGTTATCTTAACTTTTTTATATTACCTTAGTTAGTTTTTACCGTCCAAAATATTTTGTTACATTTATTTTTAAAAAAGTAAATATGTCTTTTATACTATTATAAATTAATATACACTAAAAAATAATAAAAGAATTAAATTTTATTTTCATTTCTCCTTAATTTTTATTTTCATTTCCCCTCATTTTCATTTATCCTCCATTTTTATTTTCCTTTCCCCCTAAAAACCACCGTCCTCCTCCACCCAAAATTAACCATCATCTCCACTACCCCAAAATCAGCTCCCTCTCTTACCCAAAATCAGTCTTCACCCAAAAATTAGATATCAAAGATTTCACATATCCACCGTGACTGTACCCAGCAGCTCCCCACACAGTTGCCCCCCCTCCTCCCACTATTCTCAGTTACCATCGCCACCCCTTCTCCAAGCTATCAACTCTCATCTCAAAATAATTGAATTATGAAAAAATAGTTTATTTTACTAAATTTATTAATTTGATTATTATATTAAAAATAACTTTGGGGAGAAGAGAGTAAGAATAGGGAAAATAAAAACTAAAATTTGAAAAGAAAAAGTGGTAAAATGGGATGGCATGAATGAAAATTTAAAATTGAGTAAAATGATAAAAGAAAACATAAAAAAAATGCTCACTTAACGAAGTTTTTTAAACGGCAGAGATTACTTGAGATAATTCAAAAAAGTTAGAGACGACACAATAATTCATAAAAATTACAGGGATTAAAATGGTAATTTCCCTCATTATTAATAAGGAATACATCAAAAAAAAAAAAAAATTTGGTTTACTTCTTTATTTTACATTGTATATCACTAGCTAGTTATCCAATTTGGCACATGAAGTTGTGATGGGCAGCAATAAAACTACTGAGGGAAATGAAAAATGAGCCATTTTTATGGATAAAGGTCAAATATAGTCTTAAAAACTCTGCTATAATAAATATGGAAAATTAATGTGTACGGATGGATGTTCAGAATTTTCAGCTCCAGCATCAAATTATTTTTTTGGGAACTTGGGAAAAGCATTTAACTGATCTCTATTAATTCTAAATCAAATGTTATCTCATAACGAGCTCATGCATATACATATTTTTGTGTGTTGATATACAGAAGGATGCACGACATACAATATCAATATGTGCTGCCCATCAAATTTCAAAATTATTTGAAGACAAGTGTTAGCATCAATTGTGATTGACCCAATTATTTTTTTTTTATATCCATTAAACACATGTTTCTTTTTTTTAAAAAAAAATTATTAGAATTTTTATAAAAATAAAATTTCGTCTAACTTAAAATATTAACCTATTAAGTGAAATAATTATCCTACTTATAAATTCAAACATCAATATTTTTTTAGTCAAAGTGTGAAACTAACTTAACAATCTCCCTTCAAATGAAACTTTTGCTAGTGAGAGAATAACTCTAACCATTTTGTTCGACAATAACTCACATAAGTCTAACTCTAATACCATTTAAATATAAATTTTGACTTTGATACCACTTAAACATTAATCTCAAACTTAACTCTAATATTACTTGTTGGAGGCCTTAGACTTATAAGTGATTGCATAAAATTTATGTGTCCAACCCAAAAAAAAATCTATTAAATGAGTAAATATCATACTTATAAACTCAAACGTTAACTTTTTTTAATCAATGTAAAAAATCAGCTCATTAGACATTTTTATGTTCATAATTATTGGGCTCATAAGTAAAAATAAATTCAACAAAGTCTATGAGCCCAATTAAGTGTTACTTATTAAAAAAAAAGTCAAAAATTAGATATTAAAACCTGACAAAGTCTATGAATTGAGACAGAAACCACAAAAGGAGGTCCATAATTGCTAAAATTACAAAGATATCTTCAAACATAAACAATAAAATCCAAATTGCGTCTACAAAGACAAGTCTAAATTAAACTCAAATTTATCTCGTGTTTTCTCAATTGAAAGGAAAAAACACACGAAAAACTTGAATAAAGTTTTACTTCTATTCCTTATAAGATTTATCATTTTTTCATACTTTATTATTCTCCTGATTAAAAGATAATTCTCATTTAACTCTTCTTGTGAGGAAAAAACACAATCCATTAAATAAATAAAGAGATTGAATACAAACTAAAAAGTTAAACACTACAATTCTCTTCCAGATTAAACTTCAAATACTATATAAATACACAAGTTCTCACAACTTAAAGGATCAAATTACAATATAACAAAGAATCCTAAAAATACTCTTAAGATCTTTGAGTAATCTCTGAGAGCACTCTATAATAAAAATAACAATTTCTTACTTGTTAAAACACTCTTTACATAGTCTTATCTCATTATTGACTTAAGCGTCGAAGTATATTTTTTTTTGTAAAAGGACGATCTTATTTTAAAAACACACTTCTAAAAATGTTATAAAGGAAGAAGATAATTTTATTATTAAAATTTTTTTGAAGACTCGAAGACGTAAAAATAATTTCTCAAAATTCCTAAATTCAGAAACTTCAAACAAATAGTTAAAAGGAGCTTTGAGAGGTTCCAATGAGGAATGGTAAAGGCTTTTATATTTATTATTTAAAAAAATCTTTATTAATTTAAAGGTAATGACGGTTTTAATTGGCATTGACACTAATATTACTCTTATTTAAAACTTTTTTAGTGAAGAAATAACCGTGTACTCGCTTCACTAAATTCATATTTTGACCTCATTTGTCTCTATTAAAAAGTTTGATCTGAAAAATCAAGCAGTCACATTGCTTTCAAAGAAATTGAATTCAAACAAGGGTTGTTTAGTTAACCTCAATTAATTAAGTCATTAATACTTTTGAAAGCAGTTGTTCAAAGGATCTTTGAAGATGTATTTTGAACGTAGACGGCCGACTATAACACTTTAAAACAAATCAAAGCTAATTTTTGTCATATTTTATATTATAAAAAACTCGAATTTCGCTTAAATCAAAATTTAATTTATTGAAAGTTAAATTTCTAGGCATTTTGAGGTTGAAGGATTATAATTCTCATTATTTTCCCTTTTTTTAATAATGTAATCACAAGAATATTATCACTTGAAAGAGTAAGTTCAGTATTTATGTTAACAGTCTAATAATAATTTATTATAATATATTTATTTCTACTTTAATAAAAAAGAAATCTCGAGTTTAAATCTATCATTTTTACGTAAAAAAAAAAAAACGAAAAAGGAAGTTAGACTAATCGTTTTTGTATGGATTATTTGGTGTATATTTTGAAACACGGCATATAGCTATTGGCCAATTTCAAATTGTATTTTGATTTTTGATTTAAAAAAATTATTATCGTGGACCAATTTACGACGAACTCTGGCCTCACCCCTCAAAAGAAGTTCTTTTATACATTTTAAAAGCTTATACAAGATTACAAGTAATATCATTTTCAAATAATCAAAATCTCTCTTTTATTTAATCTCCTCTTAAGTGAAATATAAAATTTGTGACATCCTTTAACCTTTAGTTAAATTACAACTAAATTATTTTCAAAATTCACTGAAAACTCTCAAAAATTCTTTAAGAAAATCTTCTAAATTTATAAAAAAAAAGTGGTACACGGAATCGTCTTAATTGAAATATTTTATTAAATTATGCAACCTATTTAAAATTTTTCTTTTTTTTTTTTAAATCTTAATCAACACTATAATTGATTTATTTTAAAATAAAGATGTAAATGACATGTTTCAATACCATGCAAACACTTAATCCTTTAAATTTCACATTTTTACTTAGTGTCATGGGTCGAACGCTTGTTATTGACCCAAAAGACTAACTTTTTAGATAATACTACATTTCACCTTTATATACCCAAAATCCACCCAATTTCTATTCGATGTGGGACGTGACATTCTCCCCCACCTAATTACGTGACGCCCTCGTCACGGTGTAGCCCAAACTCAAGGACCAACCTAGCCCGTATTGCCCATCCCCCCGAGGATAAGGGATCCACTACCCACGTGACAATCTCTATTGAGGCTCAAGATACAGAATTTTTAGGGCCCACTTGGCCCATATTGCCCATCCCTTAGCGGCATAAGGGACTCACATCCCATGTAACAATCTTCATTGGGGCGATTTTGGGGGCTTACATATGAATGAGAATTTGGGTCTACTCTGATATCACTTGTTACGGGTTTGGCTCTTGTTATTGACCCAAAAGACTAGTCTATTAAGTAATACTACATACCCACCCTTATATACCCAAAATCTACATAATTTTTATTTAATGTGAGACGTGACATTAGGTTCCAAATGAGAGGTTTTATCCACAATTAGGGCTAAATCTTAACGATGAATAGAATGATACCCACCATCACATAAGGCTAAATCTTAACGATGAATAGAATGATACCCACCATCACATAGAATTGAGCCTGTGATTCTATGTGTACAATAGAAATAGAAAGAAGTCCCTAACAAAGAGTATTGGATCCCCTTCACTCTATTCATACTTCTTAAGGAGCCCAGCCCATATATATTGGTTGGCCTGGGTTTCATTCTATTTCTTAACCACAGCCCACAAATTCTTTAGTATAATTTGGATAAGTTAATGATTTTTTTTTTTTTTTTTTGAGAATGATTGGATAAGTTAATGATGGTAACACAGTTCTGTAATAAAAGACTAGTAAATACATTTTTTGCTTTTAAGTAAATCATTTTAGTAAAGATTTCAAAATTTAAATCTCTTCTTTATATTAAAAATAATAATAATGGCACCGCAAGGTAATAATGTAGTATAAGGTGAAAGAAAGGTCATAAAAAAACTCAAGGTCTTCTAGTCTTATGTCAATATAACAATTCAAATTCGGATCCTCTCTTAATCTTTAAAAAATATTTTGACATATTAATCATCTATGATCAAAATAATTTTTTTTAATTCTTCCTTAATCTAATATCAAGCACATATTTCTATTTACTAAGGTGAGAATTTTGAAGAGAATCTTGATCAAATTACAAGTTTAGATCATAAAACACTTACAAAAATAAATATGTTGCAGGTTCTGTTCATATTAGCTCCACCACCATCATTATCATCATCAACCACAACAGATTTCCCACATTTCAAAATTTCTTTAGTTTCAGAGCCTTGACCATATCAACATTTCAGCATGAACACTAAAGATTTAAAGCCACCCCATTAGAGTAAAAACTAAAACAATCTAAAATGTCAACAACCAGCTTGGGTTCAGAAAAAAGAACTAGTAAAGAAACAATGTAGAGGGCATTTTTGACAGCAGAAATTGATTAAAGAGTGTAAGCTACAAATGACTTTTCCTTGTATTTCATTTCTGCACCTTAAGATTAGCCAACCGATCGATATATATATGTATAATTCAAATTCAATGATCATGTTGCCTCAGTACTTAGTGCAATAATAACAAAAAAAATATCTCATTCTAATCCCTCCTGATATTCAAACACTAAGATCTAAAAACCAACCCCGTTTGATCAGTTTCTTTAGTTCAGTTCAAAATGGAAAATCTAAACAAGCTTTGGAGAAAATAAGCTAGTTATATAGCAATGTGAGGGCATTACTGACAGCAGAAGCATGCAAAAGGTTCATACTGCAAAGCGGTTCCCTCCTTGTATTCATTTTCTGCACATAAAAATCATTAGGCAACCGATGGATATATAGTCCAAGGAGCATGGTGCCTCAGTACAAGTGCAATATCAAATCCAGTTTCATTTGTTATCATTTGGACACAAATGAAAACACCTTTTTGAAATATTTTAGAGTTCAGTAGAAAAAGAAGAACGTCATTGATAATAGATATTGATACAGAAGTATACTAACAAATAATATTACTTAAGTAAAATAGTGCTAAACAAGTTATTACAGAATTAAAAAGAGAAGGGATAAAAATAAATATACAAAAATTACGTGGTTCAATAATTTACCTACATTTACAGTAGATTAAGATCACACTCTTTTTATTATGAATCTCTCTCATGCATTTTAGAGGATTTTCTCTCATAAAAAATTACAAAGATTTCTTACTTGATCACTTAGATTTATTGGGTTATCACAAAGATGTGTTCTATGATCACTAAGATGTGTTCTATAATCACTAAGATATGTTTACAAACAAATTAAGAGCTTTTATATAGGCTTTAGAATGTCTTAGGTTTATCCTAAACGTATAGAAGTCGTATTAGGAAGCCTTAAATCAAGTAGAAGACAAATAAGAAAGTCTTCAATTTGGAAAACACTTCCCGCGCCCAGTGCCGCGGCACTTAGGTGCTATTCTGGTCACCGTGGCGCCCACGCCTGGGCACCGCTCCCTTTGTCTTTTGCCTCTTTTCGTGTCCGTTTTTTATCCTTGCGCACCCTACGCACTTGACTTGATCTTCAAATCATATTTCGATGATTTTCAATTAATATTCTTATAAATCTCCTAATTGATTCAAAATCATTCACAAAGCAACTTGATCTCTCATTTTCGCATCTTCGATCACCCTTAAAAAGTAGTGACTCCAGTTAAGTCTTTACATAGGATGAACTTAACTAAGGGCAATGGCTTAGTCAACATATCAACAGGGTTTTTAGACAACGCTATCTTCGTTAGACTAGCTTCACCACTGTGGACAATCTCTCGAATGTAATGGAGCCTCACATCAATGTGTTTCGACCTCTCGTGGAACACTTGATGCTTACTTAGGTGTATGGCACTCTGGCTATCACAATATACACTGGTGTTTACATCTTCCTTAGCTAATACTTCCGCGCATATGCCTTTTAATCACACGGCCTCTTTAATAGCTTCACCAACAACTATGTACTTCGCCTCTGTGGTAGAGAGTGCAGCCACATGTTGTAGAACTGATCTCCAACATACACTACACTCAAACACTGTAAATACGTAGCCCGTCAATAATCTTCTCTTGTCTAGATCACCTGCATAATCTGAGTCTACGTACCCTCTTACCATTTCACTGTTGTCCTCATCCCTTTTATACATCAACCCGTGATTTGATGTTCCCTTGAGATATCTTAGAATCCACTTCATTGCAAGCCAGTGATCCTTTCCCGAATTTGTCATGTATCTACTCACCACACTCACAGTCTGTGCTATGTCTGGTCTTGTGCAAACTATTATATACATGATGCTCCCCATAGTGCTTGCATACAATACTTTACTCATCTGAAGTTTCTCCTCTTTGGATGTTGGCAACTGTGCTGCTGAAAGTCTGAAATTCATAGCCAAATGAGTAGAAACAGCTTTTGCGTTGAACATACCAAATTTCTGTAGACTTTTGAGTATATATTGCTATTGGGACAAGAAGATAACATCTCTTCTTTCCCTCAAAATATCCATACTCAATATTCTTTTTGCTGCTCCCAAATCCTTCATCTCAAACTCATCACTCAACTGCTTCTTGAGCTTCTGTATTTCTTCCATATTCTTACATGCGATCAACATATCATTGACGTATAAAAGTAAATACATTATCCCACAACTTATGTTCTTGAAGTACACACATCCATCATACTTGCTCCTACTAAAACCACAAGCCATCATAAACTCATCAAATCTCTTATGTCACTGTCTAGGTGATTGCTTTAATCCTTATAATGACTTCTTTAGCAAACAAGCATGATCTTCTTTCTTGGGCTGCTCGAACCCTTGTGGCTGTGTCATATATATCATCTCTTCAAGCTCTCCATGTAGAAAAGCTGCCTTTACATCCATCTGCTCTAGATGTAAATCAAGGTTTATATACATGGCTAATAAAATCTTAATAAATGTGTGCTTGACGGCTGGAGAGAATATCTCATGAAAATCAACTCCCTCTCTCTGAGTAAAACCTTGTGCAACTAACCTAGCCTTGAATCTTGTAGGCTCTATCCCCGGTATCCCCTCCTTCACCTTATACACCTACTTGCACCCAACTAGTTTCTTTTGATGTCTCTCCACCAACTTTCAGGTATTGTTCTTTCCAAGAGAACTAATCTCTTCTTCCATGGCCTGCTACCATTCTTTCTTATTTTCACTCTTCATAGCCTCACCATATGTCCTAGGCTCATTATACTCAAGAGTACAAGCAGTATTAAAAGCATGAATAACTAGATCTGCTTGTGCATACCTGACTGGTGGGTTAATCATTTTTTTTAGCCTGTCTCTAGCTAGCTGGTACTCTTCAAGTTCCATCTCAGGAGTCCTAGTCTTTCCTTGGGTGAACTTGGAGGAACTCGCCGGTGTTCTTGATTCCTCTTCAAGGATCTTTTCATTGAAGTGCTGATTTGTGGGCATATCAGATCTATTCTCAGGTTCTACTTCAACTTCTATTGACTCGGGTGCTGAGTCTTCTTTGGGCACAGGTTCTTATTTCTTATCGCTTGGGAGTTTTTCAACATTGTCGTTTCATCGAAAGTTATGTCACGGCTTATGATACTCCTTGGTGGTGTCAACTCTTTACACCACACATTGTATGCTTTCACTCATTCAGGATATCCTATAAATATCCTTTTGATAGCTCTAGATTCCAACTTCCCCTCCTTAACATGTACAAAGGCAGGACAACTAAATATTTTGAGGTGGTCATACTTCAGAGGATTGTCAGACCATTTTTCTTCTGACGTCTTAAAGTCAATTGCTGATGAGGGACTTCTATTAATCAAATAAGCTGCAGTCACTACAGCTTCTCCCCAAAACATTTTGGACATCTTCACATTGGTAAGCATGCACTTAACCCTTTCAAGTAGGGTCTTATTCATCCTCTCAGCTACGTCATTCTGTTGTGGTGTTGATCTTACCGTTTTATGCCTTACAATCCCATGCTTGGCACAAAATCTATCAAACTCTCTATTGCAAAATTCGAGGCCGTTGTCAGTTCTCAACCTCTTCACCCTTATTTCAGTCTGATTCTCAACAAGAGCCTTCCAAGTCTTGAATGCATCAAACGTTTGATCCTTACTCTTCACCACTTAGACCCACAGCTTCCTTGAATAGTCATCAATTAAACTGAGAAAATACTTGACACCACCACGAGTAACTGTCTGAGCTGGTCCCCAAAGATCCGAGTATATGTAGTCAACAGTCCCCTTAGTCTTGTGCTTGCCGATACTAAACCTCACCTTATATGCTTTCCCAAACACACAATGCTCATAAAACTCCAAGGGCTGGAACTTATCCTCACTAAACGCTTTTTGACTAAATAACTCTTTTAGGTTTCTTTCGCCTAGGTGTGCCAGTCTAAGATGCTATAACTTAGTTTGCATACTCTCATCATCTACAGAGAATAATGCAGAACCACTCATGTCTTCACCCTTCAGCACATAAATGCCTTTGTGCTTCTCTCCTCTCATCACCACCACAGAACCTTTTAATACTCTCAAAATCCCTCCGTCGATCCTGATGGCGCACCCATTCTGGTCTAAAATCCCTAGTGAGATCAAGTTCCTCTTCAAGTTAGGAACATACCTAACATCTATCAACTCTCTCACTCGTCCATCATGCAGCCTAAACTTAACAATACCAATTTTTATCATCTGACATGCAACGTCATTACCCATTAAGACCTTACCACCACTAATGGGCTGAAAATTTGCAAACCAAGACTTATGCAGGCACATGTGAAAAGTACAACCAGAATCAAGAACCCATTGTTCAGTGTTCTTACCATTAGTAGCGATGAGTGTCTCTGCGGTGTCATAGCTATCATCATAGGCAAGCATAACATCCGCTTTCTTCTTGTCTTATGCACTCTTTTCAAGACAGGCTTTTATAAAGTGCCCATCTTTCTTGCAGCAATAACACTTCTTATGAGTCATAGACTTTGATCTTGAGCACTTTTTCCTTCCATCTCTATATGAAAGTCTTCTTCTTATAGATAAACTTTCAGCATTTCTCTCGATCTGTTTCTTTAGTAACTTTGAGTTTAATGGTGATTTCACATCACTTATTGTTAAACTCTCTCTAGTGTAGAGTAGCGTATCAACAAAGCTCTCATAACTCTTAGAGAGTGAACTTAGCAGAATAATTGCTCTATCTTCATCTTCTATCTTGATGTTGATGGACTTAAGATCAAGGATGATATTATTGAAGGCGTCTATATGATCTTTCATCGGCGTCCTCTCTGACATTACAGCTTCTTCTTTATATGCAATCTGTTGGTCAATAATTTTTGCATATAAAGCAAATCAAGCTTTTTCCAAAGACTTATTGCCATCGTCTCACCTGCTACTTCTCTTAGTACTTCATTGCTTAATGATAAAATAATTGTGCTATGAGCTCTTTTTTGAATGTCTCTTCTTTCTGCTTCTACTTTAGATGACTCTGGCGTTTTCTCTTCATCACTAGATAGAGCTGCAGTCTCTCTAATGTCGAGCTTAGCCTTTTGCTTACCAACAACGCCTTTACCTTTATCTTCCACAGATTGAAGTCATTCGTACTATTGAATTTCTCTACTTCATACTTAGGTGTGGCCATGTCAGCCTAGAAAACCTGACTCTGATACTAATTTGTTAAAGTGGAAGCACACAAATAAGTAATATTACCTAAGCAAAATAGTGTATGATAAGTTATTAAAAAATTAAAGAGAGAAAGGATAGAAGAAGAATACACAAAAATTACGTAGTTTAGCAACTTGCCTACGTCCACGGTGAATCAAGATCACACTCTTTTTATTATGAATCACAAGGCACTCATAAAACACGCCTTTTACAAGAAAGATCACAAAGAAAACTCTCTCCTGTACTCTAGGGATTTTCTCTTACAAAGAACCACAAAGAGTTTTTGCTTGATCACTTAGATCTATTAGATTATCACAAAGATGTGTTCTATGATCACTAAGATGTGTTCTATGATCACTAAGATGTGTTTACAAGCTTATTGAAAGCCTTTATATAGGCTTTAAGACGTCTTAAGTTTACCCTAAACTTGTGGGAGTCGTATTATGAAGTCCTGAAGAAAGTGGGAGACAAATAAGGAAGTCTTTAATTCAGGAAACACTTCCTGCGCCCAGTGTTGCGGCACTCAGTGCTCATCACCGCAGCGCTTAAGTGCTGTTTTGGGCACCGTGGCGCCTATGCCTGGGCACCGCCTCCTTCATCTTTTTCCTCTTTTCGTGTCCGTCTTCGATCCTTGAGCACCCTACGAACTTGGCTTGATCTCCAAATCATATTCCGATGATTTTCAATCAATATTCTTACAATGAAAGTGATTTTTTACAAGAACTAGGTTTATGTAATAAAAAGAAATGAAACCCTAATACAAGCTTTTATATATATATATATATACACGAGGGTGCAACTGAAGAGTAATTAAAGAAGCTTCTCGAAAAGTTATGGTGACTTTAGAGGTAGATAAAGAGTCGGGGTCCATTATTATTTTTATGTAGTGGATGTCACATTAGGGTTTTTCATATAACATTAATCTCCATCGTTAGAGTTGGAATCATAATGGTATTAATCCATCTGAATTACTAATGTTTTAGGACTTTGGCTAAAAGGTTAAGTTTTTGAATTGAATAATTTTTATAATTTGGTATTAAAGTTAACGTTCTGAGTTTGCACTATCACATATTTATTTGTAACTAATTTTTTAATTTAATTATTCCATTTACTTTAATTTTAATATATTTATAGATCTTTCAACTCACTTAGAGCATAATTTAGTCTCTCTTTTTATTCTCTTTAAACTCACTTAGATCTTAAAATTTGGTTCATATTTCACTCTTTAGATTTATTTGACCTTAGACCTTAAAGCCACATTTTATATGGAGGGAATTTTTTTTTTTTTTTTTTATTGTTAATTTTAATAGATCTCACATTTACATTAATTTGGTATTATGTTGAATACTTTCGAGGTAAGGTTTAATTTCAATAATACCTACAAATTTTAAAATTTAACAGCAATGTTCAATCATTTAAGAATATTCAGTTAAAATTAACGAAAAAATGATAGTGAATTCATTTCAATTTTATGTCTAACTTCATTTTATAGTTATTGACCAAACATTTCTTAATTTGTGTTCAAGCACCCTTTATTTCATGTCCAAACACATTTATCCCGTGTCCAAGCACCCTTATCCCGTGTCCAAACAACCTACTCTAAAAATATTAATTTCTTTTCATTTTTTATTCTCTTTTATCTCAAGTTCTGAAAATTTTAATTTTTTTTCTCAAACCTTAAATTTGACCAAACACCCTTAAAATTTTCTTGGTTGTTACAACAATGGCCAAGCTTGGTGACTGATTACATTTTTTTTTTTCTGAAATTTCAATTTTTTTCATTTTTTTTAAATCTAAAATTTCAATTTTTTTTTGTTTTGATGTTGGATTAATTGGTGACTGATTTATGAATTAATTTTAGAGAGTGTTTTTGTTGTTGATATTGCTAAATGGGTCGATGTTGTTAAATTAATATTGTTGATGTTGAAGGGATTGATTTTGTGATTATATATTATTAATATTAATGATTTAAAGAAAAAGATTTGAAAAAACACTAGAAAAAATTTATCATGTAAAGGGTATAATTGTCAAGCTGCTTTATATTATTAAGGGTAATTTTGTCTTTTTATGAGTTCTGATATAGAATTTGTTAACTTTAACGAAAGATTCCTTAATGATTGGACCTTGTTGCTAATTTTATAAACTTGTAGGTATTATTAAAATTAGACTTTATCTCAAGGGTATTCAAAATAATATCCCTAATTTTAATAAATCTATTGATCCTTCAATCAATAAAGATGAGCACACTTTAGTCTCTTTAGATTTATTTGATCTTAGTTCTTAAAATTAAATTCACGTTTTACTTTTAGATCTTCTTGATCCTTAAATTTGGTAACCCGAGAATCAAACAAGTTAGGCTTATTTTACTTGAAAAGCTTGACTTAGACGATAAGAATGGGACCAAAAACTAGTTACTTCTCTCCCCGCAAGAATAATGTCTGATAAGGATCTTGCGATAAAAAAGAATATGTGAGGCTACGCTAGATTTCTTTTGGTATGAGTGCTCCAATGCTTAAATCAGCAAAAGCTCGAAAAAGAATGTAAGGCAAAAAAAATAAAAGTAGAAGAGCAAATTATTTTGTATGAATAATTAGCTTATGGTGATTATGATCAATGTGATCTCTGTATTGTTTTCGTATGTATGTGTATCCCTCAGTGCTGATTTCTTCCTCTATTTATAGGGTGAGAATCTAAGATTTGCTAGTAGCTTTTGAGTCATTTTTAATGAAAGTATCTTTATAAATTTATCTTTTTTGAACTCTACTCTTAGAGTTTTTTTTTTTTATATCTCACTTGAACTTTCTTGCCTTCGTAGAATTATCCTTTTTTAGAGATTCTTTTCTTGATAAACTTGACTTTATTCACAGCTCTCTATATCTCTTATAAGTTGAGTACTTTATAAAAACTTCAATTATTTAAGACAATCAATTTTGGACCTTTCCCAGCTCGATTTCAGTGGGGTTTATGTCTCATTGAATGTGGTTTTTTCGAATAAGGTAATAGATGTTCAACTGTTGTTCTCCTTAGCCTTGTAGATGGTAGATTTAATCGAGTAAAGTAGCATGTAGACCAATGCTATGATTAGCTCAAAGAGATCATAGTTCTCCATTGTGAGAGTGATTGAACAGGGTAGCCTATAAATTATTATTTTGACCAGCTCAGAGAGTGTGAACTCAGTCTTTTCTTTTTTAGGAGTCTGATAGAATAGGGTAACCTATAAACCATTGTTCTGATCAGCTCAGAGAAAATACCTTAATTCAAAGATGTATATGGGTTGACACTTGTTTTTAGAGTTTTACTTATTCAAGATCCTCATTAAACTCCTTTGGCACGAGGTATTTGGGCATTGCAAATTAAAGACCTTGAGCCTTCTTTGTCAAAATTCAAAAGAGAGCAAATTTACTTGACTTTAGATTTTAAAATTGAATCCACATTTTACTCTTTGAATCCATTGGACCTTAAAATTTAAAATCAAATTCACGTGAAGAGGGTTTTTTTTTATATTAATTTTTATAGATCTTCGTTCAATAAAGATGAGCATAATCTACTCTTTCACTTAAAAACCTTAAAGGAAAACTAGGAAAAAAGCTAATATTCATTTCTTTAAAAGAAAAAAAATAAAAAAATATAGAAACATTAAAATGTTTAAAACTAAGCTTCAAAATATGACTATGAAGGATTCATTTCACCAAATTTTCTTTACGTTTTATCCAAATACTTAAAATATAGGTATTCTTAAATATACAACAAAAAAAAGTTATTAAAACTTTTGAAAAATCATAGATGATTTAAAATTTTTCATTACATTCTAGTTTTAGGAGATTGTTTTCAAATCACAAATCTAAAAAAAAAAAAAAATAGGGTAAACGATATTTGGACCTTTATATTATATTGAAATTAACAGTTTACTCATCCTGTTTTTAAAATTATCTACTTTCATTCATTTTTTTTTTACAATTTTTTTATTAAATTTGATAGAATTACTTATTTTTTAGTTTTTTCTTATTGCCAATTAGTATTATTGATAACTTTCACTTTCATCTAATTTATAAAAAAAAATTAGTAATTCTATCAAATTTATTAGAAAATATTATAAAAAATAGGTGAAAATTAATAATTTTAAAACTATGATGAATAAACTGTCATTTTCACTTTCACTATAATATGAGAGTTCAAATGTCATTTTTCTAAATAAAAAAATTATATTAAATATGAAAATTAAAATAGTAGTGTTATATATATATATATATTTTTATACACATAATATAATAAAAATATGATTAAAAATTCACAACAACCCAAATTTTAAATAAAATCCCAAATTTTCTTTCCATTCCTTAAGGCTTTAGAATTAACGATTTATTATGGGGAGATTAGGGCACAAGGGTTTGCTCAATATTAAAACTATAATATAAGCACGCGATAACTTTTAATAATATGACACATTGCATTTACAACTTGGGAAAGTAACACTTTAAAAAAAAAGTATAATTTTTATGTGAAATATTCGCACCAACCTAAATTATTAGATTTATGTGATCCTCATCCTCTAATTGACAATCATAATCAATTCAAACATAGTCATAATAATAAATAATCAAAATAATACTCTTTTTTGTTTAAAAAAAAATTAAGTTACTATGTGAAAAGGACTATACAACAACCAACAAATTTCAACTAAAAAAGACTAAAAATTCGTTCATTGTCAAGTTTTGGCATCATATATTCCTACATTTCAATTATTCTTGAAAGAAAAATACAAATCATCATCATGAGAGTATTTTCAATTCTAAATGCTATTAATAATATTAAAAAAATCTACTTGCCTATTATACTGATTAATATTAGGTATTATTGACTCAAGGATTTTGAATTTTCGATCTATGAATTGAATTTTTTTTGTTTAAATGACAAGTGGGTTGGGCTTCTTGAAAAACAGAACTTAAAAAAATTATTTTTTTTATATTTGTTGAGCTTTTTAAACTTTAAACTTATTCGTGATTAATTTAAATATGGAAATCACAATTAAAATAAAATTATAATAATTTGATTTGATGTGAACTTACATTTATTTTATCGAGTTTACTCAACTCACTTAAAATACATTATTGAATAATATTATTACAATCAAACCACAAGAAATCAAAAGGATTACATATATATATATCTTATAATAATGAAACCTTAGAGACTTTAATGGTGCCTTGGGGGCTATAATGGAGTCGTGGGAGGTGTAGTGGAGCCATAGGGCTATATTGAAGCCTTTAGGAGTTGTAATAAAGTCTTGGAGTTGTAATGGAGCCTTGGGACTATAATAGTTCCTTGGAGCTGTAATAGAGTCTTGATGTTGTAGTGGAGCCATGAGGTAGGTTCAAAATAAAAAGAAAAAGAAGAAGATGTCAATCTTTTTTTCTCTTTATTTGGCCTCATTTTTATAGGCATGATTGTAAAGTTATTTTAGAATTATGATTATAGAATCCTTTTAGAATTGTGCCACATAGAGTTATTTTAAAATTGTTGACATTTTTTACTTTGGACTGCTCAAGGATAAGAGCAGTGTGAATCTTTAGTGGTGGATAAACACTTTTTCATCTACTTTTGAGGTGTGGTCAGCCTTTTAGAAAGTTTACGTATTTTTTCTCTTATAGGGCTTATGTGTTTGGCCTCTTGAAGCATTTAAGAGAATTAAGGACTATGGCACTTTACTAGGATGTTCCGTTGTTTAATATCGAACATTTTCAACAGTGATAGGCCGAGGTAGAGAATGCTTATGCAATAGACCTTTTCATGGGACTCGAGTAAAGTTTTTAAAATGTCCAAGCTCAGACTTTAAAGTTATGTTAGGTATTCTAGAGCTTTAGTCTTAGACCGAAATTTCAAAGTAGAACATAAATTAGCATAAGTAGTGGTGAACCTAAAGTAGGGTATAAGATGATCATCTCAAATCCAAAATTTTATTTAAAACAATTCAATGGTTATATTCATAATTTCTCTTTCAAATATTAATTTTATAATTTGGGTGTCACGCCCCAGACTCAAAAGATTCGACACACGACATTACTTATATTTATTCAATGCATGTGCACTCATAAATAATATTACACAAAATTTCAAACTTTCATTTAACACGAGAATCCTTAGCAAGTTGCTAGTAAGTTCAACATTAAAATCAACCCATAACCTAACATATAAATATAAACTTCTCTTGACAATATTTAAACATTCATTTCAATTTGTTTCAGAATTATAACAATTGAATTATGACTGGGACAATTAATAAACCAGAGATACGCAGAGTTTTCTCAGAGATTAACACTCTACTACGTCACCAGTAGTAACTTTGTTACCGGAAGCCCAGAATATATTCATTGCAAATTCTTACTTAAAATCAACTAATAACCACACTTTAAAAACTTAAATCAAATCCAACCACACACAATAAAATAATACATAAGTATTTATTCAATAGAGATAAACCAAATATTTTATCCCACGCGTCCCCAAATGAAACACTCAACAACCTAACAACTTAGGAAACCCAAGGAACAACAGAAGCCTTGCTAAATCCGCTAAGCACACATGTACCTTATTTACCTGAAATCACCATAAACTATAATGAGTATAAAACTCAGTAAGCATACTAGTTTTTCATATATTCAATACAAATACATATATGTACGTAATGCATATGTATGATACGCTGTGATAACCCAAAATCATAATCTTATCAAATCACATATCATGTAAGCACTTACATATTCTTTCAAAATATATAATAGGAATACCATCACTCAACTACTACTTAGTAGGACTTACATATCACATATCACATAATGAGCAAAATGTCACTCGTATGTGACATACCGTATGAGAGGAATAGTACAAGTGAGGTTTTTAAATCACACATATATAGTGCTCATGCCCGAAGGTAAAAGCCAAACCCTCACCCTGATCATCGGTGAGTCCTCTCACATGCACCAATACGCCACCACACGAATGTGATGACTCACTCTTCCTTTAGGTACCAATAGAATCCTCTCTATATACGGAACATATAACATATACCAATCCCAAAGGAAATGCCACACATAAAGGCTCCACAAATCACATAAAATGCCTACTAAGTTAACAGTGAGTTCAAGCATCCTTAAAACACAAAATATTTCTTATGGACATATTACACTTCAAACGCTCTCTTTGTTAAACACATTTCACTTTGAAAGCTCATTTTCAAAAACACATATATGTCATGTATGTCCATGCTCACATTCATAAATACATATCTTCACATTTCATATCAAAATATACTTTAACATAACATGAACATATTCCTAACTACATTTACAAAATCATATAAAATAATTACTATGTTTATTGTGATTTCAGTAAAAAGTCTAGTATACTTATCTCTTAGCACTTTCAGTTACAAGGCTTAAATCTCCTTAACCTATTAACACATATTAATCTTTTCATAAGCCTCACAATTCACACAAAATACTTTAAATAGCTTACAAAATTATACACAATACATTTATCACATCAAATTGGTCTAAATACTTAGTTTCTCAAAACCTGTCATTCTGACCACTTACACTTAACAAAATTTTCTAATACATCAAATGATTTCCAATTACTCTAAAATTAGAATATATCATTCTTGACTCATATATCCTTCTTATATATGAATATTATATCAAAACTCCTACACAATCCATTCCATACACACCATCGAATCCAAACTACTAACCTGACATGATCAAGATACTTACTGAACAGTATTCAATCTCCTAATTTTATAAAATCATATACTAACTCAAAAATTATAAAACTATTACATAATTACTCTTAACACATATCTTAATTCATGATAAATATTTCACTTCCAAATCACTGTCAAAAGTATTTTAAAACTATTCTATTCCATAACTTTAAAAATCTGGTAATCAAATACTGCAATGAGCTGATACACTTTAAAAAATCATAACACTTCAACCACATTGATCTAAATTCTCAATTCCGAGTATATCATATTAGACATATAAACATATCATATTCCATAAATTCGTAATTTTAAAGATCATTCAGCAGGTCAAAAATTATTTGTCACTGTATCATACTGTTAACACAAGAAATTTCCAGAATTTTAGGGTTATTTTGGTAAATTCACTAAAAATTTAATTTCTACAATTTTCAATCGATTCAAAGTCTCAGATGATCCTAAACATGTCTAATTTTATATACTCAAAATTCAAAACCAGAATCAAATCACAACAATTTATAAAATTACTGAATCAAGAGACTATCAAGCAGAAATTTCACAATTCATCATGATTTATCAAGCTATCTTATAGATCATCATCAATTCTCACAATATCTTATGAAATACACATCAAATCCTCAATCATACATATTTTCAGAAATCAAAACTTAAAGGAATTAACACCAGTAAATTGAGAAATAGTTGTGATATACCTTTAAGATCTAAAATTTCAATTTTTTCTTTTTTTTCTTCTTCTTCTATTTCTCTCCCCTCTATTTCTCTCTTCTCTCTCTCTAAAGGGATAGCTCGACCCAAAAATGAGTAAATTAAGGTTCAAAAGTGTATTTTTATACTAAGACGCTAATATTTTGGTATTTACGAATTTATTCCCAAAACTTTCAAAGTATAACAATTTGATCCCTAAAATAAATTTAAAGTCTTGCAAATAAACAAAATACTAATAATATATTCTTAACCTATAAAAATACTACTAATAACAATATATAAATTAAGGATCGCCCACATATAAATAAAATATATATATTTATATATAGATATAAATATATATTCTTATTAGTTGTGAATACTGGTTACTACATTGAGTGTTGCAAATTTTAATTTTGACATTTTAATGCTCATTAATTCATTTCTTGTTTACCTCTAATTATAAGTTATAGCCTCGACAATATGAAAAAGTTTTGATACTACTAAAATATTTCTCTTTTTTATTAAGTATATAATATATAATATTAATCTATTAATTATTTAAAATATTGACACGTATAATATGCATTTAATAAAGAAAAAAAGTATTACTTTAAGAGTACCCAAATATCTTCGAAAATCTAAATAGTAATACAATAATTATGACTCATCGATGGCAATTAGCCAATTACTTCATATTTAGTAATAAAAAAAAGGAAAAGGAAAAAACAATTTACAAATCTCATTATCAATCAATAACTTGTGCAAAGCATGTGATATTACCACGTGCTAGGAATCTCTAAATTCGTCGAATCATAGAAATTCAGAAATCATCATCATTCAAAACGAGTAAATCCGTAAATTTTTGCTTGTGATTTTAATGTGCATGAACCATGCAAAGTAATATTCTAATGCCAAATTCTTTGAATTCCAAGTCAAATTATTCATTGAATCATTTAAATAAGAACAAATTTGCCAAACTTGAGACATTTGCATTGTTAAAAGTGTTTATGGGTCGACATTTAATGTCACATGAAGATATCATTAATATATTTGTATGTATTTTGAACATGTTATCTTTACTACCGTAAAGCAAAGTGAGGTGGGCAAATCATAGGGTTCTATAATGAAAAAAATATTGATTACTATCATAAAGCAAACCCTAACTAAATTTATTTTATTTTGTCATAGAGCAAAAATCTACGGTTATGTGAAAAGACTAAATCTAACAAAGTAACCACTTACAGATCTAAATCTAAGTGGTAAAACACATAAAAAAGAAAATTAAAATAATAATTAAATTAAAATTTTCAACAAACACTAAAACATATTTATTAAAATTAAATATAAATATGCAAATCAAAATCGCTGTTTAAAAAAATTATAGCACCATCATCGAATTTGAGAAGGAAGTTTACTTTATAAATTGTCACACACCATTTGAAGAAGCCAAGTACGGAGACAAAAAGACTAAAAGGGCATAAATTTACATATATAAAACTCATGTTGTTTGATGCACCCAAATTCATTCATTGAATCATTCAAATAAAACAAAATTTATCAAACTCGGGCCTCGTATGCAATGTTAGAAGTATTTATGGGTCAACATTTAATTTCACATGAAGATATCATTATTATACATACACGTATTTGAATATTTTATCTTTAATTATTTTTTATTCTCAGCTCTAACATTTGGATTCGGTAATTAAGACTAAGATGGGTAAATCGTAGGATCTATGACGGAAAAAAAATTGATTACCACCATAAAATTAAACTCTAACTAGACTTATTCTATTTTGTCACAGAGCAAAAATTTGTTGTAAAACAAAATCAATAACTCTATGAAAAGATTAAATCTAATAAAATAACTACTAATAGATCTAAATCTAAGTCGCAAAATACATAAAAATATCTTAAAATAATGATGAACACTTAAAATTATATATTTAATAAGAATTTTACATCATTGTTTTGTATTACTAGTGTCTTTAACCCCCCCTAACTTAAGTATGTTTACAATATTGTACCTAATTAACTTTTAACTATTTTGTGGTAAGTTCGGTAAAATAGGCATAACTTTCTACCTAAGAAACCAATTGAAGTGATTCTTGATCTTGTGAAGCGATGACTAATGGGATAACATATTGTATTTCATAAGGCATTTAAAATTCGAGCGTTTAGAGGGTGAAAATAGCCTAGAACAGAACTGATCTACAATACAGGTTCAGTCCGAACAGTCATCAGTATTTGACCCATAACTATAGAAATACATATCTAATATGTATGAGACAACTCAATTTAAAAAGATAAGAGACTTATCTACAACTTTGATGTTTTGGATGACAACTAAATTGGACCACATCAATTTCAAATTGAATAATCAAGTAGGTGCATTCATGATAATCAATGCAAATTATTTGCCACCCTTCTTGACTTTTATCATCCAAGTGGTTCCCTCCTCATTTGTCTTGATTTATCCATATTTTTTTATAAAAAGGTGACTTGTTTATGCCCAAAGTATGTAATTAAAGAGCTAGATTTTAGTTTAAAACACTTGTCTTTTGTATTATCTCTTTGTAATATTATTTCTCTTGTTTACTATTGTAAAATCGTGTTATCTCTTCTTCCATTTTTTTTTGTTTTTCTTTAATTTTATTATGTCCAAGTAATTTTATTTATGGTAAGGTGAAAAGGTGAAACTCTTGACAAGGTAATACTTAACTCTTATTCATGAATTTAATGTTTTATTCTTAAGTTATGCAAATTTATATATGATATATTTATTTTGTTTGTAATATTAATACCCTTTCTTCTAAGTGGTATATCTTGAATTATTATTGAAAAACTTTATACTTGACATAATAAATTCTTGAAACCATTTACAAGATTTGACGTATATACCATTTTTTATAAAGTGAGAGTCTTTATTTATTGTAGACAAATATAAAGATTGGCATAATAAATACTTGAATACATTTATAAGATTTGGTGTATAATAATTGAAAGAAATAAATACTAATTAATATATAAATGATGATGAACTTTAATTGTTATATTTTTTGGTTGAAACCTCCGTTGTGTGAGAATTTCAATTGAGTTATAAAAAGAGTTAAATATATTACTACTTTTTATGCCAAGAATGGATTCCTCTAATTTTAGCTTTTATTTGAATTGATTAATTAAATTAATATTTGCAAACATCTTATACTACATTAATTGTCTTTAAAGTATTTATAGTTTGTAATTTTAATTCTACTTTCCTGTGGATCGACCTCGTTCTCACCGAGTTATTTATTACTTCGACAGTCCTGCACTTTAGAATAAACTCCTATATTCTGGACATGTCAAATAACAACTAAATTAAAACTTCCAACGGACACTAAAGAATATATTAAAGTTAAATATATATATGTATATGCATATCAAAATCACTGTTAAAAAATATAGGACCGTCGTCGAATTTGAGGAGAAAGTCTATATTCTAATTGTCACACACCACTTGAAGATGCCAAGTACAGAGACAAAAGAGACTAGAATGGCATAAATTTGCATATATGAAACTGTTGCGGTTTGGTGCACCCAAAATCTTTCATCAAATTATTCAAATAAGAACAAATTTTCCAAACTCGTGCTTCATATGCAATGTTACAAATGTTTATGGGTCAGCATTTAATTTCACATGAAGATATCATTAATATACATGTACATATTTTGAACATTTTATCTTTAACTATTTTTTATTCTTAGCTTTAACATTTGGGTTCGCTAATTAAGACTAAGATAGTAAATTGTAAGGATCTACGATCAAATAATAATTGACTACCGCTATAAAATAAACTCTAACTATACTTATTTTGTTTTATCATTGAGCAAAAATATTGCTGGAATTTATGCTTACTTGTCATCCCATTATGTATAAATATTTAATTATAATATTTATACAATTATCATTTCTAATAAAATTGTGAATATTATTAATTATTAAATGGTAAGATGCTTGTAACGTTTCAGACATTGTATGATATGAAGAAATTTAGATCTAGTTTAAAGAAGTTTAGATAAGTACTAAAAGTTAGTAGGTTATAAGAATTAGCGAAATTTAAGAAGTTAGAGTATTGTCTAAAATGGGACAAAAACCTGAGAATATATTAGTAATGATGTATCTGCAAAAAGTTGCATATGGTGCTAAGAAATATCATTATGCAAGTATGTTCTCAAACACTATGTTCTTGATCTAATCTTATCGATACGGGTCTATCAGGGAAACTCATTAATATAGATTAGTGTATGTCTATATCTAGATGGTCCAGATGGTTAGCCTTAGCAAACTATAAGCTTAGTGGAGGTTCGTATAAAGATACAAGTATTCAGTGAGGACTGGGTACTAAACAGACTTATGAGGACCTCTAATAGACATCACATAAAGCCATCAATGAAAATTCTTCTCAAGTTGAGTAGTATTCGTGGTTCTTTGACCTGAGCGTCATGGTGAGCTTATGCGTGATCTACCATACTTTAATTTCAGACATATCAAAAATCTTTTATAGTCTGACTGTTTGGTATAGCTGGGTATAGTCCAATGCTTATGGAGTCCGGTGTGTGTAAAAATGGGATTCTCAGCTCATATAAGTGAGTTGTATATCCTAATGCTCCGAGATTTTATTTCAAAAAATCTTGTGACAATAAGTATAAACCTCAGGAAATAGTTTCCGTAGGATTGAACAATATTGTAAAAGTGTTTGCTGATATTGTTTATGAAAATACAAATTTAGAGATAAGTTCATTGTTGAGCAAATAGAGATTTGATGATGATGATGTATATCTTTGTTCTTCCAGAATATAAATGACGGAGAGATTATACGTATATGTTATAACCTTAACTTGAATGGTCTAACACGTTGTTTTAAAATATTTATAATGTATGTATGGAGCATCGTTCACTAACATATGAAGGAGCTCCATATGAAAAACTAGACGTAGACCTAAAAAGTCTCACAATATGAAGTATACTTGTTGCGCATTAAGGTAGCAAACTAGATTAAGTAATTAGATCCAGTAAATTCCATCAAAATTGAATAATTATTTTGAGATCCCTTGAGATGTATATTTGTTAAAACTTAATTGTTATGTACATCACTTAATTAGTTAACAAGAGTTGTTAACCAATAGGATAATGACAAGTAGCACAAATTGGTCCATAAGTTTGTTTTACCTTGATTTTACTAATTAACCTACAAAAATAATAATAAAATATATTAAAAAAAGCCAAATAATCTTAATTTCTACGAACAAATATTAAGTTTAGAAAATAGAAGTACTATACTTAAAATCCGCCAAAATGGTTTCAACACTTAAATATTCAATTACAAGTGTTCCTACCACTAAAATCATTGTTTAAGTGCTCCATTATACATTTTCTTAAGTGGCCAACTATTGACCACACAAGTGGTGAACAGTATCGCGTGAATATTATTTTGCTACAGTGACTTATAACAATAATCATAATCTGACTTGTATTTGATATTTAGTCCTAATTTGAAGACATAAACCTATAAATAGAAGGCCAAAAATCTTAATTAAGAAAAAAGAGGAAACAAAAATCAAGATGAGAGAGAAAGAGGAATTTTTTGGAGAATCAAGAAGACTAGAAGATTGAAGGCTATAGAAAAATTAATTCTATCTTTTTAACTCTATATCTTTCTAATTTTCTATGATTTTCATGGTGTTATTCTTGATAAGCACTAGAACTCTTTATTTTACCATGACTTAAATTTTTTTATTTTTAGGGTTAGACTTTTGAACCTATGTATATAATTGGATTTTATTACTTCTTAGTTTATGAACTTAATATATATATATATATATATATAACTAATTCATTATGTCTTATGTTTATTGCTTTTATTATATCTGACCAATATTTTGAATGATTGAAGAACCATCATGAACTTGATAAATAGATTAATGTATTTAGCATAGGATAGTTTGATGCATGATCATAGGGTAACAACTATGAGTTTCATGTAGGATAGACATATACCTAGATGGCATGTATAGTATGATTTAGACTTGATATTAATAAATTACATTCTAATTTGATTACCATAGATATATAGGTACTTGTTATAATGTGTAATATAGTCACTTGATCATCAATAGAGGCTTATGATGAGATTAGTGTCTAAGCCAATCAATTATTATTAAGGGATTAACTAAGATATTAATGAGTTTAATGAAATATTATTGGATAAGTCTATACCCTATATTATTATCCTTTGGTGAATTTATTTCTTTATTTGTTTGCTATTTAAGTTTAATTTAATTTCATAGAATTAGGTTAATTAATTAAATTTCATATTTTGATTTTTCTGAATAAAAGTTAAGTAGATATATTTTAATAATTGATTGAAGAATTAGATCACGTAGTCCTTGTGAGAATAATATTTGGACTTAAAATCCTATATTACTTGATATGATAGTGTACGCTTGCACTTAACTATTATAGCAACAATCAAAAACGAATTTGGTGGATTTTTTATTCATTCCCTACATGGAATGATTCGGCCAAGGGTATTGTGAGAGGGAGAGACTATTGCTTGTTGTTCTCTCAAGTGTTGAAAGAATAAACACAATTTTACCTTCATCTCCTTTCATGGATGGTCAAACTATATTCATCTTCATGGAAACAAATATATATATTCAAAGAATTTGAACACATGCTGCTAGAAATTAATCAAAGCTATTATTCTAGTTTCACAATCCTACTGAATTATTATAAACTAGAATTGTTTAAGTGTAGACTTTAAGGTAAGCTCCAAAATTGAAATCTTCATCGAAGTTCATCAAATGTATGTTTTTGTAATCTTAAGTTGCTAATGATTCAATTTATATGTGTATATATTGATTATATATTTAATTTCGTTGCATATCGTACATGTGAAACACGTATTTAGTATTTTCAACACGTACACAATCACATGCAATAACCCTTAAAATACGTTAACAAATGTGTTGTAAAATAAAATCAACGACTTTGTCAAAAGACTAAATCTAACAAAGTAACCACTTATAAATCTAAATCTAAGTGGCAAAACACATAAAAAAAAATTAAAATAACAACTAAATTAAAACTTCCAACAAATACTAAAGCATATTTATTAAAATTAAATATAGCTATACAAATCAAAATCATTGTTAAAAAAAATAATAGCACCATGGTCGAATTTGAGGAGGAAGTCTACTTTCTAATTGTCACACACCACTTGAAGAGGCTAAGTGCAAAGTCAAATAGACTAAAAGGGCATAAATTTGCATATATGAAACTGTTGCAGTTTGGTGCACCCAAAATCCTTAAGTTGCAATCTTGTACCATGTTAGGATGCTTCCATCATATCACTGTTAAAAAGTCATGATTGAGCTTGGCCAACGTGTGAGCACACACAACTAGGGAGACAACAAATCAGGTTTGGGGCGAATACCCCTAAACCGACACTCACATCCGCATTCGCTTCGAAAATAAATATAAAATCCTTTCTTATTACCAAACCCGCTTAGCGAATATGTATTCCTTACCAAATCGATAATAGATTATCTGCAAATTTTAAATGAGTTGTAAATTAATATAATAAAAATATAAAATCGTAATATTAATTTTAAATAAAATTCATAAAGTATAGCAATCAAAACCATATGACAAATTTAAATAGGATAAAAGTCTTCCAATAAGGTTGAATTCATTTTCAAGTTAAAACTAATAAAAATAACTTATAAATAGTTAACATAAACACTAAACAACATAATTACAAATCAACCAAATTAAATAAAAATGGTTTTTCTTAGGGTTGATTCAACATTTAAGATCACATCTTACAAATAAATTTATATTGACATTTATAGTTTTAAGATAAATCAATTTGCCAACTAGTTAAACCAATTACATAGTAAATATTAAAAGTATAAAAAAAAAGTAAAATAAAATAGCTATCTATCACTATCATGTGAAGAAAATAAATAAAAAAGTTAAACCAAATAATTATCAATCTTCATAATGTGAAAAAAAATTTAAAAAGTCAAACAAAAAAATCAACTCATTTGTCTTAAAATATATATATTATTTGTATAAGTAATGTAATGTCAGTAAGATGAAGATTAAAGAGAGATCGAAATATGTTGTTTAAGAATCAAATAAATATTTGATAAGTGTGAGCCAATAACTTTATGAGAATAGAGAATTAAAAATAATAAAACTACAGGACGACATTTGTATAGCAAGTAACAGTGAGAATAATTGATAGAATAAATAAAAGATAAAAATGTTCTTTTAATTTTTCATTTAGGACTATAACAAATCAATATCATTTGATCTTCTTTTTAGAAAAATAAAAAATATGTAAATATTTACGAATACTTTAATGAGTATCTATTAGATATTTTGCCAAACTTGTACTCGTAGAAAATCCGTTGCGAGTTTTAACTTTATGTATCAAACCTACTTTAAATTCAATTCAAGCCTTACAAAATCCTTACTAATAGGGGAGGGTTCAAATAGATTTGCGAGTTTGTGGATCATTTTGCTATCCCTATGCACAACCAAGCTCTATAAGTTTTCCTTTTCTCTTATTAATGCAAAAGGGGGGATTCCACATCTTAGAACTTAAGTAAAAACTTATACTAAGAGATGATTTCGATCATTTTTTTTTATAAAAAAAAATGATTCCCATCCCTTTAATATGAACAATAGATTTTTTTTTTATAAAAAAAAATAAAGTTTGTGTGATATAGAGGTGTTGGTTTTTAAAGCCAAAACTATTGTAAATTGAGATATATCTATGAAGAACATTTTGTAGCTAGTTAATTTGGCTAAAATTTTAAATTTTCTTAAATAACCTTAAATTTTTTGTTGGAATTTAGTAATTCAAAATTATATTTGAGTATGATTTTAAGTTAGAGATCAATAAGGAGATGAAATAAGGTTGAGGACGAATTAAAGATACGAAAAATGGTCAAAAATGAAAAGCTAATAACGAGAAGGTGTTTAGAGTGCGAGAAAATGAGAGGCCACATCGTGTTGGAGTCTAGGTGCCAAAACCTAGATGCAAGTGGCCTTTAGGCGCAAAGTTATAAGAAGTTCCTATTTTGAAGAGGATTGCATCTTAAAGTCAATTTCGAATTCCACAACACGTGAACTCTTATTCCAACTAGAAATAGAGTTTTTAGGAACTTTTTGAATTCTATAGAGAGAAAATATAGAGTTAGAGAATGCTTGAGTGATAGGTGTGCAACAAAGCTTTCTGGTGACCCTTCTTCCCCTTCAGTTCAGTCGTTGGCAAGGGAATAGAGCAATGCTCTTCACCGAATAATGTTTACCCAAAAAAAGAGTGTTATAAGAGTCTTTGAATACTGCGTGTACAAGAAAGCACTAATAGATCTTTTAAGATCTCATATATTATTATTCCTTGATTATGTCTTGTGAGAAATATTTATAATTTAAATAAAAGAAGTTAAGATCTTGTGATCGACCATAGACATATACGTTTGTTGTCAAACTACATAAATTTTTTGTGTCTTGCATGTGTGGTTGTTTCTCTCTTTATATTTGATTTTTTCTATTCTTGGTTACTTATGAGTGAAGTCTTTTGTAAAACTCTTAAAGCTTTTAGAAAGCATGCTAAAAGACTCAATAAGTGGTATTAAAGCCAAGGTCAATACCTAAGTAGTACAATAAAACATAGTTTGTTCAATCATGGCAAATCACAAACATAAAATAGAGAAGTTCAATGGGTAAAATAATTTTAATTTATTGAAGATAAAGATTATGGCTCTTCTGGTGAATCTAAGGTTAGATTCAGCCTTTAAAGATATTCAAGTAATAACCAAGAAAGAGAAGAAACCTACAACATCTAATCTGAGTTAGATAGAGAAACTATTCAAAAAAAAAACTCATTGTGTTATAGTTTTTAATTAAGTGATGAAGTTTTGAGGGAGGTGACTGGAGAGAAGACGACAATAAAATTTTTAAAAAAGCTTGATGCCCTCTATATGATGAAATCTTTAACAAATCATCTATCTGTCAAAAAGAAGTTGTATTAGTTGTCTACAGCTAAAAGAACTTTAATTAAAGATTACAATGACGCCTTCAACAAGATAATCATAAATCTTGAAATATTTGACATCAAGATTGAAGATGAAGATAAGCTAATCATCTTGTTATGTTCTCTACCTCTGAGTTATGAGCACTTCATAGAGATACTCATATATGGCAGAGAAACTTTAACGAATGAATGATGTTAAAGCCTTATTGAACTAAAAAAAAATTAAGAAAAAGATATGAGTCCAATAATGTAGCAGTTTGATTGAAAGAGGAAGAGATTAGAAGAATAATCATTTAACGAACATATCCAAGAAGTGCTATCATGGTAAAAAAAAAAAGAATTGCATTTGATAATAGATTGTCCAGAAAAAAAACAAAGATGGGTGGAGATGCTATAATAGTCTGTGAGAATGACTATAAGGTTGCAGAATCCTTAGTAGCTTATAATGCGAAGTATGCTGGTGATTGGACACTTGATTCTAGTTGTAGTTATAATATGTGTCATAATAGATTCTTATTTACTAATTATAGATCCATTAAGGGAGAAAAAGTGCTAATGGGTAATGATTTTGCTTGTAAAGTTATTGAGATAAGTAGTATAAGGATAAGGATGTATGATAGAAAAATAGTGAGTTACTTAGTGAACATTATGTTCCTGAAGTTAGGAGAAACTTAATATCCCTATGAGTGCTAGATTGAGTAAGGTGTTCATTCAAGGTAGAAAAAAGAATACTAGAAGTAATAAAAAGATTTATGGTGATAATGAAAGGTAAGAAGCACAATGGGCTATATGTACCGAATGAGAATGTTGTGGTTGACTCAACATGGGTGGTTGAGGGAATACAAACTAAGAGGCGGTATTAGAGAATTACTCACCAAGGTGACAAAGATCGAAAGAGAATGTATAGTGAATGTGTTGATAGTAAGAATAAGTTTTAGCCATTGCGGGATTGTGATCATGGTGTCAAGAGTAACATAGAAAATTGCAATATGAAAACTATTCGAGGGAAGATGCATTCGTATCTTTGAAGATCAAAGTCACAAGCCTAAGCAGCGTTAAATTTATACAAAAACTTAACTTTAACGCTAAGTAAATTAAGTGTTAGTGTCGATAGATCCTAAAAAGTTTCTTTAAGATATTTTGAATCAGTGAGGGATTTATTAGAATTTGGTAATTAAAATTATATTTGAGTTAAAAACCAATGAGAAGTTGAAATGAAGTTAAGGACGCGTTAAACGGATGAAAAAATATTAAAAATAGAAAGTCAAAAATAAGAAAAGACTTAGAGCACTAAAAAAATGTGAGGCCACATTGCATCGTGTGCCTAAGCACCAAAACCTGAATGCAAATGAAGTTTAGACACCAACTTACAACAAAATTTCTCATTTTAAAGAGAATTATGCTCCAAAATTGCTTAAGCACCGACTTATAAAAACTTTCCTCAAATCAATCAAACCCATTTATCTAGTTCTTCATCCAATATTTTGCAAACAAAACTACAGTCATTCAAAAATGCAAAGTTAAAAAATAAAAAATTAGATCATATTATAGCCAAAAATAATATAAGCTCAATATAAATTCTTTTTTTTTTATATTATAGCCAAAATAGTTCTGTCCCTTTCACAACATGAAAAAAGAAAGGCTATATGTTTTTACTATAAAATGGATATTGAAATTGTTGTAAAAAAAAAAGGATATATATATCTCTATGAGACAGGATATATAACACCATATTTTTTATATAATTTTTTATATAATTTTTATACTGTTAAATCAATACAAATTTGATAGTTTAAATACAATTAGGTGTATGTAATTAATGTATAATATTTAATGTATATTTAAAATTTAATTAAGTAATTAAATATACATTAATTTAACAATTTAAAATTTATATAAAATATTATGTTAAAAATATAGCACTAATCTTACCTTTATAGTACTAATAAAATTACTCAACATTGAATCCAACCAAACCCCACTAATAAACCACAAAATAGATAATGTTATTCAAACGTGTCACGTGACATTTTGTCCTTCTTAATGTTTTTTTATTAGGCTACAACTAATGCAATGTTCTTTTTTTTATTTTTCATTTTTCTTTCCTTATATTAAATTAGCAATTGAGTACAAAAAAAAAAATTAAATTAAATTGAAGCCATTTATCCATCTTACTTGATTTGATTTGATTTATGTTGTGGGCTTAAAATTTTTTTTTCCCTATCACATATTTGTGGGCCTTAAACATATTCATTATGCGATGTCTAGTCATTGGTGTGTGACCACATGCTTTTTCCTTAAGAGAACGTTGTCGTTTTGTTTGCACCTAAACTTGCATAAAACTTGTTCTTTATATCAATAGTGTAGTCATGCATCTTGTTTCAAATATTGCATGATTGTGTATGAAAAAAAAAGGGAATTATTCGATTTTTAGTATTAAAAATTATTCTAAAAAATATTGCATATATCTTTCCATTTTTAGGTTTCATATTTTATAAGTATTTTCAAGTTGGATGTGTACAATACGTAATTAAAAAAAATATTCTTAAGCGAATATCTATAATACATAAAATTATGCTTTTTATGCTTCAATGAGATTGTTTTATCTTTTACGATGTTTATTATTATGGAAAAATCTGTAAAATTTGATCACTATATCGAATTTTTCATAAAGTATTTGGTCGTAATATTTTGATTTGTTTAACGATGATATATTCTTTTTAAAAAACTTAATAATAATAAAAAGGTATATTCCTTTCTTGCCACCACCATGATTAATAAAATAATAACTAGCTTAATTAGCAAAAGATTTATTAAATTATTTTTAAATAAAAATTATATTTTAATAAATAATATTATATTTCTCAAATAGCATTTGAATATTATATAAAATATTAGTTAAATTAAAAGCTTACATGAAGTTCCAACATTAACAATAGAATCAAATCTAACAATAATTATATATTCACAAGATTCTATATACAAATTAATATGATAAATGGTCATAATGGTATCATTAAAGTAAATGCATGAATCACTTTAAATATAAGATATAAAAAGCAAAGTGATTAGTCCGTAGGAAAATAGAAAAAAAAAAGAGATTTGAATTTAAAATCTCTTCGACATAGTGCGATATACTATCCAACGTGGCTTATTATGATTATAGGAATAAATATAATAAAGCAATACAATAATAACTTAACTAATCTTATTATACCATATAAAATAGTAGATTTAATCTTTCAATAAGTATAAATTTAAAGGTTTTTTTTGTCTAAAGTGTCTTTATCGATACTTCAACGCTTACTTCAACAGTAAATACTCAGCTCGTATGTTTTTTTGATTTAAGGTTGAAGGTTCAACCTTTTAAGCATTGGCATTTATTAAGATAGTGTAATAATCTTTCTTTGTAGTAGGGATTATTCTTCCCTTGTTGCAGGATGTTATATTTTTTTTTTCTATAAGGAGTGTTTTCTCTTTTATAAAAAGCGATTTTGAATGTGTTTAAGTGTATAAAAATAATATATGGAACGACTTCTTCTCTTATTGTGGATTTTTTACTTTTTTTTAGAGAGTATTTTCTATTGAATTTATCGTTAAACACATATTTAAGGGAGTTTTTTTTGTAGTGGTAGGATATCTAGGGTAACTGTGTTTTTAATGTCTAACCTCGTGATAATAAAAACACTTTTCATCTGTTTTACTCTTTTATTAAGGTTTGAATATTTGTCACCTCTAAATACTTATTTTGGGTGTCTGCTTCATATTCTTTTTCTCTTTAGACTTCTCAGAAACCATCAGAATAAAAGATGAAGCACCTTAAACGAAGAAGGTCGCACCCCTTTTATTCATGTCCTTTGAGGTGACACTATCAGAAATGTCTTTCTGGCAATCTTTGATCAATAATATATTTAAATTTTTTTAAATAAAAAACATTTATAAAATTCATATACTAGTTAGAGTAATTCTTGGTACTATCGAGTTGGTCTGTATCAATATGTACACCAAAGAGTTCGTAACAGCCATCAGATCAAATCTTCATAAGATAAAATAAATAAAAAATGTTAACGGAATTATAATTAAATCGCTAATTAAACATTTTAGATTATGGATATAATAGTTACACATTTTTTAATCTAAAATGCCATTTCATTACTTTACATAATTCCGATAATCTCTCGAATAGGAAAACGATAGTTTAATCTCTTAAACTATACAGTGGGAAGTAGACCTCACTAGTAATTTACTCAAACCTCACGTTGTAACAATATTAGCATTTGTAAACCCAACAGGTAGACAACACTTGTCAATTACATCTTATGCAACTTTTACCACCTGATCTGAATACACCTTATCCTTACGTTGTAGCAATATTGAGTAAGTATATTCCAGATTAACTTATCAATTATCAAATATATGTTACTGATACTACCCTTACGTTGTAGCAATATGGGGTAATACATTTGTATATATTTGTCTCATCTCATGTTTAATCGGTATAGTCCAAGCCTAACTAACCAAATCCCTCATGTTGTAGCAATATTGAAAAAAGGCCGACGTAACTCATCTAACACCGTATTGACAGAACGGATCATAATAAAATATTATCTCATAATATAATATTATTCAATTTGATTAAGAGACATTTTTCTTTATTTTGTTTTCTCATCTCATGAGGAGGTGATTCTCAATTAATCAATCTTTCTATGCAAATACAAATAACCCAACCAGTAAAACTCCCATTGTGGTTACCAATATAAGAAAATTGATCCTGGTTTATAATGTAAACCGATAACTCTTATCACTGCATCTCATAAACCCTAATTTATAATGTAAACTGATAATTCTTATCACTACATCTCATAAACCAATACAAAAAAATTAATTTTGAAACACTGTTCAAATTTACTGTTTGAATGAACACTGTCAATACTGCGACACTGGGCTATTAGCGTTGTAGCGCTAAGAGGCAGAAACCCCAGCGCCGCAGCGCCAAGCCACGAGCATTGTGGTGCTGGAGCTTGGAGAGCCCTAACACCGTGGCACTTGAATTCAAGACCTCGGCGCCTAGTGTCAATTTGGCTATAGTATATCTATTTCAACACTTGAAACACATCATTTGACATTAGGACTTTATCAATCAACACTTTCACACTCAAATTTACACCCAAATCAATATAAAATGTGCTATGATACCATTTATATTGGATAGATTGTAACTAAAGTGTATGCATGTGTATTTGTGTTTATTGTATAAAATAAGTATCTCATACATATTTAAGCACAATAGAATAATAAAAATATATAATAAACACAATTAAAGTATATATTAATCAAATTAATATACAAATAAGTTTAAAAATTCACCGATTGTAACTTTTGAATAAAAGTTACTAGAGTTCATTGGGAGTGCGACTCGTAGATAATTTTAATGACCAACTAGGTGAGCTTGATAAGATAAAACACTAACTTTTTTTTTTCAATACTGAGTTTAACACTCAAACCTTTTAAGAAATTTATTTTTCTCTTAATCAACTCTTTCCTAAAACAAAACTAAAACTTAAATTGATATAATTAGTAGTCAAGATTTCAATTCTTGAAATTAAAACAAAAAAAATTTCCTTTTTCAATTTTCTCTTTCAATAGCCACCTTGTTATTCAAAACAACAAAATTAAATTCAAATACAAAAGCAACCATCGCTTTTTCTTTTCTCATTTTTTTCATACGTTTCTCTCTCATCTAAATATATAACTAATATCTAATATAATAATATTAAATATATCTATAATTAGCCGAAAAGGATAGATATATTATTAATATATTAAATAATAATATTATATATACTTGATTATCAAGTATATATTAATATTATAATTAAATAATATAATAATAAAATATTTTAATTATTTAATAATTAAATAATTAATATATAAAATTATCATTTTATCTTTCTGCATGATTATCAAGAATATCATTTAGTAAGTTTCATCATATCACACACTTAAATAAAATCAACTAATAGTCTACAATGCGTTACGTAAAAAATAATTGTTAACTAATTATTATATTTAACACTTAAATACAGACACGTGCGCATCATGTGGTAATGTTAGATGTTATTAGACTGAACAATTCAATTAAATACGTTATCCCAGTGTATAATGAATACACTTTATATTGCGGGACCCCTTAGGTCCACACCCAATTCATCAAATAAAACTATTTCATCAGTCCGTGAACAATACTTCACACACACGTCACGGATATTACAAATCAGTGAATTGGACCATACAAACTAAGATCACAACACATACATATAATTCTTCTGTCATCTATATCCTTGATATGCAGGAGATATAGATCTGCACCATCAAATCCCCATAAACTAATCCATAAACCTATCTCTGGACTTGTATCTCACTGAACAATATATACAAAAATTTTTTGCTATATTGTTCAACCTTGTGAAAAACTCATTTTTCGAATTTATTGTTTATGGTCATATGACTTTTGAGATACAATCTCGAAGTATCTAGATATACAACTCCCTATAAGAGCTGACGGATTTCATCAACGTACATCGGACTCCATAAGGATCGGATCATACCCAACGACACCTAGTGGTCATACCATGAATGATCTCTGACATGCGTAGAACCAAAGTATGATAGATAACTTACAAGCTCACCGTGACGCTTAGGTCAAAGGACCACGTATATTACTCAACTTAAGATGACCTTCCATTATGACTATATAAGATGTTTATTAGGGTCCTTATAAGTCTGTTTTATACCCAGTCCTTACTGAATACTTGTATGCATATATAAGCTCTAAGCTCATGGTCAGTTAGGAATAACTGACTTATAAGGACTTATAAGCTCACCGTAGCGCTTAAGTCAAATAACCACGTATACTAGTCAATTTGAAGAGACCTTCAATTGATGGCTACATAAGATGTCTATTATGGTCCTTATAAGTTTGTTCTGTACCCAATCCTGACTGAATACTTGCATGCATATACAAGCTCTAAGCTCATGGTCAGTTAGGAATAATTGACTTATAAGGACTTATAAGCTCACCATGGCGCTCAGGTCAAAGGACCACGTATACTACTCAACTCGAGAGGATCTTCCATTGATGGCTACATAAGATGTCTACTATGGACTTTATAAGTCTGTTCATTACTCAGTCCTTACTGAATACCTATATGCATATACAAGCTCTAAGCTCATAATCAGTTAGGAATAACCATTTGTAACATACAGATATAAATATACATTGATCTATATGAAAAGGTATTCACCGATAGATCTATATCGATGAAAATAAACTAAGAACATACTTGCATAATGACATTTCATAACATCCGATTGTAGCTCTTACAACTATGTCATTACTAGTATATTCTGAAATTTTTGTCACGTTATATACAAGATTCCAACTCTAAGAATATTTGCTGACTCTTATAATTTGCTAACTTTTAGTAATGTTAACTCTTAACAATTATAACACTCAGCGATACTAACTCTTAGTATTAGTTTAAACTTTTTTAAATCTAATCTGAACTCTTTCAAATTATGCAATATTTGTAGCGTTATAAATATTACAAATATTGAACCATATAATGAAAAAATAATTAATAATTTAATAAAATGTATATTATATAAATATCAAATATTTATACAAATTTAAGATGACACATAAATATAACCATAACATTTTCTTCTTTTATTGTGATTGTATTATACTCCTTTTGTATGAAATGTTTTTAAGTGTGAAAAAAAATATAATGAAGGTCTTCTTTTTTTGTTGTAGGGTTTTATTTTTTTTTATAGAGATTATTTTTTGAGTGTTTTCAAACATGTATAAGTGTAAAAATTATGTATAATTTTAGTATTTAAAATAAAAATTTATGTATAATTTTAGTATATAAAAAATATTTTTACTCATTTAGTTTTATGTAAATAACTTTGCTCTAATATACTCTATTTCGGTATCATTCGCTAATCTTTAAAAAATAAATAATATTAAATATTTTAAATTTTAATTTCAATTAAAATATTAAATAATTATTAGTAATTAATTTTTACAAAATTTAAATTATTTATTATTATTTTTTATTGAATAATTATTTAATATTTTATTTAAAATTTATGATATAATTTAAAAAATATAATATTATTAAAAAATTCACCGATCACCACGTCATCATCCGATGGCTTTGACTATCAGATTATTTATTATTTAATATTTTATTTATAATTTAAAATTTAATTTAAAAAATATAACATTCCTAAAAGTAAAATGTCATCCGTCACCGCGTCATCAGATGACCCTAACTACTACAAAATTCAAAAAATTTAATTGAATTGGGTGCCTCTATTCACTTTCATATGGCAAAACGACAACGAAACGCGCATTTAAAAATAACCAAACCTCATGGAGTCATCGTATACAATTGTCTCTTCATAATTTCCTTTGCTGAGCAATAAAGAGCGAAAGAAGAAATTATCAAATAATAAATAAGAGAGAGAGAGAGAGAAAGAAGAAGAAGACTGAGAAGAGCCACCGTCAGCGCCGTCGTTATGGCAGTGTCCTCCTTGTGTTCAAATCCGAAACTACTCTCCTTTTCCTCACCTTCCTCCTTCGAGTGCCGGTCCGATCCCGACTTCTCCGGCTCGGCGCGGTTCGAGAAGCCGAGGATCTCGGCCAGAGTCATGGGAGCAACCGCGGCGTCGTTCGGCAGCGGCGGCTTGTCGTCTCTGATCTTCAGGTTCCCCCCGAACTTCGTGCGCCAGCTGAGCACGAAGGCCAGGAGGAACTGCAGCAACATCGGCGTAGCGCAAATCGTCGCGGCTTCGTGGTCGAACTGCTCCGGCTCCGGCTCTTCCCCGGATGCGGCAGCTTCCGCCGCATCCGCCGTCCCTGCCCCGGCCTCGCCGGTCGAGATTACGACCACCAGCGATGACGTGGAGGCGGCGGTTGACGGATTGACTAATAATAATAATGTACAGCTGGAGAACCTCGCTGATTTGAAATACGAGGCCTCGTTTTTGCGCTCCGATGGGAGCATCGCAATTCATGCTGGTACATTTTTATTGTTATATATTTTTTTTAATTTTCTATTATTTCAAGGTTTTATGTGGCTATTAATTCATGGTTTTAAGATATTATATGTGAACAAATAATAAATGTGTGGATGTTGTTATTTGAGATATATTTGTTATGAAAGCTTTTAATTTTTTTATTTAAAAAAAAATTGAACATTTTTTTATTGAGCAATTTTGTTTTTTTTGTGGTGCTAGCAAATGACTGAATTCGTAACATTGGGTTTTAAATTTATTTTAGGTGAAAGATTAGGTCGCGGTATTGTAACTGATGCAATTACAACCCCGGTGGTGAACACTTCTGCCTACTTCTTTAAGAAAACTGCTGAGCTTATTGATTTCAAGGTATAAATGTTGTGTTCATTTGCAAACCTTTCTCTATTAGTTATTAAAGATTGTATGATTTTGGAAGTTATAATGAATGATTAATGTTTCTATGGTCTTGTTTGTTGCAGGAGAAGCGCCATGTAAGTTTTGAATATGGGAGGTATGGAAACCCGACAACAGTGGTTGCAGAGGAGAAGATAAGGTTTGCCCATTTGTATTTTTAAAAATAAAAATTAGAGTTGTGATGCTTTCTTGGTGACGGGTCTGTTTTGAATTTTTTATTTATGAAGTTTTCCTGTCTGTTCTTTTGTTTCAGTGCACTTGAGGGGGCCGAGTCGACCGTGATTATGGCATCCGGAATGTGTGCTAGCACAGTAATGTTGATGGCATTGGTTCCAGCGGGTGGCCATATTGTGACAACCACTGATTGCTACAGGAAGACTAGGATTTTCATTGAGACCCTTCTTCCTAAAATGGGGATCACAGTATGGGTTCATTTTATGCTAATATTTGGCATGCAGTTAGTTTGCCTTACAGGATGTAGAAAATCATCTAGGTTATTTGTATTTTTAGGAGATTTGCAATACTTTTAAGTTATTTCGCTTATGTTTCCATTGCATCTATATGCAGTCTACAGTCATCGACCCAGCAGATATGGAAGGCTTGGAGTCAGCGCTCAACAACAAAAACGTTAGTAGTGTAGAAATTAGTTTCTTTTCTCAATTTAATACTAATTTTTACTTTGACAATGATTGGCCAGGTGGTATTATAATTTCATGCAGGTTTCGCTTTTCTTCACTGAGTCCCCTACCAATCCATTCCTGAGATGTGTTGACATCAAGCTGGTTTCTGAGCTTTGCCACAGAAAAGGAGCAATAGTTTGCATAGATGGTACCTTTGCCACACCTCTCAATCAGAAGGCCCTCAGCCTTGGTGCTGATCTTATCCTGCACTCTGCAACAAAATTCATCGGTGGCCACAATGATGTGAGTCAGTTTGCGTTGGTCAACCCATTCAGTTAAAAAGATCGCTTACAACCAGTCTATCAATCTTCATTAACTTAAGCACTAAGGAACAAATATTTCTATCCAGGTCCTTGCAGGCTGCATTAGTGGTTCAGAGAAGTTGATCACACAAATTCGTAATTTGCATCATGTTTTGGGTGGTGCACTCAACCCAGTGAGTATTTGTATTGGAAGACAATTTTTTTTATGGGGTTTCATTTGATAATTTGCTAAACTTTTTTTTTTTTGAGGATTTATGGGTGTACTTTTTCTTCATTAGAAGTTCCTTGCAACTTGAGCTTGAATATAATAATCCTTTTTCCCCAATAACAGAATGCTGCATATCTGATCATTCGAGGCATGAAGACACTGCATCTCCGTGTACAGCAACAGAATTCAACTGCGTTGAGGATGGCCGAGATTTTAGAGGCACATCCTAAGGTATGTTTGCAGTTTATCATATGCCTTTCATGTTTTTCTAATAGTGCCTCACAGACTTTATCGCCTTGATGGGGTTTGGGAATGTAAATTACTTTCTTCATTTAAATATAACCTACTCCATAAAGCATTGGATTTTTGTGTGACTTGGTACATTTTATTATCATAGGTGACTGTTCACCTTTACCCACTATACACCACTTCCACAGCCCCTAATTTTACTGTTCTATATAGTATCTGGTGACATGCCTACCACTGTACCTTGTTACTACTGGCTTATTAGTGACAGGTCATATTTTTGCAACCACTGGCTCTTCAATTGGTTTTAGTGGCTAGATTCTGCACTCCACAGCCTGTATCAAATCACCACGTGGAACCCACCCTATGCCTAGGAACTTTTGACTGTAATTTCGACGATTGGGTCATCCATGTATGAGTATGTTGGCAGCTGATAGATGTTTAGAGAAACAGATTTGTTGTCTGCACAGTTCCTTGACAGGCTGGATTGTAAATGGACATATTAAAATCACAGAAAATGTATTTGATAAGTGAGATATTTGTTTGTTCCTTTTGTAGCATTTGTATGGCAAGGGCTAATGTGATGTCATTGACAGGTGAAGCGCGTCCATTATCCAGGCTTGCGAAGTCATCCTGAACATCATATTGCCACACAGCAAATGACTGGTTTTGGTGGTGTAGTCAGTTTTGAGGTGAGTGTTTCTGATCCACTTAAAAAAGAAACAAATTGTATTTGTGACCCCTCACTTTATGTTTCTGGGATTCTAAAATTCATTGTTCATAATTCATGCAGGTTGATGGAGATTTAACAACCACCATAAAATTTATTGATGCTTTGAAAATCCCATATATTGCCCCATCCTTTGGTGGCTGTGAGAGCATTGTGGATCAGCCAGCTATAATGTCTTACTGGTATGCCATTAACTTTCTTAATAAATTGTCAAGTAGAGATGCAGAAATCATGGGGCGGGAAAATGATGCACTTTTTTTCCGTGGTTCTGGTTCTATTATCCATTACTGATTTCGTTTTCCTCTTTTTGCAAACATAGGGATCTTAGTCAATCTGAGAGGCTTAAGTATGGGATTATGGATAACTTGGTTCGATTCAGCTTTGGAGTTGAAGACTTTGAAGACTTGAAGGCTGACATTCTGCAGGCCCTGGAGACCATATAGGGCGAGTCACCTTGGCGCAATTTTCCATTTTCTTGCCTTAGCAACCATTTTGTTTCGTGATCATTTTCAATTAGAAGCATTTCTATCATTGTTCAATTAGCCAAATGTCCGCACTGTCATTCTGTTGCAGTTGTTTCCGGATCATTACCAAAGTGAAGTGATGAACCCATGAGTAATTCTAAACCTTGAATAACTAATTCATTTCTTTATGTGTTCAGTTTTGAGTGTCGTAGAGATTGAATAGAGAAGAGAACAAAGGGAACTCAAGAGGAGGGGATATTCTTCTATCTTTTTGCTCAACAAAATTTTAATCAGTCCTGGAATTGATAAATTTTCGCTCAAATGTAAGAGATTAAGAGTAAAGAGTTGTTCTTACATGGCCTTGTTCTTTTCTTTCTGCAAAAATTAAATCCAAAAAAAAAAAAATTAATAACTCAGTAAAAGACAGCTAATATTCTCAAAACATGAAAGCAAACACCCAGAGAGAATATTCCCATCTCTTAATTCAACGGCCCTTTATTCTCATTATATACTGGTTAATAACATCTCTATTCCTGAGTTTTTATATATTCTCAAATAAACAGATAACTATTTATTTATATCACAATAGTCCCTGATCCTTATAATAATAAAACATTATACAGTAAAAATTTGATTTTTTTTTTATATCTACTATTACGAAAGGTGAGGTCAACTTCCACACACCCAAAAAAGAAAAATACTTGTGTAAGAAGACTCGAATTCGTACCTCGTTGCTTAAGCACAGTAAAAATATATTTTATCGTCTGCTTAAATTGTGCTTCTAATTCTTACTAAATTGTGGTATAATATTTAGTCAAAAAAAATAATGCAAAAATCTGTGCAGTCAAATAAAATACATGTAATATTGAATTTTGAAAAGCAATATAAACAAATAATATATTAAAATAAAACGGTATTCTGTCATTCAATTGGAATCATCATTCATTAGAAATTTATTTGATATAAAATAGATAAGATATATCCTTAATTGAAATATCTCTTAAATACAGGGACTTATATGTTATTGACCCCTACATTCTCGTTACTCACATACATGCTATATAATTCCTGTAGTCACTTTCCAATAGATTCCAAAGTTCCTCCTCAGCCTCACCCTTTTGGATTCTTTGCTTTTCTCCTTTCTTTTTGCCTTTTTCATCCCTCTCTCTAAATTATTCATCAGCCCATCATAGTGATTATCACCATTAAAAAAAAAAGGAAAAAAAGAGAAGAAAATCAAGCAAAAGAGAATGAAGTTTGGCAAAGAATTCAAAACCCACCTGGAGGAGACTTTGCCGGAGTGGAGGGACAAGTTCCTCTGCTATAAGCCCCTCAAAAAGCTCCTAAAACACCTCCCTGCCCCCGTCGACTTTCAACCGCCGGAGCCCACCACCACCCCCCTTGAAGCTGCTGATGATTCGGAGAACAGTAATAGCAGCTCAAAGTCGGTTCTTCTCCAGGATTGGTTTGTCAGAATTCTCAATGAAGAGCTCGAAAAGTTTAATGATTTTTACGTTGATAAGGAGGAAGAATTCGTCATTCGATTTCAGGTCCTTTTTTCTTAATTCATTAAATTTTTTCTCAAGTTTGTTTTCTCATATTTGTATGCGGTTGTGTTTAGAATATGTTAGTTTGTCAATGAATAATTGACGGATAGGTTTGATGACGGTTTTAGAATGAATAGGAAGTAATTTTATTATAAAGGACATATTTTTTATGGAAAAGGAGAGATTTTTAATTGGAAAGTAGAAGCTTTTTTATTTTATTTTTTAGTTGAATGATTGTATCATATTATCTGTTATTTGTCATTTCTGGGTTCTGTGTGTATCCCACTAGATAGTGAAATCACAATGGATTGAAAAGGTGAGTATCAGTTCTTTTCATCACATTGTTTATCCTCTGATTGAACGAGAAAATATCTATAGATAGAATTAGGGGTGGACACGGTTCGATTCGGTCTGATTTTTTGTGAAATTGAACTGAATCGGTTCGGTCTGGTCTAGTTTTTTCAGTTTTTTTTATTTTAAATTATAAATTTTTTAAATTTTTGATCCAATTTTTTTGATTTTTTTCGGGTGAAAAAACCAAATCGAAACCGAACCGAACCAATCGATTTTTTTTTTAAAAAACTAAATTGATTTTTTTTTAAAAAAAAAGGGGACCGAACCAACCGGTTCGGTTCGATTTTTCGATTTCCCCTTTTTTTGCCCACCCTTAGATAGAATAGTTAGTGAATTTGGTGAGATTCATATTACATTTAACACTTACCTGTTAGTTCTTTGAATAAAGGTAAAGAACTACTCAACCTAAGAAAAAGGAAAAAGAAGAGATCGTGTTGAATTTTGATGATGTTCAACCTAGATATGATAGTAGAGATAACAAGGGACCCCTTTTTTGTTTTTGTTTTTGTTTTTAAATTGTCTTGATAAATTAGAAGAGTGAGAGATTGAATAGGAGCTTGAAGAATTAATATTGATCTATTGATTGGTTCGTGGTAGTCTACTGACTTTTAGCCAAAATTGTATAGTTTAGTGCAAGTTAAGTCTGAATTGTGAACAATATAGGTTGATGGGTAGTTCCAGAACGTTATGTCCATGAAATGGGTGTGTCTGTGGGGACAGTATTGAGTTAAGTACATGTCATAGAAGAAAATACAATTTTAGAAATGAATGCATTCAGAAGAAGGATGATGCATGGTCTGATTTAAGTTGAAGGTGCTAAAACAGCAAGCAAAAAGGTCAGTAGAACTTCAGTTGTCTATTTATCTAATTGCTTGGATTTAATTTGTTTGCACTAGAATGTCTCATGTAAGAGTTCAATGCCCATGATCAGGGCTCAAGAACATCATGTTTTTATTGTTCTTCATGTTGTAAAGTAGGATATTTTTGGAATCACCTCCCTTGTGGATTTTCTTATTGTTTTAAGTTTATTTTCAGAGGGAACCATCTTAAACAGAAACTAAATTATTGCATAATTTGTTTGTATTTTCTATAGCTTGAAAGTGCCAAAAAGAGTAAAAGACATTGATTTATCTCATACTATCATTCTCATTGCAAATGACTTATTCCTCCTAATTCTCAACAGAACTTAATAGGAAGATTTTTGTGTCTTAAGGCGTGATGTTCATAGCATGTAAGTTCATTAATTTTCATGAATAACATTACAGAATATCCTTCAATAAGTAACAAGGAAAAACATATATTTGATGTGTGAATGGTTTTCCAATTCTTGAGAATTTATTTTTGTCCAGTCAATGTGTTTCTTATCTCTCTTAGTTTTGATTTTAATGCTTGAAATGCCATATAATCAATTCCCTGTGAAGTTTTGAAATGGTTGGTTCAGTAATTTTTTTGATGGAACCAAATGATCATTTGTTGAAGAATCCTATGGACTATGCATATTCATATTTAGGATGACAAGACATCACATTTTTATGCTACTATGGCCATTTTTATAAATTCTTTTGTTTTTTGTATTTTTTGGGATAACAGGAGCTGAAGGAAAGAATTGAGCGAGTTAAGGAGAAAACTGGTGGAATTTTTACTTCTGAAAGCGAATTTAGCGAGGAAATGATGGACATTCGCAAGGACTTTGTAACCATTCATGGGGAGATGGTGCTCCTTAAAAATTATAGCTCCCTAAATTTTGCAGGTCAGCAACTAGTTCATTTATTATGTTTTACTTGACTTGGGTCCCTAAGCATTTTGTTTCCTTATGGTGTTCATAAAATATCATTTCTCTAAAGTTGTGAATCATTAATTTCCTCTCTCTCGTATTCGATATAGGTGGCCAAGTGCAGATGTTTGTCAATTTCTGAAACTATTTCCATATTTTTTGGCTCAACAGGGCTAGTGAAAATCCTGAAGAAGTATGATAAAAGAACAGGTGGACTGTTGTGTCTCCCTTTTACTCAACTCGCCCTTCAACAACCTTTCTTTACTACAGAATCCCTAACAAGGCTAGTCCATGAGTGTGAGGCAAATCTTGAGCTTCTCTTTCCGTTGGAAGGTGAAGTCATCGAATCTACTAACCCTCCTCCGGATGAATCAAAGCCACCTACCAATAAGGCTGCAAACATCTCACCTGACACTTCATCAACTCTTGGGGAGGAAATGTTGGATGTATATAGAAGCACCCTTGCGGCGATGAAAGCCATACAAGGCCTTCAAAAAGCTAGCTCCACCTGTAATCCATTGTCATTCTCATCTCTCTTTAAGAGCCAGGCTGAGGAAAGCTTTGGTGCTGTAACAGCTGAATCTCCAGCCATGATGCAAAATGGGGAGGATGATCAAGAGGATACTGACTCTACGTGACATTACTGGTTTCCTTTTTTCTGGTTTGCTCTTTTACCCTTTTCCCTCTAAGAGTTCCTTGTAAGAAAGATGAAACTGAATAATGACAGGCGCTCAATTGTATGTAAGCTGCTAGTTGCCTTAATGTTAAAGGAACTCCTTTGCTGATCAGATTGTTGCCTTTGTATATTTTGCAGAATCATCACAGAAGTCACTTGATGAAATTTTCCAATTTTCTCATTGCATTACCCTAAAAACTTAATCCTTGCATGTTCATCGAAATTTAGCTTCTGCTGTGTTGCATGTGTTGGCATTCTTTCTTTTTTGGTATGACTACATGCATTCTTTTCCTTTCTGTTGCGTCTTTATCTAACATATAAACTTCAAACACTTACAAAAAAGAAGATAGAAAATTGGAGAGAAAAAAAAATTTATATATGCGCAGTGATCAATCTTCCATCATCTTTCTGAATCATGCATCATCATGCACCCTTGTCTTCATCATCATCATCATAGTTAAAAGGCAAAGGTACTGATTTAAATGCCCTATACTTGCCCACATTGTTTAAGTGCTCATTCTCCAACCTGATCACCCAAAAATCATGTATTTGTCAGCACTAATTGCCACTTGAAAATCCCAAGTTATTTGTAATTCTGCAGTTCTTTCATTTTCCATGCCACTATATTAACATCTTCTGCTAAAAAAAATTTGGAGGGCTGTGTGCTTGAAGTAAGCGTAAACATACCTGAAAAAATTCCAGATGCCACGTCGGATAATCTCCAAGCTGGTGACTACTGCAATTAAGGCTGTTCTATGCAGAAAAGGAGCATCCCTAATGCCCAACACTGTCTGCATCCAAGCAAGTCTCAGTAGAATGTTCAACACCTGCAATTTAGCCAAGTAACTTGTTAAGTGAGAAAAGTCATGGAAACTAAATGCACAGATATAAAAACTAACTCATCAAGTAATTAGACCGTAAATAACCAAGCGAAATACAAGTTTTCTTACCATTGCTATGAAGTAAACACTTCTGTTTGGTATAATGAGTTTGTCTCTCAACCAAGGGTTTCTTGAATTTCGGCATAGAAGACCCCAATCAATGACAATATCCCAGTATGTACTGGCAATTGTGGCAACACCTGAACTGGCTGCAGCCACAATCTGCAAAGTTCTCCCCGCCCTTAAGCCGTGAATTGTCCTTGCAGCAACCGCGACAATGGTTGAGAAGTATTTTAGTGCATTAAGACCATGCATCCTATCCTTCTCTTCAAATAGGCGCCGAAGGCACTAAAAGATAAAAGCTTCTGTAAGAACCATTGCTGTACATGCTATAATGTAAGCTAGAACATGAGAAACTCAGAAATGAGAATAGTATAAGCTCGCCTTTGAAGTCTCAAATGCATTGATGAGACGAAAAAAAGGTACCTGAAGAAACCGGATCCAGTATGGTATGATTGCTACTACTAAATAAATTTTCTGGAAAATGTCACTTTGATTGCATTTGTTTGATCTCCTTTTGAAGTCCCCCCAACCATAGTAGCAAACATAGAATTCCAAACTTCTGAGAGCTTGCACCTATATGAAATAACAATGCCATTAATCAAGAAATTAAATTGAGTTGGAAAATTCATTTAAGTTCAGGTTTCTTTAACTATACGGAGATCAACTTTGTGTCCAAACAAGGCAGTACAAAAAAGTTCTAAGCTGAGGTGCATTCAACAGTTTTACGAAAGTTTCTAAAATAGAGAGGACTAAGTGTTTTATATGATCCCATCAGCATAATGTCTAACCTGGCTAGTAAGCTGATCTGCCAAGAAGAAATCTGGGAGTGTAACCTACAAAGCCGGGGAAAAAAAAGGAGATGAAATGGTTGACCTATCATATACAATTTGTTTATATATCTATACATAAACTATTTACTTTTTGTACCTTGTACAGAGGTGTAAGAATGCAGTGGAATGCACATCGAATAAGGAAGAATCGGCTTGAACGGTATATGATATTGAAAGGACAGAATGTTATAAGAATCACAATCTGCAAGAGAAAACACCAGTTTGTGTTCATCAGGCACAAATGCTGTTGTGTCAAAGTTAATCTTAGTAAAGCATTTTGCTAATGAAAAATATATTGGAACACTTAAGCAAAAGAGTCTATTACTGTATTTTGATTAGAAGAGATTAGGTATGAGACTCACAAGGAGTAGACCCAAAGGAACTAGTTCAGTTAGAGCTCTGAAGCTTCTTGTTCTCGGATCCATCTCCATATCCAAATTTGAAAGGACACCAGCAAAAGTAAGAACAGCAAGACCTGAACTAAGAAGGAGAACTTCTCCATAACCCAATTCTGTTCCTTGCTTGAAGCCAAATATGAATGAATAATTAACCCGGTAACGCTTCCAGAAGAATATGTTTCCAGCATACATTAGCATATGCAGGAAAATATATCCGAAAAGGCTGAAAGAGAATGCAAAAAAGATTATCAATTCTTTGATTTGCTGAGAAAAGAGAACAAATTTGGTTAGGCAAGTTTTTGTTGCATCTGCATATGCAAATGGCTGTGTATCAATGTATGTGAAGCTAACATTTAATCAAAGTACTTAAACTCACCTGTAAAGTGGAAATATGTTTTCCATATACTGAGTGCGGCCAGGATTGTTAAGAACATTTCTTGCATGAATAGCCACAACAATGGCCACTATAAGCGCGAGGGAGAAGCCAAAGAATGTTCCTACGGGCATACAGCAGCTATCAGAATTCATTCACAAAATTTCGGAAGAAAGAAGCAATTGATCTTTCCTGATGCATGGACACTAACATTGAGATTTAAACAAAACATGTTACTGTTAAGACAACTTTTACCTAAGAAGAATGTAATGGTATGCCTTTCCCTTCTAGCTTTTGGCCTTAATGTGTCCATTCCTTTTCTATGATTTCCATTAGAAAAGTGCTTAACAAAGGTTGCCTCCACTCTTTCCATGAGCTTAGTGACCTGCAGAAGCACAAGCCATCGTGGATGACAGTTACTAAACAAAAGGGCGCGATGTCTGCTGGTCCAAAAAGAGTCTCATTAGCTAGAACTAACCTCATCGGCACTTCCAAGATAAGAATTATCCACCATTTGTAAGTAAGCCTTTGATGCATTCCTTGAAGTGATCTGCACCACTATTGTAAATTAGCCAACTGAACCAAAAATAAAGCTTGCAGTTCAAATCTTTTGCAAGTAAAAAGAAAGAGATGAACCTTGTCATACTTCTTCATGATTTTGGAGAATGCCAATTGATTCAAAAAGCTGTTACAAAAGTTTGGATATGACTAGTTAAATTATAAGATTAGAACCTAAAAGTTTAACACTGTTGGTAGACCTACAGAGCAAGAACATAGCAATGTTACCAGTAGCTTTTCAGAAACCGAAGCTTTTGGTAGAACTCAATAAAAGCCCTTGTCATTAGCTCCTCTGCTTTCTTTAGCTCTCTTTTGCTGAATGACCTCTCTGAATTTGAACTCTTGAGTACACCTTTTAACGTTGATACTGGAGTTTCAGACTCAACATTGATCTTTACATGATCCAGTACTTCTAATGATGCCGGTTCAAAGCCCTTTATATCAGCCTTTCTTCCATTTACTCCCCTATTTTGTCTTTTCCCATCTGAGTGCCCTCCCATGCTCATCTCAACTTCCTGAATTGTTTCCATATGCGACCGCCCTTCATTTTGCAAACAGACCATTACTCTTCAGAGAATTTAGAAACCCTTTTGCATAACCAAAAGATAGCTAATTTTTTCCAAAAACAGAGAAAATGGTAAGCCCCCAAATTATATGGATTGAGCATATATAAGATACGAATTCACTTCAAGAACTAACAAAACTAGAATTAGGCAGTCAATACGCCATGTTAATGAAACAGATTATCAACATTTCCTTGCATACCAAAAAACAAATCAAATTGACAGGATAGAGAATTTACTCTAATAGCTCATTTCTGGGCTTATTTTCACAGTTAATGATTTTAAGGATTTGAAGAAAATAGTTTCGCCTACCTGGTTTTCTACCCTCGGTGGGATGAATTGAAGCTGAAAAAGAAGAAATACCATTACTGGCAAGATTAGCCACGTTTGTTCCCCCTAACATTGGATCATCAACCTTGATCCGTAGCGCAATCAAAGCATCCATTTGCTTACCTAACTCATCCGCCTCAGCCATAACTTCCTCAACCTTTTGCTTATAAAAATTAACCACTTTATTAAACTCATCATCGAGTCTCCTAAAGAAGACAACCTCAAACTGCCCTCCTTCATCCGAGGACCTCAAAAACATTGTCTGATACTGCCCATGTTCCGCTCCTCCTCCTCCTTCTTCTTCAACTGAACTCACTAAAATGGCTTCATCTTCATTGCTCTTCTTCTCATTCTTCCTCGGAGAACTCCTGTACCCACCTGTTAGCCCACTAAAGGCTCTGTACAATGATACCCTTCTCTTCAATGACCCTTTCGTCGTGGCCGCCATCGGAGATGGAGCATGTTGCTGCTTGAAACGCAGTACATCTTTCAAGATTGTCTTCAAATAATTGTAATCCATGTATGCATCTCTCCATTCTTGCACCAACTGCGCCTCAAACTCTTTGCCAAATTTCATCTTCTCTCCAAGAAACAAATTGATAAACTCTTACTCTTCTCTAGACTAACATATATCAACCACCCTTATGAACATGCTGAAGTGAATTCTCCCATTTTCTTAAAAAAAAAAAAATCATGACGAAACATGCAAGAACAAGTCTCAGCAGCAGACCAAAATAATAATATATAATTGTTTAGAAAAACACAAATCTTATTTCTTCGTTATATTTTATATGTCGTGATGACACCACTTCCTTCTTCAACAAATCCTTTAAATTTTGTAACGAGTCTTAAGTGTGGTTTTGGTGATGGAAATTAAGCGCGTGATGTATGGACCTTCAATCACGGTTGTCAATGAATACTAACTGTACACAAAGTTACTGAAACTAAGCTGTCATGAAAGCAAATTTTCGGCCATTTATGTTGTGTAAAAGCAAAAGCAAAAGTATATGTTTTGGTAAGCCAGCTTTGACAATCTTTTTTACATGGAAAAACGAAAACCCAGATGATTGAAAGATTCGAGTTCATACAAAAAAGGCCAAATTTTGCAAATTGATATGGAGAGACGGAATTATGAGCTTGTCTAATGATGAGTGTCCTTGTAGCCAGCTGGCGGCTGGTGATTGATTTTTGTCAGTATGTGACCCAATGACATGTGAACTCACCACTTAGCCGCGTTAAAGTAAATCTGGAACTGGAAGCATGCGATACCCGTACGACTTGTCGTGTTTATATAAATTTACAGACTGACATGTCGTTTTACTCATAGTTCAAATGAAAGACTTGTCTTAGCATTTTAATGTAACTTGTTGCTTGGTTGGTTGGTTTATCTTTTTATTAACAAAAAATATAAGTATTTGTTAGTTTGTCTCGTCTGATTTCCAAATTAATACTATCTGTCGGTTTAATTATTAATAATTATGCAGTTAACCTAACGCCTTAAAATATGGCATGAGCCGATTTGGCGAAATAAAGAACATCATAAAATAAAAAAACCTTATTTGGCCAAATTAAATTATATTAAAAAATAGATATTATTTTAGATACTCCTAATTTTAATAATATACACAAATTTAAAAAAATTAACAGTAAAATTTATTTATTAAATTGTTTTTATTAAAATTAATCATCTTATATTAAAAACATGAAATGACTTAATTGTTCTTAATAATAAAGTTAACTTAGATTTATTTTCTTTGAATTTTTTTAAAAATTATTAATATTAACAATTGATTAATTTAATTAATTGAATTAAAATATTTTTAAAAAAAAAGAGCAAAAGCAGTGAGAGAGGATAAGGTAAGTTAGCCATATATAAGGTCATTTTAATAGTTTTGAGTGTTGTTCGGAAGAAGTTATAATTTCAATTGAGATTTAGGTGGGATATAGCCTTATGTCACGCTTTTAGTATTTTTTGAATGTTTGGTGTGCGATAAAACTTCTTAAATATTATGTAGGTAGTTGAAGCGGATCGTGAGTCGAAATTTTTAGAAGACCCGTTGACTTGGGTAGAGATTTAGGCTAAGTTCGTGACTTTTAGGGTTGTAAATCCCTTTTTGACAGAAAGATATTATATAATATATGTGATGGCTTTTAGGAATATTTCGTGGCATGTTATTCCATCCTTTATATATACTGTTAGATTGTTTAAATATCAACCGTCGATTGTATAAGGTTGGTAATATATAAAGGAGAGAACCTCAATTGTATAAAGTATAAACTCGTAGCTTGTAATCTTTTTAGCAATATAGAAAGCTTTTTCTCAAACATCTTATGTGCGTATTTTTTCATCTCTTCTTTGTGTGGTATTTTTTAGGCTGCTTAGCGTGCAATGCGTCTAAGGTCGCATGGTTCTCGAAAGATCCTTGATATTTGGTATCAGAGCGGGTTCAAAGAAGATGAAGAAAGATGCTGCAACAACGTCGGAGGTGATTGAAGAGATGGGTAGGAACCCTAAAGCTAAGAGGCACAATAGTGTACCTCGTGACAAATTTGTTAATCTAGGCCATGAGTTTGGAAATATGGTGAAAATGCTCGGTGGCGTTGTAGGAATGACGACGAATCATCTTGAAAAGTTAGAGCAGCAAGTGGAGAGGCTCGATGTGGGACTCGACACTCAATGGGACGAGTTGTGCTCCCTCATCGACACATCTATCGAGAGTTATGCTGATTGACAACGTGATTGGATCAAGACTTTTCAAGAAAAGATATATACCACAATGGATAAAGTTCAAGTCCAAGTTGAGCAACATAGAGGGTTTGACGTGTGTCAAAGAGGATATGGTATTATGCAAGTGAGTGATAGTGAATGGAGCTGTTGCTACATTAAGGGACGCCAAGATTTGAGGCTCCTAAGTTGAAGGAGTTTAGTGATAAGCGGAACGCCAATGAACCCGATAACTATTTTTGACAAATTGAAAGATACTTTGACACCATAGACGTGCGGGATAAAGACAAGGTAAATACCGTGACCTTATTTATTTTTTATCATGCAATTCTATAGTGGTGTAAGAAAAGTGAGGAGATTCACAAGGGGACCTACACCATCAACACATGAGTTGAATTACAATGGAAGCTAAAGTGCCAGTTCTATCCCGAGAATGTCACGCACGATGCTCGAAAGCAATTAAAGGAATTGAAGTAAACTAATTCCATCAGCGAGTACGTGCAAAAGTACTCCCCGTTGATATTACAAATTCACAACATGAGGGAGGAGGACTTGCTGTTCAACTTCCTAGACGGGTTACAAACATGAGCGTTCAATGAGTTAAAGCCGTATGGAGTGACAAGAATATTCGATGCTCTTATATTGGAAGAAACGTTCATGGATTACTGCAAGGGTGACACTGAAAAGTTCAAGAATTTGAGACCTAATCACAACAAAGGTGGGGTACCAAAGAGTTTCAATCTCCAGAGGATAAGGAGGAGAAAAGTAAGCCGCCAAGTGAGAAAAGTAGAAGTACAACGGCCATAGGGGTAATAGACCAAATACCAACTGCTTTCTTTGCGACAAGGATCACTGGGTCAGGACTGCCCAAAGAAGAAGGCTCCCAAGCAATGGTTACAGCATACGAGGCTTGTAAGTAAAGTCAAATAAGGTGTTTGTAGCTACTCAACATGATAAAAGTCAAGCAAGATACCAGCGCGTCAACGGGAAAGGCATTCATATATGTTGAAGCCTACATCAATTGCATAAAGACTCAAGTGCTGATAGATACGGGTGGGACGCATAACTTTATTAAGTGTGCGGAGGTGAAGCGCTTGAAACTTTATATGGAGAAAGATGAGGGATTTCTCAAATTAGTGAATATTGCAGCCAAACCACTAGATAAGGTAGTTCGAGAGGTCGATATCCACCTAGAAAAATGGCATAGCGAGGTAAATTTATCTATAGCGCCTCTTGATAATTTTGATTTGGTGTTAGGTATGGAGTTCTTGAGATAATATGACGTTGTGCCATTTTCTCAACATGATTACTTGTGCATTATAGAAGGAGGACATTATATGATACCGATTGTAGATAAGCCCAAGGGTGAAAACTTCTAGCCGAAAGTCAACACCAAACTCTTTTCTGCCTTACAGCTAACAAGAGTTGTCGAGCGCAGAGGAGAAATACATCCAGCCACAATATGAGGATGGATGATAACGCAAAATGGGGTGAAGATAAGCTACCAAAAGGGGTTACGAAAGTGCTCGGGGAGCATAAAAAAGTCGTATCAACTATCATACCATAGGTGCAACTACAAAGGGGTGAGATCGAGCATGGAGAAAAGTTAAAACTTGGGTTTACATTTCTAACTTTAGTGCAAACACCTCAACTTGGAGTAAATGAGTTGTGAGGGCAGCTCAAGAATTTTTCAAGTGTGTGTGTCATCCAATAACTCAAGGCATCGCATGGTGTATGCTTTTAGCACAAAAAGTGGGACAAGTAATGGCATGTCAAGCATAATGTGAGGGACTTAGTGATGAAGACAATACTTCTGTAAGTCAGCACGCCCATTTCACAAGGGATTTGATCATGGGGACGAGTGTCCAATGTCTATTGCCAATGGGGTTGGCAACGTTTCGCATAATTAGGGATACCTTTAAGACAACATCCGATGTTTTCCAAGAGCTGTTGGAAGCTATACCGATGAGGTATGAAAAACATGGAACAGAAACGAAAACTTTTAGGGATTTCAACATGGGATGTCAAAGGGGTAGAAGTCATCAATTACGGATGGATGGTACAGAAGAAGAATCCACCTTAAAGGTGTGAATACATTGTCAAGTGGAAAGGGTTTTCTAACAGGTGAGCATACTGGGAACATAAGAACGCACAGAGGCAGATTGAAGAACCAGGTGCGCAAGTTCCAGCAAAAATATGACGAGGGCGTCGCGTGAATTTGATGGGGGAGAATGTTACGCTCCAAGTGTTTCAAGCATTTTCTCGAATACTTGGTGCGCAACAAAGCCTCTTAGAGGCTATGTGGGCCGTTGGAGCTGATCATAGGCTAGAGTTTCTAGAATACCCGCTGACTTTGGTGAAAATTTAGGCCAAGCTCGCGACTTATTAGAGTTGTAAATCCCTTTTTGGCAATAGAATATTTCAAGCATATATGATGGTATCTCTGAATATTCTATGGCATATTATTCTATCTTATATATGCAACGTTAGATTGTTTAGATCTCAACCGTCAATTGTATGAAGTTGTTAGTATATAAGGGGGGAGAACCTCAGTTGTACAAAGCATAATCTCATAGCTTGTAAACTCTTCAGCAATAAAGAGAGCTTCTTCTTAAACATACTTATGTATGTGTTTTCTCATCTCTTCTTTGTGTAGTATTTTCTAAGTTGCTTAGTGCGTAAGAAGTCTAAGGCCGCACGATTCTTGAAAGGTCCGTGACACTTGGATGTTTTGGATGATCATGTGAAGGATGTAACGGTGATGAATGAATTGGACCATACGGTGATACAGCATTAGAGGAAAGCAATAGAACTGTCGTTGCAAGCTCGTTGAAGCTGAGGTGTGAGAGGATTAGCACGAGCAGACCACCATTAAGAAGAATGACTATTCGTGGAAGTTTGGTGATGGATGTGGCATTTCCTCTCTTTCTGTAACGGTAATTGTTTTAACTCCTTTACTATTTACTCTCCTCGCGATATCTCTTTTCTTAATCTACAAACATAACTTTAACTTAATAGACCCTCCTATATTAGCTTAAACGATAGTATTAAATTTTTACATTATGGGAAAAGAACAAAAATTGAAATAAAAAAATTAGTTTGACTAAACTCAAAATTTTTAATATATATTAATTAAATACCAAACTCTTTTACTATTTTACCCTCATCTTTAAAAATCAAAATTTTCTCTTAAAAAACACTCCCCTCACTTTCTCTCTCTCGGCCACCTCCTATTTTGTTATTAAATTTTCATAATTCATATATCGACTGTAAATTTAGTATATTGTGAAGATTTGAACTAAAATAATCAAGTGTAAAATTTAAAAAAAGCAAAAATTAGTGAGATCTTATTCTAAATTTAGTTTTATTATATTTTTTAGTTGTATTTTTACTTAATTGTTAAAAATGTATATACGTAGAGTTAGTAATGTAGAAAAAAAGTTGAAAATGTGTGTGTAAGGCCGAAAATGTAAAAACAAATGCCAAAATAGCAGATTCTGACAATATTCTGTGAGACGCACCAGAACTGGGCTCCATATGCTTGGTACGTGTGTTCATGCGCCGTCCCACTCACTACGTTGTGCGATGCGCACACTGCGCCGACTTGTTGCACAACAAGTTGCGCTCATTGGTGCAACTTGACTTGTTGCGCGACTTGTTGCGCAACAAGTTGAGTTACGCGCTAAGGCCAGCGCCTTGCCTAGCAGCGTTCTACACGTGCAACGATGCCACGTGGCTCTCTAATTTTTTTATTTATTTATGTAAAATTTATATAGTTATTTATATTCAATATTTTATATTATTTTTAATTTAATTGTATATATAATTATACTAAAATAGCATTTTTTTTGTACTGCTGCTATCATCATGTCACAAATTTTGACTATTATATATTTTAGAAAAAGATGGAAGAGCTCTGGTGATGATTTTGAAAGACACATTGAATATCAAAATATGCACATAATAGTTCCAAAAAATATTAAATATGAAGTATTATTGACAAGAGTTTGTCATCTTTTGAGAGTTAATAAGGTGTATTATAAAGTGATTATGAAATTTGAGGTTTCTTCAAGTAGTATAAAGTTGAGACCTATTCTACTTAAATGCAATATTGTAGTTGAGCTTACAAAATAATATGGCTATATCTCTTTGTGTAACGGTAGATGCTCAAGTTCTTGAATATGAAAGTAATGCAGAAGCACCCATAGAACGAAAACAAAGTTATGCTAATCAATTCGTATCGGCAACCTCTGTGTATATTTCAAATCCCCCAGAGGATTATTATTATTCTCATCCAACGTTCAACGAACAACCAGACTATATATATATATATATATATATATATATATATTATAATAATCAAATATATAGAGATGTTTGCGTTGATCTTGGCTATGATAGAATGCACAAGTTTGCCGCCACGTGATAGTGCGCACTGTTCTAATGTTTATGGGGCATTAACTTTCTATAAATTTTCAAAACCATTATAATATTTTTGATTTATTAATCATTATTAAAAAAATAACAAAAGTTATAAGAAAATTATATATATTTTTTGTTGAACGTAAAAGCATACTCCAACATCATTGAAGATGACATTTACAATGCTTTCGTATAATAAGGTGCCCGTACCAGAGTAATTTAGAAGACACGAAAAATAGTCTTGATTCTTGTCGGCAAACACCTCCCCATATCTTAGGATCGCTTTGTAGATCCACACATGAGATGATAATAAATGAAAGAAATAACAATGTCAACAAAATAATTTTTTATGTATCATAATATGATAATGAATAAAAAAAATTAGAATTACTCACCAAGAATGTTTGATTAAATGAGTATAGAATGTATGATTTCCTATCCGAAGCGCTCGCTTTTTTGAGTTTCACTAACTTTTTAGTTGTAGCCATACATAAGCTATTATAAAGTACAGTCCATACAATTGTGCACCAATGATAGGCATTAAACTCGTTAAAATTATCTACGAGACGAAGTACAAAATATTGTACGGCTTTATTCCGATAACGTGACATTAACAATTTTTGAAATACATAAAATAGACACATTTTTATTGCATCTATATCATCGTTAAATGTAACGCTCTTGAACCACGGATCCAAATCCTTATAAGTCAACTCACTTCTACTCAAAAAATATTTGTGCCATAATCTATCACCTAACCCATTTACTACAGAATAATCCTCCATCCTTAAATCAGTAATCAAATAAAATTTTAGACGAAAAAATTTAATACGTCTTTTGCCTGTATAGAACAATAATTCTTCATATAAATTTTTGGTATGTACGCATCTTAATAAAATTTCATGTGCTAAAATACTTGAGAATAGAATATTCGATACATTCAAAAAATAACCAAAATTTATGTATCTAAATATTTCGACCTGACTCGAAATTAATTTGTATTTTATATTTTTCATAACCCATAACATTGAGTAAGTATGTATGGTCGATGGATAAAATTTATTTTCAACAATCACGTAATCTTTTGAAACATTCTTCTTCCTAAAAAAAATTAAGTTAAAAAAAATATTAGCATATAGAATTGAAAAAATTATATTAACATATAACCAACTATTACAACTAAAAAAATAATAATATACTAATGACAAAATAATTTTAAAATTACAAAATTATAAATTTAAACACATTAAATTAAATAATTACATAAATAAATCAATTTATCATATTTTTAAATTAATTAAAAAAATAAAAAAAACTACCACATGGTGCCTTACTGTTGTGCCACGTGGTAGAAGGCGTGGAACAGTGCGCGCACTACTGCACAGCGTGGTGTACGCACTGCACGGCATGGTGCACGCACTGTGGCCACGCGCTGGTGCTTAGGGCGGCATGTGGAGCCCAGTTTTAGAGTGTGAGACATGCGTCGCCACTTGTCTCTAAAAAATTATCGAAATTTGTCATTTTCAACCTTTTTTTTTTGCATTTTTGACATTTTACACACATTTTCAATCTTTTTTCTACATTAATAACATTATGTATATACATTTCTAATAATTAAATAAAAAATTAAAAAATATAATAAAACTAAATTTACGATAAAATCTCACTAGTTTTCTCCCATGTTTTTTTTTTAATTTCACACTTAATTATTTTAGTTCAAATCCTCATAATTTACCAAGTTTACAGTCGATCTATGGATTATGAAATTTTAGAGATAAAATGGAAGATGTTCGAGAGTGGGAGAGTAAGAAGAGTGTTTTTGGAGAGAATTTTTCGATTTTTGAAAATGGGGGTAAAATAGTAAGGAAATATAGTATTTGGTTAATATATGCTAAGAAGTTTAATTTTGGTCACATTAATTTTTTTATTTCAATTTTCAGTCACTTTTAACGTTTTTTCAATCATTATTATATACCATCTAATTAAATTTTATTTATAGAGATGGATAAAATTGCATACTATCAATTGAATAGATTGATTTAATCTAAATCATTAGTTCGATTTAATTTTTTTAAAAGATAATTAATTTATTTCAAGTCCAAACTTTTGAGATAACTAATTTTCAGTTCGATTTTGTTTCCTAAATTAAAACCAATTTTGTCCACCTATCTTCATTTTCGTTTGTTTCTTACAATTATGACGTCACTCAAATTAGAAAATGAATCAGGTTAACAAATAAATGGGGGATATATAGTAGTATCACACTCAAATCTAAAACCATTGGACCATAGCCCATACCCGGCCCAACCATTTTACACCCATCAAATTTCAGACAAACGTTAAACAGAACAGATCTCCATTCTCCACTTTAAGAAACTTTTTTAAAAAAATCTGAACATCTCCGAACAAGTTGATAAAAAACAAGAAATTCCCACTTCACAAAAATCAAATCTTTGTCCTAAGAAGGAAAAAAAAACACAAAACACAAAATGTCAGTATCAAATCTTGTTGTAATTGTAATTCTTTGGTTATTGTCAACATTAGGACAATCAATGAGATTCGATATGAAATCAGGGCAGACAAAGTGCATATCAGAAGATATAAAGCACGATGCAATGAGTGTGGGAAAGTACACGGCTATTAATCAAAATGAAGGCCACCTTTTACCTGAAACTCACAAGCTCGGTGTCAAGGTTTGGCTCCCAAAATTTTGTTCTTTTTTTTTTATATATACATATAAATTTTGAATTTGTTTTGAGTGCTTTTTATGGGTAAAGTTTTTGTATTATTTATTTTTGTCATAGAGTTTGTTTTGGGAGATTAATGTGCGGAAAGATTTGAACTTTAGGATCAGGGCATGATGCAAAATATTATATTGAATCTTATAATTTCAATATCTGATTTTTCTTGATGATTTTAATAGCAAATTGGATTCTATAACAGTTATAGGACAAAATTGGAGGTTGAAGTACTTGTATGTGTGTGAAGGATTTGGTTGTGGTCTGAATAATTTGGAGCTTACCATCTTTGTGAGCGCGCATGTTTAAAAGTCCTGAATGTTTTCCCATTTTGGTGGTCAATATTTTGGTAAATGTTTGAGATTTTTGAGAGAGATTTAATTTTAGGAAGATGGGGGTTTACTATTGATATAGGTGACTTCGCCTTATGGGAACAATTATCACCATGCGGATCATGTGGAATCGGGTAATTTTGCATTTACTGCAGCGGAAGCTGGTGACTATAGTGCTTGCTTTTGGGCACCTGAGCACAACCCTCCAGTAACTGTGACAGTTGAATTTGAGTGGAAGACTGGTGTTGCTGCTAAGGACTGGACTAAGGTTGCTAAGAAAGGGCAAATTGAAGTAAGTTATTTTTGTGAGCATTTTAGTCCTTCAATATGTTTGTACTTACATTTGTTCATGTGGTATCTTTAAAGATGATCTTGTATACTGAAAGCTTATTTTAAGATTAATGCCAATTATTTTCAGCATAGCAAGATTGAGCTACAAACTTGGAAATCTCATTCTTTTGAATGAAACTGATGCATAGTTTTGTTCTGAAATACTTTTATCGTGTCAACTAATCATAATGCTCATCAAAGTTGTTTTGTACAAGGCCTACATATTGCTTCATTTTGGTGTATGACTAGGGCTGTATTAGGTGCTTGTTAATATATAAATGGAGGGTAAGGAAGGCCATGCCGCATATACTTGATGTCTCTTTCTCTAGTGCTTCATGGTAAAAAATTGATATTGGTAGGAATAATGTAATCGTCCACTGAATTTCAGTGGCTTTTGCTTTGTTTTTACTATCTCCCAATCTTTGATTAGGTCATTGTTCTTGTCATGTAAAGATCTCGTCTATTCTTAGAAAAAAGATGATGTCATGTTGGAACTCATGACAGACTTCGATTATATGATCTTTATTGATGTTTCATTTCATCAATTGTGCTAGATGATGGAACTGGAGTTGAAGAAGTTGTTTGATACTGTCGCATCCATTCATGAAGAGATGTTTTATCTTCGTGAGAGGTATAAGTTCTTGCACGTAAGAGCGAATTTAGAAAAATAAATCGAGCATCCAATCCCAATTTTTTTGGTTTTTTGAAGCAACAAAAGAAAGTAAAAAAATAAAAAAAAGAATTGATTTTTCCATTTTAATCTAACAAAGTTTGCTCATCACAGAATTATTTTGTTTGAACAAACTTTTATTATTTACTTTATTGAGGAGAATGATCCTGTTTTATTGTATTTGACATTTTTTATCCCTTGTATTTGAATTTAGAGAGGAGGAAATGCAACAGCTCAATAGAACAACAAATTCCAGAATGGCAAGTCTTGGAGTTCTTTCGCTTATTGTTTGCCTATCAGTTGCTGGATTGCAATTATGGCATCTGAAGACGTTCTTTGAAAGAAAGAAGCTCCTCTAGATTTGCTAATGAAGTTTTTGCCGTGTAAACTGTTTTTCTCTAACTTTGTTGAGCGATTTTATAGTTTCCACTCGTCTTAACACTCACAACCCAATTTATCAGTTGAGCTGTTATTTATAGTGCTGAGAATTTGACACTAGAAAGTTGTCCGGCTTACTGGAATTCAATTGATCATTTATACTGTGTTTTCCTTATCTGGAACCATGTTAGCTGCACATAATCAGCAAATAAAAAGACATCAGCTAAATATCTGTTGTTGCAGATGTGATCACTAATTTTCTTTGCATCAATTGGGATTTGGGCTACTATTGGCCCTAGCCGGTACCAACAATACTGAGCATGGCCAATCGAAGTCAAATCAATTAATCTGTTCAAGTTCTTTATATGTTCTCTGCTTAGCAAGTAACTTAAACACACCTAAGTGGGATCAAATCCATAAACTGACAACCCTGTTGTATGAGAAAGTTGAGGGCAAAAACTCGGTGATTTCGGGTTTGTGTAAACGATGCCAATGGAGAAGCAGCATTTTTTAGTTCATATGCTGAATTATGGGGTTCACAATTCACAAAATCTATGTGATGGCCATACAATATTCTTTCATTTTATGGACGATGCTAGTGCTTCGATTTCAGTAGAAAATGAGATTATGCAAACCTCTTTTCAAAGAGTTAAAGTTGGTTTGGAAGACGAGGTGAAACATTTCACAAAGAAAAAACCCTAAAACAAAAAAGCTCTCAACTCTCAACTTAGCTGCCACTTATCCCAGACTCGCTCCTCGCCGGAGAGGGGGCTCCTGCCTCCTCTCCATCGGCTTCTCACCACCACTAACTTAGATTTTATGCTTTCAATAACTATTTTCATGTTTTCTATTTGTTTTCAGCTTATTTGCTTATGTTCTTGTTTCTCTCTCTCTCCCCTCCTTTTGGTGGCCTTTATTAACGTTTTGGTCGAAAATCCATGCCATTGTCAAACTGTCATGCAAGGCCGAAGCACTGGTGTGCGCCTCCTCGTCGTCGCGCTTCCTGGAGACCAGAAAGTCTACCATATCAGCCACTGCGCAACACATCTCTTTCTTTCGATTTTGTGGCTTCTCCTTAGCCGACATGTGCCTAGATTCGGCAAACATTGCGTTTACCTCGCCATCACTCCCCACACAGCGGCCATGCAATATGACTCTTCAGCCATAGATGCTGGTCCGGGTTAGATTTCGGCCTTGGGACATTGCCAATTTGGCTTGCCACCGTTAGCCTTCTACGTTGCCCCTCCTTTTTGGCTTCAAAACTGCAGCTACTGTTTCGACCACCGAGCTCTGTTATCGGCCATTTATCAGAGTCATATATTGTGGTTGTATTCCTTGATTGTTGTGTACCATAGTTGACCTAATTTTGGAGGTATTGACTTTGATGTAGACGGAATATTTTTATAATTTTTTTTAAGATAATCCATTATGTAATAATCTTTTTATGTATAATTTTTTTTTTTTTGTGTGAGATAACTTTTTTATTCGTGAAATTAAATTCTTCTAGTGTAAAGTTTGAATGTTTTCATTTATAATGGAGATAGATATTTTTTATGAGATAGGTTTTGTTTTAAAATTTTGTTATATTTTTATTATTAGAAAAATAAATTCGAACGAATCATAAAAATTTTATATTATTTTTAAATTTTTTATATATATTTACAAATTTACTTATGTAATATTGTAAATTTTTTTCATAATATTACATTAAATTTTTTTTTTAAAGTTGGTTTTATTACAATATATGACACTACAGGTTTTTTTTTTTTTAAACAGTTCATATTTCAGCAACACGAGGTATACTCCTTTCAGCCATGCCCTTATCAGAACTTAATCAAAAATCTTTCTCTGTGGTTTGTTGACATTTCCCACCATTCCAATATCTTGTCTACAGACTCTTTCAATTATTACATTTCTCAATCAGACAATCTTATCTCCATTGCCCCAAACCATGCTCACTATCTGTTTGCTTTCGAAATTGGCATAAAAATAAAAACCTATGATACAGTATTAGCTCCTCCTGGATATTCATTGTAATGCTAGGACCATTGTTATAAAAACATTCAGATCAGTCAATAAGAGGGAAGCATTTCACACCACATCATGAAACTACATGTTAAAACAAACAAACCAACCCAAATGTTTGGGATTTTACTAAGCAGCACAAACACTGACAAGAGTTTATATAGAAACACAAACACTAGCAGTGTTTTTAAGCAGCAACGACAAACACTGATTAACACAATAGTTTATATGGCCAAATAACTTTAGGATCTAGAAGCACTCAAAGGAAGACATGCCTAAACCCTTTATTTAGTAGCAAACTATGGCATGAATCCCATATATGAGGTAACTAGCATTTTGATCACTCGTCATTATAGTTCTTGCGGTGGTGGTGGTGCTTATGGCGGTTACGCTTCTTCTCATCATCATCATCACTATCATCATCCTGCAAATTTCAGAATGACCAATTATGAGCATTAATCATTCTCAACAAATACGCCATAAATTTCAAATTCTTCTTCCTTATTTTTTACAATGCTAAGTGCCCCATAACGGTCGCTCTAGTATTACATGCAACTGTAGCTATGTTATGTTTTGGACTTAGCACAAGATCAGCTCAATGTGTTTATTTGATGCAAGTCATTAGAAGTTTGAATCTCTAAACATATTTTCAACAATTACAATAACTAAAGTAACACCTTGTACTTGAATTTATCTTCTTCTGCTAAAAAAATGTTAAACATTAACGTAAGCACATCCCTACTGCAATTGAATTACTTCCAAATATATGGCAAGGAAAACCAATCACATTAGATCTTCTCAAAATCTAATCCAACCCTTCCAAACTAATTGATCAAATCACAACAATTGTATCCAATTCACAGAAATAGTTCTGATTCTAATTCTAATCTAAATCTAACCTCGCCAACCGCTAAACATTTCCATTAGCTTACAAGAGAAACTTACCAACATTCACAATCCAAAGGAGCATGCTTGCACAAAAAAATCATAATCAATAAATCAAATCATTCAAATATAACAGAAATTCAAAAGCTCACCTTTTTCTTGCGACCGTAGCCATACTCACGATCACGTGATCCACCATATTCATCATCATCATCACGCTTCTTATGAGCATAAGTGCCGGGTTTTGGGTACCTTTCATCTTCCTCGGACCTCTCATAACTCGGCTTCCTCTCATTCCTCGAGCCATACTCCGACCCAACACCATATTCGGACTCAGTCCTCCCTCCATAACTGGATTCATATTCGGGTTTCCTCCCGTACCCAGATTCGTACTCGGGTTTCCGGCCATACCCAGACTCGTACTCTGTGTTCCCGCCATAGCCAGACTCATACTCGGGTTTACGGCCATACCCAGACTCGTACTCGGGCTTTCTCCCGTACCCGGATTCATATTCGGGTTTTCTGCCATATTCCGACTCATACTCGGGTTTTCGGCCATAACCGGATCCATACTCCGACTCGGTCCTTCCACCGTAGCCGGTTTCTTCCGATCCGGGTCTTCTGCCATACCCGGCTCCATGTTCCTCCGACTCCGGTCTTCGGCCATATCCGGATCCATATTCCTCCGACTCTGGTCTCCGGCCATACCCAGATCCATATTTCTCCGACTCCGGTCTCCGGCCATACCCGGACCCATGTCCCTCCGATTCGGGTCTCCGGCCATACCCCGATCCATATTCCTCCGACTCGGGCCTCTTTCCATACCCAGACCCGAATTCAGCTTCCGGCCTACTCATCCCAGGCTGAAGCCCATATGCCGGCTCAGGCCTGGTTGCTCCTCCATACCCAGACCCACCTCCTGAACCGGGCACAAATCCAGGTCGGGGCTTGGGCCGGGCATAGGAACTGTACTCGTTGTTGAGAGCTTCGTCACCGTAAGCGGAAGGCTCGGAGTGAGATGAGTACTCGGGGCGAGCGTAGTCAAAGTCCCCGTCGGAGGCAGACGACGACGGGTAGCAGGTATTGTCGGACGGCGGTATAGGGCGGCCGTAAGTCAATGCGATGTCGTATCCGCCGCCGTACGGGGTCGGATCGAACTCGTCGAATTCATGGACGTCGTCTTCGTTGTCAGCGTAGTACGGCATTGTTTCGCGGCTGTGTGAGGAGTTTTTCCTGATCGTGACCAGAACAAACAGAGAAGGTGGCGTTTTTATAGAGTCGTTATTTTACCGGAATGGTGTCGTTTCTCTCTCTCTCTCTAGACAATAGTTGTACGGTTGTACGGTGTAGACCTTTTGGGTGTCGCTGTCCCGAGATTTAAATGGTGGGGCCAAGGAGTTTGCTTTGTGTGGACCGTTGGATTGGATTGGTTTTGACTTTATAATGGTTTATGTGAGACACGTGTTGGCCGACGTTTGGTTGATTTGATAAAAGGTTGGGCGAAATAATTGATGATGATAGCGAGATCCGTGAGCCACGGTTAAGAATAAGGAAAATGAAATCTACACTGTTTTACAAAAGATGCATATTCGGACTTGAGTATTTTTAAAATTTTTATTTACATTTTGATTAAATAATATTTTCATTTATTTTAATAACAAAATAGGTGAAATTGTCGAAAGTACGGTTTTGTTTTTTTATTAAAAAAATTAATTTTTTTAAAATCTCATTTATATTTTTATTAAATAATAATTTTTTATTTTAATAATAAAATAAATAGTTGATCGTTATTTTTTAACGGTAATAAAATAATAAAAAAAATTAAATTTTATATTATTAAACTACTTTTTTAATTTACATAATAATAAAATCATTTATCCTCCATTTGATAGTGATGATTGCCACCGAAGGAGGAATAACTTGCACCACTCCATCTATTCATAGATAGGTCATCAATTTATACATAGATAGAGGCGGTGATCACTATTTTTTGTCGTCTTCTTTTTTTTGTTGTTAAAATTAATTTTTTTATTGTGTAGATTAAAAAAAATAAAGTTTAATAATATAAATTTTGATCATTTTTGTTGTTAAAACATTGCCAAAAAATGGCGATTGGTGACTGAAGCAGATTTTTTATTTTTATTAATTATTATTTTATTTAATTTATTTTTAAAAATATTTATTAAAAATATAAACTAATTTTATAATAATACATATTATTATAATTAATCATATTATGACATGTATTCTTTAATAAAATTTATTTTTTAAAAAATTATATTAAATTAAATAAACAAATGAGATTACATCACGTATTTAAAAACAATAAATAAGTAATATTAAGTTACATGTCTAAATTTTAATTTATTTACATAGTTGGATTATTATTTTTATTATTTCACCATTAAATTAAATATAAAAATGAGTAAAATAGAATAAAATTAAGTCTTTTAAATTTAATTAAGATAAATTTATATTTTAAACTAATTTATTAAAATAAAATTGCTCTTAGCCCTTTTATGAATAATAACATTGCATTTCTTAAGTGATATTTTAATATTTTTCTTAAGCATAAAAAATCAGAACAATTATTTTAACCATTCTGCTATTGCAAAGGAGTGTGAGATTGAAAATAATTTGTCAATCACTTCTGTGGCTCAATGATTAGTGTTAATATTTTAACCGTTAAAAGTGTTGAGTGCGAGTCTCATTGAAATAAATTTAAAAAAATCCTTTGGATAAAAAAATAATTAATCAAATTAAACCAATTTACCTTTGCGTGTGGTGGGTTGCTTCCCTCCAAAAGAAATGGCCACATGGTGAGCGGTGAGCAAAGCAGATGCCACCCTTCACTCTAACCTCTTCTTCAACCTATAAAAACAAACAAAATGTATCCCTATCTTTATACCAAAAAGAAAACAAAAGACATTCATTAAATATATATATATATATATATAAAAACATCAAACAGATTCTATTCTCCATAATCCATACACATTTTAAATAAAACTAAAACCTTGTCTCCTTGTCCGCGTTTTATCTGTAAATCGATCCCATCGCCACCACTACAAAACCAAACGCATAACCACACAGACCCAGTTAGAGTTTTTTTTTTTTTAGTATAAATTAAACAAATGGCGCCGCGTGTGGTGACGGTGGCGCAGGACGGAACGGGGGATTACTGCACGGTGCAGGAGGCGGTGGACGCGGTGCCCTTGTGCAACACGTGTCGCACGGTGATTCGCGTGTCGCCTGGGGTTTACAGACAGCCTGTGTACGTGCCCAAGACTAAGAACCTCATTACACTCGCTGGTCTTTGTCCGGAAAACACGATACTGACGTGGAACAACACGGCCACCAGAATTGAACACCATCAGGTTGGTTTAGTGGGCAGCTTGGAAATTTTGTGCTGTGGATTCTAAACTCATCTGGGTGTCTGACACGTAGGCGAAAAATGGGATTTTTATGTATAATTTTTGTTTTTTTGTTTTTGCAGGCTGCGAGAGTGATTGGGACTGGGACTTTTGGGTGTGGGAGTGTGATAGTTGAAGGAGAGGATTTCATTGCTGAGAATATCACTTTTGAAAATTCTTCACCTGAGGTAGCTTCTTTTCTTCGTCTTCTTTTGTAAAAATAAAAACAAAATGGCTTATCTATGTTTTGTTAAGAGTAGTACTACTACACTTGTTGTAATCTAACTTTGTATTCCGGTTGTTGTGGTACGAACCAAGAAATGCCATGTATCAACATTTCTCGACTGTATTATTGTATCATTAACGTGATAGTTGCACTGCACCTATTAGTGAATTGTCATTTATTGATTTTCTGATTGGGATGTAAACTAGGTAAGTGTAGTATTACTCTTTTGTTAATCATATTTAATTATACATAACAAAACAGCTTGTCCATGGATTTGTGATGGAAATGAGGTTCTGGAACTTGTTATACTAGGAATCTGATGATATTTTTATGTCTGGTGATTATCTCTTGGCAAAGTTTTTAAATTACTCAAAATGGTCTTTTTATTTTGTTTAGTTTATGATTTGGTTTTGGGTAAAAAGGGCATTTTTCTGTTTGCTATATGAATACTTGGAATGTCTGTAATTGCATTCTGTATGTTAATCAATTTTGATTTGAGGATCTGGGTATAGTTGAAAGTGCTAATCTTTTTGAGTTGATTACATATGCTTTATTTAATTGCTCTATAAGTACTTTGAAGTTATTATTCAACTTACTCTTTGCTTCTCTCTCTGTCTTCCTCATTATAGGGTTCTGGCCAAGCTGTGGCAATCAGGGTAACAGCAGATCGATGTGCTTTCTATAATTGCAGGTTTCTTGGATGGCAGGTATTTTTAATGACATTCAGTGTCTATGGTGGATTAGGGATTCATGGAACATTAATAGGAACTCTCAGATTGTTAACCAGACTATTGGTTCTCCAAACTTATAATCGAAATGATAGAATCACTTGATGCAGTCAATTTGCTGGTGAATGATATAGTGTTAAAACTCTGTTAAAAGTTTAAGAAAAGCCCAATATCTATGTTCCTGATTCAAAATTGTTGAATAATAGGATTTTCTTCTTAAGCAATATTATATACATTTTATTGTTTTCTGATTGGAGTAATGATGTCTTTGGGGCACAAAACTTTCGGATTCGTCATAAGTATATCAAAATGGCTTAGGAACTAAAGTGCAAATGGATATAGATATTTCATTTGATTGCTGTCTCAATCAACTGAGGGCAGTAGTCCTTAGCCTAGATGCTTGAATGTGCAGATGCTTGTAAAAGCTTTCACTTTTCAGGACAATTTAGAGGAATCTTTGGTGAAGAATTTTGTGCTTCTAGTAAGAGATTGGTGCTTGAAATTTTAATGCAGGATACTCTATACTTGCATTATGGAAAACAGTATCTGAAAGATTGCTATATTGAAGGCAGCGTCGATTTCATATTTGGGAATAGCACTGCTGTCTTAGAGCATTGTCATATCCACTGCAAGTCAGCAGGTTTTATAACTGCACAAAGCAGGAAATCTTCTCAGGAGACAACTGGCTATGTGTTTTTGAGGTGTGGTTGTTAATTTTTGCCTTTTCTCTTTCCACCCTCTTTGGTTTTTTTTTTCTCTGTTAATGTTAATCCCATAATGGAGTTTATATTGTTTAAATTTGTAAGGCTATTTTAGGCTCAAAGAAGTTCCTCTGCAATGTTAATATAGATTGTGTTTTCTTTGTGGAACTTATGATCATGGATGATGTATCAGCCTACTAGATTGTTGAAAACATTAAAATAAGGTTAATAATTGGGCATTGAGCTCAGATTGTGATTTTCCTATGGCCTCATAGCTTGACATAACTAGTCCCTAGCCTGAAGAAAGGCACAGGTTTACACGAGGAGGACCACTGGACTCCAGCATTAAACTTCTAAACTGTTATTGTTATTTTAAATTCTATTTGTTGATAGGGCTAGGAAGCATAGACTTCAATAGTAGTCATTTAGGTTGGTAACAGTCTGAGCTTGGTTCTATTCAAAATGCTCTGGGACAAACCTAGAACACTGAATTCTCTATATATTGCCATGTCCTGTGTGTTCTCTGAGACCTGCTTCCCTACATTTTCTCCACTGTCTTCTGTTTTATGTTCCTGAATTTCATTTTTCATAACTTGGCGACTAACAGAAATTCGATGGGATGATTTCTCTTATGCAAATATTGAATTATGTTTCAAGGATTGTGCCTGATAAAGATGTCTAAATTCTTTTGCTGTACCTTTTTTTCCAATGCTTAGTGCTCCCTGTAATCCTATTGCCTTTTTGTGCTTATCCCACTAACAGATTCCTTAATTGATGCAGATGTGTGATCACTGGCAATGGGGGGACTGGATATATGTATCTTGGTCGCCCATGGGGACTTTTCGGAAGGGTGGTCTTTGCATATACGTATATGGATGCATGTATCAGACACGTAGGGTGGCATAACTGGAACAAAGCTGAGAATGAGAGAAGTGCTTGCTTTTATGAGTACCGGTATGTTGTGATGCACAGCTTTGCAATCAGGGACCCTATGTATTGGAACGATTTGAATGCAATGACAATTATTTTGTGTACATAGTTAAACTGTGTTCAATCCTCACAGTTAAATAAGCTTCGGATTGTTCAATCAAAACTGCAGGTGTTTTGGACCAGGTAGCTGTCCAATGAAGCGCGTGACATGGGCTAGAGAACTGATAGATGAAGAGGCAGAACAGTTTCTGATGCATAATTTCATCAACCCAGATCCTCAAAGACCCTGGCTTGCCCAGGGAATGGCCCTGAAGCTACCATATTCTGCTTAGAGGCTACAGTTGCATATGACGAGCAGAAGATCCCCAGCAAATAATCAAAAACTTGAGGTCACTGGTTTCGTTCTTGTTGAATGAATAATTAGTTCGCAATGGGCTACTTCCAACTTTTGGTTTGTAAGAGATGAAAAACGTTGTGCAGTGCCTGGTTTGTGTGAGCAGGGGTTTTATTTGGACTTGTTTGAAAAAATACACGGGGCTAGTGATTGAAAAACAGAGTAAAACAGAGCCACAAGTTCTTTTTTCTCTCAACATAGAAATAATGGGAATGGCTCGAACATCAACATAGAAGCATGTGATAGTATCGCTCGTCGTAAATAGTTTTTAATAAATAAAAAATGGTGTTAATATTATTCGTGACTGTAGTCACTATTTTTAAATTAAGTACGTATTTTATATTTTTTTTAATAATAAAAAAATCGTTTTATTCATCTTGAAACTAAACGAAGGCTTGATGGACGAATTTACAAAAGAGAGGGACTCGGTCATCTTCTTCCATGGAGTCCTTTGTAAGAGTATCACGTGGACAAACAAACAGCCAACTCAGATACGCTTATCTTTCTTTCACTCCTTCAAAACTCTGTAATGAAACAAATAAAATCGCTGTCGGTCGTTTTCAGTTTCAGTTTCAGTCAATTTCAAGTTTGCAATTCTAAACGAGTAGTAAAATTGCAGTCACTTCCTTTGCGCCATGCCAACTTAACAACACAGAGAATTGGAATGTAAATCTGTAGAAGGAGAAGAAGCTGCAATGGCATTGCCATGCAACGTCCGAGAAAAGATCACAGACGTTGATGGTCAAGAATCAGATGGCTCTGAGCCTGCCACTTACTCTTCAAGAATCTCTACTGATATTCCTCTCTGAGTCTCCTGGGGTAATACCCTTTTGCTTATACTCTCTTCCTTTTTGTATATTAAATTTATTTATCTTAGTTTTGTGTTTGTATGAGCTGGTTTTGCTTTGTGGTGCAGGCTTCGTTTGATCAGTATTTGGAGGACAAGCCAAGAGTTTTCAAAGCAATGTTTCTTGATAAACAAAGAAGCCAGAGGCTTAACGAGGTTTAATATTTTGTTTTTGTTGTGTTGGGTTTTGTTAGATTTCTCAGTTTTTTTGGTTTTTAGTTCTTTAAATTTGGATTGAGTTGCGTTCAATATAATGTGCCTAATGATTTCTTGAAATTTGTTGATATTGATATGACTTCTAAGGCCTATTATTCTTGGACACCTTAGGTAGAATTTCAACCTTTAAACAACTATGTGCCTAATTGCGGTACTAGTTGGTTCAAACTGGTAAATTCTTGAGTTATGTTCTTTTAAATTTTCAAAAAAAGAATAAAAAAATATGTGACTAATGACTTCTGCAATATTAGTAAAAGGAGATATCTTAGACATTGTTGATAATTGATATGATTAGTAAGGCTTATTATGTTTGATAACCTCCATAGAATTTCAACCTCGCACTTAAAAACCTCCCATGATTGTAAAATGAAGTGGGAATTTAGTGATTATTATTTTCTAACTACAGGAGTCTATATAAGCAAAAGCATCCCATTGCATAGCTGGACACAGATTTGATCAACAAGCAAGAGGATACTGATGATGAGTAATGGATCATCATGATTGTAGTTGGATATTAATTTCGAACAATTATGTGATCATAACTAAACATTTAGCTATAGTTGAAACAGGGTGGCACTTCTAGTTTTACCTGCTAATTTGTCTAATATTACAAAAACTACCCTTAGTTGAGTTACTAAGAGGGGACTTAGAGCAACAGGAGAAGATAAATGATTCAAGGATAGAAAGGCTCTGCTCATTTATCAGAAAGACTTAGTATCAATGTGTAATTTTTGGCGCTGCAAGTGGAAAATGTCTCCAAGGTGTATGATCAATGAGCTTCATTAAATCAGAGGCAGGAGTCTTGTGATCATAACACAAATACTAGTCTCCTTCCTAGTTCATTACATAAAATTCTCGCTTTCTCTATTATGTTAAAATATGTAACTTATTCAGATGTCGCCCATAGAATTCCTTTTCCTGACTGTCAAACCATTAATCGACATGAGGTCGAGATGCAAAACAGGAAGTGATACCCACCAGCAGTTCCTCGAGATATCACAAAAGTTCTCGAGCTTGACATTGTAAGTAATAGATGCACATAAATGAACGCTTGTTATACTTAACTGCTAAATCATTCCTTCTAATTAATATGCACTAAAACCAATGTTTTTTTACATACAAGATGGGGGCAAAAAACCGGTGAATTAAACCAGACTCGAAAAATTGAATCGAATTGGCCGATTTGATTTTTTCCTTGGCCGGTTCGGTTCTTGGTTTTAAGTTTCGGCCTTTCGAACCAAGAATTGAACCAATTTTTTTTTTTTAAAAATAAAAATTTAAAAAACTGAACCGAACAAAAAATAAGCTTTAAATTAAGCCCATTTGAAGTCAAACCGAAAAATAAAACCGATTCAGTTCGATTTGGTTCACTATTTTTTGGTTCGGTTTTATTTTTCAAAAACCAACCGGCTCGATTTGGTTTTCTACTCTAAAAGACGGGGAACTAGGAGCCGGATCAAAGGTCAATTAGAGATGAATATAATCTGTGCTGATCTTGACAAATACTTCAATCCAAATATCGGTTTAAAAACACCATGAAAAGCACTTTCATTTTCATCCCTTGTCAATTGAAAACTAAGCAAAGTAATCAAATGAGCAGTAAAATTCCGGCAAACTCTTCCGCGCCATGCCTACTTCAAGTTAGAATTGGAAAGTAAAACTAAAGAATAAGAAGAAAGAAGCAAGAATGGCAATGCCATTCAACAAAACCTGTTCAGAAAAGATCATCGCAGCCATTAATGGCCACGGTCAAGAATCCGATGGACGTGAAGCTTTGCCATAGAAGTTTCTACTAAAATGCATCTCGGCGAGTCTCTTTGGCCTTGGGTGATAAACCCTTTTGCAGTTTTACCTTTTTTTCTTTTTTTGTATAAATTTCAAGAATTTCTGTGGGATTGTTCTTGATTTGATTTTATGTTGGTTGATTTATATTTTGCTGCTGCAGGCTTCATTTGATCAGTATTTAGAGGAATAGCCAAGAGTTTTGGCGAATTGTTTCCTATTGAACAAACATGCCAACGTGTTAATGAGGTTTATTTCTATTTATTTGTTTATTTATCATTGTGTTGGTCTTGTTTGATTTCACTTCGTAGTTGTTAGGAAATGGAATCATTAGTTGTGAAACTTCAGCTGTCAAGTGAAATTGAGAGTTCATCAAACACTTTCAAGATTAAGCAGAAGCTCAACAGTTACAAACACATCCTTAAATCTTAATCACTTTCTTTGCATTCTAGGAAACTCCAATTACTGTAAATGGAGAGGAAAACTACTCTTATTTCTTGTCAATTTAATGGAATTAAGTAATGTCTCTTCTTTTGTCTATGGGCGTGTCCTTTACAAGCAAATGCATCGCGTTGTTACAATGATAAGGAGTGGATCATCATTATTGTTTTCAGATACTAACATTGAGAGTAGCTCTAGTTGAAGGAAAGTGACAGTGTGACACTTCTAGTTTTACCTGTTAATGATCCAATATTAGAAAAACTAACCTTGTGACAATTACTCGGAGGGAACTAGAGCAACAGGGAAAGTTTTATGCTTGAGAGATAGAAAAGTTCTGCTCATTGCTCTAGAAGGGTTGGCAATAGTCATCGGTGTGAAATTGTAGGAGCTGTTAGACAATTGGAAACTCTGTGCATGGTGTTACTGGTGTATGATCAATGAACTTTCCAGGTCAGAGGCAAGAGTCTCGTGATCATAATAACATGAACTGCTTGGTTTTAGTTTATCACGCAAAGAGATGGGCAGTGCTCAAGCTTAGGCTCTTAAGGCACATATCTGAACTTCTTTGCATTAGACCTGTCTAGATTTCCGAAAATTGGAAGTCATAGGCACAGCCCCTAATGACCATTGGAAGAATTCCATGTGGCAGCTACTTTTATCTTCTAACAATCATTACATGCTTGTTCTCTGTCTCTCTCTTTGATACATTTGACTTCATCATTTTTGCAGGACGAGTGGAGAATTCAGATGTTGCCTATACAGTTTCTCTTCCTGACTGTCAACCCGGTAGTCGACATCGACTTGAGGTTGAGATGCAAAACAGGACTGCGAGACTACCCATCGGCCACCACACACTTCTCAGGCTCCCATCAGAAGTTCCTTGAGATATCACAAAGGTTCTTCAGCTTTAAATGGTGAATCATCGGCGCGCAGAAATGCACAAGTGTTCTTCTGGGAGCGCATCAAAATTGAAAGTTTTGATATGCATGGCATATTTCTTATTGAAGATCCGGTTTCGGGAACTTCCATAAATTATTTTGCACCCTCGGATCTTTATTAGAATCTCAATTTGATCCTTCTTTTTCCTTTTTTAATTTGTATAAATGAATAGTATTCGTGTAATGTTAATATAGGATAATAATAAATTTTTATTGTATTCGTTTATTAAACGAATTGAACACTTAAACACAGATTTAATTCGTTTAATAAACGAAGTACACGATACGACATGATTAGATATATTTAAATAAATAGATCAAATTCAATTCATTTATACAATTGTACCAATTTGATTCGTTTATGATTATATTCATTTAAATAAATAACACCTAATTTGATTCCTTTATATGAAATAATTGATTTGTTTAAAATACATTTAGGCCACAATTAATAAAATTTAAATTACATCAACAAATTAAGTATTTAATGCATCTAATAATAAAATTATTCTAACACAATTAAAAGAATAAAATTCATCCAACATAATTGGAGGAGAAGAGTCTTTTAGAATTTAGATACATTAGAATTTTGATTTTCAATTACATATATTTTTAATTTTATAATTTTATTTTATTTTATAATTTAATTAAATGTAACCTAAACGAATAAATACATGAATAAACACAAATAAATACGAATACGATTCGTTTATTAAACGTGACTTAACAAATTAGTGAATTGTAGACCTCAAATAAGTATTTGACATGATTAATAAATGGGTAATACGAATTTAACCCGTTAGTAATCATGTCAATTTTATCTATCAAGATTCACTTAAAGTGTGTCGAATTTGTATCGAATAATTGTGTCGTGACCTATTTTGCCACCCCTACTTAGAACCTTTCTTTGGAATAAGGTCGTCCTTTTGCAAAACAAAACACTCTAACGCTCAAGTCAATAAACAACAAAAGAGATTGTGCTGTGTATGAGAGTGATTAATCAAGTAAGAGGGTTCTGTGTTTGACGATTTCTTAGAAAATACTTTGATGCTCAAGTCAGTAAACAATAAAAAAAATTGTGCTGTGTGTGGGAATGATTAATCAAGGTAGAGGGTTCTATGTTTAAAGATTTCTTAGAGATCGAACGAAGATCTCAAGAGAGTTTGAGTTTTTTGTTAATGAAAGCTTTCTCTCTGTAAATGTATTTGTGTCAAGTTCTTAGTCTATGACTGAATGAATGTAATCGACTTATACATGCATTTTATAGTGCATAAGTGTAGTGTTTAATTATAACTAGATGTGCTATCATGAAATAATCTTCAATCCATTTCAAAATTGAAGATACGTAATCAATTATGGTTTAGTCTATATATATATATATCATAAAGAGTTGTCTTATCGTGACTCTCCTCGTGTGTTTTAGTAGATTCCTCTTGTGAATTCAGCTTAGTTCCAAGACTATATTCATGGTAATCTCACCACAAGTGAAAGTATAATCAAAGCCTGTTCAAATAATTAATATGCATCAAGATTAATCAAGTAAGAGAAAAAGTACTCAAACCTAACACAAGTTCCTCGTCCATTTTCTGTCAAAAAATGCAAGAGAACTTGCGTTCAAGTTGAACTTTGCCACATGCCTAGATAAGAGCATTCTTTCACCCGGGCTAGACTTTATCTTATCTATAGGAGTATTTCGATAATTTTTAAAACTTGTGGGCTCATTTTCTAAATATGATAAAATTTGGGCTTGTCAGTTCCCATTCGAGTTTGGTTGTCATAACTAGATGTGCTATTATAGGATAATCTTTAATCCATTCCAAGATTAAAGAGACGTAATCAATTATGATTTAGTCTATATATATCATGAATAGTAGTCTCATTATGACTCTTCTTATGTGTTTCAGTAAATTCCTCTCGTAAATTCAGCACAATTCCAAGACTAAATTCATGTTAATCTTATCACATAGTGAAAATATGATTAGAGTGTAACTCTATCATGTTTAGATAATTAATTTGTATCAAGATTAATCAAGTAAGAGAAGAAGTACTCAAACTTGACTCAAGTTCCTCGTCCGTATTCTGTTAGAAAATGCGAGGGAACTTGAGTTTGAGTTGAACTCTGCCACGTGCCTGGATAAGAACTTTCTTTCACCTGGGCTAGACCTCATCTTATCTAGAAGGTAATTTCAATAATTTTTAAAACCAATGAGCTCGTTTCTTGAATATGACAAAATCTAGGCTTGTCAATTCCCATTCGAGTTTTGTTGTTGACGTGTCTTTTATTTTATCATTAAGGCAATGGATTTCTTTAATTAGGTTGAGCCACAAGTTGGATTTGACCAAATGTGAGCATAACACTTATATATACAGAGGGTGAAATGTAAAAATACAATAAATTAGTTAAAACAGAAACAATGGAGATGCACTTGTGTATTTTTCTTAAGGTGCATCAAAATGACAAAATCTAGGCTTATCAATTTCCATTCAAGTTTTATTGTTGACGTATCTTTTATTTTATCATTAAGGCAATGGATTTCTTCAATTGGGCTAAGCCACAAGTTGGATGTGACCAAATATGAGCCTAACATTAACAAAAACAATAGAGATGCACTTGTGTATTATTCTTAGGGCGCATCAAAATTGAAAGTTTTGACATGCATGGCATATTTTTTTATATATATTGATGAACACTTGAAATTACACATTTAATAAGAGTTTTACATGATTGTTTTGTATTACTAGTGTATTTAATTTTCTTAACTTAAGTATGTTTACAATATTGTACTTAATTATCTTTTAACTGTTTTGTGGTAGTTTTGGTAAAATGGGTATAACTTTCTACCTAAAGATCCAATTGAGATGATTCTTAATCCTATGCAGAGCTGATTCAATGGGATAACATATTATATTTCACAAAGTATTGGAAATTCGAATGTTTAGAGGGTGAAAAATGGCCTAGAACAAAACTGATCTGCAGTACAGGCCCAGTTTGAACAGTCATCAGTATTTGGCCCATAACTATAGAAATACGTATCTAATACGTATGAGATCACTCAATTTGGAAATATAAGAGACTTATCTACAACTTTGATGTTTTGAGTGACAGCTAATTCGGATCACATTAATTCTAAATTGGATAATCAAGTGGGTGCCTAAGTGATAATGAATGCAAATTATTTTGCCACCATTTTTTACTTTCATCAACCAAGTGGTTCCCTCCAAATTTGTCTCGATTTATCCATGTTTTTCTATAAATAGGTGGCTTGTTTATGCCTAAAGAATGTAATTAGAAATTTAGAATTTAGCTCAAAATACTTGTCCTTTGTATCCATTTCTTTGTAAATTTATTTCTCTTGTTTACTATTAAATTATGTTATTTCTTCTTCCATTTCTTTTGTTTTCTTTTTCTTTAGTTTTATTATGTCCAAATAATTTTCTTTAAGCTAAGGTGAAAGGGTGAAGCTCTTGGCAAGGTAATAAGACATGTTTAATATTTATTCATGAATTTAATGCTTCATTTTTAAGTTATGCAAACTTATATATGATGTATTTATTTTGTTTATAGAATTAATACCCTTTCTTCTAAAGTGGTGATTCTTGATTTATTATTGACAAACTTAATACTTGGCACAATAAATTCTTGAAACCATTTACAAGATTTGGTGTATATAACATTTCTTGTAAAGTGGGAGTCTTGATTTATTGTAGACAAATATAAAGATTGGCATAATAAATACTTGAACCCATTTATAAGATTTGGTGTATAACAATTGAAATAAATAAATACTAATCAATATATAAATGATGATGAACTTTAATTGCTATATTTTTCGGTTGGAACCTCCTTTGTGTGAGGATTCCAATTGAGTTATAAAAAAATAAAAAGTTAAATATATTCTTACTTCTTATGCCAAGAGTGAATCCCCGTAACCTTAGCTTTTTATTTGAATTAGTTAATTGAAATAATATTTACAAATATCTTATACTACATTAATTATCTTTAAAGTGTTTATAATTTGTAATTTTAATTCTACTTCCCTGTGGATCGACCCCGTTCTCATCGGGTTATTTATTACTTCGACAATCTTGCACTTGAGAATAACTCCTATATTCTGAACGTGTCAAGTTTTTAGTGCCGTTGCTGGGGAGGTAAAATTAATATTTTGTTTTGTTGTTGTTTGTTTGTTTATTTTATTTTCATGGAAGGTTAAGCCTCCTAACGTGCTTTACTTTATTTATTATTTACTTTTTATTTTCGTTAAATATATTTTCATGGAAGGCTAAACCTCCTAACTTGTTTTACTTTATTTATTATTTTTGCCTTTTATTTTCATAGAAGACTGAGCCTCCTACTCTTTATTTATTTTTCGCTTTTTATTTTCATGGAATACCGAGCCTCCTAACGTGCTTTATTTATTATTTTGTTTATTATATAATCTAACATTACTAATCTAACTTCTAATTATTTATCTTTATTTTGCTTTTCGTTTTTCCTATTTTATTTACTTGTATTTATTTTTCTCTTATTTGTATTATTTATTGTTATTGTATTGTATTTTATTTCTTTTATGAGCGGTTGGTTTCGAGATCCTAATTCTCATCGTTTGGTGAAAGGCAATTTCAAAACTTCCTTTGATAGTTTGTTAGATTCTCCTTCATCTTCTCATTCTTTACTAATTAACACTATGAGTGAAAATCAAATTGAGGGACTCATAGACCCAGAGGACAATCAATCTCAACATAATGAGCATAACCGACCTAGGACACTTAGAGACTATATGAACCCTACATGAACCGGTGCACCATCTTGCTTAATTTTTCCTCTGGATGCAACGCATTTTAATTTTAAGCCAACCATTATCCAACTTTTACCCACTTTTCATGACTTAGATGCAAAGAACCCTTATCTACATCTAAGAGAATTTGAAGAAGTGTGTAACACGTATAATGATCAAAATTGTAGCATGAACACAATTCGACTTAAGCTTTTCCCCTTTTTTTTAAAAGATAAAGCTAAAGCATGGCTACAAAACCTTAGGCCAGGATCCATTTCTTTATGGGATGAGATGCAACAACAATTCCTGAAAAAGTTTTTTCCCTCCCATAGAACAAATTCTTTCAAAAGACAAATCACCATTTTTGCCCAAAAACCAGGAGAGACCTTTTACCAATGTTGGGAAAGGTATAAAGAATTACTTAATACCTGTCCCCATCATGGTTTTGAAACATGGAGAGTAGTCTCAAATTTCTATGAGGGCTTAACACCCCAAGTTAGGCAAATGGTAGAAATGATGTGTAATGGAACATTTGAGGAAAAAGACCCAGAAGAGGCAATGAACTATCTTGACTTACTAGCAGAAAATGCTCAAAATTGGGACACTGTTGGTACCTGTGAGGCACCTAGTAAAAATCAAACCACTACATCTAGTTGGGGTATTTATCATCTTAAGGAAGACCATGACCTTCAAGCCAAATTAGCATCCCTTGCTAGAAAAGTCGAAACCTTAGAAATGAAAAAGAGTGGTCAAATAAAATATGTTTAAGAAATTGTATGTCACATTTGTGAAACCCATGATCACTCTACCAATGATTGCCCAACTTTGTCTGCATTTAGAATGTCTCCATGAACAAGTCAATGTTCTAAACACGTTCAAACGGTCAAATAATAACCCATATTCACAAAACTATAATCCTGGATGACGAAATCACCCGAATTTTAGTTGGAGGAATGACACTCAAGCACAGGCTTCACAACCACCTTTCCAACCACACCAAAAATTTCAAAATCATCAAGGTTATGCACCATATGTCCCACCTCCTAGGAAAAATCTTGAAGAAACCTTGCATACATTCATTGAAAAACAAGAATCTGTTAATTCTCAAAATGCTCAAACATTTGCTGATTTGAAAGATACTCTTGCTAAATTTGCATCTGCACTGAACATTCATGAGAAATGAAAATTTCCTTCTCAACCACAGTCAAACCCCAAAGGACAACATAACTTAAATGCATGTAGTTCAGGAAGCCAACACATCGATCAAGTTAAAGCAGTTATCATTCTTCGGAGTGGTAAAATTGTTGAAAATGAAATTTCTGAACCTCATGAGAGTGATGAATCAATATCTAAGGGTAAGGAAAGTGTTGAACCTACATCTAATGAAGAAAACTCCAAACCCTTACCTCTACCTCCATTTCCTCATGCATTACGTAATACTAAGAAGATGAATCACAATCCTGAAATTTTTGAAATCTTCAAACAGGTAAAAGTTAATATTCCTTTACTGGATGCTATTAAACAGGTTCCCTCTTATGCAAAATTTTTAAAAGATTTATGCACAGTAAAGCGAAAACTGAATGTGAAAAAGAAAGCATTTTTAACTGAACAAGTAAGTGTCATTCTTCAGAACAATAATTCTTTGAAATATAAAGACCCTGGTTGTCCTACAATTTCATGTATTATTGGAAGTCATAAAATTGAACAAGCCTTACTTGATCTTGGTGCTAGTGTGAATTTATTACCGTATTCAGTTTATCAGCAGCTCAATCTCGGGGAGTTAAAATCAATATCTGTAACTCTTTTACTTGCCGATAGATCAATAAAAGTACCAAGAGGGACAGTGGAAGATGTTTTAGTTCAAGTTGATAAATTCATATATCCTGTGAATTTTATTGTCTTGGACACAGAACCTATCAAAGGATGTAATCCGATACCTGTTATTTTAGGTCGTCCATTTTTAGCAACTTCTAACGCTTTGATTAATTGCAGAAATGGAGTAATGAAGCTTTCATTTGAAAACATGACACTTAAACTCAATGTTTTCAATATGTGTAAGTAACCATATGAAGGGGAGGATGAAAGTGAAGAATGCGACATGATTGAAACGATTGTAGAGGATCATATTCAAAAAGGGAGTTCTACCGATCCCTTAGAAATGTGTTTAATAAATTCATTTGAGTTAAATATACAATTAGATCCTGAAATCTCTGATATATGTTCTTTACTTGATTGTGCACAGGTGATTGAAAATAAAGGATGGAAACTAAAGTTTAAAGAATTGAGAGAAAATGAGGATAAACAAAATGAAATTTCAAAGTTAGAGTTAAAACCTTTGCCTGAAGGACTGAAATATGCATTTCTTGGAGAGAAACAAACTTACCCGGTGGTAATCTCTTCTACACTCACAAGTGAATAAGAAGGTAAGTTGATTAAATTATTAAAAATGCAATTGGGTGGACTTTAAAAGACATAAATGGTATTAATCCTCTAATTTGCACACATAGAATACACCTAGAGGATAATGCCAAAACTTCCCAACAATCTCAAAGGAGATTAAATCCATATATGAAAGAGGTAGTGAGAGCTGAAGTTCTCAAATTACTTGAAGTAGGAATCATCTATCCTATCTCAGATAGTAAGTGGGTAAGTTCTACTCAGGTAGTACTAAAAAAATCTGAAATCATAGTCATTGAAAATGAAAAAGGTGAGTTAATACCAACTCGAGTCTCATCTAGTTGGAGGATGTGCATAGATTATAGAAAGTTGAACTCGGCCACTAGAAAAGACCATTTTCCTTTACCATTCCTTAATCAAATTATAGAAAGAGTAGCAGGACATCCCTACTATTGCTTTCTAGATGGTTACTCTGGCTATTATCAAATTTCCATAGCACTAGAGGACCAAGAAAAGACTACATTCACATGCCCTTTTGAAACCTTTGCTTTTAGAAAAATGCCCTTTGGACTTTGTAATGCCCCAGCAACATTTCAGAGATGTATGTTAAGCATTTTTAGTGACATGATTGAGCATTATTTAGAAGTTTTCATGGATGATTTAACTGTGTTTGGAAATTCTTTTGATAATTGTCTTGAAAACTTAGAAAAGGTTTTAAAAAGATGTGAAGAAAAAAGTCTTGTATTGAATTGGAAAAAATATCATTACATGGTTACTTCTGGAATTGTTTTAGGACATATAGTATCTTCTAAAGGAATTGAAGTGGATAAGGCAAAAGTCAAACTCATTACACATTTGCCTCCACCAAAAACAGCCAGAGAAGTTCGATCCTTTTTAGGACATGCTGGATTTTATAGGAGGTTCATAAAAAACTTTAGTGCTATATCTAAACCTCTTTGTAACCTCTTAGCAAAAGATGTATCATTTAAGTGGACTCAAGAGTGTCAAAATTCATTTGAAAAATTAATTGGCCTCTTAACATCTGCTCCTATCATACAATCTCCTGACTGGTCTTTACCTTTTAAGCTCATGTGTGATGCTAGTGACTACGTTGTCGGTGTTGTATTGGGACAAAGAAAGGAAGGTAAATCCTATGTCATTTATTATGCAAGTAGAACTTTAAACAGTGCACAAATGAATTACATAACAACTGAAAAAGAACTACTTGCTGTAATATTTGCATTAGACAAATTTCGTTCTTACTTAATTGGTTCTTCAACTGTTGTATTTACTGACCATGCTGCTGTAAGGTACTTAATGTCAAAACAGGATGCAAAACCAAGGTTGATTCAATGGATTCTATTGCTTCAAGAATTTATTATCACTATAAAGGATAAAAAGGGAGCTGAGAATGTTGTTGCAGATCACTTATCAAGACTCACACCAGATTCATCAACAGAAATAACACCTATTAATGATTCTTTTCCAGATGAATTTTTATTTTATACTGTGACAATGCATTGGTATGTTAATATTGTTAATTTTCTTGTAACAGGAGAAATGCCACCTCAATGGAATGCTCAAGACAAAAGAAAATTTTTAACTGAGGTGAGAAAGTTTTATTGGGATGATCCTTATCTCTTCAAATATTGTCGTAATCAAATATTTCGAAGATGCATATCCGACAATGAGGTAAATAAAGTTATTGAATTTTGTCATTCTGAAGCATGTGGGGGACATTTCTCATCAAAGAAAACAGCTGTAAAAATCTTGCAGTGTGGATTTTATTGGCCCACTTTATTTAAAGATATACATGCATTTTGTATAACTTGTGAAAATTGTCAAAAGTTGGGATCAATTTCAAAATGAAACATGATGCCTTTGAACCCCATTCTTGTTATTGAAATCTTTGATTGTTGGGGGATAGATTTCATGGGACCATTTCCGTTATCATTTGGATTTACGTATATCTTAGTTGCAGTGGATTATGTCTCAAAATGGATTGAGGCTATTCCATGTCGAAATAATGACCATAAAATAGTCATGAAATTTTTGAAAGAAAATATCTTAAGTCGATTTGGAATCCCTCGAGCCATTATAAGTGATGGGGGTAAGTATTTTTGTAATAGACCATTTGAAACATTAGTAAAAAAATATGGTATTACTCATAAAGTTGCCACCCTTTATCATCCTCAGACAAGTGGACAAGTTGAATTAGCAAATAGGGAGATAAAACAAATTTTAGAAAAAACTGTAAACCCAAATCACAAATATTGGTCTTTAAGACTAATTGATGCACCGTGGGCTTATAGAACTGCTTTTAAAACTTCATTGGGTATGTCTCCCTATAGGATAGTTTATGAAAAACCTTATCACTTACCTGTGGAACTTGAGCATAAAGCCTACTGGGCTATTAAAACTTTCAATAAAAATCTTGATTCTGCTGGACACATACATAAATTACAAATAAATGAACTTGAAGAATTGAGAAATGATGCATATGAGAATTCAAAAATTCATAAAGCTAAAATTAAAGCCTTTCATGATAAAAAAAATTCAGAGAAAAACATTTGACACTGATCAGAAAGTTTTGTTTTATAATTCTCAACTTCACATATTCCCTGAAAAACTAAGATCAAGATGGAGTAACCCTTTTATTGTGAAACATGTGTACCCTTATGGAATAATTGACATTGAAAATCCTAGAAATGGGAATGTGTTTAAGGTAAATGGGCAAAGACTCAAGCCGTTTCTAGAAAATCAAGCTTTTCATGAAGAATTTACGTTCCTGTCGGATCCTTGTTACGAGACCAATTAATCTTTGTTTTATATATTTACATATTTATATATATTTATTCTTCTTCTAACATTTTTTTTACTTGCAGGTTAATTTAGTAGTTTTGTTAAAGTTTTATTTTGCACCCCAATTAAGTGGCGGATAACGGTACTCCGTGATATTTCAAATTGGTTTTGTCAGTTTTCCATAATTACTGATATATTCTCTTCTTCCCCCTTTTCTAAAAAAAAAATGGATGACATTCTAAAAAATTTGAAAAAGCGTTTTCCCTCATTGCCTCAAAATTCCTTGAAGAAAATTTACCAAGCAAGATGTGAAAGATTAAGGTTATTAATGATTATGAATATACCTGTTGATTTACGTTGGTTAATTGAAGCCAAAGTTAGATTGATAGGTGAATTTTCAGACTCATTAATTTCTTACATGCTTGGCTTAGGTAAAAGCTCTTTTTCAAAAAAATGAAGAGCAAAACGATTAAATATTTGTTATAAGTGTGCACGCACGACTTGTAACACACCTTGCCGCACTTTAGGAATGGTGTCTGTAAATCGTGAAGATAAAATTAGGTTCATTAAGGATGGCCTGAGTAAGGAGTCTTTAGATAATATCTTATCGACTCTTGAGACGCATCCTAGTGGATATGTACATATTGCAATTCATGAATTATGGGACATATTCCTAAAAGAATATGAGCGGTACAATCTCGGGAATCTGACTTTAAAAGACTCTGTTTGCCAATTTATAAGAAAATTGGATGGAAAGCCTATCCCCGACCTATAGAGGGCGTTTAAGCCGTTACTGGACGTAAAATCAGAGGAAGATGTGAGCCACAATCACAACTACTTGTATATATTTACTATAACTGTTATTTTTAAATGTTTCATTTCAAACTCAAACGTCTTTTCAATAATCAACCACCTATAATACTTTTTGAAAATTTTGCATTTTAAGCCGACAACCCATGTGACTTTTCCAGCTAACAAATTGAAAATTGGTAAAAGGTGTTGAATCTTGTATTTCAAGCCAATAGCCATGTGATTTAACTTTGCAATACCTTTTGGCTCTATAAATACATTGCATTATTTCTACATCTTTGTACAAACTCAAAATCATTCAAGAGAGAGGGTAAGTGTAATCATGGAAGGATCATCAACTCGTAAATTCACAAAAATTTGTGTCTTTTGTGGATCCAGCCCTAGAAAAACTAGTGAGTTTATAGAAGCAGCAGAAACCCTTGGTAAGATGTTAGCTGAGCACAATATTCATTTAGTATATGGGGGAGGTAGTCTTAGATTAATGGAACGTGTGGCAACCGCTGCACAAAATAATGGCAGTCGAGTTTTGGGTATCATACCAAAAGCTCTAGTTGTTGGAGACATTGTAGGAAAAACAATTGGGGATGAGTTACAGGTATCATCAATGCATGAACGAATTTCTTTTATGCTTCGTAATGCTGATGCCTTCATAGCTCTATCTGGAGGTTTCAGAACATTGGAGGAAATTTTTTAAATTGTCTCATGGGCACAATTACAAATCCATAAAAAACCAATTGGTTTGTTAAACGTTGATGGTTTTTATAATGGGTTGTTATCTTTTCTTGACTATGCGGTGGAAAAATAATTCGTCTCATCTGCAGCACGACAGATCCTCATTTCTGCTTCAACTGTTGATCAGTTACTCGATGAACTACAAACTTTTACACCTCTATCTGATCCAACAATGAGTCAGATAGATTGGTATACTGATAACAGTGAAAAGAAACGCAAGATAGATTTGACGCTTCATCTGTAGCCTATCTATTTCTATGTATTTTTAAGCTTTTTGTGTGGCTTATTTTATTTTGTTGCAGGTTTAATTTTCAATAAAAGATGTTTCAGGTGATATCTTCTATACTTTACTCTTTCTATATTTTGACATTGAGGACAATGTCTCAATTTGGTTGGGGGGGAAGATAGTTGATATTATTGTTATCACCTTGTTTACTAAAAAAAAATTATTATTATCATGAATGGCATGAGTAAAATGTTCATTTATGTGTTCTTGAGACGCATTCTAGTTCTAGAATGGCAGAGTAAAGAGTACATTATAAACTTTTGAAACACATTCTAATTGATTTATTTTTAATACATTTTATGTATAAATGTTTGTTGTTTAAGTTCTTGGTAACTCTTGTGTAAATAAATTTATTTTGCTATCGATATATGATTTCAAAATTGTTTAGTTTAAATCACTTTTTCTATCTAGGTTACTAAAGAATAACTTCTGAAATTATTTCTTGAGAACAATACTAAGCTTTGTGGTAAGATGGATGATTCAATATATATAGCCAAAAGAATTTTCATGTTTAAGTATACATATTATTTTCTAAACTCACATATTTTTTGTGAGTGAGTGGAGAGATTTGAGATAACGGCTTACGAACTTTCATTAATCTTTTGAAATGGTTAATTTTTATTTGGAATGACATTATTTGGGATGAGGAATGATTTGGTTACTTAGCTGAAGGATAAAAAAAAAATTTGGAAAAGTATTATGGTGATAAATTACTCTTATTTTGTAATGATTCCTTATGTCTTTCAAAAAAGAAAAAGAAAAAAAAGAGTTAAAAAAAAAAGAAAGAAAAGAAGTCAATTCAGTTCAATAAAGTCTTCATTCAATTTTTGAAGACTAAAGTCATTAGGAAGCAATCTTATCACCGAATTCTATATTCGTAAGATTCGCATTAAATAATTAAAGTCTTGAAGCTAGCATTTGGCAATAATGGTTTGACTCTAAATATTTGATTTTTTCTATCTTTGGATCAATGTTAGTTTGTCTGTCTGTCCTTAAATATAACTTTTTCTTGAGCGATTATCTGTTTTCCAACTCCATGAGTGAAATCCTAAGCCATTAAATAAGTTATTCACCTATAAAGATATGGAGTTGAGGCTTTTACTTGAAATCTTTTTAAGGCTATATATGTTGTGGTTTGTGGTAAGAAGGCTTTGGCTTAATTCACACACATACAAAAATATTTTTGGAAGTTATGATTGAATAATCTTTATAGCGATTGTGATCTTAAACTAACGTTTTGTTTGAAATACTTAGGTAGTATTCAAATTTTATTTATGCTCGAATTGCTAGGGACTAGCAATAAGCCAGTTGGGGGGTGTGATGAACACTAGCAATAAGCGATTGTGATCTTAAACTAACGTTTTGTTTGAAATACTTAGGTAGTATTCAAATTTTATTTATGCTCGAATTGCTAGGGACTAGCAATAAGCCTGTAGTAACCAGTATCCATAACCGGTAAGAATATGTATATTTATATATATAAATATACGTATTTTATTTGTATGTGGGTGATCCTTGATTTATATATTGTTATTAGTAGTGTTTTTATAGGTTAAGGATATACTATTAGTATTGGGTTTATTTGCAAGACTTTGGAATTATTTTAGGGACCAAATTGTTATACTTTGAAAGTTTTGGGGGTGAATTCGTAAATACCAAAAATTAACCACTTAGTATAAAAATACACTTTAAAAAACCCTAATTCTCTCATTTTGGTCGAGCTACCCATTTTTAGAGAGAGAAGAGAGAAATAAAGGAGAGAGAAAGAGAAGAAGAAGAAGAAAAAGAAGAAGAAATTGGAATTTTGGATCTTTAGAGGTATATCACAACTAATTATCAATTTATTGGTGTTAATTAAGTTAATTTCTTTAAGTTTTGATTTCTGGAAATATGTATAATTAAGGATTTGATGTGTATTTCGTTTGATGTTGTGAGAATTGATGATGATCTATAAGATAGTTTGATAAATCATGATGAATTATGGAATTTCTGCTGGATAACCTCTTGATCTAGGAATTTTATAAATTGTTGTGATTCGATTCTGGTTTTGAATTTTGAGTATATGAAATTAGACATGTTTAAGATCATCTGAGACTTTGAATCGACTGAAAATCTCGGAAATTGAATTTGTAGTGAATTTACCAAAATGACCCTGGAATTCTGGAAATTTCCTGTGTAAACAGTATGATACAGTGGAAAATAATTTTTGACCTGCTGAATGATCTTTAAAAATTATGAATTTGTGGAATATGATAATTTTATATGTCTAATATGATATACTCGGAATTGAGAATTTGGATCAATGTGGTTGAAGTGTTATGAATTTCTAAAGTGTATCAGCTCATTGTAGTATTTGATTAACAGATTTTTAAAGTTATGAAATAAAATAGTTTTAAAATACTTTTGGCAGTTATTTGGAAGCCAAATATTTATCATGGACTGAGATATGTGTCAAGAGTAATTATGTGGTAGTTTTATAATTTTTGAGTTAGTATATGATTTTATAAAATTGGGAGATTGAATACTGTTCAATAAGTATCTTGATCCTGTCAGGTTTGTAGTTTGGATTCGATGGTGTGTATGGAATGGATTGTGTAGGAATTTTGATATAATATTCATATATAAGAAGTATATATGAGTCAAGAATGATATATTCTGATTTCGGAGTAATTAGACATCATTTGATGTATTAGAAATTTTTGTTAAGTGTAAGTGGTCAGAATGACAGGTTTTGAGAAACCAAATATTTAGACCAATTTGATGTGATAAATGCATTGTGTATAATTTTGTAAGCTATTTAAAGTATTTTGTGTGAATTGTGAGGCTTATGAAAGGATTAATCTCCATTGATAGGTTAAGGAGATTTAAGCCATGTAGCTGAAAGTGTTAAGAGGTAAGTATACTAGACTTTTTACTGAAATCACAATAAACATAGTAATTGTTTTGTATGATTTTGCAAATGGGGTTAAGAATATGTTTATGTTATGTCAAAGTATATTTTGATATGAAATGTGAATATATGTTTCTGAATGTGAGCATTGACATTGAGCATGGGCATACATGTGTTTTGAAAGTGAGCTTTCCAAAATAAGATGCGTTTAACAAAGAAAGCTTTTGAAGTGTAATATGTCCATGAGAAATATTTTGTGATTTGAGGGTACTTGAACTCACTGTTAACTTAGTAGGCATTTTATGTGATTTGTGGAGCCTTTATGTGTGGCCTTTCCTTTGGGATTGGTATATGTTATGTGTTCCGTATGTAGGGAGGATCCTATTGGTACCTAAAGGAAGTGTGAGTCATCACATTCGTGTGGTGGCGTATTGGTACATGTGAGAGGACTCACCGATGATCAGGGTGAGGGTTTGGCTTTTACCTTCGGGCATAAGCGTTATATATGTGTGATTTAAAGACCTCACTTGTACTATTCCTCTCATACGGTATGTCACCTACGAGTGACATTTGGCTCATTATGTGATATATGATATGTAAGTCCTACTAAGTAGTAGTTGAGTGATGGTATTCCTATTATGTGTTTTGAAAGAATGTGTAAGCGCTTACATGATATGTGATTTGATAAGATTATGATTTTGATTGATCACAGCATATCATACATATGCATTGTGTACATATATGTATTTGTATTTGATATATGAAAAATTAGTATGCTTACTGAGTTTTATACTCATTATAGTTTATGGTGATTTCAGGTAAATAAGGTACATGTGTGCTTAGCGGATTTGGCAAGGCTTCTGCTGTTCCTTGGGTTCCCTAAGTTGCTAGGTTGTTGTGTATTTCATTTGGGGACACGTGGGATAGGATATTTGGTTTGTCCCTATTGAATAAATACTTATGTATTATTTCATTGTGTGTGGATTGGATTTGGTTTAAGTTTTATAAAGTGTGGTTATTGGATGATTTTAAGTAAGAATTTGCAATGGATATATTCTGGGCTCCCGGTAACAAAGTTGCTACTGGTGACGTAGTAGAGTGTTAATCTCTGAGAAAACTCTGCGTATCTCCGGTTTAATAATTGTCCCAGTCATAATTCAATTGCTATAATTCTGAAAGAAATTGAAATGAATGTTTAAATATTGTCAAGAGAAGTTTATATTTATATGTTAGGTTATGGTTGATTTTAGTGTTGAACTTACTAGCAACTTGCTAAGGATTTCTGTGTTGAATGAAAGTTGAAAATTTTGTGTAATATTATTTATGAGTGCACATGCAGTGAATGAATGTAAGTGATGTCGTGTGTCGGATCTTTTGGGTCTGGGGCGTGACAGCTTTTATTGGTATCAGGGCTAAGATATGATTCTGTAGACTTTTAAGTGTCGAGTCAAGGGAACCGAGCAGATGCCAAATCCTTAGGATTGTATTTGTAGCTTTGTTGTGTAAAAGTTTGACATATTCCTTAAATTTTGTATGATTTTGTGAAGATGACACAGTATCCAAGAGCTGCTAAGATTGTTGTTGTTGTGGATAATGGTACCTTGTGGATCTTAATGTTACCATTTAGATTTTCTTTTAAGTTATGACTAATATGCTTAGTAAGAGTGATGTTGAAAATCTTATAATGATAATTTGCATGTGATAGAGCAAATTGAGATAATTTTCTCAATGACAAAATATAGAGAAGTAGAGTATTGAAGACATCAATTGAAACAACTTTTATTGAAAAGGAAAACAACAACACAACAACAATAGCAGCAACAAAAATACAATAGAGGCTACGGAGTGAGATTTAAGTCTATTTTGCGCTTCTTCTGACTGTCATGAGTAGACCAATCTAACTGATGCAATGTTGGATTAGACAGAGGAATAAAAGACTGTAATTGATCAATTAGTTGATCAACAGTTGGAGCTGAAATAAGAATCCGTCGTGCTAGAAGTGGGATGAATTGTGTTCCCGCTGCATAGTCAAGAAAAGATATCAACCCGTCGTAAAAACCATTAACATTTAACAAACCAATGGGTTTTTGGTGGATTTGTAATTGTGCCCATGAGACAATTTGAAAAATTTCCTCCAAGGTCCCGAAACCTCCTGGTAGAGCTATGAAAGCATCCGCATGCCTAAGCATTTGAGCCATTCGCTCGTGCATAGATGAGACTTGTAACTCATCCCCAATTGTTTTTCCTACAACATTTTCAATAGCTAGAGGTTTTGGAATGATACCCAAAACTCGACTACCTTTATTGTGTGCAGCTTTTGCCACAGACCCCATTAACCCTCGGTTACCTCCTCCATATACTAAATGTATATTTCGCTCAGCTAATACCTTACCAAGATTTTCTGCAACTTTTGTAAACTCTTCAGTATTCCCAGGGTTGGATCCACAAAAGACACAAATTTTTGTGAATCGACGAGCTGAGGTTTCCTCCATTGTTATGCTCACCCTAATCTTTGAATATTTTTGAGTTTGTATAAGGATGCAATAATAATGTATTTATAGAGAAACAAATTGATAATAGCTGTGGAGCATATGTGTAAGTATGTTCAAGTATATATTTTTCTCGATTCTTGTGAGGTAAAACAAAAAAAAAAGAATGAGTTTTACTTTATCATTTTATAAGGGATAATAGGTCGCAAAATCTTGAATAAATATATGTTGATATGTAAGTGTGATAAAAATTGTGTCGGAAGTGTGATAAGTTAGGTAAGATAATTAAGAAAAGTCAATAAAGGCCTATTTCATGGATTTAGGGACTTAGCCATTTTGGCACTAATGGTCGACAATACATCAATGACTTGAAGACTTTTTGAGCTAACAATTGGACTTTGGACATGAGGCCAAATTAACTTTATTAATTACAAAGATTTTGTGGTCTTAACATTAATTTTTGGCCGATAGATTAAAAGCAGATATGAAGAAAGATAAAGCACACTTGACATAAAGATAAAGCAGTAATCAGTCTCTCTTTGATGTGATAGAGCAACACGGATCTAGTTTCTGTGAAAATAGAAACAGCAATGTAGGTCAAAATGAGTCTCCTTGGTCGCTTTCATCTGTGTCGTATCCGTGAGAGAGGAACTTATGGAGTTGTTGTTCCCATACATTGAATGAGGGCTCTGGCGGAGTGGAATGTGGGTCTACCATATCTTGATCTTCTCCAGGTGAGCTGGTCTGGATGAGGGATGTGCTGGCTTCCTCTTGGATTTGGGTGTCGGTTGGATAAGGTTGGGAGTCTTGAAAGAGGGATAAGTCAAGATTGGGTTGGTGTTGGTCAAGTTCTGTCGGGACAACTGGCTGAGATTGAGTAGGTTCTGTCGGGACAACTGGCTGAGATTGGGTAGGTTCTGTCGGGACAGTTAGCTGAGGCCATTGGTGAAGGTTATCCATTGCTTGTCTGTATCTGGCATAATAAGTCATGTTTGGGATATGGTGATGATGAGTAGAGTAATCTGTATTTCTGAGATGTGAAAGATGATATTTTTGTCTTTGTTGGAATTTGAGTATATTGGCAAAATTCAGGTCTTCTGTAAAGTCAGCTTTCACTTGTTCCCAAGGTGCAGCATCTTCTGGGGAGATCCAAACAGACGGAGGAATTATTTGATTTTCCTGAGCAAGAATTCTTTCAAGTTCTCTCTTTTGCTGAATTACTTCTTCAGGCCAGAGCTTAATTGATCCCTTTAGTGAAAGGGTAAATGTGAAGTAATCCTTAACAGTGGGGTAATAATGAATCTCGTGATCTGAAATAATCATACCCTTCCGTTGGAGAAGTAAGACTGACCAAAGATGTTGTCTGGGGACTGCAGCATTTGTGTTGTTTGCAATCATGTTTGCAATCATTACTATGCTTATTGTGATTTCAGTAAAAGTCTAGTATACTTACCTCTTAACACTTTCGGTTACAAGGCTTAATTCTTCTTAACCTATCAATGGAGATAAATTCTTTCATGAGCCTCAACATTTACACAAAACACTTTAAATAGCTTACAAAATTACACATATTGCACTCATTATATCGAATTAGTCTATTTACTTGGTTTCTCAAAACTTGTCATTCTGACCACTTACACTTAACAAAATTTTCTTATACATCAAATGATGTCCAATTACTCAAAAATCAGAATATATCATTCTTGACTCATATATCCTTTTTATATATGAATATTATATTATAATTCCTACATAATCTATTTCATAAACACCATCAAATCTAAATTATTATCCTGATAGGATCAAGATATTTACTCAATAGCATTCAGTCTTCTAAATTTATAAAATCATATACTTACTCCAAAATTATAAAACTACTACATAATTACTCTTAACACATATCTCAATTCATGATAAATTTTTTAATTAAAAATTCCTACCAAAAGTATTTTAGAACTATTTTATTCCATAGCTTTTAAAACTTGTTCATCAAATTGTACAGTTAGCTGATACACTTTAGAAAATTATAACAATTTGATCACATTGATATAAATTTTCAATTTTGAATATATCATATTAGACATATAAACTTATCATATTCCAAAAATTTGTAATTTTTAAAAATCATTTAGCAGATAAAAATTGTTTGTCATTGTATCATATTGTTAACACATACAATTTTTAGAATTTCAGGGTCATTTTGATAAATTTACTACAAATTCAATTTTTAAAATTTTTAATCAATTCAAAGTCTCAAATGATTCTAGATATGTCTAATTTGATATTCTCAAAAGTCAAAACCAGAATCAAAGCACAACAATTTATAAAATTCTCGGATCAAGAGATTATCAAGTAGAAATTTTGTAATTCATCATGATTTATCAAGTTATCTATACAATCATCATCAATTCTCAATATATCTTACAAAATTCACATCAAATTCCCAATTTTTCATATTTTCAAAAATTAAAACTTAAAAGAATTAACTAAATTAATACTAAGAAACTAAGAAAGGGTTATAATATATCTCTTAAAGCTTATATTCAAAATTTCATCTTTTTCTTCTTCGTCCTCTCTTTCTCTCCCCTCTCTTTCTCTTTTTTCTCACTCTAAAAAAGGTGGCTCGACCAAAATGAGTAAATTAGGGTTAAATGTGTATTTTTATACTAAGAGGTTAATTTTTAGTATTTATAAATTAGCCCCCGAAACTTTTAAAGTATTATAATTTGGTCCCTAAAATAAATCTAAAGTCTTGCAAATAAAATCAAAACTAATAGTAGGTCATTAATCTATATTAACAGTACTAATAATAATACATAAATCAAGTACCACCCACATACAAATAAAATATGAATATATATATATATATATAGATATATAGATATTTATTCTTACCGGTTGTGGATAAGTGGTTACTACAGAAATAAAGGAAAGAGATAGAAGAGGGAAGAAGAAGAAAAGGAAAGAGAAAAGAGAAAAAGAAAATAGAAGAAGAAATAGAAGGAGAAGAAAAGAAAAAATGAAAAAAGGGAGAGAAAGAAACCGAGGGAAAGAGAAGAAAAACAAGAAAAGAAAGAAGAAAGAAAATGAGAAAGAGGAGAAGAAGAAAGAAAAAGAATGAAAAATAGAAGAAGAAAGAAGAAAAAAAAAATAGAAGAAAAAGACGATGAAGAAGAAGAAAGAAAGGGGAAGAAGAAGAAAGGAAGAAAGAAATGGAACGAGAAGAAAAAAAAGAAGAGAGAGAAACTAAGAAAGAAGAAAATAGAGAAAAAGTAGGAAAAATTTTGATCTCCATTCCATATTTTGGTGAATGGTTTTTTCTATTTTTTAAATTTGTTTAATATATTTATTTTTAATTTTATACTTGATTAATGTGAGAAATATATGTGTATTAATATATATGTATGTATATGTGGGTATGTATAATTTTATGTTTGACTAATGTGAGAAATATGTATGTATTAGTATGTATGTATATATTTATAGGTATGTACATGTGTATATGTATGTATACTACATTTATTTTTATGATGTGTATGTATATAAGTCATGGAATAAATTTGTATATATGCATGTATGTATGTGAGTATGTAGTATATATGAATTTATGTATGCATGTATGTATATGTGTATGTAGTATGTATATTATGTTGTATTAGCCATGATTTTGGGGTATGTATAAATGTAGATTATATTTGATTAGCTATGGAATTGATATCTGTGTATGTATATATGTGTGTATGTATATTATTTTTATTTACCATGGAATTGATATGTATGTATGGATGATTGTATGTGCATGTATGTATGTATGTATATTGGCCATGAAATTGATATGTATGTATATTGGCCATGAAATTGATATGTATGTATATTATTTGTATTGACCATGGAACTAATATGTATGTATATATATATGTATAAAATTTTATTGGAGGTTTTCTCTCTACAATTATTTGTAATAGTTTTGAGTTATTGGTATTTGTAATTTGTTGGAATAAAGTTGCAAATAAAAATATTAAATTTGGGATATAGGAAACTTAATAATAATTATGATTAATATATAATAAAATTAGTTTGTTGTTGTGTGTCTATTTTATTTGTTGACATGAAATGAAATTTATGAGTATTTATATGTGATTAATAATTAAGAAAGTATTTATGGAATTAATGAGCGTGTATGTATATATACAATTAAAGAAAATAAGAATTAAGAGTGTAAATACCATATAAATATACATGTTATGTTTTTAGTACAATAGTTTTATTGTTTAATTTCACAAGTATTGTTCTTATTTTATTTCATAATTTAATCTAAATAAATAGATGTTGTGATTAACTAATTATGTTTTTAGAATATGTTATGGCATGTTCATGATTATGTTAATTGAAACATTATTATGATCAGTACAATGTATGTACATAGATTTTGTTTAGAATTTATTATAAATTATTTTATAATTATGTTAAATGTAGAGATTTTATAATTAAGAAATTTATTATTTATGGTAGTATATAATATTAAAAATATACTGAAATGATTTATGTGATTAAAGTGTAAAATATAAAATATGAGATGATAAATCTTTAATTGTTTCTTTATAATTATTTTTAAACATAATTTATTTATTTATATTTATCTTGTAAAGATGGGATGAATTTAAGTATGTGAATGAATGTGTAATAAGTTAAGAAAATATTATAGTTAAGATAGTATATTTTTTCTATATCAATGATGATTTTAAGTACATTTAGAATTTAAAGAGTACGAGATATGATATAAAAAAATATTATAAGTTTATATATTGTATAAAAGAAATGATTTTAAAATCACTAGACTGTACATTTTTCCTACAGATAAAGATATGAAAATAAGTACATTTGGAGCCGTCTGTACACACACAAAGATTTTGGACCGTGTGTATGGTCTCTTTGCTCTTTGAGAGCCAGTTTGCTCTGCGCATGCGTAAGATGAGGATATGAGATGAGATAGAAAAGAGTACGTCCAATGCTCTACCCGATGAGTATTCTAGGTACGACGAGATTTTCCCATGGATACTAGTTTAGTGTGTTTTTAATATAAATATAATACATAATATTTTATATTTTTTATATATTTTATATATTTTACCATTCTCAATTAAAAAAAGATATTAATACTTTAGCAAAGGTTTGATAATTACTAAATATACAGTTTCACGATTATTTTAGATTACAAATTTTAAGACAACTTATAATATTTGTATATGTCCACATTTTATTTATTACGTGAATTTTTTTAAATGTTATTTTTGAGTACTTTTTTTTTTATAAATGAGACGCTTTATAAATAAAAAAGACATATATATAATTATCTGTTTATCATTCATTGAGTCATTTTGACTCACCAATTTTTCTTAAATTTTTTCTCCGCATATATTATAGAATTCATCGAGTCTGTTGAGCTGCGTGACGCTTGTAACATGCATCTATATGTATTAGTATATTTATGAGACATTTAGTGAGGTCATGTAAAAGTATAATTTTTTATTATTACTTTTGTTTAATGAGTTTTAGAGAACCAAACATATAGCTAACGGTTAAAGGTCATAGATTTGTTCTGACACAAAGGTTAGGTTGGGCGCATCGTTTCAGTAAAAAATTTGGACCATTCCTCAATTTATGCGTGTCGTCCTTGCGTAAAGGCCATGCTAACCTTCTCTGTATCATTCCACTTTTATCGGATGTCTTTGAAGGTGGATGATGTTTGCTTATATTAATGTATAATATATAAGTTTCATTATTTTAAATGAGGTATGTGTTATTTCATTTAGAAAGAAGTATCGAAATAATTTATAAAGTTAAGAGTTACAATTATAAGGATATTTTAAAATTTTAAAGACAAAATTTTTATAAGGATGGATGAAATTATAACACCCGAAATTCTTTTATTATTTTTATTTAAATATTTTTTTGTAATTATTAAATAATTGGACTTTATGGAGCCCATATACTATTCTTATATATATTTAAAAGAAAATTATTATATAAAATATATAAATAATAATATCTAATATATATCTAATAATTTTCTTTTAAATATATATATATATATATATAAGAATAGTATATGAGCTCCATAAAGCTCACTTGTTTAATAATTACAAAAATAAAATTAATTGAAAAGAAAAATTCGAGTGTTATAATTTTTTCACTCCTTATAAAAAAATTTAAAATATCCTTATAATTATAACTTTTAACCTTATAAATTAGTCCAATACTTCTTTTTAAATGAAATAACACATACCTCATTTTAAATAATGAAACTCATATATTATACATTAATATAAGTAAACATCATCCACCTTCTTATAATTAATAATACAATTTCAATATAAAATTGCAAAAAACAAATGTCACATGAATATTAATTAATGGTAAAATATTCTAATTTGCATACCATAAACATAACACTGTCTAAATACGCAAACATTTTATTCTCACAACTCATTTAATATTTTAACATGCTATCCACAAATATATTCATGGAGACAATCTTATTATGTTAATGCATGTCATTCACTTAAAAAAAAAAATTCAATTACAATTATCCAATTATTAGAAGATTAAGAAGAGCATTTATATAAATAAACATACCTAAAATCTTATTCCATAACAAGATTTATTGTGCAATTATTTCTATCAATTATTAACAACGTCATAGGCCTCCTATTTGATTGATCTTAATACCTTCCCTCCACCCAAAATATCTTCAATCAAACATTTATCACATACATTCATCATTTAATTTCATACATATGATCTTAATAGGAATTATCATATATCACTTCATACACTTATATATTCATCATATTTTGCATAAATATCATAATCCATATCTATCATGAATACTGGTGCACACAATTTACCGCGATTATATCATAAACTAATCATTTCTTATATATATATATATATATATATATATATATATATATAAACACTAAATATATTTTAATACATTAGAACTCATGAAATATAAATTAATATATTCTTTTAATAAGTTCAAAATATAAATATGAACCTTTAAATTCATCATTTTCATATGAAAACATAGTTTATAAAAAAATTTATTGAATTTATAATTATTTACAAATTAATTTATTCTTTTTAAATAATGAAATAACTTCATAGCATTGCAAAAATTGAGTAAAATTGACCACGTCAACGCATATATTGCAATGAGACTCAAATGTTGAACTCAAATACATGTACTATGTTCCAAGTCTATAGAACTTACAACCTATACTTTGATACCAATTGAAACGACCCGTCCCAACCCAACCTTCGTGTCAGGGCGAATCTGTGACCTTGAACCGCTAACTATACGCTTGGTTCTCTAAAACTCATTAGGCAAAGATAATAAAAAATGAGAAATGAAAATAAACAATTATATTTTTACATGACCTCATTAGATGTCTCATAAATGTACTAATATATATAGATGCATGTCACAAGCGTCATGTGACTCAACAGGACTCAATGAATTTTACAATACCTAAGAAGGAAAAATTTAAGAAAAATGGGTGAGTCAAATGACTCAATGAATAATAAAAAGATAATTATATATATACATTTTTTTAATCAAACGTCTCATTTATAAAAAAAATAGTACCTCAAAAATAATATTTAAAAAGATTTACATAATAAATAAAATGTGGACATATGCAAATATTATAAGTTACCTTAAAACTTGTAATATAAAATAATCGTGAAACTGTATATTTAGTAATCATCAAACCTTTGCTAAAGTATCAATATTTTTTTTAACTGAGTATGAAAAAATGTATAAATAATATAAAATATCATGTATTATATTTATATTAAAAATACACTAAACTAGTACTCAAGGAAAAATCTCATCGTACCTGGAATACTCATCGAGCAGAGCATTTGACGTACTCTTTCTTATTTCATCTCATATCCTCGTCTTACATATGCGCAGAGTAAACTAACATTCTCGTCTTACGCATGCACAGAGCAAACTAGCTCTTAAAGAGCAAAGCAACCATACACACGGCCCAAAACTTTTGTGTGTGTACAGACGGATCCCAAATATCTGAATCTCATATCTTTATCTATAGGGAAAATGTACAATTTAGTGGTTTCAAAATTATTTCTTTTATACAATATATAAACTTACAGCGTTTCTTTATATCATATCTCATACTTTTTAAATTTCAAAGTACTTAAAATCATCACTGATACATGAAAAAATATACTATCTCAACTATAATATTTTCTTAACTTTTTACACATTTATTCGCATACTTAAATTCATCCCATCTTTATAAGATAAATATAAACAAATAAATCATATTTAAAAATAATTATAAAGAAACAATTAAAGATTTATCATCTCATACTTTATACTTTACACTTTAATCACATAAATCATTTTAATATATTTTTAATATTATATACTACCATGAATAATAAATTTCTTAATTATAGAATCTCTAAATTTAACATAATTATAAAATAATTTATAATAAATTCTAAACAAAATCTATGTACATGCATTGTACTGATCATAATAATATTTTAATTAACAAATCATGAACATGCCATAATATATTCTAAAAGCATAATTAGTTAATCATAACATCTATTTATTTAAATTAAATTATGAAATAAAATAAGGACAATACTTGTGAAATTAAACAATAAAACTATTGTACTAAAAACATAACATGTATATTTATATGGTATTTACTCACCATTCACACTCTTAATTCTTATTTTCTTTAACTGTATGTATACATATACGCTCATTAATTCTATAAATACTTCCTTAATTATTAATCACATATAAATACTCAAAAATTCCAATTCATGTCAACAAATAAAATAGACACACAATAACAAACTAATTTTATTATATATTTATCATAATTATAATTAAGTCTCCTATATCCCAAATTTAATATTTCTATTTACAACTTTATTCCAACAAATTATAATTACCCATAACTTAAAACTATTACAAATAATTGTAAAGAAAAAATCTCTAATAAAATTTCATACATACGTATTAGTTCTATAGCCAATACAAATAATATACATACATAGATATTAATTTCATGACCAATATACATACATACATGCACATATAATCATCTATACATACATATCAATTCCATAACAACTAAAAATAATATATATATATATATATAAACATATACACATATATCAATTCCATAACTAATCAAATATAATCTACATATATACATACCCATAAATATGTACATACATATTAATACATACATATTTCTCTTAATCAAATATAAAATTATAAATACCCACATATACATACATATATATTTTTCTCATTAATCAAATATAAAATTAAAAATAAATATATTAAATAAATTTAAAAAATAAAAAAAATCACTCACCAAAATATGGAATGGAGCACACTCAATTTTTTTTTCATTTTCTTCTTTCTTAGTTTCTCTTTCTTCTTTCTTCTTTCTTCTTTCTTCTTCTTCTTCATCGTCTCTTTCTTCTTTTTTTTTTCTTCTCTCTTCTTCTTCTTCTTCTTCTACTATTTTTCATTCTTTTTCTTTCTTCTTCTCCTCTTTCTCATTTTCTTTCTTTCTTTATTTCCTTCTTTTTCTTCTCTTTCCCTCGGTTTCTTTCTCTCCCTCTTTTCCTTTTTCTTTTCTTCTCCTTCTCCTTCTCCTACGTCTCTTTTTTCTTCTATTTTATTTTTCTCCTCTCTCTTTCCTTTTCTTCTTTTTCCCTCTTCTCTCTCTTTCCTTTTTCTTTCTTTTCCCCTCTTTTCCTTTCTCTCCATCCAACGGAAACCCACCCAAAACCAAAATCCATAAAAAAATAATCCACTTGTTTAATAATTACAAAAAAATATTTAAATAAAATAATAAAAAAGAAAAATTCAGGTGTTATAATAAGTTAGTTAAAACAAAAAAATATATAAATGGAGATGCGGGGGATCGAACCCCGTGCCTCTCGCATGCAAAGCGAGCGCTCTACCATTTGAGCTACATCCCCTGTGTTGTTATGGGTAACGTAAAATTTATATATATTATACAATACTAATGGAGATTTTTTGTTTGAATGATAATCCTATTTAACTGCTTGATATCACTCTTCATCCTAAAAGCAACTTTTATTTTCAAGAGAAGGATTAATAAATATCTATGAACACGTTGATGGTATTTGAATTATGAATTTACTGCTGGCGTTTCCAATTTCATAAACAATAACTTAAAATCACATCAGAGCACTTTGATATCAATCTAAAATATTAAATCATTCGATGACGTTTCTACTTATATTTGCAAGTCCTTTAAGGCCAATAGATATGCTCTTTTACTTGATCAAATATTGTTCATCTTCACTACTTGAGTGAAAACCCACATTGAACGTGACAATCCTTACAAACAAATTCTTAAAGGCTGACATGCAAATAAAAAATTAAACTCGCTCTACTACAATTATGTGCTGAACGTTACTATTTCAAAAGACTTTGTTACCAGTTTGAACTATCTAGATGATCGATCTGGAATAACATATAATAGACATAATGCTAGAGAGATCCATCGGAACAAAAAACTATAAATGAAAGATATACTCCAAATTTCATTGTTGATGAAGATTGATTTTGACATAAAATGGGACTCTTTTTATCTTTATTCTCTTCCGATTAATTAGTTCTTCAAATTCCTATCCATCTTCTACTTCGACGCTCAGCCCCCCGCATTTATTGACTGGTGACTTGACTGACCATCAACCCAAAGGGAACTCGAAGCAGTCACTTGTGAGGCCAATCTCATATCTCTAATCTTAAAAAGAATTCGCAGCAGTTATTGGCGACTCACCTGATTTGGTTGGAAGCTTTTGCACATCAACCATAGAGCAACATTCATTGGCACAGAAACAACTGGATTAGAAATAATCCAGCCCCAGGTCAAATCTCAAATGCTTCTTGCCCAATTTCATCCCATGTTTGCTTGTAACTACAAAACATGCTCAACTGTAATTTTTGGCATTACTGACACAAATATACACAACAGAACATTGAGAGATATCAAACAGAATTCTTAAATACACTCATTGGAATTGAAGGAAACCACAGAGACTAGACATTAATGTCGTAGCTTTTCTTACAGCACTCAATTGCAGGACAACAAAATGAACCAGCAACCAAAAATGCGATGGTAAAAAGGAAAAAAAAAATTGAAAGTTCAATGTTTGGAGAAAACCCACTAATCCTTTTAGGGTGTGGTCTTGGCTATTTAAGTTTAAAGTACAAGATCAAGATGATAGCAATGACAAGGACAACAATAACGGCACCAACAATCCACTTGTTCCTGCTCATCCTCCTTGACATGGAAGTCAAAACTCTCTTACTTTTGCCAATATTATCATCCACTCCATGAAGCTGCAACACGAGAACAAGAAATGGTAAATTCAGTGGCGCATGATTTCACTAGTTTTACTGCTAGGTGAAGTTTTGACAACCAACCCATTACAGCTAGAAATGGAAAAATAAAACATATTTCATATATAAAGAGACAATGTTTAGATGAAAATTTATTCTCTCTTCAAAGAAGAAAAAAAATAGAAATTGGTCTACAGGAGGTGGCATACTGATCTTTCTGTGCAAGGAAAATCATAACACCATTATATGGCAATTTCAAGAATTACTAATAACTGAAGTTTAAAAAGTGACAATATGCTGGATGTAAATAAGTAAAACAAAGACATTATAACCGTAGGATAAAATGAATAAAGAAACATACTGTGTTATGAGCATGTAAAAGAGCCTGTCGCTGGGAACTCAAATCTTGAAGAATTGAAACACCAAGCTCCTCTGTTTCCAACATGGTTCTTCTGCCTTCCTTAATTCTATCACTGGACTGATTTAGCCTCTCTGTTGACATCATTAATCTTGATCTTTGATCAGCTGAAGCCTATTACATGAGAAATCAGTGCAAACATTCCACGTGTAAGGATAATGCCGAAGACTAGCAGTTACGATATAAACCAATAAAATAAGATAGCAACCATATTAGTATAAAACTTTTTAGTAGACTGCCACCTTAATGATGAAATACCATGTTTACCATTGAACATACTAGAAGCAAAAAGGATAATACTTTCAATTACCTCATCAGTCACTAAATGAAACAACCAACATTTGCAACAACGCATGAATGAAAAGAAAATTTTCAAACTTATTATATCCTTGCAATGCTTGGCATATACAGAAAAGTTAACAGAGAACCCTTTGGCTGCCTTCCGGATGAAATCAGGCAAAGGGTAATCCATAAAAATGAAATCAAATTAGCGATCTGGATTCAACTATTATTCCATTTTTAACCATTTTCCCTGGATCCAATACCATTAAATATTTCCATTTGAAAATTATAAGCATCTTATCCAAACTGGGAAAAACAAGCTAGATGGATCAGACAAACCGTCAAAGTGTCGGCCCTTCCGGATTCCAACAACTCGTCCCGAGCAGCTGCATTCAAATTCCCAGATGCCAATCTTTTAACTTCATTTTTCAGATTGTTTAAATCTGATTTGTATTCCCTTAACTTAGCAAGAAGCACGGCCTTGACATTTGGCAGTAAACTTCTTGCTTCAAGGTCCATTTTGCGAATCTGCCAAGCACAACCAATTACGGATAACAACACATAGAGAACTCAAACTCCACTAAAGCAACCCAAGTCTATTTTGGTTGACAATCCAAAATTAAAATTTTCCCAATATCCAGAAACACATTTCATGTTAAATTAGATCACTGTTTTCGAACACCAAAAGCTCTGTGAAAACAAAGTTGGTATTAGACACAAAATGGGATAACATTTTATTAAAAAAACAAAAAAGCAAAACAAATTTTTTTTTATAATAAATTCTTAATATCCAAAACACCTTTCCTAGTAAAGTCCAACATTCCTCAACAGGTAAAATTTCCAAAACATTTTCCTTTCTAACAATGGCAGAGAATCAGAAGACCTTAAAAAATAATTCAAACTTTGGACTAATATAGGGATTTGTTGGAGAAACTCACATACATATTTTTTTAAGAAAAAAATCAATTACACACGTTTTTATCTAACAAAATCTTCAAAAACAATTAAAAAAAAAACAAGAAATTACAAATTGAATCATGATCGCAAACCAAACACTGCCTTAAATCAAAAACTGTACCAAAGATTCGGCCTCATCGAGTCCAATTTTAATTTCAGAAACTTTTTGCTTCTTCTGCTCTGCAAATAATTACACATGATGTCACAAAAATCAAAATTTTCAGAGCTCCATTACTTAACCAAAAAAAAAAAAATCAAATTTTCAGTAGTTTACATGTACCTCCATCGAGAGCAGCAGCTGCCGTGCACTTCTTCGAGAGATTCGCCGAAATCTCGCAGTACTGTCGCTCGTATCCTTCAAACACGCCGCTCATTTTCTCTTATTCTGTTCACTAAAATTCAAGAATCTAAATCAAATTAAAACTTTCAATCCCGAAACACGAATTTTAAAATTAAAAAAAAAAAAAAATTCGTTCTTTTGAACGGCACGTTGAACCTGAAAGTTTCGGAGAAAGCCGAATTTGCGAAGATCGTCGGAAAGGAGAATCAATTTTTCGTTGAATTGATTGTTTTGTAATCGCGTATGTTGATGTTGTTTGTTTGGAAAATGATCGAAACGACAGTGATCGTGTGCGTGGAGCGGAGTGTCGGGGGGTGAAGGATAAAGTTACCTGCTGAGGTGTGAAGAAGGGACACGTGTAACAAGTGTGGTGGGTGTTGATTACGCGTGCTCTGGTCTGTGGAAGCGGGGCATATTCGATCATGCCATTTGACTTATTTATTAATTGAATATTATTTAAGAATTATGAGAGAATTTTATAAGTTATTTAATGTGTTTACCTTGGGTATTTTTTAAAATTAAAATTGAAATAAAAAAATTTAAAATTTTTATTTTTAAAATTAAATTATATTTAATTATGTATGAAAATTAAGTCGTATTAAATTGATTTAGTTCCGTTCAATTTAGTCTCATAAATAATTTTTAAAAGATTAAAATCATATATGAAAGAAATAAAATTTATATAAAATAAAAAAAAATTCTATGTCAATTTTAAACATTAAATTCATATAAATTTATAAACTAAATAAATTTTGAAAAAAATATTTCACATTAAAGTTTATCTAAATAAATAAAGTATCTATCAATTTAAGCACTAAATTAATTGAAAGTCTATGAACTAAATAAGTTAGAAAAATATTAAAATTAAAATCTATCCAAATAAATAAAGTGACGATTGGCTTTTAAACACCAAATTAATTGAAGTCTACAAACTAAACAAATTTAAAAACTATTAAAATTAAAATCTACCAAATAATTTAAATAAAAATATTGTGTAAAATTTTATTTATGCCTTTCATTTCGGTTCAGTATTTTTGAAAATCAAATTAAAAAAAATTGAATCAAATCAAATTTATTGAGAGGTTGAAATAAAAAAAATTAATTGATTAATTTTTATACTTTAATACTAAATCGAACCAATTAGTTTGGTTCGGTTCAATTCAATATTTTTGGTTCAGATTTTTTTTTTTGTTTATTCTTGCATTTTATTAAGAAAGTTTTAAACAAAAAATTGTTTAATTAGAATATATGAAGATATCATCACTAATACTATTATCATTTAAAAAAATATTTCAAAGATCTCTAATGTTCTTTGCAAGATAATTAAACTAGAAAAGTATTTGTTATGAGGCGGTGAGTGAGGTGGTGGAAGTCGGTAGATTTTATCCCCCTCGTCTATAAAAATGTATATAGTCTCATTTGTAATTCATTCATTTCTAATATTTTCATAAATGCTATAATATTTTTTAAAGGTTTTTTTAATATTTGAGTTATTCTTAGCCATTGCTTTTTATTATTTATTTATAACACATTATAACACGATTTTCAAGTAAGTTCAATAACTTTTATATTAAGTTTTTGACTTACTTTATTTTACATTCTTTATTTTAAGTGTTTCATTTATATTCAACTATTATTTGTATTGTATTTATATTATTATATAATTAATATTTATGAATATGCGTTGTGGTTGCCATCTATTTGGATCTTCTATATAAAAAAATAAAGATAATATTATGCATCAATTATCTCATATTTATATTATGTCTATTTTTTTAAATTTGAATATTTTATCTACAATCTAAAGCTTACACAACAAATTAATAAGTCAGAACTTAAAGATCTAATATTAATCTCATTAATTTAGAACTTCAGGTTAAAGTTCTACATTAGAACTTGAAGTTTGATATCATACTTTTTGAATTTTTTTTCTTCTAATTACTATCAATATATAGAAGGTAATGCATCCTTATTACTATCAATTTATAGAAAGTCATGTCTCCTTATTACTATCAATTATGGAATTATGCATTCCTATTACTATTAATCTATATAAAGTTATGCCTCCTTATTATTATCAATACATGAAAGATTATGTCTCCTTATTACTATTGATATATGGAAGGTTTTACCACCTAATTATGATTATTTTATGTATATAGAATGCCGTGCCTTCTAAACATTACTTTTGATATTTATGTTTTGTATTATGAATTTGTTGAATAATATTTATATTTCATCATATTTAATCCCCTTATTTATATTCAAAGCTCTTGAAAATATCTCTTATAAATTTATAAATTCCTCAATTTGATGCCTTTGAATATTACCTATTAAGAGTATTAGATGCTAAAATACACTTTTAAACTAATGGTTTAGAAAAGATAATTGAAAAAGAAAATAATATGTCCTTGTAGGATAAGTTGAGAGTTATGATTTTCATCTGTCATCACCTACATGAGAGTCTAAAAGCTCAATATTTAACGATATAGGACTTGTAAATTCTCTGAGAAAATTTAAAAATAAAAAATATAAGATCATTAGAAAGATGTATTCCTCCATAGAATAAGACATGAGTGGGTAAATCTGAGATTATATGATCTTAACATTATTGTTGAATATAATTTTACTTTATTCACAGTCACCTTATAACTGAAATTATCTGGTGAGAAAATTACCAGACAATGCATTTTAAAGAAAATAAATTTTATCTTTCATGCCTCTAATGTTGTTCTGCAGTAATAATTTCATGAGCATCAATATTAAGAATTAATCTCATGTCTTCTACTTATTGAATAAAATAATGAGCTCTTATTGAAAAATTATTGATTACGTCAAACTGATTCTCAATCATTTTCAAAAGTGAATAGAAATACTAATAAAAAAATTAGATGTGACTATGAATAAGGAAAATAGTGTGACTATCACCCTTATAATAACTATAAAATACCAAAGAACGAGAGAATCCTATAAGATGGCATAAACACCAAAATAAATACAATAACAAGAGAATAAATGCCTTAAGTATCATGAAAAATATTTATTATTAATATGGTGTATTATGAGACATCTATCAAGGTAGATGAATAGAATATGGAGACAAATCTTATTGATGACTTAAGATTATGAAAATCTTGCTTATATAAATATTTTCAATCTCTTTAGGGATAAAGAAGGCAACATCAATTATTAAGTTTTAATTAATATTTTTATATTATATATTTTTGTATGAAATGTGACTTTTATTATATTGATATATATCATAAACTTTTACGTAAAAAATAACTTTTAATAAAGAATTGTTCACTTTAAAAAAGTTGGGATGCTTATTTAGATGATAGTGCAATTACATATATTATCTTTCGAAATAAAAAATATTAAAAGAAAAATAATATAAAATTTTAAAAATCTAATTGAAAACTTTAGAAGAGCAATAATCTTGTTAGTAAATGGAACAAAGTTATATATAAGTGAAACTTTTTACATTGGCAAATCTAGAAGAAAAAGAAACTGCTTAATTTTAAAGATATTTGCTGAAATGGATATTATATTGAGATTTTGAATAAAAATGCACATATATTTGCATTACTTCTAACATCTCAAATAAGAAATGCATACTTGAAAAGCTTTCTGCCTCATCATCTAATTTGTATTATTCAATTAAAAGCTATGTAGTAATGAACCAGAAGTTTAGTGATCCAAAAATACTTATGTTATGGCATAACTGCCTTAGTCATTTAAGATCAACTATGATGTATAAGACCATTGAAAATTCTTATAGACATCTATTAAAAAATCGAAAGATTCTGTTATCTAATGAGAGTTTTTGTACCACTTGCTCACAAATTAAACTTGTAATTAAACCATCCTTTTTAAGATAAGTTTAGAATCTCCATCATTTTTACAAAATATTTAATGATATATTTGCGAATCATATTCATTAATCAGGTGAATATTTTTCATTATTTTTTTGTTTTAATTTATGCATATATATGATAGTCACATATTTGTTTACTGTCTATATGAAATACTACATTTGCTAGACTGCTAGTATGTATCATTAGATTAAAGGCAAAATTTCATGCTACCTTATTAAAATCATTTGTTTAATGAGTTTACATCTAAATTATTTAACAATCATTGTCATTAATGGGAATTGATGGAGAATATTTTGTCATATATTCACACAAAAATGAATTAGTAAAATTCTTAATGATTATATTACCCTACAATACACTAAAATGAGAACTCAACATCGATTGAAAATTTATAGTGGTTTTAACTCATCATCAATTATAAGATATCTTGAACCCCTGATGGGCGATATATTTACCGCATGATTTACAGATTGCCATTTTGATGAGATAGTTTTTCCATCATTAAGGGAAAAATAATTATCTTCTGAAGTAAAGCATGAACTTTATTTGAAAAAAAAACTACTATGTCTTATTTGGAACTATATACAAATTAGTGTAAAATAAGGCATAAAGGATTGTTCATCTTTTAAAAATTACAAATAAATTACTATATGTATTTATATATACATCAAAAGTAACTAAGCCGTATATACTATTTACCAATACATAAGCCTCGGTGATTGTTCCTGTAGAGCAATCTAATCAATAAGTATCTAAAGAATCACCTGTTACACGCCAGAAGCATGGTAGACTTAATCTTTAAAAAATTACAAATAAATTACTATATGTATTTATATATACATAAAAAAATAACTAAGCCGTATATACTATCTACCAATACATAAGTCTTGGTGATTGTTCCTGTAAAACAATCTAATAATAAGTAGCTAAAGAATTGTTTGTTACAAGCTAGAAGTATAGTAGACCATTTAGTTTAAAGAATATTGTTCTACGAAAAAAGAAAGTGAAAAATTAGGATCCTATTGAAAATTATGCTCGAGCTAGTAAAATCCACGTTCTCTAAAGCTTGAGTCTAAAACTAGACTATATCATTAAATGCCGAATATCTATTATATATATATTGTTGGAAGATAGTCGGCCCACTTCTAACCGTTCAAGCAATTATGCTTGTTCTAACCCTACCATCCACCCCTATCATAATGGAAGGGGGTATTTTCGAGCTGATCTGTAACGGATCAAAACGTCGGGCCTCTGCTTCGAGTGGAGCAGCTCTACCCCGGGTGGAGCAGCTCTACCCTTGATACTCTCTTATAGTAACTAGTGGTTATCCTAAGCGAATTGTAAATACTACACTAGTGTGGGCGGATCACTAACATCAGAAGAATTAATAGTCTCTAAAGAAATAAAAGTTCCTGAAGAGACATAAGTCCCTAAAAAGATACAAATCCTCAAAAAGACATAAGTTCTTGAAGAGACAAAAGTCCTTGAAAAGATATAATTTCCTAAAGAGATATAAGTCTAAAAAAAGACATTAGCCCTAAAAGAGGCATAAGAATTCAAAATAAAGAAAATTATACAAATTATGCTTATGTAATAGAAATGTGAAAACGTGATGAAATAATTTTCAATGATGTATTTTCATTTTCAGTTGCTACTGAAATTATGAATGATGATTTTGAGTTACAAATTATTGATAAATACAAATAAAGACATGACTGGCTCTAATGAAAAGAAGCAATTTAAGCATAATTGACTTTCATAGTCAAGCGTGAAATATTTGGACCTATAGTCCGGACACTCAAAAATGTCAAACCATAGGATATAAAGGATTTTTTTGGTAAGAAAACGTAACAAAAACAATGAGGTCATGAGATACAAAATAAGATTCGTTGCTTAACGTTTCTCACAGAAACCTAGTATTGATTATGATGAAAATTATTCCTCTATGATGAAACTTATTCCTCTATGATGAACATAATTATATTTCAAGTTTTGATAAACTTGTTAGTCTCAAAATAGCTTGATATGCATGCATCTTATGAATGTAATGACGGCTTACTTGTATAGGTCACTTGACACAGATATTCACATAAAAAATTTTAAATGATTCAACAAGCCTAAAGTATGTAATCGTAATTTGTATTCAACTAAACTATAAAGATTTTTGTATGAATCAAAATAATTTGGGCGCATTACATACAACCGCCTAAACAAATATACGATAAAGGATTAATTACCCAATATATCCACGTGTATTCATAAAGAAGTTAGATTCTGGGTTTGCCATTGTAGTTGTATATGTGGATGATATAAATCTGATCGGGACTCCTGAAAAGCTCCTCAAGATTGCAAAATACTTAAAAAGAAAATTTGAAATGCAAGACTTGGAAAAGACTAAATATTGACTCATCCTACAGATTGAGCACAAATCAAACCAAGTTTTTATCCATCAATTTACTTATACTGAAAAGATTATAAAAAGATTCAATATGGATCAAGTTCATCTTTTAAGTACCCTGTGATTATTCAGTCTCTTAATCCTAAAAAGAATCCATCCATCCATCTTAAGAAAAATGATGAGAAAATACTTAGTCCAGAAATACCATGTCTAAATGCAATTGATACTTTATTATATCTAATTTAATACATTAGATCGAACATATCTTTTGTAATAAGTCTATTGATGTTGAAAACTTATCTGATCCCTATAAACTCGTAAACAAAATATATTTTTACTTACAATAATACAACAATCTCATGGCGATCCTCAAAGTAAACCTTAGTTGCCATTTCTTAAATCACTCTGAGATTCTCATACTACAAGAATCAAGTATGAAATCATTTGGTTGTGATCTATCATTCATCACATTTACAGTACATGCAGTTTACCTTCTGCAACAAATATTTTAATTAAAATATATGAAAACAATGTTATTTGTATTACTCAAGTTAGAAACATATACATCAAAGAAATTCAAATAATACATATTTCTTTAAAAAAAATTGCACTCATAAGTTATAGTAAAGTAAAAAAATTGATTTTAAAATAGATACGCTCTAACAGTAATTTTGCAGACCTATTCACTGAAATCTTTGTCAATGCCAATTTTTGAGGAATTAATTTACAAGATTGACATATATCGACTTAACAATTTGAAAAACATGCAATGTAAAGCCTTAATCACAGGGAGCACTTAATCAGGGGGAGTGCATTCTTCCAAAAGAAAAATTATTTCTATTACAAACGTGCACTTTCCTTTTTTTTTTTTTACTTTCGACTATATTTTATTTCACTAAATTTTACTGGCAAGATTTTGATGAGACATTATTTGAGCACGTTCACTGTCACTATATATTATAAATTTATATTTTATTTTTACTTAAAAGTTTTGTCTTATTAAATTTTTTTCTTAACAATATAAAATATAATAAAAATAGTGAAATTCAAAAGAAAGTGTTATTAAGCAATGAGTGAGGTAATGGAACTTGATGGATTCCACCCTTTGGCACATAAATATGTGTATAACCTCATTTATAATTTATTCACTTTTAATACTTCTATAAATACTATAATATTTTTAAAATTCTTTAACCCTTGTTTTTCATTATTTATTTATAACACTTTTCAAATAAAAATAGGGAGAGGCAAAAAGAGTTAATATTTCGTCAATGAAATTTCTCATCCCAATTTAATTTTTTTAAACAAAAAAAAATAGTAAAATCTCCCAAAATGATATTAAAGGTCTAAAATTCAAACCTTTTTATATTGAGGTAATGAGGGATTTTAATTATATTTTATGAAATAAAGAATAAATTTAATTATAAACAAATACAATATAATCTTGATTTTTGTTTCTAAAAAAAATCAAGTTCACTATAATTTTATAAATTCAAAAACAATATTCAAATCTAATAGCAAAAGCATTTATAGATTTTGTTTTAAAAAAAAATTGAGAATGTAAGAATCTAATCTTAATATTCCATGGTAGTAATGGCGCTACTATGAAAGCATCAACTTGTCTCCACGAATAAAAGCATGTAACTGTGTTACTAATAATAATCACCTATGCCTAATGACATTTCTCTCCAAGAAATAATAACTAAAATCTCTGTATCAACGCCGTGTATACAAAGTAAATGGTGCAATTTTTTTCATAGGGTTTGGTTTGGGTACAAAAGATTAATACCCAAAGTACAAAATTTATGAAGGGGTCTTACTTGGATCCCTTGTAAAAACCAAATAGGGGCACTACACAACTCTATAGGAAAAATGCAGCAGCAGAAACTCCTGCAAAAATGAGATGCTCAAACTATCAAACTTGCTTCTGGGTGTTCGATTTTCTTCTTCATCATGGCTTGAATCATTGCAATACCTCTAGTCATTGAAGCCTGGAAGATTTGCAGATATAAACATCAACGGCCAGAACACAGAAGACCGGTTTACTTAACAACTGGTGTAGGGAAACTCGGCCAAATCAATGAGGTTAAATCACTAAAGGCCATCTACATTTCGCAGGCAGAGAAATTCTCCTAGACAAAAAGTTTATCTGCATGCTGTCTTTTCAACTGATGGAACAACTACAGACCCACCAGGTGGAGGGGATCCCCTGGTTTCTACGAGCTTTGCTTTCATTTGTTCCAATTCATCATCAGGGAAAACTTCTGATTGCAAAGTTGGGGAAATTTTCTTCACATGCAACCACGTCAGCTGCCAAAAGCTATCCCCACCAATATCATCAGTAGGGAGGAGAATGCCAGTCGTCTTCATCACGAGCAGGTTGTTCTTCAGAAGCTCAGGAATTAATTCATGGATCTTATCAGAACGCTTCCCTCGGAGTGTTAGTTTCATATATCTGTCCATATGGTTAAGAACCCCTAGCCAAAGTTTACAGAAGGATGGCTGCTGTGAGAGATCCTCCAGTACCTGTAAGAATGCTTTTGACATTAATTTCAAGGCCAGAACAAGTGTTCCCTCTATGTTCCGGTAATCCTTTGGAGAGTTACCCTGCGCAATTTCTAATAAATCATCGAGCAGTGGGAATATCATCATATCAAAGCACTGGAACCACAAGGCATTTGGAAGGTGAATCCCATCTGCCGCTGCCAAAGATCTCTGTAACACCAAAGTAGCGTGGTTCCTCACTTGTTCTCTTTGGTCCAAACAAACTTTCTTCAGTCCCTGAACCAGCCTCAGCCACATCTCCCCAATATCTTGGCTTAATTGCAAAGCAGCCTCCTCTCCCACTGCATTTTTCGCCTCAGATGACCATCTGACTAGACAATCAACAGAGCTGCCCATCAATTCTAGGGCAGAAACAGATCTATCAGCCTCGCCAACTCGAGACTCAGCAAACTGCCTTGCTGCATCCACACACACAACAAAATTTGAAGGCAACAGGTGAGCTCCCTCAGACATGATAAAAGATAATGCCTCGAATCCCGCTTCTGATGCTTCTGGATGTCGAGCTGTGATAGATAGCAGGGATATGATTATGCGCCATCCCACATGGGATCTGATGTGAGTTGAATTTGCTTTTACAAGGCGCATTACTTCCTGTGTGATGGGTTCACAATATGCATCAGCCACCCTGGCATCAAGTTTCAATATTAATTGCAGCGACTTGAGGAGCTCATCAGTCAGGTTCTCTTTATATGGAAGTAACCTCTGACATATCCTAAGGAGCCCAAACACAGCCTTTTCTACAAGAGTGCATGGCATAACAGTTGACTGAACAATATTAGCTATGTGCTCATAAACACCCTGCCAAATAAGCATAATCCTATCCCGGTTATTCAGTGTAATTGCAATCAGCAATTCCAGGCAAAAAACTCCTGTGTCTTCATCTTCCACTGAACTACTCCCCTTACGGAGTCGACCTGCTGCCAAAATAAGGGCCTTCACAAGCTCTAGTAAAGACTCCGCCTGGAGAAATTTACTGTCTGTAAATATGCTATCAATGTGGCAATTTTGTATGATCTCACGAGTGCGCCGATGAGCAGCAAGTTCTTCCTCACTAGGCTGCAACCTTGGCTCCTCCATGTCAAATGATAAGAGCTGACTGAACCGGCCAATCAGACTAGATGATTTCCTAGGAGTGACCACAGGTGTTACATGTGAAGTTGATACAGAACCTGTAGCAGGTTTCTCTCGCTCTAGGTCAGAGGATGGCTCCATATGATCAGCTGCATCACTAGCCAAACAAGTAGGAAGAAGTCCAAGCTTATGCAAGCTCAAGACACAATCCAAGATATTTTTCCAGCCTGTGCGGATATAATCACCATACCTATTTGCTATAGTAAAGACTGTTGTCATTGCCATCCTGGCTTTGGTGTCATCTCCAAAGGCAAGAACAGCGTCTTCAACAGATAATGGAGTTAAAAGTGTTGTGAATTTACAGAGAGACACAACCAAATCATCCAAGACATCACCAAAATGATAGCAAGTAGCAAGTTTGGCAATGGCTAAGAATCCATCAATGCACCTCTGCAAAACATCTTCACGCTCCACTTGATCAAAAATCACTGACATTGCCGCAACTGTGGGACCTGACAAGATAGCAAACATATCATGGTCGAGGATTGCAGCTGAATCACACATGATGAATGGAGTGCCTTCTCTGGATTTATGCATTACATTAATCCAACGGCTTGAAGTCATCACTGGAAAACCAGCACCTTGGTCAGGTATCATCAGGATTTCATTTTCACATATCGAGTGATATAGCTCTGAGAGGTATTCACGAGGAAGATCCTTCCCTCCATTGATGTGCCGATTGTTTCTAATGAAATCTTCTTCGGTCATCTTTTTCTTAACCTGTACATTGTGCTGATCTGTATTGAGCATGATAAGTGAGTAAGACAACAAGAGAGCAGCATCTTTATTAGTCAATATATGAGGAGATTGCTCATAATATCTTTCAGCAAATGCCTCAAGCACCCTTTGTATCTTCTGTGATTCGCCAGGTAATCTGAAAGTTCCCAGGAAAAGACGCAATGCAGTATCTAAATTCATGCCTTGGAAATTAAAAGTCCCAGCAAATTCATGAAGCACCTGAACACAGAACTCATCATGGTTTCCCAGAAAATCTCCAATGTGATTCTTATCTAACCCAGTGGTATACCTAAAGAACATAGCAACACTCTGTGGGTCAACTTTATCAGGTAGCAGATGCATACCTTGGAGAAATTCTAGACCTTTTTTAGGATCCCGATTAAAGTGATCTGCACCTACCATCAACTTTCTTTTGATGTACTTCATCTTGCGAACAAATGGAATCCAATAATTAGGGTCACTATAGTCCTCGCATTTTAGTCTCCAGAACACATTATATTCTTCAGGGTTGACTGAAGCCCCTTCTGGAGCAGGCGATTCATTACTTATCCTCTCAGCCATACTTTGAACCATGGATATCATTCCATCCAGTGCAAGAACATGCATTGCGGACAATGGTCCATTGACTGGGAATGCATTTTTGGATAACAAGTTAGCAAGGTCTTCAAACAAATTGCCACATGTTATGTCACAGTCAAAATTGGCAAATGTCTCGGTCATGAATGACTGCTGCCTGCAGAGATCAACCAAAGCCTCCATAGCAACCTCCTGCTGTTGGTATGAAGACCCATGCTTACTCTGTGCAAGCCTCAAAAGCACACATGAAAAGAAAGCTTCAAGCTGGGGTTTGAGTTCCCTACGTAAATGATGATACAGATTGAGAACAATGCTACATACTGTTGAAAGAATTAGGGGGCTCATAGACAGACCAAACTGCATCAGATAACGAAACAATTCATCCTGAATTAAAGCCAGTAACCTAGGATATTTACCGATTGACGACCCACCCAATTCTATAGCTGAATTAATCAAACTCAATGCAAACAGTGGGACATCTTCATCATCTGCGATGGGATTTGCCCTACCAATTCCCATGTTCTCAATGACATTCAACAGAGAACACAGGAAGTGAAATATCTCCACCATGCATGGAACTCCAAAAGGCTCCATCATTATATTTTCACCATTTGAAGAAGCCTCCATCTCACTAACAATCCGAGCCTCATTTGCATCCATTTGACTAGCTACCTTACCAGTGGGAGAACTTGACAAGTATGCAGTAGATGCTTCCTGTTCAACACTGACATTACCATTCTCTAGCGGTTTACTTACAGAGGAATGTTCATTCTCTGTTAACCCCACCTGCAAAAACAATCAACTTAAAAAACAGATAAAGAAGATATAACTAAGCTAATCTGAAAACATAATAAAAGAAGGTGGCCGAGCACCTCCCTGTGCACTGCCATCAGCCTAATCTTAGACTGCTCATTTGAGACTTCACCCAGAACTTTGTGCAACTTGTTATCAATAAATTGTGATAAACATCCAAAACACCAACTATATATTGTTTACTCTACAAGAAACCAAAGGAAAGCCCAAGGTATATTATATTAATAATGTATTGCTGGTAAGTTTAACTAGCTCAACAACTATTGCATGAAAAATATTAATGCCAGAAGACAAACCATCTGAGATGACCTCCTGAATTGACATTCAAGATTGATAAAATCGACAAGCCAAATTACAGAATATGGTGCTTGGTTACACCATAGTGTAGCCTTTCATACAATGTACATGTTTGTGTAGGATGGGCAGGAGAAGATTTAGTTTGTAAAATGTTACCAAGCATTATGATATCATGATGCTAGAGTCTTCATGTAATTCAAACTTAACAATTTATTTCATCAAAAAGGAAAAACTTAGCCTGAGTATTTACCTTTTCACCAATTTCTGACCCGCTTCGATTAATGCATGATTGTTCCATGCAGTCAATATCAGGAAGGTGAGAGAAAATACACCTAACCAACTCATGCATTGTTTGACGTGCTATCCGCTGCAACAATTCACCTTTGGAGCTTGCTTGATGAACTACACGGAAGCAAGTATTTACTATATTGCACACATGCTGATTGCTCAACTTAACTGCTGCTTTGCTTTTCATACAGGCTAGAAGAACCTGAAGTATCTTCATCAGCACCACTTCTTCTGATGCTGGATCAGTTACTTCAAACCGGCAGCTCTTTACAGCATCAACTATTAGATGCATAGCCTCTCCCACATTCACAGTATCCAGATCAAGCACATCAAGAATCAAGATTTTAAAAACAGATGACAAAGCAACACCAGTAATCGGTGCACCAGTCTCATCAGATTGAATTACATCCAAAAATGGCTGCAGGTACACAGCTGGGTCAATATTATGCCACTGGTTTTGCCATAAAAATATCTGTTTCCGTAATTCTTTCAACGAATGAATAAGAGAGTGCTCGAGCTGATCATCATCAGACACATATCGAACCCCCCACCGTACATTTCTCCTCATCACAGCCAAAACCGCACCTATTTCAGAATTTATCATGCAAGCTAAAGCACCCCTCGGAGGCTTAACAGGGCAATCCTTAAGCCCTTTACAAAACTCATTGCTTCCAGACTGCAAATTCACATGCTCCATTCTTATTTGCAGTTTCTTCTACAGCTCAACTTACTCTCGAACCATGCCACCAGTAACTACACAAACACGAACCCAAAACCTATCCAAACAATACCACTTAGTTCTATTATCAAACCCAGTAATTTTTCATAAAAAATGAATCTTTCACTGTAAACAAAATTATCAAGAACCACAAGAAATATTGCAAAAAAGAATCAATGCTAGTTCCATTTTATGAAAATCCCATCAACAAAAACAATAACAGAGGAGATTTCACTTCCCTGCACAAACATACAAAACACAAATACAAATAACAGAAACCAGATCTAACCCAATTGTAGTAGCAAACTAAAAAGCTCAAAAACTAAATCAAATGAAACGAAATCAAAAGATCAGATGAAAACCCCATAACATAATCGAATCGAATCCACCTGGGTCACCGTTGATTTCAATCAAAACTGTGAAACTGAGTGTCGAAATGATACCTTGTTATTGCTCTTTTTGAGGATCCCCTGCCAGGGAAATTGGTTCTGGGCTGGGAACTGATGCAAAATTCCGAGAGATCGCGAGAGAGAGGAGTGAGTGAAATCTGAGGTTTCGTTTTTACATTTGACTTTTGAGGAAGAAGTAGTGCGTTTTTGAGATTCGATCGGCAATTTTACAACACAGATCTTTCGAGTTCTGGCTTGCGCGTTTTCGCAGTTGACCGAAACGTTTCTTCTTCGCTGGGTAAAGACGGTAAGTTTTTTTTTTTTTTAAATAAAGTTAGATTGTACTTAGTAAATTATTTTTAATTAAAAGTTCACAATTCCATCTTTGATGAATTCTTAATATATTTTCTTTAAATAAAAACCTATGTTAGAATTAACTTTTTTTAATTTTTATAATTTTACATACTTAATAATTTATAATTAAATGAAAAAAATAATTTTAAAAAATTGGTATATTGCATATATGTCATCTAAGTCATGTTTTAAAGTAATATAAAGTAAAATTAATAATATTTCTTACTTCTTTAAGAAAAAAAAAATTGCTAATATGATATTTCAACCAATACAAGTTATAAATTATCAATCAAATTAATACTTCATCTTTTTTTTTTTTTTGGTTAATCAACCTCTATTTTGGTTAAAAGAAGAAAAAACTTAATTTTTGTCTCCACTATTTGTAAGTGATTTTTTCGAAGTATAACTAAACATTTTGTAAAAGTTTGACAAATATAAGATTATTATATTAAATTATAATTGTGAGTGTCAGTTGGTTCAATCGATAAAAATATTTTTGGAGATGAAATCAACAGATCTAATGTTTAAACTCAAATTAAATAGAGAGGAGTATAATTTATATTTCAAGTAATAATAAAAAAGAATAAATCACAAATAACTCAATATATTATAAATAATTTAATATTTAATCATGTCACAAACGAACCATACATTGATAATCTTAAACTCAAATTAATATAATTACGAGTAATGTTATATTTTTTAAATAATATTTTAAATTTTTTATTTTAAATTAATATGTTAAGTAATTATTAAATAATAAAATGGTATAATTTTATAAATTATTTATTATAATATTTTATCATTTAATGATTATTTTATATATTATTTGAAATAAATATTTTAAAATATTATTTAAAAAATATAACAATATTCAATACTTAATAATTATATTATCTTCATGTTCCCCTTTTAATAATCATCTCGTATTAAGTTAATTCCAACTCTTTATTTTTGTGTTGTTTCCATGTTAAATTGGTGAATCTTGTCAAAAATTTATTGTCAGTGCTAATAATATTAATATTGTATTTTAATTTATTTTTGGTAGTTTTTTAAGACTACTAATTTAATAATTTGAGAACAATTTAAATAAAAATTCACTTTACACTAACGCACGCTTTAAAAATAATTTTACTTTTACATTGAAAATAATTTAAATAATAATTTGAGAACAATTTCATGCACGCTTTAAGACATACCTACTAGTATAATAATTAGAGAATAATTAAAATAAAATTTTATTTTTACACTAATACACATTTAGAGATAAACTTATTAATATAACAATTAAAAAAATAATCAAGATAAGATTTTATTTTTACATTAATACACGTTTAAAGACAAATTTGATATAAAGAGAAGACAATAAAAATAAAATTTTATTTTTACATATGCATAATTAAAAATAAATTCATATAAAAGAAAAATTATTAAAAAAATTTCACTTTTATATTAACATATGACTATGACTTGATAAGGGAGTACAAAGAAGAAAGAGAACCCTTATTATAGAAAAAAAAAATATTACACCACTAGATGAGTCCTTACTGTTGGGGTAGGCCGTGCATTTTTAGTGGCTTTCACTTAACGAATTTTTTTAAATTAAAAAAGGGTTAATTTTTTTTCAAATAATTATTATTCTAAGGTACTTTACGTGAGAGTGAGCATATCCCAATTGGTTACTTATTAATTTGTCTGTTTGTTCATCATAACGTTTGTTTCAATCCAATTAAAAAAATACATACCAGCCAATAGGAGTCCACCCCGAAGGGCAAAACCGGCAATTCAACTTTAAAAGTCACTTGCATTGGATCGAGCAAAGTTGACAACCGAAGCTCCCCAGTTGCCGCTGCCTGCTGACTGGCTGTTCACAACTGATGCTGCTTCTAACTTACTGGTTCGATCTCTCTCTATTTCTCTGTGTTTTAGCCATTAATGTCTCTTCCGCTTCCTCTTAATGTCTTATTTTCCAATAAATTAAGTTTCTTTACACTCAAAACAATGCCTGTTTGTATTTCCGGTCAGAAAAATCAGTTCTTTGTGGTGATACAGTTGATAATATTCTTGTGTGAAAACGATTTTATGATCATTGGTTAAAAACTTGAAGTGGGTTTAATCGCTCTTAAACTAGGTCAAGTTTATTGAGGTGGGGTTTTGTTGTTGTGTCCTTAAAAATAATTTTGTGTCAGGAAAATGTAAAAGAGAAATGAAAATGGTAGTAGAAAAAAATTTATTAACTTGACTAATGGGTTGGAATTGTTTTTTTTTATTTTAAGTTTTAACACCATCTCTAATGTTTTATGCAATTTGATGGTTTTTTAAAGGGTTGAATTTGGTTGAGCTTTTGGTCTTTTTTTTTAACAAGAGCTGTTGATCTTGTTGGGAAGGAATGATTCTTTCTGCTCTTTTAACTTCTGTGGGAATCAACCTCGGCCTTTGTTTCTTGTTCTTCACTTTGTATTCTATATTGAGGAACCAACCGGGTAATAGAATTGTGTATGCTCCTCTCTTGGTCGATCAAGAGATAAAATCTCAACAAAGCGATGATTTTAACTTGGAAAGATTATTGCCATCTCCTGGTTGGGTGAGAAAGGCATGGCAGCCCTCTGAAGATGAACTCTTGACAACACTAGGCTTGGATGCTGTTGTATTTATGCGCATTTTTATTTTCAGGTAACTTGCTTTTGTCTATCAAACTAACTGAAGGCCATTTAGCCGCCATTTACAATTATTGTGCTTCTACTTAACTTTGAAAGCATAGCAGCTAAAGTGTTTGGTAAACACTAGCAGCACTTGTCTACTTTCACTTGACAACTAGTGCTTCCATTTGATAGCAATTTTCAAAGACACAGTACAACAATTGCTAATGGAGCCTTAATTGCACTGTGGATTGATATGATGATTAAACTAATTGTCAGCATTGTTTTCACTTGATTAATCAATATATTAGTTGATCTTCTATATATATAGTTTCTCTTTTGTTCTTTTTGTTTCCTTACCGCAGGATGTCTTCGGCTGATTGAATATGTTTTCTTTAATAAATGCAGTTTGAAGGTATTTATTGTTGGCTGCATTATTGGTATCTTCATTCTGCTCCCCATTAATTTCTTGGGGAATCAGCTGAGTTATGATTTTTCTGATTTGCCAAACAAGTCTTTGGACTCATTCAGTATTTCAAATGTCGACAATGGTTCAAACAGGTGAAGAGAATGACTTTTTGATTATAATGATTTCTCACTGGTAGTTTGCTACCATGCTAGTTCTAAAGTTTGTTTGAGTTATGACCAGATTCTCCAAGTATCTATTATTGTTGTCTCATGATAACTAACATGGCTAATTTATTGTGAGAGAACTCTGATTTTAATTTTTGCCTTTCTCAAGGTTATGGATTCACTTTTGTGCAGCATATGTTTTCACTGGAATTGTTTGCTATCTTCTTTATCTCGTAAGTATAAGTTTGCTCAGTTAATGCAGTCACACTTGGCTGGTTTTTGAAAACAAAAGCACCCTTTAAAATTTTAACATAATGACTTTAATTTGCAGGAATATAGCCATATTTCATCAAAAAGAGTTTCTTACTTCTATTCATCCAAGCCTAAACCTCACCAATTTACAATATTAGTCCGCAGCCTCCCTGTTTGTTCTGGGAGAAGTTTCGGTGAGATTGTTGACAGCTTTTTCAAAGAGTATCATCCTTCCACTTATCTTTCACATACGGTTGTTCGTAGAACAAGCAAAATTCAAGAACTTATTGTAAGCATTCAAAATGAACTTCTAATTGGTTTTAAGTCTTTGTCTCAGTGATGAAAATGATTTTAGAAGCTTAGTTGTTCTCTCTAGATTGTTATCGTTTCTTACAGGGTGTATTTGTGTTCCTTATCAACCTGTAAATTAGTTCCTTCTAGAAATCGGCAGATCCTTGGAGCAAAATTTTAAACTGATATTGCCTTGTGCGAAACTTCAAATATAATGATGCAAACTTTGGAATTTCTTATTCAGAACAATATAAAAGTTATTTATTTTTGATGTGTTTGTGGCATTTACATCAGTCTTCCAAGGATTTAAAGAATCATGCCAGATATATCCCTGTAACTGTGATTGTTGTTTTGATGAATTTTTTTGTACTATTATTTCTTTCTATTGTGATCCTATCATATTTTTTATAATAATGGTTACCTCTGCAGAATGATACAGAGATGCTGTGTAGAAGACTTGCCCGCTTAAATTTGAACAAGTGTACTCATAAAAGGTATAGGCTTAATGGATTTTTGGGACTCTTTGGACACAAAGTTGATCTTTTGGACCATTATGAAAAAAGGTTGGAAGACTTACAGGATAACATGAGAATGGAGCAATCTTCACTGGTGGGAAAGGTGTGTGCTATTTTTGTCTCTATTGGTACTTTTGCAATTACCAGACAGTTTTACTTAAGGACAAATTCATATTTTATGATCTCATATTTTTAAAATGGTGGGTCTTCCCCAGTTAACTTGCCTGAAAATTTTCGGTTATTAATTTAAATTTAGAGACAAATGGAAGCATCTTGGAAGTATTAAGTACCATTAAGTCCTTAAATTAAACTATACATCTAAGGTCATCTATGCAGTGCTGTCCTAGCCAAAATAAATTTCTGTGAGGCTCTGTGTAATAATTTTATGAATTGATTTTTGGCAGAGCTCATTTTAAACACGAGAATGGGGAAATTGACTATTTAGCCCAAAAGAACAACTTTGAATGATTCATGAGTCTCACCTTCCGTAAGTCAATCCAGTCACAAAATTGATTCATATAGATTGATTAGTACGGAAGAAAAAGAAATTAGTATGTGCCTTTCGTTGTTAGAGGCTGCTAGCTCTAGGAAATAGTCCTCGGACATGTATTGATTCCACTCCTAGTTGATAATTTTAACAATATTTGTCTTCTATGTGAAGATAGTCTGATGCGCTTGCTTCTTCCATCATGTCTTCCAAACATTTAGGAAGTTCCAGCTGCTTTCGTATCTTTTAATTCACGGTTTGGTGCTGCAATAGCTCTACACATCCAACAGGGGATCAATCCCACAGAGTGGGTTACAGAGCAAGTTCCTGAACCACATGATGTTTACTGGCCTTTCTTTTCTGCATCATTCATGAAGAGATGGATCTGCAAGTTGGTGGTGGTTGTTGCGTGTATTGCTCTTACAATCTTATTCCTTATTCCAGTTTTTATAGTGCAAGGTCTTACTCATCTGATTCAGTTGGAGATGTATTTCCCTTTTCTAAAAGGCATACTGAGTCTGTAAGTGTAAATTCCCTTACTCTTTTTGCTTACTAAATTTCATGCTACCTGAAGTCAAAGCACAAGGGAGGTTCTTTGAGGCCATTTAATGTTCTGTGTGTAGACATACCCCTTTATTTCGCCTAGATTTTTGGTAGGCATGGGGAATCCTTGAACAGTGAAAACAACACACTGGTTTCATGTTAATTGGAATATAGCAGGCTTGAGGATGTTTGAGAACCTTCCAAAGACTGGAAGTGACTTTCTGTTTCAGGAGTTACAAAATTCTTTGACATTTGTATTAGACCCTACAGGAAAAGTATTCCTCAATAAGTTTGTTATGCAGAGTTTACATCCTGCACAAGACTTAATAATAAACTGTACAATCTTTTGGGTTGCAGGACATTCATTAGTCAAGTAATTACGGGATATCTTCCTAGTCTTATTCTTCATTTGTTCCTATCTTTTGTGCCGCCCGTCATGATATTGCTTTCCTCTATTCAAGGACACATATCCCTCAGTCGGATAGTGAAAAGTGCTTGTTTCAAGGTCTGGTGGTTTACTGTATGGAACATTTTCTTTGCAAATGTAGTATCAGGAACAGCTCTATATCAGGTCAACATCTTGCTTGAGCCCAGCAAAATTCCACAGGTGCTTGCTGAAGGTGTTCCGGCACAGGTTAATATACATTTCTGTTACCAATTTCTACTTCCTTAAAGTAACCGTATGGAGTTTCTTCTACAGTGAGTTTCAAGCTAAATTGGCAAATATGTTTCAGTATACTAAACCTACTGGCACCATTTTCAATTTATGGACTTCATATTATCATTTATATTTGTAGTAGAAAGATGTTAAACAAGATTATGTTTTCACGAGTATTTGGTAAGTCTTGAAAAAGAAAAAGAAAAATATTAATATGAAGATGATTTGTCATTGTCATCATTTACCAATCACTGGTACTGTATTAATCTGTAGTAGACACTTCAACTGGTTGAATTTTACCTTTTGAAACCTTTTTTCATTATTATCATTGGGAGAGTAACACTGGTTGTTTATTTTGGTATAGGCATCATTCTTCATTGCATATGTTGTGACATCTGGATGGACCAGTGTATCTTCTGAACTATTTCGACTATTTCCTCTCATTTCAAGTTTCATAAGTAGATTATTTTCCCAAAATGCTATTGAAGATTTTGAGGTTCCATCAATTCGTTACCACAGTGAGATTCCAAGGCTTCTCTTCTTTGGACTTCTTGGAATCACATACTTCTTCCTTGCTCCACTAATTCTGCCATTCCTCTTGGTTTACTATTGTCTGGGATACATCGTCTATCGCAACCAGGTAAGAAGAATCCCTTTCTTAAACTCTTTCATAGAACTAAACAAAATGCCTGACAACTCTCCTTTGTCAGACAATTCAAGTTGCACCTTCTACACGATAATTTCTGCCAATGCAAATGAAAAAATGAATAATTGGAAAACAAAGATTTATGAGACTTAGGGGTTTGCAAACATTTTTATATATCAATCTGCTTAATATCTAACCACTACAATGTTAAATAGAAAAATGTATGATTAAAAAGAATTCGATTTATACTGTTTATTTATATTGTAATTATTATGATGTTGTTGTTGTTGTCGCTGTTCTTTTATTATTATCATTGTTACTACTTTGCAGCTATTGAATGTATATAAACCCAAGTTTGAGACTGGGGGAAAGTGTTGGCCTATCGTTCACAGCTCAATAATTTTTTCCCTGATACTGATGCACATTATTGCAATTGGGCTATTTGGGCTTAAGAAGCTTCCTCTGGCATCCAGTTTAACCATTCCTCTTCCAGTTCTCACACTTCTTTTCAACGAGTATTGCAGGAAAAGGTTTCTGCCAATATTTGAAGCCTTTCCAACTGAGGTACATTGGCATATCAACAATATGGTAACATATTGTCTTACATTTTTCTGCAACCGTCTTTACGCTGATTCTATAAATCCTTATCCTTCTTCTTCAGAACGTTGCTGAAATTTTTTGGGTCTGCATTGCTATACACCCTGATAGTTTATGCATATGAAGCACATTCATTACTCTCAGATATCTTTTCCAAATTTTTATTTTTCACTTTTTTAAAAGTGTTGCATTCTCCCTGTGCTCATTGGGGAAAGGACTGAATGTTGTATATTGTTCAGTGTTTAGTAAAGAAAGATAGAGAAGACCACAATGATCCCATGATGAACGAGTTCTATGAAAAATTAGCAACTGCATACCGAGATCCAGCTCTGATGCCGATCCAATACTCCAGGAACACTGATGGGCGCAATACTCCCCTCCTTCATCATGCCGTTGATGTTTGAAGTTACTTCGCACTTTGTCTTCTTCGGGCATCTTGGCAGTAGAAAAGTAGTAACTCGGTTGTTTGTATACTTAAGAATCGTTTGCCATATAAAACAGAAAATTCTCACTGTGTATACTGAGATGAAGTTACTGCCCAAAAGAAAAGATGTTAGGTTAATACATCCTGTATTTATTTGTAACATGATCTTGTAGATTATGCCATTTGCACATTGCTGTTATTTTGACACAGTTTAATATCAGTATCTTAATTACTTGTATATATTCATGTTATCTCTTCTGGGGGAAAATATCATGCATTATAACCTTTACATATGCAAGTGGCTTACCTTAATATTGGAATTAAAATTGTCATAACAGAACTGAAATTTGCAACAAGAACTCTTAGTTTTTTTTATAAAAAAAATATTATTATAAAAGAAAGAAGAGAGGTTGACCCCAGATGCGGCAAGGAACATTGCATCCATCGAATCCATGTACATCTGAAGGCATTCCACTGTTACTTACGTTGGGGTTGAAATTAAGGGTACCTTTGCAATTGGGATATTTGAGATGTAGATATATCGCCTCACCAAAAATTAATAATAGCGATTTAAATTTGAATCTTGACTCAATCGAATGAATGCATCACTTAGATACTTGCGTATGTTTGGATCCATACCTTCCCAATGGAAGGAGTAAAAGTTCTCACAAAGAAGAAAATTTTATAATATTTACATTACTCTCTGCCAAAACTCAAATCCCAAAGAGTGCACAATCTTTACCGAACAAAGCAACTGGGTGCAATGCTTTTCGCACTTAAATCCATGACAATTTTCTGTACTTAAAAAGCTGTTGGGCCAACCTAAATAAGTTTATTCAATATGCTTTGTTCAAATAAACTACTAGATTTTATTGTTTTTTTTCTGCAACAAAACTACTAGACTTATTCCAATGTCAAATCTCAGCAAGTGACCATTAGGAGGACTGAGATTAAGGGCAATGTGTTTCATATCATTTTTTCCTCAAGTGCCGCTGGGAAATTATATTAAACCTGCAATTTGATGTAACAACTTATTGGGTAGAACTCAGATCAAAAGCTAGCTTAAGAGGGGAGGATATTCAAGGGACTATTAATCACTAGCTAATCTTATATTTAATCAATGTGGAATCTATAAATCGTTACAAACCATCATACTTTCGACACTGATGTCCACAACGACTCATTTTGGTGACTTCATGAATACTGCATGCAACTAGGTAGTAGCTCTCCCAAATTGCTCCTTTCGCAGTGTGAGTACTTGTGTGAAACTGGTTCTGATATCATTATAACAATCCTTTAAATAAAATTTATCTTAAAAATTAACTTAAAAAAAGAAAGTGTCCAAAAAATTATTAACCATTAGCTAATCTTATATTTAATCGATGTGGGATCCATAGATTGTTACATCCGATTCCTAAAAACAATTCCACATCTTATTCGTTTGCTGCCATGAACATGCTTCTACTTCAATCTCAAATCTCCATCTCACTTTGTTAATTGCAAAAACCTCGCTTGCAAGCTGTATATTTTATCAGCCTTGTCTAACCATTGACCCCAAATGACATATATTTCATCAACTTACTTATTCTTTATGTAGGAATATAAAAAAAATAAAAAATAAAAAATTGATTGTATCAACATTGCTCGTTATGCTATTTTTTTATTATCATCCTAAGAAGAAGACATTTATTTTTGTCTCCCAGCCGCCACGTGGAGGAACAAGAATGGCCGTTTATGCTTCCCGATGATGCAAATTTGCTTGATCTTCATTTAGCCTAATCTACAAACTTAATGACTAATCATTATAATTAGAAATTAAAGATGATTAGCATCACCTCACCAAAAGCTATAATTTGTCTTCTTATAATGCAATGGCCAATAGGTCATATATTCTTTTGCATTACAAATGCATTCTCCTGATTCTTTTGCATTACTTAAATTTCTTTATTCACTAATAATTTTTTTTCTTATTTGCTTGCTTCATCTCATGAGATGGGATATATATTCGGTTGGGGTTTACTTCAAGGAAACAAAAAAAAAAAAAAAATCCGACATAAAAAACACAAAAAAGTTGAAATTTGTCTTTATACAAACTTTTAGTGCAGTTTGTTTTCTTTTGCGTTATGTTTTTATAGTCATGTTAACCAAAATTTAAAGTGTTTGTGGAATGTTAAAATTAAAAATTAATTATATAAGAGTTTTAATGTTAAATTTAAAAATTTAAAAATATTAAATTAAAAATATTTATTTAAAAAATAAAAATTATAAAAATATATTATTAAATAAAAAAATTAAAATTTGAGGAGCGATGACCCCTAAGTCCCAATCGAGCTCCGCCCCTATTTATTATCCCCACAAAAATCTTTGCTGCCTCACACTCATATGCTTTATTCGTTTTTGTTTTTGTTTAATATATATATATGTATATTTGGTGTTTTCTTTCTAAATGGGAAATTTATTTGCAACTTCGTTTTCTTTTTAATTAACTTGTTAAATTCAATCCAAACTTTCTTGGTTTCATCACCATCAAAGTGATGCATCTAGGGTGTTTTTTTTTATCTCTAAAAAAATTACAAGAGTAATATCCAAAAAGAAATTAAGACTTGACTTGATTGGATTACATTAACAATGAAAAAAGAATAAAAATTGCATTTCAGATCAATAATGTTAAACATTTCAAAATTTATAAATTTATAAACAATCTATTACTCTTTCAAAATTTATGACTTACATTTGATTTTAGTTAATCTAATATAAATTTTCTTTTATGATCTTATTTTATAGCATGTAAGAATGGAAGTGGATTAGATTTGGGATTGTTTTAAAAAAATTTACCAATTCATTTCTAAACTTCTTGTTGTTTTAAAGTTTTATTAACAAACTCATTCTAGTGGATATGTACTCCATATCAAACTTACAATTAATTATTCATAGATTTTAAATTGTTATAAATTAATATAATAAAAAATATAAATTTATAAATTTAACTTCAAAGAAAATCCTAAAATTATATCATAAATTTAAATTTATAATTATAACAAGACATAACATAATAATACTAATTTAATTAATATTTAAACTCAAATGAATAAATAAAAAAAAGCGTATAAGATAACCAATACAAGAAAAAGTCAAATTTACAATCAAAGTTCAACAAACAAGTCCATTACTAATATTATTTTAAAATAAAATTTTAAATTTTAAATTCACATTTCTCTATCTTAGTTAGTAACAATTGTACTGTTCATCCAACATGAGAGGATGTTAATAAAAAAAATTAAATATATTGATTTTTAGAAAAATAAAAAAAATTAAAACATGTCAATATATGTGGATACATACAACAAGTGTCGGTGGATATTTCACCAAATTTGTATTCACTCTAAATTGATTGTAAATTTGTATTTGATAGACTAAATTTATCTCAAATTCGCTTCAAATCTTACTAAATCATTTTTAATAAAATTAAATTTTAATAAATTTATGACTTTTCTCATCATTTTGTCATCCTTAATAATATGTAATCATTTATAAATAAGTAAAACTTGTCTCTAATTTTTTTTAAAAATAATAATAATAATATGTAAAACTTGAAAAAGCAAAAAATACTAATTTAAATATATCTTTAGTGTCAATTTTTTGGTGAAAATCGCAGCTCTTGAATTTTAGGAGAGATGACAAGAGGAAATGTACTTGTTTGGTTGTTACCCAAAGTAATTTTCTTGACCTTTCTTACGTAGGTTTGAAAATTACTCACACTTTTAGCTTTCTTTCACCTAATAATAATTGAGAAAAGTTCAAAAATAATTTTTTTATTAATTAAATATAAAATAATTATATTTTATTAACTAAATAATTTATTTTTAAACACATTTATTTTTATATTAAATTTATAATTTTTTTCTCTTCTTTTTTTCTACGAAACTTTAAAAATATGTTGAACAAAGTTTATTGATGATCGAATATTTTTGAAGTTGTTATTGTAAAAATCAAAGTGTTGCTGCGGATCGGGATCGCTTTAAATCAAATCAAAAAAATAGCTCTGGTAAATTTTCTAAACTTTGTTAAAAAATTTAAATTTGTTAAAAGTTAGATAAAATTTACATTTGAAGTTAAAAGTAGTTGTTATTAACGAACTAAATGAATTATAATGGTATAAAAGGCGTTGAAATCCGGCCAAAAATAAGTTTTAGAGTGTGTTTGGCGAAAACCAGACGGCGGTCGGTGCGGCCGCCGTCAATTTAGGCATCGCGAGGGCACTTCTTGGGCTGGAGATGTGCCCCGTGATGCGCATATTGTGCACGCCGCAGGCCCGAGATGGCCCCGCGGCGCGCACATTGTCTCGGGCCTGCAGTGTGCACATTGTGTGCATCTCGGGGCCAAGACAGCCCTGCAGCGCGCACAATGTATGCATCGTGGGGCACATCTCGAGCCCGAGATGTGCCCCTGCGATGAACATTTTTTCATTTTTAAATATTTTATCTTTTTAAATAATTTTACTAATTTTTCCATTTGTGAACTTTTTCTAATTTTTTTTTTTGTTTTTTCACGTCATATGGAGTGTGATGCAATAGTTATTTATTTTGGAGGAAAGTGGGAGAGTTCTAGTAACGAGGAAGAAAGTTATGTTGATTATAATAATTTTGAAATTTCGGTTCCGAAAGATATTAATTTTGAAGATCTTTTAAATGTAGTATGTTATACCTTGGGAGTCGACAATGTGAACTGTAAGGTGACTTTGAAAATTAAAATTGATACAACGAGGTATAACCTAAAGCCTATTGAGATTAGAAATGACAGTGATGTTCGATTTTTTTTAAGCGCCAATAGAAGATCGTATTATCCTTTATGTGTAACAGTGAATCCTAAACCTCCTGTTTATGAAGATAATGTACAGCCCTCAATCAAAATCCACCATCAATTCATGCTCATTTTATGTCAGCTAGCGGTAGCAACCAAGTGAGCCATACATCTCTATCAGTTCCAGCAGTGGTTCCTGCAAACACAACGAACGAGTATCACAATGTTTCTCTTATACCCTTTAATGAAGACCCAGCCTATACACATTACACTTATGATGACATTGTAAATGTTGGGGATGTGGAAGGAGACTATAATGTTGGGGATGATTTAGTAGAAGGCAGACGTTGTTATGTTTCGACAAGCTCCCTAAATGTTGAAGCTAGAAGAATAGATTTTGTGAAGCGAAAAACCCCTTTGCGTTTATGTCTCCAATACCACCATCAGACTTGGGCATTTCAGATAAGATATCGAGTAGTGAAATTGGCGATGTATTTGTAGAAAAGTTGTTTGATAGCAAAGACGAACTTCACCAGACTATTAGTATAGTAGCACTTAAAGGTAATTGGAGCTTTAAAGTGTCAAGGTCGACAAAAGATCGTTTTGAGATCAAATGTGATGATGATAGATGTCGATGGAGATTATGTGTAGTGTCGACAGATGCAAGGAAACATTTTATTATGCGCGGAATTGATTCAAGTCACGTGTGCCAATTAGATCGATTGCGCGATGGTTATCGACAAGCAAAGTCTCGAATTATTGGCAATTTTATAAAAAATAAGTTTGCATCTGCGAGTTGACTTTATAGACCGAAGAAAATTCAAGCAGACATACGTGAGGAGTTTGGTGTGGACTTAACTTACCCTACTGCTTGGCGGTTTAAGGAGCATGCTTTGGTGTTGATACGTGGTACTCCAGAGGGTTCATATAAATTACTTCCTGCATACTGTCATATATTAAAACAACAGAACCCAGGTATAGTCACGCATTTGGAGATTGACGATTGCAAGCACTTTAAATATTTCTTCATGGCTCTTGGACCATGTATTAGAGGGTTTCAGTCTTCCATTCGATCGGTTATTCCAGTTAATGGTATATTTTTAAAAAATGCATACTTGGGAACAATGTTTGTGGCTGTTTGCAAGGATGGAAACAACCAGATTTTTTCACTTGCATGGGGTATTGCTGACTTTGAAAATGATGCTTCATGGAAGTAGTTTATGAAAAAACTCCGAGGAGTTATTGGCAATCTTGAGAACCTTGTATTTATATCTGATCGACATGCTAGTATCGAGAAGGCTATTAAAGAGGTATTTCCTAATGTATATCATGGTGTATGCATCCATCACTTGAAGTGTAATTTGGTAGCACGATATAAGATACCATCGCATACAACAAAAGAAGGGGGATACTTGGCCTCCTATCTTGTTGCTGCCGAGGCGTATTGCATAGCTGACTTTCAAAGGAAAATTTATAAGATGCGAAAAACCGGAGGTAATGAGATACTTGGAGGAGGAGGTTGGTTTTTCAAAATGGGCTCGATCAATGGGAGCATTCAGAAGATATGACATCATGACCACCAACATTGCAGAGAGCATTAACACTGTTGTGAAGGATGCACGTGCCATAACGGTGACTGCCTTAATTGAGTGGATCCGAGAGTTAATGCAAAAATAGTTTGTTGAGAGATGTGAGGCTGTAGAAAATATGTCAAACTTCTTGACCACTTTGGCCCATGACAAGATTTGGAAGCACAATGATGATTCTGCTCGCATGATAGTGCATGCAATAAATCGATCTCGTTTTGTTGTTAAGGACAGAAAAAGAAATGGAATAGTGGACATCCCGAGGAAGTCATGTAGTTGTCAAAAGTTTGATATGCGGCAACTACTGTGTCCTCATGCACTTGTAGTATGCAGGCAGGTCAGATTCCAGTACCAGACTCTTTGTTCGCGATATTACACGACTGAGTATTTGTTGCGTGCATACAGTGAACCAGTAAATCCGATTGGTCATCCGTTAGATTGGATTGTTCTAGAGGAGTTGAGAGCTGCTGACATCCAACCTCTTATAGTACATCGGCAATCAAGAAGACGTCGGAAGAATCGAATTCTATCGCAAGGTGAGACTCCTACGAAGAATGTATGCAGTCGCTGTAAGCAGCATGGACATAATCGACAAACTTGTCGAAACCCAATTCCATTACATGGTAGTTGATGTGTTCTTTATGAGTTATATTTGTATTTTAAAGTCATGTAGTTATGGACTTTATTTGACTAGTTAATTTGTATTTTTTTTACAATTGCGTTTAATTGATAAGTTTATTATATTTCTTTTTTTTCCAATGTCGTTAATACTTACATGGGGCACCCTAACGGAATGCTTTCTAAAGTCCACTATCAACCTTGAGAAATTTCACGAGGCAAACCCTAAAATGTTTCTTAATTTCCTTTTAGATATATTCTTATAAACATGGGAAATAAAATTTTATTTTCTAAAATTTCTGAATTAAAACGGACAGAGTTTTCCCTATTTTTTCTCAAAATCTATATTTCATAAACCTGCAGAAAATACATTTCAAATATTTCTCACATCTCTTAGCTGTAAAGGGGACCTCCCGTCCCAACCAAAATCAATCAACATCATTTTACAATTTACAATAAAATATATAAAATACATAAAAAAAACTTTATAAACATACAAAAGTTAATTTTCTTTCACTACTTTTTTGGGCATTTTCATAAGTCAGTCGCCATTTTGGTCCTAAAAAATGACTCATGCTCAGGACCAAAATCTAGGGGATGACAACACATCAAAAACTCTATAAACATACAAACATAAACCCCACAATCTCCACTATTCACTGTCTGCTGTGGCATTCCATCTTTTAATCTAATTACATGAAAAATGGTTAAGTCTGGTGTAATTTGTCATTGCTCATATAATCTATAAGCATCTAGGTAACGGGGTAACAACGTAGCTAATGGTAGGACATGATTCTCAATCACACCATCGGCAAATCCCTTGATACTAGAATCGTAGATCAATATTTACCGATGCAAGATGTCCACCTCAACCGTTACCCAATGTTGTTGATTGTAGTTGACAGGAATATAAACCTACATAAAATTCAAATAAGTCTTAGAAATAGTACTACAAGTTATAAACAAAAATAACAACATTCACACAAAATATTATATTTTACCTTATCAACCTCAATCCACATACGTGCACCGAGTAAATCTTCTTTAGCGCCTTGAGCATATGCCATCACTTCATTACTCCATACAATGCCAGTCATGTCATTTTTGTGCTACTCATAAAAGAGTCTAAAAGTCTCCTACAAATGCAGGGCCATCGAATAATCAATAAAATTAAAATAACAAAATATAATTAATTTAATTCATCACTCACAAAAAAGTACGAATCTACAAAAGTGGACAATTGAGGCAATGCATTAGTGCAACCGTATTGCCTAAGCCGAATCACCTTCAAATACTCATTAATATGCTGCATTTAGAAACAATAACCGTCAAGTGAATGTGTAAATTTAGAAAAAAATAAAATGAGATAATTATTGAATAATTTACTTACAAAGTCATCCAGTCAGCTGTGTAGCAATTCCCGAAACCATGCCGGGTTAGCGTCTAGCCCAGGTAAGCTGACTACACCCTCATCCTTGTCCATCCAGGCCTGAAACTCAACCATGATAGTCGAGTCTATCTGCTGCAATGAATTCATGTCTGCTTGAGGTTGTACTTCAATTTCAAATTTCTTCTTCTCATGTATCATTTGTGGAAATGGATTTATATATGGGGTGTGCAAATACCATGCAGGCCTATATGGTCTCCCAAATTGACTTACTCCCTTATGCGGGGCAGGCAAGATCTCAACACTTACAGGACTGTCAATTAGTGGCTAGGGCAATATATCATGACCAGTAGCTGGGGTCTGAAAATCATATGGACAGCCTGTCGGTGTGTTCTCTCCAAACTAAAATATATGTATATATTAAAATAAATAAAACTGCAATTAAGGTAACGAAAAATATGCGTTTAAAATTTATTTTGCTTACTATATTATGGCTTTCGTTCTGTTGGAATGAGCATGACTGCCTAAACCACGTCATCATTTACTGCATCTGCTGTATAAGATCGGTCCGGAGTTGATAAACACTTGTTAAAATTTTATCTCTATCCTTGTCCATTCTTTGTAGAAGTGCAGCTTGTGCAGCTTCAGTACGCTCAAATCTCTTAATCATCTCCTCCCGCAGCTGCTCAATCTGATGTGTTACGCCATGGTCTGCAGATGTACTGTGTTCAGACTACAAAAAACATAACCATGGTTAATGACTTATTTAGAAATATTAGAAATATATTAAAAATTCTCTTTAGTTAATCACGTAAATAAGTAATATACCGTTGCTCCTGCCACTGGTGCTGACATTTGTGGGTTTGTCCATTCATATCCACCCCCCTCCACATCTATAACATCATCGTTAGGGTCGCTGAAATGGGCATAGGTCCTGGGGCGCTTGCTCTCGCTGTAATCAGACATATTTGGTAAGTCTCCAGCATAACTTCCGCTTGGAATGCCTACACGTCTAACCAGGTGCACAATTGCCTCTTTCTTTTCATGGTCTTTTGGTACTAATTTACGATATACCAAAAGAACCTATAAATCAACCAACCATATTAAGTTACGCTTAAAATAAAATAAAAGTTATAAACCAATATATATATTTTTCAATTATATCAACACATACCAAACCCTTTTCTAATATTGTATCCTAAACCTCATCGAACAATGGAGTCCCTCGAGTCGTCCAATTCAAAATACGAGGGAAGCGATCACCATTATGATAACCAAAAATCTCTCCGCACACTGGAATTATCTCGAAAATTCATACCTAATATAATTATTTTTAAAATATAAGTTTGACGTATACAAAATAAATATATAATTAAGATCAAAAAATTAAGTACAAGAAAATTATGGCGTACCAAAAATGCGTGCGAAAAGGCATACACGTTGTAACTCTCAAACTTCTTCTGTGCAAACTATTTCCTTTTTATTTTCTCAAGTTTTTGAAATGCAGCATTCTTAAGTGAGTTATGAAGCACTGTCCATATAATATTGCCCCATGGATACTTATTAAACTCATCAAGGTCATCCACTAAACATAGAACAAAATTTTAAATTCCACTACGCTCGTCACGTGGAATCAAAACACGATGTACAAAATAAAATAAACTCAACTTTACTGTATCTGCATCGTCCATTTTCTCCAAATTTAGACGTGCGTACCATTGATCAAGAAATATATAAGATAATTTCTTTACCCCAGAAAAATATGTATCCCATAATCGAGTGCCCAATTTTCTATGCAGCTACTGGGCGGGAGGGTAATCTCGCATTTGTAGTCCAGTGATTAGTACAAACTCCTGCCGGCAAAATCAGATGCATTTCCTCCCTATGTAAAACCACATCTCATCTTCTAAATTAGAGGTATGCACCTCACGCAACAATAACTCGTGCACTAAAATACCAGAGAATGTCAACTCTGACATATCTAAGAAATGCCCTATACACGTCTGCCTAAATAATATTTTCTGATTTGTTGTCAGTTTATCTTTTATACAATTTATACCCCATATCTTAGCATAAGCCGTCACTGATGTACGAAAAAATATATGCTCTGAAATTCTATATTTTTTCGATACGTTCTCTTTCCTGTAACAATAAAAAAAAATAAACAAAATACATTAATATTAAGAAAAATAATAATAAGGGAAATATTATTTACAGAAACAATTAATTTAACATACATAAAAATCATAATACATTATAATAATTAATTACTAACATATTAATCAACATATTATGATAAAATCAAATCAAAATTAATAATTAATTACTAACATATTAATCAACATTAATTATATATTAAAATCAAAATAATCATATATAAATTATAATTACATAAGGTACTCACAATAATAATAAAAAATGTTACAAACCAAAATTAATGAGTCATTTAAGCAAATTTTCTCATCTATTAGATCAATTTCTTCTAAATTCCATTTATGAAAATTTTTCTTTATTTAATTTAAATAAAATTACATTTATCTAAATTCTATTAATGTAATTTTATTAATTTATTTAATTAATTTAAAAAAATCAAATTCAAAAAAAAATTTGCGCCACGTGGCATCTTATACAGGCGCCACGTGGTGAACAGTGTGGCATCGCGGGGCCATCTCGGGCCCAAGATTGGCAACGGCGGCCGGCCGCCGTCTGCATCGCGAATATCGACCCAAAAATCTCATTTTTTGCCTATTTTCAACGTTTCTTACACTATTCAAACCCATTTTTCACATAGAATTCAATAATTTCATTTATTTCTAGCTTCAAATACAAATTCTAACAATTTTACAAAGAAATTTAAATTTTTTAAAAGTTAAACAAAACTCACCAAAATTCGGCCATTTCTTTTGTTTGAAGTGAGAAATATGTTGTATAAGTTCTGATCTATGCAATGATAATTTCAAAATTTTTGATCTAACAATTTTTGATAATTTTTGGTGATTTCAGTAATTTTCAGGTGAGAGAAACGTTAATATGATATATGAGCAAATATGTCCAAAATGTAAATGTTTGATTAATAAAAGATATTTCATTTTAATTTAGTTAAAAAAATTTAATAAAAAAATAAAAAAATTATTTGTAAAATTTTTCCATAATAATTTTATTCCCAAGATCAAGATTGATCGCACAAAAATCACTTTTAATAGTGAAAAAAAAAAAGCACTTCTCAAACACACAGTGTTGTGACTTACAAAGTAGAATTCACCATTAAGAATTGGGTTATAAAAAAAAGCAGTTAATAGTTTACACAATTAATTGAAAATTGATTGTGTTATTTATTAGCAAACGTTTGATATATATAGAGTTATCTATACTTTTTTCATATATAAAATATAAAATTTAGACTCGTATCATAAGTTAGCATTCTAAAGGATCACTAATGAAATATTGTGTATAAAAAAACCTAATTTTGTTTGCAATTTAGACAAAATTGAAATTTGTGCAACTTATATGAGAATTTTACCAATGTATGCAGCAACACTAAAAAAAAGCATCATCCCATGAAAAAAAAATTGCAGGTGAAATAGAGGCTCTTCTGCCCTTTGTTCAGCTCAAGGCTTTTATTGCTTCATTTTGGGATCAATCTTGGCTTGCATAACGAATGCATATTTGTGTTTCAATGTCACATTATACAGAAAATACAAAATGGGGTCTTTTTCAAGACAGCGATGACTTCAAAGCTTGTTCCCTTTTGATGGTTAATGATAGGTCATAATGTGACTATTAAAAAATGGTCTATAAATGAATGAAGAAAGGGAGTGATGAAAATGGGAAAAATAAAATAAAATAAAATGATTAGACTAATTTGCAAATCAAGGTACCCTTTGGCTTGGTCAAAGCAGATTTGAGTTAATTTCTCAATTTGTTTTGGTGGGTCTATGAACTTCCATATGGTTTGATTTTTGAGCCGAAATAAAGAAACAACAAAAGGGTATGAACAAGCCTTTAAGACTCTTTCATATATCCAATTCCCTTTTGACAGGATCTTCACTCACTTCATATATAAAAAGCAGACACCCTCCCAGGCCAGGAAGCAAAAGCAACCAATCGGATGCAAAACATTTTCTCAACATCATTGAAAATCACCAGCTAGAGTTAACACAAACCTTAGGAGAACTAGTAACTTGACCATTATGGCTAGGAAGAGAAAGGCTGGTGATGAGGGAGTGGAAGAGCAAAATGGCAATGAAGGGAACATGACTTGGGATGAGATGGTGAAAGAGGCTGCTGCTACTGCTGCAGCACTAGGAGGTGCAAGGAGAGCTAGAAAGCGATTTGTCGGTGTCCGGCAAAGGCCATCAGGCAGATGGGTAGCTGAGATTAAGGACACCATACAAAAGATAAGAGTGTGGCTTGGCACTTTTGATACTGCTGAGGAAGCTGCAAGGGCATATGATGAGGCTGCTTGCTTGCTTCGCGGCGCCAACACAAGGACTAATTTCTGGCCTTGTTCACCCTCAAAATTTTCAACTCCAGCTCTTCCTTCAAAGATCACTAACCTTCTTCTTCAAAGACTCAAGGCAAGAAACAATTCCACCTCTTCGCCGGCTAGTCCTTTACCTGTCATCAATCAGCAGCAGCCACAAAAGCAGCAAAAGGCAGAGGAGTATAGAGAAGAAGCAACGACAACAACAGATTTCAGTGACACACAGTTCACTGATTTTCTCAATGATCCTGAGGAGGATTACAGCATATGCAATGATACCGACATCATCATTAACAACACCAATGCAAGTGCTCTAGATTTCATGACAACGAGTTTCGAGTCATGTTTAACTGAGAAAGAAGAAGATAGTTCGGGTTTGGATTACACTTTCATTGATGCTGGTGTTTCTTCAAGTGGTGATGATGCTAATTTTGTAGAGGAAGTTGGTGAAGAAGAAGGCACTGATATGGGGCATATGGATTTTCAGTTCTTGGATGAACTTGGTGCTTCATGTTACAACTCTCCATTTGAGATTGCAGCAGAGATTGAGGAGCCAGTGGAGGCAGAAACCTATGCAGATGAGCCATCAATGCTTAGAGCTGCAATGAAGAGGATGAAATATGAGAGGAAGTTCTCAGCTTCATTATATGCATTCAATGGGATACCTGAGTGCTTAAAGTTGAGGCTTGGATCATCAGGAAATATTGTAAAGGGTAGTGGTAAATCTGAACATTTAACCAAACTTCAGAATGCATGTAGTAACAAGAACAAAGAATATGAGGGGAAGAATGCAGAAGAAGAGAAAATGGAAAATTCAGAAAGTTCTATTGATATGGGGTCCAATGATGGGGAATTGTCACTTTGGAGCTCACTTGATCTTCCACCAATCTGCTTTGTTAACTAGTTTGATAAATTTATCTTCATTTCAAGTCATTAACTTTTGATGATATTCAAATTCATTTACTTCAAAATCTAAAATTCATATCAATTTCATGTAATGCTGATCTTTGGATGTCTCAAAAAACAAATGCAATGCAATGCTATTTTTCTTGCCAAGAACTGTTATATGCATACGCCTTAATAATTTTATCATTGATTATATTTCATGATTTTTATTATTGCGTAAAAAAAAAAAACTTTTTAAGTATTAGGTGAACAAAATTTGTCTCGAAACAGTTTAACGATTTCTTGTTTATCATGATAACGAAAACCTTAAAATACGAAACAACCAAAAACTTGAAGCACTCATCAAACAAATGTCTTCAGTACTAAAATTCATTTAACTACATTAAAACAAGATTAGATTCGTTGTTTTCTTCTTGTTAACTTCAACATTTTTTTTCCTTCTAATTTCTTAGCATGTGAAATTATGCAGACTGGGTAAAAGAATAAATCAATCCCCACTTGTTGCAGTAAGTTTTGTATGATTTAATTCAGTGGTAAGCTTCCAAAGACAAGATTTCTTTAGTGCTTCAAACTTCCATCAAAGGAAAAAACAGAATCCTAAAAATTATGTAAACATCAGCAGATATTTGAAGAGACTAATGAAAGAACTTAGTTCTTTCAGCTAATTCATAAAAACACCCCCTTTAGGGTTTATAAATCATAACATTGAGGAGATTCCTACATAAGAACTGCATCAAAATCTGGACTAGCAGTGACTCAGCTGGAGCCAGCTTCACCGTTACAGACTAGACTTAAACAACAATTGCCCATATAAAACCGAGGGAAATTTAAAATTTGTGAACATAAATCCGAACTGTGAGACAAGTTATGTACATCGTAAGTTTTTATTCACGTGCATCGCGAAGATTCATGAACAAAGGTCTTTGTCAAGAGCCTAGCATTAAAGAACCCGAAGCTGTGCAAGAAAAGCCGCGCAAAGATCCAAGAAGAGAAACTGTGGACCGTGAACCCTCTGAAGATCAAGCAAGTATTTCTCATCACGAGTTTTGTAAAGCTGTCAAGACATGCAACAGCAAAGATACTTCAGCAGTAAATTCAAAGACATTTTGCATATCTGAAAACAAAGCTGAGAGAGCAATATATATATATATATATATATATATAGAGAGAGAGAGAGAGAGAGAGGTAGCACAAGGCTTGCTTGCAAAGGTGACCAAACTTGCAACTTGTATCGAAAGTGCAAAGTAACTTTCCAACAACACTATAATAACAAATTTGAGCAGCACGAGGTGTGGACTACCTGAACTTCAAACTTGACCATATTTGGTGACTTGATGACACCATCATTTTCAATTATTGTAGATTCATCACCACAGTAGTGATTACTGTGCACAGGATTGTTAACCATGCCTTCATGATGACCAGGAATCCATCTGCATTTCATGTTATAGTGCCCAATCTTCTTCCAACATACACTCAGTTCTTGCAAAGCTTTGAGAACTTCCATCATTATTTCACGTGGGTGGGCTCGAGACTGAAAATTATAGATAAAATTAACATTCAAAATTCATTGATATGTCAAGTGACGACTACTTAATGGCTACAGAAACACAAACTCAACCTGTAGTCCAAGAGCCCATTTCCTTTCGTACTGCAACTGTCCTCTTAGACCCATTCCTTGATAATCCATGTACCCTGGTAGGCGGTGCCCAACAGGTGATACAGCAGGTTCACTGGCATGCATACGGTTGTGGCCAGATTCCTGGGAAGTTTTTTAGTTCAAAAAAGAAAAGGAAAATTTCAGTAGAACTCAAAATACAAATATAAATATGTAAAATAAATTAAAAATACAACTATAATCCACCAGATAAGAAAATGGTCTATAAGCAGGACAGTCAATAGATCATATAACTCCAGAACAAAAAGCATACTCATAGAGGTAGCTACAAAATTATCCTAAAACAAAAACACATCATAACGCCCAAGTAATTTTAATTAGGTATTATGCACAGTAAGACAAATTTCATAGAGGTAGCTACAAAATTAGGTAGTTCAGGATAATGAATTTCATAACCACCAACTAGAAATGCTTATCTGGAAAGAAAAAATGCAAAATAAAATAAAATGTATGCAATATCATTACCAGAATATAATCAATTTTAGGAAATACGAGCTCACCATAGTTTCTTGAAACTCAGCTCCAAGATAGCCACTGGAAACTCGGAACCGATTGTCCAACAACAAATAGTATGCAACAGTAGCCTGAAATGTGCTGCAAGTAATAAGACACCATTTGAAATTTATAGGAACAGAGCCAGAAAGTAAATACCTCATTTTGCACTCGATTGCGAAGCGATTCAACCAGTTGGTTCTGGTCGAATCCCATCTTGACCACTTCCTTAAGAATCTCTTCATCAATCTGCAAGAAGCATAATTGTATTTGAATCAACAATTCCACACGAAATAAAATTTTAACTTACGCATTTAAGAGGTTTCATTCCAGATAGATGCACTTCTTCCTATAAACTAATTACAAGTTGTTAGACATGGAAGTAACATTCATTGTAATCCCAAATCCCAAGAACCAAAACTGCCATCTTCAAAATAGATAACAATGGGATTCACCGTTAGCACATAAACAACTGCAACAGACATTTTCTTAACAATCCATCTCAATCAATAGAAACTTCTTTATATACAAATACTATTGAAAAGGAATAAAAGGAATTACAAAATCAACCAACCTTTTTTGCTTGTTGCATCGTGTCTGGTGGGGCAACAGCTAAATAACGTGGAAGATGGGCTTGGAACCATTGGTGCTGGCGAATCTCAGGAATGGTAATTCGCTTCATAGGATCAACTATAAGCATCCTTGGGATCAAATCTCTTGCACCTGGAGACAAATGGCTGGGCAGAGTGTATATCCCACCCTATAGGACAAAAAAATGATGCATGTGTGGAGGTGAAAAGGCTCGCACTCAGTGCAAGTAAAAATCTGACAAATAGCATAAACCTAGTTTGGAAATGATTTAGTAATTAAGAAGAGAAAAGAATGATGGCAAAATCTTAGAGTCTAGACAGATCATTAAGTTATATCTACAAAATCTCTACAATAAAGAAGACAAGCCAAACAAAGATACACATCATCTGTAAAAGGGAAAAATATTAGAAAAAGGAAAGAGATGATTGCTAGTGACTTAGTAAGTTCTAAAAACTTGTTTCAACTGCTGTAGAACTTTCAAAAGTTAAGGATCAGTAAGCTATGTTAATTCTACCAAGTTTTATCCTGTTCTTTTATCTTGAAATTCTAAGACCAGGTGCTCCATGGAGGTCTGTTGCATAGATTTTCATTTCACCCAGGAGCACTCAAGAAACTGCCATAGAAGTTTCATAAAATTAAGGAACAATAACCTACATTAATTTACCAACTCCTCATTCCTATTCTTTTGCCTTGAAGCTTCCATGACGGTGCTCAATCAAGTAAATATGTCGCATGGACTCTTCATTTGACCCAGGAGCAGTTGTGGTGGATACCACAACAATAAACAATGATATACCAGGAACACTACACTTAAGATGGAATATCTTCAAAGTTTTAACAAGTATCTGTGCAGTATGTTGAGTCATTTCCAGCAGGTGTACAACAGCAGATAACAAAAACTAAAATGAACAGAATAGTCCTAGTAATAATTGATGGTAAATTTCATACAGGTCATCACTAAGCTCCGCTGTAAAATTTACAAGAAGAATATTAATAATCAACAGCAACAACAACCATTGCAGATTGAGCTGAATTGAAAAATATTAAACCCAGTTGAAATAAATGTAGAATACCTTTATTTTCTTAAAAAGGTTGGGAATGTTTTCGTCATCAAAAGGAAGAGTACCGCAAAGAAGAGCATATAATATAACACCACAGCTCCACACATCTACTTCAGGCCCAGCATACAATTTTCCGGAAATTACCTACAAGAAGTAATGGAATCATAACCTCTAGAAATTAAGAATGTTACTTATTACAAAAGAGACACCAAAGAAGTATCCTCTACTCAAAACTTATTAGCAATTCATGCTAAAGTGTATTGCTCATACCTCTGGGGCAGCATAATTTGGGCTGCCACAACTTGTCTTCAGAAAATGACCATCTCGCATTACATTGCTCAAGCCAAAATCAGCAATCTTTACATTGCATTTAGAATCCAAAAGCAAATTCTCAGGCTTAAGGTCTCTATGAACCACCATATTCCTGTGGCAGTACTCCACACCAGAAATTATCTGCTTGCAGACAAAAAAATTGCCAAATATAACACAACTGGGAAGATATATAAACAATCAAAGCAAACATATAACGCCAAACCATACCTGCTGAAAAAAATTACGCGCTTCATCCTCCTGTAGCCTGCCCTTCTCCACAATATAATCAAACAACTCTCCAGACTTCACATACTCCATCACAACATAGATATCACTTGGTGTTTCTATAACTTCATAAAGTCGTATAATGTGGGGATGCATAAACAATCTCAAAATTTTGATCTCTCTTCTCACTGCATGAAATATTAGAAGTAAGAAATAGAATTGATATAGTCGTATAACACACAATACACCATTCAAGCAAAACCAAACTTAACTATGACACACAAAGGAAAACAATCAAGTCTTTCTTTGATGTCCTACTAATGAGAATATAATCATGAAAACTACAAATCATTAAGGATCTAAGCCTCATCAATGAGATACTGCAATTAAAATTTATCCAAATCAACAAATATAATACAAATTCATAAAGATACAAAAGACTATCATCCATAAGCATAAATAATACCTTTCTCTTCCATTTCCATGTTCTTAATCTTGCGACGATTAAGAATTTTGATAGCCACTTTGTGGCCAGTCAATGCATGCTCTGCAATTTTCACCTTACCAAAGGATCCAATCCCGAGAGTTTTACCAAGCTTGTAATTCGGTAAAAACATATCCACACTACTGCTACCTCGGTTAGATCCTCCATCCATTTTCCTAAACTGAAAAAAAAAAATTTTAAAATTACACAAGCATGCACATGACTATTACCAAAATACCCACATCAGGTTGTTCGTAAAACAACGAATAAATGGAAGCTAGAAGAAATATTTTATTACCCACTCCAAGAATTACGACTAAATTAAAACAACTATAAAAAAAAATTGTTGTACAAATCTTATCAAACTCAACTCTAATCACAAACCCAGAAACTCAATTTTGTAAAAACCTAAACATACAAAGCAACAATCCGATTCTTTATATATTCAACAGAACCCTAGCTTGAGACAACAGATCTCAAAATTAAATCAAACTACATCAAATTGAACAGATAAAACAACATAACTATCACCATTCACATTCACAAATACACATATAGAGAAAGAGAAACTTACAGAGAAAAAGAATCTAACCCACCACTCTAGGCAAAATCGAGCTGCTTAAAAATCGATTAAGAGAGAGAATTTGCCCAAAATAAAAACTTTCAATTACCAAACAAACACAATAAAATTTTTTTTCCCCTTTTGTGATGTAAAATGTTAATAAAATTTAACGTAATTATTAATTAAATAAAAATCCCAAAAGAGTTTGGAGAATTTTCTTTTTTTTTTTTTTTTGGATTCAATTTTTATTCTCTCTTTTCCTCTTTCCTCTTGTGGGAGTTACAGACAAAGGCGCTCGAAACGATCGACATTTTATCGTTTTGTGTTTTAATTAATGATTTTGAAATGACGTAATTGACCGGAAGATTTGACATAATTTCAAAATAGTCCTTAATAGCTTTTACGGGTTTGTGTTATTTTAGCGGGAGGTTTGTTAAATTTATCGTATTAGTAGGGGTAGATTTGGGATTGTAATAACAACTTTGGTATTGGAAGAGGTAATTGGGAAAGTGACTTTTGGTTGGGGGGGGACTTTTGGTTGTGGGTGGGGGGGGGGGGGGGGGGGGGGTTTAGGTTTTTCCGATTCTGAATTTCTTATAAAATATTTTTTATTTTTGTGCAAATTTTTTCCCAATTATATTATCAAATATATGGTTGACTTGACTATAAATTTTTGTTAACTAATATTTGATATTATTGATATATTCTTTTTATTTTTTACAAGTTTCGAGTTGAGATTCTATATCATAATTATTTTTTTTAAAAATCTTATTTATAAAAAGTATTGATAGTTCAAAAAATCTAATTAGTATGATATCCATCATGTATTATAAGTACCGTGAATAAATTTATTTAGTAAATAAAACAATTAAAAGAACTAATAAAATGTATTATTAATTGAGAGAATATGAATAAAGTTAATATGTAAATCAAGTTTGATACTTAGTGTTTGGATTGTCTCAATGGCTCATCATGTGTTGTCATTCTTCTTTAGAATATTGACAAGGAATTCAGGAAATATTTTTTAAAAAAAGTACCATTAGTGATGTGGAAATGTATGGATATCTTTTATGTTAATGTACTTCAAAAGAAAAAAAATATCATGTTAATGCTCAAAAGATTGTTGCTCACTCCAAAGAAAAAAAAAACACATTAAAAAGTCCACACTCTTGACTTTTGAATAACATATTGTGTTTGCTTTAGAGATGCACTAGCAACATATTACTAACAGACCAACTGGGTGCACAGTACAAACTCAGATTCATAAACCAGGCTGATGCAAAGCTTAGGCTGCATTTCACTACCATAGAATTCATCAGTTCAGTTTCTGCCTCTGTATATAGAGTTTCTGACATGTACAAGCCCAGTTGAACTGGGCATCGCATGCTTGTGGCTTTGTGAGTCACCGAGCAATTTCATCAAACTCTTTAAGTAGAAGATGGATACTTTTCCGGGTAAAATAAAGCCAATCCCCAAGCATATATGTTCTGGAGTTCATCATTCATGCTTGAAATTACAGAATTACAGATGCATATTCTATACAAGGAGTTTCTAAAGTTGTTGCTTCAAGAATACACTCAGATCTAAAAGTGGCAACCACACAGCAACACAAGGAACAGTACGAAGGCATGTGCTTTAATAATCAGGAATGGACGAGAAGCGGTATCCTTCAGCGCCCCTCCATGAATAATATGCTATCCGAGTCTCGTAAAAACCTACAGCCAAAAATCATCATAATAGCAGTCAGTTAAGTAAGCTATTGACATAAACGTGATGACAATACAGACAATATATATCTAAGCATGAAACACCTGACAGGTGGCTTGGGTAATGTAGGTTTTACAAAAACTAAGTATGACATGAATAATAGAAAAGAAACAGAACAAAGAGAGACACTGGCAGAAACTAGACTTGATTAACTGTATTGACACGATAGCTGCAAATTAAACCCCACCAACACTATTTGTCAATATGTCAGTTTCAAAATAAGGAGAAAAAAAAAAGCAATGAACTCCGGGTCTCAACTATTACTCTCTTGAATAAAGAGTTTTGCTAAAAGCTACAACAGCTTCAGATAGAGTGTAGATCGTAAATAACTCAACAACTACCTAAAGCATTTTAAACTATGCTTGTTGCATGCCTTATTTGTGACATTATACATGCCTTTAGTAATGGTGGGCCAAGATGCAAACAAGTATTTCCTTCTCTATGTTTCTCATTGCCAACACTAAAGATTTAAAGAGGCATTCACTAGAATTTTTCAACAGTTATTTCCACCAATCTTGAATCATTGCATAAGAAGAACCATTTAGCCTTCTGCATCAATCAACCAACCAACCAATTCAATGACGTGACATCCATATGTTAAATCTAGAGGCTCTACAATTTTTCAACAGTTATTTCCACCAATCTTGAATCGTTGCATAAGAAGAACCATTTAGCCTTCTGCATCAACCAAACAACCAATTCAATGACATGACATCCATATGTAAAACTGGAGGCTCTACAATCCATCTTTTGCCTAGAGGTAAACAGTAGAATCATAGATGACGGAACTACAGCACTGCAAGAACATCAAGCCATTTCAAAGTTACCAAAGTTGAGTGTAGTGTCATGGCATCCCTTTAAGTGTTTTCGCTGCTTTAACCATATTTGGATTCTTTTATCACCCAAATATGTGCAATACCATGCATCCACATATTGCATAAAATAAAATAAGCCACCAACTACAAGAAGCAAGCATCACAAATACATACAAGTCTCATACTATAACTCAAGACCAGCAGTTTAGATTACCACCATTTTAGTTATAGCAAAAGTGTCTCAACATACCAGGAAGGAACGTAAGAATTCCAAGGACCAACAGACCATAAGCTTGGGACTTCTCTCCACCCATGTGACCAGTGAAAATAAACACAGAAAGAAAGAGAAGCAGCGATCCAAGACAAAGCAAAAAAATTGCAAGAGCAATGGACTTCCAAGGGATCTTATCAAAGGCCCTTGGTGCATAGTCAAATCTGGGGTCATAACGTCGACTCCTACTACCATCATAAGAATCATCATCTTCATCGGTAGCAAGTTTGCTGTACTGAACATTACGCCTCGATGCCATATCGGCTGAACTTAACTCTTAATATATCCCCAAGGAAGTTCACACACAACCCTTGAAGCCTTCAATCTCAAATAATGAAAAGAAAAAGCCACTTTGGACTTTGAATCAAACAAGAAAATCTGCAAGAAGCACAATCTGAACAAAACATGGTGAACTCCATCGTAAACAGAAAACATAATATAGCAATGAACATATAATTTAAACCTTTGCTTTAGAATTCTATATCTAAAGTCATTTGCTCAGTCAGGAATGTAGGTTCCTAAAATACCCAACACACTTTTGGAGCGTTTTCAAAGTAAGATCAACAACTATCCACATCTTACAAACTCAAACCTTCTTGTATATAAAATCGCAAGTACAAAGAAACAAAACTCACTGAGGGTTATTGGCAAACATATTTGTCAAAATAAAGTAGTAACACAGAGAGGTAAAAAGGAACTCTTTTTGAAAACCCAACTCAATTTTATTGACGGCTGCAGTTACAATATATTCTGACATGATTTTTAAGAAACCCAGTTCCAATCCAAGATAGAGAATTTTTTTTTTTTTTAAATCTCATCAAACTCATCTTTCATCCCAACAATGAAGAGACACAATTATTTCAAGCCCTAAAAATAGAAACATTAAATTCAAGAAATTCAAACAGAAAACCTAGCTGCGATAACGGATCTCAAAAATCAAACCAACACAACACCAATTTCAACGTACAATGACAAAATTAAAAGGGAATCTCACCGAACTGTGAAGCGAAATCGAGCTATCAAAATTGAATTAAGAGGAAAAAGAATTCCCCAAAATGATACGATTTGATTATAAAATATACCCTCCTAGTTAGTTAGAATTATGAGTATATCACAACAGGAATGCAAATAGATTAAAAGGCAGCACTTAGGTGCGGGCGGACTCACCTTGCTGTCGCCGATCTTGCTTTCGAGGACGACGACGACGAGGAGTAGCCAAAGCTAAGCTGAATTTGAAGGTAAAATGAGAATGCGCGTGGTTTTGTTTGCGGTGGGGGTTTAAAAGAGGACGAAGAAAGTGCCGACTTATTAATAATTTGGCTTTTATATTGTTCTATGAAGTTGCACGGTAGATGTTCGATGAAATTCCTACCGGGATCGAGAGATTTCCAAGTGAAAAAAAGGCATGCACATTATTTAAGAAGGGGTTTCAAATGTTAGAAAAGGAGATGTAAATTTTAATATTTTTAAATTTTTTATTAAAACTCTTGTTTAATAATGCTTTTATTAATTTAAAAAATTATTATTTAATAAGAATCTTGATAAAAAATTTAAAGATATGTAGATTTTATTATTTTTAAAAATTTTATCAAGATTTTTGTTAGATAATCATTTCTATTAAATTTAAAAACCGTTATTTGATAATAATTTTGATGAAAATTTTAAAAATACCGAAATTTACATACCACTTGCCTAAAATTTTAGAGTCCTAATATCATTTTTATTTTCTGAAACTCAAAATTTTGCTTCGGGATAAATTATATATTATTGAAAATAATTATAATAGATATTTTAAATAATATTTTAATTTTTTTTATTATAAATGAGATGTCAAAATAATTATTAGATAGTAAAATGATATAAAAAGTAATTTTAAAATTTAAACAATTTCATCGTCCAATAATTATTTGACACTATAATTTAAAATATAAAATTTGAAATATAATTTAAAAAATATAATATTATTTTTATTGAAAAATTTGCCTTGTAAACAAATTAAAGAGATATAAACTACTTAACCACTTAATCACTTAGATCTAACTAAGGGATGGTTTTTTTTTTTCTTAATACTATTTTACCAACTGAAATTTGATTTGCTGTGATTCAAAATTAGGGATAGTAAAAATTTTATTGGGGTAGGGCTCATGACTCATTTGATGAGTTGGAGACAATCTCCTATACTTAATTTGATTTTCAAATTAAAAATGAATATTGTGCCCTTTGTTACACCCTACATACATGTTTTATTCATTTACTTTAATTTTAGATTTTGTATTTCGTTTTAAACTCTTTTTATATTAATTAATTTTGCATGTATTGTAAATATAAATTATTTGTACTAATTTTTTTTAAAAAAAATATTAATGAAATAAATTGTGAAGCAAAACGTCACACCTTATTTTCATAAGTTAGAATTCAATAAAGTGTTTTGTATATTATCTTATATGGTTTAATCATACAATTTTGATAGTTTTTCCGTCATTTGTGTAAGATTTCAATTAAAATAAGAAGTTTATATAGAAGTTGTGAACGTTATCGTTTTTTTTTTATAAATAATTTATGAGTTGAAGAAAATATAAACAATTGAAAAAAAAAAATTAAAAAGCAAAACGATGATTAGAAATGAGCATGGGATCACAATTCTTACTTTAAAGAAATATCTTCCCATCTCCTTTTTTCAGTCACCAACCCAAAAAAAGGGCACAAAAATAAAAACACACAATTGGCTATCAAAACACACACACACACACACAAAATTTGTCCTTCCTCAATTGAGTTGTATTATTTATTTTGTCCAAGGGTCATAATCTTCCCATCCTAATAACAGCACTAATTTCTATTTGTGGAATTTATTTATAAATCTATCAATAAAAGAAATATGTTCGAGCGGGCTAGAAAATATACATCTTATTCTTGTGAACAAACTACAATGTAATATTGTATGTTTATCTATAATATTGAGATTTAGTATAAAAGTGATATATTATTAATCTTTTCTATTGCTTGGGTTTTCGTCTTTTATTATGAAGTCTTCTATTTGACAGTTTTCGATGTAAAACTGTTGTATTGTTTCGATAGTCTATAATTTGGGTAGGCTTAAATGTGGAAGTTCGAGTAAACTTTGGTTCGAAAGTATTTTTAATAATTCTCAATTCGAATAAACTTAAATGTAGAAATAATGTATTTTTTTTAATAGTTATATAATTGATATACTAGTTGATATATAATATAATATCAATATTTAAAAAATAAAAAAGAAAAGAAAATCTTTGAAGGAAAAACACAAATAAAGAAAATGTACCGTACTCATGCTGCAAGATCAAGGCCCTAAAAAATAATAAAAGGTCATCCAATTGGCTAAGGTCCCAGATCAGATTTTGCTTGCTCACTGTCACGTGGGCATCAAAACGGACCAAAGTGTCATACTCATAATCAATACAAATAAGTAATGTACATAAATTTGTAACATCAACGTCCCATAAAAGCATCACAAAACCGGTTTGATCCACCAACTTTATTCGTTTCTCAGCCTTTTTTTGGTTTTCTCCGAGGCAAATAAATAACCCCTAAGCCGAAAAGCAAAAAGATTCCAACTAAGTCACTCAAAACCCTCAATCAGTCAATCTGCTAACCAAGGTTGATCAAGCTCAAGCCCCATGGCCACCCACCACCACCATCACCTCCAGCAACAGCTAAATGTTGCAGCCGCTGCCACCAACTGCTGTTCGTTCAACTGTTGCAGCCACCCTTCTTCTCAGCCAACAGACCCACTTCTTCAAGCCGTTATCTCTCAACTTCTCCAACAACAGCAGCAGCAACAACAACAAGGAGCAGCTTGTTGTCAAACCCAGACTCATAGAACTACCCATCAAGAACAGAACTTTCATCGGCAAAAGCAATTCTTTCAACCTCAGCAACAAGCAAAATTAATATTTTCATCACTTCTTAGCCGTGTTGAAGCTCTTGAGGCTTCTCTTCACAACTTTTCTATATCTTCACCATCCAATAATTATTATTCTTCATTTTCTCTCAGAGATATGGCGGCTCGCGTGATTCAAACCCATTTTCGTGCATTTCTTGTGAGGAGATCCAGAACCCTTAGGCAGCTCAAAGAGCTTGCTTTGATCAAATCTAGCATCAACTCTCTTAAGTCATCAGTTTCCAAGAAAACCCATTTTGATTTTCAGCTTGCTTCTCAGAAAGCCATGGATTTACTTCTCAAACTCGACTCTATTCAGGTATATGAGGCGTGGGTATTGCTTAGTTTTTGTTAAATTTTTGTACTTAATTATATTAAGTTTTTTTATTATTGGGTTTGTTTGCAGGGTGGTGATCCAATGATCAGAGATGGGAAAAGATCAATTAGCATTGATTTGACTAAGTTTTTGGAGTTTGTTGATGGGTTTGCCGTGAGAAGGCGTGAAATTCCATGTAAAGCTGCAAAGAATGTGAGATTTGTGGGGAATATTAGGAAATCTAGGGTTTTGAAATCTAATGGTGGAGATTTAAGTGGTAATCAGACTGAAATAATGAAACAACTGAGGGACCGGATGGAAAATATTCATGGTTTTTCGAGGGTTATTAGAAATGAGGATGAAGATGTGGAGGTTGAAGCGTTTAACCAACTCATTGATGATGACGAGGAAGAAAACCCTAGGGTTTCCAGAAATAAAAATGGGGTTCTGGCAAAACGGCAAGTGTTGGTTCAACCTAAGGTGAAGAAAAGTGTGACCTTTGCAGAGAATGGGAATGTGTACAGGTTTTACGGCAATGGCAATGGCAATTCAGATGGGTCAATTTCAAGTGGGGATGGTACTTCAACTGATGAGAGTGTTTCAGCTGATGATGATAATAATGGACAGGGCACTGAAGTTGAAGAAATTATGGGTTTCCCTAAGAAGACCGAGGATGAAGAGGAAGAAAATGGAGGATCATTGCAAAGCAGTGATGGGGAAACAAAACCAAGGAATGTGAGAAGTGAAGGCAGAAATGAGATTAATGGGGAGTATAATGTTGAAAATGGGCAGTTGGTGTTCTCTGCACCAGTGCCTGTGAAGATGGAATCTAGAGCTGGTTTGATGAAGAATAGCAAGGCTGTGAAGATTGCAACATAAGAGGTCATCATAAATAGGGTTTAGGGATTTTGTAGTTCTGTTAATTTTTTTGTGGCTGTTGAGCGGATATTTGAATCATCTTCCACATTGTCACTGTCAATTGTTGTCGTAGACTGATGTGAAATAACCTTTATGGAGGAAGAATGGGATTTGTTTTTGTGGGTACACGTTTGTGACTAGAGTTACCAATTTGTTGACAGCCACCCACCTGCCCCGAAAACTTGTATTTTTAGCAGATAATAATTCTTGAAATTGTGATTGTTTAATCTATCTCATCGTTCTCTGTATTGTTGCTGAAAGAACCAAGTAAGAAATAGTTTAACTCAAAGCAATTATTGAAAAGAATTGGCATAAAATTTTTAAACACGAATACTATTAAAAGACAGTCGAAAAAAATAACCATTTGGGGAGAGAGAGAGTCATGAGGCTAATATAGATCTGCAAAATAGAGATCAAATTCACAATCCAAGTGTTTTATTCACTATGACAATGATACTTCCGTTAATGTGGTCAGCTGGCGGGTACTATTCTAGAATTAGTAAAATACATGGACATAAATTACATAACAGATATTTTTCACAGAATGACTGCATCAGCACAGACGATACAAGTCTTTGATTCATTCAGCATCAGCATTATGTGCCTGGAATCCCAAGCAGCAATTCACCATACTGCTTACGACATTGCAGTGAGAATTCTATGAAAGAAGGAACATAAATTTTAGGTCACCTTCTTACGATATGCAAGGAATCACATATATTCTCCCTGATCTCTCATGAAATAACCATTTGGGAAAAGTTTTGTACTACAGAAGAAAAAGGACTAATTTTTAGCAAGCTTACTAAGGTTCAACACCAACTCATGAAAAGATGAATAGACTTGGCTCACCTATGAAGTGTTCTGCCTAAATCCTTTCGTCAGAAGCATGGATGACCATCATGTCCAGGGCATTCCAATTGGTGCATAAGTTAACTCAGCTGAAGACTGGTCCATAGGATATCTAGAGAGACCATTTTCTGCACAAGATCCACACATTTTAGCTTTTTGGCGGTCGGCAGGAGTCAGCAGCACTGATGAACTGTCCACCTGACTAGCAATTGTGGTGGTGTTGTCATGATAGCTAGTGCTTGCCATGGTTTCAAGTTTTGGGGCATTCATGGCATTTTTCTTTGCATCCAGAATTTTAATCCTAGCTTCTCTTAAGACACTTAAAGCAACTCTAAAACTATGGTCAGACGCCATTCCTTCCTCAGCACATTTAATGGCTTCCTGATACAAAATATCTTAACGTGAATTCTTGCCTTTTCGCAAGTTACCTTGCATCTCAAAAGCAGGCATCACATCTGAGAGAGCTCCATCCTTGGCATTTTTTGCCCATCGCTTCAAAACATAATGTTCTGGAAGCGTAAAGTTATCTGTCGTCTTAAATACTGCAATGACATGTCTGCAGAGAATCCCTTCAAACTCAAACTTCTTGCAACTACAACCAGCTATTTGTTCAGAAACATTCAAAGACAAAAAGTAAACTATATGCTCTTCGTCAAATCTTGCTACCTCATAAGTGCTAGGTTGCCCTGTTGCTCCCATTAAGTTTCACAGCAAGTACGAGAGATTCAAAAATTTCATCCTGTAATATTGAGAACAATTTTCTTGTGTAGAATTCTGCCGCCTGCTTTTCCATGGGAAATGATGTCTTTAATACTGGTTTAGTGCAAAAAGTTTCAAACTCTGCCTTAGCCTCTTTCTCATACCGATCATCCAAAGCCTTCTCATATTGCTCTACAAAATCCTGTAATGTAGTCCTTGCATTCACATAGCCATCAAAAAGTGAGTTCACACTTCCAGTTTGCTGGGTAGCATGCATGCCAGCAAAGAATGTATCTCTTACATATGTTGTGACCCAAAACTTGCGATCAATATAAAGTGATTGAAGCCATTCATTTCCTCTTTGGTTATACTTATCAAGAAGCAATTGCCAAGCAGATTCAAACTCCTCAGGTGTCTCAATCCTGCTAACACACTTATCAAATTTGACTTGCAATGTCTCTGGAAGTGAACTAAATACCCGCCCCATTTCCTTTGGCAATTTTTGCATGATATGCCACTTGCAATATCGATGCTTGGACTGGGAGAAAACTTTTGCACTGCTCCAGAAATGAAAGAATCATAATCGGTTATGATTGAGCCTGGTTGCCTCAAACCAACTTGTGAAAAGCCAAAATGAATGTAGATTCGGTCTCATCAGCAAGCAGTGCACATCCAAACAAGACTGACTGCTTATGATGATTAACTCTAGTTAAAGGAGCAAATGGCAAGCGGTGCACATAGTTAGTAGTGTCAACTCAGAACACACTATTAACTATGTAAATTAAATCAAATTTACAATTATATATTATTTAGAAAACTTATAGTAATATATCCAACCTGACTCAATTTTAATTTCTAATTTATAAAATAATTTTATGATTTCAAATTTTAATCATGATGCACTTAGAATTTTTGTTATTTTAGTGTTATAGAAGAAGAAGTATTAGCTATTACTTTGAAAGTAAGCTAGTATTTAGTAATAGGGAAATTATTTGAACTCTAATGCTAATGCTATGTTGGATTAGATATTTAAGTGTCTGATTTTTTTGTGCCTAGTCTTTCCCAGATTTGCTCCTGTTCTTGGAGTATTTCCAGTTGTACTTAGTTGATTTTAGTAATACAATTCTCAAATTTGGTTGCTTACCCAAAAAAAAAATTTTCTGAACTCATTAAAATATTTTTTTCAAACTTGCTTTTTTATAATTTTTTTTATTATAAGAATACCCATAAAATAAATTATTGTCTTGGAAGAAATAATAAAATTAATTTTAAAAAAAGTTATTCTCTACCTTAATATATATATCTATCTCTAAACATATTCATTCATCCTCGTTTTCTTTAAACTCTGAATTTATTATTATTATTTATTTATTATCAAATATATTTACATCACAAAAGATGAAATATTGTTTGGTATAAAAATTTATCTATAAGAGAGGCAAATCACTTAATAATTTTTTTAATTTATTATTATTATGAAATGGAGAATGAAGTAGATCAACCTCTAATATCAACTACTGATCTTGATTCTATATTATGTAAATTTCACCGTTGGTCAAATTTCTTCCTAAGAAAAAATGTTTTTGTTTGTTTTGAAAATTTGTTTACAAATGATTTTTGTAAATATTTTCTCAAATTTTTTAAATTAAAAATATATGTTTCAATGAACTTGCCTTGTATAAATTTACTTTAACGAAAAGAAAAAAAAAAGAAATTAAAATTTTAGTTAGTTTGTTTATCTAGTAAAAGTAGTGAAAAAAAAAATTAAGAATTTAGGTCATTTTAGGTATTCAAGTAGGTTTGTTGAGTAAAATTTTTATTTTTAAAATTTACTAGGTGTTTATTAAATAAATGGATATAAAGAATATTTTAGCCCCACCCTTTGGTGATTATTTAGTGGTTAGTATTTATCATACACTTGGGCAACCATTATTATTTTTTTTTAAATATATATACAAAAAAAATAATTTTTTATATAATTTTTTTTCATAAAAAATTTCGAACAATCACATAAATTTTTTATTATTATTATATGTTAAATGAAATTTAAATTAAAAAATAAGATAAAAATTCAAGTTAAATTTAATACTTACCCTTAAAAACAAATAAATTTTCTCTATACTCAAATGCAAAATGCACCTCTCTTTCACTTGAATAAAAGAACTCGAGTCTTCGAACCAGCTTCCTATGGGTGGAAGTAGATTTATCTTTTTTTTTTAATAAATATTTAATTATGCCTTAATTTAAACGAGTTTTAATATATATTTGGTTGAATTTTTTTATTGATTAAAATAAGTTTTTTAATTCTAAAAGTTTTTTTTTTTAGTTTTTGATGATATTTAATTGTAATTAATGAGGAATTTCTAAAAATTTAAAAAGTTATTTTATCTCTATTTATAAAAATTTTAAAATTAGAGTTTTAAAAATAAAATTTTTTGAGTTTTTTTAAATATTTATTTATTGACATATATAACCTATTAATATTTTCTTAATTCTATAACATACATTTAATAAAAATAAACATATTCAACTAATATATTTTTAGTTGATTGTTAAAAACTATAACATCTCCATATCTTTACTATTATTATATCTTTACGAGGTTTTATTATCTTTTTTTTTTTTGGTTATAGGGGCATAGTATTTATTTTATTTTTAAATTTTATATTAAACATAATAATTTATTTCATTTGTTGATTGATATGTATTAATTTTATTTATTTATTTATAAATTTGTATTATCTATGTTTAGAGTTTCAAATAAATTAGCCATTATTTCACAATGACCGCAAGTTAAATTTTAGCACAAATAGTTTCTTTTGTTTATAAAAATATGTTAATAAATTTTAAAAATTAAATTGTAAGTTTTATTCTATGTAAAAAAAAATTAAACTATATAAAATTTTAATGTAAATTTTTTTTAGTATTATTTTTAATAATTTAATAACAGATAAATATTTTTAATAATGTGTAATTAAACAACCAATTACTTTAAAAAAACACATTTTAAATTGATAACTAAATAATTAAAAAAAAAATTTAAAAATTATACTTTTAAAAGTTCTATTTAAAAAATTTAATTAAATAAATTTTTAATAGAATATTTTTTAAAAAAATAGAAAAAAATAGTTATGTTTGCACAACGAAAGCCCGTGGGCCTAAACTATAATATCAGACTGATTCGTTTAGAGTTAAGATGTACTTAGAAAGTGTCGGGTGTATTTAGATCACCAAAGTAAAAAGGACGAAAGTGAGTTGGGCTCAAGAGACGTTAAATTTTATCTTTGCCGCGTAATTTGCCGTGAACGGATCGACCTCCACAGTCGATAAGCAAATCGACCGCCGTGTAATGACCCGAAGTTGCCATATAGAAAGCAACCGTGTATAAGGAATTAGATGAATGGCCCATCTCATGCTCTCCCAAAAACTAAGCACCTTATCGCAAAACTCTTGCACCAATATGCAGCCACCAAAACCCTCAAAAGAATCAAGCAATTACATGGACCTATCATTTCCTCAGGCCTCAAATCCACCCACATACACTCGAGTCTCGCCGCTGCATATGCGAATTGCGGCGGTGTTTTATACGCGCGTAAAGTGTTCGACGAAATGCCTGAACGGAGTTTGTTCTTGTATAATACCATGATAAGAATATACACACAAAATGAATTACCGTTTGATGCCCTTAAAATGTTTGTTGAAATGCTAGGGTTAGGGGGAAAATATGACCCGGATAATTATACGTACCCGTTTGTTATTAAGGCGTGTGCTGACTTGGGTTTGACTGAATTAGGGATTGTATTACATGGAAGGACGTTGGTTAGTGGGTTTGATACGGACACGTTTGTGGGGAATTGTTTGATAGCTATGTATATGAGTTTTGGAGTGGTGAATGCAGGGAGGAAGGTGTTTGATGCAATGTGGGAGCCTAGCGTGGTGTCGTGGAATAGTTTGATAAGTGGGTATTTTAAGAATGGGTATGTGAAGGAAGCTTTGGTGGTATTTGACTGGATGGTGAAGAGTGGGGTGGAGCCTGATTGCGCTACTGTGGTTTCAGTGCTGCCCGTGTGTGGGTATTTGAAGGATGCTGAAATGGGGAGAAGGGTTCATGAATTGGTGGAAAGTAGAGGTTTAAGGAAGAACATTGCTGTGTGGAATGCATTGGTAGATATGTATGTGAAGGGTGGGAGTGTAAGTGATGCGAAGTTAGTTTTTGATAAGATGAGTGAGCGGGATGTTGTTAGTTGGACTTCAATGATTAATGGGTACACGATGAATGGTGAAGTGAGGCATGCATTGGGGCTTTTGCGTTTGATGCAGTTTGAAGGGGTTAAGCCAAATTTTGTGACTATAGCATCACTTCTTTCAGCTTGTTCCAGTTTGTATTATCTAAAGGATGGGCAGGCTTTGCACGGGTGGACGATGAGGCAGAAGCTTGAGTATGAGGCTCTTGTGGAAACTGCATTGATAGATATGTATGCAAAATGCAAACGTGTTGAACTCAGCTTCCGGGTGTTTGCAAGAACATCAAAGAAGAGAACAGTGCCATGGAATGCGATTATTGCAGGGTGCATTCACAATGGGCTTGCCAGAGAAGCTGTAGAACTTTTCAGACAAATGCTGATGGAAGGAGTTGAACCTAATGATGCCACCTTAAATAGTCTTCTTCCGGCATATGCCATTCTTGCAGATTTGCAGCAAGCAATGAATATTCATTGTTATTTGATAAGATCTGGGTTTCTTTCAAATGTAGAAATTGCCACTGGGCTGATTGACGTATATTCCAAGTGTGGGAATCTAGAATCTGCACACAAGATTTTCAGTGGGATTCCTGAGAAGAACAAGGATATTGTCCTTTGGAGTGTAATAATTGCTGGTTATGGAATGCATGGAGATGGCAGGACTGCTGTTTCACTTTTCAAAGAAATGGTTTGGTCTGGGGTGAAACCAAATGAAGTAACCTTTACTTCAGCATTGCATGCATGCAGCCATGCTGGTTTGGTGGACGAGGGATTGGATTTGTTCAAATTCATGCTTGAAAATCACCAAACAAGCCCTTGTGCTGATCACTATACTTGCATTGTTGACCTTCTTGGTCGAGCAGGTCGACTGAATGAAGCTTATGATCTGATTAGAACTATGCCTTTTAAACCTACTCACGCAGTGTGGGGTGCACTTCTTGGTGCTTGTGTAATACATGAGAATGTTGAACTAGGAGAGGTGGCTGCAAAATGGCTATTTGAGCTTGAGCCTGAGAACACGGGAAACTATGTATTGATGGCAAAAATATATGCTGCAGTGGGAAGGTGGCAAGATGCTGAGAATGTGAGATATATGATGAATGAAATAGGATTAAGAAAAACACCAGCTCATAGTTTAATTGAGGTCAGGAACATGTAAATGGCATGATTAGTTCAGATGTATCAAGCATCAGATTGAGACCATGTATCTATGGTGAATGCTAACAACCATGTCTAGGAGACTCATTTGATGGAGCTGAAAGAATCTCCTTTTGAAGAGTCCTTGTTTTCTTGGAGGAGTCAAATATCTAAATCAATTATTATGGTGAGGAATGAGATTGCCTCCATATCTTCATAAACTATTATTATGATGGATCAGTAAAAATCAGTTGTTCTGCTGTCAACTACATTAGAACATTTGGTGGACAAGGCAATCTGCTGGTGTATACAAGTGTGCAACATTTGGTGGAAGGAAACATTAACCTCTGTCCCGCATGTGTATATGATTTTTTCATGATATGGGTTCATGGGAGTGCCATAAGTGGATGCATGGTCTTTATTCCTGATAAAAGGTAACATTATGTGGTACATAACATTTAACGTGACTTCGATATACTCTGTAAGAGTGATTTTTGCAGCATAATCGATCGGTTGACTTGCGATGATGCAGATATGCCAATCTACCTTGAGGGGGAGCCCGAGACGGCTGTTATGGAATCTACAGGTCTTACATTTTTCTTTTGCAAACTAGATCTTAGATGCTAAACAGTCCAGGATATCTTAAAATTGACTTGACTTTTCCTGTATCAATTTTTTTCTTATAGATTTTAGAAATCTCTCCATAGCCTTTATTTCTTAGTATTTTATCGGATTGAGGGGTGCGGCTTTAATTGACTGAATAGATATTAACAGATGCTTGTTAATTGTACATATGAACTTGTTTTATACAACTTAAATTTAGGTCAAACGCATTTAATATAACTACACACATTGATACTCTTGTTTTCTCAATTACATTGGTGAAAAGCTACCAACTCTAGCAATGCCTATCATCAATTCACCATGGACAACATTTCATACCTAACCCTGAAAAGAATTCAAATTTCTTTAAAAACTTTTTTGAAAAAAGATAAAGATTTCCAAAAAGTTGAAATACTAAAATGCATAAATAGGGGAAGAAGTTGCTCCCATCATTGGCTTCCTGGTTTGGCCAAATTTTAGCTGTTGAAGTTCGCTTTTGTCTTTGAGATTTTGTCATTTTCTCCTGTTTTCTAACATCATACATCATGAAAGGGAGAAAAACCTATTAAATCATCTGAATCTCTCTTTCTTTTGTTGTCACATTTATGGTTGCATTTCGTTGTCATTGTTGAACAACTTTTAAGCTTAGAATCATACAATCTGGCACGCTCTTGAAGCAAAACCATACACTAGGGATTCCAATTTTTGAAAGAGAAACAAACAGGTCAAGACAACGAAATGAAATTATCTAGCATGCTATGATCTGATTTTACTGATGGTTGGTTAACCTCTTTGCCTTAGAATAAAGCACCAAATGAAACCAATAATGCTTTAAAATCAGTCTCCAACTCACTGCTACAAGTCATGTGCTACACCTTTTTCCAAATTAACATATTCTCCTTTATTTGGCCCACTTATTTCTGTGCAAGAAAGTGGTCATGTCATTTGTTTCGTGTATGCGTATTGAAGGAGGGGAGAGAAAACGAGAGTTTTGGCAAGAATACAAAATTTGTTTACAACCCGGAATTTTTGCACACATACTTTTATACAAATTTTAAATTGTTAAATTAATACATATTTTTAAGTTAAATTTTAAATATATCAATTACATATAATTTTTAATCTTAACCATTACAAGTGCATCGATTCGGTTAATAAAAAAATATGATGCCATAAAATCTGTTTAAAAACTTTTGGTTTGCACAATCATTGAAGGAAAAAGATGGGTAAGTGGGGTGACTCACAAATGAAAATGAATGTTGCCAGTTTAAGGTATTTAGCTGCTATTTTTTCATGAACTGTTTCTGGTGCTGTAGAAATAGCTTGCATTTGCATTCTCCACGGGAGAGGTTGCATTTAAGCTTCCCACACCAAATCATTTAAAAAGAAGTGCAGTTTCAGTTTTAACATATAAAATTAAGATGGCATTTGTTATCTAATTGCCTCGCAACATTATCAGTGCTCTTTTTTTTTTTCTTTTTCTCTTTTCATGAAGTAAGATATTCAAAGAGTACAATTCTGAAACAAGTGCCCCCCCACCCCCCACAAAAAAAAAAAAAAAAAGAAGAAGCAAAGAAAATTAGCTCTTATAGATTTGCTGGAAATAAACAATGCTGATAAAATATAACATGATGATTTGGATTGCAATTTGAGAAATAATAAATGACTTGAGTTGTAAAATATTATAATAATAAAAGACTTGAGTTGTCCTCTGAAATTCCCCTTTTGGGTCCGTAGCTTTTATATGTTTTTCGCTCGCCGACCAAAGGAATATTACAAGACCTGCCAGGCACCCAATATTAAAATAAAGTGTGTTGGAAAAAAGTAGCTCTAAACCCTTAAAAAATTTTGTTAAGAAAAAATTTTCGTCAAACCTTTTTAAAAGAAATAGTGAAATAATTTTCTATTAAATTTAAATTTGATTCATTTATTGTTTTTTGGTAAATAAATGTAATTTATTTTAATTACGTTGACTCTGAATGGAAATTTGAGCTGCGGAAGAAATGATTTAATTGACTAATTAAATGAATGGTTTGATTTTTTATTTTTTTAATCATATAAATTTAATACAATAGAGGGTATAGTTAACGTATAAATTAAGAATGTATATTCACATACGGCTCTTATATAAATAATTACAGAGTTGATCGGTTTAGATTTAGATTGATTGATGTGAATCAATTCAATTAGATTTTCAAACAACCCCAATTCATAATGTCGGTTGAAACTTGAATATCATGCAATTCAATTGACATATAAAAAAAAAAATTGTAAACATTTTACCCAATTGATAAATACATAAGATTAATAATACCCCTTAATTACACTTGGACTAAAAATGCACCGGTAAATTGATAGCATTATATTTTTATTTTCTTTATTTAAATAAAAATTTCGAGTCTAAATCCTTTTTATGTATAAAAGAAAAAAAAATATTAATATTCTGACTTCAAATCTCTCTTCTCATATCAAAAATGAAAATAAAATAATGCCAATCAATCTATTAGTAAGCGAAAATAAATGTAAACCCTAATCTTAATTTGATCTTTTTATTTTTTTTAAATGAATGAAATTCCTTACTCACGAGGAGGGTAATCTCTCATTACAGCAGTTTTGATAAGTTGGGGGATAACCCACATCCATACAATATCACTAGAGGGTAAACTCTCATAAAATTTCGCATTCAAATAAAAGTAAACCCTAATTTTTTTTAAACATAATAAACCCTAATCTTAATTTGGTCTTTTTTTTTTTTAAAGTGAATGAATATCATTACTCATGAAGAGGTTAATATCTCATTACAGCAGTTTTGGCAAGTGGGGGGATAACCTCCATCCATGCAATATCATTAGAGATAGTTAGACCCAAATTTAGCTATACATTTGAGTTACTTCATTCCCAAGCCTAGGAACATGCTTCAATTGAATTGAACGGAAACGTTTCATGAAATCACGTATTTAAGCAGCGACCGTCACCAAATTAGAGATGGAGTCATCTGCACGTAACACCGAATTTACAAGCTAAAGACAATCTAATTCCACCTCCAAAACATGAATGCTGCATTGTCGAGCCAGCTTCAGACCGCAAACAATTGCCATTACTTCTGCAATTTCCACTAAAACAAAAATATAGCACCTTGTGAGCTGCAACCGTCATAAATGCACCCAAATAATCGCAGAACAGCCCCCAGCCCTAGTAACCCCTTCTAGCAATCCACAGTCACATCAATATTTAACTTTAACTGTCTTAATTCAGTGAGCCTCCATGGCATTGCTATTGATTGATGTTGGGGGCGTGGGACAACATTAGCCTATTGAAATTTTGTGAAATAAGAGATGGACTTTGTGAAATAAGAGATTGACCAGTTCACAACAAGATCAGGTTCCAGAGATTTTTGGTCATGAAGGAAAGTATTCCTTTTAAACCAACACCGCCATACAATGATATACTATTGTTCGAGTTCAGAAATCTGTAGAGAATTTAAGCACCAGACTGCAAGGCTAGCAAAAGACATAGGTTCAGGAAAAGTGACCCCTTCCAATAATGAAAAATCTGCTCTAATCATCTTCAGGCCTGGACAGAACCAAAGTATGTGTGACGTGGTTTCCTGGCTCATCTGGTAGAATGGGTAAGCATAAGGTAATTGAAGACCGTGTCGCTTGAGGTTGACAAAAGATGGCAGCCAGTTATGGGTAGCTCGCCACAAGAAAATCTAACTTTTCAAAGGAACATTCAACTACAAGATGATCTTCCACTAGCCTTTAAGATTTGAATTCGAGCAAGCACTAGATGGACACAGGAAGTTCTTGGCCAACCAGTAACCACTCCTCACCAAAAAAATGCCTAGCTTTATCATAGTGCCATAACAGTTTCTCATCCGTGATATCATGACAAATACGGATGCTTAAGATTATTTCTCGTTCCGGCCAAGGATAATTTTGAATTATGATGAAAAAGTGGTTTAAAGCCAAATGCTATAGGAAGCTATCAATCATAGTAAATAGAAAGCTTCGAATTCTGACACGCTCTTCATCTGGATCCAACCACTATAATAGAACGCCCTTACAGAAAAATCTTTCACAGAAAGGATGATGAGGAGGTCACTTTAGCATGCAAGAAATCACAATCAGAAAGTAGCGAGATTTGAGAACTGGCGCTACCAATGAATTTGGGAAATGTAATAACCACCAGCCTTACTTCGCCAACATCGCTTGGTTAAAAACATCTAGCCATTGAAAACCCAAGCCTCCCTCATTCTTATGACGTTATAGGATCTCCCATTTACACCAATGCTTCTTATACTTATCCTCCGAGTATTCCTATAAAAAAAACGTGCACAAACTCTACGAAGATCACGAGGGCTTAGAAAGTCTGAAGAGATTCATGGAATATAAATGAATGGCTTGTATTACTGTCTTAATAAGGATTTTCTGACCACCAGAAGAGAATAGTGAAGTCTTTCAACTCTCGAGACGATTCCAAACTATATCACAAATCTGGCCAACAATAGAAGATGTCTTGTGCCCCCCATATCCTGGTAAAGATATTTTCTATACTGTTTTACAAGTTATACTCTGATTGGGTGTTATAGTAGTTGAGCGCAAGCGCACGTTATTGTATCAAATAATATAAAATTTTAAGTCCAAGTATTAATCCCATAGAGACTATGCGATCTAATTCTATAAATCAAGTACTAAAATTATACTTATTTAACTTTTATTTAAAAAATTAAAAATTAAAAATTAATTAACTAATCTAACTCTATAATATAGGGTTTTGACTCGTTCTCTAGTATTTCATTAAATTTATTAACTTCTTAGTTAATCTCTTAATACCAATTGTTGGCTTAGACACTAATTTCATCATAAGCCTCTGTCGATGATCGAGTGACTATATTACACATTCTAACAATCACCTATAAGTTTATGGTAATCAAATTAGAATATAATTTATTAATATCAAGCCTAAATTAAACCATACATATTACTTAAGTATATGTTTGTCCTAGACGAAACTCATAGTTGTTATCCTATAATCATGCATCAAATCATCATAGTTCATCAATCATTCAAAATATTGATCAGGTATAATGAAAGCATTAAACATAAGATATAATGAATTAATTGAATGTATCAAGACCATAAACTAAAAATTAACACAATCTAAATCTATACTAGGTTCACATAGTCTGATCCTAGATGAATAATTTAGCCCATCATAAAACCAAAAGTATCTAACCAATTTATAAAGATCAATGAGAACAAGAACATAATGATAAAGAAAGAGAAGAAAAACTAATCAATAAGATGTCTTGGGTTGCTTCTTTCTCAATCTTGACTTGAAGCTTGAATCTTAATTTTGGTTCTTCAATCTTTGGCTTTGATATTTGATTTTGTGTTGTGAATTCTTTCTCTAAATTTTTGCCTCATTTTTTTTTCTCTCCCTCTCAATTAAGATTTTTGGCATTCTATTTATAGGTTTATGTCTTGAAATTACTATTTACGAGTTACTATAGCAAAAATACTGTTTACGCATTACTGTTTGTTCGGTACTGTTCACCACCACACGCGTCGTGGCGCTAAGACATTGTTTTGGGTGTTGCGGAGCTGAGTACTGTAGTGGATCACTGTAGCAGGTATTGTAGCACTTTGATGTTTTTGGTTTATTTTCATTAAAGTTTCGACCCTATTAGCTCTATTGACTCCAACCCTACAAAAATAATAATAAAATACATCAAAAGCCAAATAATCTTAATTTTTACGAACAAATATTAAGTTTGAAAGATGAAAATATTAAACTTAATGAACCCTTATCATACTCCAAGATGTTAAATTATTTGACCTTAATTTGCCGGATCCCTACAATAACTAAAACAAAATGATGATTTTTGAAAATTTTCACATTGACCCAAAACATCTTTATATAAGGAAAAAAATTGCTTCATATCCATACAATTAAACAAACGAGCCCTAGTAAAAAGAAGGTTGTCATCAACAAAAAATAGGTGTGAGATCAAATACCACGCCTACCACATTGGATACCCTTAATTTTTTTCATTGAGTTCTGCATGACAAATGAGTGAGGATAGGCCCTCAGCATAGATAATGAACAAATACAGAGATAGCGGATCCCCTTGGTGAAGGCCACGAGAAGGAACAAGTGATCTTCAAATAACATTATTAACAAAAACACTAAAAGAAACTGATGAGACATGGCTCATAATTTTCTTACGATAAGAGTCTGAAAACCCCAACCTTTTTATCATTGTTTCCAAAAAGAAATACTCAACACGATCACAGACTTTGGACATATCAATTTTAAAAGCAAGGTACCTCTCTAAATTTTTAGAACGATGTTTCAATGCATAGAGACATTCATAGCCAATGATCACATTATTTATGATAAGATGCCTCAGGATAAATGCACTATGAGATTCAGAAATCACCTTATGCAATACCAGCTACAATCTATTCGTGAGAACTTTGAATATTATCTTATAAATCACATTACACAAGCTTATGGGTCAAAAATCAAAAACTGACATGGGATCTTTAATCTTCAGAATAAGCACAATCAAGGTTTAATTAATAACTTTAAGATCACCACCATTATTAAGAAAAAATAAACAATCTTGGGAAACATCCTTGCCAACCATGGACTAGAATTTCTAAAAGAAAAGTGTTGAATAACGATCAATTCCAAGTGCCTTTATAAGTGGCATTTGAAAAATAGCCGATGAATATCATCTTGACAAAAGACGCATCTAACAAAGCTTGAAATGCCTCTAATAGCCTTGGAGATATGTACCGAATGAGTGAGTTCAACTTTTTCATTGAACATGGCTTAGAAGAAAACAAGTTAGCAAAATAATATGATATAATCTGACTCATCTTCTCAGTATCCTCCACAAGAGACCCATTTGCATCCAACAAACCTTTTATCCAGTTATTTAATCTGTGAACAATTACCTTATGGCAGAAATATTTTGTGTTGTGATCCCCCATCTTAAACTACTTGATCTTGGATCATTGCCCCAAATACCTCTTAGTTTTTTTTTCAAAAAGAGCTTCCACATCTCTCTCAATATCCTATATTTGACGCCAAGATACATCCGATACAGATTTATTAAGCTCCTTCAACTCAACTTGTTTTTGTGTAAGAGCACATTGAAGATGTTAATAGTACCAAATTTCCACTCCTTTAATTTGATCCAACACTTGCAAGACTATTATGAACCAAATCCAAGGATGACTCATCACACTGCTAACTTTCTAGATTTAGTTTCTTATATTCTGCTGAATCAAACCAGGCATATTCAAAATGAAACTAAGAAAGTAACTGATTTCTCATCGATCTCTCTTCATGACTCACAAAACAGGTAGTATCAAGTACAATTAGCTGGTGATTAGAGCTATAAAAATTCAAATGTTTAACTACAGCTGAAGGGAAAAGATTATGCCACTTTAGATTGCTAATAAATATATCTAGATGTTCTTGAATGAAGTCCCTGAATTTATGCCCATTACACCAAGTGAATTTTGGATCGACAAAACCCAAATCACAGAAAAAATATTCATCTAGTACATTTTAAAAATTGCCCATTAAAACATATGATTAGGGAGCACTACTCTGCTTCTCTGATAGAGAAACGATTTCATTGAAATTCCTCTTTCACTTAACCACAAAAGAGTAGATAAATTTCTGAGCTGGGATAAGAGGGATTAAGAGTGATGACGCTGACTAGCTCTAGATTCCTATAAAACCCGTAAAACACCAAGGTAATTAGTTATCTTGTGAGAGAGACACATCAATATGCCAACATGAATAGGATAATAATTGGATTGAGAAATTTTCTTTCCACAACAAAGTCAAACCTCTACTTCTTCCTATTCTGTCTACTACCAATTTTCCAATAAAACCCAGACGAACTCTTAAGAACTCTATGTATTGGTGATTATAAATGGCCTCAGAAAGGAAGACCAAATCTGGGCAAAAAACCTGCATATGATCACGCAGGGTTATAAATGTCCATAAGTTGCCTAGACCACGGACATTTTAATAGAACAGCCTCATGGCGACCGGTGATCTCGCTTCAGGGCAAGATCCACCAATGAAGATAGAGATGAGTTCCCTTCAATTACAAAAGCTTTATTACTATTTCCTTTTGAAGTGAAATCCAAAATTTTTAGTCTAATAACCCCTATACGTCAAAACTGAAGACGGTTAAGACCTTCCTTAGCCTTTTTTTATGAAATAAAAAAGCGTACCTTGAACCATCCTTCTTTTTGCCATCTAATATCATAATTTTATGAGTACCATTAGAGGTTAACATTAAAGAAAGTTGTTGAGAGGGTAAAGATTACTCCCTAAAAGGTTTGGCACTGGTTAAAGCTGATTTTATGGCAACAAAGAAACCAAAGGATCTGGGGAGAGTATGGCAGGGCTTGCCAACCTTAAGTTGTAGGAAAGACAGTATAAAAAGGATAGAAGAAGGTGAAGAGTAAGTCCTAGACACTGTATGAAAAAGGTTTAGCGGGGATGTAGAGTTGTTAAATTTATTTGGTGAAAAAGGTGGGTCGATAGAAATAGTTGATGAAGTTTTAGAACGACTAGGAGAGGATGATAAAACAGTTTAAGGAGGATTAGGAAAAGAAGAGCAAGCCATTTTATTCAAAGGTAATTTTGGTTAGGTGGTAGTGACATGGCAATAAGTAATAGGTAAGGAGGTAGAAGAATCAGGTACAAGTGAAGAGTTCAAAATATTTGACTTACACAGATTAAGGTTAGGTTTAAGCATTGGTTTAGAAATATACAAGTTTGCATGGGAAATAATTGTTCCCACAATGTGATCCTTATCATTTGGATACACATCAAGCAACTTAACAAGATCTCTAACTGCTCTCATAAAACTGCCCTTAACTTTCCCCAGGTGACTCATTCGACGCTACACCACCGTATTCGATTCCATCAAGGGAACTAAGTTAGTAAAATTAAACAAATTCGGAATCAATTCTAGAATTGAAAATTTACTAGTGTTTAGCAATGACCTGTCAACTAGATTCTGCCTATCATCCTTGCTTCCCTTAGAGGTCTCGAAAGAATCGGTGAAACCATGATCCCTTTCTCGTTTGGAAGACCCGGAGCCAACATAAAAAGCCATATTTGCTTAAATTAGAGGAGTATAAATAAAAGCAGAAGGGTCAGGGGTAGTATCCCTGATAGGGCGTAATTGTATAAAGTATTTTATCCTTCTAAACTTGATGTTTGCTCAATTTATCCTAATAATTTGGCTATTGATGCATATTAATGTTGTTTAATAGGTTTAAGCACTATCGGAGCAAAAATATTGAAAATCGGATGCAAATGGAGCTATTTGAGATAAGAATCCGAGAATGAACTCAAATGCTCAAAATATAACAGTGCTACAGTGTAATGTCGGGGCATTCGATTTGAGTGCCGGGGCATTGGCAGGGGCACTAGTTCCAGAAGCTCCACGCCACGGCATTGAATGCTCCACGCCACAGCATTGAGTCCTAATGCCACGGCACTGAATTTTAGTCACTCTTTAAGGGCATTTTGTCCTCTTTTTACAACCTTAAACCTATATAAACACTCATTATTGAGCCAAGTGAGTGGAGGCAGCAAGGGGCACGAAATTGAAAAGGGAGAGAAGGTTTGAGCTCAAATTTAAAGAGAAGAAATGATGTCTCCGAGGTTTCATGAGCATCATTGAAGACATTTGGAGAATTAAAACCTTGGAGACATCTTAAATTCGATTTTCTCTTTCCTTTTATTTGTATTTCTCTTTTGTTTTAATTTCAATTATGAACATTGTTTAAATGAGTTGTATCTATGAATGGTTGGATAATTTTAGTTATGGTTGGATTTTTATGTGATTAAACGTGATTCTAAGGCTTGATGTAGTTTTATTTATATTATGTTTGGATGATTTAGTATAAATTCATGTAATTCATTTATGTTTTTTTATGCTTAATGCTTCTAATTGATTAAAAAATGAATTGATTGTTGTGAATTTATGAATTGATGCTTGGAAGAGATTGACCCATTTTTAAGATTTTAGAGAAATATAGCCTTAGGTTGTTATTGAGTTGGAAGGCCAATAATACTTAGGTAATCATTATGGTTTTCCTTAGGATTTGCATGAGGTGCACTCCAAGTGTTTGACAAAATACGTGACAGGTGTAAATTTTTTGGGGTGTGCCATTATGCCTAGGGTTATATGTGGTGCTCTTCTTTTTAAAGTGTTTAATAAAATACGTGACAAGCACAAACACTTTGGGTGTGCCATTATATCTAGAATTTCATTTAACGCTCAGAAGAGGTAATGAAATTAATTCTTGGGTAATCAATTTAAGGGTTACGGAATGCATATCTACGTAAACAAGTTAGATAGACATATCAACTTGAACATGTATGCATAGTATCTCATTTGGAACTCGAAAGAGGAAATGAAATTAGTCTTAAGTCATTGATTAATGAATTGAACAAATTTACTAAATAGGAAGAATATAATGAAATCAATACTTTAAGATCTCATTTGTATAGAATTCACCATATCATAAAATTATCATTTTGTTGTAGATTGTAGGTTCTAGACCTTAATGGAACTTTGTTGATCAATATGTGTTGAAGTTGCTATATGATTAATGGCTTTTTTATGTTATTCGTTTATGCTTTTTATGCGCTTAATGCTTCTAATTGCATTAGAAAATATTTTAGATGATTTAAACATTTTGGTTATGTACTTGAAAAAGTTTAATCCATATGTGATTATAAAAAACACAGCTTTGAGTTTGTTGAGTTGGGAGACTAATGAACTTAGGGTAGTCATTTAAAGATAGCTTAATGCGTGTATATATAACAGGTTATATAGGAATATCAACTTAGTTGTATATGCATAGTATCTCATTCGGCACTTAAAAAAGGGAATGAGATTAATCATATACCTTGAATTAATGAATGCATAAATTGGTTGTTAATTACTAATAACAAAGACTATAAGAACAACAGAGAGAAATCAAGTCCTTAGAACCCTATTGCCATAGATATCTATTTTCTTTAATTTACTGGTTTATTTAGTTTAAAGCGCTCTTAGTCCATAACTCACATCATCTTACCCTTTTGATTAGCCTAGATAAAGTTAGGTTGCCAACATCATAGTACTTAGCATCAATTTAGGACACAATTCTCGTGGGAACGATACTCTACTCATCATTTATTACTTGTTACGATAACGTATACTTGTATTAGTTTGTGTTATAGAAATCACACAACGATCCCCCATGAGATGGGTATTCTCTAACCGGATGTCTACAGAATTCACAACAAAAATAGAATTCCGAAAGATACTCATAACGGAACAAAAGCACAACCAATTCCTCTAAACTAAAAATCTTCACACTAAGCACGAGTTTAAGGGGAATAAATATATAGATATGAACCATTACCTTAATATAACAACCTAAACATTGCCTAGAAGCCCTAGTATAAACATCCTCAACCTGGCCAATCAAAGATCACATCATTTTACACGCATCAAAGTTAAAAAAAAAACCGGCATGCTATATAACTGCACCTAAAAAGAAACCCTAAAGAAAGACAAATTCTAAATTTGACTCAAACCCTGAGGGATTTCAAGAACCAACAAAGAATTATTAAAGGATCCGAGACCATTCGCATATGATTAGCTTCAGACTTAACGGTGAAAATAAATATGTTCCTGCCAAGACCAACTGATTCAACAGTAAAGGTTTTAAATTGCTTACAGTTCACTGGCCAAGAACATAGTACTTTTCCAACCACGGTTATCACCAGTCGTATAAATAGAGGAATCCAACTAGAAAATGAGAATACTGTTGTCAGGATAAGTACAATTTTACCCCAATATTTTAGGCTAATTAATAACTTTATCTCTGTTAGATATAAAATACCCAATTTTGCCCTAATTAACTTTTTCCATCAATTTGGATGAAAAATTTATATTTAATATACTTTTATTATTTTACCCATAATATATATAAATAGACATGTGTCATTGTATGATTTGTTACAAATGACACGTGTCATCATATAGTTGGTTATATTATTAATAAAATAAATTAAAAAATTAAAAATAAAAACTGACATTGTCACTGGAAACAGTGGTAGGCCGGCCGCTGGCGACCGTTTTTCGACGACATGCCGACAACAAAAATTTATCAAGTTTACATCATTGAACTTCATTTTTCTTGATTTACATAGTGGTGGGATCTTTTTTTTATAAAAAAAAGACTAAAAATGATCAAAAATGGTGGAGAGTAGCTGCGGCCACCGTAGACCGTCGTTAAATGGTGGGGCGATGACTTGCACAGCCACCACAAGTGGATAGACCATGCGGTGCAAGTCACCGCTCCACCGTTTAACAGCGGTCGTCGGTGGCTGCCGCCACTCTCTACTAATTTTGACCATTTTTTGATCTTTTTTTTTTATCAAAAATGATCACACCACTATGTAGATCAAGAAAAATGAAGTCCAATGATGTAAATTTGATAAATTTTTGTTGTCGATGTATCGCTGAAAAACGATCACCGGTGGTCGGCCCACCGCCATTTTCGGCGACAGTGTTAGTTTTTATTTTTAATTTTTTTTGTATAATTTAATTTATTTACAAATTATTTTTAAAAAATAAATCAATTACATAATGACACGTATCTAAAAGTATTAATCATATTTTAACACGTGTCATATTATTAAAGTTTATTTTTAAAATTATATTAAATTAATTTAATGGATGAGATTATGCTACATATTCGAAAAGATAATGAATGGGTAAAATTGTGTCACGTGTTCAATAGATAATTTATTTATATGATTAAATTATATTTTTACCCTTCCACTATTAAAATTAATAATAAAAATTAACGAATTAAAATTAAATTAAATATTTCATATCTAATAAAAATAAAATTATTAATTAATTAAAAATATTAAAATAAAATTATTTTTATCCTTATTGTTGCCCTCCAAAATAAGAGCCCGTGTATTTTATTGTAAAAGATTCTAAATCCATGCTGCTACTCTTAGACCATAGGGAAGAGAGTCTAGAGGAAATTCTTAAGCAATGTAAATAATTTTGTATGTAATAATTGCAATTTAGAGTAATGATAAATCTCTAATATATAATTTGTGTTTGAAAATTAAAAGACCTATATTGATAAACAAGCAAATTATCAACTTATGAACCTTTTTTTTTGTTAACTCTCTAATTCAACTTAGTCAAAACTTTTAAACATATATCACCATAAAATGTAAAAAAAAAAAAAAAATCAAAGGTTAAACATGGGATAAACCTATATTTAGCTCCAAGATCTCAAGAAAAGTCGAAACAACCAATACTTCCTCCACCATTTTTTTTATTAAAAAAACAAAAATAAAATAAATTATTTTCTTTTATTTTTATTTTCTCTCTCTTATAAAAACCCATCTTTCTCTCTCTAACCCCAACACGGTTTTGACCAATAATAATAAAATAAATATATTGTTCACTCAAATTTTTTTTGTTAATTAATAAAGAAATTATTTTAATTAATTAATTGTAATAAAAATGGAAAATTAGATCGGAGGATCCAGTGAGAGAAAGTTGCTCATAACAAAGCAAAAGCCACTTAACCCAAAAAAAAAAGGCACAAAATTTAAACCATTTTTTCTCTCTCTTTCTTGATCCCATTGAAATAGGAACCCAAATCTCTCCAAGAACAGCAAAATAACTACAAAGAACCTAGAAATTTTTTATTTTTCTTTTCGTTTTTTCAGTTAAAGGTGCTTCATTTTCATAAGAGAGAGAGAGAGAGAGAGACTTTGTGTGGGTGTTAATGTGTATGTATTGAGAGAGAGCGACCCAATGCGGTCTTTGAGAAGAAGGCCACAAACCCAGAAGCAAAACAGAGGGTGTGAATCAAAAAAATTGAAGAAACCCAGATCTGATGGTGGGTCTGTGTTTGGTTTTGGCAAAAAGGAGGGATTTTTATTCTTGGGATTGGTTGTTTTGTTGTTGTTGTTCGGGTTTTGCTAGTGTGGTTGTGAGGCTGCATAGACAAGGATGCAGCTTCACTTCTCGCCTAGTATGAGAAGCATCACAATATTATCATCAAGCAATAGCAGCGGCAATGGAGGAGGGTTTATTGACTTGATGAAGATCAAGGTCGCAGCTCGCCACATCTCTTATCGGACCCTTTTTCACACTATTCTCATTCTTGCTTTCTTGTTGCCATTCGTCTTCATTCTGACTGCCCTTGTTACCCTGGAAGGTGTCAACAAGTGCTCCTCATTTGGTACCCCCCCCTTATTTCATTTCTTGTTTTGTGTTAATGTAATCTTTATGTAATTGTTTCTTATTGTTATTTGATGGATCTTGATTTGATTCGATTCTATCTGGGTTGTTTTATTAAGATGGATCTCGATAGGATTATATTTTCACATTTGACACGTGGGTTTAATTTTGTTTGTTGATTAGGATTGAATTTGGATTGTTGGTTTTTGATTGAGCATGATTACAGTGATTGTTGATTGTAATGATATTAATTGGTTTTGAATGTCGGGTCGTTTATGGAGTTTTCTGTTACTCGAAGGTCTGATGGATTAAAGCAATTGTGAGTTTCTTCAGATTGATTTGTTTAGTCCAAACTCTGAATCTGAGTTTAATGTTGTTCGATTGATATGGACAGTAAATGATTTGGGCATAGACTTGTTGGTTGTTTCATTCGTCTGTGATCATAGCTGGTGCTAAAATCAATAGAGTTATGGAATTGTGGCTCCAATGCAGTCTCAATGTAGATGCTTGCTTCACAGCTTGCTGAATTTAATAGATTGATCCAAACTAGATTGAGTCAATCCTTCTTTAATGATCACTGATACTAGAGATTGATTAGGTACCGACATCTGAACATTATTTTTTTTATTGGTTGTGTCATTTTCCCTGTAACTGTTTTTTTTTCTTCTTTTAGTAGCATGCACATAGCATTTATATTTCCCTTCACAATGCTTTTAGTGTATCTTTGGTGGATTCACCCTACATGTCTCCTTTTCCTCTCTGTTTCAGATTGTTTAGGCCGGCGGTTGGGGCCGAGGCTTCTTGGCAGGGTTGATGATTCAGGGGTAAATACCTAGTTTCATTTCCTCAGACAGTTATTTCAAAACTATGTTACGTATTTTTTTATGTGGCTAGTGTGTGTCATTTGTTTATGTTGCTAATTTAAGCTGTATCCTTTTGGTGCTGGTAATGATGTAGCAGAGACTGGTTAAAGACTTCTACAAAATCCTTAATCAAGTTAACACTGAGGAAATCCCAGATGGCCTCAAGCTTCCAGATTCTTTTAGTCATCTTGTTTCTGAAATGAAGGACAACCAGTATGATGCAAGGACGTTTGCTGTCATGTTAAGAGCTATGGTATGCTGCAATAGTTTTGTGTTTATCTGGTTAGTTATTATTGTTATTGTTATTTTCTAGGGGGGATTAGGTTTTCAGAATCGAAGGTTTCATGCAATAGTTTGACCTCATATTTCTAAACTTCTAAATTTCCATCTTTCATTTGCTCAAGATTTTGGCAATGAGGTTAAGTGAGGTTTTAATCCTGATATTACTATAGAATTGAATGAGGTTCTAAATTTGTATGCTAAGTGGGTGAGAATGTGAAGTTAATGTTACTTGTATTCTTCTTTCTTGTTGGTGATATATTGGGGAATATCGATAGACATTGATCATATGTTTTGGGGATATATGAGGTTAGAAGCAACTGTTGTTGGTATTTTCATCTTTAATTTCATTCAAGACCTTGCAAAAAAATGGCACAGGGTTTTAATCCCGACCTTGCCATAGGATTGAATAAGGTTCTTGTCCATTGTGCCATGTGGGTGGAAAGTAGAAGATATTGTTGTCGGTTCAGATTCTTGTTCCTTCTGGTGGTAACTTTTGGAGAATATAGTAAACTGAGGTGACCTTTTGTATTTTTTGGAATATATTGGGATTGTTTCAGTACTTTTATTCCAACAAGACTACATTCTCTCAAAATATTTCAAAGGTTTTCCATTTCGAGTCTATTAAATTTTCTGTGGAAGCATTCTTGGAAGTTGGTTTTTGAAATCATTATATTTATTGGTGAATCTTGTTGGATGAAGTAAAATACTAATAAATTATTTAAGGCACCTCCTTTACTAATTTTTTGTGCAACTTGTTATCTCACTTGTTGCGACATATCTTTTGGTGCACATTTATTTTATCTTCCACTTAGTTCCTCATAATGAGAAAAAGCTGATATCTCTCTTTCTTCCACAGATGGAGAAGTTTGAAAGGGAAATTAGAGAATCTAAGTTTGCAGAACTGATGAACAAGCACTTTGCTGCAAGTTCCATTCCCAAAGGCATCCACTGTCTCTCTCTGCGGTTGACTGATGAATATTCCTCTAATGCTCATGCCCGCAAACAATTGCCTTCTCCGGAATTACTCCCCTTGCTCTCTGACAACTCTTACCACCACTTTGTCCTGTCAACTGATAATATTTTGGCTGCTTCAGTCGTTGTCACTTCTGCTGTGCAGTCATCTCTAAGACCTCAAAGGATAGTCTTCCATGTCATCACAGACAAGAAAACTTATGCAGGAATGCACTCATGGTTCGCATTAAACCCTGTTTCCCCCGCAATTGTTGAAGTGAAAGGTGTTCACCAGTTTGACTGGTTAACGAGAGAGAATGTTCCAGTTCTTGAAGCTGTTGAGAACCATTATGGAATCAGGAATTACTATCATGGGAATCATGTTGCTGGGACAAAGCTCAGTGATACAACCCCACGGACTTTTGCTTCAAAATTGCAGTCTAGGAGTCCAAAGTACATATCATTACTCAACCATATCCGCATATATTTACCAGAGGTAACTAGATTTGGCGCTAGCAATTTTTATTCTCTTATATGCAGACCAGCATCTATGTCATATATTTATTTTTTATTTAAAAAGGATACAATATTGTGTCATGGCATACAGGATATGATCATTTATTTGAAGTTATAGGAAAAGAAATTACTATATGATCCTCATATTGCATTTGAAGTTGGTAAAAAGATTTAAGACTTCTATAGTTTCTGTTTGTGTGGGCGGGATTATGTGATCTTTATTGATTATATGGGGCACGGGTTTTGTCTCCTAAGAACTTGTGTTGTGCATATTATTATATTGTCTGTGAGAGCACTAGTTAAATTATCTGTGCTAATTGTGTAATCTGGACAGCTTTTTCCGCACCTTGACAAGGTGGTCTTTCTAGATGATGATATTGTAATCCAGCGTGATCTGTCTCCTCTTTGGGAAATTGATCTTGGCGGAAAGGTTAATGGAGCTGTCGAAACTTGTAAAGGTGAAGATGAGTGGGTCATGTCTAAGCGATTTAAGAACTACTTCAATTTTTCCCATCCCCTCGTAGCAAAGCATTTGGATCCGAATGAATGTGCATGGGCTTATGGGATGAATATCTTTGATCTTCGTGCTTGGAGGAAGACAAATATTAAGAAAACTTATCATTTCTGGCTAAAAGAGGTAAATTTTGGACCTCTTTTTAGACACTTATTTCCCTTGTCTTCCCTCTTCTTTTTGTGTTTATGCTATAATTAGGATTGAAACAGTTGAACATATTAAGGAAATGCATATCATCTTCCTTATCAGCAGAAATGTCTGCACTAATTTCTATCCAGCCAAAGCTGGATCTTATCACTGACACTGTTGTTTCTTTGTTTATGTATGCTACCGTTACTTATTTGGTTTGGAGACGGTGGGCAGTCAAATCCTGTTATTTGTTCTTTGTAATCTTGACAAGCCAAGTGTCTCACACCATCTGTTGTGTTTATGTAGGGATCTTTCCCTCTTTCAGGACTTAATTTAAAATTGTTTTCGAATTTGGCAATGCAACATTTTGCTTCCAAATTAGTTCAAATTATGGGATTTTCAAACTTTGACCTATTTTTGTAACATAGTGAAGTATTGATGAAATTTGAAAATTATAAGACACGTGTTCCAAGTAAAAACTAGTATATAATGTTAATCAACCCTAAATTTTAAATGCTTCTTTTGCCTACTGTTGTATGTCCACCATCAATGGTATTATAGATTTGATAATGTATTGTTGGCGGACAGCTTATGCCTTTTACCTCTTTATTCTGATTTTGGGTTTCTCTGTACTAGAACTTGAAGTCGAACCTGACAATGTGGAAGCTGGGTACCCTACCACCTGCTTTGATAGCATTTAAAGGTCATGTTCATCCGATTGATCCCTCGTGGCACTTGCTTGGCTTGGGCTATCAGAGTAATACAAGTATTGAGAGTGTGAAGAAGGCTGCAGTTATCCACTACAATGGCCAATCAAAACCGTGGCTGCAGATTGGCTTTGAGCATCTCCGGCCATTTTGGGCCAAATATGTCAACTACTCCAATGATTTTGTGAGGAATTGCCACATCCTGGAGCCATAGTCAATCAGGTAGAGGAGCTAGAAACAAGAGAGAATGGGAAAAAGACATTGGTGACATGGGTTTAACATATGGTTTATGGTTTCTCAAAATTTTTCTTGAGGTCTTTTTGAGAAGGAAAGTTTAATATTGGCCAAAAGGGCAATACTTTCTGGGTTCATATTTGCTGTCGTCCCCACACTATTGCAGAAATGGACCTGCATCGTCAGCACGGGCATGAATTTCATTCTTTCTGTAATATACAGATCCATCATTTAATTTTTTGGTTGGAAAAAAGGATACTATTATTGGTCTTCCAGCTGGGGGTCTTGCTTGATTACTTGTGCCATATTTCGAAATCAAGTGAAATCCACAAGTTACTGCCTATGCCAATTGTCTTGATACTGATCGGCCAAGGGAACAGGAAGGCTAGGGCAGGTCTTTTATCAGGCTCCCCCATTAGCCAGAAATGTTTTTTCTTTCCCCCTTTTCTTTTAATTGCTATTTCATTTTTGTTAGTAATCCACATTTTTTCCCCCTGGATTTTGATATATTGGTTAAATTTAGGAGTAGGTCATGGATATTGTTTTGTTACAGATTCCATTTGATTGGGGAACTGTATTTAGGTTACATATTGATATTGGTTATGTAAGATTCACGGTAAACATTTGAAATGTGCAGATATTCAATTTTCTTCAATTGTTTCATCTGTTCTCCACGGCAAATTTCAAAATTCTATTTACCATCATTTATATTTCTTTATGAGCATTTTTTTTATATTTTGCTTAGTATTTCTTTTTTGTCATTTGATACTAAACATTTCAGCACAGATACTCAAAACCAATGACCTCTGTTTGGAAATTCTGTTTTGATAGGCACAGAGCTTTTATATGCCTGGGAAACATGAAGATATCCTTTGTAGCTTATCACGTCTAAATTTTATTGGCAATTAATCTAAAGAAAGATTCCTCTTGTTATTGGAATTTATTAAGTTTATGATAACAAGAAATCCATTTAGAATAATTGCTTCTTTAAGCATCCAATAGACCATTTTTAGGAAATTCTGAGCTTTCAAGGCAAGAGGCAGAGATTCCATGCCTTGACACATTCCTAGATTTCTAAACAACCCCACGTTTGATTGTACCTTGTTAGCATTTCCTCTTCTTTAATACCAACTTCTATCATCTTGCCAATAATTTAAGTGAATTTTTAAGACAGGATAAGTATCATTTAGTTACATTGCATTAAGTTAATAATTGATCCTTCCAAAGCTTAAATGGAAGAATATGTAAGGTTCCTGCCAATGTGACGAAATGTTCAGTTTATTATTATTGATACCTATTCAATCACGGTCATGGACCTAGGCAAAATAGAATTGCACTTGTTTGGATATCTCTCTTTGGGTGGTTGAAGTCCCATAAATCCCATTTCAGTCAGAGTTCACATGATCAACCACCAAGATTTAAACTTCACGTAAAGTTTGGCTGCTATAACTTGAATTGGACCGTTTCCATATAATACCATGGATTATTCCACAATCTGTTTCAGTCAAATGTTGTAAATGCAGAGTCTCTTTTTCCTAAAGTTGTATACAAAACAAGAAATTCATGAAACATATGGGATTTGTTTAAATAAGAAAATAAGGGTTACAATGTTTATGTCTTTAAGTTACAAATTTGGTATTTTAAATTATAAAAATCAGAAATAATTTAGCAAGTTACCTGTCTTATAAAATATAAAGTACATAAATTACACAAATGACATAATATCAATAAAATTAAAACAGTGAATTAAAAAAATACTTTATTTCACGCTAAATAACTGCATAAATGGTATAATATGAATGGAATTAAAAATAAAAACCAATAAAATAGTGATCAGTGAGTATGTGACAGTATAAGCAATAAGACTCACTGTATCAAATCTCTCTTTAACACATTTTATTACGACATATGTACAACTGTCAAATTTATAATACAAGATAAGATCTAAAGTATGTAAGATAAAAAGTACGTACAATATCCTACAAAGAATTATAAATAAATAATAATAAGCCCATCTTAATTCTTAAGGTTGTAGTCTCATCAAAGAGTTGTGATTAGTGGGGTCTGATCAAGAGAGACGGCCATGATGGAACATGAAGAAAACTAATCTTTGGTAAGTGAGAGACACGAGAGAGTTGTCTGATTAACGTTTTGTGAAACTAACTGGAAGTTAGGACGAGGGTCACAGTATTAAATGAGAAAGAGAGATTTGGCCACTTCCATAGCCTCGGGGGATTGGAAGGAGAAGCCAAGAAATAGAAGCATTGACCTTATATTTAGAAGACTTCGAAAAAAACTCTGGAATTGTCTCCTCTCTTGCACTTGTGTTATTTCTTTTTTCTCTCTTTGTTATTAACTATTGATCAGCCATCACCTCCTTGCTATTTCTGTTTCTTCTTGTTCTTGTTCTTCTGCTTCAGCTTGAATTGTTGAGAGACCTTAACTGGGGAAAAAGAGAGTGACCCAGATCATTCTTAGAGGCAAGTAAGATAACCCATGAAGGTTTTTGGATTCTTTTGAGTGCTTGTTTTGTTTTTTTTTTTTTTAGGTGACCCAGTTGAGGATTTTAGTTGATTTTGTGATGATAAAGGTCGTCCATTTGGAGATTTGTTGATGATGTGGTTGTTGATTGATGTGGCCTTCTTTGTGCAACTTTATTTAAGAACTGATGTGGCCTTTATTCTATTTATGGATAAATCAAATTAAGGATATTGCTGCTAATTTTGATTGCTAAAATTGAAATCCTTATTGGTGTTTTTCTATTATTGCATTACTTTCCAGTTCTAGATTTTAAATCTTTTGTAGCATATATCCAAACTATTTTTTTTTGTTCTCTTCCTTGGCTTGTTTTGAATGTGCAGCATATAAAAGTGAGAACTTTGATCAATCTGCAATTATTTGATGGCCTGATTTGAGTATTCTGGAGGATTATTGGTTGCTCAAAGTAAAACCTATTGAGGTTTTGATACATACTTTTAGTAGAAGGATTCAGTGGAGATCTCTGAGATTGAGTTTCTAAAGTCTCTGAGGTCCTTAGAGTCAATCGCAAGAACTTTACGATGGCAAGTGTGCAAGATCAGTTAGAGATCAAGTTTCGGTTGACTGATGGATCGGATATTGGTCCGAAGAGCTTTCCTGCTGCTACAAGTGTTGCAACCTTGAAGGAAAACATTCTTGCTCAATGGCCTAAAGGTTAGCTTGGTTTTTGGTAGATTCCATAATATTATCAACTGTGAGGAAGATTATATATTAGTTACTTTTCTTTATCAAGGTTCTGTTTTGATTACTGTTTCATTTATAAAATATGGTCATTACTGAAAAGCTTGTGGAATGATGTTATTCTTGTTCAAATTATACCTGTACTTTTGTCTGCTGATGTATACTCAGAGGAATTTTTTATCTATGAATTTGATTCATTACATTGCATTATGTAGCACTTGTCATATGAATGCAAACATCAGTGTTTTCTGAGCAGAGTGATTGTAGAATGCTTTTGCCATCACCAAATCAATGGCAAAGTTCTGAAATATTTTCTTAAAAGAGTCCTTGAAATGGGTATGATCTTTTGAAGGCAACTTAGAGGACTTGGTTTAAATATTTTTGAAGGATGATGGAGACTTATTTTAGAGGCTACATGAAACATCATCAAGTAGTTAATTTTCATTATATGTGATATTGTCTCACTTAATTTGCCTAAAAGAGTATGTTTTGGTGTGCTTAATATGGTTAAATGAAGGTATCCATAGAGTTATTTTCATGCTTTCCTGCTTTTGTTTTTTCGTACTGTAGGCATTGGTCTGAGCTGCTGGATAATTGATCTGCCTCAAATTGCCTTTCTCTGAAATTTGTGTTCTTCTTGCTTGCCATATGATTACCAAAAGATCTCACCTCTGTAACTTTTCTTTCTGCTTAAATTGTATGTTTGTGTTAGTTAACGTGATTTCAAATGTTGGATCATTTTATTGTCCATCTGGACAGAGAAGGAGAATGGCCCTAGGACAGTGAAAGATGTGAAGTTAATAAGCGCCGGAAAAATATTGGAGAACAACAGAACAATTGGGGAGTGCCAGAGTCCACTTTGTGATATCCCTGGTGGAGTTACAACCATGCATGTTGTTGTTCAACCTCCTTCTGTTGAGAAAGGTAAATTATTATTATTATTATTATTATTATTATTATTATTGTTTTGGAAAAACAAGATCTAGAATTATTATCTGATAATCCGAAAACTGTTGGCTAAAAACAATGTAAAGGACATATTCGACTTCTCCTTCCATTAGGCTGTTTTGAGTTAGGACCACTGAAATGAATTATTTTCTCTTGCTTGGAAGTTATGGAGACTTTGGATTTAGTTTAATGCAAACTTATATCAAGCGGACATACAATATTATATATCAAGAATGACACGATTCCTTTTTCTATTTTATCCTTTACTTGATGAAGAAAGAATAATACGGGTACCTAATTGCTTCAGCCTTTTCCCCAACTCACAAAGTTTATTCAGTTGTTATGCTTGTGCTTCTTATTAAAGTGTTTCTTATCTGTAATGGAGCAGAAAAGAAAGCAGCTAGCCAACCGAAGCCGAACAGATGCGTGTGTGTTATATCATAATTTGTAATTTCAAGATTGTGGAAGACATCATTTACAGGTGAGATTTGAATATTATTCCCTCACCTATTCCATTCATGTCCCTTATGTGACTGTTATGTATTAATTTATTTCAGATAAAGAGCATTGGAGCTGGTATAGGTGATTGAGTTGGCGGATTTGCTCATAAATGAGAGGCAGTGGCATTAAGTACATTTATGATAGGTCATGTTTTTGTGAAGTTCTATGGTCTCTCATAAGGCTATTGTTTGGTTTGCTATGTTCATTGTTACGTTGACTAGACTCAGCTACCAAGCAACTATATCCCAGAATCAATATTTAAAATTCCTGTCTCCTGATGCTTTGTGTTTTAAACTTGCTTTATGTTTTATAAAATATCAGTGATAGTTGTGTAATCGGAGTTGGTATGCCAATTCATTTTGCTGATGCATACTTTTTACAAAGTGGAAATGCTGAAAGCTCCGAATGAGTTGTTATAGGTTATCAAATAGTTGTTTAGTTTATTACTAGATACAAAACATTTCTTGCTTTTTTAAGAATCTACCAAATCAGCATTTGGATGGCTTGTGGCAAAATAAAGCTTACTCTGGAAAGAAAGTTTGTGATTCTAGAGTCTTAGAAGTGTAATTTTCCATTATATTTCATGATAATGCCGGCAACCTCCCTCGTACAACTTGGCTATTATTTTTTTACAATGAAGTTGCAAATGTTTCATTATATATTTGCACTCTTTATGGGAAATGAATGTCACTTTATTTAATCATGTAAAATAATTTCATTAACTTTTCTAACTTTTTTCCTATTGAATGATTGAAGTTTGTTCTACTAAACAAATGGGTTTTTTTTTTTTTTTTGGAAATGATGACCATCTTGATTTGTTTATCAAATTGAATTACATGTTGCCAAGTCCTAATGGTATTGCTGTCTGTGCTGGCATCTTGAACTGTCACTTTAAGTTGATGTTCTTCAAATCCAGGTAGGTAATATGTACAATCTTTCAAGTGTCGTAACAAGATTTCACTGCTCATCTTTTTGACCTAGTGAAGAATGACATGCATCTAACTTTTGAATTCAATATAAAGATTATAAGGTTTCTTTTTCCTCTTCTTCTCTTTTGGGGACACAAGGCTTTTATCCTTTGCTTCTATTTGGACTACTAACTTTCCTGATGTTGATTGTAATGGGAAAAGCAGGGTAGCTTACTTCTAGCCGCTTCCCATTTTCATTTATCATTTGCTTCCTTTGGGCTATAACTTAACCTTCCTGAGTGTAATGAGTGAAGCATTTGCTGCTTCTATTGGGATAACTTTCTTGATTGTAATGGGTAAAGCAAGATAGTTTATTATCAACAACATCCCATTCCATTTATCCTTAGGCTATTAACTTTCATGAGTAAATATGAGTGAAGTAGGAGGGTTCACTATTAACAATATCCCATTTCATGTGGTAATAAGTAGGGGTGGGCAAATCCGATTCGGTTTTTGAAAAGTAAAATTGATCCGAACCGGTCTAGTTTGGTTTATGAATTCAGTTTGATTTTTCAATTTGACTCAAATTAACTTAATTTAGACTTTATTTTTAGTTTAATTCGTTTTTTTTAATTTTTTATTACTTTTTTAAAATTCAGTTTTTTAATTTAGAAGACCGAACCGAATTTTTGATTTTTTAAATTAAAAAACTAAAATCGAACCGACAAAAAAAAAACGCACTAAGCCAATCGGTTTAATTTTTTGAGTTCGAGTCAGTTCATTGTTTTTTGCTCACTTATAATAATAAGAGTAGCATATTGGTAAATATATATATATATATTATATTAATATTGAAGTTTTAAATTCAAATACCTATTTGATCAAATTAAAAAGAAAAGACAATGACAACATACATTTTTATTGACAAAAGTCCCAATGGCTACAAATGTTAACCAACTTGATTTTGTTATTAAAAAAAAATTGTGATCAAGAAATAATCTTGTTTTGTTTATAAATTTTCATTTATTTATTTTTACCTTTCTTATTCTTTGATCTCCCACAGCTCACTTGCCAAGTTAAATTATATTATAGTATCAAATTCAATTTCCTATTTTACTCTTTAAGAAAAAGAGCTATTATATATTATGTGTTAACAGAATATATTATTTGTGTTAATAGTTCAATAACAGTAGTAATAGTTCAGTGATAATAATAAAAAATTGATAGTATATAAAATTATAATAAAAAAATTAATTTCAAATTTTTTTTTCTAAATAAATATATATATATATAATGAAATGAAATAAAAATAAAATAAAAGGCTATGCTATCTTGTAATCCAATTCACAGTTAAATTATATTTCTTGGATCAAGAACCAACCCATTTGACCCATGTGGCAGATCAGCTACATCCACGCCCCAGCTTCCATTGATACATGATTAAATTTCGAATAAAAACTATAAATGTAAGTACTAGATGGGGGTAATAACATCCAGGGCCCTAATTGTTATTCTTTCTCAGGGAAGGGCATAGTTTGTCCATTTATGTCAAATAAGTCCTAAACATTTTTTTTAGTTTCTTTAATATTACATTAACAAATATTTAACTATTTAGGTTTAAGATGAATTAATTTGTCTTCTAAGTAATTTGTGAGAAATTTATTTTTTTATTTAAATAAATAAAATATTATTGAGACTAACCGCAATTAAATTTGTTGTAATTTACGAGAATTTCGACTTAAGATGAATTAATTCCCCTTCTAAATACTTAGAAAAATAATTTACTCTCTTCTATTTAAATAATTAAAAATACTACACACTTTTATATTCATGGATTATTCAATAAAATATGAGTCTATTTGATACAAATAGATCAACCGTATCTTTTATTTGCGAAAAAATAATGCTAAAATTATATAGTTAAAATATAAAATTTATATTTTAATTAATATGGTATCTAATATGTTTATTATTAATTAATATTATCTAATTATTAACAAATACTAGACATCTGATAGTTACTAATTCATAACATGTTTGTTAGATATAAAATTTGTATTCAAATTATACGAGTAAATTAAAAAAATAAGCCTACTTTAATTCGATAAAAGACTTACACCTAAATTTCATAATTTTAAATCTGTTATCTTAATTATGATTTTTTCACCCTCTCAATAAGGGTCCTTTTAAGAGTTCATAACTATGTTCTCTAATCCTATGAACTATAAGCACTATTCTATCTTCACCATACTTTTTTTTTTTAAAAGGAGAGATTACAACATATATATTTTTATTTTCGCACCGTATAAAAGAGAGGGAGAAATCAAACCCAAGTGAAAATGTGAGACTTTGGAGGGCTCTACCAACTTAGCTGAGCCCCCGTGCTCCTATCTTCGCCACACTTATTCTTAAAAGTACCCTAAAAATAGAACATTTCCTCCTCCCAGCTATTTCAAATTAAGAAGATTCTTTAAAAAGGACATTAAGAAAAAACTCTTTAAAATGTTTTTTTAAAAAAGGTACCCAAATGTTATTATTTTTAATAAATTATTTTTAAAAAAACATTTCCAATTCCCATAAAAAATCGTTTGCAAAACAATAATGAACGTAAAATTACAACAATCAATCAATCAATTATCAATCAACAACACATATTTCAAAAAATAAAAATAAAATAAAATAAAATAAAATTTTAACCCAACAGCACAACGTTCTCATTTCCACAAAATTAAAAAAACATTTTCCAATTTTCTTCATCATATCCACACTCCCATTCGACGCCACGTGTCGCCACAAACTGGAGCTTCGCAAACTTTCAGGAACTCTCTACACTGAAACTCTAACTTTTAAAAATTCTCACTCTAACTCTCACATACACAAGCAGGGTTTTGTTCCGATACTTGAAGCTGAAGAAAACGAAGGAACGAACGAACGAAACTTTAAAAAACCATTGCAGTAAAAGCCCCAATCTTTGATTCTCTTTCGTTTCTTTTTCTTTTTTCTTTTTCTTTCCGTATTCCACGCAATACCCATCACATTTTTCGGTATCTCCTCAGATACCCACGTCGGAAAAGTTGTTAAAATGGCGGCAACGGTGTCGTTTAGTGGTGTTGGTGTTTGTACTCCGCCGCGGCAGAATAGAAACGGTGTGTCGTCGTTGTTTGCTCAGCCATCGCAGTGCTTGTTGAGCTTCCCAAGAAAGGCTAATTCCTTAGGTTTGAACTTTAAGTCAGTTCAACTGAAGAGTAGAAATGGGATGCTGTTTAGGAAGGGATTTGATAGGGGTTCGAGGAGTTCAAAATCGTTCGTTGTTAGATGTGATGTTTCAAGTGGAAGAGTAAGTCATTTGCCTTTTTTTTTAAAAAAAAAAAAATTGGGTTTGTTTAATTTTGTTCTGATAAGCTTTTGTGGAACCGAACAAGTTATTTGCATATGTGTAGTTGATATCTGAACTTTGTATTAAAGAAATAATTGATTTTGAAGGAGATACTGAGTGACTCAGTTAAGTTTTGTTTTGTGAATGTTTCGAGTTTTGAGTAATGAATATGATGTGCTGAAATGACTTTTGCAATATAATGACAGATTACGCAGCAAGAGTTTACAGAAATGGCCTGGCAAGCAATTGTTTCATCGCCCGATGTGGCCAAAGAGAACAAGCATCAAATAGTGGAGACAGAGCATTTGATGAAGGCACTTTTGGAGCAGAAGAATGGGCTTGCTCGGAGGATCTTTTCAAAGGTTGGAGTTGATAATACACGTCTTCTGGAAGCTACTGATAAGTACATCCAACGTCAACCGAAGGTAATTCATTATGAATTGAAGTTTTTCCCCTTAATGAGTTTTGGTATCTTTTGTAACTCCTGTAGCTCTTGAAGTGTATTGACCTAGTAGTTAAGATAAGCTTTCTTGGTAATGTTGCAAGTTTGGATCTTTGCAAGAAGTTCTTTTCAGACTGATGTTTGTTTGCGAGTTTCACCTACTTATGGCTAGGAAACTTACTTGGATACTAATTCTGTATGCTATGTGCTCTAAAATGTTGAATGGAAAGCTTTGGGCTAGAGCTGGAAACTCTGACATAATTTGGAGATTTCTGTTGATTGAAGTTGGCTCTAGTTGTTTACACTTGTTGGAGTTCTCAACTTAGCCTTTCTTGATGAACTTTTTCAATAATAAAAAATGAACAAAGAAGACCCACAGCCACATCAGGAGCCAACATGAGACAATTACGCATCTCATGTGTATGACTTAAGTGATGTTTGAATCAGTATTAAGTTGTTGATCTAAATTTTTACCTCTAATGTTATTGACTGGGCATATTGGTTTTTACATCTGGCTAACTTTCAGTTCTTCAGTTCATAGAATTCTCTGTCCAGTAAATTTGTGCTGATAACTGAATTGTGTTACCTCCTTCTGATCAATTATGCTAGGTGCTTGGTGAATCAGCTGGCTCAATGTTAGGACGTGATTTGGAAGCCCTTATCCAGCGAGCCAGAGATTACAAGAAAGAGTATGGAGACTCATTTGTTTCTGTTGAGCATCTGGTTCTTGGGTTCACCCAGGATCAACGATTTGGGAAGCAATTGTTTAGGGATTTTCAAATTTCCACTCAGACACTGAAATCTGCAATTGAAGCTATAAGGGGACGTCAATCAGTTGTTGACCAAGGTAACAATGTTTTCTTTTCTTTGTGTTTAAGAATTAAACAAAATGCATTTACATCCATAATCATTAACATGCACACATGGTGGCATTCCAATTTTAAAATGTCCTAGAATGGGATAGTAAAAGTGCCTTATGTTTTTCTTGTTTGGAATATTGCTGTGGTGCAACATTTTCTAGGACCAGCTGGATTGGCAAATATAAATGCACTTGCGTACAGAATGTGCATGATGCATACTTTTAATCTTGTGAATGAAAATGATTAGATGTGCACGATTTACAGCCTGCAAACCATGAAGAGGTGTACTAGTCATGGGCATGACACCTGTTTTGCTCTTATGATGAGGCGTGCTTGATGTTTTTAGTGGAGTTTAAAGTTTGGCATGGTTGGCTTTGTTTGAGCTATCACACAACTTGCTTTTATCATCTATGAGTTAGAAGTGAGTTCATGCCTTTTTTCTTTCCAAAAGAAGCTTTTTTCTTTTGTTGAAGGTTTAGTTAGTATGTATGCTGATGTAGGTGCGCAGAGGGCAATCATGTCCAAACTTAGCTGATATTTGCTTGCATCATTTTGTCCTCATGCTTCTATGGTCATTTGGTGGTTTGTTTGAGTTTGTAAGTTTCAGCTGTTGCAGCATGTCTTCTGTTTAGTAAAAGTTTGTGGGAGGACTAACATTGCATTTTTCTTAACAGATCCTGAGGGTAAGTATGAAGCACTAGAAAAATATGGAAAGGATTTGACAGCTATGGCAAGGCAAGGAAAGCTTGACCCAGTAATCGGAAGAGATGATGAAATACGAAGGTGCATCCAGATTCTTTCCAGGAGAACAAAGAACAATCCTGTGCTAATTGGTGAACCAGGTGTTGGAAAAACTGCAATTTCTGAAGGGTAAGCTTTTAGATTATATTTTTTATTGTGTTCTACTTGCATGTACAAGGGTAGCAGTCAATGAGGTTGGCGCATATAACAATCCAGAAGCAGCGGTCATGTGGTTTTGGTATGAGAGTTATGTGCAGCATATATCTCATTTATATATTGAGAACAATAATATCAGAGTATGAGCCTATGTCTGAGTGTAACCACTAGAACCCCTCTGCAGGCTGCTCAGTCATGAACCCAGATTTATTTTCAAGCGTTATTAATGTGTTTGTCAGGCATAGGTCAAATTACTTTGGTCTTGTTTGGAAGCTTTCTTGGTCAATTGACCCCTCATCTTTGTGTTTCTTTGTACTATGTGTATGGTAATTTGACCGTTGTAACAGGCTGGCTCAGAGAATTGTGCAAGGGGATGTTCCACAAGCTTTAATGAACCGCAAGGTATTTGTTTTATGACGTTCACTTAAATTTTTTCTTTCCCATGGTGGGAGACACGAGATATTGGGGTCCTGGCTGTGTTACCAATTGCCTAGTCGTCCTTCTTATTGGTAAGATCTGGATGCTGGTCTGACATTCTTTCCTTTTTCAGTTGATATCTCTTGATATGGGTGCACTCATTGCTGGGGCAAAATTTCGTGGAGAGTTTGAAGATAGACTAAAGGCTGTGCTTAAAGAAGTAACTGAGTCAGAGGGCCAGATTATCCTATTCATTGATGAGATCCACACAGTTGTCGGGGCAGGTAATATGGAAGTTCAGTAGTTGCTACTCTTAGTGTCTGCAGTGGCTACCTTTTTTTTTTTTGTGTCTGTGCAAGTTTCTTTCCCAATATTTAATTTAATCCAATTAAATCTAAGTACTATTTTAAACCTTTTCTACTTCTATGTTCAATTTAGTTGCAGCCAGCTTTGTAGTCTTCAGTTCCCAGCTCGTGCAAATTGGTATTTGATAATGATTCAGATGCTAACAGATGAGCTATTGACATCTTTCTCAGGTGCTACAAATGGTGCAATGGATGCAGGCAATCTATTGAAGCCTATGCTTGGTAGAGGGGAGTTGCGATGTATTGGTGCAACCACTTTGGACGAATACCGGAAATATATTGAGAAAGATCCAGCATTGGAGCGTCGTTTCCAGCAAGTTTATGTTGATCAACCTACCGTGGAAAATACAATTTCTATTCTAAGAGGTCTGCGTGAAAGATATGAACTGCATCATGGAGTTCGTATTTCTGACAGTGCTCTTGTGGAAGCTGCAATTCTCTCTGATCGTTATATAAGTGGAAGATTCTTACCTGACAAAGGTAATGTAACAATATACACATACATTTAACATCCTGATAAGTTTGCAGTTCATTCCCCCTTAATTTTTTTGTGTTCTAATACATGGCTATTTTCAATTGCTAAATGACCTACTGTAGGTATGATTTTATCCACAAGTTGAATATGCAAATACAATCATATATTTCTGTAGATCTGTCATAACTGCCATTAACACTGAAAAGCACATTATGACCAGGCACCAGCATCTACATGTTTGGCTAATCTTTTCAAGTTGTCTTGTCGATCATCTATTCCTTGCTTCTTTTTGCTGAAGCAAATTCTTGCAGTTTAGAACTATTTAGAAATGCAATGGAACATGTCGGTTAATTGCTTGAAGAAAACATTCACAGCTTCTCTTTGGTGTAGGGTTAGGGTAATCAGTTACATTTTGTTTGGAAGTTCCAGATTTCATCTGCTTTTTCAGATTTTCAGCACCATTTTCAGTTTAGGGTTCGATGTTTTTTCTGGCCAGAAAATTTTCTCTAAAACTTGATATAATTTCTTCGAACTAATATATTAGCACCTGAAAGTTAACATTGAATACTAAGATACTTTGGTATTGCAGCTATTGACCTTGTGGATGAAGCAGCTGCAAAGCTGAAAATGGAAATTACTTCAAAACCCACTGCCCTCGATGAGATCAACCGTTCGGTATTGAAACTAGAGATGGAGAGGCTGTCTCTGACAAATGATACTGACAAAGCTTCAAAAGACAGGTTGAACCGCATTGAGGCTGAGCTGTCACTTCTAAAGGAGAAACAAGCTCAGCTGACTGAACAGTGGGAGCACGAAAAGTCTGTCATGACACACATTCAGTCCATTAAAGAAGAGGTAAGTTTATTTTCCAATAACTGTACTCAAAAGCTGTGGTATCTTCTGCATAGTTTCTGATCATTCTAAGATTGTTGAGCATGTTGGCAACTCTTACATTTTCCAGGAAACAGAAATCTAGTGGGAAGTGATTAGGCCGGCCTCCTACTTAAGCTGATGGATCAGATTGATAGCAGTAGAAAATTAGGCAAAAGTTATTTTAAGGATCATCAAGTTGAATTCAGAAATTAACTTACTATTTTATCTATATATGCAGATTGACAGAGTAAATCTTGAGATCCAGCAGGCTGAGCGTGAGTATGATCTTAATCGTGCTGCTGAATTGAAGTATGGAAGCCTGAACACCCTGCAGCGGCAACTTGATGGTGCTGAAAAAGAGTTAAATGAGTACATGAGTTCTGGAAAATCCATGTTGAGGGAAGAAGTTACAGGAGACGATATTGCTGAGATTGTCAGTAAATGGACAGGTATTCCTGTTTCAAAGCTTCAGCAATCGGAGAGGGAGAAGCTGTTACATTTAGAGGAAGAGCTGCACAAACGTGTTGTTGGTCAAGAACCAGCAGTGAGAGCGGTAGCTGAGGCTATTCAACGATCTCGAGCTGGTCTCTCTGACCCACATCGTCCAATAGCTAGTTTCATGTTCATGGGTCCAACCGGTGTTGGTAAGACTGAACTGGCTAAGGCACTAGCTTCATACTTATTCAACACAGAGGAGGCGCTTGTACGAATTGATATGAGTGAGTATATGGAAAAGCATGCAGTTTCAAGATTGATTGGGGCCCCACCTGGTTATGTGGGATATGAGGAAGGAGGACAGTTGACAGAGACAGTTCGCCGAAGGCCATATGCCGTCATTCTGTTTGATGAGATAGAGAAAGCTCATTCTGATGTATTTAATGTGTTCCTTCAAATTCTGGATGATGGAAGAGTTACTGATTCGCAGGGCCGTACTGTCAGTTTTACCAATACTGTTATCATTATGACTTCAAATGTAGGTTCACAATACATACTCAATACAGATGATGAAACCTTGCCCAAGGAGACAGCTTATGAAACTATCAAACAGCGGGTAATGGATGCTGCAAGATCAATATTCCGCCCTGAGTTCATGAACCGAGTAGATGAATATATTGTTTTCCAGCCGCTGGACAGGGATCAGATAAGCAGTATTGTGAGGTTACAGGTAAGTTCATCCAGAATGACTCTTGGCTTTTCTCTCACAACCATTTTTGCATGAAGGATATTTTTGTTAAGTTCTATAGTGTAACTTTCATTCTAAGGTACATTTTGTCCCAGCAGACAAAAAATCAAACTTAATTGAAGATAATGAAGATTGTTTGCGATGCCCATATCAATTAGGAACCCTACTGGACTTGAGATATCTTAATTTTAGGGATACTATCTTGTTTGCCAACTTTAAATCTGATTGACCTTGCCTAAACTTTAGGAGGTTGTGGAATTTCTTGTCTGATAGATGTTTGGTCTACCCACATTAGTTGCTACCCTCAAATATGCACTTCTGTGGAAATCCTATGATGGATTGGTTTGTTTTACTTCTGTTCTGTGAAGTCTATCCCCCAAGGTTTATTCTGCAAAAGAATCATAGAGCTTGCCTGTAATAATGTTAATTGGATTGGTTCCATCAGTTTTTTTAGTTCTGATGAGACAACATTAACCTTTCTTATATTTCCATCAGTTCTTTTAGTTCTTTTGAGATATATATACATATCTTATTATTATGCTTCTATGTTTCAGCTGGAACGTGTACAGAAGAGGATTGCGGACCGCAAGATGAAAATCCAGGTAACAGATGCTGCTGTTCAGCTCCTTGGGAGTCTTGGATATGATCCTAACTATGGTGCAAGGCCAGTCAAGCGGGTCATTCAGCAGAATGTTGAAAATGAACTTGCTAAGGGTATCTTGAGAGGAGAGTTCAGGGATGAAGACTCTATATTGATAGACACAGAGGTTACAGCATTCTCTAATGGCCAACTTCCACAGCAAAAGCTAGTCTTCAGGAGACTTGATAACAATTCAGATGCTTCAGCTTCCGAAAATCAGGAAGCTTTCTCACAGACTCTCTAAATGTCCGTCCAATGCATCCAGTTTTAGCCGACACACGTACTACAAAAATGTTGCTGGAGTGAATGTTCTTAACTCATAAATGATATAACTTGGTCATTTTTTTTATATGATATGTTCCTTATAGAAATTATAAGCCCTGAAAACTTTCTTTTTCGATAAATATCATATTCCTCATCTTTTGTGCTTTATATGTGATAACCTGGTTGTTACTTCAAAGCCAGGTTTTCAGCATCTAATAATCGTTCTCTGGTAATGCAAAGTGCCTTAAAACTTTTAAGTCGTCAAGAGGATGGATATCTTAATTTCAGAAATTTCAGATTCGAGTTCAGGTTCAGGATTTACTTAATTTAGATTTAAATTTTCTTTTGGATCTGAAACTTTAGTTTTTTCGAGTTTAAATCCGTGTTAGGTCAAACTTGAGTTGGACTTGATTTTTTTTAAAAAAAATTTCATTATTTTGATAAAATTTAAATATTTTAAGTATTTATATTATAAAATAATTATTAAATTGTAAAATTTATATTTATAATTTAATATATATTTTTTATCTTTAGATCAATTTTTTAAATTAAATTTAAACTTTATTTTTATATATATATTAAAGATTAAAAATTAATTTAAAATTTTAAAAAATAAAAATTTTAAATTTAGGTTAGATTTTCAATAACTTAGATTCGACTTAAATTTACATTTTTTTTTAAAAAAAAAGTAAGGCCAAATCTAAATAAAAATTTTAAATTTTTTTACTGGGCCAAAGTTTTAATTTTTTGGAATTTAGAATTGGGCTAAATTGCCAACTCTAATGCTACGTAGGTCAAATAAATTGTCCATTGTACAAACCTCAAGAGTTGTGATGTTCAATGTTTATTATTATAGTGTGCAGAGTTCAAAAGTTGCAGTATATATTTATTTTGATATGGGTGAGGAAGAATTTGAACTTTTGGTGGAGGTAAATATATATTGTCGACTTTTTATTCTTGAGTTGTCATTTGCAGTATTGTTTGTATTCAAGTTTGTTTTTATGTAAATTAAAAATCTAGTTTGAGATCCCCCTTTAGAATGTAAAAAGGCAACTCAAATTCTAGTATAAATCATCTAAGAAATAACCTTGTAAAATAAAAGATTGTCTCCTCTCTTGTAAAAAAAACTCAATTCAAGAGAGGCTACTGAAAAGATTTTTTAAGCTAAAAAAGATTCCGTAATTTTTTTTAATAATAACAAAATTTCAATCTTTTAAGCTAAAAAGATTCCGAATTTGGTGTTAACATATCAAGTAATCAAGCCAAACCCATCATAAACTTGGGAGGCCCAACCCATTTGACACCTCTGGCTACTACTTATGGCCAAAAAATGAGATATATTCTACGTAATTGTAACATACATAGAAGGGTTTTGGAGTGTTCTTTGATATCTCCAAAAGAAAAGAGAAAAATGGAAGTGGGCAAGAAAGAGAGCCTTTCTTCATACCTCCATTTCTCCAAAAAAAAAATATAAAAAAAAAGGTAGCCACGTGTTAATATATATTTACTTTCAAAAATTAAGAGCAGAATCACCCTACAAATGTTTTCACAACTAAATCTGTAATTTATGTGCATATACATACATGAACATGCAAATATACCAACTACGGTATAGTCTATGTCAATGCTGTCTGATCTGAACACTGTAATTGGTTCCATCATCCCTGCAGCCCACAAAGTTTTCATATGTCTTGTATTTAGGGTCTTCTTTCCTTTCTGATGTTCTTCCATTGATGTTAGCCACAACAAAATCGATGAGAATCATCGATGTGTTACTTTATGGATTTTTCCGTTCTAATACTCCACCCAAGAGTTATCATTATTTACCAAATTGGATACTATCTAATGGAACGCTGTTGGATTGACAGTGCCCTTAAGTTAGATCTTTCTGTAAGTTTTGGAGCATTAATGCCCTTGTTTTGCCATCGGGATTAAGGCCACTCTCCCGCATTCTCACATACAGCTTCTTTGCTGACTCAAACTTGCGTCTTAAACACATCCCTTGAATAACAGCATTATATAGAGACACATCTGGTGCAACCTGCAACAGATCAAACATGAGGTTAAGTTCAATATTTAGGAGCAAAAGCACAGAGCAAACTTTGAAATGCAGCAGTGGAGAGGATATCCAAAGATCTAACCATCAAACTAATATACTTTCATATGGTTTATGCATACAAATTGAACCATATGCTCGAAATTGGGAAGGCTGTTGAGAAGCAAGTATTTTATTTACAAATTATTTAGTTAAGAATATCAGTTCGCTCACATAGAATCAAAAAAGATTTCTAGAAAGTGAATGATGGAAAATAAGCTAAAGTGCATAAAAGCTAAAAGGTTAGTCCACAAAATGGTATAATAGGTCAGTGAAAGAAACTTACTTCAAGAATTTCCTCCACTTCAGCCCAAAGAGATCCCCAAATGCAGCTTCTTATTAATGACAAATGCGTAAATGTATCTGGGGTGCACTTCTGGTGAACCATGCGCTCATAAACTTGCAGTGCTATTTTTGGTTTCCTTGCAATTTCACAAACACTAATTACAAGATTATACGATGAAGTAGAAACTGACAGTCCAGAAGCTTCCATCTGCCATAAAAGCTGAAGAGCCTTTTCCCATGAACCCAGTTTCTGGCACGACATTAGAGCGGTATTGAACAAATGTACATTTAATTGAGAGCCATGTTCTGTTTTTATGCTCTCAAAGAGCCGAAGAGTATCAGCATGTTGATTTGCCTTATACAAAGCAGTAAGCAGTCCGTTCCATGTGTATGCATCAGGTGTGTGACCCAAAGATTTCATCATACCATGAATCTTAAATGCTATCTTCACCTCTCCAGCTTTTCCAAGAGCACTGATCAGTGCATTACAAGAAATAAGATTTGGCTTAAGCCCATCATTCAACATATTCTGAAAGAGAATTAATGCCAAGTCCCACTTTCCCTCCTTTGTGCATGAGCCAATCACAGCCTGCATTACATCATCCCTTGGCTTGAGTCCATTTTGGATCATCTCATTGTAGGCATCAAGAGCCAGTTCATTCTGACCACAACGAACAAAAATGCAAACTAATAGAGAGTACGTAACTTGGGTTCCCATAAGACCATTTTCTTTCATACTCTTCCATAGTTTCTGAGTCTCAATCCAATTGTTCACTCTGGCACAAACAGATATCATTGTATTATAAACAATTACATCAAAATCCTTTTTCTGCCTAGAATATCCTCCAAATTCTACAAACATATCAAGGACTGCATCAAATCCCCGTGCATTTGCAACTGCTTTAAATATTAAGCTGTAACTATGCCCCGTAGTCATCTCATTTTTCCTCATGAACTGAAAGACTCTCAAGGCATAGTCAAGCAGTTCATTCCTCAAAAGGCATGAGATAAGAGAGTTGCAGGCATGAACATTGGGTTGTAAATCAGACAATTTCATCGACTCATACAGCTCCAATGCACTTCTCACCTTGTTGGCTCTACTAAGCATCAGAACTCTCCTCGACAATAATTCTTCGTTTGTTTCCTCTAAAAAATGCACTCTTACTTCACGCTCCATAACCATTTCCTTTGATACACTTAAAGGTTGACTACCACTTCTAGCTTCAACATTTGAGCCTTGCTCAACCACCACATTTCCCCAAGGAGGCAAATTATTACCAACGGAATCCAAATCAAAATTTTCCTCTCTTCTATCAATCAAGACGCTTTCTTCCCCATCCCCACAAGCTAGCTCAGATGCTATACTAGCAAATACGTTTGATACAACAATTGAATTACGCAATTTAACCTTTCCATACATCACAATGCATCTTCTCTTTGATCTTACAGCTGAACCGTGAAACATACAACAAACAGATGTTCTACAACAAATTCTATAATCATAAGTACTTGGCCTGCAATACAAGTTATCCCGGCTAGGAAACCCATTTGATGTCATGATAACAGAAACTGACTTCCTCAATACTTCCCCCATCACAAACCCACAAAAAGAACAATAAACAAATTATAAAGAAATATATTCATTCAAGTTCCAATTCAAGCTGGTTCACAAAAAGGAACAAAAATTTTCCTCTTCTAGTACAATAAAGCTAATTACGTGCTTTGTTACTTAGTGAAACAAACCAAACCCACTTCCATCACAAGGAGATGTTTTTTAAATTGTTAGCAGTGCTATAGTTCATTACAGCCAATATATGCAGCAATGAACTATGATCCTCTCAACACTGTATATGGACTCAACATTTACATAAAGAGAGACCCTTTTGACATCATAGGAAAGAGAACACGTTCAGATGAAGCTAAGTTTACCTGGAAAGAGGCCACGAACCTGAAGATATTTGCTACAAAGAGAGAGAGAGAGAGAGCAAAGATAGGGCCTTTGGGCGGTGTTTTGCGGATGTGCTAAAGATGAAACGATGACGTTTTTGACCTAAAGGTTTTTACATTTTAATATTCCGAGTATTTTATTTTATCAGTTGACTTATTCTTCTATCAAAAGTAACTCAAGGGTTTTTAAAAGAAAAATGCGACGTTGTCGCTAAAATATCTAGAAATGACATTTATATCCTTCAACCTTACTTTAGCCATTTGAAAGGCAAATATTTGACAGACAGATTTACCCATAGTTTCTTTGTTATGACGAAACAACCTCATAATCACATTAATTACCCATACTTTTGCATCCTTTCTATTTATCTCCAGCAATAATTTTTCATCAATTCAGACACTAAATAAGAGTTCATCCAGTTTAATTTTTCAAATAAAATTTTTTAAAATAAAAGTCATTAATCGTTTAATTGTTAATTAAAAAAATTAAATTTTAAATTATTTAATAACACATTATTAAAAATATTTATTTATTATTAAATTATCAACAAAAAAACACTTCATAAAACTTACATTTGAATTTTAGATAGTTTAATTTTTTTATATAAAATAAAATTTATAACTTATTCTTTAAAGTTTACTAACGTATTTTTATAAATAAGACAAAAATGATTCATGTTAAAATTTAGTTTTGCAATCATTATAAAATAATAACTAAAATAACTGAAACTCTAAGCATCAATAAATACAGATTTATAAATTTACAAAAATTCAAGTAAAATTAATGCATAATAATCAATGAATTAAATAAATTATAATTTTTAATATAAAAATTAAAAATAAAATAACACAAAATATTATATACCTATGACAAAAAAAAATAGTAGAGCTTTTTTATAGACATATGATGGTTGTAAATGTATGAAAATATAGTGGTTTTTAATAAAATATTAAAAATATATTATGAAAGAGCCCACATCGCTCTGCAAGGTATTATCCATTTTAGGGTTTATGCACGCGTTCTTCTCCTTCACAATTTTGTCATTTATAGGCGAAACGAATTACCATCCTAAAAAAGCGCCTCGTAAGGGTAGGAAAAATTTCTCCTTATAAGGTCTTTACTTTGGACGAATCTGTCCAATGTAGAATTTTGGTCATTAAAATACCCCCTACCATTGAAATAGAGTCATTCTCAGCTCTGATACCAAATGAAAGAGCCCACATCCCTATACAAAGTATTGTTCGCTTTGGAATTCATGCACGCGTCCTTCTCCCTCACGGTTTTATTCTTTATGAGTGGAATGAATCACCATCGCCAAAAGGTGCTTCATAAGCGTAGGGGAAAGTTTTTCTTATAAGGCCTTAACTTTAAACAAATCTGCCCAATAAGAAATTTAAGTCGTTAAATTAGGTGCATAGAATTTTTTTTATTACGTTAAATTAAAAAAATATTATTAAAATATATGAGTTAATACAAAAAATATATATATATATATATATATATATATATAAAGGCTCAAAAAACTCTATTCTTAAAAACTTAAAATTTGAGCTTTTGTGAGTAAAAAAAATAATTTTTTAATTTCTATAATTTTTCTTTTAATTGCAATCAAATGTTATCAAAAAATTTAAAAAGAACTTTTAACATAAAAAGAATTTTTTTGACTAGTAAAAAAACTCAACTAAATATGCACAAACTAATAATCTTAAGCTCGGTACAGTTTGATAATGTTATAACTTTTAAAATAATAATTATTATTTGTATTATAAAAATAGTCAATTGTAAAAAGTATCGGTTAAGGTTTTGGTAAATTACATTTTTTAAAATGTATTATGAATTATATATATTTGATAAATTTTATTACTGTAGTGCTATAAAAATTTGATAAAAAAATAAAGAACATGATAGTAATAATAATAATTATTATTATTATTACAAATACTCTTGAATTATGGTTCAATTTCACCAATGCTACAGTTTGAAAAATTAATATTAATACTCAAAGTTTTTTATAAAATATATATATATATTCAATCATTAATTGTTTGACACGAAAGTTAACAGATTCAAAGATAATTAAATTATTTTAGACTTCAAGTACTCAAATTTTTTAATAATAATAATAATAATAATAATAAACATAAAAAAGTCTATTCCACATTATTCAGCAATAAAAACTTAGTTATGTTTCTCCAACAAATAAATTTAAAATTTATTAGTTTAAAATTTTTATTTTTTAGATTAATAATGGCAGCAACAACAATAATAATTCCTTTAAAAAAATACATAATATATTTATATTTAATAATATATATATGTATTTATTTATTAGAGAAAAAAATAATAATATTTAGATTAAATTTCATTTATTTTATTATTAGATAAATTTTAGAATTGAATAATAACTATAAGGATCATTTTATTTTTTTAAATTTATATATATATGAAAACACTTCTAATGAAAAAAATAATTCATTAAAATTTAGTTTTGAAAAGTAACTCTCTCCATGTTTTTTTTTAAATTACTATAAGATGAATAATTTTGTCAAAAGTAATTTTTAAAATAATTTATTAAATACTTAAATTGACTTTTAATTTCTGAAAAAAAACTTTTAAATTTAAATTTAAATTTGTGATATAATTTTAATTGATATATTTTACAAATTTTCTTTAAAATTAAAGTTATAATTTTTTTTTCTTTTATTAATCTGTAACTTACTTCAAATCTACGAATAACTTATTTCAAGTTTGAAAATTCAAACCCATAACAAGTTTTGGAATAATTTATTATTTCATTTTAAAACAGATACGAATGCAAATTTAAAATTATTTATCTCAAACTCAATTTATTGTCATCCCTACTTTTAAATTGTTGATGAGAAATTGATTTTTAAATTTTCAAATTTTTTTTTCAATTTCTCATCAGCAATCTTAAGTAGAAATGAGAATAAATCGAGTTTGAAATAAATACTTTTAAATTTGTATTCTTATTTACTTTAAAAATAAAATAATAAATTCTTCCAAAACTTGTTATGGGTTTGAGAGTATCTTAAGTAGAGATGAGAATAAATCGAGTTTAAAATAAATACTTTTAAATTTGTATTCTTATTTACTTTAAAAATGAAATAATAAATTCTTCCAAAACTTGTTATGAGTTTGAACTCTCAAATTCGAAACAAGTTATTGTAGATTTGAAGCAAGTTATAAATTAATAAAATAAAAAATTATAACTTTAATTTAAAAAAAAAATTGTAAAATATATAATTTGAAATTATATCACAAATTTAAATTTATAATTAAAATAATATATAACAAATTAATAATAATTCAATTAATATTTGAAATAATTTTAAATAAAAAATATATAAAATAATCAATACAATAAAAATTCAAGTCCATAATCAAACTTTCGCAAAACAAACAAGTTAATAACTAATATTATTTAAAAATATAAAACTTAAAACTTGAAGAATTCAATATTAAGTTGCAATCTTTATAAAAATAGAAGATTGAAGATGACAGAACTTAGGGTCGGTGGCTTTATAAAAAGTGAGAGTGAGAACATAGATGGATTGAAATCGAGATGAAAATCGTTCATCTTTATAATTAACTAAAAACAAGGACTTAATTGATAAAAACCATTCTTATTCGCTTCTTTTGTTTGCTACATATTTCTGAGAAACGCATCGCTTCGACTACTGGGTTTCCAGAGCGTATTTGCTACAAAAAGAATCATTTGCTCACAAAAGGATCGCCTTTTCAGTGATGGGTATTTTTTAAATTTCTTTCTCTTTTCTTTTCAGTTAATGGGCACCGATAAAAATTCAATCTTTTTTACTTTGACAGTGTTATTCGTAATCCTTATTAAATGGAGTTTGTTTATTTATCATGTTTTGGGGAATAAAAAAATTGGTGGCAGAGGAAGAAAACGAAGTGGAACAAAGTGAGAGAGTGAAAGTGGAGGAAGTGAAGGAAGGAGTAGCATCAATAGCATTATTGCCAAGTGGCTCCATCTCTGGCCACTTCATTCAACTTCCTCACTCTATCTGCTATGGCCTTCAGGGCACTGGTAATTCTTTCTCTCTATATATATTTATTTGCGCGTGTTTGTTTTGTGCGTGTATTTATCTTGATATATATGTGTCTTTTACACTGTTGGGCTAGTCCCTGCAATTTTTCTTTTCTTGTTATTGCGGGGAAGGGGGTATTGAACTTGGGACTCGACATTAGTTGATAGGTGTTATTACCACTAGCCTACGCTGATGAACACATTCTTGCATCCATTTTTAATCATAAGGGCTGTGAAATTTGGTTTTTTAGTCAGGTCATGTATGTCTAAAATATAGTTCCAAGTAATCTGGGTTTTTGTTTGTACTTTTAACGTCTTTTGGTAGTTTCCGTGTGACTATCATTTTACCTATCATATGGGTTAACTGGCTGTAGGATCAGTCTTGTGATATTGGAGTTTTGGCAATGTGGGTTTTGCTGTACATTCAATTTATTTTGCTTGAATTTGGGAAAATATTCTGCAGGCTTGTAACATGATCCCAGAAACCAAGCAAAGGTGTCAGATTACTTGTTTTATGCGTTCAGTGTTCACAAATTTACTTGCTATTCACAAGTGATTGAACATTGGTATTTGGCAGTCAACTGGTTTGCTTGTTTACAGCAAGTTTGAATCATATCAATATATTTTCGTTTTGATGATTCTCACTATTGGTGTTTGCTGTAATTACTGTATGGTTTTTACATTGGATAGACATTAGTTGAATCATTTGGTCCTGTTTCTTCAAAGTAATATAGACACTCTTCTGAAGGAATTCAAAGTGCAAAAACTTTTTATATTTTTAGAGTTGGCTTGTGAACGTGAGTGCAGCAGGGGAGAGGATTACCGATTGATCAAGCTCACAATCATAGATTACAATGTAAAGCTGCCACTTCTTGTTTTTCTTAATTGAATATGTTAGCTGTAATTTTTTATTTTTCAAGTACTAAAATAACACTTTCCACCATAACTATTACACAAAACAGAGAAAGAAAGAACAAGATGTTGTGGTGGAGTGCAGAGGCCATGATGCTGCTCGGTTCAATAATGTTAATCATGCACATGGGTAAGCCATCTTGGAATGACTTTGCTACTTCTTACATATGCAGTATTCTTAGGGAGTTCTTAATTTTTTTTTTAACTACTAGAAATCTATTCTTCTGTTTTGTGTCTGCCCTTTTCTGATTCTAGGTTATCATTCTTTTGATTTAATCAACATGTATACATTGAGTATCTAAAAAAATAGCATAATGATTCCCAATAATAAGCTTCACCCATGGAAATGTTTCAGCTGCATAAGCTTGACATCATAGCATATGTGATAATTTCCGTATGAATGACAATCTACCTTTTATTTTTTTTGAAGTATCACATGCGTCTTTATATTCTTAAGAGTAATACTATCAAAGTTTTATCTCAAGTTTTGGATACAAAGTGACGTGGCATTCATTCAATAGACATGGATGAATTGATGATGGAATAAATGACATGGCAGTTCATTTACAATGCCACATTACTTTGTATGCAACACTTGGGACATAAATCTTTTTATGTAGCACTATTATTTTTAACATGTACATTAATCACCTGTCGTTGTGTCTGGATTCTCACTTTCTCTGTTCATTTTATTTCCCAACTAATTATTCATTTTATGACAGTTGGGAGAAGGACATTGCAGGTCTGGTTGAACAAAAGCATGAGAAGAACAAGATTTTGGTTTCTTTTGAATGTGAAACGCTGAAAGCTGAGAAGGCAGCTGAAGACCATATCAGGCAGTTCATGCCCAAATTAGCCGGGCTAGACGCTGTTGGTATGTATGCAACCTTTCATTTCCTCTCTACATAGATGAATAAGGATTTATTGAGAAAGCAATTGTCTTGGCTTCTTAACACTTGCTTGGTTTCTGGGTACCTTTCAATGTGAATGTGATTATAAACTCAAATAGTTTAATTTCATGTTCTTCACAAATCCTATCTTTAATCTGCTTGCAGTCAGCATGTTTTTTCCCGAGCTATATAATTTCCAGTAATTGTACTTTGGATCCTTACTGGAACAGAAACATTGAAATGGTGATTTTCATTGCATCAGTCTGGCTTTAAAGAAAGAATGAAGATATTTTATCTTAAACAAATGACTTGCACTTCCTATATTTAGAATATCTCAGTGTGCGTTTCTTCTGCCAGTATGTATAGCTTAAATTTTGTCCAATCCCTGACTGGAGTTTGGCACTGTACAGTTAATATTGGGAAGATGCGCATATCAGGATTGGACTTTGAAGCAGAAGATGACATTTAAGCCCTACATATGCATATTTACACTTATGGGATATGTTGGATGGGCATATTAATATAACATGGAATGAAGCTGATCTAATTCAGTTTTATGTAATCCTTATTTGCAATTCCATTTTCTTGGTTTACTTTTCTGTAATCAATTTTGATGCTTTCGAGTCTTTGAACCAAAATTATATCAACACATGCAATTTTGCAGTCTTGGCTTAGTGAGTATTTCCAAAAGACTTCTCCGTCTAGTATTACAGCTGTAATTGAGCTTTGGGTGTAGTGGAAATGGAGTTCAGCTCTTCTACGAGAACTTTTCTGGAGATACATGGATAATTCAATGCAGGATCAATTAACATGTGATCAAATGAAGCAAAAGCCAGCGGTAATATACTGAGAGCCACATTGCAGAGTGATATAAAACGAGAGATGGGCATTGGCATTGCTACATTGCTTGAGCAATATTACAAGGTTTTGCGCAAGGAGAACATAAGTAAAGGGTGGGCTCGAACTATCAGAAACATGAAGTTTACATACGTCACCAGGGGCCATTCTTTGTCAGATTGCAGAAGATGAATTGAAATTGATGTAACTTATGCATGTTGAGCATGTAAATCACAAGACACTGAAAATAAGAAGATTCGTCACATGCATGTTGAGCACAGCAACAGAGAGATAAGAGATAAGATGAAAATAGAGGTGAATGCACTTGAATCTATAAACTCCTCTCTTCCCTGCACTCCTCTCTTCCCTGCAACTTAAAACATCTGTTACAAATGGAATTGACATCCATTTTAAGAATCTGTAAAACATGCTAACCTGGATTATGATACATATTTTAACGCAACTGATTAATCATAAACAGAGATGTGTATAATTATTGCAGACCGATCTGCTATGCAAAATACATATATGTGACATACACAAATGTACACATGACCTGTTTGAGTAATGGATGTTTCAAAGAGAAATAGTGAGCAATAACATGTAACCCTTCACAAAGAAACATTTAGCTGGGCCAGGCCCGGGCAGCGGCACACTAAGAAGTTGAGACCAGATGATGATGGTTGATTTCAGCTTCTGGAAAATGGAGTTGGCAGAATAGCTATCAAATGTCTCACTTTCTAAAGTTTATGGGGTCCAGTAGGAGACACTAAATACATGCCTGCATGGTAAACAAACTGCACAACCAAAATATAGTTTTGTTAGGTGTATTACAAAATTTCAAAAATAATAAAACACATGAACTACCTGACTGGAGTAAGGGTTTTTACTTAACATTTGTGGTTGATCTTGCAAAAGATCTTTAATTTATCCAGTGGGAGGCATACGAGAGACAGAAGTGGGAGAGAGAGAGAGAGAGAGAGAGACAGAGTCGCCTAACAAAATGCTTATGGTTGATCTTGCAAAAGGCGTTTAATTTATCCAGGGGAAGAGAGAGAGAGAGAGAAGTGCTTAAGAACAAACTCTAAGTCAGCACTGCTAACAAGTCACATGAGCACCTATTTGCGCAGGCAAATTCCACATGCAGGACTTACATTAGAAGCAGACTTTGGTCCTGCCTGGAGAAGGGCAAAATCTTGTAGACAAGATTCACCATGAAATGGGCACCATTGTAAAGATTTGACCTTGACAGGTTATAGCCCCTTGAATGAAAGAAGAAATACTTGCATCTTTTACTTCATCTATTATTAGAATTTGTTTTATGAGTATTATTATATCAGCATCTCTCATGAGGGTATTAGATTAGGATGGACACATGATGCGAATAGATTTATTGACACGGATCCTGCAAGTAGGTACCTGGGATATATTTCAACTATTACTCTGGCTCGGATGCCTCTTCTGAATCAGACAATGGTAAGAGGGTACAAATCCCAAGCATATGCCCATTGAGACACACATAGTACTCGATGCAATCCTCATAAGCACCCAACCTGCAACTAGCACTCTGTGGTATCATTTTGGCTTGTAGCATGTTCCACAACTTTGCCTTGCAATAAGGACATACTTCTGTTGGATGAAGCTGGGCCCCTCTTTTAATCAGCATCTTCCGAACCTTAGACATTGAGAATGACTTGAAAACTCCACGGAAGAATCCCACATCCCCTTCCTCCCCTTGGTCAAGATGCTCACATGGATCAGATACATACAAGACATCAGTTCTGCATTGTGGCAAAAGAAAGCTCTTTCCTGATGTCCTAGAGAACCGGGTTCTGTAAACAAAGTGGCCGGGGATCTGAATGCTACTGAACAGGCCACCCTTCTTACATCCTGAACAGTAAATAAGCAGCTTCGCAAGCGCACTCCAGTTCCCATCCACACTGTGACTCCCACTAGATTGCAGATCAATCATCATTTTGGGGGCTCTTGTTCGGCAAAATTCCTTCCACAGTACTCGCTTGGCAAGATCATCAAACCATTTGCATGTACATGATAGTGCGGCTATAGTCTTAGGGTTCCAGTTCAAGTGTTGAAATACTAGGAAAATCACATCTTCACTTAGATGTCCTTTTGTGCATTGACAGCTTGCGGAGTGTATGCAACGATACTGCTTGGTTAGAATCATTATTTCCACTCTTCACCTAGTAAGAAAAAAAAAAGCAGCAATCATGAATCCTTATGTACATTACAAAACAAGGATTATTTCAATAACATGTACCATACATTGATAACATTCAAGGAAACTAAATTTGTCAAAACAGACAATCATACTTAACTACATTCTGATGGATGAACACAATTGCACTATGAAATTCCATGGTAAGCTCAAAAGAAGAAAACAAAAAATATATAAAGGTCTGCTGAGTGATCTACAGCCAATAGGACTTAGGCAATTACCAAACCATAAAACTCTCTTCTTTTTATGCATTCATCTCTCCCCAACTAAATTGAAATCTTAGTCTTGTAGAAGCTCAAATGCCAGGCTCACTTTGAAAACCTTAATGCTAACAGTATTAGATTAAGGTTCTTATCCCATTCACATACATTCTGAAGAGAGAACAAGGTGAAATGTTGAGGCTGCCAATTAGAAATTTCACATTCAGACTTGAGCATTCTCCAGCTTCAAAATCAAGACATCACTTTAATAATTGATGCATGGGGCTAAATGATCGTGTCAAGAAAAAAGAAAAAAGAAAAAAGAAAGAAAAAGTGTATGTACCTTTATCTCTTTTCCTGGGAATAAATAGGCACAAGATGATAGGACTGTATCGTCCCAGGCAAGCAAAACTACTTACATGCATGTAAACAAGAATGGGAGCAAAGGAAGTAAGTTGAACAGAATGATAAGAATTAAATCACTTTATGACTTGAGAGAAATTTACTTAGCCACTTCAATAAACAATATATCTTTATGTAGTATGCTTTGCACTATCATTTTAAAATTCCTTTCCATATTGTTATTATTTCATTCTCTACTTCTTATACCATCCATGAAAATTTGTCTCCATGCAAATGAAGAAAAAGGATAGTTAACCTATAAAATCAGAACCTAACAAAGAACCACATGATAACCCAAATGCAATGAACTATATCAACTATGCTATGAACTTTAGATGAAAGAGCAAAGTGCCTGATTGAACTGAACCCAACTAAAGCCAACCAAGTTGAGGGGCTGACTAATCCATATGAAAAGCAAAAAGAAAATTTAGAGCAATACATTGCAAACTCCTTAACTTTCATTAACACATATTGTCCATAAAATGCCATCACTTTTAAACTTCACAAGTGTTTAAACCCAGCTGAAATTTATTACTACAGCCTTTTCTGAGAGCCTACACCCATCTAATAATGAGGATATTTCTGCATTTCAGGAAAAATTTTCTTTTTTCTTCTTCTCTGGGACAAAAGTTAGCTATAACAAAAGAAAGAGACAAATCATCTTATATTACAAACGCATGCTATTCAAAGCCAAAACCTCAGATCCAAGACACCCATTGCATCAAAATTCAAAGCCTTTTCCCAAAACTCAAAACAATCACTTAATCAAAAGAGAACCCACTTCGTTTCTTCACTCGAAAGCACTAAATCAGCATTCAAAACAAAAAATTTACACCAACCTAACTCAAATCAAAATCAACCAAAAGAAAAAAAAGAGCAAAGAAGCTGAAACTGAACTGGATGAACATGCAATCAAAACCAAAATTTTTCACCTCAGCTCACGAAACCCCTTGTTTGCATGTCCTCAAAACCCTGCAAAAACCATCCCTGCACAAAATAAAATGAACTCAGATTAGGGTTTTGCATGCACTATAAATATCAAAGCAAAATTTTTCAAAAAACAAAAACACAAACACTTCGAAAAATCGCCAATTTACAACTCACATGTAACGAAAAGCTGTTAATTTAAGCTCTTCAAAAGGGCAATTTCGTCAAAGCAAAATTAGGCTCACAGAGGAAGAAGCAAAGAGCAAATACAAGAGAGAAATGGCCAGTGAAGGAGGTGAGAAATAGAGGCTTCGGGTTCCAAATAGAAGAGAAAAATGTTAAAATATTGAAGAAGAAAAATAAGATCACAGCCTCTGTTGTCTAATTTCGTAACGGACAAATGTTTTCGCGTCACGTACGCACAGCGACACGTAAGTGATTACGTGGCGCCGGTGAGGACTGCATGTAGGAGTCCACTTTTCTTATTTGTCATCGATCCCATTGGCGGTGATTTTAGGAAACTGACAGTCGAATGGTAGGGGATGTGTCTATACAATTTTACTGTTGGTTTGTTTTTCAAAAATACTTGTGTCGGGAGACTCGGGACCTAATTGAAATGTTATTTGCCAAGTCCACAGAAAGATTCTAAAACCCTACCATTTTTCCACGTGTCGCTTTAACCTTTTTGCTTGAGAATTTTGATTATTTTGTGATTTTTTTCCCACGTGGCATCATGTCATTGGCTCTTTTACGCTTCCCTTAGGTTGCACGCCATAACTTTTTTTTTATTTAATGTTATTGATGTACGAGTCAATTCCTTTTTTTTTTCTTTAAGTACGACTAAGCACAGTTTTATGTAAATAGTAATTAGATTTTTATTACAACTTTATAAATAAATTATATAATAATATTATTAGATATTTATAAGTTATAAAATTTTATACGATTTTACCCGCAAACGTTACGAAAAATTGAATAGATTTTAAATATATAAATGTGAGTTTATAGTATTATTCAATAGATTAATTTTTTTTATTAATGGCATGTATACGATTTGTAATAAGTGATATTAGAACAAATTTAAATTTTTATTGATAAGGGTAAATTTGTTATATATTTTTTTAAATTTTTATTTTAATATTTTATTATTTTATGATAATAGAGAATTATTTATGTGTATTATTGTTATTTATAGAGACTTGAATGAAATTTAAAGAAAAGATGTAAAAGTAGCAAAAACAGAGACTAAAATGTAAAGTTTTCAAATATAAGTCCATAGCTCCAGCGCTACAAAGATTTTTGGCTCATCGCTAAAATAGTGATCGAAATAAGAAAATAAAAAAAGATGACTTGTTGAAGTCGCGACTAGCGTCCCAACGCTATATCTTCGCAGCACTAGCGACGGGCTAGCGCTCCAGCGCCATCAAGCCACTGCTCCAGCGGTGCGACCTTCTACACGTAGCACCCCAGCGACAGAATGCAGCGTTCCAACGGTAGTGCGAGTCCTAGTCCGATGAGAATTGAGATTTTTAAGCTTATATCAATCCCTATAAAAAGCCCATCGACCCTAGATGTTAAGAAGAACCAAGACACATTCAAGAACACTAAGAATATAAAGCACGAATCTTGGAGAGCAATAGGAGTCTAATTGAAGCAACTTTAGAGAGAGATTCAAGGTGTTCTTTGGCATCAAGAGTATCTTAGGCAACGCAATCAAGATAAATTCGACGTCTATATTGGTTTGCTATTGATTGTATCATGATTTATTATTATTTTTACTGCTGTTCTTTTGAATACTTAATAAACTTAGTTCTTTGATATTCAAATTACTTGATCTTAATGCTTCAATATATCTGGCCAATATATGGTGAATGAGTTGATAATATTGTTGATAAACTCGGAAGAGGAATCATAATATTTAGACCTAGGCAATTTGATGCATGATTGTAGAATAACATTCAATGTTGCATATGCAAGTTTCAATTTAGGATAGAAATATACCTAATTGGCATGTATGATTAATAAGACTTAATCTTAATGAATATTAATTTATTACAAGTACCATAGGAATATAGGTATTTGGTAAATTAAGGTATACTTGCATAACCTTGAAAGAGACTTGTAAATACATTAGTGTCTTGATCAATAACAAAGACTAAAGGAGTTAAATATTAAAAGATCAATTATTAGAAAGCATATTGAGAGATAATATTAATCCTAGGTTTTCTCTACATTGCTATCACTTAATTCTCTTTATATTGTGTCATTGATTTTATATTTTATGCATTCATTCTTAAATTTTTATTTTTCTGAATAATTATTAGAGAAACGTAAATAAAGAGCGGAGGTTGGGTAAAGACAGCGATTGGCAGACTAGACTAAGTGCCCACTCACTACCTTTAGAGAAGAATAAGATTTTTGCTGCTAAGAACAAACTTCTCCCAAACAGTTAGCGACAGCGATTCAAACGGTGGTTAGAAAGTAGAAATTATTCATGTGGGTTCGACATCCGACTATTTAATCCATTTATTACTTATATACGATAGTGTATACTTGCACTTAATTTGAAATATAGAAATATCGCATCACTTATTCACATATAAGTCCCAGAATCTCCTTAATAAAGATTGCTACATGAGTAATGGGTCATTAAAAAATAGTGGAGATAAAAAATACATGGCAAGTAAGCCTTAAAACTCAATTGTTTTAAGCTCCAAGAGATTACCATATGAGATGTAGGTCCCTTAAGAGTAGTAGGGATAGACAATACATGTTAGGTTAGCCATTGGGTTTAGGCCAGACGTGACGAAGGCTTCATGTAATTGGGTAGGTCAGACTATTACATGCAATACGAGCCAAATTGACTTTTGAGTTTGGGTCAGACATAATGATAACGTCATGTAATTGGGTGGGTGAAAATGCCACATTTTTCTTCGAATAAAAATTATATGGATCTTAAGGATAGACAATATGGGTTAGGTTTACTATTGAGTTTAGGTTAGACATGATGAGGGCCTCATATAATTAGGTGGGTGAGAATGTCATGATACACATCAAATAAAAATTAGATGAATCTTAGGTAAACATTGTCACATAGGATATAAGTCTCTTCAAGAGTGGTAAGGATGGGCAGTATGAACCATGTTAATCCTTGAGTTTTGACTAGATGTAACGAGGGCGTCATCATGGGTAGGTGATACGTGTCATATTAAATAAAAATTGGGTAAATTTTGGGGATGAATAATACAAGATATGTTAACCCTTGAGTTTTTGATAGACAAGATGACGGTGTTGCGTAACTAAGTGGATGAGAATGTCATATCATACATTAAATAGAAATTGATTGGAGGGTATATATGAATTGATATACAATATTATTTAACATGCTACTATTTTGAATAAATGGTAAGCGTCCTGCTCATAACACAAGGCTCGTCATTTAAGTCCTTTAATGAAAGCATTTTTTTTAAAATTTATAATAAGACAACCCTTCTTATGAGTTAAAAATTTTGAACCGTGATATTAAAATTTTATTTTAAGTTAGTTGTAGTAGACATTTGATTAGAAATATTAGATGTTAAGGCTATTGATTTATTAATCTTGTCTTGTGAGAGCCTTTTAGTCCGGATGGGATATGCTTAAATCTATACATATTGCTCCCAAAAAAGTCTCGATTATATAATTTGGTTATAATATCAATAGTGTAGTCTAATGTAGTATTAACAGTATAATATAATTGATGTAATCTTAAGTGGAATGTGCTCAAAACTATACGTGCTGCTCCTAATGATTCCAATAGTGTAGTTCATGGGGTGTGCCAAAAATATGTATGTGTTACTCTTGAAAAAAATCCTAATTGTATAATATGATTATAGTATCTATAGTATAGTCTGATATAATATCAGCAATGTAATATAATCGATATAACTTAAAAAAAAAAGATAATAATTAGATTGGTATCCTTTACACCATTTAGTTTAACATATAAATTTACATTATTAATTAATATAACCTATTAAAAATGATTTATTATTCATGAGGAAAAAAAATTATATTACTAAAATACCAAAATCATATCTTGATTAAAATGACATCCTCAATGAAAAAAATTGTAAAGATATTATTTGAATAGTCCTTGGACTTAGTTGTAGTGTAACTTTGACCATTTCTTTATTAGTATACCATGTGATTAGAATTTGTTATTCATGGAATAACGCTTCAGAATTTTTTGTTAGTTTCAGTTTATGTAAAAGCTATATAGCTTAGTTCCTTATTCTGAATAAAGCGTGGAAAAATTTATTCTTCTCAAAATTTTATTCTTATAAACTTAGTCTAAAACTAACAAGTATCAAAACCAAGTTAGGGCAAAGAAGAAGAGTTATGAAGCTTGCAGCAACAAGAATCAATGACAGGAAAAGTAAATAGTTTCGTGCAGCCAGTAACTCCACGTTTTGATAGTTATTTTGATCACTAGAGCATGTTGATGGAAATTTTTCTGAGGTCCAAAGAATATTGGGACCTAGTGGAGAATGGAATCATGCAGCATGCAAAGGGTGTAGCTTTGATAGAAGTTCAATTGAAAACTTTAGAGAAGCAAAAATTCTAACGATTTAAAGATAAAAATTATTTGTTTCAAGCCATTGACAGAACTATACTAGATACTATCTTGAAGAAGGATACATAAAAGGAGAAATAGGATTCAATAAAGAAAAAATATAAAGGCACAGTGAAAGTTAAGCGTGCTCAATTTCAAGCTCTTTGCAATTGAAATGCTTAATATGAAGGTTAAAAAATCAATTGATAAATATTTGAAGGGTTTTAACTGTGGCCAACAAGAGGAGGATTATTGGAGAGAAGCTGACTGATGTAGTTGTCATTGAAAATATCTTTAGATCAATGACACCAAAGTTTGATTATATGGTGTGTTTTATTGGAGAATCGAAAGATCTTGATGATTTCTTTATTGATGAATTATAATGTTGAAGCGGAAGTATATAAATAAATAAAATTACTTAAGCAGTATATGTAGAATAAGTAATTAAGGAATAAAAAGAGAATAGGTAGAAGAAGAACACACAAAGAATTACGTGGTTCGGTAACTTGTCTATGTCCATGGCGGATCAAGATCATACTCTTCTCTTATTATGAATCACAAGACACTCACAAAATATGCTTTTTACAAGAAAGATCACAAAGATAACTCTCTCTATCATTTTAGAGATTTTCTCTCACAAATAACCACAAAGATTGTTGATGATCACTAAAATTTCTCAACCTATCACACAGATTAATTGATGATCACAAAGATGTATTTACAAGCCAATTGATAGCCTTTATATAGGCTTTGAGACGACCTAGGTTTATCCTATACGTGTGAGAGTCATATTAGGGAGTCCTGAAACAAGTGGGAGGCGAAATAAGAAAGTTTTCTTATTTCGAAATACTGTTCCCGTCTCCAATGCCGCGGTGCTGGGCTATCACCGCCACGTCGCTGGAGCGCCCATCTGAGTGCTGCAGCGTTCGTCGCCTAGCACTGCGGTGCTCAGTTGCTGGATTGGCTTGCTCTTTGATCCGTGCGCACCCTACGCACTTGGCTTGCTCTCCAAATCATATCCCGATGATTTTCAATCAATATTTTCACAAATCGCCTTCTTGATTCAAAATCATCCACAAAGTAACTCGATCTCTCATTTCCGCATCTTTAGTCACCCTTACAAATTAGTGACTCCAGTTAAGTCCTTACATAGGATAAACTTAACCGAGGATAGTGGCTTAGCCAACATATCAGCAGGGTTTTTAGATGACGTTATCTTTGTTAGACTAACTTCACCACTTTGGATAATTTTTCGAATGTAATAGAGCCTTACATTAATGTGTTTCGACCTATCGTGGAACACTTGATGCTTGCTTAGGTGTATGGCACTCTAACTGTCACAATATACATCGATGTTTACATCTTCACTAGCCAATATCTCCGCACATATGCCTTTTAACCACACGTCCTCCTTGATAGTTTCACCAACAGCTATGTACTTCATCTATGTGGTAGAGAGTGCAACCACATGTTGTAGAACTGATCTCCAACACATACTACACCCAAACATTGTGAATACCTAGTCCGTCAATGATATTCTCTTGTCTAGATCACCTGCATAATCTGAGTCTATGTACCATTTTACCATTTCATTGTTGTCCTTATCCCTCTTATATATCAACCCGTGATTTGACGTCCCCTTGAGATATCTCAGAATTCACTTTACTGCAAGCCAGTGATCTTTACCCGGATTTGCCATGTATCTACTTACCACACTCACAGCCTGTGCTATGTCTGATCTTATGCAAACCATTGCATATATGATGCTCCCCACAGTACTTGCCTACGGTACTTTACTCATCTGCAGTTTCTCTTCTTGAGATGTTGGTGACTATGCTGCTGAAAGTCTAAAATGTATGGCCAAAGGAGTAGAGACAGCCTTTGCGTTGAACATACCAAACTTCTCCAGAATTTTAACTATATATCGCTGTTGGGATAAGAAGATAACATCTCTTCTTTCCCTTACAATATCCATACCTAAAATTCTCTTTGCTGCTGCCAAATCCTTCATTTCAAACTTGCCACTTAACTACTTCTTGAGCTTCTGTATTTCTTCCATATTCATATATGCGATCAACATATCATCGACGTATAGAAGCAAATGCATTATCCCACAACTTATGTTCTTGAAGTACACGCATCCGTCATACTTGCTTCTACTAAAGCCATAAGCCATCATAAACTCATCAAATCTCCTATACCATTGTTTAGATGATTGCTTTAACCCGTATAATGACTTCTTTAGCAAACAAGCATGATCTTTTTTTCTAGGCTCCTCGAACCCTTACGGCTGTGCCATGTATATCATTTCTTCAAGCTCTCTATGTAAAAAAGCTGTCTTTACATCCATCTGCTCTAAATGTAAATCAAGGTTTGCACACATGGCTAACAAAATATGAATAGATGTGTGCTTGACAATTGGAGAGAATATCTCATGAAAATTGACTCCCTCTCTCTGAGTAAAACTTTGTGCAAATAACCTAGCCTTGAATCTTGTAGGCTCAATCTCCGGTATCCCTTCCTTCACCTTATATACCCACTTGCACCCGACTAGCTTCTTTTGAGGTCTCTCCATCAACTTCCAGGTATTGTTCTTCCTAAGAGAACTAATTTCTTATTCCATGGCCTGCTGCCACTCTTTCTTGTTTTCACTCTTCATAACCTCACCATATGTCCTAGGCTCATTATACTCAAGAGTGTAAGTAGAATTAAAAGCATGAGCAACTAAGTCTGCTTATGCATACCTGACTGGTGGGTTAATCGTTCTCCTTAGCCTATCTCTAGCTAACTGGTACTCTTTAAGTTCTATCTCAGGAGTCCTAGTCTTTCTTTGGGTAGACTTGGAGGAACTCGCCGGTGTTCTTGGTTCATCTTCAAGGATTTTCTCGTTGAAGTGTTGATTTGAGGGCATATCAGATCTACTTTCAGTCTCCACTTCAACTTCTATTGACTCGGGTGCTGAGTCTTCCTTGGGCACAGGTTCTTTTTTTTTTGTCTTCTTGGGAGGTTTTTAGCATCATCATCTCATCGAACTTCACATCACAGCTTATGATACTCCTTGGTAGTGTCAAGTTTTTACACCACACCTTGTATCCTTTTACTCATTCGGGATATCCTATGAATACCCATTTGATAGCTCTAAGTTCCAACTTCCCCTCCTTAACATGTACAAAGGCAGGGCAACCAAATATTCTGAGGTGGTCATACTTCGGAGGATTGCCAGACCATTTCTTTTCTGGTGTCTTGAAGTTAATTGCTGAGGAGGGACTTCTATTAATCAAGTAAGCTGCAGTCACTACAGCTTTTCCTTAGAATGTCTTGGACATCTTTGCATTGGTAAGCATACATCTAACCCTTTCAAGTAGGGTCCTATTCATCCTCTCAGCTACGCCATTCTGCTGTGGTGTTAATCTTACTGTTTTATGCCTTGCAATCCCATGCTTGGTATAAAACCCATCAAACTCTTTGTTGTAAAATTCGAGGTCGTTGTCAGTCCTTAGCCTTTTTACCCTTTTGCCAGTCTGATTCTCAACAAGAACCTTCCAAGTCTTGAATACTTCAAAGGCTTGATCCTTGCTCTTCAACACATAGACCCACAGCTTCTTTGAATAGTCATCAATCAAGCTGAGAAAATACCCGGCACTACCACGAGTAGCTGTCTGAGCTAGTCCCTAAAGTTCCGAGTGTATGTAGTCAAGAGTCCCCTTAGTGGAGTGCTACAACTACCATGAAATAAGGTACTTTTTAATATGAGTGTCCTAAAGAGAAGAATGAAACAAAAACCAATGTAGGTAAAACTGAAGAAGAGATGTTGTTGATGTCATATGACGAGCTTAAGGAAGATTAACTCAGCAACATATGGTATTTGGATTCAGGATATAACAACCATATAAGTGGTAACAAAAAGATGTTCACTAAGCTTGATGAGACATTCAAGGAAAATGTAAAGCTTGGTAATAATTCAAGCTTAAGAGTGCTAGGGCAAGGAGATGTCAAAGTTGAAGTTAATCATGTTGTCTATGTTAGGGTTGGTGTTTACGTGTCATCCCTGAATGTATATATACTTATTATTTATACAAGTGTACATTCCCATTAAATCGTTAATGCCAATTTAAATAGTATTAGGCAATGTAACATTACAGACATTATATGATCTGAAAAAGTTTAGATTTGATCTAAAGGAGTATAGATAAAAGCCCTCAATTGACCATGCTGAGAGATATAAATGCTAAATGTTAGCATAACTAATTGTTTGTTGGTTATAATACTCAACGAAGATTCAAGAGTTAGAGCCTTATCTGTAATGGGATATAGACCTGAGAATTTATTAGTAACTACATAGTTGTAAGAGTTGCAATCAAGTGCTAGGAATATTAGTTGCGCAAGTATGTTCTCGAATATTGTCCTTGATCTATTACTACTGATGGGGGTTTGCCCGTGGATACCTTTATATAGATCAGCATATGTAGTAACTATAGGGTACAGATGGTTGTTCTTAGCTGATTGTGAGCTTGGAGCTCGTATTGACATATGGTTATTCAATTAAAACTAAATATAGGACGGACTTACAAGGGCCTCCGATAGACACCTTATGTAAGCCATCAACGAAGGGCCTTCTCGAGTTGAGTAGTATACGTGGTCCTTTAACTTAAGTGCCACGGTGGGCTTATAAGTGATTCATCATACTTTGATTCCACGAATGTCATAGACCTTTCATGGTGTGATCACTGGGTGTCGCTGGGTATAGTCCGATACTTATGGAGTTCAATATATACAGATATGAGAATTTTCAACTCGCATAGGGAGTTAGATATCCAGATGCTTCGAGACTGTATCTCAAAAAGGCTTGTGGCCACAAGCATTAATCCTGGGAAAGAGTTTCCGCCAGGGTAGAATAATATGACAAAAGAGTTTGCACATATTGTTCAATGAGATACAAGTCTGAGGATATGACATGGATGAGCACATGAGAATTTGACAGTGATAATCTATATCCCTGCACATTCAGGATATCATGATGGAAGAACTATACATATGCGTTGTGACCTTAGCTTGGATAGTCGACGTGCTAATTTATATTTTCGTGTTGTGTGCGTGGGGCAATGTTCACGGACTCATGAAATAGTTTCATTTGACGAATCAGGCGTGGATCTAGAGAGTCTAGCGATATAGAGTGTACCCGTTGAGCACTAGGGTAGCGTACCAGATTAAATTGTTTAATCCAGTAATATCTAGCACTACCAGAGGAATGCGTGCATGTATGTATTTAAGCATTAAATACAACAATTAGTCAATAATTAATACCAATTGTATAATGACACATGACGCATTATGGACCATTGATTAAGTTTACCCAAGTGTGGGTATGATAGGACCCACCATGTGTGTATATTTGGTAACTATTCATAAGAGACAAAATGATCATTTCACACAATGATTATTTAATTATTAAATAATAATAAATATCTCATTATAATATATTATTTTATTATATAATATTATGATATTATATAATGAGATATGGTTGTCATCTATTTCCTTTTTTATATTATTGTTTTATAAGTAAGGTGTCCATGTGTAATATTTTATATATTTAATATTATTATTTTATTAATGTCAGATATATATATGTGTGTGTGTGAATTCGGTGGAAGAGATGAAATTATTTTATTTTCTATTTTGGTTAGTGGCTTTGAAATCAAAAGAAAATATTTTGATTTCAAATGGTGGCCGACTGAATGTTAAGCAAAAATAAGGGATATATATCTATTTAAGGATTAATTTCAAGTGTTAAAATTAATTCTATTGTTTGCATTTATTGGCTATCAGTTACAACAACATAGAATTTTATTTTATTGATTAAAGAGTTGATCAAGGAAAAAATAAATTCAAAATGTTTAAGAGTTAAACCTAGTGCTGGATTTGGAGTTACTGTTTTAGCTTACTAAGCCCACTGAGTTGGTGACTAGAACTGCCAACGAGTTAGTCTCTAAGCGGACTCCCAGGATACACGTGTAAAATGTTATATGTTTCGGTGATTTCTCAACCCTTCAAATATATTAATATGATTAATATATTATTTATTATGTTTATTGTATAATTTAATTATTCTGCAACGCTAAATATGTATGAGATATGTATTTTATGTAATAAACTATAAAGCACATACATACACCTACGTATATTAGATCCCCAGCAGTCTATACAATATCAGCAGTATTCTATGTGCTTGAATTAAGAAGCAATCTGATTAGTCTTGGCCAACTACAAGAGAAGGTTTTCCATTCTAATTCAAAGGAATTGTTGCCACATTCTGTTGAAGCTGGTGCTTATGCACCATTTCAATATTGTATGAAAATTAATTGTTTAATATTTATACAATACATATTTTGTATAAATTATTAATATTAAATATATATATATGGTACATTGCTTGTAATGCTACAGACATTGTATGATCTAAAGGAGTTTGGATATGTTTTAAAGGAGTTTAGGTCAATGCTAAAAGTTAGCAAAGTTAAGAGTTATAAATGCTAAGAGTTAGAATTAAGAGTTATAAATGCTAAGAGTTAGTAGATTATAAGAGTCAGCCATATCTAAGGAGTTAGAACCTTATCTAAAATGGGCAAAGACCTGAGAATATATTAGTAATGACATAGTTGTAAGGAGTTGCAATAAGTGTTATGAAATGTCATTATGCAAGTTTGGTCTCAAACACTATGTTCATGATCTATTTTTATATACGAGTCTATCGGTTAATCTTTTTTTTATATAGATCAGTGTATATCTATATTTGTAAGGTACAAATGGTTGTTCTTAACTGATCACAAACTTAGAGCTCAATAGGCACGCGGGTATTCAGTCAGGACTAGATGCTGAATAAACTCACGAGGATGCCAATAGACATCCTATAAAAGCCGTCAATTGTGAGTCTCCTCGAATTGAGTAGTATTTGTAGTCCTTAGATCTGAGTGCCACGGTAGGTTTGTGACCATACTTTGGTTCCACAGATGTCAAAAACCTTTCATAGTTTAAGCGCTACGTGTAGTAACTAGTATCCACAACTGGTAAGAATATGTATTTATATATATATAAATATACATATTTTATTTGTATGCGAGTGATACTTGATTTATGTATTGTTATTAGTAGTGTTTGTATAGGTTAAGGACATACTATTAGTATTGGGTTTATTTGTAAGACTTCAGATTTATTTTAGGGACCAAATTGTAATACTTTAAAAGTTTTAGGGGCTAATTCGTAAATACTAAAAATTAGCCTCTTAGTATAAAAATACACATTTGAAACCCTAATTCACTCATTTTGGTCAAGCTACCTCTTTTAGAGTGAGAAAAGAGAGAAAGAAATGGGAGAGAAAGAGAAGAAGAAAAAGAAGAAAAATAAGAAGAAAGTTGGAATTTAAGCTTTAAGAGGTATATTATAACCCTTTCTTAATTTTTTGGTGTTAAATTAGTTAATTCAATTAAGTTTTGATTTCTGAAAATATGTACAATTGAGGATTTGATGTGTATTTCGTAAGATATTGTGAGAATTGGTGATGATCTATGTAGATAGCTTGATAAATCATGATAAATTACAGAATTTCTACTTAATAGTCTCTTGATCCAAGAATTTTATAAATTGTTGTGATTCTATTCTGGTTTTAAAATTTGAGTATATAAAATTAGACATGTTTAGAATCATTTGAGACTTTGAATCGATTGAAAATTTTAGAAATTGAATTTGTAATAAATTTACCAAAATAACCCTGAAATTTTATAAATTTCCTATGTTAACAGTATGATACAGAGACAAATAATTTTTGATCTGCTGAATGATCTTCAAAAATTACAAATTTATGGAATATGATAATTTTATATGTCTAATATGATATACTCAGAATTTAGAATTTTGATCAATGTGGTTAAATTGTTATGATTTTCTAAAACTGTCATCGCATTGCAGTATTTGATTAATAGATTTTTAAAACTATAGAATAAAATAGTTTTAAAATACTTTTGACAGTGATTTTGAAGTGAAATATTTATCATGAATTGAGATATGTGTTAAACGTAATTTTGTGATAGTTTTATAATTTTTGAATTAGTATATGATTTTATAAAATTGGGAGATTGAATACTGTTTAGTAAATATCTTGATCCTATCAGGTTAGTAATTTGGATTCGATGGTGTTTATGGAATAGATTGTGTAGGAATTATTATATAATATTCATATATAAGAAGGATATATGAGTCAAGAATAATATATTCTGATTTTGGAGTAATTGGACATCATTTGATGTATAAGAAAATTTTGTTAAGTGTAAGTGGTCAGAATGACAGGTTTTGAGAAACCAAGTAATTAGACCAATTCGATGTGATAAGTGCAACATGTGTAATTTTGTAAGCTATTTAAAGTGTTTTGTATGAATGTTGAGGCTTATGAAAGGATTAATCTCCATTGATAGGTTAAGGAGATTTAAGCCTTGTAATTGAAAGTGCTAAGAGGTAAGTATACTAGACTTTTTACTGAAATCACAATAAACATAATAATTGTTATGTATGATTTTGTAAATGTAGTTAGGAATATATTTATGTTATGTCAAAGTATATTTTGATATGAAATGTGAAGACATGTGTTTATGAATGTGAGTATGGACATACATGACATATATGTGTTTTTAAAAGTGAGATTTCAAAGTAAAATGTGTTTAACAAAGAGAGCTTTTGAAGTGTAATATGTTCATGAGAAATATTTTGTATTTTGAGGATGCTTGAACTCACTATTAACTTAGTAGGCATTTTATGTGATTTGTGGAGCCTTTATGTGTGGCCTTTCCTTCGGGATTGGTATATGTTATGTGTTCCGTATGTAGGGAGGATCTTATTGGTACCTAAAAGAAGAGTGAGTCATCACATTCGTGTGGTGGCGTATTGGTGCATGTGAGAAGACTCACCGATGATCAGGGCGAGGGTTTGGCTTTTACCTTCGGGCATGAGCATTATATAGGTGTAATTTAAAATTCTCAATTGTATTATTCCTCTCATACGGTATGTCACCTACGAGAGACATTTGGCTCATTATGTGATATGTAATATATAAGTCCTATTAAGTAGTAGTTGCGTGATGGTATTCCTATTATATGTTTTGAAAAAATATGTAAGTGCTTACATGTCACGCCCCAGACCCAAAAGATCTGACACACGACATCACTTACATTCATTCAATAATACTTAAACATTCATTTTAATTTCTTTCAGAATTATAGCAATTGAATTATGACTGGGACAATTAGTAAACCGGAGATACGCAGAGTTTTCTCAGAGATTAACACTCTACTACGTCACCAGTAGCAACTTTGTTACCGGAAGCCCATAATATATTCATTGCAAATTCTTATTTAAAATCAATCCATTACTACACTTGGTGAAACTTAAACTAAATCCAACCACACACAATAAAATAATACATAAGTATTTATTCAATAGGGACAAATCAAATATCTTATCCCACGTGTCTCCAAATGAAACACTTAGCAACCTAACAACTTAGGGAACCCAAGAAACAGCAGAAGCCTTGCCAAATTCGCTAAGCACACATGTACCTTATTTACCTGAAATCACCATAAACTATAATGAGTATAAAACTCAGTAAGCATACTAGTTTTTCATATATCAAATACAAATACATATATGTACACAATGCATATGTATGATATGCTATGATCAATCAAAATCTTAATCTTATCAAATCACATATCATGTAAGCGCTTACACATTCTTTCAAAACACATAATAGGAATACCATCACTCAACTACTACTTAGTAGGACTTACATATCACATATCACATAATGAGCCAAATGTCACTCGTAGGTGACATACCGTATGAAAGGAATAGTACAAGTGAGGCCTTTAAATTACAAATATATAATGCTCATGCCCGAAGGTAAAAGCCAAACCCTCACCCTGATCATCGGCGAGTCCTCTCACATGCACCAATACGCCACCACACGAATGTGATGACTCACTCTTCCTTTAGGTACCAATAGGATCCTCCCTACATACGGAACACATAACATATACCAATCCCGAAGGAAAAGCCACACATAAAGGCTCCACAAATCACATAAAATGCCTACTAATGGACATATTACTCATGGACATATTACACTTCAAAAGCTTTCTTTGTTAAACATATCTTATTTTGAAAGCTCACTTTCAAAAACACATGTATGTCATGTATGTCCATGCTCACATTCATAAATACATATCTTCACATTTCATATCTAAATATACTTTGACATAACATAAACATATTCCTAACCACATTTACAAAATCATACAAAACAATTACTATGTTTATTGTGATTTCAGTAAAAAGTCTAGTATACTTACCTCTTAACACTTTCAGCTACAAGGCTTAAATCTCCTTAACCTATCAATGGAGATTAATCCTTTCATAAGCCTCACAATTCACACAAAATACTTTAAATAGCTTACAAAATTATACACAATGCATTTATCACATCAAATTGGTCTAAATACTTGGTTTCTCAAAACCTGTCATTCTGATCACTTACACTTAACAAAATTTTCTAATAGACCAAATGATGCCCAATTACTCCAAAATCAGAATATATCATTCTTGACTCATATATCCTTCTTATATATGAATATTATATCAAAATTCCTACACAATCCATTCCATACATACCATCAAATCCAAACTACTAACCTGACAAGATCAAGATACTTACTGAACATTATTCAAACTCCCAATTTTATAAAATCATATACTAACTCAAAAATTATAAAAATACCACATAATTACTCTTAACACATATCTCAGTCCATGATAAATATTTCACTTCCAAATCACTGCCAAAACTATTTTAAAACTATTTTATTCCATAGCTTTAAAAATCTGTTAATCAAATACCGTAATGAACGGATACACTTTAAAAAATCATAACATTTCAACCACATTGATTTAAATTCTCAATTCCTATTATATCATATTAGACATATAAACTTATCATATTCCACAAATTCGTAATTTTTGAAGATCATTAAGTAGGGCAAACATTGTTTGTCACTGTATCATACTGTTTACATAGGAAATTTCCAGAATTTCAGGGTCATTTTGGTAAATTCACAAAAATTGCAATTTCTGGAATTTTGAATCGATTCAAAGTCTCAGATGATCCTAAACATGTCTAATTTCATATAATCAAAATTAAAAATCAGAATCGAATCACAACAATTAATAAAATTCTTGGATCAAGAGACTATCAAGCAGAAATTCCACAATTTATCATGATTTATCAAGCTATCTTATAGATCATCATCAATTCTCACAATATCATACGAAATACACATCAAATCCTCAATTATACATATTTCCGGAAATAAAAACGTAAATAAATTAACTTAATTAACATCAATAAATTGAGAAATAGTTGTAATATACCTCTTAAGATCCAAAATTCCAATTTCTTCTTCTTTTTCTTCTCCTTCTTCTCTTTCTCTCCCCTCTTTTTCTCTCTTCTCTCTCTCTAAAAGAGGTAGCTTGACCAAAATGAGAGAATTATGGTTTTAAAAGTGTATTTTTATACAAAGTGGCTAATTTTTGGTATTTACGAATTTACCCCTAAAACTTTCAAAGTATTACAATTTGGTCCCTAAAATAAATCTAAAGTCTTGCAATTAAACCCAATGCTAATAGTATCACCTTAACCTATAAAAACACTACTAATAACAATATATAAATCAAGTATCACCAACATACAAATAAAATACGTATATTTATACATTTATAAATACTTATTCTTACCAGTCGTGGATACTGATTACTACATTACATGACATGTGATTTGATAAGATTATGATTTTGATATATCATAGCATATCATACATATGCATTGTGCACATATATGTATTTGTATTTGATATATGAAAAACTAGTATGCTTACTAAGTTTTATACTCGTTATAGTTTATGGTGATTTCAGGTAAATAAGGTACATGTGTGCTTAGCGGATTTGGCAAGGCTTCTGCTGTTCCTTGGGTTCCCTAAGTTTCTAGGTTGCTGAGTGTTTCATTTGGGGACATGTGGGATAAGATATTTAATTTTTTCTTATTGAATAAATACTTATGTATTAGTTTATTGTGTGTGGTTGGATTTGGTTTAAGTTTCATCAAGTGTGGTTATTGGTTGATTTTAAGTAAGAATTTGCAATGAATATATTCTGGGCTTCCGGTAACAAAGTTACTACTGGTGACGTAGTAGAGTGTTAATCTCTGAGAAAACTCTGCGTATCTCCGGTTTACTAATTGTCCCAGTCATAATTCAATTGTTATAATTCTTAAAGAAATTGAAATGAAGGTTTAAATATTGTTAATAGAAGTTTATATTTATATGTTAGGTTATGGGTTGAGTTTAGTGTTGAACTTACTAACAACTTGCTAATGATTCCTATGTTGAATTAAAGTTTAAAATTTTATGTAATATTGTTTATGAGTGCACATTATTGAATAAATGTAAGTGATGTCGTGTGTCAGATCTTTTGGGTCTCGGGCGTGACACTACTTGTCGCTGAGTATGGTTCGATGCTCATAGAGTTTCATGTGCGTATATATTGGATCCGTTAGCTCTCGTAGAGGAGTTGTTTATCATAATGCTCCACAATTGTATTTTAGGAACTCTTTGATCAAAAGCACAAACCCAGGAGTCACGTAATATAAAGTACTCATTGTGCATTGGGGCAGCGTACTAGATTGAATAGTTCAATTTAGTAAATTCAACAGACCGGACATTTGCTTCAATATCCATTGCGATGTGTGATGAATACTTTAAATTTGAAATTTGAGTATTTAGAGGGTAAAAATGGCCTAAAATAGAATTAATCTGCAGTACAGGCCTAGTTTAAACAGTCATCAGTATTTGGCCCATAACTATAGCAATACGTATCTAATACGTAAGAGATAACTCAATTTGGAAAGATAAGAGACTTATCTATAACTTTTATGTTTTGAGTGACAACTAATTTGGATCACATCAATTTTAAATTGGATAATCAAGTGGGTGTCTTAGTGATAATCAATGCAAATTATTTTACCACTATTCTTGACTTTCATCATCCAAGTTCCCTCCTAATTTGTCTCGATTTATCCATATTTTTCTATAAATAGGTGGCTTGTTTATGCCTAAAGCATGTAATTAGAAAGTTATAATTTAGTTTAAAATACTTGTCCTTTGTATTATCTCTTTGTAATATTATTTCTCTTGTTTACTATTAAGTCATGTTATTTCTTCTTCCATTTTTTTTTTCTTTAGTTTTATTATGTCCAAATAATTTTCTTGACGCTAAGGTGAAATGGTGAAACTCTTGATAAGGTAGTAAGATATGCTTAACACTTATTCATGAATTTAATGTTTTATTTTTAAGTTATGCAAATTTATATATGATATATTTATTTTGTTTGTATAATTAATACTCTTTCTTCTAAAGTGGTGATTTTTGATTTATTATTGGCAAACTTTATACTTGGCACAATAAATTCTTAAAACCATTTATAAGATTTGGTGTATATACCCTTTCTTGTAAAGTGAGAGTCTTGATTTATTGTACACAAATATAAAGATTAGCATAATAAATACTTGAACCTATTTATAAGATTTAGTGTATAATAATTGAAAGAAATAAATACTAATCAATATATAAATGATGATGAACTTTAATTGTTATATTTTCTAGTTGGAACCTCCTTTGTGTGAGGATTCCAATTGAGTTATAAAAAGAGTTAAATATATTCTTACTTCTTATGCCAAGAGTGGATCTCTTTAACCTTAATTTTTATTTAAATTAGTTAATTGAATTAATATTTGCAAACATCTTATACTACATTAATTATCTTAAAAGTGTTTATAATTTATAATTTTGATTCTACTTCCCTGTGGATCGACCCCGTTCTCATCGGATTATTTATTACTTCGACAATCTTACACTTGGGAATAAACTCCTATATTCTGGATGTGTCAAGTTTTTGGCGCCATTGCCGGGAAGTGAAATTAACATTATTTCTTTTGTTGTTTGTTTGTTTGTTTTCTTTTCATGGAAGGCTAAGCCTCCTAATGTGTTTTACTTTATTTATTATTCTGTTTTTATTTTCATAGAAGGCTAAGCCTCCTACTCTTTATTTATTATACACTTTTTATTTTCATGAAAGACCGAACCTCCTAACTCACTTTACTTAATTTATTATTATATTTTTATTTTTATAGAAGGCTGAGCCTCCTACTCTTTATTTATTAACTTTTTATTATATAATCTAACATTACTAATCTAACTTCTAATTATTTATTTTTATTTTACTTTTAGTTTTGCCTATTTTATTTATCTGTGTTTAATATTTTATTTTTTTTCTCTTATTTATATTAGTTATTGTTATTGTATTTTGTTTTATTTCTTTTTATGAGCGGTTGGTTTCTAGATCCTAATTCTCATCGTTTGGTGAAAGGTAATTTCAGAACTTCTTTGGATAATTTGTTAGATTCTCCTTCATCCTCTCATTCTTCACCAATTAACACCATGATTGAAAATCAAATTGAGGGACTCATAGACCCAGGAGACAATCAGTGCCAATATAATGACCATAACCGACCTAGAACACTTAGAGACTATATGAACCCTACATGAACCGGTGCACCATCTTGCTTAATTTTTTCTCCGGATGCAATGTATTTTAATTTTAAGCCAGGCATTATCCAACTTTTACTCACTATTCATAGCTTAGATACAGAGAACCCTTATTTACATCTAAGAGAATTTGAAGAAGTGTGTAACACGTATAATGATCAAAATTGTAGTATGAACACAATTCGACTTAAGCTTTTCCCTTTTTCTTTAAAAGATAAAGCTAAAAAATGGCTACAAAACTTTCGGCCAGGATCCATTTCTTTATGGGATGAAATGCAACAACAATTCTTGAAAAAGTTTTTTCCTTCCCATAAAACAAATTCTTTCAAAAGACAAATCACCACTTTTGCCTAAAAATCAAGAGAGACCTTTTACTAATGTTGAGAAAGGTATAAAGAATTACTTAATACCTATCCCCATCATGGCTTTGAAATATAGAGACTAGTCTCAAATTTCTATGAGGGCTTAACACCCTAAGTTAGGCAAATGGTAGAAATGATGTGTAATGAAACATTTGAGGACAAAGACCCAGAAGAGGCAATGAACTATCTTGACTTACTAGTAGAAAATGCTCAAAATTACGACACTGTTGGTACCTGTGAGGCACCTAGCAAAAATCAAACCACTACATCTAGTGGAGGTATTTATCATCTTAGGAAAGACCATGACCTTCAAGCCAAATTAGTATCATTTGCTAGAAAAGTCAAAACCTTAGAAATGAAAAAGTGTGGTCAAATAAAATCTGTTCAAGAAATTGTGTGTCACATTTGTGAAACCCATGATCACTCTACTAATAATTGCCCAACTTTGCCTGCATTTAGGGAATGTCTCCATGAATAAGCCAATGTTCTAAACACGTTCAAGCGGTCAAACAATAACCCATATTCATAAAACTATAATGCTGGATGGCGAAATCACCCGAATTTTAGTTGGAGGAATGACACTTAAGCACAAACTTCATAACCACCTTTCTAACTACACCAAAATTTTCAAAATTATCAAGGTTATGCACCATATGTCCCACCTCCTAGAAAAAATCTTGAAGAAACTTTGCATACATTTATTAAAAAGTAAGAGTCTGTTAATTCTCAAAATGCTCAAACATTTGCTGATTTGAAAAACACTCTTGCTAATTTTGTATTTGTACTGAACATTCATGAGAAAGGAAAATTTCCTTCTCAACTATAGCCAAACCCTAAAGGACAACATAACTCAAATGCATGTAGTTCAGGAAGCCAACACATGGATCAAGTTAAAGCAGTTATCACTCTTTAGAATGGTAAAATTGTAGAAAAAGAAATTTCTAAATCTCATGAGAGCGATGAATTAATTTCTAAGGGTAAGAAAAGTGTTGAACCTACGCTTAATGAAGAAAACACCAAACCCTCACCTCCATCCCCATTTCCTCTTGCATTACGTAATACTAAAAAGATGAATCACAATATTAAAAATTTTGAAATCTTCAAACAGATAAAAGTTAATATTCTTTTACTAGATGCTATTAAACAGGCTCTCTTTTATGCAAAAATTTTGAAGGATTTATGTACAGTAAAAAGAAAATTGAATGTGAAAAAGAAAGCATTTTTAGCTAAACAAGTAAGTGCTATTCTTCAGAACAATAATGTTTGAAATATAAAGACCTTGGTTGTCCTACAATTTTATGTATTATTGAAAGTCATAAAGTTAAACAAGCCTTACTTGATCTTGGTGCTAGTGTGAATTTACTGCCGTATTCAGGTTATCAGCAGCTCAATCTCGGTGAGTTAAAATCAACTTCTGTAACTCTTTTACTTGTCGATAAATCAATAAAAGTACCAAGAGGGACAGTAGAAGATGTTTTAGTTCAAGTTGATAAATTCATATATCCTGTGAATTTTATTGTCTTGAACACAAAACCTGTTAAAGGATGTAATTCGATACCTGTTATTTTAGGTCGTCCATTTTTAGCAACTTCTAACGCTTTAATTAATTTCAGGAATGGAGTAATGAAACTTTCATTTGGTAACATGACACTTAAACTCAATGTTTTCAATATGTGTAAGCAACCATATGAAGGAGAGGATAAAAGTGAAGAAGGTGACACGATTGAAACGATTGTGGAGGATCATATTTAAAAATGAAGTTCTACCAATCCCTTAGAAATATTTTTAATAAATTCATTTGAGTTAAACATACAATTAAATCCTGAAATCTTTAACATATGTTCTTTACTTGACTGTGTACAGGTGATTGAAAATAAAGGATGGAAACTAAAGTTTGAAGAATTTGAATAAAATGAGGATAAACAGAACGAAATTTCAAAGTTGAAGTTAAAACCTCTGCCTGAATGATTGAAATATGTATTTCTCGGAAAGAAACAAACTTACCCGGTGGTAATCTCTTCTACACTGACAAGTGAACAAGAAGGTAAGTTGATTGAATTATTGAAAATGTATAAAAATGCAATTGGGTGGACTTTAAAAAACATAAATGGTATTAATCCTTTGATTTGCACACATAGAATACACCTAGAGGATAATGTTAAAACTTTCCAACAACCTCAAAAGAGATTAAATCCACATATGAAAGAGGTATTGATAGCTGAAATTCTTAAATTACTTGAAGTAGGAATCATCTATCCTATCTCAGATAATAAATAGGTAAGTCTTACTTAGGTAGTACAAAAAAAAATCTGAAATCACAGCCATTGAAAATAAAAAAGGTGAGTTAATAACAACTCGAGTGCATAGATTATAGAAAGTTAAACTCGGCCACTAGAAAGTACCATTTTCCTTTACCATTCATTGATCAAATTATAGAAAGAGTAGCAGGACATCCCTACTATTGCTTTCTAGATGGTTATTTTGGTTATTATCAAATTTTCATAGCACTAGAGGACCAAGAAAAGACTACATTTACGTGTCATTTTGGAATATTTGCTTTCAGAAGAATGCCCTTTGGACTTTATAATACCCCAACAACATTTCAGAGATGTATGTTAAGCATTTTTAATGACATGATTGAGTATTATTTAGAAGTTTTCATGGATAATTTAACTGTGTTTGAAAATTCTTTTGATAATTGTCTTGAAAACTTAGAAAATGTCTTAAAAAGATGTGAAGAAAAAAGCCTTGTATTGAATTGGAAAAAATGTCATTACATGGTTACTTCTAGAATTATTTTGGGACATGTAGTGTCTTCTAAAGGAATTGAAGTAGATAAGGCAACAGTTGAACTTATTACATATTTGCCTCTACAAAAAAACAGTCAGAGAAGTCTGATCCTTTTTAAGATATGCTGGATTCTATAGGAGGTTCATAAAAAACTTTAGTGCTATATCTAAACCTCTTTGTAATCTCTTAGCAAAAGATGTATCATTTAAGTGGACTCAAGAGTGTCAAAATTCGTTTGAAAAGTTAATTGGCCTCTTAACATCTGCTCCTATCATACAATCTCCTGACCGGTCTTTGCCTTTTAAGTTCATGTGCAATGCTAGTGACTACGCTGTTGGTGCTGTATTGGGACAAAGAAAGGAAGGTAAATCCTATGTAATTTATTACGCAAGTAGAACTTTAAACAATGCACAAATGAATTACACAACAACTGAAAAAGAACTACTTATTGTAATATTTGCATTAGATAAATTTTGTTCTTACTTAATTGGTTCTTTAACTGTTGTATTTACTGACCATGCTACTGTAAGGTACTTAATGTCAAAACAGGATACAAAACCAAGACTGATTCGATGGATTTTATTGCTTTAAGAATTTATTATCACTATCAAGGATAAAAAGGGAGCTGAGAATGTTGTTGCAGATCATGTATCAAGACTCGCACCAGATTCATCAACAGAAATAACACATATTAATGATTCTTTTCCCGATAAATTTTTATTTTCTACTGTTACAATGCATTGGTATGCTAATATTGTTAATTTTCTTGTAATTGGAGAAATGCCACCTCAATGGAATACTCAAGACAAAAGAAAATTTTTAACTGAGGTAAGAAATTTTTATTGGGATGATCTTAATCTCTTCAAATATTGTTAGGATAAAATATTTCGAAGATGCATACCTGACAATAAGATAAATAAAGTTATTGAATTTTGTCATTCTAAAACATGTGGGGGACATTTCTCATCAAAGAAAACAACTGTATAAATTTTACAGTGTGAATTTTATTAGCCCACTTTATTTAAAGATACACATGCATTTTGTATAACGTGTGAAATTTGTCAAAAATTGGGATCAATTTCAAAACGAAACATGATGCCTTTGAACTCCATTCTTGTTATTGAAATCTTTGATTATTAGGGGATATATTTCATGGGACCATTTCCGTTATCATTTGGATTTACGTATATCTTAGTTATAGTAGATTATGTCTCAAAATGGATTGAGGCTATTCCATGTCGAAATAATGACCATAAAACAGTCATGCAATTTTTGAAATAAAATATCTTAAGTCGATTTGAAATTCCTCGAGCCATTATAAGTGATGGGGGTAAGCATTTTTGTAATAGACCATTTGAAACATTAATAAAAAAATATGGTATTACTTATAAAATTGTCACCACTTATCATCCTCAGACAAGTGGACAAGTTGAATTAGTAAATAGGGAGATAAAACAAATTTTAGAAAAAAACTGTAAACCCAAATCGCAAAGATTGGCCTTTAAGACTAAATGATGTACTGTGAGCTTATAGAACTGCTTTTAAAACTTCATTGGGTATGTCTCCTTATAGGATAGTTTATGAAAAATCTTGTCACTTGCCTGTGGAACTTGAGCATAAAGCCTATTGGGCCATTAAAACTTTCAATGCAAATCTTGATATCTACAACTTTGATGTTTTGAGTAATAACTAATTCAGATCACATCAATTTTAAATTGGATAATCAAGTGGGTGTCTTAGTGATAATCAATGCAAATTATTTTGCCATCATTCTTGACTTTCATCATCCAAGTGGTTCCCTCCTAATTTGTCTCGATTTATCTATATTTTTTTTATATTATAAATAGGTGTCTTGTTTATGCCTAAAGCATGTAATTAGAAAATTAGAATTTAGTTCAAAATACTTATCCTTTTTATTATCTCTTTGTAATATTATTTCTCTTATTTACTATTAAGTCATGTTATTTCTTCTTCCATTTCTTTAGTTTTATTATGTCCAAATAGTTTTCTTTATGCTAAGGTGAAATGGTGAAACTCTTGACAAGGTAATAAGATATGTTTAACACTTATTCATGAATTTAATGATTCATTCTTAAGTTATGCAAATTTACATATTATGTATTTATTTTGTTTGTAGAATTAATACCCTTTCTTCTAAAGTGGTAATTCTTGATTTATTATTGACAAACTTTATACTTTGTACAATAAATTCTTGAAACCATTTACAAGATTTGGTGTATATACAATTTCTTGTAAAGTGGGAGTCTTGATTTATTGCAGACAAATATAAAGATTGACATAATAAATACTTAAACCCATTTATAAGATTTGGTGTATAATAATTAAAAGAAATAAATATTAATCAATATATAAATGATGATGAAATTTAATTGTTATATTTTTCGGTTTGAACCTCTTTTGTGTGAGGATTCCAATTGAGTTATAAAAAGAGTTAAATATATTCTTACTTCTTATACCAAGAGTGGGTCCTCCTAACCTTAACCTTTATTTGAATTGATTATTTGAATTAATATTTATAAACATCTTATACTGTATTAATTGTCTTAAAAGTGTTTATAATTTGTAATTTTAATTTTACTTCCCTATGGATCAACCTCGTTCTCATCGGGTTATTTATTACTTCGACAATCTTGTACTTGGGAATAAACTCTTATATTCTAGACGTGTAAATGTGCACGTGTCAAGACTTAAGTGTTAAGTACATCAATTAGTTAACTATAGTTCTTAACCAATAGGATGATAACATGTGGCAAATTGTGGGCCATTCATTGTTTAACTTTAAAATTATCATAATGCCCTTACTTGTGTGACAAGTAATGTGCAAATGAATGGTTGATGCTTATTTGGATTAAACAAATAAAAATTGAATTAATATTTTAACTGAATGGCTTACAATAAATCATGAATTAATAATGTAATTTTCATGTCTTTGATATTTAAATTGTTTAAATAATTATAAAACATGTGCTATTTTTAATTTTATTAAAAACAAGAGACAATATATTTGTTGCTATGCATTGGTGGGGCCAAAAATTGCAAAAGAAGAAATTGTTTCTTTAATTATTTTGTTTGGGTCTTGATCAAGTCCCATGAAGTAACCACTTATTCACAACCGATAACAATAAATATTTATATATATACATATTTTATTTATATGTGGGTGATACTTGATTTATGTATTGTTATTAGTAGTGTTTGTATAGAGTAAGGACCTACTATTAGTATTAGATTTATTTGCAAGACTTAGATTTATTTTAGGAACCAAATTGTAATACTTTAAAGGTTTTTAAGGCTAATTCGTAAATACTAAAAATTAGTCTCTTAGTATAAAAATACACATTTGAAATCCTAATTCACTTATTTTGGTCGAGCCACCTCTTTTAGAGTGAGAAAAGAGAGAAAGAAAAGGGAGAGAAAGAGAAGAAGAAGAAGAAAATTGGAATTTAAACTTTAAGAGGTATATTATAATCATTTCTTAGTTTTTTGGTGTTAATTTAGTTAATTCTTTTAATTTTTAATTTCTAAAAATATTTACAATTGAGGATTTGATGTGAATTTTGTAAGATATTGTGAGAATTGATGATGATTTATGTAGATAGCTTGATAAATCATGATGAATTGCAGAATTTCTACTTGATAGTCTCTTGATCCAGAAATTTTATAAATTGTTGTACTTCGATTCTGATTTTGAATTTTGAGTATATGAAATTATACATGTGTAGAATCATTTGAGACTTTGAATCGATTGAAAATTCTAGAAATTAAATTTTTAATAAATTTACCAAAATGACCCTAAAATTCTAGAAATTTCTTGTGTTAACAGTATGATACAGTGACAAATAATTTTTGATCTGCTGAATGATCTTCAAAAATTACGAATTTATGGAATATGATAATTTTATATGTCTAATATGATATACTCATAATTGAGAATTTACATCAATTTGGTTAAATGGTTATAATTTTCTAAATAATGTCAGCTCATTGCAGTATTTGATTAATAGATTTTTAAAGCTATAGAATAAAATAGTTTTAAAATACTTTCAGCAATGATTTTGAACTGCAATATTTATCATGGATTGAGATATGTGTCAAGAGTAATTTTGTGATAGTTTTATAATTTTTAAGTTAGTATATGATTTAATAAAATTAGGAGATTGAATACTGTTCAGTAAATATCTTGATCCTGTCAAGATAATAGTCTGGATTTGATGGTGTTTATAGAATAGATTGTATAGGAATTATTATATAATATTTATACATAAGAAGGATATATGAGTCAAGAATTATATATTCTGATTTTGGAGTAATTAAACATCATTTGATATATAAGAAATATTTGTTAAGTGTAAGTGGTCAGAACGACAGGTTTTGAGAAACCAAGTAATTAGACCAATTCGATATGATAAGTGCAACATGTGTAATTTTGTAAGCTATTTAAAGTGTTTTGTATGAATGTTGAGGCTTATTAAAGGATTAATCTCCATTGATAGGTTAAGGAGATTGAAGCCTTGTAATTGAAAGTGCTAAGAGGTAAGTATACTAGACTTTTTACTGAAATCACAATAAACATAATAATTGTTATGTATGATTTTGTAAATGTAGTTAGGAATATATTTATGTTATGTCAAAGTATATTTTGATATGAAATGTGAAGACATGTGTTTATGAATGTGAGCATGGACATACATGACATATATGTGTTTTTTAAAGTGAGCTTTCAAAATGAAATGTATTTAACAAAGAGAGCTTTTGAAGTGTAATATATCCATGAGAAACATTTTGCGTTTTGAGGATGCTTAAACTCACTGTTGATTTAGTAGGCATTTTATGTGATTTGTGGAGCCTTTATGTGTGGCATTTTCTTTAGAATTGGTATATATTATGTGTTTCGTATGTAGGGAGGATTCTATTGGTACCTAAAGGAAGAGTGAGTCATCACATTCTTGTGGTGGCTTATTGGTGCATGTGAGAGGACTCACCAATGATCAGGGTGGGGGTTTGGCTTTTACCTTCGGGCATGAACATTATATATGTGTAATTTAAAACTTTACTTGTACTATTTCTCTCATACAGTATGTCACCTACGAGTGACATTTGGTTCATTATGTGATATATGATATGAAAGCCCTACTAAGTAGTAGTTGAGTGATGGTAATCCTATTATATGTTTTGAAAAAATGTGTAAACGTTTACCTGACATGTGATTTGATAATATTATGATTTTGATTTATTACAACATATCATACACATGCATTGTGTACATATATGTATTTGTATTTGATATATGAAAAACTAGTATGCTTACTGAGTTTTATACTCATTATAGTTTATAGTGATTTCAGATAAATAAGGTATATGTATGCTTAGCGAATTTGGCAAGGCTTCTGCTGTCCCTTGGGTTCCCTAAGTTGCTAGGTTGCTGAGTGTTTCATTTGGGGACACGTGGTTTAAGATATTTGATTTGTCCATATTAAATAAATACTTATGTATTATTTTATTGAGTGTGGTTATGAGTTGATTTTAAGTAAAAATTTGCAATGAATATATTCTGGGCTTCCGGTAACAAAGTTGCTATTGGTGACCTAGTAGAGTGTTAATCTCTGAGAAAACTCTGCATATCTCTGGTTTACTAATTGCCCTAGTCATAATTCAATTGTTATAATTCTGAAAAATTAAAATGAATGTTTAAATATTGTTAATAAATGTTTATGTTTATATTTTAGGTTATGGGTTGATTTTAGTATTGAACTTACTAGCAACTTGCTAAGGATTCCTATATTGAATTAAAATTTAAAATTTTATACAATATTATTTATGAGTGCACATTATTGAATGAATGTAAGTTTGTCGTGTGTCAAATCTTTTGGGTCTGAGACGTGACATCCCACAATTTGAAACACATGCCAATTACTGTTAATTGTTTAATTTAAACAAAAGCAAATAAGTGTGGCCTTGAAGGCCATACATGGTGAGGCCGCCGAATGCAAAAGAAGAAATTGTTTCTTTAATTATTTTACTTTTGTCTTGGCCAAGTCTCACCATTTCAAACACACACCAATTATTATTAATTGTTTGATGTAAATAAAAGTAAATAGTTGTAGACTTGGAGGCCATAATGGGGCTTTTTTTTTTTTGCCTTAATAAAGGGAAATAATTAAAGCAAATAAATGAGGCATTAGCTCATTTTAGTTTCAAGTGTGTGCTCGGTAATATGGAGAGAAGTGAGAGAGCAAAAAGGTTTTGTTCTTTTATATTTCAAATGTTGTCTTCTTCTCTTCCATATTGGTTGGCCACCAAAAAGTTAATAAAAGAAATTATTTTGTTTATACAATAGTTGTATTAACAAAAATAATTTCTATTACTTTAAACAAATATATATTAGTTAAAGTGTTTACTAATATTTATAGTTTAAGTGTTAAACTAGAGATTAAGAGTTAATTTCAAAGTTTAAGAGTTAAATCAGTATTGGAATTAAAGTTGTTATTTTATCAACTCAAGCCCACCTCATTAAATTCTAGAATTGCCTACAGGTTCATTTTAAGTGGTACTCTAACTTAAACTGTTTTAAAGATTTGCGAGGTGATTATTTTTAATCTTAATATAAATATGATTAATATTTATTTAATTTTATTATTATTATAATAGAACAAAATTTACTGTGTTTATTGTTTTAGAAAATTAAATTTTTAGCTTTCGCTGCATATATAATGTATGAGATGCAAGTATATGTATTTATGAACAATGGACATGTACAAATGTATATATATACCGAATATAATTTTAAATTGAAACACCGCACCCAACAAATTCATCATCCAAAGAAAGGCTTGGTCATAAAGGTCGAGATGACCCATAACAAAATGTTTCTACTTCAAACACAAGTTGCATCAACCAGGCAAATTTATCTAAAAACTACTATTCATAATGATACTTGATTGTGGCATTTTAGATATAGACATATACATTTCAAGGGGATAAAGACTTTACAGGGGAGAAATATGGTGGGAGGGCTCCCTGTATTGCAACCTCCAGCTAATGTTTATGAAGAATGCTTGATGGGAAAACAACACACAAGTTTTTCCAAAGAAAGGCACTTAAAGAGCATCATAAGCACTACAAGTTGTTCATTTAGACATTTTTGGTCCTATAAATGCTACCTCCGACAACAACAAAAGGTATTATGTTACCTTAATTAATAATTATAGTGCGAAGACTTGGATCTATTTCCTAGCAGAAAAGTTAGAAGTCTTAGTTGTTTTTAATAAGTTCAAAGTTGCTATGGAGAAGGAAATTGGTTTGTTTATTAGGACATTATGAACTGATTGAAGAGGAGAATTCAATTCACAAGAGTTTGTTAATTTTTGTGAAATGAATGGAATTAAAAGGCAATTGACTGTAGTTTACTTACCATAGTAGAACGGAGTAACTGAAAGGAAAAATCACACCATCACAAACATGGTATGTGATATGCTTTCTTTGATGAAAGTTCCAAAAGGGTTTTCGACAGAAGCTACAAATTGGACCATTCACATCCTCAACAGATGTCCAACTCTAACAGTGAAGAATGTTACTCCAAAATAAGCTTAAAGTGAAAGAAAACCTAATGTTGGCTATTTCAGAATATTTGGAAGCTTGGCATATGCTCATGTAAGTGATCCTTAACATATCAAGATTGATGATAAGAGTGTGAAATGTGTAATGCTTGATGTGAGTGAGGAATCAAAAGCTATAGATTGTACAACCTAAAAACACAGAAGATTATCGTTAATAGAGATGCTATGTTTAATGATAATGAAGGATAGGATTGGATCAATAGAGAAGATTAACTTTATTATTAATTAGGAAGCAGTTAAAAAAAATACAATTCAGAATATATCTCCAAAAGTTGAAGATGTCGCATCTGAAGCTCTCAAAATAAGTCATTTGAAAATAACTCATCAGAGAATAAATCCTCAGAACTCAAAGAAGTAATGGCTAGTAGAACTAGAACAAGAAGAGCTCCTGCTTGGTTGATAGATTATATAAGTGGAGGAGAACTATCAGATGAAGAAAATGCTCACTTTGCTTTGTTTGTCGATAATAATCCAATTACCTTTGATGATGTTATCAAAAGCTCTAGATGGAGGAAAGCTATGGATGAAGAAATTTATGGTATTCAAATAAACAATGCATGAGAGCTTACTAATCTGCTTGATAGAGGAAAAGTTATTGGAGTTAAGTGGATTTTTAAAAAGAAAAGATCAAAGAAAATGGTGAAGTCGACAAATATAAAGCTCGATTAGTAGCTAAAGGTTACTCTCAAAAGTATAGTGTTGATTATGCAAAAGTTTTTGCACCAGTAGCTTAATATAATACTATTCGATTAGTAATTACTTTAGCTGCTAAAAATGATTGGGATATTACCAACTTGATGTAAAGTTAGTATTCTTGCACGGAGAATTAAGTGAGCAAGTCTATATGGATCAACCTTTTGGCCATGTACAAAAGGGATAAGAATAAAAAGTTTATCGCTTGGAAAAGGCTTTATAAGGATTGAACCAAGCTCCTAGAGCTTGGAATAGTCGCATTGAAAGGTAATAGGGTTTGTAAAGTGTCTATATGAACATACCTTATTCATAAAGCATCAAGAAGGTAAAATCTTAATTGTTTGTCTCTAAATTGATGATCTCATATACACAGGAAATGATACAGCTATGTTTAGTGAGTTCAAGAGCTCTATGATGAATGAATTCGAGATGACAGATCTAGGGAGGATGCATTACTTCTTGGGAATTGAAATGAAGTAAACTAAAGATATGATATTTGTTAGATAGAAGAAGTAGGCAAAAGAAGTGCTCAAAAGGTTCTGTATGAATAATTGCAATGCTGTACAAAATCCAATTGTTTCAAGAACTAAGTTCACTAAAAATACTGAAGGGCAGAAGGTTGATAGTGTTAATTACTCAAATGTAAAGAGGAAGAAGAAAGAAATGCAAATAAGAAAAACAAAGAAGAAGAAGAAGAATCGGTTCTATCTTGCAAAAGTGAGAGCAAAATGATAAGATACAATACATGTGGAAAATGAGAAATAAGGGAAATATAAACAAACTAGTAAACGACTAAAATACCCTTCTAATAAATATTCTAATACCCCCCCTAAAACTCACGATGCAGCAGCAAGAAGCATCGAGAGTTTGCTAACTAGAAAACGAAAACGTGAAATAGAATGCGACTTAGTAAAAAAGTCAGCAAGCTGCAAGGATGAAGAAACAAAGGCAACGTAATGGTGCCATTCTTGAGGTGATGACGAGTAAAATGACAATCAATTTCGATGTGCTTAGTCCGTTCATGAAAGACTGAGTTGTGAGCAATCTGAATAGCACTTTTGTTATCACAATACATAGGAGTGGGAGAAGAAAGGGAAACGCCCATATCGGCAAGTAACCAACGTAACCAAACAATCTCTTTGGTAGTAGATGCCATAGCACAGTCTCTGCTTCAGTAGAAGATTGAGAGACAACAGTTTGTTTCTTGCTTTTCCACGAAATAAGAGAATCCCCCAAAAAGATACAAAAACCAGTAACAGACTTACGACTTGTGGAATCACGACCATGATCAGCATCAGAATATGCACACAGTTCCAATGAAGAAGTGGATGGAAGTAAAAGACTATGAAAAATGGTACCCCGCAGATACCGCAAAATACGAAGAACAGCTGCCCAATGAATGGTAGTAGGAGAAGCAACAAAATGACTAACAATATGAACAGCATATGCAATATCTGGACGAGTGATAGTGAGGTAGACCAAACTACCAACAATAGTGCGATATAAGGTAGGGTCTGACAAAGGATTACCATCTGAAGGAGAATACTGAACATTGAGCTCACAAGGAGTATCAACAGTTCTAGTATCAGTGAGACAAGCACGCTCAAGAATATCAGCAGTGTACTTAGATTGAGAGAGAAGATAGCCTTTTGGAGAGAAGGCAACTTCAATACCCAGAAAGTACCGTAAAGGGCCCAAATCCTTCATTTCAAACTGATGAGTTAATTCTGACTTTAATACTGTAATACCATCAACATCATCACCAGTAATAATCATATCATCAACATATAGAGAAAGCAAAATACGACCAGTAGTGGTGCACTTGACAAAAAGAGCAGATTCATGATTACTGGAGGAAAACCCAAGAGAAGTGATAACAGTAGAAAACTTCTCAAACCAAGCTCGAGGTGCCTGTTTGAGACCATATAGAGCTTTCTTAAGCTTGTAAACTTCACCATGCTTATGAGAAACACCAGGCGGGGGAACCATATAAACTTCTTCATGTAAATCACCATTCAAGAAAGCATTCTTAACATCCATCTGAGATATATTCCACTGGCGAACAGATGCAATTGCAATAAGAGTACGAACAGTAGTCATTTTTGCAACATGAGCAAAAGTCTCCTCATAATCCATACCATACTGCTGAGAGAACCCATTTGCTACCAATCTAGCTTTGTAGCGTTCAACAGACCCATCAGATTTGGTCTTGATTTTATATACCCAACGAGAACCAATTGTACTTTTACCAGAAGGTAAAGGTACCAAATCCCAAGTACCAATTTTTTGCAAAGCAGAAAGTTCGTCAGTCATAGCATGCTGCCAAAGAGGGTCAAGAATTGCCTCTTTATAGGATAAAGGCTCAGAAAGACAATGAATAGATGCTAAAAAGGAAGAAAATGAACTGGAATAACAAGAGTAAACAAAATCTGAAAGGTGAGTAGACTTACGAGTACGCTGAGGATAACGAGAAGTAGAATCCACAATCTCAAGAAGAGCTTGGGCAACTGCAGGAGGAGTGGGATTATCAAAAGCTCTAGACTGCAACGCACCAGTATCTCCAGAACTAACAGTGCGAACCCTGCGAGAATAATAAAGAGGAAAATGGACTATAGGAACAATAGATGAGTTAGAGTCTGTAATGGAAGGGACATGTGGAGAGAAACTATTTGTATGGTTAGAGAAAGGATCAATATGAATGAGATCAGATTTGGTCAAATTGTGAGTAGTAGCAGGAATAGAAAAGAAAGGTATGTGCTCAAGAAACACAACATGACGAGAACAATATAGTTTTTGTGACACTGGGTCAAAACAACGATATCCTTTTTGCCCTTCACCATAACCAAGAAACACACAAATGGTAGAGCGGGATGACAATTTAGTACGCTCTACATGAGGAAGAAGGACAAAACAAGTAGAACCAAAGACTCTTAAGGAAGAATAATCAGGAGCATACCCATATAATTTTTCAAAAAGTGACAAACCTAAAGTATGAGATAAAAGGATCTTATTGATGAGGTTGACTATAGTAAGAACTGCTTCTCCCCAAAACTCACTAGGAACTGAAGATGACAACAAAAGAGAGCGAGCAGTTTCAACAATGTGCCTATGTTTTCTTTCAGCAACACCATTTTGTTCAGGAGTATCTGTACAAGAAGTTTGGCGAATAGTTCCATCTAAAGTAAGTAGATCACAGAATTTATTGGAAGTATATTCACCACCCAAATCACATCTAAAACACTTAATAACTGCAGAATGTTGAGTTTTTACAAGAGCTCGAAAGTTACTATAAATGCCAAAGAAGTCAGAACGACGTTTCATAAGATAAATCCAACAAAAATAAGTGTAATCATCAATAAAAGAAACATAATATCGAGACCCCCCTTTTGTAGCAATGGGAGAAGGTCCCTACACATCAGAGTGGACTAAATCAAATGGTGCAATAGAACAAGAAGTACTTCGATGAAAAGGTAAAGCAGAAAATTTTGCAAGTTTACAACCACTACAATCAGAAATATCATGAGTTTGTAAATTTCCTAAGGTACCCATAGAAGCTAAGAATCTTAAATGAGAAGATGATACATGACCGAGACAAGAATGCCATAAATAAAAACTAGATGATGAAGGAGACAAACGAAATGAAGACAAGTCAACACTCGGAGCTGCAAATACTGGTAATCTCAGCTCGTCCAAAACGTATAATCCCCATCGCCTACGACCTGTCCCAATCAACTTCTGAGACTGCAGATCCTGCACATAACAAGAGGTAGAAGAAAATGACACTGAATAACCAGAATCACACAATTGACTAACAGAAACAAGGTTCAATGTAAGCTTAGGAATGTGATAAACATTAGAGAGTGACAAATGAGATGTGTCAACAGAACCAACTCATTTTAATGGTAGAGGAGTACCATCAGCAGTCATGACAGACACAGAGGATGTAGGACATAAAGAAATAAAGGATTTCGAATCAGGAGACATAATGTGAAGCTCCAGAATCTAAAACCCATGTGGATGACAACATACTAGAAGACCTAGAGGGTAATTGACTTTTCAAAGAAAATGTGGACATAGCATGTGGCTGTGTAGCAAGAAACTTCTGAAACTGTTCAGAAAGGGCTGCAAATGCGGGATTTAAGGATGAGGTTCCGGATCCAAAAGAATCAGATGGTGGTACAACTGCTGCAGTGTTAACCTGTGGAGGACGATATGATCGTGGTTGAAATTGACTTCCAAACTGTGGAGGCCTGAATTGATGCCTTTGCTGGTGTAGTTGTGGTACTTTATTTAATAGCTTAGGGCATTGAGCCTTCCAATGTCCTTTTTGCTTGCAAAAACTGCATTCATCAATCCCAACCCTTGAGTGAGGCTTGTTTTCATAGTGAGCAGGAGGTTTAGAAGGAACTACAAAAACTGATGCATTAGGTACTGGGAGAATTTCTTTTCCTGTCTGAGTCTTAAGGCGTATCTCGTCAGCCAAGAGTTCACTAACTACTGAATCGACAGATGGAAGCGGGCTACGATGCAAAATAGAGCCACGAAGACCCTCAAAATCATCAAGAAGTGCCATCAAAAATTGAACTAGACGTTGCTCTTCTCTACGAGCAATATAAGCTGCACAAGCACGTAGTTCTTCCGATTCTGTAAGAGCCAACTGATCCCAAAGATCTGTCATTGCAGAATAGAACTCTTGAATACTCATGCCTTTCTGTTCAAGAGCTCGAATATCATGTTCTAACTGATATTATTTTGCAAAGTTAGACTGTGTATACAATCTTGCCAAATGTTGTCAAACCTCATTTGCTATTTCATACTTTGCCAATTGAGTACCTATTGAGTGTTCAACAGAATTGTTTATCCAAGTGATAATTTTTGAATTAACAACTTCCCAATTATCTAATAGTTTTTCATACTCTGCCTTATCACTTGTACTTGTAGGTTTACTCATAATTCCAGAAACATAACCCCACATTTTTTTGCCTTTTAAAAAGTTCTTCATCACATAACTCCAATACGAATAATTTTTTTCATCTAATCTTACACTAATAGACTGTAGCGAGTCATCTCTATTACTAGCCATTGCAAAGACAAACAGTACCTAAATTTCCAGAATTACAAACATGCCCGAGTTTTCCAGAAATTACAAAAACACCCCTGAACTTTTTGAAATTACAAAAACACCCCAAAAAGCTAAAATTTTGACAAAATGGTCCCTACAAATCTTTCAATCCCCTCAATATAGAGTACCCAAAACCAGAATGTTTTCCTTTTATAACTAATTCCTCACTAGAATAATACAAATCTAAAATACAACCACAAATTCGAAATAATCATAATATGCCAAAATTAGGATCAATCTCTATGCAAACATGCTTGACCTTTGTGAAACTTGAAAGGAACTGGTTACCCAATGTTAGAATAATAAATCCTTACTTGATTGAAGCCACAAAATAAAGTGAAGAAGTTGAATCAAATGAGAATCTTGAACCCTCAAAATTTTCCCTTGTTCTTGAAGAGATAAAAAGACTACCTTCCATAACCTTGCTCTGATACCATATTAATTACTCAAATGTAAAGAGGAAGAAGAAAGAAATGCAAATAAGAAGAACAAAGAAGAAGAATCGGTTCTATCTTGCAAAAGTGAGAGTAAAATGATAAGATACAATACATGTGGAAAATGAGAAATAAGGGAAATATAAACAAATTAGTAAACGACTAAAATACCCTTCTAATAGATAGCACTCATTTCAAGTAAATTGTGGGAAGCCTAATGTATTTGATTGCTATACATTCAAATTTAATATATGTAGTTAGTCTAATCAGCAGGTTCATGGAATCACGTACTGAAGTGCATCTTCAAGCAACAAAAACGATACTTCGATATGTGAAGGGAATTATAGAGTATGGCTTGTTATATGGTTGAAATGAGATTTGTTGGGCTACAGTAACAATGATTGTGCTGGTGATTTGGGTGATCGAAAAAGTACTTTAAGATATATTTTCATGTATAGTTCATCAGCCATTGCTTGGTCTTCAAAGAAACAATTAGTAGTTACTCTCTCAACGACTGAAGCTGAATTCATTGTTGCTGCCTTATGTGCTTGTCAAGCTGTTTGGTTAATAAGATTACTTAATGAGCTGAGTTATCGATAATATGCATCTACTCTGATATATTGTGACAATAGTTCATCTATTAAGTTATCTAAAAATCCAATTATGCATGGAAGAAGCAAGCATATATATGTTTGATTTCATTTTCTATAAGAGTTCACTAAAGAAGAAGTGGTGAACTTAGTCTATTGTCAAAGTCAAGAACAGGTTGCAGATATTCTAACAAAGCCACTGAAACTGGATGATTTTAGGAAGATGCTAAGCTTACTTGGAGTTTGCTCAAATTGAGATATAAAGCGATTGCTTAACGCATTCAGTTTAAGTGAGGATGTAAAGATATTATTTGAATAATCCCTAAGTTGTAGAGACTTGTTGAAGTGGCTTTAACTTTGGCCATTTCTTTAGTTAGTATCCCATGTAATTAGGATTTGTTATTCATGAAATAATGCTTGTTCAATTTATGTAAAAGCTATATAGCCTAGTTCTTTATTCTAAATAACGTGTGGAAAAACTTATTCTCAAAATTTTATTCTTCTAAATATAATCTAAAACCAACAAAAACAACATAAACCCTTAAAGGTCAGCATTATGAGATTTATATTTAACCCTTAAAACTGTAACTCATTATTATAAGCCTACGAGATTCATATATGATCACAAGTCTTAACACATCACAAATTTGTCATTTGCAATCATAAATCCCACAAATACAGCAGTTACAAGTTCACATTGTATTTATAATTTTTACATAAAACTTATAACCAAGAAATGCTACAAATATGTAATTCTCTATATGGGTTTCTTCAAAAGAAAAAAAAAGGAAGAAGAAAAATCTCTATATGGATTATGACTTTAGAAATTTATAGGCTGACAATTAATTTGTAACCCAAACAATTATGCCCAAGATGGTAATGACATTGGTAAATTTGGCTGTGCAAACAGCCCATATAAGCATAAGATGTGCTCTACTTATTTCAGATTGGCATTTCACCATGTTTTGTTTCTCAGTGGTGCGGTGCCAGATTCTTAGCTTTGCATTAAACCCTTGGCCCATTACTGTCACAGGATACACATTATGTAAAACTAAAAGTTAGCATGATTTCCAGGAGAGTCTTTTGCAAGAATCAAGTTTCCTGTTGCTTCTTCTCAACATGGAATTCCATCAAGTTAGGAATAAGAATGGTTGAATGTAAATACAATGAATATGACCTAAGGGTGTTATATAGAGAACTTATAATGGGGGACCAACAAATTTGAAACAGTTACTGCTATCGACACTATATTAAGCCAAAATCAAATGAAATTTCTTATCAAGTTAAAACTTGACCAAAAAAAACTCGCTGCCACAGTGTGAGGGCATTCAGATGAAAGACTTCTTGGTCAAAACTGGTGAATTTAACACTTAACCCTAATATTTAAATAGATATCTAAATACCCAACACTAGATTATGCTTTCTAAGCATCCCTCATCACCAAGGATGGCTGTGGCTTGGTCCTTGGGTGGCAGGGCTTCCCCCACCTAACTTGGGTGGGTAACCGAATCTAACAATCAAAACGAAATAAAAAATAAAAACAGCCCACTTAAAGCTCTGTTATAGAAGTTCAAAGAAATAACCAACTCTTGAAACAATCATGGACAAGCAGGAATAGACAAGAGTGTGTATCAATCAACACTTATATGAGAGGAGAATGCAGCAACTAACAAATCATTAAGCACATAAAAACATGAGTATATTTCTTTTATTCACAAGCTATGAAACAATCAATTGGATGAGAGAATGAAACACACCCTCCAATTCGAAATGTATACAAAGCAATTCAATGTCCGTACACAGAACTCGCCCATTTGAGCTTCTCTTTCTCTCTCCCTAAAAGTCTACCGAAAGCAATCACACTATTGAAATTCCACAAGCTTGTTAATTTCACAGCTCCATTTACAAGCTTAGGTTTATTCCTTCTCATTCTTTTGAAAAAAATAAAAAAACTGTTAATGGAGGTGTACTCAGACTCAAGTGACGACGTTTGCAGAAGGTTTGCTGTCTTGGAGGGAGATCACAGTTTCAAAAGCACCCACCAAGGCCTTAACCTTACTTTTCTGGGTTTCAACAAGTTTGCTTGCTGTTTGTTCAATGACATTATTAAAGAGAATCTGGGAATCTTTCTTCCCCTGCACATCTTGATGCCTCAAAACAACTTTTTCTGGACCAGGACTGCTTTCATTCGCCTTGCCATCAACTCCTTTTTTCTTAAAGCGTCTTCTGCCATCAGCCTTGGGATTTTGATTCTGACCGAGCACCTTTCCTCGCCTGAACTTAAGCCTCCTTGGACTATTGTTCTCAGACTGAATGTCAATAATCTTTCCCCTCCTAAAACGTAATTTTGCTGCTTGGGAATCCTTGTCGTCAGAATGAACCACCTCACCCTTTCTAGACTTTCCCTGGTCACCATCCAAATCTTCTTCTCCTTGCATACTCATGCTTTCATCATATTCATATTCAGAGACAGAGCAATCTTCAGCTTCTGTCTCTGTATACTCAGACTGTTCTTGATCTTCTTCATTATCTAACGATGATGAAGAAGATGTTGGGAGGGATTTTGATAATGAGGATGATGGAGGTGGAGATGGTTCAATAGCACAACTTTCATTTTGGTCAGATTCCAAGGATTTGTTCTCAGTTTCCATCTTGATGACATAAAGAGTTTTTTCATGGACCAAATCATTGTTGGCTTGCTTAAGCTCATTCTTGGATTTCTCAGTTTCAGCTTTTTTCATCCTGCCCTGATTCTTCAGAGGGGAGACAACTTTCAAGCTCTTGTGCTTTCTTGAATTTGAACTTGCAACTCTACTGATAGAAGGTTTAGGAGACAATGATGCCCTTGGAGTTGCCAATGAAAGCCGTGGGGAAGCCAGAGCTTTCTTAACAGCTACTTTAGGGGTGTCTATCTTCTTTCCTGTGTTGATGTCACTGTGCCTTCTGCCACTTAAACCTACTGAAGCATCAGGCAATGAAAATGGCTTATTTACTGGAGATTTCAGCTTCAATGAAGTGACATGCTTTACAGATGCATTTGTTTCTTTAGATTTTACTGAAGCTTTTCTTGAGGAGAGATCCACCTTCTCAGAAGATGACAACACTTCCTGCTTTTTGAATTTAGAGTATTCGGATTTTGCTGAAGCTTTTCTTGAGGGGACATCCACCTTCTCAGAAGATGATGACACTTCCCGCCTTTTGAATTTAGGGGATTCAGATGCATGGGTTTTTGAATTGGAAAAAGGTCTGAGCTTGACTGCTGATGTCTTCTTCCTCCCAGACTGAACTTCACTCTTAACTAGATTTTGGCTATCTGGTGATGCATTGACATTTTTGCTATCTGGTAATTTTGTCAATATTTCCCGCTTGAAAATCTCAGGGACATCAGATGAACTGGGTTTCAAAATGGGAGATGTATTGGGCTTCACCAATGATGTCTTCTGTCTCTCTGGTAATAACTCGCTTACAGTTGGACTTTGGCTGTCAGGTGCTGGTTTTATGATTCTTTTCCATATGGGACGTCTTGCCTTAGCTTCAAGTGCATGCTTCTTTCCATATTTACAGAAATCATGACAAGAACCAGTAGAGGCTCTGAGGTAATGAGGAAGAACTTTTTCTCCACTGTTTGAAGAATTTGCTTTTCCCGTAGAATTTCTTCTTGAATTACCTTCATTGGGATTAGTTATTTCTGGAGTCACTGGTAAATCAGTACTCTCAGCCATCAACTAGGTACAAGATAACAAAAGTTCAGAATAGAGAACCCTAAAGATTTATATAAATATTTTATGATGGTGAATTTGAATATAGATTAAGCAGACAACACTCTAGCAAATGGACAAAAAAAAAAATCAAGCAACATCTTAGAAAATTAATTAGATAACAACAGAGCCGTAAAGAGAAGAGAACTTACCAAGATCTATTTTAATTCTATTGCAAATCAAAAATCACTTGGAACTACAGCAAATTCAGAAGATCTTCAACCTGGAAGATGAAAACAATCTATAAGCATCACACATTCTTTTTAATATCAATATAAAATCTGTTGATTTCTAGACACAATATATTATAAATAGCATTGACTACACTTCTATGAGATTTGAAACTAAGTAGAATTAGAAACTTCCAGAGAAAACACCCAGCAAAGAAATTTAAAGTTTCCGATTCCCTCTCTTTTCAGAGCCTTCAGAACAACAGAACATTAGAGAAAATCAAAACCTCTTAAAATTCTTTCTTTCACTAAATTTCACACCGCTGATGAAGGACACCAATATTTAAGCAAATTTCTTGTGAGGTTTAAAGATAAAGGGGAAAAGCGACCATTCTTCTTAAATCAATTAAGAATAGAATAATCGCCTACTAGTTTTATAAAGAGCTTTAATAACTAACCAAACGCGCAGAGTTTTCTACAATCTAAATTTTGGTGCAAGAAGAAATCCATATAGAAAGTTCTCGAAGTCTTAAAGAAAAATCCACAACACAGAAGAACCAGTCAATAGGTCCCATGTAACAATAATTTTCTGAATTTCAACCACAAAAAATATAGACACACATTTGAGGTTCTAAAACCCTGGTACAACAACAAATGTAGCAAACAAGCTTCATTTTGTTTAATGAACAAGATGAAGCACAAAACTTTTTCATTCACTTAACGCACCCTCACCCAACACCACCCCCCAAAAAAAAAATCAATCATACTGGATGGCATTGAAAAAAGCAAAATTCGTACTCTTAGCGGAACAGAAGCAATGAAATCATTAACTTACACAAAGAGAAAAAACAGGCACCAATCTGAGAAAGCAAAACCGCAACTATAACATCCCATATCAACTACGCCTAAATCTATCAAAATGCTCATCTAAAAAAAAGGAATAAAAAAGAAAAAATTAAAACGAGCGTGGTAGCTAAGCAAACATATTCCAAACTCAAAACACAAACAGCCCATTTAGAAGCAAAGTTAAGCAATTAAAGTCAAAAACGCACCAAGAAAAGTCATAAAACGACATCAAACACGCTCATCTCCACAACCCAAAACTCATCACCAAAATCCAATTTTTGATGCTAACCCATTTGGGAAAACAAAGCAAGAAGCAAAACCCACATGGCAGTTTGAGCCAAAAAAAAAAAAAACGGCTCCTTTATAGAGTCCATTAGCTTTAGTTTGACATATTTCATTTCAGCAAATAGACAACTGAAAAAACCCGCCTTAAAGAAGAAGAAGAAGAATAATAATAAGGAACCTCACCTTTTTTGTTCTCTTTACTTCTTGTTGTTGCTGCCGTTGCCCTGCTTAACCATAAAGCGAAGATAAAGGGAAAATTTTTCTTTTTCTTTTTTTCTTGGTTGTTTATCCTATTTATTTATTTATTGTTTATTACATGTTTGTGAAATTGTGTGAGATACTTGGGAGAGTTGTGTTTCTTTTTGGGGGGGATTGAGTTGAGACTTGAGAGATCGTGCAAGCAACTGTTGCCTGGTTGCTGTTGATTGTTCGTGAGGAGGTCTGTTTCTGATTTTGTTTCTGGTGGGGGCTTTTGGCTTTTGGCTTTTTATTATATTTTCTCTGCTGATTATTTGCTTGCTTTGCGTGTTGGTTCTTGTTGCGGTGGCTGCTGCTGATTTCAAATTTCAATACACACACGAAGACATGAAAAAGTGTGCTACTTGTGAAGGCATGGGTGCCCACTACAATTGACTCTCTCTCTTTTATAGAATTTTTATATAAAAAAAAAAAACACATTTTCCTTGGATGTAAAAATATCTTGTGGATTCATTCTTATGATTTAATTTCATTTGGTTTGATTTTATAACGAAGTAATTGACATATATATATATCACATGTTATCTATTTTAAATTATATTTTAAATAATAATATATTAAATAATAAAATAATATATTTTATTATTTAATAATTATTTAACACATTATTATTTAAAATATAATTTAAAATATATAACATTACTTTATACACTACATATTTCATTGAGTTCAACTTTAGACATAAATTGATTATTGTAATCAATAACAAGTCTATTTTAATTATTATGAAAAAAAAAAGAGTGAGAATATGTATATGAATGATAAATGATATGAAATAAGGGTTATAATTTAAAGAAAAGGAATCTCATTTTTTTTCTTCTTAAAATGTAAAAATATCTTGTGCTTTGATGCTTGAGATTTCATTTCTTATTAATACATTTTATTGTGAAGTAATTGACATATATATACACTATCTATTTCATTGAATTCAATTTTAGACGCGAATTGATTATTTGAAATCAATAATAATAATAATTATGGGAAAATGAATTTATGAATATTACATAACTCTATATTTTGACATTTCTTAGACGTGGTTTCTTTATAAATATATAATTTTTAAAATTATTTTTTTTAAACAATGTCTTGATAAATAAAATTGTACTTTTCATTATTTATATTTAAGTGAAATTTGTTTTTCGAGCGTAACTCAGGTGGTCACCAAATTACCTAATAATTGTACTCATTTGAGTTCGAACAAGAGAAAAAAATAAATTTTTGATTAATTAAAGATATTTAACTCCCACTAAACTTTTAAAGAAAAAAATATTTAAATATTTTTTTTCTTTTTATTTTTATATTACAAAATAAATTATTATTTCAAAAATCTATCACAATCTCAAATACACGATCACTTTTACATGGGATATAATTTCTTATGTTTTAATTTATTTAATATCACTCTTTCTTTATGCAAAAATTTGTCAAATATTAAGTGACAAATTGAGCCCATCAATTCAATTTTTGGTATAATTTATAGGATAAAATAATAGTGTTTATAACATTAACAACTAGATAATTGAAATTTTTGTTACTATTTTATTATATTTTTGTTGAAATAAAATAGAATTATTTATGAGACCCAAACAACATTTGAATGTTTGTAAGAAGTACTATCAATAAATTTTTTTAATTTTTTGGAAATTCAAAATATTTTCTAACTTTTAAAATTGAATTATTTATGCGAGAACCTGAAGTTTATCTAAAATGGTAGTTAAGGAAGAATCTCCTCCTTAATCGAAAATTAGTTTCGTGATTGAAGATATTAAATGTGCCTTAAATTCTTTCAATTCATTTTATGTCAATATGTTAACATGGATGCTAATAATGTACTCCATGTTTTAATTAGACTATCCATAAACTTAGATGATATTTTTATATGACTTTCTGGTTTTTCAAGTTGTATTTCAACTTTAATGACTTGATGATTTTTTGTAATCTTATTTCCAAAAAATAAATTATTTATTTTCAAGTTTTCCTACTTGCAAAGCTTTATGATATCACATTAATTGAACTAACTTTATTCACTGATAAAATAATAATAATAATAACTTTTGCTTGAGATCTGCTTTTGTGGTATATTAAATTATTAATTGTCTTCTTTCTAAGCAAGTAATAGATCTTGGAAAAAATTTAATTTTTTTATTTTATTTTAGGTCAGTCTGTGTTATTTGTTAATTATAATATTGACTCTTTTTTTTATAATGGTTGATCTTCAACAATTTATTACTTATTTCTTAATCATATAGACTCAGATTATGTCAGTCCTGCTTTCATTTCTTTAATATTTTTCTTGAGTGGCATCAAATTCATTGACTATATAACAAATCATCAATTTTCCCAGAAACCAAACAGCTTTTGTAGATAAAATTCTTTTGTGAAACATTTAACAATAATTTGACACAAGAAAATTGTTAGAACTGAAATTAGAAATTTGCACAAAATAAATTTATTGTATGAAAAGGAAATAATGGGAGTTATGACCCAAGATATAAATAACTTTTTGGACACCCACACAATTCTTTCACAAGTGTGGATTTAGACTTTAGAAAATGATATTGAAAAAGTAAACAAAATGGGAATGTTTCAAATTCTCTATAAACATACCAATTCAATTCCAATTGAATTAGTTTTAATTTAAAATCACCAACTCATTATTGAATCATTACTTTTTATCATTATTTTTATAATTAAATTAAATTTTAATTTAATTTATATTCGAATTGATGAGTTACTAATAAATAATTATTAATTTTTACTTATTATTAATATAATATTAATTAATAATAAATACATCAAATTACACATTAATTAAAATATAAATTTTATATTTTAATTATATAAATATAACATTACTCATAATATCATATTATATATATAAATGGGTATTTTGCATTGTTTCACTAGTTTACACAAACTTAGGGTTTTCCTTCTTTGTTGCTTGTGGATGCCAATGTGGAAAAGGACTTTGAATGTGAAGTTTGGCTTTGGCTTTGGCTTTGGGCATGGCATCTCAAAAACTTAAAAGGAGGCACAAATGGCTTTTCCGAGAAAAAGCTAAAAGCCTGATAGCTTCTCTGGCTTCTGCTGTGCGAGAAAGTTGTGCTAATCTTTAATCATGTTCATTTCTGAATTGGAAAAAAAATTGATAAAAGATATCACAATGTCTCTTGGCTTGTACATGCTCCAATGAAGAAGAAAAAAAAAAGGGGCTTTTGACAAAAACAAAGTTATGGGTGGCCACATTTTGAAGGCACATAATTATAAAAAATAAAAAAAAAAGAGAGAGAAGAAAGAGACAATTGAGTAATAGTATCAACAATCTCCTTGGATTCTCTTTTTCCCTGGTGATGATCCATGCTTCAAGATCTAGTATGTTCTTCACTTTAATAAGGGCCACAAAAATTTAAAAAAAAACAAATAAATTACATAAAAATATTGTACTTAAATTTTTTAATGTGTTGCAAATATGTTGTTAATGGAACTTTTTTAATTACTACTATTAAATTTGATATATAAAAAATAATAAAATTTTACTTTTAAATTGACGCGACTCACGCTTGAAGATAATTTTTTTACAAAGAAAAAAAAAAAGACCATCACCGTAAAATTTCAAAAAAATGAAGAAAAAAGATTTCATTATAAAAAAAAATCATTATACAACTTTGACATTTATCACGATTTAAACATTGAATCTTAAATTAAGAAAGTGCACTTTAATCGAGTGCTTACCGCATGAGTAAACATTCAAGTGCATTGTTGAAGGCATTTGGAACTAGAAAATTTGTAATATGTTAAATTTAAAATATTACTATTTTAGTTTTTTTTAAACAAAAAATCTCATTACTTAGTCCTTTTTTAAATGTCTAACACATTATGTAATATGAATTTAAAATTTTTGATAAGAAATTATTTTTTTTTAATAAAATAAATATAGCAGATGTTAAAATCATCTTATTTATAATTATATATATAAAGATAGAAAATGAACTCAATTCTTTACTTTGATCAACCTTAAATTAAATAGTTGTAATTTTTATTATTATCTTTCATCTTCAAACTTATGTGTGTGAGTATGTTGATTTTTTCTTAATCTTCAAATTCGCATACCCAAATATAAAAGAAGATGAGTAGCTTAAGCATAATTCTTTTTTTTCACATAAAAATATGTAAAAGAATTATTTTTATAGTTGTAATATATTATTACTACTCCCGTTCTCCCCTATATATAAAAATCTCTCTCGAGTATTTAGAGTTTGATTATGATTTGAACAAGTAGATGAACTGTAAGATCTATGAGCTTTTTAACTTCAACTTAAAAGTCTTAATCTTAATCATCTCATGATCTACCAGTTTTTTTAAATTAACCTTAAATTATTCTACTAAAAGTTAAGGGTTACACTCTAATAATCTATGTCATTAAATAAAAGCTCATTTAATTAAAATATTTTTAATTAAATTAGGCTTGATTTCTAAATCAATAATAACCATTTAATTAACTCTCTAATTGATGTTTATAATTAAAATTAGTCTATAAAAAAAATGTATTCTCTGTTTAATTATTTAATTACCCTTAAGTCACTGAATGCTCTAATGATAATTTTTAATATATCTATATTTGTAATTAAATTTACAAATAAATATTTTTATTCAATAAATAATTGAATAAACAGTGGTCATAGATTTAAATGATCAAGTATTGCAAACAGTTTAGGTGGACATTATTTATTAGATTCTATCTTACAAATATATGTTCTTACGATCCATGAAATTATATCTCCAAACTGTCGAGGTTTTGATTGTTTATATGAATTTCACTCTATGATAACTCAAAAGATTCAATGCGTGAATGTAAGTTCATTATTTACTCAAGATTAAGATCAGTCAAGCTTATTAAAGCTTTTACGAATTAATATCAATGATATTTAGTTAACCTGACATTTTTTAATGTGTTGTGAATATATTGTTAAATGTATTTATGATATTACATCATATCTTTACTAATACAATAGCTAAAGAATTATTAGGATAAAATTTTACTTTTATACTAACGCATGTCTTGAGATAAATTTGGGAGGAAGAAAGAAGACTACCACTATAAGATCCTTAGAGGGAGAAAAGAAAAAGACTCCACTATAAGAGGGAATTATTATATTGCCCCGATATACACCTAAACCTCATTTTTATTTATTGCATAAATATATATTTTATTTTACTTGTTTCCCTTAAGGTCTCAGCCCAAAGCTTATATTTTTTTTTTCAGGAGCTTAACTTGACCCACAGTCCTCAATCCATCTCAAGGTCCATTATGAAGAAAGAGGATATGAATCGTTGTCTCTAAAGGAGACGTCAAAATTATATGAAGTAACCTTAGAGATACGATTATAACTTCTAGACCTCGGAGCTCTACTATTGAACAAGGTGTCATCGACTATCAGCATATGTCGAATAGATTGTCAATATTTCTATCAAGATTGAGCACTTTTCTTCAAGTAAGGATATCTGAGGTAATTTGATTTTGGCCGAGGGCTAAGACTAAGTTGGCTAACTACCTTGAATACATAAACCACCTTTAATTCTAAGATCCTCGAAATTATGAGATTCTCTAGAGTAAAATCTCCTATAATCTTGGAACGTGTCTTGAATGGAAAAAGGAGATAGTTTGCCCTAATTTTACTAGGACTTAACTATTAATAGCACTTTTAAATAAAGAATAAGATAATAAGAATGGGGATTTGGCTAGGCTTTTTAGGGGAAGGGATACGAAGGCTTCATATGGTCATTCATTTATTTTTCAGGATTTCTTTTAGCCTTTTTTGAGAGAAGGAGATTTTTAAAGTATCCTTGAAAATGCTATTTGAAGAATAACTCTACCATAGCTCTTAAAAAGACATTACTGCCATAGGGATTGATGTAATTAGAAAGTAATTTGCTATGTAATTGATGATTTGTAGAGGTTATGCCTTTTTGTATATTTATTGCAAAAATATTACTCAATAGTGAATCAAAAGAATGCTTAGACTTGGTCAAGTAAATGTAGACTCTTGCAAAGCTGCATGATAATTTCACAGTCTCATGTATGCCTATATGTTTATCTACTTACTCTATACTCTAATCAGACTTATCGTTACTTTAAAATTTTTGCTGATCACCCATCACATGCTGCAAGCCCAAAAGTAAGTTCAAATATATATATATATATATATTTATATATATATATTTTAAAATATAAATTTGACTCGTTGGCTTTAAAATTATCTAATGTTGTGAATATGTTATTAAAGGAACTTAGAACTAGTCAACTTGTAATTGTCAAACTTAAAAATGTTACCATTTTAGTCCTTTTTTAATGTTATCATTTGAGTCTTTTTTTAGTGCCGACACATTATGTAACGTGAATTTAAAGTTATATATATCGTTGTACAATTTATTACCATCAGAGTTCCTTTTTTCTTAGTGCCGACACATTATAAAATATGAATTTAAAATTGTATAATATTTGTATAATTTGTCATAACATTATTTTGAAATTATAATATAATGCATAGGTTTAAATCAACATTTTATAATGGGTGAATGTTTGCACTCAAAAAATTAATATTCTTATTTTTATTATTGCACTTAACATTTTTTTTCTTATTTAATAAAAATAGACATGCTAAAGTTGTTCTGTTCATAATTATATATATAGAGATTGAATATTACTTCAATTCCTTACTTTGATTAACCTTAAATTGAATGGTTGTAATCTTTTTCACCTCTTCAATCTTCAAACTCAAGTGTGTGGGCATATTAATTTTCTCTTAATTTTCAAACTCGTGTATCAAAATATGAGAGAAGAAGAGTAGCTTAAGCCTAATTCTTTTTCCACATAAGAATATGTAAAAGAATTATTCTTATGGTTTAATATTATTTACTACTCCTGACCTTTTGTATATATAAAAATCTCTCTTAGATATTTAGAATTTGATTAGGATTTGAGTTAGTAGAAGGACTGCAAAATTTATGGGCTTTATAACTACAATTTAAAAGACCTAGTTTTAGTCATTTCACGACCCACAAATTCTTTTAAGTTATTCAAAACTATTCTACTAAAAATTATGGACAACATTCTTGTTATTAAATAAAATCGCATTTAATTAAAGCTCTTTTAATTAAATTATGCTTATTTTATCAATAATAACCACTTAATTAATCTTTTAATTGATGTTCATAATTAAAGTTAGGCTATAAAAAAATATCTTACCTCTTTAATTACTTAATTACCCTCACCAAATGCTCTAATGATTATTTTTAATATATCTATCTTATAAATAAATATTATTATTTAATAAATAATTGAATAAACTATAGTTACAGATTCAAATGATCAAGTACTGCAAATAGTTTAGGTGGACATTATTTATTAGATTTCATCCTGCAAATATATGTTCCTACGACCTATGAAATTATATCTCCAAACTAACGAGATTTTGACCGTTTATATAGATCTCACTCCATAATAACTCAAAAGATACAACACATGAATATAAGTTCATTACTTACTCAGGGTTAAAGTCAGTCAAGTTTATTAAAGTTTTTACAAATTAAGATTAATGATATTTAGTTAACCTAATTAAAATTTATAGTGGTCTCATTTAATGTATCATATATACTAATTTTTTCTACTTGAAGTCTCTATTTCGATGGTCAAAGTAAATCATCAACTATAAAAAGTAGAAAAGTTACAACTTTATATAATAAAATGTCATTTTCATTAATGGTTGTGAACAAAATTTAATTTATAAAGAACTTGTGATTTATACTCTCTGTATTTGTAACATATACCTAATATATAGATTACATACTTTATAAATATGAACTCATCAATGTACGCTCAACCATATGTATGAATAAATTTTATTAATTAAATAAAATATTACTACACATGCTTTAAGAGTACAAAATAATATTAAATATCTAACACTTAGAACTAAAAAAACTTATAATTTTTAAACTTAAAAATATTACCATTTTAGTCCTTTTTTTCTCTTAATTTTATCACTTGAGTCCTTTTTTAGTGCCGACACATTAGGTAATATGAATTTAATGTTATATATATCATTGTATAGTTTATTTCCATTTGAGTTATTTTCTTTTGGTGCCGACACATTATAAAATCTGAATTTAAAGTTGTATTATATTTGTATAATTTGTCATAACATTATTTAGAAATTATACGACAATGCATAGGTTTAAATCAACATTTCATAATGGCTTCATGTTTGTACTAAAAAAATTATTATTTTTATTTGTATTATTGTTGTTGTTATTATAATTAATTTAGAGAATGAAATATTTAAACTCGAGACTTTGTTATTAATCGAAAAGTGTGATTATTATTAAGTTACAATTATGATCAAGATTAGTTATAATTTACAATAAACTTAAGTTTATATATTAGACTTGAAATGCGAACTGATAAATATAAAATGGATATCAATAATATTAAATAACTGCCAAACTTTGGAGAAGAATATGATGATAAAAAAAAATTGGTTGGTAGCTTTAGTTGAGGAAGTTGACCATCCAACTATAAAATTAGGTTAGAAATGATGATGAAAGTTAATGCATTATTCCAATTTTGAGTTAACTGGTATTTTCCTTCTTGATACTTTTTAAACGTCATACAAATTTTCTATGCAAGGAAAACTTATTTAGATACAGCATAGAATCTTCCATCATTGGCAAGAACATTAAATAAAATAAAGAGGGAAAAGAAAGAATGATGGTTTGTTTTTTGATTATTGCCTTGAATGTTTGGTTGTTGGGGAAAATTTTAAAGAGTATCATAGATCAAACATATACTTCATGAATTGATATCAGAAGTAATTTATTTCGTATTATAACATTCGAAATTTAAAATTCTTGAGATTATAAATAATAAAATTAAGATAAATGAGATAATAGACAAAAATAATGGTCAGATGTCAAAATTTCAAGATAAATGAAATGAGGAAAAAATGTCAAAATTTTATATTATTTTGTTAAATAAAAATTTTAAATTATATATATAAAACTATTCCATACGAAATTTTTATGAGATCTAAAAATAAAATTGTGTGAAATTAAATCTAAAATAAATAAAGTATGGGAGTGGATCGTTCAATATGGGCCTTATAAAAAAAAACCAAGAATTAATCAAATTTTTATTTTTGTCTTTATAATAGGAACTTCAGTCAATTTTGAGGAAAAATTGGAAATTAAAATTTTATAAACTACAAAACCAGATTAAATTTAAGTAAAAATAGGATAGATTTCAAACCAATAAATCATTAAATGATGACTTTGTGGCTAACACAATTATGGGTGCTTGTGAATTTCAATTCTCAGTAGGCCTGAACTTTTCATAATCCTAGAAGCATAGTGACCAAAGTGTTGATTCATGATCAAGAAAACATGATCCCACTTCAAGAAAAATAATCTATTTGACTTTGATCAATTTCTGAATATGCAGAATTTCAAAAGTCTTAAGCATATGGAACAAGTATGCTTTCACAACTTTAATTAATCATATTTGCATTACAACTTTTTCTTTTCCTTTTCTCTTTTCCTGTTCAAATGTAATTATACAGAACAGTGACAAAAATCCATTTTATATCCTAAAAAATGCAGGCGATTGTAAGTATAAATGGTGAAAATTTAGTCAAAAAGTTCCATTTTCATGCTGTATCATCATTTCCGGCCTGAGACAGTTTTCTTCACAGCACCAACTGAGACTAGAAACTGATCAAGGGATGATAATGTCTTCATGTCATCTGGAGGGAAATAGCTAGCAGCCTTTCCCATCAGTGATGTGAAGAGAAGAGACAGTGAAGGTCGAGTAACATAACGTTCACCCAGAAGGTCGTCAAGAAATGCAAATGCAGCTAAGAAATCAGACCTGGTTGCATTTATTGGAGCAGCAAAATGTGCAGGGATTATTCTCCTGAATCTCCAGTCCCGTGCAATACGATCAATCCAATCCCTGACCTGAAATTTTAACAAGCAAGTGAGGTTTTTGGAAACAATAACAATCCTATAATTCTATTCAAATTACTAAAATTTTCATGTCCCCAAATTGCATTGTGGGAGGGTTCATAAATTATATTACTTATACAAATTTTATCGTGTCTAAATATTTATGTAATAATCTAAACCACCACTTAATGACTTCATTTGTTGTTGACTAGATACCATCAAGAAGTTGAACTTGATATTTAAATTAAGAACAACAATAAGTGTTAGAATGGGTTTTCTACCTTCTCTGGAACTTTGCTGAAGACCAGTGTCTTAACAATAGGTGAAACAATCAGCTTCTGTGACATCTGAGCAAAGCTAGCATTAGGTTCCAACAGATTGGACGGACCAAGGAACAAGATTTGGAGAACCATCCTTTCCCATCCTTCAAGAGGAAATTAGTCTTATTCAATTATTTGTAATAAATACATGGCTGAACTTAAAGTTGCATCGGTGTTGTGTGCAAATTCACTTGCAAAAAGTGTAACGTTGTTTTGATAAATGTGATGAAAATCTAACCTTTCTGCTGATTCATTGGGTTGTCAACAACAGGTTCCTGAGGTACCTCCTTGCCTTTACTAAGAATTTTTACTGCCAAACCATTCTTTGCTGATGCTAGCAAAGACTCGTTGCTAATACAGTCAGGTGGCTTTCTTGGGACATAAATCACAGCATCTGTAACCAGTAGTGTTCTTGAACATTTATGATAGAAAGCAACTTCCACATAAGGCCCAATTCCTGAATTAATATACAAGCAAATGAGGATGTAGTATGATGAATCTTAAATTTGAGGAGGGCAAGTACAGTTCAGTTACCAACTTCAGGTGAGCTTAAAACCTTTTGCTCGATCTCGTCAGCCCATGGGGTTGAAAAGTCCTCATCTTTCAAGGTTTTAGCACGAAAAATCCCAAAAAATTCAAGTGGCAAATTCAAGGGCCAACTCCATTGCCTTGGTGCCACCCATATTTGTGCTCGAGGGAACTTTCTTGAAAATGGACCGACAAAAATTTTATGCTCGTATGCAAATGTAGGCAGGACAATGTACTCAACTGGAGCTGCTAACTCCTTCACAAGCTGACAAAAGATTAGGATATCACTGTTAAATTGGGCTTCCAAAGTTCATTAAAGCATGATACATGCGGAATTTTCGAAGTCAAACATAAAAGCGCACACACACAGAGCAAAGACAAGGATTGGGATTTCGCATGACAAGGAGTTGGTGAATATGGACAATATCTGCTCAAAATTGGTGAAAATTTTGAGAGAACAGTTCATAAAAACACAACTTTGTGGGGCTGTTTTGTAGCATTTCGGAAGTTGTTATTCTGCTTTGAGAATAAAAAATAAATGCAATATTTCCTTCCATATGCAAGTGATTTCATGATGCTTAGCAAACAATAACTGCACAAAAGATAACATTAGGGCATGGTTACACACATCTGATTATCGTTTTTAGTTATTTTTTTTTCTCTTTACATGACACATGGTCCGCAGAAGTTGGCCTGTATAATGGAATGTGGGTGTTTAAAGATAAAATTCAGAGCAGAGTTAATAAATCAAGGAAATGGCGCAGTGACTTCAAAACTGAAATGGACTTATAAAAAAAATGCAGTTTTGCACACATGTTTTTAGACGTTAACATTTTAGATGCTACTAAAGCAAACTCAAAAATCCATTGCTGCAAGTTTTCATAGCTATCCAACTATCTTGTTAGTGTCTGACATAAAATTGGAGAATAAAATAGAACCTGTATACACTCCTTGGTTGGAGCAATGGGTGCGTGGACCCATAATCCTCCAGATTTGAGTTTGATGACTGTCATGCGAATATTTGTGGAGACACTGCTGAATCCTAGTGCTTGCTCTTGTTCGAATAGCCATATGCTGCCTTTCACAACCTATATCGGAAACAAAAAGAATTTGAGCTATCAAGTGCAAGAAGTTCATTGATTTGCTTTTCCCCTCCAAAATTCTTCATGACTATTAATAAATCACATTAACCATGAACATATTTGATCAAGTCTGGGTATAAATTTCATTTGGAGCAACTCCAAGATTGCTCCAAAGAGCAGTCATAGCAATCATAATGTAAGTCAAATTGAAGTGGCAATTCACAAATGAGAGAGTAAAGATACTTCTTGATACACATCAATTAAGCTAAACAAAATATAAATAAATCCCTCGCAACTGCAGTTAAGGAAACAACAGCTACAAACAAACTAAAGAGAAATTCTCTATTTCATGAACTTGTTGATACAATGCATCTCTCAGGAACATCACAAATTGACAATGATTTTGATCATTTATGCACAGTGAAAATATGTTATTTCACACGATAAAATGTATTCATGGCACATTTGGTATGTATGTGCTTTTGCTTAAATTCGAAAGCACAATAGCTTAAGTGTTTGGTAAATACCTGTTGAAGCGGAAGCAATAAACCCAAAGTATATAACGCAGCAATCAAACAATTAAAAAGACTAGAGAGAAAAAGTAGAAGAAAAAAATATACATAGAATTTACGTGGTTCGGCAACTTGCTTACGTCAACGGCGGATTAAAATCACACTATTTTATTATTGAATTTCAAGACACTCACAAAGTATGCCTTTTACAAAGAACACAATTCTCTCTTGTAACTAGGGGTTTCTCTTACAAAGCATCACTAAGCTCACAAATCACTAAGATTGTTGTGATGTTCACTAAGATATGTTTACAAGTCAATAGAGGGCATTTATATAGGCTTTAAGATGACCTAGGTTAATCCTAAAACACGTAGAAGTCATGTTAGGGAGTTCTGAAGCACTTAGGAAACAACTCAAAACGGGAAACCACTTTCTCACACCAGCACCACTGGTGCGTCGAATCGTGCCCAGTGTCGTGGTGCTGTAGGCACTGCCAACGAGCCTTGCGGCGCTGGCTTCCTAGCGCTGCAACGCCCAGACTTGGACAGTGGTACCTTTGCCTTTTGCCTCATTTGCGTCCGTTTTACTTCCCCGCGCATCCAATGCACTTGGTTTATTCCCCAAATCATATTACAATGATTTTAATCAATTTTCTCACGAATCCCCTCATTAATTCAAAATCATTCACAAAGTATCCACGATTTTTCATATCCGCATCTTTGATCACCCTCACATAATAGTGACCTCGGTTAAGTCCTTACATAGAATGAACTTAATCGAGGGCAGTGGCTTAATCAACATATAAACAAGATTTTCAGACGATGCTATCTTTGTTAGACTAACCTCACCACTTTGAACAATCTCTCGAATATAATGGAGCCGCACATTAATGTGTTGAGACCTCTCATGAAACACTTGATGCTTACTTAGGTGTATGGCACTTTAACTATCATAATACACACCGGTGTTCACATCTTCAGTAGCCATTACTTCTGCGCATATTCCTTTCAACCACACGACCTCCTTAATAGCTTCTCCAATAGCTATGTACTCTGCCTCTGTAGTAGATAATGCAACTACATATTGTAGAACTGATCTCCAACACACATTACACTCAAACACTGTGAATAGGTAGCCTGTCAACGATCTTCTCTTGTCTAGTTCACCTGCATAATCAGAGTCGACTTATCCTCTTACTATTATACTGTTGTCTTCAGCCCTTTAATACATTAATCTATGATCAGACATTCCCTTGAGATATCTCAATATCCACTTCACTACAAATCAGTGATCCTTTCTTAGATTCGTCATGTATCTACTCACGACACTTACAGCCTGTACTATGTCTAGTCTCGTGTAAACCATCACATATATAATGCTTCTCTCAGCGCCTATATATAGTACTTTACTCATCTGCACAGGCTACTTCACTGCAAATCAGTGATCATTTCTTAGATTCGCCATGTATCTACTCACGACACTCATAACCTGTGTTATGTCTAATCTTGTGCGAACCATCGCATACATAATGCTTCTCTTAGCGCCAACATATGGTACTTTACTCATCTGCAGTTTCTCTTCTTCGAATGTTGGCAATTGTGCTGCTAAAAATTTGAAATGCATGATCAAAGGAGTGGAGACAGTCTTTGCATTGGACATACCAAACCTTTCTAGGATCTTGAGTATATATTGTTGTTGTGACAAGAAGATGACATCTATTCTTTCTCTTACAATATCTATACCCAATATCTTCTTTGTTGCTCCCAAATCCTTCATTTCAAACTCGCCACTTAAGTGTTTCTTGAGTTTCTTTATTTCTTCCATATTTCTACACGTGATCAAACATATTATTAATGTACAGAAACAAATACATCATCCCACTGCTTAAGTTTTTAAAGTACACGTATCCGTCATACTTCCTCCTACTAAATCCACAAACTATCATAAAGTCATCCAATCTCTTATACCACTGTTTAGGTGATTGCTTTAACATATATAATGACTTCTTTAGTAAACAAGTATGCTCTTCTTTTCTGGGCTTTGCAAACCTTGCGATTATGTCATGTAAATTGTCTCTTCAAGCTCTCTATGCAGAAAAGTTGTCTTTACATCCATTTACTCTAGATGTAAATCAAAGTTTGCATACATGGTTAACAGAATCCTAATGGATGTGTGCTTGACGGCTGGAGAGAATATCTCACGAAAGCCAACTTTTTCTTTCTGAGTAAAACTATGTGCAATGAGCCTAGCCTTAAAACTTATTGGCTCTACCTCCAGTATCCCCTCTTTAACTTTATACACCCATTTGCACTCCAATAGTTTTTTTTAGGTCTCTTCACCAACTCTCAGGTATTATTATTTCTAAGAGAACTAATCTTTTATTCTATTGCCTGCTGCCATTTGTTTCTATTTTCACTTTTCATAGTCTCATCATATGTTATAGGCTCATCAAGTTCAAGAGTGCAAGTAGAGTTAAAGGCATGAGCAACTAAATCTTCTTGTGCATACCTGATTGGCGGGTTAATCGTTCTCCTTAGCTTATCTTTGGCTAGCTAGTACTTTTTAAGTTCCATCTTAGGAGTTTTAGTCTTTCTTTGTATGGACTTGGAGGAACTTGTCGGTGTTTTTGGCTTATCTTCAAGGATCTTTTTGTTGAAATGTTGATCTGAGGGCATATCAGATCTATACTCAGGTTCCATTTCAACTTCTATTGACTCGGGTGCTGAGTCTTTCTTAGACACAGGTTTTTCTTTCTTATTTTCTTGGGAGACTTTCAACATTATCGTCTCATCGAATGTTACGTCATGACTTATAATACTTCTTTGTGGTGTTAACTTTCTACATCATACCTTGCATCCTTTCACATCTTCGGGATACCTTATGAATACCCCTTTAATAGCTTTAGGTTTCAATTTTTTCTCCTTAATATGAACAAAGGAAGGGTAACCGAAAATTCTGAGGTGATCATATTTGGAAGGGTTGCCAGACCATTTCTCTTCTGGTGTCTTGAAGTCTATTGCTGAGAAAGAACTTTTATTAATCAAATAAGCTGCAGTCACCACAGTTTCTCCCCAGAATGCCTTAGGCATCTTTGCATTGGTAAGCATGCATCTAACTCTTTCAAGTAGGATCCTATTCATTCTCTCAACTACACCATTTTGCTGCAGTGTTGATCTCACAGTTCTATGCCTTACAATCCATGTTTGGCACAAAATCCATCAAATTCTCTATTGCAAAACTCAAGGCTATTGTCAGTTCTTAGCCTCTTAACCCTTTTACCAGTTTAATTCTCAACAAGAGCCTTCCAAGTCTTGAACGTATTAAACATTTGATCTTTACTCTTCAACACATATACTTACAACTTCCTTAAATATTCATCAATAAAGCTAAGAAAATATCTAGCCCTACCATGAGTCGTTGTCTGAGCTGGTCCCTAAAGATCCGAGTGTATGTAGTTAAGAGTCTCCTTAGTCTTATGCTCGCCAGTACTAAACCTCATTCTATGTGTTTTTTCAAGCACACAATACTCACAAAACTCCAATGGCTGAAACCTATCCTCACCAAATGCCTTTTAACTAAATAACTAATTCAGGTTTCTCTCACCTAGGTGTGCTAGTCTAAAATGCCACAATTTAATTTGCATATTCTCATAATCTATAGAGAATAATGCAGAACCACTTACGACTTCTCTCTTCAGCACATATACACCTTTGTGCTTCTTACCTTTCATTACAATCATAGAACTTTTTAACACTCTTAAAACCCCTCTGTTATTCCTGATGGAACACCCATTCTGGTTTAAAATCTTTAGTGAGATTAAGTTTCTCTTGAGGTCAGGAACATACCTAATTTCTGTCAACTCTCTCACTTATCTATCATGCAACCTAAGTTTGATACTACAAATTCCCATCATTTAATAAGTAACGTCATTACCCATTAATACCTTACCACCACTAATGAGCTGAAAATTTATAAATTAAGACTTGTGTGGGTACATGTGAAAAGTACAACCAGAATCAAGAACCCATTGTTCAGTACTCTTACCATCAGTAGCGACTAGAGTCTCTGCACTGTCGTAGTTATCATCATAGGCAAGTGCAACATTCGCTTTCTTCTTGTCTTTTGCTTTCTTCTTTGGACAGTCCTTTATGAAGTGCCCATCTTTCTTGCACTAATAGCACTTCCTAGGAGTCCTGAACTTCAATCTTGAGGCCTTTTTCTTCCCATCTCTATGTGAGGATCTTCCTCTTGTAGATAAACTTTCTGCATTGCCCTCAATCTGTTTTTCTAATAGCTTTGAGTTTAATAATAATTTCACCTCATTCATCGTTAAACTCTTTCTGTCGTAAAGTAACGTATCAACAAAACTCTCATAACTCTTGAGAAGTGAACTCAACAGAATAATTGTCTTATCTTCATATTTTATTTTGATGTTGATAGATTCAAGATCAATAATGATCTTATTGAAGGCGTCTATATGGTCTTTCATCGATGTCCCTTCTGACATGGACAATTAATACAACTTATTCTTTATATGAAAATTATTGGCCAACGACTTCCGCATATAAAGAGAGTCACGTTTCTTTTAAAGACCAATTTCTATCGTTTTACCTACTATTTCCCTTAGTACTTTATCGCACAATGATAGAACAATTGTACTGTGAGCTTTTTCCTGAATATCTTTTCTTTTTATTTTAGCTTTAGATGATTTTGACGTCTTCTCTTCTTCATTAGATGAAGTTGCAGCCTCCTCTAATGCTGAGCCTAACTGTTGGCTTACCAACAATGCCTTAACTTTCATCTTTCACAGATTGAAGTCATTCATTCTATTGAATTTCTCCATCTTATACTTGTGTCTGACTATGTTTGCTTAAAACCTTGATTTAATACTAATTTTTTGAAGTGGAAGCAATAAACTCAATGTATATAGCGTAGCAACCAAGCAATTAAGAAAACTAGAGAGAGAAATTAGAAGAAAAAAACACACATATAATTTACATAGTTCGGCAACTTGCCTATGTACATGGCGAATCAAGATCGCACTTTTTATTATTGAATTTCAAGACACTCACGAAGTATACCTTTTACAAGAAAGAACTCAAGAACTCACAAAAAAAATAATTCTTTTTTGTAATTAGGAGTTTCTCTCATAAAGAATCATTAAACTCACAAATTACCAAGATTGCTGTAATGTTCACTAAGATATGTTTACAAGCCAATAGAAAGTCTTTATATAGGCTTTAAGATGACCTAAATTAATCCTGAACGTATAAGTCGTATTAAAGAGTTTTGAAATACTTAGAAAACAATTCAAAATGGAAAACCACTTTCCTGCACCAGCGCTGTGGTGCTGCGTCAAATCGTACCCAGTGCTTCGACGCTGTAGGCACTGCCAATGAGCGTTACGGTGCTGACTTGATAGCATCGTAGCGCCCAAACTTGGACAATGACACCTTTACCTTTCACCTTCTTTTAAATTCGTTTTATTTTTTTCACATCCAACATACTTAACTTATTTCTCAAATCATATTTTAATAAATTTTAATTAATTTTCTCACAATAACACTTCTATATCATCTCCTTAAAGCCAAAACACCGTTATATCAAACGGACACTTAGTAGTTTGCACTGTAAATAAATAACAGATATAATTCTTGGAAATGAAACCGACAACCAACTTAATGATCATTAAAAAACTGATAAAAGCTGAATATAAGAAGCTAACCTCTGTCCTAATAGTGCGCCTATTGAGAAAAGGGCCGAGTGGAAAAGGGAACCCAGTAAAGTTAAGATAAAATCTCCCTCTATTACTGTTACTGCTTCTTGTTATCTCACTAGCTGAAGCGACTATCAAATTGGTAAAAACTCTTTTTCTGCTTCTGCTTGTCAACGGTAAATGGAAACCCTTCAAAGACCCACCAAAAAAACTAGAACTTGGGTCTCTTAGAGCAACTGGGTTCTGCAGAAATGTTGATTTTGGAGAAGAAACAGCAATGGCTGCCACCATTTTTAGAAAGTGAGCTAGTTTGTCTATGGTTAACTAACAAACCAGAGTGTTCACGAGTTGTGGAGTTGGTGTAATAATATTAACAGGACCCAGAAGGTAAAAACTCCAGGCCATGTTTGTGACACGTGGAGGCTTATGTTAGATTTTCCTGCATGGATTTTCTGAATTATTGTGGATGAAGAGTGAAGGAATAAACAAACCCACTTGGCTGCATTAGTAGAAGAAAATGGAGCATCATCATTTGCATTTGGCGAATTCTCTAGAAGTTTGGGTCATGTTTCTATTTTGTCAATTTGGAGAGGAAAAGTTCTGTTTTTTAGTTTTTCATAGCCATTAGTGATATTAGTAAATTTAATATCAAAGTGTATATATAACTAAAAATTCTCGTGTATGGACATTTATATTTTAACAAAATTTCAACATCTAAGGGGGTTAAATTATGAAACTAATTTCTTGTACAAAAAGTTGATAAGCCAATTCTTTGTACAGAAAGTTAAAAAGCTCACATTTACAATTTTGCATCAAAGAGGGATTTATATAATAAAGATGTGCATATAGATGATTTAATACCTCATCTCACCTAAAATAAAATCTGAAAAATAGTCAAAGCATAGGGGCTTAAAATTTAATCTTTTAGGTTAAAGAGATGGGTAGGACTGCTATAAAGCACTGAATATTTTATTACACATTTAAATTTTTTATTTTTATGTTCCATTTTATTGGTTATATTTAAAAAATTTAAAATTGTAATAAAACATTTAAAATATGTAACAAAGAACTTAAAACAAACAATGAATGATTAGAGACGGTTGAACCATATAGTACGGGACAATAGAATGACTCAAAGAGATTGACACACCCTGTTATTTGTGGAAAAACGGTTTATTCGGTATTATAAATACTCATATTATTGACGATTGATAGGCAATTGAAGCATCTTCCAAGCTTGCCTTTCAATCATCAATAACATAAGAACGGTTATGTTAGTCCTGTGCCTGCCCTACTATCAACTTGAAGTGCCAAGTGTGAATTCCAGATTTCTCCTGCTGCATACAAACACAAGTTCACATTTCAACAATTCCATTTCAAACACACTGAGAAAGGATTAAACATGCCATGGACAAAACTATTACATAGCTTTAACTAACACCAGTCTCATTACAAACAATGAGTTTGAGCTTCAGAAACCGTTTGTGCTACACCATTTCAACTTCAGACTAGAATGAACTCTGCATACCTACAGACCACCAACTTGTTGGTAGGCAATATATTACATCTGAACCTTCATTAACAGCAGCCTACCAATTCATATGTATACACATCACAGCTATCATAAAAGCCACATCCTACAAGCACAAAATGGATAGGGAAATGAAAGACTTTTGGCGATAGTGATTTGTAGAGTGGCTTTGGAGGTAACAATTAGGAAACCTGAGAAACTAAAAAGTCCGACAGATTACATAGTTGAAGAAAGGCATGCCATCTTGTAGGTGCAAACTCCTATTCACAATGCTTTACCAAAAAAAAATCCAATAGCATCTCAAGTGACAATCTCTCTCACAAGCCAATCCAAACTAGGATATGCAAAGTAAAGAATGAGAAATGATGGAAGTGCAAACAAGAGGGTAATAAGTATGTACAGGGTCAAGATGGCTGCACTGGCAGGAATTGCGTACACAACAATAAGAAGAAATATGATGACCAGAGGGAACTTGGCTGTCAGATGAGCAAAGAAAATCAAAGACTTCTGAAGAGAAGAACATATTCTCTCCACACTGAGATAATTGTGAACATGAAGGTGATTGTGGTTTGATCCTACTGGCCCAGGATGGTGATGATGTTGTACCCTCCTGTGGTTGCCACGGTTCACTTGAGTTGCAAGGGTTGAACTGCTGTTTTCTGACAAGGCTGGCTGACGATCTTCACAGAAACCAGAATGAGACTTCACTCTATCATCGTTCATACTCTCAACCATCCCAAGTAGAAAGTAATTCTTGCAAGGGAATTTGAGGTTTCCCTTGTAAACAAGACGAAAAGATAAGAGATTGCACCATGGGCAAGCAATAAAGAGGGGAAGCTGAATTGGTAACGTGGGAAATTTCACAACAGCCCATTGCAGTCCTAGGATGCAGTTTTTACAGAGAGTATGGCCACACAATAGAACATAGGGCACATTTTCAACAACGTTGAAGGATTCCCAGCATATCGGGCACTCCAGCCCTTCTTCTCTGCTAACAACAGAAGAAACTTCATCATCTGAGCATTCTGAAGTCGCTTGAGTATGCTTTAGAGAGTCATTTTTCAATCCAACATTTCCAGCTACACAACTGGAGGCAAAATTCCACATTTTGACAGTTTGGGGAAATGACTATAACAGCATAAGCTGCTAAGTTTGTAGATACTGAACTTCACAATGGAAAACCAATAATCATAAACCTAAACATTGAGAATATCCTCCTCTAGATAATGATTGCCCAAATGCTTGCTCTTCAAAAGTGAACCTGAAAGGAAACATGCAGAGTAAGAATGAGAGTAACTTATTTCCTCATAAGTTGGGCTGTACTTGAACTTCAGCATCATTTCATATTTAACACCCTCCCAAGAAAATATTAGTACATTTCAACAGTCAAATGAGAAACTAAATCCAAGGTGCTCTAAATCCGACATGGTAAGTAGTTCAATTCAACCAGAAATGAGTGCAACATTCAACAAGAAATCTCTTTAAAAATTATTGGCAAAACCCAATAGTAGAAAGCTAGAAATGAAATTTATTTGCTTAATATGTTGAATTTCAAGGTGAGCCTATAAGCTACAATCCACAAAATCCTAAGTTTCAAATGATTATCCTGTACGGCTTCAAAGTTTTCATTTGACACCTCATTTTCAAATGATGGAGGTACTTAAAAACAGAAGACTGATAAGAGTATTTTCAAGTTTCTAGATCTACCAATAATTACTTTTAAGTTAATTTGATAATATTCTTATATTCAGAGCATCCATTAGTTGGGAATCAAAGATTGAAATAGTTAGAATTCCACCATGAATCATTTCAAGTGAAGGCATCTAGTGTAGGAGAAGATATGGAGTTCAATCATAGTAATTGGTATAATAGTTTTATATTAGGAGTTTATTTTCGCACATCAATTGATTTAAAAATTTCCTTTCTTCCTAGAGATAACATGTTCCTATTTAATTTGATTGTTTCATTTTTCAGGCTATTATTTTCCCAAAGTTTTAAACATCATATATTCAAGGCATATGTAAGGTTTAGAACCCTATATAGCCCACCTCCACCTTTGATATCTCAATCCGTGATTTGGCACATTCAACCAGGACTATACAGAAGCAGGTGACTTGACCTAACATATATCATCTTCTTCATCATTTGTCTCCCAATGATTAAAGACGATTTAACTTAAACAAACGCATTGTTGGTGCAATTATAAGCGTCGCTAAACACCCATTTTCATTTTTCATCATTCACTCTATCCTAGCTAAACACAGGAACTATATATAATTAACACAAACATCAAAGCCATGCAAAACAATTTCAACAAATTGAGAACTGAACACAAACAAATGTCAGATTTTAACACAGAAAATAAAAATCTCATCGCGTAAATCCAAATACCAAACAACAAAAAAAAAGGTATCTTCACACATGATTAAACCCAAGCCCAAACACCAGTCAAACGGAAAACCCCTGAACCAAAATCGAGTAAAATTAAAAACCCAGAAATTATATAGCAATTAACAACCGATCCGTGTAGATTCAACCATTATGAAATAAAATAACTTTTTTTTAAAAGAAAAAAGATCTTACTACCGGCTGATCGGAGAGGGAAAACAAAGAGAGCGTCTGAGTGAAACCTCAAGTTCTCTCTCTCTCGCTGTATACGAACCTTGAGTTTCGATGATGAAGAAGAAGAAAAGAAATCTAAAGCGAGAATTTTTTTTTGGTTTTGTTTTAAATAATTTCCTGGATTTTGCGAGTTGCAAATGGCTGGGGCCTGGGTATTTTTTTTGTTTTTAAACTACTTGTGGTCGTCATTAAGGAAAGCGACAACGACGTCGTTTAGTAAAATTAATTGATATGAAAATTATATTCTTTTGTTTATAATTATATATATAAAAATACAAAATTACTTCAATTATTCATTGATAAATCTTGAATTGAATAATTAATTTTTTTTTATTATCCTCTTCAAACTTACATAAATTTATATAATACAAAAATACATAAATGTCACTTAATCTTTAAATTTATGAATACTCAAATCAATGCTATATCTAACGTGTATGTTATATTTAGTGTACACCTAACGTACCGGTTATACCCACGTAAGGTAATGTTATAGTAATTTAATTTTCTTTTCAATGTAAAATACAACTATCACTCTTGTTATATTTTATTATAATCTTTTTTTCTCTAAAAATTTAAAGTTTGAATAAAATTTAAATTAATAAAAACTACAAAACTTATGAACTTCCTAACAATAAACTTAAAAGGTCATTCTAAGTCATTTCACGATCTATTAATTTTTTAAAATTAAATACATGCTATTCTATTAAAAGTCAAAGTTACATTATTAACTCATGTAAGAAAAATAAAATTTTATTTTAATTAAAACTTTTTTAATTAAAATAGTTTGACTTTAGACTAACTCATTTTTATAATTAAACTTAGACTATAAAAAAATGTGTCGCATATTTAATTAATTATTTACCCTTAAGTCATTGAATGATTTAATAATTATTTTTTTAATATGTTTATATTTATAAATTAATTTATAAATAAATATTATTATTCAATAAATAATTTATTAAATAAATTGTGGCTATAAATTTAAATGATCAAGCATTGCAAATAATTTAGGTGAATATCACTAAGTAGATTCTATTTTGTAAATAAATATTCCTATGACTTATAAAATTATATCTCTAAGTTATTGAGATTTTAACTGTTTATATGAATCTCATATCATGATAATTCAAAAGATACAATACATGAATATAAGTTTAACACTTGCTCAAAATTAAAGTCACTTAAACTTATTAAATTTTTTATAAATTAAGATCAACGATATTTAGTTAACCATATTAAAATTCACAATAGTCTTATTCAATGTATCATATATACTAGTGTTTTTACTCGAAATTTCTATTTCGATAATTAAAGTGAATCATCCATTATAAAAAACAGAATAACTACAATTTGACATAATGAAATATCATTTTCATTAATTGTTCTAAACAAAATTTAATTTATATCTTTTACATTAACATTATATGCCTAATATATAGATCATATACTTTATAAATATATACTTAATTTTATGTATATATAAACTTTATTAATAAAAAAATATTATTTTACATATTTTAAAGATATAAAATAACATAAAATGTTTAACATTTATTTGTTGGGATAAATTCTACTTATATTTCTCAATTATTTAGAAATCCTCCAAGTGGCTAATATAATATTTTTATTTTTAAATAAGAGATTATTTTTTAATATTATTCTAAAAAAAAAAACTAATTTGAGAAATTTCCTTTTGGATAGCAAGCAAATTGATATATTTTGGCGACAACAGCAAAAACATATTATCCAATTTCATATTTTCATCAAAATTTTCTAGTAAGTTTAAAAAATTATGAAAATTGAGAATTGAAATTGAAGATTATACAGTTAGGGTTTTAGGAAAAAATTGAGTATAACATGTCCTAGAAATGGAAATTTTGAATGCTTATAATGAGAAAAATTAAAAAAGAAAAAGAAAAAGAAAATGATTTTGGCGATCAGTTTCACCGCCGTGAACTCACCAAGCAAATAGCAACCTGTCGTGCTTTTTTATTTAATTTATATTATTTTTAGTTGTATTTGTAAATTTAACTTATTTTATTTGTTTATTTTATTATGTATAATATAGTATTTTTTTAAAGTTTTATTTGTAATCAAAACCTTTTAATTTTGGTAATTTTGTATATTTTATTTTAATAATTTCTTATATTTTATTTATTATTATGTATAAAATAGTATTATTATTTTTAAGTTTTTATTTATAATTGTTTATATACATTTTAAAATTGTTAACCGAAAAAAATAGTTTTTCAGACTAATAAATTTTAAATTTATTTTATTGCAAGAAACAGTACTTTGAACTTTGTTTGATTGGGCTTGAGGCTTCAATTTTGCTAGATTTTTTGTCACGCCCTAGACCCAAAAGATCCGACACATAACATCACTTACATTTATTCACTGCATGTGCACTCATAAATAATATTACACAAAATTTTCAACTTTCATTCAACACAGGAATCCTTAGCAAGTTGTTAGTAAGTTCAACACTAAAATCAACCCATAACCTAACATATAAATATAAACTTCTCTTGACAATATTTAAATATTCATTTCAATTTTTTTTTCAGAATTATAGCAATTGAATTATGACTGAGACAATTATTAAACCGGAGATACGCAGAGTTTTCTCAGAAATTAACACTCTACTACGTCACCAGTAGCAACTTTGTTACCGGGAGTCCAGAATATATCCATTGCAAATTCTTACTTAAAATCATCCAATAACCACACTTTATAAAACTTAAACCAAATCCAATCCACACACAATGAAATAATACATAAGTATTTATTCAATAGGGACAAATCAAATATCATATCCCACGTGTCCCCAAATGAAATACTCGTTAACCTAGCAACTTAGGGAACCCAAGAACCAGCAGAAGCCTTGCCAAATCTGCTAAGCACACATGCACCTTATTTACCTGAAATCACCATAAACTATAATGAGTATAAAACTCAGTAAGCATACTAGTTTTTCATATATAAAATACAAATACATATATATACACAATGCATATGTATGATATGCTGTGATCAATCAAAATCATAATCTTATCAAATCACATATCATGTAAGCGTTTACACATTCTTTCAAAACACATAATAGGAATACCATCACTCAACTACTACTTAGTAGGACTTACATATCACATATCACATAATGAGCCAAATATCACTCGTAGGTGACATACCGTATGAGAGGAATAGTACAAGTGAGGCCTTTATATTATACATATATAATGCTCATGCCCGAAGGTAAAAGCCAAACCCTCACCCTGATCATCGGTGAGTCCTCTCATATGCACCAATACGCCACCACACGAATGTGATGACTCACTCTTCCTTTAGGTACCAATAGGATCCTCCCTACATATGGAACACATAACATATACCAATCCCGAAGGAAAGGCCACACATAAAGGCTCCACAAATCACATAAAATGCCTATTAAGTTAACAGTGAGTTCAAGTACCCTCAAAACACAAAATATTTCTCATGGACATATTACACTTCAAAAGCTCTCTTTGTTAAACACATTTCACTTTGAAAGCTCACTTTCAAAAAAATACATGTATGTCATGTATGTCCATGCTCACATTCATAAATACATATCTTCACATTTCATATCAAAATATACTTTGACATAACATAAACATATTCTTAACCACATTTACAAGATCATACAAAACAATTACTACGTTTATTGTGATTTCAGTAAAAAGTCTAGTATACTTATCTCTTAACACTTTCAGCTACAAGGCTTAAATCTCCTTAACCTATCAATGGAGATTAATCCTTTCATAAGCCTCACAATTCACACAAAATACTTTAAATAGCTTACAAAATTATACACAATGCATTTATCACATCAAATTGGTCTAAATACTTGGTTTCTCAAAACTTTTCATTCTGACTACTTACACTTAACAAAATTTTCTAATATATCAAATGATATCCAATTACTCCAAAATCAGCATATACCATTATTGACTTATATATCCTTTTTATATATGAATATTATATCAAAATTCCTACACAATCCATTCCATACATACCATCGAATCCAAACTACTAACCTGACAAGATCAAGATACTTACTGAATAGTATTTAATCTCCCAATTTTATAAAATCATATACTAACTCAAAAATTATAAAACTATCACATAATTACTCTTAACACATATCTCAGTCCATGATAAATATTTCACTTCCAAATCACTGTCAAAAGTATTTTAAAACTATTTTATTCCATAGCTTTAAAAATCTGTTAATTAAATACTGCAATGAGCTGATACATTCTAGAAAATCATAACACTTCAACCACATTGATCTAAATTCTCAATTCCGAGTATATCATATTAGACATATAAAATTATCATATTTCATAAATTCGTAATTTTTGAAGATCATTCAATAGGTCAAAAAGTATTTTCGACTGTAATATACTGTTTACACAGGAAATTTTCAGAATTTCAGGGTCATTTTGATAAATTCACTAAAAATTCAATTTCCAGAATTTTCAATCGATTCAAAATTTCAGATGATCCTAAACATGTCTAATTTTATATACTCAAAATTCAAAACCAGAATCGAATTACAATAATTTATAAAATTCCTAGATCAAGAGGCTATCCAGCAGAAATTTTACAATTCATCATGATTTATCAAGTTATCTTATAGATCATCATCAATTCTCATAAGATCTTACGAAATACACAACAAATCCTCAATTATACATATTTTCAGAAATCAAAACTTAAAGGAATTAACTTAATTAATACCAATAAATTGAGAAATAGGTATGATATACCTCTTGAAATTCAAAATTCTAATTTCTTCTTCTTCTCCTCTTTCTCTCCTCTCTATTTCTCTCTTCTCTCTCTCTAAAAGAGGCAACTCGACCAAAATAAGAGAATTAGGGTTTTAAAAGTGTATTTTTATACTAAGTGGCTAATTTTTGGTATTTATAAATTTATCCCCAAAACTTTCAAAGTATTACAATTTGGTCCCTAAAATAAATCTAAAGTCTTGCAATTAAACCCAATGCTAATAGTATGACCTTAACCTATACAAACACTACTAATAACAATATATAAATCAAGTATCACCAAAATACAAATAAAATACGTATATTTATACATATAAATACTTATTGTTACCAGTCGTGGATACTGGTTATTACACTTTTCTTCCGTCATAGTGGCTGTAAACACCTACAAAAACACATTAAAATTATTGTTAAAACTTTGTTGGGATGCGTTTCGGCAAAAAATTTCTAATGCAAGTCACATATGAGTTTTTTAGTGAGGTTGTGGGAGTAAAAGAGAACGAAATTGAAAAGAAAATGAAAGAATCGAGTACCAAAATTATCTCCATCCCTTCTGTGTAATTTTCTTACTTTTTTATAGCATCTATCTTTTTGAAATATTCCTTATGCTTATACTTATGCTTATCTTTGCGGGTGTTTAGGTAATTTTTTGGATTTTGGATAAGTTCTAATTATTTTGGGTAATCCTCTAATTTCTTGGCGTGATTTGAGAGATTCCTTCACAAAAGCATTATAATTCTTCTTCTATGACTCTATCTCCTAAATAATTTTGGTTTCCTTTTTAAGTTTTATCCTTATTCGTGTCGCTTTTGTCTTTTTCCTTTTTAAGCTCTGAAAGCTGCTCGGTCTCTAGATCTACTCGATTCTTGAATAAGTTTGGTATTTTTACTAAGCTGGTACTCTTGTATTTTACTTTTCTTGGTCGTGCAGATATTTTAGAATTCTCTTTTGTGTGGTTATGAATGGTATAGGGTCGGTGTTTAAGCGGTTTGAAATAATTCTGATCGGAGCGACCAAGCAGGTTTTATGCTTGAGAGCTACTTGAGACCTAATTTGTCATACTTTAGTGATATTTACCATCTTGGTCCCTTAGGTCGGCCCATAAATATGTTATCTGGAGGGTTGGTTTTTGGATCTTTAAGAGCTGGGCCATTATAGAGATTTCTACAGGGAAACAGGGGTCCACTAGTTTTCAGTTCCGATTTATTCAAAAATAGAAACTCTATTTTTGTATTTCACCAGCTCAAAATCTTCATTCTTGAAAGTTTTGTTGGACCTGCTCGGATTTTCTTGTTTGAAAGTATTTTTGGTCAATCTCAAGATGTTGTATAACTAGTCGAACCGAGTAGGTTAGTTTCTTATTTCTATGACCGCTCCGGTCTAGGCAATTGTACTTCACTGTGTATTGAGCTGCTTGGATTATGATGCCGAGTCGGTACTTCTAGGGTTTGTACTTTTGAGATATTCCTCATACTTTGGTCATTTGTTAGGTCATGATGATAAAGATTTGAAATGTCATCCTTGATGTATATGAAAAGATGTCCTAGGTGCGAAAACTGACCTCAGCTGTTGATTCGCCTTTAATCGTGTGGTTGGGGATAGCTGATACTGGAACGTTACTTCCTTATTATTTTTTAAGTGACGTTTAGGTAGTTGGGAGGATCTGGTCCGTTTAAGTTTTAAATTTAAACTGTCCATATTAAAAGTTCTGAAGAGCTGTGCATTAAATGCTCTACAAATTCAAGATGTCACTCTGTTCTATTAAAGGGATGTCTTTTGGTTTTCCTTGAAGATCTTGTCCATTTGTTTTATCTAATGGTCATGATTTTTCAACCTTGATGGCTATAAAAGCCTTTATTTTGGTTAGATGTTTCCTTTATTTCACTTGCTTTCTCTCTCAAGCTTCTAGTTTCTCTGCGTAGGCATTTTTCTGATGCTCTTTGGTGATCATCATTCTTTGATTGCTCGTTCATCATTTCTAGGTGTTTTCTGCACTTTCATCTGGTAAGTTTTCTCATTCTTTCTTTTTAGTTTGTGCCATACCGTTGTCGTATATGTTTTATCTGTACCTATATGGCAATGAAAGTTTTATATTTTGTTGCGATTTTTTTCCTTCTGGTATTTTCATGGCTTTCCTTTATGTGCTTATTTTTTTTCTTCTATTTTTTAGGTGTGATCATTTGTCCTTGCCCTTTGTGTCCACTTTAGATTTTAGGAAAAACTCACTTTTAATGGCTTTTGAAAGGAGAAATTTAGATTTAGAGTTTCCCGCCATTAACATGGCTAATAAAGAAGAAAGAGAAGTTAGCCCTGAGGTCTGACTTATTAGAAGGACTGGTGGGGCCAGTGGGAATAGAGGAACGTCCATCTTAATTGATGGCGTGCCCTCATCATCTTTCATTGTAGTTACTGAGGTTGAATTGGTCTCTATTATGGGTGAGGACTTAGAGGTTGATCCTGAGGACCCTACTCAGAATCTAATTAAAGACTTAGAGGCTATAGAGTTTGAGCTGGGTGTAAAATATCATATGTCTAGCTTGAATCAAGCTGACCTAGAATTCATCAGGTCTATATATAATATTCTTGTGTCCGTCACCATTAGGTTGCCTTTCCCATATAATTGTTTTAGCAGCCTCATATATGGCGAAGTGGCCATTTATGTAGAGTTCTTGAGGTTAGGCCTCAAACTTCCTATACAGTGCTAATTTGCTAGGATGTTAGCCCATTTAGAAGTAGTACTTTTCCAATTATATCCCAACTCTTAAAGGGTTTTAGCATGTTTGTTCGTCCTTTGGGCAAGGGCAGAGCTATTCTCTCCCCACTACCAAGAGCTACACCACTTATACCATTTTAGGAGTAGTGCTATAAGTCAGAAGGGGTTTCTATTATCTCTCATTTTATAGTCTTCAGAACCCTATCTTGGTCGCCCCTCTTCTGTTAAGGATTAGGAGGGGGAGTGGTTCTTTGTTGGGGGTGAGTAGGGTCAGGTAGTTCCCAAGAGGAGAGAGAGAAACTGGGTTATTCCTGACACGTTCAGAATATAGGAGTTTATTCCCAAGTGCATGATTGTCGAAGTAATAAATAACCCGATGAGAACGGGGTCGATCCACAGGGAAGTAGAATTAAAATTATAAATTATAAATACTTTTAAGACAATTAATGCAGTATAAGATGTTTGCAAATATTAATTCAATTAATCAATTTAAATAAAAGCTAAGGTTAGGGGGATCTACTCTTAGTATAAGAAGTAAGAATATATTTAACTCTTTTTATAACTCAATTAGAATCCTCACATAAATGAGGTTCCAATAAAAAAATATAACAATTAAAGTTTATCATCATTTATATATTGATTAGTATTTATTTCTTTCAATTATTATACACCAAATCTTATAAATGAGTTTAAGTATTTATTATGGCAATTTTTATATTGGTCTACAATTAATCAAGACTCCCAATTTACAAGAAAGGTTATATACACCAAATCTTGTAAATGGTTTCAAGAATTTATTGTGTCAAGTATAAATTTTGTCAATAATAAATCAAGAATCACCACTTTAGAAGAAAGGGTATTAATTCTACAAACAAGATAAATACATCATATATAAATTTACATAACTTAAGAATTAAGTATTAAATTCATAAATAAGTATTAAACATATCTTATTACCTTATCAAGAGCTTTACCCTTTCACCTTAGCATAAAGAAAATTATTTGGACATAATAAAATTAAAGAAAAAGAAAAGAAATTAAAGAAGAAATAACATGCCTTAATAGTAAACAAGAAAAATAATATTACAAATAGATAATACAAAGGACACGTATTTTGAACTAAATTCTAACTTTCTAATTACATGATTTAGGCATAAACAAGCCACCTATTTATAGAAAAACATGGATAAATCGAGACAAATTAGGAGAGAATCACTTGGATGATGAAAGTTAAGAATGGTGGCAAAATAATTTGCATTGATTATCACTAAGGCACCCACTTGATTATCCCATTTGAAATTTATGTAATCCGAATTAGCTGTCACTCAAAACATAAAAGTTATAGATAAGTCTCTTATCTTTCCAAATTAAGTTATCTCATACGTATTAGATATGTATTGTTATAGTTATGGGCCAAATACTGATGACTGTTCAAACTGGGCCTATACTGCATATCAGTTCTGTTCTAAGCCATTTTCACTCTCTAAACACTCAAATTTCAAATATTTTGTGAAATAAAATATGTTACCCATTAAGTCAGATCTTTATAGGATCAAGAATCACTCCAATTGGATCTTTAGATAGAAAGTTATGCCCATTTTACCGAACCTACCACAAAACAGTTAAAAGATAATTAGGTGCAATATTATAAACATACTTAAATTAAAAAAATTAAATACACTAGTAATACAAAACAATAATGTAAAACTCTTATTAAATGTGTAGTTTCAAGTGTTCATCACACCCCCCAACTAACTTATTACTAGTCCCTAACAATTCGAGCATAAATAAAATTTGAACACTACCTAAGTATTTTAAACAAAACGTCAGTTCAAGATCACAATCGCTATAAAGGTTATTTCAATTATAACTTCTAAAATTTTGTGTGTGTGTGTGAATTAAGCCAAAGCCTTCTTACCACAAATTACAACATATACAGCCTTGAAAAGTTTTTTCTAGGTAAAAGTCTCAACTCCATATCCTAGGTGAATAACTTATTTAATGGCTTAGGATTTCACTCATGGAGTTGAAAAACAGATAATCGCTCAAGAAAAAGTTACATTTAGGGACAGACAGACAAATTAACATTGATCCAAAGATAGAAAAATCAATTATTTAGAGTCAAACCATTATTGCTACATGCTAGCTTCAAGACTTTAATTATTTTATGCGAATCTTACGAATAGAGAGTCTGGTGATAAGATTGCTTCCTAATGACTTTAGTCTTCTAAAATTGAATGAAGACTTTATTAAACTGAATTGACTTCTTTTCTCTCTTTTTTTTTTGTTTTTTTTAAATACATAAGGAATCATTACAAAATAAGAGCAATTTATCACCATAATACTTTTCTAATTTTTTTTTCATCATTCAGCTAAGCAATCAAATTATTCTTCATCCCAAATAATGTCATTCCAAACAAAAATTAACCATTTCAAAATATCAATGGAAGTTCGTAAGCTGTTATCTCAAATCTCTTCATTCACTCACAAAAGATATGTAAGTTTAGAAAAGAATAAATATACTTAAACATGAAAATTCTCTTGACTATATATAGTGAATCATCCATCTTACCACAAGACTTAGTATTGTTCTCAAGAAATAATTTCAAAAATTATTCTTTAGTAACCTAGTTAGAAAACGTGATTTAAACTAAACAATTTTAAAATCATACATCGATAGTAAAACAAATTTATTTATGCAAGAGTTACCAAAAATTTAAGCAACAAACATAAAATACATTAAAAATAAACCAATTAGAATGTGTTTCAAAATTTCAGTAATGTACTCTTTACTTTGCCATTCTAGAACTAGAATGCATAAATAAACATTTTATTCACACCATTCATGAATTTTTTTTATTTACAGAACAAAGTGATAACAACAATAAAATAAAATAATTAACACTAACATTATATATCAATTATCCTCCCCCTAACTAGATTGAGACATTGTCCTCAACGTCAAAATATAAAAAGAGTAAAGTATAGAAGATATCACTTAAAACATCTTTTATTGAAAATTAAACCTGCAATAAAATAAAATAAGCCACACAAAATGCTTAAAAATACATAGAAGTAGATAGGCTACAGATGGAGCGTCAAATCTATCTTGCATTTTTTTTTCACTGTTATCAGTATACCAATCTATCTAACTCATTATTGGATCAGATAGAGGTGTAAAAGCTTGTAATTCATCGAGTAACTGATTAACAGTTGAAGCAGAAATGAAGATCTGTCGTGCTGCAGATGAGATGAATTATTTTTCCACTGCATAGTCAAGAAAAGATAACAACCTATTATAATAACCATCAATATTTAACAAACTAATGGGTTTTTTTTTTATAGATTTACAATTGTGCCCATAAGATAATTTGAAAAAATTTCTCCAATGTTCCGAAACCTCCAGGTAGAGTTATGAAGGCATCAGCATTACGAAGCATAAAAGACATTCGTTTATGCATTGATGATACTTGTAATTCATCCCCAATTATTTTTTCTACAATGTCTCCAACAGCTAGAGCTTTCGGTATGATACCCAAAACTCAACTGTCTTTATTTTGTGCAGTAGTTGCCACACGTCCCATTAATCTAAGACTACCTCCCCTATATACTAAATGAATATTTCACTCAGCTCACACCTTACCAAGGGTTTCTGTTTTTTCTACAAACTCACTAGTTTTTCCAGGGCTGAATCCACAAAAGACACAAATTTTTGTGAATTTACGAGTTGATAATCTTTCTATGATTACACTCACCCTCTCTCTTGAATGATTTTGAGTTTGTACAAAGATGCAGAAACAATGCAATGTATTTATAGAGCTAAAAGGTGTTGCAAAGTTAAGTCATATGAGTGTTAAGGGCAAATTTGTCATATATTTTCTCATATTTTTATTATTGATATTTTATAATTTTATGAGAATAGATGGCTATTTATGTGCATTATTGTTATTTTTAGGGACTTGAACGAAATTTAAAGAAAGAATGCAAAAGAAGCGAAAACAAGGATTAAAATGCAAAGTTTTCAAAGTATGTGTTCATCGCCCCAGTGCCACAAGGATTATAGCCCCAGCTCTGGAACAGTGATCAAAATAAGAAAAATGACCTATTTAAGTCGCATTTGGCGCCTCAGTGCCGAACAGTCACCTCGCCAGCAACAGGACAGCGCCTCAGCGCCATCAACCCACCGCTCCAGCTGTGAAACCTTTTTACGCGTCACCCCAGCGATAACTGCATAGCGCCCCAGTGGTAGCGCAATTCCTAGTCTGATGAGAATTGAGATTTTCAAGCTCATATCAATCCCTATAAAAAGCCACTCATTTTCAGCCTTTAAGAAGAAAAACCTAGAGCAATTCAAGAACACCAAGAATACAGAGCACGAGTCTTGAAGAGTAATAGGAGTTTAATTGAAGCAACTTTAGAGAGAGATTCAAGGCGTTCTTCGGCATCAAGAGTTCTTAGGCAGCGCAATTAAGAGCAACTCGACGTCTATATCGGTTTGCTATTGATTGTATCATGATTTATTGTTATTTTTACTGCTATTCTCTTGTAGCCATGAGCTAAACTTATTTTCTAGAGTTAATACTTGAACTCAATATGTGTACTTAATTGCCTTATCTTTAGAATATTTAATAAACTTAGTTCTTTGATATTCAAATTACTTGATCTTAATGCTTCAATATATCTGGCCAATATATGGTGAATGAGTTAGTAATATTATTGATAAACTCGGAAGAGGAATTATAATATTTAGACCTAGGTAATTTGATGCATGATTGTAGAGTAACATTTAATGTTGCATATGCAAGTTTCAATTTAGGATAGGAATATACCTAATTGGCATGTATGATCAATAAGACCTAATCTTAATGAATCTTAATTTATTACAAGTACTATAGGAATATAGGTATTTGGTAAATTAAGGTATACTTGCATGACCTTGGAAGAGGCTTGTGAATATATTAGTATCTTAATCAATAACAAAGACTAAGGGAGTTAAATATTAGAAGGTTAATAATTAGAAAGCATATTGAGGGATAGTATTAATCCTAGGTTTTCTCTATATTGCTATCATTGAAATCTTTTTGCATTGTGTTTTTGCCTTTATATGTTCTACATTCATTCTTAGATTTTTATTTATCTGAATAATTATTAAGAAGATATCATTTTAGTAATTGGTTAAAAATAAGAAATTATCTATGTGGGTTCGACATCCGACTTATTTAGTCTCTTTATTACTTGCATACGATAGTATATACTTGCACTTAATTTTATGATATAGAAATATTACATCAATGGGCTGTCAACTTAAAATGCAAAATTTTCAAAAAGGACTATAAGTCTGAAAAGACGTTTGAGTTTAAAATGAAACATTTAAAAATAACAGCTATAGTAAATATATACAAGTAGTTGTGATTGTGACTCACATAGTCCTCTAGTTTTACATCCAGTAACAGCTTAAACGCCCTCTATGGGTTGGGGATAGGCTTCCCATCCAATTTTCTTATAAATTGACAAACAGGGTCTTTTAAAGTCAGATTCCCAAGACTGTAACGCTCATGTTCTTTTAGGAATATATCCCATAATTCACAAATTACAATATGCACATATCCACTAGGATGCGTCTCAAGAGTCGATAAGATATCATCTAAAGACTCCTTACTCAGGCCATCCTTAATGAACCTAATTTTATCTTCGCAATTTACAAACATCATTCCTAAAGTGCGGCAATGTGTATTACAAGTCATGCATGCACACTTGTAACAAATGTTTAATCGTTTTGCTCTACATTTTTTTGCAAAAGAGCTTTTACTTAAGCCAGACATTTAGGAAATTAATGAGTCTGGAAATTCACCTGTCAATCGAACATTGGCTTCAATTAACCAACGCAAATTAACAGCTACGTTCATAATTATTAATAACCTTAATCTTTCATATCTTGCTTGGTAAATTTTCTTCAAGGAATTTTGAGGTAATGAGGGAAAACGTTTTTTCAAATTTTTTAGAATGTCATACATTGCTTTTTAAAAAATGGGGAAGAAGAGAAGATATCAATAATTATGAAAAACTGACAAAATCAACTTGAAATATCACGGAGTACTATTATCCGCCACTTAATCGGGGTGCAAAATAAAACTTTAACAAAAATACTAAATTAACCTACAAGTAAAAAAAAAAAAGTTAGAAGAAAATATATATATATATATATATATAAATATGTAAATATGTAAAACAAAGATTAATTGATCTCATAACAAGGGTCCGACAGGGACGTAAATTCTTCATGAAAAGCTTGGTTTTCTAGAAACGGCTTGAGTCTTTGCCTATTTGCCTTAAACACATTCCCATTTCTAGAATTTTCAATGTCAATTGTTCAATAAGGGTACACATGTTTCACAATAAAAGGGCTACTCCATCTTGATCTTAATTTTTCAGGGAATATGTGAAGTCGAGAATTATAAAGCAAAACCTTTTGATCAACATAAAGTGTTTTTCTTTGAAGTTTTTTTTATCATAAAAGGCTTTGATTTTAGCTTTATGAATTTTCGAATTCTCATATGCATCATTTCTCAATTCTTCAAGTTCATTTATTTGTAATTTACGTATGTGTCCAGCAGAATCAAGATTTGCATTGAAAGTTTTAATAGCCCAATAGGCTTTATGCTCAAGTTTTACAGGTAAGTGACAAGATTTTTCATAAACTATCCTATAAGAAAACATACCCAATGAAGTTTTAAAAGTAGTTCTATAAGCCCACGGTGCATCATTTAGTTTTAAAGACCAATCTTTGGGATTTGGGTTTACAGTTTTTTCTAAAATTTATTTTATCTCCATATTTGCTAATTCAACTTGTCCACTTGTCTGAGGAAGATAAGGGGTGGCAACTTTATGAGTAATACCATATTTTTTTCATTAATATTTCAAATGGTCTATTACAAAAATGCTTACCCTCATCACTTATAATGGCTCGAGGGATTCCAAATCGACTTAAGATATTTTCTTTCAAAAATTTCATGACTGTTTTATGGTCATTATTTCGACATGGAATAGCCTCAATCCATTTTGAGACATAATCTACTGCAACTAAGATATACGTAAATCCAAATGATAACGAAAATGGTCCCATGAAATCTATCCTCCAACAATCAAAGATTTCAATAACAAGAATAAGGTTCAAAGGCATCATGTTTCATTTTGAAATTGATCCGAACTTTTGACAATTTTCACACGTTATACAAAATGCATGTATATCTTTAAATAAAGTGGGCCAATAAAATTCACACTGCAAGATTTTTGTAGCTGTTTTCTTTAATGAGAAATGTCCCTCACATGCTTCAGAATGATAAAATTCAATAACTTTACTTACCTCATTATCGGGTATACATCTTTGAAATATTTTATCACAATAATATTTGAAGAGATAAGAATTATCCCAATAAAGTTTTCTTACCTCAGTTAAAAATTTTCTTTTGTCTTGAGCATTCCATTGAGGTGGCATTTATCCTGTTACAAGAAAATTAACAATATTAGTATACCAAGGTATTGTAATAGTAGAAAATAAAAATTCATCGAGAAAAGAATCATTAATAAGTGTTATTTCTATTGATGAATCTAGTGTGAGTCTTGATAAGTGATCTGCAACAACATTCTTAGGTCCCTTCTTATCCTTGATAGTGATAATAAATTGTTGAAGCAATAGAATCCATCGAATCAGTCTTAATTTTGCATCTTGTTTTGATATTAAGTACCTTACAGCAGTATGGTCAGTAAATACAACAATTGAAGAACCAATTAAGTAAGAATGAAATTTGTCTAATGTAAATATTACAGTAAGTAGTTCTTTTTCTGTTGTTGTGTAATTCATTTGTGCACGTTTAAAGTTCTACTTGCGTAATAAATTACATAGGATTTACCTTCCTTTCTTTGTCCTAATACAACACCAATAGCGTAGTCACTAGCATTACACATGAGCTCAAAAGGTAAAGACCAGTCAGAAGATTGTATGATAAGAGCAGATGTTAAGAGGTCAATTAATTTTTCAAATGAATTTTGACACTCTTGAGTCCACTTAAATGATACATCTTTTGCTAAGAGGTTACAAAGAGGTTTAGATATAGCACTAAATTTTTTGATGAATCTCTTATAGAATCCAGCATGTTCTAAAAAGGATTGGACTTCTTTGACTATTTTTTGTAGAGGCAAATGTGTAATGAGTTCAACTTTTACCTTATTCACTTCAATTCCTTTAGAAGACACTACATGTCCCAAAGCAATTTTAGAAGTAACCATGTAATGACATTTTTCCCAATTCAATACAAGGCTCTTTTCTTCACATCTTTTTAAGATATTTTCTAAGTTTTCAAGACAATTATCAAAAGAATTTTCAAATACAGTTAAATCATCCGTGAAAACTTATAAATAATGCTCAATCATATCACTAAAAATACTTAACAACATCTCTGAAATGTTGCTGGGGCATTACAAAGTCCAAAGGGCATTCTTTTAAAAGCAAAAGTTCCAAAGGGGCATGTGAATGTAGTCTTTTCTTGGTCCTCTAGTGTTATGGGAATTTGATAATAGCCTGAATAACCATCTAGAAAGCAATAATAGGGATGTCCTGCTACTCTTTCTATAATTTGATCAAGGAATGGTAAAAGAAAATGGTCTTTTCTAGTGGTCAAGTTCAACTTCTTATAATCTATGTACATCCTCCAACTAGATGAGACTCGAGTTGGTATTAACTCACATTTTTCATTTTCAATGACTGTGATTCCATATTTTTTTAATACTACATGAGTAGGACTTACCCACTTACTATCTGAGATAGGATAGATGATTCCTACTTCAAATAATTTGAGAACTTCAGCTCTCACTACCTCTTTCATATGTGGATTTAATCTCCTTTGAGGTTGTTGGGAAGTTTTTGCATTATCCTCTAGGTGTATTCTATGTGTACAAATTAAAAGATTAATACCATTTATGTCTTTTAAAGTCCACTCAATTGCATTTTTATGCATTTTCAATAATTCAATTAACTTATCTTCTTGTTCGCTTATGAGTGTAGAAGAGATTACCACTGGGTAAGTTTGTTTCTCTCCAAGAAATGCATATTTTAGTCCTTCAGGCAGAGATTTTAACTACAACTTTGAAATTTCATTCTGTTTATCCTCATTTTCTTCTAATTCTTCAAACTTTAATTTCCATCCTTTATTTTCAATCACCTGTGCACGGTCAAATAAAGAACATATGTCAGAAATTTTAGGATCTAATTGTATATTTGACTCAAGTGAATTTATTAAACACATTTCTAAGGGATCGGTAGAACTCCCTTTTTGAATATGATCCATTACAATCGTTTCAATCATGTCACCTTCTTCACTTTATCCTCCCCTTTATATGGTTGCTTACACATATTAAAAACATTGAGTTTAAGTGTCATGTTTCCAAATGAAAGCTTTATTACTTCATTTCTACAATTAATCAAAGCGTTAGAAGTTGCTAAAAATGGACGACCCAAAATAACAAATATCGAATTACATCTTTTAACAAGTTCTGTGTCCAAGATAATAAAATTCATAAGATATATGAATTTATCAAATTTGAACTAAAACATCTTCCACTATCCCTCTTGGTACTTTTATTGATCTATCGGTAAGTAAAAGAGTTACAGAAGTTGATTTTAACAAACTAAGATTGAGCTGCTGATAAACTAAATACGATAATAAATTCACATTAGTACCAAGATCAAGTAAGATTTGTTCAATTTTATGACTTCCAATAATACATGAAATTGTAGGACAACTAGGGTCTTTATATTTCAAAGCAGTCCGACCTTGAAGTGTTTTGAGGAAAGGCATGCATCAGTGTTTAGATTTATAGAGCCTAGACTAGGGGCTAGCCATAAATTATGCACCCAACTCAGCACCTCTGACAAAGAGACCGTTTTTTGTTCCAAGATGAATTGGTTTTTGATAAACCAAAGTCTCTAAAAAAGAATAAGCAAAAACTCAAAATTTCAAGCGATAAGCACGCCCGACATTCAATCAAAAAGTCCAACATTGATGTACTATAGGAGATACAAAATCCATGTAAGAACGAGCATGATTAGTGTACTTTCTTTAATACATCACAAAGCCATAGCGCATGAATGGTGTTTTCAGCTCCTTTAGCACAGCGACTCCACGAGTCATCAACAGAGACATGATATTTTTTTAGGTTAGAGAAGGTAGGGATCCAGCTATGTGACGATCTTCAAACAAAATGTTTAATTTTTTGGGGGAGCTTTAGACTCCACAGAGTCTTCCACCAGTTACGAATAACCCCACTGCCAGAGCTGGATGAGGCATGGTTAGGAGAAAAGGAAAGCCAATATCTACTATTCACAGAATATTATCCGTGTTTGTTAAAATGCCATATAATTGAATCACTAAGGATGCTTAAGATGTGGCTACTTTCATCTTCTGAAAAAGAGTTACGAATAAGCTTACGGTTCCAGTGCCCAGAAGAGAGAAGCAACTCAGACACTAGTGTATGTTCAGGAAGTATATGAGGGAACAAAGGTTTAAAGGACAGCGAGCGCGGGAGCCATTGGTCGTAGTAGATAGAGACTGAAGAGCCATCACCGATCCGCCAACGAAGACCTTTCAAATGCAAAATTCGTCCCCATAAAATACTTTTCAAGATTGTAGAATCTGAATGCTTGAGGAGTGCTTGTAAAAGAGAAGAGTTCGGGAAGTAAATACTACAGAGAGTTCTTGCAATTAGCGAGTCCGGGTTAGCAATTACACGCCATCCCTGTTTAACCAAAATAGCTTGGTTGAAAGACTTCAAGTCCCTGAAACCCAGCCCTCCATCCTTCTTATGGCGACACAAGAAATCCCAGGAACACAAGTGGACTTTCCTCTTATTATCATCGCCACCCCAAAAGAATCTGGCATAAAGTCTATAGATCTCTCTAGTGAGACTCTTAGGAAGCCTGAACAGATTCATTATAAAAGTTAGGATTGCCTGAATCACTGATTTAAGAAGCACTTCCCGACCACCACTAGAAAAAATGTGCTTCTTCCATCCTTTTAATTTATTCTAAATTCTTTCTTTAATTGGCGTAAACAAATTATGTTTGTTCTTACTGGAGACATATGAGAGACCCAAATATTTACTGTGGTGCGAAACCAGAGAGACACCAAGATACTGAGCAAGATGAGTCACAGACCCCCTTGAGATAGATATTCTAAAGCATACAGTTAATTTTTGGTAGTTAATCACCTGCCCAGAAGCAACCTCATAAGACCGTAAAATCCTCAATACTGAGTTGCAATCATCTAAGGAAGCTTTAGTAATAATCAGGCTGTCATACACAAAGAGGAGATAGGATATAGATGGGCTCAATCTCCCACATTTCAGTCTATGTGAGGTCCCATGTTGCTCAGTTAAAATGAGGAGGGAAGAGAGGCCTTCGGCACAAAAGAGTAATAAATAAGGGGATAGAGGGTCACCTTGGAGGAGACCACGAGTAGGAGAGATATTACCATACGCCACACCATTAATAACAACAGAGTAGGAAATCGAAGAGATACATCGATAGATCATTTGACACTAGCCCAGCCTATGCATAACAGCCATCACAAAGGGCTACTCCACACGGTCATAAGCTTTAAACATGTCCAGTTTCAAGGCCAAATAATTTTCGCCCGAAATTTTGTTCCTTTTAATAGCATAAGGACATTCGAACCCAATTATTGCATTATCAGTTATTAGCCGTCATAGGATAAAAACACTCTGGGATTCTAACACCACCTCATTCATAACACATCTCAGTCTGTTGGCCAGTGTCTTCGAGATAATCTTGTACAAGACATTACAAAGGTTGATGGGATGAAAATCTGAGCATATCTTACGCTCCAATATTTTAGAAATTAAGGAGATGAGGGTTTCGTTAGCCATTCCAATATCATCACCATTATTTAGGAAGCCTAAACATATGCTGCAAATAGAAGAGCCAATAACATCCCAGAATTTTTGATAAAATAAAGCAGACATACCATCTTTCCCTGGAGCTTTTGTGGGGTACATCTAATGTACAGCATTGTAGATTTCCTCCGCACAAAAAAAGGTCTGCAACCATTGGTGATGTTTCTTAGAGAGTTGCCTCCCCACACCAGAGACAACAGAGTCGATATCTAATTCAGAAGAAAGAGATGTCGTAAAAATATTAGAGAAATACTCAACAAATCTCTGAGTAATCTGGTCTGAGTCTATATGCCAAGTTCTATCACTGCTCCTAATCCCCGCAATATGATTCTTCCTTCTGCGTCCAGAGGCTTTAAGGTGGAAAAACCGTGAATTCCTATCACCATCTTGGAGCCACATAACCCTTGAACGTTGTCTCCAATAAGTTTCTTCCTTATATAGCAAAGCATCAAGAGATTTCTGGACTTTTGTAATCTCTCTCCAAACTTGTGCATCAACCCGTTGGTTTAAGACCCTCAAATACTGTTTTTTCTTTTTCATCTCAGAAGTCAGCCTTCAAAAATGTATCAGGTTTCACTTTTTGAGTTTATACCCAATACGTTGTAAGGTTCCACAGATACTGGCAAGAGAAGCCGAATTATGAAACCAACCTTCTGTGATAATCTGTCTGCATTCATCTCCGTCAACCCATGCTTCCTCAAAATAAAACTTGTGGTGGGTTCTCCGAGGAGTGGGAATCCCAGTCACCATTCTATAGTCACCATCAACTAACAGTAGGGGACGGTGATCGGACCCCCAAAAATATAGGTGCTATACAAAGGCCTTAGGGAAGAAGTTATACCAAGAGAAGGAGCAGAACATGCGGTCAAGCCTTTCCTGAATGAAGAGGTTAAATTTATGTTCATTGCACCAAGTGAATGGGGGACTATTGAAGTAGATCCCTAATAAGTTGCAGTCATCAACAACATTCCTAAAATTTTGCATAAGATATAAAGGTCAAGGCAGCCCGCCATCTTTTTCAGAGTTTGTGAGAATTTCATTGAAGTCCCCACCACACACCCAAGGGAGGGAAGAAAGATGACACAAACGTCGTAGAAGTGTCCAAGAGTGGGTACGTTGAGATGTATCCGGATGGCCATAAAAACATGTAAATCTCCATTTCCTCATTTGTTCTGTAACAATGACATCAATATGAAAGCGAGAGAAATAAAGTATGGAGATATCTATCTTATCCGTCTATAGTAACACCAAGCCTCCCCCCACGTCCAATTCTCTCAACCACAAGTTTTCAACGTATCCAAACTTCACTCGGATATTTTCTAGCCAATGTTTAAGAGCTCGTGTTTCCATGAGAAAGATCACTTCTGGGCAGTGTTCCCGTACCAAGTTGGACAGGATATGAAATATGCGAGGGTTGCCCAGCCTTCGCACATTTCAGCATAGGATTTTCATTGGGATCGACAACCCTGCACCTTGGCAGGGTTCGCCGTTTGAGGTTGAGAAGGAGAGACCAGTGCATGTGGCCCCTCAATACTAGTTACAATATTCTTAGCCAGAGTGAGGATTTCATCGTCATCGAAACGCACCTTCTATTTTAGGTTTGGGTAGCAGTTTGTGGGGTAGTGTGGCTTTGAGGGGTTGAAAGCCTTTTTTACCTAAGGGCTAGAACTGACCCGATTAGGCTTGCATCCAAGATAGAAGCTATGGAATCGTCTACTAACTCTTTGTCTTGAGGACCTTCGAAGGGAGCTTACTTGGGTGGGAGCTATTCTCGTACAAGCCTCGTGATACACATTTTGATTCTCTGCTGTCTTTAATAGCTTTTCTTCAATGCTTGCCACGATGTTTACAAAAAGGACAAGTTTTGGTTGGTCCTCTGAAGAAAGTAGATGGTGATTTGCGGGATTCATGTAAGCATGGGGGGGCAGCTTCTGTGGTGTCAGGAATTTTTGGATGAGGAACCAACTAGTCAGAGATGGTCGGGAGAAGTTGCTTTATGGGTCGATTCCCCTCGGTTTCTTCAGCCATATGAGCACCTAAATGTGAGTGAGAGACACCTAGCTTTGGGTGTGAGATAGTGAGCATGTCATTGCCAGTTGCAGTGGTAGAAATCAGCATATGGGAGACAAAACATTTCGATTGGCTCACTTCAGCATGTGCACCGCCACTAGCAATGTTTTTATCTAATATGTATTTAATCGACAACTTTTTCTTCCCTTTAAAAACAATATTCTTTCCTCCTTTCACTTGAACGTGGTAAGCACTACAGTTGCTATAGGCTTTATTCAGAGGATTCTCTAAAACCCGATCATCTCCTACTGATTCCACCATGTGCCTTTGCAAATGTCGATATTCTTTCATTTGATTATTCCCAGTATCATGTGTTTGCCCTTTGCTGTTCTCGGGCCATTTCTTCGTGTCAAGGTAGAGTTTAGTTGATGGGCCACATGAGGATAGTCCCTCGCCATGCATTTGTGTAGTTGCACCATTATTCAGGTGTAGCACGCTTAGCTCATCGGGATCATCAAGTGCCTCTCCAATGTAGTGCGTGTGAATGCCCTTACCCATGTTGTGTCCATTTGAGAAGGTAGTAGTTTTAATAACCATTTCACCGTCTGTTGCACATGCATTACTCTCCTTTGGCAGCTGGTTGGGTTGGTGAACATGCGGGCAACTTACACTCGGAAGTGGGCAATTACAGGCCTCGACAATCTTGCTTTGAGTGGGGGACAGATTAGCTGGCTTTTGAGTAGGCAGGATATCCACCATTGGTTCTACACTCCTCGGAGAGGTGTCGATGTCGGCCACTGCCCTGGAGAATTCCTTTTCCGAGCTTGACTCGGTGCCCTTTGTCCTTGCCTCTCTATTTCGATCATCATCCTTCATGTGGGCGTCTCCATTAGTTTCTACATATTGATGGGCAACCGGACTTGACCGTGGATCTTCCTTTGGTCTAGTTTGTTGCCGCTTGTAGCCCCCAACAACCCGGATATTATCTGAGTAACGGTGGTTGTCAGGTGTTTTTAAGACAGTTGATAGTGGTTCTAAGCATTCTCGGTATCCATGGTCTAAAAAGCCACAAAGCGTGCAAAACTCCGGTAATTTCTTGTACTTAAAATCAAGCCAAACTAAATTTTCATTCGATCCGAGTTTAAGAAATATGCCTTTATGTAATGGCTGGTCGAGGCAGATTCTGATTTACACATGAATAAATCTCTCGGTGCAAGAACTAGCATCGTCTCAGTCTGCGTCTAGGAATTTTCCAATTTTGTTCCTAATCAATTTAGCTATTTCGACATTCATGTGGATGATTGGTACGTTGTATATTTGGATCCAAAATGATACATATTGGAATGTTGGGTTCGAAGTCGAGTCCTCATCTGAACTAGGCTCCATGGCAACAAGGAATTTATTAAAATTCTAAGGTTCAGACTTTAGGACCCTTTTTCAGTCATCTTCTAATGCGAACTCACATAGAAAGTTGTTACTACCTAGCCATTGGAATCTCAGGTCTCCGAAAGGCCGCCACAGACTTCTCATTAGAGTTTGGAAGGCATCCCATTAGTAGTTTTTCCTAGTGAGAATTTTAACAAAGAGACCGTATTTTGCTGTCAAGCGATGTCTTTGAATCACTATCTCTAGGATCCTTAGAACCTCCTCGTTGTGAGAATTATCAATGGAGAATGAAGTTCATAAGACTTCAATGTCATCCATGGTTATGGATGTGAAAGTAGAGTTCGCTAGGCGAACGAGCGTCAGATCTCTAAGGAGGCTATAGAAAAAATAACAAGTTCAAATTTTTTTGACAAAAATGATCCAAAATTTTTAACCATTCCCAAAAAATTTTTTTAAAAAAATTCTAACTTTTGCATCAGCTAATTCAATTTAAACCCGCCCCAAATGTTGTTTTGAAGCATTTTCCAATTATCATATCATATATTGAATGAAAATTTTCTGATTTTAAAAGGGAAATCTCTTAAGAAAAAAGGAAAGAAATTACTCAAAAAAAAAAAAGAGAGAGAGGCCAAACCAAACCATACCAAAAATTTGCAACGATTTTGCATTTATTCAAGATGATCACGAGGCCTAACAGACACGAACACACAGCAGCATATTTCAAAAGCCTGGAGCTCTCATTGTCTCCAATGTCATTTCCCGCTACAGAAATCACAGAACCTGATCTACTTCTCATCCTGTAACAATGCCAAGCAAATTGCATTTTCACAGCTACGAGTAATATCTTGCTATTCTCTTCAGCTTCTCGTCCGCAAACTTGTACTGGAAATCATCAGTAATGTATCTAAGATCATTTTCATTGAGGCCATATGCCTCTATAGATTCTGAGCATGTAAATGTTGATAACGACGCCGGAAGACGGTCCTTAAACGGGTGCCGGAGAGGCACCACAAGTGCAGCTCATCGCCTAGAAAGCCCCCTGGTTGGAGTACACTAGTGGCTCCCTTGCCTTTGCTGAGGCTTAGGCTATGCTTTATTATGCGTCCGCGGACAATGAACATCATTCTTGTCACAGCGTACCTTCTCTGATTATCTGTTTTTATAAAGTTGATCAACATGTTTGCAACAGTTTGATTTTGAATTTTGTAATCTAAGTTTGTAATCATTATTATACCTTGTCATCTTTAGAGTAGTAAATAAGGGGCTTGACTCAATCACTATGTGCTCAAGAATAAGATCAGCCAAGTTGAGGAATGAAGGCACCTTGAAAAGCAAGTAATAGAATTAATTACCAAGATAGATTTCTATAAAAATATATATTTCTATAAACCGATTTTCTCTACATTTTTGGTGCAGAGTGTGATTCCACAAAGAGATAGATTCTCCGTTTAGTTCAGGAATGCCCCAAATAAACTCACGTTGATTATGAGAATACTCATGAATATGTTATTAAATCTCGTTGATTTAATAAATATAAAAAAGATAACAAGAATAACCCAACTCAAAAAATGAATAACTTAAATAACAAGCCTCCTTCTAATGTTACAAAAGATATATATTTATAATAACTATTAATTACCTAAACTTATTTAAATAAATTTTTTTATTGAATTATGAATACGACTTAAATAATAACTACTAAATGAATAAAAAATTAAAATTAAATTAAATTAAAATACAACTCAAACTAATTAAAATAATTCTAAAATTAATAAATTTTAATTTGATTAAGAATTCTTATAGTTCTGCATTAGAGTGGATTCAAATCTAAACCTCTTATAATACTGTGAGAGATTGTACCGATTAACTCAATTAGGATTCAGTATGCATATCGTTTTGTGTTACCTTTATGATGAGTAGGCAAAGATAGCGCGTACTGTCCCTCAGTCCTTCAGGCAACTCTTCAATCCAATGCAGTTCATCTTCTCCCATGGTTGCCCATCTCCGACGTTCAAAATGGCATACTCGGCGCCTCAAATTAGAAGGCAACTGCCTTCGACTCATCCACCATTCGATATGAAGAAAAAATTAAAAACTCGAACATCCATAAGTGTATTACCTACCAACGTGCTTTCATCTGTAGATGATGTGAATCCAACTTTACTAACTAATCGTCCCCTTATAAGTTAAGTTAAATAGAAATTAATCAAGTCAAAGCATTTAGCAAAGTTATTGTACTATAAAAATTTCTTACCATAACTCTTGTTGGCCTATTGCTTGCCCTGGTAGTGGATAATCCTTGACATGTCCAGAATATAGGAGATTATTTCTAAATGCAGGATTGTCGAAATAATAAATAACTTAGTGAGAACGGGGCTGAACTACAGGGAAGTGGAATTAAAATTATAAACTATAAATACTCTAAAGAAAAATAAAGCAACATATAACGCTTGCAAATAATAATTCAAATAACCAATTAAAATGATTGCTAATAGGGAGATCCACTCTTGGCATATGAAATAAGAATATGTTCAACTATTTTTTAACTCAATTAGAATCCTCACACAAAGGAGATTCAAATCGGAAGATATACCAATTAAGATTTATCGTCATTTACATATTACTTTTTATTTATTTATTTTAATTATTATACACCAAATCTTGTAAATAGATTTAAGTATTTATTATGTCAATCTTTATATTTTTCTATAATAAATTATAATTTTCACTTTATAAGAAAGGGTATTTACGCTAAATTTTGTAAATGGTTTTAAGAATTTATTGTGCCAATTATAAATATTGTCTATAATAAATCAAGATACACCACTTTGTAAGAAGGGGTATCAATATTGTAAAATAAAATAAATACATCATATATAAATTTGTTTAACTTAAGAATGAAACACTAAATTATAGAATAAGAGTTGAAGTAAATCTTATTATATTACCAAGAGTTTTACCCTTTCACCTTAGTAAAATGAAAATTACTTTGATATAATTAAATAAAAGGAAAAATATGGATAATGTATACTTTAGAATAGTAAATGAAAGAAATAATACAACAAAAAAATAATACAAAAGACAAGTATTTTGAACTAAATTTTAGCTCTCTAATTACATGCTTTGAGCATAAACAGACCATTTATTTATAGAAAAATATGGACAAATCAAAATAAATGAAGAGGGAACCACTTGGATTAAAAAAATCAAGAAGGGTGGATTATCATTAATAAACCCAATTAATTGTCTAATTTAGAATTGATATGTTCTGAATTAATTTTCACTCAAAAAATAAAAGTTGTAAATAAGTCTCTTATCTTTCCAAATTGAGTTTTTTCATACGTATTAGATACGTATTTCTCTAGTTATAGGTCGAATACTGATAACTGTTTGGACCAGGCATATACTACAGATCAGTTCTCTTCTAGACCATTTTTCAATCTCTAAACGCTCGAATTCCAAATTTCTTATAAAATACAATATTTTTGCCCAATGAGTTATCTATTATTAGTGTCATTAACCTTACTAACTTAAGCATGTTTATAATATTATACCTAATTAGCTTTTAACTATTTTTATGGTAGGTTTGGTAAAATGGGTATAATTGTTTATCTAAGAATAATACAAAACAATGATGTAAAACCCTTATTAAATATGTAATTTCAAGTGTTCATCATACTCTCAACCATCTTATTACTAGTCGCTAGCAATTCAAGCATAAATAAAATTTGAACACTACCTAAGTATTTCAAACAAAACATCAATTCAAGATTACAATCGTTATTAAGGTTACTTCAATCATAACTTCCATAATTGTTGTTAGAGTATGTGGGACCCACCAACATCTTGGTCCACTAGCTGGATGACACCTCAGAGCCACTGACGTCCCAACACACAATTCTCAAGTTACTTGCACCCCTAAGGAATCAAACCCCCGCCCTCATCTCATGAAGGCCTTATAGGCCTATAAGGGATGAGATCCCAGGTTCAATATTGGTTGGGGGTGTAGGTAATCTACGGAGGGTGTGAGTGGTGTGCCAGTTGATACCATGGTAGAGCCAAGGTGTTAGGTGGGCTCCACACACTCTTACAATCGTATGTGTGTGTGAATTAAGCCAAAGCCTTCTTACCATAAACCACAATATATATAGCCTTAAAATAATTTCTCCAAGTAAAAGCCTTAACTCCATATCCTCACATGTGAATAATTATTTAAAGGGTTAAAATTTCACTCATGGAGTTAGAAAATAGATAATCGCTCAAGAAAAATGTTACATTCAAGGACAGATAGATAAACAAACTTACATTGATCCAAAGATTGAAAAATTAATTGTTTAGAGTCAAACCATTCTTGCCACAAGCTACCTTCAGGACTTTAATTATCTTATGCGAATCTTACGAATAGAGTCTGGTAATAAAACTACTTCCTAATGACTTTTGTTTTCTAAAATTGAACGAATACTTTATTAAATTGAATTAACTTCTTTTCTTTTCTCTCTTGTTTTTATACTTTTTTCTTTTGCTTTTTTTTTTATTTTTTTTAAAAACATAAAAAATAATTACAAAATAAGGGCAATTTCTCACCATAATAGTTTTTCGTAATTTTTTATCATTCTTCAACTAGTAACCAAATCATTCCTCTCCCAAATAATGTCATTCCAAATAAAAATTAACCAATTTTAAAAGATCAATGAAAGTTCGTCAGTTATTATCTCAAACCTCTCCACTTACTCACAAAAAGATGTGTGAGTTTAAAAAAGAATATGTATACTTAAACATAAAAATTCTCTCGGCTATATATATTGAAACATCCATCTTACCACAAAGTTTAGTATTGTGCTCAAGAAATAATTTTGAAAGTTATTCTTTAGTAACCTAGATAGAAAAAGTGACTTAAACTAAACAATTTTGAAAACATACCTCGATAGTAAAGTAAACTTAGTTATATAAGAGTTACCAAAAACATAAGCAACAAACTAATGTACATGAAATGCATTAAAAATAAATCAATTAGAATGTGTTTCAAAAGTTCAGTAATGTACTCTTTACTTTGCTACTCTAGAACTAGAATGCATCTCAAGACTACATAAATGAATCTTTTATTCACGACATTCATGATGGAATTATTTTGTAAGGAACAAAATGATAGCAAAAATTAACACTAACATTATATATCAACTACCCTCCTAACTAGATTGAGACACTGTCCTCAATGTCAAAATATAAAAAGAATAGAGTATATAAGATATCACTTGAAATATTTTTTATTGAAAATAAAACCTGTAATAAAATAAAATAAACTATACAAAATGCTTTAAAATACTTAAAAGTAGAGAGGTTGCAGACGTAGAGTTAAATCTATCTTACGTTACTTTTTATTGTCATCAATATACCAATCTATCTGATACATTGCTGGATCAGATAGATGTATAAAAACTTGTAATTCATTGAGTAACTGATCAACATTTAAGGATTCGTTATAGTGTAGATGAGATAGTAAAAAAAAAAAAGATAATAACTCATTATAAAAACCATCAACATTTAACAAATCAATGAATTTTTGGTGGATTTGCAATTATGCCCATGAGACAATTTGAAAAAATTCCTTCAAAGTTCTGAAACCTCCAGATAGGGCTATATAGGCATCAACATTCTAAAGCATAAGAGACATTCACTCATGCATTGATGATATGCATTGACGATACCTATAACTCATTCTCAATTATTTTTTCTACAATATTCCTAACAATTAAAGCTTTCGGTATGCTACCCAAAACTCGACTGCCTTTATTTTATACAGCTTTTTTCACACACCTCATTAATCTATGACTACTTTTCCTATATAGTAAATGAATTTTGCGCTCAACTAACACCTTACTAAGAATTTCTGCTGCTTTTATAAACACTCCAGTTTTTCCATGACTAAATCTACAAAAGACACAAATTTTGTGAATTTACGGGTTGATGTTTCCTCTATAGTTACACTCAGCCTATCCCCTGAATGATTTTGAGTTTGTATGAAGATGCATAAATAATGCAATATATTTATAGAGCCGAAAGATATTGCAATGTAAAGTTATATGGATAGTTGGTGGTTAATGGATAAGATTAAGCTTTAAATGCAAAATATTTAAAATCGATTATGGGTGGTTGGTTATTACTGGAGAAGACATTTGAGGTTGAAATGAAATATTTAAAAATAACAACTACAGTAAATATGTACAAGTAATTGTGATTGTGGCTCGCATCTTCCTCTGGTTTTACATCTAAAAATAGTTTAAATATCCTCTATGGGTCGAGGATAGGCTTTCCATCCAATTTTCTTATAAATTGACAAACAGGGTCTTTTAAAGTTAGATTCCTGAAACTGTATGGCTCATATTCCTTTAGAAATATGTCTCATAATTCATGAATTGAAATATGCAAATATCTATTAGGATGCATCTCAAGAGTTAATAAGATATCATCGAAAAACTTCTTACTCAGGTCATCCTTAATGAACCTAATTTTATCTTTATGATTTATACATACCATTGTTAAAGTGCGGCAACGTATGTTATAAGTCATACGTGTACACTTGTAATAAACACTTAATCTTTTTGCCTTTACTTTTTTGCAAAAGAGCTTTTACCTAAATTAGGTATGTAGAAAATTAATGAGTTTAAAAGCACGCATGCCAATCAAACTTTAGCTTTAATTAACCAACATACATCAGCAGGCATATTCATAATCATTAATAACTTTAATTTTTTACATCTTGCTTGATAAATTTTCTTTAAGGCATTTTGAGGCAATGAGAGAAAACATTTTTTCAAATTCATTAGAATATCATCCATTTTTTTATAAAAGAGAAAAAGAGAAGGAATCGGTAATTATGAGAAATTGACAAAACTGACTTGAAATGTCATAAAGAACCATTATCCGCCACTTAACCGAGATGCAAAATAAAACTTAACACAAAAATATTAAATTAACATGTAAGTAAAAAAAAAAAAAGTTAGAAGAATATTAAATATATATAAATATGTACAACAAATATCAATTGGTCTCGTAATAGGGGTCAAATAAGGACATAAATTCTTTTTAAAAAGTTTAATTTTTTAGAAACGGCTTGAGTCTTTGTCCATTTTGTTAGGATTTGTGCTTACGTGTCATCCCTTTTATATATAAATAATTGCTTCATATTTATACTATTATCATTTCAATATATATCACTAAATATTTTATATATATATATATGGTAAGATGCTTGTAACGTCTTAGACATTGTATGATCTGAAAGAGTTCAGATCTGATCTAAAGGAGTTTAGATCAGTGCTAAGAGTTAGAAATGCTGAAAGTTATAAATGCTAAAAGTTAACACTAATAAGAGTTACCAAGTTATAAAAGTTGGCGAAATCTAAAGAGTTAGAGCCTTGTCTGAAAAGGGACAAAGACCTAAGAATATATTAGTAATGACATAGTTGTAAAAGAGTTGCAAATTGTGCTAGGAAATGTTGTTATACAAATATGTTCTTAAACTTAATATTCCTAATCTATCTTCACTAATGCGGGTCTGTCAGTGAAGAACTTATTATATATATAGATCGGTGTATATCTATATCTGGATAATCCAGATGGCTAGTCTTTGCAGACCATGAGTTTAGTGGAAGCTCGTATAGAAATACTGATAAACGTAAATTATATCTATTATTTTCACTCCCTTAACTTAATTAATTGTTCATTTTAATAAGAATATTAGGCTTTTTATATGTTTAATTGTTATTTTGTAGGTTTGGAGTCAATGGGGGCAATTGGGGATGAAAATCTAAGAAAAACAAGACAAAACATAAAATGCTACAGTATCGCTACAGTGCCTTTAAACATTAACGCGTGAACAATGTTCCACGAACAGTATCCGTGCTACAGTGTTGTCACCCCAGCGATAACCAGTGATCGCGGCAGTGGTGAACAGTGCAATTTTTCCTAATCCTAAAAGCAATACAACTCCAAGACTCCAATCAATTCCTATATAAAGGCCACTTATTTCATACCTTAGAGAACACACAACTTAGGGCTCTTAGAGCCACAACACATTGAAGAAGAGCAATTTTTAAAGAGAAAAGCAAGGGCAATTTAAGGAAGTAAGAGATTATTGGCGAATCTTTGGTGTATCAACCAACTACAAATTGACGTCTATATTGGTTTGCTTTTGGTTGTATCATGTTTATTTTATTTTTCAACCATAATTCTTTTGTTATCATGAACTAAATTTATTTTCTAGGGTTATTACTTGAACTCAATATGTGAGCTTAATTGTTGGATCTTTTCAATATTGATTTGAACTCAATTCTTCATTATTCAAATTATTTGTTTTTAATGCTTCATTATATCTGATCAATATTGTGATTGCTTTAGTAATACTTTGATAAACTCGGAAGAGGCATCATTGTATTTAGACCTAGATAATTTGATGCATGATTGTAGAGTAACATTCAATGTTGCATATGCAAGTTTCGAATTAGGATAGGAATATACTTAATTGACATGTATGGTCAACAAGACTTATTCTTAATGAATCTTTACTTATTACAAGTACCATAGGAATATAAGTATTTGGTAAATTAGGATATACTTGCATGACCTTGGAAGAGGCTTGTGAATACATTAGTGTCTTGACCAATAATAAGAATTAAGGGATATAAATATTAAAATGATTAATCTTTAGAAACCATATTGAAATATAGTAATTAACCCTAGGCTTTCTCTATATTGCTATTTTCTTATTTTATTTAAGTTATATCATTTATTTTCTGCACTTTTGTTTTATTCAAATTTATTACAAAATTAAGATTTGATTTTTCTGAATAATTATAAGAAATATATAATTTTAGTACTTTATAGAAAATAAAAAACATCCCTGTGGGTTCGACATCCAACTTTATAAGTTCCTTTATTACTTGTTACGATAGCGTATACTTGCGCTTCATTATAAGATATAGAAATATCGCATCAGATACAAGTACTTAGTAATGACATATTGAACAGACTCATAAAGACCTCCAATAGACATCTCATAAAGCCATCAATAGAGGATCTTTTGAGTTTAATAGTATTCGTGGTCCTTAGACCTGAATGCCACGGTGACTTGTGAGTGATCTACCATACTTTAGTTCCACACATGTCAGATACCTTTTATGATCTGACCGCTGGGTGTCGCTAGGTATAGTCCAATGCTCATGGAGTTCGGTGTGTATAGATATGGAATCCATCAACTTAATTGGGTGAGTAAAATATCCTGAAGCTCCAAGATTGTATTTTAGAAAGTCTTATGGCCATAAGTAAAAATACCTGGGAAATTAGTTTTACCCTTGGGGTAAATAATATCGTAAAAGTGTTTACGGATGTTATTTATTGAGATATAAATCTAGAGATAAATTTATGGTTGAACATGTGGAGACTTGACGGTGTTGATCTATATCTCCGCTCTTCTAGGATATCTATAATGGAAGGATTATACGAATATGTTATGACCTCAATTTGTATGGTCTAATGCGTCATTTTGTAATATCCGTAACATGTGTGTAGGACATTATTCACGGACGTATAAAATAATTTCATATGACAAATTAGGCATAGACCTAGAAAGTTTCACAATATAAAGTGTACTCGTTGTGTATAGGGGCAGCGTATTGGATTGAACAATTAATCTGAGAAATTTCAGCAAAGTGAAAATATGTTTCAAGGTTCTTTATGTTATACACTTGTCAATACTTGAATGTAAAATACATTATTAGTTTGCAATAATTGTTAACCAATAGAAAATTAACAAGTGGCACAATCTTGCTCCATAAATAATTTACCATGTATTTACCTATTTACCTTGTTTGGTAAATACAAATAAGGTAAATGTCTTTATTCAAAATAGTTTTAAATTATTAATAATTTATTTATTAATGAATTAATATTATTAATTAGAATAAGTAGCAAACACCATTTTGTAAAGGAGTAAGTACTTGTTATTAATAATAAGTATTGTTGGCCACTTAGAAATTGTTAAACGGAGCACTTGTGAAGTGGTGTAACCACTTAGCATTGTTTAATGCACATTTGCTCTCTAATTAATTGAATCATATGGATGATACAATTGTTGATGGCCTATGCTAATTTGATTATTGTTTGTAATGGCAAACATAGCTAAGTGGTGGTGGAGCACTAAAAGAAGCAATCAATTTTTACACTAAACCAAAAATTAAAAGAGTTCAAAATTTTTTTTTTTTTGTGAGAGAGCGTAAGATTCGACCAAGTAAGAGAAGGTGAGTAAAGAGAATTAAGAGAATTGGCTAAGTGTTTCTCAAAGGGTTGAGAGAGTTTGCAAATACTAACAAATGTTCATAAGAAAGAGTTATAAGGAACAATAGAAAAAACAATTAATTCTTCTCATCTTTTACAAGTAATAAATCATAAGGACTAAATTATTTTAAGTGTTAAAATATCAATTGCTGAAAATTCGTGGTTGTTATTCTAGCTTCACAATCCCACTCATTTCAGTTGTGAACTAGAATTGTGCAACAGAATACTTTAAGGTGAGCTCAACAAATTGAAGCTTGGAGTTCTTAAAGAATTGTAAAGTTACCTTTAAAACCGGGTAGGTTATTTACTTACAATTCATTTTGTATCATGCATGTGAAAGTATATATAAGATATATATATATATATGTGCTTGAATGATCATACATGAAAATATATGCTTGAGAATGTTATATAATGTATAATATATATGAATACTTTTGCTACATATTTAATTTTTTAAAATTATACGTATCTATACACATCACACACCAAATCTAACACATTTACCTTAAACACATTACCATTTCTAGGATTTTCAATGTTAATTACTCTATAAGGGTACACATGTTTCACAATAAAAGAGCTACTCCATCTTGATATTAATTTTTTTGGAAATATGTGAAGTTGAGAATTATAAAGTAAAACTTTCTTAATAACATCAAATTTTTTTTTTTGAATTTTTTTATCATGAAAAGATTTGATTTTAGCGTTATAAATTTTTGAATATGTATCATTTCTTAATTCTTCAAGTTCATTTATTTGTAATTTACATATTTGTCCAACAAAATCAAGATTTGCATTGAAAATTTTAATGGTCCAGTAAGCTTTATACTCAAGTTTTATAAGTAAGTGATAAGGTTTCTCATAAACTAGCCTATAAGAAGACATACCCAATGAAGTTTTAAAAGCAATTCTATAAGCTCAAAGTGCATTATTAAGTTTTAAAGACTAGCCTTTGCGATTTGAGTTTATAGTTTTTTCTAAAATTTATTTTATCTCCCTATTAGTTAGTTTAACTTGTCCACTTATCTAAAGGTGATAAGGGGTGGCAACTTTATGAGTAATACCATATTTTGTTTATTAATGTTTCAAATGGCCTATTACAAAAGTGCTTACCCCTATTACTTATAATGGCTCGAGGGATTCCGAATCAACTCAAAATATTTTTCTTCAAAAATTTCATGACTGTTTTATGGTCATTGTTTCAACATGGAACAGCCTCAATCTATTTTGAGAAATAATCTATTATGACTAAAATATACATAAATCCAAATGATGGTGGAAATGGTCCCATGAAATCTATTCCCCAACAATTAAAGATTTCAATAACAAGAGTAGGGTTCAAAGGCATCATGTTTCGTTTTGAAATAGATCCCAATTTTTGACAATTTTCACACGTTTTATAAAATACATGTGTATCTTTAAATAAAGTGGGCCAATAAAATCCACACTGTAAGATTTTACAGCTATTTTCTTTGATGAGAAGTGTCCCTCACATGCTTCAAAATGACAAAACTCAATAACTCTAATTACCTCATTGTCGAGTATGCATTTTTAAAATATTTGGTCAGGACAATATTTGAAGAGATAAGGATCATCCTAATAAAACTTTCTCACCTCAGTTAGAAATTTCTTTTTGTCTTGGGCATTCCATTGAGGTGACATTTCTGTTGTCATAAGAAAATTAACAATATTAGCATACTAAGGCATTATAACAGCAGAAAATAAAATTTCATCTGGAAAAGAGTCATTACTGGGTATTATTTCTGTTGATGAATCTGGTATGAGTCTTGATAAGTGATCTGCAATAACATTCTCAGCTCTCTTCTTATCCTTGATAGATATATTAAATTCTTGAAGCAATAGAATCCATCGAATCAGTCTTGGTTTTACATCCTGTTTTGACATTAAGTACCTTATAGCAGCATGGTTAGTAAACACAACAGTTGAAGAACCAATTAATTAAGAGCAAAATTTGTCTAATGCAAATATTATAGCCAGTAATCATTTTTCAATTATTGTGTAATTTATTTGTGCACTGTTTAAAGTTCTACTTGCATAATAAATTATATAGGGTTTACATTCCCTTCTTTGTCCTAATACAACACCAACAATATAATCACTAACATCACACACGAACTCAAAAAGCAAAAACCAGTCAGGAGATTGTATGATAGGAGTAGATGTTAAGAGGCCAATTAATTTTTCAAACAAATTTTGACACTCTTGAGTCCACTCAAATGATATATCTTTTGCTAAAAGATTACAAAGAGGTATAGATATAGCAATAAAAATTTTGATGAACCTCTTATAAAATTCAGCATGTCTTAAAAAAGTTTGGACTTCTCTGACTATTTTTTGTGGGACAAATGAGAAATAAGTTTGACTTTTGCCTTTTCCACTTTAATTCCTTTAAAAGACACTACATATCTTAAAACAATTCCAAAAGTGACCATGTAATGACATTTTTTTCAATTCAACACGACCTTTTTCTTCATATCTTTTTAAGACATTTTCTAAGTTTTCAAGACAATTATCAAAAGAATTTTCAAATACAATTAAATCATCCTTGAAAACTTCTAAATAATGTTCAATAATGTAACTAAAAATGCTTAACATACATCTTTGAAATGTTACTAGGGCTTTACAAATTTCAAAGGGCATCATTCTAAAAGTAAAGGTCCCAAAAGGGCATGTAAAGATAGTCTTTTCTTGGTCTTCTAGTGCTATAAGAATTTGATAATAACCAGAATAATCGTCTAGAAAAAAATAGTAGGGATATCCTACTATTCTTTTTAAAATTTAGCTAATGAATGGTAAAGTAAAATAATCTTTTCTAGTAGTAGATTTTAACTTCCTATAATCTATGCACATCCTCCAACTAGATGAGACTTGAGTTGGTATTAACTCACATTTTTTATTTTTAATGATCATGATTCCATATTTTTTTGGTACTACCTGAGTAGGACTTACCCACTTACTATCTGAGATAGGATAGATGATTCATTCTTCAAATAATTTGAGAACTTCAGCCCTCACTACATCTTTCATATGTAGGTTTAATCTCTTTTGGGGTTATTGAAAAGTTTTAACATTATCCTCTAGGTGTATTCTATATTTGTAAATCAAAGGATTAATGTCTTCTATGTCTTTTAAAGTCCATCCTTTTGCATTTCTATACATTTTCAATACTTCAATTAATTTATATTTTTGTTCGCTTGTGAGTGTAGCAGATATTACCATTGGGTAAGTTTATTTTTCTCTAAGAAATGCATATTTCAATCCTTTAAGTAGAGGTTTTAACTCTAACTTTGGAATTTCATTGTATTTATCCTTATTTTCTCCTAATTCTTCAAACTTTGATTTTCATCTTTTATTTTCGATCACCCGTGCGCAGTCAAGTAAATAACATATATTAGAGATTTTAGGAGATAATTGAATATTTGACTCAAATGAATTCATTAAACATATTTCTAAAGGATTAATAGAACTCTCTTTTTCAATATGATCATCCACAATTGTTTCAATCATGTTGGCTTCTTCACTTTCATCCTCCTTCTTATGTGGTTGCTTACACATATTGAAAACATTGAGCTCAAGTGTTATGTTTCCAAATGAAAGCTTCATTACTCCATTCATGCAATTAATCAAAGCGCTAGAAGTTGCTAAAAAGGGATGATCCAAAATAATAGGTATCGAATTACATCATTTAACAGGTTTTGTGTCCAAGAAAATAAAATTCACAAGATTTATGAATTTATCAACTTAAACTAACACATCTTTCACTATCCCTCTTGACACTTTTATTGATCTATTAGCAATCAAAAGAGTTATAGAAGTTGGTTTTAACTCATCGAGATTAAGTTGTTGATAAACTGAATATGGTAATAAATTCACACTAGCACTTAGATCAAGTAAGGCTTGTTTAGTTTTATAACTTCTAATAATGCATGAAATTATAGGACAATTAAGGTCTTTATATTCTAATCTTTTTATAACTCAATTGAAATCCTCACACAAATGAGGTTTCAATCGAAAGATATAACAATTAAGGTTCATAATCATTTATATATTAACTTGTATTCATTTGTTTTAATTATTATACACCAAATCTTATAAATGGGTTCAAGTATTTATTATGCCAATCTTTATATTTGTCTACAATAAATCATGACTCCCACTTTACAAGAAAGGGTATTTATGCCAAATCTTGTAAATGGTTTCAAGATTTCATTATGCTAACTATAAAGATTGTCTATAATAAATCAAGATACACTACTTTGCAAGAAATGATATCAATATTGTAAAATAAAATAAATACATAATATATAAATTTGTTTAACTTAAGAATGAAACATTAAATTCTAGAATAAGAGTTGAAGTATATCTTATTACATTACTAAGACTTTTACCCTTTCACCTTAGCAAAATAAAAATTACTTGGACATAATAAAATAAAAGAAAAAATATAGAAGAAGAGATAACATGAACTTTAGAATAGTAAATGAAAGAAATAATACTACAAAAAGATAATACAAAAGATAAATATTTCGAACTAAAATTTAGCTCTTTAATTACATGTTTTGGGTGTAAACATGTCATCTACTTATAAAAAATATGGATAAATCAAGACAAATGAAGAGGAAACTACTTGGATAATAAATGTCAAGAATGGTGGATTAATTATCATTAATACACTCACTTGATTGTCCAATTTAGAATTGATGTGTTCCAAATTAGCTTTCACTCAAAATATTAAATTGTAGATAATTATCATATCTTTTCAAACTAAGTTGTCTCATACATATTAAATACGTATTTCTCTAGTTATGGGCCAAATATTGATGACTGTTTAGACTGGGTCTATACTGCAAATCAGTTCTATTCTAGGCCCTTTTTCATCCTCTAAACGCTTGAATAAAAAATTATTATTGAATATAATATTTTACCCCATTGGGTCAGCTATTCATAGGATTAAGAATCACTCCAATTAGATTCTTAGGTAGAAAGTTATGTCCATTTTACCAAACCTACCACAAGACAGTTAAAATCTAATTAGGTACAATATTGTAAACATGCTTATTAATGACACTAGTAATACAAAAAAAATTATGTAAAACCCTTATTAAATATATAATTTCAAGTGTTCATCAATTTGGCTCTCACTCTCTCATTTATTGTCCCCCAAAGTGGATGAATTTACTACACTTGAACTAGTCCCTTGCATAAAAATAATTAGACAAAATTAAAAATCAATAAAATAAATTAAATCAAATCAAAATAAAAATCAGTTGTAGTTACACTTACTAAATAACTTACGATAAATGCACATGTCCTGTATTATACTCCAAGCTCCTACAAGTTTTACATGTCACAGCAAATGACCTTGTGACTTATGAGGTTCAGTTGGCTCCTTCATTCTTTGCACTTCTTGACCATTGGTCAAGTGTCAACTTAACTAGCCAATTATATGCTTGAATGTTAATTTCTTTGATTTTTTTTTAAAGGTGAATTTTGAACTGGTGTTTGTCTATCTCTCTTGCTACATACTAGAACAATTTGTTTTTAAGCAAACTGGGCTAATGACTTCTAACATTGGCATATAAATGCCTAGCATACCACCTAGTATTAGAATTTGGACAGTATGCTTACAAAGCACTCAACAGGCCCTTTTGTCTATCACTCATAAATGTCAATACCATTTTCTCCTCATAACCAATCAAAAAAAAAAATTTCTAGAAAAAAAAAGATCGTCTCTTAATGCACTCAACTTCACACACAGACACTATTAATGGAAATATGCCATTATTGGCATCTAGAGTGACAATAGACAATAAGATACCGCCAAATTTTTTTTTCAAATAACACCCATCTAACCCTAGAAATGGTCTAAATCCTTTCAAAAAAAACTTATTTTATGTGCAGAAAATGCCACAAAAATTCTCTTAAATGATGAGTTGGTGTAAATACTATCTAGGCTAGGAATTATTTCTGATTAGATAGTTGCAATTGCACCAAAGTTAGTTTCATAACCACATGGGTATATTTGCGTAAATAAGTATAAGACAGAGTATGATCCTCATCTGGTAAATATGAGGCATTTCTCTTAGCTTTATTTATTTTAAGCTTGGGGGCTGTCTGGTATGCACTAGTATATTTAGTCCCAACTTTCATATTTTGTTCTAATTTATGGATATTTGGCTATTTAATTGTATTTTCTTTATCATAAATAGGTGCACGAGAGAAATATGACGAATAGAAATAAACGAAAGGCAAATCAGATAAGAAACAAAGGAGATACGCTAAAAATACGCCACCAAGCAAACCCAGACTTGGGCGCTGTAACGCCTTAGGCAGAAAACTCGGCGCCACGGCACCTGAATAGCCATGCACTACTTTGCGTTTCTAGGTCTCGAATCCATAACACTGAGCCTCTAGCACTTGCACTAGGCTATTGTGAGAACAATATTTGGACTTTAAATCATATATACTTGATACGATAACGTGCACTTACGCTAAGCTACTAAAGCATTAATCAAGTTTTTTGCATTGATACCGGGGACTATTTCTTTTTATTCTTAAATAAATGCTAATACCAAACTATTTACTTTTAATTCAGATTTTTATTTTTGTTTTTATCTTCTTCTTTTTACTTTGATTTTCTTTTTATTTTACTTTGATAATTTATATTATAGAGGAAAACAATGATAACATCAACAACCCTATCTTTGAACCTATGATACCATAAAGGGTGAAAGAGTATAATGTCCGAACTACCAATGATGTGCAATCTAGTATTCGGTGACCAATCGTCAATACCAACAGCTTTGAGATTAAGCCGAATATTATTCATATGCTAAAAAAGACTATACAGTTCAGTGAAGCTTCTAATGATGATCATAACATGTATATCATAAAGGTTTTACAAATTTGTGATACTTTCAAGTACAACAGAGTCTCAGACGATGCCATCCGACTAAGATTGTTCCCTTTCTCCTTAAGGGACCGAGCAAAGAGCTGGTTGATGTCATTGCTGTCAGAAACTATATAGACGTGTGATGATTTAGCACAGAAGTTTCTAATCAAATTCTTTCCACTAGTAAAGATAACAAAGATGAGGAATGACATCACCTCATTCAATTAGATTGATGGAGAGTCATTGTATGAGGTATGGGAGTACTTCAAGGACATGTTGAGGAAGTGTCCTTACCATGGTGTCCCTAAATGACTATTAGTTCAAACGTTCTATACAGATTAGTAAGCCATTTGAGGATCATTATAGATGCCATTACTAGAAGAGTTATAATGAATAAGTCCACTGATGTGGCTTATGATCTATTAGAAGAGATGGTATCAAATAGTTACTAATAGATAGCATAGAGAGTTACACCTAAAAGAGTCATCGGTGTATATGAGATTGATGCATTTAATGCATTAATAGCATAAATTAATGCATTATCCAAGAAGTTTGATGCATTGAAGGCCATCAAAGCCTAGTGACTGACATGCGACTTTTGTGATGATAACCACATGAATGGGCGATGCATAGAGACAGCTAATTTTATGGGCAATTTTAATTGATAGCAACCTAATCCACATTTTAACTTCTACAAATTGGGGTAAATAGATCATCCAAACTTCTCTTTGAGTAACAACCAATGAGAGTCATCTAGACCATTGCATCCCCCTAGATTTCAACCACCAAAGGAGAAAAAGCCAACTTTTGAAGACATGTTGATGTAATATATGAAGTCCAACAATACTATCCTATAGAATCATTCAGCCTCATTAAAGAACTTAGAGGTTTAAATAGGACAGCTTGTTGTATCTCTTAATAAGTGGCCTCAAGGCACTCTATCAAGCAATACCGAGATAAATCCATTAGGGAATGTAAAGCAATACTAAGCCGTCAACTTGCGAAGTAGTAAGATTTTATATGAAAACACATCACTAACACCACTTTTAAAGATGAAGGAGAAGAAGAGGGTTGAACGACAAGATAAAATACAACCATATAGATCACATATTCCATTCCCTCAAAGGCTGTAGAGGTGCAAAACAAATGCTAAAATAGAAAATCAATAGCATATCAATCTAGAACAAGTGCAGAAACTAAAAAAAAGTCCAAAAAATTCAGCAAAAGATAATGCCGAAATTGGTATATTAGAGTAGAAAAATTCTGAAGTGCAGAAAATTTCAAATACAGAAAAAAATACTGTTACCAATGTACAGTATCAGTAATTTATACCTTTTTCACTATTCCTACAAAGTCTTTAGAATAATAAATTAGATAAGCAATTCTCTAAATTTCTTGATGTTTTTAAGAAATTACATATCAATATTCTTTTTGCAGATGCGTTAGAACAAATGTCTAGCTATTTTAAATTCATGAAAAGTATCCTTTCAAAAAAGATAAGAGTAGAAGATTATAAGACTAGCATTGACAGAGGACTATAGCGCTATTCTTCAGAATCAGCTACCTCTTAAGCTCAAAGATCCCAAGAGATTTACCATACTGTGCTCTATTAGCAATTATGACCTTAGTAAAGCTCTATGTAATCTAGGAGCTAGTATCAATCTCATGCCCCTCTCTGTCTACAACAAGTTAAGTTTGAGAGAAGTGAAACCGACTAATATCATACTTCAACTTGCTAATCACTCTCTCGCTTACCTAAAAGGAATTATAGATGATGTGTTAGTAAAGGTGGATAAGTTCATATTCTTTGCAGATTTCATCATTTTAAAAATGAAAGAGGACAAGGAGATCCCCATCATCCTTAGAAGACCCTTCCTAGCCTTCGAAAAAATAATCATTGATATTTTAAAAGGGTAGTTAACCATGGGGGTGCAAGATGACACTATCACTTTTAAAGTCTTTAAAGAAATCAAGTTGCCATATAAAGGTGAAGACTATTATAGTATTGATGTGGTGCACTTAAACGCCAAAAAGCTCAAAGACATAGAGATGTTTAATTCTCACCCAAAAAAAAAAAAGCATTAAAGCATAAAAAGAAAAAAAGAGCAGTACCAAGAAAAAGAAAATAAAAAAGAATGGCACAAAAGCATTGTTTCACCAGTCTAAGATTCAATTCTTTTTTAAGAATGAAACAAAAGTTGCTGCCCAATGTTTAATTGCGAATATATGGAAATTAAAAGAGAGGAAGCCCAAAAAGATCACATACAACGAGGCTTCCACCATTACCTTTAATCCACCATAAGAGTATAAATAGCCTTGTCAAGCTGACGACGCTAAATCAAGCGCTTCTTAGGAGGCAACCCAAATAATTTTTATTTTTATTTGTTTATTTTCAATTTTAGTTATGTTAGTTTCTATTCTTTTTAGGAATACAGAAAGTCAAGCATTCAAAGAAGCGGTACGAATATTTATAAGCGTTGGGAGCAAAGAAAACCACAATCGCATTCAACAGAACACAACGCTGCAATGTTTCAACTTCAAGAGAGTTTTTTTTTACTTTTAAGTTTATTTTTCAACATTAAGGAAAATGTCTAATTTAAGTTTAGAGATGGAAAACATTTTCTTGTGTTCATTTTATTGCTTTTATTGATTGATTGTCTTGTGAGGTTAAATTGTTTTTTTAGTTGTCTAGTTTTGGCTAAGATGATGATCATTAGTATATGATAAAAATAAAATACTGGTTGATTTATTTTTACAAGTCTATAAGAAATAATAGATGCTTGAGATAATTCTTGTATCATGAATCTTGGACTGAATTCAATCTTATTTTTTATCACTTATTCTTGAGTATATTAAAATAAGCATCTATTAGTTGAATTTTTTTGCTTAAAGATACTCATGCTTAAGTAGGACACCACAGTCTCTGGGACCAACACTCTGAAACTTGCTTGATTACTACTTGAGACAAAATCCTAGAAATCACATGAATAGAGAAATGACATTATGCTATCTTTGGACTGATTGAGCCATTTCTAGCCTAGCTTATATGTATATTTATCTCTAGTCACCTCGTTTGAACCAAATTACCCATTTTTCTATTTAACCAAATTGCAAGCCGCAATACTGTTTTACTTATTTATCCTAAAATTTTAAAAAGAAAAAGGTTGTATATGTGAAATAGGTAATGCAATGAAAAATAATGTCTTGAATGTGCATATAAATCTAAGTTTGGGGGTATATAAAAAAAAAAGACAAAAGTGTTTAAATGCATAAATATCCCCAGCTTGAGAAAAAGAAGAAATTCTATGCAAAAGTGATTAAAAAGAAAGATTGGAATATAATAAGTTTGGAAAATGAGATAAATAATCAAGGAGAAAGGAATCAAGAAGTTTCTAGATAAAGCTAAGAGTTTATAGTGTGATTTGTGCTTCATATTTATCTTTATATCCTATCTTGACCCTAACCTTACATTACAAGTTAATTAAAATCTTAAATAGATCCTTAAATATGTATTTTTATATTTGTGGAGAGAAGTATGAACAGCAAACTTATGATAGTGTTATAAATTAAAATATATCAAGACACATCTTTATGTATTTTCTTAAGTTATTGAGCAAATCTAAGTTTCATTTGGCTATTTACATGTTTATTACACACGCGCAAAAGTGGTCATTTTTAAGGGAGAATAAAAGACTTGATGAATGGTAAATTGATTCTAAAAAGAATTGTGCCATTTAACAGCCTTTAAAACAATAAAGTTGATCATCTATTCAACTAAAGTTAGTTTTTAGTTTTAATTTAGAGTTAATAAGTTGTGATTGTTTGTCTTTATTTTTCTCGAGGGAGAGCAAAGTCTTAAATTTGAGGGTATTTGATAGGGATGTACATGAACTAGTATATTTAGTCCTTAACTTTCATATTTTGCTCTAATTTATGGATATTTGGCTATTTAATTGTGTTTTTTTTATCATAAATAAGTCCACAAATGTGATGAATAAGAATAAACGGGAGGCAAATTAGACAAGAAATGAAGGATATATGATTAAAATACGCAACTGAGCAAACCCAAGCCTGGGTGCTGTGACGCCCAAGGCAAAAAAACTCAGCACCACATCGCCAATGCAACAAGTGAAAAATACTACCTTTTTAGTCCTATTTCGACTTGGATTTGAAGTCCATCGCCTTTATGGTTTCTCATACCTATAAAAACACTTTTTTGATGGCTAAAATAAATACTTGATGGAGGAAAAAATGCAAAGAAATAATTCACATACAAAATTGAGAGATCAAAGCCAAGAAATCAAGATTGAAGACTCAAGTCAATGAAGAAAGAAGCACATCAAGGCGTCTTCTTGATTAGTTTTTCTTATCTTTCTTTATTATTGTGTTCTTGTTCTTATTGTTCTTCATAAATTGGTTTGATACTCTTGGTTTTGTGATAAACTAAATTTCTTTATCTAGAGTTAGACTATTGAACCTAATATGTAGTAGGATTTTATGGATTCTTAGTTTATGAACTTAATACATACAGTTGATTTATTTTATCTTGATCTTAATGCTTTCATTATATCTAGCCAATATTATAAATGATTAAGGATCCATGATGAACTTGACAAAGAGATTCATATATTTAACCTAGGATAGTTTGATGCATGATCATAGGATAACAACTATGAGTTCCATATAAGATAAACATATACTTAGATGGCATGTATAGTATGATTTAGACTTAATCTTAATGAATTACATTCTGATTTGATTACCATAGACATATAGGTGATTGTTAGAATGCGTAATATAGTCACTTGACTATCGATAGAAGCTTGTGATGATATTAGTGTCTAAGCTAATCAATTGGTATTAACAGATTAACTAAGATATTAATAAACCCAATGAAATATTAGATGATGAGTCTATACCTAGATTATTATTAATTTATGAGCTTAACCCTCTGTTATTTGTTATCTAGGTTAAGTTTTAGGTTAATTAGTTAAATTTCAAATTATAGTTTTCTAGATAAAAGTTAAAGTATGTATAATTTTAGTAATTGATTAATAGAAATAGATCATATAGTTACTGTGAAAATGATATCTATACTTTAAATCATATATTACTTGATAAAATAACGTGCTCTTATGCTAGGCTACTAAAGCATCAATCACTGTTACCCCATACCTTTGTAATAGTTCTTGCTTAATAACAATAGGTTTAACATCAAGCACTGCTCTAACCAAATTTCTAAACTCCTTGGCAATCTATATTGATTTAGCCTCTACTATTTTTAAGTATTACAAACATGTAGGCCCATGGTTATAACTCTTAACCATGAAGGATACTCTATCTGGCAACCTACCATCATGTATCTTTTAAGGACAACCCTCTGAAGCACACTTAACAGTGACTCTTACGGGCTCACTTTTCGCTCTCTTTAGTGTGAATCCTTGTTGGATAAAGGTGCATTTAGAAAGTGGCTCTCTAAAATTTTCTATGTTAATAAAGGTGTGACCTATTTTAAAGGAAACCAGCTCCCTAGGTTTCTCTACACACATTTTTTTATGGATCTTCCTTGACATCTTAAAAGATGGGTCCTCATCCTCAAATGAACTAAGGACAAAATCATCATCATATGATTGATACTGTTCCACACCATCATTAACCAAAGTCTCAAATAGACACTTTACAAAACCCTGAACATTTCCCTCCCTACTTTCTTCTCTATCTGAGAAATAGAACAACTCATCTGCATCCTCATCAAAGTAAAAAGCCCTTGGTGTATCAGGTGGGTGTGTATCAAGCTCAAGTAAGTGTGTATTAGCCTCATGTGGGTGTGTATCAACCTTATATATATGTGTTTTAGGCTCAGGTGGGCATATATCAACCTCAAGTGGATGTGTATTAGGCTTAGGTGGGCACATATCAGCCTTAGATTGGTGTGTAACAGGCTCAGGTGGGTGTGTTTCAGGCTCAGATGGTTGTATATGGCATTGAGTGGTATATGAAATCTGACTAAATGTGTTATCAACCTCCTTTCCATGTTTTGGATTTCTAGGTTTTAGACTCTCTATTAGTGAAATATGTATGACATCTAAAGGCACTGCTTTTATGGTAACATCTATCTTGTCAACCTTTTTAGGCTAAATAACTCAAATATAAGTTCTACATCAGCGTCATCCTCTAATTGTAGCCTATACCCATACCAAGGTAAGAGAACTTCTACTTTATATCTCTCACTAGGATGAACTATCGTATTACTCAAAGCTCGTATAACAAGAATCAACAGGTACACTTTACTAAATTTATCAGGATCTACATTTAACAAAGTTAACCTCTCACTAAACAAATATATATTCAAAGTAAATGGCAACCTCCTGAAAAAAAAATTAAAACAAAGGGATATTATCAAAAATACCCCTGAGATAAGGTTTAATTACATAAATACCCACGAGTTTGAAAAAGAGACATTAATATTCAAATGTTTAGCAAATATGCACAAATGCTCGCCGTTAGGAATTTTTTGTTAAAATTAACAGATTTGAGGGTAATAAAGTCATTTTTCACCCTCTAATCTCCTTTTAAACACTTTTAAAAATAGTAAAATAATATACTATAGTGCCAATGGCCTTAGGCACGACCTGATCTGGTCACAGGTCGTGCCTAAGGCCTAATCAAGCCTTTGCTAGCCAATCTAGGCCACTCTGGACGCGGCCTGATTTGGCCAAGGCCAGCAGCCTCAAGCCTTTGCCAGCTAGGGGCCTCAGGCACAGTCTGAGGCCTTTTTTATATTTTTATAATTTTTTATTTTTTATAAGATCATTATTATTATTTAGTTCAGTTATGTTTTAATTTTTTTATTAAAAAAATTATTTTTAATTTATTTTTTATTATTGTTATTTTAACTTTTTTTTATAAAATTTTTAAGTGTTTTATTTTTCATGAAAGATTTTTATAGATAAAAAATCAAAATCAGTATTGGAATGGTAGTTTAGTTATTTGATGCATATTGACAAAGAATCTGTTAACTTTAATAGAATATTAATAATAGCGAGGCATTCGTGCATAATTTATGAAACGTTTGAGTATTAATATCACTTTTTCAAACTCATAAATTTTTTTATAATTAGGTAGGGGTGGACAAATTCGGGTTCGAAAATTTTTGACCCCTACCCGAACCTGATCGGAACGCCAAAATGTGTCTTAATCGGGACACATTTTGGGTCGGGTCGAAAAATTCCCATTTTTTTATAAAAAAAAATGTTTTGAAATGACATAGTTTTGATTCGGGTTCGGGACGGGTTGGGACAATTCGGGATGGTACGGGAAGGTTTGGGTCGGGTTAGGGATAATTCGGGACGGTTCAGGTCGAGATCGAGATGGGTTCGGGATGATTCAGGTCTATTCAGGATGGGAACGGGATGATTCGAGTCGGTTCGGGTTGGGTGCGGGACGATTCGGGTCGGTCGGGTTCAAGACGGGTTGAGAATTCCCGTTCGGGTTCGGGAATTTCCCGAACCCAACCCATCCCGTTCAGGACAAAAAATTCTGTCCCGAACGAATCCTGAACCCATTTTTGTTCCCGTCCAGACCCAAAATTTCAAAACGGATCAAGTTCGAGAATAATGCCTACCCCTATAATTAGGTCTTACTTTAGGAGTATTTTTTATAATAACTCTAAAATAAATAACTTAAGCACCACTAATGTAAAATATTCAAACTAAACGATAATAAGTGCAATATAATTTATATTTTATATCACCACATAATACAAGTATTTACATACAATGTTTACTAATAAAAGTTTTAATCCACTCAGAATCACCATAAAAATGCAAACTAATAAAAGTTTACAAAATTTTTAAAAAAAATCATTTTTACACTTAATACAAAATTTTCATATTTTACATTACCACATAATATAAAAATTTACATGCAATTAATCAACTCATAAACACCACACACCAACAAACACGTTCACAAAAAGTTCATATTTTCCTTTTAAATTACTGTAGTACAAAAATAATACAAATATTTACATTGAATTAATCAACTCAGAACCATTTAATACATGCAAATGTATAGAAGTTTATATAAAAAAAAATTGTTTTCATTCGTTAAATAATAAGTTTTTATCTTAAAAAAGGCGTATAAGTTTATAACAAAATCCAAACCATTTAATATATGCAAAGGTATAGAAATTTACAAAACAAAATTATTTTTACACTAAGCACAACTCAAAAGTTTAGAAAACTTTTATATTGTAAACCAACATATATCAAACAAAAAATCAGTCAGGTATGTTAAACAATAATTTGTTGTCTTAAAAAAATATATGGGTTTATAAAAAACATATTTTTTTATAAGTAAATCAAATATTGTTCTAATATTTTTATTATTTTTATCGGCATGCAAATATTGTTTTTCAATTTTGGTGTTAAAAAACTAACCTTTAAAACCCACAAACACTCAAAAATGCACTAACAAAAAATAAAATTAACCCTTAAAATCAATATACAAATCCTAAAAAGTTATTGGTGCAAAAGAAACTAACTTGAGTATGCTTCTCGTGGCATTCGGCGTTGCTTTATGGTGACTGTTCAATAACCTCCAACTCACTTTACGATGATTATGCTTTAGTTAAGAGTTTGTGAGTTAGAATGTGAAAAAAACGAAATATTAAAGTGAAAGAGAATGAAAGGTTAGAATGTAAGAAAAAATTTGTGGGTTTGTGAATAGTAAAGTGGAGTCTTTTAAATTTATGAAAACGTCTTTTGGTTTTAGAACGAGTTGACATGTTAGATGAGAAAACAATGTGTTTGGGCTCTTGGTTTAATGCATCCCTACACGGGATAAAGGGTTTTAATCATTTAAAACTGCCACGTAATAATTTAACAAAGATTTGAAAAAATGAATATGTCATTTTACACATTAACTTCAATAGAAGATTCTCTAATGATTAGGCATGACTACATATTTTTTAAAGTTGAATATATTGATAAAATTAAACTAAAGCTCGAGGGTATTCATAATAATATTTTTTTTAATTTAACCAATTTTAAAATTTTTTAATTTTTATAATCAAATATAAATACATTTCACTATTTTAATAGTATCCGTTACAGTAAATAATATCTATATTATTTATTTAAATTATAATATTTGCTCAAATTTAAATTTTTATTTGTTATTTAAACCACATTTGTTTTATTTAGTGATGTTATTTGTTAATTATTTATTTTATCTTCTTACTTATTTAATTACAATCACATTAAATAATATTTTAAATTAAAAAATGCTATCAATGGGACCACTTACAATAATTATTACAATAAATAAATAAAATTGTAATTAAAAAATATAATTAAATTAAACTAAATAAATAATATAATAAATTTAACCATATTATTTATTTTATTTAGTTTTTATTTTTCCTAATATTTTATTTAATGAGCACGATATGTGTATCATTCTAGTTGTCAGATTTTTCTTATAGATATTATAAAGACAAATTTTTATTTTTAATTAAATTTTAAATAAATTTTCAATAAATTATATTTATTTAAATTTAAATTTAAAAATAAAAAAATAATTAATTAATTAATTAATGCGATATGCATATCGCATCAGATAAATAGGCATGATGTGCATATCATAGACAAATTAACTATAAGTGTGGTATTATTCATGGTCACTATAGTGAATACTATTTATTATAGTTAGTACTGTTGAAGGGTATTTGTATTTATTTTTAATTGTTTAATTACAAAAGTTAAAAAAAATTTAAATTGGATAAATAAATAAAAAAAACTCCAACAAATTGGCTATTTAAAAAAATTTGCATCCTATAAATGAATAAGTTAACTTTGAGATGGATCTGTGTAACAGCACTTATCACCTCTTAAAGAAGGTATAATAAATTCATCTTCTTTTTTATGGAAAGTAACTAGCTCACTAATCATAATTAAAGTAATACTAATCTTATGCAAAAAGTTGAACTTTCCAAAACGTGGGGTGGCAATAAAAATGCAGAAATGTGCTATTTGATAGAAAAATTCCTTTGCTAGTAATGTCTCTTTATACCAAATTAGTGTATGTGTTTTCTTATGATACATATTGCTATTAATATTTTGATTGATAATAGACAAATATATAATTAACACTCAAATTGCATACTAACAATTAAATAAAAAAATTTACCCTTCATGTAATTTTGTTATTACAAATCCTATTAACAAATTAAGGTATATTTACCCATGATATATTTCTTACCTTGTTAGAGTATGTGTATTTGTATGTGTTGTAATTGTATGCTATTGCATAAAATTTTAAGTGCAATATTAATAACTTAAAATCTTATGTAATAGAATAAATTTTAAGTGCAATATTAATAACTTAAAATCTTATGTAATAGAATGTTCATCTTTGAATATATATATATATATATATAATTTTTTTAAAGTTTGGAGGGAATGAAAAATTTTATTCACTGAACATCAATTTTTATTCAAATTCAGATAATTATAAACACAAATTACATTTATGACCCATCAAATTACACCATAGAGTTTGTACATTAGCAATTTTTATGGGAAAAGGAAAAAAAAAGAATTACAAGCAAAGCAAAAGCGTACAAGGACATAGGAGACCCAAGTGAGAAAAATATGTAATAATGGAGAGGATGTGAATTATTCTTAATATTTACTACAAACACAAACAAAAGTTTAAAGGTGGGTGTGGTGGGTTACTCATGCTATCACATGTAGTCACAATTTTTATTATTATTATTTTTTTTAAATAAACTTTCATTCAAATAAAACTCAATTACAATAATGAGAATCATAAAAAATAAGATGATTAAACTCCTTTGGAACATAATTTTTTAAGTGTAAGAAGACTCAGAATTAAACGCTAATTTAGCTAAATTATAAGCTATTACATTTGCATCTCTACGAGTAAAAAATATCTTAAAACAAGCAAATGAGTTCAAATACTCATGAATCTCTTTAAAATATAACCTATTTCAGAATGAGATATTTCATTAAACAAAATATCATTCATTACTTGTTGTGCATCCAATTCAATAATAATGGAATCAATATTTAAGGTTTGAATAGCCACTAAACCTTTGAGAATAGTCATCGTTTCAGCAATTAGAATAGAGAATATACCATCATACTTTACAATTTCAGATAACACCACAGCCCCTAAATGGTCACGTGCCACAAAGTCAAAGCCTGTAACACCACGTAAAGTATCTATTGCTGCATCAGAATTAATCTTTATGAACCCAATAAGTGGAGGCAACAGTGCCTCAGAGTAGTTATGGTAGAAGTGGCATTGGCTTGACTGGTTCGAAAATTCTCCAAAAAACTCTCTACCCAATTGCACACAGCCTCAACATTTATAATTTTTTTACCATGAATCCACTGGTTTCTCACATGCCAAATACACGAAAGAAGGACACAAAGGAAGTCAAAATCATCATTATCAAGATGGTTCATACAGTTAATGAGAAAGTCACATAAGGATATTTTATGGGAACAACTGTTGTCAGCTATAAAATTGCACCAAGCACGAACTTTTTTCAAAGAATGGCACAACCATAGTGCATGAATTGTATTTTTGGCACCTCTCCCACATTTAGGGCAAGTCACAACTGTTGGAACATGGTGACGCACTAAATTAGCATTTGTCGAGATCCAATCGTGGGCTGCCTTCCAAAGAAAAATCTTAACTTTTGGTGGTACATTTAACTTTCAATAGCGCTTCCACCATTCGCTAACAGCCGACTTCTTAGAACTACTAGCAACTCCCATCTCTTGATAAGCCAGCCAATACCCACTCTTTACCGTGTATCTCCCTCAACGGTCATAGTGCCACATAATGCCATCACCTTGTTTGAGACCGTGGCGAGAAAAAGGAATACTTAAAATAGCCTGTTGCTCCTCCAGAGGGAAAGTTCTACAAATAACATCAACATTCCATTCCCTCGAAGCTGAAATGAGCTCAGAGACAGTAGCATGCTCAGTCAATTTGTGCGAAAACAAAGGTTTAAATGACATCGATCTAGGTAACCATTGATCATGATACACGAGAACATTTTCTCCATTGCCCATCCGCCATCTAGTCCCTTTAGAAAGGATTTTCCTCCCCCAAAGGATACTGCGCCAAAGAAAATAAGCATGGGAGGGTACCTTTACTTGCCAGAAACTTCCATTTGGAAAGTAGAACCCCTTAACTACCTTAGCCATAAGAAAATCTGGATTAGATAAAATTCGTCATCCTTGTTTAGCAATCATGGCTTGATTAAAAATAAACAGATTTCGAAAACCAATGCCGCTATTTTTCTTCCCCTAACACAACACATCCCACTTACACCAATGTAATTTTCGTTTTATTTCATCACCACCCCACCAAAAGTGTGCACAAAGTCTATGAAGTTCATGGATTAAAGTCGCAGGAAGGCAAAAAAGATTTATAAAGTAAGCAGGAATTGCTTGGATGACTATTTTAATTAAAACTTCTTTGCCTGCAGTCGAAAACAATTTCCTTTTTCAATTTTTTAACTTATTCTACACTTTATCTCTAATATTGACAAAACATCTTCTTTTATTGCGGCCATTAATATTTGAAAGATCCAAATATTTTTTGTGACAATTAACTTTCTTAACCCCAAGCACTAAATATCGCGGCCACAACTTTTATTATTGAAGGTTGTATTTTGATGGCAACATTAATTCCCCAACTCTTTTTCTAAATAATCTTATTAACAATATAATCTTATATTGCAATTTAGCTGGCTCATATTAAAAAGTAGTGACAAATTTAAATTCGCATGAATTCACGTGAATCATACCCAACAAAATTATTCGTGTCCATCTTTTAATAGCAATATTCAATTCAAGTGCTAAATCTAGACTAGGAAGTAAAGTAATAATGATAGCAGGCCAAATTAAAAAAAAATATCTTGTCCATTTTTTCAACAAAGTAGGCTGCTTACTACTAATTGTGCAGGAGAATAGCAAGAGATCTTATGACATATCGTATGAAGAGCTCCTGTATATGTATTTAAATTTTATAATATATTATAAATTAGGTAAAAATATTAGATTAATTAGATAGTGTTATATGATAATATTATTTATTATATGGTGAGTTATAAAATTTATTAAATTATTTTTATATATGGCGACAAATTTATAACACCATATTTTTGACAATATTTTATATAATTTTTAATAAATTAATACACATTTAATAGTTCAAATTAAATTTTAAATATACATTAATTATAACTAAGTCATTAAATGTATATTAATTTAACAGTTTAATAATTATATAAGATGTTGTGTCAAAAATATAATATTAGGAATCTTGCCCCATATATATGTGTATATGAGTAATGTCATATTTATATAGTTAAGATATAAAATTTATATTTAATGTGTTTATTATTGATTAACATTATATAATTACTATACAAAATTGATAACTATTTAACAAATAATAGTCACTTATGACATAATAGTTGAAATGCAAAGTTTATGTATAACACTGTTTTCTCTCTCTATCTCTTTGATCTTCTTATTTATAATTATTCAACTTCTTTCTTCTATCATTCTAAATGGACAAATATTTATCCGAATTATTATGAATAATAATATTCTTTGTCCATCCAAAATGATCATGATCTTGTTTCCTACTGAAAAAAAAATGTTGATGATCTTATCCATTCAAATAGATATAAAATTTAATAACAATTCAATTGAATTTTTAATTGATACAAGTACACAAGTTTTTAGATATTACAAGCAAATAATTTTTTAGTTGAATGTTAATATTGATTGAATTAATGGTAAAATCTTTTGAATTGTACCAAAAAAAACTTGAAGTTTTTATATCCTCTAACACCAGGGTGGGAAGAGATTTGATTTATATTTAACATATCATTATTCTTTTTTAAGAACATTCATCTTATTATTATTTAATACAATATCAAACACATATAAGTTTTTTATTTTAATTTTTTGTAAATTTAGAATCGATTTTCTTGAAAAAAAAAATTAAAGGGTTTGTAATTTTCTCACCAAGTGCAAAATAATAATAATAATAATAATAATAATAATAATGGAGTTAAAAACAGAAAGGGATATTCAGAATTATCATAGGATCCCATTCAATTCAATTCATCACTGTGATTTTCATATGTAAAAACAACAGAAGGGGATCAAAGACAATGTCATTTCACCTATATATCTTCATTGATTAGCTTAAAGCATAATAAATTTTGTTGCACCCGCAAATTCGTTTAATGTAAAAACAATAAAGGGGGTGATAAAGCAAGTGAATAAAGTTATGTCACCTTTTATAGAATCCTAGAGACCTTGTAGCTTCAAGCTCAATGAATCTTCATCCTCATCAGTATATATGCCAATTCAGTATATATGCCAATGTAATATATTTTAAGTTATATTTTAAATTATATATTAAATAATAATGTGTTAAATAATTATTAAATAATATACGAATAATTTTAAATTTTATATTATTTTATTAGTTAATAATTATTTAATATATTATTATTTAAAATATATAGCATTATTCTATTAAAATATCTTTAAGAAATATGTGTATATATATACAGGAATAAATTTATGACACAATTTTTTAACCGTTAAGTTAACGCATATTCAATGACTCAAATTAAATTTTAAATTTTAAATTTGCGTTATTGCACTACATATACGAAGATTTGGAATTGCTGAAATGATAAATATGATCTCCTTGTATTAAAATGTATTTGGTGTGGAAGTTCACATGCTAACTCGTATATAGTCTTAACGACTGTTTGGTTTAACGGTGTTAAGGCTTTGAAGCCATAAATTATAATTACTGTGGAGTGAAAAAGCAGTCGCTGTAGAATTGAAGTTTAAGTTACGGTTTACGAAGCACTTGCACAACACAGAAGCACTTTTATACAATATAAACCCTTTGTGATAGAAAGTTGTATAACTACCGAACATGTACAAAGTCAAATTATTTACGTATATTGATATTGTCATGCATGTATATATCTATCTCAATTATATATATTAGTGAATGCTTCTGCTTCTGCGGCTATTGTTTCCACTCCCAGAAAACACTTTTAACTTGTAAGTTACGATTATTATCCTGTACCCATCACAAACGCATAATCAAGAAGTGCTTTTCAAAGAATCTCCAGCTATAGCTAAGCCCATATCTCTCTTTCTTGTTTTTTACAAGCCGTGTATATCCGATACAGTCATCTGATTATGACTCACAATAGAATTCAGAAACCAGAACGAATTCACAATTCATGATTAGAAAAATTTCTTGGACATACTTTATCGCTTTTGCTTTTGCTTTTGCTTTTGCATTTGAGTGGAAGATTCCTAAAGCATTTGTCACATTCCGTACGTACAATTCCTTGTTTCTTTGTTTGTTTCTCTTCTGATCGGTTGCTTGCATTATAATAATTAACAACCAGCCAAGGAACTTATCTCAGATCGAAGACTTAAGATGAAGCGCACAAAGTGCTGACCCCCAAAAATGCTTCTAATACACGCAAAATTTAGAAACTAAATTCGTGCATGCGACCTTGTCTCTGCACACCTTTTGAAAATATCGATGAGTTAAAACAATATTACTCTATTTTTAAAATGATATTATTTTTTTATTTATATAAACACTTTAAATAATGTATGTATTTTAAAATTATTGGAATGTCTGCACTTAAGAATAATTATATATATTTAATATATATATATATAGAATATATTGCTTATTTTTATTTATTACTATTCACTGTAATATGATATAGTTTTTTGAATTTTTTATTATACGTGTTTAAATTATTTGTTGAAAAAAAAAAAAGGATCGAGAGAAATGCACGGTAGAAAGAATGAATATACAGTGGAATGACTCCATCAATTGTATGAATCTTTGAAAAGCACTTTGGATGGGATCTTTGAAAAGCACTTTTGATGAATTACTAGTGTTACAATAATTTAGCGAACGACTTGCCTTTTCATTTTGATTCCTCGTGAATTTCATTAAACTTCGTTGCACTTTTTCTTTGTCTACATATATAAAGATGACCTGATTTGATTTGTGTGTTTGCGTAAAGTAGAACGCAAGGAACATACTTTGCAACTCTCTTTTCTCTTTTAAATTCGTGTTACCATTCTAAAAAAAAATGGAAAATCTCGTTGTTTGTATATATTTAAATTATTTGATTTCTATTATAAACAGAGGTCGAACTAAAATTTAAAGTGAGGAAGAATTAATTATTAAAGTTAAAAAATTCTATTGAATTAAAGTTTGATTATATTAAAATTTTAATATTAAATTTGAAATTTTAGAGAATTAAATCACAAAAATGTATATTTTAAAAAATAAAAATTATAAAAATTTATGATTAAATGTTTTTTAAAAAAATTAGGAGTTTGGGGCCATTACTCCCCTGGCCTTTAGGAAGGTCCGCCACTGACTATAATAACAAAAAATTTATAGGAAATTATGGTGGTTTGGTGGCAAAGAATATACAAATAAGAATGAATTATATAAAAATGAAAATTCTCAAATGCAAACGCAAATGTCAATTGGAGGCTATTAACTCTTACGTTAAGAGTTGCTAAAAGATAAATACTTCTTAACACTATGGAAAGATTTTTTTTCTTTTTTTTTTTTGGAGAAATTAATAGTTTAATCTTTACATTTTTCTTGAATTATTTATTAAATTTTTAATATTTTAAAAAATTATTAATTATATTCTTTAAGATTTTTTTTACTACCATTTTTATTCTTAAATCGTGACCATTTTATCTCTAAAGAATGTAATTAATAATTTTTAAAATATTAAAAATTTAATAAATAATTCAACAAAAATATAAAAATTAAAGTAACAATTTCTCTTTTTTATTTTTTAAAATTTTAACGACCTTCAACATCAAAATTTTCCATTTACATTTTAATAAAGTGTAGATGTCTGCAATTGATAAAAATAATGTATGTATAAACTCAACCATCTTTTATTCCATTTTCTCAACAAAAAAAACTCAAGTTTAATTAACTTATATACATACAATAATAGTTATATATAAGTTAGTGATTTTGTCTTTGATTTCTAAAGTTTAAATACATTATTCATAGAAGTTGTGTTGTATTGTAAGCCTATATCTAATAAATTAAAAAAAATTCCAATAAAATTGGGTCGTTTCTAGTTTTAGAAAAAGCTAAGAATAATGCTGCTAGGGTTTCAGATTTCTGTTTTCAAATCATCAGAATCGGAAAAGGATAAAAAGAAGAAAAGTGACATGCATGTGAAGATCTTTAGACTATTTTCAAAAGCCAAGCATAAGAAGATCAGCTTGTTCTGCTAGATCTGTCTTCTTCTCTTCTTCTTCTTCTTTGTTTTTTTAATCTTTCTTTGTTCTTTTTTTTTTTTCTTTCAATTAAAAACTTTAAAAATGAACTAGCAATAGAAAAATAATTAAAAACAATGGTAAACTCTATAATAATATTGATTGATTAGAGTTTTAGTTTGATGATAGATCTGTTCGGTATAACTTTTCAAATAGAGCTCCAGAGCTTACATAGGTATAGAATTTTTTTTAAAAAAATGAATATTAATTATTTGGTTATAACTAATAACTTTTAATAAAAATGTATTATGATTTTAATTGACAATTTTTTTGAGGTTATATTATAAAAGAATTAGAGTAAAATGTTTAAAATAAAATAAAGGTATTTTAGATAATTCAATATTTTTTTAAAAATTATTTAACTTCTACTCTCAAAACTTTTAAATTTGAAAAGCTTTACTCTAGTTTGCAACCAAACGCTTCAAAAAAAATTCAGTGAAATTTTTGAATTAAAAAATTACTTTTAACCTGTGAAAAAGTATACCAAATGGATTCTAAATAATTAAAAGATTTAAGGTTTTTTATGTCTTAATTGATATATATATATATATATATATATATATATATATATATAACCGAGGGATAATATGTGATAAACCAAGAAATTGAGAGACGTTAGTCCAATTTTTGATATTAAAGGTCCACAAGCTAAACTTATATATTAAAAAAAATGTGGAGCCTAAGGGGTCATTAATCTAAGAATTGTTGGCAGAAATGAAATAATCGAGTAATTTGTAACTTAATGAAATAATCAATACTATATATTTGGGATATGTAATTGCATTTTTTTAAAGGTATATTGTTTTAGTGAGCAAAGTATATGGTGAGTTCGGGATACGTGTGGCTCGACTTTTTAACACATCACATCGTAAATAATATTAAAGTTGTGAACTAATTAGACAATGTTAAATAATATTACTGCTCATCGTATGGTTAATGACACAATTCATACTAATTTATTTCTTATGTTATATGTATAGTAACTCTACATTTACAAACTAATTTGTACAAAATTATTTTTACTTGACATAATATGATAAAATTGATTAAATTATAATTATATTATTTTTTATATTTTTATTCTTCCAATCATGTTATGTCACATTATGTAAGATAATGAAGTTTATATAATTAATTTGTACATATAGTAGTGTTATTAGATATATAATATAAAAAATAATTTAGTAAATTACGTAATTTATTATTAATTAAGCAACGTTATTACATATCATTATCTAATTAATTCACAATTTCAATATTATTCACGATGTGTTAAAGAATTAAACTGCGTATCTAAGCACTCATCATATACTGAGCTATATTGTTTAAAAAATAAAATACTCTCTTTATATATATATATATATATATATATATGTTTATGTAGTGCTAAGCCAACTCATCTAACAAGCATGGTCTTTATGCTGCATGTGTGTGTGTATTATTTAGCTATGGTCCCTAATGTTATGATACATAGACATATATTCTTTTGTTTTTGTATTGAAATCATATATGGTAGTCAATCAAATAATTGAAGTACCATCATAATATAAGGTGTTGAAGATTTCTATCCTTCCTCTTCTCTTCTAATTTAGGGTAAAAATAACATAAAACCAAATTCAGGAGTAGGTTGTGGAGATGGGTACTGTAAATTCGAAGCACAAACTTTTTTGTTTTAAAGCACGAACTTTAAGTTTGTAATATTACGGCGCAATGCAGTTTAGAATTCATTTTCAAATTTTTGACCCATTTTCTGCTCCAGTTATAAGAATAAGAGTCTATCTTCACTTAAAAAAGATTCAAAATCACCTCAGCGTTGAGTACCAACTACCCCGTCAGAGATTTTTGAAAGAAAGTTGTAGGGTTGGATCAAAAGTTTCCAACCACAAGCCTTTGGAATCCCCAACACCACCAAGTTCAAGAGTAACCGAATATCTGACAATCCTGCTAAAATTGCTGCTCAATGCCAATGGGACCACAAATATATAGTATCTGGTTTGTGTTTTTTGGCAGGAGAGCTTGAAGAATTTGCATATATATGGAGATAGCAGCTAAGCAACATGACCCTTTGTGATCTAAGAGGTTAAGTTTACAGAGAAGCAAGTTGCAATGGGCAGCCAGGCCTGAGGGACCAGTTGCCCAAATTCGCTTTATACTCAATAATTTTCCGGTGATTCTATTGATCTGAAAAAAAAAAAAATGTCTTGTCATCATTATTGTATCGATCACTTTCATTCCTTATGCTTGTGGTCACATATATAGTATGCTCAGGAGATCATTTGAACCTGGGATATGTATTTATTTTAAGTGGTTTGTTAGCATAACCAAGTCGGTTAAGCTAACCTCTCTTTCCTGTAATTGTTCCAAAAAAATAAAAGAAAAATGAACATGTTCATCAAATCATCAGATGTGAAATGTTCGGGAATGGACAAGGAAACACTAAGATGTGAAATGTGATTATATATAAATAGATATATAGATATGGTGGTGCTTCTGCAGAATCGCTTTTGTTACTATGCAGGTGAAGCTTCAATTTTCACTCGCTCGCAAACAAGTGCTTCTGTATCTCTCCACCCCGGCTCCCACCCCATGTGGAAATTTCAAAGCACAAGGCTTATCATATCGTGACAAGCATATATGATCTGTTCACACATCATTTTTTGGAGCCCCCACTGATAATTTTGGAATTTTCTTGGGGTAAAAAGAGAAAAAGAAAAAAAAAAACAAAACAAAAAGGAAACAAGACAAAGAAGAACGATGACACGAGTAAATTGATACTCCAAAAATTTACTAAAAGAAATAATAGAGTGTAGGGACAAGAAAATGGTTATTTTCATAAACCCGTACCTATAATAATATTATTATTATTACCGTACCATTAACTGACAAATAGGCAACTCCGACACGGATCTTTTTCGAACCGTATCCATCTTAAACACTTAACATATTAAACAATTTAAAAAATATTATTAAAAAAATAGAGACGAAGAATATTGATATCAAATATTTTTTTAAAAAAATTATTATAATTAAAAGAAATTACAAATTAAGAATTAGTTTTTATATAATTGAAGATGCCTTTCTTATATATTATTAATTTTATAAAATCATATGTTAGAATCTAAACAATCTATCATTATGTATGTAAAATAATATAGTATGTTAAAGAATATTTCAAGATATTATTATATACTTAAAATAATATTTTTTCTTTTAAATAAGAGTGTACATTTTTTACAAATCACGAGTATTCTAAAAATTTTAGTACAAATAATCTTTAAGAAGTTTAGTCGCGCATTAAGTACTTTAAAAAAATACTTAGAGAATTTTTGAAACATGACACTTAATAGCAATCAAGAAATTTTTTTAATAAAAACAAAATAATTGGGACCAATTTCTGAACAAGAAATTTTTTTTTTCTAATTTAGTTATTTTACTATTTTTTGTAAAAATTTCATGCCAAATAGATGAAAACATCTCATCTTCACAAACCTGTTAATTTATATTTTTGATGTCAATAATGTTGTATTTACATAATTAGGATACATATTCTATATTTCAACTGATATAATATTTTATGTGTCAATTGTTAATTGATGTTGTATAATTATTATATCAATAAAAATTTTAAAAAAATTAACAACTAAGATTTCATCAAAATTTCATTAAAATTTCATCAAATTTTTTTAAGAAAGGGCAAGATTTAATCCATTATTAATTTAGGAAAAAAATTAAATAGATCAATATAAGACTTGATCTAATGAGGAAGTGAATCAGAAAATGGAATCTTATAATGCTCTTCTATAATTTAAAAATACTTTTACATTTTCCCATATGGTAGGATCACAAAAAATAAAAAATAAAAAAAAAATAGAACAAGTATCAAACCAATATGACCCACAAATCTGGAATGGACAAGAAAAATACATTCTTATATATATGTGTGTGTGTGTAAATGACACATACCTAATTTGGCTGTTTGCATATCAAATTCATTATGATCAAACCTAATTTTGAAGTTTTTGCCTAGCAATTATTGAATATTATATATACATATAATTCAAGAATATGAAACTGTTCGAAACTTAATAAAGAATCATTTAATAAATTAACTACAATTATTGAGCAATATTATATATATATATATATATATATATATATATATTCAAGCTAATTGGCAAGGTTCATGTGATTATTAATCATGCATTTTTTGTTGTAAACTTTGTTGTCTAAAAAAATGCACTTGTCTAAAATGGTTCGGTTATTTGAGGGTTTATTATACATCCTTTAAGTTTTAAGTTCGATTTCTTAATATATATATATATATATATATATAATTGAGAGAAAGATTGGAGACGAGAATCTAAGCATGCCTTCTAGAAATGAGGGGCATTGATCATTTGGTTTATTTAATAAATCAAAGTACAAAACAACTTAAATAAAGAGGGAGAAAAAGTTAGAAATTGGGTTTGATGAGTTCATCTACATAAATAAATAATTACAGTCAAAATCTTTCAAGTATTGTGGAGAAAGATACAAAAAAAAAGTGATTATCAATTGTCAAGTTTAGCATTAAATAAAAATTAAATATATTTTTTATATATAAATGGATAGACAATATTATTTAACAGGTTATTTTTTTGGTCAATGATAAACACGTAGCCTAAAATAAGTAGTATCACAGTAAAGCCAAATTTTTATTTGTATATAATCCTTCAAAAATTTTCTAATAAAAATTACCACTTGAGATATAGATCCTCTATATATTTAAGAATGGGCAAATTGAACTAAAAGGACCCTGAAAATTTTATGTATTGAACTCAATAGAAATGTTATGTGAGTAGTAGGTCACTTAATCTTAAAGGGATGGATAATATAAATCAAGTTGATCATTGAGTTTGAGTCAAACTGTGATGAGGTGTCACGTGATTATGTGTGAGAGAATGTTACATCTCACATCAATTAAAAATTAAGTGAATCTTAATTATTTATATGTAAATACACAGTATTACCAAACAAAATAATCTTCTAAGTCAATAACAAAAACCGGCTCGTGACACAATTGTTGCTTTAAAAACTACTAAATTAAGCATCTCAAAAAGCAAATATATTAAATGATTTTCAGTGCATATGGGTTTTATTCGATGACATATATATACATATATATATATATATATGTATATATGTATGTATAAATGATTATGGTAATTTTTTTCATCAAAAGTGAAAGAATCAGCAGCCCTATTCCCATTCTATAATGTGATCTTGAATTTCTATTTTGTTTAATTTGAAGCCAATAATAAAAAATGAGAACCACCAATTGAACCTGATATTATGGAAATTTGAGGAATCTTTTTGTTAGAAAAAAAAAAGATAGAATTAATATAATTCACTACATTTTTAATAGTGAATCCATATGCATTGCTACATTTTTAGATGAAAGTTCTGAAAAATATTCCACCTACACCTAATACATTAACAATCTAAAATTCTCACAAATATGGAAATTAAATGTATTTTGATTTATCAATTTTAATTCTTACATAGCCCAAAACAAATATTGTTATACCCTTAATAACTCATTCAAAATTAGTACAGTTGGAATATTATCAAAAGAATGATAATAATTCGGGTACTTAGAGTTATGAAAGTGTAGTCAAAGCACATATCATGTATTAGGTGTATTGAGATTTAAAAATATTCGGTGATGATTGTACAGAAATTCTTTTTTAAATTTAATTATAATTGATATATAAATTTTTTTTTTGTTGTCCGAGTGTGAGATCTTGGACTTATAAGAGAAAATTTTAGGTGCCAAATTTAAAATTTTAGTTTAATGTGTAGAGTAATCTTTTTACTTATAAATTATAGTATTAATTTTTAATTAATGTAGAAGAATTAACTCACTCAACAAATTATTCTCGAAGGAAATCTCCGCCGATGGTAGTCTAATATTACCATTTCAACACATTTATCATTAGTGAAAAAAAAAACAATTAATGTATGTTGATTGGAGTAGATTAAAAGTTTCGATTTTACTAATAAGATACCTACAAAACGAACATATTATTCTCCATAACAAGCCCCTATTTATTTACTCTTCACCTTAATAGTAAAAATGACAATCCAATTTTCAATGAAGAATGGATTTAACTGTCATATAGCTATGAAGAATATTAATTACAGATTTTTTGGAAATAAAAATTGTATCAAAATTTTCAAAACGCTGTGATTTTGAATGTGTTTTGCTCAAACTGATGTTATTTTTACTTCAAATATAATTAAAATAATGTTGTTTTGGCACGTACGCATGAAAAAAAGTTATATAAATATTCAAACATTAAAACTACCATATATATATATATGTATGTATGATAGCATATTAAAAAGAGGTTATGATTTTGTCTTATGATTTGAGTTCTTTCTTGAATAAATACATATTGATAGTTGATTACTAATGAAACAAACATAACAAAAAATTGAATATTGTTAATCATATATGAATAGTAACATCTACTAGTCATGAGATCCTTAAAAAGAAAAAAACTCAACAAAATCATAGGAAGCTTAGAATCACGGTATCATTTGTGCTGTTATTTAATAAAACTTTGTCACATAATTATTTATGTATGATTCATGACACCGTATTTTTAACACATTTTTTATAATTTTTAAACCGTTAAATTAATTCATATTTAATGGCTCAAATACAACCAGATATGCATAATAAAGTATTACAATTAATACATATTTAAAATTTAATCTGAACAATTGAATGTACATTTATTTAATAATTTAAAATTTATATAATATATTATGTTAAAAATATAATTTTGTAAATCTTATCCCATATATAGATTTAGAGTTTACTTAAAGAGTAACTACAAACTTTTATGATGGTTATAATCAAGTAGAGAAGAAGGCATGGGAATAGGAGTTACCTTAAGGTAGTAACTTTGCCTCTTCTCTATTGTTCATTGTTGATTTGTTATTGGAAATGAATAATGAAAGGGTGATGACGGAGGTGAAGGTGGGGTGGTGGAGGAGGTGATAATGATGGTGGTGGTGGTGGTGGTGGTGGTGGTACAAATCCAATATGTAAAAGAAGCTTACTAGGTTTGTGAGGGGAGTGATATATAGGAGATGGAGTGGTCATTATTCACCTTGGAACATTGTGGACCCAACGGGGGTGGGTTGGCTCCTTATAGAGACAGACAGCAACCCCACCCCACCTCACCTCCTCCACCACCCAGTACCCCTCCCCTCCTTCACGTTAGTTATATTCCGTATATGCTTGGCTCTCTTCTTCTTTATTTGCTACCTGACACTTCCCCTCTATTATAATCCCTCCAAATCAATTCCTCATCCCCATCCTACTACTACTACTACTACTACTACTATTACTCTCTCTTCTTCTCCAAATCTTCGTCACAAACTCTCTCTCTCTCTCTCTCTCTCTCTCTCTCTCTCTCTCTCAAAGCTTTCTCCTCCTCCCATGGTTCCTCTCTTCTCATCACCATGCCTTCTCATCCCAACTTTCACTTCTCCCTCCCAAGGTAACCTTCTCATCTATAACCCTAACCCTAGCCCTAACAACATTAACACATATATATATGTATAGAATAGTTATATAGATATCCATGAATACAAGAAACTTCTGTTCGTTATTATATATCACTGTTCATCTAACAGTTTTGATATATCGACGTGTCTTTACTAGAAAAACGAGCTTTCTTGACTCATATATAACTATTTATTATTGTTTATTTAAGGATTCTACCTCTGTTTTTTTGATAACTTCTGAAAAAAATAAACTTCTCTTACAGGTGGATTGGACTGCTTTGCAACAAGAAGATTTCTAACACCGACAACAACGGCGGCGACAACGATGGCAGTGGCGATGACAATATCAACAACCCAATTGCCAGCAACTTCGAATGTTACGCCTGCACTCAAGTAGGCGTCCCCGTCTTCCACTCCACTAGCTGCGACAACGTCCACCAGCCGGAATGGGAGGCCTCCGCCGGCTCCTCCCTCGTCCCCATCCAAGCCCGCTCCTCCTCCGCCGCCGCCCTCAAGAAACCCCTAGGACGCCGCCCCACCTCGGGACCTTTAGGACCCGTCCTCGACCCGCGCAGCAAGCGCGTGCAGCGGCTCAACCGCGCGTTCCTCCTCGCACGTGGCATGTCGTTAGCCATCGACCCTCTCTTCTTTTACGCTCTGTCCATCGGCAGAGGCGGGGGCCCCTGCCTCTACATGGACGGCGCGCTGGCGGCTATCGTGACTGTGCTCCGCACGTGCGTGGACACGGTGCATTTGTTCCACCTATGGCTCCAGTTCAGGCTGGCGTACGTCTCCAGGGAGTCCCTCGTCGTCGGGTGCGGCAAACTCGTGTGGGACGCTCGTGCAATCGCCTCCCACTACGTGCGGTCTCTCAAAGGGTTCTGGTTCGACGTTTTCGTCATCCTCCCTGTTCCTCAGGTCAGTCGTGCTGAATTTCGTCTCACTATTTCATAGATTAATGTTCTTTATAATTAATATTTATGAAAACACAGTAGGATGAATGAAATTTTATAATTTTAATATATAAATATTCCAATTTATTTGTAAAATTTATAATCTGAAAGTGTAATTAGTAAAACTTCAACCTTTAATGGTTTTGAGTAACAAATTTAATGTTACAGGTAGTGACGTAATAGAATCGATGTCTTTGTAATGAAATATTTTGTTTTGATGAAATTACAAAAAGGCCCCAGCCGTAATGATAGGGTGGCGTGGAAGACTAACAGTATGAGGTGATGAGTTTTAGAAATCATAGCTGTCATGACAGAAACATGAGCTTTGATCACGTTCGTAGCTTGTTTTGTTCCTATTCTGAATTCATATCTTCTGTTAGGTCTCGCTACCCGCCACGACACTTTAAAACCTGTCCACGAGTCTGGTTTTCACAAGCATTCAGAAAAGTCCTTCATCACGAATCATGATCATGATCATCTAAAAAAGAATCATAATACATGCATGGCATGCATGAGACTCAGTATCTGGTTCATACCAAAATAGACTCATCAAAATTTCCAAGTTCAATTTCAATTTGATCAAGATGCGAAAAGATGTGGGACTGGGATCTAATTTGATGATGATGATGAAGGTGAGGTTGAGGGTGAGGGTGAGGGTGTGGCCTAATACTGATAAAAAAAAAAAAGGTCGTTCCACTTCCACAATCCACTGGGGCCCAGAAACGAAAGAGATGGTACAATAATTGTGCTTCTGGGTCTGGGTCTTGGGTGAAAATTGCAATAATGGTCATATGATGGGTAGCTTTCTGGCTTTGCCTTGAGAAAGTTGCATGGGACAATTTTTTATGACCTTTGCTTTATTTATTTCAGTTAGATTCTTATGATCTTTTTTTTCTTTACTTTTTTTTTTAATTTTCTTTTTATTAGTTTATTTTTCAATTCAAGAATTTAATTAATAGGTAAAAGTTTAAATATTAGTATAAAAAATAAATCTTAACATTCTCTTGTATAAAATGTAGATTCGAGTTTAAGGTTTGAAATATAATAAATTTTTAAAACTCAAAATAAAGAAAATTTAATATTAATATTTAAAAAAAAATTAACAGAGACCAAAATAAAAATAAATTAATAAATTAAATAGAAATAAGGATATGATGATTCTAACTCAAGAATTTCATTTAGATATTATATTAATTTAATACTCAATTCAAAATTTTAAATTAATAAGTGAAAGTTCAATATTAATATTAAAAAAAATATTCATATTTTTTTAATTTTTCCAAGTAACCTTCTGGATAAAAAAAAAAGTTTGACATCTACTTTGTCTTGAAATTCGATATGTCAAGTAGTTTAAGTCACATATGTAACTTCAAAATGTTGTAAAACTATCAATCACGTTAATGTTGGTGATGGTATCATCATCTTAGAATGAAATTTGACCATTTATTGACACTGCTTCTCATATTTTCATATCATTTTTGTTTTTGCAGGCTGTGTTTTGGCTAGTGGTACCGAAATTAATCAGAGAAGAGAAGATCAAGTTGATAATGACAATACTTCTAATAATCTTCTTGTTCCAATTCCTTCCCAAAGTCTATCACAGCATATGCTTAATGAGAAGTATGCAGAAGGTCACTGGTTACATTTTTGGTACCATTTGGTGGGGATTTGGCCTTAATCTCATTGCCTACTTCATTGCATCCCATGTAATAAAAAATTTCCTTAATCTTCATTTTTGCACCATTTTAAACATAATTCATAAGAATTTATTGATCATGTTCCTTTTTTGCAGGTTGCAGGGGGATGTTGGTATGTCCTGGCAATTCAACGCGTAGCTTCATGCCTCCGGCAACAATGTCACCGGAAAGGAAACTGCGACCTCTACTTATCTTGCACAGAGGAGGTGTGTTATCAGTTTTTGGTCCCAGCAGGTGCAATTGGTAACACTTGTGGGGGTAACTCAACCACTACGATCAGAAAGTCACATTGCTTAGATGTTAATGGACCCTTCAATTATGGCATTTATCAATGGGCTCTCCCTGTCATTTCTAGTAACTCTCTTGCTGTCAAAATCCTTTACCCCATCTTCTGGGGCCTCATGACCCTTAGGTAAAAGTTATAATATCTGCAATTCTGTTTGCTATCAACATTAAAAAGGAAGTACTTTGCGCTTATGGCTTATTATATGCTTTCTACATTAACAGCACTTTTGGCAATGATCTTGAGCCAACGAGTCACTGGCTAGAAGTGATGTTCAGTATTTGCATTGTGCTTAGTGGACTATTGCTTTTCACTCTGTTGATTGGTAACATCCAGGTAATTCATATACAATTACAATGCATTTTTTCGACGGGTGCCAAAAATAGTAATTGTGGTATGGGATTCTAATTATGAGTATTTTGTTCTTGATGTGAAGGTGTTTTTGCATGCTGTTATGGCCAAAAAGAGAAAAATGCAACTGAGATGTAGAGACATGGAATGGTGGATGAGGCGGAGACAGCTGCCACCGCGTTTGAGGCAAAGAGTTCGGCATTATGAGCGGCAGAGATGGTCAACAATGGGAGGAGAGGATGAGATGGAGCTGATCAAAGATTTGCCTGAAGGGCTGCGGCGTGACATTAAGCGTTTTCTTTGCCTTGATCTCATAAAAAAGGTACTGTTTTCGGGGAAATTATAGGAATGAATCATGAATTCCGATGATTGTACATTCTGATTTGCTATTCTGTCTTGGCAGGTACCTTTGTTTCATAACTTGGATGAGCTCATTCTTGACAATATCTGCGACAGAGTTAAGCCCCTTGTCTTCTCCAAAGATGAAAAGGTAAGTGGGTATTTGGTTATGTTTCTGAAAGCAGTTTTTTGTTTTTCAAAAACCGAAGAAAGATAGAAAACTTGTTTGTACGGTGCTTTCAGAAACCATTTTGAAGATCAGAACTGGTTCCGAAATTATGACCAGAATGTTAAATCAGGAATATGTGTTTTGGAAAAAAACTATTTTACTCATTTTCGAAATGATACCCAACACATTTCCCCTGTTTCCAGTTTTAGACTATCATTTTCGAGGGTGCTACAAAATGCATGACGTTACACAATTTGAATGAACTCAAAACCATGTAACTAAATACCATAAATCTGCTGAAAGTGTCCAGTTTTTTTTTTGTTTTTTTCTCCGGAAAACAGATAATCAGAGAAGGGGACCCTGTGCCAAGAATGGTGTTCATTGTTCGAGGACGAATCAAACGTTGTCAAAGCCTAAGCAAAGGCATGGTAGCCACAAGTGTGCTGGAACCAGGAGGATTTCTAGGCGATGAGCTGCTCTCGTGGTGCCTTCGCCGCCCGTTTATGGACCGTCTCCCAGCCTCATCAGCCACATTCATTTGCATGGAATCAATTGAAGCATTCGGCCTGGACGCCAACAATCTCCGGTACATCACAGATCATTTCAGGTACAAGTTTGCGAATGAGAGGCTGAAGCGAACGGCGAGGTATTATTCATCAAATTGGAGGACATGGGCAGCTGTGAATATACAATTTGCTTGGAGAAGATACAGAATGAGGACTAGAGGCCCTGTGATTTCTGTTGCTTACCATGAAAATGATGGCAATGAGAGCTCCAGGCTTATGAAATATGCTGCTATGTTCATGTCAATTAGACCACACGATCACCTTGAATAAGAGCATTTCATGTCCTGCAAAATTTTCTTTTCCCCTGTCAGTCAAAGTCTTCCCCATTTGAGAAATAAAGGACTCTTTTGCTCTTGTTAGCAAATTTGGCCATGGAAGTTGTGCAACATGTATTAAATTTTGCAACATGAATTCGAAAAGGTTAAAAAAAAAAAAAAGCTATTTTTCACTCTCTTTTTTAATTACATGTTTCAAGGTTTTAGTTACATATCTCAACGGATTGAATTCTAATTTGAATGTATTCTAAATTGACATACAAGTGAGTAAAAAATAGAAAAATTGAATCGGATAGAGTGAATCAAACTAAACCGACCTAGTTTGATTCGTTTTTGTTTTGATCGATTTTTAATTTTATATTTAAAAATAAAAAATTTAGTTTGGTTTTTGATTTTGAACTTTCGAATCGAAAATCGAATTTTTAAAAAAAAAATAAAAGAACATATACATAATACCTTAGGAATGGAATGGAACTGAAAATTGAATTGAAAATCGAATTTTTTTTTAAAAAAAATAAAAGAATATATACATGACAATTTAGAAATGGAATGGAACTGAAGATTGAATTGAAAATCGAATTGACCCGAACTATTTAATGTCAAAAGTGAGCCTAATTTAAACCCATCCAAAACAAAAAAAATTCAAACTAAGGAATCGAACCAAATCGATTTAGGTTAGTCCTCCCTTCAATTGATTCGATTTTTGATTTTATTTTTTAAAACTCAATCAATCTGATTTACTTTTTAATTTATTTTAAAAATCAAAACAAACTAAACTGGGATGCCCACCCTTAAAATTGACTCATGAACTGTTTTTTTTATTATTAATTGATACTGTATAATGATTACATAAATAAAGATTTAAAAAATCTAACATTTATTTAATATGCAGTAAATATTAATTAATGATATATTAATCCTAATATATATTTTGTATTTCAACTTTATAAGTATAACATTATTTAAAATTCATTTACAGGCAATTAGCTTGAATTATTAATACTAAGACAAATCTAATTTTGAAGAGTTGGTTTAAGTCCTAACCTCGAACAAACCCTTACAAGCTTTAGTGATTTAAGTGTTTTTAAAAATGTATTTTGAATCAGAAAACACTTGAAATATGTGTAAAATAAGTATTCTATAAACAAATTATGTGTGGATTATGATAGATACTGAGAATACTATTATCATAAGAGACATTATTGAGTGTAGATGTCCTGCATTTCAAAGTGTAAAAAAATATCTAAATAACATAGTATAATTTAATAACATAGTGTAACTTAAAAATAATTTATCTACATTTTAAAATGCATAGACACTTACATTTTGAGAATTTTTTTATCATCATAAAAATAATAAAAAAAAATCTTATATTAATGAAAGTGCTCGTTAAGGTATTCATATAATATTTTTCATGTGATTGCAGTTATAATATTTTTGCTCTCAAATTTTGGGGCTGAACTCTGAAGTAACCCTATGGCTTCTCTCCAGAAATAGCAAAAATCATATTCAATTCCAACAACAAACATCATTTTATTTTTTTTTTGTCTTTGTGAACCAAACATGGTGATCGCCATTGTCTCCTGGCCTCCCTGGAGAATCTTCTAGGGTGGGTCATCAATTCTCGGGATTGGTTTCATCAAACTTTTATTTTTGTTATTATTTCTTATTCTGGTTCATCCCAAGAAAAAGAAAGAAATATATTGCTTCAAGAATCTCTCTTCCTGTAAGTGAATGAATTCAGAACTTCATGTTCAACTCCGTAGGTACATGACATATATTAGGTACATGCAAATATGGATTGATGGATGAACTTGTAAATGATACATGGAACTTTGAATATTAAGATCTGGGATTGAATATTGATTGTATTAAAATTTATCTTTAATTTTAATATTATACCTTTATTTAATAGTTTAAAATTTTGGGTTGAATGATAAATTAATATAATAATAAAGTCAAAATCCTAAATTCGAATTCTCTTATTTTTATTTTCAATAAATTTCTTGATTTATCTTTATTTGTTTTAGTCTCTATGAGATTCATTTTGTTTTAGACCTTAACTTAATCCACGTTTTGGTTTCTAGATGATCCACTTGTTAATTTTTTAATTTATCTTTATTTTAGTTTTCAGGTGATCCACTCTATTTAAAACCTTGATTTATCTCAGTTTCAATCTCCAAATGATCCACTCTCCTTTAGACCTTAAACTCATCCACATTTTAGTCTTCGAGTGATTCACTTTGTTTAAGATCTTGTTAATTTCTTGATTTATCTCTATTTTGGTCTTTAGGTGATCCATTCTATTTAAAACCTTGATTTATCTCTGTTTTCTCTAAAAGATCTACTCTATTTCAAACCTCAAACTCATTCACGTTTCATATGATGGAGATGATACTTTTAAGGGATCCAAATTTTAAATAAATTTATCTTTGTTTTAGTCTCCAGGAGATTCACTCTCTATTTAAGACATTGATTTATCTCTGTTTTAGTCTTTAGTAGATCTATTCTATTTCAGACCTTAAAATTGAATCCACATTTCACACAAAAAGGATTGTTGTTTCAGACCTTGATTTATCTCTATTTCACTTTTTATGATCATTCTATTTTAAATCTTAAACTCGAATTCACGTTTCATGTGAGGGATAATATACTGTTAAAGAGATTCATGTTTACAAAAGAAGGGTTATTAAGACCACGTTTAACGTGAAAGAAGTCGTTAAATTTTTTTTTTAATATTAATATTATACATTCATCTAATAATTTTTTTTGAATTGAGTGATAAATTAATAGGTTGATTGAAAAATGAGATGAGAAAAAAGTATGCTAATCTTGAAAAATGGAGTTGACTTATGTACTTGTGTGTGATCATGGGTTCTTTTTGCTTTTTTTTCTTTTTTTTTTCCTCTCGGATCTAGATTAGGAAAATTTAAAAATTTCAAGATTTTGATTTTTTTAATGTTTTCTTAGGGATCAAATAGTGTATTGTTGCAATTTTTAAGTTATTGTTCTAAGTTAAAATGGGATAAAAGAAAGAAGTTTTGGGGTGTTGTGTTGTTAAGACTTTTAATAAATAAAGGAGCTTGATAGGAAGATGAACGCCCTGAGGATATCGTGTTGTTTTGATAATGAGTTTTGAAAGAAGAAAGATTTTTAGCTGAATTATTTGCAATTATTGGTGGGATTTAGCCTTACCACTAGGCCAAAAGCTTTCGCTGATAGCTAGGGTGCAACATTATTTTCATATACACTCCTTGGCAACGCATAATCCCACACTGAGCAGTACGAACATAAGGAGTTGCTGTATCCTGGTGCCGATGAGCATGGCTGTTAAGCCTTAGGCGGTTAGTCATGTGAGTGCACAGAAGGATTGCTGCGGCCTACCAAATGTTGGGGGTCCATACCACCAGCACCTTACTCAACAATTACGTCATTCATTATGTGTGTGTGTTGTAGTAATTTTATCATTTCTTTTTTCTCTGTCACAGTTTGGGTGAAGATTGGTAATTCTCTGATAAAGAAGCAATAAAAATAAAACTAGCTTCAAAAATTTGATAACAAGTTCATTTTCTGCAATGCATTTTATTTATATATCCCATATTGATAACACATGTAGTTAGTACAATAAGCTAATGGAATTGGATTTTGACAGAAAAATAAAAGAGAGAGCAAACTTAGGATTAAACTCACAATATTTAGCATTATAAAACTCTAGCGCTATGTAAAAGATTTAACTCACGAGTAAAATAAAAATAAATAAAATCAACATTACAATAAAGATAACAATTTATCACACAAGACACAATAATATGTATGATTCAACAACGAATGCCTATGTTCATTGTGGATTAATAGATCCTAACTTCTTTTATTTAATTTTTTTATACACAAAGAATTCCTACAAAAGAAACTCAAATAACACAATAATAGACGAGTTCCTAAAGGATTTACTTAGTACTTTTTTATATTTATGTCTAGCTCTCAAACACTTCATGATACTCTTCCGTGCTTAAGTCCAGTACCAGAGCTACCTCAATCCTTTATTCTCTCTTTTGTTGATGCATTACCAATTTAAATAAATTACAATAGTTTATATAGGTTTTACACCACCCCTAGAAACCTTATTCCATGTTGTAATAAGAGTCCCACGCAATAGAGTAGTTTAAAATTGACTTAAATATAACTAAAAAACTAAAATCCGTGTTTTTTTAAAACTGGGCGTTGCAGTGCCACCAAGTTGGTGTCACGGCATTAATGCTACCAGGGGTGCCACTAAACTGGTGTTGTGGAACTAGTATGAGCAACAAGTGGCACCGTAAGGCCACCAAGCTGGGCGATGGTGCCAAGGCCTAAAATCAGCCTCTTCTAGTGCCTTCTCGCCTCTCCTCAATTTCAACTCTCCATTTTTATCCTTTTCTCGTATGTCCAATGCGTACTTGACCTTATGTTCGACTCCTTATTGGTGTTAAACTCAAAATTAAACTTAATCTTAATTTTGAATCACCAAAATTTCAACATTGATTATATAAAACACTAAAGTCTAGCAGGGACATTCTAGTTGTTACTTGTGTTGACGATAATTGGAGGTGATATCTTTAAGCAACAAAGGTTAAAGATTCTAACATATTTTAAATTAGAAAATTCCACAACATCCATGCTTGTTAGCTTGATGTACACAATAGAGACCATCGTCAAGTTTCGTGTAGCCAATTACACATCAAATAAGTATAAGTACAAATAGTCACCATCTCCATATAAAGCTATCAATATAAAGGAAGATTTTTGAATGCAATATGGTTATGAGAACATAAAAGCTTACAAAGCGAAAGAATGCGTAATGGAGTTAATAAGAGATCGGTTGAAGACTCATTCAAGTTTCTGCCATATTATATGGATGTGCTCGAGAAAAGAAATCTGAGCACTTTCACTTTCTTAGAATTGGATGATGGCCATTACTTCAAATATTTCTTTATATCTTTAGGGACATGTATTTGGAGATTTATATCTCTAATTAAACTAGTTTTGCATTGATACCATTTTCTCAAAGAAAAATTTAAAAAGGTATTTATTTATTACCTTGTGTAAAGATGGTAGCAATTAAATATACCCACTTGCATTTGATGTAAGTGACGATGACAATAACCTTTCGTGGCATTGATATATGACAAAGCTGAGAGAATCAATTAGAGATTTTTTTAAATTTGGTTATCATTTCTAACTGTCATGCGAGTATTAAAAAATGGATTACGCTCAAACCATTTACAAAGAATACCCAATAAAGCGTGAGATTATTTCTGCATGGGTTTTCTATCTATGTCATTGAACCTATCCAAAGCAACTAAAAAAAATAGCTGCAATGGTTAAGTGCAATAATAGTCGTGATTTATTTTTACTATTTAAACATTTGTTTGCTTATATTTTATTATGCGGATAACATTATCACTTTTTCGTATGTACGACGCTTTTAATTTTTTTTTTATATCAATATGTTAAATATTGTTATTATAGTTATGTAAAAGTCATTGTCATTTTATGATTTAGATTAATACTTAACCTTAAATGTATTATATGAGTTTATATTAATTATGTCTTTCTCTAAAAATCGAAACGTTATAAGAGTTGTGTTATGGCTAAGACTTCACTTGGTGTTATGTTATAAGAGTATTATATAGTCTTAACAGTATAAGATCCTTATAAGATTCGTATAAGACTATCTACAACAAAATTTTGTAAAAAAGTTGACAATACAAAATCATAGAAGGTTAGTATAAGATTATTTGAAATGGAGTCTTGTAAAAAAAAATAGATACTAAGTGCATAAAAAATATTCATAGTACAAAACCTTTACAAGATTGTTCAAAATGAAGTTTTATAAACAAAGATAATAATATAAGACTGTACAAGACTATAAAGAACTATAAAAAATAAAGTCTTATAAAAACTATGACAATACAAGACCATACCAAACTATACAATACAAGACCATACCAAACTATACAATACTATATAAAATGAAGTCTTATAAAAAAAGAATAAATGCACCAATAAATTGACAGTACAAAACCATATTAAATAAAGTCTTGTATAAACTGAAATAAAATTATAAACAATTTAATAGCAACTTAATCTGTTAATAATATTAACATATATAAAAGCAAATAAATTGTTTAATACCGAAAATCATCCTCGTGCTTTTCTCATATATATGTAACAAATTTATATTTTCGATCTAGAAAATCACACCTCTTGCTTTTTCTTTCTTTGTTTCCTTCTCTCTTCTTTCTTTCAATCTTTCTTCGACCTTCAATGACAAATCACAAAATAATTTAACAACAAGATGCCTTTGGTAATATGTGACATCTGCTTGTGTACATACGTTATAGCCAGTGACCAATATCTCAAAATAACACAATATAAACACTTTATAATCTTCATTGTATAGATTAATATAATAAGTATATCAAATCAATGATATAAGTAAAACATTTTAAAAAAAGAAAAGCATAATTAAAAAGTATGTTACATACTTAATAGTTTATTCTGGAGTTCTAATGCTCGTATAGCCCTCCAAGAATGATGTACATCACAATCTTTCAGTCTAAGCCTAAGCCATGAATCATACAACGATATCTCTTTAAGTATAAGAGGCATTATTACAATAAACAATTGCATCTTAATAAAAAAAAAATTAGCATCATTCTTGTACAAGGTTGAATTCGCCCAAGACCCAATACATATTCATAACATTAATGAGAACATATATTTGGATGACGTATTGTTTTTATTAAAATACAATAGATAATTGAAATGAATATGCAAAGAATTAACTTTGAAGACTTTTATACGTGAAAGTGAATTTTTAAGTCTTTTTTTAGATGTATACATAATATATGACTCTTCCGCTTGATCTTTTTAAAATATTTTGAGATTTTTGTTGTAAATGACATACTTTGCTTTAGGGGTGAGCATGGTGCGATTCGATTTTTTTTATAAATAAAATTAAAATCAATATTTTTAATAAAAAAAATCAAATCGGACCAAATTGGTTTTTTAGGGTTTGGTTTGATTCAATTTTTTTAATTTTTTCTATTTTTTTAAAAAAATTAAACTAAGCCGATCAATTTTTTTTAAAAAAAATTAAACTAATTTTTTATTAAAAAAATCGGACCAAACCAACTAATTCAACTCTTGATTTTTTTTATCCACTCTTACTTTGCTCTATCACATTGTTAAAATACTCACGATTTATTTAAGAAATTTTTGTGGTGGACAATGTGCCAATGACATTGTTTTATTTAATTGTCATAGATAACTTTAAATTTTTAATAGTATCAAATTTATTAATGGCAAAAATAGTAATTTTACTTATTTTCTTAGGATATCCATGTAATTTTGAAATAAGAGGCAGATACTATATATTTTTGGGGGGTTATGTGGACATATAGAGTGCAATTCGCACTCTTGTTCAAAAGTCGTCTAAAAGAAAAACGCTATATTCCACACAGTAGCTTGTTCATTACTCTCCAATGTTCACTCTCCAATCACCACCACCAAGGCCCCAACTTTCCCACTAATTTTCTCGCCAGATTCCGTTTGTTTCCCGAGAAAATTCCCCGCAACCTATCTAAATTCTCCCTTTTCTCCTCCCGATGGCGACTCCAGCAAAGCCCCAACGGTCCCCCAAAGAAATCGAGGACATAATCCTCCGCAAAATCTTCCTCGCTACCCTAACTGAAACCTCCGAGACCGATCCGCGAGTCGTTTACTTAGAATTGACGGCCGCGGAGATTCTCAGCGAAGGCAAAGAATTGCGGCTCTCCCGCGACCTGATGGAGCGGGTTCTAATCGACCGGCTCTCCGGCCATTTCCCTGCAGCTGAGCTGGCGTTTCAGTACTTGATCAACTGTTACCGCCGTGCCCACGAGGAATTGAAGAAAATCGGGAACGTGAAGGACAAAAATGTCCGGTTCGAGCTTGAAAATGTCGTCAGACAAGCGAAGAAGTTGTTCGTTTCGTATTGTCGAATCCATTTAGCTAATCCTGATTGTTTCGGCGGTTTTAATAATAATAATGAAACTAAGAATAATAATAGTAGTAATAATAAGTCGAGTGTTTCGCCCTTGCTGCCGTTTATATTTGCAGAGGTTGGTGGCGGAATTGACGGTTTCGGAGGCAGTGGCGGTGGGTCCCAGAGCCCGCCAGGTTTCTTGAATGAGTTTTTTGAGGAGGCGGATTTTGATAGCTTGGACCCGATTCTAAGAGGGTTGTATGAGAATTTGAGAGAGTGTGTGTTGAATGTTTCGGCGTTGGGAAACTTCCAGCAGCCGCTGAGGGCTTTTTTGTATTTGGTTAGTTTACCAGTTGGGGCAAAGAGTTTGGTGAACCATCCGCGGTGGATACCCAAGAGTGTGTATTTGAATGGGAGGGTTATTGAGATGACTAGCATTTTGGGTCCTTTTTTTCATGTTAGTGCTTTGCCCGATGATGCTATTTTCAAGAGCCAGCCTGATGTTGGGTGAGTGAATGAATTCTGACCTTCTTGTTTATGGTTAGTGATGATTTGTTTATGTGTTTGGTGGGGTGTTGATTTTAGGTTTAGGAATTGGAAAAATTGGAACTTCTGGATGTTCTGTGTTGATTGTTTAAGAATAATCAAAATGTGATTCAATTATTGCTTTGCACTGCTTGCGCATGGAATGGCTTATTGGCTAAGAAGGATTTTTTTTTTCCTGATGTATTGCTTGGAAATCAGCCAGCAGTGTTTCTCTGAGGCATCAACTCGTCGGCCAGCTGATTTGTTATCTTCATTTACCACTATTAAAACAGTCATGAAAGGCTTGTATAAGGATCTTGGAGATGTTCTTCTTGCTCTCCTGAAAAATACTGACACCCGTGAAAATGTTCTTGAATATCTTGCAGAGGTGATCAATAAAAACTCATCAAGGGCCCATATTCAGGTGATTTTTCCCACAAAGAATGATTTTGAGTTGCCTTCAAGAAGTAGGCATAAAGCACTCAACATGTCAGTATATGTTATTCTGTCTATTCCAAGGGAAATGTTAAGGTCTAACTTTAGTGGGTTATATGTCTCTGTAAGTTTCAGTAAATAAAATTATTTATCAGTTATATCTAAATTCTGTGGTCTACTTTAACATTGCATTATGCATAATGTCTTCAGGTTGAGCCTTTATCTTGTGCAAGTTCTGGCATGTTTGTCAACCTTAGTGCTGTGATGCTACGGCTTTGTGATCCTTTCTTAGACACAAATTTAAGTAAAAGGGATAAAATTGATCCAAAATATGTATTCTACGGTAATCGTTTGGATTTGAGGTGAGAAACTTTTCCTTTAATTGGCATCGATCTTCATTCATATCTCGCAACAGAGATATTCCTGCTGCTGTTCCTAATTATTGGTTTTGAGTCTATATTAGATCGTTGACAGCTCTACATGCATCGTCGGAAGAAGTTTCCGAATGGATTAATAAAGATAATCCTGGGAAAACAGATGGTTCCAGACAAGTAAGTGATGATGAAAACCGCTTGCTACAGTCTCAAGAAGCCACCAGTTCTAAGCCAACATCAAGTGGTGGTGGAAAATCTAAGTACCCATTTATTTGTGAATGTTTTTTTATGACTGCAAGGGTGCTCAACCTGGGCCTGTTAAAAGCGTTTTCAGACTTTAAGAATCTCATTCAGGTATTGCTTACTTTTTATACATGGCTGATTTCAGATAGAAAATTATTACTTTCTGAGGCTTCCTTTCCCTTCTAGTTTTTAGTGATTCAAGTATGCATTGTGGTAACCACCATAAACGTTCTTGATAACTTGTTTTACATATGAATGGAAATGAGTTGATTTATTGATTATTTATTTAAGTAGGACATTTCAAGAGCTGAAGATGCACTTGCCACCTTAAAAGCCATGAAAGAGCAGACGCCTTCTACTCAACTGGATCTGGATATAACTCGAATTGAGAAAGAACTAGAGTTGTATTCGCAGGAAAAGCTTTGTTATGAGTCTCAGATATTAAGGGTACATAATTTCTTTCAACCCTGACCCCTTCACTCTTAATGCGTAGGCACAAAAATGCCCAAGCATGCTAAATTTGCTTATTTGTTTCACCTTTGAAGTTGGTACTGATTCTCCATTTATCTTATTGAGTTGGGCTCTCTCATTGAGTGATAGGACATTGAGAGCAAAGTTTGAATCATATTATTGTGGACCATGATCGTGCCAACGTGATTGGTTAGTGAGTAAATTGATCTGGTACTCATTATTGTCCAATTGATACTTGTAACTGTCTCTTTAGCTAAAAGATGCTTCTATGCTTCTTTGAAGTAAATTTTTCTCTCCTGTTGTTTCTTTATCTTTTTCAAGGAGAAATTCTCTCTCCTACTAACTTTTTTTTTTTAAAAAATTCTTTCTAAGGATGGGGATCTTATTCAGCATGCTCTATCTTTCTACCGGCTAATGATTGTTTGGCTAGTTGACCTGGTTGGCGGATTTAAAATGCCTCTGCCTGATACTTGTCCAATGGAATTTGCGTGTATGCCTGAGCATTTTGTTGAAGATGCTATGGAATTGCTAATTTTCGCCTCTCGGATTCCAAAAGTGTTGGATGGGGTTTTGCTGGTATGCTGTTTTCTTTGTCCCGACTTTTCTCAACCTATAGTATCTAGAAACTTATCTTCTTTTTTATCAAGGTTCTCTCCGGTCTTTCTTTTGGCAGGACGATTTTATGAACTTCATTATAATGTTCATGGCAAGTCCAAAACATATCAGGAACCCTTATCTCAGAGCGAAGATGGTAGAAGCATTGAACTGCTGGATGCCACGTACAAGGTGATCTGCTGTCTCCCATGCACAGAGACATTTTGTGGCATGTTGCACTTGAATTTTCCAAAGTTGATATTTGCTAATTGTGCATTTTGTTTATTGCCTATGCAGTGGTTCATCATCTGCTACAGCTACTCTATTTGAAGGGCATCAATTGTCTCTTAAGTATCTTGTTAGGAATCTTTTAAAGCTATATGTTGACATTGAGTTCACAGGTTCTCACACACAGGTGATTGCCACATTAAATAAATTATTGAGGGTTATTGTCATCTAAGTAAGGTTCTCTGTTTCTACTGTGAATAAGATGAGCTTCTGGTATGATTGTCCAATATGACAGGAAAAAGAATGTTCTTTCAAGTTTGCTCCTTTTTGTTTTTCTCATTTACTTTTTATAATGGCATTATCAGGTCCAGATAGGAGTCACCTTATGCCAAATATGAAGCATCATTGTCTTTGGATTAATTTGGGATTAGGGTACTCAGTAGGGATCTGTTTTGTGGTGTACACTCACGTGGTTTGTTTCCATGTCAATACTTGCAACATATTATCTGAATTTCTTTTGCTGTCTTCACTCCCTTTATTATTTTTATCTTCATTTACCATTTAAGAAATTAATGCTGTGCTCCTTCAATTCTGTTGAGTATTGCCTTTTAACTAGCCTGTTTTTCTACCATGTGCAGTTCTATGACAAGTTCAACATCCGCCATAATATTGCTGAACTTCTCGAGTACCTATGGCAGGTCCCCGGTCACCATAATGCTTGGAGACAGGTAGGATCTTCTTCAAGTACTGAATCAGATCAAAACCTTCCAGTTTTGCCTTATTGTTTCTGTATCTTCCCTTGATTGTGTTCAATGTTATGTGTGCTGTTCCAGATTGCAAAAGAAGAGGAAAAGGGTGTTTATCTGAATTTCTTAAACTTCCTGATCAATGATAGCATTTATCTTCTTGATGAAAGTCTTAACAAAATTCTTGAACTCAAAGAGATTGAAGCTGAAATGTCAAACACAGCAGAATGGGAGCGAAGACCAGCTCCAGACAGACAAGAGAGAACCCGACTTTTCCACTCACAGGAGAATGTGAGCATGATTTGGATTACATAATTTATTTTTGTTTGTATGGTATGTAAAGGATTCACATGCACCTACTAGTAGATATTACTGATGTTTTCAGATTATACAAATTGATATGAAATTGGCAAATGAGGATGTCAGCATGCTGGCATTTACATCAGAGCAGATTGTGCCTCCTTTCTTACTTCCTGAGATGGTAAGGTCTCTTTTCAGCCACCCCTCGTGCATTTCTCTCCTAGAGATAGGGAGACTATAGTTACAATTGGGTTTCCGCTAGATGTTTCTGTCAGGATAACTTTCTGATTACTTTTCGCTTTTCTTTTTCCAGGTTGAAAGAGTGGCCAGTATGCTCAATTATTTTCTGTTACAACTTGTGGGGCCCCAAAGAAAATCACTTACTCTTAAAGACCCCGAAAAATATGAATTTCGCCCAAAGCAGCTGCTTAAGCAGGTATGCAGTTGAGCAGGTTTTTTAAATTCGTATCTTGAACTCTTATCAAAATTAATTCCATAACTAAACAAAGTAATGTTAATTTTTATTGTGTTGATGATTAATTTTAAATTAATCAGTGTCTTTTTATTTAATATTATAAATTTATTAATATAAAACAAAAAATAAATACAAAAATTTAATCACTTTAAAAACAGTGACTGACACATTATTACTAACACCAAGGGTTTGTTTGATTGAGCTTTCCAAGTAGAACTTTTAAAATAAAACTTTTATGAGTAGAACTTTTAAGAAAAAAAAAACTATTGGTCATTTGGTTGTCAATAAAAAAAACTCTTCGTTTTTTATAGAAAATAAAAAAGAAATGATAGGGAAGAGTGGAGTAATTTAGGAATGGAACCCAACAACCTTGGAGGTTTTATTGTGCCAATCTTTAGATTTAGTACTAGTTTGTGGGGAACTAATTCTTCCTGTTCTTGTTTCTTGTTTGTGAGATGTGGTGGAGAAAAGGGGGAAATAAAAAACTTCACAAAGTTGAAAAACTGCAGTGTTTGTTGTCTAATAGAACAAACACACTACTATAGAGATGTCAACATAAAATTGTTGACGGACTTCTTAATTGGTATAATGAAAATGTTTGTCTCCATTCTTACCTGTCAACAATCTCTATTGCAACTGTATAAGAAAGGCAAAACACATGATAGGAAACAACTGCCTATGTTTCTATACAGTTTAGTTTCTGTAAGCATATAGCTTATAGAGTTATTAAATTCTAATTCTCTGGTTCAACCATCCAAATTATTTTTATCTTAATTTTGATCTTTGTATCTACACCCTAACAAAGTTTTATTGATGCATTCAAGATTGTCCGCATATATGTCCATCTGGCAAGAGGTGATACGCAAAATATTTTTCCAGCTGCCATCTCCAGTGACGGGCGATCATACAATGAACAGGTAATCCAGCATCAGCAAATCTTTCATTGGCATGTCTTGTTCAAGTCTAAGATTTAACTTTGTGAGAGAATTGCATTTGCATTCTCGTCTGAATTAGTGGAACTGTTATCTGAGGATTCAACTCGACTTCAGTTGTTCAGTGCTGCAGCAGCAGTACTGCAGAAAATTGGTGAAGATATGAGAATTATACGGGAATTTATTGAGCTTGGTGCAAAAGCCAAAGCTGCAGCTTCTAAGGCCATGGACACTGAAGCTTCCCTTGGAGAGATACCAGATGAATTCCTTGACCCAATTCAAGTATGCTTTACACCTCATTTGCTATTTGGGTTGGAATCATACTTGAAAAATGCTGATGGTGTGTTCTTTTGATGCAGTACACTTTGATGAAGGATCCAGTGATTTTACCTTCTTCAAGAATCACAGTTGACAGGCCAGTTATTCAAAGGCATCTTCTGAGTGATAGTGTACGAAGCAATAACCTTTTACTTTCATCTTCTTATTGATGGTTCATTGTAAATAATTGTTAATAGTATACATTATCCTAATGAACTAATTTGAACTGCAGACGGATCCATTCAATCGATCCCATCTTACTGCAGACATGTTGATACCAAATGTTGAATTGAAGGCAAGAATTGAGGAATTTGTCAGGTCCCAAGAATTGAAGCGGCATGGAGAAGGCTTAAACAATCGGAGCGCCAAAGATACAATACAAACCACTAACGGCGATATGTTGATTGATTAGGATGTTCTCGTATTCTTTTACTTTGGAATGGCGAATAGGCTTGTATTTTGCAGAAAAAAGGTGGGAAGATGCATGCCATCACATCATGTTCAATGTGTAATGTAATTATTAGATCTTATGTAAATTGCAGAAATGCCTCCCAAGATTTGAAAAGGTCTTGAGCGTAAGTTATTACAGTACTGCACAGATGAAAGGAATCATGTTTAAGGATGTGATTTATGTATTTGCAGATGAAACAATAATCAATTAATAGCCTGTGGGTTTCTTTATGCCATCTATTTGTGTATATTATGTAACTTCAGATAAACAAGCATAATGGAGATGGGGTTGTGCCCATTGTTTATGTGTATGCCTGCATTACTAGAATACTAGCCTTGTAAAATTTAAAATCTCTGTAAAAATTTTGAAAAAACTTGCACTGAAATTGCACAAACAGTTAATAAAGTTCTGCCTGTTTTCTGAACTAAAAAAATCAAGTATATATGAGCACATAAACCTAATCTTAAAGGTGAATAAAGTATACCCTACGAATTAAAAATCAAGTATAATAAAGCAATCTAGTTTATTTTTTCCTTTCAGGGCTGAATAAAATTCACCCGACAAATTAGGAACACAGAATAATTAAGTAATCTAATTTATTTCTTCCTTTCACTTCTGTTATATGCTAAAGATGTGGTGTCGACAAGAACACAACAATGTTTACTTGGATAATCAAACAACCAAAATGGACAACCGAAGCTGGAAAATGTAAAATTTTCATACTATGGCCGGCCAGGGCTCTACTGAGCTACTGCATTACCTCCTTTAAGAAAAGTGATATTGCATCTAGGCTTGAGTAGCTTACTGAAACTAGTCTCAATCACACAAAACTTTAGAACTTCCATGTTTGAGTTGGCTTCTCAATGTTTGTGTTGTTTAGTCACTTCTACAGAAGTTCTGCCCCACAATTTGGAAAGATCCAACAATAGAAGATCCATACATCGTGCTGCTGTTCTCGATATCACAGCTTTGGCATAGGCATAGGCATGGCAGCCTTTCGCTTTGCATATTCATGGGCAATGCTTATTGCACTTTTGCTGTGCCGCAGCGAGAACTCCGCAAGTAAGATTTGTTTCTCTTCAGATGTCAGATCACCATGAGAACCCTGTAAACAAAATCCAACATTATAGTTTTCTGGTAACAATGGAAAAAAAGTGATAAAAATTGCTATATCTTCTTTGACTAGTGATTTGCAGTTGTAGGGTCTAATGCATTTAACATTCTACACCATTAAACCGGATGAACATAAATTAACCACAATAAGTTCAGTAGCTTATACCTCTGCCATCTGAACAAACACTGGTCAAAGATCAAGCAGATAACAGAAAAATCAATAGAAGTATAAGGCTATGAGTTCAAAATTTCAGAGAGAAATCATTAGATGTACGAACAACGTTTTTAATACATAACCAGAAAACTGATTTGGATTATCTGATATTGGCAAACATTACAGTATAACTTTTGATGGGCTTCATATTTTTATAAGGGAATAATAAGTTCAGCTCAGAACTTTAAAAGAGATCAACAGATGTGTCTCATTTTTCTAATTGTTAGATTGCCATGTGAAATAACAACTGTCAGCAACAAGTAGCTGAGTCATGAATTTCCGTAATCAGTTTCAGTTTGATTTCTCTTTCGAGCAAAAGAATAAAGAGCCAAAATCATTACCATGCGTGAAGTTCTGTCACAAACAGCATGGTGCATGAGGATGCCTGCAGCAACTGAAACATTGAAAGAGTCCACCATGCCTTTCATTGGTATACTGCAGTGTAAATCTGATAGTTCCAGAGCCTCACCACTTATCCCCCTGCAATTATTAATACCAACCTCAACTAGTATTAAAATTTTGAAGGAAAAAAAAAAAAAAAGGTGACCATCCCATGAGCTTAAGCATATTAAATGACTAATATTACGCATTTCATCTTTCTTTTTGAAAATTTTATCACATTTCATAAGAAAAAGAAACAAGAGAATACAAAAATTTAGGTCTTAAAACTGGATTTTCTAAGATATAAACTTAATTACCTGTTTTCATTCCCCACAACTATCGCAGTCAGGCATGACCAATCCATGTCATAAATAGATACCTAAAGACAGCAGAAAAATTAGTCAATGCATCTCCAGTTGAACAACTTGTGGCACAAAATTACCAAAAGACTAATTAAACTGTGCACTAACAATTATCAGAAACGAAGTTAATTAAGATTAAGGTCCACTCCCAATCAACCCTTAATCAAGATTGATGGGTATGGAAAGGATTAAAGGAAGCAAGATTGCTAAATACCGCATCCATTCCCACATGTGTTGTGGCAATTCGATAACCACGAGATTTTAAAACCCTAAAGCATTCTTGGGGAGAATCCCAAAGTTCAATGTCCAACCATTTTTCTGCACCCATGCTAACATGACGATTTTCTCTGTACCTGCAAGAAAGAATGAGGTCTCATTGAGAAAGTAACAAATCCCCCAAAATAAAATGCACTGACATCTTTTTACTCACAAAGAACAAGCCCGTAATGAGATATAGGGAGCTTTATAACTAGTTGTAGTGAAGAAAACTAATTCAGCACCAGTTCATGCACCACAGCATCAATATCAGAATGGTGATTGATATCGCAATGTCATTATAAAGTTTACAATAACCACAATCTCTAGAGAGAATAATAATGCACAATCAATCATCTAGTTCCATGAGATACCTAAATGTTAGGCCTAAAGATTAAATCATTACAGTATTGATTCTGACAGGCTACTGGTCTTATGTGGCATAATAAGCATGCAATGTACACAAACACAAAACCTCTAATTCAATCAAGATAACAAAAATTCCTTATAAAATTAAAATTAGTATAGCGAAGCATAACCAAAACAGCAAAAGATGTCCAAAAACAAAGGCTATTGCAAAACAAGCAAACATAACAAGTTAAGTGAATTAGCCCGGCAACCAACTTTCGTATCTTTATTCCAACACCCAATCAGCTCCAAAATCCATAACTCAAATATCCAATTTCATTTATATAAATTACTTTCATCAACACAAACAAACCAAACGTAGAATAAAAAATGTTTTTCCAAAACACAACCAAAGATCTAAACAGCTTCAAATACATGCTAAACCACAAGTGAAACAGAAAATCACAGCAAACAACAATCCATCACAAGAAAAAACAATTATAATCCATAAAACAAAGCCCTTTTCACCTCAAACTCCATTGCACCTTTTTGAGCTGTCACAACACACAACATGAACAGATTGCACCCCAAGAGCATCAGCAGACCTAAACGCAGCAGAAACATTCCCAAAATCACTCAACCCTTCGACCACCAAACACACCGAATAGCTTCGGTGTTTAACCACATTTGCAAATTTCTGCCTCCTCTCCTCCATCAGATGCGGCTCCACGGCCTCTACAACCTCCCTGCTATTCAAACACACATCTCCACACTTATACCTATCCAAATAAGGAAACCACCTTTTACTTTTCAGTGATCCCATACTCTCACCTCCATCATTCACCATATATCTCTCCATTTTCATCAAATGGATCACGTCATCTGGGTTTGCTAGTAACTGCTCCACATTGTCCTTGGACGAGGTATCGTTTTCATCCTCCATCAAATTACTATCACTACTTTCTAGTGAAATTGCTGCTTGCACAGTTCCATAATGTCTTCTGCGGACACTGTACGGGCAACTGGGTCCTATCAAATTTACACAAAATGAATGTTAGTACATAAAAGTTCAATTTTTTTTTTCTCCTTTTTGCATGCACAATTATATAACAATACATAGGATCCAATTTCCTCTATGTTATGTTCACCTTGTTTCGGGGGGCGAAGGGAGAGAGAAAGGAAGGGTTTTGATGGCAAAAAATGGAATTTTGATTCGAGGGAAGAGAGAGATGTACGAATTAGGGTCTTGCAGGCGCTCATTCTCGTGATTTGGCGCCAAACTTGAAGGGGATTTTATTCTGTTTGAATGAGGTTTCCAATTGGGGTTTATCAGGTGGATAGGGTTTGAGGGGAATTTCTGGTTGTGGATGAAGATGGCTAAAACGGAGGCGTTTTTAATATATTATTAACTCAAAACGACACCGGTGCAGGCATTTATGGATGCCGACTGCCTTAGCTGCTTGTCTTTGCTAAGTCCTTTCACAAGCTTGCCAATTCATTACATTCAAGTCATGAAAGCATATTTCATGTACTAGAGAATTAATTTCTGTCCAATTTAACTCAAAACACATAAGCCTGTGCAGAAGAAATATATATAAGAATATTAAAATAGCACTATGTTTACAAAGTTAGCATATAATTAATCAAATTTTTTCTTTAAAATGAAAACTATGCCCTATCCATGGAGCAATTTTTTTTTTTCTAAAATGCAGATGTTTAACTCTTAATACAAAAGAGTTGTTAAAAAAATAAATAAAAATCTGTGTAATTCTCTATGCAAAGAGTTAGAAAAGGCCATTGTCCACACTTGAAAATTGGTATACATTAAGCAAGAAGTGTAGTCTTAGAAATGACATCAAAAGAAATGCCATTTTCTTGTAGTCTTTGTTGAAGATCTGTTGGGCCAAAGACAATTCCAGGGGCGGGGGGGAGAGGGGGAAACTCCCCCATTTGGTAAATTTTCTCCCTTTGACTAAGAAGAACAAGAGCACATTGAACCAGTATTATAGGAGTTGATGAACTTTTAAAGCTTCTCTTACAACATACTTGCCAGAGGCTCCGAGAAATACGATGTCGTATTGAGGATTCCTTGTTTGTTCTTCTTGCTGGGATGTGAATGTGAAAGTGAAAGTGAAGAGATTGGAACTGGGTTTGTTCTTCTTGCATGCTTGTTTCGGGTTTACAAAAATTTGTGCCATTTCACGTTTGCCATTTTTGAAAAGTATAGTGGGGTTGATGATCATGCTAATGGTCACTTAAATAGTTTGGTTTCAATCTACACATAGTGACAAACAAATTCTTATGTAGAAGTTAGGGATGACAATGAAGTAAGTGTTCGGGTAGGCCTTTATCGTACCCTATTTTATTTTTTATTTTAAGTCTTATTTTTTACTCTATTATTTAAAAAAATTTAATGGAAAGAGAATGAGAAATCCCCATGAAAAATGTCTATTTCATTCCCGTCTTATTTTACTATTTTTTTTATTAATTAATATTAAATATTAATTTATATTCATAAATTTTAATTTATCTTATAATTATGAATAAAAAGTATTAAATTAACAAATTAAAATAATATAACAATATCTCTTAGTATGTGAATAGTAATTAGTAAACGAATTTTTAAATAAATAATAAATAAAATAAAAAAATAAGAATATAAATAATATTTTAATGTTTAGTATTATTGATTTTTCTGTTAATTACTTCATATTCTATTAAAATCAATAATCACCTAACTCAAAAATAAAATTTTTTTTATCACTTACAATAAAGAAAAAAAAGTAAATTTTAAGAATTTTGTATTTTTAATAATAAAAATATATTATTAAAGCATATCTTAATTAAATATAAAATACAAAATTAGAAATTATTTAATAAAAAATAAAAAATTATATTTAATATCAAAAAAAAAAGTTTCGGAAATAATTTTTCTAACGGATTGCGGGGCATTTTGTCATCCCATTAGAAATAAAGTGCCCACCAAATACCAGACTCTTATTGGAGTGCTCCAAATTTTATGTAAAAAAAGGTCAGAAAATTGGTTTGTTTGAGATAAAATTTTGAAGCCGTTTAGATTTTTAAACTGCAATACAACAACCATAATTTTTAACAGATTACGATATTCATATATAATTTGTAATGTAATAATGTTTAAGCAAAAGAAAAACGCTATTGACCAAAGTTAGGAGTAAATTTCTGATTGAGATGGGTCGAGAATTCTCGTCCATGAAAGATATTTCTCGTCAAGGACGGAACCTTCACGTCAAGTCTAATTGAAAATACTAATCTTTGGTTCAATTTTGATATTCTTTGAGCTAGAAACTCTCGTCAATGACTATACCTGCAATCAAATTCTAATCTGATGCAAATTCCTTGTCCACTTTTCAATTAACATTTCTGGGTAGCATTCAAGTTTTTGTCTATTCTTAGGCATCAACATCCCTCGCGAAACTGTCTACAGCCGTCGCACAATCAGAGGAGTTGGAAGCCCTCGAAGCTTGGAAAGTTCCATTATTCTAGCAAATCTTGTTTCTGGGGAAAAAAGAATATACACATATTCCAGAATCTGGAACTTGATATATGCCAATACTTAGAGACAAATCCGGCAATCATATCAGATATTACACTAAGCCGAAAAGTTTTAATTTTACCTTGGGAATGAACAATGTAACTTATGTATGATCAATCACACATCTCACTTAAGATAATACTTAGAAACCAAATTTAGGTTAAGAAAAGAAAACATGTACAAGGAGCACCCAGCTGCAGTAGCAATGGGAGGACAGTAAATCTCGAAAATCAAACCTTTTGCCTTCGAGTTACTTTATGGCAAGAGGAGGATTCGTAGTAATCGGGCATCTCTGCCTCGGTGGACGTCTAGTCCTCTTTCCCCATCCAAGTAGGCTTCTATCCTCGAGTGCTACTTCTCTACAATTAGGCAGCTGAGTTTGCGGTGAAGAAGTTTGGGTTGCATTTGGTGGGGAATTAGACTCTGCCAAACGTCTCTTTCTCCTTGCCCCGCCATTTCTAGTAGTAGTTTTCAGTGACAAAGTTGACTTCCAGGTACCACCAGTCGCTTGAATCAGCCCTTCGATTGTTTGAAGATCCTCGGTCACCTCATTTCTTAATAGTGAAGTGAGAGTGGGAAGCACATCCCTTCGAAAGTCCTTCCGCTGCTGCCTTCCTCTCCTTGCCTGACCTCTCCTAGGTCGTTTTAGCAATGTGTACTCGGGTTTTGGGTTCTCGAAAACCTGAGGCTTATAACAGCATTGTTCTACCTTAGTCTCTGTCAGATTTAATGTCATATACTCAAAGTAATCCATCCCATCGGATAAAATATCTTCCCGATGAACACTATCCTGACCCATTGAAACTGCTCCCAGCTCATTCTCAATATCACCCTTGTATGAAGAAATTACCTCTGCAAACCAATGCAGGGTATCTTTCGGAGAATCTTCTGATTGGTGAGAACAGGTATCCACCTGAAAAGGCATACAAGATGAAATGGCAACTAAAGCCGCAGCTGCAGCGCTGGTCAGTCCTTCATGTAGTTCTGCAGATTCATCTTGTTGCAAGTCAATAGTTTCTTTGATTTTGCTTTGGAAAGATTCAAAACCAGGAGGGACATCAAGATCAGTTTCAACAACTACTGGTGCCTCCAAATCTATCTCAACAGGAATCTTCAGATTGGTTCTTGAGGAAGAGAATGTTGGTTCAGCCACATCTTCAACCCCTTCATCAATGACACTCAAGTTCAAATCTATGTGACATCTTGAATCAGCACAGTGATTAACTATTCCCTTCTCTATCTGATCCTCAGTTTTATGTTGCTCTCCAAATTTAGGTGGCATTGCTTCACGGGCCTTGGTATCATCAACTGCTGAGGCATCATTGCTTGGCTTTGTGGTGGTGCTAGGAGAGGTAAGATCCTTGCACATATGAGGCTTTTCAGAAATGGAAAATCCAGGAATCTTCCTATTGCTTGAACACTCGCCAACTTCAGTTTTCCAGGGATCAGCATCAAGAGCACATGTTGCCGATGAAGAATCCTGAACAGAGCTTTGAAAGTAGCTCTTTCTCATGATTTCAGTTTTGTCAACAAACGGCTGAAAACTGTTTCTTAAGGAATCTAGATTCATTTGAGAAGAGCCTTGCCTTTCTTCAGAGGAGTTGCCATTACATGAAGGCGCTACCTTAAGCCAAGACAATTCTCCATCAGGGCTCTGCTTACTTGTCCCATTAACAGAAACCATAGCACATTGAGAAATTTCTTCATTCTGATACCTGTTCAGATCAACCGCATCCACTTTTTTTTCTTCTGCAGACTTTGCACCCATGATGGAATCTAAATCCCTATGATTATTCCTAGGACCATTTCCAGCTAATTGTTCAGAGGCATAACTACTGCCACTGATTCCATTTAGATGAGCAAAGCCATTTGATGAGTAGCAAAGCCGTGATTCTTTGGAATCCAACTGAGAACTAAGGCAAAGGTGATTTTGAGATGATGCTTCAGCAACAATACTCGGAATGAATCGCGAATTACTGTCAACATGCGATTTGTCCTCAATAACTTCAGGGCTCTTCATCAATGTCATAGAACTCTTGTTCGATATAGTGAAGCTCTTAAAAGAAGGGTTTCCTCGAATCATTGTCATGTCCTGGCGGAAGCCAGAATGAAGTTTTTTCCAAGAAGAAATAGATGATGACTCAGAATTGGCCACATTAGAATGAGGAACAAGTGAGAGCTGATTAAGTAAACGAGAGTCCTCAACAGATGCACCATGGTTTCTTTCACATATTTCCACACCAAATATTTTTTTCTTCACACGCTCATTGGAGTTCCTAGGTTCAGTTTGCTGTGACTTAGAAGTTGCAGGAAAATGTTGAGGATGAAAACTTGCAGAAAAAGAACATCCGTTTCTTCCAGTTTGGCCTGAACAGGAAACCATATCAAACTATCAGTTTAGATTAAATAATCCAGCAATGCTATGTTACCGTACTGTTTTTATGCGACATAAAATAAAATAAAAACAGAAAAATGACAGCTTCTATCACAAAGACTTGTCATAAAAGAACATCCAGTCAACTTGGAACAAGATTATTCAGTAGGTAACAAACAGAAAGATGAGTTTCCTTTTCTTTTCTCCTAAAAAGAGAAAGAAAAATGAATGACTGAAACAGGTGGGGGCTCTCCTTGCGCAACTTCCCTTGAAGCCTAAGTAACAAGACGAGTGCCATTACATTTTCATTACTTGCATAGAATAATCCACTTTGTGTTAAGGACATTTTCACTTCAGTTGGATAATTGACTGGCCTTCCAGATAATACATGTAGTAGACATGACTGCATAAAACCATTCCTCCTACTTCTTTGGAATATAACAAGATGTTTTCAGGTTTTAGTTTTGTACACCTTATTCTTCAGATTCTCCTTTATTCCTGTTCTTCCAACAAAATACGATTCCTTTCAGATTTATATGGGAAAAAAAAAACAAAAATCCTTCTCATCAATAATGCACAGGTCAAGCAAACTAGTATGCCAACTTATTACTCGAAAAGTTATAGCAACTTCTAATTGACACAAAATTGACTGATACAAGGAAGTGACACTTACATAACAGACCAAAGTAAACTTAGAACACCTCAGGAAATTTAAACCAATATTGCAGAATAAGAACTTACCGGCATCGTTATTATATGGTAACCACCCTTTTTGTTGCCTTTCAGTCTCTAAATGCAGATTGCCAAGGCTAACCCCTTGATCCCTTTTCTGAGGATCTTGAGAAATTTTATCTAAACACTGAAAGTGTGAATGTGAATTCGAAGATAGAAACTGTCTTTCCATCTCCTCTTTGGAGCATACAATATTTCCCAATACATCATTGGAAGCAGATGCAGATGCTTCCTTAACCTTGATAGGTTCATTCCAATTACTCGAGCCTTGGGAATGCTTCCTCATACGCAGATAGGAACTTGGCACATCAACATTACAACCAGAGTTGGCACCAGTTTGAATGGATAAATTTCCATCTCTATCATGAGTCACCTCATGGCTCCTGCTAAGAAAATAACTTTCCACAGCTGACACTTCAGAAACTCCTTGACCGTCCTCTTCATCGTCAATGTACTCATTAGCAGGAAGTTCAAGATCGAATAACCTTCTTTGCAATTTCTTGCATCCAGATTCCAAAGTCTCACAGTTCTTCAATCTTAATCCATTTTGGTTAGGACCATAACCAGAATGCAGAACATTCTCTTTCATGGATCTAAATTGACGTTGGATGCTATCAGCACCTGACATGGGCAGTCTACCATGATCCAAGGACAAGTTGGACGAATACTGCCTCCCATTGTCATCTGCCACAAGAATTCCAGATGAACGGGGACTAAATTGCAATGTGCCTGCTGGTATCATATGTCGGTTCAATTCTTTGCTTCTCATTTCATTCATCATGTCCTTCTGTATTCTGTAAAGCCGATGAAGTTCATGTAGCTGGAAAACAAAACGCATACCAATAATATCAGAAGTCAGACAATGGCCTCAATTACTCAGCTTTCTAGACAAGCAAGGGCCTTCATAGTATTATACTCCGCAAACTTAGAAGCATCTCAAAGATCTAAATTTGTAGTTCAACAGAGAAATAGAGAAGCATACCTGCTGTCTGAACATGGATTCATGCCTCAATATAGTTTGCCTCAGTCGTTCTTTTTCATATTCCTCATTAACATCTATTGCCTGCCTCGTCAACAGAAAGTCATGGTACTGGCTGAATTTATTGTTTTGCTGATGTAAAGACCAGCTACCATTACTGGTATTCTCATGTAGATCTCTCAAGGAATAAAAACCTGGCAAATACATCTTGGACTGTACTTCAGTTCCCATTCCTGCAAAGAATGGGGAGATGTTACACAATCTAAAGAAAAAAATCATGACAACAAAAAGCTTAATAAAGTGTTTCTGGAGTCTATCATTGAATTGGGAAGCACAACTATGAACTAACTTCCATAAATTTCAAATGGGATCCCAGATCTTATCATGTGTGTTGAAAACCAAAACATATGACTAATTAAAACTGTAGACTCTATATTCCATAACTTGAATGATCCGGGGCATTGAGCAATGCAACAAGAAAGAAGCTCGCTGAGAAAATTTCACACTCAATTAACTGTACAAATCATAACTGATGTCAGTTTCCAAACTACATTCAACGGGTTCATATAAGGAATGAAAAATCTAGCCAGATACCTAGTGATCCACACAAAGCACTCAACAAAAAGAAGAAACTCCATCAATGTACTAATAACAAAAATAGAGTGATCAAGTAACAATTGCAATAACCAGGCAATAAAACAAAGAATAAAGTGCAGAACACCAATAACCCAAATCTAACAATAATATTGAACCAAAAACCAAAATTTGGAGTGAGATATCCTACAAGTCAATGATCAAGCAGCAGAACCATCATACCCAAGATAACCCAGAACCTAAAAATAATAACAAACAAAACAAATTATCCAGGCAAAGAAATCAAAAACCAAAACTAAAAAATTATATAAAATTACCTCATAACTAAATATCCTCCAAGCACCCCTTAATCAAAGCTTATTTACAAATTCACCAAATTCTCCATAAACCAACTAAGCTCCATGACAAGCAACAGCTAACAAGAAGCAAACAAGGTGTCTGTCTCTGCACTGCCATTGAAGAAGAAGCTTAGCTTAAATCAACAGATCATCAGCAGACACAAAAGTAAAATACATAAATATATATTTTATATAAATATAAAAGCAAAAATTCAGATCTTCAGATGGGCCAGAACCTGATAAGAAGATAGTGAGAGAGATCTCAGAACCCAAATAAATAAGAAGAGGATCTTCTAAACAGAAAAGTCCTTACCACAACAACAATAACAATGACTTCAAAAGACTTCAATTTTGTCAACTTGTGGTCTCTCTCTCTCTACCTCTCTATCTCTCATCTCTAGCTCTCTCATTCATTCATTATTCAATATACTTTGCTTCACCTTTGGCCTTGTTTCAATCATTTCTTTTGCAATATTTTTATCATCTCTTTCCATTTATATATTGAATTGGAGTTTGAGGATGTTGAAAGATATGGGGCAATTTTTTTTTATTTTTTTATTTTTCACATTTTCTAGATTCTCTCCACCTTCCATGCTTTTTGGGTACACATATTTTATTTCTTTTTTCAGTACTTTTAGTAATAAGAAATAGTAATAATAAAATTGGTCTTCGCATAGGAGTGAGCTGAGTGTAATTCAGACAACAACCCAACAGTTTCCTAAAGTAGCTGAACCCTCTTGAATAAGATCTTTCGGATGAATTAATGTTACAACCACGCGCGTGAAACAGCTCGTGACTTGTACTTCCTATCCAACGTTGTACAGTTTAACAGTACCTAGAGAATCTAATGAACTTTCCATCTGAAGACTAAACTACTGACATGACTTGCCTTTGCACTATTTACATTCTTCCATTCAAGTAAATTAATAAATTTATGAAAATCAGACGTGGAATAATATTTAATATGTTATTAGTTAGCTTGACATTTGATATTGGAGGTTAATATTCATATTGGGTTTTATTTTATGTCACTAATTTTATTTTTTTTGCATCATTATTTTGAATTTATTATATAAAAATTTTATTTTGATTACTTAAAAGTGTTTTTAAAGGCATTTTTAATGCTTTTGAACTATTTTGAAAGTATTTATGTGTTCCTAAAAAAAACGAGTAAATTTAATCTATTTTATACATAGATTTTTAAATTATATCATAAAAGATTTAAATTCAATCGGTTTAAGGAGTCCTAACCTAATTTAAGTGTTCATATTGAAAAAATTGTATTTATGTATTTTTACAATATTAAATGTATGGGTTTCTAAGTATAAGATTTTTTTAGATAAGAATATAATTTGTCTACTTAAACCAAATTGGTCCCTACACTAACATTTATTTTAGTTTCAATTATTTTATTGAAAAAACTTTAGAAATAGCGCCAAAACTTTATAAATATACTTTTTTAACTACCTTTCAATTATCTATTCTTTATTAGTCAAATAAACTGTAAATAAACATATTTACCCTCGTAAACATAACATAGTATTAAACAAAATATTTAAATCTAAATATAATAAATTCAAACTTAGATTTGAGTCGATCCATCTCCAAAAATACATTTCAACATTCAGAATTTGAAATAAATAAATTTGAAATGATTGCATTTCAGAAGACAAAAATTTAAAAATAAAATGACAAAAATTATAAAACAAATTGAGATTTGCATCATAGGGAACTATCGCAGCCTTGTGATGCCAATATATCATCTCGACAAGGCATCTCGAGCTCAAGATGCCTTACTAAAATGTCATGATCAAGATGTACTAGACCCAGACGGCGATCGGTCGCTATCTAAGTTTGATATATAACCCTAAATAAGTTATTTTTTTTATCGAATTTAAATTTTTTTTCATCATTTTAAACTAATTTTTACCTATAATTTATCTATATCATTTTTGTTAAGAGAATTTTAAAATGAGAGAAAGAGAATTTTTGGTTGAGAGAGTAGAGAGAATATTTTTTTATTTAAAGGTATAAGAGTCTTGAATTTTACATTTTTGGCTACTAAAGAATATAAAATTTAAATGTGGCTAAAATATTATATTTATAAAATTTTGAGGCTATTTATTAAAAAAAATTTATTTTATTTCAACTAATGAGGGACTCCTTTGATATAAATAAACAGAATATTGTCCTCACTTGATAAATTGTAAAAGAATAGGGATCTGAATATTATTATTCCCATGTATTTTGTGATTGGTCTGGTGGGTGCGTTGTTTCACACAAGCAAGGAGTCGCGTACATGAAGAGAGAATATTTGTATTCATTATTCTTCTTTTTAAGAAAAAGTAATAATTTTAATAAGTTAAGTGATAGAGATGGGGATTGAGGTATTATTTGGAAATATAGGAAATGGAATTGGATTATTGCTTTTGTTTTTGTTTTTGTTTTTTATAATTTTTTAATTGGTTCTTTAATCCTTTAATGATCTTTATAGCAACTTTTTTTTTTTTGTCTAAGCGTAGGTATGAAGTTAAACATAATTTTTTTCTTTTCAAACAAAGTTATATAATTTTTACGTTACATATCCGTTCAAGTGAAATTAGATTTTAAATTAAATTTAGCTCTTTTTAATTAAAATTTAAATTGAATTCGTATACTTTGAATAGAATGTGAATTCATATCTTATAAATATGAATTATTAATTATACATTATTTATTCTCATATATAATGATGATTAATGTTTACTATTTATTTAAACAAAAAATATTATTATTTTGTTTGTCTTTGTAACACACTTTATACATATAGTATATATTTTTTAGATAAATATTAATTTGAGCGTGAAAATTATTTTTTTTTGAATAAATACTAACTTGAGTGTCAAATTTTTTTTTTTAAATAAATATTTATTTGAGCATTAAAATATTTTTTAAAATAAACATGATCTTAAGTATCCAAGCATATACATCCCATATTTTTTAAAAATAAATACTAACTTAAATATTAAAGTGTGCATTTCACAATTTTGAAGAGATAAACATTAACTGTTGGAGTGTCTGCATTCTATAATTTCAAAGAGATAAATAATTATTTGAGTTTCAAAGTATTTTTTTTTATATAAAAATATGGTGCATCACATAATTTCTTAAGGCTCCATATTTAAAAACTTCCCTAAGAATTGTGGGTATTAGCCAATTATATGTCAACATTCTATGATCATGGATAACACTTTTGATATGGAGATTTTTGTATTACAAATATCATATGTCAACAAAGTTTTTTTTTTTAAAAAAAAATTATAACATTGTTGACTGGAGTCTACTAAAATCAACATTGATTAAATTCGATATAACGCATTTAAAAATTTAAATTTGATATGGACCAAATTAAGAAATTTGAGTTCATATTATTACATTTATGAAAAATTAAAATTCTTTTTATCTTTATACAAAGAAAGTGATTTTACAACTAAAATAAAATTGAATAAGAGAAAATCAAATTTCTTTAATTACCTCACCAAAGCATTGACATTTATATCAATATAATTATTGTCCTAAATGAAGAATTAAACAATTTAATATGAAAATTTAAAATATATATATATCAATGACTGTATTATTATTAGCAAAATTACCATACAGTTGGGATAATCTTTAGTTTTTTTGTTACACATCTCAACTTTTTTTATATATTTTTTAATTAATCCATTTTATTTTAAAAGTTTGAGTTTATAATGAAAATTTAAAAACATGTGATTACATTAAAAAAAAAATTAAGGGTTGTATCAAGTATATATATATATTATTTTTAGTGGAGTGGAGATTCAATCTTTCTTGTGTTTAAATTTATCTTAAATTTTAATAGAGTAGAATATCAATATTGTATATCTCGATTGTAGGTCTTGATAAATTCTATTTTTCTTGGCTCTAGATTTATCCCAATTTTTAATGGAGTAGAATATATATATCATAATTGTATGTTCTAATAAATTTCTGATTGTAAATATTGGGTTTAAATTTATCCCAATTTTTAATGGAGTAGAATATTAATATTGTATATCTCTATTATATGTTTCGATAAATTTTTAATTATAAATATTGGGTCTAGATTTATCACAATTTTTAATAAAGTAAAATATCAATATTGTATATCCCAATTGTATATCTCGATAAATTTAATATTTTTTTGTCTAAATTTATTCGATTTTTAATAAAGTAGAATATTAATATTGTATATCTTGATTGTATGTTTCGATAAATTTTTAATTATAAATATTAGTATATTATTACAATATTAAAAATTTTACAAATTGTCCTTTAATAGATATCATCATTGTTATATGTTTCAATAGATTTTTTATTATAAATATTAATAAATTATTGTAATATTATAAAAAAATGTACTATAAAATGACTATCATTGCAGTTGTTGATATGTAAAATGGAAAAATCAATAGAGGGAAAAAAAAAAAGAAAGTAAAAGCAGATTTCGGGCATCAAAAACTGCTTTAACTTCCAGAGAAAGTAGAAAGATTTGGAGAAATGGGAAAAGCAGCTTTTGTTAAAAGCACTGTCAATAGCAGCAGAATGATCTGAACTCTGAAGGAAGGTGAGCCAAAAGGAGAAAAAGGCAAAAGAGTTCAGGAAAAAATAAATAAATAAAAAGTGTCATTCACAAGATTACCCAACAATCACCATGATGTAATCCTAGCATCTTTAACCTCAAATTAAGCCCTAACTTTTTATCATAATCTTGTGGGCTCAAAAAAAAGTTAATTGTCATAATTATGTTATAAGGGGTTTTTTTTTTTTTTCACTTTTGGGTTTGGGATCAAGTGCTTTTTTTTTAAAAAAAATTATAATTAAATTATATGCTCTCATTATTGAAATTAAAGTCTATAGGTTTGTTTGTATGTATGTATATGGACAGAAAATGAAGTTGTTTGGCATGTAATAATGGAAATAGCTTTTGGGGGTCAGCTTGATATTTGGTGAAAAGTGGAGAATATCTGTAATTGCAATTATGGTTTTGTGGGATCTGAATGTGATTGATAAGTGTTTGTGTTTCTATAAAACTGTTATTTTCAAGAAGGGATTTCAGCACTATCACCCCCTAAAGTTAGCACAAATTACATTTTAATGGTAATTTTAGTTTTAATTACACTGTCATCCTTTTTATTTAATTAAAATAATAAAAATACCTTCGCTTTTAAGGATATTTTAATTATTTATGTGATAATATAATGAGAATATTTTTATTTTTTAAATTAAATAGAAAAAATAATAATATAATTAAAATTAAAATCATTATCAAAATATATTTTATACCAACCTCAAGGGTGTCAGTGTTAATAACCCTTTTAATGAAACACTTAGTCCAAATATAATATAATATGTTATTCAACTTTTGGATTTTAGACAACTCAGCAATAAAAATTTGGCCCATAATTATCGAGTAGCATATGGGTGATTAACTTTTTTTTTACAGGAATACGAAGGTATTTTTCAACTTATTATTTAAAAAATATAAATGAAAGAGGTTAATTACTGAACTATTTTAATTTTTTGTCGTGTGATTTTTTTATTTTTAGAATTGTAATTATAAAAAATAATAATATAATCATTCCATTGTTAAATTTGATTCATTTAAGTCAATAAAATTCTTATAATAAAATTTAATTAATTAATTTTTTCTAAAAAGATCTACCATTTTCTATACTTTTATATATAATAGACATTGCAAATAAATTATGGGCAAAATTTGTTAAGCAATTTACAATTAAAAAAAAAAAGATAAATTCAAAGATGTGAAGAAAAAGGGTAACTGGGTTTGGGTGAAAGTTCTAAAATTTTAAATTGAAGATTAAAAGTTTCTCTCCATCTTCCATTTTTTTTTTTTTTTTTTTACTTTTAGAATAAACATATTACAATATTCAAATATGTTATCTCTTGTATAATGCAATGGATTTGGTAATGGAATCTAATCATGACATAACTATTTTGAGGGCCATTTTATTTTACCTTTCTATGCTAAGAATTTTGCTTTAAGTCAAATTTGGAATAGGGAACATACAATGTCCCATTTGCCAGACATTCATGGCACAATGCCTCTTTTATCTTTATGTCTACTAAGCCATGCTCTATGGCTTAAACATGATCTCAACAAAAAGTACATGTACATTAGTCCTCACAAGTCACATCTAAGTTAATATCAAATTATCTACCAAAAATATATATATATATATATATATTGTAGTATTTCAATATTCTTGATGTATGAAGGTACAAAATGAAATTGGGATTTGGGTAGCTCTAGATTAAACAGAAATCATAGTATTTCAAGTTGGTTGTTATATTTAAGATGGCCCTTTTGATATCTTTATTGATTAGTAAGAGGTTATTGTCTTATTGATTGTTGGTCATGATAGGGATTGAGAAGAATTTGGTATGAGTCATAAAATATAGTGTTGATAGAATATTAAATGCATCAAAGAAGATGTCAATTAGAGCCCAAGAATAAGTTGAATTGCACGTGCTAAATGGAAAGATCAAACATTACACAATTTTGAGAAGAAATGAGAAACACAACAATTGTTAAAGATATCATAATATACATAAGTTGCATATGGTTTAGCAATGAGCAAGACACTATTGCATATGAACCCAAGGTTTGTGGGTTAAGACTAAATATGCACACAAAAGATAGAAATTTGGTGAGGTATATGAACACATTTTAGAAACCTCTTGCACAATATGTGGCCTATGGTTATAGGGCAATCTCTTGGCAACAAACTTCCTTTCACCTTCTAAAAGAGTTCCCTAAAAGTTGGAGGCTTCACCAAACTTTTCTAGGGCCCATGAGCCAGAGAATCTCTTCCCAAAGCCCAAAAGTCCTTACACAATCAAGTCCAATTACACTTGGGCTACAAGCTGCTACAGTCCAGTAACCAGCCCTAATTTCCTCACTCAATTGATCTTTCTCCCACCCACAACAACCATCAAAGAACCTAAAATCCTCAGGCCCAACTACATTTCTCTTCACCATTTCAGCTGCACAACCAACACTCTCTTTAGTCCCAAAATACAACCCTTTCATCACTTCCTCAAAAACCCCACTCTTCCCCACTCCATCATCATCTCCTTTTGGGCTCACCAAAAACAGCCCTTCGTCTAAGGGTCCTCCGAAGAACAATGGCTGGTCAGAAAATGTCCCGGCTACATCTGAGTCTATGTCTAGCACCGTCGATCTCATCTCCTTGATTGACATAAGGGACGACCGATTGAGGATGATCCCGGACAAGCCCATTGGGCCAGTTGATAAGAGTAGGATCACAGTCCGTTCAAAAATATGTACTCCATCAAGCTTTTCGGTTGCAATGAGTAAGCAACCCTTTTCGGGCTCATGGATTGTATGGGCCCATTTGTCCCCAATTGTGATTTGTGGTGGATAATCCACTATAACATCAGGATCAACTACTGCTGAAGGCTCTTGCTCTGCTGCTACTAATCTTGCTCTAAATGATCGCCAATCAGCATCAATCACTGGTTTGTTGTCAGCATCAGATGGCACAGATGGTTCCAAGTGGCGACCTGTTATTTACAGTCAATTAGAAACCCAAGTTATGCAGGACAAAATCAAAGTTGAGCTAGAAATCATTTGAATTCCTTCTGTCAAGAGCACTTCTATTAGAAGCTATTGTTTACAAGCACTTCCAGATGCTCCTTAAATAAGAGAAAATGAATGCTTGTGAACAGTATGAACAAAATAAATCAAACCAGATCAAGAATTAAGTACTTACATGCTATTAAAGATTGAAAATGTGCCTTTTTGCAATGAAGCTGATTAGAATTACTATTTCTCTTGGAGTAGGACAGAATATTTGCTTTTGTCGAGGGGACAAGTGCTTCAATGGTTTTGGTGAAGGAATTCGATGTTAGACAACAAGCTTCCATGCTGCTTCTTTTCTCTTCTCACTTTATTTACTTATTTATTTTTCTCCAGTCTAAAACTAGTAGAAATGTTGATGGTTTTGAGTATTAATACAAAGGAACATACAAAGTGTGGATGAATGAGCACCACAAGCTCAATTCAGCCCCATCCCAACATCCAAGTTGGATGTTTCTTTGGCTTTTCCAAGTATGGGCCAATGGATATGATTTACACTTGAGCACAATAATAGGAGATCTATGTGTACATGAACTTGACTCTTTGTGGGCATTGGATACAATGAACTTTTTGAGCTCTTTTTGGGTGAGATGGCATAATACTGGCCAGCTATTTCTGTGCTGTGTTGCTTTTGGGCACTTGAGACTGAGCCAATAACTTTGTGAGTGAAATTGGAAGTTCCACATAGAGCACTCAGGCACAAAAAGTGCCAGCTTTATCTGATAAGATATATGAGCTAATGTTGGAGATAATTTGATTTCTTTTGACATATTTTTATTAAATGAAATCTATTACACATGTAAATTTAATCTTCCCAATAAGAAAATGAAAAAAGAAGAAGCAAACCTTGTGCAATTCATTCCAAATGCAACTTTCAAATATGTTTGGTAATCCAAATACTAAATAAATATACATAATATAAATTTTTTGTTTTATTCAAATTGTTGAAATTTTTATGTAAAAATTTTTTTATGATTTTTTATAAATAAAATAAATATAATAATTAAACACGTAAAATACAAAAATATACGTGACTTGTCAAATTATTTATGACCATAATGAATTATGAGATTCTATCTTTTTTTATTAATCATTTATTATTAATGAATCACTTAATGATCATAAAGATAACTCAAAAGATTACAACAAATACTTAATAGAACGAGCTTTTTATGGATTTACACAACATTCTCTTGCACACTTAGTATTCAATTGTTCCTTATATAGCATTTTCTCACACACTCAACGCTTCTTGAACTCTTTATTATCTCTTTTATTGATGCATCTTAGATACTTTTTAATGTATGTAACCAAAATGGCTAATAAATGTTTATATAAACTCTAAAAAAATCCTAAAAACTTTATTTTTATTAAAAAAAGAGTTCACGTGTAAGAAAATTTAAAATTAATTCAAACAAGTTGAACTATTTTTAAAATGGAAAAACACCAAAACTTAGTGTCATAATACCATGGACCGGCACCGCAGGACAGCTATGGCATTTGATTGGCGCCACAATGCTACCAAGGTTGGGCTACCACGCCTAACTACTATCAGGCTTGACACAGCGGCCTAGCTTTCTTGGGGCCACAGCCCAAAGGCTTAGAAATGCATCCTTTGCGTGTTTTCATTATTTATTGGCGCCACAATGCATTTCTCCGTTTGTCCATCTATTACATTATCAATTTTATATTGATCATTCATTAGTTTTTGGCTCAAAATCATACTCAAACATGATTTTAAATAACTAAATTTTAACACAAATATAGATTATATTTAAAAAGCTGAGAAGCGATTCAAGGATTTTTTTTTGTAAAATATAGTAGATTTTCTTTCATATTTAAATAAAGACTTTACCCCTTATTGAGCTTCAAAATTTCGGGCATCCTTTATTGAGTATAAGAACTCGCTCAAGAACAAATCTTAGAGGTAATGAACTACTTAAATTCAGGCAAGTATCAGATACTCATATCCAAGACTTGGCATTAAATATAATTACACTAAGCTTAGAAACAAAAACGAGGCTATTATCACAATGTGCCGCTTGTCGAACAAAGAAAAATATACACACACAATGCATTCGAACGTATATATACTAGCAGCAGCAGCTTCTTGGTCATCATTTGCAATGGGTTTAAGAATTTAGCTGAATTGTATGTCCGCGCGCAATGAACAATGATGATGAGCATCATCACCTCTTCCCACTTCAAATCTTTGCTGCTGTAATCCTGTCCTTTTGTTCCAGCTATATTTAAGGACACTAGAGTCGCGTCAGTGATAATCCATCGATGCTTAAGTTCAATACCTTTCTTCCCACCTCTTGGCTTTTGGTTCTGTTAGCTGGTGAATTCCAGTAAACACTCCTACTTTTTCTTCCCAAATCTGGACGCTACCCTGAGACCCACACTTGGAAATATGTCAATCAGGTCCGTTGCATTACCTTCTACATTTTACAAACTGCTATGAATTGTTGGTATAGGAAAATAAATTCCTTCAACAGCACAGGAGAATATGGGTTGCAGGAAAAGAAGATCTTGCATTACGATTATACGTTCCATGCTGGTTGGCAAATATGGCAGGCATTGACAATTGCCAGATGCTGAAAGTACACTAAAAAAAAAACAAAAAAAAGAAGCTTCAAATTTCCTTCCTCCCTTCAGTATTGTAGTAAGTTCACAACTATGCACATAGAGCCAGCAAAAAGGAGTTCTGGGGCAGTTATTCTCCGTAACATTCACAGATACATGCTTTTATATAATTGTTCCCTGCAGATCCTGCCAGTTTGAGTAAAGATACAAGCTAAAAAAGAACCCATTCAGCGGCACACCCACCTAAATCACTCCCTTACCAACGTTAGCTATACCTTAGGGACATACCCAACTAGCTTAAGATCTTCACCAAATGTATCAATCATCTTAAATATATTTTGTGATTTAGGATGTAATCTATCATACACGGTAAATTCATGGACTTCGTTATCCACCTCAACAGAACTAGCCCCTGATGGTTTTCGGGTCCCAGTTCCTTTCATTTGTAGCCTTACATTAGCAACATTGTCCCAGTCTCCTGCTGCAGCAAATATGTTTGACAACATAGTATAATTACCAGGACCTAATGCTTCCAAATGAACAAGGCAATCAAGCACCTTCTCAGCAAGTTCCACAGCATTATGCATTCGGCAAGCACCCAATAGGGTACCCCAAATAATAGCATTTGGTTCAACAGGCATGCTTTGCACAAGCCTAAAAGCTTCCGTAAGGCGTCCACGACGACCCAAAAGGTCAATCATGCAACCGTAATGCTCAACTTGGGGAAGAATCCCATAATCCCTCTCCATCGAGTGGAAGTACTGTATACCCTCATCGATTAAACCGGCATGCGTACAAGCACATAAGATGCTAATGAAAGTATAATTATCAGGCTCAAACCCTTCTCCTCTCATCTTTGAGAAAAGCTCCAGCGCTTTCTCTCCACGACCGTGCATGGCAAGCCCGTGGATCATAGCATTCCAAGATACCACATCTTTATTTGCCGTCCCATTAAAGACACTTGTAGCCTCGTCCAAACTACCACACTTTGCATACATATCAACCAATGCATTGGACACATTTGTACTACACTTAAACCCATTCCTCTTAATAGAGGTGTGAACTTTCTTCCCCAATCCAAGCAAGCCAGACTCAGCACAAGCAGCCAATATACTAATAAGAGTCGCCTCATCCGGCTTCAATCCGACCTCCTCCATTTGATCATACAATCTTTTGGCCTCCTTTGCCACCCCCTTTTCAGCATACCCAGATATTATTATAGTCCAAGGAACCAAACCCTTAGCAGGCATCCTATCAAACAACAATTTAGCCATTTCCATATCTCCATCTTTACTATACCCCCAAATCATTGTTGACCATGAAACAATATTCCTCTCAGGCATTTTCTCGAACAAATCAAACGCCAAATTCATCTCCCCAGCCTTTGCATATCCATCTAATATCGTATTCCAACTGACCATATCTCTCTCAGGCATTTCATCAAACAATCTCCTAGCTTCACTCAACTCTCCTCCTTTCACTAACCCAGCAATCATTGAATTCCAAGTCACAATATCTCTCTTACCCATCAACATAAACAAATTTTTTGCAGCATTAACACCAACAACACCACACTTGGAGTAACTATCAATAAGCGAATTGGGCACGAATATATCAGCCAAAAAACCACATTTTTCTATCTGGGTATGTATCATTTGCACAAATTTTAACCAATTCTTCCCATTACACGCCTTTAAGAGAAATGGGTACGTAAAATTATCAGCAAAGACACCATTTCTCTGCATTTCAAAGAAAACCCCAAAAGCCTGCGTGTTTAGCTTGTTTTGCACGCAAGCTCTAATCAAAGTATTGTACAATTGAACACTAGGGTGTTGAATGTCATTAAAAACCCTGATGGCCAACCCCATTTGGCGACAAAGCGCGAATGATGACACGAGCTTTGGGGCAATGTGCACGTCTTGTTGAAGGTCCAGTTTGATTACCTGTGCAAGAATTTGCTTTGTGTGGTTCAAATTTGAGCATTTGTGAAGGTCTTGTAGCTTTTCCTCCAAGAGCCTTCGCCTCGAGACCCAAGTTGGGGCTCGAATTGGAGCTGACATTTTTGGCTTAGTGTTGAGGACTGGCATTGACGAAGAAACGATCGTGCATAGCGAAAAGCAAACTGTGGCTAGAACTTGTGTCTTAAAAAAAAAAAACAGTTGGTGACCGTTTAAACCAAGCAGATGAGATAAGGTGTCCGCTTGGCTACACGGCCTCTTATTTTTCAGTTTATAGCGGGGCTATTTTCAACTAGTTCCCTTTTTTAAAAAAACTTAATTATGTTTCCTGATTCTATCAAGTATTGTGGAGATTCACAAGTTTATTTATTATTAAATTTTTTAAAAAATTAATTTTATAATTTTACAAATATTATTTATTAGTTACATTTTAATTACATATTTTTTATTAACTAAATAAATTAAAAATTGATATACTTATTATTGTATACATAATATAATATTAAATAAAATATATAAACATTAAATCTAACAAATTTAAATTTGATTTGAGCTAATCTATTTTTAAGAATACAGTTTAATATTCAAAATTTGAAAGAGAAATGAAATTAAAATAGAGAGAGAAATGAAGTGACAGGAAAAAAAATTAGAACCAATTATAGCGAAATAATTATTTCAAGTCCACGATTGTTGACCATATCGACTAACAATTGCAGACTTACGATAATTGCCTGCAACGCAACTCGTTCTAATTTTCCTCCTATTTCTTTTTCATTCAAAATCTTTTGTATTTTAAATTTTATCATTATTTAATTTTTGAATATTAAATTATATTTTTGGAGATGGATTAGTTAAAAATAAATTTAAATTTGTTAGATTTAACGTTTATATGTTTCATTTAACACTATATTATACATACAATAACAAGTATATCAATTTATAATTTGTTAGGCTAATAAAAAAATATACAATTAAAAAGTAGTTAATAAAGAGTATTCGTAAAATTATAAGGTATTTTTATCACTCAAATTGTATGATGTTGGATTTTATCATCTAAATCCTTAAAGTTTTAGTCTATTGAATGATATCACAATTTGCTACTTTTTGTTAAGTAGATCCTATTAAATATCACGTCTACATCGAGTTCGATGGCAAGCGCCCACGTAGTACTGTTAATTTTCCCATCTAATTTTCACGGGCAAAGAGTTATTATTTTATTTTAATTTTAAAGTTTATAATAAAAACACTTAAATCATTACATAGAATAATTACACTATTTTATACAAATCGAATCTCTTAACTAACATTATCCATAAGATAAATCTTTATTGTATTTTTTTTTTAAATCATAACTAAAGGAGTAATTTTTTTCAAATAAAATGTGATAAATTAAAACTTATTTAATAAAACATAATAAATTAATAACCCAAATGTTGAAATCTCATTTTAAAATATTCTTTATCATTAATCACCACTATTAATTAAATTTTAAGAACAATGAGTATTTGATCGTTTTACATATCCTTTTGAAAATTGAAAGAGCAATCTTAAATTCTTTTAAAATAATAAATAGTCAAAACATTTAGGAAAATTCTCCTATTTAACTTCTTTTTGAGATAATTTTTGTATACTAAAGTCAAAAATTTTAAATTTTAGTAACAAAAAATATAATACTTTATCCATTTAACCCTTATTTGTATAATTTACAAATATATATTTTAAATTTATTATAATTAATTTAATAGATAAATTTAATCAAAATTTATTTTTATGAAACATCATTAAAATTAATTATTTATATAAAAAGTTAAATTATAAAATTTTAAAAAAAAATTACAGCCGCTATAATTTGGGCTAAATATAATAACAATTTCGAGTTAAGTTTTTTTTTTTTAAATCATCTAATAAGTGTCATGCTCATGACATATTACATATTTAAAAATAGTAAATGAGTCGAGCCACCAAACATGACACAACCTAGCACGCCATGCAATGCTGTTCGTATTTTCAACTCATCACGAATTCGGGTCACAAGCCTGTGCTTAGCATGGCCCATCAAAGGTTTCATTACACAAAAATATTTGATTTTATGACTATGAGATCTTGAACTCAATATCTTATGACTAAATTTTAACTAAGTAAATGCCACCAATCACTAGATTAGTATTTGTGTTAGAATATATGATCAAATCAATAACTATTTTTTATAAATATTTTAATAATTAAAATTATTAACTGTAATGATATTAAAATTTTGTTTTATTATAATTGAAAATTCACCATAATTATGATTATAATTAGAATTATTGTTAATGTAATTAAAATTAAAATTAATAATTTTAAACAATTTGATAATATATATAGAAATATAATTTTATTATGAGAAAAAAATAAAATTGAAATAAAAATTATTTCACTAAATTAATTAGGTAATTGAAATCATGCTCAGTTGAACTAAAAATTTAGCAAATGAGTCAATGCCATTGTATTTATTTATATTATTTTAAATATAAAAATTAGATACAAATTCTCTTATAATGCACATGAGATTCATATTTTTTTATTTTGAATCGACCATTGATTTCTTCTCATAAAAAAAATTATCTTAACTATCACGGTCAAATCTCATAATAGAACGCGATAGCATAAATTACTATAAATTATAAGTTCATAACTTTTATAGGATAAAAATTGAAATTTTGTAACTTACAAAGTAAATTATAATCTAAAATATCACAAGTCTAATATTAATTAAAATAATTATAAGTATTTTGTTGCAGATTACAAAATAATTGCACTTATAGATATTTTTTATTTTTTTTAGTAAAAAAATATAATAATATATTTTTAATTAATCAACATGCAAAGTTGTTTCCATAAACAATCCACTAAGTTCAATCCAATGAAGGCATATGTAAAATTTCAATAAATAGGATCGAGTAGATTATTTCCTTCACATTAAAATATTCTCGAATCATTCTAAAATTTGGGTTTCTTAATCTATTTTGTCCTAATCATTGAGCTTAATTATTTTTTATTCTCCAAACTTGACATTTAACTTTTAGAAAGTTTTTTAATTCTGATTATTGGATATTTTATAATTTAAAATTAATTTTAAAATTTAATATTCAAAAAAGAAATTAATCCATGCAAACTACTATGACAATTGCTTTAGTATACATAGTACTAATAACTTGATTTTTTTTTTTAATTTCCTTGATTTAGATTATTATAATTGTTGTTGTTGTTTGGATATTAATTAGCATGCAATTCAAATTTATAATTAATTATTTTTTAATTATTAACTTTTAATATTTTCTTAAACAAATTTAAAAAAAATATTTTTTGTGCCCGGCTTATTGGGCTTATGTGCATGCATGGTATGGTGACGGACCGTGCCCATGAGCCGTTTTGGACCGAGTCTTAAATTATTGTGCCGTTTTGGACCTATATAACATGAACTTTTTTTTTTTTTCGTATCGTATCAACCCAAACACAACAACCCAATTAAACCAGAATTTCATAGGATGTGTCAACACATTACAACCCACTTAAACTCTCACAATTTCTACACTTTTGAAAATATCCAATATTAACTAAATGTCAATTGAACTTTCAATTTTGTATGTTTAAATTCAAGTGTTTGTATTGACAAAGATGTCAAAAGCAGTTATTGACTTCTTGTTATTTTATAGGCAAATTTTTCAAACATCCTTCAACTTTGGAACACATTATATTAATATATATATATATATAACAAAAGTCATTACATCAACCCCTCCTACTTGTTATAATTAATATTATGAACAATGTAGAAAAATCCCCAACCACCCTCCTTGATAAAATTTTATTGAAATCAATTTGAAATAAAATTTTAGTAATTTTGACTCAAAAGTTATGAACCACAAAAGACATGAATTTTGATATAAAAAAAAAGAACCCTAATATTGCTTTGTAATTAAGAGAGAAAAATAACCCATATTTTATGGGCCATGGAGCATAAGAGAGAAGCTATATTTATTTTTCACACTTTACCATCTAAGTCTTTATTTTTCATACTTTATGCCCCCCAAAAGAAAATTTAATTTACTATTTTTTTTTTATTAAGTAGATCTCTATCATTAAATTCTCACTTTAATTTTTGAAGGCATAGTAATTTTTTTTAAATTTATTTCTAAGTGTGAATTTCTAATCTAAACACTTTGTTGTAATTAAGGGTATTTAATAGTAAAATCTGATAAATTATATTCTTAATTAATAAAAGGTGGAATTATTTGAATCAACCATACTCTAAAAACTTATTAATAAATTTTATTCTATAAACCTACCTAAATTTTCATTACAATATTACTCTATAAATTTATTACTATAAGATATCTTAACTTCTCAAAACTTATATAATTTACAAATGATTAATTTAACTTTAACCATCAAAGTTTCTATTAAAATTAAACTTTCTTCTATTTTTAACAATCAAAGTTTAAATAAAATAAAAACATAACTTTTTGTCGTTAAATTTTTCATTGACATTGATTTTTCTTTCTATAAAATTAACATATATTACTACAAACTGATGGAAAATACGAAATAAAAACTTAAAATAAAAAAGAGAAGCATACGTCTTGTTGTAAAAATGGAAGTGAAAAAAAATCATTAAAAATAAATAAATAAATAAAACAAAAAGGGAGAAAACAAGAAGTGGGAGTCTTGTTTAAATGCAGATTCCTTGTAACGTCATTTCATGAGCAGATTCCACTTTGTATTGTATTGCACCTACCACCACTCTGAGTCTATTGAATCTCCATTAGTGTTTGAAGAGTCTTGTCTTCACCTACCATACCAAGACATCTAACCATCGGCCTTTGAACCACCAAAACCCCTCCAAAGCAGAAGACCAAAAGCAAAAGCATTTTGAATTTTCTCTTTTTTTCCTCTTGTTCTCCAAGCTATCTCCATCTCTCTCTCGTTTGATCAGCAATGGAGGCCAAGCTGTTGAGCTCCTCCACCTATTCTCCTGCAATTCCAGCTCTTGGTGGCTCAACATTTACTAGACCCAGTTGCCTTTTGGGTCTCAATGCCAGACTAGGTTCCACCTCGAGAGTTTTTTGTTCGAGTTTGCCGGAGCAACGTCTTCAAACTGTTAAGGCTTCCTCCACTTTAATTGGGTATGGGAAAAAGATACCCTTTTGTCTTAATTTGTTTGTTCTTATTTTCTTTGACTTGAATTTCTTGCTGGGTCTTTGATTTTCGTGTGCCGATTCTCTGTTGTTAGTTGATTCTGCGAAGTGGGTAGGAATTATTTCGTTATTTTTGCTGATATTTTTGAAGTTTTGGGAATGTTTGTTGTTATATAATTCTTGCAACTTTGTTATATGTTGTCATCGCTGGTAAACTCATGACCTTTACATGTCATGGAGGAGATTTTTTGGTGTTTAGTTGTGATAATTCAGTGGCTGACATCGGATAGATGACTATAATTAGGTGATCCTTTGTTTTGTTTATTGGATGTAGAGGTGGATTTTGTCTCTAATGCAATGCAAAAAAATTCATCCCTTATTTCTAGAGACAACCTGAAATATATCTGGTTTTGATTTTCCCAAATCTGCATGACATCAATCACCCCATGAAAATTTGAACAATGGATGGATACAGAAGAATGCACATAATAGTGCATTGGGCTCTTCCCACTGTCTGGGAAATCCAAAAATCTTTAGTTGGCGTTGGGTGTAGAAAGTTGGTCCATTTCAGTAAGTTCTTTATGTCTTCCTTGCTCAAACAATTATGCTCTTGTCACAAACTTATGCATATTTGTTCCATTGGCCAACAGGTAATTGCAAATCAGATATAACACATCAGTTATAATCCATCTATTGCTGGCTTTGTACAAGCATGCATGTTTATCACATAAGCATTCCAACATCTGGCTGCATACTTTATGGCACTGAATGGACTGCGCACTCTAAAATAAAATTTGATGTTTGAAATAGTGCCATTCAGCATGCATGATCTGATTCACTGAATTGAAATTTAGTAATGACCTAGTCATCTAGACAATTTTAGTTCAGGGTTACCATACAATGTAAACTCCTGACTGAAATCCAAACAGTATGCTCAGAATACTTTATGAAATTCTTGCAATTCAATTTCTGGCTCTTTAATTCGATATCTTTTGCACCCTTCAATAATCCCTAAGGTTTTCAAAAAAATTTACTCGCTTTAACTTAAAGTTTAATTCCACCTCTAGGTGACTGCTTTTGCTCTTCAACATGCACATGTGAACATGTCATAGGTGCTCAAATCTATCATCAATATAACATTATAACATTTTGACTTTCCATTGGAAGGCTTTGAGCATTTTAGCTTCTGTGTCACAATAAGCATGGCATATAATGAGGTTTTCTGTCTGTATAGATCCTCTGTGAGAAGGAGAAGGGTTGATGAGAGCAAGAACTTGACACTGGAGGGCATAAGAAAATCTTTAATTCGACAAGAGGATAGCATAATATTTAGCCTTTTAGAGAGAGCTAAATACTGTTATAATGCAGAAACATATGACCCTGATGCTTTCACCATGGATGGGCACCATTGCTCGTTGGTGGTGTACATGCTCAAAGAAACTGAAAAGCTTCACGCCCAGGTGTTTAACAGTTTTCTGTTTTTTCCTTCTTGTCTTCTCTTGTTGACCTCTTGGGAAAACAATGATATAAGTGTAGGTTAAGTGAAAGGAGAATAGATTTATGTCATTGTATTTCTGACCAAATTTATTTTCCTATTAGGTGGGCAGATACAAAAGCCCAGATGAGCATCCGTTCTATCCAGATGAACTGCCTGACCCATTGTTGCCACCTCTGCAATACCCAAAGGTGAACTGTAGAATGCATTCCAATATTGTTTTACTGTTTTGCCGCTGAAAGTTTAGTGCTTTTAGATCCTTGTTTGGAAACCACCTCCAGAGATCAGTTGTCTGATTTATTTGTGATGATTCTGAAATTACAGTTAGCTTTTTTGATTTATGGGAAATTTTAACATTTGTAGCACACCTAGTTTTAAGGTCAGATAATTTAGCCCTATCCTGGGCTATTCATATGAAAAGGTTTTGCTTAAAAATGTGTTGAGTTTTGTCCATAACATTCTTTAGACCAATATGAACTAGTGAGAATATTATGGGTATCTGCTTGCTGTTTGCAGACTCAACATGTTCAATTTGATTTCATACTATTTTGTCCTTATCTAAATGTGGCATGCAAGCTTGGTCTCAAGGTGAATTTGAATTAAGAATATTTTATCCTCATCCTAATCTAAGATTGGTTGTAATCCACTTTAAGGATCAAAACCTGCCACAATGAGTTTTCTTTCACCCTTCTGTCTCTGCATTTTCTGATTCATGTCATAATTTTTAGCTCAGTTCTAATTTCGATTTAAACAATTATTTCAAAAATCAACAGGTACTGCATCCCATTGCTGAATCTATCAATATAAATGAAAAAGTTTGGGACATGTACTTCAGAGATCTTATCCCAAGATTGGTGGAGGAAGGAAATGATGGCAACTGTGGATCAACTGCTGTTTGTGATACTATGTGCTTGCAGGTATGTTTCTGAAGTAAGGTATTTACATATTTCATACTCATTTGAGTGGCTCGACTAGAAACAAGTTTAGTTGAGATATTTATGTACTAGGTCCGAGTCGGGATTGAGTGAACTAACTTTGGCTTTTCTGGATTGTGTTAGCAGTCTTGTAGACTTTTCATAGTTCCCTTACCTCGTTAGGAGACTCTTCTAGGGTTTCCTTTGCGTGGTTCAAAGTGCAGTTTGAAAATGAGAGTTCGCAAATGGAGATATTTGGATGGCACGGAAAAGAAACCAACATTTTTTCATCAAAATTGAATTTCTGGAACTAAGTGTTCATCTCATTAAACTGTACCTGTGTATCCATGTGTCTGTATCCCATGTTCACGTTGAACATCAAATGCTGTGTTTCGTTAAGTACTTGTAGTACTGTCTTTTCTTCTACTTTATCACATGGCTTTCTGCCTTCCATCAGCTTTAGTGCAGAAATCTAACTGATGTCAGGGATCAGTGACCTCCTGCTGTGTCCATACCATCTGCGACCACTTTAGTTAAACCATAATTCCATCTGCAATTTTGACTTGTGTCTGTCCACATTGAATACTGTACGGTGATAACATATGGTGTGGGAGTAAATAACTCGTAATCACGCATCATTCCTATCACTACATCATGCACTTTGGGATCAGTTTTATTTTCTAAGATTGATTGCATTTTGGCAACTTCACTTCTAATGAATGCTGGAATTTATCTGTTCTTGTGATTACAGACTTTGTCAAAGAGAATACATTATGGTAAATTTGTTGCAGAAGCAAAATTTCAAGCAGATCCAGAGGCCTATGAAGCCACCATCAAGGCACAGGTATAATAATCCTTTCTTTGATCTTTTCTGACTGCACTTACCTACACAACCCTTTAGTAATAGTCCAGGACCTTGGTTTTTCATGCTCTAATATCATTTTTTCGGTGAATTTTCAGGACAGCAAAAAGCTGATGGAGATGCTGACATACCCAACAGTAGAAGAGGCAATCAAACAAAGAGTAGAAATGAAAGCCAGAGCTTATGGTCAAGAAGTTATGGTGGATGACAAAGGTGGAGCTGACCAGGTATACAAAATAAACCCAAGTTTGGTTGCAGGTCTTTACGGGGACTGGATCATGCCATTGACAAAGGAAGTCCAAGTCGCGTATTTACTTAGAAGGTTGGATTGAATAGATAATGGAGTCTTCACTATAACTTCTTAAGATAACATATATGATCTGCAACTCCGTTTTGGGTTGTGATCTTAATGATGCTGGTATTTGTAATTAAATAAGGTTGTAGCACAATCTTGAGATGCATTTTTATAATGTAAAAAATAGCATTTTTCTTGATTTTGTGTAATGGGTGCTTTATATTGCTAGAATTAAGCTTTTGCTAGTTGTATCTTGGAGTTTATATTTGGATGGAAAGCATATATCAGCAAGCAATCATTGCTTCCCATTTTTAACTATAGAATGTAAAGAATTGATATACTCTACATCTGATGTTTTCTGCTCCATGTGAATTGCTAGAGATCAGCTGTTCATCAATGTGGTCTTGAAAGTCACAGCTTAATTTTGTTGGTTTTGAAAGCAAAATTGTTAAGTGTTTCCTAAAGTTTGACTGTTGTTATGCTTACACAGTTTTGAGTGGAAGTGCTAATAATTCCAAAATATTACTTGATAAGGTGAAATGGGGAGACCCACTTCAGGAATTTTATGATATTTATTTGAAAGATATTACCTGATGGTTTGTGTACCAAATTTATGAAATTGTTATCATGATGATTTTGGGTCCTCAAGTTTCCAAGAATCCAGAGACAAACCCTATGCCTTGACATTATGGTTCTGGATCAATATCATGTGAAAATATTTCAAATAATCATTCTGGTTAAAGTTCACACATAACATTAATATATATCAACTTGTTGCCCATGTATCTTCATTGTGATGCAAGTAACTACAATCATCATCAACACATGAAAACTTAACCGTGATTCTAGGCCTTTTTTTTCTTTTTTTTTTCCCTTTCTTTTTCTACTCAATCTCTCCATGGAAAAGTAGTCAAATAAAAACAGCAAATAATAATAATAAATAAATAAACCTTAGCTTTAGATTTTCTTTAGAGAAATCAAGTTGTCATGTTCATGTGGCTCAAAATGGATTTGAATCGAGTAATGACCAAATCCTATGGTCCCAAATATGTTTAATTGTTTAAATCAACATATCAGATTTGGGTATAATCTGTCACTCTCATCCCAATGTAATTTTTTCAAGAAGACAATACATATATATCCCGGATGAAGAGTTGACAATATACTTACTTTCATTTTAGTAAAATTTTCGAATTCAAATTCTTTCTCCCGTATCAAAAGAAAGAACTAAGAAATTACTTCCAAAGGGTTATGAAAAATATACAGTGGGTTCAAAAATATCTTATTATTGATCAAGAATGACCTCCAAAGTTTCATGCTTTTACCTGTAAAAGAAGGCTTAGCTACTGTATTAGAGGATAATTAAAAGGTATTATTAGTACATATTTCAAATCTAAGCAAAAGATTTTAAGTTTAATCTCTTACTTTTTCAAGGCAAATAAAATATTTTGGAAAAATAAAATAAAATTCAAATCCAATGGAAAGTCAGTATATCATATAATCCTCCATTTTTTTTTTATTGGTTGCATATTTTAAGTTTTATTTTACACCTTTTTAAAGTTTTATTACATATTTCAAGTTTTCAAAGTTTCTTATAATATAAATATAAATCATAAATTGAAAAATGTAGTTAAAAACTTGAGACTTATAATTAAAAAAAAAAAAAAGAAAGGAAAAACTAGAAGAGGATTGTATCAGAACCCTTAACCCTTTTGGTACGATGATAATACTAGAAAATTAAAATAAAATGAAAACTTCGCTATCTTTTTTAGTATATGCCAACCACCTTCTAGTCTAATAGTTGATGTTAGAATGTCAATTGTTGAGTTGGTGGTTTCGATTTGAACTGAAATTCTTTTAATTGTTTATTTTCTTATTGTAGTAGAGAATTGATTTTTTTATTTTATTTCCCTTCTATTGTTTATTAAAAAATCTTTTCTTTTTCCTTTTTCCTTTTTCCTATGACATTTTATGTATTGTAAAACAAACACTCGAGAGTATTTAGGAGCTCATTTTAACAGTAAGTTTTGCACACATTTTTAATTAAGGTGAGAGATTTGAGCCCTCAGGGCAGTTGTTTATAAAAAAAAATATTTTTTTATGATATATTATGTAACAGTTATATGTAATACACACGTTTAAGATGTATTTGTGGACCTACTCTACTCTAGTGACAAGTCTTGTACGCCTTTTTAATTTGATTAAGGTCAAAAATTCGAATCGTGACAGATGTATTTGTGGACCTACTCTAGTGACAAGTCTTGTGCACCTTTCTAATTTGATTAAGGCCAAGAATTCGAGCCATGACAGATATTAAAAACGGTTGATAAATATACATCCAAAACACATTTGTAGGCTTACTTAAGTGGTAAGTCTCTTTCACTTTCTTAACTAAAGTTTATAGTTTGAGTTCTAAAAAATATCAGAATGATTGATTTATTCTTCTCATTTTGTATGCAATTTTTAATTCAGATAGAAATATGTGTTTCTCCCGATGATCTCGATAGTATAATTTAGATAATCTGTCTCACAAATATGTGTTGCTCTTGAAGTATAGTTCAAGTGAATCAATCTCACAGATGTATGTATTATTTTTAAAAAAGTTGAAAATGTGTTTAAATTTATACATATTATTCTTAATAATTTTAATAACATAATTTAAGTAGGTCTATCTTACAGATATATGTATTGTACTTTTAATTCAAATGAGAGTATGTGTTACTTTCAATAATTTTGATAATATAATTCGGATGATCTATCTTACAATCTCACAAATATGTGTTGCTCTTAAAATATGATTTAAGCGAGCTTGCCTCACACACATATATATATATAATTTTAAAAAAAATTAAAAATATATTTAAAATTATACATATTATTGATAACATAATTTGAATGAATCTATTTCACACACATATATATATATGTGTGTGTTGTTCTTAAAGAAATTCTATAGTGTGATATCAACGTTGTAATACCGTTGATGTAATTTATAAAAAAAAAACCTGTAACTGTAAATTGGGAAGTTAAACTGAAAGAAAGCAAATGAGAAAATGAGACAGTACAAAAGACGGGGAAGGTGAAGTATAAAGCTTTTGTCCGATTTTGTAATAACTCTTTTTAAGATTTCAATTTTCAAACAGAACACATGTAGTCCCAATCAGCATCAGCCTTTGACAGACAAAAGGTGTACTAATCCAAAATAAACCTTTTAATTTAACCAAGATTATCGGAATAACAATAATTAATTAATATAAAATGCCATACAGATCAGAGACCCCTTAAAAGTTAAAAGGTAACCGCAAACTCGTTTATTTGTAAGCCCCGTATAAGGCATAAACCCCAGTTGCCAAAAAAGCCAAAAGCTGTGCTTAGCTGTTATTTATAAGTGTTTTTTGACGAGAGAGAGAGAGAGAGAGAGAGAATGGTGGTGGTGGGGGCGGCGGCGGTGGTGCTGGCCATGGAGGTGATGGTGCCGAAGGTGGATGCAAAGAGGTGGATTGTAGGGAGCAACATGGGTTGGACCAGTAATGTGAACTACACCATCTGAGCTAAGGATAAGAACTTTTACAATGGTGACTGGCTAAAGTAAGCTCTCTGTTTCTTTAGCCTTTTCTTGGCTTTTGAAGTTGCTTACCTTCAGATCTGCTACTTGTTATTTGCTTGAGTTGCTTCACTTGCTTTGTGATTTGTAACTTGCATGTGTCTTTAATATTAGTGCATTTTTTTCTCTCTATCGCATGGGGTTTGTCTTTAGATCTCTTATTGTGTTGTTTATGACTGTAGCTTCTTTACTTTCTATTTGGTTTGTCGTAGTTGGTTGTTTTTGGTGAGTAGGGGACTAAGGGGCTCTTATTCTTTAACTTCAATCCATTTTTTTTGGGTTTGGGAGCTAAATGAGTTGGATCTAGAACTGGTTTGTGCTTAAAGAAAGCTGTTACTCTTAAAATTTTGTTATTTACTCATTTGAATAGTCTTTTAAATGTAAGTTTGAGTTCAATTGCAGATTTAATTAGTTTGCTAAGCTTATAAGAAGAAGAAATTTGCTTTAGTCGTATGATTTCGTTAGTAGTCTGTGTTTATGCGAGAAATAGGAACTTGTCGACATAGATTATAAATGATCTTTAATTGTTTATCAATCTGTGGAACTTTTTAATTGAGGCAAGTTTGGTTGCTGGTAAGACACTGGAAAAGGGAAAGGGAAAAAAAAATAAAGGAACTGTGCTTATTGAAAACCCGGGTTGGTCTTCTCTGTCCAAAATCTAGTTTTCCTTTCATTTTTTTTTAAGCTTTTAAGGTTACCTAAGAAGTGTCTGCAATTGAATTGAAGTCTTTGTTCTGGTTTGATTTCTCTAATCATTTGTTTCATTAACCATCTTAGCTTTTTTGGATGTCCCCATACTTCCGCTGTGTAGATGAATTCTCCCTTCCTACTTCCTACTCAAGTTTCTAGGATTTTGGTTTTTTATTATTTGAAAAGAGCTTGATTTTTGTTTTTGTTGGCTAAAAAGGTTTATCTACTTTTGGTGCTTATTTTGAGTGATGATAACAGTTTGATTAGTCATCCATGCCCCAAATTTATAGCTTTATCAATTATGTATTCGGGCATTTTCTTCCTTGGTTCATTAGGGTTATGGCCAATGGAGATTGTAGTGTAGCCTGTAAGTTTGACTGGCTCAGAGCTAGCTCAAAGCAAAACTCCTTGTCCTTTGGAAAATTCCAGGACCCTCGGGCCTCAACCTTTACTCAAGATGATGGTGAAAATGTAGTTCATTTGCACCAAATGAGAAGCCCATTTACCTTAAATTGAGTAATCTCTTTGATCATATAGCAGAATTAATCTATACCATAACGACGAGCATCATCGACCTAATATGATCATTTTTATACATCCACCAATTCAGGGTTCACTTGTGTTAATGCATTAATTGGGCATGATTAAAACAGTTTTTAAGGATTCACTTTGTGCTTATGTCGTGGTACCGCAATCTGTTTTATGGGCTACATTTGATCTGGGTTCTAACATAATGTTATAAACTTTTCAACTGCTTAAACCAATAATTGCTACTAAGTGCTAGCTGACAGCCTAACTCTTGTATCCCCAGTCTTTGTGTACGACAGGAACGAGATGAACGTGCTCGAGGTAAACAAGACAGATTATGAAATGTGCAACTCTGATCATCCCCTTCACAATTGGACCACTGGAGCAGGAAGAGACGTGGTTCCACTGAATGGGACTCGTCATTACTACTTCATCAGTGGCAAAAGTTTCTGCGATGGTGGCATGAAGTTAGCTGTCTGTGTTGAAGATCTGCCTGCTCCTACAGCTTCCCCCAAAAAGAAAAAGAGCTGTGTTGGATAAAAATTTTAATTGGTGAAAAAATCACCATAGTCAAGATCTCATATTAAATTATTAAAAAGAATAAAATTGAAAGCGTATTTAAATTTATAAAGACGCAGAAAAATTGTAGTTGATGTCTTTCACGTCTAAATATTTTTTTTATAAAAAAAAAATCGCAGTTACTCACCGATGGAATATGAATAAATAATACGTTAGGGTTTAGACTGGGGACCTCAACTTATTATTTATAGTATTTTATTTTATTTTTTGTCCATCATAAAATAAAATAAAATAATTGAGTCTCTACACATTAAAGCCCATGCCATACGTGATGCTCTAAAAACTCAATGAAAAATAAATTTTATTTGATCACTTTTAATGGGCAACAAAATAAATAGTTAATAATGTATAATTAATTGATATATGTAAGCCCATCTTATTATATAATACCTAACAATCTCCCACTTGAGTCACATATGTCACTTTACAATTGTACATTACTAAATAACTTTATAAGCTCAATATTTGTTATCTTCGTAAAAGACATCTCTAAACAATCTGGTCCATCAATTATACTAATATAGAATTAAAGCGGTATTCGTTATCTTTCTTGTAACTAGACTTATCAATGGTCACGTACATCAATATAATCAATGAAGTAGATTAAGCATGGATGTGTAGCATGAAAATTTTATGCAACGTGATCCCTTAATATGTCTATTTTCATCTGGTCCTACTTTATAATTCATAAGAGTTCAACAATATACTTTCAAAACTTTATGCAAAACTGCAATTGAAAGAATATAACATTATTTCAGAGTTTTAAATAAATAAACAAACAGGTAATACTTTAGTCTGATCAGAAAATATGTCAATTGTAATTGAACATCAATAAACAAACTCTCACTATAGAAGTATATCATCAGGATGAACCACACCCATACGAGCCACATGCTCATAAAACACCTTAGGTGGTACACCCTTAATAAGCGGATCCGCAATTATTAAGTTTGTACTGATATGTTCAATAGACATCTGAAGACTCTGAACTCTCTCTTTAACAACAAGAAACTTGATTTCAATGTGCTTCGATTTTGACGAGCTTTTGTTGTTCTTAGAATATAACTCAGCAGCTTTATTATAACAATTTATTCTCAATGGTCTCTCAATGCTATCGATAATTTGTAGCCCAGTAATAAAATGTCGCAGCCATATTGCTTGATTTGATGCCTCATAGCAAGTTACAAATTCTGCTTCCATGGTGGATGAAGTTACGAGTGTCTGCTTGACACTCTTCTATGACACAGCTCTCCCAGCCAATAGGAAGACATAACCTGAAGTGGATCTTCCGCTATCGAGACAACTAGCAAAATCGGAGTCTGAATACCCAATGATCTCTAAATGATTTGATCTTCGATATGTGAGCATGTAATCTTTTGTTCTCTGTAGATACCGCATAACCTTTTTAACGGCTGTCTAGTGATTCATTCCTGGATTGCTTAGATATCTGCCAAGCATGCCAACTACATACGCAATATCCGGACGCGTACAAACTTGAACATACATAAGACTCCTTATTGCCGACGCATAAGGGATATTCTCCATCTCTTTCTTCTCGATCTCATTTATTGGACATTGAAGCAGACTAAATTTATCACCTTTAGCAATGGGAGTGTCTCCTGATGCACAATTCTTCATGTTAAATCTATTAAGCACCTTATCGATATATGCCTTTTGTGATAAGTCAAGTATGCCACGAGATCGATCTCAGTGAATCTGTATGCCCAACACAAAAGAGGCATTCCCAAGATCTTTCATTTTACATTTATTTGAAAGAAATATCTTGGTTTCATACAACAAACCTATATCGCTGCTTGCTAGTAGAATGTCATCCAAATATAAGACAAGAAGAATAAATTTTCTCCCACTGATCTTGTGATAAATGTATTGATCAACAGTGTTTTTCTTAAAACCAAAAGAAGTAATCACTTGATCAAATTTTCGATACCATTGACGGGATACTTATTTTAAACCATAGATGAACTTCTTTAATTTGCACATTAAATGTTTTGAATCTTTGGATTCAAAGTTCTCTGGTTGCAACATGTATATAGTTTCTTCAATGTCGCCATTGAGAAACGCAGTCTTTACGTCCATCTAATGTAGTTCTAAATCATAATGAGCTACAAGTGTCATAATAATTCTAAAAGAGTCTTTTGATGAAACCGGAGAGAAAATCTCTTTATAATCAATGCCTTCCTTTTAAGTGAAACCTTTTGCGACTAGACGTGCCTTATATCTTTCGACATTGCTTTTCGAATCCCGTTTGATTTTGAAAATCCATTTACAACCAATTGGTTTCGCTCTTTTTGGCAATTCGACAAGATCCCAAACGTGATTGTCTTGCATTGATTTTATCTCATCTTTCATGGCATCTATCCATTTCTGAGAGTTCACACTTTGTTTAACTTGACTGAAAGTTATTGGATCATCTTTCAGTCCTATATCAAACTCATGTTCTTAGAGATACACGACATAATCATTCAAAATCGCTGATCTCCTCTCCCGTGTGGATCTCCTTAATGACACTTTCAATTGAGGTTGTTGTTGTTGCTCCTCTACATGAGTAAGAGCGGGTTCTTCAATATTAGCGGGAGGTATCTCAAGAACGTCTTGATTATCTGTATTTGCATCCAGCATAATGACAGATGCAATTACCTGATCATTAGCAATTGCAATATTATGAATAGTTACATCTTCCTTTTCAAAGACAATGTTCCTGAGTTTAGCACTTCTACTATATTCAACATCCTTAATGAACTTAACATTCTCTGTCTCAAAAAAGGATCTGCTCGAGGGATCATAAAACTTGAAACCCTTCGATCTCTCCCAGTATCCAACAAAGTAGCAGCTTACTGTTCTTGAGTCCAACTTTCTTTCATTAGGTTTGTATGGCCTAACTTCAGCTGGACAACCCCAGACATGCAAATGCTTAATACTAGGTTTCTTTGCAATCTATAATTCATATGGAGTTTTAGCTACTGCTTTACTTGAAACTCGATTAATGATATATATTGCAGTCTTTAAGGCTTCACCCCAAAGAGATTATGGTAAAGAAGACTGATTTATCATACTTCTAACCATATCCTTTAGGGTCCGATTTCGTCTCTCAGCTACACCATTTTGACTTGGAGTCTTCGGTATGATGTATTGAGGAACGATGTCACATTCTTGCAAATGTCTCGCAAAAGGGCATGGACGTTGTTCACCTGATCCGTCATATCTGCCATAGAACTCACCACCACGGTTAGATTTAACGGCTTTAATTTTCTTACCGAGCTAATTTTCAACTTCAGCTTTATAGGCTTTGAAAACATCCAATGATTAAGACTTCTCATGAATCAAGTATAGATACTCATAACGAAAACAATTGTCTATGAAAGTAATAAAATATTGTTGACCATTCCAGGAAGCCGTAGGGAATGGACCATAAATATTAGTATGAATTAATTCCAAGACATTTCAACTTTTATTGGCATTAACTTTTCTAATATTTGTTTGTTTTTCCTTAATGCATTCAATACATATTTTAAATTTTAAAAAATCAAGGAAATTTAGAATTCCTTCTGACACAAGCCTTTGAATTCTTTGTTTAGAAATATGTGCTAAACACTTATGCCATAACATATAAAAATTCTCATTAATTAATTTGCGCTTTATACCATAATTGCTTACATGCAAGGTTTCATTAATTTGTGAGGCATGAAGATCTAATTGATATAAATTATCAACTAAAGAACCAGTAACAATAATATTTGAATTCTGAAAGAGACTAAACTTTTCATTTCCAAAAGAACAAGAGTAATTGAATTTGTCCAAATAAGAAATAGAAACTAAATTTCATCTAAATGACGGTACATAAAATGTCTCATGTAAATCCAAATAATAACCAGATTTTAATAGTAATCTAAATAGTCCAATTGCCTTAATAGGAGCCTTGTTGCTATCACCCACATAGATGAATCTTTCAACATCAGTTGGCGGTCGGCTCCTTAGACAACCCTGCATAGTCACACTTATGTGAGTAGTTGCACTCGTATCTATCCAGCAAGTGTGACTTAGTACTAAAGCCAAATTAACTTCTGAACAAACAAAGTTGAGAAATTTACCCTTTTTGTCAAGCCATTTTGCATACTTAGAGCAATCATTCTTCACATGTCTAACTTTCTTGTAAAAGTAACAAGAGATTTCAGTATTTTGTTTATTTTGCATTTTAAGCTGTTAAGTTCCAATATCTGCAGCTCTTTTTCCTTTATTATTCCATTTCTTTTTTTTATTTTGGCAGCATTGTCATTGGAAGAAGTTGCTAAATGAGCACTCTCTATCTTTTCTTGTTTCAATCTCTCTTTCTCTTGCACACATTAAGCAATGAGCTCATTAAGAGTCTATTTCTCTTTTTGAGTATTATAACTTATCTTAAAAGGACTGTATTGTACAGGAAGAGAGATTAAGACCAAGTGCACGAGAATGTCATCAGACAACTCTAACTTTAGTACCTTTAATCTTGTAACAAGATTAGACATTTTCATAATGTACTCCATTATATTTTCTTTGCCTTTATACCGTATTGAAACAAGTTTAGACAAAATGGTGCTTGTTTCGGCCTTTTTATTACCAGTGAATCGATCTGCTATTTAGCTCAGAAAATTTTTAGTATTTTCTTCCTCAGGCACTGCGCCCTTGATGGTATTTGGAATAGAGTGCTTCATGATCATCAGATTCATGCAGTTAGAATACTCCTATTTTTCATAAAGTGCCATTTGTTCAGCAGTACTGCCATCAGTAGGGGCGGGAGATTCTTCCATCCAAATTGTATAGTCTAGATCTATACACCCAAGCACAATGGTAATGTGCTCCTTCCATTTTCTGAAATTAGTGCCGTTAAGCACTGGAATGTTGTTCAAGTTGGCAGATATAGAAGAAGCATTTACTGTATAGAACAAACAAAAAACAAAAAACTCAACCATGTCATTTAATCATGCATTCATATAAACACATGGCATAAGATATAATAAATAGGGCCATTATAAGATACTAAACACAACATTGTTATTTAGTCTTTGGACATAAATAACAATTTGTAAACGGTACTCTAAAAAAAAAAAATTTGGACAATAAACATTGATAATAGATCTTGCCAATAATACGCCTTTCTTTGGACCGACATATTATATGCATAAAAAATGTCAAAGTTTATCACATATTTACTGTCACATGTGTTTATTATTTGGCCAAAAAATAATCTTCCTTTGGGCCGATTATCTTCCGCATAAATTTAAACACAATTATTTATTTTCTTTAATAATACCCACATATTTTAAAATAAATAAATCTGCATAAAATAGTCACTTTGGTGGCATTTTAATTCAATTTAATTTATTTTAAAATATTGGATATTAGTTTGTACGAAAAAGGAAGAAAAAAAAATAGAATGGTCTAAGTCAAAGTCAACGTCAACGATCAAAAGTCAACAATCAAATCATGTTAAAATTAGGACGGAATCGAAATAGGTAGGGATCAAAGTGGTTAGGTCAGGTCAAGCCTAACATTTTTTAATTACCCATACCCTAAACTTTATCTAATAACCTAAACCCAAAATAGGCCAAGATCTATCTTAACTCACTTAATTTGGCAAATATGTTGGGTATATAAAATTTAGGCCCGATAAAATTTTTATGAGCCATATAAATTTGACTTGATAAACTTTCAAAATTTGTAAACACTAATTATCTGATGTGCACTACAATTAGGAGAAATCTCATCAAATTTAACATTATCAATTTGTCTTTAAATAAAATTCAACTCTTATCTCTTTTTTTTTTAAAATTTGAATCCATAAATTAAAAAAAAAAAAGCATGTTCAATAATTCAATATGCGTTCAATATAGCAAAAGGAAAACATGAATGGCATATTGCATGCCTTCGTATAAATTGACATTAGTTTGCAAATTCACAATTCTAGATATCATAGATATAATTTATAGATGCCATGAATTGAATTCATAAATAAATAATAATAAAAAATGTATCAATTTTTCATTACATGCAGATATATATATATTTATTTATCTATCATGCATTTGTTGGCGTATTTTAGGGTGTATGCATGTGATTGTGTATATATTAAAAAACTAAAATTATGCATCATATACATGAATTTGACAGCGGAATTTATTAAGTAATCAACATATACACATGTAGTTCAATTCTTAACATCTTAAGAATACAAAAAATATACCCTTGAAGACCTCCGATGAAGATTTCGAATTCCAGATATCTTTGCTCTAACTTTGAGCTCACCTTGAAGTGCACTTTGTCCAATTCTAGTTCACAACAATCCAGTGGGATTGTGAAGTTAGAATAGCAGCAGTATCCAATAACAAGGTTTTGATTACTAGAAAGAAAAATATGAAGGATTTATTTTTCTTTCTCCTTTAGTTTTTCTCACAAGTCTTTGTTATTTGAAAAACTCTCTCAAAACCAATTCTTCTTTTTCCTCTCCACATTTGCACGAATTTTCATTCACTCTCATGTTAACACAATTGAAACTCAACCATTTTTAGTGCTCACAACACTTCACAAGTGCTCCACCAAAATTAGATTAAGTGGCCAACTACCAAAATAATTTTTGGTGGCCATTTTAATGGTCTAATAAAATTAACCATTAATCACAAAATGGTGCTCCACTAAATTTAGTTTATGTTTCTCAAATTAGGTATGTCTTCTATTTAGGAATAAAATAACAAATAAATAAAATTATATTTTATTTATTTAAATAACATTTATTTAATTATTCAAAAACTATTTGAATAATTAATATTTACCTTATTTGATTTTACTAACATGGTAAATTATTGAATTCATGGTAAAACAATTCATACAATAAAATTGTGCCACTTGTTAATATCTAATTAGTTAATAACTCTTATCAACTAGTTAAATAATATACTTAACATTTAAGTTTAAACAAATGCACAACCCGAGGAACACCGAAACATATTTTCGGTTTGCTGAAATTTCTTGGATGGAATTGTTCAATCCATTATTCTGCCCCAGTGCACAACGAGTATATTTAATATTGTGAGACTCTCTAGGTCCACGCCCGAATTTTCATATAGAATTCCTCCATACGTCCGTGAATGATGCCCCATACACACGTTACGGATATTACAAAGCGGCGTGTTAGACCATACAAGTTGAGGCTATAACATATTCATATAATCCATCCATCATTTATATCCGAGTAGAGCAGAGATATAGATCAACACCGTCAAATCTCTATATGCCCGACCGAAAGCTTATATCTAAAATTGTATTTCAATAAATAATATTCCTAAATACTTTTATAATATTATTTATCCCTAGGGTTAAACTCTTTTCCTTAGAATTATTGCTTATGGCATACGACTTTCTGAAATATAATTTATAGAGTATTAGGATATAATACTCACCAAAATGAGCTGATGGATCCCATATCTATGCACATTGGACTCCATGAGCATCAGACCATACCCAGCGATACAAAGTGGTCAGACCATGAAAGGTTTCTGACATGTGTGGAACCAAAGTATGGTAGATCACTCACAAGCCCACCATGGCACTCAGGTCAAAGGATCACAAATACTACTCAACTCGAAAGACCCTCTATTGACAGCTTTATGGGATGTCTATTAGAGATTTTTGTGAGTCTGTTCAGTATTCAGTCCTTACTGAATACCTGTATCTCTATACGAACTTCCACTAAACTCATGGTTTGCTAAGACTAACCATCTGAACCATTCAGATATAGACATACACCAATCTATATATTTGTCAAGGTATTCATTGACAGACCTGCATCAGTGAAGATAGATCAGGAACATAATATTTGAGAACATATTTGCATAATGACATTTTCTAACACTATTTACAACTCTTTGCAATTATGGCCATTACTAATATATTCTTAGGTCTTTGTCTCATTTCAGACAATGCTCTAACTCTTTAGATATCACTGACTCTTATAACTTGGTAACTCTTATCAGTGCTAACTCTTAGTATTTATAACTCTCAGTGTTGCTAATTCTTAGCATTGATCTAAACTCATTTAGATCAGATCTGAACTCTTTCAGATCGTACAATGTCTGAAACATTACAAGCATCTTACCATATATAAATATAATTAGCGATTTATTGAAATAAGAACACTAGTATAAATATTAAACAAATATTCATACATAATGGGATGGCATGTAAGCACAAATCCCAACAACATTGCATGTAGTATATATAAATTCATTCAATTCATTACATGCAGGATATTTAACTATCACGCATTCAATTTCATTTTCTTTTTTTTTTGTTGCCGTATAGGGAGTTAACAATGCATGTCGCATATTTCCTTTTTTTTATTGAATAATTACGCATGTAATCATAATTTGTAATATGATTCAATTAATGCATAATTTACATCTCATAATTTAATTTTAATGATTCAACACGAGGTAGCTTTGATACCACTTGTTGGATAAAAATTTTAATTGGTGAAAGAATCACTATAGCCATGATCTCATGTTAAATCATCAAAAAGATAGTGATGCCTTTCACGTCTAAACCTTTTCTTTATGAGAAAAAAATCGTTGTCACTCACTGATGGGATGTGAATGAATAATATGTAGAGTTTAGACTGAGGATCTCAACCTATTATTTATAGTATTTTATTTTATTTTGGCCCATCATAAAATAAAATAAAATAACTGGATCTCTACACATTAAAGTTCATGCCATACGTGATGCCCTAAAAGCCTAATGATAAATAAATTTTATTTGATCACTTTTAATGGACAACAAAATAAATAACTAATAATGTACAATTAATTGATATATATTAGTCCACCTTATTATATAATACTCAACACACCGCTCCAAGTTCCATCTACAGAGGCCCTATTGTTTTGCCAGCAGTTTTTGCCATTGCTGCAATGTGGGAAGCATTCATCCGATTCTGATAGTAATATCACTCTGGCATATTTATAACAATACCAAAATCTCCGTAGACATTCCTTGATCAAGTTCTGAGAAAGGAATTGAGTTTATGTTCCACAATTTTTTAAAAACATTTCTTATTGGGGTGGCAAAAAAATTTTTGAGGTGTTTAATTTATGTCCTTGACAAGTTGGTCTGAAAATTGATTTTGTGTATTAGGTGAAGGTAGTGCATTTGGTGTTTTGAATTTCAAAATGTAGTGTTGTGGTTGTTGGACTTGTTGAGAAAGAGACTGTGCTATAAATATGCTTTTTTTAATATTCATTGTAGAAATCAAAATGCATAGTTTGTGGAAGTGCTTTTGTTTTGATTTTCTTTAATTGTATGTCACTTTGTAAAATCAGCCACTGATTTAGGAACTATGTCCCCTCTCATTGGGTTATTATTCCTTCTTTTCAAGTAAACTTGTTTGACAGAGTAATAATGTCTTTGCCTCTTTGCTTAATCATGATAATAGATGATATAGAGTTCAAGAATTTTATGATGTACTCATTTACAGATGTGTTCACGCTTGAAGAAGAGGATTTTTAAGATAAAATATTTATTTATTTTTATTTTATTTTTATCAGAGAATATAAACATTTATTGGAATAAGATATCAGAGAAAATTGTGCTTGTATCAACAGTCTAATGGTAAACGGCTAATAATATATTTATTTCTATTTTTACAACGATTTCAAGTTCGGCTAATAGTATATTTATCTCTACTTTAACAGAGATTTCAAATTCGAATCTCCTCTTTCATATAAAAAAAAATATATATTTGAGAAAATTATGCTTGTGTTAATAGTCTAATAGAAAGGGATTGACAGTCTATTTATTTCTACTCTAATGAAAGTTTCGAGTTTGAATTTAAGAAAGTATTCCACAATTATAATATTTGATTAAAATTTTATTATACTCAAAAGTGAAACCTAACAAAACAATCCAAATTTATTCAGATATTTGGATCTATGGTTTGGACTTATTGCACTTTTTTTTTTTTAAAGAGACTTATTGCACTTTACTCTATGTCAGATTGCTGTCATTTACACATAAAAACAAAGTTTTCATGAAATGAAATTGAGATATTAGAACTTTGATATCTTTGTTAGAAGTTCTAATAATTTTTTTTTAAAAAAAATTATTTATTTTTGTTTAAATAACTAAATTAAATGAACAAATTTGGAGGTTTTTTTTTTTGGAGAGATATTCACAAATGCGGCTCTATAAAACTCCTAACATAAAAAAAAAAAAAAAAAAAACATTGCGAGAAAATTTATAGCATCATTTTTATTTTTTCAAAATTATGTTTTTAGTATTTCTATTAAAGCATTTTCAAGGTTTTAGTGCAATTGTTAATGTGAAATGATGATTAAAAATCACTTACATAGTGAGATGTATTGTATTGGAGACCATATTATAAAAGAAATAAAGTTTTTAAGGACTTAAATGTTAATAGAAATAAGTATTGTGGCTTTTAAAGTAATTAGCTATAAATAGAGAGCCTGGAATGATAAAGTCTTGGAAAATCTGTAATGACCAAAACCGATCCATTTCACATAAAAGGGTTTGAGCTGATTAGATGTTACAAAAGTTAATTAAGTTTATTACAGTTCTAAGTTGAAATTTGCAGTCTTGACTTATAAATACCCGAATTTGAAAAACTTGATGTGTATTTCATAATCTATTATTTCTTTTGATTCTTAAAGCTCTATGGAGTTTGTGTGATCAAAATTATAATTCTTTGATCCTTATTAAATAATAGCATTAATCTTTCTTTCTAATAGCATTAATCTTTTTTTCGTTGGCCTGTGAATGTAGGTTTTGTCAAATTACATAAATGATCTATGTTTTTTGATTATTTTAATTATTATTTTTTTAATTTTTATTTCAATTATGTGATTAAGCATTAGATTAAATTTGATTGTTCTAATAATTAGTATCAGAGTAAGATTGTAAACCTAATGGTTACTCACAAATTTAAAACTGAAAATTTTAACAAAAAAAATTAATGTTAATCTATAAAAGATTAAAATGGAGGCATTCCTAATTAATCAAGGGCTTGAATCTACAATAAAGAAGTTGCATTTGACCCACATAATAAGAAATCAGAATCTTCAAATACAGTTGGTTATCGTGTTTTTTTTCTCATAATTTGTGATATGATAATCTAAATTAATCTTTAAAAGTGAAGCCTATTGTGTTATAAGAAAAGCAAAAAAGAATATTTTAAAATAGATATTTATTTTTGGATTCATAGAATTTCATGCATAAAGCATAATTGGCAAGTTTGTGCAAGCCTTTGATTGCTTACAATAATATATGTTAAAATAGTCCAACATTTTTGAAATGATATTTTAATTTTTTTTATTTTAAATAATGTGTTAAGTAATTATTAAATAGTATAATAAATAATTTTTAAAATTATACTATTTTTTTTCGAGACCAAAATTATATCATTTCATCACCTATTAATTATTTAATACATTAATTTAAAATAAAATTTTTAAAATACTATTTAAAAAGTGTAGTATTACTCTGTTAGGTCAATTTTTATATCATTAGATAAACTAAAAATTTATACTAATTGTTCATATTTATATACATCTTAGTGAATTTTAACCAAAAATAAAGTATATCCAAAATACCAACAAACTCCTTCTCCTTGAATATTTACATGCACTTTTTTTTATTAAAGTAAGGATGGGTGTTGAAGTACAAAAGAGTTTTATTCTTTATCTCTTCGAGAATTGAACTCGATAATTTGATATAAAAAATGTGGGAAAAAATTTTATAAATAACTTTTTAATTATTTCATTATTTTTTTAATCAAATATAAAATGGTTATACTTTATTAACTAAATAATTTATTTTTAGACACATTTGCTATAATATTAAAATTATAACTTCTTTCTCTTTTTTCTACGAACCTTCAAAAGTGATATTGATGAACTAAAGTATATTAATGGCCGAATATTTTTAAAATTGTTATTACAAAAATTGAGTGTTACTGAACATATTTATCACTTTAAATCAAAGAAATAGCTTTGGTAAGTTTTCTAAACTTTGTTAGAAAATTTAATTTTAGTTAGAAATTAGATAAAACTTACATTTAAAGTTAAAAGTAGGTGTTATTGATGGATTAAATGTGAAAAATGAGTTAGAATGGTATAAAAGACGTTAAAATCCGGCCAAAAATAAGATTTGGAGTGTGTATGATGAAAACCAGACGGCGGTCGATGCGGTCGCTGTCAATTTAGGCATCTCAGGCCCGAGATGTGCCCTCGCGATGCCCATATTTGCACATTTTTCAATTTTTTATTTTAAATAATTTATTATTGTCTTTTTTGTCCCTTTTTTTTCAGGTCATATGGAGTATGATGCAATAGTTATTTGTTTTGGAGAAAAGTGAGAGAGTTCTAGTAATGAGAAAGAAAGTTATGTTAATTATAGTAATTTTGAGATTTCGGTTCTGAAAGATATTAATTTTGAATATCTTTTAAATGTAGTATGTTGTACCTTGGGAGTCGACAATGTGAACTGTAAGGTGACTTTGAAAATCAAAATTGATGCAACAAAGTATAACTTAAAGCCTATTGAGATTAGAAACGATAGTGATGTTCGATTTTTTTTTTAGCGCTAATAGAAGATCGTACTGTCCTTTATGTGTAACAGTAGATCCTAGAGCTCCCGTTTATGAAGATGATGTACAGCACCTCAATTAAAACCCACCATCGATTCATACTCATTTAATGTCAGTTAGCAGTAGCAACCAAGTGAGCCATACATCTCCATTAGTTCTAGCAATGGTTCCTGCAAATACAACGCACGAGTATCATAATGTTTCTCCTATACCCTTCAATGAAGACCCAGCCTATACACATTACGCTTGTGATGACATTGAAAATGTTGAGGCTGTGGAAGGGAACTGTGATAATGTTAGAAATGTTGATAATTTAGAAGAGGATGATTTAGCAGAAGACGGACGTTCTTATATTTCGACAAGCTCCCTAAATGTTGAAGCTAGAAGAATAGATTTTTGTGAAGCAAAAAACCTCTTCAAATGTATTGCCTAAGCCGAATCACTTTCAAATACTCATTAATATGCTACATTAAGAAATAATTACCGTCAAGTGAATGTGAAAATTTAAAAAAAATTAAAATGAGATAAAATTATTGAATTTTTTACTTACAAAGTCATCCAATCAGCTGTGTAGTAATTTTCGAAACCATGCCAGGTTAGCGTCACCATAATGATAACTAAAAACCTCTCTGCACACTGGAATTGCATCGAAAATTCATACCTAATATAATTATTTTTAAAATATAAATTTGGCGTATACAAAATAAATAAATAATTAAAATCAAAAAGTTAAGTACAAGAAAATTATGGCATACCAAAAATGCATGCGAAAAGTCATACACGTTGTAACTCTCAAACTTCCTCTGTGCAAACCCTTTCCTATTTATTTTCTCAAGTTTTTGGAATGCAGCCTTCTTAAATGAGTTATAAAGCACAATCTATACAATATTGCCTCATGGATACTTATTAAACCCATCAAGGTCATCCACTAAATATAGAACAAAATTTTGAATTTCACTATGCTCGTCACGTGGGATCAAAATACGATGCACAAAATAAAATAAACTCAACTTTACTGCATCTGCATCGTCCATTTGCTTCAAATACAGACGTTCGTACCATTTATCAAGAAATATGTAAGATAATTTTTTTACCCCGAAAAAATATGTATCCCATAATCGAGTGCCCAATTTTCTATGCAGCTACTGGGCGGGAGGGTAATCTCGCATTTGTAGTCCGGTGATTAGTACAAACTCCTGCCGACTAAATCAGATGGGTTTCCTCTCTATGTAAAACCACATCTCATCTTCTAAATTAGAGGTATGCATCTCACGCAACAATAACTCGTGCACCAAAATACTAGAGAATGTTAAATCTGACATATCTAAGAAATGTTCCGTACACGTTTGCCTAAATAATGTTTTCTGATTTTCTGTCAGTTTATCTTTTATACAATTTAGACTCCACATCTTCGCATAAGTCGTCACTGATGCACGAAAAAATATATACTCTGAAATTCTATAATTTTTCAATACATTCTCTTTCTTGTAACAATAAAAAATAAAAACAAAAGACATTAATATTAGAAAAAATAATAATAAGAGAAAAGTTCATAAATAACATGCATACATATAGATTAAAAATAACATACAATATGATTTACAGAAACAATTAATTTAACATATATAAAAATCATAACATATTATAATAATTAATTACTAACATATTAATCAACATATTATAATAATTAATTACATATTAAAATAAAAATAATCATATATATATATTATAATTATAAAAGGTACTCACAATAATAATAAATAATATTACAAACCAAAATTAATGAGTTATTTAAGTAAATTTTCTCATCTATTAGATCAATTCCTTCTAAATTATATTTTATATTTAATTTAAATAAAATTATATTTAATTTAAAATAATTTAATTTAATTAAATTAATCTATTTAATTAATTTAAATAACATTAAATTTAATTTATTTAATTTATTTAAAAAATTAATTTCAAAAAATTAAAAAAATTGCGCCACGTGGCATCTTATATAGGCACCACGTGGCGCAATAGTGCGGCATCGCGAACATTGCGTCCGCGATGCTGTACGTGATGCGCCCTTAGGGCGCATCGCGGGCTTGAGATGGCTCCGAGATTGACAACGGCAGCCGGTTGTCGTCTGCATCGCAATTATCCATCTAAAAATCTTATTTTTTGGATCAATTTTCAACGTTTCTTACACCATTCTAACCCATTTTTCATATAGAATTCAATAATTTCATTTATTTTTAACTTTAAATATAAATTCTAAATTTCTAACAATTTTCTAAATAAATTTAAAATCTTTTAAAGTTCAACAAAACTTATCAAAAATCGACTATTTTTTTTGTTTGAAGTAAGAAATATGTTATATAAATTATAATCTATATAATAATAGCTTCAAAATTTTTGATCTAACACATTTTGATAATTTTCAATAAAGAGTGTTGTTAACTTTTGATATTTGGACAAATATATTCAAAATTAAAATATTTAATTAATAAATTATATTTAATTTTAATTTAATTAAAAAAATAAAAAAAATAAAGAAACTATTTATGAAATTTTCCCAAAACGTAGGCTCTGCTGTCAGTCCATGTCATCGGGGCATATTCACATGGACTTTGTGCGGTGTAACTGCTCCAAAAATATTGTCACCCACCGTATCATCATTTTCCTTTTCACATCAACCAAATTGTCTTTTGCCACATTACAAAACAAAAAATATATTCCCATTTCACCCTTGATGTTGCTGTCAAATTCTTCATGAAGATGAAAATTTTGATTTCTCTTAATAAAATAAGTTTATTTCTAAATTTTTATATATAATTCTTGAAATAATCTAAAGCTTTTAAAAATAAACAAAATCGTTATTTTATTACCGTAAAATTTGTTATTTTATTTGAGATTTGATATTATTTTTTTCTAATACCTTTAACAATATATATATTTTTGAAATAATAATATTATATTAGAGGACATTTAAAGATTATCAAAATAAGACATTACATTTATATACTAACACATATTTAAATTATACAAATCTCACAAATGAAAAAAAAATACATACACTATAAAAAGAAAATAGATCCTATAAAATAAAATATAGACCCTTTAAAATACTGATATTATATAAAAAAAAAATTAAAATTATCAAAACAAGATATTATATTTATATCCTAACACATAATTAACTCACAAAAATTTCACAAATGAAGAGTCAATACAATACCTCCCACGCAGAAAAAAAAATAAACCTTCTAAAAAAGTAAATAATCTCACAAAAAAGGAAATAAGAAACTCATTCATAAAAAGAGAATATAAATACCACAAAAATAAAAAAAAATTATTATAAATAAAAAAAAATTATTCATCATCTCACCATTTGTTGAAACTCAAATCTCCGACCTCACTAATTAAGAATATGCACACTTGATCACTCAGTCAAATTATTACGCCCACTTTTAACAATACTTTCAACCTGCCACAAATGTTTTTATTTATTTCATTAAAAAAAATTAAATTAAACAAAGTTTTGTTGTGTACGGTGGTTTGATGGAAAAAGAAAACAAAGGGCAGTAACTCTAGCGGCGCAAGCAAAATAGCGCAATACTGCTAAAATACGCATGGTGTTACACATTGCCAACTAAGAATTATCAAAATGTTCATGCAATTGCTACATCTGATACAAGACCAACTTCATTAATATCATTATTCATTACCCTGTAAATTTACAGCTATTTTTAGCTAATTTAAGCTAAGAACCCTTTTCATATTTCTCCTAAATTACATCATTTTCCGATAAATTAATAGAAACAAATACCAGAGCTGAAGGTAAGAGAGAAAGAGTGTGAGAGTGAAACAATGGAGGGTGGTTTTTTTTTTGCAAAAATGGAGATCATTATTTGATGATGATGATGATGATCAGAGTATTAATGGTGATGGTGGTGGTGATGCAAAGCGTTTTGGGGATTATGCATCTCTAGGAGGGAAAATGGGATGGTCTCAGAATGTTAACTTCACTGAATGGTCCAGCCATCAACATTTCTACATACATCAATTTTTGGCTCAGTAAATTTAAACCCTAGCTCTCTTTCATCTCAGAAAAAAATGAAATATATTAAACTGTTCTTATTCTTATACTTCAAATTCTTCTTCTAGTACAAGAAATGTTCAAGTTTTTTTTTTTTTATGTAGTAAAAAAAAAATTATGAAGAACGTGACAGCACTAACTTCATGTCATTTTACTAATTTTCTGCGTTGGGGTTTAATTCATGCACAAGTTTTCAACTTTGACAAGCGCATATTCAATGTGCTGGAGGTGAACAAGACGAGTTATGAGTGCTGCAACGAGCAACGCTTTATTAAGAATATCACCTGGTTTTTGGTGAATATTCTAAAAAATTTATAAATTTTTTTAATAAAAAATTATACAATTAAAATAATAATATTTTTACATATTAAAAAAACACAAATAATATACACAATTTAACAATAATTATTTATATTTATGATAAATTTTGCTAGATAAAATTTATATTAAATATTATTCAATCATATATTAGAACATATCTTATTAAATGTTTACAAAATGAAAATTATCGATAAATAAAATAAAATTTAAATATAAAAAAAGAATAAAAAAATATAGAACTTGATCTTAAGTATAAAGAGGTATGTTATAGAGTATTACCTTTAAACTAAATAGTCATCTCCTCGTGCGGATAATGATAGATTTATATGATTATAAGATTCAACTCTATAATCACAGCCACTCTTTTCAATGAAAATAATTACCAAAAAATTATATCAAATCTCCAAATTATTGTCAAAATTGCTTAAAACACAAAATAAAAAAATGTATTCTTTTAAAAAGTATACAATATATATAGAACACTTTCTTTTTTCTCTTCTTCATTCACATACATTAATTCTTAATGAAAGATTAGCCACATTTATATAATGGTAAGTGATCTAATAATAACTCAAAAATTAATTAAAATAATTTAATATATAATAACTCTATATAATAAAAATACATATATATTATAACTCGCATAATAATAATAATATTATTATAAATAAATATTTGTAACTTTTTAATATTTATTATATAAAAAATTAGGGGTGGGCATTATTTTTGAACCCGACTCATCCCGACCAGATTCGTCCCAAAATTTTGGATCAGGACGAGAACAAGAATGGGTTCGGGACTCGTTTGGGATAGAATTTTTTATCTTGAACGGGTCAGGTTGGTTTCAGAGAATTCTCACACCCGAACAAAAATTTTAGACCCATCTTGAACCTGACCCAAACTGTCCCGAATTGTCCAGAACTCATCTTGAACCCGACCCAAACTGTTTTGAATTGTCCCAACCCATCTCGAACCCAAATCAAAACTACATCGTTTCAAAATAATTTTTTATAAAAAAATCGAGATTTCCCAACCCGAAGTCGGGTCGAGATTTATCCCGACCTAAAATGTATCCCGATCGAGACACATTTCGGCGTTCTAAATTTGAAATTGCCTACCCCTATAAAAAAAATCCTCTAAATAATAATAATAATATATAAATATTATAACTCAAATATTTAACCTAAGTTTAAAGTTAATTAAAAATATTATAATCATATGTAATAATAGGACTTTATTATTTATTACTATTTGTAAATTACGTAATGTATAAAATATTATAAAAATTTAAAAAAAAACTTTTTTTCAACAAATCTTAAGATCTTAACTTCTTTTATTCAGTTCTTTTATACACAAAGAACTTTCACAAGATATTACATGAAATTCAATAATCTAATATTCTCAATGATCTATATCACATTATCTTATACACTCAAATCACTCAAATGTTATTTAAACTATTTATTCTATCTCTTATTAATGTTTTTGATGCTTCGTCAATTTAAATGGGTTATAAAAATTTATATAATATTTAAAACTTATCTAAAATTCTATTTCTTATTAGAATAAGAGTTCATGCGAAAAGAGAATCTAAAATTGAATTAAATTTGTAATTTGATAAATAATCATCAAATTCATGAATAGGTAGCATCGTGACAAGATATAACTCTTGCTGTCGTAAAGACGATTTCGCATCGGCATAATAATTACTATCCTTGGCATCGCGGTAAGAGTTCCTCTCGCCATAGCAAGCACATTTGGGTAAGTTTCTTTTTGTGCTTTCACGTCTCTTTCTCGCATTTAACTTTCTATTTTTTCTTTTTCTTATTTATCCATGTATTTTCAATTATGTGTCGATACTATATTGATTTTCAACTACAAATCAAATTCTTTCTTAATTTTAAATCACCAATTTCATCCCGTGGTGAGAGATGTGTTTGAGCTCACAAAAGCCAAGCCTTATTACTTCATCAACAGCAGAGGATTCTGGTGGGGTGGCATGAAGCTTGTGGTATTCGTTGAAAAAAATCCACCACCTTCAGCACCAGCTTCAGCCAAGAATGGCTCTCCGTCGTCGAACACCGATGGTCAGATAAGGACTCTAATAATCTCTGTTTCCACGGCCTTGATATAGAGCACCATATTAGAATTGAGTTAGTACTTTCATGTGATAGAATCATAGGCATGAACAATATTATTATTTGGCAAAGGACTTGTTACCAAATGGGTAATAGTAAATTTATCTTGCTTGTCTGTGTTTTTTGTTTTACAACATAAAAAAAGATTTAAATTCTAGATTTTCATTAAAATAAAGATAAATATATTATAATTTTTTATTATTGAACTTTTAACACAAATACTTCTTTCTTGTATGTATTTTAGTGTATATATATATATACACTAAAATAGATTCATTTATCTTGCGTGGCTCATGTTGTAATAAATCTTTCCCAAATTAACACTTTTCACATAATAAAACCACAATTATATCAATACAAAGTGATGTAGATAATTAATAATCTTCAAATTCGAATGTGGTGCATATTTTATAAAATATCGATGGACAAGGCTATCATCCATAATGTCATGGCTCTCTAACCTTTTTTATTTTATGTTTTTAAATTTTTTATTGTGTGTTATAATTTAAGTGTTTATATTTTAATATACAACCAAAAAAATTAGAATTTATAATGTAAAAATTTGAGATGTGTAACAAAAAAAATTGTATAGTAAAAAAAGTTGAAAGATTAAACCATATATTAGATGGATTGTAAAACAAATTTTTAATAAGACTATAATATATTCACAGCATGATTTATAACAACGCAACATCAATTTTTTTTTTTAAATTCAAGTTAGGTTAATATGAAATTATTATTATGGGATTTTTATTAGAAATGACATACAATTGATTGTTTATTTATTATTAAAAAAATTATACAAAATTAATCTCAAGAATAGTAATATTGTAGTTATGAATATTAAACAAAGTTTTGTATGGTTTCACTCTTATTATTTCATTTATAAGCTTTTTCACTAAAAACGTGTCATTTCTAAATTATTGATATTATAATTATAGTATAATATTAAAATTAAATCTAACGAATATAAATTATTCCGCTATTAATACTGTTAAAAATATTTCAATATTATAGAATAATTTATATATTTAATTAACTCAATTAATTATTGTATTGATAAAAAGAGAAAAAAATTTAAATCAAGTGACTTTGTTTTATTAAATATTTTAAAAAATAGTATCATATAAGACTCTTTTCTATAAATAAATATTTAATCAAATTTATTTTATTGTTTTAAAAAGTGCATTTTAGACTTTTAATAAGAAAGACTAAATTAAATATGTTGAAAATTTTAGAAGCTCAACAAATAAGTTTTTTAAAAAAAAGAAAGATTAAACTGAACATTAAAAAACATAAAATCTAGTGCCAAGAGCACTTTTGTCATATAAATAGTTTAACTTTGAAACTCCTTAATGCCATTTGCAGTTCCGAGGAGGAGAGGAGTCAAGAAAAACAAAAACCCCTCTGTGTCAGTGTCTTCTTCTTGGCGTCTTGTTGTCATATTTTCCCATAACTTTCCTGGGAAAATCAACACACAAAAGTTATTAATCCGTGCAAAGATGGTCGCGGACAGGGGAAAGAAATCGAAGGTGGCTGAGAAAGTTGAGGACGATGAGAATGGGAATGCTCAAGCTGAGGCCATTGACACTGAGCTCGTTCTCTCAATAGAGAAACTGCAGGAGGTCCAAGATGAGCTCGAAAAGGTTCTTTATAATCTCCCCACATCTCTTTCTCTCTCTCTCTCTCTCTCTTATGTTTATAAATTTATGCATGCGTGTATGTATAATGTGTGTGTATGTATTATTTCTTTGTGTCTGGGCCATGCATAATATATAAAATGTGTCTGTGTATGTATCTATATATGTACATTGTTGAAAAAAATTTATTTTGATGGTTTGATGTGATAAAAGCTGTGGAATTTGTTTCCTTTGAGAATACGAGATTAATGAGGTGGGGTTTTGTTTGTGGATGTGTTGACTGACATTGAATGGCATTTTATCTTAATTGTTCGTAATCTGTTAATGATAATTATGTATACATCAATGTGTATATTTTTTGTATTTCCTGTATTTATTAATGTGTATGTGCTGTCTTGGTTTTGATTTTGTTTTTAGAATGGTCATGCATGTAGCTTTATCTTGACTTTGTATAATGGTGTGGGTCAAATGTTTTCCTCTGTTTATATATTGATTTTCCAAGAAGATGTGCCCAACAGTAGCTATTATAATTCGAAAGTTTGAGCCTTTTGGCTGTTGGCGGCTGAAAGAAGGTGATACATTACTCAATTAGGGCTCTTAAGATTGATTTTGGATAATATTTCTGAACTCTTTCGGTATTGTGGAGTTGTTCCAAATATGATTGAGTTTGCAAGTAATTCGATATATATATGATTTGAGTTTTGGTAGTTGGATATGAGATTAACGAGGTGTTGCTTTGTAACTCAATAGGTGAATGAAGAAGCCAGTGACAAAGTGTTGGAGATTGAGCAGAAATACAATGAGATACGCAGGCCTGTCTATTACAAGCGGAATGAGATCATTAAATCTATCCCTGAATTCTGGTTAACTGCTGTTAGTGCTCTTCTTGTTTCCGAAAATTTCTTGTTCGTAGTTCATCCAAATAATCCTGAACATTTTCCGAGTCATCCTTCCATCGTTATGATATGTGAATTTTAACCTTGTGCAGTTCCTGAGTCATCCTGCTCTCAGTGATCTTCTGACTGAGGAAGACCAGAAGGTTTGGCCTTAACTATAAAATTATTTGACTAAATCTCATACGTACTGTAATCTAATGCTTTAGAATTACAAATTTTTTTTAAAAATTTTTTGACAAATTTGGGTACTCAGTGTGAATAATACCTGTAACTTCCTTATCACAGAGAGAATTATGCTTGTTTAAGTGCTTAAGAGTTTCTTTCTTTTATCGTTGACATAGATCTTCAAGTATATGCGTTCTCTTGATGTTAAGGACTTTAAAGATGTGAAATCAGGGTACTCCATCACATTTGTAAGTTTCTCACCTGATTCATGTTTACGAGTTGCAAGTTGTACTTAATAAATCAAGCCTTAATTGTTCTTTTGGGTTGCTACGCTATTGTTATTTGATATTTCTTCTTTTTTTTCTCCCTATCTTTTAGGGTTAACATTTTAGGAGTTATTTCATCATTACCGTAATGATGTTACGATGAGTTGTTGCTAATGATACAATTTTTTTTCTTCAAACTTGAATCTTTCAGCATTTCAATGAGAATCCTTATTTTGAAAACACAAAGTTGTCAAAGACATTTAAATTCCTTGACAATGGAACAACTAAGATAACCGGTACAGCCATTACTTGGAAAGAAGGCATGGTAATGGTGACAGCTTTGCTTTTGGCATTTTCCATTCAATTTTTACTCTTTTGGCAATATATCATAATATATTGAAACATTATGAAGGGCACTACTCCTGGACTCAATCATGAGAAAAAAGGAAACAAGCGAGCATTGGCTGAAGAGAGGTGATTCTTCTTCTTAGCCCTTTCTTTTGGTTCCAAAAATTAGCAATTTTCTACACCTGGCAGTGAATTGAGAGGTCAGACCAATCATTATGATCTTCGGGCAAGTGGTGCATGGTCTAAAGGTCTGATGCCATTTGTTAATTTTGTTAGAGCAATGTGTCAAATTGAGCAACTCATGGAATGACACATGCATATTGCCATTACCGAAAACGAAGGAATTAGCCCTTCAGTTTCCATTTTCTCTTCTATGTTTATCAATTCAACTAATTTATTAATAATTTTGTGAATTCAGCTTCTTTAGTTGGTTTGCTGAAACTGAACATAAAGATTTTGTTGAGCTTCATGATGAGGTGAGTGCTTTTCATGCTTGTTAATGATCATGGATTATTTTCTTCTTATTGTTATGACACTTCAGGAAATAGTATATCCAAAGCTGCCATAATGTATTATGATTATATGCATTGTTTGCAACATTTTTTTTTCCATATTTTTCATCCTTTGGTTGGTTCAGTTGAATCTGGTTTTGTAAATTTAAAATGAATTATCAAAAAACAGCTACCCTTTTGTCTTTCTATCCCTAAATGCTTTATTTTTGCCTTGAAATTGCAGGTGGCAGAAATCATTAAGGAGGATTTATGGTCCAATCCTCTCAAGTATTTCAACAATGTAATATCTTTATGTGCTCTCCTTTTTTTCTTATTTATGATGATGGAGTTAAGTGTTGTAGAATAAAGGCTTCCTTTCATTTGTCTCTGTTTGTATGGAAAGATCATGATTCTATTTGTTGTAGGAGGCTGGCGAAGAAGAGGATTCTGATAGAGATGAAGGTAATGAAGAGGTAACAGGGATAAATTTCTAACTTGCATGCATGAACATATGAATTCACGCATATACATATAGTGGTTAGTTGCATTCGAGTAATGGGGTTTTCTCCATTTTAAAAATTCTGTGTTCTCTACATGGCTTTAAACTAGTTACTTCACAGAAAGGATTTTTCCATCGAAGTGAAAGAAATCAAATTCTAAGGGTCAGTATCAAAACTCTCTAAACTCAAGCTGAGCTGCACCCCTAACACACAAGGGTTATGTGTTGAGGTTCAAATAGATCCAATCCACCCAAGATTAGGCTGTACCAAGAGACCTTCTGGTTGGCTTAGTGTTTTATCAATTTGTCAAGAGTTTGCCTCATTCAGTGTGACAAGATATACATACTTATTTGTTGTGCATGCGTCCATGCTCCACTCATCAATTACTTAATAGCTTTCAGAATCTGGAAATTATACCAGTTCAACTGTTGATATTGTACAATGTATATTTATGCCATGCCATGCCATTGCACATCTAAATGATTCTTTTTGATCAGGAAAATGGTGATGATGATGGTGAAGACGGCAATTAGGCACACAGCCAAATTTACCGGGTTGGATTCTTGCTTGGATTCTCTGTGGCAATAAGTGAACGTCATTCTAGTATCGTATCCAGTTTTGATACAAGAGAGAGTAGCTATCATGTAGGGAGTTCAAGTCAACGATGGAGATGCTCGTCGCATTTGTTTCAGCTCCCTGAACTGAAAATTTTCCAAGTTTCCATTTTTAGCTATGGATCTTTTCTATGTGATGCTTGGTCTGTTTTGGTTAGATTTCCAAATGAATGAACTTTCATTTCCATTTCATAGCACAGAGTGACTGCCTAGTTTTAGTGAAGATTGAGTATAGGACATTTTGCAAAATTCCCCCTGGAGCCTTCTCCCATCATCATTTTAAACCCTTCATTTTCAGAGAAGGTAAAATTTGGTTTGTGTCTTATAGTTGAGACCTTCATAATAATTATTTTAAAATAATCGCTTTTCGAGTTACATCTCCATCACAGGAAAAAAAGGAGAGTTAAAAATAGATACAAGCTTATACATTGATAGACAAGAAAACTGCTGTCAAATGAAAAATAAGGATCAAGGTATGATACGGCCAGCAAATGCAATTATTTGGGACAGTATATTCTCTTTCAACAAATTTAGATTTCAAATAGAATTTGGATTGATAGTGTCCATAATCAAGAAAAACGTGTCCTTGATCAGAAACATATCATTGATTTAAATCCTTTTTGATCATACACAAATCCAAATAATAAATTACTGATAATTGTTTCTGCTTATGAGCATCTGAGAATTAAGTGATAAAAAAACATAATAAACACTTCATAGACGCAAAATTTATCCATGACAAGAAACCAAAACAAAAAAAGGTTCATCTTTATACAAGAAATTACTCAAAAAAGTTGAAAATGTTATTGAATTATGATTCATGAGTAAAGATACAGGGTTCTTTAGCTTTGATTAAAAAAAGTAGTGCATTAGAAAGAGAGGAGAAAATGAAATGAATAAGAATAATCTCATACAAGCCTTTCATAGCAAATAGTTCATTACAAACTAGCAAACCAGAATGAATGCAGTTAGTTGAACTATTAGATCAAAAATCTGTATTGCTTCAAAATTCTACAACCCTCTGTGTCCATGGGTTATGAATCACAATCCTATGTTACAAGTTTCCTGTTTCCCTCTTATCTTAGAAGAAAATAGGGATCAAAACCATCCCAAATCATGTCTACTCTGAGTTCAACTGGCTGATAAGCCCTAGCACCAATCTTCTTCTCATGTAATTTAACTACTAACAAATAAAGGTTACAAACTAAAGGGTTTCCAAGAAATGGAGAGATGGTTCTACCAAGTTCAATGACATCAGTCAGTAAAGGCTTACCATCTTCAGCTTCCATGTTAAAAATGCAGTTTGAGAGGGCATAAAAGCCAAGCAAATTTGCATATAATGGTAGAAATGCATCCTTATGGTTACCAACACTGCCAATCCAATCCATTCCTCCAAGCCTCTCGACGTGGTCCTTGGCAAATGACATCAGCTGATGGCAAAATCTCTTTCTCCAACCAAGTAAATAATCTCTGATTCGATCTCTGTTCAATGACTCAACCACCCAAGATTTCAGAATAGGAATCTTCTCCAACTGGGAGCAACAAATTTGACTCATTAGCAGCTTCTCTTCATGATGATTATCGATTTCCTTGTCAAAAACCCGTCTCACTAGATCCCCCCTTCCAGAAACCACATGGCTGGCTGCACTAGGCACCCACTGGCAAAGGTAATCAAAATATTCAATCCAGCAACCAAAGATAGAAGATAGAAACTCAAAACTCAATTCAATCACTTTCTCAACTTGGGTTGGAGCCCCACAAGAGCTACTTCTAAATCTTTTCAAAGAAAAACACTTTTGGACATTTATAGCAAGCCTCTGTCTAATCCCATCATCTTCATCCTCCAATAGTTTGATACATGTGAACCATATCTCTAATACTTGCCGAGCATACATATTAAGACCTGCCTGTGGCTCAAAAGTCAAACATGAATTTTCAGAGGGGATTTGGCAGTTCAACACACGAGATCCTATAATGTCAGCTTGTTCCAGCAAACCTGAAGCCACTATAGATTCTGTTGCTGCCTTGCGCATGTTCACTGGCTCTGATGAGGAACTATGCTGTTTAATTATGTTAACAAAAGTGGTAATACATGCAAACATGTGGGCGGATCTTTCTGAACAATCAGATTCATTGAATTCAGCGGTTTTCTGCTTCTCCACATCAGCAAGAATTGAGCTAGTAAATAGATTTGCATAACGCCTGATGCATATTGCCATGCAGTTGATCAGCGTCTCCTTAGTTTTAGCATGTCTTGTGTGCTCGTACAAGGATAAGAGCCTATTCCAGAACTGAAAAACGGAATCAGAATCCATCCCACCAAGATAAATTGTTTCAGAGTGTATGTCGGGTTTCTGAAACTGAAACAGGTTCCAAGTGAAAAGAAGCCTCAGTATGTAATAAGTACATCTATGATTTTTATCCAACTCCAGATGATTCATCAGTGTTGCTTGCAGGTTACTTTTGGTCCAGTTCTGAATGGTTCTTATTTCGTGGCTGGACAGATCGCAAACCTCGCTACTCGATTCTGTTGATTTCAGGAACTTAAGGAGCCACTTCAAGGTTACTAGTCGAACTTCATATGATGAATCTGACAAGGAACGGACCAACCTTTCCAGGAGTCCAGCAAAACTATTTTCCATTTCAGGGATCTTCGACAACTTTGAATCAAGTGGAGTAGATCTCAGCTGCATCTGAAGAACTTCTTCACTAGGTTCTTCAGATGCCTGAAACACGCAACTGAAATAGGATTTAGCCGCTTGTTGCCGAAGTTCTGCTATTGTTGGATCATAATATGCCAGCCCATAAGAAGTTTCCACATCTAAGCAATCAGTAGATAACTCCAAAAGTAGGTTACGTATAGCATAAAAACTACTACTTATATGGCATGTCCTTGCAATACTGAGCATGTGATCAAGTACTGTTAAGAAAGAAGCATTGAGGATTGGGCAAGGGCACCTTTTGGGGCTTGCAATCCATGAACACCTTCCAAGAATTTTGATCAAGTCACTAAGAATCTGATCCTTCTTTGAGAAATCACTAAGGCTTCTGCAGTTTGCATCAAGAAGAGAACCTAACTGCAATAGAATTCCATGAATTAAGTTGAGGGAAGCTTGATGGGTTCCTGAGTTTTGGTGCAACGAGGAACTAGGAGCAGCTGCATTTTGGTCCTCAAGACTAAGTAAATCAGAGGCAATATTGAGAAGGACAACAGGCAGTTTCTCATTAGATACAAGGCCTGTTAAAGCTCGAGATGCAAGAACACGAACTTTTAGATTGCTTTGGGTTGAACACCTTCTAATGAATGGCATGAACAGGAAAGGGTCCAGGTCATCTCCACTTTCACCCGCAAGTGTTGAAGGTTTGAGCCTTGACAAAAGAATCAGCATAGGGCACAAGCTTGGGTGAACGTTTGCCAGGATGGATGCTGACTGACTAGATGATGCATTGCCGAGCAACCCAGTTATAACTTTCAGTTCATTGAACATAAAAGGATGCAACAATGGGTACCTTCAGGAAAGTAGATTAAATCAATTGTTAAAAAACAAGTATATTAGAGTCTAAATAATGGGTGAAACCTAAAAAAAAAAAAAAAACCAACACATGGCCGCCTACAAAACTATACAACAATGAATAGTTAGATGATGGGCCTACAATTTGAAACTTCAACACAGTCAACCTAGAGGCTGTTTTTTGAGAACTTATCATAAAATACTTTTCTAAGTTTTGGCTAAATTCGATGAATCATGAACTTCAAAGGTCAATTGCAATTTATAACTAAACAAGAAATACAGCAAATATTGAGACTGAAAAAAATGTGATATAAATTTGTTAGTCAAAGAAATCATACCTATGAAAAAATTCAAGCCCAGTTAAGGCACGCCGTGCAGATTCTCGTTTCTGAACATTAAGAAATCCAATCATGCGCCGTACCAAGGCCGTGTATGCTAGGCAAGCACTGTTTCGGATCTCCCAGTATGGAGAAGAGAATGAGCGGATTGCAACAATCACAGCTTCAGCAGAGAAACCAGAGGTATCAGTTGCCAGGTTGGTATCATTAAAAGCAGCTCTAAGGATGTTGAATACATGTACTGTTGGAATGACACCCTCATCTCGAATCTTTGAGGATTTCCAGGTTGCATTCACATCAGGTGCCGCTGCAGACTCTGACTCCTGGTTTGAACTTGAAAACTGGCATGTGTTTGCTTTTGCACCTTTATTTTCACTCAGATCCAGCAAAGACCTGTTAGCTACATCTATTAGCCACCGCAGTGCCCGTGGGAGAAGTTTCTTAGGTGCACCTTCTGGTTCTGAGAGAAATAGAGCAATGAAAGCAGCAGGAATACCAGCACTTCTTCTTAACAAATCATCCACTATTTGTCCCTTAGCCACAGTTCTTTCCATAAGTTGCTCCATCCAAGACTCTGTCAACCTACAGAGTCTGCAAAGAGAGACAGCATCTCAGGAATGGGTACATTTATTGTTCCAAATAATATATTTCCAAACAACTGCTTAATCCACATTGAACAAAATTCAGACATGCAAAGTAAAGTTTTAATATAAAGAATATCTTTCACAACACAAGCCTAGATAGATCAAATAAGAATTTAGAAATACTAAAAGGATCCTATAACAAAAAAAAAAAACATGGCTCAACTAGCAGCACTTCACAACAGCTCCTTCAGCTGAATGAAACCACAACTATTTTTAATTGGCAAAGACATAAATATCAAATAGAAAAAATATTCCGATCTACAAAACAAAAACCACCATTAGCAAGGCATTTTATCCGACAATGCAACTACCATGTTGGCCAGAATAAGAGAATATAAATAGAATAGCAGTTCCCCCATTATATAACATCAATGGAGCTCCCTGCTTCCGTAATTTCCCCCTTGGCTTCATATTAGGGTGATATCATCAATGAAAATCACATAAAAGCAAGAACAGATGCCATCAATTAGCATCATAATCCCTTCAGACCCTTGTTCCATTCGAGGCATGAAATGAAACATAACATCAGATTGCACCAGTTGAAAAGGACTAATGCAAACTTACCTTGGATCATTTGAACAAAGTAATCGGTTGCAAAGAGCTGTGAATCCAGCTCTTGTCTTATCAATTGCACCATTATGCTTCATCTTCAAAAGGACTTCCATGAAATGGTTCCCAATTTTTTCAAGTTGTTTCAGATCAAGCATTGCATCAGATATTGTCACCATCGAACCAGCAGTAGCATCAGAAAAACGGCTCCTGGACTGTAATGAATCTGAAGAAGTGTTACTTGGTAAAGGAATTTTTCTTATGATGGTCCCCAAAAGAAGACTCACCTGAAAGACGAAATAATTCTGTCATCAACACCATAATGAAAGAAATTTTTAAAAAAAATCATCAAAGAGCAAATATAAATCCATTTCCAATTGCTTTGACTTCAGCAACATGCAGAGTTACTAAAACAAATAATTATAACACCAATATTATTACTTACAACTGGTGGAAAAACCATAACTAGACAAGAAAGGATGAAAGTACCTCTTTCATAGCCAGCCAGCAACCGACCATAACAATCTGGTCTGATGTTCTGATATCTTGCGCAGGCTTTGAATTTTTCTCTTCATGTTCTAGAGAATGTTTAGGCTCATCCACCTCCTCAGGAACATCCATCAAGAAATTATCATCATTAATCATATCATCGATGTCCTCAGGCAGATACCAAGCATCTGCAGAAACCACCCAAAGTGCCAGTGAAGTAATTCGCATGACCAGCTCCAAGAGCTTCTCCAATACACATTTCATCTCCGAATAACCAGACAACACAGCATTGGAGTTCCAATCCAATTCCTCAAAAGTATATCTCAGAGCAAGTAATATACCATGAACAAAACTGTTCTTACATGCTTCAGAGAGATCTTTCTCTCCCTCCTCTACCGCAACTTCCAACCAATCAACTAGTGATTTTATATATTCTACCACAGGAGCCCTAGATTTACAAATCTGACTTTCTCCATTTGCCTGTTGCGGCTGCGAATCAAAACAAACAGCATTAACTGAAGCCCTGACTATCAACCCAAGGTCCAAGACATACTTCCTAAATATGAGCCGTAAAGTCAGTGCTCCAGCATCACTCTCTCTTACACGTGGACTGCAAACTAATTTCTTAGACCATGCTATTACTTTCTGAACCATGTCTTCGCTTGAAATGCCTGGAAGTGGGGTAGGAAAATGCAGTAATATGCGAAAAGAACTTTCTCTCAGCCTGTCCCAACTATCAATTATTGATCCAACTAACAACAAAGTTGAATCAGGTGCAGTGATTCCTTTATTGTATGGATACAGACAGCTTTCAAGAGAAACAGAATCAATCTTTCCTTGAGGAGGTGTGATAGACCAAACATTTATCATTGTCAGAATAAGGTCCATGGCCATTATTTTTCTCTTGTATGGAGCAGAAGGATAGCATGAGAAAAAAAGAAAACAACTTAACCATCTCATAAACTTAAATAGATCCTCTGCTCTACTAATTACAGTTTCCTCAGTTACATTACATAAAGTCTCATCATTGCTATTGCTGGACACAAGAGGTTGCCAATTTCCCTGCTTAAATTGCCTCTCCAAGGCTGTCCTAACTCGAGAAAAAAACTTTCGAAACATGCTAGTCCACTTCATCTGAAATGCCGTTGAGCAACTCCGCATGTTCAATGGCACAGCTTCTTTCATAAGTGTCAGTTCCAAATGGGAAGGTAGACTAGATGTCTTGGGATTCAAGAAAAGAGATTCTGCAGCATCTACACGGAGTGACTCATCAACATGAGTCAGTGCCAGCACCAACCAGTCAACAAGGACCTTAACCTTTATTCCCTTTATGCATACAAGAGCATAAAGGTTACTCCATTTAGTTCCCAGCTCACTTTCTGTGTGAAGCAGAGAAGAATTTTTCCACAAATCTATGTCACCTTCAATCAAAGCAAGTGAACGAAACACCTTAATTAATGAGACTAAAACAGCCACTTGCTGTTCAACTTTGAGTTCCATGTTTCTACAATCAAGCTCAAGGTATGGAAGTCCATTCTCCTGCTCTCTTGGCCCAACTGAGATGAAAGCAAGCATAGGAAATATACTATCCACATCAACATCCAAAAGAACTTGAAGGGCATAAGTGTTCAAATTTGATCGGAGCTTTGAAACTCCGAAAGCAAGTCCATACAAAAACGGAGGCAAACAGTGCCCTCTATAAGCAGCATACCCCCTCTCAATACCATCTGAACTCCAACACTCATCACGCAAGTTTTCAAGGAAACATTTCAAGAACGACGTGGCAGCACAGCACACATCATCATCAATGTAGGCCCGGACTGTTTCAAACAGCAGGTCAGGACTCATATCCAACAGAGTCTTCGCACCTAACCTCTTAGTGAGTAAAGACAAGGGAATGTATCTCCCCTTACACCGTGACCCCAGGCGAAGAAGATCAGAAGCAATCTTTTCTAAGAAAGATTTTATTCTCTCAGTACCCTCACCCGAACATAGGCTGGATTCAATATCTACGAAGAGATCAAAAACAAGATGAACTTGCTTGACTGTTTGACTTAGAGGATCCTCCAAGTTATTCCAAATGATTCTCAATATACGTGTCCCCATATTCTCCGGAATTGGATCATAATTATCCAATGTATTGGTTAAATTTGCTAAAATTGAGGTTTTTATCTGTTGTAAGCATATTTGCATCACAGTCAATGCGTGAAAGTTAAAATGACTATCCGTTGGGTTCTCACAGTAACTACACAGCTCAGGCAAAATCCCGTTATACAATATAGTTGTTACAGAATTATCATTATTGCCACTCTCATCACAGCCATTAAAATTATCAATTGGTACACAAAATAGGGTATTGAGTACATTCCTTGAAACAGCAGTAAGTATCCCTCTAATCAAGCAAAGTCTACTCAATACTGGAAAATTACGTATTTCACTACAAATATCTCCATTATATGGAATATTCCTAATAGTAACATCAAACTCACTCTTACTACTATTATCACCAAAACTACAAGTTGTTAGATAAAATATACCTTCAATAATGAACACACCAAGCTCTTGAGGACTCAAACACACTTGTAAAGCAGCACAAAGGGCCACTCCAGCTGCCACAAAACAATCTCTCGAAAAAGCCATAGATTTCAAAATACTTAACAAAACCCCAAATACCATCTCCAAAACTCTCAATTCTTGACCTTCAACGCCACTCTCAGAACCCCTCAAGCCCGTAAATTTATCCGGGAAACGCTGAAGCAAGTAGTACAAGCATGACAAAGCCTCCTGGCTCTGCTCCATAACAATGGGAGATGGCCTAGCCCACGCTTCTGTTTCTAAAACGACACCATTCAACCCCAAAACCACATCCCAAGCAACCAAAACCGCACAATCTTCAATCACATCAACCAAATAGCCCAACTTAGGCATACCCATTACAGATAACGCCACACGTGACACACAAAACCTCTTCTTTTCATCACACGAGCCGCCGCCACCATACTCATTACAAAGCTCACGAAAACAAGAGCAAATCAAAGACTGAAACTTTCTCTCTTTCACCAATGCAGAAACTAAAGTCCTATGCAATGGTAATGAATTCTCTAAAAACATAACCTCCAAGTAAACCCGCGTGGCCTTTCTTAGCAAACCATCATCGACACCCGTTGCTGCTGCTGCTGAAGATGATGACAGTAGCTCACTGAAAGACGAAGCCACGTTCTTGGCATGATTCACCTGGGAATATATAGAGTTAAGCGAAGCTAATTCTTTCAACTCATTATGAAACTTTAAAAATGAAGGATTTTGTGAATTGGGTATTTGGGTTAACGAGTCTGTGAACGACGTGGGCAAAACCACGGCACTGTAAGTGTAGCGGTGGCGATGCTGCAAGGCGCGCCATTTTGCTGACATGGCTTTGGTTGTATTTGGCAAATGGGTTTCTCCCTCTTATGGGAGATGGAGAGAGAGAGAGTAGAAAGGTGGCGGCTTTTGTTGATTTTAAGGTGGGTTTTTGTTTTTGTTAGTTTTTACAGGTAAAACTGAGAGTTTAGGGCAAAGGCAAGCCAGGGCTAGAGGAGAAGTAAGGAAGAAGAAACTTTGGTTTAGGTTCAGGGTTTTGTTTTTGGGTTTAAGATTGCAAACGGAGGCCCAAATTTTGTTGAAATTTACTGTTACAGGAATTAAGTTTAAATTTTTTAAGTTCGATTTTTTTTTGTTTTTTAGAATGGATGTATGTAAGTTAGATTTTTTATTACTGTATTGGAATTTTTTTAATTTTTATAAAAAAAAATGATACAATTTTTGTGTTAGAAATTTCAAGCATGTAACATTACAAATCTATATGGTGGAGTATAAAATTTGTAATGTTTAGAGATATGAATTGTAGCTAATATATTTCTTTTAGATGAAAAATAAAATAATAGTTATTCTATCTAATTAAAATCACAAATTGGCATCATGTAGTTACTAACTTTATAGTATATTGCCGATATTTTTAATATTTGTAGGTGTATTGGAATTAAATTTAAAAATTATTTATATTTGTATTAACAATTTAATAATAAAGAATTGACAGTATATTTACTTTCGCTCTAATAAAGCAATTTATGTTAATATCTATAAAAAAAAAATGCCCCTCAACAGAAAGCAAATCTTAACTAAATGTACAATTCAAATACGTTCTGTTTGGACAGGTGAGAAGTTCATGCTTTCCAAGCCACTACTAGTGAAAATTGCATGTATCTGTCTCATTTATCATGCTTATAAATACCCTCATGGCTCTATCAAGAATTCATGAACAAGATTTCAATAGCTGAAGTAGAAAGTTGTAGATGAGAGTTGCAGTCAGCTGAAACTCTATTTTTTTTTTTTTTTTGTTCTTTTTCTTTTGAGTTTTAGCATTACAAAGGGCTCAAATTCCTTCAACATCTCACTCACCTTCTTTCTCAAGATGTGCATTTACAAGTTGTATGTAAGAATTGGATGTAACTAAACAGATATTGTAGATCAAATTGTTTCTGTTTAGTTTCCTCCAATATCTTATCTCCAACTTCTAAAAACAAAAATTGTAACACAAGTTCTAAGTTGTATGTAAGAATTGGGGGATACTGAATAGATTGGTAAATCAAAACATTCTGTTTGGTTTACTCCAATATCTTATATCCATTTTTTAAACTGTAACAGATGTTCTTTATCAGATGAATACATGGGCATTTACAAGTTGTATGTAAGAATTAGAGGACACTAAATAGATTGGTTAAAATGAAACATTCTGTTTAGTTTCCTCTAATATCTTATCTCCAACTTCTAAAGATGAGCTCTTCATTTCAGAACATAACTTTTGAACAGAAATTTGCTTCATATTTTGAAAATGTTTTGAAATAACCAGGTTAATGCAAACATTAGTTAGTAAAGGGATCATATTTGGTTGAATTTAATCCTGGCAGAGAGGAAGATGAGGCAAAATGCCAAGATTGAATGATGGGGCAGATGAGCAACAAACAAATGTTCCAGTAAAATTGACCTGAACCTGTAGTAATCCAAGAATAACATTTGAACTTACAAATGGATGCTAAAATTACAAACCCAGGTTAAAAGGCCCTGACAAGATGGCACAAGAAACATATTTTCTTTCAACTTTCAGGCAAGGTAACGATACAATTTCCTATCTGTTTTGTCCCTCTCTAGAAACTCCCGCTCAATTAAGGACTCTATTCGCTTTTTAATTACAACTGGATTGGGCAGAAACCGAGACTGCAGCTGCTTTGTGACCTCAGTGACGATGTTATTATGATCCAGCACCCGTCTTGCCTTCATGATCCTCACAATCGCTGCCTCGATCTGGGGTTTCCTGTCTTCCTCCACTCTCTGCCTGGTTTCCTGATTTTCTGGTTCAGACTCTCTTTGTGCAACCACAGTGCCTATCTTAACCTTAACGAACTTGCTTGTGAACTTATCGTTGAAGAAGAAGGCATCGTCTTCAGCTATGTCCTTGCTCATGGGTTCCTTCCGCAGAACATTCTTCCCCTTCACACAGGCCAGAGACTGCAGGCACCTTTTCAATTCTGGGGCTGGTATTTCTGTGGCCTGCTCAATTTCTTTGTAACTCAACTGATCAGAATTATTGAATAGCATCAGCACGCACATTTGGTATGTGGAAACATTCAGTTCATGCTTCTGGCCTTTCCCAAAGGTTGCCTTCAAATCAGCTGTGCCCATATTTGTTTGCCAAGTCAATCTTCGTCCAGTATGCGTCCCAAGATAATAACTCCGGAATTTCTTGCATATTCCAAGGATTTCTGCAGGAAGATTGCATGTAGCACTTGGTTGAGTTGGCCAAGAACCTGTAGTGAGAACCTGGACAGTTAGGGTGGGGGAATCCCCCAACTCGGCACCCAGGCTTGCATAGAAGCCTTGCATTGTATCCTGAGACGTCTTCATGTCAGTGAACATACCCTCCAATTTAGAAGTAAACTGATACCCACACTCTGTTTTGAGTTTAACAATCAAACTTCTTTCTGCATCATCAGAGACTGTTTTCCCTGAAAGAAGCCTCTTGGCTAAATGCTGCTTGTAATACTTCTCAAATATATCTTTCTCCTGAAGATAACGGAAGAGGATCATGACCTTGTCAAGCACATTCTCCACATCCTCCTCACTAACCCCTTTAAGTCCTTTCCGTAGCTTGTCATCCACAAACAATGAAATAAATTCTGGAGACCGAGTGTTCAAATTAATGAAGTATTCAAAAGATGAATTTAAAGCATTCTGGAAGGTCTTGTCATTGTTAAATGCTGTATTTATAATCTTGTCATATTTATCCTTTAAATCCAACAGACGTTGAACAAAATCTACAGGATCCTTTAATCTTTCTGGATCACTAACTAGCTGCTTACCGGTATCCCTAATGTATGAAGTCATGACATCTCTTATTAAAATAAGTCCATTAGGCACCCGACGGAACAAGCTATACATCCTTCCCAAGTCCTCATATTTGTCATCCACAAGCATATTAACTAAGCCCGAGTTCTCCATATGAACTAGTCTGTGCATATGACTTTCAATCATCTCCTTTTCCACCACATTAGTTATTTTGGCTTCGCTTCTGGCATCCAAGTAATGAGACACTCTCTCCATTTCTTCATTTAGACGTCTTTCAGCTTTCTTGAGATACTCCCCACAATCACAGGACCCGATAAATTCTTGAGACTCAAGACAGTAGAAATCGGCTGAAACCTCAAGAAAATGCTTCTCAAAGTCATTCTGGTAAACGAGAGAACCTAAATCCATGAGCATTTTTGTTATGTTTCTCATCAAGCCCCTGTTTATAACTTCACCACTCCTTTCTCTCCGCACAAGTTCAAGAAGTGTATCTTGAAGCCTAGTCTGGATTTTGCTGGAATGAATAACAACATCCCTCCATAAATTCAACCCTAGCTCATGTACAGGGGTTTTGTGAGTGGTTGGTATAAATGTCCTATCCATATACATTAATATGTCTCGGATCATTTGCAAAGCCTTGTTATGATCTGCCCATTTTCTGTTCAGCTCTTCCAAAAATAGCCCCCCTTGAGCAGCGTCTATCGATTTGCATATTTCTGTTAGATGAAAAGTCATTGTGGTCACAAGTCCAGAGTAGAGTTTCTCACCAAATTTGTGCAGCACCATGTTGTAAGCATTCCTGATGGAATTACATATAAATCAGAAGTATGAATGATTCGGGCTGACTAGTAAGAGGTGTCACTAAATAGGATCTACATAAACAACATAAACATTCCTTATGTTAGATGAACCAACAAGTGAAAGCTTATACACATCAAAGCCTCCAAAGGGCTTGGTCGTACAAAATCCGACAAATAAATTGACTAAACATCCAACAAGAGAATTTGACTTGCATATTAAGCAATCCAACGTTCACTACTTACCTGGAATCCTACTTATCAAATGAAAGGAGGAAAAGAGAAAGTGAACAAGGTAGAACTGCCAAAACAATAACAAAGATAACACAAGAAGTTGAGAAAAATTTCCACAAGCACCATCCGATAATTTAATTAGTAAAAACCTTTCAGAAGAGAACCAGAACCTACAAAACTGCAAATACAATCAGAACAAATCCATAAAAAGGAAAATATGCAAGGCGCAAAGTTTGAATCATATCAACCAACACAAGATGACTCTAACAAGTTTGAGAAGAAATCACTTTTGATTTAAAGGAGAGTAATCACCAAAAAAAGCAAAGAGATCAAAGGAACAGATGCGAAATAACTTGTCAAGAAACCAAGGTGTAGAACTAAATAGATGAAACAAATTAGAGCTGCTTCCCACTTTTAAACTTATGCCTCTATCTCATACCTCAATAATCGCCATCCAGAGTGAAGGAGATAAACAATATAAGAGAACCTGCCTCAAGGGGTCTAAACAGCAAAGAATTAGCATAATAACTAGCATGCACATAAACTCTCAGTCTCAAACTAACCTCGATTGACAGCAACAAAACCACCAACTTCAAATTATATCAAGATACACATATAATTCACTAATGATAGCATTTTCCACCTATCGGACGACCATGCACTTGCAATCACAACTACTAGCATTTAAATGAACAAAATGCTGAGCATCGCCTATACCTTAATTCACTAATAAAGAACAACTTATTCTTCCCGAAAAAATGAAATTACCTGTGACAGAACACCAAACAAATCTACAAAACACTAGTAATTCACAAAGTTCAGCTCTTTGGTTAACTAAGTAAAGTAGTTCACCATTTCCAAATAACACTACCAAACATAATCAGGTAAAAAGAAATACCCACAAAACATATTCACATAAAAATAAAAATAAAAACCCAGTTGGAAAAAAAAGTCACTAAATCAACCCAAAAATAAATAAATACAAATAATAAAACATAACAAATATTACCAATTTTAGTCAATCAAGTCGCAGTAACAGTACAAAGACACAAACCCGCAAATATATATAACACAAACAAAACTTAAAAAGAATCAAAGAAATTACCTATAAAGCTCTTCGAAGCTAAGGCCACTGGCGTTATGGTTGTAAATCTCGTGAATCGCATGCTCCAAAATCTTCCACGTCTTCTCTGCGTACTTCGGATCCACCACGACCCGGTGCTTAAACGCCTCTATTTGAAACGTCCTCTTCTTCGGACCACCAGTCATCCTTCTTCTTCTTCTTGTAAAATTAAAACCCGTCCCTCGCCAGACCCAGTAACTTAAAAGACTTCGATTCTTTTGACCCGATTAAGCTTTTGAGAGAAATAAGTCCGACCCGAAACAGTGAGCAAGCAAAGCATGAAGAGTGAAGCAAGGAACCTGCTTTTATACACTTTGCTCGGTCACTTGTTTTAGTTGTTACTTCTACTCAATATTATTATTTTTTGGATTTTTTTTTTTTTTTGTGTGTCTTCTAATAATGTTTTCTAGCTATTAATGATAACAATTGTTAATTAATGTTTAATTTTTATAACTAAGCCAAATAATTTTTTTTTTTATATTAGAAGAAGGTTATTTAAATTTAAGAATAACAATAGAGCATAGAGGATCCTCTTTTTCTCTCGCGTTATTAATTTCAATCGTTGTTCTTTATTTTGTTCCTCAATAAATTTAACAAGCTAGAAATAAAAAATTTCAAGTGGGTAATAAGTTCTCCATTCTTGTCATATTTTTATATTTCTTATTTATTTATATTAAATATTAATTTATGTTTACAAATTTTAATAATATAAAAAAAAGTTAAATATTTAAATCATCATTAACACATTATGTAGTTATAATTTTTTTTAAAAATTACTCACATATTAAATCAAACCCTTAATTTTTGTAATTTATTAAATGATAAAAAATTTTAAAAAAATCAAAATTTAAAGTTTGTAATTAAATATTTTTTATTTTCATTTATTAAATTATATTATTTGTCGGGATAGAATGGCAATCATAAATTTATATTTAGAGAACAATTTTTTTTTCATGCCCATCATATTTTCATAAAAATTATTTCAATCTCACTCTATTATTAATAAGTTTTCATAAAATTCATTCTCGTGAATTCTTTTATCATCATTAACTTTTACCTAATATTAGTTAGTGTGAGATTACTAGACTATACATATGATCAATTTGTTTTTAATCTCATTTAATTGGTTTCAATGAAGAGCATATTTAAAAATTTTAAATAATTTTTACACAAAATTAGTTTCCATGAAATGAATTCATTAGAATATTTGAAAAATAATATATTAAGAAAAGAAGTTCAATTCAAATTTGTTGGTTTAATTAATATATAAGGATTTATGATTATTTTTCTCCTTTATCTTATATTTCATTTTCATTTTCTCTTATACAAATTAATTTAAAAGTTGAGAGATGTATTACTTTTAATATTTCAACTATTTATATTGATTTTTTTTTGTTCACATTCATACAAATTGTATCAATTCATACCTCGTCTCGTATTCATTTTTTAGTAGGAAAATTTTCAAGTAAATTCCCTATAATTTTGTGTTTTTACCAAATTTTTTTTATAAATATTTAGTAGAAAATTTGTCAAGTAAATTTCCTACACCTCGTCTCCTATAGAGTAATTGGTCATTTTTAGAATGAAAATGACACTAAAAAAAAAAGATATTAATACTTATTAAAAATTTTATAAAAAAACATAAAATTGCAATAAAGTGACTAATAATTTCCTTTTCAATGTGAGATTTTTAATTTAACTTCAAAAATTTATCTTAATGATATCAAAGAAAGGCAATTCTCTCACTAACAGAAAATAATTTATTTTAGCAATAATTTTAAAATTAAAGTAAATGTGAGAGTTTGATGTATATTTTAAAAAATAAAACTATAAATTCAAATGCCTACAAACTTTTTAAAAAAACAAATTATGAAAGATAGAAAAATAGCTATCAGATAGTGAGAGAGAAATAAACAGAAGTTTTTTTTTTTTTTTTTGAAACAGAAATAAATAGAAGTTAGGTTAAGAAAATGATGTTGCTCCCAAATGGAAACCTCTTGTTTTTCCATTTTTAGGTTGGTATTTATATCCTCAAATATGCCTATTAAATTTTGGAATCTTCTATATATCTTTTTTTTTTTTGTTTTGCAAAGTACTTGTAAAATTTGTTATTATTATATTATTGTATAAAACTAGAAAATAATGCTATATGTAAAAATTTTGTATACAAATTTATCACATACAAATTAATTAATTTTATTATGTCATACACGTATGATAACGTGTATATTTAGTGGTGAATTAAAAAAAAAAAAAGAAATGAAGGCCGCTGTATATATATTTAATAATTTGATTTTTGTTTCGTTGAGAAGAAGAAGCAAAACCGAAATAGAAAAAAAATGAAGAGAAAGCTGAGAGAAAGAAAAAAGAGAGAAAAAGAAAAAAAAGAAAAAGTAACTAAAGAGAAAGAGAAAGAGACAAAAAGAAGAAAAAATAAATAAAAAATTTTTAAAAATTAATTTAAGTAGTTAGATTTATACTCAGTGATTTAACGGGTAATAGTTTTACAATATTAGAATATTTATATTTTAATATTTATAATACATATCGATATTAATAATATATTTTTATACTCTATAATATAGGAGGTGTGCCGATAATGAGTAGATTATATAATTCAGACTCAACTCAGGATTAACGTACTTTTGTGAGTTGCTAATTATATATATTATATATTTTTAATACAGCCATTTATGATCAAATTACCCGTTATCAGATTTAATCATTATTTATTTTAAACAATAAATATTTATACCTTTTAATATATTCATAAATATTTTAAAATTTATTGTAGTATAATTATGTTCAGTACAGAAATATTTATTTTATGCTATCAAATTACGAGTTCAGTACAGAAATATTTATTTTATAATAATTATATTTTCATGATATTATATAGAAGTAGTTTTTGAATTACTATATGCGTACCCTCCTCTTTAGTGTAGTTGCTCTGCGCATGTGTTAGACTAGTTTAGTTTACTCTGCCTGAGTGATGCAGTATTCCGCCGGGTTAAACCAGCTCAGATCCCGCACTCTGCCTGTGCACGAGTTACTCCGCCAGATTAGACCATATTTTCTCCGGGTACAATTTTGATGTGATTTTCGATATATATGTAGTACATGTTTTAAGAATTATGTTATATATATTCGGTTTGATAATAGATTTTATGATAGTTTGTGCTTTCAGATTTTCAGATCCCAGTATTATGTCATGATTTTAGTTTTAGCACAAAATTTATGACAACTCATACTTTCAGTATAAGTTTATTGACTACTTAGTATATAGTTTCATGATTATTTTATCTTACAGATTTATACGTGTACAATATATATATATAAAGTATATAATATTTTCAAATTATGTCCACTCACTGAGTCACAAGTTCACCATTTTTTCTATTTTTTTTATTTTTCTTAAGTTGTCACAGGAATTTGTACAATGTGATACAATCATCACATTTTGAGGTTGGCTAACAACACGCATAACTGCATAAGTGCCTCAATCTGTGTATTTGTATATTGGAGTACATGTGTACACTTTTTATTGATACAAATAACCTCATTGTGTCATATGTATGAGTAAAAAATATGTTAATTACATGTCATCGCATGATTCATTTCGATTCTCGATAAAAACTCCGGTCGGGTCCAATTATATTAACTTTTATAAATTATTTGATAAATATTTATACGTCATCTTAATTTGTATAAAAAATTTATATAAAAAGTATACATATTTAATGTTACTCTAACTAGAATATATTTTATTTTCCGTGACGTTTTCGATTTAATGCCTAAATATTAAGTATATAACTTGTCTCATCTTCATTTGGGTTACTATTTTTAATTTTTTTTATTGCACGTGTTTTAATAAAATATGATGTTTGTAAATTAAAAAAAAAACAGAAAAGAAAAGATAAAAAAGAATTATGAATGTTACCATTTAGCCCCCACCTGTATCTTTTCCGTCCCCCGCATATCGAATGGTTTCGTGGACTGGGGTCTAATAAGTGAAAAGTAGGGGCTAAATAGCCACTCTAAATAAATTTATATGTAGTTTTTGAGAGTTGGGCCCATAATTGAAAATATTTAATTGAGCCCAAAATTATTTTACTTCCAATTAGGGTTTATAGGGTTTGCCTATATAAATATATAATCGTACAACTGTCCATTCTCTCTTTCCTCGTCTCGCCTTCTTCCCTGCAGAAGCCATGGTTCACGTCAGTTTCTACCGCAACTGTAAGATCTCTTTCTCACTCTGTCTGTTCGAATACAACACTCGTACGCACACGTACGTCAGTAATATGCAAATTTGAGCTTTTGGTTTAATCTGTAACAGCTGACATTTTGTTTTTGAGTGCAATGGAAATACCTTCCAATGTTGTAACTAGATCGTCAGAATTGTTACATTGATGTGCTCTTTTAATCCTTCTGTGATCTGGGATTTCTTAGTTTTGCTTGTTAATTTGTGTCCTTAGCTTTTGTTTTAAGTATGTATCTCTAGTTCTTACTGCAAAATGAAATAGCATTTTTTTCTTCTTGTTGCTTTGTGTTGTTGAAAATTAAATCACTTATAGTCAATGTTTATGATAGGATCCGATTTTGTTTAACATGAATTTTGATTGATTTTAAGACTTACATTGCAACCTATTAGAAAAAAATTAGAGTTAAATGTTAGTTATGAGATTTATTGTAAACTCCTTTAGGGTTTAGTGAAACCCATTTTAATCCTCTTTTCGCATATGTTAACCTGTGTAATGGTGAATGGTGTAGATGGGAAAACTTTCAAGAAGCCGCGTCGTCCGTATGAGAAGGAGCGTTTGGATGCTGAGCTGAGGCTTGTCGGAGAGTTTGGTCTCCGATGTAAGAGGGAGTTGTGGAGAGTTCAGTATGCTTTGAGTCGCATTCGTAATGCTGCAAGGGAGCTTCTCACTCTGGATGAGAAAAATCCTCGCCGAATTTTTGAGGGTGAAGCCCTTCTCCGCAGGATGCACAGGTATGGACTCTTGGAGGAGAGCCAGAACAAGCTTGATTACGTCTTGGCTCTGACTGTTGAGAGCTTCCTTGAGCGCCGCCTTGAAACAATTGTCTTCAAGATTGGCTTGGCAAAGTCTATTCATCATGCTCGCGTGCTCATTAGGCAGAGACATATTAGGTATAAATTGTTGGTCCATCTGTTGTATTTTTTTTCCTGCCCACATGTCTTGCCATAGTATATCCATCCTTGTTGCCGTCCTTTTATGATTCTGATCTTTAGTAGATAGAAGTTGGGATTGGGCATTAATGATCAAGTGACAAGATGTGTATTGGTCTGTGCCCTCTACCATCAAATTGGGAAACATGAACGGTCTAACTCTATGTTTTTTCCTCGACTTAGGGTTAATATTCTAATAATGCATTAATTTTTATTCACTATCCTTTTAAGTGGACATCTCCCTTTTTGGGGCATATAATATTACATCCTTATGCGTGCAGTTACATAATTTGTGACCCTCATGTGTGTATATCAGCAACTAAGAGATATATGTGACTGCTCAAGGCAGTGATTACTACATGATGAAGAAAATGCACAAGTCCTTTTACGACTCTCTCTTGGTAGTAGTTGATGATCCATCAAGGCTGGTTCAGTCATGAACTTATTCAAGTCTTGAGCTTGAAACTACAAAGTTGCTGCATATTAGGTTAAGAATTTTTTTTTTTAATATGCTGATAGGAACATATAATGTGGTTAGGTAGTTCAAAAAATGGTCTTGAGAAGGTTATTTCCGGGACTTTTGGATTTATCTATTATGCGGTTACTTTTGTCCTTCTGCATCATGTCCGCCAGTATGACATGAATCAGCAGTGGATAATCATCTTTAAATTTCCACGATTGAATGAATAATGCCTGTGCTAAAATCATTGTTGTAAGCAAGTGTATTTGAGACTATTGCACTCTGTGGGTTATTTCTTTCTTAGGCAAATGTATTTCCAGTTCTGCAATTTTGATGGCACAGAAGACAATGATAAATTTTTATGTTTTTTTTTTAATTTATTAATTCAATCAAGCAGCATTCTTTGGTTTACCAAGGTCTTATTATATTGCTCTGATTTGTATCAAATGAGATAAATATTTTATCTTATCCAAAAAAATTTCTTATTGTATAGGTGCCAAAATGCATTAGTTTTAGCTCTTTGGAACTTTTCAATAGTTGGAGAGAATTTTGTTTTGAGTATACTTATTTCCTTGTTAGGGTGGGGAGGCAAGTTGTCAACATCCCATCTTTCATGGTGAGACTAGACTCTGAGAAGCACATTGATTTCTCTCTTACAAGTCCCTTCGGAGGCGGTCGTCCGGGAAGAGTGAAGCGAAAGAACCAGAAGGCTGCTGCCAAGAAGGCAGCTGGCGGTGATGGCGACCAAGAGGATGAAGATTAAACCTTGGCGGCTAGCACCAACCACATTAACCCATTTTGATTCAGTTTTTATTTGTAGTAACGGATGTTGGTACGAGTTTTATTACATGTTTTCAAGTTTTATTTGAATCAAAACATAGTCGCATTGTTTAAAATTCAAAAGCTTTAGAACTTTTATTGTTTTTGATAAAAAAAAATTTGTGGGTAGCAATTGAAACTATTGCTTCTACTTTCATCACTTCTTTCCCAATAAGCATGCTTATATGGTTCAAAATCGACTTCAAGTTGCTGTGTGGCAACGTGTCTATGTCAAATTTTGATGCGATGTAAAGTCTCTATCATCTGATTAGAACACTTGTTACATTATTTATACGTCTATTCAATAAAATCTAATCACAATCACGATTTTTTTTGGCCATTAATCACAAGCAGCGTGAATCTTTGCCTCCTGGCACAATTCACAAACAGCCATGTGTCATTTATCTCTCTCTTTTGAGTCATGTGTAATTGTTGCAAATTAAATTTGACCACGTTTAGTAATCAAATCTTGCCATTTTTGAACACTTGCACGCTTTACTTTTTAAGCTGCCAAATTTGGCCAACCTCATCGATCGTCCAACCTCCCGGATAAGGACACGTGTCCAGCAACAACCGCCCTGGTCCGTCCAAATTGCCTAATCTTATTCCCCACGCCACGTGGATCCCACTCGAAAATCATAAATTACTCTCAATTATTTGAACTTGATTACACATTCACAATCTCCTTTAATATCCCCCCGACTTGACGTGGCATCCAATCCTGATTTTACACTTCATAAGCGGATATTTATGTGACTTAATATCAATTATTAATTAAATTAATATAAATCATCTCAACTGAAACTGACCTGGCACTGGGGAGCCCGGTGACGTGGAAGCAATTTAAGGGTCCAAAGACTTGTTGCTAACCAAACGGCAACGGTTTCTTGGCCGAGTCTTTATCACCACGTGTCATGTTAGTCAGCCCGAGGACACGTGTTACCTTTTAATACGCCTATCTCTTCCACGTTACCACGCACCGTTTTGGGCTTCGCTTCATATATAAACCCTTTCACGCTCGATTTTTTTGATCAAAATAATAAGAAGAATCGATTATGACTGTGAACGAGATAGCGGTCGCGATGGACGCCGTAGTTGAACTGAAGCGCGAAAATAAGGACGACGTCGTTGTTCTGCCGGCGGAGGCGGATGCGGAGTCGCCGAAATCGGTGGCCAAGTTCGGAAGGAAGGAGCTCGCCGGCGGATTGTACGTGCATAGTCAGGTTTTGAGAGTGAAGAAAGAAGAGGAGTTGCTTCTTAAAGAAGACATCGACGGCGTTAATAATAAGGAGAGAAAAAATAATAATCATAATAATAAGAAGAAGAAGAATGATTGTTGTTACCAAGAACAACGACACCTGAACTTCGTCGTTTTCACCAGGCCGATCTTGCCTTGCTCTCCTCTCAGTGGCAGGACTAATAATGATAGTACTGGTGTCCAGGCCGCCTCGAACTGAAAAAGTTTCGTTCCAACAAGGTTCGTTGTTATTATTTATCCGTTATTCGGTGTTTGGATGCTGAGAAAATTGAGGAAAGAGAAAGAAAAAGAGGTTTTTTTTTTCTTGTTTGGTTTCCGAGAAAACGAATTGAAAAAAGAATTGAATGTTTACTCGGATTCTGATTTTGTTTTTCACTCAAGCAATCAAGTTCCCGCGAAAAACCCGGTTACGCGATAAATTGTATAAAATATATGACCCGATCCAATCGGATCCGTTTACTGACCCCGTCTTATTATTGTTTATGACAGGAGTCGTTGGCTGGTGAAGAGAGACGGTTAGGCAGATGCCGAGTCCGAGGAGTTAGAAGTTCAAACTTTTGCTCAACTTTTTGTTTGTTTCCTGGTTTTCGTTTTCAGTCTTGTAGTCTTTCGATGTGTACAGTAAAAGGAAGCAAAAGTAGAACAAACCAACCAATCATTTTTCCATGAACATAAAAAAATAAAAAAAAACTGATGTATCATGTTAATTGGAACCGTTACTAAAAAGATCACCAAAACCCGTTACTCATTTGAAGATTGTAAAAATGATCTCATTTTTTTTTTTTACTAAATTGTCTTAAAATTAAAATTTACTAGTTAAGTCAATCATATGATATTTTCTATTATAGCTTTTTAAACGCGCCAGTTTTTACAATATTGATTTTAGCTAATACAATTTCTTTTTTAAAAAAAATAAAGAAAATTATCATTAGTGTGATATAGAAAAAGGTGGGGAGTCATTATATTTTAAAATAAATGTTCGAGTGGAAACAACTAAAATTTAAAGAAGTAACAAATTTGTTATACTGGAGAGCAAGGAAATATCATTGAACATTTGCAGCCAGCATTCATAAACCTGATTGATTGTATCAAGATATATTAATTCTCTCAATAACAAGCAGAACCAATGAGTCCATTGGCAGAAGAAGAACGAACGAACGAACGAACACTTTTCCTAGTACTCCTCACCTTCATCATCCTCTCCTTCAGCTGACTCAGCCCCAACTTCCTCGTAATCTTTCTCCAGCGCAGCCAGATCCTCTCTTGCCTCTGAAAACTCTCCTTCCTCCATACCTTCACCCACGTACCAATGCACGAAAGCCCTCTTCGCGTACATCAAATCGAACTTGTGGTCAATTCTCGAGAACACCTCAGCTACGCTTGTTGAGTTTGATATCATGCACACGGCTCTTTGAACCCTGGCCAAGTCCCCACCAGGAACCACAGTTGGTGGCTGGTAGTTGATTCCGCATTTGAACCCGGTTGGGCACCAGTCCACGAATTGGATTGTTCTCTTTGTCTTGATTGTTCCCACTGCTGCATTCACATCCTTTGGCACAACATCTCCCCTGTACATCAAGCAGCAGGCCATGTACTTCCCGTGCCGGGGATCGCATTTCGCCATCATTGATGATGGCTCGAATGCGCTGTTTGTGATCTCTGCCACTGAGAGTTGCTCGTGGTAGGCCTTTTCTGCTGAGATAACTGGAGCGTACGAAGAAAGCATGAAGTGGATTCGAGGGTACGGGACTAAATTGGTCTGGAACTCTGTCACATCCACGTTTAAGGCTCCATCGAAACGAAGAGACGCCGTTAGTGAAGAAATCACCTGCAAAATTTTATCAACCATCGCTTATTAACAAAATTCAAGGACAACCCAGATAATTTAAAGTCAACTCTAGCATAAAGTGTAAAATTTTACCTGAGAAACGAGTCTGTTGAGATTGGTGTAAGTGGGTCTCTCAATGTCAAGGGAGCGGCGACAGATATCATAGATTGCTTCATTGTCAAGCAACACAGCAACGTCAGTGTGTTCTAGCAAAGAGTGAGTGGACAACACACTGTTGTAAGGCTCAACAACTGAGGTTGAAACCTGAGGTGAAGGGTAAACAGTGAACCCCAGTTTCGATTTCTTGCCATAATCAACAGACAGCCTCTCAAGAAGCAAAGATCCGAGCCCGGATCCTGTTCCTCCGCCAACAGCGTGGAACACAAGAAACCCTTGAAGCCCGGTACAGTTATCGGCTAACTTCCTGATCCTATCAAGGCAAATATCCACAATCTCTTTCCCAACTGCATAAACAAAAATGGAAAAACCAAAATAAATAAATCAATCAAAACCGGTTGCCATAAAAGCAAAAAAAGTTTGAATTTTTTTCTTCGGTCTTACTTGTGTAGTGGCCTCTCGCAAAGTTGTTAGCAGCATCTTCTTTGCCGCTAATGAGCTGTTCCGGGTGAAACAACTGTTTATAAGTCCCGGTCCTCACTTCATCAATCACAGTGGGCTCAAGGTCCAGAAACACGGCACGTGGCACGTGCTTCCCGGCGCCGGTCTCGCTGAAAAAGGTGTTGAAGGCATCGTCTCCGCCGCCAACAGTTTTGTCACTTACCATTTGCCCATCAGGCTGAAACAAAAGAAAGCCAAAAAAAAAACCCAGATAAGCACAAATAAAATCATCAATAGCAATAAATGGAAAAATCAGATCTCAGAAGTGGTAATTTTAATATAAAAAAAATTCTAATTAAAATTGACCTGAATGCCGTGTTCAAGGCAGTAAAGCTCCCAGCAGGCGTTACCGACTTGGATCCCGGCTTGACCGATGTGAATCGAGATGCACTCTCTCATTTTTGTATGATCTTATTGTAGTAAGAGGGATTTGAGATGGGAATTGGAGAGATAGAGAGGGATTGAAGATGCGGAAGACTGAACAAGAGAATGTGAGTTTTATAGAGATAATGTGGGGGAGAGAGAAGTAGCCGTTTGAATTTGAAACTGCTAAAAAAAAAGTTGGCCTCCAAGAATTTGAAATATGTTGAGTGGGATCCAGCTGCTGTTTTGACCGTTATGTTATGTCCCTTTAAGTATTTTGAATTTGAAACTTTGGACCTCGAGCGCCAAAAAAGGTTTGGGCCAATTGAGTTGGTTAAAGGCCCAAACCTAAATGGGCCAAATGTTAATCGAGTCCAATTACGCGATTTGCAATGTATTGGCTTAGCTGACATTTGAGTATTAGCTGTTAAAAGGGGTTTGTCATTTGTCAAACTTTAATGGGATAATACTTTTTTTTTAAATAATATTATATTTTTTAAATATTATATTAAAATTTTTATTTTAAATAATATATGCATAATTATTAGATAGTAAAATAATATAATTAGTAATTAAAATTTTATATTATTTTACTATTCAATAATTATGTAATATATTAATTTAAAAATAAAAATTTAAAATGTTATTTGAGAAGTGTAACATTATTTTTTTTTTTTTAGTGCATAATTATGAGTCTATAAATGTTGTAATTTTAATTAAATTGTTTGAAGTTTTTTTTAACTCCCTTTATAAAAGTACATTTAAATTTGTTAAATAGTTCAATTTAAAATTTTAATCTCAAAAAGTGAAATGACTATACTTATAAATGGGGACTTTATCCTCACAATACGATAATTAAAATTTAAGACAAGCGTAATCTTCGATTGAGATAATCAAATAAAAATATTTGAAACATTCAAAATACTATAATTGTGAGGATATATTAACTTAAAATTTTGACACGGATTTTAAACCTGTTAATTTTATTTGTAATTAATGCTATACTTTTCAAATTATATTTTAATATTTTTATCCTAAATTAATGCATAAAGTGGTTATCAAATGATAAAATTGTACAATTTTTAAATCACCTATTATCATTTTACTACTTGATGATTACTTAACACACTATTTGAAATGAATAAATTTAAGATACCGTTTAGGAAATGTTACATTATTCTTTATCTATTTTAATAGTTAAAATTTAAGTCAAAGGATAATATCAACACTTTGACATATAAATATTGCTACACTTCTTCAAAATGTATTTCAATATTTTTTATCTTAAATGATATATCAAATAATTATTAAGTGATAAAATAATATAATAAATTATTTTACGCCTTAATTTATAATTTAAAATATCATTTAAAAAGTATAACATTTAAATTTACAATTTAAATTTGTACTTACAATATCCTATAGTCTCATAATTCTAAGTTTAACTCAGAGACAACATACCAAAAAAATATGACTTCTTGAAAAGTAGATAGAATACAACTACAATAAGGTTCATTGTATGGAGTATTAAAAGTACATGAACAATAAAGGTAATATAAAAAAAATGTTTATGAAATGAAAGATTGAACATCCCCATGCTTTTGTGGGCAATGCTCATACACAATAATTATTGAAAAACAGTTTGATGATGATGATGATACATACACACATATATATATATATATATATATAAAGTGCCCAAAAGCCCAAAAAATGAAAAAGATATGAACATACACATGCATAAGCATAATGCATTTCAAAAAGTTTGTAACTTCCATTTTGCTTTTTGATACTTTTGACACAGATTTTGGCTGGCAATTGGCTGCCCCCTTGTATTAGCAAGTTGAACAAATCAAAAGGCACTTGATTTATTTATTTTTATTTATTTGGGGGATTAATTGATATTTGGTCCAAATTGGGGTTTTGAAATGGGATTTAGATGATTTCATTTTATATTACATTAGATAATAATTAAAATGGGTTTATTTAGAATGATACTGTTTTAAATTAAATTAAAATTTGGCAAAATTTTAAATGGTAATTGTTGGGCAAACCAGTGGCAGGCTTTGAAATGACAGAGAAGGCCCATTTTGATCATTTTTAATGGCCCAAAATGAAAAGGGCTAAGGATAATCCTGTCCACAATAACCCTACTAGTCCTATCTTCCTTGAATTTTATAAATAATTATTTGCTTTTGAACCTAATAAATAAATAAATACATAAACAGAAAAAAAAAATTGTTGTTGTTGATTCTGTTGATACTGAAATAGCTTTTAGGAAACTGGCCAGCTCACACCTATGGCCATGGAGTTGTTAACAGCAAACACTTCAAAGTAAAAAAAAAAAAACAAAAACAAAACAAGGTTATTTTGCTTTTTGTGTTATTGTTTTTTCAATATTCAACACTTGTGCTTCATCTCTTTGGACAAAACATACTTAAAATATTAGTTTATATAAGGATAAATAAAAAAATCTTATCGGATATAATTTGGTTGGTTGTGAATGCATAAAACATCTGTAATTATTTAAATTTAAATAAAAATACGAGGTAAGAGTTAATATTTCATAAGCAATAGGTATAAATTAAAGAATCCACAACCATTTAATTTAAATAAAAATGTAAAGTAAGAATTAATATTTCTTATATAAAGAGACATAAAATTAAAGAGATGTTGTACTATTTCATTTACATTATCAAAGACCACACAACCAATAATGACAATGAAAAGTTTCTTTTTTTAAGCACTAATTAGCATAACATGAAATGGATTCACTTGTCAAAAGTATAGCCATTGATAAAGCATCCACATGTTAAGAAAGCTATCAAGCTTATTGCAATTATCATTTTTCATTGTTGTCAAAAAAGAATTGGTTCTTTTTTAATTAAAAAAAAAACAAAGTAAGGTTAAGGTGTGTGTGTATGATATATGGTTGAACAATGAAGATTATGACCACTTGAGGCTCCCCATTATGGCTAATGCTAACATGGTTTTTTTTTTTTTTTGGTCTTTTTGCTTTGTTTAGTTGTGCAAGGAAGAAATAATACATGGGCCATTGCATTTTCTCAAAATCTTTATTAGTTATTATGATTTACCACATCATTTCTAACATTTATGTGGTGTAATTTGCATTCATTCTATGGATATAGCCTTGTCTTTTCTTTAAAAAAAAAAATACTTTTGCTTTTAAAGGAAAAGTTTGGAGTAATTTTGAGAATGGTTTTTTTTTTTTTTTACATTATTGAAAAATATTTTGAAATAAGTGAAAGTTTTAGATAAAATGAATGCATCACATTAATTGTGTGTGTTTCTATTTAATAAAATGTTGTTGGGTACTTTTTAATTTTGAAATTGATTGATCACATTGGTATTAGTGATAATGAGAAGCAAAATTTAAGATAGTAAATTATAATTTTATTGGACAATTAGACTAAATTTTCTCTTAGAATAGTCTTATAAAACATATTTGTACTTTAAAAAAAAAAAAAAAAAAAGGAAAAAGCACTTCTAAAGAAAGTCATTTCAAATTCATCAAAGGACAAGGTGATTTAAATGGATGATGATAATAAGAAAGCATAGATTAATAATGATTGCATGTGATATTTGTAGAGGCAGCTTAGGGATCTCCAAAATGTGAATATATATATTAAGCAAATAATTATGGATTAGGTGGGATTGCACATGTACAAATCAAAATTTTCTTTGATTTATCAAGTTTTTTTTTACAAAATTATAGTATTTATGTTAACAATCCAATAGTAAAGAATTATCAATCTATTTTTATCTGTGATAAATGACAGGCAGTACATCTTTACCTCTGTTGTAGTAGAAATCTCAAATTCAAATCTCTCTTCCCATATAAAAAAAAATTTCTCAATTAACAAAACTTTAGAACTCTCAAAATTATGGTCCTTAATACAACTTTTTTTGGATCCTTGAGCTCACATTCTTGACTGCATATTAAAATTTGTGGTCCATTGGAGTTGCTTTCTGCTGCAAATGTTAGCATTAACCCTTTTAATTTCATAATTTTATTTTTCTTATTTAATTCTTTAATTATTATTTCCTTTTCATTGACCAATAAAACATAAAATCAACAACTCTAGCTTCTATTCATAGCAATACAAAATTTCATTACAATCAAATTATTTATAGGTTAAAAAAAAATCAATTATGTCATCGAAATATGATATATCAAACGCACTCTTAATATCGATAAAATCATATTATCAAAACGGTAATTAAAAGTAAATATATATAATTTTTTTTGATTGTATTCATATTTATATAAGAAGTATATGAAAGAAGGACAACAACATATTAACAACCAAAAGTACAATGATTTTTAATAAACATGTGACATGCCTTACCTAGGTTGAAAATAATGTGTTATGCAATTAAAATAAAAATAAAAATAAATAAACTAGGACTAAAACCCTTCACCAAAATTCATCCAATGTTCCCAAAAGAGGCTACATAACAACCAAAGCCACTTCATTTTATTATATATATATATAAAAAAGCCCTTTTAATTGAGTTCTATGTTTAATTTTAATTCAATTTTGCTTTATTTTACTTTCTTTTAATAGAAGGCCAAAAGAAACATACAAGTACACATAAATGTTAAAAAAAAGTGGCCGACCATGTTCCTCCTATTTGTGAACTTTGATATCACTTTTTTGACACCAAAGCATCTTGTTAATTACAATATTATTTATAGAGGATAATTAATTGTTTAACTCTTTTGTTTTTTTATGATTAACGAGTTAATTAAGTTAATCAAACGACTAGCTTCTTTGTGGGGTTTGTATACTAATCCATCTAATACGTAAATAAAATAATAACGTTGCACTTATTAAATGTTATTTTAAATTTGTTATCTCTAATAATAAGTTAAATAATTATTGAATAGTAAAATAATGTAATAGATAATTTTAAAAATTATATTATTTTACTATTTAATAATTACATAATACATTGATTTGAAATAAAAAATTTAAGATAGCATTTGATAAGTTTAACATTATTCTAAACAAAATATGATTTCATACAAAATTAATTTTATTATTATTATTTTTAGGCATCAAGGGTTTATCAAATTATTTTAATGTAATTACGATAATGGATTTGGTAACACAATTACCTACAAGATGCTACTAGCTAGTTACACATAGTCTTATAGGGATCTTTATTATATTAAATTTGATCTACATGAGAAATCATTTTGTGATTGACTATATATATATATATATTTAATGTTTTTTTTTGTAGTATTTTATAAATTAATTTTGTTATTACAATAATAATTTATAAATATGGGATGGAATTACCCAATAATTGTAGTGGAATTTTGAGCTTAATCACTATTAACAATAAATTAATTAAACTTAACATTTATGATGTCGAAATGACAATATAAATCTATAGACAATTTTTCCAAAAAAAATGATTCATAATTATGAATTGAGAGCATACAAATTCAAAACACAATTATGTAAGTTCTTTTTCTTCTTCTCATTGCAACTTTTGGTGTTTAGAAAAAAGGCTCATGAAATTGTGCCCTATGATATCTTTACATAATTATTATAATGTAGGCTTGGACCACAAGCTTGAAGATTAAGGTTTCAACTAACAAATTTGATTGAACTCAAAACTAGAACCCAATTTAAAATTTTCATTTAAAAAAAACACTTTTATTTTTGACAAATTTACATAAAGAGCATAATATTTTATAATTAAAAATCATTTAGCTAATTTTTATTAGTCAATAAAATAATAAATAGACGAAATTGTCTTATTAATAATATAACTCAAAAATTTATTGTTTCACAATGTAATTTTTTTTTTTTTGTGTGTTTAATTTGTAAAAATATAAGTATAAAAATATAGTAGTGGTGTATTATGATGAAATAAAAAAGAAATAAAATATATCAGCGAAAAAATACTATGAATTGGAGAAAAATAATAAAATTAGGAACCAAAAAAAAAAAATCCAAAATTCCATATGCCTAGCGCAAAGCGCATGGAATTTTGGATTTCTTTTTCTTTTAATCTCTAATTTTATTTTTTTTACTTATCTTAAAAAATTTTACTTCTCAATTTATCTTTTTAACTTCCAATTATCAAAATATTAGTGTTTCAATATTTAATTTACTTGTTCTTAATCTTGAATTTTTACAAGTATTGTTTGATTAAGTTTAAAAAAAAAATTAATGAAAAATAAATAAAATATACTTCAAAAATAGAATTGTCTGAATTTAAATTTTATAGTTATTAAAGATTATATTTCAGTTTTGTAACTTTAAAAATGTATGAATTGAAAATAAATGCTATTTTCTATTTTCTTTTTCTTTTCCCACTCTTTTAGGTAATTTGATTGAATTAATGAACCAAATGATTGCACATTGGACGTGACATTTGAGCTTAATTTATGGGAATATATGAGGCTTATGTTTAGTCATATGAGTGTTAATATATATGATTGTGTGTATGTGTAGCCTTCAAATTGGTGGTTTTGATTTTGAAGTGATGGAAATGAAAAGATCACTTTGATTTTGCCAACTCACCTGCTACTCCCAATTTGGTTTGTGATTAATTTTGCCCATTTTGTATATGTTTTTTTTTTTATAATTTTTTTTTAAAAAAAATTACAGTAAAATAAACTCAAAAATACCAAATATTTAACTTTACATGGCAAGGGATAGTAATAATTTGCTTCATAACAATACAAAAGAATAGTAGTTATGTTAACAGTTCCTGGTAAAAGATTGACAGTACATTTATTTTTATTTTTAATTTATGAATATATTTTAAAAAACCAAAATTAAATTGATATATAATAAATTGTATTACTCTTCTTACATGTATTATATACATAACATTTCTAGTTACTCTTCTTATATGCAATTTGTTAATTAAATTCATACATAACATTTTTAATTGGTATTATATTATAACAAAATTAAGATACAAATTATGTAAGTATAATAATATTCACATAAATATGTTTTTATTATTGTTAATTTGTTTGTTTTTTTTTTTGGAAAACATCAAATGGGTTTTTTTTTTAATAATTTATATTATAAGAAACTAGATGCAGAAGGATCTAAAATGAAAATTGATTTTTCTTTTTTCCTTTTCATTTTTAACCCCATTTTGAATACATGTGTAGGACTTAAATGTTTTCCAAAGAAGTACTCTAATATCATAACTCAACATTGGATCTTGTGAATATTTATTTATTTTTTAATAATATTCAATAAAAGAGGAAATGGTCAAAATCAAAGAAATTACCAATAATAATAATGTTCCACATCTCAAAATTAAATTTTAAATGAGGTATTAAATAATTATTAGGTGATTAATTTAATAATTTTTAAAATTATTTATTACCCTATTTTTTTCATACAATAATTATTTTACACTTTATTTAAAATTTAAGATATAATTTAAAAGTATAATATCATTGTAATAATGGGTAAGTTCTTAAACTTTGATGGCATATATATAGAATTGGGATGTAGTAATTTTGTTGTAACTTTTCAATTGGGACCCTTAGATTTATCAGGAAACTACTGCTGTTGCTAAAGTTTTACAATTTATCTTATGCCATATGAGATAATGCTCCACGCATGTGTCACCTATTACAATTTATTTCACAAGGAAGACAAGAATCTTTGTTTTAATTTTTAAATTAAAAAAAAATAATATTTCAAAAGAGAAGAAAAGGGGGTTTGTGAGTCTGTCTTCCAAATAAATAAAAATATTTATTTGGAAGACTGTGTTTGTGTAGATGTAATGATCTGATAAGAATTATAAAAACATATGATTTACCTTGAAAAATACTAAAAGAAAATTTTCTCAAAATGATATTATTGAATCAACTTATTTAAATTAAATATTTTAAGAGAAAAATGACATCTCAACCCTATCGTTTTAAAAAAGGGATACGAAAACTGTAAGATTTTAGAATTTTCATTGCTCTTATCAATTAAAAAAGAGTTTGCATATCTTTTCTCATAAAATTTTAAGGATTCAAACATCATTTTTTTATTATCAAAATAGACAAAAATTATTACTTAATAAAACATTAGATATTTAAATGTATTTTTCCCATATACAAATGAATGTTTTAATAAACTTCGTATCTATCTCTTTCTATTAGTCCACTAGTGAATATTGAGTAGAAAATACAAAAATATATATAAAAAATAAATAAAAGAAGAAGAAGATGCTTACTTCTTTTAGAGGAGTGATAAATATGAGAATGTGTTAAGTTATGTTTTTCCATTTACTAATAAGAGCAATACTCATTTAATGGTGTTCTTATACTAAATATCAGACCCCTCCATTCAACAAAATTTCAAATTTTCAACTAAGAAACATGAAAAGTTTGGTGCTAATAAAAACAAATTACTTATAATAATAAAAAAGAAAGAAAGAATGAATTAGGCTGCAATAACACATGACGTGTCAGTGAGATGGCGATACTATCAAAAGTAAAAAAAAATAAAAAATAGAAAAAATAATGTTAAAGTTATAAGGTAAAAATGCCCATTTACATGTGTATTGCTAGTAAAATTACTGTAAAAGGGGTGTTAATTTGGTGTAATTGCTAAAATTTATTGAGATGATATGAAAGATTTTAGGTTTTGGATAGAAAATCATTAACACAAAAAAAATTATAAAGGAGGTTTCATTTTATATTTTATGTAATAAAAAAATTTAAATTAGAACTAATAAATTCAAAAATTCCATTAAAATGAGTATTTGTTTTAAAATAAAGAAATAAAATCTATTGTGGTAGGAACCATAAAAAAAAGTATGAAAGCTAAAGTAGTCACTCGATTTACTTATATCACGTGAAACATGGATTCGATTAGTCTGAATTAGAGTGGATTCCTCGTATATTAAAATATAAGAATAAATAAAAAAATTAAATAAAAATAAAAACATAAAGATTTGAACTCAAGACTTTGACTCTTATACCATATTAATATTTAAAATAAGTTTTAACAGTCCCCTTCACATGATCTAATGTTAAAGATATACAAAAATTATGACAAAAAATTTCTATCATATAATTATTATTTATATTTTATAATCAATATGTTATATTTTATTTTCTTGTATATATTTTAATTTTCCTTTCTACGTCAATTCAAAACTTATATAAAGACTTATTTTATAACAATCGAGATCTAATATAATAGTAAAAATATAGCCTTCAAAGAGTTTTTCTTTAGTTTTTCGTTGTCTTTATTTTTTCTAATATGGTATCTTAGTCTTTTGATCATTTCTTAAAGTCAGTTTCCTAATTTTTTTTTTAATTTTTCTCAAAGCATTTTCTATTTTATATTTATTTATTCGTTTTGCTAGAATTTTATTTTAAGTCTCTGATCAGTCGTGCAAGTCTAGCTAGCTTTATTTTTTCTAATATGGTATCTTAGTCTTTTGATCATTTCTCAAAGTCAGTTTCCTAATTTTTTTTAAATTTTTCTCAAAGTATTTTATATTTTATATTTATTTATTCGTTTTGCTAGAATTTTATTTTAAGTCTCCGATCAGTCGTGCAAGTCTAGCTAGCTCTCATTTTGGCCAAAACAATCTCCATTTCCACAAACCACGATAGTTTTAGGATTAATGTTCACTCATCACCAGTTGTTATTTAATCGCTAATGATAGTTTTTCGACAAGTGTTTGACATTGCTTTTCCGAGATGACTCAAAATTTGCCAACATTTATAAAAATATTGGAATTACTCTAATCCGAAAAGTGGATGGGTCGCTCAACCACTCAGTTGTTTGATAGTGTCCATTTTAGATTTCGACCTTTTTCTAGCGAGTGATTGTACACCATCTATACCCATATGTTAAGAAGACATCGACGGTCACAACCCTTATCGAAATCAGGCCAATTGGAGGTTGGATCAACTTGCACAAGCTAAAAAACCTCTCTGTTGCCTTTCATCGTTGTTGTCTCATATCCCATTCATTTGCCAACACGTTTTCTCTCACCTTTAACATCATTTAATTTCTCGTTGCTGGATCTATCAATATACGGTATCCTCTTACCTAATTTACTCATGAAATTTTAAAAGGGTCTCTTTGCAAATTTTGAAATTTCTCTTCAGGTCAAATTGCATTATTTTTTGAAATATTTGGCGTTTATTGATATTTTAAAATACTATGAGGTCATTTAGTAATTTAAATAAGTTTTAGGTTATTATACATTTAGTCAACTTTGGGGCTAGTTTGTTATTTATGTAAGTTTGGAGTCATTTTGTATTTTTTTTTTATTTTTTAAAGATAATTCTGCTTTTATTTTTCTGGGGTTATTTTTTTAATTTTAGAACATTTGGTAGCAGTTGTCTCTCAATACATTTGCACTCACAAAAGTTATTTTCAAGATTCTCTTAATGTGTTTAAACTCACAAGTGGCTGACTTTCTCAACACGTTTGTCACTTTGACAATATTGTTACTCATCGATAATATTATCACTCTCTAACAACATTGCCTCTCTTCCACAATGGTTCCTTACAATAGTTGCCTTTTTTTGACAATGGTATTCATTCACCGAAAACAGTTGTATCTAAATGTGCACCATCACAATCAAGAATATTCATTTTCGACTTCAAATTTTTGTAATATTGAATTTGAGGGGGATGTTAAAGATATACAAAATTAAGACAATCAATTCTTATCATATAATTACTATTTATATTTTATAATTAATATGTTATATTTTATTTCCTTATATATATATATATATTTTTTTTATATCAACTTAAAGTAGGGATGGCAATGAGACGGGTCGGATCGAGGATGACAATCCTCCTTTGTATACTTAAATGGATTGAAAATCTCTATATCTTGCCCATAGTCGAAGTAAATAGTTTGGGTTTTATGATAGGGCCCCCCCGATTGGGGATAGGTTTCCACGAGTACCTTATATTCGAATTTATTTATTTGTTATATTTATAAGTATTTAAAAAATATATATAATAATATACTTTAATTAAAAATATTTTAATTTAGAGTTTTTGGGGTGGGTTCACGAGTGATAACCCATCCTAATATCCGCTATAAATATAGTTTGGGAATACTAACTCATCTCCATTCTTGAATAGAAACCCCAAAAATTATAAAATATCCATCATTTATTTTTCATTTGTAGACCCCGACCTTGCTAAAAATTTTACCGGGCATAACCTAAAATCTATATACAAATTTATTCTGTAACAATTGAGATACATTATAATATAGTAAAAATGTAATTTTTAAAGAGTTTTTCAATTATTTTAAATTTTTTTTATCTTTTCTAATAACTTAGTAGTCATTGGGTAATCTCTAATTAGTGATATATTACCTTTTTTTTTTAAAATTATAAGTGATATCTTAATCTTTAATGTACTTCTACGAGATATCCTAATCTTGTTCTTTAAAGATTGGAAAACTATAAATTACCTCCTCATATTTTAAGTATTATTCATTTACCTTATGATATTTTATATTACTCAAAAAATTCCTATTATTATAATTTTTTTATAAAATACTAACTATTTATTATCTTTTTATTATTCTACCTTTATATTACTATTTTTTTATAATTTATTAATGTAATTTTTTAAAATAATACTAAAATAATTAGAATAAAAAAGTATAATATATTACGTTATAATAGAAGGATGAATATTTTAGTTATTTTTGCTTCTTTTTTTGTTTTATATTTTAAAATTTTATTCATTAATTATTTTCTTAAAATATTTTAATTTTTAATTCTTTTTAAAAAAGAATTAAAAATAATATGATTTTATTATTTTCTTTATTTTTTAATAACTATGTTTAAAAAATAATAAAAACTATAACGTCTTTATTATTTCCAATGAGCATTAAATATTAATGCATTAAAAATATTAAATATTAATAAAAATGTAAAATATAAAAAAATAAAAATAAAATAAGCAAAATATTCACTCTTCTATCATAACATAAATATATTATAGTTTTTATTATTTTAATATTAATATTTATAAAATCTACATTAATAAATTATAAAAAATATTAATAAGAGTAGATTAGTAAAAAGACAATAAATAGTTAAGATTTAATATAATTTTTGTAATAGTAAATAATTTTTTTTTGAGTAATATGAAACATTAAAAGGTAAGTGGATAATGTCTAAACTAAGAGGGGTAATTTACCGTTCCCATTAAAAGATTTTTAATTTTTCATTCATTCATCTTTTAATAAGATTGATCTTACAAAATAAGAATATTTACAGAAAATAGATCAACCAAATCTCTCCAACATCATGACATTAAATATTTCTCAATCCTAACAAATTATTTCTTCCCGAAAAAAAGAAAAATCTTTGTTAATCTTAACAACATTGGATGATCAATCTACATTTAATTGAAATATAACAAAAAAAAATTATATCTCATATCTTATGTCATACAACTAGATAGATAAAATGGCATATTCTTTTCCATAGAAATTCAGCAAAAATCCATTTTCTTCCAGTTTAAGTCCATGTCCATTGAAAATGTAACATGCAGAGAAATATGATATAAATTTCTACCTAGACACAAAAATCAAGGCAACACAAGGAGAAAACACTACACAGTAAACCAGATTCCAGTTAAACTGGATTGAAATATAATATATATATATATATTTATGGGGTCATGATACTTTTACAATCCACAGTTAAAAAAACTTTTTAAGCAAAGCACAGGCAAAGCAGAGCAGGACACTCCTAAGCTCGCAGACATTGTGTTGTTTTTGTGAAATATTGTGCGTGGCTTCATAGAAATTCATTTCCTTTTTCCTTCTTCCTTTGACCACTGGTCTAATGCTTTTCTTTCTCTTTCTATATAAACACTTGCTTGCTTTGCAGTTTCTATAGCATCATCACAACACTCTCTTTCTTTTTATTATTATAATTTTTTTGATTTTCTCTCTTTCTTTTCTCCGTTTTGCTGTTGTGGGTTTGTTTGTTCTTTCTAGCAAAACACGCACACACAAAAGCTGGAACTTTGATAAGAACCAGCTGCAGATGAACACAAGTCTTGTTAAGTTGTTACTTGTTTAATTTGTTAGTTCTTTTTAGAATTTACAGGAAGAGAGCAAAAGGGTTGATAGATCTTTGGTTTTTTTTTCCACAATGCTTAAATCAACTTAAAGATCTCTTATTCTGCTTCTTTTGCTCTAAAAGAAGTTCAAATTGTATTAGTGGTGTGTCATATATTTTTATATGGCTGAGGCAACAGAAGCAGCCGCAGCAGCAGCAGCGAAGACATTGCCGCCAGAGGCAGAGAAGAAGAAAGAGCAAAGCTTGCCGTTTTTTCAACTCTTCTCATTTGCTGACAAGTATGATTGGTGTCTCATGACCATAGGAAGCATTGGAGCCATCATTCATGGCTCTGCAATGCCTGTTTTCTTCCTTCTCTTTGGCCAAATGGTCAATGGCTTTGGCAAGAACCAGACTGATGTAAACAAAATGACTCATGAAGTTTGCAAGGTACGAACAACTTTTTGTCAAGCCAAGAAAATCCCACTTCCCGAAATTCAATCTTTTTCCTACATTCTTTTATCTATTTCAGATCTGAAGATCTAATTCAATTATTGATTTTTTTTTCTTTCTTTCTGTTCATTGCAGTATGCTCTTTACTTTGTGTATCTGGGTCTCATTGTGTGCTTATCTTCATATGCTGGTATGTTCTTTTCTATTTTATTTGATTTTATTTTGAAAAGTATTGATTGGAATCTGATCACAGTAATTGCACCATGGGCTAGTGGCTCGTGTATATTGTTCAAAAATGAAACGGTTGGTGATAGTCCACGTGGTTCATAACCTATTCTTTTGTCGTTTGTTTCTCTCTTTTATCAATATCTCATACTAAATTACACATGGCTTTCACTGTTGGAACAAATTTTGTAACTAGGCGTATTTTTCATCATTTCTGTGTAATTTGTTGTTAATTTTTGTGCAAATTTTTAACAGAGATTGCATTGTCTGTGAAATTTTAAACAGAGATTGCATGTTGGATGTACACTGGAGAAAGGCAAGTGAGCACACTGAGAAAGAAGTATCTGGAAGCAGTGTTGAAACAAGATGTTGGGTTCTTTGACACTGATGCAAGAACTGGTGATATTGTCTTCAGTATTTCAACAGACACTCTTCTTGTCCAAGATGCCATTAGTGAGAAGGTCTAGTTTCTATTTATTTATTTATTTTTTTCTTTTGTTTGTGTACTGAATGGGATGTTATGGGGCCGAATCTAGTGATGGATGGGGATAAATTGCAAAATGCCCATCTGGGTTGTTGGTGATGAATTAATGCGGGTCCCAAATGGCCATAACTAATCCTTTTCACTGCTAGAGGCGTACGTTAGCAGAACTTGAGTTAACGTGCGCCTGTGCTGTCTCTGTGTTGGACTTCCTCTGATTTGGGGTTCTTAATTGATCCATTAAGTATGAAGAACAGAAATTCTTATTAGTTATAAGCTTACAACTTTTTTTTTTGGGAATTTCAGGTGGGGAATTTTATTCATTATCTTTCAACATTTTTGGCCGGGCTAGTGGTTGGTTTTGTGGCAGCATGGAGGTTGGCCCTGCTAAGTATAGCGGTGATTCCTGGTATTGCTTTCGCTGGAGGCTTATACGCATATACTCTCACTGGCCTCACGTCCAAGAGCCGGCAATCATATGCAAATGCTGGTGTAATTGCTGAGCAGGTGAGCTTTATCATTGATTAAAGAGCATGGCAGTGCTAATTGTGTATGATTGGTGCATTTTGGGTTGCATAAAACTTCAACCGGGAGGCTTTGCTAAATCGCTATTTGTTTGAAACTATATCTTCCATATATTCTTCTTGTACTAATTTTGTGCTTAAACAGTCAAGCACTTGCAACTTCAAGCAATATTTTGATGCCGTTTGCCAATTAGATGATGTTTCTGCTTGTGCAGCATTCAATAGAGTACTTAGCTTTTTATGAACTTCATGATCTTTCTTATTGCCAAAATCTGAAAATGCAATGAACTGCACAATTTTCACTTACATTAATCAGTTAAAGATTTTATGTCTGCATTTCTGGGCCAAATATTATTAGAATTTAGCTACTTAATTTTTTAATTATATGCACAGGCTATTGCACAAATTAGGACGGTTTACTCTTATGTGGGTGAGAGCAAGGCCCTTAATGCTTACTCAGATGCAATTCAGAACACTTTAAAACTTGGATACAAGGCTGGAATGGCCAAAGGTCTTGGACTGGGTTGTACCTTTGGCATAGCTGCTATGTCATGGGCTCTTGTTTTCTGGTATGCCGGTGTTTTTATCAGGAATGGGCAAAGTGATGGAGGGAAGGCCTTCACAGCAATTTTCTCTGCCATTGTTGGTGGCATGTAAGATCTTGAGTCGAAATTTCTCATTTTTGTCATTGAAGATGTTTAAGTGAAGTTTTAAATATAATGTGGTAATGACTATTGCAGGAGTTTGGGTCAGTCGATTTCAAATCTTGGTGCATTTAGCAAAGGTAAATCAGCTGGTTATAAGTTGATGGAGGTCATCAAGCAAAAGCCGTCCATAATTCAAGACCCAACAGGTGGAAAATGCTTGTCTGAGATTAACGGCAACATAGAATTCAAGAATGTAACTTTTAGTTATCCATCTAGGCCCGATGTGTTCATCTTCCAGAATTTTTCAATTTTCTTTCCTGCTGGAAAGACTGTTGCTGTTGTTGGTGGTAGTGGATCAGGGAAAAGCACTGTTATCTCTCTCATTGAAAGATTCTATGATCCCAGTGAGGGTAAGAAACTCTGATCCTGTTTAATAATTGAACTCCAGCAGTTTCTAGTGATGGTTGTAATGGATTTCTTTTGGTGATCAGGGCAAGTTTTGCTGGACAATGTGGACATTAAAGCACTACAATTGAAATGGCTGCGCGATCAGATAGGGCTGGTGAACCAGGAACCTGCACTATTTGCTACCACCATACTTGAGAACGTTCTCTATGGGAAGCCTGATGCTACGATGGCTGAAGTGGAAGCAGCTGCTTCTGCTGCAAATGCTCATAGCTTTATTACCTTGCTTCCCAATGGTTATAACACGCAGGTGATTACATATGCAGTTGCATAGCAAGGCTCACCTCTGGTTTTTCTGAAATTCTGATGCCAATTATCACTAAATTTTTGATGATATACAATTTCTTTTCTTGGCCTAATTCAGGTGGGAGAACGTGGAGTGCAGCTCTCTGGTGGCCAAAAACAGAGAATTGCGATTGCCAGAGCCATGTTAAAAAACCCCAAGATCCTCCTCCTTGATGAAGCAACTAGTGCTCTTGATGCAAGCTCAGAAAACATTGTCCAAGAAGCTCTTGACCGTCTCATGGTCGGCAGAACAACTGTAGTTGTTGCCCATCGGCTCTCCACCATTAGAAATGTTGATACAATTGCAGTTATACAACAAGGGCTGGTTGTGGAGACAGGAACACATGAAGAACTGATTGCTAAGGCTGGGGCCTATGCTTCATTAATCAGATTCCAAGAAATGGCGAGGAATAGAGACTTTTCAAACCCATCAACTCGTCGCACACGTTCATCAAGGTTAAGCCATTCATTGTCGACAAAATCCTTAAGCCTCCGATCCGGCAGCTTAAGGAACTTGAGCTATTCCTACAGTACTGGTGCTGATGGCCGGATAGAGATGATTTCAAATGCTGAAACTGACCGCAAAAACCCAGCCCCTAGCAACTACTTCTTCCGGCTCCTCAAGTTAAATGCTCCTGAATGGCCGTATTCTATAATGGGTGCTATAGGGTCTGTGCTAGCCGGTTTCATTGGTCCAACTTTTGCTTTGGTGCTGAGCAATATGATTGAGGTTTTCTACTACAGAAATCCTGCATCCATGGAAAGGAAAAGTAAAGAATTTGTCTTTATTTTCATTGGTGCTGGTATTTATGCTGTTGTTGCGTATTTGATACAGCATTACTTCTTTAGTATTATGGGAGAGAACCTCACTACAAGAGTGAGGAGGATGATGCTTGCAGGTATAAAACTATTAACCTCTTATTTTTGGTCTCTCTTTATTTCGAATGTGGACTCAATTTCATCATCTTGCTTAAATTATTGGCAAAATATCTTCTTGATCATGATTCTTAATGGTGTTTGTTTTCTCCAGCAATCCTAAGGAATGAAGTCGGATGGTTCGATGAAGAGGAGCACAACTCAAGCCTGGTTGCGGCTCGATTGGCAACTGATGCTGCCGATGTGAAACCAGCAATTGCTGATAGAATTTCTGTGATACTGCAAAACATGACTTCACTACTCACTTCCTTCATAGTTTCTTTCATAGTGGAATGGAGGGTATCACTTCTCATTCTAGCGACTTACCCCCTTCTTATCCTAGCCAACTTTGCTCAGGTAAGCTCTCTCTCGCAAGTCTCAACCTTTTCACCGTTTTATTTTTGTTTTAAATTACTTCTTAGTTATGGTCCAAGACTCCCAAGTTCAACACTTTTTAACCCCTAAACAACAACTTTCATGTTAGCATTTCCTAGGTGGGTTTGAACTAAAGTTGAACAAAGGCACATGGGCAATTCAATTTTTTAATGAGTTGCCAGTTTTTTTTTAATTTCTGCTTCTGATCTCTGGAAGCTAATAACTTCACTACATCTTTCTATAAAACGACAAATACTTGGCAGTAGAGTGATGAAACTGCACGTGGTTCCTCCAAGTCATCAGCTGCATTAACTCCTCAAATATCACAACATGAACCCAGATATATAGAAACACTTAAATTGAAATTCACAATAAACTAGTCAAGATCCCATGCCATGCATCATCAATTTCCATATCACTTAAAAAAAGTGTTATCATTTATCTTATTCCTCGAGCCTATGACCCATTTTTTACTTTTTTGGTTTTATTTTCTCTAAGATGGGCAACATTTCAATTTGTTCTAGTTTCTCTCACAGCTTCTTTTTTCCCACTTAGATTTTTACCAAGGCACCGACACTGCCACTGCCATTTATACGGTGTATACATATCACTTCTGTGTCAGAATTTTAGCTATACCAAGTGAAAGAGCTTGTGTTTTTTCCTAGGTACATGAGCTTTCATTTGCTTTATTCACTATCCTTGTCAGTCAGGTACCACCAGTCTTGTGAGAGTTTGAAGAGATTCTTGACCCGTGATCAATTATTCATGAAAAAAGATTAGAGTTTGAAGAGATTCTTGACCCGTGATCAATTATTCATGAAAAAAAAATCTTTTTTCTTTCGAAAGTATGTATTTTTTTATATAAAGGGTGTCAGGGGTTGACAGTCTTTGACAATGAAATGAGTGAAAAGTGCTACCTTGCGCCAGGATGCGCACCCTTTTAGGCATAAGCTTTTGCATTTATGGGGGCTTTGGGGTCTTCTGAGCATCTGGGTTAATTTTCAAACTTGTAATATCCGAGTGAGTCTACCGTTTTGTTTGTCTTTGTTGTATGGACCATTGTTTCTAAATTTGCGCATGGATTATACACAGTATAAATGGACTTGATTTATTGAAGGACCTACCTGCAAATATGCAAGTGTCTTATTCATCTACCTGTCCTTGTTACCCTGGTTTGTCACTATTCAATGGTCCCTTCACATTGGGATGTGCAATTGTTCATCTTGTTGAGCTCTCAACCATAAATAACTGTTCTGTTAGCTATGTAAGAATGAGTAAGTTTGCCCAAAAAAGAAGAAAAAACCAAGAACTAAAATTTAACATGATCACTCTTTGGTATTTTTTGGACTGATGTTGAGAGACTTAGATATTCTTTTCTCCAAATTATATTCATAGAAAAGCAGTCGTTTGCATAAGCAGTCATAGTGAAATGCCTCAATCTGTCCACATTAATTCATTGGATTTTACTAAATGGAGTGTATCATATGATGGCTAAGGGCTGTTTAGTATAGTTTAATATTGCATAATTCAAAGCATACGAGTTAATTTACAACTGTTTGATAATCTCCTAATTAAAAGTTATTAAAACCCAAGATGCTTATTTGAAATTAAAGGAATTTTATGAGTGTGATCTAATGGATGACTGATAGATATAGTTTGACATTTAATTCTGTTGTTTTCTGCATTATGCAGCAACTCTCTCTCAAAGGGTTTGCTGGAGACACAGCAAAGGCACATGCAAAGTCAAGCATGATAGCTGGTGAGGGAGTGAGCAATATCCGAACTGTTGCAGCCTTCAATGCACAAAACAAGATCATCTCCTTGTTCAGCCAGGAGCTCCGTGTGCCAGAACGCAAAACCCTTAGTCGTAGCCAAACTGCTGGCATTCTCTTTGGCCTTTCTCAGTTTGCACTACATTCCTCTGAAGCTCTCATTCTATGGTATGGTGTCCACCTTGTTAGTGAGGGAGTATCAACATTTTCCAAGGTTATCAAAGTTTTTGTGGTCCTGGTTGTGACAGCCAATTCGGTTGCGGAAACTGTTAGCCTTGCCCCAGAGATTATTAGGGGTGGTGAATCCATTGGTTCGGTGTTTTCTATTCTGGACTGCTCTACTAGGATTGACCCAGATGATCCTAATGCAGATCCAGTGGAAACAATTCGTGGGGAAATTGAACTTAGGCATGTTGATTTCACATACCCATCACGACCTGACATAGTCGTTTTTAAAGACCTTAACCTTAGAATCCGCGCTGGCAAGAGCCAAGCTCTTGTAGGTGCTAGTGGGTCTGGCAAGAGTTCTGTGATAGCATTGATTGAGCGATTTTATGATCCTACATCTGGCAAAGTTATGATCGATGGCAAGGATATTCGTCGACTGAACTTGAAGTCCCTCAGGCTCAAAATTGGATTGGTGCAACAAGAGCCAGCCCTCTTTGCCACAACCATTTTTGATAACATTGCATATGGAAAATATGGGGCAACTGAAGCAGAAGTAATTGAGGCAGCCCGTGCAGCTAATGTGCATGGATTCGTTAGTGCATTGCCTGATGGGTATAAAACACCGGTTGGTGAGAGAGGGGTTCAGCTCTCTGGTGGGCAGAAACAAAGGATTGCTATTGCTAGGGCTGTTCTCAAGGACCCAGCAATACTTCTGCTTGATGAGGCCACAAGTGCCCTTGATGCTGAATCCGAGTGTGTGCTACAAGGAGCACTTGAGAGGCTAATGAGGGGGCGAACCACGGTGCTTGTTGCTCATCGTTTATCAACAATAAGGAATGTGGACTGTATTGGGGTTGTGCAAGATGGCCGCATTGTTGAACAAGGCAGCCACGCCGAATTGGTTAGCCGAGCTGACGGGGCGTATTCTAGACTTTTGCAATTACAGCATCATCACATATGAAGAGTGCTTTGATTGAAGCTACATGGCCTTGTTTGTGGTCATTGTGTTTGGGTCCCATTAACCTCATGTTTCCATTTTTCTTTTTGCATGATGATTATAGTTGTAGATATGGAAATGTGGAAGACTATTTATTAAGAATCTACTGCCCCATTTCCAATGGGGTAGCATGTGTTATATTATTAATATCTATGGTGTATAAGCCTGTTGATCTATCTGGTTGGTTAGGGTGATATTGGTTGGCTTTCTCTCTCCTTTTGTAATTGGAATTTTATAATACTTAAAAAAAGCAAATCCCTATACAACCTTTCCCGGCCTTTATTAGACTTTCTTTGTTGTTCTAGCTTTTCCCATTGCATGTGTTCGCTAAAGTTATCTTTCAAGTTTCAGATAGGGGCATGTTCTTTTTCTGGGTTCTGAAGACCCACTTGGGACTAAATCAATAGTTAAAAAACTTTTTATTTGAAATGGAGACATTATCATTCGAGGCACAGATGGTATGAATTATTTGGAAGTATGAGATGTATGAAATTTTGGAGAATCATTCTATAAGATGTAAAGCTTAAGCATGTGTTGCATAAATGGGGATCATCATGATCCCCAACTTTGTTCAATCTCTTGAGTAGAACTGCAAATGCTGATGCCCTTTTTTCAAGTTCTGCAAATGGGCTTTTCCAAAGTCTCCAATCTCATTTGCAAAAAAAAATTTAAGTGAGGATAGCTTCTTCAACAATCACAATGGCTATTATTACATGTACTTGGTTCTGTCATAAAGGTAAAAAGAAAATAATATTAAATGAACTGAAAAAAGTGTCCAAGAGGAGTAGGCCCTTAACAGCTTTTACAGTTCATTGATAATATTGCCAACGACACTGAGGAGAGGAAAAAGGATAGTAAAGTTGAGGGCATGGCAGAGGACAGAAGCAGAGGGATGGCATGGGAGTCCTGAGTAAAGAGAAAGAATATATGGCTCCACAAAAAAGAGTGGGGGCAGAGTGCAGAGATGTTGATTTAATAGACACTTGGCAGAGATGATGCATCACATCATCAATCCTTCTGTGAATCAGTTGCATTATATGTGACCTTTTTAACACTTTGTGTGCATGCAGCAGGTTAGGTGCTGATATTAAATACAAAGATATTTGCATCAGCCTGGCACATTACTGTGAAAAGCTATATGGCTTCTCTTGACACCCCATAAACATACATAGAAAGCAAAGTGCATTACTCAAACTTTTATCATAAGGGTCTTATGTTATTGGTTTAACTCTTCAGGTTCTCAGTTAAACCTATATTTACATATGTATATATATATATATATATATATTTATTCATAGTTAGTTGTTACTACACTAGCTAGTTTCTAGTAGCTAGAAAAATTTGATGCATCTAACTCATAACTCAGGAGTGAAGGTGAAGGGTTCAAAATTGGAAACAGAAAGGGACATAAATCACATGGTGAAAATGCAAAGTGATAAGAAGGGCAGAAGCAGAGTTGTAATTTAGTGTGGGTGGGTTTTAGTGGGTATCTGTTGCTGCTAGATTATTTCATGGGTCATCATCTGTAACAATTTTAATTTGTTCTTTCCTGTTTCTCTCATTAGCATAATTGTTAAGACTTTTTTTTTCAAAACATTTGATTGTAATATTATTGATTAAATTAGTAATGTTACAATGTAAAGTTCTTAATATAGAATTAAAAAATTATTAGAACATTATATAAAGATAAAATAAATTTATTATAATTCGCTCAAGCATACTAATCTTATTTAGAAAAAAACATACCAACTCTATAATGAAAAATTATCATAATAAAAAATTATTACTATTACATTAAAACTAAAAAATCTACATTATTTTATTCTTACAAAATCAACAGTTTGTCAAGATTCTTAAGTTCATTTCCTTTATATATATATATATATATATTACACATTATTGATATTATATAAGAGACCTACTAATATAATAATTAGAAAATTATTTGAATAATATATCATTTTTATATTTAAACTCATCCAAAAGTATTTTCTTAATATTACATCAGAGATCTACTATTACAATAACTAGAGAACTATTAAGATAATACATTATTTTTATACTTAAACATACAAAAAAAATACTCTCCGATAAAGGAGAATTATTATACTATCGTCAAATTTTAAACTCTCTAGTGTAAGTTCATTTCCTTTTAACTTATTTTCTTTTATTTATTTATTTATTTTTGAATATTTTCTCAAGAATTTTGTTATGTGATTCAAGGCTCGATTTTGGTTAAAAGTCATTTTTAATATTTGCAAAAATCTTGTGTTCATAGTTTCAGAGTAATGTTAAGAATACAAACTCAATCATGTAAAATAATGTGATATGATATGATTGGATACGTGATTTTATTTTTATTTATTACATAAAATTATTTAATTTAATTATTTAATCATATTATGCGATGTCGGTTTGTATAAACATGTCTAGTAATACTCATATATTTAATATAGGAAATGGTTTTAAATATAGATTTTAAAATTCGGATTGAAAACTAAACATGACTTTAATTTTCTTATATTTTTTATGAAGAATTTTCTTTAGTGGACCCATAAAGTTTGGATTAGCAAACTTGTAACAGGCTTGATTCTGGGCCGGGCCTTATGAGATTTTGATAAAATAACGCTTTAGGTGTAGTTCGAAGCCCAATTTCATGTTTTGGTCCTGGGCCGGTAGATTTTGAACTTGGAAACATCTCAATATGTATGAAATGGAGCTCCTTGCCCCCACTAACATCTCTATTATTTGAGAAAATAAATATAAATAGGCGTGATAAAGAATTTACAGTACATTTTATATTTATATAATCGAAGTTTAAAATTTAAATATTTCTGTAAATAAAAATAAAACCGTCAATGTAAGATAAAATTTAAAACGTAAGACATAATTTAATTTTGTACTGCAATGTATTTAAGATTTTTTTTAATTTTACAAACATTGATTACGAGATTGTGTCATATTTTAAGTCAATGTATTCTTTTTAATTAATAATAAAAAAAATTAATGAAAGAAAAATTTAAAACAAATAATATAATTTTGTTTTATATTGCGATATATTTAAGACTTTTTTAAATTTACGAATGATTGACTTTGAAATTGTGTCATCTTATAAGTTAATATAATTTTATTTATATTGTGATGTATTTAAGACTTTTTTGATTTTATAGATAATCGACTATGAGGTTGTATCTTTTTATAGGTCAATTTTTTCAAGGCACAAATTTTTATTTAAAGATTTTTTTTTTACTTCACATTTCAAAGTCAATGGAGATAAAATTTAAAACGGTGATATAATTAATTAATTATAGGGATAAAATTAAAACACGTGGTATATTTTATTTATTTATTTATATATCAATGATCAAAATCAATAAAGATAAAATTTAAAACACGTGGTATATTTATTTTTATTTATGTTTTAGTGATAAAAATCAATGGAGAAAAAATTTAAAACACGTGCTGTGGTAAGTGACCATTCTAAAACTATCTTGTTGCCCGGTTTCATTCGGGGCTGTTCTCGGCCCATGAAGCTGAAGCGGCCGAGAAGTTTCATTCGAAGCTAATAATTGTGATGCTAATATCTTTTTCAGCTAATTTATGAAGAGTTTTAACTTTCAAAAATAAATAAATAAATAATAAAACAAGTGATATAATTAATTAATTATGGAGATAAATTTTAAAATAAGCGATATATATATATTTTTATATTGCAATGTATATAAAGATTTTTTAAATTTTTTTATAAACGATTAATTATGCTGTTGTGTTTTTTTTAGGTCTAATTTCTTTTTAAGATAGAAAAATTTTTCCAACTCCACACTTCAAATTCTTAAAGTAAAACAAAAGTATGAACCAAAGAAAAAAATTAAAAAAAAGAAAGTATTTTTTTTAGTCTTTTTTTTCTCTCTCAATCAATAAAAAAGAAAAAATAAAAAAGAAAAAAATAAAAGGATATGAACTTTCCATGACTTTAAGTAACATTGTAGATTCATTATTGCCCTCCCATTTCCAAATTCACTTGTGAAATTTCTAAGGCAATCAATTGCATTAGAAAGAATGAATGAAAGGGGGAGGAAAACAAAAACACAAAAGTGAAAGAATTCCCCACTTGAAGGAAATAGTGCTTTCCATAGTTTGACTATTTTTGGACTCTAATGCACATGTGCTTATTTATAATATGTCGGTGCATTGATTATTATTATGAACATTGATGTTTGAGTTTGACTACTCCTATTCTTATTATCACATGCTTTTCTTTCCAATTTCTTTAAATTTTCTATTCTAATTAAGCATATTTAATTGTCTCTTACTTAGATGCTAAGAATGATTATTAATTTTATTCATATATTTATATATGTATTTTTGCATGTATATATATATGTGTGTGTGTGTTTGTGTATGAATGTATATATATTTATTGACTCTCATATATATAAGAGTCTTGCTACCATCAAGCAAAGTAAAAAGGAATTTAAAAAAATCATCATTATTTATCATAAATAATAAAATATAAAAATTAAAGTGAGTTTTATTTATAGATCTTTTTTTTTTTTGAAATAAGAGAAGGGAAATTCAAATTCAATTTCTCTATTTCAATAGATAAATATATTACAAGTCTTTTATCACTGAATTATTTAAATAAATGTTATTTATAGATTTTTTAATAATAAAAAATTTGGGAAGAACAATATATAAAATTGTTGAATGGTAAACAAGTTCATAATTATTTAAGTGTTTCTTAAATCTTACTCTTGAACCAAGAAGACAAGAGTGAAGTTAACTCAACTGGATAGAGAAGTATCATTTGAAAATTTTCTCACAAGTAATGATAGTAAATAAGACGGATAGATCTTAATAAGTGGTTTAAAAAAGTGAAAACTTTTGTAAAATCGAAGTAATAAGTAATTAAAATAATATAAATAAAAAAAATTAAAAAAATACAAGAATTTTTAAGTTTAATCTCTCATTATATCTTATCGCCACACCTTCCAACATATGTTGTGAGAAAAGAAAAAAAGAAAAAAGTGAAAATAAAAAAAATTAAAAATTTTAAGAATTACATTATTATTATTATAATTATGTATATTACAATATTATAAAAATAGTATTTATATAAACTTTAAGTTAATATAAATATATAAAAGAAAATTAAATATAATTTATTAATTATAAAATATATATATTAGAAGATTAAAATATTAATTTTTTATATCTTTAATATTCCTCTTTCAAACTCAAGTGGAGGGTTGAGTTTGAAAAAAAATATTTTTTTTATTGTAATGGTGGGTATTGAGAAAATAATTACTTGCGAATGCAAATGCGTTGAATGAAACTTGAAACCAACCGTTGTGAGTGTAAGAGTGTGTTGTCAACCACTGTGAGTACAAACGCGTTGATAGAGAAAAATCAACAACTACGAGTATAAGTGTGTTGAGAGATTCATCCACCAATTTATTTAAAAATTACAAAAAAAAGTTTTTTAAAGAAAAAAAAATTAAAAAAAAACTATAAAAATAAAAAATCACAAAATGTTTCAAAACTTAGGTAAACTACAAATTATTTATATAACTTTAAAAAACTTATAAAATGACCCTTATTACAAATTAGATCACCGAAATTTTAAAAAGAGACTTGGGATTGATAGATCTAGTAGTGGGGAATAGAATGGTGGCGGTAGTGACGAGAAACTCATCGAAAAATGGTGCAGATCGGAGATAAACTGGAGAACTGCCGTTGCGGCATTTAGAGGCATGAATTCGCGCGTGAAGACAGTGATTGGCCGGATTCTTATGGGGCGAAGATGGTCGGCGTCCTCTGAATATCTGGGTGTGAGCGGTGTATGGCCATTCGCCGAAAATAGGTAGGAATCTAAGGTGAACAATAATGGCAGCTAAATGTTTGGCCGGTGCGTAGTGATGTATATGGTAGCGAATCGACATGATCCCGGTGGATTTGGATTAGTCGACAGTGGCTGAAGATCCTGGGCTGGGCAGTGTTAATCACAACAAACTCCGATGAACTTCCAATGACTTTTAGCGAAATTCTAATGAATTTCCAACGAATTTTTAAATTTTTTTGGCAAATTTGCATTAAATAAGACAATGAAATAACTTAACTCTGATATTATGTGAGAAAAGATAAAAATAAAATAAAAAGATAATAAAAATAATAATAAAAAATTTAAAAATTTTAAGAACTACATTGTTACTGTAATTCTGCATATTGCAATGTTACAGAGATAACTTTTATATAGTCTTTAAGTTAACATAAATAAAAAAATATAAATACATAAAAGAAAATTAAATATAACTTATTAATTATAAAATATATATGATATAAGATTAATATATTAATTTCCTATATCGTTAACATACTAAATATTTTTGTTTTAAAATTTGCCAAAAATTATAGAATTAAGTGATAATTTCATATATTTATCATTGTCAAAGGCTACCAAGAGCAAAAGAATTAAAAGTAAAATAAGCTATAAAAGATCGGCAAGGGAAATTAAGAGCATGCATGCAATTACAAATAATAATTACATGTACCCATTTAATTAAGTGTTTCAAATCAATAGATTTTGAGCAAAAGAATTCAAGTTTGAATTCACTAGTGATAGAATTTTGGTAGTGGGTATTTGCTTAAACATCATCTATTGTGTGTCGGGAGACTAATGCATGCCTAAAATTGTATTAGCAAACAAAATCTATCAACACTAAACTTGTCGGAGATTGATAATCACTCCCCAAAGTTTGCAACATTATGTTATAATATTAGTAACCATTTAATCTTTATATGAATTAGAAACTATCAAATCATGAACAGGATTAAAATTTGGTGATGACCCTTTTGGTGACCTTAGTGTTTTCTTTTGAAAGTTTCTTTGAATCTCATTGCATGTCCTTTGTATGCATATAAAAGCAAGGTCGATCCGGTTGATAAAAATCAAAATGTGGTTGATATATAAAGTCTTATTTACACAAAACAAAAATGAAAAAGAAAACCCACATGGATTAGCATGTGAGGACACTAATTTGATCAATCAATTAGGAAAATGGTGGGTCATTTTAATTCCTTTGGTCATGTGAAGAGATAGGCATTGCTTAGCTAGGGTTCCTGGATAAATTAATACAACACGTCTCCATTTTTATTTTTAATTTTTCTAAATTAGATTTTCGTTTCTATTTTGAGAAATGAAATGTAAATGTAATCTAAATGAAAATGAATAGTGGGAGAGAAATTCAAACTTCATGGTAGAAGAGAAAATTAAGGTTTGCTTTGGGGAAAATTTAATGAAATATTCAAAATTATTATTTAAGGAGAAAATTTTAGATTTATATAACCACCATGAATAATAATCTAATAATCACTAGAAAAAAAAAATGAATTTCTGTCATAACCTACAATATTTTGCCGACAACGGTTGAACATGTAAACAATAACAATATTCAATAAATTTTAAACCACATTTATATTTATAGATACTAATTAACTTAATTTGAGGTTCAAACTCGGGTCACACTAAAAAAGTATTTATATAATAATTATAATAATATAAATGTACTAGATTAAGACACAACACGTGTCATGTCATGTTTGGTGAGGACATGAGGCATGTGACATGATCGAAATTTGCATCACTCACGTAGTTATGTCCCAAACATAGGAAGAAAAAACAATTATTTGAGAGAGATAAGACTCTTGGTTTTTGCTTGGTGAATAAAATTTTCTTCCAAGCGATAGAAATCCAATTATGATCTTATATTATTATAATTAGTTTATATCTCCATAAGGCATGAGTTTTGTGCATGCCCCATTACATATATTTCAACTACCATTTAATCTTCCTGAACTTTGGTCATTTACCAATCATAACACGCCATTTAAGGACTTGAACACAATAGTAGAATATAACTACCAATGTCTATGGGAATGAAAAAAGAGAAAAGGTCATAAAAGTTGTGCAAAGAACACGTTATTATGTATAAACTTTAAAAGGTGTGTTTATATTTATTTATGCATGTATTTGTTTTCGTGAATGATATGAGATGTGTAACGTTATCCAAACAGATATTATGAGTTCGATGTCGTGAATGAATTAATATATATTATCAAAACAGAATAATGAATAAATTCGTTCTAATTCGAAAAAATTATTATAACATAAACAATGTTGCTTATGATAAAATAAACGATCGATGTGATTTGATGGATGGGATTAGGAGTGATGGAGTGTGCCTAAATGGAGAAGATGAATGCCCCTATCCCCCTTATGATCACATGGAGTTGCTTATTGAGACATGCACATGAAGGCCCACTTTGCTAGCTTAAGAACAAACACATTTCTTAAAGCCCACTTGAGATCAAACCCCAACTTGGGAACACACAAGAAGAAGAAGTGTATGGTCTCTTTCTCTCTCTATTTCACTTTCTCTCCATTTTTCTTTCTTAATTTTCACTTAAAAACCAAAGGCAAGGCTATTTCTGCTTTCTTCAATGCTCTTGTCTTCTTCGCATCCAACATCACTGTCTTTGTTTTTTCTCTCTCTCTCTCTCTGTTCACTTTCCCCTCTAATTGTGGTCCTTCCCTCTCTTTATAACTCTCTTATCACTTTCTCCAATTTCTCTTCATACCTTATATCTAACACCATTTCTAGCTAGCAACCCCCTTCACCTTTTTTCTCCTTCTCCTTGTTCCTCCATATTTTTCAACCCTTTTCCCACTTCTTCTCACCACTTGTTGCATCTTCTTCAAGCTCATTAAGCTTGACATTCAGAAACCAAAAGTGTAAGCATTAAGCAACATCATCATGTCTAGCAGAAGGTCGAGGCAATCTTCAGGGGCTTCGAGGATCAGTGATGACCAGATCATTGAGCTTGTTTCCAAGTTACGCCGACTCCTCCCTGAGATTGGTGACAGGGCCCCTGAAAAGGTAATTAAACCCAGCTAGCTCTCTCTTACAAAACGTGAAACTTGCTTTAGTTACTATTTTTTTCCATTCCCGTCCAGCTTCGTATAGAAATTAAACCCATCTAGAATGGCTCACGTTGCAGTACATTAATGTACAGCGTATTTCAGTTGTTTTTATATGACTTTACAGAAGAGTTTGAACTTTGACCTGAGACAACGAAGATTCTTCTTTGTACTAGATGTATGTACACCCCATGACATATATATACATACCAAATGTACATAAACCCGCTAGTTATATCCATACACTTTGAGGGTAGACATTTGCATGTTAATTTGTACATGATCATGTACATACATATCGAAAATTTATGTACATTCTGTATATTATACCAAGTTCACATTAGAGAATTTATGTTTTATTTATGTCATGATTTCATTAGATAGATAATTTGATAAGAGTGTATGTTCACATTTGACTTATTATAATAAGTATAGTAAGCTGGACCCTGGGCCAGAAGAGAGCCAAAACCCACATGACTGTGCTCTTAAATGCCACAAGCTCCCGAGTCAAAAGTTTGAGCATAGCTTTAGCCTCATTTGATGGTAATTAATAGTAGTAATACATGGTCTCTTGTGCATTATGTTTATGCATTCACTGAACTCAAACATAATATATGCACTGGTACATGACTTATTACCATGAAAATGACTTGTTTCTAATTCGGATACAATTTTATTTTGACCCGACTGATTGCTTCTTGATCAAGTAGGCATCAGCTTCTAAGGTTCTACAGGAGACTTGCAATTACATAAGAAACTTGCACAGAGAGGTGGATGACCTAAGTAAGAGATTATCCCAGCTTCTATCAACAATAGATGCCGATAGTCCCGAAGCCGCGATAATTGGGAGCTTAATTATGTAATTAAATTTGATTATCATTTCCTTCTACTTTGAATATATATTATTTATACTAAGGTTTTGGTCATTATATGAATCAAAGAAGGAGACTTTGCATTGCATGTAATGTAATGTAATGCAATTTTTATAAGAATAGGTGAATGTTTGTAATTACTATAAGTTTGTATAATAAAAAGGACTTGCACTAGCAAAGCCAGTTTATATAAAGATTATTTATAAATTAATTTTGGACTTCAGTTAGTTAGTTGATAAATTAATCTTTTGGATTCTAATATACTTCATTGACATGATGAATTTGACTATTATTATGTGTTGCAATTAAATTTAATTAATTAAATGGATACATATATATGTATATATATACACTAATTCTAAAAACTTTTCTGTCGGTAAGTTGGGATCAGGTGGTATAATGTCAAAGCAAAAAGGCTCCAATGGTGCATGATTAGTAACTAATTTGATGGAACATTTCTTACCATCATTTAAGTTAATTATTTTTATCTTTTTTTTTTCTTTCTGTTTTATGTGAATTTAAATTTCATCTTCAAACGCAGATATTTTGTTCGAATGATAAGGTGAGCTTAATAATTTAAAGTATTGTAAATATTTTTTTTTATAATTGATTCTTCTATTGTATAAGAGAGAATTTGGACATACGTAAATATTAAATAATGTATAGTTTTGATAAATATACATTGTATAATATTAAAAAAATATTTAATTAATGTATGAACTATAAAATATATATATATATATAAAGGTAATTGAACGAACACTTCTAGTTGTTTAAATCTAGAAATTAACTTGTAAAAGCACAAGAGGAAAATTAATCCTTCTTTTTGAGAGGAAAGTGCCATAGTCTTCAGAAAATTCTTTGAAACCACATGAAATAATAATAATTAAGCACTTTTTTTTTTGGCTTAACTCATTTGCCCTTGGTCTAATTTACTCTAGCTTCTTACTTCTCTCTTGATATATATATATTCTAATTTCAAAAGTACTTGTCTTCTATATATTATCTTCAATCAAAAGGGATTTTGTTATGTAACTATTTTTGTAAAGCCAGTGACAATAAGAACTTCTGTAATAGTAAAAAAAAAACTACTTACTACTTTCATATTATTTTGGAGCAATAAAAATATAAACATAATATGTGAAGAATGAGTAAAAGCTTGGTGGTTAAATGACTGACTGATTATCAAAGGAGACAGAGTAGGTAACATGATTTTTCAATTTGCTTTCTTCGATACCAGGTTGTAGACAAATGCAATAAATATTCCTGAAAAAAGAAAAAAGAAAAACTGACTGCTGCTCTCTTCATTATTTCTCTTAGGGAATTTGACTAAGTCCTTGCATTGCATTGACTTTGGACATTTATTTATGTATCATATTATAAGTAAAAAACATGAATATTGTTTTCAAACACGTTGTCATTTCAGGTCAAAAGAAAACTTAATTCAGCAGTAAATTAAGCAGCAATCAAATATGTTTTTTGGCCCATAAATCACGTAAAATCATCATGGAGATGGGTTTGAATGATATTTGTTAGTTGATTAATAAAATTAATTAAGTAACTTTTGTTTCAATCTATTTGTGAGGGAATTGGGGGGGCGGGGGGGATGGGGGGATAACACACATGCAAATGCATGCGACCTGCTGAAAGCATGCTTTTCTCGAGGATCCCAAAAAAGCAGTAGTGTTTATTGCTTCATATATCAATATCATGCACATGCGAACTTAAAAGGCCTTCTTAATCATAGATTCTTTAACTGACCATAACATAAGGATCGTTTGAAGATTATATATATATATATATATATATATATATATATATATACGGGAATCATGCTAAGCTCTTATCTTTGATATCATTTAGGAATTAATATTAGTTTTGACTTAATTCTACTAATTGGAGTTTTTATACGCTTATCTACATGATTTGATATTTAATAATTTTAAATTATATAACTATTTTATAGAAGACTTTATTTATAAGTAAAATAAAAAATATAAAGATTAATCACATAATAGAGATAACAATCAATTACACAGGGATACAAAAATATATGTATGTGATTTGACAACAAACACTACATTCACAATAAATTATGAGATCTTTCATTTTTTTATTTAGTTTATATAAAACTCGAGGTCATAAAAAGCTAACATAAGAGATTTTAAAGAATACATTAATAAATGAACTCTTAAAGGATCTACTCAATATTATCTCGCGTAATTAGCACTCTCATGACACACTCTCTTGTATACTCAATACTTAAAGGTTGCACCTAACTCTCTAATCTCTCTTTCTTATTATTTCATTGTCTATTTTAATGAATTATAAGAGTTTATGTAAACTCTAAACTACCTCTAGAAACCTTTTTTTTTTATATATTAGAATTAGAGTTCACGTGAAAGAAAAGTCCAAAATTGACTAAAAAATTTTTAAACCCATGTTTTCTAAAAATTGGGCGGGCAAGACCAAGTTCGCGATCGTGACACTAATGCAAGTAACAAGTGGCGCTGCAGCATGACCAAGCTCGCGCTACAGTGCTGGTACATTTTCAGAAGTGGCTCTGCAATAAGCTTGTTTGGTGTCACGGACTATTTTCGAACCGTGTGGCCTTAGATGCGTTGCGTGCTAAGCAGCCAAGAAAACCACACAAAGAGAAGAAAGAAAGGCACACTAAGTGTTTGCATTAATGCTCTCTATATTGCTTGAAGAGAAAACAAAGCTATGAGATGAAATATACAAGTGAGGGTCTCCCATTTATATAGTAATAGCCCTATACAATCAACGGTTGAGATCTAAATGATCTAACGGGGTACATACAAGATGGAAAATTATGCTCTAAAATATTACTAGATGCCATTATACTTTTTATAGAATTCTAATTAAGGTGAACTACCCTAATAAGTCACGGGCTCAACCCGGTTCTCCATCCAAACAACGGGCCTTTTAGAAGTTCCGGTCCATGTAGCGCTCCATGGTCCAAGAGGCCTCCAGCAGGCCTAGTCGAGCACCAAGTGCTTGAGGAAATGCTTGAGAGCACTTGGGGCGTGACACTGGACAGGTCTCTTCTTATGCCTTCTCGCTCTTCTTTAGTTTGGACTCTCCGTTTTCGTCCTTTTTTAACGTTTAATGCATACTTGACATCGTGTTCGACTCCTCATTGGTCTTTAGCTCAAAATTAAATTCAACATTGATTTTGAATCAACAAAATTCCAATAATACATATACAAGTTCTTAAGTGCATACTTTCACACTTTAACATCCTAAAAGTACTAAAGTTCTCTCTCTCTCTCTCTCTCTCTCTTTTAAACTGACATGATTATTAAGGATCATAACATAAAAACATTTAAAGTTTTATATATATATATATATATATATATATTGATTCTTTGTAAGAACTAGTGAATGATATAAGGGTTTATTTGGTGTAGAGGTATTGCAGAATCATATGACTATAATGAAGTGATAAAAATACTAATAAGATTAGGATTGGACAAGATTGGGTTCAAATCAACTCAACTAAACTTGATTCTTGTTTAGAACAAATTAGGGGTCTCGCCTTGATTCGACCTGAAGTCAAGTTTATTTGATACTTTTTTATATTATTAAAATCATGAGTGGCTATAAGAAAAATTCTCAATTATATATAAGTTTAGTTTAAAGAATTGTTGTCACGCTCTAGGCCCAAAAGATCTGACACACGACATCACTTACATTCATTTTAATTTCTTTCAGAATTATAGCAATTGAATTATGACTTGGACAATTAGTAAACCGGAGATACGCAGAGTTTTCTCAGAGATTAACACTCTACTACGTCACCAGTAGCAACTTTTGTTGGAGCTGGTGCTCACGTGCCATTCTAATATTGTATGAATATTAATTGTTAATATTTATACAATAAACATTTCGAATAAAGATTGTTAATATCATATTCATATGGTAGAATGCTTGTAACATTATAGACATTGTTTGATCTGAAAGAGTTTAGATCAGAACTAAAAGTTAGCAAAGTTGAGAGTTATAAATGCTAAAAGTTAGCACTGTTAAGAGTTAGCAGGTTATAAGAGTCAGCGAGGTCTAAAGAGTTAGAACCTTGTCTATAATGGGACAAAGACCTGAGAGTATACTTGTAATGATATAGTTGCAAAGAGTTGCAATAGGTGTTAAGAAATATCATTATGTAAGTATGTCTCAAAGATAATGTTCCTGATCTATAATCACCAATGCGGGTCTATCGGTGATTCACTTTGTATAGATTAGTATATGTTTATATCTGACTGGTTCAGATGGTTGTTCTTAGCTGACCATGAGCTTAGAGCTTGTATAGGCATGCGGGTATCCAGTCGGGACTGGATACTGAACAGACTTATGAGGACCCCAATAGATATCCTATGACACCGTCAAAGGAAGGTCCTCTCGAGTTGAGTAGTATTCGTCGTCCTTTGACCTGAGCGTCACAGTGGTCTTGTGAGTGATCTATCATGCTTTGGTTCCACATATGTCAGAGACCTTTCATGGTCTGACCGCTATGTGTCGCTGGGTATGGTCCGATGCTCATGGAGTCCGGTGTGCGTAGATACGGGATCCGTCAGCTTACGTAGGTAAGTTGTATATCCGATGCTCCGAGGTTGTATTTCATAAAGTCTTGTGGCCACAAGCATAAACCCGGGAAAAGAGTTTCCCACAGGGTTAAACAATATAGCAAAAGTGTTTGCGTATATTGTTTATCGAGATAAGAATCTGGAGATAAGATTATGGATGAGCAAATGGGGATTTGACGGTGCTGATCTATATCCCCGCACATCCAGGATATAAATGATGGAAAGATTATACGTATACGTTATGACCTCAACTTGTATGATCTGACACGCTGATTTGTAATATTCGTAACGTGTGCGTGGGGCATCGATTACGGATTAATGGAACAGTTCCATTTGACAAATCGGGTGTGGACCTAGAAAGTCTCAATATGAAATGTATTCTTTGAGCACTTGGGCAGTGTACCGTATTGAATTGTTCAATACAGTATAATTCAGCAATTACTAAGGTTACGCTAACTAAAGTATATGGTTACATGGTGGGACCCACTTTAGGTTAACTTGGTAACCGAGTAAGGATATAATAGTAACTTCACTTTGTGATTATTTAATTGTTAAATAATAAGAATAAATATTTATTTATTTAATTGTTAAATAAATGATTTAATTTAACTATGATTAAAGGTTAATCATATGGTTAATTTAGTTAATTTTACTTAATGATTAAGTAAAGGTTAACCTAACCAATGTTAAGTTAGTTAATTATGGTTAGAATAATTGAATATTTATTAGCTTAAAGGTTAAGTTAAAATAATCTAACTAAGGTTAAATGTTAACTAAGGTTAGATTAAACCAAATGAAATGCAAATGAAATTCAAATTAGTTTGAAATTATGCATTAGTATATAAAGTGAAATGAAATTGAAAATCATTAAGTTTTTAGTTTATATGTTTTGCATTTTTGGGAGCCATTTCAATTTGAGAAATTGGAATTCTTTGTTTTGTGTTTTAAGTGTTAGAACAACAAAACAAATTGAATTAATGGTTACTAAATGTAATAACTAAAAACAATATTTGTTTTATTTATTCAAGGGTTGAATAAAAGGAAAAACAAATTTAATTAAGTTAAATAGTTTAACTTTGAAAAATGTTTAAGAGTTAAACACATATGCTGGATTAAGATGCTGCCATTCTAGACAATCAAACCCACCCTTGTTGATTGCTAGGATTGATCAAAGATTCATTTCATGGTGGACTTCAAAGAAAACTAATCCAAAGGCTTCATAGGTGATATTTCTCAATCTCGAATTTCAGTTAATTAAATGTTATTTTCTGTGTTCATTGTATTTTAATCTTCCGCTGTGCACATATATGTATGAGATATGTATATTATTTGTATGATGAACACAACCCACATGCAAGCACCCTAATAAATTCGCCCAACCCAACACACCCAACAACTTTGTTATCGGAAGCACAGAATATATTCATTGTAAATTCTTACTTAAAATCAATCCATTATTACACTTGGTGAAACTTAAACTAAATCCAACCACACACAATAAAATAATACATAAGTATTTATTCAATAGGGACAAATCAAATACCTTATCCCACGTGTCCCCAAATAAAACACTTAGCAACCTAACAACTTAGGGAACCCAAGGAACAGCAGAAGCCTTGCCAAATCTGCTAAGCACACATGTACCTTATTTACCTGAAATCACCATAAGCTATAATTAGTATAAAACTTAGTAAGCATACTAGTTTTTTATATATCAAATACAAATACATATATGTACATAATGTATATGTATGATATGCTGTGATAAATCAAAATCATAATCTTATCAAATCACATATCATGTAAGCGCTTACACTTTCTTTCAAAACACATAATAGGAATACCATCACTCAACTACTACTTAGTAGGACTTACATATCACATATCACATAATGAGCAAAATGTCACTCGTAGGTGACATACCGTATGAGAGGAATAGTACAAGTGAGGCCTTTAAATTACACATATATAATGCTCATGCCCAAAGGTAAAAGCCAAACTCTCACCCTGATCATCGGTGAGTCCTCTCACATGCACCAATATGCCACCACACAAATGTGATGACTCACTCTTTCTTTAAATACCAATAGGATCCTCTCTACATACGGAACACATAACATATACCAATCCCGAAGGAAAGGCCACACATAAAGGCTCCACAAATCACATAAAATGCCTACTAAGTTAACAGTGAGTTCAAGTACCCTCAAAATACAAAATATTTCTCATGAACATATTACACTTCAAAAGCTTTCTTTATTAAACGCATCTTATTTTGAAAGCTCACTTTCAAAAATACATGTATGTCCATGCTCAATGTCAATGCTTATATTCATAAACATATATTCATATTTCATATCAAAATATACTTTGACATAACATAAACATATTCTTAACCCCCTTTGCAAAATCATACAAAACAATTACTATATTTATTGTGATTTCAGTAAAAAGTCTAGTATACTTACCTCTTAACACTTTCAGCTATAAGACTTAAATCTCCTTAACCTATCAATGGAGATTAATCCTTTCATAAGCCTCACAATTCACACAAAATACTTTAAATAGCTTACAAAATTATACACAATGCATTTATCACAACAAATTGGTCTAAATACTTGGTTTCTCAAAACCTGTCATTCTGACCACTTACACTTAACAAAATTTTCTAATACATCAAATGATGTCTAATTACTCCAAAATCAGAATATATCATTCTTGACTCATATATCCTTCTTATATATGAATATTATATCAAAATTCCTACACAATCCATTCCATACATACCATCGAATCCAAATTATTAATGTGACAAGATCAAGATACTTACTTAACAGTATTCAATCTCTCAATTTTATAAAATCATATACTAACTCAAAAATTATAAAACTGTCACATAATTACTCTTCACACATATCTCAGTCCATGATAAATATTTCACTTCCAAATCACTGCCAAAAGTATTTTAAAACTATTTTATTCCATAGCTTTAAAAATCTGTTAATCAAATACTGCAATGAGCTGATACACTTTAGAAAATCATAACACTTCAACCACATTGATCTAAATTCTCAATTCCGAGCATATCATATTAGACATATAAACTTATCATATTCCATAAATTATTAATTTTTGAAGATCATTCAGTAGGACAAAAATTATTTTTCACTGTATTATACTGTTTATATAGGAAATTTTCAGAATTTCAGGGTCATTTTGGTAAATTCACAAAAAATTCAATTTCTGGAATTTTGAATCGATTCAAAGTCTCAGATGATCTTAAACATGTCTAATTTAATATATTCAAATTTCAAAATCAGAATCGAATCACAACAATTTATAAAATTCTTGGATCAAGAGACTATTAAGCAGAAATTTTACAATCTATCATAATTTATCAAACTATCTTATATATCATCATCAATTCTCAAAATATCATACGAATACACATCAAATCCTCAATTATACATATTTTTAGAAATTAAAACTTAATGAAATTAAAATAATTAACACCAATAAATTGAGAAATAGTTGTGATATACCTCTTAAAATCCAAAATTCCAATTTCTTCTTCTTTTTCTTCTCTTTCTCCCCCCTCTTTTTCTCTCCCCTCTTTTTCTCTCTGCTCTCTCTCTAAAAGAGGTAGCTCGACCAAAATGAGAGAATTAGGGTTTTAAAAGTGTATTTTTATACTAAGTGGCTAATTTTTTGTATTTACGAATTTACTCCTAAAACTTTCAAAGTATTACAATTTGGTCCCTAAAATAAATCTAAAGTCTTGCAATTAAACCCAATGTTAATAGTATGACCTTAACCTATACAAACACTACTAATAACGATATATAAATCAAGTATCACCAACATACAAATAAAATACGTATATTTATACATATATAAATACTTATTCTTACCAGTCGTGGATACTGGTTACTACAATTGTAGTCATTTTATTTAGTGTAAAGGTTGTGGAATCACATAATTATAATAAGGTAAAAACACAAATAAAAAAGAAGAAAAGATCGATGGACCATCAAATATTGGCAAAAATGATAAACAAACATCATCTTTGAAAATAAGTGACATTTGCACTCTATTATGTTAGATTTTTCATTAAAATTTCAAAGGATAAAGGGCATATTTTTAACTTTATACAATAGACATATGTGACATAATTTAGTGATCGTCATTATCAACTATTGACTTGTTGATCAATCGGTGATTGATTTTGACTACTGTTGATCTATGATGACTAATTATTGGCCAACAATGTATCAACCTACCATAGATATCATTATATTCTAAATTTTTTGATCTACATGATGGATTAGTTATTTTTGCTAATAAAGTATCGAAAAAACCCAAAAATTAATGAGAATATCATTTGATGGCAATATTACAAGGGCGCCACTTTTGTTGTTAATTTTAGGAGTCTTCTAATGGTCCATAGCAAAAAATAACATCATCATCGTGTAAATTATAAAATTTTGAGTTCTATGGTGTCTATAGGAATCGATATGATATCGATCAATATCAATTAATAATTAGTTAATTATCAATCATCAACTTCAGTCAATAATTGGTCTACGCCTATCAATAGTTAGTTTACTTTGATTAATGATCAACAACTACGATCCTTTTTAGTTCACTTTTGATTTAATTTTAATAAATTAGATGATTAACTACAAATTTAATTTTAATAAATTAGATGATTAACTACAATTTCAATTAAAAAAAATAATGAATAAGGATACAAATGTTAATTTTTTTTACAGTAGGAGATGCATTTATCATGTTTGCTATAAGTTGAAGGGAAATTGACCAAGTTGACCTCCTTTTGAGGTAAAAAATTTTATTTGACTGCAGTTAAAATCTTTATAATTTAGTCATAAACACATATTGTTTTCCCTTTTTGTACTTATTTATATAATTTAAAATTTTAATTAATTTAATAAAAAAATTATTTTTATGAGAAGTAATAAAAATTAATTATTTAAAAAAATTATATATGGCCAAAGTGCGCTTTGCCACTTTATATGTTTTTTAATTTTATAAAATATTAAAATATAATTATATAAATATTTAAAATAATTTAAATAAAATAAATAATTATTTTTTAAAAGTTTTAAAAATAAATATTTATAATTTTAATTTATTTAATCAAATCAAAATAAGTTCATTATTTTAAAAAATAAATTTGAATAAAAATAAAAAAATTAATTAAATTAATTAAATTAATTTAAAAAATAAAAAATTAAATATTTTAGGATTTAGGGTTGACATTTAAGATTTAGGATTTAAGGATAAGAGTTCAAGATTTAAACTTCACGATTTAAGGTTTAGGATTTATGATTTAAGGTTTAGGGTTTAGACATTTAGGATTTAGGGTTCAAAGTTTAAAATTCAAATTTTATGGTTAAGAGTTTAGGGTTAGAGTTTAGGTTTAGAATAAATATTTAAGATTTTAAAATTTAAAGTTTAGAATTTAGCATTTAAAGTTTAGATGGGGTTAAAGTTTAGGAGTACAAGGTCAGGATTATGGTTTAAGGTTTAGACATTTAGGATTTAAGATGAGAGTTTAAAGTTTAGGGTAAACATTTAGAGTTTTATGGTCAAAATTTAGTAGAATTTAAGTATTAGCATGTGACGTAGCTCGCATGTTGCGCAATAATACGCAATATACAATACACTTATTTAAATTATACTTGCTTAAATAATATTTTATAGTTTGTTTAAATAAAATAAATTTGTCTAAAAAATTAAATAATTTATTTTTTAAAAAATAAATAAATTTAAATTATTTAATATTTATTAATATAATTCTATTTTAAAATTTTAAAGTTGAAATATAAGAATAAAAAAATTAAAAATACTACGCAGCACTTAGTGCACATGATAACATTTTTAAAAATTTTATACAATTAAATAATATAAATTAAATTAAATAGATTTAAATTATTATTTTTATTTAAATTATTTTAAATATTATTTTAATTTTAAATTTTAAAAAATAAAAAAAAGAGAGGTGCAAAGTGCACTCTTTGCCTCGGCATAGCGCACCTTAAGTGGCCTTTACACCTTTTTTTAAATTTAAAATAAATATTTTTATAATAATTCTATAAAATTAAATGAAAAATTATATTAAAAAATATTAAATAATTTAAAATTTTTTAAAAAATAAAATATTTATTTTTATTTAAGTTATTTTATATATTATATAATTATATATATATATATATATATATATTGGCAAAATGCTTTTCCTGGCCAAAGCGCTTGGCAAAGCTATCCCCAGCGCTTTGGTCATATATATATATATATATATATATAAAAGAATTTATAATTATTTTTTATGTAAATAATTATTTTTTATTATTTATCTTTAAACTAAATTTTTTGCTTAAATTTATTGATTAGATTAATTAAAAGAAAATAAAAATATATATTATTTTGTAAATTTTACAAATAAAGGTAAAAAGAAAAAAATTGTATGTCTTTGGTCATTAAAATATAAAGATTTTGACTGTAGTAAAATAAAATTTTTTATTTAAAAAAAAGGTCAACTTGGCCAATTTTCCGTAGTTGAAGGTCGATTGATTTTTTTTTTTTATAAATAAAAAAATTCAAAAATGTGAATGGATGCAAAGAAAATCATAAGCTATATATATAAGGGTTTGTTTGAGGAATTAATATAAGTTTGGAAACGTTCGGGTGTTCAATTATTGGGTCATCCCCAAGTAACGATCACACAAGTTGAATGGTACGGATCAACAAGTTGCCTTTCAGAGATCAGAAGTGGGACAGCCAAGTATTAAATAAGGAATTTTTTTTTTAAAAAAAAAAAATCTCGATCGTTGTCTAAAAAATGATTTACTATAAATGAAAAAAAAACAAATTCATGTAAATAAATTTACATGTGCGTAATATGGTATCATATGAAGTCTCTTTCACCATCCCCACTGCTAAAAATAAATAAATAAAATAAAATAAAATAAAAAGAGAATTAAAAGGATTTTATTTGGTGTGTTTCATTTTCATGCGGAGCCCTGAAGGAATACGATCGACTTCTAATATTTAATACCTCAAAAGGAAATAAAAAAAAGAAGAAGAAGAAAATGCTGCAAGAAAGAAACATACAATGTAAAAAAAAAAAAAAATTTAGTTAAATATATTCTTATTTCTTAAGGTCGAAGATTATATATATGTATGTATATAATAGTTTAGTAGATTACGTAATTTGTTATATATGAGCAATGTTGGAGGTGGAAAAAAAAAATCAAAGAATTGAATTAAATTGAACTAGTCCAATACAATTTTTAATTTTATATTTTAAAAAATTAAAAATTTGGTTCGATTTTCAATTTCAAACTTTTAAATAGAGAACCAAATTGAAAATTAAATTTTAAAAAAATTAATATATATATATAGGAATAGAAGAGAATCGAGCCGAATTGATTTGGTTTAATTCATTCTTCAATTGATTTAGTTTTCAATATCATTTTTTGAAAACCGTTTAGCTCGGTTTGGTTTACTCTAAAACCCAAACCAAACCAAGAATGCCCACCTTTAAGCAATACTGTCACGTGACAATATATGATTAATTCATAATTTTATATAATTTACAATGTATTATATATAAAATTTGTCATATATAAAGTGATTATCTACGTTGTCAATTAAATAAAACTATTATGTTTAAATGATATGACCATTTAAATTATTTAATGATATTTTTTCTATTTTTATTATTTCAAAAGTATAAAGTATAAAATTTGTTTGTTAGATTAATATTAATATTAAAGTTTGTCTGTAATATTAATATTAAAATGTTAATTAAATTATACATCTATAAGGGCTAATAATATAAAGAATAATGCCAAGCATGACCAATAAACAATCATTAATTACAATTTTATTTTTTTAATATGACACGTCGTTAAAAAAACCTTTTAAAATAATAATTCTTTGTCCGCTGCTTATATAGTAGTTGATTAAAATAAATATTATTTAATCTATTTTATGTCTTATAACATGTTTCTCTAAGAAAGTGTAATTAAATATTTTGTGTGAAATGTTATTTGGATGACTAGTATTCCCTTACAAAAATCTCATAAACATACCATAAATATCATAGCAGAGGTAAAGGAAATCTCATAAACATACCTTAAATATCGTAGCAAAGGAAAAAGAAACTTAGATTCCAGAGTTTTTTTAAAAAGAATTAGTAAAATTTTAAGATTTTAAAAGGGTTGCAGAGATTCTTATATTTTTAAAATAGAGAAATAAAAAGATGCAACAAAGGTAAAGGACACTTGAATCTTAAATTTTTTTAAGAAAAATTTATAAACTTTCACAGTTCTAAAAAGACTACAAAGACTATTGTTCTAAAAAGACTTCGAGATCTATTTGATGGTGTGGTTATTTTCGTTAATTAATTAATAGAGGAGGGCCAAAACTAAAAATAAAGTAGAGGTTACTATATCTTTGTTGCCAAATGACGGCGAGTAGAAATGCACCGTTACTTGCATTCATTAAATCGTCGGCTGACAACTATGATAGGGGTAGCAGTACACCTCTACTTGCCATTATTTGACAACAGAGATATGGTTCTTGCTACCTTGTTTCTAATTTTGACTTTTCTCAGGTGATCAATTTGTAAAAATAACAATACTATTACATAGAGCTCCAAAATTAAAGTTTAATGATGTAAATTTTGAGTTCATCTGCCACCAGTCACTCGCGACGAGGATGGTCATTAGTGGCCGCCTAATTCTTTGTTCAACTTTAATTTATTGAATTCATTTAAATTGAATTTATTTAATTCACTGTAAATTTATTTTATTTTATATATAAAAAATAAATAAATTTAGTATCAATAAAGTGCATATAGTTTAATTATTAAGGTACAAGATTTTGAGTCATACCATGTGCATGTTTTTTTATCACTCTACTTTGGACTCATTATGGGTAAAATAAACATAATAATCTTAATATAGGGACATAATTATACTTTCAACGATTTTGACATGTTGATAGTTAAATCACACAAAAATTATTTTTTGATAGGGGGGTTTTTGTGACTTTTTTATAACTTTGAAAGCCTACAAGTTCCTTTTAAAAAAATTATGGAGTTCGGAGCCTTTTACCTATCATTGTAATTAGATTTATTTTGTGCAAAATTCTAACAAATATAAATATTCTTATATAATTGCCCCCAAGCTTAGCTCAGTTGGTTGTAAGTTTGCAAAGCACCCGCAGTCATTTTAGTTTGATTAAACATAAAGGTAAAGAATTCAAGGGTGAGCAACTTTAGGTTCGAGAATTCCAAATCTATTCTTATTCTAAATCAAGATGAAGAAAGTTGTCTTGATTGAGACTAGGGGTGGGCAAAAAACCGAAAAATCGAACCGGACCCGAAAAACCGAACCGAATTGGTCGGTTCGGTTCGGTTTTTCTCTTGGTCGGTTCGGTTTTCGGTTTTTTATTTTAAAAACCGAAAAATTCGGTTCGGTTTTCGGTTCGGAAGGCCGAACCGAGAACCGAACCGAAAATACCGAATTTAAAAAAAAATTAAAAAATTAAAAAAAATAAATAAAAAAAATTAAAAAAAAATTAAAAAAAATTAAAAAAAAATTAAAAAAATTAAAAAAATTATAAAACCGAACCGAACCGACCCAAACCGAACCGAAAAACCAAAACCCGAACCGAACCGAACCGAACCCGGTTCGGTTCGGTTCGGGTTTTGGTTTTTCGGTTCGGTTTTATTTTTCAAAAACCGACCGGCTCGGTTCGGTTTTCGGTTCACACTAAAAACCGAACCGAACCGGATTTGCCCACCCCTAATTGAGACAACCTTCGGATTGGGATGGGTTGGGAATTCTAGACAATATTTTTTTTTAAATCACAAAATGACATAGTTTTGGTTCGGCATGGGTTGGGTCAGTTCGGGTCGAAAATTCTTTATTTTTTTTAGTATTAACAAAATTCAATTTTAATTTTAATTACGTTAAATATTATAATTTTAATTTTAATTATGTCAAATTTTATTATTCCAAATTTAATTTCAATTTTAATTACATTAAATATTATAATTTCAATTCTAATTCGATTTCAGTAACTTTAAATATTATAATTTCAAATCTAATTTCAATTTTAATTACATTAAATATTATAATTTCAATTTCAAGTACATTAAATGTTATAAGTTCAATTTCAATTTCAATTGGATTTGAAATTATAATATTTAATGTAATTGAAATTAGAATTTGAATGATAACATTTAACATAATTGAAATTGAAAGTGAAAGTGAAATTGAAATTGAAATTGGAATTAGAATGATAACATTTAATGTAATTGAAATCAAAATTGAATTTGAAATTATATTATTTAACGTAATTTAAATTAAAATTGGATTTGAAATTATAATATATAACGCAATTAAAATTAAAATTAAAATTATAATATTCAACGTAATTGTAATTGTAATTGCAATTAAAAATAAAATTATAACATTTAACATAATTCAGTTCAAAATTGGAATTGAAATTATAACATTTGTAATTAAAGTCACAATTAAATTTGGAATTATAATATTTAACATAAATAAACTTAGAATTAGAATTATAATACTTGTTAAATTGAAATTGAATTGAAATTATAACTTTTAACGTGATTCAATTTAAAATTAAAATTATAATATTTAAAGTAATTAAAATCAAAAATTGAAATTATACTATTTAATGTAATTGAAATTAAAATTAAAATTAGAATTATAATATTTAACGTAATTGAAATCGAAATTAAATTTAAAATTATAACATTTAACATAATTAAAATTAGAATTTTAATATTTAACATAATTAAAATTAAAATTGGGTCTGAAATTAAAATTAAATTAGAATTATAATATTTAATATAATTGAAATCGAAATAGGATTTAAAATTATACTGTTTAACATAATTAAAATTATAATATTTAATATAATTAAAATTAAAATTAAAATTAAAATTAAAATTAAAATTAAATTAGAATTATAATATGTATCATAAGTAAAATTATAATATTTAACATAATTAAAAATAAAATTAAAATTAAAATTGAAATGATAATTTTTAATGTAATTGAAATTGAATTGCACTTGAAATTATAATATTTAACATAATTAAAATTAAAATTAAATTTAAAATTATAATATTTAACGTAATTTAATATTAAATTAATAAATAATTCACTTCTTAGTCTTTAACCCCTTCGGTCACTACAAATGCCTTTTATTAGTGCAATAAAATGTATCTATTTATTTATCTTATAACTCAAAATAGGAGCAAATTTAAAAAAAAAATCTTAAAGTGTCTAAAATTAGATTGAGAGGGTCTCTTAACGCCTTCTTTTCTCTTTTCATTGGAATTATATTACAAATACGTGCTATAATAAAAAAAGAGGAACAATAATTGAACCATAGATGTAATAATTTAAATGAAAATTTTGCCCACCCTCAATAAAGATTGATATTTTACCAGTGAAGAGTTTCAAATCTCCATGCAAGCTTTTAAAAAATAATAATAAATATTCTTACATAATTAATAAAGTTATTTCGTAAAATTTAAAAAGGAAAGGACTTATTTCTTTCCACTTGGCACCAGAAACGTCAAGATTTTTTTTAATCTTACAAATTATAAAACGGTGACGTATTGAAAATGTAACGGTTAACTACTTGTGAGACACTTACCGTTGGCCTCGCCGCCAAAATATTACCCGTGAATGAGGCTATTAAAAACTGAATATAAACAACTTTTACAAAAAAAATAAAAATGAAGATAAACACGATCGAATAACAACGAATCAATCCCTAATGTTTTACATATTTTCAAATAATCATATATTTTCATTTGTGTTAAAGGAATCCCCAACTCTTGTAACTCATGTTGAATGATAAAAATACCCTTATACTATTAATTTTTTTAAATTCTTTTTTCCACAATTAAAGCATTGAATTTCAACCATAAATATGTAGGAATATATTATTTAACTTTAAAGGCTATTTAAGTGTCAATAAATAGGGATTGATTGGGAAGTTATTTGATACAAATGGATAAAGTATATTTGTGTTTGATAAATCTTAAAAATTTGGGGACCTGAATGTTATTGTCTATTTCGTAATAAATTCATCGCGCGTGAGGTTAATGGTTGGTTACTAGAATCTTGTCTTCGTCTCTAACATCTGACCAAAACCAGATCAGACCAGAACAGGTAGGCCAAAACTTACAGTTTCACTTCTTACAAGCTTTAACCAACACTGTTTTATGTTCTTGGGTTTTTAGTTTTTTTATTTTTCTTAAAAAAAATTTCATCATCTTAAAAATTTTCTTTATGAAAAATTTTATGGGTCATTTGCAAATTTTCTTTTATCTAAATCAAATTTTTTCAGAGGATTAATGTGGAGAAGAGGTGGGGTGGGGCTGGGGATGCGGATTGGGGGATTTCGATCAAACCCAGTTGAATTTCGGGTTCATAGAAGACATAAAAGCACTTTTTTCGATATTTAAAAGTGCTTTTGACACTGCACAAACAACACTCCTAAAACGACCCATGAGCATGTTTAATAATTTAATCCTGTCATGCGAATTGCTGCACTTTTAGTTTCAACTTTAATTTTGCTTTCTACTTTCTTTGTCTTGACTTGGATTGTTCCTTAAAGTACAAGCTACGGTTTGCTTTTAATTGATTCCTATGCAATTTTGTTCTGCTGGCCCCAATGCAATTTTGCTTTAATTCATGTTATTTCCATTTTCAGAAAGCATCAAGAACTCCTACTCCTGGGATTACAAAAAAGAAGAAGCTAATTTAAGATAATAATTGTGTTAGCTGATCGGCCAAATTAACGGTATATTAGATGGAATATTGAACCATCAAATTGGCAACGGAAAGGTTCATAATTTGTTAAGTGAATGTGAGAAATATCTAGTAAATTTGCCTTTGATTGTGTGCCAATAAGGGTTGATGTGACTACTAGATGTTATGGACCTTAAGATCATTGAAGTCTGAACCAATGTGATAATCTATTTATCTTTTTCCTGACATTTCCTTTATCTTAGCCATTCCTTGCAAAAATGGCCTTTTCCTGTGGAATGCTATAAATATGTTGCTATGAATTGTTGAAGTTGGTGAAATTATTTCTCAATGATCAGACTACCTCTGTGGAAATAAGGTGCTGAAAAATTTATTCTATATCTCTTCGATTAGGTACTCTTTAAGTCCCTTTTTAACTTTTGTGAAATTTCGAACACAATGTATCCTGCTGGTTACGTTGCTGAAGTTGTAGGCTTGTCTCCTAACGCAACTGAGAAGGATGTTCATGAGTTTTTTTCCTATTGTGGTGATCTTGAGCATGTCGAAATCATCAGGTAGTGTTTTTGCTCTTAGTTTTTGGTTATTGAATATGATTTTGCTTCTAAAACTAATAACCATAATAGTGGCTTGGTGCTTATCATGTGCAAAATATATTTTCTCCATGTCATTAAAATCATTAGTCATAGATTGTTTGTAAATTGTCAGAAGCACATAGTTCTTGAGTCGCTTTATTGTTACATGATTGATAGTTTCAGTTTTGCTTATCCGCCTTGATCAACTCCTCAAATGTAGAATTTCAAATGTGATCAGGGTGCCTTTGAATAAAACTCTGCAGTTTGTGATGTACTTACATTGTTATAGTCATCTTTTTAAATGTTGCTTCCTACTTTTGTAATTCCTTCTGGTAAATATTGCTAGAGTTCACAAGCATCCAAGATTTTCTTGAAATTGGACAGTACTGCAATAGAAGTTAGCATTTTTATTGATCACCTTCTTAGTTTTAGGCGAATCATATAATTCTTCATTCTCTTGGTGTCCCTCCATTGAATTGTCAGGTTGGTCGTTTATGTATGGGGTGCGTGTATGCATGTTTCCCCTTTACCATTTCTAATAACTACTGAAAATATATACTTCACAATCTTTTGACTCCAAGATGAAGTAATTGAGATGCTGATTTGTCGGCATTGAACTTTTCCTCACTTAGTGCTCCTGCTACTGCTGGCTGTTGATCAAAGAGGCTCCATTATACTTGCAAGGCATATTTTTTTTAATTGTTATCAATGCATCATTCTAGTTATGAGATATGAATTAAAAAAGTTGATTTCTTTGTTAAAAAACAGATCTGGTGAATATGGTGGTACTGCTTATGTGACATTTAAAGATGCTTATGCGCTGGAAACTGCTGTGTTGCTCAGTGTAAGTTGTTCTTCATACTCTTGTTAATGGAGTTGAGTTCTCGTTATGGAAACAAAAACACATTTGCATCAATTTTTCCAGTTGTCAGCATCATTCAAATTAGTTCTGCATTTTAGAATATTCATGCTTATTTCTTCCACCTGCTAATTGGCACTTTTCAGATTGTAATGAAAATGGGCTCAGAATTACTTTTCTTGAGAGGCAACTGGCCCTTCTCTTTGAAATAGTTCAACTATTTACGTAACAAGATCCAGTGATTTTTTCCCAGTGCCTGCCCATTTCTTATTTTCTGGAGCATTTGATTTGCTCAATCTGTCCTGAATTTGGTATTCCAGGGAGCTACAATTGTAGATCAACCAGTGTGCATAATATGCTGGGGGACTTGTGTAGATGAATCAAATTCTTGGAGCAGTCCATGGAATTTCGAGGAAAATACTGGTGCAATGGTATGTTTCAATTTCTTTTATTAGGGATTTGGTAAATTGGTTCATCTTCAATTAGCTTATTCAACTTGTAAATCTGGTAAAACTTAGGACAGAAGCAGGAAGATATCCTACATGATTTTGTAAGTCCCGGTTTCGCTACGAAAAATCTAATATGAAGACAAAAAATCTGTTCTGTCATTTCACATAATATATAAGAAATTCACTATTTCATTATATACATTGGATATAATAACTTGTGAGTCATTGTGGATAACAATCAGAAGAGAATCAAGAACTCGATTCTGAGAAAGATAAAGCAAGTTCAGAATTGTTCAGTATCATATAGGTACTATGTCAATAATTTGGGAACCTTTTCGAAGTTAGGATATTGCTAAAGTCATAATTAGGGGATTCCAGCAGAGTGCAAAAGCTTTTAATAATAAAAATAAAAGGGAAATTTAACCATGAATGGGAAATAATTTGAGAGTTTACTCTCCTAATCACTTCAACAACTTAGCTGAGTCTCTTGGACAGATAGTAATGCTAATCTATGCAATCTATCATCTGTATTTTGCAGTACCTGAATTGAATGTATTACCGTGCATGCAGTGTAATCAACATTCAGATTTTATTTAAATTTTGAGCTGACACTTAATTTGCTGATTGTGTTAAGCTATCTTATCTATCTTTTTTTAACAGACCATTTATACGGGGCAGCTTGTTTCTACCCCCGGAGAAGCAGTAACTGTTGCTCAGGATATTGTCAAAACAATGCTGGCCCAGGGATATGTTTTGAGTAAAGATGCATTAGTCAGGGCTAAAGCTCTAGACGAATCCTATGGACTCTCAGCGAAGGCAGCAGCCAAGGTTGCTGAGCTTAGCAATCGAATTGGGCTCACTGACAAGATTAATGCTAGTGTAGAGGCAGTAAAATCCGTGGATGAGAAGTACCATGTTTTCGATATCACCAAATCAACTGCATCAGTTACTGGAAAGGCAGCTGTAACTGCAGCAACTTTTACTGGAAGAACAGCCTATGCAGCTGGTAATGCTTTTGTCAATAGCAGATACTTTGCCAAGGGTGCTCTTTGGGTTTCTGGAGTCTTGGAACGCGCAGCCAAAGCTACTGCTGATTTGGGTACTCATGGTACCAAATAAGTGACACTTCTAAGTTGACATGAACACTTTTTTGCAGCTTGTTCAACCAACGGGTTGAGTGCAAATAAATAATAAAACAAATAATCTTCTGACAATCTTTAGCAATTTACTTGCAAAACTATCTAGTGGTTAGTCCTTTGACATATAACACAAAATTCCACAAAAGCATTGGCATATTGATGAATTGCCTAGGATTCCTTATGTTGATGGATTCTCCATGGCAGGGCCCTGATTCTGAGATGAAAAAGATAGCCGGGGGACCATTTTCGGTTTTTCTCGTCTTTTTTTTTTTGTTGCATTTTTGCAACTTGCCAGCGTTAATTGAGATCATACATTAATTCAGGCTGTGAGTCTCGTGATGACATGATTCAATGCCCTTTCCAATGTGTTTTGCTTCCGGTAGATGCGATGTCCTGTATGAAATGATCATGGAATTTATTGCTTTTGTATTCATTTTATGATAGTATGCAAATCCATTGTTTTGTTTTATCATTCACACTGAGCATGGACCACAAGATTTACTTCCTCAGGGCCTGATTCAATACGACCCTTTTTTTATAAAAAAAATCTTTCTAGTTTCTACCTCGTCCTGCAAAAAAAGCAGCTTGTGGGGCAATTGACTGGTCTTGCAAGGCAAGCGTAAGTGTGGACACAGTTCGAACTAAACCATGGTTATTGAATTTTTTTTTAAGGGAAAATCAAATGAATCGATTTTGGGGGTGAAATTGAATCAAATTGAACTTTTTTTTTTTTCTGTTTTTTCAATTTTTGGCCAATTGAACCAACACCGTCACCATTATTGCTTGTCATCACCTCTCACCACTACACCAATAAGGTATTTGTCATTTATTAGGTCATTATTCAAGTTAGAGAGTTAGAGAAGGTCGATCATTCAAACCTTATCATCGTTGTTTTAAATAATTATTAGAAACTATTTAAAATCATGGCCAAATTGACTATCGCACTCTACAATGTTGATCTCGCCACTCCAACTTCTACTACAGATGAATAAATACACCAAAACACTCCTCGTACATCATTCATTAATACCCAACCACTTTTGCCATCATTCAAGCCATCAGCCACCGAAATCAAACAACTCTTTTTTTGACCACTCTTTTATTTTAATTTTTTTCAATTGATCATCGACTTTTAGCCACTTTCAATGGCATCATATTACTCATTGACCTTTATTCTCTCAAATCCAATTCTCACCGATCAGTTTTTGATTATCGATCGCTAGCGATAAAATTTTTAAAAATTATAATTTTACCCTCAATCAATTTTTTAATTTGGTTTTAATTTTTGACAAAATTGAATTGAAATCGATCGATTTTTTTTATTTTATGTAATCGATTGATTTTTTTTTCATTCACAGAAATCGAACTAAAATAATTTGTTTAATTCAATTTAAACTAATTTTTTATTTTTGATTTTTTTATTCACCTTAGGCAATCGCATTTGTTTTATAACATAAATATTTAAAAAAAATTAAATTTTGAGAAAAAAAATAAAAAAATTGGAAAAAAAATTTAAAAGCCAAGTTTAACCTGAATTTGCCTCGAATGTAAACTGAAATCTAATTTGATCTTAAAAAATTCGAATTAAAACTCAAATTTCAAATAATAAAAAAATTGAATCCGAGTAAAATTCGAGATTTAGATTTTACCGTCCTTATTTTCATTCTGATTGTCACTTTCACATTTATGGAGTCAGCTTCATAACTTTAATGCTTTTTATGTTACTTGCTAACTAATTTCTGATATTTCTTGGCAGCTTTTTCTTGTCTGCCAACCATAATTTGATTTCATTTTCTCCTGAATCTTAATCCAACCACCGATGCTTCATCCAAATCTTAATTAAATTACATATCAGCACTGTCCAATAATTATGCCCTACTTTGTGAGATTTGCCTCTGAGATTAAATGAATGAAAAGGAAATGATAAATGATGATTGAAATGTTCTTTCAGATATCTCAACTTTATAACCCATTTTCTAATCTTCAGTGCCCAAAACCAGACAAAATCAAGCATAGAGATGGCATTGAAAAACAGAAACATCCAGCTTGCATACTAATAATATTCTAAAGCACTTGGCTATGCCCGGGCCTTTCAGAAAATTAAGCTTAGCATATGTAAAAGAATATCTTTAGGTGATTGGGATAGTAATTAGTTCTAAATAAAGACTAACTATTATTTTTTTCATAAGTTAAATTCAAATCCACCTCATGAATAGTCAAAAATAGATTTAAAATAAATTTTATATAAAAACTTTAGGTTTAAAGTCTTTAATCTTTAATTTTTCTTTATTCTCTTCGAGTATAAAGAAAGATTAAAAAAAAGAAGATCAATTCCTCCTTATTCTTTTTAGATTGAAAGAGAAAGATGGAGATATAAATTTTGGTGTTGTTTTGTTTTTTTATTTTTACTATCTATTAATTTTAAAATTTTAATTATTTAAATCTTAAGTTGCACTGCAAATTTTCAACACATACCCATATCATAATTTCAACACAATATGCAAAATGCTAAAGATGTGTTTGGTATATAACTATTTCTACTTAATTTTGGAAACACAATAATTAAAATATTTGGTAACACTATTTTCATTACACAATTTATTATTTACTACAAATTTACCCACTTTTATTAAACAACAAATACTTTCACTTTATAGTAATTGTGATTTAAAAGTCACAAACACTTTTTTACCAAACCAACCCTAATAATATGACTGCCAATATTTTGCTCAAGCATGATTGCAAAGCATAATCTAGCAGCATGGGCTTACTTTTTCCCACTCTTGATTTTGCTTTACAACAAGACAAACACAAAACCATATTAAGTACTGATCCTATCCAACTTAAGATGTGGTTGTTGATCTAAGATTGGGGGAGGAGGGGCCTTGCACCAGAAAGTTTAGCAACATCTAGTTGTTGCAATTACCCTCAAAATAATGGAAACTGTTTTGTGCAGCATTGATGGCACCATATTACCTGATAGCAAGGATTTTGTTCACTTCTTAATTATCTCCTATTGCAACACTAATTGTCCATTACCCTTTACCTATGACCAACAAAGTGATCATGACTTGATTTAGATGGCAAAGTGTCTGTTGGCCTCTTGTGATTTTCTGGGTTAAGGCCCTGATGAATGTGAATCCAGGGACCAGAATTTGTGATGGGAAATGAGCAGGTATATGAAAGATTAGATGTCTACATTTTTGGCACATATAGTTTGAATTATTTTGAGTGTCATTCAGTGAGTGGGGTGGCACCACTTCTTATCATTGGCACTGCATGAATACCAAATTCTGCTAATTATATATTCCCAAAGTGCCAATGACCAGGCGCCGCCCTACATTAAAGTGCCAAAAACTATTAGTTATATAAAATTCATTTGAATCTTTAGGCCTCACAATTTGTTACTGGGAATCAGTTTTAATATTGTTTTAACACATTAAGCCTGAAAAATTCTTTGCTTCTTTTCTTTTTAATATACCAGAACATGTGTTAAATTTTTATCAGAAACATGGAAGTTTTTAATTTTTTATAATTCAAATGTCATATTATAAATAATTTTATAATATTAATAATAAGTATGTTGATATATATCAAATAATTATTAAAACGCTTCACAGAAATAAAATAAAATTTTTATAACTTATTCAGCCTCCTTCTCTAATAGTGAAGATGTAACGAAATTCTAAATAAGAATTATATAAAAAAGACATATATACTTCTATTGTGGATAAAAAAATTCAACCCTTACATAAAAAAGATTTAAACTCACAAAAAAAAAATTATCTCACATAAAAAATTATTATATAATGGACTATTCTCACATAAGAGGTAGATTACAAAAAATGCCCTTACACTAAATCATAGTTAAAATATACCCAAATCCTAATTAACCACAATACCCAACATTCAAACAACAGTCACAATATAAAGCTGAGATATGGCCGGCGATAGAATTTGGAGGTCAAGAACAGTAGAAATGATTCGGATGCAAAGAGGGGCAAGGCAAAAAAGAAAAAAAGAAATTTGGGAGTATTTTTAATCTCAATGTTTGCAATTTGTTGAAATTCTAGCGAGGCAGAGTATAAATAACAAATTAACAAATCTTTGTTTTGCCATATCTTTAAGGCCTCGGTAAAAGTTTCTCTCTGCCGTGCTGGAATTTTTGTTGAGCTTTCAAAGGAAATGGTCAAATGGTTGAAGCATTACAAAAATTGCAGTGAGGCTAACCACCAACCGCAACCAATATTCATTTATTTATTTTTACTTGTTCAGTCCAAAGAAACAGAATTGATTTGACCTTGTCCCCCTTCTCGTTAATGTCACAAGCCACTGCTGAATGCTGACATCCTTTTAACATTTTATCACCTAACTTGCTTGCTTAATTTGTTTAAGATTAACAAATAAATATTATTAATAACAAGTAGAATAGCTCGAGGAATTTGTTTTTTTAATCTAATGAGATGATCGAACTAAACCACTTTCCTGGAAAAAAAAAACATGAGCCCTTTTAGTTTTTTAAATCAACTAACAATTACTTGCATACTGAGATTGAAATTTAAAAAAAAAATTAATGAATAACGTTACTCACATTACGATGAAACTCAATACAAGTAGCGTTGTTTAATAATCGCTACAGAATAACACCACGTATCCAATTGCTTACCAGATCGTTTGTGGAGGGAACTTTCTACATTTGCATTACATGTGAAGCAAAAAGAAAAGAGAGCAATGTAAAAAAGTTTGCACACTAGTTGGTTCAATTGAGGGAGAGCTAATGGCTGTGACAATATTTGGTCAAATAGATTGTTATAGCAATTACCTTGACACAAAAGAGTTTTGATTTGAGGCTCAAATATAAACCTGAAATGTGGTAGAGTCTAGACAAGAATAGCACATACACAAATTTTCTAGACAATAATGATTTCCAGGAATGATTAAAAGAAAAAGGCATTAATTTATCTTTTATGTATATTCTAAACATTTTCCAGGAAAGGGAAAAAAGTGTACAAAGCTTTTTTTTTCCCTTCTGAAGACACATTATTCCCTTCCTGTTCTCTGTTGAAGTTTCCATATGAAATTATGAATTTCCCCCTTCAAAACATACCAGAAACTCCCTCACTTCTGTACAACAAACAACTCAAAGAAGAGAAAGAAAAAATTATGCCTTGTGAACTAATAGCAACATATGGGACATCTTATTAGCCCATTCTCATTACAATCTGGACATCTTTGAAACCCATATTCATCTTCTTCAACTTCCCATTCTTGTCTTCCTCCAATTTCTTCATCTTCTTCTACTTCTTGTTCTTCCCTTCCATAGTAAATTTTACAACTTCCTGAGCATGTCTCACAAGGCACAAATCTTACATCCCCACAGGCCTCACAAGCATTGCCATTGCCCCCTCCGCAGCCATCATCCACCCTTTCGCAGCCTTCAACCGCCTTCTCCAGCTGCCCTTCCTCGTGCATTCGCCTTATTTCATCAGCTCCGCCCATGTACTTTTTCCCCACAAACACTCTTGGCAAGCCTCCCCCTTTAAACCCATCTCCCAATAGCTCTTTTAGTTCATCCTTGAACTCCGAATGCATCGATACATCTCTCTCGTCGACTCTAACGCCTAAGCCTTTTAAGATCACTCTCACATGACAACAATCCTCGTATGTTTTCCTAACTCCTCTAAGGCTAGTGAAGTACACAACAAGCTTCTCTTTCCCACATTTATGATCTAAAACAACACCGCCATTTGGTTTCTTGGCATCCAAGGTATCCAATGACACACCGAAATTGCCGGCAGCCGCTAATTGCTTGTAATTCTCCAGTGGCCGGAGGTGAAAAGGACGCCCCGGTGATAGCTCCTGAAAAGATCTCCTAAAAGTTGAAATAACTTCAGGATCAGATTCCGCAACAAAAGACTTGCAATTAGACTCAACCATATCATCATCACCATCATGATCATGATCACCATTCCCCATTTGCTGCCACAGAGAATTTGTATCTGCCGTGCCATTTTCACATAACTTAGACTTTGGAAGATCAGAAGAAGGCACCAAAGTTGATCTTTGATCCCGAGCAAAGTCAAAAGAAAAGCTACGAAAGTGATTGGGTGATCTCAATGGGCTAACATCTTCAAGGCCCTCCATTAGTTCCCATGCATTGATAGTCTCAGGCTCCCCAGGTGGAGTCATCACCGGCGTTTTAGGAAACACTTTCGGGATCTTTTGTTCAATCATATTGGACCATTCCTTTGCCTCAACTAACCCCATTGAAAAATCCTTGCTTTTGCTCTTATCTTCTACCTTATCCGAAACAACATTGCCATTAAAGTGATTAGTGGCCTTCTTTTGATCATCGCCATTACCATAATCATGATCATCCATATGGCCGTTCTGGTTCTTGATGTCTAGCAGGAGGGACCCCAAAGTTGTTGATGTGAGTGCCACAACATGGTAGCTATCACCTTTGCCCTGCGGCGGGTGATGGGCGTGCATCGAGTAGCTTCTCGGCACCGGTGAGTACGGGCTCTGGCAGTGCCGGCATCGCTTTTGCTTAGAACTCGCGCAACCCATTTCACAAAACAGTGGATTAAAGACGAAAATGACCCAAAAAAAATGGTATAAAGCAAAAGAAAGGAATTTTCTTTTCAATTAGATTAAAGGAACATTCTTGATCGAAGTGAGCTGGATTTGCAGGGTTTCTGTTAAAGATCCAATAAAAAATTTTAAAAATTGAAATTTTTTACAAAAGCTGAAACAGGAAATTGAGAAATGATTCGAAACAGAATCACTTGGAAGCTTCGGTTTCTGGGAAACTCAAGAGATTTGATTTTGATCCAAAAGCTGACATCTAAACAGAGACATAAAAAAATTAACTGGGGATTAAGCTCTGTTAAAAAAAGCATTAACGTTAACAAAAAAACGAGAACCCATCAAGAAACTGCCACCAAATTTGAACAGAAGCTCTCAAACAAGACCTTGAAAAAGCCCCGTGAAATGATTTGTAAGTGGAGGAAAATTCTGGAGAGAAAGAGGAGATTAATGGGAATGAATTCATAAAGTCAAAAGAAAGGAGAAGAATGAGCAAATTTATAAAAGTCATATAATACGACTTATGATCCCACCACCACCAATTGCACTACTTTTTTTTTTCTCTCTTCTTATTTGCTTTTGCTTTTTTATTTTCTCACCTTCTCTGGATTTGTTTCGGAGAGAGAAAGAAAAAAGAAAAAACATGAAAAAGTTTCAAAGAAGGACTCTTGTTAATGGCAAATACTTATGTGTGTATGTTTATGTATGAGTTGGTCTCTTCGTAAAAGAGAAAAGGTGATTTTATTTTATTTTTATTTGAATTCTATAAGCCCAATTTCATACCAACTTTCAATTTAATTTAAAAAAAAAATTGATTTCACAAAAATCTTTCTTAACTAAAGAATTGATAGATCTTTAGTGTTTTGTTTTTTGTCATTTACCTTCTATTTAATTAAAAGTTTTTATAACTAATTTTATAAAACTATACAAGAGTGTATTAAATAAAGATGAATGGCATTCAATGTATTAAAATTAAATTGCTTATTAGTTGTGTTCATAATTCATATTTGTCAAGTTATGCAATTAAGGGGAAAAAAATAAAAATAAAAATAAAAATAAAAATAAAAATAAAAATAAAAATAAAAGACCCATTAGAGTAATTAGGAGAATAGTTTGAGGCTAAGTTCAAAAAATTGTTTTTTTTAGTGTAAACATAGAGATCTGAGCACCTATATGCATATCCTAATGACATAATTTGTGCATTTCTTGACTTAGGATAGGTATTCAAATTTTGACAGAGGTTAAGGAGATTAGTTTTCATTCCTTTAGTATTTGAAAGCAATTATTGTGTTGATAGACAGTATGATTATTTAAAATTTGTAATGTGATAAATATATTAAAAAAATAGAGATTAAAGCCATATATTAATATTTAATTCAATCTTGTATTTTTAAAATATGTCAATGTTAACATTTAATAATTTTTTTAAATTCTAATGAACAATAATGGATGGTTTTCATTTTAATTATAAAAATGCCCTTTTATTAATTATACATTTTTTTTCTGGAAAGCATATATTATATAATTAGATTGTCTTAATTATATTGACTCTTGAGGGTTATGTAAAAAAAAAAAAGTTACTTGAGGGTATAAATTAAGAAGTTAAAAGTAAAATTAATTAATATGATCTTTTATAATTAAAACTATTTTGATTAATAAATTGATTTGAATTCTTAAATAATAAAATCATATTAAATATTTTTTTTTATCTTTTAATTTATAAACTCACTTTTACATTGGTAAGAGAGCACCGTGGTCCATGATGTTATTTATTTATTTTTTAAAAAACAATTTTCATTTAACAAAATTTAATTAGAATACAAAAAAATAATATGATCAAACTCTTTTCGTATATAATTTTTTTAATTATAAGTTGACTCAAAATTAAACATTAATGGAGACAAATAGCACTTTAAAACAAACAAATGAGTATATATATTCATAAATCTCTTTAAAAATATAATCTATTTTAAAATGCGACACTTCATTAAACAAAATATCATTCATTATTTGTTGTGCGTTTGATTCAATAATAATGAAATTAATATTTAAAGTTTAAATAGCTTCCAAACCTTTGAGAATAGCCATTATTTCAGTAATTAAAATAGAGAACAAACCATCATATTTCGTAATTCTAGTTAACACCACAACCCCAAATGATCAGGTGCCACAAAACCAAAACTTATAACACCACGTAAAATATCCACTGTTGTATCAGAATTAATTTTTATAAACCTCATATGAGGTGACATTTAACAGTATCTCAGTACAATTTTAGTGAAAAAGGCTTTGGCATTGACCTAACTGATTCGAAAATCCTCCAAAAACCTCTATACCCAATCACAAATAACCTCAAAATTTATAATTTTTTTACCACTAGTCCACTAGTTTTTCACATACAAAATACATTAAAATAAAATATAAAAAAAATTAAATTCATTATTATCAAAATAGTTCATACAAAAAATAAAAAATCACACATAAATATTTTGTGAGAGTAACTATAAAACTACACCATACATGTATATTTTTAATAAAAAAATAAAATCAAAGTGCGTAAATTATATTTTTGGCACTTCTCCCGTACGTCACATCTATTAGAACATGGTATGTTATCAGTGGCTGCATTTAGGGGAAAAGTTCACAAATAACCTCATTATTTTTTTATTATAATATTTTAACCAACTTAAAATTAAATATACTTCATTAACCAAACATAAACATTTTGGACACATTTACCCATTTTCTCTATTAACTTTTCACTCACCCGAAAATCAATCAAAAAAACCAAAAATTATCAAAATTTGTTAGATCGAAAAATTTGAAGTTATCACTGCATAGATCGGAGCTTTTACAACAGATTTCTCCCTTTAAACAAAGAAAATGGCCGATTTTTGGTGAGTTTTGTTTAAGTTTTGAAAAATTTAAATTTGTTTATAACATTATTAGAATTTATATTTAAAGCTAGCAATAGATGAAATTATTGAATTCTATGTGAAAAATGGGTTTGAATGGTGTAAGAAACGTTGAAAATGGGCAAAAAAATCGTGATTTTTGGGTCATATTCGCGATGCAGACGGCGGCCGGAGCGGCGGCGGCCACCGTTGCCAATCTCGGAGCCATCTCGGGCCCGAGATGGCCCCGCGATGCGCGTTAAGGGCGCATCGCGGGCGCGCAACGCAGACCCGAGACGACCCCGCGACGCGCGTTTAACAAGCGCATCGCGGGGCCATCTAGGGTCCGCGATGCGCCCTTAACGCGCATCGCTGGTGCACAACGCGGACCCGAGACGACCCCGCGATGCGCGTTCAATAGGCGCATCGCGGGGCCATCTCGGGCCCGCGATGCCGCAAAATTCACGCCACGTGGCGCGAATTTTTTTGAATTAGGTTTTTTTTAAATTAAATTTAATTATATTTAAATTAATTAAATATATTTATAAAATTACATTAATAATTTAGATAAATGTAATTTTATTTAAATTAAATAAAATATTTCATAAATTCTATTTAGAAGGAATTGATCTAATAGATGGGAAAATTTGCTTAAATGACTCATTAATTTTGGTTTATAATATTTTTTATTATTATTGTGAGTACCTTATGTAATTATAATTATGTATGATTATTTTGATTTTAATATATAATTAATGTTGATTAATATTAATATGTTAGTAAATTAATTATTAAGTTTGGTTTGATTTTATTATTATAATATGTTGATTAATATGTTAGTAATTAATTATTTTAATGTATTATGTATGTTAAATTAATTATTTTTGTAAATAATCTTTCTCTGATTATTATTTTTCTTAATATTAATGTATTTTGTTTTTTTTTTTTATTGTTACAGGAAAGAGAACGTATCGAAAGAATATAGAATTCCAGAGCATATATTTTTTCGTGCATCAGTGACGGCTTATGCTAAGATGTGGGGTCTAAATTGCATTAAGGATAAACTGACAACAAGTCAGAAAACATTATTTAGGCAGACGTGTATGGGGTATTTCTTAGATATGTCAGAGTTGACATTCTCTGGTATTTTGGTGCACGAGTTATTGTTGCGTGAGGTGCATACCTCTAATGTAGATGATGAGATGTGGTTTTACATAGGGAGGAAACGCATCCGTTTTAGCCGGCAGGAGTTTGTACTAATCACTGGACTACAAATGCGAGATTACCCTCCCGCCCAGTAGCTGCATAGGAAATTGGGCACTCGATTATGGGATACATATTTTTCTGGGGTAAAAAAACTATCTTACATATTTCTTGATCAATGGTACGCACGTCTAAATTTGGAGAAAATAGACGATGCAGATGCAGTAAAGTTGAGTTTATTTTATTTTGTGCATCGTGTTTTGATTCCACGTGACGAGCGTAGTGGAATTCAAAATTCTGTTTTATGTTTAGTGGATGACCTTGATGAGTTTAATAAGTATCCATGGGGTAATATTGCATGGACCGTACTTCATAACTCACTTAAGAAGGCTGCATTCCAAAAACTTGAGAAAATAAAAAGGAAAGGGTTTGCACAGAAGAAGTTTGAGAGTTACAACGTATATGGCTTTTCGCACGCATTTCTGGTACGCCATATGTACTTAACTTTTTGATCTTAATTATATATTTTGTTTGTATACGTCAAACTTATATTTTAAATATAATTATATTAGGTATGGATTTTCGAGGCAATTCCAGTGTGCGGAGAGATTTTTTGTTATCATAATGGTGATCGCTTCTCTCGTATTTTGAATTGGATGACTCGAGGGACTCCATTGTTCGATGAGGTTCAGGATACAATGTTAGCAAAGGATTTGGTATGTGTTGATATGAATGAAAAATATATATATTGGTTTATAAATTTTATTTTGTTTTAAGCGTAACTTAATATGGTTGATTGATTTATAGGTTCTTTCGGTACATCGTAAATTAGTACCAAAAGACCACGAGAAGAGAGAGGCAATTGTGCGCCTGGCTAGACGTGTAGGCATTCCAAGCGGAAGTTATGCTGGGGACTTACCAAATATGTCTGATTTCAGCGAGAGCAAGCGCCCCAGGACCTATGCCCATTTTAGCGACCCTAACGATGATGTTATGGATGTGGAGGGGGGTGGATATGAATGTACAAACCCACAAATGTCAGCACCAGTGGCAGGAGCAACGGTATATTACTTATTTACGTGATTAACTAAAGAGAAATTTTAATATATTTCTAATATTTCTAAATAAGTCATTAACTATGATTATGTTTCTTGTAGTCTGAACACAGTGCATCTGCAGACCGTGGCGTAACACATCAGATTGAGCAGCTGCGTGAGGAGATGATTAAGAGAATTGAGCATACTGAAGCTGCACTTCTACAAAGAATGGACAAGGATAAAGATGAAATTTTAACAAGTGTTAATCAACTCCGGACCGATCTTACACAGCAGATGCAGCAAATGATGATGTGGTTTAGGCAGTCATGCTCATTCCAACAAAATGAAAGCCATAATATGGTAAGCAAAATAAATTTTAAACACAATTACCTTAATTGCAGTTTTATTTATTTTAATATATACATATATTGTAGTATGGAGAGAACACACCGGCAGGCTGTCAATATGATTTTCAGACCCCAGCTACTGGTCATGATATATTGCCCCAGCCACTGATTGACAGTCCTGCAAGTGTTGAGATCTTGCCTGCCCCGCATAAGGGAGTAAATCAATTTGGGAGACAGTATAGGCCTGCATGGTATTTGCACACCCCATATACAAATCTATTTCCACAAAGGATACACGAAAAGAAGAAATTTGAAATTGAAGTGCAACCTCAAGCAGACATGAATCCGTTGCAGCCGATAGACTCGACTATCATGGTTCAGTTTCAGGCTTGGATGGACAAGGATGACGGTGTAGTCAGCTTACCTGGGCTAGAAGCTAACCCGACATGGTTTCGGGAATTGCTACACAGTTGGCTGGATGACTTTGTAAGTAAATTATTGAATAATTATCCCCTTGCAGTTTTTTTATAAATTTATAGAATCACTTGACGGTTATTGTTTCTAAATGCAGCATATTAATGAGTATTTGAAGGTGATTCGGCTTAGGCAATACGGTTGCACTAATGCATTGCCTCAATTGTCCACTTCTGTGGATTCGTACTTCTTTGTGAGTGATGAATTAAATTATTTATATTTTATTATTTCAATTTTATTGATTATTCGATGGCCCTGCATTTGTAGGAGTCTTTTAGACTCCTTTATGAGCAGCACAAAAATGACATTACTGGCATTGTATGGAGTAATGAAGTGATGGCATATGCTCAAGGCGCTAAAGAAGATTTACTCGGTGCACGTATGTGGATTAAGGTTGATAAGGTAAATGTTGTTATTTTTGTTTATAACTTGTAGTACTATTTTGTGTGAATGTTGTTATTTTTGTTTATAACTTCTAGTACTATTTCTAAGACTTATTTGAATTTTATGTAGGTTTATATTCCTGTCAACTACAATCAACAGCATTGGGTAACGGCTGAGGTGGACATCTTGCATCGGCAAATATTGATCTACGATTCTAGCATCAAGGGATTTGCCGATGGCGTGATTGAGAATCATGTCCTGCCATTAGCTATGTTGTTACCCCGTTACTTAGATGTTTGTAGATTATATGAGCAACGACGAATTACACCTGACTTAACCCCTTTTAATGTAATTAGATTAAAGGATGGAGTGCCACAACAGACAGTGAATAGTGGAGATTGTGGGGTTTATGTTTGTATATTTATAGAGTTTTTGATGTATTGTCATCCCTTAGATTTTGGTCCTGAGCATGGGTCATTTTTTAGGACCAAAATGGCGACTGACTTATGGAAATGTGCAAAAAAGTAGTGAAATGATGTTGATTGATTTGTATGTTTTTATGTATGTTTATAAAGATTGTAAAATGATGTTGATTGATTTGGGTAGGGACGGGAGGTTCCCTTTACAGCTAAGAGATGTGAGAAATATTTGAAGTGTATTTTCTGCAGGTTTATGAAATATAGATTTTGAGAAAAAATAGGGGAAACTCTGTCCGTTTTAATCCAGAAATTTTAGAAAATAAAATAAAATTTCCATGTTTATAAGAGTACAAATAAAGTCCATAACTACATGACTTTAAAATACAAATACAAATATAACTCATAAAGAACACATCAACTACCATGTAATGGAATTGAGTTTCGACAAGTTTGTCGATTATGTCCATGCTGCTTACAGCGACTGCATACATTCTTCGTGGGAGCCTCACCTTGCGATAGAATTCTATTCTTCCGACGTCTTCCTGATTGCCGACGTACTATAGGAGGCTGGATGTCAGCAGCTCTCAACTCCTCTGGAACAATCCAATCTAACGGATGACCAACCGGATTTACTGGTTCACTGTATGCAGGCAACAAACACTCAGTCGTGTAATATCGCGAACAAAGAGTCTGGTACTGGAATCTGACCTGTCTGCATACTGCAAGTGCATGAGGACACGATAGTTGCCGCATATCAAATTTTTGACAACTACATGAATTTCCCGGGATGTCCACTATTCCATTTCTTTTTCCGTCCTTAACAACAAAACGAGATCGATCTATTGCATGCACCGTCATGCGAGCGAAATCATCATTGTGCTTCCAAATCTTGTTATGGGCCCAAGTGGTCAAGAAGTTTGACATATTTTCTGCAGCCTCACATCTCTCAACAAACCATTTTTGCATTAACTCTCGGATCCACTCAATTAAGGCAGTCACCGTCATGGCACGTGCATCCTTTGCAACAGCGTTAATGCTCTCTACAATGTTGGTGGTCATGATGTCATATCTTCTGAATGCTCCCACTGATCGAGCCCATTTTGAAAAACCAACCTCTTCCTCCAAGTATCTCGTTGCCTCCGGTTTCATTTCTCGCATCTTATATATTTCCCTTTGAAAGTCAGCTATGCGATACGCCTTGGCAGCAACAAAATAGGAGGCCAAGTATCCCCCTCCTTTTGTTGTATGTGATGGTATCTTATATCGTGCTACCAAATTACTCTTCAAGTGATGGATGCATACACCATGATATACATTAGGAAATACCTCTTTAATGGCCTTCTCGATACTAGCATGTCGATCAGATATAAATACAAGGTTCGCAAGATCGCCAATAACTCCTCGGAGTTTTTCCATAAACCACTTCCATGAAGCATCATTTTCAGAGTCAGCAATACCCCATGCAAGTGGAAAAATCTGGTTGTTTCCATCCTTGCAAACAGCCACAAACATTGTTCCCAAGTATGCAATTTTTAAAAATGTACCATCAACTGCAATAACCGGTTGGATGAAAGACTGGAACCCTCTAATACATGGTCCAAGAGCCATGAAGAAATATTTAAAGCGCTTGCAATCGTCAATCTCCAAATGTGTGACGGTACCAGGGTTCTGTTGTTCCAATATATGACAGTATGCAGGAAGTAATTTATATGAACCCTCTGGAGTACCACGTATCAACACCAATGCATGCTCCTTAGACCGCCAAGCAGTAGGGTAAGTTAAGTCCACACCAAACTCCGCACGTATGTCTGCTTGGATTTCCTTCGGTCTATAAAGTCGACTCGCAGATGCAAACTTATTTTTTATAAATTTGCCAATAATCCGAGACTTTGCTTGTTGATGACCATCGCGCAATCGATCTAATTGGCACACGTGACTTGAATCAATTCTGCGCACAATAAAATGTTTCCTTGCATCTGTCGACACTGCACGTAATCGCCACGACATCTATCATCATCATATTTGATCTCAAAACAATCTTTTGTCGACCTTGACACTTTAAAGCTCCAATTACCTTTAAGTGTTACCATACTAATAGCCTGGTGAAGTTCGTCTTTGCTATCAAACAACTTTCCTACAAACACATCGTCAATTCCACTACTCGATATCTTATCTGAAATGACCAAGTCTGATGGTGGTATTGGAGGCATAAACGCAAAGGGATTTTCCGCTTCACAAAAATCTATTCTTCTAACTTCAACATTTAGGGAGCTTGTCGAAACATAACAACGTCCGCCTTCTGCTAAATCATCCCCTTCTAAATTATCAACATTTCTAACATCATTATAGTCCCCTTCCACATCCCCAACATTTTCAATGTCATCACAAGCGTAATGTGTATAGGCTGGATCTTCATTAAAGGGTATAGGAGAAACATTGTGATACTCGTTCGTTGTGTTTGCAGAAACCACTGCTGGAACTGATAGAGATGTATGGCTCACTTGGTTGCTACCGCTAGTTGACATAAAATGACCATGAATTGATAGTGGATTGGGGGGCTGTACATTATCTTCATAAACAGGAGCTCTAGGATCCACTGTTACATATAAAGGACAGTACGATCTTCTATTGGCGCTTAAAAAAAATCGAACATCATTGTCATTTCTAATCTCAATAGGCTTTAGGTTATACCTTGTTGCATCAATTTTGATTTTCAAAGTCACCTTACACTTCACATTGTCGACTCCCAAGGTATAACATACTGCATTTAAAAGATCTTCAAAATTAATATCTTTCGGAATCGAAATTTCAAAATTATTATAATCAACATAACTTTCTTCCCCGTCACTAGAACTCTCCCACTTTCCACCAAAACAAATAACTATCGCATCACACTCCATATGACCTGAAAAAACAAAAAAGATTAGAAAAAGTTCACAAATGGAAAATTTAGTAAAATTTTTTAAAACGATAAAATATTTAAAAATAAAAAAAATGCGCATCGCGGGGGCACATCTCGGGCCCGAGACGTGCCCCCGCGATGCGCACAGATTTTGCGCCGCACTGAGCGCATCGCGGGGGCACGTCTCGAACCCGAGATGCACACAATGTGGGCGCCGCGGGGCCATCTCAGGCCCGAGATGTATCCCGCGATGACTAAATTGACGGCCGCCGCAGCGACCGCTGTCTGGTTTTCGCCAAACACACTCCAAAACTTATTTTTGGCCGGATTTCAACGCCGTTTATACCATTCTAACTCATTTAGTTGGTTAATAACAACTACTTTTAACTTCAAATGTAGATTTATCTAATTTCTAACAAGTTTAGAAAATTTACCCGAGTTATTTCTTTGATTTGATTCGAAGCGATCCTCAGCCACCCTTTGATTTTTAGAATAATAACTTCAAAAATATTCGGTAAGCTATTTCTTTAAAGTTTCTTTAAAAAAATACGAAGTTATAAATTTGATATAAAGATAAATTTATTCAAAATTAAATTATTTAGCTAATAAAATATAATCATTTTATATTTAATTAAAATAAAATAATAAAATAATTTAAAGGCCATCTGTGAACTTTTCTCCTTATGTTTCCTACCCTGCTTTTAATTGATATCCAACGAAATCAACATGTACGTGGAAAAAGCTCACTTTCATTTGCCACTTTTTGCACCATATTTTTCTTCACCATCAACAATCCCAAGCAAAAAACTTACTAAAAGTTTAATTTAATCGTACTTAAGAGAAAATTAATTGCAATTAATCATGAAAGTCATTAGAGAAAAGTGGTTCAATAATTTATAAAACAACCACAACAATCAAACTTAAAACCTATGGATTATCGACACTCAAATAAGATTTGTCTTCAAGTAATGACATTATGTATTCTTGTTATAGAAAAATAAAAATCAAACTTTGTTCTCAATCTTTCCTTCAAATCCATATGTAATTATTGATTGTGTACCTACAAGCATTATAAATCTTAAAGCATATTTCACAAAATAGTAAAAAAAATGATTACCCATCATTTAAAGTAAAATATATAATGCAATTGTATACTTTTATTTGAAGTGCCATGACACAAATCCTATCTCTAATGCTTGGAGTGATTAAGAAATAAAATAGAAAAAAAAAATCAAATATATCCAAATTTTCACATACTCTTTCACATGGAACTTAAAAAAAATACCCTCTTTCATATTTTGTGTATAGTTAATTTATATTAAGTGATATAATTTTAAAACACTCAAAATTAACCCATTAAAAAAAAAGTTATGTATATTTAAATAATTTAATAAAGGGAATTTTTTTATTTATAATTTTGTATTTTTTCTACTTTTTTAAATAAATACTAATATGTCTCTTTTCTTACATCATTTTTATTTTAAAAATAACTAATTACCTCCTTAGAGAGGAATATCGATATTTATTAAAAAAATAATAAAAATACAAAATCACAACATATAATTGACAAATTTTCTTTAACAAAAAGACAACTTCTCATATATAACATTTTAAAAAGTAGATAAATATCAATTAAAAGATTTTTTTATAAAAAAAAGTTAAATTTAGCACAAGCTCTTGAATTTATTTATATGAAGTTAATTAAATAAAAAAAAATTGTACACCAAAAAACAATCTGATAGATAGATGTTGCATGGGGATTGGTTGAGCTAATTATTAAAACACGTGCTAATAAAAATTAAAGCCATGTCATGTGATGGCACGTGTACGCTTTGATCTTTACAGCTTTGAGAGAGACACTTTATCATTATTGGTATGGAAATAACCCATTTTGCCATTTTTGCTATTTAATTTTTATTTTGCCATTAGAAAGGAAATTTCGAACTCATATTGGTCGTGAGTTGAGAACGGAAATTAAATTCTATGAGATATAATTTCTCGTTATTTTTTTAAAAGAGTGGTCGATTATTAATTGACTGATTATAAATTTGAATTCTATTTAAAAGATTTAATTTCTTTTAAATTAAATAATTTAAAATGTCAGAATAAAAAGATTCGCTTTTATTGTTACTCTTTCAAAAGATAAAGAGAAAAAAAAATTGATATTTAAAGATTTGAATACATAATTTGACTTTGATGTTATTTAACTGACAATTGAAATAAAAAAAATGTTAGACTTAAAAATTTAGAAAAGTCTTGAGTCAAAGAATTATATTTATTTATTTATTAAAAAATAAATTTAATTTATTAATTCGAATTTTTTTTAAATTTTTAGGTCAACAAAAAAAATTAAAAAAAAGTAAGGATATTAAATAAAATATCAAGTTGGTTTTTTTTTTAAAAGAAACTATATGTTATTTCTCTTGTTTTTTTATATATATATTTTACCTACTCACATTTTTTACTATTTTAAAATGTTTAAAAACCTATAGAGAAATAAATTTAAAGGTGAATGTAATAGTTGATTACACACTCAATTACCTTGTCTATATCGTTTTTTTAGTTTATGATTTTATTTTATAACTTTGGTGAAAAGTAAATTAATGATAATAACAGGCCTTTGTTATGATTGTGTTGCTATTATTTATGATGATCTTAAATCACTGATTTGCCATCATATGTTGCCATGATTTAAAGATTTGTAAATTGTAATCTTGTTTGGCATTTTCAGAAAAAGAAATAAATAAATGCTAATAGAATTTTGTTCAATGTAAGTCTCTTGTGTGCAAATTGAGAAAAAAAAAAAACTTATTTAACAAGTTACAAGTCTGCTTACATTTATCTACAATAACAAATGAATAATTAGACAAATATTAATGTAACTCATAATTGTTAAAAGTCTATTAAATGTCAGCAATTAAATTTTAAAATTTTACTAGTTAGTTTGTCAAGTGAGGAAATATCTTTCTGTCCTTTTGAGGTTATGTTGAAGTGAAAAATCTCAAGTGTAACATAAAATTTTAACCTCATTGTGCAACGGAATAACTTATTAATCAAGTAAAATAGTAAGAATTCAAAGTAGAATATAAAAAAGCACAACACAATCTTACGTGGTTCGGCTAATTGCTTACGTCCACGGTGGATCCAAGGATCTTAGCTGTCACACCCCAGACCTAAAAGATCTGACACACGACATCACTTACATTCATTCAATAATACTTAAACATTCATTTTTATTTCTTTCAGAATTATAGCAATTGAATTATGACTTAGACAATTAGTAAACCGGAGATACGCAGAGTTTTCTCAGAGATTAACACTCTACTACGTCACCAGTAGCAACTTTGTTACCGGAAGCCCAGAATATATTCATTGCAAATTCTTACTTAAAATCAATCCATTACTACACTTGGTGAAACTTAAACTAAATCCAACCACACACAATAAAATAATACATAAGTATTTATTCACTAGGGACAAATCAAATATCTTATCCCACGTGTCCCCAAATGAAACACTTAGCAACCTAACAACTTAGGGAACCCAAGAAACAGTAGAAGCCTTGCCAAATCCGCTAAGCACACATGTACCTTATTTACCTGAAATCACCATAAATTATAATGAGTATAAAACTCAGTAAGCATACTAGTTTTTCATATATCAAATACAAATACATATATGTACACAATGCATATGTATGATATGCTGTGATCAATCAAAATCATAATCTTATCAAATCACATATCATGTAAGCGCTTACACATTCTTTCAAAACACATAATAGGAATACCATCACTCAACTACTACTTAGTAGGACTTACATATCACATATCACATAATGAGCCAAATGTCACTCGTAGGTGACATACCGTATGAGAGGAATAGTACAAGTGAGGTCTTGAAATTACACATATATAATGCTCATGCACGAAGGTAAAAGCCAAACCCTCACCCTGATCATCGGTGAGTCCTCTCACATGCACCAATACGCCACCACACGAATGTGATGACTCACACTTCCTTTAGGTACCAATAGGATTCTCCCTACATACGGAACACATAACATATACCAATCTCGAAGGAAAGGCCACATATAAAGGCTCCACAAATCACATAAAATGCCTACTAAGTTAACAGTGAATTCAAGTACCTTCAAAACACAAAATATTTCTCATGGACATATTACACTTCAAAAGCTTTCTTTATTAAACACATCTTATTTTGAAAGCTCACTTTCAAAAATACATGTATGTCCATGCTCAATGTCAATGCTCATATTCATAAACATATATTCACATTTCATATCAAAATATACTTTGACATAACATAAACATATTCTTAACCCCATTTACAAAATCATACAAAATAATTACTATGTTTATTGTGATTTCAGTAAAAAGTCTAGTATACTTACCTCTTAGCATTTTCAGGTACAAGGCTTAAATCTCCTTAACCTATCAATGGAGATTAATCATTTCATAAGCCTCACAATTCACACAAAATACTTTAAAAAGCTTACAAAATTATACACAATGCATTTATCACATCAAATTGGTCAAAATACTTGGTTTCTCAAAACCTGTCATTCTGACCACTTATACTTAACAAAATTTTCTAATACCACAAATGATGTCTAATTACTCCAAAATCAGAATATATCATTCTTGACTCATATATCCTTCTTATATATGAATATTATATCAAAATTCCTACACTATCCATTCCATACATACCATCGAATCCAAACTACTAACCTGACAGGATCAAGATACTTACTGAACAGTATTCAATCTCCCAATTTTATAAAATCATATACTAACTCAAAAATTATAAAACTACCACATAATTACTCTTAACACATATCTCAGTCCATGATAAATATTTTACTTCCAAATCACTGCAAAAAGTATTTTAAAATTATTTTATTCCATAGCTTTAAAAATATGTTAATCAAATACTTCAATGAGCTGATACACTTTAAAAAATCATAACACTTCTACCACATTGATCTAAATTCTCAATTCCGAGTATATCATATTCCACAAATTCGTAATTTTTGAAGATCATTCAATAGGACAAAAATTGTTCGTCACTGTATCATACTGTTCACATAAGAAATTTCCAGAATTTCAGGGTCATTTTGGTAAATTCACAACAAATTCAATTTCTAGAATTTTGAATCGATTCAAAGTCTCAGATGATACTAAACATGTCTAATTTCATATACTCAAAATTCAAAACCAGAATCGAATCACAACAATTTATAAAATTCTTGGATCAAGTGACTATCAAGCAGAAATTCTACAATCCATCATGATTTATCAAGCTATCTTATAGATCATCATCAATTCTCAAAATATCATACGAAATACACATCAAATACTCAATTATACATATTTTCAGAAATCAAAACTTAAAGAAATTAACATAATTAACACCAATAAATTGAGAAATAGTTGTGATATACTTCTTAAAATCCAAAATTCCAATTTCTTCTTCTTTTTCTTCTCCTTCTTCTCTTTCTCTCCCCTCTTTTCTCTCTTCTCTCTCTCTAAAAGAGGTAGCTCGACCAAAATGAGAGAATTAGGGTTTTAAAAGTGTATTTTTATACTAAGTGGCTAATTTTTGATATTTACGAATTTACCCCCAAAACTTTTAAAGTATTACAATTTGGTCCCTAAAATAAATCTAAAGTCTTGCAATTAAACCCAATGCTAATAGTATGACCTTAACCTATACAAACACTACTAATAACAATATATAAATCAAGTATCACCAACATGCAAATAAAATACGTATATTTATACATATATAAATACTTATTCTTACCAGTCGTGGATATTAGTTACTACATTAGCCTCTATTATTAACTCCCTCGAGATTTTACAAAGAAAATCCAATTTGAAGAATCCTCAAAAAGACCTAATATTTAGTGAACCCTTCCTCTACCATGAATAATGATCACCCAAATAATAGTTCCACCCTAACGTACATAAGCACTTAGTGTCTACCCAGTTCTTCCCATCTCTAGAGTCTCTCTTAATACTTGATCTGAAATAAAGGGTTTACAAGTGTTTATATAGGATGTATTTCGTGCCTACTAACACTATTTCGTGTTGGAGTAAGAGTCCACTTATACGTGTCCCACACTTTCTAGATTTCTTATGACTCTCCACTTTAGTATTCATTTCAATTCTTGTCCAACCAAAATTGTTGAATCACCAATTTCTCAACAAACCCTTCCTTGATTCAAAATATTCTAAATAAGAAGGCTTTTGGATCTGATCCACTCTAATACTCTATCACTTAGAGTTGAGTCCAGTTAAGTCTCTACCAAGACTTAACTTTCCCCGAGCTAGTGACTTTGATCTCCAAAAGTATTTGTGCACCTTGCATAGGGTATGGATGCGTTGCACTCCTTTCCGACCTTCATCACCTCGGTGAACACAGTTTGGATGTCACCTAGTGGTCTGCATTACCCCAACACCCCACATTAGGTCGCTCATGGCCATTGATAAGGCGTAATTGTATAAACTATTTTATCTTCCTAACTTGATATTTGTTCAATTTATCTCAATAATTGGGCTATTTATGCGTATTAATGTTGTTTTATAGGTTGAAGCATTATCGGAGCAAAAATACCAGAAAACGGACGCAAATCGGAGCATTAGAGATAAAAATACGAATGGAGGCACTGTTGCTACAGTAACACTGTAGCTACAGTACACTGCTACAGTACCACTGTAGCACAGTGCAGCGCCGCATCGCTGGATTTCAGCGCCGCGGCGTCGATTGCAGAAAGTGGGCGCCGCAGCGCCAAATCGCAGCGCCGCGGCGCCGGGACCTGGGCAACAAGTTTTGACAGGTTCCTGAAAATCAGGAAACCCAAAAGCAACCCAAAATGCGCCCTAATTCCGTGCTCTTATCTATTTATTTGCTCAAAACTTACATTTTGAGGAGGATTCCAGCTGGGACAGCAGCTGGAAACACAAAGAAACACCTAACTTCTAAGTTTGAAGAAATCAAAGAGGAGGGAAGCAAGCTTCAACAACAAAGGCATTTGACAGGGATGTCTTCTTTGCTTTGATTCTTTACTTGTTATAAGATGTTTAGTTTACATGTATTGATGGAATTAGCTCCAAGATTGTGTAGTTTAATGATGAGCTAATTTCGTTCATCAAGGATTACATCCTTGAACTCATTATGTGATTGATTTTAGTTCTCTCTTTTATGGTATTAATTCAGCTTTTGATATATTCATTGTGCTTGTGCTTAATGCTATTTGATTACTTGGCCAGTGGTTAAATTGATCTAGAAATGCTTAAATAAACTTGACAAAGGCATTTAGGTATTTAGTCTTAAGCATATTGATGCATGATCATAGTGTAGTACACTTGAGTTTCATATGAGATAGACATATACTCATAAGGCATGTATGGCTCATAAAACTTGTGCTTAATGAATTTTGTTCAATTTATTTATCATAGACATATAGATATTTGATTGGATGGAATAGATTCACTTGACCTGCAAAAGAGGCTTGTGATGTGTTGAGTGTTTTGGTCAATATATCAAGTTGAGAACCAATAAACATCAAAGAGATTCTGCTGAATTTATTTGCATAATGAGGGATAGTTTGTAATCCTAGGATTTCTCATATTGAATATAATTTGTTGGTAATTTAGTTTATCACTTAGCATAATTAAGTTGTTCTTTTACTTGAGTAGTTTAATCATCATACATTAAATCATTTTCTGGATAATAGTAGAAAGACACCATTTCGGTACTTAAACTAGAAAAGATAAATCATTCTCTGTGGGATCGACACTCTACTTATCATATATTACTTGTTGCGACAACGTGCACTTGCGCTAATTTGTGTTATAGAAATCACACAACAGCCATCCCAATAAGCACATAGAGGCCCTCATTGTACTTCTCACCCTCAAACCTTATAGGTCATTTATTTACCCTTAGTTTTCCTTTTTTCGCTCTAACCGAATACCCTTCCTCATCGAGTTTGCTTAGGGATATCAAGTTTCTCCTCAATTTAGGAACATGCCTTACACCGTGTAAGTCCCTAGTTTCTCCACCTTGCATCCTCAGCCTTATGTTACCAACTCCCATGATCTCATAAGTCATGTCATTCCCCATTAGAACTTTATCTCTCTTGACTTTATAGTTGGTAAACATCGATTTGTTGGGACACATATGAAAGCTGTACCCCGAATTGTACCTTCCCCTTGAGGCTACCAATGTGTCTACAACTTTGGTATCTTCTTCAGTACCAATTGTAGCCCACCCTCCTTGGCCTTTTAATTTCGGACAATTCTTCACAAAGTATCATTCCTTATTACAATGGAAACACTTCTTGGATCTCCTCTTTGATTGGTTGCTCTTCCTTCCTAGTGCAAGCAATGCTGCTCTACTATTGGACTCAGATCTCTTTATCAATTCTTTTGAGTTCAATGATGCCTTGACGTCATTCATCGTTAAAGACTCATTACCATACAGCAGCGTATCCACAAAACTCTCATAGCTTTTTGGTAACGAACTTAACAGGATAATGGCATTGTCTTCATCCCCAGTCTTGATGCCCAGTTGCTCAAGACTTATGATGATCTTGTTGAACTCGTCAATGTGAGCTCTTAATGAAGTTCTTTCGTACATTGTTAGCTGATGTAGTTTCTTTTTCACAAGAAGTCTATTTGTAAGAGACTTCTTCATGTACAATACATCGAGTCTCTTCCATATTTTCAAAACGGTTTCTTCATCACCAATTTCCCTTAATACTTCGTCCTTCAACACCAGGAATAAGGTGCTGTGAGCCTTTTTCTGAATCATGTCCCAATCTTTTTGCCCGGACTTTGAGGTTGTCATCCCATCGCTAGTTGAGGAGTTGGCTTCCTCCAAAGCTGAGTTTAGCTATTCCTTCACTAGTAGAGCCCTAACTTTCTTCCTCTAAAGATTAAAGTTATTTATCCCATTGAACTTCTCTATTTCTTGCTTAATTACAGCCATGGTTTAAATACCCTAAGTGTATATTATTTAGCTTTGATACCAGTTTGTTGAGGGAGGAAAAGTCCTTCTCCCTCTTGAGGTTATGTTGAAGCAAAGAAGCTCAAGTTCAACTTAGAACTCTAGCCTCATTGTGCAGCGGAATAACCTGTTAATCAAGCAAAATAGTAAGAATCCAAAGTATAATAAAAAAAAAGCACAACACAATCTTATGTGGTTCGGCCAATTGCCTACGTCCATAGTGGATCTAAGGATCCTTGCCTCTCTTATTAACTCCCTAGAGATTTTATAAGGAAAATTCAATTTGAAGAACCTTCAAAATGACCTAATGTTTATTGAACCCTTACTCTACCATGAACAATGATCACCCAAACGATGGTTCCACTCTAGCGCACACAAGCACTAAGTGTCTACCCAAGTCTTCTCCTCTCTTAATACTTGATCTAAAATAAAGGGTTTACAAGTGTTTATATAAGGTATATTTTGTGCCTACTAACCCTATTCTTTGTTGGAGTAAGAGTCCACTTATTTTAGAAATCCAAAACTTCTCAAAACTCAAAATCTAAATAAAAAACAGACATCCTGATGCATCTGGCGCCGCGACACTCACCATATCGCACCCACCGCCACGACGCTCAAGCCTAGTGGTGCCTATACTTGTTTTCTTCGCTTCCTTCGCATCTTCGAGTCCCGTTTTGCTTCTCCTTTTGTGTCCCACACGTCCTAAATTTCTCCATATGTATCCCACATGTTTTAGACTTATTGTAACTTTCCACTTTAATATTCATCTCAATTCTTATCCAACCAAAATTGTTAAATCTCCAATTTCCTAACATAATTTTTGGATGAAACCAAGACTAAATTTATGAGGTCAAATATTTTTAATTGAATAATTGATGGGATCAAAGCTTATGTTAATATATGAACCAAATTGTTAAGTTTGAAATCTTATAAAAACCATCTATTGTAAGAGAAAAATTTGCAAACATATGTCTAATAAAAAATATTTCATTTCAGAATTATGAACCAAATTGTTAAGTTTGAAATCTTATAAAGATAAGAGAAAAATTTGTAAACATATGTCTAATAAAAAATATTTTATTTTAGAATTTTGTAGGTATCGGGGTCAACTTTAGTCCTTGTATAGTTTCTCCCTCGATTGGTATGGTATTGAGGCGTTATGATTACTACTCTAAAATAAAAGCATAATAAATTATGATTAGGTATTTTTAAATATTATTTATTGAGATAAGGATAATTTTATTTTAATAATTTAAGTTAATTGATAATTTTGTCTCAATTTAGATTTAAAATATCTAATCTTACCATAATTCATTAACTTTTACCGTCAATTGGACAAAAATAGTAATTTTAATATAAAATTACTAGTTTATCCTCATTATTTATCCTTTAACTTTCGTAGTACAAATTCATCAATTCATTATTTTTAAACATGTGACGCAATCTCATCAATTCATTTAATTTAATATAAATAACTTTTGCTAATAAATAGGCACGTGTTATAATATGTTAAGTTATGATTGACACGTGTCATCATATAATTGGTTTACATTTTTAAAAAATATTTTAAATAATAAATTAAATAAAATAAAAACAAAAACAAAAACTGTCCCACCATCATAAAAAAACAATGATCTGTTGGCTGCCATTTTTCGACGATGATGGGGCAATAAAAAAGGCCAAATTTTACATTATTAGACTCTATTTTTCTAATTTATACAATAGTAGGATCATTTTGTACTTAAAAAAAAGACCGAAAGATGGGTATTTATAGGTGGGGGCAATGCAAATCACTTTTCCTCCCTACCATTTTTTGTCGTCTTCTGGTCTTTTTTGTCAAAATTGACCCACTATTATTTAGATCAGAAAAAAATAGAGTCCACTAATATAAATTTTAATCACTTTTGTTGTTGAAGCGTCGCCAAAAAAGAGTAGCCAGTGGCATTTTTGTCAATGCACCGGCGACGGTGGTAGATTCTGTCTTTAATTAATTAATTATTTAATTTAACTTAGTTATTTTTAAAAGTATTTATTTTAAATATAAACTAATTGTATGATGATACATGTCATTTGTAATTAATAATATTATGACACGTGTCATTTTATAAAAAAATTATTCTTTAACCTATATTAAATTAAATGAATGGATGAGATTGTACTACGTATTTAAAGACAACAAATGGGTAAAATTGTGTCACGTGTTCAAAGTTTAATTTAATTCTATGGTTAAATTAAATTTTTATCATTCCACCATTAAAAATAACGGTAAAAATTAATATATCGAGGCAAATTTAGACATTTAGGATCTAATTAGGGGAACTTCTATTTTGAACCAACTTTTTGAGGTAAAATTGTCCTTATCCCTTATTTATTTTTGCCAATCATACCTAAAGCTCAGTGATTGATGCCAGTACTTTGGTGTTGAGGTACTAAGTTTGAGTCGAGTCGAAGTTCTTCCAGTTATTTTGAGAGGGTTGTTTATGTCTCTTTAATATGGATGGTTTGATATTATAGGTTGATTTTGTTTATTTTCTTCCGAATGTGAAGGGGTTTAATATTATGAGTTGATTTTGTTTATTTTCATTCGAATGTGAAGGTTTGATATTGTATTATTTTATAATATTATTGTAATATTAAAATTTGAGATATATAATATTTATATCTTTTAAAAATATATTATTTATTTATTTTATTTCTTGTTTGAATTTAAACTCACACTTTCCTCGGTCAGGTGCACTCTTATTACAAAACTACACTAATAAGTGCTTTCAACATAATTTTTAATTTTATTTTTGACAAATATTTGTAAAATAAAATTAACTTAATTTTTTAAAATAAATTACCAAATACTTACTAAACTCTTTTTAAAAGATCATGCTTTTAAAATTAAGCAGAAACACAATAATACTGAGTAATTAAACTCGGAAACTTAGAACATTGCCATAAGACCCTAATTTTGACTATTTTTGGATTTACATTAATTATGTTTAGTTTGTGATGCTAATGACTACACGTACCGTGCTTATCACTTTTATTTAGGGTTCGTTTAATTGAGTTTTTCAAATATAACTTTTAGAAGTAGAGCTTTTAAAAAAAAATCATTGATCGTTTGATTGTCAATTTAGTTAACTCATTTAAAGTATTAGATCATTTAGTTATACAATGTTAAGAGTCCTTACTTGTTATTAAATTATCAAAAAGGATACTTAATAAAACTTATATTCAAATTCTAAACAATTTAATATTTTTTTTATATATAAATTTAAATATATCATGTATTTTCTCAAATTTAATTTCTTAAAACATAATAATCAAGTAAAACTAATGCTTAGTAATCAATGAATCAACATAAATTATTGTATTTGGTACAAAAATTAAAAATAAAATAATACTTCTTTTTGTTTTAAAAAAATCAACAAAAAATTTTAGTAGATTTTTGTAAAAATATAATGGTTGTAGAGATATGAAGAATTAAAAATATGACGACTTTTAAGAAAATATTAAAAATATGTTAGTTGAGTATGTTTTTATTAAGTGTACACTATGAAAATAAAAAAATATTATTATGGTATATGTGACATTACACATATTAAAAAAACTCAAAAAGTTCTACTCTCAAAAGCCCAAAATTTGAGTTTTTGTAAATAGAGGCAAAATAATTTTTTTAATTTTCTAAAGCTCTTTTCTAATTATAACTAAATGTCATCAAAAAAATTGAAAAGAGTTTTTAGCATTAAAAAAGCTCTTTTAGCCAGTAAAGAAGCTCAACAAAAAAGGCACATAGCTTATTATTAAAAAAAGTGTATATGTTAAATAACCCCAAATAATTTTAAAAAAATAATTATTATAGCACAAAAACAATAATATAATACAATTAATAGAAAAAGATAATAATGTTAGGGGGTAAATTCCGGCCTAGGGGAGACCCGACCTTTAACTCAGTTGAGAGAGTGAGAGGGATGTTAGGAAGTCTGGATTTTGGGCCTTCAGTCGCCATGGGTCGAGATGGAGGCTATGCTGGTGGTGAATGTCCAAGATTGAGCTGTGGGGGAGTTGAGCATCGAGTTGTGGTTCTGAGAAGCACATAACAAAGGAGGTTAGTGGCAGGCATCGACGGGGTGGCTGACGACAGCCCTTCGATGCTCAAGTCAGGCGAAAAAATGTTATGGAGAAGGTTCTCAAGAGTTTATTTATCCTAGAGAAAATGTTGAGAGTTTTGCTCACTAGAAAGGGAATTTAAAATTTGAAATTGTTCAATTATTTTTACCACATTTACATTTTGGAGATTTAAATTGAGCTTGGAGGGTACCGGCTGGAGAACTTCCCTCAAGGGTGACACATGGTGAGCTACCAGTGGAGAACAATCTTTATTATGAGGGGTATTTTAGAGAACTTAACTTAGAGGGGCAAAGAAGTTATTTGATTTTTTTCGACGTCTGAAATACTAGGTATATTTATGATTGGTCGCTTTTGAACATATCAGCCTTGAGTTGGTGAGGTTTGAGGAGCATTGAGGGGCCCTAAGGGGTTGTCTCTTTCTGAGCTCAGCAGGATCAGTGCTGAACTACTCAAATACCCCAGTCAGCCTCTGTCTACAGTGTTAGTAATGACCAGTACTTTGAGTCTTGCTGACATGGCATTTGACTATTGATTTCTTAAAAATTTTCTTATTCAATCTTATCTTTAGGTCAGATAGCTAGGTAGTGTGGCATTCAGGTGCTCCTTTAGTAGGCCTCGTAAGTGACGTGGCGAGACTTGAGCTGTGCTAACATGTATACTACCAGCGAGCTCATACTGAAGTGGCGGGCAGTTGAGTCTGGAACACGTGTCCTTTAACATCATAATTGAGTAGAGACACGTGGCATGGCTTGGGTCCTATTTTATGAGCTTCAATGGCCAAGTTATGGAGGCCCAAGTGTCTTGGTTCGAGCTCAGTCTCACTGAGGCGGCTCCCTTTGGTCCGAGCACTTAGGAAGTTTGAGTTTGAGTGCTGGACTGGACTCTCTAGTGTTGCACTGAGTGTTAATACTTTCTACCCCCAACAAATAATATGAACAATATTAGAGATAGTATCGTATTTAATTATTAGTAATTTCTATATTTTTCATTTGGTTAACTTTCATATTATAATCATAATTTTTATGTATTAATTCTTTTTATAAAGACTAAAGATTTAATGTTTGTATAAAATTCACTTTTTGTAATTATTATTCATTATGTATTATTATTCAAATTTTTTTGGTTTGATTTGATTCGATTTAGAGTTCGGTTCAAGTTCAATTCTATTTATTTAGGATCAATCGATTCAGTTCTAATTCAGTTTCAATTTGGTTTGATTTGGTTCAAACTGAAAAAATTACCTTTAAAATAGATTAAAAATTTAAAATATAAAAAAAAAATCAAAACCGAACTAAACCAATGTAATTTGGTTTAATTTCTCATACTTGAACTTTTTAATTTCATTTATAAATTTAATAAGTTGGATTTCAATTCAGTTCAAAATCAAATTGAATTAGAATTTTGTTCACCTTTATTATTCAGGGTGGAAATGCAGAAATAGTAGCAAAAACTACCGTTTCTGTAACAAACATTAGGTTGAATGAGTTTAGAGTGTTCGACCACTTTTGTTTTGTTTTAGAGTTTGTGAAGCAGGGTATCGAAATGGGTGAGTGAGTCAATATGGCTTCTTGGATGGAATGTTGGTTCTTGCTTCTCGTTTAAGCACCTTTCACGGCTTCTACCACTAACTCCTACTATTGCTTTTTATTTATTTTTATTAATATTCTAAAAGTGCTTTTCAAGATTTTATAATATTGTTGGATCCAACAATATTTCTCGGCTATCAAATAATTACATGGATATCGACGGTTGAGGCTGTCTAGTCAATCTGATTTTTGAGATGAGAATTAAGCAAGCTGTCCTGCCCCCAAACCCTAATGATGAAATTTATGTATATTTTCCATAAGCACTTTTTATTTATTTATTTTTTGTTTACAATATTAATCACTTTTTAGAGAATTGGGTAAGCATGCACTTGGTTGTTTGTGTTTCTTGGCTTGTTTAATAGATGATATGATTGTGGGATGTTAAAATCTCTGAGGCAATTTTTCATAGGATTATAATGATTCCAATCCAACTTAAAAAAATGTTTGTGCAAACTAGCTGCAATTCATTGTTTTTTTTTAATTGAGCGAGATTTAAATTCAAGATTTTTATTAAAGTAAAGATAAATATACTGCTAATTTTATATTATTAGACTGTTAATATAAGTACAGTTGTAATTTATTATTTTATTAACAACCTAGTTTTAATTTATTAATTTATTTTTTTAAAATTTATTGGATTATTGTAGTAAAATCTATATATCCTAATCATTTTTTAAAATAAATTTAATGCTTCTATAAATTCGATCATGGTTTATAATTATAGCTTATATACATGTTTATTTGGGATGATCTATTGAATTAAAGGAAAAAAAAAATAAAACAAAGCGGCGATTTAAATACAAATTTCTCCAATTTTAAAATTACAAATTAAAATAGAAGTAAAAAAACAGTAGAGCAATATTGCATCAAACTACTTATTTTCTTGTAGTCTACGAGCTTACTCTCTACTATCATTTTTTTCTCTTAAAAATGGATCAGATACATTTATAAGAGAGAGTTTTTAATTAATATAAATTTATTATTAGAAGAAAAATAGTAATTATTGTTGTTTTTGGGAATTATTAATATTATATCTAGAATTATTAGTAAAATAACTAGAGAATAATTAAAACAAAATTTTACTTTTACACTAATGTATGTTTTGAGATAAACTTCATAGAGGAAGTATAAACTCGGACAAAAAGAAAAGTAAGTCTCCTCTATTAAGAATTGAACTCTTGACCAAGACTATTAAAATGCACAAATTTTACCGGTAGGGCAAGTATTTGTGTGTAGTAAGGATTAATTTTACTAGAAAACAAACTGGTAAATTTTATTTATTTACTTTTTTGTGAGAGAATCACTATTGATTCAAATGCAGCAGTAGCAAATATGTGATACAATCGGCGTCAACATGAGGTTGTAAATCTATGGGAAATATAATTGATGGGCCAAAAATTCAAATGCTGCAGTAGCAAATGCATCATGCAACTGTCTGTCTCTCATGCCCAGATCTAATGTTGGGAGACAAACCAATTTAAAAAAATGAAAAAAGAAAAACAAACATACAATTTCTCAACTTCTTAGCATAAGAGCTTCCACTCCAATTTTGTGGACTTTCATTCTTGATTAAGAAGCCCATTGGGTCAAGTTTGAGGCAAAATGGGTATGCAAAGGTAATCCAATTATCCATCTTCCCCTTCAATGACCATAAGCAATTTTTGTGAGCAAAAACTCTTTTTTTTTTGTATCCCTTATTTATAAAAAAAAAATGTAAATGGAATGGGGTTAATGTTGTTGAATATTGATCTTCAACTCTCTTGTGTTTTGGTCCACATTCAATTTATAAGAAAACCTTTTTTCTTAGAGATTTTTCATGAACTTTAAAAGGTTTTGATAAAATTTAAGAGAAAAATTCTCTCTATGTATGAAAGAAGATAGTGTTAGTAAATACTTAACTTTGTATTAATTCTTAGTATAGTTCAAGCTAATTAATTATATGAGTTCATAATAATTTCTTACAAAGTTTTTTAAGAGTTCCTTCTTGGATACTTCTATCCTTCTAAATGCATACCAAAGTCTTACTTGAGAGTGGATTTTTAATTATCTAATCTTTATGAATGAACATGAATCTCTTTTTGTTAATAAACCTTCCAAAACCATTGAATCTTACTTTTCAATTAATGTTTCAAATAATACAATAAACCACAATTATGAATGTACATTCATCATAACAAAATATCAAATCTTATTATATCTTAAATTTTTGTCATTAAAATTGGCCCTCCAAAAGAAAAAAAACACACACAAGGAACATATAATAATAACCTTTGAAGATATTTAATTTAAATAATCTCCAACATATTATAAAAGAATAGGGGCACCACTCTTTCTTCTCCATTGAGAAAAGGTACCAACCCAATTCTTTTATCTTTTTGATTTTAGAGAAGAAAATGGATTTCAGTTTTCAAAAACTTTAGGATGGTTGGTCCCATATTGCATGGATGAGTAGATAAGTGTATGTAGGTACCCAACAGAAATACTAAAACATTTAAAATATATATATATATTCTTTGGTTTGAAGAATATATATGTATATGTGAAGCATTTAAAGAAGATCAAAAGTTGTGGTTGATGAATGATGATGATGATGGTGATGAATCAATAAGAGAGAGAGTGAGTGAGAGATGAAGCAAGCAAGGGCACATGGGAACAGTAAAGCATGTGGAGAAGATTCAGAGAGCTTTCTTCTTAAATAAACATTGAGGTGAGCAACAAGGAATAACATGGATCCACCCTATTCTTTTGGGGTACCCCTAAACTCTCCCAATAAGGGCATGTGAAGAGCTTGTTGTAGGCCAGACTAAAGCAGTGCATGTGGGATCCACATCTCTAAAATCCCCCATCACCCCAACAAAAAAAATAAAAAAATAAAAAAAATAAAAGCAAACCCACAACACCTCTACCACAAGTATGAGAAATGGGGAGTTTCTAGCTTTCTATTCTATCTAATTCAAATCCTCTGTTGGATACACTTAAAAACGGTAGAAGGGAAAAAAAAAAGTGAAAGCAACAAATCATTTCTCCATCAATTTGATTGGTTTTATGTCACATAGTTTTCCATACATTTTCCTTTTTAAGGCCATGTTTGGCACCCCCCATGAAAAGTTTGATGAGGGAAGCTAAGTCAATATTGGATGCCAAAATTTTGAGATGCCATGCCCCTACTTATATCTATATTCATTAATTAGGGAATCAGTATCAATATAATCTGAAATTTAAGTAGGTAGGCTAGGCTTAGAGAGGCTGTTTTAGAGTAGATAATTTGATAATAGCTATAGGTAGGAGAAGCAACTTTATTAGACTTCTTATGTGTCTTATTTTCATGGCTTTGTTAATCTTTTAGGTGCAAAGCACCAAATATTAATGTACCATTTGGAGAGTAAAGTAAGAAAGAATGTATATTAAGAATAATTTTTTTTTAAGGAAAAGCAATTTTTAACTATTTAAAAAGAATTTGTTATACATATTGCCATTGATATTATATTAAATTATATTATTAATATTTTATTAAATTATATATTTGGGATCATTGAAAATATCATTTTATATCTTTATATACACCTCATCCAAATTATAAAGTCTTTACCAAAAAAATAATAATTATACCGTTCTAACATTTGTTAGAGCTCAAACTCTTGATTTAGGCAAAAAAAAAAAAAAAAAATTGCACGTAACTTACCATTGAACAAATACTTAAGTCTAATTCTAAAAAGAGCTTTTAATCATATTAAAAAGTTTTTTTTTTCCTTAATGAATTTTTTTAAGGGCACACACAACACAAATATTCGATAATGAAGATTTCAAAAAAGATTCATTGATGTATTTTTAATTTTTTTTTTTGGGGTAACTTTTGTTTTTCTCTTTTCCTAACTATATATGTAATGCCTATATTTTTTGAGGGAATGACAAGCATTCACCATCAATATTATGACAAATGAGATGTCAATATATCTTGTTTGGCCTAAGCTCATTAATTACTACATGCTCAAATTCAAAAAAAAAGTTGAATCAATTAACATTATTCTTAATTGAAAGTGGCATCCATACCATATATTAATTAATTAAAGATCATGCAAAATAACCAAAATTCTCCAGCCAATGCCAGACTCAGCCATTAATAAAAATATAGTTTGCAAAAGGTCCACTAATATATGTTTATATAGAATTAATGACTGGGTGAGGGAGTAAGACATCTAATACAAGCAATTGTCTATTATTTTCTTTCCTTGGATTCTGGATTTTCATGTTGCCAAATGCCAGGTTTCCTCTTCACACATGGCTTCTGCCTTCAGCAAACGGATTCATTTGCAAACTATGCAAGAATTTTTTTTATATTTAATTCCTATATTCTTCCTTTCACTTCTTTCTTCTATTCAAACTTATCCAACTTCCACCATAATGTTAGCAAACCAAAATAAAGTTTTGATCGGGAAAGATTCTTAATTCAAAAGTTCAATGCTGATTGTAAAGTGTAATAGTTATAAAAAGAAGGTTTTTGATTAAGTAATCAAGTGTTTGTTGTTTTTTTTAAAATTGCTTTTTGTGGAATATAAGAATAAAGAGCAAAGAAGATAAATGAAATTATATTAACCCTAGTTCCAATCATATATCAAGGTGAATAAAACTTGTATTTTTATTGCAAATTGTGTGACAAACATGTGTGTATATGAAAGAGACAGACCCCATATCAGAAGATGGGTCCAGGAAAGCTCCAATCTGTGATATATAATTTACAACAATTCACCTCTCTCTTTCTCTCTCTCATTCTCAATTTCTCTGTCTCTTAACCTAAAAAATCGCTGTCTCTCAGTCCCTGCACCCATCATCCCCCATATGTCTTCTTCCCTGTAACCTGTCACCATGAAATTCATGATATAGCAGTCAGTCCATTTATTCACACACACATACACACACTTATAAGCTCCTTAGCATTAGCTTAGGTAGCTATAGCTACATTAAAGCTCCCCTCTTGTATTTGTGTTGCAAATCAGCTGATCATCATCATCATTGGCATATGTGTATCTTTGTTTAATTTTCATTAACACATGGCTTTCCCTCCCCACAGTTTCATGTTCCAATGCCATGAAGACAGTGACCATCTCCCTTCTCCTACTTCCCTCAACTCTCTCCCTTCTTGCCCTCCTCAATTCTTCCATGGTCATTATTCTCTCTTCTTTTACCGATCACTCTCATGTTTTATACTTACATATATTTGTGTATGTATGTATGTGTGTATTTATTTGTTTTTGTGTATGTGTATATGTAGGTGCATCCTTCCTGATGAAGAGATCGATGTCGTTTTCGGGGGTGAATGACAAGTGTGAAGATGTGCATGGAGATGAGGAATTGTCTGATGATGGATCACATGTTGGGGAGAAGAAGAAGAGGCTGAACTTGGAGCAAGTGAAGGCGCTTGAGAAGAGCTTTGAGTTGGGTAACAAGCTTGAGCCTGAGAGGAAAGTGCAGCTGGCTAGGGCTTTGGGTTTGCAGCCAAGACAGATTGCTATTTGGTTTCAGAATAGGAGGGCTAGGTGGAAGACAAAGCAATTGGAGAAAGACTATAATGTCTTGAAGAAACAGTTTGAAGCACTCAAGGTCGACAATGATGCCCTTCAAGCTCAGAACAAGAAGCTTCATGCTGAGGTAATTAATAGCCCTTAATTAATATTAATCCTAGATCAAATCAAAGAACTTAAATATATTTTCAGAATATAATTTTTATACTCATGACGTTTATATGAAGAGTAGTTTAATTTTTTTGTTGATCTGGGCATGTTTGATTTTTGTGAATAGTAACTGGCTTAATCTTTAATCTTGATCTTGACTTCATGAATTTTTTTTTTTTGCATTATGAAATGAAAGTTGACATTCAAGTAGTAGAAAAACTAGAATAAATTTTCTCTGTAGTCTGAGTTTTTGGGAATTCAGGACAATGATAATATTTTTGTGCACCAAGATCACAGAAGATAACCACCTTAAATTCTATTAAGAGTAATTGAGCTCATGATCCAATATAGATACTGATTTAATAACTTGAAAGGTTATTGTGTGTTCCTTAATTTAGTATTTTTCTTTGTTAGTGATCATAACTTTGAGGTGTCAGGAGCCAGAACTGCCTTGCAGGAACATAGTTTATTTAATTTAATCTCATTAGCATCTCATCACAAGCTGACATAGTTTGCAAGTATTTAATATACATTTTGATTTGAACTCCTCATCTTCATAGGAAGAGCATGGAATTGGGTCAATTTTTTTTTTAAAAAAATTATTGTACTCCATGATTTTTATTTAATGCTTGGTTGTAATAATTGACAGTTACTGTCTCTGAAAAATAAAGATTCATCAAATGAAGTCAATCTGAAGAAAGAAAATGAGGGTTCATGGAGCAACGGCAGTGATAACAGTTCAGATATCAACTTAGATATCTCAAGGACACAAGTAATAACCAGCCCAGCAGTATCATCTCATTTGAGCAGCAAGCAGCTTTTCCCCACATCAATTAGGTCTGCAAGCATGACTCATCAACTCCTCCAAAGCTCATCAAGACCAGACCTACAGTGCCTGAAAATTGATCAAATGGTTCAAGATGAAAGCTTCTGCAACATGTTCAATGGCATTGAAGAGCAGCAAGCAGCAGCTGCTGGCTTTTGGCAATGGCCCGAGCAGCAAAATTTCCATTGAAACAAAAATTAAGTCCTGTCATGTTCTCCAAAGAATTAAATTCACCATCCATTACGCGATTCGGCCATGGCTTAGTAAGATTATTATTATTATTATTAATTAAGAGAAAAATTAGGGTTTTTCCTTATCATGATCAGTTTGAATTCATGTATCTGCATGTAGTGGATTTTGTGTATAGAACTGAATATATTTGGTTCAATATCAAGTTGTGCTGAAAATCAGTATGGGAAATGAGTTGGCTCTGAATGATACACTTTACTTCCATACTTTGGTGAATATTATGTGACATAATATTTGCTAGGTTAATTGGATTATAATATAATTTTCTTTTTTTTCCTTTTTTCTTGTTTTGATTTTAAGATACATGTGCTAGTGAGTGGTTTTGCAGCTCTGGCATGTAGCATGGGTAATGAAATAAAGAAAATAGAAAAAAAGGGGGGATTCTCTCAAAACATTGTTTAAAATCTTTTTTAGTTGATGTTGGTGCTTTGGAATCATGAGACTGCATATTATTAAAAAATTGCATGGTAGGTGAAGTGCTTTGGAGAAAGTTCTAGTAATGATCAGAAGCAAAAGCTAGCAAGCAAAATGGCTGACTTCCTCACAAATCAGTGAGGGCAAAACTCTAGTTGGGGGGAGGGGGAGTTAAATGATGAAAATGAAAAGTATCAAATTTAAGAGACGGGAAAAAAAGGATGGAAAGTGGGGGAGATTCTGAGCACACACACTCCAAGAAGAAAACAAAGGCAAGACAAGCAAAGCCAACAAGATGGTTGGAGAAGAGGTTAAGAAAAATTGGTCATTGAAGGAGACGTTTGTATATTTTCTTCCTACTGACACAAGAGAAAGTATCCAACTGTGCTGCCCTAATCTGTGAGATAATCCATGTGACCTACTGCCACCCATTTCTCTATCACTCATCAAAGCATCAACAACTATCTCTCTCTCTATGTCTGTTTTCAGTCTTTGTGTTCAAATTTCTCAATCATTATGTGCAACTCCAGCAGAAATATAAGAGTTGAGGGGGAAAGGCCAACTTCATCATATCAAGTTTGAGCTTCATATTTAACTGGTAGCTACTGTTGGAATATATGTTGAACCAAATTGAAATCTACTGTGTTTTTCCTATCTGGGAAACTGAAACTTTGTTGCCTGAAAATTAATAAACAAAATAGAGGCCGGCTGGCTAGTTTCGTAACAATGTTACAGCTCATTCATGTGGCTGTTTTGTTCATGAATCGTGATGTCAAGAAGGTAGAGTCAAATCTAGCTAATAGACATGTAACCGTGAAAATAGATGCTTAAGGGTAACGAGGTCAAGATCATCCATCCATGATGTCATTGGTGTTAAAATTTTCATTTTGCCTTGTAATTAAATAGAGTTTTTGAACAATATATTATATTATTTTCTATGCAAACACAAAGTATTACGGTGAGAACTAATAAAAATTTATAAATTTCAGCATATTTCACTTAAAATAGATGATATCATGCTGTATTGAAACAAATCCGCATCAATATTTTGCACCCTAGTGAGGCTAAAAAGCAAACCTTAATGGAATGAGAATAAATTTTATTAGATAGAAACTAAATATACATTTAACTAGAGAGACATAATGAGCTTTATTTTATAAAATTAGTAAAAGAACTTAAAAAAAATCCTGACGTAAGATAAGAAAAACATGTGCAATATATATACGGATATGATTATGATCAGATGGGAGAAGTCGCTCATTATTTGATATACAATTCTAAAAAAATTAGCATTTAACTTTAGTTGAATTTTTTTAAAAACTAAAATCAAGTGTTGATTTTCATAGAGTTATACACTAAATAGTGAGCGACTTCATCCATCTAATTAGTGCTTTCTTTCTATTATTGACTAATTATAAATTAGGCTCTTCAATCTGCTTAGATATCAATTTAACCACAACTTTGATCTTAGTTTGTTGTGGGAATCATTCTTTAACATTAATCTCACTTTAAAATTAGCCTTATTATTGATTCTACTCTTTGGAAGTTTTACACGCTCTAATACCTCTTGGCCCGATATTTAGCACCATAGAACCCTATGTGCTTTGCGAAAGATTTCACTAAAAAATAAAAATAAACAAGATCAATCACATAACAAAGATAACAATCAATCACATAAGATATAATAATATATGTTGTTCGGTAATAAATACCTACATTCACGATGGATCACCAGATCTTTGTTTTTTTTATTAAGTTCTTTTATATGCAAGAAACTCTCACAAGAGAAATCCAATAAATACAACAATAAACGAGCTCCTAAAGAATCTATCCAGTGCATTTTTACACTCATGCCTAGTGTTCAAGTACTCCATGACATTCTTTCATACTTATGCCTAGTATCAGAGTTATCCCAGTCCTATATTTTCTCTCTTGTTGATGCATTGTCTATTCTAATATATTATAAGAGTTTATATAAGCTCTAAACTGTCTCTAAAATTTTTATTTTTATTGGAATAGGAGTTCACGTGAAAGGAAAGTTTAAAATCGATCAAAACACACAATTTGAGCCAAAAGGTTTAGATGTATATATAAAATAATAAATGTATAAACTTAGCTAATTAAGAAATTCATTACTATTTATGAGATAAAAAATAATGAACCTTGCAAGGAGGATGTTGTCCAAGTAAAATTACATCTTTCTGATTAATAAAGAGAGGTGATTGAGAGAAATGTGCAACATAGCCATGTAAATCATGCAAACCAATAATTGTAATTATCATATTATTCCGAAGGGAGGAAATAATGAATTCTCTCTCAAAAAAAATTCCCTACCGATTTTGACATTGACCTAAGTGATTTTACACACTAGATTAGTATATTAATAAGTGAATAATATAATGTATTAATACCAAATTAGGATCAAATTAAATAAACCAAAATTCTTGGCATGTTTGTGATCGTGATTACAAGAATATCAAGGGAAGAGATGTGGGGATATCATGAAAGCAATGTGAATATATGAATAATTAGGTTGAAGACTAGTGCAAGTCACATGATTGAAGAGATCGGTCAACTATCAAAATCATATAAAAGAAACAAAAAGATCTCTAGATAGATTTTTTTTTCTTCTCTTCCTTTTCTTCTTCTCCATTGCAAGGAAGAATCTACCCATTGGTTAGTGGAAACCAAGAAAATGAACATTTCCCTGGGTTTTATATGTTTTGTTTTTACAATAATATATCAATGAAATAATTTAGAGAGACAAGAAGATTAAGAAAGCCATGTCTTGCCACCTCTATCAATTATTCACTTTAATTAGCAATTCATCTACATACTTTATTGGACAGACAGACATTCATAGTGAAGGTGGGTAAAATATGGATTTAAGTCAATCATAATGAAAATGGGCAAAATATGGAATGTAATTGTGTTATTTAATCTTAGATATACAGTATTAACACTTGAGATCATTTTAAAAGGAATGAAAAACAAGATGGTGATCTAATTTTGTCAGAAATGTTAGGATCAAGTGCTCTCTTGGTTGATATTTTCTCAGCATTATTTTGTAAGGATAAGTTTATATGATAAAAATATTTTGTTAGTCTTAATTTGCAACATATGTTTCAAAAGATAATTGTGAAAGAAATAAATCATTCTAAAATGTGTGCTCTCATCAGCTTAAAAGAAAAAAAAATACTCTTGTTCAAGTAATAGGTTTTGCAATAACTAGTTGAATGTGCCTTGCATAAAGCAGTTGTACTACTAGTCAAGAATCACCTGGTAATCATTATTAACTGATAATTGAGGTCCAAATTTTGAGATCCTAAATAGCATTATTTAATATTTAACTACTAAACATACTGGCAAAACCTTATGCTAGTCATTAATTCATTTACCCTCTTTAGCCAATAGTTTATTCAAGTTCTGTAAGGACAGGAGTTAAAAAAAGTTATGGCAACTTAGGTTTGAAGGTACTATGTTTTTTTGTTACCTTAAATCAGTTGGATTCTCTTTTTTTTCCCCTCTTTTTGCTTTGACTAGTGAATTAACTGCTATTCACAACTTTTAATAGTCTTCAGGTGAACATTTTAACAAAGTAAAAAGTAAAAAAAAAAAAAAGAGAAAAAAAAAAGAAACAGTCAAGGATGAAATATAGCTAATTCAAATCTTTTATCATTTTTTTTCTGCAAAAATACAGAGAGGGCACAGGATACTAAATATGAGCAGAGTTCCTTTTTGTTTTTCCCTTGTTATGTCTGCTTGTGTATGGCTTACACTGACTGAAAATATCCCTCTTTTTCAAACATACAATCATTTTCATTCAAAATCAAATCCATTATTTGTGTAAGGGTCCATGAGTGCAGATTGCAGACTTGTAGGGAACAATTTCCTGATGAGTAAAAGTATAAGGCTGCTTCAGTTTGTTTGTTCTGTTAACTCTTCAAGCAAGGGTACTAGCTTCACTTCACTTCACTTCACTACACTCACATGCCAATGTAGCTCTAAATTTATGGTTTGTATTGTTTCAATTAGTAGGAAGTAACAACCATTTGTGCCTAGCCAGAGTGAAATTAAATCTGCTTTGATGAATTTCTTTGCTTCTGAATTCTAGTATCAAGCTAGGTGGCCATCTTCTCAGAAGATTGGTTGTAGGTTTTTTTGTTCAGCAGCAAGGCAATGTTTCCATAGATTTTCAGTTCTCAGCCAAAGGATCAGTAGTTTCATAGCACTATGCAATTTAAAGTTAAGGATTGAGAAATGGTGATTTATGTTACCAAAACTATAGTAATTGTTACATATAAGTTCATGTTGTACACTATGTATAACATGCAAATGGCCATTTGCTTCTGTTCTGTATCAGAATCCTAGCTGACTATTTGGTTCCAAACATTGAGAGAACCCTCTAATTTCATGCACAGATATCTTGACTAGCTTGATTTGGTATCCTGATGTCATTAACACAGAAAGAGACAGGCCATTCATCAAATGAAGGTGCACAGATTGAGGTTCCTGTGAGCAGTGAGAAAAGAAAAATATTTGCAACAGGAACCATTCTATCAAGCCCCAAAAGCAACTGTACCTTGTATTTTTTAGTCTTTGTGACAAATAGAAAACCTGTCTATGCATGTGTGCACCATACTGTTAGCTAACACAGAAAATTTTCACCTCTCACCCCTTGAGAAAGCATTTTAGAGCTCATGTTAAATTGCTACCTTTTAAGGGGGTCTGTTTGGTATAAGAATGCTTCTATCGAGTTTCAGGCAGAGTGTCTGGTAAATACATCATTCACTCTACAGTTAGGTGTTCATAACACCTCCATACTAAATATGGACCTATAAGAATGTTTAAGGCTAAAATATGTACTTTGTATTGTATCAGTACAAATTGTCATGTCATGTCTATGGTGATATTAGCAATCTTGAAAATTTGTCCCTTGGATCCTCAGGGCTTGTTTCAGTGCAAAACAGTTGGAACTTTTCCCCGTAACTTTGTTACCTGATAGAGAAAGATGCTTCAATTATAACCTGAAACAGTAGATAGTCAGATAAATCTTTGACAGATGAACAAGAAACAGGGACTATTGGTGCAGTTTTTGGGAGAATTAATGACTTATTGCATTGAGTACAGCAGATTTGAACATTAATTTTTTTTTTTGGGTAAAAATCATAAGAGTGCATCTTAACTGTACTTGATTGCAGGACGTTTACTTATGGCATACTAGCAATTAGCATAGCTGCATAGGTGGGTTTTTGTTTTTTTGAAGGAAAGCTGCATAGGTCGTTTGTTGGTTTATTTCATTTTATTCTTTGTAGCCCAGTTTTATTTACAATCACTCGCCCAAAAACTCAGGAGATTCAGGACGTTTACTTATAGCATACTAGCAATTAGCATAGCTGCATAGGTGGGTTTTTGTTTTTTTGAAGGAAAGCTGCATAGGTCGTTTGTTGGTTTATTTCATTTTATTCTTTGTAGCCCAGTTTTATATACAATCACTCGCCCAAAAACTCAGGAGATTCAGGCCCAGCCCACTTCAAATTTGCCTCTTAGTTAACAGGCAACATTACGGTTCTTCAGCTTTTAGAAAAAAAAAACATTACGTTCTTCAGAACTTAGGTCACTGCATTTAGATGCATATCAGTGTTTTGACAACATAGCACATTTTTTTTCCATAATTTGAATTCTATTACAAAAGCTACATAGATTAACATTAACAATAAGATAATGAATAGAAGACCTTAAAAAAAAAAAGAAAATTGTCATTCTGCACTTTAAAGCAGTGAATTGCACTCCATTCAAGATCTTGTGACTAAATCTCAGAGCTTCCTTCACAAATTTTCTCACTGCATTCATATGCATACAAATGGTAATCATGAGAGACAACTACCACTTAGTCTGCGAAGAGCTGTAATACAAATAACTTTAATATAGACAGAAATTTGACAAAATCTCTTACGACTAAGTGTTGGCTCTTAAAAAAAAAGAGTGAGCCCACGTTAGTTAGAAAATGATTAATATTTAAATTTATAAAGAAGATGGTTATTTTAAGTTATTATTTTGAGTTGAATATTTACATTTTAAGTTCTTCTTTATAAATTTGAGGCTTTCAAAAATTGGTATCAAGTCAAATATTGATAGTTGAAATGCAAATAAATTTACTATAAAATAAAATGGCCAATGTAATTATTGAAGCGAAAGTAATTAAATAGATAATAAATTCAAAGTATATATCTCAACAATTAAAAAATATAGAGAAAGAAAGGAAAAGGACAACACAGAATTTACGTGGTTTAGCAATTTATTTACATTCATGGCGGATCAATATCACATTTTTATTATTGAATCACAAGTCACTCATAAAAAGTATGTATTTTACAAAGAAAAAACTCATAAGGAATTCACTATCTCTTGTAAATTATGAGTTTTTCTCACTAAGAATTACAAAGAACACTTTGATCAATAAGATCTTCTTACAAAGATTGTTGTGTTCACTTTAATATGTTTATAAATCAATAGAGGATCATTTTATAGGTTTTAAGATTATTTAAGTTAATCCTAAATATGTGAGAGTTATTTTAAGAAAATTTAAAACAATTAGAAGGTAAAACAAAACGGAAAACCTATTTGCCGCACTAGCGCCGCGGCGTCGTAGCCTCGGCCTGCAAGCATCGTGGCGTTGAATTCTGATGCTCCGACGCCCAAGTCTGGGCAATTTCGCTTTCTCTACTCACTTTCTTTCATGTCTGTCTTACTTTTTCGCGTATTCAAGACATCTGACTTATTTTCTAAATCATTACAATAATTTTCAAACAACTTTTTTACAATAATATTGCATCCCACCAACAAAAGTTTGTTAGAGAAAAAATGAACATCTACCGTTAGTGGCCGAACAATATTATAATTGAAAGCAAAATGCAGAATTTTACAGTTTGAAATTTAATTAAGGCATTCAAAATGTGCCGGCTAATTAACTTGATCGATCGAACAATGTCAAAGGAACTTACCAGACGTTTCCCGGTGACACTTGACGGTCGATCAACCGTTGTTCTATCCCCCAGCCCCGGCCCGACGCTGTGTCTAGGTACCATAAATCTGCTGCTGCCATCAAACATACATATATGATTACTCAAATTGCATGCAATGAACACGAGCCAAGTCTTGAGGACGAATATGCATGGCTCCTGAAATTGTTAAAAAGAGAAAAGAAAATAAGATTCTTGTTAATGATGTTTTCCGAAAATATTCAAGTATATGGTATCCCTACGATGGTGTAAAGATGACGACATGCAGAATTAACAAATAAAAAGAATCTGCCTACCTACAATTTTACAAGTTAATTAATAATTAAACTACCAATCGAAAGTGAAGATGGAACTAGGAAAAGAGATCTTTGATATTTCCATATAATATATAATCTTCAATCACTCAATTTTTTTTTCTTTTGATTTAATAAAAGAAAAGCTTTGTATTGATGCGTTACTTATTTATGTGTCTACCTTAATCAATTATAAAAAGAACTTAATACACATATATCATAAATCTAATATGTATAAAATATTTTACAGTATGAATGATGTGTCAAATAACTGACAGAAATATAAATTGAAAACATGTTTAAAGTATAGTTTGAATTTATGTATAATTTGACAGGAGAAAATCCAAATTCTTGTTTTGGGCCTTTATCTTTAATCATGGTGTTACCTTTTTTAAAAGTTCTCATATTATAAGAAAAAGTGATTATTAATATAATCATATTATGGATAATGTAAAATCTTATATTAATCAATTAATAATATATAGAATCTAAAACACATAAACAAATCTAATCCAAAACGAGGCATGTAAACGACAAAAGAACAACATCGATCTTGTAACACAAACACAACAGCCAACCAAACTAAAAGCACCGAAATTCAAGCTCACTCTGCCTGTTGTTGTTACTTGTTTGTGTTTTTACTCTTTTTTTTCTTTTATTTGTTTTTTGATCGTCCTCTCTCACCCCTTTTCACGCAAGTAACGCACGTTTCTCTTTTTCTTTACTGTTGATTTATATTCTTCCATGGCCTTCTTTCAAGAACCCAACTCGCTGAACAAGCCACACTCCTCTCTCTAGAGTCTTGTGGGTGCACTTGGTTTGTGTTGGCATTGGCATTGTGTTTGTGTTTGTGTGGGTGTGTGTGTTTGTCTGTTTTTGTTGGGTGAGCTGAAACGTAACTGACAAAAATTTGTACTACATCTGTCATTGTGTACTGTTCAGTTTCTTCTGGGATTTGATTTCTGGGGGTGGGTCTGAATTGGAGCATTTACTCTCAGTGCCAGCTTCCAGATTGCTCATTATGGTGATTATATTGCTTTGCATGTTACTTTTCTGATCTGGGTTGTGCCCATTGGTGGCATTTTTGCCTTTAGATATGTTTTCTCATCTGGGTTTAAATGGTTTCGGGTTTTTTACCAATTAAGGACTATTGGTTCTTTAAAAAAAGGTTCTCTTTCCGCGTGCTTTTCATAAATTTGGTTCATTTGTCTTCTTTTTCTATTGAATGGGATTGCTCATAAGTGGTGTTTGGGGCGTTTTGATGTTTGATGGGTTTGGTGTGATAATCTAGACTTGGTTTTTGAGACAATGTGGTGTATTTAACCATGGGGGTTGATTGATTGTTTGTTTGGGGGTGATGTGGTGTTTCTGAGATGTGAGAATTGCCTTTTAGGATTGAGAGAAAGATGGGATTAGGTCTTGATGCTACCAATGAGGGGGCTTGGAATGTGGATAAGTCAAAAAGAAAGAAGAAGAAAGATATTGAATCTGAAGAGACTGGGTGTTGGTTTAGGTTCAAGTTTATGGGCGGCTGCTTGTCTTCAAAGCCCAAAATGGATGGTGCCGTTAGTGGCACTAGCACTCAATATGGTATAATATAACTTGTTCTTACATATTGTTTCATCATTCAATTTCTTTTATTCCTTTGCTTGATCATCCTCTCTTTGTAGTTAGATACTGTTTGATTCCCTGGCTATATTTTGTTATGGTCATATTCTATTTGTCCATGTTTTGTGCCACGAGGATTTAGAATCGTATAATTTTTTTTGATCCGGTTCCTTGTTTTTTCGATGTTTTATTCGATTCAGTTCTGTTTTTTTCCAGTCTGTCATAATAATATCACAATAGAAGATGTATTAATTCTATTGTCGTATAGCGTATTTAGTTGTGATTTTATTCCATTTGTGCACACTTGACGGGTATTACTTTAAATAAATGCTTAATAGCTTGAGTTGATTGAGATGGTTATTGATAATCATTGATTTTGTCGTTTTCAGTTGATTACTTGATCAATAAGGTTGATGGCCTTATTGAAGTTCAATCATGTGGTTCTTTTTGGCAGTGATCGCATTCCATTTGTGCACTCTTAATATCTATCAAGTTTATAAATGCTTAATTGTCTGAGTCGATTGACATAGTTATAATTACTAAGTTTGTCATTTCCAGTTGTTTACTTGATTAATAAGGCTGAGGATCTTATATGAATTCAACCACATGGTCCTCTCTTGTTTCAATGCTTTTTTTTGGCCCCTATTTGGGGATATGGAATAATTAGGAATTATATAATGGCTCAACATTACTGATCATTTCTGGATGCTTTGCATGGGGAATATTGGTGGTTGGATCAAGAATGAAAAGTATATGGTTTTAAGATATACAAGATTTGCTTGTGCTGTCGCGAAAAAATGTTTAACTTTCAGAAGGATTATCGCAAGCATTGATAATTCTTTCCGCTGTGGTTGCTATTGGCTGAAATCTAGATACATGTGACAAGCTATATATATGCCTTTTTGAGAATGAGCTTGTTTGGCATTTTACCCACATCATAATTTTGTAAGTATTTATGTGAAAAGTTCTATAGCGTCCACAAAAGTACAACATAATGATTTTAGGTAAGGGACCTTCATATTTATGTTTTCTCCAAGAACATTGTGATACAATGAATGATAAGCAGTTTTAATATTAAACTGGCCTGTATTCAGTTTCATTTTACAAGTGTGTAGTTAAAAGCCATGTTTTCTCCTTATAATATGCATATATATAGACATGTACTTCCTGAAATATGATGCATCAGCAGAAGCTAAATCCATCTTCAAGGGTGTGATGTAGTTTCTTTTGTAAATTTTCAAATACGGGACTGCAAATGTTGTTGTACATATCTTAGCTGATTACTGTTGTATTTATAACAATGATATTATTGTTTTTCACTTGATTTTGTTATGTGTGCTTGTATGTGGATCAGCGGAAAGCAAATCTACAAATGATACCAGTCGAGATCAACCGGTTGTTCCAGTGGTGTCGTCTTCAACTACTAGCAATACAGAAAGTACAACACCATCCACTCCCAATGTTGGCGAGGAACTGAAGATTTCGCCTCAGCTTCGTAAATTCTCCTTTAATGATCTTAAGTCTGCAACAAGGAATTTTAGACCTGAGAGTCTTCTTGGCGAGGGTGGCTTTGGTTGTGTATTTAAAGGTTGGATCAACGAGAATGGTACTGCTCCGATGAAGCCTGGCACGGGGCTTCCTGTGGCTGTGAAGACCCTCAACCATGATGGACTTCAGGGTCACAAAGAATGGCTTGTATGAGATCCTTACGGTCTAATTTAATGTCATTAACTGCATGTGCATCCAGACACTTATCTACACACCCACCTGCATATGTGTGATTATATGTAAATATCTGTACATCTCCCTTGGAGATTTGACCTACTTCTATTGCCTGATTTTCTTGGTTGTCCCGTGATTGAAAGACAATTTTTATTTTCTACCAATTGGCAGGCAGAAGTTAATTATCTTGGTGAGCTTGTCCATCCTAATCTGGTTAAGTTGATTGGTTGTTGCATTGAGGATGATCAAAGGCTACTTGTATACGAGTTTATGCCTCGAGGAAGCTTGGAGAATCACCTCTTTAGAAGTATGTCATTGAGCTTTATTCAACAGTTTAATTATCTTTCTTCTATTGAGTCATATAAATGTTTTCTCAACAATTTATGGAAGGTACAATGGTAAGATCCTTTACAATCAAATCCTCAGCTCCCCTAGAAAATTAATGAGGGTAAAAAGTAAAAAATTTGACAAGAAATGGGAGCAGTAAGAGAAAAAAAGCAACTATATTGCTAACAATAGAATATGTAATTTATGAGCATTTACTATAAGATTTGAAAATCTCTTATCCTACATGCATATAGTTTCCTGGTTAATGTTTCTGGAGTTGTTTCATCCAAACAGACCTTCATTTTGACTTAGTGATACCAGCACCTTGCTGACAAAATGATGATCTACTAGCAAATATTTGTTGTTACATTTGTTTTTGTAGTAATTTTATTTTATTAAGCAGGGTCTCTGCCTCTTCCTTGGTCCGTTAGAATGAAAATTGCACTTGGTGCTGCAAAGGGCCTTGCCTTTCTTCACGAGGAAGCTGAAAGGCCGGTGATATATCGAGATTTTAAAACATCTAATATCCTGTTAGATGTGGTACGTAAAACATGCTGTGCAAAACAGACAACCAATCCTTCCATTTTTTCGGCCCTCTATAACTGTTTTCCATACTGCTCTTCCAGGACTACAATGCTAAACTTTCTGATTTTGGACTTGCCAAAGATGGCCCAGAGGGTGATAAGACTCATGTGTCTACTCGAGTGATGGGCACATATGGTTATGCAGCACCTGAGTATGTGATGACAGGTGAGCATGCTTAAACAGTTTTTCTTTTTCCCTTTTTGTCTAGCACAGCTTTGTCTGCATCTTTGTGATGGATATAAAATACTTGCGCTCTTAAATTCTTATATCTTGAACATGAATCACGTTTTCTATCGCTTCAACGTCACTTTTAGTTAATTTACTGGCTTGCCTGTACTCAACTGTATTTCTTAATACATCTCCTAGGTGTTCTATTTTGTATTGTGTGTATTTTAGTTACTACCATCCATACCACACCCTTAGTGACATTGACCTCACCAGCACCACTGCTACACCACCTAAGAAGAAAATGATGTGTAACTAAGAACAGAAGTAGACACCAACGAAACAATTGGTGGTGCAATGAAAAAAATGGGTTCCAGTGGTTTTGTACTCGTTTGGAATAGGTGTAAATGATAATGCCTTATATGCCTTGCTGCTAAATAGTTGCTGCAAATTTTTTGGTTCAAGTGAACAGAGCTAAATCTTGTACGTTTACAAATTATGTGCGTCTGTTTGTAGGCAAATTCATTTATGTACTACTGAACTTTCTGTGATATGTTCTTCATTTTTCTAAGGCTATAAAGGAAGGTTCTTGAATGGGCTGTGTATGCATGATTAATTACATGGCTGGCAGCCTCTATTTCCAGCCTTGGGTCAAATTTCCTCTTCTCAATGGGCCTTATCCTCCCTTGCTCAAATCTGAGATCTTTTGTACTGGTCTGACATATGGTCCAATCATCTGAATCAGTTCATAACTAACACTATTGATCTTGTGCCAGGGCATCTTACATCAAAAAGCGATGTCTATAGCTTTGGGGTGGTTTTACTAGAAATGTTGACTGGCCGAAGATCAATGGATAAAAACCGACCCAATGGAGAACAAAACCTGGTGGAATGGGCTAGGCCGCATCTTGGAGAGAGGCGTAGGATTTACCGGCTACTAGATCCTCGCCTTGAAGGATGCTTCTCAATCAAAGGTTCTCAGAAAGCAATTCAGTTGGCTGCTCATTGCCTTAGCCGTGACCCTAAAGCCAGACCTCTAATGAGTGATGTGGTTGAAATACTTATGCCACTACCTGACCTTAAGGATATGGCCTGTTCTTCATCCTACTTCCAAGCCATGCAGGCAGAACGTGTGGGGTCCAACTTGAATGCTAAACTTGGCAGTAGGTTTCAAGCAGGTTACTTACCAAGGATTGGACAACCAACAAGGAGCTTCTCCATACCTAATGGTCCGCATGTCTCTCCATATCATCGTAACCATCCTCACCGCTCACCCAAACCTACTTCTGGTCAACCATAGCAGTGAGTTAATAACCTCCCTGTTTGCTTCATTCTGTTTCTACCTTTGGAAAACTAAAGAACTTCAGAAGTCAGTATGGAAGTCAATGCAGAGGTTTTCCTTTCTGGGAGGCAAGTGAATTCAATGGTTATGCTGTCAAGTGTGGAGGTAACAAAAAGCGAAACCAGAAAGCAGGTAATATGTGTCTTGTAGTTGTGTTTTGAACATGAAAAATTTAACCGAGGGTGATTCTTGGCACTCTGCTTTGTTAACTTGTTCCCCCTCTCAATTTTCATTTTCTTTTAATGAAAAATCCTTATAGTGTGTTGTTTTAAAGAATCTACATCTTCCTGATTTTGTTATCAAATACGATTGAAATTGATTTGGGTTTTTCCTGCTCAAATATTCTTGCTTTAGTACATTTGCATTATTAAGCTACTGGTGATTGTCTATTGAAAAGGTTCTGCAAGAAAAAAAAGAGGTTTCTAAAGAGCGCAAAGAGATCCTTTTTTCATTTTGTCCTTTGATGCGATTCATTAATCAAATCGCATGAAATGTTTAAAGCACGTAGAAATCTGATATGCAAGGTGCTAGTTTGGTTCATTTTCCCACAAAGTAGATGTCCAAAACTGCACAACTTGACATTTTGAAATGCTTTATGAACTGTCGCGTTCATAATGCAAATATGTTTCTTGGTTTGTAGTTCTGATATGGAAATTTCTTGGAGAGTTCTCTGCATTTGTATCTTGCCCGCAAGAAATTCCTGAGAAACCCTTTGCATTGTGGGTTGTAATTTTGATATAGAATCCAAGCAAGCAAATGCTATTGTTGAAACTAGGATAATATCCTGCACGACTGCTTCATCAATTGGAGACAGTAGCCGCGAGGCTAATAAATTGATTAGCTTTATATCTTTTTCAGACGACGACGATAATGGCAAGATGTGTTCTCCTGGATGCTTTCCCATCAACACTTCAAGTGCCACCACCTCAAAACTATAGACATCACATTTCTCTGTTACAAACATGTTGTAGGCCAGCTCTACAAGAAAACAGAAAGGGTTTTTAATTATATCTCATAGTGATTATAAGAGCCAATAATGAAGAAGATAAAAGACGAGTGAGAGAAAGAATTCATCGTAGTCGACCTGGGGCGATGTGTCCATATGTGTCTGCTCGCATGGTTATGTTGGACGAATCATAGTGTATCAATCTAGCAATGCCGAAGTCAGCAACAAATGGCTCCAATTTTGAGTTTAACAGAATGTTGTTGCTTGATAAGTCGCGGTGAACAATTGATGGTGTGCAGTCATGATGCAAGTAAGCCAAAGCGTGTGCCACACCTTTGACGATATTCACCCTCTTGATCCAATCCAACTCAATAGCTTCATCATCATTGCGTGGAACGCAGAACAAGCTTCCTCTCTCCATGTACTGATAAATCAGAAACATACATCTTTTGTGTAAACAAAAACCATAGAACTTCACAATATTTCGATGCCTTACTTTGGACAGAACTTGAGCTTCATTTTGAAAACTTTTGAGGAAGCCATCTCCTCGATTTCAAATGAATGAAGCTTTCTGAGAGCAACAAGCTTTCCATCCGGTAGCTTTGCCATGTAAACACTGCCATAACCTCCAGTATCGATGCAGTATTTGATGTCAAAATCTTCAGTTGCTTCAATTAGATCTTCATAGACAATTTTACTATCATAATTCCATATTGAAAACACATCTCCACTGTTGGAAGCTCTAGTCTTGGGTTTGGGATTTTCATTCTTTTGTTTAAGAAGAAATATGAATCCGGAAACTATGAAGATGAGAACTGAAATGACAGGAAGAAAAATTTTAAGAAAATGAATCGTGGAAGATGCATGTCTACGACTTTTTGAGCAAGAAGGAAAACCAGTAACATGGCCGCATAATCTCTTCTTGTGAACAAAATTCTGTGGTGGGTTATCTTGCAAGTGAGTTGCGATTTCACCTTCCAAATTATTATAAGAAAAGTCTAATGAAAATGTTGGACGGAGAGATATAGGGATGGTGCCTGAAATGTTATTATGAGAAAGATCCAACAATTCTAAGAATGCCATTTTACCAAGTTCTGGTGGAATGCTTCCGTTTAAATTGTTATAGCTCAATGTGAGGGTCCGCAAACCTGAACAGTTGCCAATTCCGACTGGAATGGAGCCGTTAAGTTCATTGTTAAAGAGGTCTAGAGTTTCAAGGTTGAAGAGTGCTCCAAATGTGAATAGTATTTGGCCAGATAGTAGGTTTGATGAAAGATTGAGATGTTGAAGTTGTGACAACTTGGTGAGCTCACCTGGAATTATACCATGTATGATGTTATTTGATAGGTGCAGTATGCTTAGACTATTTATATTTCCAATTTCTGGAGGAATTGAGCTGTTGATTTTATTAGAACGAAGATCTAAAATGTTCAGGTTTATTAGACTAAACAGAGTTGAAGGAATAGATCCATTCAGGTTGTTGTATCGCACATCCAACAAGAACAGTTTCTCTAGATGACCAACTTCTTGAGGTAATATACCACTGAGCATGTTGGAAGAAAGGTCCAAGGTTTGCAGGTTGGTTAAATTACCTATTACTGAAGGGATTGGGCCATCAAGCTTGTTATAACTCAGAACAGAGCTTCCAGATTCCTCAAGCTTCCAATTTCTGAAGGGATGGTACCTGCAATATGACTTTAAGAAAATACATGTTAAGTAGATATCCACTGATTAGATTTTGGAATGAAAAGTTTTGGGAAGTTGGTATATCGACCTGTAAGATTATTGCTATCCAGAAATAGGCTTTTGAGTTTTGAAAGAGCACCAATTTGGGATGGTATGAATCCAGAGAGATTATTGGACTCGAGATGGAGATGTTCCAGATTCGGAAAGCAAGAGAAGTTGAGCTGGTCAAGCTCACCTTTTATTTTCCCTTCTTTCAAGTTTTTCTAGGTGATGCTTCTTTCCGACTTGCAACTGATGCCAGCTCACTTGCAATGATCTGAAGTATTGTCAGCAATCCTGTTGCTCCACCAACCGCTGTTGAGTACAGCTTCTCTTTCTAATTCAGATGTTGCAACATATATAACCTTACTATTAGCAACATGGCGTATAAAAATGGTAGCCCATATGATCATCAATACTCTTGTTCTAATGGAGAATGTAGGAGTAAACATGATTATGATTTTTGGTTGGTTCAGCTTCAAACTAAAGCAGCTTTATATCATAGCTCAGAGCTAAATGTCATTGATGTTTTGGTTGCTCTAAGCTCATGCTGGCATAAGTTCTTTGATTGAGTTTGATTTTAAGTTGGAAACTAAGAAAGAGTCAGACATGAGGTTAAGTACGTGTTGGACGTACGAAAAAGGGATGAAAATAGAGAGTCGAAATTAAGGAGGAGTAAGAAGGTGTAAAGGAGGTCGGGAGCAGGTCACAACGCTGTTGTGTTGGCTTACGGGAATTTTTTCGTTTTGCCTCGGATTACGTGTTTTAGTTAGTTTTGGACTTCTCTTTTATGTGGACTTCTATTCCAACAAGAAAAAAAGGGTTCAAGGGTAATTTAGAACCTATATTATTAGCTATAAATGTATAGTTGTCAATTAGCATTTATCTAGTTTCCTAATTGTGTATAGTTACCTAAGATAGATAGATAGTTTTGTATATAAATACATCATTCTTTTCAATGAAAGATATGAGAAATAATTCTCTTTTTCATCTTAAAGTAACATAGTATTAGAGCATTAGATTTTTAAATTTGAAATTAATTTTTTTTTTTGGTATTTTGCATAAACACAACTTAAATAGTATCTATTAGGGTTCCATTTCGGAAACCCTAATTGGAGTTGTCTTTGGTTCTCACCGCCCCCTCAGCTAGAAAGCCCAGCCGCCGATCTACAAAACCCGAAGTCCGGTCTCCGGAATCCTCGCAAGTGGCTCGCACGCGTTACCCCATCATTCTGCGACATTTCCCACGCGCCGGCGCATGAAGGTGCGTGTGGCATCCTTCGCCGATCGAATTTCTCCTGGTTATCCTCCTTTGCGGTCCTTCTTGTTCTGTGCTTCGTTTGGACCGATCTTGCTTCAATCTTTGTGTTTATTGAGGTTTGTTCTTGGTAATTTGTTGTGCTTTGTGTTCGCTGCCTTTGTCTTTTTGATTCAGTATAATGGCTGAAAATAAGTCTTCCATTATGACGGATGTGGTGCCGATCATGTCAAAAATCATGGACCATAAGCTCAATGGTTCGAACTATTTGGATTGGAGTAAGACTGTTCGCCTTTATCTATAGAATATCGACAAAGATTCTCATTTGACTGACGATCCTCCTAAAGCTGATTCGAAACTAAAAGATGATCTCACTTGGCTTAGAGAGGATGCTCGTTTGTTCCTTTAGATTCGAAATGCTATTGATAGTGAGGTAATTGGCTTGATTAATCACTGTGAATTTGTTAAGGAACTAATGGATTATTTAGAATTTTTGTACTCTGGCAAAGGAAATCTCTCCTGCATGTATGAAGTCTGCAAAGCTTTTTACCTTGTGGAAAAACAAGATCAGTCTTTTATAAACTATTTTATGGTGTTTAAGAAGACGTATGAGGAGCTTAATATGTTGCTGCCATTTAGTCCCGATGTTAAAGTTCAACAACGTCAGCGAGAGAAAATGGCTACCATGAGTTTTCTAGCAGGGCTCTCTCCTGAATTTGATTTTGCTATGCACAAGTTCTTTCTGGGTCTGATATCTCCTATTTGCAAGACGTCTTTAGTCGTGTTCTCCGCACGGAGATTAGTCCACCCATTCCACTCAGGAGTGCTTTGGTAAGTCGTAATAATAATTATACTTCTGGGCGATCACCTAACTATAATGGAAACAAAGGCAGCGGCTTACAAGGGTCTGAACCTCGCCTATCAGATTCTGGAAGCATTATGTGCAACTATTATAAAAAGTCGGGTCACACCAAGTTTGAGTGTCGAAAGCTACAGTTTAAAAATCAGCACAAACACTCGGCTAATGCTACAGTTACTAATGATGCTTTTGATAAATCAAGCCTTATTTTTACTGATGAATTGCCAAGTTCTCAGAGTATCAAAAATCACTAAAGTCTTCATCTTCGTCTGTCACTACTATTGCTGACTCAGGTAAATCCAATGCGTGTCTTGTTTCCTCATCCTCCAAATGGGTCATTGATTCTGGTGCCACAGATCATATGACAGGTAATTCTCGCCTCTTCTCTACTTTTCAGTCATATGCTTCCATTCGTACTGTTACTTTAGTTGATGGATCGCCATCTTGTGTTCGTGGGTCTGGTACTATCCATCCTACCCCTTTGCTTCCTTTGTCCTCTGTCTTACATTTGCATAACTTATCATTTAATTTGCTCTCCGTTAGTCAACTTACTTGTAATCTTAATTGTTGTGTCTCATTTTTTCTTGATCATTGTTTATTTCAGGATCTTATGATGAAGAAGATTATTGGTAAAGGACACGAGTCTGGCGGCCTCTACGTTCTTGATACACCGCTCCCCACTTCTATTGCTTGTTCAAGTGTCCCTTCTCTTTTTGAGGCTCATTGTAGGTTAGGTCATCCATCTCTTCCTTTGCTCAAGAAACTTTGTCCACAATATAGTAAGGTGTCTTCCTTAGATTGTGAATCGTGTTAGTTTACAAAACATCATCGTGTCAGTTCGAGTCCTAGAGTCAATAAACGTGCTAGTGCTTCTTTTGAATTAGTCCATTCTGATGTTTGGGGTCCTTCTCCTATTTTGTCTAAACCTGGTTTTCGGTCTTTTGTTACTTTTGTGGATGATTATTCTCGTGTAACTTGGTTATATTTAATGAAAAATCGTTCTGAATTGTTTTCTTTATTTTGTGCCTTTTGTGCTAAAATTAAAAATCAATTCAATGTTTTTATTCGTAATTTACGAAGTGATAATGCTAAAGAATATACCTCTGCTTTATTTCACACTTATATGGTTCAAAATGACATGCTTCATGAAACTTCTTGTGTTGATACTCCATCCCAAATGGTGTAACAGGACGTAAAAATAGACATCTTCTTGAAACAGTAAGGCTTCTCTTATTTCAAATGCATGTTCCTAAACCTTTTTGGGCTGATGCTGTTTCTACTGCATGTTTTTTAATTAACCACATGCCATCCTCAGTTCTTCATGGTGAGATTCCCTACAAAATTCCTTTTCCCAATAAGTCATTGTTTTCTGTTAGTCCTAGGATTTTTGGTATCACTTGCTTTGTTCATGATGTTCGTCCACAGGTAACTAAATTGGATCCCAAGTCTTTAAAGTGTGTCTTCCTTGGTTATTCTCGTCTTCAAAAAGGTTATCGTTGTTATTGTCCTAGTCTTAACAAGTATCTTGTCTCAATTGATGCTACTTTCTTGGAAGATACACCTTACTTTCTGTCCTCGCCTATTCCTTATCGTTAGCGAGAGGATGATGATTTGTTGATCTATTCTATCACATCCTCCGAATATGTCTCGGAACCAACTATTGTGAAGCCTCCTATTGTTCACGTCTACTCCAGGCGCCCCCCTCCTGATTCATGTCCTGCACCTACTTCTTCGTCATCAGATCCAGTCATCAGCAATGATCTTGCAATTGCATTGTGTAAAGATACGCGTCAGTGTACGTATCTTGTTTCTTCCTTTGTTTCATATGATGGTCTGTCGTATTCTTCTTGTTCTTTTATTGCTTCTCTTGATTTCATCTTTATTCCTAACACTTTTCGTGAAGCCATCTCTCATCCTGGTTGGCATAATGCAATGATAGAGGAAATGAATGCTTTATATGATAATGGTACTTAGGACTTGGTGGATTTGCCTTCAGGAAAATGGGTTATCAGATGCAAATGGGTGTTCACGGTCAAGGTTAATCCAGATGGGTCAGTTGCTCATTTAAAAGCTCGTCTTGTTGCTAAGGGCTATGTTCAAACCTATGGAGTAGACTATTCTAACACATTTTCTCCTGTTACGAAATTGACCTCTGTTCACTTATTTATTTCGCTGACAGCTACTCATGGCTGGCCTTTGCATCAACTAGATATTAAGAATTCTTTTCTTTATGGTGATCTTCAGGAGGATATGTATATAGAGCAACCTTCTGGGTTTGTTGCTCAGGGGGAAACAGGGCGTGTTTGTCATCTTCGAAAATATTTATATGGTTTGAAACAGAGTCCTCATGCCTGGTTTGGAAAATTTAGTCAGGCTGTTGAAACATTTGGTATGAAGAAAAGCGTGTTTGACTATTCTGTGTTCTATAAACATTCAGAAGCTGGTATCATTCTATTAGTTGTGTATGTGGATGGCATTGTTATAACTGGAAGTGATACTACAGGAATCTCATCTCTTAAATCTTTCATTCATAAACAGTTTCACACAAAGGATTTGGGGGTGCTCAAATATTTCTTGGGAGTTGAGATTACAAGAAGTAAAAAGGGTATCTTCCTATCTTAGAGAAAATATGTTCTTGATCTATTAATTGAGACAGAAAATTTGGGAGCAAAACCTTGTAACGCTTCAATGACCCCTAATATACATCTTACAAGAGATGGAGAATTATTTGAAGATCCTGAGAGATATCGAAGGTTGGTTGGGAAGTTGAATTATCTTACAGTGACTCGTCCTGATATTACATATTCAGTTAGTATGGTAAGTCAGTTTATGTCATCCCCAACAATTCATCATTAGGCAGCCTTAGAACAAATTTTGTATTACTTGAAAGGAGCATCTGGACGTGGTATTATGTATGCAAATTATGGACACTCTTATATTGAGTATTTTTCAGATGCAGATTGGGCAGGGTCCAAAACAGATAGAAGATCCACTTTAGGTTATTGTATATTTGTTAGAGGGAATTTAGTCTCATGGAAAAGTAAGAAGCAGAGTGTTGTGTCACGATTTAGTGCAGATTCAGAATATAGAGCTATAGCACAATCTGTGTGTGAGATAATGTGGATATATCACCGTTTGACTGAAGTAGGACTCAAGATTTGAATACCAACAAAATTGTGGTGTGACAACCAAGCTGCCTTTTATATTGCATTTAATCCTGTGTTTCATGAGCGAACTAAGCACATTGAAATTGATTGTCATTTTGTTTGTGAGAAAATTCAACAAGGTTTGATTTCTACAGGATATGTAAAGACTGGAGAATAATTAGGGGACATCTTCACGAAAGCTTTAAATGGAGTTCGAGTTGATTATCTTTGTAACAAGTTGGGCATGATTAATATCTATGCTCCAACTTGAGGGGGAGTGTTAGCTGTAAATGTATAGTTGTCAATTAGCATTTATCTAGTTTCCTAATTGCGTATAGTTACCTAAGATAGATAGACAGTTTTGTATATAAATACATAATTCTTTTCAATGAAAGATATGAGAAATAATTCTCTTTTTCATCTTAAAGTAACATATACAAACCCTTGTAATTCATTGAATTAAGAATGCATCAACAAAACAAAGAATAAAGGTTGGGGCAGCTCTAGTTGGGTATAAGTGTGAAAGAGTGTTATAGAGTGCTTGAGCGCTGGGAAAAAGTGCAAGAAAACATTAGATAAATCTTTTAAGAGCTTGTCTATTATTGTATTTCTTGGGTTTCTCTTGTAGAAGTTCTTTGGGTATAAAAGAACTGAATAAAATGGTGATCCACCGTAGACGTAGGCGGTTATTGCCGAACCATGTATATTCTTATGCTTTGCGTATGTGATTATTTTTCTGTTGTGTGGTTGATATTGTTTATTCTTATTTTACTTGTAAGTGAAGTTTTATGTAAAGTGCATAAGGTATTATGATTCTAAATACTGGGTTAAGAGGTATTAAGACATGTATACCCCAACAAATGGATTAGTACTACTGCTAATTACTAAGTAAGATACAATGCTAAGGCTAATTTCTCGTAACAAGCTGGTATCAAAGCCGAGAGTAAAGGCTTGACACCTCAACAAACTAGTATCAGAGATGTGGCTGGGTTGATGTCTAAGTGGTGTTGAATTAGAGAGCCTAGCCTGATACGTCAACACAATATAATGCAGTTATAGAGATAGAGCTCACGATTCAGGAGCTTATGGATATAATTCCACAACAACTATTAAAATATCCGAAAACCTGAAAACCTTTAAGCTTATATGCATTTTAGGATCTTTACAATATGAAAGCATTCCTTGATACTTACAGAATCTATATGATGTCCTTATTTCAAGTGAAAACCCTAAGACAGGATACTCTATAGATAAAAATTTTATTGATGATCAAGGTTTTGACATCAAAGAGAAGGTTTTACTATCTAAAGATTCATTTCTCCTTTTGGATGCTCTGCAATAACTTCTACAGACAATGTATATGTGTAATGCATGCCAGTGGTGAAAATTTATAATTCGCATCATTTTGTAAAAGGCATGAAGTTGGAAAAGAATTAGTGTAACATTCAGTCTTAACAACTAAGTAAATATCGTTTGTTTTGGGCTTTATACATTGATATTGTTCGCTTTAGGCTTCACACACACATCTTTCACCCTTACGAATTTGCTCTTTAGGTTTCACACAAGCGTCCTTCATCCAAAATATGTCTACTTAGTTAAAGGGACCCAAGCTTACCCTCAAGGATTTGCCAAGCCTACCTTTATGGATTTACTTTTTGGGTTTCACAAAAGCATCTTTCACACTAAAACGCATTTACTTAGTTAAAGGGACCCAAGCTTTATAAGTTATCCTAACTCATTTTCACAAGTGATGTGTGATATAATTATTCAAAGTATCAAGTGTGACATGTTGATAAGTCTAGTTACACTCTTAACAACTAAAAGTTTGGTTCGATTTACAATAATGAATATGGTTGATTGCAAACTAATAGAAGAGATCGTAACACATTTGAGAGATGAAGGGAATGATTAGATTGCATTAAGACAACTGAAATATTTGGGACTTCAATGTTTGCCAAGTCTTATAGTCTTCTCCTTAGGGGACTATTTTGTTGAGTTTCCATCATTGGAGCTAGTAATTATGAGACAATGCTTAAACATGAAGATATTTTTATGTGGAGATGTAAACACATTGTTGGGGTTTTTTCGTGTGGAAGTTTTCATTTACAAGCATTCAAGAATAGAAAAGGTTAAGTAAAGTAATAGAGAAAACAACAAATCACACAAAAGGTATAAAAATATACGTGGTTCGACAACTTGCTAATGTCTATAGTAGATCACAGGATCTTAAATTTTTTTATTAACTAGTGATTACCAACGAATATTTCAATGATCACAAAGATCACTTAATAGAATACAAGAAATACTACAATAGGCGAGATCACGAAGGGTTTATACCACCAACACTTTTTTACGTACCTAGTACTTAAGCATCCCTAAGCTTTCTGTTCTCTCTTGATACTTACCACCCTAATGCCTTTACAAAGAGTTTATATAAGTGTACCAGTTAAGATCTAATATTCTTGAGACCATAGATAACAAGGCCAAGATGGATAAGTTGAGGGTTTGTGCCAGAATCTCACATCACCTAGTCAGATAAAGTTTCTAGGCTATATATATATATAGCCATTTCTCAATCAGTATGAGACCTTTTAGAGAAACCCAAGAACAAAATTGTGCGAGCCTAGGTCCAAAGCGGAAAATCTTCTACTATATGGGAGAAGATCGTTACAATAGGCTTTAAGATGTCGATAGAAACCCTATATCTAGTTAGAATAAGAGTCATCGTATTTAGGAGTATAAAGCTGGCTTGAAAAGGCAAAAACGACTTAATAGGAAACCTAGCATTGCGGCTCTATAGGTTGGCACAGTGGCACCACCAAGGCTGGGCCATAGCCCCCAACCATTGCTTGGTGGAAATAGCTTCCTTGTATTTTCAAGCACATCCTTACTTTTGGTTATCCGTTTTACTCCAAATCTCATCCATTCATTGCATTCTCGACCTTGTGCCATTTTTTCATTGTTATTTAACTTAAAATCACATTTAAACAAAATTTTGAATCACTAAATTCTAATACACACCAATGTTAGTGAGAGCACAACTGATAGAAAGAGAAGATAAGGGGCATTGAAAAGGCAATCTCAATTCCATCGAACCAAAATTGTTCAAAGAAATGGTATGTATTGATTTATCAAAATTGTCCATGCATCTCTATTACACATTTATGTTTTGTGCTCTCTTGTTTCATATATTCTTTTTTGATTGATGCATTGAAATACTTGATTATTTTAACTGAATCTGGTTTTCTTTTGCTTCCCCAATATATAGTTGTTTTTAGAATTATTGCTTTCAACCTTAATGTATTGAATTTATAACTACAAAATGTGCAAGAGTTGTAAAAATGATTGAGTTCATACTGCATATATAAGTTGGAATCAGGCTTGCTTAAAATTTCCACAAGCTTTAGCATACAAAATACAAATTAAATTTCACCATCTACAATTTCTATGTTTTTGAGCTTCTGCCTTATTACCTTATTTATATCTTCATCATTAGAATTCTGGTCTCTTTTCAAGACATTATGATGAACTTATCTTGTCGGTGATCTTAAACCCTAATACTATAGGACATTGTTCAAGCTAATTTCTTGTACGACATGATTACAAGATGTGTTGAATATGTGCATGGATGTAGATTGGTCAACTTGACATTTTGAACCCCTTTATAAACTGGGGCAGTCATAAAGCAGATATATTTCTTGGTTTCTTAGTTTCGAAAAGAAAATTTCTTAGAAAGGCTCTTGCGTTGGCATCTTGCTTGCAAAAATTCTTGAGATACATGTTAAAATTAGTGATTCAAAATTGAATTTGAGTTTAATTTAGATAAAGTTGAGAATGTGTTGGATGGACGAGCACAGATCAGAAATGAAAGTCGAAAGCGAGGAGGGGTGTGAAAATAAGAAGAGACAATTTCTAGGTGTGAGCGCCATGATGCCGAAGTCAGAAGCCCAGTTCTGCAACACTGACCTAAGCACGTTGTGACACTAGGTCAAAGTCGCATCCGCGCCACGACAATGGTCTATAACACCACGGCGCCTAGTTTTGAGAAATTTCATTTTTAGCTTAAATTGACTTCTTTAAGTGGAATTTAGACTCCTACATATATGCACTCTTATTTCAACTAAGTTTAAAATTTCTATGGGTATTTTTACACACTATATAAACCATTGTAATCCCTTAGACTTGATTGAACATTAAGACAAATTTCAAGAGAGAAAATAAAGAGCTAAAGAACCTTGAGAGATGAGTGTGTAAAAGAGTACCATAGGTACCAGAGGCCAACTTTGTTCAAAGACACTAATAATTTTTGTTGTTCCTATGAAAGATGTCAAAAGTTAGATACTGTATCTCGAAAGTATATGATGCCTCTTAACCCTATTATTGTTATTAAGATATTTGATTATTGGGGTATTGATTTATGAGTCATTTTCCTTCATTTTTTGGCTACCTTTACATCGTTCTAACTATTGACTATGTATCAAAATGGGTGGAAGCTGTAGCTTGTCGTACTAATGATAACATAACTGTGGTAAAATTTTTAAAAGAAAATGTGTTATCTAGGTATGGTACACCTTGTGTCATTATTAGTATCAAGGAACACATTTTTGTAACCGTTCTTTTGAAGTTTTGATGCGTAGGTATGGTGTTCTTTACAAAGTTTTCACTGCATACTATCCACAGACAAATGGACAAGCCGAGCTAGCAAATAGAGAGGTTAAACAGATTTTAGAAAAGACGGTTAACCCGAATTGCAAAGATTGGTCTCTATATCTTTCTGATGCATTATAGGCATATCGCACTGCATACAAAACCATTTTAGGAATGTCTCAATACCGGCTTGTATATGAAAAAGTTTTCCATTTACCTATTGAGTTAGAGCATAAAGCTTACTGGGCTATCAAAGCCTTTAACTTTAATTTGAGTGCTGTAAGTCTTCAGAGAAAGTTACAATTGTCAAAAATAGAAGAGTTACGAAATGATGCATATGACAACTTCAAGATTTATAAAGATAAAATGAAAATAGCCAATGAAAAACAGATCTCAAGGAAACACTTCAATCTAAACCAACGGGTTTATCTTTATGATTCTTGGTTGTATTTACACCATAAAAAATTGAGATCTCGATGGACTGGTCCATTTATAGTAAGACACATTTTTTCTAATGGTGTTGTCGAAATCAAAGACCCCACTAATGGGTAAAATTTTAAAGTGAATGGACAGCGGCTGAAAAGTTATGTGGAAAAGGTAGTCCACTCTATGGACCTAGAAGAGATCCCTCTTGTGGATCCTGTCTATCATGCTTGATCATGATGGTGCTGTCTATCATGCTTCCTAATGGTGCTATTGAAATCGAAGACCCCATTAATAGGTAAAATTTTAAAGTGTATGGACAACAGCTGAAAGGCTATGTGAAAAAGGTAGACCACTCTATAAACCTAGAAGAGATCCCTCTTGTGGATTTTGTCTATAATGTTTGACCAGGTTCAGTTTATCTGTACCATATTTTATATTTTGTCTATATTTTATCTTTTGACTTTTTATTTTTGCTTTTATTTTCTTTCATATTTTATTTTACTTTACTTTATTTTCTTTATTTTCTTTTTTTCTTCAGTGTGATTTTATTTTCTGGTCAAGTGACGGATACGGTACTCTGTGACTATTAAAGTTGATTTCTTAGTTTCCTAAAAACTGTTCCTCAAACCGTGCATTCATCTCTTTTCTTTCTTTCAAAATGGATCGCATTCTTGCCAACCCTTAAAAACGTTTTCCTTCATTGCCTCAAAATTCTCTACTTAAGATTTACAAAGCACGGTGTAAAAGATTAAGGCTATTGATGTTGAGTAATATCCTTGTGGATATTTATTGGTTAATCGAAGTCAAGGTTCAATTATCTGGTGAGTCTGCAAATGATTTTGTTTCTTTTATACCTTGTCTTGGAAAAAGCTTTTATGCCAAAAGGCGAAGAGCAAAAAGGTTACAAGTCTGTCATAAATGTGCTCGATGAAATTGTAACCAGAGTTGTCGTTCTTTAGGATTTTTATATAGAAATCCAGAAGATAAAATTCAATTCATTAAGGATGGACTGAGTAAGGAGTCTTTGGATGATATCCTATTGACTCTTGAGACATATCCCTGTAGGCTCGTGCAATGTGAACTTCTCAATTTATGGAATAAATTCAAAAATGAACATCAACGGTATAGTCTCGGGAATCTAACTCCAAAAGACTCTGTTTGTCAATTTATAAAAAAATTAGATGTGAAGCTTATCCCCAACCTATAAAGGGCGTTTAAGCCGTTACTAGACGTAAAATTAGATGAAGACGTGAGCCACAATCACAACTATCTATAAATACATGTGTTTTAATTTTAAACTTTTATTTTATTTTATTTTGTGAGGGCTGCTCATATAGATATCTTAAATTCAAATCTTTTGGTTAAATAATGCATATAGGTCATTATCTTTAAATTTTTGTGTTTTATTTTAAAATTTCTTCTGACAAACTATCGGATTACCATAATCGTTGTTATCATTTGGTACTCTATAAATACAACACCTCATTTTCTTCATTTTCATATATTGAGATAAAGGTGAGTGTAGATATGGAAGAAACCTCAGTTCGACAATTCCGAAATATATGGGTATTTTGTAGATCTAGTCCTTGGAAAAATAAGTGTTTGTAGAAGCAGTAAACAATTTAGGAAAAATATTAGCTGCGAGAAAAATCTATTTGATTTATGGAGGGGGTAGCCTTGGGTTAATGAGGTGTGTGTCAATAACTAGACATTTAGGAGGAAGTCAGTTTTAGGTATTATTCTTACAGCTTTAGCCGTGGGAAACCTGACTGGAAAAATAATAGGGGAAGAATTACGAGTCTTATCCATGTATGAATGTTTAGTTAGAATGCTTTACTATACAAATGCTTTTATTACTTTACCAGGTGGTTTTGGTACTATAAAAAAAAATTTGTAAATTGCTTTTTGGACTCAGCTGAATATCTACTGAAAACTCATAGGTTTGTTAAATGTTAATAACTATTTTGATTGCTTACTCTATTTTCTTGATCAAGCCGTGGAACAGAATTTTATTTCACATTTGATGCGACAGATCCTTTTTTTTGCTACCAATGCGAATGAATTGATTGATAAATTACAGTTAGTTACCTACGAACCTGATCTAGCAATAACTCGGATTGAGAATTGGTTAGTGGGCCTTAACAAGTAAAAATTGGATCTGACACTTCGTTTGTAAATTTTCTTTGTTTTATTTATTTATCAGCATCATTATTTTAGTTTATATTTGCTTAAGTGTCTCTGAGGTTTGCTTCTTTCAAATAATTGGCATTTCAGGTAATATCTCCTATACTTTATCTCTTTTATTTAAACATTGAGGACAATATTTCACCTGGCTTGGGGGGGAGGATAATAGATAAAAGTTGTATTTTGAATTAAAAAAATAAAAAAATAAAAAAAGAGATAATGAGATCTGACATTTGATTAAAATGACAGAATAAATAGTTCATTCTTGAACTCTTGAGATGCATTTTGAGTCAAATTAGAATGATAGAGTAAAAAGTTTTATTTTTAACTTTTGAAACACATTTTAACTAACTTGTTATTTTTTATGCATTGTTGTTTATTGCTTGTAGTCTTGATAATTCTTGTATAAAGGAATTTACGTTTCTACCTATGTATGATTTTAAAATTATTTGGATTGAGTCACTGTTTCTATTTAGGTTACTAAAGAATGACTTTCAAAATATTTTTGAGCACAATGTTAAACCTTGTAGTAAGATGAATGATTCAATTTATATAACCAAGAGAATTCCCATGTTTAAGTATATATTTTTCTAATCTCACATATCTTTTGTGAGTAAGTGTTAAGGTTGAGAAAACAGCTTACGAATCTTCATTGATCATTTGAATTAGTTAATTTTTGTTTAGATTGATATTATTTGAATTAAGGAATAAGTTGGTTGCATTTTTGTATAATATATTTTAGTGAGAAACTTTTTTATTCTGTAATGCTTCCTTGTATTGTTTAAAATTAAAAAAAAAGAGAGAGAAAGTAAAATACCAAAAAACACAAAATAGAAAAAATAGAAAGAAAAAAAAAGAAGAATCAATTCAGTTTAATAAAGTCTTCATTCAATTTTAGAAGGCAAATATTTTGTAAGACAGTTTTCTCACCAAGCTATATTTGTATTATTTTCACAAGACAATTAAAGTCCTAAAGCTGGTGCATGTCAAGAATGATTGATTTCTAAAACGATTAATTTTTCTATCTTTGGATCAATTTTAGTTTGTATGTCTGTCCTTAAAATTGACTTTTTCTTGAGTGCTTAACTATTTTCCAACTCCATGAGAGAAATCTTAACCTTTTAAACAGTCATACATTTGTGAGGATATAGAGTTGAGGCTTTTACTTAGAAAAGTTCTCAAGGCTATATCTGTTGTGGTTTGTGATAAGATGGTTACGGCTTAGTTCACACACATACCAAATTTTTGGAAGTTATAATTGAAAAAACTATAATAGCAATAGTGATATTGAACTGACTTTTTGCTTGAAATGCTTAGATAGTTTTACATATTCTATTTACGCTTGAAATGCTAGAGACTAGTAATAAACTAGTTGGGGGCTGTGATGAACACATGAAAATGCATATTTATTAAGAGATTTAGTTACCATTTAATGTCACTAATTTTAGCATTTTTTGTATTTCTAGCTTGAAATAAAGTGTTCTCCTTAAATTGTGATTAATGAATGTTATTTGCATAAGTTTAGGTTAAATGGATGTAACTCTCAATATAGAAATTAAAATGAAGAAATTATTGAACCTGGAGTAACATGACTCAATCTTACACAAACTTGAAGAACGGTTGAAAAGTCAAATCCAACAAGTTATGGGCCAAATATTGAGATACAATAAAATTGGGTTACAACTTTTGCTCAGCTTGACCTAACTAATGTATTTGGACTGTATTTCACAAAATAAGTATCCAATTGGTATAATTCTTAAAGCTGTGAAATATTGACTTAATTATCAACAACTCTTATGTTGATGGTAAAGTCCAAATCAACTGTTATCATGGATCAAATTGTATTGCAATTAGGTAAAATGGTTGTTGGCTTAAATCTGACATATCTTTAGAATTTTGCCCATATCTCATTGGATACTCATCCAATTTGTATGAACCTAGTGGCTATGGAAAGAAAAGACAAAATGATACAACTTTTATGTCGGCCAAAAAGGTTACATCGGTCATTTTCATTATCAAAAAAGTACTGCAAGTGGGTGAATGAGTGGTTGGCCTAAACTATTAAAGATTGAAGTCACACTAAACATATTTTCATTCATTGCCTATATAAGGATACTTTTAGGACGTTTTCAACACTAGATAATTCTATCTTATTTTCTTCTCATTAACATGCATTGTAATCTAGGCTAGAGTTTCTGGCAAAGTTAAGAGATAAACTTTTATGTTTAATAAACTTACTTCTATGCTTTGATTCTTTATCAAGAGCTACAAATGTTTGTAAGTTTGGTTGTGTCTAAACTCTTATCTATTTTATTTTCTATAATTTAGAGGTTATAATTCTCATGTTTCATATATTTTTAGTCATGCTTTCTTTATGTAATTCTTGTTGAATTATAATTGTTATTGGTTATATTATTTTACATGTTAATCTTTTACTGCAATATTGTCAATCGATATATTATCGATCTTAGATAACATGTAAAGACAATAATTATTTGATATTCAAGTTGATCTCTTACTATAATATTGTCAAAATAATATATTGTCAATCTTAGATAACTTGTATAAATAAACATGGTTTATGTTAATGTTTGCAAAGAGTTTAATCAAATTAAATACATGTGTTATCAAATGTGCTATATTTTACATATCTTTCGATTGATTGTTTGGTATGTGAAACTTTCAATTGAGTTATAAACATTAAATCAAAGTGTAGAGTAGATTTATAAAGCATAATTATGATTCTCGAAGCCTTACTTGCATCATCATAAGACATTTTCCTCAATTTATAAACAATTCTATCTCATCCACTTAAACTAATTAATTAATTTTCTCATTTGCTACTGCTTTAATATTTTACTTCACCAACCTATTTTTTCAAAAGCTTCCTCGTGGGATCAACACTTTAATCTATACTGAGATAGCCGTATTACATTTTGAGTTTAAATAATAGGGGTCATGGAGACCCATAATATTCTAACTAAAAATTATTTTCCCTAACAAGGGATTTGGATTTTCTCGTTGCCCAATCGCCTTTGCCAATAATACCTACCTTATGAGTTAATGCAATAAATTTTCTCAGATTGAATCTTTCCACTGCTTGGCATGAGCTCGAACTTATTTTTGGCTCCTTATGGATTATTGGTAGCCTAGGTATAGATGCAATTGTTCCTTTATCCTTCTTACTAGTTATAGTTATCCATTTTTGTTCTAGGTTTTACGGTTCCTCCACTGACTTTTATTTATTAGGGATCTCCAAGGATGCTATTTGTTGGGTAGCAAGTGCGTCAATCCCAGTCTGGTTACTCTTGGAGAGGCCTTTTGATAGGGCGTAATTATATAAAAGATTTTATCATCCTAAACTTAATGTTTGCTCAAATTATCACAATAAATTAGATATTTATGCATGTTAATATATTTTTTTGTAGGTTTAAAGACTATCGACATGAGAATATTGAAACCAGACGCGAATAGAACTATTTGGGACAAAAATCAGAGAAGAGACCAAATGCTCAAAACATAACCAGTGATTATGAATATTACCCATATACATTACACATGAATAGTACTTTAGGTATTGTTCATCTAGAAACCTAAGTCCAACGCTGCGACATCAGAATCTAGCGCCACGACGCCCATTTTGAAAATTTTAAATTTTTTGATGAATAATGTCGAAACAATGTATATGAATAGTGTCAATAAACAATACATTTAAAAAGTATTATGAACAATCGTCGAGGGTTACTATTCATCCATAATACAAATTTCTGGAAAATATTATAATAATTGCTGACTTTTGAAGGGCAAAGTTTGTCCTATTTCGGTGCCCTAAGCCTATAAAATGGTAAGTATTGAGCCAAAACAATAGAAAGCAGCATGGGGAGAGATCAAAAACACCAATAAACAAGTTTTGGATCGGATCAAACATCAAGAAAGAGAGGATTCAACAACAAAAATCAAAACAAAGCAATAGAATAGGGAACTTTCTTTTCTTTGTCTTTGTATTTGTTGTATGATGATTTTCTTCGATTTGTTGATTGATTTTAGTTCAAAAACTCTTGTTATTATCATGGATTAATTTTATATAACTAAGATTATAATTTGAACTCAATATGTAGCTTGGATTCATTGTTATTCCTTATTCATTATGTCAATATTGAATTGTTCAATCTATTGAGTGTTTAATGCTTCTAATTACATGACAATGTATTAAATTGATTTGGAAACCCTAATGAACTTGGAAAAGAGATTTTTGTATTGGACATTAATAGATTGATTTATGATCATTGTGTAAAAACATGAGTTTCATATGAGATAAGAATATATTCATATGACATATATAACCATTTGTGAAACCTACTCTTAATGAATCTTAATTCAGTATAATTATCATAGGCATATAGATAATTGATTGATTGAGGTATAATTACGTGACCATCAGATGAGGCTTGTGAATGTACCGTTAACAATTCATATTAATATATTAAAGGTAACAAGTGAATTCAAGTGCAATAATGAGGGATAATTATAATCCTAGACATTTGATATTTAGAGTGTTTAAGATCATTTTCTTATTGTCTCTATTATTAATCTAATTATTTAGTTAATTTAGATATCAATTCATTGAATTATAATAGTTTGAATAAGAATAGAAGGACACAATTTTAGTACTTAGCAAGTAGTAACAACAATTTCTTGTGGGAACAATACTCTACTCATCAAATATTACTTGTTGCGATAATGTATACTTGCGTTAGTTTATGTTATACAAATACACAACAAGCTTTTGGCGTGACAGGCGGGAATACTTACCACTATATAAAAAAAGTTTAGAGTTTTGAATTCTAGTGGAAAGGTTATTGTTACATTTACACATACATGCAATGAGATGAAGAACAACCCTTGTTGCTTCATCAAGCTCTGACAACAATTAATGACAATGATTTAGGGGATGATGCAAACATTAGAAGGGAAGAGAGTGAAGCCTAAACACATCATTCAAGGAAGTGTTTCATTTTTCTAATTTTATTGATGCCATTAGGATATGTCATAAATTAAGTTTGAAGGAGGGAAACACTTCCACATTTTCAAATGGCTTTACTTTTTTATATACATTTTTTCCTTCAGAATTACTTATTTACTACATTTTTAGTTTGAATGTTATTTATTGTGTGTTTTATGTGTTTTGTGTTCTGTTTTAAGTTTAAGATGATTATTAGTCCATGATAAAATTAAGTGCAGAAGCTATAATTCTTAAGAATCAATAGATGCTATGTTTGTTCATATATATATTTTTTAATCTAAATTGTAAATTTTATCTTATTTGTGATTACTTGAAACATATTGAGCATATAGTTGGATTGTTAAATTAATTACTAACCTAAAGGAGGTTTATTCTCAGCAAGAACATAAAAGGTCTCAAACACACTCTAGATCTTGTTTGATTATCACTTGAGGCAAAATCCTAGGACATATATGATTAAGGAAGTGATTTTAGGCCATGTTTGGATCGTTTGAGCCTTTCGAGCCTACCGATATATTTATCCCTAGTTATTCATTTTGAGATTAATGACCATATTTCTTTGTTAACTATAATAATACCCTAAAAAAAATACATATTCTGTCATTATCATCCCTCACACCATAAGCATAGAGGTTATGGTTGTTATCTAAGTTTGGGGGCATAGTAATTTAAAATTCTATGTAAAAAAACTAAAAAAAGCCAAAATAAAACAAAAACAAAAAAAAAAAGAGCAAAGTTATATATATCTATATGCTTAAAAAAAAGAATGATAATAAGTTGCAACAAAGGAAGTTTTAAATTAAGTTTGGGGGTGTTATTTAGAAATAAGATGAAGAGTTTTATGATAAAAAGCAATGTATGTTTATGTGTGATTTGAACAAAAAATGAATCTATATTATTGTACCTTCACCCTAACCATACATTATAGATTTAATAAAGTCTTATTCGATTCTTAATCATGTTTGTTCCTATATCAGTGGAGAGTAAATTCAAGTGCAATATTGAGGAATAATATTAATCCTAGACATTTGATAATTAGAGTGTTTAAGATCATTTCCTTGCTGTCTCTATTATTAATTTAATTATTTAGTTAATTTAGATATCAATTCATTGAATTATAATAGTTTGAATAAATATAAAAGAACACAATTTTAATACTTAGTAAGTAGTAATAACAATTTCTTATAGAAATAATACTCTACTCATCGTATATTATTTGTTGCGATAATGTATACTTTCGTTAATTTGTATTATACAAAATACACAACATCTTTTATTCGCAAAACCTGCTTGATCTTCGTACAACTTCTCCCATCCTGACTAAATTTTTTATATTTAGAATAAACAGTTGGTTTTCATTCATAAACCAAATTTTGTAGCATTATATTCTCCAATTCATCCTTTAAAGTCAACTCAGATGAAAAATCACATTCTACATCCATTTCAATTAGAACTCTAGCATAACCCAATTTATTCTATAATGTACACTAGTCACAAAAACTTTGATGTTCCCAAAAAGCTAATAATTCTACTCAATATATAAGAGCTCCAAAATTCCCATGAAAATTTTGAAAATTATATCCAAATTGGCACAGAATGAGTGTGAGCCGCATCCATGATCATTTTAGGTTTCTATATTTTAACAATTAATGGCCTTTTATCAAAAGTAATTGGCCCATCTGCGATTTTCTCTTTTTATCCTAATTCAATATTAAAATTGAACAAGAATAATCCATTATTGATGGGATGAATAGAAGTTAATTCATACCTTTTCCATCGAGACATTACGAAGGGAAATTCTTTGAGTTGATCACTAATTTAATATTAATTTTTTTTTACTAAAGTTAAATATTTTAAATTTTATTAACCAAATAGATGTTACGTTGACTATTTTACCCTTATTACAATTTTAATAATTTTTTAATTAATTATAAAAAATATTATTTATAATGACAATAATATTTAAAAATAATAATAATATAAATTATTTAATATTTTAATTTTTTTTATAAATGAATTAAAAAAATTAATATAAAAATAAATAAAAATTAAAAACATAAAAAAAAAAAATATTTATTGAGCGCGCGCTCAGCGAACATTTTGCTAACTTGCGCCGAGATCATCCTGTGTTAGCTTCACCATCAACCCTTGTTTGTATAAATTGTAGTACTCATAATGGCTTATGGAGCATAGCGTGTCAAGGTCTTCTGGCCTATCCTCATAATTCAAAATCTGTCGTCATGAAAAGAAAAATTATAAAAAAAAAAACTACAGGCTTGACTAATGACTAACTTCTCTTTTCTAGCATAAACAATGTTTTCTTTGTTGAGCGATAATTATAAGATTTAGAATATACATGTTGTAATGCTACAAATATAAAATTAAAATTGAAAGAGAAATTATAAAGTTGATATGTTAAGTACGCTCCTTGATTTCGTAGGCTTTGAGTATGTTTGTCATTTTCGTGGGCTTCAAAATAAACAAAACCATTTCAAGTTTGGACCATCATGGTGGAAAATATAAAATTTTGGACTATCACATTATTGTTGATTGATTGCTTGCTATAATATGCATGCATTAACGCAAAACAACACGTGATGAAACTTTTGTGAAGTTAGTAATTTGTCTACCTGTAAGTGAAATAGAAAATCTAAAAATTTAATATTTGGCTAAGAGAAAAAGTGTAACACATAAGATTTAAGATGCTTAAGGTTATAGATAGCATGATCAAGATAGATAAGGTGAGGATGAGGTATCATAATCTCATATTACTTGATTAGAAAAAGTTTTTAGATTATATATATAGAATTTATTCTCAAACAGTATGAGGTTTTTTAGGAATATTCAAGAATAAAATTATACAAGCTCAGACCTAAAGCGGACAATATCATATTGTGTAGGAACAAATTATAACAAATGATATCAAAGTTAAACCTATCTTATAATGTGAGCTAGTGAGCCTATAATCTAGGTTATAGATAGTGCACACATGTCGTGCGATCCTTGAGATTTAGCCCATATGGTTTAGCCATATGTCCTTAGAGGCTTAGCACACACATCATTAGGGGCTTGGCACATACAAGGATGTGCGTCCCTTAAAAGGGGGAGATTAATGTAATCCAAGATGTCTTAGGTGAGGGTGAGGTGTTAGAATCCTATATCACCTAGTTAGAGAAAGTTTCTGAGCTATATATATAAAGTCTCTTCTCAAATAATATGAGGTCTTTTAAGGAGACTTAATAACAAAATCGTTCCCCTAAAGGGGGAGATTATAATCCAAGATGCATAAGGTGAGGGTGAGGTGTTAGAATTCTATATCATCTGGTTAGAGAAAGTTTATGAGCTATATATGTAGAGTTTCTTCTCAAATAGTATGATGCCTTTTAGGGAGATCCAATAACAAAATCGTGCGGGCGCAAGACTAAATTAGATAATATCATATTGTGTAAGAGCAAATTATTACAAAAAGTAAAAAGTCCATGTTTTTAACATAAACATTACTTGTAATAGCCATCACCATATTTTAAGGTAGAGAGAATTATGATGACCGCATAGTTAAAGTAGTAAATTTTTTTTATGTTTGTGTGGTGATTATTCAACTAAATATTTTAGTTGAATTATGATTCTGCAATTTGATTATAAAAATCTTATTTTTATTATTAATTTCTTAGAAACTTAGCATATACAATTTTTTATTCAGCTATAGATTCAGATTTAGGTCTTTGGGACTCGATGAGGCACATACAGAGGCTTTGACCTATGTGTTTAAATACACAGGCTTTTAGGGGCATAACTCTGCGCATATGTATATAGCATGCTAGAATATTTTACTCTGTCTATGCGATGTAGTGCCGTTACGTGTATGACCAGCTTATTATTTTCTTTGCTCGCGTGTTAATAGTTATACTAGGTGTATGACTAACTAATTCTTTGGGTATTTGTTTAATGTGTATTTTTCAGTTATTAGCATATTCTTTAATTTAATAGCTCAATAATTTATTAACAAATAAATGAAAAATTTATAAGGTTTTTAGTTATATAAATAAATGAGAAATATTTAAAAATTTTCAGCTATATAATTTTTCTTTTTTAAATATTGTATATGTGAATTTAATGTATCCTAAAATGGCTTATCTAAATTAAATTAGTATAGTTAACAAAATATAAAATAAGAAAATATTTTTTAAAAATTCATTTACAGAGTTTATACTCACTCAATTTATTTTTATTATATTTTCAACTAGACAGTATTAAATTACATAAAGTTAACCATAAAGTGTTGCAAGAATTTGTTTTTAATTGTTCTTTCATTTGTTATATAGTTATTATAAATATTTGGATATACATTTATTTTAAATAATTTCATGTCATTAATTTTTTTGTCACAAGTTAAATATTTTTAAAACAAAAAATTTAAGATTGAAATAAATTTTAATAAATTATTTTTACTTAAATTAACAGTGCTTAAAATTACAATACTTCCTGATTTTAAGAAAAACAGGTCGGTTTCAAGCAAGATGAGTTTGCCGAGAAGGTGATGGAATGCTAGGAATGATTTGCAACAACCGGTTCAATTTGGGTTTTAAATTTAAAAGGTTATTTTGAAAGTTTGTTTACTTTCATTTAATAGTGCAACACTGTATTACAGTAAGTTTGCGTGCACTAGATCATTATGTAATGCAATTTCCCCCTTCCTAATAGTAAACGCCCAAATTTGACAACCTACAGCCGCCGTCGTGGGCTCTCTCCTACCGCCTAAACATTGTTGCTGTCTTCCAAGCTTTAGTTCAATTAGTATTTCCGTCACTCAATCACCGCCACGACTGTCCCACTCTCACCTCTGGCGTCCGTCAAGCAACATCCGCATGTCCTAGCTTCTGTTAGTGTCGTCTTCTTCTTCTTTTTCTTCGGTTAGTTGCTTTTTCTTTTTCCTTTTCTTCGGCTAGTTTGAAAGAAAAAAGAAGTCATTTGAGTTAGGTTGTAAAGTAGAGACTGATTTTTTTCATTCCGGTCTCTCTCCGGTTCTAGTATTATTCTGGTTCTGATTCGGTGCTGAATTTTGAAAAAAAAAAACAAATTTTTTTTGGGTATTATGCCCACCCCAGGCGTGAAATATGAATATCATATTTAGTTTAGCATAATAATAGCTTTAGTGATATGCAATTTACATAAACAATGCCCGTGAGTGTACCTCGATTGATCGATCGTGAATGCACAACACTCGAATTGGAGTAAAAATAGAGCGCAATGATTAGTATTTTGTAGGTGAAGTTTCTCATACCCATTTGGCCATTTTGTATAAGCAAGGTAGTCCAGAATTTCGTCCATTCATTCATTGCTTGACAACTCGAGAGAAAGAGATTTGTTTCTGTTTAAAATAGTTTGTCATTCACTACCAATTACAGACTTTTGTTTTCTATATTACCAAACTCGTTTAATCATTTTCTTTTTCTTAAAGGAAAAAAAAAACCCTGCAGAAATAACAGTGTTCTGAAATATATTCTTGACATTAAGAATGATAACTAATGAGTCTCTTCCTCTCTACTCAGCTGATTTTCCCGTCGCTGCAAAGCAAATGATGGCTCTGTTTTTGTAAGTGATGGCAACTTCATCAAATCTGCCCATTATTTCAAAGTTCAAGATTGGACTCTGCCAGATATCGGTTACTTCGGACAAAAATCAAAACTTGATCCACGCCACTAATTCTATCAAAGTTGCAGCAGAGCAAGGCGCAAAGCTTGTTGTACTACCTGAAATGTGGAACTGCCCTTATTCAAATGATTACTTTGCGCAGTATGCTGAGGATTTTGATGATGATAGTAAAAATAAGGATTGCTCGCCATCATTTTCAATGTTGTCAGAGGCTGCTTCTGTTTTTGGGATCACAATTGTAGGTGGATCTATGCCTGAATGGAGCAATGGTCAGTTGTACAATACTTGCTGTGTTTTTGGGCCAGATGGAATGCTCAAGGCTAAGCATAGGAAAATTCATTTGTTTGACATTGACATTCCAGGAGACATTGCTTTCCAGGAATCTGAGACCTTCGCTGCAGGAGATGAACCTACCATAGTGAATACGGACGTTGGATGCATTGCAATTGGAATTTGTCATGATATACGGTTCCGGAACTTGCAATGTTATACAGAGAAAAGGGTGTCCATATAATAATTTATCGGGGGGCATTCAACATGAGCACGGTGAATTGCTGTGGGAGCTTATACAGAGAGCAAGGGCTGCTGATAGCCAACTGTTTGTGGCTACCTGCTCCCCTGCCCGAGATTCAAGCGGATCCTATACGATATGGGGTCATTCTACTCTTGTTGGACCATTTGGTGAGATTATTGCAACATCGGGCTGTGAAGAGACGGTAATAGTAGCTGAGATTGATTATTCAGAAATTCAACTTGGAAGAGAGAGCATACCACTTGAGAAACAGAGGCGGACATATATTTATAAGCTTATGGACCAACGACATATCTGAAATGGCTAACCTGCGCAGTGATTAATTGGGAAATGAAACTCTGTTTAACATGAGGAGAAATGCCATCCTTATATTGCTGGAATTTAAAGCTTGTATTCCAACATCGACGCATCTAACATTTGAAGTGTTTATGTTTGATTGGTATTGTATGACTACCACAATAATAAAAAGTCACATCAATTAAAATATAAATTACGTAAATATGCAACTATTCAAATTCATTTAACATATATTAACTTATTATCATCAATAATATAAAACATAATATATGATTTTCAGAGGCTCCTAATACAGTATTATTTTTTCATTGATCTTAATTAGACTTTCTATATAAGAGATTAACATGAAGGACTAGTAAAATTTTTAAAATTAAGCTTATTCAACTCAATTACTTATAATATCAGAAAAAAATAGAATAAGATTATTATAAATCTTGAGACAATTGATATTAAGATAGAAGATAGAAGATGAAGATGAGGTAATTATTTTATTGGGTTTTCTAATTTCGAGTTATGAATATTTTGTGGATACACTAATGTATGACAAAGCGAGTTTAACGATGACTAATGTTAAAATCTTGTTGAACTCAAAAGAATTAAAAAAAATATGAGTTCAATAGTACAATAGGATTGACTAAAAGAGGAAGGGCTGAGTAAAGAGACAGAAAGAACAATCAATCAATCAAAGGAAAAATCTTAGAAGTGGTATCATTACATAAAAGAAGGGTATTTGATTAGGAATTGTCAAGAAAGGAAAAAAAGGAGGGAGATACTGCAATAGTTTATGAAGAGGACTATGAAATTATAGAATTATTGATAGCTTTTAATAGAAAATATGCTAATGAGTGGATACTTTCTGAATATAATTTCTCTATATATCATGACAGATCTTTATTTACCAATATCCATTAGGGGTGATAAAATATTAATGAGTAATGATATGACTTATCAAGTCATGAGAATTGATATTATAAGGATGAAGTTGCATGATGAAAAAATTAGAGAGTTACTTGGTGTAAGACATGTTCTTAGCATTAAGAGAAACTTGATATGCTAGGAGTGTTAGATCAAGTGAAATGTTCACTCAAGATAGAAAAGGTATGTTGAAGGTGTTTAAAGGGTCTATCGAGATTATGAAAGGTGAGAAACACAATGGCTTGTATGTACTTGATGGGAATGCTGTGAGTGGCTCAACGTGTTGTTGAGTGGATGCAGACCTAGAGATAGCATTGAAAATTAGCTCATTGGAGTGATAAAGTTCGAAAGAGAATGTATAGTAAGGGTGCTGCTGATAGGGATAAGTTTCAGCCACCAAGGTATTGTGATAGAGTCAAGATTGACACTGGAGATCACAATATAAAGGCTACCCGAGATGAGATGCATTCGTATCTTTAGAGATTAAAGTCACAAGCCTTAATGGAGTTAAGTCTGAGCAAAGATTAATTGGAATTAATGTTAAGTAAATTGAGAGTTAGAGTAGATAGATTTTGGAAAGCTTCTTAAGAGATTTTGAATAAAAAAGGGGTTTCGTGAAAATTGGTAATTCAAAATCATGTTTAAATTTGATTCAAAGTTGAAGACCAATGAGAAGTTCAGAAAAGGTCGAGAATGTATTAGATAGAGGAGATCTAGAGCAAAATGGAAAGCTAGAAATGGGAAGGGGATCGAAGGGCAAAAAGGGCCTAAGCCCCAAGAACCCAGGCCACGGTGCTGTGGCTCTAGTTCATGCTACTGCAACATAAAATTCTCCTTTTAAGTTTGGATCTGTGTTTTCAAGTAGGATTTGGACTTTTTACATGCATGAACTTTTATTCCAACTAAAAATAACATTTTTATGATGTTTTAGAGTCTATATAAACTTTTGTTAACTTTTAAAATAAGCATCAACAAGAGAGATAATAGAGAGCTTAAGGAGCACTTGAGTGATTAATGTGTAAGAGAGTGTTGTATAGACCTTTGGGGAGCTCTGACTATTGGATATTCATTATAATCTCTTGTGAGAAATTTTTGTGATCTGAGAGCTCTTTGTGTACTGAGTAATAAAGAGGTTAAGATTCCATAATCCACCATGAATATAGGTATTTGTTATTAAACCATGTAAATTTCTTGCACTTTGTGTGTGTGATTTTTTTTATTCTTAGTTATTGTGAGCAAAAACTTCCACTAAATGCTTAGATTTTTAAGTGCCCACTAAAAACCCCAACACACCTATTTTGAATGAAAAAAGGCATGTTTTGCACCTTATTTTTTTATTAAAAAAATTTATAATAACCTTTTTTACCATTGTCTAGCATTTTTCAACAACTTTACCGTTGATTATGATCACATTCATTATCATGTGTAAAATGTCAAAATATGATATATTTTTACATCAAATTTGTTAAAATTAATCGTTGTGTTAGAAATTATTGATTCAACAGTCTTATATAAGCAATAATTTTAAAGAATACAAAGAGAGAGTCACATTGAACTCAAAGATACGTGGGACGCATAAGGAGGAGTGAAATAGGACTTGAAAGACAAAGAAAGGCAACAAAAATGGAGTTTTTGTTGCCCAGGCCGCAGTACTGCGACGTCGGGAATAGAAGTTCCAGCGCCGTGGCATTGAAGCAGGTCATAATTGGCGCCGCAGCGCCAAAACTTAGCACCATGGCGCCCAGGTTTAGGGAAGTCCGTTTTCTAATTGGATTGACTTCTTTAAAAAGGATTTGGACAGTAAAACATGTGAACTCTTATTTCAACTAGGTTTAGGGTTTATATGGGTGTTTTTTATTCACTATATAAGCCTTATTAACACAAGAATAAAGACAAAGCATATAAAGTTCGTGGTGCACTAAGGTATAAGTTTTGGAGAGTATTTTTCTTTGGTTCTTGAGTGAACAAATAGAACACCATTGATCCTTTTGGCTTAGATGCTCAGTCTATTTTTGTATTCTTTGTAGAAATCTCTTATGAAGAGATATTAAGAGGTCTTGAAAATTCGCGGTAATTAATGATAGATACTTAGAAATCTCTATGAGAGATATTAGGGTAATCTATAGGAGATACTATGAATATTGTGGGATCATTGATGATGTAAGAAGATACTTTGTAATAAAATATTAATAATAGAAGCTGGATCATAAATCCTCTATGGACGTAGATATTTATGGGACGAACCACGTATATCTTGTGTCTTGTTGATTGATTTGTTTTCTTTATCTTTATTAGTGTGTTGATCTTCTATGTTCTTACTTATGGTATAAATTATGTCTTTCGCTACGCATAAAGTAAAAAAGGGTATCAATGTTGTGGCTTATTTGATGTCATAGGGATGTCAAACTTAATAGTATAACTTGATATCCGCATCATGTTGTTTCATAATTTGTTAGATAAGAGAACGCAAGGATCAAATTGGTTAAATGACCAACAGTTGAAGAGATTTTTCCAGTTAGAAAGATTCATCAGATTTCCAATTTCTAGAGGGCATCAAGACTCAATATCCACTACTTGGATGAAAATAACTAGTAAATATCTGTTGTCTTACTAGATTGTTTATAGCCAGACAGCTCAAGGTATCTGAGTTTTGAAAGAAACACCAACTTGTGAACGAATGCTTCCAGAAAATAGTTGAAACTAAGCGTGAGAATTTTGCAGGTTCGCAAAGCAGGAGAAGTTGAGTTGGCCAAGCATCCCATTTATGTCATTATCTGCATAAATTTATCTCAATGATATATTATTGCTGTATTGCAGGTTATGTGCCAACCCACACAGTAATGATCTAACGGATTGTTGGCCAGCCATGCTGTTGCTCCACCAACCAGCCTCTCTAATTGTATCGGTGATATTTCGGATATTGTTAGAAAAATACAAAAGGGTAGCCCATTTGACCAACACTATGGAACTGGAGGATGCTGACAACATATACAACATAGTTTGCAGCAAAAGTTTTGTCTAGAAAACCAACCCAAAAACTCGTTTAGTTTTGTTACACCCCAGGACAGAGACATCTGCTCTTCTGGATCCATACTTTTCCTTGATAATCTGGCAATATCCGGAGGATTTAATTAGAAGTTTTTTTTCATGAAAACTCGATTTTGCTTAATTGATGCATTCATGTCCTGGCTGTCAACCTGTTTCCAAAATCAAGATGCTGCCTTCTTTCTACAAGGAGGCTTAACAAACACGATCTTGACAATGAATACTGCTTGATTCATCGGCTGGCAGAATGAAATGCCCAAGAAGGCTTCTGCATTGATGGCTTACTTGTATAAGAAGTTATTGAAGAAAGCATTCCCCTACGTGAATAAGTGACATCAACATTGGATGGAGTTTGGTAAAAAATGTCATTGCAGAAAATTCCTCCCTCGATGTTACTGGAAGAACTGCATCCAAATCACCAAAGGACAGAAAACATGGGGACAATACATCCTTTGTCTTTGTATTCAACAGTTAAAGCAGACGGTAATGACTGTAAGGACCAGAAATCTGTTTATTTAATATGTAAAGGAAGACAGTTAACTTGCGGAAAATTCAGAAACAAAGTGCAATCCACATCAATATGAAGTCCATGATCAACAATCATACACATCAACTAAATATATCCATAGTTAAGAATCACATTCATCGATCAAACACAATTATTGGATTCTAAGTTCTGAAACTGTAATTTCTTGAAGAGGTTTCTGTGTTGATTTCTTGCGAGCAATTAGGAATTCTTGAGACACCCATTGCATTGTAGGTCGGGACTTAGGTTGGTGATGCAAGCATGCAAATGCTACAGTTGTAATATGAACAATGTCTTGAACAACCTTTCTATCAACTGGAGGTGAGAGGCGTTGGTCTAGAATACCAATTAACCTTGTTTTTGCATCAAATGATGATGGTGATGACAATGATGGAATAAGATCTCCAGGATGCCTTCCCATTAATACTTCAAGTGCCACCACTCCAAAGCTATAAACATCACATTTTTCTGTCAAAACCATGGTGTAGGCGAGTTCTACAAGGAAAGAGAGAGAGTAAGATACAGTGATATTGATAAAGAAGTATGGGACAGAACAGAGTAGTTAATCACCTGGAGCAATGTATCCATAAGTGCCTGCCATTAGAGTTCTATTGGATGAATCAGAGTACAGAAGCCTAGCAACACCAAAGTCTGCTACAAATGCCTCAAATTCCGAGTTTAATAGAATGTTGTTGCTTGATATGTCGCGGTGAACAATTGATGGTGAGCAGTCATAATGTAAATAAGCCAAAGCATGTGCTACACTCTTGACAACATTCACACGCTTAGCCCAATCCAACTCAATGGCTTCTTCATCATTGCATAGAACACAGAACAAGCTGCCCCTCTCCATGTACTCGTATATCAAAAACATGCATCTTTTGTGCAAACAAAAGCCATAGAACTTCACTATATTTCTATGCCGTATTTTGGTTAGTACAAGAACCTCATTTTCAAAGCTGTTGATGAAAGTTAACTCCTCTGTTTCCGAGTGGTTAAGCTTCTTCAGAGCAACTACTTTGCCACTAGGTAGCTGTGCCTTATAAACGCTGCCATAACCACCAGTTCCGATGCAGTATTTGATGTCAAAATCTTCTGTTGCTTCAATTATGTCTTCAAATGCAATCTTACCGTCATAATTCCATATTGAGAACTCATCTCCGCTTTTTGTCACTCTTGTCTTGGATTCAGAACTTTTATTCTTACATTTAAGAATGAACAACAATCCTAAAACTAAGAAAACAACAAATGAGGTGACAGGAAGAAAAATTTTAACATAGAGAATGGCCTCTTTTGATCCATTTCTTTTGGAAGTTTCAGGAGCTCCTGAGCAAGATGGAAAATCACCAACTTTACCGTGCAAACCTTTGTTGCCTTCAAGTTGTCGCGGTGGGTATTTACATTGCAGTGTTAGTGGGATATCACCCTCCAAATTATTGTAGGACAAGTCTAAGTAAGTCAACGAGGAAAGAGATTCAGGGATGGTGCCAGAAAGATGATTATGGGAAAGGTACAAGTATTCTAACCTTCGCCCTTGTCCGAGCTCCAATGGTATCGTTCCATTGATGAAGTTATAACTCAAATCAAGAACAGTTAGTTTTAGAGGGTTTATAATCTCCAGCGGAATGCTTCCACTAAAACTGTTGTTCTTCAATGTCAAGTTCTGCAAATTCCAGCAATCACCAATTCCATTTGTAATAGGACCACTAAGTTTGTTATTAGAGATGTCTAAATATTGAAGGTTGAAGAGTCTACCAATTGTAAATGGCATTTGGCCAGAAATTTGGTTTGAAGAAAGGTTAAGAAAAGTAAGTCGGGTTAACTGGGTGAGCTCAGGTGGAATCATCCCATGTATGTTGTTGCTTGACAAATGCAACTCAATTAGACCAGTTAAACCCCCTATTTCTGGAGGAATGCTATTGAGCTGGTTAGAATCAAGATAGGTTGTTATTTCTCAGGTACAAAGAGGTCAGATTCTTTAAATTCCCAATTTCTTTAGGCAGCAAACCCTCGATTTTTTTGTCATCAAGGTATAGGAAATTCAACTTGGTTAAATTACCTAGAGTTGAAGGGATTGAGCCATTAAGGTTGTTACAACACAGGAGGACATTATTAAGATCCTTCAAATTCCCGATTTCTGAAGGAATGGAACCATTTAACTGGTTTAACTGAAGGGACAGAGATCTCAAGTGAATTAAATCACCTATAGTTGAAGGGATTTCACCAACAAGATTATTGCAGCACAAGTCCAAATTGTATAACTGGGTTAAATTACTAAGGTTTGAAGGGATAGGTCCAGTAAGATTGTTACCACTTAGATCCAGGAACACCAGATTCGTCAGGCTACAAATTGCTGGAGGGATATCACCTGTGATGGACATCAAAGAAAAAAGGTCAATATCCAGCGGTTGGTGGAAAATAACTAGCGGAGTTTGATAGCTCACCTGTAAGATCATTCATGGATAGGTCAAGATAGTTAAGTTCTGAAAGAACAGAAATTTGTGACGGAATGATTCCAGAGAGTTCATTAAGTGCAAGATTGAGACGTTCCAGGTTGGGAAAGCAGGAGAAGTTGAATTGGCCTAACTCCCCTCTTAGGTTGCTATGGTACAAGTCTATCTCACTGATGCCTCCTACTTTATTGCAAGTAATACCGGCCCATTTACAATGATCTGAAGTATTGTTGGCAGTTCCGTTGCTCCACCAACCAGTTTTAAGTAGTGCTTCCCTTTCTAATTCAGATGCTGCAACAAATATATCAGTAATATCAGCAACATGGCATATAAAAATGGCAGCCCATTTGACCACCACTCTAGAAATGTAGGACGCAGGCTTCATTCTTGATATCTTTTGCTTTGTTCTGGTCATAACTGCAGTGATCTTAAAACGAAGAATTAAGCTGAAACCCATTGAAGCATATATTATTTTCTTTTTTCAAAGTCAATAATTCGCATAAAGTACTGTATTGATCAAACAGCCCATATAAGAGTTTAAACACTCAATACGGATAAATTGAAACAATCAATTAACTATAAACAATTATATTATTTTTGTAATAATGTTTTATATGATCAAAACTTTTGAAGACTTTGATAATATTAAGTAAATAAATAATTCCAAAGTCAATACATTGTGCAGTAAAATCTACCAATCCAGTAATCAATAATATAAGAGTGAGTCTACCAATCATACAATAAATAAATAAGAATATGATAATGGGGTCACATAATTTTTTTAGACTTTGAACTTTTGGTAGACAATGGATGCTTAAAGATCCCCATTCAACATAGAAAACTTTTTATTATCTACAGAAACTAATATGTGTTTTGCTAGTTATAATTATGAAAAACTTTCACTGAAGGGACTTAATACATGATTATCATTTCTTTAAGTTAAGATTTTCTATGTAAGAGAAGTAGCATGAAGGGTAGTTTCTTGTGAGATTACCTATCTCAGTTTCTAATTTTATAGTGAATAGCATGAGATTATTTGCAAAAATGTAAGTCTTTTAAAGAGTAATTTCTTGAAAACTGTTTCAGATGTTGCACATATAATGTGATAAACAGTGAGATGTTCCTCTTTTTTTTTAATGTAAAAAGAAAATTTCTTATTGTAATGACCGACAGTGAAGTCTCAGTTATTCTGATTAAAGACATCATGTATAAGAACTAATTAATCCTAACCACCTCATATTTTCTGTAAATAATTTGTTTTTTCAACAAAATGTATAATGTAGAAAGAGTGTCCCGAAAAATATTTTTGAATAGAAAGATACCTGTCTCTCAAGTTTGAAAATGACTTCCAGAAGCACTAGCTCTAGCAGATATTGATGAGTCCGAATACAGAAGTCTAGCAACACCAAAGTCAGCAACAACTGCATCCAATTTTGAGTTTAATAGAATGTTGTTGCTTGATATGTCTCGGTGAATGTTCACCCTTTTAGCCCAATTCAACTCTAGGGCTTCATCATCTTTCCGTGGAACACGAAACAAGCTTCCCCTCTCCATGTACTCATAAATCAAGAACATGCATTTTTTGCGTTAACAAAAGCCATATAGCTTCACAATATTTCGATGTCGTATATTGAATAGTACAGAAGCCTCATTCTGGAAACTCCTGCGAAAAGCCAATTCCTCTGTTTCTGAGCTGTGGAGCTTCTTCAGAGCAACTACTTTGTCACTAGGTAGCTGTGCTTTGTAAACGCTGCTGTAACATCCAGTTCCAATGCAATACTTGATATCACAGTCTTCTGTGGCTTCAATCGTGTCTTCAAATGCAATTCTACCATCATAATTCCATGTTGAGAACTCATCACTGCACCTGTTTTCTCTTGTCTCGGGTTTAATTTTCTTATCCTTACGTCTAAAGAAAAACAAGAATCCAACAATTAAGAAGATGAGGAATGCAACGACGGGAAGAATGATTTTAAGCACTATCTTTTGGTGTTTCTCTTCCTAGTGATTTTTTTTCTTTTTTGGAAATGTGTAGCATAACGCCCTGGCCCAATAATAAGTAGATATTGTTTGTTTTAAACTTTACGCACGTGTCTTTTATCCTTATGAATTTGTTTTTGAACTTAACACAAGTGTCTTTCATCTAAAATAAGTCTTGTCGTGGATCACATTTTATAAATTCAATATCTCTTTCGTATCTTAACGATGTGAGATTTGCATCTGTAACCCTTGGGTCCAACAACCAAGCCGATATTGTCCGTTTTGAGCTTCACACATATATTTTTCACCCTCACGAATTTGTTGTCTTGGCATTGTAGGATTTTCATCTACAACGCCTAGGCCCAACAATCAAGAAGATATTATTCATTTTGGGCTTCATGCACGTTTTTTTCACCCTCACAATTTTGCTTTTAGGCTTCACGCAAGCGTCTTTCGCTTAAAACACGTTTAACTAAAACTAAGTAGATATTGTTCACTTTGGACTTCACGCACATGTCCTTCGCCCTTATAGATTTGCTTTTGGGCTTCACGCAAGCCTCCTACACCTAAAATGGGTATTGCCAATTAAGGTGTGGATCCCTCTTATAAACTCAATATCTCTTTCATGCCTTAGTGATGTGGGATTTGCATCTGTAACATTTGGACCCAATAACCAAGTAGACATTGTCCGCTTTGGGCTTCATGCAAGAGTCTTTCACCTCGCGGATTTATTTTTGGGCTTTACGCAAGCATTTTTCACCCAAAATGTGTTTGCTTAGTTGAAAGGGGCTAAGTTTTATAAGCTATCCTAGACTCATCTACGCAAGCGATGTAGGATGTGACAATCTCTCATTCCTTTAGGACCTTGCGTCATCGTCAGGGTCAGTCAATCCGCACGTCAGTTCGCGAGCCTGGTTTGATACCATTTATAACGGTCAGCTCTCACACAATATGATATTGTCCGCTTTAAATCTGTGCTTGCATGATTTTGTTCTTGGGTCTCCTCAAAAGGCCTCATACTGATTGATAATAAGCGTTATCTATATATCTTAAAAAGTTTCTCTAACCATGCGATGTGAGATTGTAGCATCTCACCCTTATCTCATATATCTTGGCACTGCTATCTATAGTCTCGGGCATCTTGAATCTCAAATGTTAAAATCTATCCCCCTTTAAGGGACACACAACCTCGTGTGCCTAGGCCAAGGGGACACATGGCTAACCTGTGTGGGCTAGACCTTAAGGGTGCACGACACGAGTGCGTTATTTGTAGTCTAAATTGTGGGCTTGCTGACCCATATCACAAAGTAGGTCTGACTTTGATACTATTTGTAACGCCAGAGTCTAACAATCAAGTAGATATTGTACATTTTGAAGTTCATGCACGTATTTTTTACCCTCACAATTTACTTTTAAGTTTTACACAAGCGTCATTCACTTAAAACGTGTCTACTTAATTAGAAAGAGCCACGCCTAATAAGCTATCACAGGTTCATCTACGTGAGCGATAGAGATGTGACATGTAGAATGGGAAGAAAAGTCATAAACTTGTTCGTATAAACCTTTGTTGCCTATAAATTGTCCTGGTTGTAGAAAACTCGCATATGAATTTGGGATTTCCTCCAAATTATTGAATGACACTTTCTAAGTCAGACACTTTACTGAGAGATTCAGGGATACTATTGAACAGGTTATTGTAAGATAGATCCAAGTGTGCTAATCTCGAAATTTCTCCAAGTTGGGAAGGTATTGTGCCATTGATGAAGTTATAACTTAAATCAAGAAAAACTAGTTCAGGGAGATTGCCAATCTCTGATGGAATGCTTCCACTTAAATCATTGTTGCCTAATCTCAAAGTTTGAAGCTTCGAGCAATTCACGAGTTTTGGAGGAATCAAGCCATTGAGTTGGTTAAAATCAAGATTCAAATAGGTCAGGTTTCCAATTTCTTGAGGAAGAAGATCACTAAGTTGGTTCGAAGAAAGGTCCAGATATAATTACCATGGTTGAGGGGATTGGACCATCAAGTTGGTTGCTTTGTAGGTCCACTATTTCAAGATCTTTCAAATTCTCAATTTCCAACGAAATGGAGCTACTCATATGGTTTATAGACATAATTAAAGTAGTTAGTTGGGTTAAAATGACGGAGTTGAAGGGATTGGACTGACAAGGCGGTTAAGAGACAAGGACAACTTTCTCAACTGAGTTAACTGACCAAGAGTTGAAGGGGTAGATCCACTTAGGTAATTATCACTAAGATACAGGGTGACAAGATTCCTCAAACTCCCAATTTCTAAGCGATGGTACCTGTAATGTGATTAATGAAAGATGATCAATATGCACTTGCTTAGATGATAATAGTCAAGTTTGGTAGGTTACCTGTAAGATTACTCTTGGAAAGTCAAGAATTTGGAGTTTTGAGATAGTGCTAATTTGTGATGGAATGCTTCCAAAAAGAAAATAGGAGCGTATCATGAAAATTTTCAGGTTCAGAAAGCAAGAGAAGTTGAATTGACCACTATCGCCTTTGATGTTAATTTTTCATTTTCATTCCCGGATAATCTTATCTTGATTATTAGTTTTACCACTCAGATCTATAAGCTTAAATTAATAGGTGAAAACTCAATATTAATATTAAAGATATATTTTTAACAATCTCCCTCATATAAAATGTAAATTTAAATAAATCTGAACTAAGTGAATCTCTTGTCTTACTCAAAGTCAAGTGAATTTCCTATCTCATAGATAGAAAGTTAAGAAATTAATCTTGATTATTAATTTTACTATTTAACTCAAAATTTTAAGTTGATAGATAAATGTTCAATATTAATTTTAAAGACAAGTCTTTAATTATCCCCCTTACGTAAGTATTAAAGACAAATTTTTAATAATTCTCTTCGTGTGAAACGTGGATTCGAATAAATTTAAACCAAGTGAATCTCTTGTCTCGTAAACTGAAAGCCAAAATACCAAAAATAACTGAAAATAAAGATATAGAGCCTCGAACTCAATACTTTGACTCTAATACTATATTAATTTTACCACTCAATCTAAAAATTTAAACTAATAGGTAAAGACCTAATATTAATATTAAAAACAAATATTTAACATTAATGATGTTTCATGCTAATTGCAAGTGATGCCAGTCCACTTACAATGATTTGAATGATTGTTAGCCTTCATCCAGCTATGGCTCCACCAGCCGGTGCTTAGTAGAGCTTCCCTTTCTAACTGTATGGGTGACAAAACAGATGCCATTACGGATGTATCAGGAATAATAGCTATACGGCATGTAAAAATTGTAGCCAATATGACCACCACTCTGGAAATAGAGGAAGGCAATACCATTTTTAACATCTTTTGGTTGATTATGCTATAAAATGCAGCAAGTTTGACCATCAATCCAAGCTTGTTTTGCTCCAGGTCGAGCCCAAGGTACTCTTATATTTTCTTTGTTTTTTCCCTTCATTTCAGTTTTTTTTCCCAGCTGTCCCACGTGATTTAGATTAAGACCACCACAAAATTTCTTAGCATTATCTTGCCATCTTCACCAACCTGAACTTGTGAGTCAACACCACTGAATTCAACTACTTGGTAATCATACCTGTCTACCGAGAATGTCATCAACCTGAGGCTTTTAAGTTTCAACATTTTATTCTTTTCTTTGCTAAAGAAAGATCAGCAAGAGCAAGTTTATTGACTGTTGACATATCAAAATGTGAGGATACTTCCTGTGATGTCATCAAATGAATAATATACACTCCTTTATAATCATAGAAAAAGTTTGGTCTGAAGTCAATTCTTCGGATAATGTACTGGGTCAACCGAATAATTAGTATATGAGACCTTAAATTAATACTCAGTTCATAAAACTTAAAAGACCCACTTAAAATGAAAAACAATTCACTTTTCTTTATAATAGTTATAATTTATATGATTAAACCTTTTGAAAACTTGTTCTGATTTTAAAGAGAAAACTTCCAACATTACACGAAATATAAACCAGTTAAACCGACATCCACAAACACTTTGATAAATATTGAGTAATTGAATTTAATTTCCGTCCATTATAATCATAAGAATAGTTCAAAGTCAAGCCATTCTGCAGTAAACTCTATCAATCAAATCATCAATAATATAAGAGTAAATCAAGTAATCAATATAAGAATGAAATACTCAGATCATATAATATTTTAGACTTTTAACTTTAGTTAGTGAATGGATACTCAAAATTCCTCGCTTGACATAAAATAGCTTCTTAATATCATTAGAAACTAATGTATTTAGATAGTTATTGTAACACTCGGACATTTAAGATTTTTGAAATTATAAATAGTAGGGTTAAAATGGATGAGGTGAGGGTTAGGTGTCATAATTTCGCATCGCCTAATTAGATAAATTTTTTAAATTATATATGAAGAGTTCATTCTCAATTAGTATAAGGTCTTTTGGGGAAATCTAATAATAAAATTGTGCAGACTCTTGTCCAAACTAGACAATATCATATTGTATAAGAGCGGGTTATTACAAATAGTATCAAAACCAAACCTAACTCACGATGTGGGCCAATGAACTCGCAAGTTGAGCTACGTATAATGCATACGTGCTATATAATCTTTGGAGTCTAGCTCATATAGGTCAGTCATGTGTCTCAAGGGCATACATGAGATTGTGTGTCCCCTAAGAGAATTAGATTGTAACATTCGAGATCTAAAATTTATGAGTTCATAGATAGTAGGGCCAAGATGAATGAGGTAAGAGTCAAGTGCTAGAATTCCAAATCGCTTGATTAAATAAAGTTTTTGGCTTTTTGACTATATATGTAGAGCCCATTCTCAATCAGTACGAGACCTTTTGAAGAGATGCAAAAATAAAATTATGTGCGCCTAGGTCTAAAGTTGACTATATGTGTAGAACTCATTCTCTATGAGATTGTTTTGAGAAATTCAAAAATAAAGTTAAGCGCGCTAAGTGATTGTTATAGTGATAATTTTGAAATAACTTTTACACAAGGTTTTTGATGAGATTATTCAACTTAGGTTCAGATGGTACTAGAAAACAACATTTCTTTTAAAACTAATTTTCTTAAAAGCTGATTCAAATGTTGGATGGATGTAAAGCATGGTGTCTTTTCTTATTTCCTTATTTTGATGAATGACACAATAGTCTCAATTGATTCTATATTAAAATAAATCATGTATAAATAAGAATTTATTAACTCTCATGCGCTCATGTTTTCTGGAAATACCATGTTTTCATCTGAGTGTATAATGAAGAAAATAAATGAATAACAAAGAAAGATTGTTCAAAAAATAGTTTCACTTAGAGAGATACCTGTCCTTGCAAGTTTGCTAATGACTTGCAGAAACACTAGCTCTAGCAAAGATCAAAGATGCCGTTTAATGCCATTTGCAGGAAATGAATGTATTAATCTCAAGTTTGCTAATGACTTGCAGAAGCACTAGCTCTAGCAGAGATGAAAGATGCCGTTTGCAGCAAATGAGTGTTTTAGTGCACTGGGTTCTATTTCAAAAAGAACTATTGAGACCTTTTATTTAACACGATATGCGAAAGCAACCTAAAAATTCAAGCAAGGAGTAGACAGTGCTTGTAACGTCCGACTTAACAACTAAGTAGATATTATTCATTTTGAATTTCACTCACGTGTCCTTCACCATCGCAGATTTATTTTTGGGTTTTATACAAGCATTCTTTAATCCTTTGTGTTTTATACAAGTGTTCTTTATCCTCATGGTTTGCCAGCAACCTAAGAATTCAAGCAAAAAGTAGACAGTGCCTATAATACCCAGGCTAATAATTAAATAGATATTGTTTACTTTAAACTTTACGCATGTGTCCTTCATCATTATGAATTTACTTTTGGGATTCAAAAACCTAAGAATTCAAGCAAGAAGTAGACAGTACCTGTAATGCCTAGGCTAACAACCAAGTAAATATTATTCGTTTTAGTCTTCACGCACATTTCTTTAATGCCCATAAATTTTCTTTTGAACTTTATGCAAGTGTCATTCTCCTAAAAGGTGTCTACTTACTATTCAAGCCTTAAAAGCTAGCTTAGATATAAGTTGGAGATATGATAAGGATGAGCACATGAGAATTTGACAGTGATAATCTATATCCCTAGCATATCCAGGATATCATGATGGAAGAATTATACATTTGCGTTGTAACCTCAACTTGTATGGTTCAGCGCGCTGATTTGTATATTCGTGATGTGTACGTGAGACAATGTTCATGGACTCATGAAATATTTTCATTTGATGAATTGGGCGTGGAGCTAGGTAGTCCCGCGATATAGAGTGTACTCGTTGTGCACTGGGGCAGCATACTAGATTAAATTATTTATTCCAGTAAAATTCAGCACTATTAAGGGAATGCATGCGTGTTTATATTTAAGTGTTAAATACAATAATTAGTCGGTAATTGATATTTACTAATTACATAATGACATGTGGCACATTGTAGACCCTCAGTTGAGTTTACCCAAGTGTAAAATTTTGTAGGACACACTAAGGGGTAGACTTGGTAACTATTTATAAAGGGCAAAATAGTCTTTTTACACAATGATTATTTAATGGTTAAATAATTATAATATTTTATTATTTTATATTATAATATATTATTATATTATATAATATTATTATTGTGATATAGTTGTCATCCATTTAATTTATATTATATTATTATTTTTATAATAATATTATTTCTTTTTCTAAGTGGTTGCCATGTGTAGTATTTTATAATATATAATATGATTATTACATATATATATATATATATATATTTGAGATAAGTGTGTGTAAAAAGTGTGTGTGTCGGCGATGGTAAGAAAATAAATTGTTTCATTTTCTTCCAAAGGAAAAATACACATAACCGATCATTTTGGGGTTAAGAGTTAATCTCGTGCTAGATATGAGACTATTGTTCTTGCTTACCAAGTCCACCGCGTTGGTGACTAGAACTGCCAACAAGTTGATTTCCAGGCGGACTCCGAGGATACACTTGTATAAAGTTACACGTGGCGATTTCTCAACCCTTTAAATATATTAATATGATTAATATATTAGCTATTGTGTTTATTATATGATTTAATTATTTCACAGCGTTAAATATGTATATGATACGTATTTTATACAATAAATATAATTGTGCATGCATATACCCATGTATATTAGATCTATGACAAAAATGGTATTAGAGCTATATTTGAGATATTGAGTGTTGTTTGAGTGAATGGAGGAAACGACTTAGTGCAAATGATGCATTTCAAGTGTTGAAATGGGTACGCCAAAGGGGGTGCACTGGGTGCCGCAACGTCAGAGGGCTGGTGCTGTGACATTGGGGGTTTACCTTTCAGCGCCGCAGCGCTAGGAGTTCTTTCTCCCTGCACTGCAGCGCTGGTCAACCTGTGTTGCAGTGTTGCAGGTTCAGGAATTCATGCCGCAGAGGTGATGGATGGGTGTTACAGCGCTAGGGGTTCGACCTCACAGCGGTACAACGAGGTAATCCAGTGCTGCGACGCTAGGGGTTCGACCTTCCAGCACTGCAGCGATGTAATCCAGCGTCATGACGGTGATACTGTTCACAGCTACAATATTTTTTGAACAGTATTTTAAGCAGTGTTTCAAAATTAATTTCGCATCTGTAGGTTTATGAGATGTAGTGATAAAAGTTATCAGTCTACATTATAAATCGGGATTTATGAGATGCAGTGATAAGAGTTATTGGTCTACATTATAAATCATGATTAAATATTTTTTGTTGATAACCATAATAGAAGCCTTACTGGTAAGGGTTAGTTGTATTTGCATAGAAAACTAAATTAATTGAGAATTACCCTTACCATGAGATAGGGACCTTGAGTAATATGACAAAAAATCTCTCCTAATCAGATTAAACAATGTTACATTATGAGATAATATTTTATTATGATCCGTCTTGTCAATACGGTGTTAGAAGATTCACATTGGACTTTTCTCAATATTTTTACAGCGTGAAAGACTTGATAGTTTGGGCTTGGACTATACCGATTAAATATAAAATGAGACAAATATATGCGAACGTATTGCCCAATATTACTACAACGTGAGGGTAGTATCAGTAACATATATTTGATTATTAACAAGTTAATCTAGAATATATTTACCCAATATTGCTACAGTGTGAGGATAAGGTGTATTCAGGATCAAGAGGTAAGAGTTGCATGAGATGCAATTGACAAAAGTTGTCTACCTATTACGTTTACAAAGGTCAATATTGCTACAACATGAGGCCCGAGTAAATTTTAATGGGATCTACTTTTTACTGTATAGTTTAAAAGAGTTTAAACTATCGTCTTCCCGTTTGAGAGATTATCAGGATTATGTAAAACAGTGGGATGACGTTTTAAATTGAAATATGTATAATTATTATACTAGTGATTTAAAATGTTTTATTAACGATTTAATGACTATTCCGCTTACATCTCCTATTATTTTGGCCTATCAAGTATAATGGCCACTACAAACTAGTTGGTATGCATAGTTAATGCAGTCCAACTTAAGGGTACTAGAAATTACTTCGACCGGTAGATAAATCTCATAAATGTTCTGGATTCAAAAAAACCTTGAATATAATATTGATTAGAGCTTGCCGCAAGGTATTTCTGATAACACCTCCCAAGAGGATATAAATAAAGAGGGTGTAACCCTCTTTGTTTAGGGTCCTTTATTTCTTACTCCAAGTATATCTGATGAGACCAGATGTGTGAGGAGAAGAAGATGAGGTAGATGCCCAAGATAAATCCTCAGAGATAACATTTATCCAAAGATCAACAAGAGAACAGTGTAGATGGAAAATATTTCTACTATAGTAAGGTTGGGTATTGAAAATCCCATTACCCTAGAAGCCTTATAATTGTCAAGAAGACTTCCACAGGTTTGTATTTGACAGACATAGATATTTTTGTGGTATATAATGCCAGTTCAAGCTGGGTATGAGATACCGTACGTCCTCTCATATCTGTAATATGTTACAGTGATTAAGAGAAACTAGAATGCAATAACTTGTAGAAGTAAGGTTAAGAGTAAGAAATTATGATTTCCTGCAAGTTCAATTTGTTGGATAGCTTGCTTTACTTCTTATATACAATACAATTATTGTATTGTATAATTGGTATGATATCTAAAACATCATTTGAGAAATTGTGTCTCTTCCTGTACTTGATAGTGAAGGATATCATATGAATATTAGGAATAGTTGCTTATGTTCACGTGATGTGAATGATGTTTTATTAACTAAATGTCAGTTAATAAATGGATATAATATGCAATTAGAAATATATATAGATCGGAATCCTTAAATGATACGAAACTGTGGAATGTGAGATTAGGTCATATAGGCGTGAGACATCTTATCCGTCTGGTTAAGGATGGTTGGATACTTAATCTGACCATAAAGACTTAATTAGTTTATGAATAATGTATTCACGAAGATGGTCAAACATACCAAAATGTATGTCACATCCTGTCGATTAGATCAAGGTAGTGAGTACATCAATAATAAGTTTTCTGTTTGTTTAAACGAGAATGAGATTCTCACTAGTTAGAATCCTCTGGGTACTCTATAATATGATAATGTTTCGGGGAGAAAGAATCAAACTTTATTAGATATGGTCCAATTGATAATGAATGTTACCGATCTATATATGTGAGAATATGCTCCAAAAACAACTGTTTATTAAACAGAGTTCCATTCGAAGTTGTTCCTTCTATTTTGTATGAGATACAGAAAAGAAGGAAGTCGTATCTTTAATATATTAAGACTTGGAGTTATCCTACTTACGTAAGAGTTATGTAGCAGGATATCTTATTTTGTAAGAGTTACTTAGCAGGATAAACCAACACTCAATAAGTACAAGTATAGATTCATTGTTTATCCTGTAAATTTAATAGAATACTAGTTCTATGATTCACAGAAGCGAAGTGTATTCGTTTCTCTATATACTACTATTCTAGAGGAAGAGTTTCTCATGGATCATTGGAATCATAGAAAGATTGAATTTGGTGAAGTCAATCTAAAAATCAATGAACCAAAGATGGGGACTCAAGTTCAATTAAGCAGTGATCTTTTAGCATACTTCCCTAGTGGGTTAGAATGAATTTCTAGGCCACATTTTAGGTATGATTGATGCCTGAAGGTGAACTTAGAGTTTTCTTGGTAGAAAAAAATAATCATTTGACCTATAAAGAGACGATATTATACATCGATTCGAGAAAATAGCAAGAAGCCATAAAAATAAAAATTGACTATATGTATCAGAATCAAGTGTGGGGCTTAGTTAAGCTACTTATGAAAATTGTTCTCATTGGTTGTAAAATGTCTACAAGAGGTAGTAGGAGCCAGAAGGAAGGTGGAGACCTTCTAGGCCCTATATTGGTTCTAGAAAGGTAATCCTCAATGATCTGGGATCAATTAAAAGGAAACTTCTGGACTAGTATTAATGCTAAAGTTGATTAGAATGTTATTGGCTCTTGCAGCATATTATGACTTTGAGGTTTGACAGATAGATGTAATGACAGCTTTCTTGAATGGATACCTCGAGTAAGAGATATTTATGGATTAGCCTGAAGGTTTTATGTCCAACAAGACTTCTAACCTAGTGTGCAGGCTGAAGAAGTCTATTTATGAGATTAATCAGGCCTTCTGAAGCTAGAATCATTATTTTGGTGAGATAATCAGACAGTTTAGTTTCATAAAAAATAATGAGAAAGCTTGTGTACATGAAAGGTCAGTGGGAACATGATAGTCTTCTTGATGCTCTATATTGATGACATACTGGTTATTGAGAATGATGTTAGTATGTTATAGTCAGTCAATAGTAACTCGTAAGAATTTCTCCATGAAGGATTTGGGAGAGACTTTCTTTATATTAGGTATAACGCTTTATAGAGATAGAGTTAGGAAGCTGATAGGACTCTCCCAAATTATTTCACATCAATAGCATCTTAAAAGGCTACAGTTTTCTTAACTGTGAAATAGTTAATATATCTTTTGGACCTGGTGTTCATCTTTCAAGGAGAGTGTCTCTTCAAATAGAAGATAAGAAAATTAGAGTGTCTGACGCATTAAATACATCAACTCTTGAGAGCTTGATGTATGCTATGATGTATTTGAGACCTAATATCAGTATAGCTATAAGAGTTATAAGTTGATACCAGTCTAATTCAGGTGATAGCCATTTGATGGTAGTCAAACATATCCTAAGGTACTTTGAGGGTATAAAGGAAAGGTTTCTCAAATACGGAGAAAGTGACTTACAAGTAAAAAGATGCACAGAGTCAGACTTCTAGTTTGACCTAGATGATAGAGAGTCTGTATTTGGGAATGTGCTCATTCTTATTAGTACTAAGTGAGTTGAATTACACCAAACTGGGCTTCACTGCTGATTTATTTTGGAGCAGCAGAAAAGGTAGTGTGGATTCGTAGGTTTATCGCTGCACTTGAAAGAGTTCTAAGACAGATAGATCTTATCCATAGTTTTGCGACAAAACTAGGCTATTGTATAGGTCGAGATATCAAGAGGACACCAGTACTCTAATTATGTTGAGAGAAGTCTCACATGACTAAAGGGATCTTGGTCAAAGGCAGATGTGATTATTTGTCGAAGTGTTCTATAAATAATTTACCGAACTCACTTTCTAAAGCCATGACTCTAAAAGTGTTTATGAAATATGTAGAGTCGATGTGTATAAGATACCATCAGGAATGACACTAGAGTAAGTGAGAGATTATTAGGGTTGTTGCTTACGCGTCATCCCTGAATGTACACATACTTATGTATTTATATGACACTATACAATGTAACATTACAGACATTGTATGATCTGAAGGAGTTCAGATCAAATCTAAAAGAATTTAGATAAGGACTCATAGTTAGTCACATCGAGAGAGATATAAATGATAAATGTTAGCACAACTAATTGTTAGCTAGTTATAATACTTAGCGAACATCCAAAGTTGGAGCCTTGTCTATAATAGAACATAGACTTAGGAATATACTAGTAACTGCATAGTTGCAAGAGTTATAATCAGGTGCCAGAAAATGTCAGTTGCGCAAGTATGTTCTCGAATATTGTTTCTGATCTATTTCTGCTGATGCAGGTCTGTCGGTGGATACTTTTATATAAATCAGCATATATCGTACCTATAAGGTATAGATGGTCATTCCTAGCTGACTGTGAGCTTAAAGCTCGTACTGACATATGAGTATTCAGTTAAGACTGGATATAGAATAGACTCACAAGGGTCTCTGATAGACACCCTATGTAAGTCATCAACGGAGGGTCCTCTCGAGTTGTGTAGTATACGTAGTTCTTTAATCTGAATGCCACAATGGACTTGTAAGTGATTCACCATACTTTGATTCCACGTATGTCACAGACCTTTCATAGTGTGACCGTTGGGTATAGTATGATGCTTATAGAGTCTGGTGTATACAAATATGAGATCCGTCACCTCACATAGGGAGTTAGATATCCAGATGCTTCGATTATATCTCAGAAAGTCTTGTGACCATAAGCATTAATCCTGAGAAAGAGTTTCCGTCAGGGTGAAACAATATGGCAAAGAAATTTGCGTATATTGTTCAGTGAGATACAAGTCTGGGGATATGATATAGATGAACACATGGGGATCTGATGGTGATAATCTATATCCTCAGCACATCCAGGATATCATGACGGAAGGATTATACGTATACATTGTAACCTCAACTTGTATGGTTCAGCGCACTGATTTATATATCCGTGACGTGTGCGTGGGGCAATGTTCACGAACTCATAGAATAGTTCTATTTGACGAATTAGGCGTGGACCTAGGGAGTCCTGTAATATAGAGTGTACTCGTTGTGCACTGGAACAGTGTACCGAATTAAATTATTTAATCTAATAACATTTAGCATTATCACGAAAATACGTGCGTATCTGTATTTAAGTGTTAAATATAACAATTAGTCAATAATTATTATTTACTGATTGTATAATGACACGTGGCGCATTGTTAACTCTCAGTTGAGTTTACCCAAGTATAAGATTTGGTGGGACCTACTAAGGGGTATACTTGATAACTATTCATGATGGACAAAATGATCATTTCACACAATGATTATCTAATTGTTAAATAATCATAATATCTCATTATTTTATATTATAATATATTATTATATTCCTATTGTGATATAGTTGTCATCCATTTAATTTAATTTATATTAGTATTTTTATAATAATATTATTTCATTTTGTAAGTGGTTGCCATGTGTAGTATTTTATAATATATTATATGATTATTACACACACACACACACACACATATATATATATATATTTGAGATAAGTGTATGTAAAAAGTGTGTGTCGGCAATGGTAAGAAAATGAATTGTTTCATTTTCTTCCAAAGTGCTGAGTGAAGATGAAATGGAAGGAAATGAAATTGTTTCATTTCCTTTGGGTGCCGAGAGAAGGGAAAACAAATGAAAAATGTTTCTTTTTTTTTTGATCCTGAGAGAAGCAATTGTGAATTGCTTCAATTTTCATTTCTTATCATTTTAGAGAAAAGAAAAAATATATATAATTGGCCATTTTGAGATTAAGAGTTAATCTCGTGCTAGATATGAGGTTGTTGTTCTAGCTTACCAAGCTTACCGAGTTGGTGACTAGAACTGCCAACGAGTTGGTCTCTGAGCAGACTCCGATAATACATGTGTATAATGTCACACATGGTGATTTCTCAACACTTTAAATATATTAATATGATTAATATATTAGCTATTGTGTTTATTGTATTATTTAATTATTCTGCAACGTTAAATATGTATATGATACGTATTTTTATGCAATAAACACAATTGCACATGCATACACTCACGTATATTAGATCCCCAATAATAGTGCCTGTGAAAATATATATAAACAAGTTAAATAAGGTGCAAGGATAAAAAGTAAACATTGATGGCTTACTTGTAAGATCATTTTCGGCTAGGCCAAAGTATCAAGTTTAGAAAGAACACCAATTTATGTTGGAATGGTTCTAGTGAAGCTATTGATTGCAAGGCTCAGACGTTCTAGGTTTAACAAGCGAGAGAAGCTGAGTCTTCCAAGCTCCTCTTTCATGTGTTTATTATATAACGTTATTTAGGTGATGCTTCCTACTGTATTGCAAGTGATACTAGTCAACCTGCAATGATCTGAAGTATAGTTGGCAATTATGTCACTCCATCAAGCACTGTTAAGTATAGCTTCCAATTCTAAAGACTAAACCATATCAAAATTCGTTGAATTCAAAAAATCAAATAGAAAAGACATTATGAGCACAAATAAAAACACTGAAAATAGACATGGGAATTGAGTATAAACCGCTGGAACCATTTCTTAAGAGGAATGGAATACACCACAGATTAACCTGCCTATGCACCTCACAATAGAATGAAAGAGCAGAAATGAAGCATATGTACATAATAGAAGTGGGGTTATCTTTACTTGCACAAGACAAACTACCTATATCTTATATTCTTTTAGTGGGATGCCTTTTATACCACAATGTGCTTAATTAATAGATTGCCATCACCTTTACTTGGGAACCTGGGTCCATATGAGCTTATCTTTCCAAGAAAACCAGACTACAACCACCCAAGAGTCTTTGGTTGTGCATGTTACCCACATCTTAAATCCTATAATAAAAATAAACTTAATTTTTACACTAGAAAATGCATATTTATTGGGTACAACCCTCAACACAAGGGGTATAGATGTCTTGACAATTTTAGTAAGGTATATATATTTAGACATGCTTTTTATGAGAATGATTTTCCTTATTCATCTAGTCATATAGTATACACTAAAAATAAAGATTGTTAATCCATTGAAAAACATGTCTACAACATATTACACTTAATTTCTAATTCTGTTCCACAAGTACCTCAACAAAAAATAGCTACTTTTATGCCATTCCAAAAAGAAGATCAAACTCATTCTATCACTCACAATACATCTAATGCATCAAATCCACCTATCCAAGAACCCATCAAAACTGCATATTCAAATGGTACTAAAAATGCAACTTAAGACCAAACATAAAACTATCAACCCTCTACCAATTTGCACTTAATAGTAATAAGATCAAAAGCAAGATTTTTCAAACCAAATATCTACCTTACCATAAAACATTACCCCAATACAGTCACTACTCTAAGGAACACATGTGAAGCCCTTTCTAATATAAGGTGGAAGACTGCCATGGAAAAGGAATATGCTGCCTTGATAAAAAATGAAACCTGAAATTTGGTACCCACTAAACCTAACCTGAAGGTCATTGGAACTAAATGGATCTATAAGGTGAAATATAAGTCTGATAGGTCCATAGTCAAATTCAAAGCCAGGTTAATGGCCAAAGAGTATCATAAAGTGACTGGAATTGATTACACTGAGACCTTTAGTCTAGTGGTGAAAAATGCAACTGTGAGGATTGTGGCGAGTCTGCCTGTCTACTATGGTTGAGATATTAAGCAAGTGAACATTATCAATGCATTTATAAATAGAGAAATCATAAAAGAGGTCTATATCAGACAACTTGAAGATTTTGTTGATAAAAAAGACCATATCATATGTGCAAGCTCAAGAAAGCTCTTTATAGTTTGAAGCATGCTCCAAGGGCCTAGTATGAGAAATTGGGGACTGCTTTACTGAATTGGGGATTCAAAAACTCCAAGTCAGACGTTTTATTGTTCATTCTAAGAGAAAAAAAAGAGTAGTATAACCATCTTACTAGTATATGTTGGTGACACACTCTTTATTGGTAATGATGAACACAAGGTGACAGTAACAATGAAATATCTCAATGACAGTTTTTCTTTGAAGGTCTTGAGATCACTTAATTACTTCTTGGGAATAGAAGTAAGAAGAAATGAGGAATGCATTTGAGCCAAACCAAATATATCTTAGACTTGCTGAAGAGAATAGGAATGACAAATTGTAAAACATCAACTATTTCAAGGAGTACCAACACCAAATACACTCAAGCTGAAGGTAAGGACTTTGAAGACAACATTCTTTACAAGAGTGTGATAAGAGTATTATAATATGTCACTATAACAAGACCTAAAATTGCCTTTAGTATGAATAAACTTAGCCAGTTTTTAAGAGACCAAAACAAGAACACTGGCGTGATAGTAAAAGGATTCTGAGATATCTTCAGGAAACTTTAAATCATAGACTTTCCTATGCATCCAAGGAAAAACTAGAGTTGACAACATACTCATATTTTGATTATGCAGCAGATAATGATGACAGGAAGTCTATTAGTGGCTATAGCATATTCTTGTGTGGAAATTTGGTTTCTTGGAGCTCTAAGAAATAAAAGATAATGTTCAGATCAAGTGCAGAGTCTGAATATAGAGCATTGGCTTACACTTGTACTGAAATAACTTGGACGTGCTCACTACTCACTAAACTGGGAATATATCTATTGGATACTACGTGGATGATTTTAAATCAACGAAGGAATTTGTGCGAATATTGATTAAAAATTATCAGAACATAATTTGAGGTGCAAGCTAAGTGCGTAGGGTATGCGAGAAAGCAAAACGGATGAGAAATGAGGCAAGAAGTTAAAGTGGCACTGCCTAGGTCTGGGTGCCGCAGCGCCAGAAGGCCAGTGCCACGACGCTGGTGCGATAAGTGAGTAGCGTCTTGGCACCAATACGGGAGCAGTGCTCTTATTTTAGAAATATGTCCTAAGTGTGTCAAGACTCTCCCAAATTGACTCATACTTTAGTTAGGATTTTCCTAAGGCATCCTAAGTCTGTATAAGGCTTTATAATAGCTTGTAAATATATTTTAGTTATTACAACTATTTTTAGTGAGAGAAAAATCTTAAATTATGAAAAAGATCAATTGTGTTTATTGTGAGAGTAATTGAGAGAAAACTTTGTGAGGATTATGTTTTTTTTTGTAAAGTATATATTTTGTGAATACTTTGTGATTTTTAATTTTTAATAATAAAAAAAGTGAGATCTCAATTCGTAATAAATATAAGTAAGTTTTCGAGCCATGTAAATCTTGTGTGTTTTTCTTCTGCTCTCCTTCTCTTTGTTTATTTTAATTATTTGATTTTACATTATATTTGTTTAGGTTTAATACTTCCACTTGAATAATAAATTTATTTCCGCCTAAAATTTAGGGGGAAAATGGAAAAGCAAAAATGGTAATCATGTTTGTGAAAATCATAATTAAATAATTGTTGAGAATGACAAGAACTTCGTGTTTCTTTCGTGCAGTAAAATTTAGATGCTATGGCAGATTTAACTAAAGACATTTCTATTTTTATTCAAGTAAAGATCGAGATTACATTAAACAAAAAGCAGCTGCCTCAGGAGGAACAATCAATGATATTCATTCATAATTTGTTTCTCATCCATCAACTAAATACTTTCCATAATTTCTGAGTTCTTGTATGGAAATTTCATGAAGAACAGGTTTTGCCAATGGTGTCTTGCCCGCAAGAAATTCTTGAGAAATGCGTTGCGTTGTAGGTCGTGACTTGGGATTGGGCTGTAAGCATGCAATTGCGACTGTTGAAACTAGAATTATATCTTGAACAACCTTCCGATCAGTTGCATGTGAAAGCCGTTGGTCTAAAATATCAATCAACATTATTTTTGGATTAGATGCTGAGCATAACAATAAGAGGATTTCTTGCGGATGCCTTCCCATTAATACTTCAAGTGCCACAACCCCAAAGCTATAAACATCACATTTTTCGGTCACGACCATAGTGTAGGCGAATTCTACAAGAAAAAAGAAAAATAAATGTAAAGATGTGCGATTGTCTAGATATGTTTAGAAAATTAACGAAAATGATATAGAAAGAATGAAAAAATAGATTACCTGGAGCAATGTATCCACAAGTTCCTGCTACTACAGTTCTATTGGATGAATCCAAATGTTGAAGTCTAGCCAAGCCAAAGTCAGCTACAAATGCCTCTAATTTTGAATTTAGAAGAATATTGTTGCTTGAAATGTCTCGATGAACAATTGATGGTATGCAGTCATGATGAAGGTAAGACAAAGCATGAGCCATACTCTTGATAATGTTCACCCTTTTAGTCCAATCCAACTCAACAGCTTCATGGTCATTGTGAAGAAAACAAAACAAGCTTCCCCTCTCCATGTACTCGTATATGAGAAACATGCATTTTTTGTGCAAACAAAAACCATAAAACTTCACAATATTTCGATGTATTATTTTTGATAGGACCTGAGCTTCATTCTGGAAACTATTAATGAAAGCGGGCTCCTGTTGTTCTGAACCATGAAGCTTCTTCAAAGCAACTACTTTGCCGTTGGGTAGATGTGTCTTGTAAACCGAGCCATAAGCTCCAGTACCGATGCAATATTTGATATCAAAATCCTCTGTAGCTTTAATTATATCATCAAAAACAATTCTAACATCATAGTTCCATACCGAGAATGCATCTCTGTCATGGGTTGTTCTTATCTTGGGCTGAGTGTTTGTACCCTTGCATTTATGGAATAGTGCGTATCCATAATTCATGAAGACAAGAAATGCGGTGACAGAAACTATAATTTTAAGGAGTACAATGGCGATGTAAATGTTAGGAGGATGTCTATGGCAAGAAGGAAAACCAAGGACTTGTCCACATAAGCCTTTGTTGCCAATAAAATACTGTGGTGGGTTATTTTGAAAATAAGTTGGGATTTCACCTTCCAAATTATTGTATGACACATCGAACAGCCAAGGCCGGAATTCGGAATGATGGATTCCTCCAATCCCCCGTGGAATGCTTCCATTCAAACTATTGTTGCTCAATATCACTTTTTGCAACTGCGAGCAACTGTCGATTCCGATGGGAATGGGACCGCTAATCGTGTTATTAGAGAGGTCTAAATACTGGAGATTGAAGAGTTTTCCAATTGTTGTTGGTATCTGACCAGAAAGCAGGTTTGAAGAAAGATCCAAGTATTCAAGTTGTGATAAATTGGTGAGCTCAATTGGTATGGTACCTTCTATGTTGTTCCATGACAATTCCAAATGAGACAAACCATTTAAATTTCCGATCTCTTTGAGAATTGAGCCATTGATTCGGTTAGAATTAAGATCTAAATAGGTCAGGTTAGTTAAGGAATAAAGAGTTGATGGTATAGGTCCAATTTCAAGGTTGTTAAACCCCAAGTCCAACTCAATCAAATTCTTCAAATTCCTAATTTCTTGTGGTAGCATACCACTGAGTAGATTCAGAGAAATGTCTAAATGTTTTAGTTTAGTTAAATTACCAATAGAGGAAGGAATTGGTCCGTCAAATAGATTCCCACCAAGATTCAACACTTCAAGATTTTTCAACATCCCAATTTCCCATGGGATAGAACCTATAATGTGGTTAAAACAAGAGATGTCAACAAAATTTGTTGGCCTTTAATAGTTACTAATCCTAGAATCATTATTTGAATTTTTTAAATTACTTAAAATAGAACTTTATTTTATAATAAAATATTCGAAATCCTCTTTTTCTATAAAAAAATTCTCTAAAATTTACGGAAAATTAAAAAAAGACTTGAAGTACAATTTTGAGATTCTAACAATAAGTACTTAGTAATATTAAGAATAATAATATATTAAATAATAATTAAATAATAAATTATTATATTAAATAATTTTAAAATTTATTATTTTACCATTTAATGATTGATTGATATATTATTATTTAAATATAATTTAAAATATAACTTGAAATGCACAACATCACTTATAACATTAATAGGTTACCTCATTATTCAGGCTAGCCAGAAATAAAATTCAAAATATATCTCTAGATATAAAATCAATAATAAATTAACAATATTAATAGGTGGCTCACCTGCAAGATGATTCCCGTTCAGATTAAGGTATGTGAGCTTTGAAAGAGCGACTATTTGGGATGGAATGCTTCCAAAGATATTATCAAACCGAAGATCGAGAACTTCCAGGTTTGGAAAGCAAGAGAAATTGAGTCCTCCGAGGAGCCGTCTCCGAAAGTCTTGACGATCACCAACGTCATGATATAATCTTATCTTTAGGGATGAGCATTTTTTGGTTCGGGTTGAATTTGAAATTTTTTAAATATTATTCAATTTCAATTGGGAAAGTTTGGGACACATTTTGGGTCGGGATAAATTCTGATCCGAATTGGTTTTGGATGGGTCAGGTCAAAAATTTTTGATTTTTTTTTGGTTAAATTACTTTGAAACGGTGTCGTTTCGAGTTTGGGATGGGACGGTTTGGAAGTTTTTGGGTCGGTTTTGGGACAGGACGGTTTGGGATTTTTCGGGTCGGTTTCGGGACGGGACGGTTTGAGATTTTTCGGGTCGATTTCGGGACGGGACGGTTCGGAACTTTTCAGTTCGGGACTTTTCGTGTCGGTTTTAGGACGGGACGGTTCGGAAATTTTTGGGTCCGATTCGGGACGGGATGGTTCGAGAATTTTTGGGTCGGGTTCGAGACGGTCCGATTCGGGTCGGATCGAAAATTTGTTAATGTTAAATTTAAATTAAAGTATTCTAAATTTCATAATTATTATAATATTTAACAAATTTGTTAATTAATTTCTAGATTTAAAATGAATATAAATTACATAAAGTAGTAAATAGAAATATTATAATTAAAATTCAATGGCGTAAAATATTATTATTGTCATTTTGAGATCGATTCATTCCAAATCTAATTACTTAAAATTTTGTCATTATATAATTACGTGAAATAGAAATATTATAATTTGATTAGTCTTGAAATCAATTCCTTTCAATTAAAATTCAATGGCGTAAAATATTGTTATTGTCATTTTGAGATCGATTCATTCCAAATCCAATTACTTAAAATTTTGTCATTATAAATTCAATTCAAGTTGAAATGCGTTAAATATTTTAATTTGAAATGTTATTTCGATTTTAATTACGTTAAATATCATGAATTTGAATTGCGTTAAATGTTATTATTTGAAATTAAATTACGTGAAATAGAAATATTATAATTTGATTAGTTTTGAAATCGATTCGTTTCAATTAAAGTTCAATGGCGTAAAATATTGTTATTATCATTTTGAGATCGATTTCATTCCAAATCTAATTACTTATAATTTTGTCATTATAAATTCAATTCAAGTTGAAATACGTTAAATATTTTAATTTGAAATGTTATTTCGATTTCAATTACGTTAAATATCATGAATTTGAATTGCGTTAAATGTTATTATTTGAAATTAAATTACGTGAAATAGAAATATTATAATTTGATTAGTTTTGAAATCGATTCGTTTAAATTAAAGTTCAATGGCATAAAATATTGTTATTGTCATTTTGAGATCGATTTCATTCCAAATTCAATTACTTATAATTTTGTTATTATATAATTACGTGAAATAAAAATATTATAATTTGATTAGTTTTGAAATCGATTTGTTTCAATTAAAGTTCAATGACGTAAAATATTGTTATTGTCATTTTGAGATTGATTTTATTCCAAATTCAATTACTTAAAATTTTGTCATTATATAATTACGTGAAATAGAAATATTATAATTTGATTAGTTTTGAAATCGATTCATTTCAATTAAAATTCAACAACGTAAAATATTGTTATTGTCATATTTTTAAGACAATTTTGACAGAATCTCCCCTTATTTTGGACATTCCATTGATTGAATATAATAACCTGCTAAATTAACATTCACATATCATAACCAACTACAATAGCACATAATAATTAAAAACATTACAAAAATCAATACAAATCAAATAAAAGATTAAGTCCAAAATTTAATAATTTATAAAGCATTAGTTAAACTCCAAAACTCATTGGGGAGCCTTCACATAAAAAAGATATCTCCAACCATACCACGAGTAAATATAAATAACATGATTTATTACTGATGTAGTGCGGGTGCCCGTGGATGCTCTTGAATTGACAAATGAGCAAACTCTACACGAAAAAAAAATACAAGTAAAAATGTAGGCACATAAGTATAAATATTTGAATTTTATTATAGTAATTCACATTATTTTATCTGTTTCTAGTTGGTCATAATATTGAGCATCTGCAAGCAATCCTTCTTCTCGCTTCGCTTTATCCACTAAAAGCAAAGATCGTATCCAATTTTGTCCACATATCAAGCCCTCAACTACTTTCGAAGTTAGCGAACTCCGAAATGAATCAAGAATACGACCTCCGGTACTGAAAGCTGACTCAGAGGCCACAGTAGATATAGGTACAACAAGTACATCTCTAGCTATACATGACAAAATTGGATATCTCTTGGCATTCAACCTCCACCACTGTAAAATATCAAAACGCGGGTTGCGAGGATTCTTAAGTTTATCCATGAAGTATTTTTCCACCTCATGCATTTCTTCCAAATCATTATCATCCTCTGCAAGCCCAATGTATTCACTCCAAGGGTCATCGCGCCGCATAACATCTGCAATTAGTGAGGTCGAGGTGCTACCGGGTAATACTGACTGTGAAATAAGCATGCTACTAGTACTACTACTCCCACCACTAACAACAGTACCACTAGCAGTAGATGCACTACACTGTAATTTGCCATGCAATGCACTATAGGCTTCATAAAGCCTAAACAATAACTCTTTACTGAGATATTTCATTTCTTCAATTCTTGCGCTGTCATTATCAAAGAGTTTCGCAAAACAAAATCCAATAAACTGCATCTTACACCGTGGATCAAGTAAAGTACCTATTATCAAAATCTTATTAATCTTCTCACTGAATTCTTGATATTTATCAAATTTTAACCTCATCTTGTTTGCCATGTCTCCTAAAGAATAGTCATTACTTTGACTCATTTTTGTTAAGCAGGAATGTATCATGCAAATCGCATTGAAACAGTCTGTAGAGGTAACACTTAATGAAGCACTGAATTTTAATGTTGCTTCATAGAAAGATTGCAAAAATAACACAAAATGCTCAGCATTCTCCCAATCTGAACTAACTGGTGGCCCTTGTCTTCTCTTTCCATTTTCTTCTTCTAAAAAATAACTTCCATATAAATGATCATCATCTTCCATCAAATCAAAAGCCTTCTGAAATTTCAATGCAGTCATCAACATTAAGTAGGTAAAATTCCACCTAGTTGGCACATCTAACACTACGCTTCTCTTATACTCAATCTTCTCTCTTTCCGCATAATACTTAAAGGCTTACAAGCGCGATTCAGAAGATCTAACATATTTTATTGCATTTCGTATAGAAATCACGCTATCATTTAAATCCTTCAACCCATTTGTTACAATCAAGTTTAAAATGTGCGCACAACAGCGCACATACATGTATTCCCCATTCAAAACCAAAGAATCTTCTCTCCGACTTTTCAATCTCTTCTTCAAGTGAGATAAGGAAACATCATTAGCACTTGTATTATTAACTGTTACACAAAATACTTTATCAATATTCTAATTTAACAAACAATCCTCCAACTGCTTCCCGATTGTATCTCCTTTGTGGTTTAAAATGGGGGCAAAGCTCAAAATCCTCCTATGCAAATGCCAATGACTATCTATAAAGTGAGCTGTGACAACCATATAACTATTATTATGAATGAAAGTCCAAATGTCAGTGGTCAAGCTCACTCGTTGTCCACTAATTAAACTCTTTAATAAGCATTTCTCTAAACCAAACAACTCAATTGCATCTCTTGTTATGGTTTTACGAGATGGAACATCAAATTTAGGAACTGCCACGCTATTATAATATCAAAACCCGGCATTCTCTATAAAACTAAAAGGTAGCTCATCATTTACTACCATTTTAACAAGAGCTTCTCGACATCCAGCTTGACTTCATCCTCTGGATACAGCATTACTACCCTCTTTTTCTTCTCCAGTAGGTTCTTTACCAAAAACTAGTTGTTGATCATCAATCACCTTCTTGTTAAACTTGACACATCTCTTTAAGTGTTTTGACATACCACTGGTTCTATGAAACACTGAATGACAACTAATCAACTTACCACAATGATTACACTTTGCTTTGTCTGTTAACGTTTTACTTTTTTTGAAGTGCAACCATACTTTCGATCTTTATGTCGATGCTTGTGGCACAAGCTTTCTCTTTTTTTCTTTAGAGCGTGGCAGAAAAGAAGCTTTTTCTTCCTTACCCGTATCCCTCTCATGATCGTTATCAGAATTTGATTGAGAATGTAAGTCTTCAAAATTATTACCAGCTGAACTTGAATCTGAATTCATTATCTACAAATAAACCTTTGATAAATAAATCATCATTAAAAAGGGTATCATAAGGTAATAGAAATTAAGTAGCTATACAGCCCAAAACAGCAGCAACGCTTCAATGAAAAAGAACTTTTATAATCTTATTTTTTTAACTACTTTGGTTATAAAAAAGAACTCTCATTTGGTTATAATAAAGAACTTTTATTATTTAGCCACTTTTTGTCCAATCATTTCGGCTCGTGACCAACAATTGTGATCAAGGATATACATCAAACATGATCAAACAAATTTATTTTGCTGCTTTTGATTAAGTAAATCAAACGAATTAAACGAAATAGTCAGAAAGCAAATCATGATCAAATGGAACAAACAGATCAAATTATCATCATGGGAAAAATAAAATAGTACTATGAGTGACAAGCAACCAAATGATCATCATGATCAATCCGATGCAGTGAAGATCCCCGTAGAAAATATTTTTTGAACTTTCTGTCAAAAAGTTCGATACAAAATGATACAAACAATTAATACGCAACAATAGCCCATCAAAAGTTCAAAACCAGATACCATTACTATATATGAATAAAAAGAATAACAAAGCATCATTTATTCCCAAAAGTACTTGAATGAAACCAAGACAGCAATATAGAAACAGACACATGAAGCCCTCATGTGCACCCGCTGCCTAAAAGGCTAAAACCACAATTGCACTTAAAAACTCCTCCACTGAGTTCTGAGTCATTCTCACAAAGTAAAACGAGCCAATAAACCAACTACTTAGAGTCTTCAATGTCTTAACCACAATATACTCTTTTACATAAAATAGTAACAACATGAAAATTAGCATGTTTGTCATCCACAATTTTCCCGAACGTTTGATTTCATAGCATTCTCACAAATTTTCCGAATGTGTTTGTCATCCAGCATAAGAATTAAGAGCACAAGCACAAAAATTAGTAAGTTAGCGAGTACTACTTCTCAAATCGATGAAAATAACAATTACTTATGTTAAAATGAAGATGACAAATATGAAATCAATAAACATTTAGGCATTTAGCGAGTACTGCTTCTCAAATCGATCCCTTTACCGTAGTCAGATGTTAGCAATTACCCTCGGCTTCGGAGGACTCATGGTGGTTGGCGGCCGCGGCAATCGTCCAAATACTGCCTACCCCGAGACTGAGAAGTGAGACCAAGGTTGTATGGGGGACTGCGACTGGCTCGGTGGCGTTCGTCTTCAGTGGCCGTGGGTAGGGGCTATGTCAGTGGCGATATTTTGAGAGAGAGAAGAGTCGAAGAGGAACGAGAAATCAGAACAGAAACTGAGAGAAGAAGCATTATCATTCATTTTCGATCACCAAAACGGCGCTGTTTCAAGCCTCATGAAACGGCGCCATTGATATTTGCAAAACAAATATCGGGAATTCCCTACCCGTTCGGGAATTCATGATAAACGGATCGGGAATTCGGGAATTCCCGAACCCATTCGAGAATTTTGGGAATTCCCGATCGGGATCAGGAATTTCCCGAACCTGACCCAGCCCGTTCGGGACAGAATTTTCTGTCCTGAACGGGTCCCAAATTCATTTCCATTCCCGTCCCAACCTAAAATTTCAAGACAGGTCGGGTACGAAAAATTTGCCCACCCCTACTTATGTCGGTGATGCTTCCTGCTAAATTGCAGGAAATGCCAGTCCAATTACCATGATTTCTTCAATGCTCTGCCACAAGCCGCTGTCAAGTAGAGCTTTCTTTTCCAACCGTACGGATGATAAATCAGATGCTGCTTCAAATATATCAATAACAGTAATAGTAACAATATGGAATACAATCAAAAGGCTAGACCATATGGCCTTTGTCTTAGCACTAGAGGAGCCGGGCACCATTTTTAACAAACTTTGGCTGATTTATAATGCTGTCTGTCCTAGCACCTTGATATTATATAAAGTTGATTTATATATCATTAATGAAATTTTCCTATAGTTAGATAGTCCTTTATGGCTCTAGTGATAATTAGGTCAATGCGTTATTGCTTCGAGGAAATTCCCATTGAAGTTCACTGTCAATCTCTGGATACTTATAAAAGAAATTAATAAAGATACTCATTTATGTATTTTAAAACTATAGTTCTAATGTTAGAGAAAATTCAAAGTCTTTGGTCCTTTTTTTTTAAATTTTGAAGACTTTTCTCTGTCCATAATTGAAAGGGAAGAGATATATAATTAAGAGATAACTTGATACTTAGAAGTAGAAAATTTGTCATTTTCAGTTGCATCAAATCAACATCATCAATATTACTTCCAAGTTTGGACTACCTTGGACCAAAAAAAAAAACTTCATTATTTGGTTAATTAACTAAAGAAAGATGATTCAAAAAATAAAGGAAAGATGCACATGCAGGTCAATATTATTGATAGATTACTATGTATGATCTGCATTAACATAAAAGAAAATAAATTGATCATACATGCATCTTCGTATTTCATTTTTGTTACACTTTAGGTAAATTTCACATCGTTAAGATACGAAGGAGATACTAATTTATAAGGGGTGATCTACACTTTAATTGACAAAATAAATTTAAGGTGAAAGACGCTTATGTGAAGCTTAGGAATAAAGCTGAGTAGGCTTAAGTCTAAAGCAGATAATATCTTACCAGGTCTAGATTGGATAATGACAGATGGTATCAAAGTCACTCTTGGTGTCCTCATGGGTAGTGGTGAGGAAAACTTTTGCGAGAATGTTGAGTCCCTAAGGGGGTGCATGTGACACCTTAGGTAAATCTCACATTGCCAAGGCGTGAGAGAGAGATGATGAGTTTATAATGGGTGATCCACACCTTAATTGGTAAAATGTGTTTTGGGTAAAGGACGCTTGCGTGAAACCCAGGAACAAAACTATACAGGCTTGGGCCCAAAGCGGAGAATATCTTACCAGGTCTAAGTTTGGTCACGACAGATGGTATTAGAGATACTCCCGGTATCCTCGTGGGCGGTGGTGGGGTAAACTTCAAAGAGTACGTTGAGTCTCTAAAAGGTTGTACGTGACACCTTAGGAAAATCTCACATCACTAAGGCACGGGAGAGATACTAAGTTTATAATTAGTGATCTACACCTTAATTGGCAAGACGCATTTTGGGTGAATGTTGCTTACATGAAGCCCAGGAACAAAATAGTGCGGGCTTAGGCCTAAAGCGAAAAATATTTTTTCAGCACTGGGTTTGATCATAACAGATGGTATCATAGCCACTCCCAGTGTCCTCATAGGCGATGGTGGGGCAAACTTCACCAAGGATGCTGAGTCCCTAAAAGGGAGTATATGTGACACCTTAGACAAATCCTACATCACCAAACCACGGGAGAGATGCTGGGTTTATAAAAGATGATCCACACTTTAATTGGCAAGACACATTTTAGGTGAAAGATGCTTGCGTGAAGCTCAATAACAAAACCATGTATGCTTAAGCCCAAAGTAAACAATATATTGACAGGTGTAGGTTAGATTTTGACAGATGGTATTAGAGCCACTCCCAATATTTTTATGGGAAGTGGTGGGGCAAACCTCAGTAAGAAAGCTGAGCTTTTAAGAGGGTGTATGTGATACCTTAGGTAAATCTCACATCGCCAAGGTATAGGGGAGATGCTGATTTATATGGGGTGATCCACATCATAATTGGTAGGACGCATTTCGGGTGAAAGACGCTTAGGTGAAGCCTAGGAACAAAACCATGCATGTTTAGGCCCAAAGCGAACAATATCTTGCCATGTCTAGGTTGGTTCATGACAGATGATATCAGAGCCACTCCTGGTGTCCTCATGGGCGGTGGTGGGAAAAACCTCAATGAGGATGCTGAGTCTCTAAAGGGGTGTATGTGACACCTTAGGCAAATCCCACATCGCCAAGGCACGGGAGAGACATTGTTTTATAAGGGGTAATCTACACTTTAATTGGATAGATGCGTTTTAGGTGAATGTTACTTGCGTGAAGCTCCGGAACAAAACCGTTAGATCTTAGGCCTAAAGTGTACAATATCTTGTCAGGTCTGGGTTGAAGCCATTCCCGGTGTCCTCATGGGCAGTGGTGAGGCAAACTTAAGCGAAGACGGTGAATTCCTAAAGGAGAGTGTATGTGACACTTTAAGAAAATCTCACATTGCTAAGGCATGAGAGAGATGTTGGATTTATAAGGAGTGATCCACACTTTAATTGACAAGATTTGTTTTAGGTGAAGGATGCTTACATGAAGCCTAAAAACAAAACTATATAGGCTTGTGGCCAAAGCAGACAATATCTTGTCAAGTCTGGGTTGGGTCATGACTGATAGTATTAGAGCCACTCGCAGTGTCTTCATAAACGGTGATGGGGTAAACTTTAGTGAGGACGTTGAGTCTCTAAAGGGGTATATGTGACACCTTAGGCAAATCCCACATTGCCAAGGCATAGGGGAGACACTGGTTTATAAAGGGTGATTCACACCTTAATTGGTAAGACGTGTTTTGGGTGAATCACGCTTGCGTAAATTCCAAGAACAAAGCCATACGGGCTTAGGCCATAAGCGACAATATTTTTTCAGATCTAGATTGGATCGTGACAGATAGTATTAGAGCCACTTCCGGTATCCTCATAGGCGGTGGTGGGATAAACCTCAACGAGGACGCTGAGTCTCTAAGGGGGATGTATGTAACACCTTAGGCAAATCCCACATTGCCAAAGCATGGGAGAGATGCTAGTTTATAAGGGGTGATCCACAGCTTAATTAGCAAGATGCGGTTTGGGTAAAGATTGCTTGCGTGAAGTTTAGAAACAAAACCATTCGATCTTAGGCCCAAAGCATACAATATCTTATCAAGTCTGGGTTGGATTATGCCAGATGGTATTGAAGTCACTCTCGATGTCCTTATGGGCGGTGGTGGGGCAAACCTAAATGAGGACGTTGAGTCCCTTAGGGGTAGTGTATGTGATACATTAAGCAAATTCCACATTGCCGAGGCATAAGAGAGATGCTGTGTTTATAAGGAGTGATTAATACCTTAATTGGTAAGATACGTTTTGCATAAAGGATGCTTGTGTGAAGCCTTAAAACAAAACCGTATAGGTTTGCACTCAAAGTAGACAATATCTTATTATGTCTGTGTTGGATTATTACAGATAGTATCAGAGCCACTCGCGGTGTCCTTATGGGCGATGGTGGGGCAAACTTCAACGAGGATACTGAGTCTCTAAGGGGAGTGTATATAACACCTTGGACAAATTTCATATCGCCAAAGCATGAGAGAGATACTAGTTTATAAGGGATGATCCACACCTTAATTAGTAAGACACGTATTGAGTGAAAGACGCTTACATGAAGTTCAAAAATAAAGCAATATGAATTTAGGCCTAAAGCAGACAATATCTTACTAAATCTTAAATCATGACCCGTGACAATCACCAACGCCATGATATAATCTTATCTCGGTGATGCTGCTGAATTGCAGGAAATGCCAATCCAATTACAATGATCTTCTTCATTGCTCCACCACAAGCCGCTATCAAGTAGAGCTTTCTCTTCCAACCTCCTACAGATAAATGAGATGCTGCTCCAAATATATCTGTAACAATCATAATATGGTATATAATCAAAAGGGTAGCCCAAATGGCCTTCGTCTTGGCAATGGAGGAACCGGGCACCATTTTTAACATACTTTGGCTGATTTATGTCCTATGCTATCCTTCCCAGCACCCTGATATTATAGAAAGTTGATTTATACATCATTAATGAAATTTTCGTAAAACTAGAAACTTGTGTTCACACTCCATGAACTCCTAGACAAAAGTCACCGTCAACCTGATCATGTGTTTTAAAAACACTTGCCTTAATTTTTTTCTCCACCTATTATGATTTTTTAAGTACAGAAGTTGAAGACTTTTCATAACTCATGTAAAAGCACAGGGAGTCAAAGGTCTTTTTCTTTTTCCCGCTTTACACACATGAGAAAGATCATAAGAATTAATTTGCTTTCGGATAATTGAAACTAGTTCTTATGATGCTGTATATTTCACAATAAATTTCTTTCTGCAGTTTTTCACTAAAGCTAAACAATAATAATTATAAAAAAAAGGACACTGCATCACTTAAATGAGATGAAACAAGTTCTTAATTAAGCAGAAGTGCTTAATGAAACAAGTTCTAAAAAAGTACATAATTACACTGTCGTTTTCTCTCTTTTTTTTTCCCCCTCATTTTCCCTTTCACCTTCTTAGTTAGATGGTCCTTTATGGCTCGATTAGATCAATGCATTATTGCTTCAAGGAAACTCCCGTTCAAGTTCACTATTAATCTTTGGATACCTATAAAAGAAATTAACATAGATACCCATTTATGTATGTCAAGACTATATAGATCTAATGTTAGAGAAAATTCAAAGTCTTTGGCCGTTTCTTTAAAATTCTGAAGACTTTTCTCTGTTCATAATTGAAAGGGACTAGAAAACAGTAAAGAGATATATAATCAAGAGATGACTCGATACTTAGACCTAGAAAATTTGTCATTTTCAGTTGCATCAAATCAACATAACCAATATTACTTGCAATTTTGGACTACCTTGGACTCTTGAAGGAAAAATATATATAAAACCTTCATTATTTGGTTAATTAACTAAAGAAAGATGATTCAAAGAATAAAGGAAAGATGCGCATGCATATCAATATTATTGATAGATTACTATGTATGATCTACATTAACACAAAAGAAAATAAATTAATCATGCATCTTCATGGTCCATTTTAACACTCAAAATGATAATCTTAAGATATAATATTTTAACACTCAAAATGATAATCACAATATTCCCACCTTTGCTTTGGGTTGTTGGTTAAAAATTATTCAAAGTGAAGAGGTTCATCATAATCAATTTAAGAAAAAATGACATATAAACCCCATCTTATGCAAACCCCTAACATTTTAAAAGAGTCATTTAGATTCTGTCAGAAGACAAATTTTATTTAAATTAACGATCAATTTGTCAAAATTGATGAAAGTACCAAAATACTTATGTATGTATGTTTAAAATAAAATGATAAAAATATACACTTAGTAAGACTTGAATCTAAGACTTTTGTCTCAAAACTAAGTATCTTTATTGACTCAAGACTATTTATTTTTTATATATACAATACAGAGATTCTATGTGTTTCAAACAATAAAAATATGCATTTAGTGGAACTTAAACTTAAGACCTTTAACTCAAAACTAGGTATCTTTATTGACTCAAGACTATTTATTTTTTTATATATACAATAAATGGACTCTACGTGTGTTTCTTAAATTGAAGGATACAATAAAAGGACTCAAGACTATCTATTTTTTATATATACAATAAAATGATTCTATATATATTTCAAAGAATAAAAATATGCATTTGGTGGGACTTTAACCTAAGACCTTTAACTTAAAACTGAACATCTTTATTTACTTAAGACTATTTATTTTTTATATATACAATAAAAGGACCCTATGTGTATTTTTTAAATTGAACGATAAAAATAAATATACACTTGGTGAGACTTGAACCTAAAACTTTTGGATCAAAATTAAGCATTTTTATTGATCTAAGACTATCTATTTTTCTATATATATAATAAAGGGACTCTATATGCATTATTTAAATAGAAGGATAAAAATAAATACATATTTGGTGGAACTCAGAACCCAAGATATTTTATTTAAAATTTAACACCTTAACTATAAGGCTATAAGCAATTGAAACCCATTAAGTGTACCTATTTTTTTATATATACTATAAAGACATCTGGATAATGAATAAAATAACTGAAATTTAATAAATTAAAATTGAAATTTTGAAAAATTGAAAAATTAATCAAGGAGCCATCGATCACCAATTCATTCATTTTATTAATTTTAAATTTGATTTATTTAATTGATTTTAAATTTGATTTATTTAATTTCATGTTAAATTTAATTTGTTTGATTCATTTTAAAATTAATTTTTTTATTTTATTTTAAAATTAATTAATTAAATTCATTTTAAAATTAATTAATTTAATTCATTTTAAAATTAATTTATTTAATTCATTTTAAAATTAATTAATTTATTTTATTTTAAAATTAATTTAATTCATTTAAAATTTAATTTATTTAATTCATTTTAGCTATTAATTATTTCATTTAATTTAATTTTTTTATTTAATTCACTTTAAATTAATTTATTTTATTAGTAATTTATATTAAATTTCAGTTATTTTATTCATTGTCTAGATGTTTTGATAATATATATATAAAAGGTAGCTATATTTATTGTCAATAAATTGCTTGCAACTTAATGGTTAAAGTATTAGATTTTCACTCAAATGTCTTGAGTTTGAGTCCCACCAAATGTATATTTTTATTCTTCTATTTTAAAAACATATACACAGTCCCTTTAGTGTATTTATTAAAAAAAAAAAGTCTTGGATTAATAAAGTGCTTGTAGTTTAATAGTTAAGGTGCTTAATTTTAAGCAAAAGGTTTTGGGTTTAATTCTTTCCAAGTGCATATTTATCTTATTATTTCATTTAAAAACACTTACAAAGGATTTTGTACTTTTAACCATTTTGATAATCAAAATACAATTTTCTCATTTTTTCAATTAATTCAAATGAAATTTGTCCTCTAACCGAGGTCTGAATGGCCCTTTTAAAATTATAAGGGTTTGTATGAGACTTTTGTTATAATTTGGAGGTCTGTATGTCCTTTTTCCTCAATTGAATTAAAACTCTTAAAGGTATCTAGTTAACAATTAATTATTGAACTTAATTACTATTCTCCTTAGATTTTAGCATAAACCCAATTTATTACAAGACCCAAAAAGAGTCTTAAATGAGTATTAAGTGCCTTTATTTCAATAAAATTATACAACAAAAGTCCCAAACAAATAAGAAAACTATTATGTTTATTTTGGCAAAACTCTAATAAGTGAATTCTAATTGAGAAAGTCTTGTTATATCCTAATTGATTTCAGATTCTACAACCCCTACATTATTGAACTAAATAATAAAGAATGGCATGGACATGAATCTCTCTATTACGTGATTTTCTTTTATCTCCTATCTTCTCCAATTTTATTTTCTCTCTAATGGCCATGATTTCTATTAATCGTGATGTAAAATTATTACTCAATAATGTCATATGAGTGAGCTCATTAAGTTTGATAAAATAGAAGTAAGTTCATATTGAGATGAATCATTATAAATTATGTCTTGCTATATTTGTTATCTTTATTTTTGTTAATCTCGATCTCGATTCTAAAAAAAAAAAATTAACTCGTGAATTTTAAGATGACCAAATTTTGGGTCAACTATTACATTGATTCCTCACAATCAAAATCGGTTTTTTTAATTATGATTTGAGTCAGAGAATAATAAGGAGTCAACACGAAGCCGAGAACATAGAGGATGAATGAGAAAATGATGAAAACAGAGATTCAAAAATAAAGAAGGGCATGAAACATGGGAAGGACGTATCTCCAGGCCTTGGGGCCGCGGCTTTAGAAGGATCTAAATTCAAGTAAAGCTTTTTTGCTCTCGCATTTAACAAGAAAGAAGATTCCTAAAATTAAGAAGGTAAGAAATGTAGTTACAAGAAGAAAAATTATAACAAAACGAATGATCGTCTTTCGGGGTTTAACAAAAAAATTACTTGCCATAGAAGGTTGAAGTGCAAGAGGGGTGGGGCAAGGAGGAAAGCCACGACTAACTTGACCACATAAACATTTATTTCCTATAAATTGCTGAGCTGCGTGTGTATACCACAAGTTAATTGGGATTTCACCCTCCAAATTATTGTATGGCAACTATAAGTAAAGCATTCTATTGATTGATTCAAGAATGGTGCCAGAAAGGTTATTGTGTGAAAGATACAAATATTCTTAGATTGGTGCTTCTCCTAGTGGGTAAGGTATTGTCTCATTGAAAAAGATGTATCTCAAATCAAGAAAACTTAGTTTTTAAAGTTTGCTAATATCCAATTAAATGCGTCCACTTAAACTATTGTTGCTCAATATCAATTTCTTCAGCTGCCTGCAGTCCACAATCCCAGTTGGAATAGGACCAGTAAGTTTGTTATTAGAAAGGTCTAGCTGTTCAAGTTTGAAGATTCCTCCAATTGTAAATGGTATTTGACGAGAAAGTAGGTTTGAAGAAAGGTTGAGAACAAAAGTCACTCGAGATAGCTGGGTGAGATCTTGTGGTATAGTGCCAGAAATGTGATTTCCTGACTGGTCTATGATGATTAGACTGTTTAAGCTCCCTATTTTCAGTGAAATCGAGCCATTTAACCAGTTGAAATCAAGATACAAATGTCTCATCTTGGTTAAATAGTTGGAGGAACATGTCCAATTATGTTGTTATTACTCAGAGACAGAGAGTTCAAATTCTTTAGATTACCAATTTCTGGAGGCAACACACCATGGATTTTATTGGAATGAAGTAACAAAGATATCAAGTTGGTTAAGTTACCTATAGTTGAAGGGATTGGACCACTAAGGTTTTTACAGCACAGGTTTACAAACTAAGATCATGCAAATTCCCAATTTCCAAAGGAATAGAGCCATTGATTTAGTTTGAGAACAGTTCTAAAGAAGTCAGCTGGGTTAAATGACCAATAGATGAAGGGATTGGACTAACAAGGCTGTTCTCAAACAAATCCAAATATCTTAACTTGGTTAAATGACCAAGAGTAGGAGGAATAGATCAGTAAGATTGTTACAACTCAAATACACCCTGACCTGATTTTTTAGGCTCCTAATTTCTTGAGGGATGGCACCTGAGATATGATTAAATTAAAAAAAAATGTCAATTATCTATTCCTTGTATTGGAAAAAGGAATATTCGGGTGAGAATCCTTCTTATATAAGTAGTATTTTTTGTATAGACAGTATATCTTGTATAAGTAATATTTCCTTCATATAAGATATATTCCTTATATAGGTCCTATAGACATATTCCTTACATAAGTCATATAATCATATTCTTTATATATGTCATATCTTTTTATGTAAAATAGATTTGTAGCTTATATAAAGGTCTCTTCTTGTAATATATTTTCTAAGATGAAATATACAATGTCTCTATAGTCATCAATTTTGTATCAAAACAAGTTTTTTTTCTCTAAATTTTTTTAAGGACTTATTCTTTGTTTTTTAAACCCTAGCCTTCTATTATGTCTTTTATGCTCGGCAAAAAAAAAAGGCTATTGCACCAATTGAAAATTTTGCTTTAGTTGTTATTGAAGCGAATCTAAGTAAAACTTCAAATAGCCAATGCAGAACTGAGGACAAGCCTCAAATATGGTGTTATTTCTATAACAAACCTCGCCATACACACGAGACATGCTAGAAGATTCATGTTAAACCTACTAATTGGAAGAGCAACAAGCCAAAAAATCGATCTGCTCTTGAAATAAAGCTAATGATGGCCCTTCCAGTAAAGAGCAGATAAATCAACTTCTGAGGCTGTTGAAATGCAATCAAGAGCCCAGTATTCCTAATATTTCTTTGGCTCAAACAAGTAGCAACTCTAGTGTTCTCTTGTGTCATTCTAGTCATTCGCCTTAAATGATTGAACCGGGTGCCTCTGATCATATAACTAATCTCTCACATGTATGTCATTCTTATTTACCTTGTTTTGGTAATAAAAAAGTTAGAATTGCATATGAAAAATTTTCATCTTTTGTAAGAAAAGGTTCCATCAAATTTTTAAAAAAAATCATGCTAAAATCTATCTTTTATGTCCTTAATCTTACATGTAATCTCTTATCTATGAATCAACTCTTAAAAGATTCTAATTGTCATGTTACTTTTTCTATTCGCACAGTGATTTTTAGGATTGAGCACAGGGATGATGATTAACAGTCCTAAAATGGTGGATGGTCTATATTACTTTGATGACAACATCCTTCGAAATAAACAAGCTGAAGGATTTAGTACTAATGTTAGTTCTCTCTTTGTTAATGAACAAATAATGACTTGGCATCTTAGACTAGGTCATCCTAGTTATTTTTTGAAATATCTATTTCTTACTCTATATAAAATGTTGATTACTCATCCTTTCAATGTGAAAGTTGTCATTCATAAAAAAAACCATCGTACTATTTACAAACCAAAAACATATTGTACCTTAAAATCATTTTACTTGATTCATAGTGATGTTTAAGGTCCTTAAAAAATAACCACATCCTTTGAAAAAAAAAGATGGTTTGTAACTTTTATAGATGATCACAATCGGCTGTGTTGGGTATATTTGATGAATGATAAATCTGAAGTTAAAAATTTGTTCAATTTTTTTTTTTCATTATGGTTGAAAACCAGTTTCAAACAAAAATATAAATCCTTCATTTTGATAATAGAACTAAGTATTTCAACCAAGTCTTGGGAAAGTTTTTGAAAGAAAAAGGGTTCAACATCAATCTACTTGTAGTGACACTCCCCAACAAAATGGTATTTTTAAAAGAAAAAATAAATATTTACTTGAAGTTGCACATATCATTATGTTCTCTATGCTTGATCCAAAATATCTATAGGGATATGCAATTTTAGTGGCATCTTATTTGATAAATAGAATGTCGATTAGGATTTTAAAATACATTACATCTTTAGAGTGTTTCAAAAAAATATTCTAAATGTCGACTTTTCTCTAATTTACTATTGAAAATATTTGGGTGCACAGTGTTTATTCACCTATCTAGTAGACTTCAATTCAAACTTAATCTTAAGGAAGAAAATTGTGTATTTATTATTGTGTATGCTCCAAATAAAAGGGGATATAAGTACTATAACCTAACACAAGAAAAACATTCGTTAGTATAGATATCTCATTTATTGAAAGTTAGCTTTATTTTCTACAAAACTATCTTTAGATGGAGATAATAGAGAATAATGAAGCTTGGTTTTGGAAAAAAATTGTTCCTATGCCTAAACGTTTTTTTTTTTGGTAATAAATCTTGACAACTCCTTTAATCGTTAAGAAATTGATAACCAAAATAAAGAAAATAGAGGCAATACTAGTCTACCATTTTCGAACTTAGGTGACTCACAAATAGGGGAAGAAAAAACTAATGTAGAATCACATTAATCCTACCTGAGAACTTTATGTTTAAGTGAATACTCTACCTGAGAACTTTATGTTTAAGTGAGTACTTATCAATAAAATAAAGAAGCGCATACAACTCTGGCACAAAACCAATCACTCTTTCTAAGCAATAGTCCTTCTATTACTTCTGGTATCTTTGATCTTTTTTTTTCATATTTTATTCGTAGTATTAGTAATCTAGATAGACCTGTAGTACTTAGAAAGAGAGTCTAAACCTATATAGAACACCATATCTCTAAATATGTTTTTTACTATAGACTTTCTGAGTCACATAAAGCCTTTACCTCTAAAATCTCTAACTTGTCTATCCCAAGAACTATTCAGGAAGCCCTAGATAATCTAGATTAGAAATCAATAGTTTTATAAGAGATGAATGCTCTAAAAAAGAATTGGACTTCGAAAATAGTTAACTTACCAAAGGAGAAAAAGACAATAGGATGTAATGGGTGTTTATAATTAACTGTAGAGTTGATAAAAGTACAGAAAGGTACAAGGTGCATTTAGTAGCAAAAGGATTTACGCATACACATGGTATTGACTATTATGAGACATTTGCTTTAGTCCTAAAGATTAATTCAATCTGTGTCTTACTATCCTTACCCGTTAGTCTTAGTTGAACCTTACACCAGCTAGATTTTAAAAAACACATTCTTAAATAAAGATTTAAAGGAGGAAGTTCTTATGAACTTACCACCGGGATTTGAAGAACTTTTGGGTGTAAAAAAAGAATGTAGATTAAAAACATTCTTGTATGGCCTTAAACAATCTCCCAAAGCGTGATTTGAACGATTTAGGAAAACTATGAAAGGTCGTGGATATACTCAAAGTTAATCTAATCATACTTTATTCTATAAGCACTTAAAATAAGGAAAGATTGTTATTTTAATTGTGTATATGATGATATAATATTGACATATGATGATCATGTTGAGCTTAATAGATTTAAAAGGGTTCTTACTAATGACTTTGAAATTAAAAACATAATGGCCTTAAAGTACTTCTTCGAAATGGATTTTTCTAGGTCAAAAGGGGGCATATTTATATCTTAACGAAAATATGTACTTGATCTTCTTAAAGAGACAGGTCTACTCGATTGCAAAGCAATAGAGATACCAATTAAACTTAATTTGAAACTCCAACATGCCAAACCTAGATATGTAAAGAACAAGGAACAATTTCAGTGACTTATTGGTAGAATGATTTATTTGTCACATACTTGCCACAAATATTGCATTTACAGTAAGCATGGTATAGAAAAATGGTTTCCAAAGTAATTTCATTTTATGTTTAAGGGCATAAAAGTCATTCTGGCTAGCGAGTGTATATTAGTCTTTGTAAGTGTAAGGGTTGTAACCCTAGGTTATATAGTGCCGTTTTGAGGTTACAATATATATGTATTGTTGGGTTGATTTGAGAATTATGTGAATATTATTGCCTTCTTCTCGAGTCTTTTAAGGTTTTCTCTCTGTTTCTCTCTCGCAGGCTAGGGTTAGGATTCTTGGAAATTTTCATTGTTAATAGCTTGGTTGTAAATCGTGTATGGTCATTCTTATAATCTCTAGTGTTGTACTTTGTGCACCATTATAGTGCAAATCGGGCTTATTGTTGAGCTCAAATAGATATAGGTCACGGTTGAGTGACTGAACCACTATAATCTCAGTGTTCTTGTATGTATGTGATCTGTTTGTTTGATTCTTTATATATTGGGTTGATTCTTGAAATCTAGGCTATATTTGTAACACATGGTAAGTCAATTTATGCATGCACGAGGTCCATACCACTTTGAGACAGCATATAGAATCCTAAGGTACTTAAAGAGATCTCAGAGGAATGGTCTATTGTTTGGAAAGCATGGCCATTTACAAATTGAAGTTTATATAAATGCAGATTGGGCTATTAGTACAATAGGTAGAAGGTCAACTTCTAGCTATTGTACGTTTGTTGGAGGAAACCTTGTTATTTGTGTCACACCCCAAGTGTTCTCAAGCATTTTCTCGAACACTTGGTGCGCAATAAAGTCTCTTAGAGGCTATGTGGGATACTGGAATGGTTCGCGGGCTGGAACTTCTAAAAGACCTGCTAATATAGGTAAATATTTGGGCCAAGCCCGTGACTTATTAGGCTTGTTAACCCTAATTTGGAAGGCGAATATTTCATAGCATATGTGATGGCATCTAGAAATATTTTAGGGCATATTATTCCATCTTGTATATACACCGTTAGATAATTTAAATCTCATTCATCGATTGTATAAGGTTGTTAGTATATAAATGAGAGACCCTCAGTTGTACAAAGCACACAACATAACATAATAATCTCATAGCTTGTGTTTCTCTTCAACAATATAGAAAGCATTTTCTCAAACAAGTTGTGTGCGTGTTTCTTCTCTTCTTTGTGTAGTTTTCTTGGCTGCTTAACTCGCAACGCGTCTAAGGCCGCATGGTTCTCGAAGGGTCCATGACATTTAGTATCAGAGCGAGTTTAAAGAAGATAGGGAATGACGCTGCAACGTCATCGGAGTTGACTAAAGAGAGAGATAGGGACCCTAAAGCTAAGAGGCACGACAGTATACCTTACGACAAGTCTATCGATCCATGCCATGAGTTGGGGAATATGGTAAAGATACTCGATGGTGCTGTGGGAAAGGTGACGGATCATTTTAGGGAGTTGGAACAGCAAGTAGAGAAGCTCAAGGTGGGACTCGACACTCAAGAGGACGAGATGCGCTCTTTCATCGATACATCCATCAATAGTTACGCTGAGCAACAACATGACTGGATCAAGGCTTTTCAAGAGAAGGTATATGCCACCATTGACAAATTTAAAGCCCAAAAGGAGGAGCTGCGTAGAGGTTTTGACGCTGTCAAGGAAGACGTGGTGTTGTGCAAGCGAGCAGTGGTGAATGGGTCTGTTGCTGCTCAAGAGGCGCCAAGAGTTAAGGCTCCTAAACTGAAGGAGTTCAACAGTAAGTGGAACACCAAGGAGCTCGATAACTACTTTTGGAAAATGAAAAGATACTTCGACGCCATAGGTATGTAGGATGAAGACAAGGTAAATACTGCAACCTTATATCTTTCTGATCATGCAATTCTATGGTGGCGCAGAAAAAGTGAGGAGATACACAAGGGTACCTACACAATCAACACCTGGACAAAATTGCAACGGGAGCTGAAGTGCCAGTTCTATTTGAAGAATGTGGCGCACGACGCTTGAAATCGGTTAAAGAAATTAAAGTAAACCAAGTCCATCAGCGAATACATGGAGGAGTACTCCCTGCTAATGCTCCAAATTCTCAACATGAACGAGGAGGACTTGCTCCTCAATTTTTTGGATGGGTTATAAACATGGGCATCCAATGAGTTAAAGCAGTGTGGGGTGACGAGAATATCTAACGCTATCACATTGGCAGAAACGCTCATGAATTACCACAAGGGTGACTCAGGAAAGTCCAAGCATTCGAGACCTAATCACAGCAAAGGTGGGGGCACCAAAGAGTTTTATCCTTCGAAGGATGAGGAGGAGAAAAGTAAACTGCTCAAATGGGAAAAATAGAAGCGTAACGATCATAGAAGGAATGGACCGAAGACAAGCTGTTTCCTTTGTAATGGGGATCACTGGGTTAAGGACTGTCCGAAAAAGAAGGCTCTCAACGCAATAATTACGGCACACGAGGCTTGCGAATAAGGTCAAATGGGGTGTTTGCAGCTGCTCAACACAATAAAGTTCAAGCAGAGTGCCAGCGCGCCAACGGAAAAGGTGCTCATGTATGTTACAGCCTACATCAACTGCATAAAAGACTCAAATGCTGATAGATACAGGCGCGACATACAACGTCATTAAGCATACAGAGACAAAACGCTTGGGACTTTACGTAGAAAACGATGAGGGATTCCTCAAATCAGTAAACGCTGCGACCAAGCCACTAGATAGGGTGGTTCGAGAGGTCGATATCCACCTAGGAAAATGGCACATCAATGTAAATTTCTCATGTAGCACCTTTTAATGATTTTGATGTGGTGTTAGTGTTAAGGTTTGTGCTTACGCACCATCCCTGTTTGTATGAATATTTATTTTGTAATATTTATACAATGAATATTTTAATAAATCGCTAATAACCTTTATTAAATAGTAATTAAGCTTGTAATATTATAGACATGATATGATCTAAATAAGTTCATATATGGTTTAAAGAAGTTTAGACTAGGGCTAAGAGTTAGCAAAGCTGATAGTTATAAATGCTAAGAATTAGCAGGTTATAATAGCCAGCGAGATCTAAAGAGTTAGAACCTAATCTATAATGTGACAAAGACCTGAGAATCTACTAGTAATGACAAAGTTACAAAGAGTTGCAATAGAAACTAAGAAATGTCATTATGTAAGTATCTTCTCAAATAAAGAGTTCCTGATCTATGTTCACCAATGAGGGTTCTATCAGTGAAACTCAATAATAAAGATTAGTGTATGTCTATATCTGTATTGTACAGATGATTATTCTTAGTTAACCATGAGCTTGGATGAAGTTCATATAGACATACAGGTATTCAGTTAGGACTGGATACTGAACAGACTCATGAGAACCCCAATAGATATCCTATGAAACTGTCAAAGGAAGGTCCTCTCGAGTTAAGTAGTATTTGTGGTCCTTCGACCTGAGCGCCACGGTGGGCTTGTGGGAGATCCACCATACTTTGGTTCTACATATGTTAGAGACATTTTATGGTCTGACCGTTACGTGTCGCTGGGTATGGTCCGATGCTCATGGAGTTCAGTGTGCATAGATATGGGATCCGCTAGCTCACATAGATAGGTTGTATATCCGAAACTTCAAGATTGTATCTTGTAAAGTCTTATGGCCGTAAGCAATCAACTTGGGAAAAGATTTTCCTACAGGTTCGAACATTATAGTAAAAGTGTTTACGTATATCGTTCATTAAGATACGAATCTAGAGATAAAGTAACGGATGAAATTATCGGGATTTGATGGTAATGATCTATATCCCGTTCATCTAGGATATAATGATGGAAGGATTATACGAATATGTAGTAATCTCAACATGTATGGTCTAACGCGCTAATTTGTGATATCCGTAACGTGTGCATGGGGCATCGATCACGGACTTATGAAATAGTTCCATTTGATGAATTAGGCGTAGACCTATGGAGTCCCAATATGAAATGTACTCTTTGAGCACTTAGGTAACATACCATATTAAATAGTTCAATACAATAAAATCCAGCAATTTACTAAGGTTAAGTTAACTAAAGTATATGGTCAGATGCTGGGACCCACTTTAAGTTAACTTGATAACCTAATAAGGACATAAATATAATGTTACTTAATAATTATTTAATTGTTAAATAATTCAAATAAATATTTATTTATTTAATTATTAAATAAATAATTTTAGTTTAACTAAGGTTAAAAGTTAACCATTTGGTTAAGTTAGATTAATTATACTTAATGGTTAAGTAAAAGTTAACCTAACCATGGTTAAGTTAGTTAACTATAGTTAAAATATTTAAATGTTCTTTAACCTAACTAGAGTTAAGTGTTAACTATAGTTAGAATATTTAAATGTTCATTTAACCTAATTAGAGTTAAGAGTTAACTATAATTAGGTTAGGTTAAATTCAAATTGAAATTAAGTGTTATAAATTGAAATTAAATTCATTTGTATAAATAAGACAAATGTAAATTAAATTCAAAAAGTTTGTTAAGTTTTCATTTTGCAAAAAATTGACCAGCCATTACAAAGAGAGAAAAGAGAAATTATTTTTTAATTAATGGATTCAAGAGTTGAATTCATTATTTTCTTTTATAAGGCATAAAACCAATTTAGCAAAATAGGTTTTGATTAATTGATTAAGTGTTAATCAAAAGAAAAAATCAAGAACATAAGTTTAAGTTGTTAAACTTCTGCTGGATCAAAGGCTGTCATTCTAGATAATCAAACTCACCATTGTTGATTACTAGAATTGATCAAAGATTATATTTCGGTGGACTTCAACAATCTCCATCCAAAGGCTTCAAGGGTTATTTCTCAATTTCATATTTGTTAATTGATTTAATATGTAATGATTGTGTTTACTATAATATTTTTAAGCTTCTGCTGCTTCATTATATGTATGAGATATGTATATATTGTTGTTAAACACAAGACCTACATGTAAACACCCTAGAATAATTAACTCCCAACAGTTAGATATGGAGTTCTTGAGGCAATACGGCGTGGTGCTGCTTCCTTGACATGACTACGTGTGCATCATAGAAGAAGGGCCTTACATGATACCGATGGTAGACAAGCCCAAGAGTGAGCAATCTTAGCCAAAAGCCAATACTAAGATCCTTTCCGCCATTCAACTAACGGAAGTTGCTAAGCGCAAAGAAGAAGCACATCCAGCCACAGTGAGGGAGATGGATGATAAGGCGACAAGGAGCGAGGGTAAGCTACCAACGAGGGTTGCAAAAGTGCTTGAGGAGCACAAAAGGGTCATGCCAACTGTTATACCACGGCGCAACCACATTCGGGTTTTACTAAGCATGGGAAACAATTAGAGCTGAGGTTTACGCTTCCAACTACAGTGCAAATGCCTCAACTGGGATTAGATGAGTTACGGGGGCAGCTCAAGGAGTTTTCGAGTGTGGGTGTCGCTCAATAACTTGAGGCGTCACATGGTGTGCGCTTTCAGCATAAAAAGTAGGGTAGAGACAAGCAGCGGCATGTCAAGCATTGTGCGAGAGACTTGGTGATGGAGATGATACTTCCCCACAATGCAAGACAGCACACCCACTTCACAAGGGCTTTGATCGTAGGGACGATGGGCCATTTCCTATTGCCAAAAGGGTTGGCAATGTCTCGCATAAGGTGAGGATACCTTCGAGATAACAGTTGCATCTAGTGTTTCCCGAGAGCTATTGGAAGCTGTACCGAAGGGGTATAGGAGACACGGAGCAGAAACAGGGTCCTTTAGGAATTTCCACATAGGATGAGATAGGAGCGAAACTCATCCGTGACGGACGAACAGTGCAGAAGACAAATTCACCTCCAAGGCGTGAGTACTTTGTCAAGTGAAAAAGGGAACCTGATATTGATGCACGCTAAAAATACGAGAGTGCACAGAGGCATATTGAAGAACAAGGTGCGCAATTTTTAACAAAGACGCGATGAGGGCGTTGCGTGAATTTTGTAGGGGAGAATGCCATGCTCTAAGTGTTCTCAAGCATTTTTTCGAACACTTGGTGCACAACAAAGCCTTTTAGAGGCTATGTGGGCTGCTGGAATGGTTCGTGGGCCGAAACTTCTAGAAGACTCGCTGATGTGGGTGAAGATTCGGGCCAAGCCCGCGACTTATTAGGGTTGTTAACCTCAATTTAGAAAGGAAATTTCTGTAGCATATGTGATGGTATCTAAGAATATTCTATGGCATATTATTCCATCTTGTATATGCACCGTTAGATCATTTAGATTTCAGCCGTCGATTGTATAAGGCTGTTAATATATAAAGAGGAGACCTTCAATTGTACAAAGCATACAACATAACACAATAATCTCATAGTTTATGTTTCTCTTGAGTAATATAGAGAGCATTTTCTCAAATAGGTTATGTGCATGTTTCTTCTCTTCTTTGTGTAATTTTTTCAACTGCTTAACGCACAATGCATCTAAGGCTGCATGGTTTTCGAAGGGTTTGTGACACTTGGCATAATAAAAAAACAGAACGTGATGGCAAAAAGCAGTGTAAAAATTGAATTTAGATTAATTTTCCATGAATTTTATGAGGTATTGTGAATTAAAAGAATCTTAAATGAATTAAAGGTTTCAAGTCCATCTTTGATAAAACAATATTGTAATAACAAGGCAGTAATCTTAATAGCACACAATCTTGTATTTCATGATAGAACCAAACATGTTGAGGTAGATAAGTATTTCATCAAAGAAAAAAATAGAAAGCGGGCAAATATGTATGACCTATATATCTACTAATGAACAGATTGCAGCTGTTTTTACAAAAAGATTATCCAAAAAATAATTTAAGAAATTGACGTACAAACTATCTATAAAAAATATCTTTAAACCAACTTAAAGGGAAGTATTAAAAAAAAATATTTAAAAAAATATTCACTTGAAATTTCTTTTTATTTAAATAATATTTCTTATATAAATAATATATCTTATATAAATAATATTTTTTTCATACAAAATATATTCCTTATATAGGTCATATAGACATAATCCTTATATAGATTATATCTTTTTATGTAAAGTTGATTTATAGTTTATATAAAAGTCTCCTGTTATAATATATTTTTTAAGAATGAAATATTTCTCTATATTTATCAATTTAGTATCAGAGCAAGTTTTCTTTGTTAGAATCTTTTTAAGGACTTATTCCTTGTTTTTTAAACTCTAGCCTCCCACTATACTTTTATGCTCAGCAAAAAGAGGTTGTTGCCCCAATTGAAAATTCTGCTCTAGTTGTTGCTAAGTGAACATGAGTAGAACCTCAATTAGCCAACAAAACCGAGGACAAGCCTGGGATATGGTGTGATTTTTGCAACAAACCTTGCCATACGCGTGAGACGTGCTGGAAGATTCATGGTAAACCTACCAATTAGAAGAGCAACAAGCTTGAAAACCGATCTTCTCTTGCAAATAAGGCTGATGCTGGCCCTTTCAGTAAAGAGCAGATAAATCAACTTCTGAGGCTGCTGAAATGCAATCAAGAGCCCAGTATTCCTAATATTTCTTTGGCTCAAACAAGTAGCAACTCTAGTGTTCTCTCGTGTCATTCTAGTCATTTGCCTTAGATGATTGAACTGGGTGCCTCTGATCATATAACTAATCTCTCACATGTATGTCATTCTTATTTACCTTGTTTTGGTAATAAAAAAGTTAGAATTGCATATGAAAAATTTTCATCTTTTGTAAGAAAAGGTTCCATCAAATTTTTTAAAAAAATCATGCTAAAATCTATCTTTTATGTCCTTAATCTTACATGTAATCTCTTATATCTGTGAATCAGCTCTTAAAAGATTCTAATTGTCATGTTACTTATGACTCAAACAGGTAGCATGATCAGCTTGAAGGTGCCGACATGACCACCACCCTTGAAGGTGATACATGATTCCAATCATTAAGATGACCAAGAGCGTGGCTATGGGAAGAAATGTTTTAATAAAGTGAATGGCAACGTTTTGGGAATTCTTGTTGAAGTCGAGATTTGAAGGTTTAGCACTTCTGTAAGGAGGCAAATCATTGAACTTACTGCACAAACCTTTTTTGTCAACAATGCCTGTGCAGAGTATCTTTTCAGAAAATAACCCTGAATTTCACCATCCTAACTATTATATGGTAAGTTTATGAAATTCATCAACCGCATACCATTGAGAAAATCAGTTATGGCACCAGAGAGATAGTTGTGGGATACATCCAGGTACTTTAAGGTTTGCATTTCTCCCAATTGGTAGGTATCGTACCATTAATGAAGTTGTACCTCAAATCAAGAAACTCTAGCTTTGAAAGTTTGTCAACCTCTGATGGAATACCTGTACTCAAACTGTTGTTGTTCAATATCAACTTTTGAAACTTCGAGCTGTCACCAGTTCCTATTGGAATGGAACTGCCAAGTTTATTATTGGAGAGGTCTAGCTGCTGAAGGTGAATGAGCCCTCCAATTGTAGATGGTCTTTGGCCAGTGAGTATGTTTGAGGAAAGATTCAGAAAATTAAGATTGGTTAATTTGGTGAGCTCATGTGAGCTGGTACCATCTATTTTGTTCTCTGACAATTCCACCCAAGCTAGGCCATTTACACTCCCTATTTCTGAAGGAATCGAGCCATTGAGCTGGTTAAAATCAAGATGCATATCAGTCAGATAGTTAAATCACCAAGAGTTGAAGAAATAGGTCCAAATAAGTTGTTATTACTCAGAGACACAGTAGATTCTTTAGATTCCCAATTTCTTGAGGCACCAAACTACTGAGAACTACTGAGTTGGGTCTGTTTAAGATCCAGAGCTGTGAAATTGGTTAAAAGACCTAGAGTTGAAGGGATTGAACCAAATAAGCTATTACAACATAGGTTCAAATGTTTCAATTGGGCTAAGTGACCAATAGTTGAAGGATTAGGTCCAGTGGAATTGTTATAACTCACACACAGCCTGACCAGACTCTTCAAGTTACCAATTGCTGGGGGATAGTGCCTGTGATTAAAAGGAAAAAAGAAAATCAATATCAACAAGTTAAGCAAGGTGCAAGGATAACTAGTAAACATCGTGGCTTACCTGTAAGATCATTTTCGGCTAGGCTAAGGTATTGAGTTTGGAAAGAACGCTAATTTGTGCTGGAATGGTTCCAGTGAAGCTATTGATCGCAAGACTCAGACGTTCCAGGTTTGGCAAGAGAGAAGTTGAGTCTGCCAAGCTCCCCTTTCATGCTTTTATTATATAACATTATCTCTGTGATGCTTCCTGCTGCATTGCAAGTGATAACAGTCAATCTGCAATGATCTGAAGTAAGGCAATTCTGTCACTCCACCAAGCACTGTTATATAGCTTCCCTTTCTAATTGTAAGGATGACAATTCAGAAGCTACTGCAAATTTATGGGTAACACAAGCAACATGGCATACAGAAAGAGCAGCCCAAAACACCACCAATCTGGAAATGGAGGAACAGACTCTAGTTTAACATCGTTTGGTTGATTTTGATACTACCTTTGCAGCAAGTGTTATCAAACTCAAGTTAAAACTGGATTTAGGTTTCTTACTCCAGGCAAAGTGTTTTCCTATCAAATTCAAGCACTCAACTAATCAACCACGAGTTAGACCAATTCAGGCAAGTTACTGTCTAAATTAACACTAAAAATGCTGGCTGCTGACAAGTTACACATGTTTTTGTATAGAATTCATCGTCTTTGAGCATTTGTACTGAAGCCATATGTTGTCTGAGATGACATTTTTGGCAAATGAAAACAGCCAACAAAATTGCACTGCCTGGAAAAATTATCTTTCTTGTCACATCTCTACACAGTTAGATTTTTCAGGGAATGATTCAACTTTTTTCCTCGTTGGGTCCCATGAAAACCCACTAAATACTAGAATATCAATGGACAGAATTGGCAGGCACTACATTCATGCCCAGTTACATTTTGCCTGCGATTGAGGCAAACAACACGAGTCAAGATCCTTCGGCCTTTATACCAGCACATTTTCTTCCTGGAAAAGGACCGGTTGAATCATATCTTACGCAGGAACAAACCTTAATCATGTTTGTCAAGCATAGTAATCTTACATGTTAAATTTGTCACTTAAGTAATTAGATGTGAACATTATTTTGAAAAGTGATGGTACACATCAGTTCAAGGCCTGGGAAAATGTTAGTGGTTGGTAAATTGTCATAATTCAAGGTTCTATTATGTGAAACGCAAGTTTTGTTCTCAAGCAAGATGATGGCAAGATTTTGTTTATGTTTATAAACTTGGGGAAAGGTAGAGGTTCTATAAGATTTCAAAAACTCATTGTGCATATTTTTAAGGTGTGTTTAGATTATTGATAGTAGAAAGCATTTTGAACAAATGTACTTTCCTCATTTTCTGAGAAAAAAAAAAGCAGTTGTGTTGTTTTCCGACCTAAATACACACTTTCGGAAAAAAAAAAGTATCTATTGATTGTTTCTCTAAAATTAACCATGCAAGTATTTTCTTTCTTTTTTTTTTTTTTTTCTCTCTTACTCCGGAAAGGGCTTTTTCTACTCACTCAAGCACTACAAAATAGACCCACTAAGTTTTCACAAAAAAAAAAAATCCTCATCAAAAACACTTCTAAAAGTACCCAAGGCATTCTAATAAATTAACAGTGAGATTTTTTTTTCCCTTTTTCCATGATAAAAAGAAAGTATTATATCTAAATTATAAATGAATGCTTTCTTGAACAATGTACACAATTCATTTCAAAAGAAGTAAAACATATCTGGTTGAAACTCCTAATTCATTGGAGACACAATTCACTCAACATGAAGCAATATGATCCTTGGAGTTGAATGATAAAGTTATCTGTTTATAACTTTCAGAAGCAGATACAAGACTTTCAGCAGGAGAGAGATCTTATTTGCCATCATATTCGCGACAGTCAGGAACAAATTTTATTTCCAAATACATCATCTTGGCTTCTTCAATTCTCGACAATGAATTCTTGAATTTCTATTCCAGTATGTCGGGCTGCTCCTTGTACTCTCAGCAAAACTTCATTGCCAACTTTTAGTGAGGTCACTGGGATAGCTTTTCCCAGCCTTCCATTTCCTGCAGAACGTAGGTGGGCAAGCTTTACAAGATAGGAAAAGCAAACAATAAACCCAGAAGTTCCAGAACCAAAATAGATAATTGGAATATAAACCTTGGCAGGGACTTATTAAGGCAACAGTTTCTGCATTCTGTAGAATGATGCTGTAAACAGTTTGATCATCTGAATTGGTCTGCACTAGCAGAAATATTTAGTGATGTTAAAAAATTTATCCATCAACTGCAATGCTGAATGGAGTAAGACAAATGTTTCTCAAGAATGCAAAATTAATCATAGTTCAAGAAACATTTACATTCTTCAGAGGGACTCTTTCAACAAGATTTTGATCACATTTTATCCTCACTAAGGAGGAGGGGTGATGGCTTGTCCAATTCTGAATGCAAAATGTTCACTCTTATAACAGTATAGAGCAAAATGAGCCTATTAAGTATTATATGCATTTATCACAGATTATTTAGAGTATGAGTATTATTTAGTAAGCAGCTGTCAACTTGAGATAGTTCAGGCCAAAAATCAAACACACACTAATTCTAGCTCAACTTAAACAATCCATAAATTTCATTATCTTTGGAAACTTGATCTTGTTCTCGGTGATACACAGTACACAAACCTTTGCCTCTACAAGGATAAGAGGTCTAGACTCTATCTTCACACGGCCAACAATAGCTGTTCGCTGCCTGCCTTTCTGATCAACCACAATCACCTCTTTGCCTGACTTCAACTCCGAAAGGTAGCAGGTTTTTCCTCCTGGGACAAGTACATAAGCATGAACTGGCCCCTGAAAATTACCAGATTAATGGTTACAAAGGCTGGATACGAATGACACATAATAAGAAAACCCAGGAACTGCTCATGTATAAAAAGTCATTTTTCTCCTCAAAGAAGCTCTATAGTAATCATACCGAATAAGAGTTTTCCTGCAGGTTCTTTTAGTACAATAAGCTGGTTGTGTATAGTCATATGCCTTACTCTCAAGAAAAAAGCAAACCACACATACTTTGGTTGCAGTTGGCATAAGATATTAGATCCATTCATTCGTTAAAAACTATAATGCAAAACAGTCATCAATTTTGTCATTGACAAAACTTTGAAGTCAAAACTAACCGCATTGACTCGAAAAGGCCTGCTGGCAATGTAATCCGACTCCAAGCATTCAGAATGAACGAGGAAAAGTCCCCTAGCAAAGGATCCAACCTATAAATAGTATTCATTGCAATAAGAATAAACAACATACAATCAGACTAAGAATGAAAAATAAGAGCCAAAACGAATTGTAGAAGATAGGGAAGAAGCATACTAGGAGTCCTTCACCAGGTCTCATAAGGCTACAAAGATCCACACAAACTCGATCGCCCATCCCAGCTACATCAACTCGTGTTACTGTGACTTGGGTTAAGCTCAAGAGATTGCTTACTTCATCCCTTCTGTCAAAATATTCCTGATAATTGTAAAAAAGATAAGGAGCAATGCCTCACTGCTCAGGAAGCCCAACCTGAGAACAATTTACCTTAAGCTCAAAAACAGCTTTGACATCCTCAACTTTTAGAACTACTCCACCCAGGCCTTGCTCCAACGCCTACATACAAGGAAGATTCATTACAAGTTTGAAGGGCCACGCAGACATTGATAATTTATAAATTGGAAACACAAAGTTCAATTTCTGGTTCTCAATGTAGATTATTAAGAGATACCTCAAGAAAAATTTGTGCTTCAGAGGGAGTCTTTGAGATGGCAAACACTGTTTTCTCACTGCCTTGAAATGCCGCAACAATATTTTCTGCTGGTATTACCTAAGAAACACAAAAACAGCACCTAAATGAGCAGTACATTTGAAATTTTCAAAAAGATACTATCATCATATATTTCCAAAGAGCATATTGTTAAGATGATTGTATATCCAAAAGTATGTAAGAAGATCAAAACAACTTTCAGACACAATGAAAACCAAAACCCATACCAATGGAGTAAAATTAAGATGAAAAAAAATCTGGGAAGAGCAAGATAAATACTGCTAGCTTTCATTAAATAGAACATACTTCGGCTAAACTTGTCTCTAGAAGCTTAGCCAAAGAATCCGCACATCAAATAACTTGGACAACACATTAGAAACAAAATTATCATATGAACGAAAACATCTCAAATAGCATCTAACTCAAGACATAGCAACCAATACTTGGTAGCCCTAGTCCCAATGATGTAATATTCTCATTATTCACACTCCTCCCTAATCTCACAATCTCAAATCTCAATGTCTCAAAATAAATTGATTTTATCCAATAAATAACTAACAATAAAATTAGCAAACCTGCCAATCCAGCAAATCAATAACAATATTATCCGCCTGTTCATCCGCCGGCTGAAGTTGCTGCAACTCTTGAGGAGTTGAAACCTCAACAATGGAGCCAACCTTTCTGTCCACGCTATCAAAAACCTCACCCTCTTTAATAAACAGAGGATCTATCAACGCAATCGCTGCCCCAAAAAAAAATAAAATAACTCAAAAAATTCATTTCTTTTATCTGTTATCGATTAATAAACATCAATTCTGAAGTGGGAATTCACTTTACATGACCAATCTTTAGCAAGTTGTTGATTCTCGGCCAAGAAAACAAAAGTGTTCCATCCTCTCTCCACTGCAGCAGTCATTACTTGCTTGCTCTCTGTCCATACCCACACCCCCTTCGACTTCTCATTTGTGATTGAAGAAACAGAGCACATTGTCACACAGCAACTGTGTCTAACTTTACTTGAGAAAATGTTCCAAGAGTTTATTCTGCTCGAATTATCTGCATTGTTGTTCAAAGGAATCAGGGTTAAAGTTAACAATTTTACAGTCCATGGCATGTGGGCATCATTGTATATTAACATACTTGCATGTGTAAATTGAAAGAACCTGTTTTGAAAGTGGAGCAATGAAGCTGTTGGGAGATTGCAAATGAACAAGACAGCAGAGCCATGGCTTTGACTTCTGTTCTGCTGTACGCTGTCAGTGATGGAGGAGTTGTTGGTGGATTTGGATTTGGATTTGGATTCTCTTGAGTGGGCTTGAGCAAAATTTGGTCTAGTCCATCGATAGAAGAAGATAAATCTTTGGAACTGTCCAGTCACTGGGCTTTGTGAATTATTATGGAAGCACAAAAAGCTTAACAAGATGAGCGATGCTATTGAGCCTACTTTTTTTCCTTAATTTTGATGATTTAACACTTGAAAACTAAATAGCACCCGGCTGGTTGCCCAACACCAGTCTTGGTCAGGTTTCGAGCTCTAACAAAGACACAGACAGTGTAATATTTTTTCTTACAAAACTTTTTGTAAGGGCTTTAATTCCTCTCTTGTTATATAGAGATGTGAATCTGTGCATACTAAGTATTAATAGACGTATAATTTCAAAAAACGTATTATTATATTATAATATTTGTATTATTTTTATTTTATTATTATTAGAATATGTGATCAAAACTTTTTGATATATATTATTATAGAATATGTGAGACTAATGAAATTATTGGGTATAATTTATACAAATATATTTGTGTGTATAATTATATGAATTAATAGAAGAATCATTAAAAAATTATTGAATTTCTTCATGATCACATCTTAGTCCAAATATTTTATAAAACGTCATAGATTGATTTTAGTTTTGATATTTGATAATATTAATTTAGACAAATTTATAGTCATGAAAAACTTTGAATTGTTTATAAAATTTATCAATTCAATTTTTAGTAATTTTTTAAATCTGACCATAAAATTTTAAAAATTCACTATTTTTGCAGTATTAAAAAATTAATAATTAATTTTGATCTATTAAATAATTTTATAAAATTATTATTTTCTGAAATATTAAACTTATAGATGTCTAGTATAACATATTAAAATCTCATAATTTAATTCATTACTTTCAAATTATTATAATTTATAAAATCTCATTTCAAGAATTTACAGATAGATTTTGAAATGTTTGAAATAAATTAATTTTTAAATACTTTCTCAATGAACTTTGTGTTGAAATATTTAATGTGAACTAATATATTTATCTTGAGTAAATTTGAGGTGGTTTCATAATTTTTTAGTAAGTATTTGAATTTATAAAATTCGGACACTAATAATTATTTAGTAAAAATACTTAATTTGATCCTATATTAAAGACTCATTCATTTATAATTTATACATATCCTTTAGATAATATTATGCCTAGTGTCAAATGTAACCTAACACTAGCATTTTGTCAATAAATACTTAATTTAGTCCTATCTTGATAATCCATTCATCCATAGTTTACACAAATACTTTAGATATAATTAAGTATTGTGTTGAATATGACATACACAAGTACTTAACAAACAAGTACCTAATTTGATCATATCTTGATGACCCATTCGTCAATAACTTATATATATGTAATGTTGAATATAATCTAACACAGGCACTTAGCAAACAATACCTAATTTAGTGACTCATTCATAAACCTAATATATCAACTTTAAGTGAGTGAATTTATCATCATATATCACTTAAATAGATACTATATATAAATGGTGCCTATGTAAGAAATAGTGTAGAAATTGATTGAAAAGAATCAAAATAGTGTGTGTGTGTGTGTGAGTTGAAAGTGTTGAGTCATAGAACAACCAAGTGTTGATTTAAAAAATAAGAAAAAGAAGATGGTTAAGTGTTGATTGGTATCTTGATTTAAGGAATGTTCTTCTACTATAATTTCTTTAATTATATTTTCTATAATTTTGTAGAGTTCATACCTAATTAACCCATTTTTGTGGTGAATTGACAATGAATATGGTTTATGAGGAGGTTATGTAGAATAAAAATGAAAAATAAATTATGTAAAGTAGAAACTAAATTTATTTTATGAGTAGTGTATTTCAATAAGTAAGTTGACATTTTGAATACTTATTTTTATAAATGTGATTCTTTCATATGAATTATATTTCATAATAATTATTTAAAACCTTAGTGTTTATCGAGAACTCTTTAGTTTTGACTTTTGAATATATATGTATATTAAGTAGTAAGTGAGATCTTAGAAAAATAGAGAATTCAACAACAATATGTATAATTCTTTAAATAAAATGCATTTATACACATATTTTTTTATATTAATATTTTTACTATTTAAAATCTAACACAATAAAGATTTTGAAAAATTTTGTTTCACTAAAAATCTCTAAGAATTCAATTTTATATGAATTTCTAAAGTAGTGACTGCAATGCTGAAAAATAAAAAATTCAGCAATAAACTCAAATTGCGAAAATAATTTTACTTATCAAAAGATATTCAAAATTTCTGAAATATTATGTACTGGCATTTATATATGTCTAGTTATTTTAGTTTTAATTTTGTGATTTTTAAACAATCGTAAAATATTTTATGAACTAAATTACCAACTATGTTTACATACAGAAACAGTTTGACAGATTTTGTCAAGCTGAAATATTAATTTGTTTTTAATAGTTTTGCTAAATTAAATATCCTAAATAAATTATATGTTGAACCCTTATGTGCCTACAATAGATGTATATATAGTTTTTATGAATCTAATATACAGAATATGATATGTGAATTTCGGAGTATTTACTGTTTGATATTGAAATATGAATAAAGGTAGAGTTATAGGTTGAGAGATATATCTATTTTATAAATGATTATGAAATATAATTAATTGTTATCTTGATGAGTAGGATATTTGCGATCTATGGACAAGTAGAGATAATTTTTGAGGTATTTGACTTTTGTCGAGGTAAGTAACTTCATTCATAATGTATCCCTTTTGTTTTCAAAAGAAAAATATTGTTATTATGATATTTAAAATATAGAAAATACTTCAAGAAACTTATGATTTATTATTACTTTTAAAACTTTTTTATGGTTTTTTAATTATATAATTTTTCACTGATTTTGATTAAAAGTATGAATTTTATCTTTAAATTTATGTATTTTTTTGATTTTTTAAATAAATAATTTACTTATAGTTTTAAACATCTTTTTAAATAAGATTACAAAATTATGAATCTATATACGGTAACTCAAAATTACGGATTTAATTTTGAGTTAATTAAATATTGTTTACAAAACTGTTGTAAGCTATGTTATTATGAAAGAATTGAAGTTATGATATTTGAAATAAATTGATTATTAAATCTGAAATTTAAAAAAAATATTTTCACTCATTGTTTATAGTCATATGATATTGAAACGATTGACATGATATATGATTTTGACCAGCTGATATCCTTTTCTGAAAATGTACACTACAAATGATTATTGGCTGGGTCACTGGAGGTACAGGTGATATTATAAGATTTTAAAATTGGCCGGGTCACCGAGAATACAAGTAACATTATATGATTTTGATATTGATCAGGTCATCGAAGTTACAGGTGATACTATATGATATGAGCAATATTTTTATATGAAAGTTTATAAGAATTATTATTGAATCACTTTTCGAAATGATTTATAATATTGAAGAATTTTGCTTTAATAAATTTAAAATTAAAATCTTTTATTGATGCTATTTTGAAAATACTTGCAACCTTTCGAATAGAAACCTTATATATTATGAATAGTTTTACTTATCGAGTCTACAACTCATCCTTCGTCATTAACGTTTTTGCAGATTAAATTTTAACTGGGTGAGTTACCTTGAAATTGAACATTCAGAGAGCTATGTTTTGCTTAAGAAGAAAAAGTTATATCTTCAATAGTTTTAATTTAGTTTTATTTGAGTTATAAGTATGATCCAAAATTTGAGACTTTATTTTAAAGATTTATCTTTGCCTAAATACTTTGAAAAATTTTAGTTTAATAAATAAAAATTTAATGAATTTTCATAAAAAATATGAAATATAATACTTTAGTTTTATAATAAAATTAAAGGCATCCTCTTTTAACTCGTGTCTTGTACGCGCAAAAAGACAGGGTGTTACATATATAGTAAATATATAATAAAATATCAATGTTTAAAAACACATAAAAACTAATATATGTAAAATAAGAATTGTATTAATTGTATATGTTCATATATGTTTAAAATACAACCCGACTTAAATAACATTTTTGTTAGTTAAAAAAAGTTTGAACCATACAAAAGTTAAACAACATTGTATTAATTTAAACAATAGCGTATAAATCAAATTTGCGTTTAAAAAGTATACTTAAGGTTTGTACTTGAGAATTTCTATACAAAGTAAAACGCTGGAGTGAAAACAAATTTATGAATGATCACAAGTGTTTGAGATTACAGTCAACGAGGAACATTTATTGCAATGGCAAGGGCTCAATTTTCCCTTCCACAAATTTATTCATTTTGTTGGTTTGGAGCCTAGTGTTACAATTTCTCACATCATGGAGGCTATAACAATCATAACCTCCTGAGGTTAGTAACACAACAAAAAAAAAAACACAGGAACACCTCAATTTTGTTATTGTAGGCTTGATATAAAACCATCATTGACAACTAATAAGTTGGAGAAGTAGAAAACTTAAACACCATATGATGCTTGTAAGTCTGTCCTGGAGTCACAATAGTTGAAGGAAAGTTGGGGTGATTCACAGAGTCAGGGAAAGCTTGAGTCTCTAGGCATAAGGCAGCATGAGCTTGATATACAAATCCACCTTTCCCCTTTATATCCTTTACATAGTTGGCTGTGTAAAACTGCACACCAGGTTGATTTGTCAACAGCTCCATCACTCTTCCGGATTTCCTATCATGTACTATTGCCACCTTCTTCAATTTGTTTCCAGCCCCACCGTCAAGCACATAGTTAATGTCATAGCCATGAGGAAGCTTGTTGATGCTGCTTCCAACAGTGTGAGGCTTGAGGAAATCATAGGGAGTTCCTTTAACGGATGCAATTTTGCCGGTGGGAATTAGATTGCTATCAACAGGGGTGTATTGGGAAGCAAAGATTTGGATTTCTTCGGACAGGATGTCACCACTGTTGTGCCCACCTAGGTTCCAGTATGTGTGCTGTGCTAGATTTACTGGAGTAGCTTTGTTTAGTGCTTTGGCTTTCATTGTTACTCTTAGTCGCTTGTCTCCGACAAGAGTGTAGCCCACAGTGACATAGAGAGCACCGGGGAATCCTGTGAAAGATTGAAGAAATATAAATTTTCACAATCTTATACCAAGATGAAACATTATATGATCAAAAATTGGAAAAGTAAGAGTGTAAATAGAATATGTATACGCCAACCTTCTTCACCATCAAAGCTATGATAGACAAAGACAATGTGAGGAGCATTGCCTTCTTTCTGATATTTCTTCACTTTCCAAACAACATCACTAAAGCCTTTGGTGCCACCTAATATTCATATCAAGAATTGAATTAAGCCATTTTCTTTTTCTTTTGCCGGGTAGAATAAGAAATTAGAAAACAGAAGCAGAAGTGTACCATGAAGCATGTTTTTCCCTTCATTAGCAACTAGTTTATAATGGGTTCCATTTAAAGTAAACTGAGCACCTCCAATTCTATTAGCAACTCGTCCAACAATTGCCCCGAAGTAAGCTGAATCATTCTGCATAACAATGCCATTTTCATTTTTGGTAAAAACAAGAACTGGCAGTAAATAATAACTCCTGTCCAGGGTTGAGCCCTGGGATTTGACCCTAATGGTTATGAATTGTAGAATCAAGTTCAAGCAAAACAAAATGAGTTTTCCTTCTGATAACGGTTCTTTCTCATTAAGTGATTCGGCAGAAATGTTTTTAGTCCCAATGAAACCAAGAGATAAAGAAAATTTTATCCTCTCTTGAATGTATCTGTGAAATTTCACTTAAGAAAAACTTTTTTATTAACCAATGATGCACTGTATACGCAACCAGGAAGCAAGAGCTAAATGGATAAGAATATTCTGCATAATGAACCAGAAAACTAGCAAATCAACATTTTCATGGAACTAGTCCAACAATGGGGTTCATGTGTTACAATCAATGAGGCAAGTTTTTTCGCATAGCAAGCTGTTTATGAATGTGACATTGCAAAGAAAATTCAAATGTCACAATAAAGCAAAGAGAACAAGAACAGATAAGCTTTTTCCTGCCATGTGACATTCATAAATGGTTACGAAGAAAATTCAGAAGTTATAATAATTCATATACTTAGTCAATAATGTAGATTTCTGAGATAAGATTTTGACACTTCCAAGTCAATGAGACAAAAATGCAAAAGAATCACACAGTACAGCTGTAAATTTCCACACCCTTCAGCTTATTATATCAAGATTGTTTTTTAATAGCCAACTTGTTGGACTACATATTTTTCTACCGGCAATTGGATCACTGCTTCAGAGAATCAAGGACTTCAGCAAATATAAAATGACCTAAAGTTCAACTACATGATTTTTTATCACAGAAAAAGCTTCATAAAGAAAGCTTCATAAAGAAACTTCATAATTCAACTTCTGCTAACTACAAATAATTATGCGTTACTTTACTTTAGAAGGACCAAGTTGCCTAGTTCATGCCATTTAAATAAAATAATAAACTGATAAGTCCAAAGCTCATGTCACCAGCTGATTGGATGTTTCTGAAATGAAAATGTATGCATAAGCTTTTGTCCCATTTGGGAATGAATTAAACTAGTGCAGTTCAAGCACCTTTGTTTTGTCCGTGTCTGAGAGATGAAGAAAAGAGAACAGGCTATGTGTATTTCCTCAACATAAAATTTGCAAATTATCATTTTCATGAAAAACAAAATGCTAAAGCAAGAAACAAGGCAATCAATGAAGAAATGGAAGAAAAAGAAAAGAAAAGAAAAAAGCTCACTTTGTAGTCATTGACTGAATCAAATCCAAGAACCACATCAGCCAACTTCCCTGAAGAATTAACACAAAAACAACTGTTGACATAAGACAAACAAAACAACACTCTTGACAGAAAAATGAAAACAGAAAAACAAAAACAACCCAGAAGAGAGAGCAGAATTAGCTGAAACTCACTTTAAAGGAACAATACAATAACAAACATACCATGCTTGTCAGGGAGAATGACAGAAATAACAGTGGCACCCCAGTTGGTGAGTTTCACAGTGAAATTCCCCTTCTTGAGTTCATAAACTCCAACCTTTTCATAATCTACAGAGCCATGAACAAGACTCCCCAAAGCAACCAACACAACAAAACACAAGAGAAGAGATATCTTCACCATCTTTCTTAAGTTGATACCAGTTGGTCTCTTTACTATTATATGATGTCCCAATATGCTATACATATATATTGTAAAATGGAGACTTATGGGTGAAAAAGTTGCCCAATAATCATTGTATATGCGGCAGTTTGGTCTTTTTCTAGTCATTTTATTATGGCTTTGGCCGATTGATGATTAGACTTGGTAAAGATTCTTTATGGTCCATCCTATGGACGCTTCATGCCAAATGTTAATTTACAGAATAGTCAACTTCATTAGGTTATGATACTGTGTGAAATTAAACAGGATTAGTTTTATCATTCATCATGGTCTAAATGAATTGTCCCAAGTCCCAAAGTTATGTCATGTGGTCACATGGTCACACGTCCACTCATTTGACACAAAATAATTTTTTGGTCACGTTAGGTAAGTACCACTAGGGGTCGAGTTAGTTATCAAGTTTATTTAATATGGCATTATATGAACTAATTTGATAAAATTAAGAAAACATTAAAACATATATAATTAAAATGAATTAGTAAGCATTGCATGGTTCCATTATCATGTATTTACATAGATGCATCCATCTACAAAATGAAAGAACCTGTTTTAGAAGTGAAGCAGAAAAGTCATTGGGAGATTACAACTGAAAAAGAAAGCAGAGCATGCGTTCTGCTTTCAAGTTGTCAGTAGTGGAGTAGTTGGTAATTTCCTGCGAGGTATCATTTGGTTTTTGATTCTATCAGGTGGGCTTCTGTAAAAATAGGTCTAGTGGCTATAAAGATGGACCATTTGGTGAGTCCAATTAACTGGATGTTTGTGAATCCTCTCCATTCATTCAAAGTGTAAGTAACATCATAGGAAAATCATCTCAGGAAAAGTGGTATGTAGGGGACAAATAAGTACCAATATCCAAATCAATTTGAGCTTGAAATCATAATCCTAGAGTCAAGGTTTTTCCTTAATGAGATTAAAAAGCAGGAAATATAAAAGAGAAAAGCACAAAAAATTACAAATTTAAAACATTTATTGGAATGGCAACATACAGCATGTGAAAGATTAGTACTGCAAAGGAGACTAGAACAACAGGTACTGGAATGGCAAGTGCTTACCATTCATTGCTATAACTTTATTCATTATTTGGAGCCTGATCTTTTTACAGTCTCAAATAGTAGAGAATGAAGACCTAAATGTTAACCTCCCACAGATAGTACGAGTAAACGGACGAAAACATCACCTATAACTTAGACTATGTTTGGGGCTGCTTACTTTTTATGAGAAAAGTACCTTTCATTCATTTTATACCTTAGTTCATGCATGAGAAAGTACTTTGTCCTTAAAATGAAGCGCTCCTAAACTCACTACTAGAGGAGAATTTATACAGCATTTCATGTTTGTAAGTCCCTCCAGGTTCCAAAATTGTATTAGGAAAGTTGGGGTGATGTACTGCATCCGGGAAAGGTCGAGTCTCAAGACAGCCCTGCATATTTCTTATACACAAAGCTACCCTTCCCCTTCGCTTCCTTGATTTGGCCGCCAGGGTAGAATTGCACACCGGGCTTATTTGCTGATAGCTTCATCACTCTTCCCGACTTCTTATCGTGTACAATTGCTACTTTTCTCATTTCCTCTTCAGAGTCACCCCCGTCAAGCACGTAGTTAATGTCATAACCGCCAGGAAGCTTGTTGATGCAACTGCTAATAGGATGCGACGTGAGGAAATCATAAGGAGTTCCTTTCACAGGATCAATTTTTCCGGAGGGAATTAGTTGGCTATCAACAGGTCTATAGAAGTTAGCAAAAATCTGCACTTCTTCAGAAAGGATATTCCCACAGTCGTGCCCGCCAAGGTTCCAGTAGGCATGTTGAGCAAGATTAACCGGAGTAGCTTTAGTTTTGGCCTTGGCTTTCATTGATACACCTAATTCCTTGTCTCCTTTGGGCTTTGAGAGTGTAAGTCACGGTGACTTCGAGATCACTAGGGAATCCTACCCAGAATATTGCAGATATGTAAATGGTACCATAAGTTTACCACATTCATAACATATTTTGCATAAGAAATGACTTTATAGTGCAAAATTTGAAAAAGATCAGAATCAAAATTCGATTATACTAACCTTCTTCACCATCACAGCTATTGTAGGAGTAGATAATTTTAGGAGTATCGCCTTCATTCTTATACTCCACTTTCCAAACAACTTCACTAAAGCCTTTCTCGCCACCGTATCAGAAACCATTAACGAAATTTAACATATCCATTAGGATATGTCTATTTTTGGACTCCATTTTACAACCTGTTTGGCATATTTATTTTGAAAATTATTCAACCATATATTAAAATATATATTATTAAATATTTATAATATAAAGATTATCGATAATTGTTGGGCTCATATTCGATCAAGGCTTAACTGATAGTTTAACCCAATTAAAGAAACCTTGTGGCTTGAAGGAAAATTAAGACAAGTTAACTAAAAAGGCTCAAATAAGAATTAACAAGTTCCAGGCCCATGAATTGTCAAACCCAGAAGATGGGCCCACAGGTTCTAAAAATTACCAATATACTCCTATGGTCAAGATAGACCCCAAATGGATGCATGGCAGAGTCCAGTCCAAACTCAAATTCCATCGCATTTCCTAACAGAAAACGGATGAAAAACTTAAGTCAGGTTCAAATATTCTTTCTCTTATTTGATTAATCTTTATGCGTATTGATTATTTGAACAAGATGAAGTCGTAATCAAATTATACTTGTATTATATGATATGAATGAAATGAATTTGGTCTTAGAATTGGACCGAATTCATTAAGGGAACCTACTGAAACACATATAGAGAGTCATGTTAAGGCTTCTCTTCATATGAGATATAGACCAAACCAGTATTGATTGCATCTCTTCAATCTTAAAACGGATTGAAGATCATCTCATGATAGCTGATTGAATTATGATTAAACATTGTACATTTGTACTATAAAAAGACGTGCATTACATCGATTACATTCATCTAAAAAAGCATTCAGAATTGAATAAGAGATTCACATACAAATACATTCAGATAGAGAAAAGCTTTCATAAGCAAAGAATTCTTAAAGCACTTTTGAGATCTTTGTTTGATCTCCAAGAACTCTCCAAACACAGAACCTTATTACTTGATAAATTACTCTCACACACAGCATAACTTCTTTTGCTGTTTATTGACTTGAGCGTTGGAATATTTTCTTTTGCAGAAGGATGGCATTGTTCTAGAGAGAGGTTTCAGGAACCGTTTAAAGGAGAAAGGAGTGTCAAATTCGAGATTCCAACAAAGATCCAAAGGAATTGAGGTAATTTCTGGAGGTTCTAAAAAATCAAGAACTTCAGTCATCATATAAAGTAAACATATATAAATGGTAAGAAAATCTAATGTTGAGCATAAAAGAGGTATACTACAGAGCATTGTCTTAAAGTCAAATAATATTTTCCTCATGTGAATAGTGATAAATTTATATAACTTAAAAATTCAACTCTATGATCATAGTTGTTCTCTCTGATAGACACGATCTCCAAAAAATAATATCAATTTTTTGTTGTTATAGTTGTTTAAAATCGCAATATAAAAAATATATTATTAAAATAGTATATACATAGAACACTTCTCATTTTTCTTTTTTCTTCTTCACTCTCACTCACTTTTAATAACGGTAAGCATTCCTTTAATAGTGGTAGATAACCTAGATATCAATTCCAATATTAATAAGAATAATTTAATATATTGTAACTCCTATAATAATTTAATATATAAAACTCTCAAATAATAAGAATAATAATAATAATATATTATAACTCTTATACATTTAACATATATTTAATGGCTAATTTAAATATATTATAACTATTATGTAATGATGATAATTTATTACTAATAACTTATAATATAAAAACTATATTTAAATTATGTAACTTATAAAATATTAAAAAGGTTTTAAAACTTTTCTCCAATAATCCCTCATAAAAGATTTGAAAATCTTTTCTATTTACATATAAATCTTGATATATAAGAAAATATAATTTATAATCAATAATAAAAATATATAATAACAAAATTTTATTATGTAATAAGTATAAGTGTCTTTCATATTTAAATCTATACTTAGTGCTATAGGTTATATTTGAGGAATCTAAGTGAACTATGTTTTAATCTCGGCCCCTTTAACTAAACTTCAACTATAACATATAATAGTGACAAAAACTTAGTTTTGTAGGTTAGCACATTAACGGTCTTGCTCTCTATCTTGATTCTAGTGAGAGAGCTCTAGAAAATAACCCAATTCTTATAGTTGCAGCCCTATGACTACTCTTATATAAGTGAGTTCTATAAGGATATATTTGAACTATGTTTTACAAGAGTATATTTGTCTTAGATTCATTCAAGGTAAATATTCTTCCCAACATTACTCATTGTAATATCTATTATCCAAACTTATAATATCTACCCTCTTAGATAAACAAAGAGACCCAAACTTATCACCTTGAAATACTGATACTAAGGGTGGGCAATTTGAATCGGGAACCAGAAAATTGAACCGGTTCAAATTGATTAGTTTGATTTTTTTAACAAAAAACTATTCGATTTTATTTAAAGAAAACTGTCCAATTTGATTTTTCTTAAATAAATATTGAATCAAAAAACCTATTTTATTGATAAAATTAAATTTACTTGCCATGTGGCGTTCATGCATTGGATAATTAAAATTATTAACATACACTTAACCACATACAATCCTCCATAAATTTTTTTAAAAAAACAATCCTAATTTCTTACCTAACAAAGCCAATTGTCTATTAATGTGTAATACTTGACAACTCTTTACTCTTTATTCAATATGCCTTACATTTTACCTCAAGTGAAACTTTGAATTAATTTTTTTTTAGAATAAAGAAAGAATTCAACACAAATAAAAATGAATTACAAAATACAAAAGATGAATTCGGCTATGTATTATATATTTTTATTATACAATATATAACGTGTAATATATAATAATTTAGTGAACTTAATTTTTTTAAAGACTTATATAACATATAAGAAAATAATTTAGTAGTTTATGTAATGCGCAATAAAATTTTTTAATTTATATAATATATAACGTGTAATGTAATGTATAATATATATTAATTTAGTCAACTTAATTTTTAAAGACTTATATAATATATATGAATAAATTTAGTGACTTATGTAACATTTAATGAAATTTTTTTTATTATATAATATGTAACGTGTAATATATAATAATTTAGTCAACTTAATTTTTTAAAGACTTATATAATATATAAGAACAAATTTAGTGGCTTATGTAATGTGTAATGAAAAAATAAAAAAAATGAATTAAAATGATCCACTAAATTATTTGGACAAATAATTTTTTAAAAAAATCCACAATTTAAAATAAAAAAAACAAAAAATAGCCAAAAACTGAACCGAAACAAACTAGTTCGGTTTGATTCAGTTTTACTTCTTTAAAAAATCGAACTGCATCGATTTGGTTTAATTTAAAAAAAAAATCGAACTGAACTGAACCGTGCCCACCTCTACCTGACACCAATGAATAAAAAGACAATTATTAATAATTATAGTTATAATTATGTTTAGATTAAAATTTATTATTTCTATGTTTTTTTACTTTTTGAATTTTCTATTTATTTGGCAATTTCAATATATAAAAGAATTTATTTTTAATTAAAATTTATTAAACATTTTTAAAAAATATAAATACCACTTATTTTGCCTGTATAATACAAAATAATTCTTTTTTACTCAAAATAAATCCTAAAGTTCTTCTAAAGTTATGTCATGGTAAGCTATATTAGGTCAACTATAGATGACGTCTGCATTTTAAAAATGTATAAACATTCACTTCTAAAAGCATTTATTTTTTTAATAAAAAATATATTTATTATTTAGGTAAAGGACGTACAAAACCTAAAATTCATAGAATGGGATATGCAAACCTCTGAAGTCTCAAAAGAGCCGTACAAACTCCTATCAAAAGATGAAATTCGTCAAATTTAATAGTCAATTGGTCAAAAATCAATTAAAGTTTCAAAATGCCTCTATATCTAAATGACTTTTAAAATGTATAAACGTTCAAAGTACTTTTTTATTTAAATAAAGAACATATTTATTATTAGAGTAAAAGTCGCATAGACCCCTGATGTTTATGAAAAAAGGCGTGCAAACATCCGAAATTTTAAAAGAGCCATACAAACTCCTATAAGAAGATGGTATCCATCAAATTTAATGGTCAACTAGTTAATGAAGTTTCGAAGTCTACATGTCCCTTTTCATAAACTTCCTTAAGACATTTTGATGCTTTCAATCTATTTAATAATCAAAATATGATTTTACCCTTTTAACCATTAAATTTGATAGATTCTGTCTTTTGACAAAGATTTTTATAGCTTTTTTAAAACTTCAGAGTATGTATATCATTTTTCATAAACTTCGTAAGTCTATGTATCATTTACCTTTATTATTATTATTATTATTATTTTGTACTCCTTTCCTCTGCACGTTATTTATGTAAAAATTATTCCTTTAGCTAGAAATAGATTTCTAGATTTACGATTCAATCCCATATGCGGAGTATAAAATATGTAATGTTCATATTATTTAATATACACATTCAGAACATTAATATAATAAGTTCTCTAAGTCAAAGTAAGATTAAGTAATTAAAAGTCTAAGTAATGCTATATATTTTAAATAATATATTAAAATAATTATTGGACAGTGAAATGATGTAATTTTTAAAATTATCTATTATATTATTTTACTATTTAATAATTATTTGACACATAATTTAAAATAAAAAATTTTAAGATAATATTTTAAAAGTATAACGTTATTCTTAAAAGCCACAAAATCTCCACACAACTAAACTAAGCACTTTTAAGAGAAACCCCCGTAAGCACTTCAAGGTTTCTACTTCAATGGTGCTTCTTAGATGCCACAACAATCTATTTGTCCTTCTCCTATGCCTATTCTGTTTTCTCACCTTCACAGCCTCTGCATATTCTAATGTAAAACCCTCTCTCTAAGTCTCTTTCTCTCTTGAGCACATTTTAAAGGGCAAAGTAACATAGATTTTCATTGACATGTTTGATTCCATTTTCCAGGGAAATAAAGAAAATGCTGAGCAAAACTGGCTGAACCATGGAGGAGATTTATATAACAGGAGATATGCCAACAAGGAGAAAAATATCAGCCCAGCAACTGCGTCCAAGCTCCACTTGAAATGGAAATTCTTTGCAGGTGATGATGTGAGTGCAACTCCAGCAATTTTCAACAACACCCTTTATTTCCCCAGCTGGAATGGCTACCTCTATGCGGTGAAAGCAGCTGATGGGTCTCTTGTTTGGAAGAATAACTTGCAAAAGCTGACAGGATTTAACAACACTGGGTTCATTCTCAATGTTAACACGACGGTGTCGAGATCAACACCAGCTGTTGCTGATGGAGATTTGCTTATTACCGGGCTCTATGGACCTGCCGTTGTTGTTGCTGTTAAAAGATCAAATGGGAAGCTCGTTTGGTCAACCAAGCTAGATGATCATGTCAGAAGTTTTGTAACCATGTCCGGAACTTACTACAAGGGGTAATTAATTAGTTCTTTCCATTTTTTCTTATTTTTTCTTTCAGTTTTTAGCATAGGGATTCTCCATTGACCTTACCGCAAAGGCTAATGCACTGACAATTTTTGTTTGTCTCAAGATTTATTAGCTTAATTAGTTCTTTATGATAATACAAATTGCCAGGCCTATCCGCAACTTCACCTTCAATATGTAATATTAAAGTGATGGAAATGGATCTAGATGTTATCAATCTTCAAATTGTGCTTTGTCTTACATGCACGTTGTCTTGCCATTGCATTTTACATTTATTATATTATATGCTATCAAAGACAAAGATAAAATTAATTATTTATTCCTGATTTGCATGTCTATTTTATATAAAAAATATAAATAATCTACGCTACAGAAAAAGTCAGTGTTTTTCTAAGAGATAAGCCTTATTATATGTCCTACTGAGGAGTTTTTTTTTTTTTTAGGACAAGAAGGCATATCAAAAGTTCAAACTTATGTAGGTGTCACTTGATTCAATTAGTAAAATAAAAAGTTTGGAAGTTAAACCCCACTCACACCAGGGTGGGGTGAGAATTGGTTTATATTTTAATGTAACAAAATAAAAATTATAGCTCATTCTACTTGGAACTTCCTATTTATGTCGATCAATTTATCACAGGGCTTTCTATGTTGGAACATCTTCACTAGAAGAAGGATTTACATTTGAGCTTTGCTGCACATTCCGTGGCAGTTTTGCCAAGCTAGATGCCAGAACCGGCAGGATCCTGTGGCAAACCTTCATGTTGCCGGACAATTTTGGCAAGTTTGGAGAATACGCCGGGGCAGCCATCTGGGGAAGCAGCCCATCAATTGATCCCATTAGAAACCATGTCTACATTGCCACAGGGAACCTCTATTCAGCTCCACTCCGTGTACGAAAATGCCAGGAAGAGGAAAATAATCAAACAACGCCAACTAGTCCGGACAAGTGTATCGAACCCGAAAATCACTCAAACTCAATCCTGGCGCTTGACTTAGACACTGGAAAAATCATTTGGTACAAGCAGCTGGGAGGATATGATGTGTGGTTTGGTGCATGTAACTGGCATTTGAATCCTAATTGCCCCCCTGGACCGAGCCCTGATGCTGATTTCGGAGAGGCACCAATGATGCTCAGCATATATGTCAACAAAGTAAAGCTTGACATTGTAGTTGCAGTTCAGAAAAGCGGCTTTGCTTGGGCTATAAATCGTGATAATGGCAGCCTCATATGGTCTATGGTAAGCTTAGTCCCTACAGAAATGACTCTATTTATCTCTGTTTGATTCGCATGACAAGCATAATTTATCTCGACTTTACATAACCTGAAGGCTTTTTATTGTAGGAGGCTGGGCCAGGAGGCTTAGGAGGAGGGGCAATGTGGGGGGCAGCAACGGACGAGAGAAGAATCTACACCAACATTGCCAACAGCCAGCACAAGAACTTCACTCTCAAGCCATCCAAGAACTCCACCATTGCTGGAGGATGGGTGGGGATGGACGCTAGAAATGGCAATGTCCTATGGTCCACGGCTAATCCTAGCAATGCCACCGCCCCTGGACCTGTTACAGTGGCCAATGGCATCGTATTTGCTGGATCTACTTATCGACAAGGACCAATCTATGCAATGGATGCCAAGACAGGAAAAATTTTGTGGTCTTATGACACTGGAGCCACAATCTATGGTGGTATTTCAGTGAGCAATGGCTGCATTTATTTGGGTACTGGTTATAAGGTTACCGTTGGATTTGGTAACCGGAACTTTACTTCTGGAACTTCAGTATATGCTTTCTGTGTCTGATAAACCACTCTTTGAATGCAAGTCACAAGCCTAAATTTTACTTCAGTGAGCAATAATATTATATTTTACTATTTTCGACACTTAATATTATTATTTCTAGCTCAGCTCAAATTTTCTAGCCTGCCTCATGAGATGCAATTTGCCATACAAATAGTATGATGTCTTATATTAAGCATTGAATAATCGAATGTGTTTATGAAGATATGAAGCACAGTCAAATATATAACAGATTGGAACTTTTACTCGGTCGATGTATAAACATTCAACAAACCTCTAAACGAGGCTTGAGTTTAAAATACCATATAGGCAAATTTAACACTTGCATCACAGCTACGAGTAGATAATGGTGCTTACAAGCAAGCATGATCTTAAACTACACTTCATTCAGGCCCTCACTTCTTTCACACATAGTGAGGCCACGACATTAGGAGGAATTGTTGAGGTTGCTGTATTTTCTGCATTAAACTAGGTCAAATAAACAATTTCAAATTTAGGGATTGTAAGAATTTTTTAGTTAGAAATCATTTTGAATTTGAATTGCTAAAGATCAAGTTATTTAGATTTAATAAGTTTTTTAGTTTAAGTTAAACTCTTGTAGTTCAAGTATTTAAATTCTTGTAACCTTTGTTAAAAAAGTAAAACGAAGAACAATATTTGAGTTGTTAAGGAGTTGTTTTTCTTTCCCTTAAACACTAAACTACCTTATACTTCTCAAACCCAACATTGGTATCAGAGCATTACTTCTTAAGGGACCCCGAGAAGCTATTTTTTCCTGAAATTCAAGCTACCTCTTTTTTTTCTATTCAAAATGGCAGGTAATAATTATATGGCTATGCCATCAGTATTTTCAGGAGAAAATTATCAAGTTTGGGCTATTAGGATGGAAGCCTTCTTGCAGGCAAATGATCTATGGGATCTGGTTGACACAGGAGAAGTGGCACAGTTACCAGATGATCCCACAGTAGTTTAAATAAGAAACCTAAGAGAAGAAAGAAGAAGAATGTTCAAGGCTAAGACTTGTATATTCTCTGCAGTCTCAGAAGTGATATTTAGCAAGATCATGACTTGTGAGATAGCAAAACAAGCATGGGATCTTCTTAAACAAGAATACCAAGGTAATGCTAGATCAAAACAAATGCAGAATTTGAATCTTAGGAGAGAATTCAAAATGCAGAAGATGAAAGAAGGAGAAAAGTTCAGAGATTATGCTGATAAGTTGATGCAAATTGTCAACAAGATTAGGTTGCTTGGAGAACAACTGCCTGACAAGAGAGTTGTTGAAAAAATTCTTGTTACACTTCTAGAGAGATTTGAGTCCAAAATCTCATCTCTTGAAGAATCAAGAGACCTGTCAACTATCACATTACCTGAGTTGATCAATGCCTTGCAAACACAAGAGCAGAGAAGGTCATACAGGTGTGAAGAAACTGTTGAAGGAGCCTTACCAGCACAGGAACATAATAAACACTCAGGGGATGGCAAAGGAAAGAAGTATTGGAACAAAAGAAATCAGAGGAAAAGTAAACCTGGTACCAGTACAGTGTTTAAACCAAAATTTCCACCATGTTCTCACTGCAATAAGACCAACCATTAATCAACAAGCTGCTGGCAAAGTCCTGAAGTAGAATGCAGATCATGCATATAGAAGGGACACATTGTCAGGTTTTGTAAAAATAAACAAAAGGAAGCTCAACAAACACAAGCACAATCAGTACAACAACAGTAGGAGGATCAGTTGTTTGTAGCTACCTGTTTTGTAGGAAACAACATGATCAATGATGCTTGGTTGATTGACAGTGGCTGCACAAACCACATGACATTTGAGGTCTCAAATTTTCTAAAGATTGATAGAACTGCAGTATCCAAGGTGAGAATTGGAAATGGGCAGTTGATTGATGTTAAAGGGAAGGGAACAGTGAAGATTATGAGTCTAAGAGGAGCTAAACGGATCAATGATGTGTTGTATGTTCCAAAAATTGACTAGAACTTGCTTAGTGTTGGTCAACTACTGACAGGACCCGACCCGAGCCCTCTTCGAGAATCGAGGCAAATCCTGCGATGACACATGACTAACATACTCTTTACTCATACATATGATACAATGAGGCTACTTGCCTCAACAAAAAATGTACACATGTGTTCCACTATACAAAACATATACAAATACACAGACTGAGACACTTATGCAGCTATGCACGTTGGCCAACCTCAAAATGTGATGACTGTATCACACTGCACAAATTCCTATGACAACTTGGGAAAAATAGGAAAAATAGGAAAAAGGGTGAACTTATGGCTCAGTGAGTGGACATAATCTGAAAATATCATATACTTTATATGTATTGTACACATATAAATCTGTATGATAAAATAATCATAAAACCGTATACTGAGTAATCAATAAACTTGTACTGAAAATATGAACTGTCATAAAATCTGTGCTGAAATTAAAATCATGACATAATATTGGGATCTGAAAATCTGAAAGCGCAAACTATCATAAAATCTATTATCAAGCTGAATATATGTAACATAACTCTAGAAATATGTACTACATATATATATATATATATATATACTGAAAACCACACCAAACTTGTACCCGGGGTAAATCTGGTCTAACCTGGCGGAGTAACTCACGCACAGGCAGAGTGGAGGATCTAAGCTGGTCTAACCCGGCGGAATGTTACATCGCTCGGGTAGAGCAAACTAAACTAGTCTAACGCATGCGCAGAGCAATTACACTAAAGGGAGGGTACGCATATGGTGGTTCAAAAATTATTACAATATAATATCATGACCATAATTATTCTGAAATAATTATTTCTGTACTGAACATAATTATAAACTGTACTATAATAAATTCTAAAATATTTCTGAATATACTAAATAGTATAAATATTTTTCTGTCTGAAATAAATCATAATTAAATCTGATAACGCGCAATTAAATCATAATTGGCTGTATTAAAAATATATAAAATATATATAGTTATCCACTCACAAAAGTGCGCTAATCCTGAGCTAGGTCTGGATTCTGAGATCTACCCGCTATCGGCACACCTCTTATATCATAGGAGTGTGCCGATATGTATTATAACTATTAAAATATAAATATTCTAATATCGCAAAAGTATTACCCGCTAAACCACTGGGTATAAATCTGACTACCCAAACTAATTTCCTAAAATTTTCTATTTATTTTTTTTTCTTTTCTCTTTTTTTTTTCTTCTTTTTCTTTCTCTGTTTCTTTCTCCTTCCCGGTTCCTTCCTTCCCCTTTCTTTTTCTTCTTTTCTTTTCTTTCTTTTCTTCTTCTCTCGGCTTTCTCTTCTTTCTTTCTTTCTCTGTTTTCACTTTTCTTCTTTTCTTCTCAATTTCAATTGCTTCTTTTCAACGAAGCAAACAAACAACATATATATATATATATATATATATATATATATATCGGCCGCCTCTTCAATTCTTTTCTATTTTCTCTCTTTTTTTTTTCATTGCCACTAACAAATATATAAATATTACACGTGTATTACAACTACTGCAAAAAGGGTACTCAGTAGTGTTTAAGCACAACAAATGTGAAATATCAGATTCAAATAGAGTTGTGCTATTTTCTATTGCTATAAAAGACAAAAGCTTTAGCCTGTCATGGGAAAAGCAGTCTGCATATACTTGTGTTCTCAAGAAAGCAGACTTATGGCACAAGAGGTTGGGACACTTCCACAAGACTGCTTTAGAGTACATGCAGAAGGAAAAACTTGTGCTTGGGATGGATTATACTAGTGAAGAGTCAAACGTATGTGAAGCTTGTCAACTGGAGAAGCAATCTAAGATGTCATATCTAGCAAATAAGGCATTGAGAGCCTCTGAAAAGCTACAGTTGATTCACACAGATGTGTATGGTCCCATGTCAACAGAATCTCTTAATGGCAGCAAGTATTTCATTTTGTTTATTGATGATTATAGTAGAATGTGCTGGGTTTACTTCTTAAAACAAAAATCTGAAGTAGCTGAGGTATTCTTGAAGTTTAAAACTTGGATTGAGAATCAATGCCATAGCAAAATCAAGACACTTAGATCAGATAATGGAACTGAATTTACTGCTGCAAAACTTATCAAACTTTGTGAAGATGCAGGGATACAACATCAGTTTACAGTCCCTTACTCACCCCAACAAAATGGTGTGAGTGGGTGAAAAAATAGAACAAGTATGGAGATGGCTAGATGCTTGTTGTTTGAGAAAAACTTGTCAAAGTATTTTTGGGCAGAGGCTGTAAACACAGCAATATTCATCTTAAATAGGCTTATAACCAAAGCTGTGAAAGGGAAAACTCCCTATGAAGTCTGGTATGGGTTCAAGCCTAATGTTGTTAACTTAAGAGTGTTTGGAAGCTTATGCTACACTCTTATTCCAGATATAAAGAGGGGCAAGCTTGATGAAAAGGCTGAACTTGGAGTCTTTGTAGGCTATAGTTCTACTAGCAAGGGCTACAGAATTTATCAACCTCTAATCAAGAAGTTCATCATCAGCAGGAATGTAATCTTTGATGAAGAAGCAGAATAGGATTGGGTTAAAACTGAACCTAGAAGGCTGTATTCAGATGAGAGAGTATCTGATCAAATAAATGAAGACACCATAGATGACATGCTAGTTAGAGGAACTAAGCTACTTACTGACATTTATCAGAAATACAATGTAGCAGTATTGAAACCAGCAGGATATGCAGAAGCAGTAGAGGATGAAAAATGGATAACAGCAATGAAGGAAGAAATAAGGATGATAAACAAAACAGAACTTGGGAGCTTGTGTCCAGACCAACTCACAAGAAGGTTATTGGAGTAAAATTGGTGTTTAAGACAAAGTTGAATGCAGATGGAACCATAAACAAGTACAAGGCAAGGTTAGTTGTGAAAGGCTATGCACAACAGTTTGGGGTGGATGTTTTTGAAACATTTGCACCAGTAGAAAGGTTAGACACTATTAGGTTTCTTTATGCTATTGCAGTACAGAAACAATGGAAGATATACCAGTTGGATGTAAAATCAGCTTTCCTAAATGGTCATTTGCAAGAGGAAATCTTTGTTGAACAACCAGAAGGGTTTGTGACAGCACCTAGAAAGGTTTATTTACTGAAAAAAGGCCATTTATGGATTAAGGCAAGCTTCAAGAGCTTGGTATAGCAGAATTGATGAATACTTACTGAGTATAGGCTTTAAAATGAGCCTTAGTGAGTCAACATTATATGTTAAGCTTAAAATTCATAATCTGATAATTGTATCAGTTTATGTTGATGACTTGCTAATAACTGAAAGCAATTCTAAGATCATAAAGGAGTTTAAAGAACAAATGCAAGGAGAATTTGAGATGAATGATTTGGGTGAAATGGCATACTTTCTTGGAATGAAAATACAGCAAACCAAGAAAGGATTGCTTATTGGACAAAAGAAGTATGCTAATGAGATCTTGAAGAAGTTTAAAATGGGAGAATACAAAGCTATGGATACTCCCTTAGCTTTGAATGAGAAACTTTGTTCTGAGACTGATGCACTGATAACAAATGAAAGTCTTTATAAGAGTATGGTTGGATGTTTGATATATCTTATAGCAACAAGGCCTGATATAGCCTTCACTGTGAATTTGCTATCAAGGTTCCTAAATTGTGCTAAGGAAGTTCATTTAAAGGCAGCAAAAAGGGTATTGAGGTACATTAAAGGGACAACTGACTATGGCATCAGTTTCATAAAGACAAAAAAGTTAGATTTGCATGGCTATACAGATAGTGATTAGGCAGGAGTATGTGAGGATATGAAAAGCACCTCAGGGTACTTATTCAGTTTTGGATTAGGTTGTTTTAGTTAGAGCACTAGGAAATAAGAGGTGGTAGCTCAATCCACTGCAAAAGTTGAGTATATTGCTGTTGTGGCAGCAGTAAATCAAGTTGTGTGGCTAAGAAAAATTATGGCAGACTTAAGTTTAAAACAAGAGATTGCTACTGTTCTATATGTTAACAAGCAAGCTGCCATAGCCATCTCTAATAATCCTGTGTTTTATGGTAAGACTAAGCATTTCAAAATCAAATACTACTATCTAAGAGAAGTGTAGAAAGAAGAAGAAGTAAAACTGGTACACTGCAATGCAGAGTCTCAACTTGCAGATATTCTTACTAAAGGATTATCCAAAACAAGATTTTAACATCTTAGGGAAAGAATTGGAGTATGTGTTTACGCTCAAAATATAACGCGGCTATCGCAGTATAGATTGAGGTGTCGATCCCACGAGGAAGCTCTTGGCAAAATAGGTTAGTGAAGTAAAATATTAAAGCAGTAGCAAAGGGTTAATTGATTTAAACGGATGAGATAGAATTGTCTATGAATTGAGGAAAATGTCTTATGATGATTTAAGCAAGGCTTTGAGAATCACAATTATGCTTTATAAATCTACTCTATACTTTGATTCGATATTTATAACTCAACTGAAAGTTTCACATCCCAAACAATCAATCGGAAGGTATGTAATATATAGCACATTTGATAACACATGTATTTGATTTAGTTAAACTCTTTGCAAGCATTAACACACATCATGTTATTTATACAAGTTATCTAAGATCGACAATATATCATTTTGAAAATATTGCAGTAAAAGATTAACTTGAATATCAAACATTTATTGCCCTTACATGTTATCTAAGATCGACAATATATCAAATTGACAATACTGCAGTAAAAGATTAACATATAAAATAATGTAACCAGTAACAATTATAAATCAGCATGAATCACATAAGAAAAGCATGACTGAACATATATGAGACATGAGAATTATAACCTCTAGATTATAGAAAATAAAATAGATAAGAGTTTAATCAAAACCAAACTTACAACATTTATAGCTCTTGACACCGAATCAAAGCATGGAAGTAGATTTACTACACATAAAAGTTCATCTCTTAGCCTTGCTAGGAACTTTAGCCTAAATTACAATACATGTTAATGAGAATAAAAGAAGAGAGAATTATTTATATATAAAAACGTCCTAAGTGTCTCCTTATATAGGCAATGAATGGACATATGTCATGGATGACATCAATCTTCAATAATTTTAAGCCAATAACTCGTGTATCCATTTGCAGCATGTTTTTGATAATGTAAATGATCAATTCAGCTTCTATATCCGACATGAAAGTTGTAGAATTTTGACTCTTCTTTCTATAGGCACTGATTTCATGCAAATTGGATGAGTATCCAATGAGATATGAGCAAAATTCCAAAGATACATCAGAATTCGGCCAACAACCATTTTACCCACTTGCAATGCGATTTGGTCCATGATAACGGCTGATTCGGACTTTACCATAAACATACGAGTTGTTGATAGTTAAGTCAAAAATTCACAGCTTCAAGAATTATACCAATTGAATACGTATTTTGTGAGATACGGTCCAAATACATGAATTGGGTCAAGCTGGGTAAGAGTTGTAGTCCGATTCTGTTGTATCTCAATTTTTGGCCCATAACATATTGGATTTGGCTTTTCCACTATTCTTCAAATTTGTGTAAGATTGAGTCATGTTGTACCAAGTTCAAGAATTTCTTCATTTCGATTTCTACATTGACAGTTATGTCCAGTTTACCTAAACCTGTCCAAATAACATTCATTAATCACAATTTAAGGAGAACACTTTATTTCAAGCTAAAAATACAGAAAATACTAAAATTAGTGACATTAAATGGTGATTGAATCTCTTAACAACATGCATTTTTATGTGTTCATCACAGCCCCCAACCAGCTTATTGCTAGTCTCTAGCAATTCAAGCGTAAATAGAATATGCAAAACTACCTAAACATTTCAATCAAAACGTCAGTTCGAGATCACTGTTGCTATCATGGTTTTTTCAATTACAACTTCCATAATTTGTGTGTGTGTGAACTAAGCCATAACCATCTAACCACAAACCACAATAGATATAGCCTTGAGAATTTCTCCAAGTAAAAGCCTCAACTCCATATCCTCACAGGTGTATGACTGTTTAAAAGGTTAGGACTTCTCTTATGGAGTTGGAAAACAGTTAAGCATTCAAGAAAAAGTCAATTTTAAAGACAGACATATAAACTAACATTGATCCGAAGATAGGAAAATTATTTGTTTAAAAATCAATTATTCATATCATACGCCAACTTTAGAACTTTAATTGGCTTGTGAGAATAATACAATTATAACTTGGTGAGAAAACTATTTTACAAGGTATTTGTCTTCTAAAATTGAATGAAGACTTTATTAAACTGAATTGCTTTTTTTTTTTTTCTTGTTTTTGGTACTTTTGTGTTTTTTTTTTTTGAAGAATACAAGGAAGCATTACAAAGGTTTCTCACCAAATTATATTATGCACAAATGCAACCAACTTATCCCTTAATTCAAATAATATCATTCTAAACAAAAATTAACCAATTCAAAGGAACAATGAAGGTTTATAAGCTGTTTTCTCATCCTTTCCACTTACTCACAAAAGATATGTGAGATTAGAAAAATATATACTTAAACATGGAAATTCTCTTGGCTATATAAATTGAATCATCCATCTTACCACAAGGCTTAGCATTGTGCTCAAAAATATTTTGGAAGTCATTCTTTAGTAACCTAGATAGAAACAATGAATCAACCTAAACAATTCTGAAATCATAGTTAGGCAGAAAAGCAAATTCCTTTATACAAGAATTACCAAGACTACAAGCAGTAAACGACAATGCATGAAATATAAAACAAAATAACAAAAAGTTAGTTAAAATGCATTTCAAAAGTTAGTACTAAAACTCCTTACTCTGCCATTCTAATTTGACCTAGAATGCGTCTCAAGAGTTCAAGAATGAACTCTTTACTCTGTCATTTTAATCAAATGTCGGACCACAATTTTTTTTTTTTTTTTTTTACAAAATGCAACGTATGTCTACTATCCTCCCCCCAAACCAGATGAAACATTGTCCTCAATGTTTAAATAGAAAGAGATAAAGTATAGGAGACATTACCTGAAACGCCAGTTATTTGAAAGAAACAAACCTGAGAGACACTTAAGCAAATATAAACTAAAATGATGGTACTGATAAATAAATAAATAAAAAGAAAAATTTACAAACGAAGTGTCAGATCCAATTTTCGCTTGTTAAGGCCCACTGACCAATCGATCCGAGTTATTGCTGGGTCATGTTCGTAGGTAACTGCCTGTAATTTGTTAATCAATTCATCTGCCTCAGTAGCAGAAATCAGGATCTGTCGCGCCAAATGTGAAATAAAATTCTGTTCTACAGCTTGATCAAGAAAACAAAGTAAGCAATCAAAATAGTTATTAACATTCAACAAACCTATGGGTTTTCGGTGGATATTCAGTTGGGCCCAAGAGACAATTTGAAAAATTTCTTCCAAGGTACCGAAACCACCTGGTAAAGCAATAAAAGCGTCTGCATTGCAAAGCATTCTGGCTATACGTTCATGCATGGATGAGACTTGTAATTCTTCCCCTATTGTTTTTCCGGTCAGGTTTCCCACGGCCAAAGCTGTAGGAATAATACCTAAAACTTGACTTCCTCCTAAATGTGCAGCTGTTGACACACACCCCATTAGCCCAAGGCTACCTCCTCCATAAATCAAATGAGTTTTTCTTGCAGCTAATGCTTTTCCTAGATTATTTGCTGCTTCTACGAACACTTTACTCTCCCCAGGACTAGATCCACAAAATACACATATATTTCGAAATTGTCGAACTTGGGTTTCCTCCATATCTACACTCACCTTTATCTCAATATATGAAAATGAAGAAAATGAGGTGCTGTATTTATAGAGTACCAAATGATAACAATTATGGTAACCCGACAGTTTGTCAAAAGAGAGTTAAAAATAAAGCACAAAAATTTAAACATAATGGCCCACATGCGTTATTGAACAAAAAGATTTGAATTTAAGACATCTACATGAGTAGCCCTACTATTCATAAAATAAAGTTTGAAATTAAAACACATGTATTTACAAGTAGTTGTGATTGTGGCTCACATCTTCCTCTAGTTTTACGTCAAGTAACGGCTTAAACGCCCTCTATGGGTCGGGGATAGGCTTCCCATCCAATTTTCTTATAAATTGGCAAACAGGGTCTTTTAGAGTCAGATTCCCGAGACTATACCGTTGATGTTCATTTTTAAATTTGTTCCATAAATCGAGAAGTTCACGTTGCACGAGCCCACAGGGATGCGTCTCAAGAGTCAATAGGATATCATCCAAAGACTCCTTACTCAGTCCATCCTTAATGAACTGAATTTTGTCTTCTCGATTTCTAGATACGAATCCTAAAGAACGACAACTCCGATTACAATTCCATCGAGCACATTTATGACAGATTTGTAACCTTTTTGCTCGTCGCCTTTTGGCATAGGAGCTTCTTCCAAGACCAGGCATATGAGAAATAAAATCATTTTCAAACTCACCAGACAACCGAACCTTGGCTTCAATTAACCAACGAAGGTCCACAGGGATATTACCCAACATCAATAGCCTTAGTCTTTCACACCGTGCTTTGTAAATCTTAAGTAGAGCATTTTGAGGAAATGAAGGAAAACGTTTTTTAAGATTGGCAAGAATGCGATCCATTTTGAAAGAAAGAAAAGAGATGAATGCACAGTTTGAGGGACAGTTTTTAGGGAACTGAGAAACTGACTTTAATAGTCACGGAGTACCGTATCCGCCACTTGATCGGGAAATAAAATCACACTGAAGAAAAAATAAAAAGAAGAAAATAAAGTAAAATAAAATGTGCAAGAAAATAAAAGCAAAAATAGAAAGTCAAAAGGTAAAATATAGACAAAATATAAAATATGGTACAGATAGATTGAACCTGATTAATCACGATAGACAGGATCCATAAGAGGGATCTCGCCTAGGTACATAGAGTCGTTTACCTTTTCCACGTAGCTTTTTAGCCGCTGTCCATTCACTTTGAAAGTCCGTCCATCAGTGGGGTCTTCTATTTCAACAGCACCATTAGGAAAAATATGTCTTACCATAAATGGACCAGTCCATCGAGATCTCAACTTTCCAGGGTGTAAATGTAATCGAGAATCATAAAGATAGACCCGTTGATTTGGCTCAAAGTGTTTCCTTGAGATCTGTTTATCATGAGCTACTTTCATTTTAGCTTTGTAAATTCTGGAGTTGTCATATGCGTCATTTCGTAGCTCTTCTATTTCTGACAATTGTAACTTTCTCTGAAGACCTGCAGCATTCAAATCAAAGTTAAGGGCTTTGACAGCCCAATAAACTTTATGTTCTAGCTCAACAGGTAAATGACAAGCTTTCCTATAAACAAGCCGGTATTGAGACATTCCTAAGATGGTTTTGTATGCAGTGCGATATGCCCATAATGCATCAGAAAGGTGTAGAGACCAATCTTTGCGATTCGGGTTAACCGTCTTTTCCAAAATCTGTTTAACCTCTCTATTTGCTAGCTCGGCTTGTCCATTTGTCTGTGGATGGTATGCAGTGGAAAATTTGTGAAGAACACCATACCTGTGCATCAAAGCTTTAAAAGAACGATTACAAAAATGTGTTCCTTGGTCACTAATGATGACACGTGGCGTACCGTACCTAGATAACACATTTTGTTTTAAGAATTTTACCACAGTTGTATTATCATTAGTACGACAAGCTATAGCCTCCACCCATTTTGATACATAGTCAATAGCTAAAAGGATGTAAAGATAGTCAAAAGATGAAGGAAAAGGACCCATAAAATCGATACCCCAACAGTCAAATATCTCAATAACAATAATAGGGTTAAGAGGCATCATATTTCTTCGAGATAAAGCACCTAACTTTTGACATCTTTCACAGGAACGACAAAAATTATTAGTGTCTTTGAACAAAGTGGGCCAATAAAGACCACACTGTAAAATTTTCACAGCTGTCTTCTTCATAGAAAAATGGCCACCGCAAGCAGCACTATGGCAAAAATTTAAGACACTAGAAACTTCACTTTCAGGAATGCAACGTCTCATGATTTGGTCAGGACAGTATTTGAAAAGATATGGATCATCCCAATAAAAGTTACGTACCTCAACCAAGAACTTACGCTTATCTTGTGCACTCCAGTCAGATGGAAGTTCACCACAAACCAAATAATTTACGATATGTGCATACCAAGGTATTTGGCTTATAGCAAAAAGATGTTCATCTGGAAAATCATCTCGAATGGGTGGCAAATCAGTAGAGTCAGTGAACTCAAGGCGGGATAGATGATCAGCAACAACATTTTCAACACATTTCTTATCTTTGATGGTTATATCAAATTCCTGCAAAAGAAGAATCCACCTAATTAAACGGGCTTTAGCATCCTTCTTAGAAAGAAGATACTTAAGGGCTGCGTGGTCAGTAAAAATAACAATAGGTGAACCAATCAAATAAGAACGAAATTTATCTAAGGCAAAAACAACAGCTAATAGTTCTTTTTCAGTAGTAGTGTAATTCATTTGAGCATCATTCAAAGTCCTACTAGCATAATAAACAACAAAGGGTTTTCCCTCCCTCCGTTGCCCAAGAACTGCTCCTACAGCATAATTACTTGCATCACACATAATTTCAAATGGGAGGTTCCAATCCGGTGATTGCATGATAGGAGCGGTGGTGAGTTTGGCAATGAGTGTTCGGAATGCCTCCTCACACTCTTGTGTCCATGTAAATTCTGCATCTTTTAACAAAAGGTTACACAATGGTCTAGATATGGTAGAAAAATTTTGTATAAACCTTCTGTAAAAGCCAGCGTGTCCAAGAAAGGATCGGACATCTTTTACCGTTTTAGGTGTAGGTAATTTAGAGATTAATTCAATTTTTTCCTTGTCAACCTCTATCCCTCTTTCAGATACAACATGCCCCAAAACGATTCCTGAAGATACTATGAAATGACATTTCTCCCAATTTAGCACAAGTCCTTTTTCTTCACACCTACTCAAAACAGATTTCAAGTTAAGTAGGCATAAATCAAAAGAATTACCAAAAATAGTCAAATCATCCGTAAAGACTTCCATGCATTTTCAACCATATCAGAAAAAATACTCAACATGCAACGCTGAAAAGTAGCTGGTGCATTACATAATCCAAATGGCATTCTACGAAAAGCATAAGTACCAAAAGGGCATGTAAAAGTAGTTTTTTCTTGATCTTCTATAGCTATCTCAATCTGGTAATATCCTGAATACCCATCAAGAAAGCAATAAAAAGGATGTCCAGCTACACGTTCTAAAATTTGGTCGATAAAAGGCAATGGAAAATAGTCTTTCCTAGTGGCTGTGTTTAACTTTCTATAATCAATACACATTCTCCAACCACTTACTACCCTAGTTGGAATAGGTATCCCATTCTCATATTCAACAACAGTAACCCCAGATTTCTTAGGAACTACTTGAGTTGGACTTACCCATTGACTATTAGAAATTGGGTAGATTATACCTGCATCTAATAGTTTCAAGACCTCTTTCTTCACTACTTCTTTCATTGTTGGGTTAAGTCTTCTTTGTGGGTCTCTACGAGGTTGGGCACCTTCCTTTAAATGAATTCTATGGGAGCATATCAATGGAGAAATATCTTTAATATCAGCTATGGTCCAACCTAGTGCAGACTTATGTTCTTTTAACAATTTTATCAATTTTTCCTCTTGTTCAGCACTAAGTTCAGAAGAAATGATGATAGGAAAGGTATCATCTGGTCCCAAGAATGCGTGTTTCAAACCTTTAGGCAGTGGAGAAAGATCAACTTGTGGTGTCTCGAGGTTTGATGGTTTCGGTTTCTCCCTCTCTCGTGGCAACTCTTCAAAGTGTGGCTGCCAAAATCGAGTCCCTTTGTGTTGTGAGTCAAAAATACTAAACACATCAGTTGTTACATCAGGATAATACATTTCTTCAAAATCAAAATTGAGAAGGTTTTTTGAAGAATCATAGCCATGATTTTTATAAGCTTCATCTGCTACAAATGTGTCTATCATATATGAATGATAGCACTCGTCTTCTTCTCATGGTTGTTTGCCAATGTTGAAAATATTAACCTCAAGAGTTATATTCCCAAAAGATAATTTCATTAGACCATTTCTACAATTAATAAGAGCGTTAACAGTGGCTAGAAAAGGTCTCCCTAAAATAAAAGGGATTTTTGACTCCATGTTAACAACAGAATGAGTATCTAAAACAAGAAAATCAACAGGGTAGTAAAATTTATCAATTTGCAACAAAACATCTTCTACTATTCCCCGTGGTTTCTTGATTGATCGGTCAGCTAATTGTAGGACTACAGAGGTTGGTTTAATCTCACCAAGTCCTAACTGCAAGTAAATAGAATAAGGCATTAAATTTACACTTGCTCCTAAGTCTAATAAATCTTGACCAAACTCATGTGTCCCAATTTGGCAGGAGATTGTGGGACATCCTGGGTCTTTATACTTGGGTGGTGTCTTTTGTTCAATCACTGCACTTACCTATTCTGCCAAAAATGCAGTTTTCTTCACATGGTGTTTTCTTTTGATAGTACATAAATCCTTGATGACTTTGGCATAAGTTAGAACCTGCTTAATCAAATGTAACTAGGGAAGATTAATTTTAACTTGTTTCAAATGTTCCAAAATCTCACCTTGAATTTCTGAATTTTTCCCAACCGGTCGAAGAGCTTGAGGAAAAGGCACTGGGATTGAAAACTTACTTTCGGGCTCTTTTTTCACTATGGCCTCTTTTTCAAGGGGGGCGTCTTTACTACTCGTAGATGTGTTAATTTCAGGAGTAGGCTCACTTACAATCTTACCACTTCGAGTAGTAATGGCATTGACTTCTTTGAGATTTTGAACATCAGAAGTAGAAGCTTGTGCCATGAATTGTCCTTTCGGATTGGATTGAGGTTGAGATGGAAACTTACCTCGCTCTTGTACAGTTAAGGCACTGGTCAACTTTGTGATTTGACTCTTGATTTCTTTGTTACCTCGCTCTTGTACAGTTAAGGCACTGGTCAACTTTGTGATTTGACTCTTGATTTCTTTGTTTTCGTCCACCACCTGTGCAAGAATTGTTTCAAATTTTTTATTAGTCTTACTTTGTGCCTCCATAAATGCTTGTAATGTATCCTCTAAAGAACTCCTAGTTGGTCGTGCATTATATTGAGGTGCAACATAAGACTTGGGTGCTTGTTGTTCTTGTTTCCATTGGTTGTTGACTTGTTGGTCAGATTTCCAACCGAAATTTGGGTGGTTTCTCCAGCTAGGATTATATGTTTCAGAGTAGGGTGAATAAGGCTTCTTGTACATCCCTAGGGCATTACATTGTTCCTCATATATCCCTCTCATCTCACTATACGTGGGGCAATCCTGAGCTAAGTGTTCCGCTCCTCCACAGACAAAACAGACATCATGTGACTCAACTTTAGCAACCGTGTGGGTGACCCTTCTATCTTTGGTTTTTAAGGCCTCTAACTCCCTAGTTAAGACCTCTAATTGGGCTTTGAGGTTATCCTCTTCCCTAAGATGGAAAACTCCATTGGGTCGTGACCTATTTGTGCTTTCAGTAACGCTAGGTCCAGTCCATGTATGGGCTTTTTCGGCTAAGTCATTAAGGAATTCTATGGCTTCCTCGGGATCTTTGTGAAGGAACTCCCCATTACACATCATCTCAACAAATTGGCGCTCTCTAATTGTGAGTCCCTCATAGAAATAACTAACCAAGCGCCAATTTTCATACCCATGGTGAGGGCACAGATTTAGCAACTCTTTAAACCTTTCCCATGTTTGATATAAGGTTTCACTGTCTTTTTGGGAGAAGGAAGAAATTTTTCTTTTCAGGCCATTAGTTTTGTGTTGTGGGAAGTATTTATTGAAAAATGCTTGGGTCATTTCTGTCCAAGTTCCTATAGACCTCGGCCTCAAAGAGTATAACCAACTCTTTGCTTTGTCTTTCAAAGAAAAAGGGAAAAATTTAAGTCTAACAGTGTCTATGGCTTCAGGTTGGCTATGAAAGGTGGCAATTACCTCTTCAAATTCCCTAACATGTACATAAGGATTTTCACTATCTAGACCATGAAAAGTGGGAAGAAGTTGTATCATTCCAGGTTTAAAATCCGAATGTGGTGTGTTAGGTGGAAATATAATGCATGATGGTGTGGCTGTGCGAGTAGGATGCAAGTAATCTTTTAGAGTTCTAACGGGGTTTTCTTCGTGTTGGCTCATTGTGTTAGAATTACAAGATGAACTAGAAGGTGAATTCTCTTCACTTACAAATTGTGGGGGTGGTTCTAGTTCTAGTTCTAGTTCTCTCATAAATCTTCCTCGTTTGTCTCTAGGTCGATGCATACATCCTAATTTTTTTGTTTTTAGGAAAGAAATGCTTAAGGAAAATTAAGAAGTGGAATAAACACAACAAGAAATAGAAATAAGTTAGGTGGTAAGACCAACCATGAAATATAAATACAATAACTAAACAAAAGACTATAAAATACGAAAAATAAATACAATAAATAAATAATAAAAAGAAAATACAATAAGTAAATAAATAAAAGGTTAGGCGGTAGAACCGGTCATAAAAAGAAAACACAACATATTAACTAAAGAAAATAAATTGCAGTAAATACGTAAAAGAAAATGAAAATAAAGTACAATAAAAAAAAGTGCAATAAATAAATAGAGTACAATAAGAAATAAAGAAACTAAGTTAGGCGGTAGAACCAGCCACAAAATAAAAAGAAAATACAACAAATTAACTAAAAAAAGTACAATAAATAAATAAAAGAAAGTGAACGAAGTTAGGCGGTAAAACCAGCCATTAAAAAAAAGTGCAATAAATAAACTAAAGAAAATAAAGTGCGATAAATAAATAAAAGAAAATAAACTAATTAGGCGGTAAAACCAGCCATTAAGATAATATAAAATATAACAAATTAACTAAAGAAAACAAAATAAATTAGGTGGTAGAACCAACCATGAATAATAAATAAATTACAACAAAGGAAATAAAATTAAGATTTTACAAAGAAAAGAAAATGTACAAAGTTACCACTTTAGTATTTATAATCGCAACCAACTTTCGCTTAGTGTGCCTCCCCGGCAACGGCGCCAAATTTTTGTTTACGCTCAAAATATAACGCGGCTATCGCAGTATAGATTGAGGTGTCGATCCCACGAGAAAGCTCTTGGCAAAATAGGTTAGTGAAGTAAAATATTAAAGCAGTAGCAAAGGGTTAATTGATTTAAACGGATGAGATAGAATTGTCTATGAATTGAGGAAAATGTCTTATGATGATTTAAGCAAGGCTTTGAGAATCACAATTATGCTTTATAAATCTACTCTATACTTTGATTCGATATTTATAACTCAACTGAAAGTTTCACATCCCAAACAATCAATCGGAAGGTATGTAATATATAGCACATTTGATAACACATGTATTTGATTTAGTTAAACTCTTTGCAAGCATTAACACACATCATGTTATTTATACAAGTTATCTAAGATCGACAATATATCATTTTGAAAATATTGCAGTAAAATATTAACTTGAATATCAAACATTTATTGCCCTTACATGTTATCCAAGATCGACAATATATCAAATTGACAATACTGATGTAAAAGATTAACATATAAAATAATGTAACCAGTAACAATTATAAATCAGCATGAATCACATAAGAAAAGCATGACTGAACATATATGAGACATGAGAATTATAACCTCTAGATTATAGAAAATAAAATAGATAAGAGTTTAATCAAAACCAAACTTACAACATTTATAGCTCTTGACACCGAATCAAAGCATGGAAGTAGATTTACTACACATAAAAGTTCATCTCTTAGCCTTGCTAGGAACTTTAGCCTAAATTACAATACATGTTAATGAGAATAAAAGAAGAGAGAATTATTTATATATAAAAACGTCCTAAGTGTCTCCTTATATAGGCAATGAATGGACATATGTCATGGATGACATCAATCTTCAATAATTTTAAGCCAATAACTCGTGTATCCATTTACAGCATATTTTTGATAATGTAAATGATCAATTCAGCTTCTGCATCCGACATGAAAGTTGTAGAATTTTGACTCTTCTTCCCATAGGCACTGATTTCATGCAAATTGGATGAGTATCCAATGAGATATGAGCAATATTCCAAAGATACATCAGAATTCGGCCAACAACCATTTTACCCACTTGCAATGCGATTTGGTCCATGATAACGGCTGATTCGGACTTTACCATAAACATACGAGTTGTTGATAGTTAAGTCAAAAATTCACAGCTTCAAGAATTATACCAATTGAATACGTATTTTGTGAGATACGGTCCAAATACGTGAATTGGGTCAAGCTGGGTAAGAGTTATAGTCCGATTCTGTTGTATCTCAATTTTTGGCCCATAACATATTGGATTTGGCTTTTCCACTATTCTTCAAATTTGTGTAAGATTGAGTCATGTTGCACCAGGTTCAAGAATTTCTTCATTTCGATTTCTACATTGAGAGTTATGTCCAGTTTACCTAAACCTGTCCAAATAATATTCATTAATCACAATTTAAGGAGAACACTTTATTTCAAGCTAAAAATACAGAAAATACTAAAATTAGTGACATTAAATGGTGATTGAATCTCTTAACAACATGCATTTTCATGTGTTCATCAGTATGCAACAAAGATAGCAAGGAGGAGTGTTGAGGATACTGTATTTTCTATATTAGACTAGGTCAAATAAACAATCTCAAGTTCAAGGATTGTAGGAATTTTTTAGTTAGAAGTCATTTTGAATTTGAATTGCTAAAGATCAAGTTGTTTAGATTTAATAAGTCTTTTAGTTTAAGTTGAACTCTTATAGTTCAAGTATTTAAATTCTTGTAACCTTTGTTAAAAAAGTAGAACGGAGAACAACATTTGAGTTGTTAAGGAGTTGTTTTTCTTTCCCTTAAACAATAAACTACCTTGTACTTCTCAAACCCAACAGGAATAGTTAACCTATGACTCAGTTTGGCTGATGAGCCAGTAACAGCTAAGAGATCTAAAGCATCAATCTATTTTCCAGGTGCGCTCAGTAAGCCTTCGAACTCGATTGTGGTAATCAACTCTTTTCTCACACATCATTGTTGCAGCTTGTTCATTAGCTGACGAGTATGGGTTTGATCATCCAGCATCCAATGCAAAGACAAAATAGGTGCCCAAACTCAAATACCTGTCTACTGCTTTACGATGCAGAGGGATCGGTCGTACTTCTTCTATTCAAGATTCTTCATCTTTATTTGGAACAGGTCTGCGTGCGTGGGAGCAGCTCAAACAAAGAAGAGTCTGGTCTGGTTTAAATTCAGGCCCGGCCCGCCTTAATCTTATTTACAGTGTAACTTCCATCTTCGCAAACATAAAAGATAATCTTTATGTGCCAAAACATTCTTATAAAAATGAATAAATGAACCCATGCTCGCCTGAATTGCTTCAAGTATGGTAACAACATCATAATTGGGATTCCACTTCACGTCTAGAATATCTAAACAGATACTTCCATCTCTAAAAACTAGTCAACATAAAACAAGTGTTTGATACCAGAAATGGCAACCTACTAGTGATATTTCCAGAAAAGGAACAAGAACCGAAAAAATAAGCATGGAAGATGAAAGCACTAAAATTTTTACAAGTCATATGATGCATACAAGGATCCATGGTAATAAAAATAATACTAGTATACCATTCGAGAAACGAATTTAACTACTGGGAGCTTGGTTGGGTACTCTTCTGAAAACTTAAGTGTTAACTTAAATATACCTAGAAAAAGCTCAAAAATGATATTATGAAATCGTTTATTGTTAATGGAAGTTGCAACATTGTAGAATTTGTGATCCAAAATTATGTTTATGATGATGGTAATGTTTGGAACAAATTCGGGAATATGTCAAAATTATTTTGGAGCCGGAAGTATGTGTGGAAGGGGTGAAAAACTAATGGAACAATTGACAAAATACAGGAGAAAATAGGAAAAAATTCCTTTCTTGATCTTCTAAGATCAATTCTCTTGTAATCAAACATCAAATAAGAGAGACTTGGATCCTTGATCCACCGTGGACATAAGCAATTTACTGAACTACGTATTTTGTGTCTTGGTATGGTATATTTCTACTTTTCTCTACTGTCAATACTTAGTTTTGAATTAGCTTGTTGTTCTTGCTTTGATTATTTTACCTACTTCATTGCTTGTATACTCTACGTATTCCCCTGCGTGTTAAACTCTACAAACATGATAATGAAGAAGAATAAAAGGAGAATGAACAAGACAATAAATTATTGTTAATGAAAATGCCAACATAATAATGAATAAAACAATCTACTAAAATCTGTATATTAACCTAATAACCTTTTGGTAATGATATCACACTAGAAGAACAATACAAGTAATATTTTCATATATGAGCAATCACCATTGAGTAAGTTGATTTCACTGAGTGGTTGCAACCATACAATGCTAGTTTCACAAGAAAACATTGAATCAGAACACTCAACGCTATCGTGATGGAACAAAATCGACTATTATAACCAGCATTACAAGTTCTTTTCAAAGTCAAAAACAATCTTCAATCTTATTGCAGGGGTAATACCTTGTTGACATCTCGTTATTGTGGAACTATAAACTCAGATACCCTCAATTCATAAGAATCTAACAATAATATCTACAACCCCTTTTACCATTTCGCTAACTCGTTTAAATCACATTTAACTAAACGAATCAAATTCACGAGTTTATTCATTTAAGTCACTTTTATTTAAATTATAAAATGAAATAAAATTAAAAATATATATAATTAAAAATTATAACCCTAATTTATTGTTTGAGTTTTTGCGTTAAATATAAAGACTCAAAGCAAACTATAGCCACCACCAAAAATTTTCACTTCTTTTCCTTCTACAGCTATTCTCTGCTAGAGCCACCACTACCGCCATCATTGAGCCGTTCATCTCCAACCACCACCACCACCAACAATAACAATTACAACACCATTTGCAACATGGTTTGAGGGTTAAGTAAGAGATTTGATAATTATTTTGGAATGAATTAAACTCTATATCCAAAAAAGTGTTGAATTGATCTATATATGTGTTAAAGATATCGATTATGACATTGACTAGATTTGGTTCTAGATTCTCTTTCGAGCATATGTCTCAAATTTTTTGAGTGGTATGAAATTATTTAGTTTATCTTTCCACGCCTTTAATGAAATGATCTAATAACAAAGAAATAGATTAAAAGTATAATGTTATTTAATAAAGTGAACTCTGAAATTTAAATAAAATAAAATAAAATAATATGAACTCTAAATAACCTTTTGATATTAAACTTGATTCAGCTATTCTAATTGATCTACATTTGTAGAAGCTTTTATAATTTGAAGTCCTTGGATTTATGATCCATTGTGAAAATGCTTTGATTTACATGCTTCAAAAATGACATTTTTTAGACAAGAAATAGTGAACCAATAGCATCATGAAAGCATGAATTTATAATCCATGATGCAGGACTAGAGTCCGACCACTCTAATCAATATTTTCCATGACATTTAATATATTTATTGCATATTATACACATATTGTTAACACACTTTAAGGTATATATATGTGATTGTGTACATTTTATAAATATTAAATTTATGTATTATATACACGAATTTTATAGTAGAATTAAGCATATAATCAATATATACACATGTAACTTAAATCATTAATAACTTAAGATTATAGAAACATACATTTGATGACCTTCAGTGAAGATTTCAATTCTGAATTTTTCCTAACTCCAACTTTGAGCTCACCTTAAAGTGCACTTTTATTCAATTCTAGTTCATAACATTTTAGTGGGATTGTGAAGCTAAAATAGCAGCAATTGAATTTCCAACAACCAAGTTTTTATTTCTTGAAAGAAAAATAAGATGAATTTTTTTTTTCTCTCTAATTTTTCTCACAACCCATTTTTAAAAATAAAAAATTCTCAAAAACTAAACTCTCTTCCAATCCCTCTTACCATGCACGTTTTTGCTTCACCATTTTGTTAATCAATTATTCAAAATAATGTTTAGGTGTGTTAAACACTTCACAAATGCTCCCAAAATTGATTAAGTAGCCATTAAACGAAAAAATAATATTTTGTGACAATTATATCTAATTAGGTATATGTTTCTCATCTAAACTAAAATAATAAATAAGTAAATAAATATTATTATTTATTTAAATAATATTTATTCAATTATTTAAAAACTAGTTGAATAATTAGTTTTTACTTTATTTGATTTTGCTAATATGGTTAATGAGTGAATTCATAGTAAAATAATTCATGGAACAAAATTGTGTCACTTATTAACATTTAATTAGTTAATAACGCTTGTCAACTAATTAAATAATATACTTATTTTTTTAAGTCTAGACAAGTGTATAACCGAGGAACCCTGAAATATATTTTCGGTTTGATGAAATTTCTAGGATAGAACTATTTAATCCATAATGCTGCCCCAGTGCCAACGAGTATACTTCATATTGTGAAACTCTCTAGGTCCACGCTCGAATTGTTATATAGAACCCCTCCATACGTCTGTGAATGATGCCTCACACACATATTACGGATATTACAAAGTGGCGTGTTAGACTATACAAGTTGAGATTATAACATATTTGTATAATCATTTCATCATTTATAGTCGAGTAGAGCAAAGATATAGATCAATATCATCAAATCTCCATATGCCTGACCGAAAGCTTATCTTTAGAATTGTATTTTAATAAATAATATTTCCAAACACATTTGTGATATTATTTATCCTTAGGGTTAAACTCGTTTTCTATGAATTACTACTTATGGCCATAAGACTTTTTGAAATACAATCTATGCACACCAGACTCTATGAGCATCGGACCATACCCAGCGACACCCAAAGGTTAGACCATGAAAGGTTTCTGACATGTGTGGAACTAAAGTATAGTGGATCACTCACAACACCACCATGACACTCAGGTCAAAGGACCATGAATACTACTCAACTCGAAAGACTCTCAATTGACGACATTATAGGATGTCTATTGGAGATCTTTGTGAGTTTGTTCAATATTTAGACCTTACTGAATACTTATATCTCTATACGACCTTCTACTAAACTTATGGTCTGCTAAAACTAACCATCTGGACTATCTAGATATAAACATACACCAATCTATATATTCATTAAAGTATTCATTGACAGACCAGCATCAGTGAAGATAGATCAGGAATATAATATTTGTTAACATATTTGCATAATGATATTTTTTTGCATTATTTGTAACTCTTTGCAATTACGTTATTACTAATATATTCTCATGTCTTTATCTCATTTCAGACAAAGCACTAACTCTTTAGATATTACTGACTCTTATAACCTAATAACTCTTATCAGTGCTAACTCTCAGCATTTATAATTCTCAGCGTTGCTAATTCTTAGCATTGATTTAAACTTATTTACACTAGATCTGAAATTTTTCAGATCATACAATGTTTGAAACGTTACAAGCATCTACTATGTATAAAATATAATTAGTGATTTAATAAAATGATAATACTAGTATAAATATTAAACAAATATTCATATATAAAGAGATGACATGTAATCACAAATTTCAACATAATATTCCCAACACATACTAGATAGCATCATAAAAGTATGGATTTTGAATATTATGTTGCTGCTATTTTGACAGCTAATTTGATGTTGTTTAAGCTATTTTTTGTTGCTATTTTAGCTTCTAATTTGCTAGTGTTTACGCTATTTTTTCTTTTTTTTTTTTTGCTACTAATTTATTGCTGTATAGGCTGTTGTTTGCTACTGTTTTGGTTGTTAATTTGCTGTAATTTAGGCTATTTTAAGTGCTATTTTGGTTGTAATTTTTTTGTTATTTAGGCTATTTTTACTGCTATTTAGACTTTTTTGTGACTGTTTTGGCTATAAATTTACTGCTATTAAGTTTTTTTTTTTTGCTATTTTGATTGCAAATTTGCTTTTGTTTAGGCTATTTTTTGCTGTTATTTTAACTGCAAATTCGCTATTGTTTTAACTTTTGTTTTGCTATTAATTTGATGTTGTTTTAGCTAATATTTTTGTTATTGTTCTACTGTTATTAACTTGCTTTTTTGATGTTGTTTTTGTTATTATTTTTAGGAGTTTGATGATAAAAAAAAACCATAGATTACAATGGTTGTAATAAAAATACTGAATTAAAGCTTTATTTGGATGAATCATGAGTAGATATCTTAAACTTAAGTATCAAGAACTATTTTCTATATGCAAAAAATGCTTTTACTCCTAATTATGAGTAATTATTCATAAATCATGATAGGTAATAGTCTATCACTAATATTTTTAAATTTTTCGAAGAGCTATATACTTGTGTTAATTTGAAATTTATTTTACAAGTTCATCACTTGGAGTTGGAACTTGACAATTTGCTCTCTTAATTTTATTGGACTTGGTCGTTGGTTTTATTTATTTGATTGCTTAACTATTCATCACCTATTTTGAATATGTTTTTATTTTGTTATATTAATTTAGATTTATTTTAAGTGAATTTGATGAATGATGAATATTTTTCTTCAATTATGTTGAGTGAATTTTATTTTTTTAATTGTATTAAAATGATTTTATTATTGGATGCATTAAATACTTTTTTTTATATAATTTTAAATTTTATTAATTACGACTTAAACGTGCTTAATCGTATTAAACAAATTGAATATTTTATATAAATGAATCGAATTTAGTGTTATTATTCGTTTATACGAATATAATCGTAAACGAATCAAATCGTGTACAATTATATAAATGATTTGAATTTGATCCTTTTATTAAAACGTGTTTAATCGTGTCATATCTAGTAATTCGTATATTAAACGAATCGAATTTATATTTGAGCGTCTGATTTGTTTATATAAATATATCGTATAAGAATATAATAAATATTTATTAATATCTTATATTGACACAATATAAATACAATTTATTTAGAACAAATTATCACCCTTACTCCAAATGTGAATTTATGCTAATGGCAGGTTCTACCAGCGAGACCATGACTAAGGATTTTTTAAAATGACAATGAAACGATGTCATCAAAGTAGGCTAGTAATTACAACTTATAGCACTAGATGATGATTTTTAACTAGCGTTTTTCATTCTTCAAAATTATAAAGAATATGAAATACAGGTTTGGTAAAACAATTTAGGACCATAACTTTGTTTTATGTTAAAATAGATTAAATTTATAAATAAATTCATAATAAAATTTTGTTTCAATGAACTACTTAGCTTATTATATGGTAAGTATTTATGATAAAAATTTATAATATATTATAAATTGTGTATAAATTATAAATTAACTAGTCAATAATACATGACAATATTAGTCATCGTATAGTGAACTGCATAACCCATTATATTATTTTTTATCTATAATTATATTAATTGATAATATATAAAAACCACTTTAAAAGTTTTAAAAGAATTCTAGATTAAAAAGTGTTGATAAAAAAAATAGTTTCCAAGATCAACAAGCTTTAAATATTTTTTTTAAGAAACCAAACTGGGCATTCACTACCGAATGACATTAGGATGGGCTTTATTTGGTAACTTTTGCTCTCCTGAAATAGAAAAATAGGCAAAGTTAGGTCTCGCCGATGGTCGTTTTGGTAAGGACCTATCGATACTTAAGTCAGCAGAATTTAGATATAGTTGAAAGGGTAAGAGAGTTCAAAAGTGTTTGTATAGAAAAATTTCATTACCTTTAATTGTTGTAGCTTTACCCTGAGAAATCTAGGCTAAAAATCTAGCCTTCATCTTTATAGTGATTTGTAATGATTTTGAGGCTAATGGGATTAATTCTCATTCCAAGTTTTTTGGGACTTTTCTTGTTAGATTGGGAATTCCTTAAGTCATAGGATTCAAGTGTTAATGCAAGTCTTTAAGCTTCTTGGGATTAGAAGTGATTGAAAAGGTATGAGCAACTCCTTTTGAAGTTCATATCCTATTACCGAGCATGTTCTTTGTTTGAAAACTTAGTGAGCTTTTGGCTTCTAGCCTATACGTGTGTAAAGGGTGCTGGTTTATCTCAATTCACAACTTAAATCTATTGGGTGTGTGCATATAGTACACATATCAATTTTTAAATTTATATATACGCATCAAATAAATATATATACACTATTTATGTATCTCATACATAAATATTCGCAACGGAAGTTAAAAATCTAATTTCCTAAAAATGAACGCGATAAATTAAAATATAAAGCAAATTAATACTAATGATTGAGAATATCACATGTCAAGCCTTTTGAACGGATTTATTATGGAGTACTGCTTGAAGTAGACCCGTTGACAGTTCGAGAACCCAATGTGGTGGGCTTGGATCGCTAAACCAGCAGCCTTTATTTTTCAGCATCCAATTTAATTCTTAAACTGAGTGATTAATTCTTGATCCCCATAATCATTTGTTTAACTCATATTCAACTCTTGAACATTTAAACAAAATACTATTATTGTTATGTTGTATGGTCTAAAATAGAAGAAAAGAAGTTTTTTTTTTAAAAGCTTGAAACAAAATTCAAGAAACATTTTCATCTTCAATTTTCTTCTATTTGCCAAGCACCACCAAAATGAGAGCAAAGAAGAATTCAATTTATTATAAAAACAAAATGGATCCCAAAAGCTCCATCATCACTACATGGTCGGCCAACCCTTCAAATATATATTCATCAAATAAATATATATGTATTATAGTAATGAATAAATAGTTCTTTTATTCCTTCAACAAGTATTGGTGGCCATACTTCAATGTTACATGAATAAACAATTAATTATAAAACAAAATATCTTAATTGTTTTGTTTAGTCAAACAAGTTATGTATTTAACAAATATAAAATAATCAAAATTATTTCATTCAAACACAATGTAGCATTGGCCACTTGTGATGATTTGAGATCAAATGATATTCCAAATATCATTTAAGTCCTTGTTTCTTTAATGCCCTTTTAAGCAACATTTACTTTAATTATAATTAATTGTTCAATAAATTTTATTTTATTTAGCAATTAAGTTTTTAATTAAATATTTACTTTATTAATTTAATCATGAGTTAACAATTAACTCTAGTCAAATTAACTAATCAGTTAACTCTTAAAGGATAACAAATATTTTGATTATTTAACACTTAAATAATCAATTTAGAAAAATAACCCTTAAGCCTTTAATTAACTCAATTGAATCCTACCATGCCTATTATTTGAGTCAATTTAATTGAAGGCTCATTATGAGCTACGTGTCACTATTTAATTAGTCAATAAAACTTATTAACTAATCACTGTACTTAACACTTAAGTACTGACACACATGCATCTCGATGGTACTTGAAATAATTATTCGATTCTGCTGAAAATTATTAGATTGAACAATTCAATCTAGTACGCTAGCCCAGTGTATAACGAGTACACTTCATATTGCGAGACTCCCTAGGTCCACACTCGATTCATCAAATGAAACTATTTCACTAGTCCGTGATCAATGCCTCACACACACGTCACAGATATTACAAATTAACATTTTAGACCATACAAGCTGAGGTCACAACACATACGTATAATCCTTCCATCATCTATATCATGAATGTGCTGGAATATAGATTAACACTATCAAATTCCCGTATGCTCATCCATGAACTTATCTCCAGATTTGAATTTCTCAAGAACAATATACGCATACTCCTTTGCAATACTGTTTAACCTTTTGGGAAACACCTTTCTCGGGTTAGTACTCATGGCCACAAAATTTTTTAAAATACAATCTCAGAGCATCTTGATATATTACTCTCCTATGAGAGCTGACGGTTCTTATATCTGTACATACTAGACTCAATAAACATCGGACCATACCCAGCAACATACCGGTCATACCATGAAAAGTTTGTAACATATGTAGAACTAAAGTATGGTGGATTACTTATAAGCCTACGGTGGCACTCAGGTTAAAAGACCATATATACTACTCAACTCGAGAGGACTCGGCAACACACTAGTCACACCATGAAAGGTCTGTAATATGTGTAGAACCAAAGTATGGTGGATCACTTACAAGCTTATGGTGGCACTCAGGTTAAAGGACCATGTATACTACTTAACTCGAGAGGACTCACCATTGACGACTTCATAGGATGTCTATTGGCACCCTCGTAAGTTTATTCAGTCCTGACTGAATACCCGTATGCATATACGAGCTTTCAATATGCCCATGGTCGGCTAAGAATAACCATCTATACCATATAGATATAGTATACACTGATCTATATAAAAGGAGATCCACCAACAGACCTGCATCGATGGAAGTAGATCAGGAACATTATGTTTAAGAATATACTTGCATAATGACATTTCCTAACACCTATTACAACTCCTTGCAACTATGTCATTACTAGTATACCTTCAGGTCTTTGTCTCATTACAGATAAGGATCTAACCTTTTAGATCTAGTTGACTCTTATAATCTGCTAACTGTTAACATATTTATAATATTCTGCTCTGTTAATTCTTAGCATTGGTCTAAACTCCTTTAGATCATATCTGAACTCTTTTAGATCATTCAATGTCTGTAAAGTAACAAGCATTATACCATGTATTTATATTGTATTAACGATTATACAAAATATTTACTGTATAAATATTAAATAATTTAATATTCGTACAATATTAGAATGGCACGTAAACACCAACTCCAACAACGTGATCGGTCTGTCCCAAGCTTAATCCTTAGCATTCCTTATGGGTCAAAGTTCAATACCTTAAGAGGTGAGACGACATGCTCTTACCCCTTGGCCCATCTAAGTTAGGTTTTACTTTTGGGCCGGACCCTTGAGGGAATATGAAGTACAAGTTCTTTAGCCTTTATTAGTAAAACAAATTGGGAAACTTAAACTTTTTATATTAGACGAGAGGTATATCTTTACTTTATTATTTTTTTTACACTGAAACCATTAGATATCTATTTTATAATAATACATCAACTAGACTATACATCACTTAATACATACACACAACCAAACTCACACCTTCACAATGGGAGGAGCTAAAGCTCTCATAAAAGAAAGAAAATATTTACACTATCCTAAGCATCTGCCAATACTCAAACCCCTAACTAAGGCCGAGGATGCACGACATTGGTGATATAAATTAGTATTATGTGATTTAAGTACTTGAATAACTAGTATTAGGTAATATAAATTCACGAAAAAATAGAAAAAACTCAATATCAATTCAAGATAAATTCAAATAAATTCTAAAAAGATTATTTAAAAAAACTTTGAAAAAATGATTAAAGATGGCAAAATTTCCTATGAGGTTGGGCTCTCATGGGGACTCGCCCTAAATAGAGAGTAATTTAGGTTGCATTTTATGTATTTTTTGTGGATGAGGCAGCTTTGGGTGTAGTAAGTCATACTCAAATTAAATTCGGGTTAGATTTGGGGATAACTTGATTTCTCCAAACTTGCCCCAAATACTCGATTTAAAAACAAAATAAAAAAATTAGTATAGAAAAAATTTACTTATTTATACAAATCAAAAATGGTTACGTGCTAAATATGAAGGTATAAAATTTACTTACATTATATTGTTAAAATATTTAATTCTTATCCATATTTTTATATTTTTAATTTCTTTCTTTATTTTTTAATTATATTTAATATTAGACACTTATTTTCAAATTATAGTGAACTTATTTGTTTAAAAAAAAGATGAAAAGGAACAAACAAAAGAGGTAATGATTTTATTATCATTCTTAATTTCTTAGTTATCACTCATCTAACTCAAATTTTCTTTTACTTTGTGTTATAGGTTTGAGAAGAATCTTAATAAAGACTTAATGTCTAGATTACAAATAAAGTATGATGATTTAGATGCCAAAGTTTAAAAAATCATCAATTTTTGCTATTTTTAAATTTTAATTCATGTTATTGATTTTTAAAATTAGTAGTTGAAAACTTGAGGTAGTTTATATTTTCATGTGATGTTTATAATTTTTTTTAATATATTATGATTGTATGGAGTAAAAGACTATTTCATAAAATTAAATTGGTACAAATAAAAGAATATTTATGAGATTAAAAAAATCGAGTATGAAGTATCCATAGGGATCCTCATCTTCATTTGAAATCCCCGACCTTAAACCCAAAAGATATATATCAAGTATGGAAATCCTCACCATTCGGGTATAGAAATAAAGATTGTGATCCCTACTTTAACCCGCCCTATTGCCACCCCTAAAAGTGATCCCTTTGTGAATATATCTTAAATTGAGATTTTTGTACTTCAATTTATACCTAATTTTGTCTGAAGTTTGTATTTTTATTAAACTTGGTACATAGCAACAAAAATAAATAAATAAATAAAACAAAAGGTAAGAATATAGTGACTCCAAATATTTGTATTATCACATGGTTCATCTCATTCATTGTCATTAATTACATTAACTCTATATTTTCTTTCAACCAATATTTTTATGTTATGTTACTTTTTAAGCATAATTGATTAATTGTGAATAAAAAAATAATAATTATAATTGTCAATAACAATGGGATAAGAATTTGTCTCCACCCAAACATTTTTTTTAATAAAAAAAAGTCTTATGTCATTTTAATTTATATATAAGTATTTTAATTAAATATAAATAATTTCTACTTATGTTAAAAAGGAAAATTACTCAAATTTGACATACTTCTGTAAAGTCTTTTGAGATTCGATGCATTTATGTAATTTTAAGGATTTATATCGTATGCCTATTGTCACAAAATTTTTGAGAATCGTGCAACCTTAGACGCGTTGTACACTAAGCAGCCTAAAAAATCACACAAAGAAGATAAGAAACACTCACACAAGGTGTTTGAGAAAAAGCTCTCTATATTGCTGACTAACAATACAAGCTATGAGATGCTTTGTACAACTGAGAATGCCTCCCTTTTATACTATTAGTTCTACATAATCAATGGTTAGGATCTAAGATGTTATACAATGATCTAACAGTGTACATACAAGATGAAAAAATATGCTATAGAATATTTCTCCTGCCAAATAAGGGTTTACGTCCCTAATAAGTCATGGGCCAAGCCTGTTTCTCTATCCTAAACAGCGGGCCTTCAAGAAACTCTGGTCCACGTAGCGCTCCATAGTCCAAGTAGCCTTCAGCAGGCCTAGTTGTGCACCAAGTGCTCGAGAAAATACTTGAAAACACTTGGGCATGACATTCTCCCCCACCAAATTCATGCAACGCTTTCGTTGTATTTTCGCTGGAACTCGCGCACCTTATCCTCGAACTGCCACAGTGCATTCTCGGGATCCCAACTTGCTTTGCTATTAGGCAATCCTTTCCACTTGATGAAATACTCAGGCCTCGGAGGATAGTTCTTCTTCCGTATTATCCTCATATCAAGGATAAGCTTCGCCTTCTTGTTGTAAGATATGGAAACTTCCAATGGTGCCCTGGTTTGTGGCCCACGCTTCATGTCCTCCATATCACCATGGTATGACTTTAGGCAGCTTGTATGAAACACTGAATATAGCCAAAATTTTGAAGGTAACTCCACCTTGTATGAGACATTGCCAACTCTCTTGGCATAAAAAATGGCCCTTCATATTTTCGAACAAAACCATTATGAAGTGGGCGCGTAAATTTGTGTTGCGTCGAAAAGAATTTCACCATCACTAAGTCTCTTACGCTATCCTCAACATGTCTCCGCTTGCCATCAGCCTATTCCTTTATCCGTTTTGTTACCTGTCCAGACACACCCGCTCTTTGTCCAATTGTTCCAGTCAAATCTTTACAGCTTTGTAAGCTGTGGGACTCCTTCTTGTATCACTGGATACGAGCACGTACGGCGTGAGAGGTTGCTGGCCAGTAGCTAGCTCGAATAGGCTTTGGTTGGTCAACTTACTCCGCTGCAAGGTGTATGAAAATTATGCCACATCGAGTAACTTAACATAATCTTGTTGATTTGCGCTCACAAAGTTCCGTAAGTACAGCTCCAGTAATGCATTCACCCTCTCGGTCTGCCCACCCATTTGTAGGTGAAAGCTGATGGAAGAGTGAAGCTCCGATTCCATGAGATTGAATAATTATGCCCAAAATCTTCCTGTAAACCTCGTGTAATGATTGCTAACTATCACCCTCTGCAACCCCCAATACTTGACTATGTGCTTAAAGAAAAGTCTCGTTATCTCTTCCGCACTACACTCATTGGGCGCCGATATAAAAGTAGCATACATGAAAAATTGATCTACCACTACAATGATAGTCTCACACCACTCGAACTTCGTTAAGGCTATGATGAAATTCATAAAGATGTTCTCCCAAGGTCTCTCCGGTATGGGTAGTGGCTCAAGTAGCTCTGTGGGACTCTGCTACTCGATCTTGTCTTGTTGGCACACGAGATAAGTCTTGACAATCTGTTCTATTTCTTCCTGCATGTGTGGCCAATAGTATACCATCTTCAATAGGGCACGTGTACGCTGCTGTCTTAGATGTTCTACCCATTTTATGTTGTGACACTCCTTAATGAGGTTATGCCGTAAGTTCTCTCACTTTGGTATATATACCTAGTGGCCCTTGGTGTAGAGAAGCCCATCTTCTACCCAAAATTGTTGAGTTTTTCTTTCGTGTGCTTGAGCGGAGAGTTGTATGGCTACGGGATTATGCTTCATTCCCTCCTAAAATAGGCTTAGTAAATTTTCTTCCAGCTTGCTCACAATTACTAACTCAGCCTTCCGACTTAAGGGGTCCACCACCATGTTCCCCTTCCCCGATTTGTACTCAAGCTCGTAATCCTGCCACCTAGCTTGCTTCGGGCTGAGCTTCTTTTGACTTTGGAAGTAACTCGTTGTTCTATTGTCCATCTTTACTACGAACTTTGCCCCAAACAAATGGTGTCACCAAGTACACAGGCAGTGGATGACCCCTGTCATCTCCTTTTCTTGCACCGTATAATGTCTTTCTGTCTCGTTGAGTTTTTGGCTCTCATACGCGATTGGATGGTCCCGTTGTATTAAAACACGACCAATGGAAAAATCGAATGCATCAGTATATACCTTATACAGTAATAAGTGGTTCGGCAATGCTAGGACTGATTTCTTGATCACTGCTTTCTTCAATCGATCAAAAGCCCATCGGCACGCCTTTGTCCACTCCCATGCTTTAGTCTTCTTTAACAGGTTGGTAAGGGGTGCAGCAATAGTGGAGTAGCTTTTGATGAATCTTCGATAATAGTTTACTAACCCAAGGAAAGACGGCAGCTCGGTAACGTTCGTGAGTGCCTCCCAATCCACTATAGTGCGAATCTTTGCTCTGTCCATCATCAACTTGCCGTCTTTGATCTTATGATCCAAAACGTATACCTCTGACTTTGCAAAGAACATTTCTCCCTCTTTACATACAGCTCATTCTTGCGAAGCACCTTCAAGACAGACTATAAGTATTCCACGTGCTCTTCTAGAGTGTTGTTGTAGATAACTATGTCATCTAAGTATACGACGATGAATTTGTCGAGGAAGGGCTAGAGTATATTTTTCATCAATGTGCAGAAGGTGGTTGATGCATTTGTGAGGCCAAACGACATGACAAGAAACTCAAAGGCCCCATAACGCGTCACACAAGTAATTTCGGTTCATCACCCTTGGCTATCCGCACTTGATGGTAACCTGATCTCAAGTCCAACTTCGAAAAGTACTTTGCCTGCCCCAATTAATCAAAAAAGTCAGCAATTAAAGGAATGGGATACCTATTTTTTTATGGTGACCTTTTTCAGTGCCCGGTAGTCTATATAGCCACAATGATCCGTCATGCTTGCGCTGAACAATAACAAACGTGCCGTAAGGCACCTTAGATGGCTAGATAAATCCCGCATCCAATAACTCCTTAAGCTACTTTCATAACTCCGCTAACTATGATGGAGACATTAGGTAGAGCGCTTTGTTTGGAGGCTTAGTCCCTGGCTCTAACTCAATCTCGTGATCAATCACCCGTCTTGGTGGTAATTTTTATGGTAGTGTTACTGGCATTACACCCTAGTGCTGCTTGAGCACTTTCATAATCTCTGCTAGCAGTACCTCTTCGCCCCTATTCACCTCATCATCTACCTCCCATATAGTGGTGAGGTATGTCTCTTCTCCCCACTTGACTCATTTCTTTAGTTGCATGGCAGAAAGGAGAGTAGTGTAGGTGTTGGGCTTGAATTGTCCACCTTTTGGCTTGTCTAATATTGGCACCATGTATGGTCTTCCTTCCATGATACATACGTAGTTATGTCGAGGAAGCGATACTACATTAAACTGCCGCAAGAAATTCATACCAAGAATAACATCAAAATCATCGAGAGATGCTACCGAAAAGTTTACCTTACTGCTCTATTTTCGGAGGCGTATTTCAAATCCATGAATGACCCCATCCAGTGGCTTGATTACGGTGTTCACAGTCTTGAAGTAGCCAATCCCCTTCCCCACATTAAGGCCCAATTACACTGCTTCTACACACTTGATAAAGTTGTGTATAGCTCCAGTATCCACTAGTGCTTGAGTCTTCTTCCAGTTAATGTAGGCTTCAACATACATCAGCGCCTTTCCCATTGGCGCACGGGTTGGCTGCTTGGCATTGAGGGCATTAAGCAGCTGCAAACATCCTAATTACCCTTGTTCGCCCACTTGTTGAGTCTCCAATATTGCGTTGATAGCCTTCTTCTCTGAACAGTCCTTTACCCAATGATCCCTATCGAAAAAGAAGCAGCTAGATCTTGGCTTTCTCCTGCCATTACGCTTCTGCTCTCTCCCTGTGGGTGGTTTACCTTTTTCCTCCTTATCTTGCGGAGGGTGAGACTCCCTGGTTCCTTCACCTTTGCTATGATTGGGCTTCGAATTCTTGGACTTCCTCGCATCACCTTTGCGGTAATCTGTGAGCGTTTCTGCCAATGTAAGGGTGTTGGATATATTATACACTCCACACCGCTTCAACTCATTGGATGCCCATGTTTGTAATTCATCGAGAAAATTGAACAACAAGTCTTCTTCACTCATGTTGAGGATCTACAACATCAATAGAGAGTACTCCTCTACGTACTCGCCAATAGACTTGGTCTGTCTCAACTGCTTTAGATGCTTCCTAGCGTCGTGCATCATATTCTTCGAATAAAATTGACACTTCAGCTCCTATTTTAACTCTGTTCAGGTGTTGATGGTGCAGGTACCCTTGTGAATCTCCTCGTTCTTCCTACGCCACCATAGAATTGCATGGTCAGAGAAATATAGAGTCATGGTGTTTACCTTATCCTCGTCCCATACACCTAAGGCGTCAAAGTATCTCTCTATCTGTCAAAAGTAATTGTCAAGCTCCTTGGCGTTCTGCTTATCACTGAACTCTTTGGGCTTAGGAGCACCAACCCTCGGTGCTGCCACTGTAACTTGAGTGGCAACAGACCCATTCATCATCGCCCCTTGCACAACACCACATTCTCCTTGACAGTTTCAAACCCTCGACATAGCTCCTCTACTTGGGTTTGAATCTTGTCCATTGTGGTATAGACCTTCTCTTGAATAGCCTTAACCCAGTCTCGTTGCTTATTAGCGTATACCTTAATGAACGTGTCGATGATGGAGTGCATCTCATCTTCTTAAGTGTCGAGGCCTACCTCGAGCTTCTCTAGCTTTCTAAGGTGATCCGCCGCCTTTACTACAGCACCGTTGAGCACTTTCACCATGTTCCCCACATCCTGGCCTGAATTAACTAACTTTTCGCGAGGGACACTGCCGTACCTCTTAGATTTGGGGTCTCTACCCCTCTCTTTAGTCATATCCGATGGCGTGACATCTTTCCCCATCTTCTTTGAACCCACTCTAATACCAAATGTCACGGACCTTTTGAGAACCGTACAATCTTAGACGCGTTGCGCGCTAAGCAACCTAAAAAATTGCACAAAGAAGAGAAGAAACACACACACAAGATGATTGAGAAAAAAAGCTCTCTATATTACTGAAGAGAAACACAAGTTATAAGATGCTTTGTACAACTAAGGGTGTCCTCATTTTATACTACTAGCTCTACTCAATTAACGGCTATGATCTAAGATGCTATACAACAATCTAACGGTGTACATACAAAATAAAAAAATATGCTATAAAATATTCTTCCTGTCAAATAGGGGTTTACGTCCCTGATAAGTCGCGTGCTAAGCCCGTTTCTCTATCCCAAATAGCAAGTCTTCTAGAAGCTCCGGTTCAAGTAGCCTCTAGCAGACCTAGTCGCGCATCAAATGCTCGAAAAAAATGCTTGAGAGCACTTGAGCATGACACTATGAATTCTCGCTTTCCATTTTTGCATTTTTGAAAGTAGCCTTCCTCAATTCGAATTCTCCCCACACTTTCTGTTAAAACCCTGCAAATGAAATAGGTTCTCTTTACAAAGCCTCAAGAACCCTAACTAAAAAATCCTACTTTCTACTCTCTTCAATCCTTAAACTAAACCCATGTAAACCCCAGATTCAGCCAATACCATGACCACTGTTTTTGCTTTCCTTAGCTCGTTCATCTTCTTCTCATTCTCGCCAACACAGATATAACCCTAGCGTAGACTTAACCTAGTACCCGCCTGAGAAAATAAAAAACTTCTCTATGTAAGGATATAACAAAGGAGCTGAGTTGGTCATATTTCTAGTCATATTTCTGGAGTGTAGTTACAATGGAATATTGGAGCTTGGTTATGTGCTAAGCAGGTCAGTTAAGGTGGCATACAAGTGCCAGAAGTTGATTGGTTGTTAGCTGCTGCAGAAGAATAATTAGTAGTTCCCGCCAATAATTAGTTAAAGTTTGTTAGCTTATTTTATAGATCAAAGGACACGTGTAAGTAGTTGTTAAGAATTGTAACTATAAAAGATAGAATTCTTATTCACTTGATATGTGAAAAATACAATACAGAAAATCAATGAGATTTATAAACTTGTCTTTACATTTTCTCAAAAAAATTCCTGTCATCCAAACACCAAACTTTTCTTGCTATATGTACTTTCTTTACTTGGTATCAGAGCTGCTATAGCTAACGCCCATATTGCTAATATAAATCTCGTTGTTGTAAGCACGAATACACCAGTAACTCAAAATTATAATTTTCCATCAACTGTGAAACTCACACGAACAAATTATGTAATTTGGAAGTCTCAAACACTTACTGCAATCAGAGGCAATAGGCTTGAAGGTTATATAAATGGCAGCAAGAAAATGCCAGATCAATTCATCAAATTAGTAAATCAAGATTAGGACACAAGGATGATTGAAAATCCAGAATATAAAACCTGGATTTGCAAGGATCAACTGTTGCTGAGTTGGTTGTATTCACGATCCATGATTCAATCCTATGTTTGGTTATTGATAGCCAAAATTCAAGGGAGTTGTGGTTATCAGTGGAGAAGTAATTTGGTTCTGAATCCAATGCTCGATCGTTTCAATTAAAAAAAAAAGCTAGCAATAATAAGTAAGGGTTCTCTCTCAATGTTAGAATATTTCTTAAAAGTTAAGAGTTTGATGGATGAATTAGCTACTGCTGGGTGTCCAATTGAGGATATAGAATTTATTGAATATCTTATGAATGGTGTTGAACCAGAATATGATTTTGTAGTAGTAGTATTGATAACTAGTAAACTTGGAAAAATCAATCTAGATAAAGCCTATAGCATGCTTCTGAATCAAGAAAGCAAGAATATGCAAAATTCAAGAAAAGAAATAGTTCAAAACAATTTTTCAGCAAACTTTGTCCAGAAAAATCAAAAGAAATGAGGTTTTAATAATTTTGGAAGAGGATATAGTGGAAATAATTGTTTTAATATTGTTGGCTATAATGGTTTCAGCAATTATAATAATGAGAATGTTGGTTTCAATAATGCTTTTGGAAGAGGAAATCAACAGGTCAGAGGAAGAGGACATGGAATGAATCAAGTTGGTAGATTTGGTCAATATGTCAAGGGTAATGCTCCAAGACTTGTTTGCCAAATTTGTGAGAAACAAGAACATCCAGCCTCAAAATGTTATTATACATACTACAAAGACTATATTCCAAAAGGACAAGGTGGATACAATAACAGTGGATATTAGAATTTAAATGGCTCTGGATCAGGAAATTCTTTCATGACTAGTGTAAATAAGTCTGCTTACATGGCTGAACAGATAACTCAGGAGAATAGTCTTGATCAGAACTGGTATCTAGACTCTGGAGCTACACATTACTTAACCAACAATGCCAACAATCTTGGTCAGAAGTTTGAATTCTCAAGTAATGAGCAACTCATAATTGGTAATGGTACTGGCTTGCAAATTCTATTTACTAGTATAACTTTGCTTAAGTTAAATTCTGGAATTAATCTAGTTTTAAAGGATTTGTTATATGTGCCTCTAATTACCAAGAACTTAATAAGTGTGTCAAAATTAGTGTCTGACAATAATATCTTTGTTGAATTTCACTCTCATATTTGCCTTATCAAGGACAAAGAGAAAGGAACCTTGTTGATGAAAGGTATTGCTATGAAGGGGCTATATAAATTATTGCTTTCATATGATTCTTTATATGCTATAAATTTATCTGTCACTAGATCATTGTCAAATAACCATCCATATTCTATGTTGTCTCAATATTGTTTAAATGCACCTTGTTTGATAAATAAGAGTCAGTGTTGTACAGCTGACTCACCTGTCAAGTCTTATAATTCAAGAGTGTCAGATTCAGGTTCTTGTAACATTTTTGCAACTGATTGTAATGGTCACACCTTATCTAATTTCAGTTTATGGCATCAAAGGCTTGGGCATCAAAGGCTTGGGCATCCAAGCCTCTCTATATAAAAGCTGTGTTTGATTCTTGCAATCTCATTTGTTCAAATACTAAACTTCTGAAACTTGAAGTCTGTGATTCTTGCTAGATGGGAAAGCTACATAAACATCATTTTGCTTGTACTGGTATCAAGTCCAAAAACCCATTAGAACTGATTCATATAGATATATGGGGTCCTGCATCTGTTGAAACTAAAGAGGGGTACAAATACTACCTAAGTTTTATAAATGATTATACTAGATATAATTGGGTGTATCCTATGAAGTCAAAAACAGATGCATTCAATATTTTCAAAGATTAAAAAGTATTTGTTGAAAAACAACTTGACATAAGTATCAAGAGTGTGCAATCTGATTTGGGAGGAGAGTTTAAATATTTTACTCGGTTTTTGAAACAAGAGGGCATTCATTTTAGGCATTCTTGTCCACATACATACAATCAAAATGGTGTTATAAAAAAAAAAAGCACAGACATTTAGTTGAAACAGGTCTTACTATACTTGCTCAGGTTGATTTACCATTATTCTTCTGGTGGGATACCTTTAGTATTACTTCCTACTTAATCAACAGATTACCTAATACAATCTTATACAACAGATCACCATTTGACAAATTATTTCATCAATAACCAGACTATTCTTTCTTAAAGGTCTTTGGTTGGGCTTGTTTCCCTTATCTCAGACCATATCACACAAATAAACTAAATTTTCATATTGATAAATGTGTATTTTTGGGCTACAGTTCAAATTACAAAGGTTATAAATGCTTGCATCCATTTGGTAAGGTTTACATTGCTAGTCATGTTGTCTTTAATGAAGGTTGTTTTCCCTATAGCCACATCTTTCCTTCATCTATTATTTCTGATTCTAGTCTAGAAAATCTCCCTTCTAATTACTCTTTACCTTTCACTTTTTTTAAATCTAATGTGTGTGCAATAGCCCCTAAAGCGATATCTAACACAGCAGTAGGTCACTTCTTCTGTTTCAATCCCAACCAAAATTAGTACCAAGCTTCAACTAGCACTCACACAGATACTTCTTCCTTTGATATCCAACAACAATCACAACTACAAACACAAACTCAATTACATCTTTCAAACCAAGTATCTCATTCAATATCAGTACATCCTATGAGAACTAGATCTAAATTTGGAATAAGAAAACCAAAAGCATTTATATATCAATCTGAAGTTGCAAGCTCAGAACCAAAAATAATTGCAGATGCCTTACAAGATGAAAATTGGAGACAAGCTATGGTAGATGAGTATACTGCCTTGATCAAAAATAGAATCTGGTCACTTGTGCCTGAGTTATAGGCTTCAAAAGTAATTGACAATAAATGAGTATTCAGAATTAAATACAGATTAGATGGAAGTGTAGAAAAGTACAAAGCTAGATTGATGGCCAAAGGTTTCCTGCAAACACCTGGAATAGACTATTTTGATATCTTTAGTCTAGTCATAAAGCCTTCAACAGTAAGGATTATACTGAGCTTAGTAGTTATGAATCACTAGACCATAAGACAGCTTGATGTCAATAATGCCTTCTTAAATGGCACCTTAACTGAGGATGTTTATATAAGACAACCAGCAGGTTTTATTGATACCAGTAGATCCTCATTTGTTTGTAAACTTCATAAAATTTTGTGTGGGTTGAAGCAAGCTCCTAGAGCTTAGTATGATAAGCTCAAGAATGCACAGCTACAATGGGGTTTTATCAACTCAAAATCAGATACTTCAATGCTTATAAGACACACAGCTGGGAAGTTACTTCTAGTACTTGTTTATATCGATGACATCTTAGTCACAAGGCATGATAATACCTTGATGCATTAGTTTATTCGCTATCTTAGTGATACCTTTACCTTAAAAGACTTAGGTGACTTCACTTATTTCCTTGGCATCGAGGTTCAGCCAATAAAGATTGGGTTGCATTTCTCTCAAACAAAGTATATTTCTAATTTGTTGAAGAAAGCCAATATAGATGAGTGCAAAAGTTATGAAACTCTTATGATTTTGAATAAAAAATTGCTTGCTGACAGTACTGAATTATTTCATGATTTTACATTATATAGAAGTATTGTTAGGGCTCTGCAATATACAACACTGACCAGACCTGATATAGCTCTCTATGTTCATAAATTAAGTCAGTATTTAGCTACTCCAATAATTCAGCAATGGCAGGCATATAAAAGAGTTCTCAGGTATCTCCAACAAATAGCTCATTATGGTCTTGAATTTATAGCTTTAGGGTCTATGCAGCTCACAGGTTACTCCGATGCTGATTAGGGCAATGATCTAGTTGATCGAAGATCCATATTTGGTTATTACATCTACTTTGGTCAGAACTTGGTTTCCTGGTCTTCTAAGAAGCAAACTATCGTTTCCAGATCCAGTACTAAGGCTGAATATCAAGCCTTAGCCTCAGCATTTTTTGAAATAATATGGTTAAGCTCCTTACTGTCAGAATTACATTTAACATCCCTTTAAGTCCCTATCCTCTAGTATGATAATCAATGTGTGCAGGCCCTAGCTCTCAATCTAGTGTTCCACTCCCGAACCAAACATATTGAGCTAGATGTTCACTTTATTTGTGAAAAAATTGCTAATCAACAAATTGAAGTGAAGTATGTTCCTAGTTCTAACCAAACTGCAAATGTGCTCACAAAACCCCTAACTTTTGACATATTTCATTTCCATCGTTGCAAGCTCAATGTCCTTCCCCGACCTTGAGCTTGAGGGGGGATGTAAGGATACAACAGAGGAGTTGAGTTGGTCATATTTCTAGTCACATTTTTGGAGTGTAGTTACAACAGAATATTGGAGCTCGGTTATGTGCTAAGTTGGTCAGTTAAGGTGGCATACATGTGTCAGAAGTTGATTGGTTGTTGGCTGCTATAGAAGAATGATTAGTAGTTCCCGCCAATAATTAGTTAGAGTTTGTTAGCTTATTTTATGGATCAAAGGACACGTGTAAGTAGTTGTTAAGAATTGTAGCTATAAAAAAATAGAATTCTTATTCACTTGATATGTGAAAAATACAATACAGAAAATCAAGAAGATTCAGAAACTTGTCTTTACATTTTCTCAGAAATTTTTCTGTCATCCAAACACCAAACTTTTCTTGCTATCTGCACTTTCTTTACACTCTAGAATTGCTCATATTGACCATGGCAAGTCAACGCTTGCTGACAGGCTTTTGGAGCTCACTGGGACTATCAGAAGAGGGCATGGGCAGCCGCAGTATCTTGATAAGTTGTAGGTATAAAGATGAAGTTTTGGTCTGTTTATTTTGATTATTCTGTATGAAATATGAAGTGGATGGTTTTTGTTTTTTGTTTTTCCATTCCTTTGAAATAATGGTAGTGTGTTTGTTATGGGTTTGTTTTGTTAATTCAATGTGGTTATTGTCATTTGAAAGTGCTATTCTTCTGACAGGAGTGACAATTGTTATGGATTTTGCTTCGAAAAGCAAGGAAAGTGTTTCTGAAATGCTGGTTAAATTTGTGAGATAACATAATTTGGTGGACCGAATCGCAGAACATGATTTTGTTCACATTATGCAATTTTATTTTATTCGAATGACCAAGTTCAGTCTTGGTTTAAGTTGTGTAAATGAGGAATTCAAAGAGGAAATTTTAATTCATACAGGTATAATTGCCATTTTTATGGCTCATTGCTATGCTAATTTCTAAAAAAAGAAAAAACAAATAGTTGATGCTCTGCTTGCTGAATGCCATTTCAGAAGTACGAAAGCTCCTAGGCAACTTATAAGCTTGAGATAATGGCCTCAAAAGTCTTTACTAGTCTACTTTCTCTACAATCATTTTCTAGACTTGTATGTTTCCCTCTTTATTCCACTTCACATTATCTACGAGTGCTATCGCTAGCCTCTGTTTAAAAATTTTGTCGATCATAAAGATATTAGTTTCTAGCATAAGAATCAGAGTTTAGCATAATATGAAGTGGCATACCTCTTTATACCACTTCTCATTATCTACAAGGGGTGTCAGCCTTTGTTTATGGATATTGTTGATCATAAAAAGATTTGTCTCTAGCATAAGAACCGGATTTTATGCTGACAGGCTTATTATTCAGCTTCTATGCTTTCTCCATTTCTCTAATGTTGTTTTTAGAAGAGTGATTATTTTGTATGCTTTGTTGCATTTACTTGATGATGCAATACGCAATCTTTTCTGGCTGCAAGGGCCCTAACACCTAACTTTTTATTCCAAGCATTTCATTTTCTACTTAAATCAAGTAGTTCTGGTGGTCCTCATACCTTGCCTTCACATTTTCTTGTGTGGCCTCAAAATGTAGGTTTTAAGCCTGCAAAACATATGGTGTTCTCTGGTCTTTATCCTGGTGATGGATCTGATTTTGAAGCACTCAACCATGCAATAGAGAGACTCATGTGCAATGATGCCAGTGTCTCCGCTACTAAAGAGAGCAGCACAGCTCTTGGACTGGGTTTTAGGTGTTGCATCCTCTATTGAGCGATTCATCTTATCTACACTTCTATAGAAAACGTGCTTCTCTTATTCTTGAATTCGTTACTAATGATGTCTGGAGTATCCTTTTGCTATGTTTTGGTAATGCTCTGCATGTTCTAGTACAGGTGTGGTTTCTTGGGCTTACTTCACATGGATGTTTTCCATCAGCGACTTGAACAGGTATTTTCCCTCTTTTATTATTACAGTTGACATAGTCCTTAAATGAAACATCAAATGCGATGCATTACCAAAATGACTAAAATTTTGAAAAGGTTTCTTTTTTTCCCACTATGAGGGCGTTCTTTATTGATGGAAACACTGTATTTTGCACTAAACTCGAACACACCCATTTCCAAACTCATTAAGTCAAATACATGAATTTTCTTTTGTTGTGCTCATGCAAGCACCTTAATATGCATATTGTCTTAATATGATGACATAAAAATGTGATTAATTGACTTTTTTTGTAGATTGGAATTGTCTTCACTCCATCATTCTTGATGGATTACATCTAAACATCACAAAAGTTTGGTTAAAAAAATTAACAAAAAAACTCATGTTTATTATGTTTTTTATAGCAACATGTATCTTATCATATGTTCTGTCAATGTTGGATCTCTTTTATCTGCATGCAACTGTCCTGTGTGGCAATTTCTAGAAATGTTAGCTTATTCTTATGTCCCCTCTGTTAATAAATGATAGGAGTATGGAGCTCATGTTATTTCTACAGTCCCCACTGTTCCTTATATTCGAGTATTCTGATGGGAGGTACGCAATGTTGTATTGCTTTGTAAAATTATTTTTGACATGCTTTACCTGACAATAAATACATGGTGGTTTTGTCGGCAAACTAGAAGTTCAGAATCCAACTGCATTGTCTTTTGTCGCGGACTATTTTTTGAACTCGCGCGGCCATATTTTTTAAGTGCTAAGTAATCTACAAGACTAATTAACCAAAGAAAGAGATGAAGAAGAAGCACACCAAATGTTTGAGAGAATGCTCTCGTATATTATTATTAAAGAGAGATTACAAAAGTATAAAATTACAAGCTTGGAGTATTTGGAGGATGGTTTGTTTAAATGAAAGCTCAATCTATTTATAATTAAAGTTATATACAATGGACGGTTATGATTTATCTAATCTAACGGTCCACATCTAAAGAAGAGAATATACAAAAGAATATTTCAAAGATGCCACCTACCACAAAAATATCATAAGAAATATGTCATCTCTAGATTATTCTATCACCTACCACACACATGTGGCCTTAACCCAAATCAATTGGGCCTTCTAGAAATTTTAGCCCATGTAACACACAATGGGCCAAATACCCTCTTAGTGATCTTGTTGCGCGCTAAATGTTCGAGTAATTGTTTGAGAATATTTGAGGCGTGACATTCTCCCCCACCAAATTCACGTGACGCCCTCATTGCGTCTTCGCTGGAACTTGCGAACTCCGTTCTTCAAACTCTGGTTATGCGCTCTTATGTCCCGAGCGTGCTCTCCCATCGAGCAACCCTTTCCACTCGACAAAGTACTTAAGGCTCATCCTGAGTTCCTCCTCCTTGTCATGATGTGTGAAAATCCCCAAAGGTTCCCGATTGTGTGGCTCATACTCCGCGCTTTCCGTACCTCTACGGTAATGCTTCCAACAGCTTGCAGAATGCACTGGATATAACCATTGTCGTTGTCTTGAATGTGTCTCCACCTCATGCAAGATGTTGTCAACTCTCTTGGCAATAACCCTTGGCCCCTCATCTCCACAATCAGGGACCTTGTGAAGTGGTGTCTTGCTTTGTGGTGAAAGTATCGTCTCCATCACCAAATCCCCCGCACCATGCTTGACACGCCGATGCTTGTCTTCGACCCACTCCTTGTGCTGCAAATGCACATCATGTGACACCCTTGATTGTTGGATGACACCCGCATCCGTCAACTCTTTAAGCTGCCCCAGCAACTCTCTCATCTCCGATGGAGGCGTGCATACCCCGGTTGGAAGCGTAAACTCAAGTTCCAACTTGCCCTCAATTTCCCCTCTTGAAGGCTATTCTTCTAGTAAGGCAGTAGTCAAGACCCTTTTGTGCTCCCCAAGCACGTTCATAATGTTCTTCGGTATTTCATCCTCTCCTCATTTTGCCGCATCATCCATCCTCATTGTTGTGGCTGGATGTAACCCTCATTTGCACTCAGCATCTACCCTTAGTTGCATTGCGAAAAAGACCTTGAAGTTTGGCTTGGATTGCCTACCCTTGGGCATACCTACTGTCGGTATCATTTGAGGTTCTCCCTCCAAAATACACATGTAGTTGTGTTGAGGAAGTAGCACCACATTATACTGCCGCGAGATCTCTATACCTAGCACCACATCAAAATCATCGAGAGATGCTATCGAAAAATTTACCTCACCGTGCCATTTGCCTATATGGATTTCAGCTCCTCATACCACTCCATCCAGCAGCTTGGCTCTTGCATTCACAGACTTGAGGTATCGTTCTCCTTTCTCTACATAAAGGCCCAAGCGCTCCGCTTCCACACGCTTAATGAAATTATGCATAGCGCTCATATCAACTAACACTTGAGTCTTAATACAATTGACATAGGCTTTAATGTACATAACCACTATCCCCGTTAGCACGTTGTCACACCGCTTGCCTTTGAGGGAATTGAACAACTATATACAATCCATACGGCTCTATCCGCCCTCCTCTTGTGCCTCGTACATTGTATTGAAAGCCCATTTCTTCAGACAGTCTTTCACCCAATAATCTCTGTCGCAAAGGAAACAGTTCAACTTCAGACCATTACCTCTATGGCCGTTGTGCTTTTACTCCTTCCACTTAGGCTGTTTGTCTTTCTCCTCCTTGCTCTCCGGAGGTTGAAACTCCTTGGCTTCCTCACCCTTGTTGTGATTGGGTTTAGAATATTTGGACTTACCCGTTTCTCCCTTGTGGTAATCCATGAGCGTCTTCGCTATTGTAAGGGCATCGGATATATTCTGTACTCCACGCCGCTTCAACTCATTGGCAGCCCATTATTGTAACCCATTTAGGAAATTGAACAACAAGTCCTCCTCACTCATGTTGCGGATTTGCAACATCAACAAAGAGTACTCCTCCACATACTCCCTAATGGACTTCATTTGTTTAAACTCCTTCAACCGCTTGCAAGCGTCGTGCACCAGGTTCTTTGGATAGAATTGGCTCTTCAACTCTCGTTGCAATTCTTCCCATGTGTTTATAGTGCAGGTACCCTTGCGAATCTCCTCGCTTTTCCTACGCCACCACAGAATTGCATGATCGAAAAGGTACAAAGTTACGGCACTTACCTTATGTTTGTCCCGTACGCCCATAACATCGAAATACCTCCCCATTTTCTAAAAGAAGTTGTCAAGCTCCTTAGCATCCCGTCTGCCGCTAAACTCTTTCAGTTTAGGGGCCTCAACCCTTGATGCAGCTACCGTAACTTGAGTAGCTACGCCATTAGTGACCACTCGCTTGCACAGCACCACATCCTCCTTAACATCTTCAAATCCTTTACGCAGCTCTTCCACTTGGGCTTTAACTTTATCCATGGTGTTATAGACCTTCTCTTAAAAAGTCTTGATCCAGTCTCGTTGCTTGTTAGCATGCTCGTTAATGGAGCTGCCGATGAGGGGGCACAGCTCATCCCCTTGAGTGTAGAGGCCTACCTCGAGCTTCTCGACTTGCTTTTCCAACTCCTCAAGGTGATCCGTTGCCTTGCTTATAGCACCACCGAGCTTCATAACCATGTTCCCTAGTTCATGGTTCGGATCAACGAACTTTTTTGGTGAAACACTCCCATGTCTCCTAGCTTTGGGATCTCTACCCTTCCCTTCAGTAATCTTGGATGATCCAGTAACTTCCTTCACCATCTTTTTTGAACTCGTTTTAATACCAATTATCACAAATTATTTCTTGTACCCATGCGACCTTAGACACTTTTCAAGTGCTAAGCAGCCTACAAGACCAATTAACCAAAGAAAGAGATGATGAAGAAGCACACTAAGTGTTTGAGAGAATGCTCTCGTATATTATTACTAAAGAGAGATTACAAAGTTATAGAATTACAAGCTTTGAGTATTTGGAGGATGGTTTGCTCAAATGAGAGTTCCATTTATTTATAGCTAAAGCTATATATAATGGACGACTAGGATTCATCTAATTTAACGGTTCATATCTAAAAAGGAGAATATACAAAGGAATATTTTAAATATGCCACCTACCATAAGAATATCCCAAAAAATATGTCATCTCTAGAATATTATTATTAAAGAGAGATTACAAAGTTATACAATAGACGGCTAAGATTCATCTAATCTAACGGTCCACATCTAAATAGGAGAATATACAAATGAATATTCTAAAGATACCATCTATCACAAGAATATCCCAAGAAAAATGTCATCTCTAGAATATTCTCTCACCTACCATACACATGTGGCCTTAACTCAAGTCAATTGGACCTTTTAGAAACTCTAGCCCATGTAACACACAATAAGCTAAATACCCTCTTAGTGGTCTTATCGAGCACTAAATATTACTTGAAAATATTTGAGACGTGACACTTTCAATCCTAAACAACGAGTTACAGCCTACTGGAAACCTAGAGTACTAGCTACAATTATCGTTCCTAGTGAGTAAGCTCTTGAACTCGCTTTAGTTCAATAACCATTTTGCATTATTCAGAGCTTTTATTCATCCCATGCTAATTCTGTTATGCTTCAAGGTATGAGGGATCAGTTATTACACTTTGCTCTGAGCGGAGAGGGCAGCAATTGGAGTACTCATTTATTGATAGTAATTTTGGAGCCATGATGGTGATGCCTTTTAAGTGAGAAACAAGTAAAATTTGTAATAAAATTCGTAGTATCCATGGTCTCATCTTAATCTTAAACTAGCAGTTGAAATGTATTTATTCCCTGCAAGCTTATGTTACTAAAGTAGCAATCTTTGTGTACCCTTCCTTGAACTGATACACAGCTGAAATATTGTGCTTTTTAATTTCATGTATGCAGTCAATAGGCTTTTATGAAGTTTCGCCTACCTCTGAGGGAAATCGTTGTTGATTTCTATAATGAATTGAAGAGTATAACATCAGGTTATGCATCATTCGATTATGAGGATTCAGAGTAATTTCTCTCTCTCTCTCTCTCTCTCTCTCTGGTATTGTCTGCTTAAGATATGTATGCCCTTGGATCCATTGCCAGTGTATATTTTCTAATAAACCTCAAAATTTTTAGGCACGTATCTGGAAACCCTCATTCTAATAAGTCATCAAGATAATTTTCATTTTTACAGAAAAGCATTATATGTTCTATGATCTGATAGAATATTAGAAATTTTGGTTTTCCTCTCATTTGACGCATTTGATGGGTATCCTTAACAGATATCAACAATTTGATTTGGTGAAACTCAATATTCTTTTGAATGGTCAACCTGTTGATGCAATGGCAACAATTGTTCACAAATTGAAGGCACAACGTGTTGGTGGCGAACTGGTGGAGAAGCTGAAGAAATTCATAGACAGGTCTATTAAAACTAATATATATCATTGATTTTGTGGTTTGTTTGCTTCTTTCGGCAGTAGCCTGAGGTGACTTGAATCTGAGCAGGCAAATGTTTGAGATAACCATACAAGCTACTATTGAATCGAAGGTTATTGCAAGGGAAACGTAAGTCCTATGAACTTACTCATACTGGTATATGTAGTTTGTGAGATGTCACCGTATCAATTTTGTCCTTATGATTGTAGTATTACTTTGTTACGTAATCATTAGCCCAAAGCTGAATATAGCTTTTCGAACATAATTATTCTTCTATCTTAACTCCTAGCTGAGCCTATTTGCGCTGGTTTTTAGGCTTTCCGCTATGAGAAAGAATGTTCTTGCAAAGTGTTATGGTGGGGATGTTACAAGGAAGAGGAAGCTATTGGAGAAGCAAAAGGAAGGAAAGAAGAGAATGAAGGGCATTGGTTCTGTCAATATACCTCAGGAGGCTTTTCATGAACTATTGAAGGTTTCATAGAAAAAGACGTCTCAAGGAACCAGCCATTTTATTCAAGGGTGTTGATAACCAAGATAACGTGCTTTGAGATTATTTGATGACATTTGATGGGAGGAAACTTTTCTCATGGCATTTTATGCATCATCTGAAACTCTACCCTTGAAAGATTATTGCTGTGGAGCCACAAAGTTATTCTGGGACATTATCGTGCGGTGTAGGCCGTCAATTGAACGCACCCAATGTCTTTTGTAGAGTGCCGTGGTGCAGCAAAAACAACCATGCAGTTATAATTTGTATCCAGTTGCAATTTCTGCATAAATCATGCAGAATAGTGTTGGAAATAAAACACTCACACAAACAACTTTTATTCAAACTCAAACAAATATTACAAGAGCACTCTCACTCAAAAAACAAGATACTACAACTCACTCTTATTAGAGTTTGCTTCTTCATTCACTTAAAAGCTCTTAATTTTTCTTGATACCTAAACTAAAATGGGGAGGGGTATTTATACTACTTAAGAACAATCTTACACCACACAAATAAACTAATCCAAAATTACAATAACCATACACCTCATTCTTCTTCATTCTTCTCCATCCTTCCAAATTATTCACATGCATAATTACCACACCCTAGAAGATTCTAGGTAGAAGGCTAATAGTTTTGGACCTTGATTATGGACTTGGACTCCAATTTGATTGGTTTTGGGTTTGGGCTCCCATAATGGATCAAGTTTATGATCCAACACCCCCCTTAAACTTGATCTTATGACCCCTAGTAAGTTCTTTAATCTTATGAAGTCTTCGTTTTTCAGTGGTTTGGTAAAAATATCGGCAACTTAATCTTGTGACTTCACATATTCAACTTGCACATCTTTTCTTGCAACACACTCCCTTATATAATGGTAGCGAATATCAATGTGTTTGCTTCGATCATGGAATACCGGATTCTTGGCTAAGGCAATGGCTGACTTGTTGTCGACACAAACCTTGGTAGGCTCTTCTTGTATCAAGCCTATCTCCTTCAATAGATTTCTAAGCCAAATTGCATGACAAACGCATGAGGTAGCAGCAACATATTCCACTTCACAAGTGGACAATGTGACAATCGGTTGTTTCTTTGACATCCATGTGAAAGCAGTATCTCCCATGAAAAATACGAATCCAGTAGTACTCCTACGATTATCTATGTCTCCACCCCAATCATTATCGCTATATCCAACAAGCTTGTAATCATTAGAAACTGAATAGAACAATCCAAAGTCAATTGTACCTTTCAGATAGCGAAGAATTCTCTTTGCGGCTTTAAAATGGGTGGTTGTTGGAGATTTCATGTAGCGACTAACCGATCCAACTGCGTGAAGAATATCGGGCCTCGTACAAGTTAGATAGCGTAGACTTCCCACCAAACTTTTGAAGAATGTTGGATCAACACTTTCGCCTTCTTCATGTTTGGACATCTTGATTCCATATTCCGTCGGTGTGCTTATCAGCTTACAATTCTCCATCTTGAACTTCTTCAGGATCTTCTTTGCATAGCTTTCTTGTGAAATAAAAATTCCATCCTTTTATTGCTTAACTTCAATGCCAAGGTAGTACGCCATGAGCCCCATGTCTGTCATCTCGAATTCTTTCGTCATCACTTTCTTAAATTCATTGAACATGCTTGGGTTGCTTCTGGTGAAGATCAAATCATCCACGTAGAGGCACACGATCAAAATATCTCCATCTTTGATCTTGATATATAGAGCGTGCTCGTAGGGACATTTGTTGAAGCCATTCTCTTGGAAGTACTTGTCGATTCGGCTATTTTATGCCCTTGGTGCTTGTTTTAGCTCGTAAAGAGCCTTCTTCAACTTCAACACCTTGTCTTCGTGGCCTTTGACTTCATAGCCTGATGGTTGCTGAATGTAGACTTCCTCTTCAAGAACTCCATTTAGGAAGGCAGACTTTACATCCATCTGTTGTATCTTCCACTTGTTTTGAGCTACCAAAGAAATGATTAGTCTAATAGTCTCCAATCGAGCAACATGAGCAAATACCTCATCATAGTCAATTTCAGCCTTTTGACTATAGCCTTTAGCAACTAGCCTCGCCTTGTGCCTTTCAATCTCTCCTTTAGCGTTTTGCTTTATTTTGTACACCCATTTGACACCTATTGCCTTATGTCCTTTGGGAAGTGAGGTGAGTTCCCATGTGTCATTCTTCTCGATGGCCTTGATTTCTTCGTCCATCACATCTCTCCACTTCTTCTCTCGTACTGCTTCTTGAAAGCTCACTGGTTCACAATCGACAAACAGACAAAATAATGTAAGATTATCTTGTCGTTCGGTTACCTCATAGAGATCTCTAAGGCTTCTTGTACGTTGCACAACTCTTTCACTTTGACTCCCACTTAACGATGACGAAGGTGATGAGTCTCTTTGAGTGGTTGATGTTGGTGAAGTGGGTGGAGTTGCAAGCTCTTGTTGAGGTCTTAGTTGCTCCCTCGTTGTCTGCTCATCTTCTTCAAACTGAGGAAAGAAATTGAAGTCACCTGCATGAGAGTTAAAATCTCATTCTCCTTCTTCGTTGAAGACCACATCTCGACTAATCACAATTTTCTTATTTTTTGGATTGTACAGCTTGTAGCCCTTCGAATTAGCATCATAACCGATGAAGATAAAACTCTCGCTTTTATCATCAAGCTTCGTTCTTCTCTCGTCCAGTACATGAACATGGGCTATACTTCCAAAGATTCTCAGGTGGGAAATGCCAGGCTTTCTTCCACTTCATGCCTCTTGCGGTGTCTTTCCCCATACACTTCTTGTTGGAGATCGATTTGACAAGTAGACTGCACACGCTACTGCTTCCGCCCAAAATTCCTTGGGTAGTTTCTTGCTTTTGAGCATGCTTCGTGCTATGTCGATGATTGTTCTGTTCTTTTTTTCTGCCACGCCATTTTGTTGGGGGGATCTAGGAACTGTCATTGGTCGACGAATTCCATTTGCTTCACAGAACTCTTGAAACTCCCTGAAAGTAAATTCTCCACCTCCGTCGGATTTCATGGCTTTGATCTTTCTACCGCTTTCTCTCTCCACTGCTGCTTTGAACTTCTTAAAGACTTCGAAAACTTCTGACTTCTGTTTCAAGAAATATACCCAGGTTTTTCTTGAAAAATCATCAATGAAGAGAAGAAAATAGTTACTATTACCGAGAGAGCTTGGCTTGATCGGTCTACACACATCGGTATGGATGAGCTCGAGTGGATTCTTGGCTCTTGTCTTTGACTCCTTTGGAAAGCTTTTCCTGAATTGTTTCCTGACTAGACACCCTTCACAAAGCTGGTCAGGATGGTTGATGCGAGGTAGTCCCGTCACCATCTCCTTCTTAGATAGCAGCTCTAGACCTCCAAAATTGAGATACCCAAATCGAAGATGCAAAAGCCATGATGCATCTTTGTAGCAAGCTTTCAGGCACTTTGCAACATCGTTTTGTATGTTGATCAAGAACATTCTATTCTTTGACATCGGCACTTTAGCAATGAAGTTATTCTTATCATCTTTTATAGAAAGATTATAATCCTTCATATGAATATCATAATCTTTCTCTAACAGTTGCCCTAAACTCAAGATGTTACTTTTTATATTGGGCATATAGTAGACATTAGAAATAAACTGATGTCTTCCATCTTTCAAAAGGATAAGGATGTTACCTCTTCCTTTCATTGCTATTGTGGAATCATCTCCAAACGAAACATTTCCGCTTACTGACTCGTCTAGCTTTACGAACATTTCTTTCCTTCTACACATGTGATTGCTTGCACCACTGTCAAGATACCAGGAATTTGCTTGGCCACCATCAGTTTCCTTTCATGCTAGAAGAAGAGTTTCTTTACCATCTGTCTTCTCATCTACGTAGTTGGCCTTCTCCTCAATTTTGTTGTTGGGAGCTCTACATTCTGAAGCATAATGCCCAAACTTCTGACAATTATAACATCGAACTTGAGATTTTTCATACCTTGAGTTCGGATTGATTCTTCCACGGCCTCGTGTTAAGCTTTCTCCTTTCTCATAGTTGTTGAAATTGTTGTTGTTGTAATTCCAGCCTCGTCCACGACCGCGACTTCCACCTCGTCCATGGCCTCTACCTCTGCCTCGACCACGTTGGTTTCTATCATTGCGTTGGCTTTCATGCATATCTTTGAGTTTCAGCTTGAGGAGTTGCTCAGTAAACCCATGCTTCTTCTTATGCTTCTCTTCGTATGCTTGCAATGATCCTTGGAGTTGCTCGATCGTCATTTCTTCCAAGTCTTTAGTTTCTTCAATCGTCACGACGATGTGCTCAAATTTAGGATCCAACGAACGAAGTATCTTCTCTATTATCCTCACATCTTCTAACTTTTTACCATTTCTTTTTAATTGATTAGAAACAGCTACTACTCTTGAGAAATAATCCAAAATAAACTCAGATACTTTCATGTGTAAGGATTCAAATTCACCTCTTAATGTTTGGAGACGGACCTTCTTCACTTGCTCGGATCCTTTGTAAGAGGTTTGTAGCTTCTCCCACGCTTCCTTGCTAGAGCTTGCACTCAAAATCTTTTCAAAGTCATCATCATCTAATGCTTGATAGATGAGATAGAGAGCCTTCTTGTCTCTCTTTCTTGAATCCTTCAAAGTTGTTTTTTGATCTGGTGTAAGAGCAGCAAAAGCAGTATCATCCGCAGGCTCGTTATAGCCTTTCTCTATGATATCCCACACATCTTGTGATCCAAGAAGTGCCTTCATTTTGATACTCTAATTATCGTAGTTGTTGTTGTTGAGTGTCGGAACTTGGAATGGTGCCATACCATTTTCCATATCTCTCAATATAATGAGAATTTGTAAAATTCGATTGCACGGATGAATCCGGAACGCCGAAAAACCTTGGGAGAGACCTGGTCAAAATTTTTAATTTTTCGGTCAACGGTCAAAGTCAACCCTAATATGGTCAACGGTTAATGACTTTGACGGCTCAGTCAACTCGCTTGGACGGCTCGGTCAAGGGGCTCGGTCAACAGGCTTACATCTCGGTCAACTCGACTTGGCGGCTTGGTCAATGCTCCAACTCGGCTCAACTCGATGAGTCAACTCGATTCTCTGGCAGCAGTCTTCCAGCGGCGCGTGGGAGCGCGTTAAAACTCAGATTGGGGAGATTTTGGTGGCGTCGGATTCCTCTCGTCGAGACCTTCGATTTGATATGCAATAGTGTATACTTTCCAACTTGATCTGATACCACTTTGTTGGAAATGAAACACTCACACAAACAACTTTTATTCAAACTCAAACAAATATTACAATAGCACTCTCACTCAAAAAAACAAGATACTACAACTCACTCTTATTAGAGTTTGCTTCTTCACTCACTTAGAAGCTCTTAATTTTTTTTTATACCCAAACTAAAATAGGGAGGGGTATTTATACTACTTAAGAACAATCTTACACCACACAAATAAACTAATCCAAAATTACAATAACCATACACCTCATTCTTTTTCATTCTTCTCCATCTTTTCAAATTATTCACATGCATAATTATCATACCCTAAAAAATTCTAGATAGAAAGCTAATAATTTTAAACTTTAATTATAGACTTGAACTCCAATTTGATTAATTTTGAATTTAAACTCTTATAATAAATCAAGTTTATGACAAATAGGGCTATAAATGTCAAGCTTACAAATAAAGGTAAAATTTTGCAGATTGTCGAGACACTTTTGGGGAGACAGCAGTCTCATAATTCATTTATTGTTTTCGAAATAATTTTCATTTGTTGTTGAAAACATAAATAATACAAACAGAAGTTCTACAGTCATAATTAAAAAACAAATACACGACAGCACAATGGGTCTGCAGTTCTACTGTTCTTGTCAAGTTGAATCTTCTTTGCACTAGATTTCTTTTATTTATTAATAATTAATAACAAATGTATAATTTCTCAAGTAAAAGGTCAAATTAGAATTATAAGAATTGAGACAATCTGTTTTGTTTACAAACAATTTACCGGCTGTACTCCAATGGGTACATATGCAAACTCCATAGCAAAAGCAAAAACCTATGCAATCCGTGAATGGAACCAAACTGAGACTTGAATTCGGGAACGCCTGATTTTCCAGTTATTTAATCCTGAGACAAGTCTCTTCCCCCTTTAAGAGTTGCTCTAGTTTTGTTTTATGAGTCTCTGAACTCTCTCTCGATTAAGTACCACAAATATGTATACTATTTTTCAGAGGTTATCAGCGTCTCTTTCTCCTGGTCATAGCTAGGGTTTCTTGCACAGTGTGTAGCAGGTTGCAGCTGTAACGGCGGCGTATCAATTCCATAAACATTGGAATTTCGGTTGGTCTCACAGTTTCTTGATAATAAATATTAGTAGAATAAGTTACCTCGTTAGTAAGCCAACCTTTTTTTTTTTTCATCTTCCTCTCTCAATTTTTTTTTTAAAAAAAAATTAATATACGCTAGAGCTTCAACAAAGAGCTTTCATTGGCGATATAATGAAAGCATATAGAATATGGTGCAAGAAGAATGTAATTTTATAAGTTTACCAAACTGCAATACTTTTAGATCTATAAATTTATACATTTCTTGTTTTTTGTTTTTACACTTGACCTTTTGCAATAGTGTATAGTAGTTGAAAAATAGACTCCTTCATCAGAACTAGTAACAGCATTTCTTACAGTGATTTTTGCTATTTGTTTATATATTTTTATTTCAATAAATATGCTCAATGTTTGTCAATTATTTTAATTTAGTATTTATTTTAATTTTTTTTTAATATTGTGTCACTCAAATTTAAATCTAAGTGGGTATTTTATTAATTTTAGTCTTTTTTAGAGATGTTAATTTTATTTTAAAATGTGTGTTTACTCTATTATAAGGTAGAATAAATTCACCTAGAGTTTACTCTATTGTGGTAGTTAGTTATTTGTATTGTAGTTTTTACGATTTATCCATGTAATCATGATCAGAAAAGCCAATTATTAACCAAAGGTGAAGTGCTTGAAGTATGTGCATGTATATAGGTAGTATTCTCTCTATGCAAAATTTTTTGTTGTGCATCAATAAAATTAAATTGGTATATCCAATTATGATAAAATTGAAGAGTTATAATTAGAAATATATCAATTTTTTATCAGTTAATTACGAAAAATTTCTTTTATCAAATTTATATATATAAGTAAATTTCAACAAGTGTCAATACTTCTTTAAGAATAGCTTTTTATCATGTCTTCAAGTATTATTGTTGAGGGGAAATTAGTCTTAGCATTAATCTCTTAATAAGATTAGCCTTATCACTGATACCCTTTTGATAGGATTTTTGTTTTGCGTGTTCTCCAAAGAAACTCTTTGCTCGTGTGAAAGATATAACTTACAAATAATTAAAAATACACAAGATTAATACTCTAATAAAGATAAAGAAACAAATCACAAAATACAAGATATACGTGGTTCGATCAAAATGCTTACGTCCTTGGGGAATTTATGATCCAGCTTTTTTTTTTATTGATCAAATTATTAAATATCTTCTTACACCACCATAGATCCTTTTGAGAGATACTCGGACTATTCTTATATTCCTTGAGTAAAATCTCTTATGGGGCAGGAGATACTGAGAGGTCTTGTAAAAATCATATTGATCTAGAGAGATACTTAAAGGTCTACAATGAGAGATATTAAAAGGTCTTGTATGATCATACTATAAAAAAATACTTAATGATTTAATCAATAAAATAAGTTAGATCATGGATCCCCGTGGACATAGGCATTTTGGCCGAACCACGTATATCTTATATTTTGTAGTTTATTTCTTTATCTTTATTGGTGCATTAATCTTGTGTGTTCTTAATTATTTGTAAGTTATGTCTTCCACACACGTAAGAAATTTCTTTGGAGAGCACGCCAAAAACAATTCTATCAAAAGAGTATCAATGATAAGGCTAATCTCATTAAAGGATTAATACTAAGACTGATTTCTTCTCAATAAAGTAGTATTAGAGCTGTGCCTTAGTTGATGTCAAAGTGGTGTAAAATTAAAAAGCATAACTTAATACCACAATAATTATTAATTCCATAGATTATGGAACTCTGAAAATCAAGTTATGAATTAAAATTTAAATTTACTTTGAACCTTTTGTCTCTATTTGCGAATTTATAAATTTACTCATTGTTTGACATTTTTACTACTTTCTTCTAATTTTTCAATAAAAACTATTATCGTCTTTCAGAAGGTAATTGGTCATTATTAAACAAAAATATATATATATATATATATATATAGTACTGAAAATAAGATATTAGTACTTATTAAAATATTAAGAAAAGAAAAAGTGGTAAAAATACCAAATAACATAAGGTAACTGGCACTTTCCCTCTATATGAAATTCAACTAGTAAGTTTCTTATACAGCCTGAAAAACCAAAAATAATAATAATAATTAGGTGAGTCAACTTAGTACTCTTAACTCAAAACCCTAGAGTCTACCCTTCGAGATCTTCTTGAATTGTACTCCCGTTAAGTTGACTTAGACCTCAACAGCAGGTTGGATATAATTTACTATCTATGGATAGATTGTCAATGAACATTTATTAAAATAAAATCTACCTCCAAGTTTCAACTTGTTGCATTTTATGACAATATATACAGTACTCTATCAACTCCAAACATGACTGATTCAAGATTTGCTATTGTTGTGTATAAAGTCTTACAAAAAATTTATATCTAAAATAGAAAAGAAAAAAAACAAGGAATTTTTACACTTTGATCGATCAATATCATTATTTCTTATTGACAAACTTGGTAACATCCAATCAGCCATGTGAATTGATCATCTCCATCAAATTTTCTTATCCTTGTTATTGTTTGTTGTGGTAGTGCTGGTAGTCTGGAAGATGGGAAATGGCAATGAAGATTGGAGCAAACTACTGCTTCCTGTTTGAGAATTAGAAGATGAGAGTCCATTAAAGTAGCTTGATGATGTGCAACCCTGTTGTTGTTGTTCTCCATTATCTGCTGATGATGAGCTGCCTCCAACCACTGTGGAAATAGCGGCAGCTAACACTGACCGAAAACTTGGGTTCGATGTGATAGCTTTGGTTAGGGTTTCTGCTAAAGCCTGCTGGGAAGCTGCAGCAGCACCTTGTTGGTTGTTTTTGTCCATTAAAGGTTGATAAAATTGTTCTTGAGGTTGTTTTCCTAGACTTAGTAAGGACCCAGTAGTAGTTTGAGTTTGATTGTAAGGGACATAATAAGCATGGTACCCATTGCCCCAAATTGTAGGTAACATACTGGATTCCGAGGAAGAAGAAAAGTTGAGATTTGTTGAAGGGAAGCTTGGGGTTGAAGCAAAGCTTGAAGAGAACCTATTGAATTGAGAAAATGAAGAGGATGGAGCAGTGAGGTCTAGGGTTATTGTTGGGAAGAAAGGTGAGGAATTATTTGGTGAATAGAATTGCTTTGTTCTTGAAGTATCATAGAGACTGAAGTTCATTCCATTGGGTGCTGTGGTAGCAGCCGTAGTAGTGGCTGCGGCTGTTGAACTGAGGCCTTGCTGAGATGTCGACGAGCCGGACAAGAGCATGGAAGCGGCGGCTGATGTGGTTGAGGCCATGGCGGTGGCTGAAACTGGAAGTGGGTGGTTGTGTGTTCCTTCATAGGTTGTGATTAATATTGACATGTCCTCAGCACATCTTTGCACCTGGATTCATTATTGAAGCATAAAGAAAGAAACAATTATTTCTCTAATATTAGCTAATATTGCAAATAAATTAATAAATGGTTGAAAAATTAGGTAAATTTATATCAAGAGAGAAAACTTAATTTTGTATAAAAATAGTACCTGTTTTCTTACAGGACATCCTGGGGCAACTGTGCAACGATAATAAGCTCGAGGACAAGGATTCCCTTTGGAAATTTTCTGTCCATATTTTCTCCATTGGCATCCATCATTCATCTGTATAAGAAAAAACATAGAACATTCTTTTAGCTTCAATTCTCATAATATTGATCAAAGCATACTCATAGCAATACAAAAATCAGTGCTAACCGTGGGGGTATCACATCTTGCTCTCACAGAAACCCTAGCTCTCTTCACATGGTTCTGTTGTGAAACTTCATCATCTCCATTACTTCTCATTGTCTTCAAAACCTTACTTGGTGGCCATGTGTCTCCTGCTTCTTCCTCCTTTGGCTCTTCTGAACTATTCTCGGGGCTTAAATTCGACGCGGCAAGCTCGAGAGAGGGTTGAACTTTGGAGTCCAATGAAAGACTCAAGCTGGCCCTCAAATCTTCATGATCTTCCCTGCTAGCTTTGCTTGAATTATTGCTTGTTTTCTCTTCTTTTTTAGCCTGCTTACTTGGGCTGCTTCTTCCAAGGCAAAGTGACACAAGCTCAGGTTCCATGATTTCATCATCATGGGAAAGATTAGGAGTTGATGAATGATCTGTAGGTTTTTTGGGAGGCTGTTGTTTCATGATATCGAAGAACCGCAATTGAAGAGACTTGTAATCCTTTTCGATTTGCTCTAACATCTTCTTTAATCTTTCATTTTCTTCTCTCACCTCACCCATTTCAGCTTTGGCAGATTCGAGTTCATCCTCCTATATAGATCAATAAAAAAAAATCTATTTGAATTACCAAGTGGAATATAAAAATTCAATGACCAAAGTCCATCCATCATTCATATTATATTTAAAAAAAATTAAAAATGTCCATGGTGGAAGAAGGATTCTTATTGCATAATTTGGAGATTATGGGATAAAAATCAAGAGCATTTAGATCTAAATGACAAGATTAAACATGCTGCTGCAGATAGGAAATTAAAGATCTAGTTCAACAATTTAAGAGGCCAGGAGGAAAAAAGAATACAATTGATGAGATAAATTTCAAAATTCAACTACTGGGAGGTATTTTCAGTATTTCAACAATTAGAATCTATCATTAATATGATATCATTGATTCATTTCTCAGGCAGAATGCATATATATTAGCATATATATATATATATATATATGTGTGTGTGTGTGTGTGTATAAATGAACATCTACAGTTTAGCCATAAATAAATTTATAGTTGTAAATCAAGTACCTCTTTGCTATCTACTAAGTTCTCATGGCTGCTGGGTGATGATGAAGATAATTTCAGACCATTGACCTCCTTGAATTGTTCTCCAATTCCAATCTGAAACATGAGAAGATCAATCCTATTGCTTTAATAATTTACCTAATTTCATTGTTTTCGCCAAATCATGAAGCGAAGACAATGATCCAAGGAGAGAGATCCGGAAGTGAAAATTCTCATTAATCCAACATCTAAAACATATAAAATCAAAATCTTCACGAGAAAATAAGAAAATAAAAAAAAACCGAATCATCTTTATGAACATACCTTTCTAGCTTCTTGACTGCAACCCCCTTCATGGGTAATGGATTCATCACTCTTTTCTTCCTTGACCACACAATTACCAGCAGAACTAGCTATCTTCAACAAAACCTCCATTTAGCTAGCTGCTTTGAAAGTTCTCCGTTTTGGCCTATGGCTGTTAATTATATCGTTACTTATATATATAAAATCTGAACATAATCTCCATTGAACTCCTCTTCTAAATATAATATTAGCAAACCCATAAAAGCTCTTTTTCTCAATTTAAAAATGCATATACTTATTAACATATTGATAAATCCCATTCATCCATCGCTTATTACGCAGACACACACAAAACGTCAACTCCCCAACTACAATTTCCACAGCTATTTTATTAACTATCATTGTTAATAAATATATAATAACACTGGAAATATTCAACTTCAAACCTTTCACAGTGAAGTCACACACAGCACAAGGTAATGAGCTTTGAGCTGAATTTGCGGCCAGCCCCATTTGAATAATGTTTTGTACTGTATCGTTGAAGCTTCGTACCAAGACGATGTCACATGGGGGGCCGGGCGCTAACAGTCAAATTAAGATTTTTCCAGTTGCTGACCACTTGCGTCCGGTGGTGGCCGGTGGCAAAAAAAATTTTCTAGGTCAGCTTTCAATGGTGCTACCCTCTGGTTTAATTTAGTTGTCAATACGCTTGCTTAACACGGTGTGACCACACTGCCATGTCCATTCATTCATTCATTGACCTTCATGTTCTTTACATGATATGTATATCCTGTATATATATATATATGAATGACCTTCATGGTCTTTACATTATATGTATATCCTGTGTATATATATATATATATATATAAATTACATAGTTTATCGTACAACAAATTTTAAATACATATTAAAATTTTATAACACATCATAAATTATACATAAATTATAAATTAATTAAATAATATTCATTGTAAAAAAAGCTACATAATTCGTTAACTGAATTATATATATATATAAATAGATAGAGAGAGTGAGAATTAATTTATTGAATTACGTAACTCATCATATGATAATATTCTGTAACATATTATAAATTATATAAAAATTATTAATTTATTAAACATTGATATATAATAATATTATTTACCATATGATGAATTATGCAATTCATTAAATTAATTCTATCTTTATATATATATATATATATATATATATATTATTGGTTGTGGCTGTTAGGGTTAGCCTGGAATGTCATTTAAGAACCAAATAAATGAAAAATTAGATTCTTTAATCACAATGAAGTTACTTCTTCAACCACGTAATTAATTAATAACTACATATTGAGTGTAGGATCGTGTATATTATCTCAACAATTTTTATGAGAGTTACTTCTCGATTGTGAAGGCTTAACTTCTTAGTTGAAAGTGTGAAAAATTTTTGAAGCTGCAATTAATATTAATTACATCTTAAGTTAAATAATTCCATGGTGAAATAGGACCCAATGAACTAAAATTCAAGAACTTGTTTAATTAAGATCATGCGTCATGGTAATTTTATTTTTATATAAATTGAAATGTGCCCATGCCGACACTGTTTACTTGTGTCTAGTTGTTAATTTTATTTGCAACACACAGAGGACACATTCAATTCTGATGGATTGATTAATATCTCTACATTATCTTTCTTGATTTCGATAATTAACTTCTAATCAATTAGTTTCAGCTTCATTAATTGTTGACCCCAATAATATATATATATAATATCTAGGGATCTGAGCTCCCAGTACAACTCAGTGGATTCATTTCTGTATATTTTATCAACTTGTGTCATCCATTTGCAACTTAAGTTAATTGAAAATGATTTGTTTTTAAAATCCATGCGAGATGACTAATTGGATTATTAAAATCACCATGGCTTTGGTATGATTGTTAAATTATGAACATTAATTAGTACTAACATAGCATATCTTACTCAATCTATATAAAAAATTTATTAACAAACATGACTCGGAGAAGGAGGGAAACCATATATTTCATTTTAATTAACCACCTAGGTCAAATATGGTGGCACTAATATTTTGAACAGAGCCATCTAATTTTATTTGTTCAAATTTAATTAATGATACTGTAGACTTTTGATTAATTGTGAGAAGTCATTAATCTCGTAATAAAAATATTGTTGAATTATCAATTTTTTAATAAATTTTTTTTTAATTCAAAATATTTCGAATAAGAAGATTTCGGAATTCGATCTACACCAATACTTTATTACTTAGAATTGAGTCCAGTTAAGTCTCCACCAAGACTTAACTTTCCCTAGACTAGTGATTTTGGCCTCCAAAGGCATTCTTGCACCTTGCATAGGGTATGGATACATTGCACTCCTTTCTGACCCTCATCACCTCGGTGAGCACGGTTTGAATGTCGCCTAGTGGTCTGCATTATCTCAACACCCCGCGTTGGGCCACTCATGGCCATCCCAGTAAGCACATAGAGTCTCACATTGTGCTTCTCACCCTCCAACCTTAAAGGTCCTTTCTCTACCCTTAGTTTTCCTTTTTTCGCTCTGATACCAGTTTGTTGAGGGAGGAAACGCCCTTCTCCCTTTCGATGTTATGTTGAAGCGAAGAACTTCAAGTTCAACCTAGAACCCTAACCTCCTTGCGCAGTGGAATAACTTGTTAATCAAGCAAGAAATAGAGAAGTTCAATGGAATGAATGACTTCAATTTTTGAAGGAAGAAGGTTAGGGCTCTACCAGTGAAGGAAGGGCTAGACTCAGCTTTGGAGGAAGCTAGCTACTCAACTAGCGATGAGGCGACAACCTCAAAGTCCGGGCATAAAGATTGGAACACGATTCAAAAAAAGACTTACAGCACCTTATTCTTGGCATTGAGCGACGAAATATTAAGGGAATATGGTGATGAAGAAACCGCTTTAGGGCTATGGAAGAGACTCAAGGTATTGTACATGAAGATGTCTCTTGCAAATAGACTTCTCGTGAAAAAGAAACTACATCAGCTAACAATGCACGATGGAACTTCATTGAGAGCTCACATTGACGAGTTCAACAAGATCATCATAAGTCTTAAGCAACTGGGCATCAAGACCGAGGATGAAGACAAGGCCATTATCCTGTTAAGTTCGTTGTCGAAGAGCTATGAGAGCTTTGTGGATACGCTGCTATATGGAAAAGAGTCTTTAACGATAAATGATGTCAAGGCATCATTGAACTCAAAAGAATTGACAAAGAGATCCGAGTCCAAGAGTGGAGTAGCTTTGCTTGTACAAGGAAGGAAGAGCAACCAATCAAGGAGGAGATCCAAGAAGTGTTTCCTTTGTAATAAAGAATGGCACTTTGTGAATGATTGTCCGAAATCAAAAGGCCAAGGAGGGTGGGCTGCAATCGGTACTGAGAAAAATACTGAAGTTGTAGACACATTGATAGCCTCAAGGGGAAAGTACGCTGGCAAATGGATACTAAATTCAGAGTACAACATCCATATGTGTCCCGACAGATCGATGTTTACCAATTATAAAGCCAAAAGAGGTAAAGCTCTAATGGGGAATGACATGACTTGTGAGATCAGGGGAGTTTGTGACATAAGGCTAAGGATGCAAGGTGGAGAAACTAGGGACTTACATGGTGTAAGGCAGTTCCTAAAGTGATGAGGAACTTGATATCCCTAGGCAAGCTTCTTGTTGGAAAATTGGTGATTCAACAATCTTGGTTGGACAAGAATTGAGATGAATACCAAAGTGGAGAGTCACAAGAAGTCTAGAACGTGTGGGGACACGTATGGAGAAGTTTAGGACGTGTGGGACACGAAGGGGGAAGCGAAACGGGACTCAAAGAAGCGAATGACGCGAAGAAAACGTGGGATGAGCTGCTAGGGCTGAGCGCCGCAGCGCCCAGGACAGCAACCCAGCGCCACAGCGTTGGGTCCTCAGCCCCGTAGCGCTAGGCGCGATTTTGGCCAGCACCCAGGGACGTGCGCCGTGGCGCCAGATGCGTTAAAAGTTTGTTTTTCTTAGGGATTTCTAGTTTTGGACTTCCAAAACAAATGGACTCTTACTCTAATAAGGAATAGGGTTAGTAGGCACAAAATATACCCTATATAAACACTTGTAAACCCTTAATTTCAGATTAAGCATTAAGAGAGACTCTAAGAGAGGGGAAGAACTGGGTAGACACTAAGTATTTGTGTGCGCTAGGGTGAAACCGTCATTTGGGTGAGTATTGTTCGTGGTAGAGTAAGGGTTCACTAAATGTTTAGGTCCTTTTGAGGGTTTTTCAAATTGGGTTTTCCTTGTAATATCTCTAGGGAGTTATAATAAGAGAGGCTAGGATCCTTGGATCCACCATGGACGTAGGCAATTGGCCAAACCACGTAAGATTGTGTTGTGCTCTTTTGTTTTCTGCTTTAGATTCTTGCTATTTTGCTTGATTAACAGGTTATTCCACTGCGCAAGAAGGTTAGAGCAAGAATCCGTCGATATTTCCGATTAAATCTTCTTTAACTTAAGATTCTTCGCTTTAACATAACCTCAAGAGGGAGAATGGTGTTTCCTCCCTTAACAAATATTTTTAATATTATCAACCAATCTTTTATTTTAATGGTTGGTGTCAGCACTTCGATTGTTACAATGTCTGGTTTGATGTCTGATTTGATTTGAACTTAAAGTCCCTTTAATTATTTAAGATAGTTATTTATTTTTTTTCACTTATACAGGTTATTTATTTCTCTTGCGATTGTAAAAGGTTGATATTATATTAATTTATAATATTATAATATTAAAATTTAAAATATATAATATTTGTATCTTTTTTTCAAAGAAAGAAGAAATCATCGACCAAAGATTAAGTATGGATTACAATCGGTCCTTGTAGTTAATAAACAGTTTTAAAATTATCAAGCAAAGATTAACTGTGGATTACAATTGGTTTTGAAGTTAATAAAGGGTCATTAATTAAGTGAGATCTTTCAACAAAAAAAATTTTAAGTGTAGAGATAAGGTTGATCTTGATCTTTCATTTAACTAAATGAAATTAGTAAAACAATTGTTATATATTTATGGGAATGGATCTTACCTAGCACGATTATCAAAAGTTTAAATAAAATTCATATCAGAAATGGTTTTTAACTCAAAGTTGGGTGCATATAACTGGTTATAAGAACTTAAGAGGTGAGACATAATCAGGAAATTAGTCATAAATTAATGCTAAAAAAATTTCCATATGAAGCCGTTTTATTTTTCATTTTTAAAATGTCACGACTCATAAGTATTATTAATTAATTATATGTACAAGACTTAGATATATTGATGAGACAAAAGGAAGGAAAGAGTCAAGCATGCATGTCTTTGCACTTCTCTGATTATTAAAATCAAGTTATTGACCTAAAACTTATTTCATAATCTATGTAAGCCCATGTTCCAAGGCTTTAGTAAAAGGCAAGATTGAACTAATTTATCAATAAAATACACTTAAAAATATTTAACAATATATAATTATAGTTTTTAGAGAGATATAAGGAGAGGAGGGCATGGTGGTCCATGTACGTTGTGTTGTGAAGACTTGAATATATATATATATATATATATATAATCTTGTTTGCTAATTGCTACCCAAAGACTTTTAGGCCAAGTTGTGATTACTAAATTCAACTAGGTCAATGGTTTAGATTAGGTTTAGAATTGATTAATTGAAAGTGAGATTCAGCTAGCTGCTACATTTAATTGAGTAATATATATATATATATATATGACCAATACATAGATAGAAATACTAAAATGAATTAAAGAACTCAAAAGATCAATAGACCTTGTATTAAGGCAGTTGACCGTTTGTTTCAATGGTAATTTCTGTGTATCTTTTTGTATTTGATCAAAATTTTGAGTATTGATGAATGTCAAAGTAGTGTATTTCTCTTTTAGAGTAGTTAATAAAAATTATTATTTTCTTTTTGTGAAAATTATTTGATCTAAATATTTATTAATATATAATATAATGTTATTTCGATTATTGTATAATTTGATGTACCCTTAAAAAAAACTTATATTAAGCCTTTAGTTTAAGGTTGATGTCCATGATCTCTAGCTAACAACCTGCGATAATGTTTGCCCATTTGATAATCAGAATCAATTTAAGTTCATATTTTAGGATAATTATTCTACTAATTAGATTACAATTACTATAAATTGACTCTTGATTAGATACTTGAAATGTTGGCTACGCGGCGCATAGTGTATTTCTTTTGCAAAATCTAAAAGAAAATGCTTAGCTTGATCGTTGAAAATTAGAGAAAAGAATTAAGGGGAAAAAAAAAGCAAGAAAGGAACAAATTTAGGGAGAGCCAAGGCAAAAGAAATTTCAACTTAATTATATAATATGGTAGGGAATTATTCAACTATACATTTTATTATATGGTATAGTTCCCTTGCTTGTTCGATACATATTCTAAAATTTTTAATTACACATTTCAAGTTTTTTTATTGAATATTTTAAATTTTTAATTATATATCCCAAATTTTTATTATTAATCAAAATATATCTCATTAATTAGAATATGTAACAAAAAATTTGTATTGCATAATGAAAAAATTGAAATATATAACAAAAGAATGGGAAATTGGATTACATTGTGAATGTACAGTATACTTACCATAATATATACATATCTTACTTAATCTATAAAATATTTTGAGAAATTATCGGTTTAGTTTCTAATTTTTTTTTAATTATTCATTAAGCTACAAAGTTCTTTAAAATACCTATTTTAGTCTTTATTATAAAAAAAAATAATGCCTAAAATGTATTTTTTTTATGGCAGTAAAGTAAATTCAATCAAATATAAGATCATTTACTGTGATTAAATATATCAATTTCCCTTATTGCCTCTAAAAAATGCAATTCAATCGATATTTTTTTTAACATCAAGAACTAAATTGATTGTTAATACGCCTTGCGCCCACAGCCGCTTGAATTTGAGTAAAATAAATGGTAAGAATTGGCGTACAGTGAATAAAATTTCTTATTCTCATTCAAATTTTTTTAAATAATAAATAAATAAATGTTGCATCGTAATTAACTATTTAAACTCGTTCAAATATGTTTAGTGTACAAATTAATTAATAATAATTGCATGGACTTTGATTTTGAAAGTGAGAAACCAATCCATGGACCTCTTTAAGAATCATTTATAATCATGAATGAGAAAATTAACAAGAGGCTAAACTGGAATGTGTTGAAATATTATTAGTCTTTTGAAATATTTGCCAAATTTCTAATTAGATAATTTGAGTAATCTTGGAATCCGAATGATATATATTATATGGTCCTTTGATAATCTAAACTGTGTTATTTGAATATTGGGCATGAACATTTCCAGGAAAGTTTCTGAGAAACAAAAGAAGAAAAAGGGAAAAGTCCATCTAAACGATGAGTTTTCAACCAGGGCCTTGATCAACAATATCATTAACTTATGATAAATTTCATTACAAATAATTGTGACCATCCTCCCACTTGAAATTCCATTACAAATTTTCAGTTTAACGCAAATGCAAAATTGCTTAATCATTCACTTAATGCACGACTCTTTATTACGTTACTAAAGAAATGTATCATCCGCATGATTTAAATTAAGTCATATTCAAAATTTCAGTTAAAGGAAAAAAACAACCATATTTTGTATAAAAAATTTGAGATAACATTATACCATTTTATTACATAATAATTACTTAACACATTATTCAAGATAAAAATTTTAAAATAACATAAAAAAAATATAGCATTATTCTTTAATTAACCTTAATTTCAAATGCTAGAAAGTAGTTCATTTCTATCAATTTTAATCCAAAATGCCCTGTATTCATCTCGATTATCTTACAAATTTTTAAAGTATCGTTGTTAAAGATATAATAAAATTTAGACAATTTATTTCTATTATATATATTTTATAATTAATAAATTTTATTTTATTTCTTTATATGTATTTATATTTTTTTGTGTATGTTAATCTAAAGTATATATAAAGACTCATTCTGTAGTATTTGTAATATACAAAAATATAGTAAAAATATAGCTCTTACGATTTTTTTGTCTCTTTATTTTTCTACTGCTTTATTTTTTCTAACACGATACCAAAATTTTTTTTTATCCATTTTAAGAGTTAATTTTTATTGTTTTCTTTTTCTTTTCTAATATAGTGTTTTTCAACACATTTGCACTTACAACGATTACTTTTTTATTTTCTCTATCAATACATTTGTACTCGCAGGGTTGACAACGCACTTACATTCGCAATGGTTGCTTTTTTGTTTATCTATCAATGCGTTTGTACTTGCAGTGATTGACAACACACTTGCACCAACAACAGTTGTTTTCAAGTTTCTGTCAACGCATTCGCACTCGCTAGTGGTTGACTTTTTCACCGCGTTTATCACCCTGACAATATTGTCAATCGTCGACAACATTGTCATTTCCCAACAATATTGTCACTCGGATCATCCAAGTCTCATTTTGGTTACCAAAACACTTGAATGAGTATACCTCTAAGTGCCAAGAACAAAATTGGATTCATCAATGGGATGATACAAACACCACCTTAATCTGACCCTAAGTTTTCAGTGTGGCAATAGTGTAATGATATAGTATTATCCTGAATTTTGAATTTCATTCATTCTAATATTATAAAAAGTGTTATTTATGTAAAACCTGCAACAAAGTCTGAGATGACTTAAAAGATAGATTCTCTCAAGGGAATGACTCCCGAATCTATCAAATTCGACAAGAAATTATCGAACAACAACAAGGATCTCAATCTGTTTCAACCTATTACACCAAAATGAAGTCACTTTTGGATGAGTTGGCTTCTTATCATGATCTAATTTTTTGTACTTGTAGGGGTCTAAAAGGTCTTGCCAAGCAAGAAGAAAAAGAAATAGTCATGCAATTCTTGATGGGACTAAATGAATCTTATGCCAACGTGCAAGGTTCAATTCTCATAATAAGTCTTCTCCCAAATACACACAATGTTCATGCCTTGATACTCTAACAAGAAAGACAAACCAAAGTAGTAATTCAAAAAAAAAAAAAAGAGCCAATTATGCTGCAATGCAAGTTTCAAACACTTCAAAAATCAAGGAGCAAACATCAAAGATACATAGTACTCATTGTGAAAAAGATAACCACACCATTGATTGTTGCTACTTTCTCTATGGTTTTTCGCTTAGACACAAACTACATGGTAAGGAAATAAAGCCAAGAGAAAAGAAGCTTAATGTCAATAACTCGATGGCCGAAGAAGAATCCGAGAGATAAAGTTTTACCAACACCACTTTCACTCTTGATAAGTACAATTAACTCAAAACTCTACTTCAAAAGGATAATGGTAACATTTTGCCTTTTGTGAACACTACAGGTATTAGCTCACCTTTCTGTTACAAGATTAAATCTATATTACATATTGAGTGGATTATTGATAGTGAGGTTACTGACTATGTTTCTAATGGTCAACCAACATTGTATAGGACAAATTTTTCCCATAATTCCGTTCAGTTACCAAATGGAGGCCAAGCTAAAATTGAGTGTGTTGGGTTAACAAAGTTGTCAAATAATATCACTTTAAATGATGTTCTATACCTACCACAATTTAGAGTTAATATTTTATCAGTTGGTAAAATTACTCAGGCATTGATTTGTAGTATAACATTTTATCCTAATTTTTGTGTGGTGTAGAACATGGCTACAAAGAAGATGATTAGCCTAGAGAAGTAGTTTAATGGTTTATACTATCTCGAAGCCAGCCAAACTCCATCCATCACACTCTACATTCTATACAAACCTCATATTTAGCATCAGCGATTGGGTCATCCCTCTATTGCACATTTTCAGGCACTCTCCAAAACTAATCTAGAAATCTCTTTTGATTCTACTTATTTTGTGATGTTTGTCTTAAGCTAAATAATCTCGTTTATCTTTTCTTAGTAGTTCTATGTGTACTAGTGAACCTTTTAAATTAATCTATTATGATATTTTGGGACCTTATAAAATTACTTCTCATTTGAAAGCTTGTTATTTCTTATCCATTGTTAATGATTATTCTCGTTATACCTTGATACATTTAATAAGTTTTAAATCCGAAACCCAATCAATAATAAAGTCTTTTTCTTTATAGGTCCGAACTCAATTCCATTGTGGGACTAAAACTTTACGTTCTGACAATAAAAAAGAGTTTTTATCTTTACAAGTCTTTTTTACAGATAACGGTACCTCTTTCTAATATACTTACCCATACACACCCCCAATAAAACAGAGTTATAGAGCATAAGCATAGATATCTCTTAAATATGAGTCATTCACTTTATTTTTAAGCTAACCTATCTTTACAGTTTTTAGGAGAGAGCCTACAAATAACCAGTTACCTAATCAACCACCTTCCAACACCCGTCCTATCCAACTAAACACCATATCATCAACTTTACAATGAAGCCCCAATATACTCTCATCTCTGCACCTTTGGGTATTTATGTTACGTTACCAACTTTAAACCAAATTATAACTTTAATATTCAAGTCAAAAAAATGCATATTTCTTTATTATCCACTTGGTTAAAAGGGTTACCGTGTCTATGACCTCTAGTCCCATCAAACCTTGATCTCTTGTGATGTAATACTTCACGAATTCACATTCCTATAATCAACCACTCCAATTCAAAACCTTGATGACCACATTGACACACTAACCTTACCCTTATCATTTGACATTACAAAAATTCAAGAGCCACTTCAAAATGTCAGTGCTGCAGTGTCACTCACTCCATGTTGCAGCACCAATATTCAAATTTCTGACACCCCGGTGCCAACCATTTCCTACTATGACGCCATTTCTGTCAATACCTAGGAGCTAATCTAAAATACCTCAGTTTTACTCGAATATGAAATACTCATTGATTCTTATCTACCCTAACGTTCTTCTCACCCCAAAAAGCTTTCAACCCATCTCTAAGATTACAAGGTAAACCATTCCAAGCTTTTCACTATAGGTTCTTTTTCTTCTTCAGTTATGTTTGGCATGCCACCTAATTTCAAGGTATATCTCCTACACCCATCTTTACCATTCACATCAGACTTCTATCAATGCTGTTTCTCACATGGTTGAACCAGAAACATATGAACAAGCTTGTCACAATCTACATTGGGTAGCCACCATGAACGAAGAAATCTCAGCCCTTGAAAGTAAACTATACCTGAAGTATGGTCCCATTACTTTCTGGTCATCGACTTATTGGTTACAAATGGGTCTTCAAAATTAAATACAACTCCAATGATTCAATTAAGTGTTATAAAGCTCACCTCGTAATTAAAGGGTTTACTGAACGTAAAGGTATTGACTACACTGAAACCTTTACTCTTGTGGCTAAGTTAAATACTTTTTGGTGTCATTTGGTCATTGCTTCTATTCGTCATTGACATCTTCATCAGTTGGATGTTCAAAATATTTTCTTCATGGAGATTTGACTGAAGAGGTCTACGTAACTCCTCCTTCTAGTTTTCATCAATCAAGGAAGCAACATTTAGTTTGTCAACTCTATAAATCTCTTCACGTATTGAAGCAAGCCTTACAGAGTTAGTTTCGCAAGTTTCTTAATGCCATCCAAAAATTTGGTTTCCGCCAATCACAAGCAGATTATTCTTTATTCACCAAGATTAATGGTAATTCTCTCATTGTTATCCTTTTTTATGTCAACAACATGATCATCACTGGCAACAATGAGAAAATGATACAAGAGGTAAAGAACTTCTTGGCCAATTATTTTAGGGTTAAGGATCTCGGTTATTTGAAGTATTTTCTTAGAATAGAAGTTGTTCGATCCAAAGTAGGAATTTATATCAACCAACGAAAATACACGCTTGACATACTAGAGGAGGCTGGACTTTTAGATACCAAACCTGTAAAGTTTTCCATGGAATAAAATCTCAAGCTTGGTTCTAATGATGGGGAGTTACTTAATAATCCAAGTTAATATCGTAGATTGATTGGGAAGTTAATTTATTTTACCATCATTAGACTAGACATTACTTACTTAGTCAATATATTTAATCAGTTTATACAACAACCTAGAAAACCACATCTCAAAACAACACATCGGGTATTGTGGTACTTAAAAAAACTTCGGGACAGGGTTTTTTATTATCTTTACTTGCAAAGCTACAGTTTATAGGCTTTTGTGATAAATATTGGGCTAGATGTCCAGATACACAACGATCAATTATTGGTTATTGTATATTTCTTGATAATTCACTGATTTCATGGAAAAGTACAAAACAAGTCACAGTATCACGGTCCTCGGTAGAATCTGAATATAGGTTCATATAATTAATACTTGCAAATTAACTTAGTTATGGTACTTATTAAAAGATTTGCAAGTATCTCACTCAAAACTAGCTCAACTCTTTTGTGACAACTAAGCGACAATTTACATTTCAGTCAACCCTGTCTTTCATGAAATGACAAAACATATTGATATAAATTGTCATATAGTCCATGAATGAATACAAAAATGGGAGCTTAAGACTTTTTTTGTGAAAAGCGAAAAATAAGTTGTCGATCTTTTTACTAAGTCATTAGGTCAAAATGCTTTCTTCTTTCTGCTTGAAAAAGTTGAGAGTTCTTGACATTTACTCTCTAACTTAAGGGGAGGTGTTAAAAGAGGAAACAAATTGAATAATTTTTACTTTAATTAATTTTAGGTCAAATATTCTCAATTAATTTTTAGATGTATTTTCTTTTTATATATAATTACTTAGTTTAATTTTTTTTTTCTTTTTCAACATAAGAATAGCACTATAAATGTAAAGTTTATTCTTTGTATTTTGATGTACAATAATCCACAATTCGTATCCAAATTTTTTCTTCACAATTTCTTAATTTTTCAAATCTTTACCGAGTTCCATGAATATTCATTCTTAAGAAGCAGTCTATTTTCTCCGGGTTGGAGAGGACCATGTTCCATGAAATGACCAAAACCAAGTGAAGTACATCCAGGACCTGAAGGGTTAAAATTTCAAACATAAAATTTTTACACAAAAATGTATGAATCCATTGAGCCACAAGGCATGGGAAGTGAAAGATAGTGAAGTCGGCCATGAATGAGCATCTGTAACAATGTACCCCCAGAATATTGCTTGAAAGAAACATTGGTGGGTTGTCCTGGCAAAGCTGTTATCAGCTCAGCACAAGACTTGTAGTGAAAAGTAGTGTAAGAACAACGAAGGGAAAACCAAAAAAGCCATGAGAGAGCGTGAGATAGAGAAATTTGTATTGGAGTTTCACTAGTTGTTGCATTGGATTGTAGACTTTATTGCTTCGTTTGAACCCATGCACATGCATCTCTTTGAAAATTTCGCATGGTTGATGTCTGCATTATTACTATTTAATGTTTGCATGAAATATATAAATCATACCTCTCTTTATTTTGAGCGAGATTTGAACCTAAATCCTCTTAGTCCACTAAATAAATTTTACTTGTGGAACTAATTGACACCCAAAAATTTTAGTTATATGTATAAACAAAAAGATTCAACTTCTACCATTTAAGTGAATGGGACCATAATTGCTATATATTTGTTTGAACCATTTCTGAAAACGTGAATACGTAAAAAAATTATTAAAAGATTAAAGAAAAAAAAAACAATCTTGAAAAATTTAGTGGGTTTTATTTATAATCATTTTTTAAGTATATAACTTCAAACAATCAAAGAAAGTAAAACTAAGCCACCTCGCACTTGAGTGCTTACCACGGCGGTAAGCATTCAATTGAGTGATTTGAGTTAAAAGTTCAAGTTGTGAGAGATATTAGGATATTATAATAATTTTTTTTTTATAGTAAGAGTTTTTTTTTCTCTTTGTAGGAATTTATACTCTTTTTATTGAGTTTGTCTCTAAGCATGCGTTAGAATAAAAATATAGAAGTGAAGTCTAAACCTAATTATTTTCTAACCATTATACTAGTAGAGAACTGATGTAATATCAGTAACATAAAAATAAATAAATAAACAAGGCACCTCCAAACATTGAAAATGAATTTTCTGTAATGAATTATTAAACGAGGAGTGGCCCGCCAAGAAAAAAGAGGAGAATTCCAAAGTTATATTTCTCCAACTATACATTAATAAAATTGCTGTCAATTGATTGTTAAATATTTAATGTTGGACACATTTTGAGTAGAAAGAATTTGTGCTAATACATGGTTTTAAGATTCTCATTTAATATAACAAAACTCATAGTTTGTAACCATATAACTATCAATTGATTCAATTAGTAAATTTTTTGTCGAAATTAAAAAGTTTGAAGTTTAAATTCTGCTCACGAAGATGGGAAAAGATATAATTTATATTTATATATTAACTATGAAAAAGAAGAAGAAGAAGAAGAAAACATCAATTCTGTTCTGACATGGTTGGCTTAAGGGTTAGCTTGACAACATTTAGTTTTGAAAATAATTATTTTTTTTTTTTTAAGAAAAAATAATTATTGTTAATTGTGCTAGAAAAATGATAAGTTGTAAAAAGATGATGATTTTATTTATATGTTAGAGATAAATAGAAGAATTTTATTTAGACTAAATTTTAATGATCTTTTTTATTAAATAATTTAAAATTTAAATAATATGTCTAAAGATAATTTTGAATTTATGTGATTTATTTAAAGATATATTTGAACACAAATTAATTAAAAAGAAAATAATTATTTCAAATCAGATTTTAAAAAATAACTTTCTTCTTTTTTAAAAAATTACTATAGAAAAGAGTGGTTTTAAAATTATTTTACCAAAATTTAAGTCGACTTTTAACACCTCAAAATCACTTTTAACCTTTCCAGCAACAATTCCAAATGATCTAAATTGTGTTCACCTGAGGTTTTCCATACATTTTGCATGTCCATTTTTTAACTTCATTAATGTTGTTTAATGTGTAACAAATATTTTAAGCTTCAAACAAGATTTATAAAATCATAATGTCAATTAATTCAAGATCATAGGTATAATTTAGTGGTAAAATATATTTAAATTAATGTCGGGATCCCAATTTTGAATATTCTCTCTCCCAAATTAAAAATAAATTAATAAATAAGATTAGTGACATCTTAGTTTTATATTCCTTAATGAAATTAATAGGACCCATAAACAAAGATTTAAGAAGTTCTTTCTTTTTAAGATCTTCTATTAGTGGAGCATGAGCCCCCCAAAGTCTCACATTCCCACCTGGGTTCGACCCCCCCTCCCCCCCAGGTGGTGCGGAAATGCTAAAAAATATTGTAATCCCCTCATTCAAAAAAAAAGATCTTCTATTAGTGTATCAACCACCTAGTGGTTTAGTGTTTGCACTTCTAAAATTAAAAATATTATATTTAAATCTCTTCATTTATATGGAAGGTAGATTTAATTTTAACATCTACGATACTAAATTCGAGTCATATGTAACAATAAAACTGATGGATATGTATAACAAGAAGCCAATTTATGTAACATCAAGTTGTAATTTCTTTTTTTTTCTTTGAATATGAAGGGCATATGAATAAAGGATTAATATCTATATATTTTATATCTCCCATAATTTTTTTGATTAATTAACTCCTAAGTTTTGGCTTTACAAGTTTGACCCCAATGTAGCTAAACCTAATTGGATTTTGAGCTTCACAACTTGACTGATTATTGATTAATTTTCATCACATCTTATCAGCTTATAATATCATTTGTTTGAAACTTGGTTTAATCTAAAATGTTGCTTGTAGATGTCCATGATGTCTATTTGGGTTCAGATGTGATTTTTCTTCTAAACAAATATATCTCTTAGTCAAATCTAGCCAATAATTATTTTTTAATCTATATAATATTTTAATACAAACATGACTTTGAGTTAAGAGGGTTTCTTATCATATTTGCTTTTAAATTAACCACCTAGTTCAAACAAGGTGGCACCAGTAATTTGAATTTAGTTTCATATGTTTAGTGTACAAATTAATTGACAATAATTGCATGGACTTTGATCTTTCATTTGGTTTCAGCGGTCTTAGTGCTATGCAATATTATAAAGTGTTATTTAAATATTATGGCGTGAACATTTTCCAGGAAAGTTTATGAGAAAATGAAGGAAAATGGAAGGAAGTCCATCTAAACGACGACTTTTCAACCAGGTCTTCGATCAACAATGTAAATGGTGAGGTCTAGGAAGAGGGGTTCCTGTGAGAAATGATCGGAACAGAGTGAGGGCCTGTGAAGGAGATGTGTAAGGAACCTCCTGAGCTGCACCTCTTACGGTTGCAAATGTCAAATATGTCATGTTCTTGCCTTCTCATATTGCTCCCAAGGATTGTGACCATCCTCCCACCTGAAATTCCTCTCCAAATTTTCAGTAATGCAATTGCTAAATCTTTCACTTAATGCTTGGCTCATCTCAGAGGCATATATTTTGAAAAATGAAATGGTGTTTCAGAGATTTAACACAACTGCTTGTTATCATACCAAGGTGCATAACTTGTAAAAGGGAGCAGCTTCAACTCCTTGATCAGATTGTTAGCAATTATTCTTGTCAGAGTAAGAGGAATTTTTTAATCTTGGTCTCCACTGTTTGATTTTAGAAAAAAGGGAAAAGTTAAGTTGCATTTTAGAACACATTAAATCAACATTGTAGTGCCAGAAGTTTACAAACTGCAGAAGAGAATCTCAACATGACTGATTAAAGAATTAACCTATAAAGCAGGAGGGGAATGCCCTTGACAAGGTCCGAAACGAGGGGTATGATGTTTGTGTCAAAATTATCTTCTTGATAATCAAAGAGGTCTGCAGAATGAAATTGAAAAGGTAAAAAAAAAAAACCCATGAATGTTTATTCATTCAAAAGAAAATTCTGATTAGGCAGAGAAAGAGAAGAGCTAGAGACCCTCTATAGAGGTTCCAATGGTAAGGCAGACGGGTTGTGTTGGCATGAAGTGCTTGTTGAACTTGAGGCTTGTTGAGATAAGCAAATATTCTATATCCAAGCAAGGATCACTACTAGCTAATCCTCCAGCCATCTGCCCATAATTATACTATAAAAAGAGAAAATAACCCATCATTTGTACAAATTTGAATCTCATTAATCTTGTAACTGAACTACAGTCTAGATTTGCATACATACCATTTTATGTATCTTCCCATGCTTGCAATTGGGTTTAAATTGGTATGTAGAGCTCGACATTGTGCATAAAAGCAAGAGCAAGTCTCCAGAATCAACATCATCACCAAATTCTTCTTCAACTCTATTGAACACATCTATGCATCCCTGAGACAGTTGATTGTGAACGAGTTCTCGGAGATACTTAGACTCATTGCATACAGTCCTCTCCAGCATTAGTATTTCATCCGATATCACACCATGTGCCCTTAGATAATCTCCAGCCAACATACTGATATCAAAGTCTAGAAGTGGATTTCCAAGCTACAAAGAGAAAGTAAATTAGATTGAATTGAATTGAAGCTACTGCACAAATATGGAAATTCAGTAGGAGAAGTGCATAATTTGAACAGTTAATTAGTTATTACAGCAATTGCTTTGAGCTTGATTGATTTAATATTGGGCTGCTTATTGTACTCCATTATCAAGTTTGCAAGTTGTGGAACATAGTGACCTGAAAAATGAAAGTTCATGTATCAGAAAACATATGAAATTCAATGATAATGCTGCGAACGATTCCTAGAAGTTCATTTCAGTAATTATATATTTAGAATTTCCTGCCATCATCTTGACCCAAAAAAAAATTTTCATTAAGGATCTGTATTAAACATATAAAAACTAGATGAATAAACAGAAAACCAATGTATTAAGGATTATTCTATGATGCAGGATGGTTTTAACTGTATTTCTTTTTTTTTTTTGAAATGATAGTTTTAACTGTATTGATAGTGGAATTATTTGTATCTTAGATTAAAGTTGAACATCATCACCCTTAATTTCCTTTTTTGATCTACGATTCAAACTATTTTCAATATTATATTAGAACTTTAATTCCAGTATCATAAAATGACTCTTTAATTAAATATTACCTGCATAGCTTTCACCAGTTAGAAAAAGTTCAGAGTCCTTGTACTGTGGAAATTCATCCAGCCAGTTGACAATAAATCTCAGATTGTCCTCAGCTGCAATTAATATCCCAAAATGACCTCTATTATGGAAAACTACTTATTTGATTAAACATGAATCCAATTGTTCAGAGGAAAATTCATCTATACCAGTTGTGGTATCATTCCATGAGGTGTAATCTGAGGTTGTGTTTGAGTTGGAAAATCCAACTCCAATTGGTGACTCAACATATAACACATTCGATTCTGTGAAAAAAATTTAGTTATACACGGATAATAAAAACCAATCAATATGAAACAAAAAAGGAAAAAAAAAAATCTTACCCAAGTTCCAAGAATATTCATTCTTGACAAGGAGTCCATTTTCTCCAGGTTGGAAAGGACCATGTTCCATGAAAGCACCAAAACCAAGTGAAGAACATCCAGGACCTGGAGAGTTTGAATTTCAAACATAAATTAATCAAGGTTTCATACCTAGATGTATAAACACGAGGGAAAAATTCAAATCTAAATATGGACCTCCATTGAGCCACAAGGTCCAGGGAAGTGAAAGGTGATTAGCTGATTCAGCTTCAACAAAGTAATAGAATAGAGCTCTCCCATGATGAGCATCTGTAACAATGTACCCAGAATATTGTTTAAAAGCAACATTGGTGGGTTGTCCTGGTAAAAGCTGTTATCAACTCGGCACAAGACTTGTAGTAAAAGAAAAAGAACAACAAAGAGAGGAACAAAAGCCATTAGAAACTTAGATAAATCCATTTCCCTTTAGTTGTTAACGTATATATAAACGTTATATATAAGATTTCAATTGGAGTTTGATTATTTGCATAGGGTTGCTTTAGTTGCAATCGAGGCTCTAGCCATATTAAGTTGCGGCTTCTGGTTTGTCTCATGTTTGTATATGATGTGATGATGGCCTCAAATTTATCAACCAGTAACATTGCCATTTGCCAGGTTTAGTTGATGAGCAATGAAAGGGAAATTTTATTACTTTCTTCGACAAAAAGACACTCACCGTTTTGCTCACATGAAGTGCTTTCAAAGTAGGAAATTGCACTAGAGAGAAAACAAACAGGCAACAGAAGCCAGTTTCCTCCAAGTTTCTGAAAATGGACAAACATTTTGTTTTTGATGGAAAGTGAAAGATAACCCTCTGCCCATCAGATCATAGTAAATGAATACGATAATCCACGGGAGGGAAACACAAACAGCCCCAAGAGGCAATGACATAACTGACATGAGGAGACGTTACAAGAAAGAAATTTATTACAAGACAACCCGACATTAAATGTTTGTCTTCTGCCAAACGTAACAAAAGTAGCAAAATGTGATAAATATTTGTCCCCGAAAGTACTCAGAAAAACCTTTTTAACTCTCACTCAATTCTCTATCCACCAGCTGTAGCAGAAAGCAAGTCATTTAACGACATGATACAAATGTGCAATCACCACTGGCTACCATTTGTTGGACAGGTCTGACCAAAAAAACAGTATTGGATCAACAACTTGTGACTTTTTTCTGCTGTTATTTTTTTTTCTTTTAAATATATTTTTGCAATCCATGACGTGGAAACTAGAGCGGATTTAAAGGAAAGGGCAGCTTGGAGAAGATGACGCTGACAAAAAAAAAAGTGCACTTGAACGTTTACTCATTCATTGAGCTACGACAAACTTACATCCGGTGCACATACAACCTGTGGTTTCTTTTATCTTTATCTTTTTTTTCTCCTTTTTATGTACAGAAACTATAGACTGCAAAAAGCACCAGTTGCTTGATGACCCAAAAACAAAAATACCCACAAAGAAAACGATTTTGAAATTCTAAAGCTGCACAGAACTGGAAGCAGCTAGCTATTTTCACAACCATGGATGGAAGGATGATGTAGATTAGTCAAGTCATTTTTTCACTATTTTAGGGCCAGTGTACGATCCTCCAACTACAACCAAGTCCTCAGGTTTCTCCCTCTCTTTAAGCCAGGCATAACCTTCTCTTTCCTCTGCAGGCACCGATACTCCATCAACTGAAATTTTCAAAGGGAATCAAATGATCAAGATTTGTGTCCTCCTAATCATTAGTGATTATTCTGGAGTTGAAAGGTGAAGGAGCAATGTGGTACCTGAGAATTTGGAAAATGGGAAGTCAAGATAGTATGTGCAGTGCCGACCATCCGGATCAGAGTATGGAGGGCCAAGCACGTCTAGCACTGCACATGCTGTCACCGCCGTGAAGCAATGCATGTTCCCCCCATCAGCAGGATAGAGAATAGAGGTGTTGCAAGGGGAGGTAAAGTCAGAATCAACCTTAACCTTTGCCAACCGTACTTCAGGCTGCTTTGCTGCAAGTGAGAAAAACACCATGTCCAAAGGGAAGAAAAGAGTCTTAAAAAAACTTAATATTTAAATCAACTGGATAATTCTTTTGATTTTCAGATCATTAGTCTTTAGAAGGTACTCAAACACAAGCAAACTGAAGCTCTTTGAAATATGGAAGGATTTCCCACGGATCCAGCAGATGTTGCTATAAGACAATAAAAACAAGGTGACCATAAGCATCAAAATGTGCCAATTCAAGGATGGTTTTCCATGATCATTTCAAAAAATCTAATTTTAAGTGGTGATCATTTATTTGGCATCATTGCTCATGGAACTTCTCAAAACCGAGTAAAAAAAATGGCAAGATTCAGAAAATATCCATATTCTCATACTTAAACAAACACTTCAATACCTTAGTTTCGTATAAGCCTTTCACTACTATAACTAGATGCTGGATTTTCAATAAAACAAAAAGGGAAAGAGATTACATGTTAATGCTCAAGAAAGGTAATCATCAATGCTGATGTTCTCTCAAATTCTACCCTTTATATGAGACTAAAATTCTGAAAATTCCAGACCACACGCAACAATGTGAGACATACTGCATAAAACACAGAATTGACCTGACTTACTGGAACAATAGTGTCCAATCAGATTCCAATTCTTGGCCAAGGACAAGGGTATTTTCTTCTATGAAACTTGGGATAAAATGGCCAATCTAGTGAAATCATATGTTTTGAGACAATTAAAATCAAGTCTAATGTATGTATTTCTTCCAGAGATATTCCCCATGACAAATCTATTACTAGCTTGTCACAGCCCAATGGAAAAGGCTGAACCTATTGTGTTCTTGATTTTGTGTTAATCCTTAGAATCTAGTACATAATGATCAGAGGGGGGGGGGGAGTGGGGGGCGGAGGCACAGATAGTAGCTCATGAAGAAAATACTTACTTTTTGAGGGATTCACATTGTCAATTGAGCTGCCCGGAACATCAACCACCCAGTCATATGATTTGATGTGCATGGTCCCAAAAAGAAGCTTACTGAATACAGTCATTCCAGGGTGATTATGAAGAGGAATGACACCTGACGGTGGCAAGCAGAAAATCCCTATCTGCAACAGAAATGATTAGTCCCCCAACCAAAACATTTAAAAAAAAAAAAAGGATTTCCCTTATCCCCAGGCATGAAAAATGAAATTCAAAGAAAGCAACTAACCGAGAAATTGTCACATTCATGGAGGTGCAAGTAGGTTATCACAGGCTTTCTCCAGGCAGCATTTTTCCGGAAATACAGTAGATCACTATTCAGGTCAACATCCACCTGTTTGATGTCATCTAAACAATAGATGCTAGCCTCATTAGCATCAAAGACAAAGAATATGGGGAAAATTATTAGGAAAGAAAAGAAAAATAGGCAAAGAGTTGGTTCAAGACAACAGAGAGTCCTACTGGTGCTTGTGTACTTTCATATCCAAATGTTAGACTATAGTACAACTTCTTTACTTCTCAATAGCATAAATTCATACTCGGCATGGAGCTGGATGATATCTCTCCCTGCTACTAAATAAGAAATTTAAGGTGATTCATTAAAGTGAAATTATCCATTGACTGCTCAAGTGGGATTAAGTCTTTAATAACTTGTCTAGAGCTTTCACTTTCAAAATACCACCCCAAATCTAACAACATATGTTCCTCAGGTATAAAGAAAAACAAAAAGGAACAATGCATATGAAACTCCAGGTACTAACTGATGCATATGAAACACCTGGTACTAACTGATGCATATGAAACACTGGGACTAACTGATGCCTAAGAAAAAAATGGCACTAATTGGTGGAATTTTTTATTTCAAATCTTGATCCAACACCTAGCCTTGCACATAAAAGAACACAAATTTGCATGTACACAGCCGCAAAACGAAACTGCATGCACCATATAGGAATAAAACATCCAAAGCACAAACTCCAACCATACAGAAATGTTAAAATATCAATATCAAACGACGGTACCACCTCTAAAAGGTGAAACTAAGGCAGTAAACAAATAATCAAAAAACCAGGAGAATTGAGACAGAAACTAGATAAAGCTATATAGAATGCGGATAATTAACATATACATACATGATCATGGAACAATACCCAAGAAAAAAACAGAATCTTCAATCAAATTTTAGCGCAAATCAATCTGAAAAGTCAAAGATAAAAATAAGTCCAAACCAAAACATAGCCTTTACAATGCAATCACACCCGCATATTAATAAACCCCCATTTGAAAACACAAGAAGCATAATTAGTGAATCACAAACATACCCAAAACAGCTCGTAGCCGTTCGATTTTGTCAGCAGAGGGAATGACCCCAGTCCCACCAAAGGCAAAAACATCCTTGCAAGTGTCATACAGCCTCTGAACCGGCAACAATGTTACCATCTTCTTTTGACTTCGCCGGTTCTTCTTCGACTGCCTATTCCTATTCGTGTTCCTATTCTTATTATTATTAGCAACAGAATTTAATATCAAATTCGCTTCTGTTTTCGCTTCCTTCGGCAATTCACTCAACTCTTTCCCTTTCAAATCAGCCAACTTTGTATCAATCCCCATTCACACTCCCAAAAAAGAACTCAATTTTCCAATCTAATTATCAATCAAATTCTCAAATTCACCTTTTATAAAAACAGGGGAGCAAACACAAAACCCACCAACAACACGAGCCAAAACGAGATGGGTATTGCACACAACTCTTAAAACCGTCAAATTACGATCTGGGCATTGGCAAAAACCAAGACTTCACACCATAAACAAATGAACAGACCCAAAAACAGAGGAAAACAGGGCAGTATAGAAAAATATATATATAGTTTTTTTAATTAAAAAAACAAGGTGATATGTTTAACCATAAACCACTGTTTTTTTCTTTTTCTTTTTCCTGTGATGGAAGTTAAAATCAGTACAGAGATGTGAAAAGATGCATCTCTGTAGAAGTTGGTGATGATGAAGAAGAAAGATTGAAGCTTTGAAGGTATATAAAAGAGAGGGTTTGGTCTTAGGGTTAAAGCTGAAAGGGAAATACAGTTGGATTTTTTTTTTGGTGGTGAGTTGAGAGAGTGAAAACCAGGGGCCATGTTTTTTCTCTTTTGGCTTTCAATTCTGTGGGCTATACTTCCAATAAGCAGATTTTTATCCACTCTGCTTTTCTTTTCATTTTGTTTCTTTCTATTTTTGCCCCTTCCCTTCCCACCTTTTATCTTTTTTTTAATATGTCAATTTTATACAAATTAATTTTTTTTATACGGGGTTTATCTTTTTTTTAATATATCAATTTTATATAAATTAAAAAAAAATTAAGAATTGAACTCAAAATTTTTATTTAAGCGAATAAATAATATACTTTAAACTTTTTTTCATCGATCATTTAAGTAAATATTTATATAAATTAATTCTTAATTTTTCTATATTTGAATTATTTAAAAAATAAAAAAAATTACAAAAAAACCATTTATGCTTTTTAAGAAAAAATCTCCCTTTTATTTGGGTTCTTACTTGTTAACTGCTTCTCGGCCTTAAAAATAAATAAAATAAGTAATAATAATAATGACATATATTCGAAAGTATTTTTTATAGAAAAAACCCTTTTAAAAGAAATTAATATTTTTATGTAAAAATATGCACGGATTGTTCCTTTTTGGGTGTAAAAATTGAATATGACTTATATTTAGTATTTGTATACTTTTTTTTTAGATTACATCAATTATATTACTTTTTGATATTACATCTTACTACATTACTAATATTATAATTAGATTATATAATTAAAAAAAAATTAAAAAAAACACGTACATCTTTAAAACACACCCCGCTCGAATTACGTCATCATTATCATCATGAGTAATACATACAACTTTAAACATATTTTATCTAAACTACTAATATTAACAGACTACATTATTGACGTTATAATCATATTATCAATTGTAACATTTTTAAGAGGAATAAGTATAATTTTAAATTAAAACTTTTTTAAAAATAACACATACAATTTTGAGCATATCTCACTCGAATTAGAAGATTTTTATAAATAAAAAAAATTAATTATCTAACATTCGCCAGAGTTTGAACCCTTAATCTCAATTAAGGATGTGCACAAAATTTGCTAGATCTCAATCAAGAAAGTGTACAAAGCTTGTTGTTGGGACAAGCCCTCAAGTGTAGTATTTGTATGTTTTAATATGTTTAATTGTTTATTTTGTTAAACTTAATATTGGAATTGAGACATTTTAATTTTCAAAACTTTTTTTATAATATTATATTTTAATGATAAAAAATATAATTAATTTTGTATTTTATATGATTATTTATCTACAACTATGTTCCATCATTAAAAAATTTAATATATATATATATATCATGCTATCAAATAAGTTTTTAAGTAAAATAAAGCACATATATAATATCTTTTATCTTTATTATTTTCTATTACAGTAAGTTAAGAAAATTCCTATTTTGCATTATTTAATCAATTGAAAATTATTTCTAATAAATAAGTACAAATGTATAATACTTTAATCTACATACTTACCATATTACCAATTTTTAAATATTTCTACTTAATAAAAACATACAACTTAATACTTATTTTTAATATTACAAATATATTCATATTTCTAGGGGAAAAAAAGAAAGAAAAACACTACCAAAAAACTATTTTAAATTTTTTTTGAAGTACTTCAAAAAAAAAGCTTTTACTAAATTTTATCAAAAATATATTTTAAGAAAAACAACTTATCAAAATTTCCTTGAAAAACTATTTATATTGTTTTTTATCTGAAAAAAAAAAGAAGAAGCTATATTTAAGATTTTTAGTTAAAGGCTACAAATTTATTTAAAAAGCCAACAAAACAATTTTTACTTATTCAAAGGCTTTTTGTGATGTTCTTAAAAGTACTTCCAACATAATATTGATTTGTTATCATGTTTGGTATGATAAAAAGATAACATAAATTGTTTCTTTTTCCTCCTTTTTTTTCTGAAAAAACAAAAATCAAACAACCTTCCTTTTAATGGGTTTACTTGTTAATTGCAATTACCTCCCTAATTATGGAAATGTGGAATTTAGAGGTGTATTATTAAGAAATTAATTTCTTTATAATTTTGGGGTATTTAAACTTGTAGAGCACATATTCCCTTTATATGAAAATTATATATATATATATATAATAAGGTGTTTTTTTAACTTGCTATTTAAATACTTTATATGCTAAGAATAATATGTCATTGTTTTTCTCATGTACTAATTTGATATATGTAAAAATTTGTAATTTTTTATAATGAACTTATTTTTAAAATTAATTAATTTATAATTTTCATCTCTAAAATGAGTCGAGGTCAAAGATAGGGCTAGTTCTGCAAGACATATTTGTGACTTTGAGCTCTTTTCAGCATTCCAAGATTTTATTTTCATTCGAAATGTAAATTGGGTGGCTCACGAACCAGCAAGATTTGTACTAAATTGTTATTCTAATATAGTTTAGGTAGAATCTTTCTCATCTGAAGTCAAGTATATAATCTTCACTTGAAGAAAAACTTTTAAAACATTCTCTAACATTCAATTTGAGCGAAAATAGTTCACGCTGAAAATTAATAATTTTATATAAGTAAAAGTTGTGATAAATATTAAAAATAAGGTTATTTTAAAGTTAAATATGTGTTAGGTGTATAAAAGAGGAGAAACACAAAAAAATCAAAAAAATTGATATTATTCATATAGTAATATTGTTCACACGACAACTTAGGGATATTTTATATTTTGGTTCAATTGACTTATTTGAATGAGATTAGAATTTTTATAAGTAAGTACTCTTAATTTAATTAGGTTTAAGGTTTCTAAGGGTGTTTTATTCACTATACAAATCCTTTTAAACACAAGAGAAAATTAAGTATCTAAAATTTCAAGATGTAAACCATAAGAGAAAATAGAGGAGTTAGGTAGGCACTAAGTGCGTGGTGCACTAGGGTGTAACCTTTTGGGAGTGTTTTCTTTTAGTTCTTGAGTGAACAAAAGAAACACCATAAATTCTTTTGATTTAAACGCTCAAGCCATTCTTATATTTCTTGTAGAAATCTCTTATGAGAAGATACTAAGTGATCTTAGAGAATTTATATTAATCAATAGTAAATACTTAGGGATCTCTATGTGAGATACTATAGTGGTCTATAGGGGATACTATAGGTATTATGAGATTATTGATAATGTAAGAAGATGCTTAGTGATCTATATTAATGAAATAATCTGGATCATAGATCTTCCATGGATGTAGGTAATTTTGGGCCGAACCACGTATATTTTGTGTCTTGTTGTTTATTTTGTTTTTTTTTCTTTATTGGTGTGTTGATCGTATGTGTTCTTATTTATGATGCGAGTTATGGTTTCCGCTACGCATAGAGTCAAAAGTGTATTAAGGCTGTGACTTAATTGATGTCATAGGGGTGTTAAACTAAAGAGCATGATCTGAAATTCGTAAAAACTTGGTATAAAAGCTTAGGTTGAAATCCAGATTGTAAAGCATAGGTAGCAGTGTCAGATTGCATAGCAAATGTTGTCAACCATAGGGACTCATAAATATAAAGGAAGAACAATAGGTAAGATGATTATTTAAAAGAGAAAAATATGATAGTCTCATTGGGGAGTTCTTTGGGAGTAAAGATCACTCTTTAAGAAGACTATCAAGAAGATAGCGTCATCTAGATCATAATAAGAAGAATCATTCAAATTGGACACAAAATAAAGATGGTAAAAGAAGAACAATCAAGATTAAATGACAGATTCAAAATGTGCCTAGGGCACTTGAAGGGATAGTCCTAAGAGAAAGATAAAGATAAAAGGAATGTGCATTTGCAAGTCTATTGAATGACTAGGCAAAGACCTTAATCGTATGAGAGCTTTTGAAGGAACAAGTGTCTAATTGATGAAATATTTTTTAGATCTAAAGTAGTGTTTTCATATAAGTCATTGAGAATTATTATTTACCAATTGTAAAATTATGACTTGTGATAAGTTATTGAAGAATAAGATTGAAATTACATGATGAAAAATACAATGGAGAGACTACGTATGAGATTTCATTCCTCATCTTATGAAAGCTTAATGGACTTGAGACTGCTAGATCGAAATAGGGAGATTTATGAAACACAGAAAAAAAAATACTAAATGAGAAGCAAAAGGATCGATGAGTGATAAGCATAGAAGGAGGCTATGTGCTCGAAGAAAAGTGCTTGAATGGGTTCAACATGGGTTGCTGATTTGAAACAGACCATAAAGTAGCTTTTGATTTATATCACATTGTGACAGGGGTCGAAAGAGAATGTATGGGAAGAATAGTAATGGCGAGAATGTATTTTTACTATTTAAGAATTGTGGTCATGGTGTCTTCGGGACATGGGAGATCACAATATTTTACTACTCTAAACATCAGCATTTTAAAATCTTTGGAGACCGTAAGTGCAATAGCCTTAGTTAAGTCTCGAATTTAACTTAAAGACAATGCTAGTGAGCATTGGTCAAGGAAGGGCGATGATGATTAGCTTCGTGGAGAGAGATTTTGAATCAATGAGGGGATTTATTAGAATTTAGTGGTTGAATAATCTTGTATAGACAAGAATAGAGATAAATGCCAAGAGGAGAATTACTTTGAAGTCAAGTATGTGTTGGGTGTACAAAGGAGAAGCAAAACAAAAAGTCAGAAGAATAGATACTGTTCACGCGTTATTATTCACGCAGTAATTTAGGAGTATTTTCTGTTTTAGCTTAATTGATTTCTTTAAGTAGAATTAGGACTCTTATTCTAATTAGGTTTAAGATTTCTAAGGGTGTTTTATTCACTATATAAACTCTTCTAAACACAAAAAAAATTTAAGTATTTAAAGTTTCAAGATGTAAATCATAAGAGAGAATAAAAGAGTTAGGTAGGCACTAAGTATGTAGTGCACTAGAGTGTAACCTTTTGAGAGTATTTTCTTTTGGTTCTTGAGTGAACCAAAGAAACACCATAGATCTTTTTGGCTTAAATGCTTGAGTTATTCTTGTATTCCTAGTAGAAATCTCTTATGAAGAAATACTAAGAGGTCTTGGGAAATTCATAGTGATCAAAGGTAGATATTTAAGGATATCTATGGGAGATACAATGGGTATTTTGGATATTCAGACTATTCTTGTATTCCTTGTAGAAATCTCTTATGAGAAAATACTAAAAGGTCTTCGAGAATTTATATTGATCAAGGGTAGATACTTAAGGATCTCTATGAAAGATACTATAGGTATTGTGGGATCATTGATGATGTAAGAAGATACTTAATTATCTATATTAATGAAAGAAGTTAGATCATAGATCCTCCGTGCATGTAGGCAATTTTGAGCTGAACCATATATATTTTATGTCTTATTGTTTGGTTTGTTTTCTTTATTTTTATTGGTGTGTTGATCATATGTATTTTTACTTATGGTGTGAATTATGGTTTCTGCTGTGCATAGAGTTAAAAGGATATCAAGGTTATAACTTAGTTAATGTCATAGGGGTATCAAACTGGTATATGTTCTTACTTATTTGTGAGTTATGCTTCCGTACGCGCATAAAATGATATCAAGACTATGACTTAATTAATGCCATAAGAATATAAAACTAAAGAACGTAATTTGATACCCACAAAAATTTATTTAAAAATAAATTATACTTATATATTACTTTATCTTAAACTTTGTTTAAACTTATATATAAGTGAACCTTCAAATCATATTACAAATGTAATTTTTTGAATTTGAAAGTGTGCGTACATGCTTTATTAAGCACTTTCTTCTTTTATTTTCATTTGGTTCTAAAAAGGATTGCTTAAATACTACAAAAACAATAACAATATATGCAAAAAAAAATAGACAAATTCATACCTCTCAATTAAAATGCAGAAGAATTTGAGTGGTCGAAAAATTCATCAAAAATATGCCTTTTGAATTTCTCAAATTTATTAGAAACCTCCATGCAAATTTGTCGAAAAATCCTTTTGCAATTGAGAGTCATCCACAAAAAGATATATTAAATAAAACAATCTACAATTAAACCATATTTTAAAGAAGATCCATAGAAATTATTCTAGAAAAAAATTAAGAAGAAAAAATAAAATTAATTAACACTCGTTAATTACTTGAAATTTTTAATAATCTACTATTAATGATACTAATGATTCATCTACCTTATAAAAATAGAATTTTGTATCTCAAACATAATCGATAGATCATAATTTTTTTAATGTATGCAATGAGCATCTTCATGTGCGGCATTAATCATAATTTCATTTTACGTTCTGAGTATAACGTTGTGTCTCAAAAAGGGAATTAAGTTTGTTTATAAACTATAAAATCTCCTTTTTTTCGTTTGTTGTAAGACAATGAAGATGATGAATGATGAATGTTATGATTCTATTAATATATATATGTAAATGATTATAAAATAATTTAAAAAAATACGAAACATAATATAGTCTGATTGTAATATCAGTAACTTAATCAAATATATTACCAATATTGTAAGTATCAATATTATAATATAATATAATCTAAAAAAAAAAAAAACTTAAAACTTAGATGAACACGTGAAGATCAAGCTCGTAATAAAATAATTTTTAATACATTTGATGTGTTTTAACATTAATAAAATGCCAAATATGTCATTTTTAAATATAAAATGTTTCATTTATATACAATTAAAGTGTAAAAATATTTTTTCAAACAACAAAGTAGTATATATATAAATATATAAATGAAAGTATTCATTGATTTTCATTCATTCAATGTGTAATTTTATTTTATTGTGCATGTTCATTTAATTTTCTATTAAACACATTCAAAACTCATTAAGTAAGAAAATTAACTATATGTAGCATGAAATGGAGCCCATATATATTGCCCCATGATAGCTTTCAATGCAATATAGTAATCAATCTTGTAATTAATGTTATTGGGGGCATCTTAAAAAAAGCTACAAATTTTTTTTTTTTATAATGAAAATCTCGAGAAGTAGTAAAAGGTGCATATGCATTATCATCAACACAAATATTGGTCATTGTTCAATCAAAAATTTAGGTTAAAAACACGAGGGCAAAGATGGGAAAATATTCAAAAACCCATTTCAGTCATAAACTAAATCATGAGTCATGCCTAAGAATTTGACAATTAATTATTTCTATGACAAAAACCCTAGACCTAGTACAAAATCTTGAATAAGGGAGCACATTTTTTTCCTTCTTTCTAGGCATGCAAATTAAAAACAAATTTAAAATAGACAGCTTGGATTTGGACACATTCACTTACTTAAAAACTCATAATTATCTTGTGTTTGTCTGTGTTTTTATTGTTTATAAGTTTTGTAACGTAGAACTTTGTGTTTGTAAAAAGATGAACAAATGGCCAAAATGGTTGGTGAAACAAAACTTGTTTTCATACTAAAACATAAATAATTAATAATCATTTCATTTCTTTTATGTGTATGAAATTGCAAAGCTAGCAACACATTGTTTTCTGATTTCGGGGTGCTGGTTTGTTTTATTTTATTTTTAATTTTTGGGTTTTTGTTTTCATAAAACATGTAAGTTGATTCAACACGTGGGCCGCCTGAATTTGAAAGGTGTCGTGAGCAGATTATTTGTAAAACTTTGTTCATGCATGCTTCTGAAAAAGCTTCTGCTGTGCCTGTTCAATAACTATTAACTTGAACTGGGAAATGTAATTAGAGTCGTGGAATCTTAATTTTATCATCAAATTAACATGACATTTGCCACTTGATGTTATGATATGGTATCATATGGTTGTGTGCTTAATTTGCTTTTTTTATTTATTAGACTGTTGATTAATTCTTGATGCTATCAAAAACACTCTTTTTTAATTAATTTATTGTGTGTTTCATGAGAATATTATATTTGTTTTGAATGGATATATAAAAGATTAAATTAAAAATAAGATTGTTTGGTAGATAGAGATCGAAATTAACAATTAAAAAGCATGCTTCTAACTTGTTCTTGGATCAAGTTCTTTCTCCTTAGTACATAAATCTTTGTTGGAAATAGAGATAAGCAATCTGTCCAAGAAGTACTGCGTATTAAGTGCTTTTAGAGATAATCTACAACAAACCATCTAACTTTAGTTTTTCAAAAAGATTTAATTTCCTTTTTCTATTTTAATATGTCTCTATGAAAGCCCTATTGAGTTTGAGTTATTTTTTATTAATCATCTCTAAATTTATAGAAAAAAATTATTCTCTTACTGTTTCAGCATTTCTATTCTGTATGTACAAACTAATTACATACAAAATTTACTTTATTATTTGATGCAATATAAAAAAATTACAATGATAACAATAAATAAAATAAATAATGTGTTATTTAACCAATCTTATCATATTACGTTGAGTAATATAAAATAAGTTGGAATGATTTAATTTGTCCATATAATATTATTCATATCATGGTTCAAACGCAATTAATAAGAATGGAACCCTTGTGCTAAAAAGAAAAAATTATGATTAAACAATAATAATATAATCATTTTTTTTTCAATCTTCTAATTATGTTACATCTATTTATATAAATAATTTGCAGATGCACAATCGAAGGAGAAATTAATGTACTCTCTAAATATAGTAACATGAAATGTCATCTCTTTAAGTTTAAATATTCAAGAATTTCAAACACTAATCAAAAGTATACAAAAATTCACTCTCTCTCTCTCTCTCTCTCTTTTTTATAATTGCAGCGAAGAAAATTGTTATTACAACTATACAATATAGGACAATTGACATTTTATATACTGAATTTTTTTGAATTACCTATTAGGTTTTCAAATTTTTAAAATTTTTAATTATATCATTTTTACTATTATTTTCATCTTAAAAAATGATCAATTTTCTTCCAAAATAGACTAACTTAAGTATTTAAAAAAATAATTAGGAAACCTCGATTATAGTTTTTTAAAGAAGAAAAACTTTGAAACTAAATTATCAATTTTCTTACATTATAAAATATAATAACTAATTGATAATGCTAAGAATTAACTTTATACATATATTGGACCACTTCTACGCCTAAAAGAAAGTTTTTACTTGTTCCTTAGCATTATTTGACCCCGGAAATAGCTCTTCCTTAAATTGCTATTATCTTTGTTGACAAAATTGTCACAAACCCAATATTGATTTGACTATTTCACGTTTATTACTTAAGCAAAACTCAACATTGATCGAGTCATATATATATACATATAATAATAATAATCTAATGAGATATTTAACTAATTATATAAGAAACAATAGTATTACGTTGCATTATTTAATTAATTCATAATTTTTATATAATTTATAATATGTTACATATAATTTAATATTTATCTAAAAAAATTTTATATGATAAATTATGTATCTCATTAAATTATTTATCTCTTTATATATATATATATATATATATATATATAGACACACACGTATATACTTGCCACTTATAATTTAATTTGGCTAATGATAACAATAGACTTTTTAAACAATAATTTTTATCTCAAATTTAAAAGTCAAAGTTTTTGAAAAAATTAGATTTTTAATATGAATGTAATCAAGCAAACCAATAGCATCCATCAATCGATCTCTTTAGATTTGAGAGTTTGGGAGTTTGAAATTTTTTTTTAACTTTTCAAAAAGTACGTAGCTTTTCTCTTCATAAAAAACCCTAAACAACAAATCACTAATCAAATCGAAGATATTGAAACAATCAAAATCTAAAATACTTTTCTTGATTTTATTGTTGTTTTTTAATAACAAAAAACCAATATATAAGCTATAGACCATGACCCATGCCGTTTTTTATAGGTGCAACCATGACTACTACATCACATATATAAGTAGTTGATGATGACGACGACGACGACGATGATGATGATGCAAATGTCTCTGTTTATATTTAAATTCTTCACAAATATGAAAGTATGAGAGATTCTGCCCAAACCCCATGTCAATCGAGAAGCCGTAAAGGAGAAGGGTTTGTAGTTATGGTGATCATGAATGATGATATGTGGCGTTCATTTCGTTCATACATAAAAATTTAAAATTCTGCATGCATGTGAACACGACCCATTACAAATTCAACGGGCTTTATGTTTTTGTACCTAATTGATAAAAGAAAGCAGAAGAAGAAAGATCTTCTTTTTTCATTTTGTTTAAAAATTAGAATTGAAATTAAAATTAAAATTGATAATATATTAAAATAGAGTTTTTTTTACATTAGATTAAGAAGCTTCTTCGGGTGGCATAATAAGGTATGATTTGAATTAGAATTAGGGTTAAAATTAGAATTTAAATTGGTGGCATAATATTAACGGTGAGAAAAAAAATTAAGAATAAAAAAATTGAACTAAACCGGTTAATTCAGTCTGATTTATTTTTTAAAAAATTGATTTAATTTTTAAAAAAAAAAATCAAGCAATTCGATTTAATTTTTTTCATCCAAAAAAGTAAAAAAAATCGAAAAAATTAAAAAAATCAGACTAAAAATTAAAAAAAAATTATAATTTAAAATAAAAAAATAAAAAAACTGAACCGAACCAAAAAAATTGAACAAAAAAATTAATTCGATCCGATTCAATTTTTTTCATTAAAAAAATCATTTTTATTTTTATTTTTTAAAAAAACTGAACCCAATGGTGCCCACTCCTACATAATATGGTATGATTTGTTAGAATTAAATTACTTATCCTCTCGACTTCATCAATGGGCGAAATTTTCGACTGTTGCCACGTGGCAGAATCATGACGTGTGATGGCGATAAGGTGGCGGTGGCGGTGGCGGTGGCATACCAAATGCTGGGTGAATAATGAGGTGGACATGATATAGAATTTTGATGGGGAACATATAGGAATGTATGATGTGTGATTTTTTGTTTTTGTGTTGTCAGTTGTGGGTATCCATGACATAATATAATAGAACGGTTGACACCTAATCACTTACCTAGCTTAATTGGTCTATATTCTACATCATCATGCACAAACTTAACCCTCTCTTGCCATATATTTTAATCCAATTATTATTATTATTATTAATAAAATTGATACCACTAGTAAAAGAACTTTAGATACAAAGAGATAATTAAATTTTTATATAATTAAATTTGTTCAAATTTATTAGTCATTTTTAAAAATTTATTAATCCTGTTGAAGAAGGGAGTTGCTCCCGTGACAAAGAGAGCCTTATCTATTACTCTCACTACTAATAGTGAAATTATGTTAAGGATAAATAATTTTTTAAGTCGATAAATGTATAATTATGATTTTGTTTTTTAAAATTAAAGATTTTTATAATTTAGTCTTTTTTAGTTTTTAACTTTGATAATTTAGCCCTTTATTATATAAAATTTGACTTTTTTAACCCTTCATTTTAGCTCTCTCACATTATTAATTCTAGATTTGCTCAAGAAAAAAAGATCACACTACCCATAAATAGGGCAAACTTATACTAGCAGAGTTAAAATGTGCATACATACATTCAAAGTCATTATTAGTTTTTATTTAAAAGAGATGGATGTTGAAAATATTTATTGTGTTTATTTTAAAAATAAAAAAAATTGAAGTTCTTAAAAATTTCTATCACAACAATTAAGATTTAAGTCTTTAACAATTTTTTTCAATAGTATTTGTGTGTAACAGTTCAATGATAGGGATAGGTAGAATATCTACCTCCACTCTAGTAGAAATTTTAAATTCAAATCTCCTTTTTTTATGTCAAAAATAATAATAATAATTTTCTTTGACAATATGAAAGTAGCATTGTTTGTCAAACTCGTATTTATTTTAAACTTATTACAAATTTTAATTTTATGTATCAAATTTATTTCAAATTTGCCCATTGTATTTCTAATTAATAATGTTAAAAGCCCACTGTATTTCTAATTAACAATGCTAAAAACCATTAATGATAATCAAATTGACTTATAATTCTTAGATATTTGTCAATTAATTATATTCCACGATAGGAGATTTCTTACTTCAAAACAAAAAAATTTGGTAGAGTTTGATGTTGCATGTGATGCAAAGCCACAAAATGTTCACACAAATCAAGAATCCTTGTACTGAGTTGCACCAAATTAAATACATAATTGCTCTCTAAATTAATTTCTAATTAGTAATTAAATATACAAATAGAATTAATGATGCTCAATTCAATTAAATTTTAGTTTTGACATCATTATATGCAAATTAATAAAGTTGAACAAGTTCTTAGATCCTTCTATTATATGCAAATTAACACTACAAAATTCAATCATCATATGGTAATTTATTATAAGCAAATTCCATTTATCCCCTCTATGCCATGAATTTCAATATTATAATCTTAAAATAATAAATATTTTTTATTAATATTGAATCATCTTTGTTGAAGTGTTGGTTCAAGTCAAGTTGAAGTCCCTTTAATTATTTCAAAGGATTATTTATTTAATTTTAAAAGAATTATTAAAATATTGAGTTCAAGTTGAGTCAAAGTTACTCTAATTGTCAAGTTGAATTGAAGTTGTATTAATAGAATTAGTTTTTATTTTAAAATAGAAAAAGAGTTATTTAGTTAATTTTTAAAATATATTTTTAATTTTTTTTCTATTTTGGTCATATTTTATTTTTATAAATCCTATAGTGTTACCAAATTCACTCAAATAAATAAGTGTTCATTTACTATTTAATTCTTTGAAATAGATTCTTTTATATAAAAAAATTAGTTCCTATAATAATCTTACATTGACCATTTGACGTATATAATTTCTACTTTAGCTCTAATTAGGTATGGTAATAGATTAAATTTGAGAAAAATATCTTTAAATTCGTATTTTATTCACTTTATGTTGAAGCGGAAGCACTCAAATGAACAATATAACTCAAATAATATAATGTAAAAAAGTAATATATAAATTAAAAAGAGAAAGGTAGAAGAAGAACATGCAGAATTTATGTGGTTCAATAATTTATCTAAATCTATAGTGGATCAAAATCACACTCTCTCTTATTATTAAATCTCAAGACACTCATAAAAGTATGAATTTTACAAAAAAATACTCACAAAATAATCACTTTTTCTTGCAATCAATGAGTTTTCTCTCACTAAAAATCACAAAGCGTGTTTAGATCACTAAATCCTCACAAAGATCATAAAGATTATGTTTACAAGTCAATAGATTGTTTTTATATAAGTTTAGGACAACTTAGGTTAACCCTAAACGTGTGAGAGTTATTTTAAAGAGTCCTGAAACAAGTGGAAGTCGAAACAAGTTAAACCAAAACGGGAAACAACTCCTCGCACTAGGCGTTGCGGCGCTCAGGCTCTATTTTGGGCGCTGCGGCTCCCATAACCTAGCGTTGCAGCGCCTATGCCTAGGCACCGCCTCTTCTATTTTTGTCTCATTTCACATCCGTCTTCAATTCTCGTATACTCAACGCACTTAACTTGCTTTCAAATCATATTCTGAAATTTTTTAATTAATTTTCTCGCATTTCAAAAATAGAATATCATATCCTTTCTAAACTTATTATAAATTTAAACTATTATTATCAACTTTGTTCAAATAAATATGTAACACTTACCAAATTTAAAATGAGTATCTATAGATTTTAAACAAAATTTTAAATTAATATATGAAAACAATCATATCATTTTGGATCCAATAAAATTTCATAAAATATCTCAAATTATATCCTAATTTTTAATTTAAATTGTTATAAAATATAATAATACTAGGTGAATTAAAACACAACAAAGTATTTTTTTTTTAAAAATGAAATATAAGCCAACAATAAAACTCCTATCAACACTATTACACTAACAAGTTATGCAACATTTCAACATATTTTTAAATATGAATTTAAGTTTTCAATTATATGACGTTGTTTTTGACAACTTTGTTATTCAAAACAATGACTTTTGGTTCTATTTAAAAGGAAAATTTTAAAATAAGTAAATATTCGCAGATACCTTTTACGGGTTCCTATATATTTTTATTTAAATCTACGTCTATCCCATACTTGAATCTATTAAACATTGTGAACCAAATTTGTTTGGAGTTTTATAAAACTCTTCCTAATAAAATCACATACCGGCAAAAATCACATTTGCGGATTATTCTGTCGTCCGAACTCCAACTTCTGTTAGAGTAAAAGTAAATTTGTTTTGTAATATTATCAACAAAAACTCACATAATGCATCAAACATGTTTTCTGCTATGACAGACATGTTTGTTCTCTTTAATACATAGCCTCCAACATTAACCCATTTTTAATTAAAAAAATTTATATTCATATGCATATTTTTCGGTTGACAACTAATGGTAAAATCAAAGCACAAATAAATAAATAAGTATAAACATAAATAAAAATAAGCTAAAAGTTGACTAGAAGCACCATGTGCTTTGCTCTTATCATATGATATCTTGTAGATTTTGTTTGTGCTCTAAGAAGACAACCTAAGAAAAAATAATTATATTCATCTCAAAATATGCATTGTTTCCTAGGATTCGAATATCGTATAATTTGATTCTCAAATGTAGCACTTTGGAAAGAATCTCAGTAATTTATTATTTCAAGTTTGAACAACTTAATTATCACTCCAAATTTTTTTAAAAAATAAAAATAAAAAGTTTACAAATCATGTGGACTCAATTGCTTAGTAGTTATATGAATTTCCTTTCAAAATTAACTTAAGTATCATAGTTTAGTTTCATTTTATGTGGAAGTGATTGTTTTTCCATGGAATCTTTTAACCAAAAAAAAAATATTTCAACTCTTAATATTTTGGAAAATGAACATATAGATTTAGTGCTTTTAAAAATTTCATTTACGCTTATGTTAAGTAACAATTTTTGTTAATTTTAACTTAAATAAGAGTAAAAATATAAATTCAGTTTAAACTCATATCTGAAATAAAAACACAAAAAATTGCCAATGATAGGAATTTAACTTTGGTCATCCACATAACAAGTAAAAGTATTCATCACGGTACTACAACAAAATTTATTAGGATATAAAAAAAATACAAAAATATGAAATGATAGAGCCATAACCACTTTCACACCTCGTTTACCACCATTGGCCAACGTTTGTCACTGCCATCATCCATTGGCAAGTAGTTTCAAAATGTTGACTGTTAATCAATGGTGGATGGTGGCCGATGACATGGACAATGGCAAATTGTGGCTGATGGCTTCAGACGATGACATGAAGGTGACTAGAGTTTTATTGTTTCACCTTTTTATATTTTATTTTAGCATTATTTCAATAAAATTTATCGTGGTACAATTGTAAGTACTCTTCCTTGTCATGCTAATGACCAGAGTCTTGATCATTGTCAATGACATTTTTAAAATTATTAACATATAATCTTGAGATAATATATTAATAGATCTACATATTCATATATATATATAGATAAAGTTATAATAATTTTAGTTAGTTAAAATGTGTAGCCCTTAACCATAACCATAAAGTTATAATACTATTATTTTCATCTTAAAAAATATTAAATTTTTTTCCAAATAGTCTAGTTTAAGTATTTTTAAAAAATTAATTAGGAAACTTTAATGATACTTTTTTAAAGAAAAAAAATTAAGAGTAAATTATCAATTTTCTTACATTATAAAATATAATCACTAAATGATAATGCCAAGATTTAACTATACATATAAATATATATATATATATATGTATGTATTGGAAGACTTCTATGCCTAAAAGAAAGTGTTTACTTGTTCCTTAGCGTTATTTGACCCCTCGAAAAAGAACTTTCTTAAAGTGATATTATCTTTATTGACAAAATTGTCACAAACCCAACATTGCTTTGACTATTTCACGTTTATTACGTTAAGCAAAACTTGACTATGCAATCCAAAGATTGAGTCATTTTACCATAAATGTAAATGCGTGCCTCTTCTAATTTAATTTAGCTCATTATAACGATTAACGTTTTAAACAATGATCTTTATCTCTAACTTAAAGGTCAAAGTTTTTAGTAAAATTAGGGTTTCTAATATGAATGTAATCACGAAAATCAATAGCATCGATCATCGATCTCTTTAGATTTGAGAGTTTCACGTGGGAGTTGAAATTTTTTTGAACTATTCAACCAAAATAAATTCGTAGCTTTTCTCTTCTTGAAAAACCCTAAACAACAAATTACAAATCAAATCGAAGATAATTTAAATATATATATATATATGTCAAGCTTTTTTCTTAAAAAAATAAAAATAAAAAACACTTTTCTTGATTTTATTGTTATTTTTTAATAACAAAAAACCAATATATATGTGATATAGACCATGACCCATGCCGTTTTTGATAGTGCAAGCATGACTACTGCATCACATATATATATATATATATATATATATATATATATATATATATATATGATGATGATGACGACGACGACGACGCAAATGTCACTATCTATATTTATATTCTTCACAAATATGAAAGTATTAGTGATGCTGCCAAATGCCCATGTCACTCGAGAAAGCCGTGAATGATGATGTGTGGCTTTCATTTTCATTCATGCAAATTTTAAAATTCTCAATGTATGTGAATTGTGAACACAACCCATTACAAAATAAAATGCGCTTTTTGTTTTGTACCCGATCGTTAAATGAAAGCAGAAGAAGAAAGATCAAGAGGCTTCTTCTTTAGTTCATTCTTTTCGCTTGGAAGAATTGGAATTGGAGTTGATGGCAATAGTAATGTAGGGTTTCTACGGATTAGATTATGTATCCTCTCGACGTCATCTTATAATAGGTTACTTCCACGTGGCAGAATCATGACGTGTGATGGTGATCAGGTGGCGGTGGTGGCATGCCAAATGCCAAGTGGTGAATGATGAGGTGGACAATGATATAGAATTCTTTTTTTTTTTTGGGGGGGGGGGGGGGGGTATTTTGCCTCAGCATAGTTAATATTATTATTATTTTAAATTGACACCACAAGTCAAATAATTATATATAAACAGCCGTAGTATCAAAATTTAAGGTGGAGTCAAATATTAAAGTTAAAATTTATATTAAAGTTAAAATTTATATTAAATTAAAATTTAATTATATTAAAATTTTAGGATCAGATTTAAATTTAAATTTTTTAAAGGATTAAATTATAAAAATATCTATTTTAGAGGTAAAAATTATAAAAATTTATTATTAAATTAAAAAATTAGAATTATTATATAAACTACTAATCTTTTTTAATATTTTTATATATTAAGTTTTTTTTTCAAATATATATATTTTTAAATTCTGTAACAAGGAGGGCCTTATTATCTATTACTCTCACAACTACTAATGGAATTATATTTATTTTTTTTAAAGTGAAATTATATTGAAGTTAAAAAAGTTTTTTAAGTCAATAAATGTATAATTTTAATTTTGTATTTTGAAATTAAGATTTTATACTTTGGTCGTTATCAGTATTTTGTTTTGATAATTTAACCCTTCGTTATATAAACTTTGACCTCTTTAACTTTTAATTTATAAATTTTAGCTTCCTCTCATTATTAATTCTAGGTTTGTTAAAGGGGAAAAGACAACACTACTCATAGATAGGGCGATTCTTATATTCCTTGAGTTTTATAATGTTCGTATTTTCAAAGTCGTTATTAGTTTTTATTTAGAAGAGATGGATGTCAAAAATACTTCTTATGTTTTATTTGAAAAAGAATTTAGAAGGTGAAAATCTTAAAAAACTCAATCACAATAATTAAGATTTAAGTCTTTAACAATTTTTCTCCACAAATCAAGTAAAAACTCAAAGCTGTCTATTATAATTTTTGTTTCCTTCTCTCTTAATTCTACAAAAGAAAAATAAAGAAACTAGAATAAACCAAAATCTTGCCTCCGTGTGTATGAATATTGGCAGGGCTCCAACAATGAGTCTTCACTAATGACATTATGAAAGCATCTAGTATATGGCACAAGATTGCAATCCATAGATTTACAAAACTATAATACGTTTAAATTTGTAGATTTATGCCTTCATAATTAACCTCTTATGATAGTACATGGTAGTTAAAAATCAAACTCCTTCATCAAATTTAATATTTATCGCATTCGTTTTTTACATTTACTTATTCATGTTTTATTTTAATATTTATTGAGTGTTTTAATTTGGTGTTTATTTTAATCTCACACTTTTTTTTTTACTTTTATACCACTCAGATTTAGAACTAAAGTGAGTACTTTACTAGTTTTAGACCTATTAATTTATTTTTAAGATATGTATTCGCTTTATGGTAAAATAGGATAAGTTTTTCTAAAGTTTACTTTATTCTAATTGTCAATTATTTGTGTCACAATTTTCTATAATTTTACTTGGTATAATTTTGATTGAAAAGTAGACTATTTAAGGAAACATTAGAAAGAGTCAAAGATGGAATACTCAAAGTATGTGCATGTCTAGATGGTATTCTTTATATGAGTCTCGTGCACAAAAATTTTTATTGTGTATCAATGAAATTAATTTGATTATAAGAAAAATAAATAATTATAATTAAAAATACATCAGTTTTTGCATTAATTTATTCTATTAATAAAATATTTTTAGCAAAACAAATTCCTCCACAACATAAAATATAATATAAATTATTGTCACTAAAGAGAATTTTCCATATATATAGATACATCAACTCACCATATAAAAATATTTAAACAAAACCCTAATAAAAAAAATATACCACATGAATCACGAGAACGCAATAAATCAAAGTGTTGTGTTTTGTTATATATATATATAAATCTCTTTCATTAACAAAGTTTCGATAGCTTTGCTTTTGTTGTTATATCAACACTTTGATTTATTATATATATATTTCTTAATTTAAGCAAACCCTAAGTGACAACAAAAGCAAAGGTATCGAAACTTTGTTAATGAAAAAGATATATATATATATATATATATGAAGTAATGAATAACCCATCGAAAGGAGATGCCTAATGAATATGAGTATTCATATCTCTTTTCCTTTTCTTTTTCCTTTTTTCTCATAATGCTATAAGATTAGTTTATTAAAATATTCTTCAAACTTACTTTTTAATAAAATTATTTATTATTAAAATACCAATAACTTAAATTATCATAATAAAAAATAGCATAGTTAAATAAACAAATCTCTAACCTATATATTCGATGTTCAATCATATTTTCTTAAACCCTAATTTGTTTTTTTTTTATCTTTATTTTTTATCAAAAGCAAGTTAATCAATAGGTCAGAGAAAAAAAAATAAAAATCAACGTTAAAAATATTTTTAACAGAGAGTATAGTTTTTTAATTTTAGTTAATTGTTCAAATAATATTATGATAAGAAATAGTTTTTTTTTATACATTTTAAAACTAGTATTACATCAATTAATTCATATTATATTATTGATATTACATTAGACTCAATACTAATATTCACATTAGATTACATTGTCGAAATTATAAGGAATAACACTTACAACTATAAAGCTGCCATGAGATGGGAGAAAAACTTATGCCACTCTAGCATCCACCAGGGTATCAAATCACATTGTCGGAATCATCAAGTGTTAGGTTTTATTATTTCTTTGTGTGAGTTCACATATTAACAATAATTATACATTATGAACTATCTTAAATAGAGATCAATTTAAGTGATCTATTTGATTTATATTTTATTGGACTCTAAAGATATTTAATTTGATATGAACTTATTATGTGTAGAAACCTAATACTAGTTGAATTATGAGTTATGACATTATAATTTAACTTAGTATATAAACATCTCATTTGGTTGTGATTTCCAAGTTAAATTAATATACGTAGAACTCTTCTATTATTTTTTTCTCATAAAGAGAGAACTTCATTGAGCTTAAATGAATTTGATTATGAAAGACCATTATACTCTTAACTCTTATTTAAGGTTGCTAATTTTTAAATTTTAATCACCATGAATTCCTCAAGTATGATTTTTCAAAATCCATCCTGACAATTTGATATAATAGGCCTTGAGTTATTTTTATATGAATACGAATCTAATTTATGGTTATGTCTAACATTAGGAGCAACACATACAACTATCAAGCCAGGGTATCAAACTATATTGTCTTGACCATCAGCAACAACATGTACAACTATACATATAACTATAAAGCCAGAGTATCAAACTACATTTTCGAGGACTATCAAGAACAATACGTACAACTATACATATAACTATAAAGCCAGAGTATCAAACTACATTTTCGGAGACTATCAAGAGCAACACGTACAACTATAACGATCCTATAAGATCGAAGAAAACTTACAACTATAAAGCCAGGGTATCAAATTATATTATCGGGATCATTAGAAACAACAAGTACAACTATAAACTCCCATGAGATAGGAGAAAAACATACACTAATGATAGGACTCAAACACCTAACCTAAACAAAAAAGATGCACAAGTGTTGCCATTAGGACAAGCCTTAAAGAGCATATAACTATAAAGTTAGAGTATCAAACTATATTTTTGAGACTATCAGAAGCAACACGTACAACTATAAAGATCCCAAAAAATAGGAGAAAAACTTACAATTGTAAAGCTAGAGTATCAAACTATATTATCGAGGTCAATAGGAATAATACAGACAACTATAAACTTCTATGAGATGAAAAAAAAAACTTACATTGATGACAGGACTCAAACACCTAACTTAAACAATAGAGATGCACAAATGTTGCCATTAAGACAAGCCTTAAAGAGCATGATAAGAAATAATTTTATAAGTGTGAGAATATTGATTGAAAATCATCGAAATATGATTTGGAGATCAAGCTAAGTGCGTAATGTGCGTAAGGATCGAAGACGGACGAGAAAGGAGGCGAAAGACGAAGGGAACAGTGGCCAGACGTGGAGACCAGGGCTGGGCACCGCAAGGCCAGGCAATAAGTACCGTGGTGACCACGGCTGGGCGTTGCGGCGCTAGGCAATGAGCACCGTGGCACTCAAACGGGCACACCAGCGCCACGGCGCTAGACACGTGAACAGTATCCCGAAATAAGGAAACTTCCTTATTTCATCTCCCACTTGCTTTAAGACTCCCTAAAACTACTCTCACACGTTTAGGGTAAACCTAAGACGTCTTAAAGCCTATATAAAGGTTATCAATTGGCTTGTAAATACAATCTAAGTGATCATTAATAATCTTTGTGAGAGAAAATCCTTAGAGTGTAAGAGAGAGTTTTCTTTATGATCTTTATTGTAAAAAGATATACTTTATGAGCGTCTTGTGATTCATAATAAAAGAAGAAAGTGATTTTGATCCACCATAGACGTAGGCAAGTTGCCGAACCACATAATTTTTGTGTGTTTTTTCTTCTACCTTTTCTTTTTTATTCCTTAATTACTTGTTCTGCATATATTACTTAGGTGATTTTGCTTGTTTGTATACTTCCACTTCAATAAACTAGTATCAGAGCTTAGTTCTAAGTAGACATGGCCACACCCAAGTATGAGGTAGAAAAATTTAATGGTACGAATAACTTCAATCTATGAAAGATGAAAGTTAAGGCGTTATTGGTGAGTCAAAGGCTTAGTTCGGCATTAGAGGAGACTGCAGCTCTATTTAGTGATGAAGAGAATATGTCAGAGTGATCTAAAGCTGAAGCAGAAAGAAGGGACATTCAAGAAAGAGCTCATAGCACAATTGTTCTGTCATTGAGTGATGAAGTACTAAGGGAAGTAGCAGGTGAGACAACAGCAATAGGTCTTTAGAAGAAGCTTGACTCTCTTTATATGAGGAAATCGTTGGCCAATAGATTGCATATAAAGAAGAAGCTGTATTAGTTGTCCATATCAAAGGGGACGCTGATGAAAAATCATATAGACGACTTCAATAAGATCATCCTTGATCTTGAGTCTATCAACATCAACATAGAACAATTATCCTACTGAGTTCACTTCCCAAGAGTTATGAGAGCTTTGTTGATATGTTACTCTACGACCGAAAGAGTTTAACGATGAGTGATATCAAATTATCATTAAATTCAGTTATTAGGGAATTAGATTAAGGGCAATGCAGAAATCTTATCTGTAAGTGGAAGGCCTTCATATAGAGATGAGAAGAAAAAAGACTCAAGATCGAAGTCTATGACTCCTATGAAGTGCAATTACTGCAAGAAAGATGGGCACTTCATAAATGACTGTCCTGAGAAGAGAGTACAAGACAAAAAGAAAGCGGATGCTGCGCTTGCTTATGATGATAGCTATGACAGCACAGAGACATTCGTCGCTACTGATGGTAAGAACTCTAAACAATGAGTTCTTGATTCTGGTTGCACTTTTCACATGTGCCCGCACAAGTCTTGATTTATAAATTTTCAGCCCATTAGTGGTTGTAAGGTCTTAATGGGTAATGACATTGCATGTCAAATGATAGAAATTGGTAGTGTTAAACTTAAGCTACATGATGGACAAATGAAAGAATTGACAGATGTTAGGTATATTCCTGACTTGAAGAGAAACTTGATCTCACTAGGAACTCTAGACCAAAATGTGTGTTCCATCGCATCGACGGAGGGATTTTAAGAGTTTTGAAGGGTTCTATGGTGGTGATGAGAGGAGAGAAACGCAAATGTGTTTATGTGCTTAAGGGGGAAGTCGTGAATGATTATGCACTATTCTTTGTAAATGATGAGAGTATGCAAACCAAGTTGTGGCATTTTAAACTGGCACACCTAGGCGAAAGAAACCTAAAGAAGCTATTTAGTCAAAAGGCGTTTGGTGAGGATAAATTCCAGCCCTTATAGTTTTGTGAGCATTATGTGCTTAAAAAAGCACATAGGATGAGATTTAGTACCAGCGAGCACAAGACTAAAGGGACTCTTGACTACTTACACTCAGATCTTTGAGGACTAGCTCAGACAGCTACTTGTAGTGGTGCCGGGTATTTTCTCAATTTAATTGATGACTATTCAAGAAAGCTGTGGGTCTATGTGTTGAAGAGTAAGGATCAAGCGTTTGAAGTATTCAAGACTTGAAAGGCTCTTGTTGAGAATCAGACATGCAAAAGGGTGAAGAGGTTGAGAACTAACAACGGACTCGAATATTGCGATAGAGAGTTTAATGGGTTCTGTGCCAAGCATTGATTGCGAGGTATAGAACGATAAGATCAACACCACAACAGAATGGCGTAGTTGAGAGAATGAATAGGACCCTACTTGAAAGGGTTAGATGCATGCTTACAAATGCAAAAATGTCCAAGACATTCTGAGAAGAAGCTGTTGTGACTGCAGCTTACTTGATTAATAGAAGTCTCTCCTCAGCAATTGACTTTAAGACGTCAGAAGAGAAATAGTCTAGCAATCCTCCGAAGTATGACCACCTCAGAATATTTGGTTGCCTTGCCTTTGTACATGTTAAGGAGGGGAAGTTGAAACTTAGAACTATAAAAAAAAAGGGTATTCATAAGACATCCCGAATGAGTAAAAGGATACAAGGTGTGATATGAAGACTTGACACCACCAAGGAGTATCATAAGCCGTGACGTGACGTTCATTAAGATAACGATGCGGAAAACCTCCCAAGAAGATGAAAAAGAAGAACCTTTGCCTAAGGAAGACTCAGCACCCGAGTCAATAGAAGTTAAAGTGGAGCCTGAAAGTGGATCTGATATGCCCCCAAATCAACACTTCAACGAGGAGATCCTTAAAGATGAACCAAGAACATTGGCAAGTTCCTCCAAGTCCACTCAAAGAAAGACTAGAACTCTTGAGATGAAACTTGAAGAATACCAGCTAGCCAGAGACAGGCTAAGGAGAACGATTAACCCGTCAGTCAGGTATGCACAAGCAAATCTAGTTGCTCATACGTTTAATTCTACTTACACTCTTGAGTATGATGAGCCTAGGACATATGGTGAGGCTATAAATAGTGAAAATAAAAAAGAATGACAGCAGGCCATGAAAGAAGAAATTAGTTCTCTTAGAAAGAACAATACCTGAAAGTTAGTAGAGAGACCTCAAAAGAAGCTAGTCGGGTGCAAGTTGGTGTATAAGGTGAAAGAGGGGATATTGGAGATTGAGCCTATAAGATTCAAGGCTAGGTTAGTAGCATAAGGTTTTACTCAGAGAGAGGGAGTCGAGTTTCATGAGATATTCTCTCTAGTTGTCAAGCATACATCTATTAGGATTTTGTTAGTCATGTGTGCAAACCTTGATTTACATCTAGAGCAGATGGATGTAAATACATCTTTTCTACATTGAGAGCTTGAAGAGACGATATACATGGCATAGCCACAAGGGTTCGAGGAGCTCAAAAAGAAAGATCATGCTTGTTTGCTAAAAAAGTCATTATATGGGTTAAAACAACCACCTAGACAATGGTATAGGAGATTTGATGAGTTTATGATGGCTTGCGGCATACATTTCAGACTTTCAGTAGCATAGTCGTCGACATCCGAAGAAGAGAAACTGTAAATGAGTAAAGTATCGTATGCAAGCGCTGTGAGGAGCATCATGTATGCAATGGTTTGCACAAGACCAGACATAGCACAGGCTGTGAGTGTGGTGAGTAGATACATGACAAATCTGGGTAAAGATCACTGGCTTGCAGTAAAGTGGATTTTGAGATATCTTAATGGGACGTCAAATCACGGGTTGATATATAAAAGGCATGAAGACAGCAATAAAATGGTAAGAGGGTACGTAGACTTAGATTATATAGGTGATCTAGACAAAAGAAGATTGTTGACGGGCTACGTATTCACAATGTTTGGGTATAGTGTGTGTTGGAGATCAGTTCTTCAACATGTGGTTGCACTCTCTACCATAAAGGCAGAGTATATAGCTGTTGGTGAAGCTATCATGGAGGTCGTATGGTTAAAAGGCATATGTACGGAGGTATTGACTAGTGAAGATGTGAACACCGATGTATATTGTAACAGCCAGAGTGCCATACACCTAAGCAAGTATCAAGTGTTCCACGAAAGGTTGAAACACATTGATGTAAAGCTCTATTACATTTGAGAGATTGTCCAAAGTGGTGAAGTTAGTCTAACGAAGATAGCGTCGTCTAAAAACCCTGCTGATATATTGACTAAGCCACTGTCCTCAGTTAAGTTCGTCCTATACAAAGACTTAACCGAAGTCACTACTTTGTGAGGGTAACCGAAGATACGAATATGAGAGATCAAATTTTTGTGTGGATGATTTTGATTCAACGAGGAAATTTGTGAGAATATTGATTAAAAATTATCAGAATATGATTTGAAGATCATGTCAAGTGCATAGGGTGCGCAAGGATCAAAGACGGACGCGAAAGAAAATAAAAGGCGAAGGGAACAGTGATCAGGCATGGGCGCTGCGGCGCCCAGTCCAGAACGTGAGCACCGCGGCGCCAGGCAATGAGCGCCACGACACTGAACACGTGAACAGTATCCCGAAATAAGAAATCTTTCTTATTTCATCTCTCACTTGCTTCAGGACTCCGTAAAACGACTCTCACGTGTTTAGGGTAAACCGAAGACGTCCTAAAGCCTATATAAAGGCTATCAATTGGCTTGTAAATACAATCTAGGTGATCATTAACAATCTTTGTGATTTTTTGTGAGAGAAAATTCTTAGAGTGCAAGAGAGACTTTTTTTTGTAATCGTTCTTGTAAAAATGCATACTTTATGAGTGACTTGTGATTCATAATAAGATATGAGAGTGATCTTGATTTGTCGTAGACGTAGGTAAATTACCGAATCACGTAATTTTTGTGTATTTTTTCTTCTACCATTTCTCTCTTTATTACTTAATTATTTTTTTTATATATATTATTTAAATGATTTTACTTATTGATATGCGTGTTTCTACTTCAACAATAAAATTATATTTAACATTTAAGTCGATGTGGAAAGTAAATCTAAAGTTTTTCAATTTTTTTTATCAAGTTTATTATTAGATGGATATAGTGAATATTTTATTAAGTTCGAATACCTTGATTATTTACAATTACAAATCTATTAATAAGTTGTACATATTTATTAATATTACAATTAAAAGTGCTACTCATACTTTATCTTCATAAATTTGAGCAAATGTTGTTATTAAGATGAAACACTACTTTAACAAAGTACAAGGTTTAGTTTTTATTCTTGTACACTAAAGATAAAAAAAAAATTATCTATTTGCGAAATAAAACTATATTTATTTTCAAGTTTAAAGTAGTTTTCTTGAATAATCCTATCTAATATATATATTTTTTAAATATTATTTTTACAAAAAATATAAATTTAAACTTTTTTATTTGAATTAGATTTAATTTTTTTTATTTATTTCATTATAAGAAGTTTTACTAATAGAATCAATTGCACCCACAGTTTTTGTAATTAACAATGTTAAAAGCCCACTGTATTTCTAATTAACAATGTTTTTTTTTAAAAAAAAACTTCTAATTAACAATGCTAAAAACTACTAGTGGTGATAATTAAGGATGAAATAAAATCAAATTGGCATATAACTTTTTAGATATTTGACAATTAATTATATTCCAACGATAAGAGATTTTTTACTTCAAAACAAAAATAAAAATTGGTAGAGTTTGATGGTGCATGTGATGGAAAGCCATAAAACCTTCACGCAAAAGAAGAGCCCTTGTACCTAGTTGCACCAAATTAAATACATAATTGCTCTAATTAATTTCTAATTAGTAATTAAATATACAAATAAAATTAGTTTTCAGTTTTGAAATCATTATATGAAAATTATTAAAGTTGATCAAGTTCTTAGATCCTTCTATTATGTGCAAATTAACACTACAAAATTTAATCGTAATATATTATAAGCAAATTCCATTTATCCCCTCTATGCCATGAATTTCGATATAAAAATATTAAAATAATAAATAATTTTCTATTAATATTGAATCATCTTCTTTGGAAATTTTAACCATAACAATTTTTTAATATCATGGATTGCTTCGATATAAAAATGCTTTTTGTTTTGTAATTTTAAAAGCAATTAAAATATTAATAATCACTAATTTTACTTGAATAATTCTACAACTAATTATTTATCAAACATTTATATACCTTTAATTTATAATTAGTACTCCATTTTATAATATATATCATTGTGCAAACCACACCACCTCGATATTCAAATGAACTCATATATATTTAATAATTGATTCATTATTTCAAAATTCTTATTGTTGATCCGAAGGTTGGTGGTTCAAAATTACTTTAATCAAGGGGCGGAAAGCTCCATAATTTTATTATTTTCTTTTTCTTTTTCGTGACCAATATTTTAGTCCTTTAGGTGTAAATATTTTTGTCATCTACCCTTTAACTCAGTAGTTGATACCAATATTTCAATTATTGAGGTGTTGGGTCGAATTGAATTTTTTTCAATTATTTGGAAACTTTATTTATTCAATTGTGGAATGATTATTTATTAAAAATAATTTTAATTAAAATTATAATAATGAATGTTGAGAAAGAAATATATTTAAGAAATTTATGGTAATTAGAACTTAAAGATTAACGAGTTTAAATATGAACTAAGAATATTATAGCTTTCTACAATTAATGTAAGCTCATTGAGGTTTTTTCTCTATGATAAAAAAAAGAAAAAGAAAAGAGCTCTATATATATTAATTTGATTTGAGAACCACAACCTTAAAAGGAAATCTTTATATACTTGTCTAAATTATAATCTTATCACTCATAATTCAATTAGTATTAGGTTTCTACACATAATAAATTTATATCAAATTAGATATTTCTAATTCTCAATAAAAAAAATAGCTCAAATATATCACTTAAATTGGCATTTATTTAAAATAGCTTATAATGTATAATTATTATTAATACGTGAGTCCACATAAAAATAAATAATAAAACCTAATATTTTAAAAATATTGAGTTTGAGTCAAATCGATGTTCTTCTAATTATTTAAGAAAGGTATTTATTGTTAAAGCTGGTGCTTACGTGTCATTCTAATATTGTATGAATATTAATTGTGTAATATTTATACAATAAACATTTCGAATAAAATTGTTAATATCATATTTATATGATATAATGCTTGTAACATTACAGACATTGTTTGATCTGAAAGAGTTCATATCTAATCTAAAGAAGTTTAGAGCAGAACTAATAGTTAGCAAAGCTGAGAGTTATAAATGTTAAAAGTTAGCACTGTTAAGAGTTACCAAGTTATAAGAGTCAGCGAGGTCTAAAGAGTTAGAACTTTGTCTATAATGGGACAAAGACCTGAGAGTATACTTGTAATGATATAATTGCAAAGAGTTGCAATATGTGCTAAGAAATATCATTATATAAGTATGTCTTAAACATAAAGTTCATAATCTATATTCACCAATGAGGGTCTATCGGTGAATTTATTTTATATAGATTAGTGTATGTCTATATCTGATTGGTTCAAATGGTTTTTTTTAGTTGACCATGAGCTTAGAGCTTGTATAGGCATGCAGGTATCTAATCAGGACTAGATACTGAACAGACTCACGAGAACCCTAATAGATATCCTATGAAGCTGTTAAAGGAAAGTCTTCTCGAGTTGAATAGTATTTGTTGTTCTTTGACCCGAGTGCCACGGTGATCTTGTGAGTGATCCACTATGCTTTAGTTCCACATATGTCAGAGATCTTTCATGGTCTGACCGCTATGTGTCGTTGGGTATAGTCCGATGCTCACGGAGTCCGGTGTGCGTAGATACGGGATCCGCCAGTTTATGTAGGTAAGTTGTATATCCGATGCTCCGAGGTTGTATTTCATGAAGTATTGTGGCCACAAGCAAAAATTCGAAAAAAGAGTTTTCCACAGGGTTAAATAATATAGTAAAAGTGTTTGCGTATATTGTTTATCGAGATACAAATCTGGAGATAAGATTATGGATAAGCAAATGAGGATTTGACGGTACTGATCTATATCCCCGCATATTCAGGGTATAAATGATGGAAGGATTATACATATACGTTATGACCTCAACTTGTACAGTCTAACACACTGATTTGTAATATTCGTAACGTGTGTGTGGGGCATCGATTACGGATTCATAGAATAGTTTCATTTGAACAATCAAGGTGTAAACCTAGAGAGTCCAAATATGAAATGTATTATTTGAGCACTTGAGCAGTTTACCGTATTGAATTGTTTAATATTGTATAATTCAGCAAATTTACTAAGGTTAAGTTAACTAAAGTATATGGTTAAATAGTAGGACCCACTTTAGGTTAACTTGGTAACCTAGTAAGGATATATATGTAATTTCACTTTATGATTATTTAATTATTAAATAATTAAAATAAATATTTATTTATTTAATTGTTAAATAATTAAAATAAATATTTATTTATTTAATTGTTAAATAATTAAAATAAATAAATATTTATTTAATTGTTAAATAATTAAAATAAATATTTATTTATTTATTTGTTAAATAATTAAAATAAATATTTATTTATTTATTTGTTAAATAATTAAAATAAATAAATATTTATTTATTTATTTGTTAAATAATTAAAATAAATATTTATTTATTTATTTGTTAAATAATTAAAATAAATAAATAAATATTTATTTATTTGTTAAATAATTAAAATAAATAAATATTTATTTATTTATTTGTTAAATAATTAAAATAAATAAATATTTATTTATTTATTTAATTGTTAAATAAATGATTTAACTTAACTATGGTAAATGTTAACCATATGGTTAAGTTAAGTTAACTTTACTTAATAGTTAAGTAAAGGTTAACTTAACTATGGTTAAGTTAGTTAACTATGGTTAGAATATTTAAATATTTATTAACTTAAGGGTTAAGTTAAACTAACTTAACTAAGATTAAATATAACTAAGGTTAAATTAGGTTAAATTAAATGCAAATGAAATTCAAGTTAGTTTAAAATTTATGCATTAGTATATAAAGTGAAATGAGATTTAAAATTTATAAGTTTTTTAGATTTTACATTTTTGATGACCATTTCAATTTGAGAAATTAGAATTCTTTGTTTTGTATTTTAAGTGCTAAAACAACAAAATAGATAAATAAATGATTACTAAATGTAATAACTAAAATAGATTTGTTTTAATTGTTCAAGAGTTGAACAAAATATAAAACAAATTAATTTGATTTGATTAAAATAAATGTTAATATTTTTGGCTGGCTAAAAAATTAAGAGAGAAACGGAAAACGAAAATTGAAGTGTTTCAAGAGTTGAAAATATTTTCTATTCATCATCTTCTCAAATTAATTTAGCCATTAAAATATGAATAAAATTTGTTTTTATTCAAGAGTTGAATAAAAGGAAAAACAAATTTAACTAAGTTAAATATTTTAACTTTGAATCAAGTTTAAAAGTTAAACTAAATATTGGATTAACATACTGTTATTCTAGACAATCAAACTCATCCTTATTGATTACTAAGATTGATCAAAGTTTTATTTTATGGTGGACTTCAAGCAAATTAATCCAAAAGCTTCATGGATTAAATTTCTCAATCTCGTTTTTTATTTGATAAATATGTATAACATGTGTTTATTGTATTAATTTTAATATTCCGCTGTGCACATATATGTATAAGATATGTATATTTTTTATATGATGAACATATCCCACATATAAACACCTTAGAATAATCAACACCCAACATTTATTTCCTTCAATTATAGTGGATTATTTATTTTTCTCCCATTGTATCAATTTTATATTTAACTAAAATATAGTTTTGCTCCCAGTCTTATGTGTGTGTGTGTGTTCATGTATGCATGATTATTTAAATTTTTATTTTATTTTATTTGAGTTATTATTTTATTTTTTTTAGTTATCTTTAATTTTTCTTTCTATTTTAATAATATTTTATTTTTAAAAATCCTATAATATTATCAAATTTTCTCAAACAAATAAGTGTTCATTTACCATGTAACTCTTTAAAATATATATTTTTTATACAAACATTAGCTCTTAAAATATGTGTAGGTTGACATTTTGACTTGTACAATTTCTACTTTAGTTCTAACTAAGTATAGTAACAGATCAAGTTTCGGACATATATCTCTATATGTATAGTAGTTACTTCAAAGATTGAACACCATATCATTTTAATATGATATTATTGTGAGTAAAGCTATTATTGTCAAGTTCATTCTAATAAATATGGAATACTTATCAAATCCACAATAGGTGTCCACAAATTTTAAACAAAATATTTAATTAATATATAAAAAATTATATCATTAGTTCCAATAAAATTACATAAGATATCTCAAATAACATTATATCGTAATTTTTAAGTTTAAAATACTACAAAATGTAATAATACTAATTCAATTAATATAAAATATAGGCTAAAAAAAGAAAAAAATATATGAAATATAAGTCAATAATAAAACTCCCATCCAATACTATTACAATAACAACTTGTCAAACACTTTTAGAATCTAACACATTTTCAAATATGAATTTAGGTTTTCAATTATATGATGCTGTTTTGGCAATTTTTACTATCCAAAACGATGAAGTTTAGTCAAAGAAATTTTTTTAAATAAGTAAAAAATAATTGATAAATGTTACAAGTATTTATAGTTTTTGTTTTACTTAAATCTATTTTCATCTCAAACTCAAACCTATTACAATTGAAAATTATTGGGATTTATACTCACATGTCATCTTATTATTGTATAAATATTTTATTTTATAATTTTATATAGTACATTACTTATTAAATCACTAATTACAATCATTAAAATGATTCAATGCTTGTGACACTACAGATATTATAAGATTTAAAAGAGTTCAGATTTGGTTTAAAGAAATTTAGATTAATGCTAAGAATTAATAACGCTGAGAACTAAAAATGCTAAAAAGTTAGCATAATTAGTAAAGTCAAAAAGTTAAAACCTTATCTGCAACAGTACAAAGACATAAGAATACACTAATAATAACATAATTGCAAGAATTGCAATATGTGTTAAGAAATGTTATTATGTAAATCTATTCTCAAATTATATGTTCCTGATCTTAATTCTCTGATGCAAGTCTGCCGGTGGAATTATTTTACATAGACCAGTGTATACTATACTTAGATGGTCTAGATGGTTGTTCTTAGCTAATCATAGACTTACTGAAAGTTCGTATAGCATACAGGTATTCAGTAACGACTGAATACTGAACAGACTCAACGAGGACCCCAATAGACATCTCATGAAGTCGTCAATGAAAGATCCTCTCAAATTGAGTAATATACATGGTCCATTGACCTGAGTACCACGGTTAACTTGTAAGTGATCCACCATAATTTGGCTCCATGCATGTCATAGACCTTTCATAGTGTGATCGCTGAGTATAATCCGATGCTTATGGAGTCCGGTGTGTAAATATATGGAATCTGTTAGCTCACATAGATGAGTTATATATCCGGATGCTCAGAGATTGTATCTTAGAATCTTATGGCCATAAACAACAAGCTCAAGAAAAGAGTATCCTGTGGGGTTAAATAATATTGTAAAGGTGTTTGCATATATTGTTTATCAAGATATGTGTCTACAGATAAGTTAGTAGATAAGTATATAGAGATTTAACGATAGTGATCTATATCCTCGCTCTTCCTGAATATGATTGACAGAAGGATTATACGTATGTACTATAACCTCAACTTGTATGATCTACTGCGTTGATTTGTAATATTCATAACATGTGCGTGGGGCATCGATCTCGAACTCACAGAATAGTTCTGTTTGACAAATCGGGAGTGGACCTGGAGAGTTCTGTAATATAAAGTATACTCGTTGTGCACTAGGGCAGTATACTAAATTGAATAGTTCAATCCAAAAAATTTCTGCAGACCGAATATTTATTTTGGTCTCCTTCCGGTCGTGCACATGTTAAGACTTAAGAGTTAAGTACATCAATTAGTTAATAATTAGTTGTTGACCAATGAGATATTAACACATGGTACATTGTGGGTCAATTATTGTCTGACTTAAAAATTACCAAAATAACTTTATTTGTTGAACAAATAATATCATTATTTTATTCATTAAAATATTTATGAAATAAAATAATAATAATAATTTATGATATTATTATTATTTAAATTAAAATCAAACAATTCATTTTTTTCTATTTAAATTCATATGTGTTTCTATCATGATTTAATATGATTGAATCATTTATTTAATATTGATTAAATGATATAATAAGAATACATGGGTGACACTTGTAAATGGTAAGCCTCAACATGTTTTTTGCTAATGAAAAAATATTTCTCATTTGGCTTAGATTTAGACTAAGTTCATTTAAATGATTTTCTATTTTATTTTATTTTTATTTGATTTATTGTAAACAATAACAAACAAAACACTAATGAAAAATATTGACCATGATAATGAAAGTTATTATGTAATTAAATGGGACAAGTGTTGTCCATTAAGTGAAAAATAAATAAATAAACAATAAGTTGTCCAATTTGGTGATTGGTTCAGTCAAGGCAATTTTGGAGAGTGAAGTGAAATTTTAGCTAAGTGTTAAGAAAAAACTCTCAAGTGTTAAGAAGTTAAAAATACAATTCTTCTATTCTTTTTTATTTTAACCACCTATACTACAAGATAAAAATAAAAATTTAAGTGTTAAATTATTTTTTAAAAAAGTTGCTATTTTCATCAAAAGAGACATATCACCAATCATTTACTGCTCCACTGTTAACATAAATAAGTTTCCAGTAGAATTTTGTAATCACAAAATGTCCAACCACCAATGTCGATGAATCTTTCACTCCCATTTTCTTTTAAGTGTTCCATGTTTAACATTTTACTAATAAATGTTCACTTTTTTAAAAGGGATATTATTATAAAAATCGATAAGATTTAATTTCATTAATATTCACTGATTTATAAAATGTATAATAATACTCATCTATTAGAGATTTTTTTATGAAAAATAATAAATTTTATATTAAATCACGTAAAATAATTTTATTGCTCTTTTAGAATTAAAAAATGATGATATGACAATTTTACCGATATACAACAAACAAGAAGCACCATTTTTTATAATTAAAAAGTTACTTTCACTTTTTATACTTTTTGAATAAATTAATAACGGCATTAGTTTTTTTAAAATATTTATAGTTAATTTTTAAAAAAATTATAAATTTAAAAGCAAACAGCACCAGTTGAGCTACATTTTTTCATCGTGTTATTACTCAAATTCGAGAATAATTTCAACTCCTTTTAAGCTTAATATATATCATACAGTAATACTAAAATAAATATGTTTTAGTCTTTATTGACAACATGATTAAGCATCTAACACGTAATAATTGTAATTTTTCAGATCTACCAAGTTATAATACTTTTAGATTATAGATTTATGTCTTCATAATTGATATATTATAGTGGTGTATGGTAATTAAAAATTGGACTCCTTCATCAGATTTAGTAACAGCAGCATATGTTTTTTTATAGTTGCTTATTTATATTTTATTTTAATAAATATATTTTAATATTTAACAAATATTTTAATCTAGTGTTTATTTTTAATTTCATATTATTTTTTATTTATGTCACTCATATCTAAATTTAAAATAGGTGTTTTATTAATTTTAACCCTTCTTATAACTATTAATTTTCTTTTAAAATATGTATTCATTTTATGGCAAGATATGATAAGTTCATTTAGAGTTTACTCTATATGGTAGTCAATTATTAATGTTATAATTCTTTATAATTTACTTGATGTATTCTTGATTGAAAAAATTGACTGCTCATTCAAAAGATTAAAAAGAAATACAAATGTAGTGTTTGAAGTATGTGTATATCTAAGTAATATTCTTTATATAGATCACGCAAGCAAAATTGTTTATCGTGCACAAATATAATTTTTTTGTAAAAGAGATATATATTTTCCTCTACAATATAAAATATAAATTGTCATCATTAAAGAAAATTTTTCTATATATATATATATATATCACCCAGCATATAGGCACATAGACATATAAATCATAAGACACTTGCGAAGTATGCATTTTACAAGAAAAATTTCAAAGAAAACTCTCTCTTGCACTCTAGGGATTTTCTCTCACAAAGAACCACAAAAATTGTTGATGATCACTTAAATACTGTTTACAAACCAATTGACAGTCTTTATATAGGCTTTAGAACGTCTTAAGTTTACCCTAAATGTATGAGATCATTTTAAAGAGTCCTGAAGTAAGTGGGAGACGAAATAAGGAAGTTTTCTTATTTTGGGATACTGTTCACGTCTCCAACGCTGCAGCACTGGGCTCTCACCGCTGCGGCGCTAATGCGCTAGTCTGAGCGTCGCGGCACTTGTCGCCTGGCCACTATTCCCTTCGTCTTTCGCCTCATTTGCGTCCGTCTTTGATCCTTGTGCACCCTACGCACTTGGCTTGCTCTCCAAATCATATACCGATGATTTTTAATCAATATTCTCACAAATCCCTTCCATGATTCAAAATCAACCACAAATTAACTCGATCTTTCATTTTCGCATCTTCGGTCACTCTCACAAAGTAGTGACTCAGGTTAAGTCCTTGTATAGGACGAACTTAACCGAGGGCAGTGGCTTAGTCAACATATCAGTAGGATTTTTAGATGACGCTATCTTTGTTAGACTAACTTCACCACGTTGGACAATCTCTCGAATATAATGGAGCTTCACATCAATGTGTTTCGACTTCTCATGGAACACTTGATGCTTACTTAGGTGTATGGCACTCTGATTGTCATAATATACACCGGTGTTCACACTTCACTAGCCAATATCTCCGCACATATACCTTTTATCTACACAGTCTCCTTGATAGCCTCACCAATAGCTATGTACTCCACCTCTGTGGTAGAGAGTGCAACCATATGTTGTAGAACTGATCTTCAACACACACTATACCCAAACACTATGAATACGTAGCCCGTCAACAATCTTCTCTTGTCTACATCACCTGCATAATCTGAGTCTACGTACCCTCTTACCATTTCATTGCTGTCCTCATGCCTTTTATATATCAACAGTAATTTGATGTCCCCTTGAGATATCTCAGAATCCACTTTACTACAAGCCAGTGATCTTTACCTAGATCTGCCATGTATCTACTCACTACACTCACAGCCTGTGCTACGTCTAGTCTTGTGCAAACTATTGCATATATGATGCTCCCCAAAACGCTTGCATACGGTACTTTACTCATTTACAGTTTCTCTTCTTTGGATGTTGGTTACTGTGCTACTGAAAGTCTGAAATGCATGGCCAAAGGAGTAGAGACAGCCTTTGCGTTGGACATACTAAACTTCTCCTGAATTTTGACTATATATCGCTGTTGGGACAAGAAGATAATATCTCTTCTTTACCTCACAATATCCATACCCAAAATTCGCTTTACTACTCGCAAATCCTTCATTTCAAACTCGCCACTCAAGTGCTTCTTGAGCTTTTGTATTCCTTCCATATTCTTGCATGCGATTAACACATCATCGACGTATAGAAGCAAATACATTATCCTACAACTTATGTCCTTGAAGTACACGCATCCGTCATACTTGTTCCTACTAAAGCCACAAGTCATCATAAACTCATCAATACTCTTATACCACTATTTAGGTGATTGCTTTAATCCGTATTATGACTTCTTTAGCAAACAAGCATGATTTTCTTTTTCGAGCTCCTCGAACCCTTGCGGTTGTGCCATGTATATCGTCGCTTCAAGCACTCCATATAGAAAAGCTGTCTTTACATCCATCTGCTCTATATGTAAATCAAGGTTTGCACACATGGCTAACAAAATTCTAATAGATGTGTGCTTGACAACTGGAGAGAATATCTCATGAAAATCGACTCCCTCTCTCTGAGTAAAATCTTGTGCTACTAACCTAGCCTTGAATCTTGTAAGCTCAATCCTCGGTATCCCCTCCTTCACCTTATACACCCACTTGCACCCGACTAGCTTCTTTTGAGGTATCTCCACCAACTTTCAGGTATTATTCTTCCTAAGAGAACTAATTTCTTCTTCCATGGTCTGCTGCCATTTTTTCTTATTTTCACTCTTCATAGCCTCACCATATGTCATAGGCTCATCATACTCAAGAGTGTAAGCAGAATTAAAAGCATGACTAACTAAATCTGTTTGTGCATACCTGACTGGTGGGTTAATCGTTCTGCTTAGCATGTCTCTGGCTAACTTGTACTCTTCAAGTTCCATCTTATGAGTCCTAGTCTTTCTTTGAGTGGACTTGGAGAAACTCGCCAATGTCCTTGGTTCATCTCCAAGGATCTCCTCGTTGAATTGTTGATCTGGGGGCATATCAGATCCACTTTCAGGCTCCACTTTAACTTCTATTGACTCAGGTGCTGAATCTTCCTTGGGTACAGGTTTTTCTTTCTCATCTTCTTGGGAGGTTTTTAGCATCGTCATCTCATCGAACATCACGTCACGGCTTATGATACTCCTTGGTGGTGTCAAGTCTTTACACTACACATTGTATCATTTTACTTCTTCGAGATATCCTATGAATACCCCTTTGATAGCTCTAGGTTCCAACTTCCCCTCCTTAACATGTACAAAGGTAGGACAACCAAATATTCTGAGGTGATCATGCTTCGGAGAATTGCCAGACCATTTCTCTTCTGGCATCTTGAAGTCAATTGCTGAGGAGAGACTTCTATTAATCAAGTAAGCTGCAGTTACTACAGCTTCTCCCCAAAATATTTTGGACATCTTTGCATTGGTAAGCATGTATCTAACCCTTTCAAGTAGAGTCCTGTTCATTCTCTCAGCTATGCCATTCTAGTGTGGTGTTGATCTTACTGTTCTATGCCTTACAATTCCATGCTTGATACAAAACTCATCAAACTCTCTGTTGCAAAATTCAAGGTCATTGTCAGTTTTCAACCTCTTCACCCTTTTGCCAGTTTGATTCTCAACAAGAGTCTTCCAAGTCTTAAATACTTCAAGCGCTTGATCCTTACTCTTCAACACATAGATCCACACCTTCCTTGAATAGTCATCAATTAAACTGAGAAAATACCTAACACCACCACGAGTAGCTGTCTGAGCTGGTCTCCAAAGATCCGAGTGTATGTAGTCAAAAGTCCCCTTAGTCTTGTGTTCGTCGGTACTAAACCTCACCCTATGTGCTTTCTCAAGTACACAATGCTCACAAAACTCCAAAGGGTTGGAACTTATTCTCACCAAAATGCCTTTTGACTAAATAACTCCTTTAGGTTTTTCTCGCTTAGGTGTGCCAGTCTAAGATGCCACAACTTTGTTTTCATACTCTCATCATCTACAGAGAATAGTGTAGAACCACTCACGACTTTACCCTTAAGCATATAAACACCTTTGCACTTCTCGCATCTCATTACCACCATGAAACCCTTCAGAACTCTTAAAATCCCTCCGTCGATCCAGATGAAACACTCATTCTCGTCTAGAGTTCCTAGTGAGATCATGTTTCTCTTCAAGTCAGGAACATACCTAACATCTGTCAACTTTCTCACTCGCTCATCATGTACCCTAAGTTTAACACTACCGATTCCCATCATTTGACATGCAACGTCATTATCTATTAGGACCTTACTACCACTAATAGGCTGAAAATTAGTAAACCAAGACTTGTGCGGGCACATGTGAAAAGTGCAACCAGAATCAAGAACCCATTGTTCAGAGTTCTTACCATCAGTAGTGACGAGTGTTTCTGCGCTGTCAAAACTATCATCATAGGCTAGCGCAGCATCCGCTTTCTTCTTGTCTTGTGCTCTCTTCTTCGGATAGTCCTTTATGAAGTGCCCATCTTTCTTGTAGTAATAACACTTCCTAGGAGTCCTAAACTTCGATCTTGAGCTTTTTTCCTTCCCATCTCTATTTGAGGGCATTCCTCTTACCGATAAACTTTCTGCATTGCCCTCAATCTACTTTCCTAATAACTTTGAGTTGAATGATGATTTAACATCACTCGTCATTAAACTCTCTCTGTCGTAGAATAACATATCAACAAAGCTCTCATAACTCTTGGGGTGTGAACTCAGCAGGATAATTGCTCTATCTTCATCTTCTATCTTGATGTTGATAGACTTAAGATCAATGATGATCTTATTGAAGGATTCTATATGATCTTTCATTGACATCCCCTCTGACATGGACAGCGAATACAACTTTTTCTTTATATGTAATCTGTTGCCAAATGATTTCCTTATAAAGAGAGTTAAACTTCTTCCAAAGACCTATTGCCATTGTCTCACCTGCTACTTCCCTTAGTACTTCATCGCTCAATGACAGAACGATTGTGCTATGAGCTCTTTCTTGAATGTCCCTTCTTTCTGCTTCAGCTTTAGATGACTCTAGCGTCTTTTCTTCATCACTAGATGGAGCTGCAGTCTCCTCTAATGCTGAACCAAGCCTTTAGCTCACCAACAACGCCTTAACCTTCATCTTCCACAGATTGAAGATATTCGTACCGTTGAATTTCTCTACCTCATACTTGGGTGTGGCCATACTTGTTTAGAACCAAGCTCTGATACCAGTTTGTTGAAGTGAAGGCACACAAACAAGCAAAATCACCCAAGTAATATATGCAGAATAAGTAATTGAGGAATAAAGAGAGAAAGGGTGGAAAAAAAAACACACAAAAATCACGTGGTTTGGCAACTTGCCTACATCCACGGCGGATTAAGATCACACTCAACTCTTATTATGAATCACAAGGCACTCACGAAATATGCCTTTTACAAGAAAAATCACAAAGAAAACTCTCCATTACACTCTAGGGATTTTCTCTCATAAAAACCACAAAGATTGTTGATGATCACTTAGATACCATTTACAAGCCAATTGATAGCCTTTAGGACATCCTAGATTTACCCTAAACGTGTGAGAGTCATTTTAGAGTGTCCTGAAGTAAGTGGGAGACGAAATAAGGAAGTTTTCTTATTTCGGGATACTGTTCATGTCTCCAGCGCTAGTCTCTCATTGCCGCGGTGCTGATGCACCCGTCTGAACGCTGCGGTGCTCGTCGCCTGGCCATTGTTCCCTTCGTCTTTCGCCTCCTTTCACGTTTGTCTTCAATTTTTGTGCACCTTACGCACTTGACTTGTTCTCCAAATCATATACCAATGATTTGTAATCAATATTTTCACAACTGTGTTAATAAAAAAGATTTTATAAAAAAAATTTATGGTAGAGTAATAAAAATAAAATTGTTTGTCAAACTTATATCCATTCTGAATTCATTCCAAGTTTTTATTTTATATATTAAACTTATTAAATTTATCCTAAATTCACCCACAGTATTTCTAATTACATTGTTAAAATCCACTAATAAAAATAATTAAAAATCAAATCAAATCAAATTAGGATATGACTTTTTAGATATTTGTCAATTAATTATATTTTCACGATAGAAGATTTCTTGCTTCAAAACAAATTTCTTTTGATAGGGTTTGATGTTGCAAGTGATGCAAAGTCACAACATCTTCACACAAATCAAGAACCCTTTTACCAAGTTGCACCAAATTAAATACATATTTGCTCTCTAAATTAATTTCTAATTAATAATTAAATAAACAAATAGAATTAATGATGCTCAATTAAATTAATTTTCGGTTTTGACATCATTATATGCAAACTATTAAAGTTGATCAAGTTCTTAGATCCTTCTATTATATGCAAATTAACACTACAAAATTCAATCATCACATGATAATATATTATAATAAATTAATAAAACCCACCTCGAGACCCTCTACTGTAAGTCCTAGCAGCCCTACTGGATATCTCAACGGAAGTTCTTTAGAATTTAACTGGGTAAGTTGAGAAATTTTGCGATGCGAACCCTTTTTTAATTCTTATTATTACTAAAAAAATCTTGAAATATACACAAAAATCACATCTTAAATTTAAAAGAAAACGGGCAGAGTTTCCCCTGTTTTTATGAAAATTCAATACAAAACCTGTAAAGAAATTTCACTTTTATTTCTAACCACTTCTTAATACTATCAAATAGAACCTCCGATTCTTTCCAAAATCACTCCAACTCAACTCAATAATTTTATTTAAATCACAAAACGAGCATACTCATCAAAAGTAAAAACGATCATCATAATATCGAAATCTTTTTTTGTTGGTTCAAAACATATATACAAATACACATCCCTATAATTACTATGCAGAAAGCAAAAAATGTGCTATTTAGCACATTTACATTTACAAAATGATCTTTAGATTTGGTCCACTGATCAGTAATAGGAGAATCAGCAGCTGGCGTACCGTGACCTACACCTGGGAAGGGGGTTTAGAAAACATAAAATACAAAACGAGTGAGCTAAAAGAGCTCAGTGAGTGCATTTAAGATTTCAAATAAAATAACATTCTACATAGATATTAAATTCTAAATAACATATATAAATCATGCTTCTAAAACTAGTATAAGACTGTAAAACGATTTTTAACATCATATTCCGATAAAATCTTGCCGAACGGGTTTTATTTACATCTTCAAAAAATAATATCCAAAATCATTACAACATAATAACTAGTATGTGCATATAAATGCATAATATGCAACCGGTAGATCGAAAACTATTAAAGCCCTCGCTCGGCCATTTTCTTTCTAAATTGTGCCAATGGTAACCCTAAAACTCTATACTCACGCAACAACTTAACTAGCACCACACACGTGAGTAGGTCACGAGGCACCTCAACTAGCAACACCCATAGTGACATCTCAAGACATCTCATTGGCTATGCAGCAGAATCCTACATCGTATACATATAGCGAGACAATACCCCATACACATAGAGCGACTCACATGACTCGACATCCCGACTTCCCGGAGTTAGTGACCCACCCCCAAAACCTGCCCATGTGTACGAGATATACCAACTAGGTCTAATACAATCACCACGATTATAATTTGAGGGTACCAATGACCTTCAAAACGGATGCAGAAATTTTAAAACTATTTATTAAACCAAACATGTAAAAGCATATATATGGATATATCAAGATTATAACTCATGTTTATGCATTAAAAGCATATAAAACATACATTTTTATTATGCGGAAACATAATAAACGAAAGATAAAAGAAATGAAAGATTTTCACTTACAACTGCTCTGAACTCAATTTCACTCTGAATTTCTGCTCCCGTTACCGGTCTCAGTTTTCTTCACCTACGCGCCGTAAATGACATTTAGAACTAATTCAAATGCTAGAATCTCATTTAACTACTAAACGCCATAATCGGCATACAAAGCCCGGATGGATATTACTTTTCGATTTTTATATATGGAGTCATTTAATCTAATCTAACTCATCATCTGTAGCCCTGCAAATTATTAAATGCCTTATAACTTGGTTGGACATAAGTGCCCTTCACCTTTTCAAAATGAACAATTATGTCTCATTCTCTTCATTTTTTATTTTTCCATCAACCACATACATTCAATATACATGAGGCACCATCTATATACAACAACTCAACCAAAACACAACTCAATCCCTAACTTCTCTAAAGTGGTAGAATTTTACCCTATGTTTCAACATATTTCTTTTCTCAATTTCTTGTTCCAATTGCATCAAAATCAACCCAATTTCATTCTAATGCCTTAATTACAACCAATTGAAGTCTCTACATCCAAATCACCCAAAACCATTACCTTACCAATTTCTTCAATTTGATGACTCCTTCAAGTTCCACACTAGAATTCAACTCAATCTAAATTAAGAATACACACAAGAACATCAATTGAAACAATTTTGAAAGTTCACATATCAATCTCATAAAATAATGTTTTTCTTACCTCTTTTTCTTAGATTTTCACTAATAGAGGCTTCAATTGAGCTTAAGAACTTATACTTGACCTTCTTATAACTTGATTAAACATGAAAAATCATGAAGAAATAAAACTTGAAATGTTACTGTAGCAGCACCACTCTTCTTGCATGAATTTTTACTTTATGTGTTATGCTTTTGATCAATTGAAATTTCTACACACTTCTACCATATATATAATACTCCCTTAAAAGACCAATTTGCCTATCAACTTACTCTAAATTTCTAATTTGTCATTGGTTGGAAACTAAGTATGTAATTAGTTCATTTGTAACCATCTAGTTAGAATAGTTCAATGAACTAACTAGAATTCTCAACTTGACAATCCATGAGATTGTTTCTAATTGGTCCATTCTCTAATATATGGATTGTGTTTCTCAACAAAGGTTTGTTCCATACATAACCCTTAAATAGAAATTCATGTAGTAAATTAAAATTTTCTTTTCCAAGTCAATAGAGAAAAATTCTAAAAATATTCTAGGGTTGTCCAATGCTTCAACCGAGTGTAAAATTACTAAATTAGGTTTAATATCTCTCACGCGCATCATAAAAAAAATATTTTTAATAAGATTAAAATTAGGTAATCCTATAGCGTCTTTATTGTTCTATACCGAAATCGATATGCCAACACTACTAATAGTGATTGGATATTACACAAATTCCATTTCTCCCCTCTATTGCCGTGAATTTCGATATTGTAATCTTAAAAAATAAATATTTATTATTAGTATTGAATCATCTTCTTTCGGAAATTTTTGTCATAACAATTCTTTAATATCATAGATTCCTTTGATATAAAAATGCAATTTTTTTTTTGTAATTTTAAAAGAAAAACAATTAAAGTATTTAATAATCACTATTTTCACTAATTTTAATTAAAAGTCTATTGGAAATCAACTAATTATTTATCAAACATTTATATACTTCCATTCCATAATCAGCCACACCACCTTGATGTTCAAATGAACTCGTATATATTTAATAATTGATTCATTATTTTCAAATTTTAATATATTTTTCTTATTGTTGATATGAATGTTGGTAGTTTAAACTTTAAACAAGGGCCGGAAGGCTCCATAATTTTTTTTGGGTGTATTTTAGTCATTTAATTATAAATATTTTTTGTCATCTATCCTCTAACTCACTAGCTCATGTCAATATTTTAATTATTGAAGCGTTGGTTCGTGTCAAGTTGAAGTTTTACCAATTGTTTAGAAGAGTTGTTTATTTAATTGTGGATTGTCGAGGTGTTGAGTTTAAGTTGAGTCAAAATAATGCTAATAGAATTAATTTTTTTAAAATAAGAAAAGAGTCTTGTTTGAATTTATTTGACTTATCATTTTATATTATTTGAATTATTAGTTAATTTTTCTTGAAAGAAGAGTTATTTAGTTAATTTTTCAAGTATATTTTTAGTTTTAGTTTTTTATTTTTATAAATCCTATAGTGTCATCAAATTCGCTCAAATAAATAAGTGTTAATTTACCACTTAACTCTTTGAAATAGATTATTTTATAAATAAAATTAGCTATTATAATATTTTAAAATTAATTTTGATTTATACAATTTCTCTTGAGTAAGTATGGCAGATCGAGTTGAGAAAAATATCTTTAAACTTGTAAGGTATTCACTTCAAAAATATAATATCATATCATTTCTAAATTTATTATAAATTTAAACTATTATCACCAAATTCGCTCAAATAAATATGTAACACTTACCAAATTCACAATGGCTATTCATATATTTTAAACAGATTTTTAAATTATTAGTTCCAATGCAATTTTATAAGATATGTCAAATAACATTATATTGTAATTTTAATTTTGAATCATTGCAAAATATAAAATAATAATAATACTAGTTTAAATTAATATACAACATCATCTCAAAAAATAAAAAAATAAGTCAGCAATAAAACTCCTATCCAACACATTTTTAAATATAAATTTAGGTTTTTTTAATCATACGACTTTGTTTTAGCAATTTTACTATCCAAAACAATAATTTTTGGTCTCTTTTTAAAAAAAAAATAAAAAGTATAATTTTTCAGATACCGATTACAAATATTTATACAATATTTTTATCTTAACCTACATCCATTCCAAACTCAAATCTATTATAGATTTGAACATTGTATATTAAACCAGTATAGAGCCTTATAAAATTCTTTTTAATAAAATCACATGTTAACAATAATTATATTTGTGGATCATTTTATCATCTCTAACTCCAACCTCGTTAGAGTAAAAATAGAAAGATTTTGTAACATCATCAATAAAACCCACATAATATACCAAACATGTTTTCCTGCTATTATAGACATGTTTGTTCTCCTTTAATACATAGCCTCCAATATTAACCCATTTTTTACTAAAACAATTTATATTAATATGCATATTTTTCGGTTGACAACTGATGGTAAAATCAAAGAACAAATAAATAGGCATAAACATAAGCAAAAATGAGCCAAAAGTTGACTAAAAGCACCATGTGCTTTGCTCTTGTCATATAATATGTTGTAGATTTGCAGATGCACAATCGAAGGAGAAATGAATGTACTCTCTAAATAGGGCAACATGAAGCACATGATAATTTATCGTGTCATCTCTTCAAGTATAAATATCAAAGAATTTCAAACAGTAGTTAAAAGTATACAAAAATTCACTCTTTTTTTTCTTCTTATAATTGCGGTACAACTATATATTTTAGGAGAATTGACATTTTATACATTGATTTTTTTTTAATTATCCATTAAGTCCTCATTTTAAAAAAAAAAAAACCTAATGATATGATTTTTTATTATTGTTTTCATCTTAAAAAATGATCAATTTTTTTTTTAAATAGACTAACTTAAGTATTTTTTTTTAAAAAAAAACTGTAAAACTAAATTATCAATTTTCTTACATTATAAAATGTAGTAACTAAATGATAATGCTAAGAAGTAACTTTATACATATATTGGACCACTTCTATGCCTAAAAGAAAGCGTTTACTTGTTCCTTAGCATTATTTGACACCTGAAAAAGCAATTCCATAAATTGCTATTATCTTTGTTGACAAAATTGTCACAAACCCAACATTGATTTGACTATTTCACGTTTATTACTTGAGCAAAACTTTGACTATGCATACAAAAAATTGAGTCATTTTACTATATATATGGGAAAGTTAATAGGTCAATTTTTGTATTTTTGTTAAATTACTCGCTTGATATTTAATATTTTAAAAATTATTATTACATATTTTAGAAACCTTTTTGTGTTATTTTTATTCTTAAAACATATTTTTTACTACTATTTCAATTCTTGAAATATAATAATTTTTGTATTTGAAAGACGTAATTAATAATTTTTAAAATGTTAAGAATCTAAAGAATCATTCAATAAAATATAAGAACTAAAGTGATAATTTCATATATATATATATATATATATATTAGTGTGTGTATGTGTGCCTCTTCTAATTTAATTTGGCTCGTAGTAACCAACCTAATTCCTGTGTCATCCTAGTTTCATGAGTGCTTTATAGATGTTTGACTAGCTCTTATAAAAACTAATCCTATTTTACACTCACATAGGTGACACTCCATCAAATGTGTTTTGCAGTGTAACACATCATTATACAAAAATGGATTATAGAGTTCATTAAGAGTATGTCACTCATTCTTTTCTATTGTAGATGTACTACCTAACCTTAAAGAGAGACTCATAGTATATAATCAATAGTACAACAAAATAACAAGTGACTTGTTCTTATTTTTATGAGCCTAACTTCAGGGATCTCTATTCACATAGGTGGAGTTACCATCACTCTTACCTTATACTATAGGCAGAAGTTCTATCCCCCTCGACGTATGTTTCACTAATATCTTATTTAGTAATTTTATCAAAAGATCGACTAAATTCAACTCTGATCTTATAAAATCTAGGCTCATCGTCTCATATTCTAGTAGCTGCTTAATTATACAATCTCTTAGATGTATATGTCTATTTTGTTCTATTATATAGTTTACTCTTTGCTCTAGCTATTACAGTTAGACAATCACAATAAATAGAATTTGATGTAGGAGGAAGAGATTAATGAAAAGATTAGTTATGAGTACTCTCAACCACTTAGCTTTAAAACAAACATTTTTTAAATCTATCAACTCCGACTCTATATTAGATCGAGCTATGAATGTCTGATTACTGAATTTCTAACACACAGTACCTTCACCCAAGATGAACACAAATTCAGTAGTAAACTTAATTTTATTATATTTAGAAATCTAATTTGCATCACAATAACCTTCTAACACAAGTTGTGAACTACTATATGTGAGCCATAATTCTTAGTGCCTATCAAATAGTTTACAAAGTCTATCTAAGGGACACTAATGCTCTTTGCCTAGATTATGAGTGTATCTACTTAGTCTTCTTATAACATATGCAGAATCAAGACTAGTATTATTTATTAAATACATGAGACTACCAATTATTTGAGTATCATGGATTTTATTATCATTATGTTCAATTTTCTTATAAAATTTAGTACTAGAATTATAAGGTGTTGCCACCAGTTTATATACAAAGTACCTAAACCTCTTCAAGAACTTATCCATGTAGTATTCTTGGGATAAGATGAGACCATTAGATGTTGTCAATATCTTGATCCAAAGAATTATATCCGTTTCTTCCATATCTTTTATATTAAACTTAGTTGATAAAAATTTGATAGTTTCATTTATCACATCTATACTAGGACTAAATTTAAGCATGTCATCCACATAAAGATATATGATGACATAATTTTTAGTATAAAAAATTTTAAAGTACACACAACGGTCTGAATTATTAATTATGAAACTATTGATAATAGAACATTGTTAAATTTTTCATGTTACTATTTAGGCGTTTGTTTTAAGCCATATAATAATTTTACAACTTTACATACTTTATACTTTGTACCGGTACTTTACAATCTTTTAGTTTTTTCATATAAATTGTTTTTTTTAAATCTCCATTTAAAAAGACAGTTTTAATATTCATTTAATATATATGTAAATCATGAATTGTTGCTAACGCAATCAAGATTCTAATAGATCTAATTCAATAAAAACTCACATAATGCATCAAACATGTTTTCTGCTATAACAGACATGTTTGTTCTCTTTAATACATAGCCTCCAACGTTAACCCATTTTTAATTTAAAAAAACAATTTATATTCATATGCATATTTTTCGGTTGACAACTAATGGTAAAATCAAAGCACAAATAAATAAATAAGCATAAACATAAATAAAAATAAGCTAAAAGTTGACTAAAAGCACCATGTGCTTTGCTCTTATCATATGATATCTTGTAGATTTTGTTTGTGCTCTAAGAAGACAACCTAAGAAAAAAATAATTATATTCATCTTAAAATATGCATTGTTTCCTAGGATTCGAATATCGTATAATTTGATTCTCAAATGTAGCACTTTGGAAAGAAACTCAGTAATTTATTATTTCCAGTTTGAGCAACTTAATTATCACTTCAAAAAAATTTTAAAAAATAAAAATAAAAAGTTTACAAGACTTGCATGCCAAATCATGTGGACTCAATTGCTTAGTAGTTATATGAATTTTCTTTCAAAATTAAATTAAGTATCATAGTTTAGTTTCATTTTATGTGGAAGTGATTGCTTTCCATGGAATCTTTTAACGAAAAAATTTTTTCAACTCTTAATATTTTGGAAAATGAACATATAGATTTAGCGTTTTTAAAAATTTTATTTACACTTATGTTAAGTAACGATTTTTGTTAATTTTAATTTGAATAAGAGTAAAAATATAAATTCAGTCTAAACTCATATCTAAAATAGAAAGGCAAAAAATACTAATGACAGGAATTTAACCTTGGTCATCCACATAATAAGCACGGTACTACAATAAAATTTATTAGAATATAAAAAACATAAAAACATGTTAAATGATAGAGCCATAACCACTTTTATGCCTCCGTTTGTCACCACGGGCCAGCGTCTGTCTTTGCCATCATCCATTGGCCAGTTGTTTCTGAGTCGACTAGAGTATTAACTAGTGATTGATGGTGGATGGTGACCGATAGCGATGAACAATGATAGTTGCGACTGGTGGCTTCAGACAGTGACATAAAGGTGACTAGAATTTTATCATTTCACTTTTATATTTTTTGTTTTAGCATTATTTCTACAAAATTTGTCGTGGTATAATTATGAGTACTCTTATTTATCATGCTAGTGACCAGGGTCTAATCCTTATCAATGACGTTTTTAAAATTATTAACATATAGTCTTGAGATAGTACACTAATATATCTACATATTCATATATAAAGATAAAGTTATAATAATTTTAGTTAGTTAAAGTGTGTAACCCTTAACCATAACCATAAAGTTATAATACAATTTTTTTCATCCTAAAAAATATTAATTTTTTTTTCAAATAGACTAGCTTAAGTATTTTTTTAAAATTAATTAAGAAATTTTAAGGATAATTTTTTAAAGAAAAAGAATAAATTATCAATTTTCTTACTCTATAAAATATAATCACTAAATGATAATACCAAGATTTAACTTTATATATATATAGGACGACTTCTATGCCTAAAAGAAAGTGTTTACTTGTTCCTTAGCATTATTTGACCCCCCGAAAAAGCACTTCCTTAAAGTGCTATTATCTATATTGACAAAATTGTCACAAACCCAATATTGCTTTGATTATTTCACGTCTATTACGTTAAGCAAAACTTAAATTAGCTCCTGATAAAGATTGACATTTTAAACAATGATCTTTATCTCTAACTTAAAGGTCAAAGTTTTTAGTAAAATTAGGGTTTCTAATATGAATGTAATCACGCAAATCAATAGCATCGATCATCGATCTCTTTAGATTTGAGAGTTTCACGTGGGAGTTGAAATGTTTTTGAACTATTCAACCAAAATAAGTTTGTAGCTTTTCTCTTCTTGAAAAACCCTAACCAACAAATCACAAATCAAATTGAAGATAATATAAATATATATAAATATGTAGAGTTTTTTCTTAAAAGAAATAAAAATCAAAAACACTTTTTTTGATTTTATTGTTATTTTTTAATAACAAAAAATCAATATATATGTGATATAGACCATGACCCATGCCGTTTTTGATAGTGCAAGCATGACTACTACATCACACACACACACATATATATATATATATATATATGATGATGATGATGATGACGACGACGATGATGCAAATGTCACTATCTATATTTATATTCTTCACAAATATGAAAGTATTAGTGATACCCATGTCACCCGAGAAAGTCGTGAATGATGATGCATGGCTTTCTTTTCGTTCATGCATACAAAATTTAAAATTCTCGATGCATGTGAATTGTGAATACAACCCATTACAAAATAAAATGCGCTTTTTGTTTTGTACCCAATCGTTAAATGAAAGCAGAAGAAGAAAGATCAAGAGGCTTCTTCTTTAGTTCTTTATTTTTGCTTGGAAGATTTGGAATTGGAATTGATGGCAATAGTAAGGTAGGGTGGCAGAATCATGACGTGTGATGGTGATCAGGTGGTGGTGGTGGCGGCATGCCAAATGCCAAGTGGGTGAATGATGAGGTGGACAATGATATAGAATTTTGATTGGGGGATGAGAACAAATGGTAGGAATGACCACCAATTCGTTCTAAAGTATGTGTTATAGGCTGACCGCACGAGTAGATTTGGCAGGGTATGGTCCCTTGCTTGATCGAGCTTTTCCATGCCTAGTTTAGTTTCGATTAAAGACCTAGAGCGAGCAAAGGCTCGAAACATGAAAATTGGGGTGGTAGAGGTTTTTTCCTGATTTACTCAAAAACGGTAATCATTGTAGTAATAAAAAAAAGTCCTCGATTTGTGCGTATATACAAAAACATTTCTTATTACAATAGTGAATTTAAAAAAAAAAAGTGTTTGTATCGAATAAAATATATACAATCAATCTCTTCTTATATCTATGTGCCTTATTATTACTATTTTATTTAAGTTGGGTTACGTTAAAATTTTTAACCAGATTCATATCATGATTTTGACCCATTTCATTAAAAGTCTTCAATTACATGTTGAGAGATATCAATAATTGAACAAACAATTATTGAGAGCTTGTTATTCAACAATATATAAGAATGTATATATGATTTGTGCCTTTTTGTTTTGTTTTTATGTTGTGGGTATCCACGATATATACAATGGTTGACACCTATCACTAACCTCAGCATAGTTGGTCTGGATTCTATCTCATCATGCACAAAGTTTACCCTCCCCCCCTCTATTCTCTCACATACATTATTATTATTATTTTAAATTAACACTAGTCAAATAATTATATATAAATAGCAGTGAAATCAAAATTTAAGGTGAAGTTAAATATTAATGTTAAAAATTATATTAAATTAAAATTTTAGTGTTAAATTTAAATTTTAAAAAGATTAAATTATAAAAATATCTATTTTAAAGAGTAATAATTATACAAATTTATTATTAAATTAAAAAAATTAGAATTAATATATAAACTACCAGTCTTTTTTAATATTTTTATATATTAATGTTTTTTCAATTTTTTACTTCTATAACAAGGAGGGCCTTATCTATCACTCTCACGACTACTAATGGAATTATTTTTTTTCAAAGTGAACTTATATTAAAATTAAAAAAGTTTTTTAAGTCAATAAATGTATAATTTTAATTTTGTATTTTGAAATTAAGAATTTATACTTTGGTCGCTATCAGTATTTAGCTTTGATAATTTAATTCTTTATTATATAAACTTTGACCTCTTTAACTTTTAATTTATATATTTTAGCTTCCTTACATTATTAATTCTAGGTTTGTTAAAGGGGAAAAGACCACACTACTCATAGATAGGGTGATTCTTATATTCCTTGAGTTAAAATGTTTGTATTTTCAAAGTCGTTATTAGTTTTTATTTAGAAGAGATGGATGTCAAAAATACTATTTGTGTTTTATTTGAAAATGAATTTAGAAGGTGAAAATCTTAAAAAACTCAATCACAATAATTAAGATTTAAGTTTTTAACAATTTTTCTCCACAAATCAAGTAAAAACTCAAAGCCGTCTGTTCTAATTTTTTTTTCCTTCTCTCTCAATTCTGCAAAAGAAAAAGAAAGAAATTAGAATAAATCAAAATTTTGCCTACGTGTATATGTATATTGGCAAGGCTCCAACAATGAATTTTCACTAACACACAATAGAAACATCTTGTATATGGCACAAGATTGTAATCCATGGGTTTACCAAGCTACAATGCGTTTAGATTTGTAAATTTATACCTTCATAATTAACCTCTTCTGATAGTATATAGTAGTTAAAAATGGATTCCTTCATCAGAATTAACATTTGTCGCATTCGTTTCCTACAATTATTTATTTATGTTTTATTTCAATATTTAACGAGTATTTTAATTTGGTGTTTATTTTAATCTCATACTTTTTTTTATAATTTTATACCACTTAGATCTAGAACTAAAGTGGGTGCTTTACTAATTTTAGAGTTTTTAATTTATTTCTAAGATATATATCCGCTTTATGGTAAGGTAGGATAAATCTATCTAGAGTTCGTTTTATTCTAATTGTCAATTATTTGTGTTGCAATTCTCTATGATTTTACTTGGTGTAATTTTGATTGAAAAAATAGACTATTCAAAAAAAATTAAAGGTAGAATACTTGAAGTATGTGTATGTATAGATGGTATTCTTTGTATGAATTCCGTGCACAAAATTTCTATTGTGCATCAATAAAATTAATCCGACTATGATAAAAATAAATAATTATTAAAAATACATCAGTTTTTGTATTAATTTATTCTATTAATAAAAAAAAATTATCAAAAAACATTCCTTCACAACATATAAAATATAATATAAATTAGAATTTTCCATATATATAGAGAGAGAGAGATACATCAACTCATCCAGCACACAGGCATATAAAAATATTTAAACAAAACCCTAATAAAAAAAATATATACCACATAGATATATAGATAGATGTATATAGATACATCAACTCACCCAGCACACAGACATATAAAAATATTTTAACAAAATCCTAAAAAATAAAAAAATACCACATGTATATATAGATAGATATATATAGATACATCAACTCACCCAGCACACAGACATATAAAAATATTTTTAAAAAACCCTAATAAAAAAAAAAAACCACGTGAATCACGAGAACGCAATAAATCAAAGTGTTGTGTTTTGTTATATATATATATATATTTTTTCTTAATTTAAGCAAACCCTGAGTGACAACAAAAGCAAAGCTATCGAAACTTTGTTAATGAAAAAGATTTATATATATGAAGTGATGAATAACCCATCGAAAGGAGATGCCTAATGAATATGAGTGTTCATATCTCTTTTCCTTTTTTCTCATAATGCTATAAGATTAGTTTATTAAAATATTCTTCAAACTTATTTTTTAATAAAATTATTAATTATTAAAATACCAATAACTTAAATTATTATAATAAAAAAAATAGCATAGTTAAATAAAAAATCTCTAACCTATATATTCGATGTTCAATCATAATTTCTTAAACCCTAATTTGTGTTTTTAATCTTTATTTTATATCGTAAGCAAGTTAATCAATAGCTCAGAGAAATAAAAAATAAAAAAACAACGTTAGGAATAATTTTAACAGAGAGTACAGTTTTTTTTATTTTAGTTAATTTCTCAAATAATATTATGATAAAAAATATTTTTTTTTTATACACTTTACAACTAGTATTATATCAATTAATTCATATTATATTATTTATATTACTTTAGACTCAATATTGATATTTGCAATAGACTACATTGTTGAAATTATAAGGAATAACACTTATAATTATAAAAGCTCCCATGTGATGGGAGAAAAATTTACGCCGCTCTAACATCCATCAGGGTATCAAACCACATTGTTGGAGTCATCAGGTGTTAGATTTTATTATTTTTTTGTGTGAACTCACATATTAATAATAATTATATGTTATGAGCTATCTTAAATAATGGTCAATTTAAGTGATCTATTTGTGTTATATTTTATTAAACTTTAAAGATTTAAGTGATCTATATGTGCGATAATCGGCTTTTTTAATAGCATCTGTCCTTTCCTGTCGTCAACAGTCCACTTCCTTGAATGAGAGTTGGTCTTCTCCATCCACGAATAAGGTTCCCTTTTTGATTCAAGATAGCTTTTATTCAATTAGGGTGAATACCTTGTAATCGAATTTTTTTCTTGAAAGATATGCTACTTCCTGGTCGAGCTGTCTTGTAACGGTCTCTAGGGTCTTCGGTCGAATTAGTTTTTTAATTTGATATGAACTTATTATATATAGAAACCTAATATTAGTTGAATTATGAGTGATAGAATTATAATTTAACCTAATATATAAATACCTCATTTGGCTGTGGTCCCCAAGTTAAATTAATATACGTAGAATTCTTTTCCTCTTTTTTATCATAAAGAGAAAACCTCATTGAGCTTATATGGCCATTATACTCTTAACTCTTATTTAAGGTTGTTAATTTTTAAATTTTAATCACCGTGAATTCCTCTCAAATATGATTTTTCAACATCCATCTTAACAATTTGATATAATAAAACTTGAGTTATATTCATATAAGTACGAATCTAATTTATGGTTATGTCTAACATCAGGAACAACACATACAACTATAAAGCCAGGGTATCACACTATATTGTCGGGACCATCAAGAACAACATATACAATTATACATATAACTATAAAATTAGAGTATTAAACTACATTTTTGAGACTATCAAAAACAACATGTACAATTATAAAGATTCCAAAAAATGAGAGAAAAATTTATAATTATAAAGTTAGGATATTAGACTATATTATTGGGATCATCAGAAACAATATATACAAATATAAACTTCAATAAAATGGAAAAACACCTTACACTAATGACAAGACTCAAACAGCTAACTTAAACAAGAGAGATGCACAAGTGTTGCTATTAGGACAAGCCTTAAAGAGCATTATAAGAAATAATTTTATAAGGTTATATTTGACATTTAAGTCTATGTGTAAAGTAAATCTAAAGTTTTTTAATTTTTTTTAACGAGTTTATTGATTAGATGGACATAGTGAATATTTTATTGAGTTCGAATAACTTGATTATCTACCATTACAAATCTATTAATAAGTTGTACATATTTATTAATATTACAATTAAAAGTGCTACTCATACTTCATCTTTATAAATTTGAGCAAATGTTGTTTTTAAGATGAAACACTACTTTAACAAAGTACAAGGTTCAGTTTTTATTCTTGTACTAACTAAAGATAAAAAAAAATTATCTATTTGTGAAATAAAAGCTATATTTATTTTCGAGTTTTAAGTAGTTTTCTTGAATAATCCTATCTAATAAATATATTTTTTAAATATTGTTTTTACAAAAAATATAAATTTAAACCTTTTTATTTTTATTTTAATTAAATTAAAATTTTTTATTTTTATTTTATTATAAGAGGTTTTACTTATTGAATCAACTGCACCTACAGTTTTTGTAATTAACAATGTTAAAAGCCCACTGTATTTCTAATTAACAATTTATTTTTTTTTGAAAAACTTCAAATTAACAATGTTAAAAGCCCACTGTTTTTCTAATTAACAATGCTAAAGACCACTAGTGGTGATAATTAAAGATGAAATGAAATCATATTGGCATATAACTCTTTAGATATTGACAATTAATTATATTCCTACGATAAGAGATTTCTTACTTCAAAACAAAAATAAAAATTGGTAGAGTTTGATGGTGCATGTGATGGAAAGCCATAAAATCTTCACACAAATCAAGAGCCCTTGTACCTAGTTGCACCAAATTAAATACATAATTGCTCTAAATTAATTTCTAATTATTAATTAAATATACAAATAAAATTAATGATGCTCAATTAAATTAATTTTCAGTTTTGACATCATTATATGAAAATTATTAAAGTTGATCAAGTTCTTAGATCCTTCTATTATAAGCAAATTAACACTACAAAATTCAATCATCATATTGTAATATATTATAAGCAAATTCCATTTATCCCCTCTATGCCATGAATTTCGATATCATAATCTTAAATTAATAAATATTTTTTCTATTAATATTGAATCATCTTCTTTGGAAATTTTAACCATAACAATTCTTTAATATCATGGATTCCTTCGATATAAAAATGCTTTTTGTTTTGTAATTTTAAAAACAATTAAGATATTTAATAATCACTAATTTTACTTGAATAATTATACAACTAATTATTTATCAAACATTTATATACCTTTAATTTATAATTAGTACTTCATTTTATAATATATATCATTGTGCAAACCACACCACCTCGATATTCAAATGAACTCATATATATTTAATAATTGATTCATTATTTCAAAATTCTTATTGTTGATACGAAGGTTGGTGGTTCAAAATTACTTTAAACAAGGGGCGGAAGGCTCCATAATTTTATTATTTTCTTTTTCTTTTTCGTGACCAATATTTTAGTCCTTTAGGTGTAAATTTTTTTGTCATCTACCCTTTAACTCAGTAGCTGATACCAATATTTCAATTATTGAGGTGTTGGGTGGAATTGAAATTTTTTCAATTACTTGGAAACTTTATTTATTCAATTGTGGAAGGACTATTTATTAAATAAAATGTTAATTAAAAATTTATATTCATATAAATATATCTCAAGATGTATCATGTGAAATTATCTGAATAAATGTTGAGAAAAAAATATACTTAAAGAATTCATGATAATTAGAACTTAAGGATTAACAAGCTTGAATATGAATCAAGAGTATAATAGCCATTTACAATTAATATTAACTTAATGAGGTTTTCTCTCTATGATAAAAAAAAAAAAAAGCGCTATATTGTATTGATTTAACTTGGGAATCACAACCTTAAAAGAAATTTTTATATACTAGTCTAAATTATAATCTCGTCACTCATAATTTAACTAGTATTAAGTTTCTACATATAATAAATTTATGTTAAATTAGATGTTTTTAGTTCTTAATAAAAAAAAAGGGCCCAAATATATCACTTAAATTGGTACTTATTTAAAATAGCTTATAATATATAATTATTATTAATATGTGAGTTTACATAAAAAAAAATAATAAAACCTAATATTTTTAAAATGTTGAGTTCGAGTCAAATCGATGTTCTTCTAATTATTTAGGAAAAGTATTTATTTCCTTCAATTATAGTGGATTATTTATTTTCTTCCAATTGTATCAATTTTATATATAACTAAAATATTGTCCTGCTTGATGTCTTATGTGGGTGTGTGCGTGTTCACGTATGCATGATTATTTGAATTTGTATTTTATTTTATTTTATTTGAGTTATTATTTAAATTTTTTTAGTTATCTTTAGTTTTTCTTTTCTATTTTAATGGTATTTTATTTTTAAAGATCCTATATAATTTTCTCATACAAATAAGTGTTCATTTACCATGTAACTCTTTAAAATATAATTTTTTTATACAAAAATTAGCTCCTAAAATATGTTTAGGTTGACATTTTGACTTGTACAATTTCTACTTTAGTTCTAGCTAAGTATAGTAACAGATCAAGTTTCGGACAGACATCTCTAAATGTATAGTATTTACTTCAAAGATAGAACACCATATCATTCCTTAACCATTTTGAGTTAAACTATTATTGTCAAGTTTATTCTAATAAATATGGAATACTTCAAATCCACAATGGGTGTCCACAAATTTTAAACAAAATTTTTAACTAATATATAAAAAATTATATCATTAGTTCCAATAAAATTTCATAAGATATCTCAAATAACATTATATCGTAATTTTTAAGTTTAAAACACTACAAAATATAATAATACTAATTCAATTAATATATAATATCGGCTAAAAAAAAGAAAAAAATATATATATGAAATATAAGTCAATAATAAAACTCCCATCCAATACTATTACACTAACAACTTGTCAAACACTTATAGAATCTAACACATTTTTAAATATGAATTTAAGTTTTCAATCATATGACGCTGTTTTGGAAATTTTTATTATCCAAAATAATAAAGTGTTTTGGAAATTTTTATTATCCAAAATAATAAAGTTTAGTCCCATCGAAAGAAATTTTTTTAAATAAGTGAAAAATAATAGATAAATATTATAAGTATTTGTAGTTTTTTTTATTACTTAAATCTGTCTCGATCTCAAACTTAAATTTATTGTAAATTGAAATTATTGAAATTTGTACTCACGTGTCATCTTATTATTGTATAAATATTTTATTTATAATTTTATACAGTACATTACTTGTTAAATCACTAATTACAATCATTAAAATGATTAAATGTTTATGACGCTATAGACATTATATGATCTGAAGGAGTTTAGATTAATGTTAAGAATTACTAACACTGAGAACTATAAATGCTAAAAAGTTAGCATAATTAGTAAAGTCAAAAAGTTAAAACCTTGTCTGTAACAGTAAAAAGACTTGAGAGTACACTAATAATAACATAATTGCAAGAGTTGTAATATGTGCTAAGAAATATTATTATGTAAGTCTATTATCAAATTATATGTTTCTGATCTCAATTCTTCGATGCAAGTCTGCCGGTGGAATTATTTTACTTAGACCAGTGTATACTATACTTAGATGGTTTAGATGGTTGTTCTTAGCTGATCATAGGCTTACTGAAAGTTCGTATAGCATACAAGTATTCAGTAACGACTGAATACTGAACAGACTCAACGAGGACCCCAATAGACATCTCATGAAGTCGTCAATAAAAAATCCTCTCGAATTGAGTAATATACATGGTCCATTGACCTGAGTACCACGGTGGACTTGTAAGTGATCCACCATACTTTGATTCCACGCATGTTACAGACCTTTCATGGTGTGATCGCTGAGTATAGTCCGATGCTTATGGAGTCTGGTGTGTACATATATGGAATCCGTCAGCTCACATGGATGAGTTATATATCTGGATGCTCAGAGACTGTAACTTAAAAAGTCTTATGGCCATAAGCAACAAACCCAGGAAAAGAGTATCCTACGAGGTTAAACAATATTGTAAAGGTGTTTGTATATATTATTTATCAAGATACGTGTCTGGAGATAAGTTCACGGATAAATACATAAAGATTTGACGGTAGTGATTTATATTCTCGCTCTTCCTGGATATGATTGGTAGAAGGATTATACGTATGCACTATAACCTCAACTTGTATGGTCTACTGCACTGATTTGTAATATCCACGACATGTGCGTATGGCATCGATCTCGAACTCACAAAATAGTTATGTTTGACAAATCGGGAGTGGACCTAGAGAATCTTGCAATATGAAGTATACTCGTTGTGCATTGGGGCAGCATACCAAATTGAATAGTTTGATTCAAAAAATTTATGCAGACCGAATATTTACTTTGGTCTCCCTCTAGTCGTGCACATGTTAAGACTTAAGTACATCAATTAGTTAACAATTAGTTGTTGACCAATGGGATATTGGCACATGGCACATTATGGGCCAATTATTGTTTGACTTGAAAATTACCAAAATGACATTATTTGTTGAACAAATAATATTATTATTTTATTCATTAAAATATTTATTGAATAAAATAATAATAATAATAATAATTTTTGATATTATTATTTAAATTGAAGTCAAACAATTCATGTTTTTATTTAAATTAGCATGTGTTTCTACTATGATTTAATATAATTGAATTATTTATTTAATATTGATTAAATGATATAATAAAAATAAATAGGTGACACTTGTAAATGGTAAGCCTCAACATATTTCTTGCTAATGAACAAGTGTTTCTCATTTGGTTTAGATTTACGCTAAATTCATTTAAATGATTTCCTATTTTATTTTATTTTTATTTAGTTTATTGTAAATAATAATAAACAAAATACTAATGGCAAATATTGACCATGATAATAAAGACCATTATGTAATTAAATAAGACAAGTGTTGTCTATTAAGTGAAAAATAAATAAATGAGCAATAGGTTGCCTAATTTGGTGATTGGTTCTCTTCTATTCTTGTTTATTTTGGCCACCTATACTATAAGGTAGAAACAAGGATTGAAGTGTTGAGTCATTTTCTGAAAAAGCTGCTATTTTAACTTCTCCAAGCCCACAGTGTTGAGAAACTAGAATTGTGAACAAGTTATTTCAAGGCGAGTATTTCGTTTCGATGAAAAACTAAAGGTTGTTAAGGTAATAAATTCTCAATTTTTATATAGTTTACAATTATGAGATACATGTAAAATTTATTGTGTTTATGATTAGAAAATTAGTATTCCTCTCATTCGGTGTATATATATATATATACATATATATGATATGTATACAAATTTAAATGATAGACATAAACTCACGTGCATATACCTTAAGTATAAAATCACTCACAGAAATATTGTACACTCAATCCATGTTGCGGATATCACGCCATGCACTTCAATTTGACACCCCTATAGCATCAATTAAGCCACAACCTTGATACCCATTTTATTCTATACGCAGCGAAAAATCATAACTTGATACTATAAGAAAGAACACATAAGATTAACACACCAATAAAGATAAAGAAAATAAACCAATCAAGATAAATAAAATAAACCAATCAACAAGACACAAGATATATGTGGTTCGGCCCAAAATTGCCTACGTCTATGGAGGATCCATGATCCAGCTTCTTATTATTGATATAGATCACTAAGTATCTTCTTACATCATTAATGATCTCACAAGACCTCTTAGTATCTCTCATAGAGATCTCTAAGTATCTACCATTGATCACCATGATTCTCTAAGACCTCTTAGTATTTCCTTATAAGAGATTTTTACAAGGAACACAAGAATAGCCCGAGCATCTAAGTCAAAATGATCTATGGTGTTTTTCTTTTATTTACTCAAAGAATTTAAAGAAAAAAAACACTCCCCAAAAGTTACACCCTAGTGCACCACGCACTTAGTGCCTACCTAACTCCTCTATTCTCTCTTATGGTTACACCTTAAATGCTTAATCTTAAACAAATGGTTTACAAGTATTTATATAGAGTGTATTTCGTGCCTACTAACCTTATTTTTTCTTGGAGTAAGAGTCTACTTGTTTTGAAAGTCCAAAACTTCCCAAAACTAGAAATTCGGATTAAAAACAAACTTCTGACACGTCTGGCCCCACGGCGCTCGTCCTTGGGCGCTGCAGCGCTGGGTATTATCGCACCCATCACTGCAGCGCTAGGTTGCTGTCCTGGGCGCTGCGGCGCTTAGTCCTGTAGCGCCTATCTCGAGTTTGCTTGCTTTCTTCGCGTCTTCAAGTCTCGTTTTACTTCCCCATTCGTATCCTACATGTTTTAAACTTCTCCATACGTGTCCCACACGTTCTAGACTTTTTATGACTCCCCACTTTAATATTCATCTCAATTCATATCCAACCAATAAAATCTATGTATTCAACAATACCCACACTTTGAATAATTTTGTCATTCATAACTCGCATGCGCATTAGAATAAAAGTAAAAGGTTTTGTAACATTATCAATAAAACTCATATAATAAAGTACTTATGTTAAAGTCCACTGGTAATAATATATCTATCTCCGTTAAAGTAAAGATCCCGAATTCAAATTCTCCCTCCCTTATGTTTAAAAAAAAAACACCCGTCGTACAATGCGCCAAATATGTTTTCCTATTATCAAAGACATGTTTATTCTCCTTTAATACATAGCCTCCAACACTTAACTCCATTTTTTAATAATTTATAAATCTATATATATTCATATGCATATTTTTCGGTTGACAACTAATGGTAAAAATCAATGCACAAATAAATAAACATATAACATAAACAAAAATGAGCCAACAGTTGACTAGAAGCAGCATGTGCTTTGCTCTTATGATATGATATAACTTGTAGATTTTTATTTGTGCTGTAGGAACATAAGCTAAGAAAAAACAATTATATTCATCTAAAAATATGTATTGTTTCCTAAGATTCGAATATCGTACAATTTGATTCTCAAATGTAGTACTTTGGGAAGAATCTCAATATATACATATAAATTTATTATTATTTCAAGTTTGAACAACTTAATTATCACTTCAAAAATTAAAAAAATTTAAAAGACTTGGATGCCAAATCATGTGGACTCAGTGGCTTGGTAGTTATACGAATTGCCTTTAAAAAATTAATTATCATAGCTCCATTTTGTATGGAAGTGGATGTGTTTTTTTTCATAGAGAAAGAGGATTTAAACTCGAAATTTTCATCAAAGTAGAGATATCACCAATCTTTTACTACTCCACTGTTAACACAAATAAGTTTCCAGTAGAATTTTGTAATCTCAAAATGTCCAACCACCAATGTCGATGAATCTTTCACTCCCATTTTCTTTTAAGTGTTCCATGTTTAACATTTTACTAATAAATGTTCACTTTTTTAAAAGGGATATTATTATAAATATCTTTCGAATAAGATTTAATTTCACTAATATTCACTTATTTGTAAAATGTATAATAATACTCATTTATTAAAGAATTTTTTATAAAAAATAATAAAATTTATATTAAATCACGTAAAATAATTTTATTACTCTTTTAGAATTAAAAATTTATGATATGACAATTTTACCGATATACAACAAACAAAAAGCACCATTTTTTATAATTAAAAAGTTACTTTCACTTTTTGTACTTTTTGAATAAATTAATAACGACATTAGTTTTTTAAAAATATTTATAGTTAATTTTCAAAAAAATTATAAATTTAAAAGCAAACAGCACCAGTTGAGCTACATTTTTTCATCATGTTATTACTCCAATTCGAGAATAATTTCAACTCCAATATATATCATACAGTAATACTAAAATAAATATGTTTTAGTCTTTATTGACAACATGATTAAGCATCTAACACATAGTACAAGATTGTAATTTCTCAAATTTACCAAGTTATAATACTTTTAGATCGTAAATTTATGCCTTCATAATTGATATGTTATAGTGGTGTATGGTAGTTAAAAATTGGACTCCTTCATAGATTTAGTAATAGCAGCATATGTTTTTTACAGTTGTTTATTTATATTTTATTTTAATAAATATATTTTAATATTTATTGAATATTTTAATTTAATGTTTATTTTTAATCTCGTATTTTTTTTCTTTATGTGACTCAGATGATAAGTGTTTTATTAATTTTAATCTTTTTTATAGCTACTATTTTGTTTTAGGATAGTATGCATTTTATGGTAAGGTATGATAAGTTTATTTAGAGTTTATTTTATATGGTAGTCAATTGTTAATGTTGTAATTTTTTATGATTTACTTGATGTATTCTTGATTGAAAAAAATGACTGCTCACGCAAAGAATTAAAAAGAAATAAAAATGTAATGTTTAAAGTATAAGCATATATAGGTAATATTCTTTATGTAGATCACGCACGCAAAATTTTTTATCGTGCACAAATATAACTTTTTTTGGTAAAAGAATTATATATTTTCCTCCACAACATAAAATATAAATTGCTGTCACTAAAGACAATTTTTCCATATATATATATATATATATATCACCCAGCACATATAAAAATATTTAAACTCACCCAGCACACAGACGTATAAAAATATTTAAACAAAACCCTGATAAAAAAAAAAAACTATATCACATGAATCACGAGAACACAAAATATCAAAGTGATGTGTTTTGTTATATATTTCTTTTTCCTTTATTTAAGGAAACCCTAACTAGCTACAAAAGCAAAGCTATCTAAACTTTGTTAATGAAAAATATTTTATAAAACAATTATATGGTGGAGTGATGATTAATCATTCAAATGTAACTTTGTTTGTCAAACTTATATCCATTCTGAATTCATTCCGAGTTTTCACTTTATATATTAAACTTATCAAATTTATCCCAAATTTGCCCACAGTATTTCTAATTACATCGCTAAACTCCACTAATAAAAATAATTAAAAATGAAATCAAATCAAATTAGCATATAACTTTTTAGATATTTGTCAATTAATTATATTTTCACGATAGAAGATTTCTTGCTTCAAAACAAATTTTTTTTGGTAGGGTTTGATGTTGCATGTGATGCAAAGTCACAAAATCTTCACACAAATCAAGAACCCTTTTACCAAGTTGCACCAAATTAAATACATAATTGCTCTCTAAATTAATTTCTAATTAATAATTAAATAAACAGATATAATTAATGATGCTCAATTAAATTAATTTTCGGTTTTGACATCATTATATGGAAATTATTAAAGTTGATCAAGTTCTTAGATCCTTCTATTATATGCAAATTAACACTACAAAATTCAATCATCACATGATAATATATTATAAGCAAATTCCATTTCTCCCCTCTATTGCCATGAATTTCGATATCGTAATCTTAAAATAATAAATATTTATTATTAATATTGAATCATCTTCTCTCGGAAATTTTTGTCATAACAATTCTTTAATATCATAGATTCCTTTGATATAAAAATGCAATTTTGTTTGTAATTTTAAAAGAAAAACAATTAAAGTATTTAATCATCACTATTTTCACTAATTTTAATTAAAAGTCTATTGGAAATCAACTAATTATTTATCAAACATTTATACACTTCCATTCCATAATCAGTCACACCTCCTTGATGTTCAAGTGATTTCTTTAATTTTTTATTTTTAAAATATGTATAATTGAGAATTTGATGTGTATTTCGTAAGATATTGTGAGAATTGATGATGATCTATGTAGATAGCTTGATAAATCATTATGAATTGCAGAATTTTTACTTGATAGTATCTTGATCCAGAAATTTTATAAATTGTTGTGATTCGATTCTGATTTTTTATTTTGAGTATATGAAATTAGATATGTTTAGGATCATCTGAGATTTTGAATTGATTGAAAATTTCAGAAATTGAATTTATAGTAAATTTATCAAAATGACCCTGAAATTTTAGAAATTTCCTGTGTTAACAGTATGATACAGTGACAAATAATTTTCGATCTTCTTAATGATCTTCAAAAATTACGAATTTATGAAATATGATAATTTTATATGTCTAATATGATATACTCAGAATTAAGAAATTAGATCAATGTGGTTAAATTGTTATGATTTTTTAAAGAGTGTCAGCTCATTGCAATATTTGATTAACAGATTTTTAAAGCTATAAAATAAAATAGTTTTAAAATACTTTTGACAGTGATTTTGAAGTAAAATATTTATTTTAGATTTAGATATGTGTCAAGAGTATTTTGGTGGTAGTTTTATAATTTTTGAGTTAGTATATGATTTTATAAAATTAGGATATTAAATACTATTCAGTAAATATCTTGATCCTGTCAAGATTATAGTATAGATTTGATGGTGTTTATGGAATAGATTGTGTAGGTATTATGATTCAATATTCATACATAAGAAAGATATACGAGTTAAGAATGATATATTCTGATTTTGGAGTAATTAGACTTCATTTGATCTATAAAAAAATTTTGTTAAGTGTAAGTGATCAGAATGATAGATTTTGAGAAACCAAGTAATTAGACCAATTCGATGTGATAAGTACAATATGTGTATATTTTATAAGCTATTTAAAGTATTTTGTATGAATGTTGAGGCTCGTGAAAGGATTAATCTCTATTGATAGGTTAAGAAGAATTAAGCCTTGTACCCGAAAGTGCTAAGAGATAAGTATACTAGATTTTTACTGAAATCACAATAAGTATAGTAATTGTCTATGTATGATTTTGAAAATGTGCTTAAAAATATGTTTATGTTATGCCAAAGTATATTTGATATGAAATATGAAATAAATATGTTTATAAATGTGAGCATTGATATTGAGCATAGACATACATGTATTTAAGAAAGTGAGCTTTCAAAATGAAATATGTTTAACAAAGAAAGCTTTTGAAGTGGAAAATGTCCATGAGATACGTTTTGTGTTTTGAGGATGCTTGAACTCACTATTAACTTAGTATATATTTTATGTGATTTGTGGAGCCTTTATGTGTGGCCTTTCCTTCGGGATTGGTATATATTATGTGTTCCATATGTAGAGAGGATCCTATTAGTACCTAAAGAAAGAGTGAGTCATCACATTCGTGTGGTGGCGTACTGGTGCATGTGAAAGGACTCACCGATGATCAGGGTAAAGGTTTAGTTTTTACCTTCGGGCATGAGCATTATATATGTGTGATTTAAAAACCTCACTTGTACTATTCCTCTCATACGGTATGTCACCTACGAGTGACATTTGACTCATTATGTGATATGTAAGTCCTACTAAGTAGTAGTTGAGTGATGGTATTCCTATTATATGTTTTGAAAGAATGTGTAAGCGCTTACATGACATGTGATTTGATAAGATTATGATTTTGATTGATCACAGCATATCATACCTATGCATTGTGTACATATATGTATTTGTATTTGATATATAAAAAACTAATATGCTTACTGAGTTTTATACTCATTATAGTTTATGGTGATTTCAGGTAAATAAGGTACATGTGTACTTAGCGGATTTGACAAGGCTTCTGCTGTTCCTTGGCTTCCCTAAGTTGCTAGGTTGCTGAGTGTTTCATTTGGGGATACGTGAGATAAGACATTTGATTTGTCCCTATTGAATAAATACTTATGTATTATTTTATTAGGTGTGATTGGATTTGGTTTAAGTTTCACCAAGTGTGGTTATTGGTTGATTTTAAGTAAGAATTTGTAATGGATATATTCTGGGCTTCCGGTAACAAAATTGTTACTGGTGACATAGTAGAATGTTAATCTCTTAGAAAACTCTGCGTATCTCCGGTTTATTAATTGTCCCAGTCATAATTCAATTGTTATAATTCTGAAAGAAATTAAAATGAATGTTTAAATATTATTGAATTAATGTACGTGATGTCGTGTGTCAGAAATTTTGGATTTGGGGCGTGACACGAGTTGAAGTTTTACCAATTGTTTAGAAGGATTATTTATTTAATTGTGGATTGTCGAAGTGTTGAGTTTAAGTCGAATCGAAATTATACTAATAAAATTAATTTTTTTTTAAATAAGAAAAAAGTCTTATTTGACTTATTATTTTATTTTATTTGAATTATTAGTTAATTTTTCTTGAAAAAAGAGTTATTTAGTTAATTTTTCAAGTATATTTTTAGTTTTAGTTTTTCTATTTTGGTCATATTTTATTTTTCTAAATCCTATAATGTTATCAAATTCGCTCAAATAAACAGGTGTTCATTTACCATTTAACTCTTTGAAATAGATTTTTTTATAAATAAAATTAGCTACTATAATATTTTTATATTGATTTTGACTTATACAATTTCTCTTGAGTAGGTATGGCAATAGAGCGAGTTGAGAAAAATATCCATAAACTTGTATGGTATTCGCTTCAAAAATATAATATCATATCCTTTCTAAATCTATTATGAGTTTAAACTATTTTCACTAAATTTGTTCAATTAAATATGTAACACTTACCAAATTCACAATGGGTATTCATTTATTTTAAACAGATTTTTAAATTATTAGTTCCAATGAAATTTTATAAGATATCTCAAATAACATTATATTGTAATTTTAATTTTAATTTTAAATCATTACAAAATATAAAATAATAATAATACTACTACTTTAAATTAATATACAACATCGTCTTAAAAAAGAAAAAACATATAAAATATAAGTCAGCAGTAAAACTCCTATCCAACATTAATAATTTAAAAAGGGGTTATGGAATACGAGTCAATCAATATACTCTTTGGGAAAAGATGGAAAAGCTCTAACGATGGAGAAGAAAAATATATTAGATTTAGTAACTTGGGTATTGTGGTTCCGAAAAATATCAATTATGAAGAACTGTTAAATAAAGTTTGTTTTGCACTACGAGTTGATAATGTGGATCATAGAGTGTCAAAAAAAATTTCTATAGATACACAGAAGTATAAGTTAAGACTAATTAAAATTAGTTACGACAACGATGTTCTATTCTATATGGGGATCAATAAAAGATCGTTAAGTCCTATATATTTAACATTGGAACCTAGAGCTCTTGTATGTGAAGAAGATTCATAGGTCCCTATTCAGAACCAACCACTGTGTCAGAATCAATTCATGCCAGTAAATAGTTGCACAACCTTAATAATATCAACTTTTGTTCATTCCATAAATACAATCAGTGGCTATCATGATTATTCCTCACCTAAGTTTAATGAAAACCTAACATATATTGAATTCAATAATGAAAAAGAGGAGGATGTCAATGATATTGGAGTCAGTGATAATATGGAAGAAGATGAAGGATTGTATGATATTCAACAAGGTGAGGATTGTTATGTTTCTAATTCCTCCATTAATGTGGATGCACAAGGATATACTTTGATTAGAAGAGGAGATGAAATTGAAGCAGAAAATCTTTTTCAATTTTTTCCTCCAATACCACTATTAGATATGGTTATATTGAATAAAGTATCTATTTATGGAATTCCTCATGCATTAAACGTACTTTATCTAGCCAATATTGCTATCATAGTTAGTTCTGCAACTTTCTATCTAAATCTTGGACAGATGGATAATCTTCTGTCTGCAGCCCTGTAATAAGTATAAACTCCCTATAGAAAATTCGAATTCGTCCACCATCAATTAAGAACCAAACTTTCTCATGCAAATTAATAGTGTGCACCTGTCTTAACAATACTTGATGCACCAATATTCCCGAGAAAACACTCTGTCGTAAATCCATGAAATGCCCCATGCAAATTTTCTTAAACATTGCCAATTGAATTTTAATCAACTTTTCTTTTATAAAAGTAATCATCTTCAAGCTCGCTGCTATTGATAAAGTTGTAGAAAATCACTCATCTATCAATAATTTATACTCTAAAGAGACATTTTTCTTCCTGCCAAAATTAATGAAATGTTAATTTACCACAAATAAACATAATAAAACATTAATAACAATTTTAAAATAATTACGTTTTTTAAAATTAAAAAAATAATTATTTTTTTACAATTAAAATAATAGTTATTAAATTAGCCGAAATATAAAATACAAAAACTCTTCTTTCTAACAATTTAATTTTTTAAAATATTTATTTCAAATTTTAATATTAATATTATTATTAATATAGGTTACTATTTTTTTGGAATTTTGAATGATAATAATTATTTTTTTATAACAATTCCATCAATTTTAAATTAATTATGTTTTTTCAATTAAAAAAATATTTATTTTTTATAATTAAAATAATTATGATTAAATTAGCCAAATTATAAAATACAAAAAGTTCTCTCTAACAATTTTATTTTTTAAAATATTTATTTCAAATTTCAATATTATTTTTATTAATTTAGGGACTTTAAACAATTTTTGAGAATTTTAAATAATAATTATTATTTTAAATTACATTGTTTTTAAATAAAAAATAAAAATATTTTTTAATTTAAAAAAATACAAAACTTGTGACATGCGCATGTGTCGCACATGCACGTATTGCGTGTAGGGACTCGCGGGCGTCCTACTCCCATAGCGCCCGCAAGACCCATATGCCCATGCGGGACTTACGTGCGCCATACACGATAGAGCCTTTTCTGCTTCGCAATCTTCTTTGGCCAATCTTGATGGTTTTTTAATTTTTTTTTTCTATTTTTTGGTCAATTTCTATCATTACAACTCATTTCCAACCTAAAACACTACATATTTACTCATTTTCTCTCATTTTAAATAAAAATATCACAAATTTAAAACTTTTAACAAACTAGTTAATTTTAAGTCATTTCTTGAATTTTCACTTATCTACTCCATGTTTTAACTTCCAATTTTCATAAATTCACCCAAGTAACTATTGATCTATTGACTTATAGGTGGATTTTTAAATTTCTTTAAGGTGGTGTTTAATATTCTAAGGAAAATGAGAGAGAAAATTTGTTAAGGGTAAAGTGGTCTGAATTATTTTCATTTGGCTAATAAAGTTCGGTAATTTAGTTTTAGGTTAAAAAAGTAATTTACTTTATTTAAAAGGCTAATTTCGGACATTACTAATAAATAAGAATGTATATATGGTAGTGTATGTTATGTTTTATTTTTAATGTCGTGGGTATCCATGATATGATAGAAAGGTTGACACCTTGATCACTGACCTCATCTTTAATTATTTTAAATTGACACCAGTCTAAGAACTATATATAAACATGAGCAAAATCAGAATTTAAAGTGGTTTCTAATATGAAAGTTAAAAATTATTTTAAATTAGAATTTAATTATATTTAAATTTTAATGTCGATTTTAAAATTTTAGAAAGACTAAATCATAAAAATATATATTTTAAAGGATAAAAATTATAAAAATTTATTGTTAAATTTTAAAAAATAGAATTATTATATAAACTACTAGTCTTTTTAAATATTTTTTATATAATAATTTTTTTTCAAATCAATTAATGTTTTTTAATTTATTACTCCTAGAACAAGAGGGCTTTATCTATTACTCTCACGAGTAATAATAGAATTATATTTGTTTAAAAACAAATGGCGGAATTATATTGAAATTAAAAAAAGTTTTTTAAGTCAATAGGTGTATAGTTTTAATTTTATATTTTGAAATTAAGATTTTATAATTTGGTCATTATTAGTATTTAGTTTTGATAATTTAACCTTTTATTATATAAACTTTAACCTCTTTAACTTTTAATTTATACATTTTAGCTCCCTCACATTATTAATTCTAGGTTTATTAAAGAGAAAAAGATATCACTACCCATGCCCATAGATAAGGCAATTCTTATATTTCTAGAGTTAAAAGTGTTTATACTTTCAATGTCGTTATTAGTTTTTATTTAGAAGAGATGGATGTCGAAAATATTTTTTGTATTTTGTTTGAAAAAGAATTTAAAAGGTGAAATTCTTAAAAAGTCAATCACAAAAATTAAGATTTAAGTCTTTAACAATTTCCCTAAACAAATTAAGTAAAAACCCAAAGCAGCTTACTCTAATTTTATTTTTCCTCTCTCTTAGTTCTATAAAAGAAAAGGGAAAATTAGAATAAGCTGAATCCGTAGCCATGCGTGCATGCCTATTGACAAGACTCTTGATAATGAGTCTTCCATTCATGACACGATGAAAGTATTTAACATATGATAGAAGATTGCAATTCTATAAAATTATTAAATTGTAATACTTTTAGATAGTAGATTTATACATTTACAATTGATCTCTTATAGTGATGTCCAATAATTGAAAATTGGACTTTTTTATCAGATTTAATAATGATATTTATTTTAAATAATTACTTATTCATATTTTATTTTAATAAATATGTTTTAATAATTATCAATTGTTTTAATTAAGTACTTATTTTAATTTTTTTTTTAATTTTATGCCACTCAAATTTAAATTTAAAATGAGTATTTTACTAATTTTAATTCTTAGAATTAATAATTTTTCTTTAGGATACATATTCGTTTTATGACAGAGTAGGATAAATCCATCTAAAGTTCGCTTTATTATAATAATTAATTATTTGTGTCATAATTCTTTATAATTTATTTGGTATAATTTTGATTGAAAAAGTTAATTGTTCAAACAAAAGATTAAAAACAATCAAAGATGAAATACTCGAAGTGTATGCATATATAAGTGCTATTCTATGGATCCCACATTCAAAAATTTCTGTTATGTATTAGTAAGTTCTTATTATGATACAAACAAGTAATTGTAGTTAAAAATACATCAATTTTTGTATTAACTTATTTTATTAATAAATTCTTTTTTTGTTAATTTTGAAGCGGAAGTATTAATCTCAAGTATATAATGTAATAATAAAGTAATTAAGAATAAACTAGAGAGAAAGAGTGAAAGAAAACACACACAATTTACGCAATTTAGCAACTTGTCTACGTCCACAACAAATCGAGATCTCACTTCTTTTATTATGAATCACCAAGACAATCACAAAATATGCTTTTTACAAGAAAAAAAACCAAGTCTCACCATGAGCACTCTAAAATCGCACTCACAAAGAATACAATTTATCTCTCTTGTAATTTAAGATTTCTATCACTAAGAATGTAGTAATAACTTATCCACAACCGATAAGAATAAACATTAATATATATATATATACATATTTTATTTGTATATACTTGATTTATGTATTGTTATTAATAATGTTTGTATAAATTAAGGACCTACTATTAGTATTAGATTTATTTGCAAGACTTTCGATTTATTTTAAGGACTAAATTATAATACTTTGAAAGTTTTAAAGGCTAATTCATAAATACTAGAAATTAGCCTCTTAGTATAAAAATATACATTTGTAACCCTAATTCACTCATTTTGGTCGAGCCACTTCTTTTAGAGTGAGAAAAGAGAGAAAGAGAGGGGAAAGAAAGAGAAGAGGAAGAAGAAAAAGAAGAAGAAATTTAGAATTTAAGCTTTAAGCTTTAAGAGGTATATTATATTCCTTTCTTAGTCTCTGGTGTTAATTATGTTAATTCCTTTAAGTTTTAATTTTTGAAAATATAAAAAATTGGAGATTTGATGTGAATTTTGTAATATGTATTGAGAATTGATGATGATTATGTAGATAACTTGATAAATCGTGGTGAATTGCAGAATTTCTACTTGATAGTCTCTTGATCCGGGAATTATATAAATTGTTGTACTTCGATTTTGGTTTTGACTTTTGAGAATATGAAACTAGATATGTTTAGAATCATTTGAGAATTTAAATCGATTGAAAATTCTAAAAATTGAATTTTTAGTAAATTTACAACAATGACCTTGTAATTCTGGAAATTTTTATATTAACAATATACTACAGTGACAAATAATTTTTTATCTGCTGAATGATCTTTAAAAATTATGAATTTTTGGAATATGATAAATTTATATGTCTAATATGATATATTTAAAATTACAAATTTAGATCAATGTGGTTAAATTGTTATGATTTTTTAAAGTGTATCAGCTCATTATAGTATTTGATTAACAGATTTTTAAAGCTATGAAATAAAATAATTTTAAAATACTTTTGGTAGGGATTTTGAAGTAAAACGTTTATCATGAATTGAGATATGTGTCAAGAGTAATTCTATGATAGTTTTATAATTTTTGAGTTAGTACATGATTTTATAAAATTGGGAAACTGAATACTGTTTAGTAAATATATTGATCATGTCAAGATAATAGTTTGGATTTAATGGTGTTTATGGAATGAATTGTGTCGGAATTGTGATATAATATTCATATATAAGAAGGATATATGAGTCAAAAAAGATATATTATAATTTTGGAGCAATTGGACATCAGATGTATAAGAAAATTTTATTAAGTATAAGTGGTCAAAATGACAAGTTTTGAGAAACCAAGTAATTAAACCAACTCGATGTGATAAGTGCAATATATATAATTTTGTAAGCTATTTAAAGTGTTTTGTATGAATGGTGAGGCTTATGAAAGGATTAATCTTCATTGATAGGTTAAGGAGAATTAAGCCTTGTACTCGAAAGTGTTAAGAGGTAAGTATACTAGACTTTAACTGAAATCACAATAAGCATAATAATTGTTTATGTACGATTTTGTAAATGTGCTTAAAAATATGTTTATATTATGCTAAAGTATATTTGATATGAAATGTGAAAGACATATATTTAAGAATGTAAGCATTGACATTGAGCATGAACATACATGTGTTTATGAAAGTGAGCTTTCAAAATGAAATGTGTTTAACAAAGAAGGCTTTTGAAGTGAAAAATGTCAATGAGATATATTTTGTGTTTTAAAAATGCTTGAATTCACTATTTACTTAGTATGCACCTTATGTGATTTGTGGAGCTTTTATGTGTGGCACTTCCTTCGGAATTGGTATATGTTATGTATTCCGTATGTAATAAGGATCCTATTGGTACTTAAAGAAAAAGTGAGTCATCACATTCGTGTGGTGGCGTATTGGTGCATGTGAGAGGACTCACCGATGATCAGTGTGAAGGTTTGGCTCTTACCTTCGGGCATGAGCATTATATATAGATAATTTAAACCTCATTTGTGCTATTCCTCTCATATGGTATGTCATTGATAGGTGACATTTGGCTCATTATGTGATATGTGATATGAAAGTCTTACTGAGTAGTAGTTGAGTGGTGGTAATTTTATTATATGTTTTGAAAGAATGTGTAAACACTTACCTGACATATGATTTAATAAGATTATGATTTTGATTTATCACTGCATATCATACATATGCATTGTGTATATATATGTATTTGTATTTGTATTTTGATATATAAAAAACTAGTATGCTTACTGAATTTTATACTCATTATAGTTTATGGTGATTTAAGGTAAATAAGGCACATATGTGCTTAGCGGATTTGACAAGACTTCTGCTGTCCCTTAGGTTCCCTAAGTTGTTAGGTTGCTGAGTGTTTCATTTGTGGACACGTGGTTTAAGATATTTGATTTGTCCCTATTAAATAAATATTTATGTATTATTTTAATAGGTGTGGTTGTATTTTGTTTATGTTTCACCAAGTATAGTCATGGGTGAAACTTTATGGTGAATTTACTAGCAACTTGTTAAGGATTCCTATGTTGAATTTAAGTTTTAAATTCTATGCAATATTAATTATGAGTGTAATTTATGTCGTGTGTCAAATGTTTTGGGTCTGAAGCATGAGAAAGAATCACTAAGATCATTAAGTCTTACAAAGATCACAAATATGTGTTTTCAAACCAATAAAGAGTTTTATATAGGCCTAAGACGAGCTAGGGAAATTCTAAAGCGAGTGAAAATCAAATTGAAGAGTCTTAGACAATTTAGGAGATGGAACAGAACCGAGAAATTTATTCCCGCATTAGTGCTGTCGTGCTGGCTTTCCAGCACTGTGGCGCCACGCACTTAACATACCCACGCTACTCTTTTGGAGCCGCGGTGCCGGGTATTCTACCTAGTGAGCCATGGTGCTCCACTCTGGGCAATGCCGCCTTCGTTTTTTTTATATTATTTTGCATACTCAACGCAATTGGCTTGCTCTCCAAATCATATTCTAATGATTTTTAATCAACTTTTTCATAAATTCCTTCATTAATTCAAAATAATCCATAAAGCATCTAAGATCTCTTATCTCTGCATCTTCGTTCACCCTCACATAGTAGTGACTTTGGTTAAGTCCTTACATAGGACGAACTTAACTGAGGGTAGTGGCTTAGTCAACAAATCAACAGGATTTTCAAACGACACAATCTTCATTAGACTAATCTCGCCACATCAATATGTATAGACCTCTCATGAAACACTTAATGCTTACTTGAGTATATGACACTCTAGCTATCATAATACACACCGATGTTAACATCTTTAGGAGTCATTATCTTCGCACATATGCCTTTCAACCATATGGCATTCTTAATAACTTCTTTAACAGCTATGTACTCCACCTTTGTGATAGATAGTGCAATACACTACACCTAAGCACCATGAATACGTAATCTGTCAATGATCTTCTCTTATCTAAATCACTTGTATAATTTGAATCGATGTATCTTTTTACTATTTCATTCTCATTCTCAGCTATTTTATAAACATTTCTATAATATGACGTTCATTTGAGATATCTCAAAATCTACTTCACTACAAGTCAGTGATCCAATTTACTATATATCTACTCACCACACTCACAATCTGTACTATGTCAGGTCTTGTATAAACTATCGCATATATGATGCTCCCCACAGTACTTGCATATGGTACTTTACTTATCTATAATTTTTTTTCTCTTTAAATATTAACGATTATGCTACTGAAAGTTTGAAATGCATTGTCAAATGAGTTGAGACGACCTTTCATTAGACATACCAGATTTCTCTAGGATCTTGAGTATATACTGCTGTTGTAACAAGAAAATAACATCTATTCTTTCCCTCATAATATTCATACCCAATATCTTATTTGTTAATCCCAAATCCTTCGTCTCAAACTCGCCACTCAACTGCTTCTTGAGTTTCTGTATCTCTTTCATATATATATGATCAACATGTCATTCATGTACAGAAGTAAATACATCATCTTACTACTCAAGTTTTTAAAGTACATGCATTCAATATACTTGTTCTTACTAGAACCATAAATTATCACAAACTCATCGAATCTTCTATAATTGCCTAGGAGATTGCTTCAACTATATAATGACTTCTTTAGCAAACAAGTATGCTCCTCTTTTTTGGACTCTACAAACCCCTGCGACTATGCCATATAAATCATCTCTTCAAGCTCTCTATACAAAAAAGTTATCTTTACATCTATTTGTTCTAGATGTAAATCAATGTTTGCAACATGAGTCACAAAATCCTAATAGATGTGTGCTTGAAGACTGGAGAGAAAATCTCATAAAGTCTACTCCATCTCTCTAGGTAAAACCTTGTACAACTAGCCTGGCCTTAAATCTTATAGGCTCTATCCTCAATATCTTCTCCTTAATTTTATACACCTACTTGCACCCCACTAGTTTCTTTTGAAGTCTCTCCATTAACTCCGAGGTATTATTCTTCCTAAGAGAACTAATATCTTTTTTTATGGTCTGTTATCATTTATCACTATTTTCACTCTTTATAACCTCACCATATTTCCTAGGCTCATCAAAATCAATAGTGTAAGCAAAATTAAAGGTATGAGCAACCATATCTACTTGTGCATACCTAATTGGTGGGTTAATTGTTCTCTTTGGCCTATCTCTTCAAGTTCTATTTCAAGAGTTCTAGTATTTCTTTGGGTAGACGTAGAGCAACTTAACGATGTCTTTGACTCAACATTAAGGATCTTCTTATTGAAGTACTGATCTGAGGCTATATAAAATCTACACTTAGGCTCAATTTTAACATCAATTAACTCAGGTACTGAGTCTTCTTTAGGCACATGTTCTTATTTCTCATATTTTTAGGAGGCTTTTAATATCGTTGTCTCATCGAACGTTATATTACAGCTCTATGGTGGTGTCAAATCTCTACACCACACCTTGTATCATTTCATACCTTTGGGATATCCTATAAATATCCCCTTGATAGCTCTAGGTTCTAATTTTTCTTCCTTCATATGAACAAAGGTTAAGAACCTAAATATCTTGAGGTGGTCACACTTGAGAGAACGGTCAGACCATTTCTCTTCTAGGGTCTTGAAGTTTATCGTCGATGAGGGACTTCTATCACACCTTTGCCCCAAAACACCTTAGACATCTTTAAATTGGTAAGCATGCATCTAACCCTTTCAAGCAGTGTCTTATTCATCATCTCAGCTAGGTTATTTTGTTACAGTGTTAATCTCACGGTTCTGTGTCTTGTAGTCCCTTACTTGGCACAAAATCCATCAAACTCTCTATTGTAAAACTCAATATCATTGTCAATCCTCAGCCTCTTTACCTTTTTGCTAGTTTGATCTTCCACAAGAGCCTTCTAAGTCTTGAATGTATCAAATACTTATTCTTTACTCTTCAACACATAGACCACAACTTTCTTGAATAGTCATCAATAAAACTAAGAAAATATCTAGCTCCATCAAAGGTCGCTGTCTATGTAGGTCCCCAAAGATCTGAGTGTATACAGTCAATAGTCATTTTAGTTTTATGCTCACCAGTACTAAACCTCACTCTATATGCATTCGCTAGCATATAATGCTCACAAATCTAATAGGTGAAACTTATCTTCACCAAATACCTTTTGACTAAATAACTTGTTCGTGTTTCTCATACTTAGATGTAGTAGTCTAAGATGTCGCAACTTGGTTTGCATACTCTCATCATCTATAAAAAATAATGTAGAACCACTCACAATCTCTCCATTCAACATATAAAAATACCTTTATGTTTCTCATATCTCATTACAACCCTTTAGTACTCTTAAAACTCCTTTGTTAATCTGATGGAACACTTATTCTAGTCTAAAGTCCTTAATGAGATCAAGTTTCTCTTGAAGTTAGCAAAATACCTAATATTTGATAACTCTCTCACTTACCCATCATACATTCTAAGTTTGATACTATCAAATCTTATCACTTGACAAGTAACGTCATTACCCATTAATACTTTACCACTATTAATAGGCTGGAAAATTTTGAACCATGATTTGTATAGGCATATGTAAACAGTACAACGAGAATCTAAAACTTAATGTTCAGTATTCTTATCATCAGTAGCAACTAGAGTCTCTGCGTTGTTATAACTATCATCATAGGCAAGCACAACATCCGCCTTCTTCTTGTTTTGTATTTTTTTCTTCGGATAGTCCTCTATGAAGTGCTCTTCTTTCTTACAGCAATAGCACTCCCTATAAGTTTTGAACTTTGATGTTGAGTTATTCTTCTTTCTATCTCTATGTAAGGATCTTCCTTTTACAAATAAATCTTCTGCATTTTACCACTACTAATAGGTTGAAAATTTTTGAACCATGATTTGTATAGGCATATGTAAAAAGTATAACGAGAATCTAAAACTTAATGTTCAGTATTCTTACCATCAGTAGCAACTAGAGTCTCTGTGTTGTTATAACTATCATCATAGGCAAACACAACATCCGCTTTCTTCTTGTCTTGTATTTTTTTCTTTGGATAGTCCTCTATTAAGTGCCCTTCTTTCTTGCAGCAATAGCATTTCCTATAAGTTTTGAACTTTGATCTTGAGCCATTCTTCTTTCTATCTTTATGTAAGGATCTTCATTTTGCAAATAAATCTTTTGCATTTTACCACTACTAATAGGCTAAAAAATTTTGAACCATGATTTGTATAGGCATATGTAAAAAGTACAATGAGAATCTAAAACTTAATGTTCAGTATTCTTACCATCAGTAGCAACTAGAGTTTCTACGTTGTTATAACTATCATCATAGGCAAGCACAACATCCGCCTTCTTCTTGTCTTGTATTTTTTTCTTCGGATAGTCCTCTATGAAGTGTCCTTCTTTCTTGCAGCAATAGCACTTCCTATAAGTTTTGGACTTTGATCTTAAGCCATTCTTCTTTCTAACTCTATATGAGGATCTTCCTTTTGCAAATAAATCTTCTGCATTGCCCTCAATTTTCTTTTTTAGTAGCTTTAAGTTTAATGATGATTTCACATCACTCATCACTAAACTCTCTTTGCTATAGAGTAATGTATCAACAAAGCTCTCATACCTTCTAGGAAGAGAACTCAGCAAGATGATCACCTTATTTTTATCTTCTATCTTTATGTTGATAAACTTAAGATTAATAATGATCTTGTAAAACGTGTATATATGGTCTTACATCGGTGTCCTCTCTAACATGGACAACTGATATAACTTTATTTTAATATGTAATCTGTTGGCCAATGACTTTCGCATGTAAATAGAATCAAGCTTCTTCTATAGACCAATTGTTGTACTCTCACTTACTACTTCATTTAAAACTTCATTGTTCAATGATATAATGATTAGACTGTGAGCTCTTTCTTGAATGTATTTTCTTTCTACTTCAGCCTTAAATGACTTTGACGTCTTTTCTTCTTCATTAGATGGAGCTGCAATCTCCTCTATGTCGAGCCAAATTATTAGTTCACGAGTAACGCTTTCACTTTGAGCTTCCACAGATTGAAGTCATTCATCCTGTTGAATTTATCTACTTTATACTTAGGTACAGTTATGTCAATTAATTACATGGCCTTTATATATGACATACAATGAGTGATGCATAAAAATGTCTAGCTGAACAAAATAAATAGTAGTTCAGAAACTTTGAATAATGACGAATTGTGGCATAAGTGATTAGGTCAAGTAGCCGTAAGATGACTATCCCATCTAGTTAAGGATGGTCAAATACTTGATCTGACCATAGAATCTTGTCTAGTTTATGAATCCCGAATTCAAAAGAAGTTGACTAAATCCTTTTATTGGTGTTAGACATCAAGCCACTAATTTATTAGAATTAATACATAGTGATGTATATGATCTAATGAATCGTACTGCCATTAGTAAGTTTCAATACTTCGATGTCTTTACCGTGATTTGTCACGGTACAGACATATGTTTCTAGAAAAACTTAGCTCGATAATTTTGAAGTTTTCAAAGAATCTTGACTAGAAGTAAATGAAATAAACCTATATGTATTTGGAACACCTTTTATTATATCGAGGTTGTTTATACATAAATAGTAAATTCATGAATTATTTGAAAGAGAATGAGATTCTAGCTCAATATAATTCTCTAGATACTCCTTAACATATATATGTTTTGAAGTATAGAGAAATCAAACTTTATTAGATATAGTCTGATCGATATTAAGCTTTATCGATCTCTAAAAATATCTAAAGGGTTATGCTCAATAAACTATTACTCTTCTATTGAATAAAGTTCCATCGTAAATTATTCATTCTACTACATATGAGATATGGAGTAGAAGGAAACAAAATCTTAAGTATGTTAAGATTTAGGGTCATTATATTCGCATAAAAGTTGCGCAATAGTATATACTTGGATGAAATGGGTACAAGTATCGGTTTAAAGGATATCCCGAATATTCCATGGGATATCAGTTCTATGAACCGAAAATAGAACCTAAAGATCAATTAAGTTAAATACCTTTAACACACTTTCCCGTAGGTCAGATAAGGATATGAAGACTATTTGTTAGGTATATTACATACAAAAAATGTGTTTTTAATGTTTTTCTTAGTTGAAGAAAAAAGATCCTATGACTTATAGTTAAACGATATTAGACATTATTTAAGGAAATTGACAAGGTGCCAGAAAATTCAAAATTAACTTTAAGCATGAAAATCAAGTCTAGGACTTTGTTGCGATTCCTATAGGAATTGTTCTTATTGGTTGTAAAAGAGTTTATGCATGAAAGTGTAGGCCCAAAAGCAGGTAAGAATATTTAAAAGCCCCATTGATGTAAAAGGCTACCTTCAACGGTCTGGGATCGATTATGAAGAAATCTTTCACCATTAAACATGCTAAAGTTAATTCGAATTTTTGTTGGATATTGTAGTATGCTAAACTCTTCATTGAAGTAATTAGATAATCTGATTTCATTATAAATAAAGAGAAAGCATGTGTTTAGAAAAACATACTCATCGTTAGATACAAAGACAATGGTATGTTGCAAGTCAGTCAGTTGAGAGTTAACTGAGTAAGAATATCTTCATAAAAGATTTGGTAGATGTTTCCTGTATACTGGGTATAAGGTGTTATACAGATAAAGTTATGAAGTAGATAGGACTCTCCAAATCTCCGTATATAGATTAAGTCCTGTAAAGGTACAATTTTAATAACTATAAAATAGTTAATGTATCTTTCAAACATAGTGTTCATCTTCCTAAGAGAAAGTTTCCTCAAGTAGAAAATGAAAATGTTAGAGTGTCTAACATTTAATAAACATCAGCCAGAGGTAGCTTGATGTATACCATGTTAGGTACGAGACCTATATTATAATGGCTGTAAGTGTTATGAGCCGGCATCAGTTTATTATATGTAACGACTATTGAATGGTCGTGAAACATATCCAAGTTATACGTGAGAGGTATGAAGGATAAGTTTTTAATTTATAGAGAAAATTGCTTACAAATGAGAGGATACGTAGAATCAAACATCTAATCAGATACAAATGATAGAGAATCTACATTTGATTACATGCTTCTTCTCAACAGTACCACAACTTGTAGAATAAGTGAAAATTCAAATGTCCACATTTGATTCTACCGTAAAGATAGAATTTGTTGCAGCTTGAGAAGTATACAAGGGAATTTATGTGGATATTCAAGTTAGTTGCGGAGCTCAGAATAATTCTAAGCTCAATAAATCCTATCACACTATAATGCAACGTTAACGGGGTAACTGCTCAAGCTGAGATACCATATAATTAAAAGTATCTTGGCTAATGGAGATGTAAAACAAACTAGGATAACATCTTTACAGATTATAGCGGACCTGCTTTCTAAAGCCTTAACTCTTAAAAGTATTTAAGAAACACGTAGAGTCAATAGTTATTAAATACCATCATGAATGACACTAGAGCAAATGGGAGTTGTTGGGATTTGTGCTTACGTGTCATCCCATTATGTATAAATATATGATAATAGTATTTATATAATTATTATTTATAATAAAATCGTTAATATTATTTATTATTAAAATGGTAAGATGCTTGTAACGTTTCAGACATTGTATGATCTGAAGGAGTTCAGATATGATCTAAAAGAGTTTAGATCAATGCTAAGAGTTAGCAACACTTATAGTTATAAATACTAAGAGTTAGTAGTGCTAAGAGTTAGTGATGCTAAGAGTTAGCAAAATCTAAAGAGTTAGAGCCTTATCTGAAATGGGACAATGACTTGAGAATATATTAGTAATGACATAGCTGCAAGGAGTTACAGATGGTGTTAAAAAATGTCATTATGCAAGTATGTTCTCAAACACAATATTCCTAATTTAATTTCATCAATGCGGGTCTATCGGTGGAACCCATTAATATAGATTAGTGTATGTCTATATCTGGATGGTCCAGATGGTTAGTCTTAGCAAACCATGAGCTTAGTAAGAAGCTCGTATAGAGATGCAGGTATTCAGTAAGGACTGGATATTAAACTAACTCACGATGACATCCAATAGACATCTCATAAAGCCGTCAATGGAAAGTCTTCCGAGTTGAGTAGTATTTGTGGTCCTTTGACCTGAGCGCTATGGTGGGCTTGTGAGTGATCCATCATGCTTTGGTTCCACACATGTCAGAAACCTTTCATGCTCTGACCGTTGGGTATCGCTGGGTATGGTCCAATGCTCATGGAGTTCAGTGTGCGTAGATATGAGATCCATCAGCTCATATGAATGAGTTGTATATCCTGATGCTGTGCGATTGTATTTCAAAAAGTCTTATGGCCACAAGCATAAACCTCAGAAAATATATTCCGAAGGTATACACAATATCACAAAAGTGTTTGTGGATATTGTTTAATGAAATATAAATTTGGAGATAAGTTTATAGTTGAGCAAATAGAGATTTGACGGTGATGGTCTATATCTATGCTCTTCAAGGATATAAATTGATGGAAGGATTATACGAATATGCAATAACCTCAACTTGCATGGTCTAACAAGCTGATTTGTAATATCTGTAATGTGTGTGTGGGACATCGTTCACGGACATATAGAAGAGCTCCATATAACAAATCAGGTGTAGACCTAGAGATTCTCACAATATGAAGTGTACTCGTTGTGCACTGGGGTAGCAGTTTGGATTGAATTAATTCGATCCAATAAATTTTAGTAAAAGAGAACGATTGTTTCGAGATCCCTCGGGATACGCATTTGTCAAGACTTAATTGTTAAGTACAACATTTAATTAATTAACAAAAGTTGTTAATCAATTGGATGGTGATAACAAAAGTTGTTAACCAATTGGATGGTGACAAATGGCAAGATCTGAGCCTTTTATTTTGTATCATGATATATTAATAAAATAATACAAAAATAGTTTTTGATTTATTTTATTATATTATTATATACATTTAATCCACTAAAGATTATTATATAATTTATTATATTGATATTTGTTTAAAAGAATTAAATATTTGGTCATTATGAATAATAGAGGATTTCTTTATATTACATGTATTAATATAAGTCATTAAATGAATTTTATTTATTTTGTTTCATTGAAGTGGTCAGTCATGTTTTGACTAATGGAGGGAACACTTTCTTAATTTATTGTTAATATTTTATGGATTAAGGAAGTGAAGGAACCTAGACTTATTAATAATAAAATTGAGTGGGAGACCAACTACAATGATGGTAGGGAGAGCACTTGATTTTGCTTGGCCATCATTTGAGAAAACAAGAATAGAATGAATTGAATTCATTCTTGTAATGTGAAGGTCTCAGCTAAGAGAGAAGGGAGGAGGAAGAGAGAAATACTTTGTCTTGTTTTTCTTTCAAGGAGTTGAATGATAAGTGTGTAAAAAAAATTTCTGGTTTTATTCATCTTATACACTTAGATAACTTACCAATGACAGAGAATTTAGTGATGTTGTGTTTGTAAAGTGTTACCAACAAAAACAAAAATAAAAGATCATCTTCTTCTTCTTCCATGAATGGCTAGATCACATTCATATTTATGAAATAAGTATATGTATTCAAAGAGTTTGAATACAAATTGTTGAAAATTTTAAAGCTATTATTCTAGCTCCCTAATTTCATCAAACCGTTATGGATTAGAATTATTCAACATACACTTCAAGGTGAGCTTTTCACATGGATTGTTAAAGGTCTTGAAGAATTTATAAAGCTGCCTTCATTAGGTGAGTATTTTTACATTATATTATTGATATAATTGTTCATCATGTTTATAATTGTATAAATGTTATACTTACGCATACATGTGATATATATGTTTAATTTGTTAAAATGGATATATTTGTAACATGATTCCGCTACATATAATAATATTTAAAATTATGTATACACTCGTATATCACACACTCAATATCCAACAATATCTTTATAGTTGGTATTTAGCAATCTAAAACTACCTAAGTGCTTTGCGTAAGACTTAACCTATAAATAACAAAAAATATAAAATATCACATATAATAAAGATAAAGAAATAATCACCTCAAAATACAATATATGCTTAGTTTAGCAACAAATGCATATGTTTACCATGAATCAAAGATTCAACTTATTTTTATTAACAATTGACAAAGAACTCTAAATTATAAAGACTTTTAGGTCACAAAGACCTATTAAACTACAAAGACTTTCTAAATTATTAAAATTTTATAATAAGAGATTAATTAAAAAATAAAACGAATGGTTAGAACTCTTTCTCAAAGGTTCTATCATCATTATCTTTCGCATTCAACACTTAAGTAATTCTATGATAGTACTCTCGTGCACTCAGCACTTTAACGTCTACCTAACCCTCTATTCCATCTTATGTTTATATTTTTTATGATTAATTATTTTAAAAGATTATAAAAGTTTATATAAACTTTAAAAAACTCTTAAAAACTTTATTGTTTTTTAGTTAAAATATAAGTCTATGTGTTAGGAAACTCAAATTCTATTGATATACAATTTTAAATCACTGAAATCCAAAAAAAAAAATGTATTGAAAATCAACTAATTATTTGGAAAACATTAATATACTTCCATTCTATAATCAACCACACCACCTCGATGTTCAAATTATTTTACTTATTGTTCATACGAAGATTAGTGGTTTAAACTTTAAACAAGGGGCGGAAGGCTCGACAATTTTTTTTTTTTACCAATATGAATGCACTTGTGTATTTTAGTTGTTTAGTTATAATTTTTTTTTTCCAACTATCCCTGCAGTCCGATAATTATGCTAAAACTTCGATTGTTAAAGTGAAATTTGAATTGAGTTAAAACTTTTTCAATTTTCTAAAAGGTTGTCTATTTCCTTCAATTATGAAAGGATTATTGAGATGTTGAGTTTAATTCGAATTGAAATTTCTCCGGTTATTTGAGAAAGAAGTCAAGGTTCTTCCAATTATTTGAAAGAATTATTTATTTTTATCAATTATGATGAAATTGTTGAGGTGTAATCATAAGTTATTTATTTTTCTTTAATTGTATCTATTAATGTGTAATATTGTCATTAACATATGATATTATATTATTAATATATTTGATTTGATAATTAAATATATTAATAATATAATATTCTTACCCTATATAATTAATGATAATATTACACATTAATAGTATCAATTTTTGCATATAGCTAAAATGTGGTATATATATATATATATATATGACATTACAATTCTACTTTTTTATTAAAAAAATTACATTACAATGCTACTAATATTACACTTGGAAATATCTCAGAAATAATTTTGATCAGCACAATGACAATGAGTTCAACTCTAATTCAAAATATTTATTTCGATGGAAAAGAAATCTGGTCCAATGAATTGTGAAAACATTTATCTCTCATACAATTATAAGGAGTTGAACATTTTCTTTTATATGTAGGATAGATTTTTAATTAGCAAAGTCTTAGTTAAGTTTCTTTTTTGGGTTTTTCTTATTCTAATAGAATTTTTTTTAAAAATAGGAAAATAGTGTTATTTGAATTTATTTGACGTTTTATTTTATTTGTATTATTAGTTAATATTTCTTGAAAGAAGAGTTATTTAGTTAAATTTTGAATTTTTTTTTAGTTTTTTTTTCTTTTATTTTGATCATACTTTATTTTTATAAATCCTATAGTGTTACCAAATTTGCTTAAATAAATAAGTGTTCATTTACCATTTAACTCTTTGAAATATATTTTTTTAATTAAAAAAATTAGCTCCTATAATATTTATAGATTGACATTTTGACTTATTAACTTTCTACTCTACCTCTAATTATGTACGGGAATAAATTGAGTTTTAAAAAAATATCTCTAAATTTATATAATATTCACTTTAAAGATAGAATATCATATTCTTTCTAAATCCATTGTGAGTTTAAACTATTATTACTAAGATTGCTCAAATAAATATGTCACACTTACTAAATCCATAATGGTATTCACAGATTTAAACGGATTTTTAAATTAATATATAAAAGAATCATATCATTAATCCTAATAAAATTTCATAAGATATCTCAAATAACGTTATATTGTAATTTTTAATTTCAAATCACTACAAAATATAATAATACTAGGTAAATTAACATACAACATAATCTCAAAAAAAATTAAATAAAAGAAAAAACATATGAAATATAAGTCAGCAATAAAACTCCCATCCAACACTATTATACTAACAAATTATCCAACACTTTTCGAATCCAACATATTTTTGAATATAAATTTAGGTTTTTAATTATATGACATTGTTTTAGCAATTTTGCTATCGAAAACAATGACATTTGATCCCATTTAAAGAAAAAATTTTAAATAAGTACAAAATTTCAACTACTTGTTACAAGTATTTGTATATTTTTATCTAAACATGTATCTATCATAAACTTAAATCTAAATTTAAACATTCTATACCAAACCTATTTAGAGCTTTATAAAATTCTTCCTAATAAAATTATATATTAATAATACTTATATTTACGGATCATTTTATCATCTCAAATTCTAACTCTCATTAGAGCAAAATATATATATATATATATATATATATATATAATATTATCATTAAAAACTCACATAATGCAGCAAACATGTTTTCCTGCTACCATAGACATGTTTATTCTCCTTTAATACATAGCCTCCAACATTAACCTATTTTTTAATAAATTTTTTATATTCATATGCAAATTTTTTGGTTGACAACTAATGGTAAAACCCAAACATAAATAAATAAACAAATAAGCATAAACATATACAAAAAAGAGCAAAAAGTCTACTGGTGCTTTGCTTTTATCCGATGATTTCTTGTAGATTTTTGTTTGGGCTCTAAGAAGACAACCTAAGAAAAATTAATTGTATTCATCTTAAAATATGCTTTGTTTCCTAGGATTCGAATATCGTATAATTTGATTCTCAAATGGAGCACTTTGGGAAGAATCTTAATAATTTATTATTCAAGTTTGAACAACTTAACTATCACTTCAAAAAAAAAAAAAAAGTTTACAAGCCTTGGATGCCAAATCATGCGGACACAATTGCATAGAAGTTATATGAATTGCCTTTAAAAATTAAATTAAGTATCAGAGTTTAGTTCTATTTTATGTGGAAGTGATTGTTTTCTCGTGTAATCTTTTATGGATATTTAAATTTTTAAAATTATAGAAAATGAATATATACACTTAGTTTTGTATTCTTAAAATCTCATTTCACTTATATTAGGTAATGATTTTCGTTAATTTTAATTAAAGATAAAAGTATAAATATAAATTCAATCTAAACTTAAATCAGAAATAAAAAAAAATCATTAATAGGAATTGAAACTTAATCAACCATATGACAAGTACGAGTATTTACCACTATATTAGAATGAAATTTTTAATATACAAAAAATACAAAAACGTAAAATGACAAAACCTATTATCTACATTCATTCTTTTATTCGCCACTGTCGGCCACCATCTATCATTGTTGTCACCTAATGGCCAACCGTTTCTAAGTCGATTAGAATGTTGACCAATGATTGTGGTGACAGAGCAACGCCAGATAATGACATAAAGGAAGTTAGGGTTCTACTGTTTTACCTTTTTTTTTTGTTTTAGTATTATTTCAACTAAATTTATTATAGCATATTTGTGAGTACTGATACTTCTCATGCTAGTGATAATAATTCAATATTTGTCGATAGTATTTTTAAAATTATTAATAAATAATTTTAAGGACAATATATTAATAGATTTATAAACTCATACATATAAATAAAGTTATAATAATTTAGTTGATTAAAATGTATGGCACTTAATTATAATATTGTTAATATTTAATTGAATTTAAACTTTTTTTTAGTCAAAACAAGCGTATAATCGTACTTTTATTATTTTTATCTATTTTATTATTAAAATTAACAAAGACTATTACTTGATAACAAGATTTTTTAAAATATTAGGATTTGTATTCTTTTTTCATCTTTTAATCACAAAAGGTCGATCACCAATGTGGATGAATCTTTGACTCCAATTTTCTCTCTAAGTTGTCCAAGTTCAATATTTGACTAACAAAAGTGCACATTTAAAAAAAAATTATATTGTAATATATTATATTATAAAATATATGAACTTGAGTAGTGTTATTTTTGTTAATATGTTTAACCAAATTTTGAAGAAAAAAAAAATTAAGGTTCAATCTTTTCTTTTTGAAATCCATTAAAAATACTTTCAAAATCATATTAGAACTTAATGTAAACGAGGTTTTTAAATAATTATTTTAATTTTTCATCTCAAATGTAATAAATTTCACAACTAAGAAAATAAATTTATTAGATCAACTCATTATTTAATTATTGATTGCTACATTAGTTAGGATAGAAAATTTCAAATAATTTCTTGTGACACGTAGTATTACTCTTATGTCTATTTTCAAATCTGAAAATTATAGGATGCCAATGAAATTTATCCCGTAAATATTTTTATTTTTAGGTGTCTAACCGGGCTCAGATGGCCCAGTTATAGGCCCAACAAAATTGCTATTAGTTGGGCTAAGTATGGGCTCTCAATACAGTTGTTTTATATTCCCCAAGATTAATATTCACCATATGTTTGAACAGAAGTGGGGATTATAAAAACTAAGTGGGGTGTGTTTAAGTAAATAAAAAATTGGCCCAGTTTAATTAATCCCACTTGTGGGCTTCTAACGTTTAAAGATCTCAAGGTCCTAGCTCAAAATATAAGATCTCATCTCTCATGAGTCATGCCCACGTAACAAAAAAAAAACCGATCAAATTCAGAAATAATAATAATAATTATTATTATTTCCAACAGATCTATTTCCGATACAAAACAAATCTGATCAATAATTCATAAAACCAAGTCTCTCAAATTCTCGTTCTCGCTTTGGGATTCGAAGCAGATTGTTGACGAAACGAGATGTACGGATTCGAAGCACTGACGTTCAACGTACACGGCGGGTACCTGGAGGCGATCGTGAGGGGCCACCGCGCCGGCCTGTTGACGGCCGCCGATTACAACAATCTCTGCCAGTGTGAAACCCTAGATGACATCAAGATGCACCTCTCCGCCACCGAGTACGGTTCCTACCTCCAAAACGGTGCGTTTTTCTTTTTCTTTTTCTTCAATTCTATCGTTTTGTGTGAATTTGAGTCGTTTTGGATGTGAAAGTGCGGATCCTTTTTTCTTTTATTACTTTTTGTTAATTGAAGGCGTCAATGGTTAGTCGTTTGGCTTTTGTAATGTGTGTGGAGTTATTGTTGTTTTGGTGGTTTTAGGTGAAAGATTCGATCTTTTAGTTGTTTTATGGTAATTGGAGATTTGAGCGTTCAATGAAATTAGTTATATTGATATGTCTTTGTTAATGGAGGTATTTTCTTTTTTTGTTAAATTCATTTAATGATTTGGCGATTGTCATTTTGTGTTTCTAATTAGAATTCAGTTGTGTTTTTGAATTTTGTGGTTAGGATTTGATTTAGGTTTAACTATTTGATTTTGAGTATGGGTAGGATCATCGATGTGAATTATGCATTCCTATGTCAAATTCAGCTGAGTTTGTAGTGAATTAGATTAATTTAACATCAATATGCATCTGCTGGAGTGGCCCTTTTAGGGTGTTCTTGGCGAAGGCATCATTTTGCATGAAGTTGTCAGGCAAATGTTTGCTAAAATTTACGACTGACAAAGACATGTGGTCAATTGAGCTGTGAAGAGTAAGTTAATGAATGGCACCACTCTTGAACTGATTGGCAGATGGTTTATGTTGCTGGATTAGTTCACTTTGGGCCACAAGTTCAAATTGCTATGTTTGAGTACATATATCTATGTTCTGGTTTTTAGAGTAGTTGATAATACTTACTGATTTTTATATCTTGCTTGCAGAACCTTCTCCGCTGCATACAACTACGATTGTGGAGAAATGCACTCTTAAACTGGTTGATGACTATAAGCACATGTTGTGCCAAGCCACTGAGCCCTTGTCAACCTTTTTAGAGTATATCACGTATGTCGCCTTTGTCTTTCTCTTAATGATGTTTGTGTGTTTGAATTTTGTTATACCTTTGTTGAACTTACTTTATATACTTGGGATATCTGTAAAAGAAAGAGTAGATTAGTTTAGGGGATCGAAGCCTTGTGTTTAGAATGTATAATGTTGCATTAGTTGTGGAGGTGGTATTGGTTTTTAAAGTCTCTAATAAAGTAAACTCTTGAAGAGGAAATGATTAATATATCATTTTTTTTTCATCCAGATATGGTCACATGATAGACAATGTTGTCTTGATTGTTACTGGAACCCTGCATGAGAGAGATGTTCAAGAACTATTGGAGAAATGCCACCCTCTGGGCATGTTTGACAGGTATAGTTAACTCTACATAACTTTTCTTTTGAATTTGTTGATGATTTATTAAATTTTCCTTAAATTCCCCAGCATTGCTACACTGGCCGTTGCTCAAAATATGCGGGAGCTTTATAGGTTGGTGCTTGTTGACACACCGTTGGCACCTTATTTTTCTGAATGTATTACATCTGAGGTATGGATTATAATTCTTGTTTTATTCACCTCTAATTTGTGAAAACATATTAGATTTCTTGCCTACTGTAGCTTGGAAATCACTAATTGTCTTCGACACCTTCCTTAATAACATTTCTGTTTTAGTTTTCCCAATCATAATGATTGCATGTGTGGTAGAATTGAGGTTACCTTTACTAACAGAAAGAGGATCTTCATTACTATAATTTTAACAATTTTGTATGTTTTGTTAAAAGACCTTTAATTTTTAGATTCCTTTGGTTGCTGATTTGGTCAGTTGTTTGTCTTCTAGGATTTGGATGACATGAACATTGAGATAATGAGGAACACTCTCTACAAGGCATACCTTGAAGATTTTTACAAGTTTTGTCAGGTTAGGGTTGGTTGCCCTCTTTCTTCCTTTCTCGCCTGTCTCTCTTTTGGTATATGCAAAGTTTTATCTCTTCCTATTATCTCATCGAGTGTAATCTGATTTTTCCAATAGAAATTGGGTGGTGCCACAGCAGAGATAATGTCTGACCTCCTAGCTTTTGAGGCTGACAGAAGGGCTGTCAATATCACCATAAATAGGTACTGTTAATATAGTTGAAAGTTCCTGTTGGAAATTTTTCATATGTATCTTCAAGTTATTCTGGGAAATGTAATATTTTGTTATCTTTGAGCATTATTCTAGTCCTACTGATACAGTTTAAGTTGTGCAGCATTGGCACTGAGCTTACCCGAGATGATCGCCGGAAATTGTATTCTAACTTTGGTTTACTGTAAGTTCTTTACTCGAGCTTTGTTATGTTTTAATTTCCATTATTATATATGTGTGCTTTGTTATGTTTCTCTGACAATGGCTTTGCTTATGTACAGTTACCCCTATGGCCATGAGGAACTTGCTGTCTGTGAGGATATAGATCAGGTTTGTTTTTAGTTTTTTTGTTTAGGGGTATTGGGAAAACTGAATGATTTTTTAGTCTGGTGTTTCTAGGGCTCTGACCCATCTAGAGCATTATTTCAGAACACTGTATCTAAAGCTAAATATTGACTCATTGCTGTTTATTTTTGGCATCTTCCAAAAAATTGTCTTTTGACAGTTACAAAATGTTTGCAAATTATGTGTTACTTACGATCTTGTTTTTCAATCTTTGACCCTTTTTTGGAGCAAGGACATAAGAGATTTGAGAACAAACCCTTTCTTTGTATAAGGCATGAAGACTTATGAAGCTAAATTGGGGGTTATTTATCTTTTTTGAACATTGGCATAAACATGCCTATCTTTCATTTCCATTTGAAATGGAATTGTGGTTCTGGCTCTTAGTTTCTGATGCATTGCTAATGTAGGTCCGTGGTGTCATGGAAAAATATCCACCTTATCAATCTATTTTTTTGAAATTATCCTATGGAGAGAGCCAAATGCTTGACAAAGCATTTTATGAAGAGGAGGTGAAAAGGCTTTGCTTAGCTTTTGAGCAGCAGGTTTGTATTTCAGTTACCAAGCAGTCTTGCTGCAGCAGTTCCTTCTTGATATTTGCACATATACGTTTTGACTTTATTCTCATCATCTCATCCCTTGCTTTCCTCCACACACATGATTGCAATAGTTGCATTTTCTGAATTGCAGTTCCATTATGGTGTTTTCTTTGCATACATGAGGTTGAGGGAGCAGGAGATCAGGAACCTGATGTGGATATCTGAATGTGTAGCTCAGAACCAGAAATCTAGAGTTCACGACAGTGTTGTTTTCATATTTTAGTCCGTTCTATCAATCAAAAGTCATTAGAATTAATCCTGTGATCTTTTGCATAATCTGCTGTAAATCACCGTGTCTTCTATTCTATTCATCACCTTCTGGGGGCGTCAGTTGTAGAGATTGACCCATCCGCAATGCCTGCGTGAATTGTGTGTTAAGAATAAGCAATTTGTTTGTCTATTTTCATTTGCTTTTTCAATCAAGAGAGACCATGTATTCAAGTTCGTTCACCGACAAATAATTGTTGCGAGGAATGAGGTTCTATGATATTTACTTGTGGAAAAAGTGACAATGTGGATGAAGATAGTAATTTTAAGAAAGTTTTTGTTGCCAATGATTTCCTTGGGAGTTTGATCACACGAACTTCTGGGCATAGGAGCTGACTGTGTGTGCATTGTTAAAGTTTCATATTTCAAGAAGCAATTGAACTCAATAACTTTGGTATAGCTTTTCGGAATTGAACTTGTTTTTATGGATCGATTTTAACCCCAAAAAAAATATAAAATGTTAATAAATTGTGTACTTAATTTAGTGGACAGATATTTTGAACTTAAAAATGAGGGGGAAATGATGTAAAGACAAAACAAAAAAGAATAGAAATTCTATTGGGCCTTTGGCAAAAGATTCTACCTTGACAGAATAAAAAGAAAATCCATTCGAGTGAAAGCTCGATATTTAATTACTTTTTCAACATAAATTTCAAAATTATAAAATAATGTTTCTTAACAATATTAGGCATGCTTTGTGTATGCTAAAGTTCCTTTCCATTCTCATAAAATGATCACATGCAATTCTAACCAAAATAAAGGGGAAAAAAAATTAAAAAGAGGCACATTAGATTACTGTCCAAGCTCAAAATAATTCTGCAAAAGTGTGTATTTTTTTTCTTTTCCATTTGTTTTTTTTTTTAATTTTTATTTGAACTGATATGTCATCAAATAAAATTGTAATACGCTAATATTTATTTATATTTTAATTATATTATTAATATATTAATTGCATTACATCTATAGATGAATTATAAATACAAGATTAAGATTAAAAAAATATAAATATAATAATAAAAAGAAAAGTAAATTTCCGTTAAGTCGGTTTATTTGATTAAAAAAAGTAAATTTTTTTTAAAAAAAAACTTAACATAGCACATGAGTAATGCTAGCAGTAAGTTAATATATTTTATTTCTCCTGGTTATTTTTTTTGTATTATTATTCTCAAATTATTTGATTCCAACACTTATTAAAATGTAATGAAATATAAAAGCCGGAATTATATTTCATGGAATTATATTTCATTACATTCTAAGGTATCTTTAAAAAAAGAAGTTCACGATAAAACTACAACGAGAACAACAACAAAAGCACTGTACTTTTTGTCGTACAATCTCTGTTTCTCTGCACCTGAAAAGCCGGCTTTGTCCGAATCAAATTTCGGAGGTCGAACTATTTGTTTTCTCAAAAAATAAAAGAAAGAAAATCAAACTATTGTATTACAAATGGTGGGCAAAACCCCATCGTCATCGACCAGTCAGGAGTCGCCGCCGTCGTCATCATCATCGACGATGATCACGGATTTGAACGTGGACGCACTGGCCCACTGTGCCTCGTACCTCAACCTGCAAGACATCTCTAACATGGCCATCTCCTGTAAATTTCTCAAACAAGCCGCTTACTCCGACTCCGTTTGGACCCGCCTCTTCAGGTTCTCTCTTCTTTTTTCTGTATGTTTCTTTTGATTAATTGGAAAAAAAAGATATATCTTGCTCGATAAATGCTTACTTTAGAGATGCCCTTTTGCTTTTTTTGTGAATAATTTTCTGGTTTCTTGTTATTTCAATTTTACGTATTCATCAAGTGTAAGGAGTGTCTGTGATCCCTGCTTGTTAGTAAAGGTGATAGTATGTAAAATTGCGAGTTGCCCTCGTTCTAATTTCCAAAAGAAATATATATATATATATATATATATCAAATTTTTAAGCTACAAAATTATTATTTTTATTATTATTTTGTGTAAAGTAGAGGAGTTGAGGTGGAAATTCAGTTTTCCTGAAGGGCTAATTATTGTGTAGGGAACAATGACCATATGAATTAGTTTCTGACTCATTGGGAAATTTGGAAGTTAGGGAAGCTTATTTGGCAAGGCGAACTGCATTGCATCAGTTCAAATTTGTCGATCCCTTGGTCGCCAACTTCTATACTTCTGCTAAACCTTATGACCATATACTGTTGGACAAAAATGATATTTTCTTTTCTCAGGTATTAATTTCAGTTTCTTGTCATGTTTTTTTTTCCTGGTTTCTTTCTTTGTTGTAATTTTGGTTTTGATGCTTTTTTTTTCGCAAGGTTGATTGGGTGTTTTATCATTTGTTACCTGCACTTCTCTTGATGTTAGTAGGGTTCGTTGGTACAAAATATTAAGATTGATAGCTTTCTGAGTGGAAGAGACTCTCTCGTGGCACTAAATGATCACAAAGCGAGAATTACTTGCATGAGGTGAGATTCTGTTGGATTCCTTCTCTGGTTCAGAAACTGATCTTCCATTAGTTACTTTGCGCACTTACAAACTTTATAAGTTTATTGCTACTTATTTAAGATCTTTTACCCACCTATTTAATAGCATTGAGATTTAAAACCACAATGTTCTTAATATATAAAGGTAATCTGAAGAATGTTTCCTGATGTATGTGATGTAATCTGCAGATTGTTTCCTCTTAATGAGATTTCTTTATTTCGAAGCGAGGCACAAAGAAAAGAAAATGTTTTGGTGACCTCAAGCTGTGACCACTCTATTCGTCTGTGGTGGAAGGTATTTTGGAAACTTGGCTTCTTTTTTGCCACCAAAGCACTCGCATAAACTTTTTTGGTCAATTGGTTATTTGGAGCTTTTAACCTGCTTGTAGTACATGAATGAACTTACAGGTTCATATATCATTTCTGCTCTCCATTATTACTCTAGCTTTTTGTGATTTCATTTTAATGCTAAACTTTTATGTTGCTGTTTCTCCCTCATTTCAAACCCCTGAAACCTGTCATGCTTGGACAATAGGGTTCCTGCCAACGATGTTTTAAAGGTCACAATGGTCCAGTGACAACCTTGTCAGATAAACTGCCAGGTGATGGTAGTGGCAAATTATTGGCAAGTGGGGGAGAAGATGGTACTGTTCGCCTTTGGTCGCTTAGCTCAAGTGGAAAACGCGGCCAACAAGCTTTAAAGGCCACACTGTACGGGCATGAGAAACCCATTAAATTGATGTCAGTTGCGGGGTATGAGCTGGCTCCTTGAAGAAGTTTATAGTGGCTCATTTTTTAATTCTTGGTTGCCAGGTGGTTTGTATCAGAATAATATCTTGAAATTTAGAATTGCTACACTGATTCATGCGTTCATTCCTCTTTCATCCAGGCACAAACCCTCTCTTTTAGTGACCATTGCAAAAGATTCTAAGGTATTACATGAGTTTGTCTTTCTATTATGAACTGCTGTATTGCATAATTATCTTGGCTATCATCTGAGAACTGTACTATCAATTTCTTAATTCTTCCAAGCATGGATTCCATGTCATAACTTCTGTTATGGTGCCTCATCAATGAATATCAGACCAAGTAAATGGCTGGCAACCTTTTTTTGTTTCTTCCAATTGCCTTTCTGCTATACATGAATTTGTGTACCTGAGCTGAAGCTTTTCTGGGCGTAATAAGAACTGCAAAACTAAGATTTGTTTTGACTAATATTGGTGATAAAGCTCAAAAGCAAATATTCAATACTTTTAGTGGAAGATTCTTTTTGGAAATTCTCTTCTGTTATTAGCACCTTGTTTGACGAGCTGAAGTTTAAAATAGGTGAGGGTGTGGAATACATCTACATCATCTGCTGTTCATTCTTCATGCTGTGTGGGAATGACTTCTGTACCTGGTGCACCAGTGGACATGAAATGCCATGATTCGTTGCTTTATGTTGCTGCTGGTTCCTCTATTGTAACTGTTGATTTGAGGACAATGCAAAAGGTTATCACTGCAGCCATCTGTCAACCTAAATTGCAATCCTTTGGGATTATGCCCTCAAAATCCCTGATCTGCACCGGTGGAGTTGGCAAGTAAGACCTTTGCTGGGAAAGATTCATTGTCTATTGTTCTTTTCTATCATTCTGAAGTTCAGTTAGGGTCATGCCTGAATACCTCGTATTCTTTATTAATAGTATCACTGTCTTCATCTTGTGCTACTAATGAAAATGCTGACGACATTCTAACAAGGTTTGTAATTCTCGAGGACATCTGAAGTCTGAAATTCCCACATTCTTGTTAAGTTAGTTTACACAAATACCCTGTCAAAGATATACAGCATTAGAGGGCACACCTGTATAGACAAAATAGCCAATTATTTCTGCTTAGCTAACTAGGATGGTTTTCTGTTTGGAAGATATTGTTCATTTCCATGTGCTTGATATTGCAGAGCGATGCTGTGGGATATTAGGCGATTCCAGGAGACACTAAAACCAGAACCTGTGGCTGAGTTGGATGGACATGTGGGTTCGGTGACTCAATTACACATGGATCCATACAAAATAGTTACAGGAGGGCCAGAAGATATGTACATCAGTATATGGGAAACCGACACCGGTATGAAAACAAATTCACTGCTTTGCTGTTCTCCAGAGGAAATGAATATCAGCTCCGGGTGTTCAGTCATGGCCATAAATGGATGCCAAATTGTGACTGCTAGCTATGGTGAAGAACATAGACTCCTACAGTTCAGAGATTTCTCAAATGCTACTTGTCCTGTTTTGAAAGATGAAGATGAAAAGGATTCAAAATTTTGGGGTCCACAATCTTATAGTTATAGTGATTGCTCAGATAGCTGAACAGGTTTCCTTGTATTGCTAGGCAGGATCTTCTATATCAAAATTTGTTTTCCAACTCCCATAGTTGTAATTTTTATTAGCTTTCCTCGTGTGTTTCTATATCCCCTTTGTTTATTGTTTAATTTTATTTTTGTGATTTTGGGCTTCAACTGCAACCAAATTTCTTACATTTCCTTATACAGAGAAGATTTCTATACATGATGGTTTGACATGTATATAGCAACTGAAATACATCATCAAGTTATAAAAATGTTTTCTTATAACATAGATTGCCATCGATATCTTGTATCTGTTGAGGAATACAATTTGACATTCAAGGGAAGGCGCATTGAATTATGGCTGGAGGGGCCGCTGCTAATGGCAGGCTTCATAGCAAGAAGGTTCCAATGGTCTCAAAGACCCATTCAAGCTTTTATCATTCTGATCCTTTGAACTGCCATTCCCTCCGGCACATGGGACAATGTGCTTGAGGGGTTTGTGAATTCACCCATTTCAAGATGCAATGAAGATGGAATGCATGGTTGCAGGCACCCCATACTGCAGGAAGACAGCAGTTCAAAACAATCATCAATAATTGTAACAATAATCGTTACCTTGATCTCAATGTTTTTAGAGTTATCTGAACAGAAATATCGTCAATGGTCATGGCAGTTCAAAAGGAAGTTTGCAATGGGCTTCAAATAACTAAATCTTAACTACTCACTTAGTGGGCAATCATCTCCAGGGAGTTTGCAATCAGGGCAACAACCATCAAAGGCCATCCGACAAATTCCACATGTTTCATCTTGTGCATCCCAAGTCCATGAAGCAACAGCATGCCACCTATTTGAAGAGATCAAGATCACACAATAAATGCAAGTTGATCAATAATTAACTGAAAATGGCATTAGATTAAAGAGAGATGAAGAATACATACTCTGATTAAAGCCCGGTCAGTATTCAAGAAGGAGATAGGTCAAGAAAACTCTTTTGAAATAAAACAAAAACATAAATGGCAACAATTGAATCCAAGTTCTTATCTTCAAAACACAACCAATGGTTATACTACAGCATCATAACAGACCAAAATCATACAATACTTCCTATAAAGTGTATGCACGAGTACAACAGCTAACACAAAGTCTAAAAATTAGTTACTGAAGGAAACTTGTATTTAAACCACTAAACATTGGCTTGCAGATAAAAATGTTGTTTGCACAAGTATAATCTTCCAATCATTTACCATAATAAAATTACTAAAGTTAGATTTCATGAACTGATCCAAGCCCATCAGTAATAAGTGTAAATTTAGATTTCATGAACTGACCAAAGCTCGTCAATGGTAACTGTAAATTTAGATCTCATTAACTGATCAAAGCTCATCAACCCACAAGAGTAAGAAAATTGTTACAAGCCAACTAATAAAAGCTTCAAAGTTCAGCGTTCAAGAAACCAATCATAGTGCGGATAAATAGGATACGCAAGATCTTGACTTTCATCTTCGTCACCTGCAAAACCAAAATTCAATCAATTGAGTAAACAAATCCATGTAAACGTTGCAACTTCGTTCAGAAGACAGTGAAGAAATGCAAGGAAAAGAAGAAATGAGAAGTGGGATTTCGCTTATTATTGGAAACAAGAAAGCTATGCAAAGAAAAAAAAGTCCTTTGTAAAATTTTTTAGCACTGCAATAAAAATAATACAAATTTGGACCAATTTTAGAACTGTAATACGAAAGCTACTAACTTTGAGTTTTAATGGAACTCCTCAGGGGATAACAGATCAAAATTGACAATAAATTTGGTGAATTTTCAAAATATCTCATTTCCCAGTTCAAAGCCCCACATTAAAAAACCTAATTTTGGTTTGCGATGGAATCAAGCACATTCTAAGCAAAAATTTTGGGACTCATAATGGATTAGCTTACTTGATCGGAGAACTTCGAAGTAATTCACGGCGACGCTGGCGAACGATTCACAGCAAATTGAATTATTCCGTCAAATTAAGGGAAATTAATTTTGAGATTTTGAATTAACAGAGTTAGGGTTTTACAGTAGATGGGCGCCAAGTAATTGAGACTTTTTGAGCGAGTATAAATGGGCTGAAATCGGCCTGATTTGGAGGTTGCATCATGCTGAAGCCTATTTAACTGTAGCCCAAGCCCAAGGATTTTCCATACGTCTAAGCTTTTTCAATTCATTTTTTTAAACAAAGCTTTTTCAAAGAGCACAATTTTTTTTTTCTTTTTGAGTTCAATTGTCTTTTTTTTAAATTTATTTTACTTTATGGAATAAAGAAATTGAAAGATTTGAGATTGTATAGGACTATGATCAATAAGATAACGCTGTTTTTTTTCTTCCCAATAAACAAGCAATATTTTACAAATATTTAAGATCCAATTTGAAAAAAAAAGGATTGAGATTAAGGTGAATATTAAGAAATCACCTTTAATTATGCTATAAGAATAATCAACTCTTGAGATACCTTAGATAGCATATGTAATTTTTATTGCAGTTAATGCTATATTTTTTAAATAATATCTCAAAAATTTTCATCTTAAATGATGTATTAAATAACAATTAGATATTGAAATAGTATAATTAGTAATTTTAAATTTTGCCTTATTTTATTATCTAATAATTATTTAATACATTAATTTAAAATAATAAAAAATTGAGATAGTAGATTGTGTAGCATTCCTTGCTCCTTGATCACTTTGAGTTCACTGGCATATGCAGTTTTGGCAATGTCAAGAAAATCGCCAGTGTTGGGTTCATCATAAATGAAGCAAAAACACTTTCCAAAAATTTTCATCAATCAATAGCTAACATCATGCCAAGAAGTTCACAACATCGCCCGAGATTTGCAATCAACTAGATGGATACTCGTGCAGTCGAGAGGTAACACACAACTAAAGGTTGGGGCAGTTCATCCACAAATCGAAAAGATTAAAAAAAATTAGACAAGTTCAACACTCATGGGTTCAGAAGATCGCATAAGAAACTGCTAATGCAGTTACATCTAATGTGTTAGTACTTGTGAGCAGACCTGATAAAGATGTAATTATTTGAGCACATAAAGAAAACATATGAACAAAAAAATGGAATACAAAAACATATCCACGAGTCACCTACAACAAAGGTATAATTTATGTCCTATACAAATCAGCCTAAAGAACTCTAGCATGAAAAGTACCACCAAACCGGCTAGTAGAAGCCTCTGGCAACAAACCCAAACAGAATCATCAAGAGATTTGCCTTACCATTGTTATTTTTGCCCCAAACAATTTAAAATCACACAAACGGTGTTACCTGCTTTGGCAAGTTATTCAACTCCACAGCAACAAACTTTACCTAGCTTGCTTGAAAAAAATTGAGTGAACATACCTCAAGTATTATATAACACTAAAATAGTGCTTGTATATGGACGAGGACAGATCTCCTAAAGGTACTGTGGACATGTAGGACTCTGAATCGTTTATAGATGTAGGTTCTGCATTCCCACATATGACTCGTTTTGGTTCCATGACCAGGTAGTTCCTATGACTTGGCTTCATCAAACAAAACACTGAATTGGACCTCAAGGCTCAATCTACTTCTATCTTGGAAAACCAAGATTCTCAACAGACTAACTTCTATCTACATACAGCCAGCTGCAAATATCATTGTTCTATCAATAATGTGGGACTAGTCAAATGTCAGCACTAATGGTGGTTTTATGATTATTCATTGGAGGTCTGTGAGACCACCATGAGGTAAGCTGGAAGTCAAGCTTTCCATTAGCTAACTACCACATAAAAAAATTTCAAGAGTAAATATATTGTTCCAACTTTCCAAGGATCTGATTCAGTAAAAGGAAACTGTATTAAAACCACCACAGATAACCACTGATATGTATTGTATCAACATTCATCCAGCAATCCATAAACTTACAACACAACTCGACAGCAATGAAGAAGTTACGAAACAGTCGAGCAATCGAGCAAAAGGCCAGCTTGGGCTGCAGTAAATGTTTTGAGCAAGTCTGATCCTGGTACTTACCTCTCATAAAAAATGTTGTTGTTTGTTTTCAGATAATAAAAGTTTTGTTCCTCTAAAGCTTCAAAACTGCTTTCTTTTGTTTCTAAAGAATTTGTCTCTTTTTGCATAAACATAAGAGAGAGCAAGGAAACCCACAGCAGACATTGATATTGAAGCCCATGGAACAGGCGGGTCCTTGAAACAAACAAGTGATGCTTCCAATTCTTGAGACGCATGGTAAACAAGAGAGTGCATCGTATACAGATCATGATCCGAAGACCTTAAGTAATACAACGCCATTTCAAAGTCCATATGCGACAATGCAGAAACTGCTTTGTCCAGCTTGTACTTGAACAAGTTCCACCTCTGCACAAACTCAACATGTTGGCTCTGTCTAAAGAGCTTTCTATCTCCACCATGTGCATGTACAGATTCAAGAACATCAATAGCACTCGATATACTATAATTCAATGATGTCAGAAGAACATTCCTCCGAGCTGCATCCTTCTGTACAAAAGACAATGATGTAATCTCTGAGAATGGCCCAAATGGTGTCTGCCCAACACTCCATGTGTAATCCACTAGAGTACTGTTATGCATTGGGCTCCATAACAGATGAGTGGGTGACACCCCCCACATACTCTGCAGAATTGAACCAACAAGTGGTCGCTCTAGCTCCCTTGTCTGTGTAAATACATGACGACCATTACAACTATAATCACTCACAGTCTGGGAATTCTTTGTCCTCACCGCGATAACCATATCTCTGAAGGCAACAGATTGGTGAAACCGATCAAGCAACAAAAGCGAATTATAGTCCAAATCAAATACATAAACCGGAAGAACCCGACCAATATCCTCCTCAGGGATCCCTGCAACCCTCCTTAACTGCTCAGCTGACTCAGACATTATCTGATGCAGTTTCTTAGAGTCCAAATACTCACTCACAATCAAAGTATAATTATCAAACAAGAACCTTGATGTGTACGAATTAATCGACTTTGAAATTGCAAATGAACAAATAGAACACTCAGCGAAATTCACCTTATAAGTCCTGAAACTCAAAGACTGATCTCCCACCAACAATCCATTATCATTAGCCTCATCCATAAACGTCCTCTCAATAGTTTTCCAGTCCAAACCACTCGAATCCACACTACTCTCCGACCCATAAACATGAACAAACTGAACAATCAAAGTGTTCTCGAAATACACAGGAATCCTCAAAGAAGGCACAACAAGCACCTGAAACAACCAAAACCATTCAACAAAACGAATTACTTATAAATACGTCTGAGATTGAGGTGCCTTAGGCCTTTAATGTAGCAGATGTAAAATCAACATCACCAGCTATCAAAATTTCAACTGGTTCATTGGTTAACAAACATTAGCTGTCAAGTAAAAGCAAGTATTTACCAAACAGTTTAGCTACTGTGCTTTCAAATAGGCAAAAGCACTCAAATAATAACAACAACAACTCCTCTTTACCTGATAAGCACTCCAAACGAGCGATGCCAAGTCAGCAAGCAACGCCTTTTGGGACTTGGGTCGTCCATGAAACGCGGCCAGAGGATGAAACTCGCCTCTGGGCAAAACCCCATCTCCGGACAACGCCGGCCCGTAATCCACCGGCCCAGCTCCGAGATCAATCCAAACATACCTCTCTTTCCCAGTCCAAACACTCCCCAAACACTTAGTAAACCCAGGCGAAGAATCACCGGGAGTATAACTATACGCATAGCTCTTCTTCTCCCCCTGCTTCAACGATCCCAACGACGACAGCAAGTAAATGAAAATCCCATTCACCGGCTTCTTCTTCTCAAAATCTTGCTTGATGACTTCATCTATCGGGCCATAAGGGACGGAGAGGAGGTGGGACCGGAGAGAAGAGGGGGTGGAAGAGAGGAGGGAGTCGAGGGTTCGGGAGAGAGCGGAGTGAAGCGAAGGGGAGACGGAGATGTCGAAGTGGGGGGAGTGGGATAGGGAGAGGTGATGGGAATGGGGGAATTGAGGGGCGGGAGAGACGACGTGGAAGGGGGAGGGGTGGTGGTGAGCGGCGGAGAGGTAGGAGAGGAGGATGTTGGGGGAGGAAGAAGGGAAGGCGGAGGGTGGGCCCACGAGGCGGACGTGGACGGAGATTGGGAGGGAGAGGAAGAGCAGGGAGGAGACGAGAGAGGGGATTTGGGGAAGCGAGGCGGCGGAGAGGGAGGATTTAAGGGAGGAGGGGAGGGAAGGGAAGGAGTCGTTGGAGGAGTGGGGGTCGATGCGGGATTGGTGGGTTAGGAAGGTGTCGAGGCCGGGGATTGGTGTGGCGAAGACGGCGGAGGAGAGGAGGAAGAGGGAGATCAAGGTGGTGGTGGTGATCGCTGATGACATTGTGAGGAAGTGGTGAGATTTGAGATGGTCTCAGGAGGAGTAGACACTAAAATACCACATGAAATTGAGATTTTTGTAAGAAATGAAAGTCAATTTTGACTTCATTTCGGCCCATATTTTCAGTTTGTAGCTTCTTTTTTTTCAGTTTGTAGTTAGTTTCAAATCATGTTTTTTTTTTAATTTAATACTCAAATAGGGAAGAGATTTATCAAGCTTTTTTTCAGTTGTTTCCGGTAAAGTCTTCAAATAAAAATTAAGGGTAGACAATTTTAATTAAAAATAAAAAAATTGAACCGATTCGGATTGAATTGGTCAATTCAAATTTTTGCATATAGCAGTGCTACTCCTTTTAGTAGCATTTACTAATTCACAACATAATTTGAAAGTTATATTTTAATTGGAAAGTTTTTGGAAGGCCTTTAATAATTAACGAATATTGATCATATTAAAATTCGCTAAGAAGTACTTAATATTATGATCATTGGAGAAATAATACATAAATTCGAAGATGTTTCAGAATCTTTTCAATTGTTCGTCTAAGAATTACGGTTTTTGACTTTGGGGTGAAATACCACAAAGAAAAAGAGTATCTAATAAAAAAAAATTGTAATTGGTACGTATTTTTTTAACCCGTCTATAAGAATTATATTCTAGTTTTTATTTGGTGAATATTTAACAATAACTTTTATTGAATAAATAATTGATTTAAATCTTAAAAATGTTAGTACCGACCAATCGAAGGTAATTCAATTATTTATTTATGTAATTTTAATGAGGGAGTTTTTAAGCTCAACTAACTAATTTTTAAAATCTCAATTAAATGAATAAAAATTTTGAAAAATCCCTAAAGCATTTTATCGTTTACTATGCTCTTCCTCGTCTTTGAGTGCTTAGGTATGCACCGTAAGCCTTTTTTTATTTGAACCTCGCTCTTAACTTGACTTTAAGGTAAAATAAAAGAATTATAAATCTTCAAAATAATAGATAGGAAAAACGTAAATAGAGCTATTGTGACACCCATCAAAAGAGTAGCTCCTCTTCCAAAAACTACTTTACCATATTCTGAATTCAATGGTTTCACTTTAAATTTTTATTCCTAATCTTATAAAGTAATTTTTTTATAGTCAAAATAAAGTAAATTTCATTTTAATTTATTTTATTATATTTTCTCAATTTGTTTCGTTATTGTGAATGTTTTTATCAATAATTTTAATTTACTTTTTCTTGGATTTGAAAGAGAGTTCTTGAGTACTTCCAATAACTAAAAAGTGTATCATGCTTGAATTTAATTAGAATTCGCGGTGGTGAAAGAACTGACTCGAAAAAAAGAGAGATTTTAATTGTAAGATATCTAATGAAATCATCGTTGGAATTGAGAGCTCATTCAAAGATACTACCTTTTCAATGTTCTTTTTTTTTTCTTTCAAAAAGACAATTTCAATCATTAAAAAATAAAATAAATAGAGAAAAGTCAATAAAATCCAACCAATAACCATTGCATTACAAATGTGATGTTCTAACCTCTGCACTAAGTGAGCTTAAATAATAAAAATTTTACATGCATAGGAATTCAGTTGTTGTATATTCGACTCTAATTGTAGCAGTTACCATTGTTTTTTTTATCTATCCAATTGGTCAAGGAAGTTTTCCTGATAATTTCAATTTCAATTTCATAATTTTATTTTAGGCTGAACACAACATGCTTATGCATTTATTTCACATGTTGCAAATTTCATTATTGCAATTAGCTCGACTCTAAAGGTAGTTCAATTACCGAGAATTTTACTTATTAATAGAAGGCCTAATAAATAAAATAGGAGTTTTCCCTATTGCTGAGGAGCCTAGTGCTCTAACTGTGTGCTTGTTGAAGAATAAACCGGCAACTCATAAGCAATGGCTTGGTTAAGGGAACTCACCAGAGCCGTAACAAAAACAAGTCTTCATAAGATAATTGTCACTGCTTATAGACCCGAACTTGAGTGATTTTATCCATGATCAAGATAAAGCTTAGATGAAACTACCAATCACCTAAAATAAAAATTCGAGCTTTTAAATAAGCATTAACATTTAAGTCTCTAATTTTATAGTTCTTGTAAATTTAATTAAGTGAAATTTCATCCAATAAAATGAAAGAATTATGAATCTCTAAAATAAGAAATAAGAATATCACAAATAGAACCATTGTTAACTTTACGTTTTACTAATATAAAATTCTTGAAATCTAAGAGAAATTCTTAAGATGGGTAGAAAAAATATAATTTTGACTACTTCAATTTTTAAAAGTTGATTTGTTTTATTCTTAAAAAATTAGTTAGTTCAGTTTGGTTTTAGTTTAAATAAAATCGAATCAAAAAATTAAATATTTTTTAAATTTTTATTAAAATAACACGTGGCATTATTTTACTAGTAATTATAGTGCACAAAAATAAGTTTTGCCGCGTATAATCACTATTCAATAAAATTAAAAAAAAAAAAACATAAACCTAAAATCAGTGCAACTCCCTTTTGAAATGGTATTCTAACTGCCTTCTTGAGCCTTAACTCTGTTATTCAAAAATCAAAACAAACCCTTAACAGAGCTATCGTGTCGTCTGCTGGTGTGTGCCGTCATCCATTGCCATGCCGTTGTTGCTGTGTGCCGCTGTTTGCTGCTGTCCCGTCAGCTTTTCTTGCTGCCATTCACTGCTGTCCAGTCGGGTCTCCTTACCACCGTTTGCTGTTGTCCACTCGACTCTCCTTGCCACCGTATGCTGCTGCTAAAGAAGATTTCTACTAGGGTTTGTCTCATTTTCCCCTTAAATTTTGTTGGTTTCAAGATATTTAGATGTATTTACATGTAAAAGATGGAGTGCTATTTGTTCCTTTTACATAATATACGAGATGTGTGTATGATGTGCAAAAGCTATTCTATAGCGTATTTGATGTTGTTGACTCGTATGTTGGGGGAATTTGTGCTTCTATTTCTGTCTTATTTTGCTGCTGATTGTTTTTTTGTCACTGTTGTTATGATTTTGGTTGATTATATTGCAAGCCGACTTGCAAAAGAGAGAATCTTTGATGCCATGCTAAATCTCGAATTTTTAATGCCATTACTAATCTGCAGACGCCCAATTGGACACCAAAGTCTCTTTTTCTTTTGGTGCCTTTCTATATGTCTTAATTACCATGCTTAGTGTAGCCGATTCTTGTTAAAATGATGTGTTCTAGCGCTATTAGATATTGTTAATTTTGTTTATGCTTGATGCTTTTATTTTGGTTGTATAAACACTACTCAGTTGCAGAGTCTTTACTGATTTTTAACTTGGATAACTTTTTGATTTGGTCACATCTGTTTCTATTATGAAAGAATTTTGTAAAATTATTAAAATAAAATAAAATATAAATTATGTAAATAAAAAGCCCACAATTTAAAATATTTTTTTTAAAAATAACATAAAAAATTGAACTGAAAAACCGGTTTGATTTAATTCCAACAAAAACCAAACCGAATTGAGTTGTGCTCATTCTTAATAAAAATAGTATACCAACACTTTTTTATTAGAAATTCTGGAATGTGGTTGATAAAAATGTATGTGATGCATGTATGGGTTTTTTGAATGGCGAGGATACTCTTGCTTCCATCAATGAGACCCTAATAGTGTTAATTCTGAAAGTGTGTAAACCCAGGTTGTGCTCAGACTATTGGCCCATAAGTTTTTGTAATGTTTTGTATAATAGACTTCGGTGTGTAATGGATGTAGTTATATTGCATCTCAAGGTGCCTTTATTCCTAGATGGTTGATTACTGATAATGCTATTATTGGGTTTGAATACATTATTATATCGCCAATGAAGATTCATTGTGGGAGCCTAGCCAACATACAAGTATGCATGAACAAGGCTCCATTATATACTAATTTCTTTATTATTAATTTTTTTGGATAACTGTGAAAGAGAAAGAAAAAGAAATTAGAACAAACTTAGTGAATTTTAAAGTAGATTTTTTTTTCTTTTGTAAAAGTGCTCAAATTCAAACTACGAAAATCTTTTAGTCAAGTAAGGGAGAATTTTAAGTTTATAGTAGATGTTTTTTTGGCAAGAGTATTTAATTTTGAAGAATTTTTTTTTTTGGGTAAAAGTTTATCTATTTTTTAGAATAAATATTTAAACTTAAATGATAAACTTCTTAGCAAGTAATTTATGTAAACACTTAAAAACACACACACATAGGGTAAAGAAGTGCCTATTACCAAATTAAGAGGAGATTCATAACTATTACTTCATTTATCACATTATCATATATTAGTACCAAAATCAGAAGTATTATATTAGCTTTTGTGGCAATTCTGTATCCTGTTGATAAAGTAGAACAATGTGAAAAGGAAAAAAAACCTACTTAATCTAGAATTCTCAATCATATAGAGAATGTCAATAATTTCTTTTTTATATGAATATAATAATGCAACTGGAAAAATTTTGGAGGAATTACAAATTCATCATTATTGTTCTTGTATTACATGCACCAATTCCTATAGGTTAAAAGCTTCTTACACAGGAGAAAAATCCAAAAGCAAATTACAAGAAAAGACTCTTCCCCATGTGCCATTATAGAGGGATCATACCTTAAATACTTACAAGTTTCTTACAAAGATCAAACACTATCCAAAAAAAAAAATATATTCACATCTCCAAACAGACTACTTTTTACTTAACAGGCCATTGCCTGTTAATTGCTCATCTTCTTGTTTCATTACAAAATGAAGTGCTGTACTTGTTCTCTTTCTTGGTGCTGCAACTCTAAGCTGTCTCTATTGGAAGTGTAAATGAATTGATTGATATCACCAATCCCATCATAAAAGAACCCACCAAACTCATCATCATCACTGCCAATCCCATGTTGGTTTCTCTTCTCATCTCCATCAGCACTCGCATCCTCAGACACATTTGAGTTCTTCTCCACCAGCTCTCTGAATATCGAGGATCGAAGCAGCAGGCCTAGTGCAGTTGTTGTTGAGGCCTTGTTGTTGTTGTTGTTGCCTGAGTTACCACGGATTTTTCTTTGGAAGCAGTCCTGCTTCTGTGGGGAGTGCAAGTACTCTGCAGTGAATGGATTGGATTGGTAAAATGAGTATTTTGATTCTTCCTTCGGGCTGTAATCCGCTAGCGATGGCAAAAACACTGATTGATGAGGCTCTGTCAGTATATGCAATTCGTGCCCACCACCATCAGCAGCAAGTATATTGTTTGTTCCAGGCTTTAACCATCTGATATAAGTGCTCAAATCAAAGTTTGTCACAGCATTGATCCCTCGGTACTCAATCGCCGCTATGTCATATGCTCGAGCAGCCTCCTCTTGTGTGCCTGTGATTTCAAAAATCCTTATGTTAAGATCAATTCTTATCATGAAATTTGCTTATAGTTAGCCTATAACTGTCTACGTGTTTTTTTGAAAGCACTCTGGCTATAAACATCACTTACTGTAAGTCCCAAGGTAGAGGTATTTGTTTCCGAAAACTCTCCCAATTCTTGCTTCCCATCTTCCATTATGATGGTGTCTGCACAATATTTCAGCCAAAACATTTTTCAATATTTTCTTACAAATCAGAAATATTTCAAGAAGATGGTTCATCAAATCATTAACATAAAAGTTTTTTTACCTTGCAACTCCTCTGTACTTTGATACACCTCTTGAGAAGCCACTGCTTTTCCTGTCAAACGAAAATTGAACGAAGTTAATAAAAAGAATTTTAAAGCATCCCTGGTAATTATAATCAGTGTATGAGAACATACATATCCATTTGATAAATGAAATCATACCTTCTTAAAGTGGCCAAATACTCTTCTTTGGTTACAGTCTGCATGAATTCGATTTCTTTCTCATAATCCGATATCTGGGGAAAATATTGAGGGTGTTGTTAGATGATATGTTTATGTTATGTATATATATTCTGAAATTTTGTATAGCTAACATATGAGTTGACAAAAACTTGTACCGGAAAATTGGTGAAAGTTGATGTGCCCCAGTACTTGAGTGCAGCTAAATCATATGCTCTTGCAGCAGCTTCTTCTTCATCATAAGCTCCTGTCAAATTCAAAACAGATGGTTCAGTTTCTCCATAATCCCCCATGCATAAGAGTAAAAAAAGAAAAAGAAATAAAGAAACCGAAACTTACCAAGATAAACTGTTCAGTCCGGATAATTGAATCCCATAGCACAAATCAGAACAAAACAATGAAGCTCAAAGTAAGTAATCCTGAGATGGAAATTAATAAAAAGAAGAAGAGAACTGGAGCTGGGGAAAAGACAATGAAACAAATATTATCTACCTTGTTTGCCTTTCTTTTTCTGTGTGACGTTCCAGGATAGCTTATCCCACAAATGAGCTTCATATCGACCAGTCCACCGATGTCTAGTCATACAGATTTTATACAAAATTAGTGACTCAAACACAAGAGTTGTGTAATTAAACAAGGCCAATCTGATCAGAAACTTCAAATTATTTGCTTGATCTTTGTACCTGCTAACACCACGGAACCTTGAACTTCTTTTCACAGTGGTAGCAGCAGAAGCAGAAGTTTGATCACTCTGTTGCTGTGATAGCTGCTGCTGACTTTGGTTATTATCATCACAGCCAAGTGCAGGCATAACCGCTACATCCCTTCGCCGTCTTTTGACACATCTAGCAGGAGGCTGAAACTCACCATCCGCCATGATTAATCCCCGGCGCCTCCCTTGAATATGCTCTTCGTTCTTCACCATCATCATTTCCATCTCTTATTTGCTTTTGCTCTTTGCTTTCTTCCTAATTCTTTCCTAATTTCTTTGGTTTGCTTGAGAGTTGGTGATACATCTATATATATATATATATAAGATAATGTCTTGCTCTTGGACTTGATTATATTTTTGTTTGAGCTTACAACTACTTTTCAAATCAAAACAAATTGGACGATGATCCCTAAGCAGCTTAAGACAAATTGACAGTGTGCAGACAAATTTGACATGTCCATATTCTGTTTTTCTACCCCAAAGATCCAAGAACAACCGTTTTATGGTTAATGGGGTTCTACTTCTGCCATGTCAACAGATTGAAAGGACCTTCATTAGAGTACTTATTTGAAAAGCGCCTTTCGTGTGCTTTTACTGAAGTACTATAAACTTGACATGACCACAAAACCCTACCTATCCATATCAAAAAGCACTTTCAGAAACAAAGCTTTCTAGCTGATCAATCCATGCGGGAAAGAATAACCAAAACTCAAGTTAAAAAAAAAAATAGAAAGAAAAGAAAAAAGAAAGAAACACTAAACACATTACACAAAAACCAAATTATCAGATACCCAAAGGAACAAGTTTCTCTGAAACAAAATTCTATTTGGCACACTCTGTTAATCAAGAACACTCCGAAACAATATTGTGCTTTTGTTTCGCTGCTAAGAGTCATCATTCATCATTCATTATTTATTATTAATTATTAATTATTTGATTTGTCAACGCGGTAAATAATATATATATATATATAAATTTGCAAGACTGAATTTCTTGGATACTTCGCTTGAATTAGTTTGTATTTGGATTCGTTATGTTCGGATTTGTGGTTGAAAATGGAGTTGTTGCTTCTTCCATGGGGAGCTTTTAATGGCGATGTTAGCAATGGAATCAAGAGAATGTAATATTCCTTCAAACTGTGTGCGAACTTATAAGTGCTTTTAACATTAGTGTTTTTTCAAGTGGGTGGTGGAATGAACAAGAAGTGCTTTTTGGAATTATGCAGCCTGTTGAAAGTATTTAAGCAAAAGCAGTTTCAATTATTAGTTTTCTTGTTTATCACGCAACTGGAGCTATCAACTAATTTACCGATTTGAAAAACAAAATTAGTTTTAAGTATTTTAAACTTGGGTTTACACTTAGTCAATTTTAGACACTGCATTTGTATATTTAAATATATATATATTTTTTCTACCATTAATGTCTTTTCATCATAATTGAATTAAATTTAAAAAAATCAACTTAAAATATTAGAAAAATGTTAGAAAAGATTCATTTTCTCAGCTTTTTCTATGGTTAAATATTATATAGTTAAAAAAAATTTAAAGTTAAAAAAAAAAAGATTTACACAAGTTTTTTTTATCATTAAATAATAAAGCGCTTCTCTTCTTGAATTGGATGTCAGGGTTTAAAAATCTTCCATGTGTAAATTGTATTATCTCATTATTTGAGAATCCTTTCCTTTTGTATAAAAATAATATTATGGTTATTAAGAACTTAAGGGTTCCTTCCCTATGAATCAGACAAAACAAAGTAAAAGAGATAATAACGGATTACTTTGAATTTTTATGTTTTTATGCTTATAACGCAGTTCATTTGATTATTATAAAGATGAAACTAATCCAAAATATGAATCATAAAAGAAAATACTGATTAAACTATTTACAATAATACTAGTTACAATATTTATTATTCAAAAAGAAATTCTTTCAATAGTATCAGTCATTTATCTCATTTTTCTTCCTATTGATCATGTTAAAGATATAAATAGTCATAAATAATTATAAGATGCGATTTTTTTTACCGGAATTGAAAAATTCCTATCTCTTTTCTTCTCTTAATTGAAAAAATAATTAAAAAATAAAATAAGTATAAAAAAGAGTAAACCCCCAATATAGACTAGTATGGTTCAATTCAATATTTTACTCATTTTAGTTTAATTGTATTATAGATTTCTAATTCGAATTAGTTTTATTGTTCAATTTTTTTTTAAAGGAGCCTTAGTGAGTGAATGCAAATAAATAGTCTTTTTTTTTGTCAAGGAGCCTTTGGAAATTTAATCAACTATGAGATTTTTTAACTTTTGTAGTCAAGACTTAATAAATAGATAAGAATACCTCTCTTATATGTAAGTCCTCCTTCCAAAATTTATATATAAACTTCATAATAATTTTTTAAAAAAATACACACACCCTTAAGATTTTAAGAATTTGAATTCAATCATTCAACAAAAATCACATTGTTAAAGAAAAAGTGAGATTAATATGTATTTTTTATATTATAATTTATTTTTATGTTATTTTGTATTAATTTAAAATTTATTGAAGATATAAATATATCTATATATATTAGATTAGAATTTATTTTTGTAAACAAATATAGTGTCTAAAATAAATAAACTATGTAATGGTATTAGTTATTGATTATGAAATGAAGCTAGAAAAATTAGAATACCATGTCATAAAAGTGCCTTTTATTGCACTTCAATTTATTGGCGTGATAGTTTTATCTCACTAATGAACCGAATTATTATTTTTGGTTTTTTTTTTTTGTAATTTATAATTTTTTTGATATGATTACTATAGAGACTAAGCCACTTCTAGTATATTTTGGAAGAAAGTGGAAAAGCTCCAATAATGATAAAGAAAGATATGTTGGACATCAAAGCATCGCTATGTCGATTCTTACAAATATGACTTATTAATAACTTTGTAACATTGTGTGTTGTAGAATTGGAATTAATTTTAATCAGTATAATATTACTATGAGAATTCCAATGCCCACAATGGAAATAATATATCATTGACAATCCAAAATAATTAAGATGTGCAATTTTTTTTTTTTGGGTTTAATAGAAAAGATTTGGTACCATTATATGTTAATGTAGATCTTAGACATCATACTAGTGATGAGATTACACAAACTTATGTCGAGAACCAACAAGCTTATCATAATTACTTTATTCTGCAAGCAATAGTAACCATGTTAGTAGCATGTCTCCAATATTACCAAATGATATGTTTCTAACCAACACCAGTAACTATGTTAATGACACATCATCAATAATACCAAATGTTGTCTTCTAGACCAAAATGATATCTGACTACGAAATTTCTCTAGTAAGATATAATGACAATCCAACTCATGCTTATAATGACAATCAAATAGATGATGATGCTTATGATGATGGTAATGTCAAAGATGATAGAATAATATACGAGTTAAATGATATAGAAAATGGTAGCACAAATTACTTTTCATATGATGATGGAGAAGAAGTTCGTGATTAGCGTCCAACACTATTGGATGAGCAGGACAACATTGTTGAACATAAAATCTATTTCAATTTCTTTATCTGATACCACCTTCTAACTTTAATCCATCAGATAGGGCATCGTGCTTAGAAATGGAGAAAGTTATCGTTAGAAATTTTTTCTAGCAAGAGTGCAATATACAATGCTCTTAATCAACTTACGTTAAAGAGTAATTAGAGTTTCAAAAGTTAACAGGTGCATTAAAGATTAATTTGTGGCAAAATATGATGATGAAAGGTGTAAGTGACGAGTTTGTGTCGTGCCCGCAATGCTCACAAATATTTTATTGTGCGAATAATCAACAAAGAGCACACATATTAGTTGGACCGATTGACTGATGCTCATCATCAAGTAAGGAGTTAAATTATAGTTCAAATGATAAAAACTAAATTTGTAAATGTCAATAAACTTTATAGATGAAAAAAGATCTAAGTAAATGTATGAGAGAACTATAGTGTGAATTTAACATTCATGATGACTTATCGGCTAAAGAGCATGCACTGAGGTTAATAGTTAATACTTCAGAGGATTCATTTAGACTATTTCATACATATTTCTATATGGTAAAAAAATAAGAATTTAGGCATTGTGATTGTTAAAGATATAGAAAATTAATATATTAATTTCATACCATATATATTTTATAATTAATATATTATATTTAGTTGCCTTTTATATATTTATGTTTTCTTATTTATATTAACCTAAAGTCTATATAAAAGTTATCTTTATAACATTGTAAAATATAAAATACAGTAACAATGTAGTTCTTAAATTTTTTTTACTTCTCTTTATTATTTTTATTGTCTTTTCTTATCTTTTTTATCAATTCTCACAATGACTTATTTGAATATAAATTATATTAAATACTTATTGTATTTCTTTTTATAGTAAAAAGTCATTGTATTCAGAGTTTTCATTATACCTGTAATTGTTAGAGATGACATTATTTTGAAAGGCCCTTATTATTATTAATTATTAAAAATTAATTAATTATTTGCTTCGTCGTGGGAAATAATATATATATATATATATATGCAACACCTTTTTTTTTTTGATACTTCGTTTGAATTAATTTTTTTATTTTATATATAAAAAAATTGTTTGTCATTTTTATTCGTTATGTTCGGATTTGTGGTTGAAAAATGGAGTTGTTGCTTCTCCATGGGAAGCTTTTAAAGGCGATGTTAGCAATGGAATCAAGAGAATGTAGTATTCCTTCAAACGGTGTTCGAATTTATAAGTGCTTTTTAATATTAGTGTTTTTTTCAGGTAGGTGGTGGAATGAACAAGAAGTGCTTTTTGGACTTGTGCTGTGGAACGAATTTAAGCAAAAGCAGTTTCAGTTTTTTGTTTTCTTGTTTATCACGCAACTGGAGCTATCATCTATATTTTACTGATTTGAAGAAAAAAAAAAACTAGAAATTGGTTTTAAGTATTTTAAACTTGGGTTTAAGTACACTTAGTCAGTTTTAGACACTGCATATGTATATTTAAATATATATATATATTTCCTGCCATTTGAAAATGATTTTATTATCATATTATTAATGTCTTTTCATCATAATTAAATTAAATAAAAAAATCAATGTTAAATATTAGTAAGAAAAGATGCATTTTCTTGACTTTTTCTACCTAAGATCGGTAGTTTTTATATGAAAAAAAAGGAGATTTTAATTCGGATTTTTATGTTTTTTTTATATAAAGAAGAAAATTTAAACTTGAGGCTTATATTAAAGTAGAGATAGAACTCAACTTTTTATCTTTGAATTGTTAACATAAATATAGTCCTATAATTTTATACTTGTCTTTAAAATATAAATATATAAACATTTATATAAATAGTTCAGTGTTAAAAGATTTACAGTGCGTTTTGAGATTTTGGATTTGAATCTCCTTCCTCTCAATTAAAAAAAAAATAAAAAAAAAAAGAGAGAGAAAGAATTGGGTTATCATGCTTATGAATATTGGATTAGTTTGTAAATGGGCTTTTTTTCTCATGTCTTGGGCCTCTTGGGCTGTTCACAATATGAGCCATATAAGTTATTGTATCACATAGTCATGTTTCATTAAGGTCGAAAATATTAGTCTGATTATCGTAATGGGTTAGGCTCCATGCCCATTATGACCAATTTTTTTTTATAAATATAGTAAAAGTTGATAATAAGATATTTGTCGTGTCACATAATTATTTTTTTTAATGGTGAGATTTTAGACGTTATTATTAAATAATTTTTAAAAACTATATAAAAAAAGAGAGAGAAAGAGAACATGCTAACTATTTAAGAAAATTTATGTTGTAGATGAGAATTACAAAATTAAGATGGCTTAGAATAATTAAAGATTTTTTTTATTATACATGTAACTCTTTATGTAAGAATGATTAATATATATATATATATAATGATCTAATAATGTATAAAAACATGCTGTAAAATAGTTTTAAAATACTACTACATAACTTAAGAAATATTCTCATTTCAAAACTTTTTAACTCACTTTTTAAGTAATAGGTTAAGTTCGCTATCCGACTCAAAATTTAGAAAGTGTGTGTGCATAAAGTGTTGAATAAAATACTAAAAAATTTGTGACACTAATTTTATGTAAATGTATGTCAAACACTTATATAGCTATAATTTGAAAGTCTCATCAATTTTATCTTAAACGTGTGCTAGTCTTATTATTATATGTATTAATAAACTTACATTTGGTTAAAGCTCAACTAAGTGTGTAAGGCCTAATATAGGGTAAATATTCTATTGAAGTAGAAGTAATCAAATGAGTAAATATTTTAAATAATATAATGTAGAAATAAGTAATTAAGAATATAGAGAGAGAAAGGTAGAAGAAACAACACACACAATTTACATGATTCGGCGATTTGCCTACATCCATGGCGGATTACGATCACACTCTCTTATTAATGAATTTCAAGGCACTCACAAAGTATGCCTTTTACAAAAAAAAATTCACAAAGAAATCACTCTCTCTTACAAACAATGAGTTTTCTCTTATTAAAAATCATAAAGTATGCTATGATCACATAGATTTGTGTTTGATTATTAAAACTGTGTTTACAAGCCAATAGAGAGCTTTTATATAGGTTTAAGAAAACCTAAGTTTGCCATAAACGTGTAGGAGTCATTTTAGGGAGTCTTGGAACAAATATGAGTCAAAATAAGCTAGATCAAAACAAGAAACAATTCCTCGCACTGGGCACCACTTCTTACGTTTTCGCTTCATTTCACATCTGTCTTCAATTCTCGCATACCCAACGCACTTGGCTTGCTCTCCAAATCATATCAAGATGATTTTTAATTAACTTTCTCACAAATTCCCTCATTGATTCAAAATCATTCACAAAGTATCTCAATCTCTCATCTTCGCCTCTTCAGTCACCATCACATAGTAGTGACTTTGGTTAAGTCCTTGTAGAGGATGAACTTAACCGAGAATAGTGACTTAGTCAACATGTCAGCAGGATTTTTAAACGATGCTATATTTGTTAGACTAACTTCACCACTTTAGACAATCTCTTGAATATAATGACGTCGCACATCAATGTATTTATACCTCTCTTGAAACACTTGATGCTTGCTTAAGTGTATGACACTTTGACTATTACAATACACATCGATGTTTATATCTTCAGTAGCCATCACCTCTACGCATATGCCTTTCAACCATATGGCTTCTTTAATAGCTTCACCAACAGCTATGTATTCTACCTCTATGGTAGATAGTGCAACCACATGTTGTAGAATTGATCTCCAACAAACACTACACCTAAATACTGTGAATACGTAACCTATCAACAATTTTCTCTTATCTAAATCACCTGCATAATCTAAGTCTATGTATCCTCTTACCATTACACTATTGTCCTCATCCATTTTATACATTAACACATGATTTGACGTCTCCTTGAGATATCTCAAAATTCATTTCACTGTAAGTTAGTTATCATTACTTGAATTTTTCATGTATCTACTCACCATACTTACATCATGTGATATGTCTAGTCTTGTGCAAACTATTGCATACATGATGCTCTCGATAGTGCTTCCATACGATATTTTATTTATTTACAGTTTTTCATTTTCGGATGTCAGTGACTGTACTACTGAAAGTTTAAAATGCATGACCAAAGTAGTAGAGATAGCATTTGTGTTAGACATACCAAATTTCTTTAGAATTTTGAGTATATATCGTTGTTGAGACAAGAAGATAACATTTATTATTTTCCTTATAATATTCATAATCAATATCCTCTTAGCTGCTCCCAAATCATTCATTTCAAACTCGCCACTTAATTGCTTCTTAAGTTTATGTATCTCTTCCATGTTCTTACACGCGATCAACATATCATCGACGTATATAAGTAAATATATTATCCTACAACTTAAGTTCTTAAAGTACATGCATCTATTATACTTGCTCCTACTAAAGTCACAAGCCATCATAAACTCATCAAATCTTTTATACCACTATTTAGGTGATTGTTTTAACCCATATAATAATTTCTTTAGCAAACAAGCATGATTTTCTTTTTTGGGCTCCTTAAACCCTTACGGTTGTGCCACGTATATCGTCTTTTTAAGCTCTCTATGTAGAAAAACTATCTTTACATCCATCTGATCTAGATATAAATTAAGGTTTGCACACATAGTTAACAAAATCCTAATGAATGTGTGCTTGACGACTGGAGAGAATATCTTATAAAATTCAACTCCCTCTCTTTAAGTAAAATTTTGTGAAATTAACTTAATCTTGAATCTCGTAAGCTCTATTCTTGGTATCCCATCATTTACCTTATATACCTACTTGTACCCAACTAGTTTCTTTTGAGGTTTCTCTACCAACTTTCGAGTAGTATTCTTCCTAAGAGAACTGATATTCTTCAATTGTCTGCTGCCACTTTTTCTTGTTTTCACTCTTCATAGCCTTACCATATGTTCTAAGTTTACCAAATTCAAGAGCGTAAGCAGAATTAAAAGTATGAGCAACTAAATCTGCTTGTGCATACCTATTTGGTGGGTTAATTATTCTCCTTAGCTTGTCTCTGGCTAGCTGGTACTCTTCAAGTTCTATCTTAAAAGTCATAGTTTTTCCTTGGATAGACTTTGAGGAACTCGCCATTGTTCTTGGTTCATCTTCAAGGATCTTCTTATTGAAGTGCTAATTTTAGAGCATATCACATCTTCTCTCAAGCTCCACTTTAACTTGCATTGACTCGAGTGTTAAGTCTTCTTTGGATACATGTTCTTTCTCATCTTAATGAGAGGCTTTCAATATAGTAGTCTCATCGAACGTCACACTACAGCTTATGATACTCATTGGTGGTGTCAACTCTTTACACCACACCTTGTATCCTTTTACTCCTTCGGAGATACCTTATGAATACCCTTCTAATAGCTCTAGTTTCCAATTTTTCATTCTTAACATGTACAAAGGCAAGGTAATTAAATATTCTAAAATGGTCATACTTAGAAAAGTTACCAGACATTTTCACATTGGTACTCAAATATTCTTTTGGCATCTTGAAGTCATTTGTTGAGGAGGGACTTTTATTAATCAAATAAGCTGCAGTTACTATAACTTCTCCCCAAAATGCCTTGGACATCTTCGCATTGGTAAGCATGCATCTAACCCTTTCAAATAGGGTCTTATTTATCCTTTTAGCTACGTCATTCTGCTATAATGTTGATCTTACCATTTTATGCCTTGTAATTTCATGCTTAACATAAAACTCATCAAACTCTCTATTACAAAACTCAAGACCATTGTTAGTTTTCAGCCTCTTCACCCTTTTGCCAATCTAATTCTCAACAAGAGCCTTCCAAGTCTTGAATGCATAAAACACTTGATCCTTACTCTTTAACACATAGACCTACAACTTTCTTGAATAGTCATCAATCAAATTGAGAAAATAACTAGCACCATCATAAGTAACTATTTGAGTTGGTCCCTAAAGATCTGAGTGTATGTAATCAAAAGTTTCCTTAATCTTATGCTCACCAGTACTAAACATTACTCTATATGCTTTTCTAAACACACAATGCTTACAAAACTCTAATAGTTAAAAACTATCCTCATCAAATTCCTTTTGACTAAATAACTCTTTCAGATTTCTCTCGCCTAGGTATGCCAGTCTAAGATGCCACAACTTGGTTTACATATTTTCATCATCTATAGAGAATAATGCAAAACCACTTACAACTTTATCCTTAAGCACATAAACACCTTTGTATTTTTTTCTTCTTATTATCATAATGGAAACTTTCAATACTCTCAAAACTCTTTCGTCGATCCTGAAGGAACACTATTCTAGTTTAAAGTCCCTAGTGAGATCAAGTTCTTCTTGAGGTTAGAAACATATCTAACATCTGTCAACTCTCTTACTCGCCCATCATACAGCCTAAGTTTAATATTACCAATTCCCATCATCTAACATGCAACGTCATTACCCATTAACACCTTACCACCACAAATGGGCTGAAAATTTATAAACCAAGACTTGTGCGAGCACATGTGAAATGTATAGCCAAAATTTAGAATCCCTTGTTTAGTATTCTTATCATGAGTAACGACTAGAATCTGTGCGCTACCGTAGCTATCATCATAGGCAAGCACAACATTTGTTTTCTTCTTATCTTATGCTTTTTTCTCTGGACAATCTTTTATGAAGTGCCCCTCTTTCTTGCAGCAATAGTACTTCTTAGGAGTTTTGGACTTCGATCTTCAACCATTTTTCCTTCTATCTCTATATAAGGGCATTTCTTTTACAGATAAACTTTTTGCATTACCCTTAATCTGCTTTCCTAATAACTTTGAGTTTAATAATGATTTCACATCGTTCATCGTTAAATTCTCTCTGCCGTATAGTAACATATCAACAAAGCTCTCATAATTATTGAGAAGTGAATTCAGCAGGATAATCGCTATATCTTAATCTTCTATCTTGATTTTGATAGACTCGAGATCAAGAATGATCTTATTGAAAGTGTTGATATGGTATTTCATCGGTGTCCCCTCTGACATGGATAATTGATAAAGCTTCTTCTTTATATGCAATCTGTTAGCCAAAAATTTTTGCATATAAGGGGAGTTAAGTTTCTTCTAAAGACCAATTGTCGTCTTTTCACTTGCTACTTCGCTTAGTACTTCATTACTCAATGATAGAACGATTATGTTGTGAGCTCTTTCTTGAATGTATTTTCTTTTTACTTCAACCTTAGATGAATCTAGCGTATTTTCTTCTTCATTAGACGGAGCTGCAGTCTCCTCTAATGCTAAGCCTTATCGTTGACTCACCAACAACGCCTTAACCTTTATCTTCCACAGATTGAAGTTATTTCTACCGTTGAATTTTTTTACCTCATACTTAGGTGTGGCCATGTCTGCTCAGAACCTGACTCTGATACCAGTTTGTTAAAGTGGAAGCAATCAAACAAGCAAATATCTCAAGTAATATAATGCAAAAATAAGTAATTAACAATCTAGGAAGAGAAAGGTAGAAGACACAACACACAGAATTTATTTGCCAACTTGTCTACGTCCACAGTGAATCAAGATCACACTCTTATTAATGAATATCAAGGCACTCATAAAGTATGCCTTTAACAAGAAAGACTCGTAAATAAATTACTCTCTCTTGCAAACAAATAGTTTTCTTTCATTAAGAATCACAAAGTATACTATGTTCATAAATATTTGAGTTTGATCAATAAAATTATGTTTACAAGCTAATAGAGAGCCTTTATATATACTTTAGGATGACCTAAGTTTACCATAAATGTATAGGAATATTTTTAAGGAGTCTTAAAACAAGTAGGAGTCGAAATAAGTCGAAATAAAATGGGAAACAATTTCCCACGTTGGCGTCGCAGAGCTGGGCACCTGACACCACGGCGATCAGGTTTTGTTTTGGGAGCTGCGACGACCACAACCTGGTGGCACGACGCCCATGCCTAGGCACTGCCCTCTTACTTTTTCGTCTCCTTTCATGTCCGTCTTCGATCTTCGCATACCGAACGCACTTGATTTGCTCTCTAAACTATATCACAATGATTTTTAATTAACTTTCTCATATATTCTTTAAAGGCTTGATTTTAAAAGCTTCATTTAGGTGACAAAACAATTAAGCTCTTGGGATGAGACTAAAAAAAAAGTTTACGATAAAGCAAAAATACAAGATTATCACTAGATCAAATAGTACAATTCGATTTAAACTCCAATAAAAAATCTAAATTTAACCTTACTTACTCTCTCGTGTTCAATACAAAATGAAAAGTAACATGTAGAAAATTGGCTAAGTCCTTCTTATGTTTTATTACTCTTTGTATTGTGATTCTTTTATTTACATAAGATTTTCACTGTTAGCAAAGATAAGTCTTAATAAAAAAGAACTATCAAGCTAATCAAATGAGATTAAAAGGCTAATACAATTTTTTTTTAAATTAATAATTAAGCACTATGTAAGCATAATGTTTTTATTAACCAAGATCATCAAGTTTTTAGCACAACAATAGAATCCAAAAAATATTATTGAGGATTTGAGAAATCTGGAAGGAACTTATCAATAAAAAATTAAATATTTTTATTTAAAATACTCTTTACATATAATACTTAATTTTTAATTTAAATATTGACTAGAGTATGATTTTTTTGCAAGAGGACGATACTATTTTGAGAAGGAAGGCTCTCTCAAGATTTCATTGAAGATTCAAGACACAAAAGTAATTTTTAAAAATTCAAAAAATTGGGAACTTCATGTATTAGTATATTTAAAACTCAATATAAATGTCCACATTTAAAGAAGGTGAAGTTTAAAATTGATATTTGTTCGAAATTATAGGAGAATTACTTTTTACAAAAATTGTAATAAAATACTGGTAATTTATATATAAAACTTAAATATTAATAATTAGTTGAAATCTCATCAATTATAATGTCACAATTATATTAATTATTCCACGTGGCAAACCATAATTGGTCCACCTCCCTACACTCAAATCCAGCACCGCCTCAAACGCTGTCCATCGCCCATTTCGCGCCACAACGCTAATTCATCTTCCTTTATAAAACCTCTTCCCCTTTCATTCTCGGTCAGTACGGCACAGTGTCAAATTACTCGTTCACTCAAAATTTGGAGAAATGACCGACGGTCACCTCTTCAACAACATCTCTCTCGGCGGCCGAGGCGGCACGGTAACTTAATTTTCTCTCTGTTCGCGTTCAAGAATTCATCCAACCGTTTTACTTTTCTTTTCTAGTTTTTTTTGGTCGTTTCTGTGCTACGATGTCGTTTAACCCAAATTCGCTTCGGAACCCTACTTTATGTTCGCTGTAGAGAAATACCTGATTTTCTGATTTTTTTTTAACAAGCGTCGAGGGAAATGAGGTGGGGATTTTAGATGTCATGACTTTTGTGATCTATTGTGTTATTTGGAAACCCTAATTTTTTTATCAAAACCCTAAATTTTTTCCTTTTTGCATTTGTTTTGGCGAGGAAAACGAGGGAAAATAATCTAGCGATTAGGATTTTTTTTGGGTGTTTTTTTTAATTATTTGAATTGTTATTGTTGAAGAAACCCTAATCTTATTTCGAAGCTGCTCCTTTCTGAGATGACGATAGGTGGGAAATTTACATTCTTAGGAAGTTTCTTATTCTTTATGTAATATTGGAACCCATAACCTTATCCCTTTTAATTTGTATTTGTGGTAGCAGTAAGTTTGGTTATTGGAAAAAAATGATGGAAAGGGGATGGATATTTGGAGATTATGTGACTTTTTGAAGAGATTTAATTTCATTGCTTAAAGTCACCTGTCCTGTTTTGCTTTACCTTTATCGGGTTTTGTTGTGAAATGCAGAATCCCGGGCAGCTCAAAATTTATTCAGGTGGAATTTTATGGAAGAAGCAGGGAGGTGGTAAAGCAGTGGAAGTTGATAAAGCTGATATTGCTGGGGTTACATGGATGAAGGTCCCGAGGACCAATCAGCTTGGTGTTCGAAGCAAAGATGGGTTGTACTACAAGTTCATTGGATTCCGTGAGCAGGTACTTCAAACCCTTCTTTCTCTTTATTTTTTATTTCTGAAAGTTGGAATAGATTCTTCCCAAAGAGTTTATTGGTGATGGTGTAACACTATATACACTTATTGTAAATTTAATGTAAATGAATGTGGTTAGCATGCATTTTCTTATGGTTGCTTTGAGAAACTGTTTTGGAACCATGTCTTTAACAAAGCCCTGGTAACACAGGTTCCTCTTCCATGCACATTGATCACACCTAAACCCTGTTGATTTTTATGATCACTTCTGCATATTGGAAACTTGTTTTAGAGTATGTCTTTTACAAATTCATTGTAGTTTTAGATCACGTTCCATGTACCTTGTGGTTGTCAGTGGTAGTTATGATTTTATGGAGAGCTATGATGTGGAGAACTATCAGCTTGACTGATTTTGAAAAGAAAGTAATAACCTTGCTGATCCTCACCTTCCTCTTCTGTTGTTGCCTTGTAGGATGTTGCTAGTTTAACCAGTTTTTTCCAGAACAATTGTGGTATAACACCAGAAGACAAGCAACTTTCTGTCAGTGGGCGTAATTGGGGAGAAGTTGATTTAAATGGTCAGTCTTCTTTGTTTGTTCATTCAAAATGATGGTTCTAATGGTTTTTCTCTCTTTTACTTTAGGCTTCCTAACATCTTTTTCTTCCATTATACTATGTGGTTTATTATCATTCATGTTGGTGTTGAATCCATCTTTGGCTATTTGCAGGCAATATGCTGACTTTCTTAGTTGGTCAAAAGCAAGCTTTTGAGGTGTCATTAGCAGATGTCTCGCAAACACAAATGCAAGGAAAAAATGATGTCATCTTGGAGTTCCATGTCGATGACACTACTGGAGCTAATGAGGTCGTTGGTTCAATTTTATTCCCGTAGCTACCAACTGTGAACAGAATTTGGTCTTTGTTAGCTTAATGTTATAATTCATAGCAATCTTTTATCTGGTTAGTGTTATTTTGTCAGGAGCAATTTTATCATGTTTCTGAGTATTTTTCCTTTCTATGCTAACAGAAAGATTCATTGATGGAGATAAGTTTTCACATACCTAATTCCAACACCCAATTTGTTGGTGATGAGAATCATCCACCTGCTCAAGTGAGTTTGTGTTTGTCATATGTTTTGGATTTTTAATCACCTTTTCCTATTAATGTAATTTTTTAGTTTTTTTAAATATATAAAAAGTTATAGGATTTTTTTGGTATAATGTTGTTATCATTTACTTATGTCTGGTGAATAAACAATATTTTAGGTTTTTCGTGATAAAATTATGTCAATGGCTGATGTTGGTGCTGGAGGTGAAGAAGCGGTTGTTACGTTTGAGGGTATTGCAATCCTGACACCAAGGTAGATGTTATTTTGTTCTAAGATTGTGAAATCCAGACTTGTTTCCTGGCGTTAGCTTGAATAATTCTTTATAGTTATATTTGAAAATTCATTTCATAAGATGGGGCTTCCATTATACTTATTTACTTCATGTATGGCTAATGGGGATATTTGGTTTATGTAGGGGTCGGTATAGTGTTGAACTTCATCTTTCATTCCTGCGGCTCCAAGGACAAGCTAATGATTTCAAAATTCAGTACAGCAGCGTTGTTCGTCTATTTTTACTTCCAAAGGTATTTTTTCTGTTATTTTCTGGACTCTAATAACATGTGAATACTAATGATGATCTTTCTTGCTAAGTGTTTTAATCTCTCCAGGGACTGAAGGACTACTAATTCAATATAAGTGTGATTGTTCAAAAGTTATTTGTCATTGGCTCTGATCAATTTACCGGTTTTGTTTTCAATACTGAATTGATATGGACTTGTCTTGTGTTTGAACAGTCTAACCAGCCTCATACCTTTGTTGTTGTTACTCTGGATCCACCAATTCGTAAAGGGCAAACCTTGTACCCACATATTGTCTTGCAGGTATAGTTGGTTTCATTTCATTGATAGATGCCAATTTTTACTGATGTTTAGATGTAATAATTTTGATCTTTGTTTTACAGTTTGAAACCGATTATGTGGTTCAAAGTGAGCTGTCAATGAGTGAAGATCTTTTGAACACAAAGTACAAGGACAAGTTAGAATCATCATATAAGGTAATAAAATTCTTTCAATTAATTTTATAGTCTTCGGCTGCTGGTTGGTAGGTGCTTGCCGTGTAGTGGGGTCTATATGAATGCGGCACACCTGTTTGGGCTTGCATATTTGTAAGTTTACCTTATATATGGTTGGGTGCTTTAAACAAACAGGGACTCATTCATGAAGTGTTCACCACAATATTACGTGGTCTATCTGGTGCCAAAGTTACCAAACCTGGAAAGTTCCGTAGTGCTCAAGATGGTTATGCGGTGAAGTCATCGTTGAAGGCTGAAGATGGTGTCCTGTATCCCCTTGAGAAGAGCTTCTTCTTTCTGCCCAAACCACCTACTCTTATCCTTCATGAGGAGGTAGAAAATAATCTAATCTCTGCATACAGATGTTGTGCTTTCTTATTTTAAAAAGAAATGTTTTGTTATAACATGGAACTCTGACCTTTTGAAGTTTCATGCTAGATTGACTACGTTGAATTTGAGAGGCACGCTGCTGGTGGCTCAAATATGCATTACTTCGATCTTCTTATCAGACTTAAAACTGAACAAGAACATTTATTTAGGAACGTCCAGAGAAATGAATATCATAATCTTTTTGACTTCATCAGGTCAGCATGAGTTTCTCATCCTCTGACAAGGACAAAGTTACTGAGCTGTCTACATTTAACGTTTTCTAACATTTATTTTGTAATTATTGGTGCAGTAGCAAGGGCTTGAAGATTATGAACCTTGGAGACATGCAAACTACGGATGGTGTGGCTGCTGTTCTTCAGGATGAGGATGATGACGTAGTTGATCCACATCTTGAGCGAATTAAGAATGATGCTGGTGGTGATGAGAGTGACGAAGAGGTAAACTGTCCAATATGTTACTTGTAGCTTTTCCGACTCTGTCAATTTCTGTTTGTGCCTGTTAATGCATGGTTGATCCCTTTTCTTTATATCTCCCGTATGGTAGTAATTATGTTAATAAGACATCACATTATGCAGGATGAAGATTTTGTAATTGATAAAGACGATGGAGGTTCTCCAACTGATGATTCTGGGGAGGAGGATACTGATGCTGGTGAAAGTGGAGGAGAGAAAGAGGTAGACTATTTATTTATCATTCTTAGTTACAAGATTTTTTACATGAAGTTTTATGCTCAATCTCACTCCAACTAAATTGTTACTTCCCGAAGCCTGCCAAAAAGGATTCGAAAAGAGAGTCATCTTCAAAGGCATCTACTTCTAAGAAGAAGTCCAAAGAAGGAGATGAAGATGGAAAGAAGAAAAAACAGAAAAAGAAGAAGGATCCTAATGCACCAAAGAGAGCATTGTCTGGTTTTATGTTTTTCTCTCAAATGGACAGGGAGGTGGGTTTCATGTTCTACACTTACTGTCTCTTTGACTGTCATTTCATTATATTTTATGCTACTGGTATACTCTTTTGTGAAAGATGAAATAGTAGGAATGAATGAGTGGGTTAGGTTTGTTCTTTTCGGAGAGAAATTTTTTTTATGGTAACAACTTATACATCAACGGTAGTTAACACTAAACTGTAGTATCATACAACTGCCATGCATAATGAGAAGAGAATGAGTACTTGTGAAATGGGTGGGTCATGTTGGATTTAGGGGGGTGAGTTATTGACAGGATGAGTGTTTTGTTTGCCTTCTCAATTCAATTTAAAAGATGGGTCAGATGCTTTGATTAGGGTCAGATCTGATGGATTATATTAGTTATTGTGTTCAAACATGATGAGAATCCACTACTGTACGACCACTATAGTTTTACATTCACAATGAACTGAAACATGTGAACAAAATATTTGATGGCTAGTATTAAATATATCAACTAAACAGATGTCTAATTTCTTTTTTTAACTTTTCCAATTAATGGTTGGTGGGTTAAATGATTGCATTTGGTTTCTAATTTTGTTATGTTGTCTACAGAATATCAAGAAAAGTAATCCTGGAATTGCTTTCACAGATATTGGAAGAGTGCTTGGAGAGAAGTGGAAAAAGATGAGCGGTATGCAACAATCAACTATGTTGACATCCCTTGTTGTCCTACTATTTCTTTATGCTATTCTTAATTAAAACCTCAGGTATCCAAGCTGTCTTACTGATGGTGCAATATTTTTCCTGTGCAGCGGAGGAGAAAGAACCCTATGAAGCTAAAGCACGTGCCGATAAGAAACGTTATAAGGATGAAGTCAGCGGTTACAAGAACCCTAAACCAATGAATATTGACTCGGGAAATGAGTCTGATAGTGCATAGAATATCAAGTGAAGAGAGACTCAAAATCATTACGTTACGACTTGGGTGGCAAGTTGGATCATGGTGCTTATCAATGGCAGTATCATCTTGATTATTACTCATCTCTCTGGACTGGACATCTCCATCTTGCATAAAGCCCTCTCCAGGGATCAGGTTTTTGTCAGGAAATTTTTACTTGATGTATGTTTATGTATCCTGAAAAAACACCTGCTTTGATTCTGATGTATCAATTTCACTGTTAGCACGAGAGGAAGATATTTGAAGAAATTTCTAAACATAAATGTGACCATCTCCTCCGGCCATACAAAGTTTTCTGATGGCTTCAGTAGTAAGTTACATTTTGAGACATTGTAATGTTGTAGCTAACTTATTACGTTGTCGTTTTTCTCCTCAATTAATCGCACGTGAAAATGGAAGCTTAAATGGTATCACAGAATGTAAATTGTGGTAACAGGTGTTGTTCAATGATAATTACTTTGAAGTTTTGAATTTGAATATAGGAAAAAGATAGATTTAAAAAAAAGAAATATACAGATATCAGTATTTTTAAAAATGTTATTTTTCGTTTTTATTTATAAAGATCAATAAAAGTATTTAAATATAAAATTAAAAAAATTTGTCATCGATGAAATCTCAGTGAATACTCTTATTATGCTCATGCGGTTTAATTTTTGTTAATAGTATTTTTATAATTATTAACACATTTTTTTAAGAATAATATATTAATAAATTTGTAAATTTATAAATAAATGTAATGCTGAAATGATTCAAATGGTTAAAGTGTGCATGTGCGGCATGTAGTCACAAAGTTAGAAGTTCAAGTTTTTTTTTATTGAATTTTGATTTTTTTTGCTTAAAGTTAAACGGTGTAAAATTATATTTTCATCATTTTTACATTTTTTTTCTATTAAAATAAAAATCCCTATTTTGACCCTTTTTTTTGTGGTTAAAATAAACAAAAATTATTACTTAACAAGGATCTGAAAATTTAGAACACTCAAGTCTATGTGTCCATTTTCAAAATCTAAATATTCTTTTTCCTTTAATATATATTATTGAATGTTGTAGACTAATAAGGTGGAATGACACCATAGTTTAGAATATTAAGCCAATAATATATTATTGGTATGATTTATTTCTGTGCATGTTCTATATCTAACATTCTTCTGTCACTATTTTACGATCTGTGGATGAATATTAAGTTATTATAAGGTTGGGTTATGAGTAACTCGTGATGTGGAAAAAGATGAATGAGAGTTGATTTGGCTAGGAAACCTCATAATAATAGAACTTATTATATATAATAAATTGTGGTTGACCACATGAAATCATGGAAACAAATGAAGCACTATTAATACAGATCAGTGAAACCAATTACAACAGATAGAGCAACCCAAACATTTTTTGATGTTGCTCCTTCCCCACCAATTCTTGCACTTCTGCTAACATAAATATATAAAATCACGACTTAACAACACATAAAATCATTCATTTCGGGATGCTATTAAATTTAAATTGATACCAACATTAATTTACTAGCATTCCTTGCCGGGACTGCAGTAAAGTGCACCAGAAAAACGTGGTAGCCTGGTGACATATGTCACTGGCCTCGCTTTGTTGATCTCTTTCCTGCTGAATGCCAGCTTAATTTGTGGGTCACCAGATTGATTAAGGAAGGCTCCGTTCCCGAACAGATCTCCCTCTGATCTCCATAACCAATTCTTCCATTCATCATATGTTGCATATTTTCTTTGTCACCTGCAGCAAAGCGTAAGCAAATCATCAGCTGCTTGCAGAAAGCATTAAGAACAAACTGGCATGTTTGAGAATCCAGATTCGGGTTTTGATTCTTTACCTCTTTGGCAGAAGGGTTGTGAGGGGCTGTGAATCTGTTGCCCTGGCTAATAAGGGTGGGATTTTTGCTGCCACCAATTGCATACATTTGCCAGTGAGTGTAGTCATTGCCTAGAACATGGAAGAGTCCTAATCTGCATCTGGGCATTCTTTGAACTAGTCCCTTACCAAAATGGTTGAATGCAACTGTCACTTGCACCATTTATCTGGCGAGTGGCTATCACTTGCACCCAGCAGCATCACCTGCACAATTCCAGCAGCCATCAGTAAACATGTTTGAGCTTTGATCATGAGAATCAATTGACTTGATGAAGGCAGATAACTGATTTACATCACTATGCTTGGTGAAGTGGGAGTTTGAGATTGTGATGGCAGTGGATCCATGAATAGCATCAATTATCCCATCATGGCACTGAGACATAGATGATCAAGCCAAATATCTGACGAACCAAATATCCATTCCCATCGCTCGCCGTTCGCAACCGGAAATGATCAACAGTCTCTAATCATGCCACCACTGGCAGGAACAATGTGATGAATGTGTAGTTCATGAATGATCACGTTCTTCACGTACTGTACCATAATCCCAGCTCCACAAGCAATGTGCACATCAGCACCACGACCGTCAATGGTCTTGTCACTTGTCATTATAAGCTCTTGTGAAAACGTGATGTGCATGTCGCGAGCAAAGATGATCCGCAGGGGCTCTTTCTGAATGACAGAATGGCCAAAGTCTCTGGCTTAGGATTCACAGCGTAATGGTCACAACTATCAGTCACCGCATAAGTTTGCCCGTACTTCCCTCCTGTGGTTTTGTGGCTGAAACCGAGCCCGCAATCTGCAAGCTTGTACCGGTTCTCGGCCCAGTTCTTCTGGCACCGCCAGCATCGGTCAATTGGGCTCGTTGCCCTCCATTCTCCTCTATATTTGGCACGCCTCAGCAAGTTCCTCCCACTACCTTACCCTTCTAATATGCTAAATTTAATGGATTACGTAATTCATCACACGAATTTTAAATATATAATAATATTTTATAATATATTATAAATTATATAAAAATTATAAATTTATTAATTAATGATATATAATAATATTATTAATTATATAATAAATTGCATAACCTAAATCAATTATATTTATATATATATTATAACAAACTGTTATATGATCTTGTGTGGCATTCATAACATAGCATGATTAACATTACTATATCAAAAGATTTTGTTAACCCGTGTTTGAAAGATGATTTTTAAAATTTTTAAAAAGAGAAAATTTCGAATGCATTTGAAATATTAGAGATTAAGAGCTATTTTCTGAGTGTTCACGTATTTTAAAATGTAGACACAATCTATAATAATAATATGTAAGTGGAAAATAATTTGAAAACTACGTCGTTTTGAGCTTTGTAACATTAAATTTTTTAAAGATGTCTGTGCATTTTAAAATTAAAGAACTATGAAGAGATTACATCGAGTACATTAAAGAAATCGCCACAGCCGCACCTCATCGAAGTTCGCAATATTCGCTGACAGAGATTGACTGAAGTTGGCCAAAGAGAACAAGAGGAAGATCAACCTCAACTTAGCCAACTCCATTCTTTTTTAAAAAAAAATTTCACTACTGCAGTTCCTATGAATTTGCTAGCATATTTATAGATATACATCCATTGGCAGTTTTGCCAGCAGGGTTTAAGAGCAAATTAGCAGTGTATTACCACTAGATTATTATAAGTAATAACAAAAATCAAACAGTTATTTGCTTCTGTTAGATTATTTGCATAATATATCCATTAATATCGTCTGTTATAATGAAATCTAATATAATCTAATCATGGTTGCTAGAAAATTCTGTGTTTAATTTTCCTTGTATAATAGAGTATTTTAGATTAACCATTTTTTCAAAAAATTGATTGAGTATAACTTACATATATGTAATAGAGAATGACTACATATATATAAGACATGATCATATATAATCAATTTCATTCAACTCAATGGCTAGTCCGAATTCTAATGCAATGACTAATGATATTTTGAAATAAATTAAAGCAATATGTTATTTTTTATATTTTTTATTTGACTTCAAAAGAAGGTATATTGAACTGAGGACTACAACATTAATCAACAAGTGGGGTTTAATTAGACTATGTCTATGTCTATTTCTATACGCCACTAAAATATTATACAAGATTTCAAAAACCTAGTTTTACAAGAAAAAGCATTATATATATATATTGTGAATAGAAACACTAGATATGAAAGTGAAAGTAGTTCAGTGTTTACCTTCCAAAATTAAGCAAAAATTACCCTATGTTTCATCCAACGGCTATGTTTAATTTGAGTTAAAAACTTATAAAAACAACCCCCCCCCCCCCCCCCCCCCCCCCCCCCCCAAAAAAAAAATTATATTAGTTTTATCCATAAGACCTCATAAAACCAAGTCTGAGTAGGAGTGCCTAATTTCTATGATAATGGGTACTTTAAATTCAAAGTCTTGGTAGGATTAATAATGATCAAATATCAAACTATATTCTTACATAAACTCAATGTTGAAGTCCTTGTTTTATAAGACATGCATATGTTTAAGACAGGAATATAAAATTTTGAATTTTCCGAGAAAATTTTTTTGCCCATTATTATTATTCTTCTAGAAAATCGATGGTCGTTTTGATTAATTTAATCATTGTAATATTATATGGCAAGCAAAGTTGTGATGAAAAGCAAGCGTGGCCGAGGCAGGCCACCAAAGGGCAATAGCAAGAAATCAAAAAATAACAATAAGCTCGGAAAGCTTACTGTAAAACAACTTCATGAACGTGAACTTCATCATCATCCTCGTCGTGGTGGTCGTTCGTTTTGGCTGCCACCATGGCATCACAAGAAACGAAGAAGTCAAAGAGGAGGTCATGACCAGAAATTTATTACTTCATCTTCTTCGTCATCATTGTCCGTAGATTGTTCACCGGATTCTTCGGCATGGTTGACGGAGATTGTGATTCCGGGACCGATACCGGACCTCGATGAGTTGATTAAAGATAGCAATCTCTTTGTAAATTTCTTTGCTGATGTTCCAGAGATTTGAGGATTCATATGTTATTATTTTGAATGTAAATTTATTTATTTTTTAATTATGTCACGTAAAGTTACAATTCAGTTGGCGTTATTATTTACATTGGTTAATAATAATAATAATAATAATAATAATAATAATGATAATTATTATAATTATTATGTCAATGATAATATTATTTTTACTATATTGATAAGAAATCAAGATAAATTAAAATTCTAATTTAATTATTTAATTTAAATTAATTTGTTTTAATTTAATTATTTAGTTTGAACTGATTTATTTATTTTTAGATAAATTTATATTTTAGTAGTATTTGACTTTTTAATTCTTATGAAGATTTAGTTCTCTTTAGATTTATCTTTTTTTTCAAAAATTTATTGTAAATTCATTAATGAGAATATAATGCAATAATTTTCATTCACTTAAATCTCTGTATGGTATCAAAGTATCTCATTGATTAATTTTTTTCTCTCTATTGCACAATGGCCACACGAAAAAGTATGCGGGGCTAAGTAAGAGTTGTTGTGCAACAATCAAAACAAGTTCATGATCAATTATTTACTTTTTTTTTTTAAATTTTAAAGTGTTAGTCAATTTTTTAATATTATATTCAATTCTCTTTTATTAATGTGTTTCTTTTTTCTTGTGAACAGTAATTAGAAACAGAATTACTGTTTTGGTCCGTCATTATTCTCATCATTCCCTTTTTAATTATAGTTGTTACAAATAATCAAATTATTCTTTATAATGTACAAGAGCTCAACCAATCTTTTATTATCTTTAACATCAACAATTCTCTAAAAGAAAAAAATTATACATTCTCTCTTCATCTTTATAGGTTACCTCAATTTTGTTATAGGATTAAATTTTTATAAATTATTTATCTTCTCTTTTATTTTCAAACGAGTTTTTTATTTTTCTGTTATATTTAAGGATTAACTCCCTTCCATTTTCAAATAAATTTTTTATTTTTACATTATTTAAATGTTAACTCTCGTATATTTTTAAGCGAGAATTTTATTTTTTTCTGTTTTATTTTAGGGTTAACTCTCTTTTATTTTTAAACGAGTCTTTTATTTTTACTTTATTTTAAGGATTTCAACCATTTTATTTTCAAACAGGTTTTATTTATTTATTTTACTTTAAGGATTTTTTTCGTCAATTCTCAAAAACTTTCTTTTCTTTTATATTATTTCCTTCTTCTTCTTCTATTTTTAAAATCCTTCGAGCTCAACAACTTGAACTAGTCTCTGATTTTTTTTCTCCATCTTCAATTTCTTCTCTATATGTCTCTCTTTCTCCTTTAATGATTATTCTTTTACTTTTGATTTTTTTTTTCAATGACGGAGAATTATCAATGCTACAAAATCATTATTTATATTCTTTTTTAATAGTTTATGGTCTACTTATTCAAATCAACAAAATTGCCTACTCTTATCTAGCAGCAAGTGCTTCAATATTTCTTAGCAGTCTCTATCACAATTAGCGTAAATACTACCACAATGCTCTTTCTCTATATCACTGTTCACTCAAACTGTCACGGAGCCCTCATCAAACCTCTTCTACGCACTTAATTTTTTCTCTTGAAGAATAAGATTAGACTCCCCTTCCAGAGCTCCATCTTGCAAGGACAAAGAATTAAAATAAATAAAATTTTTAATTTACTTGTTTAGTTTAAATTAACTTTTTCTAATTTAATTATTTAGTAAAAATCAATTTTTTTTTATTTTTAAATAAAATCTGTATCTTAGTAACATTTGACTTCTTAAGTTTTATCAAGGTTTATTTATCTTTTAGGTTTATTTTTTTTAATAGTGTATTGTAAAATCTATATATACTCAAACATTCATAGTGAAAATACATTACAATATTTTTTCCTTATCTATAATCTCTACAATATCAACTATAAAACTTGCTTCAAAAAAGAAAAAAAAAATTATGGATTCAAAAAAAAAAAAAACTATGGAACTCAATAATATTAATAAATATACTGGGGTGGACCTCAAATTTGTATTATTACACAATTGTTCCCTTAAACTTTTTTTTAAATTCTCTTAAATTTGTATTATATATAAAATTGCTTCCCCTCACCTTAAGTTTGAGGGGCGAATGTTAAAGATATAGAGAATTAAGAAATTATGACACGTGTCATAACTTAATTAGCTTAAATTTTTATTAAATATTTTTAAAAATAAATTAAAAATTAAAAATAAAACTGTTACTATCGTCAAAAAATGACGATCAGCTACTATTTTTGGGTGACATTCTGAAGATAATTTTTTTTCAATTTTACATAATTGGACTCTTTTTTCTTAATTTACACAATGGTGGAGTTTGTAAAAAAATGCAGAAAATGACCAAAAATGATGGGAGAGGGGCAGCGGCCATTAAATGTATTAATTATTTTATTTTTAAAAATATTTGTTAAAAGTATAAACCAATTATATAATGACATGTGTCATTTGTAACTAATCATATTATTACACGTGTCCTTTATTTATTAAATATATATTTATTAATTAATTTACTTTTAAAAATTTTTTCTTTAAGAAATATATTTATTAAACATATAAATCAATTACATGATGACATGTGTCATTTGTAACTAATCATATTATGACACGTGTCATTTATTTATTAAAAATATTTATTAATTTACTTTTAAAAATATTTATTTTTTAAAAAAATATTTATTACAAATATTAACTAATTACATGATGATTTTATTATATTATAATACGTGTCATCACTAACTTATTATATTGTGACATGTGATTATTTAATTTTTAAATTAAAATTTGGCAACTTTATTTTATAAATGGCAAAAGTACTTTTTTAACCTTAAAGTAAACTCATTTAACAACAAATTTTTAATGACAAAAATTGACGTGATAATTATTAAAATATAAAAAAATAAATTGATATAGATCAATAAAATAAGAGATTAAAATATTATTTTCTCTAATTTATAACATCGATTAAACTTTTCTTAATATAAAAAAGTTTGCCTTCAGCAAATAATGCAATGATACGTTGAGTTCTTGATACTCATTGAGGAAAAAAAGAAGAAGAAGACATATTTACATGAAATAATAACCTAATTAATTAGTCCTGAATCTCTGGTATATCAGAAAAAAAATTTACTAAGAGACCACTATCCATAATCAACTCATCAAGATCCGGAATCGGTCCCGGAATCTGAATAACATTCTCTGTAAACAATCTTGATCCACTTGACGATGAAGAACAATCAATCGACAGCCTTGTTGATGAAGAAGTAAATGTCATATTATTATTATTATTCTTAGATCCTCTTCTGTTTCTTTTTTTCTTATTCTGCCATTGCAGAAACGCTTCCTGATAATAATTTTTTTGTTTTTGTTTTACAATGTTAAGCGTTTGGAGCTTGTAATTGTTTTTTGATCTATCGTACTTCCGTGGCCTGCCTCGACCACGTTTGATCTTGATAACAACTTTGCTTGCCATGCAAAAGATATTAATTTTCTAGAATAAAGGGCAAGGAAAATTTTCTTGGAAACTATTTGTGGGGATTCAAATTTTCTCGAGAATACTGAATGGGGGTATAAAAGGAGAGCTTTGAGGTTATATAGATTTAGAAAAAGTATATTCCATTTGAGAGTTGAATTTGAAATCCTGATGAATTGCAGAAATTGGACAGTCCGAGTTTGATTTGATTTATTATTATTATTATTATTATTACTATTTTAATATTCCTTGTCTTGTAGGGAAAACTATGTTGTCTTTGGATTAATCGATTATTAATTTTAGAATATTTTATTTTATTTTAGGAAAGAAAGTATTATTATTATTATTAGTTTCGGACAAAGGGCCAAGATGCCTTTCTCATAAGACTAAGATTTCGAAAATTTTATCATAATAGTTAAAGATGATTTTGAATCTCTTTTTTTTTTAACCCTTATACATCACATATGAAGAAACAATTATAGTTTTTGCTCTTAACTTTTTTTTTATATATATATACTACTTTTTCTTTTAAATTTTTAAAAATTATTCATTACTCTTTGAGAAATTTTTAAAGAGAAAAATAGTATTAAGAAATGACCAATTACCCATCTAAAAAATAGAGTAATAAATAGTTTAAAAAACTAAAAAAAAGAAAGAAAGAATGATATATATGAAAAAAAAACTTAGGGAGATAACAGTAGATATCCCTATAAAAAAAATCTATATACACTTAACTTAGTTTAAGTTCATTTATAATCTTGCTCTAACTTTGCCCAAATGTCTACTCTTATAAGGAGACTCAAAATCCAACTATTTAAGTTGAGAAAAAGTGTATTTTATCATCGGATCACAAATAATTTGTGCAAAATTAATATCAATTTAGATGTTAAAAATGGCTGCATATATGAGATATCATTATCAGCAAACATTCATACATTTTTTTTAAAAAACTTTTCATGATGATTACTTTTCAAACTTTTGGCTTCGTCCTTTTCAAATTGGCTTTCCTTAATTTAAACTTAGAAATTTAGTAGCATTCTGTAAGCCACAGTCTTAATTAATTGGAAGTTAAGATCTTCTATTCAAGAGAAGTCATCTGTTTTGCTTTTTATGATTCATTTTAATAAACGGGATTCTTAGTGCTGTGTTTGTTTGGAAACTTGAATTAGCATTCAACCACTAGTTGAAGGAAAAATATTAACTGGTTGAAGAGGAAATTTGTCACTAAAAAACTTTTAAGGGTATTTTTAAGCCTACAACCTTAGAATTAATAATAAAAACAATGCTACATATCCTAAATTAATTCATCACATATATATTATAGGAAATTTTAACAAATAATCAAATTTGTAGGATGCATAACTAATTTATCCACCTATTCTATTTTCTAACTTTTGTAGTTAAAGATTTAATAAACGGATAAAAATACTCTTCCATTATTTTAACAATATCTGTTATAATAAACAGTACCGTTACAATTAATAGTATTTTATTATAGTAACTTTTTTATTTAGAATTAAATATTTTTTGTTTATTAAAATTATATTTATTAATAATTAAATAAAACAAATAAAAATTTAAATAAATATATTTAATTTATTTATGAATAATATAAATTAATTATGTCATATATAATAAAATAAAATAATAAAAATATAAAAAATAAATTAAAATATTGAGAAAAAAAATATCGCACCCACATTAAGGGTGGGATATTTGAGCGTGGTAAGAACTTATCGCCCCATATTTGGGCGAGATAAAATTATATTTTATTATATTTATTTAATTTATAACTAAATTAAATTATTTATTATTTTATTTGTAAATAAATAAATATTTTATTTAGTTTTAATACATATTTTTTATTATGTATAATATAATAAATTTATATTATTTATTAAAAATTATATTTATTTAAACTTAAGTTTATATCATTTATTTATATTTAACTGTATTAAATAATTAATATTTATTTAAAATTTATAATAATATAATTAAATCATTAACAAATAATATAAATAAATAAAATAAACATAATTTGAATAAACAAATAAAATTTTAATTTTAAATAAACAAAAGGTACTGTAACAGACACTGGGAGTACTGTTGAAATAGTTGAAAGGTATTTTTGTCTAAATTTATTATTTTTAGTTAAATAAGTTAGAAATTTTAAACTGCAGTTAAATTAGTTAAATGCCCTCTAAATTTGACTATTTGTGAAAAGTTTCCTATATTGTAGCATATTTGAAGGGAAGATTACTAGGAGGAATTTGTTGAGGTGTGAAAAATATAAAGGCGAATGTAGGGCAACAAACCCATTTGACCAATGATGCAGTGCTAGAAGAATTGAGCGGAGAATAGCCAGAAGTTGGTTGACTGCGACTTTGGTTTTTGCCGAAACACCATCAGAGGAAGGTTTGAATAAACGTATGTGGTGATTGACAGTTCTAACTAGTGACCATGATGTTGTGAATCCTTATAAGAACTATGTTTGGCTGAACAGAAAATGAATAGAAAATGCAGAGAAGCAAAGAAAATTTTGTATTGAATTTTATTAATAAGAAGACTTCAATGACTATAGACTTATTACTTGTATTTATACTCAAAGTTTGTAACTAATTATCCATGTGTCCCTTAATCCATGATTTTAGCTAACTATCTAACAACCTTAACCAATTTACAAAATTATAACTACTCATTAATCCATGCTGGCACTCTAGACAGTTGCAGCAGCTTGATCAATTGCATTCCTTCTAATATCCCCCCACAAACTCAAGGTCTGGAAAAGACATTGAGCTTGGATTGAAGATAGGCAAATCGACCAAATGATAAAGGTTTAGTTAATAAATCTGCAACCTAATCATGTGTGGGAACATATCTAACTTCCAGTTGCTGACTTGCAATTTTTTCCTTAATGAAATGGACATAAAGCTATATATGCTTTGTACGAGAGTGAAAAACTAGATTTAAGGCAAGTGCTTGTGTACTTTGGTTATCACACCAAAGAATGGGAATTGAAAAGGATTCTACTTATAGCTCTGACAGTAAAGAACTAAGCCACAAAATCTCAGAACATGCAGAGGCCAATGCTCTATATTTAGCCTCAGTTGAAGATCGAGAAACCACATTCTGTTTTTTGGAAGACCAAGAAATAAGATTGTCACCAAGATAAATGTAGTAGCCATTAATGGACCTTCTATCACTCAAGTCAGTACCCCAATCAGAATCTGAAAAACCAATGAGTTTAAGATCACCAGAACTCATAAATTTAAGCTTGTAAGAAGCAATAGCTTGCAGATACCTAAAAACTCGTTTACAAGTTTGCCAATGCTTGACAGTTGGAGAAGAGAAGTATTGGCTCAGCTTATGTACAGAGAAGGCTAATTTAGGCCTTGTAAGAGTTGTGTATTGTAAGGCACCAACTATGCTTCTATATAAAGTTGAATCTTCAAATGCAGAGTCCATATCAGCAAGCAGTTTTTGATTTAATATCATAAGAGTATCACAACCTTTATAATCCTCAATTCCAACCTTTTTCAACAGATCATAAATATATTTAGTCTGAGACAAGTGTAAACTAGACTTGGTAGAAGTTACTTCTATGCCAAGGAAATAGTTGAAACTTCCTAGATCCTTTAGGGCAAAAGTAGCACCAAGATACTGAATAAATTGCTCCAGAAAGAATTATCAGACCCTGTAACCAATATCTCATCAACATAAACCAAGACAAGAAGTAATTTGCTAGAGACTTTCCTTAGAAGCAAAGAAGTGTCTGACTTGGAATCAACAAACCCTATTGAAGCAAGGCTGTCTTGAGTCATCATACCAGGCCCTTGGAGCTTGTTTAAGATCATAAATTGCTTTGTTGAGTTTACATACATAAGATGGGTAAACAGGATCTACAAAGCCAGTTGGTTGTCTCATATACACCACTTCAGAAAAGTTGCCATTCAAAAAAGCATTATTGACATCTATTTGCCTCATAGTCTAATGATTCATGACTGCAAGACTCAAGATAACCCTTATTGTTGAAGGCTTAATAACAGGACTAAATGTGTCAAAATAATAAACCCCAAGTGTTTGCAAGAAGCCATTTGCCACCAATCTTGCTTTATACTTAGCTACTGTTCCATTTGGGTTATATTTTACTCTGAACACCCATTTATTATCAATAACCTTTGTGGTATCAGCTTCTGGAATAAGTGTCCAAGTTGCATTTCTTATCAAGGCAGAGTACTCTTCAGTCATAGCAGAATACCACTCTTTATTTTGCAAAGCTTCCTTAACTGACTTAGGTTCCAATTAAGCTGTATGTAACTGAATAATATAAGCTTTTGGCTTTGTGATTCCAGACTTAGATCTAGTTCTCATAGGATGAGTTGAGATAGATTCTGAAGGTTGAGATGAATATATGTGTATGGCTGAGGTTATGTGTAGGGAATTTGAATGGGAATTTGTATGTACAGGTTGTATATTTGAAAATGGATGTTGCAATTATAAATGTGAGTTATACTGTGTATATGGAGATCTATGAGATTGATTGTGCTGAATTGGATGAAGAGGATTACCTGTTATTGATGTGAATGTTGCTGTTGAGGACTTTAAAATACTAGGAGTAGACTTAAAAGAGAATTGATGTGAATAATAGATGATATGGAAAATTATTCTCATTGAAGCTAACGTGCCTAGCTATATATATTTTGCCAGAAGGATGTAAGCATCTATATCCTTTATGATTTATACTGCATCCTAAGAATAGACACTTTTCAGAATGAAAATTTAATTTGGCTATGTTATATGGTTTGAGAAAAGGGAAACTTGCACATCCAAAGACTTTTAGAAAGGCATAATCAGGTGTTCGATGAAACAAGCATTCAAAAGGGGATTTATTGTGAAGAATAGTAATAGGCATTCGATTAATCAGATATTAGGCTATACTAAATGCATCCCAGCAAAAAGAGATAGGCATATTAGCTTGTGCAAGTAAGGTTAAACAAGTTTCTACTAAGTACTTATGTTTTCTCTCTATAACACTATTTTGATGATGTGTATGAGGACAAGAATGCCTAAAATGTATCCCCTTTTGAGTTAAGAAACTAACAAAGGACTTAACTTCACCTCCTCAATCAGATTGAAAGGTTTTAATGTATTTATCAAGCTATTTTTCAACAAGAACTTTAAATATTTTGAATATGTCTGGTGCTTTTGATTTTGCTCTCATTGGAAAAAGCCAATTGTACCTAGTGAAATCATCTAAGAAACAAATATAATATCTATAACCTTTTCTTGTTTCAATTGAAGAAGGTCCCCAGATATCAGCATATACAATTTCAAGAGGTTGTCTAGTTCTAATATCAATACAAGCATAATAGAATCTATGCATTTTTTCCATCTGGCAAGAGTCACAAAACTCAGGCTTGTAGCTTTCATTACTTTGTGTTATTGAATTACAAGAGTTGACTACAGTTTTAAGAGCATAGGGACTTAGATGACCAAGCCTTCGATGTTATAAACTATAATCTGATATATTTTGACACCTTGAATTTGACACAGATAGATTACATAGAACTGAGTCTTGTTTTTTGATAGAATTTGAAACAAACACTGATAATGAGCCAACTGCACCAGACTGACCCTTATTTATATTACAAGATGCGTTTAATGAACACAAAGACAGCATAGATGTAGGATGGTTATTTAACAATGATGTAGCAGGGTAGAAATTCAACTTGTCAGATGAGTTGTATGGACCATCAGTGAGAAGCAATTTATAAAGTCCATTCACAGCAACACCCTTGAGCAGTAAATTTTCTTTCTTCTTGTCCTTAATCAAGCACAAATCAGAATGAAATTCAACAACAACATTGTTATCAGTAACCAATTTTGAAATATTGATCAAATTTTTTGTGATTGAAGGGACATACAACAATTCTTTAAGAACTAATCATTTCTAGAATCTGTTCTAAGCCAAGCATTACCAGTAGCTAAAATTTTCAGGCCTAAACCATTACCAATTAAAAGTTGCTCATTACCTGAATACTCTTACTTGTCAGCAATGTTAAAAGCATTATTTGTTAAATAATGTGTTGCTCCTGAGTTTAGATACTAGTTGTGATCAGCAAGGTTTTCTTGAGAAACATGTGTAGCCATGAAAGCTGCTCTTCGACCTTCTGTTCCTATTCCAAGATATTGATTATGATACTCCTGATTGTTAGTGTTTTTATTTCCACCATGTTTTTTAGCAGCATTCTCCTTGCAATATCTATAATAGCATTTGGAAGCTGGATGTCCAGGTTTTTCACATATTTGACAAATCAGTTTTGGTAAACCACCTCTACCATATTGACTAAATCTACCCCCACCTTGATTCTGAACTTGATTCCTTCCTCTTCCTTGTTGATTGCCTCTACCAAAAACACTTGAACTTCCAGGATTATTAAATCTACCAGTGGTATTGTTATGACTCACATAATAGCCAGATTGACTATTATTAATATAACCTCTTCTAGCTCTATTATACATCCCATTCTTTTATGTTTTCTGAGAAAAATGTGCTGCAAAACCAGCTCGATTCTCACATTTTCCAGAATATTGCAAGATTCTACTTTCTTGTGTCAAGAGCATACCATAAGCTTTATTTAAGCTTATTTTTCCAAGTTTACTTGTAATTAGCACTACCACAGAATCATATTTTGATTCTACACCTGTAATCAAGTAATTAACAAATTCTTCTTCTTCTATAGGATAACTAGCAAGTGTTAGTTCATCAACTAAACTCTTAACCTTCAGAAAGTAATCTGACATGGTTAAAGCGCCTTTATTAACTGTTGCTAGTCTTCTCTTTAATTGAATTGAATGAGCCTTAGATTCAGATCCAAATTGTCTTTCTACTGAAAGCCATAGTTCTCTGATTGTTTGGCTGTTGATGACTAAACACAGTATTGAATCATGTATTGTAGAGAAAAGCCAGCTCAACAACAGTTGATCATTCCCGATCTAAGCTTCATAATCTGGATTTTCTCTTACTTCCATAGATATGTCTTGTTCAGATACTCTCAAAAACTGATCTGGTGCTTTCTTGACTCCATTAACAAAATTCTCAAGTCTATTTCCACGAATTGCAGTGATAACTTGCGACTTCCACACCACATAATTTGTCCTGGTAAGTTTCACAGTTGAAGAAAATGAGTAGTTTGAGTTTACAGAGGAACCTATATTCAAAAATGCAAGATTGATGCTTGAATTACTGGCGTTGGCCATGGTCTTGCTCTGATACCATATAAGAACTGTGTTTGGTTGAATAGAAAGTGAATAGAAAATTCAAAAAACAAAGAGAATTTTGTATTGAAATTTATTAATAGGAAGACTTCAATGACTACAAGCTTATTACTTGTATTTATACTTAAAGTTTGTAACTAATTATCCACGTGTCCCTTGATCCATGATTTTAGCTAACTATCTAACAACCTTAACCAATTTACAAAATTATAACTACTTATTAATCCATGCTGACACTCCAGACAGTTGCAGCAGCTTGATCAATTGCATTCCTTCCAATAATCCTAAACCAGGGACTTTGCACCATGTTGTGATTTAAAAAGAGCCATTGTGGATAATCTTTGCTCGCGACATGCACATAAAGTTGTCACATGAGCTTATAATGAAATGTGATAAGACCATTGATGGTCGTGGTGCTGATGTGCACATTGCTTATGGAGTTGGGATTATGATACAATAAATAAAGGATATGATCATTCTATTAAAGATATAGAGAATCAAGAAATTAATTCCTATTATATTTAATATTATCTTTTAGAATTTAAATTAATGTGTTATATTTAATTTTTATTATTTTTGTTTCTTTATTTATGTCAACTTAAAATCTATATAAAAACTTATCATGTAACAATGTAATACATAGAGTTATAATAATAATGTAGTGCTTAAAGTTTTTTAGTTTCTCTTGATTATTTCTGTTGTTTTTTTCTTTTTCATTTATCAATTTGTCAGAATTTTGCTAATCAAGTTTTTAAGTCATTGTTCATTCGTCGCTATTACTATTCACTCATTGATGGCTATTATTCTAACGAGTCACTATACACTGCCCTTCCTAAAAGCCTTAACACATTCTTACTGTCACAACCTTACAGGAAACACTCAAATTCAAGGGCTGAATCAACTACATGCATCAAATTTCTCTCTCTTATCGGTGAACCTCCACACCACGACGTTCAGACGACACCGACCATGTTATCTAGAGAACATGCAGTCGATCAGAGATCCCATGTACCACCACGTGCTACTTGAAGTTGCTCTCGCCATTTTCTTCAATTTCTGATCCCGTCTATTTTTTGGCTAATGAGTCGATACCCTTACCTCCGTTTGACTCCTCATGGTTGATATATCAATATATGGTGTCGGTTTTTCCATTTGACACCTCGTGTTTTCATAAGAACCTTTTTGTAAACTTTTCAAAGTTATATGGATAGTTTGCAGTTTATCTAAATTTTAGGTCATTTTATGATTTCTTATTTTTATGTTGTTTTTTTTTTAATTTTTTATATTTTTCAAATAAATTGGTGGATGAATTCCATTCTCGTCCCATTAATGATTCAGAAAATAATTTTTTCCCCTACCCCATCCAATTTTTACAAAAATTATCTCATTCCCACTACTATTAGCCAGGGTAACAGATTCACAGCCCCTAATAAACCCTCTGCTAAAGAGTTAATTAATCAAACCCAAATCTGAATTCTCAAGCAGGTACAAACCCGTTGTTCTTAAGTGTTTTCTGCAAGCAAGCTGATGATTTGTTTTTGCTTTGCTGCAGGTGACAAAGACAGAACATGCAACATATGATGAATGGAAGAATTGGAGGTGGAGATCAGAGGAAGATCAATCTATTCGTGGATGCATCTTTCTTCAATCAATGTGTTGACCCAAATGGGAAATTGCCATTCGGCAGGAATGAGATGATAAAAGCAAAGCCAGGAACATGGGTCACCAGGCTCACTCGTTTTGCTGGTGCACTTAACTGCAGTTCTGGCAAGGAATGCTAAGCAAAATTAATTTTGTACTAGTGAATGTGAATTAACTTGAGCATTGGATGATTCTTTGATTCTTTAACACATACTATTACACTTTTCTGTTAATTATCAACATTTACAAGCCTTTGTTTTGTTTACTTGCATAAAATGTTGAGACCGTAAAAGAATCTTGATCTGTTAGTGAAAAACTAGCTTGTACCAAAGAGAGTTTCACTTTTATTCTTTTGGTAATAACTGAAGGCAAAGGCATGCCTATTTATATACACAAGACAGTGTCTTGGAATTGAATATATGGTAATGATATGAACTTGAAATTCTACCCTCCAAAAAGGGAACCAAGACATTCCTTCCTTCAGTAACAGAACAGTACTATAATAAGCCTGAAGATGCTTTTGTATGAGCAGCAATTCATTACTGACATGCTTTTCCAACAAAGCAAAATCAACAAAACTTAAAACTAGTAGCTAAAATCCTAATAAGAGTAACTAATTAGCTCTAACAAATCTGTACTCGAAAGTCATAAAATGATCAAAATCCTCTATAATTTGAGAAAAGGGCAAGGACTTATGTGTGATGATGATTGATAAATGATAGTCATCCTCAACCTATATTGCAAAGCCAAAATATATATATATATATATAAAGACTAAAAGCTCATGACAAAGTTTAACATATTTCTCGTGACCACAAGCACAAGTTGTCAGTAGAATAAATATTGAAGTAGTGGAGTTGTGAACTAAAACCCATTATAATATGCAAAGCAAAATATACCTTTTGATAGTTTCTGAATATATTCATTGTGTTGGCAATTGGATGCCCAGAAAGTTGAAAACTTTTACTAACAGAACATTGATAATCAATCTTATTGTAGTCCTGAAAAATTAGAATCAATGGCAAGTTTCGTGGCTTGCATAGCAACACAAATGTTTATGTGAAATTCACACTTTCCCTATTTAAAACAGAGATAGAATGTGGGAAATTTTATGGCAGAACAGAATGCATATGATAATGGAATTTTCATTTTCCAGCCTTGTATGCAAAGACACAACTTGAAGAAAGAGACACCAGTTAGATCTTTATTTTTATTTTTACTTTTTGGCAAAATTTCATATTTTTAAAAGTGAATTCCCCAGAACAATTATTCTTACACTTTTGACCAAATTTAGAAAAAAAAAATGCTTCCCCAAAACAGTGTTATAAATTCAGTACATCAATTACTTCCCTCGCAATTCACTTCTTTATTCCTCCTTCCAAACCCTCACACAGAAAAAGTTCCAAAGCAATCTAGGTATACAAATCTTGATAGACTATACTTTCCCATTTAATCAATCTCTACATTTTATTCATTTTTTTTTATCAGAAATAATAAATGGGTTTGTAGGGTTATGTGTCCAAAATGGAAAGCAAGCTGCAGATTTAAGTGACTCTTAACAAATAATTAAAAAATAGAGGTCTTCTTGCATGGTCAAAGGAAGGAAGAAAAAATAAACTAAAGAATATAAATTTGCTTTTGCCCTTTGAGATTGAGATCATGAAAAAAAAAAGCCAAAGCCTAGTTACTGCAAAAAATATTTTAGTGTCGGGCTATCTAGCTCAACTTTGTCTAAAGAACCCACTAAGCAGAACATAACCACAAGGAAGCCAGAATCTACCTTTTGACTAGCATGACAAAATTACCCTAAATTTCCTTAACAAAAACATTCTTTAAATAATTGAATGATGCCAAAAATAATGAATTGTTATAATGTATAAGGGTATGATTTTAAGGTCATTATTGGGATTAAGAATATTAAAACAGGCAAGCAAAATCCATCCTAGCTTAGCTTAACTTTTCACAATCTGACAAAGTAAAACCAGGAGAGGAGCGCATATAAGCTTCCTGTTGCCAAAAATCCATACAAGAAAAAAAAAAAAGTTGCTGCATTTCCACAGCCCAAATTCTTCTATCAACCCTTGTTAGTTTCCACCATGATTTCTCTAACTGATGTCTATCATGTTATTGCTGCAACCATCCCATTATATGTTGCCATGTTATTAGCCTACTTCTCTGTGAGATGGTGGAAGCTCTTTACCCCTGATCAATTTTCAGGGATAAACAAGTTTGTTGCCAAATTCTCAATTCCATTGTTGTCATTCCAAGTGATTTCTAATAACAACCCTTATAAGATGAACCTGAAGCTTATATACTCGGACTTTCTTCAGAAACTGTTTGCCTTTGTAGTACTAATAGCAATCAACAAAATCAGTTCCCGCGGCGGCGGCATGAGATGGATCATCACTGGTCTGTCTTTATCAACAATGCCTAACACTTTGATCCTGGGAATTCCATTGCTCAGGGCCATGTACGGTGACGAAGCAGGCTTGCTCCTTGCACAGATAGTTGTGTTACAGAGCCTAATTTGGTACAATTTGTTGTTGTTCCTGCTTGAGCTTAATGCTGCCAAGGCGGCTTCTGTCACACCAAATCCAGAACCCACAGGTATGCATTTAGCCTTTGCATTTGAAGGGTGGAAATTAAAAACATAAGTTATATTAGATGCAAAGATCACTTTTTTTTCTTTTCCCTTGTCTAAATTCTAAAAAGAAGCCTCAAACATGAATGAATAGTTATTCTGTTTTCAGACCTCTTCAGTCAACTTAATTATATTAGACAGCCCAAGTGGGACCTAAAAGGCTCAGGTTTCTCTCCGTTTTTTTAACCTTCTTTTTCTCTATTAAATTTGACTCCGTTGGAATAGCACCAGGTTGAAGCAAGTCCTTCCCACAAACATTTGAATTCTACAAAACTAGCAACATTGATCAACTTGTGTTACAGCAAATCAATACTGTAGTATATACTTTTATGTCATTTAAAATTTTTGTCTTCTTTCTTTCGTAAGAGGACCAGGAAGCTCCTCAAGAATCGCAACAGAAAGAGGGAGAGGAAGCACAGAATAGAACAGCAAGGAAAGTCAAAACCATGCTCATTCTATTGACGGTGGGGAGAAAGCTCATAGGCAATCCCAATACACATGCAACTTTGCTGGGTCTAATTTGGGCAAGCATACATTTCAGGCAAGTCTACAAACACAAATACATCATTTTTTACTTCATTTTGAGCTTCTGCTTATTGAGATTTTTTGAATCTGTTGCAGGTGGGGAGTCAAATTGCCTGCAATTATAGATAAATCAATACTAATATTGTCAAGTGGAGGACTTGGAATGGCAATGTTCAGCTTAGGTACCATTATGCATTATGCATCAGCATTCTCTTACATCCATTTCAACAAGAACACCAGTAAAAAGATGCTTAACTTCTTCCAATGTGTTATTTTACAGGTTTATTTATGGGATCAAGACCCAGCATAGTAGCTTGTGGGAAAAGAATGGCAGTAGTAGCCATGGTAATGAAGTTCATTATAGGGCCAGCCTTAATGGCAGCATCCTCCCTTGCAATTGGACTAAGGGGCACATTGTTTAAAATTGCATTCGTCCAGGTGTGCATACATTTATATAGACTATAGAGCCAACTTTTTTCAATCTACAAATAAGATGAAAGGCTCCACAAAATCTGTGCTTTATTGCAGGCAGCTCTTCCTCAAGGAATCGTTCCATTTGTTTTCGCCAAAGAGTATAGTGTTCATCCGGACATACTGAGTACTGGGTAATTTCTGCTCTTCATTTAATCACAGAATATGACAATTGGATTTTGAGATGTATTTGTATTGGTTTTCAGGGTTCTCTTTGGCTTGGTCATAGCTTTGCCAATAGCATTGGCATACTACTTCCTCTTAGCACTGTAAGACGCTACTTTAACCATGGAATATAACAATACTATTACTAGCAGTGATTTATGCAGCCTAGTTTCAAGTTCAAGAAAGAGCCAAAGTGTCTATATTGTGCAATGCAGAAGCCTTATTCAGTTGATCCAAAGTCCTTAAACATGAGAATGTAATGCAATTTGATTGTTTTTATTATTCCTTTTTCCTCGTAGGACTCATAAGTGTATCTATACAGAAATTATCAAGTTCATAAAATGATAAAGAAACTCAATTCAGTTGGAATTTACCGCCTGCATTTGGGTTTGAAAGACTCATTGATAACACTGCTACTAGCCATACCAGGCTCTAAATCTTCGTAACGCTGCCTGGAAAATGGATCATTGATGGTCTCTGATTCTGAAACATTCTCATCAGTCATCATTGATCTGCAAAAGATAAAACAATGTCCAAATGTCTTGGCCATCAATATCATTGACAAAAACCGGAAAAGCGGGAAAGAATAAACGCAAAAAAATGTACTTGTGTTAACAACCTAGTGCTAATTACACTTACCTCCATTCTAATAGAGGTATTGAGTTTAAATCTCCCTCATTCATATATATAAAAAAAGATGAACAATAAAAACACTCACAATGATCTTTTTTACTTCAAAAATTAACAATACATTTACATCCATTTTAGTAGAGGTCTCACCTGAAAATATAACCATCCCTACCCCCTCATGTCAATCCCACAAGTCTCTTATTCATTCTCATTTTTATTTGATCAGGGCAAGTCAAAATAGAAAAACTCACTATTTTTATCTACTATTATTTAAAAATAATCAAGTTAACAAGTGATCAAGGTTGTTTCCCTTTCAACAAGGAAGCTTATCCCCAATGTTTGGTTGACTTTGTGCAATTCAAAGAAAGAAGAAATCGATGAAGAAAAAAAAAAGTTGTGCCCTTACTTATTGAGTGCCCATTTTATGTTGTTACTACACTTTTTAGTTTTCTAGACCTACACCAAGGTCTTGACAATGATTGGTAACGGTCAAAGCAAACTCTAAGTATATATTTTATTCGATACAAACTCTTTTTTATTTTGAATTTGTTATGATAATGAAAAAGATTTTTATATATACACACAAATAAATCGATAATAAGAGAATTTGACAAAGCGCCTAAGTTGCCTTATTGATGGAATGCCCTAAAGCATTACAAAATCATGCCTTAGTTCAAATCTCCTTCCCTTATATTAAAAAATAAATAAATAGTAGAAATACTCGCAAATAATTTTCTTAACTTCAAAATTAGCAATGAATTAATATTTATAAAAAATCAAAGTACGTGGTATCAGTTAATTTCATTAATAAAATCTCTTAAGTGGTAGAAATAATAAGTTTGAGATTCAAATTTCTCCCGTACCAAAAATAAAATCTCTTAGGTGGTGAAAATAATAAATTTGAGATTCAAACTTCTCTCATACCAAAATAAAAAAGAGGTATGATTTAAATTTTATATAATAAAAAAATTAAAAAAAAAAGCCAAAGCAATAAAGACTAAAAAAAACCATTGAAGTTAACTTTTTTTTGGGAGATAATTAACAGATTAATCAAATTTGACCCTATGACATCTGTTATATATAAATTACCCTATTTAAAAAAAATTGAGTAATTAGAATGTGGGTCGTTTTGGGCCTCTTCAGGCCCAAATCAGTCTGCCCAAGCCTGCTGGTGTTCGAATCCCTTAAAAAAATAAAAATCCCAAATTAAATCATAAAAAAATTAAAAGCAAAAAAGAATCAACGGCCAGCTCAGAAAGACACCGACTGACCCCTTAGATCCAACGGCTCAATTTTTTTATTAACAAAAAGAAAAATAAACCCAGAAAAGAAAATTGTGAAATTAGGGTTTTCATTTCTCTGACCTTATTTATTTAAAGCCCCAAAACCCCATCTCTCTTAATTGTTTTTCCCTTTCTGGGTCCCTAATATTTCTAGAGCAAAAGAAGGAAAAAAAGTTTTTTATTTTATTTTTGTCAAATGATGGGCAAGGGTCCTGGTCTTTACAGTGATATTGGCAAAAAAGCCAGAGGTCCTCATTTTTTATTTTTTATTTTAATTTCTTCTGGGTTTTTGTTTCTTCTCGATTTTGAATATATTATTATGAATTTGTTGTGGGTATTTAGTTTTTTGTTTTTAATTTTTTTTTGTTTGCTGTGTTGAATTATAGATCTTCTGTACAAGGATTATCAAAGTGACCACAAGTTTACCATCACCACCTACTCTCCAACTGGTGTTGTGAGTTTTCTTTTTTCCTTCTTTTGTTTTTGTTTTAGATTCATTTCTGTTTATTAACTTCATTTCTTGCCATGTATATGTGTAAATGCTGTAACTTGCTGTGTTTTTGTTTTAAATTTTTAATTGGTTTTATAGTTTGTTGTAGAGCTTTTGCGAGCGGTATCTGGTAAGTTCGAAAATGCTTTTTATTTTTTGGAGAATTGTACTTAGCTGCATAATGAAATGAATTGATGTTAAAAAAATTTGTGGATTAAGCTTTTCTTATGTATTTTTGAAGGATATGCTTTTAAGGTTATTAGTAATCTCACTAATGTTGAAATCTTGCTACATATTTTGTTATACATTTTTATTTTCTGCATATGTTTGGTATTTTTGTGGTTAGTTCATTGGTTGTGGGTATGGAAAAACAGAGTTACTTCCTACCCCTACCGCCCCCCCCCCCCCCCCCCCCCCCCCCCCCCCCCCCCCTCCCTCCCTGTTTTGTGCATTTGGGCTAGTATCCATTTAGGCGTTGCATTACTTCTTTTTTTTCTGAGGATAATTGTAGTCATTAATTAGTGTATTGAAAAGTTCTGAGTCTACTTTGTCTTTAAAGGTTGTGAGATTGGAGAGTTCTTGTATTCAGATGTCTGTGAAATGCTCTTACTCTCTGGATTCTCTTGATTTTTATTTCATCAACTGATTGATTGAATTACAATTTAAATGCTTGTCTTTTTGTCATTTTCACCATTGTGCAGACCATTACATCATCAGGAACAAAGAAAGGTGATCTGCTTGTGGCTGATGTTAATACCCAGCTGAAGAACAAGAATATCACTACTGATATCAAAGTCGACACAAGCTCCAATGTAAGTTTTTATTGAGTTTTATATAAATATATATATATGTATATATATATGTATGACGTTAAATTTTTCCTTCTATTTCTGTTTTGCTGCTTAGCTTTCATGACATCCTGTCTAAACATTTAATATTGTCCTGAAATTCTGTATTGCAATCAGCTTCTCACAACTATCACGATTAATGAACCTGCTCCTGGGGTGAAAGCAATCCTTAGCTTCAAAGTCCCTGATCAACGGTCTGGCAAGGTAAATACTTTAATATCCTTAACTTTTGTTTTGCTGTATTGAAAATTCCATCAGTGAATATGGAACTGACTAGGTGACTTTTCATAAATCTTTTTTCCATTTTATGAATTGAGAACTGGTGGTGTCTAGTTTTAATGTGGATATGACTCCCCCATTGGTTGAATATTTGGTTTTGTTTTAAAATGTTCGTTTACTATATCTTGTTGTTTCATAATTTTGTTACAGGTTGAACTCCAGTATTTGCACGATTATGCGGGAATAAACACAAGTGTTGGTTTGACAGCAAACCCTGTTGTTAACTTCTCTGGTGTGATTGGTTCTGATGTTGTCTCACTTGGCACGGATCTATCATTTGACTCCAAAACTGGTGACTTCACAAAATGTAATGCTGGGTTGAGCTTCTCCAATGCAGACCTGATTGCTTCATTGATGCTGTGAGTACTTTTGGCTTGCATTTCCTTGCGTGCATTTGTTCATTTGTGGGTATCCTGGTCTCTGTACAGGATCATTTGCATCTTCTCTTTTCTACTCAGTGTTGAGTAACTTTGCCATAGAATGTACTTCCTTTTTAGATACTGGAAACTATCAGAATCAATGTCAACATTATTTCTTACTATTGAGAACAGTGCATTTGCTGATCAATATAGTTGATTACCTGGATTTATTTAGCTTTTTGATTTAGCAAATATCCACGGGAAACTTTTTTTTCCCCCTTGAATGGATGATTGGTGGTCCATTTAAGATCATAAGACGTGATGATAATGTTCTTGCTACCTTGTTCACTTTGTTCTTGTTGTGGCATTTAACCAAAATATCAACCCCGCCTAGTACAGTATGGTGTATGGTAGGCTGAAACCTTTTCAAGTTTTGATCATTTTGCCTCGTGTTCTTGCTGGTTATACTGAACCCATTTGTTTTTATAACTAATATATGCATGTGTGTGTTATACAGGAACAACAAAGGTGACTCCCTCGCTGCATCCTACTACCACATTGTAAATCCCTTGACAGCTGTTGGTGCAGAAGTGACCCATAGCTTCTCGACCAATGAGAATACCATAACTGTTGGGACCCAGCACATATTAGATCCATTGACCACATTGAAGGCTCGGGTGAACAATGCTGGGAGGGCAAGTGCTCTCATCCAGCATGAGTGGCGTCCAAAGTCATTCTTCACCATTTCTGGTGAGGTAGACACCAAGGCTATTGAGAAGAGTGCCAAGGTTGGACTGGCTTTGGCTCTTAAGCCATAAGTGAGAACTGAATGGTTAGGCATTAGTAGCATTGGTTAATCTGTTCAGAGACTGATGTGGCAATGTTTTTTCTTTCTTTCTCTGCGGTTTTGGATTGATTGTAAAATAAATATCGAAGGATCATAGACCTGTGTCATAACTTTTTGAGAGTTCTTACAATCTCCAATTTCCTTTTAAATGAGGTTGATACCTGTTATTTTGGGAGGTTTGATTTGAGATTTTGTTCCAACCATTCTGTCTACCTGTAGTAAGTTTGCTTCATCCCTGGTCTATTTTGATATAGATGGCCTTACATTTCCATGTTCATTATGTTGAATGGTTGTATGGAGGTGGGTTTTGAAGTTCCCGATAATTGCTTTGGTTAGTGCAGCGGTGATGTATCGAATTCGTAATATGGTTTAGATTTTTTCATGCAAAATTTGATTGGTTGTTATTTCCTCTATCTGATCCTTTTGATCGATAATGACTTCCAATATTCTCCCATACCTTGTGAATTGTGATATTCAGAATCATATTTGTCCTCATTTAGGAAGTAGAGAGGTCAGAGGATAAGGTTTATTTTAGCGTTCTTCACGGGCCACTAGCATTGGATATTGACCATTTCTAGGTGGGGGGTTGTCTGTAGCAGTGTAGCTGTCAACATCTTCCAATTGATTATATGTTATTGATCACCTTGTTCAGGATTTTTTAATTTGCATCAATTAACATACTAACATGCAAGGGTTGAGTTGTAAAACTACTTTTTAATAACAATATGCACTCAAATCTTTATTTTTTTTTAAAGGCAAACTTATGCATACATGCTTCAAAAGTTCATTCAGACTTGACATAAAAATTTAATATACTTTTTATGCATATAAAACCGGGTACTGATAAGACGAATTTTGATGGAACAAACTCCTTTGTGGTTCAAACCCAGAAATTTATGACTACTGGTGAGATGCTTGCAGCAGTCCATTTCGAATCTGTGTGGCAATGTCCTGAACAGCTCCAGGTCCGTGAGGTATAAATACCGATGAGGCTCTGGAGGAAGCGCCGATTTCCTTCATGGTGTCGAAATACTGAGTGATAAGGACCATGTCTAAGATATCCTTAGCAGTAGTTCCCGGTACATTCTCTGAGAAGCCAAGAACACTGTCCCTGAGACCATCTACGATTGCCTGGCGCTGCCGAGCAATACCCACCCCTGCTAGGTACTTGGACTCTGCCTCACCCTCTGCTCGCTTTATCTGCACAATCTTCTCTGCTTCTGCTTTCTCGTTTGCTGCTACCCTCAGCCTTGCAGCTGCCAGAATTCAACTTAGTTCCTAAAAATAAACATATTGACCAAGAAACTGCCTAAAGCAATGAGGGATTTCTTACCAGCATTGATTTCATTCATGGCTCGTTTGACATGCTCGTCTGGTTCTATATCTACAATCAGTGTCTGGACGATCTCATACCCGTATGCAGACATAGCCTGAAACTCATAAACACGGCAAGATGCTAAACAACGTGATACACTGACTTGAAATTATTGAATGATTCTTCACCTAACTAGATGCTCTTACCTTCTCAAGCTCTTCTTCAACAGCTTTTGCAATGTCGTTCTTCTGCTCAAAAGCATCATCCAAATTCAGCTTCGGAACGCTTGCCCTGATCACTGAACCATCGCATACATCAAAATCAACACATGAAACAGTGGGCAGTGAAACATATTATCACATGGAAATCATCAAGCGTTTCTTCTGTCATACCATCAAAAACATAGGCTTGAATTTGGGTTCTGGTGTTACTAAGCTTGTAGAAAGCATCGCTTGCCTTACCAGCCAGGGCTCGGTATTGAACAGAGGCCACCACATTGACAAATACATTATCCTGTAAAGCCATAGATCATATCCAAAATGTCCTTAGCATTAATGAATGAGAAAATGTCCAAAAATCAACAATAACTGTTGCAGTAAAAGATTAGATACAACATGTTTCCTCCAATTTCTTTCTAATACACCTTTTATGTGAATCATTTTATTCCTTTTCCCATTTCTCTTCTCTGAAAATTTCTCTAGTGAGCATCCAATGAACCTTGAATTCAAGGCTAGAGACAGGTTCGGACCCTCTCCATTAAGTAACATTGATGAAACAGGACTGGTGACAAAAACTGATGATATGACAATTTCAGAATCTAAAACCATGAAATTTGTGATTGATGTATCATTATGGAAAGCAACCAGATAAAAGAATGGATGGCAGTAGATTCGAACTCTATACTCAGTTAACAAAACAAACCTTTGTCTTGGTCTCACAACGCACATCCAGCTGCTGCAACCTGAGTGAAAGATGACCAGCAAGCTGACTTCCTAAAAACCAAGGCATACAATGGCATCCTGGCTCAAGCACATCATCAAACTTGCCAAATCTCTCTCTGAGGGCAACTGTAGATTGATCAACTTTCACACAACATAACAGATTGCCCATTTCCCTCTAGGCCCTTCTTATATCCTTAACTGCAAACATAAAAAGATAGAAGACCCCATGAGATAATGAACACGCAGCAAGATAATCAAAGAAAGTTAAAAGGAAAAAAGAATCACAATTCACAAGGAATATAATCTCAAGCATCAAATTCTTGATTACGTTCTTCACATATTCTAAAGTGCATTTTAAACAATCAAAATGCTTAACCTCAAATGAAAAAAGTAGTTTGGCAACAATTCAGGGTTCAGCGAAAGAACCTTGTCAACTTTCTGAATTCAGAGAAACAGAGAGAGAGAGATTTACATACCAATAAAGAAATGGGAGATTCACAGAGAATGGAACAAGCAGAGCCTATTATAATAAGATAAGTGCTGCTGGATGCACTAAGGTCAATAGAATAGGATTAGCTTCATGTAAATGTAATTACCAATGGATGTTTAAGTTCAATTATTTTATTAGGTTCAACCAGATCAACAAGAACTATGTAACATTCTCAGCATTTGCTGTCTCTATTATATATTTATATTGTATATTATGATGTGATATGTAACTAATGATATTCTTTTGTTTCCTGTGAAAATTCTAATCTTGTGGAATCAGTAAACATGAAGGAGATCAATTTGGTGATAATTGGTTTGTAATTTATTAATAACTATGCAGTCACTCTCATCATGCCAGCAGCATGAAAATGAAAAGGTAGGCAATCTTGTCATTTTTTTGATTTAATTGCTTCTGGTGGGTGTAAGTTGATTCAATTTGTAAAGCCTCTTGAGATTATACAAAAGGTTTGAAGTTCTAATCTTGCATTAAGATCATAGCTGAGGAGATATTTAGCTTATATCTCATATACTAATTAAAAAAAAAACTTCTTTCTACTCACCAGAAACGATTCTGCAGTTCTCCCAGTTGGCAAGTTTTCACATGTCAACCTTATTATTTTAGAAAGCAAATCTTGGAAATCCTATGCTTGTATTGGAAGCAATTTCAATGATCACGATGTCACTTTTTAACCCCTACTCAAATGATTGAGTTACAGTTTGTTTGTTGACATTGTCCACAGAATAAGTTTTATTGACCCAAAAAAGTTTTCTTGGAAAAACATCACCATCATCACCATTTACAGGGAAAATAACTAGGTTTGACAATTGTACAGTAGAGTTTTAATTCAAGATTATTAGTCTAACACGTCTATGTTACATATAGCCTAAACATAAAAGGATTGCAAGTCTAATATATTTGTACTAACACGTGTGATCTAGTGAGCAATGTTTATCATATGATGAGTATTTATACACGTGGCATGATGCCATCATGCCTTACAAGTTGAAGTTGTTGATTATTAAAACCATAATGTGAGCAATACCGCTCGTTATATCATCTTTATACTAAATTATTAATACCTTTACTTATATCATAACCAGAGCCATAGTTAATTACTATTTGTGTTGGGTTTGAGAAGTATAAGGAAATTTAATTTTTAAGGAAAAGAAAATAACTCTTTAACAACTTAATATGTTGTTCTCAGTTTTCATCTCAAATTAACAAAGGCTACATGAATTTAAATACTGAAAAAAATAAAACTCCAATGCAACTAAAACACTTATCATAATATAATCATAATTCAAGTTTAAAACTCTTGGAATATCTAAACTAAAAACAGTTTATTTGTCATGGTTATACACAGAAAATACAGCAACCTTAACACTCTTCCTTGCTGTGTTTGCTATAGACTCTTTTTGAATTTGATTCCTCAGCTGTAACAGAATTATTTAGAACATAATCCTTTTCAGCTTAATCTTCATATCCTCTTGATTCTCTCACCGCATCAGGACTATTCATAATAGAATCCTTAGTTTGGTCTTTGAACCTTCTTGATTCCTCTACTATTACCAAGGAAGATGAAGACCCATCAAAGTCTTCTAATATATTTCTTGGCACAACCCCAACGCTATCTGCAAAACCATATAGAGATAGCCTCTCCATTTTCATAAACTTGACACTATGATCAATAGTACATTTGACATATCTCAGCACAATCTCTTCTTTTTGCATATGATTTAAGGCAGAATTGTGAAAGTGCCCCATTCTCTTATGCCATAAGTTTGAATGTTTTATGGCACAAGAATATGCACTGCACCTGGACCACTCTACGCAAAAACTCTTGCATTTCATTCGCACGGTAAATAAAATAACTCTATTAGGGTTAGAAATTTCACATTTGTTTTGTTTAAAAAATACTGAGTACCTTTTCTCAAGTAATTGCCCCACACGCAACAAGTTTTGATCAATTTTAAGAACCAACAATACATCATGTATCATCTTTTTATTACCTGAGCATTTAATCATGATACTGTCTTTACCTTTTACTGCAATTAACTTGCCATTTCCAATCTTAACCTTTGATACTACTGAATTGTCCAATTCTTGGAAGATTGATTCATCAAAGGTTATATGATTTGTACAACCATTATCAATCAGCCAAGCATCACTAGACTGATTTCTTTCTGTATAATAAGTGACCATAAACAGCTAGTCTTTATATTGTTGCTGAGCTGCCTGTACACGAGTTTGTGAAGGTTGAGATTCTTTTTGTTTGTTCTCGCAAAATCTGGCAATATGACCATTCTGCTTGCAGGATCTATACTTTACTTCAGGATTTTGCTAGCAACTTGAAGCTTGATGGTTTGTTCTATTGCAATGAGGACAATGTGGTGGAAATTTTGGTTTAGAATCATCATTTAAGCTTGCTCATCCTTTCTTCTAATTGTTCTTATTCCAAGACTTATTTCCTTTAATCTCACCAGGGTGCTTATCATGCTCTCTTGCTTGCAGAGGTCATTCCACAAGTTCCTCAATCCTGTATGATCTTCTTTACTCTTGTGCTTGCAAGACATTAATTAACTCAAGCAGGGTTATAGTTGACAAGTCTCTTAACTCTTTAAGATAAGATATTTTTAACTTAAACCTCTCAACAAGAGTCACAAGAATCTTCTCTACAACCCTCTTGTCTGACATATATTCTCCAAGCAACCTAATGTTGTTAACAATTTGTAGTAACCTATCAGAGTAGTCCTTGAATTTCTCTACTTCTTTCATTCTTTGTATTTCAAATTCCCTCCCCAAGTTCAACACTTGCATTTTCTTTGACCTGTCATTACCTTGATACTTCTGTTTGAGCAAGTACCATGCTTGCTTGACTGTTTCACAAGTTATGATCTTGGTAAAGATCACTTCTGAGATAGTAGAGTAGATGCAAATCTTGACTTTAAACATCCTCCATCTTTCTTCTCTCTGATTTCTGATTTCAGCAACTGTGGGATCCTCTGGCAAATGTGTTATCTCACATGTTTCAACCGAATTCCATAAGTCATTTGCTTACAAAAAAACCTCTATTCTGATAACCCAAGTCTATAGTTATCTCCTAAAAATATTGGTGGCAATGACATGTAACTATTTTCTGCCATTGAAGCAACTTACTTCTATTTTCAGGAGAAAAAATAAAGGTTAAAGGTCCCTTAAGAAGAAGAGCTCTGATACCACTATTGGGTTTGAGAAATATAAGAAACTTTAAAGTTAAAGGGAAAGAAAACAACTCTTTAACAACTCAACATGTTGTTTTCGGTTCTCATCTCAAATTAACAAAGGTTACATAAATTTAAATACTTAAAAAAATAGAACTCAAATGCAACTAAAACACTTATCTTATCATAACATAATCTTAATTCAAGTTTAAAACTCTTGAAATATCTAAACTAAAAATAATTTATTTGTCCTGGTCATACGCATAAAATACAACAACCTTAACAACTTGAAAGTATTGGCCCGAGGAACTCCGATCACCGAAAACCTAAGATTCTCTTATTTATATAGTTATTTTATTTTTTCACATTTCACATGCCCCACTTCATTTCACCCCATGCACAGAAATTAAATAGGTTCCTATATACTTGGTGTGAGAGAATAAATCCCGTCGATCTCTTACTTCCTTGGCAAAAGGCCAAATTAATTGGGTTGTCTCCTTGAAGACACCCAAAACTTGAGAATCTAGAGGGAATGATATTTGCAACACAAAGACACTCATGATTCAACAGCAAGAACAGTTACTAAGGAGAAAATCTGCCTATATAATATGTAAAACATGCGTGGAGACATACTGCTAAGGATGGAAAAGAAAATACGATTCCTCCAAAATATTTTTCTAATGTGCATGATTGCCACTTGCAGTCAAGTCAACCAGTAATATCTAATTATGCAGCTTGAAACAATATGACTTAAAAGTTTAGAGATGCCTAGCACTAAATTCAGGACTATGATAAGCACTGGCACTAGTAAGTGTCTAGCATAACAGCAATGAATCTACTTCTGAGCATGATTGGCCTGAAGGAGTCCCTCCCTAATCTGTGAGGCTATGTCCCTGACAGCACCAGGCCCGTGTGGGATAAAAACAGATGAGGACTTTGAGGATGCTCCGATCTCCTTCATGGTGTCGAAGTACTGAGTCACCAGAACCATATCCATGACATCCTTTGATGAAGTTTCAGGCACATTCTTGGAGAAGGCAAGTACACTGTCTCTCAACCCATCAACAATAGCCTGGCGCTGACGCGCTATGCCGAGTCCTGACAGGTATTTAGCCTCAGCCTCTCCCTCTGCTCGTTTGACTTGCAATATCTTCTCTGCTTCAGCATTCTCACTTGCTGCCACCCTCATTCTAGCAGCTGTTGTGACGAATGTGAAATGAATTAGGAGAAGTTACATAATGCCTATCAAAGAGTAATATTATTTCCACAACTGATGCATGTGTGAGTTATTGTTGTATTTTACACACAATTGTAAGGCATGTCATTCATTTAATACCTAACCTTAAGTATCCCGAACTGCTTCAAGTAATAAATTAAAGGTAAATTATCAAATTCAGGCATTGATGGTTATCACCATAGAGTTATAGCATTGGAGCATAGATATATAAATTCACACATACACATAAAGTCATGCCAATTTGGGATTATATACATTCTAGTTTTCATGCAAGTAAAAGGAATAATTCAAGGAATCACAAATTTGACCTGCATTTATCTCATTCATTGCTTTCTTGACATGATTATCTGGCACAATATCCACAATAAGAGTCTGCACTATCTCATACCCATAATGAGACATGGCCTAACAAAGGAAGAAAAAGGAAAATGTGCAGAAAGTCAACTCTGGGAATACTCAAGACACAGAACCAAAGTATTCACAAATGAAAAACCAATATTACCTTTTCAAGCTCCTCTTCAACAGCTTTTGCGATTTCATTCTTCTCCTCAAAGGCAGAATCCAAGTTCAATTTTGGTACGCTTGCCCTGATAACTGAATAGATCGAAAATATTAGTTTTTTTTTGTGGTAAATTACAAAGGACTATGGCTACCAATCACGTCGTCCAATCTTAAGTATAGTTTGAAGATTGTCTTTCTGCATTCGATTATGCATTCAAGTTACTGGGTTCAGACATCCCAAGCACTTCTTAATTTGAATGAAACCTTAAATTTACTTCCCAAGGCACCAAAGAGAGCTTTATGTAGCACATACCATCAAAGACATAGGCTTGGATTTGGCCCCTGGTGTTGGAGAGTTTATAAAATGCATCAGAAGCTTTATCTGACAAGGCACGATATTGAACAGATGCAACCACATTGACAAAGACATTATCCTGAAAAGAGGGAAATTAAACTCTACAAATTTCCGACAAAAAAAAAAAAAATTCTGCATTTCCTAGGAAAAATAGATCATCATATTCCAAATGGGGAAGTACTAAAAAGGATGTCCCCTTAAACAAACGGATTTTCGTTGTCTTTTGACATAAGGATGAAGTTTAAACAGTATCTAAGAGACAAAAATTTGAAGGGCATCATGTATAAAGAATTTGAATTTGCTTTGCAAATCAGATACATAGACACATTTTGCAATCTAGAACAAAGACATGCATCAATAAAATGGGGGTGAAGTAGAAGAAATTCAGGACCTTGGTCTTTGTTTCGCATTTAACATCCAGTTGTTGCACACGCAGTGATAGCTCACCAGCTATGCTGTAGCCAAGGCACCAAGGCAAGCAACGGCACCCAGGTTCAAGGACATCATCAAACTTTCCAAAGTGTTCTCTGATAAGAACTTTTGACTGCCGCACTTGAATGCACCCAAATGCTTGACCCATCTTTCAAATCTGCAAGTTGTGATAAACTACAGGAATTTATTGCAAATCAGTAAACCACCCAAAAATCATCAAACTTTTTCATAATTAATTTTCTCATCTTAAAGGGTCTCTAACTTTGACAATTACCAGATGAATAGTTGTAACAACACATAGTATTTGCAACTAATCTTCAAAACAAAGTTTACAAATTTGCTGAAGTTACAAAATATAGTCAATAATTTTAAAAATGAACTCTAGAAAATAAACCCAAATGTGAACTAACTCTCGTCTTTTTTGCTTTCTCATATACTTGGGAAACAAAAAGTGAACTTTATTCATTGTATAAGCTTAAAAAAGAGAATTAAAAAGAAAAGCTTTAAACTTTTTACTTCAATTTGCGATTTTTTTTTTTTCGCAACTCCAAGCAATCACATAAAGACTAAAAGAGAGTTCACAAAGACATTCAAAACCACATGATCAAAAAAATAAATAAATAAGTAAACAAACTTAGACAGAACAAAAAGATAAAAAACAATACAAAGGACCGGTGTCTGGTTTTGCCGAGTTAAGGAGCTTTGAACCGCAGTGATTCACTCTCAAGTTTCCAACTTTTTTCTTGGGAACCAAACGGAACGAGTTAAAAAGTGTACTTACATCACGAAGTGTTGCTTCTGAAACAAGAAACTAAAAAGGCTTAAGCTTAAGAAACGAGGTTGTAATGTTATTATAGGTTTTGTGCTAACGTAGAAACAGTAAATTATACATGTGCTAAAGATATTTAGATCCCAAAATTTGATAAAAATAATATATCAACCCCTTTTAAAAGGTAAATGATATTTAAGAGTGGGGAAAAAAATGGAACCAAAGATCAATTCGATTTGAGAATCAATTTTTGATTAGTTTCATTTATTTAAGATCGATTCGATTTAGTTAAAAATTAAAAAAATATATATAAATTTAAAATAAATTAAAATTTTATTTAAAAAAGTCAAAAATCGAATCGAACGAAATTGAATTAATTTGATTCAGTTCAATTTATGGTGTTTGAATTGATCAATTCGGTTTAATCTAAAACTGAACAAAAATTAAATTTGCCTAATGATATTTTCACCTTCTTTCATTATTTAAAAAAAAAACAAAAACTAAAGTTTTATTTTACCGAATGTTATTAACAAAATAATTTTTATACACAATAAATAAGAAACTTGTCAAAAATTAATTTTAATTAAAAAAATTAATTGTTTTGAATAAATTTTTAAGCCTAACACTTGTTTAGACTCAATCCTCACACAAGTGAATAAGATACACTGACACTATTAAACCGCACCTTTGTATAAAGAAATTTAATTTTTAATTAAAGGAATTTAAGTTAAGGGTTCAAATATTATTTATTTTATAAAAAAAAGAGATCCATATGTCATTTATTTAAAAAAAAAAGAGCCGGTTTGTTATTTTCATTAAATTTTATAAGTTAATCATGATAAACACTTCAAATATACTATTTACAAAAATAAATAATATCAAGATTCCTTATTGTTTATGAAAGCATTCTTATTTATTTTTAAGGCCACAAGAATTATTATACTACATGTTATTTATACAATTTTTTTTTATATGGAAAAACATGTGACATAATATAATTCATTGAGTTTGAATTGATATTAACATTCATCGTTGCAAAGTCAAATTTAAATTTAATATTTAAAGTACATTAATTTAATACCATGTTTGCATTTGTGTATAAAGTACAAAGGTGGTTGAAAAGATGATATGGGGTATAATGCAAAAATTGGAAACTGCAGAAATGCAAAATGGGTCATGCAGTTATTCTCGCTCACTTGTCACATTCCATAAATAAGTCACTTTTTTCAATTGGCCCCTTTGGGGCATGTTGGGCACAAGTCATTGATTTGTTAGAATTTATAATTATGGCACACAAAAGTGACTTATCAAAAGCTTTAACTAAATTAGGGTTTGCATTCACTTAAATGGGCATAAAATGTTAAATGTTACACATGAAAGTTAAAGATCTATTTAATATGAAAGTTGAGTCATGGAGTAACTGAATATGATATCAGAATTAAGTTTAGCCCTGTTACAGCTTGATATTATTGCAAACTTAACTTGCTTACTTAACAAGATTAATCTTTCAGAGCTGGCTGGATTAGAATTACACTGAGGTGGATATATGCCATCATGTTTTTAAGCTAATTTCTCCATCCTATTCCTCAATGCTCACTTGGAGAATGACTCTTCTCAGTTTGTCCTTGCCCTGAATATCACCATATCAGCCAAAAACATTTCAACCCGACTTCCCAGTAGCTGTTCTAGCTCCAATATGACTTGAATATCTCACAGACACAACACATGGAAATAATGATACACAAATAATTAGACCAGCCTCCCAGGATTTTCATAAACTACAGTTACTGTATAACTATGCAAGCTAGGAGGCTCTTTGGGTTACTATATAATGATATTGGACATGGATAAACTATGGGAAATACAAGCCATCGATCAGATATATGACAGAATTACTGTGACTAATTATCCGAGGATAAGCCAAACTGGTGATTCCGAATGAGGATGCTATCATTGTTTTCTATTTGGTTTTGGTGATGGATGAGGATGGTGATATGGAGAAGCATGTGGGCCGTTTGGACTGGATAAGCTCCTCATTGGTTGTCCATTCCTCGTTATGAATCCTCCCTGTGTTCTAACGCTGTTTTTAGAATTTCGGTTGGTCCTGGTATGATCTGCTTGCATAGTTTGGAAGAAATAAGAGGACCTGGCCATGTCCTTGAGGTTTGGCAAAGGTTTAAAAGCTTCGACAACTTCACTCATCCGTGGTCTGGCTTTGGGGTCACGGCTAAGGCACCGAGCAGCCAGCTGGGCTGCTTTCTGAGCACCTTTGATGGAAAAGTGGCCTTCAAGGCGGGGGTCTAATAATCGGTAGAACCTTCTCTTGTCTCCAAGATATGGTCTTGCCCATTCCACGAGGTTGTGTTCCCCATTTGGTCGATTTTTATCCATGGATCTTCGCCCAGTCAACATTTCTAGTAAAACTACTCCAAAACTATAGACATCACTCTTTGATGTCAAATGTCCTAAATCCATGAGAAAAATTTTAGACTTCAATAACAACAATTAATGGTGCATCTTTGATCTCTAGACATGACAGTTATTAATGAAATCTCATAAATATTATAAACAATTATTGAAAAAACAGCTTACTACTTACCAGTCATCACATACTCTGGAGCAGCATAGCCATATGTTCCCATTACTCGAGTAGATACATGAGTTTTACCTTCCTCAGGGGCGTCTTTGGCAAGTCCAAAATCAGAGAGTTTGGCATTGTAATCCTAAAAATGTTAATTTATTTTAAAAATCAAAGGAACATAGATCAAAAGAATATAATATCCTGTGAATGTTTGTCGCATACCGCATCTAGTAAAATATTTGAAGTTTTAAAATCACGATATATCACAGGTTTTTCAGCTTCTTCATGAAGAAAAGCAAGACCCTTTGCAGCTCCAAGAGCAATCTTCATTCTGATAGACCAAGGAAGAGGCAAGGACCCTTCTGCACATAACATGGTTGTCACCAGAGACTCGTTAAAAATCAATTATGCAAGTTGAAAATGTTAAAGCATAATTTCCTATGAACATAAATAATCACAAAGAACAGTTAAGTCAATTACAACCTAAACCTTACCTTGAGGTTTAAGTGGGTTGTAGGTTGGTTTAATTTGTTTAGATAATTCATGTTGTAAGTTACATATCTAAATCTGTGGACTTTAGAAACAAAATCAGGCAAAGTTTGACAGTCAAAACAAGAGTTCTAAAGCTAAAGCTGATGCTTAGGAAGCATCATTGATTCACGAGTACTGTGACCTGCATTTGGCCAGAGCTACAGCTGGTACCCAAGCATACTATTGATTAATAGCCATCACTTTGAGCCATCATAACTGTTGCTCAAATCAAGCATATTAGTAATTATAGTTGACAGCAGTCCCCTCTTAGAGAAGGTTTATGCTTATACACATGGAAGATACAAAAATAAAATCATAGGGTTCACCATTAGAAATAACATGTGCTGCATATAGCAACAACCTTAGCCTTCATTTTCTCTCCATCCTTTATAAGATACTGCCATGTGAAGTTTGAAGTTAGAAGTTTCACAGACATTCATAAAATATAGAAGCCAGATTTCACAGTATGTCTTTGCTATGGAACTTAAATAACATCCCTCCACAACCTAAGAAATCATGAGGGTGGCTTGAACCCCAGCCGCACACATTGAGAAAACTTCAGATTATCAATACAGTTACAGGTAATTAGCCACGCTTAATAATTAAACATTCACATAAAATCAGTTCTCTGATTAAGCAACTACATTAAAGAAACATCAGTAATCAATGGTCAGTCACATACTTCTAAAGAGGTGGTTCTCCAAACTCCCTCGAGGCATGAACTCGTATACCAGAAGCCTGTGATCATCTTCAATGCAGTAGCCAACCAATTTAACCAGATTGGGATGGAGGAGGTTGCCGAGAAAGTTAACTTCAGCCTGATATATAGAGAGAAGCAGAAACTTTTCAATAAATATGAAAACAAAAGAACCAAAGTGCGGTCCCTATATTCAATTTAACAGAACTGAAAGAAAAATTCAAGGTTCAGACCATCCACTCTTTATGACCCTGAAGTCCATCATGATTTAGGGTCTTAACTGCAACAGTAAGCCCGGTACCAGGCTTCACCGGAGCAGTTCCATTCTCCTCAACCCACCCTTTGAAAACACAACGAAACCCACCCTCACCAAGAAGACTTTCAGGCCTGAAATTCCTAGTCGCTAACTTAAGATCATTGAACGTGAACTTCCGCAGCTGAGAAGCAATCTTCAATTCCTCACTGAACTTTGGAGTTGATGATGCACTCTCCGCATTACTTGTTGTTGTGGAGGATACAGGGACAACTGGTAGGTCCCTTCTCTTCTCATCCGTGGATTTACGATCTGCTGATAGACAAAAATATTACAATTCATACACATTCACCACAAGAAAACAAATCATACTGTGATATCCAAATTCAGTAATTATCACAGCACTTCCAAATTAATACATTTATTGAATTAAAACTTTAGGAAATTCATTTTGAATGCTTCGATTCATTTGACCAAGTTAATTTGACTCTCTTAAATGAGAACTCGTAGACAAATTGGTTGCCATTAAGTAAACATCACACAAAGCTTAGCATGTGCCAAATAGAAACAAATCCACCACACTTGCTAACTGATCATAGAGAATATCAATAAATGAATTTTTCATGAAGGCCCCATTCCTTCCAAAAATAGAAACCAAAAGATTTTGACATATCCTCCACCTCATACGATGTATATCCGTTCAATCAATGATGCTGATATGAAACGAAACAGATAGATTCAATAAAACACCAGTGCTCGTGACATAAAATTACAAGAAAAAATCAAGTTCTTCCTAGAAGATGAATAAACATAGAAAGAAATTATCTTCCCACGTAAGTCCCAAACTTTACTATTTCTAAGAAAAAAACTTCTATCCCAAGAAGATTAATAAGGAGAAATAACAGAAAAAAGAAAAGAAAAATTACCATAGTTGGTACTTGTACCACTCATGGAACTATCAACTTTTGATCTTGAAGGCATGCAACTCTCCATGAACCTGAACTTAACCCAACACCCAATCTCTTCTTCTTTTTCAGCTCCATCTTTTGTCTTTTTCACCTTCCTTGATTTACTACTACTATTACTACTACTACTATTATTCACTTCCCAATTCTTCACCTTCCCAGACTCTGGACCCATACCCATCTTTATACAAAGCTCTAATATTTGATCAAACCCTCATCATAACTTTTTTTTTTTTTTAAAAGAAGCAAATAAATTTAGCAAAAAAAAGAAAAACCCATCTGAAAAACACCTCCAAAGTATTTAAAATTTGTGAAAATCAAAGACATCCAGTTCCCAAAATTAAGACAACCTCTGATCATAACTCAAAAAAGCACATTCATTTGGCAATAGAAAGAAAAATCCACCTCAAAGAAACCCCAAAAAATGTAAAATTTGAGAAAATCAAAGACACCCAGTTTGCAAATTTGAGTCAAAAGTGAGAAAGAAAGAAGCAGGGACAAAGAGGCTGCTTGAGAAAGAGGGAAAGTGTTAGGTCGGGCAGTTTGGGCAGTTTGAAACAGTGAATAATGGGGCAGTTTGGGCAAGAAAGAGAAAGATATTTTGTTTGCTATTGAGTTAACAGTAACTTTGGCATATTCCAGACAAGAAAATCAAACATCTGCTCTCACAAAATCATTCAATTCAAGTGCTTAAGTTGATAGATCAGAGAGATACTTATTAATTTTTTTGTTTGTTTGTTTGTTTGTTTGTTTTATATTATTAATATTTTGTTGCACGATGATGAAAGTTTTTGTCAAATATAATGTAATAGTGACACATTAAATTGATTAATTCAACAAACTATCCATCATATTGTTTATATTTCATTTAAATTTATTATTTTGTTCAAGTCGATTCGTGTATTTGTTTTTTTTAATAAATGATTCTCTTTACATGAGAGGTTTGATTATAACATGAGTTATATTTTTTAATTTTAATTTTATATCTCACTTTAAATTCTTATTTAATATATTCGTTTACACATATTCTATACTATATTGTTTAATTTTAATTTATGCAATAGCTAAATAATAATGCGCAAATTTTAGATAATATTATAAAATTTGAATTCATATTTAAAAATGTACAAAATTTAGAACTTCAATTTATATTATTTTTTAATATAAAAAAATTCAAAGATAAAACTTTCATTAAAGTGAAAATAAGTGTATTGTAGTTTTTTATCACTTTTTTATTTTTATATTATTAATTATAAGATATTTTTTTTAAAAAATAATAATATACATATCAAGTTATATCTCACATGATAATATATTAAATAATTATTACGTAATAAAATGATATAAATTTTAAAATTATATATTATATTATTTTATTATTTAATAATTATTTAATATATCAATATTTAAAATATAATTTAAGATAATGTACAATATCATTCTTTTAAAAATGTGAACAGGGCTTGTGCAAATTGTAAGCGTATAATACAAAATAATTACAAAATAGTTAGACTTTTGCATAAAAGAATTCATGATTTTTTTTTTATTTGATGGGTTTGTTACACGTGGAAAGATTTCCAATTGATGCTGAACCAGTCAAGTAATGCCATGTCATCATTAAATAAGTAAAAAGAGGATAGATAGAGTAATCAAATTGACAACTGAATGCTGCTGCCCATATATCATTGCTATGATAGTGGAATTACAACTTCAAACTTTTGGAAATTTCTAAAGTGGCCATTAACTATTGTTGAAAAACCTGCAATTTGATTATTAAATTAGTCATCATTTTTGGCTTTTGGCTTTGTTCCCTTTCCCCATTCACATTCTGTAGCCCAACTTTTATCCACTTGGAAAGAGATTATTAATGTTTTGTGTATGTTCCAATGATTGTAAGAAAGAAGTTCATGATTTGAATTTTGTAATAGGAGTTTTTTTATTTTAAATATTGTCTTATTTAATTTTTTAATTATTATTAAATATAATATTATCAATTAAGTCATTAATATTATATTATAAAATTACTTATGTAAAATTAATATATAAGAAAAGTCTATTATTGTATGCTCCAACCTAATCTCTTATCTAAGAGACTTAATAAATTTCACATTGAAGAATTATTCTTTTAATCAATATCACTATTGTTATTAAGAATGGATAATATTATCTTTATGGAGGAGGGATAAAATAATCTTATATAAGAGATTAAATCTTATTTAATTTTAAAACAAAAAGTGTTAATTTCAATTATAACGGTGTAAAATATTTATCTTTATTTTAATATTTTATATCTATTATAATTCTATTAATACAATTTTTAAAAAATTAAAAAATTTAGAGGAACATAGACTAATTCTATTTAGTAATGTTTGAGAAGTCAATACTGATTTTAACTAATTAAATTTCATAAAGTGATTTTGAAATTTATCTAGAAAATAGAAGATTCCTCACAAGTTGCGGATATATAAGGAAATACAATTTTACATAAAATAAAGTTTATGAGCTTATTCAATTTGCATTTAAAAAACTTTTAAAATTTTTTCAATTTAGACATATTTTAGACAACATATTTGTAATTGTGACAAATAAAAAGGAAGATAAAAGATAGTAGAAATATTGTAAAAACTCTATTATTGTTGTATTACATTATATGTTAAAATTGTTACATATGAGCCTTTATGTAGATCGAAAGTTAAGCTAAATAAGAAAAAAATAATATAACATATTAATTTAAAATATAAATAGTAATAATAAATATAGTAGAGATTGATTGTCTTGATTCCTTATATCTTTAATATATTATTTCAAAATTGTAAAAGTTTGAGTTTACAAAGAAAATTAATGGTGTGTGTTGAAAAACATCCATTGTCGGAGAAAAGCAACTATTATTGGAAAGAGGCACAAGAGACAATGTTGTCAAAGAGTGTCAATTGAATTGTGAAGATTGAAAATCAACTTCTGCGAATGCAATTAAGTTAAGGATTCACCCACCAATTTATCTGTGAAGATCAACCACTAGGAGTACAAATGCGTTGATATAGAAAATTTTGTTAGACATATAATATTTTTATGGTGTCTTAAAAGCATGTATATGAACCTTTTATTTGATTAATAAATATTATTTATACATAATTGAGCATACATTAAAGTGCTCATATTTATAAAATATGTGATCTATATATTAGGCATATAATACTAATTTAGAAGGTATACATCACAAGTTCTTTAAAAATTAAATTTTATTCATAATCACTAATAAAAAGGGCATTTTATTATGTAAGACTATATTTTTCTACTTTTAATAGTGAATGATTTATCTTGATCATTATAGTAGAGACTTCGAGTAAGAAGAAACTAGTGTATATGATACATTAAACTAGATTAATGTAAATTCTAATCTAGTTAACTAAATGTTATTGATCTTAATTCACAAAATTTTAATAAGCTTCATTAATCTTAATTTTGAGTAAGTAATAAACTTACATTTATGTATTATATTATTTTAAATTATAATGCAGTGAGATCTAATTGGACGGTCAAAATTTCGATGACTTAGAAATGCAATTTTATGGATCGTAAGAACATATACTTACAATATGAAATCTATATTAAATGATGTCACTTAAACTATTTGCAGTACTTGATGATTTAAATATGTGGCCGCAATTTATTCAATAAATTGATTATTGAATAATAATATATATTTGTAAAATTATATACAAATACAGATATATTAATAAATGATCATTAGAGCATTCAACGATTTAGAGACAAATAAGTAATTAAAGAGGAATGATATTTTATAATGGCCTAACTTTAATTACGATATCATATAGAGAGTTAATTGAGTGATTATTATTGGTTAAATAATTAATTTTAATTAAAGTAATTTTTAATTATAATTTAAATTTATTTATTACAAGGGCTAACTAGAGTACAATATTAGTCTTTTAGTGGAATAGCTCAAAATTAATTTAAAAGATCTAAAGAGTCATAGGATGACTAGATTTTAAATCTTTAATTTGGAGTTAGAAAATCTATGGACCTTTTGTAATACACGTGTGTGCTATATAAATAGATTGGTGGCAGAATTAAAAAAAATAAAAATAAGAAATAAGAAAAAGAGAGCAAGCGATGGCCGTTATATATATAATTATTTTGTTTTATTTTTTTTGTTTAAGAAGAAGCAATGAAAATCGAGAAGAAAAGAAGCAAAGTTGAAACAGAGAAAGAAGAAAGAAAAAGAGAAAAGAAAAGAAAGAAGAGGAAGAAAAAGAAACCGAGGAGAAAGAAAAAAGAAAAAAGAAAAAGAAATTTCAGGAAATTAGTTTGGATAGTTAGATTTATATCCAATGATTTAGTTAGTAATAATTTTATGATATTAAAATATTTATATTTTAATATTTATAATATGTATTGGCAGTAATGATATATTTTTACACTCTATGATATAGGAGATGTGCTGATATCGGATAAATCTCAAAATCTAGACCTAGTTCAGGATTAGCGCACTTTCGTAAGTGGATAATTATATATATATTTTTTACATGTTTTTAATACAGTTGTTTATAATTAAATTACGCGTTATCAGATTTAGTCATGATTTATTTTAGACGAATAAATATTTATACTATTTAGTATATTCAGTAATTTTTTAAAATTTATTATAGTATAGTTTATGATTATATTCAGTATATAAATATTTATTTTAGAACAATTATACTTTCATGATATTATATAGTACTAGTTTTTGAACCATCACATGCGTACTCTTTACTTTAGCGTAGTTGCTCTGTGCATGCGTTAGACCAGTTTAGTTTGCTCTACCCGAGCGATGTAACATTCCGCCGGGTTAGACCAGCTCAGATCCCCCGCTCTGCCTGTGCGTGAGTTACTTTGTCAGGTTAGACCAGTTTTTTTTCCGGGTACAAGTTTGGTATAATTTTTAATATAAATGTAGTATATGTTTACAGAGTTATGTTACATATATTCAACTTGATAATAGATTTTATGATAGTTTATGCTTTTAGATTTTTAGATCCCTAGTATATGTTATGATTTTAGTTTTAGCACAGATTTTTATGACAACTTATATTTCAGTACAAGTTTATTGACTACTTAGTATACAATTTCATGATTATTTTATCTTATAGATTTATGCGTGTACAATGCATATAAAGTATATAATATTTTCAGATTATATCCACTCACTGAGCCACAAGCTCACTATTTTTCCTATTTTTCCTATTTTTTTTCAGGTTGTCACAAGAATTTGTGTAGTGTGATACAGTCATCACATTTTGAGGTTGGCCCACGACACACATAGCTGTATAAGTGTCTCAGTCTATGTATTTATATATATTTTTGTATATTGGAATACATGTGTACACTTTTTGTTGAGGCAGGTAGCCTCATTGTATCATATGTATAAGTAAATAGTATGTTAGTCTCATGTCATTGTAGTATTCTCCTTGATTCTCGAGGAGGGCTCGGGTCGGGTCCTGTCAGTTTGGTATCAGAGCATAGTTTTAGATTCAGTAGACTAGTACATGATACATGCATGCTAGAGATGTCATTAATGAATTATTACATTTTATAGATTTTCATCATGCATCCACGTGGCCGACCTCGCATGAAACTTGTGGCTGAACTGGGAGCTCCCTTAGTATCAGATAGAAAGGAGGAACCTATTAGAGAGGAAGTAGCTAAGTTAGTTCCCTCTGTATCCAGACCTCAAACTCAATATAATCCTATTGTAAAGGAGATACACCCTCAACTAGTGCCACAACCTGTGATACAGCCTACACAGGGACAGCCTGATAGACCTGCTTTAGAGCAATCTATAGATAGACTGGCTCAATTAGTTACTGTTACTGTTACAGTTGCAGTGAAGAGACAAACATAGGGACAACCCAAGAGAGAGAACACAATAGAGTGTGTTCGTAGTTTGGGGGCAGAGAATTTTTCAAGCACTACAGAGCTAGTTGATGCAGAGTCATGGTTGACTAGAGTAGAACGAATATTTGATGTTATGAGATATACTGATGATGAGAGGGTTTCATTTACTACATTTTTACTTGAGGGTGGGGCATATCACTGGTGGAGATCAGTATCACGTAGATATGAAGAGGTGATCAGTTGAGCTGATTTTTATAAAGAATTTAATGTTAAATTCTTTCCTATGGTTCACCAAGACATCCAGGCTAGTAAGTTCTTTAAGTTAGAACAGGGATTGATGATAGTGGAGGAGTACGAGAATCGTTTTATAGAGTTATCAAGGTTCACTTCATATGCAATACAGAATGAGAGAGATAAATGTAAAAGATTTGAACAGGGCCTTAGAGGCAATATCAGGACAACAATTACAGCTATGGGGCACAGTGATTTCAGTGAGTTAGCACGGGCTGCAATGAGAGTTGAGAGAAGTTTAGTAGAGGCACGCATAGCCCAATCTTTCAAGTAGAGACCAGGCCATAGTTGGTCAGTTGGTGGATTAAGTAGCAGTAGAGCACCTGGAGGAGAGACATCCCATACAGGGTATTCTGGTAGACAACGGTATGGTCAGAGCCTTGTGCTATCAAGAGGACAGAGACAAAGTTCTAGTCAGAGTTTTGTGCCTTCATTTGTTGGAAGCAACATAGGGAGTCAGAGGCCCCGAGGTGGTAGCCAGATAAGTAGTAGTGCTAGCATGAGAAGGTACCTTTAGTGTTCCATTTGTGGCAGGAGTCATGAGGGACAATGTCTGAGAGGTTTTAGAGGTTGCTACCATTGCGGATAAGATGGACATTTGAGGAGAGATTGCCCCCATCTTCTTCGGAGTAGCAGCTTAGCACAGAGTACACTTCTTAGGGTTTTCAAGGTAGCAGTGGCAATATTCAGAGACATGAAGGATCTCAGACATGAGAGCCTATCTCTAGTACTAGTGTACAACGTAGAGCTTTAGGAGCTAGTAGAGATCCACAGAGGGGTTAGCCAGGTCAACCTCGTAGCTAGGCATGTGTATTTTCTTTGACTCAGCAACAGGCATAGCTACCCTAGATGTTGTTACAGGTATGTTGATTATTTTTGGCCGAGAGGCCTATATTTTAATTGATCCGGGCTCTACGCATTCTTTTATTTTTTGTATCTTTGCTATAAATGTGGATAGAGTATTAAAACCCCTAGATTGTAGCTTGGTGGTAGCCACACCGGTTAGAGAATCATTATTGGCTGAGAATGTATTTCAGGGTTTTGTTATCAAAGTGGGTAGTAGATTTAATTCTTTTTGATATACATAATTTTGATGCAATACTTGGGATGGACTGGTTAGCTAATTACTATGCTACTGTAGACTGTTTTTGAAAGAAGGTTATATTCAAAAGACATGGAGAGCATGATATTAATTTTTGTGGAGAGCGACGAGTTCTTCCATCTTGTGTTATATCTGCTATGACAGCTAAACGGTTGCTCAAAAAATGATGTCCAGCCTATTTGATACATGTTATTGATACCAGAGTCAATGGGGCTACATTAGAAGATATTCTGGTGGTCAGAGATTTTTCATATGTATTTCCTGAATATGTCCAGGTTTACCACTAGATAGAGAGATTAATTTTGGTATTGATTTGGTTTCAGATATAACTCCTATCCCCAAAGCACTATACAGAATGGCCCCCCTCAGAGTTAAAAGAATTGAAGACTCAGTTACAAAAATTGGTAGATAAGGGTTTCATCAGACTTAGTGTATCACTATGGGGAGCACTGGTATTGTTTATTAAAAAGAAGGATAGAACTTTGAGACTATGCATTAATTATCGGGAGCTAAATAAAGTCACTATACGTAACAAGTACCCATTTCCTTGCATTGATGATTTATTTGATCAGTTACAGGGTGCAAAGATTTTCTCAAAGATCGATCTATGATCAGGGTATCATCAGTTAAAGATCAGAGAAATCGATGTGGCTAAAACTGCCTTAAGAATTCGATATGGGCATTATGAGTTTTTAGTAATGCCATTTTGGGTTGACTAATGCTCCAGCTGCATTCATGGACCTTATGAATAAGGTATTTCATCCCTATCTTGATTGATTTGTTATAATATTTATTGATGACATTCTTATATATTCATGGAGTACAGAGGAGCATGCAGAGCATTTGAGGATAGTGTTACAGATTTTAAAGAATAAACAGTTATATGCTAAGTTTAGCAAATATCAGTTCTGGCTAGATAAAATTACATTTCTAGGCCATGTGATCTCAGCAAAAGGAATTTATATGGATCCTCAGAAAATTGAAGCTGTGGTAAATTGGGAGCGACTAACTAGTGTGACAGAAATTAGAAGTTTTCTAGGTCTAGCAGGTTATTATCGGAGATTTGTTAAAAATTTCTCTAAGATTGCTGCACCGCTTACACAGTTGACTAGAAAAAATGTAAAGTTTGTGTGGATTGATGAATGTGAACGTAGTTTTTAAGAACTTAAAAAGAGATTGATTTCAACTCCTGTTCTCACTCTTCCATCTGGCACCGAAGGATTTATAATTTACAGTGATGCTTCTAGACTTGGATTAGGTTGTGTATTGATACAACATGGTAAGGTGATAGCTTATGCTTCTAGGCAGCTTAAGAAACATGAGTTGAATTATCAAACCCATGATTTAGAATTGGCAGCAATAGTATTCGCCTTGAATATTTGGAGACATTATCTATATGGTGTTACATGTCAAATCTTTACTGATCACAAAAGTTTGAAGTATTTGTTCACACAGAAAGATCTTAATCTAAGACAACGGAGATGGTTAGAGCTAATAAAATATTATGATTGTAAGATTGACTATCATCCAGGTAAGGCGAATGTGGTAGTAGATGCACTCAGCAGAAAATCTTCTAACTCTATAGCTTATTTGAAAGTGACTTATCTTCCATCGTTAGTTGAGTTAAAGTCTATGGGGTTGAATTATCTGTAGATGAGTCTGGAGTCCTTCTAGCACATTTTCAAGTTAGAACTATGTTGATTGATCAGATTTGAAAGATGCAAGATCAGGATCCTAATTTAGTTAAACTTAAGCAAGAAGTAAGAAATGGAATGCAGACTGATTTAACATTGAAAGCTGATGAGACATTAGTTATGGGTAACAGGCTTTGTGTTTCGAATAACTCAGAGTTAAAGAAACAGATTTTAGAAGAAGCTTACAGCTCAGCTTATGTTATGCATCCTGGCAGCACTAAAATGTATCGTACTCTGAGAGAACATTACTGATGGCAAGGTATGGAAAGAGAGATTGCAGAGTTTGTATCTCACTGCCTGATTTGTTAGCAGGTTAAGGCAGAATATCAGAGGCTAGCAGGATTATCTCAACCACTTCCAGTTCCTGAATGAAAGTGGGAACATATTACTATGGACTTTGTTGTTGAGATTCCTCGTACTCGAAGGGGTCATGATAGTATTTGAGTGATTGTTGATCGACTCACAAAGTCTGCTCATTCCTTGCCTTATAAGATTTCATACTCATTAGATAGGCTGGCTTATTTGTATATGAGTGAGATTGTACGGTTACATGGGATGCAAGTGTTCATTGTATCAGATAGAGACCCTCGATTCACTTCTAGATTCTGGCATAGCTTACAGAAGGCCTTAGGCACTAAGCTACACTTTAGTATAGCTTTTCATCCTCAGACAGATGGGTAGTCAGAGTGAACTATATAGATATTAGAAGATATGCTTAGAGCTTGTATGTTGCAGCCTAAGGGTAATTGGGATGATTATTTACCATTGATGGAGTTTGCATATAATAATAGTTATCATTCTAGCATTCAGATGGCACCGTATGAGGATTTATACGGAAGAAAATGCAGAACTCCGATTTGTTGGGATGAGGTTGGAGAAAAAAAATTATTTGGTCCAGAGATTATCCAAGCCACTAGTGAGAATATCAGTAATATTAGAGATAGACTAAAGACAACTCAAGAAAAATAGAAGAGTTATGCAGATAAACGTCGTAGACAGCTTGAGTTTACAGTAGGAGATAGAGTCTTCTTACAGATCTTACCATGAAAGGGTGTGCTTCATTTTAGGAAACAGGAAAAATTAAGTCTTAGATACATCGAGCCATATGAGATCCTAGAAAGGGTTTGTGTGGTTGCGTACCGCTTAGCATTACCACCTGAGTTGTCATGTATTTATGATGTGTTTCATGTTTCTATGTTCCGGAAGTATATACCTGACCCTTCTCACATTCTAGATACTCAGCCAGTTCAGTTGAGGACAAACTTGACTTATGACGAGGAATCTGTTCAGATAGTGGACTATCGCTAGCAAGGACTATGTAATAAGACTATTCTGCTAGTTAAAGTCCTATGGAGGAATTATGCAGTGGAAGAGGCTACATAGGAGCGAGAAAATCAGATGAGAGTTCAGCATTCTTATTTATTTCAGACAAATATGTGAATTTCGGGGACGAAATTTTTATAAGGGGGGAGGAATTGTAATATACGTGTGTGCTGAATAAATAGATTGGTGGCAGAATTTTAAAAAAATAAAAAAAAATAAGAAAAAGAGAGTAAGCGGTGGCCATTATATATATAATTATTTTGTTTTGTTTTTATGGTTTAAGAAGAAGCAATGAAAATCGAGAAAAAAAGAAGCAAAGTTGAAACAGAGAAAGAAGAAAGAAAGAAAAAGAGAAAAGAAAAGAAGAAGAGGAGAAAGGAAAAAAAAGAAAGTGAGGAGAAAAAGAAAGAGAAAGAGAAAGAGAAAGAAAAAAAAAGAGCAGTCAAAAAAAAAAAGAAAAAAAAAAAGAAAAAAAGAGGAAATTTTAGAAAATTAGTTTGGGTAGTTAGATTTATACCTAGTGATTTATCGGATAATAGTTTTACGATAATAGAATATTTATAATATGTATTGGCACTAATGATGTATTTTTACACCCCATGATATAAAAGGTATGCCGATTGCGGGTAGATCTCAGAATCCAGACCTAGTTCAGGATTAGCACACTTTTGAGAGTGGATAAATATATATATTTTATATATTTTTAATACAATCGTTTATGATTAAATTACGCGTTATCAGATTTAGTCATGATTTATTTTAGACGGATAAATATTTATATTATTTAGTATATTCAGTAATGTTTTAGAATTTATTATAGCATAGTTTATAATTATGTTTAGTACAGAAATATTTATTTTAGAATAATTATGCTTTCATGATATTATATAGTAGTAGTTTTTGAACCACCACATGCGTACCTTCCCCTTTAGTGTAGTTGCTCTGTGTATGCATTAGACCAGTTTAGTTTACTTTGCCAGAGCGATGTAACATTCCGTCGGATTAGACCAACTCAGATCCCCCGCTCTGCCTGTGCGTGAGTTACTCTGCCAAGTTAGACCAGTTTTTTTTCCGGGTACAAGTTTGGTGTAATTTTCAATATAAATGTAGTATATGTTTACAGAGTTATGTTACATGTATTCAGCTTGATAATAGATTTTATGATAGTTTATGCTTCTAGATTTTTAGATTCCCAGTATTATGTTATAATTTTAGTTTTAGCACAAATTTTTATGACAACTTATATTTCAGTACAAGTTTATTGACTACTCAGTATACAGTTTTATGATTATTTTATCTTACATATTTATATGTGTACAATGCATATAAAGTATATAATATTTTCAGATTATATCCATTCACTGAGCCACAAGCTCACCATTTTTCCTATTTTTCCCAGGTGGTCACAGGAATCTGTGCAGTGTGATATAGTCATCACATTTTGAGGTTGGCCCACGACACGCATAGCTGCATAAGTGTCTCAATCTGTGTATTTGTATATGTTTTTGTATATTAGAGTACATGTGTACACTTTTTATTGAGACAGGTAGACTCATTGTACCATATGTACGAGTAAATAATATGTTAGTCTCATGTCATCGCAGGATCCGCCTTAATTCTCGAGGAGGGCTCAGGTCGGGTCCTATCACCTTTAGTCCCTTTACTAGCTCAAATACCATTTTAATTTTTTTTACCTAAAATGATGACTAAGCAAAACATAATTATAGTGTTTTGTCTCATTTTATTTAAATAAATTACCACTTAATTTTATATAAGAGTATGATGGTTGAAAAGAAAAAAAATACAATTATAATTATTTGTCTCTTTTGATTTAAATAAGTTGTGACCTAATTTTCACTTTTTTATAAAAGTGGAATGGTTTAAAAGAAGGTATATAGTTAGAATCATTACAAAAAATTAAATGCCCACACACTTTAAAATAGAATTTTGAGAATAGTAGATAAGATTAGAGCGAAAGAAAATTCTCTCCATAACAAAGAAAGAGAATATTGGAGCTAAAAACAATTCTCTATATAAAATATTTTAAGGTTATTTTTTTTATTCTACTATTTAATTTACATGTAATATAATCAATATGATCATCTTATACTTCCAACAAAATCAGCTACTGCGAGTGCAAATGCGTTAAAAGACTCACCCATCTATTTATTTAAAATTACAAAAAGACCCAAAATTTTTAAAAATTAAAAAATAATCCCAACTTTTGTAAATTATAAACAATCCATAAAACTTTAAAAAGTTTACAAAAAAAAGACCTTTACTATAAATTTGATCACCAAATTTTCAAAAGGAAACATGGGATTGATAGATCCAATGGAGAGGAGTAGAATAGTGGTGGCAGTGACGGACACTCACCGAAAAATGGAGTAGATTAGAGTTAAATGGAGAATGGGAGCAGTGGTGTGTGGAGTGTGTATATGTGTGTGAGGATGTCGATTGGTCAGATTTCAGTGAGCATGAGATGGTCGGCATCCTTTAATTAGCTTCGTATAAGCAAGGTATAGTAACTCATTGGAAAATTACTAAGATCTAAGTTGGATGGTGGCAGGAATTTTGAGAGGTGAGTGTATGCCACACTGGTATAGGATTAGAGTGATTTTGATGGGATTGGAACTGTCAGCATATTCTACATTGTTTGGTGTGGGCAGTGACTATTCAGGGATTGGAATAGTGACCGACAACGGGTGAACAGTAATCGACGATATGGGAACAGTAATCGGCGATGTGTGAACAGTAATTCAAAAACTATTCAATATGTGAAGATGAAGACTATTCTGGCCAAAATAAAAGCTAACGAGACTTACACGGTTAATATGTGTTTGAAAATAGAGTATCAGTGAAATTTTGGTTTGTGAACAGTAATCGAGCGATGAGTGAACAATGACTATAAAAAAGTATCTGGTGAAATTCCAACAAATAGATAAATAAGAATTGATTTTGAGAAAAGAAAAAGAGATGTTAAGGATTTTATGACTTTGATACTATATGAGAAAGGATCATATTAGTTTATTACTTAACCCAAAAAATTAAGCTGATAGATAAAAGTCTAATATTATTATTAAATACAAGTCTTTAACAATCTTTCTTACATAAAATATGGATCCGAGTAAGTTTGAACCAAGTGAATCTCCCGTCTCGTTAGCTGAAAATAAAGACATAGGCTCAAACTTAAAACCTTGACTTTAATACTATATTAGTTTATCACTTAACCTAAAAGTTTAAACTGATAGGTGAAGGTCAAATATTAATATTAAAAACAAGTCTTTAACATATTAAAGATATAGAGAATTAAGACAATCAATCTCTACCATATTTATAATTAACATTTATATTTTGAATTAATATGTTATATTATGTTTCCTTATTTAAGTTAATCTTTAACCTATATAAAGGCTCATATGTAATAGTTTCAACATATAACATAATACAATAACAATGTAGTCTTTATAGTATTTTTGCTTCCTTTTATCTTTTTTATCTTTTCTAATATGGTATCAGAATATTTTCTTATTTTTCACATGTTATCATAGTCTTCTAATCTTTTTTAAGAGTTAATTTTCATTGCTTTCTTAATCTTTTTTAATGTAGCAGCTCTCTCAACACTCACCATCAATTTCCATCAATTTATTGTCTCTCTTTAATTTTTGTTGCCTTTATCTTTCTAATATGGTATAAATCATTTTCTCATTTCTCACATTAAGTAAATATTAAACATAGAAATTGTATTAAAAAAGAAAAACTGCCCTCCAAAAATTTGTATTGCTGACCCATCTGAATTTGCCACTCATAAATTATCATCTAGATTTAAGCAAGAAACTTTCGGAAAGACTACTATTTGCAACTCCTTGAGCGTTGAGGCCGTATGAAAATGTGTTCTTATCATGTTCAATGTGCTGCAAAGTTATGTCTCTCATGATAATATCTCTGCATGGTGTTGATTTGCTGCATGGAAGATCCACTGAAATTTCTCCTTTTGATGTCCCGTAGAATTGATCATACGTAACATCGCTAATTTGCACCGCTGATGTCTGCAAAACAAGTAATTTACAAACCAAAAACATTAGTAATTGCAATATTAGATGTGTTCTTACGATAAATGTTAATGTAACATTAGTAATTACGATATTAGATGTGTTTTTAATCATTTGTTGAAATTCAAGAGTTAATATGGTTTCTTAATTAATGATACTCAAAAGTATCAAACTTAGGTTTAATTAATTATTATTATCTGCCATGTCTTGATTCTAACTCCATTTTGTGTTCCTGTAAATGTAACACTGCTAACATGAATAGATTCGGCTGTTTCGTGCTTTCCATTCACACCCAAACTCCCAATGCTTTACAAAAACAATAATGGAAAATAATTATTAAAAAATTAACATAGTTATGATAATTAATCAAAAGGAGTCCTCATTTAGTGCAGATATTCATTCGTTTTTAAATGTAAATTAACTTGTTTAATTTATATCTTATGCCATGACCGGGGCCACACATATCGTTTTGGATGTTGAGATGGGATGAACCGTCGCCGATCGAAACACAGTCAATCGACGGTGCTGATGCTACAGCTGTCAACGAAGACATTCGAGTAGTGTTGGATGTAAATTCCGTCGGTGTTGGGGCTGTCACCGGGGGCTCTGATGGTGAGATTGTCTGATCTTTCGAAAGCAATGTGCATTTGTGGGCTGTCCTCGAAAGTTATCTGATCGATGTGTACATTGTTTGAATGTGATACCATAATTCCCTGCATAATAATTGGAGAAATATCAATATGTATCTTAAATCTAAATTTTAAAAAAGCCCTAATAGTTGCTATTTCCTGCTCGCAAATTCTTATATGTATAGCTAGGGTTAGCCCAATAGCGTTAGTTTTTGTCTATGGGTCTTATATAAAAACCTTAATAAGCCCTAATAAGTGTGTTATATATTATAACATTGGTAAGTGCATTGTATTCTAAATGATCATGGGTATCACTAATCACTAACCGTTGGTTTTTTGCCACAAACCTACATCGAAAAGAAATGAGGCTGATTTCAGTAATGGTAGCAAATAGAACTTTTAAACGACGATAAAACAAGTGGAGGTGATATGTATTTGCTCTGAACTTTGAAAAGAAGATCTATGTTTATATATATATATATATAATGTGAATGGCCTTTCGATTTAATCATGTTTGCATTTCGAATTCCACCTGATTGATCCATGGCCATTGATAGAACCAAGTCCACGAATGGTGAGGCCATCGAATTTATCGAATTGAATCCATGACGACCCTTGTTTCCATCATTGCATTTGTTCCATGCATCTGGATGACTTAGTGCAATTATACCAACATCAATCTACATAAATAAAAAAAACACGTAATATAATCCATCAGCCAATTCTGTGAAAAATCAATATCTTTTTTTTTTTGAAAAAATTACAAATAATAATTAATGAATCACCAGGAAGAAGTTTATAACTTTATTAACCTAGAAAGTGATGTAACGGGATTTGCAGTTTCTGCCGGAGAAGGTTAAGGGTTAAGCAGAAACGACTTGTCTTTAGGAATTTGTGTTGAGTATAATAGATTATAAATAGAACATTTTTATTAATATAATAAATTTAAAATTTATAATATAAATTTTAAAATTTTTTATTCTTTTTCATTTATAATACAATACTCACACACTCTTTATTGAACTTATTATTTGTTCAACTTTCTAACACATTAAACTCTCAACAAATTGATCAAATACTTGATCAATTCTTTATTCTTAACTTGCTTACTTGCAAAATTAAATAAAGGAGGGGGGGTATTTATACTTAATTTTAACAAACCAAAATCACACAAATAAAATGATGTAAAAATTTATTAACCACATAAGTTTATAATATTTATCTCCTTAATTATTAACTTTAAAATATCTTACCTAATTTAGAAATTTCAAGAATTTAGGCTTGTAAATATTTATGCTTAATTTTAGGCTTGATGTTGTAATTAACTTCATTTGGTGTTATAATTTTAATACTCCCCCTCAACACCAACTTCTATTATTCTAACCACGTTGAGTTGTCTTCGAACCTTTTTGAACTTATCAACACCTAAGCTTTTTGTGAACAAATAAGCCACTTGATCTTCGGTTTTAATATACAGCAATTCAATTTCTTCTTGCAGAACTTTCTCTCGGATAAAGTGATAATGCACCTCCATATGCTTTGTTCCTGCATGGAAAACTGAATTTTTTGTCAAACAAATTGTTGACCGATTATCATAATATATTGACACTTTATAATCTCTTGGCTGATATAAATCCTCCATCAACTGCATCAACCATGTAGTTTCTTGAGCTGCCATTGTTGCTGCTCTATACTCAGCTTCAGTAGATGACAATGATACAGTCGATTGCCTTTTACTGCATCAAGAAACTGTTCATGAACCAATCTTGAAAAAACACCCAGTGGTCGAACGTCGTGTATCATGATCTCCAGCATAGTCAGCATCACAATAGTCAACTATTTTATAATATTGGTCTTTCTTATAGAAGAGACCATAGTTAATTGTGCCTCTCACATATCTCAATATCCGTCGAGCTGTTTCTAAGTGAGGTTTCTTAAGATTTTGCATGTATCGACTTATTGCTCCAACTGCATAAGAAATGTCTGGTCGAGTTAATGTCAAATAGCTGAGACTTCCTACCAGTTTTCGATACATAGTTCTATCTTCTAAATCATTTCCTTCATGACTGCACAACTTGGCATTGGCTTCTAGTGATGTTGAGACAGACTTGCACTCTAGCATCTCAAACTTATGCAACAAATCTTTGGCATATTTTTATTGTTCAAGAAAAATCCCTTCTAATGTCCGAGTGACTTCGAGCCCAAGGAAATGCTTAAGTTGTCCAAGCTCTTTCATTTGGAAGCGAACCACCAAATTCTCTATTGTTCGACAAATTTCTCATTCATCATCTCTAGTGATAATTAAGTCATCCACATATACCAGCATAATTGCAAGTTTCTTTCCATTAGCTTTGATGAACAGGCTAGAATCAGCTGGTGCTATAAAGTAACCACTATGTGTTAGAAATTCTCAAATTTTACTATACCATGCCTTTGGAGCTTACTTTAATCCATACAATGCCTTTCTCAATTTACACACATAATCAGGATGAAATTTGTTTTAAAATCCCATTGGTTGAATCATGTAGATCTCCCGATCCAACTCTCCATGTAGAAAAGCATTCTTTACGTCTATTTACCATAATATCCAACCTTTGCTAGCTGCCAGTACAAGTAAAACTCGTACTGTGGTGATCTTGGCTACTGGACTAAACGTTTCATCATAGTCTAGTCCATACTGTTGAGAAATTCCTCGAGCTACCAATCGAGCTTTATACCTCTCCATTAATCCATCAAGACGTCTTTTGATCTTATACACCTACTTACAAGATATGAGTTTCACATCCTTTGGCTTTGGCACTAAATCCCAAGTTTGATTTTGCTCTAACACTATATTTTCTTCTTCTATAACTTTAATCCATTTAGAGCTTTGTGATGCTTTTTTAAAAGTCTTAGGCTCCTTAACATTTTCCTCTTTCGCCATAGCTGCATTAGCATATTTAGGATTAGGCTTTCGTATTCTTATTGACCTTCGAGGATGAGATTGAGGGGTTGCAGGTTCTGCTCCTTCATATTTGGCCTCTGTTGTTGGTTGTTGATAGATGCCAGTTTGCTAAGGACTTTGAGTTGTCTCTTGCTCGGTGTTTTCATCACTGCTTCCATTATCAAGGTCTTCTTGGCTCGGTAGAATTTCAGCAATGTGCTCATCTATCTTTTATTGTAGTCGTTCTTCTATTTATTTTGAATCTGAAAGCTCATCGTTTTGTGGCAACCACCATGAAGATGCTTCATCAAACACCACATTCCTTGACGTGTAGTACCGCCCATTAGTAGGGTCACAACATTTTCATCATTTGCACTGGTTATCATATCCAACAAAGATACACATGATTGCCTTATTAATCATTACTTTTAGCTTATGATAACTTACATGTCCCAATCGTGAATGCCACAAATCTACTGTCTCATTCTTTTGAGTATTGTCTACATAAGCTGACTCTGCTGATAGTACATAGACCGACTCTAGTCGTCGTCCTTTCATTGTTGGTGTTCCCATAATTTTTAAATCATGGTACACCTTAATATCTTGTAGACCGAACAAGACATAGTGTCCAGAAGATGTTAACTGTGATACTGACAATAGATTCTTTTTCATGCCAGGGACATGATAGACATCTTGAAGTGTTACCTTGTTAGAACTGTAACGAAGTATAAGGACTGTGTTATCGATGTGAGCTATAGGCAATCTTGAGTTGTTGGCTGTCACCACTACGCGACCTCCTTTGTACTTAGTCATATCTTATAGCTTTTCTTCGTCACCAGTCATATGATTCGAACATCCTGAGTAAACGATCCAATCATTTTCATATTCAATCTGTCTAGGCATTATCACTGAGAGTGATAAGTTTTCTTCCTCTATGGTGACAAACGCTTCAGCATCCCACTCATCTTCCTTTCTGAGTTTGATGTGGCAACATTACCCTCAACAGACCTTTTCTTGGACCAACAATCTTTTGCCACGTGTTCTATTTTTTTTTCACAATTGTAGCATTTTCCTTCAAACATTTTCTTTTTGTTGGACTGACTACCATTGCCGTGAGTCCTCCATACTCTCCTTATCTGTGAGCTACCTTCTTGGTGACGACTCTTTATCTTGTCATCATCTCTTTTAGATCCTCCACCAGCACGTCGTTTAAATCAACATTTTCTTTTGTCAATATAGAGTGCTTCTTCATCGCTTTTTAAAGAGACCCACCCATTTGCTTGGTAATCACTTTTTGATCAGCAAGCAAATTTTTAAATTTAATGAGAGATGGTTGGGTTGGTTAGCCTTATACAGCAGTAACAAAACTTCTATACTCAAGTCTCAAACTATGGATGATAATTCTTTTCATCCTAGTTTCAACAATAGCAGCGACAGGATCTAACTCAGATATTTCACGGCACACGGACTTTACCTTTGTGAAGTATTGGTTGATCGTCATGTTACGTTGTGCAATTGACAACAGTTCATTCTCTAGAAGCTGTAGTCGCATGTTATTTTTCTTTGAGAAGAGTGATGCAAAAGTGTCCCATGCTTCATTTGGCATCTTGGCCTTCTTTATGTGCTCTAATATTTCTTCTTCAACTGTGGTCTTAATGGCAAATATAGCCTTATCAATTTTTACCTTCCATTTCTTTAAAATGGCTTCATCTGTTGGCTGCTTCACTTTATTCCCACCAACGACCTTTTAAAGATCTTAGCCTTGAAGGTAAGACTCCATCAACGTCGCCCATGTATTGTAATTTTGGTTGTTGAGCTTCTTGATTCCTCTAACGACTTTAAGGTCACCCATCGGGTTGGCAGTACCTCAGTAATACCAAACAAGTTTTGTCAACAAACTTGCAAAGTCACAGACTACTCACGACACACAGAAGCTCACTCACTCATAATTTCTAGAAGCCCTTTCTAATGTGGAAGATCAGTTAAAACTGCAACCATAGAGCATACTCAGAATTCTTAGAAATCTTACAACTTGAGCAGTCCCGAATAGTCCCGCTCTGATACCAATTGTTGAGAATAATGGAACACAAATGGAACACTTTTATTAATACAACAAACCCAAAACTTAGAATACAAAATTTAAAAACTCTCACTCTTTCTTACTTACAACACAATACTCACACACTCTTTATTGAGCTTATTATTTGCTCAGCTCTCTAACACATTAAATTCTCAACAAATTGATCAAATACTTGATCAACTCTTTATTCTTAACTTACTTGCTTGCAAAAATAAATGAGGGAGGGAGATATTTATACTTAGTTTCAACAAACTAAAACTACACAAATAAAATAATGTAAAAATTTATTAACTACATAAGTTTATAATACTTATCTCCTTAATTATTAACTTCAAAATATCTTACCTAATTTAGAAATTTCAAAAATTTGTACTTATAAATATTTAAGCTTAATCTTGGGCTTAATGTTGTAATTAACTTTACTTGGTGTTGTAATTTTAACAACTTGCACGATTGTTGAGCTTGATGACGATTTGTACATTGGTTCCCATTGTCACGACCCGATTTCTCGAAACCGTGCGGCCTTAGACACTTGCTAGTGCTAAGCAGCCTACAAGACCTCAATAACCAAAGAAAGAGATGAAGAAGAAGCACACCAAGGGTTTGAGAGAATGCTCTCGTATTTTATTACTAAAGAGATATTACAAAGCTATACACTTACAAGTTAAGAGTATTTCTACAATTTGGAGGATGAATTCTCAAATGAGAACTCCACCTATTTATAGCTAAAGCTATATACAGTGGACGGCTAGGATTAACTCTAATCCAAGGGTCCAAATCTAAAAAGGAGAATATGCTAAGGAATATTCCAAAAGATGCCAACTACCAAAAGTATATCCAAAGGAATATGCATTTTCTAGATTATTCTCCCACCTACCACATTAATGTGGCCTCAACCCAACTCCATGGGCCTTCTAGAAGCTCTAGCCCATTTAACCAAAAATGGACTAAGACACCCCCTTGGTGGTCTTGTCGCGCGCCAAATACTCGAGTAATTGCTTGAGAATATTTGGGGCGTGACATTCTCCCTCACCAAATTCACGCGACGCCCTCATCGCGTCTTCGCTGGAACTTGCGCACCCTATTCTGCAAACTCTGGCTGTGCGCTCTCATGTCCCAAGCGTGCTCTCCCATCCGGCAACCCTTTCCACTCGACAAAGTACTCAAGACTTGTCCTAAGTTGCTCTACTTTGTCATGGCGTGTGGAAATCCCCAAAGGTTCCCGGTTGTGTGGCTCAAATTCTGCATCTCCCGTACCTCCACGGTACTGCTTCCAACAGCTTGTGGAATGCACCTGATGTCGCCACTGCCGCTGTCTCGAAGGTAACTCCACCTTATGCAAGACGTTGCCAACTCTCTTGGCAATCAACCTTGGCCCCTCGTCCCCACGATCAAGGCCCTTGTGAAGTGGACGTACTGACTTGCGTTGTGGTGGAAGTATCATCTCCATCACCAAGTCCCCTGCATTATGCTTGACACGCCGCTGCTTGTCTTCAACCCACTCCTTGTGCTGAAACTGCACATCATGTGACACCTTGGACTTTTGGATGACACCCGCATCCAACAACTCCTCGAGCTGCCCCTGCAACTCTCCCATCTCCGATGGAGGCGTCAACCCCATAGTTGGAAGCATAATCTCAAGCTCCAACTTGCCCTCAATTACATCTCTTGAAGGCGGTTCTTCCGGTATGGCAGTAGGCTTGACCCCATTGTGCTCCCAGAGCACTTCTGCAACAACCTTCGGTATTTCATCCTTGCCCCCATTTGCCACATCATCCACCCCCGTTGTTGAGGCTGAATGTAACCCTCCTTTGCGCCCAGCATCTACCCTCAGTTGCATTGCGGAAAGGACCTTGGCGTTTGACTTGGATCGCCCACCCTTGGGCATGTCTACCGTCGGTATCATTCGAGGCCCTCCTTCCAAAATACACATATAGTTGTGTTGAGGAAGTAACACCACATTGTACTGCCGTAAAAACTCCATACCTAGCACCACATCAAAATCATCGAGAGGTGCTACCGAGAAATTTACCTCACCGTGCCATTTGCCAAGGTGGATTTCAACTCCACGAACCACCCCATCTAGCGGCTTGGCTCTTGCATTCACAGACTTGAGATATCCCTCTCCTTTCTCTACATAAAGGCCCAAGCGTTCCACTTCCGCACGCTTAATGAAGTTGTGCGTAGCCCCCGTATCAACTAACACTTGAGTCTTGATGCAATTGACAAAGGCTTCAATGTACATGAGCGCCGTCCCCGTTGGCGCGTCTGCACGCCGCTTGGCTTTGAGGGAATTGAACAGCTGCATGCAACCCATACGGCTCTGTCCGCCCTCCTCTTGTGCCTCATACATTGTATTGAAAGCCATTTTCTTCGGACAGTCCTTCACCCAATGATCCCCATCGCAGAGAAAACAGTTAGACTTCGGACCATTACTGTCACGCCCCAGACCCAAAAGATCCGACACACGACATCACTTACATTCATTCACTGCATGTGCACTCATAAATAATATTACACAAAATTTTCAACTTTCATTCAACACAGAAATCCTTAGCAAGTTGCTAGTAAGTTCAACACTAAAATCAACCATAACCTAACATATAAATATAAACTTCTCTTGACAATATTTAAACATTCATTTATATTTCTTTCAGAATTATAGCAATTGAATTATGACTGGGACAATTATTAAACCGGAGATACGCAGAGTTTTCTCAGAGATTAACACTCTACTACGTCACCAGTAGCAACTTTGTTACCGGGAGCCCAGAATATATCCATTGCAAATTCTTACTTAAAATCATCCAATAACCACACTTTATAAAACTTAAACCAAATCCAATCCACACACAATGAAATAATACATAAGTATTTATTCAATAGGGACAAATCAAATATCATATCCCACGTGTCCCCAAATGAAACACTCGGTAACCTAGCAACTTAGGGAACCCAAGGAACAGCAGAAGCCTTGCCAAATCCGCTAAGCACATATGCACCTTATTTACCTGAAATCACCATAAACTATAATGAGTATAAAACTCAGTAAGCATACTAATTTTTCATATATCAAATACAAATACATATATGTACACAATGCATATGTATGATATGCTGTGATCAATCAAAATCATAATATTATCAAATCACATATCATGTAAGCGCTTACACATTCATTCAAAATACATAATAGGAATACCATCACTCAACTACTACTTAGTAGGACTTACATATCACATATCACATAATGAGCCAAATGTCACTCGTAGGTGACATACCGTATGAGAGGAATAGTACAGGTGAGGTCTTGAATAACATATATATAATGCTTATGCCTGAAGGTAAAAGCCAAACCATCACCCTGATCATCGGTGAGTCCTCTCACATGCACCAATACGCCACCACACGAATGTGATAACTCACTCTTCGTTTAGGTACCAATAGGATCCTCCCTACATACGGAACACATAACATATACCAATCCCAAAGGAAAGGCCACACATAAAGGCTCCACAATCACATAAAATGCCTACTAAGTTAACAGTGAGTTCAAGTACCCTCAAAATACAAAATATTTCTCATGGACATATTACACTTCAAAAGCTTTCTTTATTAAACACATCTTATTTTGAAAGCTCACTTACAAAAACACATGTATGTCCATGCTCAATGTCAATGCTCACATTCAGAAACATATATTCACATTTCATATCAAAATATAATTTGACATAACATAAACATATTCTTAACCCCATTTGCAAAATCATACAAAACAATTACTATGTTTATTGTGATTTCAGTAAAAAGTCTAGTATACTTACCTCTTAACACTTTCAGCTACAAGGCTTAAATCTCCTTAACCTATCAATGGAGATTAATCCTTTCATAAGCCTCACAATTCACACAAAATACTTTAAATAGCTTACAAAATTATACACAATGCATTTATCACATCAAATTGGTCTAAATATTTGGTTTCTCAAAACCTGTCATTCTGACCACTTACACTTAACAAAAATTTCTAATACATCAAATGATGTCCAATTACTCCAAAATCAGAATATACCATTCTTGACTCATATATCCTTCTTATATATGAATATTATATCAAATTTCCTACACAATCCATTCCATACACACCATCGAATCCAAACTACAAACCTGACAGGATCAAGATACTTACTGAACAGTATTCAATCTCCCAATTTTATAAAATCATATACTAACTCAAAAATTATAAAACTACTACATAATTACTCTTAACACATATCTCAGTCCATGATAAATATTTCACTTCCAAATCACTGCCAAAAATATTTTAAAACTATTTTATTCTATAACTTTAAAAATCTGTTAATCAAATATTGCAATGAGCTAATACACTTTAGAAATTCATAACACTTCAACCACATTGATCTAAATTCTCAATTCCGAGTATATCATATTAGACATATAAACTTATCATATTCCATAAATTCATAATTTTTGAAGATCATTCAGTAGGACAAAAATTATTTTGCACTGTACTATACTGTTTACACAGGAAATTTCCAGAATTTCAGGGTCATTTTGGTAAATTCACTATAAATTCAATTTCCAGAATTTTCAATCGATTCAAAGTCTCAGATGATCCTTAACATGTCTAATTTCATATACTCAAAATTCAAAACCAGAATCGAATCACAACAATTTATAAAATTCCTAGATCAAGAGGTTATCCAGCAGATATTCCATAATTCATCATGATTTATCAAACTATCTTATAGATCATCATCAATTCTCATATGATCTTACGAAATACACAACAAATCCTCAATTATACATATTTTCAGAAATCAAAACTTAAAGGAATTAACTTAATTAATACTAATAAATTGAGAAATACGTATGATATACCTCTTGAAATTCAAAATTCCAATTTCTTCTTCTTCTCCTCTTTCTCTCTCCTCTATTTCTCTCTTCTCTCTCTTAAAATGGGTAGCTCGACCTAAAAATGGTAAATTAGGGTTTAAAAGTGTATTTTTATACTAAGAGGCTAATTTTTGGTATTTACGAGTTTGCCCCCAAAACTTTCAAAGTATAACAATTTGGTCCCTAAAATAAATCTAAAGTCATACAAATAAACCCAATACTAATCGTATATCCTTAACCTATAAAAATATTACTAATAACAATATATAATTCAAGTATCACCAACATACAAATAAAATACGTATATTTATACATATATAAATACTTATTCTTACCAGTCGTGGATACTGGTTACTACATTTACCTTTATGGCCGTTGCGTTTCTGCTCCTTCCACTTGGGCGGTTTGCCTTTCTCCTTCTTGCTCGCCGGAGGCTGAAACTCTTTGGCTTCCCCACCCTTGCTATGATTGGGTTTAGAATTTCTGGACTTTCCCGAATCCCCCTTGTGGTAATCCATGAGCGTTTCCGCCATTGTAAGGGCGTCGGATATATTCTGTACTCCACGCCGCTTCAACTCATTGGCTGCCCAGGATTGTAAACCGTCCAGGAAATTGAACAACAAGTCCTCCTCGGCCATGTTGCGGATTTGCAGCATCAGCAAAGAGTACTCTTCTACGTACTCCCCAATGGACTTTGTTTGTTTCAACTCCTTCAACCGCTTGCGAGCGTCGTTCGCCACATTCTTCGGATAGAATTGACGCTTTAACTCCCGTTGCAATTCTTCCCATGTGTCTATGGTGCAGGTACCCTTGCGAATCTCCTCGCTTTTCCTACGCCACCACAGAAGTGCATGATCGGAAAGGTATAAAGTTGCGGTACTTACCTTGTGTTCGTCCCGCACGCACATAGCGCCGAAATACCTCTCCATTTGCCAAAAGAAGTTGTCAAGCTCCTTGGCATCCCATCTGCCGCTAAACTCCTTCGGTTTAGGGGCCTCGACCCTTGGTGCAGCCACCGCAGTTTGAGTAGCTACGCCATTAGCGACCGCTCGCTTGCACAACACCACATCCTCCTTGACACCTTCAAACCCCTTTCGTAGCTCTTTTACTTGGGCTTGAACTTTGTCCATGGTGTTGTAAACCTTCTCCTGAAAAGCCTTGATCCAGTCCCGTTGCTTGTCAGCATGCTCGTCAATGGAGCTTTCGATGAGGGAGCGCAGCTCGTCACCTTGAGTATCGAGGCCCACCTCGACATTCTGGACTTGCTCCTCCAACTCCCCAAGGCGATCTGTTGCCTTGCTCACAGCACCACCGAGCCTCATAACCATGTCTCCTAGATCATGGTTCGGATCAACGAACTTTTCTGGCGAAATACTCCCATGTCTCCTAGCTTTGGGGTCTCTACCCTTCCCTTGAGTAATCCCCGATGTTCCAGCAACTTCCTTCACCATCTTCTTTGAACCCGCTCTGATACCACTTGTCACGACCCGATTTCTCAAAACCGTGCGGCCTTAGACACTTGCTAGTGCTAAGCAGCCTACAAGACCCCAATAACCAAAGAAAGAGATGAAGAAGAAGCACACCAAGGGTTTGAGAGAATGCTCTCGTATTTTATTACTAAAGAGAGATTACAAAGCTATACACTTACAAGTTAAGAGTATTTCTACAATTTGGAGGATGAATTCTCAAATGAGAACTCCACCTATTTATAGCTAAAGCTATATACAGTGGACGGTTAGGATTAACTCTAATCCAAGGGTCCAAATCTAAAGAGGAGAATATGCTAAGGAATATTCCAAAAGATGCCAACTACCAAAAGTATATCCAAAGGAATATGCCTTTTCTAGATTATTCTCCCACTTACCACATTAATGTGGCCTCAACCCAACTCCATGGGCCTTCTAGAAGCTCTAGCCCATTTAACCAAAAATGGACTAAGACACCCCCTTGGTGGTCTTGTCGCGCGCCAAATACTCGAGTAATTGCTTGAGAATATTTGGGGCGTGACACCATGCATTCTTAAAAGCCTGTGTTCAAAATAATAATATAATTAATAGTAAAATGATCAACATTATATTAATACCGCGTTCACATGAGAGAATAACTAATCTAATTGGCTTAGAAGTTGAAAGAACAATATAGTAATGTAGTGATAAAAGTAAGTTTTGTGTTAATATTTTAATGGTAAAAGATTGATAGTACATTTACTTTATATAAATATAAGAACTAGGTTTTTCTTTAACCTGAATATTTAATCGGAGTATCATTGATAATTCCATTACTGACGGCTCCGAAATTGACAACATTAAAAATATCAACCTGTCAATTAGATTATAGAAAGGGATGAGAATGAGTTAAAGAGAAAACATAGTGTTCAAAAGAAGGAAGGAGAAAATATATTTCGTTATCAAAATTCAATAAAGTTTCACATTCCATATCGAATAGAAATTGAGTGAATCTTCAATATATATAAATAAATAGGTAATATTATTTAACAAGTTAGTTTTTTGGGTCAATAACAAGTACATGATCTGTGACAAGTAGTATCAGAGCGGATCTAAATTTTTATTTACATACACGCCCTTATAATCCTCCCAATAGAGATTACCACGTAGATGTGGGACTTAGCAGATCCTCCCAATTAAGATTACCACATAAATGTGGGACTTAGTAGTGATGTGCAATATGGTACAAGTGGACCATGAAAATATTATGTCATAAACGCTAATAGAGATTACTATATAAGTATTAGATCCCCTAACCTTGGGGGATGGGTAATATAGGCTAGGTCGACTATTGAGTTTGGGTTAAATCTTAACGAAAATGTCATGTGATTGAGTGGGGGAGAATGTTATGCCCTATATCGAATAGAAATTTGGATAGATCTTGAGTATATATAGGTATAAATAGAGATTGCTATATAGGCAGTGAGTCCCTGACCTTAAGAAATAGGTAATACAAGCTAAGTTGGCCCCTTGAGTTTAGGCCAAACCTTGATGAAGACATCATGTAATTGAGTGGGGAAGAATGTTATATTCCACGTTGAATAAAAATCAAGTAGATCTTAAGTATATATAGGTGTGACGAGGGCATCACGTGATTAAGTGAGAAAGGATGTCACGTCTCACATCAAATAAAAATTGGGTAAATTTTGAGTATATATAAATAGATAAACAACATTACACTCTTGAATTTAGGCCAAACCTTAATAAGGATGTCACGTGATTGAGTGGTAAAAAATGTTACATTTCACGTCGAATAAAAGTTAAATAAATCTTGAGTATATAAAAGTGTGACAAAGGCGTCACATAATTAAATAAAAAAAATATTATATTTTATATCGAATAAAAATTAAATAAATTTTAAATATATATAAATAAATAAACAATATTAAATTTTTGAATCAATTACAAGCATTACCAAAAGGCAAGGCAAGTAATTAAAACCCTTCTCAAAGGAATAATAATAAATTTAACGTAGTTGTTGTTTTTGATTTTTTGCTTCTTTCTTACGTAGTAGAACCGTATTTTTATAGCGTTTAATTAAAGAAGTATTGATTTTGTGCTTCTTTCGCACGTAGTAGAAACGTAATTTTATAGCGTTATAATTAAAGAAGTAGAGTCATATTCAATTTCAGTATCCGAATTTCTAAACAAATTAATTGGTTTAATATTATTAATCGACTAATGTTTCAATTATTAAGCCATTTCACAGAATCTCAAAATCACACTGAACTTAATTTGTGCATATTTGCAGGGCTTGCCATGATCATCACCAGACAAATGATCCAAGTTCTCTTTTACTTCAAGAAAATTTTGTTATATACAGAAGTTATTGAACAAGATGGGTTACCATGATTCAAAAAAATTGTTTACATCTTTGTGTTGGCTCTCATCACAACTCTTATATCCGGCCCCTTCAACTCAGCTAGCTCATTTGCACTTTATGAGCTTGTCCTAACATATTTTTATTCATCATTCCATGTCAATGTTCCCATGATCAGGTATTTGCTCGGGAGCTCCTCTGCTGACGGCGCAAGAAATGTAATCCTCTTCTTAAAGATGTCGACGTCTGTGACGAAGATGAATCCAGCTACATTGCTGCAGCGAAAAGACAGTTGATGTCATCAGAAATTGTGAGACAGAGGGAGAAGAACAAGAGGTAGAATGACATTTCTCTTTGTTATGTTCCGAATTCCAATTTGGTGGGATGCCAACGATCTACAGAGTGAATATTAATGCATAATTTAATTATATTATTATTATTACCTTGATGTTATTTGATCAGCTTGTTTGGCATGTGAAACAGCAAGAACTTGATGGATCAAATGTAGGCCAATATTCACAGGCACTATTCTCAGAGAGTTGGCGACTGGATCTGCTCCAATCGGCAGGGATGATCTTGGGGCCTGCTGCTCTTCACCAATTCGATACACATGCAAATCGCTGAAATTTGCAATCATAGAGCGTGGGGCGAGATCGTTTTTTAAGCCGTAAAAGTATTTCTGGAAGAAATAACAGTGAAAATCATTAAAACAGTAATATAGAACTCATAGAAACTGAAATGATGATACATTTGGATACCATCCCTTTTGTGGAAAATATGTTAATAGACAAAAAGCATATAGAAATTTGCCTTATTTTGCAAGTAAAACAGTCAAATGATATAAACCGATGAGTTAACCTAGTTTGTCATGCAGCACTAGCATTTTGGCCGAAGCAGAGAGATGTCATCAGCTGCTGTATGGCAAGGAAATGGGAAAAGAAAAGGTCAAACATTTACCCTTATGCTCTTACTTCTGGCCTTTTTACGAAATTCTTCATTCCTTGACACAACACCACCGGACTTCTGAAGTTTCACAACATCCACATTAGGCCTGTTCCCAAATACATTTCTCAGATTGCTAAAAAGTTTATCCTGCGGATGGATTTCAAAAAGGGACGTCTCAGGGTCATTAGAAAAAGAAAATGGAAGTACAGTATGTAAGGATTCAAGAAATATTCGATGAAATGAATTGATTGAGTTTCTCGTATAAAGTTCGGGAGAATACAAAAAGCTGCTACGCATAGCTTACTAGCACCAAACCAATGGTTGGTGTTCAACCCAATGTTGCCTGCCAAAGAAAAATCCCAACTAATACATGCATATGGTCTATGCCTAGAAAATGGATTGCAATCATCAATTCTCATTTGCCAATTGAAGGGTGTTTAAGATAGGGACATGTTCAAGCAAGGAAGAAAAAAAGGAAGTTTAACAAGAAAGAGTAAAAACATCTGTGAATAGCTGGTTGGTGTTCTTCAAGGACTAAGTTGTTATATGAATAGCTAGTTGGTCATGTCAAACCCAGTAAGCTTACTCTTATATGGCAGTTTTTTTAGCCTAAGGGACACTGTTATCTATTACAGGCAAGCAATAAATTTTCTAAGTCTACATAAAGACTAAACCAAAACAAATTAATTAATAAAAAATGAAGATAACCAATTTCTGAAGATTGCAATTAAAAAAAAGTTTGCAAAGATTATTTAAAAAAAAAATTACGCTCGAAATGGACTTAAAATACTAAAACGGAAGAAATTCTTACCTGATCCAAAACCAAGACAACATTGGCATTGAATGTATCAATTGCATGGAGAAGCAACTGCAAAAGAAACATAACATCCAGAGCCCTTAGGCAACATATTCTTATTAATATTTGACATTAACGAAGGCATTTTAAAAATTACTCAACGTTCGTCGTTATAGAAGCATCAATTTACACTTACCTCATACTCTTCATCTTCAATCGATCCCATGGTGTTTATCACCATGCCAGCTGCTCGAGCTTCCACATCACCAGCAAAATGCCTCCCCAGCATTTGGGCAAGCTCCTTCACAAGACCCTTGTAGAACTCTACATTCTTGCTGCAAAGATCATAAAGTCACCGATCAATATAAGTCTCTAAGAAATGACATAAATCAACATAGGTTTCTCACTGCATGTGATATCAAAGAAATGGAAAAAAAAAAAAAATGCGTTTTTGATTACCTAGGGTTTGTGTGCCCAAAGAAGTAAGCAAGGGGCATGTCAAGAGGGATTCCTTCCACTAGATCAATGGGCAAGGTAATTGGGGTAGCAGCAATGCATCCAGGAATTGTTATAGATCCTTGGCCAATATCCAAGTCCACAAAAGTTGGTTTCCAACCAAGTTTAGCCGCCCAACTAAGGAGCATCATCGACAAGGTGCTTTTTCCAGAATCGGAAGGTCCCACAATAATAACTCTAGGACCCTGAACAATAACTCTAGGACCCTGAACAATAACAACCCAGAAGTACTTCACCAACAGAAAAAAAAAGCTTTCAATTGCACCAAAATGCCCTAAAAGACTCATGCTCATACGCTCACTTTGTTAAAGATTCACAAGAAACATTCGTAAATGACATTGATGAAAGTGAATACGTACCTGACAATCACTGGAGCCCTTCGAAACTGAATCTTTCGCACGGTTTCGCCGTTCTTCCAGCACAGCATTCACATTTACATAACTAACCATGGGCGTCTGATAATCAAGAACCCGAAAAACACAATCAATCATTCGACTAAATTCTTTACAATCCCATTTCTCTACACAGTGTAATCAAGAATCAGGAACTACAACACAAACAAACAAAAAATTCACATACCTCGTCAGCTGTGTAAGCAGTTTCGGTCGCGCCATCAATTTCAATTGTAGCATTATACCAAGTAAAAACCTAAAGAAACAGGTTTCAAATCACCTTAATTCTAACAGTTAGTCACATTAATAATCTTTCTTTTAAAAAGAAAACTTACGGCGAATTTGAGATGTGGAGGGAAAGTGATCCAGGAATCTGGCGGCAATTCAGTTCCAAAAATCTCGGCAGTACCATGAAGAAGCCGAAGCCGCAGTGGCGTTTCACCGACTTCGATTCTCAGCTCACTATCTTTGTCTTTATCTAATCTCACTCGCCTGATTGTGGAAGCAGAGGCCGAGCTTTTGGCCGCCGGCGCCTTTGCAGCATGGCGGTAAGCCATGATTATCGAGTCTTGTTCTTGTGATTCTTGACAAAAGGCTTCGGCTTGTGAGATACAACAAGCAAAAAAAATTCAAGAACAGGTCTTGGACCGATTCTTGAACTTACGAGCGAAATTGTATACGAAATACCATATGCGTTTGTTTTTCTTGAGGTTTAAGGAAAAAAAATGAAGTTTTGGGTTTCAGAAAAAGGATTAGGCTTTTGATATAGCGGTAAAACCAACTGCTGTTTATAACGGTCGTTGTGTTTTTTTTTTTTTTTTTTGTTTTTTAAATAAACAATTAACAGTGAATAATGGTGAGTAAATTTCATATAGGGACATCAAATTTGATAAAAAGAAAAATAAGTTTATTACATTTGGTCTTTTAAGCACATAAGTCACGAAGCTGAAGTTAACTACTATTATTCTAGCTCAAACAAGTGTTATTGCAATTAGAGATGGCAGCAGTTTGAGTGTACTTAATGAATGAAATATCAATTTTTTTTTTAAACTCATTCTAATAAATATGTACTTTTTATCGAAGGCACGGCAAGATATATATAGATTTTAAGTGAATTGCAAGTTAATATAATAAAAAATATAAAATTATAACATTAATTTTATAAAAAATTTATAAAATGACAATTAAAATTATATCATAAATTTATATTCAATAAAAGTCTTTTCATCAAAATTAAACACATTTTTAAGTTAAAACTAATAATAGTTAACATAAACATTAGACAACATAAATACAAAGCAACTCAATTAAACAAAAATATTTTTTCTTACGCTTAATTTATGATTTAAGAATACATCTAACACATGAATTTATATTAACATATTATAGTTTAAGGATAAGCTAATTTGCCAACTAAGTAATTAATACATTAAAAATCAAAAGAGTAAGAAAGTAAAATAAAATGATTATCAATATCTATCATGTGAAGAAAAGAAAAATAAGCAACATGATTATCAATATCCATCATGTGAAGAAAATAAATAAAAAAGATGTAGAGATTAATTAGGTTTAATATTTTTATCTTCCAAACTTAATATTTGTTCGTTTAAATTAAAATTATTTAATTATTTATGTGTTTTATTGCTATTTTATAAATTTTGAGTTAATGGAGCAAATATAGATAAAAATCTAATGATTACAAACCAAACATATTAAATTTGCCACATTAGATTGCTACAGTAATGGTTAACAATCATTTTGCTACAGTGCCAGCATCGTGACGCTCATATCTAGTGTCATGACACCCACGTCAGAGACTCCAGCATCACGACACTTAACCAATATATATATATATATATATAAAGGACTTCCCAGGTCTCAGGCGTCGTGACGCAAGTGCAATTAAAGAGACTCATAACTCATGTTAGATACGATTTTACCCTAATTTGCACCCATTAAACCTATAATAAGAGACTTTTGAAGCAAAAAACATAAACAACAAAAGAGAGCATAAAAGAAAAGAAGTTTTAGAGAGTTTAGATCAAGAATTGAAGATTGAAGAAGGAATTCAACTATAAGTTAGAGAGAGAAAGTGCTGAATCAAGACATTATTTTGTGTCATCTTCTTCTCTTACTTATATCTTTTGTTCTTCTTTGGTATGTCTATCAACTTATGTTCTAGACGTATTTATTTCATTATGAGCTAAGTTTCCATTCTAAAGTTGTAATTTTGAACTCGGTATGTGATTGAATTCAAGTTCTTTTCTTATTTTTATAAACTCAATAGTAGAATTGTTCAATTATTATGTACTTATTATTTTCTAATTACTTGATCACCAATTAGATTATTGTGAGAACCCTAATAAACTTGACAAAGAAATTTAGATATTAGTCTTGAATAATTTGATATATGATCATAGGATAACAACTATGAGTTTTATATGTGATAAGTATTAATAGATTAGTTCTTAATAAATTTTATTCTCATCTATTTATCATAGACATATAGTTAATTATGAGGGCAAGATATAGTCACTTGACCATCGTATAGACTTATGATGATATTAAAGATCTAACCAACAATTTTTGTTGAGGGATTAACTTTAAAAAAAAAAATTAGTTCAAGTAACATATTGAGAGATAGTTATAACCTTAGATTTTATTTATTATTAGTGCTTCTATTTTGTTATCTTTAGTCTTTTCTATCCTATTAATTTTTAATTATTTACTTTAAATTTCTATCTTTTAATTTTCTTTCATTTGAATAAAAGTTAGAATATATAATTTTAATACTTAACATAAATAATAACAATAATTTATCGTAAAAATGATACTTTACTCATCTTATATTTTTTGTTTACGATAACGTGCACTTGTACTTAACTAGAAATCATACATCAAAAGTTGAATAAAAAAAATCAACTCATTTCTCTTAATATATTCATATTATTTATTTAAGTAATATAATATCAATAAGATTAAGATTAAAAAGAGAGCAAAATATATCATTTCAAAATCAAGAAATATTTTACGAGTGTGAGCCAATTTGTTTTTAGAACAAAGAATTAAAAATAACAAAGTTACAGGATGACATTTGTATGACAAATTAGAGTGAGAATAATTGATGGATTCAACAAAAACAATAATAATTCTTTCAATTATTCATTTAAATTTACAACTAAAATAACATTGTTTGGTTTTTATTATTTATTAATTCTGTGATAAGACCTTCTTGAGTGCTATAATTTAGGTTTTAGTTTTTGTTTGAAATGTAATCTACCTTATTATATGATAATGAGTCTTCTGTAAGTACAAGAATGAAATGGAGCAATTGGTTTGAGTTTAAAAAGTGGTGAGTGAGTTTTAAATTTGTTTGTTTTGTATTAATATTGGTGATTGGAATTGAGATTTTAGCACTAGTTCATTTAATCTATATTTTTCATTTGACTTACGGTTTTATAAGAATAGATTTATAACAAAAGTAACATCATTTGGTTTTTATTTTAAAAAAAATAAGAAAAAATTGGTATTTGTGAAATTGTCACTAATTCATACCCATCTTAAATCTATTGTGAATTTTAATTTTGTGTACTAAATTTATTCTAATGAGTTTACTTATCATTTTACAATCTCTAATTACAATATAATTTTGATGTAAATAAAGTAAAAAGACATACTATATAATATTTAGACTTGTATGTTTTCTCAATAAATATAAGGGACTAAAAGAAAATATACTCTTATGATTTGTCAATAAAAAAATTTATTAAAAATTTTAAATGAATTTACTTTAAGTCTTATCAAATCATTCTCAATAAAAATGAGTTCTAATAAAATTATCGGTCATTTCACTATATGTAATTATAATGCAGTTTCGATGTAAATAAAATAAAAATACATACTATATAATATTTGATACTTGTATGTTTTCTCAATAAATACAAGGGACTAAAAGAAAATATAATCCTATGATTTGTCAATAAAAATTTACTAAAAATTCCAAATAAAATGACTTTTAAGTCTTATCAAATTCTTCTCAACAAAGGCTAATTCTAATAAAATTATTAGTCATTTCATCATATGTAATTATAATGCAGTTTTGATGTAAATAAAATAAAAGTACATACTATACCTATAATATTTGGTACTTGTATGTTTTCTTAATAAATACAGGGGACTAAAAAAAAAAAGTACTCCTATGATTTGTCCATAAATTTTTTTTCTAAAAATTACAAAATAAAATAATTTTAAATCTTATCAATTTTGATGTAAATAAGATTTAAATACATACTATATAATATTTGATACTCGTATGTTCTTCCAATAAATACAAGGACCTACATGAATAGATACTCCTTTAATTTGTCAATAAAGAATTTTGCATTTACTAAAACATGCAAAATGAAATGGAGATGCAGGGTATCGATCCCCGTACCTCTCGCATGCTAAGCGAGCGCTCTACCATCTGAGCTACATCCCCTTATTGAATTTAAATATTTAATATTATTATAAATCAAAATAGTTAGCAGAGTTATTCCCTCAAAACCCGTGGCCATGGCCGTGGAACGAAGAGGCTGTTACTTCACAACAACAAAATGCAGCTGAGAAGGCTCTTACCACAACCTTCCAGTCCTCTTCCCCTCATCTCCTCAAAATGCCCATTTCCTTTACTTAAAAAATGTTCTCACTTCTCTTCTTCTTCAGAGCCTCAAAACACAAACAGTCATTTCGTCGAACAGTTGGTGGACAACCGGATAACCCCACTTCCACCACCATATCTATCGAACACTCTGGCCTATACAATACTCCTGGTATACTCATTACTGGTATCTATTCAGATTTGAATTTTTTTTTTGTTTTCAGTTTGTTGAAACTGAGTGTTTTGTAGTGCAGAGCATTTACATGAGCGGAATTCGGGGTCTGAGCTTGTTAAGCATCTTAAGGGGATTATCAAGGTTTGAAATTTCCTGTCCCTTTGAGTTTTTGTTGTGTTTGGTTTTTGGTCTTTCCATCGATTAGTTGTTTGTGGAAATGTGTGTGTTTGTACATGGTGGCGTAGCTTGGTATTGAATATGCAGAATTATATTTTTAGATTAACAGGGAAAGTTTTTATCTTGTTGAGTAATTTTTGTTGATACATGAATAATCATCAAGATATAAGTTTTGACTTGAGAACAATGTAGAAATTGCCAGTGGTAATATTAATGACCAAGATACTGTAAAGTAGTTTGAAACACTATACTTATAGTTGTTAAAGATGCTATGAGAGCAAATCAACATTTGATTAGAAGGGATGCTCCAGTCATGAGAATTATTGATATGTTTTTGTTGCTGATTGGAAGATGAAAATGCCCCTTTATTTTTTGACTTAGTTTAGGTGCTCTGGCAAAAATTATGATGAAATAATACTAATGTTTTGTTTCATGTCCATAGTCATTTCTTTTATATGACAGTTTGAGCATTCTGTAGTGATCAGGCCTTAGATTATGGTGGGATGTTCTAAATTTCATATCATTTCTTCTTTTAATATGTGTGAACCTGCTACTTGTGCTTGGAGTTGATTCTTCATTATTTCTGGTTTTTCAGTTCCGTGGTGGGCCAATCTCAGTTGCAGGGTATATGGAGGAAGTTTTGACAAACCCGAAAGCTGGGTTCTATATCAATCGTGATGTGTTTGGAGCAGAAGGTGATTTTATAACCTTACCAGAAGTAAGCCAGATGTTTGGGGAGGTAAACTTTTTGCTTTGCATCTGGATTACTCTTGTCTCCACTAAAGTTATTTGAAAACGTTCAAGGGGCCATTGCACAGAAGAACATTTGCATTTAGATTTTAATTCATGTTGCCTTGATTTACATGGTTCAAGATTCACTATTGTAGAAGAATTGATTTCTTGTTGCCCCACTGATGTATATTTAGATGATTGTTGTCTGAGCTATGTGTCTGTGGAAGTAAATGGGACAACCAAATAGAGTGAACCTGGTTGAGCTAGGTCCAGGACGAGGAACTCTCATGGTTGATCTTCTTCGTGTAAGTCTTGTATCTTTATGATATACTCTGTTGTGTTAATGTCAATGAAGCATTTGATTCCATGTTCAGAATTATATAATTTTGTTTAAGAGTAGCTTTTTCTTGCAGGGTACCTCGAAGCTTCAGCACATTGAAGTTTACTGAATCATTGCATATACATATGTTAGAATGTAGTCCAACATTACAGAAACTTCAACACCGCAACTTGAAATGTGTGGATGAAGATAATAGCAATGAAAATGCTGAGAAAAGGACTAGTAGCACATTGGCTGGAACACCTGTATCATGGCATGCTGCACTGGAGCAGGTTCCTTAAGGATGTAGGGGGTTTTCTTTGTAACTTTTTTTTTTTTCACCCTGAAATCTTGTAGATAAAAGCTATAGCTGGAACATAGTAATCCAATGATTAACAAAAACTAGTAAAATGGTTCAACATATACAAAGTAATAACAACTTTATCAAGCTTCATCAAGTATATAATCCTTTTGGTTAAATATATATTGATAACTATCTTATTTAATTACTTCTTTCAATAATTACCATCTCACGACTTCTTCCACTGATACCTTTTGTTTGTTTGACTATGTTCCAGTCCCAACAATTATCATTGCCCATGAGTTTTATGATGCTCTACCAGTTCATCAATTCCAGGTTTGTTGTCTTGATTTAGCTGTGTGCATCTGATTAACTGTTGCAATTCTTTTTTATCTTAAAAGTAAAAAATGCCTTGTAGAGCTCAACTGATCAATTTTACCATTTCTTACCTGCAATTCTGGCCCCCAAAAGAATTACTATCTAGTATATATTTCTGATTCAATAATTTGTCTGCAGAGGGCTACTCGTGGCTGGTGTGAAAAGTTGGTTGATGTTGCCAAAGATTCATCATAAGATTTGGAATTTAATTCAACAGCTTTAGTCTATTTGCCAATATAAACACTAAAGATTTTAAAATGTCATACTGCTTATGGCTATCTATTAGGTTTTGTTTTGTTCTCTCTCTGCAGCCTACACCTGCAACTCTCTCTTTCTGATGAAGCGCTGCAAGTGGGCTGCACCTGAAGAATTAGAAAGCTTCAGCACATTGAAGTTTGTCCCAAGGCAATGGAGTTGACTAGTACTATAGCACAAAGAATAAGTTCTGATGGAGGTGGGGCACTCATTATTGAATATGGCCTAAATGGAGTAGTCTCAGATAGTCTGCAGGTCTCGTGCCTTACTATTCATTAAATTAAACAAGTTTTTTCATTATTTACCTCCTGATCATGCCATACTGAATTGTTCTTTTGTTCATTTTCTTCCATTGATCATGCCTCCCTATTCCTTAATTTTGCAAGTTTTTTATTATTTACATGCTGGTCATGCCATAATGAATCATTCTATCGTTCTTTTTCTTCCATTGAACATCCATCTATTCATTTATTAGCTAGACAATACTTGAATGTTTCTACTATATGATGACTTATTCTAGCTAAATGTAAATAATCACAAGAACAGAAAAAAATAAATAAATAAAAGGCTCCACTTCTATTGTGGTCGTTTTGTATCTGATGATTTAAATTGTCAGCGGGCTGTTAGATGGGAAACTTGTAATATGACGAGTAATAACATTCGACCTTTTTGTATTCCTTTTCTCTACTTCTTGATTTTTTTCCTGATGATGAGTTAATGCAGGCTATTCGGAAACATAGATTTGTGGATTTATTTGACAACCCCGGTTCTGCTGATCTCAGTGCATGTGTTGATTTTGCTTCCATCAGGCATTCTGCTGAGGATCCTTCAGTTGTACACCCTCTTCGTTTTGGCTGTATCTTGGGTTTCTTTTTCTATTTTTCATTGATGGTAATTCAAAATGTAAACCAAAAGGATAAATATTAATTATCATATTATTCGAACATGTTTTCAGAAAACGTGTCTGTCTATGGCCCAATTACTTAGTCCCAGTTTCTTGGTTCGCTCAGAATAAACTTCCGGCTCCAGTCACTACTACAGAACTGCACAACAGAGGAGCAATCTGAGTCTCTAAAAACAGGATACTGGTGTTTAGTGGGTGAAGGTGAAGCCCCCTTCTGGGAGGGACCTGATGAACAGACGCCTATTGGAATGGGAATCCAGTATTATTTGGCAATGGCCATAGTGAAGAAAAACCTAGGTGTTCCAGTTCCATTTCATTGAAGTTCGATTCACCACGGCATTTTTTTTTGAAGCCCACCTACTTCAAGCATGAGTACATTAATAATTTAAGCTTTCATCAAATAAATTTACCAAGTTTGTACTTGTAAATTTGCTTACAAATTTTCCTGCAATAAGTGAATGGAGATATGATTTTTGTCTACTGGGTCATCTTTTAATTTCTCCATTCCTCTTCTTCCAAAAGGATTAAGAAATGATAGCCGAGATTTATTCAAAATCTTAACCTCTGATTTTTAAGATATGTGATTTCTGCACATGATGAAGTGCTTTCACTGCATGACGTATGTGCTGAGAGCAATTGGTTTTGTTTTTTCTTGTTTTGCTTCCAGTCATACTGTGTCGGCAAGTAGTATGACTTTGTTTCTTCGGCTTTCAGACTAAAGGGGTCTCTGTTGGGGGACCAATGTTCATGTTTTGGAACGTACTGTTAGTCCTTTCTGAGTCTTTTAACTTCTGATTTTTGGTAATTCACTTTTGGTATGCTGTTCTATATGGAGTTTTGATGAGGTGAGTTGGGTGTTTTTGGGTTTCCATTTAATTTAATTTTTTTTGGTAGAATCCGATAAATTTCGGGAAAAACCTTAAATTTCGGATAAATCTTAATCATTATACTGATATCGTTTTTGAGGTCAGAGGACATTAAAATATGATTCTGTGGCACACATAATTTGCAATATAAACTCACTCTTTTCCTAAATCCATGGACAATGCTGAATGCCGGAGGTGAATTGATACTTGATACTTAGAAAGACGTATTGAAATTGAAATCCTCTTTTGCTTGCACAGAATTATGGGGCCTATGAAAAGACAAAAACCTCGTGATTCGTAGAGGGTCATTTTCATAAAGACAATTTGATTTCGTTCGGTAGGTAAGTCGAGGAGAAGGAGAAATTGTTCTTGCTCGTTTGCAAATTACAGTAGTACCACTGTCACAGGCTTCGGTAATTCAATACTTCAGCATTTAAATGATTAAAGGGTTTTGAAGCCACGGAAACACCTCGTGATATTTTACGCGTACATAGTAAAAATTTATCGTGATCAAATTAGATACAACTTACTTATATTTTAATTGTATCAACCCGTTACCATATTTTAGCGTGTAGAGAATTGTACAACCATATAATTATGATAAGTAGATTTTTTTTTTTATGTTTATACTATGATTATTATATTTTTATAAGTTATGATCTGGTATTGAATTAATTTGTAAAGTTTTACACTTATTTTTAAGATTAAATTATAATATTTTAAAAATATTAAAAGTTAATTTGAAAATAATAAAAATTAGCCTAATAATATAAAAATATCTCATTTCTAATCTTAAAACCCATTTTTCTAAAGGAAAAAAAAGGTATAGAAGAGAGAAGGGAGAGAGAGAGAGAGAGAAGAAGAAGAAGAAGAGAAAATTGAAGGAAAACTTGGCGTTTTAAGGGTTTTTAAAATCATAATAAGAATTTTCTGATTTTTTTCTAATTCTTTGAATTTATGATATGATTTGTGTTGAGTTTTAATTTTTAAAAACATAATAAATTAAAGAGTTGATTAAAGTTTCATGGAATTAAGAATGATTAAATGAATAAGAGAATGGATTATAAATGATTTGTAAGTTTTATTTTTTAATAATAGTATTTTAGTTTAAAAATTTTATAAATTTTTGTAGTTTGATTTTTGCCTCGATATTTGAAAATGTTAAATTAGACATGTTTACCTGCACGCGAAACTTTAAATTGTTTACAAATTCTATAAATTTGATTTTAATGAATTTATGAAAATCTTATGTTTCTACAATAAAATAAAATGACGAACCGAATTTGATTTAGCAAATGATTTTATGCAATTATAATTTTTTGAAAAATATTATTTTAGATGTCTAATATAATATATTAAATTTAATAATTTAACTCATCATTTTCAATTAGTATAATTTTTTAAATTATGTTATCTCAATATTGGAGTTTGTTGATAGATTCTGAAATTTTTAAAATAAAATTTATTTTAAAATACTTTCTCAATGAATATATCCTTCAATGATTTATTATAGACTAATTTTTGTGTCATGATCAATTTTAAGGTAGTTTCATAATTTTTCGATAAGTATGTATTGTTGGAGGTGGTCATTACGTGCTATTCGAATATTATATGAATATTAATTGTTTAATATTTATACAATAAATATTTTAAATAAAATTATTAATATTAAAACATATATGGTACATTGCTTGTAACGTTACAGATATTGTATTATCTGAAAGAATTTAAATCAGTGTTAAGAGTTAGCATTACTAATAATTATAAATGCTAAGGAGTAAGCAAGTTATAATAGTCAGTGAATTCTAAGGAGTTAGAGTCTTGTCTGTAATAGGATAAAGACTTGAGGGTATACTAGTAATGAATAGTTAAAAGAGTTGCAATAGGTGCTAGAAAATGTCATTATGTAAGTATGTTTTCAAACACTATGTTCCTATTTTATTTTCATCAATGCAGGTCTGTTAATGAATCTCTTTTATATAAATTAATGTTTGTCTATATCTGTAGGGTACAGATGGTTGTTTTTAGCTGACCATAAGCTTGGAGCTCGTATAGGACTGAATACTGAACAAACTCATGAAGACCTCTAATAAACATCTCATAAAGTCATCAATGGATAGTATTCTTGAGTTGAGTAGTATTCATGGTCCTTTGACCTGAGGGCCACAGTGAGCTTGTGAGTAATCTATCATGCTTTGATTTCATGCATATTAGAGACATTTCATAGTCTGACTATTGGGTATCGCTAGGTATAATCCGATGTTTATGGAGTTCAGCGTGCGCAGATATAAGATCTGTTAACTTATATAGGTGAGGTTTATATCATGATGCTCCAAGAATTGTATTTCAGAAAGTCTTTTGGCCAAAAAAAGATATCCCAAAAAAGAGTTTTTCGTTGGGTTAAACAATATCACAAAGGAGTTTGCGGATATTGTTTTACAGAAATACAAATCTAGAGATAAGTTCATGAATGTGCTTATTAGGATTTAACGGTGTTGATCTATGTTCCCACATTTTTGGGATCTAATTGATAGAAATACTATACATATGTTTTAATTTCAACTTGTATGGTTTAATGCGCTAATTTATAATATTTATGATGTGTGCATGAGGCATTAATCACAGACTTATAGAATAGTTCTATTTTACAAATCAGGTATAGACCTGAGAGTTCCGCAATATGAAGTGTGCTCGTTATGCACTAGAGCGGTGTGCTGGATTAAATTGTTCAAGCTAATAATTTTTTTAAAAAATTAAATATTCGTTTCAAGAATCATCAGAATACATGCATGTCAAGATTTATGTATTAAGTACATTAATTAGTTAACAATTATTGTTAATCAATTAAATGATGACACGTGGCGTATAGTGAGCATTTGATTGAGTTGACTCAAGTGTGTGGTTAGATGGGACCTATTATATGTTAACTTAATAACCAAGTGAAGGCTTAAAGGTAATTTTACATATTTGATTATTTAATTATTAAATAATCAAAATATTTATTTATTTAAGAGTTAAATAAATATTTAACCTAAGTATGGATAAGAGTTAACTATGTGGTTAGGTTAAAAGGATATTTAACAATTTAATAATTAAATAATATTTAACTTAACTTAGGTTAAATATTAATTAAGGTTAGTTTAATTAATTATTTAATTAGTTGATTGTTGGAAAAGTAAGTTAACCTAACTTTAGTTAAATATTTATTTGAGTTAAGTTAATTGAACATTTTATTAATTACTTGGTGGCTAAGTTTTTCTAACTTAATTAGGGTTAATTGTTAACTTAGGTTTGGTTAATTAATAAATTATTATAATAATTAAGATTTTTTATTATTTAATTATAAATAATAAATTAACTTAACTAAGGTTAATAGTTAACTTTAGGATTAATTTAAATCTTAAATATTATAAAAATGTGAAATTGAAACAAATGTTGTTGTTGTTGCAATTTTGGTGGCCGGTCATTTTGAAGAAAAAAATGAAAAGTTTATGTTTTTAGTTTTTAAGTGTTAAAAACAAAAGAGCAAAACTTGTTCTTCTACTATTCATCTTCTTTTCTTAAGTATTAGGCCACTATTGTTGCATAATAATTTGTTTTGATAAATTCAATTGTTGAATAAATTAAAAACAAATTCATAGTTTAAGCGTTAAACTATATATTAAGAGTTAATCTATATGGTTTAAGCATTAAGCCAGTGCTAAAAAAATAAGGCTGTTATTCTAATAACTTAAGCCTATCTCGTTGAATCTTAGAATTTTTAACGGGTCCATTTCAGGCGGTACTTCAGCTTGAATCATTTTAAAGGTTTTGTGAGGTGATTAATCTCAATGATAGTATTAATGTGATTAATATCTATTTAATTTCATTAATGTGATGAAATACAAAATTTATTGTGTTCATTTTTTAGGAAATTAAATTTTCAACTTTTGTTTGGTATATATTTATGTATGAGATACATGAATTATATATATACGTGAATTTTTATGTGATGAAAATAAATCACATGTACACACCCAATATAGTTTTGAACCGAAAAATCACACCCTACAAAATGGTATTAGATTATTTTAAGATGTTGATTGGGTGATTTGGAGTGTTGGATATGTTGTTGGTGAAGTCTCGGTTTTGAAATGGTGCATTTCAAGTGTTGAAATAGGTATGCCAAAGTAAAAAATACCCGGATACCGCAGCCTTGATTCTGGCCTTGTAGCGTTGGGGCTTTCCAGACTTCAGCGCCATAGCACTGGATGATAAGTGCTACAGTGCTAGGATTTTTAGGCTCTAATGCCACAACACTCGAGGCTTGGTGCCATGGCACTGGGGTTCTGTTCTCTAGCGCTGTAGCGCTAGTAAGCTAGCACTGTGATGCTCGAGCTTCTAGGTTTTAGCGCTATAGTGTTGGTAGCCCATCGCCGTGGCACCGACACTGTTCACTTCAAAAATTATTTTAAATTATTTAAAATTAATTTATGCATGTGGGGGTTTATGAGATGCAGTAATAAAAATGATTAGTCTGTATTATAAACCGAAATTATTTTTCTTTGTAATGGTAACTATAATGGGAGCCCTACTAGTGGGGTTTGTTGTGTTTGCACAAAAATAAATGATTGATTAAGAATCACCTCCTCATGAGATGAGACCTAGTGTTTACATTATAAGATAAATTTTTACTTGATTCGTCTTGTCAATATGATGTTAGACGGGTCACGTCAGTCTTTTTTCATGATTGCTGCAGTGTGAGGGATTTGATCGATGTGATTTAGACTATGCCGGTTAAATATAAGATGAGACAAATAAATTTGAAATTAGTACCCTAAATCGCTATAGTGTGCAGGTTGTATTGATAACATATATTTGATTATTGACAAGTTAATCTGAAATAAACTTACCCTAGATCGCTATAGTGTGCAAATAAGGTGTATTTAGGATCAGGAGTAAGAGTTGCATGAGATGCAATTATGGAGATAAAAAAATATAAAAAATTCATTAATATACTTGATCAATACACATTAATTATAGTGTACTGAGAATAATTTAGACTTGCTTATAAATCTGTGAATTGTTTTAGATTTGAAAAGTTTGGATATATCGATGATCAGAAGACAAAGAAATGTTTTTGATGACGTCTCTTTGAAAGAGGTTGATATTTATCAAAAATGGATCAAGAATGATTTGAGAGTCAAATCATATATCTTGGCCTCAATATCTAATAAACTTTAGCATCAGCATATGCACATGAGATGTGTAAGTAGTATTATGCTCCATTTGAAAAATTATTTGATATATCCAAATTACGAATAGAGAATATTCACAATGAAAAGTGTTTCTACTGTGGTAAGATTTGAAACAGTAAGTGTTACTATTTAAAGCATCTGGACTAAGAATAGATAGATCCCTTAGATATCTATTTACCAAACATTAATATTCACTAACATATATTGCTGATGAAAATTGGTGATTCAACAACCTTGTATGGGTAAGAATTAAAATGAATACAAAAAAGAGAGTCATATTGAAGTCAAGGACGTGTGGACCATGAGGGAAATAAAATGGAACTTGGAAGACACGAGAAGGTGAACGAGAGAAGAACTGTTAACCCAAGTCGCAGCACTGCGGCACTATAGCCGCAGCGTCGTGGCATTGAGAGATAGTAGCCATAACGCAACAGCGCTGGCCACCCAGTACCGCGGTGCTAGATCGAGATGCACGCAGTTCCAGATCTTGACACTGCAGCATCAAATCGCGAGAAAGTCCGTTTTGGACATAGATTGACTTATTTGAGATGGTTTTGGACCCTAAAATGTGTGGACTCTTATTTCGACTAGGATTAGAGTTTTTAGAGATGTTTTATTTACTATATAAATCATTCTAAACACAAGAGAAAGATAAGCATATAAATTTTTAAGATGTAAACCATAAGAGAGAATAGAGGAATTAGATAGACACAAGTGCGTGGTCCATTTTAGGCGATAGTCTAGCTTGAATAGTTTCAATAGCTTGTGAGGTGATTACAATTATGGTATTAGTATAATTAATATCTATTTAATTTTATTAATATAACTAAATGTTCATTTTGTAGAAAATTAGAATTCTAATTTTTGCTATGTATATGTTTATGTATGAGATGCATGAATTATATATATATAAATTTATGTGATGAACACAAACCATATGCACACACTCAATATGGTTTTGAACCACAACACTGCACCTTATGAAATATATATATATATATATATACGTGAAGCCACGTACCACATCAATGTAATGCGCACGCTGTAGCGTGACGCTCGTGCTATAGTATGCACATCACGCCCACTCACATATTGCCAAATGGCAATTTGTTTTAAAATTTTAATTTTTTATATTTAATTTTTTTAATTAAAATTATATGAAATTGTGACTAAATTTAGTCATTATTTTAATTTTTTTTATCATTATTATATTATTATTTGTTAGATGAAAAGGTTTAAATAATTTTTTAATAGTAATTGTTTTTAATATTTAGTAACTATTTGAATTATTTAATAATTGGTTATATGTTAACAATTATTTTTTTCAAGAAGGAGAATGTCTCAAAGGACTATATAATTGTCGAAATGAATTCTACCGATCGACTATATCTGTTTACTTGAAGTTATGGGCTATCAAAAAAATAAAAGAGAAATTGACTTAAAGGCAAATTGAAATATTTAGAGCAACATGTTTTAGCATTTTTTGGATGTACAGGATATTCTAATCTCAAGTATTTTAGTACACGATATTTTATTAAGACGCGTATATATAAAAAATGTACATGAAGAATTGTGGTTCTCTATAGGCAACTAGCGTATTAGATTATTCTGTATTTTATTTGATTACTGATTTAAAGATAAGAGAATTATTCGTCAGTAAGTAGGTTGAATAGTAAACTTTGACATAAATACTTTAGGTGTAGAAATGAGTTGACCTACTAAGATTTAGATCCGTGGTTCAACACCATTACATTTGACGATGATATAGGTGCAATGAAAATGTGTCTATTTTATGTAATTCATAAATTGTTGATTCCACACGATCAGAATAAAGCAATACAATATTTTATACTTCGCCTAATGGATAATTTGGATGGGTTTAATGCCTATCCTTGGAGTATGATTGCATGGATAACCCTAATTAAAAAGTTAATAAAGATTAGAAACACTAGCGCTCTATATAGGGAAACATAGAACCTATATGCATTTGGTCGGACATTCTCGATGAGTAATTCTTTTCTTTTTGATTCATTATTATATTGAGATGCTTAAAAAAATGTTATTTTTATTTTTGCATTAAATAAGAGAATAATATTATTATTTTTTTAGATTGTTAATATTTCTTTATTATCTCGGGTTTGGATCTACGAGGCGATTCTAAGATATAGGGAGATGTTTGCATATAAGGATGGTGATCATTTTCTGCGTCTTCTAATTTGATCCAGTACGAGCATCACATTATACGAAGACATGACAAACATTCTCTTTAAAGGTGTTGGGGTATATTTTTACATTCAACGCAAAATATATATAATTTTTCTATAAATTTTGTTATTTTTCTTATTAATGATTAATAAATCTAAAATTTTATATAGGCTTTAGAAGTACATAAGAAGTGTTAGGGTCGGTGCTTATGTGCCATCCCTGAATGTACAAGTGTATATTTATATTAAATCGCTAATACTCATTTATATAGTATTATGTAATGTAACGTTACAGACATTATAGATCAGAAGGAGTTTGGATTAGATTTAAAGGAGTTTAGATAAGGGCTCAGAGTTAGCCATGCTGAGAGATATAAATGTTAAATTTTAGCACAGTTAAGTGTTAGCTGGTTATAATACTCAGCAGATCCAAGAGTTGGAGCATTGTCTGTAATGGGACATAGACTTGAGAGTGTACTAGTAACTACATAGTTACAAGAGTTATAATCGGGTGCCAAGAAATGTTAGTTGCGCAAGTATGTTTTCGAATACTTGTCATTGATCTATTTTTACTGATGGAGGTCTGTCGGTGGATACTTTTAATATAGATTAGCATATGTTGTGCCTATAGGGTATAGATGGTTGTTCTTAGCCGACTGTGAGCTTGGAGCTCGTATTGACATATTAGTATCCAGTTAGGACTAGATATGGGACAGACTTACGAGGGCCTTCGATAGACATCTTATATAAGCCGTCAACGAAGGGTTCTCTCAAGTTGAGTAGTATATATGGTTCTTTGACCTGAGTGTCATGGTGGGCTTGTAAGTGATCCACTATACTTTTGTTCCACGCATGTCATAGACCTTTCATGGTGTGACCACTGGGTGTCGCTGGATATGGTCCAATGCTTATGGAGTCTGGTGTATACAGATATGGGATCCGTCAGCTCGTATAAGGAGTTCAATATCCAGATGCTTCGAGACTGTATCTCAAAAAATCTTGTGGTCATAAGTATCAATCTCAAAAAAGAGTTTCGACATGGTAGAATAATATGGCAAAAGAGTTTGCGCATATTGTTCAGTGAGATATAAGTTTGGAGATAAGATATGGATAAGCAAAAAGGGATTTGACGGTGATAATCTATATCCCTGTACATCCAGGATATTATGACGGAAGGACTATACGTATACATTGTAACCTTAACTTGTATGGTTCAACACGCTGATTTGTAACATCCGTGACGTGTGTGTGGGGCATTGTTTACGGAGTCATGAAATAGTTTCATTTGACTAATTGAGTGTAGGACCTAGGGAGTCTCGTGATATGGAGTATACTCGTTGTGCACTAGGGCAGCGTGTCAGATTAAATTATTTAATCCAGTAATATTCAGCACTACCATGGGAATACGTGCGTATCTGTATTTAAGTGTTAAATATAATAATTAATTAATAATTATTATTTACTAATTGTATTATGACATGTGGCATATTATGGACCATCGGTTGAGTTTACCAAAGTGTGGGATTTAGAGGGACCCACTAGGGGGTAAACTTAGTAACTATTTATGAGGGGCAAAATGATTATTTCTCAATTTTAATTATTTAATAGTTAAATGATCAAAATATCTCTCTTTTTATATTATATAATATATTATTATATTATTATTAATATTTCATTATATATATATATATATATAAAGAAAGAGAGAAAGAGTGAGACGTGTGTGAATTTGGGCAAATATTGCCTGAGAAAGAGAAAGCCGAAATGGAGAGAAAGAGAAAGAAGAAAGAAGAAAGAAGAAGAAGAAGAAAGAGAAAAAGAAATGGAGAGGAGAAATAGAAGAAGAAAGGAAAAAATGAAATTGTTTTATTTTTCCTCTATGGTTCCATTTGAAGCAATGGTTGATTGCTTCAAATTCTCCATTTCTTATCATTTTGGAGAAAATGATATAAACACACACCTGACCATTTTGGGGATTAAGAGTTAATCCCAGGCTAAATACCGGACTGTTGTTCTAGCTCACAAATTCCACCGAGTTGGTGACTAGAACTTCATACGAATTGGTCTCCATGTGGACTCCAGAAATATACGTGTATAACGTTACACATTGAGGTGAGTTCTTAGCCTTTCTAATATATTAATGTAATTAATATATTTATTTATTGTGTTTATTGCATATTCCATGCTTCCATTGGATTTAAATTCGTATATGATACGTATTTAGAAAATAGACACAATTGTACATGCATATACCTACACGTATATTAGATCCAACAGGAAGTTGGTGCCTCATAAACATGAGAAGAATGTGAACTGTCGCGTGGCGGCAAAATTAAGCATTCCATCGAAAAAATGGGGAGGGACTATAAAGTTGGAGAAAATTGAGTTTTCGAACACCCAATTCACCAATCGTCAAGTTGATATGGATGTTCAGCTTGAGTATGAATTCCAAGCTTCGCAGTGACTGAATTAACTGTATAATAATTTAATCTTTTTTTTTAAATTCACTCACTATATATATTGTTAATGAGTATTACATTGTGAAGATTGATTATAATTACTTATGTATAATTTAAGACCGACATGTCATCATTGCAGTATCATATCCCAGAGTAGAAGATTGATGATCTTCAAGTAGAGCTATTTAATAGGATTGATAAGGTTAGCTCAGAGCTTTCCACAAAAATTTGATAGTGTTAACTCAAAGATTCAAAAAGAGGTAATGAGCAAGATGGATAAAGACAAAGGATAAATCTTGCATTAGATATCTCTCATGATGCATCACATGAAGTCATCCAGGATCTCTGAGGATGCAAGGCAGACTGTAATACATTTTGAACCTAAATTTCATCGAGTACAAAGTTTAATAAGTCAATACATTGATTGGTATTATTTGGTTTTAGGACACAAAATTTATTGTCCTTGACTTTCAAGATTACACTATCGCGAGTGAGTCTCAGCATTAATCCATGCCAATGGATATACAACATATAACTAAGAGCCCGGCAAGTGCAAAAATCATACCCGCTGTATTAGCTCAAAATATGAGCAGGTATAGGCACTACTACAGGAAGGCACTAGCCCAATGCAATTCTTATACCAATCCGTTCAAAAAGTTCATGAAAAGAAACTTGTGAAAATAGAAGTAGAAGGTACAGTTGACATAAATAGGCAATTAATTCCTATTCATCAAGAAAAATTTAGGGATATTACAAATTGGATAAATAAAAATGACCCAACGTAACTTGTTACTTGATAAGAGTTCATTAAGTCTAATATTTTTATTTTCTAAGCTTAATATTTATTTGTAGAAATTAAGATTATTTTGCTTTTGATGTATTTTATTATTTTTTTTGTAGGTTTGGAGTCAATGGAGTAAATAGGATCGAAATTCTAATGAAAATAAGCCCAAAACAATATCTCAGGGCCTCAACACCTAGGATTCAGTGTTGCGGCGCTCGAACAGTGGCGGTGAACAGTAATGCATGAACAATATTTTTCTACAGTAACTTATGAATAGTAATTCTATTTTGACTTGTATTTAATGTTTAACCCTAATTTGAAGATAAAAATATATAAATAAAAGGTCAGAAACCCTAATTAAAGGGGAGAAGAGATGAGAAAAATAAAGAGGCAAAACTTAGAGAAAGAACTCACAACATAAAATCAAAGATCAAAACTAAAGATTGAAGAACCAAGATTAAAATTCAAGTTTCATGTCAAGATTGAGCAAGAAGAACATCAAGGAGTCACTTTGATTAGTTTTTCTTCTATTTCTTTATCATTATATTTTTATTTTTGTTGATCTTTATGAATTGGTTAGATACCTTTTGGTTTTGTGATAAGCTAAATTGTTCATCTAGGGTTAGAATATGTAAACCTAGTATAGATTTGAATTGTGTTAATTTTTAGTTTATGAACTTAATACATTCAATTGATTCATTATTTTTTTATGTTTAATGCTTTCATTATACTTGATCAATATTTTGAATGATTAAAGAACCATGATGAACTCGACGGAGGGATTCATGTGTTTAGCCTAGGATAGTTTGATGCATGATCATAAGGTAACAACTATGAGTTCCATCTAGGATAAACATATACATAGGTGGCATGTATGATATAATTTAGACTTGATCTTAATGAATTACATTCTGATTTGATTACCATAAACATATATGTGATTGTTAGAATGTGTAATACAGTCACTTGACTATCGACAGAGGCTTGTGATAAGATTAGTGTTTAAGCCAATCAATTGGTATTAAGGGATTAACTAAGTAGTTAATGAATCCAATGAAATACTAAGGGACAAGTGAAAATCCTAAATTATCCTTATTTATGAATTCTACAATTTATTTTTGTTTAGTTTAATTGATAGAATTAGATTAGTTAAATAAATTTTAAATTTTAGTTTTCTAAATAAAAGTTAAATAGGTACAATTTTAGTACTTGATTTATAGAATTAGATCGCATAGTCCTTGTGAGATTGATATCTGGACTTAAAATCCTATATTACTTGATACGATAGCGTATGCTTGCGCTTAACTAGTATAGCATCAATCATTGCTTTACACAGACTCTATGTTAGCAGCACATAGTTTAAGGAGATATTGTTTCATTGGCTTAATGGTATGGCGAGGACTTTTATTTTTATGTTATTTTGTTGTGAGCTTTTTAACAGTATCTAAACTTAAATACATTCTATCACGGGTTTGCAACATATAACTGAGTACCTAAAGATTCTTCGTACAAGGTAGATGATGTTTTTCGACGTATACTCATAGGATTGCATAACTGCAAGTGCATATTTTTACGCGAGTATTTTTTATCCATCTATTTTGCATACTACATTATAATATAGTTGGTTAACTATTAATGAGTTTAACGTCGTATGTATTTAGAAGTACACTAAACAAATATGGAAAATATTCTTCATCCCTAATTCAAGCTTTAATGACCAATGGATCGAACCGTTGTTGTCATGTGCACTTAGAACAAATACTGATTTACTTGGTGCTAAACCGTGGGCATCAATCAATAAGGTTGTGGAAGTAATTATTAAATACAATAAGTTCAAAATAATACTGTTGAGGGAGAAAATACCCTGCTCCCTCTTGAGGTTATATTGAAGTAAAGAACCTTAAGTTCAACTTAGAACCCTAACCTCCTTGCGCAGCGGAATAACCTGTTAATCAAGAAAAATAAAAAGAATCCAAAGCAGAATATAAAAGAGCACAACACAATCTTACATGGTTCGGTCAATTGCCTACATCGAAGATAGATTCAAGGATCTTAATCTCTTTTATTAACTCCCTAGAGATAGTGTTGTGCTTTTTTATATTCTGCTCTACTATGAACAATGATCACCAAAACAATGATTCCATTCTAGCGCACACAAACACTTAGTGTCTACCCAATTCTTTCCCTCTCTGAGAGTCTCTCTTAATGCTTAATATCAACCAAAGGGTTTACAAGTGTTTATATAGGGTCTATTTTGTGCCTACTAACCCTATTTCTTGTTGGAGTAAGAGTTCGCTTGTTTTGAAAGTTCAAAACTTTTTAAAAATCAAAATTCGGATAAAAAATAGACTTTCTATTGCATTTGATCTAGCGGTGCTCACCATATTGCGCCCACCGCCGCGGCACTGGGGACCCATGATAGGGGCTTTAAAAGCACTAGTATGATTTATATTCAACTTTTATATTTTACTCAAAATCATAAGCATTTGACTATTTAATTGTATTTTCTGATCATAAATAAATGTACAACTGAAAATTTGATACATAGGAACAAACATGAGGCGATTCGGACGTCAAACGAAGAAGTTAAGCTCAAAATACAAAAGTAGCGCAGCAGGTGGCTGGGTGTCGTGGCAACAAGGGCTGAGCACCGCAGCGCCCAGATCAGTGAGTGAGCACCGCAGTGCTCAACACCCAGTGCCACGACGCTTGTCGACACCTTGAAAGATCTGGTGCTCGTGCCCAGTGCCCCGGCGCCCGTGCGGATGTTTAAATACTCTTCTCAACTCGCTTATTAGGGGGAGATTCTAAACTCCTCACGCCTAGGCTTCTCTTAGCAACAAAAATACTATTTTGAGGTAAAAATAGAGAGATTTAGCAAGGAGAAAAATGCAAGCAATGAATACACAATCAAACTAAGAGATCAAGGTGAATTGTATTGAAGATTGAAGAATCAACTCTTAGGCAATCAAGATAAGAAGAAGAACAACAACTCAGGGCATCACTTGTGTTATTTTCTTCCTTAGGTTTAAGAGATGATTTCAATCATGATATTTTTATACTTTTGCTTTGATAATCTTGTTTTGAACATGAGCTAAATACTTTTGATCTAGGGTTAGACGTTATTGAACCTAGTATGTAATTAATTTTTTTAAACTCTTAGTTATGAACTTTTATCCTCTAATTGATTCAATCTATCTATGCTTAATGCTTGCATTATACTTGATCACCATTTTGATTGTTTAGGAACCATGATAACTTTGACAAAAGGAATCATGTGTTTAGCCTAGGGTAGATTGATACATGATCATAGGGTAATATCTATGAGTTCCATCTAGGATAGATATATACCTAGATGGCATGTATGATTTGATTAGACTTATTCTTAATGAGTTACATCTTATTTGGATTACCATAGACATATAGGTAATTGTAAGGGTATGATATTATCATTCGACTATCGACAGAAGCTTATGATAAAATTAGTGTCTAGCCAATCAATTAATAAAAAGAGAAATAACTAAGGGATTAAAGGGTTCAATGAACTACAGGAGATGTGTCGATACCCTAGATTACTTATCAATTTAGTGAATTCTATCTTTAAGTATTTGCGATATTTTAATTAGGTTCAATTCAATAGCAATAATTTAGTTAGTTAAACTCCATCCTTGAAGCTAGTCTGGATAAAGGTAAAGTAGAGTACTTTTAGTATTCGATTGAAGAAAATAGAAACAATAATCTCTGTGGGATCGATAATCTGGACTTAGTCCTATATTGCTTGATACAAAAAGCGTGCACTTGCGCTAGGTCATTAAATTAGACATCAACCCAGCACCGCAGCGCTAAGCATTGGTGGCGCCTATGCTCATTTTCTTTGCTTTCTTTGCATTTTTGAGTCCCGTTTTGCTTTCCCTTTCTTGTTCCACACGTCCTAGACTCCTCTATACGTGTCCTACACATTCTAAACTTCTTGTGACTCTCCACTTTAGTATTCATCTCAATTCTTATTCAATCAAGATTGTTGAATCACAAATTTTCAACAAACCCTTCCTTGATTCAAAATCTTCTAAATAAGAAGGCTTCTGGATTTGATCTACACCAGTACTCTATTACCTTAAGTTGAGTTCAGTTAAGTCTCCACCAAGACTTAACTTTTCCCGGGCTAGTGACTTTGGTATTGATGCGTTGCACTCCTTTCTGACCCTCATCACCTCGGTGAGCACGGTTTGGATGTCGCCTAGTGGTCTGCATTATCCCAACACCCCGCGTTGGGCCACTCATGGCCATCCCAGTAAGCACAGAGAGCTTTCATATTGTGCTTCTCACCCTTAAATCTTATAGGCCATTTCTCTACCTTTAGTTTTCCTCTTTTCGCTCTAACCGACTACACTTTCTCATCGAGTTTGCCTAAGGATATCAAGTTCCTCCTTAATTTAAGAATATACCTTACACCATATAAGTCCCTAGTTTCTCTACTTTGCATCCTCAACCTTATGTCACCAACTCCCATGATCTCATAAGTCATGTCATTCCCCATTAGAGCTTTACCTCTCTTGGCTTTGTAGTTGGTAAACATCAATTTTTTGGGACATATATGGACGTTGCACCCCGAATCTAGTATCCATTTGTCAGTATACTTTCCCCTTGAGGCTACCAATGTGTCTACAACTTTGGTATCTTCCTCAGTACTGATTGCAGCCCACCCTCATTGGCCTTTTGATTTCGGACAATCCTTTACAAAGTGTCCTTCCTTATTATAAAGGAAATACTTCTTAGATCTCCTCATTAATTGGTTGCTCTTCCTTCTTGTGCAAGCAATGCTGCTATACTTCTGGACTCAGATCTCTTTGTCAATTCTTTTGAGTTCAATGATGCCTTAACGTCATTCATCATTAAAGACTCCTTACCATACAGCAGCGTATCCACAAAACTCTCATAGCTTTTTGGCAATGAACTTAACAGGATAATGGTCTTGTCTTCATCCTCAGTCTTGATGCCCAGTTACTCAAGACTTATGATGATCTTGTTGAACTCGTCAATGTGAGCTCTCAATGAAGTTCTATCATGCAATGTTAGCTGATGTAGTTTCTTTTTCACAAAAAGTCTATTTGTAAGAAACTTCTTCATGTACAATGCCTCCAGTCTCTTCCATAGCTGTAAAGCGGTTTCTTCATCACTAACTTCCCTTAATACTTTGTCGCTCAACGCCAGGAATAAGGTGCTGTGAGCCTTTTTTTAAATCGTGTCCCAATATTTTTGCCTGGACTTTAAGGTTATTGTCCTATCACTAGTTGAGGAGCTGGCTTCCTTCAAAGCTGAGTCTAGCCATTCCTTCACTAGTAGAGCCCTAATCTTTTTCCTCCAAAGATTGAAGTCATTCATCCCATTGAACTTCTCTATTTCTTGCTTGATTTCAGCCATAGTTTAAATACACCAAGTGTGTATTATCGAACATTTAGCTCTGATACCAGTTTGTTGAGGGAGGAAACACCATTCTCCATCTTGAGGTTATATTGAAGTGAAGAATCTCAAGTTCAACCTAGAACCCTAACCTCCTTGAGCAGCGGAATAACCTGTTAATCAAGCAAAATAGCAAGAATCTAAAGTAAAATATAAAATGATTCTAGCCTCTCTTATTAACGCCCTAGAGATTTTACAAGAAAAACCCAATTTGAAGAACCCTCAAAAGAACTTAATGTTTAGTGAACTCTTGCTCTACCACGAACAATGATTACCCAAACGATGGTTCCACCCTAGCATGCACAAACACTTAGTGACTACCTAGTTCTTCCCCTCTCTTAGAGTCTCTTTTAATGCTTAATCTTAACCAAAGGATTTACAAGTGTTTATATAAGGTGTATTTCGTGTCTACTAACCCTATTCCTTGTTAGAGTAAGAGTCCACTTGTTTTGGAAGTCTAAAACTTCTTAAAACTCAAAATTCAGATAAAAAACGGACTCTTTATTATATCTGGCGCCACGACGCTCATCACTGGGCGCCGCAGCACTCACTATATTATGCCTACCACCACGGTGCTGGGCTTCTGTGCTGGGTGCCACGGCACTCAGCCATGGGCGCTGCGGTGCTTAGCCTTGGTGGCGCCAATGCTTGTTTTTTTTGCTTCTTTTGCATTTTCGAGTCCTGTTTCACTTTCCCTTTCATGTCTCACACATCTTAGACTTCTCCATACATGTCCCACATGTTTTTGTTGGGAGTTGTCCATTCATGGGTGTATGCATGTGGGTTTTGTATTTAACAACAATATATACATATCTCATACATATAATGAAGCAGCGGAAGCTTAAAACATTGCAATAAACACAATCAAAATATATTAATTGAATTAACAGAAACGAAATTGAGGAATAACCTTTGAAGCCTTTGGATGGAGATTGTTGAAGTCCACCAAAATGTTGTCTTTGATCAATTCTAGTAATCAACAATGGTGGGTTTGATTATCTAGAATGACAGCCTTTGATCCAGTAGAAGTTTAACCACTTAAACTTATGATATTAATTTTTCCTTTTTGATTAACAATTAATCAAAACCTATTTTGCTAAATTGGTTTTATGCCTTAAAAGAAAATAATGAATTCAACTCTTGAATCCATATTTTAGAAAACAATTTCTCTTTTTTCTCTTTGAATTGGCTGACCAAAATTTGCAAAATCAAATTAACAAAAAAGACTTATGAATTTAATTTACATTTGTCTTATTTATACAAATGAAATTAATTTCATTTCATTATAATTAATTTCACTTAATTTCAATTTGTATTTAACCTAACCTAATCTTAGTTAACTCTTAACTTTGGTTAGGTTAAATTAACATTTAAATATTCTAACTATAGTTAACACTTAACTTTAGTTAAGTTAAAGAACGTTTAAATATTTTAACTATAATTAATTAACTTAATCATGGTTATGTTGACTTTTACTTAACCATTAAGTATTGTTAATCTAATTTAACTAAATGGTTAACTTTTAACCTTAGTTAAACATAAATTATTTATTCAACAATTAAATAAATAAATATTTATTAGAATTATTTAACAATTAAATAATTATCAAGTGAAATTATAATTATATCCTTACTCGATTACTAAGTTAACCTAAAGTGGGTCCCACCATTTGACTATATAATTTAGTTAACGTAACCTTAGTAAATTGCTGGATTTTACTGTATTGGACTATTCAATACGGTACGCTGCCCAAGTGCTCAAAGAGTACATTTCATATTGGGACTCCCTAGGTCCACGCCCGATTCGTCAAATGGAACTATTCCACAAGTCCGTGAACGATGCCCCACGCACACGTTACGGATATTACAAATTAGCGCGTTAGACCATACATGTTGAGGTTACTCCATATTCGTATAATCCTTCCGTCATTATATCCAGGATGAACGGGATACAGATCATTACCGTCAAATCCCGATAATTTCATCCATTACTATATTATCTCCAGATTCGTATCTTTATGAACAATATACGCAAGCACTTTTGCTATAATGTTCGAACCTGTAGGAAACTCCTTTCCCAGGTAGATTGCTTACGGCTATAAGACTTTACAAGATACAATCTCAAAGTTCAGATATACAACCCATCTATGTGAGCTGGCGGATTCCATATCTACGCACACCGAACTCCATGAGCATCGGACCATACCCAGCGACACGCAGCGGTCAGACCATATCTACCTTCCTTTGATGGTTTCATAGGATATCTATTGAGGTCCTCTTGAGTCTGTTCAGTATCCAGTCCTAACTGAATACCTGTATATCTATATGAACTTCAACCAAGCTCATGGTTAACTAAGAATAACCATCTGTACAATACAGCTATAGACATACACTAATCTATGTGTATCACCGATAGACCCACATTGGTGAATGTAGATCAGGAACTCTTTATTTGAGAAGATACTTCCATAATGACATTTCTTAGTTTGTATTACAACTTATTGCAACTTTGTCATTACTAGTAGATTCTCAAGTCTTTGTTACATTATAGATTAGGTTCTAACTTTTTAGATCTCGCTGGCTATTATAACCTGCTAACACTTAGCATTTATAACTATCAGCTTTGCTAACTCTTAGCCATGGTATAAACTTCTTTAAACCAAATATGAATTCATTTAGATCATATCATGTTTATAATGTTACAAGCTTAACTACCATTTAATAAAAGTTATCAGCGATTTAATAAAATATGCATTGTATAAATATTACAAACTAAATATTCATACAAACTGGGATGGCGCGTAAGCACATACCCTAACAGTTTTAGACTTCTTGTGACTCTCCACTTTGGTATTCATCTCAATTCTTATCTAACCAAGATTATTGAATTACCAATTTTTTAACAAATACAATAATTGTTTTTACAGGTATATATTCCGTTGAATATCAATAAGGAACATTGGTTTGTAGTAGAGGTCGACCTTGTTCAGAGGAGGATTACGCTGTATGATTCTAGCGTGAACGACCACTCTAACGATGCCATTCTAACATTTATGGACCTCTGCCTATTACCATGCCATTTTATCTTCATAAATATGAATTTTATAGTTTAACGGAATTACAGAATCTAGATATGTTCGCTTGGCCAGTCATTCGTTTGAGGGAGAACGTACCTCAACAGGCGAATGGGAGTGGGGATTGTGCCCTATTTGTCTGTATGTTTATTGAGTATCTTATATTAGGTCGACTATTTGAGTCCTTCCCTTGGATTGGTGCTTTTTATAAAAAAAAATGATTGTTGATTTATAGATCACTATTGCATCTGCTTTATTAATATGTAAAATATTTTTTACATGTGCATTTATGTCATATTATTATTTTGATGTCTGCAAGTTGGGCGGACTTGTATAGAGATGGTATATAATTATATAGAAGTGTATTTTTTCAATATGAAAGTTTGTGAACGTCCATATAATATCGGAGATTCTAACTAAATTGTGTTAAAATATCAGACATTTCACTTATACAACTTACAATTTTGACACTTATATAGATATTTTCATAACTTATCCCAAACTGAACATTTTTAACATCAACATAATAAAAAGTATAAGTACATTACAAAAGTTACGAAACTCAACACCTTAACGCAAAAGTAGCATAATTATAAAATGGTATATAATAACTCGTTATATTATAAAATCTTTGTACAGAATTGTGCCTCAGAAGCTAGGTTATTTCCTTCATCTCACACCCGTCTGAAACAAAAAAAAAATTAGCCTTGTATTATAGTGAAATGAAAATTAAAATATCAATAAGATAGTTTTATAAATATACATACATTACCTGCTATGTAAAGTGACAGGATTTTGATACATCTATCTGTTATGTCCATGTTGTCTACAATGATTACAAATCTTCTTCGATGGTTCCTCCCCTTGAGATGAAATTTGATTCATCTGACTACCTGATGACATGCTATCAAAGGTTAGATATTCATATTTTTCAAAATCTCTAAGACAATCCAATCCGACGGATGGCCAACTGAAAATACCAACTTGCTATAGACATGAAATAAAGTCTTGGATGTGTAATAAGTTAAACAAAGACTCTTGTGTGATAATCTTATATATCTGCATAAGGCGAATGCATGGGGACAAGCCAGTTATTGCTGGTCAAACTTTCGATAGCTATATATTCTATTGAAAATCCACTATCCCGTCTCTACCACAGTCTCTGACCATAAATTGTGAGAAATCAACAAGGCAAATTGTCATTTGACTTATGTCATTATTATGTTTTTATAACTTTGTAATTTCCTAAATTCATCAAGACAGTCGTCACATTTTGTGCTAGCAATAATCTATGATAAAATCACAGTTGTGTTAGCTCTCATATCCACTCCACAAAATTGGTCATCATAAACGTTTTTGCAACTACATTAATGCTCTTTACAATATTAGTAGTCATGATGTTGTATCTTCTGAAAGCACTAACTAATCAAGCTTATTTTACTGTACCAACATCCTCCCCTAAGTATTTAGTTACCTTCTCGCTTCTTGTTTATTTGGTGTTGAAAATCAAGGACATAATATGTCTTGACAACAGTAAAATAGGTGGATAAGTATACTCATTTTTTAGACTTTTCTACTAGTAACTTGTATTTTGTTACTAAATTTTTCTTCAAGTGAAAGATACAAAACTCATGATATATATTGAGAAACACACCTCATATAGCTCTCTCAATGCTGGCGTGTCGATCAGATATAAAAGTAAGATTGACTATAAACCACTCCCAAGAAGTATCATTTTCATCCACAATTGTTTTTTCATATTCGGCATCATCATTATCATTACAACCTCATAACTGACATTATAACCACGATCATCATTCCTATAACCTTTGTCATTTTCAACATCATTACCAACATTATAACCAATATTATAGTTAAAATTAATACCAACATTTTGATATATCTAACTATTATAATATGTGTAGGTTAGTTATTGGTTGAACATTGAGGGAGAATAATGATAATCCACCGGGGGATTTAGAACATTCACAGAGGTTGCAGACGTGAATTGATTAACATAACTTTATTTCTGCTCCATGGGTGTTTCTGCTTTATTTTCATATTCAGGAGATCGAACATCTACTGTTACACATAGAGGTGTAGCAATATTTTTCTGTAGGATTAACCACAATATTGTATCCTCATTATTTTCAAGTGGAATAGGTCTCAACGTTATAGTACTTGAAGGAACCTTGAACTTCAGAGTCACTTTATACTACATCTGATCAATTCTTAGAAGATGATAAACTCTTCTCAATAATGCTTCAAATTTAATACTTTTTGAAATTACTATGTGCATGTTTTGATATTTAATGTATCTCTAAAAAATATCACTAAAATTATTTCATCTTCCTCCAAAGTATATAATGGTCAAAATTTACATAATAATAATATCAACAACACCTAAAAGAAATACAAAAAAAATTTTATTAGTTTAATATATATAATAATTAAAAGTAATACAAAATATTGAATATAAATATATAAAAAGTATAAAATAACAAATTGATAAAAAAATAAATAAAACTTAATATAAATAAAAAATAAAGGAAAAATATTAATTTAAAAAAAATTAAAAATGCCATGTGGCACTAGGTGAATGCGCATCTTGTAGCGCACTACAGGGCGCAGCCTGCTGGGGCTATAGGGCGCACGTGGAGATTTATGCCTGTGTGTGGAACATGCTCCAACACGTGCATCATGAGGCACACACAGATCTAACCCCGAATTTACCATTTTCAATCATTTTATTGTTGTTTTTGACATTTTACACCTATTTTTAACTTTATTTTAATATTCTTAACATGTCTTAACACTAAATTTACACATTTTAACTATATATATACAAAACACAAGTCGACGCGTGGCTTCATGGACAATTATAAAAATGGCCGGAATCCGTCATTTTTGACTTTTTTTTTTGCCATTTTCGACATTTTGTACTTATTTTCAATCTATTTTACACATTTTTAACAATTATATACAAAAAAAAAATTAAAAATGCAACTAAACTAAATTAAGAATAAAAACTCACAAATTTTAGTATTTTTTTAATTTTTCCTACTCCACAATTGATTATTTTAGTTCAAATCGTCAAACTATATAATATTTGAAGTTGATCTACAAAATTTAAAACATTCTGAGAAAAAATGAGTTGTGGCCGAATGAGAAAGAGAAAAAAATTGAGACACTTTTATTTGTGAAGAAGCAAAATAAAAAAAAATATATTTGGTTAATATAATTTAAAACTATTGTCTAAAGTCAAAATAAATTAAAAATTTTTTTTGGGTCAAGTCAAATTTTCCTAAAAAGGATATGCTTTCATTGATTTGTAAAATTCTTTTTGATTATGAAACATGGGCTTGAATACTATATAAGGGGTAATTTTTAAGTACATGTCAAAATTTAACAATTAAGTTACAAGTCTAAACTCTAAAATGTCAAGTTTTAAATATAATAGTAAGAATAGTATTTTACCTCTCAAATGATATTTTAAAAATTTTATTTTAAGTAATGTGTTAAATAATTATTAGATAATAAAGTGTTATAATAAATAATTTAAAATTATACAATTTTACTATTTAATAATTATTTGACACATTAATTAAAAATAAAAAATTTAAAATAATATTTATAAAGTGTAACATTACTCTTAAATATAAATGTATATTCGATATTCTCTCCAAGTATCCAAAAGAATATATAAACACACCTTCATAATCTTAAAAGTTTTTCACGCTTGGCAGTTACGTGTAGAGAATGTACCACAAAGTAGTAAAAACTACAAAAAGAGAGAGAGATTTCGCCTGGCTTTATCAAACTTATATAAATATTTAAAGGAGCTTTTCTAGCTAAAACTTTATTGTTAGAGCACTACAAATTTGTACTGATTAGACCCTCTTATCTATTGTGTGCCTATAAAAAACCAAAGGCTCACAATGCAAGAACTGAAGAAATTGGTTCACATTTTGTAACACTTGACATCAAATATTTTCGAGGTAAAAAACTACAGACGATAGATGCAGTAAATGTTAGGTATCAGAATTTTATATTGTTTGGATGGATAAAGGTTTTGAGTTATATATGTAGTGTTAGAGTGTGTGGGGCCCACCAACGCTTTGGTACCCAACCAGTGGCTGACACCTCAGCACCTACTGGCGCCCCAACACACAATCCGCAGGTAACCTGCACCCCCAAGGAATCGAACCCCCGCCCCCATCTCCATGGAGGCCTTATAGGCCTTTAGAGGTTCGTCCTTGTACCCACTGAGCTGGCCAGCCCAATGGGTACAAGGACGAACCTCTAAAGGCCTATAAGGCCTCCATGGAGATGGGGGCGGGGGTTCGATTCCTTGGGGGTGCAGGTTACCTGCGGAGGATATGTGGGTGTGCTAGTGGCTCTGAGGTGTCACCCAGCTAGTGGACCAAAGAGTTGGTGGACCCCACATACTCCTAACAAAAAAATAGCTCAGTGGGTTCAAGGACGAACCTCTAAAGGTTTTGTTAGAGTGTGTGGGGCCCACCAACGCTTTGGTACCCAACCAGTGGCTGACACCTCAGCACCTACTGGCGCCCCAGCACACAATCCGCATTTTTGTTAGGAGTATGTGGGGTCCACCAACTCTTTGGTCCACTAGCTGGGTGACACCTCAGAGCCACTAGCACACCCACATATCCTCCGCAGGTAACCTGCACCCCCAAGGAATCGAACCCCCGCCCCCATCTCCATGGAGGCCTTATAGGCCTTTAGAGGTTCGTCCTTGTACCCATTGGGCTGGCCAGCTCAGTGGGTACAAGGACGAACCTCTAAAGGCCTATAAGGCCTCCATGGAGATGGGGGCGGGGGTTCGATTCCTTGGGGGTGCAGGTTACCTGCGGATTGTGTGTTGGGGCACCAGTAGGTGCTGAGGTGTCAGCCACTGGTTGGGTACCAAAGCGTTGGTGGGCCCCACACACTCTAACAAAAAGGCCGGCCTTTTTGTTAGGAGTATGTGGGGTCCACCAACTCTTTGGTCCACTAGCTGGGTGACACCTCAGAGCCACTAGCACACCCACATATCCTCCGCAGGTAACCTGCACCCCCAAGGAATCGAACCCCCGCCCCCATCTCCATGGAGGCCTTATAGGCCTTTAGAGGTTCGTCCTTGTACCCATTGGGCTGGCCAGCTCAGTGGGTACAAGGATGAACCTCTAAAGGCCTATAAGGCCTCCATGGAGATGGGGGCGGGGGTTCGATTCCTTGGGGGTGCAGGTTACCTGCGGATTGTGTGTTGGGGCGCCAGTAGGTGCTGAGGTGTCAGCCACTGGTTGGGTACCAAAGCGTTGGTGGGCCCCACACACTCTAACATGTAGAGCCTATTCTCAATCAATAAGAATCTTATTGGGGAGACCCAATAACAAATTCATATGGGCCTAGGTTTAAAACGAATAATCTTATACTGTGTGGGAGCAAGTATAAATGGTATCAAAGCTAGATCTACCTTGTGATGTGGGGAGTGAACCCACAGTCAGGACTATAAATAGCACACATATTTCATATGATTATTAGGGTTTAGCCCATATAGGTCAGTCATGTGTTCCTAAGGACTTAGTGAACACGAGAGCATGTGTCCTCCTAAGAGGGGGGGGGGGGGGTGGTAGATTGTAATACTTGCGATCCAAGATTCTTGAGCCTATAGATAGAAGAGCCAAGATGGATAAGGTAAGATTCAAGTGTAAGAATCCCACATCGTCTGGTTAGATAAATTTTTTGAGCTATATATGTATAGTTCATTCTCAATCAGTATAAGGCTTTTTAGGAAGACCTAAGAATAAAATTATGTTAGCTTATACTCAAAGCGGACAATATTATACTGTTTGGGAGTAGGTCGTTACAAATGAGATAAGAGTTAGACCTACCTCGCAGTGTGGGCCAATAAGCCTGTAGTTTGGGCTATAGATAATATAGACGTGTTATAAGATTCTTGGGGTCTAGCTTATGTGGTCAGTTAGATGCCTCTAAGGCCCAACGCGTACGAGGGCGTGTGTCTCTTAAGAGGGTATATTATAACACCTGAGATTCAAGATTCTTGAGGTCATAGATAACATGTGTCATGTCCTATATCGAATAGAAATTGGATGAGTCTTGAGTATATATGGAGGATATGCAACAATATGTAACAAGCTAGTCTTTTAGGTCAGTGACAAGCGTTCAGCTTGTGATAAGTGGTATTAGAGCTGATCCGAATTCTCATTTGCATATAGGTCTCTAAAATCACACCAATGGAGATTGCCATTAGGTAGTAGATCCCCAATTTCCCAAGAGAGATGAGCATTATGGGTAAAGTAGGCCCTGAAATTTTGTTTCTTGAGCTTTAATAGAGATTACTATATGGGTAGTGGGTCCCCATATCCCCGAAGATAGGCAATATGAGCTAGGTTAGATCCTGAGTGAGAATTATGTAATTGGGTAAAGGAGAATGTCACATCCCACATTAAATAAAAATTAGGTGGATCTTAGGTATATATGAGCAGGTAGGTAGCATTACCTAACTTGTTATATTTTTGAGTCAACGGCAAGCATTCGACCCGTAATACAGGGCCAAGATGGATGAAAGGGTCAGATGTTAGAATCCCACATTGTTTGGTTAGATAAAATTTATATACTATATATGTAGAGCATTTTCTTAATCAGTATGAAGCCTCTTAAGAAGATCCAAAAATAAAATTGTGTAGGCCTAGGCTCAAAGCGGATAATATTATATTGTATGAGAGCGAGTCATTACACGAATGGTATCAGAGCCAGATCTACCTTGCAGTGTGAGCCAATGAACCTATAGTCTAGGCTACAAATACCATATATATGTCGTGCAATCCTTGTGGTCTAGCCCACATGGGCCAACTATGTGTCCTTAAGAGTGTAACACGTATGAGGATGTGTGTCCCTAAGGGGTTGATTATAACACATGAGATCCAAGATTTTGAGGCTATAGATAGTAGAGTTAAGATGGATGAGGTGATGAGGGTTAGGTGCTAGAATCATACATCACCTAGTTAGATAAATTTTATGGGCTATATATGTAGAGACACTTCTCAATCAATATAAAGCCCCTTGGGGAGACCCAAGAATAAAACCGCGTAGGCCTAGGCCTAATACGGACAATATCACACTGTGTGAGAGTGAGTTATTACGAATGGTATCAGAGTCAGATCAACTTCACGATGTAGGCTAGTGAGCTTATAGTCTAGGCTACAGATAACTCACATATGCCATGCAATCCTTGAGGTCTAGCTCACATGGGTCAGCCATGTATCTCTAGAGGCCTAGCGTACATAAGGATGTGTCCCTTAAGAATGGTAGATTGTAACACTCAAAATCCAAGATTCTTGAGGCTATAGATTGCAGAGCCAAAATGGATGAGGTGACAGTCAGGTGCTAGAATCACACATTACCTAGTTAGATAAAGTTTCAATGCTATATATCTAGAGTTCTTTCTTAATTAGTATAAGGCCTTTTAGGGAGACTCGATAACAAAACTGTGCAGGCTAGAACCAATGCGAAAAATATCATACTGTGTAAGAGTGGGTTGTTACAATATCATATTATATTAAGACATGAATTGATTCATCATAATTATACAATGAGGTATAGCTTTGATACCATTTATAAATACATGTTCCCATGCACATAGTATAATATTGTCTGCTTTAAACCTGGTTTCGCACAATTTTATTCTTAGATCTCCCCAAAAGGTTTCATACTAATTGAGAAGGGGCTCTACATTTATTGTTCAAAAACTTCATCTAACCAAGCGATATAAGATTCTGACACCTGACACTTGACACTCATCTCATTCATCTTGACCTTACTATTTATGATTTCAAGAATTTTAGATCTTGAGTGTTCCAGTATCGAACTAGAGATTGGCTGCGGGAAGATCTTAACAAGGACAAACTTGGTAATCTATATTAAATGATTCCTGCTTTAGGAGTTCTCAACTTTGTGTACCTTTTCGTGCGTTCCAAATGGTATAAATATAAAGATGATGGTGGAAGCACCCATGAGTTGAAAAACACAATAACTGAAAATTCTGAAAAGCAACCTGAAAAGCTCTATGTGTATCTGAGTTTGTATATTCTATGGCAGAAGATTACTAATAGTTGTTATCGGATGGGCTGAATGACATCCTCTACCCAAAAAAATATGATTGTTATTCCTATTCCTTCTATAAACAAGTATTTGCTTACAGGTTGAAGCCCACATTGTTGGCAAATGAGAAGTAGCTTATGTACGTAGTTCTTTTTTCTGAAATTTAACAAGTATTTACAGAGCAATTTCCAAATTAATCACTCTGTAGGAACTAGGCATATTGATGCAACATAAATGTTCTGCAGAATATTGAGAGCGAATAAAACTCAAGATTGGAACGGATATATATATATTTTTTTGCTACTCTTTTTCCCACTATCATTATGTCACCACATTGAAGAGAAATTCTCTTCAGTTAATAGAGGTATTGTCTTTACTTTCTCTTCAAACAGAAATGAACAGAAGTTCACTTCATGAAAGAGTGGTCCTACCCAACAAATAGAAATGAAGAGCCATTTTTTTCATGAGGAGAGATTCAGTTTCATGGCTCTTCAGTGGGTCCAGCAAAGATTATGATCTTTGAAACTTGAGTAGCATTAACTGCAGTATATAATTATATATATGCCTACTATTTTTCAATATAGCAGACAGTTCCAAAGCATGAGCTAATTTTATCCCTTCAATTGGTCAATAGCACAAGGGAATCTGACAAAATCTTTGAATTAGCGACACATATATTGATGAAGTAAGAATGCTACTAATTTTATCGCACACTTGTAGCTCGCATTGCAAGTAAATCATGCTGATTAAGAAATTTCCTACTGAAAAAGAAGTTTTATCTTATGTTAATATGTTCAATGAAGTACTGAACAGCTATGGTGATTTAGAAATCTGCTGAAGCGAGCCCTTCATTGGGTACCTATATTCTTGTTGACATGCGGAACAAAATTCCATAGAAATTAATTAGGTTGTTCGATCATTTCTACCATTCATTTGTTGCAAAATGGAGATTCCTGTCCAATTCAAACAGTGACAAGGCTGGATGTCATGTCACCACTCATAATCAAGCTTAAATACTTCTAATTAATAGGGTCCACTAAATGAAAGGAACATCATGAATCAATTCATGTCTTTAATACAGCAGATTAGCGTTGTTCTGCAATACAACTCTGTTCAATACCACATATGCTATTCAATGCTCAGACAACCTAAGAAATGTTACCAACAAGCTGATTGTATTAATTATTGCTATTCAATACAGCGCACCAATTCTGCCCTCGACGCGTTTTTATGATAACCTCATATACAAGGAAGCTGGTTAAGCCAACCAAGTCCCAACTTGGAAAAATCCCTTTTGTTAATGTCATTCAACAATGGACCAGCAAAGTGTGTTGTCACTCACAAGCAATTATTGTAAAAGAGATATATCATATGGCCGCCATCTAACCTCAGCATTACTAGCACCATCTACCCTCAACATTACTGACTCTTCTTAAATGCTAGCTCATCAATTTTCTTCTATATATATCGACCTTTAGCCTCTGCCATTTTGTTATAACTTTAGTTTCTAAAGCCGGACTTGAATACGTAGTACAGAGAAGCTTCATAAAAACACTTAAAAGTTTCTTGCATGAATGGAAAACGCAAAGGACAATATTACTCCAAATGAAGAGCCTGCCGTCAACTACAGAGGAGTCAAGGCCATGCCCTTTATCATTGGTAAGATGTAAAAAGAAAAGAAGAGCATCAATGTTGGTTTTCAATTTTACACTTTAGGAAATTAACATCAATGCGTACAAATATTGCAGGAAATGAGACATTTGAGAAGATTGGCACAATAGGCACTTTATCAAACCTGATGGTTTATCTGACCACCGTGTTCAACATGAGGAGTGTCACGGCTGCAATTCTGATAAATTTCTTCAACGGTACCAGCAACGTGGCTCCTTTGCTTGGTGCCTTTCTTTCTGATTCTTACTTTGGACGTTTCAAGACTTTGGCCTTCGCTTCCATTTCTTCCTTTTTGGTATTGAAACTGATCTCTAAGCTCAGCCAGTTATTTATTCAACCTGCATATGAGATTCTTCCAATTCAAGCTTTAGCTTAATAGTGAGAAACATCTGCTTAAAACCTGCAGAAGTGATTACTGTCGGGTACTTTTGTAAGAAGTGTTCCTATACATCCTGCAGAAGCACTTAGAAAACATAGGCAATTGACATCCTTCACGTGTACTTTTTATTTCATTATTTTACAGGAAATTAATCTCCTTTCTATATATATGTATATCCCTATTATCAGAGCAAAGTCTCCACCTGTTTATCATTTTTTGTTTTTCTTTTCTTTCAAGGGAATGGCAGTATTAACCCTAACTGCAGCAATCAAAGAACTTCACCCACCAACGTGTTCAACAAAAGAGATTGGCACATGCATTGGACCTACAGTTTGTCAAATGGCTTTCCTGCTAAGTGGGTTTGGGTTCCTAGTCATTGGAGCTGGAGGCATAAGGCCTTGTAATTTGGCCTTCGGAGCAGATCAATTCAACCCAGCTAGTGAATCAGGACAAAGGGGTATCAAAAGCTTCTTCAATTGGTATTATTTTACCTTCACATTTGCCGTGGCTGTATCTGTGACTATAATTGTGTATGTGCAATCAAGTTTGAGCTGGGCCTTGGGATTGGCGATTCCAACATTTCTAATGTTCTTATCATGTGTACTTTTCTTCTGGGGTTCAAGACTTTTTGTTAAAGTGATGCCTGAGGGGAGCCCTTTAACAAGTTTAGTACAAGTACTGGCAGCAGCAAAGAAAAAGAGAATGTTGAAGCTACCAGAACAGCCAGCTCTTTGTCTTTTCAATTATATGCCAACCAAATCCATGAAATCTAAGCTTCCCTACACTGATCAATTTAGGTGAGAAAAATCGATTCCATGCATGAAAATTACTTTTTGTAATTAAACAAGTCTCTAAACTATATGATGATGGAATCAGGTTCCTTGACAAGGCTGCAATCATAACGGATGGCGACCAAATTAACTCCAATGGTTCAGCTGCCAATCCATGGCAACTCTGCAGCCTACAGCAAGTGGAAGAAGTAAAATGCATAGTGAGAATATTTCCCATATGGGCGTCTGCTATTATTTTCGGTGTTGCATCAGTCCAACAACAAACATATGGAGTTTTCCAAGCTCTTCAATCTGATAGAAGGTTCGGGAGCCGCGGTTTTCAGGTGCCAGCTGCATCTTATGCAGTCTTTTCCATGCTAAGCCTTACCATGTGGATACCAATCTACGACCGGATCGTGGTTCCCTCTCTCAGAAAACTGACTGGAATTGAAGGTGGCCTGACTCTTCTCCAAAGAATGGGTATAGGAATTTTTCTTTCGGTTCTTACAATAATTACTTCTGCTTTGGTGGAAGAGAAGAGAAGGAATCTGGCCCTTACAAAGCCAACACTAGGCATTGCAGCGCGAGGAGGTGCAATCTCATCTATGTCTGCTTGGTGGTTGATTCCTCAACTAACACTTGCTGGACTATGTGACGCTTTTAATTGCATTGGTCAGATTGAGTTTTACTACAAGCAATTCCCTGAAAACATGAGAAGCATCGCTGGCTCATTCTTCTTTTTGGGTTTGGCAGGGTCAAGTTACCTGAGTGGTTTTCTTGTTTCCATAGTGCACCATATCACTGCAGGATCTCGAACTGGAGATTGGTTGCCGCAAGATCTTAACAAAGGGAAACTTGATTACTTCTATTATATGATCGCTGCTCTAGGAGTTCTCAACTTTGGGTACTTTTTATTGTGTGCCAAATGGTATAGATACAAAGGTGATGGCGGAAACACTCTTGAGTTGAGCATAGAAACTGAAAAATCTGAAAAGCGACCCACAAAGCTTATTGTATAATTAAGGGTATATATATGTATGTAAGTGTATTTTATGGCATAAGAAGACTAATAGTTGTAAACTTGTAATCTTATTTCTCATGAGCATCTCAGATAGGATGATGATGAAGTACTTTAGGTTGTCTCATTGTTATCTAAAAACAATTACTTGCTTTGCTAGTTGAAGCCTACCTTGTTGATGAATAAGAAGCAGCTTTATGTAAGAAGTAGTTTGTTCTTTTTCCTAAATTTAACTCCTTTTTACAGAGAGAATTAATCACCCTGTTGGAATTATTACCAAATGGATTCACAATACATGCCGTGCAGTAAATTGAGGAATTATGCATTGAAGAAAAATTCACGTCATTTAACAGACGTTTTGTCTTCAATTTCTCTTCAATGAAGAGAACTTGTATTCAAATTCTCTTTAATCAAAAGAAGTTCTTTCATCAAAGAGAGGCTTTGGCCGTTAAACTGAAATGAAGAGAACTTCTCTTTACTATCTCTTCAATAGGTCCAGAAAGATGATCAATTTATCACCATTGAGAAGCATTAACTTCAACCAATGCCTGCTAAATTTTCAATATAAAAGACAGTTCCAAAACGTTAAATTCATTTTTTTTTAAATTTTAAATGTCATAATATAAAAAACTTTATAATATTATACAATAAATCTGTTGATATAAATTAAAAAATTATTAAAATGCTTCATAAAAATAAAATAAAATTTTTGTAATTCATCCGAACTTATTTTTTTATTAACAGAGATACAATCAAATCCCGAAACGAAACCTATTTCAAGAGGAATATTTACTCTTATTACAAATGAAAAAAATTGACTCTCCCACAAAAAAAATTTAACATCACAAGCAGAAAAGCTATCTTACAAAAAAAAAAAAATTACTCTATATAAGAAAATTATTACATAAAATATTACTAAATAAAATTACAAAAAAAATCCTACACAAAATACAGTTAAAGTACACCAAAACCCTAGTCTACCGCAATATCCAATAAATAAGCGACTACAATTTATGTAACTCCAAGAGATGACCGGCAGCGGAGCTTGGTGGTCAGGCAGTAGAAATGATTCAGAGCCAAAGGAGGAGGGGCAAGGCAAAAACAGAAAGCTCATCGGTGGCTCACCGGAATCGGCAACAATCCAAGATGGATTCTTACTCAGATCGGCCTCCATGGCTGAAGAAGTCAAGCTGCATGGCCGCCGGGGGAAGATCGGCAAGGGGAGGCGATGCCAGCCTGATCCAAGCAAGCATCGATGGAGAAGAAATCGCTCATCGGAGAAAGATGGCTGTTGCACAACAGCGGAGTAGAAAAGCTATTTGACTGCCGGGAGATGTGGCGGCTAGAGGCATATATCAGTGCATCAGCTTTGCGGGACAACATGGTGGCAACATGCTTCTCAACCCGGTCGTTGACAAGGACGGTCACCGGAGGAGCGGAGAGAGAACTGAACTAAACGGAGATAAAATCAGATCGGAGAAAGAGAAGGAAGAAAACTATAAAGAAAACCAGAACACTGAAAAGTTAACTAGTGATGATGAGGAGGAGCTTTTGGAGTGAGAGAGCATTTTAGACGGACTTGAAATGTGATTGTTATTTGTCTTTTTAGCGTTAACTTCATTTGACTAAAAGAACAGCATCATGCTGACAACAGCATCATCCTCTGCCGTTTTCTTTCTCTGCAAGGTCCTTTTTCGCAGCCTCTTGCTGTTCGCTTTCCTGCTCTAACACTTCCTGAATGTTCCTGATGATGACAGCCGGCTGATTTTCCATTTCTGACGCACTTTCTAGAATATCAATCTCTGTGGCACCTTCATCAACCGGATCTTGCTTGTTTAACTTGGAAAGAAAAAATGAAATAGAGACCCATGAGAAGGCAATACGAAAAGAAAAGGGCAGCAGAGAGACTAAAGAATTTTAATATCTATTCAGAACTGCATGTAATATTCTAATGTTATTATTGTATCTACCTCTGTAATGAAATGAGTAACAGGCGAGTCTCCAATAAAATGATCATTAGGCAATTTTATCGAAGGGGCAAGTGCAAAAGCTTCTTTTGTTTCATCTCTGGATGCTATACGACTGGCTACAAGTGAATCAAGAAGTGCACAGAGAAGACAGAGGTCTCTAGTAAATGTTTGATGCATTTCGCATCTATTCATGGACCTGTCTCAAAGCTGTCTTAAAAGCCAGTGGAATAGCATCACCACGTGATTAACTTATAATTATGAGAGATGAGAAGTGAAGACTTATCATAAAAGACAAACAAAAATCATTTAATTATGAAATGGCGAAGTGGCAACCTGCGTAATTACATATTGTTATACACTTGATCTAACACTCAAGATCCAAGATTCTTAAGATTATAAATAGCCGGTCAAAATAGATGAGAAGAGAGTCAAGTGTTAGAATTTTATATTGTATAGTTAAAAAAAGTTTTAGAATTATATATGTAAAGTTTTTCTCAATTAGTATGAAATCTTTTAAGGAGACCCAAGCGTAAAATTATGCAAGCCCATACTTAAAATGAATAATATCATATTATGTGGAAGCGAGTCGTTATGTATAGTATCAGAACTAGACTTACCTCTCGGTGTAGGTCAGCGAGCCCATAATTTGGGCTATAGTAGTGCACATTGTTGTGATATGGTGTGTGATGTGTATAGATACATATAATTTTAAAAATAAAAAATACAACGGAAGTATTCATACATGTTATATACTATATAACAAACTCAAGCATATAATCACATGTATGATCATTCAAGCACATATATATCTCATATATATTTTCATGCATGATATAAAATGAATTGTAAATAAATAACCTACCCAGTTATGAAGGTAGCTTTACAATTCTTCAAAAACTCCAATCTTCAATTTCTTGAACTCACCTTGAAGTGTTCCCTTGCACAATTCTAGTTCACAACTAAATCCGGTGGGATTGTGAAGTTAGAATGACAGCCTTGAATTTCTAGCAAATGATTGTTTTAATACTTAAAACAATTTGTCCTTATGAATGATTACTACCAAGAGATGAGAAGAATTAAGTGTTTTCATTAGTTCTTTACAACTCTTTATGTTGAACCTTAGTAAGCTTTTGTATTTTCTCTCAACACTTTGAAAAAAACACATAGGAAATGCTCTCAATTATCTTTTTTTTTCTCCTAGAACGAAAATCTCTCTTCTCTTACACAAATTGAACTCTTTCAATTCTTGATTAAGTGCAAAGAATGATTACTTCTCTTAGTGCTCCACCACCACTTATCCATATTTGCCATTATAAACATTAATCAACCATATTTTTCACTCATCAATTTGATTAAACCATTTGAATCAATTTCTAGAGAGTAAATGACATTTAAACAATGTTAAGTGGTTTCATCACTTCCTTAGTGCATCATTTAAGAATTTCTAAGTGACCAACATTTCTTATTATTAATAACAAGTGCATTCTCCATTAGTAAATGATGTTTGCCACTTATTCCAATTAATAATAATAATTTGATTAATATATAAAATATTAATAATTCAAAACTATTTTGAATATTTACATTTACCATATATGTATTTACCAAGCAAGGTAAATACATAAATACATGGTAAATTATTTATGGAGCAAGATTATGTCACTTGTCAATTTCTTATTGGTTAATGATGAACACATGAAAATGCATGTTGTTAAGAGATTCAATCACCATTTAATGTCACTAATTTTAGTGTTTTCTGTATTTTTAGCTTGAAATAAAGTGTTCTCCTTAAATTGTGATTAATGAATGTTATTTGGACAGGTTTAGGTAAACTGGACATAACTCTTAATGTAGAAATCGAAATGAAGAAATTCTTAAACCTGGTGCAACATGACTCAATCTTACACAAATTTGAAGAATAGTGGAAAAGCCAAATCCAACATGTTATGGGCCAAAAATTGAGATACAACAGAATCGGACTACAACTCTTACCCAGCTTGACCTAATTCACGTATTTGGACCGTATCTCACAAAATACGTACTCAATTGGTATAATTCTTGAAGCTGTGAATTGCTGACTTTACTATCCACAACTCGTATGTTTATGGTAAAGTCCAAATCAGCCGTTATCATGGACCAAATCGCATTGCAAGTGGGTAAAATGGTTGTTGGCCGAATTCTGATGTATCTTTGGAATTTTGCTCATATCTCATTGGATACTCATCCAATTTGCATGAAATCAGTGCCTATGGAAAGAAGAGTCAACATTATACAACTTTTATGTCGGCTGAAGAAGCTGAATTGATCATTTACATTATCAAAAATGTGCTGCAAGTGGATACACGAGTTATTGGCTTAAAATTATTGAAGATTGATGTCATCCATGACATATGTCCATTCATTGCCTATATAAGGAGACCCTTAGGACGTTTTTAATAGATACTTTTCTGTCTTCTTTTATTCTCATTAATATGTATTGTAATTTAGGCTAGAGTTCCTAGCAAGGCTAAGAGATGAACTTTTATGTGTAGTAAATCTACTTCCATGCTTTGATTCGGTGTCAAGAGCTATAAATGTTGTAAGTTTGGTTTTGATTAAACTCTTATCTATTTTATTTTCTATAATCCAGAGGTTATAATTCTCATGTCTCATATATGTTCAGTCATGCTTTTCTTATGTGATTCACGTTGATTTATAATTGTTACTGGTTATATTGTTTTATATGTTAATCTTTTACTGCAGTATTGTCAATTTGATATATTGTCGATCTTGGATAACATGTAAGGGCAATAAATGTTTGATATTCAAGTTAATCTTTTACTGCAATATTGTCAAAATGATATATTGTCGATCTTAGATAACTTGTATAAATAACATGATGTGTGTTAATGCTTGCAAAGAGTTTAACTAAATCAAATACATGTGTTATCAAATGTGCTATATATTACATACCTTCCGATTGATTGTTTGGGATGTGAAACTTTCAGTTGAGTTATAAATATCGAATCAAAGTATATAGTAGATTTATAAAGCATAATTGTGATTCTCAAAGCCTTGCTTAAATCATCATAAGACATTTTTCTCAATTCATAGACAATTCTATCTCATCCGTTTAAATCAATTAACCCTTTGCTACTGCTTTAATATTTTACTTCACTAACCTATTTTGCCAAGAGCTTCCTCGTGGGATCGACACCTCAATCTATACTGCGATAGCCGCGTTATATTTTGAGCGTAAATAAAAATTTGGCGCCGTTGCCGGGGAAGCACACTAAGCGAAAGTCGGTTGCGATTATAAATACTAAAGTGGTAACTTTGTATATTTTCTTTTCTTTGTAAACTCTTAGTTTTATTTCCTTTGTTGTAATTTATTTATTATTCATGGTTGGTTCTACCACCTAATTTATTTTGTTTTCTTTAGTTAATTTGTTTTATTTTATATTATCTTAATGGCTGGTTTTGCCGCCTAATTAGTTTATTTTCTTTTATCTATTTATTGCATTTTATTTTCTTTAGTTTATTTATTGCACTTTTTTTTAATGGCTGGTTTTACCGCCTAACTTTGTTCACTTTCTTTTATTTATTTATTGTACTTTATTTCTTTAGTTAATTTGTTGTATTTTCTTTTTATTTTGTAGCTGGTTCTACCGCCTAACTTAGTTTCTTTATTTCTTATTGTACTCTATTTATTTATTGCACTTTTTTTTATTGTACTTTATTTTTATTTTCTTTTACGTATTTATTGCACTTTTTTTACTTTAGTTAACATGTTGTATTTTCTTTTTATGGCCGGTTCTACCGCCTAACCTTTTATTTATTTACTTATTGTATTTTCTTTTTATTATTTATTTATTGTACTTTTTTTCGTACTTTATAGTATTTTGTTTAGTTATTGTATTTATATTTCATGGTTGGTCTTACCACCTAACTTATTTCTATTTCTTGTTGTGTTTATTTCACTTCTTAATTTTCCTTAAGCATTTCTTTCCTTAAAAAAAAAAAAAAAAATTAGGATGTATGCATCAACCTAGAGACAAACGAGGAAGATTTGTGAGAGAACTAGAACTAGAACCACCCCCACAATTTGTAAGTGAAGAGAATTCACCTTCTAGTTCATCTTGTAATTCTAACACAATGAGCCAACACGAAGAAAACCCCGTTAGAACTCTAAAAGATTACTTGCATCCTACTCGCACAGCCACACCATCATGCATTATATTTCCACCTAACATACCACATTCGGATTTTAAACCTGGAATGATACAACTTCTTCCCACTTTTCATGGTCTAGATAGTGAAAATCCTTATGTATATGTTAGGAAATTTGAAGAGGTAATTGCCACCTTCCATAGCCAACCTGAAGCCATAGACACTGTTAGGCTTAAATTTTTCCCTTTTTCTTTGAAAGACAAAGCAAAGAGTTGGCTATACTCTTTGAGGCCGAGGTCTATAGGAACTTGGGCAGAAATGACCCAAGCATTTTTCAATAAATACTTCCCACAACACAAAACTAATGGCCTGAAAAGACAAATTTCTTCATTCTCCCAAAAAGACAGTGAAACCTTATATCAAGCATGGGAAAGGTTTAAAGAGTTGCTAAATCTGTGCCCTCACCATGGGTATGAAAATTGGCGCTTGGTTAGTTATTTCTATGAGGGACTCACAATTAGAGAGCGCCAATTTGTTGAGATGATGTGTAATGGGGAGTTACTTCACAAAGATCCTGAGGAAGCCATAGAATTTCTTAATGACTTAACCGAAAAAGCCCATACATGGACTGGACCTAGCATTGCTGAAAGCACAAATAGGTCACGACCCAATGGAGTTTTCCATCTTAGGGAAGAGGATAACCTCAAAGCCCAATTAGAGGTCTTAACTAGGGAGTTAGAGGCCTTGAAATCCAAAGATAGAAGGGTCACCCACACGGTTGCTAGAGTTGAGTCACACGATGTCTGTTTTGTCTGTGGAGGAGCGGAACACTTAGCTCAGGATTGTCCCACGTATAGTGAGATGAGAGGGATATATGAGGAACAATGTAATGCCCTAGGGATGTACAAGAATCCTTATTCACCCTACTCTGAAACATATAATCCTAGCTGGAGAAACCACCCAAATTTCAGTTGGAAATCTGACCAATAAGCCAACAACCAATGGAAACAAGAACAACAAGCACCCAAGTCTTATGTTGCACCTCAATATAATGCACGACCAACTAGGAGTTCTTTAGAGGATACATTACAAGCATTTATGGAGGCACAAAGTAAGACTAATAAAAAATTTGAAACAATTCTTGCACAGGTGGTGGACGAAAACAAAGAAATCAAGAGTCAAATCACAAAATTGACCAGTGCCTTAACTGTACAAGAGCGAGGTAAGTTTCCATCTCAACCTCAATCCAATCCGAAAGGACAATTCATGGCACAAGCTTCTACTTCTGATGTTCAAAATCTCAAAGAAGTCAATGCCATTACTACTCGAAGTGGTAAGATTGTAAGTGAGCCTACTCCTGAAATTAACACATCTACAAGTAGTAAAGATGCCCCTCTTGAAAAAGAGGCCACAATGGAAAAAGAGCCCGAAAGTAAGTTTTCAATCCCAGTGCCTTTTCCTCAAGCTCTTTGACTGGTTGGGAAAAATTCAGAAATTCAAGGTGAGATTTTGGAACATTTGAAACAAGTTAAAATTAATCTTCCATTGTTACATTTGATTAAGCAGGTTCCAACTTATGCCAAAGTCATCAAGGATTTATACACTATCAAAAGAAAACACCATGTGAAGAAAACTGCATTTTTGGCAGAACAGGTAAGTGCAGTGATTGAACAAAAGACACCACCCAAGTATAAAGACCCAGGATGTCCCACAATCTCCTGCCAAATTGGGACACATGAGTTTGGTCAAGCTTTATTGGACTTAGGAGCAAGTGTAAATTTAATGCCTTATTCTATTTACTTGCAGTTGGGACTTGGTGAGATTAAACCAACATCTGTAGTCCTACAATTAGCTGACCGATCAATCAAGAAACCGCGGGGAATAGTAGAAGATGTTTTGTTGCAAATTGATAAATTTTACTATCCTGTTGATTTTCTTGTTTTAGATACTCATTCTGTTGTTAACATGGAGTCAAAAATCCCTCTTATTTTGGGGAGACCTTTTCTAGCCACTGCTAACGCTCTTATTAATTGCAGAAATGGTCTAATGAAATTATCTTTTGGGAATATGACTCTTGAGGTGAACATTTTCAACATTGGCAAACAACCACGAGAAGAAGACGAGTGCTATCATTCATATATGATAGACACACTTGTAGCGGAGGAAGCTTATAAAAATCATGGCTATGATTCTTCGAAAAACCTTCTCAATTTTGATTTTGAAGAATTGTATTATCCTGATGTAACAACTAATGTGTTTAGTATTTTTGACTCACAGGATAAACGGACTCGATTTTGGCAGCCACACTTTGAAGAGTTGCCACGAGAGAGGGAGAGACCAAAACCATCAAACCTCGAGACACCACAAGTTGAGCTTTCTCCACTGCCCAAAGGTTTGAAACACGCATTCTTGGGACCAGGTGATACCTTTCCTATCATCATTTCTTCTGAACTTAGTGCTGAACAAGAGAAAAAATTGATAAAATTGTTAAAAGAACATAAGTCTGCACTAGGTTGGACCATAGCTGATATTAAAGGTATTTCTCCATTGATATGCTCCCATAGAATTCATTTAGAGGAAGGTTCCCAACCTCGTAAAGACCCACAAAGAAGACTTAACCCAACAATGAAAGAAGTAGTGAAGAAAGAGGTCTTGAAACTATTAGATGCGGGTATAATCTACCCAATTTCTGATAGTCAATGGGTAAGTCCAACTCAAGTAGTTCCTAAGAAATCTGGGGTTACTGTTGTTGAAAATGAGAATGGGATACCTGTTCCAACTAGGGTAGTAAGTGGTTGGAGAATGTGTATTGATTATAGAAAGTTAAACACAGCCACTAGGAAAGACTATTTTCCATTGCCTTTTATCGACCAAATTTTAGAACGTGTAGCTGGACATCCTTTTTATTGCTTTCTCGATGGGTATTCAGGGTATTACCAGATTGAGATAGCTATAGAAGATCAAGAAAAAACTACTTTTACATGCCCTTTTGGTACTTATGCTTTTCGTAGAATGCCATTTGGATTATGTAATGCACCAGCTACTTTCTAGCGTTGCATGTTGAGTATTTTCTCTGATATGGTTGAAAAATGCATGGAAGTCTTTATGGATGATTTGACTGTTTTTGGTAATTCTTTTGATTTATGCCTACTTAACTTGAAATCTGTTTTGAGTAGGTGTGAAGAAAAAGGACTTGTGCTAAATTGGGAGAAATGTCATTTCATGGTATCTTCAGGAATCGTTTTAGGGCACATTGTATCTGAAAGAGGGATAGAGGTTGACAAGGCAAAAATTGAATTAATCTCTAAATTACCTACACCTAAAACGGTAAAAGATGTCCGATCCTTTCTTGGACACGCTGGCTTTTACAGAAGGTTTATACAAAATTTTTCTGCCATATCTAGACCATTGTGTAACCTTTTGCTAAAAGATGCAGAATTTACATGGACACAAGAGTGTGAGGAGGCATTCCGAACACTCATTGCCAAACTCACCACCGCTCCTATCATGCAATCACTGGATTGGAACCTCCCATTTGAAATTATGTGTGATGCAAGTAATTATGCTGTAGGAGCAGTTCTTGGGCAACGGAGGGAGGGAAAACCCTTTGTTGTTTATTATGCTAGTAGGACTTTGAATGATGTTCAAATGAATTACACTACTACTGAAAAATAACTATTAGCTGTTGTTTTTGCCTTAGATAAATTTCGTTCTTATTTGATTGGTTCACCTATTGTTATTTTTACTGACCACGCAGCCCTTAAGTACCTTCTTTCTAAGAAGGATGCTAAAGCCCGTTTAATTAGGTGGATTCTTCTTTTGCAGGAATTTGATATAACCATCAAAGATAAGAAAGGCGTTGAAAATGTTGTTGCTGATCATCTATCCCGCCTTGAGTTCACTGACTCTACTGATTTGCCACCCATTCGAGACGATTTTCCAGATGAACATCTTTTTGCTATAAGCCAAATACCTTGGTATGCACATATCGTAAATTATTTGGTTTGTGGTGAACTTCCATCTGACTAGAGTGCACAAGATAAGCGTAAGTTCTTGGTTGAGGTACATAACTTTTATTGGGATGATCCATATCTTTTCAAATACTGTCCTAACCAAATCATGAGACGTTGCATTCCTGAAAGTGAAGTTTCTAGTGTCTTAAATTATTGCCATAGTGCTGCTTGCGGTGGCCATTTTTCTATGAAGAAGACAGCTGTGAAAATTTTACAGTGTGGTCTTTATTGGCCCACTTTGTTCAAAGACACTAATAATTTTTGTCGTTCCTGTGAAAGATGTCAAAAGTTAGGTGCTTTATCTCGAAGAAATATGATGCCTCTTAACCCTATTCTTGTTATCGAGATATTTGACTGTTGGGGTATTGATTTTATGGGTCCATTTCCTTCATCTTTTGGCTATCTTTACATCCTTTTAGCTGTTGACTATGTATCAAAATGGGTGGAGGCTGTAGCTTGTCGTACTAATGATAATACAACTGTGGTAAAATTCTTAAAAGAAAATGTGTTATCTAGGTACGGTACGCCACGTGTCATCATTAGTGACCAAGGAACACATTTTTGTAATCGTTCTTTTGAAGCTTTGATGCGCAGGTATGGTGTTCTTCACAAAGTTTCCACTGCATACCATCCACAGACAAATGGACAAGCCGAGCTAGCAAATAGAGAGGTTAAACAGATTTTGGAAAAGACGGTTAACCCGAATCGCAAAGATTGGTCGCTACGCCTTTCTGATGCATTATGGGCATATCGTACTGCATACAAAACCATCTTAGGAATGTCCCCATACCGGCTTGTTTATGGGAAAGCTTGTCATTTACCTGTTGAGCTAGAACATAAAGCTTATTGGGCTGTCAAAGCCCTTAACTTTGATTTGAATGCTGCAGGTCTCCAGAAAAAGTTACAGTTGTCAGAAATAGAAGAGCTACGAAATGACGCATATGACAACTCCAAAATTTACAAAGCTAAAATGAAAGTAGCTCATGATAAACAGATCTCAAGGAAACACTTTGAGCCAAATCAACGGGTCTATCTTTATGATTCTCGATTGCATTTACACCCTGGAAAGTTGAGATCTCGATGGACTGGTCCATTTATGGTAAGACATGTTTTTCCTAATGGTGCTGTTGAAATAGAAGACCCCACTGATGGACGGACTTTCAAAGTGAATGGACAGCGGCTAAAAAGCTACGTGGAAAAGGTAAACGACTCTATGTACCTAGGCGAGATCCCTCTTGTGGATCCTGTCTATCGTGATTGATCAGGTTCAATCTATCTGTACCATATTTTATATTTTGTCTATACTTTATCTTTTGACTTTCTATTTTTGCTTTTATTTTCCTGCATATGTTATTTTACTTTATTTTCTTCTTTTTATTTTTTCTTCAGTGTGATTTTATTTCCCGGTCAAGTGGCGGATACGGTACCCCGTGACTATTAAAGTCGGTTTCTCACTTCCCTAAAAACTGTCCCTCAAACTGTGCATTCATCTCTTTTCTTTCTTTCAAAATGGATCGCATTCTTGCCAACCTTAAAAAACGTTTTCCTTCATTTCCTCAAAATGCTCTACTTAAGATTTACAAAGCACGGTGTGAAAGACTAAGGCTATTGATGTTGGGTAATATCCCTGTGGACCTTCGTTGGTTAATTGAAGCCAAGGTTCGGTTGTCTGGTGAGTTTGAAAATGATTTTGTTTCTCATATGCCTGGTCTTGGAAGAAGCTCTTATGCTAAAAGGCGACGAGCAAAAAGGTTACAAGTCTGTCATAAATGTGCTCGATGGAATTGTAATCGGAGTTGTTGTTCTTTAGGATTCGTATCTAGAAATCGAGAAGACAAAATTCAGTTCATTAAGGATGGACTGAGTAAGGAGTCTTTGGATGATATCCTATTGACTCTTGAGACGCATCCCTGTGGGCTCGTGCAACGTGAACTTCTCGATTTATGGAACAAATTCAAAAATGAACATCAACGGTATAGTCTCGGGAATCTGACTCTAAAAGACCCTGTTTGCCAATTTATAAGAAAATTGGATGGGAAGCCTATCCCCGACCCATAGAGGGCGTTTAAGCTGTTACTGGATGTAAAACTAGAGGAAGATGTGAGCCACAATCACAACTACTTGTAAATACATGTGTTTTAATTTCAACCTTTATTTTATGAATAGTAGGGCTACTTATGTAGATGTCTTAAATTCAAATCCTTTTGTTCAATAATGTATGCGGGTCATTATGTTTAAATTTTTGTGTTTTATTTTTAACTCTCTTTTGACAAACTGTCGGGTTACCATAATCATTGTTATCATTTGACACTCTATAAATACAGCACCTCAGTTTCTTCATTTTCATATATTGAGATAATGGTGAGAGTAGATATGGAGGAAACCCAAGTTTGACAATTTCGAAATATATGTGTATTTTGTGGATCTAGTCCTAGGGAGAGTAAAGTGTTCGTAGAAGCAGCAAACAATCTAGGAAAAACATTAGCTGCAAGAAAAATTCATTTGATTTATGGAGGAGGTAGCCTTGGGCTAATGGGGTGTGTGTCAACAGCTGCACATTTAGGAGGAAGTCAAGTTTTAGGTATTATTCCTACAGCTTTGGCCGTGGGAAACCTGACCGGGAAAACAATAGGGGAAGAATTACAAGTCTCATCCATGCATGAACGTATAGCCAGAATGCTTTGCAATGCAGACGCTTTTATTGCTTTACCAGGTGGTTTTGGTACCTTGGAAGAAATTTTTCAAATTGTCTCTTGGGCCCAACTGAATATCCACCGAAAACCCATAGGTTTGTTGAATGTTAATAACTATTTTGATTGCTTACTTTGTTTTCTTGATCAAGCTGTGGAACAGAATTTTATTTCACATTCGGCGCGACAGATCCTGGTTTCTGCTACTGAGGCGGATGAATTGATTAACAAATTACAGGCAGTTACCTACGAACCTGACCCAGCAATAACTCGGATCGATTGGTCAGTGGGCCTTAACAAGCGAAAATTGGATCTGACACTCCGTTTGTAAATTTTTCTTTTTATTTATTTATTTATCAGTACCATCATTTTAGTTTATATTTGCTTAAGTGTCTCTCAGGTTTGTTTCTTTCAAATAACTGGCGTTTCAGGTAATGTCTCCTATACTTTATCTCTTTCTATTTAAACATTGAGGACAATGTTTCATCTGGTTTGGGGGGAGGATAGTAGACATACGTTGCATTTTGCAAAAAAAAAAAAATTGTGGTCCGACATTTGATTAAAATGGCAGAGTAAAGAGTTCATTCTTGAACTCTTGAGACACATTCTAGGTCAAATTAGAATGGCAGAGTAAGGAGTTTTAGTACTAACTTTTGAAATGCATTTTAACTAACTTTTTGTTATTTTGTTTTATATTTCATGCATTGTTGTTTACTGCTTGTAGTCTTGGTAATTCTTGTATAAAGGAATTTTCTTTTCTGCCTAAGTATGATTTCAGAATTGTTTAGGTTGAGTCACTGTTTCTATATTAGGTTACTAAAGAATGACTTCCAAAATATTTTTGAGCACAATGCTAAGCCTTGTGGTAAGATGGATGATTCAATTTATATAGCCAAGAGAATTCCCATGTTTAAGTATATATTTTTCTAATCTCGCATATCTTTTGTGAGTAAGTGGAAAGGTTGAGAAAACAGCTTATGAACCTTCATTGATCCTTTGAATTGGTTAATTTTTGTTTAGAATGATATTATTTGAATTAAGGATAAGTTGGTTACATTTGTGCATAATATAATTTGGTGAGAAACCTTTATAATGCTTCCTTGTATTCTTCAAAAATACAAAAAAAAAAAAAAACACAAAAGTACCAAAAACAAGAAAAAGAAAAAGAAAAAATAAAAAAGAAAAAAGAAGCAATTCAGTTTAATAAAGTCTTCATTCAATTTTAGAAGACAAATACCTTGTAAAACAGTTTTCTCACCAAGTTATAATTGTATTATTCTCACAAGCCAATTAAAGTTCTAAAGTTGGCGTATGATATGAATAATTGATTTTTAAACAAATAATTTTCCTATCTTCGGATCAATGTTAGTTTATATGTCTGTCCTTAAAATTGACTTTTTCTTGAGTGCTTAACTGTTTTCCAACTCCATAAGAGAAGTCCTAACCTTTTAAACAGTCATACACCTGTGAGGATATGGAGTTGAGGCTTTTACTTGGAGAAATTCTCAAGGCTATATCTATTGTGGTTTGTGGTTAGATGGTTATGGCTTAGTTCACACACACATAAATTACGGAAGTTGTAACTGAAAAAACCATGATAGCAACAGTGATCTCGAACTAACGTTTTGATTGAAATGGTTAGGTAGTTTTGCATATTCTATTTATGCTTGAATTGCTAAAGACTAGCAATAAGCTGGTTAGGGGCTTTGATGAACACATGAAAATGCATGTTGTTAAGAGATTCAATCACCATTTAATGTCACTAATTTTAGTGTTTTCTGTATTTTTAGCTTGAAATAAAGTGTTCTCCTTAAATTGTGATTAATGAATGTTATTTGGACAGGTTTAGGTAAACTGGACATAACTCTCAATGTAGAAATCGAAATGAAGAAATTCTTAAACCTGGTGCAACATGACTCAATCTTACACAAATTTGAAGAATAGTGGAAAAGCCAAATCCAACATGTTATGGGCCAAAAATTGAGATACAACAGAATCGGACTACAACTCTTACCCAGCTTGACCCAATTCACGTATTTGGACCGTATCTCACAAAATACGTACTCAATTGGTATAATTCTTGAAGCTGTGAATTGCTGACTTTACTATCCACAACTCGTATGTTTATGGTAAAGTCCAAATCAGCCGTTATCATGGACCAAATCGCATTGCAAGTGGGTAAAATGGTTGTTGGCCGAATTCTGATGTATCTTTGGAATTTTGCTCATATCTCATTGGATACTCATCCAATTTGCATGAAATCAGTGCCTATGGAAAGAAGAGTCAACATTATACAACTTTTATGTCGGCTGCAGAAGCTGAATTGATCATTTACATTATCAAAAATGTGCTGCAAGTGGATACACGAGTTATTGGCTTAAAATTATTGAAGATTGATGTCATCCATGACATATGTCCATTCATTGCCTATATAAGGAGACCCTTAGGACGTTTTTAATAGATAATTTTCTGTCTTATTTTATTCTCATTAACATGTATTGTAATTTAGGCTAGAGTTCCTAGCAAGGCTAAGAGATGAACTTTTATGTGTAGTAAATCTACTTCCATGCTTTGATTCGGTGTCAAGAGCTATAAATGTTGTAAGTTTGGTTTTGATTAAACTCTTATCTATTTTATTTTCTATAATCCAGAGGTTATAATTCTCATGTCTCATATATGTTCAGTCATGCTTTTCTTATGTGATTCACGTTGATTTATAATTGTTACTGGTTATATTGTTTTATATGTTAATCTTTTACTGCAGTATTGTCAATTTGATATATTGTCGATCTTGGATAACATGTAAGGGCAATAAATGTTTGATATTCAAGTTAATCTTTTACTGCAATATTGTCAAAATGATATATTGTCGATCTTAGATAACTTGTATAAATAACATGATGTGTGTTAATGCTTGCAAAGAGTTTAACTAAATCAAATACATGTGTTATCAAATGTGCTATATATTACATACCTTCCGATTGATTGTTTGGGATGTGAAACTTTCAGTTGAGTTATAAATATCGAATCAAAGTATAGAGTAGATTTATAAAGCATAATTGTGATTCTCAAAGCCTTGCTTAAATCATCATAAGACATTTTTCTCAATTCATAGACAATTCTATCTCATCCGTTTAAATCAATTAACCCTTTGCTACTGCTTTAATATTTTACTTCACTAACCTATTTTGCCAAGAGCTTCCTCGTGGGATCGACACCTCAATCTATACTGCGATAGCCGCGTTATATTTTGAGCGTAAACAGTTAACAACTCTTGTAAACCAATAATGTATTTTACATTCAATTATTGACAAGTGAATAATAAAAGAACCTTGAAATATTTTTCATTTTACTGAAAATTGTTGGATCAATTGTTCAATCCAATTCGTTGTCCTAGTGCACAACGAGTACACTTCATATTGTAAGACTCTTTAGGTCCATGCCCGATTTTTCATATGAAACTATTTCACATGTCTGTGAACAATATCCCACACACATGTTACAGATATTACAAAACGGCGCATTAGACCATACAAGTTGAGGTTATAATATATTCGTATAATCCTTCCATCATAAATATCCTAGAAGAGCGGAGATATAGATCAACACCGTCAAGTCTCCATGTGCTCAACCATAAACTTATCTCTAGATTTGTATTTCAATAAATAATATCCGTAAACACTTTTACGATATTATTTTCCCGAGGATAAAATTAATTCTCGGATATGTCTGTTTATGGCCATAAGACTTTCTGAAATATAATCTTGGAGTTGCAGGATATTTTACTCACCCAATTGAGTTGATGGATCTCATATCTATACACATCGGACTCTATGAACATCGGACCATACCCAGCGACACTCAGCAGTTAGATCATGAAAGGTATCTAACATGTGTGAAACCAAAGTATGGTGGATCACTCACAAGTCCACCGTGGCACTCAGGTCTAAGGACCACGAATACTACTTAACTCGAAAGATTCTCCATTGACGGCTTTATGGGATGTCTATTGGAGATTTTTGTAAGTCTGTTCAATATTCAGTCCTTACTGAATACTTGTATCTTTATACGAGTTTCCACTAAACTCATGGTCTGCTAAGACTAACCATCTGGACTATCCAGATATAGACATACACTGATCTATATATATTAAGGTCTTCACTAACAGATCCGCATTAGTGAAGATAGATCAAGAACATTAAATTTAAGAACATATTTGCATAACAACATTTCTTAGCACCATTTGCAACTCATTGCAACTATGTCATTACTAATATATTCTTAGGTCTTTGTCCCATTTCAGACAAGGCTCTAACTCTTTAGATTTTACTAACTCTTAGTTCTGATCTAAACTCCTTTAGATCAGATCTGAACTTTTTCAGATCATACAATGTCTAAAACGTTACAAGCATCTTACTATATTTGTATATAATATAATTAGTGATTTATAAAAATCATAATTGTATAAACATAAAGCAAATATTTGTACACTAAAGGGATGACACGTAAGCAAAAATCCCAACACACATGTGCTATGCAACCCTTGAGGTCTATCCTACATAGGTCAGTCCTATGTCTCTAGGGGCTTAGACATATGAGGTCGTATTTTCCTTAAGGGGGTAGATTGTAACACTTAATATCCAAGATTCCTGAGACTATAGATATCAATTGAGGTAAGGGTCAGGCGTTAGAATCTCATATCACTTGGTCAAAAGAAGTTTCTGAATCATATATGTAGAGCCAAGATGGATGAGGTGAAGGTTAGGTGCTAAAATCCCATATTTCATAGTTATAACAAGTTTTTAGACTATATATGTAAAGTCCATTCTCAATCAATATGAAACCTTTTGGGAAGACCTAAGAATAAAATTGTGCAAGCCCAAGCTTAAAGTGATAATATCATTATGTTAGAGTGGGTCGTTACACTTGACTGTAGCATGGTTCCGTTCTTCGTAGCAATAAGTAATTTTTCATTGTGATTTTCAAAAGAATCTAAAATATAAGTGAGTAAAAAAAAAGAAAAAATTATTTGAAGGAAGCTAAAGCACATATTGAGGTCATAAATAGCAGGGTCAAGATGGATAAAGTGATGGTCAAGTACTAAAATCTCTGGTTCATTCTTTGCAGTAACATGTAGTTTTCCATTGTGATTTTCAACAAAATCTGTAATATAGGTGAGTAAACAAAAAGGAGAAGTTATTTGATAGAAGCTAAAGCTTAATATGGAGAAGTTATTTGAAGGAAGCTAAAGGACATATTAAGGCTACAGATAATAAGGTCAAGATAGATGAGGTAAGGGTAAGGTACAAGAATCCCACATTATCTTGTCAGAAAACGTTTATGGACTATATATGTAGAGCCTCTTCTCGATCAATATGAGACCTTTTGGAAATTTTTTTAAAACAAAACCGTGCTAGCCTAAGTGGCCTTTTAGGAGTTATTCAAAAGAATTTAAATCACATATTAAGGCCACAAATAGTAGGGTTAAAATAAACGAGGTGAGGGTTAAGTGCCAATATCTCTAGTTTCATTCTTCACAACAAGAAGTATTTTCCTATTGTGATTTTTAAAATAATCTAGAGTATAGGTGAGTAACCAAAAAGGTGAAGTTATTCAAAGGAAGTTAAAGCACATATTGAGGTTATAGACAGCTAGGTTAAGATGGATGAGGTGAAGGTCAGGTACCAGAATCTTACATTGCCCGATCAAAAAAAGTTTCTGAACTATATATGGAGAGCCCCTTCTCAATTAATACAAAATCTTTTAAGAAGATTCAAAAATAAAATCATGCAGACCCAAATTTAATGCAAACAATAACATACTATGTGAGACGGGTCGTTAAACTTAATTGTAGCATGCCATTCTTTGCAGTAACAGATTATTTTTTATTGTGATTTTCATAAGAATCTAGAATATAGGCGAGTAAACAAAAAGAAGTTATACGAAGGAAGCTAAAGCACATATTGTCCAATCAATATTATTGTTGGTACAAGAAAACTCAGAACATGGTGATCGATAAGATCCAAAAAGTGTGTATTCTAATTTTAGTATGTAAATTATTAATTAATGATATATACATTAGATGTACATATTATTCAGTGACCGATACAACTCTAACCATATAGAAAAGAAAAATATGAAAACAGGCTACTTGAAAGTGAGGGCATATTGTAAATGGAACAAGGAAAATTACCAAGGCTTAGGCGCCCAGCTTTTCTGATGTCAGCTTGAAGTCTTTTCTCGTTATCACCTTCATGATGGCTTTAGTTAATATCAAAACCCCTGTTTCTACATTTTCTCCAATACTTTTTCACCATCTTTTCATTTTTTTTCTCTTCAATGTGCGTTTGATTAGCTGCACTCTCATTTTCTTCATGTGGTTTCCTCTCATCACCAGTCTCAGAATTTGGACTATTACTAGCAAAATGCACAAGGAGCATAACATTATCCTGTGTCATCTTTCTTCTTCATGTTCTTATCCGTGGATTTTCCTTGTGTTTGTCTCTTATTATCACATTCTTCATTAATTTTCTTCTCTGAATCATGCTCCTGTAAGAATGGGTCCATTTTAGCATCAGACTCCTTCTGAGTCATTCTTACAAACCAGATCTTCCAGGCATGACTGTGCAAGACAGAATTACAATATGAAATGATATAATAACATCAAGAAGCCGAGAACAGTTATGAAAATATCGAGAGATTGCAATACAAACTCGGATGAATGACTTTAATAAGGGCAAAATGATTGACCGATAGTCATAAGCAGATACCTGTACAAGTACCATGCTATATTGCTTCATGACACCAACACTTTGCATTATTGTTGCATCGTCAACCTGAAGCTGCAAGACTGAACATAATCAGATCCAAAGAGAAAATTTAAGAATCATTTGGCTGAATGAATGAAAAATTTATAGTTATTGCGTACTCACGACACTTAACAGATGCAGGTCCCACCCCTTTATATTTTGTTGTAGACAATTGTCTGACAGACTCAAGTTTTCAATCTGATAAGCATTCATAGTTTGGTCTATTTCCAGAATGTTCAACAGAAAATCCAACTCAAACATTCCTCTCTTCGAGCTCTTCTTTCCGTTCTCTAAGCAGAGAAGCATAAGTTTGCACCAAATTCTTTGGACCTTGTTCCCTTCTGTCGCCAAATAAATTCTGAACTGCCTTTACTGCTTCCTGCTTTTCTACTCGCCCCCATTTTTCCGCAAAATTTTCATCTAAATATAAACGATCTTCCTCAAAAGAAATTCAAAAGCCCCTTTGCTTGCCTTAGTTGAGACTGCCTTGTACTTGTCCATGACTCTAATCCTTTCCCTAAGTCTTGGCCTGCATATAACCATAACAAATGCAACCTTTTCTTACAGTTCTCCATCTCCTTGAACACTGTTTGCAGAAGTTACAGCAGAGCCATCGGGAGCAACAGTCTCAAAGTCTTCGGTAAGATTAGACTCTTCTCTCAATAATTGCTCATCTAAGAGTAGACATGAGAAGTCTTCAGTTAGTACAATCATTTTCTTTTGAAGCAATCCGACCCAATCTTTTAAAAAATTAAGAAGGATCGTAATTCTAATCACAATTAATTTGAAGGATCTTAACTTAAAATTTTGTAATAAAAATTAATCATAAAAATTATTTATCTTATTACATGAGAAATCAAATAAGAAAAATTGATGACAAATATCTCCAATAAACACAAATCCAAACATTTTTAATTAAATATCTAATAAATGAGAGATAAAAGTCCTTATTGTACATGACCAAACTTATGAAATATAATACTATTTAATTGGGAAAAAAATATAAAAAAAATAAGGTGTACACTAGACTCTGGGAGTAAGTATTTTGTTTGCTCAAATATTTTTTTGTTTTATACTTTGTTAATTATATTAATATAATGTAAAGAAATTATTTTAGGATGCACTAAAATTTGGAGATGCAATATTTAAAAAAAAAATATTATGTAACTAAAAACCTTATAAAGTTTTTTATTATCTATATAGTTGAAAACCTTATAAAATTCTCCTTTATCTATGTAACTGAAAATTTTATAAAATTCTCATTTATTTTATAATTACTGCAATGATAAATTAAAAACTATACTAGTAATTAAAAATACGCACCAAAATAAGTACTGAGGAAATTAGCTAGTCATACACCTAATGTAACTATTAACACATGGGCATAGCAAAAATAATAAGCTGGCCACATACCTAGCGACATTATATCGCATATGCAAAGAAAATATTCTAGTTGGTTGTACACGCATGCTCAGAGCCATGCCCTCAAAAGGCTATGCGTTCAATACACAGCTCAAAGCCTTTATGTGTGTCTAAATGAATCCTAAAGACCTGTATCTGAATTTGTAACAGAATAAAAAAAGTACATGCTAGATAATTTAAAAATTGATAACCAAAATAAGATTTTTATAATAAATTCGTAGAATCATAATTTAACTAAAATAATTAACTAATATCAAAATATATATTACTAAAATTTAACTTTCAAAACAACATTTATTTCATAATAAATATAACACTGCTAAGATTATTAAGATCAATGCTCTCCTTAAAAATAAAGAAATAATATCAAATAATTCTTTTTACTATTACAACAAGTTGAAATTGAAAATAGCCCTTCTAAAAATAATGGTAACTATTGTTAACTTAGAATGAAAATTTTAAAATTGATCAATAAATCTAATCCTTGATATCATATAAAAAATAGTAATAGTACTCTAATAAAAGTAAAAGATTGTTACTTCTAAAAGAAAATAGATTGCTTCAAGTGTTTTCAATTCTATTTTTCTCTACTTTAGCAAGACCCTGCAAAATAAATTAGTAATAAATGATTAAAAGTTTATTAATTAAACAGGAACTAAAATCTATTTCTTTGTAATTTTGTAATTAGCTAATAAAACTATATCATATAAATAATATTTGATGTGTAATACATGTAAGAAAATTCTTATCTTTTTGAAAAACATAAATATATGTAAATAAATAAATATATTATTCCACTCACAAACCTCTAAGTGCATTAATAAAATCAATGCAAAGTATCCCTTCTATAGTAATGGGTTTCAGCTTATGAGCTCGAAACAGATTTTGTATCCCTTGATTCAAATCATAGACCCTTTCTTTTGGAAGTCCTAAATAATGATAACAACAATTCAAACCTATAAAGTAATATGAATCCGAATTTAGGTCATAATTTAAAGGTTAGTATTTCCTAAAGTATTTTAATTTCGATCACTATTATTCAACCAATTTTGTTTATGTATCAAAAGATGCCCATTTACTATCAATACAAAATATATTGTTCTTGAGATATAATTAATTATCAAATAAAACAAATCAAAATTTATATTATTCAGAATCCAAGTTATAATCACTCATAATAGAATGTAGACATTCACAGAGCAGTCATTGGTCTACGAATTTTTTAAAATTACATACTTATCCAAAAATCATAAAACTATCTCAGAATCGTTCATAGCATAGAAAGTAGTCTATAATAAATCATTCAATGATAAATTATTTTAAAAATTATTTTAAATAAATTTTAGTTTAAGCATTTTAGAATCTACTAACAAATTCCAGCACTGAGGTAACATATTTTAGAAAATCATAATAATTCTAAAATGATGAGTTAAATTATGAGATTTGGCTATAATTCAAAAATGATGAATTAAATTATGAAATTTGGCTATATTATACTAGACATCTAGAAATAGCATTTTCAAGAAAATTATAGTTGTATAAAATCATTTGCTAGATCAAATTTAGTTCGTCATTTTTTCATATTGCAAAAATAAGGAATTATCAAAATTTTGTGGCCATTTTTGAAAAATCATCAAAAATAAAAAATATATAATTTTAAAAAAATTAAAAGTTCTATATGGTTGTAAAAATATCTAATTCAAGATTTCCAAATATCAAGTCAAAAATCAAACCATAGAAATTTACAAAATTTCAGACTAGGAGACTGTCATGAAGAAAACCTACACATCATTCATAATTCATCTCTTATACATATAATCATTCTCAATCCATGAAACCATCATCAATGTTGTAATTTACTAAGCTTCCAAAACTTAAAACTCAACATAAATCATTTAATAAACTCAAAGAATTAGAATAAGGGTTAGGAAATACATACTATGATCCTAAAAATTCTTTAAATACCAATTTTTTATTATTCAATTTCCTCTTCTTTTTCTTTTTTCTCTCTCTTCTTTCTCTTTTCTGTTTGTTTTCTTCCTTTGGTAAATGGGGTGTACGACCAAACGGCTTTAGGGTTAGAAAAGAGCTAAATTTATAATTTAATCAATTTTATTTAATTCATTTGCTCTTTTTCTCAAAATAGCCCTTAACCTTTTATTAGTATATCAATTTGATGCTAATGAAATAGGTTTCAAATCTTGTAAATTAACCCAAGACCAAATATTAGATCATAGTCTATATAAACATAATAATCACCACAAAAATACAAAGAAATTCTTACTTACCATAATTATGTGACCATTCCAATTCTTTCCACCTTAAAATGGGGTGACGGGGCATATAATTGCTAAAGGGTTCATTCAAGGAGTTTAACTTTATAGGTTTTCACTTAAACAAAAGGGACTAAATAGAATCGGTTTTAAGTAATCAAGGATGCTTTGAAGCTCTGAATATCCTAAAAAGTAACAATCTTAAGGTTTTTCAGGTCTCTATTCATCTTTAAATTTGAATTAAACTGTGAGACTATTGATTAAAAATCATCAGAATATGATTTGGGGTTCAAACCAAGTGCGTAGGGTGTGCACGGATCGAAGACGGACGCGAAAAATAAAGAAGGGCGCACCAGGCGCGGACGCTGCGATGACTAGGCGTAGGCGCCGCGGCACCTAGAACAGAACCTGAGCGCCGCAGCGCTGAGTAGAAAGCGCGCCAGCGCCGCGGCACTGGAGACGGGAACAGTGTCCCGAAATTAGGAAACTTCCTAATTTCGTCTCCCACTTGCTCCAGGACTCCCTAATACGACTCCCACACGTATAGGGTAAACCTAGGACGTCCTAAAGCCTATATAAAGGCTATCAATTGACTTGTAAACACATCTTTGTGATCAACTAAGAATCTTGACAATCTTTGTGATAAACAAGAGATCTTAGTGGTTCTTTGTGAGAGAAAATCCATAGAGTGAAAGAGAGAGTTTTCTTTGTGATCTTTCTTATAAAAGGCATACTTTGTGAGTGCCTTGAGATTCATAATAAGAGAAGAGTGTGATCTTGATCCGCCGTGGACGTAGGCAAGTTGTCGAACCATGTAATTCTTTGTGTGTTCTTCTTCTACCCCTTTCTCTATTTATTTCTTAGTAACTTGTTCTGCATTATTATATTGCTTGGGTGAATTATTTTGCTTGTTTGTGTGCTTCTGCTTCAACATAAACGAACCGACCCAATTTGTTCCAAGATTAGGAAGGATCTTAACTCTTATCACTGTTAACTTGAGTAAAACGAACTTACAAAAATTTTTTCAATCTTAAAATCCTTCACAAAATATAACTAGGAAAAACATTTAACTTGTGATACTTAATTCAATAACATGAAATTATCTCAAATAAACATAAATCCAAATGTCTCCAATAAGTATTTAACAATTGAAAGAGAAATAAAAATCCTTGCAACACTCAGTGACCAACCTTAGAAAAATCTAACACTGACTAGTTGAAAATGTAGCAACCTGAAGAGAGAAAAATATAAGAAAATAGGGTAAGCACAAATTCTGTGAGTGGATATTTTATTTTTACTAAAATAATTTTCTCATTTTATACTTTGTTTATCAAAAAAGAATATTATGTAGCTAAAAACCTTAAATATTTCTTATTTATCTACGTAGTTAAAACTTTATAAAATATCATTTATCTATGTATCTTAAATTTTATAAATTTCTCTTTTATCTATGTCACTAGAAATTTTATAAATTTCTCATTTATCTATTAATAATTACTAAGCTAATAATTTTTTTTAAAAAAAATTATGTTAGAAATTGAATTAGAAAATCTTGTAAAATTCTCATCCATCTTTAAAATAAACTTTGCTGGGCTACTAAATTATAAACTAAGCTAGCTGAGAAATTTCACCCAAATAAGTACCTAAGGGAATAACTAGTCATATACCCGGAGTAATTATTAACACAAGGGCAGAGCAAGAATAAAAACTGGTCATACACTTGATGACATTACATCACACAGATAGAGTAATAATTATAATTATCCGGAGTAATTATTAACACATGGGCAGAGCAAGAATAAAAACTGGTCATACACTTGACGGCATTACATCGCACAGATAGAGTAATAATTATAACTAGTCGTATCGCATGTGCAAAGCAATGTTCTCAAAGGGTTAGGTGTTTAAACACACCACTCAAAACCTCTATATGTGCCTAAATGAATCCCAAAGACTTGTATATAAATTTATAATTGGATAGGGGAGGGTACATGCTAGGTGATTAGAAACTAATAGCTAAAATAAGGACTACATAATCAGTTTGTAATTAAAATTTATTTATCAACCATTTATGCTAAATAAAAGAAACAACTTGGTTTCCTATGAAATTAAGTTTAATTTTCAAGAACACATTATAAACTAAAAATATCATAAATTTGTTAAAGTTTATCTTTTACGTAAATATTTATTCTCTTAATTATAAAGTTGAAATAATTTGTTTAAAAATAATATAAACTATTTATTACACAAACCCAATATATACAACTATTGCTTTATGGCTTTAGAGTAAAAATGATAATTCTGAAATCATATGCATTCATCCCAATATATACAACGATTCAAATTGTTTTTAAGAAATACAGGACAAAATGTATTTGCCTAGTTACTAAAAAAAACGAAATTGCTAAATATCAAGTAAGTGGATATCAAATATAAAACAAACTGCCTTAGCTCATTCATTACAAAACGTGAAGAATACCGCCACTAAAAATAGTATCCATTAACGAAAGTCAACTTTCCAAATCGTATAATCCTTTCATTTAATGTTGACAACTTCTTCAAAATTGGAAATAAATGAGAACAGCTTAAGAAATTGAAACACACGTAACTATAACAATTTCCAGAAAATATTTCATTGATTATAAAAAAAAAAACTAAACTTTCCAAATCATAAAAAATATATATATTCTCTTTGATTTGATGTAAACAGAATCTATGAATTTGAAGCAAGCATAAGCTATGGCATTCCTTTGAAAATCGAAAGATAAAATGGCAACGATAAACCATGATTCCGTATCACATATATAAAATTCTGAAATTTATTTAAAATTAAAGATCCACTCACCACTAAGATGATTCAATCTGAGTTTGCCTTAAATTCTTCTGCTTGTTCCTTTTAGCTTCTCCTCCTTCAAAGGATCACGTAAAAATTTTAATTTTATTTTTCAATCATAAACTTGCTTCTTCTTTTAATAACTGTTCTAAAATCTACGTCTCCTCTACTTTTTTTTTTTTTCTTCATGTTATCTGCTTTATCTTATCCCCTTTTCATTTTTTATTTTTCATTTTTTTTTACAAAAAAAGGTGCTTTTAACGTTCTTTTCAATTTTAAAACTATTCTGTTTTATTTCCTTATTTTAACAATACCATCCTATTATCTCTTAAGGTCCAAAAATAAGAAAAATATCATAAGTTTGAAAATTTCAAAATACTTCAACTTAACGAAAACACGGGTTTTACACTGAAACTCTTTTCTTAAGCATCTCAAATGAAAGATTTATCCCCGAATTAATGTGAAATTGCACAAGGCATTTGTATTCGAGAAGTAATTGAAACATGCCTCGGACTTCCTCAAGAGCCCTAGCAGATCACTATCCCCTTCACATGCTATAGATGAGACGTTCTTAACACTATCACTGCCAACAAAATAATCGTTGTACCATAATGTTGATCCTTTCATTAATATCAACTGGTTTCCACTCACCTTTCATGATGATTTCAACTGAAACATCATCAACCTCTTGTGGAAAGCAACTCTTTATAAGGATGCAAATGCCAGAGATGATAATAATAAATTAAAGATGGTTCTTGTAAGATTGCCAATCAGCAAGCATACTTGTCACAACCTTGACAACACTCTCAAAACTTCCATGTTTTGCACTTAGCAAATTCTATAGCCTCCAACATAAGATCCGTCGCCTTACCATCTGTTAACGAGTCCAAATGACTCTTAAGATCTTCTACTTTTACTTTAAACAAATTTCTTTTTGCTCATCACTCATTTTTCCATCCCAGAAAGGTCTTACTTTCTGTATTTGAGCAAAATTGCCCATATATAAAATTCTTCGAAGCATGTTTTTTTCCTTTCTCTTCTAGTTCTTTCCTCAACAATGAGATATTGTTTCCACCTACTATCTTCGATTGCCTTTATATTTTCCTGATACCTTTGCCCTGGATTGACTCCAATTCACCTTTTCTTCTTCTCACGCTGCTTTGTCATTGCTCTCAATTCTTGGCTCATTTTCTTGCTATCCATTGCTTGGCTCCAATCTTTGAAAATGAAATTATGTTTACCTGGGTCCTTGTGATCCAATTGCTAGCGACCGTTTACATTCTTGAATCACCTAATCATATTCTCGATTGAAACCCACCAAAATATACAGCATGGAGACACAAAAGTGAGCCAATACAATGAAGTTTCCCAAACAGCGACCAGGATTCATAAGCCGATTTGGCTGCACATAGTAGGTGCTTTCGTACTTTATTAGCATCTTCATTTTTCGTGGCGAGTTTGTAGTGTAATGACGGAAAGAAAAAAGTAGGTGAGTATTTAAGAAATTTATTTATTTATTTAGTTGGGCTAAAGTTATGACTTATATGATTAGGATTTAAATTTTCAAGTTTTAATAGAATTAAAATTCCCAAGTCTTATGTTATAATATATGATTAGGATTAAAATTTCTTTCTATCCTTAGGGAAAACCCTAAGTTATAAATAGTTAGATTAAGAGCCTTTATTCATATAAAGGTTGTTTATCTCTAAGAAAACCACCCTAGATGGTTTGAAAAAGAGCTCAGAAGATTCTTGAAGAAAATTTGTAGATTAAAGATATAACTTTTTGTTAGAATTAATAATTTAAAATTAAGGTTGAATTTTGATGTCAAGTTAAAAATTAATGAGGAGTCGACACAAGAATGAGTATGCATTGAACATATGAGAAAAAGAGTTAAAAACAAGGAGGGACGCAAAAGCACAAGTGGAGTCATTTTCTAGGTGTAAGTGTCGCGATACTAGTTTTATAATGTCACAACCCCCAAGTCAAAACCCTCAGCCCCTTGCCGCCCTGGAAATATAGTGCCATAGCACTGGTACAGGATCGCAGTAGCTGCATGGCACTGGAAGTATAGCACTGTCGTGCTTAGTTTTAACAATTTTCTGTTTTAAGACGGTTTAATTAGTTTGAGTCAATTTTTTTGGCTTCCCTTTTGTGTGGACTCTAATTTCAATAAGGTTTAAAGTTTTTAGAGAAGTTCTTAAGCTTATATAAATCTTTGTAACCCCTTAGAATCTAAAATATCAAAGATATAAACAAAAGAGAAAGTAAAGAGCTAGGTAAGCATTAGAGTGCTGAGTGTACAAGAGAATGCTACCTTAGGATCACTTAAGTGTTGAGTGTGCAAGAGAGTGATGATAGATCCTTTGAGAGAGAGCTATAGTTATTCACTGTATTCCTCAATTAATCTCTTGTATTAGGTTTTTATGACCTAGAGTTCTTGGTGAACTGAATAAAAAAAGCCAAGTTTTGATCTATCATGACGTCATGAATGTAGGTGTTTGTCGCCAAAGCAACTATATCTTATGTCATGTGGTGATTATTTTTTTCTCTATGTTTTTTATGATCTTTTATATTCTTAATTATTTGTAGGGAAAGTCTTTTATAAAGCGTTTAAGTAGTTTTATGGTGTTAATTACTAACTATAGATTTATTAGGGCATGTAAAATATATAACAAATGGTGTCAATACTATGACTAAGGTTAATACTTAAGTGGTATCCAATTGGAAAGCCTAATTTGATTTTCTAACATTTTTTAATCCTAAGTAATACTATACATCAACTTTAGAATAATTAGTATTAAAAAAAGAGATTAGATTTTGAGTTCATTATTCTAGGATCCTATTTTCAATTTTCATTTATGCTTTATTACTATATGTGTCGGTGTTGTGGCCTTTTGGATTCCTTCTTCTTCTGATAGGAGGAGTTGAGAGGAAGGAACGTCAAATTTTCTTTATTGGATATTGTAAGCAGGTTGAGTCAATTGTGAGTTAGATTTGGAGAATTGGGTTTTTGTTTTTGGGTTGTATCAGTGTCGGTGGGGTGAGTTATGGCAACTAGAAGACTTATTGTTGGGTCTTATAACAAGAATGAGTTTGTGCTGATTAATGTTGGCAAAATTGCAAAAGTAAGTCACTCTCGAATCACCCCTTCAATTGTTTTTTCTATTTCATTTCTTTATTATTTTAATATCCCATTTAATCTCTTTGTTATTTTTTTATCTGGGTTTGTTATAAGATATTTCTACTTGGGTTTTTTTAGGTGATTTTGTTTGGATTTTTTTAAGTACATTTAGTTTTTATTTAAGTGATGTATAGTGATTTCATTTTTATTTGTTTTTTATCTTTGAGATTTGGCTTTTTAGGTTGTTGGATCAAAATTCATTTGCTTTGCCCACATCATATCCCAGGTTTTGATTTGTCTCTAGTAAATATGCATTTTAGGGAAACAAAAAGTGCTGATATACATAAATTTTGAGGTTAGAGTTAGGGGTGGGCACGGTCCGGTTCGGTTTTTTAGAAAAATAAAACCGAAATTAATTTTTTTAATGAAAAAATTGAACCGGATCGAACCGGTTTTTTTCGGTTCAGTCCGGTTCGGTTTTTTGTATTTTTTTATTTTAAATTATGAATTTTTTTTAATTTTTTGTCCGGTTTTTTCAGTTTTTTTTAGGTGGAAAAAACCGAACCGGAACCGAACCGGTCGGTTCAGTTCGATTTTTTGGTTCCCAATTTTTTTTGCCCACCCTTAGTTAGAGTGTTGATTTACATCAATTGTGAAAGCTACAAATTTTGTATTTTGCTTAGATTTATGCATTGAGGAGGGTTTTTGTTTTATAGTTTAGATTAGTGGGATTTGGTCTTATTTAGAAAACAAGCTTTAGATTCTTGGTTCTGATGTGTATGCTGATCATCCCAAGATTGACTTCTTTAAGAATCTCCCAAATTTTTGAATATTCCAATTGAATTTTCTCTTGATAGTGAAATAATTGTAATTGTTATCAAAAGTACTTCACGTTAGAATGGAAACTTCAGGTGGTTATGCATGAATGAGGAAATGACCATAGAAACTTTGATGGAGATGGATTTGATGATCTTGATTTGCCTATGTATATGTTGCTTGAAACTAATTTTTTTCCTAATGTATTATTTATTTGGTTTCTTGTCTATATTTTTATTTTGTCTTTGAATAAAAAACTCTAGATATGTTGCACAATATAACATATACTTTTAGATAAAGAAGAAGATTCAAAGAATGACTAGGAAAAATCAGATTGAAAGGTCCTCCTTGAAGTTTTTGTCATTGGAACAAGTGGGTACTCTGCAAATCTTTGTCATTGGAACAAGTTGGTAGTGACAAAGTTTTTTAACTAAATATTTTGTCTACCTATGTTGCACAATTGTTTTTCATCACTTCTTTGACAAGCCTATAAGGGAAAGTGAAGAACTACTTGCTTACCTTTATTCCTGGGTTTTTAAGAGAACCTGAAACCCTTGGTCTTCTATGTGTGACCAATATAAATGAGGGATTGATTTCAATTTTTGTTTAAGATGAGTTACATATGCATGCTAGTGTAGAAGTGCCACCTAGTTTTCATTTTTGCTTACTATTTGCCACTGCTAATTCTGATAACCTTATGAGAGTCCATGGAGAGTTAAATGCTTACTACATTTATGCCTATGTGTGTTCTTGTTGCAAGCCTGTATCAATTTCATAGTATGCAACTAGGACTTTCTGTCTCTAATATACAAAAAACTTAATCAGCTTTTTCAATTACAAGCTTATTAGCATCTTAGTGAGGCCGAAATTCTGAAGTTCATAATGATTATGGCTCAAAAGAATCACCACAGAAAACTATTCCAAGCTTTGGTCTAGAAAATGTTCCTCCTAGTATGCTGCTTTTATGTGCTGTTATTTTATTTTATTTAACTCAATTTTAGTTGTATGGGAATTAACCCTTTCTCTCTCTCTTCACACAGGGATGGGTGTAGACACAAAAATTGTGCATATAAAAAACTATAAATTCTACATGTGTCTGCATGTTGGGATGCTTGTAAGCTCCTTTTTGTTTTTCTATTTTCTTATAACTATTTGCTTCTGTTTTTTTATTAAATGTCCAATTCTTTCAGTTTCTTTGCCTAAAAAAATCTTATGTTGTTTGAATAAGATTGTAGTAAAGTGGTCTACGAAATAAAAATCTAACCTTAATTTTAAGATTACAAATGCCCAAATAATTCTGCACTTCTCTGGTAAATTGGTGTTGTATTTTATTCATGCTCTTACTTCATTACAATAATTTTTCTATCAATTAATGACCCTTGGATTAACTGCTTCTTTATACTTTAAAATAGTTTATGACTAGTGATGACGTAATTGATTTATAAGAGTCTCAACTTCTCTCTTTGCAACCTTATAAATAGTGCCTACTTCATATCAACAACATCAGTCTTCAATCACATTTGAAGATTGTACATTCAAATAGAATGAACACGAAAAAATTTAGAGGCGTTAACCACTTGCTTAAAGTGATTTAGTATAACTAAAATGTAATAAACCTACATGTATTAGAATCTTAAGTCAATTGAGAAGTTATAAAACTAAACTCCTTACATATAAGTTGTTTTAACCTAGAAGAGAATATGGACTAGATGTGAAAGGATGGCTTGTTTTGTGCATGACTTGATTCTGCTAACAGAGTGAATGCTTGACTTGACTCATTTCTTTTCTAGCGTCTTGAAGTCCCAAGATTGACCACCTCAGAATATTTGGTTGCCCTGCCTTTGTACATGTTAAGGAGGGGAAGTTGGAACCTAGAGCTATCAAAAGGGTATTCATAGGATATCCTGAATGAGTAAAAGGATACAAGGTGTGGTGTAAAAACTCAACACCACCAAGGAGTATCATAAGCCGTGATGTGACATTCGATGAGATGACGATGCTAAAAATCTCCTATGAAGATGAGAAAGAAGAACCTGTGATCAAGGAAAACTCAGCACCCAAGTCAATAGAAGTTGAAGTAGCGCCTGAAAATGGATCTAATATGCCCCCAGATCAACACTTCAACAATGAGATCCTTGAAGATGAACCAAGAACACTGGCGAGTTCCTCCAAGTCTACCCAAAAAAAAGACTAGAACTCCTGAGTTGGAACTTGAAGAGTACCAGCTTGCTAGAGACAGGCTAAGGAGAACGATCAACCCACCAGTCAGGTATGCACAAGCAGACTTAGTTGCTCATGCATTTAATTCTGCTTACACTCTTGAGTATGATGAGCCTATGACATATGGTGAGGCTATGAAGAGTGAAAACAAGAAAGAATGGCAGCAGGCCATGGAAGAAGAAATTTGTTCTCTTAAGAAGAACAATACCTGAAAGTTGGTGGAGAGACCTCAAAAGAAGCTAGTCGGGTACAAGTGGGTGTATAAGGTGAAGGAGGGGATACCGGGGATTGAGCCTACAAGATTCAAGGCTAGATTAGTAGCACAAGATTTTACTCAGAGAGAGGGAGTCGATTTTTATGAGATATTTTCTTCAGTTGTCAAGCACACATATATTAGGATTTTGTTAGCCATGTGTGCAAACCTTGATTTACATCTAGAGCAGATGGATGTAAAGACAACTTTTCTACATGGAGAGCTTGAAGAAACGATATACATGGCACAGTCGCAAGGGTTCGAGGAGCCCGAAAAAGAAGATCATGCTTGTTTGCTAAAGAAGTAATTGTACGGGTTAAAGCAATCACCTAGACAGTGGTATAGGAGATTTGATGAGTTTATGATAGCTTATGGTTTTAGTAGGAGCAAGTATGATGGATACGTGTACTTCAAGAACATGAGTTGTAGGATGATGTATTTACTTCTATACGTCGATGATATATTGATCGCGTGCAAGAACATGGAAGAAATACAGAAGCTCAAGAAGCAGTTGAGTGGCAAGTTTGAAATGAAGGATTTGGGAGCAGCGCAGAGAATTTTGGGTATGGATATTGTGAGGGAAAGAAGAGATGTTATCTTCTTGTCCCAACAGCGATATATAGTCAACATTTTAGAGAAGTTTGGTATGTCAAACGCGAAGGCTGTCTCTACTCCTTTGGCCATGCATTTTAGACTTTCAGTAGCACAATTGCCAACATCCGATAAGGAGAAACTGCAGATGAGCAAAGTATCGTATGCAAGCGCTGTGGGGAGCATCATGTATGCAATAGTTTGCACAAGACCAGACATAACAGGCTGTAAGTGTGGTGAGTAGATATATGGCGAATCTGGGAAAAGATCACTGGCTTGTAGTAAAGTGGATTCTGAGATATCTCAAGGGAACGTCGAATCATGGGCTAGTGTATAAGAGGGATGAGGACAGCAATGAAATGGTAAGAGGGTACGTAGACTCAGATTATGCAGGTGATCTTGAGAAGAGAAGATCGTTAACGGGCTACGTATTCACAGTGTTTGGGCGTAGTGTGTGTTGGAGATCAGTCCTACAACATGTGGTTGCACTATATACCACAGAGGCAGAGTACATAACTGTTGGAGAAGCTATCAAAGAAGCCGTGTGGTTAAAAGGCATATGCGCGGAGGTATTGGCTAGTGAAGATGTGACACCGGTGTGTATTGTGATAGCCAAAGTGCCATACACCTAAGCAAGCATCAAGTGTTCCACGAGAGGTCCAAACACATTGATATGAGGCTCCATTACATTCGTGAGATTGTCCAAAGTGGTGAAGTTAGTCTAACAAAGATAGTGTCATCTAAAAATCCTGTTGATATGTTGACTAAGCCACTACCCTCGGTTAAGTTCGTCCTATGCAATGACTTAACCGGAGTCACTACTTTGTGAAGGTGACTGAAGAATCGAAAATGAGAGATCGAGTTACTTTGTGGATGATTTTGAATCAAGGAGGAGATTTGTGAGAATATTGATTAAAAATCATCAGAATATGATTTGAGGTTCAAGCCAAGTGCGTAGGGTGCACACGGGTCGAAGACGGAGAATAGAACCTGAGCGCCGCAGCGCCAGGATGCCAGCGCTGAGTAGAAAGCGCGCCAGCGCCGCGGCGACGAGAGCTCAGCGCCGCGGCGCTGAAGACGGGAACAGTGTCCCGAAATTAGGAAACTTCCTAATTTCGTTTCCCAATTGCTCCAGGACTCCCTAATACGACTCCCACACGTATAGGGTAAACCTAGGACGTCCTAAAGCCTATATAAAGGCTATTAATTGGCTTGTAAACACATCTTTATGATCAACTAAGAATCTTGACAATCTTTGTGATAAATAAGAGATCTTAGTGGTTCTTTGTGAGAGAAAATTCCTAGAGTGAAAGAGAGAGTTTTCTTTGTGATCTTTCTTATAAAAGGCATACTTTGTGAGTGCCTTGAGATTCATAATAAGAGAAGAGTGTGATCTTGATCCACCGTGGACGTAGGCAAGTTGCCGAACCACGTAATTCTTTGTGTGTTCTTCTTCTACCCCTTTCTCTATTTATTTCTTAGTAACTTGTTCTGAATTATTATATTACTTGGGTGAATTGTTCTGCTTGTTTGTGTGCTTCTGCTTCAACATAAACGAACCGACCCAATTTGTTCCAAGATTAGGAAGGATCTTAACTCTTATCACTGCTAACTTGAGTAAAACCAACTTACAAAAAATTTTCAATCTTAAAATCCTTCACAAAATATAACTAGGAAAAATATTTAACTTGTGATAAGTAATTCAATAATATGAAATTATCTCAAATAAACATAAATTTAAATGTCTCCAATAAGGATTTAACAATTGAAAGAGAAATAAAAATCCTTGCAGCACTCAGTGACCAACTTTAGAAAAATTTAACGCTGACTAGTTGAAAACGTAGCAACCTGAAGAGAGAAAAATATAAGAAAATAGGGTAAGCACAAATTCTGTGAGTAAATATTTTATTTTTACTAAAATAATTTTCTCATTTTATACTTTGTTTATCAAAAAGAATATTATGTAGCTAAAAACCTTAAATATTTCTTATTTATCTACGTAGTTAAAACTTTATAAAATATCATTTATCTATGTATCTTAAATTTTATAAAATTCTCATTTATCTATTAATAATTACTAAGCTAATAATTTTTTTTAAAAAAAAATTATGTTAGAAATTGAATTAAAAAATCTTGTAAAATTCTCATCCATCTTTAAAATAAACTTTGCTGGGCTACTAAATTATAAACTAAGCTAGCTGAGAAATTTCACCCAAATAAGTACCTAAGGGAATAACTAGTCATATACACTTGACGGCATTACATCGCACAAATAAAGTAATAATTATAACTAGTCGTATCGCATATGCAAAGCAATGTCCCCAAAAGGTTAAGTGTTTAAACATACCACTCAAAACTTCTATATGTGCCTAAATAGATCCCAAAGACTTGTATATGAATTTATAAATGGATAAAGGAGGATACATGCTAGGTGATTAGAAACTAATAGCTAAAATAAAGACTACATAATCAGTTTGTAATTAAAATTTATTTATCAACCATTTATGCTAAATAAAAGAAACAACTTGGTTTCCTATGAAATTAAGTTTAATTTTCAAGAACACATTATAAACTAAAAATATCATAAATTTGTTAAAGTTTATCTTTTACGTAAATATTTATTCTCTTAATTATAAAGTTGAAATAATTTGTTTAAAAATAATATAAACTATTTATTACACAAACCCAATATATACAACTATTGCTTTATGGCTTTAGAGTAAAAATGATAATTCTGAAATCATATGCATTCATCCCAATATATACAACGATTCAAATTGTTTTTAAGAAATACAGGACAAAATGTATTTGCCTAGTTACTAAAAAAAACGAAATTGCTAAATATCAAGTAAGTGGATATCAAATATAAAACAAACTGCCTTAGCTCATTCATTCCAAAACGTGAAGAATACCGCCACTAAAAATAGTATCCATTAACGAAAGTCAACTTTCCAAATCGTATAATCCTTTCATTTAATGTTGACAACTTCTTCAAAATTGGAAATAAATGAGAAAAGCTTAAGAAATTGAAACACACGTAACTATAACAATTTCCAGAAAATAATTCATTGATTATAAAAAAAAAAAACTAAACTTTCCAAATCATAAAAAATATATATATTCTCTTTGGTTTGATGTAAACAGAATCTATGAATTTGAAGCAAGCATAAGCTATAGCATTCCTTTGAAAATCGAAAGATAAAATGGCAAAGATAATCCATGATTCCGTATCACATATATAAAATTCTGAAATTTATTTAAAATTAAAGATCCACTCACCACTAAGATGATTCAATCTGAGTTTCCCTTAAATTCTTCTGCTTGTTCCTTTTAGCTTCTCCTCCTTCAAAGGATCACGTAAAAATTTTAATTTTATTTTTCAATCATAAACTTGCTTCTTCTTTTAATAACTGTTCTAAAATCTACGTCTCCTCTACTTTTTTTTTTTTCTTCATGTTATCTGCTTTATCTTATCCCCTTTTCATTTTTTATTTTTCATTTTTTTTTACAAAAAAAGGTGCTTTTAACGTTCTTTTCAATTTTAAAACTATTCTGTTTTATTTCCTTATTTTAACAATACCATCCTATTATCTCTTAAGGTCCAAAAATAAGAAAAATATCATAAGTTTGAAAATTTCAAAATACTTCAACTTAACGAAAACACGGGTTTTACACTGAAACTCTTTTCTTAAGCATCTCAAATGAAAGATTTATCCCCGAATTAATGTGAAATTGCACAAGGCATTTGTATTCGAGAAGTAATTGAAACATGCCTCGGACTTCCTCAAGAGCCCTAGCAGATCACTATCCCCTTCACATGCTATAGATGAGACGTTCTTAACACTATCACTGCCAACAAAATAATCGTTGTACCATAATGTTGATCCTTTCATTAATATCAACTGGTTTCCACTCACCTTTCATGATGATTTCAACTGAAACATCATCAACCTCTTGTGGAAAGCAACTCTTTATAAGGATGCAAATGCCAGAGATGATAATAATAAATTAAAGATGGTTCTTGTAAGATTGCCAATCAGCAAGCATACTTGTCACAACCTTGACAACACTCTCAAAACTTCCATGTTTTGCACTTAGCAAATTCTATAGCCTCCAACATAAGATCCGTCGCCTTACCATCTGTTAACGAGTCCAAATGACTCTTAAGATCTTCTACTTTTACTTTAAACAAATTTCTTTTTGCTCATCACTCATTTTTCCATCCCAGAAAGGTCTTACTTTCTGTATTTTAGCAAAATTGCCCATATATAAAATTCTTCGAAGCATGTTTTTTTCCTTTCTCTTCTAGTTCTTTCCTCAACAATGAGATATTGTTTCCACCTACTATCTTCGATTGCCTTTATATTTTCCTGATACCTTTGCCCTGGATTGACTCCAATTCACCTTTTCTTCTTCTCACGCTGCTTTGTCATTGCTCTCAATTCTTGGCTCATTTTCTTGCTATCCATTGCTTGGCTCCAATCTTTGAAAATGAAATTATGTTTACCTGGGTCCTTGTGATCCAATTGCTAGCGCCCGTTTACATTCTTGAATCACCTAATCATAATCTCGATTGAAACCCACCAAAATATACAGCATGGAGACACAAAAGTGAGCCAATACAATGAAGTTTCCCAAACAGCGACCAGGATTCATAAGCCGATTTGGCTGCACATAGTAGGTGCTTTCGTACTGTATTAGCATCTTCATTTTTCGTGGCGAGTTTGTAGTGTAATGACGGAAAGAAAAAAGTAGGTGAGTATTTAAGAAATTTATTTATTTATTTAGTTGGGCTAAAGTTATGGCTTATATGATTAGGATTTTAATTTTCAAGTTTTAATAGAATTAAAATTCTCAAGTCTTATGTTATAATATATGATTAGGATTAAAATTTCTTTCTACTCTCAGGGGAAAACCCTAAGTTATAAATAGTTAGATTAAGAGCCTTTCTTCATATAAAGGTTGTTTATCTCTGAGAAGACCACCCTAGATAGTTTGAAAAAGAGCTCAGAAGATTCTTGAAGAAAATTTGTAGATTAAAGATATAACTTTTTGTTAGAATTAATGATTCAAAATTAAGATTGAATTTTGATGTCAAGTTAAAAATCAATGAGGAGTCGACACAAGAATGAGTACGCATTGAACATATGAGAAAGAGAGTTAGAAACAAGGAGGGGCGCAAAAGCACAAGTGGAGTCGTTTTCTAGGTGTAAGTGTCGCGATACTAGCTTTATAATGTCACAACCCCCAAGTCAAAACCCTCAACCCTTTGCCGCCCTAGAAATGTAGTGCCATAGCACTGGTACAGGATCGCAGCAGCTGCATGGCACTGGAAGTATAGCACTGTCGTGCTTAGTTTCAACAATTTCTTGTTTTAAGACGGCTTAATTAGTTTGAGTCAATTTTTTTGGCTTCCTTTTTGTGTAGACTCTAATTTCAATAAGGTTTAAAGTTTTTAGAGAAATTCTTAAGCTTATATAAATCTTTGTAACCCCTTAGAATCTAAAATATCAAAGATATAAACAAAACAGAAAGTAAAGAGCTAGGTAAGTATTAGAGTGCTGAGTGTACAAGAGAATGCTACCTTAGGATCACTTAAGTGTTGAGTGTGCAAGAGAGTGATGATAGATCCTTTGAGAGAGAGCTCTAACTATTCACTGTATTCCTCAATTAATCTCTTGTATTAGGTTTTTATGACCTAGAGTTCTTTGTGAACTGAATAAAAGAAGTCAAGTTTTGATCTATCATGACGTCAAGACTGTAGGTGTTTGTCGCAAAAGCACCTATATCTTATATTATGTGGTGATTATTTCTTTCTCTATGTTTTTTATGATCTTTTATATTCTTAACTATTTGTAGAGAAAGTCTTTTACAAAGCGTTTAAGTAGTTTTATGGTATTAAATACTAACTATAGATTTATTAGGGCATGTAAAATACATAACAAATGGTGTCAATACTATGACTAAGGTTAATACCTAAGTGGTATCCAATTGGAAAGCCTAATTTGATTTTCTAACATTTTTTAATCCTAAGTAATACTATGCATCAACTTTAGAATAATTAGTATTAAAAAAAAGAGATTAGATTTTGAGTTCATTATTCTAGGATCCTATTTTCAAATTTCATTTATGCTTTATTACTATGTGTCGGTGTTGTGGCCTTTTGGGTTCCTTCTTCTTCTGATAAGAGGAGTTGAGAGGAAGGAACATCAAATTGTCTTTATTGGATATTGTAAACAGGTTGAGTCAATTGTGAGTTAGATTTGGAGAATTGGGTTTTTGTTTTTGGGTTGTATCGGTGTCGGTGGGGTGAGTTATGGTAACTAGAAGACTCATTGTTGGGTCTTATAACAAGAATGAGTTTGTGCTGATTAATGTTGGCAAAATTGCAAAAGTAAGTCACTCTCGAATCACCCCTTCAATTTTTTTTTCTATTTCATTTCTTTATTATTTTAATATCCCATTTAATCTCTTTGTTATTTTTTTATCTGGGTTTGTTATATGATATTTCTACTTGGGTTTTTTATGTGATTTTGTTTGGATTTTTTTAAGTACATTTAGTTTTGATTTAAGTGATGTATAGTGATTTCATTTTTATTTGTTTTTTATCTTTGAGATTTGGCTTTTTAGGTTGTTGGATCAAAATTCATTTGCTTTGCCCACGTTATATCCCAGGTTTTGATTTGTCTCTAGTAAATACGCATTTTAGGGAAACAAAAAGTGCTGATATACATAAATTTTGAGGTTAGAGTTAGGGGTGGGCACGGTCTGGTTTGGTTTTTTGAAAAAATAAAACCGAAATCAATTTTTTTAATGAGAAAAATTGAACCGGATCGAACTAGTTTTTTTCGGTTCAGTCCGGTTCAATTTTTTGTATTTTTTTATTTTAAATTATGAATTTTTTTAATTTTTTGTCCGATTTTTTTTTTGTTTTTTTATAGTTTTTTTAGGTGGAAAAAACCGAACCGGACCGGTCGGTTTTTTCCCTAAAAAAATCAAATCGATTTTTTTAAAAAAAAAACCAGACCGAACCGAACCGAACCGAACCGGCCGGTTCGGTTCGATTTTTCGGTTCCCGATTTTTTTTGCCCACCCTTAGTTAGAGTGTTGATTTACATCAATTGTGAAAGCTACAAATTTTGTATTTTGCTTAGATTTATGCATTGAGGAGGGTTTTTGTTTTATAGTTTAGATTAGTGGGATTTGGTCTTATTTAGAAAACAAGCTTTAGATTCTTGGTTCTGATGTGTATGCTGATCATCCCAAGATTGACTTCTTTAAGAATCTCCCAAATTTTTGAATATTCCAATTGATTTTTCTCTTGATGGGGAAATAATTGTAATTGTTATCAAAAGTACTTCACGTTAGAATGAGAAACTTCAGGTGGTTATGCATGAATGAGGAAATGACCATAGAAACTTTGATGGAGATGGATTTGATGATCTTGATTTGCTTATGTATGTGCTGCTTAAAACTAATTTTTTTCCTAATGTATTATTTATTTGGTTTCTTGTCTATATTTTTATTTTGTCTTTGAATAAAAAACTCTAGATGTGTTGCACAATATAACATATACTTTTAGATAAAGAAGAAGATTCAAAGAATGACTAGGAAAAATCAAATTGAAAGGTCCTCCTTGAAGTTTTTGTCATTGGAACAGGTGGGTACTCTGCAAATCTTTGTCATTGGAACAAGTTGGTAGTGTCAAAATTTTTTAACTAAATATTTTGTCTACCTATGTTGCACAAATATTTTTCATCTCTGCTTTGACAAGCCTATAAGGGAAAGTGAAGAACTACTTGCTTACCTTTATTCCTGGGTTTTTAAGAGAACATGAAACCCTTGGTCTTCTATGTGTGACCAACATAAATGAGGGATTGATTTCAATTTTTGTTTAAGATGAGTTACATATGCATGCTAGTGTTGAAGTGCCACCTAGTTTTCATTTTTGCTTACTATTTGCCACTGCTAATTCTGATAACCTTATGAGAGTCCATGGAGAGTTAAATGCTTACTACATTTATGCCCATATGTGTTCTTGTTGCAAGCCTGTATCAGTTTCATAGTATGCAACTAGGACTTTTTGTCTTTAATATACAAAAAAATTAATCAGCTTTTTCAATTACAAGCTTATTAGCATCTTAGTGAGGCCGAAATTTTGAAGTTCATAATGATTATGGCTCAAAAGAATCACCACAGAAAACTATTCCAAGCTTTGGTCTAGAAAATGTTCCTCCTAGTATGCTACTTCTATGTGTTGTTATTTTATTTTATTTAACTCAATTTTAGTTGTATGGGAATTAACCCTTTCTCTCTCTCTTCACACAGGGATGGGTGTAGACACAAAAATTGTGCATATAAAAAACTATAAATTCTACATGTGTCTGCATGTTGGGATGCTTGTAAGTTCCCTTTTGTTTTTCTATTTTCTTATAACTATTTGCTTCTGTTTTTTTTATTAAATGTCCAATTCTTTTAGTTTCTTTGCCTAAAAAAATCTTATGTTGTTTGAATAAGATTGCAGTAAAGTGGTCTATGAAATAAAAATCTAACCTTAATTTTAAGACGACAAATGCCCAAATAATTCTGCACTTCTCTAATAAATTGGTGTTGTATTTTAGTCATGCTCTTACTTCATTACAATAATTTTCCTATCAATTAATGACCCTTGGATTAACTGCTTCTTTATACTTTAAAATAGTTTATGACTAGTGATGACGTAATTGATTTATAAGAGTCTCAACTTCTCTCTTTGCAACCTTATAAATAATGCCTACTTCATATCAACAGCATCAGTCTTCAATCACATTTAAAGATTGTACATTCAAATAGAATGAACACGAAAAAATTTAGAGGCGTTAACCACTTGCTTAAAGTGATTTAGTATAACTAAAATGTAATAAACCTACATGTATTAGAATCTTAAGTCAATTGAGAAGTTATAAAACTAAACTCCTTACATATAAGTTGTTTTAACCTAGAAGAGAATATGGACTAGATGTGAAAGGATGGCTTGTTTTGTGCATGACTTGATTTTGCTAACAGAGTGAATGCTTGAGTTTTTTTATTTAATATGTGAACTTGTCTCTCTTTTTAAATTTCTCGTTACTTTTTCATATATTATTGAAAAATGGGATTTTATGGTTATTGATGTAGTTAGATTGAGTTTTTAATGAGTTATTTTTCCTTCATATTTTGGTTTGTGTCATCGTCTTTTTTAAAAATAAAAGTGGTGAAATTCAGTACCTTTTGGTTGTTTATAGATTTTTCTTTGCATGTTACAGGAGTTCCAAGTGAGTTAATTGAGGATTTAAGATTTGTTCTTTTAAATACTGATAATCCTATATATATGGTCAACCCCTCTTCATTTGACTATTTATTGCTAAAATTTTGTCGTGTTTTCATAACAAAATTTTCTTTTCACTTCTAGACATGAAGATGTTGATATGAGGCTTATTGACTTTGGTTTCTTTGATTTTATCAGACCAAGTAATATTTTGATTTTACAGTATATTGTTGACTATTTATATTTTTTCTTGATAGAAATTTTCTGTATGCCACCATTTTCAATCATACCCCTTTCAAGTCATATGATTGGCTTAATTTAATGGAGCCTGCGATCCATAGCAAGGTGTATTCTTATGGTATATTGTCATCTCCCTCTTCAGTTGACTATTTATCATTCTGTGCATGTAAACAATACACAAAATATGCCCATATTTTTAGAATTGAACTTGCTCTGTTATGTGAACATTTATTTCATTGGGATAGGAGAATGACTATGTAAAGGATAGTGGGTGGCTAAGAAAGGGCTTTTAAAAGAGGAGCTTGAAGCCCAAAATGATCTAGTTTCAACATTTAAGTACATGCATGTATAGACTTAGCAATTAGTTGAAGCGCGCTTTATGGCTTAGGCATTTTATGTCATCTATACTTCTTAATTTCTTGTTTGTAATACACTTATGAGATATTTTGTATTATTTATGAAACTTAATTTAGATACTTTGACAACTGTAGTTTTATTTATTTAAATAAATAAATAAAATTGATATGTATTTAGATGTGGTATTTATGTATGAATTTATTATTTTAAAATAAATTTAAATTCTGGTCTAATAATTTAAATTTTAAATCATCAAAAAAATAAATTAAATTAAATTAAAATTGATATTATTTAATTTAATTTTTACACCACAATAATTTTTTTGATACTATAGTGTCAGTGATTCATTGATACCATAGTGTCAGCGATTCATTGATACCATGGTAACAAGAATTCTTTGATACCATGATGTCAGAGATTCATTGATATTATAATGTCAGCGATTCACTGATACCATGGTATTAGTAATTCATTAACACTATATATAATGTTAGTAAATTTCTAACTCGAGCAATACTGACACTATAAAATAGTGTCAGTAAAACCATTCACTAACGCTAAGTAAGTGTCAGTGAATGCCATTTTTGTAGTAGTGGGATAATTAAATCATAAACTGTTTTATTAAAAATATATAAAATATATATAGTTATCCACTTACAAAAGTGCACTAATCCTGAGTTAGGTCTGGATTCTGAAATTTACTTACTATCAATACATCTCATATATCATAGGGTATAAAAATATATCATTACTACCGATATATATTATAAATACTAAAGCATAAATATTCCAAAATAGTAAAACTGTTACCCATTAAATTACTGTGTATAAATCTAACTTCTCAAATATTTTTCTCTTTTTTTCTTTCCTTTACTTTTTCTTTTTTCTTTCTCCATTGTTTTTCTTTTCTTTTTTATTTTTTCTACCTTATTCTCTTTCAACTTCTTGTTTAAAATTTTCGAATGAAATGAATAAGCTTTCTTTTATACCAAAAATGACCGCCCTTACATAAATAGTTTTCATGTGGATATTTTTTGTTATATTTTTGTACATACATACAATATTTCAAAAAAAATCCTCTATGATTAATTTGTACTTTAAGTCTTTCTTTCTTTTCTTAGTTAGTCTTTAAGAAAATTAAATTAAATTATTAACAAAAAATAACTTTTGAAATTATAAATTAAAAATTATTATTTTTAATTAAAACTATATAATTTTAAGTTTATGATATTATGATATCACTCATTCATTGATACTTTATGTTTCTGATATTAGTCATTTTTGTAATAGTGTGCTCCTCAAAATCATGCCTAATAATCCTAGAACATCGAACTTTGAATCTAAACCCCTATGCTTCTTAATACTTTTTCAGAAAATTATTTAAAAATTAATGCATAATATTAAGAATAATTAAAAGGATTAAAAAATTACATCCTTAATCACTAAATTTTTCTTAAAAATCTTCTTTAACTCCTTTTCAAAGCGTCTAGATTGTCTTAAAGAAAAATATATATTGTATGAATAAAGGCTCTTAACCTAATTAGTTATATCTTAGGATGTTTCTTTATGGCAAAGGGAATATTAATCCTAAGATTTTTCCATCGGGTAAAGAGTATTGTAATCTTAGTCATATTTTAACATAAGACGAGAATTTAAATTCTAATGAGACACGGGCCTTTTGTTTTTTTTTTTGGAAGCTATATAACTTATAACTTTAGTTCAACTGAATAAATAAATAGATCTTAAATATTCATCTCCTTTTTTTTTTTTTTTTGTCTTTACAAATTTACTATTATATCATCATTTCAGCACCGTCCTCGACTCTGTGATCATCAATGGCAAACATCTGTAATACTCTGAGACTCTAAGACATTCTTAATTGAACTTCTTCTACAAGAATTTTGATTCTGAATCCGAAGCAATTAACCAAAGTAGAAATAAACAATTTGAGAAGAAAGAAACGACAAGATAACTTGAAGAAAGTAAGGGGCATTATTCATTTGTCCTTGCAAACGTAGAATAGGAATTGAAAACGAAATCGTCCTTCTCTTAAGGTTTAAGTTTCGAAAAGACAACAGGACCATCCTCTGCTATTATTTTTCTCTGAGAAGTCCCTTTTCTTTTTCAGCCCCCTTTTGTTGCCTTTCCTGCTCTTAACTCTTCAAGAATGTTTCTGAGCCCAGCCGCAAGCTGATTTTGAAATTCAGAAACGCTTTTCTGAATATCAATCTCTTTGGTATCATTTGCTATTATTTCTGTGTGTCTGGTACTACTTTTTTCAGCCTCTTTTTGTTGCCTTTCCTGCTCTAACTCTTCCAGGATGTTTCTGATCATAGCCACGAGCTGATCTTCAAGTTCAGAAGCACTTTCCTGAATATCAATCTCTTTGGCATCCTCGTCAACCTGATCTTTCTTGTTCAACTTAGAAAGGAATAAAGGAAAAAACAAAAATATATATATATATATATAAACAAACATAGACCCATGAGAAGCAACAAGGATAAAGAAACCGCCACACAGAGACCAAACAAATTGCAATATCTATACGGAACAGCATATAATACTCTTTTCACATCAAATGTAAAATATGAAAGGAATATGGTCTTAGAGAAAAGCTTTAATATCATTGTTTACCTACCTCTGCAAAGAAATGTGTAATAGGCGATTCTCCAATGAAATTATCAATAGGCAATTTTATTGAAGGGGTAAGTGCAAAAGCTTCTTTTGGCTCATCTCGGGATGCTATACGCATGGCTGCAAGTGAATCAAGAATTGCACGGACAAAGCGGTGATCTCTAGTAAATGTTTGATGCATTTCACATCTAGGCATGAACCCGTCTGGAAGCTGTCTTAGTCGCCACTGGGACTGCATCACCACATTATTAACTTACAACCACAGATAAATGAGAAGTGAAGACTTATCATAAAAGCCAAACAAAAAACATTTACTTATGAAATGGCTAACTGGCAAACCTGCATAATCACATATTGGTATACATCTGACCGTAGCACGGTTCCGTTTTTCACATCAGCAGGTAATATCCCATAATGATTTTCAAAAGAATCTGAAATTCAGGTAAGGAAACGAGAAGAAGTTATTAGAGGGAAGCTAATCATATATTCTTTGATCAATCTGAAGATGCCATAAGGTACACGAAAACCCAAAACATGGAGATCAATAATATTCATTAGAATGGTCAATACATGTAAAACACATTAATAACTAGTGATATATACATTAGAAATATATTATTTACAGAAGCATAAACCTCGAACAATATAATAAAAACAAGTATGAAAACAAGCAACAAGAAAAATGCAGGCACATTGTAAGTGAGAGGAGAAGGGAAAATACCTAGGCTTAGGCGTACAGCTTTTCTAATGTCAGCTTCAAGTGTTTTCTTGTTATCGTGTTCATGTTCATGATGATTTGAGTTGATAGCAGACCCATCTTCTTCGTTTTCTTCAATACTTTGAGCCATATTTTCAGTTTTCATATTTGAGTCTGTAACCAAAGGCGTGCAATCAATTGCATGTGAGAAGTCACGAGAAGTTCGTAATATAACAGAGGCAAGATTTTGGAGTTCCTTTAACTCTTTATCAAAGTAAGTCTTCAAAACATTATAGATAGAGCCGAAGACCTTAACTCTTTATCAAAATATGAATTGTAGCGCCATTGAGCACAGGTTCTAGAGAAGACTTAGCTGGAATGAGACTACCACATAATTCGTGCAACTATCTCATTGAATCCTGCCACATGTACGTTTATTTTAATATGGTGTAGTTATTTTAAAGATGTTGCAGCACGTGTTAAAGACTCACTGAATAATCCCAGAACTGTCCAGTATAAGTTTCTCTCTAATTCCTGAAGTTAGGTATGTTTTCATTAATTTTCTGAGAATAGAATAGAAAATTAAGGGAAAAAAGAAGAGAAAATGACATAACTTAGTTGGAGAAATTTCATGGCTCAACAAGCTTAAGTTTTAAAAAAAAAAAAGAAAAAAAACCTCACTTTACATTAATGAATGATCAAACACTTGCTTTTGAAATAAAAAAAATATATGAGAATATGGATTGACAATCATGAAAATATAATTTAGAGAGTAAGCCAAGCATGTAGGGTATACGAGGATCGAAGACGGACGCGAAAGGAAGTGAAAGACATAAGGGGCGGTGCCTAGGTATGGGCGTTGTGGCGACCAAGACCTGGGCACTACGGCACCCAAAACAGAACCTGAGCGCTTCGGCGCCTAGGCAATGAGATGCTGAGCGCCGCGGTATTGGGCACGAGAATAGTTTTCCATTTTGATTGTGAATTTTTTCGTCTCTCACTTGCTTTAAGACTTCCTAATATAACTTCTACACGTTTAGGGTAAATCTAGGACATCCTAAGGCCTATATAAAAGCTCTCTATTGGCTTGTAAATATATCTTTGTGAAAACTTAAAAAATCTTTTTGATTAAACATATTTTGTGATTCTTAGTGAGAGAAAATCCCTAAATTACAAGAGAGAGGGTTTCTTTGTAAATCTTTCTTGTAAAAGATATATTTTATGAGTGCCTTGGAATTCAGTAATAAGAGTGGGTGATTTTGATCCTTCGTAAATCTAAGCAAGTTGTCGAACCACATAAATTTTATGTGTGTTTTTCTTCTACTTTTCTCTTTTTAGTTTCTTAATTACTTGTTATGTATTATATTACTTGGGTAATATTGCTTATTTGTGTGCTTCCGCTTCAACAAATTGGTATCAAAGCTTGGTTTTAAGTAGACATAGCCACACCCAAGTATGAGGTAGAGAAATTCAACGGTACGAATGACTTCAATATATGAAAAATAAATGCATTGTTGTGAGCCAACGGTTAGGCTCAGCATTAGAAGAGATTGCATCTCTATCTAGTGAAGAAGAAAAGACATCAGAGTCATCTAAAGCTAAAGTAGAAAGAAGGGACATTCAAGAAAGAGCACATAGCACAATCGTTCTATCATTTAGCGATGAAGTACTAAGAGAAGTAACTGGTGAGACAATGGCGATTGGTCTTTGGAAGAAGCTTAACTCGCTTTATATGCGAAAATTGTTAGCCAACAAATTACATATAAATAAGAAGTTGTATCAGTTGTCCATGTCAGAGGGGACGCCGATGAAAGATTATATAGACACCTTCAATAAGATCATTCTTGATTTTGAGCCTATCAATATTAAGATAGAAGATGAAGATAGAGCAATTATCCTACGGAGTTTACTCTCTAAAAGTTATGAGAGCTTTATTGATACACCACTCTATGACAGAGAAAGTTTAACGATAAGTGATGTGAAATCATCATTAAACTCAAAACTATTATAAAAGCAGATCGAGGGCAATGCATAAAGTCTATCTGTAAGCAGAAGACCCTTATATAGAGATTGAAGAAAAAAGAACTCAAGATCAAAGTCTATGACTTCTAGTAAGTATTATTGATGCGAGAAAGAGAGGTACTTTATAAAGGGCTTTCCAGAGAAGAAAGCACAAGATAAGAAGAAAGCGGATACTACGTTTGCCCATAATGATAACTATAATAGCGCAGTGACACTCATTGCTACTGATAGTACGAATGTTGAACAATAGGTTCTTGATTCTAGTTGTACTTTCACGTGTGCCCGCACAAGTCTTGGGTCACAAATTTCCAGCCCATTAGTGGTAGTAATGTGTTAATAGGTAATGATATTGTATGTTAGATGATAAGAATTGATAATGTTAAACTTAGGCTGCATGATAAGCGAGTGAGAGAGTTGACAGATGTTAGGTATGTTCCTGACATCAAGAGGAACTTAATCTCACTAGGGACTTTAAACAAAAATGGGTGTTGCATCAAAATCAACGGAGGAATTTTCAGAGTGTTAAGGGTTCTATGGTGTTAATGAGAGGAGAAAAGCACAAAGGCTTTTATGTGCTTAAGGGTGGAGTTATGAGTGGTTCTGTATTATTCTTTGTATATGATGAGAATATGCAAATCAAGTTGTGGTATCTTAAACTGGCATATCTAGGGGAGAGAAACCTAAAGGAGTTATTTAGTCAAAAGGCATTTGGTGAGGATAAGTTCTACCCATTAGAGTTTTGTGAGTATTGTGTGCTTGAAAAAGCACATAGAGTGGGGTTTAGTACCGACGAGCATAATACTAAAGGGACTCTTTACTATATACACTCGGATATTTGAGGACCAGTTTAGACAGCTATTTATAGTGGTGCTATATATTTACTCAGCTTGATTGATGACTATTCAAGAAAGCTATGGGTCTATATGTTAAAAAGCAGGGATTAAGCATTGAGGTATTCAAGACTTGGAATACTCTTATTGAGAATCAGACTGACAAAAGAGTGAAGAGGTTGAGAATTGACAACAGTCTTGAGTTTTGCAATAAAGAGTTTAATGAGTTTTGTGCTAAGTATGAGATTATAACGAATAAAATGGCAAGATCAACACCACAACAGAATGGCATAGCTGAGAGGATGAATAAGACCCTACTTGAAAGGGTTAAATGCATGCTTACCAATGCAAAGATGTCCAAAGTATTTTGGGGAGAAGTTATAGTGACTGCAGCTTATTTGATTAATAGAAGTTCCCCTCAACAATTAACTTCAAGACGCCAGAAGAGAAATGGTCTGGCAATCCTCCTAAATATGACCACCTTAAAATATTTGGTTGCCCTATCTTTGTACATGTTAAGGAGAAAAAGTTAGAGCCTAGAGCTATCAAATAGGTATTCATAGGATATCCCAAATGAGTGAAATGATACAAGGTGTGGTGAAAAGACTTGACACCACTAATGAGTATCATAAACCATGACGTAACATTTGATAAGACAACCATACTGAAAGCCTCTTAAGAAAATATGAAAGAAGAACCTAAGTCTAAGGAAGATTCAGTATTCGACTTAATAGAAGTTAAAGTAGAACCTGAAAATAGATCTGATATGTGCCCAGATCAGCACTTCAACAAGGAGATCCCTGAAGAAGTACCAAGAACACCAGTGAGTTCCTCCAAGTCTACCCAAGGAAAAATTAGAACTCTTAAGATTGAACTTGAAGAGTATCAACTAGCCAAATATAGACTAAGGAGAATGATTAACCCACCAATCAGGTATGCACAAGCAGATTTAGTTACTCATACTTTTAATTCTGCTTATACTCTTAAGTATGATGAGTCTAGAACATATGGTGAGGCTATGAAGAGTGAAAACAAACAAGAATAGAAGTAGTCCATGGAAGAAGAGATTAGTTCTCTTAGGAAGAACAATATCTGGAAGTTAGTGGAGAGACCTCAAAATAAACTAGTTGGGTACATGTGGGTGTAAAAAGTAAAGAAAGAGATACCGGGGATAGAGCCTACGAAATTTTACTCAGAGAGAGGGAATTGACTTTTATGAGATTTTTTCTCCAGTCGTCAAGCCCACATCCATTGGGATTTTGTTAGCTATGTGTGCAAACCTTGATTTATATCTAGAGTAGATGGATGTAAAGATAACTTTTTTGTATGGAGAGTTTAAAGAGACGATATACATGGCATAACAACAAGGGTTCAAAGAGTCCGAGAAAGAAGATCATGCTTGCTTGCTACAAAAATTATTATATGGGTTAAAGCAATCACCTAGACAATGGTATAGAAGATTTAATGAGTTTATAATAACGTGATTTTAGTAGGAGCAAGTATAATGGATGCTTGTACTTTAAGAACATAAGTTATGGGATGATTATTTGCTTCTATACGTCGATGATATATTGATCACATATAAAAATATGGAAGAAATACAGAAACTCAAGAAGTAGTTAAGGAAAGAGTTTTTATCTCTACAGTGATATTGGGCATGGATATTGTGAGAGAAAGAAAAGATGTCATCTTTTTATCTCTACAGTGATATATACTAAAACTTCTAAAGAAGTTTGGTATGTCCAATGCAAAGGCTGTCTTTACTCCTTTGGCTATGCATTTCAAACTTTCAGCAGTACAGTCGCTGACATCTGAAGCAGAGAAACTGCAAATGAGTAAAGTACTATATGCAAGCGCTGTGAGAAATATCATGTATGTAGTGATTTGTATAAGACCAGACATAGCACAAGCTGTAAGTGTGATGAATAGATATATGGCAAATCTGGGTAAGGATCATTGATTTGTAGTGATGTGGATTCTGAGATATCTCAAAGGGACATCAGATTACAAGTTAATTTATAAAAAGGATAAGGATAGCAGTGAAATGGTAAGAGGATACGTAGACTCGGATTATGCAGGTGATCTAGACAAGAGAAGATTGTTGATGGGTTACATATCACAGTGTTTAGGTGTAGTGTGTATTGAAGATCAATTCTACAACATGTGGTTGCACTATCTGCCACAGACGCAGAGTATATAGCTATTGGCGAAGATATTAAAGAGGCCGTGTGGTTGAAAGGCATATGTGTGGAGCTATTGACTAGTGAATATGTGAACACCAGTGTATATTGTGATAGCTAGAGTGTCATACATCTAAGTAAGCATCAAGTGTTCTACGAAAGGTCGAAATATATTGATGTACGGCTCCATTACATTCGAGAGATTGTCTAAAGTAGTGAAGTTAGTCTAATGAAGATAGCTCGTCTAAAATCCCTGTAGACATGTTGACTAAGCCATTACCCTCGGTTAAGTTTATCCTACGCAAGGACTTAACTGGAGTCACTACTTTATGAGGGTGACTAAAGATGTGGAGATGAGAGATCGAGTTATTTTGTGGATGATTTTGAATTAAGAATGGGATTTGTGAGAATATTGATTGAAAATCATCGGGACATAATTTAAAAAGTAAGCTAAGCATGTAAGGTATGCGATGATAAAAGAAGGACGCAAAAAAAATGAAAGACACAAGGTACAGTGCCCAGATATGGGCACCGCAACGACTAGGTCATAGGCGCTACTGCACCCAAAACAAAACTTGAGAACCATGACACTAGGTGACCAGCGCCGTGACGATGAGGTGCTGAGCGCTGTAAGAACAGTTTTCGTTTTGATTGCAATTTGTTTCATCTTTCACTTGTTTCAAGACTCCTTAATACGACTCTCACATGTTTAGGGTAAACTTATAATGTCCGAAAGCCTATATAAAGGCTCTCTATTAGTTTGTAAACATATCTTTTTGAAAACCTAAGAAATCTTTGTGATTAAGCATACTTTGTGATTGTTAGTGAGAGAAAATCCCTAAAGTACAAGAGAGAGTATTTCTTTGTCAGTCTTTATTGTAAAAAGTATACTTTGTAAATGCCTTGTGATTCATTAATAAGAGTGAGTGATCTTGATCTGTCGTAGACATAGGCAAGTTGCCAAACCACGTAAATTTTTTGTCTGTTCTTCTTCTACCTTTTTCTCTTTAACTTCTTAATTACTCGTTCTGTACCATATTGCTTGGGTTATATTGCTTGTTTGTGTGCTTTCCCTTCAACAAAAATAAAGAGAAAGCAAAACAAAAAGACCTCAACTCAGTAGTTAACTAGAAACCATAATCAGTATACAATGCACATAACAAAGTTGACAGTCAATTTTAAGCAGCATAATTGTTTATAAGTGCTAGAAGTTTTTCATTTAAAATAGTATGTTAATTAATTATTAGATAATAAAATGCTATAATGAGTAATTTTAAAAATTGCACTATTTTATTAACTACTTAATACATTAATTTGGGATGAAAATTTTAAAATACCAGTTAAAAAGTATAGTATTACTCATAAATTCTTTTTGATCATTTTTTATAATTTTTTTTAAAATTATAAAAAAAAATGTCATTAATGATATACATTTGTTGCAAGTAGTAGAAGAGAGTTGAAAATCAATAGAGTATGTAGAGAATATTACTCGTTTGTATTGTTATTTGAAGTATAATTTTTTGAATGTGTTTATAAAGACATCTTGCTGATATATATACACACACACACACACACACAAAGGTAATGAATGAGTTTTCTTTCTATACAATTAACTAGCATTGTTCTATTTACAAGCTGTCCCTATTGTACTAGAATTGATCCGGGCCATTGATTCATTTAGATTGTACAATCATTCTTGTGATCATTCCACCTAGTTAAAGTAACTCCCTTGCTCAGGCCTTATACTGCAAACCAATTCCCACAAGGGTTGCTCATTGCAGTATCTTTATTTGTCTTGCCAGATCCTAAAATTTCATTCTCTTTGCTTGTACAATTACAATGGGCAAAGTTACTGTAACACCTTAAGCACATGAGAGATGCTGAGTTTATAAGGGGTGATTCATACTTTAATTGGCAATATACGTTTTGAGTGAATGACGCTTGCGTGAAGCTCGGGAACAAACCCTTGTAGGCTTGCACCCAAAGCGGACAATATCTTACCAAGTCTAGGTTGGGTCATGACAGATGGTCTCAGAGCCACTCCCGATACGCAGCAGAATGGTGGTGGGGCAAACCTCAACGAGGACACTGAATCCCTAAAGGGGTGTAATTGATGTTATACTAGCTAAACGCAAGCGCACGTTATCGTATCAAGTAATATAGGATTTTAAGTCCAGATATCGATCCCACAGAGACTATGCAATTTAATTCTTTAAATCAAGTACTAAAATTATACATACTTAACATTTATTCAGAAAATCACAATCTGAAATTTAATTAACTAATCTAACTCTATCAATTAAATTAAACAATAACAGATAGTAGAATTCACAAATAAAAATAATATAGGATTTTGACTCGTCCTTTAGTATTTTATTAGATTTATTGACCTTTTAATTAATCTCTTAATACTAATTATTAGCTTAGATACTAATCTCATCACAAGCCTCTATCGATGGTCGAGTGACTATATTACGCATTTTAAAAATTACTTATATATCTATGATAATCAAATCAGAAAGTAATTCATTAATATCAAGTCTAAATTATACTATACATGCCACTTAAGTACATGTTTATCCTAAATAAAACTCATAGTTGTTACCCAATGATCATGCATCAACCTATTCTAAACTCATGAATCCTTTTGTTAAGTTCATCATGATTCTTTAATCATTCAAAATATTGATCAGGTATAACAAAAGCATTAAATACAAGATAGAATAAATCAATATATTGTATTAAGTTCATAAACTAAAAATTAACAAAACTAAATCCATACTAGGTTCACATAGTCTAATTCTGGATGAATAATTTAGTCCATCACAAAATTAAAAGTATCTAACCAATTCATAAAGATCAATAAAAACAAGAATATAATGATAAAAAAAGAGCAGAAAAGCTAATCAAAGTGACTCTTTGATGCACTTCTCACATTTCTTAACTTGAAACTTTAATCTTGATCTTGGTTCTTCAATTTTTGGCTTTAATATTTTATTTTGTGTTGTGAATTCTTTTCCTAAGTTTTTGTCTCTTGATTCTTCATTTTTCTCTTCCCTCTCATTTCAATTAGGATTTTTGGCATTCTATTTATAGGTTTATGTCTTTTAGATTATAGTTAAACATAAAAAATATTGTTCACAAGTTACTGTAGCAAAAATACTGTTCACACATACTATTCCCTAATATTGTTCACGTGTTATTATTCTCGCGCCGCAACGCTGAATTCTGGAAACTACGGCGCTGAGATATTGTCTCCGAGAACTATAATATACCATTGTAGCTGAATCACTGTAGCACTTTACTACAGCGGGGTACTATAGTATTTTGATGTTTTTGGCTTATTTTCATTAGAGTTTCGACCTTCTTTGCTCAATTGACTCCAAACTTACAAAAATAATAACAAAATACATAAAAAGTCACGTAATCTTAATTTCTATAAACAAATATTAAGTTTGAAAAATTAAAATATTAGATTTAATTAACTCTTATCAGAGTGTACGTAACACCTTAGGGAAATCCCGCATTGCTAAGGCACATGAGAGATGCTGAATTTATAAGTGATGATCCATACTTTAACTAGCACGATGTATTTTGGGTAAAAGATGCTTGCGTGAAGCCTAAGAACAAAACCGTTTGAGCTTCGGCTCAAAGCGGACAATATCTTACCAGATCTAGGTTGGGTCATGATAGATATGTAACATCCTAAGCAAATCCCATATCGCCAAGGCATGGGAGAGACGTTGGGTTTATAAGGGATGATTCACATCTTAATTAACAAGACGCGTTTTGAGTAAAAGACGCTTACGTGATGCTTAGAAACAAAAGCGTGCGAGCTTGGGCCCAAAGTAAACAATATCTTGCCAAGTTTAGGTTGGGTCATGACAAATGGTCTCAGAGCCACTCCTGGTGCACAACAGAGTGGTGGTGAGGTAAACCTCAACGAGAACGTTGAGTCCCTAAGGGGGGTGTGTGTAACACTTTAGGCAAATTTTACATCGCCAAAGCATATGAGAGATGTTGGGTTTATAAAGGGTGATCCACACCTTAATTGGCAAGTCGTATTTTAGATAAAGGACACTTGCATAAAGCCTAGGAATAAAATCGTACGAAATTGGGCTCAAAGTGGACAATATCTTGTTAGGTTTGGGTTGGATCATAACATATAATATCAGAGCCACTCTCGGTGTCCTCTTAGGCGATGGCAGGGTAAACCTCAGCGATGTCACTGAGTCTCTAAGGGGGGTATATGTAACACCCTAAGCAAATCCCACATCACCAAGGCACAAGAGAGATGCTAGGTTTATAAGAGGTGATCCACGTCTTAATTAGCAAGATGCATTTTAGGTAAAGGACGCTTATGTGAATCCCAAGAACAAAACCATGCAGGTTTAAGCCCAAAGCGAACAATATATTGCTAGGTTTGGGTTGGGTTATGACAATTACAGCTGTAATTTTCTCATGTATCGTGTCTTCTTGCTTCTACTAGGTGGCCTACTGTGCTGAGATATTGTGATCCATTATTTGGTGCACAATGTTCACTTTGTTGGTCCAATTCATTTTCTTTAACAATGAGCATAATGAGAGAAATTGGGTAATATTGAAAATGTTGTTCCCATTCCTAATTACCTCTATTTTTATAAGGAATGTTATATATTTCATTTTGTGAAATCTGGTCAATCATCATCCATGCAATCAGAAAGAGAAGCTCTACTTAACACCGGTTGGCAAAGAAAATTCACAAATTTTAAAAAATAACACTTCAGCATCATATCATTACAAATGGGTTAGAATTACATGCAACACAGCATGGAGCATCACTAATATAATTTACAGCATTACAATATCAAAGGAGCACTTGGCAGTCTCAAGTTTTCTTATTCTTCAAACTTGGAAAATCTCGATCTTGAGTATAATAATCTATTAGGAAATTGATAATATACTGGCATTTTCTTTATTTTGAATGACATTACCAAATCTATCATACTTGAAACTAAAAAATTAAAGAATTTGGAGTATTTGTAGAAAAAATCCAATCCCTTTGATTATAGAGAATTGTTATGGAGAATTATAGGTTGAAGTAGTATTTTAATTAAAAAATAGAGATGAGAAATTGAAAGAAAAAAATAACACAGATTTTATGTGAAAAATCCTCAAACAAATTGAGGTAAAATCACAGGGTAAGTATAGGAGAATTTCACTATGAAAATATAATTACAACCTCTCTCTAATTATAAAGAGAGAATAATTTTTACTCTTTTTTGAAACTAGGAGATACACCTCAACCTCACATTTTTTTCTTAACAAATAAAAAGAAACTAAATATAATGGAATATGAGATTGGATTGAATTACAAGAGATTATAGATGATGGGATGATTATGAGATTTTTGGGATGATAAAAATGGTGGAGAGATGCCTTTATTTATAGGGAGCCAAAGCACATCTTTTAATTGCTAAGTACCACCAACCTCCTACTTCATTTTTTTTTTCATTCTAGCATCCATCTACTAACAACTACTAACACAACTTACCAATAACTACCAACATTTCTCATACTTAGAAACTTAATTAGAATAATTGCGTCTCCATATTCTTTTACCTACACTTGTCATTTTCATGCTACTTACGTTTCTACTAGGCCATATGAGGATCTACACTATATAAATTTATCAGTGTTAATCGGTTTGGTTAATGCATCTGCTAAGTTCTCTTTAATGTGAATCTTCTTCATATCCACGTTTCTACTTTCTACCATTTCACGAACAAAGTGATACTGAACTCCTATGTACTTTGTTCTAGAATGAAAATGTGAATTTCTTACAATGTGCAAGGCACTCTGACTGTGACAATAAAAAAGAATCTTCGCTTAATTGTGCCCGAGTTCCTCTAAGAGTCTTTTTATCCAAATTGCTTCTTTACAAGCTTCTGTAGCTTCCATATACTCAGCTTTCATTGTTGATAAAGCCACAACAGTCTAAAGTTTAGAGACCCAACTAACATTTTCTCCTGCAATTATAAACATATAGCATGTAGTGGATTTTTTTTTATCAAGATCACTTGTAAAATCTAAATCAACATATTTTTTGACAGTGAATTCTGATCCTTCATAATATAATATAGCATCTGAGGTACCTTTAATATATCTCAGGATCTTTTTTAATAGTACTCAAATGCATTTTACCAAGATTGCTCATGAATCTACTAACCACTCCCACTGCTTGTATAATGTCTGGTCCTATACAAATCATAGCAAATATTAAGCTTTCAACTGCTGATACATACGGTGCTTAAGATATCTCCTTCCTCTCTGTTTCATTGTTAGGACACATACTTGAAGATAACTTGAAATTAATAGGAAGTGAGGTAGAAATTAGCTAACAATCTTGCATATTGAAATGTCGCAAGATTTTTTTCAAGTAGTTCTTCTGTGAAAGCTAAATCTTCTTATTACTTATATCCTGATGAATTTGCATCCCTATAATCTTATTTGCTGCTCCCATGTTCTTAATGTCAAATTTTCTAACTATTTGAGCCTTTAGCTCTGTTACTTAATCTTTGTTAGAGCTTTCTACCAACATGTCATCAACATACAATAATAAGATAATGAACTCATTATCACTAAACCTTTTGAAATATGCACAAGGGCTTGCATTAAATCTGTTGTATTCAACGCTCAATATGAAGGAATCAAATCTCTTATACCAATATCTTGGCGCCTATTTGAGACCGTATAGATATTTTTTCAACTTGCAAACCAAGTTCTCCTTTCCTGCTTTTGCAAAACCTTCTGGTTGGAGCATATAAATTTCTTCTTCAAGATTCCCGTGAAGAAAAGCCATTTTCACATCTAATTATTCTAGATGTAAATAAAATGTATCATATATAACAAGGACGAATCGAGCAGTATTGAGTCTAACAACTGGTGAAAAGATTTCATTGAAATTAATACTTTCTTTCTGAGCATATTCTTTTACCACCAATCTTGCATGATACCGCTCCACTTGATCATCGCTATTTCTCTTGATCTTATAAACCCATTTGTTGTTAATGGCCTTTATTCTATGTGGTAGTGATACAAGATCCCATGTTTTGTTCTTAGGAAGAGCTTCAATTTCCTTTTATATTGTTGTCATCTATAGAGGCACATTCAAGCTGTTCATTATTTCTTGAAAAATTGTTGGCTTTCATTCCTCTGTTAAAAGATAGTATGTAACATTGCTCTCCATATGATAATCTGAATGCTAAACTGGTACTGACCTCACCCAATTTGATTGTCTGAGAGGTGGCTCATCTAGCTCAACTAGTTCTTATTTATTATGCTCTAGTGCTGCTTTAGAAATTTCTTCTTTTTTTTTAACTATTTCTCCATTTGCACTGTAGTAGTTTCTAATTTATCCTTTATTATGCCATAATTTTCTTTCTTTAATAGCTTATCTTCTGCAAATATCACATCTCTACTAATAACTATCTTATGGGCAGTGGGATCTCACAGGCGATACCCCTTTACTCTATCAGCATACCCCAAGAATATATATTTTTTAAATTTTAGATCAAGTTTTGTAACTTCTTAGGTGTTATACATCACGTACACATGACTTCCAATTATATGTAAATTAGAATAATCAACTGGCTTACCAATTCACATCTCTATTGATGTGTTTAGATCAATCATTATTGATGAAGACCGATTGATCACATAATAGGCGGTATTGACTACTTCTGCCCAAAATAATTTAGCTAAACCCGCAGTTTTTAACATAACTCTAATTCTTTTAAGTAGAGTTCTATTCATCCATTCTGCCACTCCATTTTGTTGGGGAGTGTACGCTATTGTGAATTATTTTTTAATGCCTTCTTGTTTGTAAAATGCATCAAATTCTCTACTAGTATATTCTCCTCCATTATCAGTCCTTAAACACTTAATCATTTTTTCAGTTTCAAGTTCTACCTATGCTCTAAAGACTTTAAATATTGAAAACACATATGCCTTTCTTCTGATTGGATAGACCTAACATCTCCTAGAGAAGTCATCAATGAATGACATAAAATATTTTGCTCCTCTCATGAATGTGCCCGATGTTTTCCAAACATTAAATAAATTAAGTCTAAGATGTCATTTCTCTTAACTATCGATGTGTTAGACTTCAATCTATGTTGCTTACTTATAACACAATACTCACAAAAAGGTAAAGAAACAATTTTAAGTCCAAGAAGTAACTTCTGATCAGAGAGAATTTTCAAACCTCATTCTGACATGTGACCAAGTTTTTGGTACCACAATATCATCATATTTTCTACAGAACTGAATGATGCAACGGATGCTTTTGCCTCTAAATATGTTTTCCCTAAGGGCTTGAACAGGTTTATAGCTACCTTTTCTGCCTTTATTACAATGAGCATGCCTCTAACAATCTTCACGATCCCTTTTTGTATATGAGTTTTACATCTAAGCTCATCTAGTTGTCTTAAAGATAATAGATTTTTCTTCAAGTCTTTCATATACCATACCTTTTGGATAGTACAAACCGTTCCATCGTACATTTTTAATTTGATGGTGCCAATACTAGTAATCTCCAAAGTATAATCATCACCCATGTACATAGATCCTCCAAAGATGAGTTTATAATTGTGAAACCAATCTCGATGAGAGGTTATATTCCATGTTGCTTCCGAATTTATTATCCAAATATCAGTGAGCTTTTTTCCATCCTTGGAAATAGTTGTTGCCTCGCTGTATAAGACATTACCATCATCAGAAGTACTTGCAACACAACCTTGAGATTTTGGTGGCTCAGTGGTCTTCTCTACACCTTTCCTATATCGACACTTATTTTTTAAATGCCCTTGCTTGCCACAGTTGTAGCACTTGATATTCTTCTTACTCCTTGATTTTAATCTTCCTTATTTATGACTCCCACTAAAGCCATGCTCCATTGACCTACCTCTAGTCATCGATAAAGTCTCCTCTTGCTGCAAACTAATTGCTCTGTCTTACTTATTTTTAAGCCTACTTTCTTTTTCAAGAATAGAGGTTTTAACATCTTCGAAAACTAAATAATCCATTAAGAGGTTATTAGTTAAGCTGATGATTAGATGGTCATATGAATCTAGAAGACTTTGGAGTAGAATCTCGGCACATTCATTTTGCTCAATATTATAACCCAAAGAAGAAAATTAGAAAAATAAAGTATTGAGAGTGTTGATATGATTAATTACCGTAGTGAATTCTAACATTCGAATGGTGTAGAGTCTTCTTTTCAAGAATATCTTATTATGAAGAGACTTAACCTCACACAATATTGTCAGAGTATCTTATATCTCCTTGGCTATCTTTTTCTTAGCTACATTTGATAAAACTTCATCTGCTAATCCAAAATGCAAGTTAAAAATAGCATCTCCATCTATCTCTTCTCATTTTTCTTCAGTCATACTTTTCGATCTGTCACCAATTGCCACCAGATAATGGTCCTTTCTTATAATTGCCATCATTATCATCTTTTACATCGAAAAATTATTCTCATTGAACTTCTCTATCTCGTACTTTATTGTCATATTGATTGACTCCAATCTGCTTCTCACTCAAACCAACTCCCACTATTTCACCGTGAACAATATCGTATACGTGAACAGTTACATGCCTATAAATAGTACCCGTGAATGGTATACCTTCACTTGAAAACTGTGAATGCTCTGATACCACTTGTTATGGAGAATTATAAATTGAAGTAGTATTTTAATTAAAAATAAATAAAGATGAGAAATTGAAAGAAAAAAAAAGATATACGAATTTTACATAGAAAATCTTCAAATAAATTGAGATAAAAATTACGGGACAAGTATAAAAACATTTCACTATAAAAATGAGATTACAACCTCTCTAATGATAAGGAGAGAATAATTTTTACACTCTCTTAAAATTATGAAATATACTTTAACCTCATATTTCTGTTTTAATAAATAAAGAAAAATTAAATATAATGAAATATGTGATTGAATTTAATTATAAAAGATTATAAATGATGAGACGATTATAAAATTTTTTAAAATAATAAAAAAATACCTTTATTTATAAAGAGCCGAAACACCCCCTTTAATTACTAATTACATTAACCTCCTATTTCACATATTTTTTCTTTTCAACATTCATTTATTAACAATTATTAGCTCCAACTACTAACAACAATTTAACCAACCTAAAATATTTGTCCCTTTCCCTCCAACAAGCTTGGAGGTCTGTTACCTCCAGAATTAGGGAATTCAAAGAATTTACAATAGGTGGGTTTGAGCAAAACAACCTTCCTGGACCTATTCCTTCCAACTTTGTGTCGTTTAACAAACTTGACCTTTTTGGATCTTAAAGGTAATTGAATCAATGGCGCAATTCTTCATGAACAATGGAGTATAAAAGGTTTATTCTGGTTGGATTTATCATCAAACCAACTTTCTGGTCAAATACCATCTAACTTTTAGGCTATTTTCCAGCACTTGAGTTTAGGGGTGGGCAAAAAACCGAAAAACCGAACCGGACCCGAAAAACCGAACCGAATTGGTCGGTTCGGTTCGGTTTTTCTCTTGGTCGGTTCGGTTTTCGGTTTTTTATTTTAAAAACCGAAAAATTTGGTTCGGTTTTCGGTTCGGAAGGCCGAACCGAGAACCGAACCGAAAAAACCGAATTTAAAAAAAAATTAAAAAATTAAAAAATTTAAAAAAAAAATTTAAAAAAAATTAAAAAAAATTAAAAAAAATTAAAAAAAATTATAAAAAAAATTATAAAAATTATAAAACCGAACCGAACCGAACCGAACCGACCCAAACCGAACCGAAAAACCAAAACCCGAACCGAACCAAACCGGTTCGGTTCGGTTCGGTTTTTGATTTTTCGGTTCGGTTTTCGGTTTTATTTTTCAAAAACCAACCGGCTCGGTTCGGTTTTCGGTTCACACTAAAAATCGAACCGAACCGGATTTGCCCACCCCTACTTGAGTTTGGTCCTGGGGTCTTAAGTCTTGGTGTCAAATTTTGAATTTAAGAGACATTTGATTAAAAGTATCTTTACTTTTTATCGTAATTATTCATTAAATTTTCTTTTTAAATAACTAACTAATTACATCTTTCAAAATAACCAATTATTTTTAAAAAAATAATCTAAAATAATTAAATATGGTTAGAGCGACTATGTAAAGTTGCAAATAATTTTGATATCCTTAAGTAATTAGTTGACTTTCAAATACAAAAAGAATTAACTAAAAAAATATAATTGATGATTTAAAAAAAAGGGTCGAGATTTAACGAGTAAATTAAGATGGAAAAAATAAATAAACTTTCATATTTCCTGTATATTAAATTGCAATAATTTTAACTTTAAAAATAAACAAAAATTAAGGAAGTCATTTGCAAAATATTAGTCCAACTAAACAAAGACGCAACTTAAAAGTAATCTTTCAATAAAATCATAGCGATTGATTGCCTAGTAATATTCAAACGAAAACCCATAATGACAACCAACACAGAGAACTAATTCCAATAAGCACATATTATTCTCTAATATCATTTTTAAAAATTAATTTCGATAGTCACATATAAAATTCCTTTTAAGAAAAAAACATAATCACATATAAAATTTATTTTTATAATTTTTCTCATTTTATTAAAATAAAATTTCATTTCCATAAATGAGAGTTATCCACACTTTTAATTTTTTGTACTTAAAAATATAATGCCAGTGAAGTTTTTGGGTATCGGAACTTTAAAAAATTATTTGGATATTTTTAATATTTAATGAGAATTTTAAGACCGTCATTGTCTTCTTTCTTTCTTGCTTTTGAATATTTTTTAAAATTTAAAATAATACCGTCTTTTTGTCAAAAATAAAATACTCAAACACTTTAAGTTAATATTTAATGTATTTAAACAAATAAAAAAATAATTAAAATATTTTACTGTTTAAAATTGAATGAATAAGTCGTAAGAAATCGTGTGTAAATAATGTGTGTGTAAAAACAAATCTAAAATGGGATTTGAGTATATGTAAATAATGTGTGTTATGCCACCAATAAATGAAGAAAAATCAAAATTTAAATTATAATTATACTTAGATTTATAAATCATAATAAAAAAAAGTAATAAAAGTTAGAATCTATATATGTTTTCTCCTTTTTCACATATTTTATCTTTTGTTTAAGAAATACTCGTAAAAGAATAAATCTAGTATACATCTTAATTGGACTATAAAATCTGGACTCGTACTTGTAACAATTTTGGCCTTCGAAATAGAATGTGTCAGATTCAACCTTGACCCGTTCTTGGGCTTGTTTGGATTAAATAATTTAAAAAAAAAAAATAACAACCATCTTAAGTAGCATGAGTTAATTGAGCCTATTATATTTATGAGCCCAACAGTTACCTTCTAAAAATTTTATACATAAAAAGTATGCCATGTTATGAATTTAACTTGAGAGAATATATATATATATATATATATATAAACACCAAATGTATATATGACCAAGCTGGGGGATTGAAGTTAAATGCGTGTCTTTTTTTTTTTTCTCTGATAATATTGAAGCATCTGCAAAAATAACACACCTTAATTTCTCAGAGTTACAACATTACCATAAACTTCCTGCAGGTAGTAGCAGGAATCAGCTAAAAGATACCCCAAAAAAAAAAAATGTTGTTCACATCGTCCATTTCCAGGACGAAGGTCTTATTGGCCATGTTTTCTATTATGTTAGGTATTGCTACTATTGCAGATCATGTAATTGTAGCAGAAGCTGAATTATCATCCGTACAATTAGAAAGGAGAGCGCTAATTAACAGCAGTTGGTGGAGGAATATCACAAGTGCCAACAACAGTTCAGATCATTGCAAGTGGGTTGGTGTGACTTGCAACGAAGCAGGAAGCATCATTGCCATACATTTGTATAATGATTTCATAAACAGGGAGCTCAGCAAACTCAACTTCTCTTGCTTTCCGAACCTGGAAATTCTCGTTCTTCAGTTGCACAATCTTTTCGGAAGCATTCCATCCCAAATTGGTTCTCTTTCAAAACTCAGATCTCTTAATCTGCGTGGGAATCATCTTACAGGTGAGCTACTGATTTATTGATTTTGCAAGATAAGCAACCAATTTCTTAGATAAAATAAAATGATAATACTATTGGATGTATACTGATGCTTTCATCTTAATTATTCATATCTTCTAGGTCCTATTCCTAGGGAAATTGGGAGCTTGATAAATTTGGAGGAATTGTATCTGGTTGACAGTAACCTTGACGGTTCAATCCCTTCAACCATAGGTAATTTAACCAAATTAACTAGTCTAGACCTTTCTCAGAACAATCTCACTGGTATGCTACCACTAGAAATTGGCAATCTAAGTAATTTGTTGGAGTTGAATGTGGGGTTTAACAACCTAATTGGACCTATACCATCAACTCTGTATTCCTTGACCAACCTGAAGTCGTTGAATCTTTACTCTAACCGAATCAATGGCTCAATTCTTCATGAGATAGGAAACCTAAATGATCTGTCTAATCTAGATCTATCACGGAACAACATAGAGGGTACCATACCACTTGAGCTCGCCAAGTTATCCCATCTTCGACATCTCGATATCTCTAATAATAAACTTAGCGGTCCCATTCCAGTCGGCATTGGCAATTGCTTGTCATTGCAGGAAGTGATATTGAGCAACAATAGTTTATATGGAAGCATTCCACTAGAGATTGGAAATCTACATAGTCTTCAATATCTTAGTCTTTCATCAAACCTACTTTCTGGTCAAATACCATTTACAATTGGAGGGCTCATCAGCCTTGGAAGTCTGGACCTCTCTAATAACAAACTTAGCGGTCCCATTCCAATCCAGATCGGTAATTGCTTGCAGTTGCACGTAGTGATATTGAGCAACAACTCTTTAAGCGCAAGCATTCCAGTGGAGACAGGAAATCTTTATCGTCTATCTCACGTAGACCTGTCATTGAATCAAATCAAAGGTACAATTCCATGGGAGATTGGCGAAATCTCCACTTTCTATTATTTGAATCTTTCCCACAATTTCATTTCTGGCACTATTCCTGAAAATTTAGGATTTCAAATTAGGCTGTTAGACGTGTCATACAATAATTTGGAAGGTGAAATCCCAAGTGGCTTGCTGCGTAACCCACCAGAGAATTTTATTGGCAATGAAGGCTTATATAGTCAAGTTACCGGTTTTCCTTCGTGCCCTGAACATTCTGCACATACTAGTTCTACCATTCACTACGTTAAAATTTTACTTCCTGTCACCGGTACTTTTGCAGTCTTCATAATATTTGGATTTGTGCTTCTCGAAAAATACAAGGATAAAAACACTAAACTCAAGACAAGACATGTCAATAATCGAGATGTGTTCTCAATATGGAATTATGATGGAAGAATTGCTTTTGAAGAAATAATTGCAGCTACAGAGGATTTTGATATCAAATATTGCATTGGTACTGGAGCTTATAGCAGTGCTTACAAGGCACATCTACCCAACGGCAAGATAGTTGCTTTGAAGAAGCTTCACGGTTTGGAACAACATGAGCCTGCTCTCAACAGTTTCCATAACGAAGCGCATATCCTATCCAAAATAGTACATCGAAATATTGTGAAGTTTTATGGTTTTTGTTTGCACAAAAAATGCCTGTTTCTCATTTCTGAGTATATAGAGAGGGGAAGCTTATTTTGTGTTCTTCGCAATGATGAAGAAGCTGTTGAGTTGGATTGGATGAAGAGGGTGAACGTTATCAAGAGCATGGCTCATGCTTTGTCTTACCTTCATCATGATTGCATACCGTCAATTGTTCACCGTGATATTTCGAGCAACAATATCCTTCTAAATTCAAAACTAGAGGCATTTGTTGCTGACTTTGGCTTGGCTAAGCTTATGAATTCAGATTCGTCAAATAGAACTATAGTGGCAGGCACTTATGGATACATTGCTCCAGGTGATCAACTTCTCATTCTTTCTTTATCATTTCAATTTTTGGTAACATGTATTAACCTATGGTACGTCTTACACATTTTCTTTTTCATGTAGAACTTGCATACACAGCGGTTGCGACAAAGAAATGTAATGTTTATAGCTTTGGAGTGGTGGCACTTGAAGTACTAATGGGACAACACCCTGGAGATCTCCTCTTGTTGTTATCATCATCATCTAATCAAAAAATAAGGTTGATCGACATTTTAGATCAACGATTGTCACAATCAATTGATCGGAAGGTTTTTCAGGATATTATTCTTGTTTCAACAGTCGCATTTGCATGCTTGCAGCCCAAACCTAAGTCTCGACCTACAATGCAACGCATTTCTCAAGAATTTCTTGCCCGCAAGTCACCATTGGCGAAACCTGTTTCTAAGGAAATTTCCATACCAGAAATTAGAAGTGAAGGACTGCATTTGGTTAAAGGATGAGATTTTAAATCATAAATGTATCTCATAAATATTATCCTTGTAATTTTTGTTCAAAGAAATCAACATCGGCCAGTAAAAGAATTAAACTCCATCCTATAGATTTTCTTATGAAAGGAATTAGTTGGTGGATGAAGAAGATTATTAGTTAGTTGATGGACGTCCCTCAAGTCCAAAGGATCGAAAGATCTTGCAAGATATTATTCATAGCGTTTGCTTGCTTAAACTCCAAACTAAAGTCTAGACCTACAATGCAGTATGTGTCTCAACAATTTCTTTCCCGCAAGGCACCATCGGCAGAACATGTACTTCAAGAAATTCCCATATCAATCCTTAGAAACCAAGTAATGTGCCTAGCTTAGTGCCTAATATGCTCCAAGGGCCAAGCTTTGTGTTTTTCCCGATTTGGGTCATTTAATTTCATGCATATAAATTGTAACGAATAAAAGTAAGTTCGAGAAGCAATAACTTTCTTTGCCATAAGAGATGTACTTGTATTATGAACTATAAGGCACCCTTAAGAGTTTTATCTAGCTACTGTTAGTTAAAATGATTATAATGAACATAAACCTTTTTAAGTTTCCATCTTTTAACCCAAAGCTATAAAATGGGAGATTGTGAAATAAAATAGAAATTTCAATTAACATTGACGCAATGTGACTGGCCAATTAATATTCATTAAATTTTCCTCCTTAAGTTTATCCTTTTCATTTAGATTCTTGAATAATAAACTTACACATCTTTTTAGATCGTGAAGAAACAATAGCAAGTCACGTTATAAATCTTGATTAAAATTAACTTTTCACACTATAATGTCAAAAAAAAAAATGTTTGTTAGTCAGAGATAGTGTTTCTTGATTAGAAAATATATTTAACACAAAGATAATGTTAGAATTACTGCTTACGTGTTATTCTAGTATTGTATGAATATTAATTGTTTAATATTTATACAATAAGCATTTTGAATAAAATCGTTAATATTAAATATATATAATAACATGCTTGTAATATTTTAGATATTACATTATCTAAAAGAATTTAGATCTGGTTTTAAAGAAGTTTAGACTGAAGTTAAAAGTTAACAGAGTTAAGAGTTATAAATGTTAAGAGTTAGCACTAATAAGAGTTGGAACGTTATACGAGTCGGCAAGTTATAAGAGTCAGCTAGATCTAAGTAGTTAAATCCTTGTTTGAAATGGGACAAAAACCTAAAAGTATATTAGTAATGATATAATTGTAAAGGATTGTAATAGTTGACGGTGATGATTTCCTGTTTTATTATTTTCATAATGTGTGTGAGGGGCATCGTTTATAAACTTATAGAAAAGTTTCATAAGACGAAATAAGTGTGAACTTAGAAAGTTTCACTATATGAAGTGTACTTATTATGTATTAGGATAGTGCACTAGATTGAATAGTTTAATTTAAAAAATTCTCAAAAAATTAGAATTATTTTAAAATCTCTTGAAAAAATAATAGAATTTAAGTGTTAAGCCCAAGATCTCGACAACCCACTTGTTACTTTTACCTTTTTATTTGTTGTCATATATTGTGCTATTAATTTATTAAGGCATGACACGTGGTATAATTTTATTGGTCATTATTTTATTAAGTGTTAATATTTTTAATTAGCAAAGGGTAGTTAATGATATTGTGCTTATAAAGGCTTTGAAAACAAAATTCATTTTTATTAGTATTAAATGCTAACTAAATGAAATGAATTTTTAAGTATTTGATGATATCTTTTAATTGACTAAATAAATTAAAAAATACGAATAAATTTATTTTCATTGAACCAAAAATTCAACCATAAGTGTTAATGCATTTATTGGCTTTAGTTATCAAACTTTAAAAGTTGCTATTTGAACAATCATTTCAGCCAAGTATAGCAAGAGGTGGCAACATTTTATAAGCTTATGAAACATTGATTTGCCATGCTTTTTTTAAGCATGTGGTGTTTTAATGAGAAATTCAATTTGCCACCAATTGAGATGAAATTCAGCTAGCTCGTTTAACTTGCTATCAAGCTTCCATTTGTAAGCATGAAGTGGTATTTTCCTTGCATTGTCATGATAAACCACTAATTCAGTTTTTATTGGCTATTAAAGTGGTGGCTAGGGCTCTATAAATGAAATTTTTGCCTTAACATAGTATGGATTTAGAATAAGAATTACTATGTACATACTAATAGTTAGTATAGTAAAAATTCGAGAGATATTTTAGAAGCAACTGTTACTTCTAATAAAATACTTTGTCGAGAGTAAAAAATTACCATTCTATCTTAAAGGATTTTATTGAGTTTTAAATTAGAAATACACAAAACACATTTTAAGGGTGGGTTTTCTAATATATTTATTAGTGTAATGGAATGTTTATTTATTTTCTATTACAAATTTATGCATGTGATATATAAATTAAAAATCAAAAAATGTATACGCTCAAACTATGCACAACGCATTTTCAAATAAATACAACTGCTCTAATGCCAAATTGATGCTGTGGAACAATTGATGAAAGGGATAGATTCAATAATTTGTTTAGTCTAAGAATATCTAGAATAAAGAATTAAACTAAACCTATGTTAATTTGGAGAATATCCATCAATTTAATATGTTAGATCTCGTTGATTCAACAGATGTTGAGAAATTACAAGAATAACTCAAATCAATAGTTTATTTCATAATTGAATGTTAGATCTCGTTGATTCAATAGATGCAAATAAATAACAAGAATAACTCAAATCAAGAGTTTATTCCATAACTAAATAATCAAAATAATAAACCTATTTTAATATTACAAAAGATTTATATTTGTACTAATCACAAATTATTCAAAACTTATTAAAATAAGAATTTCTATTGATTTAGGAATACGATTCAAATAATGACTAATAAACTAATAAAACACTAATAAAAGATAACAAATTAAAATAAAATTCAAACTAATTAAAATATTCTTAAAATTAATAAACTCCAATTTAAATAAGAATTGTTGTAGTTTTAAAACTGCATCAATAAACAAATACAAATTTGGGTTAGCAAAAGAACACGACAAATATTGTTAAATTCAGACTACAAATTCTTCTAAATATCTGAAAGATTTAATTACCTCTGCATTTCTGCCATCATGGAAAGTAGTAAATTCTGCGATATATGAAGTTCAGAAATACAATAATAATATCTGTCACATATGCACTTGCAATTCAACCCACCAGGTTATGCGAAAATCACATTTGTACTCACTGTTCCAGGATAATGTGTTCATTAATCTTAATCCTGAAAACATGATAAAATTTTAAACCAATTCAGTAACAGAAAACGAAGAATTTGCAGTAATAATAGCACTCTATTTCAGCTTAAAGTTAGCTGAGATTAAAGCACATGAAGTTTATATACCATTGAAACTAGGAAATTTACGTTCTCAATCTGGAATTCTTGGAACAGAACACTTAGGTTTATATACCATCCCGAAAATTGTATGCACAAAGGAGCCAGAAATTAAACAATCCAATGTGCCTTTGAACATACTTTGCGATTCAGGATCAGAAACGGTCAGAGTAAATGACTCGTGAAGAGACAACGGGGATAAGTTGGGACAGCTCTGAAGCATCATTCGTTTGTCCCTGTAAAATTGCCAAATGAATGAGAATGACAAGGCAAATAGAAGAAACAATCAGACAAAAAAGGAGAAAAACAATTGCCCAATCACATTTTGCACAAACCTCATGGAATTTAACGACCATAATTTTTGTGATTCAACAGTGTGGTAGTAGGAATGATCATTTATGTCATTTAGTAGAGGAATCTTGTTTCTTGATCATTTGTGTCATCAACTAGCAGTCCTTTGAATTTTAAGATGGTTGATGATTTGAAAACAAGTAGTCATTTGAAAGTAATGAAACCATGGTGATAGTGTCATCGTACAAGCAAATGAAACAATTTCAGAACAAATTCGTCCAAGGAAACTTGTCATCATTGAAGAGTAATAATTTCTATCAGAATCTAGTTATTACATTTTCAATCTCAGTATCATGATCCATGAGAAGCACAAAAGCTTCCATCATGCTTATGCCCTTACAACCACTTTGCCATCCTAGCAACTCTTCAGGATCTTTCAATATTCATTAGTGTGAAGAAAAAAAAGGTCATAAAATGTCATCTGTCATCTGTAAAAATATGACTGCCACTGACCAAATTATATTCCGGAATTCTTATGAAAACACAGAATTGTTGGTTGCCAGCACTCTTCAACACAGGTCTCCACCACCTCTTTGGATTGTTACCAACTCAGAATTTGGACTGTTACTGAAGCAAGGCACCAGAAAACACAAGAAAATACTAAAAAAAGATTGCTACAGAAACGATGAGCAACTAGCAACGATCAACTAAAATTTTCTGAAAGTGTACTACAACAAACTTTGAAATAAAGTGATCTATAATTTGAGTATTTGACTTATTTTAGTGCATATTAGCATGTACTTACTCTTCTGCATCATTCTGATGGTGCTCAAAGTTCTCACTATCACCAGTTGCCTAAAATGTTACTTAAATGTTAGCTTACTCTACAAATTACATGCTGAACAATCACTTCCAGAAAAAAAAAAATATTTAAAAAAGAAAAGGAAATGGAAACAGCAGTAAAAACCTTAGATTCTTCAGCCCTTTTTCCCTCCATCTTCTTCTTCTCATCCTCCTTTTGCACCACACTATCACAAACTTCATTGATATTATTCTTGGTGTCAGGGGCATGCTCTACTGAAAGATATTCTATTTCAGCATGAGATTTCTGTGCGGTGTCCATCTCAGATGGCTCTTCCAATTTTTTCTAGACAAAGAAGATTTATTTCAAAAACATCAGGCATTGAATGATTAAGAAAACAGCCAGAGGATAATTTAGTGAAGTTTTCTAGGAAGCTTTAGTGTACCGTTTTAAAAAGGAGGGTGTGTGGTTGCATGTGATTTTCAATGCACTTCATAAAGACATCTTCCCAGCTTCCAATATCCTGTAGAACAATTTAGATTACAAAAATAATACAAGAAGCAGTGTACTGCAACTAAGTTTTGCAAACTGTTAGAATGTACCTCCACTATTGTGTCGTTGTACCAAATACATCTTTCACGCTCATTAGTACTAATAAAGCAAGTATAGTGGCTTCCAATTGGCTGAAAGCAAACCTAGAAGAAGGAAGTGCCAGTCAATAGGACGCAATGTTTATAGTTCCACATAGAGCAAATGTTATCAAAAGTAAAATGGAGGCTCTTCCCAATGATGTTTGATTAGGTTGTTGCATCTCATAATGGCTTCATAGTACTAGAATCCTAGAATCCAGTCAAATTACAGTTAGGTTAGATTGCTATCATGAATCTGGTGGCAATACCTCTAGGTCTAACATGTTATTCTTGAAATGAAGAAAAAGAAAATTTGTTAGAATTTTGTTAATAACGATGCTCTACTACCATGTTTATAGAGAGAGGAAAACCATATGAATTGAGAGAAACTAAAAAGACTACATTGTTGTTATGTTATTGTTTTATGAAAGATTACAGTCCTACGTATAGGCTAAAACATAAAGTAAATAAGGAAAAACTAGCACCACTAAGAAAAACTAACAAGGAAATATTAATACTACTAGAGAACCTACTGATAATATTCCATATACTCCTATTTCAGGTTCAACGTCATATAATCAAACAGCATGGGAATTTACCATTGAAAAGAGAATATATTTGTTCCCTGAATCCAATCCTTGAGAGTCAATGCTAATAGTTAACGTTGTCGATAGATTGTTGAGAACTTCTGATATATCTTGGCTCTTTAGAATATGACACCCTAAAACAGGAGATCGTCCAGATCACAAATAGTTGAAGGTTACAGTATTACTGAACAAATGCAAAACTTGATGATTTCTTAACATTTGTGGACCTATTATGATGACATCTGGTGGAAACCAATCAGTAACATTAGCATGGGTTATTCTTCCATCTCCTGCAGTTGAATCACTAGAACCTTGCACTTGCATCTTTGCGACTTGTTCAAGTTTAAGCTTGACAAGCTCATCAAAAGGGCGATTCCCATGTGTACTCTGGAATAAATTATGGCAATCAATGTAACTAGCATACCATTTATGGTGCCTTTACAAGTCCTAAATGAAGTATTTCTGTATCTTCTTATTTTTCTTTTCTTTTAGGTAAAATATTTTTCTAATAAATCATACCTTCAAATCTCTAAGCTCCTCTGCACTTATTGTGAAGATTTGGGATATGTTCCATTCATGAATCAGTGTATGAACACGATTGCTTTGTAGCTCAATTTTCATTCCAAAAATTTCATCCACTAAGCAAGGATTTGATGAATCGTCATAGTCGATTCTTGATGCAGAATCAAGAGATTCCCTGCCAGAAGTGAACGATTTTTGAAGATGTTGCAAGATAGCTTGCAAAGCTTCTAAAGGATCGTTTTCTTCTCCCTATAACATTTCATTATCATCAGCGAAAGAAAAACCAGAAAATAAAATGAGTAATTAAACTTGAGAGGCACCAACAAAGTTTTGGGTACAAACCATTTGGAAATTCTTTCTATTGTTTACTTCATTTTCATGAAGATGGCTCAAAGCCTCTCTCATGGACAATGGACTAACAGATGTTTTATTACTTATAGATTCCTCGTGTAGAACAACAAATACATCACGTAATGCACAAACAATACAAGGGTGTCCAACATCCACATGGTTTGGTCTACTCATGAACTTGTCGTGAAATGTCCTTAAGTGCCGCAGGGACTGCATTACAATAATTTTCAGAATTAAAGAAATGAAAAACAAAAATAACAAGGCCTTCAGAAAAAAATAATCCTGAAAGAAGATAAATGCCGAAAAATCTTTTTGGTGCAGGACTATAAACCTGTATTATCACATTCAGAAAGCAATTATGGTCACCATATTTATTTTCCAGTCCAGGCCCAAGTGAATTGGATCCATGAGTAGTATCTGAAACTTAAACAGAAAATCACATTCATTAGCTAATATATCTTATGATAGTTTCTACTATTTCAATTAGAAAAGCACATAACTCATTGGAATCACTCTGTTAAATAATCAAGGATATTTCATTTGTGTCATTTAACTATTAGAACTTGAGTGTCACCTATTTGACATTGTAAAATTAGGAATTCGAAGTTCGTAAGATATATGTGTATTAAATGGGACCCCCAAATCTGAGAAGTCGCCATTAACTGCTTAAAGTCTAGTTTGTAATATAACGGAATTTTTTGGCTTTTGAGTTGAACCTACTCTATCATGAAGAGGAGTCACATCTTGGCTTCTGAAGGATGTTCAGATTTTGGTTGTATATCAAGGCATAAACAAAGACACACACACACACACTAGCACTGCTCATATGGGTAATAACACAAGTTTCTGTGATCATTAGTAATGGCCATTCTGGCAATGTTATTTTGAGATTCTAAGCTTAGATTGTCATAGAATGAATTAATATACTGTGATTATTTAGAACTTGCTTGCTACATCTGCTAATTTTGAATAATGCCAGACGCATCTGCAGCCCTACTAATTTTTTTTGTTCTGCCACTAACTCTTTCATCACCAAATATATCTCATTACCGCCTCCAACAACAATATGTTTTATATATGAATCTTGACATAAGCAACATAATGCTTAATCACACTTAATAAAAACCTGAATGTAAGCAACTTAAAAATGAAGGCATGGTGGATCAAAAGAGAGGAAAAATTTACCAGGGCTTTGAACTTGATGCCCCAAATTTTTATCAAGCATTTCCTTTTCTTGCTTTTTCTGTTCATCAGCAGTTGTAGAAACACCAATGTCCAAACCTAAATATTCACTGGAGCAAGGCACGGATGAATTGGAAACAAGCCAGGTATAAATTTATATAGGAATAGCAACTAAAGGCACGACTGACTAAAAATTTCCAAAACCAGTATCTTAGGTAACTTCAATATCAAACATTATGCTACAGTAACTCACTTTTGCTCATTCTCAAGTCCTGACTCAAGCACATTGACCTTGAGAGCAGCTTCTTTGGCACTTACAGAAGCTACGGCCTCTGGGTTTGGAATATCACTGAAATAAGGCCTATTTACAATCACATCAGATTTAATTTTAGATGCTGAAAAAAGAGAGCAGCTTTATCTTATAGCCATGATAAGAAGACTGTATTCAAAGTATCGATGCGTAGAATAGAAGCTTACTCTACTGCATTCTGCTTACTGAGCTGAATTTTCTCACCCGCAGTAGTTGCCTGAAATGTTATTTAAACATTAGCTTACTTGACAGAGGTTGTCTACAAGATAATTCTTGCCAGAATAAGAAGAAATAAAACAAGACGCACCAATAAAACCTTAAATTCTTCGTTCTTTTTGAAAATTTTCACCTCCTTCCTCTTCTTATTTGAATTATTGTCCAATTTTTTCCCCACATTATGACAACCTTTCTCAAGACTTTTCTTAGCATCAGGTTCAAGCTCTTCCATGAGAGCATTTGTTTCTTCCTCTTCGAGTTGCATCTAGAAACAGGAAAAGTTATTCAAGAACTTGCAAGTATTGAAAAATAGAGAAAACAGCCATAGGTTAAACTCCAAACCTGCAAATATGACTTCATCAAGGGTACAACAATCAACTGATAATCATAAGCAGACATCTTCTTAAGTATGAGCTCATACAATTGCATGGAACCAGCACTTCGCATGACTATTGCATCCACAACAGCAATCTGCAAGAGTGAACACAGCGAGACCAAAAGCATACAAATAAGCTTGTACTTTTTGTTGATGCTTAAACACTCAAATGAGAATATGTAGATTGTTCAAGTGAATTAGAACTGATAATCAATCAATTTGTCGTGAATTAATAGATAATAGAAATAGAAAACAAATTATACAGCTAAGGGAAACTACTGTATAAAAAGTTAGGGAATTTGACATAAGACAGACTAACTATTTTTGGTTTTGCCATCGCACACCCACATCTTGAGTCAGTTCTTTAAGCATTCTCTGTAATGCAAATCTTATGCGATTCTCTCTTTGTTTGAAGCGCTTCTGCTTTCTCAATTCATTTTTCAAACTGCCTTCTCCAAATCCAGACTGATCACAACTTGGATCTGCAAGTGCTTCAGCTACTAGTGCTTCTTCAAAAACATTTGATATAACTTCTGCCTCCATCATACTAGCAATACTATCATTCCCTTGTAGGCCTTTTTGCCGCTCCCTCAATAGATTGACACAACTTTTTGCTACATGCTGTGAATTTGTTTCCCTCTGAACAATTTCTTCAAGACATATGCTTTCAAGTTCCAGAATTGCTTTAAGCTTGCTCTGCTTCCAGGACTTTAGTTTGCCTACTATTATAAAAATCAAACGTTCTCTATCAAATATGCGGAAGACTTCCGCTGCTTTTTCTTTCTGGGAGTTCCTTAGACTTTTTGATGACTCTAAATCTCTCGCAATCATTGGGCCCTCATACAGCCATGACACTAAATCATCACCATCAGGAAGTGCATTACCTTCACCAACATTGACAGGAAAAGTTACTGCAGAATCATTAAGCTCTTTACTCAATAAATATTCATCCACAAGTAAACATGACAAATCTTTATTAAAATCAATCCTCTGTTTCATTTCGGACACCAGATCAAGACGACGATAATAATCCAAGTAGCTACCAGTTTCAGTAATTACTAAACCACAGTTAGCAGCCAGTTTATTTAAAAAATCAAGGATTTCTTCCAAATGTGAAGCCTCCAAAAAACATATGAATTTAAGGATTTTGGGGCAAAGTTGTGGCTCTGGAATTACAATCCCAAACTTGTCTACCGTATACAGGATTGGCCAAATAAGATGTGTTATTGTGAGACATTTATTTCTGAGAAGTAAGCAAAACATTTTTAGTATACTCTCCAGAATCTCTTTACGCTGTATATCCACACACCAAGGCCATTCCTGGCTATCCGTGCATATCCCAGGTAATACATTGGTACTACTTTTAGTATTATCAAACTCTGATTTCAAGTGATTGCTAATGAACTTTCTTGCCACGTCAGTTTTCATAGGTTTCCACTCACCTTTCGAAATTATCTCAATCCACCCACCACAAACTCCTAATTTCTCCTTGAATGACTCAACATCAATTCTGTGCAACTGCCTGAAATGGTGTCTATACAGCTCAAAGTCGCTAAATTTCTTACGACAACACTCCCAATACTTCCAAGAACCAGATTTCTTAAAAAAACGTATCGCTTCCAAAAGATCCTTGGCCAAATTACTTTTTAGCAACCTGGCATGTCTTTTAAGCTTTTTTATATTCACTTCACAAAACTCCCTTTTCTTCTCATCACTCAATTTACTGCTCCAGAAACCCTTATATTTCTTTGCTTTTTCAGCATCACCCGTATCTTCATTTATACTAAAATCACTAATTTCAAATTTCAACATAATCCAATCCCAGATTATTTCTGCAATCTGCTCCTTCCCCATATCCATTGCTGCAACAAATTCTGTCGCATCATTCTCTTCAAATTCCGCTTGCTCGACTGCATGCAAATATTTCGTAATTAGTTCATACCCTTTCTCCAAGGTTAATCGAGTCGATTCAAGTGCCTTGGTAAAGTATCCATGTTTCTTATCAGAACCCTTGGGTGCTTGTTTGGCCAGACGATTGAATGCCAGGGCTTCAACCCAGCGAAGATAAGGCGAGTCTTTGAACTTAGGAATAGACAGTTCGATCATCTTCAAGGCCTTCATGTTGTTTCCATTTAGAAGTTCCTCTAAAGCTTGCAAGCTTATGATCAGTGGATCTGGTGGTTCAACAGCTGGCGTTGGTGGATCAGAAGCAGGGTCAACGGTTGTGGACGGCATCGGCGGCAGTTGTATGGCACTTGATACAGGGGAAACTCGTTTCTCTATAATCTTTTCTTTTCTTTTTCTTTCTTTCGGTTCTTTATTTTTCTGCATGGAAAGAGAAAAGAAAATTTCTGATGAATGGTTTGGTTGTACGTGTGGATTCTGTGTTGTTATGGGTAAATAACTGAAGTTGGCGGGAAGTGATGGAAGGAGGGCAAAATGGGAAATTTACGGGAACTTAGTTATTCAGTTATTTGGTCCGTTATAGTTATTTAGTTACACGGGGCTCCTGCTGAATGAAATGAAAGGAAAAACATAATGGCCAATAGGGTACTTTTAATAAAAATAGGGGAATACATAAATAAATAAAACCTTAGAACTCTATTTTATGCAAAGTGATAGCTATTGGTCACGACGAAGTCAGTATGCAAAATTTAATATTTTACCTTCTTCAAGCCCTTGTTTAACCTTCCTTCTGATATTCTCGGAGTCCCCAATTCAACCCAAGGATGGCACCTTGCTCAACTTCAGAAGGGATGTTACCATTCTTTGGTTTTCAAATTAAGGATTCTTTTGAAAGTTACCACACCAATAATTAATTTGCAATCTAAACCATTCCGTTGGTACTGAATACCTATACAAATTCAAAGGGACGGTAACTCCAAAATTGTATCAGAGCAAGCTGTGAATGTGGTACATCTCCTGAAGCAAACTCATTTACCAACTCATCAACATGCTACTTGGTGTTTTCTTGATCCCTCTATAGCAAATCATCCTACAGATCCTAATCTTCAGTTCTGTTTGCACTCAAGAAAATGTTAGATAACTGAACATAAGCTCCCTCTTCTCCTTACCCATTACTGTTGTCTAGCTGCAAAAGCTTTTTATAGCAGCAAGCTCAACATTTTTACGAGTCCTGCAACTACTCAATAATGTACCCCATACCGAAGCCTGTGGCTTCTTTCGCATGCTTCATATAATCTTAATTGCTTCATCCAATTTACCAGCTCTACAATACAAGTCCAGCACACAACTATAGTGCTAATGTTTAAGCTTAATCCCATAGCTTCCATGTTAGCCAACAAAAACCAACCTTCCTTTTAAGAGCCCTGCTTGTGTACATGTAATATCCGGTTTTACGGGACAGTAAAAAATTATAAAAAAATCATTTCATTTTTATTTCAATTTAAAGATAAGGAGACGAGATAAACTTTGAAATTTTAAAGCAGTAATATTTGAGGATAGTTTACAGAAAAATAAGAGATATTTATAATAAAAAAAAACGTGTGTGAGAAAAGAATTAAGAAGATATGTGTTTAAAGTGGTTATTAGAGAAAGGTAATTAAGAGTTAAGAAAATTTAAGACGTGATTTTAAAATTAAGGAAAAGTGCTCGTGATAAGAATAAATTTATATAATGCTAATTTTATTAAGGGTTGATTTTTAATTTTACTTCTCTTTTTTTTTTTTTTTTTTTTCACGTTATAAGAGAAAAAAAAATATTGGGTAAGAAGACGAATTTAAAAAAAATAAGATTGATTCATCAAAATATTGAGTGAATTATGTATTTAAATAAATTTTAATATTTAATATATATATAATTATATATAGTTAAATTATTCATTATATTTTAGTAGAATTGTTTTTGAAATAACTCCAATTTTCGTTTGACTTCTTCCTTTAAGCTCTTCTTCATTATAGTTCCCAATTGTTTAAAGCAATGTGGCAAGTGTCGGCATCAAATCAGAGAATATATAGACATGATTTTAGAAAGTTAATTTATTGTGATGGATTCTGGACAAAGAATTCTATGAAAACAAAAGGGTTATTGCTTATTCTCCTTTTTTGTTTGAGACAATCCATCAATAATATTTTTAGAAAAATTGTAAAATTAAATAAACATTTTGTTTTAGAGTTTTATTCTTAATAAATGTGTGTTTAAGAATCATAATTGCTGTATTTAACTAAATATTGGTTTACATATATATTTTTTGTCCAAATATAAATTTTTAAATTTTAGTAATATATATTAAATATAATTTATAGTTATACAATAAATTTCTATTGTTATGAGACAAGATTTATAATTATAGGATGATTTTATATATTTTTCTCTTAACTATAACTCTTAAGTACATGCTGTATTCATGATTAATGATTTTCAATATTAATAATTTTGAATCTATATAATGTTGTCATTATTTTGAAATTGACATTTCTTTTTTTTTTTTTTGGGTAAAGAAATTGGTAGTGTTTCTTTTTCTTAAATAACTAGATGAATAATTTTAAATAAACTAAATTCTCAATACAATATACATGTTTGTTTCAAAGAGTTGTTTTTAGTTTCAGCTTGTAATTTTTTAATTAAAGAACTATATGATATTATCATCATTATTATATTTTCTTCGTGTAAAAAAAAAGAGAATTTTGATTTTCATAATTTTAAATAATGTTATATTATTTTAAATTATACGTTTTATTTAAAGTTGATTTTGTTGTGATATAGTGTGTGATATGTATAGATGTATATAATTTCAAAAATTAAATATGCAACGAAAATATTCATACATATTATATAATATATAATAAATTCAAGCATGTAATCATATGTATGATCATTCAAGCACATATGTATCTCATATATATTTCATGCATGATATAAAATGAATAGCAAATATATAATCTACCCGGTTATGAAGGTAGCTTTACAATTCTTCAAGAACTCCAAACTTCAATTTGTTAAGCTCATCTTGAAGTGTTCCCTTGCACAATTCTAGTTCACAACTAAATCCGGTGGGATTGTGAAGCTAGAATGGTAGCCTTCAATTTCCAATAAAGGATTATTTTAACACTTAAAATAATTTGTCTATATAAGTGATTACTACCAAGAGATGAGAAGAGTTAAGAGTTTTCTTTTGTTCTTTACAACTCTTTATGTTGAACCTTGGTAAGCCTTTGTATTTTCTCTCAACACTTTGAGAAAAACACTTAGGAAATGCTCTCAATTCTCTCTTCTTTCTCCTTGAACGAAATTCACTCTTTCTTACACTCAAATTGAACTCTTTCAATTCTTTTTTAAGTGCAAAGAATGATTTCTTTTAGTACTCCACCACCACTTAACCATGTTTGCCATTACAAACATTAATTTATCATATTTTTCACTCACCAATTTGATTCAACTATTTGAATCAATTTTTAGAGAGTAAATGACATTTAATCAATGTTAAGTGGTTTTACCACTTCCTTAGTGCATCATTTAAGAATTACTAAGTGGTCAACATTCGTTATTATTAATAACAAGTGCATTCTCCATTAGTAAATGGTGCTTGCCACTTATTCCAATTAATAATAATAATTTGATTAATATATAAAATATTAATAATTCAAAACTATTTTGAATATTTACATTTATCATATATGTATTTACCAAGTAAGGTAAATAGGTAAATACATAGTAAATAATTTATAGAGCAAATTTATGTCACTTGTCAATTTCTTATTGGTTAACAACTCTTGTAAACCAATAATGTATTTTATCTTCAATTATTGACAAGTGAATAATAAAAGGAACCTTGAAACATTTTTCATTTTGCTAGAAATTATTGGATCAATTGTTCAATCCAATTCACTGCCCTAGTGCACAACGAGTACACTTCATATTGTGAGACTCTCTAGGTTCATGCCCGATTTGTCATATGAAACTATTTCACACGTCTGTGAACAATGTCCCACACACATGTTACAGATATTACAAAACGGCGCATTAGACCATACAAGTTGAGGTTATAACATATTCGTATAATCCTTCCATCGTAAATATCCTAGAAGAGCGGAGATATAGATCAACACCGTCAAGTCTCCATGTGCTCAACCATAAACTTATCTCTAGATTTGTATTTCAATAAATAATATCCGTAAACACTTTTACGATATTATTTTCCCAAGAAATTCTTGGATGTCTGCTTATGGCCATAAGACTTTCTGAAATACAATCTTAGAGTTGCAGGATATTTTACTCACCCAATTGAGTTGATGGATCCCATATCTATACACATCGGACTTCATGAGCATCGGACCATACCCAGCGACACCCAGCAGTCAGACTATGAAAGGTATCTAACATGTGTGGAACCAAAGTATGGTGGATCACTAATAAGTCCACCGTGGCTCTCAGGTCTAAGGACCACGAATACTACTCAACTCGAAAGATTCTCCATTAACGACTTTATGGGATGTCTATTGGAGATCTTTGTGAGTCTGTTCAATATTCAGTCCTTACTGAATACTTGTATCTCTATACGAGTTTCCACTAAACTCATGGTCTGCTAAGACTAACCATCTGGACTATCCAAATATAGACATACACTGATCTATATATATATTAAGATCTTCACTAACAGACCCGCATAAGTGAAGGTAGATCAGGAGTATTAAATTTAAGAACATATTTGCATAACAACATTTTCTAGCACCATTTGCAACTCATTGCAACTATGTCATTATTAATATATTCTCAAGTCTTTGTCCCATTTCAGACAAGGCTCTAACTCTTTAAATTTTACTGACTCTTAGTTCTGATCTAAACTCCTTTAGATCAGATCTGAACTCTTTCAGATCATACAATGTCTAAAACGTTACAAGCATCTTACCATATTTATAAATAAAATAATTAGTGATGTATTGAAATCATAAATGTATAAACATAAAGTAAATATTTATACATAAAAGGGATGGCACGTAAGCACAAATCCCAACAGATTTGTGGTACTCCTTTCGTCTTAATATTAGATAGAGATTTTGTCATTATAATTTTTCAGAGTAGTATAGGCTATTATGTAAAAGAGGAGGCTTGACAAAATAAATAAATAAATATAAATAAAAAATTAAAGTGTATTTTCGTGATTAATAGTTGTTATCAAATCCGATTTCTAACACATTGTTTTAACCCGATCGTTTCTTAAATTAACTATTTATTTATTAAACGATTTTATAGCAAACTTCTACGTGCATTATTTATATTTCAAAATTATAACAATAATTCTTTTTTTTCTACAAGATTATTACAAAATTATCATGTTAGAGTAAGAGTTATTATTAAAATTTTAGATGGAATTCTTTTAGAAACCAGATGAAATATTTATGAAGTTTCATTTTAAATTCAGTAGTTTTTAATTACCTAACATGTACTTTTTTTTATTTAGTAACAGATTCAATTTAAGTCTTTAGGACCCGTTCAAGTACATACAGAGACTTTGGACTGTGTGTTTGAACACCTAGCCCTTTGGAGGCATAGCTCTACGCATGCGTGTACTACTAGTTAGTATTTTTGCTCTACCTGTGCGATGTAATGCCGCCAAGTATATGACTAACTTATTCTTTTTGCTCTACCTGTGTGTGAATAGTTACACTGGGTGTATGACCAATTATTTTCTTTGAGTACTTGTTGGATGTCTTTTTCAACTACCAGTATAATATTTAAATAAAAAATTTAGCCAAGTTATTTTACAAAAAGATGAAAAATTTACAAGTTTTTCTCAGGTGCAAAATATTTTATTAAATATTACATATGAATTTAGTATATCCTAAACGAGTTTTTGTTTTTACGATATATTATTATAGTTAACATAGTATAATGTAAGAAACATATTTTGAATATATATGTTTCCACTCACAGAGTTTTATACTCACTCTTTTTTTTTCTAAATTTTTTCCCTCCAAGTTATTGCGTTTCAATTAGGGTGTATTAGTTTTCTTCAGGTCAGCCACAGAGTGCTGCAAAAGACTTTTTAATTCCTTTCTCTTATTAGAACTTAGTAGAGATATTTTGGTATTTGTGTTTATGGATGATAATTTCATGTTCTCAATTTTTTTATCACTCGTAGAATATTTTCTAGTTATATTTTTATTTTTCTTTCTTCCAAGAAAATTTTATGGTTGAATAAAAATTTGGTACACTGAATTTTATTCAAGTTAATTGTGATATGAGTTAAGAACATACCTAACCATAGGAGAAGTTGGGTCATTTCAGTGCAAGCGTGAAAACCCCAAGAAGAGCAGCCCATCAGGCCTAATCCCATTGTCTATTAGCATTCTCTCCAAGCAGCGAATAGCTCTCTTTGCATAGCCATGAATAGCAAACCCTCTAACCATTTCTTTTGGGGAAAAGACATTCCTTTTATCCATCCCCTCCAAAACTTCCACACTTTGTATACATATCAAGTGCATTTCCAACAAATACGTCACTTTTCAACTCTCCTCTCTTTTTCTCATACTCATGAATCCATTTCCTCTGCCAAAGAGCACCTAATTAAGCACAAGTTGTCAACAATAGTTATTCAAAATATTAGGCTCAAACCCTGAAACCAACATCTTTTGAAGAACCCTTAAAGCCCGAGATTGTAAATTACATTTAACATACCCATTCATAGACACATTCCACTGTATCATATTTAAATGAGGAATTTCTTAGAACAAATTTTGTGTGTAACTCATATTTTAACCTTCAACCGTTTTCACATGCTTGTCCCCTAAGAAAACTCCATTTTAAGCACCCGATTATGCATTTACCTTCCAAGATCAACCAAACATATATTTACACACACTAAGATCATGAAATGCAACGTATCATTATCGGATTCTATCTCATTCCTTTTCAACATGAGATCAAAGTGACGAATGGCAACTTGTGGGCGAAAACTATAACGGTAAGCTCTAATAACAATATTATAACAATATTTTGATATATGGCTCATGGATTCTAGAGCTACATGGCAGATGACCTCTAAGAGAGAATGGTTTCATCAATATAAACCTATCTCTGGAGGATCTGTATATATGGGGAACGATCATACTTTGAAAATCGCTGAAATAAGATCCATCAAGATAAAAATATATGATGGTATTGTTTGTATTATCCAGGAGGTGCGACATGTGAAAGGCCTTAAGAAGAATATTTTTTCATTAAGACAATTAGATAACATTGGGTGTAAGACCCAAATTAAAAATAGGACTATGAAAATTCTCAAATGCGCATTTGTAGTAATGAAGGTAGAAAAAGTTGCTGCAAATTTGTACATGTTTAATGGAGAAACACTGCATGAAGGAGATGCATCTGTTGCATCAATCAATTCAACAGAAGAGTCAACGATAATGTGGCATTGCAAATTGGGCCATATGTCAGAACTAGGTTTGAAGATTCTCTCTGATCAAAATTTACTTCTTGGGCTCAAATCGGTTCATTTACTTTTCTGTGAGCACTATGTCATAAGTAAGCAGCACAGATTAAAGTTCAGCACATCCAGTTCTAAAAGTAAAGAAATTCTAGAATTGATCCACTCTGATGTTTGACAAGCACCAGTGATGTCCTTAGAGGGAGCGAGATATTTTGTATCATTCATAGATGATTACTCCAAGAGATGTTGGGTGTATCCAATCAAAAAGAAGTTATATATGTTTCAGAATATTCAGAGCTCATGTAGAACTTGGATCAAAAAAGAAGATCAAGTGTTTAAATACAGATAATAGAGGAGAATATACTAGTGAGGATTTTATTGCATTCTGTCAACAAGAAAGCATCAAATGGCAATTCAGCATAACTTCTACGCTTCAGTAGAATGGAGTAGTAGAGTGGATAAACAGAACCTTGTTGGAGAGAATAAGAGCTATGTTGAGAACTCCAAGTTTAGGCAAGGCATTTAGGGCAGAAGCAGTCAAAACAGCCTGTTTTGTGGTAAATCAATCACCATCAACAACAATCGAGTTGAAGACATCGATGGAGATGTGGACTGAGAAACCAGTTGATTATTCTCGCCTTCATACATTTGGAAATCTTGTATACGTGATGTCTTTTCTTGGGATATGCTGATGGAGTCAAGAGGTATCGCCTATGGGATCCCACTGTTAGGGTTAATGCTTACGTGTCATCCTTGAATATACATATAATTGTGTATTTATACAATTTTACATTCCCATTAAATCGCTAATACCTATTTAAATAGTATTATGCATGTAACGTTACAGAAATTGTAGATTTGAAGTAGTTCAGATCAGACCTAAAGGATTTTAGATAAAGGCTCATAGTCAGTCACGTTGAGAGATATAAATGCTAAATGTTAGCACAACTAAGTGTTAGTTGGTTATAATACTCAGCAAATTCAAGAGTTTGAGCCTTGTTTATAATGAGATATAGACCTGGGAATATACTAGTAACTGCATAGTTGTAAAAGTTACAATCGGGTGCCAGAAAATGCTAGTTGCGCAAGTATGTTCTCGAATAATTGTCCCTGATCTATTTCTGTCGATGCGAGTCTATCGGTAGATACTTTTATATATATATCAGCATATATCGTACATATAGGGTATAGATAGTCGTTCCTGACCGACTGTGAGCTTTGAGCTCGTATTGACATATGGGTATCTAGTTAGGACTGTATATGAGACAGACTCATGAGAGCCTTCGATAGATACCAAATATAAGCCTTCAATGAATGGTCCTCTCAAATTGAGTAGTAAACATGTTCCTTTGACCTGAGTATCACGGTGGGCTTGTTAGTGATCCACCATACTTTGGTTCCACGCATATCACAGACCTTTCATGGTGTGACTGCTGGGTGTCGTTGGGTATGGTCCGATACTTATAGTGTCACGCCCCAGACCCAAAAGATCCGACACACGACATCACTTACATTCATTCACTACATGTGCACTCATAAATAATATTACCCAAAATTTTCAACTTTCATTCAACACAGAAATCCTTAGCAAGTTGCTAGTAAGTTCAACACTAAAATCAACCATAACCTAACATATAAATATAAACTTCTCTTGACAATATTTAAACATTCATTTCAATTTCTTTCAGAATTATAGACATTGAATTATGACTGGGACAATTATTAAACCGGAGATACGCAGAGTTTTCTCAGAGATTAACACTCTACTACGTCACCAGTAGCGACTTTGTTACCGGGAGCCCAGAATATATCCATTTCAAATTCTTACTTAAAATCATCCAATAACCACACTTTATAAAACTTAAACCAAATCCAATCCACACACAATGAAATAATACATAAGTATTTATTCAATAGGGACAAACCAAATATCCTATCCCACGTGTCCCCAAATGAAACACACAACAACCTAGCAACTTAGGGAACCCAAGGAACAGCAGAAGCCTTGCCAAATCCGCTAAGCACACATGCACCTTATTTACCTGAAATCACCATAAACTATAATGAGTATAAAACTCAGTAAGCATACTAATTTTTCATATATCAAATACAAATACATATATGTACACAATGCATATGTATGATATGCTGTGATCAATCAAAATCATAATCTTATCAAATCGCATATCATGTAAGCGCTTACACATTCTTTCAAAACACATAATAGGAATACCATCACTCAAATACTACTTAGTAGGACTTACATATCACATATCACATAATGAGCCAAATGTCACTCGTAGGTGACATACCGTATGAGAGGAATAGTACAAGTGAGGTCTTGAATAACACATATATAATGCTTATGCCCGAAGGTAAAAGCCAAACCCTCACCCTGATCATCGGTGAGTCCTCTCACATGCACCAATACGCCACCACACGAATGTGATGACTCACTCTTCCTTTAGGTACCAATAGGATCCTCCCTACATACGGAACACATAACATATACCAATCCCAAAGGAAAGGCCACACATAAAGGCTCCACAAATCACATAAAATGCCTACTAAGTTAACAGTGAGTTCAAGTACCCTCAAACTACAAAATATTTCTCATGAACATATTACACTTCAAAAGCTTTCTTTATTAAACACATCTTATTTTGAAAGCTCACTTACAAAAACACATGTATGTCCATGCTCAATGTCAATGCTCACATTCAGAAACATATATTCACATTTCATATCAAAATATACTTTGACATAACATAAACATATTCTTAACCCCGTTTGCAAAATCATACAAAACAATTACTATGTTTATTGTGATTTCAGTAAAAAGTCTAGTATACTTACCTCTTAACACTTTCAGCTACAAGGCTTAAATCTCCTTAACCTATCAATGGAGATTAATCCTTTCATAAGCCTCACAATTCACACAAAATACTTTAAATAGCTTACAAAAATTATACACAATGCATTTATCACATCAAATTGGTCTAAATATTTGGTTTCTCAAAACCTGTCATTCTGACCACTTACACTTAACAAAAATTTCTAATACATCAAATGATGTCCAATTACTCCGAAATCAGAATATATCATTCTTGACTCATATATACTTCTTATATATGAATATTATATCAAAATTCCTACACAATCCATTCCATACACACCATCGAATCCAAACTACAAACCTGACAGGATCAAGATACTTACTGAACAGTATTCAATCTCCCAATTTTATAAAATCATATACTAACTCAAAAATTATAAAACTACCACATAATTACTCTTGACACATATCTCAGTCCATGATAAATATTTGGCTTCCAAATAACTACCAAAAGTATTTTAAAACTATTTTATTTCATAACTTTAAAAATCTGTTAATCAAATACTACAATGAGCTGATACACTTTAGAAATTCATAACACTTCAACCACATTGATCCAAATTCTCAATTCCGAGTATATCATATTAGACATATAAAATTATCATATTCCACAAATTCGTAATTTTTAAAGATCATTCAGCAGGTCAAAAATTATTTTCCACTGTATCATACTGTTTACACAGGAAATTTCCAGAATTCCAGGGTCATTTTGGTAAATTCACTACAAATTCAATTTCCGAGATTTTCAGTCGATTCAAAGTCTCAGATGATCCTAAACATGTCTAATTTCATATACTCAAAATTCAAAACCAGAATCGAATCACAACAATTTATAAAATTCCTAGATCAAGAGGTTATCCAGCAGAAATTCCATAATTCATCATGATTTATCAAACTATCTTATAGATCATCATCAATTCTCACATGATCTTACGAAATACACAACAAATCCTCAATTATACATATTTTCAGAAATCAAAACTTAAAGGAAATAACTTAATTAATACCAATAAATTGAGAAATACGTATGATATACCTCTTGAAATTCAAATTTCCAATTTCTTCTTCTTTTTCTTCTTCTTCTCTTCTTTCTCTCTCCTCTATTTCTCTCTTCTCTCTCTTAAAATGGGTAGCTCGACCTAAAAATGGTAAATTAGGGTTTAAAAGTGTATTTTTATACTAAGAGGCTAATTTTTGATATTTACGAATTTGCCCCCAAAACTTTCAAAGTATAACAATTTGGTCCCTCAAATAAATCTAAAGTCATACAAATAAACCCAATACTAATCGTATATCCTTAACCTATAAAAATATTACTAATAACAATATATAATTCAAGTATCACCAACATACAAATAAAATACGTATATTTATACATATATAAATACTTATTCTTACCAGTCGTGGATACTGGTTACTACATATAGAGTCCGGTGCGTATAGATATGGGATCCGTCAACTCCCATATAGAGTTTGATATCCAGATGCTTTGAGACTGTATCTCAGAAAGTCCTGTGGCCACAAACAATCATCCTGGGAAAGAGTTCCGCCGGGGTTGAATAATATAGTAAAAGAGTTTGCACATATTGTTTAGTGAGATACGAGTCTGGAGATAAGACATGGATGAGCACTAGGGGATTTGATGGTGATAATCTATATCCCTGCACATCCAAGATATCATGATAGAAGGATTATACGTATACGTTGTAGCCTCAACTTGCATGGTTCAACGCGCTGATTTGTATATCTATGACATGTGCATGGGACATTGCTCACGAACTCATGAAATAGTTTTATTTGACGAATCGGGCATAAAACCTAGGGATTTTGGCGATATAGAGTGTACTCGTTGTGCATTGGAGAAACGTGATGGATTAAATTATTTAAGCCATTAATATTCAGCACTACCACAAAAATACGTGCGTATCTGTATTTAAGTGTTAAATACATCAATTATTTAATAATTGTTATATACTAATTGTATAATAACACGTAGCGTATTGTGGACCCTCAATTAAGTTTACCAAGTGTGGAATTTGATAGAATCCACTAGAGGGTGAACTTGGTAACTATTCATGAGCAGAAAAATGGTCATTTCTCATTTTGATTATTTAATTGTTAAATAATAAAATATCTCTTTTTTTATATTATATAATATATTATTATATATTATATTATTATTTATATTATATTATATATATATATGTAAAGAGAAAGACAGAGAGAAAGTGAGGTGTGTGTTAGAGGGTATTTCGCCCGAGAGAAAAAGAAAGAGAAATGGGGAAGGAGAAAAGAAAGAAGAAGAAGAGAAGTAGAAAAGAAAAAAAAAGATGAAAAATGAAATTGTTTCATTTTTCCTATGCTTCTAATCAGAATAATTGTGAATTGCTTCAAATTTTTATTTCTTATCCTTTTGAAAAAAAGGATGAAAAATACACACTGGCTATTTTGGGGATTAAGAGTTAATCCTGAGCTGAATATCGGACTGTTGTTCTAGTTCACCAAGCCCATCGAGTTGGTAACTAGAACTGTCAGTGAGTTGGTCTCTATGCAGACTTCAGCAAAAACACATGTATAACGTTACACGTTTAGATGAGTTATCAAACTTCCTTATATATTAATGTGGTTTATTGCATGTTTCACGCTTCTGATGGATTTAAATTCGTATATAATACGTATTTATGCAATAGACACAATTACACATACATACACCCATACATATATTAGATCCTCCGCCAACAAAATTGTATCAGAGTCATTTTGGACTTATTTGGGTGTTGTTTGAGTGGATGGTTGTAAAGGACCCGATAAAAATGGCGTGTTTCAAGTATTGAAACAGGTATGCCAACATAGAGTTCACCGGGCGCTGCCGCGCCAAGGGGCTAGCGCCGCAGCATTGGGATTTGTTAGCCCAGCGTTGTAGGCTTGCCGCCTCGGCGTTGGGAGTTCTTTTTCCCAGCGCTGCGGCGTTGGTGAGCCTGCGCTAAGGTGCAAGTTTTTAGAATTTAAGCCCCAACGATAAAGTGTCAGCGCCCCAGCACTGAAGGTACAAAAAAGGCTCGAATGGTACGATCCCTTCGTCACCCCAGAATGAAATGAAAAAAACAAGCGCCGCAGCACTGAGATCTGGAGAAAGTTACAATCAATAGGATTTTCATAATCCTCCCTTCCCGAAAGGAAGAACGTGAACGAGGATCAACAAGTTATCAAAAATTAGAATTCTTTTTTTTCTCTAAAACTTTTGTTCAAGGGACAAACTAAATCTCTTCATCACGTGCTTCAATGAAATATAATAAATCTCGGTCAAATTTATAGGTCTATGTATCAATCAAATGAATTTCATTCCGTTCTGAGGGTCAAGTCAATTCAAGTCAATTCCATTAGGGTTGGCCTTGAAACAATTCATTTCGTTGCTATTTATCAAATCCAATATTAATAAACCAAATTTACCCTATACTTATACTCTTTAAATAAATCAAAATTTCTCGTAAGGGTACGACCTCCCAGCGCTGCAGCGCTGAGACGCGAGCACTACAACGTTGGAGGTTTGACCTCTCAATGTTGTAGCGATGTGTATTGGCGCCACAACACTGGAAGTTTGACCTCCCAGCGCTATAGCGATGCATTGTTCACATGAACAGTGAAATTTTAACTATTTATTGCTATATTAAAAAAAAGTCATTGTTCACTGCTATCATATTTTTAGAACAATGTTTAAAGAATAATTTTGCTTGTGTAGATTTTAGTGATAAAAGTTATCAGTCTGCATTATAAATCAGAATTAATTTTTCTATGCTGGTAACCACAATGGGAGCCCTACTAGTGGGGGTTAATTTTGTTTACATAGAAAAATTAATTAATTGAGAATCACCCTTCCTTTGAGAATGGAGACCATGGAAATAAAATCTCTCTTAATCAGATTGAAGAATATTACATTATAAGATAATGTTTTATTCTGATCTGTCTTGTCAATACGGTGTTAGATGAGTCACGTTGGCCTTGTCACAATATTACTATAGCGTGAGGGACTTGGTCGGTTGGGCTTAGACTATACCGGTTAAACATAAGATGAGGAGGCAAATACATGCAAAATTATTACTCAATATTGCTACAGCGTGAGGGTAGTATCGGTAGCATATATTTAATCATTAATAAGTTAATCTGGAATACACTTATCCAATATTGCTACAGCGTGAGGATAAGGTGTATTTAAGATCAAGGGGTAAGAGTTGCATGAGATGCAATTGACAAGTGTTATCTACCTATTGAGTTTACAAAGGCCAATATTGCTACAATGCGAGGCCCAAGTAGATTTTAATAGGATCTACTTTTCACTGTATAGTTTAAAAAGTTTAAACTATTGTCTTCCCGTTTGAGAGATTATTGGGATTATATAAAGCAGTGGAATGATGTTTTAAATCAAAAATGTATAATTAGTATACCCATGATTTAAAACGTTCCATTAGCAATTTAATGAATATTCTGCTTACATCTCCCGTTAGTTTGGCTTGTTAAGAATAATGGCCACTACAAACCAATTCATGTGCATAGTTGATGCAGTCCAATTCTAAGGTAATAGGAATTACTCTGACCGATAGATGAATCTCAGAAGTGTTCTAAATTCAAAAAAATTTGGATTTATTGTTAATTAGAGTTTGTCGTAAGGTGATTCTGATAACACTTCTTTAAAGGATTGAATAAAGAAAGTATGACCCTCTTTGTTTAGGGTGTTTCATCTTTTATTCCAAGTATATCTGGTGAGACCAGATGTGTGTCAGGAAAATAAGTTAAGGCAGATACCCAGGTTCAATCCTCAGAGGCAACATTTATCCAAAGATTAACAGGAATGCGTGTAGATAGAAAGTGTTTCCAATACAGTAAAGTTGGGTATTGAAAATTTCTCTACCTTACAAGTCTTATTATTATCAGGAAGACTCTCACATGTTTGTGTTTGACACATATAGAAATTTCTATGGCATAAGATGCCAGTTCAAGTTAGGTATGAAATACTGCATGTCCCTCTCATATCTGTAAAATATTGCAGGGATTGAGAGAGACTAGAATGCAACAACTTAAAAAAGTAAAGTTAAGAGTAAGAAATAGTGATTTCTTGCACGTCCAAATTGTTGGGCAGCTTAACTTACTTCTTATATGTAATACAATAATTGTGTTGCAAAATAAATATGATGTTTTATTAACTGAATGTCAGTTAATAAATTAACACTATATAAAATTAGAAATGTGTGTAGATCGAAATTCTTAAATGATACGGAGCTGTGGTATTTAAAGTTTAAGTCATATAAGCGTGAGACGATTATCTGTCTGGTTAAGGATGGATGGATTTCTATTCTAACCATGAAACTTAACCAGTTTATGAATAATATTTTCACTGACAGGACCCGACCCGAGCCCTCCTCGAGAATCGAGGCAGGTCCTGCGATAACATGTGACTAACATACTCTTTACTCATACATATGATACAATGAGGCTACTTGCCTCAACAAAAAGTGTACACATGTGCTCCAATATACAAAACATATACAAATACACAGACTGAGACACTTATGCAGCTATGCAAGTTGGCCAACCTCAAAATGTGATGACTGTATCACACTGCACAATTCCTATGACAACCTGGGAAAAAATAGGAAAAATGGAAAAAAGAGTGAGCTTGTGGCTCAGTGAGTGGACATAATCTAAAAATATCATATACTTTATATGTATTGTACACGTATAAATCTGTATGATAAAATAATCATAAAATTATATACTGAGTAATCAATAAACTTGTACTGAAAGTATGAACTGTCATAAAATCTGTGCTGAAATTAAAATCATGACATAATACTGGGATCTGAAAATCTGAAAGCGCAACTATCATAAAATCTATTATCAAGCTGAATATATGTAACATAGCTCTGGAAACATGTATTACATATATATACTGAAAACCACACCAAACTTGTACCTAGGAAAAAATCTGGCCTAACCTGGCGGAGTAACTCACGCACAGGCAGAGCAGGGGATCTAAGCTGGTCTAACCCGATGGAATGTTACATCGCTCGGGCAGAGCAAACTAAACTGGTCTAACGCATGCGCAGAGCAACTACACTAAAAGGAAGGGTACGCATATGGTGGTTCAAAAACTACTACAATATAATATCATGACCATAATTATTCTGAAATAATTATTTCTGTACTGAACATAATTATAAACTGTACTATAATAAATTCTAAAACATTTCTGAATATACTAAATAGTATAAATATTTATCTCTCTAAAATAAATCATAACTAAATCTGATAACGCGTAATTAAATCATAATTGACTGTATTAAAAATATATAAAATATATATAGTTATCCACTCACAAAAGTGCGCTAATCCTGAGCTGGGTCTGGATTCTAAGATCTACCCGCTATCGGCACACCTCTTATATCATAGGGTATAAAAATATATCATTAGTACCGATATGTATTATAAATATTAAAATATAAATATTCTAATATCATAAAACTATTACTCGTTGAAACACTGGGTATAAATCTAACTACCCAACTAATTTTCTAAACTTTTCTATTTTTTTTTCTTTTCTCCTTTCTTCTTTTCCTTCTTTTTCTTTCTCTTTCTCTTTTTCCTTCTCTTCCTTCTCGGTTTCTCCCTTTCCCTTTCTTTTTCTTTCTTTTCTTCTTCTTTTCTTTTTCTTTTTTCCTTTCTTTCTTTTCTCTCTTTTCCCTTCCGCTTTTTGCTTCTTCTTCTCTTTGTTTCTATTTGCTTCTTTTCAAACGAAGCAAACAAAACAACATATATATATATATGACGGCGCTGCTTCATTCTTTCTTTCTTTTTTTTCTCTTTTTTTTTTTTTTTGCCACTAAGCTTAACATATATATTACACGTGTATTACATTCACGGAGATGACCATAAATACTAGAATGTACATCACATCTCTTCGATTAGATTGAGGTAGTGAGTACATTAACAGTAAGCTCTTCATTTGTTTAAGGAAGAATGAGATTCTCACTCATTAAAGTCCTCTGGGTTGTCCATAACATAATGATGTTTTGGTAAGGAGAAATCAGAATTTATTAGATACAGTCCGATCGATAATGAGTGTCACCGATCTATATTTGTGAGTGTTTGCTCCAAATACAGTTGTTTGTTAAGTAGAGTTCTATCAGAAGTTGTTCCTTCCATTCCATATGAGATACAGAAATGAAGGAAGCTGTTTCTTAAGTAAATTAAAATTTGGGCTTGTCTTGCTTACGTAAGAGTTATACAGCAGGATATCTTGTTTTGTAAGAGTTACTTACCAAGATAGACAAACCCAAGAGGTATAAGTATAGGTTCATTGTGTATCCTATGCATTATATAGGATACTAGTTCTATGATTCAAAGAAGCAAAGTGTGTTCGTTTCTCGGTATACCACTATTCTTGAGGAAGAGTTTCTCATGGGATGTGAGAATTATAAAAAGATTGAGCTTGGTGAAGTTAATCTAGAAAACAATGAACCAATGATGGAAACTCATGTTCAATTAAACAGTGACCTTTTAACACACCTTTAAATAGGTCGAAAATGAGTTTTAGGTCACTTTTTAAGTATGGTTGATACCTAAAGGTGGACTTTGAGTTTTTTTGGTAGAAGAAAATAATCCTTTGACCTACAAGGAGTCAATGTTAGAGATCGATTCTAGAAGTAGTAAGAAGCCAAGTAAACATAATTTACTCTATGCATCAGAATCAAGTCAGGGACTTGGTTAAGCTATCTATGGGAATTGTTCTCATTAGTTGTAAAGAGTTTACAAAGAGGTAGTGGGAGCCAGATAGAAGGTAGAGATCTTCTAAACTTTATATTGGTTCTAGAAAGGTAATCCTTAATGATCTGGGATCAATTAAGAAAAAACATTTGGACCAATATTAATGCAAAGTCAATTAGTATTTTATTGGCTCTTACAACATATTATGATTTTAAAGTTTGGCAAATAGATGTAAGGAAGGTGTTTCGGAATGGATATCTCAAGTAAGAGATATTCATGGAATAACCTGAAGGTTTTACGTCCAGCTAGACTTCTGGTCCAGTGTGCATGAAAGGTCAGTAGGAGCATGATAGTCTTCTTGATGCTCTTTGTTGATGATATACTAGTCATTAGAGATGATGTCAATATGTTATAATCGATCAGAAGTAACTCGTAAGTGTTTCTCCATAAAGGATTTGTGAGAGGCTTTCTTTATACTAGGTATAAAACTTTATAGAGATATAGCTAGGAAGCTCATAGGACTCTCCCAAATCATTTCACATCAATAGTGTCTAAATGGGTACAGTTAGTTAACTATAAGATAGTTAACGTATCTTATAGACCTGGTGTTCATCTTTTGAAGAGAGTGTCTAACACACTAGATACATCAGCTTTTTAGAGATTGATGTATGCTATGATGTGTTTAAGATCTGAGATCAGTTTAGCTGTAAGAGTTACAAGTCGAGTTCAATCTGATTCAGGTGACCATCATTTGATGGTAGTTAAACATATCCTAAAGTATCTTAAGGATACAAAGGATAAGTTTCTCAAATATAGAGAAAGCAACTTACAAATGAGAAAATGCATGGAGTCAGACTTCTAGTGTGATTTATATGATAGGGAGTCTACATCTGGGAATGTGCTAATTCTCTATAATACTAAGTGAGTTGGAATTATACCATATTGGGATTCACTGCAGACCTATAAGTACGCAGTAGAAGCAGCAGTAAGGATTTATAGATTTATCGTTGGTCTTGGAAGAGTTCCAAGACAGATGGATCCTATCACATAAGTTTGCAATAAAATAAAGTCATTGCACAAGTCGAGGTGCCAAGAGGACACCAGTACTTTAATTATGTTGAAAGGAGTCTCATATGACTAGAGGGATCTTGGCTAAAGGAGATGTGATTATTTATAGAAATGTTCTATAAATAATTTAGCGAACCCACTTTCTAAGGCCATGACTCTAAAAGTTTTTATGAAACACGTAGAGTCGATGTATATGAGATACCATTAGAAATAACACTAGAGCAAGTGGGAGATTGTTAGGGTCGGTGCTTACGTGTCATCCATGAATGTACATATACTTGTATATTTATACAAGTATACATTCTCATTAAATCGCTAATATCCATTTATATAGTATTATGTATGTAACGTTACAAATCTGAAAGAGTTTAGATAAGGGCTCATAGTCAGCCACGCTGAGAGATATAAATGTTAAATATTAGCACAATTAAGTGTTAGTTGGTTATAATACTTAGCAGATCTAAGAGTTGAAGCCTTGCCTGTAATAGGACATAGACCTGGGAATATGCTATTAACTACATAGTTGCAAGAGTTGCAATCAAGTGCCAAGAAATGCTAGTTGCGCAAGTATGTTCTCAAATAATTGTCCATGATCTATTTTTGCCGATACGGGTCTGTCGGTGGATACTTTTATATATAGATCAGCATATGTCGTACCTATAGGGTATAGATGGTCGTTCCTGACTGATTGTGAGCTTAGAGCTCGTATTGACATATGGGTATCCAGTTAGGACTGGTTATGGGACAGACTCACGAGGGCCTTCGATAGACACCAAATATAAGCCGTCAATGAAGGGTCTTCTCGAATTGAGTAGTATACGTGGTCCTTTGACCTGAGTGCCACGGTGGGCTTGTAAGTGATCCATCATACTTTAGTTCCACGCATATCACAGACCTTTTATTGTGTGACCGTTGGGTGTCGCTGGGTATGGTCCGATGCTTATGGAGCTCGGTGCGTACAGATATGGGATCCGTCAGCTCCCATATGGAGTTTAATATCCAGATGCTTCGTGACTGTTTCTCAGAAAGTCTTGAGGCCACAAGCAATCATCCCGAAAAAGAGTTCCGTCAGGGTAGAACAATATGTGCAAAGAGTTTGCACATATTGTTCAGTGAGATACGAGTCTGGAGATAAGACATAGATGAGCACTAGGGGATTTGACGGTGATAATCTATATCCCTGCACATCTAAAATATCAAGATGGAAGGATTATACGTATACGTTGTAATCTCAATTTGCATGGTTCAACGCGCTGATTTTTATCTCCGTGACGTGTGCGCGAGGCATTGCTAACAAACTCATGAAATAATTTTATTTGACAGATCAGGCGTAAGACCTAGGGAGTCCCGCGATATAGAATGTACTCGTTATGCACTGAAATAACATACCAGATTAAATTATTTAAGCCAACAATATTCAACACTACCACAACTTGATCCATCTATCTTATGTATATTCAAGACGAAATTAAACAAATTTGGTCCAAGGAACAAATTTCCATCATCTATAAGGAACTAAATCTAATGTTTATCTATGTACCTGCAGCTCTTATATTTGATTGCAATTTTTGTATAATCATCAATAAGAAGCTAAAAACATAGGCTGGTTCTTTATACTCTCGCTAATAATCTTTCTAAGCATGACCATGCCTTCAAGTAATCAGCACCCTCCTTTTAATATATATTCAGTTTCTCAGTGATCATCAATGGCCAAAGTATTTACTGGACTTAGAGAAAGAAAAATAGAACATATAAGATGGCTCCTTCTTTTAGTACCCAATAGTGTGCATTTGCCTTTGATTTCACATATGCCTAACAAACAAGTTTACCACCAAAATCACATTTCACCAAGTGATACCACAATTGTCATCTTTCAATATCAGAATCAGTTCCAAAGTATTAACTTCATTTGACCAAGAAAAAGAAGAGTAAATTTAATGCCAAGATCTCGTGCTTCAAGTTTCAGTAAGTTTTAACTGAAGAGGTAACTGATGTCAATGTCTCACACTAGTTTTAACATTTTGAAACAGGAAACAACGTCATTCTCTGCCATTATTTTTCTCTGCAAGGTCCTTTTTTCTTCCGGAAACAAGATTAGCCTCTTTCTGTTGCCTTTCCTGCTCTAACACTTCCTTAATGTTCATGACAATGGCAGCAAGTTGATTTTCCAATTCTGAAGCACTTTCTGGAACATTAATCTCTGTCGCGCCTTCATCAACCTGATCTTGCTTGTTTAACTTCAAAGGAATAAATAAAAAAGGAAAAGAAAAAAGAGAAAGACAGAACATGAAACAAAGATCCAAAAGAATAAAGAAAAAGGTATGGTGTTGGAGAAAAGTTCTAGTATTATTATTATTGTACCCACCTCTTCAATGAAATGATAAAGAGGCAATTCTCCAATGAAATTATCAATAGGCAATTTTACTGTAGTGCTTAAACTGGTCATTGCAAAAACTTCGTTTGGCCCATCTCTGGATGCTATACGCAGTGCTGCAAGTGAATCAAGATATGCAGAGTGAAAACAGTGGTTTCTATCATGTATCTGATGCTGCTGTTCACATCCACTCATGAACTCATTTCTAAGCTGTCTCAATCTCAACTGGGACTGCATCAAATACATGATTTTCAAATAATCAAAATAGATGAAACGTGAAGACTTATCATGAGAAGACAATAAAATCATTTAGTTAAGAAATGGCAAAATGCAACCTGCATAATAACATATTGGTATACATCTGACTGTGGAGTGGTTCCGTCCTTCACATCAGCCAGTAACGTCCCAATTTGTCGTTCATAGGAATCTGGGGTTTAATTCAGGAAACATGAAGGAGAAATTATTAGAAGAGAAGCTAAAGGACATATTTTTTTATCAAATAGAATCTTCTATAAATCTGAAGATGCCATAAGGTAAAAGAGAACCCTGAACTGATCAATAAGATTTATAAGAGTGTTGAATACATATCATATTATGTAAACACATTACTAATTATTGATAAATCATAGCAGCATATTATTTATTGGCACATACTAACCATATAAAAAACAGAAGTATAAAAGCAAGAAAAAGAATATATAGGCATATAGTAAATGAGAAAAGGAAAAGTACCAATGCTTAGGCGGACAGCTTTTTTGATGTCAGCTTGAAGTCTATTCTCATTATTATTTTCATGACCATTTGAGTTGGTAGCAGACACACCTTCATCATTCTCTCCAAGACTCTCAACAATATTTTCACTTCCCTTTGCAGTGCACATTCCCTTGGCTTCACTCTTAATCTGATACTCCGAATTTTCTTCCAGAAGTTTCTTGTCCTTACAAATCTCGGAATTTGGATTGTTGCTGAAGGAAGACACCAGAAAAACACCAGAAAATAAATTTTAAAAAAGATAGCTTCAGAAATCAAGACCAACTATTTTCTGTAGCAACAATCAACTAAAATTTTCTAGAAGTGTACTTCAACAAACTTCAAATGAAAGTGATCTGTAATTTGAGTATTTGACATATTGTAGCACATATTAGCATGTACTTACTCTTCTGCATCAGTCTGATGGTGCTCAAAGTTCTCACTATCACCAGTTGCCTAAAATGTTACTTAAATGTTAGCTTACTCCACAAGCTATATGCTGATCAATTGTTTCCCAAAAAGAAAAAGAAATAGAAACAGAAACAGATGTTCAAACCTTAGATTCTTCAGCCCTTTTTGCCTCTGCCTTATTCTTCTCATCTTTATTTTGCCCCACATTATCACAAACTTCATTGATATTGTTCTTGGTGTCGGGGGCATGCTCTGCTGAAAGATATTCTGTTTCAGCATCAGATTTCTGTGTGGTGTCCTTGTCAGATGGCTCTACCAATATTTTCTAGACAAAAGAGTTTAATTCAAAATATCAGGTGTTGAACGATTAAGAAAACAGCTAGAGAATAATTTAGTGAAGCATTCTAGGAAGCTCTACTGTACCGTTTTGAAAAGGAGGGTGTGTGGTTGCATGTGATTTTCAATGCTCTTCATAAAGACGTCATCCCAGCTTCCAATATCCTGTAGAACAATTTAGATTACAAAAATAATACAACAAGCAGTGTACTGCAACTAAGTTTTGCAAACTGTTAGAATGTACCTCCACTACTGTGTCATTATACCAAATACATCTTTCATGCTCATTAGTTCTAATAAAGCAAGTATAATGGCTTCCACTTGGCTGAAAGAAAACCTAGAAGATGAAAGTGCCAGTCAGTAAGACTCAAAAAGTTTTTAGTTCCACATAAAGCAAATGATGTCACAAGTAAAATGAAGGCCATTCCCAATGATAATTGATTAGGATGTTGCATCTCACAATGGCTTCATAGTGCTAGAATCTTAGAAGCCAATCAAAGTACGGTTAGGTTAGATTGATATCATGATTCTGGCGGAAATACCTCTAGATCTAACATGTTATTCTTGAATTGAAGAACAAGAAAAATTGTTAGAATTTTGTTAATAAAGATTCTCTACTACCACGTTAATAGAGAGAGAAAAACCATATGAAATGAGAGAAACTAAAAAGACTCCATGTTGTTATGTTATTGCTTTGTGAATACTTAACAGTCCTATACATAGGCTAAAACATAAAGTAAATGAGGAAAAACTAATACCATTAACAAAAACTAACAAGGAAATACTAATATTACCAGAAAATACAGAATAAGAACCTACTTATAATATTCCATATATTCCTATTTTAGCTTCAACAACATACAATCAAAGAGCATGAGAATTTACCAATGAAAAGAGAATATATTTGTTCCTTGAATCCAATCCTTGAGAGTCAATGCTAATAGTTAACGTTGTTGATAGATTGTTGAGAACTTCTGATACTTCTTGGTTCTTTAGAATATGACAACCTAAAACAGGAGATCGTCCAGGCCACAAATAGTTGAAGGTTACAGTATTACTGAACAAAATGCAAAACTAGATGATTTCTTAACATTTGTGTACCTATTATGATGACATCTGGTGGAAGCCAATCAGTAACATTAGCATGGGTTATTCTTCCATCTCCTTCAGTTGAATCACTAGAACCTTGCATTTGCATGTTTGCAATTTGTTCCAGTTTAAGCTTGACAAGCTCATCAAAACAGTGATTCCCATGTGTACTCTGGAATAAATTATGGCAGTCAATGTAACTAGCATACCAATTGTGGTGCCTTTACAAGTCCTAAATGAAGTATTTCTGTATCTTCTTCTTTTTCTTTTCTTTTAGGAAAAATATTTTTCTAATTAAAACATACCTTCAAATCTCTAAGCTCCTCGGCACTTATTGTGACGATTTGGGATATACTCCATTCATGAATCAGTCTATGAACATGGTTGATTTGTAGCTTAATTTTCATTCCAAAAATTTCATCCACTAAGCTAGGATTTGATGTATCACCAAAGTCGATTCTTGATGCAGAACCAAGAGATTCCCAACCAGAAGCGTATGATTTTTGAAGATGTTGCAAGATAGCTTGCAAAGCTTCTAAAGGATCGTTTTGTTTTCCCTATAACATTTCATTATCATCAGTGAAAGAAGAAACCAGAAATAAAATAGAGTTATTAAACTTGAGAGAAACCAACAAAGTTCTGGCTACAAACCATCTGGAAATTCTTTATATTGTTTACTTCATTTGCATGGAGATGGCTCAAAGCCTTTCTCAAGGACAATGGGCTAACAGATGTTTTATTACTCATAGATGCCTTGTGCAGAGCAATAAATACATAACGTAATGCACAAACAACACAGGGGCGTCCAACATGCTCATGTGTTCTACTCATGAACTTCTTGTGAAATGTCCTTAAGTGCTGCAGGGACTGCATTACCATAATTTTCAGAATTGAAGAAATGAAAAACAAAAATAAACAAGACCTTCAAGTACAAAAAATAAAAATAAAACTTCTGAAAGACGATAAAGGCCAAAAATTCTTTTGTGTGCAGGACTATAAACCTGTATAATCACATTTAGAAAGCAATTATTGTCACCATAATTATTTTCCAGTCCAAGCCCAAGTGAATTGGATCCATGCATAGTATCTGAAACTTAAACAGAAAATAACAGTCAAAAGCTAATATATCTTATGAAAGTTTCAACTATTTCAATTAGAAGAGCAAATAACTCATTTGGAATCACTCTGTTAATATAATCAAGATATTTCAGTTGTGTCATTTAACTATTAGAAGATGAATGTCACCTATTGACACTGTAAAATTAGGAATAAAATTTTTGTAAATCTGAGAAGTCACAGAAGTACTGACTGCTTAAAGTCTAGTTTGTAATATAACAGAAGTTTTGGCTTTTGGTTGTATATCAAGGCATAAAACAAACATACACACACACACACATAAGCACTGCTCATATGGGTAATAACCCAAGTTTCTGTGATCATTTGTTATAGCCTTTCTAGCAATGCTATTTTGAGATTCTAAGCTTAGAATGTCAAGAATGCATTAGTATACTATAATCACACAGAACTTGCTTCCTACATTTGCTAATTTTGAATAACACCTGACACATCTGCAGCCCTACTAATTATTTTTATTCTACCACTAACTTTTTCATCGCCAAATATATCTCATTACCACCCCTTAGAATGTCAAGAATGCATTAATATACTATAATCACACAGAACTTGCTTCCTACATTTGCTAATTTTGAATAACACCTGACACATCTGCAACCCTACTAATTATTTTTATTCTACCGCCAACTTTTTCATCGCCAAATATATCTCATTACCACCCCCAACGTCAATGTGTTTATATCTGATTCTTGAAATTAGAAACAAACTGCCTAATCAGACCTAATGAAAACCTGAACATCAGTAACTTAAAAATGGAAGCATAGGATCAAAAAAGAGGAAAAATTTACCAGGGCTTTGCATCTGATGCCCCAAATTTTTATCAACCACTTCATTTTCTTGCTGTTCATCAGCAGTTGTAGAATCACCAGTGTCCAAAACTGGGTAGTCACTGAAGCTAGGCACAGATGAACTGGAAACAAAGCTAAGTATAAATATAAATCTAGATATGAGTAGCAATTAAAGTCCATGATAATTTCCAGAACCAGTATTTTAGCAAACTTCAATACCAAATACTTTGTGACAGAGACTTACTCTTGATCAGCTTCTTTCTGAGGAAGCCAAGGCTTCCTGGCACTTTCAGTTCCCTACAGTATCAAACATCAGCTTACCTCACACAAATTATATAGCTGAACACCTACACCACAGCAAAAACAAGAAGCAAACAACTGACTGACAAAACCATAAAATCCTTAACCTGTGCATCATCTTTCTTCCCCTTGTTCTTTTCCTTCTTCTTGTTATCTGTGGATTGTCCGTGTTGTTGTCTCATAATATTACGTTCTTCATTAATTTTCTTCTCAGCATCAAGCTCCTTTAAAAGTGCATGCATGTTAGCCTCAGAATTCTCCTTGCTCTCCTTATGTACCAGATCTTCCAGACGTAGCTGTAAAGACAGAATTGCAACATGAAAAGATGTAATAATATCAAGATTGCTGAGAATGGCTAAGGAAACATCAAGAGATTGGAAGACAAACCTGGATGAGTGACTTCAATATAGGCACCAAGATAAGTCGATAATCACAAGCAGATACCTCTCCAATTTGCAGACCATATTGCTTAATAACTTCAATACTTTGCATTATTGTTGCATTGTCAACACAAACCTGCGAGATTTAACATGGTCATGCACAAAGAAAACAAACATAACTCAACAATTTAAGAATCATTTGGCTGAATGAATGAAAAAAATTATACTGTTATGACACACTCACAATACTTGAGAGCTGATCCTTGCACAAAGATATTATTTTTCCCAGACAATCATCTGATAGATTCAAGTTTTCCTCCATTCTTGTCTTGATTTGAAGCTGGTAAGCAGTAACAGTTTGGTCTTTTTCCAGGATATTTGATATAAAATCTAAATCACACTGATAATTATTCTCAGCATTATCAGTCCTCTCTTCAAGCTCCATTTGCAATTTTCTAAGCAAGGATGCATAGGTTTGCACCACATACTGTGGACTTTTCTCCCTTCTCTTGATCTCTTCAGCAAATATACTCGCAACCTTCTCTACTGCACTCAATTCTTTTCCATGCTCCAATCTTTCCTCAGACATGTGAACTATATTTAAACGTTCTAACTCAAACATATCAAAGAACTGCTCTGCTAGTCCTTTCAGATTGCCCCTTATCCTAGTCCATGTCTCTAATTCTTTCCAAACCTCTTTGCCTGTATATAACTGTGACAGTATTTTATCACTGCCTGCAATAGAAGCAACAAAGTCAAAGTAATCAGCAAGATTAAGCTCTCCTAATTGATCATCCAAAAGGAGGTATAAGAAGTCGTCACTGAGTACGACCTTCTCTTTCATGTCAGAATCCCAATCATTATAAAGTTGTTCATCCATGGAGTTTTCTATCTCAGGGTTTTCTCTTAAACCAAATGAATCAGCTACAGACTGCAAGTATTGACGCACGCTCCAAAGCTGTGATGATGCTAAAAAGCATACAAGCTTAAGGTTTTTCATGCCCACATTCCTGAAATGTGAATCCAAAGCTCGAAGTTTAAGCTCCTTAATAGTGAGCTCTATCAACGAATCAACATGGTCTTGCATAAGACATTTACATCTGAGAAGTAACTGAAGCATGGCATGGACTTCCGCAAGAAGATTTGTGCGTTCACTATCATTACATGAAGGCCATTTCAGATCGCTGGTGGATCCTACAGATGACAGGTTCTTATCACATTTACGGCGAAATAACAATCGTTTTACCATCACCTTGATCAGATCATCAGTATTAACTGGTTTCCAGTCACCTTTCACAATTATCTCCACTGAAACATCATCAACTTGTGGTGGAAGAAATGATAGCACATCAGAAGGAATGTCCCAACCATGATTATCATATAGGTGATCCATGTAAGACTCCCAATCACCAAACTTAATACAACAATAAATACATTCCCAAAACTTCCATGTTTTCCACGTTCTATAAAAATCTAAAGCTTCCAACACAAGATCCATCACCTTATGGTCTTTAAACGAGCGCAAATGTGTTTTGAGATCTTCTATACTTACTTCAAACAACTTTCTTTTTTCCTTGGGACACATTTTACTCCAGAAAGATTTTACGTTCTGCTGTTTACCAAAATTGGCCATAACATTCTCCAAAGCTTGTTTCTTTCTTCTGTCTTCTACCTTTGGCAGCAGAGAAACTGATTTGCTCGCTGATTCGATTCTATTGTTAGTCTCCAGCAATCTGTCTTTTATTTCGCTCATGAACTCTGTAAACCTTTTCTTTGAATCAACTGGAACCCACCTTTTCTTGTTCCTGCACTGCTTCATCATTTCTGTCAATTCTTGATTGATTTTCTTAATTTTCATTTCTTGACTCAAATCTTTGAAAATGAAACTGTCTCTATCCGGCTTCTTGGCATCCTTGATCGCTAGAGTCTGTTCACATTGTTGAATCACCCCATCATAATCATGATAATCATCGTTCAAACATGCCAAAATATAATGCATAGAGGCACAAAAGTGACCTAATATAATGGAGTTTCCGCATAGATCTGCAGCTCGACTAGCCGATATGGCTGCTTCGTTTATGTGATTGCGTACTGTGTCAAAATCTTCATTTTTCGTGGCGAGTTTGTACTGCAGAAAGGCTTCAGCGTGATGATAAAAAACAGTGTTTCTGTTGACCGACTGAAAATTCTGGATGGCTTTCAAGGCTCCATTGTAGTCTTCATTTTCATATGCGTCCACGGCAATCCGGTAATGGGCGGTGGTTTTAGGTGGCGGCGGTTGTTTGTTCTTCCCTTGCTTGGCCGTCCGTTTGATCCTATGCTGCTTGCCCATTTTGGTTTCTTGTGGTTTTGGTGATGAATTTCTTGTTCTTGATTTTTCTTGAAAGAGAATGAGTGCTTGTGGGTGTTCTTGCTTCTGAGAAAATGGGGGTTTCTCTTGCCAATGGCGGGAAAATAACAGTTGGGGCAAATTTGGGAAACAACGGTAGGAAAAGATCTAACAGATTTACGGTTAATTGGAGAAGCTGTTAAGTTTGGTAAAGAGTGAAGAATAGTTCAATTATTATGAGCTTGGCTGTACCTAATAAACCCCACCAATTGAGCCATGTGATTTATCCACGGGGCACAATTTAGCTTTGGCTATTGCATTATATCTATAATTATACGTTACAAAATTGTTCTAATACATAAATTTGTCTTAATTAAATTTAAAATATTCATTTTTCTCCTAGTTTATTAACTTCGCCGATAAAAATAATAATTTTAATATATAATTACTAATATATCTTTATTATTTGTCATTTAACTTAAATATATAATTATTTAAACTTTAGACATATAACAAAATCTCACATGTTTACTATCTTTTAAACATGCTATGTAATCTTATTTATTTATTTGATGTAATATAAATGTTAATAAAATGACACGTGTTATTGTAACTTATCATATTATAACCGATGGCCACTGTCAGTGTAATCATGACACATGTCATATACATGATAAGTGATAATGACATGTATAATAATGTAATATGTTATATTCTTTTAATAAATATTTTTAAAATAAATTAAATTAAATAAAAAATGGAGCAGCCAACTACTAGTCTGACCAATGGCCATTATCGATGTCTAGCCGCCAATAACCGATAGTAATTTGACTCAAAATTAACATCAACAAACTTAAAATTTCGTGATCAAAGTGAATGTATAATTTTTTTTTTTAATGGAACACCATCAAGATGCTAAAAGTGAGAAAAAGAGTAACAGCACTATTGTTTATCGTCACAACCATTAGATAAATCATTAGCCAACGACTCTACTAAATTGACAATAAAAATTAACAAATTATAGCAAAATAAATATTTCAGATCTAATTGAAGTAAACTTATTTATTAAGTTAATTTTGTGGGTATAATTGTCAATAGCCCTAATATTTATTTTAAACAAGGAGAATAATTTTAAATGAATTTATGCATTACTGAATTTTATGACGCGGATATATAGTTAGTTAGTGGATTAATTTTAATAGTGCGGGTGTTTGTATGTTTTAAAATATGAATGTTCATCTGATTATACGAGTAATTGACTTTTTTAAATGTATAAATAATTAATTCTTTATACAAATAATTGAACATCTGCATTCTAAAAATATGCAAACATTCGCACTTAAATAACTTTTTATTATTAAATAGTCTAATAAAAGAAATATCTATAACATGCATCATTATAAATTGTTATAGGGGAAGAATTGTATTACCATTTTGTATGATTTTGAGGAAGTAACATATGGTTGTGGAGATAGAGCCCGTTGATGCAGAGGAAAGCACACTCGTGCAGGCAAATGAAGCAGTAGCAGTAGCAGCAGCAGCAATTCACACCCACTCATAAGCATTTCCTCGAACAATTTCAGGACATCACGCGGTTTGAAATTTTAACCCTTGGGATACAATCTTAAAAGAGCAGATTGCACATGATTATCCCAAAAAAAAAAAATAGCTCCATTTTTTTAGTACCCAATACTGCATTTTCCAAAAAAAATATTTTACTTTGGCAGAGATCCAAAATGCAATTGCACCCAATAACAACTACTAGTTATATACTTGTTTCTCTCTCAATCTATTAAAAAATCAAAATAAAACTCTTTAAGAAAGTCTTAAGTAAGATAAAAATTATTATCCTTATTTTAGTAAAATTTTAATAATAAAAAATTAATTAAAAAAGTATTATAATATTCTAATTTTAACTCAAATTCTACGACTTACACGTCTATTATCCTATAAAAAAAAGGGGGGGTTAAACCATGAAAAAAGATATCTAATTGAGAGAGATTATGTTTCATATGAAAAAAAGGGGGGGTCAAAGGATTATCTAATTGACCGATCGATAATGAGTGTCACCGATCTATATCTGTGAGTGTTTGCTCTAAATACAGTTGTTTGTTAAGCAGAGTTCCATCAGAAGTTGTTCTTTCCATTCCATATGAGATACAGAAATGAAGGAAGCCGTTTCTTAAGTAAATTAAGATTTGGGCTTGTCTTGCTTACGTAAGAGTTACACAGCAGGATATCTTGTTTTATAAGAGTTACTTAACAGGATAGACAAACCTAAGAGGTACAAGTATAGGTTCATTGTGTATCCTATGCATTATATAGGATACTAATTCTATGATTCAAAGAAGTGAAGTGTGTTCGTTTCTCGGTATACCACTATTCTTGAGGAAGAGTTTCTCATGGGATATGAGAATTATAGAAAGATTGAGCTTGGTGAAGTTAATCTAGAAAACAATGAACCAATGATGGGAACTCATGTTCAATTAAGCAGTGACCTTTTAACACACCTTTAAATGGGTCGGAAAGGATTTTTAGGTCACCTTTTAAGTATGGTTGATACCTGAAGGTGGACTTTGAGTTTTATTGGTAGAAGAAAATAATCCTTTGACCTACAAGGAGTCAATGTTAGACATCGATTCTAGAAGTAGCAAGAAGCCAAGTAAACATAATTGACTCTATGCATCATAATCAAGTCAGGGACTTGGTTAAGCTACTTGTAGGAATTGTTCTCATTAGTTGTAAAGAGTTTACAAAGAGGTAATGAAAGCCAGATAGAAGGTAGAGACCTTCTAAGCTTTGTATTGGTTCTAGAAAGGTAATCCTTAATGATCTGGGATCAATTAAGAAGAAACCTTTGGACCAATATTAATGCAAAGTTAATTAGTATTTTATTGGCTCTTACAACATATTATGACTTTGAAGTTTGGCAGATAGATGTAAGGAAAGTGTTTCGGAATGGATATCTCAAGTAAGAGATATTCATAGAATAACCTGAAAGTTTTACGTCCAGCCAGACTTCTGGTCCAGTGTGCATGAAAGGTCAGTAGGAGCATGATAGTCTTCTTGATGCTCTTTGTTGATGATATACTGGTCATTAGTGATGATGTCAGTATGTTATAATCGGTCAGAAGTAACTCGTAAGTGTTTCTCCATAAAAGATTTGTGAGAGGCTTTCTTTATACTAAGTATAAAGCTTTATAGAGATATAGCTAGGAAGCTCATAGGACTCTCCCAAATCATTTCACATCAATAGTGTCTAAATGGGTACAGTTAGTTAACTATGAGATAGTTAACGTATCTTATAGACCTGGTGTTCATCTTTTGAAGAGAGTGTCTAACACACCAAATACATCAGCTCTTTAGAGATTAATGTATGCTATGATGTGTTTAAGACCTGAGATCAGTTTAGCTGTAAGAGTTACAAGTCGAGTTCAATCTGATTCAGGTGACCACCATTTGATGGTAGTCAAACATATCCTAAAGTATCTTAAGGATATAAAGGATAAGTTTCTCAAATATGGAGAAAGCAACTTACAAATGAAAAAATGCATGGAGTCAGACTTCTAGTGTGATTTAGATGATAGGGAGTCTACATCTGGGAATGTGCTAATTCTCTATAATACTAAGTGAGTTGGAATTATACCATATTGGGATTCACTGCGGACCTGTAAGTACGCAGTAGAAGCAGCAGTGAGGATTTATAGATTTATCGTTGGTCTTGGAAGAGTTTCAAGACAGATGGATCCTATCACATAAGTTTGCAATAAAATAAAGTCATTGCACAAGTCGAGGTGCCAAGAGGACACCAGTACTTTAATTATATTGAGAGGAGTCTCATATGACTAGAGGAATCTTGGCTGAAGGAGATGTAATTATTTATAGAAATGTTCTATAAATAATTTAGCGGACCCACTTTCTAAGGCCATGACTCTAAAAGTTTTTATGAAACACATAGAGTCGATGTATATGAGATACCATTAGGAATGACACTAGAGCAAGTGGGAGATTGTTAGGGTCGGTGCTTATGTGTCATCCCTAAATGTACATATACTTGTGTATTTATACAAGTATACATTCTCATTAAATCGCTAATATCCATTTATATGGTATTATGCATGCAACGTTACAGATCTGAAGGAGTTTAGATAAGGGTTCATAGTCAGCCACGCTGAGAGATATAAATGCTAAATATTAGCACAATTAAGTGTTAGTTGGTTATAATACTCAGCAGATCCAAGAGTTGGAGCCTTGCCTGTAATAGGACATAGACCTGGGAATATGCTATTAATTGCATAGTTGCAAGAGTTGCAATCAAGTGCCAAGAAATGCTAGTTGAGTAAGTATATTCTCAAATAATTGTCCATGATCTATTTTTGCCGATACGAGTCTGTCGGTGGATACCTTTATATATAGATCAGCATATGTCGTACCTATAGGGTATAGATGGTCGTTCCTGACCGATTGTGAGCTTGGAGCTCGTATTGACATATGGGTATCCAGTTAGGACTGGTTATGGGACAGACTCACGAGGGCCTTCGATAGACACCAAATATAAGCCATCAACGAAGGGTACTCTCGAGTTGAGTAGTATACGTGGTCCTTTGACTTGAGTGCCATGGTGGGCTTATAAGTGATTCATCATATTTTGGTTCCACGTATATCACAGACCTTTTATTGTGTGACCGTTGGGTGTCGCTGGGTATGGTCCGATGCTTATGGAGTCCGGTGCGTACAGATATGGGATCTGTCAGCTCCCATATGGAGTTTAATATCCAAATGCTTTGTGACTGTTTCTCAAAAAGTCGACCACAAGCAATCATTCCGAGAAAGAGTTCCGTTAGGGTAGAACAATATGTGTAAAGAGTTTGCACATATTATTCAGTGAGATACGAGTCTGGAGATAAAACATAGATGAGCACTAGAGGATTTGACGGTGATAATCTATATCCCTGCACATCTAAAATATCAAGACGGAAGGATTATATGTATACGTTATAATCTCAATTTGCATGGTTTAACGCACTGATTTTTATCTCCGTGACGTGTGCGCGAGGCATTGCTAACAAACTCATGAAATAATTTTATTTGACAGATCAGGCGTAAGACCTAGGGAGTCCCGCGATATAGAATGTACTCGTTATGCACTGAAATAACATACCAGATTAAATTATTTAAGCCAACAATATTCAACACTACCACAACTTGATCCATCTATCTTATGTATATTCAAGACGAAATTAAACAAAATCCAAATTTAGTCCAAGGAAAATGAAATTTCCATCATCTTTAAGGAACTAAATCTAATGTTTATCTATGTACCTGCAGCTCTTATATTTGATTGCAATTTTTGTATAATCATCAATAAGAAGCTACAAACATAGGCTGGTTCTTTATACTCTCGCTAATAATCTTTCTAAGCATGACCATGCCTTCAAGTAATCAGCACCCTCCTTTTAATATATATTCAGTTTCTCAGTGATCATCAATGGCCAAAATATTTACTGGACTTAGAGAAAGAAAAATAGAACATATAAGATGACTCCTTCTTTTAGTACCCAATAGTGTGCATTTGCCTTTGATTTCACATATGCCTAACAAACAAGTTTACCACCAAAATCACATTTCACCAAGTGATACCACAATTGTCATCTTTCAATATCAGAATCAGTTCCAAAGTATTAACTTCATTTGACCAAGAAAAATAAGAGTAAATTTAATGCCAACATCTCCTGCTTACATATTCAAGTTTCAGTAAGTATTAACTGAAGAGGTAACTGATGTCAATGTCTCACACTAGTTTTAACATTTTGAAACAGGAAACAACGTCATTCTCTGCCATTATTTTTCTCTGCAAGGTCCTTTTTTCTTCCGGAAACAAGATTAGCCTCTTTCTGTTGCCTTTCCTGATCTAACACTTCCTTAATGTTCATGACAATGGCAGCAAGTTGATTTTCCAATTCTGAAGCACTTTCTGGAACATTAATCTCTGTCGCGCCTTCATCAACCTGATCTTGCTTGTTTAACTTTCAAAGGAATAAATAAAAAAGGAAAAGAAAAAAGAGAAAGACAGAACATGAAACAAAGATCCAAAAGAATAAAGAAAAAGGTATGGTGTTGGAGAAAAGTTCTAATATTATTATTATTGTACCCACCTCTTCAATGAAATGATAAAGAGGCAATTCTCCAATGAAATTATCAATAGGCAAATTTACTGTAGTGCTTAAACTGGTCATTGCAAAAACTTCGTTTGGCCCATCTCTGGATGCTATACGCAGTGCTGCAAGTGAATCAAGATATGCAGAGTGAAAACAGTGGTTTCTATCATGTATCTGATGCTGCTGTTCACATCCACTCATGAACTCATTTCTAAGCTGTCTCAATCTCCACTGGGACTGCATCAAATACATGATTTTCAAATAATCAAAATAGATGAAACGTGAAGACTTATCATGAGAAGACAATAAAATCATTTAGTTAAGAAATGGCAAAATGCAACCTGCATAATAACATATTGGTATACATCTGACTGTGGAGTGGTTCCGTCCTTCACATCAGCCAGTAACGTCCCAATTTGTCGTTCATAGGAATCTGGGGTTTAATTCAGGAAACATGAAGGAGAAATTATTAGAAGAGAAGCTAAAGGACATATTTTTTTATCAAATAGAATCTTCTATAAATCTGAAGATGCCATAAGGTAAAAGAGAACCCTGAACTGATCAATAAGATTTATAAGAGTGTTGAATACATATCATATTATGTAAACACATTACTAATTATTGATAAATCATAGCAGCATATTATTTATTGGCACATACTAACCATATAAAAAACAGAAGTATAAAAGCAAGAAAAAGAATATATAGGCATATAGTAAATGAGAAAAGGAAAAGTACCAATGCTTAGGCGGACAGCTTTTTTGATGTCAGCTTGAAGTCTATTCTCATTATTATTTTCATGACCATTTGAGTTGGTAGCAGACACACCTTCATCATTCTCTCCAAGACTCTCAACAATATTTTCACTTCCCTTTGCAGTGCACATTCCCTTGGCTTCACTCTTAATCTGATACTCCGAATTTTCTTCCAGAAGTTTCTTGTCCTTACAAATCTCGGAATTTGGATTGTTGCTGAAGGAAGACACCAGAAAAACACCAGAAAATAAATTTTAAAAAAGATAGCTTCAGAAATCAAGACCAACTATTTTCTGTAGCAACAATCAACTAAAATTTTCTAGAAGTGTACTTCAACAAACTTCAAATGAAAGTGATCTGTAATTTGAGTATTTGACATATTGTAGCACATATTAGCATGTACTTACTCTTCTGCATCAGTCTGATGGTGCTCAAAGTTCTCACTATCACCAGTTGCCTAAAATGTTACTTAAATGTTAGCTTACTCCACAAGCTATATGCTGATCAATTGTTTCCCAAAAAGAAAAAGAAATAGAAACAGAAACAGATGTTCAAACCTTAGATTCTTCAGCCCTTTTTGCCTCTGCCTTATTCTTCTCATCTTTATTTTGCCCCACATTATCACAAACTTCATTGATATTGTTCTTGGTGTCGGGGGCATGCTCTGCTGAAAGATATTCTGTTTCAGCATCAGATTTCTGTGTGGTGTCCTTGTCAGATGGCTCTACCAATATTTTCTAGACAAAAGAGTTTAATTCAAAATATCAGGTGTTGAACGATTAAGAAAACAGCTAGAGAATAATTTAGTGAAGCATTCTAGGAAGCTCTACTGTACCGTTTTGAAAAGGAGGGTGTGTGGTTGCATGTGATTTTCAATGCTCTTCATAAAGACGTCATCCCAGCTTCCAATATCCTGTAGAACAATTTAGATTACAAAAATAATACAACAAGCAGTGTACTGCAACTAAGTTTTGCAAACTGTTAGAATGTACCTCCACTACTGTGTCATTATACCAAATACATCTTTCATGCTCATTAGTTCTAATAAAGCAAGTATAATGGCTTCCACTTGGCTGAAAGAAAACCTAGAAGATGAAAGTGCCAGTCAGTAAGACTCAAAAAGTTTTTAGTTCCACATAAAGCAAATGATGTCACAAGTAAAATGAAGGCCGTTCCCAATGATAATTGATTAGGATGTTGCATCTCACAATGGCTTCATAGTGCTAGAATCTTAGAAGCTAATCAAAGTACGGTTAGTTTAGATTGATATCATGATTCCGGCGGAAATACCTCTAGGTCTAACATGTTATTCTTGAATTGAAGAACAAGAAAAATTGTTAGAATTTGTTAATAAAGATTCTCTACTACCACGTTAATAGAGAGAGAAAAACCATATGAAATGAGAGAAACTAAAAAGACTCCATGTTGTTATGTTATTGCTTTGTGAATACTTAACAGTCCTATACATAGGCTAAAACATAAAGTAAATAAGGAAAAACTAATACCATTAACAAAAACTAACAAGGAAATACTAATATTACCAGAAAATACAGAATAAGAACCTACTTATAATATTCCATATATTCCTATTTTAGCTTCAACAACATACAATCAAAGAGCATGAGAATTTACCAATGAAAAGAGAATATATTTGTTCCTTGAATCCAATCCTTGAGAGTCAATGCTAATAGTTAACGTTGTTGACAGATTGTTGAGAACTTCTGATACTTCTTGGTTCTTTAGAATATGACAACCTAAAACAGGAGATCGTCCAGGCCACAAATAGTTGAAGGTTACAGTATTACTGAACAAAATGCAAAACTAGATGATTTCTTAACATTTGTGTACCTATTATGATGACATCTGGTGGAAGCCAATCAGTAACATTAGCATGGGTTATTCTTCCATCTCCTTCAGTTGAATCACTAGAACCTTGCATTTGCATGTTTGCAATTTGTTCCAGTTTAAGCTTGACAAGCTCATCAAAACAGTGATTCCCATGTGTACTCTGGAATAAATTATGGCAGTCAATGTAACTAGCATACCAATTGTGGTGCCTTTACAAGTCCTAAATGAAGTATTTCTGTATCTTCTTCTTTTTCTTTTCTTTTAGGAAAAATATTTTTCTAATTAAAACATACCTTCAAATCTCTAAGCTCCTCTGCACTTATTGTGACGATTTGGGATATACTCCATTCATGAATCAGTCTATGAACATGGTTGATTTGTAGCTTAATTTTCATTCCAAAAATTTCATCCACTAAGCTAGGATTTGATGTATCACCAAAGTCGATTCTTGATGCAGAACCAAGAGATTCCCAACCAGAAGCGTATGATTTTTGAAGATGTTGCAAGATAGCTTGCAAAGCTTCTAAAGGATCGTTTTGTTTTCCCTATAACATTTCATTATCATCAGTGAAAGAAGAAACCAGAAAATAAAATAGAGTAATTAAACTTGAGAGAAACCAACAAAGTTCTGGCTACAAACCATCTGGAAATTCTTTATATTGTTTGCTTCATTTGCATGGAGATGGCTCAAAGCCTTTCTCAAGGACAATGGGCTAACAGATGTTTTATTACTCATAGATGCCTTGTGCAGAGCAATAAATACATAACGTAATGCACAAACAACACAGGGGCGTCCAACATGCTCATGTGTTCTACTCATGAACTTCTTGTGAAATGTCCTTAAGTGCTGCAGGGACTGCATTACCATAATTTTCAGAATTGAAGAAATGAAAAACAAAAATAAACAAGACCTTCAAGTACAAAAAATAAAAATAAAACTTCTGAAAGAAGATAAAGGCCAAAAAATCTTTTGTGTGCAGGACTATAAACCTGTATAATCACATTTAGAAAGCAATTATTGTCACCATAATTATTTTCCAGTCCAGGCCCAAGTGAATTGGATCCATGCATAGTATCTGAAACTTAAACAGAAAATAACAGTCAAAAGCTAATATATCTTATGAAAGTTTCAACTATTTCAATTAGAAGAGCAAATAACTCATTTGGAATCACTCTGTTAATATAATCAAGATATTTCAGTTGTGTCATTTAACTATTAGAAGATGAATGTCACCTATTGACACTGTAAAATTAGGAATAAAATTTTTGTAAATCTGAGAAGTCACAGAAGTACTGACTGCTTAAAGTCTAGTTTGTAATATAACAGAAGTTTTGGCTTTTGGTTGTATATCAAGGCATAAAACAAACATACACACACACATAAGCACTGCTCATATGGGTAATAACCCAAGTTTCTGTGATCATTTGTTATAGCCTTTCTAGCAATGCTATTTTGAGATTCTAAGCTTAGAATGTCAAGAATGCATTAGTATACTATAATCACACAGAACTTGCTTCCTACATTTGCTAATTTTGAATAACACCTGACACATCTGCAGCCCTACTAATTATTTTTATTCTACCACTAACTTTTTCATCGCCAAATATATCTCATTACCACCCCTTAGAATGTCAAGAATGCATTAATATACTATAATCACACAGAACTTGCTTCCTACATTTGCTAATTTTGAATAACACCTGACACATCTGCAACCCTACTAATTATTTTTATTCTACCGCCAACTTTTTCATCGCCAAATATATCTCATTACCACCCCCAACGTCAATGTGTTTATATCTGATTCTTGAAATTAGAAACAAACTGCCTAATCAGACCTAATGAAAACCGGAACATCAGTAACTTAAAAATGGAAGCATAGGATCAAAAAAGAGGAAAAATTTACCAGGGCTTTGCATCTGATGCCCCAAATTTTTATCAACCACTTCATTTTCTTGCTGTTCATCAGCAGTTGTAGAATCACCAGTGTCCAAAACTGGGTAGTCACTGAAGCTAGGCACAGATGAACTGGAAACAAAGCTAAGTATAAATATAAATCTAGATATGAGTAGCAATTAAAGTCCATGATAATTTCCAGAACCAGTATTTTAGCAAACTTCAATACCAAATACTTTGTGACAGAGACTTACTCTTGATCAGCTTCTTTCTGAGGAAGCCAAGGCTTCTTGGCACTTTCAGTTCCCTACAGTATCAAACATCAGCTTACCTCACACAAATTATATAGCTGAACACCTACACCACAGCAAAAACAAGAAGCAAACAACTGACTGACAAAACCTTAAAATCCTTAACCTGTGCATCATCTTTCTTCCCCTTGTTCTTTTCCTTCTTCTTGTTATCTGTGGATTGTCCGTGTTGTTGTCTCATATTATTACGTTCTTCATTAATTTTCTTCTCAGCATCAAGCTCCTTTAAAAGTGCATGCATGTTAGCCTCAGAATTCTCCTTGCTCTCCTTATGTACCAGATCTTCCAGACGTAGCTGTAAAGACAGAATTGCAACATGAAAAGATGTAATAATATCAAGATTGCTGAGAATGGTTAAGGAAACATCAAGAGATTGGAAGACAAACCTGGATGAGTGACTTCAATATAGGCACCAAGATAAGCCGATAATCACAAGCAGATACCTCTCCAATTTGCAGACCATATTGCTTAATAACTTCAATACTTTGCATTATTGTTGCATTGTCAACACAAACCTGCGAGATTTTACATGGTCATGCACAAAGAAAACAAACATAACTCAACAATTTAAGAATCATTTGGCTGAATGAATGAAAAAAATTATACTGTTATGACACACTCACAATACTTGAGAGCTGATCCTTGCACAAAGATATTTTTTTTCCCAGACAATCATCTGATAGATTCAAGTTTTCCTCCATTCTTGTCTTGATTTGAAGCTGGTAAGCAGTAACAGTTTGGTCTTTTTCCAGGATATTTGATATAAAATCTAAATCACACTGATAATTATTCTCAGCATTATCAGTCCTCTCTTCAAGCTCCATTTGCAATTTTCTAAGCAAGGATGCATAGGTTTGCACCACATACTGTGGACTTTTCTCCCTTCTCTTGATCTCTTCAGCAAATATACTCGCAACCTTCTCTACTGCACTCAATTCTTTTCCATGCTCCAATCTTTCCTCAGACATGTGAACTATATTTAAACGTTCTAACTCAAACATATCAAAGAACTGCTCTGCTAGTCCTTTCAGATTGCCCCTTATCCTAGTCCATGTCTCTAATTCTTTCCAAACCTCTTTGCCTGTATATAACTGTGACAGTATTTTATCACTGCCTGCAATAGAAGCAACAAAGTCAAAGTAATCAGCAAGATTAAGCTCTCCTAATTGATCATCCAAAAGGAGGTATAAGAAGTCGTCACTGAGTACGACCTTCTCTTTCATGTCAGAATCCCAATCATTATAAAGTTGTTCATCCATGGAGTTTTCTATCTCAGGGTTTTCTCTTAAACCAAATGAATCAGCTACAGACTGCAAGTATTGACGCACGCTCCAAAGCTGTGATGATGCTAAAAAGCATACAAGCTTAAGGTTTTTCATGCCCACATTCCTGAAATGTGAATCCAAAGCTCGAAGTTTAAGCTCCTTAATAGTGAGCTCTATCAACGAATCAACATGGTCTTGCATAAGACATTTACATCTGAGAAGTAACTGAAGCATGGCATGGACTTCCGCAAGAAGATTTGTGCGTTCACTATCATTACATGAAGGCCATTTCAGATCGCTGGTGGATCCTACAGATGACAGGTTCTTATCACATTTACGGCGAAATAACAATCGTTTTACCATCACCTTGATCAGATCATCAGTATTAACTGGTTTCCAGTCACCTTTCACAATTATCTCCACTGAAACATCATCAACTTGTGGTGGAAGAAATGATAGCACATCAGAAGGAATGTCCCAACCATGATTATCATATAGGTGATCCATGTAAGACTCCCAATCACCAAACTTAATACAACAATAAATACATTCCCAAAACTTCCATGTTTTCCACGTTCTATAAAAATCTAAAGCTTCCAACACAAGATCCATCACCTTATGGTCTTTAAACGAGCGCAAATGTGTTTTGAGATCTTCTATACTTACTTCAAACAACTTTCTTTTTTCCTTGGGACACATTTTACTCCAGAAAGATTTTACGTTCTGCTGTTTACCAAAATTGGCCATAACATTCTCCAAAGCTTGTTTCTTTCTTCTGTCTTCTACCTTTGGCAGCAGAGAAACTGATTTGCTCGCTGATTCGATTCTATTGTTAGTCTCCAGCAATCTGTCTTTTATTTCGCTCATGAACTCTGTAAACCTTTTCTTTGAATCAACTGGAACCCACCTTTTCTTGTTCCTGCACTGCTTCATCATTTCTGTCAATTCTTGATTGATTTTCTTAATTTTCATTTCTTGACTCAAATCTTTGAAAATGAAACTGTCTCTATCCGGCTTCTTGGCATCCTTGATTGCTAGAGTCCGTTCACATTGTTGAATCACCCCATCATAATCATGATAATCATCGTTCAAACATGCCAAAATATAATGCATAGAGGCACAAAAGTGACCTAATATAATGGAGTTTCCGCATAGATCTGCAGCTCGACTAGCCGATATGGCTGCTTCGTTTATGTGATTGCGTACTGTGTCAAAATCTTCATTTTTCGTGGCGAGTTTGTACTGCAGAAAGGCTTCAGCGTGATGATAAAAAACAGTGTTTCTGTTGACCGACTGAAAATTCTGGATGGCTTTCAAGGCTCCATTGTAGTCTTCATTTTCATATGCGTCCACGGCAATCCGGTAATGGGCGGTGGTTTTAGGTGGCGGCGGTTGTTTGTTCTTCCCTTGCTTGGCCGTCCGTTTGATCCTATGCTGCTTGCCCATTTTGGTTTCTTGTGGTTTTGGTGATGATTTTCTTGTTCTTGATTTTTCTTGAAAGAGAATGAGTGCTTGTGGGTGTTCTTGCTTCTGAGAAAATGGGGGTTTCTCTTGCCAATGGCGGGAAAATAACAGTTGGGGGCAAATTTGGGAAACAACGGAAGGAAAAGATCTAACAGATTTACGGTTAATTGGAGAAGCTGTTAAGTTTGGTAAAGAGTGAAGAATAGTTCAATTATTATGAGCTTGGCTGTACCCAATAAACCCCACCAATTGAGCCACGTGATTTATCCACGGGGCACAATTTAGCTTTGGCTATTGCATTATATGATTATAGTAATATTTAGGGATATCTATAATTATACGTTACAAAATTGTTCTAATACATAAATTTGTCTTAATTAAATTTAAAATACTCATTTTTCTCCTAGTTTATTAACTTCGCCAATAAAAATAATAATTTTAATATATAATTACTAATTTATCTTTATTATTTATCATCTAACTTAAATGTATAATTATCTAAACTTTAGACATATAACAAAATCTCACATGTTTACTATCTTTTAAACACGCTATGTAATCTTATTTATTCATTTGATGTAATATAAATGTTAATAAAATGACATGTGTTATTGTAACTTATCATATTATAACTGATGGCCACTGTCAGTGTAATCATGACACATGTCATATATATGATAAGTGATAATGACACGTGTAATAATGTAATATGTTATATTTTTTCAATAAATATTTTTAAAATAAATTAAATTAAATAAAAAATGGAGCAGCCAACTACTAGTCTGACCAATGGCCATTATCGGTGCCCAGTCGCCAATAACCGGTATTAATTTGATTTAAAATTAACATCAACAAACTTAAAATTTTGTGATCAAAGTAAATGTATGATTTTTTTTTTCAATGGAACACTATCAAGATGCTAAAAGTGAAAAGAAGAGTAACAGCACTATTGTTTATCGTCACCACCATTAGATAAATCATTAGTCAACGACTCTACTAAATTGACGGTAAAAATTAACAGATTATAGCAAAATAAGTATTTCAGATCTAATTGAAGTAAACTTATTTATTAAGTTAATTTTGTGGGTATAATTGTCAATAGCCCTAATATTTATTTTAAACAAGGAGAATAATTTTAAATGAATTTATGCATTACTGAATTTTATGACGCGGATATATAGTTAGTTAGTGGATTAATTTTAATAGTGCGGGTGTTTGTATGTTTTAAAATATGAATGTTCATCTGATTATACGAGTAATTGACTTTTTTAAATGTATAAATAATTAATTCTTTATACAAATAATTGAACATCTGCATTCTAAAAATATGCAAACATTCGCACTTAAATAACTTTTTATTATTAAATAGTCTAATAAAAGAAATATCTATAACATGCATCATTATAAATTGTTATAGGGGAAGAATTGTATTACCATTTTGTATGATTTTGAGGAAGTAACATATGGTTGTGGAGATAGAGCCCGTTGATGCAGAGGAAAGCACACTCGTGCAGGCAAATGAAGCAGTAGCAGTAGCAGCAGCAGCAATTCACACCCACTCATAAGCATTTCCTCGAACAATTTCAGGACATCACGCGGTTTGAAATTTTAACCCTTGGGATACAATCTTAAAAGAGCAGATTGCACATGATTATCCCAAAAAAAAAAAATAGCTCCATTTTTTTAGTACCCAATACTGCATTTTCCAAAAAAAATATTTTACTTTGGCAGAGATCCAAAATGCAATTGCACCCAATAACAACTACTAGTTATATACTTGTTTCTCTCTCAATCTATTAAAAAATCAAAATAAAACTCTTTAAGAAAGTCTTAAGTAAGATAAAAATTATTATCCTTATTTTAGTAAAATTTTAATAATAAAAAATTAATTAAAAAAGTATTATAATATTCTAATTTTAACTCAAATTCTACGACTTACACGTCTATTATCCTATAAAAAAAGGGGGGGTTAAACCATGAAAAAAGATATCTAATTGAGAGAGATTAATTTTCACTTTAGAAAAAAAGCAGTACACTTATTATTTTTTTTAAATTATTTTTATTTGTAAAGTCATTATCTCTATTTATTGATATTGTAACGAGTTACAATACAATATTCTATAATGCATTCAAATGAGTTGACGAGGCTAACTGAAAGTGATTGAGGCTTAGTAAAAATGAACATAAACTAATAAAATTACAATAAAATATTATATAATTCATTTAAATGGGTTTATGAGGTTCAATGAAAGTGAATAGGCTCGATAAAAATGAACATGAACTTATTAAGCTCAATAAAAGATTTGAGCCTCGGTAAAAGTGGACATGTACATAAGCTCACAATTAGCTAAACTATTATAAATTCAATGGTCTTACTGCATTTTCGTTTATTTTTATTAATTCTCATGAATTTCTAACAATCAAATTTTGAGGTCAACGATACTAAACAATTACTTCTGGGAAAAAAAATAACGAAATAGAAACAACAGTTAAAACTTTAGATTCTTCAACCCTTTCTTTCTCTATCTTCTTCTTCTCATCTTCTTTTTGCCTTACATTATGATATATTCATGGTGTCAGGGACATGTATTGCTGAAAGATATACAAAATGAAACATATTATTATCGGTTCTATCCCATCCCTTTTTAACATGAGATCAAAGTAACGAATCACAACTTTCGGCCAAGAACTACAATAGTAAGCTCTAATAATAGTTTTATAAATAAAGGAATTAGGCGCTTGAACTTGCTCGAAAACATGAGATGCATAAGCCAGATGACCATCGCCAGATAGAGCGCAAAGGGCTATAAGATGTTAGACTAATTTAAGGTGATTTAAACATATTTAAAGTAATTTTAAAAGCATATAGATTAATGTGAAATTTAAAAAATAGATTAAACATATCTTCTGTTATTGAAGTCGTTTTTCAACAATCTTGAAAGATGTTAAGCTTTTTAAAATCTTGTCAATTTCCACTGATAGTATATGTGTATCTTAAATAAAATTGGATGATTTCAAAACTTAACTAAATATTCTATTTATAAACATTTTTCCATCAAAAATGTCACTCACTATTTATGAATATGGATAAATTATTTTACACTTAATGAATATTATCTTAAAATAATAAAAATTAATAAAAATTAATAAAAATAATAAAAGATATTGATCATAATCTATTTATACCTAACACACTTAACATAAAACTGATAGCATAGTTGTTCTGCCGTTGGCTATAAAGAGGCCGTGAACTATGACAGCATAGTTTGAGACAGCCCATTCTCAATTAATTTTGGCGCCAACTGATATAACAGTCGAGACCTTTCAAAATTCAGTCGTTTCTGTCTCGAGAGCTTGTCGTTTGGTTATTAAACAAGTAGACGGCTTATCGTCCGTGCGTTTAAGAAGTAGATGACTTGTCGTTCTAAACTTTAATATTGAGTTGTCATCTGATTTTTAATTCCCTGGACTATAATGTACAAATCAAAAGCAACAAGCACTAAGACAAATCAAGAAAGCCCTTTGTACGTGCATTGTGATTCTGAATCAGAAATAACCAAGCGAAAACTATACAATTCATGATGAATTTGCAAGAAATTTTTTAACAAAATTAGGGGCATTGTACATTTGTCCTCATAAAAATTACTTAATCTTTGCAACTTGCTAGGTGCTTTTTCAGCCTCTTTCTTGTTGCCTTTCCTGCTCTAACTCTTCCATAATGTTTCTCACCGCAGCCACAAGCTGATTTTCCAGTTCAGAAGCACTTTCCGGAACCTCAACCACTTTGGCATCCTTATCAAACTGATCTTGCTTGTTTAACTTTAAAAAAAAAGACAAAAAAAAAAAAGAATGAACATGAAACGAAACATAAACCCATAAGAAGGCAACAAGAATAAAGAAAATGGCAGTAATAATATTATTGTTATTGTAGTAGTACCTACCCATTCTTTAATGAAATAAGCAATAGGCAGTTCTTTTGAAGGGATTAAAGGGGTCAGTCCAAAAGCTTCTCTTGTCTCATTTCCAAATGCTACACGCAAGGCAGCAAATGAACTATTATATGCACAGAGAAAACAGAGATCTCCTCCATTATGTGTATGATGAGTTTGTGATTTACTCATGAACTCATCTCGAAGCTGTCTTAATCGCCACTGGGACTGCATCACCCACAGAGTTGACAAATGAATCATAGATAGATGAAAAGTGAAGACTTGTTTAAAAAAAAAGACAACAAAAAATATTCAAAGTTGAGAAAATGGCAAATTGGCAGAACCTGGATAATCACATATCTGTATACATCAAGTTGTGGAGTGGTGCCGTCCTTTACATTAGTTGGTAATGCCCCATGTTGATTTTCAAAAGAATCTGGAATTTAATTAAGATAAGAAGATGAAAAAGTTATAAGATGGAAGCTAAAACCAGAAGATGGCAATAAGTATTGAGTATGTGACCGCATTGTTATAAATTGTGGTGCATATAGTTCTAACTATGTAACAATAAAAAGTATGAAAACAAGCAACATGAAAGTGGAGGCATAAGGTAATGAGAGGAAAAGGAAAATTACTGAGGCTTAGACGAACAGCTTTTCGGATGTCAGCTTCAAGTCTTTTCTCATTATCATCTTCATGATGATTTGAGTGGATAGCATACACAACTTCTTCTACATTTTCTCCTATACTTCCAATCATATCTGCATTTTTCTCCACAAAGCTCTTTTGCTTAGGTTCATTCATATTTTGTCTCTGATGCTCTGAATATTCTTCGAGCAGTTTTTCCTCATCACCAATCTCTGAACATGGATTGTTACTGAAGCAAGGCACCAGCAAAACACATATCAAAGTTTTTGTGAAAAAAGCTCAAAATAGAACGAAAGAGCAACTACGATTTGCATGGACTTACTCTTGTTCTGCATATTTCTGATGGAGCTGAAAGTTATCACTGTCACCAGTTGCCTAAAATTTTACTTAAATGTGAGCTTACTTCATAAATTATACACTGAACAATAACTTCCAGAAAACAAACAGAAATAGAAATAGCAATTAAAACCTTTGATTCCTTAGCTTTCCTGAAACTATTCTTCTTCTTCTTCTGATCTTCTTTCTTCCTTGCATTATCACAAACTTCATTGATAGTCTTCTTGGTGTCAACGGCATGCTCTTCAGAAGGAGCTTCTATTTTGGCTTCAGATTTCTCTGCAGTGTCCTTGTCGAAGAGATCTTCCAAGTTTGTCTAGAAAAAGGAGATTTGTTTTGAAAACATCAAGCAAGCAATATGAGAAAACAGCCAGAGGTTCATGTAGTGAAGTTTATTGGGAAGCTCTACTGTACAGTTTCAAAAATGAGAATGTATGGTTCCATGTGACTTTGAATGCACTTCTTAAAGACAGAATCCCAGTTTCCAATGTCCTGTAGAACAATTTGGATTACACAAATCATACAAAAATGCAAAAGCAGTGTTTTGGAACTAAATGATGCAAACTATTAGACTGTACCTTCACATATTTGTCGTCGTATGAAAAACATCTTTGATGCTCATGATTGTAAATGAAGCAACTATAGTGCCGTTTACTTTCATGGTAGCAAACCTAGAAGATGGAAATGCCAGTCAGTGATGCAATAGTAAAAGATAGAAGTCTGAAGAACATTTACATTTGCAAGATTTTAACAGTAAGTTGCTGTCATTTCAACTACTTTGATTACCTATTTTCATATTTACCAAGGCAGCTCATGTGAAAAACATATAAAAGCATGTAAAAGCAAAAGCAACGTTAAAAGTTTTGCACTATGGAAATACTAGATATGTTACATTCTCAGTTTTAACATGAAATATTTAGCCAGTATTGTCCATGGTATAAACTTCAATAAATTGATCCTACACTCTCACTTATGAACATAGTAACTTTTATGCTCTTAAATCTTAAGACACTACAAGCCTCTGAAGCATTCCAAGACCAAAACCGCGCAGGGGAATTTTCTTCAATTGCAAGAACCAGAAAAGTTGTTACAACTTAAATCTTATATAATCAAAGTCCATAAGTAGTTTACCATTGAAATGAGAATAAATTTTTTCCCTGGATCTGAACCTTGAGAGTGAACACCAATATCTAACTCGGTTAACAGATCACTGTAAGTTGCTGATATTTCTTGTTTGCTCTCTGTATCATTCTCATCCTCTAAAACTGGAAATCAAGGCATAAAGAACTAAAGGTTACAGCATGAGTGAACATATACAAGCCTGGATAATTTGTAAACAAATATGCACCTATTGTGAGGACATGCGGTGGATGCCAATCAGTAACATTAGCATGGTTTAGTTTTCCACCATCTCCTGCATTTGGACCAATAGTACTTTGTATTTCCCTCTTTGTTATTGCTTCAAGTTCAAGCTTGACAAGCTTTTCAAAAGTGTGATTCCCATGTATCACCTGAAAAAAGGAGATTTGCAATCAATTTGGCATGTCAAATATATAGCCTTTACAAGTCCTAACTGAAAATTTTCTTTCTTTCAATAGATTTTTCTAATTAAACATACCTTCCATTTTGTAAGCTTATTTTTGCATATATAGATGAATTCCGATATATTCCTTCGATGAACCAAACTAGGACTATGGTTGCCATTGCTTTTTATCTCAATATTCATTCCAAAAATGTTATGCACTAAGCAAGGATTTGATGAATTGTTGCAGTTGCTTCCCCATGCAGAACCAGGAGAACCAGGAGATCCCCCACTAGAAGTAAATGATTGGTGAAGATTTGACAAAATAGCTTCGAAAACATATGAAGCATCGTTCATTTGTCCCTATAAAATTTCAATCTTATTTTACAGTTACATGTATTAATGAAAGAATAAACCAGAAACCAAAAAAAAAAAAAATTAGAGGCACCAAAAGAAAAGCTTTGGGTACAAACCATCAGGAAACATTTACGTTTTTTATAGAGACAGTTCAAAGCCATTCTCAAAGGGGTTGGACTAACTGTTTCTTCATCACTAGCTGATGCCCTACATAGCGCGTAGAATACATCATGCAGTGCACAGACAATACAGGCTGCTTTAACATGCTTATGATCTAATTTTGATCTACTCATGAACTTCTTTGCAAATGTTCTCAAGTGCCACAGGGACTGCAATACAATAAGAGTCAGCTAAGTTTCAGAAATTAAGAAAAGGAAAACAAAAAGAAACAAGAGCATAAAGTAGAAGAAATTATCCTGAAAGAAGACAAGGGCAGCAATTGTTTTGGTTGCAAGATCAGAACCTGTATAATCACATTTAGAAAGCAATTATTTTCACCAGCTTCATTTTTCAGTCCAGCCCCAGTTGTGTTGAATCCATGTATAGGTTCTGAAATTTAAACAGAAAGTAATTATATCTTTATATGTTTCAACTCTTTGGTTTCGAAGAGCTCATTACTCATCTGAGTTCTATCTGTAACCAAAATACAAAATATAAAACAGAGGCAGAATTTAGTTGGCTACAGTCAAATTTGTAACATAACAGAAGCAGGATTTCAATTAGAAGCAAAGAGTAAATAACCAAGGCACTACAGGGAAACCACAAGCCCGACAAGTCATTAGAAGTGCTGACTGCATACACTATGTTTGGAATTTTAAAAAGTCACAATTTAGTTGGCTTTTGACTGGAACCGTACTCCAACATGAAGAGGAGTTAGTTTCGGCTTGATAACATAAGAGAATGAATAAGGCTATGTAACAATGCAAACATAATTGGGAGATTTCATTACAGTTTAAGAACCATGAAATAAGCAACATATACTCAACCACACTATAAGAATCTGAACACGAGTAATTGAAAAGAAACGGATTATGATCAAAAAAGAGAAAACAAATTTACCAAAGCTTTGCATCTGATACACATATCTTTTATCAACTATTTTCTCTTCTTGCTGTTTCAGTCCGTCAGCAATTTTACAAACACCAATCTTCACAACTGGATGGTCACTGAAGCAAGGCACGCGTTAACTGGAAACAGACTAAGCTTATATCTAGATACAAATGGCAATTAAAATCATGATTGACTAAAAGAGCCAGTATCTATGAAATGTCAATACTAGAGATATGCTTCTTACACAAATTATATACAGAACCACTTACAATGCAGTAGAGTCAACTGGAACACCTTTCAGCAAGCAATTCTTCAAATCCTTAGCCTCTTTCCTTCTCTTGTTCTTCTTCGTTTTTGTATCTATGGATTTTCTGTGTGTTTGTCTCATATCATCACATCCCTTATTAATGTTCTTCTTGACATCAAGCTCTGCTAAAAAAAATTTCATTGCAGCATTTGATTTCTCCAAGGCATCCTTGTGCATCAGATCTTCCAAACGGGACTACCAAGGACGGAATTTCCATAAGAAAAAGATATAACAACAAACTTCAAGAAACCAAGAGTAGTGAAAAACATATTGACAGATTCCAGAACAAACCTTGATGAATGAGTTCAATATGGGCAACATGATTAACCGATAGTCATAAGCAGATACCTGCCCAAGTTGCTGCCCATATTGCTTCATGATGCCAGTACTTTGCATTATTAATGCCTTATCAACTTGAAGCTGAAGGATTAAACATAGTCAGACCCAAAGAGCGCCAAAATAGCTCAATAATTAAAGAACCATTTGGCTGAAGGAATGAAAACTTATACTGTTACTGCCATACTCACATCATTTAACAGCTGCATTTTCCAACCCTTTATTTCTTTTTGCAGACAGTAATCTGATAAAGTCGAGTTTTCCTGCATTGTTGACTTGTTTCCAAACTTATGAGCAGTCACAGCTTGGTCTATTTCAAGAACATTCAATATAAAATCTAACTCAAACTGATCATCTGTCACAGAATTATCATTCTTCTTATTAAGCTCTTCTAGCCTTTCTCTAAGCAGAGATGCAACAGTTTGCACTCCACGTTCTGGATCTTGCTCCCTCCTCTTAATCTCTTCGGCATATATATTGTCAACTGCCTTCACTGCATTAAATTGTTTAAAGTGTTTCCGTCTTTTGTCACACATTCTCACTAAATGGAAATGTTCTTCTTTAAAGATCTGAAAAAATCCCATTACTTGTCGGTTTTGAGATTTTCTTAGACTTGTCCACAAGTCTAATGCCTCCCTGACCTCTTGGTCCGCAAATAACCATGACAATAAATCATCACTACCAGGCAGTAGCCCATTTCCATGCACACCATTTTTAGAAGTTCCTGCAGACCCATTATAAGCAACTGTGCCGAAGTAATTGGAAAGATTGAGCTGTCCTCGCAAAAATCGGTCATCCAACAGGAAACATGAGAAGTCTTCACTAAGTACAACCTCAAAAGCCTGATCACCACTGAGTTGTTCATCCATGGAGTTACCTATCTTAGAATTTTCACTTAGACCAAAGCTATCTGGGACACACTGCAACATATAAAGGATTCTTTCAAGCTGTGGAGATCCTAAAAGGCATACAAGCTTAAGGGTTTTCAGGCCTCGGCTTCTTAACCATGAATCTGAGATTTTATTAATCTTAAGCTCATCAATCGTATACTCTATCATGCAATAAACATGATTTTGTGTAAGATAGTTATATCCAAGAAGTAATTGCAACATACTATGAACTCTCCCAAGGAGTACTGCTCGTTTACTATCATCACATAATGGCCATTGCAGATCGTCTCTGGAGGCTAAGCATGACACGTTCTCACTTCTACTACCAAATAATAAATGTTTCACCATATCTTCTTCACTAATGGTAACTTTATGCTCATCCAAGCCCTTCTCAGCACACAAAACACTCTCATCTGTACTACAAGATTCTGATTTGAATTGATTGTGCATTTTCTTGATAGCTTCCCAAGTATTAACCGGTTTCCAATCACCTTTCACAATTATCTCAATCGATTCATCATCAATTAGTGGTGGCAGATATGGTACTACATCTAGACAAATTTTCCAGTCATGAGAATCATAAAGGTGCTCCATGTAAGCCTGACAATCAACAAACTTCTCACAACAATCACAACACTCCCAAAACTTCCATGTTTTCCACCTCTTAACAAACTCTATAGCTTCCAACAAAAGATCCATCACCATACAATCTTTTAACGAGCCCAAATGGGCTTTAAGGTCTTCTATTCTTACTTTAAACAGATTCAACTTATCCTCAATACTCATTTTACTATTCCAGAAAGATCTTGCTTTCTGCTCTTTAGAAATCTCGGAAGTACTTTTCTTTTTCCTCTCTTTCAACCTTGATCTCCCAAAAAATGACTCCAATTTAATGTCTGGCGAATTTCTCAGTGAGGAAACTCTGATTCCAGCCTCCCTCACTCTCTCTTCTATTGCCTTTATACTCTCATTCAACCTTTTTTCTGAATCGTACCCAACCCAGCTTTTCTTCCTCTCACACTTCTTTATCATTTCCCTTAAATCTTGCTTCATTTCCTCAACTTCCTTCTCTTGGCTAAAATCTTTGACAATGAAATTATCTCTATCTGCATCCATGGGATTCTCAATGTCCAAAGCACGATAACATTCTTTAATCACCCCCTCGTAATCTTTATTTAAAGCTGCCAAATCATACAGCACAGAGGCACAAAAGTGAGCCAATACAATGGAGTTCGTGAGCAGCTTCGAGGCTTGAAGAGCCATCGTGGCTGCTTCTAGTAGGTTCTTGAGTACTGCTTCAGAATCTTCATTTTGCTTGGCAATTTTGTAGAGTAAAAAGGCTTCAGCGTGATGATAAAAGGCACAGTTTCTGTAGTTTGACTGACAATCTCTAATGAGCTTCAAGGATTTATTGTAGTCTCCCGCTTCATAAGCAGCCACCGCTTTCCGGCAATTGGCGGTGGTTTTGAGCGGTGGCGGTTGTTTGCTCTTACCCTTCTTCTTGCCCATTTTAGTTCTTGTGGTTTTGGTGATGAATTTCTTGCTTTTCTTGGAAGAGAATGAGTACTTGCGGGTGTTTTTGCTTCTGAGAAAATGGGTTTCTTGCGTTTTGGCGGGAATATAACGGTTGGGGGCATATTTGGAAATTAAGAAAAAAGCTAACTGATTTACGGTTAGTTAGTTGGAGAAGCTTTAGTATTGTGGTCTTGACTCTACTCAGTAAAGTCCCGCAAACAAAGGCAAAAGATTTATGGCGTGTATTTTTCACTTGCTATTATATAAATATTCATTTTAAAACTATTAATTAATATAATATAATATATTATATTTATCACATAGTACCTACGCTTATTGGACTAGCATATTGAATAATTTATACAATTTTTTTATTAATAATTAAGTATTTTTTTAAGATAAAATATTATTTAAAAATAATGTTATATTTTTTAAATAATATTTTAAATTTTTTTTATTTAAAATAATATATTAAGTAATTATTGATGAAAAAATAATATAATGAATCATTTTAGAATTACTTCCCAATAACAAATTTTCCCCAACAGTTTTTGTGCATCACTTGAACTACAGGGGATGTTCTTGTTATCTCTCAGTATTGGAAGAGTTTCTGGAAAAAGTTTGGTGCCAGCTGATGTACTGGATGCCGTTTGAGTAAACGACTTGTCATTTTCTTATTGAATCAAGTGAATTGTCGTCCAATATCACATCCCACCTTATAGACAAAATGTCAAAATGTATTTACAACTCAAACTTATTCATTGAAAAGAACTGTAACTCAATTCTTTTTTTTCTTGCAGTATAATCGTAACTTCATTACATACAACTGAATCCACGGCCCCATCCACCCACTGTTTTATGCTCATTTGGAGGCGAAATGATACAATTTCCAAATTGGTCTGAGGAAAATGAAACATCTATCCACTTTAAGGAATTAATATTTATATTTATGTGTTATTTTAATTTTATATAAATATTATATTTTTATACTTATATAATAAATAAATATTTTATTAAATTATTAATTAATTTTATTAGGTAAGATACTTGTAACATTTTAGATATTATATTGATCTGAAATAGTTTAAATCAAATTTAAAGAGTTAGAATTTTATCTAAAATAAGATAAAAAATTTGAGAATATATTTACAATGACATAGTTGCAAATAATTATAAGCATTGTTAAAAAATATCATTGTGTAAATATATTCTCAAATTAAATGTTCTTGATCTATTTTTATCGATGTATGGTTTATTGAATGGAACCGATTTAAATAGATCAGTGTATGTCCATATTTGAATAGTCCAGATGTTTATCTTAACAAACCATGAGTTTAGTGAAACTCATATAGATATACATGTATTTAATAAGGACTAGATACTGAACTAGATTCATGAAGATTTCCAATAGATTTTTCATAAATTCGTCAATAGAGGGTCTTCTCGAGTTGATTAGTATTCGTGGTCCCAAGACCTGAGCACCATGGTGGGCTTATGAGTGATCCACCATACTTAGGTTTCACACATGTCAGAGACCTTTCATGGTCTGACCGCTGCGTGTCACTGGGTATGGTCTGATGCTTATGAAGTCCAGTGTGTGTAGATATGGGATCCGTCAGCTAATATGGGTGAGTTAAATATCTAGATGCTCTAAGATTGTATTCTATGAAGTCTTATAGTCATAAGCAGTGACACCCAGTGACCGCTGCGTGTCACTGAGTATGGTCTGATGCTTATGGAGTTCAGTGTGTGTAGATATGGGATCCGTCAGCTAATATGGGTGAGTTAAATATCTAGATGCTCTAAGATTGTATTCTATGAAGTCTTATAGTCATAAGCATTTAACTTGGGAAAAAGTTTCATGTGGATTTAATAATATTGCAAATGAATTTGCATATATTATTTATTGGAATACGAATCAAAAGAGATAAATTTATAGTTGAGTAATAGGGGACTACGCTATTAATCTATGTCTCCACTCTTCCAAGATATTAATGATGAATAGATTATACAAATATGGAATAACCTCAACTTGTATGGTTTAACTCACTATTTTGTATTATTCATAACGTGTGTGTGTATGAGACATCGGTTATGAACTAACGAAAATATTTCGTGAGATAAAATATGTGTGAACTTAAGGAGTTTCATTATATGAAGTATATGCGTTGAGCATGTGGGTAGCGCACCGAATCGAATTGGTCGATCAGAAAATTTTTTAAAATTTTTTTATTTATTTAAGAGTTTCTCCGGAAGTAGCTAAGGTTTAATTGTTAAAGATAAAATTATGCTAAGTGAAACTTGACACTTTTATCTACTTAATATATATCTCAAATTGTGCAAATAATTTATATGGGTACTAAATTAGGCATTAGTAGATATAGTTACCATTTAAATAAAATAATAATTATTTTATTTAAATTAAATTAATTATTCACTCATTTACTTAATAGTCTCTCAGAAAATAACTAAGATTTAATTGTTAAATTTAAAATTATGTTAAGTGAGACTTGACATTTTTATCTACTTAATATATATTTCAAATTGTGCCAATAATTTATATGAGTACTAATTTGAGCATTGATAAATAAAGTTTTTATAATTAAATAAATAAAAAGAAATAAAAATGAATTTTGGCATCAGTTCACATTTGTTCATTGTTTCGATGGATGAACAAAAACAAATAAAATGTGTTAAATTTTAGTTAGTTAAATTTAGAGGTTATAGCTATTTATTTCGGTGTGAGTCAAATTTAAAGAATTGAATTCAACCGAGCAAGAGGTGGCGTAAATGATGTCACCAATTGTTTCTTTATTTTGTCACTGTTTTATATTTAATGAGTAAGTATTTTTTCTTGCTTTGTTATGCTAAGTCATATGTTATTTAACTTATTTTCATTGGTTGTTCAAAATGCAAATGTTGCCTATAAATGTAAGTGAACGATCGAGATTACTGTAAGTTGAAATGAATTGAGAATTTATTTGTATTTTATTTTTTTTTTTTAAAGTTAAGTATTAATTAATATACTGAGAGAAACAAATTATTTAAAAAATAAAAATATCAAAAAGTAAGAGTTGTTTTAATTATTTTGATAGAAAAATTATTATTTTAATTTGAGAAAATTCATCACGTTCTAATTAGATTTGTTCAAAACACGTTTTGAGAGTAAATCTCCTAATCTCATTAATGTAATAAAATTATTTTATTATGTGTTATATTTTTATTACGTTGTATATTTGTATATGAGATATGCAATATTATAAATTATTTAAAATGTATATATTTATTTATAACACGGTACAAATGCACATAATCTACAGTAATCTTTGTATAATGATCAATAAGAAGTCACAAAAATAGGCAGCTTCTTAGCATGATCATGCCCTTCAAACAATCAGCACCCTCCTTTAATATCTTCTGCTTCACTGTGATCATCAAGTGCCAAAATATATACTGCACTTGTGAACAAAAAACAGAATTTTCGGTTGTAAATGTGATTTATTGCAGGTGGAAATGACTTCATCCCAGGAACCAGTGACCTATTTGTATGTATATAATTAGCAAATGTTGGATTATGGAAATGAAAAAAATACTGGAAATAGATTGTGCAACCCAACAGAATGTACCTCCACATTTTTTCCATCATTCTGAACATACTTTTCATGTTGATGGTCATAAAGAAAGCAGTTATAATGTTCTCTATCTCCACAGCGGCAAACCTAGAAAATGAAAATTGATACTTATGACACTAACAAAATGGTCTTAATAATACATTTAAACAAATCTGGATTAAAGTTCACTTCAGAGGTACAAGATACATTCTTAAAACACAATATAACTTTAGATCAGTTTAAGAGCAAAGGAAAATGAAACTCTGTATTGCAATATGAGCACAGGGCTTCAATTTATAGCTAGAGAAGGTTATAACACATGAAATTTACCATGGAAACAAGGAAATATATATTATCAGGTGGGTATCCTTGAAATAAAATGCTTAGATCCAACTCGTTATAAAGAGCACTCAATGTCATTGATATAGCCTCTGGACTTTCATCATCTCTCTGCCAACCTAAAACTGCAAATCAAGCCATAGTAACTTAAGATTACCCACATGCTTATGTTGTTGCAGAATGGCTTTTCTTTCTTTTTTTTTTCTCTCTTCTTTGTAGTTGGTAGTAGCATACCGATTGTGAAGACATGTGGAAGACACCAAAGAGTATGATAGATTTGGTTTATTTGTCCACAAGCTTTACAAGCCAATTTTCCATTCATCTCTGCCAGCTTCAAGAGCACATCAAAAGAGCTGCCCCCATGTGTATTCTGAGTTAAAAGAACAAATTTCAAACAATGGAAAATATATACTAAACATAAACTTTTATCAAAAAGAGAAAAGAAATGAAAATTTTCCAGGAATAATTTCAATAAAACCTGCCTTCTTCATTCTCAGATTACAAACATTTACATTGAGAGAAAAGGAAGTGTATTTCCGATGTCCTGATTCAGCATAACAGTTGACACAATTTATTCTTTCATGATGATCCATTCCGAATATTCGATGCACCAAACAATCAGCTAAAAAGCAATCCAATGAACCCTCGTACTTGTTTTCTGATTTAAAATCAGGATTAACCACATTAAATGAGTCATGAACAGATTCCAAGATAACTTGCAGGAATTGAGAAGCATCATTCAATTGTCCCTGTAAAATTGGCATGTGAATGAGGAAAATATGGATAGGAGCAAGCAGAGAGAAAATAAAGAAAAACAATTCAAAGCTGAAATGTGCTATGTGTACAAACCTCCTGGAAGATGTTTTCATCATAGCTGTGAGTGCTCAAAGCAATTCTTAAAGTAGTAGGAGCAACATCTTCTCCTTGATCATCTGCAGACGCTATGCTTATAAATATGTCAAGTAGTGCGCAGACAACACAGGGATTTCCAGTGTGCTTATGAAATGATTGTGAACTACTGATGAACTTCTCTCGAAATTCTCTTAGGTGCCATAGGGACTGCATTACCAGGTAACCAACAAAGATTTCAGGAAAAGAAAATGAAAAGAAAAGTGACAATCATTCCAATAGCATATGAAAGAAAATCATCTAGTTACTGAATGTTGACCTTTATAATCATGTTCAGGAAGCAATCAGCAGCTTCGTTTCCAAGTCCAGTTCTGAGTACATTGACCTTGAGACCAGCCTCATGCTCAAATTGCCTCTGATGCGCCAACTTTTCTTCAAGCAGTCTTTCATCAGTTGTAATCAATCGTTTCAATTCATCAGCACTTTCACCAATCTTGGAATTTGGATTGTCTCTGAGCACAGGTGAAAATACAAATCAAATCAATTAAAACTGTTAGAAACAAAGCAACTACAGTCTATATCATGCTTGCCTAAAATATTCAGAATGAACATTTTGGTGAACTTCAATAAAAGAGGTTCATATTTAAGTTCTACATTGAATATAAAATAGAGGCTTACTCTTGCTCTGCATCCTTCTGAGGGAGCTGATAGTGCTTAGCACTATCATTTTCCTAAAATGTTTAAAACGCATTAGCTTAATTCAAAAATGTTATATATAGGACATTTGTTTACACAGTATAAACAAACAGAAGAAAATGCAGCAATTAGAACCTTAGATTTATTAGCCTCTCTAAAATGTTCCTTCTTCTTCTTATTCTTCTTATTTTCCTGCTTCTGCCTCACATTTTGACAACCTTTGTTCTTATTCTTCTCTGCATCAAGTACAAGCTTTGCTAAAAGAGCATCATACGTCTTCATAGCATCCTTGTCATACAAATCTTCCAAGCATGCCTAGAAACACAATTTGTTTCAAAGACATTAAATATAAATAAACTAGTATAATAGCCAAAGATACCTTACCTGCAAGAATGACTTCAACAAGGGCACAATGATTAGCTTATAGTCATATGCAGATAACTTCTCTAGTAGGAGTTCATACTTCTGAAAAGCATCAATACGCAGCAAGATTATTGTATCAACAAAAGCCATCTGCAGAAACAAACATGGTTAGATCAAAAGGGAAGAAATATGCTCATTATCTTTTTTATTGGGAATTAATTGGCTCAAGAAGTCATTTGCATTTTAGTAGTTCATATCTTCCTTTTTCAATAATCAACCTACTAAAAGTTAAATTCTGCACAAGAATTGAGTTGACTCAGCTATCACACCCACATCTGTAAGCTGCTGCATTCTCAGCTTCTGTAATGCTAATTTTATACAATTGTCTGTGTGTTTGAGGGCATATTCAAGAATGCTGCCTTTGGGCCCAGACCGATCAGAACTCAGAGCTACTGTTGCTTCTTTCAGAACATCGGATATAATATCTGATTTGGTCCTACTCTCATTATCATCATTTCCTTGAAGATCCTTTTGTTGTTTTTTCAGTAGATTAACATAAAGTTGTGGTACATGCCCTAGACATTGCTCCCTATTCTTAATCTCTTCAAGACATATGTTGTCTACTGCCAGAAGTCCTTCCAACTTGCTTGAAAGCTTAGAGATTCTGTCATGATCTGCTAGTAAATGTGAACATTCTTCAAATATAACCCCAAGAACCTCCTTCCCTTTTCCTCTTATAGAGTCTCTTTGTCTTGTCCAAAAATTCATATATTCCCCAATCTTAGGGCACAAGTATAACCATGACACTATTTCATTACTATCAGGAAGCGCATCAACTTTGCACACATCAACAGCAGAAGTCACTGCAGAAGCATCACCTGGAAAACAATCAAATGAATTAGCATTATTAAGCTCTCCCCACAATATTGGCTCTTCGAAATGGAGACATGAGAAGTCTCCATTAAAGACAACCCTCTCTTTGATATTATGCCCCATGGAGATATCCATCTCAGAATTTTCAGTTAAACCATGTGCAATAGTCAGATTTTCCAAGAAGTTAAGGACTTCTTTAAGCTCTGAAGCTCCCAAAAAGCATATAATTTTGGGGTTTTCCAGGCCAAGATACCTAAACTGTGACAAAGAAATTTTACCCTCTAACCAATAAATTGTATATTGTATAGCCCAATGAACATGTCTTGGTGCAAGAAATCTGTTTCTTAGAAGCAAGAGATATATGCCATGGATTCTCTCAAGACTCTCTGCACGCTCTGCATCATCACATATTGGCCATTTCTGATCATATTCTTCACTAATTGTGCCCTGGACATAATCTTTACACACATCTAAACCCTTTGCTGTACACAGCCCACTATCAACAATACTAACAGACTCTGAATTCATCTGATTGACAATAATCTTTATCGCCATATCAGTATCCACGGGCTTCCACACATCATTCTCAATCATCTGAATCCACTCACTTGCAATTTCTTCTGCAGTAATTAATTGAATTATTGACTTGAAATCCTTCAAATGCAGCTCCCTAAAATGGTTCCTGTACAACTGGGAATCACCAAACTTCTTAAAACAAACATAGCACTCCAAGAACTTCCAAGTTTTATGCTCCTTAGCAAAACCCAAAGCCTCCTTAAAAACTTCCACTACAAAATGACTTTTTAACGACTTCAAATACCTGCCAAGCTCTTCTATATTGACTTTAAGGAAACCCCTTTTTTCCTCAAAACTCAATGTACTACTCCAAAAACTCTTATATTTCTCCACCTTTTCAACATTTTCTGCAAACTTCTCCTCACTATAATGAGTGTCTTTTTGCTCGAATTCCCTTATTATTGCTTCAATCTGCTTCTTTCTCCTTTCTAGACCCATCATCTCCTCCTTTAGTTTATAATCATCTTCTTTTTCTTCACCCTCTGCCTTCCTGGCAGTCAACTCAAGATTCTTTCGACGTTGAGATTCCTCTAAAAACTTCATCATTTGTTGCTTCATATGATCAATTTGTGATTCTTTACTCAACATCCCCATTTCTACTTTCTCAGAACCACTACCTATGTACAGTTTAAATGGGTTCATACCCTCTAACATATCAACTGGAGTCTCAATCTTTAACGCACGCTCACATACTTCAATCACTCTGTCATCCCATTTTTTAGCATTGATCATCGCCAACTCATGGAGCACAAGAGCAAGAAAATAAGCAAATTCTAATGAAGTGGGAAACAGCTTCACTGCCAACTCAGCGGAGCGAGCTGCTTCAGCTAAATGCTTGAGTTGTTTATAAGAACCTTTTCCCCCTTTCCCAGCCAGACTTAGGTGTATTGCCGCTTCAACACAGTGAAGACGAGCCGAATCTGGGTGACGATTAATGGATTCTCTGATCATCTTTAAGGCCTTCTTGGAGTTTCCACTCTCAGATGTAGATAGAGCCAGCGAGGCTTCTTTTTCGCCCTCCAAGCCTCGTGACTCAACAGCTAGGGTTGCTTGTTCAGAGGTAGAATCAACAATGGGGGACGGTGGTGGCGGTGATGGTGGTGGTTGTTTGACACCTGGGGAACATTTTTTCTTGCCCATTTCTTGGTTTTTTTTCTTTTTTTTCTCTTGAAGAGACAAGAAAATATGATAAATGAAGATAAAAAGATATGAAAATGGCGGGATTGGCAGAAAGGCTAAGTGGGAAGTTAAAAAGAACCCAGATAGGTAGTTAGTTAGCTAGTTAGTTAGTTGGTTGGTTAGTTAATTGATCAGCTCAAACCCAAAACCTAACATTTTAAATTAAAAAAATTTAAAAATTTAACAAAAAAAACAAAACCTCAAAGACTGAGAAATCAAATGACATTAAACATAGCAATTTACAAGCTCATACCACTTGATCACATCCAAAATAAGGAATTTCCTCGAACAATTTCTGTGCACCACTTAAGTTTTCACAAGCATTACAATCTAACAAGCAGGGTTTGCACATGATTTCCGGATAGAAGAACTCCATTTTTAAGCACCCAAGTGTGAATTTTCCTTCCAAAGTCCACCAAGCACACATATGATTATTGGTTTTATGTTATCCTTCTTTTAACATGAGATTAGGAAGAAAAAGAAATGTGAAATTTGGGATCCAAAATCATATTTATTGTGATTGTAACGTTTTAGATAAATTTGGAAATTATTCGAAATCAAATTAAAGTCGAAAACAAGTTTGGAAAGAGTCAAAACCAATAGAACAACACCCATAAGGCAAGAGATAGCAAATGAAATAAGAAGCCTGTTTTCAGGCTTAGCATTGCGACACTGTAATAGTTTATAATATTATTTATTGATCACAAAATTTAAATTTTAAATTTTTTAAAAACTTTGATATTTTGAACTTCATATAAATATCTCATTATGCTTAGAATTGATAAAGAACTCGAAATATCCACTGTACAAAAATCTTAGAGTTTTAAAATTTGATTTGTATCATTTTTTGATTATTTTTCTTGTAATTAAATATTTAATAAAAAAGACTTGGATCCTTGATTCATTATGAACACAAGTACATTGTCAAACTACGTAATTTTATATTTTGATACGCTTAATTTTTACATTTTTTCTACTGTATTATTTAACTCTTGTATTTAACTTATTATTCTTGGTTGGTTAATTATATTATCTACTTCATTATTTAATTTGTATACTTTACGTATTCCGTTGCATATTTATAAATTCTAAAAAACAAAACAATGAAATAAATAAAATCATTAAGGATTCGTTTAGTATAAAAGTGCTTTTAAATAATTTTAGAAGCAGCATCGCTAAAGTATTTATAAACATTACTTTCACTTCATAGTTAGGTATTCGCTAAATATTTAAATACTTCACCCTGTAATTAGTACTTCATGTTATAAAATCACAATATCTTTATATTAAACATATTATAATAAGAACATTATTAATTTGATTAAAAGAAAGGCGTAAGAGAGAAAGCACAGGCAGAAGCTTATTTGAGTTTACTGACGGCACAGTTGTTGGTTGCTGTATTTTGTAATTCTTGATGAAGATGGAGGCATTTTTGAAAAGTCGTTGGTTATGGCGCCAAGTCACGACATGATATGCCGTTTATAAATTTAAATAAACAGCACGCATGCATGCATGCAAGCATGTCGGCGATAGTTATAAAAGATGTCTGTCGTGTCATTTAATAGTTAACAAATAAAACGACTTATCGTCCACTTTTTTTCAAGGTATTAAAGAAGATGTTTAGCACTACGTGTATAAATAGAATAACACTACACTTTTTAATACAGTATTTTAATTTTAAATAATATGTTAAATAATTATTAAATAATAAAATGATATAATTTATGAACCAATTCCAAGGAAGAATTTTTTTATTCAAATTTAAATAATTACAAGCAAAAATACATTTACAATCATCTAAACTAAGAGAGACGAAGAATCTAAGTTAGTAAAAGTTTTTAAATTTTTTTTTTTTGATACATTTATTACATTACAATTTTTAAATTTGGATAAATAATTGTTGAACTTTCTTGATACATTTATTACATGAGTAATGTTAGATATCTTAAATTTTTATTTTAAAAGTGATATATCAAATAAATATTTGATATAATAAATAATTTTAGATTTTGTAGATACATCACTTTGAGATCCAATTTGGGATAAAATTTAGAAGGCTTATTAGTATGATTTTTTATTAAAAGCTCAATCATTTTATCTTACAAATAAATAAAAATTTTAATTTAGGTATTACGTGTAAATTTAGTATATCTTATAATAAGTTTTTCTTCACATTATAATATTATGGTTGACATAGTATGTTATAAGAAACATTTTAAAAAAAAGAACAAAATACCACTTACAAAATTTTGTGCTGTTCTTATTTTCTCTATATTGTTTTTTCTCCTAGTTGCTAGGTTTTCAACTAAACAATATTAAATTTCATAAGTTGCTACTTTTCAATTAAACAATGTTAAATTTCATAATATTAGTTGTGGAGAATGTTGCAAAAAAATTTAATTTTTTTTTATTTATTAGATACTTATTGAAGATATTTAAATTTATATTTATTTAAAATAATTTTTTGTTATTGATTTTTTTTATCTCAAGTTGAATATTTTTTTTGTTATATTTTGTCAAGAATTTTTAAGTTTAAATAAAATTTTAGTATGTTAATTTTACTTAAATTAGCAATGATTAGAGTTACAATCATTCCTGAGTCGGGTTGTTTCATGATTCTTATCCATTAGTAGATCTTAAATATAATATTCAAGATCCAAGATTAATCTTAGAGTTAAGATAAATGAGATTTATCAAATGTAAGAATTCTACATTGATTAAGGAAAATTTTTAAACTATATATATAGATCCCCTTCTTAAATAGTATGATACCTTTCGGAAAGACTTAAGAACAAAATCATACAAGTCTAGACTCAAAGTGGACAACATTATACTATATAAAAAACGGGTCGTTACAAATGGTATCAAAAGCAAACCTATCTCGCAATATGAGCCAATGAGTCCGCAATCTGAGCTACAAATAACGTATACATGCTTTGTGACCCTTGGGACTAGCTCACATGAGTTATCTATATGTCCCCAGAGACCTAATACACACAAGGTCGTGTGTCCCCTAAGAGAGGTAGATTGTAACACCAGAAATTCAAACTTCCTAAAGCCATAAATAACAAGCCAAGATGGATGAAGTGATAGTTAAATATGAAATATCAAAATTCCACATCGTCTAATTGAAAAAAATCTGAACTTGTTCAATTAGAAACCCCCTCTTCTAATTCATTCTCCACCCCTCCCAATCTGCTATTAGTATGCAATGTGAGGAGGAGAATAAAGGAACTAAAAAAAAAAGGCAACCGAAATTGACAAGTATTCTCAGAAATGACAGTGCAACTCTTTCAGGATGATGATGTATAAACATGGGTGGGATTAGATTTATACATTAGGATGAAATACTATGGAATTGTAGCACTCAGCAACAGCATATATTTCATTTTCATGTCCATGTCTGATCTTCTATCAGACGGTGTAAGCTTGCTGAATTGTGTCGATATCCAGACCTTTCAGTCTAACCACTGATTCAACATGTCCTTTCAGGGTAGTCAATTCTCTCAGTCTGCAAGAATCAAATTAATGAATGCATATTAGAGTGACTCTCCAACTGTGAAATGTCAACATCAAAAAGAACAATTATCTGATCAGCTTTCAACCAAGCTAGAGATAAAAAGATTGAAGGCGAGCAGATTCAGCAAGCCGTTATACGAGGTTCCATAATCAATTTGGTTCTTTCAATTCTAATTGCCTTTCTGAACTTAGGCACCATCGTAAAACAGAAAGGAATAATAGCAACACCACTTGCAGCTATGCGCAACTATAGTTTGTTGTTCTTAAACGCTTACCTTGCAATCTCAGCTCTTCTTTTTGCCTCTTCTGCCATCTGGTTAAGTTCTGTGAAACTGCTGCGGTCATTGAACATCTTGGTGTCAGGTGTGTGTAAACCGTGGAGGGTCCTCTGTGCATGTGCCCATTTAAGCTCGCGTTCTTCCTTTCCAAAATCCTTCTTCTTTGTAAAGGCAATCTGCAAAATAGCAAATTCCAGAGCAGAAAGTGAGCAAGAGTCTCCAACCCTCAAATTGACTCTATTGAGCTGATCCATACCCTTTGTTCAATGACAAGATCCCAAGCCTTCCCACTCAAAGCATATCGGATTAAGAACTTTATAAAATCAAGCGGGATATAGAAGATGATATTATAAAGCCAAACCACACCAGCCCAACCCCATCCAATTCCTTCAATTGCAGCAAAACTCCAGTTTGCATAGACAGCAATCAGTGTGGCAATCTGCTCAGAGAGTAACAATGGCAGGTCATCACCATCCGCTCAGAAGGAAAATGCAAAAACAATGCAGAAAAACTACCATCACTCACCAGCTGAGCAACAGCAAAAGCCAAAACAAGTAACACACCAGGACGCTCAAGAAAAGACCAACTCCTAGCACGTGTTACGAATATGAGGGCCTGACTAATGGTGCTCACTTGCAGGTATATAGCTGAAGCAAGCTTTCTCCAGTCATCCTGATCCTTCTTCTGAAGGCTTGAAACCCCAAATGTTTGCTGAAATTGTATACATCAGTGTAAAGAATTGGGTACAAGATGACAAAAAAGTTAAAACATATGTTGCAAAAGCATACATTTGCGCATATGAAACTGAATTTTACAAAATCAGGTGAACCAAAATTTAAGACCTTCCAAGTAACAATATTAGTAATACTGTCGTAAATATTATTAAATAGGCTCATGAATATATTACTAACGTGAGCTCAACTAAAATGAATCAGATACCTAAAAAGACTAGAAAAAAGATGTGAACTTAACATCTAAAACCTCAAGTATGCCACATAAAAACAAGAATTTCGTGACATCATACACAAATGTAAATTGCCTTACAGGAAAGAAATCCGTTCTGTAAGCTGCCCAAAAGAAAATCACTGTCATCATTGCTAAGTAACCCCCAAGAATGATTCCAGTTGCAAAGATCTCAGCCAACTTCCAGCTGTCTGGCTGAGGAGATGGTTTCACTCTATCCTTAGATATTGTCATAATGGTACCTGGCAGGTCGAATACCATCTAAGTATTTATAGCAAAACTCACCAAAAAAAAATTTTACAAGAAAAGAAAAATGCTAAGAGTAGACCATTAGAGCATTCAAGAAAAATAAAGAGAGATTTCAAAAGAAAGGGTAGAGAAGCAAAAAATCTCACTAGCTTGATAAAGTGGAAAGTGATGACAACAGACTAAGACATGCTCACTAAATAAATTTATAAATTATACATAGAGCGAACCCCACAAAAATAAATAAATAAATAAAGAAGAATTACGAACCATCATTAAGAATAGCAATTATCAGCACCATGAAGGGTGGGAAATCAAACTTCCAAATGAGAGCCAGTAGCATGAAACCAAGCTGTTGCCGACAAGAATAGTTAGTTTGCCATATCAGATATACAAGCTGTTTTGAGAAGAACTATATCATATTCAAAAAGTCCGGCTGTAATTACAATGGCAAAGATGCAATAAACAATTAAACTAAACAAGATTATCTCATATAGAATCACAAAACCAGCACCAAACAACTTACCACAATACGGATGGTAATGGAAACTGCATATATCTGCAACAAGAAAGAATCAACTATAGCAACAAAAATGGGAAAAAGAATAAGAAAGAAATCAACTATTCTGCAGTCCAGTAACCATTGTGCTGACCAATGACATGCTATTTCCATCTCAAGAAAGAGCATTTCTCCACCACCAGGCACTGCCAGCAAAGTAGCAATGCCTGATCTGAAGAAGCTTTCATACCACATTCTGAAATTAAGTAGTTGGAGTTTAAGCTTTGACAAGTTGAATTATCAGCGTGTGTTTACGTTAGGGTTGTGGATTAAATAGGACTGCCTCATATAACAGCCATCCAACACTACATTCTGAACTATAGAAAAACTCTTTCCAAATATGAAAACCAATGCTCACTGTGTAATTTTTCATCCTCTGGAATATTGCCCGACTAGTTAGAACAGCACTAATGATTACACTAAGGCCAGGTTCCGTCAGGACAATGTCAGAGGCACTACGAGCTGCATCAGTTGCATCAGCGACAGCTATGCCAATGTCCGCTTTCTTAAGAGCAGGAGCATCATTGACTCCATCACCAGTCATTCCACATATATGTTTCCTAGCTTGCAAACGTTTCACAATCTCATATTTGTGCTCTGTAAAGAAAACAAGGCTAGTCAATAACAAAAGAAAGGAAAAGAAATGTTCTATGAACACACACACACACACACATATTCAAACTACAATAAAATATATTGATCACTTCCGTGTTATAACCTCATGCAATTTTTGGAAGAAGAAAAGAAAGCAAAAACTGAGAGGAGGGCTGGAGAACATATACCAGGAAAAACACCAGCAAACCCATCAGCTTTCTCAATCAACTCATCAACTGGCAAAGCAACTATTGACTCATCTTTGTTCTGTCCCAATAAGGATGACGAAGGATACATATTTGTTCCCATTCCTAGACGGCGTCCTGTTTCCTTTCCTATTGCAAGTTGATCACCTGATAAAGTAGGAAACATCAAACAGATGGATTGTCAATCAAATTGATGAAGGAACAGTGAATCTACAACTCTAAAATGGTATAAAAGACAATTCCATCCATAGGCATTTATGGCGAGGCAACTAAGCAAACCTAGGAGCACTGAGATTACTCCAGAAACAAAAGCACCAGAACAAAGATCACCATCCAACTACAAAATAGTAAGACATAATACATTTAAGGGGAGAAACACCTGTGATCATTTTCACATTCACCCCTAGATCCAATGCTCTCCTTATTGTTTCGGCACTATCATGTCTAGGTGGATCAAACAGAGGCATGAGTCCAATAAATTGCCATGGGCCTCCTGAGCTCTCCTTCCTTCCATCAGGAATTTCCTGAGAACAAATTGATAAATATAAGTTTTGCTAATATGAATTACAAAAGAAGCAACATATGGCTCGAATGACTTCAATACAACAACATAATGATGCATATACCTGGTATGCCACTGCAAGAGATCTCAATCCTCGTTCTGCAAACTTGTCAATCATGGCATGAACTCTGCGTTCTATCTCTGATTTGTTGTGTACAAGATTCAAAATCTGAAAAGCGAATTAAAAGCATAAATATATCAAATGGCATTTCAAAATCGTCAAACTTGATTACTTGCTGATGGTCATACCTGCTCTGGAGCACCTTTGCTGACTCGGTGCATTTTACCTTCCCTGTCAGTGTACGTAAGAGCTGTTCGCTTATCAGTAGGGTTGAATGGGAGGAAGTGAAGTTCTTGAATATTTGCACGTGCCTTGTTTGTTGAGAAAAGCAGAGAACCCAATGTCAAAGAAATGTGATAAGAAGACAACAGAATGGCAAAAAGTTATACTGAAAAAAATCCTGTTACTCCTTGCGTTAGCTAGTTCGAAAGTTCAGTAACAAAGCTACTAGTTTAATCTATAAACAAGAAAATTCTAGAATTAATAAATATACCTCCCTTGGATCCGCCAACATTCCTACTATAGCAGCATCTATTGCATCCTGGTTTTCCACTCGGGAGGCTCGAGCTGCCATCAAAACAACAGTATCTGCATCTACTCCTTTAGCAAAGATCTAATAAAATAATCCATGCCAAATGTTGACTATTCATTAGAATTCACAACATAAAAAAATAAAACCATGAAATACAGCAAAACTTCAACCCACCTCAATTAGATTCTTGTCAACTGTTAGCTTGTTCAAAGTTAGAGTACCAGTTTTGTCACTGCAAAGCACATCCATGCCTGCCATTTCTTCTATTGCCGTCATTCTCTTTGTAATAGCTCCCTGCAGTAAACATCCCACATACGGTGGCAACCATCAATAAAGGACCACTCAAAGTAACAGCAGTGCAATAACAATAAAGACCAACCTGCTGAGCCAAGCGATGGGAACCGATAGCCATTGTCACTGATAAAACTGTAGGCATGGCAATAGGAATTCCTCCAATAAGAAGCACCAGTAAATTATCAATTCCTGGGCGATATTTCCTGTGTTGAATCGGGTACATGACAATGATCTCTATTATCATACCCACTGCAATTGAACATATACAGAAATTCCCAATAGCTGTCAAGACCTGTTAATCCAAAAAAAAAAAAGAGAGAGAATTCTATGAGTATTAATATGAATTAGAAATAAAAACTAATATGGGATGTACAAGGAAAATAAAAAAAAAGGCTAGAGGTTATAAAAATTGCAGTTGGTTGTTAATATGCATGAGAAAAGAAAAATTTTTTCTTTCTGTTTGCCTTCTGTCTCACTTTTCTTTCAGATAGCTTTAGTTTAGAACGGAAAGAATGTACATTTGCATTTTCTTACCTTTTGAAAATGTCCCACTTGATTAGTGGTATCCACAAGGTGTGCAGCTCTGCCAAAGAAAGTATGAACACCGGTAGCAATAACCACAGCTTCAATCTCCCCTTGTTTGCATGTAGAGCCTGAATATACACTGTCGCCGGTACCCTTTGTCACGGGAAGAGACTCGCCTGTCAGAGCAGACTGCGACAAACAAATTGGAAATTTTAAATAAAATAGTTCAATTTAACCCAATCAGTTAGAAGTCAGCTAATAAAACAACAAAAGGTAGCATAAGTACCTGATCAATTTTCAATGGATCACCTTCAAGGAGACGAGCATCAGCAGGAATAATGTCACCAAGCTTAACACTGATGATATCACCAGGAACAAGAATGGCTGCGTCCTCCTCAGTCCACTTACCATCTCTAAGTACCTGAAATAATTTCAATTAAGGTAACATGAAATTAAGGAACTTGATATCAAACTGACAACTCAAATTTAAATCAAAGACAGAAAATTTGAGATGTACAATTGAAAACAACTCGCAGGAACACTTTAGTCATATAAGATCATATCCAACTCTAATGAGTACCTTAGCTTTAGGAGCAAGACGAGCCATGAGAGCTGCGGCAGCATTACCAGCGTTGTTCTCTTCTAGGAAACTTATTGTTGAATTGATAAAAAGCAGGGTTATGATCCCAACAAAATCTTGCCAGTCGGGAGGTTTTCCCTGCAAGGATGAAGTTCCCACCAGTTAGACTATACATGAAAAATGAAAAATAAACATAAAATTGCTGAAAATAGTTCGGCATGCAGACAATTCATCATATTTTCTGATATTTGACATATCAAACCAAAATTTATAATCATTTGGAATCAAAGAAATAATAGACGTTCCATTTTCCTTTTTGTTCCTCTTCAAATTCTTTTGTTAGAGAAAATAAAAGAACTCAAGTACTCACTCCTCCATTGGCAAGTGCAATAGCCATGATAGCTGCAGCTTCCATGACCCATGAGAGAGGGTTCCACATAAACCCCAAAAACTTCAAAACTTTACTCTCCTGCAGAAGCAAAACATATTAGAATCATTCAACACCAACCCCCCAAAGAGATTGGAGTAAAAAAAAGGAGACTAAAAGTAACTTCTTTCATTTCCCAAAAAGGTATAGGTTAGATTAAAATAAAAAGAATAACATAAACTTTCTTTCAACGTTTCTCTTTTGTGAAAGAATTCATTTTTTTTTTTAAAAAAAAAAACCTCCTGATACCAGAAAATTTTCCTTTTTTTCTTTAGTAAAGCTTTCAAACAAAATATTTTCAACATGGAAAGCAAAAATGATCAGGTAACAGAACCTGTTTCTCCTCAAGCTTGTTATAGCCAAATATGTTAAGCCTCTCCTCAGCAGCCTCTGTTGCGAGACCTTCTTTGGTGCACCTCAAAGTCTCAAAAACCTCCTCCATCGGCACGTTTTCCTGCAATCAAAAGCTCAAATTGATCAGAAAACAAAATACCCAGATAGCAAAAACCTCTTAACAACACCAACCAAGAAACAAAAAGCAAACACAGAGATGATGTTGCTCAGTCTTTAGTTACCAAATCCACAGCTTCCTTCAACACAGCCTCCATAGTTTCAGCCTTGCTATCCATCTCTCTCAACAAACTAATTCCCTCCTCTTTATTTAACTTCCTTCAAGCTCTATCAAACCAAGTAAACAATTATAACAAGATCATAGCCAAAAAATTTAAAAAAATCAACAACTTCAAAAACAGAGAACTCTGTTTTGTCACCTGCCAGAATTTCTCCGTTTCTCTCCCTAATGGTGTTGTCTATAGAAGAGACAGAGAGAGTAGGCGGTGGGTTGTTCTGAATCTGTCTGTAGAATCTGAAAGTGGCAGCTTTATTTTAAGGGTGGTGGGATGAACAGCTCAATGCAAGATTATGTACTTGGCAAGTACATTTCTGCTGCTTCTATTATATTCCATTGCCTCTTCTTTTTATTGATTTATTTATTTTTATTTACTCTATTTTTTAATTTATTTTGTTTATATTCATAATGGTTAAAAAATATGGAGATGATACAATTTATTTGTTTTAGTAGTAAAACCTGTATTTTTTTTTAACCTAAGTTAAGAATTTAAACTTAAGAGAGGTCATGGTAATTTCAATTCATTTAATTATTAAAAATTCAATTTTAATTAATTGTATTAAGAAGATATTATTATAATTAATTAATATTAAATCTGTAATATTTGAGATTTGAGATATAATGCAATATATATATATATAGGGACATACCTGGTACCAGTGTTTTTCATGTACTTTACTTCTGGTTCTCTTACTTTATGACAATCATGTTCCTGAACAATACCGCCCTTCTCACATAAGCTTGTAATTTTGTTTCTTCTATTTCATTTTGTTTCTTTTATTCTTTTTTTTTTTTATACAAGTATTAACAACTGAAATAATTGTCTGCTGTAATTATTAGTTACATAATAATTAGAATAATTGTCTCTTATTTTTTAATAATTAGAAGAATAAAAATTCATAATTTTTATTGAGATTTAAAAATTAAAAAATATACAAATTCACCATTGAAATAAACATCTATGTGATTCATTTTCTTTCTTTTAAACATCAAAATTTGGGATAAATCTTCAATGGGCATAACAACACTAAATTAAATTTAAATGTTTGAAAATTCTAAGAATTCAAATTTAAGAGTTTTTTTTTTCTTTTTAGAATTTTGATATTTTTTTGATTAAAAAAAATTATAAAACCTTAATCCAAACAAGTCTTTTATGACAGAATTTAAAATATTTTACTCTTAAAGACTTAATTTATTGACGAAAATAATTATACTTCAATTTTATTTTTTATTTTTTAAAGAAATTGAACTAAAACAAAAAAAAATAATTCACTATCCAACTAATAGAATGATAATGATTTTATCAAAATTTAAGATTTGTCTACTCATTCACACCAATTCTATTTCCATTTTCCACCACTTTTTTTTTTAACATTAACTAATTTTTGATTAATTGATTGCATACTAACAAAACCAAAACATCTCTTTCATCTATTAATTCTACTAAACTTGTAATCACTTTCTTGTCAATAGCCAACAATGATTTTAAAAAAAGATTGAGTGACTTTGTTGGTCACACTTCTTCTAATTAAAGTTAATTAAAGTTATTGGTATGACAACAATGTTAAATTACTTAAAATACAAGTTTGTTCACTAAAATTAAATTAATTTATTTTCTCATTCTTCAGATGATGAGTTTTTTTAACAAAAAATTAATATTATATTACATTTATTTTAGCATATTTCTCTTTCTTTAGAACAAATCTTTGAACTGTTCTCATTTAAAAAAAAAAGAATATTTATAAAGATATAGTCAACATTCTTTCACTATCTTTCTCAAATTTTCTAGAAAAATTCCATAGTTTGTTTTAGATTTTTTTATTTACCTGTTCAATTATTATTTTTTCAAAAAAATTAGAAAATAATCCACAACTGAAAGGGTTTGAGATAAAACTTTAAAAAGGTGAAAAAAAATTGATGGCAAGTAATATATGATAATTGAATTCTTACTATCATATAATCAAAATAAATTCTTACTCCCTTTAAAAAATTATTATTATTATTATTATGTCAAATAAACTTCAAAACACAATCAAAATTATATGCTAATTAATCATTGATAGTTACAAATATTTATGTGAGTTAAGATGGATTTAAAATAATAGGAATTTACAGAGATCTTTTTTTTTAAAAAAAAGTAAATAAAGATGAGAAATCTTATTCATTAAACATCAATTTTTATTTTATTTCCTCCCGTCTATTAAACATCAATTCTTATTCTCTATTTTCATTCAAACACGAGTGAGTACAAAATATATTTACGATTAATCTCAAACTTAAATTACTAAATACAAAACGCTTTTATGACCAATGGAATTATGCTCAAGGACTACTACTAAAAGATCATATTTCAATTCTTGTGTTAAAAAAAAATAAATTTAAACATGTTTCTATATATTTTAACTTTAGGTAAGATGTTTCAAATTTTGCAATGATAATATCATAATACTTGTAACATAATCAAGTCAAATTATGATATAACCAATACTCTATATTTATATATAACATATATGTGAAAGATAAAGAGGAAGGAAGAGTTCTATTGAATCAAAACTTTTTTAGTCACCAAAAAAGAACTCATAAAAGTCATAGGAGTCAGCAAGGATGTTGTCATTTTATGTAATTTGGCTTTTTGTCTTTATTAATTTGCCTTCTTCATCTTGTTCTTATTATTACAATTGACATTTGAAGATTGAGAATTGAGACCCTATTCTAATAATTCTACTGTAAAATAAAATTGACCCTTTTTCTAGCAAAAGCAACATCAATCATGTAATGTTACATTGTTTCTCTTTCTTTTTTCTAAATTAAATAGATTTGCTTGAATGACACAATTCCTTATCTTTATTGCTTACTCTATGTTTTATTATCTAAGTTGTGGACATGTGTTATGGTTCAACTTTTCCATTCACAAATCACAATCTCAACAACTAGTCTCAAGGTCAAATCCTAACACATTTGCTTTTCCCATTTCTTAAATAAATAAATAAAAGTTAAACAAGATTAATGACAATTGTTTGGATGGAGGGTCTTTTTATTATAATATTGTTTTAAGGCAGTAAGTTTTGACATTCATGAGAAGCAACAAAAACCACTTATCACTACTACAAACATTTGTGTTGAAAAGTATTCTAAACATGTGAAGGCTTGAAATTATTTATCACATTTTAAACTTTTTACTCTTTTTTTTGAGTTCACATTTCAAAATTTAAAATCATGAAAGTTCTTTGAAAACTCAAATTTGGTTGTGCCTTAATCCTCAAATGGGTAATGATTATTCTTGGATGTTGTTACAATTTTATTACCTAACTCTCAAAAGATTGAAAATTAAAAAGTAAGTCTAAATTTCTAGGTACAAGTGAAGTTTGGTAAATTGTAAACACCTACCATAACAAAGTCTTTGGATGCCACACCCATATCTAGAAAATGGCCAACAAAGACAAAATTAACTGATTTCCAAAAGGAAGACAAAAGCTATAAAGAAAAAGATTCACTAAAAAATAAAATGATCCAATAATTCTAAGATTCTAGCCTCTAGAAACTATTCATGATTTCCCCACATCCATATCTCAATTGTTTCTCTCACTTTCTCCCCATGTTTTTGAAACATTAACCTAACTAACACATGTCTCTTTTATTAATGAGAAATCTAAAATGAGAATGAGAATTGAGACTAAAATGAGAATTGAGATGGATGAGAAGTGGACTACCTACCATAGAATAATAAATTACATAATGTTAACCTAATAAATGTCCATCTTCTTCAACTCAAAATTGATAAACTAACAAAAGTTCAAGTACCCATCATGCCTCCCCCTTCACACACATATTAAAGATAAAGATTGAAATGATGGTGATAATAAATATCAAGATATTTCTAAAATATGGATGTAATTTAATTATCCTCGTTTAAGTTTTGAACAATTTTGCATAATTTTAAAAGCGACATTATTTTATACCTCAAATTCTCATGAATGTCTTTTGCATCATTAACCATCGAGTTTGAGAAAAAATAAGTGGTAACAGTTAATCTTTCATAGATAAAATTTCTCATCTTCATCTAAATATTTAAAAGAAAAAATGATACTATTTTAAAATTATGTAATATTATATAAGTCGTATTCATATTTTAAAAATATACCAATATTTAAGTTAAAAAAAATGATTCTATTTATATAATTTTTAACAAAAATTTAAAGGAAACCCATAAGATAAATTGCCACTTGGGTTAATTGTAGGACAATATCAAAAGGATTATTGTCTCAATCTTTGAATGAAAGTGGCATTAAATCTTAAATGTCTTTATTGGTGGCCCTCAATTATTTGTTGTAAGGAAGATGTCAAGATGATATGAAGATGATTTTAGGTAATTAAGAATAATATTACTAAGATTGGGGAATTAGGTTGAAATGTCAAGGATCATGTGCTCTCCACTCCACATGGGAATTGTGGTCACCATTTTTTGTTTTTATTTATAATTTTTTTTTTAAAAAAAAAGATATGTTATAAGAACATTATATATTATTAGTCCAACTCAATCTTTGATTTGAGAAGTATATGGGAAGATCTTTTATTTTGTGTATTTTATTCTTCATCCTTTGATGGGTCTAGAACACGTGTCAAGTTTTAAAAAAGGCGAAAAAAATTATTTCAATAAAAAAAGAAGAAAGTCTTAAATCAGTAGTATTATACATATAAGTTAGTTATCTAAACTGATTTATATTTTTTGACGTAGTAAAACTTAATTGAAAGAATAAATAATAAATATAATAAAATTTTTAATCAAATTTATTATGTATTCTATAATTTAATTTATACATATATAGTATTATTCGTTTTAAATAGTACATATCACAACAGCACTTAGTATTCTGAAAGTTGTGATAAATTTGGGGCTAGTGACAAGATATCATGAACAATTTTGAGTTTCAATGATTATTTTTTTTTTCCTTTTTTATAGTGGGAAATGAAGTTTCCATATTTGAATTGTGAAACTAGGTTTTATGAGTGTGTAGTTATTTAGGGAATTTCTCTTTTTTAGATGTTACAGTTCACATCATTTGAATGATGAATTTGAGCTAATTTATAAAGTTTGAGTTTTTTTTTAACTAAGTAAATGTCCAAAGGTAAAAAGTAAATCTATAAAAATAAAAATTGCATGTATAAAATTTAAGTGAATAATATCTATTTAATTATTGGACTCAAACGATATAAATGATATTAAAATAGCTTATGATTTAGTGTATGAATTGGTTAATACTCATTAAGATGTTAGGTTATAAGAGAGGAGAGATTGTCACGTCTCACATCATTTGTAAAGATAACTCTGAATTAACTTATAATGCTTAAATTTTTTTAATGAAATAAATATATTTTAAGTGAAAGATATTTGCGTAAAATTTAAAAATAAATTCGTGAAAGTGAAAGATGCACATGAAGCCTATATAGTAGATAACATCTACTTAATTATTGAGCTAGAACATTACATTAGAAGTTGAGTATTTTTTTAAAAAATTTTAAATTAAAACTTTGAAACTAACTTAAAAACATCAAACATGATACCACAATTACAAGTCTATCATGCATTTATTGTATGATACAATTTTGTGGCTATTCAGTTATATATTTTATTATATATTTTAAATTTTTTAATTTATATTTTCAATTTAAGTATATTATACTTTAATTTATAATAAAAATATTGAGATGGATAAAAAATATTGATAAGTGATATTATTGTAATAAGGCTAAAATTTTTATGAAATATGATTAGGATCACAAGGTTTTTTTTTTACAAAAAAAATTATTAGCAAAATAAATTGATATAAAATTTGATGTATTTTTAATTACAACTACTTATTTTTTATTATAATCAAATTTATCGGTTTAAATTTACTAATAAACAACAGAAATTTTTGTGTAGGGGATCATACACAAAATATCATCCATATATATACACTTTGAACATTTCACATTTAACTCTTTCTAATCTTCTGCTTGAATAGTTGACTTTTTTTATCAAGATTATACCAAATAAATTATAAAGAACTACAAAATAAATAATTAAATATCATAATAAAAATTAACAACTTTAAAGAGTAAAAATTAGTAAACACCTACTTTAAATATATATATATAATTGACACAACATAAAAAATATAAAATTTAAAATAAATATTAAATTAAAATCATTGATAAATATTGAAATATATTTATAAAAATAAAATATAAATAATAAAATCAACACGCATGCATCGTGAATAAGGCTCCAACTTATATTAGATTTTTTTTTCTTTTTCTTTTATAGAATTGAGAAAGACAAAACAAAAAAAAAATAGGGCCGGCCGAAACTTTTTGATGTGTGGATGACAAGGCTTTTTGAAAAGGCTAAAGAATTTTTTTTTTTTTTAATTTTAAATTAATTCATTGATTAAAAAAAAAAAGGGAACAATGTCGAGCTTCCCAGCCACCAGGGTCACATATAGAGCTGGATAAATTTAGTTTCAGTACAGAATTGAATCGCACTAATCAATTTTATAAAAATAAAATTGATTAGTTTACACAGCATAAATTAAATTGAACCAACTAATCAATATTATAAAAATAGAGTCGATTAGTTTAAACAGCATAAATTGAATTGCACCAATTTAGTTTGATTTTGTTCAATTTTTTTAAATAAATTTTTAATTTATTTTTAATTTTTTAATTTAAAATCGAATCAAATTAATTTAAAATCAAATTGATTGATTTCAAATAAATAAAATCAATTAAAAATCAACCCCAAATCATACCAATCAAAACAAAACGTTACCCCAAATCGTAACGTTTTGTTTATTAAAGTACAATAAACAAAAGATTCCTCGCAAAGATTATACCAAAATGAGTTATAATGATTTTTTTTGGGTTATTAACGTATACCTCCCCCAAAATTTTGTATTATTAACATGTAGACAGAGAAACTGGTTGTTCTAATACTTACATCCTCTAAATATAAGGTTGTTAACTTTGACTGTCAATTGACCTCATCTTATAATCAAATGACGGAAGTACCCTTATACTCATTTATTGAATTTGTTGAGTTTTCCATTATATTACTAAAATATCTCTTTTATTATTTATTGGATAGTTAATTTAGCTCTGTTTCCTTCTTTTTTTTTTATACGAAAATTATTAAATACTATTATAACATAAATTAAATATTTATTTCTTTTATATAAAAATGTGTTGTCTTACATCTATAAAAGTGTTCTGTCTTTTTCTTTATAAAGGAAGAACTTCTCATTTTTAATAAATTAAACAGTTATTCATAATTTTAAAATTTTTTCCTTATTTTATTGTTAACATATCTTTTTTAAAAAAAATTAGGTCTATGCTTTCGTTAATAAACTTATAATGTATTGTCTTATTAATTTTTTATTTATATAATAATAAATCTTATAATATTTTGATATATTCGATGATATTAAATTTTTTTTAAAAAATTAAATTAAATAAATATTTAATCCTCATATTTTACTAAATAATATGTGCCAATTTGTCCAATTCATATCTCTAATTTTATTTTAATATACAAGACCTAATAAAAATATGATGATTTATGCTTCATTTTCTCTCTTTTCTAGAAAACTTTGGAACTTCATATCTTATTATTAAAGCACGTTCCATCCTCGATCCTCACAATTTTTTTATGATATTATTAATCCTTATAATATTAAGTTAAAATATTCATCAACTTTAAGTTTGGAAAAAAAGGCAACGCTACTTTATTTATTAAAAATTAGAGAGAAAGAGCAAACTTATGAATTAAATTGTACTTTATATCTATTATAATTATAATATTATTCAATTTTTTTAATCCTATATAATATTGCAGACAACTATGGTTTTGTATGTAAATGAAGTAGGCATAATCTCATTTGAATGGTTAAAATTATTGTTTTAGCCCCTGACACTAACGGTTCAAGCAAACGGCAGTTAATTTTTAGGGAGGTAAAATTTCAAGTTCGTCCATCTAAGTGCTATTATGCAAAACCTCAAGGGAGGTATATGTTAAGATCTTTTTATTATAAAAAATAATAATAATAAGTGAAAAGTAGATGGATTTGATACCTACGCTAACTTTTTGACATTAGATTTTGTCATCCTTCATATTTGACATTAAAAAAAAATGCTCTCTTTTAATGATATTCGAATTGCAAACCTCTACTTCGATGCAACAAATTTTTAATTAAACCAAGTTAATATTCTCAAGCGAATAATACTATATGTACAAACTAAATCTCACAAATTCATTCATATTAATTGAAATATCATGGTAGAATTAATTAAATTATTATTACATTAACTATTTAATTTATATTTCATTTTTTTTGTATTTATCCTTTTGACCGTAATGCCGCGTCAGATAATATAATCAATTTGTATATGTAGCGTTATTGTAATATTTTCTCTTGGTTCTCAACATATTTTGAGAGAAAATAATTGCAGAAAATGGTTAACAAAATTACAGAAATACCCTTCATTCTTGTTCTATCACTCTCTCTCCCCCCCCTCTGTTTCTCTTGAACTTTCAAAAGTCAAAACAACAGCAATTACAATAGCTTAGCTTTGCAACTTCTGGGTTTTAATCATCTTCACTTCCAGAAAGACAAAACAAGCTTTTGGCATTTTTCACGAAATTCTCAATCTCAAGTAATAACTTCATTATTATGAATTAGGGTTTTGAGTTAAAATTTATTGTTTTATACTTGAATTTATGTGTTTTTTTTTTTTTTTATGCTTTTATCACTTGAGGTTGAGAAATGAGGATAATTTAAATCAGGGTTAGTGCTAAAAGCGAAAGCTCCTTATAGTTGTAAGCACACTGAAGAATTTTTCAAGTGACCAAAAAGCTTTGCTTTTATGCCAGTCTTAACCTTAGTGATTCTACTTGCTCTATGCCATTGCTTCATTTACTAAAATTTTCAAAATTGATTCTCCGACAAATGGCATCATCTCATTCACTGATAATCTTCTTTAAGGCAGATAATATTAGAAGATATAGAATAAACTGATGGCAGGGTTTAGCGATTTACCCCAAGAATTGATGGCCAAGATTCTTGCATTGCTGCCTGCAGACTCACTGATGCAATCCAAGTGTGTGCAAAAATCATGGTATTCTATCATCACAAATCCCAGATTCGTAGTTCAGCAACTCCGCAACCAGATCTATATGAAGAACGGTTCTGTTCTTCTCAAGGGGAAGGCCCTCAATGATTCTGGTGAAGCAGAAAATGTCTTGTCCTTGCTCTCATTTGACTACAAAACAGTAGCATCACCGGGTGAGGATCATATTTCTGCTGTTGAGAAGGTTGTTGATATACCTTCTATTGAGAATAGAAGATTTTACGAGTTCTTGGGTCATTGCCATGGCATTATATGCTTAGCTTCTCCTCCTGCTACAGTTATTTTAGCCAACCCAGCTATCAAAGAATTCAGAGAACTCCCTAAATCATGCAACCATCCTCCACGAGGTTTAGATGTAGGTTGGCTGCCTTTTCGTGTTGGATTTGGTTATGATCCTAAAGGCAATGACTACAAAGTTGTTCGATTCATGTCTTGGATGGGTCGCCCTGGCTTTGTTCCTCCTACCTGGGTGGAGGTGTACACCTTGAGTACAGATTCCTGGAGAAAACTAAACAACATGGATCTTTTTGGATCTAAGCACAGTTATATTCAGGATCACTGTCGTTACATCAATGGAGCTTGTTATCGGTTGGCATGGGGTGACTTTGATGAGAAGCAGGAGGATTTCATCCTTTCCTTCAACACGAGTGCGGAGGTCTTCCGAAAGATACCAATCCCAGATACTTCCGATAATAATGGTGAAAGATTTTCAAGGCTTATGGTGTTAAATGAATCTCTTGCATTTGCTTTGCACGATTCCCACAGGAGTCAACATTCTTTGGAGATATGGGTCATGGATGAATGTGGTGTAAATTCAACTTGGAAAAAACTATGGACTATTGGAACCAATTCAAGACTAAAATGGCTGATATTGTTTCAGAAAAAGATGAACTTATCATGGAAGACAAGGATGGAAAGCTGTGCTACTACAACCTAGGTACCCAGGAAATTAAAATTCTCCCTGTTAAGTGGCATCTTGAACAATTTTCTGCTGTAATTTATACTAGCAGCCTAGTTTCAGTAAGAGGAGGAGATAAACTTGAAATAGGAGAATATAATCTGACAAAGGAACTATGCCTCTAATTTAGTTTCAACTCAGAATGTACCTCTCTTGAAAGCTAAGAGGAGGAAATAAACTTGACATACGAGAATATAATCTGAAAAAGGAAACTATGCCTCTAATATAGTTTCAACTCAGACTGTACATCTCTTGAAATGTAGCTCTGAGACGTACCTAAGAGATTTTCACTAAGCATAAGATTATCTGTTTTTCATTATCTAGAGAAAGAACAATTACAACTTTATCAGTCTATTCCTCTTCTTGATTACCCTTAATGTTTAGCCTCTAGGTTTAGCAGATGATTCCATTTCTACCACGTAATTTCCATCTTTAAAGTTTTAGATAGAATTAAATAACCTTTTTGCGAGTGGCTGGGGTTGTGGGGGACACTGCAAAACACATTATCAACTTGATCTGTCACCTATTTAAGATTTGATGCATTTTTACACCAACGAATGAACAGATTCTGTAAAGCATAAGTAATGGAAAAGAATTTTGCTCAAATGTGTAATGTAACAGTAAAGCATCTTGTGGAATGAGAGACATAACAAGAGACTGTAGAAATCAAATGTGTGAAGAATATTGCTATTGACATTTGGCAAAGAGGAAGATACAACAAAAAGAATTTAAGTGAATCAGTTTATTTAAGTGAATCAGTTTCAGCTCGTGTTTATACATCCAACAACATATTTCACTGTTGAGAGATCAGATTTTCCAAAAAAATTCAGAGACAGCTCAGGGCTTGCTCTGGCTGCTCTACTGATTGACATTAAACACATATTTCACTGTTGATAGATCAGATTTTCCAAAAAATTCAGAGACCGCTCAGGGCTTGCTCTGGCTGCTCTACTGATTGACATTAAACACATATTTCACTGTTGAGAGATCAGATTTTCCAAAAAATTTCAGAGACAGCTCAGGGCTTGCTCTGGCTGCTCTACTGATTGACATTAAACGAATGTTAAAGAGGCACCATATATTAAGAAAAGGAAAAAATGAATCAGAATTAATAGATTTTTCTCTTCAAGAAGAGACGTGGGGTATTGGTTACTTTCCGTTAGCATTAGCATTCTTATGGAAAGGCCAAAGGTTTACCAGTCGCTCAAGCACCAATGCACTTTTTGAGAAATAGCCTGAGAATCCTGCGGGGGTTGATGGTGGAGGGAAGTCTTCTGCTGGCATGGCAAATGGGCGAATCATCTTTTCCATTTTCTCTAATGTAAGATACGACCCCACTTCTTGCAGCCTTTCTGGACCCATTATTGGCAATGTGTGTTCCTGATGCAATGAAGCAGCCTCACTGTCGTTTTTCTGCCAAGGAGAACACAAGAACTTGAATCATGCTTGTCACACAAGTGAAACCACTCAGGCAAGTGATTTCTTAGCTTTGGATTTTATAAATCCATCTAGATATATATTCTCTGTCTCAGGTATCAAACAAAGCACGAGTGGCACTTCAAGGAATCAGTGATGGATTTGAACAAAGGTAATGACTAATTGAAAATCTGAGGGTGCTTAGACAACATATTTGAAGAACTGTTTACTCCAACTAGGTAATCACTCTCATCCACTGGTGTCTTCAAATTCATCATAGAGATGAATCTGGACGATAATGCCCGACTTTTACTAGATCTCAATTTCATAACTCCCAACAAATTAAATCTCCCTGATTAATTTGACAATTATGGCTATTAACTTCCAAAAGTTTTCTGACAAGAGCTTTATCTATCATAATTAAAGACGTCTTACCTCCAAAGGAGTTAAATCTGCGCCTCGGCTGAAAGTCAACTCTATGCGGAACCTTTTTGGGTCTTCTAAAGCTACCTGCAGTACAATTTCAGAAAAACGGTGGCTTCAGTAAAGCCGTACAGATTCAATAATTCATTGTATAAAAGAAGATTATGAGAAGATGTAATTAATGCAACAGTTGGGGAAGGAGTGGTGTTGTTTTCGAGGTCTCAATCATTTACATGGACCCACTTTTGATTCCATTTGTGGGAATTTGATGATCTATAAACTGTCCCTAAGTAACAATCGGCTCATGTTTGAGCATGATGAATCACTTCGAGCTGACCTGTTGCTAATAAACTACAAGTTTAGTTTGAGTCCTGTTATCAAAATGGAATCAGCAGGTTTCCTGATCAAACCCAATCCAGGTCCAGGTCAGGTCACCATTTCACCAGTCTGACTGGGCATTCTAGGGCAGGCTTAAAATAGCTTAAACCGTTGACCACCAACTGTCTAAAAAGGGCACAGTAGCAAAATTCAAACACATAGTGAGGATCACATGCTAAAACAGATTCTTACCTCCGTATTTTCAAACATCCTCAGCACAATGTAGCTCATGTAGTCAAGCTCCTTAGTTTTATACAGGCGCTCCAAAGCACTGTGGCAAACAAGGCTATTCTCTCCTTGAAGAGATTCATCCATATTACAATACCGAAGAACATTCATGAGGGAATGGATATGCGATTCCTATCAGTTAATATAACGTGAGTGAAATTTACGAAAGACCATACATGGTATAGTTTCAAAGAAGAAATAGATGATCTCTTTAAATCTAAATGGTCAAATATATACCTTTTCCTGCATATAAGACTAATGAGTAAAAGTAAATCATAAATTGCATGACAATATCAGTAAAAAAAAAAAAAAACGAAAGAAGTAACCGAGAAAATACCATCAGCTTATCAAGGACAATATTTCTTTGTAGTTCATGTGGAAGGAAAAAAGAAAGCTCGTGTCTTTTTTGTTTTCTTTCTTGAGTGGATGAAAAGTTGGCAAATAGAACAAGTCATCGACAGAGAAAAAACACTTTCTTATATAAATATCATAAATTAAAAAAAAAAAACTAATTGGGGGAGATAGAGCAATAGAGACACACTTCTTAGTTAAAATGCTACAATAATATGTTGATAACAGAGATACATATTATACTCACAGACGTAAAGTAGAGGCGAGTACGGACATGGCGTTCAGGTGTCTTAACATTTGCATACCTGACAGAAAACAATGAAACTGTAAGATAGCAAACTACAAACTTGAGAAGGAAATATAACTCAAAGATTCAGATATTAACTTTGGATCCAAACGATATTTGGTCTCTTTATCATCATCCTCATCCTGATCTGTTGATATGTCACTAGTAGTACTTGATCTTCTTGTATCATCATTCTTGACGAAAAGTTTTGACTGATAGCCTCTATCTTCCTTTTCTGTCTTAGTGGATGTGGTAACTTGGACTTGATTACTCTTTAGTTCAGCAACACTAATGGCTTCTTCACGAGTATTTCTCAGATCAATCAAAAGTTTTCCCAACAGACGGCGAGCAATCTGAAATCCACAAAATCGAAATGATAATCTTCAGTGTTTTACCAATATACATTTGGCTCCACAAACAAAGTGCACAGAGGTAGGAAAAACATTTATGGGTTACAGTTGTGACAATATAACAAGCAATATGTCATTAACTCTTGTTCTAGGTTTAATTTGGTGTCCTATGTTGTTGGTTTGTACATATTCTAGTCTTTTGTGCATCTGCATATATTCTAATAAATTAATGCAGCAAAAAGCAATCACACAATGGTGATGCATTAAAAATCGCATTTTCCCAACAAAAGCAGTAAGGGCAGAGATAATATGGTCACTGTATGTCTGTATCCCCCTTACAAAGATTTTTTTTTAATAGGAAACAATAAAATTTTATTAAAAATATTGTAAAAGACTTCTTAAGAATGTCGTAAAGATGCACCTCTCATTAGAGGATATTCAACAAGGGAGACATTTTTGGCTTTCATCAAAACTTGAATTTCAGTTATAAAATTCTGAATTTCATCTAATCACATCTTGACTCTCCTCGCTCTAAGATTACTACTGAAAACCATCCAAATTGTTCTATTTCACCTATTAATTATATAGATGAGATCTAGCTATAGAACTTAAAACCTAATTGCTTTCATACAAGAAAAATCAATCATATTCAGAGTGGGTTTTTTGCCCTTTCATACTTAGGAAATGATATTAAGGAACCCATGTTAGGAAAGTTCAGCACTCCAAAATATACAAGTTTCATCAAGAGTCTTTCTATTGAGTGACAGGCAACTAAACAAGCATATAAGATTTCAGAACATATTATTCAAACGGCAAAAAGGGAGGGGTGTGGCAGTAGAAGTTCACCTTTGAACCAATCTTCAATTTCTGCTTTGGATTAATTCCATACTCATTTGGGATGACACCATCAGCAAGTAGCTACAAAAACAACGTACAGAGCATTAAGACAAAGTCTGATGATAAGCCCACTTTCCGCAACAAAAGAGGTACAACCAAGGAGGAGGTTAGATACTTGGACTTATGATCTGAAATTTGATCCAGGCCTACTTGGACTTATAATCTGAAATTCGATCCAGGCCAGGTAGGAATTTACAATGTTCATACCTGAGCAACTCTGAAGAGCTCATCCAAGCTTTCTAGGTTAAGGTGGGCATTGTGCAAGAGATCATATCTGCCAAACAGAAATGTCATTAAAAAAACACAGAGAATTGGGATAAGGTAATAACTATATAGACCAAAGACTTTTTTTTCCACAAATGGGAAGCTGTAAAACCTTAAAAATCAGGTTAAGCAGACGAAATTCAGTTCTATCTTTAATTTATTATACATTATGATGCAAAAAGTTGTCATGCAACTAGTATGCATACAAGGAGACATCAGCTTATATTCCTGCATTTGCATACATGCCTCATCCCCAAGCCACTCACTAGCTTAGAAAATCAGTATGGATATGTTGGCCCCTTCATCTAAATTCAATTGAGTTGAAATATTCCGTATGAGGCTCCACTGGAAGTAAAATATTTTTCCTCAAAGTAAATATGATGTAGACGAGCTACGCTTGTTTCGGCATTATTTTTCTCGAATGATGTTTTATCATCTTGTTTCATTTGTTTTTAGTTGTTTATTTGAGTTGTATTTGGTTTTCCTTGTCTGTCTGTGAGTAAGATTTCTATTTCCTTATTGGGATAGATTTCTTTTCCTTTTATTTGGGTTGATGGCAACTATAAATAAGGCCTTCTTTTCACTTTTTGAGTCAGACTTTGGATGATTTTAATGATTATTGAACAATCATTATGATTCCCTCCTAATTCATACGACTTTTCTCCCTTTTCTCCGTAAAATTTCTCCCCTTTCTTTTTCTCTATTGACTCTTCATTTGAAATAATAACCTGTATGCAGCCATAATTTAGACTAGCTAAATGCCTGATAAAAATTTGAGGCCATGTTTGCAATTCAAGTTTTGATAAAAAAGTAACAGAACATATTTTCACTCGGCAGTTAGATTGGGAAAAAAAATTTGTATGCATAGACTAGTTTCTAGCAAGTTATATCCGTCATGAATGAAATGAGATGACTTACTTGCACGAGTCATATACATCTGGAATTTGTGTTATGTCAAATCGTCTGCAAGTAAATCGACTGTCAGTTTGTTTACCAACTGAAGACTAACATCCAGCATTTCAAACTTTGATTTCCATAATCAGAAAGGTAACACTGAAATCCCAATAATTTCTTCTTGGAAATTGAAGATGGAGTTGTAAGAAGGAGCTAGTAGCTAACTACACACACCCAGAGACAGGTACCCTAGAAAGCTAAGGTTACTATACCAACAGAATCTCAGGGCTTAGAGTGAAATTTTCTTTTAGCTTTAAATCAAATGACAATAGTTCTTAGCACAAATAGGAAAGGAAATGTAACAGAAGCAACAGTAGAAAAGATATAGTCAATACTCCTATGGCAAGCATGACCATAGTAATAAATGATAAGAACTTACTGTTTTCGTTCATTATACAAATCTCTTTCAAGTTTTCTCCAGCGAGCATACATCAAAAGGAATCCCTCACTACCACAAGGCAATCCAGCTGCTATACGATCAACATCAATATTGGTCTTACCAAGGGCCTTTGCTTGATCATATGGAGGAATTACATCATAGGGGCTAGCCTCGATAAGATTCTCATCTTCGTCCTTAGCAAGTAGCCTTACTTGTTCAGTTACCTTCTTAGTTAATTTTACCTATTTATGGGAGAAACAAAAAACAAAAAAAAAAAGAGGAAAAATGATAAATTTGGACTACTACCCCAAGCTGGAGAATTAAAGAAGCCTAATTGCAGTTCTATAACATATGCAAATCAGTTGAACTGTCACTAAAGCACAAAATTATATAATCTCTTTTCTAACTGTGGTAACTGCCACAAAACGAGAGTTGCATGCAATATATTTAATTGTCCGCAAAAAGGGAAGAGTTAGCACTAAGGAATGTAATGTATTACCCAAAAAAAACCTTTATTACCAGTTTGGGAAGAAGTTCAGAAGCAGAAGGAGGCAGTCCAACTCCATCAGCCATCCAAGGACAATCAGATGATCCATTGCTGTGTATTGTCTTTGGGCCAGATTTTATAATCTCATTCAACCTGGCCTGTAAAGAATATAAACTTTTAAAAATGAAAGCAAATCTATTATTTAGTACAGCATTCAAAAGCTTTGATGATGCTTAAATGGAAACACTTTCATAAGTTCATGTTCATGTCACCGAAAGCCAATCCGACTGCAATCCATGTTTAACAGTACCTACAAAGTAGCACATTTTCATTGATTATACATTGTCCACTTGGGTATGACGAGGCTAGCCTGGGTTTGTCATGTTTGTATAAATGTATGAATTAATCAGACAAAATCTAGAGATAACATAGATTACTTTGACTTAACAGGACCGAAAGTATTCCTCCTCTTCGTATAATTTACTCAAAAATCTGTTTGCTTTCCCTCAAGAAGACCAAACTTGTAAGGACTCTACTTCCTCCAGATTTACAAGACAGTTTCGCTAAGACCAATCATTCTGGAAACTCATTTAAGTTATTAGTAGATTCTATAATGAGTTAATTACACAGATTATAAGCATACAGGGTGAAGAAGACAATATTCATTCATAATTCTCTCTATTCTGACAGTGTTGAAATGCCAAAGTTGAAGCATGAAGAAAAATGGGATACGCAGCAGAATGATATCAGCATGAGTAATTCTTTTTTCAAAGGAAAAAAGGTGAATGGCATGAACCAACTTAAGTTGCAATCTTTCAAGCACAATCTCAATCTCTATTTTTTTTTTTTAAAGAAACAAAGAAAGAAAATAGAAGTGTGTTACAAGTGGGTAGTGGACTAGGTGTCCATAACAAAGCAAAAACATAGGGAGAGGAAAAAAAGCTATTCAAGAACAACCAAAAGCAATCAAAAACCTGTATGGACACGGTCAATAACTGGACCTCTTTTTACCAAAAAGTAAAAAAGGACAGAGCAGAGTATACCATTGCTCAAACCAAGAACTGCAACTTACACACACACGCGCGGGCGCACACACACACACATATATATGAAAACAATATGCAGAAATCAGGTCAGGGAACAAGAGGAACCTTGGCTTCTTCCATTTCAATGCTGGCATTATCAAGTCCATCCAACATAGAGGAATCCTTGCTAACAAGAGAAACCTTCAAAGAGTTGACAAAGTCAGTCAAAATGAAATGTCAACAAGTAAAAACATCTCTCAGAGAAAAGGCTACAGACCAGGATTGGCGTCAACTGCCCTTCAAGGTCAAGCAGGCCTTTAGCAAATGCAGCTGCAGACATCTGCCAACATATTTATTGTGCATAACATACCGTATAATTGAAGTGAAAGATAAGAGTAATGATGATAAATATTTGGCATTTAAATCCTCTTATGTGAAAGGATCAAAAAGCAAATATTTTATTGTGTTATTTGCATTACCTGCACACGGCCCTCATCAGAGCTGTAAATTTTAAGATCATGACGATATGTACTGTGGAGGCGTAGTAGGCCAGTACCTTCACCTGAAAATATATAGTACTTCGTCAAGGAAGGCATTAGTAGCAATGATGTAGAAATTTCTTGCATATACAACAAAAATTTACAGTCAACAATTACGGTATTAGTGTGTAGATGCTAAAGTCAAAAATTATGGTGTCGGTATGCAGATTTTTCAGCCTATTACAGCTTAGTATAACTTGTATTACAGCTTATTTTCAGCCATGTATTACAGCTATGTATTCACTGTAAATTAGGACTTAGGTTAGTTTCTTTTTCCTATAAATTAGTGTATATTTGTTAGATGAATATCAATGAGATTTACTCATAATTTGACATGGTATCAAAACTACTTTAGCATTTCTAAACTTGTGGCCTACATTGCCACTTAAAAATTTTTGAAAAAAAAGTTCTAGCTTTGTTTCCCTTTTCTGGCTTAAATTGCCATTTTCTTTTCTTTTTCTGGTTCTTTGTTAAAGCCTACTTTGCCAAATTTTTTTTAGAACTAATTTTCTTCTTTCAAAATAGTGTTCCCAAACTTAGTCTAACATCATGTCTGAGGTGTCTGAGTCCACCAACCAACAAGTTGATAATTCGATAACAACATATGAAGTCGTTAACATTGCAAGAGGAGAATTACAGAATATTCAACTAGGTTTACGTCTCAATGGCAAAAACTATCTAAAATGGTCTCAATTCGTTCAAACCTTCTTGAAAGGAAAGGGCAAACTGAGTCACCTTCTTGGGATGGGACCAGAACCCACTGATCCAAAGTTCATTGCATGGGATGAAGAAGACTCGATGGTGATGTCCTGGTTGTGGAATTCAATGATTTCAGAAGTCAGGAATACTTGCATGTTTTTGACAACAACAAAAGAGGCTTAGGAGTACTGTAGGCAGATCTATTCTAAAGTCTGACATGCTGTACAAATCTATGAGATTAAGACAAAAATCTCATCTACCAAGCAACATAATCGCTCAGTCACTGAATATGTTCAGATTTTACAAAATGAAAAGAGTTAGACCATTATCAATGATTGAGATGAAGTGCAACAAAGATGCAACCCTTCTTAAGTGTTTTATAGAAACAGAAAGGATTTACACCTTTCTTGCTAGTTTGAACGCTGAGTTTGATCCGGTTCGAGTGCAAGTGTTAGGAAAGGAAGAAACTCCTTCACTCAATGAAACTGTGAAATTGTAATTCGTAGAGAAGAAAGGCAAAGAGGAGTTATATTGAAGTCCTAATCGATAGAGAGTTCAACCTTAGTTACCAAAACTGTGAAATCAGACCAGCAACAGTCAAATACTTATTCCAACAGAATAAGAGGAAATAATAGGCCGATAAAAGGACCTAAAGCAAGTAATAATGACTCCTTATAGTGTACTTGTTGTAAGAAGCCGCGACACCGCCGAGAAAGGTGCTGGAAACTTCAATATAAGTCCTCAAATACTCAAAATACTTCTTGGACAGCAAAAAATAATCAAGAAGGCAAGTGTAGACACATTTATCTTTAATACAAAGTGAAAGAATTCTCCCAAAGACAATCTGAGTTTAACAGAGAAGAAATTGACAACTTGAGATATGTTTTGGAGACATTAGAGAAACCTACGAGTAATGCAGGTACTTGCTCCTTGACCTTTTTAGGTAATTCTTAGCCCTTTGCACTTAGTGTGTCAATCACAAAAGGAACTTGGGTAGTAGATTTCGGGGCAACAGACCATATGACCCAATCTTCTCATGGGTTTATCTCTTGTAGTCCTTATCCTAGTAATAAGAAAACTATCATTGCTGATGGGACATTGGTTACAGTTGCTGGGCAAGGGAATATAGTTATAAATCGAAATCTTGTTTTGAAAAATGTTGTACACGTGCCTCAATTGTCTACCAATCTAGTTTCAATTCACAAGCTTACAAAGGATTTGAACTGTATAGTAACCTTTTTTTCTACACTTTGTAAATTTCAAGACCAAAAAACAGGGACGATAATTAGACTTGCTAAGAAGACGAATGAGCTCTACTTTCTTGAGGAACTTGGTGGGCAAAACAGTACTAAGGATCCTATTTTGTTGTCTCTGCTTTCTGAGTCTTCTATTTCCCATAAAAAAATAAGATATGGTTATATCCTTCCGTTTGAGTCATCCTTCTTTCATTATTCTTAAAGTAATGTTTCCTAGTTTATTTAAAGGATTTGATTTGAGTATATTTCATTATAATGTTTATGAATTTGCAAAATATAAACGTGTTTCATTTCCAATAAGTAATACAAGAGCATCAAAACCTTTTACTTTAATCCACAGTGATGTTTGGAGACCTTCTACTTTTCATAATATCTCTGGAGCTCGTTGGTTTGTCTTATTCATTGACGATTGTACTTGAGTGTTATGGGTTTTTCTTTTAAAACAAAAATCAAATGTTAGTTCCACCTTTCTAAATTTCTTCCAAATGGTGAAAAATCAATTTAGGGTTGAGATAAAAAGAGTTCGATTTGATAATGCTAGGGAATATTTTAATCAAGTGTTATCACAATTCTTCAAAGGAAAAGGAATCTTTCATGAATCCACATGTGTCAATACACCACAACAAAATAGAGTGGCAGAAAGAAAAAATGGTCACCTTCTAACTGTTACTCGAGCTTTTCTTTTAAAAAAAAATACTCCAAAGAATTATTGGGGGGAAACTGTCTTAACCGCTACACCTCTGATTAATAGATTGCGTTCTTAAGTTTTTGATTATAACAGCTCTATGCAACTTTTTTCAAAATTTTACCCGGATTTCAAAACGACAAATCACTTAATTCCTATAGTCTTTGGGTGTGTCCTTTATTCATATTTATTTGAATACCGAGAGAAACTAGATCCAACGGCTCTTAAGTGTATTTTTGTTGGGTATTCTTCTACACAGAAAGGGTACAAGTGTTATCATCCTTCGACAAAACGATTCTTTGTCTCAATCGATGTAACATTTGTTGAAAATAAAAATTACTTTCCAAATCCTCATCTTCAGGGGGAGACAACATTTGTGTAAGATAAGGATAGAGATTTGTTTTTACTTAATCTTTCATCCTCGCAAAATAAAAATTTGGTTCCCTTACCAAATGAATCATCATCTGTTTCTGATTCTTTACCAAATAAATCTTATCCAAACACTCCTAATCAAGTGGCAAATGATAAATAGATTCAAAGTACTACACGCTCATTGCAGGTATATTCAATTCTTTCCTTTGCATTCAACCAATGTAAGTTCTTGATTCAGAACCAATTTCTGGTACTGATAATATTGAGGTAACTCTTAACTCTGAGGATTATGATAATAATGTGCATGTTGTTGCTAATAATGATGATCTTCCTATTGCAATTAGAAAGGGCATTAGAAATTGTACCCAACAGCTTGTATATCTATTATCTCACTTTGTATCCTATGAAAAGCTGTCTAGTGGAACAAAAGTTTTCTTATTTACCTCAACATTAATACTATCCCAAAAAATGTCTCTGAAGTTTAGGTAGTAAAAAGTTAAAGGAAGCTATGAAAATTAAAATGGATTATGATAATAATGTGCATGTTGTTGCTAATAATGATGATCTTCCTATTGCAATTAGAAAGGGCATTAGAAATTGTACCCAACAGCTTGTATATCTATTATCTCACTTTGTATCCTATGAAAAGCTGTCTAGTGGTCACAAAAGTTTTCTTATTTACCTCAACATTAATACTATCCCAAAAAATGTCTCTGAAGTTTAGGTAGTAAAAAGTTAAAGGAAGCTATGAAAAATGGATGCTCTTGAGAAAAACAAAACATGGGACTTGGTGGAACTACCTCCAGGAAAGAAGCTAGTGGAATGTAAATGGGTCTTCACAGTGAAACATAAAGCAGATGGATCACTTGAATGGTACAAGTCAAGGTTGGTGGCAAAGGGGTATACTCAAACTTATGGGATAGATTATCTTGAAATATTTGCTCCTGTTGCAAAAATGAATACGGTAAGAATATTATTATCTTTAGCCGCTAATCGTGGCTAGAGTTTGCAGCAATTTGATGTAAAAAATGTCTTTCTATATGGTGATCTTAATGAAGAAATCTATATGGAGTTACCTCTAGGGTTTGAGTTAGAAAAGAACAAGGTGTGTAAGTTGAAAAAGGCATTATATGGCTTAAAACAGTCACCGAGGGCTTGATTTGGCAGATTTACTAGAGTAATGAATGCTTTGGGTTGCAAATAAAGTCAAAGTAATCACACATTGTTTGTCAAACATTCTGTTTTTGGGGGAGTTATAATTCTATTAGTTTATGTGGATTATATATTGATAACTAGAGATGACTTGCTAGGAATGAAGATATTAAAATAGTGTTTATTGCAAGAATATGAGATTAAAGAACTCAGCAGGTTAAAATACTTGGCATTGAAGTAGCTCACTCTCAACATGGGATCTTTAGATCACGACAGAAGTATGTGTTAGATTTATTAACTGAAACAGGGAAACTAGGGTGTGAATCAGTGGAGACTCCCATTGAACCAAATCACAAACTTTGTAAAGCACCAGAAGATGCAGTAGTGGATAGAGAATCCTATCAAAGATTGGTTGGCAAACTAATCCATCTTTCCCACGTTAGAGCAGACATAGTCTATGCTATAGGAGTGGTGAGTCCATTCATGCACAACCCAAAAGAAGTACACCTTTAAGCAGCACATCAAATTCTACAATACTTAAAAGGTACTCTAGGAAATGGAGTATTGTTTAGAAGAGGAAATGAATTGACAGTGGAAGCATACACAGATGTAGATTATACTGAATCAATTGATAACAAAAGATCAACTTCAGGTTATTGTACATTCCTTAGAGGTAATCTTGTAACGTGGAGAAGTAAGAAGCAAAATGTGGTAGCAAGGTCAAGTGCAAAAGCTGAGTTCAAAGCTATGGCGTAAGGATTTTGTGAATAAGGGTGCGCAAATAAAATCGAAAACCGAAAAACCGAATCGAACAGGCCGGTTTGGTTCAGTTTTTTTCATACAAAAAAAATCGTTCGGTTTTTGTTTAAGGAAAACTGGCCAGTTCGGTAAGGATTTTATTTACCATGTGGTGTTCATTTATTGGATAATAAAAAATATTAACATATACTTAACCACATATAATCCTTCCTAAACTTAAAAAATAAAAAAAATACTTAATTTTTAAAATCGAAAAAACCGAACCGGAAAAAACCAATTCAATTTTCAACTATAAAAAAACCGGTTCGATTTTTTTCTTCAAAAAACCGAACTGGACCATGCCCACCCTTATTTGTGAGCTTTTATGGTTGAAAATAATCTTGGAAGACTTGAAGATTCCATGGAAAGGACCTATGAAACTATATTGTGATAATAAGTCAGCAATTAATATCGTACACAATCCAGTACAACATGGCCGCACCAAGCATGTGGAAGTAGATAGACATTTTATGAAGGAAAAGTTAGAAAACGGACTAATTTGTACTCCATTTGTGTCAACCGAAGGTCAACTTGCAGATGCATTAACTAAAGGATTAAATGGTTCTGCATTCAAGTCCATTATTGGCAAGCTGGGAATGAAAAATATCCACTCATCAGTTTGAGAGGGAGTGTTAGAGTCAACAATTACAGTATTAGTGTGCAGATGCTAGAGTCAATAATTACGGTGTCAATGTGCAAATTTTTCAGCCTATTACAGCTTAGTACAGCTTGTATTATAGCTCATTTTCAGCCATGTATTATAGCTATATATTCACTATATATTAGGACTTAGGTTAGTTTCTTTTTCCTATAAATTAGTGTACATTTGTTAGATGAATATCAATGAGATTTACTCATAATTTGACCCAAAAAAAAGACCCCATTTAGCGTGTGAAGACTGCTTGAATGAAGAATCCGATGGAAAAGAATTCTACAAAGATGTTTGGCCAGTACTTTAGCAATGAGGATAAACACAATAAGATTTGAGAATGTTTCCAGTTATTTGTGACAGCCAGGCAATAAATGAAAGTGATTTTACTGATGACAGAAGGGATCATAATAATGACCTGGATACATATTATTTCGGAAGTATCTACCCAGTTCTTCTGCCTGCAATAATTGGCGAAAGAAAGAAAGAAAATTATAATGAAACTGAGAACAGCTAAATTTGTGTTTCACACAATAATTTTGCACAATATGCTTCTCATAGCAATACCATGATACTTTAATTATCAATGCAAGATCAGATTATATCACAGAAATTTAGCCATTAGACATTAGTAGTTAACACCTGCTTTCTGCCAGCATGCGTAAGAACACCCCCATATTTAAGAACCATAAGTGCTTCAACGGGCCGTTCCTCCTCTTCACCATTACTTTTTCCAACTTTAACCCACTTTAGTGGCTTTAGTTGGACTTTCCTGTAAATACCAGAAAAATGTCCTCCCTGCATAGCAAAATATTTATCAAGTGATAGACGGCATAATATGCAACTCTAAGACAAGATACTGTACATTCATGGTTACAGATCAGGGTTATCTGAAATGAACATGTAAAAGAATAAAAGATGATCAATTCATTTTCGCAACTTACAACTACCAACCACTGCACTGATTGCAGCTGTGACACTGCTGCATTAATTTTTTGGTATTGACACCAAACTCCACTTAAGCAGGTATCTACCATTCTAGAATACTGAAGTATAGGCCATATGGAAAGGCCAAAACAATTAACAAAAAATTTACCATTCCCCTTATGTTCACAGAAATTAAGATCCGTCTAGCCAAAAAAACTGTTCTACCTAGAAATAAATGGTACCAACAAATTCATGAAGCAGAACCTATTTAGTTAAGATCAATGCTTAGCTGAGTTGCATCATTGATTGTAAATATAGCCTTAGTTATAAAAGATGGCTACATCAAAACAAAGTAATCCCCAACAAAATGGGCTGGGTACAAACTCACTGCTAAATAAATAAGAAGTTGCATGCACTTGAGATGAACATAACAAAACAACAGTTTTAATATGAAAAATAAATAAACAAAAGAGGCAAACATCAGCAACATAAATATATAGTATTGGGCAAAAATTTTAAGAAAGAAATGTATAGTTCCCGGAGAAACTAACCTCTTCAAGGACTGCTTTAACTTGACGAAGCTTTTCAGCATGCTCAATATCTTCTGCCTCACTGTCACTTTCACGACCTGGTCTAAATAATATAAATAATCATAAGCGAGTTGATCAGTAGTTGAATATTGCCTTCCACAAGATTTCATTATTTGGTTATCAAAGCCCCTTTATGTCAATGGTTTATTAAATTCAGTATTGGCCAAAATGCCTTCTCAATCAATTTATCATAAGCAAAAACGAGAAAGCTTTCATATCCAACAAAGAAAAATTTACCGATGAGACTTAAATGAATCATCAGAAAAAGTTTTAGAATTTAATCATAATTATTTGGATGGGAACATAATTTCGAAAAATTGACCAATGAGACTTAAATGAATCATTGGAAAGATCATCTCCAAGAATATCTTCCTCTAGGAGAGAGATGGCTGAAGGTAAATTGCATATTATTTGCACGGAAAGCATATTTAAGCAATTAAACAGTAAGTTAGTAGATATGATATGAAACCTTGAACGAGGAACAAGAATTCGAGTGGCATCTAACAGATCTTGCAACTGCACAGCACTTTTAAGTTTTGTCTGAAAAAAAAGAGAACCAACAAATGTACCAATCCAAAGGTGGTCAACTTTAGATAAGAATAATAATAAAATAATAACAATCAGTCTTTATTATTCAACTTTTACTTAACCAAAACAGATTAAGCAACAGTACTCACCTCAGCTCTAGGTCGTCCCCCATTGTACTTTAACATTAAGTTTAGCAACTTTTCTTCAGTAACTTTCAACTTCACCTTCTGCTTGGGGGTTCTATCACCACTGCCAATATAAAACAAAACTAAGGAAGTGAAGACAAGATTCTACTAGACCAAGTATACCAAGGGAAAATGACAACATACTGGCGCATAACAGCAATGACGCAACGTAGCTCCTCAGACTGCCCAAATGTTCCAAGCCCACTTCCCTGGCGAGTTAGTCCCTCAGTAGGCTGGACAGGTTCATTGACTTTCCATGGCAAAATTGGTGGAATTGCTGAAGAAAGATGAGGAGCTTTTGCATCTAAAAACATCTTCCTTAGCACACAAGCAGTGTCATCATAATACCTGCGTTTGAGAAGAGAAATTATATGTACTTCTTTAAAAGGAAACATAAGAGAACTCGTATTATAGCAAGATAGAGCCTGTGAAGGACAAATAACATCTTGACTTAGTTGACCAGCCTGTAGATGATAATAATACTAAACTATGAAAACTTTTAAATAAATATGAAATAGACAATAATAATAATAAACTAGACTATGAAGTGTTCAAATAAATATGAAGATAATAATAATGATAGTTATTATAATACTAAACTATGAAATGTTTAAATAAATATTAAATAATATTCTAAGACGATCAAATAAGACAAATTAAAAGGCAGGGACACATAATACCCATAACAAATAAAGTTCTTGTTTTTCCTAGAAACTTGGATTTTGTCAAAATCAGAGGTCAACTTAGCCAGCCAGCTCATTGGGTAATTAACATTGAGACAATCTCAGATGGCGGTGCCACCCAATCCTAATAGCATCACAATCAACACAAGCAATTAAAACTGTTCATCAAGCATGAATTTGAGAATGAATAATAATAGTTGACAAGAATATCTGCACCAGGGAAGTTTGTTCCTTACTTCCTGAGTGAACCCCCCCACCACACCCCCCAGTTATGGATTGATATGAAAGAACTTCTGCATAAAAAAAGATAGAATTCCATCTTCATTTTCTCTCTTGGGTGTGGGGTGTGTATAGCCCATAAGAGAAGAAAAAGAAAATCTGAACAATTAGGTGAAGGTGGTAAATATATCATGACAGACAACTTTGCACGTGATGTTTCTCTTCTCTTTTACACTCCCCTCGTGGAAGGAAATGCTGTAAAAAGAGTTGAATCTAAATGAATGACGGTAACATAATTTTGTAAGTGAAAAATATGGATTTTATGAAAAGTTACTTTCTGGACAGTACTTCATAAATATATGCAGTCAATATGAAAAGAAATACCATTAGAATGATCATATAATAAAGCAAATCAGTAATGCATTACTTGTATGAGTTCTTTACAAAGCTCCATCCATTCACATCACAAACATATGAGCGTCCCTCAGAACGCAATAGATCAAACCCACAAACCTGCAAGTAACAAGAAACAAACGAACAGATTCAGAGGAATAAACTTATTCAACAAGTAATTCCCGAAAAACAGATTGCATGCATGTATGAGCATTCATGTGTATCAATGAGCCAAACTTTCCTTTATAACACAGTCTTCTATAATGAACGAGTAACAGAAGGTGTAGAATGATACAATATGCATATCAATTCGGCAATGCAACGAATGTACCACACAGGAAGTCTCATTGTATTTGCATAATCCCACATTCCCATACAGCCTTCTGAAAGTATACATCACATTTTTCATATCAAAATTAAAAAAGAAACACCTCCAATGATACATTTACTAAATTAACTAACTGAGAAAGCTCAAATTTTAAAACTATGTAACCAGGACAGCAAGGCATATGTTAAAAAAATGTTTTCAAGCAATGGCTCGAGAAGCTAACATAGACCTGTGATTGACTTTTATTTCAAAATTCAGAATGACAATCATTCGCCAGAGGTTTTTAAAAGAAATTGTAAACGTAAATACCCTAATGAGCTCATTGTTCTAGCCAAGTTCATTGGTCAAAGTACAATTAAAACAATAACAACAATGACAAGTTCATCAATAACTCATTGATACATCCAAGGTTACAAATTTTCTGAAGCAACATTTTGTTTGTTACCACACAAATATTAAAACATAAATCCAATAGAAACATCTTCTAGTAGATCATTTGGGCTAAACACAAAGACAGCATAACAATAAGACATGAGATGTTGGAGAAACAATTGATCATTAGTTGTGTATTCACATACCGCTTGCCTAAATGCAATGCAAACCTCTCTTGCCATCTCCTTCTCATTAGGAGTCAGCAATACAGGATACCTCACCTGTAACAAAAGGTAACAAAAACATGTTAAGACACCATCAAGTGTCACCCCCGAATAGCAATGCATTAGTTTACCCCAGGAGATCTATTAATTGCTGCTCCTAGTTGCGCAGAAAACAACTATTTAGTAGGTGTCCAGTCTTTCTACTTAATTTCACATACAATGATTTATTAGTTTCAGTAAATTTTTAATCACACTGTCATTCACAGTCAACCAGAGACCTAATTTAAGATAAAACAGAATGAATATTTGATCAATCATTGTGCATTGTCTGAATGAAGCTATCGGAAAAAAAAGTTTAATCTTTACAGGATAACAAGAAACGGACAAAAGAACAAGCATGTTAACTTCAACTTAACTCAAGAAAACCATAGAAGATATTACCATATTGCCTACACAATCTAGATATAGTCTCCCTAGGCTTAGTTTTGTGCTAATTACTGGTGGTTCAAGGGGCTTCCCTTTGTCCATGAAATGCTTTCAAGCTAAAGCATATAATTCCTCATAATAAAACCCAATTCAAATCATAGCACATCCATCTCAATCAACACCTGTCACAGTACTTGACTTATTTAAATCAAGTACAATGTAAGGGCAGATCATTTGACAAAGATTTAAATGGTCTAATATGACACAATTTGTCTAGAAAAATTCACCAACAATTCAAGGTCAAGTAAACAATCTTGTTTCACTACCTCTATAAAAAACAAAACTGTCAATAATAATGCTCACAAATGGTTGAATCAAACCTCTAGCAGACTGTCCACAGAAATAGATTCTCCTTAAATGCATAGCATGAACAAGGTAGAAAACTCATACAACAAACAGTGCTCAAGAAAATTGCCAAGACTCTGAAGACCAGAGCTTTGAAACTGGTGAGTACAAATGAGACACAAATGAAAAAGAACGAGAAACCAGATTCGTGGCTTTGTATTCAGTTATGATGAACGTCACCCTTACCTCCTTGCCATCAGGATTTCTCATGACAACACCATCAACAACAGGAGACTTCCTTGCCTCAGCATGTGCATATTCAGTGCCAACAGTGTAGACCTAGATTATTTGACAATGCTCAAGCAATCACTAATAAGAATCGAAGTAGAATAACTAAACTAAATACATTAGAATCTTCTTCAAGTAAACTGAGAAGGAAAAAAAAAGTTATAATGTAAGAGAGCATAAAAGCATTCTAAGTATAGAAAACAACTTCAGCATTGAAAAGTAAATACAAGAGCCGGTATAACAGATCAGAACAACAAAATACTAAATCTGCAATTGACAAAGAAGGTAGAGGATGAGCAGAATAGCCCCAAAAATTGATGAATTAATAACATGACAAAGAGCAGAAATGTGCTGTGCAAGGAATAAGACTTCAATCCCCAGTAAGGCTAAATGAATAACCAATAATTGAAAGAATGCAATAAACTTATGGCATATCGCTCTCAAGCAAAACATGTGTAAACAATGCAAACAGTATCTAATATGTAGCATCCAAAAGATTCAAAAAGCTTGGCTATATATATATATATATATACACGATTCCATTGATAAAACAACATCTCCAACCTTGACATCCGTTCCTCCTGTTGGCATAAATTCCTCATATATGTAAGAGCCTTCACGCCGCACCCTTCTAACCTCTGGATGGAACTCACTTGACCGATTTCCTACCTAAAACAAAATATTGGTGACAGGCAAGTACAATTTTGGATAATGAAATAAAATATAAAAAAATCATCAGTACTTGCAAAAGGACCATGAGAGGAGAAAGCGAAGAGAAAAATTAAGAAATTAAGAAAGCAAGCATGGACAAGCTGTTGAGCATGTTGACATGTTATAACCGCATTACTAAAAATGGATGACATTCTTCAAAGCATTGTTGACATAAGACTGGAAAAACTAAGCAAGATCCCAACAACTGACATCTGCCTAACTAATAGATTTGAGTTGCCTATTTCTATAACCAGTAGAATGCTAGAAACTTCTAGTCCAGCCTAAATAAAAACATGTTGCATTCTAGGAAGCAAATTCAAAAAAACCTGGAACCAGATAAATCATAATTCTTGCTTATAATCTACCAATGATGTGTACATTCTCCCAGTGTAGCATGCATCAAAGAAATTATAATTAGTATCATGAATACATTGAAGTAAAAGCACTTTGGATCCAAATTTACGAACAAGAAGCAACCATTATATACACAAACCTTCCTAAACAATTCCTTCATGCCTCCACCTGCTGAGCTTGGATAGTATATCATAATTCTATGATCATCCCCTTCACAAATGCACAAAATGAAAACATTACCAAATATCCTCAGTGGAAAAACAAGTTTTGGAAAAGAGGCAAGACTTACAAGCAGACAAGCTAAAAACATGAATTATGATAAACATCATATATCTGACTTTGCTATCAATTAGTAATTACTTATGATTTTAAATGAGTGCTGAAGCTATTATGAATTATTTAATTTACGGTACAAATTATAAACTAGGAAGGCTCACTGAACTAGTAATGCAAGGCTTGAGACTTTACTTGTCTTTATGTGTTTACTATCCAAACTGTTACTGAGAAAACTCCAGAACAAAATCAAATGTTACATTTCAGTTTTCATTTCTTTTTTTGGTAAAAAGTATTGCTTTTTACAAGGTTTCAAGATTCTGAAATTGAATTACAAATGAAATGAGTATCCATGTATTATTTTGCTTCCAAAAAGACAAGACAGAACTAATCAAGAAAAAGATTGCATAATTACTATAACTACCACAAATTGGTAATGGACACAGTGAAATTCACACAAAATTAACAATAATAAAGAATAACATCGGTGGATGACATACACAAGTATTTTGCAAGGCACTACCATACGAGAACTGTTTGTTTCACCACCCCACATTATAAAAAATACATAAACAATATTAATCTTTTAAGTGCCAAAGTGATTCAAGTGAAGAATCTGTGATCAAATCTCACAATAGAGATATTTTAACTAGCCAAAATTTAAGAATTTGTTATATGCTTTTGGCAAGAAAGTTTAAGGCTTAAAAAGGCAGAGAAACGAGAAAAAAGAAGCAACAAGTTTTTGATACACAAAAAAGAGCAAGCTCACCGTACACAGGCTTCTCTACAAATGGCTTCCAAAAACGTTGCCCATGAAGCTCAACAAAATCTTCTTCCTCGATAAAATAATCCAGCTCTTGATATGCTACTTCTCGATTTACAAGGGCATATCTTGGAACAGGGATTCCAAACTTTTCAAGTCGCTGGGATCCACAGAAATAATATATCAGTCTATTTCCTTGAATTGCCAGAACAATGAAAACATTAAACAAAAACAAATAAGATACAGTTAAGTTATTTCCTTTCTGCAGATGAAAGAAGAGCTTCAAATCACAATGATGGTCCAAAGGATTTAGGAAAAACATTACACATACTTAAAACACACACATGCAAAACGTTAAACTCTAAATCATGGTTCAGCTTGATGGTCCAAAGGATTTAGGAAAAACTCCAATAAGTATAATCAAAATTTTCTTTAGGGTTTATAATGACTTTTACCACATAAGTAATCTTGCCCATACAGCATAGAAGCAAGAACAAAGTCTTTTTAGTTAAACAACAAGCATGGTGAGATTATTAAGGAGGTGAAAGCAAAATTCTTAGGGACATGCTTCAAGAGAATGCATAACCATATAAAGAATCCAAACCCAGAGAATTATCTGGAAGTTCAGAATGTATACCTCATAAACCTTCCTCCGGTCATGAAGGAGATGTTGCGGCTCCAATTCATTTACCAGGAAAGGTCTGTTGATAAAGCATGAGAAGTTTCAAAGATGAGTACAAAGATGGATGCAGTGTAAAAGAAGCTTCACAAAAACACCATAAAACCAGCTACTTTAATGTCATGTAACAATAAAGTGTTGAAACAGATTCAAAAGATTCACGCAGACTCAGTAGTTATACATTGGATGAGGTAATAAGTACTAGATTCATAGGCAAGTAATGATGACAATTGACTGAATGAGAGCACAATCTTTAAGATACACAAGCATGGGCAAAACAGGACAATAAATGCTTTTTAAGAGATAAAATAAACTCTTAAGCCCAAAAAAAAGGCATATTCCAAATGCACAGAAAATATTAAAAAGAGGCCACAATTAGCCAAGAAAAAGAAAAAATTAAAATGATGAGGGAAATTCAAAACCATTATAAACCAACAAATTTAGTCTTAAAGCATTACTTACTTCCTTAGTGCAGCATATGCCTCAGCCTTTTCAAGGGGATAACCAGAGGAATAGAATGCAATCAAGCAATCACAGATTGGCCACCTGGAATAAGCAAATGATTGCAACAATCAGTACTCTCCCAAGACCAACCATAATTTCAATTCTGAGGACACTATGCACCTAAAAAGAATACGTATATGATTAACATTGGCCCCAGTCGCCAACTTGATGACCAATCACATGTCAATATGCGAATGCAACATTTTTGCAGAACAGTTTATTTTGACTACTTTGACTGCCAATTTTTGTACTGGGCATATGCATCTACAAACATGTGGATCACTTGAGAAACAAAAATGAAATGTTATCAATCAATTAGTTCTAATTTCTTCAATAAGTTATTAAAATGTAAAGTAAAGTGAAAAAGCAGAGTACTCTGTTTTCACAATGGAAACAGAGTTCCAACAAATACGATAAAGGAAGACCTAAACAAAAAACTACATAAATAAATAAACAAATCCACAAATTTTCATATCAAAAAACGCATATCTACTTATTTCAGCCAAAGTATAATATGCTAGATCTCCTATCTCAAGAAATATAGTGAAAAAATATGCCATCACAAACCACTTTAAGCATTTCAACTTCTTTTTACCACTTAAAATTTTTTTTGCTATTATCTAAAAAAAAAAATTCAGAACTGGACAAGCAATAGTTGTTTGATTAACTAATAACAACAATGAGATCATAATTTTTTTAAAAAAAAATCTATTAACTATGACGAAGTGCACGTACTTTTCAATCGGATCTTCGAGAATCACCTTATCTCCAAAATGTACGATCTATAACATGACAGGATTCCATTAACATAACATTAACACTGACAGTAGCAAGCATTCAAATAACAAATAATAATAATAATATTCATTTACCTCAAATTCACCAAACGCTTGCAGTCTCTCCAGAATCTGCTCCATCGGCGCCGAAAACACCTGTAAATACATACAAGCAAATACGTAAAAACAATAATAATACGCAAAATAAAGAAGAAGAAGAAGAATAACAATAATAATGAAGAAGAAAAAGAACCTCGAAGCCACATTTCACCTTCTTTTCCATGACACACACACCGACAGTTATCTTTTTAACTACATCTCCTTCGTCAACCGCCATCTCTCTCTGTGTCTCTGTTTCTTTCTTCTTCTAAAACGACAGCGACAGGGAGCGAACGGAGTGTCGTTTTAAAGCAAACACGTACAGGTAGTAGAGCCTCGCATGAATCTGGAAGAAGTTGAGAAAAGCTCAACGTATCCGCACCGTCCAAATAAAGCGAGATCACGTGGTTGAGAGCGAGGGCCAAAAAAACGGTGAGCCTTTGGTGTTTTTTAGCTTCACGAGATTCAAGCGAAAAGCTGAAACGCATTGTAGAAGCAATAAAATAGAAAAGTTTAAAGAAAAAAAAAAAGGAGAGTTGGAATGAAAAATAGTGATAAAAAAGGAAAAATAATTATTTTATTTTTGTTGGATATTATTATTTTATAAAAGGCATGTTTGGAGATAAAAGATTTTGGATTCCAGAATATGCAGGGGCAAGTAGAAGAGGATGGTGACGTGGAAAACGTTAGTACGGTTGTTTTGGATTTATTTATGGAGGGGATATTAACACTTTTATCCCCTGAAATTATCATTAATTACACTTTAATGAAAAGTTTCCTATAAAAATATATACCATTCCTTTTCTTTTTCTATCAAATCAATTATAATTGCTACCTACATTTTATTTTATGTAATTGTGCATCACAAATAAGAACTAATATAGAGATCTGTGATCCCATGAAAAGGCATCACGATTCTTATGTGAAAAAAATTTATTTGTTGAAATGAAAATAAAAATAATAAATTATTATTAAGATAACTAAAAATTTTCAACTAATAAGAGAATTCTATTGAACCTAAAAAGGATATAGGTCCAATAGAATTACTTATTTTGAAAATTGGGAGAAAATATTATTTCCTGAAATTGAGGTATATTCACTTTTAAATAAGAACATAATTCAATAAAAAATTTCTTACTTGTTTTATTTCTAATTAATCAAGATAACCATTCATTTTAATGTGAATATTCATTATTTGCTCTTTAACTGTGATAGAGATTAAGGATATTTTTATCTTTTTAATTAAATAAAAGGAGTTACAGTGTAAGTAAGACCAAAATTATTATCAAAATTAATTTATACTAATCTGAGGGGGTGACAGTGTTAGTACCCCTTACAGAGGGATAATGGGTTTGTGCTTTCTGTTCAGCATCACGTTCTTTAATTATTATTATTATTTGTAGCTAAAAAAAATGTGGTCAAATAAAATAATAATGTGTGAAATGTTTCTTTTATTGATTTATTGTCGGTCCAAGCATATGATTATTCAACGTAAAGTTTGTGCCGACGTTTGACTTAGTTTTGACCAAGTGATCATCTTTGATAAGTCAAGAAATAATTAAAACTTGGTATTTGATAAGTCGCGGTCTTTTAATAATATTGTGTGAAATTATGATAGGGTACAAAATTTATATTTTAAAAACTTGATATTTGATGATTTTAAAAGATATAAATAATGTAGTAGGAAACGTAATATATTATATGAAAAAATTTTGAATACATATTCACATTTTGTAGTACAACTAAATTGTATAAAAATTGTGAATTGATAGATAATATTATGTGATAATATTATTTATTATATAATAAATTACGTAATTTATTGAATTAATTTTTTAAAATTGTTTTTGAAATTTTAATAAGTCATGTATCTTTTACTAAGTGTTAAAATATAATTAAACTTTATATTGGTAAAATTATTAAAAATAATTTACAAAAGATATTGGTGTGATAGGTTGGTCAATGAAAATAAAAAAAAAATTGAAATAATAGAAAATATATATAGATCTTAAAATTCTAGAAAATAGATATGTAAATTTTAATAGTTTTAAAAATTTCATCGACACTCTTATCAAATAATAATTTTTGTCTATTTTAACAAAAAAAATGACATACAAACTCTTAAAATTATTTTTAAAAAAACATGCAAACCCAATTTTTTTAATAAAATAGACAAAAATTATTATGTAATAAGAATATCATAAAATTTATTGTAGACCCCTCTTGATCTAATTAAACCCTTAAGATACACTTAATACTTTTTTTTGTTATTCATTTTCAAACTTCTTTTATGGTTTTTAAATATTAATATTCTAAAAGAAGGTTCATATATATATATATATATTATATTAGTACTGCATCTCAAATTTCGATCTTAAACCTTAACTTTTAAATGATTATAATATTATAATTTAAATATCAACTAATAATAATACAATCAACTAAATAAATCATCTATCTATTAAGTAATAGCAATGTAACCAATTAAACAATCCTCTAAACAGTTGAAGAGGTTAAAATTAATCTTCAAATAAAGTTATAAATTAATATTAATATAATTAACTAAATAATCTTTAAAAAAATTAAAGAGGCTAAAACTAACCTTTTAATAATTGAAAAAAAAAATTCGTTAGGATTCAAATCCTTAACTTAAGTTAAGGAGTATGGAAATTTTACTTTAAAAACAAATATCTAACTATAAAGGAGGCTCGTACTAGTCAATATAAAATCACAATAATTATATAATTTTTTTATATGTAATATGTTCAAGATTTGTGTTGGACCAACCTAATAGTAAATTTATTAGTTTCAACGATTGAAAATTACAAGAAAAATTTCTTAATCATACGCGTGGAATGATTTATGGTGGCGGCGGTGATCAAATGAATATTATTATTTGAATTATGAATAAGGTTTTTTGGTGGTTGGTATTTAATTATTTATTTATGGGACCGCGTTTAATTAGTAGGGGATTAGATGATTAATTAATAATTAATTAAATGATTAATTGACGCGGGGTCAAGTACTCAAGTTGTTGGAGAGGAGTTGGCTCTCAAGTAGCGACTATATCTTAGTGGCGGCTTACGAGGATGTTCTTTCATACCTTCTTTTCTAATTAGGGATATTTTCAATTAGATCCTTCATGTTTATCTTTATTACGTTTATGGTGGGACACTTTAGAGAAATAAAAAAGGTGACAGTGATATTTTAAAATTAATCACAAAAGATTATTAGCCCTTCTTAATTTGACTCAAATGCTCCCTTTCCACTTGATTGTTGTTATATGTATAGTCACTCTTTTTTCTGAGTAAAAGATTATTAGATCTTCTTAATTTGACTCAAATGCTTTAAATACTCATTTAATTTTAAAATTATCTAAAAAATCTCGTTTATTAGTGTTTGTTATTTTTTTGACATGATTTTTTTAAAAACAAAAAGCTACAATTTTACCCTTTTTTATTTTTTCTTTAAATAAAAAAACAAAAAACGAAAAAGTCAAAAGTTGCAGCCTATTCTTCTTCTTTATCAGTTATTTTTTTAAAAAAATATGACTTTTTTTTGGGAAAAAAATTAAGATGCCCAATTTCACAAAATTAATTTTCCAACACTTTTACTTCTTTTTTTTTTTTTTCACAAAATCAATTTCTTCTTCTTCTCCTTCTTCTTTTTCTTTTACCAAATTAATTAAGTTCAACAATAATTTTTAAATGAGTCATTAATTCCAAACTCATTTGAGTCTAGTACTATTTTAAAAAAATCTAAAAAATTCAACCCAACCTCTTTCCTCAAATTAAAATTCAATTTCACATATTTTTCAACAAACATTAAATTCATTTTGAATTTATTTTTTTCTTAAAAAAATTTTCACCATCTTCTTTTCCTATTTTTTTCTTCTTCACCGTATTTTTTTTTGGAAAACAATGAAGAAGACCCGTGTTAAAGAAGAAAAAGAAAAAAAGAAGAAGTGCACGGAAAAAAGAGAAGAAAAAAGAAAAAAGAAGAAAAAAAGAAAGCAAAAAGAAGGAAGTGTATGGAAAAAAAGAGAAGTGAGAAGAAGAAAAAATAAGAAAGAAAAAAAGAAAAAAAAACAAAAGACGAAAGAATAGGGGTTAAGTACTATTTTGTCTATCTTTCTATCAAAAGAAAATGTAGACATCGACAGAACAAAGATTTTCAAGTAATTTTAAAGTTAGAGTGTTTAAGACACTTAAACTAAACTAAAAAAGTTTAACAATTATTTTTTTCGATGATTAAATTAGTTGAAAACTATGCGAGACAACGAAAAGGAGAAATGTTTCTCCTTAGGATGTAGGGCTTTAGAAACATTTCTCTCTTAGGATGTAGGTTTCATCCCTCGACCTTAAGAGGTAGGTTCAAATTTTAATTCATCAAGTTCGAAATTCTTGCCGTTTGTTAGTATTCAACATAGATATCTATAAGGACCCACTTTTGTTTTTGTAAAACAACAAAAACAATTAATTTTTTTTTTAATTTTTGCATTCAATAAGGTATATAAATTACATCCTGTCATAAGCTACAATTTAAGCAGTATGATAGAATTTTTTGTTGTACAATGAATGCACTATGAATTCTTACCTACTTATAGATTTGATTTCATGCCCTACAATTGGCCAAAATTTTCAAGCCCAATCTTAGAAAAAAAAGAAATAATTTGACTAAAGGATCTAAGTGATGAGCTTAAGCATTAAAAAGTGTAGGTACTTATTTGTCAAAGAACACTCATCTTCGAAAAACGAGAAAAGGGATTCAAAAATTAAGGACCTTGATGAAAATACCCATACCTACTTTCCTCCACATTCGATAGTGGGGATTGAAGGTTTCAATAAAAGTAGTTTCTCGTGGGCTTTCATCAAGTCTTTTTCTTCCAACATTTTTTTTTTTTTATATTTGCCCTTTTCCATTTCACAACTTTAGTTCCTTTTGATGCTTCACATCCTAATCATGAAGCATTTTCTGCTTTAAGTATGTCCTGTTGGTTTCACGTCCAAACAAATTTTACAAAGATACCCAACTTTTCATTAGCACCATCAATGATTTGGTTGGCTTATGGCTTTTGTGGAGCTTTCGAAAAGAATGTCACATATCTTTTGTTAACATCTAAGAATATTACTTGAGAATATAAAATCTAATTACAGCCTGAAAATTAGTTGTAAGGTTCTCTTTTATGTAAAGAAAGGAATGGAGGTGAGCTAGCATGAAGCTTATGACCTGAGCTCGTAAAAATTTAAAGTTTAATACTAAATTTGATGCCACTTCTACATATGTTACCAAGTTTTACACTTCAAATTATTGAAGTTGCGTATGTGAAGTACACTACAGCAGCAACTTATGAATCTCCAAGTCATGAGCCTAACCTTAAAGAAGCCTCGTTTGATAATTTGCCGATACTTGTTCCAGCAATGTATCCACCAGACCAAGCATTCTGGAAAATGAAATTGAATAGACAGCAATGAATATATATTCTGTTGCATATCAAAAGTAAGTGTTTGCATCTTGAAAGATCATATCTTTCTCACCTGGAAATTAAAGCCACCAGTCACCCCATCGACATTCAGTACCTGCACATAATTTCAATATTTAATAACCATGAAGGAGTCTCAAAATTCATTTATGTACTTGCTAATCATTTGGGTCAAGAATTGAAGCCAAAAGAAGTGGGAGTATCACAACCATGATTGATATACAAAAAGATTCTTCTACCCCTATCAAGAAGATGAAAACTAAGACAGTAATGCGGAGCTTTACCTCTCCGGCAAAGAATAAGTGAGGATCTATTTTGCTTTCCATTGTGTTCAGAGAGATCTTCATGAAGGCAAATACCAAAGAAGTTATATTTCCATTTGCATGTGCGAGAGAGAGAGAGAGAGAGAGATAGAAAGAGAACCTCTGACAAGGGAACGCCTCCAGCAGTAACAAATTCATCTTTAAATTGACCCTTCATTAGAAATAAATGCATATCATCTCAGAAAAGCATGACAAATGTTGAAGACAGAGAACAAATAGTTTTTCAATAGGTAGTCCTACCTTCCCCGTAACTTCAAATGTACAATGCTTGAGAAGATGAGCAATGGAAATTAATGAGTTATTTGAAATGGAAGACCACAAGGTATCTCCACTTAAACCCTGGGTATGGACAAGAAAAATACACATCCACGAGGAAAAGTTATATTTTAAGATGACGAATATATAATATATGATCTTTCAGCTTGAAACAGATGCAATACCTCACGATTCAAAATATATTTCCAGAATCTCTTCACAAGGCCGAATTCTTGGGGACATGAATTGAGCAATTTTTGCTTCTGAAGAGGAATGTATCAAAAGAAAGCAATTAACTCAAAAGGAACAAAGTAAAACAAAACAGAAGCAAGTTAGTTTTACAATCCCATATCCTAATTTGACAGTAAGCTTAATTCAATTGCCACACTACTGCTTATCTGACAGCCCACAAGAAATTTTGGATTTTTCTTTAACTATCACAAATCTAAGCTCACCACGACATTTTTCATATTGAAGCAAATAGTTAGCACTTCAACTATGTGTGCAATTAATTATTAACGAAAATGACTGTTAGGCTTGCTGGCCAATAATTAGATCAAGGATTACCACAAATCGATTCTTGTGTTGACTAAGAATTGACTTCATATCTTCTATGTGTAAATCAGGTATAAAATCCACAGAAAGTATCCCTGCATCCAAATACCAGAAAATTGAAAATGGAAAAGTGTAAAGTGAATATATTTCATGGTTTAAAATAAAATGGAGTCCTTACCTTTATAACTTGAACCGAACAAATCACGGGCACCCCAAGCAGATAGCCGAAGAATTACCGGCCCACTAAGTCCCCAATGTGTGACTAACATGGGGCCAACCTAAAGTTTCATAAAATTTTATGAGTCACATACATTATTAAATACTAAATGTTAGTAGTAGAATGATGAGAAAAGCTTGCCTGTGTAAGATGTGGACTATTCCTTTGTACATTTGCTAACTTAAGCTTTGCTATGACCTTGGGAAATGACACCTAATCAATAAAGAAGAAAAAAAAATGATGGATGAAGATGGAGAAATGATAGAAAATTAACTGATTTTAATCAAAATGAGAAGGAAAAAATAGATTACCCCTGACAACTCTGCTAACTGTGAATCTTTGATCTTAAAAGTGAATAAACTAGGTACTGGATCTACAATTGAATGACCAAGTTGAGCTGCAAGACTATGACCCTATAAAAGAAACAACAAGATTTATCAAGAAATTCAATTCAGCTCTCTTAAAATTGGAAATGCACCAATATAGATCAAACCTGCTGGCTACTTCCACTAGCAATTAGTAGATAATCAGCTTCGAGACATTCAACCAAATTGATTGTACGCTTCTCAACCTTGAGGAGGAACTTTCCAGCAGCAGCAGATGCAGTTGTTACAACTTTGCCAGTCTGCAGAAAAACTGTTGGAGCAACTAATACAGACAACTTACATAGATTCCATATCACAAAATGAATATAAATCCATAGGAGATCCCGAGATCAGTTGATTATGAACTTAATATCACTTTTAGTTATTTATGTAATTAAAATCTGAGAAAATATTGGGCACTAGGATAGACTTTGGATGTAAGGCACTCTCATTAAGAGCTAAAGATTTATTTAGTGTTTCTTCATGGAATAAATTGAATGAGTTTAGGCATGAAAAAAAAAACAGGAATCAAAAAAATTTTCTCTTTGAAATGCAACAGCCGTGATTGTTAAAAGATATTAGTAGGAATGTACCCTTAGTATGAGAAGACATCGAAGACGAAGATGCAACATGTAATTTTCACAGTTGCCACTTAAAAAGGAGAAAATAGGGATTCAACTTAATAGCTTAGAAAACATACCCCCCTTACGCTTTGCTTCAGACAAAAGGCAATCAATTACTGTAGAAGAACTATCACTGACAGGAAACACCCTTCCATCTACCTCAGTCTGTGCCACATAAGCATAAATCACAAGAAAAGGAAAAAAAATGAAAGAAAGAAATAGAAGAGAAACTGATTCAAAAACAACCTTCAGTTCCACCCCATGATTAGAAAACCAGGTCATGGTATCCACCGGGCCATGCACGTTGAAAAAAGATCCGCGTAATTCTTTATGACCCCTAGGATATTGCCCTGCCAAAATCTAAAAAGGAATTAGCCAATCCAAAGTCGGAAAGTCATCTACAACAAAATACACTTCAATGCACAATCCTTCCTTCCTTATCTTCACTATATTTACACAAAATCCTAACTTAATAATTGAATCAATGAATCTTCGCATAGTGAATATTCAACCAACAAGAGATATAACACAGAAAACATCCCTCCTAGCACTGGGAAATGACCTTTTTCATTAGCTCTAGCATACAAAACCTAAATGACTAAGAAGCAAACTCATCCATATTACTGTTTTTTTTTTGCACCATATTACAAGTAATAAAAACAATTCTCACCATATTGTCAGCACAATGCCCATTAGTCACATTGCACCTTCCTCCCCCAGAAATTCTTACCTGCCAATAAACAAACAACAATAAAACAAATTCAAAACTCTCAATATCACAAATTCACCAACTGGGTAAAATCCCATGTATATTTACATAAACGAAAAGAAAAAAAAAAAGAAAGAAAAAGAAGAAAGACAAAACCTTTGATAGAGGCTTTCCTTTCTCTATAACAATGACGTTAAGCTTAGGCGCCATGGTCTTAGCTCTAATAGCTCCATACACTCCAGCTGCTCCTCCCCCAACAACCACCAATAGCTCTTCACCTGACTGCCCATCAAACAAAAATTACAAAAAGAAAATAAATTTCATCTCCTCTAAGAAAAAAAAAAAACTCACCATTTGACTTATGGGGATGGCATTTGTAGTAAATTTTCTTTTCTTGGAGGTTACAAGAAGATATCTATAGTTTCTTCTGATACTGGGTGCTTCTAAAGGGACTCCAAACTGAGGGACAAAGCGGGCTAAAGAGAAGAAGTTCATGGTTTCTTAATTCAGTGAAACTAGAGTTCCTTCTAACTTGTACTGGGCTTCACTTCATTGCAGTGGCTAAAGAGTTCAATTTTAAAGAGAAATCTGATGTGTGCGGGTACACGGGTTCGTATCTTGTGGAATCTTACGTGGCTGCAACCTGTTGGTCGTTTCTATCCGGTTCACAGGATTTGAGACGACAAATCATCTCTCTTGGAAACTTATAAATGACAAATAGCCTGTGGATAAATTCACAGACGATAAGCCGTCTTCTTGTTTAAAAATAAAACGACAATTTTGAAGGCCTCAATTTACAATTTCAGTTGGCGCCAAAAGCAGCGCCCCTAAAATTTAAACTTTTGTTCTTCAATAATATTTTACAAACACAGACAGATATGAGCCAAGTATCAAACTACAGCATCCAAGCATGGAAACGCTGCATGTCATTAATACAAAGGTGCAAGAACATGCGAGAAATGAAGCCCATTCACGGACTCTTTATCACTAACGGCATTCATCAAAACAACTACACTATCAGTAAAATTATAGCCTTTTGCGCTCTCTCTGGCTTTGGTGATCTGGCTTATGCGACCAGTGTTTTCGAGCAAGTTCAAGCGCCTAATTTCTTTATTTATAATATTGTTATTAGAGCTTATTGTCATAGTTCTCGGCTGCAATTTGCCATTTGTTACTTTGATCTCATGCTGAAAAGGGATGATATAGAACCCGCTAACAATATGTTTCATTTCGTGATCTTAGCATGTGTGAATGAGCGTTGGGTGGATTTCGGAAGTCAAATTCATAATTGGGTGCTTAAAAATAGAGTTTTTGTATCGGATAATCATGTGCAAACTTCACTTCTGAGGTTGTATTGTGAGGGTAAAAGTTTAAGTGAAGTACAAAAATTGTTTGAGAAAATTTCTAATTTAGATGTAATTCAGTGGAATGTGCTTATGAATGTTGAGAATAATGAAGCACAAATGGAACACTTTTATTAATATAACAAATTCAAAATTTATAATACAAATTTTAGAAACTCTCACTCTTTCTCATTTTCAACACAACATTCACACACTTTTTGTTAAGCTTATTATTTGCTCAATTCTCTAACACACTAAACTCTCAACAATTGATCAAATACTTGATCAACTCTTTATTCTTAACTTGCTTGCTTGCAAAACTAAATGAGAGAGGGGGGTATTTATATTTAGTTTCAAAAAACCAAAACCACACAAATAAAATAATGTAAAAATTTATTAACCACACAAGTTTATAATACTTATCTCTTTAATTATTAACTTAAAATATCTTACCTAATCTAGAAACTTTAAAAATTGGGCTTAATCTTGAGCTTGATGTTGTAATTAATTTAATTTGATGTTGTAATTTGGTATTGTAATTTTAACACTCCTCCTCAACACCAACTTTCGTTCTTCTAACCATGTTGAGTTATCTTTGAAACTTTTAGAACTTATCAACACCCAAGCTTTTTGTGAACAAATTAGCTACTTGTTCTTCGGTCTTAACATACAACAACTCAATTTCTTCTTACAGAACTTTTTCCCTGGTAAAGTGATAATGCACCTCCACATGCTTTGTTCTTGCATGAAAAATTGAATTTTTGGCCAAACAGATTGCTGACCGATTATCACAATATATTGACACTTTATAATCTCTTGGTTGATGTAAATCCCCTATCAATTGCATCAACCATGTACTTTCTTGAGCTGCCATTGCTGCTGCTCTGTACTCAGCTTCAGTAGTTGACAATGATACAGTCGGTTGCCTTTTACTGCACCAAGAGACTGTTTCTGAACCAATCTTGAAAAAATACCCCGTGGTCGAACACCGTGTGTCATGATCTCCAGCATAGTCAGCATCACAATAGCCAACTATTTTACAATCTTGGTCTTTTTTTATAGAAAAGACCATAGTCAATTGTGCCTTTCACATATCTCAATATCCGTCGAGCTGCTTCTAAGTGAGGTTTCTTAGGATTTTGCATGTATCGACTTATTACTCCAACTGCATAAGAAATGTCTGGTCGAGTCAATGTCAAATAAATGAGACTTCCTACCAGTTGTCGATACATAGTTTCACCTTTTAAATCCTTTCCTTCATGACCGCACAACTTGGCATTGGCTTCTAGCGGTGTTGAGATAGGCTTGCACTCTAGCATCCCAAACTTCTGTAACAAATCTTTGGCATATTTTTGTTGTCCTAAAAAAATTCCTTCTATTGTCTGAATGACTTCGAGCCCAAGGAAATACTTAAGTTGTCCAAGCTCTTTCATCTGGAAGCGAACCGCCAAATTCTCTCTTGTTCGACGAATCTTTTCTTTATCATCTCTAGTGATAATTAAGTCATCCACATATACCACCACAATTGCAAGTTTCCTTTTATTAGCTTTGACGAACAAACTCGAATCAGCTGATGCTACAGAGTAACCACTATATTTTAGAAATTCTCTAATTTTACCATACCACGCCTTTGGAGCTTGCTTTAATCCATACAATGCATTTTTCAATTTACACACATAATCAGGATAAAATTTGCTTTCAAATCCAATTGGTTGAATCATATAGATCTCCTGATCTAACTCTCCATGTAGAAAAGTATTCTTTACGTTCATTTGCCACAATATCCAAGCTTTGCTAACTGCCAATACAAGTAGAACTCGTACTGTGGTGCTTTTGGCTACTGGACTATATGTTTCATCATAGTCTAGTCCATACTGTTGAGAAAATCCTCGAGCTACCAACCAAGCTTTATACCTCTCTACCGATCCATCAGGAAGTTTTTTGATCTTATACACCCACTTACAAGATATAGGTTTCACATCCTTTGGTTTTGGCACTAAATCCCAAGTTTGATTTTGCTTCAACGCTATGATTTCTTCTTCCATAGCTTTAATCCATTTAGAGCTCTGTGATGCTTCTTCAAAAGTCTCAGGCTCTTTAACATTTTCCTCTTTCGCCATAGCTGTATTAGCATATTTGGGATTAGGCTTTCGTATTCTTATTAACCTTCGAGGATGAGATTGAGGGGTTGTAGGTTTTACTCTTTCATATTTGGCTTCCGTTGTTGGTTGTTGATAGATGCCAGTTTGCCAAGGACTTTGAGTTGTCTCTTGCTCGGTGTTGTCATCACTGCTTTCATTATCAAGGTCTTCTTAGCTCAGTCGGATTTCAGCAATTTGCTTATCTATCTTTTGTTGTAGTCGTTCTTCTATTTCTTTTGAATCTGGAAGCTCCTCTTTTTGTGGTGACCATCATGAAGATGCTTCATCAAACACCACATTCCTTGATGTGTAGCACCGCCCACTAGTAGGGTCACAATATTTCCATTCTTTACGCTGGTTATCATATCCAACAAAGATACACCTGATTGCCTTTTTGTCGAATTTGTTTCTCAGGTGATTTGGCACAAACACATAGCATATACAACCAAATACTCGAAAATGACTAACTATAGGTTTCATATCGCACAACTTCTTAAAGGGTGATATGAACCCTAACCTTGGTTGAGGAAGCCTATTAATCACGTGGGCTGCAGTCTTCATTCCTTCGGCCCAAAATCTTCCTGGTATATTTTTTGCGTGCAACATACTTCTACAAATCTCTGCAAGATGTCGATTCTTCCTTTCTGTAACACCATTTTGTTGTGGCGTGTTAGCACATGTGAACTGATGTCATATCTTATTTTCTCAAAGATATTGTAAGAACTTATCAGAGGTATATTCTCCTCCATTATCTGTGCTGAGACAATGAATCTTCTTTCCGACTTCTCCTTCAGTTGTTTCTTTAAATCTTGAACTTCAAAAAAGTATCTGATTTTTTCTTCATAAAGAAAACCCATATATACCTCGAGAAGTCATCAATAAATGTCACCATGTATCGCATACCACTAATTGATGGCTGTTTGATAGGTTCAAACACATCAGAGTGAACCAACTCTAATGGCTCCTTAGCTCTAAACTTTAACTCCTCATATGGTAGTTGATGTGCCTTGCTGTACTGATATCCCACACATACTGTATCCACTCTCACATCAAGTTGAGGTAGACCCTTAAGCATTGCCTTGTTCATTATCACTTTTAGCTTATGATAACTTACATGTCCCGATCGTGCATGCCACAAATCTATTGTCTCATTCTTTCGAGTCTTGTCTATATAAGCTGACTCTGCTGATAATACATAGACTGACTCTAATCGTCGTCCTTCTATTGTTGGTGTTCCCGTGATTTTTAAATCTTGGTACACCTTAATATCTTGTGGACCAAACAAGATATAGTGTCCAGAAGATATTAACTATGATACTGATAATAGATTCTTTTTCATGCCAGGGACATGATAGACATCTTGAAGTGTTACCTTGTTATGACTGTAACGAGGTGTAAGGACTGTGTTACCGATGTGAGCTATAGGCAATCTTGAGTTATTGGCTGTCACCACCACGCGACTTCCTTTATACTTAGTCATATCTTGTATCTTTTCTTCGTCACCAGTCATATAATTTGAACATCCTAAGTCGACGATCTAATCATTTTCATAGTCAATCCATCCAGGCATTATCACTGAGAGTGATAGGTCTTCTTCCTCTATAGCGACAAACGCTTTAGCATCCCACTCATCTTTACTTTTTCTTTATGAGTTTGATGTGCGTCATTACCCTTAGTATACCTTTTCTTAGACCAACAATCTTTTGCCATGTGTCTTATTTTTTCACAATTGTAACATTTTTCTTCAAACTTTTTCTTTTGGTTGGACTGACTACCATTGTCGCGAGTCCTTCATATTCCCCCTGTCTGTAAGCTACCTTCTTAGTGATAACTCTTTATCTTGTCATCATTTCTTTTAAATCCTCCACCAACACGTTATTTAAATCAACCTTTCCTTTTGTCGATGTAGAGTGCTTCTTCATCGTCTTTTAAAGAGACCCCACCTATTTGCTTAGCAATCGCTTCTTGATCAGCAAGCAAAATTTTAAATTCAATAAGAGATAGTTGGGTTGGCCAGCCTTGTACAGTAGTAACAAAACTTTTATACTCGGGCCTCAAACCATGGATGATAATTATTTTCATCCTAGTTTCAGCAATAGTAGTGGCAGGATCTAACTCAGATATTTCACGACACAAGGACTTTACCTTTGTGAAGTATTGGTTGATCGTCATGTTGCATTGTGCAATTAACAATAGTTCATTCTCTAGAAGCTGTAGTCGCATATTATTTTTCTTTGAAAAGAGTGATGCAAAAGTATCCCATGCTTCATTTGGCGTCTTGGCCTTCTTTATGTGCTCTAACATTTCTTCTTCTACTGTGGTTTTAATGGCGAACATAGCCTTAGCAGTTTTTACCTTCTACTTCTTTAAAGTGGCTTCGTCTGTTGGCTGCTTCACTTCATTCTCGCCAACGACCTCCCAAAGATCTCGGCCTTGAAAGTAAGACTTCATCAACGTCGCCCATGTATTGTAATTTTGGTTGTTAAGCTTTTTGATTCCTCCAACGACTTGAAGGTCACCTATTGTGTTAGCAGTACCTCAGTAATACCAAACAAGTTTTGTCAACAAACTTGCAGAGTCACAGACTACTCACGACACACAAAATCTCACTCACTCACAATTTCTAGAAGTCCTTTCTGATATGGAAGATCAGTCAAAGCTGCAACCACAGAGCATACTCAGAATTCTTAGAAATCCTACAACTTGAGCAGTCTCAGACAGTCCTGCTCTGATACCAATTGTTGAGAATAATGGAGTATAAATGGAACACTTTTATAAATACAACAAACTCAAAACTTATAATAAAAAATTTAGAAACTCTCACTCTTTCTCACTTTCAACACAACACTCACAACTCAACACTCACACACTCTTTGTTGAGCTTATTATTTGCTCAACTCTCTAACACACTAAACTCTCAACAATTGATCAAATACTTGATCAACTCTTTATTCTTAACTTGCTTGCTTGCAAAACTAAATGAGGGAGGGGAGTATTTATACTTAGTTTCAACAAACCAAAACTACACAAATAAAATAATGTAAAAATTTATTAACTACACAAATTTATAATACTTATCTCTTCAATTATTAACTTAAAATATTTTACCTAATCTAGAAACTTAAAAAATTGGGCTTATAAATATTTAAGCTTAATCTTGGACTTGATGTTATAATTAATTTAATTTGGTGTTGTGATTTTAACAATGAATGGGTATGTTAAGTGTAATTTGGCATCTTCCACTTTGAGGGTTTTTCAAAAAATGTTGGTTTCTAGGTTTGAGCCAGATGCGTTTTGTGTAACTACTGCTTTGACAGCTTGTGCTCAACTAGGTGATCTTTTGCAAGCGAAGTCAATTCATGAGTATGTGAAGAAGAGATGAGAGTTGAAAGATGTATTTGTCGGGACAACGCTTGTTGATATGTATGCCAAGTGTAGGTGTATAGACATGGCTGTGAAAGTATTTGAAGAGATGGATAAAAGGAATGTCTTTTCATGGGCAGCAATAGTCGGAGGGTTTGCAGTTCATGGCTATGCAAAGAGAGCTATTCACTGCTTTGAGAGAATGCAAATAGATGATGGGATTAGACCTGATAGGGTTGTTCTTCTTGGGGTTTTAACGGTATGTACGCATGCAGGGCATTTAACGGAAGGTCAGTTTTTGTTGGCTAACATGGAAGCAAGGTATGGGATTAAGCCTAAACATGAGCACTATAGTTGTGTGGTAAACTTGTATTGTAGAGCTGGTTAATTGGATGAAGCACTTACGATTATAAGAAGTATGCCCATGAAACCACTGGCTTCAGTCTGGGGTGCATTATTGAGTAGCTATAAGACTCATAAAAATGTTAAGCTTGCGGAGCTTGCTGCTAAAGAGCTTTTGCAGCTAGATAATGGTGATGGGTCAGAAGAAGAGGGAGCTTATGTTCAGTTATCGAACATTTATTTGAGTGCAAACAAAAGTGATGATGCAAGTAGGATCCGTAGGATGATTGGTTATAGAGGGATCAAGAAAACACCAGGATGCAGCATGATACAGGTTGATAGGACGGTAAATGAGTTTGTTTTAAGAGATGTATCACATTCAGAGCTTGCTTAAATACATGCAATTCTGGAGTTATAAGTTAATGGTTCAGATTGCAAATTAATTGTTATTAGTGTTAACTTTAAGAAGAATACCTAATTTGAAACACAAGAATTAACATCACTTTTAAGGTTGAACAAAGCCGTCCTTGGACTGAATTGAGCATTCGTAAGAATATCAAATAAAGGATTTAAAGAAGGTTAAACAAGGGCTATCACTTTCTCTAGAATAGAGTTATAAGATTTTACTTTTATTTATTTTCCCTCTATTTGTCATTAAAAATATCCTATTGGTCGTAATCTTTTACATATTATTTTATTTAATAAGGAACCATATAATAAAATTGACTATGTAACTGAACAACTAAGTTCTCATACATTTCCCATTTTGCCCTCCTTCCATCACCTCCCGCCAATTTCAGTTATTTACCCGTAACAACCCAGAATCCTCACTCAGAACCAAATCATTCCTCAGAAATTTTCTTTTCTCTCTCCGTACAGAAAAAGAAACAGAAAGAAAGTAAAGGAAAGAAAAGATCATGGACAAGAAACCAGGTTCCCCTGTATCAAGTGCCACACAACCACCGCCTCCGTCACCACCGCCGATGCCGTCCACGACCGTTGATCCTACTTCTGAGCCACCAACTCTAGCTGTTGAACCACCAGACCCGATAATAATACATTTAGGCTTGCAGGCTATAGAGGAACTTCAAAATGGAAACAACATGAAGGCGTTGAAGATGATCCAATTATCTATTTCTAAGCACAGAGACTCGCCCCATCTTCTCTGTGTTGAAGCCCTGGTATACAATCGTCTGGCCCAAAAAGCACCCAAAGATTCTGAGAAGAAACTTGAATACTTAACGAAGGCACTTCAATCGGCTCGCTTGGCCTTAGAAGAATTGCCGGACTCATTCTATTTTACTTCGGTTCTGGCTGATATAATGTATCAGTTGGAAATGATGGATGCTGGAGAATGGCAAGATGTCATTGAACTGTGCGAGGCGGTGTTATACTGCACTACCAATCCAACTGATCCAGGAGTTGATAGGTTTCTTGAAGAGGATGAAATGGTGAATTCAAGTAAAGAATCAAGAATTGAGGAAGAGAAGAAACTAATTAGGAATTACATACGTGCTTCCCAGTGTCAAATTGATCTGAACTTGGCTGTGGAAGCAGCGAAACTTGAAAAGCCCACTCAAGGGAATGATGTGACAAACTGTGTTGTGGCAGTAATGGATATGAGAAAGAAGCAGATTGAAGCAATAATCTGGGATTGGATATTATTGAAACATAAAATTAGTCATTTTAGTATAAAGAAAGTTAAGGTTAATGCTGAAAAAGAAAAGAAATATAAGGGTTTCTGGAGCAGTGAATTGAGTGACGAGAAGAAAAGGGATTTCTGTGAAGTAAGTATAAGAAAGCTTGAAAGACATGCCAAGTCACTAAAAAGTAATTTGGCCATGGATCTTTTGGAAGCTATAAGGTTTTTTGAGAAATCTAATACTTGGAGGTATTGGGAGTGCCGTTGTCATGAGAAATTTAGTGATTGTGAGATGTATAGAAACCATTCAAGGAAGTTGCATGGAATTGATGTTGAGTCATTCAAAGAGGAAATAGGAGTTGGTGGTGGCCGGGCTGAGATAATTTTGAAGGGTGAGTGGAAACCTCTGAGAACTGATGTGGCGAGAGAGTTTATTGGCAATCAGTTGAAATTAGAATCTCATAGTACTGAAAGTAATACCAATATATTATCTGGGATATGCATGGATAATAAGAAATGGCCGTGGTGTGTGGATATAAAGCGGAAAGAGATTCTGGAGAGTATACTTAAAATGTTTCGCTTACTTCTCAGAAATAAATGTCTCACAACAGCACATCTTATTTGGCCGATCCTGTATACAATGAACAAGTTTGAGATTATAATTCCACAGTCACAACTTTACCCTGAAATGCTTAAGTTCATATGCTTTTTGGAGGCTTCAGATTTGGAAGAAATCCTTGATTTCTTAAATAAACTGGCTGATAACTGTGGTTTAGTAATTACTGAAACTGGTAGCTACTTGGATTATTATCGTCGTCTTGATCTGGTGTCCGACATGAAACAAAGGATTGGTATTAGTAAAGACTTGTCTTGGCTACTTGTGGATGAACGTATATTGGGTAAAGAGCTTGATGATTCTGCAGTAACTTTTCCTGTCAATGTTGGTGAAGGTAATGCACTTCCTGATGATGATGATTTAGTGTCATGGCTGTATGAGGGCCCGATGATTGGGGAAGATCTAGAGTCATTGAAAAATCTAAGGAACTGTCAGAGAGAAAAAGCAGCAAAGGTCTGTCAGATATTTGATGTAGAAAGTTTGAATTTGGTAACAATAGGCAATGAAAAGTCCTTGAAGAAGAAGAAGCTTGAAGCAATTCAGGGACTTGAAAGGATATGTCTTGAAGAAATTAAGAAGATGGAAACAAATCCAGAGCATGTAGCACAAGATTATGTCAACCTCTTAAGGGTGCGGCAGAAAGACCTACAAGGGAATGAATGTATTGCCGGTAAGATGGAGTCAGAAATCATATCAAATGTTTTGAAGGAAGCACTAGTAGCGGAAGCGCAAGTAGATCCAACTTGTGATCAGCCTGGATTTGAAGAACATGGTCCAGAAAATGAATTGAGATTGCAGGAGCGCTTGAAACAAAGAGACAATCGCATACGATTAACATTACAGAGATTGCTTAAAGAACTGACTAAAGATGTGGGTGTGCCATGAAGCTAACACAAATAGTTTATCTCTTTTATGTCAAATTCTCTAACTTTTATACAGTAGTTTCCCTTAGCTGCACAAATTTGTTTTCTATTTTTTTCGTTACATATCATTCATGCACATTCATTGATTATCAGATGTTCCTATTTATTTGCACATTCTACATATTCACAATGAGTGTCAAGTGTCATAAAAAAAGACGAGCTTATTTGTATGCTTTTGGTCTCACTATTTTCACTCTTGCAGATTGCGGTTGTCAATGCAATAATCTTGCAAAGTGCCGGTTCCATACAATTGTATGAGCTGATACTTGAGAAGATGTCTGCTTATGATTATCAGTCAATCATCATACCCTTGATGAAGTCATTCTTGCAGGTTTGGAGTTGAATCTATGGCTGATTTCTAAGTTGTTCAATACTTTTAACTTTTTGAATATCTTTTCCTGTTTCTAGAAACAACTCGAAGAGGACGAAATGAATGCTGTGGCAGCAGAGTTTGAACCTGATGCTACGAAAGGTCTTGACAAAGATTGTCATAATGTTAGGCAAAAACCGGACAATAACAAAAATAAGAAGAAGAGAATGAAGAAAGTAAAAATTTTCAAAAAGGAGGGGGAATTTAAGGTTTTTAGTTGTTTCTTGTTCCATCTCTTCTTATTCTGGTAACAATTATCTTACAGACAACCTTTGTTAAGTAAGCTAATGGTTAAAGTAACATTTCAGGCTATTAGTGATGGTGAGAAAATTCAGCTCAGTCAGCAGAATGCAGTAGAGTAAGCTTCTTTTCTACTTTGTCAACAATACCTGAAATACGATCTTCTTATCATGGCTATAGGATATAGCTGATCTCTTTTTCGAGCGTCTAAAATTAAATTTGATGTGATTGTAAATGGGCTTCATTTTAGTGATAATCCAAACCCAGAGTCTGGAGCTTCTATAAGTGCCAGTGGAGCTAGTCTCAAGGTCAATGTGCTTGGAACAGGACTTAAAAATGAACAAACGTAAGTTTCTGTAGCATAGTATGTGGTATTGAAGTTTTCCAAGATACTGGTTTTGAAAATTTTAGTCAATCTTGCCTTTAATTGCTATCCATATATAGATTTATACTTGGCTTGTTTCTAGTTCATCTGTGCCTTGCTCCAGTGACTATTCAGTTTCGGACACTGGTGTTTCTGCAACTGCTGATGAACAAAATCAGCCTGAAAAGGAAATGCTTGATAAAAATTTGAGGCATCAGGTGCAAAGCCTTGGTAACTTTTTCTTCTCTTTTGATCCTATGCCTTCATTTTTAAGTTACTTATGTTCAGGTTTTTATTAAGTGTGATTAAGCATTATGTTGCTCATTTCAAGATTCAGATATAAAACACATTGATGTTGGTGGCGGTAATGAGATATAAAACACAAAAAGATTTAGTAGGGTTGCAGATGCATCAGGTATTATTTAAAATTAGCAAATGTAGGAAGCAAGTTCTAAATAATTACCGTATATTAATGCATTCTGTGACATTCTCAGCTTAGAATCTCAAAATAACATTGCCAGAATGGCCATTACAAATGATCACAGAAACTAGTGTTATTATCCATATGACCAGTGCTTATGTGTGTGTGTGTTTTTGTTTATGCCTTGATATGCAATTAATATCAGAACATCCTTCAGAAGCCAAGATGTGACTCCTCTTCAAGTTAGAGTAGGGTTCAACTCAAAAGCCAAACACTTCTGTTATATAACAAACTAGACTTTAGGCAGTCAGCACTTCTGGTGGCTTCTTGGATTTGTGGGTTCCATTTAGTATGCAGACACACATGCGTATATCTTACAAACTTTTGATTCCTAATTTTACAGTGTCAAATAGGTGAGATTCAAGTTCCAATAGTTAAATGAAACAACTGAAATATCCTTGATTATTTGACAGAGTGATTCCAAATGAGTTGCGTGCCCTTCTCATTGAAATAGTTGAAACTATCATAAGATATATTAGCTAATGACTGTTATTTTCTGTTTAAGTTTCAGATACAATGCATGGATCCAATTCACTTGGGCCTGGACTGGAAAATAATTACGGTGACCGTAATTGCTTTCTAAATGTGATTATACAGGTTTATAGTCCTGCACTAAAAAGATTTTTTGGCATTTATCAGGATTTTTTTTTTGAAGGTCTTGTTTATTTTTGTTTTCCATTTCTTTAATTCTGATAATTATGGTAATGCAGTCCCTGCAGCACTTAAGGACATTTCACGAGAAGTTCATGAGTAGAACACATGAGCATGTTGGACGCCCCTGTGTTGTTTGTGCATTACATGATGTATTTGTTGCTCTGCATGAGGCATCTATGAGCAATAAAACATCTGTTACTCCATTGCCTTTGAGGAAGGCTTTGAGCCATCTCCACGCAAATGAAGCAAACAATAAAAAGAATTTCCAGATGGTTTGTACCCAAAACTTTGTTGGTGCCTCTCAAGTTTAATTACTCTATTTTATTTTCTGGTTTCTTCTTTTGCTGATGATAATGAAATGTTATAGGGAGAAGAAAACGATCCTTTAGAAGCTTTGCAAGCTATCTTGCAACATCTTCAAAAATCATTCACTTCTGATTCTGCATCAAGAATCGACTTTGACGATTCATCAAATACTTGCTTAGTGGATGAAATTTTTGGAATGAAAATTAAGCTACAAAGCAACCATGTTCATACACTTATTCATGAATGGAGTATATCCCAAATCATCACAATAAGTGCAGAGGAGCTTAGAGATTTGAAGGTATGTTTTATTAGAAAAATATTTTGCCTAAAAGAACGAAGAAGAAGGAGAAACAGAAATACTTCATTCAGGACTTGTAAAGGCACCATAATTGACATGCCAATTACATTGATTGCCATGATTTCTTCCAGAGTACACATGGGAATCGCTCTTTTGATGAGCTTGTCAAGCTTAAACTTGAACAAATCGCAAACATGCAAATCCAAGGTTCTAGTGTTTCAACTGCAGGAGATGGAAGAACAATCCATGCTAATGTTACTAATTGGCTTCCACCAGAAGTCATCATAATAGGTACACAAATGTTAAGAAATCATCAAATTTTGCAATTGTTCAGTAATACTGTAACTTTAACTATTTATGGCCTGGACAACCTGTTTTAGGTTGTCATATTCTAAAGAGCCAAGAAATATCTGAAGTTCTCAACAATCTGTCAACAACGTTAAATATCAGCATTGACTCTCAAGGATTGGATTTAGGGAACAAATATATTCTCTTTTCATTGGTAACTTCTCATGCTCTCTGATTATATGAAATTTAAATTTGTTGAAGCTAAAATAGGAATATGTGGAATATTATCAGGAGGTGCTTATTCTGTATTTTCAAGTCGTATTAGTATTATTAGAATATTTATTAGAAGGGTATTTTAGTCGTTTACTAGTTTGTTTATATTTCCCTTATTTCTCATTTTTCACATGTATTGTTTCTTATCATTTTGCTCTCACTTTTGCAAGATAGAACCGATTCTTCTTCTTCTTCTTTGTTCTTCTTATTTGCATTTCTTTCTTCTTCCTCTTTACATTTGAGTAATTAACATGGTATCAGAGCAAGGTTATGGAAGGTAGTCTTTTTATCTCTTCAAGAACAAGGGCAAATTTTGAGGGTTCAAGATTCTCATTTGATTCAACTTCTTCACTTTATTTTGTGGCTTCAATCAAGTAAGGATTTATTGTTCTAACATTGGGTAACCAGTTCCTTTCAAGTTTCACAAAGGTCAAGCATGTTTGCATAGAGATTGATCCTAATTTTGGCATATTATGATTATTTCGAATTTGTGGTTGTATTTTGGATTGGTATTGTTCTAGTGAGAAATTAGTTGTAGAAGGAAAACATTCTGGTTTTGGGTACTCTATATTGAGGGGATTGAAAGATTTGCAGGGACCATTCTGTCAAAATTTTAGCTTTTTGGGGTGTTTTTGCAATTTCAAAAAGTTTAGGGGTGTTTTTGCAATTTCTGGAAAACTCGGGCATATTTGTAATTCTGGAAATTTAAGCACTGTTTGTATTTGCAATGGCTAGTAATAGAGATGACTCGCTACAGTCCATTAGTGTAAGATTAGATGGAAAAAAATTATTCGTATTGGAGTTATGTGATGAAGAACTTTTTGAAAGGCAAAAAAATGTGGGGTTATGTTTCTGGAATTGTGAGTAAACCTACAAGTACAAGTGATAAGGCAGAGTATGAAAAACTATTAGATAATTGGGAAGTTGATAATTCAAAAATTATCACTTGGATAAATAATTCTGTTGAACACTCAATAGGTACTCAATTGGCAAAGTATGAAACAGCAAAGGAGGTTTGGCAACATTTGGCAAGATTGTATACACAGTCTAACTTTGCAAAACAATATCAGTTAGAACATGATATTCGAGCTCTTGAACAGAAAGGCATGAGTATTCAAGAGTTCTATTCTGCAATGACAGATCTTTGGGATCAGTTGGCTCTTACAGAATCGGAAGAACTACGTGCTTGTGCAGCTTATATTGCTCGTAGAGAAGAGCAACGTCTGGTTCAATTTTTGATGGCACTTCGTGATGATTTTGAGGGTCTTCGTGGCTCTATTTTGCATCGTAGCCCGCTTCCATCTGTCGATTCAGTAGTTAGTGAACTCTTGGCTGACGAGATACGCCTTAAGACTCAGACAGGAAAAGGAATTCTCCCGGTACCTAATGCATCAGTTTTTGTAGTTCCTTCTAAACCTCCTGCTCACTATGAAAACAAGCCTCACTCAAGGGTTGGGATTGATGAATGCAGTTTTTGTAAGCAAAAAGGACATTGGAAGGCTCAATGCCCTAAGCTATTAAATAAAGTACCACAACTACACCAGCAAAGACATCAATTCAGGCCTCCACAGTTTGGAAGTCAATTTCAACCACGATCATATCGTCCTCCACAGGTTAACACTGCAGCAGTTGTACCACCATCTGATTCTTTTGGATCCGGAACCTCATCCTTAAATCCCGCATTTGCAGCCCTTTCTGAACAGTTTCAGAAGTTTCTTGCTACACAGCCACATGCTATGTCCACCTTTTCTTCGAAAAGTCAATACCCCCCCTGATACTAGAACTGTTGATACTCCTTGTGAGCTCAATGTTCAGTATTCTCCTTCAGATGGTAATCCTTTGTCAGACCCTACCTTATATCGCACTATTGTTGGCAGTTTGGTCTACCTCACTATCACTCGTCCAGATATTGCATATGCTGTTCATATTGTTAGTCAGTTTGTTGCTTCTCCTACTACCATTCATTGGGCAGCTGTTCTTCGTATTTTGCGGTATCTGCGGGGTACCATTTTTCATAGTCTTTTACTTCCATCCACTTCTTCATTGGAACTGTGTGCATATTCTGATGCTGATCATGGTCGTGATTCTACAAGTCGCAAGTCTGTTACTGGTTTTTGTATCTTTTTGGGGGATTCTCTTATTTCGTGGAAAAGCAAGAAACAAACTGTTGTCTCTCAATCTTCTACTGAAGCAGAGTACCGTGCTATGGCATCTACTACCAAAGAGATTGTTTGGTTACGTTGGTTACTTGCCGATATGGGCGTTTCCCTTTCTTCTCCCACTCCTATGTATTGTGATAACAAAAGTGCTATTCAGATTGCTCACAACTCAGTCTTTCATGAACGGACTAAGCACATCGAAATTGATTGTCATTTTACTCGTCATCACCTCAAGAATGGCACCATTACGTTGCCTTTTGTTTCTTCATCCTTGCAGCTTGCTGACTTTTTTACTAAGTCGCATTCTATTTCACGTTTTCGTTTTCTAGTTAGCAAACTCTCGATGCTTCTTGCTGCTGCATCGTGAGTTTGAGGGGGGGTATTAGAATATTTATTAGAAGGGTATTTTAGTCGTTTACTAGTTTGTTTATATTTCCCTTATTTCTCATTTTTCACATGTATTGTTTCTTATCATTTTGCTCTCACTTTTGCAAGATAGAACCGATTCTTCTTCTTCTTCTTTGTTCTTCTTATTTGCATTTCTTTCTTCTTCCTCTTTACATTTGAGTAATTAACAAGTATGTCCTTGTTAGTTTTTCTTATTGGTGTTAGTTTTTCCTTATTTACTTTATGTTTTAGCCTATATGTAGGACTGTAATCATTCATATGACAATAACATAATAACAATGTAGTCTTTTTAGTTTCTCTCAATCCATATGGTTTTTCTCTCTATATTAATGTGGTAACAGAGCATCTCTATTAACAAAATTCTAACAATTTTTCTTGTTCTTCATTTAAAAAATAACATGTTAGATCTAGAGGTATTTCCGCCGGATTCATGATAACAATCTAACCTAACCGTAATTTGATTGGCTTCTAGGATTCTAGCACTATGAAGCCATTATGAGATGCAACATCATTGGGAACAGCCTTCATTTTACTTGTGACATCATTTGCTTTATGTGGAGCTAAAAACTTTTGAGTCTTACTAACTGGCACTTCCATCTTCTAGGTTTTCTTTCAGCCAAGTGGAAGCCATTATACTTGCTTTATTAGAACTAATGAGCGTGAAAGATGTCTTTGGTATAACGACACACTAGTGGAGGTACATTCTAAAATTTTGCAAAACTTAGCTGCAGTACACTGCTTGTTGTATTATTTTTGTAATATAAATTGTTCTACAGGATAGTGGAAGCTGGGATGATGTCTTTATGAAGAGCATTGACAAACACATGCAACCACACACCCTCCTTTTTAAAACGGTACAGTAGAGCTTCCTAGAAAGCTTCACTAATTATCCTCTGGCAGTTTTCTTATTTGTTCAACACCTGATGTTTTGAAATAAATATCTTTCATCTAGAAAAAATTGGAAGAGCCATCTGACGAGGACACCACACAGAAATCTGATGCTGAAACAGAATATCTATCAGCAGAGCATGCAACTGACGCCAAGAATAATATCAATGAAGTTTCTGATAATGTGGGGCAAAACGAAGATGAGAAGAAGAAGACAGTGGGAAACAGGGCTGAAGAATCTAAGGTTTTAACATCTGTTTCTATTTCTTTCTTTTTTTTTGGAAACGATTGATCTGTATATAACTTGTAGAGTAAGCTAACATTTAAGTAACATTTTAGGCAACTAGTGATAGTGAGAAGCTTCAGCACCATCAGACTGATGCAGAAGAGTAAGTACATGCTAATATGCACTACAATATACAAAATACTCAAATTACAGATCACTTTCATTAGAAGTTTGTTGAAGTACACTTTTAGAAAATTTTAGTTGATCGTTGCTATAGAACATAGTTGGTCTTGATTTCTGAAGCTATCTTTTTTAAAATTTATTTTCTGGTGTTTTTCTGGTTAGTAACAATCCAAATTCTGAGATTTGTAAGGAGAAGAAACTGCTGGAAGAAAATTCGGAGTATCAGAGGCAAAATAAGGGTGAAGCTAAGGGAACGTGCCCTGCAGAGAGAAGTGAAAATATTGTTGAGAGTCTTGGAGAGAATGAAGGTGTGTCTGCCACCAACTCAAATGGTCATGAAAATAATAATGAGAATAGACTTCAAGCTGACATCAGAAAAGCTGTACGCCTAAGCCTTGGTAATTTTTCTTTTCTCGTTTACTATATGCCTCTATATTCATTTTCTTGTTTTTGTACTTCAGTTTTTTATACGGTTACATATTATGTTATATATTCAACACTCTTATAAATCTTATTGATCAGTTCAGGGTTTTCTTGTACCTTATGGCATCTTCAGAATTATAAAAGATTTTATTTGATTAAAAAAATGTCCTTTAGCTTCCTTTCTAGTAATTTCTCCTTCTTGTTTCCTGAATTAAACCCCAGATTCCTATGAAAGACAAATTAGTACATTGCCAGCTGATGTGAAGGACGGAACCACTCTACAGTCAGATGTATACCAATATGTTATTATGCAGGTTGCAATTTTCCATTTCTTAACTAAATGATTTTTATTGCCTTTTCATGATAAGTCTTCACTTTTCATCTATTTTGATTATTTGAAAATCATGTATTTGATGCAGTCGCAGTGGAGATTGAGACAGCTTAGAGATGAGTTCATGAGTGGATGTGAACAGCAGCATCAGATACATGATAGAAACCTCTGTTTTCACTCTGCATATCTTGATTCACTTGCAGCACTGCGTATAGCATCCAGAGATGGGCCAAACGAAGTTTTTGCAATGATCAGTTTAAGCACTACAGTAAAATTGCCCATTGATAATTTCATTGGAGAATTGCCTCTTAATCATTTCATTGAAGAGGTGGGTAGTATAATAATAATACTAGAACTTTTCTCCAACACCATACCTTTTTCTTTATTCTTTTGGATCTTTGTTTCATGTTCTGTCTTTCTCTTTTTTTCTTTTCCTTTTTTATTTATTCCTTTGAAGTTAAACAAGCAAGATCAGGTTGATGAAGGCGCCACAGAGATTAATGTTCCAGAAAGTGCTTCAGAAATGGAAAATCAACTTGCTGCCATCGTCATGAACATTATGGAAGTGTTAGAGCAGGAAAGGCAACAGAAAGAGGTTAATCTTGTTGCTGGGAAAAAAAGGACCTTGCAGAGAAAAATAATGGCAGAGCATGACGTTGTTGCCTGTTTCAAAAGGTTAAAACAAGTGTGAGACGTTGGCATCAGTTACCTCTTCAGTTAATACTTACTGAAACTTGAATATGTAAGCAGGAGATGTTGGCATTAAATTTACTCTTATTTTTCTTGGTCAAATGAAGTTAACACTTTGGAACTGATTCTGATATTGAAAGATGACAATTGTGGTATTCACTTGGTGAAATGTGACTTTGGTGGTAAAATTGTTTGTTGGCATGTGAAATCGAAGGAGCCATTTTTTTATATGTTCTGTTTTTCTTTTTCTCAAGTCCAGTAAATACTTTGGCCATTGATGATCACAGAGAAACTGAATATATATATTAAAAGGAGGGTGCTGATTGCTTGAAGGCATGATCATGCTTAGATAGATTCTCACAGTGATTATAATGGAGCAGCCTTTGTTTGTAGCTTCTTATTGATGATTATACAATAATTGCAATCAAATATAAGAGCTGCAGTTACATAGATGAACATTAGCATTAGTACCTTAAAGATGATGGAAATTTCATTTTCCTTGGACCAAATTTGGATTTTGTTTAATTTCACCTTGAATATGCATAAGTAGAAGGGGTTTATGTAATGAGACAATATGATAACATTGAAAGAAAAAAGAATCAGTTCCAATTCTTTTCGATAAGGAAGTTGAGATTTACGTATATTTTGTTTATAATATAATGTGGGATGTGATATTGGGCGACAATTCATTTGATTTATGAACAACAATATGACAAGTCGTTCATACATTAATTGTACAGACGACATTAAATTTGATTCTCAAACCTATAAAAAAGAAAGCAGGTCGTGTACTTGGTGAGTCATTTGGCGCCAAAACCAATTACTTTTCAAAAACTTCTCCTACGGGTCTCAAATGCGGATTTGCTGGCTTTTAGATGGCAAAAATCTTAAGTGGGTGCTGAAAGATGATGTTGGTTCATCGAATAATCGTGTGCAAACTGCCCATGTTAGATTGTGTTCTTGAGTAGAAAATTTTTTTAACAGATGCATGAAAACTGTTCGAAGAAAATCGTTACTGAGAATTAATTCAATTTGAATGCATTTAGAACTGGCCCTGAGGAGTTACTGTAATTCAGTTGTCAGAATAATTTGTTGAGGGAGCAAAAAAGTGAAGATGCTTGTACTTGGTACAATTGGTGATTGTTTGATAGATAGTAAGAATCAATAAAATATTTTGGAGCTATAATTTTCCGATGCTTTGTGTGATAGATGGTTTGAAATTTCTTGGATTGCTAATCAAATATTGTTAAGTGGGATTGGTTTGTGTTACTTTCAACATTGGCCTGCACAACTCTGCTTTCCCATGGATCAAAGAACTCATCCCCCTACAACCACAAACGTATGTTTTTTTCTATCAAATTCATACGGAATAGTATAATAATTTTTTTTTTATAGGGATAAGGATATTTTTGTCCCATAAATTTGATTTAATTTTCAATTTTATCTTACGAATTTCAGAATTTTTAATTTTGTCCTAATTCGTTAATAAGATTTTGTTAATTTTAATTAAAAATCTCTTTTCATTGTACATTGACAAATTTACTCTCAATTATTATGGTAATTAAAAATAGTGATGTGAGTAAATTAAATAATGTACACGTATCGGTTATTAATAGGCTATTAAAAATAAAAAGGCACGTGACACATTTTAATAGGTTCAAAATTTTAATGAATATTAAATTTTATTTTATATTAAAAAATAATGAAAATAAATAAAATTGAACAACTAAAACTAGTAACTGTTGTCGTCGGCCACCACCAGTCGCTGGATTTCAATAACAAAAATAGACAAAATTTATGTCATTAGATTCCATGTTTTTATATCTACACAATGGTGAAATCATTTTTTGTCAAAAGAAAATAAGAAGGTGGCCAAAAAATAGATTGTAAATAGGGGGAGGGTGGTGACCACCGCGCGCCATGATGAATATAATTTTGATACATAATATAATCCTATTTTATCTTAATAATTGTCCATTTTTAAGTAAGTTCAGAGTTATTTATGTTTTGATTGTTAATTTTATAGGCTTTAATCATACTGAGATGGGAATAAAAACTAATGGAAGATATAGGAAATAATTTGAAGGCAAAAGAAAGCCACTGAAAAATGGGGACCAAAATGAAAAAAATGCAAAACTGGTGATGAACGCCCTATCTTTAAGTTTCACAATGCCCCAACATTCTTATATCAATGAAGAACGCCTCTGCATTCGTTAATTAACGCTCCAGTGTTCACGCATCAATGAAGAACGCCCCTGTATGGAGGACATAAACGCTGGGGTAAAATTTTAGATCTAGATCGCGAAGCCCCAACGTTTACAGTGAAACGCCGCAAACGCTACTAACGCCCTCGCATTATTGTATTGCAAAGCCCCGGCGTTGGGGTAACGACGACGCATTCTTGGTGTAATGCCTTAGTATTGATGTTCAACTATAAAAACATTACATTTTGCCCCCTGGAGTAATATTTTCCGGATCTCTTCGGAAAACACCTAAAAATCTCTCAACCCCAACAATTTCCTAACCCAGAAACGACCCTTAATTGACAATCAAATACTAAAACAACAATCAATTAATATTTGGTAGAGAGATTACACAAGATCTTCCCAATCAAGATCATTTTGGAGGGTCAATTCTAGATCAATCATTGAACTTGTACTTCCTTTGCTTCAAATTTTTATTGGTTTGATCCGAATTGACCTGTTTATATCATGTTTTTATTTGTAGTTGATCTTGATATTATTATCATGTTGATCTAAGTTTAATTTCTAGGATTATAGCCTTGATCTTAATATGATGGAGTGATATGTTGAAAACGATTATTGTGAACTCAATTCTTGTTCAATTTGTTAGATTTTAATGCATTTGATATACTGGTCATATGTTGAATGAACTGGTAATGATTAAATAAACTTGAAAAAAGAATTTAATTGTTAAGCCCGTGATAAATTGATACATGATCATAAAGTGGCATTTGTGAGTTTCAATCTAAGATAGGAATATACCTAAATGACATGCATGGTTAATATAAATAGTGCTTAATGAATTTTGATCTATTTAATTACCATAGAAATATAGAAAATTAATAGATCTTGGTATAATCACTTGACTATCGGAAGAGGCTCGTGGTGAGATTAGAGTTGTGACCAGCAATTAAATTGAGGGAATAATAATCGAAGCGCCATTATTTGAAAAATCATATTAAGTGATAGCTATAATCATACATCTTTATTGTATATATTCATATTTGTTGTCGAATTTGATTGTTAATTATAGTTGATAACGTAGATAATTTTTAGTTTAAAGTTTTATCAAACAATTTATAATAATCAATCTTTTGGATAAAAGCGAGAAGATACAATTTTAGTAATTGGTTAGAAATATAACAGATTTCTCGTGGGATTGACACTCTATTCACTTTATATTATGTGTTTCCGATAGTGTGCACTTACGCTTAATATAGAAATAACCCACAATGCCACCGTGGAACGGTGGGGCGGTGGTGTGCATCATCCCCACCATTGGATAGATCGGCCAGTGATCTAATAGTGCACACCACCGCCCCACCGGCGATCGATCTGTCCAACAGTAGGGGCGGTGCACGCCACCGCCCCTCCGTTTGAAGTGCGACCACTGGCCATGGTGGTTGTCGGCGGCCACCATCGTTTGCCTTCAAATGGTGGTGTGGTGGCGTGCACCGCCCTACTGTTCAACGGTGAACAGTGGTGGTCACCGTCTCCCACAGTGTTTTATTTTCACGTTTGGCACATCTATGGTACTTCGTTAATAAATTTTTTTTTTACCATTGCGTAGATCACAAAATTATGAGTTTAATGAAATAAATTTTGAGTCGAATCGCAATTGGTCATCGGCGACCGGTCACTACTGACGACGGCGACGGCAATTGCTCTCTTTTTATTTATTTTATTTTGTAAGTGACAAATCAGTAATTGACACACAGATTTTTGCATCAAGCTATCTTACTATTAACATGTTATGACTGTTTTGTCCATCGAGTGTTAAAGTTAACAGAGTTAGAATGTAAGTGTTGTAATGTTCAAAACTAACACCGCAACACTTAAGCCCAATGTCATAGCTCTGAAGGTAGAAATTAGGCCAGCATTGTAGTATTAGAAGGTCAGATTTGTAAAACTGGGTATTAAAAAAAAAAATCCTATTTTGACTTGAACATGAAGTATTATTCTAATTTGAAGACTTAAGTTTATAAATAGAAGATGAAAAGCTTATTTCAAAGTGAGATCATAAAAAAAGCGAAAAAGAGGAGTAGAGAGAATAATTCTTCGAGAGTTTAAAACAGTTTTTAGAAAATCAAGAGAGCGAGAAGATTGAAAATCGCAACAATATAGTTTTATTTCATTATTATTTATCTTCTAATTTTCTATAAATTGAATTAGAATGATTTCAATTACTAGTTACTACCACAAAAGAAAAGAAAGAGAAATATGAGAGCATGAGAGCAAGTGAAGGCTTCTGATAAACCAAAGGGGGAAAGAGATCCTTGGAAATACCGAAACTCTAATTTTTTGGTGGGTTAAAATTAGGATTTTCAAGTTAAATAAAAAATATATATACAATTTTATACAATTTGTAACAAATATATAAATTGTCTTGTTGAGTTGGCTGACATGTTTATTTACAGTTTCAAAGTCAAGTTTCAAGTTGTGCTAGGTTAATGTATTAGTATTTTAACTTTATTTTTAATTGGAAATTTAAACAAAATTTTGGGTAATCAAGGCAGGGGGTTTGTAATCCAATCCCCATTTCGGGACAGAAAATAATTGAAATTTTTTTTATTAAGATTCATATTTTTAGATAATATTATTTTTTAGCTTTAAATATAGAAGTTAAATTTTTTGTAATTAAAAAAATTACAATTGTATTATCTAAACTAAAAATTACAATTAAAAAATTATAATTAAAAAAATTATATCTTTATTTATATTTTTTCTTTCAACTAAAAAGTTCAAACTCTTTTTTAAAAAAAACACCCTCAACCGTTGCATCGACTATCTTTTCAGTTTTCCCTTAAGATTTGTTTTTCACTATTTTAATGTTATTTTATACTATTTTTACTTGTTTTTAATTTATGTACTCATTTTAAACATATATATCATAAAAATATTTTATTTTCTAAGATACTGCATAATATATCTTTAATTCAAAAAATCAATCTAGAATTTGATATTAATTTGAAAAGAATTTACTGTCTACTTAATTATATCTTTAAAAAAAAAGTGTATATTTTTTTTGGGCTTTGAATATCTTTTTTTTTGGATGAATTATTTCAATTTAAAAAAAATATAGTTGAGGGGTAAAAATATCTTGAAATTTATCTTTTAGTTACAAAAGATTAAAAATTTTATATGCAATTAAAAAAATATTAAAACAGAGGTTATTTTTGAAAATTTTTGTTTTTTAAAAAGAAAAATAATACTAAAAAAAATAACCGATCAAAAGAGTAATGAGTAATTAAAAAATTTAAACAGAAAGTAGTATATACATATATATATATATATAACTAAAGAGAGTAATGGTGATTTTTTCAAATAAAATTATCTGCAGAGAGGAGATTCCAGAAAATGAGAAAAGTAGTATGTTAATTCTTAACATTCTCTTATGCAGACAAATTATTATCCTTCCACATTTTTTTTTTCCTTTCTATTATTCTACTTTTGTTTCTATTAATTTTTCTCAGATGTTCAGCTCTCACATTCACTGATTTTCGCTGAGTAACATGGAAAACAATAAATATTCGTTCACTTAGGAAAATATTTGCTATTATAATCACCCAAAAAAAAAAAAACAATTCTAAGTAAAAATCACTTTAAGCACACACATATGCATATTACACTCAGCAACACATTTAATTTCTTTGTTGAAAGTTTTCAGTTTGTTCTAAAATTGATGAATATATACACCACAATAGCTCAAATCAATGGTCCTGTTGGACTCCATTTGCTACTTGAACTCTTTTGCCACTGCCAAAAAAAAAAAAAAACATAAAACAAGAATTCAAGCTTTTATATATATATATATATATATAATTTTATGCAAATTTTCAAAGGGTTAAAATTAACTATTCTCAAAGTAATTGATTCAAGGGATGTTGCCAGTTTAATCTCTAAAATTTTATTGAATTATTTAGTTAGTTTTTATATTTGTTTTGAATACCTCAATTAATTCCTACTACTAAGAAAATAACATCGGAAGAATACTTTTAGAAAACAGCAAAGTATATTAATATATCTAATTAGAGTAAATGGTCCTACATTTGATCAATTTTCTCTTATTATTTTTAAAAAGTACACTTTGGATATTATTTTTTAATAATAAAGACTAACCAAAGTATTTAAAAAAATTTAGACTGATTGAGCAATTCAATTAAACTTTAGAAACTAAAAATATAATTTCTCTTGATTTAAACTTACATGTAGATGTTGAAGGAACCACAACAACGTTCAGTTTTGTTTTGTTTGGAGGAAGATGTAATCTAATGGGATAAAGCTTCCCATTCAAAGGGTTCTCAGAACAAACGAGGATGTCATTGAGCCCTGTCTCTTGCTGCAATTTTTGCTTCAATTGTTCGACACCAATTCCTTTGAAGAAAAAAGAGAGTTGCCCTTTTGATTTATCAGCATTTCCTTTATCATCATCAACAACTTCATAGATAATAAGTATTCCTTCATCTTTCACCTGTAAAGTTTCAAATGAGTCATCCACCTGCAAATTGTTTTCATTGCACACCAAGCATATATCATTCATTTGTTAAAACTATCATTCATCTTATGTGTTTTAAGTTTAACATTTTTGTTAAAATTTATATTTAATATTAATATTAAACTTTTATTTATTAGATTAATAAATTAATATAATATCAGAATCAAGATCTTGAATTCAAACTCTTATGTCTTTATTTTCAATTAATTTCATAATTTTTACTCTATAAGATAGAAAATTTACTTAGTTTAAACTTACTTAAATATTTTTAATTTATGAAATAAGAGATTTACTTATTTAAATTTATTCAAATCTAGATTTTATATAAATAAATTATTAAAATTTATTTTTAATATTAATATTAAGTTTTCACTTATTTGTTTAAATTTTTGAGTCGAATAATAAATTAATAATTTTAATTATTTTATAATAACAATTATGATTTTAAAGAATCATTCCGATCGGAGCCCAAGTCTAATTAATTTTGTGAATCGAATTCAAAACCCTCCTGTATCTTAAATTAATACAATATTAGTAATCAAACCTCATTTCTTGGGGACTTGAGCGAGATTGCTGTAAGAGGAGTCCCAGAAGGTGGCTGCTGCTTCCTCTCAACAAGTTTAATAGGTTGCGGTGTCGCCGTTCGTACGAGAGCCAGTGCCGGAGCCGGAGCCGGAGAAGGACTCGGAGCTGGTGTCTGAAACTCTAAAATATCAACATCCCACAAGATCCAATCCTGTGTTGCACTCCTATGGGGGATGTCATGAGTGATCGAATTTCTCCACGGCGGCACGCCTCCGTTTGCCCGTAAATAGAGGCCGTAACGCGTCTTGAGCTTCACCTGGATGCCCTCCCTGATGGGTTCCCATTCCAGGGACGAGTCCAGTCTTCTCGGAAGAGTTTGCAGGACCTTCTTGCCCGTAACTCCTAGAAAAAATGGCATGTTGGAGGCTGATAAGTACTTCCCAAAACAGCTCTTGAACCGCAAGCCGGCGACGTTTTGAAGAACCTCCACCTCCCATTTCGCGTTCCTGCTCGAGCCATTGCGATCTTGGCACACACCTTCTTTGTCTTCTTCGGCTGAAAGATACTTGTCATGGTGGCTACGCAATCGAATCACCTTTGCTTTTTGGAAAATTTCCATGGCACTCTGGTTGTAATGAATAAAGAATTAAATATAACCAATATCATCATATTATTATAGAGAAAAATTTAATGAAAGAAAGTTTGACAAATTTCCAAATTGTAAATTTTATTTTTGTTGCATTAACCCTAATGGAAGTCAGCCTAAAAAAAATCAATAACATATAAATTTACAATTTGCAAAACTGGAAAAAAACATTTAATAAAAATTTTAACTATCATGAAGGTTTTATGTGAGAAGAATTGTGCTGAAAGAACATGGAAAAAGGGAAAATGATGTGCTAATTTGGTTTTGTTACCTGATTTTAGAAGCAAAATGACGTTGAATAAATACTATCTTACAATTAATCTAGGGTTTGATAATTAGGCAGAAAAGAGAAGAAGTGAATATGAAGTTTTGGTGTGATTTGGTGGAACAAAGAGCATTTTATTATTTAGGGTTACGATAGCAAACATCTAAATTCGATGGCAATTGAACGAGAGAAGAGCAAACGATAACAAACAAATCAAACTCTAAGCAAATCTATCTCTTGTTTTATTTTATTTTTTTTAATAATCTCGAATAATTAAGGAAATTATTTTTAAAAAAAAAATTAGATTGATCTCTTATTTTTTAATTTTTTTTTAGAGAATGATTAGAATGATCTCTTATTCTTTTGTCAATAATCTTCGCTCATTGTCACATTAAATTTGTGGTGAACCGCAGAGCATTCTGTTTATTAGGCTTATACTTTATTTAGTAAAATGAAAGGTATACCAAGTAGGTAGATATGAAAATTAAAATTATAATGAAATAATGTAACTTATATCAAATTTTTTTAGTAGGGCTCTAACTATTTTTTTATGAGAAATACTGATATTATATCATTAATAAAATATTATTAATATTATATTAAAGGACCTCAATTAGAGGATTATTAGAATAAAGCATTACATTTACATATTGACACATTAGGGAAATAGGTCCAATGAAAACGAAACACAAATCCTTGTAAAAAGAAAAATACAAATTCTATAAATGAAGAAAAGTAGAAACTCCTTAAAAAGGGAGAAATTATTTGACATAGATTAAGAAAAATTATATTCCAAAAGTTAAAAAATACAATGAGTCAGAGGTGGAGCACCTCTAAATTTCGAGTACAAAAAAGACGTTACCACTGCTTTTTCTTTGTTTTCTGCCACTAGCATCAATCTTTTCGCGTTGTATTGTAGTATATTTGTCGTGAAAATTAAACCAAAATAATAAGATATACTCCCACATCTAGAAGGCAATCACCCGAGACTCCTAAGATCATAAAGATCTAGATAGAAGATGATAAAAAATTACAAAATCCACAATAAATTTACAAGATCTAGATGGAAAGAAATCAAAAAGCACCAAAAACTACCATAGAGTTAAATCTAAGTTGAAAAACACAAACATAGATATAAATATAAGTGGAAATTTATTTTGTAATAAAAGAGAGGATGAAGAAATGGAAGAAAGTAGATTTATTTTCTTCTGTAGAGAGAGAAGTGTAAGGAGCATAATAAACTATACATATTTTACACACTGTGAAATTTTGTTTATTTCTTTAACAATTCTCTCATCGAACAAAAGATTACATCATTCTATGTGGTTTGAACTTCCCTTCAAATGATATTCCATCTATCTATTTTCTACATAGGAAAAGCATGCTCCCATTTGTCTGCTACTCATTTTCACTGTGTTGGAGGGGCACGCCTTATATTAAGGACCAGAGTACTCTAATTTCTTAAAAATGTAAAACTTTATTTACTTCCTCAACAATCCTCTCCTCAAACAAAGGACCATATCATTCTACATTGTTTAAGCCTCCCCTTAAATGATATCTTATCCATTTATCTCTCATATAGGAAGAGCTTGCTCCCATCTGCTACTCATTTTCATTGCGTTAGAGGGGCACACCTTACGTGAAACACCAGAGTACCACATCCTACTTTAAGGCCCGCTCTATCAGGTTAATTTTGCATAACTGTGTTGAGAGAACATACTTTACGTGAAGCCCCAAAACACACCATTGCCTATTTATAGAGCTCAACTAAGGATCTCATTACAAGCAAGCTGGAGCTTTACCAACTCATTACTTTCTCGTTCGACACCAAAGATTTTCTCCATATGGCTAATTGTCGGGTATAATTTTGATACCACTTGTGAGAAGTATAATAAACTACATATATCTCCACATTAGTATGATATTGTCTATTTTAAGCCTAATTCCTCATGACTTTGCTCTTGGACTCTTCCTAAAAGATCATACTAATAGAGATATGATTTACTCATTATATATATATATATATATATATATATATATATATATATGATCCTTCCAATTTCTTACTAATGTGGAATTTTGTTTACTTTCTTAACAAGACCCCATTTCTTATTAATATGAAATTTTGTTTACTTCCTTAATAAGAAGATCTTTCTCTGATTAAGTGAGGAGGTGATAAATTTTTTATTTTTCTAAAAGGAGAGGAGTGTTTTTCTAGAAAGAGGAGAGAAATATTTTAATTGTTTATATGATAATTGAGGACAATATGAGCTATTAACTACTTAAAATCACTATAAGCTTCTTAATTACAAACAATTCCAACTAGACAATTAATTAAAGGAAAATTGCTAATTATTCCCCTAAGTTTTAGTATAATTATAATTTTTTCTTCCTAAGTTCTTAAAAATACCTAATTAGTCATTACTCCTTTATCAATACCATTTTTCTTATAAAAAATTTAATGCATTATAACTACTAATTACAATCAAACTCTACTTAAGACTATTTTTCTATAACACAAATTGTAACTCTACACCTCAATAACAAAGAATTAATATATCTTTTATTAACATAATAGACTAATCTACCCTCTATACAAGTAGAGGAATTTGAAATTAGCATCAAGTAGACGGTGTTAAATATCAAATAACCTATCAATGAGAATACCAATTTTCTATTTTAAAAGTGACTAATTACCCCAGGGATGATAAGATATTTTTAAAAATTTAGAAAAAAGTAATAATTGTCAAAAGAAAAAATTGAAAGGGGTAACACTGATATTATCCCTTAAATTATATATCTTAACAAAAACTACTTTCTTGAAATGGAATAAGGTAAAATCACTCGTGAAATATAAACATTTTAATCAAATATTTCATCAAATGAACTCCAACTTTGTCTATTTAAACTCAATTTGAGACTCCAAAAGAAGAAAAAGAAAAGAAAAGAGAAAGGAAAATAAAACATACCTTCATTGCAAATGAATTTCCAAAACCAGATGATGACACGGTTAATGGTGAGCCAGTATCAGACGACCCTGTAAAATGTTCCTCAGAATATGAAGAACAATTGGAAAGGCTGGAAGCAAACGATCCACAATTCGACAAAGACTCAAAATCCAATATGTCCACAACATCGACATCCCAAAGAACCCAATCCTGAGTCGCAGTTCGATTCGGGACGTCGTGGGTCACCGTGTTCCGCCACGGCGGCGTGCCCCCGTTTGCCCTAAGGAACTTCCCTTCTCTCGTCCTCAGCTTCACTTGAAACCGCTCCGTTATTGGCTCCCATTCTGTGCACCAATCTTGTTCCGACGACGAAGTTGTTTGCACAACTTTCTTGCCCGTCATTCCGAGCAGAAACTGCTCGTCCGAGGCTGCGAGGTACTTGTTGTGGCAGCTTCTGAGGCGAATGAGGTGGCTGTTGTTTTGAACGTACTCAACAGTCCAACGAGCTTTGTGGGACGATCCATTGTGGCTTTGCCGGACAGTTTGTTCGTCGTCGTGGGCAACTAGGTACTTGCCAAGGTGGCTCCGGAGCCTCACTGCTTTAGCTTTGTTGAAGAACTCCATTTGGGGTTTATGGCAGAAAGACTTGAGGTTGATGATGGTGGCTTATAATTGAAGAATGAAGATGGGAAAATTTTTGTTTCCTTTTTGGCTTACTTATCTTTAAATTGTTTGTTTTAATTGATTTTCTTGGCTTGATCATGAAGTATATTTAATTTCTTCATAAATAAAGCCTTTAGTGAGTTGTCTTATTAGATCATTGGATGAGAGTTTAATTTCGAAGTTGTTGAAATATTAAGAAGTAATATTCAAATAATGAGGTTGGTGTTGCTTTATTATATAAGAGAGAGGCAAGTTTTTATTATTATTGGGGTTTCTCGAAGAAGAAATGGAGAATGAAGATGGTGATTGTTGTTGTTGTTTTTATTTTTATTAAATTCAAATTGTTTGTTTTACAATGATTGATTTTTGGGTAGAGGAAAATTGAACGATCATGGGGATGAGTATCTCAAGTGGAATAAAAATAAAAATAAAAATAAATGAAGGTTGAATTGTTTAAAACTTCTAGCAACAATAATTTTCAAAAGACTTTACAATTTCAATGCGACAAGGTCATTGCAAAGACTAAATCAACATGTCAATGAGAGATGTTCAAGAAAATTAATGTAAAAGCGTATATTATTGGAGAAAAAAATCCGACCCAATATTTATATGATTTAATTCAATGCATATGCAATTATTCGAGTTGATATACGTATATAAACGTAAAAATAATGTGCAACGATTAAATTTAATTTGACGAAAAAAAGAGGAGAAAAAAAACAACTCTATTAAAGAATTTAAATAAAATTAGTATTTGATCAGATACCTATAAAATCAGTATGTCTTCTTTTTTTTTAATAAAAAATTAATATCCAAATACTAATAAATGAAATTATTTATAAAGGATGTTAATCCTTCTTTAGAGAGTGTGTAAAAAATAAAGAAAAAACATGAAAAGTGATTTTGATGATGTGTGTGAATAAAAAATATGTATATATATATATACTATTTTAAAAGTATACACTTATTCATTTTGTGTTTTAAGCAATGTTAATAATAAAAATTTGACATGATCTTTTGATAATCGTGCTTATCAAGAAAAGTGGATATGAACATAAAGTTGAATTTTAAAATTATATAAATTTATCATTACTAACACGAGAGAATGACTACTTGACTTTAGAATAATATTCTATAACATACCTCTATATGCTCAAGATCATATTTTTTTCACTCTTTTTTATATTTTATTTATTATATGGTTGTTGATGATTTTATCATATGAATATTTGACAATATATGTTTATATATATGATTGAATAATTCTTAAATATTTGACAATATATGTTTATATATATGATTGAATAATTCTTAAAATAAATATACCCAACACCATGTACATGTAAATAAACGAAAAGAAAAGAAAGAAAGACAAAACCATTACCATTGATAGAGGCTTTCTTTCTCTATAACAATGAAATTAAACTTAGGCGCTATAATCTTAGCTCTAATAGCTCCATACACTCCAGCTGCTCCTCCCCTCAACAACCACTAATAGCTCTTCACCAACTACCCATCAAACAAAAAATATAAAAAAGAAAATAAATTTTATCTTCTCAAAGAAAAAAAAATATTCACCAACTTATGGGAATGGCATTTGTAGTAAATTTTCTTTTCTTGGAGATTAAAAGAAGATATCTATAGTTTCTTCTGAAGATACTGGGTGTTTCTAAAGAGACTCAAGGACAAAGCGGGCAAAAGTGAAGAAGTTTATGCTTTCTTAATTCAGTGAAACTGAGAGTTACTTCAAACTTGGTATTGGGTTTCGTTTCATTGCAGTGGCTAAGATTAAAAGAGTTTTGTTTTAAAGAGAAATCTGATGCGTGCGAGTACACGGGTTCATATCTTGTGGAATCCTATGTGGCTGCATCTTGTTGGTCGTTTTTATCCGATTCACAGGATTTGAGACGACAAATAATCTCTCTTGGAAACTTAAAAATGACAAATATCTTGTGGAAGAAAGCATTAAACAGCAAGTCGTCTAGAAAAGTATTGAACGACAGGCCACATACATGCTAAATTCACAGACGATAAGCCATCTACTTGTTTAAAAACAAAAACGACAATTTTGAAGGCCTCAATTTACAATTTCAATTTGGCGCCAAAACCAGCCCCCTTTAAATATAAACTTTCTTCTTCAATAATATTTTACATACACAAACAGGTCTGAGCCAAGTCTTAAACTATAGCATCCAAGCATGGAAACACTGTATGTTGTTAATACGAAGGTTCAGGAACATGCGAGAAGTAAAGCCCATTCACGGACTCTTCATCACCAACGGCATTCATCAGAACAACTACGTTCAGTAAACTTATAGCATTTTGTGCTCTCTCTGACCTGGGTGATCTTACTTATGCAACTTGTGTTTTCAAGCAAGTTCAAGCGTGTAATTTCGTTATTTATAATATTGTTATTAGAGCATACTGTCATAGTTCTCGGCTGTAATTTGCTATTCGTTACTTTGATCTCACGTTGAAAAAGGATGAGATAGAACCCGATAACAAAACGTTTCATTTCGAGATCATAGCATGTGTAAATATGCGTTTTGTGGATTTCGGAAGGCAAATTCATAATTAGGTGCTTAAAAATGGAGTTTTTGTATCGGATAATTATATGCAAATTACACTTCTGAGATTGTATTGTGAGGGTAAAAGTTTAAGTGATGCACGAAAATTATTTAAGAAAATTCTTAATTTAGATGTAATTCAATGGAATGTGCTTATGAATGGGTATGTTATGTGTTATTTGGCTTCTTTCACTCTGAGGGTTTTTAAAATAATGTTGGTTCGTGGGCTTGAGCCTCATGGGTTTTGTGTGACTACTGCTTTGATAGTTTGCGCTCAACTAGGTGATTTGTGGTAGGAAAAAAGTGGATTCATGAGTATGTAAAGAAGAGAGGAGAGTTAAAAGATGTACTTTTCGGGACAACACTTGTGATATGTATGCGAAGTGTGGGTATATGGACATGGCTCTGAAAGTATTCGAAGAGATAGATAAAAGGAATGGCTTTACATGGATAGCAATGGTTTGAGGGTTTGCAGTTCATGGCTATGCAAAGAAAGCTATTCACTGTGTTAAGATTGTAAAAGAAAGAAGTGTTTGTTTATTTACCAAGAAAATGAAAGAAAGTAAAGAAGGAGAACTCTGAAAAAAAACTGCTGAATTCTTTTATTAATCAATTTCTTCAATGATTCATATTGTTTATAACTGTATGCTATTTATACAATGGAAAATATAGCTATAACAACTTTAACAAACTGATTTAGACTACAACAATTGGCAGGAAATCAAGTAGTTATAATAAAATTTTGAATAGTTTGTTTTCTTCACAATACTAATACAACTTAATCATCTATTGCTCATGTGGCTGCTTCTTCCTTCTTCATCTTATGTGGCTACTTCTTTATCTTTCATTTGAATATAAGCCAATACCTTCTCTCAAGCTAAAGGGTATGAAATCACCTTTATCTTGGATAAAAAATATATGAAATAAGGAGCTGTAAAGGGTTTTGTTAAGATATATGCCACTTGTTCTGAACTTGGCATATGTCTTTCATCCAATACCTTGCTGCTTATTTTCTCTTGAATAAAATACACATCCAATTCAATGTGTTTTGTTCGTGAATGAAAAATAAGGTTGTCAGCCAAAGCTTTTGCACTTTAACTGTCACACCATAGAATACCAAATTGCTGCAATGAAGGGTAAATCTCAAATAGTAATGACTGAATTCAGACAAGTTCTGAACATGTTGAAGCCAATGCTCTGTACTCTACTTCAGTGCTAAACCTGGTAGTGGCTTGTTGCTTCATGGATGACCATGAAATCAAATTTGGACCAAGGTAGATACAATATCCACTAGTGAATTTCTTGCCATTGGGGTTTTTTTGCCCAATCTACATTTGCATACTCTGTGAGAGAGAACTCAGTAGTCTTTTGAATATCTAGCCCAAAAGTCTTGGTAGCCTTGAGATACCTGAGAACCCTTGTTAGTATTTGCCAATACTTGACAGTAGGATTAGATAAGAACTAGCTCAATTTATATATAGAGTATGAATGCTCAAGTCTAGTCAAGGTTATATACTGTAATTTACTAACTAAACATTTATACATTGTTGGATCAGAAAATATTTCTGCTTTAGGATCATTCTTTGCTTGCAGTAGTTTTAGGTCAGCAATCATAAGAGTTTCATTTCTTATGCATTCAAGAATGTTGGCTTTTTCCAAAATTTCTATGACATATTTAGACTATGATAAATGTATTTTTGTTGCAATATTTTAACCTGAATGACCAAAAAATAGTTAAAGCTTCCCAAATCCTTCAAAGCAAAGGCATTGATTAATCTTTTACTAAACTCTTCTAAATAAGTAGATATAAGACCAATTATTAGAATTTCATCAACATAGATCAAGACTAGAATAGTTTGGCCATGTTGATTCTAGAAAAAGAGTGATGAGTCTGACATTGAATTGTAAATTTCTCAAGTTACCAATGCTCATTTTAACTTCTTATACCAAGCTTTAGGGGATTGTTTAAGTCCATAGAGAGCAATGGTTAGTTTACAGACATGATTAGGGAAAAACTTATTTACAAAACACTCAGGTTGGTTTATAAACACAATTTCTATGAGGTCTCCATTAAAGAATGCATTATTGATATTTATTTGTCTAATAGGCCATTTTGACATCACAGCAAGACTTAGAACAATTCTGATTGTTGAAGCCTTTATAATAGGGCTAAAGGTGTCAAAATAGTCAATCCCTGGAGTTTGTGAAAATCCCTTAACAACTAACCTTTCTTTATATTTCAAAATGGTCTCATCTGCATTTTGTTTTATCCTAAAAACCCATTTGTTTGCTTTTGTAGTTGATACCAGTACCTAGGTTTTATTCTTTTCAAGAGCAGTAAGTTCTTCCATCATAGCTGTCTTCCACTTTGGATTATTTAGAGCCTCTTGAACATTCTATGGTTCAGTAGAATGATCTAGTAATTTGCTTGCATATACCTTGGGCTTAAAAATACCTCTCTTAGATCTGGTTAACATAGGATGAGAATTTGCAGTTGGCTATGAAGTTGTAATTGGTTGATTGTAGTGATCAATATGAACTTGCTGTAATGGTGTAGTGTTTTGGTTAAAAGGTGATAGTGTATGAACTTGCTGTGATGGTGTAATGAATTGATTAAGATATAATGGTGTAGTGTTTTGGTTATGATGTGATGATGTATTGTTTAGCTGTGATGGTATTGTATCAGAACAAAAATCTACTGCTATTGGAACTTGAATTTATGAGAGTTACTGCATAATACTACAACCAGAAGGTATTGTGAGAGACACTGGCTTGGTTTGAAGAGATTAAGAGATTCTTGAGTTGTCTGAATGAAATATATTGGAAAAGGGAAATTGCCTCTCATTGAAAGACACATGTATAGCTATATATAGCCTACCAGAAAAATGAAGGCACTTATAACTTTTGTGCAACTAACTGTAACTAAGAAACAAATATGGTTCAGTGTGAAAGTCTAATTTATGAGATTTGTAAGGCCTAAGGAATGGATAACAAGTGCTTCCAAAAGGTTTCAAGAATGTGTAATCAGGAAGTTTATGAAACAACCTCTGAAAAGGTGACAGATAACCAAGAACTAATGTTGGAAGCCTATTTATGAGATATAAGGTAGTATGAAATGCTTCCCACCAAAAACTCAATGGCATTTTTGCTTGAGCAAGTAATGTGAGACATACTTCTATAATGTGTCTATATTTTCTTTCAATAACACGATTTTGATAGTGAGTATGGGGATAAGTTATTCTGTATTGAATCTTATTTTTACTCAAAATTTTTGCAAAAGGCCTAGACTCACCTCTCTAATCTGATTGTAAGACTTTGATAGCTCTGTTTAACTATTTTTTAACTTGTTATTTAAAGACAGTAAAAGCCTTTATAGCATCAGATTTCAGTTTTAATAAAAAAAACCAATAAAACCTTGTGAAATCATCTATAAAGATGATATAATAACAATAACCTTCTCTAGATAGAAGTGAGATAGGTCCCTATAGGTCTATATATGTTGAAATTTGTGCTTACATGTCATCCCATTATGTATAATTATTTAACTATAATATTTATACAATTAACATTTCTAATAGAATCGTTAATATTATTAATTATTAAATGGTAAGATGCTCGTAATGTTTCAGATATTGTATGATCTGAATGAGTTTAGATCTGTTCTAAAAGCATTTAGAACAATGCTAAGAGTTAGCAATGCTAAGAGTTACAGTACTAAAAGTTAGCAAGTTATATGAGTTAGCGAAATCTAAAGAGTTAGAGTCTTGTCTGAAATGGGACAAAGACCTGCGAATATATTAATAATGACTTAACTGCAAAAAATTATAGATGATACTAAAAAATATCATTATGCAAGTATGTTCTTAAACACTATGTTCTTGATTTAATTTCATCGATGCGGGTCTATCGGTGAAATCCAATAATATAGATTAGTGTATGTCTATATCTATATGGTCCAAATTGTTAGTCATAGCAAATTATAAACTTAATAGAAGCTCGTATAGAGATACATGTATTCAGTGAGGATTAGGTAATGAATAAACTCATGAATACCTCCAATAGATATCTCATAAAGCCATCAATGGAAGGTCTTTCGAGTTGAGTAGTATTCGTGGTCTTTTGACCTGAGTGCCACAGTGAGCTTATGAGTGATCCACCAAACTTTGATTCCACATATGTTAGAAACCTTTTATGGTTTGACTGCTGGGTGTCGTTAAGTATGGTCTGATGCTCATGAAGTCCAGTGTATATAGATATAGGATTCGTCAGCTTATATAAGTGAGTTATATATCTTGATGCTCCGAGATTGTATTTCAAGAAATTTTATGGCCACAAGTATAAACCCTGAGAATAGTTTCTATAGGGCTAAACAATATCACAAAAGTGTTTGTGGATATTGTTTATGAAAATACAAATTTGGAGATAAATTAAAGGTTGAGAAAATAGAAATTTAGCGGTGATGATCTATATCTCTGCTATTTCAGGATATCAATGATAGATGAATTATATCTATATGCTATAACTTTAACTTATATGGTCTAACGCGCTACTTTGTAATATCTGTAACATGTATGTGGGGCATTGTTCACAGACGTATAGAGAATTGCTATATGACCAATTGGGCGTGGACGTAAAAACTCTCACAAAATGAAGTGTACTCATTGCGCATTAAAGTAGTAGACTGAATTCAATAATTTGATCCAGAAAATTCTAGCATTTAGATATTTGTTTAAAGATCTCTTAGGATGTGCATTTGTCAAGACCTAATTGTTAAGTATATCATATAATTAGTTGACATGAGTTGTTAACTAATAGGATGTTTACAAGTAGTATAATGTGGTCCATAAATTATTTTTACCTTAAATTAACCTATTAACCTTACTAGTAAAAATAAATAAGGTAAAATAATTATTCAAAATTATTTTGAATAATTAATTAAATATTATATATAATAATTATTATTATAAATAATAATAATTATTATAAATATCAATTAGGATACAAACAATTATTACTATGACATATTAATACTGGCATGATATTGTGAATGATGAAACACTATTGAAGTAAAGTTTAAAAAACTTATAAAAATTAAAAATGATTTAATGTTTATTAAGTAGGTAATTAAATTACATTAGCACAATAATCAAAGAAAATGAATATGTCATTTTTAATTTTATTTGTGTTAATTAATAGTGATGTAAATTTATTCAATGGATAAGCACTATAAAAAGAAGAAACAAATATTGGTAGCCAAAAAATTAAAAGGTAGGCCATTTATTATTTTTTGGTAGAGAAACAAAAAAAATTAAAATAAAAGTGGTTCAACTACTAAAGATGGGATTGATTTGATCAATTCTCTATTAATTTCCATCATTTAGCCATGCAAAAAAAAAAAAAAAAGCAAAACATTTAAGAAGTAAAAATGATTCTAACAAAAGTTAGATAAAAATATGCTTCAATGAAAAATAGTTTCAAATGAGCTATGCAAGAGTTGCATAAACAATTTATTTTCCTGAAAACAAATATGTAAGTGTTGAGAGTGTTTGAACACACGTTGCTGAAAATTAATCAAAGATAACATTTTATCTTTACAACCCCACCAAATTATTGTGGACTAGAATTATTCAAGGGTATACTTCAAGGTGAGCTCCAAAATTTAAAATCTTCACCGAAGTTTCGCAAAGATATGTTTCTGCAATTTTAACTTGTTTACAATTCAGTTTATATGTGTACATATTAATTATATGTTTAATTCCACTGAAAATCGTATATATGAGATATTTATTTAAGTTTTTCAATATGTACACAATCACATGCATACACTCAAAAATACGTTAAAAGTATATACTAGGGATAAATGACAATTTATAGATATGGCATATGAGGGAAAATGTGACCTATACAACTTTCTCATTTGACAAAGATTACAGAAATAATGGCTACTTGTTTTATTTATATCAAAAAATTAATTACAACTCTTGAGAATCGACCTTAAGACTTGAGGACTAAGATGTCCAAGTCTAAGATTCCAGAGACTAGTATTACTTATTTTCTTAGACTCTAAAGTATTTAAAGTCACACTAGAACATAAACAAAATATATGATCCTTACAATGGACTGGACTTGACACACTGACACAATGTTGAATCTTATTTGTTTCAGAAGAAAAATATGAGAGCATTGACATATGTAAACATGGTTGTTGATTTTGTGATTGAGATATAAAAGGTAGTAACTTATATATATTAGGATTTGTGTTTACGTGTCATCCCATTATTGTATGAATATTTATTTTGTAACATTTATACAATGTATATTTTGTTAAATCACTGATTATATCAATTAAATAGTACAATGCTTGTAACACTATAGATATTGTATAATCTGAAGAAGTTCAGATCTGGTCTAAAAGAGTTTCGATCAGTAATAAGAGTTAGCATTATTGAGAATTATAAATGCTAAAGAGTTAGCTGATTATAACAATCAGCAAAATCTAAAGAGTTAGAATCTTGTCTGTAACGGGATAAAGACTTGAGAGTACACTAGTAATAATATAGTTGCAAAGAGTTACAATAGGTGTTAAGAAATATTATTACGCAAGTCTATTCTCAAACATAATATTTCTGGTCTAATCCACCAAAGCGGGTCTATTGGTAGAACCCTTTATAATAGACCAGTATATGACTATATCTAGATGGTTCAGATGGTTATTCTTAGCTGACTATGGGCTTATTGGAAGCTCATATTACATATGGGTATTCAGTGAGGACTGGATACTCAACAGACTCAATGAGGACCCTAATGGACATCCTATGAAGCTGTCAATGGTAAGTACTTTTGAGTTAAGTAGTACACGTGGTCCTTTGACCTGAGTGCCACAATGGGCTTGTGAGTGATCCACCAAACTTGGGTTCTATATATGTCAAAGATCTTTCATAGTTTGACCATGGTCCGATGCTCATGAAGTTCGGTGTGTACACATATAGAATCCGTCAACTCATATGGGTGAGTTGCATATTCAGATGCTCCGAGACTATATCTCAAAAAGGCTTATGGTCATAAGTAATAAACTCAAAAAAAGAGTTTCCCAAATGATTAAACAATATCGCAAAAGTGTTTTGTGTATTATTTATCAAGATACATATTTGGAGATAAGTTCATAGATGAGTATATAAGGATTTAACGTAACTAATCTATATCCCCACTCTTTTAGGATATAAATAGCGAAATGATTATATATATACGCTATAACCTCAATTTGTATAGTCTAACGTGCTGATTTGTAATATTCGTGACGTGTGTGTGAGGCGTCGATCACAGACTCACGAAATAGTTCCGTTTGATAAATCAGACGTGAACCTAGGGAGTCTCGTATTGTAAAGTGTACTCATTGTGAAATGGGGTAGCATATCAGATTGGATAGTTCGATCCAATAAATTCTAGCAGACCGGGCATTTGCTTCAGTATCTCTCGAGATGTGCACGTGTCAAGACTTAAGTGTTAAGTACATTAATTAGTTAATAATAATTGTTGACCAATAGGATAATGACACATAACATATTAATTGAGTTTAATAATGATTAAATAAATATTCATGAAACACTAATGCATGACAAATTCTTACAAGTAGGGCCAATATGTGAGATACAAGAAATAAAAATTATTTTCTCTTTTCCTTGTGAAATTCAGCCATCTCACAAATACAAATTGCATGTGTTTGTTTCATTTATTTATTATAAATAATTGAAAAAAAAGCCAAATATGTGGCAATGCAAGGTAAGCCTCTTAGTGTTTGAATGGAGGGAAACCAAAGCAAATAAATTAAAATTATTGCTCATTTTTAGGTGGTATTACTCAACCTTTAAGAGAGAGAAAAGAGAAGTGCTAAAATTTTCAAGTGTTGGAGAAATTTTGATAAGTGTTCAGAACACTTTCATATTCTTCTATTTTTCTTTAAATGATTGGCCATTCTACTAGTAACAATGAAATGAGTTTTGTTGTTTAAGTGTTAAATTAGAATAAATCAATTGATGAGACACAAAAATAAATATTACTACGTGAGCAAGGCCGGACCTCGATTTAAAAGAATTGTAACGTGCAGCTACAGCTTCTTTCCCGAGGCCTAAAATTTCAAAGACAACAATATAATTGGTAGAGCAGCGCCTGTCAAAAGATTGATGAATTGTAAGATAAAAAAGACCTTTCTTATTAATTGTATCTATTTTTTTTTATAATTCTTGGTTATTCATTGTATTGTAGTAGTCTAAGTTTAAGGTGTTAAGGAATTAGTTTAAGAGTTAAACTAGGGTTTAAGAGGTTAGACCCTTACTGGAACAAGCTGCCATTTTAGACTATTCAAGAAACCGAGTTGGGTACTAGAATTGAGAATAAATTCTTTTCAATGCGGGAATTCTAGCAACATAAATTTCAAAGACTTGCCAAAGTGATTCTCTATAAATCTTTGTAATTTCATTTATGAGATAACATAAAAATTTATTGTATTTATCATTTAGAAAATTAGATTTTTGGACCTCCGTTGCGCATAAAATATATATGATGCATGATTATGTATTGATAAACACATCACTCACATGCATGCACCATAGATTAATCAATCGATACAACCCTTTCATTGCAAGTCACTTCAATAGAATAGTTCCATCATTCTTGTCCTTAATCAAGCAAAAATTGGCATGAAACTTAATAAGTATTTAATTATCAGTCATTAACTTTGATACACTAATAAGATTTTTAGTAATTTTTGGGTACATGTAAGAGATTGTGAAGTTTTAGTAAGTGTTTTTCAAATCTAAGATAAGCATTACAAATATGCAAAATGTTTAAACTAGGAATCGTACCAATAAGTAATTTATTTATACCTTGAAAAGCAGTTTTGGCATCAAGATTATTTGTATCAAAAGAGAGGTGATGAGGTACTTTTGAGTTTAGGTACCAGTTTAAGTCTACTAGTGCATCATGAGCATTCCAGCATGTATAATTTGTTGTTTCTTGTTCAGACAAAAAAGTCACCTTGCTGTTATTAGATGCATCAGCAATTTGGGTTGAAGAGTGATCAAAACCATTGTAATAAAAAATAGAACTACCTTCACAATGTAAACTGTCATTATATCCTGTAATGTGCACTACATACTCTTTGTTAAACCTGAAATAACACTTTGTAGCTGAATGACCAGGTTTTTCATAAATCTGGCAAATGAGTTTTATGTTGCTATTATAGAAATTAACTCTACCAAAACCTTTTCCATTACTAAGGCCAAATCTATTAAACTGTGTGTTCCTACCAAAACCTGCTCTTGCATTATTAAAGCTGCCAATATTTGCTCGACCTCTACCAAACCACTATCTTCCCCTTCCAATTACACTATTATTATTGAAGTTAGGACTAAATCCATAGTTAAAAGATTTAGTTTTTACTCTTCCTCTGCCTCTTGTAGTATAATGAGCCTCAAAACTATTGTACTCAACACTTAGAGCATTCATGTTCTATTGATTCTGATTTTCTTGAGCAAGTAAATGGCATATGCTTTATTTAGAGTAATATTACAAACACTGCTAATTATAATTACCATTATAGGATCATAATCAGACCTTAATCTAGCCACAAGGTGTCTAATAAAATCATCATCATCCACCTTACATCTAACAGTGTAAAGTTTATTAATTATGGCCTTTATTTTCAGAAAATAACTAGACATTGAAAGTGAGCTTTTCTTTATTGTCGAGAGTTGCATTTTGAGTTGAGTTGTCTTAACCTTTGATTGAGAGCCAAACTGAGATTCTAGAGTAGTCTACAAATCATGACTTGTTTTACTGTTAATGATTAAACTCAGCATACTTTCATTAATGGTCGAAAAAAGCTATCCAAGAAGAGTTTGATCGTGCCTCATCCACACATCAAACTCAGGATTCTCAATCATGCACGTATTTCTCTTTTGATCTGCAAATTTAGTGAACTGATTTGGACAAGATTTCTCTCCATTAAACAAAGGCTCAAGCCTATTTTCCTTTGCTGCAATAAGTACTTGAGACCTCCAAATAACAAAGTTTGATTTATCTAACATTACAGTTGAGGGAAAATTATAAGAGAAAGACATTTAAGGAATGTCTTTTCAAGGGTAGCAATGGTTTGAGGGTTTGCAGTTCATGGCTATGCAAAGAGAGTTATTCATTGTGTTAAGATTGTAAAAGAAAGAAGTGTTTGTTTATTTACCGAGAAAATGAAAGAAAGTAAAGAAAGAGAACTCTGGAAAAAACTATTGAATTCTTTTATTAATCAATTTCTTCAATGATTCAGATTGTCTACAACTATATGCTATTTATACAATGGAAAATATAGCTATAGCAACTTTAACAAACTGATTTAGACTACTACAAATAATTGGTGGGAAATCAGGTAGTTATAACAAACTTTCGAATAGTTTGTTTTCTTCAAAATACTGATACAACTTGATCTGTTGTTGACGTGGCTACTTCTTTAACCTTCATCTGGATATATACTAATACACTGCTTGGACAGAATACCAATAGATGGTGGGATTAAGCCTGATGAAGTTGTTCTTCATAGGTTATAACCGTTTGTACACATGCAGAGAATATTAGATAAAGGATTTGAAGAAGGTTAAACGAGTGCTATCACTTTGTCTAGAATAAAGTTATAAAATTTTACTTTTCTCCAAATTGTCATTAAAAATACCCTATTGGCCGTAATCTTTTACATATCATTTCATATAATAAGAAGCCCATATAATATAACTGACCATGTAACTGAATAACTAAGTTCCCATATATTTCCTATTTTGCCCTCTTATCACCTCCCGCCAATTGTAGTTATTTACCCGTAACAACCTAGAATCCGTACTTAGAACCAAATTATTCATAAAAAAATTTCCTTTTTATCTCTGTATAAAAAAAGAAGAGAAGTAAAGGAAAGAAAAGATCATACAACAAACCAGGTTCCCTTGTATCAAGTCTCACACAACCACCGCCTCCGTCGCCACCGCCGATCCAGTCCACAACTGTTGATCTTGTTTTTAGACCACCAACTCTAAGTATTGAACCACTAGACCCGATAATCATACATTTAGGATTGCAAGCTATAGAGGAACTTCAAAATGGAAACAACATGAAGGAGTTGAAGATGATTTAAGTATCTATTTCTGAGCACAAAGACTTGCCTTATCTTCGCTGTGTTGAAGCCCTGGTATACAATCGTGTGGCCCAAAAAGCACCCGGAGATTTTGATAAAAAAAACTTGTATACTTAGTAAAGGTACGTCAATCGGCTCACTTAGTCTTGGAGGAATTATCCGACTTACTCTATTTCACTTCGATTCTATCTGATATAATTTATCAGGTGAAAATGTTAGATGCTAAAAGAATGGTAAGATGTCATTGATCTGTGCGAAGCGGTGAGTCAAATTTAAAAGATAAAAGCAGAGAAAATTGAATGAAAGGGAAAATACTTTTTATTGATGAAGTGGCTTTTATTACAATGTGAAGCATCCCTCCCTTATATATAACCGAGAAAGAGCAATACAATTTTACAAGTGTCAGAATACAATTATTATATCAATCATCGTACAATCATTTATTCTCGCAAATGAATTTCATTTGTCCATTTGTGCTGTTTGTTGTAGCTTTGTAATTGGTTGATGGATCTGTACGAATGACAAATGTTAATACACTGCATTTTCTTATCCTTTTCTGATCTTTCAATAACCAACTTCAATTGTGCCCAATGCATATCCAAGGTGCTCTTTTTCCCTCCATCTTACTGAGAACATTTTGTTGGAGCTGGTGCTCACGTGCCATTCCAATATTGTATGAATATTAATTGTTAATATTTATACAATAAACATTTCGAATAAAGATTGTTAATATCATATTAATATGGTATAATGCTTGTAACATTAGAGACATTGTTTGATCTGAAAGAGTTCAGATCTGGTCTAAAGGAGTTTAGATCAGAACTAATAGTTAGCAAAGCTGAGAGTTATAAATGCTAAAAGTTAGCACTGTTAAGAGTTAGCAGGTTATAAGAATCAGCGAGGTCTAAAGAGTTAGAACCTTGTCTATAATGGGACAAAGACCTGAGAGTATACTTGTAATGATATAGTTGCAAAGAGTTGCAATAGGTGTTATGAAATATCATTATGTAAGTATGTCTCAAAGATAATGTTCCTGATCTATAATCACCAATGCGGGTCTATCGGTGATTCACTTTATATAGATTAGTGTATGTCTATATCTGACTGGTTCAGATGGTTGTTCTTAGCTGACCATGAGCTTAGAGCTTGTATAGGCATGCGGGTATCCAGTCAGGACTGGATACTGAACAAACTTATGAGGACCCCAATAGATATCCTATGACACCGTCAAAGGAAGGTCCTCTCGAGTTGAGTAGTATTTGTGGTCCTTTGACCTGAGCGCCACGGTGGTCTTGTGAGTGATCCATCATGCTTTGGTTCCACATATGTCAGAGACCTTTCATGGTCTGACCGCTATGTGTCGCTGGGTATGGTCCGATGCTCATGGAGTCCGGTGTGCGTAGATACGGGATCCGTCAGCTTACGTAGGTAAGTTGTATATCCGATGCTCCGAGATTGTATTTCATAAAGTCTTGTGGCCACAAGCATAAACCCGGGAAAAGAGTTTCCCATAGGGTTAAACAATATAGCAAAAGTGTTTGCGTATATTGTTTATAGAGATACGAATCTGGAGATAAGTTTATGGATGAGCAAATGGGGATTTGACGGTGCTGATCTATATCCCCGCACATCTAGGATATAAATGATGGAAGGATTATACGTATACGTTATGACCTCAACTTGTATGGTCTGACACGCTGATTTGTAATATTCGTAACGTGTGCGTGGGGCATCGATTACGGATTAATGGAACAGTTCCATTTGACAAATCGGGTGTAGACCTAGTGAGTCCCAATATGAAATGTACTCTTTGAGCACTTGGGCAGTGTACCGTATTGAATTGTTCAATACAGTATAATTCAGCAATTACTAAGGTTACGTTAACTAAAGTATGTGGTTAAATTGGTGGGACCCACTTTAGGTTAACTTGGTAACCGAGTAAGGATATAATAGTAATTTCACTTTTGATTATTTAATTGTTAAATAATTAAAATAAATATTTATTTATTTAATTGTTAAATAAATTAATTTAACATAACTAAGGTTAAAAGTTAACCAAGTGGTTAAGTTAAGTTAACCTTACTTAAAGGTTAAGTAAAGGTTAACCTAACCATGGTTAAGTTAGTTAACTATGGTTAAATTAATTAAATATTTATTAACTTAAAGGTTAAGTTAAAATAATCTAACTAAGGTTAAATGTTAACTAAGGTTAGGTTAAGCCAAATGAAATGCAAATGAAATTCAAATTAGTTTGGAATTAATTCATTTGTATATAAAGTGAAATGAAATTGAAAATAAAAATTGATTTAGTTTTTTTAGGTTTTGCATTTTGGGAGCCAATTCAATTTGAGAAATTGAAATTGTTTGTTTTGTGTTTTAAGTGTTAGAACAACAAAACAAATTGAATTAATGGTTACTAAATGTAATAACTAAAAACAAGATTTGTTTTATTTATTCAAGAGTTGAATAAAAGGAAAAACAAATTTAATTAAGTTAAATGGTTTAACTTTGAAAAATGTTTAAGAGTTAAACACATATGCTGGATTAAGATGCTGCCATTCTAGACAATCAAACCCACCCTTGTTGATTGCTAGAATTGATCAAAGATTCATTTCATGGTGGACTTCAAAGAAAATTAATCCAAAGGCTTCATTGGTGATATTTCTCAATCTCGAATTTCAGATTAATCAAATGTTATTTTCTGTGTTCATTATATGTAATCTTCCGCTGTGCACATGTATGTATGAGATATGTATATTGTTTGTATGATGAACACAACCCACATGCAAGAACCCTAGTTAATGCCCCCCATAACCCAACACATTTTACCATAACTACTTGTTGAATATTCTTAACTCCTCCTGTCAAGCTCAAGGTTCTGGAGTAACCTTGAGCTTGCTCTTCAGGTAGTTGAATCTTTCTACCGATAGTGCCTTTGTCATTATATCTGCTGTTTGTTCTTTAGAGGGAATGAACTTGACTTCAAGCTCTTTGTTGGTAACTTTGTCTCGAATGAAATGTACATCAACTTTAATGTGTTTAGTCATAGCATGAAAAATAGGGTTGCTGCCCTTTAATTGTCACACCAAATGACTGGTCTTATTATCAGTTTGGTGTGCATTTCAACAAGCAATGAGTTTAACCAAGTGATTTCTGCTCTTATATATGCAAGGGACCTATATTCAGCTTCTGTGCTTGATCTGGCCACTACCTTCTATTTTTTGGAGCCCAAAGAGATCAAATTTCCACATAAGTAGATATTGTATCCCCTCATGGACCTTTTGTCATTTATATGGTTCTGGAGTAACCTTGAGCTTGCTCTTCAAGTAGTTGAATCTTTCTGCTAATAGTGCCTTTGTCATTATATCTGTTGTTTGTTCTTTAGAGGGAATGAACTTGACTTCAAGCTCTTTGTTGGTAACTTTGTCTCGAATGAAATGTATATCAACTTCAATGTGTTTAGTTCTAGCATGAAAAATTGAATAGCTTGCAAGGGCTGCTGCCCTTTGATTGTCACACCAAATGACTGGTCTTATTGTCAGTTTGATGTGCATTTCAAAAAGTAATGAGTTTAACCAAATGACGTCTGCTCTTATATGTGCAAGGGACCTATATTCAGCTTTTGTGCTTGATCGGACCACTACCTTCTGGTTTTTAGAGCACCAAAAGATCAAATTTCTACATAAGTAGATATTGTATCCCCCCATGGACCTTCTGTCATCTATATTATCTACCCAGCTTGAATCTGTGTACCCTTCAACTTTCAGCTTCCAAATTTTTTGTGAAGTACAGGCAATAACTAGAGGTTCCTTGCAAATACCTTAGAATTCTCTTGCAAAAAATTCAATGTGAAGCTTTTGATTTTTGAAGATATTGACTAAATTTATCAACAGTATAAGTTATATCTGGTCTGGTGATTGTCACATATTGTAAAGCACCTATAATGCTTCTATATAGCGTAACATCTTTAAAATCTATCCCTTCTTCCATTGATAGCTTCAAATCAATAGTCATCGGAGTTTTACAGGGTTTACAACCTATCGTACCAAATTTTTTCAACATATCTAAGATGTATTTATTTTGATTTAGGTGTATTCCATCTTGGTTTCTTTTTACTTCTATTTTAAGGAAGTAATTTAGAGACCCTAACACCTTAAGGGAGAATTTCTAATTCATCATTGATATGATTATGTTAACCATGTTATCATTATTTGCAGTTAACAAAATGTCATCAACATATACTGATAGTAGAATCAATTTATCATTTTCTTCGAGGATAAAGACGGATGTATCAGACCTGGCATTAGTGAATCCCCATTGATGCAGTACACTTTTGAGTTTTTCAAACCAGGCTCTACGTGCCTGCTTGAGTCCATAAAATGCCTTATTTAGCTTGCATACTAGGCTTTTGTTTGTCTTTAAACCCTTTTAGTTGTGCCATGTACACTCTTTCTATCAGGTTGCCATTTTAAAAAGGCATTATTGATGTCAACCTATTTGATATCCCAATTAAAGTGAGTAACAAGGCTTATTACTACTTTGATGGTTGCTGATTTAACCATAGGGCTGAAAGTTTCTGTAAAATCAACTCCTACTGTCTGATGATATCCTTTGGCTACAAGTCTTGCCCTGTACCTTCCCACTTTTTTTATTTGGCTTGTATTTTACCTTGTAAACTCATTTGTTTCCAATAACCATCATTCCAGGCTTGTACTCAACTAAATTCTAGGTTTCATTCTTCAATAAAGCATGATATTTCTCTGTCATGGCTGATCTCCATCTTGTGTCTCCAAGAACCTCTTTGGTATATGTTGGTACTTCTTTTGTAGTTCTATTATGTTGGCAAGTTAGATAAATTTTAGGTTTGTAGATCTCTAACTTGGATCTTGTAACTATAAGATGAATTGGTTTTACTTGCTGTCGACTAATTGTGTCAGGTTGTTGGTCTGATGAGTGTGTTGATAGTTCTTGTAGTGTAGGCAAAGATTCATTTTAGTGAGGTTCTTGGGTTGTTGGTGTATTTTTTGATGCAGAGAATGATTGTGTACTATCAAAGCTTTGATTCAGAGGTACTTCTGTAGAATTTAAGCCAAGTAGTTCCACAATTATGCTTGTAGTACCCATGGACACTTGCTGCAAATATTATGGGATAGGCATCTTATATACGTGAGGTTTAGTGAATTGTGACTCATTTTCTTTAGAAGATGACTCAGTTTTGAAAAGGAATTCTGTCTCATTAAAGGTCATATGCCTAGAGATAAAGATTTTTCCTGATAACAACAAGCATTTATACCTTTTGTGCTTATTGCTATACCCAATAAAAGTGCACTTTTCGGTATGAAAGTCTAGTTTATGTTGGTTTAGAGGTCTTAAATAAGGAAAACAAGTACAACTAAAAACTCTTCGGTAGTTGTAATCTAGGACCTTTTTATACAATCTTTCATAAGGTGAGGCATTATTCAAAATTGGAGTAGGAAGTATATTTATCAAATGTACTACTGTCTCAAATGCCTCCCACCAGAACTTGAAGGGCATTTTGGCTTGTGAGAAGAGTGTTAGGCATACTTCTATAATTTGCCTATGATTTCTTTCTATTTTATCATTTTGTTCTTATATGTAGGGACAGGTATGTCATAAATGGACTCCATTATTTTTCAAGGGTAAGTCTAATGGTTTGAATTCACTTCCCATATCAGTTTGAATAATCCTGACCTATCGATTTAATTGTTTTTCTGCAAGTTTTATGAATTGCAAAACTGTTATGGTAGCTTGTGACTTGGTTTGTAAAGGGCAAATCCAAACATATCTGGAAAAGCTATCCACTATACCAAGATAGTATCTGAACCATTTTCCTGACAAGAGTGGTGCAGGCCTTTATAGATTAATATGCAGTATTTCAAGAGGATGTGAAGCATAGTTTTCAAAATTTGTGAATTTTAATTTGTGGTTCTTTCTTATTTCACAAGCATCACAGAAATGCAGATTAAAATATTTATTGAAACTAATATTCTTATTACAAGTCGACATAACTTTCTTTAGAACTTGGTTATTGGGGTGACCAAGCTTTCTATGTAGAGTTGACAACCTGTTAGACAAGTTTGAATCAATTTTTTCATGCTATAAGACCTCATTTTTTTGTAAGGAAACAAACAAAGAGACTACTGGACTAGGACATTTGACTTCTGATATAGTTTTGTTACTGCTTGCCATAGGTATTACATTCAATTTGTATAAACCTCCCTTAGCCATTCCTTGAAGAACTACCTTCTATATCTTGTCCTTCACAACACATAAACCATGGTGAAATTCAATGGTGATTTCATTGTTTTTCATAAGTCTTGAAATGTTCAGAAGGTTTTTAGTCATTTTTGGGACATACAAGACATGTTTAAGAATAATAGCTTCATCAAGGTGTAGTATGTGCAGTGAACAAGTATCAACATGTGAGATGTGAAGTTTGTTCCCATTACCAATTACAAGAGTCTGATTACCTTTTCATTCTGTTCTTGTGCTGAGATTATTGATGTTGTTAGTGACATAATTTGTTGCTCCACTGTCAATGTATCATTTATCATCCTCCTAAACTACTACATAAGCTGAGTTCTGCTATAGTGCTACCTTCGAGAAAAATTCTTGCTCAAATTTATGCCAGCATTCCAGAGCCTCATGTCCAAGTTTATTGCATATTTGACAGATAACTTTTGGCTTACCTCTGATTGCCTGCTGTTTTGCTTTCCCTTTACTGTTTTTACTAGTAAGATTTCCTCTTATGTTAACATTAGTGTTTTTACTAGAACCTCTGCCCTGTATTGGTCCTCTTTTACCACCACTATTCCTTCTATATTGACCCATCTTATGGTTTGCTCTGTTGAAGGCCATATTGGCTTCATAATTAGTGGTTTCAATAGCATTTCTCTCTAATCTTCCTTCAAAATTTAGAAGGGATGGATATGCATCTTCAAGGGTGGTATTATTTAGGTTAGTGGTGATTATCACAACCACTAAGTCATATTCTGACCCTAACCCACCCAAGATATATTGAATCAACTCAATATTAGTAATTGGCTTTCCAAAGGTTGCCAAAATCTTAACAAGTTTTTTCATCTTACTGAAGTAGTCACTCAAGCTCATTGAGCCATTCTTTGTGACATTTAACTATCTCTTGACCTCAATCATGTGAGCTATAAACTGAGAACAAGACATTCTCCTAAGGCTTAATCATAGATCAAGAGATGTGTTGCAGTCAGTGACTGAGCTTAGGATATTTTCACTTAAAGAACACAATAACCAGCTAAGAATAAGCTGGTCTTGCTTCCTCTACAGTGCATAAAATGGGTTAACTATTGTCTTAGCCACTTGGTTTTCATCAATACTAACTATAAACCTCTTTAGTTGTTGTTTAGTTTTATCAATATAATCCTTAAGGTTATTTGCTCTAATGAAAGGTGAAATCTGTGTTTTTCAGATTATGTAGTTTGATCTATCGAGCTTGATAGGCATAGCAAATGTTAAGCTATTTGTTACACAATTAGGAACAGGATTATGTGCAGTATTTTATTCTACTATCCGAGAAGTTGAGGTCGAGTTTGCCATTGATTTTGACGGAACCTCGCTCTCATACCAAGTTAGATTTTAAATATAAAAACAAAAGAAATTGAATGAAAAGGAAAATATTTTTTATTGATGAAAAGGCTTTTATTATAATCTGAAGCATCTCTCCCTTATATATAGCCGAGAGAGAGCAATACAGTTTTACCAGTGTCAGAATACAATTATTATATCAATCATTGTATAATTCTTTATTCTCGCAAGTGAATTTCATTTGTTCATTTGTGCTATCTGTTGTAGCTTTGTAATTAGTTGATAGTTCTATACGAATGGTAGCTGTTAATACATTGCATTTTCTTGTTATTTTTTGATCTTCCAATAACCAACTTTAATGGTGCCCAATGCATATCCAAGGTGCTCTTTTTCCCTCTATCTTGCTGAAAACATTTTACCATAGCAGCTTGTTGAATATTCTTAACTTGGTGTTATTTCACACTATGAACCTAACTGACCCTGGAGTTGATAGGTTTCTTGAAGAGGATGAAATGGTGAATTCAAGTAAAGAATCAAGAATTAAGCAAGAAAAGAAACTAATTTAGAATTATTTATATACTTCATAGTGTCAAAGTGATTTAAAGTTGGCTGTGGAGGCAACGAAACTTGAAAAGCCCACTCAAAGGAATGATGTGACAAAGTGTTATGGCAGTAATGGATACGAGGAAGAAGCAGATTAAAGCAATAATTTGGGATTAGATTTTATTGAAACATAACATTAGTCCTTTTAGTATAAAGAAAGTTAAGGTTAATGTTGAAAAAGCAAAGAAATCTAAGGGTTTTTGGAACAGTGAATTGAATGACAAGAAGAAAAAGGGTTTCTATGAAGTAAGTATAAGAAAGCTTAAAAGACCTGCCAAGTCACTAAAACGTAATTTGGCCATGGATCTTGTGGAAGCTATAAGGTTTTTTTTGAGAAATCTAATACGTGGAAGTATTAAAAGTGTCATTGTCATGAGAAATTTAGTGATTGTGAGATGTATAGAAACCATTTCAGAAAGTTTCATAGAATTGATATTGAGCCATTTTAAGAGGAAATAGGAGTTGGTGGTGGTCAAGCTGAGATAATTTTGAAGAGTAAGTGGAAACCTCTGAAAATTGACAGGGCGAGAGAGTTTATTGGCAATCAGTTGAAATTAGAATCTGATAATACTAAAAGTAATACCAATGTATTATCTGGGATATGCATGGATAATCAAAAATGGATGTTGTGTGTGGATATAAAGCGGAAAGAGATTCTGGAGAGTATATATAAAATGTTTCGCTTACTTCTCAGAAATAAATGTCTTACAACAACACATCTTATTTGGCCGATCCTGTATACAATGAACAAGTTTGATATTATAATTCCACAGTCACAACTTTACCCTAAAAAGCTTAAGTTCATATGTGTTGAAAATTGGTGACTCAACAATCTTGTATGGAAAAAAATTAAGATGAATACCAAGAAGAGAATAATTATGAAGTCAAGTACGCATTGGGTGTACACGAGATGAGCAAAACGAAAAGGCAAAAGAATGGGTACTATTCATGCGGTAACACTGTTCATGGCGAGCACTGCAGGCGCAACGATGAGGTACTGTTCACCGGGGTATTGTTCACCCGATTACTATTTACGTTGCTACTTTACAGTATTTTCTATTTTGGTTCAATTGACTTCTTTAAGTGGGTTTAGGACTCTTATTCCAACTAGGTTTAGGGTTTCTAAGGGTGTTTTATTCACTATATAAACTCTTCTAAACACAAGAGAAATACAAGCATCTAAATTTTTAAGATATAACCATAAGAGAGAATAAAAAAGCTAAGTAGGTACTATGTGCTTGGTGCACTAGGGTGTAACCTTTGGGGAGTGTTTTCTTTTGGTTATTGAGTAAACAAAAGAAACACCATAGATTTTTTTGACTTAAATGCTCGGGCTATTCTTGTATTTCTTATAAAAATCTCTTATGATGAGATACTAAGAGGTATTGGAGAGATATAGTGATCAAGTGTAGATACTTAGAGGTCTCTATGGGAGATATTAAGAGATCTTGTGGGATTATTGATGATGTAAGAAGATGCTTAGTAATTTATATCAATAATAAGAAGCTAGATCATTGATCCTCCATGGACGTAGGCAATTTTGGGTAGAACCACGTATATCTTGTGTCTTGTTGATTGGTTTAATATTTTTTTTATCTTTATTAGTGTGTTGATCTTATGTATTCTTACTTATGGTGTGAGTTATGATTTTTTACTGCGTATAGAATAAAAAAAGTATCAAGGCTGTGGCTTAGTTGATGTCATAGGGGTGTCAAATTAAAGAGTATGGCTTGATATCCGTAACAAACTGGTATTAGAGCTGAGTTAAAGTCCAAATTATAGAGTATAGGCAACAGTGTTAGATTGCAGAGCAAAGATTGTCAAACATGGGGACTCACAAATATAAGAGAAGAAGAATAAAGAAGATGATTATCTAAAAAAGAAAAAGATAATGGCCTTACTAGGGAGTTTTTTTATAGTAAAGATCACTCTTAAAACAAAGACTACCAAGAAGATGGCATCATCTAAGTTTTAGTTAAAAAAATCATTCAGATTAGACACAAAATAAAGATGGCAAAAGAAGAACAATCAAAATTGAAGGGGCAAATCCAAAAAGTATCTAGAGCACTTAAAGGGATTGTCTTAAAGAAAGACAAAGATATAAGAAAGATGGATTTGCAAGTCTATTGGATGATTAGGCAAAGACTTTTATTGTATAAGAGCTTTTAGAGGAATAAATGTCTGATGGATGAACTATTTTTAAGATCTAAGGTAGTGTTTTCATATGAGTCATGGAGAATCGTTATTTACCAATTAGAGAAATATATCTTATGGTAAGTTATAGGTACATGGTAGAATAAGATTAAGACTATATGGTGAAAAAGACAAGGGAGGAACTAGGTATGAGATTTTATTCCTCATCTCATGAAGATCTAATGGACTCGGAACTACAAGATCAAAATAGGAATTTTTATAGAAGACAGAAAGAAGGAATACTAAATGGGAAGCAAAGGGATCGAGGAGTGATAAGCATAAAGGGAGGCTATGTGCTTGAAGAAAAGTGTTTCGAATGAGATCAACATAGGGTTGTTGATTTGAAACAGGCTATAAAGGAGCTTTTGAATTATATCACTTTATGGGAAGGGTAAAAAGAGAAAGTATAAGAAGAGTAGTAATAGCGAGAATGTGTTTTCACCATTAAGAGATTGTGGTCATAGTATTTTCGGGACATAGAAGATCGTAACATTGAACTATTCTAGACATCAGCATTTTGGAATCTTTGAAGACCGTAGTCGTAGGAGCCTTAGTTAAGTCTAGGACTTGACTTATAGACAATGTTAGTGAGCATTGGTCAAGGAGGGATGACAATGATTAGTTCATGGAGAGAGATTTTAAATCAAGGAAGAGATTTGTTGGAAATTGGTGATTCAACAATCTTGTATGAGCAAGAATTGAGATGAATACCAATAGGAGAATAATTATGAAGTCAAGTATGCATTAGGTGTACACGAGAGGAGCAAAACGAAAAAGCAAAAGAATTGGTATTGTTCATATAGTAACACTATTCACGGAGAGCACTGCGGTACTGTTCACCAGGGTACTATTTACAATGGGTAATGTTCACCTGATTACTATTCATGCGGTACTTTAAGGTATTTTCTATTTTAGCTCAATTTTCTTTTTTAAATGGGTTTAGGACTCTTATAAGTAAGAACTCTTATTCCAACTAAGTTTCGGGTTTCTAAAAGTATTTTATTCACTATATAAACTCTTCTTAACACAAGTGAAATATAAGCATCTAAATTTTCAAGATGTAATCATAAAAGAGAATAGAGGAGTTAGGTAGGCACTAAGTATACATTAGAGTATAACCTTTGGGGAGTGTTTTCTTTTGATTATTGAGTAAACAAAAGAAACACCATAGATTTTTTTGACTTAAATGCTCGGGCTATTCTTATATTTCTTGTAAAAATCTCTTATGAGGAGATACTAAGAGGTTGTGGGGAGTTATAGTGATCAAGGGTACATACTTAGAGGTCTCTATGGGAGATATTAAGGGATCTTGTGAGATCATTGATGATGTAAAAAGATACTTAGTGATCTATATCAATAATAAGAAGCTGGATCATAGATTCTCCGTGAACGTAGGCAATTTTGGGCAAAACTACGTATATCTTGTGTCTTGTTGATTGGTTTGTTTTCTTTATCTTTATTGGTGTGTTGATCTTATGTATAGTTATAATTTTTTACTGTGCTTAAAATAAAAGGGATATCAAAACTATGGCTTAATTGATGTTATAGGAGTGTCAAACTAAAGAGCATAACTTGATATCAATAACAATATACTTTTTGGAGGCTTCAGATTTGGAAGAAATCCTTGATTTCTTAAATAAACTGGCTGATAACTGTGGTTTAGCAATTAGTGAAACTGGTAGCTACTTGGATTATTATCGTAGCGTTGATCTGGTGTCCGACATGAAACAAAGGATTGGTATTAGTAAAGACTTATCATGTCTACTCGTGGATGAACGTATATTGGGTAAAGAACTTGATGATTCTGCAGTAACTTTTCCTGTCAATGTTGGCGAAGGTAATGCCCTTCCTGATGATGATGATTTAGTGTCGTAGCTGTATGAGGGCCCGATGACTGGGGAAGATTTAGAGTCATTGAAAAGTCCAAGGAGCTGTCAGAGAGAAAAAGCAGCAAAGGTCTGTCAGATATTTGATGGAGAAAGTTCGAATTTGGTAACAATAGGCAATGAAAAGTCCTTGAAGCGGAGCAAGCTTGAAGCAATTCAGGGACTTGAAAGGATATGTCTTGAAGAAATTAAGAAGAGGGAAACAAATCCAGAGCATGTAGCACAAGATTATGTCAACCTCTTAAGGGTGCGGCAGAAGGACCAACAATGGAATGAAAGTATTGCCAGTAAGATGGAGTCAGAAATCATATCAAATGTTTTGAAGGAAGCACTAGTAGCGGAAGCGCAAGTAGATCCGACTTGTGATCAGCCTGGATTTGAAGAACATGGTCCTGAAAATGAATTGAGATTGCTGGAGCGCTTGAAACAAAGAGACAATCGCATACGATTAGCATTACAGAGATTGCTTAAAGAACTGACTAAAGATGTGGGTGTGCCATGAAGCTAACACAAATAGTTTATCTCTTTGATGTCAAATTCTCTAACTTTTATACAGTAGTTTCCCCTAGCTGCACAAATTTGTTTATTCCATTTGATGTGATTGTAAATGGGCTTCATTTTAGGGATAATCCAAACCCAGAGTCTGGAGCTTCTGTAAGTGCCAATGGAGCTAGTCTCAAGGTCAATGTGCTTGGAGCAGGACTTAAAAATGAACAAACGTAAGTTTCTGTAGCATAATATTTGGTATTGAAGATTTCCAAGATACTGGTTTTGGAAATTTTAGTCAATCTTGCCTTTAATTGCTATCCATATATTGATTTATACTTGGCTTGTTTCTAGTTCATCTGTGCCTTGCTCCAGTCACTATTCAGTTTCGGACACTGGTGTTTCTACAACTGCTGATGAACAGAAACAGCCAGAAAAGGAAATGCTTGATAAAAATTTGAGGCCTCCAGTGCAAAGCCGTGGTATATTTTTCCTCTCTTTTGATCCTATGCCTTCATTTTTAAGTTACTTACGTTCAGGTTTTTATTAAGTGTGATTAAGCATTATGTTGCTCATTTCAAGATTCAGATATAAAATATTACTCATACGAGCAGTGCTTATGCGTGTCTGTGTTTGTTTATGCCTCCATATACTAGTGGTATTTTTGTGTGAATAGGTGCACAAAAATTTCGAGTGCGTTAGTAAAATTAAATCGCTAAATTTAATCTAATCATGATAAAAATAAATAATTGTAATTAAAAATACATCAGTTTTTGTATCGTTTCATTCTATTAATAAAAAATTTATTTTATAAAAAAAAATAAATAACTTGAAAAGGATGTAGGCTTTTTTAACATAGAGATTGCTTCTATATTTAGGGAAATTTATTATTATGCATGCATGTGCTGTATGCGCACGGAAAATAAGCAATAAATCATGTATGTGCTGTATTTTGGTAAAACACAAATACATTATGTTATTGTTACAGAGAATAATCATTAATTAACTTACAGTTAATTTTATTTTGCAGCATATGATTAAAAATTTTGCTTACTCCATGATTCATTGGTGGGATAACAAGTAATCAATTTTCTTTGGGGAAAAAGAAAAAAATCCAACTCTCATGATATTGGCTGTCATTATTTTTTTATAACAGTCTGTTATTTCTACTTTATTATAATGAAATTGATTCACATTACAATTCTATATTTCTTGTTTTTTGGGAGATAATATTTGAGAAAATTATCCCACTAATTAATGTTTTAAATTATGAATTAGAATATGTTGGATAACTACCCAAAAGAAAAATCTAACTTGTGTTGATATTAGATGCTTTACTTGTTCTTCTTTTCCAAGATAATTTTTGTTTCAAAGAAGTCCTAAAACTAATCAAATTCCAATCATTTGAGAGACAAACTTTAGTTACTTGAGTAAGAATTTTGTGTAAATGAAACGCAGTTTATATATACTTTTGAAGAAATCTCTTTCAAGCAAATTAAATGCTCTTCATATTTTGCCTATTTTTCTCATTTCAAGCCAAAATGACCATTAAAGGGACAAAGCAAGCTTGTGCTGCATGTAAATACCAGAGAAGAAAGTGCGAGGAAAATTGCAGGCTCGCCCGTTACTTCCCGGCTGATCAACCGCGGACGTTTCGGAATGCTCATCGTTTGTTCGGTGTTAGCAGCATTGGGAAGATGCTGGACAAAGTGGACGATGATAAAATGGACATAGCCATGAGTACGATCATTTACGAGTCTAATATGCGAGAGAGGTACCCTGTGCATGGCTGCTGGGGCCTGATTTTGAAGCTTCAGCAGCAGTTGAAGGAAGCGATGGACGAGCTTCGCTATGTGAATGCTCAGCTTGCGATTTACAAGGACCAATGCCAATATCAAACACCTGGTACATCGCCGTCATCGTTGGCTGTGAACATTGATAATGTAATTTTCGATCAGGGCAGTGGTAATTTGATGCCACAAGGAGCAGGAAATGACTTTTTGGTTGATCAGATCGACGGCGACGAAGTGAAACCCATCATCAGGAATATTGTTGATCATCAACAGTAACCCTTTGGAGAAATTCCAATCACAATTAATATCACAAGGTATTCCCATTCAGCAAGAAGATGGAATCCATTTCTATTCATGATGCTCATTGATATATATGCCATTTGATAGACCAAAAGCAAAAAGAAGTTTGTGATGAGTCAAGGTAGATGATTTTCTTGTGATGTTCAATTTTATTAGTCTACATAGCAATAAAATCTCGGAATATGTTTTTGTAAAGACGGTGAAGTCGAAGTGAAACCCATCATCAGGAATATTGTTGATCATCAACAGTAACCCTTTGGAGAAATTCCAATCACAATTAATATCACAAGGTATTCCCATTCAGCAAGAAGATGGAATCCATTTCTATTCATGATGCTCATTGATATATATACCATTTGATAGACCAAAAGCAAAAGAAGTTTGTGATGAGTCAAGGGAGATGATTTTCTTGTGATGTTCAATATTATTAGTCTACATAGCAATAAAATCTAAGAAAATGTTGCTATGAAGTTTGTAGAGGAGCTTCATTTTGATAGAATTAGGAAGAAATCCAAGTGTTAGTCTCATTAACAAGTGTTTTGCCCAATAGCCAGGTGGTGGGTACTGACTTTTAAGATCACAGTTCCTCCTTAGAGAGGGACAATAGTTTTTTTCCTCCTTAGGATATCCATATTCCTAAGCTATGCTATAATAGATTCTTGAATCTGTGTAGGTTTCAATAACCTATGGTATTGATATCATAATGTTGTCATAGAGGGGCTTCATTGTGATAGAATTTGGAACAATACATTTAGTCTCGTTAACAAGTGTTTTGCTTAGCACCCAGGTAGTGAACTGAAGTATTTAGAGATTGGGTTCAAATTCCTCCCTAGAGTGGAGAGTAATTTTCTCTTAAAAATTTATGGGAGGTGAGATTGGATTCAATTCGTGCTGGTTTCAGTACAATGATCAGTTCTACAAAAAAGACATTATAATTACCACAAAGTAATATATGTTTTTTTAAAAAGTTATAATTAAGATTTTAAAAAGTTATTATCAAATTAAGATTTTTTTTGTTGTGTCAAGTATTATAATTATAATTTTTATGTATTATCTTTTCATATAAGCTAGAGATTTAATGTTTATATAAAGATCACCTTTTATAGTTATTATTTGGAGTATAATACAAAAACTCTAATTTTTTTAACATGATATTAGAGCTTTAATTCTAAATTATCTTGTATAATATCATAGTAAGGTTATAATTTTGTATTATTTGGTTGTAATTTTTGCATCAACGTGCAATTTTTGCATCAATGCATTTATATTTGCAAAATTCTCTGTCAACGTGTTTACATTCGCAACGATTTTCTTTTGTTATGTGCTTATCACTTTTAAACAATGTTGTCATTCTTCGACAATGATTGCTTCACTTTAACAGTGATTGCCTTTCAATCGTGCCATTATAAATTTAATTATTTAGTTATTTTATTATTTTTCTTTTAGTTTACTTTGTAAACTCAAATTGTTTCCATCTTGAATTTAAGTGAAGTGTTAAAGTTAATACTAAATTAGTATTTCTTATTTAAATCATAGTCAATTTAAGATATTTTTTATTGTGTTAACTTTCATATTATAGTTTTAGTTTTTATGTATTATATTTTTTATATACACTAGGTATTTATTACACATAGGTCACCTTTTAGAGTAGAAATATAAAGATTCTAATTTTTTTGGCATTATTTTTTTTATTGAGATGATAACAAATTAGAAATAATGACGTTTTTTTTTTTCTTTTGCTTTTGCAGTGTGGAAGTAAAGGTTTCAACAATTCTTAAATTATTACCAAAATTAAGCTCAAGAGAGTTGCTGCTTCCAGCAATCAGTTTGATCTGGGCAAAATGACAGGAATGTTTGATAGCTAAAAGGAAATAGTAGAGGAAACTTAAGTTCCCATTTTATTTAATTATTTATTACTTTTTTGTTTTTGATTCATATGTTCCACGAAATTTTTTTTATTTCTTTGTTATTACGTTCCACAATAAGCAGTATGAAGACCAATCATATATACATACAATGAAGACTTTTTCTTTTCTTTTCACCGCATTTGATTTCATTTTAGTCTCTTAGTAAGACAAAAGAAGTTGGTGAGAAAAACTCAAAAAAGCGTTTCATTTGAGAAGTGCTTTTTATTTTCAATATGAATAGGATTTGTATTTATATATATATATATATATAAACACAAATTAAATATAATTTTTCTTCGAAATTTATTTAAACATATTCCAACTTTGAAGTTGCATAATCTCTCTCCGAGATTTGTGAAGGGAATCGATTCCTATGTCTCTTATTTCTTCGCTACAAAAGATTTAATTAAATAGGCCATCTCTTAAGGATTTATAAGCTTATTGAACTAGAATTAGTAGTTTAGATAGACTTTGTAATTACTCAACGTTTTCAATTTGGGAGTTTGAATAAAAAATTTAGATTGGACCATTTGTAGGATTATTTTAGATAGACTTTATTAGTAAAAAATCAGAGTTCATGAATCTACATAATTCCTTGACAAGCTTCAAGGATCTGCAAAGCCATAAGCCATAAGCCATGAATTGTATTTTCTTCACCACATTCACATGTTGGGTATTTTTCCTCTACTGATACATAATATTTTTTTAAATTAACATTTGTTGAGATCTAATCATATATAGCACTCTATAAAAACATCTTTACTTTTGGGAGCACATTAATCTTCCAAAGTTGTTGCCACCACACACACACTTCTATTTTTTAAAACTACTAACCACACTGTGAATCTGAGTGGCAATCTGGGTAGCCACTCTTTACTTAGTAATGGCCAAGTCTATTAAAATGCTCATTAGTTTATCCTTTTGGTTTGTATTTTGTCAAGATGGAGGGATGCTAACGATTGCTTGCGGTTCTTCTTTCAGAAATTAATTTTGTATAAGTTTTATGTTGTTAAAATTATGACACCAAATTCAAGATTAAATTTAAATATTTACAAGTCTAATTTTTAAAAATTTTAAGTTAGGTAAGATATTTTAGAGTTGATGATTAAGTAGATAAGTATTATAAACTTATGTAGTTAATAATTTTTTACAATATTTTATTTGTGTGATTTTGGTTTATTAGAATTAAGTATAAATACCTCCCTCCCTCATTTAGTTTTGTAAGCAAACAAGTTAAGAATAAAGAGTTGATCAAGTATTTGATCAATTGTTGAGAGTTTAGAGTGTTAGAGAGTTGAGCAAATAATAAGCTCAACAAAGAGTGTGTGAATGTTGTGTTGTAAGTGAAAAAGAATGAGAGTTTCTAAAATTTGTATTGCAAGTTTTGAGTTTGTTGTATTAATAAAAATATTTCATATTTGCTTCATTATGATCAACAATTGGTATCATAGTCAAGTTGTTTGGGGCATAGAGCAATAGTTAAAGTACTGTTTATACAGTTACTGTTTAAATATACGATACCAATATCAGAGCCTAGTGTAGTTGTATGAATGGTGCATGTCTAGGAAAGTTCTGTCAAAATGGTTAATATTGCCTAAGGAGTTTAGATTTTAAGTGGGACCATTGTGATCCCTCTAGTCTTTCTTGAAAACTTTCCTGGTGTACAATTCATATAAACAAACACGTAAGCATTGTTACTGTGGTGCTGGTGGAAGCGCTGTAAGAAGTAACAGCAGGACGGTCAGATATAAACGTCAGTGGAGTTTTATTTGAGTTGTAAAGAGTTTAAAACTCTACAAGCTTGCAGTTTGAGATCAAGCTTGTCTAGCATTATTGAAGTCTTGTTGGCACAATGGGAGACCTTTAAGTAGTTGAAAGAATTAAAAAGCTCAACAACCAAAATTATAATACATGGGCAACGTTGATGGAGTCTTACCTTCAAGACCAAGATCTTTGGGAGGTCGTTGGCTGAAATGAAGTGAAGCAGCCAATAGACGAAGCCATTTTAAAGAAGTGAAAGGTAAAAACTGGTAAGACTATATTTTTCATTAAGACTACAGTTGAAAAAGAAATGTTAGAGGATATAAAGAAGGCCAAAACGCCAAATGAAGCATAGGACATTTTTGCATCACTCTTCTTAAAGAAAAACAACACGCGACTACAGCTTCTAGATAATAAACTATTGTCGATTGCACAACGCAACATGACGATCAACCAATATTCACAAAGGTAAAGTCCTTGTGCCGTGAAATATCTGTGTTAGATCTTGCCGCTGCTATTGCTAAAACTAGGATGAAAAGAATTATCATCCATAGTTTGAGGCCTGAGTATAGAAGTTTTGTTACTGTTGTACAAGGCTAGCCAACCCAACCATCTTTCATTGAATTTGAAAATTTTCTTACTGATCAAGAAGTGATTACTAAGCAAATAGGTAGGGTCTCATTAAAAGGCGATGAAGAAGCACTCTACATCGATAAAAGGAAAGTTCAATTTAAACAATGTGTTGGGTGGGGGATCTAAAAGAGATGATGACAAGATATAGAGTCATCACTAAAAAGGTAGCTCACAAACAGGGGGAGCATGGAGGACTCGGGGTAATGGTAGTCAGTCTAAACAAAAAAAAGGTTTGAAGGAAAATGCTACAATTATGGAAAATCAGACACATGTCAAAAGATCGTTGGTCTAAGAAAAAGTCTATTGAGGGTAATGCTCCTACATCAAACTCAGAAAGAAAAAGTAAAGATGAGTGGGATGCTGAAGTGTCTGTTGCTATAGAGGAAGAAGACATATCACTCTTAGTGATAATGCATGGACGAATTGACTATGAAAATGATTGGATCGTCGACTCGGAATGTTCAAATCATATGACTGGTATAAAGAAAAGCTGCAAGATATGACTAAGTACAAAGAAAGTTGCATGGTAGTGACAGTCAATAACTCAAGATTACTTATAACTCACATCGGTAACACAATCCTTGCATCTCGTTACAGTCCTAACAATGTAACACTTCAAGATGCCTATCATGTCCTTAGTATGAAAAAGAATCTATTATTAATATCACAGTTAACATCTTCTAGACATTATGTCTTATTTGGTCTACAAGATATTAAAGTGTACCAATATTTAAAAATTACGGGAACACCAACAATGGAAGAATAATGACTAGAGTTGGTCTATGTACTATCAGCAGAGTCAGCTTATGTAGACAAGACTCAAAAGAATGAGATAGTAAATTTGTGGCATGCACGATTGGGACATATAAGTTATCATAAGTTAAAAGTGATGATGAAAATAGCAATGCTTAAGGGTCTACCTCAACTTGATGTGAAAATAGATACAGTATGTATGGGATGTCAGTATGGTAAGGCATATCAACTTACATATGAGAAGTCAAAATTTAAAACTAATGATACATTAGAGTTGGTTCACTCTGATATATTTAGACCTGTCAAGCAGCCATCAATTAGTGGCACGCGGTACATTGTGACATTTATCGATGACTTCTCGAGGTATATATGGGTTTTCTTTATGAAGAAAAAATCAGATATTTTTTTAAAGTTTAAAGAATTTAGAAAAACAACTGAAAGAGAAGTCTGAAAGAAGATTCATTGTCTCTGAATAGATAATGAAGAAGAATATACCTTTGATGAGTTCTCACAATATCTTCGAGAAAATAAAATATGACATCAGTTCACATATGCCAACACTCCACAACAAAATGGTGTTGCAGAAAGGAAGAATCGACATCTTGTAGAGATTTGTAGAAGTATGTTGCTCGCAAAAAATGTACCAAAAAGATTTTGGGCCAAAGAAATAAAGACTGCAACCCACGTGATTAATAGACTTCCTCAACCAAGGTTAGGGTTTATATCACCCTTTGAGAAGTTGTGGGATATGAAACCTACAATGAGTTATTTTTTAGTATTTGGATGTATATGCTATGTGTTTGTACCAAGTTACCTGAGAAACAAATTCGACAAAAAGGCAATTAAGTGTGTCTTTATTAGATATGATAACCAGCATAAATAATGAAAATATTGTGACCCTACTAGTAGCCTTTACTACACATCAAGGAATGTGGTGTTTGATGAAGCATCTTCATTGTGGTCGCTACAAAAAGAGGAGCTTCTAGATTTAAAAAATAGAAGAACGACTACAACAAAAGATAAATGAGCAAATTATTGAAATTCGACCGAGTCAAGAAGAACTTGATGATGGAAGTAGTATTGACAACACCGAGCAAAAGATAACTCAAAGTCCTTGGCAAACTGACATCTATCAACAACTAACAACGGAGGCTATATATGAAAGAGCAGAACTTGTAACCCATCAATCTCATCCTCGGAGGTTAATAAGAATATGAAAGCCTAATCTTAAATATGCTAATGCAGCTATGGTAAAAGAGAAAAATATTAAGTAGCTTAAAACTTTTGAAGAAATATCACAAAGCTCTAAATGGATTAAAGTTATGGAAGAAGAAATCAAAGCATTGGAGCAAAATCAAACTTGGGATTTAGTGCCAAAGGATGTGAAACCTATATCTTGTAAGTGGGTGTTTAAGATCAAAAGATGTCCTGATGAATCGGTGGAGAGATATAAAGTTCGGTTGATAGCTCAATGATTTTCTCAACAGTATGGACTAGACTATGATGAAACGTTTAGTCCAGTAGCCAAGATCACCACAGTACGAATTCTACTTGCACTGACAGTTAGCAAAGGTTGGATATTGTGGCAAATGGACGTAAAGAATGCTTTTCTACATGGAAAGTTGGATCGAGAGATATACATGATTCAACCAATAGGATTTGAAAGCAAATTTCATCCATATTATGTGTGTAAATTGAGAAAGGCATTGTATGGATTAAAGCAAGCTCTAAGGGTATGATATGGTAAAATTAGAGAATTTCTAACACATGGTAGTTGCTATGTAGTACCAACTGATTCTAGCCTGTTTGTTAAAGCTTATAAAAATAAACTTGCAATTGTGCTGGTATATATGGATTAATTAATCATCACTATAGAAGATGAATAAGAGATTCGTTGAATAAGAGAGAATTTGGTAGTTAGCTTCTAAATGAAAGAGCTTAGACAACTTAAGCATTTTCTTGGGCTCGAAGTCACTCGAACAGTAGAAGGGATTTTTCTAAGACAACAAAAATATGCCAAAGATTTATTACAAAGGTTTAGGATGTTAGAATACAAGCCTATCTCAACATCGTTGGAAGTCAATGCCAAGTTGTGCGGTTATGAAGGAAAGGATTTAGAAGATGGAACTATAGATCGACAACTAGTATGAAGTCTTATCTAATTAACATTGACTTGACCAGACATTTCTTATGCAGTTAAAGTAATAAGTCGAAACATGTAAAATTCAAAAAACCTCACTTAGAAGTAGTTCGACGGATATTGAGATATATGAGAGGTATAATTGACTATGGTCTTTTCTATAAGAAATACTAAAATTATAAAATAGTTGGCTATTGTGATGCTGACTATGCTAGAGACCATGACACATGACGTTCGAACACTAGGTATTTTTTCAAGATTAATTCAAGAACAATCTCTTGGTGCAGTAAAAGGAAACCGACTGTATCATTGTCAACTACTGAAGCTGACTACAGAGTAGCAATAATGGCAACTAAAAAAAGTACATAGTTTATGCAATTGATGAAAGATTTACATTAGTCAAGAGATTATAAAGCGTCAATATATTGTGATAATCAGTCAGCAATCTATTTGGCTGAAAATCCAATTTTTCATGCAATAACAAAGCATGTATTGGTGCATTATCACTTTATTCGGGAGAAAGTTCTACAATAAGAAATTGAGTTGTTGTATGTTAAGACAGAAGATTAGGTAGCTGATTTGTTCACAAAAAACTTGGGTGTTGATAAGTTCGAAAAGTTTCGAAGATAACTTAACGTGGTTAAAAGAACGGAAGTTGGTGTTGAGGAGGAGTGTTAAAATTACAACACCAAGCCCAAGATTAAGTCCAAATATTTACAAATCCAATTCTTGAAATTTATATGTTAGGTAAAACATTTTGGAGTTAATGATTAAGGAGATGAGTATTATAAATTTATGTGGTTAATAAATTTTTATAATATTTTATTTATGTAGTTTTAGTTTATTGAAATTAAGTATAAATACCTCTCTCCCTCATTTAGTTTTGCAAGCAAGTAGGTTAAGAATAAAAAGTTGATCAAGTATTTGATTAATTGTTGAGAGTTTCGAGTGTTAGAGAATTGAGCAAATAATAAAATCAACAAAGAGCGTGTGAGTGTTATATTATAAATGAAAAAGAGTGAGTTTCTAAAATTTGTATTACAAGTTTTGAGTTTATTGTATTAATAAAAATATTTCATTTATACTCTATTATGATCAACACACGTTTCAAGTGCCCAAATTGGATTCTAAAATCTTAAGCACCCACACTTCTGACTGTAACATAACTCTTCCCACATACCACCAATGCATGTTCTGCTATCTTCATGCTTGCGGTTCTTCTTCCAGAAAATAATTTTGTATCAGTTTCATGTTCATGTTCCCAGTTGCCCCATCCCCAATTCTCCATCTAGCTCCTTAGAACATTACTTCTAGATGCTTTTTCAAATGAAGGAGGCAGATAACTTCGACTTTACCTGCAAAAAAGATGGATTTATGAAGTAAAAACATTTAAATACCTGAGCCATAAGGAAATTTAGATTTTTCAGGATTCGCCGCCGATGTTTAGCAAGCATGGCAATATTAAAGATAAAGAGATTCCGAATCTTAAGCACCCACACTTCCTACTGCAACATAACTCTTCCCAAGTCACAATGCATGCTTTGCCTATCTTCATTCTCCCTCCCCTATCTCTACTAAAATCTAGCATATACCTTATGTAGATCTTGAATAAGAGTTGCAGAAAGGTGAAGAGAAATTTAATTTATATTCATAGAATTTATAAATAAATAAAAATGACTTTTCTTAAAATTCTTCTATGTAAAGGGGCTATTGATGAAAAATTAAAAAAAAAAATTATACCCAAATTTATCTCTATTTGTTTAACTAAAAGTCCTTCTCTAATGCAAACCCTTTATGCACTTTTTCTTTTCGTCGAGTGTGCAACTTTGATGTAGGACTACAGCATGATTAGGAGTCAAGAAGTCTATTTGAGTCAATTTCATATTTTCAATTTATTTTTATTAGTTGGTTTTATTAGTGTTTGGATTAGTTATCTTATTTGAGTTAAATTAAAGTTATTTATCATAAATAAATTATAAATTCATACAATTTTTAATACTTCCAATAAATATTCCTCTCCAACTTAATCTCATTATTTATGAGAGGGTGAGAGAAGGAAAGATTGTAGGATATTTACATGGTAGAAAAAAATAAGGTAATAAAATATTTCACGTTGTCGAATTCCACAGATAAAGAGGGTGAGAAAAGCAAAGTAGTAGATATTTCACATAGTCGAATTCCCTAAGAGGAAAGCAAGTATTTCACGTAAAGTAATAAGATATTTCAGGTTATTGAATTTCATAAAGAAGGTGGTAAGATATTTTACGTTGTCAAATTCTTCTGGATGAAACTTTACAGAAATTATTTTTTTATTTTTAAAATTTGCGAGAATACACAGTTTATTTTTAACAAAAAAAATATTATGACACTTAAATTAATATTTTTTTTAAAAATTTGTTCAACTTTAAAATACTGTAACATTCAAACCAATATTTTTTTTAATAAAAATAGTTTAACTCTAATTATTCTTTGATACAGTAAATAAGAGAAGTAAGAGATTAGATTTGTGTTAGATCTAAATCTATTTGATATACAAGATTTAAATAACCTCAAACGTGAATTAATTTAAAAATAATAAAACAACTCAAATTCTAAATACTAAATATATAAGACAAGTCCAAATAAAATAAGAAAATACAAAACATACCAAATATAAAAATAAAAACTCTTAAATTATCTTTATATCAATTTATCCACGTCGTCAAAAATAAATAAATAAATAAATAAAACAAAGTACTAAAAAAATTACATCAAGAAACTAAATGATATCTAACTATTAATTTATGTTGAGAAAGATCACAAAATATTATATAGCGGAAATAATTTTTTCCTTTTACTTTGTGTTATTAAAATGGGCAATGTATCACCATAATTAATAAAATAATATTACCACAAATATAAACTATCAATCAATCATAATGAACACTAAATTTTTACGTGAAAAATTCAATTCGAAAAAAATCACGGAACCGTAATCCGATATCAACACTTCAACTATGCAATAATAATGAGATTATAGCAATGTTCTCTCTAAAATCACACTAGAGGCTTACCACAACATCAAAAATATTAATCTTGGCTTAACAACAATGAATTTAACAAATTCTCCTCAAATATAAATTTGCTAAATTATACTATATCAGAGGCTAAATCGAAAATCAAATCTGATAGAAGTGTAGAGCAAGATGTTGGGAACTCACTTTCAAAATTTAAGCAAAATCGGAGCTCAAATTGACATTCGATCATCAAGAAAAAGATTAAAACCCTAAGTTTCATTTTCTTCTCTTTTCTCTCGTTCTTATCTGTTTTCTAATTTTTACATTCTGTTTTTTTCACAAAACAAAAACGGATTTTACATTTTAGTTACTGTGCATTTATGGAAAATTTAAATCAACTCCTTTCATAACTAATTTCATAGAAGTCTATAATTTTTGTAAAATTATAAATTAGTCCTGAACCCACATGATGTGGATCCCACCAATAAATCTCCCCATCTACGTCATGTGAAAGGATCCACTAGACTCGCTTTTCCTTTACAAACTTGAAGCTTCTCCTTAGACAATGACTTAGTCATCATATCCGATCCATTTTCACTTGTATGTATCTTTTCAAGTTGTAACAATTTTGATTCTAATACTTCACATACCCAATAATACCTAACATCAATGTGCTTGGATCTTGAGTGGAATATTAGATTCTTTGCCAAATGAATGGCACTATGACTGTCACAGTAAACTATGTAGCTCTCTTGCTTCACACTCAACTCTTGTAGGAACTTCTTCATCCACAAGGTTTTCTTGTAAGCTTCAGTAACTACAATATACTCAGCCTCTGTGGTAGACAAAGCAACACATTTCTAAATTCTAGATTGCCATCACACAGCTCCTCTTACACAGATAATCAGGTATTCTGATGTAGACTTCCTAGAATCCATATCTCCTGCCATGTCTGCATCTGTATACCCAAACAACACAGATTTATCACCACCAAAACACAAACATGTCTTAAAGGTTCCTCTAAGGTATCTGAAAATCCACTTCACTGCCGTTCAGTGCTCTTTGCCAGGATTAGAGAGAAACCGACTAACGACACCAACTGCATGAGCAATATCTGGCCTAGTACAAACCATAGCATACATCAAACTACCAGCAGCTGATGCATAAGGCACTACACCCATTTCTTCCTTTTCTTTCTCACTTGTAGGACATTACTTGGAACTAAGCTTGAAGTGACCTGTAAGTGGTGAACTAACTGGTTTTTCCTTACTCATGTTGAATCTTTCAAGAACCCTTTCAATATATTTTTCTTGAGATAACCATAACTTCCCATTTTTCCTATCACGGGAGATCTTTATGCCAAGGATTTATTTAGTCTGTCTTAAATCCTTCATAGCAAATGACTTACTGAATTCTCTCTTCAACCCTTCAATTTTACTATCATCATGGCCAATAATTAACATATCATCCATATAAAGTAAGAGAATAATGAAATCATTATCAGCAAACTTCTTTATAAAACACAATGGTCTGATGTAGTCCTGCTGAAACTATGATTTTTCATGAAAGAATCAAATTTCTTGTACCACTATCTCGGTGCCTGTTTCAGCCCATATAAGCTTTTCTTCAACTTGCACACTAAATCTTCATTGCCTTTGACTCTGAATCCCTCAAGCTGCTTCATGTAGATTTCTTCCTCCAAATTACCATAAAGGAAAGCTGTCTTTACATCAAGCTACTAAATCTCCAAGTTTAAACTTGTTGCTAAATCAATGATAACTCGAATAGAAGATATCTTCACTATAGGAGAAAAAATTTCTTCAAAATCAATTCGTTTCTTCTTACCAAACCCTTTCACAACCAACCTAGCCTTGTACCTTAGTTGTGAGTTATTTTCAGTCTTTAGCCTATAAACTCATTTGTTCTTTAGAGCTCTCTTACCTTTAGGCAGTTTTGCTAACTTATAAGTGTGGTTCTTATGCAAGAATTTTATCTCCTCTTGCATAACTTCTTGGAAGTTTTCAGGTTCTCCCCCATCTGTACGCATCACATACTCATGTGGTGGATATTTGTAGCAGTGGTGGCGCTCTCTCATAGATCTTCTTAACTGAGGCTTAATAGGTGGATTATATGATTCTGGAGGTGTTTGCTCAACCTATTCTGTTGGACCAACATCATCAACTTTATCATCAAAATCTTTTTGTGCATCTCCCCCATAATCATCATAAATTACAGATGGAAGAACTGATTAAGAAGTATCAGGAATGGGAATTTCATCACATTTTTTAAGCTTCTCATCTTTCTCTACCCCATCAACTATTTGATCTTCAAGAAATGTAACATCTCTACTTCTGATGATTTTTTGACTCACTGAATCCTATAATCTGTACCCAAAGTCTTCATATGCATAACCCAAAAAGATACACTCCCTAGCCTTACTGTTAAGCTTCGACCTCTCATCTTTTGGAATATGAACAAATGCTCTGCAACCAAACACTCTTAAGTGCTTATATGAAACATATTTTCCAGTCCAAACTCTTTCAGGTAGATCATCATCCAAATAAGCTAAATGAGAAAGGTTAATTAAATCAATTGCAATCCGCATTGCTTCACCCCAAAAGTATTTAGGTAGCTTTGCATTAGAGAGCATACATCTGATTCTTTCTTGAATCGTTCTGTTTATTCTCTCTGCCACACCATTTTGCTGAGGAGTTTTTGGCACGGTCTTCTCAAGTCTGATACCATGGGATCTACAATACTACTCAAATGGTTCTTTGTACTTACCACCATTGTCCGCCCTTACACAATTCAACTGTCTTCATGTTCCTCTCTCAACTTTAACATGAAAATATTTAAAGACATCAAATACCTAGTCTTTAGATTTCAGATCAAAAATCCACACTTTTCTAGAACAGTCATCAATAAAAGTTACAAAGTAAAGTGCACATTCACGTGCTCTATTTTGCATAGTACATACATCAGTGTATATCAAATCAAATAAGTTTGCTCTTATAGATGGATAAAAATTACAAAATGTAACTCTATGTGCCTTTCCTACTAAACAATAATCACAAGGTTTGAGAGACTTACCTGCCAAGCTAGGCAGAAAATTCTTCTTGATTAGAACTTAAAGCCCTTTCTCACTTATGTGGCAAAGCCTTTTATGGCACAACTGAATGTCAGATTCTTTTGCTGCTACATTGACATCTTCTTTTATGAGCTTAACTTCCATAACATAGAGAATATTTACCTTTCTTCCTTTAGCTAGAATTATAGAACCTTTGGTGAGCTTCCATTTATCTTCACCAAAGTAGTTACAATAACCATCATCATCAAGCTTGTCGGTGGAGATTAAATTCAGACGCATTTTTGGAATATATCTGACATCTTTGAGTAGTAATCTGCTACCTGCTAGACTCCAAGTAGATATCTCCTATGCCTACAATCTTGGATGCACCATCATTTCTCATCCTGACATAGCCAAAATCACTAGTGTAGGATGTGAAAAAATCATCATTTGAAGTAACATGAAATGAAGCACCCGAATCAATTACCCAATCACTTGTATGACATGTGAGATTTATGGAGTTTCAATCATAAACAATAGTCATATCCCCATCAGCAACTACTATATTGCTTACTTGTTCATTTTTTTGTGATTCACCTATTTCCATAGCCTGTTCCTTTTTTCATATTCTATACTCTCTCTTTATATGCCTAATTTTGTTGCAATGATAACACTTGACATTTTTCTGTTGAGACTTGGATCTTCCTCTGTAGTTGTTTTTGTTGGGATTTGTGCTTATGTGCCATCCTTTTTGTATATAAATATTTGCTTTCTGTTTATAAAATTATACTTTCTATATATCACTAATTATTTTATATACAAATACGGTAAGATGCTTGTAACATTTTAGACATTATATGATCTGAAAGAGTTCAAATTTGATCTAAAGAAGTTTAGATCAGAACTAAGAGTTAGTAACGCTAAAAGATATAAATGCTAAAAGTTAGCACTGATAAGAGTTATCAGGTTATAAGAGTTAGCAAAATTTAAAGAGTTAGAGCCTTGTCTGAAATGGGACAAAAACCTAAGAATATATTAGTAATGACATAGTTGCAATGAGTTACAAATGGTGCTAGGAAATGTTGTTATGCAAATATGTTTTTAAAACTTAATGTTCCTGATCTATTTTCACTAATGCGGGTCTATCAGTGAAGACCTTAATATATATATATATATATCAGTGTATGTCTATATCTAGATAGTCCAAATGGTTAGTCTTAACAGACTATGAGTTTAGTGAAAACTCATATAGAGATACAAGTATTCAGTAAGGACTGAATATTGAACAGACTCACAAAGATCTCCAATAGACATCCCATAAAGCCGTCAATGGGGGATCTTTCGAGTTGAGTAGTATTTGTGGTCCTTAGACCTGGGTGCCACGGTGGACTTATAAGTGATCCACCATACTTTGGTTCCACACATGTCAGATACCTTTCATGCTCTGACCGCTGGGTGTCGCTAGGTATGGTCCGATGCTCATAGAGTCCGGTGTGTACAGATATGGGATCCATCAACTTAATTGGGTGAGTAAAATATCCTAAAACTCCAAGATTGTATTTCAAAAAGTCTTATGGCCATAAGCAGACATATCCGAGAATTAATTTTATCCTCGATTACGGATATTATTTATTGAAATACAAATCTAGAGATAAGTTTATGGTTGAGCACATGGAGACTTGACGGTGTTGATCTATATCTTCGCTCTTCTAGGATATTTATGATAGAAGGATTATACGAATATGTTATAACCTCAACTTGTATGGTCTAATGTGCCGTTTTGTAATATCCGTAACATGTGTGTGGGACATAGTTCACGGACGTGTGAAATAGTTTCATGTGACAAATCAAGCATGGACCTAGAGAGTCTCACAATATAAAGTGTACTCGTTGTGCACTGGAGCAGCGAATTGGATTGAACGATTAATCCAACAATTTTTAGCAAAGTGAAAAATGTTTCAAGGTTCCTTTTATTATTCACTTATCAATAATTCAATGTAAAATACATTATTGGTTTACAAGAGTTGTTAACCAAAAAGAAATTGACAAGTGGCACAATCTTGCTCCATAAATAATTTACCATATATTTACCTATTTACCTTGCTTGGTAAATACATATAAGGTAAATGTAAATATTCAAAATAGTTTTGAATTATTAATATTTTATATATTAATGAAATTATTATTATTAATAGGAATAAGTGGCAAACACCATTTAGTAATAGAATAAGCACTTGTTATTAATAATAAGCAATGCTGGCCACTTAGAATTTGTTAAATGGTGCATTTATGAAGTAGTGTGACCACTCAACATTGATTAATAGCCATTTGTGCACTAACAATTGATTCATATGGGTGAATCAATTTGTTGAGTGAAAAATATGATTGATTAATGTTTGTAATGGCAAACATGGTTAAGTGGTGGTGGAGCACTAAGAGAAGTAATCATTCTTTACACTAAACCAAAATTGAAAGAGTTCAATTTTGTGTAGAGAGAATGCAAGATTCGGCAAGTGTGAGTAGAGAGAATTGAGAGCAATTTCCTAAGTGTTTTCAAAGGTTGAAAGAGTTGGCTAAGGTTAACAATTGTTCATGACAAAGGGTTGTAAGAAACAATACACAAAACACGTAATTCTTCTCATCTCTTGTTAGTAATAATTAATAAGGACAAATTGTTTTAAGTGTTAAAACAATCCTTTGTGGGAAATTCAAGGCTGTCATTCTAGCTTCACAATCCCACCGGATTTAGTTGTGAACTAGAATTGTGTAAGGGAACACTTCAAGGTGAGCTTAACAAATTGAAGATTGAAGATCTTGAAGAATTGTAAAGCTACCTTCAAAATCGAGTAGGTTATTTATTTACAATTCATTTTACATCATGCATGTAAATATATATATGAGATATATATGTGCTTGAATGATCATACATGTGATTATATGCTTGAGTTTGTTACATAGTGTATAACATGTATGAATACTTTCATTGCGTATTTAATTTTTGAAATTATATGTATCTATACACATCACATACTATATCACAATAGTTATTACCAGAACTTCTACTTTGGCTTCTTCCACGTCTTTCATGCTTTTCTGTAACAAGTGTTTCTGTCTCAGAAGAACTCATACCTGCATTCTTTCTTCTGGCTTCTTCATTTTGCATTCTATCCTTAACCATTTTCATGGTTAGCTTTCCATTTGGCACTGAATTGTTTACTAACACCACCAATGTCTCCAAACTATCCGCTAAGGAACTAAGCAATAACAATGCTTGTAATTCATCATCTAGTGAAATATTCATAGTTGTCTAGTTGTCAACTAGTTTACTAGGCCTTGAAACTCACTGGTGTGCTCAGCTATACTGCGCTCTTCCTTATATTTTAGATTCACAAGCCTCTTCATTAAATTAGCTTTATTTTGTGATGTAGGCTACTCATAAATGGACTCCAATTTTCTCCACATAATATCAGCCTTGGTCTCATTTGCCACATGGTGAAACACACTTTGATCTATCCATTGCCTGATGGTGCCAACACATTTTCTATGTAATTAGATCCACTCCTTATCACTCATTTTCTTGAGTTTTACAGCATCCCCTTCAATGGGTTCATATAGGTCTTTTATAAAAAGTAAATCCTTCATTCTAAATTTTCATATATCATAATTCCATACCTTCAATTTAATCATGCATGCAGAATTTTCATCCATTTTAATCAACACAAATTAAGCATTGCACAATCTGGCTAGCTCTGATACCACTTTATTGGAAAATATCACAAAATACTACACAGCGGAAATAATTTTTTCTCCCACTTTGTGTTATTAAAATGGGCAATGTATCACCACAATTAGCAAAACAATATTACCACAAATATAAACCATCAATCAATTACAACGAACACCAAATTTTTACGTGGAAAACCCAATTCGGGAAAAACTACGAGACCGCAATTCAATATCATCACTTCCACTATGCAATAATAATGAGATTATAGCAATGTTCTTTCTAGAATCATACTAGAAGCTTATCACAACATCAAGAATATTAATCTTGGCTTAACAACAATGAATCTAACAAATTCTCCTCAAATGTAAATTTGCCAGATTATACTATATCAGAGGCTAAATCAAAAATCAAATCTGATAGAAGTGTAGAGCAGAATGTTGAAAACTCACTTTCAAAATTTGAGCAAAATCAGAGCTCAAATTGACATTCAATTATCAAGAAGAAAATTAAAACCCTAAGTTTTATTTTCTTCTCTGTTTTTTAATTTTTGCATTCTGTCTTCTGCATTCTGTTTTCTTCTCAAAACGAAGACACGGATTTTACATTTCAGTTACCATACACTTATAAAAAATTTCAATTAACTCTTTTTATGACTAATTTCATAAAAATTTATAATTTTTGTAAAATTATAAATTAGCCCTAAACCCACATGATATAGATCCCACCAATAATTTAATAGCTTCATATTTATCCTCGCAAATTTTTATGTGTTGCTTCAAAATTTTGTATATAAAGTGTTGTTAAAAGATAAAACTTTGTTTTTTTCTATATATTTAAATATAAAAAAAGATAAATAAATAAATAAATGAAAATCCAAATGCTCCCACCTAAAAGATATTGGGAGAGCGCAAAGTACTTTATTATTTGTTTATAAACTTAAAGAAAAATGAAAAATAATTTAACAATAATTAAACTCGAAAATAAAATTCTAAACTACCAATGGACGTTATGGTTGATTGAGAGATCTTGTATATTTCTAAAAGGGAAAATTGTCACTTTTATATTTGTTTTTATCTTAATTTTTTTATTAAGTATCTGATTTTTAAAAAATAGTCAATTACGTTCTTTTAGAAAGTTAAAAGTTAGTTTTTAAGAATAAAAATGATAACGAAAAGGACGTAAATAAGTATTTTAAAAATAAAAAAAACCTAATAGATAAATTAATATAACAACATTTATGAAATTGGTAATATTCCTTCTAAAATTACCTGTTTTATTGATTAAATTACACCACTTTTAATAATAATTACGGATAATTTTAGCAATATTCAAAAAAAAAGGTTTAATATATAGAATATTCATAGTTTTCAAAAGTAGGTACTGATACCTCAAGATAAGGTTTAATATCTTGATGATTTCACCAATACCCTTGTAACACCCTAAATTTTACAAATATAAAACATGAGTCAAATGGAGAATGTTAATAATTTTATTACGAATCAAAGTATTATTTTTCACACTTTTTATGAAAATTCATCAAATCTTTATTATCAAACTAAAAGTTCTCAATATTTCTCCACACAAAAACAAATATAAATTTTTAAAATAATGCTTCAGCTTTTGAACAATTCTTAGAACTTAAGAAAATCAAAACTTAAACTATTAGAGACATAATTTTCTCTTATTAAGCAATAGATAGCTTCCTGATTTTTCAACTTCAACTCCAAGGTAACTTATCAGGCTAAAACTTGTTGAAAATTGGTGATTCAACAATTTTGTATGGGCAAGAATTGATATGAATACCAAGAGCAGAGTCATTATAAAGTCAAGTACGCATTATATGTACAAGGAAGGAGCAAAATGAAAGAAAAAAGAATGAATATTGTTCATGTGGTGGTACTGTTCACAGCGATCATTGTTGCCCGCGGCGGCTAGGTACTGTTCATGATAATACTGTTCATCGGGTACTATTTAAGCGTGGGGTACTGTTCACGTCATCACTATTCACGCGGCAACTTTGTGATATTTCCTGTTTTTGCTCAATTAACTTCTTTAAGTGGAATTAGAACTCCTACAAGTAAGGACTCTTATTCCAACTAAGTTTAGAGTTTCTAAGGGTGTTTTATTCATTATATAAATCCTTCTAAACACAAGAGAAAGACGAACATCTAAGGTTTCAAAATTTAACCATAAAAGAGAATAAAGGAGCTAGGTAGGCACTAAGTATGTGGTGCACTAGGGTGTAACGTTTGGGGAGTGTTTTTTTTCTTTAGGTTCTTTAAGTGAATTAAAGAGAAACACCATAGATCCTTTTGACTTATATGCTCGGGCAATTCTTGTGTTCCTTATAAAAATCTCTTATGAGGAGATACTAAGAGGTCTTAGGGAGTCATGGTGATCAAGGGTAGATACTTAGAAGTCTTTATGGGAGATACTAAGGGGTCTTGTAGGATCATTGATAATGTAAGAAGATACTTAGTGATTTATTTTAATAATAAGAAGCTGGATCATAGATCCTCCGTGGACGTAGGCAATTTTAGGCCGAACCACGTATATCTTGTGTCTTATTGATTGGTTTGTTTTCTTTATCTTTATTGGTGTGTTAATCTTATGTGTTCTTTCTTATAGTATCAAGTTATTGCTTTTTGCTGCGCATAGAATAAAAGGGGTATCAAAGTTGTGGCTTAATTGATGCCATAGGGGTGTCAAATTGAAGTGTATGACGTGATATCCGCAACAAAACTTAATCTGCAAAAATATTAATGGCGAAGGGTGAGTCGTCGACTTGGTAAGTAAAATATTCACAATGTATTAGGGTTCTTATTTAAAAGGCTACAAATATCTTTAAAATATTATTAATAATATCCATAAAATATTTTAATTTCAAATTTATCACTGCAAAACTCTTCAATATCATAAGTTAATATGAAAATCAATTCGATAATAATTCTTGTAAACTTTCATATAAAAATGTTGCTCATGTTGCATAGTATCACCTGTACCTCCGGTGACCCAGCCAATATCAGAATCTTATAATGTCACTTGTACCCCCAGTGACCTGACCAATAATTATTTGTAGTGTACACTTTCAGAAAGGATACCAACTAGTCCGAATCATATATCATGTCAATCATTTAATACCATATGACTATAGACAATGAGCCAAAATATTTTTCCTAAATTTCAGTTTCAATAATCATTTCATTTCAAACATCATAACTTCTATTCTTTAATAGCAGTAGCTTGCAACATTTTTATAAACACTATCCAATTAACCCAAAATCAAACTCATAATTTTGAGTTATCATATAGAGACCTATAATTTTGCAATCTTATTTAAAGAGATGTTTAAAACTATAAACAAATCATTTATTTAAAACTTTGAAAAATACATAAATTTAAAAGATAAAATTCATATTTTTAACCAAAATCAGTAGAAAATTATTTAATTGAAAAACCATAAATAAGTTTCAGAGGTAACAATAAATCATAAGTTTCTTAAAGCATTTTATATATTTCAAATAGCATAATAACAACATTTTTCATTTGAAAACAAAAGGGATATATTATGAATGAAGTTACGTACTTCAACAAAAGTCAAATACCTCAAAGAATATCTCTATTTATCCGAATACCGCAAGTATCCTATTCATCAAGATAACAATTAATTACCTATCATAATTATTCTCCAACTAAATATATCTCTTAACCTATGACTATCCTTCTATCTATTTCAATATTGAACAATAAATACTCTAAAATTTGTATCTCATATTTTGTATATCGGATTCATATAAACTCTATTCTCCCATTTATAGTAGACACATAAAGGTTCAATATATAATTTTTTTGAAATATTTAGTTTAGCAAAACTATTAAAAACAAATTAATATTTTTACTTGACATAATCTGTCAAACAGTTTCTGTATGTGAATATAGTTCATAAGTTAGTTCATAAAATATTTTATAATTGTCTAAAAATTATGAAATTAAAACTGAAATACCTAGACATATATAAAGGCCAATATATAAAAATTTAGAATTTTTGAAAATCATTTGATAGGTGAATCTATTTTCTAAATTTGGGTGTACTGTTAAAATTTCTGTTTTCTAATATTACAATCACTATTTTAGAAATTCATATAAAATTGATTTCTTAGAGATTTTCATTGAAACAAAATTCTCCAGAATCCTTATTGTGTTAACTTTTAGATACTAAAAATATTGGCATAAAAATACATGTGTATAAATATATTTTATTCAAAGAATTATACATGTTGAATTCTCTATTATTTTTCTAAGATCCCATTTATTACTTATATATAAATATAAAAATATATATATATATATATTCAAAAGTCAAAACTAAAGAGTTTTTGATACAAATCAAAGTTTTAAATAATCATTATGAAGTATAATTCATTTAAAAGAATCATATTTAAAATATCAATTTAGTTATGGTAATACATTACTCATAAACTTAATACATAATTTTCACATAATCTCTTCTCAATTCTATTCTACATAACCTTTCTATAAATCATTTTCATTGTCAATTCATCATAAAAACATGTTAACTAAGGATGAACCTTACATGATTATGAAAAATATAACTAAAGAAACTATAGCATGGAAATGAGAAACGTACCCGTGAGTAAGATTCCACTTAACATTTAACTATCTTCTTCTTCTTCCTTTTCAAATCAACACTTGGTTGTTCTATAATTTAACACTTTCAACTCACATACACACTCTAGTTTTTTATTCTTTTCAATCAATTTTTACACTCTTTCTCACATAAACACCATCTATTTATAGTATTTATTTGAGTGATACATGATGATAAATTCACTCACTTATAGTGGACATGTTAGGTTTGTAAATGAGTCATCAAATTAGGTAATTGTTTGTTAAGTGTTTGTGTTAGGTCATATTTGTCATTAAGCATAACCTTATCTAAGCATATATATATAAGAGTTATTGATGAATGAGTCATCAAGATAGGATGAAATTAGGTACTTATTTTTTAAGTGTTTATGTTAAGTCATTTTCATCACTAAACATAACATTATCTAAGCATATGTATAAGTTATTGATGAATGAGTCATCAAGATATGATGAAATTAAGTACTTGTTTGCTAAGTGTATGTGTTAGGTTATATTCATCATCAAGTATAACATTATCTAAACATATGTATAAGTTACAAAATATAATCTAGAGAATGCTTATAAATTTAGTGTATTACAACCCTCGCGTGATTGCGTGCGGTCTTGATTGGCTACTGCAGTGACCTTGCTTGGCCACGCATGACCATGGTTGGCTACTACAATGGCCTCGTGTGGCAGCGCACGACCTTAGTTGGCTACACTGTTGCAGCGACTTTGTTTTTGTTGTCGATTTTTTTTTAATTTTTAATACAAATTTTTTTCTTTAATTTCATTTTATGAATTGATTTTGATGATTAAGATGTTTGAGATGTTAATGATTAAAATACTGAGACGAAGTTGATTTTTCTAGATCTTGGGATGATGTTTATGATTTATTTTTGAGATGATTTTGATTATTTTTTTCTTCTTTGAATAAAATTTTGTTGAGATGATTTTTTTTCCTCTTTAATTTGAATAAAATTTTGTTGAGATAATGTTGATGATTTTTTTCACTTTAATTTGAATATAATTTTTTATTTTATAATTAATTTTTAGAGATTAAATTTTTTTTAGGGGAGTTTTAGATATTAAAGATGAGGTGTTAAAAAGGATGAGATAAAATTAAAAAAAGGAGAATTTATTTTATTAAAAAAAGTAAAAATATATATATTTAATAAAATTGTTTAAATTAAAGGCAAATTAAACATTTTTAATTTTTAACGGTCAACTATTAATTTTAATATAAAATTGTTAACAGTTAAGCATTAATGTTTATTTTTCTAAATATTAAGCTTTACTTTAAAGATATTGCTGAAATTATCCCTAACAATTAATAAAAGAAGGAAAATACCAAAACGCCCTTTGAAATATAAAATCGCGGGAAACTGACGTCCAGAAACGCCTCAACTAACGAGAAAACCAGCCACAAAGTTCTATAATAAGAATAAAAGCACTCATTTTCAATAAATTTCTTTTTTTTTTTTTTTTTTTGTATTTCAAGCAAAGTGGGTGTTTCCTTTGTTTTCTGAAAGCAAATTTAAATGGATCATGTTTCAAGCTTTGAATCCCACTTTGATTTTGCTCATGTTAATTTGCTTGTAATAGTCAAACAAAACAAACCCACTTGCCATTTTGTTCACATAAAATTTTTCAAACCTCGTTGCTTCTTGTTTCTTGCCACCCCCATTAATCAAGTCTCATTCTTCTAGTAAAGTCAACCATAAACGTGTAAACCCAATTTATAATTTATGGACTTGATTAAAAAATTGTTATTTGTCTTCTAGTGATAGACGATTTGTAAGATAAACAATAATTGTTTGGATTCAATTTCAGAAAACAATGTTAAATGTATGAATATAAAATCAGAGTTGACAACAATTATTGGGTAGTTGGAATAGCAAATCAGATTTGCATTATAATTGTTTTTGTCAACTGGATTCAGAAGATAATATCAAAATTTTTAAAACCCGAGGAAATATTTTCTTGGACTCTCTACTGGAGAAGATTGAAAGCTGGGTGCTTGTTCACTGCCGCTTGTGAATGCTGTTTCAATTTTTGAGAGATGGCTAGTTTTCTAGTTACTGCTATATTCATCTTTTTCCATCTGCTGTGGCTTGTTAATGATTCTTGTTCATATCCCTTGTGTACTAATTTAAGTGAGTGTTTCTCTTGTTTTTTGTTTTGTCTTTTTTTAATTTTCCTATTTTCATGCACTGTTTTTAATTTGTTGCTGGTAAAAAATAAAGAAATTAAACTTCTTTTTGTAATTGATTGGAAGATTGATGATTTGGTTTTGTGCTTTGTTTTTATATTTGGTATTAGGAGCTCCATTTACTCAGAAGACGCCTCTTGCTTTTTGCCAATACAACGGAATTGCTTGCTGCAACTCCACTGAAGATCGGCAGTTGCAGAATCAATTCAAAGCAATGAATGTTTCTGATGCTGGCTTTACTTCTCTTCTGAAATCAATACTCTGCTCCGTAAGTCAATCAGCCTTAGCCCTTGTGCCTCTTTTTTCTGTTTAGCGTGAACTGGTTGACAGTTCATAGTTGTACCACAGTCATTATTAATTTATTATGTGCAGACATTTACGCGTTTTAAAATACTGATTTAATCTACACAAGGTTGTTTAGCTGTAGTATAGTTCAAAACTCTGCAGTTTAAAACATGTGAGGATTTCCAGTTATGCTATTATGAAATTTTACATGTTCAACTAAAGTGAATTGAGCATGAGAAGTGCTTTGGCTAGAAATTAGAGTTGCCGAATATATACACGAATTCAAGGCACTATTTTCTAATATGTACTGCTAGGTAACCATGAAGTTTGTAGCAGTAATCTCTTTTATGACAAGTTTCTGATATTTGAATATCGGAATCAATGCTATTAAGCTATTTATACTCTCTTCGGGATGGTTTTAAACTATTTTACATATTTTTATAGTTGATAATCTTGGCAGAGATGTGATCCTTTCTCATCAGAGCTATACAGAAGTGAATCAAAACCAAGGGCAGTTCCTATTCTTTGCAATTCCACAGTTTCGGCAAACTCAATCCAGTCCCAACTTGCTGCAATTGATTTTTGTTCAAAGGTTTGGGATGAGTGCCAGAATGTATCTATATCAAGTTCTCTTTTTGCTTCGCAAAGTAGAAGGGGAGAACTAGTTAATTCTACTTCCAACCTTACTGATTTATGGCAATCGAAAAGTACTTTCTGCAATGAATTTGGTGGAGCTTTTGAAGATGGACTTGTATGTTTTGATGGTGAGCCAGTCTCATTAAACAATTCTGGAAGTATAAATCCACCAAATGGTCTTTGTCTTGAGAAAATTGGGACCGGGTACTACGTCAATATGGTGGCTCATCCTGATGGTTCAAACCGTGTGTTCTTGTCTAACCAAGATGGAAAAATATGGTTGGCAACAGTTCCAGAGCAGGGATCTGGGTCGGAATTGGAACTCGATGAATCAAATACTTTTCTTGATTTGACTGATGAAGTGCATTCTGATACCGAGTTGGGGCTGATGGGGATAGCTTTTCATCCCAAGTTTCAGCAAAATGGCCGGTTCTTTGTCTCTTTTAACTGTGATAAGATTAGATGGCCAGAATGTTCAGGAAGATGTTCATGTAACTCAGATGTTGGATGTGATCCTTCCAAGCTAGAGCCTGATAATGGAGCAACGCCGTGCCAATATCACAGTGTCATAGCAGAGTTCACTGCTAATGGTACCACATCACAACCTTCCTCGGTAAAAATCTAAATGGTTTGCAACAGTTAATTTGACATTATGATTACAAAGCAATGTGATCAAATGTAATTTGACATGAATTTCAGGCACCAAGTGCCAAACCTGTGGAAGTTAGAAGAATCTTTACGATGGGTCTCCCATTTACATCCCATCATGGTGGTCAGATTCTCTTTGGACCTGAAGATGGGTACTTGTACTTTATGATGGGAGATGGTGGAAGTAGAGGCGATCCTTATAATTTTTCACAAAACAAGAAATCCTTGCTTGGAAAAATAATGAGGCTCAATGTGGATAATATACCAAGTAAGAGTCTAACTGATTATATATAAAATTATTTTGACACTTGGTTCTTTTTTAAGCCCCTGCATTTCAGCTCTTTATGTTTTCTTGGCTGCATCTACTGTATTTCAGTTCAAGACTTCTTTCTCGGTAAAGCAACTCCTGAACAGTTCTCTCATTTTGAATCTTTGCAGGTGCAAAAGAGGTTAGTGACCTTGGTCTATGGGGAAATTATTCTATCCCTGCAGATAATCCATTTTCGGAAGATAAGCAATTGCTGCCTGAAATTTGGGCCCTAGGATTCAGAAATCCTTGGCGATGTAGTTATGACGCAGAAAGGCCTTCCTATTTTCTATGTGCAGATGTTGGTCAGGTTGGCATTTTAATTTGCCTCAAGCATTTTTGCAGTATATTTTGTTTGCAAACATGGTTTCCTCTTTTACACTCGTGATCTTGTAATTTTTGAGTCCTCAACATTTCTTTTGATAATGTTATCCTGTATTGTCAATGCATTGGTTATCAATGTATTCACAGGATGAATATGAAGAGGTGGATATAGTCACAAAGGGTGGTAACTACGGATGGCGAGTTTACGAAGGGCCTTTTCTGTACAATCCCCCCAGTTCTCCAGGGGGTAATACCTCTGCTAGATCTATAAACCCCATTTTTCCTGTCATGGGATACAACCACTCTGACGTAAACAAGGCTGAAGGATCTGCATCAATCACAGGAGGCTATTTCTATAGGTCCATGACCGATCCCTGCATGTATGGAAGGTAATTAAGTCCAACTTGGCACGTTTGAAGGTACTTAATCCTGACTGATGATAAACAATAAAATTACCAATTGTCTAACAAGCCATGGTCTCAGGTACCTCTACACAGATTTATATGCTACTGGTTTATGGGCAGGCACCGAAACTCCAGAAAATAGCGGAAACTTCACTAGTACTAGGCTTCCTGTTAGTTGTGCTCGCGACTCTCCAATCCAATGTGATACTGAACCAGGAAGTTCATTTCCCTCACTGGGGTTCATAACCTCTTTTGGTCAGGATAATGGAAAAGATGTTTACCTTTTAACCAACACTGGCGTGTACAGAATTGTTCGTCCAAGTCGTTGCAGTTACACTTGCTCTAAGGAAAATGTAACAGCGTCCACTCCTCCTGGAACTGTAGTTCCTTCTCCTTCCCCTTCAGCAGCTGCGAGATGGTTGAGTAATCCTCCAATGGAGTTGCTGCTGCTGCTCTCATTTTCATGGTTGCTACTGCTATAAGTAACCCTTACAAACCTAAAATTACACACTAGCTGTTCAAAGAGAGGACCTTGCTTTGTATCAACATGAAATTATGCAAGCCTCTGTGAATAGTGTTGGCATTTTATTGCATTTAATATTAAAATCAATCTCTTGTGTTCGATTTTTCATGTTATATCTCAATCAATTTTTTATTACTCTAATTTAAAATAAGAATTTCTATTTTCTATTTTTATCCGAAAATTCATAATTTCAATAAATCATTTAAATAATTATTTTTCGTTAAAAATATCTTAACATTTTAAAGCTCTACATTGTTATTTAGATTGTGCATCAGTATTCTAAAATATACGAATATTTGCATTAAAAAGTGAAAGTTTATATATAAAATCTACAAGTATGTCATTATTTCTCACTTAATATTATTTTTTAGAATTTATAGATGTTTGCACCCAACAGTTTAAATTTGAAAAAAAAATCTAAACTGGAATAAGAAATATCATTATTTTGACTCTGAAAAACTATAAATATAAATTTTCAATGAATAAAATCAAAAACTATTATTATTTCGACATTTTAAAAGGGAATTTACCACACCCTTTTAGTGTCCAAAACTAATACAGTAGAATAATTTTTTAAAAATCTTCCATGAAAGATTTAAATAATCTAATTTGAGAGTGGGGACTCAAATTCGAACTTAGTATTTTAACATTATTCTTTTAATCAAAAGTTAAGAACTATAATTGGTACTGAGTTATGCTTAAAAACAAACAAGGTTTATATAATTTCATTTCATATATTTGAATTTTATGTTTCATAGTATAAGTTTCTTGACAAAACAAACTTGTAAAAACTGTTCAAAAAAAATGTGCACGTTCTCGCTATCGGCTGCTTCCATGCACGTAGATGCCCTTTTATCTTCTTCTTCGTGTACCTCAGTATCACTTCCACTGTTACCCCTCATCCAATCCCATATTGACTCCCGAACAAAACCCCGAATCCGGTTTTCACTTCTTATAGCCTCAGTTTCTTCTTCTTCTTCTCCTTCGAAAACCAAAGACGTATGGAGAAGGACGCCAGACAAAACGACGAAGTTTTACAGACACCCAAAGAAGCAAAACCCAGTTCACATAGACCACAGCCTGGACATGGACGAGCTTTTAAGATCAATAAGCCAAACCCAGAACGAACACGAACTGTTTGCTTTATTGTCGCCTTACAAAGACAGGCAACTCTCCATTCGCTTCATGGTTTCAGTGTTGTCGCGCGAACGGGACTATCAGAGATCGGTGGCGATTCTCGATTGGATCAACGAGGAGGCTAGGTACTCGCCTTCGGTGTTTGCTTACAATGTGGTTCTCAGAAATGTCTTAAGGGCGAAGCAGTGGGAGCTTGCACACGGGCTGTTCGATGAAATGCGTCAGAGAGGACTTGCTCCCGATAGGTACACGTATTCGACGCTTATAACGTGTTTTGGGAAAGAGGCTATGTTCGATTCGGCAATTTCCTGGCTGCAGCAAATGGAGCAAGACCGGGTTTCGGGTGACCTCGTGTTGTACAGTAATTTGATTGAGCTTGCAAGGAAGTTGCGTGATTATTCGAAGGCGATTTCCATATTTTCAAGATTGAAAAGTTCGGGTATTGTGCCTGATCTTGTTGCTTATAATACTATGATTAATGTGTTTGGTAAAGCTAAGTTGTTTAGAGAGGCTAGGCTGCTTATTAAGGAGATGAGGGAAGAGGGTGTTAAGCCAGATACAGTTAGTTATTCAACGCTTTTGAATGTTTATGTTGAGAATGAGAAGTTTGTTGAGGCAATTTCTGTGTTTTCTGAGATGAATGAAGTGAATTGCCCACTTGATCTTACTACATGTAACATAATGATTGATGTTTATGGGCAGTTGGATATGGTTAAGGAAGCAGATAGGTTGTTTTGGAGCATGAGGAAGATGGAGATTGAACCTAATGTTGTTAGTTACAATACCCTTTTGAGGGTTTATGGAGAGGCTGAGCTTTTTGGGGAGGCTATTCATTTATTTAGATTAATGCAAAGGAAGGAAATCGAGCAAAATGTTGTTACGTATAACACAATGATTAAAATTTATGGAATGTCTCTAGAGCATGAAAAGGCTACTAATCTTCTGCAAGAGATGCAGAAGAGAGGGATTGAACCAAATGCCATTACATACTCGACTATAATAGCTATATGGGGTAAGGCAGGCAAATTGGACAGGGCTGCAATGTTATTTCAGAAATTGAGGAGCTCTGGGGTTGAGATTGATCCGGTGCTTTATCAGACCATGATTGTTGCTTATGAGAGAGTAGGTTTGGTTGGCCATGCTAAGCGTTTGCTTCATGAGCTCAGGCAACCAGATAATATCCCTAGGGAAACTGCAATAAGAATTTTTGCTAAAGCTGGTAGGATAGAAGAGGCTACATGGGTTTTTCGTCAGGCTTTTGATGCTGGGGAGGTAAAGGATATATCGGTTTTTGGATGCATGATTGAGCTGTTCTCAAGGAACAAGAAGTATGGAAATGTTATTGAGGTGTTTGAGAAGATGAGAAGTGCAGGATACTTCCCTGATTCTAATGTGATCGCTCTTGTCCTGAATGCATACGGCAAGCTGCGAGAATTCGAGATGGCGGATGCTGTGTACAGGGAGATGCAGGAAGAAGGGTGTGTTTTTTCTGATGAAGTTCACTTCCAGATGCTGAGCCTTTATGGCGCAAGAAAGGACTTTAACATGGTGAAGTTGCTCTTTGAGAGGCTGGCCTCTGATTCTAATGTCAACAAAAAGGAATTGCATCTTGTTGTTGCCAGCATCTATCAAAGAGCAAATAGGTTAAATGATGCATCACAAATCATGAAGAGGATGAATGATAGAAAGAATTTGAATTTATGACAGGTCCAAATCTTCTCTTAGATCATATAAATTTCTCTCTATTGTTGTAAATTGCCTTTCATTCTGCGTCTCTTAATTAATCTGTACAAATTTTATTGTCTGTTCTTATCAAAGATATTTAATCATACAAATGATGGAAAAAAGCAAACAGCATTAGTGTTTCATTCATTGCTTCACCAGAGCTTCCCAAATTGCAATATTTCTAGACTATACAGTGGGATGTCATCGAAACTTCCCTATAGGGAACTCTTTTATGTGTTGCACTTGCATAATTTTTCATTACCCATATCTTTCTTATGCTATTCTTGGTATTTTTCTTGCTCTCTCCAAATGAAGTGTTTGTTATGTTCAATATTCCCTAATTGTGATCATTATAAAGAGTCAAATCTTCTTTATGTGGGCCAAGCAGCAGTTTGAAGTTTGCTGCCATCTTTGATACTCATTACCCCTCTTCTTTTATTCTCAAATGATTTAAATATGTGCTGACTGAACACAACTAAGAATAATTGCAAGGTATCAAACTTTCCCTTGAAAGTATTTGCTTGTCTAAATGCAAAATCACAACATTCAATTTGTCATCTAGCTAATTGGGGAATTAGATAAAATTTGCCTTCCACGATCTTGAAATGTGCAAATACATATATACAAGGTGAATATGCAATTTTGGGGAGATAAGGCAAAAATTTTCCAAATTGCTTTTGTAAAAGCTATGTCAGAAGAGGAAGTTGATGCAGTGAAAGTAATGAGTTTATGTTTACCCTTTTTAATTGCATAGAGATCTTAAAAGTGATTCCTTTCTTTGGATTTGGTTTTTCCAATACTCTATGTTCTAATAGATGGGTATAATAATTAACTAGGCATTATTAACTGGTTTTTCAATAAAGCTTTTAAAATAATGACACATTTATCACCTTATCTTACCTTTTAAGTCCTTTTATTATTTATGCTTTTTCATCATCCTCAACCTAAGCTAAGCTAAGGTGAATTTACCAATGCATATGTTATGTCTCTTTCCAATTATTTAATTGGCCCATCATGTTGCTATGCTTTATAATCATAGTTCATGTAACTATATTCTAATATTGTCCATATTAATATATTATAAGACAAAACTTCAATCACCCCTTTGAAAATAAAACATAATTACAAACAAATTTCTTTAGTATCAAATCGAATACAAACGATGAAAAAATAAAGCCCTCAACTACTATTCTTTCTTTTTGTTATTGGGTTGCTACCTTTGATAGCAGTTATTGCTCTAACAACCAGTGAATCAAATTTCATCTGCTTCTTGAACTGTGGTCCAATTAAATTAAATTCAATAGGGGTGAGCTTAAAACTCGTGACATGGGATTTTTTAAATAGAATTTTAAAAGTACAATTTAAAAAAGAATTATTGATTATTTAATTATTAATTAAAAATTTTTAAATAGTATATTATTTAATTACATATAATTAAAAATATTTATTTGTTATTATATTAATAAAAAAGATACTTAATAAAATTTACATTCAAATTCTATACGGTTTAATTTTTTATATAAGTAAAATTTACAACTTAATATTCAAAATTTACTCACGTATTTTTATAGATAACACTACGACAATTCATGCTCAAATTTAATTTTGCGGTCATTGTTGAAATAATAGTCAAAATAATTGAAACTCTAAACATTAATAAATATAAATTTATAAAAATTCAAATTTAATACATAACAATCAACGAATTAAATAATTATTGTGTTTGGTATAAAAATTAAAAATAAAATATTACATACATATGAACCAAAAAAAAAGTAGTCTTATAGAGATATAATAGTTGTAAAGATATGCAAATATGGTGGCTTTAACAAAGTGTTAAAAACATATTAGTTAAATATAATTTATTTTTATTAAGAACATACTATGGAATTAAGAAAATATTATTAAAGTATATATGTCAATAAACAAATATTAAAAAAAACTCAAAAAAAATTTTACTTTCAAAAGCTCAAAATTTAAAAATTTACAAGTAGAGGCAAAATATTTTTTTTAATTTCAAAAATCACTTCTCTAATTATAACTAAGTACTTGCTTTTTTAATACTAAAAACTCTATTTAATTTTTTTTGAGGACGTTTGGTTGCAATTAGATAAAAGCTTTTAGAGATTAAAAAAATTATTTTACCTCTACTTATAAAAGATTAAATTTTGAGCTTTAAGGAGTAGAGTTTCTTGAGATTTTTTAATATATGTGTAATGTCACATATATCATAATTATATATATATATTTTATATATAGTGTACCCTTAATAAAAACATACACAACTAACATTTTTTTAATATTTTCTTAAAAGTCATCATATTTTTAATTTTTTACATCTCTACAACAATCATATTTTTTTATAAAAATCTACTAAAATATTTTATTTTAATTTTAATTTTTGTACTAAATACAATAATTTATATTGATTTATTAATTACTATGTATTAATTTTACTTGATTATTGTGTTTTAAAAAATTAAATTTGAGAAAATACATGGCAAATTTAAATTTATATATAAAAAATATCAAATTATTTAAAATTTGTATATAAGTTTTATTAAGTGCCTTTTTTAATAATTTAATAATAAATAAGCACTTTTAATAATATATAATCAAATGATCTAATACTTCAAAAGAGATTTTTTAATTGACAACCAAATGATTGATGATTTTTTCTTAAAACTCTACTTCTAAAAATTCTAGTTATTTAAAAATAACTTTTAGCATTAAAAAGTTTTTTGATTAACAGAAAAGCCTAACCACAAAAGCACTTAATCTCTTAAAATTTTTCTTTGATTACAACTAAATATCGTCAAAAAAAATTTAAAAGAATTTGACACTAAAAAAACTCTTTTAGACAATAGAGAAACCCAACCAATAGAACTGGCAACGGGGATGATTAGGGTAGGAATCATATTCCCCATCCCCGTACTTGAATGGGGTAAGTGACAAAATCTGACCCGACACCCTCTACAGTAAATCCCAGCGGTCCTATCGGACACCCCGACGGAAGTTCTTCAGAATATAACTGAGTAAGTTGAGAAATTCTGCGAGGCGAACCCCTTTATAGTTCTTGCTATTACTGAAAAAATCTTAAAATATTCATGAAAATGACATTTTAATTTTTTTTTTAAAAACGAGCAGAGTTTTTTCTGTTTTTTTGAAAATCTAGTACAAAATCTGCAAAGAATTACACTTCTATTTTCAAATATTTCTTAATACTACTAAATAGGACCTTTGGTCCTTTCCAAACCAAATCCAACATAACTCAATAATTTTATTATGATCATAAAACTAGAATACTGATAAAGAAGTGAAACGATCATCAAAATATCGAAACTTCTTCGTGTTTGTCCAAAACATATGTACAAATACAATTGCCTATAACTACTATACAGAAAGCAAAAAGAGTGCTATTTAACACATTTACATTTATAAAATGATCGTCCGAATGGGCCACTAATAAGTCGTAGGAGAATCAGCGACTTACGCATCTAGGCCTGCACCTGGAGGGGGATAGAAAACATAAAACAAAAAATGAGTGAGTTAAAGGAGCTCAATGAATGCATTTAAGATTTTGAATAAAATAAAATTTCGCATAAATATTAAATTCTAAAAGACATGCATAATTTATATTTCTAAAACTTGTATAAAGTTGTAAAAGATTATAAACATCATATGTCGATGAAATCTTGTCGAGCGGGTTTTATTTACATCTATAAAAAAAAAATCTAAAATATGTACAATATAATAACTAGCATGTGCATATAAATGCATAATATGCAATCAACAAATCGAAAACTATTAAAGTTCTCACTCGGCCATTTTCTTTCTAAACTGTACCAATGGTAACGCTAAAGCTTTATATTCACACGGCGACTTAACTAGCACCGCACACGTGAGTAAGTCACGGAGCACCTCAACTAGCAGCACCCACAGTGACATCATCAAGACATCTCACTGGCTATGCAGCGGAATCCTCCATCGAATACATATAGCAAGCCAATACCCCATACACATGGAGCGACTCACATGACTCGACATCCCAACTTCTCGGAGTTAGTGACACACCCTCAATACCTGCCTATGTGTGCGGGATATACCGAATGAGTTTAAAACAATCACTACCACTATAATCTGAGGGTACCAATGACATTTGAAATGGATGCAAAAATTTTAAAACTATTTCTTAAACCGAACATGTAAAAGCATATATATTGATATATATCAATATCATAACTCATGTTTATGCATTAAAAGCACATAAAACGTACATTTTCATTATGCGGAAACATAATAAACAAAATATAAAAGAAATGATAGATGTTTACTCACAATCGCTCCGAGCTCAATTCCGCTCCGAATTTCTACTCCCGTTACCGGTCTTGGTTTTCTTCACCTACGCACCATAAATGAAATTTAGAACTAATTCAAATACTAGAAACTCATTTAGCTACTAAACGCCCTAATCGGACATATAAAGCCCGGATGGATACTACTTTCCAATTTTTATTTACGGAGTCATTTAATCTAATATAATTCACCATCGGCGCCCTAAAAATTATTAAACGTCTTATAACTTGATTGGACATAATTTTCTTTCACATTTCTCAAATGGACAATTATGTCACATTATCTTCATTTTTTATTTTTACATCAACCATATACATTCAATATACATAAGGCACCATTTATACACAACAACTCAACCAAAACACAACTCAATCCCTAACTTCCTTAAAGTGGTAGAATTTCACCCTATATTTCAACACATTTCTTTTCTCAATTTCTTGTTCCAATTGCATTAAAATCAAGCCAATTTTATTCTAATGCATTAATTACAACCAATTGAAGTCTCTACATCCTAATCACCCAAAACCATAATTTTTACCTTGCAAATTTCTTCAATTTAATGACTCATTCAAGCTCTACACTAGAATTCTACTCAATCTAAACTAAGAATACACACGAGAACATCAATTGAAGAAATGTTAAAAGTTCACATATCAATCTCACAAAATAATACTTTTCTTACCTCTTTTTCTTAGATTTTCACTAATTGAGGCTTCAATTGAAATTAGGAACTTATACTTGACTTTCTTATAACTTTATTAATCATTAAAGAAAAAAAAACTTGAAATGTCACTGTAGCAACACCACTCTTTTTGCACGAATTTTGCTCTCTTTTACTCTAAGTGTTGTGCTTTTGATCACTTGAAATTTACACACTTCTATCATATTTATAGTACTCTCCCAAAAGACCAATTTGTCTGTCAATTAACTCAAAATTTCTAAATTGTCATTAGTTGAAAACTAAGTATGTAATTGGTTCCTTTGTAACTATCTAGTTAGAATAGTCCAATGAACTAACTAGAATTTTCAACTTGACAATCCATGAGATTGTTCTAATTGGTCCATTCTCTAATATATAGATTGTGTTTCTCAACAAAGGCTTGTTCCATACATAACTCTTAAATGAAAATTCATATAGTAAATTAAAATTTTCATTTTCAAGCCAATAGAGAAAATTTTTAAAAATATTATAGGGTCGTCTGACACTCCGACAGAGTGTGAAATTACCCAATTAGGTCTAATATCTATCACGTGCACCATAAAAAAATTATTTCTAATAGATTTAAAATTGGGTAACTCTACAGTGTCTTTATTGCTCTATGCTGAAATCAATGCGCCAATATTACTAATAGGGATTGGATATTACAATTTCACCCCTCCTTAAAAAAAAATTCATCTTCGAAATTTAAATCATACTTGTCTTGAAGAGGTAGGGATGTTGTACTCGCATCTGATCTTCACGTTCCCACGTGGCTTCTTTTACTCCGTGGTTCATTCATAACACCTTCACTATGGAAATGCTTTTATTACGAAGCACTTATTTTTTTTCGGTCTAGGATTTGCACATGCTTTTCTTTATAGGTCAAATTCTCGTTCAATTCTATTAATTGTTCTTTTAAGATATGTGAAGGATCTGCTAAATACTTGCGAAGTATGAAAACGTGAAATACGTCATGGATTCTAGCCAAATCTTTTGGTAACCGTAGACGATATGCCACTTATCCAACTCTTTCAACTATCTCATAAAACCTAATATATCGAGGACTCAGCTTTCCTCGCTTCCCGAATCTTAGTACTCCCTTCTATGGCAATATCTTCAGAAAGACCTTATCACCATCTGAAACTCCAAGTCTCTTCTCCAGTTATCTACATAACTTTTCTATCTATCATTAACTATTTTCAATCTCTGCCTAATAACTTAAATCTTTTCCGAAGTAATCTAGACAATTTCTGGGCCGATCAACTTCCTTTTGATAAGCGTAAATTATATCTATTATTTTCACTCCCTTAACTTGATTAATTGCTCATTTAATAAGAATATTAGGTTTTTTATATGTTTAATTGTTATTTTGTAGGTTTGGAGTCAATGGAGCAATTTGGGATGAAAATCTAAGAAAAACAAGGAAAAACATATGCTACAGTCGCTACAGTGTCTATGAACAGTATGTGTGAACAGTATCCCCCCCGCCCGTGCTACAGTGCTGTCGCCCCAGCGATGAACAATAATCACGGCAGCGGTGAACAGTGCGATTTTTCCTAATCCTAAAAGAAATACAACTCTAAGACTCTAATCAATTCCTATATAAAGGCCACTCGTTTCAGACCTCAAAGATACATAACTTAGGGCTCTTAGAGCCACAACACAGTGAAGAAGAGCAATTTTTAGATAAAAAAGTAAGAGAAATTTAAGGAAGTAAGAGATTATTAGTGAATCTTTGGCGTATCAACCAACTGCGAATTAACGTCTATATTGGTTTGCTTTTAGTTGTATCATATTTATTTTATTTTTCAGCCATTATTCTCTTGTTATCATGAGTTAAATTTATTTTCTAAAATTATTACTTGAACTCAATATGTGAGCTTAATTGTTGGATCTTTTTAATATTCATTTGAACTCAATTCTTTATTATTCAAATTATTTGTTCTTAATGCTTCATTATATCTGATCAATATTGTGATTGCTTTAGTAATACTTTGATAAACTCGGAAGAGGCATCATTGTATTTAGACTTAGATAATTTGATGCATGATTGTAGAGTAACATTCGATGTTGTATATGCAAATTTTGAATTATGATAGGAATATACCTAATTGACATATATGGTCAATAAGACTTATTCTTAATGAATCTTTATTTATTACAAGTACCATAAGAATATAAGTATTTGGTAAATTAAGATATACTTGCATGACCTTGGAAAATACTTGTGAATACATTAGTGTCTTGATCAATAATAAGAATTGAGGGATATAAATATTAAAATGATTAATCTTTGGAAACTATATTGAAGGATAGTAATTAACCCTAGGCTTTGTCTATATTGCTATTTCTTATTTTATTTAAGTTGTATCATTTATTGTCTACACTTTTATTTTATTCAAATTTATTGCAAAATTAAGATTTGATTTTTCTGAATAATTATAAGAAATATATAATTTTAGTACTTGATAGAAAATAAAAATTATCCATGTAGGTTCGACATCCGACTTTATAAGTCCCTTTATTACTTGTTACGATAGTGTATACTTGCGCTTAATTATAAGATATAGAAATATCGCATCACCTTTCACCTACCTCATCCCAACAAACTGGAGTTCTACACTTCCTTCTATACATATGGTGCCATCCCGATACTAGTCTGATAGCCATTATTGTAGGCGAACTTCATTAGTGGCAGATGAGTATCCCAACGCCCATTAAACTCCATAACACATGCTTTAATCATATCCTCGAGTATCTGAATTAGCCGTTCAGACTGACCATCTGTATGTGGATGAAAGGCTGTATTGAAACTCAATCTAGTGCCTAGAGCTTTTTGTAAGCTATGCCAAAATTAAGAAGTGAACCGTGGATCCCTGTTAGACATAAGGGATACTAGAACACCATGGAATCGTACCACTTCATCTATGTACAACTAGGCCAATTTATCTAAAGAATAACTGCTTCTAATAGGTAGAAAATGAGCAGATTTGTCAGTCTATCAACAATTACCCATATTGCATCATGGCCTCTCTGACTACGCAGAAGTCCTACCACAAAGTCCATCATTATTCTCTCTCATTTCCACTCTAGAATCAAAAGGGGTTGCAAGAGCTCTGCAGGTTTCTGATGCTCAGCCTTTACTTGTTGGCAAGTTAGATATCTTGAGACAAATTCAACTATATCTTTCTTTATGCCCTTCCACCAATAGTACTCTTTTAGGGTATGATACACCTTTGTGCTCCCTAGATGCATAGCATATGCAGAAAAATGTGTTTCTTCCATAATCTCTCTTCTTAACTCATTTACATTCCGAACACATAATCTCTGACCTAAGGTTACCACACCATCCTTGGTCACTAAAAGATCCTTCTGCTGTCCGAACTCGATTTTACCCTTATATTTAACTACTGTGGATCTTGAGTTTGTAATGCTTTGATTCGATCAACAGTATTGGACAGACCTAAAATATGGCTAATAGTGCTCCCAAATCTGACAATCCTAATTTTACACCTAAAGTCCTCAATTCTATCAACATTGATAGATATGTGACCTTCAAGTGAGCTATTGAACCGATAGGCTTTCTACTGAGAGCATCTGCTACCACATTAGCTTTTTTGGATGGTACTCTAGGGTGCACTCATAATCTTTAATAAGCTCTAGCCACATTCTCTGCCTTATATTCAATTCTTTCTAGGTGAACAAGTATTGCAAGCTCTTATGGTCCGTAAAAATCTTACAAGGAATCCCATATAAATAATGCCTCCAAATTCTTATAGTAAAATCTACTGTAGCTAGTTCTAGGTCATGTGTAGGATAATTCTGTTCATGTTTTTTTAAATGTCTAGAAGCATAGGCTATTATTTTCTCCTTCTGCATCAGTACACAACTTAGCCCCTACTGGAAGCATCACAATATATGGTAAATTCGTCATTCTCCGACGAAAGTGTAAGTATTGAGGCTAAAGTCAATCCTCGCTTTATCTCTTCGAAACTCTGTTGGCACCATACAAACTTCTCTTCTTTCTGGGTTAGTTTAGTCAGATGAGTAGCTATCTTTGAGAACCCCTCTACAAAATTCCTATAATATCCAGTCAAACTCAAGAAACTACGGACCTCCGTCGCGTTCGTAAGCTATCTCCAATTCACTATGGCTTTAATATTCTAGTGATCTACTGTTACCCCTTCTGCAGAGATTACATACCCCAAAAATGCAACTTTATCTAGCTAGAATTGACATTTATTGAGTTTGGTATATAGTTAATGCTCCCTTAGGGTTTGCAAAATAATTCTCAGATGCTCTGTGTGCTATTCCTCACTGCTTGAATAAATCAGTATATCATTAATAAATACTATCACAAACCGATCTATATAGGATCGAAAAACTCTGTTCATGAGATCCATAAAAGCGGCTGGGGCATTAGTCAGCCCAAAAGGTATAATCAAGAATTCATAATGCCCATATCGGGTCCTAAAGACCGTCTTAGAAACATCTTTCTCCTGGATTTTCAGTTGATGATAGCCTAACCTCAGATCTATCTTAGAAAATACTCTGGCCTCTTGTAACTGATCAAACAAATCATCAATTCTCGAATGTGGATATTGATTATGCACCGTTACTTTATTCAGTTCCCTGTAATCAATGCATAATCTTATACTTATGTGTTTCTTCTTTACAAACAAAATCGGTGCTCCCTAATGAGAAGTATTCGGTTTGATGAAACCCTTATTCACCAACTCTTCTAGCTAGTCCTTCAGTTTTTTCAATTCTGAAGGAACCTTTCTGTAGGGTGCTTTGAAAATTGGTTGCATTCCAGGGGCTACTTTTATTTTAAACTCTATCTCTCTATTTGGAGGTAAGCCCGAAAGATCATTTGGGAATACATCTGGAAACTCTCTAACTACTGGAATATCCTCCAATTTTGTTCCACCGTCTCCTACGTCTATAGTATAGACTAAGTACCCCTGACATGACTTTCGAAGCATCTTTCTTGCCTTCATTACTGACACCATACTAGCCAGAAGTAATTTTCGCATTCCGCAGAAAATGACTTCCATTCCCCCTGAGCTACATAATCTGACTTCTTTTCGGAAACATTCCACTGAGGCCCAATATTTAGACAACTAATCGATCTCTAAAATCACATCAAAATCATTGATGGCCAGCACAATCAGATATATCATAAACTCTTGGCCCTCAATATTGATTTTATTACCTCTATACACCATTTTTGCTACAATGAAGTCTCCTGTAGGAAAAGACACTACTACTGCACAATCTAATAATTTGGGCACTATACTAGCATTTGCATCAAACTTCATAGAAAGAAAAGAATGGGTCGCTCCAAGATCTATCAGTACATAAGCATCTCGATCAAAAATTGACATCGTACCTGCCACAACCTCTGGGGTCGCATCCGCCTCCTGCTAGATCACTACAAATACCCTAGCTTGGGTATGAGGTATGCCTTATAGTGCTCCGAAAGATCCTCCTCGACCGACTCCCCTATTAGACTGGCTCGAGCCACTCAGCCTTCTAAATTGGGGACCGCCTCGAATTTGTCATCGACTACCACTAGTTTGTCCCGGTGCTGGTGATCTATCTTCTGGCTTACTGCTAGCTCCATCATTCGGGCAATCTCTCATATAGTGGCCCTCTCGACCATACTTATAACAACCGGTAGTCCCCTTCCTACAATCATCAGATGGGCCTTGCCACATTTATTACACACCATAAATTCTTCCAACTCTCTTTAGTGCTTTAGAATTCCGTCGATGGTTGCCTAATGGAAGCTTGACTGGATTGAGCTCCTTGGCTTGGTTTCTGACTGCTAGACCATGTAGATCTCTCATCTGTTTGAGTGAATTTACTAGGTCCTCATCGAGAACCACCTGACAAACCTCTTTTTTGGCCCGACTATTTCGATTTAGAAATGACCACCGTGCTTCTTTCAACTCGAGTTGCAACTTCCACCAATGCTTCATATTGAGTGTGGGCTGCCGATACCACATATGCCCTGATCCAAGGATTGAGACCTACTATAAACCGATTAGCCTTCAACTCTTCATTATTAGCTATAAAGGGAACGGCACAAAGGAGCTCTAAAAACTTCTTCTCTTACTCTGCCACCGAGAGAGAACCTTGTTCCAGCTTGAAGAACTCTTCTATCTTCGTATCTTTATAACTTTTTGGGTAGAACTTATTCAGAAATTTCTCTTTAAAAAGCTCTCAAGACACTTCATCGGCATTCCTCTTTTGTAAGGCCTTCCACCAATCTTTCGCTCATTCCTTTAATAGAAATACGAAGTATACCACAATTTATTCTTTAGTACATCCCATAAGCTGAAAAAAAATTTCATTGTTCTCTAACCAGGATATGGCTCTCTCGGGGTCTCCTATACCATCATAAAACCTAGCGCCCAATTTCTTGTCCCGCTCAATAAACATTCTTGTCTCTCTCAATTGTTGGATTGCTGCTGCTAGTATCTGGGCCATCTGAGCTACATTCATGTTTTCGCCCTCTGGCTTAGCAGGTTGAGATGACTCAGGAGGGCTCTGAGGTGTAGGAACGTTTACCGACTCATTCCCCTGCTCCTCTTCAAATGCAAGAGCCTCTACAGCTACTCTCTTAGTATGTGGGCCTCCACGACAATGTATATTTTCTGTGAATTTAATGTTGCAAATAATTATCAAATGCATAAAATCAAATTTACTAAACTTAGAAAAATATGCATGCAATTTCAAGAATCTCATTCTAAAAATATATTTTTTAACTAAAACTTCAAAAATCGTGCTCTGATATCACTTTTACAGAACCCAGTCTGACACCCTCTACAGTAGATCCCAGCGGCCCTGCTGAGCACCCCGACGAAAGTTCTTCAGAATATAACTGAGTAAGTTGAGAAATTTCGCTAGATAAACCCCTTTATAGTTCTTGCTATTACTGAGAAAATCTTAAAATATTCATGAAAATGACATTTTAATTTTTTTTTAAATGGGCAAAGTTTCTCCCGTTTTTCTGAAAATTCAGTACAAAACCTGCAAAGAATTACACTTTTATTTTCAAACACTTCTCAATACTACCAAATAGGACCTCCGGTGCTTTCCAAACCAAATCCAACACAACTCAATAATTTCGTTATTATCATAAAACTGGAATACTGATAAAGAAGTGAAATGATCATCAAAATATCGAAACCTCTTCGTGTTTGTCCAAAACATATGTACAAATACACATGTCTATAACTACTATGCAAAAAATAAAAAGAGTGTACATTTACAAAATGATCGTCCGACTAGGCTACTAATGAGTCGTAGGAGAATCAGCGACTTGTGGATCGAGGCCTGCACCTAGAGAGGGATAGAAAATATAAAACACAAACGAGTGAGTTAAATGAGCTCAAAGAATGCATTTAAGATTTCGAATAAAATAAAATTTCGCATAAATATTAAATTCTAAAAGACATGCATAATTCATATTTGTAAAACTTGTATAAAGCTGTAAAACAGTTATAAACATCATATGCCAATAAAATCTTACCGAGCAGGTTTTATTTACATCTATGAAAAATAATATCCAAAATATGTACAACATAATAACTAGCATATGCATATAAACGCATAATATGCAATCGGCAAATCGAAAACTATTAAAGCCGTCGCTCGGCTATATTTTTTTTCTAAACTGTACCAATGGTAATGCTAAAGCTTTATACTCACATAGTGACTCAATTAGTACCGCACACGTGAGTAGGTCACGGGGCACCTCAACTAGCAGCACCCACAGTGACATCATCAAGACATCTCATTGGCTATGCAACGGAATCCTACATTGCATACATATAGCGAGACAATACCCCGTACACATGAAGCGACTCACATGACTCGACATCCCGACTTTCCAGAGTTAGTGACACACCCCCAATACCTGCCTATGTGTGCGGGATATACCGGATGGGTCTAATACAATCACCACCACTATAATCTGAGGGTACCAATGACCTTTGAAACGGATGCAAAAATTTTTAAGTTATTTCTTAAACCGAACATGTAAAAGCATATATATTGATATATATCAAGATCATAACTCATGTTTATGCATTAAAAGCACATAAAACATACATTTTTATTATGTGGGAACATAATAAACAAAAGATAAAAGAAATGACAGATGTTTACTCACAACCGCTCCGAGCTCAATTTCGCTTCGAATTTCTGCTCCTGTTACTCGTCTCGATTTTTTTCGCCTACGCGTTGACACGTCCAGAATATAGAAGTTATTCCCAAGTGCAGGATTGTCGAAGTAATAAATAACCCGATGAGAACGGGGTCGATCCACAGGGAAATAGAATTAAAATTACAAATTATAAACACTTTAAAGATAATTAATGCAGTATAAGATGTTTGTAAATATTATTTCAATTAACCAATTCAAATAAAAAGCTAAGGTTACGGGGATTCACTCTTGGCATAAGAAGTAAGAATATATTTAACTTTTTATTTTTTTATAACTCAATTGGAATCCTCACACAAAGGAGGTTCCAACCGAAAAATATAGCAATTAAAGTTCATTATCATTTATATATTGATTAGTATTTATTTCTTTCAATTATTATACACCAAATCTTATAAATGGGTTCAAGTATTTATTATGCCAATCTTTATATTTGTCTACAATAAATTAAGACTCCCACTTTACAAGAAAGGTTATATAAACCAAATCTTGTAAATGGTTTCAAGAATTTATTGTGCCAAGTATTAAGTTTGTCAATAATAAATCAAGAATCACCACTTTAGAAGAAATGGTATTAATTCTACAAACAAAATAAATACATCATATATAAATTTGCATAACTTAAAAATGAAGCATTAAATTCATGAATAAATATTAAACATATCTTATTACCTTGCCAAGAGCTTCACCCTTTCACCTTAGCTTAAACAAAATTATTTGGATATAATAAAACTAAATGAAAAGAAAAGAAATGGAAGAAGAAATAACATGACTTAATAGTAAACAAGAGAAATAATAGTACAAGGAAATGGATACAAAGGAAAAGTATTTTGAACTAAATTCTAACTTTCTAATTACATTCTTTAGGCATAAACAAGCCACCTATTTATAGAAAAACATGGATAAATCGAGACAAATTTGGAGGGAACCACTTGGTTGATGAAAGTCAAGAATGGTGGCAAAATAATTTGCATTCATTATCACTTGGGCACCCACTTGATTATCCAATTTGGAATTGATGTGATCCGAATTAGCTGTCACTCAAAACATAAAAGTTGTAGATAAGTCTCTTATCTTTCCAAATTGAGTGATCTCATACGTATTGGATACGTATTTCTATAGTTATGGGCCAAATATTGATAACTGTTCAAACTGGGCCTGTACTGCAGATCAATTCTGTTCTAGGCCAATTTTCACCCTCTAAACACTCGAATTTATAATGCTTTGTGAAATATAATATGTTAGCCCATTGAGTCAGATCTGTACTGGATTAAGAATCACCTCAATTGGATCTTTAGGTAGAAAGTTATGCCCATTTTACCGAACCTGCCACAAAACAGTTATAAGATAATTAAGTACAATATTGTAAACATACTTAAGTTAAGAAAATTAAATACACTAGTAATACAAAACAATCATGTAAAACTCTTATTAAATGTGTAATTTCAAGTGTTCATCACGCGTCATAAATGACATTTAGAACTAATTCAAACACTAAAAACTCATTTAGCTATTAAACGCCCTAATCGGACATATAAAGTCCGGATGGATACTACATTTCAATTTTTATTTATGGAGTCATTTAATTTAATATAACTCACCATTCGGCGCTCTGAAAATTATTAAACGCCTTATAACTTGATTGGACATAATTTCCCTTTACCTTTCCAAAATGGACAATTATGTCACATTATCTTCATTTTTTATTTTTACATCAATCATATACATTCAATATACACAAGGCACCATTTATACACAACAACTCAACCAAAACACAACTCAATCCCTAACTTCCTTAAAGTGGTAGAATTTCACCCTATATTCCAACACATTTCTTTTCTCAATTTCTTGTTCCAATTGCATTAAAATCAAGCCAATTTCATTCTAATGCACTAATTACAACCAATTGAAGTCTCTACATCCTAATCACCCAAAACCATAGTTTTTACCTTGCAAATTTCTTCAATTTAATGACTCCTTCAAGCTCTACACTAGAATTCTACTCAATCTAAACTAAGAATACACACAAGAATATCAATTGAAGAAATGTTGAAAGTTCACATATCAATCTCACAAAATAATGCTTTTCTTACCTCTTTTTCTTAGATTTTCACTCATGGAGGCTTCAATTGAGATTAGAAACTTATACTTGACCTTTTTATAGCTTGATTAAACATGAAAAATCATGAAAACAAAAAACTTGAAATGTCAGTATTGTGGCACCACTCTTCTTGCACGAATTTTGCTCTCTTTTGCTCTAAGTAGTGTGCTTTTGATCACTTAAAATTTCTACATACTTCTACCATATTTATAGTGCTCTCCCAAAAGACTAATTTGCCCTTCAACTAACTCAAAATTTCTAAATTGTCATTAGTTAAAAACTAAATATGTATTTAATTCCTTTGTAACTATCTAATTAGAATAGTCTAATGAACTAACTAAAACTTCTAACTTAGCAATTTATGAGATTGTCTCTAATTGGTACATTCTCTAATATATGGATTGTGTTTCTCAACAAAGACTTGTTCCATACATAACCCTTAAATGAAAATTTATGAAGTAAATTAAAATTTTCTTTGCCAAGCCAATAGAGAAAATTTTTAAAAATATTATAGGGTCGTCCGATGCTCTGACCGAGTGTGAAATTATCAAATTAGGTCTAATATCTCTCATGTACACCATAAAAAATTTATTTTTAATTGGGTTAAAATCGGATAACCTTACGGTGTCTTTATTGCTCTATACCAAAATTGATGCACAAATACTACTAATAGGGATTTGATATTACAATAAGGCTTCCCATACTTGATTTATGTAATTCGGGTACGAGACGGAGGATTTTCAAATGGGAATGAGGGTCCTCATAAGTACCCTATATCTAGTTTTTTTAATTAAGTTTTTAAAATACTCTTTAACTTGTACTGGTTTAATTTTGTAAAATTATCTTTCATCACGTATAATGATAATATACCCAAACAAAATTATCTCAAATAAATTATATTGAAATTCTAAGTTTTTTTTTTTTAACAAACTTTAGATTATAATAATCTTGAAATTCTAATTTTTATAGTGTTGGTATTTGAGATAATTTGTTTGGATAATTCTAAACAAATTATCCCAAATACCAAATTATCCAAACAAATTATCTCAAATACCAACACTATAAAGCTTCCACAAATAAACTTTTCATCTTTTAATTCAAAGTCTTATATGATAATAAGTTAATTTTTAATAAATAAATTAGTGACACGCTTAGCAAGAAGTCAAATGCGAACAAGTAAGTTTTTTTATTTTTCGATTTTAATTTCTTATATGATACTAATTAAATCAGTTTAATAAAAAATATTTGAAATGTTTATATTTTATCAATATTAAATAAGAAAATCTTATTTTTATTTTAATAACAAAAAATAATTTTTAATTTTTACAAGTATAAAGAACGAAAATTTCTATTAAAATTTTCTAAATCATATTTTTAAATTAAATTTTTAAGTTGAATTTGGTTCAAGAAAATCAATTTACCCTCATTTCCCAAATTTAATTTGAAATGAATTAAATTTTTCATACCCACACAATTCTTAAAAGGTTAATAAAAAAAAAATTACAATTCAAAATTTGACTAATTTAAAACACGATTTCCCAAACCCCAACCTATCAAAATTCTACGACCCATACCAACCTAACACGCACTTATTTGACTTTCAAATGCTAATTTCCTTTTCTACCCACAATCATAAGAAAATGGAACCAAACAACTCAACAAAGAATACATGAATTACAGCAACATCAATCAAAGTTTAATTAAGACTTTTATATATTAGTTTGGCACAAAATGCAATAATTCCCTTTTTGGAATTGATTGTAGAAATTGAATTTATTAAAGAAACAAAAGGTTTGTAAGACTTGAATAATGTTTAATTAAATTTCTTTCAAACCAAAGTAAATTGAACTTTTTGATTTTGAATAAATCTAAGTCATCTAAGTTCTAAAATAATCATGATTATGCATAGACTTATTATAATATTATAAAAAAATCTTTCAAACCAAAGTAATTGAACTTTTGATTTTTAATAAATCTAAGTCATTTAAGTTCTAAGTTAATCATGATTATGCTTAGACTTAGTGATACATGAAGATTTTTTTCAACTAAAATCAATAACGTATTCAAATAGATTTCTTTGATATGGGTATATTTGTTTTTTTTCTTTTTCTTTTTTGAACTTTCATTGAATTTGGGCTTTAAAAATTGTGTTAAAAGCTTCGTTTCAATTACGATTGTCTATGAAAATGAAAATTTTAAAAACCCACTTCATTAAAATCATAATTTATTAAAATATAATTGGGATGACTAATCAATCCAAATGTAATTAAATATTGAAAGAATGGATTTGCTTTTCAAATGGGAACTTCTAAATTTTGTTTTCATATTGGATTTTTTTTCATTATAATTGGAAGTATTTTAGATTACATTCACCTTTTTCTAATAAGATATGAGTTGTCTTATAGATTTTATCATTTGCATAATAGAGATTTTGATTTTTGCCACTTGCAAATATTACATATTTTAAAATATGAATATGAGTAAAGATTTTTAAATATACAAATTTACATATTTTAAAAGATGTGGTCATAGACATTATTTAATAATAATTATACATTAATTTTATTTAAATAATATATATTTTTTAATATGAAGGATAAGAGATTCAAATTCATGACCTCCATTAAAATTATTAACGTAAATGCTCAAGGATTTTTTTTTAATATATAAGAGAGGGAGATCATAAATTCAAAATGTCTACTTCAATAAATGAATAATGTACTGTAAATCATTTACTACTAGGTTATTCAAGTAAATGCCCTACAGATGTTGTTTTTAAAATTATAATGAAATCCACAATTTTTTTTTTTAAAAAAATTGTGAGTATCTTAAAACATTTTTCTCAGATTTGTTTATCATTTATCAATTTGATTAGGACTGAATTAAGAATGTGCTTATCTAGAAAAATAAATTTGTTCGATAACTTTTCACTTGCTTCCACTCCTTTTTTCAATATTTGATAATTAAAAAAAATTAAAAGATGAGTATATTCTTATTTCAATTAAATATCATAAACTAAAAAGAAATGTACACAAATAGTTCTTATTCTAAAAGCTATAATTTTTTATAGCAAAAATCTATTTAACTAATTTTTATTAGTCAAGAAGTCATATGAAATTATAGCTTCATTAATAACATAACTCAAAACTTGTTATTTTACAATATATTTTAAATTTTTTATATTTAAATTGTAATAATATACGTATAAAAAATATAATGATAATATATTATAATAAAATAGAAAAGAAATAAAGTATGTCAGTGATAAAATATGATGAATTCGAGAAAAGAATGAATTGGGAACAAATAAGAAACAAGACCCATAATTACGAGACATAAGAAAGGGTGGCGTGGCCTACGCACATCCCAATTGCATGCTAGAGAAGGACATGAATGAAAGGTGTGAGAAGGGGCTGCATGCCAAACCTCAAGTCGCGTAACCCTTTTCTTACAATATGAGACGTGTTATGCCAAGTGCATGCTCTAGTTCCGCCATTTCAATAATCTTCTCCAATGATTTTTGTAGGATTTTTCTATATTTTTTTATCTTTTTTTGGCCATTTTTAATTAAATCTACCAAATTTTAAATTTTGCTATTCTAAATTTACTTATCTTTAATTATTTCTAATAAAAATATCAAAAAAATTAAACGGTCAACAAAATTCATCCATTTCTTAAAATTTAATTTCTCAACTAGTTATTTTAATTTTTAATCTTCAAAATATTGTAATCCAAATGCCCGATTTACTTATTTTTAAATTTAAATTTAAATGTTAAAATATAAGTGTTGTTTGAGTGAGTTTTAAAGAAAAATAGTAAAAAAAAAGTAAAATTTGCTTTAAAGGTAAATCAGTCCGTATTAAAACTTTATGACTATTAAAGATTATATATTTAATTTTGTGATTATAAAAATATATAAATTTAAAATAATGGTCATTTATATAAAATTTTTAAAATTAAACAAAGAAAAAAGGCATATATATATATATATATTTATACATTTAATGAATTATGAAGTGGGTTGTTTGATAAATGCACCAAAGCTAATATTGATATATTTAATGATTTAGGTATTTTAGCTAATTCATGTAAAAATAAAAATAAAAGAATGTTAACAAATTCCACATATGTTATCATTTTCTTTCCTTTTTCAACTCCATCACGAAATTTTTTAGATTCTCCCATACCAAAATTAGTCAATTCTTGTTTGGATAAAACTTTTTCTCTTTTTTTCTTTTTAATAAAAGCACTTTTAAATGTCTTCCATAAAAAGCTAGTATTAGATATTCTTTTAAAAACATTTTAAGTTCATTTTTTAAAATATTTTTAATAAAATGTGTTTTAAATTTGTTACATACATTTAAACACTTGAATTTAAATATTTTTAATGGAAAATATTTGAATATGCTTCCTATTAAATACTTACTTTATACTTCTAAAAGCTCTTTAATTCCTTTTAATGAAGAAACACTTTCTAAAATCAACCATCAAACACTAAATATATATCTTAATATCATCCATAAAAAAATACTTTCATATATTTCAACTAAATATTACAAAATATAATTAAAAAAATATGTACAAAATGAGAATTAATTAGTATAAAAAGAGTATTAATTGGTCATGGGACTCCATTCGTTGTTACTTTTAAATTAATCACATCTTTCAATATTTTTAAAGTAATCACATATTTTAATTTTAATATTTATATCTACTACGAATTTATTCGTACAATACAAAAAAAAAGTGATTAATATAAATATAACAATTACATCAATTTCGACTAACGCTAGACCTGTTTTAATTAATTACTTTTATGTTAAATGTCTTCAATTTTTGTGTAAATAATTACTTGATTTTTGCTTAGTTATGTAATTTTTAAAAACAATATATATAGAATAAAATAATATTATTTGTTATTATTATTTTTTATTATTATACTAAATAGTAAATACCTTTATTTAACTCTTTCGAAAAAGCGCTTATAAGTTATAACAAGTCGGCCAAACTCCAGTCCAAACACAGCCTTATAAATTTGCTGAAATACCTGAGCCCCCTCCCCCATCAGTCACGGCGCGATAGTCCCGTTGCCGTACCAATCGCTTCCCACACTCCCATTTACTTGTTCTCTTTTCAAGTCCACTCAATCACTATTCTTCTTCTTCTTCTTCTTCACCCACAAAGCTCCAATTCTGTAAATTTTCTTCAAAAATAAGAAAGGAAGAAAAATGAAGAAGCTCAAGAACTACTACATGCATTTGCGGCCCAACCACCACCACCACCACAACCACCAATCATCCTCCACCGAGTGCAGATGGGTTTTCCTACTCGCAATCGGCTCCCTCGTCTCTTTGTTCCTTCTGTTTCTTACCACCCTCACTTCCCCCACCGGCACGGCGTCGTTTCTTCCCTTCTCCCGCTCGTTCTCCCTCGCCTCCGGCTCCTCGTCCTCCTCCTCGTCGGTCTTCGTCGAGTCCAAGCTCAACCCCGTCCCCATCCCCTCCCTCCCGCCTCCCCCTCGCATCGCTTACATGGTCTCCGGATCCGCCGGCGACGGCAAGATGATCAAGCGCACCGTTTTGGCCCTCTACCATCCGAATAATGTTTACGTCGTTCACTTGGACCGCGAGTCGTCGGATGAAGAGAGATTAGATCTGCAGAATTTTGTCAAGGAGTACCCTTTGTTTGTTGAGTTCAATAATGTGAAGGTGATTACGAAAGCTAATTTGGTGACGTATCGCGGGCCGACTATGGTGGCCACTACGTTGCACGGGGCTTCCGTTTTGTTGAGGGAAGGGGGAGAGTGGGATTGGTTTATTAATCTTAGCGCTTCTGATTATCCACTTGTGACTCAAGATGGTGAGTCTTGAAGTAAAAAAAAAAAAAATTTGAATATTCTTTTTATGGCTGGCGATTGAACGTGGGTTTGTTTTGCCTTTGACTTTGATTGACTTTGCTTTGTGGTTTCTGATTTGTGCTAGATCTGTTGCATACGTTTTCGTATTTGCCGAGGGATCTGAATTTCATTGATCATACAAGTAACATTGGGTGGAAAGAGTGAGTTTTGATTTTACTGATTCACTTTGATTTGTGTTTTATGTATTAAATTGAACTTGAAAGAACTGATTTTGAATTGTTGTAATTTGATAGGTATCAGAGGGCGAAACCGATAATTATAGATCCAGGATTGTACATGAGCAAGAAAGCCAATGTCTTTTGGGTTACCCAGAAGAGGAGTGTTCCATCAGCATTCAAACTCTTTACGGGTGCACTTTTTTTTCATTTCTTTTTATGTTAGTGTTGCGTTTGCAAATTGGGTTCTTATTAGGTATTCATTTTCGTGTTCATGTTTCATACTATGATTGTCCAATGGTGTCATGTTTTGTCAGCTGAGTTTTTATATTTTCTGTTGCTAAAGTTGTTGTGTTTGGTCCTGAACTTGTCTTTTCACCTCATGTCTAAATGCTGCTTTAGTTAGGTATTAAGAAAATTTAAAGATTGTGGCAGAGCTTAAATTTTAAAAATGTCGAATTGCTCAAGAGTCAGTAGATTGTGAGGGTTCTTACAATCTTGAGAGCAAGGACTGAAACATTCAAGATGTTATGTTTCTTCTGATATGATTGAGAAATTGCTTTGTGTCCTTAGTATGTCCATAATCTTTGTTTCTGATCTCAAGTGAAATGGGATTTCTGAGAAAAACTTGAGATGAATTCTTAGCCGTGAACCTGAATTTAATCAAAATTCTGATCTAGAAAGCTCTCCAGCAAGATTTGGAGATTTGGAGATTTGCAGATATAAGATGAATGCATGAAGAGATGTCGGATTTGGACATCTTTTATGTACTCGTGCCTTTAAATTCCATTAATCTTGTGATGCACTTGACTCAATCCCTAATCAGCTTTTTGTCAAAATGAGTTTCTGGGAGTTTATAAACTAGTTCTCATGTCGTCAAAGGAAATAAAGTTCACTAGAAGACATCCTGTCATAAAATTGTTCATGTGTGCTTATATTTAGCATCAAGTGATATTGATGTTGGTCAAGTTGTATTATAGGAACAGAATGGTGGAAAAGTCATTGGTAATTGAGTTGGATGTTGAAGGAAAGTACTGCAACCATTGTATTATTATCGTTTTTGTTATTGTATGGGTTAGTGAAAAGTATACTCAGTATATCATAATGTTTCTTTGTTCAAGGTGCATTTGCTTCTGTGAGATGATTAGCTTACTTTTGGATGATATTTGTTTATTGCATAAGCTTCCAGTATCATTTTAACTACCTTTCCATTAGTACAAAATGCTTGTTGCCCCTTTGTTTGCTTTGAATGAATACAGAATTGATATGATTTGTCAGCTGTTGTGTACTGCTTGTTATCTATTTTTTAGGAAAAAGATCGACAGTACATTATTCAAGTGTGACTTAATTAATTCAATTCAAGCTGAAACTGAACAAATTAACGCATATAATTCTTGCCAGTAGTTTGTCTAAGTGTCTTCTGTCCACTGGTCACAAACGTCAGCATGTTAGAGCATGACAATATTGTTATTAAACTAAATCTGTGTAGGAGATGTCATTAATAATTCTTATGCCTGGGATTCATGAAAATATGCAAGAGATATGGGATTGGATATAGAAAGTTTTCATTTTAAGCTTCCATTTTACACTTGGAAACATATGCAACGGTTTAGTGAATTACTGAACTGAAACACAGGTTCTGCTTGGATGGCACTTTCTCGGTCTTTTATTGATTACTGCATATGGGGATGGGACAACCTCCCTCGGATTGCCCTCATGTACTATGCCAACTTCTTATCTTCTCCCGAAGGCTACTTCCACACTGTCATTTGTAATGCTCAAGAATTTCATAACACCACTGTGAACAGTGACCTCCATTTCATATCATGGGACAACCCTCCTAAGCAGCATCCTCACCATCTTAACCTTGCTGACATGCAAAGGATGGTTGCCAGTAATGCCCCATTTGCAAGAAAGTTCCCCCGTGGTGACCCGGTGCTTGACAAAATTGATTCTGAGCTCTTGTCTAGGGGTGCTGGGATGGCTACTCCTGGTGCTTGGTGCATTGGAAGTAGGGAAAACGGGACTGATCCATGCTCTGTTGTTGGTAATACCACTGCCCTCAGGCCTGGACCTGGAGCAAAAAGACTGGAAACTTTAATAGCTTCTCTGTTATCAGCTGAGAATTTCCGGCCAAGGCAATGCAAATAACAACAACCAAAGCCTGCTACAGGAGGAGCTTCCCATATACATTGGGTTAGTCTACGAGATGATATGACCTGTAATCACTTTTTCCTTGAGCAGGGGATAGAAAGAATGCTGAAGTTATACTGTGATCTCTGCGGTTTATAGAGTTGCATCACTCTGTTTTATACTATTACACAAAGGGGACGGATTTGAAAGAAGGATGTCAGGTACAGGGTGAGGTTTTAATAACTTCACGGCCATAACTATTTTGGTAATATGCAACTGAGCCTGTTCCTGTTCTTCATATGTAGCCCCATTTTTTTTTCCCGCCTTTTCTATACGTAGTGTGATCCAGCAGCTTGATCAAGATTGATGTAGTGAAACAACACTTAGCCATGTTATTGATAGGAAAAAGGAAAATTCATGAAAAATATTTACTCTTGTGATGCCTTGTATTGTTAACAGCACTTCTATCCTGGTGTGATCATTGATTCCTGATCAGGAAAAAGGAAAATGTTATATATATTGGGTTAGTTTAGTATATTTAGATTTGTGTATGATTATCATTTGATTCAATATGAGCAGGCCTTTTTATTCTTTCTTAGAAAGTCACTGCATGTCTTGTTTCATTTCTTATGTACTGTAGAGTGATGATCTGCAAAATGGACAATAAATTGCAGAAAAAAAGAAAATAATTTTGAAGCTGTATGTTAGCAAATAGCTACTGTTCTTGATGGTGTATAAGCCATGATTTGCATATCTAAAATTTCCCCTTTTTTGAGAGAAACGTGTGCTTGAATGTGAATGGGGATAGTAAATCCGGAAAATTTGGCTCAAGTTTAGAAAATTTGAGTTTTTTTTTTCTTAAATGTTTTTGAAAAATTTAAATTTGAATTTTTTTTAGAATTCGAAAATTTAGTTCAAATTTGGATTTTTTTAAAAATAAAAAATCTTAAATTAATTTTTAAAATTTAATCATTGTTTTATAAAATAAGAACTTCAAAAATTTAAATTTAACTTAAAAAATATTTTTTTTATTAAAATATTCGGGGTTGAAATTTGGATTCCGCCTTCTGAAAAAAAATTTAAATTTTGAGTTTATAAAAAAAAATCTGAATTTAAAATTAAATTGAGCAAAATTTAGATCTAAATTTAAATTTTATCATCCTTGCACATGAAGTCAGGATTATTCATAACTGTAGACTTTGACGCCTGATACAAAAACCAAACAGTCTCTTAAGTAGAACAGCCCTCCCGAATGGGCTGCCTTTGTAATATCTATTGGGCTTTACCTTTTTTCTCTTTAAGCTGGCCTTCTTTGACTCTTATTCTATCTCATCATAAATCCCTATTTATTTAACATTTTAAAATAATTTATATTTCTCAATATATTCCATTTAATTTTTATTTTACTCTTATTATTATTTTCAATATTTTTAATACATTAAATTATTTAGAAAATATGAACAAATAAATTTTTTAAAATTCTTATTCTTGAAAATTATTTATTTATTTCTTAAACAATAATTTTTATATGTTAATATATTTATAAAAGTAGGAATTTAATGTGTTTAATAGATATTAGAGTATATAAATATATTTTTAAAAGAAAATTATATATAAGTGTAGTTAATTTTTTTTTCTTTTTGATAGTTTTATATAAAGAAAAATAAAAATAAAAATAAAAATAACAAATATGGGTTGAAGAGATAAACTAAGGAGCCACATAGTGCTATTCTTTTTTTTTTTTTAATTTATAAAAAAGTATAAAAAGTTTAGAACGCATATAGAAGAACTCTTTTAAAGATATAAAATTTTAACTCATAAAAATAAGACTCTTTTACATGAGAGGGAAGATTTAAACTTAAGAGTTAATATATTTTTAATTGGTTGATGGATATATATATATATATAATTTAGTAAGTTACGTAACTTATCATATAAGGAGTAATATTATCGCATGATATTATTTAATAAATTCATAATTTTTTATAATTTATGTATAATTTATAATGTACTACAGAATCATGCATCGTTTCCAGGAGCTCACCTAATTGCAAGCCAATCCAAAATTGAAAGGAAAAAAAAAAGATAAATAAAGTATTTGAAAAGAGCCATTTAATGAAACAAATGCAAACTTAATTAGCAAATAATCCCTTTCTAGTTACGATACAAGATTACTCATTATGACGATTGATGAGTTACTTCACTTCTTAACATATTGCTCGGACTCCGCCACCTTCATCTTCATACCTACCTTTTCTTTTCTACATCTTCTCAAATAATATATATATAATGATGATGATGATGATGATCATCATCATCATTATTCATAACTGAGCCAGCACCACCTCTCCTGTGACGGAAGTCCATTTACATCTCTTTGTTCTCAGCATTGCTAGCTAGCTTTTCTCTGCTAATATATTCTTTGAATATATTTATGCAAATATGATTAACTCATCTTCTTCTCACTAATTCTATGTGTGAAAAAAGGGAACTGATTTTGGGGGAATGAAGAATTAAGCAAAAACAAAGACGGATGATTCTTCTTATAGCTTCTTCTGTTGTTCAAAATACATTTTCTAGCTAGTTGTTCTTACTCTCTCTTCAATTCTCTATACTCTTTTGCATATACACGATGTTAATGTTATTGATATGTTAAACAATTTGATGTGCTTATAATTAATATTTTAAGTATCAAATTATGTTCCTTACCCAAGAACCCTATTTTGCATTTTGGTGATTAGTCTACATAACAAGGTCAACCATCAATAGCTGGAGCCTAGAGGCTTTAGAGCTGAGAGATTCTCCTCATCTCTTACAATGGCGTCACTTGGGTCATAAATTAAAATTAAATTGGATGATATCAATTTATTCATTTACTTTTTCTCTAGATTTAAGTATTAGCCAGCTTGAAACTTTTTTGTTTCATATAACCCATGTCCTGACCTTTATTTCATGAATGATTAGATAGATATATAGGTTGAGTATTTAAATGTTCTCGAATCCTAACAAAGAAATGAATTTTTTTTTTCTGAAATAATATTTTGGAAGATGTAGATCATGACAAATATATATCATTAATTCCAATAACTGAATGCCCTTCACATCCATCCCTTTCATTATTTTGACTTTAAAAAAGAGACTAGAAGACTCAATTTAAACTTTTTTTTTCTTTTATAAAAAAAAATACTTTCAATTTTAAACAAAATTAAAAAAAAATTTAAATATGTAACAAAAATATTTGAAACATATAACATACAATAAAAATGTTAGAATATATAATAAAAAAATTAAAATATATAAGGAACTATATGATATAATCAGATGTATAATAGAACTACTCTTACATATATAAGATGATTTTGGGATTAATAAAAAGATAATTAATAATAATTCTGTATTAAATTATCTTACCTTATTTCCATATATATATATATATACTAAAATCAAATAGGAATTTAGTTATATTTAATTTAATATGAGTTGTCATCATACATAAAACAGCTGTAGATTGACAGAACCTCTTCCATGTAAATATATAAACACTAGGTTTTGAACTTTCTCTTATCTTATATACAATGATGTCAGAAGGTTGATGAAAGAAACTTCAATTTTATATTAGAAAAATCAAAAGCATTATCTTGTGGATCCAACCAAAACCATAGCCTCAAATTGAATTTGCATAAATCATAGTCAATGTATATATATGACTTGGTAAACATAATGTTTATATCAACATCTTGAGAGGACCACATGACATGATATAAAAACAAACCAATATAATAATCATAATCAAAATGAGAGTTGTTAGTTTAATTTTTAAAATTTTGTTACATCATTTAATTAGTTCTTATTGTTAAAAAAATAACATCTAATTTTTTTTTTGAGAGTAATAAAATAAAATTGATAAATTTAATTATAGTTTATTTTTTCTATGTTTAATTTAATTTAATGCCATAAGAAAATACACTTTAAACATTATTTTTTTTCAATATCAAAAACTAAATAAAGTATTTATAAAAAAACATAATTACTTTATCAATAATTCAACTAAAATTTAAGAACTAAATTAACAATTTTCTTAACCAAAGCGAAACAACAAAATGTAATTCAAGTTATAGAACTTTATTGTTTAATTTAAAATGATGACCTTAAATTCAAACTGCAAAAACAGTTAAACAATATACTATATTTATATTTTAAAACATGCAAACGTTGGCTAATTTAGTGATTCATTTGCTTACCTCTAAGAAGAGATAGAGGCCCTCACCTCCGGAAGAAGATGATAAGACGTGATCGGCACAAAGGAGTTGCAGGGTTTCTTGTCACAGGAAGCAGCTGGCACTTTCTTCACAAAAATTTTCCGGCGGGGAAATTGCACAAGCTGAAGCAGTGCCACCGCTCCTGGACAAGAATCCCTGAACTCCTCATTTCTTGAATATGTGCTCATCGAAGAAATCCTTCACTTTTCTTTTGGCTTTTTGAATTTTGTATATTTGGTGTGGTTGCATGGATGCATGCCCTCTCACTCTCCATTTGTAGTTATGGCCCTTCGGTATTAATAGTTTTCAGTTTCTTCCTCCTCCTCCTTCTTCTTTTCTTAAAAAAAAAAAAAAAAACCAATCAATTATTTGAGTGATGGTCCCCATGATGATGACAATTAGATTTTTTTTTTTTAAAGTTGTTTTGGGTGCATGTTTATCTAATTTATGCTCTCTATCATTTGCTATTGGCTCTTTTAGCCAACTTAATTAGTTGGGTAATTAATAGGCTGGTTGCCCTTTCTTTTATTTATTTATAAAATTTAAAATTTAAATAAAAATGAGAAATCTCATCAATTAAATATTAATTTTTATTTAAATAATATAAATTAATCATCTTCTTTTCAAGTGATTATATTCATAGTTTTTCTTTGTGATTTTTTTTTTAATACACAATATGACTTAAACTTTATTACGATAGCAATATTTCAATTCTAATATATAACTTATAAATCTCTTGAACCAACTTATACTCACAGTATATATATCAAATCAAAAACTGAACAGCCATCACTACAGAATATTTCTAATGATCGAGACTCGTACCAAACTAATTGACTTAAGAGTCCAATAAAAAAAAAGAATTAATTAACTTATGATCCAAATAAAACCTAATGTAATTCTATAAATTTTTCAGTAAAAATATAAACTCCCTATTATGTAGAGTCCACAACTAGGCCAAAATTTTGAAATGGAATCTCTTACATGATTGAATGTAATTTGCATACATATTAGGCCAATTACTACACATGCATATCTATTTGAAGAAGGTTAAAAATCAACCTTAACATCTTGTATTAAAACAAAGAATGGATTAATTATTCTAAAGGGTAAAGCTCATACCCTAATATTATGAATTAAATAACACTTTTACTCTAATAAAATTTTTAATACATAATTTTATCTCAATTCTTTGATTTTTATCGTTTATTTAAATGAAAATTCTACTTTTAATACTCATTGATTATTTTACCCCAATTGTTTACATATTTGAAAATATATAAGAACGTACACGTGTTACCATATAATTTAGATATGTATTACTTTGTAATTAGTTAATTATTAATAAATAAAATAATTTATAATTAAAAAATTTTGCCATTGTCACAAAAAAGGAGGCCGGTTGGTTGCCATTTTTTGGTGATGTTAGGATAGTAAAAAAATTTAAAATTTATATCATTGGACTCTATTTTTTCATGATTTATAATAATGTAGTCATTTTTTTTTATAAAAAAAGATTAAAAAATGATCAAAATAGGTGGAGAGGGGCAATAGGAGTGCCAGTTGCCATTTTTTAACGACACTCCAGCTCTGTTTTTATATTTTTTAATTTTTAATTAATTTAAAATTTTAAAAATTATTTAATAAAAATATAAATCAATAACATACTGACATATGTCCAAAGTAATTAATTACATATATTTTTATTAAAAATTATTTTTTAAAATTATATTAAATAAAATTAATGGATGAAATTACGCCACGTGTTAAAAAAGATAACAAATGGATAAAATTGTGTCATGTGTCCAAAGCGTAATTTATTTTTATAGTTAGATTACTCTTTTACTTTTTAACTGTTAAAATTAATAGTAAAAATTAACGGATTGAAGCAAAATTAAATATTAAAATTTTTATTAAATTAAAAGTATCATTTAAACCATATTACTAGGGTTAAAATTTTCTTTACCCTTATTATAATGTTCTATATTTTAAACCAAAAAAGAAAGTTTCAAACTAATTTCTTGGAAATGATGCCTAGCACGTGTTGGCTAGTTAGATACATTGCATCTACATTTATCATTTCACAGCACAACAATTGCATAGGTGGAAGCAGTGCCATCGCTCCTGGACAAGAATCCCTGAACTCCTTTCTCTCGAATATGTGCTCACCGGAGAATCTTTTGCTTTTCTTTAGGCTTTTGGGTTTGTACGGTGGTGCATGGAAATTAAAGACTGTCTAAATATTCTCAACAAAATGTTGGAAAGGAACTTTTCATGTGTCAAGCAAATCAAGAAACCATTGAATAGCTAATTAGAGTGTGAGATCGAGTTCAAATTTGCATACTAATTTCAAAATTTTCTCATCAATGAGAAAATTCAAGAATCATAACCATAACTTTTTTTTTTTTGGGACTTGAAAGAGGAGAGTATTTATTACTTAAACTAGGAACCTCCACATTATCTCTCTCTATATATAGAAAAAATTCGTTGCCCCGATAAAGTTTTTTAAATGATTTTTTTAGTATTACTAATTATCTCTCTTTGAAATTTTTTTTAAGAGAAAGTTGATACTGAAAAATGGTTATTTATGCTTTTCAAAAAGGATAATAAATAGTTTTAAATAAATTAGAAAAAAATTAAGAGGGTAATAATCGTTTGCTCCTTTCTATCTCCCTTCTCAACATATAAAAGATCATGAATGGAGAGGTATTAGAGCTATGAGATGTGGCTATACGACTATCCCAAAACTCATTAAAGAACAATTTCATACAATAATTAATAATATGAAGTATATTCTCATTTGATTTAAAAAAATTTCCCTAGCAAATTGCTATTTCGATTTGCAATCCTTGAAACAAATTTATGATTTGTTTAAATAAAGTGCGGCCTAGAGAATCTGTTGACAAATAAAATGGACGTCTGAAATCCTACCTCATTTTTTGATGTCATATTCAGATAAGAACTCAATTACCCATGAAAAATTTAAAAATACTGAAAACGAAAGTTAAAATGAGGCAAAGCAATCAATAATCTCCATCATATATTAATTTTTTTGGCATTAATTAGGTTTAATTTAAAGGAAAGTGTTAGTTTAGTTCTGAAGTTCAGTTGAATTAATTGGAGCTTTTATATTTCCAAAATTAAATAAATAACTGTGGAAGATAAGTGCCAATTTTTTTTGTCCTCTACCTGCTTTTTGCTTTATTTTTAATTATTATTCATAATATCTATTTTAAAAAGGTCTAACATCCCAAGAAAACAAAGAAATTACTGTAGAATGTCCCGAGTTCTAGTCTTAAAAGGTCTGAAATAAAAGTAATAATCAAAGGGGCAATAACAGATGGAGAGAGCATATATAATTATAGCAAAAATTATAATTAATTAAAGAATCTGCAGCAAAATTGCATTATCTATAGATATGCACTTAGAAACCATATTAATACGGCAAGTTATGAGCACATTTCAATATATACAGAAACATGTTTTTTTTTTTCTTTCTAAAAGTTATATTAACATGTATTGAGATAATATTACGTTACACATTAATAAATGTCTAGACTAAATAATTTTTAAAAATAAAAAAATAACAATTCCACATACAAAAAATAAACGCCTCTAATAATTATTCCATACATGAAAAATAATTTTCTCTACCAAAAAAAAAAAAAAGAATACACTACTTTAACATTTACTAAAACTTAAACTTTTAATCAAAGTAAAAAAAATGTCTAGAACGTGTCACTAGAATAAGTGCTCAAATGCTCTGAATCATAATTTTGATCTTCAATAATCATGAGACCAAAAAACAAACCCATAACCCAAAAAAAAAAAAAAAAAGGAAAAGATGACAGCTGCATAAAACTTTTGAGAGAACTAACAAGTACATTAAAAAGATGAATTTTGCATACGTACCTTTGATAAATAGGCAAAGAAAAGAAAAAAAACATGCATGTGCAAAGAGAATTATGGGAGCAAATTAAAATTAAGAACAATAGCAGATTCTTTAATTTCATCCTCATTTAAACGAAAGAAAAAAAAGAGTTACAGGGTTCTCAGGTCGCAGAAGGATAGTACTCGCTGCGGCTGCTTAATTGAGAGACACAGCAGTAGCAGCTGGTGCTATCTCTCCTGCGACAAAAGTGCCCCCCAACTTAGTCAAATTTCTAAATTTCTCTTTCTTGATTGCTTGCATTTACTTTTCTTCTCCATATGCATGTATTTATAGGCCAAAATATAACATGAAACTCGTTTGTATGGGAAGGATCTTTCAAGGAAAGAAATTTATTTGAAACATGCATGTACCCATGTGTTTTCAAAGATTTGGAATGTTACATTCAGATAATTTATTTTTGAAATTTTATAGTAATTAACTTACCTTGTTTGCTTTTATATTAATATAAATTTACTTTAGGGGATATTATATATGAGTTCACTATTAATTGTTTCTTTGAAAATGAGGAGTACATACAGGTCTAGCTTTGAAAACTTCATGGGGTGTGTGTGTTATGAAAATAGTCTTGGTTATTTGTTGGGTTTTACAATTGATTGCTTGTCTAATATTTACATGACAAATCAATTCAATTACAAAGATGTTACTGCCTAATTTCTTGATTTAATATTAATTAGACAAGAGTTTGTTCAATCTTCCATTTTGAAAAGCCAAAATGGCACCACTTTGGTAGAAAGTTCTTGCTTTTTTTTTTGTGTGGTTATAGTGACTGCAGGCCTTCTCGAAATACATGAAAAGTATCATATCACATGTATAATTGTTTAAAAAAATTCTGATATATATACTTTATTTTAAGAAGTGTTCAAATAATTATATCATCTTTAATGTATTTCAAACATTTGTTTCTCATATTTATGGCCCCTATTTTATGTTAATAAATCTTTGTGATGGTTAGTGAATAAGTAGTGTTCATCACAATCGCTAATTGTTTAATAATTAAATTTGAAAATGGAAAATCAGTTTTGGTTGGAATTATGTTCTGGTGAGCTGAATAGTCTGAAAAAAGAATGTACATCTTATCTACTTAAAATCTATGCATCGCAGTTGAAATTGTCCAACAGAAATTAATCCTAAGATTTAAGGATTGCAGATTTTTTTTAAAAGAGAATATTTATTAATTAAATAAAAATTATAAGTCGTAATATTAGGAGTAAAATTGATTAGTCTCACGAAAATTTTATAGAGACAATCCGGTTCAGACATTGGAATGAACTCAAGACTATTCAACAGATTGATTATATAATTAAAGCAAACTGTCATTATTTGGAAGACTAATCTTACATTTTTTTAAAATATTATTTTAATTTTTTTTAAAATTTATGTATAAATAATTATTAGATACCAAGATAATATAACTTTCAAAATTACTCATCATATTATTTTGTCACTTATTAATTATTTGACACATTATTTAAAATAAAAATTTTAAAATAATATTTAAAAAATATTATTAGAGATTTGATAATTTAACAATTTTAATTAGACAAGAATGGAGATAAATATCAAAGAGGAGAGTCACAAGAAGTTTAGAACTTGTAAGACACGTATGGAGAAGTTTAAGATGTGTGGGACATGAAGGAGGAAGCGAAACGGGACTCGAAGATGCGAAGGAAGCGAGAAAAAGTATGGCGCCCAGAACAGGGCTGAGTACCGAGGCGCTCAAGGTTAAGCTCCGCGACGCCTAGGCCTGAATGCCTCGGTGCCTAGTCCAGAACCCCAGTGCCGCGGCGTCGGGCGCGACGTGCTCAGCGCTGCGGCGCCAGAACAAAAAAAAATCCGTTTTAATTCAAATTTTTGAGTTTTGAAAAATTTTAAACTTTTAAAACAAGTGAACTTTTACTCCAACAAAGAATAGGGTTATTAGGCACGAAATAACCATATATAAATATTTATAAACTCTTTAGTTGAGATTAAGCATTTAAAGAGACTCTAAGAGAAGAGAAGAATTGAGTAAACACTAAATGCTTGTGTGTACTAGGGTAAAATCATCGTTTGGGTATTCATTATTTATGGTAGAGTAAAGGTACACTAAACACTAAGTTCTTTTAGGGTTCTTCGTTGAGTTTTTCTTATAAAATTTTTAAGGAGTTAATAAGAGAAGTTAGGATTTTTAAATTTACCGTAGACGTAGATAATTGATCAAATCACGTAAGTGATTGTGTTATGATCTTTATTTTCTACTTTAAATTTTTGATATACAAATTATTTAACTACGCATAAAAATTAATATTAAAGGTTGAACTTAAAATTTTATACTTTAACCTAATCTTAAAAAAAAGAAGACCGATTCTTCCCTCAACAAATATTAATTCTCATTGATCAATTAACACCGATTAATTGGTCTTCCTACCCAGAAACCAGCATGAAATTTCGAGGCACTTGAAAAATGATAGACTATTCAATTAAGTTAATTAATTGACTAATACCGAAAAGAAAAATGGGAAATGGACCTTAAAAATGTTCCAAATTATTAACACATAAAACAAAGTAAAACCACGTGTTCTTTCATTCGAGAAATATTGGCTAGAAATTTTGTTCCAATTTCAAAATTGACAAATCGATACCCATTAATTGTCTCAACGTAAGGTGTCAAATTCTTCTCCTAAGTATAGAAAGGCACTTCTATTTTATGCATGACTTGTTTCTTCAAGGTCTCTATCTCTCACTCTTTTCCTAGCCGCTACTCCAACTCTGACCAAACACCTTATTTTCTTAAAATACAAATATAATAAAAACTAAAAAAATTCAACCTATCCCATGGAAATTTACTCCCCATTTTCTATTTTAATTTTTTCTGGTCTTCCTCTGTGTGGAAATTTAAAATCATTCACTTGGATTTAAATCGTGTCTTTTTTTTTTAAAAATAATTATAAGGGAAGAGATTCGAATTTAAAAACCCAACTTTAATAAAAGAATATACACTATAAACCATTCAACATTAAATCATTATTATAAGTGCGTCATTTTTTTTTAATTAAGAGATAAAAGGATTTAAATTCGGCATCTTGATACTGATTGAGAAATGTAAATCTAGAAGATGTTAGACAAGCAAAAGATCAAATTTTGTGCAATCTATTGTAGTATCAATTAAAAAGGCCAACTCAGGTGACAAGTGACAATCTAAAATGGCAATCAGAAAAGAGCACATGGAATTTCAGTGAACTTGTAGACAATGAACTTACTTAATTTGCCGGCTAGCCAAGGGAATTTGCATTGAAGTTACATATTACTTTGATCATCCCGTTTGGGAAATAAAGAAGCAAAAACAAAACAAAAACAAAAACAGATGATTTTTCTCATAGCTTCTTCTTTTGTTCAAAATTCATTTTCTAGTAGTTCTTACTCTCTCTTAATTATCTACACTCTTTTGCATATACATGATGTTAATGTTATTGACATGTTATACAATTTGATGTGCTTATAATTAATATTTTAAGTATCAAATAATGTCCCTTACCTAAGAACCCTATTTTGCATTTTGGTGATTAGTTTACACAACTATGTCGATGCTCAATAGCTGGAGGCTTTTGAGCTGAGAGATTCTCCTTATCTCTTACAATGGTGTCACTTAGGTGATAAATGAAAATTAAATAGGATGAAACTGACTGTCGTTTTATTTATTTATTTATCTCTAGATTTAAGTATTAGCTAGCCTAAAATTTTTCTTTTGGGATATACAGGTATATATATATTTACCCTATAATTGATTCAATGAACAATAATTAAAGGCGGTCTTGAGTCTCGACAAAGAAATGAAAATCAATTTTTCTGAAATAATATTTTGGAGATTGTAGATTATGATAAATATATATGTGAGAAAGTTAATTAAAAATTATTAAAATATAATTTGGAGAGTAAGTTAAATGCGTAAGGTATGCGAGAAAGTGAGAGGGATGCGAAAAGAGATGAAAAATCAAACACGACATTGTCCAGGTTGTACTTTTTACATGTACTCGCATAAGTTATAGTTTGTAAATTTTTAGCCTATTAGTGATGGTAAAGTATTAAACGGTAATGACATTACTTGTCATGTGATGAAAATTGGTAATATCAAACTTAGCATGCATGATGCACGAGTGAGGGAGTTGTCAGATGTTATGTATGTTCTTGACCTTAAAAGAAACTTGATCTCACTAAAGACTTTAGACCAGAATGCGTGTTCTACCAGGATTGACGGATAGGTTTTAAGAGTATTAAAGGGTTTTATAGTTGTAATGAGATGTGAGAAGCACAAAGGTATTTATGTGCTAAAGGGAGAGGTTGTAAGTGGTTCTTTATTATTCTCTATAGATGATGAGAAAATGCAAACTAAGTTGTAGCCTCTTAAACTAGCACACCTAGGTAAGAGAAACATAAATGAGTTATTTAGTCAAAAGGCATTTAGTGAGGACAAATTCCAGCCATTGCTATTTTGTGAGCATTGTGTGTTAGGAAAAACACATAAAGTGAGGTTCAGTACCGATGAGCACAATAATAAAAGGACTCGTGACTATATACACTGAGATCTTTAGGGACCAGTATAGACATCGACTTTTGGTAGAGCTAAATATTTTTTCATTTTTATTGATGACTATTTCAGAAAGCTATGAGTCTATGTGTTGAAGAGTAAAGATCAAGTGTTTGATGCGTTCAAGACTTTAAAGGCTCTTATTGAGAATCAAATTGACAAAAGAATAAAGAGGCTAAGAACTAATAATGGCCTTGACTTTTTTAATATAAAGTTTAATAGATTTTGTGTCAAGTATGAGATTGTAAGGTTAGAACTGTGAGATTAACACTATAGTAGAATGGTGTAACTAAGAGGATGAATAAGATCATACTTAAAAGGATTAGATACATGCTTACCAATGCAAAGATGTCAAAGGTGTTTAGGGTGAAGCTATGATGACTATAACTTATTTAATTAATAGAAGTCCCTCCTTAGCGATAGACTTCAAGACCCCAGAAGAGAAATAGTCTGCCAACCTCTTTTTTTCCCAAGTATGACCACCTTAAAATATTTGGTTACTTAGCATTTGTTCATGTGATAGAGGAAAAATTGGAACCTAGAGCTATCAATGAGATATTTATAGAGTATCTCAAAGAAGTGAAGGATATAAGGGATGGTGTAAAGATTTGATACCACAAAGGAATATCATACGCCGTGATGTGATGTTCGATAAGATGATAATATTTAAAGCCTCCCAAGAAGATGAGAAAGATGAACTTGTGTCCAAGGAAGAATCAACACCCTAGTCAATTGATGTTGAAGTGGAGCTTGAGTATCGATCTGATATGCCTATAGATCAGCACTTCAACAAGAAGATTCTTAATGTTGAGCTAAAGACACTAATAAGTTCCTCCACGTTTACCTAAAGAAAGATTATGACTCCTGAGATCGAACTTGAAGAGTACCAGCTAGCCAGAGATAGGTTGAGGAGAATGATTAATCTCTAATTAGGTATGCACAAGCAGATATGGTTGTTCACGCTTTTAATTCTACTTACACTCTTGAAATTGATGACCTTATGACATATATAAGGCTATAAAGAATGAAAATAGTGATAAATGGCAGTAGGCCATAGAAGAAAAGATCAGTTCTCTTAGAAAAAATAATACATTGGAGTTGGTAGAGAGACTTTAAAAGAAATTAATAGGGTGCAAGTGGGTGTATAAGATTAATAAGGGGATACTAGGGATAAAGCTTATAAAATTCAAAGCTAGACTAGTTGCACAAGGTTTTACTCATAGAGAGGGAGTAGACTTTCATGAGATTTTCTCTCTAGTTGTTAAGCACACATTCATTAGGATTTTGTTAGCCATGCGTGCAAATCTTAATTTACATCTAGAGCAGATTGATGTAAAGATAGTTTTTTTGCATAGAGAGTTTGAAAAAATGAATTACAAGGCATAGCCGCAAGGGTTTATAGAGCCTGAAAAAGAGGAGCATCCTTATTTGCTGAAGAAGTCATTATATAGGTTAAAACAATCACCTAGACAGTGGAATATGAGATTTGATAAGTTTATGATGACTTATGATTTTAATAGGAGCAAGTATAACGAATGTATGTACTTTAAGAGCTTGAGTAGTGGGATGATGTATTTATTTTTGTATATGGATGACATGTTGATCGTATGTAGAAATATGAAAGAAATATAGAAATTTAAGAAGTAGTTGAGTGGTGAGTTTGAGATGAAGGATTTGGGAGCAACAAAAATGATATTGGGTATGGATACTATGAGGGAAAGAAGAGATGTTATCTTCTTGTCACAACAGCAATATATACTCAAAATTCTAGAGAAGTTTGGTATGTCCAATATAAAGGCCGTCTTCAATCATTTGATCATGCATTTTAAACTTTCAGCAGTACAATCGCTGACATTCGAAGAAAAGAAATTGTAGATAAGTAAAGTACCATATACAAGTGGTATGGAATTATCATGTATATGATGGTTTACATGAGACCCGATATAGCACAGGATGTGAGTGTGGTGAGTATATATATGAAAAATTCGGGTAAGAATCACTAGTTTGTAGTGAAGTGGATTTTGAGATATCTCAAAAGAATGTTAGTTCATGAAATAATTTATAAAAAGATTGAGAATGAGAATGAAATGATAAAAGGATACGTTGACTCAGACTATGCAGGTGATCTAAATAAGAGAAGATTATTGACGGGTTATGTATTCATGGTGTTTAGGTATAGTGTATGTTGGAGATCAATTTTACAATATATTGTTGCATTATCTACTATAGAGGCGGAGTACATAGCTGTTAGTGAAACTATTAAGGAGGTCATATAGTTAAAAAGCATATGTGTGGAGATAATAGCTATTGAAGAAGTTAACACTAGTATGTATTGTGCTAACCAGAGTGCCACACATCGAAGCAAGTATCAAATGTTTCACGAGAGGTCTAAACATATTGATGTGTAGCTCTATTGCATTTGAAAGATTGTACAGAGTAGCGAGATTAGTCTAATAAAGATAATATCGTCTAAAAATTGTGCTGATATATTGACTAAGCCACTGCCCTTGGTTAACTTCATCCTATTCAATGACTTAATCGGTGTCACTACTATATAAAGGTGATTGAAGATGTAGAGATAAGAGACTTTGGATACTTCATGGATGATTTTGAATAAATAAGAGAATTTGTGAGAAAGTTGATTGAAAATCAATAGAATATAATTTGGAGAGCAAGCCAAGTACATAGGGTACGCGAGGGAGCGAAAGGGACGCTAAAGGAGACGAAAAATCAAAGGTAGCACTACCTAGGCTTGGGCACTACGGACCCTCAGGGTGGAGCACCATGGCGCATCTCGTTAAGTGCGTGGCATCATAATGCCAGAGAGTGTGATTTTAGATGTTCTTTATGAGACTTGGTGATCTTTCTTATAAAAAGCATACTTTCGATTCGCCGTAGACATAGATAAGTTGTCAAACCACGTAAATATTTTGTGTTTTCTTTTGATCTTTCTCTTTAGTTATTCTTAATTACTTTGTTACTGCATTATATACTTAATTTATTGCTTTAGTTTCAACAACATATCATTAATTCCAATAGTTGAATGCCCTTCACCCTTTACATCCACCCCTTTCATTATTTTAACTTTAGAAAAGAGACTAAAAAGACTCAATTTATTTTTATTCTTTTATAAAAAAAATACTTTAATTTTAAACAAATTAGGGAAGTTTGATCGACATTTTTGTTTTTACATAATTCGATACTAATTTTTGTGTTAGAGAAATCCCTATTCTCCTTGTGAGATTAGCTTAACGTGCAGAACCTAATCAAGTTCAACCTTGAACCATAACATCTTTGCACATGGAATAACTTAGATATCAAGTAAAAATAGCAAAATCGTAAAACATATAATAAAGAGCATAACATAATCACTTCTGTGGTTTGACCAATTGCATACGTCTATTGTGGATCTAAGGATCCTAACCTCTCTTATTAACTCTTTAGAGAATTTATAAGAAAATTCAATGAACAACACTAAAAAGAATCTAATGTTTAATGTATCCTTTCTCTCCTACAAGCAATGAACACTCAAGCAGCGATTGCACTTTAGCGCACACAAACACTTAGTGTCTACCTATTTCTTCCATCTCTTAGAGTCTCTCTTCATGACTGATTTCAAATTAAAGGGTTTATAAAGGTTTAAATAAGGGTTATTTCGTGCCTACTAATCCTAATTGGAACAAGAGTTCACATATTTTAGAAGTTTAAAACTTTTCAAAACTTAGAAATCCAGATTAGAAACACACTGCCTTACTTTAGCACCACAACGCCGATGACTTGGCGCCCCGGTATTGAGTTATGCCGTTGCTAGCGTTGTGGCACTGACATGCTTTACTGGGTGCTATGGCATCCAACCCTGGTCGCCATGGTGCTCACCCCTGTCTTGAGCTTCTGCGCCTTTCTCGCTTCATTTCACTTCTCTCTTCGTATCCCACATGTCCTAAACTTCCGTATGCGTGTCCCACATGTTCTAGAATTCTTGTGACTTTCCTTTTTAATATTCTTCATAATTCTTGCCCAAACAAAATTATTAAATAACTAAATCTCCAATAAACTATTTTTTGATTCAAAATCTTCAAATAAGAAGGCTTCTGGATCTGATTCACACAAATACTCTATCACATAGAGTTGAGTCCAGTTAAGTCTTCACCAAGATTTAAAATTCTCCAGGTTGGTGATTTTGGTCTTTAAAGGCATTCGTGCACCTTGCATAGGGTATTGATGCGTTGCACTCTTTACCGACCCTCATCACCTCGGTGACCACAGTTTGGATGTCTCCTAGTAGTTTGCATTACCTCAACACCTTGTGTTAGGCCACTTATAACCATCCCATTAAGCACATAGAGCTCCTTATTATGTTTCTTACATTTAAACCTTATAGATCATTTTTCTACCCTTAATTTTTCTTTTTTTGCTCTAACCAAATACCCCTTCTTATCGAGCATGCCTAGAGATATCAAGTTCATTCTCAGATTAGAAACATGTTTTACACCATGTAAGTCCCTAGTTTCTCAACTTTGCATTCTCGGCCTTATATCACAAACTCTCATAATCTCACAAGTCATGTTATTTCCTATTAGAGCTTTACCTCTCTTGACTTTATAGTTGGTAAATAACAATCTGTTGGGACACATATAGATGCTACACCTTGAATCTAGTATCTATTTTTCAAGCGTACTTTCTCCTTGAGGCTACTAGCATGTCTACAATTTCGGTATCTTCCCTAAGACTACCGATAACAGCACATCCATCATTGCCTTTTGATTTAGGACAATTCTTCATAAAATGACATTCTTTATAATAAAGGAAACACTTCTTGGATCTCTTCATTGATTGGTTGCTCTTCGTCCAATATGCAAGCAACATTGCTCCACTCTCGCATTAAAATCTCTTTGTCAATTCTTTTAAGTTCAATGATGCCTTGACATCATTCATCGTCAATAGCTCCTTACTATATAGCAGCATATCCACAAAGCTTTCACAACTCTTTGGCAATGAACTTAACAAGATTATGACATTATCTTCATCCTTAGTCTTAATGCTCAATTGCTCAAGATTTATGATGATCTTATTAAACTTGTCAATGTGAGCTCTTAATGAAGATCCCTCGTGCATAGTTAATTGATGCAGTTTCTTCTTCACAAGAAGTCTATTTGCAAGAGATTTCTTCATATATAATACCTCGAGTTTTTTTTATAGCTCCAAAGCGACTTTTTCATCAACAACTTCTTTTAATACTTCGTCACTCAATACTAAGATTATAGTACTGCGAGCCTTTTTCTAAATCATATCCCAAGCTTTTTCACCAGACCTTGTGGTTGTTATCTATTCTCTAGTTGAGAAATTGACTTCCTCTAATGCTGAGTTTAACTATTCTTTTACTAGTAGACCCATAATCTTTTTTCTTTAAAAATTGAAGTCATTTATTTCATTAAACTTTTTTATTTCTTATTTGATCGTAACTATAATTTAAATACTCTTATGTGTATTATTAAACTTTAACTCTAATATCAATTTATTGTATTTTTTTCTTATCTCATATACGATGACATCGAAAGGTTGATGAAAGAAACTTCAATTATGTATTTAAAAAATTAAATGCATTATCACGTGGATCCAACCAAAACTATAGCCTCGAGTTGAATTTGCATAAATCATAGTTTATGAATATATATATGACTTGGTAAACATCTAGAGAGGACCACATGACATGATATAAAAACAAACAAAAAAAATGTGCTTTTGATAAGAAGTGATAATGATAGTAATTAATTGTTTTCTCAAACACTTTTGAAAGACAAGTCACGCACCAAATTAAATGCAATTAGCTAATTAATCATCTATTGTGGCAAATTCTGTTTGTCATTAATGATATTAATATTAGGTGATATATAATTAAGAATAAAATAATACTATAATTTTTAAATAATATTTTAAATTTTTTTTATCTCAAATAATTTTAAAAATTACATTATTTCATCACTTAATTATTATTTAATACATCATTTAAAATGAACAAATTTAAAATACTTATTAAAAAGTGTAACATTACTTATAGAATTAATCCTCAAACACATACCAGCCTCATCCCAAATCCAAAATGAGAAGATCCATCAATATAATGATCATGATAAAAATATAAATTAATTCTTTCTGTTAAAAAATAATATTTAAATAATATTTAAAAAAATAATATTTAAATAATATTTTTTAAAACTAATAAAATAAATTGATATGTTAATTATAATTTATTTTTCTATATTAAATTTAATTTAATTTGATGTAATGCCATTAAAAAAATACACTTTAACATTATTTTTCCCCCATAGCATAAAGTAACCAAATTATTTAAAAATATATATAAGTACTTAATAATTCAATTATATTTCAAGAATTAAATTGAAAAATTTCCTAATTAAAATTAAATAACAAAATACAAACCGCAAAAAACAGTTAAACAATATATTATATTTATATTTGAAGCATGCACTAATTCATTGATTTATTTGCATACCTCTAAGAAGAGACAGAGGCCCTCACCTCCGGAAGAAGATGATAAGACGTGATCGGCACGAAGGAGTTGCAGGGTTTCTTGTCACAGGAAGCAGCTGGCACTTACTTCACAGAATTTTCCCGGCGACGTCGTCCGGGAAATTGCACCGGGGGAAGAAGTGCCACCGCTCCTGGACAAGAATCCCTGAATTCCTTTTTTTCCTCAAATGTGCCACCGCTCATCGGAGAAATCCTTCACTTTTCTTTGGCTTTTGGATATTTGTATATTTGATGTGGTTGCATGGATGCATGCTCTCTCACTCTCCATTTGTAGTTATGGCCCTTCGCCTTCGGCATCCTTACAAGCAAATGGATGCTAAATTAGTCATCTATTAATAGTTTTCAGTTTCTTCCTCCTCCTCTTCTTCTTCTTCTTCTTTTAAAAAAAAATAAAAAATAGTGATCTAATCAATTATTTGAGTGATGATCCCCGTGATAATGACCATTAGCTTTTTTTTTTTTAAAAAAAAAATATCCAATTTATGCTCTCTATCATTTGATATTGGCTTTTTTAGCCAACTTAATTAATTGGCTAATTAATGGGCCTTTCTTTTTTTTTTTAAAAAAAAAATATTTTAAATAAAAATAAAATCTTACCGATTAAATACCAATTTTATTTAAAGAACATAAATTAATCCTCCTATTTTCAAGTGATTTGTATTCATATAGTTTTTCTTTGTAATTTTTAAAAAAATTTTAATACGTAATATGACTTAAACTTTATTACGATCCTATTGTAAATTATATTTGAGCTCTAATATATAAATTATAAAACACTTCAACCAACTAATACTCACAGTATATATATCAAATCAAAAACTGAACAGCCATCACTATAGAATATTTCTAATGATCGAGACTCATACCAAACTAATTGACTTAGGAGTCCAATAAAAAAAAGAATTAATTAACTTAAAATCCAAATCAAATCCAGTATAATTCTATAAATTTTTCAGTAACAAACGAAAGCAAAATAAATTATGTAGGGTTCACAACTAGGCCAAAATTTTGAAATGGCACCTCTTCGTGTTTGAGTGTAATTTGCCTATAGGCCAATTATTACACATACATATCTATTTGAAGAAGGTTAAAAATCAATCTTAATATCCTCGTATTAAAACAAAGAATGGATTAATTATTCCAATGTTATATATTTTAACCCAAAAGTGAAAATTCCCAACTAGTTTATAAAAAATTTTCAACAAATACTATTCCATCAAACAAGGAGAAAATGAAATATATATATATATAATATAAACACAGTAAAAATTATTAAAGGTAATAGCAAGTTCGAACTCTTATATTAATAGAGGTATACATGTAGTAATACTTTTAGTACCCAATTTTTATATTTTTCTTTAAATTATGAATATTTAGTTATTTAATTTTTTTTTATCATAAATAGGTGTATGAGAAAAAATGTGATAAATAAAAATAAACGGGAGGCGAATCAAACATAAAATGAGTGAGATGTGCTCAAAACACATGACCACCAGGATCTAGGCTTGGGAGCTGCGGTGCCCAAGTGAAGATCTTGTATTCCAAGTGTTGGATACCCCATTTTGAATCCTATTTTGACTTGGATTTGAAGCCTCTTTTAAGATTTGGGGTTTTTCATGAATATAAAAGTACTCTTTTAAGAGTCATGATACAGACTTTAGAGAGACAAAAATTTAAAAAAAGAATTCACTCACAAAATTAAAGATCAAAGTTAAGAAATCAAGATTTAAGATTAAGATTCAAATTTCAAGTCAATTTTGGGAGAGTAGCAACCCAAGGAGTTGCCTTGCTTAGTTTTTCTTCTCTATTCTTATCATTATGTTCTTGATTATGATATCTTTGTATTATTGGTTTGATATTTTTGATTTTGTGATGAGCTAAATTTGTTTATCTATGGTTAAACTATTGAACCTAGTATGTAGTTGAATTTCATAAACTCTTAATTATTAATCTTAATACATATAATTGATTCATTCTATCTTAATCTTAATGCTTTCATTATACCTATTCAATATTTTAAATGATTGAGGAACCATGATGAACTTGACAAAGGGATTTATGTGTTTAGCCTATGATAGTTTGATGCATGATTATAGGATAACAACTACGAGTTTCATATATGATAGACATATATTTAGATGGCATGTATGACATAATTTGGACTTGATCTTAATGAATTACATTCTAATTTGATTACCATAGACATATAGGTTATTGTTAGAATGTGTAATACAGTTACTTGACCATCGATAGAGGCTTGTGAAGAGATTAATGTCTAAACCAACAATTGGTATTAAAGAATTAACTAAGAGATTAATGAATCCAATGAAATATTAATGGATGAGTCTATACCCTAGATTGTTATCAATTTGTGATCTTAACCATTTATTTATTTGTTATCTAGGTTAAGTTTTATGCTAATTAGTTAAATTTTAGATTGTAGTTTTTTTTGGATAAAAGTAAAGTAGGCATAATTTTAGTAATTGGTTATAGAAATAGATTGAATAGTCCTTGTGGGACTAATATTTGAACTCAAAATTCTAAAATACTTGATATGATAGCGTGCACTTGCGCTTAGCTATTAAAGCACTAATCACATACTTTTTCATGTTTAAATATATTTGGTCAGTAATTTTTATTAAATAATATTAAAATTTGGTAATTTAAAATTGTATTTGAATATAATTTTTAGTTGGAGACCAATGAGAAGTTGACACAAAATCAAGTATGCATTGGATTACGAGAAAAGGATGAATATGTAGTGATAAAAGCGAGGAGAGGTGCGAAAATATAAGAAGAGGTCTTCTCTAGGCCTTAGCACCACAACAAGATCACATTGGCACCATGGCGTCTATGTTTCGAAAAGTTTCATTTTGAATTGTTTTAATGAGTTTGAAATAATTTTGAGCTTCCTTATATAGAGCTTCCTTATATACAGACTCTTATTCTAATAAGAAATAAAGTTTTTAAGAATATTTTAGAGTCTATATAAATCATTGTAAACTCATTAGGTTAATTATGCATCTGTATACATCAATAAGAGAGTGAATAGAGAGTTTAGACAGCTTTAGGGTGTTGAGTACGTGAGAGAGTGCCATGGAAGCATTTGAATGCTAAATGTGTAAGAGAGTGCTGATAGACCTTTTGGAGACTTATTTGTTGTTGTATTCTTTGGTAATCTCTTGTTTAAGATCCTTGTAATCTGAGAGTTTTTTGTGAACTGAGTAATAAAAAAAAAATTAGGATTCTATCATCCATCACGGGCATAGGTATTTATTGTCGAACTATGTATATTTTTGTGCTTTGTGTGATTAATTGTTTATTTTTATTATGTGTTTGAATATTTTTTATTCTTATTTTACTTATGGACAAAGTCTTTTGCATACTCTTAGAGTTTGAGATTGCTAAGTTACCAAAGAGTGTGTTAAGGCATTTAAACCCCAACAAGTGATATCAAAACTAAGGTTAAGATTGAATCTAAGTTGTATTAGATTTGAGAGCTAAATCTAATTCCTAACTGTGAAGAATAGTGATTAAAAATATTATAAAAGACAATTTTGAACCAAGACATAGAAAATGAGATGACACAGAGTTGAGCTTAAAGGAAAAGGATGAAGATAGGGTTGAAGTAGAAGGCTTAAAGTTGGAAGCTATTTTTAGATTTGAGTGTTGCAGCGCTGCATCTAAGTCAGAGTCTTCATTGTTGCAACGCTGAAAAGGGAGCGCCGCGATGCTTGTGCTAGTGAACCAGCTGCAGCGGTGGAAAGAGAATGCCACAGCGAGTGCGACTAACCTAATTCAAATTTTCTATTTTAGTTGGTCTATACTTCTTTTCTTAGTACAACTCAGACTAAAGTTTTTATAGAACGTAAAAAGTTATAAATAGGCCACTATATTAACTTAAAAATCATCATCAAATTGAGAAAGAAATCAATTGTAATTTCAAATAAGAGAATTATTTTGTGGGAGAATTGCTCTTGATCCTTGTGTTAATTGATTCATTAATAATAGAAGATAAGATTTTAAACCACCGTAGACGTAAATAATTACAAAATCACTTAAATACTTGTATGCTTTCTATGTATTCTTGTTTGCCTTTGTTTAATCTCTTCATATTCCTCATTCTTAACTTACTTTTGATCTAAGTAATTCCCCCAACAAGGATTCCTAAGAAATAAATTGATATATAACATACATAATTATAACATGCAAAATTTATAGAGACATATATAATTACTTGAAATTAACTAAATTTCATTATTGTTGAGATGTCATGTTGTTAACTAAATTGCGTTAAGGTTCTTCTATCAAAAAAATAATAATAATAAAACAGTAAATGAATGTAAATTAAGAAAAAAAAAAACAGTTCATTTATTTTTCAATGAATTCAAAATAAGGAAAGGATTAATTCTGTCCCACGATTTTTTTTAAAAAAATTATTAGTCAAATTAAAGTCTAAATTGTGTGGTTCATGCATGTCAATTTCGCATTAGGTTATGTTTCACTTTATGTAAAAAGTAGTAAAAAAATTCATAATGCAAGACAGATTATTGAATGCTTCAAAAAGATAAACAGAAATTATTTACTTCCTATTGACCACATTAGAAATTTGAAAGTTGAATCTGGTTCGTTCACCTGATATGTTCACTTTTTGCTAAAGTAATCAAAGAGTTACTGTAATCCATATATTTGATTAATCTTGTAAGCTTTTCCTAGCATGTAATTACTTTAACCTATCAACTTAAAAAGTTTTAAGTTATTAAATTATTAGGACCCGACATATAATATTACTTAAAGTCCATATTCTTGGATTACTTAAGATTTGATTGGTATAAAAGTGTTGGTGACTTTAAATGAAAATATTAGCTGTGAAATGTCAGAAGGAACATATTTGATAAATATTTAATTGTGAGAAAAAAATGTCACGTTTAGTTCCTAAAATTTTATTGAATTACTTTGTTTAGTCTTTACTGTTAAAAAATTGAAGTCCGAGAAAATATTTGTAATTTTTGTTAAATACCTCATTTAGTATTTGTTGTTGAAAAATAGTGTTCAAAGTATACTTTTTGGAGGGTTGGGCCGGATCCAAGTTAAATCAATTTTAAATTTTTTTTATTGTTTCGATAAAATGTAAATTTTTGAGATATTTATTTTATAAAATAATTATTAGATTATGAAATTTGTATTGTATAATTTGTATTCATCATTTACTATATTTTTTTAATCCTTGTTTTCATTTTTTTTCAATTTGTTTTATGTTAAATTAAAAATTTTGAGGCATTTATTTATAAAACAAATTGTTAGATTCATATATATCAATGATTAAAAATTAATTAATTTTTTTTTAAAAAATAAAAAAATCCAATTCCGAGCAGGATTTTTGGTAGCTTGGATTCACATTTTTAAGAAAAAATCGAATTCGAATAAAAATTCAAAATTTTTTTTGAACCAAGTTTTGGATGGCCAAGTTAGGCTTAAGATTTTTTTAGATTTAGATCTAGATCAAGATCAAATTGCCAACCCTAATCTCATAAATAATCAAATGTTATCTTACTACTTTTTAATTGTAAATATATTATTTAAGGTATTTAAAAAAAATACAGTAATTAATTGAATAATTCAACTAAAAGCTAAAGATTAAATTAATAATTTTTTTAATTATGAATGAATGAAAATTGTGTTTACTAAACACTTTAATTACTGTACTTTCAAAATACACTAACAACATTTTTCTGCTAAACAAACCCTTAATTGGTTGACCCGATCAAATAATTGAAAATGTTCTTAAGTCAATTGCTTGATGGAATTAAGGTTGGCTAATGTGGTAGAAACAAATTCAAATTTCTTCAGAGATATCAAAATATCATTAGATTCTTTATAGTTTTAACTTTTAATATGCACACAGTGATACAAAGCATAAAACGTAGACATAACAGAAACTAAAGACGGTCTAAATATTCTTGACAGAATATTGTAGAGGAAATGTTCATGTGTGAAGCTAATCAAAAAACCATTGAATGGCTAATTAGAGTGTTAGATTGAGTTTTATTAGAAATTGGTGATTAAAATAAAGGAAGATTTTTTTTTTTTAAGTTAGAAACTAATGAAGAGTAAGCAAGAGGTCTAGTATATAAAAGAAGTAAAATGAAAAGTCGAAAGCAACATACTGTTCATATGGTAATTTATCGGTATTTCTTATTTTAACTCAATTGACTTTTTTAAGTGAGATTTGGACTTTTGCAAATAAGGACTCTTATTCTTACTAGGTTTAGAGTTTCTAGGGTTAGTATTAACATTATGTAAACCCTTATAACTCTTTGTAATTGACATCAATTATCACAACACAAATATAAGAGAGAAACTCCTAGATTACAAGAGAGATCAATTGTGAGTGCAATTGAGAGTGTTCTTTGTAAAGTTTGAGTTCTTTCTTGTAAAAGGTATGCTTTCTAAGTGCCTTGTGATTCATTAATAAGTGAGATAGTGATCTACCGTGGATGTAGGCAAATTATCGAATCACATAAATTCTTGTATTCTTTTTTCTATTTTCTCTCTCTAGTTTATTCTTAATTGCTTGTTGCTGTGTTATATTACTTGGGTTTATTGCTTTCGCTTCAATGAATTGGTATTAGAGCTTGGTTCATAGCAGACATGGCTACACCCAAGTATGAGATTAAGAAATTCCATGAGACGAATGACTTCAATATGTGAAAGCGTTGCTAGTGAGCCAACTATTAGAGTTAGTGCTAGAGGAGACTACAGCTCTATCTAGTGAGAAAGAAAAGATACCAGAATCATCTAAGGTTGAATTAGAAAGAAAGGATATTCAAGAAAAGGCTCAAAGTTTAATCGTTCTGTCATTGAGTGATACAGTATTGAGGAAAGTAGCAGATAAGAATATGGCGATTAGTCTTTGGAAGAAGCTTAACTCTTTTTATATACAGAAGTCATTGGCTAATAGATTACATATAAAGAAGAAGCTATATTAGCTATTCGAGTCTAAGGGGATACTAATAAAAGACCATATAGACGCTATCAACAAGATTATTATTAATCTTGATGCTATCAATATAAAGATAGAAGACGAAGATAAGGTGATCATTTTACCGAGTTTACTTCCTAGAAGTTGTGAGCACTTTTTGATACCCCACTCAATGGTATAGGGAGTTTAACAATGAGTGATGTGAAATCATTATTAAACTTGAAGTAATTAGAAAGATATGTAAAGGCTAATGCAGAAGGCTTATCTATAAGAGGAAGATCTTTACATAGAGGTGGAAAGAAGAATGGCTCGAGATCAAAATTCAAAGGTGTTCCTAGAAAGTGTTATTGCTGTAAGAAAGATGAACACTTCATAAAAGACTACCTAGAGAAAAAAACAAAAGACAAAAAAAAAATGTTAATGCTGTGTATGCCTATGATGATAGCTATAACAGCGTAAAGATTTTAGTCGCTATTAATGGTAAGAGTATTAAACATTAGGTTCTTGATTTTGATTGCATTTTTTACATGTGCCCACATATGTCATAGTTTGGCAATTTTCAGCTCATTAGTAATGGTAAGGTGTTAATGGGTAATGATGTAACTTGTCAAGTGTTAAAAATTGGTAGTATCAAACTTAGGTTGCATGATGGGCGAGTAAGAGAGTTATTAGAAGTTAGGTATATTCCTAATCTCAAGAGAAACTTAACCTCATTAGGGACTTTAGACCAGAATGGGTATTCCATCAGGATTGACAAAGGGGTTTTGTGAGTGTTAAATGGTTCCATAGTTATGATGAGAGGTGAGAGGCATAAATGTATTTATATGCTAAAAGGAGACGTACTGAGTGGTTCTGCAATATTCTTCGTAGTTGATGAGAATATGCAAATTAAATTGTGGCATCTTAGACTAACATACCTAGGTAAGAGGAACCTGAATGAGTTATTTAGTCAAAAGGCATTTGGTAAGGATAAGTTCTAGCCATTAAAATTTTGTGAGTATTGTGTACTAGAAAAAGCACATAGAGTGGGGTTTAGTAATGGAGAGTACAAGACTAAAGGGACTATTGACTACATACACTTAGATCTTTGGGGACCAGCACAGACAGCAACTTATAGTAGGGTTAGATATTTTCTCACTTTTATAGATGACTATTTGAGGAAGCTGTGGGTTTATATGTTGAAGAATTAAGAGCTAGTATTTAATACGTTCAAGACTTGAAAGACCCTTGTTGAGAATCAAATTGGCAAAAGGGTTAAGAGATTAAAAACTGACAATGGCCTCGAGTTGTGCAATAGAGAGTTTTATAAGTTTTGTGCTAAAGCATAAAACTGTAAGATCAATACCATAGTAAAAGGTATAATAGAAAGGATGAATAGAACCCTACTTGAAATGGTTAGATGTATGCTTATAAATGCAAAGATGTCCAAAGTACTTTAAGGGGAAGTTGTAATAACAACAACTTATTTGATCAATAGAAGTCCTTATTCAGCGATAGACTTCAAGATCCTAAAAGAGAAATGATCTGGCAACCCTTATAAGTATAGCCACTTTAGAATATTTGGCTATCCAGCCTTTGTTCATGTGAAGGAAGGGAAATTGAAACTTAGAGCTATGAATAAGATATTTTTAGGGCATTCAGAATGCATAAAAGGATATAAGGTGTGCTGTAATGATTTGACACCACCAAGGAGTATCATAAACCGTAATGTGATATTTGATGAGACAACAATGTTGAAAGACTCCTAAGAAGATGAGAAAGAAAAACCTATACCCAAGAAAGATTCAGCACTTGAATAAATTTTTGTTGAAGCAAAGCCTAAGTAAATCTGATATACCCCTAAATTAATACTTTAACAATGAGATCCTTAATGATAAGCCAAGAACACCAACAAGTTCCTCTAAGTTCACCAAAAGAAAGACTATGACTCATGAGATGGAACTTAATGATTACCAACTAGCTAGAGATAGGCCAATGAGAATGATTAACCCACCATTTAAGTATGCACAAGTAGTTTTAGTTGTTCATGCTTTTAATTCTGCTTACACTCTTGAGTATGATAAACCTAGGATACATGGTGAGGCTATCAATAGTGACAATAACGATAAATAACAATAGGTCATGAAAGAAGAAATTAGTTCTTTTTGAAAGAATAATACCTATATATTGATAGATAGACCTCAGAAGAAATTAGTGGGGTGTAAGTGAGTGTACAAGGTTAAAGAGAGGATATCAGGAGTAGAACGTACAAGATTTAAGGCTAAGCTAATTGTACAAAATTTTACTTAGAGAGAGAATATATTTTCATGATTTTTTCTCTTCAGTCATTAAGCTTACATCAATTAGGATTCTTTTAACCATGTGTGCGAACCTTAATTCACATCTAAAGTAGATAGATGTAAAGACAGCTTTTCTGCATAGAGAGCTTAAAGAACAAATTTATATGGCATAGCTGCAAGAGTTTGTAAAGTTCGAGAAAGAGGAGCATGTTTGTTTGCTGAAGAAGTTATTATAGGTTAAAGCAATCCCTTAGACAGTGGTATAAGAGATTCGATATATTTATGATGACTTATGATTTTAATAAGAGAAAATGTGATGGATGCGTGTACTTTAAAGACTTGAGTAGTAGGATGATGTATTTACTTCTATATGTGGATGACATATTGATCACATGTAGAGATATGGAAGAAATACAGAAATTGAAGAAATAGTTGAGTGACGAATTTGAGATGAAGGAGCTAGGAACAGCAAAGAGGATATTGGATATGGATATTATGAGAAAAAAAAAGAGACGTTATCTTCTTGTCACAACAGCGATATATACTCAAAATTCTAGAGAAACTTGGTATGTCTAATACGAATGTTTTCTCTACTATTTTGGCCATGTATTTCAAACTTTCAACAATATAGTCACCAACGTCTAAAGAGGAGAAACTACAGATGAGTAAAGTACCACATGCAAGCATTGTGAGGAGCATAATGTATGCGATAGTTTACATAAGACTAGGCATAACATAAGTTGTGAGTGTGATGAGTAAATATATGATGAATTAAGGTAAGAATCATTACCTTGCAATGAAGTAGATTTTGAAGTATCTGAAGGGGACATCGGATAATGGATTGATGTATAAAACAGTTGATCATAAGAATGAAATGGTAAGAAAATACATCATCTCTTATTATACAGGTGACCTAGACAAGAGAAGATCATTGATGGGTTACATATTCATAGTGTTTGGATATATTGTATGCTAAAGGTCAGTTCTATAGCATATAGTGGTACTATCTACCACAGAGGCGGAGTACCCAGCTATTGTAGAAACTATTAAAGAGGCCATGTTGTTAAAAGGGATATGCAAAGAGGTAATGGCTACTGAAGAAGTTAACATCAATATGTATTGTGACAGCTAGAGTGCCATACACCTAAATTAGCATCAAGTGTTTTCACGAGATGTGTAAAATATTAATGTTTGGCTTCATTTCATTGAAGAGATTGTTCAAAGTGGTGAGATTAGTCTAATGAAGATTGTATCGTCTAAAACTTCTGCTTACATATTGACTAAGTCACTGCCCTTGGTTAAGTTCATCCTATGTAAAGACTTAACCCGAGTTACTACTATGTGAGGGTAACTGAAGATGTAGAGATGAAAGATTTTGCAAGCTCTGAAAATAATTTTGAATCAATGAGGGGTTTATTAGAAATTAGTGATTCAAAATCACATATGATTTTTGATTTTGAAGTGGAGATTAATGAAGAGTCAGTAAGAAGTTTAGAATGTGAAAAGAGCAAAACGAAATGCTAGAAGTAAGGTACTATTCACATGATAGGTATTGTTCGTATTTCTTATTTTAACTAAATTGACTTCTTTAAATAGGATTTAGACTTTTAAAAAAGGACTCTTATTCTAATTAGGTTTAGATATTTTAAGGTTAGTATTAACACTAGATAAACCTTTGTAATACTTTGTAATTGACATCAATTATCACAACATAAACATAAGAGAGAAATCTCTTAAACTATTAGGGAGATCAATTGTGAGTGCTTTGTGAGTATAATTGAGAGTGTTATTTGTGAAGTTTGAGTTTTTTCTTGTAAAAAATATATTTTATGAGTGTTTTGTGATTCATTAATAAGAGAAGTGAGATCTTATATGCCATGGACGTAGGCAAGTTGTTGAACTATATCAATTCTTGTGTTCATTCTTCTATTTTCTCTATTTAGTTTATTCTTAATTACTTGTTGCTATATTATATTATTTGAGTTTATTACTTGAATGACTAATTAGGGTGTGAGATCAAGTTCAAATATGCATACTAATTTCCAATTTTCTCATCAATGAGAAAATTCAACGAATCATAATCATAGTTCTATTTTCTTTTATGGACTTGAAAGAGGAGATTTAAACTAAAAATTTTGATATTATCTCTCAATTTGTCTATCAAAAAAGTTCGTTAAATGTTATTTTTTCAATAACAAAAATTAACCAAAGTATTTAAGAAAATATAAGTATTTACTCAAAAATTTAACTAAATTTAAAAATCTAAATTAATACTATTCATAATCAATAAATGTTATTGATTAACCAAATATAAATTAATACTAAGTTAAATGTTATTTTTTTCAATAACAAAAATAACCCAAGTATTTAAAAAAAATATAAGTATTTACTCAAAAATTTAACTAAATTTTAAAAACTAAATTAATGATATTCCTAATCAAAATGAAATAAAACAATGTAATTCAAATTATAAAACTTTATTGTTTAGTTTAAAATGATAACATTTAATTTAAACTACAAAAGCAATTAAACAACATATTTAATTTATATTTTAAAACTTTATATTAAACGTCTTCATCAATTTATTTGCATGCTTCTAAAAAAGAGATAAAGACCGTCACGTTTAGAAGAAGGTGATAAGATCTGATCGACGCAAAAGAGTTGCAGGGTAAGAAGATCATAAGATTTGATCGACGCAAAGGAGTTGTAGGGTAAGAAGATCATAAGATTTGATCGACGCAAAGGAGTTGTAGGGTTTCTTTACATAGGAAGACTTGCTTCACAAAACTTTTTTGACAATGTCGTCAGAATTATTATAAGGAATATCAAAGGTACTCTAAAATACCATATCCTTTATGGAAGAGCAATATTTCATCACGAAGCTTTATATATAATTTCCTTAGTATAGCGTAATAAGGAAAGCCCAAAGTACTCCATGTGTATGAGAATAGGCTATGTTAAACTTAATTCGAGAGTTTGTTTTCAAATCTATTTAATTGGGCGTATTATGCATAAGGGGACCCCTTTTGATGGGCATGCAGATTGACCCTTTTTTATTATTATTTTTTTTATTATTTTAGCCTACGGTGTCAGAGGTTAAGGCTGTGACACTAAAACATTCTTAGATATTAGTTTTAAGCATTTTAAATTTAAGACTGCAGCGCCATTGCAATTTAGCAATAGTCAAAGATGTCAAAATGAGAGTGTCACGATGCTCAAAGTCAACTTTGTGGTAGTAATATTACTTGTAAAAGGATAAAAATTATTTTAAGAATAATGTCTAACACGTCTTGGCTAGTTAAATACATTACATCCCTATTTATCATTTCACAACAACAACATTTGCACAGGCAGAAGCAGTGCCACTGCTCCTGGACAAGAATCCCTGAACTCATTTTTCTCGAATATGTGCTCATTGGAGAGCCTTTCACTTTTTTTAGGCTTTTGGATTTGTATGGTGGTGGATGAAAATTAAAGGCTGTCTAAATGTTCTCAATAGAATGTTGGAAAGAATTTTTTGTTGGAAAAGATTACAAAATACTACGCAGTGGAAACAATTCTTTCTCCCATTTTGTATTATTAGAATGGACAGTGTATCATCATGATTAGCAAAATAATATTACCACAAATATAAACCATTAATCAATCACAATGAACACCAAATTTTTACGTGAAAAACCTAATTCGAAAAAAATCTCAGGACCGTAGTCCGATATCAACACTTTCACTATGTAATAATAATTGGATTACAACAATATCCTCTCTAGAATCACACTAGAGGCTCACCATAACATCAAGAATATTAATCTTGGCTCAACAACAAAGAATCTAACAAATTCTCTTTAAATGTAAATTTGCTAGATAATACTAAATTAGAGGTTATATCAAAAATCAAATCTGATAGAAGTGTAGAGTAAGATGTTGGAAACTTATCTTCAAAATTTGAGAAAAATCAGAGCTCAAATTGACATTCAATCATAAAAAAAAAAATTAAAACCCTAAGTTTTTTTTTTTTGTTCTTCCTCTCGTTCTTCTCTGATTTTGTTTCTGCATTTTGTAAAATGCTTCTAACCAAAATCAGTTAAACACAAATGGTGGTACTGTACACTTATAAAAATTTTAATCAACTCCTTTCATGACTAATTTTATAGATGTTCATAATTTTTATAAAATTATAAATTAGCCCAAAGACCGATCCCACCAACACTTTTCATGTGTGAAGTAAATCAAGATACCATTGAATAGCTAATTAGAGTGTGAGATCTAGTTCAAATTTGTATATTCATTTCAAAATTCATTGATAATGTCAAATTTTCTCATAAATGAGAAAATTCAAGAATCATAACCAGAATTATTTTTTGGGGGACTTGAAAGAGGAGGGTATTTGTTATTAAAGTTGATACTGAAAGATGATTATATTCAACATTTTCAAAAAGGATGATAAATAGTTTTAAACAAATTAAAAAAAAAATGAACATATGTCAAAAAAAATTTGAGAGGGTAATGATCGTTTTTTTCTGTCTCCCTTCTCAACATAAAAAGGATCATGAATGGAAAGGCATTAGAGCTAAGAGATGATGTTATACCCCAAAACTCATTAAAGAACAATTTTGTACAATTAATTAATAATATGAAATATCTCTTAGATTTTAAAAAATTTCCCTAACAATCCATGAAACAAATTTATGAATTGTTTATATAAAGTTGTCAACTCTAACAGCCGGCCTAGAGAATCTTTTGATAAAAAAATGGACGTCAGAAATCGTACCTCATTATTTGATGTCATATTCAGATAAGAACTCAACTACCTAAAAATCAAAACTACTGAAAATGAAAGTTAAATGGGAGTAAAGGGATCAATAATCTAAATCATATGTTAATCTTTTTGCATTAATTAGATTAAATTTAAGGGAAATTATTAGTTTAGTTCCTGAATTCAGTTGAATTAAATTAAATAAATAACGGAGGAAGATAAGTAAGTGTCATGTTTTTGTCCTCTGCCTGCATTTTTTTGGGTTTTATTTATTATTTATTATTTATATATATTTTTTTAAAACAATCTAACAGCCCAAGAAAACAAAGAAATTACTGTAAAATGTCCCGGGGCCTAGTCCCAAAGGTCTTAACTTAATGTAATAATCAAAGGGGCAAAAACTGATGGAGAGAGCATATATAATTACAGCAAAAATTACTATTAATTAAAGAATCAGCAGCAAATAGACATGCACTTAGAAACCATATTAATATGGCAAGTTATGAGACCATTTCAATGTATACAGAAACATTTTTTTTTAAGTTTACATTAACTTGTACAATATTTGGGATAATATTACATTACTACTAATAAATGTTTTAATCAAATAATTTTTACAAATAGAAAAATAATAGTCCCAGAGAAATAAAAGTTTTTAATAACTATCTCACATACGAGAAATAATCATCCTGACAAAAGAAAAAATAAAATATACTATCTAACATTCAATGGAGGCTCAAACTCTTGATTAAAGCCAAAAAGATGTATAAAACTTGTCATTGAAATAAACGTTCAAGTGCACAAAAACATGGTTTTGATCTTTTACATTCATGAAACAATAAAAAAAAAAAAAACCAAATAACCAAAAAAAATTGCAACTGCACAAAACTTTTGAGAGAAATAACAAGCACATTAAAAAGATGAATTTTGCATACTTACCTTTGATGAATAGGCAAGGGAAAAAAAAGCACGCATGTGCAAAGTGAATTATGGGACCAAATTAAAATAAAGAACAATAGCAGATTCTTTAATTTCTGCCTCATTTAAAAAAAAAAAAAAAGAGTTGCAGGGTTCTCAGGTCGCAGGAGGATAGCACTCGCTGCTGCTGCTTAATTGAGAGACACAGCTGCAGCAGCAGCAGCTGGTGCTATCTCTCCTGCGACAAAAGTGCCCCCCAACTTAGTCAAATTTCTCTTTCTCGATGGCTTGCATTTACTTTTCTTCTCCATATGCATGTATTTATAGGCTAATATATAACATGAAACTCGTTTGTATGGGAAGGATCTTTCAAGGAAATGACTTGGAAATTTATTTGAAACATGCATGTGCCCATGTGTTTCAAAGATTTGGATGTTCTATTTAGATATTTTATTTTTGAAACTTTATAGTAATTTACTTACCTCGTTTGCTTTTATATAATAGAAATTTATTTTGGAGAATATTATATATGAGTTCATTATTAATTATTTATTTGAAATTGAGGAGTACATACATAGTCAAAAGCTTTGAAAAATTCATGGGGTGTGTGTGTATTATGCAAATGGTCTTTGTTTTCTGTTGGGGTTTCCAATTGATTGCTTGTCTTATATTTACATGACAAATCAATGAAATTACAAGGATGTTACTGCCTAATTTCTTGATTTAATATTAATTAGACAAGAGTTTGTTCGATCTTCCATTTTGGAAAGCCAATAAGGCACCACTTTCTTATAAAGTTCTTGTATTTTTTTTTTTTAATTGTGACTGCAGGCCTTCTCGAAATTCATCAAGAGCATCATTTCATATGTATAATTGTTTACCAAAATTCTGAAATGTATACTTTTATTTTAAGGTATTTTCAAATAATTATATTATCTTTAATGTATTTTAAAGAATTGTTTTTTTCATATTTATGGCCTTTTTATGTTAATAAATCTTTGTGATGTTTAATGAATAAGTAGTGTTCATCACAAACACTAATTGTTTAATAATTAAGTTTGATTGGAATTATGACGTGGTGAGCTGACTAGCATGATCAAAAGAATGTACATCATATCTAATTAAAAACTATGCGTCGCAGTTGAAATTGTCCTACAGAAATTAATCCTAAGATTTGAGGATTGCAGATTTTTTTTTTTTAAAAAAGAGAATATTTATTAATTATTTCCTAAGTTGTAATATTTGGAGTAAAATTGATTAGTCTCATGAAATTTTATAGACACAATCTTGTCCATATATTAGAATGAACTCGGGACTATTCAAACTAAACTATTGAAAATTAACTGTCATTATTTGGAAGAGTAGCTTTACACTTTTTAAATGTTGTTACAAAATTTTTCTTTTAAATTAACGTTTCAACAAATAATTAAATAGTAAAATAGTATAATTTTTAAAATTATTAATTATATTATTTTATCACTTATTAATTATTTAATATATCATTGAAGGTAAAAAATTTAAAATATTATTTAAAAAAAATTGTATTATTCTATTTGAAAAATTAATTCTCGTTGATCAATTAACACCCATTAATCGGTCTTTCTATCCCGAAATCAGCTTGAAATTTCGGGGCTTGAAAAATGATAGACTATTCAATTAAGTTAATGAATTGACTAATACCAAAAAGAAAAAGTGGGAAATGGACCTGAAAAATGTTCCAAATAATTAACACATAAAACAAAGTAAAACCACGTGTTCTTTCATTTGAGAAATATTGGCTTTGTTCCAATTTCCAAATTGACAAATTAATACCCACTAATTGTCCCAATGTAAGATTATTCTCCTAAGTTATGGAAAAGCACTTCTATTTTATGTATGACTTGTTTCTTCAAGGTCTATATCTCTCTTTTCCTAGCCGCCACTCCAACTCTCACCAGACATCTTATTTTCTTAATATACAAATATATAAAAACTAAAAACAATTCGACCTATCCCATGGAACTTTACTCCCCATTTTCTATTTTAAGTTTTTCTGGTCTTCCACTGTATGGAAATTTAAAATCATCCACTTAAACTTAAATCGTGTCTTTTTTTTTAATCATAAAGAAGGAATTCAAATTTTAAATCTCTAATTTAATAAAAAAAATATACACTAAATCATTATAAGTGCGTCCTTTTTTTTAATTAAGAGATAAAAGGATTTAAATTCAGCATCTTTATATTGATTGAGAAATGTAAATTTAGAAGATGTTAGACAAGCAAAAGGTCAACATTTGTGCAATTAAAAAGGCCACCTCAGGTGACAAGTGACAATATAAAATGACAGCCAGAACAGACCACATAGAATTTTCAGTGAACTTGTAGACAATGAACTTTCTTAATTTGCCATCCAGCTAAGGGAAGTTGCATTGAAGTTACGTATTACTTTGGTCATTCTGTTTGGAATATTTTCATCGGTATTCAACTGGCTATGTGGTTGGAGTTTTTATGAAAAAGTTAATTAAAAGTTATTGAAATATAATTTACTGAGTAAATTAAGTTCATTGAGTATGAAAATAAAAAAAATATAAAAAGATGTAAAAATATAAGTGGTAGAATTTTCTAATGTTATAGTGTCCAGTGTTAAGAAATAATTTTTAAATTAGTTTTATCTCCCACTTATTTTAGAACTTTTTAAAATAACTCTCATATATTTAGGGTTAACTTAAATCATCTTAAAATTTATATAAATTTTTTTATTGATTTGTAAATATATCTTTGTGATCTTAGTGATATATTAGTGATTAAACTCAAATCTTTGTGATTAAACACAAAATTTGGTAATCTTTGTAACTCTTAGTAAAAGAAACCTCTTGTTTGCAAAAGATAGTATTTTCTTTATAAGTCTTTCTTATAAGAGGCATACTTTGTGAGTATCTTGAGATTTAAAAATAAAAAAATGTGATCTTAATCTGCCATGGACGTAGACAAGTTGCCGAACCACATAAATTCTATGTGATGTTCTTCTGCCTTTCTATCTCTAGATTTTTGATTACTTATTTCTGCATTATATTGCTTGGGATATTTTGCTTGTTTGATTGCTTCCGGTTCAACAAACTAATATCAGAGTTTGGTTTTTGAAAGCAGACATAACCACACTCGAGTATGAGGTAGAGAAATTCGATGAGACGAATGATTTCAATCTGTGAAAGATGAAGGTTAAGGCGTTGTTGGTGAGCTAATGGTTAGGCTCAGCATTAGAGGAGACTGCAGCTCCATCTAGTGAAGAGGAAAAACAGTTAAATTCATTTAAGGCTGAAGCAGAAGAAAGGACATTTAAGAAAGAGCTCATAGTACAATCATTTTGTCATTGAGCGGTGAAGTACTGAGGGAAGTAGCAAGTGAGACGACGGCGATTGGTTTTTGGAAGAAGCTTTACTCCTTTTATATGTGGAAATCGTTAGCCAACAAATTGCATATAAAGAAGAAGCTATATCAATTGTCCACTTCAGAGGGGACGTTGATGAAAGATCATATAGATACCTTCAACATAATCATTCTTAATCTTGAGTCTATTAACATCAAGATAGAAGATGAAGATAGGACAATTATCCTGCTGAGTTTACTTTTCAAAAGTTATAAGAGCTTTATTGATATATTTTTTTACGGCAGAGAGAGTTTAACGATGAGCGATGTGAAATCATCATTAAACTCAAAGCTATTAGAAAAATAGATCGAGGGCAATGTAAAAAATCTATCTATAACGGGAAGACTTTCATATAGAGATGGAAGAAAAAATGGCTTAAGATCAAAGTTTAGGACTCCTAAAAAGTGTTATTGCTGTAAGAAAGAGAGGCACTTAATAAAGAACTATCCAAAAAAGAAAGCATAAGACAAGAAGAAAACAGATATTGCGCTTGCCTATGATGATGGCTACGACAATACAGAGACACTAGTCACTACTGACGGTAAGAGTACTGATCAATAGGTTTTTTATTCTGGTTGTACATTTCACATGTGCCTACACAAGTCTTGGTTTATAAATTTTTAGTCCATTAGCAGTGCTAAAGTGTTAATGGGTAATAACATTGCTTGTCAAATAATGAGAATTAGTAGTATTAAACTTAAGTTGCATGATAGGTGAGTGAGAGAGTTGACCGAAGTTAGGTATATTCCTGATCTCAAGAGAAACTTGATCTCACTAGGAATTTTAGAGCAAAATGGGTGTTCCATCAGGATTGACGTAGGGGTTTTCAAAGTATTGAAGGTTTTTTGGTAGTAATGAGATGAGAGAAACATAAAGGTATTTATGTGCTTAAGAGTGAAGTTGTAAGTGGTTCTACATTATTTTCTGTAAATGATAAAAATATGCAAACAAAGTTGTGGCATCTTAGACTAGCACACCTAGGCAAGAAAAACCAGAAGGAGTTATTTAGTCAAATGGCATTTGGTGAGGATAGGTTTCAGCCATTAAAATTTTGTGAACATTGTGTGCTTGGAAAAGTATATAGGGTGAGATTTAGTACATGTAAGCACAAGACTAAGGGGATACTTAACTACATATACTCGGATCTTTAGAGATTAGCTCAGATAGTTACTCGTGGTGGTGCTAGGTATTTTTTCAGTTTGATGATGACTATTCAAGGAAGCTATGGGTCTATGTGTTGAAGATTAAGGATCAAATGTTTGATATGTTCAAGACTTGAAAGGATCTTGTTGAGAATTAGAATGACAAAAGGGTGAAGACGCTAAGAACTGACAATGGTATCGAGTTTTGCAATAGAGAGTTTGATGGGTTTTATGCCAAGCATGAGATTGCAAGGCATAGAATGTTAAGATCAACGCCACAACAAAATGATGTAGCAGAGATGATGAATATGACGCTACTTGAAATGATTAGATGCAACTTACCACTATGAAGATGTCCAAAGTATTTTAGAGAGAAGTTGTAGTGACTGCATCTTATTTGATTAATAGAAGTCTCTCTTCAACATTTGACTTTAAGAAGGTAGAAGAGAAATGGTTTGGTAACCCTTATAAGTATGACTACCTTAGAATTTTCGGTTGCCCTACCTTTGATCATATTAAGGAGGAAAAATTGAAACCTAGAGCTATCAAATGAGTATTAATAGAGTATCCTGAAAAAGTAAAATGATACAAAGTGTAGTGTAAAGATTTAACACCCTAAGGAGTATCATAAGCCATGACGTGACTTTCGATGAGACGACCATTCTAAAAAGCCTCCCAAGAAGATGAGAAAGAAAAATCTATGCCTAAGGAAGACTCAGCACCCAAGTCAATAAAAGTTGAAGTAGAGCTTGAGAATAGATCTGATATGCCCTTAGAACAGCAATTTAGTATGAGATCTTTGAAGATGAACCAAGAACATCGACGAGTTCCTCTAAGTCTACCCAAAGCAATACTAGGACTTTTGAGATGGAACTTGAAGAGTACCAGCTAGCCAGAGCAGGCTAAGGAGAACAATTAACCCACCAATTAGATATGCACAAGCAGACTTAGTTGCTCACACTTTTAATTCTGCTTACACTCTTGAATTTGATGAACCTAGAACAAATCGTAAGGCTATAAAGAGTGAAAATAAGAAAGAATGGTAGTAGGCCATGAAAGAAGAAATTAGTCTCTTAGGAAGAATAATACTTGAAAGTTGGTGGAGAGACCTCAAAAGAAACTAATTGGGTGCAAGTGGGTGTATAAGGTGAAAGAGGGGATAACGGGAATAGAGCCTACAAGATTTAAGGATAGGTTAGTTGCACAAGATTTTACTCACAGAAAGAGTAGATCTTCATGAGATATTCTCTCCAATCGTCAAGTACACATCTATTAGGATTTTATTAACTATGTATGCAAACCTTGATTTACATCTAGAGCAAATAAATGTAAAGACAACTTTTCTGCATTGAGAGCTTAAAGAGATAATTTACATGGCATAGCCGTAATGGTTTGTAGAGCTAAAAAAAGAAGATCATTCTTGTTTGCTAAAGAAGTTGTTATATGGGTTAAAATAATCACTTAGATAGAGATTTGATGAGTTTATTATGGTTTATGGCTTTATTAGGAGCAAGTATGATGGATGTGTGTACTTTAAGAACTTAAGTTGTAGGATGATGTATTTACTTCTATACGTCAATGATATGTTAGACGCATGTAAGAACATAGAAGAGATACAGAAACTTAAGAAGCAGTTGAGTGGCAAGTTTAAAATGAAGAATTTAGAAGCAACAAATAGGATATTGGGTATGGATATTATGAGAGAAAGAAGAGATGTTATCTTCTTGTCTTAATAGCGATATATACTCAAAATTCTAGAGAAGTTTGGTATGTCCAACACAAAGATTGTCTTTACTCCAATGGCCATGCATTTTAAACTTTCAACAGTACAATTATTGACATCTAAAAAAGAGAACCGCAGATGAGTAAAGTACCATATGCAAACGCTGTAGGGAGTATTATATAAGCAATGGTTTGCACGAGACCAGACATAGCACAGGCTGTGAGTGCGGTGAGTAGATACGTGGCAAATCCTATTGGAGTTGGTACTTACGTGCTATTCCAATACTTATAAATATTAAATTATTTAATATTTATAAAGCAAATGTTTGTATAATTATTAATACAATATAAATACATTGTATAATGTTTGTTACGTTACAGACATTGTATGATCTAAAGGAGTTCAGATTTGGTCTAAAAGAGTTTAGACCAGTCTTAAAAATTAGCAAAGCTGAGTGTTATATTTATACTAATAACTAACACTGTTAAGAGTTAGCAGGTTATAAGAGTGAACCAGATCTAAAAGATTAGATTCTTGTTTGTAGTGGGATAAAGGCTTGAGGGTATACCAGTAATGATATGGTTGCAAGGAGTTGCAATAGGTGCTAAGAGATGTCATTATATAAATATATTTTCAAACATAATGTCATTGATCTGCTTTCACTTATGTAGGTCTATAAGTGGATGGGGGCCGGCGATGCGCCCCGGTCGGATGCGGAACGGCGAGAGCCGGTCCGCCGATCGACTCGGGGCGCGGACCGACGCGGATTGCGACGGCGGCCCAAGCCCGGGCCTTCGATAAGCTCGCGGAGACGTCATCGTCGCGATCGTGGCTGGCAGCGCGCGCCGCAAGGCGTGCCCCGCGCACCTGCGCGCTCCCGGCGTCGGCCTGCGGGCTCCCCCAGCGCCGACGCCGGGAGCGCGCAGGTGCGCGGGGCACGCCTTGCGGCGCGCGCTGCCAGCCACGATCGCGACGACAACGTCTCCGCGAGCTTATCGAAGGCCCGGGCTTGGGCCGCCGTCGCAATCCGCGTCGGTCCGCGCCCCGAGTCGATCGGCGGACCGGCTCTCGCCGTTCCGCATCCGACCGGGGCGCATCGCCGGCCCCCATCCGCTTCCCTCACCTACATAAGTGAAGCGGATTTATTATATATATTAAATCAATATATATAATATAATATGAAATATCTATCCTTTTGATTAACATATTATTATTAAAAGGAAGTGGCTGGCCATATGTTGTAGTGGTTGTATTTGAATTCATTTTGGTCTTTGACAAAAAAATAATAATAATAATAATAATAATAAAAGAGAAGAAGTGTGGGCGGCCATGAGTGGTATGGAGAATTTATTTTGGGTTCTTCATTCTTGAATGAAGGAGGGAGAAGGAGAAAGTTCAAGTGTGGCTTTTGGCTACGGAGGAAGAAAAAGATGAAAATAGTTTTCATTTTCTCCTTTGAAGCAAAACACTATATATGGCCGGCCAATTTCAGTCAATCTTTAAATTTCTAGTTTCTGCTAAAGTTGTTGAATAAATAATTTGAATGCTTTTCTAACAACTGCTTTTATGGACAAGACTTTGCCTATTAGGCAGCTAGTAGCCATTTGTTGTGGAACTGGTCGTGGGGATCTGGGCCTTCAATTTGTGGAGTAATCTACATTCTTGTAGAGTGTTCGATGAAAGTCCTCTGAGAGATACGGTGACCCGGAGTCGGGCTCAACTGCCTTTATCAAAACTAATGACAATTTCATCACAAGACATGTAATGACCGACCACCCACTCTTGTCTAAATATTTGACACTTGATTGGTTTATTTAATAAGCCAAATTTATTTAATAATAATATGTTAATCAAAAGGATAGATATTTCATATTATTTTATATATATTGATTTAATAAATACAAAATGGGAAGTGGCTGGCCATATGTTGTAGTGGTTGTATTTGAATTCATTTTGGTCTTTGACAAAAAAATAATAATAATAATAATAATAATAAAAGAGAAGAAGTGTGGGCGGCCATGAGTGGTATGGAGAATTTATTTTGGGTTCTTCATTCTTGAATGAAGGAGGGAGAAGGAGAAAGTTCAAGTGTGGCTTTTGGCTACGGAGGAAGAAAAAGATGAAAATAGTTTTCATTTTCTCCTTTGAAGCAAAACACTATATATGGCCGGCCAATTTTTGAAGGTAAGAAGAGTTGTTTTTGTTTTGAGTTTTTAAGTGTTAAAAATAAGAAAAACTTGATAGCAAAAGTTATTTTGTTATTCATCTTCTTCTCCTAAACAAAAGACCATTATTGTTGTATTTGAGTTATTTATTTTGATGGATTTAAGTGTTAAATACATCAAAAACAAAATGAATATAGTCTAAGTATTGGGCTATGGGATTAAGAGTTAGTCCAATATTTTAAGTGTTAAACCGATGCTGAAAAAATATAGGCTGTTGTTCTAGTGACTCAAACCCATCATGTTGAGTCCTAGAACTGCCAATGGGTTGACTTCATGTGATACTTCAGCTACAAAATCATTCCAAAGGCTTGACAGATGATATTTTCAATCATTAGTATTAATTTGATTAATATGCTTTATATTTTGGTTATTAGCATAATGAATAAATTTTATCGTGTTCATTTTAAAAAATTAGATTTTTAGCTTCTGTTGCGTTTATGGTTTGTATATGTATATATTAGATGCTTATGTATATGAATTTTAAAATGGACACGTATACTACATGCACACACCCAATAGGTTTAGGTTGTGAATTGGGATGAACCGATACCCCAACAAAATGGTATTAAAGTATTTTGCGGTGCCAATTAGGTGTATTTAAGAGTGAGTTGGTATTTGGAAGTGTTCCAAGGCTTGGTTGGAGTATTTCAAGTGTTGAAATGCATGAGCAAGACCAATGAGTTGCTGGGCGCGCAGCGTTGGAGCACTGTTCTCCCTACAGTATTTTTGAACAGTACTTTTATATAATATTTTTGAACAGTATTTCAAAAAAAAATTTTTAATATGCATATAGGGGTTTATGAAATGTAGTGATAAGAGTTATCGATATGCATTATAAATCATAATTATTTTTTCTATACTAGTAATCACAATGGGAGCCTGCTGGTGAGGGTTAGTTGTGTTTGAACAAAAATGAATGAATGATTGAGAATTACCTCCTTATGAAGTGAGACCTAGTTTTAAAAAAACAATCTCTCTTAATTAGATTGAATTGTATTTTATTATGATATAATGTTATACATGATCCGTCTTGTTAATACGGTGTTAGACAAGTCACGTCGGTCTTTTTTCAATATCACTACAGTGTGATGACTTTGGTCGGTTGGATTTAGACTATGCCAGTTAAACATTAGATGAGGTAAATATATGAGAAAGCATTACTTTAGATTGTTACAGTGTGCAAGTAGTATCGGTAGTATATATTTGATCATTGACAAGTTAATTAGGAATACACTTATCCTAGATTGCTATAATGTACAGATAAGGTGTATTCAAGATCATGAGTAAGAGTTGCATGAGATGCAATTGACAATAATTGTCTACCTATTGAGTTTACAAAGGCCTAGATCGGTACAGTGTGCGACTGGAGTAAAATACCAATGGGATCTACTTCTTACTGTGTAGTTTAAAGAGTTTAAATTGTTATTGTTCTATTCGAGAGATTATCAAGATTATATAAAGTAGTGGAAGGACGCTTTTAGATTAAAAAATATATAAATAATATACCCATGATCTAAAGTGTTATTATTAACGATTAGAAATATTCTGCTACACATCTCCTAAATCGTCTTATAGAGATAAGATACTTTTCTTATATAAGATAAGATAAATATGAGTAATCTGTTAGTACACTTGATCAATGCACATTAACTATAGGGTACCAAAAAATATTAATGACTTGTTTTTAAATTTGAGAATAATTCTAGATTATGAATTACGTAGATATATTTGATATATCTTATCCGTAATTAGAGAATAGTTACAATGAAATGTGTTTCCACTGTGATAAGGTTTAGATAATAAGTGTTGTTGTTCAAAATACTTTAATTGAGAATAGATATATCCATTAGATAACTGTTTATAGTAAATAGATGTTTCAATAGTATATGATGCTATCAGTACAAAGGTATGAGATACCGCATGTCCTTCTCATATCTATAAGTTATTGCGTGATTTGAAAAATGCTATTCAGCTGAGAAATAAGAAGTAAGTTTTCACATGGAAATAGAGAATTTCTACACGTGGTAGCTATTAACTCACTTTCTCATTCTGACAGTGGCATTATAGTGTATAATTGATATTATGTGCCAAACATTATTAGGCGTATCATATCATTCTCTGTAGTTGACAGAGAGAGTTATCATAAAAATATTTGGAATAGTTTCTAATATTTATATGATAAAGATAATGTTTTGCGTACTGAATGTCAAGTAATAATTGATTAATATATCTTATATACAATAAGGAATGTTTAGGTGAATAGCATGCAGAGTAGTTCAAGAACTTTGAATAATGACAAATAGTAGCATATAAGATTAGGTCATGTAGTCGTGAAACGACTATCCTATCTGATTAAGTATGGTCAGATACTTAATTTTACCATAAAATCTTGGCCAGTTTATAAATTTTAAATTCAAAAGAAGATGACCGAATCCTAATATATGTGTTAGACACAGGGCCACTGATTTATTGAAACTAGTACATATGATGTATTTAGTCTAATAAATCATACTGTTATAGGCGAGTTTCAATACTTTATAGTCTAGATACTGATTTGTCACTATTCAGACATATGTTTCTAGGAAACACAAGTTAAAAACTTTTGAAGTGTTTAAAGGCTTTTGACTAGGAAGTAAAGAAACAAACCTTTATGTATGCCTTTTAATAGATCGAGGCTGCTTATATATAAACAGTATATTCATAGAATATTTAAAGGAGAATATAGTTCTCGTTCAGCATGGTCTCCCAGATATTCCTTAACACAAAAGTGTTTAAGGAATAGAAGAGTCAAACTTTATGTGATACAGTCTGAAAATATTGAGCTTCACTGATCTTCTAATATTTATGGGATTATACTCTAAGAAACTGCTACTCACTTATTGAACATAGTTCTACCAAGACCAGTTCCTTTTACTCTATATGAGATATAGATTAAAGGGAGCCGATTCTTAAGTCGTTAAGGTCCGGGGTTCTTCTGTTCGGATAAGGGTTATGCAATATAATATACTTGCGCCTAAAGGGTATAAGTATCGATTTATTAGATACCAATTCCATGATCCAGAGTAACGAATCATGTTCATTGCTTGTAATACCACCTTCTACGAGAAAGTATTTCTCATGGATCGTAGGGATTATAAAATGATTGTACTTGTTGAAGTCAATCAGAAAGTATATGAACCAACGGTGAAATCTTAAAGTTCAAATGAGTGATATACCTTGAACGCACTATCTTTATAGGTCGAATAGAATATCAAAACCACCATCTAGGTATAATTGATGCCTGAAAGTACCCTTAGTATTTTCTTAGTTGAAGAAAATGATCATTTAACTTATAAAGAGGCAATGTTTGACATTGTTATGGGAAAATGGCAAGAAGCCATAGAATCTAAAATTGACTCTGTGCATGACAGTCAAGTTTAGCACTTGGTTTTGCTTCTTATAGGAATTGTTCATAGTTAGTGTAAATGAGTTTACACAGTGAAAGCATAGGCACTTGAAGCTAGAGACCTTTAAGGCCCAATTGGTAAGGAAATGTTATACTCATAGATCGGGGATCGGTAATAAGGAAACTTTATTCATCAGTGATTATGCCGAAGTAAATTTAGATTCTATTGGTTATTGCCACATACTAATATTTTGAGGTCTAGTTGTTAGATGTAAAGATGACGTTCTGGAATGAATATCTCAAGCTAAAGATATGCATGAAGCTGCCTGAAGGTTTTGTATCCAGCCTAACTTTTAATCTAGTGTGCAAACTGAAAAAGTCTTTTTCTGGACTTAAGCAATTTTTCAAAGCTGATATCTTCGTTTAAATGATAAAATTAGAAAGTCTAGTTTCATCAGTAATAAAATGAAAGCGTGTATGTTCTAGTAGGGTAGTGAGAGTAGAATTATCTATCTAATTCTCCACGTGAAAAATAAATTCGATGTTGGAAACGACATTGGTATATTATAAGTCAATCAGATAAATGATATCTGAGTAAGAACTTTTCAATAAAAGATTTAAAGAGACCTCTTATTAGACTTTATAAAGATAAAGTTAGGAGGTTGATGGGACTCTCCAAATCATCGTACATAGACTAAGTCCTTAAAAGGTATAGCTTAATGTACCTTTCAAACATGACATTCATCTTTTAAAGAGCAAATGTCCTCGAGTTGAAAATTAAAGAGTTGAAATGTCCAACTCATAATATGCATCAGTTGGAAGTAGTATGATATATGTCATGTTATGTACGACACCTAGATTTAGATGGCTCTAAGAGTTATAAATTGGTATCGGTTGAATCCAGGCCTGACCATTATATGGTTATGAAACATATCTGATATACCTTAGAAGTATAGAGGATAAGTTTCTAAATATGAAGAATGTTTCTTGTAAGTGATGGAATGGATATATTCAGACTTTTTGTCTAACCCAGATTATACAAAGTCTACATATAGTTATATGTTCTTCCTTAACAGCACCAGAGCTAGTTGGAAACGTGCAATTTAGATATCTATAGCAAATTCTCCTTTAGAAGAAGAACTAGTTGCAGCTTGAAAAGTCTACAAATGAAGCACTATGGATATTCAAGTTAGTTACAGAGTTTAGAATAGTTTCAAACTTAGTGGATCATATCTCATTACATCGTAACTAATAACGAAATAATTACTTAAGCTAAGAAGCCATATGGCACACCAGTATTTTGACCCTATGGACTTTGAATACCACAAAATTGAAAAGTTCTTGGCTATTAGAGATGTGATAGTATCTAGTATACATTCCTTGGATAATGTAGCAGACCCACTCAGATCTAAACTTCTACTGTGTTTAAGAAACACTTGGAGAATATTGATATAAGATATTAGTACAAATTGCACTAAAGTAAGTAGGAGTTTGTTAGAGTTAGTGCTTACGCACCATTCCAAGACTTATAAATATTAAATTATTTAATATTTATAAAGTAAACATTTCGTATAATTGTTAATACAATATAAATACATGGTATAATGCTTGTTACATTACAAATATTGTATGATCTGAAAGAGTTCAGATCTAATCTAAAGGAGTTTAGACCAGTGCTAAGAATTAGCAAAACTTAGTGTTATATTTATGCTAACAATAACACTACTAAGAATTAGCAGGTTATAATAGGCAACTAGATCTAAGAGATTAGATCCTTGTCTATAATGGGACAAAGGCCTGAGGGTATACCAATAATAATATGGTTGTAAGGAGTTGCAATAGGTGCTAGGAGATGTCATTATGCAAGTATGTTTTTAAACATAATATTTTTGATCTGCTTTCACTGATGCATGTCTATCAGTGAATCTCCTTTTATAAAGATCAGTGTATGTTATATCAATATAGTATAGATGGTTGTTCTTACTTGACTATGGGCTTACTGAAAGCTCGTATATGCATACGGGTATTCAATTAAGACTAAATGCTGAACAGACTCACGAGGACGCCAATAGACATCCTATAGAACCGTCAATAGTAAGCCCTCTCGAGTTGAGTAGTATACATGGTTGTTTAACCCTAGTGTCATAGTGAACTTATAAGTGATCTACCATACTTTGGTTTCATGCATGTCATAGACTTTTCATGGTGTGACTGTTGGGTGTCGCTAGGTTTGGTCCGATACTTATGGAGTTTGATGTGTATAGATATGAGATCCGTCAGCTTTCATAGAGGAGTAGTATATCCAGATGCTTCGAGATTGTATTTAAGTAAATCGCATGGCCACGAGTACTAACTTAGGAAAGGTGTTTCCCAAAGGGTTGAACAATATAGTAAAGGTGTTTGTGTATATTATTCTTAAAAATAAAAATATGGAGATAAGCTCATGAATGGGTATACAAGGATTTGACAGTGCTGATCTATATCCCCTTACATCCAGGATATACATGATGAAGGATTATACGTATACGTTGTGACCTCAACTTGTATGGTCTAACAACTGATTTGTAATATCTGTGACATGTGTGTAGGGCATCGATCATAAACTCATGGAATAGTTTCATTTGAAAAATTGGATATGGACCTAGGGAGTCCCGCAATATAAAGTGTACTCGTTGTGTACTGGGACAGCATATTAGATTGAATTATTCAATCTTGTAATTTTTAGCAGAACTGAATATTTATTTCAGGATTCCTCAGGATGCATGCGTGTTAGTACTTAAGTGTTAAGTACAATAATTAGTTAATAATTATTATTGACTAATTAAATAGTGACACGTAGTGCATTATGAACCTTCGGTTAAATTAACTCAAGTATTGGGTAAGATGATACCCACATTAGGTTAATTTAAGGCTTAAGAGTTAATCTAATAGTTTAAGTGTTAAACCGATGCTGGGCTTTGAGATTAAGAGTTAATTCAATAGTTTAAGTTTTAAACGTATGCTGAAAAATATATGCTATTGTTCCAGCGCCTCAAGCCCATTATGTTGAGTCCTAGAACTACCAATAGGTCGACTTCATGTAGTACTCCAGCTAAAAATATGTTCCAAAGGCTTGACAGGTGATATTTTCAATCATTATTATTAATTTGATTAATATACTTTATATTTTATTTATTAGTATAATGAATAAAATTTATCGTGTTCATTTTAAAAAATTAGATTTTTAGCTTTTGTTGCGTTTATGATTTGTATATATATGTATTAGATGCATATGTATAGGAATTTTAAAATGGACACGTATACCACATGCATACACCCAATAGGTTTAGGTGTTGAATTGGGATGAACCGGCATCCCAATAAAGATCATCGACTTGTAGTAAAATAAATTTTGAGATATCTTAAGGGGACGTCAAATCACGGGTTGATGTATAAAGGGGACGAGGACAACAGTGTAATGATAATAGGATACATAGACTCAGATTATGCAGGTGATTTAGACAAAAGAAGATAGTTGACGAGTTACGTATTCACAGTGCTTGGGTGTTGTGTATATTGGAGATTTGTTCTACAATATGTGGTAGCACTATCTACCACAGAAGCGGAGTACATAGCTATTGGAGAAGCTGTTAAGGAAGCTGTATGGTTGAAAGGCATATGCACGGAGGTAATGACTATTGAAAATGTGAACATTGGTGTGTATTATGATAGCCAAAGTACCATATACCTAAGCAAGCATCAAGTGTTTCACGAGAGGTCTAAATACATTAATATGTGGCTCCATTACATTCGAGAGATTATTTAAAGTGGTGAAGTTAGTCTAACAAAGATAGCATCGTTTGAAAATCTTACAGATATATTGAATAAGCTACTGCCCTCAGTTAAGTTCACCCTATACAAGGATTTAATCGGAATCACTACTTTGTGAGGATGATCGAAGATGTAGAGATGAGAGATCGAGATACTTTGTGAATGACTTTGAATTAAGGAGGAGATTGTGAGAAAATTGATTAAAAATTATCGAGATATGATTTGGAGAGCAAGTCAAATGCATTAGGTGCATGAGGATCCAAGACGGACGCAAAAGGAGGCGAAAACTCAAGTGGCGATACTTAGGTGTGGGCGCTGCAGCGCCAGGTGCCCAGTATCGCAGTGCCCAGGCAGAATGTTCCAAGGTCGTGGTGCCTAGGACGGGGAAGTTTTTCTCAAATTGGTTTTGTCTCCCACTTATTTTAGAACTCTCTAAAAACGACTTTCATACGTTTAGAGTCAACCTAGGTCGCCCTAAAGCCTATATAAAGGCTTTTAATTAACTTGTAAACACATCTTTGTGATCTTAGTGATTAAACACAAATCTTTATGATCTTAGTGATTAAACACAAATCTTTGTGATCTTAGTGATTAAATACAAATCTTTGTGATCTTTATGATCTTAGTTATTAAACACAAATCTTAGTAATTTTTGTGATTCTTAGTGAGAGAAATTCATTGTTTGTAAGAGAGAGTATTTTTTTATGAGTCTTTTTTTATAAGAGGTATACTTTGTAAGTGTCTTGAGATTCAATAATAAAAATGTGTGATCTTAATTTACTGTGGACATAGGCAAGGTATTGAATCACGTAAATTTTATGTGTTGTTTTTCTACCTTTTTCTCTTTAAATTTTTAATTGCTTGATTCTGCATTATATTGCTTGAGATATTTTATTTATTTGATTGCTTCTGGTTCAACAACTTTCTATTTAAAGTTAAACCCTAATTTTTTAATTTCTATTTTTTTTAAATCGACTATCAAAATTTGATTGTTGTTAAATTGTCAAATAGAAGTTTTGTCGCCCATTTTTGTTTTAATACTTACAAATTTAGAAAATGGAAGCTTCGTCTCATTTTTCTTGAGCAAATATATTAATCCGGCCAGGGTTAAAGAACAACTACAGATTTATTTGGAGCACATCAAGAAGATCATTCTTTTTCCAGTAGTAATATGGCTTTTATGCAAATATAGTCTACCATTAAAACAAAGTAGCTTCCTACATCAGAACATTTCCATGTCAATTTCTTGAGAATAAAAATTTAAGATCAGGGAGATAATAACCCTAGGTGAAATTATCATTTGTATTTTAAGAAAACCAAAGAATACTTGCATGTTAATCTCATTTGCAATATGTATTTTATAATTTCTCACTTAGCGTGACAGATAAATCAATGTCAATTCAGTCTTTGTAAATTCAAAAAAAAAAAAAAGATAAAAATGATTTTGATAGGGGTTTAATTTAAATAAAATTATATTATTTATAAGTATAGAATAATATTATATTTTTTAAATATTAGTCAAAAATTTATATTTTAAATTGATGTGTTAAATAATTATTAAATTTTAAAAATAATACAACTTTCAAAATTAACCGTTACACTATTTTACAAGTTAATAATTTTTTGACACATCATTTAAGATAATAATTTTAGAATGTAGCATTTTTTTTATTAACAGTTTTTAATTAGAATTATCAGAGGTATGTAAACCAATCGTAGTGAAAAGTTGAAATGAAAGGATGCAGTCAATTTGGTAATTACTTAAATCTGTTCTATAATGCAAAAAATCAAATGAAAAACTCCAAACAAAAATGAATTGAAATTAAAAGAAAGGTGAAATTAATTATCAATCCTTAAGTGCTCAGATCAAACTCATTAAAAATTGAATGACCAGTATCCATATGTGATAATGAGACTACAAATATCTGGGTTTAAGGTTCGGGTTGAAGAGAGAAGATTTTTGGGCGTATTTTCTCTCACCTCAATGACCTTAAACAACGGACTTGAGGAATTTGTAGAACAATCTTTGCTGGAAATCCCACTTTGATGAAGCCTTCACTCATGAGCTAGGGTTGGTATGCAATGATTGAGCTTATTTTGTTAAGGAATGATTTCTTTCCATATCAAGGGTCAGGATTAGGCTTAGGGTTAGGGTTTTGTAAGAAGATAGAGGTGACTTAATTCATATTGAGATGAAGAACCTAGGCAATCAACACCAATCTAATTAAGTAAAAGATAAATATATACAACCATGAGACTGAGATCTACTAATCCAATACCAAATTCATATATAAATTGTGAGAATAATTCAATTTCAAGATGATCTAAGGTGATGAGCCTATAATGGACTCAAACAAGAAAATAGGGCAAAGTGTAACATCTTTCAGTCGTTTAAGGGCAGTGATTATGATAATTGCAACCTGCAATGTAGAAATGTTTTTCAAGTTATAGATTCACAAGAAGAAGTCATATGAATATGAGCATATTTGGAGAAAACTATCCTTACCCATCACTCAGCCAATAGGTGATGGGCATCTATCTTTTCATTTTTACATATTCTCAAATAATTTATATATGTAAGTATAAAGGGTTAGGATTAGGCTTAGGGTTAGAGTTAGGGTTTTATAAGAAGAGATTAGGATTAGACACCTATTATATAGTGAGCTTCGTAGCCCATTAAATCATTTGTGTGTGTGTGTGTGTATATATATATATATATATATATATATATATAAATGTATGTATATGTACACATTAGAAAAAAAAAAAAAAACTACATGCTTACCTCTTTCTCAAGAATGAAAAATAGGGTTTTGCTTAATGAGGATGATAGGCTTCAACAAGGGGAGATGATGCTCTCTCTCTCTTTCTCTTTATGTTTGTTGAGAAAGGAATCACTCTTTTCCCTTTTGGAGATTAGGTTTGAGCGAAGAACCCCGAATTCAACTTAGAACCTTAACTTCTGTATGTAGCGAAATAATCTGTTTATCAAGCAAAATAGCAAGAATTCAAAACAGAATATAAAAGATCACAACACAATCTTACGTGGTTCGGCCAATTGGCTATGTCCACGATGCATCTAAAGATCTTAATCTTTCTTATTAACTTCTTAGAGATTTTACAAGGAAAACCCAATAAATAACCCTCAAAAGGACCTAATGTTTAGTGTACCCTTACTCTACCATGAATAATGAACACCCAAACGATGGTTCCACCTTAGCGCACATATGCACTTAGTATCTACTCAGTTCTTCCCTTCTCTTAGAGTCTTTCTTAATGCTTAATCTCAACTAAAAGGTTTACAAGTGTTTATATAGGGGTTATTTCGTGCCTACTAACCATATTTCTTGTTGAAATAAGAGTACACTTGTTGGAAGTTCTAAGCTTTTCAAAATTAAAAATTCAGATCAAAAACAGAAATTTCTCAGCTCAGGCACCGCAGCACTGAGCTTTATCGCGCTCGGTGTTACGGTTCTGAGGACCTAGCACCGTAGTGCTAAGCTTTTGATTTGGGTGCCACGGCGTTCAGCCCTAGGCAGCCCTAGGCACCGCGGTGCTCAGCTCTGGTACTTACTCCTTTAATTGTTTTTCATTTTCTTTCCGTCTTTGAGTCCCGCTTCGCTTCCTCTTTCGTGTCCCACATGTCATAGACTTTAAAATACGTGTCCCACACATTCTAGACTTCTTATGACTCTCTTCTTTGATATTCATCTCAATTCTTGTCTAACCAAGATTGTGGAATCACCAAACCTCTAACATATATATGATGATGATGATCAGCATCATTATCATAATTGAGCCAGCACCATCTTTTCTGTGACAGAAATTCATTTATATCTCTTCACTTCCAGCATTACTAGTAAGCTAGCTTTTCTCTACTAACTCTTTGAATTTGTTTAAGAAAATATGATTAGCTTATCTTCTTCTCATTAATTATATGTATGAAAAAAGGGAACTGGCTTTATAGGAATGATGAATCAAAAATACAAAAACAAAATTAGATTATTCTTTTTATTAGCTTTTCTTTTTGTTCAAAATAAATTTTTTAGTTGTTCTTACTCTCTCTTTAATTCTTTACACTCTTTTGCATATACATAATGTTAATATTATTGATATGTTAAAAAATTTGATGTGCTTATAATTAATATTTTAAGTATCAAATTATATCCCTTACCAAAAAACCCTATATCGCATTTTGGTGATTAGTTTACATAACTATGTCAATGATTAAGAGCTGGAGCCTAGAGGCTTTTAAGCTTAGAGGTTCTCCTTACCTCTTACAATGGTGTCACTTGTTAGGTATACTTATTTTATATATTATTACAATCATACTTTATATTATATATTGTCATATATAAAAAGATTCAATATATTAACAACACAAATAAAAGAAAAATAGTGAGTAAAGAAAATCCAAACTTGGCTTAAGCATAAAAGAAGCTTGCTAATAACATTTTTTTAAATCCAAATAGTCATCTCTTCATTCGAGTAGTGACAAATCTATATACCTCCAAGATTTAACTCTATTACTCACAGTTGCTCTCATCGATAGCATGATCATCAAAAGATCATACCAAGCCCTCTTTGTCATGGTTACTCAAAACTCAATATAAAAGTATATAATTTAAAATAATGTATAATATAATATACTTCTCACTTTTCTCTCATTCTTCTTTACTCTCTCTCACACACACACCACCAAAACCACTTTTCTCTTCTCTTTTTTATTTTCACACACTATTTCTAAAGAATGATTAGTACTCTTTATATAGTGATAAATAAAAGTTAAGATATTAATATTAATATTAATTATAATTTTAAATATTTTTTAACTCTTGTAATTACTCCTAATATTTAAAAAGAATAATTTAATATATTGTAACATACAGTAATTAAATATATAAAACCCCCCAAATAATAATATCATATAAATATTGTAACTCCTATGATAATCACAATACTATAAATAAATTTTGTAACTCTCAAATATTAAAATTAGGTTTAATGGCTTATTTAAATTTTGTAATCACTATATAATAATGATATAATAATATTAATTATAATATGTAACCTATAATATTAAACTATATTCATAGTTTATAACTTGTTAACCATTTAAAATGTTTTCAAAACTTTTTCTCCAATAATCCTTCATAAAAAGATTTGAAAACCTTTTATAAAATTTAATATGTAAGAAAATATGATTTGTAATCTGTAATTGAAAATATATAGGAGCAACATTCTATTATGTAATAGGTATAGGTGTCTTTCGAATTTGAACCTATACTTAGTACTATAGAATCCGTTTGAGAAATCTAAGTGAACTATATTTTGAACTCGACCCCTTTGACCAAACTTTAATTATAACACACATAATAGTGATGAAGATTTGATTTTGTAGGTTGGCGCATTAATGGCTCTGCGCTTTATCTTGATTCTCTGATAGCTCTAGAGAACAATCCAATTTCTATCATCACAGCCCACGACTACTCTCATATAGACACGTCCTCAAACAACATATATGACCTATACCTTGCAAAAATATTCTTATCTCAGACTCATCAGGATAAATACTCTTCTTAATTATTGTCATACAAAATAAGTACTTTTGTTATAAAGATGAGAAGGAAGCATATATCTACTAGGATATGTCCATAATATAAGTGCTAAATAAGTCACGCAGTATGGTGTTCCTATCCATTGAACCTCGTTCATGAGATTGCCAATCACATATGTTGGGTTACTTCTATAAGTGACTCATTTATGAGTTTAAATACATCTCTCTCGATAATTTAACAAGACTTTTCTCAAAAAAATTTTATTTATGATTTTTTGCGAAAATCTTATTAGTGAACTTTTTATATATAATTCCCATATTACATAAAAATGGGTTTAGGCATATTCACCTCAATAATTTTATAACACTTTTCTCAAAAGTATTGTATTTATAATTTTCCTCGATAATATTTTATTTGTGAGATTTTTATATAATTTCTATTTTATATAGCATTCTAAAGAACTCTTCACCGATGTGTATCAAAGTTTGAATTGTTCTTGAACCTTGAACTTTTTAAACTCCAAACAAAATTTCTTCCTCAAAGAAAATGTCAACTTAGAGAAATAATAAAACATATATAACAGAGGAATCATCAATTTAAGAATTTATGAAAGAAGAAATATTAACACTTTTATTCTTCCTTTCTCTCTCTAAACTTTCATCAATTTCTCATGTAATTTTGTTTAAAAAAAAAATTGTTAAATAATTTATGTGAAAGCACCCACATTTCGAAGAATTTTAGGACTATTATGCAAATAATTTTAAATTGTGATCACAAATAATTAAAGTATAATATATCGCAACAAAATAAATTCTCTTAAATATGCTTGTAACATGAAAATATATAATAATCATATTTTATGTGAAGCACTAAGATTATTGCATACTAGGTCAATATTACTAGTTATAGACATTAGCTATCGCAATTATTAGAACACAATGAGGGAACTCATTTTTTCTATCAATATATCAAATTATAAGAAAATTTATATTAATGTGGTTGTAATAAATCTATACAAAGGTAATTTTATATAGATACTTAAAGCATACAAAATATGTTGCAATCGATATCCTTACCAAAGTTTTTTCCCATAAAATTAAATTCTAACAAACAAATAGATATGTATCAAATTTTTTACAATAAAATAAAAATAATTAGTATAATAAAACGATATATTTTTACCTTAAACATAATATTTTTTGGCTATAATCTTTTTTATAATATACATATAGTTCTCTTTTAGATAATGCATTAACACAATACACATTAGATTGACTCCAAGTTGAGAACTATAAGGTTGTCAAAGCACTATTTCAGGTCAGACTCTTTGAGCGCAGTCCAATGAGTCCTCATGTTCTCAAGATGATAGGTTTAATCGAGAGGCTTGAGTTCATGGACATCTCTCTAAGCAATAACTTAGGGAATAGTTTGATTCTCTAGTCGCTGCCTTGGTCATTTGTACAGTTCATCATAAACTTTAATATGTAAGGAATGACTCCTACTTATGTTGATCTTCATAACATGTTGAAGACAACGGATGATAACATGCATAAAGGAGGCTCGACTTTGTTTATCCAAGGTGCTTCATCTTCGACCCCAAGGGCTTCTGGCAAGTCCAAAAGGAAGAAGAAAAGGAAGGTAAGGCAAACACCTAAGATGGGTCCTCAGTGACGACAGATATCCAAGCCAATGGAGAAATCGAAAGCAAAAGGGAAATGCTTTCATTGCGGTGAGGATGGGCACTGAAAACGGAACTGCCTCAAATACCTTGACACTATAAAGAAGACTCTTTCAGGTATTTTCTTTCCTGTTATTGACATTTTTTAGCATTTGATGCTAGTATTGGTTAGGTATTAGATACTACAAGTCATTCTCACATCTGTAATATGTTACAGGGTTTGAAGGAAGTTAGATTACTTCAGCTGGGAGAGGTGTAGCTTAAAGTAGAAAATGGTGATCTTCTAAGGGTTGAGGCTATTAGACATTATGATTTGGTTCTCTCTTATAATAAAACTGTTTTACTTCATAACTGTTATTATGTACTTGATATGATTAGATAGATTATATTTCTTCACGTACTTAATAGTGAAGGGTATCATGTGTATATTAAGAACTGTTCCTTATATTAATATGATATGTTTAATATTTTATTAGCTGAGTGACAGTTAATTAATGGGCATTATGTTTTGGATACAATAAGAAATGTCATAAAGGTACAAGGTAGCACTTGTAGTAGTGCAAAAGCTTTAAATGATACTAAATTGTGGCATATGAGATTAGGTCATATAAGTGTGAGACGCCTAACCCGTTTGGTTAAGGATGGTCGGATACTTGATCTGATCATAGAACCTTACCCAGTTTGTAAATCTTGTATTCAAAGAAAAATGACTAAATTTTCATTCACTGGTGTTGGACACCGTGCCACTGATTTATTGAAAATGATACATAGTGATGGATGCGGTCTAATGAATCACGTTACAATGGGTGAATTTCGATACTTTGTAAGCTTTATCGATGATTTATCACGATACGAGTATGTGTTTCTATGAAACACAAGTAAAATATCTTTGAAAAGTTCAAAAAGTTTAAACTTGAAGAAAAAACATAAACTGGAATGTATGTCAAATGCCTTCAATTAGATCGAGATGGTGAATATATGAGTAATAAATTATCTAATTATTTAAAGGAGAATGGAATTCTGGCTCAGTATAGTACTCTAGGTACTCCGTACCATAATTGTGTGTTAGAGAGGAGGAATTAGATTTTATTGGATATGGTCCAATCAATGGTGAGCTTCACCGATTTATTGGAATATCTATAGGGTTATGCTTTGAAAAATGTTGTTCATATATTGAATAGGGTTCCATCTAAAGCTATTTCAACCACTTCACATAAGATGTTGAATGAAAAGATACCAAGTCTTAAACACTTTAAGATTTGGGATTATCATGCTTATGTAAAAGTTACTCATTATCATGCTTATGTAAAAGTTACTCAACAGGATAAACTTGCACTCAAAAGGTACAAGTACCGATTCATTGAATATCCCAAGAATTCAATGGGATACCAGTTCTCTGATCTCGATGAACGAAATGTGTTTGTTTCTGGATATGCCACTTTTCTTGAGAAATAATTTCTCATGGATCGTGGGGATTATAGAAAGATTGTGCTTGATGAAGCCAATCAAAACAAAGATGAACTCGAGATGGAACCTCAAGATCAATTGAGCAGAGTACCTTTAACATACCCTTCACGTAGGTTTGAAAAGATGTCGAGGCCACCTACTAGGTATGGTCAGATGCCTAAAGGTGTACTTTGAGTTTTCTTAGTGGAAGAAAATGATCTTTTAACCTATAAAGATGTAATGTTAGATATCACATCGAGAAAGTGGCAAAAAGCCATAAAATTTAAAATTGACTCAATACATCATAACCAAGTCTGGGACTTAGTTAAGCTTCATAAAGAAATAGTTCTTATCGATTGTAAATGAATTTACAAGTGGTAGCATGAGCTCGATGGAAATGTAGAGACTTTTAAAGCTCGACTAGTGCAAAAGGTTATTCTCAATAATCTAGGATTGATTATAAGGAAACCTTTGCACCAGTAGCGATATTGAAGTCAATACAGATTTTATTGGCTATTGCTACATATTATGACTTTGAAATATGATAGATGGATATGAAGATGACATTCTTGAATAGATATCACGAGGAAGAGATATACATAGAACAGCCTGAAAGGTTTACATCCAGCCTATCCACAAATTTAGTGTGCAAACTGAAGAAGTCCATTTATGAGCTTAAGTAGGCTTCTCGGAGTTAGAACCTTCATTTTAATGAGGTAATCAGAAGGTCTGGTTCCATAAAAAATGATGAGGAACCTTACGTGTATAAAAAGGTCAGTGGAAGCATAATTGTCTTCTTAATTCTCTACGTGGATGACATATTGATCATTGAAAATGATATTGGTATGTTGCAAGCAATCAAGAGTTATTTAAACAAAAACTTCTCCATGAAGGACTTGGGAGAGGCTTCTTATATACTCGATATAAAGCTTTATAGAGATAGAGCTAGGAAGCTAATAGAACTCTCTCAGTCATCATACATCGATAGTGTTTTGAAAAGGTATAATTTCACTAACTGTAAGACAGTTAATATACCTTTCAGAGATGACATTCATCTTTCGAGAAGAATGTCTCCTCAAACGGAGGATGAAAGAATTAGAATGTCTAGAATGCCATATGCAGAGCTGTTTATAGCCTGATGTATGTTATGATGTGCATGGGATCTGACATCAGCATGGCTATAAGTGTTACTAGCTGATATCAATATAATCCAGATGACAGCCATTGGATGACAGTTAAACACGGCCTTAAATACCTCTAGGGTACTAATGACAAGTTTCTCATTTATAGAGATGGTGACTTGCAGGTTAGGGGATACACAGATTTAGACTTCCAATCTAATTTAGATGATAGAAAGTCTATATTTGGATATATATTTATCCTTAATGGTGCTGCAGTGAGTTAAAAAAGCACCAAATAGGGATCCATAGCTAATTCAACAACTGAAGCAGAATGTATTACAGCCTCTGAGGTGGTAAAAAAAACAGTGTGGATACGCAAGTTTGTCACCAAGCTTAGGATTATCCCAAGTTCGATGGATCATATCCTTTTATTCTGCAATAACAACAGGGCCATTGCATAAGCAAAAGAGCCAAGAGCGCACCATACAATTCTATCTCATCTATTTTACCTAAATCTTTCTCGTGAGATCGATACCTCAATCTATATTGCGATAGCCGCATTGTATTTTGAGCATAAATATTATCCAAACTTTGTTCATGTAAAGGAAGAGAAATTGGAACCTAGAGCTATGAATGAGATATTCTTAGGGTATTCCAAATGTGTGAAATGTTACAATGTATGATGTAAAGATCTGACACCACTAATGAATATCATAAGCTGTAATATGATATTCAATAAGACTACAATTTTGAAAGACTCCTAAGAAGATGAGAAATAAGAACCTGTGCCAAAGAAAGATTCATCATCCGAATAAATTGTTGTTGAAGTAGAGCTTGTGTATAGATCTGATATGCCTTAAAATCAGCACTTTAATAAGGAGATCCTTGATAATAAGCTAAGAACATCGGCAAGTTCCTCCAAGTCCATCTAAAGAAAGACTAAGACTCCTGAAGTAGAACTTGAAGAGTATCAGCTAGCTAGAGACAGGTTAAAAAGAATGATTAACCCGTCAATTAGGTATGCACAAGTAAATTTAGTTGCTTATAGTTTTAATTTTGCTTACACTTTTAAGTATGACAAGCCTATGACATATGGTGAGTCTATGAAGAGTGATAAATGATAGTAGGTCATAGAATAAGAGATTAGTTCTCTTAGGAAGAACAATTCTTGTGTGTTGGTAGATAGATCTTAAAAGAAACTAGTAGGGTGCACGTAGGTGTACAAAGCTAAGGAAGGGATATCGGGAGTAGAGCCTACAAGATTCAAGGCTAGGTTATTTGCACAAAGTCTTACTCAAAGAGAGGGAGTAGACTTTCTGAGATTTTCTCACCAATCATCAAGCACACATCCATTAGGATTCTTTTAGCTATGTGTGTAAATCTTGATTTATATGTAGAGCAAATGAATGTAAAGATAACTTTTCTGTATAGAGAGCTTAAAGAATATATTTACATGGCACAACTGTAAGGGTTTGTAGAGTCCAAGAAGGAGGAGCATGCTTGTTTACTAAAAAAGTCATTATATAGGTTAAAGCAATTACTTAGATAGTATCATAGGAGATTCGATAAGTTTATGATGACTTATATTTTTAATAGGAGCAAGTATAACGGATGCATGTACTTTAAGAGATTGAGTAGTGGGATGATGTATTTACTTCTATATTTGGATGATATATTGATCACATATAGAGATATGAATGAAATATAAAAATTGAAGAAGTTGTTGAGTGACGAATTTAAGATGAAGGATATGAGAGTAGCAAAGTGAATATTAAGTATGAACATTATGATGAAAAAAAGAGACGTTATCTTCCTATCACAGTAGTGATATATACTCAAAATCTTATAAAAGTTTGATATGTCTAATATGAAGACTGTCTCTACTCATTTAGCCATGCATTTCAAATTTTTAGTAGCATAGTCACCAACATTCAAAGAGGAGAAACTGCAGATGAGTAAAGTATCGTATGCAATCACTATAGAGAGATTATGTATGCAATAGTTTGCACGAAACTGGATATAGTACATGCTGTGGTTATAATGAGTAGATACATGACGAATCCAGGTAAGGATCATTGGCTTGTAATGAAGTAAATTTTAAGATATCTTAAAGGGATGTCAGATCATAGATTATTGTGTAAAAAGGTTGAGAATAAGAATGAAATAGTAAGAAGATACGTGATAAGGGCAAATTTGTCATATATTTTCTCATGTTTTTATTATTGATATTTTATGATTTTATGAGAATAGATGGCTATTTATGTGCATTATTGTTAATTATAGGGACTTGAACGAAATTTAAAGAAAGAACGCAAAAAGAGCGAAAACAGGGACTAAAATGCAAAGTTTTCAAAGTATGTGTTCATCGCCCCAGCGCCACAAGGATTTTCGCCCCAGCTCTGAAATAGTGATCGAAATAAGAAAAACGACTTGCTTAAGTCGCGTATAACGCCCCTGCGCCAGAAATTCACCGCGCCAGCGGTGAAGCCGTTTTCATGCAGCGCCCCAGCGCCAAGATCCCACCGCTCCAGCGGTAATCGCTTTTTCACGCGTCGCCCCAGCGACAGATGCATAGCGCGCCAGCGGTAGTGCGAGTCCTAGTCCGACGAGAATTGAGATTTTCAAGCTCATATCAATCCCTATATAAAGCCACTCGTTCCCAATCTTCAAGGATCAATCCAAGACGACCCAAGAGCACCAAGAATACAGAGCACGAGTCTTGGAGAGCAATAGGAGCTTAATTGAAGCATCTTTAAAGAGAAATACAAAACGTTCTTCGGCATCAAGAGTTCCTAGGCAGCGCAATTAAGAGCAATTCGACGTCTATATCGGTTTGCTAATAATTGTATCATGATTTATAATTATTTTTACTGCTGTTCTCTTGTAGCCATGAGCTAACTTATTTTCTAGGGTTAATATTTGAACTCAATATGTGTGCTTAATTGCCATATTTTTTAATATTTAATAAACTTAGTCTTTTATTATTTAAATTACTTGTGTTTAATGCTTCAATATATCTGGCCAATATATGGTGAATGAATTGGTAATATTATTGATAAACTCGGAAGAGGAATCATAATATTTAGACCTAGGTAATTTAATGCATGATTGTAGAGTAACATTCAATGTTGCATATGCAAGTTTCAATTTAGGATAGGAATATACCTAATTGGCATGTATGATCAATAAGACCTAATCTTAATGAATCTTAATTTATTACAAGTACCATAGGAATATAGGTATTTGGTAAATTAGGGTATACTTGCATAACCTTAGAAGAGGCTTGTGAATACATTAGTGTCTTGATCAATAATAAAGACTAAGTGAGTTAAATATTAGAGGATTAATCATTAAAAACATATTGAGGGATAATATTAATCCTAGGTTTTCTCTACGTTGCTATCTTTAAATCTCATTGCATTGTGTTTTTGCTTTTATATTTCTTACATTCATTCTTAGATTTTTATTTTTCTGAATAATTATTAGGAAGATATAATTTTAGTAATTGGGTAAAAAGAAAGAATTATCCCTGTGGGTTCGACATCCGACTTATTTAGTCTATTTATTACTTGCATACGATAGTGTATACTTGCACTTAATTTATGATATAGAAATATCGCATCAATACGTCAATTCAAATTATGCAGGTAATCTAGATAAGAGAAGATCATTGACAAGTTAGATATTCATAGTGTTTGGATGTAGTGTATGCTAGAGATAAGTTCTTCAACATGTGGTGATATTATCTACCATAGAGGCGGAGTACATAGCTATTGGAGAAGCTATTAAGGAGGTCATGTGGTTAAAAGAGATATGTGCAGAGGTAATGGCTACTGAAAAAGTTAACACCGGTATGTATTGTAATAGCCAGAGTAATATACACCTGAGAAAGCATTGAATGTTTCATGAGAGATCTAAACACATTGATGTGCAACTTCATTTCGTTAGAGAGATTGTTCAAAATGGCTAGATTAATTTAACAAAGATTGCATTGTCTAAAAATCCTACCTATATATTGATTAAGCTACTACCCTCGATTAAGTTCGTCCTATGCAATGACTTAACCGGAGATACTACTATGTGAAGGTGATTGAAGATACAGAGATGAACGATCTTGGAAGCTCTGAGGATGATTTTGAATTAAGTAGGGGTTTGTTAGAAATTGGATATTCAAAATCAATGATGATTTTTTTATTTTGACTTAGAGACCACTGAAGAGTTAACAAGAAGTCTAGTATATAAAAGGAGTAAAATGAAAAGCTGAAAGTAAGGTACTGTTTACACGGTAACTTATAGGTATTTCCTATTTTAGCACAATTGGCTTCTTTAAATAGGATTTGGATACCTATAAGTAAGGACTCTTATTCCAACTAAGTTTAGGATTTCGAGGGTTAGTATTAACACTATATAAACCCTGATAACTCTTTATAATTGACATAAATCATTACAATACAAATACAATAGAGAAAACCTCTAGATTACAAGAGATATCAATTGTGAGTGCAATTGAGAATGTTTCTTGTGAAGCTTGAGTTCTTTCTTGTAAAAGGCATACTTTGTGAGTGCCTTGTGATTCATTAATAAGATAAGTGAGATATTGATCTGTCATGACATAGGTAAATTGTCGAACCACGTAAATTCTTGTGTTCTTTCCTCTATTTTCTCTCTCTAACTTATTCTTAATTGTTTGTTGCTGCATCATATTATTTGGGTTATGAGTACAATTGAGAATGTTTCTTGTGAGGCTTGAGTTCTTTCTTGTAAAACACATACTTTATGAGTGCCTTGTAATTTATTAATAAGAGAAGTGAGATCTTGATCTGCCGTAATCGTAAACAAGTTGTCAAACTACATAAATTCTTTTATTTTTTCCTCTAATTTATTTTTAATTGTTTGTTTTTACATTATATTACTTGAATTTATTATTTGAATGGCTAATTAGAGTGTGAGATCGAGTTCAAATATGCATACTAATTTCAAATTTTCTCATCAATGAGAAAATTCAAGGAATCATAATCATATTCTTTTTCTTTTTTGGACTTGAAAGAGTAGATTAAACTAAAAATTTTGACATTATATTTCACTTTGTCTATCGAAAAAATTCATTAAATATATTTTCTTCAATAACAAAAATTAACCAAAGTATTTACTCAAAAATTTAACTAAATTTTAAGAACTAAATTAATAATATCCCTAATCAAAATGAAATAAATCAATGTAATTTAAATTATAAAACTTTATTGTTTAGTTTAAAATGATGGCCTTCAATTTAAACTGCAAAAGAAATTAAACAACATATTAAATTTATATTTTAAAACTTTATATTAAACGTCAGCCAATTCATCAATTTATTTGCATACTTTTAAAAAGAGATAGAAACCTTCACGTTCGGAAGAAAATGATAAGACCTGATCGACGAAAAGGAGTTGTTGGGCTTCTTTACACAAGAAGCTCGCACTCGCTTCACAAAACTTTTTTGGCAATATTGTTGGAGAAATTGCTGTAAGCAACATCAAAGGTATTTTAAAATACCATATCCCTCGTGGAAGAGAAATATTTCATCGTAAGGTTTTATATATAATTTCCTTACCATAGCATAACAAGGAAAGCTCAAGGTACTCCACGCGTATGTTTTAAGCTATGGCAAGCTTAATTCGATAATTCATTTTAAAAACTATTTTAATTAGGCATATTGTGTGTAGGGGGACTTTTTGGTGGGCATGCAGATTGTCCCATTTGTTTTTACTTTGGGCTACAGCATTAAAGGTTAAGGCTGTGTTACTAAAACATTCTTAGAAGTCAGTATCTAAGTATTGGAGCACGCGGATCTAAGACTACAGAGCCAATGCAATTTAAGAATAGCCAAGAAAAAAGTTAGAATGTGAGTGTCACAATACTCCAAGTCAGCATCGTGGCGGTAATATAGCTTGTAAAAGAACAAAAATTATCTTAAGAATAATGTCTGGCACGCCATTGTATCCACATTTATCATTTCACAACAACATTTGCTCATTAGGCTTTTGGGTTTATATGGTGGTGCATGAAAATTAAAGACTGTCCAAATGTTCTCAACAGAATGTTGGGAAGGAACTTTTCATGTGTCAAGCAAATCAAGAAATCATTGAATAGCTAATTAGAGTGTGAGATCGAGTTCAAATTTGCATATTCATTTCAAAAACTCATTAAAGAACAATTTTGTACAATTAATTAATAATATGAAGTATCTCTTAGATTTTAAAAAATTTCCCTAGCAATCCTTGAAACAAATTTATGATTTGTTTATATAAAGTTGTCAACTCTAACAGCCGGAATATAGAATCTTTTGATAAATAAAATGGACGTGAGAAATCCTACCTCATTATTTGATGTCATATTCAGATAAGAACTCAACTACCTAAAAATTAAAACCACTGAAAATGAATGTTAAAAGGGGGTAAAGCAATCAATAATCTACATCATATGTTAATCTTTTTGCATTAATTAGATTAAATTTAAAGGAAATTATTAGTTTAGTTCCTGAAATTCAGCTGAATTAATTGGGGTTTTTATATTTCCAAAATTAAATAAATAACGGTGGAAGATAAGTGTCATGTTTTTGTCCTCTGCCTGCATTTTTTTTTTTGTGGTTTTATTTTTATTTATTATTTATATATATATATATTTTAAAAAGTCTAACAGCCCAAGAAAACAAAGAAATAACTGTAGAATGTCCCGGGGCCTAGTCCAAAGGTCTTAACTTACAGTAATAATCAAAGGGGCAATAACAAATGGAGAGAGAGCATATATTATTACAGCAAAAATTACGATTAATTAAAGAATCAGCAGCAAATAGACATGCTCTTAGAAACCATATTAATATGGCAAGTTATGAGACCATTTCAATGTATACAGAAACATGTTTTTTTTAAGGGTTATATTAACTTGTATAATTTTCATATAATTTTACGTTATATACTAATAAATGTCTTAATTAAATAATTTTTATAAATAAAAAAATAATAACCCCAAATATAAGGAATAAAAGTCTTTAATAATTATCTCAAATAATCGCTATGACAAGAGAAAAAATAAAATATATTATTTTAATATTTTCAAACTCTTTATTAAAGTCAAAAGGATGTATAAAACTTATCACTGAAGCAAGCGTTCAAGTGTACAAAAACATAGTTTTGATTCATGAGACAATAAAACAAACCCATAACAAAAAAAAAAAGGAAAAAAATGACAACTGCACAAAACTTTTGAGAGAATTCGTAGGTACATTAAAAAGATGAATTTTGCATACGTGCCTTTGATGAATAGGCAGGAAAAAAAAGAAACATGCATGTGCAAAGAGAATTATGGGAGCAAATTAAAATTAAGAACAATAGCAGATTCTTTAATTTCTTCCTCATTTAAAAAAAAAAAAAAGAGTTGCAGGGTTCTCAGGTCGCAGGAGGATAGCACTCGCTGCTGCTGCTGCTTAATTAAGAGACACAGCAGCAGCAGCAGCAGCTGTTGCTATCTCTCCTGCGACAAAAGTGCCCCCCAACTTAGTCAAATTTCTCTTTCTCGATGGCTTGCATTTACTTTTCTTCTCCATATGCATGTATTTATAGGCTAATATATAACATGAAACTCGTTTGTATGGGATGGATCTTTCAAGGAAATGACTTGGAAATTTATTTGAAACATGCATGTGCCCATGTGTTTCAAAGTTTTGGATGTTCTATTTAGATATTTTATTTTTGAAACTTTATAGTAATTTACTTACCTCGTTTGCTTTTATATAATAGAAATTTATTTTGGAGAATATTATATATGAGTTCATTATTAATTATTTATTTGAAATTGAGGAGTACATACATAGTCAAAAGCTTTGAAAATTCATGGGGTGTGTGTGTGTTATGCAAATGGTCTTTGTTTTCTGTTGGGGTTTCCAATTGATTGCTTGGCGTATATTTACATGACAAATCAATGCAATTACAAGGATGTTACAGCCTAATTTCTTGATTTAATATTAATTAGACAAGAGTTTGTTCGATCTTCCATTTTGAAAAAGCCAATAAGGCACCACTTTCGTATAAATTGACAGAACCTCTTCCATGTAAATATATAAACACTAGGTTTTGAACTTTCTCTTATCTCATATACAATGATGTCAGAAGGTTGATGAAAGAAACTTCAATTTTGTATTAGAAAAATCAAAAGCATTATCTTGTGGATCCAACCAAAACCATAGCCTCAAGTTGAATTTGCATAAATCATAGTCTATGTATATTTATGACTTGGTGAATGTAATGTTTATATCAACATCTAGAGAGGACCACATGACATGATATAAAAACAAACCAAAACAATGTGCTTTTGATAAGAAGTGATAATGATAGTAATTAATTGTTTTCTCAAACACTTTTGAAAGACAAGTCAGGCACCAAATTAAATGCAATTAGCTAATTAATCATCTATTTTGGCAAACTCTCTTTGTCATTAATGATATTAATATGTGGTGATATATAATTAAGAATAAAATAATGTTACAATTCTTAAATAGTATTTTAAATTTTTTTTATGATTTTAGAAATTGTACTATTTTATCATCTAATTATTGCTTTATATATCATTTGAGATGAAAATTTTGAAATAATTATTAAAAAGTGTAGCATTACTTATAGAATTAATCCTCAACACACACCAACCTATCCTCATCCCAAGTCCAAAATGAGAAGATCCATCAATATAAAGATCATGATAAAAATAAAAATTAATTCTTACTGTTAAAAAAATAATATTTAAATGTATTTTTTAAGAGTAATAAAATAAATTGATATGTTTAGTTATAATTTTTTTCTATATTAAATTTAATCCTATTCGATGTAATGCCTCCAAAAAATACACTTTAAACATTATTTTTTTCAATTGCATAAAGTAACCGAAGTATTTAAAAAAATATAAGTACTTACTCAATGATTCAATTAAACTTCAAGAACTAAATTAACAATTTTCCTAATTAAAATGAAATAACAAAATGTAAACTGCAAAACAGTTAAATAATATATTATATTTATATTTTAAAGCATGCAAAACTTAGCTAATTTCATTGATTTATTTGCATACCTCTAAGAAGAGACAGAAGCCCTCACCTCCGGAAGAAGATGATAAGACGTGATCGGCGCAAAGGAGTTGCAGGGTTTCTTGTCACAGGAAGCAGCTGGCACTTGCGTCACAGAATTTTCCCGGCGACGTCGTCGGGAAAATTGCCCCGGCGGAAGAAGTGCCACCGCTCCTGGACAAGAATCCCTGAATTCCTTTTTTCCTCAAATGTGTGCTCATCGGAGAAATCCTTCACTTTTCTTTGGCTTTTGGATATTTGTATATTTGATGTGGTTGCATGGATGCATGCTCTCTCACTCTCCATTTGTAGTTATGGCCCTTCGCCTTCGGCATCCTTACAAGCAAATGGATGCTAAATTAGTCATCTATTAATACTTTTCAGTTTCTTCCTCCTCCTCCTTTTCTTAAAAAAATAAAACAAAAAAACTTAGTAATCCAATCAATTATTTGAGTGATGGTCCCATGATAATGACAATTAGGTATTTTTTTTTTAAAAGTTATTTTGGGTACACGTTTATCCAATTTATGCTCTCCATAATTTGCTATTGGCTTTTTTAGCCAACATTAATTAGTTGGGTAATTAATAGGCTGGTGGCCTTACTGTCTTTCTTTTTAAAAAAAAAATTAAAAAAATAAAAAATTTCACACATTAAATACTAATTTTTATTTAAAGAACATAAATTAATCATCTTATTTTTAGGTGATTTATATTTACGTAATTTTTCTTTGTGATTTTTAATTTTTTTTTAAATACATAATATGACCTAAACTTTATTATGATACTAGTGTAAACGACATTTATACTCTAATGTATAAATAATTGTTGAAGGAAACACTTTTTTTCTTGTAAGATTAAATTAAGTAAAAAATTTTAATTAAGATCAACTTTGAATTTTAATCTTTTTATGTAACGAAATAACAAAAATATTAAGTAAAAATAGTAAGAATATAAAGTAAATAATTAAGAGCACAACACAATTATTTACGTAATTCGGTCAATTGTCTACATCTACAATAGATCTTAAGATCCTAACCTCTCTTATTAATTTTTTAGAGAATTATAAGAAAATACAATGAAGAACACTTAAAAAGATCTAATGAATGGTGTACTCTTATTCTCCTACGAACGATAAACATCCAAACAGCGGTTATACTCTAGTGCACACAAATATTTAGTGTCTACCTAATTCTTCTTTCTCTTAGAGTTTCTCTCAATGCTTGATTTTAATCTAAAAGATTTTTATATAAAAGTTATTTCATGTCTACTAACCCTAATTTTAATTGAAATAAGAATTCACGTATTTTAAAGATCTGAAACTCTCCAAAACTTAAAAATTCGAAGCCAAAACATTTTTTGTGTCTGGCGCCATGGTGCTGGGTGGCCAGCACTGTAGCACTAGCACAAAATTAATCCAACCAGCACTGTGGCGCTGTGCTTGCTTCCTTCCAGCGCCTCGGCACTACGGCCTGGTCATACAATCATCGTCTTTCTCGTCTTTTTCGCGTTTTGAAATTCTGTTTCATTTTTTTAATCGTATCCCACACATTTTAAACTTTTTCATACATATCTCATACTAACTAAATTTTTTGTGACTCTCTTCTTTTATATTCTTTACAATTTTTGTTCAAACAAAATTATCAAATTATCAAATCTCTAATAATTATAAATCTCATGGACCAACTAGTACTTACAGTATATATATCAAATCAAAAACTGAACAGCCATCACTATATAATATTTCTACTGATCAAGATTCATACCAAACTAATTGACTTAGGAGTCCAATTAAAAAAAGAATTAATTAACTTAAAATCCAAATCAATAAAAAAACAAAAACAAAAACAAAAAAATTGTGTATAGTTCACAACTAGGCCAATTATTACACATGCATGTCTATTTGAAGAAGGTTAAAAATCAACCTTAACATCCTGTATTATTACACATGCACATCTAGGTAGAATGTGAGCGTTGCAGTGCTTTCAGTCAGCACCATGGCGATAGTATAATTATGCAGTCAATGATGGCTAATGATAGTTGGAGAATGTGATTGTCTATATAGTCACTATAAGTAACAGTCTTAATGTTTGTTGGTAAATACTTTGGTAGTTGTATGAACAACAACTATTAGTCTATAAATAAAAGGCCTATTAGAATCATTATATGAGACATGAATTTTCTTACTATTTTGAAATTTTTGTTGTCTTATTTTACTCACTTTAGATTACAAAAAATAAAAATTTGTTCTTAATTATTGCATTTGAGTGTGCACATTACAATCTTTGATCCTGGAGACTATACTGTCTTTCAATTTTTTTACACCAAGAAATTACTTTAAAGGGAGTAGAAATTATCTTAAAAATAATACCTAACATGCCTTGGCTAGTTAAATACATTGCATCCACATTTATCATTTCACAACCTTTGATCAAGGCTAAATATTTTTACAGAACTAGTCTAAAACAAGTGTTCAAGTTCACAGAAAAATAGTTTTGATCTTCGACAATCACAAACCCATAACAAAAAAAAAAAAAAAAAGGAAAAATATGACAACTAAACAAAACTTTTGAGAGAAATAACAAGCACATTAAAAGATGAATTTTGCATGCGTACCTTGGATGAATAGGCAAGGAAAAAAAAATCATGCATGGTTTTGCTTGCATTTACTTTTCTTCTCCATATGCATGTATTTATAGACCAAAATATAAAATGAAACTCATTTATATATAGAGGTGGGCAATTTTAAGTTCAGGACAAGTTTGGAAACTTTTAAACTCATTCGAAGTGTCGAAAAGTACTTTTCGGGTCGAGAATGATCGAGTTGAGAATTTCTTGAATTTACAAAGAAATGGCGTAGGTTTGATTTGGAATGGTTGGGTTGAAAATTTTTGAATTAATTTTTTAAAAAAATAAAAAAATTCAATTCAATTTCGATTTTAATTACGCTAAATATATTATTTTAAATTCAATTTAGATTTAAATTATATGAAATATTATAATTTGATTAATTTTGAAAACGATTCGTTTTAAATTCAATTACGTTAAATGTTGTAATTTTAAATCCAGTTTCGAGTTGAAATAAATTAAATATTATAACTTAAAATCCTGTTTTGATTTCAATTACATTAAATATTATGAATTTGAATTACGCTAAATGTTATTATTTGAAATTCAATTACATTAAATTTATAATATGATTAATTTTGAAATTGATTCATTTTAAGTCCAATTACGTTAAATGTTAATTCTAAATCTAATTTCGAGTTAAAATACGTTAAATGTTATAATTTAAAATCTTGTTTCGATTTTAATTAAGTTAAATATTATAGATTTGAATTACGTTAAAATATTATTATTTAAAATTCAATTCATGAAATGTTATACTTTAATTAATTTTGAAATTAATTCGTTCTAAATTCAATTACGTTAAATGTTGTAATTTCAAATTCAATTTCGAGTTGAAATACGTTAAATATTATAATTTAAAATCTTGTTTTAATTTCAACTATGTTAAATATTATAGATGTGAATTACATTAAATGTTATTATTTGATATTCAATTACGTTAAATGTTATAATGTGATTTATTTTGAAATTCATTCGTTCCAAGTCCAATTACGTTAAACATTATAACTCCAAATATTATTTCGATTTTAATTACGTTAAATGTTATAATTTTAAATCTAATTTCAAGTTCGATTATGTTAAATGTTATTATTTTAAATCTAATTTTGATTTTGCTTACATTAAATATTATAATTTTAAATCTAATTTCGAGTTCAATTACGTTAAATATTATAATTTTAAATGTAATTTATACTTCAAATTACGTTAAATATTATAATTCTAAATCTTATTATAAGTTCAATTATGTTAAATATTAAAATTTTAAATACAATTTTGAGTTCAATTAAGTTAAATATTATAATTTCAAATCCAATTTCGATTTCACATTAAATATTTTTATTTAAAATCTTATTTCGATTTTAATTATGTTAAATATTATAATTTCAAATTTAATTTGATTAATTATGTTAAATATTATAATTCTAAATCCTATTTTGAGTTCAATTACGTTAAATATTAAAATTTCAAATTCAATTAAACTAAATATTATAATTCCAAATCTCATTTCGATTTCACGTTAAATATTATTACTTCAAATCTAATTTCGATTTTAATTACATTAAATATTAAAATTTTAAATCTAATTTTAAATTCAATTATGTTAATATTATAATTCTAAATCTTATTTTAATTTCAATTATGTTAAATATTATAATTCTAAATCATATTTTGATTTTAACTACATTAAATATTATAATTTCAAATTTTATTTAAATTGTAATTACATTAAATATTATAATTCTAAATTTTATTTCGATTTTAATTACATTAAATGTTATTATTTTAAATTCAAATTTAATTTCAGTTATGTTTCATTTTATCATTCTAAATCCAACTTTAAATTTAATTTATTTTTTTCAAAAAAAAAGTTATTCAAATTTTCAAAAACAAATATGTTCAAGGCAGAAATTTCCTATTTGGGATAGAAAATTTTATTCTGAACTCATTTTCGTTCCTATCCCGACTCAAAATTTTGAGATAGATCGAATTAGGTCAAGACGGGAATGAGAATAATACCCACCCCTATTTATATGTGTGGGAAGTATCTTTCAAAGAAATGCTTGGAAATTTATTTGAAACATGCATGTACCATGTGTTTCAAAGATTTGGAATGTTCCATTCAGATATTTTAGTTTTGAAACTTTATAGTAATTTACTTACATTGTTTGCTTTTATATTAATATAAATTTTTTTAGGGAATATTATATATGAGTTCATTATTAATTATTTATTTGGAAATGAGGAGTACATACATAGTCAAAAGCTTTGAAAATTTCATGGGGAGTGTTTGTGTGTTATGCAAATAGTCTTTGTTATTTGTTTGCGTTTCCAATTGATTGCTTGTCTTATATTTACATGACAAATCAATGCATGCTACTGCCTAATTTCTTGATTTAATATTAATTAGACAAGAGTTTGTTCAATCTTCCATTTTGAAAAGCCAAAAAGGCACCACTTTCGTATAAAGTTCTTGTATATTTTGTTTTTTGTTTTTTATATATAGTGACTGCTCGAAATTCATCAAAAGTATCATATCATATGTATAATTGTTTAACAAAACTGTGATGTGTATACTTTTATTTTATGAACTGTTCAAATAATTATATTATCATTAATCTATTTTAAACATTTTTCTTTCATATTTATGGCCCTTTTTTATGTTAATAAATCCTTCTGATGGTTAAAGAATAAGTAGTGTTCATCACAAACACTAATTGTTAAATAATTAAGTTTGAAAATGGACAATGCGTTTTGATTGGAATTATGATGTGGTGAGCTGACTAATATGAACAAAGAATGTACATCTTATATAATTAAAAAAACTATATATCGCAGTTGAAATTGTCCTACAGAAATTAATCCTAAGATTTGATGATTGCAGAAAATAAAAATAAAAATAAGTGAATATTTATTAATTAATTAGGAATTCTAAGTCGTAATATTAGAAATAAAATTAATTAGTCTCACGAAAATTTTATAGAGACAATCCGATCCGTACATTTGAATGAACTCAAGACTATTCAAACTAAGTTATTGAAAACTGATTGATTATATAATATATTACATTATTTCATCATTCAATTACTACTTTTATATTACTTGAGGTAAAAAAAATTTGAATGACATTTAAAAAATGTGACATTATTCTATTTAGAATATTAATTCTCATTGATCAATTAACATTCATAAATTGGTCTTCTTACCCAGAAACTAGCATGAAATTTCGAGGCTTGAAAAATGATAGACATTTCAATTAAGTTAATTAAATTGACTAATACCAAAAAGATAAAGTGGGAAATGGACGCTAAAAATGTATAGAAAAGCACTTCTATTTTCTGCATGACTTGTTTCCTCAAAGTCTCTATCTCTCGCTCTTTTCCTAGCCGCCGCTACAACTCCGAACAAACACCTTCTGTTCTCAAAATACAAATATAATAAAAACTAAAAAAATTCAACCTATCCCATGATAATTTACTCCCCATTTTCTTTTTTAACTTTTTCCGGCCTTCCTTTGTGTGGAAATTTAAAATCATTTGCGTAAGAATCATAAAAAATTATATTTTTTTATATAAAAAGCTTTTTTAGAGCATAAAAAGTTCATTAAAGAGTATTATTATAATTTTTTATTTAAAAACTTTCTCCTCTTATAAAATGAGGGCCTAAAGATATTAATAAGTTACACAATTTATTTTCTTAAAAACTCTTCTTTTTATAAAAAAAATTAATCAATTCCCTCTAATATTTTTTTACTTAAATTTAATAAATCAATAAAAATCTATAGTATTTTATCTAGCGCCGTCCGTAAAAATTTATGTCAACTAATTAAGTAATCTTTTAATTTCAAAGGTATGAATATCTTCTAAATCTCGAATTCCTAGGGTTTGAATATAAAGAAATTGCATCTCTTTCATCATGCATATTGAAATTGCTATGTTAATTGCATCTCTCTTACCGTGCACGTTAAATTGTTGAATTGATTTATGGACTTGATAGCAATTTGGTTTATTTTAAACATTATTTTAAGGATAATAGTTATTTTTATGTTATGAGTTTGATTTAATTTTTAATTTAATTTTATAAATTTAAAAAAATTTAATTTTATCTTAATTTATTAATGAGATCTCATTAAATTTAATTGAAAATATCTTTTAATAGTATATTGATAATTTATCCTCAATTATTATGTTAATTAGAAATTGTGATGTAAGTACATTATACAATATACACGTATCAAATATTAATAGGTCATTAAAAAATAAAATTATAAAAAAAAAATACTTGGCATGTTTTAATATATTCAAATTTTAATATTCATTAAAATTTTATTTTATAATTAAAAATAATTAAAATAAATCAAATTCTACTGGAATCGCTAGCAATAGCGATGGCTGCAGTCGATCACCATCGATCGTCGAACTCTAATGATAAAAATAATCAAAATTTACGTTATTAGATTTCATATTTTTTTCATCTACACAATGGTATAATCATATTTGACAAAAGAAAACTAAAAGGTGGTCGAAAATGGGGAAGGGGGTGGCAACTATTGACAAAGGTAACCATTGATTGGCGATTCCCTTTTTATTTTTTTAATTTATTTTACTTAATTATTTTAATGACTAATCAGTTATTTATATGTAGATATTTTATGGCAACTCAATTTAAAATTTTGTTTTGGTTGACAATTTTATCCCTCAAATGTCAAAATTAATAAAATTTCATTAACGAACTATGATAAAATTAAATTTTTTAAAATTAATAAGACAAAATTAAAAATTAAATTAAACTTAAGAGATAAAAATATTATTTTTCCCATACTCTAATTACACTCTTAATAACCATTCACCTCTCGTTTGAATCTTTAAATAAGGCATAATAATTGCTTCAGTATTTAGGATCTGTTTCTTAAAAAATGAAATGATGGGCAAGAATTAAATGCTGATTTATTGTTTCACAGTCTTCCATGCTTCACCATGTGATGTGATCAATATTTGTTTTAATGGTATTATTATTAATATTATTGAGATATAAGTTAATTACGATAATATCTACAAATTTAAAAATTGACGTTTGTATTTAATTTTTTTATTAAAATAGATATTAATATCCAAACGTTATTCTTTTATTATGATAGTTAACGTATTTAAGGGTAAGATTGTCAATTTACTTAAATATTAGCATGTAGATTATTATATAAATTTAAACATTTAATAATAAAATTAAATTCTTAAATTATTTAATAAAATTCTCTTTTAAAAAATAAAACTATTTAATAAAATTATTAATTGGCCGCTTGAAACAATGACTTTATCGTCACCTATTCAGGTGATCATATTTGGCCGCTTGTTCCGACGACCAAATGGTCACTTATATCGGAGGGCAAATGGCTGGTTGGCAACTTGTTTTTAAAAATTCAACTTGCCAAAATAGTCACTTGAATTTTAAATTTTTTATTATTTTTGTTTTTAAAAATTTTTATTTTTATTTAATTTAATTTTTTATTATTATTTTATTATATTTAAAAGTCAAAACATTAAAATTTACGCACATGTCAGTTTAATTTAACAGATCACTTACTATGATTGATAGAGAATCTATTTAATTTAATAAAATATTCTTAATAATTTAACATTTGTGCCTATTTTTATAAACAAAAATTAGACATAAATATCAATTTTTTTTTAAATTTATAAGTATTATTATAATTAAGTTATACCTCAAGAAAATATTAATAATAATATCCTTTGCTTTATGATTTGCTTTGATTCAATCCTGTAATCACATGACTATAAACAAATATTAGACGGTTAAAGTTTTGTAGCTATAATCAAGATCATATAATCGGATTCAATCTTTATTCATGACCATGATTCAATCAAAAGTATCAAATGGTCAGGGATGGTCTTAAATCTTAGACCATGATCTAATCATTATAACCAAAATACAATCCATATTTAATCCGCATGATCATGATTAATTTTGAGCCGTTTTTTTTTGAAATAATCGAATTTCCATTAAAGAAACCAATTCAGATGCAGATTTAAGGGCATACTGATAAAATATTCAAAGAGTTTAACGAGGCTTTGAGATATACTTGCACACTAACGAGTGCCTAATCCCAATCTCTTACTACGGGTGATAATAATATCTCCATCTGAGAAAATTCTTTGAATAAATCGGGAGGCAGAAGAAAATAACCCTCGTGCAGGATGGGAAAAACATAAATTCAACTACAAACAACAAAAACAAAAATATAGCAAGTACAAAAACAATCAACAAGCATCAAGTAAGCCCTAAATTTACACACATGCACAACTGAAATTTGGTGCCGCTTGAAAATATCCATATTCCTAGAGAAGGTTAGTAGCTGCTAACCCTGCGACAAACGAGGACGGCGATTGGATCAAGAGCTTGTCAACTATAGAACAGAGGCTACTATATTCCGGCTAGACCCCGGCAAAGACCTGCGAAAACACCGTAGCCCATTATTTCATAAAGCTGACACAGTGACCTAGCAGAGAGCGACTTTACCAGCGATGGCTGGGGCTAAGCACGGGTTGAATTTGACGGGCAGGATCTTGGCAGTAAGGTGCAAAGCACAAAGTTCAGCCACCAAATATACAACCCTCACACTATTGCCGGAAAAGGCATAACCACCGACCAAAGGCTGCGTAGCTCCTTTAGATGAGACAAACTAGCACGGGAAGTCGTAGGTTCATGGCCAGCAGTAGTTCTCAAAACTTGCAGAGGAAGATTAGGTGCGGAGGCACTCGACAGATAAAGTGAAAGCAGTTGGAGGCACCCCACGAGACACAAGATAGCCTAATCAGACACGTAAGTGGTCGGAGAAAAGATCAAGAACCACCACTACATCAGAAAACTAAAAATCAAAAGCAACTAAAAGAAAATGAAATAGGTAAGAAAGAGGGGGGAGATAAAAAAGACCATCTCCATCAGAGAGAGGGCCGAAGCCCCTCTCCAATGGAGATGAAGGGTCTGAGCGATGGCGGACCAAGAGTCTTCTTTTCTAAGTTGGAGCCAAGCACGGGCTAAATCCGACGAGGCAGGATCTTGGTAGTAAATGCAAAGCACAAAATTCGGCCACCAAATATACAACCCCTACACGATTGCCAGAAAAGGCATAACCACCGAGCAAAGGTTGTGCAGCTCTTATAAATTAGACAAACTTGCACGAGAAGCCGTAGATTCGTGGCCAGCAGTGGTTCTTAAAATGTACGAAGGAAGATTAAGCGCGGAGGGACCCAACGGAGAAAGCGAACGTAGTTAGAGGCACCCGAGGAGACACAACGAAGCCTAACCAGACACGTAAATGGTTGGAGAAAAGATCAAGAACCACCACTGCGCAAAAAAAAAAAAAAAATTAAAAGTCAAAAGCAACTAAAAGAAAACGAAATGCGACAAAGCAAGAGCCAGATCGTAAGTAAGAAAGAGGGGGCCGAAGCCCCTCTCCAATAGAGATGAAGGGTTTGAGCAGCGGTGGACTAAGAGTCTTCCTTTCTAAGTTGGAGCCAAGCACGGGTTAAATCCGACGAGGCAGGATTTTGGTAGTAAGTACAAAGCACAAAGTTCGGCCACCAAATATACAACCCCTACACGATTGCCGAAAAAGGCATAACCATCAGACAAAGGTTGTGCAGCTCTTATAGATGAGACAAACTTGCATGAGAAGCCGTAGATTCGTGGCCAGCAATGGTTCTTAAAATATTCGAAGGAAGATTAAGCACGGAGGCACCTGACAGAGAAAGCGAACGTAGTTGGAGGCGACCGAGGAGACACAATGTAGCCTAACTAGACATATAAATGGTTGGAGAAAAGATCAAGAACCACCACCGCGCAAAAAAAAAGAAAAAACTGGAAGTCAAAAGCAACTAAAAGAAAACGAAATGCGCAAAGCAAGAGCCAGATCGTAGGTAAGAAAGACGGGGGAAGATAAAAAAAAAAAGACCATTTTCATCGTGCCGAAGCCTTGTTAAGAATTGGGGGGTGATCCAGGGTTATAATTAAAGCGAAATTAAAAAAAAATAATAAAAATAAAATAAGATAATAAAAATAAAATAAGATAAAACACAAATTTATGTGGTTCGACTTTTAGTTTACGCTCACGGACGAAGACAGAAGAATTTTTTATTATTAAAAATAGAGAATACAAGTATTATAATATTTTAACCTTACAACTTAAAATTTCAATATACCCAATTCTCTCAAATCTTTTTAAAACTCTCTCAAAATTGAATTATAGAATAAATTGCTAAACTCTCCCTTTTATAGGGAGAATTGAGCAAGTCCATGATAAGTTTGCTGGCACCGTGTGCAAGCAAATTTGCAAATTTGATTTGATTAAAAATCAATCAAGTCTTTACACCATTCTTTTTTCTTCGCCAAGGTCATGTTGCTTACGTGTCTGCTAGGCCATGCAAGAATCTACATCATACAAACTTGTTAGTATTGATGAACTTGGTCAACACATCTATTAGGTTATTATCTGTATAAATTTTTTTCATATCCATACTTCCATCTTCTACCACTTCACGAACAAAGTGATATTGAACACCTTTGTGCTTCGTTCTTGAATGAAAAGCTGGATTCCTTGCAATGTGCAAGGCACTCTGACTGTCATAAAATAATTCAACTTTTTCTTGTTTATGCCCGAGCTCTTCCAGTAATCTTTGTATCCAAATTGCTTCCTTGCAAGTTTATGTAGCTGCCATGTATTCTGCTTCTGTAGTAGATAATGGTACAATAGTTTGCAGTTTTGAAAACCTACTTACAGCTCCTCCTACAAGTTTAAACACATAGCCAGTAGTGAATTTTCTTTTATTAAGGTCTCCTGCAAAATCTGAATCCACATAGCCCTTAACAATAAAATCTGATCCTCTATAACATAAAGCAACATCTAAGGTACCCTTAATGTATTTAAGGATCCTCCTGACACAACCTCAATGTTCTCTACCAGGTTTCGTCATGTATTTACTAACTGCTTGTGCAATATCTGGTCTAGTATAAATCATAGCGAACATTAAACTTCCAATTGCTGATGCATATGGTACTCGAGACATCTCCTTTCTCTCTGCTTCTTTGCTAGGACACATCTTATAGGCATCTTAGAGGATAACTTGAAATTAATAGGGAGTGAGGTACTAATTGGCTTACAATCTTGTATGTTGAAGCACCATAAGATTTTTTTTTAAGTAGTTTTTCTGAGAAAGCCAAATCTTTCTGTTATTTCTATCTCGGTGAATTTGCATCCCTAGAATCTTGTTTGCTGGTCCCAAGTCCTTCATATAAAATTCCCTAACCAACTGTGTCTTCAATTCTTGGACTCGATTTTTATTGGGACCTGCCACCAACATGTCATCCACGTACAACAGCAAAATAATAAAATCATTATCATCTTCAAACCTTTTGTAGTATGTAAATTAGTCTGAACTAAATATGTTGTATCAAAGGTTAGTGATATAGGAATCAAATCTCTTGTACCAACACCTCGGTGCCTGTTTGAGACCGTACAAAGATTTGTTCAACTTGCAAACCAAGTTCTCTTTTCCTTCTTCTTTAAAACCTTCTGGTTGGAGCATATAAATTTCTTTTTCAAGTTCTCCATGAAGAAAAGTTGTCTTCACATCTAGCTGCTCTAGATGTAAGTCAAATGTAGCACATATTTTCAGGACTATTCTGACTGTCGTGAGTCGAACCACAGGGGAAAATATCTCATTAAAATCAATACCTTCTTTCTGAGCATAACCTTTCACCACTAATCTCGCACGATACTGGTCTACTTGGTCATTGCCATCCCATTTGATCTTGTAGACCCATTTGTTACCAATGGCTTTTCTTCTATGTAGTAGTGCAACCAGCTCCCATATTTTGTTCTTATGCAAGGCTTTAATTTCTTCTTGCATTGCTATCATCCATAGAGAAATATCTTGACTTTTAGAAGCCTCCTGGAAAGTTGTTGGCTCTCCATCCTCTGTTAGAAGGCAGTATGCAACATGAGCCTCCATGACATAATCCGAGTGCCATGATAGTGGTCGTCTCTCATGAGTTAATTGATGATCATCTGTAGCCTTAGACTCTACTGGCTCTTGTTCTTCATGCTCTGGTGCTGCTTCAGAAGAATTTGAATCTTCTTATACTTGATTATTTTCCATTTGTACCGTTGTAGTCTCTGGTTTTTCCTTCACTGTGCTATTATCTTTATCATTCATTTGCAGTTTATCTTTTGTAAATATCACATCTCTGCTAATGACAACCTTGTGGGTAGTAGGATCCCACAAGCAATACCCTTTGACTCCATCAGTATATCCCAAGAAAAGACATTTTTTGAATTTTGGATCCAGCTTCGTTGTTTCTTGGGGATTATACATCACGTACACAGGACTTCAAAATATATGAAGGTAAGAATAATTAATTGGTTTCCCAGTCCACATCTCTATTGGTGTCTTCAACTCGATTGTTATTGATGGTAACCGATTTACCACATAACAAGCGGTTTTGACTGCTTCAGCCTAAAATGTCTTGGCTAAACCTACAATTCTCAACACAGCACTTGTTCTCTCTAACAAAGTTCTGTTCATCCACTCTACTACTCCATTCTGTTGAGGCGTGTAAGCTGTGCTGAATGGTCGCTTGATGCCTTCTTGTTGACAGAATGCAATAAAATTCTCACCAGTATATTCTCCTCTATTGTCTGTTCTTAAACACTTGATCTTCTTTTCTGATTCAAGTTCTACATGCGCTCTGAATATTCTGAAAGCTTCAAACATATATGACTTCTTCTTGATTGGATACACCCAACATATCCTAGAGTAATCATCTATGAATAATACAAAATATCTCGCTCCCCCTAAGGACATCACCGGTGCTTGCCAAACATCAGAGTAGATCAATTCTAGAATTTATTTACTTCTAGAATTGGATGTGCTAAACTTTAATCTATATTGCTTACTTGTAACACAATGTTCACAGAAAGGTAAATAAACTTATTTGAGCTTAGGAAGTAAATTTTGATCAGAGAGAATCTTCAAACCTCATTCCGACATATGGCCCAGTTTGTGATGCCATATTATCGTTGACTCTTCTGCTGAACTAGTTGATGCAACAGATGCATCTCCTTCCTACAGTGTTTCTCCATTAAGCATGTACAAATTTGCAGCAACCTTTTCTGCCTTTATTACTACAAGCGCGCCTTTGAGAATTTTTATGGTCCTATTTTCAATTTGGGTCTTACACCCAGTGTTATTTAATTGTCCCAATGACAAAAGATTCTTCTTGAGGCCTTTCACATATCGCACCTCTTGGATAATACGAACAGTACCATCATACATCTTCATCTTGATGGATCCTATTCCAGTGATTTTCAAAGCATGATCATTTTCCAAATATACAGATCCTCCAAAAATAGGTTCATATTGATGGAACCATTCTCTCTTAGAGGTCATATGCCATGTAGCTCCAGAATTTATGAGCCATACACTAGAGAACCGTTTTTTGCTTTCAATAATTGTTGCTGCCTCGCTGTATAAAATTTCACCATCATCTGAGGTACTTACAATATTCCCTTGAGGTTTTCCTCTGCACTTTTCTTCAATCCCCAGCAATCCTTCTTCAGATAACCTTTCTTGCCACGATGGTAGCACTTGACGTTCTTTTTACTTCTGGATTTTGGTCTACCATAATTTTGACTTCCACTAGAACGACCTTCTATTGATCTACCTCTCATCATTGTCAAAACTTCTGCTTGCTGCGAACATTCCTGTTTGTCTTCTTTATTTTTTCGTCTTCGTTTTTCTTCCAATACAACAGTTGTAACATTATCGAAGACTAAGAAGTCCGTTAAGATATTATTCGTCAAGTTGATAATGAGTTGATCATACGAATCTAGTAGGCTTTGAAGCAGAATCTCCGCACATTTACCTGCCTCTATTTTATACCTTAAGGAAGTGAGTTGGAAAAAATAGAGTATTTAATGTGTTGATGTGCTCTGTCACTGAAGTGGATTTTGCCATTCAAAGAGTATACAATCTCATTTTTAAGAAGATCTTGTTGTGCAAAGATTTGGCCTCATATAATTTTATGAGAGTATCCCAGATCTCTTTTGCTATCTTTTTTTTCGCCACACTGGATAGCACATTATCAGCAAATGCTAGATGCAGATCAGCAACTGCATTACTGTCAATTTCATTCCACTTGATATCATCAATGATACCAGCGGGCTTTTCATTAATTGCTTTTAAGCACTTGTTTTTTCTTAAAATCACCTTTATTTTCATTTTTCACAATGTAAAATTACCTCTATTGAACTTCTCAACTTCGTATTTTGCTGCCATTGCTTTTCACTACAGACTACTTTCTGCTAGGATCGGTTCCCACCGTTTTATGTGAATAGTGACTGTACGTATGAACAGTTTCATATATGTGAACAGTTACTATATATGTAAATAGTAACCGTACACGTGAATAGTCACCTCCTTCAACCAGAAGCTCTGATACCACTTGTTAGAAAATTGAGGGGTGATGCAGGATCGCAGCTAAAGCGAAATTGAGAAAAATAATAAAAATGAAATAAGACAAAACACAAGTTTACGTGGTTCAGCTTTTAGCCTACGTCCATGAGAAAAGACAGAAGAATCTTTTATTATTAAAAATGGAGAATACAAGTATTGTAGTATTTTAACTTTACAACTCAAAATCTCAATACACTCAATTCTCTTAAATCTTTTTAAAATTCTCTCAAAATTGAATTATAAAATAAATTGCTAAACTCTCCCTTTTATAGAGAGAGTTGAGCAAGTCCATAACAAGTTTGCTGGCACCGTGTACCAGCAAATTTGCAGCTGGCACACCGTGCCAGCTGCTGACAAGCCCCTCTCCAATGGAGATGAAGGGTTTGAGCGGCGGTGGACTAAGAGTCTTCATTTCTAAGTTAGGGCCAAGTACAGGCTAAATTCGACGAGTAGGACCTTAGCAGTAAGGTGCAAAGCACAAAGTTTGGTCACTAATATACTACCCCAACACGATTGTTAGAAAAGGCATAACCACCGGCCAAAGGCTACATAAATTTTGTAAATGAGACAAACTTGCATGGGAATTTGTAGTAGATTCATGGCCAGTAGTGGTTCTCAAAATGTGCGGAGGAAGATTAGGCATAAAGACACCCAACAAAAAAAGCGAACGCAATTGGAGGCACTCGACGAGACACACTTAGCCTAATTGGACACATAAATGGTCGGAGAAAAGATTAAGAACTACCATTGTGCTGAAAAATTGAAAATCAAAAGTAACTAAAAGAAAATGAAATACAACAAAGAGCTAGATCATAGATATAAAAAAAAAAAAAGAGGGAAAGAAAAAAAGACCATCTCTAATAGAGTGAGAGAGCAAACCCCTCTCCAATAAAAATAAAGAGTTTGAGCGGCAATAAACTAAGAGTCTTCCTTTTCAAATTTAAAACGTTTTTGTTTAGATTATATAAAATTTTCAAATTAATTATTGTTCAGTTAAATTTATTACTGTTCATGAAATATTAGTATTTATCATTTTTTATTTTATCAAAATATTACTATCAAAAGCATATGATAACCAATGGTTCATAATCCAACACGTATAATCATGAAGTTACTTTAATTTCTCTCTCAAGTTTTTGCAATTCTTCATTCACTATTCCTATGTTTGAATTGAAAAAAAGGTGAAAGTGATTGATTCATTGATCTGAGCAATTGTCATTATTTAATTTTGTTCTACTTAAAACAATATGATGTAATCGTGATATGGCCAGATTTTGTCTCAAATCAACAACCAAAAGTTGATCAAATGGCGATTGTGGCTCTCAAAAACCAGATCTGAGCTACATGATCAGATCCGGTTTTTGAGATCGTAAGCTGTGATCTGATCAAAACCGCCTGATCTAAAAAAAAAATTAATTCAAATATCGTTTTTACCATTTGACTGTTTCTTGTTTTGATGATTCTGCATTATTTTACCATTTTTGTTTCAGAACCATGATTTATTCATTTCCTTACCGATTGATGATGAGCCGCTTGATCAAAGATCGCGATCATAGTGTTCTTTTCTTTGGCAATTGATGATGATCGCGATCACGTTCGCAGTTTTAAAGCATGATTTAGCATAATCATCTATGGCTTGAATTAATTTCACTTGAATTATATTATTTTTATTATGTGATTAAGATCTTAATTTTTAATGCAAAATAATCATACGATCAAGATTAATTATAATAAATATTATATGGCTATGAATGTGTTGCTGATGATCTTTAATTTGTTTCAATTCTTTGATATTGTGTTTTGATCAGATGACCTTGGTAAAAGTATGGAGATCATTTAATTATATTCGTTAATTTTTATTGGTCTATCTTTTTGATTGAATGGCCATGATTTCTTTGCTTGAGACATATTCTCTAAACTTTTAATTATTATGTCATTATGCAAATATATATATATATATATATATATATTTATATGATGAAAGATGAAGAGTGTTTCACGTGAATTGACATTGGGTCATGTGAAACACATCATTTTTCAAAGAACTATTTGATTGCTTTGTTCTTATTATTATTTTATTATAAAATGGTGACATTTCACCGTTTATAACGGTGTAAGTAAAATTTTGAGAAATATTAATATATTTTATATTTTAATTTAATATTTATAATTTAATTAAAAATTTTATATTTTAAATAATTAATTAAAAGATATATAATATAATACATTTGATAATAAATATATTTGATGTAAATAAATTTTTTTAAATTATATTTATTTATACAAATTATCTAAGATCGATAATTTTTTTAAATAGTTTTCTTTTAATATTTATATAAATGAATTGTAAGTTAAGTTAAATTTTTTGGTAAATTTAAAGATGAACTTTTATGTGTAATAAATCTATTTTTAAATTTTAATTCTTTGTCAATAGTTATAATATTTGTAAATTTACTTGTATTTAAACTCTTATTTATTTCTTTTCTATAATTTAGAGGTTATAATTATCATATATCATATGTTTTCAATTATACTTTTTTTAATATCATTCTTGTTGAATTATAATTATTACAGGTTATACCATTTTACAAGTTAATTTTTTACTATAATATTATTAATAGATATATTGTCAATCTTAAATAATTTGTAAATATTAAAATATATTTTTTATTTTTATTTGAGCCAAAAAAAGGTGTGTAATCCTTATGTAGAGAACTTTTGTTGGTTAATGTGCCACTCTTTAATATATTATTTTATTTCTTAAAAAGAAGAGAAAGATTAAAGCTTAAGTGCTTTAAAAAAGATGCAATTCTTATTGAATTATAATTATTACTATTTATGTTATTTTATAAGTTGATATTTTATTATAATATTATTAATAAATATATTATCGATTTTAAATAACTTATAAAGATAAAATTCTCATTTTTATTTTTTTAGCAAAAAAAGATATGTAATCCTTACTCATAGAACTTTAATTAGTTAATGTGTAACTCTTTAATATATTATTTTATTTTAAAAAGAAAGGAAAAAAAAAATATAAGGCTCAAGTGCTTTGAAAAGTATCCAAAAAAAAGTGTATAAAAAAATGCCTAACAAAGTACCTAAAGAGGTGCCTAAAAAAATATCTCAAAAAAAGTGCCTAGAAAAAGGTTTAGAAAAGTGTCTAAAAAAAGAACTACTCCACCCATATTTTTTCAACCAATTTTTTACCATCAGTTTAATCATTTTGCTATTATAATATTATAAGGAAAGAGTAATATGCGAGGTCTAATTGCTTAAAAAAGTAAAACAACCGTAAGTTATGCACATTTTACTATTATTTTATTGTTATTTTGATTATTTTAATGATTATAAGAAAAATAAAATACGTGGGGTCTAAAAGCTTAGGAAGGTGAAATTATCTTGACCCACGTGTATTTTCTCATTATTTGAAATTTTAATTAATTATTTCATTAATTTTTTAAATATTTAAGTCATTATATTTGTAATAATTTGTTATTAATATATGTACTATTCTATTGAGAGGCATTACATCCAAAAAGTATTCATTATTATTTGGTTATTATTATTTAATTATTTTTATAAAAATTAATTTTATATCAAAAAAGTAACTATATATTTTAATGTATCAATTTTATTAGGTCAATAAATTATATTTATTGATCTTATTGATCTAACATTTGGTCAAAAAATAAATCAAATGGTCAAGATTTTTTTTCATAATTTACAAAAAGTGATTTAATGTGTTATTATTAATTTTTATTATTATTTTAATATAAAAATAAAAAAATAAAAGATACTTCATGTGAGTAAAACTAAAACCACGTGAAACACAACCCTCCAAAATATATTTAAAATATTTCATTATTTTTTATATCATTAAACAAAGAAAGAAAGTCATTAAAAATGAGTGATGTAAAAATAGCTCTTTTTTATTATTGCTTTATTATTTTAATAAAAAAAGGTAATATCACATGGGGCTTATGTACTTAGGAAATGGCAATACCACCCAAACAATACACCATTTCCTCTTTTATGTTATTATTTTATTTCAAAAAAGAGATAAATGAGAGAAATTACAATGGGATCATATGACTTTTGCATTATTTAAAAAATATTGTTATCATTATTTAATAATCTAATATTTTATTATTTAATATTTGATATTTATGACAACTAATCACTTATTTTTATATATGAATTGTCTTATCAAAATACTTTTATTCATTAAAGTTATCTTTATTTTCATGTTATGAATAAAAATATATGTAAATGCTTAAAAAGCCAAATATGGGTCGAATTTCATGAGCCTTGACCTATTATTAATTAATGTATTATATTTTACATGTTTGATTATTACTCAATTTATCTTTTATTTTATTGCAATTATTTTATAAGCATTCATGATAATTTTTACGTTAATCAATATTATTTTGCATATTATTACTTATCTTTGACATCATCAAGGATCACGCATTACAATTATAAATTAGTGAATAAAAATTTACCTATCATTTAATTATTATTTTATGATTAGTAATCATCATTTATCAGTTACTTGTGATTATCCATTCGATCAAATATCGGTATTATGACTAATTTGATCGAGACAGATTATTTTTTTTATTAAATCATGAGCATGAAGCATGAAAATATTCGATTGACACGTGATCATCATAAATTAATTATGATGTTTTTGCAGTGAGTTTATTTGGAATAATTTTCACATTATTTCTTATACTTAAAAATATTTTTCTATTTATTGAAAATAAGAGTATTAAATAATGACTATTTATGATTAATTTCATATTTATAATTTGCTCATATAAGTGTAATATTTATTCTTTTGCAATATCTCTCAACTTTTGTATGACTTAAATATTTTGTGATAATTAATCACATTTATTATTGAGTTGAGATGATTATAGCTACAATTTTGAATTGATTATGGTGATGTTGATTTACGGTGCACAACGACCTATGATGCACAAAGATCAATGGTGGATTTATGATGATCAAGAGCAACTAATGAGTTTGCTCATTTCAATTATCTTTTAAAAGTTTAATTTTTCGTTATTTCAATTATTTACAATTATTACACATGATAACAACTTATCAATATACCAAATATTCACTTGTACCTTTAATTGTATAAAGTCTATTAAAATAGTCGTTCTAATATCATTTGAGTCAAGTTTAATCTCGTAAACTAAAGTGAGTAATGTTGTTTTAGTTAAGCTATTTGATATTACAGATCATTTGTTGCTCTTTCTCGAATCTTTAAAGATTCACACACCAAGATGATGGACAAGCACCAAACTCGCACATCTCCAAGGTAAATGAAGTCTCCTTCCAACAATATGAGTAAAATCCAGAGGATTTAGACAATACTTACCATTAGCAAGTTGTAACACCTTCAAGAGTAGTGCAACAAATGAACTTGCCTCAAGTTGCAAATTATGTCTCTAAAGCTTTTGCGCAGCAGCAAAGATACTTGTAGGAAGTTCTCAAGCAAAATGAAGAGTTGTGGGTGCAGTTAGTGCAACGAAGCAAGTTACTTAAAAGCGTCAATGTATTGCACAATGAGGACCCAACCTTGCAGCAACATCTGCCACTATTGTTTATTAACCCTACAAGTCGCTCAGTCGGTGAGGCATTCGAGTTTGAACTTACAGCCCACACAATTGCCTTAAGTTTGCTTCCCTGCAAGATTGCCAATTCGTAATACATCACAATAATTTCTTCCAACCACTGCTACACCAACCATCATGTCTATATCAACTGTTAAGCTATCTCCTATAGCTTATTTGTTAAAATAGGCATTGAAAATTCGCATACAGAAGATATTCGATGAGCAATTACAGAGTCACCTATTTCATGTTCCAAACGCATTCTACTTATGAAAATTGCAAAAGTCTCTATTCATTGAAGAAATTAAAAATCAAAAGAAGCCACCCAATTTTCATATGCCATATTTCAGAATATTTAAAAGCAATTTCGATCTCGTGGGCCACGTCTACCCCTTCGAACAAGTCATATCTCTAGAAGATTATAACGATGCTCTTAAATGTAAACTATTCCCTCTTAGCTTGGACGGTGTAGCCATGACCTGGTTCTAGAATTTACCACCACGATGAATTAAGTCATTTTGTAGCTTCTACAAATTGTTTGTTAACCTCATTTAGACAACTCATCAACAAGTTAATGTCTTTGACTTGGTGACTGTACAACAAGGGCTCAATAAGACATTGAAGGATTATGTACGACATTTTAAAAAGTTATATGTCCAGATAAAGAATTTGATGGCGCCTCACCTCTAATAGCATTCTTTAAGGGATTGCTACTTGACACTTACATCTATAAAGACCTTCTATGACAACTTGCAAGAAGCATAGAAAAATCATTCTGGTGTGCGAACCTCATTATTCGCACAGAAGAATCCTACTTAAGCAAAAGTCGCGTTATGACAATAAAAGTCGTAGCTCAGCCTAAAGTTCAAGAATAGTCTAATGATAAACCAGATTACAAATAGAGGCAATACCTTCCTTATCACTAACAAGTTGCAAAACCTATCACTAAGAAGTTGCAGCCTATTCTATTCTTTGCAAAGTCCAAGAGCAACCTATTACTAGGCCAGATTATAAACGAATGGCAAGATCTCACCTATAACCAAGAAATCACGGTAGAATATCAAGTTTTAACACTCCGTAAGTACGTGAATTGCCCTTCAATACTCTAGTAGATAAGATTTGGTTAGATAACAAGCATAGAAGATTATTCTATGATTCGTTACTAATAAAGGCCCAACAAATTAGTGAGATAGAAAAAGATGTGCTTGTACCACAATGATCATATACATAATACAAATGATTACAGATCATTAAGGATGCAAATTAACAACCTAGCACAAGTAGGTGTCTGGCCAAAAACCAGTACTAAAAGTTGAAGCATCTTCCACTTCAAAAAGTCACGACCATAAGTGACAAAGCATCTTTACTTCTAACATTACACCAAAAGAAATATAAATTATAACACCTCCACCAATAAACTCCCTGTATATACATGGCAAGCCCAACAATAACAAAGATCCTCATTTAAGTGATACTTATAGAAGTGATGATAATAAATATAATGACAACTTTACTGTAGAAAAAATATTTAAATCTTTCAACTAAGCAGTAAAGAATAATATACAAGCATCTTTTGAAGACCAATATATAAAGCATCTCATCAAAGTAGCTTCGAGCTTTCAAAGAAACAGTGAAGACCAATATACAAGCATCTCCTGAACACAATATACAAATATTTCCTGAAAGCCAATTTACAAGAATCTCATGAACACAATATACAAACATCTCCTGAAAGCCAATATGCAAGCATCTCTCCAAAGTAGCTTCGAAGAAGTCACAAAAATGAAATCTTTCAACAAGTTAAAGATTCTCACTGTCAGTATGGAGCCTAATGACGAAAGTCTCATCAAGAACGAAAAAGAAACATGAAAGAAATTTTGATTCGTGAGAAAAAAAAACATAAAAGTTTAATTCATGAGAAAAAAACATAAAATATGGCTTAAGAAGTGCTTCCATAAAAAAAGATCAGTAAACGGCGAAAAGATGTTATTTGAACACCCTGAAAGAAAATAGAAATACAAAACATTGACATCACCATCTCTATCAATAAAGATGCACATATTCCACCAAATGACAACTATAGAAAGTTTCAGAGGGATCCGTAAAAAGAAAAAGAGGAACAAATGGGTGAAAGACAATAAATTATGTTTATTGTGAACAAAACAAGCCACGTAACTAAAGTTGACAAATCATGTTACAATAAAAGCCAAAAAATTATGTTACAACTAAAGCAGATAAATTATGTCGGATATTCAAAAGCCAACAAATATATATCACACATTAAAGCCGACAAACATATATCGCACAATAAAAGCTAACTAATTATGTTGCGTATTCAAAAGAAAAAGAAGTGACTAAATAAGTCCCACAAATTAAAAAGATGACGATCACATGTCATCAATTAAAAATACGATAATCATACGTTGCATCATGCATATTACAAAAGTCGAATAAATAAGTCGAGCAAGTAAAAAAGATGATTAATATATGTTGCTGCATTCATATACATCAAATGAAGTTGTATAATCAAGAAAAACTAAAAGATTATCAAGAGACGACTAATCACATTGCATATTTATAATTAAAAAAATGACATATCATGTCACGCATTTATAATCAATCAAGGTGCATAGTCATAGTTAAAAGACATCTAATGATGTAATATACTTACAATTGTGTCGCGTATCTATAATCGACTAGTCTTATTGCATGCTCAAAACCTAAAGAGATTTTTGCATTTGTTATTTGCATTAAATAAGATACATGACTTTACTAGTGGCTATAGCCAATTTTTGGGGGTTCCGAGACAAGAAAGAGTCATAAAAGCAAAGAAAAGCATAAGCTATCAAATTTTACAAGTTTTTTAAATTACACAAGTTATCAAATCTTGCAAGTTATCAAATTACAAAGTTGTTAAATCACACAAGCGACCAAAGATTGTGAGTTGAGAAATCATGAAAGTTGTTAAAACATGCAAGCTATCAAAGCACATGAATTATCAAAGTGTGCGAATAATAAAAAATCTTGTAAATTACACATTTATGCAGAGCTTTCAAATAAAAGTTATTAACAGTACAAATTACAAGCTATTACCTTTATAATCATATCTTGAAAATAAGATCTTATAGTCAAACAAAGTAAGACGACATCAATTATAACTCATATTACAGTGTAACTCGATGAACAATCAAAAGACGACTGAGTATGTCGCATCTTTATGATCGTAAGACGATAGAGTACGTCGCATTATCATAGTCAAGAGCTATGGATTGTTTATGTAATAACCAATCCCTATTAGTAGTATTGGTGCCTAGATTTTGGTATAGAGCACATAAGACACCATAGGGTTACTCGATTTTAACCCTATTAGAAATATTCCCTTTATAGTGCACGTGAGAGATATTAGACCTAATTTGGTAATTTCACACTCGATCGGTGCGCCGAAGGACCCTAGAATATTTTTGAAATTTTTCTCTATTGGCTTAGAAAAGGAAATCCTAATTTACTACATGAATTTTCATTTAAGGGTTATGAATGGAACAAGCCTTTGTTGAGAAACATAATCCATATATTAGATAATGGACCAATTAGAAGAAATCTCATGGATTGCCAAGTTGGAAGTTCTAGTTAGTTCTTTGAACTATTCTAACTAGATAGTTACAAATGAACTAATTACATAATTAGTTTTTAAATAATGACAAATTAGAAGTTTTAAGTAAGTTGAAGGGCAAAATAGTCAATTGAGGGAGCACTATATATATGTTAGAAGTGTGTAAAAATTTGAAGAGAGATCAAAATCAACACTTAGCCAAAAAAAGAGAGAAATTCGAGCTTCAAAGGGGGGTGCTGCTACAGTGACTATTCAAGTTTTTTTTCATGATTTTTCATGTGTAATCAAGCTAAAATAAGGTTACATATGAATCCTTAAGCTCAATTGAAGTCTCAATTAATGAAAATTCAAGAAAAAGAGGTAAGAAAAGCATTATTTTATGAGTTTGATAAGTGAACTTTCAAGAATGCTCCAATTGACATTCTTATGTGTATTCTTGGCTTAGATTGAGTTAAATTCTAGTTTGGAGTTTGAAGGAGTCATCAATTTGAAGAAATTGACAAGGTGAGAATTAGGATTTTTGGTGATTTTGTTGTAGAGATTTCAATTAGTTGTAATTAGGGCTTTAGAATGAAATTGGCATGTTTTTGTTGTAATTAGAACAAGAAATTGAGAAAAGGAATGTGTTGGAACATAGGGTGAAATTCTGTCACTTTAGGGAAGTTAGGAATTGAGTGGTGTTTTGATTGAATTGTTGTATGTAAATGGTGCATATTGTAAATTGAATGTATATGGTTGATGGAAAAACTAAAAATGAAAAAAATGGGACATAATTGTCCATGTTGGAAAGGTGAAGGGCAATTATGTCCAACTAAGTTATAAGGTGTTCAATAATTTTCAGGGTGCAGGATGGTGAGTTAGTTTCGATTATGGCTCCGTAACTAAAATGGGGAAGTAGTATGCATCCGGGCTTTGTATGCCGATTAAGGTGTTTGGTAGTTAAATGAGATTCTAGCATTCAATTTAGTTCTAAATGTCATTTGTGGCACGTAGGTAAAGATAACCGAGAGCATTAACGGGAGTAGAAATCGAGAGCGAAATTGAGCGCGGAGCGGTTGTGAGTGGAAATCTGCCATTTCTTTTACTTTGCGTTTATTATGTTTTCGCATAATGAATATGCATGTTTTATGAGCTTTCGATGCATAACCATGATTTATGATCTTGATACATATTCATAGACATGCCTTTACATGTTCGAATTGAGAAACAGTTTTAAAATTTCTGCATTCATTTTTAAGGCCATTGGTACCCTCAGATTATAATGGTGATGATTGTATTAGACCCGGCCGGTATATCCCGTGCACATGGGCAGGTCTTGGGGGTGTGTCACTAACTCCGGGAAGTCGGGATGTCGAGTTATGTGAGTCGCTCTATGTGTACGGGGTATTGTCTCGCTATATGCATGCGATGTAAGATTCCGTTGCATAGCTAGTGAGATGTCTTGAAATGTTACTGTGGGTGCTGTTAGTTGAGGTGCCCCGTGACCTACTCACGTGTGCCGTGCTAGTTGAGTCGCTGCGTGGGTATAGAGTTTTAGGGTTACCATTGGTACAGTTTAGAAAGAAAATAGTCGAGCGAGGATTTTACTAGTTTTTATTTTACCGATAACATTTATGCATTTATATGCATACAACAGTTATTATGTTATACAGATTCTGAATATAGTTTTCCAAAGATGTAGATAAAACTCGCTTGACAAGATTTCAATAGCATATGATGTTAGAAACTGTTTTACAGTTTTACATCAGGTTTAGAAGCTTGATTTCTGTGTGAACTTTAGAATTTGCTATCTATACATGATGTTATTTTATTGAAATTTTATTTGCACTCACTGAACTCCTTTAGCTCACCCGTTTTGTGTTTTATGTTTTTTGAACCCCTTTCCCAGGTGCAGATCTCGGTACGTAAGCTGCTGATTCTCCTATTGCCGAGTAGTGGGCCGAATTCGAAGATCATCTTTTGCACATGTAAATGTGCTAAATAGCACCCTGTACTTTATGCATAATAGTTGTAAGCATGTATATTTGGATGTATGTTTTGAACCGAGAAGAAGAGATTTCAATTTTATGATGATCGTTCTTTTTACTTCTATGATTACGCTTAATTGTGATTCAAATGAATAATTGAGTTGTGTTGGATTTGATTTGGAAAGGACCGGAGGTCCGAATTGGTAGAATTGAGATGTATTGGAAATAGAAGTGAAATTTCTTTGCAGGTTTTATATGGATTTTTTGAAAAACAGGGGAAACTCTGTCTATTTATTTTTAAAATTAAGATGTCATTTTCGTATATGTTACTAGACCTTCTTAGTAGTAACAAGAATTAAAAAGGGGTTCGCCTCGCGGAATTTCTCAACATACCAAGTTAGGTTCGGAGAAACTTCCGTTGGGGTGCCCGGCAGGGCCGCTAGGATCTATAGTATAGGGTCTCGGGTCGGGTCTTGTCAGTTTACCTAAACTAATTTAGCAATAACATGAATGATCTTGCAAATCTTGAATACACAATTTTTAGAAAGTAAAAATGTGCATGCGAGTTGAAAAACACACGGGTAGCCAAAAAACATGCATTGTCAAATCTCGTAAATAGCCAAATCACAACAAGATGTCAAACATTGTGAGTTGCAAATTATCAAATGACTCATAAAATACATATTTACGCATGGTTCTAAATAAAGTTATTAGTAAAAATTATTAGCACAAGATACAAGATATTCGCTTCACAATTGTGTTATGACAATAAAGCTTTGCAAATTAAAAGTAAATAATAAAATTGCCAATTATATTAAAGCATAACTCATTGCATGTTTGAAAGTCTACTAAATAAAGTTGTACTATTGAAAAAGACTAATTATGTTGCACATTAATAATCAAAAAATGACTAAGTAGATCGCAACATCATAATTAAAAGGTGACTGAGTACGCCGTACCCTTATAATTATAAGATGATTAAGTATATAACAACATCATAATTAAAAGGTGACTGAGTACATCGTACCTTTATAATCAAAAGATAGCTAAGTATGTTGCATCATCACATTAAAATGACAATTAATCTTATCATATAATCATAACCCAGAGACAATCAGTCTTGTCACAAATATTTAAGTTCATAAAAATAAAGAAGAAAAAAAGATGGCCAATTATCACGTACATTCCAAAGATAACCAAGCGGCTCACACGATTAAAATCAAAAAAATACCTGATTAAGTTGCACGATCAAAACCAAATGACAATCAATCTTATCACATGATCAAAACAGAAAAAACAACTTAAGCAAATTGCATGACTAAGAAGGCAACTAAATAAGTCGCAAAATGATTAAGTAAGTTACACTTTTATAATCAAAAAACGACTAAATAACATGTACAACCAAAATGAAAAGACAACTTAAAAAAGTCAAACAATTAAAAAGACAACTAGACAAGTTACACAATTGAAAGATGACTGATAATGTTATATGCCGTTAAACAAAAGGTGACTAATCTTTTCACATGCTCATAATCGAAAGAATGATTAATCATGTCGTGTATTTAGAATTGAAGGATAAACTATTAAACCTTACAATAAAGAAATATTGTTACAATTAAGAAATATTGTTATAATTAAATCTAATCAAATCGTGACTAAATAAGTTGCGTAGACAAAAAAAGAGTAATCATCTCACACGACAAAAAAAGAGGAGTGAAAAATGTCAAATTGTATTCATCGAATACAAAAAAAAACATATAAAATATACTTAATATCAATATATTAAATGTATCTTTATAATAAGAAAGAAGAAGAAAAGACAAAAATAAACTAAAGAGCTAGGAAATCCCTTCAAGTAATTCCTAAAACGGAAAAAGAAGGTTACACATATTATACATCTTAATAAGCACCCAAAAGGTGATGTTCAACATACATTTCAAATTATATCTAAAGTATATTGTCATCGAGTCAAGAATAAAATCATCCAAATATATTCTAAAGGCATACCCCATAATATGCCTTAAAATAAACTAATAAGTACAACATGCAAAAAAGATATTAGAACAGGTTCATTAATCAAAGTAAACATTTACTTACTGGGAGGAATATTAACTAACCTAGAAGTAACAAAGTTTAAAATTAAGAAGTATAGAAAGAGGAAACAAATGAAAGATATATAAAGATCAGTAAAAACCAGTAGAATCCATAAGAAGATAAGTGCAAAGTGCTGGTATTAATCAACCTTCCTATGAGGAAATCCTTCAGTTGATGAGATTGAACTCTCTTTCTACCAGAAAGTGTTTCATATCCCTATTGTGACTCTAAAAGATTTAATTTAACAATCTGATAACTTTTTTGAAACTCACGGTAAGCTTAGAATCTTTGACAGTAAAATTAGCAAATTGACAAAATTATCAAATCATCAACAAGTTCTTCGTCTTGCCAAAGCAACAATATTAACAAGAGTAATAAGTAATCTAAGTTTGCAATAAATCAATAGTCGAACTCTTCGTAAAGTATTATTTTCCTTCAAATAAAACATCATTTTAATCAATGTTGAAGATAAATAAATGCAAATTTAAGTTCAAGTTCTACGACTTCTTATTCTCTCTCTTTCAATAAAGCATCATTTTATCAGCAGTGAGTTAGAAAAGACATGAGTTGTGATTCAAGATGAAGTGCCACTAACTAGTCACTGAGAACTTAACGCTACAAGAATGAAGAAGGACAAGTTAGAAAAGATAAACAAACTAGTCAAACTAAGACACACTCCAAAAAGCAAGATTATAACATTAGAATCCCAAATTATTGTGCTAAACCTATTTCATTATTTTTTTGTGAAATTAACTATTTTCAAAGAGGATGGAGGGGGGGATAAGTGTAAGAATCATAAAAAATTACTTTTTTTGGTAAAAAGTCCATTAAAGGCATAAAAGGCGTATCAAAGGGTATTATTGTAACTTTCTTAACCTAAAGGTTTTTCCCTCACTATAAAAGGGGGCCTAAAGACATTAATGAGATACATGATTCATATTTTCAAAAACTCCCTCTCTCTAGAAATCTATTCTCATATCTCTCTAGAAAATACCAATTGAGCTTGTGATAAAATGAATCGATGGAGCCCATAATCCTCCAATTCACTTGAATTTAAATAGTGTATTTTTTTTAATTATAAGGGAGGAGATTTGAATTTAAAATCCCTATGTAATGAAGGAATTGTTGGCAAATCTAAGGCACATGGGTGTATGTATGTTCAATTGTGTCTATTGTCTAATGCAGCAGAAACGTATAAAATTTACAATAAACATAATAAATAAATATATTAATCACATTAATATATTAATAGGTTAGAGAAATCACCATAACGTGTAACGTTATACAGGTATTTTTCCTAAAGTTCGCATGGAGACCAACTCGTGTGCAGTTCTAGTCGCTAACTCGGTGGACTTGGTGAGCTAGAACAACAACTCTATATTCAACTTGGGATTAACTCTTAATCCCAAAAATGGTCGGGAGTGTGTTTTTATCCTTTTCTCTAAAAGGATAAGAAATAGAGAGTTTGACATAATTCATAATTGCTCCAATTGGAAGCATAGAGGAAAATGAAACAATTTTATTTTTCCTTTCCTTTTTTTTTTTTCATTCTTTCTTTCTTCTTTATCTTTCTCTCCATTTCTTCTCTCCCTCTCTCTCGACCGAATTTGTCCAAATTCTTCTCATCTTTTTCTTTATATATATATAATATAATATATAATATATAATATAAATAATAATATAATATATAATACTATATTATATAATATAAAAAGAAAGATATTTTGATTATTTAACTATTAAATAATCAAACTGAGAAATAACCATTTTGCCCTCATAAATAGTTACCAAGTTCACCCCTTAGTAGGTCCTACCAAATCTCACACTTGGGTAAACTCAACTGAGGATCTACAATACGATACGTGTCATTATACAATTAATAAATAACAATTATTGACTAATTGTTATATTTAACACTTAAATACAAACACGCACATATTTTCGTAGTAATGCTGAATATTACTGGATTAAACACTTTAATCCGGCACGCTATCCCAGTGCACAATGAGTACACTCCATATCGCGGGACTCCCTAGGTCCTACGCCCAATTCTTCAAATGGAACTATTCTATGAGTCCGTGAGCAATGCCTCATGTATACGTCACAGATACAAATCAGCGCGTTAAACCATACAAGCTGAGGTTATAACGCATACGTATAGTCCTTACGTCATGATATCCTGGATGTGCGGGGATATAGATTATTACCGTCAAATCCCCTTGTGCTCATCCATGTCCAACTCTAGACTTATATCTCACTGAACAATATGATCAAACTCCTTTACCATATTGTTTTACCCTGACGGAACTCTTTTTCGAGATGGTTGCTTGTGGTCACAAGACTTTTTGAGATACAGTTTCGAAGCATCTGGATATCAAACTCCATATGAGAGTTGATTGGTCCTATATCTGTAAGCACCGAACTCCATAAGTATCGGACCATACCCAGTGACACCCAGCGGTCATACCATGAAAGGTTTGCGACATGCGTAGAACTAAAGTATGGTGGATCACTTACAAGCCCACCGTGGTACTCAGGTCAAAGGACCACGTATACTACTCAACTCGAGAGGACCCTCCGTTGACAGCTTACATTGGGTGTCTATCGGAGGCCCTCGTGAGTCTGTCGTATATCCAGTCCTAACTAGATACTTATATATCAATACGAGCTCAAAGCTCACAGTCGGTCAAGAACGACCATCTATAATCGATAAGTACGACATATGCTGATCTATATAATAAAGGTATCCACCGACAGACCCGAATCAGCAGAAATAGATTATGGACAATTATTTGAGAACATACTTATACAACTTGCATTTTCTGGCACCAGATTGCAACTCTTGCAACTATGCAGTTACTAGTATATTCCCAGGTCTATATCCCATTACAGACAAGACTTCAACTCTTGGATCTTCTGAGTATTATAACCAGCTAACACTTAGCTGTGCTAAAATTTAATAATTATATGTCTCAGGGTGGCTGACTATAAGCCATTATCTAAACCCTTTAGATCTAATCCGAACTCCTTCAGATATACAATGTCTGTAACGTTATATGCATAATACTATATAAATAAGCATTAACGATTTAATGAGAATGTACACTTGTATAAATACACAAGTATATATAAATTTAGGGATGGCACGTAAGCACCGACCCTAACAGGAATATGCACTATAAATTATTCAACATTGAATCATTATTATAACTGTGTCATTTTTATTTATTGGAAGATAAAAGGATTTAAATTTAACATCTTTATATTGATTGAAAAATGCAATTATCATTAAATTAAAGCTATAATTAAATTTTTTATATTATTTTTCTCTTGTTTATTGCATTTAAGTGTCATTATTGTATGACCTATTTTGTTGGAATACAAAGGTTTTATAACTCAAATCTAAAAGAGGTTAGACAATCAAAAGATCAAATTTTATGTAATTTATTGTAGTATCAATCGATAAGGCCAACTCAGGTGACAAGTAACAATATAAAAGAGTAATGAAAATATATCAAAGAAAGCTTTAAAATGAACAAGAGTAATGAAAATATATCAAAGAAAGCTCTAAAATGAATGCTTTATATAGTAATAACAATAACAATAATGGTATCCTTTATGTTTCGCACTTGTTATACATTCTTGGTATACGTATGTTTGAAGGATGGGGAAGGGAGTTAGGTTTAGCATTAATCTCTTCTTGAGATTTGTCTTTTTCCATAATATCTCTTTATTTGTACAAGTGTATAATTGCAAGTAAATATAAGAAAAAGAATATAATAACTAGATTAATTAAGAATACAACACAATCAATTTATGTGGTTCGATAAAAACGTACATCCACAGTAGATCAAGGGATCCTAATGTCTCTTATTAAATTTTCTAGAGATTACAAAAAAAAAAAAGAAGAAATCTCTAAGGAATTTATTTTGCGTACCTTTTTTCACATAAGAAAAATAAATGCCACAATGGTTCCACTCTAATGCACACAAACACTTAGTGTCTATCTAATTCATTAATCTCTCTTAGAGCCTTTCATTTAATGCATAATGCTTAATTAAATTTAAAGGGTTTATATAGTACTTTTAAAGCTCTAGAAACCTTAAATATAGTTAGAATAAGAGTTCATGCATTTAGGAGTCCAAAACTACTAGAAATAAGTCAAATTTAGGGCAAAATAAAAAATTTCCAAAGTTGGGCGTTGCATAGCCTGCCGCAATGCTAAGCCCTGGCGCTGATGCTCAGTGTTTTCATGCTTCTCCTTGCTTCCATCTCTTTATCTTGCTCATTTCTTATATGCTCAACATGTACTAGACTTCTTGCTAACTCTTTACTTAGTATCTATATCAATTTATGCCTATACATGATTGTAAATCACAATTTTCAACATATCCCTCTTTAATTCAAAATCTCCCTATAAGAATGCTTATGGATCCCTCCACACTAATGCTTTATCACTTAGAGTTGATTCTAGTTAAGTCTTCATTTAGCCATAACTCATAATGGGCTTGCAATTTTCGTCTCTAAAGGCATAAATGCTCATTGCATAGGGTATGGGTGCAACGTATTCCCTTTCGACCTTCATTACTTCGATGAATTTATTTTGGATGTCGCCTTATAGTCTGTATTACCTCAACACTCTGCGTTAAGCTACCTTCTGCCATCCCTTAAGTATGCTTTGTACTTCACACTTTCCATCCTTATAGATCATTTTACTACCTTTAGTTTTTTCTTTTTCGCTCTAACCAAATATTCTTCTTCGTTGAGCTTCTCTAGGGATATCAAGTTCCTTATGAGTTTTAGAACACGCTTTACACTATATAAGTCCCTAGGTTTTCTACCTTGCTTTTTCAGCTTTATGTCAGCAACTCCTATGACCTCATAAACCACGTCATTTAACATTAGTGCTTTACCACTAATGGCTTTATAGTTGGTGAACAATGATTTGTTAGGGCACATATGTATACTACATCAGAATCTAGATCCATTTGCTAATGTACTTTCCCTTATAGGCTACCAAGGAGTCTATAACTTTGATGTCATCTTTACGACTCACTATTGCAACATCTCCATCTCTTCCTTTTACTTTAAGACAATATCTCTTATAAAGTGCTATTTCTTGTTACAAAGAAAATACTTCTTAGATCTCCTCATTAGTTGGTTGTTTTTCTTTTCTTTTACAACTAAATTGTTGTAGTGTCAAATTTAGATCTCTTCTTCAATTCTTTTAAATTCAATGGTGCCTTGAAATGATTTATTGTAAGAGTCTCCCTACCATACAAGAATGTATTGGTTGATAGAAAATTCATGATGTCAAATTGCTTTTATTAGAATTCACATATTGCTTACTCTTAATGCGGTAGACTGAAATTCATATTCTTGAATTTACAAAAGAGTTTAGCTCAAGATTGTTAGCATATATGGCCAGCTAATTTGCCTAGTTAAAACAGACTGAAACTAATCTTAGATATTAATGGATATGTGGAGATCACCCTAAGGGGTTAGCTAAAATTCAGATTCTTGAAAAAATATCTATGGTAAATTCTTATAAATTTTCTTTTGAAGGATAAAAATGTTGGATATTTTATAAAAATTTCAAAATACACAAATATGAAAAGTTGTGATCTTCTATAAGATTGTATCCTTTCATATTAATTATGAAATAATACAACATTGAAGACACATTTTGAAATAAAAGTGGTGATGGTTCACATAAAACCATTGAGTTATGGCCTTTCATAAGGTTGTATCATTTGATATTTAGTATGAAAGGATATGACCATTGGAGACACTGTTTGGTTTGAAAATGGCGATGGTTCATTTAGAACCATTGATCAAATTTAAATTTGATCTAACGGTCATAAACCAAGAGTTGTATGTAGAGGGTTATGTTCCAACACTTATTACTTATAAATATGTGATGATACAAAAAAATATGAAGGAGAATATTGTGCATAAGAATATGTAAGACAGTGTCCAAGAGAGCATAACGGTGCAAGCAAAAACACAATAATACACAATATAATGATATAATGTCACTAAAGTTGTTCTAGGGTTCTGTGTTGTGGGAGTGCACTCCTACAGAACCAAAGCCATTGGGAGGTTTTCAACATTATTATCTCATCGAACGTCACGTCACGGCTTACGATACTCCTTGGTGGTGTTAAGTCTTTACACCATACCTTGTATCATTTCACTCATTCAGGATATCCTATGAATACTCTTTTGATAGCTCTAAGTTCTAATTTTCCCTTCTTAACATGTACAAATGCAGGGCAACCAAATATTCTGAGATGGTCATACTTCGAAGGATTGCCAGACCATTTCTCTTCTGGCTTCTTAAAGTCAATTGCTAAAGAGGGACTTCTATTGATCAAGTAAGTTGCTGTCATTACAGCTTCTCCCCAAAATGTCTTAGACATCTTCACATTGGTAAGCATGCATCTAACCCTTTTAAGTAGGGTCCTGTTCATCCTCTCAGCTATGCCATTCTGTTGTGGTGTTGATCTTACTGTTCTATGCCTTGCAATCCCATGATTGGCACAAAACTCATCAAACTCTCTGTTGCAAAATTTGAGGCCGTTGTCAGTTCCCAATCTTTTCACTCTTTTGTCAGCCTAATTCTCAATAAGAGCCTTTCAAGTCTTGAACACATCAAATGATTGATCCTTACTCTTTAACACATAGACTTACAGCTTCCCCGAATAGTCATCAATCAAGCTGAGAAAATACCTAGCACCACCACGAGTAGCTGTCTAAGCTAGTCCCCAAAGATCCGAGTGTATGTAGTTAAAAGTCCCCTTAGTCTTGTGCTCACTGGTACTGAACCTCACTCTATGTGCTTGGGAAAGCACATAATGCTCACAAAACTCTAAGGGCTGAAACTTATCCTCACCAAATGCCTTTTGACTAAATAACTCCTTTAGATTTCTCTCGCCTAGATATGCCAGTCTAAGATGCTACAACTTGGTTTGCATACTCTCATCATCTACAGAGAGTAGTGCAGAACCACTCACTACTTCACCCTTAAGCACATAAACACTTTTGTGCTTCTCTCCTCTCATTACCACCATGGAACCCTTTAAAACTCTTAAAATCCCTCCGTCGATCCTGATGGAACACCCATTCTATTCTAGAGTCCCTAATAAGATCAAGTTTCTCTTCAAGTCAGGAACATACCTCACATATGTCAACTCTCTCACTCGCCCATCATGTAGCCTAAGCTTAACACTACTAATTTCCATCATCTGACATGTAACATTATTACCTATTATGACCTTACCACCACTAATGGGTGGGAAATTTGTAAACCAAGACTTGTGCGGGCACATGTGAAAAGTGCAACCAGAATCAAGAACCCATTGTTCAGAGTTCTTACCATTAATAGCGAAGAGTGTCTCTGCGTTGTCATAGCTATCATCATAAGCAAGCGCAGCATCCGTTTTCTTCTTGTCTTGTGCTTTCTTCTCAAGACAGTCCTTTATAACGTGCTCCTTTTTCATGCAGCAATAGCACTTCCTAGGAGTCCTAGACTTCGACCTTGAGCCTTTTTTCTTCCCATCTCTATATGAGGGCCTTCCTCTTACAGATAAGCTTTCTGCATTGCCCCCGGTCTGCTTTCCTAATAACTTTGAGTTCAATAATGATTTCACATCACTCATTGTTAAACTCTCTCTGCCGTAAAGTAGCGTATCAACAAAACTCTCATAGTTTTTGGGGAGTGAACTTAATAGGATAATTGTTCTATCTTCATCTTCTATCTTGATGTTGATAGACTCAAGATCAAGGATGATATTATTGAAGGCGTCTATATGATTTTTCATCGGCGTCCCTTCTAACATGGACAACTGATACAGCTTCTTCTTTATATGTAATCTGTTGGCCAACAATTTCCTCATATAAAGGGATTCAAGCTTTTTCTAAAGACCTATTGCCGTCATCTCACCTGCTACTTCCCTTAGTACTTCATCGCTTAATTACAGAACGATTGTGCTATGAGCTTTTTCCTGAATGTCCCTTCTTTCTACTTTTGCTTTAGATGACTCTGGCATTTTCTCATCATCACTAGATGGAGCTACAGTCTCCTCTAATGCCGAACAAAGCCTTTGGCCCATCAACAATGCCTTAACCTTCATCTTTCATAGATTGAAGTCATTTGTACCGTTGAATTTCTCTACTTCGTACTTAGGTGTGGCCATGTTTGCTTAAAACCAAGCTCGGATACCAGTTTGTTGAAGCGGAAGCACACAAACAAGCAAAATCACCCAAGCAATATATGCAGAACAAATTAATTAAGGAATAAATAGAGAAGGGGTAGAAGAAGAACACACAAAAAATTATGTGGTTTGACAATTTGCCTACGTCCACGACAAATCAAGATCACACTCTTCTCTTATTATGAATCATAAGGCACCCATAAAGTATTCCTTTTATAAGAAAGATCACAAAGAAACCTCTCTCTTACACTCTAGGAATTTTCTCTCACTAAGAATCACAAAGATTGTTGATGATCACTCAGATTTCGCAACCTATCACAAAGATTATTGTTTACAAGTCAATTAATAGCCTTTATATAGGCTTTGGGACGTCCTAGGTTAATCCTATACGTGTGGGAGTCATATTAGGGAGTCCTGAAGTAAGTGAGAGATGAAATAAGGAAGTTTCTTTATTTCGAGATACTGTTCCCGTCTCCAGCGCTGCAACGCTGGGCTCTCATCGCCAGGGTGCTAGCACACCTCTTCTGAGTACTGTGGCGCTCGTCTCCTGGCGCTGCGGTGCTCAGGCTCTGGATTGGGCACCGCGGCTCCGACGCCTAGTCACCGCGGCACTGGGCCTCTTCATTTTTTGCCTCCTTTCGCATCCATCTTCGGTCCGTGCATACCCCACGCACTTGGTTTGCTCTCTAAATCATATCCTGATGATTTTCAATTAATATTCTTATACATAGCATTTACATTAAGTACATAACCTCCATTATGCTTTTCACCTATAGACCCTTATCAACACTTTTAGTGTTTCTTCTTTTGCCTCAAATGAATATCCCATTTAATCTAGCACTCTTAGGGATGATAAGTTTTCATCAGATCAAGAACAAAACTCATACCTAATAGGTCCCTCATTTTTGCATCATTAGTCTCAATCTTATTCCACTAACCTCTCATGACTACAAAAGTCATATCTCTACCTATTATTGCTATATCACCCATAATAGATCTATAATGGGTAAACAATGATTGTCTAAGTCTTATATAGAAACTATACCCTATAATAAAGTATTCATTTACCAGGCATACGTTCTTGTAAAAGCTATCAAAATTTTTGCAACTTCAAAGTTTAACTTATAGATTATTATAGCATCACTTTCTTTTTCTTTTATTTTGGTCTTTTCTCTAAACAATCTTTTACCCAGTGCCATAAGCACTTCTTGAATCTGTTGTTGAATCTTGATTACTCTTCTTCTTCCATTTCTATTCTTACCCTTCTTTTTTGTAGTCAATACTACTGTATATATAAGCTTTGATCTTTTTGCCAATTCTTTTGTGTTCAGTCTGAATGACTCTTTAATCTAACTTGGATTTATATAACGTAAGCTTCTTCATTACTAGTTGTGGCTTGAGTCTTTTTAAGAATTGTCTATAACTCTAAACTTACCAGTAAAGTCATTACCTTTTTCTTTATTAGATAATCAGTCTCTTTATTGAACTTCTTTATACTTGTGAGTATCTTTGGTTAAACAATCTTTACTGGTATTAGGTTAAACTTTGCAATCCTACACTCTTTAGGTATCAACTTAACCATAACTCTGATACCAATTTATTATGAGAAATCAGTCTTAACACTAATCTTACTTAGGAACTAGCCTTTGTATTGGCTCAATTATTGAAAATTTTATTATATTCTAATACCTCGTAGGCTAATATTTAGCACCTTAAAACTCTAAATGCTTTGCAGAAGACTTTGGCCATAAATAACCAAAAATATAAAAGACCAATGCAATAATAAAGATAAAGAAATAATCACTACAAGATACAAGATATACGTGATTCGATAACAAATACCCACATTCATGACAGATCAATGATTGAAATTCTTTCATTAATCGTTCATAAAGAATTACAGTTTACAAAGAACTTTTAAATCTCTTAGATTTTCCTTATCACTGATATCCCCTAGATTACTCAGATCTTATAGATTACTAGTATATTTCAGATATCTTAAATCTTCACAATAAGAGATTAATTAAGAAATACAACAAATGGTCAGAGCTCTCCCTTAAATGATATATCAATGCTCTTTTATGCACTCAAGCACTTTCATGGCACCCTCTCTAGTGCACTCAACGCTCTAAGGCTGTCTAAACTCTCTATTCTCTTTTATGTTTACATCTTTGAGACTTTTGATGCTTGATTAATTCTAAGGGATTACAGGGGTTTATATAATATTTAAAATCTTGCTAAAAATCTTATTTTTAGTTGGAATAAGAGTCCATACATTATAGGAGTCTGAAAATTAACTTTGGAATGCAATATGCATCAAAATAGGAAAAATGCCTCGTATTAGTGCCTAGGCACAACACTTTGTTCGCTTAGGTGCCAAGGCCTGCACTTGTGTAGCAATTATCGCTCTTGTTTTGCTCCCCTTCTCATTTTTGACTTCCGTTTTTAACTCTTACTCGTCCATTCAATGTATTATTAACATCTTCTTGATTCCTCTTTAATTTTCAACTCAAAATCAAATTAAATCTTGATCTTAAATCATTAATTTCCAACATAAAATTATATTGAATTTTTAAAATGTGATCTTTGGTAATAAATTCACTAATTAATTTAAGTGCCTTATAAAAATTTAAAAATATCTTAAGTTTTTGAAAATTATTAGTTAGAAGTGGCCAATTTTGATATGCAAACTTGTCTCAACCCAAAGTTAAATCAAGCCATGCTGGTTTGATTTGATTTAGTTTTTAATTTTTTTTTAATTTATTCTTTTAATTTTGAATTGAATTAAATTAAAATTGAATCGATTAATTTCAAATAAATAAACCGATCATGACAATACCCACCATCTTATTAATTAATTAAGAGTAGAATTGATGATTAAAGTTCATTAATTACTCATCAAGAAAATTTTAAATAGTAAAGACAATCTAAATCCAAATCCATACATTCAAATGAACTAAACTAAAGACTATTCAACCAAGTAATTGAAAAACAATTTATTATAATTCAACGAAACCTTCATTATTTGGAATAATATAAATTCTCATTGAATCATAGTCTTGTATCTAGAACCAGCATGAAAATTTCCAGGCTACTTGAACAAGGCAAGACTATTAATTAATCAACCAAGTCAACAAATTTAGTAACACTAAAATCAATAAATGAAGTGGGAAAATGACCCTTCAAAATAATCCAAAATATACAACAAAAGTAACATCACGTGTTCTTTCATTCTACCAGCCTCTGAATAGTAGAAAATTGACTATAGAATTTTGTTTTTCTAAATTGACATTCGATTTTTTTCCCCACTTCTACAATATCTTTTCACAGATTTGTTAAGTCTTGGAAGGTCTTTTTCACACATTTCCTAAGACTATGGAAATTACCATTAGGTCCTTTCACACATTTGTTCAAATTCTCTAAGCCAAAAGCACCTTTTGTTTTGAGCACGACTTATTAAGATTCTTCACTAAGCCGAAGTGCCATGAAATTCAGTCAACTTGTGCATAAAATTTTGAGTAAGTTTAGTCATTACGTTTTTTTTTAAATTATTTATTAAATTTTTATATTTTTAAAATATTCAAATTAGTTCCTATGTTTAAAATATTCCGTTAAGTAGTTGTTTTTAGAAATTTTTATTAAATTGCCCTTATGTGATAGTCGAATCAATTTAAGTTCATTAATAAAATATAAAATGATGCAAATACACTTATAAAATATTGTAAATTAACGTAATTTATGATTAAAAATTTACAAAATACTATAGATTAATATAATTTATCATTGCCTATTTTATTCCTAAAATACATCAATGTGATTTATAATTAAAAAATAAAATATATCATATGAATTAATATATGATTATTTATTTTTTATTTTAATTATTATTTTGAATTAATTATATATATTAAGATAAATATGAAGAAAAAATTTATAACTTATCTATGAGAAAATTTTATTTTAAATATGTATTGTATGTATTAAGATAGATATAAAAAGAAAAACTATAATTTATCTACAAGAAAAAAAAAACACATTATTATCCAATCACCATATCTTCTTTCTCTTGTTTTTCTTTATCCTTTTTTTTTCTCTCTTCACTATCTTCCATCTTCTTTCTTATCTCATAAATTAGGCTACCATTTTTTTTTATTGAATTAATCAATTACTCTCGTCAATTATCCACAAAATTGTTAAATGAGGAATGAAAAAGATGTGCATGGTGACGACGGATACACTACTACAAAATGGACATTTATTCCTAAAATACATCAATGTGATTTATAATTAAAAAATAAAATATATCATATGAATTAATATATGATTATTTCTTTTTTATTTTAATTATTATTTTGAATTAATTATATATATTAAGATAAATATGAAGAAAAAATTTATAACTTATCTATGAGAAAATTTTATTTTAAATATGTATTGTATGTATTAAGATAGATATAAAAAGAAAAACTATAATTTATCTACAAGAAAAAAAAAAACACATTATTATCCAATCACCATATCTTCTTTCTCTTGTTTTTCTTTATCCTTTTTTTTTCTCTCTTCACTATCTTCCATCTTCTTTCTTATCTCATAAATTAGGCTACCATTTTTTTTTATTGAATTAATCAATTACTCTCGTCAATTATCCACAAAATTGTTAAATGAGGAATGAAAAAGATGTGCATGGTGACGACGGATACACTACTACAAAATGGACATTTATTCCTAAAATACATCAATGTGATTTATAATTAAAAAATAAAATATATCATATGAATTAATATATGATTATTTCTTTTTTATTTTAATTATTATTTTGAATTAATTATATATATTAAGATAAATATGAAGAAAAAATTTATAACTTATCTATGAGAAAATTTTATTTTAAATATGTATTGTATGTATTAAGATAGATATAAAAAGAAAAACTATAATTTATCTACAAGAAAAAAAAAAACACATTATTATCCAATCACCATATCTTCTTTCTCTTGTTTTTCTTTATCCTTTTTTTTTCTCTCTTCACTATCTTCCATCTTCTTTCTTATCTCATAAATTAGGCTACCATTTTTTTTTATTGAATTAATCAATTACTCTCGTCAATTATCCACAAAATTGTTAAATGAGGAATGAAAAAGATGTGCATGGTGACGACGGATACACTACTACAAAATGGACATTTATTCCTAAAATACATCAATGTGATTTATAATTAAAAAATAAAATATATCATATGAATTAATATATGATTATTTCTTTTTTATTTTAATTATTATTTTGAATTAATTATATATATTAAGATAAATATGAAGAAAAAATTTATAACTTATCTATGAGAAAATTTTATTTTAAATATGTATTGTATGTATTAAGATAGATATAAAAAGAAAAACTATAATTTATCTACAAGAAAAAAAAAACACATTATTATCCAATCACCATATCTTCTTTCTCTTGTTTTTCTTTATCCTTTTTTTTTCTCTCTTCACTATCTTCCATCTTCTTTCTTATCTCATAAATTAGGCTACCATTTTTTTTTATTGAATTAATCAATTACTCTCGTCAATTATCCACAAAATTGTTAAATGAGGAATGAAAAAGATGTGCATGGTGACGACGGATACACTACTACAAAATGGACATTTATTCCTAAAATACATCAATGTGATTTATAATTAAAAAATAAAATATATCATATGAATTAATATATGATTATTTCTTTTTTATTTTAATTATTATTTTGAATTAATTATATATATTAAGATAAATATGAAGAAAAAATTTATAACTTATCTATGAGAAAATTTTATTTTAAATATGTATTGTATGTATTAAGATAGATATAAAAAGAAAAACTATAATTTATCTACAAGAAAAAAAAAAACACATTATTATCCAATCACCATATCTTCTTTCTCTTGTTTTTCTTTATCCTTTTTTTTTCTCTCTTCACTATCTTCCATCTTCTTTCTTATCTCATAAATTAGGCTACCATTTTTTTTTATTGAATTAATCAATTACTCTCGTCAATTATCCACAAAATTGTTAAATGAGGAATGAAAAAGATGTGCATGGTGACGACGGATACACTACTACAAAATGGACATTTATTCCTAAAATACATCAATGTGATTTATAATTAAAAAATAAAATATATCATATGAATTAATATATGATTATTTCTTTTTTATTTTAATTATTATTTTGAATTAATTATATATATTAAGATAAATATGAAGAAAAAATTTATAACTTATCTATGAGAAAATTTTATTTTAAATATGTATTGTATGTATTAAGATAGATATAAAAAGAAAAACTATAATTTATCTACAAGAAAAAAAAAAACACATTATTATCCAATCACCATATCTTCTTTCTCTTGTTTTTCTTTATCCTTTTTTTTTCTCTCTTCACTATCTTCCATCTTCTTTCTTATCTCATAAATTAGGCTACCATTTTTTTTTATTGAATTAATCAATTACTCTCGTCAATTATCCACAAAATTGTTAAATGAGGAATGAAAAAGATGTGCATGGTGACGACGGATACACTACTACAAAATGGACATTTATTCCTAAAATACATCAATGTGATTTATAATTAAAAAATAAAATATATCATATGAATTAATATATGATTATTTCTTTTTTATTTTAATTATTATTTTGAATTAATTATATATATTAAGATAAATATGAAGAAAAAATTTATAACTTATCTATGAGAAAATTTTATTTTAAATATGTATTGTATGTATTAAGATAGATATAAAAAGAAAAACTATAATTTATCTACAAGAAAAAAAAAAACACATTATTATCCAATCACCATATCTTCTTTCTCTTGTTTTTCTTTATCCTTTTTTTTTCTCTCTTCACTATCTTCCATCTTCTTTCTTATCTCATAAATTAGGCTACCATTTTTTTTTATTGAATTAATCAATTACTCTCGTCAATTATCCACAAAATTGTTAAATGAGGAATGAAAAAGATGTGCATGGTGACGACGGATACACTACTACAAAATGGACATTCACTAACTTAACGTTAGTGAAAGGTATTACTAACACTTTTTTATAGTGGCAATGTTGTTCGAACCAAAAATTTATAGCCACTATATATAGTGTCGGTGAATCACTGATACCATTGTATCAGTGAATTGTAAACACTATAGTATCAGTGAATCGCTAACACTATAGTATTAGAGAATTCATGTTACCATGATATCAATGAATCGCTAACACTATAATATCAGTAAATTATTGTTACTATGATGTCAAAAAATTAAATTAAAAAATATTAATTTTAATTTAATTTATTTTATTTTCTTAATGAATTGAAATTTTGAATTATTGGACTAAAATTTTAAATTTATTTTGAACTATGTATCTATACATAAATATCACATCAAATTAATATATTAAATTTATTTATTTATTTAAAAAAATAAAACTACAATTGTAAAAACATCCAAACCAAATTTTATAAACACTGCAAAACATCTCAATTGTATCTTAAAAAATTACAATAGTTTCATATGCACATCTAAATGATACTAAAATAAATTGTCAAAAACATCCTAATATATAAAGATTAAACACATAACCACCCAAAAAAGAATTGCACAAACTAACACTCCATCAAAGACTTGGGAGAATATCCACCAAAAATGTCTTCAAGTCAGCTGCATTTTGCCTACCTATCATCTTCTTCATAAGAATAATATATGTAAACACCAGACTTAAGAGAAAGAATGAGGTGTCGAGTGCCTAAAGTACATATTCCAATTAGTTGATTATGAAAGACTTGCTATTGGGTCAGACTAAACATGTACCTATTGTATTTAAAAAGAAAAGGATGAAAAGCAATTATCAAAAAGAAGCAAGACTGTAAGATGAGAAAGAACCATCTAGAAATTTTTTATAAGTTATACAATCGTTAACAAATTTTGGCAAAAATATATTGTACTTCATATGAGCGGCAATAGAGAAAACTTACAGTTGTTTTCACATTAATCTTCACTCAATCAGCAGGGGGTCCAATATCAATCGCCACTGTATCCAATCTAGCCAAAAGGTAAGAATTTTTCATTAGTCATATATTTTAGTACTTCGAAGGAAAAAGATGAAAAATGTATCTGTCTGTCTACCTACATTGGCTGGCTTAAAAGAGATGGTATCAAATTCCCAATTAAACTTGGAAGAATCTTAGTGAAATTTGTAACTCAGAATGTGACCATACACAGTTTCGTGTTTTTTTCATTTAATATTTTAAAAATATTGACTGGATAATACTACCTGCAGAAACATTTAAAACTTACAAATCACAAGGATAATCTGCAAGGAATGGAGAGAGTTGAGAAAGAAGGTTAAGACAATTGACCTAAGCATTCACTTCAAGATTTATTATACAATTGTCTGTGCACTAGATAAAAACCCAGTTCTTTGACAATAAGAACAAAAGATGCCTTGTTGGATTCAGGCTCTATTTGCATTAAAACAAAAACTAAAGCACCTAAACCCCCTATATGATGCTTTGCAGGAGACAAGAGAAACCTAATAATAGTTCATAAAAATATGTACAATTAATGTCCTTTAGAAATTCTTTTATTCTTAAACATATATATACAGGCCCTGATTTACTACTTATGCCTTTATGCCAGTACACAAGAAGAAAAAATGTACCCATTTGGCAATGGCCAAACCAGCAGTAGTTATAAATGAGAATCTCCAAACCTACCCACTGTCCAAATGAAATATAGGCAGCCATTTGCGTGTTACATGTTTCTGGGTTGCCAAAAGGGTTGGATGTATCTCTACACAAAGCTGCAATCAAAACAAGTGGCACAATCCTAATATTCCTTGTAAATTTTTCAGTGTTAAAACCCATGTAATTGAAGAGACTCAGATGCCAATATAAATAAAGAGCGAAATGAAAGCAATCAGAATGTGGTTTGTGCAAGAATGCAGCATGACATTTTAAACAATACAAGACCACAGCGATCAGAATGGATTTACAGCATCTTATCGCTTTTTAGCTCCAATATTATGACATAAGTCAAAGCAAGGAAAATGGATTTACTGCATTAAGTAACACCAACAAACATATACTTTTCCAAATAAATTACACAATATTACATCCCAATTTAAAGAGTAACATCCCCTCAACCCCATTTAAACAACCAGAAATACCATGATAGCCATTCCCACATAGAGCAGTGCCAGAGTTAGCAGCAAGAACATTCACAAAACAATTTTTCTACCAACACAAGGACTGAGACTTTCAACAATCAAAATATGCTTGAATGCATATTACAATACATCAGTGAAGCTCAAGCAAGACGAATCTCAACCAAACCCAATTAAAAAACCTGAACTCTTTTATTAGAAAAACTCATAAAGATATTTACCATCAAGAAACCACACATTACACTTAATTAGTTATTTCTACAAGAATACAATTACCTCCAATCAATGTACTAAACTAAGTAGGCCTCATTCAAAATATCTATTAGATAGAAATATTCCACACTCACTGAATAGATTGCTAAGTTTCAAACTAATTCATTATATTAATTACCCGTATTGGAAGCTCTTATGAACTCAATCATAAAAGTCTGCAATTAGGTTAGGTTTTCCAATTCTAAAAGCACCTAAAACAAACATTTGAATAATAAATAAATAAAAGGTGTTACATAGAGAAAGATTATAAAAGAACAAAGAGAGAATGCTAGAACTTTAACAAAAGAAGATGGTACGTGAACGAACATAGTGATCGAAGCTTTAATCCAGAGTAAATCTCGGTCCCACAACTGCCAAAAGAAAAAAAAAAACACCCAGATTATTAAACAATCCCAAGTTACAACTAAATATATTTGATGGTAAAGAATAGAGGGAATGTGCACGTTTTCATAATCCGATGAGGGAGTGGATGATGTTGCGCTTGGCGCCAATGATCCGGCGGTAGGAGTCGACAAGGAGGAGACTGTGCAGTGCGGCGGCGCAGGATTGTGCTGCGGCAGTCATTTTTGTTTATGATTTTAAAAGAAAGAGTTGGGGTTTGTTTGTAAGAGAGAAGACCGAGGGAAAGGGCTAAGATAAAAGACTTTAAATTATTTTTTCACTTCTTTGGCTTAAAAACGGCAAAGTTTTTTATTTTTATTTTTTTTAACATAAGGGCCGGATAAATTGGCAACAGTTCTTTTAAGTATATTTTCTCTTTAATAGAAGTCTAGAATTCGATTTCTCTTTTTTTTTTTATAAATATAGAGAATATTTCTATAAAAAAAAAAGACAACGTTTTGGAGAAATTTATTTGTTATTTTTAAATTTATCTCTTTTAATCTAATTAGATTCTCATTTTTTAGTTTTTTTTTAATTTTTAATCTCAAAAGGACAATGTTTTGAGACTTTATTTTTTAAATTATTTTTAATAATTAAATTTTTTTAAAACAAAAAATAATTTTTTAATTTTGTATTATCACTAATTCATTAATACTTCGTATTTTTGATACTATAATATTAATAATTTATTAATATTTTTTTTAATATTATGATATTAATAATTTACTTACATTTCTTTTTATTTATACTATTTAAAAAAATATTAATAATATAATATTAGTGAAATTTGTTTTTATAGTAGTGATAAGATGAATTTTTACAAAGGATGAGAGAATAATTGTGGGTATTTTTATATTTTTAATATAATATTAATTTTATAATATTATGAAAGACAGATTTTACCCCTAAAAAATTAACTTTAACAAAATATTTTTTAAAAAAATTAAGAATTTAATAAAAGTACAAGAGCTAAACTATCAATTCCTCTAAAACTTTCCTTTGCCATATGACTAAGGGAATTTGCGGTAGAAGTCACATATACATTTCTAAGAAGGTGATTAATACTTTGATTGTATCTTTGTTTTGGAATATTTTCAATAAATAATTTATGATTTTTAGTTAATATTGAAAATTTTGATCCTAACACTTTTGCATATATAATAGCATAAAATAATTATGTTAATATCAATAATAAAACCAAAACTTTAAATTCTTGAAATATAACAATAGATAGTAAATTTAAAAATTAAAAAACAATGCTTTCATGTGGGAGAACTTTTACATTTATTAGTTTATTTCTTTAAGAAGAAAGAGATGATTTCACAAATTTGGTGAATGTTTTTTTTATTTATTTTTATCTCAATATGTATGATAATTTGCGCTAAACAGCTAAACTAAATCTCTGATGGGTCAAATATTTTTTCAATTTTGCCCTAAAATTTGGCCTAATTTTTTTGACCCTATCATATCCACCCTCCACTTTTTATTATATTTTATTAAAAAAATTATAAAAAAAAAGAAGGTATTTTTTTAATATACCCCATTTTATTCTCAATTTATCTTTGTTATCACTTTCAATATTTTTAATATACCGCATTATTTACTAAATATGAACAAATCTATTTTCTTTTTCATTTATAAGTTTATTTTTTTTATAGGAAGTTTTTTTTAAAAAGAATGGTTATGATAATTCTATCCTATTTATTTTTTAATCATCCCATTGACAATAAGAAACATTAAAAAATTTGATATTAACAAAAAAAAAAGATATAAAGTAAATATATTAAATAAAATAGAGATGTGATATTTGTGAAAAATAATAAGAGAGAGAGAGAGAGAGAGAATTAGAAACTAAAAGAAAAGAGAAGGGAAAAAAAAGAATCATATAAAAAGAAGACTGGGAGAAATAAAAAAAAGAAGATAAAATGATCAAAAAAAAATTGAAGGAAACCAAATTATAATAGATAAAAATGAATGACAAAATAGAATAGAAATAAAATTGAAAAAAAGAGAGAGGGACTTAGCCATTCATTAAAGAAAAAGAAGACAATGATAGTTATAAAATAAAAAGGAAATTGTTTTTTTATATGAGTAAGGGAAGTTTTAAATTCGATATCTTAGAGATAAATGTATTATCAATCTTTAATCATTGAACTATTTACAAAGTAAAAATAAAATAAAATAAAATTTTTTGCAAGACTTTATTAACGTATTTGTTATTTAAAAGTGTTCTTTTACTCTTTTTAAGTAATTTAATTAAAAGTTAAAATTATTATTTAATAACTCAATAAACAAGGGTGGCAATACAATATTAGTGAGGTGGAATTTTTATCACCTTTGTATTTATATTAACAGTTTTATAATAACAGTGACAATATATCTTTTATTAGTAAAGGTCCCAAGTACAAATCTCTTCCTGTGTTAAAAAAAATTATCATCAACTTTTCAAATGCCGGTAGATGTTTCTATAAAGTAAATCTCTGATGGGCCAAATTTATTCTATCTGGGCCTAAGATTGAGCCCAATTTACTTGACGAATAAACAGAACAAAACAGAATTAGTAGATGTTTCTATAAGTTTCATGCGCATCAAGAAATTCAAACTCTAGTCCTCATAAAACAATTAGAGAAATACAATCCTATTGCTTATTAAACAAAATCACTGAACTGTTAACAAGTACTATTTTCCAAAGAGACAAAATCAGTTTTTTGTCCAATTCCGAGCTTTGTAATTCAAGTTGCTGCCGCCTCCCATGTCACCCATTTCACTTTTTCATCTGATTTGCTTATGACCCTTTTGCTTCTAATGGAACAATTCATCTTTTAGCTGGTTGTCACTTCTTTCTCTTGCTCTTTTGCTTCTTCTCCATTAGCCATTGATTCATTCTCTTTAGCTTCTTTGCCCTCAGCTTTCACCTTTGCTTCTTGTTTAGCCAATTCCAGGGCATGTATCAATCTTCTTAGGCAAAATTCAACGTCAGCAGGAACCGTCTTTGGCATCAAATGCTCAGCAACATCAGCTGGGGTCATCTTCCTTTCTGCTAACAATTCACTGATTGTGTCAAACAAACCATGTGAGTCAGTATCAAGATAGTTCTTAGCAAGAACCTTGAATGACTCAAAATTACAATATGACATTTCTATGTGCTTATCCATTCTCCCTTTCCGAATCAAAGCAGGATCAAGCTTCTCTAAGTAATTAGTTGTGAATACAATTAGTCTTTCACCCCCGCAAGTTGACCATAACCCGTCGATGAAATTCAATAGCCCTGAAAGAGTGACCTGTCTGTTCTTGGGCTCTCTTTCTTCTTTCTCAAGTTTCTGCCTAGGGTCCGTCTTATTACCCTCTTCCTTTTTCTCCTTTTTCTTCCTTCTTTGGCCAGTAAGTTCAAGTGAACAATCAATGTCCTCGATAACAATAATAGACTTGCTTGATGTCTCAATCGATAGCTTCCTTAGCTCAGTGTTGTCTTTAACAGCAGTTAGTTCAAGATCATAATGGTCATAGCCTAAAAGATTGGCCATGGCAACTATCATAGTCGACTTGCCGGTACCCAAAGGGCCATATAAGAGATACCTTTTTTCCAAGCTCTCCCAATTCTTGCATAAAAGTCCTCTGCCTTGCTGAATGTGATCAAATCATCAATGATTTCCTGTTTCTTCTCTGGTTCCATGGCTAGTGTCTGAAATGTTAGCAGGGTGCTCAAACACAACATGGCTCCAATTTGAGCCATTGTTTGTGTAAAGCTTCCTCATTCTGTTCCTCACCTTAATTTCTCTACCCTCTTTGAGAACACTAGTCAAATAAGGCCCCAAGATGAGCTCGCGGTGCCGTTTATGGCATGTGAGCTTATAATATCTTTTCTCATTAGTAACAGCATGGAAAGAAAATACCTGCGATTTCGATATGTTCTTTCCTAAACTCCACTAGAGCTTAACTCCTTGAAATTCATCAGTAACTTGTTGAAAAATTGGTGATTCAACAATTTTGGTTGGATAAGAATTGAGATGAATACCAAAGTGGAGAGTCACAAGAAATCTAGAACGTGTGAGACACGTATGGAAAAGTCTAGGACGTGTGGGACGCGAAGGGGGAAGTGAAACGGGACTCGAAAACGCGAAGGAAACGAAGAAATCGCGAGGATCTGACCAGAGCCGCAGCGCCCAGGGCTGAACGCCGTGGCACTCAACACAGAAAATCAACGCTGCGGTGATGGGGGTGAGAAAGGCCAGCGCTGCAGCACCCAGACTTGCCAGAATGTCCATTTTGGTTCAAAATTTCAAGTTTTGGGAAGTTTTGGACTTCTAAAATAAGTGGACTCTTACTCCAACAAGGAATAGGGTTAGTAGGCACAAAATACACCTTATATAAACACTTGTAAATCCTTGTTTAAGATTAAGCATCTAAGGTTTCAAGATGTAACTATAAGAGAGAATAGAGGAGTTAGGTATGCACTAAGTGCGTGGTGCACTAGGGTGTAACCTTTGGGGGTGTTTTCTTCTTTAGGTTCTTTGAGTGAATATAAGAGAAACACCATAGATCATTTTGGCTTAGATGCTCGGGCTATTCTTGTGTTCCTTGTAAAAAATCTCTTATGAGGAGATACTGAGAGGTCTTAAGGAGACATAATGATCAATGGTAGATGCTTAGAGGTCTCTATGGGAGATACTAAGGAGTCTTGTAGGATCATTGATGATGTAAGAAGATACTTAGTGATCTATTTTAATAGTAAGAAGCTGGATCATGGATCCTCCGTGGACGTAGGTAATTTGGGCTGAACCACGTATATCTTGTGTCTTGTGATTGGTTTGTTTTTTTTTATCTTTATTGGTGTGTTAATCTTATGTGTTCTTACTTATGGTGTGAGTTATGGTTTTCCGTTGCGCATAAAGTAAAAGGGGTATCAAGGTTGTGGCTTAGTTGATACCATTCGAGTGTCCAATTGAAGTGCATGGTTTAATATCCGCAACAAATGACTGGTTGCTGTTCTTGATTATATCAGCTTTGAGCCTCTTAGCCTGCATAGATGACTTGGAGCTGAGGTAATTCTCAATTACAGAATAAGCCTCACTACGCATGAACCGATCTCCTGTGAACTCATTGAATGTGATTTGGATGTAGGGGTAGAAGAAACCGACCAATCTTTGAGAGCATTTCTTGATATTATGTCGAAGATCATAGGGAAAGTATTGCTGAAACATTGCCCAGATGAACATTACACTGGCAATTATGGATCCTAGCTGAGCAAACAAATCTTTAAATTCCATGTTTGATGAATCTACTTGATTCTTTTTTATTTCTTCTTGTATGATTTTACTAATCTTTTTGATCTTATACTGAGAGGATAATTGGGCCGTTTGCGTATTCACACCTAGTTTATCAATATATGAACACATTGAACTTGGCAAATCTAGAATTGACTTTTAGCTTTGCCTGCTTGTTCTCAAGTCGGCAAAAGGATGGCTGAATAGTCTAAGCTTTCGAGCTAGGTAAATTATGTCATCACTTGAGAACTATGTTTGCTTTTTGATTAAAATATTTTGCAAAAATCTTGTAATTTGATTAATTGATTCTATGACATCATAGCACTGATGTCAAGCTTCTTCAATTCAATATTATAATATTAATATATATTATCTATTAGAATTTAGTGATTTAAAATCGAGTTTGAATTGGAGATAAATAAGGAGTAGATATGACGTTAAATACGCATTAGACGTATAAGAAAGGAATAAAAATAGAGAGTCAGAAGAGAAGAGAGACACGAAAGCACAAGAGAAGGCCTTTTTTAGGCCTTGGCGTCACTTCGAGTTTTCATCACGCTGCAACGCCAGCCTGTTGGCATTGCGGTACCGACTTTCAGAAAATTACTTTTTTAAGTCAACTTAATTTGTTTGAATTAATTTTAGACTCCTTATACATGTGAACTCTTATTCTAATAAATAATAGTATTTTTAAGAACTTTTTGGAGCATATATAAATCATTGTAAACCCATTAAATTATTATACATATATAAAAGAGAAAATAGAGAGTTGATGCAACTTTAGGGAGCTGAGTGCACAAGGGAGTGCAATGAGAATACTTGAGTGCTAAGTGCGCAAGATAGTACTGATAAACCATTTTAGAGCTTATTTGTTATTGTATTTCTTGTAATTTGTTGTGAGAAATTTTTGCAATATAAGAGTTCTTTGTGAATTGAGAATAAAAGAGGTTAGAATCTCATGATCCACCATAAATATAAGCATTTGTTATTGAACCACCTATATTCTTATGCTTTATATTGTGTGATTGTTTATCAATATTATGTGTTTAATTCTTTTTTATTCTCATTTTATTTGTAGGCAAAGTGTTCTGCATGCGCTTAAAATTTTAGGTGCTAAATTATTAAATAGTAAAATTAAAACGCGTAAAAACTTCAATAAATAGTATCAAAACTAAGACTAAAGTTGATACTTAAGCGATATCAGATTTAAGAGTTAAAACTTATTCCTAACATTATATGTGGTACCTTTGTTTGACTTAATTTTTTTGAGTGAAATTACTATCATTTAACCTATATGTCTCAAATTTTTATCTCAAAGAAGGTGAGAAATGGGCTAGAAATATTTAAAAAGCACTTCAAAGTTGGTTATATAATAACAAATCTTTGTACTCTGAATTAAACAATCACAACTAAAAATCTTTGCAATCCTAAACATGAATATAATAAACATTCATTAATTATTAGCTAACTCTTACTAAGTTCTAAAATCTATCAAGCAATTAAGGTGATAAATCATCATTTGAAGTTTCATTATCTTTCACACACTCTTCATCATCTTTTTTTTTTCTTCTTTTGTTCTTTCTCTTTAATGAGGTAACTTTCTAATTTACAAATTACAATGCAGGACTGAATCTTATTTAAGGAAATCAAAAACTTGAAACAAAAGAAAAAGACTTAACAGTTTTGGAAGCTCTTCTTTATTTTACAGTTTTGGAAAAAAAATACATGGCTCCACGTTGTTGATTTCCAGCGATGCCAATTCTTGCTAAGATTATTACTGTACAGCTTTCGAAAAAAGGGTCATATCCGCTTTTTTTTTTGAAGCAGAAACGCTGTATGATTACTTTAGAAAACTGAAGTTTCATTTATTAAGACTGATGCCAGAAAGTGAGCATGGAGAAAGAGAGTTTTTTTTTTTTTTGGCAGGTTCTCTCGATCATTCTCCTTACTCCCTCACTCTTCTCGCGCTGACCAGTACGATCAAGTGAGTAGTCCATATCCTCAAACTGTTGTTATCCTCCATTGTGGTAAGCTTAAGATCATCAACATCGTATTTGAGAAAATTAGCCATAAAGCAATAGTGGTCGATTCCCTAGTTCCTGGAGGGCTAAAAGAAGATACCCTCTTTTCCAAGCCTTGCTTGTAACAAATGTACTTAATCTGTTTGATAACCGAGAAAATGAGAAAAAGTTGAGGAAATTTTTTTGGAAACTAAAAAAGTGAAGTTGAATGATCAAGTAACTTTATTGATTGTAAAATTACTCATTTATAATGAGGATACCCCAGCTATTATACTATCGAAAAAGCTTTACAATTGGAAAGTTTTGGCGAGAACAATTACAATAATTATAATAACCTCTGACAAATTATGCTGTCAACATAACAACCTTACTGACGTGGAGACTTTCTCAACAACTCCTGATCAATATTTCTCGACCACTTCTCTAACCTTCTTCGTAAGAAACTCTAGTCAGCAACTTTTACATTAGCTTACTGCATCAACACTTTAACTCATCTTCATTAGCATTACTCATGTTAACCTAACAAGCACACATAAGCTCTTTTGCGCTTCTCAGTTTTTATTGAAATTAGTAATTTAAAATTAAGGTAGAATTTAATTTTAAGTTGAAAACCAATAAAAATTTGACACGTGGTCAAGAATACAATAGTTGGATGAGAAAAAGAATAAAACAAAAAATCAGATGCAAAGAGAGGCATGAAAGCACAAAAGGAAACCTATCCAGGTGTGAGCACTGCGGCGACAAGTTCTGTAATCACAGCGCTATGACGCTAGGAAAAAATTGTGTCTTCGCCGCGATGATAGATTTGTTTAACTGTGGCACCGTTTATTTTAGAACTTGACATTTTTTGATTCAATTATGAGTTTAAGTTAGTTTTGGACTTTCTAAATACGTGGACTGTTATTTCAATGAGAATTAGAGTTTTTAGGAACGTTTTAAATACTATATAAATACTTGTAACCCCATAGAATTGATTAAGTATCAAAAGCATTCAGAAGAGAGATAATAAAGAGCTTAAGTTACACTTAAGTGATTTGAGTGCACAATAATATGGTATAGATTCTCGAGAGCTTTGAATTATTAGGGGTTCTTTATGTATAAAAAAGCTGAATAAAAAAAAGTTAGGATCTTGATATCCACCATAAATATAGGCAATTATTATCGAACCACGTATATTACTTATGCTTTCTTTGGCGTATATTATTGTTTATCTCTTAGTTGTATGATATTTTTCTAATCTTGTTTACTTGTGATTGGAAGTCTTTTGCAAAGTCTATTCACCACACTCACAGCCTATGCTATGTCTGGTCTTGTGCAAACCATTACATACATAATGCTTCCCACAGCGCTTGCATACAATACTTTACTCATCTGCAGTTTCTCCTCTTCGAATGTCGGCGACTGTGCTACTAAAAGTCTGAAATGCATGGCTAAATGAGTAGAGACAGCCTTTGCATTGGATATGCCAAAATTCTCTAGAATTTTAAGTATATATCGTTGTTGGGATAAAAAGATAACATCTCTTCTTTCCCTCATAATATCCATACCCAAGATTCTCTTTGTTGCTCCCAAATCCTTCATCTCAAACTTGTCACTCAACTGCTTCTTAAGCTTCTGTATTTTTTTTATGTTCTTATATGCGATCAACATATCATCGATGTATAGAAGCAAATACATCATCCCATAACTTATATTCTTGAAGTACACGCATCCGTCATACTTGCTCCTACTAAAGCCACAAGCTATCGCAAACTCATCAAATCTCCTATACCACTGTCTAGGTGATTGCTTTAGCCCGTCTAATGACTTTTTTAGCAAACAAGCATGATCTTCTTTTTCGGGCTCCTCGAACCCTTGCGGCTATGCCATGTATATCGTTTCTTCAAGCTCTCCATGTAGAAAAGTTTTATTTCATCCATCTGCTCTAGATGTAAATCAAGGCTTGCACACATGGCTAACAAAATTCTAATAAATGTGTGCTTGACGACTGGAGAAAATATCTCATAAAATCAACTCCCTCTCTTTGAGTAAAACCTTGTGCAACCAACCTAGCCTTGAATCTTGTAGGCTCTATCCTCGGTATCCCCTCCTTCACCTTATACATCCACTTGCACCCGACTAGTTTCTTTTAAGGTCTCTCCACCAACTTTCAGGTATTGTTCTTCCTAAGAGAACTAATCTCTTCTTCCATGGCCTGCTGCTATTCTTTCTTGTTTTCACTCTTCATAGCCTCACCATATATCCTAGGCTCATCATACTTAAGAGTGTAAGCAGCATTAAAAGCATGAGCAACTAAATCTGCTTATACATACCTGATTGGTGGGTTAATCGTTCTCCTTATCCTGTCTCTAGCTAGCTGGTACTCTTCAAGTTCCATCTGAGGAGTCCTAGTCTTTCTTTGGGTGGATTTGGAGGAAATCGTCGGTGTTCTGAGTTAATCTTTAAGGATCTCCTCATTGAAGTGCTGATCTGGAGGCATATTAGATCTACTATTAGGCTCTACTTTAACTTTTATTGACTCGGGTGCTGAGTCTTTCTTAGGCTCAGGTTCTTCTTTCTCATCTTCTTAGGATGTTTTCAGCATCATCATCTCATCGAACGTCACGTCACGACATATAATACTTCTTGGTGGTATCAAGTCTTTACACCACACCTTGTATCATTTCACTTATTCGGAATATCCTATGAATACCCATTTGATAGCTCTAGGTTCTAACTTCCCCTTCTTAACATGTATAAAGGCAGGGCAGCCAAATATTTTGAGGTGCTCATACTTTAGAGGATTGCCAGACCATTTCTCTTTTGGCGTCTTGAAGTCAATTGCTGAGAAGAGACTTCTATTAATCAAGTAAGCTGCCGTCACTACAGTTTCTCTTCAAAATATTTTGGACATCCTTGCATTGGTAAGTATGCATCTAACCCTTTCAAGTAGGGTTCTATTCATTATCTCAGCTACGTCATTCTGTTATGGTGTTGATCTTACCATTCTATGCCTTATAATCCCATGCTTGGCACAAAACCCATCAAACTCTCTATTGCAAAATTCGAGGCCGTTGTCAGTTCTCAACCTCTTTACCCTTTTACCAGTCTAATTCTCAACAAAAGCCTTCCAAGTCTTGAATACATCAAACGCTTGTTCCTTACTCTTCAACATATAGACTTACAGCTTCCTTGAATAGTCATTAATTAAACTGAGAAAATACCTAGCACCACTACAAGTAGCTGTTTGAATTGGTCCCCAAAGATCCGAGTGTATGTAGTCAAGAGTCCCCTCAGTCTTATGTTCGCTGGTACTAAACCTCACCTTATGTGCTTTCCGAAGCACACAATGCTCACAAAACTCCAAGGGCTAACACTTATCCTCACAAAACGCCTTTTGACTAAATAACTCTTTCAGGTTTCTCTCGCCTAGGTGTGCTAGTCTAAGATGCCACAAATTGGTTTGCATACTCTTATCGTCTATAAAGAATAGTGTAGAACCACTCACGACTTCACCTTTAAGTACATAAATGCCTTTGCACTTCTCACCTCTCATCACCACTATTGAACCCTTCAAAACTCTTAAAACCCCTCCATTGATCCTAATGGAACACCCATTCTGATCTAAAGTCCCTAGTGAGATCAAGTTTCTCTTCAAGTCAGGAACATATCTAACATCTGTCAACTCTCTCACTCGCCTACCATGCAGTCTAAGCTTAACACTACTAATTCTCATCATCTGACATGCAACGTCATTACCCATTAAGACCTTACCATCACTAATGGGCTGAAAATTTATAAACCAAGACTTGTGCGGGCAAATGTGAAAAGTACAACCAGAATCAAAAACCCATTTGTTCAGTGTTCTTACCATCAGTAGTGATGAGTGTCTCTACGCTGTCATAGCTATCATCATAGGCAAGCGCAGCATCCGCTTTCTTCTTATCGTGTGCTCTCTTTCCAAGACAGTCCTTTATGAAGTGTCATTCTTGTTGAGGCCGATGCTTATGTGCCATCCCTGAATGTCCATATACTTATATATTTATACAAGTGTACATTTCCATTAAATCGCTCATACCCATTAATATGGTATTATGCAATGTAACGTTATAGACATTATAGATCTGAAGGAGTTCATATCATATCTAAAGTAGTTTAGATAAGAGCTCATAGTTAGCCACACTGAGAGATATAAATACTAAATATTAGCATAGCTAAGGGTTAGCTGGTTATAATACTCAACATATCCAAGAGTTGAAGCCTTATCTATAATAGGATATAAACTTGGGAATATACCAGTAATTACATAGTTGCAAGAGTTGCAATCGGGTGCCAAGAAATGCTAGTTGCGCAAGTATGTTCTCAAATAATTATCCCTGATCTATTTCTATCGATACGGGTCTATCGGTAGATACCTTTATATATAGATCAGCATATGTCATACCTATAGGGTATAGATGATCGTTCCTAACCGACTATGAGCTTGAAGCTCGTATTGACATATGGGTATCTAGTTAGGATTGGATATGTGACTGACTCACGAGGGCCTCTGATAGACATCCTATATAAGCCGTCAACAGATGGTCCTCTTGAGTTGAATAGTATACGTGGTCCTTTGACTTGAGTGCCACGGTGGACTTATAAGTGATCCATCATACTTTAGTTCCACGCATGTCACAGACCTTATAGAGTCTGATGTGTACAGATATGGGATTTGTCAGCTCATATAGGGAGTTCGATATCCAGATGCTTTGAGATTGTATCTTGAAAAGTCTTGTGGCCACAAGCATTAATCCCGAAAAAGAGTTCTGTCAGGGTAGAACAATATGTCAAAAAAGTTTGTACATATTGTTCAATGAGATACAAGTCTGGAGATAAGACATGGATGAGTACTAAGGGATTTGAAGGTGATAATCTATATCCCCACACATCCAGGATATCATGATGGAAAGACTATACATATACACTGTAACCTCATCTTGTATGGTTTAACGCGCTGATTTGTAATATCCATAATGTGTGCGTGGGGCATTGCTCACGGACTCATAGAATAGTTCTATTTGACGAATCGAGCGTAGGACCTAGGGAGTCCCACAATATGAAGTGTACTCGTTGTGCACTAGAACAGTGTGCTAGATTAAAATGTTTAATCCAGTAATATTCAACAATACCACAGAATTGTGTGCGTGTCTGTATTTAAGTGTTAAATACAAAAATTAGTTAATAATTATTATTTACTAATTGTATTATGACACGTGGCGCATTTTGGACCATCGGTTGAGTTTACCAAAGTGCGGGTTTGGTGGGACTCACTAAGGGGTAGACTTGGTAACTATTTATGAGGGACAAAATGATCATTTTACACTTGATTATTTAATTGTTAAATAATCAAAATATCTCTCTTATTATATTATATAATTTTTTTTATATTATATTATATATTATTATATTATATTATATAATTTTTTATTATATGATATTTTATATATAATAATATTTTATTTTTGGTGCCAAATAGTTGACGCCCATTAGTATTATTATATATTTATTATATTATATAATATATTATATAGTAACCAGTGTCTACAACCGATTAAAATATGTATTTATATATATATATATAAATATACATATTTTATTTGTATGTGGGTAATACTTGATTTATGTATTATTATTAGTAGTGTTTGTATAGGTTAAGGACATATTATTAGTATTGAGTTTATTTACAAGACTTTAGATTTATTTTAGGGATTAAATTGTAATACTTTGAAAGTTTTGAGGGCTAATTCATAAATACTAAAAATTAGCCTCTTAGTATAAAAATACACATTTAAAACCCTAATTCACTCATTTTGGTCGAGCTACCTCTTTTAGAGTGAGAAAAGAGAGAAAGAAATGGGAGAGAAAGAGAAGAAGAAGAAGAAGAAGAAGAAGAAGAAGAAAGTTGGAATTTAAGCTTTAAGAGGTATATTATAACCCTTTCTTAGTTTCTTGGTGTTAAATTAGTTAATTAATTTAAGTTTTAATTTTTAGAAATATGTACAATTGAGGATTTGATGTGTATTTCGTAAGATATTGTGAGAATTGATGATGATCTATGTAGATAACTTGATAAATCATGATGAATTATAGAATTTCTACTTGATAGTCTCTTAATCCAGGACTTTTATAAATTGTTGTGATTTGATTCTGATTTTGAATTTTGAGTATATGAAATTAGACATGTTAGAATCATTTGAGACTTTGAATCGATTGAAAATTTCAAAAATTAAATTTGTAGTGAATTTACCAGAATGACCCTGAAATTCTAAAAATTTCCTGTGTTAATAGTATGATACAGAGACAAACAATTTTTTTATCTATTGAATGATCTTCAAAAATCACAAATTTATGGAATATGATAATTTTATATGTCTAATATGATATACTCAGAATTGAAAATTTAGATCAATGTGGTTAAATTGTTATGATTTTCTAAAGAGTATTAGCTTATTGCAGTATTTGATTAACATATTTTTAAAGCTATAGAATAAAATAGTTTTAAAATACTTTTGGCAGTGATCTTAAAGTGAAATATTTATCATGGATTGAGATATGTATTAACAGTAATTCTGTAGTAGTTTTATAATTTTTGAGTTAGTATATGATTTTATCAAATTAGGAGATTGAATACTGTTCAGTAAATATCTTGAACCTGGCAGGTTAGTAGTTTGAATTCGATGGTGTTTATAGAATGGATTGTATAGGAATTATGATATAATATTCATATATAAGAAGGATATATGAGTCAAGAATGATATATTCTGATTTTGAAGTAATTGTACATCATTTGATGTATAAGAAAATTTTGTTAAGTGTAAGTAGTCAGAATGATAGGTTTTGAGAAACCAAGTAATTAGACTAATTCGTTGTGATAAGTGCAATATATGTAATTTTTTAAGCTATTCAAAGTATTTTGTATGAATGGTGAGGCTCATGAAAGGATTAATCTCCATTGATAGGTTAAGGAGATTTAAGCTTTGAAGCTGAAACTGCTAAGAGGTAAGTATACTAGACTTTTTACTGAAATTATAATAAACATAATAATTATTATATATGATTTTGTAAATGTGGTTAGGAATATATTTATGATATGTCAAAGTATATTTTGATATAAAATATGAAGACATGTATTTATGAATGTGAGCATGGACATACATGACATATATGTGTTTTTGAAAGTGAGCTTTCAAAATGAAATGTGTTTAACAAAGAGAGCTTTTGAAGTGTAATATATCCATAAGAAATATTTTATGTTTTGAGGATGCTTGAACTCACTGTTGACTTAGTAAGCATTTTATATGATTTGTGGAGCCTTTATGTATGGCCTTTCCTTAGAGATTGGTATATGTTATGTGTTTCGTATGTAGGGAGAATCTTATTGGTACCTAAAGGAAGAATGAGTCATCACATTCGTGTGGTGGCGTATTGGTACATGTGAGAGGACTCACCGATGATCAGGGTGAGGGTTTGGCTTTTACCTTCGGGCATGAGCATTATATATGTGTAATTTAAAATCTCACTTGTACTATTTCTCTCATACGGTATGTCACCTACGAGTGACATTTGGCTCATTATGTGATATGTGATATGAAAGTCCTACTAAGTAGTAGTTGAGTGATGATATTCCTATTATATGTTTTAAAAGAATTTGTAAGCGCTTACATGACATGTGATTTGATAAGATTATGATTTTGATTTATCACAGCATATCATACGTATGCATTGTGTACATATATGTATTTGTATTTGATATATGAAAAACTAGTATGCTTACTGAGTTTTATACTCGTTATAATTTATGGTGATTTCAGGTAAATAAGGTACATGTGTGCTTAGCAGATTTGGCAAGGCTTCTGCTATTCCTTGGGTTCCCTAAGTTGTTAGGTTGTTGAGTGTTTCATTTGGGGACACGTGGGATAAGATATTTGATTTGTCCCTATTGAATAAATACTTATGTATTATTTTATTGTGTGTAGTTAGATTTGGTCTAAGTTTCACCAAGTGTGGTTATTGGTTGATTTTAAGTAAGAATTTGCAATGAATATATTCTGAGCTTCCAGTAACAAAGTTACTACTAGTGACGTAGTAGAGTGTTAATCTCTGAGAAAACTCTGCGTATCTCCAGTTTACTAATTGTCCCAGTCATAATTCAATTGTTATAATTCTGAAAGAAATTGAAATAAATGTTTAAATATTGTCAATAAAAGTTTATGTTTATATGTTAGGTTATGGGTTGATTTTAGTGTTGAACTTACTAGCAACTTGCTAAGAATTCTTATGTTGAATTAAAGTTTGAAATATTATATAATATTATTTATGATTGCACATACATTGAATGAATATAAGTGATGTCGTGTGTCTAATCTTATGGGTCGGGGCGTGACATATTATATTAATATTTTAATATATATATATATCTATATATATATATATAAAGAGAACGAGAGAAAGAAATAAGGAAAAGTGTGGTTTTGGGTGTTGGCCAATTTTTTCTATACTTCTAATTTGAGCAATTATGAATTGCTTCAAATTCTCCATTTTTTATCATTTTGAAGAAAATGATAAAAACACACATTGACCATTTTTGAGTTTATGAGTTAAACCCAGTGCTGCGTATAGGGCTACTGTTCTAGCTCACCAAGCCCACCGTGTTGGTGACTAGAGCTGCCCTTGAGTTAGTCTCCATGCGGACTCCGAAAAATTACTTGTATAACGTTACACGTTGAGGTGTGTTCTCTACCCTATAAATATACTAATGTTATTAATATATTTTATTTATTATGTTTATTACAAGTTTCACGCTTCCGTCAGACTAAAATATGTATTTGATATGTATTTAGGCAATTGACACAATTGCACATGCATATACACACGTGTATTAGATCCCCTCCAACACTTCTTTCTTGCAGTAATAGCACTTCCTAGGAGTCCTAGACTTCGATCTTGAGCCATTTTTCCTTCCATCTCTATATGAGGGCTATCCTCTTACAGATAAACTTTCTGCATTCCCTCGATCTGCTTCCCTGATAACTTTGAGTTTAATGATGATTTTACATCACTCATCGTTAAACTCTCTCTGCTGTAGAGTGACGTATCAATAAAGCTCTCATAATTCTTAGGAGTGAACTCAGCAGGATGATTGCTTTATCTTCATCTTCTATCTTGATGTTGATAAACTCAAGATCAATGATGATCTTATTGAAGGCGTCTATATGATCTTTCATCGGCGTCCCCTCTGACATGGATAGTTGATACAGCTTCTTCTTTATATGCAATCTGTTGGCCAATGATTTTCGCATATAAAGAGAGTCAAGCGTCTTCCAAAGACCTATTGCCGTCGTCTCACCTGCTACTTCCCTTAGTACTTCATCGCTCAATGATAGAACGATTGCGCTATGAGCTCTTTCTTGAATGTCTCTTCTTTCTGCTTCAGCTTTAGATGACTCTGACATCTTCTCTTCATCACTAGATGGACCTGCAGTCTCCTTTAATGCCTAGCCTAGCCTTTGGCTCACCAATAATGCCTTTACCTTCATCTTCCACAGATTGAAGTCATTCGTACTGTTGAATTTCTCTACCTCATACTTGGGTATGGCCATGTCTACTTAGAACCAAGCTCTGATACCAGTTTGTTGAAGTGGAAGCACACAAACAAGCAAATAAAACACCCAAGCAATATATGCAGAATAAATAATTAAGGAATAAAGAGAAAAGGGGTAGAAGAAGAACACACAAAGAATTACGTGGTTCGGCAACTTGTTTACATCCACGGTGGATCAAGATCACACTCTTTTCTTATTATGAATCACAAGGCACTCACAAAGTATGCATTTTACAAGAAAACTCTCTCTTGTACTATAGAAATTTTCTCTCACAAAGAACTACAAATATTTCGTACTTGATTACTTAGATCTCTTTCTTGATCACAAAGATGTGTTTACAAGCTAATTGACAGCCTTTATATAGGTTTTAGGACGTCCTAGGTTTACCCTAAACGTGTGAGAGTCGTATTAAGGAGTCCTGAAACAAGTGGGAGATGAAATAAAGAAGTCTCAATTCAGGAAACACTTCCCACGCCTAGTGCCGCGGCGCTCACGTTTTGGACTGGGCGCCGCGAAGCCCATGCCTGGTCATTGCTCCCTTTGTCTTTCGCCTTCTTTCGCATCCATCTTTGATCGTTGCGCACCATATGCACTTAACTTGTTCTCCAAATTATATACCGATAATTTTCAATCAATATTCTTACAGCATTGAAATTGAAGATGTATTTATAAAAAAGTTTTATAATAACAAAAATGAAATTTATAAGATTATAAACATGTATTAAGATTGATAAAAAATGCTTTAAGGATTCATTTAAATTGTTTCTTATATACAATTATATATTGTAATAATAGAACTTGAATACGATTACTTGGATCCCTATCTTAATATAATATTTTTAGTTATTTATAAAGATAAAAATAATCAAATAATCCTATTGACATAAAAAAATTTTAACTCAAAAAATATTACTTTTTTAGTATACTTTACGATCAAACTACAAAAAAAAATTGGTGATTATTAAAATCTTATTTTTATATTGCAATGGCCGAGAAAGAGTTTAAAAGAATTTGATGTTTTGAAGATGAAATTGTGATAGGAGCAAAATGAGTATGCCATTAATTTTTTATTAATATATTTTAAAAAGTTTTACTGCGGTCAAATTAAATTATATATATATTTTGTCAAAAACGCCAAAATCCCGAATTTATATGTATGATTGGGAAAGTTTTTTTTTTTTAATTTTTTATTATTTATTTATTTGCTAGCGGATTCGTTGCATGGAGTGGTCAAAAAATAGTTCATGGAAAACAAAGAGTCGCTGTTTTATTTTGGACAATTTTCGATCAGTTATTTTTTCACGAGCATCTATAAATATTTTGCTTTAAAGTTTTAATTTTAACATACCTGTATTTCTGAACCATTGTTATTGCAATTTACTAATTTTTAATTTATATATTTTTTTAAAATTTGGTGGAAAATTAGATACATCTATTTAACCAAATTTTATCCTTCTAATATTATTTGAATTCGAGTGGGTACAGCTGTCATGGAGCTTGGAAACCACCCCAGTATCGCCTTGGAGGCAATGTTTAATTTACATGTATGATTTGTCCAAATATTTTAGAATTTTAATAATATAATAAATATGATTTATAGTTATATAATAATTTTGTACAATTCTAAGATAAGAATTATTGTTACCGGATGATTTTATAAATTTTCCTTTAATTGATAACTCTAAGGTACGAGATTTTATTTTATTGTAAAAAAAAAGAGAATTTTAATTTTAGATACAATATTAATTGAAATAATGATAGTTATTATTATCTAAAAAAAATTATTTTCAGTTTTATCTCGCATTAGTCAATGAATTATTTGATATTATCATTACTATTATATCTTTTTCACGTATAAGAAAATAAAAAAATCTTTATCTTCGTAATCTAAATAGTGTTATATTATTTTGGATTATACGTTTTTTTAAAGTTAAGTTGTAGTATTCCTTGTCTTGAGATTAAATAAAAATTGTAGTTGGATTATAATTCTTCAAAGTAGTATAGGTTATGCAAAAGAGGAAGCTAAACAAAAATTACAGTATATTTCTGTAATTTATTGTTGTCTTATTATGTATTAAAAATAGTTTCAAGTGATATCAGTTCATTCCCTCATATTTGCATGCATGCAAATGTTCATTTAAAAATTCAGTTTAATGAAAGTGTCTTAACAAATTATGATTTTCTAGCAATATTCACTTGGATTATTTTTGTATTCCACAATTCTTTTCTTGTGCATATTATTTATATATTTTTTTTAAAAGTTTATTATTGAAGTTTAAAATGAAATTCTTTTAATAGTTTGGTACTAGATAAATTAATCAGAAGTAATATTTTAAACTTAGAAGTTTTCAATCATTTAGAATGTACATTTTTCTTATTTAGTTACATATTTAGATATAGGTCTTTTGGACCCATTTAGGTGCACAAAGACTTTGGGTCATATGTTTAAATGCTTAGCCTTTAGGGATATAGCTCTGCACATGAGTATACAACTAGTTAGAATATTTGTTTTACTTATGTAATATAGTGTCGCCAGGTATATGACAAGTTAAATATTTTTTGCTCTATCTATATATTAATAGTTACACTGGGTGTATGACCAGCTAATTTCTTGAGTACTTGTTTGGTGTGTATTTTCAATTATTAACATAATTTTTAATTTATCAACTCAATAATTATTAATAAATATAAAAAATAATTTAACTACATAAATAAAAGAGAATTTTATAAAATTTTCAGCTACATAAATAAAGGAGAATTTGATAAAATTTTCAATTATATAACTAAAGGAGATTTTCATAAAATTTTCAATTACATAAATAAAGGAGAATTTTATAAGATTTTCAACTACATACTTAAAAGAGAATTTTATAAAGTTTTCAGTTAAATAATATTTTTTTATTAAATATTGCATCTGTAAATTTAGTGCAATCTAAAATAATTTATGTATATTATATTAGTATAGTTAACTAAGTATAAAATAAGAAAAATGTGAGAATGTTGATTGAAAATCATCGGGATATGATTTGGAGAGCAAGCAAAGTGCGTAAGGTATGCAAGGATCAAAGACGGACGCAAAAGGAGGCAAAAAATGAAGAGGAGCGCATCAGGCGCTAGCGCTGTGGCTACCAGGTGTGGGCGCCGCGGCGCTTAATCCAGCACCTGAGCGCCATAGCGCTAAGAGACGAGCTCCGCAGCGCTCAAACAGGTGCGCCAGCACCGCGGTGCTAGAGACGGGAATAGTATCTCATAATAAGAAAACTTCCTTATTTCGTCTCCCACTTATTTCAGAACTCCATAATATAACTTTTACACGTATATGATAAACCTAGGTCGTCCTAAAGCATATATAAAGGCTATCAATTGGCTTTGTAAACACATCTTTGTGATCATCAATTAATCTTTGTGAGATGTTGAGAAATCTAGGTGATCATCAACAATCTTTGTGGTTCTTTGTGAGAGAAAATCCTTAGAGTGTAAGAGAGAGTTTTCTTTGTGATCTTTCTTGTAAAAGACATATTTTGTGAGTGCCTTGTGATTCATAATAAGAGAAGAGTGTGATCTTGATCCGCCGTGGACGTAGGCAAGTTGCCGAACCACGTAAATTCTTTGTGTGTTCTTCTTATACCATTTCTCTCTTTATTCCTTAATTACTTGTTCTCTATAGATTGCTTGGGTGATTTTGCTTATGTGTGTGATCCGCTTCAACAAACTGGTATCAGAGCTTTGGTTCTAAGCAGACATGGCCACACCCAAGTATGAGGTAGAGAAATTCAACAGTACGAATGACTTCATTCTGTGAAAGATGAAGGTTAAGGCATTATTGGTGAGCCAAAGGCTTAGTTCGGCATTAGAGGAGACTGCAGCTCCATCTAGTGATGAAGAAAAGATGCTAGAGTCATCTAAAACTGAAACAGAAAGAATAGATATTCAAAAAAGAGCTCATAGCACAATCGTTTTATCATTGAACGATGGAGTCCTAAGGGAAGTAGCAGGTGAGATGACGGCAATAGGTCTTTGGAAGAAGCTTAACTCTTTTTATATGAGAAAATCGTTGGCCAACATATTACATATAAAGAATAAGCTATATCAGTTGTCTATGTCAGAGGGGACGCCGATGAAAGATCATATAGACGCCTTCAATAAGATCATCCTTGATCTTAAGTCTATCAACATCAAGATAGAAGATGAAGATAAAGCAATTATCCTGCTGAGTTCACTCTCCAAGAGCTATGAGAGTTTTGTTGATACGCTACTCTACGGTAGAGAGAATTTAATGATGAGTGATGTAAAATTATCATTAAACTCAAATTTATTAGAAAAGCAGATCGAGGGCAATGCGAAAGCTTATCTATAAGAAGAATGCCCTCATATAGAGATGGGAAGAAAAAAGGCTCAAGGTTAAAGTTTAGGACTCCTAGGAAATGTTACTGCTATAAGAAAAATGGGCACTTCATAAAGGACTGTCCTGAGAAGAAAGCACAAGATAAGAAGAAAGCGGATGCTGCGCTTGCTTATGATGATAGCTACGACAGCGCAGAGACACTCATCGCTACTAATGGTAAGAACTTTGAACAGTGGGTTCTTGATTCTGATTGCACTTTTTACATGTGCCTACACAAGTGTTGGTTTACAAATTTCCAGCCCATTAGTGGTGGTAAGATTTTAATGGGTAATGATGTTGCATGTCAAATGATGGGAATTGGTAGTGTTAAGCTTAGGCTGCATGATGGGCGAGTGAGAGAGTTGACAGATGTTAGGTATATTCCTGACTTGAAGAGAAACTTGATCTCACTAGGGACTCTAGACCAGAATGGGTATTCCATCAGGATCGACGGAGGGATTTTAAGAGTTTTAAAAGGTTCCATGGTGGTGATGAGAGGAGAGAAGCGCAAAGGGGTTTATGTGCTTAAGGGTGAAGTCATAAGTGGTTCTGCATTATTCTCTGTAGATGATGAGAGTATACAAACCAAGTTGTGGCATCTTAGACTGGCACACCTAAGTGAGAGAAACCTAAAGGAGTTATTCAGTCAAAAGGTGTTTGGAGAAGATATGTTCCAGCCCTTAGAGTTTTGTGAGCATTGTGTGCTTGGGAAAGCACATAGGGTAAGGTTTAGTACCGGTGAGCACAAGACTAAGGGGACTCTTAACTACATACACTCGGATCTTTGGGGACCGGCTCAGATAGCTACTTGTGGTAGTGCCAGGTATTTTCTCAACTTAATTGATGACTATTCAAGGAAGCTGTAGGTCTATGTGTTGAAGAGAAAGGATCAAGCCTTTGAAGTATTCAAGACTTAAAAGGTTTTTGTTGAGAATCAAACTGACAAAAGGGTGAAGATGTTAAGAACTGACAATGGCCTCGAATATTACAATAGAGAGTTTGATGGGTTTTATGCCAAGTATTGGATTGCAAGGCATAGAACGGTAAGATCAACACCACAGAAAAATGGCGTAGCTGAGAGGATGAACATGACCTTAATTGAAAGGGTTAGATGTATGCTTACCAATACGATGATGTCCAAGACATTCTAGGGAGAAGTTATAGTGACTACAGCTTACTTGATTAATAGAAATTCCTCATCAGCAATTGACTTTAAGACGCCAGAAGAGAAATAGTCTGGCAATCCTCCGAAGTATGACCATCTCAGAATATTTAGTTGTCCTAACTTTGTACATATTAAGGAGAGGAAGTTGGAACCTAGAGCTATTAAAGGGGTATTCATAGGATATCCCGAATGAGTAAAAAGATACAAGGTGTGGTGTAAAGACTTAACACCACCAAGGAGTATCATAAGCCGTGACATGACGTTCGATGAGATGATAATGCTGAAAACCTCCCAAGAAGATGAGAAAGAAGAATATGTGCCCAAAGAAGACTCAGCACCCAAGTCAATAGAAGTTGAAGTGGAGAATGAAAATAGATTTGATATGCCCTCAGATCAACACTTCAACACAGAGATCCTTGAAGATGAACTAAGAACACCGGCGAGTTCCTCCAAGTCCACCCAAAGAAAGACTAGGACTCCTGAAATAGAACTTGAAGAGTACTAGTTAGCCAGAGATAGGCTAAGGAGAATGATTAACCCACCAGTCAAGTATGCACAAGCAGATTTAGTTGCTCATGCTTTTAATTCTGCTTACACTCTTGAGTATGATGAGTTTAGGACATATGATGAGGCTATAAAGAGTGAAAACAAGAAAGAATGGCAACAGGCCATGGAAGAAGAGATTATTTCTCTTAGGAAGAACAATACCTGGATGTTAGTGGAGATACCTTAAAAGAAACTAGTCAGGTGCAAGTGGGTGTATAAGGTGAAGGAGGGGATACCGGTGATAGAGCCTATAAGATTCAAGGCTAAGTTAGTTGCGCAAGGTTTTACTCAAAGAGAGGGAGTTGATTTTCATGAGATATTCTCTCCAGTCGTCAAGCACACATTTATTAGAATTTTGTTAGTCATATGTGCAAACCTTGATTTACATCTAAAGCAGATGAATGAAAGACAACTGTTCTACATAGAGAGCTTGAAGAGACGATATATATGGCACAACCACAAGGGTTCGAGTAGCCCAAAAAAGAAGATCATGCTTGTTTACTAAAAAAGTCATTATACGGGTTAAAATAATCACCTAGACAGTGGTATGAGAGATTTGATGAATTTATGATGGCTTGTGACTTTAGTAGGAGCAAGTATGATGGATGTGTGTACTTCAAGAACATAAGTTGTGGGATAATGTATTTGCTTCTATACGTCGATGATATATTGATCGCATGCAAGAATATGAAAGAAATACAGAAGCTCAAGAAGCAGTTAAATGGAGAGTTTAAAATGAAGGATTTAAGAGCAGTAAAGAGAATTTTAGGTAAGGATATTATAAGAGAAAGAAGAGATATTATCTTCTTGTCTCAACAGCGATATATAGTCAAAATTCTGGAGAAGTTTGGTATGTCCAACGCAAAGGTTGTCTCTACTCCTTCGGCCATGCATTTTAGACTTTCAGCAGCACAGTCGCCGACATCTGAAGAAGAGAAATTGTAGATGAGCAAAGTACCGTATGCAAGCGTTGTAGGGAGCATCATGTATGAAATGTTTTACACAAGACCAGACATAGCACAGGTTGTGAGTGTGGTGAGTAGATACATGGCAAATCCGGGTAAAGATCACCGGCTTGCAGTAAAGTGGATTCTGAGATATCTCAAGGGGACGTTAAATCACGGGTTGATATATAAAAGGGATGAGGACAGCAATGAAATAGTAAGAGGGTATGTAGACTCAGATTATGCAGGTGATCTAAATAAGAGAAGATCATTAACGGGCTACATATTCACAGTGTTTCGGTGTAGTGTGTATTGGAGATCAGTTCTATAACATGTGGTTGCACTCTCTACCACAGAGGCGGAGTACATAGCTGTTGGTGAAGCTATCAAGGAGGCCGTGTGGTTAAAAGGTATATGCGCAGAGGTATTGGCTAGTAAAGATGTGAACACCGGTATATATTATGATAGCCAGAGTGCCATACACCTAAGCAAGCATCAAGTGTTCTACGAGAGGTCGAAACACATTGATGTGAGGCTCCATTACATTCGAGAGATTGTCCAAAGTGGTGAAATTAGTCTAACAAAGATTGCATCATCTAAAAATCCTACTGATATGTTGACTAAGCTACTGCTCTCGATTAAGTTCGTCCTATGCAAGGACTTAACCGAAGTCACTACTTTGTGAGGGTGACTGAAAATGTAGAAATGAGAGATCGAGTTGCTTTAGGGATGATTTTGAATCAAGGAGGGGATTTGTGATAATATTGATTGAAAATCATCGGGATATGATTTGGAGAGCAAGTCAAGTGTGTAGGGTACGCACGGATCGAAGACGGACGTGAAAGGAGGCAGAAAATAAAGAGAGGCGCACTAGGTGTTAGGGCCGCGATGCCCAATCCAGCACCTGAACGCTCGGCAGTGAGAGCCCAACGCCGCAGCGCTGGAGATGGGAACAGTATCCCAAAATAAGAAAACTTTCTTATTTCGTCTCCCACTTATTTCAGAACTCCCTAATACGACTCACACATGTATATGGTAAACCTAAGTCGTCCCAAAGCCTATATAAAGGCTATCAATTGGCTTGTAAACATATCTTTGTGATCATCAATTAATCTTTGTGAGAGATTGAGAAATCTAAGTGATCATCAATAATCTTTGTAGTTCTTTGTGAAAGAAAATCCTTAGAGTGTACGAGAGAGTTTTCTTTGTGACCTTTTTTGTAAAAGGCATACTTTATGAGTGCCTTGTGATTCATAATAAGAGAAGAGTGTGATCTTGATCCGTCGTGGACGTAGACAAGTTGTCGAACCACATAAATTTTTTATGTATTCTTCTTCTACCCTTTCTCTCTTTATTCCTTAATTACTTGTTTTGCATATATTGTTTAGGTGATTTTGCTTGTTTATTTGCTTCCGCTTCAACAAAAAATATTTTAGTAAAGAAACTATCTATTCACAGAGTTTAGTGCTCACCCTATTTTTTTTTCTACATTTTTCCCCTCCCGATTGCTGTATCTTTAACTAGATAGTATTAAATTTCATAAAGTTGGTCACGAAGTGCTGGAAGGGCTTTTATTTTTCTTTCATTTATTAGATACTTGTAATTTATAGACATTTAAATTTATTTTATTAAAGATATTTCATGTTATTGGTTTTCTTGTCACAAGTTGGATATTTTTTTTATTATATTTTTGTCGAGGATTTTAAGATTGAATAAAATAATGGCAAGTTAGTTTTAATCAAGTTGGCTTACGATCCTTCCTAATTTTGAAAAATATTGGGTAGAGTTGTTTCAATAACAGAACTAAAAAAAAGAAATTAAGATCCTGAAATCCACCGTAGATATAGGTGATTATTGTTGAACCACGTAGATTACTTATGCTTGTTTTGGTGTGTGTGATTGTTAATCTCTTGATTGTGTAATCTTTTCTTATTCTATTTACTTGTAATTGAAAATCTTTCATAAAGCACTTAAAAAATTATTAAAGTGTACGCCAGAAACCTCAAAAGCCTTACTCTTTAATATTGCCCATTCTCGCATAGTACCCTTTTGCCTCACCAAACTTCTTTAAATCATTCTTGATCTCTTCTTAATTTCTTCCTTCATTGCCAATGTTTCAAACGTGGCAAGACGCTCAAAATGAAACATGGGTCCACTTTTGCACATTCCGTCTACCCCAATTCTTGCTAGATTATTACTGTATGGCTTCAATTGCCAGTTCCTCACTGTTGTAGCCTTTCTCTCCTTCAAAATATAATCAACGTAAACTTTTGTAATGAGTTCCATGTAACGTCTATGGAATGAGTTAGAATAGTGATTCAATAATCCTGTATAAAGTGAGAATTTTAAAGAATACCAAGGGGAGAGTCACGTTAAAGTCAAAGACACGTGGGACTCATGGTGGAGGAGCAAAACGGGACTTGGAAGACCTAAAAAGGCGACAAAATTAAATATCAGTTACCTAAGCTACAGCGCCGCGGTGCTGGCATGAGTCGCACTAATGTCGTGGAGCCAGGTTCGAAAAAGTCCATTTTTAGTTTGGATTTACTTCTTTAAAGAAGTTTTAGACTCTAAAGCACGTGGACACTTATTCCATTTAGGTTTATGGTTTCGAGGGAATGTCTTATGTATTATATAAATCCTTGTATATCTTTTATTAATCATTAAACATTACAAGAGAGACTATAAGAGAGGCAAAAAAACTAAGTGCACACTAAGTACTGTGTGTGTTAGGATGAAATCGCTGTTTGGGTGAAAATTATTCTTGTGAGAGCAAAGAGACACCAAGCTATAGATCTTTTGAGAGTTTTTTTTGTGTTTTTTCTTTGTAAGTTTTATTGAGAGTTAATAAATGAGACTGAGATCTTTTGATCTATCATGGATGTAGGCGATTGGTAAGCTTGTAATATCCATTCTCATCAGAAGTTGGGAAAGAAAGGAAATTGATTGTGTTTATGAGATTTTTCTACCTAGTACCTACCAAACTTTCACCCCTTAAATTCATTATAAACCTCTTCATACTTCTCCATGTTAAGGGCTAACTCTGTTAACCTTTGATGAAATCAGGCTTAAACTACAAAGCACGAAGAGAGGCCTTGGCGCTGAGATAAGTTTGTATTGTAGAGAAGATTTCACTACGCTGGAGATTTTTGCCAAAGAACTCATGGAAAGTAATTTTAAAATAAGAATAAAATGCACTGAAATTTTTTTTTAGATACCACGCTGGAATAAGTTTGTATTGTAGAGAAGATTTCACTACGCTGGAGATTTTTGCCAAAGAACTCATGGAAAGTAATTTTAAAATAAGAATAAAATGCACTGAAATTTTTTTTTAGATACCACCAAAGTTAAGGAGGGAAGATTTGTCTGAAAATTATCAAAAGAAATAATAAAGTGGTGAAATTTAGCCTAAATAGGCCCATCGTCACCTTTCTTGCTTTAATTTCTGCTCTTTCTTAAGACCTTTAATGAATGAGAACTTGTGTAACTTATAGCAAAAGAATTCAAAATAAAATAAAAATAGACCTTCCAAAATTTGTTAAAAATTGATAGGAATTTTAAAGATATTTATAAAGTGAAGTGTGTTGAGGTTTATTTGAGAAAATATGTTTTGTGGGAGAATAGAAGAAGATTTAAGTTAAACAAGTAATTTTATTGAAATAGAAAGAAGGAATACAAAGCTTATGGTTTTAGAAGGGCGTGGTTTTTATTCTATAACCCATTGTTTTAACAAATGAATTTGTCCCTTTTTATAGTTGTAGGAATTGACTCAAGTATATAATAATCACCGCACATTACACTAACAAACACACACCATACATTTTCCCCCAATTTTAGATATTTCTACACCATTACAAACTTTTTCATAATTTTCTAGACAATTATAGATTTGTCTAGATATTTTAGTTGTTAAATATTTTGAGCCTTTTTAAAAAAAAGTGCATTAATCTTAAGACTCCTCCTTAATACACTTTCGTTGAACTCTTAGCATTTATTGCAGTAACTCGAACTTTGATTTTGGAAGTGCCTTTGTGAATATGTCTGCAATTTATTCTTTTGTTTTGCCATACTTGTGTTTGATCTCCTTGTTTATTAATGCCTCTATCAAAAAGAAATGCTTGATGGTAATGTGCTTAGTCTTGTTATGGAACATAGGATTTTTTGCCATAGCCATTGTAAACTTGTTATCGCAAAATATTTCTATAGGTTCATTCTTTTTTTTTCTCCAATGTGTTTAAATATTCTTCTCAGCTGTATTACTTGACAAGCCAAGTTTGCTAGTGCAACGTATTTTGCTTCAGCTGATGATTGTGCTATTGTTGCTTTCTTCCTTGATGACTAAGAGAACACGCTAGACCCGATAATGAAAGCATATGTGATGTGATAATTCTATATCTTAAAATTAAGTATAAGTATACACTATCATATGCAAGTAATAAAGGGACTAAATAAGTCGAATGTCGAACCCACAGGGATAATTTCTTCTTTTTAACCAATTACTAAAATTGTCTTCCTAATAATTATTCAGAAAAATAAAATTTTAAAAATGAATGTAGAAAATATAAAAATAAAAATACAATGCAAAGAGATTTAAGTGATAGCAATATAGAGAAAATTTAGGATTAATATTATCCCTTAATATGCTTTCTAATGATTAATCCTCCAATATTTAACTCTCTTAGTCTTTGGTATTGATCAAGACACTAATGTATTTACAAGTCTCTTCCAAGGTTATGCAAGTATACCTTAATTTACCAAATACCTATATTCATATGGTACTTGTAATAAAATTAAGATTCATTAAGATTAGGTCTTATTAATCATACATGCCAATTATGTATATTCCTATCCTAAATTGAAACTTGCATATGCAACATTGAATGTTACTCTACAATTATGCAACAAATCACATAGGTCTAAATATTATGATTCCTTTTTCGAGTTTATCAATAAAATTACCAACTCATTCACCATATATTGGCCAAATATATTGAAGCATTAAGATCAAGTAATTTGAATATCAAAGAACTAAGTTTATTAAATATACAAAAGATATGACAATTAAACACATATATTCAGTTCAAATATTAACCCTAGAAAATAAATTTAGTTCATGGCTACAAGAGAACAGCAGTAAAAATAATAATAAATCATGATACAATCAATAGCAAGTTGATATAGACGTCGAATTACTTTTAATTGCACTGCCTAAGATACTTTTGATGCTGAAGAACTCCTTAAATCTCTCTCTAAAGTTGCTTCAATTAAACTCCTATTGCTCTCCAAGACTCGTGCTCTGTATTCTTGGTGTTCTTGAATTGCTCTAGGTTCTCTTGGTTGATCCTTAAAGGCTGGGAACGAGTGACCTTTTATAGGGATTGATATGAGCTTGAAAATCTCAATTCTCATCAGATTAGGACTCACATTACCACTGAGGCGCTATGTAGTTGTCGCTAGGGCGACACGTGAAAAAGGCTTCACCATTGGAGTGGTGGAATGTTAACGCTAGGGCGCTGGCCTATCGCTGGTGCGGTGACTATTTGGCGCTGGGGCGCCAGATGCGACTTAAATAGGTCATTTTTCTTATTTCGATCACTGTTCCAGCACTGGGGCGATAATCCTCATGGCGCTGGGGCAGTGGACTCATACTTTAAAAATATAGCATTTTAGTCCCTATTTTTGCTCATTTTGTATATTTTTTTTAAATTTTGTTCAAGTCCCTATAAATAACAATAAAACACATAAATAGCCATCTATTCTCATAAAATAATAAAATATCAAAATAAAAACATGAGAAAATATATGACAAACTTACCCTTATCAATATGCTGATGTATTTTTTATATCATTGATAAATCTTGCCTAATCACTGTCTATATATCCAATTAGTTTTGAGTTTGGAGTAGACTTATACCAAATCCTATAGTCCATTGTACCTTGTAGATATCTTAGAATTTGCTTTACTTCTCTATAGTAAACTTGGGATAATTCATGCATGTATCTTAAGAAAAGACTGGTAGCATACATGATGTCTGAACGAGTTGCTGTAAGATATAATAGGCTCTTAATCAATCTTCTATAAATAGATTCATCTGTCTTCTTCGCCCCATCTTCCTTTTTAAACTTTTCACCGGTGATAAAAAGGTATAGCTACAACTCTATACCCAAACATCTTGAATTTCTGTAACAGATTTTTTGTGTACTTGTTTTGGCATATAAAGATTCCATCTGATTCTTGACTTATTTCAATGCTAAAAAAGTAATACAAGAACCCAAGACCAATAATCTCAAATGTCTTCTTATGTTTTTCTTAAATTCTTGCAATATTTTTTTCATTGTTCCCTATATATATGAGATTATCTGCATATAAGGAGAAAATAAGAGTATTTGAGTCATCTTGGGTCTTAATGTAGAGTATTGGCTCACTTTTGCTCCTTTTAAAACCTGAATTGACAAAGTAGTTGTTTATTTGACTATACCATGCTCGAGGTACTTGTTTTAATCCATATAGAGCCTTTTTCAATTTTAAAATTTTTTCTTCGTTACCTTGTTTCATGAACCCTATGGTTGCTCTACATATATTTCTTCTTTTAGTAAACTATTCAAGAATATTGACTTTATAGCAAGCTAATAAACCTTCAATTTGTTTTGAGCTGCAAGTGCCACAAGCGCTCTTATTATGTATAGTCGTACTACTGAAGAAAAAGTTTCATTGTAATCGATGCCTAATTATTAAGAATAGCCTTTTGCTACAAGCCTTACTTTGTATTTTTAGCTTGAGCCATCTAGATTGATCTTGGTCTCCCAATTGATGCTAATGTTCTCTATCTTGAGGGCACTTCACAAGTTCTAATGTTTGATTCTTTTCAATTGTTTTAATCTATTCTTTTATAGCTTATTTCCATATTTCATTTTTTTTTTTTTTGCTTCTTCAAAGCTTTCTTGTTCAATAGTAGAGAAGTTACATGTCTCGTATATTTCTTTAAGTTCTATAACTCTTATTGGTGGCGATTCAAAAGATGGTTAATCTTGCCTTGTTGGTAATGTTGGAGGTTTAAAAGCTTATGATTTTGTTGCTTTACCTTTATCATCTTTTGTAATTGCCTTCCTGTGCTTTACTAGTATTGTGATGTTTCTTTCCTTGAACTTTTCTCCATTCCAGCTATATGAGGCTGACTCATTAAACTCAAAATCTCTACTAATCATTAGTTTCTTAATTTTTAGATTATATATCTTATAGCCTTTAGACATGGCATTATTGTTGGAGCTGGTGCTCACGTGCCATTCCAATATTGTATGAATATTAATTGTTAATATTTATACAATAAACATTTCGAATAAAGATTGTTAATATCATATTAATATGGTATAATGCTTGTAACATTACAGACATTGTTTGATCTGAAAGAGTTCAGATCTGGTCTAAAGGAGTTTAGATCAGAACTAATAGTTAGCAAAGCTGAGAGTTATAAATGCTAAAAGTTAGCACTGTTAAGAGTTAGCAGGTTATAAGAATCAGCGAGGTCTAAAGAGTTAGAACCTTGTCTATAATGGGACAAAGACCTGAGAGTATACTTGTAATGATATAGTTGCAAAGAGTTGCAATAGGAGTTAAGAAATATCATTATGTAAGTATGTCTCAAACATAATGTTCCTGATCTATAATCACTAATGCGGGTCTATCAGTGATTCACTTTATATAGATTAGTGTATGTCTATATCTGACTGGTTCAGATGGTTGTTCTTAGCTGACCATGAGCTTAGAGCTTGTATAGGCATGCGGGTATCCAGTCAAGACTGGATACTGAACAGACTTATGAGGACCCCAATAGATATCCTATGACACCGTCAAAGGAAGGTCCTCTCGAGTTGAGTAGTATTCGTGGTCCTTTGACCTGAGCGCCACGGTGGTCTTGTGAGTGATCCATCATGCTTTGGTTCCACATATGTCAGAGACCTTTCATGGTCTGACCGCTATATGTCGCTGGGTATGGTCCGATGCTCATGGAGTCCGGTGTGCGTAGATACGGGATCCGTCAGCTTACGTAGGTAAGTTGTATATCCGATGCTCTGAGATTGTATTTCATAAAGTCTTGTGGCCACAAGCATAAACCCGGGAAAAGAGTTTCCCATAGGGTTAAACAATATAGCAAAAGTGTTTGCGTATATTGTTTATCGAGATACGAATCTGGAGATAAGATTATGGATGAGCAAATAGGGATTTGACGGTGCTGATCTATATCCCTGCACATCCAGGATATAAATGATGGAAGGATTATACGTATACGTTATGACCTCAACTTGTATGGTCTGACACGCTGATTTGTAATATTCGTAACGTGTGCGTGGGGCATCGATTACGGATTAATGGAACAGTTCCATTTGACAAATCGGGTGTAGACCTAGAGAGTCCCAATATGAAATGTACTCTTTGAGCACTTGGGCAGTGTACCGTATTGAATTGTTCAATACAGTATAATTCAGCAATTACTAAGGTTACGTTAACTAAAGTATGTGGTTAAATTGGTGGGACCCACTTTAGGTTAACTTGGTAACCGAGTAAGGATATAATAGTAATTTCACTTTATGATTATTTAATTGTTAAATAATTAAAATAAATATTTATTTATTTAATTGTTAAATAAATTAATTTAACATAACTAAGGTTAAAAGTTAACCAAGTGGTTAAGTTAAGTTAACCTTACTTAAAGGTTAAGTAAAGGTTAACCTAACCATGGTTAAGTTAGTTAACTATGGTTAAATTAATTAAATATTTATTAACTTAAAGGTTAAGTTAAAATAATCTAACTAAGGTTAAATGTTAACTAAGGTTAGGTTAAGCCAAATGAAATGCAAATGAAATTCAAATTAGTTTGGAATTAATTCATTTGTATATAAAGTGAAATGAAATTGAAAATCATTAATGTTTTAGATTTTAGGTTTTGCATTTTGGGAGCCAATTCAATTTGAGAAATTGAAATTGTTTGTTTTGTGTTTTAAGTGTTAGAACAACAAAACAAATTGAATTAATGGTTACTAAATGTAATAACTAAAAACAAGATTTGTTTTATTTATTCAAGAGTTGAATAAAAGGAAAAACAAATTTAATTAAATTAAATGGTTTAACTTTGTAAAATGTTTAAGAGTTAAACACAAATGCTGGATTAAGATGCTGCCATACTAGACAATCAAACCCACCCTTGTTGATTGCTAGAATTGATCAAAGATTCATTTCATGGTGGACTTCAAGAAAATTAATCCAAAGGCTTCATTGGTGATATTTCTCAATCTCGAATTTCAGATTAATCAAATGTTATTTTCTGTGTTCATTGTACATAATCTTCCGCTGTGCACATGTATGTATGAGATATGTATATTGTTTGTATGATGAACCATAACCCACATGCAAAGAACCCTAAGTTAAGTAATGCCCCCCATGTATATCTTATAGCCTTTAGACATGGCATTATATCCCAAGAATAATTCTTTCTTTGTCTTTTCTTTTAGTTTGTGCCTTTTTTTTGCTAAGACATGGACATAACAGACACATTTAAATACTCTAAGATGACGTGTTGAAGGCTTCTGCTTGCTCTATACCTTTATAAAAGTCATGTCTTGTACAACTTTTGTTGGGCATCTATTTAACAGGTATACTGTTGTATATACTACTATCCATAATGAATTTGACAGGATTTTTGTTTTTAGCATTGACCTTGCTATCTCCATGATTATTCTATTTTTTTTTCTTTCTGAGACTCTTTTGTTCTACAACATAGCCTATTATCAACTGGTGCTTAACTCATTCATCATTACAGAACTGATTAAATTTTTAGAAGTGTATTTTTTTCTTTTGTTGCTTCTAAGCTTCTTTAAGTAATGACTACTTTGGTTTTCAACAAAATTCTTAAACTTCTTGAATATTTTTAGTACTTTTGATCTTTTATGAAGAAAATACACATACTTCATTCTAGTGTTGTCATCAATAATTAAGATGAAATGCCTATATTTTTCAAGTGATGGAGTCTTTATAGGTCCACAAATATTTGTATGAACAAGCTTTAATGGTGCTTAGCTTTGTAAGATCTTCTTATTGGAAATGATTGTCATCGTGTTTGCCTTGTAAACAACCTTCACATACATCACTTGGTATCTTGTATGCTTGGCATGTCTTGGATCATATTTTTCTACTGAAATCTTCAGTCCATGAAAGTTGAAGTGCCCAAACTTTTTATACCATAGCCACGAGTCTTTAATTTTTGCTTTTATGGTTGTAGAAATACTTTTCCACTAAAGAAAAGAGTTTTTATTCTGCACTTTCACTTCAATTATTATTTGGCTCTTATCTTTGCCATATATTGTGCAAGTATTTTCAATGAAGTATAAAGAATATCCATTTTCAATCATTTGTCCAACGCTTAACAAGTTATATTTTAAGCTTGGTATCAGTAATACATCATTAATATATTTAGTTCCTTTATTAGTTTGGATGGTGATTGTACATTTTCTTTGAACTTCCACCAATGCTCTATTCCGTAATCTGACTTGTGATTTTATTGGTGTGTCTAAGTTGAGAAAGATGCTCTCATCTCCTGTTATGTGATTGCTGTTAGCGTTGTCTATTGTCTACGTACCATGTGACATTTCCTCCATAGCTACTTGATAGATGTAAAATAGTTCATCCTCCTCATTTTCTTCAGTGTAATTGGCTTGGTGATTTTTTTTCAATTTATAAATTTTCTCTAGATGCTTGAACTTTTGTAATTATAGCATTTTGGCTTCTCGCAAAACCAATAATCTTTTTCTAGATGGCTTATTTTTTCACATGTACCCTATGGTGGATAATTTTTCCTATTATCCCATTCTTGTTTTTATCTTTTCTAATTGAATTTTCTCTATTATCCTCTCATTTATATTTTTGAGACAGCAAATTCAATTTAGACTAAAAGGCACTTTCAATTGTATTTCATTTCTCCTATTCAATCTTTTTTCCCATGCTTATAGAGAGCCCATTAATCTCGATATTGTAAGAGTAGATCTGTCTTTTGATTCTTCAATGGCAGTGACTATTGGATCAAATTTTTTTATAACACTTATTAATACTTTCTCTATAATTTTGTTATCACTTATATTTTCTCCATTAGCTCTTAATTGATTTATCATTTCTTTTATTCTTGGATAATAATCTTAAGTAGTATTAGAATATTACATTTTGAGATTTTTTAAATCTATTATTAATGATTGGAGTTTGATGGTGTGTACATTATCATTGCCTTTAAACCATCAAAATATTCTAAACTTTCTTTGTTGTAGTGGCTCCAGCAATTCTTAAAAAAAATAGTATCATCTACCACTTGTTGAATGATGAAGAGTGCTTAAACATCATTCTATGTCAGCTCAATTAATTTTTTCTTTTACTTTCAGGCAAAGAAAATATATTATCCGGAGTAGAAATTCTATTAATAACTATACCCCATAAGCTTTGGGACAAAAAATATGTATTCATTTTAATGTTTCAAAAATTATAATTTTTTTCAAAAACAATAGATATTGAATATGATTTTTTGTTGAAGCCCCTACTGGCCATAATGAATTATACACCTAGTTATAATCGATTAGGCTCTGATACTACTAATAAAAATTTTAAAGATATTTATGGAGTAAAATATGTAAAAATTTATTTGAAAAAATATATTTTGTAAGAGAATGGAAAAAGATTTAAGTTGAAAAGGTAATATTATTGAAATAGAAATAAAAAAATATAAAGCTTAAAAGAGGACTTTATTATTATTATACAACTCATTGTTATAACAAATAAATTTGTCCCTTTTTATAGTTGTAGGATTCGACTCAAGTGTAATAATCACCGCACATTACAATAACAAACACACACCACACATTTTCCCCTAATTCTAGATATTTCTATATCATTATAAACTTTTTCATAATTTTCTAAATAATTTTAAATTTATCTAAATATTTTAGTCGCTAAATATTTTGAACCTCTTTTGTAAAAAATTGAATTAATCTCAACAAAAAAATTTATGATTCCTTCATGCATTATAAAACAGAAAGCTATCCTCCACATAATTCATGAAATTTTCATTTTTACTTTTTTTTAAAAAAAGGGTTTACGAGTCATTAGAAAACTGAAGTTTCATTATTATGACTCATGTTAGAAAAGCGACCAAGGAGAGAGAGATGGGTTCGGTATGTAGGTCTCTTGAAAACCTGATCCAAGATTACAATAACATGTTTTATTTTCTTACTCAACTTTCTTTTGCCAGAAAATTTACAGTCATGAATGGGGGAAAATATTTCAGTACTATAATAAAGCTCTCATTTAGTATGCATAATCTCAAGGGAAGATTACACATGGGTTGTCATATGATTGATTATCAAATTTCTCTAGAGCAAATAGATAAGTTGAAAATGAAAGTTAAGAGTGGCATTTGTGAAAAGGCGAAATCATATAACTTTTAACGATAAAATTTAGTGGAGCTTCATATCAGCTCCAGCTTTCACCAGTTACAATCACCACAATGCAACAGCTACTTATTCTAGGTGATGTCCATACCCATTGAGCACAAAAATGTCCAAAATTATTGCTAATGCATGCTAACTCTGGGAGATTGGAACCTCAGTTGCCTGCAAACCCATTAGTAGCTTCTTTATCAATGAACCCATTCTCTTTCACTGAGTTAGCTGAAGTTTCATCGTCTTTTACATTCTCCTTGGCACGCTTTTCTAGCGCCGCTTCTTCCTCGGCCTTCTTTCTTGCCTCCTCCTTCGCCGCCTTGAGAGCCCCAATCAAATTCTTCAAACAACTCTCTGCATCTTCCTCGTTAGACTTGAGCATCAAATTCTCCGCGACATCAGCGGGAGTCATGCTAATTTCAGCCAACAAGCTCTCAATCTCTGCAAACAGTTCATGCCAGTCAATATTCAAGTAGTTCTTGGCTAGCACCTTGAATGCTTCGAAGCAACAGTAGGACATTTCAATGTGCTTGTCCATCCTTCCTCTCCTGACTAATGCCGGATCAAGCTTGTCCACATAATTAGTGGTGAACACAATGATTCTCTCTCCCTCACAAGCTGACCAAATGCCATCGATGAAATTCAGAAGCCCCGATAGAGTAACATTACTCCGAATACTCTCACTCTCTTCCTTACCCCTCTTATTAGTAGGATCCGCCTCTTCTCCATTCTCATCTTTCTCCTGCTTCATCGTCTCGCGTTGGCCCGTAAGATCAAGTGAGCAATCAATATCCTCTATAACTATGAGCGACTTACTCGAGGTGTCAATCAAAAGTGACCTCAGCTCCGTGTTGTCCTGGACAGTGGTGAGTTCAAGATCATAGACATCGTAGTTCAAAAAGTTGGCCATGGCAGCAATCATGGTTGATTTACCAGTCCCAGGAGGGCCATAAAGGAGGTACCCTCTCTTCCAAGCCTTTCCGATTTTCGCATAGTAGTCTTTGCTCTCGCTGAACTTGTTCAAATCTTTCTTGATCTCCTCCTTCTTCTTTGACTCCATTGCTAGTGTATCAAACGTAGCAGGATGCTCAAAATTTATATGGCTCCAATTAGATCTCCGGCCAAACAGGTTCCTTCCAGGATGGTTACTGAACAGCTTCCTCCGCCGGTTCTTCATTTCTATACCCTTTCCCTCCTCCAACACACGATCCATGTAAGATCCTGTGATTAGCTCCCAGTGACGTTTATGGAAAGTGAGCTTGTAATACCTCTTCTCATCGGCACCCATATAACCAGACGCTGATGAATTTCTTCTGGGCTCAATTTTCCACAACACCCACCAAACTTTGGCTCCTCCGTACTCATCAGTGACCTCCTCTTTGTCCTCGATGCTAAAGACTAGAGACCGGTTGTTTTTAACCACCTTAGCCTTGAACCTTTTAGCTTGCTTGTAGGAATTGGCGCCGAGATAGTTCTGTATGGCAGAGAAGGCCTCGTTATTCTTGAGACGACCACCTGAAAATTCATCAAACGTAATCTCAATGTAAGGATTCACAAGACGCACCAATTTGTGTCTGTACTTTTCGAGATAGCCAAAGAGGGAGAAAGGGAAGTATTGTTTGAAAATAGCTGATACAAACATTACAGTCGCGATAACTGAGCCTAGATTGCCCCATAGCTCTCCCATGTTCACCATTTTTTGCTCCCCTCTCTTACTCTTTTTTTTTTTTTTTGGGAAACGTTGCTCTTTGTTATATATAATTATATTTTATATTTACACATATATCCGTGGAAATAAGAAAAGTACTGCACTTTTCTCAATTATTGCCTGTTAATGATAGCTTCAATCGAATTCTCAAAAAAAAAAAAAATTGATAGCTTCAATCGTGATCTCCCTCTTTTTTAAAATTGTGTTTAATAAAATTATAGTAGATACAACTCCCATTATAAAAAGAGGAAGAAGGTGATTAGCTTAAAACGACAATCAACGCAATGGTTATCGACCTTAACAATGTTTATATTTTATAATAATAATAATAAGCAAAGACAAAACTTGGGCACTCGATTATGATGGACCAAGTTGGGGTTAGATATTCTTGCCTTGAAATGTTAGTTTATAAGAAGTATTGAAGATTTAGTAATTTAATAAAAAAAATTTAAACAAAATTTGAGAAAAATATTAAATAGGAGAGTTACAAAAATTTTAAACTGTGGGAACACACATAAAGAAATTTATGATGTGTGAGACACGAAAGAAAAGGTGAAACGGGACTCGAAGATGTAGAGGAAGTGAGAAAAAAATACAGAGCTAATGACAGGGCTGAGTACTACAGCGCCCAGATTAGAAACATAGTGCTGCAGAGCCAAGTTCCCAGTGCTGCAGTGTTGGCCGTGATTAACTCAACGCCACGGCGCCAAAGCGGGTAGAGTTAGTTTTTGTTTCGGATTTTTTTGTTTTGAGAAGTTTTAAATTTTTAAAATAAGTGGACTCTTACTCTAATAAAAATTATGATTATTAGACACGAAATAGCCTATATATAAACCCTTGTAAATCTTTTAGTTGAGATTAAGTATTAAAAGAGACTCTAAGAGAGGGAAGAACTAGGTAGACACTAAGTGCTTGTGTGCACTAGGGTTGAATCGTCATTTAGGTGCTCATTACTCGTGGTAGAGTAATGGTACACTAAACATTAGATCCTTTTAAAGGTTCTTCATTGGGTTGGATTTTTCTTATAAAATCTCTAAAGAGTTAATTAGAGATGCTAGGATCATCGGATCTACTATGGATGTAGATAATTTGGTCGAACCACGTAAGTGGTTGTATTGTGTTCTTTGTTATATGCTTTGAATTCTTACTATTTTTGCTTAATATCCAAGTTATTCTGATGCGCAAAAAGGTTATGGTTCAAAGTTAACTTGTGTTAAGGTTCTTCACTTTAACCTAATCTCACAGGAAAAAATGATGATTCTTCTAACAAACTGGTATTAGAGTTAAGATTCGATAATACACATCAGAGGTATTTAAACCATAACTGCAATCAAGAAAGAAATTGAGAAATTCAATGGGATGAATGGCTTCAATCTTTGGAGGAAGAAGGTTAGGGCTCTACTAGTAAATGAAGGGCTAGACTCGGCCTTGGAGGAAGCCAGTTCTTCAGCTAGCAAAGAGATGACAACCTTAAAGTCCGAGCAGAAAGATTGGGACAAGATTCAGAAAAAGGTTCACAGTACTATAATCTTAGCATTAAGCAATAAAGTATTAGGGAAGTTGGTGATGAAGAACTGCCTTGGGGTTATGAAAGAGACTCGATGCATTATACATGAAGAAGTCTTTTACAAATAGACTTTTTGTGAAAAATAAACTACATAAATTAACTATGCAAGAGGGATCTTCATTTAGACCCCACACTGACAAATTCAATAAGATCATTATAAGTCTTAAGTAATTGGGTATCAAGACTAAGGAAGAAAATAATGTTATAATCCTGTTAAGTTTGTTGTCGAAGAGCTATGAAAATTTTATAGATATGCTATTGTATGATAAGGAGTCCTTAACGATGAATGATATCAAGGAATTATTGAACTCAAAAGAATTGATAAAGAAATTTGAGTCCAAAATTGGAGCAACATTGCTTGCACAAAGGAAGAGATTCAAGACGTGTTTTCTTTGTAATAAAGAATGGTACTTTGTAAAGGATTGTTTGAGATCAAAAGGCCAAGGAGAGTGTGCTGCTGTCGGTATCTTAGGGAAGATACTGAAGTTGTAAACACGTTGGTAGCCTTAAGGGAAAAGTATACTGACAAATGGATACTAGATTAGGGGTGTAGCATTCATATGTATCCCGACAGATCGATATTTACCAACTATAAAGCCAAGAAAGGTAAAGCTTTAATGGAGAATGACATGACTTGTAAGATCATAGAAGTTGGTGACATAAAGTTAAGAATGCAAGGTGGATAAACTAGGATCTTATATGGTGTAAGGCATGTTCCTAATTTGAGAAGGAACTTGATATCCCTAGGCAAGCTTGATAAGGAGATGTATTCGGTTAGAGTAAAAAAAGAAAAACTGAGGGTAGAGAAATAATCTATTATCTATAATGTTTAAGGGTGAAAAGCACAATAAGAAACTGTGTGCTTAAGGGGATAGGTATGAGTGGCTCAACATGAGATGTTGGGGTAGTGCAGACCACTAGATGACATTCAAACTGTACTCACTGATGTGATGAGGGTCAGAATGGAGTACAACGCATCTATAAAATCTCTAAGAAATTAATAAAAAATATTAGAATATTTAAATTTATTGTAGACGTAAATAATTTAATTGAATCACGTAAGTAATTATATTATACTCTTTATTATATACTTTAAATTTTTATTATTTTTACCTTAAATTCAAATTATTTAACTGTATAAAAAAATTAAAATTTAAAATTAAATTAATTGAATCACGTAAGTAATTATATTATACTCTTTATTATATACTTTAAATTTTTATTATTTTTACCTTAAATTCAAATTATTTAACTGTATAAAAAAATTAAAATTTAAAATTAAATTTTTTTGCTTTAATATACTTTCACGAAAAGAAATGTTAATTTCTCCAACTGATGGTTCCCATAAATTGCTCGTGTCAAATGTATCAAATGGTCTGAGGATTGACGTGGCACCAACACTAAGTAAAAGAAAGAGAATCCCCCATTTCTCAGTCAGTCATCAAAAGTAGAAGTTAATCATACAAAATTATGGTATTATTATTACAATCGAACCTCCATTTTACTGGATCTGACGCAAAAGATAGAAGTGTAGGAAGAGAAGTCTGAATTGAATTGATATTAAAAAAATATATATATATATATATATATATATAACTGGGATCCAACTCATGGTAAGACTTGTATGGCTGGCAATTGGCATGTGAGAAAAGCAAAAGGACCCATTGCATGACGTCATAAAGATGATGTCAGCAAACCTGTGATAAAGGGCATATTAACTCCGTGACAATTGCGATAGGCACAATTAAATTACGTTTTAACCATGGTATCGAGTTTAATTATATTATTGACCATTAAATTTTTATTTAATCTATAAGACAAAAATATTATTACTTTTTAAGCATATTTTAATTATTTATATAATAAAATCATAAAAATATTTTCTTCTTTTTAATTAAATAAAGAGTAATAAAATAATTATAATTAAAATTAATATTAAAGTGTTTGTGTCAATCTCAAAAGGTGATAGTGTTAATACCCCAAAGATAAAGTTATATCTATGTAAAAAGAATTATTAAAGGGTATTTAAATTTTTGTTTCAATAACAAAATTTGCGCACCCCTTAAGTTAAGTATAAGGCATGTGTGTCTTTTATTGTGATTAAGAGTAATGAGAAGGAAAGTAATAATAATATTAAAAGAGAAGGGTGTCTTTTTATATAGGATTAGTGCCATTGAAGAATTTAATATTGATAAGAAAAATGAATTAAGATTAGTAGCATAGGTTGTGGCATTCTTGGATTGGTTAGGTGGGGGGCTACTTTAACTATAAAACCAAGAGGTAAATTTCTTTAACTTTAGAAGCAAATTTCTTTATTTGCTCAGATTCAAACCAAGAGGTAAGGCAGAAGTAAATTAAGTGAAAAGGGAAAAGAAAAGAGAAATAGAAAAGAAAAAAAAGAAGAGAGCCGAGAGAAGAAAAGAGAGAGAGTGGTCGAGAGAGAGAAGACATTAGAAATAGAATTTAAAAGAAAATTTTAAAAAACTAAACTGAGTAGTTAAATTTATATTAATGATTCAACATGTAATAATTTATAATGTTAGAATATATATATATATTTTATATATATCGATATTAATAATATATTTTATAACTTATAATATATAAAAAATTTTGATAGTTAATAAATTTCAAATTATTGATTTAGTTTAGAATTAGTATATTTTGTGAGTGAATATATATATATATATAATTTATATATTTTTAATATAACAATTGATGATTTAATTATATATTATTATATTTTTTTTATTTATAATTTATTTTTTGATAAAATATTATCATAAATATTTTTGAGATAAGATTTAATTTTAATAATATCTATTAATTTATAAAATATTCATTAATATTTAGCTATTAAAAAATATTCTATGACAGTAAATAAAATTTATATAAAATCACGTAAAAAAAATTAAATTACTTTTTTAAACTTAAAAAATAATAAAATAACTACTTTACTTTTATACAGTAAACAAAATGCACAATTTTCTTTACAAACCTTGACTTTTCAACAGCTTAATTAATTAACTTTTAATATATTTTTTGAATAAATTAGTATAAAAAGTATTACGAAAACAACCTTACACCAATACTTTAATATTTCCATATATTAATGGCTCAAGATTTTTATCAAATCAACAAAAGCATTATTTAATGTCAAATAATTATAATTATGTTTTTACGCAAACCCCTAGACCATGGAAAGCAAATGGTGTTTATTAGTTTATTCTAATTCTTGTTTTCTGGATACGCTATAATACATAAATATGTGTATTTTTCGACTGAAAGAATGTTCTACGATAAGAGTTGTCACTTGCCTAAACTGGTTGTTGAGTAACATGTACAACAAAATTGATCACTCGGCGGTGCTTATTTTGCTTACATGCCACAATAATAATAAGCACCAAAATTGATCACTCGGCGGTGCTTATTTTGCTTACATGCCACAATTTATTTTGCTTACATGCCACAATAATAATAAGCACCAAAATTGATCACTCGGCGGTGCTTATTTTGCTTACATGCCACAATAATAATAAGCACCAAAATTGATCACTCGCCTTAATTAAAATAATTTTTTTTTTGATAATTTTAAAAATTATCTTTAAAATTTTATTTATTTAATTTTTTAAATTAAATATTTAATTATATTTAGATAAGATATTATCTATATTAATTAATTAATTTTATTCAAATATTAAATATATATATATTTGAAAACTATTTCTTAGACATAAATAATTTGTGTAATAACATAATTCTTTTTTTAATTGTTCATTGTAATAACAAAAGAGGTAGTATTAGAGACCTATGGACATACAATTTTAAATTCTAATAAATTATAAATAATTAATTTAATTAATTAATTAATTAGTTTAATTTATTAATTCCAGTATTATTCCACTAAAAATTTAGAATTGCACTCTTGAAATTGTAAATATAATTTATTCAGAAACTTAGAGCAGTCCATTGATTTAATCACTACATGCAATTCAATCCTCTATAAATGGTTCATAATTAGAGTTAGGTCAATTACTATTTTATCCTTCTAATTATTTTTTTATCCTTAAGTACTATTAATTCATCAGTGAACAGTTAATTTATAACATTATTATAAATTGAGCACTCTAACTGTTCAGCTCTATAATTAACCCTTGAGAGAACTTTCTTTCTAACTTCTATTATTAATGAATGAATTCTATATCTGTAAATCATATTCCCAACCGCTTATCTCACTATGCAATCAAAATACAAGTTTTTAACTTGTTCGTTAGACAAACCGTAACGAATATTTCAAATGATATAATAACACAAATAAGAGTTTATGATCATTCAAGATTAAGATTAATCTGTATATGATTATCAGTTGATGTTATTTAAATTCTTAACTAACAACGGTATTTTATATAAGAATTCAAATTATGTCTGGTCTAGTTTTATATGATCATATTATATAAAGTGTCTCTACCATAATGTCACTACATTAGTGATCCGGATAAAATTACTACATTCTAAATATAAGTGGACCGTTTTATTAATATTTAATTAAAGATCTCAAACTTTAATTAATTTATTACGAACTTTTTTTTATTCATTATCCATAATTTTAATTCTCTTGTATATAATAATTATTTACTAAAGTTATAATCACATAAATAAATAAAAAAAATTTAATATTTATATCATAAAATTATAAACACTTATTAAATATAAAATTATAACTTTATTAATTTTATAGGTACAATTGTAATAAAATTCTTGTAAGGAAAAAAGAATTGTAAACAAGTGCCTTCTTGATTGTGAGCATGTGAAATAAGAAGGAAAATAATAATAATATTTACAGAGAATAATGGCTCTCGTATGGGATTAGTGCCATTGAAGAATTTAATATTGATAAGAAATTTGAAATAAGATTAGTGGCATAACCAGTGGCATTCTAGGATTAGGTAGGTGGAGGGCTACTTCAACCATAAAAGGGAAGCAAATTTCTTTATTTTCTCAAATTGAAACCGAGAGGTAAAGGAGAAGCAAATTAAGTGGGAGAGGAAAAAAAATATAGAAAAATAAAAAAAAGGAAGAGAGCCGAGAGAAGAAAAGGAAAAGAAAAAAAAAAAAAAAAAGAGGAACCGAGAGAGAGAGAGATTAATAGAAATAGGATTAAAGAAAAATTTCAGAAAATCAATTTAGATAATTAAATTTATACTTAGTGATTTATTGAGTAATAATCTTATGATGTTAGAATATTTATATTTTATTTTTTATGATACATATGAGTATTAATAATATATTTTTATATCTTATAATATAAGAAGAATACCGATAACTAGTAGATCTTTGATTTTTAATTTAATTTAGAATTAGTGTATTTTTATGAGTGGATACACACACACACACATATATATATAATTGATATATTCTCAATACAACAGTTTATTAATTAGATATGATCAAATTTCTTTTATTTATGATTTATTTTTTGATAGATAAATAATTATGTTAAATAGTATATTCATGAATGTTTTCAAATTTATTATAGTATAGTTTATGGTTATGTTTGATACAAAAATATTTATTTTAGAATATTTACGTTTTTATATATAATAGTAGTTTTTGAACCATTATATATGAATCCTCCCATTTAATTTAGTTTGCTTTTTGCGTATGTTAGACTAATTTATTTGCTTTGTCTGAGCAATACAATATCCCACCGAGTGAGACCATGTTCCCCCATTCTTCTTGTCGTGAGTTACTCCACCAAGTGAAATCAAATTTTTTTCGAGTACAAGTTTAATGTGATTTTCAATATATATATAGTATATGTTCCTAGAGCTATGTTATATGTATTTAGCTTCAAAATAAATTTTATTACAGTTTACGATATTAGTACATGTTTTATGTTACTCAGAATATAATTTTATTATCTTTTTATAATTTCAGACTTGTATATATGTTAGTATTATTTTTCAGTACATTTTTATTAAAAATTTATTATTGTTAGTATATATATCTTTATGAAGTATATTGTATTTTCAGAACTATGTCTACTCACTAAGTTATAAGCTCACCAATTTGTTTTTCTATTTTTTCAAGTTACTACAGGGACTCGTGCAGTGTAATTTGTACTTCACATTTGGAGATCTGGCTATTACACACATAGCTCCATGAGTTATCATACTTTGTATATTCATATATATCTTTATGTATAATTTTGTACATGTGTACGCTTTTGTTGGGCTATGTAGCCCATTTTATCATATCAAATGAGTATAAGCACGTTAGTTTCATGTCATCACAGAATTTGCCTCAATTTTTAAGGAAGGCTCGGGTTGAGTCTTATTAGTTTGGTATCAGAGCACAGTTTTAAATTCTATAGACCCTGGCATGATGCATACAAATTAGAGTTCAATAAATATTTTTTTGCATTTTATAGACTTCACCATGCGTCCACGTGGCTAACCTCGCAAGAAACTTATAACTTAACTGGGATCTCTCTTAGTATTAGAGATAAGAGAGGAACCTATTAGAGAGGGGGTAGTTGAATCAGCTCCCTTTGAACCTAGACCTTAAACTTAGCCTAACTCTATTTTAGAATAGATGGAACCTTAGCCAATAACATTGAATGTAATGCAACCTACATAAGGGCATCCTGCTAGACCCACCTTAGAGTAGTCCATAGATAGACTTGCCAATTAGTTATAGTTGCAATGAAGAAACAAGTACAGGGGTAACTTAGGAGTGTTCGCAATTTGGGGGCAGAGAATTTTTTAGACACTACAGAGTCAGCTAATGTAGAGTCATGACTGACCCTAGTGGAGCAAATCTTTAATGTTATACAATGCACTAATGATGAAAGGGTTTTATTTGTCATATTTTTACTTGAGGATGGAGCATATCCTTTGTGGACATTAGTTTTACATAGATATAGAAGAGTGATTAGTTAGGTTGATTTTGGTAAAGAGTTTAATGCAAAATTCTTTCCCATGGTTTGCCAAAATATCCAAAATAGTAAGTTCTTAAGCTAGAATCTATAAAGTTATCAATATTTGCCCCATATGTAGTGCAAAATGAGAGAGATAAATTTAAGAGATTTGAACAAAGCTTTAGAGGCAATATTAGGATAAGAATCACAGTTATAAGGTACAATGATTTCAATGAGTTAGTAGGGGCTGTAATGAAGGTTGGGAGAAGCCTAGTAAAGATAAGCAAAGCTCAGTCATTCAAGTAGAAATAAGACCAGAGTTGGTCAATTAGTTTTATGCCTTTATTTATTAAAAGCAATATAAGAAGTCTTCATGTTCAACTTGGTTAATTCATGTCATTGATACCATAGTCAATGGAGTTAAATTAAAAGATATTCTTATAGTTAGAGATTTTTAAAATATATTTTCGAAAGTCTTTTTAAGTTTATCACTAGATAGAGAGATTGATTTTGGCATTGATTTGGTTATCAATACAGCTCTTTGTTAAGGTCGGTGCTTATGTCCCATCCCTGAATGTACATATACTTGTGTATTTGTACAAGTATACATTCCTATTAAATTGCTAATACCCATTTATATAGTATTATGTATGTAACGTTACAGACATTGTAAATCTGAAGGAGTTCAGATTAGATCTAAAGGGTTTAGATAAGGGCTCATAGTCAGCCACGCTGAGACATATAATTGCTAAATGTTAGCACAGTTAAGTGTTAGTTGGTTATAATACTCAGCAGATCCAAGAGTTGGAGCTTTGTCTGTAATGAGACATAGATCTGAGAATATACTAGTAACTGCATAGTTGTAAAAGTTGCAATCAGGTGCTAGGAAATGCAAGTTGCGCAAGTATGTTCTCGAATAATAGTCCTTGATCTATTTTTGCCGATGCGGGTCTATTGACGGACACTTTATATATAGATCAACATATGTCGTACCTATCGAGTATAGACGGCCGTTCCTGACCGACTGTGAGCTTGGAGCTCATATTGATATATGGGTATCCAGTTAGGACTGGATATGAGACAGACTCACGAGGGCCTTCGATAGACATTCAATGTAAGCCGTCAATTGAGGGTCCTCTCGACTTGAGTAGTATACGTGGTCCTTTGACCTGAGTGCCATGGTGGGCTTGTAAGTGATCCATCATACTTTGGTTCCACACATGTCACAGACCTTTCATGGTGTGACCGCTGGGTATAGTCAAATCCTTATGGAGTCCGGTGCGTACAGATATGGGATCTGTCAGCTCCCATATGGAGTTAGATATCCAGATGCTTCGAGACTGTATCTCAGAAAGTCTTGTGGCCACAAGCAATAATCCCGGGAAAGAGTTCCGTCAGGGTCGAACAATATGGTAAAAGAGTTTGCGCATATTTTTAATTGAGATACAAGTCTGGAGATAAGATATGGATGAGCACAAGGGGATTTGATGATGATAATCTATATCCCCGCACATCCAAGATATCATGACGGAAGGACTATACGTATACGTTGTAACCTCAGCTTGTATGGTTCAACGTGCTGATTTGTATATCCGTGACATGTGCGTGGGGCATTGCTCACAGACTCATGGAATAATTTCATTTGATGAATCAGGCATAGAACCTCGGGAGTCCCGTGATATGGAGTGTATTCGTTGTGCACTGGGGCAGCGTGTCGGATTAAATTGTTTAATCCAGCAATATTCAGCACTTTTACGAGAATACGTGTGTGTCTGTATTTAAGTGTTAAATATAATAATTAGTTAATAATTATTATTTACTAATTAGATTATGACACGTAGCGTATTGTGGACCCTTAGTTGAGTTTATCAAAGTGTGAAATTTGGTGGGACCTATTAAGGGGTGAACTTGGTAACTATTTATGAGAGACAAAATGGTCATTTCTCAGTTTGATTATTTAATAGTTAAATAATTAAAATATCTTTCTTTTTATATTATATATATTAATATATATTATTATTATTTATATTATATAATATATTATATTATATTATATATATAAAGAAAAAGAAAAAGAAAAAAAGAATTGAAGAAGGCTGAGTTCGGCTGAGAGAGAAAGAGAGAAATAGAGAAGAAAGAAAAGAGAAAGAAGAGAAAAGAAAGAAAGAAAAACAAAAGAGGAAATGGGAGGGAAAATGAAATTGTGAATTGCTTCATTTTCCCTACGTTTCCAATTGGAGCAATTGTAAATTGCTTTAAATCTCTATTTCTTACCATTTTGGAGAAAAGAATATAAATTCACTCCCGGCCATTTTGGGGATTAAAAGTTAATCCCAGGCTGAATATCAGGCTGTTGTTCTAACTCACCAAGCCCACCGTGTTGGTGACTAAAACTGCACACGAGTTGGTCTCCATGCGGACTCCAAGAAAAACACATATATAATGTTACACGTTTGGTGAGTTCTTTAACTTTATAAATATATTAATGTGATTAATATATTTATTTATTGTGTTTGTTGCAAAATTTATATTTCCGCTGCGTTAGGTAATAGACACAATTGCACATGCATACACTCACGTGCCTAAAATCCGACTGCGCCAACACTCTTATCTTCAAAGCATTAATTAGAATGACCCATTCAAAGTTAAAGGAATTGAAGACTTAGTTACAAGAATTGGGAGTTAAGGGTTTCATCAGACCTAGTGTATTACTACAGGGAGCATTAGTATTGTTTGTTATAAAGAAGAATAGAACATTAAGGTTATGCATTGATTATCAAGAGTTGATTAAAGTCACCATACACAACAAGTACCCAATCCCTCGTATTGATGGTTTATTTGAGTAGTTATAAGGTACAAAAGTTTTCTCAAAGATTGATATGCAATCAGGGTATCATCAGTTGTAGATCAAAGATATTAATGTGTCTAAGACTGCATTTAGAACTCAATATCAATATTACAAGCTTTTAATGATGCCATTTGGGTAACTAATGCTTCAACTGCATTCATGGATCCTATAAATAAAGTGTTTCTAATGAGTATGAAATTGACATGTATTGTAGCCCCGTTTTAACATAAATCCTTGTCGTTTTTTGAGTAATTACATGCTATTTATGCACCACTATTTTGGATTGACAAGATAAACAATAGAATGGATCAATTATATGGAAAAGCAGCAAAAAGGGAGTCAAAGAGTAAGAATGCAAAGAAAGGAGTACAGAGAAGAGATGAACATGCCTACATTCTATAAATTCAACACATTAGCTTTCATTCAATAGGATGAATTTTCTAAAGTTAATAAGACAACGCCTCAGCGTTTTTGGAAAATATGAATGTTGTGGCATGCAAATGTGAACAAGGCAATGTGAATTCTCAGAAGTATCCAAGACTGCCAACACCCCCGCATTAAATGGTGACGTAGCTATGTGAGAATGCCCCAGCGTTGTAGAACAAGAATGTCGTAGCATTCTTATAATACAATTGAAAATTCCCCTGCATTCTGACACGTTCAAAATATAAGAGTTTATTTTCAAGTGCAAGATTGTCAAAATAATAAATAACCCGGTGAGAACGGGGTTGATCCACAGGGAAGTGAAATTAAAATTACAAACTATAGATAATTTAAAGACAAATAAAACAATATAAGATGTTTGCAAATAATAATTCAAATAACCAATTAAAATAAATGCTAAGGTTAGGGGATTCACTTTTGACATATAAAATAATAATATATTCAATTCTCTTTATAACTTAATTGAAATCTTCACACAAAGGAGGTTTCAATTAGAAGATATAACAATTAAATTTTATCATCATTTATTTGTTAACTTGTATTTATTTATTTTAATTATTATACACAAAATCTTGTAAATGAGTTCAAGTATTTATTATGCCAATTTTTATATTTTTCTAATCTTTATATTTTTTTTACAATAAATCATGACACCCACTTTACAAGAAAGAGTATCTATCCCAAATCTTGTAAATGGTTTTAAGAATTTATTATGTTAACTATAAAGATTGTCTATAATAAATCAAGATTCACTACTTTATAAGAAAGGGTATCAATATTGCAAAACAAAATAAATACATCATATATAAATTTGTTTAACTTAAAAATATAACATTAAATTTTAGAATAAGAGTTTAAGGTATATCTTATTACCTTGACAAGAGTTTCATCATTTCACCTTAGCAAAATAGAAATTACTTGGACAAAATAAAATTAAAGGAAAGAGATGAAAAAAGACATAACATGAACTTTAGACTAGTAAACAAAAGAAATAATACTACAAAGAGATAATACAAAAGATAAGTGTTTTGAACTAAAATCTAACTCTTTAATTACATACTTTAAGTATAAAAAGGCCATATTTTTTTATTATAGAAAAATGTGAATAATACAAGACAAATGAGGAGAAAACCACTTGGATGATAAAAGTCAAAGAGGGAGGTAACTAATTTGTACTGATTATCATTAATGCACCCACTTAATTGTCCAATTTGAAATTTATATGATCTGAATTAGCTTCTATTAAAAACATCAAAGTTGTAGATAAGTCTCTTAGCTTTCTAAATTTAGTTGTATCATACATATTAGATACATATTTCTCCAGTTATGAGCCAAATACTAAAGACTATTCGGACTAGGCCTATACTGCAAATCAATTCTCTTCTAGGCTATTTCTACCCTCCAAATGCTCAAATTAAAAATTGCTAATAAAATATAATATTTTATCTCATTAAGTCAGATCTTTATAGGATCAAGAATCATCCCAATTGAATTCGTAAGTAGAAATTTATTCGTATTTTTTCGAACCTATCACAAAACAGTTAAAAGCAAATTACTTATAATATTGTAAACATACTTAAGTTAGGGAGGTTAATAATGCCAGTAATAAAAAATAATGACTTAAAATCCTTATTAAATATGTAATTTAAAGTATTCATCATGTTCCAAGAGAAACACAACAACATTACGATTATTTCCTGCATTATAAAAAGCCATTCTTTTGGAATTTTGTGATACGTTGGATGTTTCAACTTTGGTTCTTCATTAATGTAACTCGTTCCAAGCCAAAAATCTCTCATTTTACTATCAACAAACACTATTCAACACTTAAAAATCAATTGGGGAGTGATTCAATATGATCAAAGAAGATTGCCAACTTCAAGAGAAGCATTGGAACCAAGACAAAATACGCTCCTCTAGATTTCATCTACTACACTTTTGGGTTTGAACTTGGTTATTTTATATTTCTCTTGTATTTTGATATCTAAACTTAGTTATGTTGAACTAATTTCAATTGTCTAAGATTGTAGTATTTAACCTAATCATGTGTTTGTAAATATTTATAACTTCGAATGATATGAACTTTATTATTATTTGATTTGTTAGTGCTTAATGTTTACATTTAACTTGGTTAGATAATGTATGATTTTGGATTTATTAAACTTGGAAAAGAAATCTAATTGAAAAGTGATGAACACTTAAAATTACACATTTAATAAGGGTTTTACATCATTGTTTTGTATTACTAGTGTCTTTAACCCTCCTAACTTAAGTATGTTTACAATATTATACCTAATTAGCTTGTGACTATTTTGTGGTAGGTTCGGTAAAATGGGCATAACTTTCTACCTAGAAATCCAATTAGAGTGATTTTTGATCTTATAAATAGTTGACTAAATGGGCTAACATATTGTATTTCACAAGACATTTTAAATTTAAGCGTTCAAGGATGAAAATGGCCTAGCACAGAACTGATCTGCAGTACAGGCTCAGTCCGAACAGTCATTAGTATTTTGCTCATAAATATAGAAATACGTATCTAATATGTATGAGACAACTCAATTTGGAAAGATAAGACTTATATACAACTTTATTTTTTTAGTGAAAGCTAATTGGAACCACATCAATTCTAAATTAGACAATCAAATTGGTGTATTAATGATAATCAATGCAAATTAGTTGCCATCCTTCTTGACTTTTATCATTCAAGTGGTTCCCTCTTCATTTATCTTGATTTATCCATATGTTTTTATAAATAGGTGGCCCATTTATGCCCAAAACATATAATTAGAGAGCTAGATTTTAGTACAAAATACTTATTTTTTGTATTATCTCTTTGTAGTATTATTTCTTTTGTTTACTATTCTAAAGTCATATTATCTCTTCTTCCATCTCTTTTCTTTTTCTTTAATTTTATTATGTCTAAGTAATTTTCTTTTTGCTAAGGTTTAAGGGTGAAACTCTTAACAAGGTAATAAGATATACTTAACTCTTATTCATAAATTTAATGTTTCATTTTTAAGTTATGCAAATTTATATATGATGTATTTATTTTGTTTGCAATATTAATACCCTTTCTTGTAAAGTGGTGTATCTGAATTTATTATAGATAATTTTATAGTTAGTACAATAAATTCTTGAAATCATTTACAGGATTTAACGTAGATACCATTTCTTGTAAAGTGGGAGTCTTGATTTATTATAGACAAATATAAATATTGGCATAATAAATACTTGAGCCTATTTATAAGATTTGGTGTATAATAATTGAAAGAAATAAATACAAGTTAATATATAAATGGTGATGAACTTTAATTGTTATATCTTTCGATTGGAACCTCCTTTGTATGAGAATTCGAATTGAGTTATAAAAAGAGTTGAATATATTCTTATTTTATATGCCAAGAGTGGATCCCCCTAACCTTAGCTTTTATTTTAATTAGTTAATTGAATTATTATTTGCAAACATCTTATATTGCTTTAATTGTCTTTAAAGTATTTATAATTTATAGTTTTAATTCCACTTTCCTGTAGATCGACTCCATTCTCACCGGGTTATTTATTACATTGACAATCTCGCACTTGTGAATAAACTCTTATATTTTAGACGTGTCAAGTTTTTGGCGTCATTGTTGGGGAAGTGACTTTAACATTTCTTATTTGATTGTTTATTTTATTTTCATGAAAGGCTAAGCCTCCTACTCTTTATTTACTAACTTTTTATTATCCTAATCTAACATTGACTAATCTAACATTTGCTAATCTAACTATTTATCTAACTTTTATTTTATTGTCAGTACGTTATAAGAGTCAGTTAGATCAAAAAGGTTAGATCATTGTCTGTGATGGGATAAAGACCTGAGGGTATACCAGTAATAACATGTTTGCAATGAGTTGCAATAGGTGTTAGGAGATGTTATTATACAAGTATGTCCTCAAACACTATGTTCTTAATCTGCTTCATCGATGCAAGTCTATCGGTGGATCTATTTTATATAGGTCAGTGTATGCTATATCTATATGATATAGATGATTGTTCTTAGCTGACCAAGGGCATACTAGAAGCTTGTATATGCATACGGATATTCAGTTAGGACTGATTATTGAACAGACTCATGAAGACGCCAATAGACATCCTATAAAGCCATTAATTGTGAGTCCTTTTGACTTGAGCAGTATATATGTAGTAACCAGTATCCACAACCAGTAAGAATAAGTATTTATATATATATATATATAAATATACATATTTTATTTGTATGTGGGTAATACTTGATTTATGTATTGTTATTAGTAGTGTTTGTATAGGTTAAGGACATACTATTAGTATTGGGTTTATTTGCAAGGCTTTAGATTTATTTTAGGGATCAAATTGTAATACTTTGAACGTTTTGGGGGTAAATTCATAAATAATAATAAATTAGACTCTTAATATAAAAATACACTTTTGAAACCCTAATTCACTCATTTTGGTCGAGCTACCTCTTTTAGAGTGAGAAAAGAGAGAAATAAAGGGGAGAGAAAGAGAAGAAGAAGAAAGTTGAAATTTAAGTTTTAAGAAGTATATTATAACCCTTTCTTAGTTTTTTGGTGTTAAATTAGTTAATTCTTTTAAGTCTTGATTTTTAAAAATATATACAATTGAGGATTTGATATGAATTTCGTAAGATATTGTGAGAATTGATGATGATTTATATAGATAGTTTGATAAATCATGATGAATTGCAGAATCTCTACTTGATAGTCTCTTGATCTAGGAATTTTATAAATTGCTGTGCTTCGATTCTGGTTTTAGATTTTCAATATATGAAATTAGACATGTATAGAATCATTTGAGACTTTGAATCAATTAACAATTCCAGAAATTGAATTTGTAGTGAATTTACAAAAATGACCCTGAAATTCTAGAAATTTTCTGTGTTAACAGTACGATATAGAGAGAAATAATTTTTGATTTGTTGAATGATCTTCAAAAATTACTAATTTATGAAATATGATAAGTTTATATGTCTAATATAATATACTCAGAATTGAGAATTTAGATCAATGTGGTTAAATTTTTATGATTTTCTAAAGAGTGTTAGCTCATTGCATTATCTGATTAACATATTTTAAAACTATAGAATAAAATAGTTTTAAAATACTTTTGGCAGTGATTTTGAAGTGAAATATTTATCATGGATTGAGATATGTGTTAAGAGTAATTCTGTAGTATTTTTATAATTTTTAAGTTAGTATATAATTTTATAAAATTAGGAGATTGAGTACTGTTCAGTAAATATCTTGATCCTGTCAAGTTAGTAGTTTGGATTCGATGATGTTTATGGAATGGATTGCGTAGGAATTATGATATAATATTCATATATAAAAAGGATATATGAGTCAAGAATGATATATTCTGATTTTGGAGTAATTGGACATCATTTGATATATAAAAAAAATTTGTTAAGTGTAAGTGGTCAGAATGACAGGTTTTGAGAAACTAAGTAATTAGACCAAGTTGATGTGATAAGTGCAATATGTGTAATTTTGTAAACTATTTAAAGTGTTTTGTATGAATGTTGAGGCTCATGAAAGGATTAATCTCTTTTGATCGGTTAAGGAGATTTAAGCCTTGTAGCTGAAAGTGCTAAGAGGTAAGTATATTAGACATTTTACTGAAATCACAATAAACATAGTAATTGTTATGTATGATTTTGTAAATATGGTTAGAAATAAGTTTATGTTATGTCAAAGTATATTTTGATATGAAATATGAAGACATGTGTTTATGAATGTGAGCATGGAAATACATGACATATATGTGTTTTTGAAAGTGAGCTTTCAAAGTGAAATGTGTTTAACAAAGAGAGCTTTTGAAGTGTAATATGTCCATGAGAAACATTTTGTGTTTTGAGGATGCTTGAACTCATTGTTAACTTAGTAGGCATTTTATGTGATTTGTGGAGTCTTTATGTGTGGCATTTCCTTCGGGATTGGTATATGTTTTGTGTTCCGTATGTAAAGAGGATCCTATTGGTATCTAAAGAAAGAGTGAGTCATCACATTCATGTGGTGGCGTATTGGTGCATGTGAGAGGACTCACCGATGATCAGGGTGAGGGTTTGGATTTTACCTTCGGGTATGAGCATTATATATGTGTAATTTAAAACCTCACTTATACTATTCCTCTCATACTGTATGTCACCTACGAGTAACATTTGGCTCATTATGTGATATGTGATATGAAAGTCCTACTAAGTAGTAGTTGAGTGATGGTATTCCTATTATATATTTTGAAAGAATGTGTAAGCGCTTATATGACATGTGATTTGATAAGATTATGATTTTGATTTATCACAACATATCATACATATACATTGTGTACATATATGTATTTGTATTTGATATATGAAAACCTAGTGTACTTACTGAGTTTTATACTCATTATAGTTTATGGTGATTTCAGGTAAATAAGGTACATGTGTGCTTAGAGGATTTGGTAAGGCTTCTATTGTTCCTTAGATTTCCTAAGTTGCTAGGTTGCTGAGTGTTTCATTTAGGAACACGTGATTTAAGATATTTTATTTGTCCCTATTGAATAATTACTTATGTATTATTTTATTTAGTGTGGTTATGTGTTGATTTTAAGTAAGAATTTGCAATGAATATATTTTGGGTTTCCGGTAACAAAGTTGCTACTGGTGACGTAGTAGAGTGTTAATCTCTGAGAAAACTCTGTGTATCTCCGATTTACTAATTGCCCCAGTCATAATTCAATTGTATAATTCTGAAAAATTGAATAAATGTAAGTTATGTCGTGTGTCAAATCTTTTGGATCTGGGCGTGACAATATATGATCATTTGACCTGAGTGTCACGGTAGGCTTGTAAGGGATCCATCATACTTTAGTTCTACCGAGTGCAAAAATTGGTGTAGTAATGCAAAATAATTCTAAAGTATAGAAAAATATAAACACATAGAAAAATACTAATAGCAATGTGCAAAATTAGGAATTCAATCCACATCCACCATTTCTGTATAGCCTACAAAAGAAGAAAATAAATAAGCAGTTTTCTAAATTTCTTAAAATTCGTAAGAAATTATAAATTAATCTTCCTTTTATAAATGCACTTGAATAAATGCCTAATTATGTTAAGTTCATGAATAGCATACTTTTGAAGAAGCCGAGACTAAAGGATTATGAGACTGTATCATAGACAGAGGAGTGTAGCGTTATTCTTTAGAAGAAACTACCTCATAAACTTTAAAATCCCAAAATATTTACCATACTATGCTCTATTGGCAATTAATAGAGGCGTAAAAGCACTAGTATGATTTGTACCTAATTTTTATATTTTTCTCTAAATCATAGGTATTTGACTATTTAATTATATTTTCTGATCATAAATAGATGCACAATAAAAAATGTGATACATAGGAATAAACGGGAGGTGAATCGGACGTCAAACGAAGAAGTTACGCCCAAAATATGAAAGTAGCGCAGCAGGTGGCTGAGCGCCGCGGCGCCAAGGGCTGAGAGCCATTGTAGTAACCAGTATCTACAACCGGTAATAATAAATATTTATATATGTATAAATATACGTATTTTATTTGTATGTGGGGGATATTTGATTTATATATTGTTATTAGTAGTGTTTGTATAGGTTAAGGTCATACTATTAACATTGAGTTTAATTGCAAGACTTTAGATTTATTTTAGGGACCAAATTGTTATACTTTGAAAGTTTTGGGGGCAAATTCGTAAATACCAAAAATTAGCCACTTAGTATAAAAATACACTTTTAAAACCCTAATTTATCATTTTTAGGTCGAGCTACCCATTTTAAGAGAGAGAAGAGAGAAATAGAGGAGAGAGAAAGAGGAGAAGAAGAAGAAAAAGAAGAAGAAATTGGAATTTTGAATTTCAAGAGGTATATCATACGTATTTCTCAATTTATTGGTATTAATTAAGTTAATTCATTTAAGTTTTGATTTCTAAAAATATGTATAATTGAGGATTTGTTGTGTATTTCGTAAGATCATATGAGAATTGATGATGATCTATAAGATAGTTTGATAAATCATGATGAATTGTGGAATTTCTGCTGGATAACCTTTTGATCTAAGAATTTTATAAATTGTTGTGATTCGATTCTGGTTTTGAATTTTGAGTATATGAAATTAGACATGTTTAGTATCATCTGAGACTTTGAATCGATTCAAAATTCCAGAAATTGAATTTGTTGTGAATTTACCAAAATGACCCTGAAATTCTGGAAATTTCCTATGTGAATAGTATAATACAGTGACGAACAATGTTTGTCCTACTGAATGATCTTCAAAAATTACGAATTTGTGGAATATGATAAGTTTATATGTCTAATATGATATACTCGGAATTGAGAATTTAGATCAATGTGGTTGAAATGTTATGATTTTCTAAAGTATATCCGCTCATTACAGTATTTGATTAACAGATTTTTAAAGCTATGGAATAAAATAGTTTTAAAATATTTTTGGCAGTGATTTGGAAGAGAAATATTTATCATGGACTGAGATATGTGTTAAGAGTAATTATGTGGTAGTTTTATAATTTTTGAGTTAGTATATGATTTTATAAAATTGGGAGATTGAATACTGTTCAGTAAGTATCTTGATCCTGTCAGGTTTGTAGTTTGGATTCGATGGTGTGTATGGAATGGATTGTGTAGGAAATTTAATATAATATTCATATATAAGAAGGATATATGAGTCAAGAATGGTATATTCTGATTTTGGAGTAATTGGACATCATTTGATGTATTAGAAATTTTTGTTAAGTGTAAGTGGTCAGAATGACAGGTTTTGAGAAACCAAATATTTAGACCAATTTGATGTGATAAATGCATTGTGTATAATTTTGTAAGCTATTTAAAGTATTTTGTGTGAATTGTGAGGCTTATGAAAGGATTAATCTCCATTGATAGGTTAAGGAGATTTAAGCCTTGTAGCTGAAAGTGTTAAGAGGTAAGTATACTAGACTTACTACTGGAATCACAATAAACATAATTATTGTTTTGTATGATTTTGTAAATGGGGTTAAGAATATGTTTATGATATGTCAAACTATATTTTGATATGAAATGTGAATATATGTTTATGAATGTGAGCATTGACATTGAGCATGGACATACATGTGTTTTTGAAAGTGAGCTTTCCAAAATAAGATGCGTTTAACAAAGAAAGCTTTTGAAGTGTAATATGTCCATGAGAAATATTTTGTGATTTGAGGGTACTTGAACTCACTGTTAACTTAGTAGGCATTTTATGTGATTTGTGGAGCCTTTATGTGTGGCCTTTCCTTCGGGATTGGTATATGTTATGTGTTCCGTATGTAGGGAGGATCCTATTGGTACCTAAAGGAAGTGTGAGTCATCACATTCGTGTGGTGGCGTATTGGTACACGTGAGAGGACTCACCGATGATCAGGGTGAGGGTTTGGCTTTTACCTTCGGGCATAAGCGTTATATATGTGTGATTTAAAGACCTCACTTGTACTATTCCTCTCATACGGTATGTCACCTACGAGTGACATTTGGCTCATTATGTGATATGTGATATGTAAGTCCTACTAAGTAGTAGTCGAGTAATGGTATTCCTATTATATGTTTTGAAAGAATGTGTAAACGCTTACATGATATGTGATTTGATAAGATTATGATTTTGATTGATCACAACATATCATACATATGCATTGTGTACATATATGTATTTGTATTTGATATATGAAAAATTAGTATGCTTACTGAGTTTTATACTCATTATAGTTTATGGTGATTTCAGGTAAATAAGGTACATGTGTGCTTAGCGGATTTGGCAAGGCTTCTGCTGTTCCTTGGGTTCCCTAAGTTGCTAGGTTGTTGTGTGTTTCATTTGGGGACACGTGGGATAGGATATTTGGTTTGTCCCTATTGAATAAATACTTATGTATTATTTCATTGTGTGTGGCTGGATTTGATTTAAGTTTTCAAAGCGTGGTTACTAGTTGATTTCAAGTAAGAATTTGCAATGAATATATTCTGGGCTTCCGGTAACAAAGTTGCTACTGGTGACGTAGTAGAGTGTTAATCTCTGAGAAAACTCTGCGTATCTCCGGTTTATTAATTGTCCCAGTCATAATTCAATTGTTATAATTCTGAAAGAAATTGAAATGAATGTTTAAATATGGTCAAGAGAAGTTTATATTTATATGTTAAGTTATGGGTTGATTTTAGTGTTGAACTTACTAGCAACTTGCTAAGGATTTCTGTGTTGAAGGAAAGTTGAAAATTTTGTGTAATATTATTTATGAGTGCACATGCAGTGAATGAATGTAAGTGATGTCGTGTGTCGGATCTTTTGGGTCTGGGGCGTGACAGCCATAGCGCCTAGATCAACGAGTAAGCACTGCGGCGCTCATCGATGCTTTGACAGACCTAGTACTTGTGCCCAGCATTGTGGCATTGAGCCCCCAGCACTGCGACGCTCGTGCAGGTGTTTAAATACTCATCTCAACTCGCCTATTCAGGGTGGATTCGAAGCTCCTCGTGCCTAGGGTTTCTCTTAGCAACAAAAATACTATTTTGAGGTAAAAATAGAGAGATTTACAAGCAGAAAAATGCAACCAACGAATACACATTTAAACCAAGAGATTAAGGTGAATTTATTAAAGATTAAAGAATCAACTCTTGAGCAATCAAGACAAGAGGAGAAAAAACAACTTAGGGCATCACTTGTGTTATTTTCTTTCCTAGTTTTAAGAGATGATTTTATTCATGATATTTTCATAATTTTGCTTTAATATTCTTGTTTTGAACATAAGTTAAATACTTTTGATCTAGAGTTAGACGTTCTTAAACCTAATATGTAATTGACTCTTTTAAACTCTTAGTTATGAGCTTTTATCCCTTAATTGATTCAATATATCTGTGCTTAATGCTTTCATTATACTTGATCACTATTTTGATTGTTTAGGAACCATGATAACTTTGACAAAAAGATGCATGTGTTTAGCCTAGGGTAGATTTACACATGATCATATAGTAATATCTATGAGTTCCATCTAAGATAGACATATACCTAGGAGGCATAGGAACGGTTCAAGGACATGTTTAAGAAGTGTCCCCATCATGGAGTTCCTAAAGGTTATTAGTCCAAACGTTCTATAATGGGCTAGTGGGTCATTTAAGGACAATTATCGATGCCGTTGATAGAGGAGCTCTGATGAATAAGTCCACAGAAAAAGCATATTAGTTATTGGAAGAGATGGCATCCAATAGCTATCAATTGCCTGCTGAAAGAGTTACACCAAGAAAGGTTGCTGGAGTTCATGAGATTGATGCATTCAATGCATTGGCTGCGCAGATCAATATTTTAATCAAGAGTTTTGATTCTATGAATGCTGTTAAGACCCAAAATGCGACTTGTGACTTCTGTGGTGACAATCACTTGAATAGGTAATACATGGAGTCAGCAAACTATGTGGGGAACTATAATAGACAACAGAATAATCCACATTCAAATTATTATAATTCGGGATGGAGAAATCATCCTAATGTTTCTTGTGGTGGTAATTAAAGGCAGCAACTTAAACCTAACCCACCCAGATTTCATCCCCCATAGGAAAAGAAAGCATCCTTGGAAGATATATGTATGCAGTATATGAAGTCGAATGATGCTATTTTACAAAACGATTTTGCATCTTTGAAAACTCTAAAGACTCAAATAGGGCAACTTACTGCAGCACTAAATAATCGACTTCAAGGGATTTTACCAAGCATCACTGAAGCTAATCCAAGAGGCAGTGTAGAGCAATGTCAAGCCGTCAACTTACGAAGTGATAAGATCTTACATAATGACACACTACCTGTAGTACCCAATATCCACAACCGGTAAGAATAAGTATTTATATATATATATATACGTATTTTATTTATATGTGGGTGATACTTGATTTATATATTGTTATTATTAGTGTTTGTATAGGTTAAGGACATACTATTAGCATTGGGTTTATTTGCAAGACTTTAGATTTATTTTAAGGACCAAATTGTAATACTTTAAAAGTTTTAGGGGCAAATTCGTAAATATAAAAAATTAGCCTCTTAGTATAAAAATACACTTTTGAAACTCTAATTCTCTTATTTTGGTCGAGCTATCCCTTTTAGAGTGAGAAAAGAGAGAGAGAGAAAGAAAGGGGAGAGAAAGAGAAGAAGAAGAAGAAAAAGAAGAAGAAATTGGAATTTTAGATTTTAAGAGGTATATCACAACTATTTCTCAATTTATTGGTGTTAATTAAGTTAATTCCTTTAATTTTTTATTTCTGAAAATATATATAATTAAGTATTTGATGTGTATTTCGTAAGATATTGTGAGAATTGATGATGATCTATGTAGAGAGTTTGATAAATCATGATGAATTGTAGAATTTCTATTTGATAGTCTCTTGATCCAGAAATTTAATAAATTGTTGTGATTCGATTCTGGTATTGAATTTTGATTATATTAAATTAGACATGTTTAGGATTATCTGAGACATTGAATCGATTGAAAATTCAAGAAATTGAATTTATAGTGAATTTACCAAAATGACCCTGAAATTCTGAAAATTTCCTGTGTAAACAGTATAATACAGTGGCAAACAATTTTTGGCTTACTGAATGATCTTCAAAAATTATGAATTTATTTAATATGATACTTTTATATGTCTAATAGGATATACTCAAAATTGAGAAGTTAGATCAATGTGGTTAAATTGTTATGATTTTCTAAAGAGTGTTAGCTTATTACAGTATTTGATTAACAGATTTTTAAGGCTATGGAATAAAGTAGTTTTAAAATACTTTTGACAGTAATTTTGAAGTGAAATATTTATCATGGATTTAGATATGTGTAAAGAGTAATTATGTGGTACTTATATAATTTTTGAGCTAGTATATAATTTTATAAAATTGAGAGATTGAATATTATTCAGTAAGTATCTTGATCCTGTCAGGTTAGTAGTTTGGATTCGATGGTGTGTATGGAATGGATTGTGTAGGAATTTTGATATAATATTCATATATAAAAAGTATATATGAGTCAAGAATGATATATTCTGATTTTGGAGTAATTGAACATCATTTGATGTATTAAAAAATTTTGTTAAGTGTAAGTGTTCAGAATAACAGGTTTTGAGAAACCAAGTATTGGTAAACCAGTTAAAAATTTTAACTCAAAAAATATTACTTTTTTAGTATACTTTACGATCAAACTACAAAAAAAAATTGGTGATTATTAAAATCTTATTTTTATATTGCAATGGCCGAGAAAGAGTTTAAAAGAATTTGATGTTTTGAAGATGAAATTGTGATAGGAGCAAAATGAGTATGCCATTAATTTTTTATTAATATATTTTAAAAAGTTTTACTGCGGTCAAATTAAATTATATATATATTTTGTCAAAAACGCCAAAATCCCGAATTTATATGTATGATTGGGAAAGTTTTTTTTTTTTAATTTTTTATTATTTATTTATTTGCTAGCGGATTCGTTGCATGGAGTGGTCAAAAAATAGTTCATGGAAAACAAAGAGTCGCTGTTTTATTTTGGACAATTTTCGATCAGTTATTTTTTCACGAGCATCTATAAATATTTTGCTTTAAAGTTTTAATTTTAACATCCCTGTATTTCTGAACCATTGTTATTGCAATTTACTAATTTTTAATTTATATATTTTTTTAAAATTTGGTGGAAAATTAGATACATCTATTTAACCAAATTTTATCCTTCTAATATTATTTGAATTCGAGTGGGTACAGCTGTCATGGAGCTTGGAAACCACCCCAGTATCGCCTTGGAGGCAATGTTTAATTTACATGTATGATTTGTCCAAATATTTTAGAATTTTAATAATATAATAAATATGATTTATAGTTATATAATAATTTTGTACAATTCTAAGATAAGAATTATTGTTACCGGATGATTTTATAAATTTTCCTTTAATTGATAACTCTAAGGTACGAGATTTTATTTTATTGTAAAAAAAAAAGAGAATTTTAATTTTAGATACAATATTAATTGAAATAATGATAGTTATTATTATCTAAAAAAAATTATTTTCAGTTTTATCTCGCATTAGTCAATGAATTATTTGATATTATCATTACTATTATATCTTTTTCACGTATAAGAAAATAAAAAAATCTTTATCTTCGTAATCTAAATAGTGTTATATTATTTTGGATTATACGTTTTTTTAAAGTTAAGTTGTAGTATTCCTTGTCTTGAGATTAAATAAAAATTGTAGTTGGATTATAATTCTTCAAAGTAGTATAGGTTATGCAAAAGAGGAAGCTAAACAAAAATTACAGTATATTTCTGTAATTTATTGTTGTCTTATTATGTATTAAAAATAGTTTCAAGTGATATCAGTTCATTCCCTCATATTTGCATGCATGCAAATGTTCATTTAAAAATTCAGTTTAATGAAAGTGTCTTAACAAATTATGATTTTCTAGCAATATTCACTTGGATTATTTTTGTATTCCACAATTCTTTTCTTGTGCATATTATTTATATATTTTTTTTAAAAGTTTATTATTGAAGTTTAAAATGAAATTCTTTTAATAGTTTGGTACTAGATAAATTAATCAGAAGTAATATTTTAAACTTAGAAGTTTTCAATCATTTAGAATGTACATTTTTCTTATTTAGTTACATATTTAGATATAGGTCTTTTGGACCCATTTAGGTGCACAAAGACTTTGGGTCATATGTTTAAATGCTTAGCCTTTAGGGATATAGCTCTGCACATGAGTATACAACTAGTTAGAATATTTGTTTTACTTATGTAATATAGTGTCGCCAGGTATATGACAAGTTAAATATTTTTTGCTCTATCTATATATTAATAGTTACACTGGGTGTATGACCAGCTAATTTCTTGAGTACTTGTTTGGTGTGTATTTTCAATTATTAACATAATTTTTAATTTATCAACTCAATAATTATTAATAAATATAAAAAATAATTTAACTACATAAATAAAAGAGAATTTTATAAAATTTTCAGCTACATAAATAAAGGAGAATTTGATAAAATTTTCAATTATATAACTAAAGGAGATTTTCATAAAATTTTCAATTACATAAATAAAGGAGAATTTTATAAGATTTTCAACTACATACTTAAAAGAGAATTTTATAAAGTTTTCAGTTAAATAATATTTTTTTATTAAATATTGCATCTGTAAATTTAGTGCAATCTAAAATAATTTATGTATATTATATTAGTATAGTTAACTAAGTATAAAATAAGAAAAATGTGAGAATGTTGATTGAAAATCATCGGGATATGATTTGGAGAGCAAGCAAAGTGCGTAAGGTATGCAAGGATCAAAGACGGACGCAAAAGGAGGCAAAAAATGAAGAGGAGCGCATCAGGCGCTAGCGCTGTGGCTACCAGGTGTGGGCGCCGCAGCGCTTAATCCAGCACCTGAGCGCCATAGCGCTAAGAGACGAGCTCCGCAGCGCTCAAACAGGTGCGCCAGCACCGCGGTGCTAGAGACGGGAATAGTATCTCATAATAAGAAAACTTCCTTATTTCGTCTCCCACTTATTTCAGAACTCCCTAATATAACTTTTACACGTATATGATAAACCTAGGTCGTCCTAAAGCATATATAAAGGCTATCAATTGGCTTTGTAAACACATCTTTGTGATCATCAATTAATCTTTGTGAGATGTTGAGAAATCTAGGTGATCATCAACAATCTTTGTGGTTCTTTGTGAGAGAAAATCCTTAGAGTGTAAGAGAGAGTTTTCTTTGTGATCTTTCTTGTAAAAGACATATTTTGTGAGTGCCTTGTGATTCATAATAAGAGAAGAGTGTGATCTTGATCCGCCGTGGACGTAGGCAAGTTGCCGAACCACGTAAATTCTTTGTGTGTTCTTCTTATACCATTTCTCTCTTTATTCCTTAATTACTTGTTCTCTATAGATTGCTTGGGTGATTTTGCTTATGTGTGTGATCCGCTTCAACAAACTGGTATCAGAGCTTTGGTTCTAAGCAGACATGGCCACACCCAAGTATGAGGTAGAGAAATTCAACAGTACGAATGACTTCATTCTGTGAAAGATGAAGGTTAAGGCATTATTGGTGAGCCAAAGGCTTAGTTCGGCATTAGAGGAGACTGCAGCTCCATCTAGTGATGAAGAAAAGATGCTAGAGTCATCTAAAACTGAAACAGAAAGAATAGATATTCAAAAAAGAGCTCATAGCACAATCGTTTTATCATTGAACGATGGAGTCCTAAGGGAAGTAGCAGGTGAGATGACGGCAATAGGTCTTTGGAAGAAGCTTAACTCTTTTTATATGAGAAAATCGTTGGCCAACATATTACATATAAAGAATAAGCTATATCAGTTGTCTATGTCAGAGGGGACGCCGATGAAAGATCATATAGACGCCTTCAATAAGATCATCCTTGATCTTAAGTCTATCAACATCAAGATAGAAGATGAAGATAAAGCAATTATCCTGCTGAGTTCACTCTCCAAGAGCTATGAGAGTTTTGTTGATACGCTACTCTACGGTAGAGAGAATTTAATGATGAGTGATGTAAAATTATCATTAAACTCAAATTTATTAGAAAAGCAGATCGAGGGCAATGCGAAAGCTTATCTATAAGAAGAATGCCCTCATATAGAGATGGGAAGAAAAAAGGCTCAAGGTTAAAGTTTAGGACTCCTAGGAAATGTTACTGCTATAAGAAAAATGGGCACTTCATAAAGGACTGTCCTGAGAAGAAAGCACAAGATAAGAAGAAAGCGGATGCTGCGCTTGCTTATGATGATAGCTACGACAGCGCAGAGACACTCATCGCTACTAATGGTAAGAACTTTGAACAGTGGGTTCTTGATTCTGATTGCACTTTTTACATGTGCCTACACAAGTGTTGGTTTACAAATTTCCAGCCCATTAGTGGTGGTAAGATTTTAATGGGTAATGATGTTGCATGTCAAATGATGGGAATTGGTAGTGTTAAGCTTAGGCTGCATGATGGGCGAGTGAGAGAGTTGACAGATGTTAGGTATATTCCTGACTTGAAGAGAAACTTGATCTCACTAGGGACTCTAGACCAGAATGGGTATTCCATCAGGATCGACGGAGGGATTTTAAGAGTTTTAAAAGGTTCCATGGTGGTGATGAGAGGAGAGAAGCGCAAAGGGGTTTATGTGCTTAAGGGTGAAGTCATAAGTGGTTCTGCATTATTCTCTGTAGATGATGAGAGTATACAAACCAAGTTGTGGCATCTTAGACTGGCACACCTAAGTGAGAGAAACCTAAAGGAGTTATTCAGTCAAAAGGTGTTTGGAGAAGATATGTTCCAGCCCTTAGAGTTTTGTGAGCATTGTGTGCTTGGGAAAGCACATAGGGTAAGGTTTAGTACCGGTGAGCACAAGACTAAGGGGACTCTTAACTACATACACTCGGATCTTTGGGGACCGGCTCAGATAGCTACTTGTGGTAGTGCCAGGTATTTTCTCAACTTAATTGATGACTATTCAAGGAAGCTGTAGGTCTATGTGTTGAAGAGAAAGGATCAAGCCTTTGAAGTATTCAAGACTTAAAAGGTTTTTGTTGAGAATCAAACTGACAAAAGGGTGAAGATGTTAAGAACTGACAATGGCCTCGAATATTACAATAGAGAGTTTGATGGGTTTTATGCCAAGTATTGGATTGCAAGGCATAGAACGGTAAGATCAACACCACAGAAAAATGGCGTAGCTGAGAGGATGAACATGACCTTAATTGAAAGGGTTAGATGTATGCTTACCAATACGATGATGTCCAAGACATTCTAGGGAGAAGTTATAGTGACTACAGCTTACTTGATTAATAGAAATTCCTCATCAGCAATTGACTTTAAGACGCCAGAAGAGAAATAGTCTGGCAATCCTCCGAAGTATGACCATCTCAGAATATTTAGTTGTCCTAACTTTGTACATATTAAGGAGAGGAAGTTGGAACCTAGAGCTATTAAAGGGGTATTCATAGGATATCCCGAATGAGTAAAAAGATACAAGGTGTGGTGTAAAGACTTAACACCACCAAGGAGTATCATAAGCCGTGACATGACGTTCGATGAGATGATAATGCTGAAAACCTCCCAAGAAGATGAGAAAGAAGAATATGTGCCCAAAGAAGACTCAGCACCCAAGTCAATAGAAGTTGAAGTGGAGAATGAAAATAGATTTGATATGCCCTCAGATCAACACTTCAACACAGAGATCCTTGAAGATGAACTAAGAACACCGGCGAGTTCCTCCAAGTCCACCCAAAGAAAGACTAGGACTCCTGAAATAGAACTTGAAGAGTACTAGTTAGCCAGAGATAGGCTAAGGAGAATGATTAACCCACCAGTCAAGTATGCACAAGCAGATTTAGTTGCTCATGCTTTTAATTCTGCTTACACTCTTGAGTATGATGAGTTTAGGACATATGATGAGGCTATAAAGAGTGAAAACAAGAAAGAATGGCAACAGGCCATGGAAGAAGAGATTATTTCTCTTAGGAAGAACAATACCTGGATGTTAGTGGAGATACCTTAAAAGAAACTAGTCAGGTGCAAGTGGGTGTATAAGGTGAAGGAGGGGATACCGGTGATAGAGCCTATAAGATTCAAGGCTAAGTTAGTTGCGCAAGGTTTTACTCAAAGAGAGGGAGTTGATTTTCATGAGATATTCTCTCCAGTCGTCAAGCACACATTTATTAGAATTTTGTTAGTCATATGTGCAAACCTTGATTTACATCTAAAGCAGATGAATGAAAGACAACTGTTCTACATAGAGAGCTTGAAGAGACGATATATATGGCACAACCACAAGGGTTCGAGTAGCCCAAAAAAGAAGATCATGCTTGTTTACTAAAAAAGTCATTATACGGGTTAAAATAATCACCTAGACAGTGGTATGAGAGATTTGATGAATTTATGATGGCTTGTGACTTTAGTAGGAGCAAGTATGATGGATGTGTGTACTTCAAGAACATAAGTTGTGGGATAATGTATTTGCTTCTATACGTCGATGATATATTGATCGCATGCAAGAATATGAAAGAAATACAGAAGCTCAAGAAGCAGTTAAATGGAGAGTTTAAAATGAAGGATTTAAGAGCAGTAAAGAGAATTTTAGGTAAGGATATTATAAGAGAAAGAAGAGATATTATCTTCTTGTCTCAACAGCGATATATAGTCAAAATTCTGGAGAAGTTTGGTATGTCCAACGCAAAGGTTGTCTCTACTCCTTCGGCCATGCATTTTAGACTTTCAGCAGCACAGTCGCCGACATCTGAAGAAGAGAAATTGTAGATGAGCAAAGTACCGTATGCAAGCGTTGTAGGGAGCATCATGTATGAAATGTTTTACACAAGACCAGACATAGCACAGGTTGTGAGTGTGGTGAGTAGATACATGGCAAATCCGGGTAAAGATCACCGGCTTGCAGTAAAGTGGATTCTGAGATATCTCAAGGGGACGTTAAATCACGGGTTGATATATAAAAGGGATGAGGACAGCAATGAAATAGTAAGAGGGTATGTAGACTCAGATTATGCAGGTGATCTAAATAAGAGAAGATCATTAACGGGCTACATATTCACAGTGTTTCGGTGTAGTGTGTATTGGAGATCAGTTCTATAACATGTGGTTGCACTCTCTACCACAGAGGCGGAGTACATAGCTGTTGGTGAAGCTATCAAGGAGGCCGTGTGGTTAAAAGGTATATGCGCAGAGGTATTGGCTAGTAAAGATGTGAACACCGGTATATATTATGATAGCCAGAGTGCCATACACCTAAGCAAGCATCAAGTGTTCTACGAGAGGTCGAAACACATTGATGTGAGGCTCCATTACATTCGAGAGATTGTCCAAAGTGGTGAAATTAGTCTAACAAAGATTGCATCATCTAAAAATCCTACTGATATGTTGACTAAGCTACTGCTCTCGATTAAGTTCGTCCTATGCAAGGACTTAACCGAAGTCACTACTTTGTGAGGGTGACTGAAAATGTAGAAATGAGAGATCGAGTTGCTTTAGGGATGATTTTGAATCAAGGAGGGGATTTGTGATAATATTGATTGAAAATCATCGGGATATGATTTGGAGAGCAAGTCAAGTGTGTAGGGTACGCACGGATCGAAGACGGACGTGAAAGGAGGCAGAAAATAAAGAGAGGCGCACTAGGTGTTAGGGCCGCGATGCCCAATCCAGCACCTGAACGCTCGGCAGTGAGAGCCCAACGCCGCAGCGCTGGAGATGGGAACAGTATCCCAAAATAAGAAAACTTTCTTATTTCGTCTCCCACTTATTTCAGAACTCCCTAATACGACTCACACATGTATATGGTAAACCTAAGTCGTCCCAAAGCCTATATAAAGGCTATCAATTGGCTTGTAAACATATCTTTGTGATCATCAATTAATCTTTGTGAGAGATTGAGAAATCTAAGTGATCATCAATAATCTTTGTAGTTCTTTGTGAAAGAAAATCCTTAGAGTGTACGAGAGAGTTTTCTTTGTGACCTTTTTTGTAAAAGGCATACTTTATGAGTGCCTTGTGATTCATAATAAGAGAAGAGTGTGATCTTGATCCGTCGTGGACGTAGACAAGTTGTCGAACCACATAAATTTTTTATGTATTCTTCTTCTACCCTTTCTCTCTTTATTCCTTAATTACTTGTTTTGCATATATTGTTTAGGTGATTTTGCTTGTTTATTTGCTTCCGCTTCAACAAAAAATATTTTAGTAAAGAAACTATCTATTCACAGAGTTTAGTGCTCACCCTATTTTTTTTTCTACATTTTTCCCCTCCCGATTGCTGTATCTTTAACTAGATAGTATTAAATTTCATAAAGTTGGTCACGAAGTGCTGGAAGGGCTTTTATTTTTCTTTCATTTATTAGATACTTGTAATTTATAGACATTTAAATTTATTTTATTAAAGATATTTCATGTTATTGGTTTTCTTGTCACAAGTTGGATATTTTTTTTATTATATTTTTGTCGAGGATTTTAAGATTGAATAAAATAATGGCAAGTTAGTTTTAATCAAGTTGGCTTACGATCCTTCCTAATTTTGAAAAATATTGGGTAGAGTTGTTTCAATAACAGAACTAAAAAAAAGAAATTAAGATCCTGAAATCCACCGTAGATATAGGTGATTATTGTTGAACCACGTAGATTACTTATGCTTGTTTTGGTGTGTGTGATTGTTAATCTCTTGATTGTGTAATCTTTTCTTATTCTATTTACTTGTAATTGAAAATCTTTCATAAAGCACTTAAAAAATTATTAAAGTGTACGCCAGAAACCTCAAAAGCCTTACTCTTTAATATTGCCCATTCTCGCATAGTACCCTTTTGCCTCACCAAACTTCTTTAAATCATTCTTGATCTCTTCTTAATTTCTTCCTTCATTGCCAATGTTTCAAACGTGGCAAGACGCTCAAAATGAAACATGGGTCCACTTTTGCACATTCCGTCTACCCCAATTCTTGCTAGATTATTACTGTATGGCTTCAATTGCCAGTTCCTCACTGTTGTAGCCTTTCTCTCCTTCAAAATATAATCAACGTAAACTTTTGTAATGAGTTCCATGTAACGTCTATGGAATGAGTTGGAATAGTGATTCAATAATCCTGTATAAAGTGAGAATTTTAAAGAATACCAAGGGGAGAGTCACGTTAAAGTCAAAGACACGTGGGACTCATGGTGGAGGAGCAAAACGGGACTTGGAAGACCTAAAAAGGCGACAAAATTAAATATCAGTTACCTAAGCTACAGCGCCGCGGTGCTGGCATGAGTCGCACTAATGTCGTGGAGCCAGGTTCGAAAAAGTCCATTTTTAGTTTGGATTTACTTCTTTAAAGAAGTTTTAGACTCTAAAGCACGTGGACACTTATTCCATTTAGGTTTATGGTTTCGAGGGAATGTCTTATGTATTATATAAATCCTTGTATATCTTTTATTAATCATTAAACATTACAAGAGAGACTATAAGAGAGGCAAAAAAACTAAGTGCACACTAAGTACTGTGTGTGTTAGGATGAAATCGCTGTTTGGGTGAAAATTATTCTTGTGAGAGCAAAGAGACACCAAGCTATAGATCTTTTGAGAGTTTTTTTTGTGTTTTTTCTTTGTAAGTTTTATTGAGAGTTAATAAATGAGACTGAGATCTTTTGATCTATCATGGATGTAGGCGATTGGTAAGCTTGTAATATCCATTCTCATCAGAAGTTGGGAAAGAAAGGAAATTGATTGTGTTTATGAGATTTTTCTACCTAGTACCTACCAAACTTTCACCCCTTAAATTCATTATAAACCTCTTCATACTTCTCCATGTTAAGGGCTAACTCTGTTAACCTTTGATGAAATCAGGCTTAAACTACAAAGCACGAAGAGAGGCCTTGGCGCTGAGATAAGTTTGTATTGTAGAGAAGATTTCACTACGCTGGAGATTTTTGCCAAAGAACTCATGGAAAGTAATTTTAAAATAAGAATAAAATGCACTGAAATTTTTTTTTAGATACCACGCTGGAATAAGTTTGTATTGTAGAGAAGATTTCACTACGCTGGAGATTTTTGCCAAAGAACTCATGGAAAGTAATTTTAAAATAAGAATAAAATGCACTGAAATTTTTTTTTAGATACCACCAAAGTTAAGGAGGGAAGATTTGTCTGAAAATTATCAAAAGAAATAATAAAGTGGTGAAATTTAGCCTAAATAGGCCCATCGTCACCTTTCTTGCTTTAATTTCTGCTCTTTCTTAAGACCTTTAATGAATGAGAACTTGTGTAACTTATAGCAAAAGAATTCAAAATAAAATAAAAATAGACCTTCCAAAATTTGTTAAAAATTGATAGGAATTTTAAAGATATTTATAAAGTGAAGTGTGTTGAGGTTTATTTGAGAAAATATGTTTTGTGGGAGAATAGAAGAAGATTTAAGTTAAACAAGTAATTTTATTGAAATAGAAAGAAGGAATACAAAGCTTATGGTTTTAGAAGGGCGTGGTTTTTATTCTATAACCCATTGTTTTAACAAATGAATTTGTCCCTTTTTATAGTTGTAGGAATTGACTCAAGTATATAATAATCACCGCACATTACACTAACAAACACACACCATACATTTTCCCCCAATTTTAGATATTTCTACACCATTACAAACTTTTTCATAATTTTCTAGACAATTATAGATTTGTCTAGATATTTTAGTTGTTAAATATTTTGAGCCTTTTTAAAAAAAAGTGCATTAATCTTAAGACTCCTCCTTAATACACTTTCGTTGAACTCTTAGCATTTATTGCAGTAACTCGAACTTTGATTTTGGAAGTGCCTTTGTGAATATGTCTGCAATTTATTCTTTTGTTTTGCCATACTTGTGTTTGATCTCCTTGTTTATTAATGCCTCTATCAAAAAGAAATGCTTGATGGTAATGTGCTTAGTCTTGTTATGGAACATAGGATTTTTTGCCATAGCCATTGTAAACTTGTTATCGCAAAATATTTCTATAGGTTCATTCTTTTTTTTTCTCCAATGTGTTTAAATATTCTTCTCAGCTGTATTACTTGACAAGCCAAGTTTGCTAGTGCAACGTATTTTGCTTCAGCTGATGATTGTGCTATTGTTGCTTTCTTCCTTGATGACTAAGAGAACACGCTAGACCCGATAATGAAAGCATATGTGATGTGATAATTCTATATCTTAAAATTAAGTATAAGTATACACTATCATATGCAAGTAATAAAGGGACTAAATAAGTCGAATGTCGAACCCACAGGGATAATTTCTTCTTTTTAACCAATTACTAAAATTGTCTTCCTAATAATTATTCAGAAAAATAAAATTTTAAAAATGAATGTAGAAAATATAAAAATAAAAATACAATGCAAAGAGATTTAAGTGATAGCAATATAGAGAAAATTTAGGATTAATATTATCCCTTAATATGCTTTCTAATGATTAATCCTCCAATATTTAACTCTCTTAGTCTTTGGTATTGATCAAGACACTAATGTATTTACAAGTCTCTTCCAAGGTTATGCAAGTATACCTTAATTTACCAAATACCTATATTCATATGGTACTTGTAATAAAATTAAGATTCATTAAGATTAGGTCTTATTAATCATACATGCCAATTATGTATATTCCTATCCTAAATTGAAACTTGCATATGCAACATTGAATGTTACTCTACAATTATGCAACAAATCACATAGGTCTAAATATTATGATTCCTTTTTCGAGTTTATCAATAAAATTACCAACTCATTCACCATATATTGGCCAAATATATTGAAGCATTAAGATCAAGTAATTTGAATATCAAAGAACTAAGTTTATTAAATATACAAAAGATATGACAATTAAACACATATATTCAGTTCAAATATTAACCCTAGAAAATAAATTTAGTTCATGGCTACAAGAGAACAGCAGTAAAAATAATAATAAATCATGATACAATCAATAGCAAGTTGATATAGACGTCGAATTACTTTTAATTGCACTGCCTAAGATACTTTTGATGCTGAAGAACTCCTTAAATCTCTCTCTAAAGTTGCTTCAATTAAACTCCTATTGCTCTCCAAGACTCGTGCTCTGTATTCTTGGTGTTCTTGAATTGCTCTAGGTTCTCTTGGTTGATCCTTAAAGGCTGGGAACGAGTGACCTTTTATAGGGATTGATATGAGCTTGAAAATCTCAATTCTCATCAGATTAGGACTCACATTACCACTGAGGCGCTATGTAGTTGTCGCTAGGGCGACACGTGAAAAAGGCTTCACCATTGGAGTGGTGGAATGTTAACGCTAGGGCGCTGGCCTATCGCTGGTGCGGTGACTATTTGGCGCTGGGGCGCCAGATGCGACTTAAATAGGTCATTTTTCTTATTTCGATCACTGTTCCAGCACTGGGGCGATAATCCTCATGGCGCTGGGGCAGTGGACTCATACTTTAAAAATATAGCATTTTAGTCCCTATTTTTGCTCATTTTGTATATTTTTTTTAAATTTTGTTCAAGTCCCTATAAATAACAATAAAACACATAAATAGCCATCTATTCTCATAAAATAATAAAATATCAAAATAAAAACATGAGAAAATATATGACAAACTTACCCTTATCAATATGCTGATGTATTTTTTATATCATTGATAAATCTTGCCTAATCACTGTCTATATATCCAATTAGTTTTGAGTTTGGAGTAGACTTATACCAAATCCTATAGTCCATTGTACCTTGTAGATATCTTAGAATTTGCTTTACTTCTCTATAGTAAACTTGGGATAATTCATGCATGTATCTTAAGAAAAGACTGGTAGCATACATGATGTCTGAACGAGTTGCTGTAAGATATAATAGGCTCTTAATCAATCTTCTATAAATAGATTCATCTGTCTTCTTCGCCCCATCTTCCTTTTTAAACTTTTCACCGGTGATAAAAAGGTATAGCTACAACTCTATACCCAAACATCTTGAATTTCTGTAACAGATTTTTTGTGTACTTGTTTTGGCATATAAAGATTCCATCTGATTCTTGACTTATTTCAATGCTAAAAAAGTAATACAAGAACCCAAGACCAATAATCTCAAATGTCTTCTTATGTTTTTCTTAAATTCTTGCAATATTTTTTTCATTGTTCCCTATATATATGAGATTATCTGCATATAAGGAGAAAATAAGAGTATTTGAGTCATCTTGGGTCTTAATGTAGAGTATTGGCTCACTTTTGCTCCTTTTAAAACCTGAATTGACAAAGTAGTTGTTTATTTGACTATACCATGCTCGAGGTACTTGTTTTAATCCATATAGAGCCTTTTTCAATTTTAAAATTTTTTCTTCGTTACCTTGTTTCATGAACCCTATGGTTGCTCTACATATATTTCTTCTTTTAGTAAACTATTCAAGAATATTGACTTTATAGCAAGCTAATAAACCTTCAATTTGTTTTGAGCTGCAAGTGCCACAAGCGCTCTTATTATGTATAGTCGTACTACTGAAGAAAAAGTTTCATTGTAATCGATGCCTAATTATTAAGAATAGCCTTTTGCTACAAGCCTTACTTTGTATTTTTAGCTTGAGCCATCTAGATTGATCTTGGTCTCCCAATTGATGCTAATGTTCTCTATCTTGAGGGCACTTCACAAGTTCTAATGTTTGATTCTTTTCAATTGTTTTAATCTATTCTTTTATAGCTTATTTCCATATTTCATTTTTTTTTTTTTTGCTTCTTCAAAGCTTTCTTGTTCAATAGTAGAGAAGTTACATGTCTCGTATATTTCTTTAAGTTCTATAACTCTTATTGGTGGCGATTCAAAAGATGGTTAATCTTGCCTTGTTGGTAATGTTGGAGGTTTAAAAGCTTATGATTTTGTTGCTTTACCTTTATCATCTTTTGTAATTGCCTTCCTGTGCTTTACTAGTATTGTGATGTTTCTTTCCTTGAACTTTTCTCCATTCCAGCTATATGAGGCTGACTCATTAAACTCAAAATCTCTACTAATCATTAGTTTCTTAATTTTTAGATTATATATCTTATAGCCTTTAGACATGGCATTATTGTTGGAGCTGGTGCTCACGTGCCATTCCAATATTGTATGAATATTAATTGTTAATATTTATACAATAAACATTTCGAATAAAGATTGTTAATATCATATTAATATGGTATAATGCTTGTAACATTACAGACATTGTTTGATCTGAAAGAGTTCAGATCTGGTCTAAAGGAGTTTAGATCAGAACTAATAGTTAGCAAAGCTGAGAGTTATAAATGCTAAAAGTTAGCACTGTTAAGAGTTAGCAGGTTATAAGAATCAGCGAGGTCTAAAGAGTTAGAACCTTGTCTATAATGGGACAAAGACCTGAGAGTATACTTGTAATGATATAGTTGCAAAGAGTTGCAATAGGAGTTAAGAAATATCATTATGTAAGTATGTCTCAAACATAATGTTCCTGATCTATAATCACTAATGCGGGTCTATCAGTGATTCACTTTATATAGATTAGTGTATGTCTATATCTGACTGGTTCAGATGGTTGTTCTTAGCTGACCATGAGCTTAGAGCTTGTATAGGCATGCGGGTATCCAGTCAAGACTGGATACTGAACAGACTTATGAGGACCCCAATAGATATCCTATGACACCGTCAAAGGAAGGTCCTCTCGAGTTGAGTAGTATTCGTGGTCCTTTGACCTGAGCGCCACGGTGGTCTTGTGAGTGATCCATCATGCTTTGGTTCCACATATGTCAGAGACCTTTCATGGTCTGACCGCTATATGTCGCTGGGTATGGTCCGATGCTCATGGAGTCCGGTGTGCGTAGATACGGGATCCGTCAGCTTACGTAGGTAAGTTGTATATCCGATGCTCTGAGATTGTATTTCATAAAGTCTTGTGGCCACAAGCATAAACCCGGGAAAAGAGTTTCCCATAGGGTTAAACAATATAGCAAAAGTGTTTGCGTATATTGTTTATCGAGATACGAATCTGGAGATAAGATTATGGATGAGCAAATAGGGATTTGACGGTGCTGATCTATATCCCTGCACATCCAGGATATAAATGATGGAAGGATTATACGTATACGTTATGACCTCAACTTGTATGGTCTGACACGCTGATTTGTAATATTCGTAACGTGTGCGTGGGGCATCGATTACGGATTAATGGAACAGTTCCATTTGACAAATCGGGTGTAGACCTAGAGAGTCCCAATATGAAATGTACTCTTTGAGCACTTGGGCAGTGTACCGTATTGAATTGTTCAATACAGTATAATTCAGCAATTACTAAGGTTACGTTAACTAAAGTATGTGGTTAAATTGGTGGGACCCACTTTAGGTTAACTTGGTAACCGAGTAAGGATATAATAGTAATTTCACTTTATGATTATTTAATTGTTAAATAATTAAAATAAATATTTATTTATTTAATTGTTAAATAAATTAATTTAACATAACTAAGGTTAAAAGTTAACCAAGTGGTTAAGTTAAGTTAACCTTACTTAAAGGTTAAGTAAAGGTTAACCTAACCATGGTTAAGTTAGTTAACTATGGTTAAATTAATTAAATATTTATTAACTTAAAGGTTAAGTTAAAATAATCTAACTAAGGTTAAATGTTAACTAAGGTTAGGTTAAGCCAAATGAAATGCAAATGAAATTCAAATTAGTTTGGAATTAATTCATTTGTATATAAAGTGAAATGAAATTGAAAATCATTAATGTTTTAGATTTTAGGTTTTGCATTTTGGGAGCCAATTCAATTTGAGAAATTGAAATTGTTTGTTTTGTGTTTTAAGTGTTAGAACAACAAAACAAATTGAATTAATGGTTACTAAATGTAATAACTAAAAACAAGATTTGTTTTATTTATTCAAGAGTTGAATAAAAGGAAAAACAAATTTAATTAAGTTAAATGGTTTAACTTTGTAAAATGTTTAAGAGTTAAACACAAATGCTGGATTAAGATGCTGCCATACTAGACAATCAAACCCACCCTTGTTGATTGCTAGAATTGATCAAAGATTCATTTCATGGTGGACTTCAAGAAAATTAATCCAAAGGCTTCATTGGTGATATTTCTCAATCTCGAATTTCAGATTAATCAAATGTTATTTTCTGTGTTCATTGTACATAATCTTCCGCTGTGCACATGTATGTATGAGATATGTATATTGTTTGTATGATGAACCATAACCCACATGCAAAGAACCCTAAGTTAAGTAATGCCCCCCATGTATATCTTATAGCCTTTAGACATGGCATTATATCCCAAGAATAATTCTTTCTTTGTCTTTTCTTTTAGTTTGTGCCTTTTTTTTGCTAAGACATGGACATAACAGACACATTTAAATACTCTAAGATGACGTGTTGAAGGCTTCTGCTTGCTCTATACCTTTATAAAAGTCATGTCTTGTACAACTTTTGTTGGGCATCTATTTAACAGGTATACTGTTGTATATACTACTATCCATAATGAATTTGACAGGATTTTTGTTTTTAGCATTGACCTTGCTATCTCCATGATTATTCTATTTTTTTTTCTTTCTGAGACTCTTTTGTTCTACAACATAGCCTATTATCAACTGGTGCTTAACTCATTCATCATTACAGAACTGATTAAATTTTTAGAAGTGTATTTTTTTCTTTTGTTGCTTCTAAGCTTCTTTAAGTAATGACTACTTTGGTTTTCAACAAAATTCTTAAACTTCTTGAATATTTTTAGTACTTTTGATCTTTTATGAAGAAAATACACATACTTCATTCTAGTGTTGTCATCAATAATTAAGATGAAATGCCTATATTTTTCAAGTGATGGAGTCTTTATAGGTCCACAAATATTTGTATGAACAAGCTTTAATGGTGCTTAGCTTTGTAAGATCTTCTTATTGGAAATGATTGTCATCGTGTTTGCCTTGTAAACAACCTTCACATACATCACTTGGTATCTTGTATGCTTGGCATGTCTTGGATCATATTTTTCTACTGAAATCTTCAGTCCATGAAAGTTGAAGTGCCCAAACTTTTTATACCATAGCCACGAGTCTTTAATTTTTGCTTTTATGGTTGTAGAAATACTTTTCCACTAAAGAAAAGAGTTTTTATTCTGCACTTTCACTTCAATTATTATTTGGCTCTTATCTTTGCCATATATTGTGCAAGTATTTTCAATGAAGTATAAAGAATATCCATTTTCAATCATTTGTCCAACGCTTAACAAGTTATATTTTAAGCTTGGTATCAGTAATACATCATTAATATATTTAGTTCCTTTATTAGTTTGGATGGTGATTGTACATTTTCTTTGAACTTCCACCAATGCTCTATTCCGTAATCTGACTTGTGATTTTATTGGTGTGTCTAAGTTGAGAAAGATGCTCTCATCTCCTGTTATGTGATTGCTGTTAGCGTTGTCTATTGTCTACGTACCATGTGACATTTCCTCCATAGCTACTTGATAGATGTAAAATAGTTCATCCTCCTCATTTTCTTCAGTGTAATTGGCTTGGTGATTTTTTTTCAATTTATAAATTTTCTCTAGATGCTTGAACTTTTGTAATTATAGCATTTTGGCTTCTCGCAAAACCAATAATCTTTTTCTAGATGGCTTATTTTTTCACATGTACCCTATGGTGGATAATTTTTCCTATTATCCCATTCTTGTTTTTATCTTTTCTAATTGAATTTTCTCTATTATCCTCTCATTTATATTTTTGAGACAGCAAATTCAATTTAGACTAAAAGGCACTTTCAATTGTATTTCATTTCTCCTATTCAATCTTTTTTCCCATGCTTATAGAGAGCCCATTAATCTCGATATTGTAAGAGTAGATCTGTCTTTTGATTCTTCAATGGCAGTGACTATTGGATCAAATTTTTTTATAACACTTATTAATACTTTCTCTATAATTTTGTTATCACTTATATTTTCTCCATTAGCTCTTAATTGATTTATCATTTCTTTTATTCTTGGATAATAATCTTAAGTAGTATTAGAATATTACATTTTGAGATTTTTTAAATCTATTATTAATGATTGGAGTTTGATGGTGTGTACATTATCATTGCCTTTAAACCATCAAAATATTCTAAACTTTCTTTGTTGTAGTGGCTCCAGCAATTCTTAAAAAAAATAGTATCATCTACCACTTGTTGAATGATGAAGAGTGCTTAAACATCATTCTATGTCAGCTCAATTAATTTTTTCTTTTACTTTCAGGCAAAGAAAATATATTATCCGGAGTAGAAATTCTATTAATAACTATACCCCATAAGCTTTGGGACAAAAAATATGTATTCATTTTAATGTTTCAAAAATTATAATTTTTTTCAAAAACAATAGATATTGAATATGATTTTTTGTTGAAGCCCCTACTGGCCATAATGAATTATACACCTAGTTATAATCGATTAGGCTCTGATACTACTAATAAAAATTTTAAAGATATTTATGGAGTAAAATATGTAAAAATTTATTTGAAAAAATATATTTTGTAAGAGAATGGAAAAAGATTTAAGTTGAAAAGGTAATATTATTGAAATAGAAATAAAAAAATATAAAGCTTAAAAGAGGACTTTATTATTATTATACAACTCATTGTTATAACAAATAAATTTGTCCCTTTTTATAGTTGTAGGATTCGACTCAAGTGTAATAATCACCGCACATTACAATAACAAACACACACCACACATTTTCCCCTAATTCTAGATATTTCTATATCATTATAAACTTTTTCATAATTTTCTAAATAATTTTAAATTTATCTAAATATTTTAGTCGCTAAATATTTTGAACCTCTTTTGTAAAAAATTGAATTAATCTCAACAAAAAAATTTATGATTCCTTCATGCATTATAAAACAGAAAGCTATCCTCCACATAATTCATGAAATTTTCATTTTTACTTTTTTTTAAAAAAAGGGTTTACGAGTCATTAGAAAACTGAAGTTTCATTATTATGACTCATGTTAGAAAAGCGACCAAGGAGAGAGAGATGGGTTCGGTATGTAGGTCTCTTGAAAACCTGATCCAAGATTACAATAACATGTTTTATTTTCTTACTCAACTTTCTTTTGCCAGAAAATTTACAGTCATGAATGGGGGAAAATATTTCAGTACTATAATAAAGCTCTCATTTAGTATGCATAATCTCAAGGGAAGATTACACATGGGTTGTCATATGATTGATTATCAAATTTCTCTAGAGCAAATAGATAAGTTGAAAATGAAAGTTAAGAGTGGCATTTGTGAAAAGGCGAAATCATATAACTTTTAACGATAAAATTTAGTGGAGCTTCATATCAGCTCCAGCTTTCACCAGTTACAATCACCACAATGCAACAGCTACTTATTCTAGGTGATGTCCATACCCATTGAGCACAAAAATGTCCAAAATTATTGCTAATGCATGCTAACTCTGGGAGATTGGAACCTCAGTTGCCTGCAAACCCATTAGTAGCTTCTTTATCAATGAACCCATTCTCTTTCACTGAGTTAGCTGAAGTTTCATCGTCTTTTACATTCTCCTTGGCACGCTTTTCTAGCGCCGCTTCTTCCTCGGCCTTCTTTCTTGCCTCCTCCTTCGCCGCCTTGAGAGCCCCAATCAAATTCTTCAAACAACTCTCTGCATCTTCCTCGTTAGACTTGAGCATCAAATTCTCCGCGACATCAGCGGGAGTCATGCTAATTTCAGCCAACAAGCTCTCAATCTCTGCAAACAGTTCATGCCAGTCAATATTCAAGTAGTTCTTGGCTAGCACCTTGAATGCTTCGAAGCAACAGTAGGACATTTCAATGTGCTTGTCCATCCTTCCTCTCCTGACTAATGCCGGATCAAGCTTGTCCACATAATTAGTGGTGAACACAATGATTCTCTCTCCCTCACAAGCTGACCAAATGCCATCGATGAAATTCAGAAGCCCCGATAGAGTAACATTACTCCGAATACTCTCACTCTCTTCCTTACCCCTCTTATTAGTAGGATCCGCCTCTTCTCCATTCTCATCTTTCTCCTGCTTCATCGTCTCGCGTTGGCCCGTAAGATCAAGTGAGCAATCAATATCCTCTATAACTATGAGCGACTTACTCGAGGTGTCAATCAAAAGTGACCTCAGCTCCGTGTTGTCCTGGACAGTGGTGAGTTCAAGATCATAGACATCGTAGTTCAAAAAGTTGGCCATGGCAGCAATCATGGTTGATTTACCAGTCCCAGGAGGGCCATAAAGGAGGTACCCTCTCTTCCAAGCCTTTCCGATTTTCGCATAGTAGTCTTTGCTCTCGCTGAACTTGTTCAAATCTTTCTTGATCTCCTCCTTCTTCTTTGACTCCATTGCTAGTGTATCAAACGTAGCAGGATGCTCAAAATTTATATGGCTCCAATTAGATCTCCGGCCAAACAGGTTCCTTCCAGGATGGTTACTGAACAGCTTCCTCCGCCGGTTCTTCATTTCTATACCCTTTCCCTCCTCCAACACACGATCCATGTAAGATCCTGTGATTAGCTCCCAGTGACGTTTATGGAAAGTGAGCTTGTAATACCTCTTCTCATCGGCACCCATATAACCAGACGCTGATGAATTTCTTCTGGGCTCAATTTTCCACAACACCCACCAAACTTTGGCTCCTCCGTACTCATCAGTGACCTCCTCTTTGTCCTCGATGCTAAAGACTAGAGACCGGTTGTTTTTAACCACCTTAGCCTTGAACCTTTTAGCTTGCTTGTAGGAATTGGCGCCGAGATAGTTCTGTATGGCAGAGAAGGCCTCGTTATTCTTGAGACGACCACCTGAAAATTCATCAAACGTAATCTCAATGTAAGGATTCACAAGACGCACCAATTTGTGTCTGTACTTTTCGAGATAGCCAAAGAGGGAGAAAGGGAAGTATTGTTTGAAAATAGCTGATACAAACATTACAGTCGCGATAACTGAGCCTAGATTGCCCCATAGCTCTCCCATGTTCACCATTTTTTGCTCCCCTCTCTTACTCTTTTTTTTTTTTTTTGGGAAACGTTGCTCTTTGTTATATATAATTATATTTTATATTTACACATATATCCGTGGAAATAAGAAAAGTACTGCACTTTTCTCAATTATTGCCTGTTAATGATAGCTTCAATCGAATTCTCAAAAAAAAAAAAAATTGATAGCTTCAATCGTGATCTCCCTCTTTTTTAAAATTGTGTTTAATAAAATTATAGTAGATACAACTCCCATTATAAAAAGAGGAAGAAGGTGATTAGCTTAAAACGACAATCAACGCAATGGTTATCGACCTTAACAATGTTTATATTTTATAATAATAATAATAAGCAAAGACAAAACTTGGGCACTCGATTATGATGGACCAAGTTGGGGTTAGATATTCTTGCCTTGAAATGTTAGTTTATAAGAAGTATTGAAGATTTAGTAATTTAATAAAAAAAATTTAAACAAAATTTGAGAAAAATATTAAATAGGAGAGTTACAAAAATTTTAAACTGTGGGAACACACATAAAGAAATTTATGACGTGTGAGACACGAAAGAAAAGGTGAAACGGGACTCGAAGATGTAGAGGAAGTGAGAAAAAAATACAGAGCTAATGACAGGGCTGAGTACTACAGCGCCCAGATTAGAAACATAGTGCTGCAGAGCCAAGTTCCCAGTGCTGCAGTGTTGGCCGTGATTAACTCAACGCCACGGCGCCAAAGCGGGTAGAGTTAGTTTTTGTTTCGGATTTTTTTGTTTTGAGAAGTTTTAAATTTTTAAAATAAGTGGACTCTTACTCTAATAAAAATTATGATTATTAGACACGAAATAGCCTATATATAAACCCTTGTAAATCTTTTAGTTGAGATTAAGTATTAAAAGAGACTCTAAGAGAGGGAAGAACTAGGTAGACACTAAGTGCTTGTGTGCACTAGGGTTGAATCGTCATTTAGGTGCTCATTACTCGTGGTAGAGTAATGGTACACTAAACATTAGATCCTTTTAAAGGTTCTTCATTGGGTTGGATTTTTCTTATAAAATCTCTAAAGAGTTAATTAGAGATGCTAGGATCATCGGATCTACTATGGATGTAGATAATTTGGTCGAACCACGTAAGTGGTTGTATTGTGTTCTTTGTTATATGCTTTGAATTCTTACTATTTTTGCTTAATATCCAAGTTATTCTGATGCGCAAAAAGGTTATGGTTCAAAGTTAACTTGTGTTAAGGTTCTTCACTTTAACCTAATCTCACAGGAAAAAATGATGATTCTTCTAACAAACTGGTATTAGAGTTAAGATTCGATAATACACATCAGAGGTATTTAAACCATAACTGCAATCAAGAAAGAAATTGAGAAATTCAATGGGATGAATGGCTTCAATCTTTGGAGGAAGAAGGTTAGGGCTCTACTAGTAAATGAAGGGCTAGACTCGGCCTTGGAGGAAGCCAGTTCTTCAGCTAGCAAAGAGATGACAACCTTAAAGTCCGAGCAGAAAGATTGGGACAAGATTCAGAAAAAGGTTCACAGTACTATAATCTTAGCATTAAGCAATAAAGTATTAGGGAAGTTGGTGATGAAGAACTGCCTTGGGGTTATGAAAGAGACTCGATGCATTATACATGAAGAAGTCTTTTACAAATAGACTTTTTGTGAAAAATAAACTACATAAATTAACTATGCAAGAGGGATCTTCATTTAGACCCCACACTGACAAATTCAATAAGATCATTATAAGTCTTAAGTAATTGGGTATCAAGACTAAGGAAGAAAATAATGTTATAATCCTGTTAAGTTTGTTGTCGAAGAGCTATGAAAATTTTATAGATATGCTATTGTATGATAAGGAGTCCTTAACGATGAATGATATCAAGGAATTATTGAACTCAAAAGAATTGATAAAGAAATTTGAGTCCAAAATTGGAGCAACATTGCTTGCACAAAGGAAGAGATTCAAGACGTGTTTTCTTTGTAATAAAGAATGGTACTTTGTAAAGGATTGTTTGAGATCAAAAGGCCAAGGAGAGTGTGCTGCTGTCGGTATCTTAGGGAAGATACTGAAGTTGTAAACACGTTGGTAGCCTTAAGGGAAAAGTATACTGACAAATGGATACTAGATTAGGGGTGTAGCATTCATATGTATCCCGACAGATCGATATTTACCAACTATAAAGCCAAGAAAGGTAAAGCTTTAATGGAGAATGACATGACTTGTAAGATCATAGAAGTTGGTGACATAAAGTTAAGAATGCAAGGTGGATAAACTAGGATCTTATATGGTGTAAGGCATGTTCCTAATTTGAGAAGGAACTTGATATCCCTAGGCAAGCTTGATAAGGAGATGTATTCGGTTAGAGTAAAAAAAGAAAAACTGAGGGTAGAGAAATAATCTATTATCTATAATGTTTAAGGGTGAAAAGCACAATAAGAAACTGTGTGCTTAAGGGGATAGGTATGAGTGGCTCAACATGAGATGTTGGGGTAGTGCAGACCACTAGATGACATTCAAACTGTACTCACTGATGTGATGAGGGTCAGAATGGAGTACAACGCATCTATAAAATCTCTAAGAAATTAATAAAAAATATTAGAATATTTAAATTTATTGTAGACGTAAATAATTTAATTGAATCACGTAAGTAATTATATTATACTCTTTATTATATACTTTAAATTTTTATTATTTTTACCTTAAATTCAAATTATTTAACTGTATAAAAAAATTAAAATTTAAAATTAAATTAATTGAATCACGTAAGTAATTATATTATACTCTTTATTATATACTTTAAATTTTTATTATTTTTACCTTAAATTCAAATTATTTAACTGTATAAAAAAATTAAAATTTAAAATTAAATTTTTTTGCTTTAATATACTTTCACGAAAAGAAATGTTAATTTCTCCAACTGATGGTTCCCATAAATTGCTCGTGTCAAATGTATCAAATGGTCTGAGGATTGACGTGGCACCAACACTAAGTAAAAGAAAGAGAATCCCCCATTTCTCAGTCAGTCATCAAAAGTAGAAGTTAATCATACAAAATTATGGTATTATTATTACAATCGAACCTCCATTTTACTGGATCTGACGCAAAAGATAGAAGTGTAGGAAGAGAAGTCTGAATTGAATTGATATTAAAAAAATATATATATATATATATATATATAACTGGGATCCAACTCATGGTAAGACTTGTATGGCTGGCAATTGGCATGTGAGAAAAGCAAAAGGACCCATTGCATGACGTCATAAAGATGATGTCAGCAAACCTGTGATAAAGGGCATATTAACTCCGTGACAATTGCGATAGGCACAATTAAATTACGTTTTAACCATGGTATCGAGTTTAATTATATTATTGACCATTAAATTTTTATTTAATCTATAAGACAAAAATATTATTACTTTTTAAGCATATTTTAATTATTTATATAATAAAATCATAAAAATATTTTCTTCTTTTTAATTAAATAAAGAGTAATAAAATAATTATAATTAAAATTAATATTAAAGTGTTTGTGTCAATCTCAAAAGGTGATAGTGTTAATACCCCAAAGATAAAGTTATATCTATGTAAAAAGAATTATTAAAGGGTATTTAAATTTTTGTTTCAATAACAAAATTTGCGCACCCCTTAAGTTAAGTATAAGGCATGTGTGTCTTTTATTGTGATTAAGAGTAATGAGAAGGAAAGTAATAATAATATTAAAAGAGAAGGGTGTCTTTTTATATAGGATTAGTGCCATTGAAGAATTTAATATTGATAAGAAAAATGAATTAAGATTAGTAGCATAGGTTGTGGCATTCTTGGATTGGTTAGGTGGGGGGCTACTTTAACTATAAAACCAAGAGGTAAATTTCTTTAACTTTAGAAGCAAATTTCTTTATTTGCTCAGATTCAAACCAAGAGGTAAGGCAGAAGTAAATTAAGTGAAAAGGGAAAAGAAAAGAGAAATAGAAAAGAAAAAAAAGAAGAGAGCCGAGAGAAGAAAAGAGAGAGAGTGGTCGAGAGAGAGAAGACATTAGAAATAGAATTTAAAAGAAAATTTTAAAAAACTAAACTGAGTAGTTAAATTTATATTAATGATTCAACATGTAATAATTTATAATGTTAGAATATATATATATATTTTATATATATCGATATTAATAATATATTTTATAACTTATAATATATAAAAAATTTTGATAGTTAATAAATTTCAAATTATTGATTTAGTTTAGAATTAGTATATTTTGTGAGTGAATATATATATATATATAATTTATATATTTTTAATATAACAATTGATGATTTAATTATATATTATTATATTTTTTTATTTATAATTTATTTTTTGATAAAATATTATCATAAATATTTTTGAGATAAGATTTAATTTTAATAATATCTATTAATTTATAAAATATTCATTAATATTTAGCTATTAAAAAATATTCTATGACAGTAAATAAAATTTATATAAAATCACGTAAAAAAAATTAAATTACTTTTTTAAACTTAAAAAATAATAAAATAACTACTTTACTTTTATACAGTAAACAAAATGCACAATTTTCTTTACAAACCTTGACTTTTCAACAGCTTAATTAATTAACTTTTAATATATTTTTTGAATAAATTAGTATAAAAAGTATTACGAAAACAACCTTACACCAATACTTTAATATTTCCATATATTAATGGCTCAAGATTTTTATCAAATCAACAAAAGCATTATTTAATGTCAAATAATTATAATTATGTTTTTACGCAAACCCCTAGACCATGGAAAGCAAATGGTGTTTATTAGTTTATTCTAATTCTTGTTTTCTGGATACGCTATAATACATAAATATGTGTATTTTTCGACTGAAAGAATGTTCTACGATAAGAGTTGTCACTTGCCTAAACTGGTTGTTGAGTAACATGTACAACAAAATTGATCACTCGGCGGTGCTTATTTTGCTTACATGCCACAATAATAATAAGCACCAAAATTGATCACTCGGCGGTGCTTATTTTGCTTACATGCCACAATTTATTTTGCTTACATGCCACAATAATAATAAGCACCAAAATTGATCACTCGGCGGTGCTTATTTTGCTTACATGCCACAATAATAATAAGCACCAAAATTGATCACTCGCCTTAATTAAAATAATTTTTTTTTTGATAATTTTAAAAATTATCTTTAAAATTTTATTTATTTAATTTTTTAAATTAAATATTTAATTATATTTAGATAAGATATTATCTATATTAATTAATTAATTTTATTCAAATATTAAATATATATATATTTGAAAACTATTTCTTAGACATAAATAATTTGTGTAATAACATAATTCTTTTTTTAATTGTTCATTGTAATAACAAAAGAGGTAGTATTAGAGACCTATGGACATACAATTTTAAATTCTAATAAATTATAAATAATTAATTTAATTAATTAATTAATTAGTTTAATTTATTAATTCCAGTATTATTCCACTAAAAATTTAGAATTGCACTCTTGAAATTGTAAATATAATTTATTCAGAAACTTAGAGCAGTCCATTGATTTAATCACTACATGCAATTCAATCCTCTATAAATGGTTCATAATTAGAGTTAGGTCAATTACTATTTTATCCTTCTAATTATTTTTTTATCCTTAAGTACTATTAATTCATCAGTGAACAGTTAATTTATAACATTATTATAAATTGAGCACTCTAACTGTTCAGCTCTATAATTAACCCTTGAGAGAACTTTCTTTCTAACTTCTATTATTAATGAATGAATTCTATATCTGTAAATCATATTCCCAACCGCTTATCTCACTATGCAATCAAAATACAAGTTTTTAACTTGTTCGTTAGACAAACCGTAACGAATATTTCAAATGATATAATAACACAAATAAGAGTTTATGATCATTCAAGATTAAGATTAATCTGTATATGATTATCAGTTGATGTTATTTAAATTCTTAACTAACAACGGTATTTTATATAAGAATTCAAATTATGTCTGGTCTAGTTTTATATGATCATATTATATAAAGTGTCTCTACCATAATGTCACTACATTAGTGATCCGGATAAAATTACTACATTCTAAATATAAGTGGACCGTTTTATTAATATTTAATTAAAGATCTCAAACTTTAATTAATTTATTACGAACTTTTTTTTATTCATTATCCATAATTTTAATTCTCTTGTATATAATAATTATTTACTAAAGTTATAATCACATAAATAAATAAAAAAAATTTAATATTTATATCATAAAATTATAAACACTTATTAAATATAAAATTATAACTTTATTAATTTTATAGGTACAATTGTAATAAAATTCTTGTAAGGAAAAAAGAATTGTAAACAAGTGCCTTCTTGATTGTGAGCATGTGAAATAAGAAGGAAAATAATAATAATATTTACAGAGAATAATGGCTCTCGTATGGGATTAGTGCCATTGAAGAATTTAATATTGATAAGAAATTTGAAATAAGATTAGTGGCATAACCAGTGGCATTCTAGGATTAGGTAGGTGGAGGGCTACTTCAACCATAAAAGGGAAGCAAATTTCTTTATTTTCTCAAATTGAAACCGAGAGGTAAAGGAGAAGCAAATTAAGTGGGAGAGGAAAAAAAATATAGAAAAATAAAAAAAAGGAAGAGAGCCGAGAGAAGAAAAGGAAAAGAAAAAAAAAAAAAAAAGAGGAACCGAGAGAGAGAGAGATTAATAGAAATAGGATTAAAGAAAAATTTCAGAAAATCAATTTAGATAATTAAATTTATACTTAGTGATTTATTGAGTAATAATCTTATGATGTTAGAATATTTATATTTTATTTTTTATGATACATATGAGTATTAATAATATATTTTTATATCTTATAATATAAGAAGAATACCGATAACTAGTAGATCTTTGATTTTTAATTTAATTTAGAATTAGTGTATTTTTATGAGTGGATACACACACACACACATATATATATAATTGATATATTCTCAATACAACAGTTTATTAATTAGATATGATCAAATTTCTTTTATTTATGATTTATTTTTTGATAGATAAATAATTATGTTAAATAGTATATTCATGAATGTTTTCAAATTTATTATAGTATAGTTTATGGTTATGTTTGATACAAAAATATTTATTTTAGAATATTTACGTTTTTATATATAATAGTAGTTTTTGAACCATTATATATGAATCCTCCCATTTAATTTAGTTTGCTTTTTGCGTATGTTAGACTAATTTATTTGCTTTGTCTGAGCAATACAATATCCCACCGAGTGAGACCATGTTCCCCCATTCTTCTTGTCGTGAGTTACTCCACCAAGTGAAATCAAATTTTTTTCGAGTACAAGTTTAATGTGATTTTCAATATATATATAGTATATGTTCCTAGAGCTATGTTATATGTATTTAGCTTCAAAATAAATTTTATTACAGTTTACGATATTAGTACATGTTTTATGTTACTCAGAATATAATTTTATTATCTTTTTATAATTTCAGACTTGTATATATGTTAGTATTATTTTTCAGTACATTTTTATTAAAAATTTATTATTGTTAGTATATATATCTTTATGAAGTATATTGTATTTTCAGAACTATGTCTACTCACTAAGTTATAAGCTCACCAATTTGTTTTTCTATTTTTTCAAGTTACTACAGGGACTCGTGCAGTGTAATTTGTACTTCACATTTGGAGATCTGGCTATTACACACATAGCTCCATGAGTTATCATACTTTGTATATTCATATATATCTTTATGTATAATTTTGTACATGTGTACGCTTTTGTTGGGCTATGTAGCCCATTTTATCATATCAAATGAGTATAAGCACGTTAGTTTCATGTCATCACAGAATTTGCCTCAATTTTTAAGGAAGGCTCGGGTTGAGTCTTATTAGTTTGGTATCAGAGCACAGTTTTAAATTCTATAGACCCTGGCATGATGCATACAAATTAGAGTTCAATAAATATTTTTTTGCATTTTATAGACTTCACCATGCGTCCACGTGGCTAACCTCGCAAGAAACTTATAACTTAACTGGGATCTCTCTTAGTATTAGAGATAAGAGAGGAACCTATTAGAGAGGGGGTAGTTGAATCAGCTCCCTTTGAACCTAGACCTTAAACTTAGCCTAACTCTATTTTAGAATAGATGGAACCTTAGCCAATAACATTGAATGTAATGCAACCTACATAAGGGCATCCTGCTAGACCCACCTTAGAGTAGTCCATAGATAGACTTGCCAATTAGTTATAGTTGCAATGAAGAAACAAGTACAGGGGTAACTTAGGAGTGTTCGCAATTTGGGGGCAGAGAATTTTTTAGACACTACAGAGTCAGCTAATGTAGAGTCATGACTGACCCTAGTGGAGCAAATCTTTAATGTTATACAATGCACTAATGATGAAAGGGTTTTATTTGTCATATTTTTACTTGAGGATGGAGCATATCCTTTGTGGACATTAGTTTTACATAGATATAGAAGAGTGATTAGTTAGGTTGATTTTGGTAAAGAGTTTAATGCAAAATTCTTTCCCATGGTTTGCCAAAATATCCAAAATAGTAAGTTCTTAAGCTAGAATCTATAAAGTTATCAATATTTGCCCCATATGTAGTGCAAAATGAGAGAGATAAATTTAAGAGATTTGAACAAAGCTTTAGAGGCAATATTAGGATAAGAATCACAGTTATAAGGTACAATGATTTCAATGAGTTAGTAGGGGCTGTAATGAAGGTTGGGAGAAGCCTAGTAAAGATAAGCAAAGCTCAGTCATTCAAGTAGAAATAAGACCAGAGTTGGTCAATTAGTTTTATGCCTTTATTTATTAAAAGCAATATAAGAAGTCTTCATGTTCAACTTGGTTAATTCATGTCATTGATACCATAGTCAATGGAGTTAAATTAAAAGATATTCTTATAGTTAGAGATTTTTAAAATATATTTTCGAAAGTCTTTTTAAGTTTATCACTAGATAGAGAGATTGATTTTGGCATTGATTTGGTTATCAATACAGCTCTTTGTTAAGGTCGGTGCTTATGTCCCATCCCTGAATGTACATATACTTGTGTATTTGTACAAGTATACATTCCTATTAAATTGCTAATACCCATTTATATAGTATTATGTATGTAACGTTACAGACATTGTAAATCTGAAGGAGTTCAGATTAGATCTAAAGGGTTTAGATAAGGGCTCATAGTCAGCCACGCTGAGACATATAATTGCTAAATGTTAGCACAGTTAAGTGTTAGTTGGTTATAATACTCAGCAGATCCAAGAGTTGGAGCTTTGTCTGTAATGAGACATAGATCTGAGAATATACTAGTAACTGCATAGTTGTAAAAGTTGCAATCAGGTGCTAGGAAATGCAAGTTGCGCAAGTATGTTCTCGAATAATAGTCCTTGATCTATTTTTGCCGATGCGGGTCTATTGACGGACACTTTATATATAGATCAACATATGTCGTACCTATCGAGTATAGACGGCCGTTCCTGACCGACTGTGAGCTTGGAGCTCATATTGATATATGGGTATCCAGTTAGGACTGGATATGAGACAGACTCACGAGGGCCTTCGATAGACATTCAATGTAAGCCGTCAATTGAGGGTCCTCTCGACTTGAGTAGTATACGTGGTCCTTTGACCTGAGTGCCATGGTGGGCTTGTAAGTGATCCATCATACTTTGGTTCCACACATGTCACAGACCTTTCATGGTGTGACCGCTGGGTATAGTCAAATCCTTATGGAGTCCGGTGCGTACAGATATGGGATCTGTCAGCTCCCATATGGAGTTAGATATCCAGATGCTTCGAGACTGTATCTCAGAAAGTCTTGTGGCCACAAGCAATAATCCCGGGAAAGAGTTCCGTCAGGGTCGAACAATATGGTAAAAGAGTTTGCGCATATTTTTAATTGAGATACAAGTCTGGAGATAAGATATGGATGAGCACAAGGGGATTTGATGATGATAATCTATATCCCCGCACATCCAAGATATCATGACGGAAGGACTATACGTATACGTTGTAACCTCAGCTTGTATGGTTCAACGTGCTGATTTGTATATCCGTGACATGTGCGTGGGGCATTGCTCACAGACTCATGGAATAATTTCATTTGATGAATCAGGCATAGAACCTCGGGAGTCCCGTGATATGGAGTGTATTCGTTGTGCACTGGGGCAGCGTGTCGGATTAAATTGTTTAATCCAGCAATATTCAGCACTTTTACGAGAATACGTGTGTGTCTGTATTTAAGTGTTAAATATAATAATTAGTTAATAATTATTATTTACTAATTAGATTATGACACGTAGCGTATTGTGGACCCTTAGTTGAGTTTATCAAAGTGTGAAATTTGGTGGGACCTATTAAGGGGTGAACTTGGTAACTATTTATGAGAGACAAAATGGTCATTTCTCAGTTTGATTATTTAATAGTTAAATAATTAAAATATCTTTCTTTTTATATTATATATATTAATATATATTATTATTATTTATATTATATAATATATTATATTATATTATATATATATAAAGAAAAAGAAAAAGAAAAAAAGAATTGAAGAAGGCTGAGTTCGGCTGAGAGAGAAAGAGAGAAATAGAGAAGAAAGAAAAGAGAAAGAAGAGAAAAGAAAGAAAGAAAAACAAAAGAGGAAATGGGAGGGAAAATGAAATTGTGAATTGCTTCATTTTCCCTACGTTTCCAATTGGAGCAATTGTAAATTGCTTTAAATCTCTATTTCTTACCATTTTGGAGAAAAGAATATAAATTCACTCCCGGCCATTTTGGGGATTAAAAGTTAATCCCAGGCTGAATATCAGGCTGTTGTTCTAACTCACCAAGCCCACCGTGTTGGTGACTAAAACTGCACACGAGTTGGTCTCCATGCGGACTCCAAGAAAAACACATATATAATGTTACACGTTTGGTGAGTTCTTTAACTTTATAAATATATTAATGTGATTAATATATTTATTTATTGTGTTTGTTGCAAAATTTATATTTCCGCTGCGTTAGGTAATAGACACAATTGCACATGCATACACTCACGTGCCTAAAATCCGACTGCGCCAACACTCTTATCTTCAAAGCATTAATTAGAATGACCCATTCAAAGTTAAAGGAATTGAAGACTTAGTTACAAGAATTGGGAGTTAAGGGTTTCATCAGACCTAGTGTATTACTACAGGGAGCATTAGTATTGTTTGTTATAAAGAAGAATAGAACATTAAGGTTATGCATTGATTATCAAGAGTTGATTAAAGTCACCATACACAACAAGTACCCAATCCCTCGTATTGATGGTTTATTTGAGTAGTTATAAGGTACAAAAGTTTTCTCAAAGATTGATATGCAATCAGGGTATCATCAGTTGTAGATCAAAGATATTAATGTGTCTAAGACTGCATTTAGAACTCAATATCAATATTACAAGCTTTTAATGATGCCATTTGGGTAACTAATGCTTCAACTGCATTCATGGATCCTATAAATAAAGTGTTTCTAATGAGTATGAAATTGACATGTATTGTAGCCCCGTTTTAACATAAATCCTTGTCGTTTTTTGAGTAATTACATGCTATTTATGCACCACTATTTTGGATTGACAAGATAAACAATAGAATGGATCAATTATATGGAAAAGCAGCAAAAAGGGAGTCAAAGAGTAAGAATGCAAAGAAAGGAGTACAGAGAAGAGATGAACATGCCTACATTCTATAAATTCAACACATTAGCTTTCATTCAATAGGATGAATTTTCTAAAGTTAATAAGACAACGCCTCAGCGTTTTTGGAAAATATGAATGTTGTGGCATGCAAATGTGAACAAGGCAATGTGAATTCTCAGAAGTATCCAAGACTGCCAACACCCCCGCATTAAATGGTGACGTAGCTATGTGAGAATGCCCCAGCGTTGTAGAACAAGAATGTCGTAGCATTCTTATAATACAATTGAAAATTCCCCTGCATTCTGACACGTTCAAAATATAAGAGTTTATTTTCAAGTGCAAGATTGTCAAAATAATAAATAACCCGGTGAGAACGGGGTTGATCCACAGGGAAGTGAAATTAAAATTACAAACTATAGATAATTTAAAGACAAATAAAACAATATAAGATGTTTGCAAATAATAATTCAAATAACCAATTAAAATAAATGCTAAGGTTAGGAGATTCACTTTTGACATATAAAATAATAATATATTCAATTCTCTTTATAACTTAATTGAAATCTTCACACAAAGGAGGTTTCAATTAGAAGATATAACAATTAAATTTTATCATCATTTATTTGTTAACTTGTATTTATTTATTTTAATTATTATACACAAAATCTTGTAAATGAGTTCAAGTATTTATTATGCCAATTTTTATATTTTTCTAATCTTTATATTTTTTTTACAATAAATCATGACACCCACTTTACAAGAAAGAGTATCTATCCCAAATCTTGTAAATGGTTTTAAGAATTTATTATGTTAACTATAAAGATTGTCTATAATAAATCAAGATTCACTACTTTATAAGAAAGGGTATCAATATTGCAAAACAAAATAAATACATCATATATAAATTTGTTTAACTTAAAAATATAACATTAAATTTTAGAATAAGAGTTTAAGGTATATCTTATTACCTTGACAAGAGTTTCATCATTTCACCTTAGCAAAATAGAAATTACTTGGACAAAATAAAATTAAAGGAAAGAGATGAAAAAAGACATAACATGAACTTTAGACTAGTAAACAAAAGAAATAATACTACAAAGAGATAATACAAAAGATAAGTGTTTTGAACTAAAATCTAACTCTTTAATTACATACTTTAAGTATAAAAAGGCCATATTTTTTTATTATAGAAAAATGTGAATAATACAAGACAAATGAGGAGAAAACCACTTGGATGATAAAAGTCAAAGAGGGAGGTAACTAATTTGTACTGATTATCATTAATGCACCCACTTAATTGTCCAATTTGAAATTTATATGATCTGAATTAGCTTCTATTAAAAACATCAAAGTTGTAGATAAGTCTCTTAGCTTTCTAAATTTAGTTGTATCATACATATTAGATACATATTTCTCCAGTTATGAGCCAAATACTAAAGACTATTCGGACTAGGCCTATACTGCAAATCAATTCTCTTCTAGGCTATTTCTACCCTCCAAATGCTCAAATTAAAAATTGCTAATAAAATATAATATTTTATCTCATTAAGTCAGATCTTTATAGGATCAAGAATCATCCCAATTGAATTCGTAAGTAGAAATTTATTCGTATTTTTTCGAACCTATCACAAAACAGTTAAAAGCAAATTACTTATAATATTGTAAACATACTTAAGTTAGGGAGGTTAATAATGCCAGTAATAAAAAATAATGACTTAAAATCCTTATTAAATATGTAATTTAAAGTATTCATCATGTTCCAAGAGAAACACAACAACATTACGATTATTTCCTGCATTATAAAAAGCCATTCTTTTGGAATTTTGTGATACGTTGGATGTTTCAACTTTGGTTCTTCATTAATGTAACTCGTTCCAAGCCAAAAATCTCTCATTTTACTATCAACAAACACTATTCAACACTTAAAAATCAATTGGGGAGTGATTCAATATGATCAAAGAAGATTGCCAACTTCAAGAGAAGCATTGGAACCAAGACAAAATACGCTCCTCTAGATTTCATCTACTACACTTTTGGGTTTGAACTTGGTTATTTTATATTTCTCTTGTATTTTGATATCTAAACTTAGTTATGTTGAACTAATTTCAATTGTCTAAGATTGTAGTATTTAACCTAATCATGTGTTTGTAAATATTTATAACTTCGAATGATATGAACTTTATTATTATTTGATTTGTTAGTGCTTAATGTTTACATTTAACTTGGTTAGATAATGTATGATTTTGGATTTATTAAACTTGGAAAAGAAATCTAATTGAAAAGTGATGAACACTTAAAATTACACATTTAATAAGGGTTTTACATCATTGTTTTGTATTACTAGTGTCTTTAACCCTCCTAACTTAAGTATGTTTACAATATTATACCTAATTAGCTTGTGACTATTTTGTGGTAGGTTCGGTAAAATGGGCATAACTTTCTACCTAGAAATCCAATTAGAGTGATTTTTGATCTTATAAATAGTTGACTAAATGGGCTAACATATTGTATTTCACAAGACATTTTAAATTTAAGCGTTCAAGGATGAAAATGGCCTAGCACAGAACTGATCTGCAGTACAGGCTCAGTCCGAACAGTCATTAGTATTTTGCTCATAAATATAGAAATACGTATCTAATATGTATGAGACAACTCAATTTGGAAAGATAAGACTTATATACAACTTTATTTTTTTAGTGAAAGCTAATTGGAACCACATCAATTCTAAATTAGACAATCAAATTGGTGTATTAATGATAATCAATGCAAATTAGTTGCCATCCTTCTTGACTTTTATCATTCAAGTGGTTCCCTCTTCATTTATCTTGATTTATCCATATGTTTTTATAAATAGGTGGCCCATTTATGCCCAAAACATATAATTAGAGAGCTAGATTTTAGTACAAAATACTTATTTTTTGTATTATCTCTTTGTAGTATTATTTCTTTTGTTTACTATTCTAAAGTCATATTATCTCTTCTTCCATCTCTTTTCTTTTTCTTTAATTTTATTATGTCTAAGTAATTTTCTTTTTGCTAAGGTTTAAGGGTGAAACTCTTAACAAGGTAATAAGATATACTTAACTCTTATTCATAAATTTAATGTTTCATTTTTAAGTTATGCAAATTTATATATGATGTATTTATTTTGTTTGCAATATTAATACCCTTTCTTGTAAAGTGGTGTATCTGAATTTATTATAGATAATTTTATAGTTAGTACAATAAATTCTTGAAATCATTTACAGGATTTAACGTAGATACCATTTCTTGTAAAGTGGGAGTCTTGATTTATTATAGACAAATATAAATATTGGCATAATAAATACTTGAGCCTATTTATAAGATTTGGTGTATAATAATTGAAAGAAATAAATACAAGTTAATATATAAATGGTGATGAACTTTAATTGTTATATCTTTCGATTGGAACCTCCTTTGTATGAGAATTCGAATTGAGTTATAAAAAGAGTTGAATATATTCTTATTTTATATGCCAAGAGTGGATCCCCCTAACCTTAGCTTTTATTTTAATTAGTTAATTGAATTATTATTTGCAAACATCTTATATTGCTTTAATTGTCTTTAAAGTATTTATAATTTATAGTTTTAATTCCACTTTCCTGTAGATCGACTCCATTCTCACCGGGTTATTTATTACATTGACAATCTCGCACTTGTGAATAAACTCTTATATTTTAGACGTGTCAAGTTTTTGGCGTCATTGTTGGGGAAGTGACTTTAACATTTCTTATTTGATTGTTTATTTTATTTTCATGAAAGGCTAAGCCTCCTACTCTTTATTTACTAACTTTTTATTATCCTAATCTAACATTGACTAATCTAACATTTGCTAATCTAACTATTTATCTAACTTTTATTTTATTGTCAGTACGTTATAAGAGTCAGTTAGATCAAAAAGGTTAGATCATTGTCTGTGATGGGATAAAGACCTGAGGGTATACCAGTAATAACATGTTTGCAATGAGTTGCAATAGGTGTTAGGAGATGTTATTATACAAGTATGTCCTCAAACACTATGTTCTTAATCTGCTTCATCGATGCAAGTCTATCGGTGGATCTATTTTATATAGGTCAGTGTATGCTATATCTATATGATATAGATGATTGTTCTTAGCTGACCAAGGGCATACTAGAAGCTTGTATATGCATACGGATATTCAGTTAGGACTGATTATTGAACAGACTCATGAAGACGCCAATAGACATCCTATAAAGCCATTAATTGTGAGTCCTTTTGACTTGAGCAGTATATATGTAGTAACCAGTATCCACAACCAGTAAGAATAAGTATTTATATATATATATATATATAAATATACATATTTTATTTGTATGTGGGTAATACTTGATTTATGTATTGTTATTAGTAGTGTTTGTATAGGTTAAGGACATACTATTAGTATTGGGTTTATTTGCAAGGCTTTAGATTTATTTTAGGGATCAAATTGTAATACTTTGAACGTTTTGGGGGTAAATTCATAAATAATAATAAATTAGACTCTTAATATAAAAATACACTTTTGAAACCCTAATTCACTCATTTTGGTCGAGCTACCTCTTTTAGAGTGAGAAAAGAGAGAAATAAAGGGGAGAGAAAGAGAAGAAGAAGAAAGTTGAAATTTAAGTTTTAAGAAGTATATTATAACCCTTTCTTAGTTTTTTGGTGTTAAATTAGTTAATTCTTTTAAGTCTTGATTTTTAAAAATATATACAATTGAGGATTTGATATGAATTTCGTAAGATATTGTGAGAATTGATGATGATTTATATAGATAGTTTGATAAATCATGATGAATTGCAGAATCTCTACTTGATAGTCTCTTGATCTAGGAATTTTATAAATTGCTGTGCTTCGATTCTGGTTTTAGATTTTCAATATATGAAATTATACATGTATAGAATCATTTGAGACTTTGAATCAATTAACAATTCCAGAAATTGAATTTGTAGTGAATTTACAAAAATGACCCTGAAATTCTAGAAATTTTCTGTGTTAACAGTACGATATAGAGAGAAATAATTTTTGATTTGTTGAATGATCTTCAAAAATTACTAATTTATGAAATATGATAAGTTTATATGTCTAATATAATATACTCAGAATTGAGAATTTAGATCAATGTGGTTAAATTTTTATGATTTTCTAAAGAGTGTTAGCTCATTGCATTATCTGATTAACATATTTTAAAACTATAGAATAAAATAGTTTTAAAATACTTTTGGCAGTGATTTTGAAGTGAAATATTTATCATGGATTGAGATATGTGTTAAGAGTAATTCTGTAGTATTTTTATAATTTTTAAGTTAGTATATAATTTTATAAAATTAGGAGATTGAGTACTGTTCAGTAAATATCTTGATCCTGTCAAGTTAGTAGTTTGGATTCGATGATGTTTATGGAATGGATTGCGTAGGAATTATGATATAATATTCATATATAAAAAGGATATATGAGTCAAGAATGATATATTCTGATTTTGGAGTAATTGGACATCATTTGATATATAAAAAAAATTTGTTAAGTGTAAGTGGTCAGAATGACAGGTTTTGAGAAACTAAGTAATTAGACCAAGTTGATGTGATAAGTGCAATATGTGTAATTTTGTAAACTATTTAAAGTGTTTTGTATGAATGTTGAGGCTCATGAAAGGATTAATCTCTTTTGATCGGTTAAGGAGATTTAAGCCTTGTAGCTGAAAGTGCTAAGAGGTAAGTATATTAGACATTTTACTGAAATCACAATAAACATAGTAATTGTTATGTATGATTTTGTAAATATGGTTAGAAATAAGTTTATGTTATGTCAAAGTATATTTTGATATGAAATATGAAGACATGTGTTTATGAATGTGAGCATGGAAATACATGACATATATGTGTTTTTGAAAGTGAGCTTTCAAAGTGAAATGTGTTTAACAAAGAGAGCTTTTGAAGTGTAATATGTCCATGAGAAACATTTTGTGTTTTGAGGATGCTTGAACTCATTGTTAACTTAGTAGGCATTTTATGTGATTTGTGGAGTCTTTATGTGTGGCATTTCCTTCGGGATTGGTATATGTTTTGTGTTCCGTATGTAAAGAGGATCCTATTGGTATCTAAAGAAAGAGTGAGTCATCACATTCATGTGGTGGCGTATTGGTGCATGTGAGAGGACTCACCGATGATCAGGGTGAGGGTTTGGATTTTACCTTCGGGTATGAGCATTATATATGTGTAATTTAAAACCTCACTTATACTATTCCTCTCATACTGTATGTCACCTACGAGTAACATTTGGCTCATTATGTGATATGTGATATGAAAGTCCTACTAAGTAGTAGTTGAGTGATGGTATTCCTATTATATATTTTGAAAGAATGTGTAAGCGCTTATATGACATGTGATTTGATAAGATTATGATTTTGATTTATCACAACATATCATACATATACATTGTGTACATATATGTATTTGTATTTGATATATGAAAACCTAGTGTACTTACTGAGTTTTATACTCATTATAGTTTATGGTGATTTCAGGTAAATAAGGTACATGTGTGCTTAGAGGATTTGGTAAGGCTTCTATTGTTCCTTAGATTCCCTAAGTTGCTAGGTTGCTGAGTGTTTCATTTAGGAACACGTGATTTAAGATATTTTATTTGTCCCTATTGAATAATTACTTATGTATTATTTTATTTAGTGTGGTTATGTGTTGATTTTAAGTAAGAATTTGCAATGAATATATTTTGGGTTTCCGGTAACAAAGTTGCTACTGGTGACGTAGTAGAGTGTTAATCTCTGAGAAAACTCTGTGTATCTCCGATTTACTAATTGCCCCAGTCATAATTCAATTGTATAATTCTGAAAAATTGAATAAATGTAAGTTATGTCGTGTGTCAAATCTTTTGGATCTGGGCGTGACAATATATGATCATTTGACCTGAGTGTCACGGTAGGCTTGTAAGGGATCCATCATACTTTAGTTCTACCGAGTGCAAAAATTGGTGTAGTAATGCAAAATAATTCTAAAGTATAGAAAAATATAAACACATAGAAAAATACTAATAGCAATGTGCAAAATTAGGAATTCAATCCACATCCACCATTTCTGTATAGCCTACAAAAGAAGAAAATAAATAAGCAGTTTTCTAAATTTCTTAAAATTCGTAAGAAATTATAAATTAATCTTCCTTTTATAAATGCACTTGAATAAATGCCTAATTATGTTAAGTTCATGAATAGCATACTTTTGAAGAAGCCGAGACTAAAGGATTATGAGACTGTATCATAGACAGAGGAGTGTAGCGTTATTCTTTAGAAGAAACTACCTCATAAACTTTAAAATCCCAAAATATTTACCATACTATGCTCTATTGGCAATTAATAGAGGCGTAAAAGCACTAGTATGATTTGTACCTAATTTTTATATTTTTCTCTAAATCATAGGTATTTGACTATTTAATTATATTTTCTGATCATAAATAGATGCACAATAAAAAATGTGATACATAGGAATAAACGGGAGGTGAATCGGACGTCAAACGAAGAAGTTACGCCCAAAATATGAAAGTAGCGCAGCAGGTGGCTGAGCGCCGCGGCGCCAAGGGCTGAGAGCCATTGTAGTAACCAGTATCTACAACCGGTAATAATAAATATTTATATATGTATAAATATACGTATTTTATTTGTATGTGGGGGATATTTGATTTATATATTGTTATTAGTAGTGTTTGTATAGGTTAAGGTCATACTATTAACATTGAGTTTAATTGCAAGACTTTAGATTTATTTTAGGGACCAAATTGTTATACTTTGAAAGTTTTGGGGGCAAATTCGTAAATACCAAAAATTAGCCACTTAGTATAAAAATACACTTTTAAAACCCTAATTTATCATTTTTAGGTCGAGCTACCCATTTTAAGAGAGAGAAGAGAGAAATAGAGGAGAGAGAAAGAGGAGAAGAAGAAGAAAAAGAAGAAGAAATTGGAATTTTGAATTTCAAGAGGTATATCATACGTATTTCTCAATTTATTGGTATTAATTAAGTTAATTCATTTAAGTTTTGATTTCTAAAAATATGTATAATTGAGGATTTGTTGTGTATTTCGTAAGATCATATGAGAATTGATGATGATCTATAAGATAGTTTGATAAATCATGATGAATTGTGGAATTTCTGCTGGATAACCTTTTGATCTAAGAATTTTATAAATTGTTGTGATTCGATTCTGGTTTTGAATTTTGAGTATATGAAATTAGACATGTTTAGTATCATCTGAGACTTTGAATCGATTCAAAATTCCAGAAATTGAATTTGTTGTGAATTTACCAAAATGACCCTGAAATTCTGGAAATTTCCTATGTGAATAGTATAATACAGTGACGAACAATGTTTGTCCTACTGAATGATCTTCAAAAATTACGAATTTGTGGAATATGATAAGTTTATATGTCTAATATGATATACTCGGAATTGAGAATTTAGATCAATGTGGTTGAAATGTTATGATTTTCTAAAGTATATCCGCTCATTACAGTATTTGATTAACAGATTTTTAAAGCTATGGAATAAAATAGTTTTAAAATATTTTTGGCAGTGATTTGGAAGAGAAATATTTATCATGGACTGAGATATGTGTTAAGAGTAATTATGTGGTAGTTTTATAATTTTTGAGTTAGTATATGATTTTATAAAATTGGGAGATTGAATACTGTTCAGTAAGTATCTTGATCCTGTCAGGTTTGTAGTTTGGATTCGATGGTGTGTATGGAATGGATTGTGTAGGAAATTTAATATAATATTCATATATAAGAAGGATATATGAGTCAAGAATGGTATATTCTGATTTTGGAGTAATTGGACATCATTTGATGTATTAGAAATTTTTGTTAAGTGTAAGTGGTCAGAATGACAGGTTTTGAGAAACCAAATATTTAGACCAATTTGATGTGATAAATGCATTGTGTATAATTTTGTAAGCTATTTAAAGTATTTTGTGTGAATTGTGAGGCTTATGAAAGGATTAATCTCCATTGATAGGTTAAGGAGATTTAAGCCTTGTAGCTGAAAGTGTTAAGAGGTAAGTATACTAGACTTACTACTGGAATCACAATAAACATAATTATTGTTTTGTATGATTTTGTAAATGGGGTTAAGAATATGTTTATGATATGTCAAACTATATTTTGATATGAAATGTGAATATATGTTTATGAGTGTGAGCATTGACATTGAGCATGGACATACATGTGTTTTTGAAAGTGAGCTTTCCAAAATAAGATGCGTTTAACAAAGAAAGCTTTTGAAGTGTAATATGTCCATGAGAAATATTTTGTGATTTGAGGGTACTTGAACTCACTGTTAACTTAGTAGGCATTTTATGTGATTTGTGGAGCCTTTATGTGTGGCCTTTCCTTCGGGATTGGTATATGTTATGTGTTCCGTATGTAGGGAGGATCCTATTGGTACCTAAAGGAAGTGTGAGTCATCACATTCGTGTGGTGGCGTATTGGTACACGTGAGAGGACTCACCGATGATCAGGGTGAGGGTTTGGCTTTTACCTTCGGGCATAAGCGTTATATATGTGTGATTTAAAGACCTCACTTGTACTATTCCTCTCATACGGTATGTCACCTACGAGTGACATTTGGCTCATTATGTGATATGTGATATGTAAGTCCTACTAAGTAGTAGTCGAGTAATGGTATTCCTATTATATGTTTTGAAAGAATGTGTAAACGCTTACATGATATGTGATTTGATAAGATTATGATTTTGATTGATCACAACATATCATACATATGCATTGTGTACATATATGTATTTGTATTTGATATATGAAAAATTAGTATGCTTACTGAGTTTTATACTCATTATAGTTTATGGTGATTTCAGGTAAATAAGGTACATGTGTGCTTAGCGGATTTGGCAAGGCTTCTGCTGTTCCTTGGGTTCCCTAAGTTGCTAGGTTGTTGTGTGTTTCATTTGGGGACACGTGGGATAGGATATTTGGTTTGTCCCTATTGAATAAATACTTATGTATTATTTCATTGTGTGTGGCTGGATTTGATTTAAGTTTTCAAAGCGTGGTTACTAGTTGATTTCAAGTAAGAATTTGCAATGAATATATTCTGGGCTTCCGGTAACAAAGTTGCTACTGGTGACGTAGTAGAGTGTTAATCTCTGAGAAAACTCTGCGTATCTCCGGTTTATTAATTGTCCCAGTCATAATTCAATTGTTATAATTCTGAAAGAAATTGAAATGAATGTTTAAATATGGTCAAGAGAAGTTTATATTTATATGTTAAGTTATGGGTTGATTTTAGTGTTGAACTTACTAGCAACTTGCTAAGGATTTCTGTGTTGAAGGAAAGTTGAAAATTTTGTGTAATATTATTTATGAGTGCACATGCAGTGAATGAATGTAAGTGATGTCGTGTGTCGGATCTTTTGGGTCTGGGGCGTGACAGCTTTTATTGGTATCAGAGCTAAGATATGATTCTGTAGACTTTTAAGTGTCGAGTCAAGGGAACCGAGCAGATGTCAAATCCTTAGGATTGTATTTGTAGCTTTGTTATGTAAAAGTTTGACATATTCCTTAAATTTTGTATGATTTTGTGAAGATGACACAGTATCCAAGAGCTGCTAAGATTGTTGTTGTTGTGGATAATGGTACCTTGTGGATCTTAATGTTACCATTTAGATTTTCTTTTAAGTTATGACTAATATGCTTAGTAAGAGTGATGTTGAATATCTTATAATGATAATTTACATGTGATAGAGCAAATTGAGATAAGTTTCTCAATGACAAAATATAGAGAAGTAGTGTATTGAAGACATCAATTGAAACAACTTTTATTGAAAAGGAAAATAACAACACAACAACAATAGCAGCAACAAAAATACAGTAGAGGCTACGGAGTGAGATTTAAGTCTATTTTGCTCTTCTTCTGACTGTTATGAGTAGACCAATCTAACTGATGCAATGTTGGATTAGACAGAGGAATAAAAGACTGTAATTGATCAATTAGTTGATCAACAGTTGGAGCTGAAATAAGAATCCGTCGTGCTAGAAGTGGGATGAATTGTGTTCCCGCTGCATAGTCAAGAAAAGATATCAACCCGTCGTAAAAGCCATTAACATTTAACAAACCAATGGGTTTTTGGTGGATTTGTAATTGTACCCATGAGACAATTTGAAAAATTTCCTCCAAGGTCCCGAAACCTCCTGGTAGAGCTATGAAAGCATCTGCATGCCTAAGCATTTGAGCCATTCGTTCGTGCATAGATGAGACTTGTAACTCATCCCCAACTGTTTTTCCTACAATATTTTCAATAGCTAGAGGTTTTGGAATGATACCCAAAACTCGACTACCTTTATTATGTGCAGCTTTTGCCACAGACCCCATTAACCCTCGGTTACCTCCTCCATATACTAAATGTATATTTCGCTCAGCTAATACCTTACCAAGATTTTTTGCAACTTTTATAAACTCTTCAGTATTTCCAGGGTTGGATCCACAAAAGACACAAATTTTTGTAAATCGACGAGCTGAGGTTTCCTCCATTGTTACGCTCACCCTAATCTTTGAATATTTTTGAGTTTGTATAAGGATGCAAAAACAATGTATTTATAGAGAAACAAATTGATAATAGCTGTGGAGCATATGTGTAAGTATGTTCAAGTATATACGTTTTCTCAATTCTTGTGAGGTAAAAAGAAAAGAATGAGTTTTACTTTATTATTCTATAAGGGACAATAGGCCGCAAAATTTTGAATAAATATTTGTTGATATGTAAGTGTAATAAAATTGTGTCGGAAGCGTGATTAGTTAGGTAAGATGATTAAGAAAAGTCAATAAATACCTATTTTATGGATTTAGGGACTTTGCCGTTTTGGCACTAATGGCCGACAATGCATATATGACTTGAAGACTTTTAAAAGCTACCAACTAGACTTTGGACATGAGGCCAAATTAACTTTATTAATTATAAGAATTTTTGTGGTCTTAACATTGATTTTTGGCCGATAGATTAAAAGCAGACATAAAGAAAAATAAAGCACACTTGACATAAAGATAAAGCAGTAGTCAGTCTCTCTTTGATGTGATAGAACAACACGGATCTAGTTTCTGTGAAAAACAGAAACAGCAATGTAGGTTAAAATGAGTCTCCCTGGTCGTTTTCATCTGTGTCGTATCCGTAAGAGAGAAACTTATGGAGTTGTTGTTCCCATACATTGAATGAGGGCTCTGGCTGAGTGGAAGGTGGGTCTACCATATCTTGATCTTCTGCAGGTGAGCTGGTCTGGATGAGGGATGTGCTGGATTCCCCTTGGATTTGAGTGTCGGTTAGATAAGGTTGGGAGTCTTGAAAGAGGGATAAGTCAAGATTGGGTTGGTGTTGGTCAGGTTCTGTCGGGACAACTGGCTGAGATTGAGTAGGTTCTGTCGGGACAGTTAGCTGAGGCCATTGGTGAAGGTTATCCATTGCTTGTCTGTATCTGGCATAATAAGTCATGTTTGGGATATGGTGATGATGAGTAGAGTAATCTGTATTTCTGAGATGTGAAAGATGATATTTTTGTCTTTGTTGGAATTTGAGTATATTGGCAAAATTCAGGTCTTCTGTAAAGTCAGCTTCAACTTGTTCCCAAGTTGCAGCATCTTCTGGGGAGATCCAAACAGACGGAGGAATTATTTGATTTTCCTGAGCAAGAATTCTTTCAAGTTCTCTCTTTTGCTGAATTACTTCTTCAGGCCAGAGCTTAATTGATCCCTTTAGTGAAAGGGTAAATGTGAAGTAATCCTTAACAGTGGGGTAATAATGGATTTCATGATCTGAAACAATCATACCCTTTCGTTGGAGAAGTAAAACAGACCAAAGATGTTGTCTAGGGACTACAGCATTTGTGTTGTTTGCAATCATGTGTTGAAATTTAGTTATCCACCATGTCTTTGGGTAAAACCATTGGAGAAAAATCAGGGCTGGATGATCTTCATCACATTTTTCTAATTTTTGGACGGTTCTAAGTAATGGGAATTCCATGGCGATTGTATACAGATCCAATAGGTACCATAACAAGTAAAGGACAGATTTGGACCATTAGGAAAATGGGAAAAAATAGTGCAGGTGAAAGAAAGGGTATTCCAAGTTGAACGAAGGGTCACCAAGAACTGTGAGGCCGTGTTCTTGAACTGCCAAGATGGCATAGTGTCTGATGAATTCTTTAGCACGGGAATGGAGTGTTCTGGTTCTGATTAGGTCTGGAAATTGTGGTGGAGTAAAAAGAACAAGATGAGTTATGATAATGGGATTCATTATGAAGATGGTAAGAAGGTTGGTTTTATTTATTGCTAGAAAAGTGATTATGAGGTTTAGGCTATTTATAGAGTTTTATGAAAGAAAATCAATAATCGTTTTGTCCTTTCCTTTTACGTGGATGACGTTAAAGGAATAGTTAAAAGAATCATATTTGTCATCGCAATAATTGTGCTAGTAGAATCTTTTCTATTTGAAATCGAGCATATTAGAAAAAGCAGACATGTCAGTCTCAATGAGAAAATGATGTCCAATAAGGTGGACTATTTTTTTTTAAGATTTAGAGTAAGAGATATAATGTTGAGATCTATAGTTTAAGAATCAATTGAACTAAAGGTCTTTTTATTGAAGTTGATTTTTGATCGTTTAAGATAATGCCTTCAATATTCTGATTTGAATGACAACTTAGTTGCGTAGAAATGTTACATTTTTTTTTGAATGATATCAAGGTAGTGAATGATATTATGACGTATGAGTATATGTTGAAGGGATTAAAATTTTTAGAGGAGTTAAGAATTTTATGTAAGAGATTAGTATGGGTATTCTACATCTATATTATTCTTTAATGATTAAAAGGTGAAGTGTGTAGATGCCCATTAAATATTGAATGAATGAGAGAAAAGAATAAAAATATGTGTGTATATATTTTATAAGTCCATAATGTGTGTCATGTGTTTATTTTATGGATGAATGTTTCGTACTTCTCTCATATACTAAGTTATGAGCCAACTTAGAGATAATCGAACATATGAATGACTGTTTATCAGGATTTTGGACCACAATGAGCAAATCCTATATACAAGGAAGATTGCTTTGTAAATGTTTTATGAATAAACCATACGGTTGAAAAGGCAACTTGGGAATGAGAATAAGAAATGAGATTTAAGTATCCTAATATGTTTACTCAAGTCATGAATTTCGAGGACGAAATTCATATAAGGAGGGGAGAATTGTAGTAACCAGTATCTACAACCGGTAATAATAAATATTTATATATGTATAAATATACGTATTTTATTTGTATGTGGGGGATATTTGATTTATATATTGTTATTAGTAGTGTTTGTATAGGTTAAGGTCATACTATTAACATTGAGTTTAATTGCAAGACTTTAGATTTATTTTAGGGACCAAATTGTTATACTTTGAAAGTTTTGGGGGCAAATTCGTAAATACCAAAAATTAGCCACTTAGTATAAAAATACACTTTTAAAACCCTAATTTATCATTTTTAGGTCGAGCTACCCATTTTAAGAGAGAGAAGAGAGAAATAGAGGAGAGAGAAAGAGGAGAAGAAGAAGAAAAAGAAGAAGAAATTGGAATTTTGAATTTCAAGAGGTATATCATACGTATTTCTCAATTTATTGGTATTAATTAAGTTAATTCATTTAAGTTTTGATTTCTAAAAATATGTATAATTGAGGATTTGTTGTGTATTTCGTAAGATCATATGAGAATTGATGATGATCTATAAGATAGTTTGATAAATCATGATGAATTGTGGAATTTCTGCTGGATAACCTTTTGATCTAAGAATTTTATAAATTGTTGTGATTCGATTCTGGTTTTGAATTTTGAGTATATGAAATTAGACATGTTTAGTATCATCTGAGACTTTGAATCGATTCAAAATTCCAGAAATTGAATTTGTTGTGAATTTACCAAAATGACCCTGAAATTCTGGAAATTTCCTATGTGAATAGTATAATACAGTGACGAACAATGTTTGTCCTACTGAATGATCTTCAAAAATTACGAATTTGTGGAATATGATAAGTTTATATGTCTAATATGATATACTCGGAATTGAGAATTTAGATCAATGTGGTTGAAATGTTATGATTTTCTAAAGTATATCCGCTCATTACAGTATTTGATTAACAGATTTTTAAAGCTATGGAATAAAATAGTTTTAAAATATTTTTGGCAGTGATTTGGAAGAGAAATATTTATCATGGACTGAGATATGTGTTAAGAGTAATTATGTGGTAGTTTTATAATTTTTGAGTTAGTATATGATTTTATAAAATTGGGAGATTGAATACTGTTCAGTAAGTATCTTGATCCTGTCAGGTTTGTAGTTTGGATTCGATGGTGTGTATGGAATGGATTGTGTAGGAAATTTAATATAATATTCATATATAAGAAGGATATATGAGTCAAGAATGGTATATTCTGATTTTGGAGTAATTGGACATCATTTGATGTATTAGAAATTTTTGTTAAGTGTAAGTGGTCAGAATGACAGGTTTTGAGAAACCAAATATTTAGACCAATTTGATGTGATAAATGCATTGTGTATAATTTTGTAAGCTATTTAAAGTATTTTGTGTGAATTGTGAGGCTTATGAAAGGATTAATCTCCATTGATAGGTTAAGGAGATTTAAGCCTTGTAGCTGAAAGTGTTAAGAGGTAAGTATACTAGACTTACTACTGGAATCACAATAAACATAATTATTGTTTTGTATGATTTTGTAAATGGGGTTAAGAATATGTTTATGATATGTCAAACTATATTTTGATATGAAATGTGAATATATGTTTATGAATGTGAGCATTGACATTGAGCATGGACATACATGTGTTTTTGAAAGTGAGCTTTCCAAAATAAGATGCGTTTAACAAAGAAAGCTTTTGAAGTGTAATATGTCCATGAGAAATATTTTGTGATTTGAGGGTACTTGAACTCACTGTTAACTTAGTAGGCATTTTATGTGATTTGTGGAGCCTTTATGTGTGGCCTTTCCTTCGGGATTGGTATATGTTATGTGTTCCGTATGTAGGGAGGATCCTATTGGTACCTAAAGGAAGTGTGAGTCATCACATTCGTGTGGTGGCGTATTGGTACACGTGAGAGGACTCACCGATGATCAGGGTGAGGGTTTGGCTTTTACCTTCGGGCATAAGCGTTATATATGTGTGATTTAAAGACCTCACTTGTACTATTCCTCTCATACGGTATGTCACCTACGAGTGACATTTGGCTCATTATGTGATATGTGATATGTAAGTCCTACTAAGTAGTAGTCGAGTAATGGTATTCCTATTATATGTTTTGAAAGAATGTGTAAACGCTTACATGATATGTGATTTGATAAGATTATGATTTTGATTGATCACAACATATCATACATATGCATTGTGTACATATATGTATTTGTATTTGATATATGAAAAATTAGTATGCTTACTGAGTTTTATACTCATTATAGTTTATGGTGATTTCAGGTAAATAAGGTACATGTGTGCTTAGCGGATTTGGCAAGGCTTCTGCTGTTCCTTGGGTTCCCTAAGTTGCTAGGTTGTTGTGTGTTTCATTTGGGGACACGTGGGATAGGATATTTGGTTTGTCCCTATTGAATAAATACTTATGTATTATTTCATTGTGTGTGGCTGGATTTGATTTAAGTTTTCAAAGCGTGGTTACTAGTTGATTTCAAGTAAGAATTTGCAATGAATATATTCTGGGCTTCCGGTAACAAAGTTGCTACTGGTGACGTAGTAGAGTGTTAATCTCTGAGAAAACTCTGCGTATCTCCGGTTTATTAATTGTCCCAGTCATAATTCAATTGTTATAATTCTGAAAGAAATTGAAATGAATGTTTAAATATGGTCAAGAGAAGTTTATATTTATATGTTAAGTTATGGGTTGATTTTAGTGTTGAACTTACTAGCAACTTGCTAAGGATTTCTGTGTTGAAGGAAAGTTGAAAATTTTGTGTAATATTATTTATGAGTGCACATGCAGTGAATGAATGTAAGTGATGTCGTGTGTCGGATCTTTTGGGTCTGGGGCGTGACAGCCATAGCGCCTAGATCAACGAGTAAGCACTGCGGCGCTCATCGATGCTTTGACAGACCTAGTACTTGTGCCCAGCATTGTGGCATTGAGCCCCCAGCACTGCGACGCTCGTGCAGGTGTTTAAATACTCATCTCAACTCGCCTATTCAGGGTGGATTCGAAGCTCCTCGTGCCTAGGGTTTCTCTTAGCAACAAAAATACTATTTTGAGGTAAAAATAGAGAGATTTACAAGCAGAAAAATGCAACCAACGAATACACATTTAAACCAAGAGATTAAGGTGAATTTATTAAAGATTAAAGAATCAACTCTTGAGCAATCAAGACAAGAGGAGAAAAAACAACTTAGGGCATCACTTGTGTTATTTTCTTTCCTAGTTTTAAGAGATGATTTTATTCATGATATTTTCATAATTTTGCTTTAATATTCTTGTTTTGAACATAAGTTAAATACTTTTGATCTAGAGTTAGACGTTCTTAAACCTAATATGTAATTGACTCTTTTAAACTCTTAGTTATGAGCTTTTATCCCTTAATTGATTCAATATATCTGTGCTTAATGCTTTCATTATACTTGATCACTATTTTGATTGTTTAGGAACCATGATAACTTTGACAAAAAGATGCATGTGTTTAGCCTAGGGTAGATTTACACATGATCATATAGTAATATCTATGAGTTCCATCTAAGATAGACATATACCTAGGAGGCATAGGAACGGTTCAAGGACATGTTTAAGAAGTGTCCCCATCATGGAGTTCCTAAAGGTTATTAGTCCAAACGTTCTATAATGGGCTAGTGGGTCATTTAAGGACAATTATCGATGCCGTTGATAGAGGAGCTCTGATGAATAAGTCCACAGAAAAAGCATATTAGTTATTGGAAGAGATGGCATCCAATAGCTATCAATTGCCTGCTGAAAGAGTTACACCAAGAAAGGTTGCTGGAGTTCATGAGATTGATGCATTCAATGCATTGGCTGCGCAGATCAATATTTTAATCAAGAGTTTTGATTCTATGAATGCTGTTAAGACCCAAAATGCGACTTGTGACTTCTGTGGTGACAATCACTTGAATAGGTAATACATGGAGTCAGCAAACTATGTGGGGAACTATAATAGACAACAGAATAATCCACATTCAAATTATTATAATTCGGGATGGAGAAATCATCCTAATGTTTCTTGTGGTGGTAATTAAAGGCAGCAACTTAAACCTAACCCACCCAGATTTCATCCCCCATAGGAAAAGAAAGCATCCTTGGAAGATATATGTATGCAGTATATGAAGTCGAATGATGCTATTTTACAAAACGATTTTGCATCTTTGAAAACTCTAAAGACTCAAATAGGGCAACTTACTGCAGCACTAAATAATCGACTTCAAGGGATTTTACCAAGCATCACTGAAGCTAATCCAAGAGGCAGTGTAGAGCAATGTCAAGCCGTCAACTTACGAAGTGATAAGATCTTACATAATGACACACTACCTGTAGTACCCAATATCCACAACCGGTAAGAATAAGTATTTATATATATATATACGTATTTTATTTATATGTGGGTGATACTTGATTTATATATTGTTATTATTAGTGTTTGTATAGGTTAAGGACATACTATTAGCATTGGGTTTATTTGCAAGACTTTAGATTTATTTTAAGGACCAAATTGTAATACTTTAAAAGTTTTAGGGGCAAATTCGTAAATATAAAAAATTAGCCTCTTAGTATAAAAATACACTTTTGAAACTCTAATTCTCTTATTTTGGTCGAGCTATCCCTTTTAGAGTGAGAAAAGAGAGAGAGAGAAAGAAAGGGGAGAGAAAGAGAAGAAGAAGAAGAAAAAGAAGAAGAAATTGGAATTTTAGATTTTAAGAGGTATATCACAACTATTTCTCAATTTATTGGTGTTAATTAAGTTAATTCCTTTAATTTTTTATTTCTGAAAATATATATAATTAAGTATTTGATGTGTATTTCGTAAGATATTGTGAGAATTGATGATGATCTATGTAGAGAGTTTGATAAATCATGATGAATTGTAGAATTTCTATTTGATAGTCTCTTGATCCAGAAATTTAATAAATTGTTGTGATTCGATTCTGGTATTGAATTTTGATTATATTAAATTAGACATGTTTAGGATTATCTGAGACATTGAATCGATTGAAAATTCAAGAAATTGAATTTATAGTGAATTTACCAAAATGACCCTGAAATTCTGAAAATTTCCTGTGTAAACAGTATAATACAGTGGCAAACAATTTTTGGCTTACTGAATGATCTTCAAAAATTATGAATTTATTTAATATGATACTTTTATATGTCTAATAGGATATACTCAAAATTGAGAAGTTAGATCAATGTGGTTAAATTGTTATGATTTTCTAAAGAGTGTTAGCTTATTACAGTATTTGATTAACAGATTTTTAAGGCTATGGAATAAAGTAGTTTTAAAATACTTTTGACAGTAATTTTGAAGTGAAATATTTATCATGGATTTAGATATGTGTAAAGAGTAATTATGTGGTACTTATATAATTTTTGAGCTAGTATATAATTTTATAAAATTGAGAGATTGAATATTATTCAGTAAGTATCTTGATCCTGTCAGGTTAGTAGTTTGGATTCGATGGTGTGTATGGAATGGATTGTGTAGGAATTTTGATATAATATTCATATATAAAAAGTATATATGAGTCAAGAATGATATATTCTGATTTTGGAGTAATTGAACATCATTTGATGTATTAAAAAATTTTGTTAAGTGTAAGTGTTCAGAATAACAGGTTTTGAGAAACCAAGTATTTAGACCAATTTGATGTGATAAACGCATTGTGTATAATTTTGTAAGCTATTTAAAGTATTTTGTGTGAATTGTGAGGCTTATGAAATGATTAATCTTCATTGATAGGTTAAGGAGATTTAAGTCTTGTACCTAAAAGTGCTAAGAGGTAAGTATACTAGACTTTTTACTGAAATCACAATAAACATAGTAATTGTTTTGTATGATTTTATAAATGGGGTTAAGAATATGTTTATGTTATGCCAAAATGTATTTGATATGAAATTTGAAAGACATATGTTTATGAATGTGAGCATTGATATTGAGCATGGACATACATGTATTTTTGAAAGTGAGCTTTCAAAATGAAATGTGTTTAACAAAGAAAGCTTTGAAGTGTAATATGTCCATAAGAAACATTTTGTATTTTGAGAATGCTTGAACTCACTGTTGACTTAGTAGGCATCTTATGTGATTTGTGGAGCCTTTATGTGTGGCCTTTCCTTCAGGATTGGTATATGTTATGTGTTCCGTATGTAGGAAGGATCCTATTGGTACCTAAAGAAAGATTGAGTAATCACATTCGTGTAGTGGCGTATTGGTACATGTGAGAGGACTCACCGATGATCAGGGTGAGGGTTTAGCTCTTACCTTTGGGCTTGAGCATTATATATGTGTAATTTAAACCTCACTTGTACTATTTCTCTCATACGGTATGTCACCTACGAGTGACATTTGGCTCATTATGTGATATGTGATGTGTAAGTCCTACTAAGTAGTAGTTGAGTGATGGTATTCCTGTAATATATTTTGAAAGAATGTGTAAGCGCTTACATGATATGTGATTTGATAAGATTATGATTTTGATTGATCACAACATATCATACATATACATTGTGTACATATATGTATTTGTGTTTGATATATGAAAAACAAGTATGCTTACTGAGTTTTATACTCATTATAGTTTATGGTGATTTCAGGTACATAAGGTACATGTATGCTTAGCGGATTTGGCAAGGCTTCTGCTGTTCCTTGGGTTCCCTAAGTTGTTAGGTTGCTAAGTGTTTCATTTGGGGACACATGGGATAAGATATTTGATTTGTCCCTATTGAATAAATACTTATGTATTATTTTATTATGTGTGGTTGGATTTAGTTTAAGTTTCACCAAGTGTGGTAATGAGTTGATTTTAAGTAAGAATTTACAATGAATATATTCTGGGCTTCCGGTAACAAAGTTACTACTGGTGACGTAATAGAGTGTTAATCTCTGAGAAAACTCTACGTATCTCCAATTTACTAATTGTCCCAGTCATAATTCAATTGCTATAATTCTGAAAGAAATTAAAATGAATGTGCTTAGAAATATTATTGAATGAATATAAGTGATGTCGTGTGTCAGATCTTTTGGGTCTGGGGCGTGACACTACTAATAACACTTCCAAAGATGAAGGAAAATGAGAGGGTTGATCAACAAGAAAATGTGCAATCATATAAACCACCTATTCCTTTTCTTCAAAGGTTACAGAGGTGCAATTCAAGTGCTAAAACTGAAAAAGTATAGTAAGGAAATCCTAAAAGTGTAGAAAAGAAATATAGACAGCATACAAGTGCAGAAAATGTGCAGAAACAGCCTTGGCAGTCATTCACATCTCCTCCACCATTTCCACAGAGGCTGCAAAATAAGAGATTAGATAAGCAATTCTATAAATTTCTTGATGTTTTTAAGAAATTACATATTAATCTCTCTTTTACAAATGCGCTTGAACAAATGCCTAGTTATGTCAAGTTCATGAAGAACATCCTTACCAAGAAGACGAAACTGGAGGATTATGAGACAATGGCATTGACAGAAGAGTGTAGCACTATTCTTTAGAAAAAGCTACCTTCTAAGCTCAAAGATCCCAGAAGATTTACCATACCATGCTCCATTGGCAATCATGATCTTGGTAGAGCTCTATGCCATCTAAGAGCAAGCATTAATCTCATGCCCCTTTTTCCGTCTACAACAAGCTAGGTTTAAGAGAACCAAAGCTTATCAATATCACACTTCAACTTGCTGATCGCTCTCTCGCCTACCTGAAGGGAGTTATTGAGGATGTGCTAGTAAAGGTGGATAAATTCATCTTTTTCGCCGATTTCATTGTTCTAGACATGGAAGAAGATAAAGAGATCCTTATCATCCTTAGAAGACCCTTCTTAGCCACAAGACATACGATCATTGATGTTCAAAAAAGGGAGATGACCATAAGGATACAAGATGACATTGCAACATTTAAAGTCTTCAAGGAAATTAAGTTGCCAGTTGAAAGTAAAGACTGTTGTAACATTGATGTAGTGCACCTAAACACTAAAGAACTCAAAGACATGGAGATATTAAACCCTCACATTAAAAAGAATGTGTTAAGGTATAGAAAGAGAAGAAAGAAGAAGAAGAAACAGCAGTTCGATGAGAGGATAGAAGAAAAAGCCATAAGAGAAACACTTCATCGGTCTAAGATTTAAGTCTTTCCAGATAAGCACAAGAAAAAAGAACAAGTTGTTGCCCAAGGTCTAAGTGTAAGAATGTAGAAGCTAAAGGAACGGAAGCCTAGCAGGCTCACATACAAATATGCTTCTACTATTAACGTTTATCCTCCATAAGAGTAGAAAGAATCCTGTCAAGCTGATGACGTTAAATCAAGCGTTTATTGGGAGGCAACCCAAGTAAAATTTATTTTTATTAGTTTATTTTCAGTTTTAGTTATGTTAGTTTCTTTGTTTCTTTTAGGAATAACATTAGCAAGTTAAACATTCAAGAAAGCAGCACAAGCAATTATAAGCGTTAGGAGCAAAGGAACACTGTAGTTCAACCAATAGACAACACTGCTACATTGCCGCAACTTCAATTACCAGGGGAGTTTCTCTTACTTTCAAATTTATTTTTTTTAGACATTGAGGACAATGTCTAATGTAAGTTTGGGAGTGGAAACCACACTTTATTGTGTTTATTTTGCTACTTATATTGGTTGGTTGTCTTGTAGAGTAATTTTTTTTTTTTTAGGTTGTTAAGTTTTGGTAATGATGATAATCATTAGTCCATGATAAGAAATACAATTTGGCTGAAATTATTCTCATAAGTCTTTAAAAAATAATAGATGCTTAATATAACTCTTATATCATGATTCTTGCACTGAATTCAAACTTATTTTTGATCACTCATTCTTGAACATATTGAAATAAGCATGTATTAGTTCAATATTTTGCTTAGAGATACTTTTTGCTTAAGTAGTACACCACAGTCTTGAAGACCAATCCTTTAGAACTTGCTTGATTACTACTTGAGGCGAAATCCTAGAATTCACATGCTTAGAGAAATGACATTAGGCCATATTTAGATCGTTTGAGCCTTTTCGAGCCTATCTTATATCTATATTTATCCCTAGTCACCCCATTTGAGCCTAATTACCCATTTTTTTTTTCTGTTTAACCACATTACAAGCCTAAAAGACTTTGAGTTTACTTACCCTAAAATCTACCGATAACACCATAAACCTTGAGTTTACTTAGAAATATCTTTAAAATGAAAAAGGTTGTGGATGTATGAAAGAAGGGTACTGCAATGAAAATTAATAAGTCTTGAAGGTACATATCATTCTACGTTTTGGGGTACATAAAAAAAAATGTTTAAATGCATAATACACCCAACTTAAGAAAAAGAAGAAACTCTTTGTAAAGGGGATTAAAAGAAAAATGGAAATAGCATAAGTTTGGGGGAAGAGATGATAATCAAGGAGGAGAAGAAATCAAGAGATTTCTAAGTAAAGTCTAAGTATTAATGGTGTGATTTACCCTTTATATATATCTTTATAACCCACCTTTACCTTAGCCTTACATTACAAGCTAAATAAAGTCCTAAATAGATCCCTAGATATGTGTATTTCTACATTAGTGGAGAGTAGTATGAAAAGCAAGCTTATGGTAGTGTTATAATTAAAAATATGCCGAGATGTCATATTTACGTATTTCTTAAGTATTGAATAAATCTATATTTTATTTAGCTAATTACTTACTTATTACACACACACACAAGTGATCATTTATAAGGGAGAATGAAGTATATGATAAATGGTATGAAAATTGTTGAAAGTTGTTTATTGATTTCTGAAAAGTCTTGTGCTATTTTTAGAAGCCTAAATTTGAGACTATGATGATGATTGTTTAATCAACCAAACCTTATTTTTAGTTTTTATTTTTTATTTTTGAGTCATGAATAAGTTGTGAATGTTTTTCTTTATTTTGTTTGAGGACGAGTAAAGTCTTAAGTTTGAGGGTATTTGATAGGGGCATAAAAGCACTAGTATGATTTATACCTAACTTTCATATTTTGCTCCAAATTATAAGTATTTGACTATTTAAATGTGGTTTCTAATGATAAATAGATGTACAACAGAAAATGTGATACATAGGAACAAACGGGAGGTGAATCAGACTTCAAACGACGAAATTACGCTCAAAATATAAAAGTAGCGTAGCAGATGGCTAGGCACCACGGCTCCAAGGGTTGAGTGCCGCAGTGCCCAGATCAGCGAGTGAGCACCATAGCGCTCAGCACCCAGCGCCGCAGTGCTCATTGATGCCTTGACAGACTTGGTACTCATGCCCAGCGCCGCGGCGCCCATGCAAGTGTTTAAATACGCCTCTCAACTCGCCTATTCGGGGTGGATTTGAAGCTCCTCGCGCCTAGGGTTTCTCTTAGCAACAAAAATACTATTTTGAGGCAAAAATAGAGAGATTTAACAAGCAGAAAAACACAACCAATGAATACACATTCAAACTAAGAGATCAAGGTGAATTTATTGAAGATTGAAGAATCAACTATTGGGCAATCAAGATAAGAGAAGAAAGAACAACTTAGGGCATCACTTGTGTTATTTTCTTCCTTAGTTTTAAAAGACGATTTTGTTCATAATATTTTCATACGTTTGCTTTAATATTCTTGTTTTAAACATGAGCTAAATACTTTTGATCTAAGGTTAGACGTTCTTGAACCTAGTATGTAATTGACTTTTTTAAACTCTTAGTTATGAGCTTTTATCCCTTAATTGATTCAATCTATCTGTGCTTAATGCTTTCATTATATTTGATCACTATTTTGATTGTTTAGGAACTATGATAACTTTGACAAAAAGATGCATATGTTTAGCTTAGGGTAGATTGATACATGATCATAGAGTAATATCTGTGAGTTCCATCTAGGATAAACATATACCTAGGTGACATGTATGGTTCGATTAGACTTAATCTTAATGAGTTGCATCTTATTCGGATTACTATAGACATATAGGTAATTGTTAGAGTGTGATATTATCATTAGATTGTCGATAAAAGCTTATGATAAAATCAGTGTCTAGCCAATCAATTGATAAAAAGGGAATAACTAAGGGGTTAAAGGGTTTAATAAACTGCTAAAGGATACATCGATACCCTAGATTACTTATCAAATTAGTGAATTCTATCTCTAAGTACTTGTGATATTTTAATTAGGTTCAATTCGATAGTAGTAATTTAGTTAGTAAACTCCATCTCTGAAGCTAGTCTGGATAAAGGTAAAGTAGAGTAATTTTAGTATTCGATTGAAGAAAATAGAAACAAAAGTCTCTGTAGGATCGATAATCTAAACTTAGTCTTATATTACTTGATATGATAGCATGCACTTGCGCTAGGTCATTAAATTAGACATCAGCAATCATGATCTTGGTCAAGCTTTATGCGATCTAAGAGTGAGTATCAATCTCATGTCCTTTTTCATCTACAACAAGCTAGATTTTAGAAAAGCAAAGCCTGTTAATGTCACACTCATGCTTGCTAATCGATCTCTCACCTACCTAAAAGGAATTATATAGGACATGCTAAAGGTGGATAAATTCATCATTCTAGACATAGAAAAGGATAATGAGATCCCTATCATTTTTGGAAGACCCTTCTTAGTCACGAGACGTACAGTTATTGATAGTAAAAAAATGGAGACAACTATGAGAGTGCAAAATGACATGCGACATTCAAAGTCTTCAAGGAGATCAAGATTCTAAGATAATTTAAGGTCTAAATATATGTCTACTTTACACCCATCAGTAACAGGCTTTAAGTTCTAAATAACTCAGAGTTAAAAAAGTAAATTTTAGAAGAAGCTCATTGTGTAGCTTATGCTATTCATCATGACAGCATTAAGATGTATCATACTTTGAGAGAATATTACTAGTGGCAAGATATGACAAGAGAGATTGCAGAGTTAATATCTCACTACTTAGTTTGTCAACAAGTTAAAGCAAAACATCAGAGGCCAGCAAGATTATCTCAGCCACTTCCAATTCTTAACCAACCAAGAGTCGCAGATTCTAAACCTGAGAAGTGGGAATATATTACTAATAATTTTATTGTTAATCTTCCATATACATGAAGTGGTCACTATAGTATTTGGGTGATTGTTGATCGACTCATAAAATCTAGTCATTTTCTACCTTATAAAGGTTTTATATTCGTTAGAAAAGTCGATTCATTTGTATATGAGTAAGATTATGAGATTGTGTGGCGTTCTGGTGCCTATTGTTTTAGACAGGGATCCTCGATTTACTTCTAAATTTTAGCCTAGCTTATAGAAGGCTTTCGACACTAAGTTAAATTTTAGTACAATATTTCATCCATAGACAAATGGACAGTCATAAAAAACTATACATATATTACAAGACATGCTCATAGCTTGTATATTATAACTTAAAGGTAATTAGGATGATTATTTATTATTGATTCAGTTTACTTTATAATAACAGTTATCAGTTCATTATTCAGATGGCTCCTTATGATGCTTTTATATGTAAGAAAACGTAGAACTTTAGTTTATTGAGATGGGGTTGGAGAGAAAACAATTATTGGGACCAAAGATTATCCAGGCTAATAGCAAAAAGATCTTAATTATCAGAGATAGACTTAAGATAACTCAAGACAAATAGAAGAGTTATGTAGATAAACATCACAAATATCTTAAGTTGTAGTGGGTATTTGAGTCTTCTTATGAATTTTTCTATGAAAAGGTGTACTTCGTTTTGGTAGATAAGAGAAACTAAGTCCTAGATATATTGGACTATGTAAGGTTATTGAGAGGGTTGGTGCAGTAGCTTATCACCCAGCATTGCCACATGTATTCTCTCAAATTTATGATGCATTTCATGTTTCTATATTGCAAAAGTATATACTTGAACCTTCTCATATTCTAGATATTTATCCAGTTCAATGGAGAGCATACTTAACCTATGACAATGAGCCTATTCAAACACTTGAATATCACCAGTAAGTAATACGTAATAAGACTATTTCGCTAGTTAAAGTCTTATGGAAGAATTATGTAGTTGAAGAGGCTATATGGGAGTGGGAGAATCATATGAGGGCTCAATATTCACATTTATTTTGTTAGAATTTGTGCTTACGTGTCATCCAATTTTGTATGAATATTTATACAATTGATATTTCATTAAATCACTAAATATATTTATTAAATGGTAAGATGTTTGTAATGTTTCAAATATTATAATGATCTAAAGGAGTTTAGATCTAGTCTAAAGGGGTTTAGATCAGGTGTTAAGAGTTAGCAAGGCTAAGAGCTATAAATGTTAAGAGTTAGCATGTTATAAGAGTTAGCAAAATTTAAGTAGTTAAAGCCTTGTCTAAAATGGGACAAATACCTGAGAATATATTAGTAATGACAATGTTGTAAAGTAGCAAATGGTGCTGCGAAATGTCATTATGCAAGTATATTTCAAACATTATGTTCCTGATTATTTTTATCAATTTAGGTCTATTGTTAAAACCTTTTTTATATAGATCAGTATATGTCTATATCTGGATGGTCCAGATGGTTAGTCTTAGTAAACCATGAGTTTAGTGGAAGCTCGTATAGACATGCGGGTATCCAAAAAAGACTAGGTACTGAATAAACTTATGAGGACCTCTAATAGACATCCATGAAGCCGTCAATGGTAGGTCTTCTCGAGTTGAGTAGTATTTATGGTCCTTTGACCTGAGCGTCATGGTGGGCTTATAAGCGATCCACCATATTTTGGTTTTACAGATGTCAGAGACCTTTCATGATCTGAACGCCATGTGCCACTAAGTATAGTCCAATGCTTATAGAATCCAGTATCTATAGATATAAGATCCGTCATCTCACATAGGTAAGTTATATATCCAGATGCTCCAAGATTATACTTAAGAAAGTATTATGGTCATAAGTAATAAACGTTAAAAATAGTTTTTCGTGGAATAAACAAGATCGCAAAAGTATTTACAGATATCATTTATAAAAATACGAATCTGGAGATAAGTTCACTGATGAACATATAGAGATTTGACGATATAGATCTATATCTCTACTCTTTCAAGATATAGGTGACAGAGTGATTATTCGTATATGTTGTGACCTTAACTTGTATGGTCTAACGCGATGGTTTGTAATATCCGTGATGTGTGCGTAGGACACTGTTGACGGACGTATAGAGGAGATCATATGACAACAAAGCGTAGGCCTAAGGAGTCCCGTAATATAAAGTGTACTCATTATACACTGAGGTAGCGTACTGGATTGAACAGTTTGATCAATAAATTTTAGTAAACTAGATATTGTTTCAAGATTCATCGGGTCGTGCATGTCGGGGATTTAATATACGTGGGTGTATTTAAATGCTATAGTGTGTATTGCATAAAATACGTATCTCATATATATTTAACGCTGTGAAATATTTAAATCATACAATAAATAATATATTAATCATATTAATATATTTAAAAGGTTGAGAAATCACTGAAACATGTAACTTTATACACATGTATCTTAGGAGTATGCTTAGAGACCAACTCGTTGGCAGTTTTAGTCACCAACTCGGGGGGCTTAGTAAGCTAAAACAATAGCTCTTAATCCAGCAATGGGCTTAACACTTAAACCCTAAGTAATGTGTTTACCACTAATCAACTCTTGATTAATAAAATAATATTTTGTTGCTATTTAATGGCTAGGCTATTAAGAGAAGATTATGAATCATAATTTCAACATTTAAAATTTAAGGAAAAGAAACAATTTCTTCATCCTTTTTGCTCTCTCATGGCAGCCACATTTTCTTTTTGTTTCATCACAAAATAAAATTTTGAAACAATTCTCAATTGTTTCTCTCGGCACACACACACAATATCTCAATATATATATATATATGGAATAATAATATTATATATATATATAGAAAATATAACACTTGGCCAGCTTTTTTGGATAAAAAATATTATTATAATAAATAATAATATAAAATGAATGACAACTATATAGCAATATATAATATAATAATATTATATAAAAAATAATATAGAATAATAAGATATTATGATTATTAAATAATTAAACAATCATTATGTGAAATGACCATTTTACCCCTTATAAATAGTTATCAAGTCTACCCTTTAGCGGGTCTCACCAAAACTCACACTTTGGTAAACTCAACCGAGAATCTACAATGACCATGTGTCATTATACAATTAGTAAATAATAATTATTGACTAATTGTTATATTTAACGTTTAAATACAAACACACACATATTCTCGTGGTAGTGTTGGATATTACTAGATTAAACAATTTAATTCGATACACTGCCCCAGTGCACAAGGAGTACACTCCATATTACGGGACTCCCTAGGTCCACACCCGATTCGTCAAATGAAACTATTCCATGAGTCTATGAATATTGCCCTATGCACATGTCATGGAAATACAAATCAACTCGTCGACTGATAAGGATTAATTAAGTCTAATATTTTCATCTTCCAAATTTAATATTTGTTTATAGAAATTAAGATTATTTGTCTTTTAATGTATTTTATTATTATTGTTATTTTTTTAGAGTCAATGAAGTAAATAGGTTCGAAACTCTATTGAAAATAAGCAAAAAACATCAATTTGCTAAAGTGTGATACAACGAATTACTACTGTAACTAGCTACAATGCCAAACGCCACAGTACCAAAAAATGAGCGCCGTGGTGCAATAACAGTAACGTGCGAACAATATTTTGCTATAGTAATCCTAACCTGGCTTGTATTTAATGTTTAACTATAGTTTAAAGAAAACAACCTATAAATAGAAGGAACCTAATTAAAAAAGGGGGGGAGGGAAGGGAGAGAGAGAGAGAGAGAGAGAAAAGAAAAGAGGTAAAAACTTAAAGAAATAATTCACAACACAAAATCAAATATCAAAGTTAAAGATTGAAGAACCAAAATTAAAATTCAAGCTTCAAGTTAAGATTGAGCGAGAAACACATCAAGGAATTACTTTGATTAGTTTTTCTTCTCTTTCTTTATCATTATGCTCTTATTCTTATTGATCTTTATGAATTGGTTAGATAATTTCGATTTTGTGATGGACTAATTTATTCATCTAAAGTTAGACTATGTGAACCTAGTATGGATTTTGATTGTGTTAATATTTAGTTTATGAACTTAATACATTTAATTGATTAATTTTATCTTGTGTTTAATGCTTTCATTATACCTGATCAATATTTTGAATGATTAAGGAACCGTGATGAACTTGACAAAGGGATTCATATGTTTAGCCTATGATAGTTTGATACATGATCATAGGGTAACAACTATGAGTTCCATCTAGGATAGACATATACCTAGGTGGCATGTACGGTATAATTTAGACTTGATCTTAATAAATTACATTCTGATTTGATTACCATAGACATATAGGTGATTGTTAGAATGTGTAACATAGTCACCTAAGCATTGACAAGGGCTTGTGATGAGACTAGTGTCTAAGCCAATCAATTGGTATGAATTGATTAACTAAGAGGTTAATAAATCCAATAAAATACTAGAGGACGAGTCAAAACCATATAGTATCTTTATTTGTGAATTCTACCCTTTGATTTTATTTAATTTAATTGATAGAGTTAGATTAATTAATTAAATTTTAAATTGTGAGTTTCTAAATAAAAGCCAAGTAGGTAAAATTTTAGTATTTAATTTATAGAATTAGATTGCATAGTCCATGTGCGATTAATATCTGGACTTAAAATCCTATATTACTTGATACGATAGCGTGCGTTTGTCCTAGGCTATTAAAGCACACATCAAGTTTTTGGCGCCATTGCTGGGGACTAGTTTTATCTATTCTTTAGATCAATACTAATACGAAGCTATTTACTTTTAATTCGAATTTTTTATTTTTTTTATCTTCTTCTTTTTACTTTGATTTTATTTTTATTTTACTTTGACAGTTCATACCATGTAGGGAAACAACAATTACATCAATAATCCTGTGTTTGAACCTATGATACCACAGAGAGCTTTGAAAGAGTATGTTATCCTAACTACAAATGGTTTTTAGTCTAGTATTCGGCGACTAACCATCAATGCTAATAACTTTGAGATCAAGCCGAATATTATTTAGATGTCACAGAAATTGTACAGTTCAATAGAGCTCCCAAAGACGATCCTAACATGCATATCATAATTTTTTTTGAAACTTTGTGATACATTCAAATACAATAGAGTCTCTGACGATGCCATTAAATTGAGATTATTCCCTTTCTCCTTAAGGGACAGAAGTAAGAGTTGGTTAATGTCATTGCTGTCAGGATCCATATCGACGTGGAAAGATTTAGCACAGAAGTTCTTAGCCAACTCTTTCCACCAGCAAAGACAAAAAAGATGAGGAATGACATCACCTCATTCATTTAGATTGATAGAGATTCATTGTATGAAGCATAAGAGTGCATCAAGGATATGTTAAGGAAGTGTCCTCATCATGGAGTCCCTAAATGGCTATTTGTCCAACATTCTACAATGGACTAGTAGGCTATTTAAGAACCATTATAGGTGTTATTGTTGGAGGAACTTTTATGAATAAGTCTACAGATGAGGCTTATGATCTATTAGAAGAGATGGCGTCAAACAATTACCAATGACCAACAGAGAAAGTTACACCTAAGAGAGTTGCCGGTATATATGAAATTGACGTATTCAATGCATTGATAGCTTAAATCAATACTTTATCTAAGAAGTTTGATACATTGAATGACGTCAAAATTTGACAAGTTACATGTGACTTTTGTGGTGATAACCACATGAATGAGCAGTGCATGGAAGCAGTGAATTATGTGGGTAATTTTAATAATTAACAACCTAACCCATAATCAATTTCCTACAATCTAGGGTAAAGAGATCATCCTAAATTCTCTTAGCATAACAACCAATGGGAGTCATCTAGACTAATAAATCCCGCAGGATTTCAGCCACCTTAAGAGAAGAAGCCAACTTTGGAAGATATGTTTATGCAATATATAAAGTCCAACAATGCCATCCTACAGAATCATTCAGCATCATTGAAGAATTTAGAGGTATAAATGGGACAACTTGTTATTGTAATTAATAGGAAACCTCAAAGAACTCTACCCAAGTGATACCAAGACAAATTATAGAAGAAGTGTAAAGCAATGTCAAGCCGTTAACTTACGAAGTGGTAAGATCTTACATAATAACACATTACTAACACCACTTCTAAAGATGAAGGAAAATGAGAAGGTTGATCAACAAGAAAATGTAAAACCATATAGACCACCTATTCATTTTTCTCAAAGGCTACAAATGTGCAATACAAGTGCTAAAACTGAAAAATTGCAGCAAGAAAATCTTGAAAGTGTAGAAAAGAAAGATGGGTAGCATACAAGTGCAGAAACAGCCCTTCCAGTCATTCACACCTCCTCCATCATTTCCACAGAAGCTGTAAAATAAGTGATTAGATAAGTAATTCTTTAAATTTCTTGATGTTTTTAAGAAATTACATATTAATCTACCATTTATAGATACGCTTGAACAAATGCCTAGTTATATCAAGTTAATGAAGAGCATTATTTCTAAAAAGACGAGACTGGAGGATTATGAGACCGTAGCATTAACGGAGGAGTGTAGCACTATTCTTAAAAAAAAACTACCTCTCCAGCTTAAAGATCCTAGGAGATTTACTATACCGTACTCTATTGGTAATCATGATCTTGGTAAAGCCTTATGCGATCTAGGAGTATGCATTAAAATTATGCCATTTTTCGTCTACAACAAGCTAGGTTTGAAAGAAGCAAAGCTGATCAATATCACACTTCAACTTGATAATCGCTCTCTCACCTACCCGGATGGAATTATTGAGGACGTGCCAGTAAGCGTGGACAAATTTATCTTCCCCGCCGATTTTATTGTTCTAGACATGAAAGAAGACAATGAGAACCCTATCATCATTGGAAGACCCTTCTTAGCCACAGGACATACGATCATTGATGTTCAAAAAAGGGAGATGACTATGAGGATACAAGATGACACTGCAATATTTAAAGTCTTTAAATAAATCAAGTTGCCATCTGAAAGTAAAGATTGCTGTAACACTATTGTAGTGCACATAAACACTAAAGAACTCGAAGTCATGGAGATAAAACTCTCACATAAAAAAGAAGGCATTAAGGTAAGAAAGAGAAAAAATAAGAAAGAAGAAGCAGAAGTTTGATGAGAGGATAGAAGAAAAGGCCATAAGAGAAATACTTCACCAGTCTAAGATTCAAGTCTTTCCGGAGAAGCACAAGAAAAAAGAACAAGTTGCTGCCCAAGGTTTAATTGCAAGAATGTAGAAGCTAAAGGAACGGAAGCCCAGCATGCTCACATACAAGGATGTTACCACTATTAACTTTGATCCTTTATAAGAGTAGAAAGAACCCCATAAAGCTGACAACATTAAATCAAACACTTTTGGAAAAGCAACCCAAGTAATTTTTATTTTTATTAGATTATTTTTAGTATCAATTATTTTAGTTTCTTTTTGTTTTAGGAATAAATCAGTAATTCAAGCATTCAAAGAAGCAACATGAGTAATTGCAAGTATTGGAAGCAAAGGAAACTGTAGTCACATTCATCAAAACACAACATTGTATTGCTTCAACTTCAGTTACCAGGGGAGTTTTTCTTATTTTTAAGATTATTTTTAGACATTGAGGATAATGTCTAATTTAAGTTTAGGGGTGGGAAATACATAACTTGTGTTTATGTTTGCTACATGCTTTGATTGGTTATCTTGTAGGATAATTGTTTTTTAATGTTAAGTTTTAGTTGAGATGATGATCATTAGTCCATGATAAAAAATAAAATATTAACTGAATATATATTCACAAGTTTTTAGAAAATAATAGATGCTTGAGATAACTCTTATATTATGATTTTTAGACTGAATTCAAACTTAATTTTGATCACTTATTCTTGAGCACATTGAGATAAAAATGTATTAGTTGAAATTTTTCTTAGAAATACTATTTGTTTAAGTAGTACATCACAGTCTCAAAGACCAACACTCTAGAACTTGCTTGATTACTACTTCAGGCAAAATCTTAGAATTCACATGCTTAGAGATATGACATTATGCCATTTTTGGATCATTTGAGCATTTTCGAGTCTACCTTATATGTATATTTATCTCTAGCTACCCTATTTAAGCCTAATTATTCATTTTTTTATGTTTAACCACATTGCAAACCTAAAGACTTTGAGTTTAGTTATCCTAATTCTACCAGTAGCACCATAAACCTTAAGTTTACTTAGAATATTAAAATGAAAAGATTGTGGATGTATAAAAGAAGGGCGCTGCAATGAAAAGCAATAATACCCTTAGCTTAAGAAAAAGAAGAAATTTTTTATAAAAATGATTAAAAGAAAAATGAGAATAACATAAGTTTGGGGGAAGAGATGAATAATCAAGGAGGAGAAGAAATCAAGAGGTTTTTAAGTAAAGTCTAAGTGTTAATGGTGTGATTTGCGATTTATATATATATATATATCTTTATATCCCACCTTTACCTTAGCTTTACATTACAAGCTAATTAAAGTCCTAAATAGATCCCTAGACATGTGTATTTCTACATTAGTGGAGAGTAATATGAAAAGCAAGCTTATGGTAGTGTTATAATTAACAATATGCCGAGATATCATCTTCATGTATTTATTAAGTATTGAGTAAATCTATATTATATTTAGCTAATTATTTTCTTATTACACACACGCATAAGTGATCATTTACAATGGAGAATGAAGTACTTGATCAATGGTATGAGGATTATTGAAAGTTGTTTATTGATTTCTAAAGAATTTTGTGCTATTTTTTACAACCTTTAAAACAACGATATTGATCATCTAATCAATTGAAGCTTGGTTTTAATTTTTAGTTTCTATTTAAAGTCATGAATAAATTATGAATGCTTCTCTTTGTTTTACTCGAAGATGAGTAAAGTCTTAAGTTTGGGGGTATTTAATAAGGGTTAATTAAGTCTAATATTTTTATCTTCCAAACTTAATATTTGTTTGTAGAAATTAAGATTATTTGGCTTTTGATGTATTTTATTATTATTTTTATAGGTTTAGAGTCAATGGAGTAAATAGAGTCAAAACTTTAATGAACATAAGATCAAATTGCTACAGTGTGATACAGCGAATTACTACAGTAACTAGCTACAGTGCCAAATGCGTCAGCTCCCAGAAATGAGTAACCCGTGAACAGTAATTCTAACCTGACTTGTATTTAATGTTAATCATAATTTAAAGATAAAAACCTATAAATAGAAGACCAAAAACTCTAATTAAATAGAGAGAAAAAAAAATAGGCAAAAACTTAAAGAAAGAATTCACAACACAAATCAAATATCAAAGTTAAAGATTGAAGAACTAAAATCAAAATTCAAGTTTCAAGTCAAGATTGGGCGAGAAGCACATCAAGAAATTACTTTGATTAGTTTTTCTTCTCTTTCTTTATCATTATACTCTTATTCTTATTGATCTTTATGAATTGGTTAGATAATTTTGATCTTGTAATGGGATAATTTGTTCATCTAGGGTTGACTATATGAACCTAGTATGAATTTGGATTGTGTTAATTTTTAGTTTATGAACTTAATACATTCAATTGAATCATTTTATCTTGTGTTTAATATTTTTATTATACCTGATCAATATTTTGAATGATTAAGGAACCGTGATGAACTTAACAAAAGGATTCATGTGTTTAGCCTAGGATAATTTAATGCATGTGTCGGGGATCTAATATATGTGGGTGTATGCATGTGTAAGTGTGTCTATTGCCTAAACTACGTATCATATACATATTTATAAGCGACGGAAGCATGAAATAAACAATAAACACAATAAAAAAATATATATTAATCACATTAATATATAAGTGGTATTGAGAACTCACCTGAACATGTAACGTTATACACGTAATTTCTCAGAGTCCACATGGAGACCAACACCGGGCAGTTCTAGTCACCAACATGATGGCCTTGGTGAGCTAGAACTGCAACCCCATATCCAACACGAGATTAACTCTTAATTCCCAAAATAATCGGGTGTGTGTTTTTATCATTTTTTCCAAAAGGATAAGAAATGGAGATTTTGAAGCAATTCACAATTACTCCAATTGGAACCATAGAGAAAAATAAAACAATTTCAATTTTTTTTTCTTCTTCTTCTCTCTCGGCCACTTCTCTTCTTTTTCTTTTTTCTCTTCTTTTCTTTTCTTTCTCTATTTTTTTCTTCTCTCTCCCTCTTTATACACACACAACTTCTCCCTCCCTCTTTATATATATATATATAATATTAATAAAATATAAATATAATATATAATAATAATATAATAATAATATATTATATAATATAATAACAGAGATATTTGATTATTTAACCATTAAATAATCAAATTGTAAAATGATCATTTTATCCTATATGAATAGTTACCAAGTTTACCCTCTAGTGGATCCCACTAAATTTCACACTTGGGTAAACTCAATTGAGGGTCTACAATACGTCACGTGTCCTTATACAATTAGTAAATAACAATTATTGACTAATTGTTGTATTTAACACTTAAATACCGACACACACGTATTTCCGTGGTAGTGCTGAATATTATTAGATTAAATACTTTAATCCAGCACGCTGCCCCAATGCACAACGAGTACACTTCATATCACAGGACTCTCTAGGTTCTACGCCCGATTTGTCAAATAGAACTATTCCATGAGCAATGCCCAACGCATACGTCACGGATATATAAATCAGTGCGTTGAACCATACAATATGAGGTTACAACGCATACATATAGTTCTTTCGTCATGATATCCTGGATGTACAGGGGATATAGATTATCACCGTCAAATCCTCTAGTGTTCATCCATGTCTTATCTCAAAACTCGTATCTCATTGAACAATATATGCAACCTCCTTTGTCATATTGTTTTACCCTCGTGGAACTCTTTGCTGGGATTGATGCTTGTGGCCATAAGTCTTTCTAAGATAAAGTTTCGAAGCATTTGGATATCTAACTTCCTATACGAGCTGACGGATCCCATATCTGTACACACCGGACTCCATAAGCATCAGACCATACCAGTGACATCCAATGGTCACACCATGAAAGGTCTGTGACATGCATGGAACCAAAGCATGGTGGATCATTTACAAGCCCACCGTGGCACTCAGGTCAAAGGACCACGTATACAAATCAACTCGAGAGAACCCTCAGTTGACGGCTTATATAGGAGTCTGTCCCATATCCAGTCCTAACTTGATACCCATATGTCAAAACGAGCTTCAAGCTCACGGTCAGCTAGAAACGACCATCTATACCCTATAGGTACGACATATGCTATATAATATAAAGGTATCCACTGATAGACCCACATCGGTAGAAATAGATCAGAGATAATTATTCGAGAACGTAATTATGCAACTTGCATTTCCTGGCACCCGATTACAACTCTTGCAACTATGCAGTTACTAGTATATTCTCAGGTCTTTGTCCCATTACAGACAAGGTTTCATCTATTGGATCTACTGAGTATTATAACCAACTAGCACTTAACTGTGTTAATATTTAGCATTTATATTTCTCAGCATAACTAACTATAAGCCTTTATCTAAACTCTTTTAAATCTGATCTGAACTCCTTCAGATCGTACAATGTCTGTAACGTTATATTACATAATACCATATAAATGGATATTAACGATTTAATGAGAATGTGTACTTGTATAAATACACAAGTATATGTACATTTAGGGATGGCACGTGAGTACCGATCCCAACAACATGATCATAGGGTAACAATTATGAGTTCCATCTATAATAGATATATACCTAGGTGGCATGTATGGTGACACGTCTAAAATATAAGAGTTTATTCCCAAGTGCATGATTGTCGAAGTAATAAATAACCCAATGAAAATGGGGTCAATCCACAGAGAAGTAGAATTAAAATTACAAACTATAAATACTTTAAAGACACTTAATACAGTATAAGATGTTTGTAAATATTAATTCAATTAACCAATTCAAATAAAATTTAAGGTTAAGGGGATCCACTCTTGGCATAAGAAGTAAGAATATATTTAACTCTTCTTATAACTCAATTGGAATCTTTACACAAAAGAGGTTCCAACCGAAAGATATAACAATTAAAGTTCATCACTATTTATATATTAACAGGTATTCATTTCTTTCAATTATTATACACAAAATCTTATAAATGGGTTCAAGTATTTATTATGCCAATATTTATATTTGTCTACAATAAATCAAGACTGATACTTTATAAAAAAAATGGTATATATGCCAAATCTTGTAAATAGTTTCAAGAATTCATTGTGCCAACTATAAAAATTGTCTATAACGAATCAAGAGTGCCACTTTAGAAGAAAGTGTATAATATTATAAATAAAATAAATACATCATATATAAATTTGCATAACTTAAAATAAAGCATTAAATTCATGAATAAAAGTTAAGCATATCTTATTACCTTACCAAGAGTTTTACCATTTCACTTTAGCATAAAGAAAATTACTTAGACATAATAAAACTAAAGAAAAGGAAAAGAAATGGAAGAAGAGATAATATGACTTTAGAATAATAAATAAGAAAAATAATATTATAAAGAGATAATAATACAAAAGGCAAGTATTTTAAACTAAAATCTAGCTCTCTAATTACATGTTTTGGGCATAAACATGATACTTATTTATAGAAAAACATGAATAAATCGAGACAAATGAAGAGAGAACCACTTGAATGATAAAACTCAAGAATGGTGGCAAAAAATTTACATTGATTATCATTAATGCATCTACTTGATTATCCAATTTAGAATTGATGTGATCCGAATTAGCTATCACTAAAAACATAAAAGTTATAGATAATTCCCTTATCTTTCCAAATTGATTTATCTCATATGTATTAAATACGTATTGCTATAGTTATGGGCCAAATACTGATGACTGTTTGGACTGGACCTATACTGCAGATCAGTTTTATTCTAGGCTATTTTCAAATGCTCCAATTTTAAATAATTTGTGAGATACAATATGTTAGTCCATTGAGTTAGCTCTTCACAGGATCAAAAATCACTCCAATTAGATCTTTAGGTAGAAAGTGATACCTATTTTACCGAACCTACCACAAAATAGTTAAAAGCTAATTAGGTACAATATTGTAAATATACTTAAGTTAAGGAGGTTAAAGACACTAGTAATACAAAACAATGTTGTAAAACTCTTATTAAATGTGTAATTTTAAGTGTTCATCATATGGTATAATGTAGACTTGATCTTAATGAATTACATTCTAATTTGATTACCATAGACATATAGGTGATTGTTAGAATATGTAATATAGTTTCTTGAGCATTGACAGAGGCTTGTGATGAGATTAGTGTCTAAGTCAATCAATTGGTATGAATTGATTAACTAAGAGGTTAATAAATCTAATGAAATACTATGAATGAGTCAAAACCCTAGATTATTGTTATTTGTGATTTCAACCCTTTGTTTTTATTTAGTTTAACTGATAGAGTTAGATTAGTTAATTAAATTTCAAAGTGTCATTTTCTAAATAAAATCAAGTAGGTAAAATTTTAGTACTTGATTTATAGAATTAGATTGCATAGTCCTTGTGAGATCAATATCTACACTTAAAATCCTATATTACTTGATACGATAGCGTGCGTTTGCGCTAAGCTATTAAAGCACACATCATCGACCATTCAAGCTGAGGTCACAACTCATACATATAGTCCTTCCATCATGATATACTGAATGTGTGGGGATATAGATTATCACCGCCAAATCTCCATGTGCTCATCCATACCATATCCTTAGACCTGTATCTCACTGAATAATATGTACAAGCTCCTTTGTCATATTGTTACACCCTGATGGAAACTCTTTTTCGGGATTAATGCTTGCAGCCACAAGACTTTTTGAGATACAGTCTTGAAGCATCTGGATATCTAACTCCCTATGCAAGCTGACGGATCCTATATCTATACACACTGAACTCCATAAGCATCGAACCATACCTATCGATACCCAGCAGCTACACCATGAAAGGTTTGTGACAAACGTGGAACCAAAGTATGGTGGATCACTTACAAGCCCACCGTGGCACTCAGGTCAAAAGGTCACGTATGCTACTCAACTTGAGAGGACCTTCTGTTGACAGCTTATATATAGTGTCTATCGAAGGCATTTTTGAGTCTATCCTATATCCAGTCCTAATTTATATAAAGGTATCCACTGACAGACCCGCATCGATAGAATTAGGTTAAGGACAATATTCAAAAACATACTTGTACAATTGACATTTTTTAGCGCCTGATTGCAACTCTTACAACTATGCAGTTACTAATATATTCTCAGGTCTTTATCCCATTACAGACAAGGCTCTAAGTTTTGGATCTTTGCAGAGTATTATTACCAGCTAACAATTAGTTGTGCTAATATTTAAAATTTATATCTCTTAGCGTGGCTAATTATAGGCCCTTATCTAAACTCTTTTAGATCCAGATCTAAACTCTTTCAGATCATACAATGTCTGTAATATTACATTCCATAATACCATTCAAATAAGTATTAGCGATTTAATGAGAATGTACACATGTATAAATCCATAAGTATATGTACATTCGGGATGCCACGTAGGAATCAACCCTAATAATCTCTCACTTGCTTTAGTGCTTTTCCTGATAGTATCTTATACACATCGACTCTACGTGTTTCTAAACACTTTTGGAGTTATGGCCTTAGAAAGTGAGTCCACTAAATTATTTATAGAACATTTCTATAAATACACATCTTCCTTAGATAAGATCCTTCTCTCAACATAATTAGAGTATTGGTGTCCTCTTGGCACCTCGGCCTATACAATAGCCTAGTTTTATCGCAAAGTATAGGATATGATCCATCTGTCTTGGAACTCTTCCAAGGCCAGCAATAAACTAATAAATCCACACTACCTTTTCCGTTATGCCAAAATAAATCAGCAATGAATCCTAGTTTGGTGTAATTTCAACTCACCTAGTACCAATGAGAATGAGCACATACCCAGATGTAGACTCTCTATCATCTAGGTCAAACTAAAAGTCTGACTTCGTGCATATTCTCACTTCTAAGCCACTTTCTCCATATTTGAGAAACTTATCCTTTGTACCCTCAAGGTACCTCAGGATATGTTTGACTATCATCAAATGGCGATCTCCTGAATTAGATTAGTATCGGCTTATAACTCTTACAACCATACTGATATCAGGTCTCATACACATCATAGCATATATCAAGCTCTCATGATTTGATGTATCTGGTGCGTCAGATACTCTAACTCTCTTATCTTCTATCTGAAGAGACACTCCCCTTGAAAGATGAACACCATGTCTAAAAGATACGTTAACTATCTCAAAGTTAATAAAAATTGCACCTTTTTAAGACGCTATTGATGAGAAATAATTTGAAAAAGTCCTATTAGCTTCCTAACTCTATCTTTATAAAGCTCTATACCCGGTATAAAGGAAACCTCTCCCAAATTCTTTACGGAGAAATTCTTATGAGTTATTTTTTGACCGACTATAACATACTAACATCATTCCCAATAACCATTATGTCATCAACATAGAGCATAAAAAAAGACTATCATGCTCCAACTGACCTTTCATGTACATAAGCTTCCTCTTGATTTTTTTATGAAACTAGAAAATCTGATTATCTCATCAAAATAGTGATTCCAGCTTAAAGAGGCTTGTTTAAGCCCATAAATGAACTTCTTCAGCCTGTACACTAGATCAAAAGTCAGGCTGGACGTAAAACCTTTCAAGTTGTTCTATGACCATTATGTCATCAACATAGAGCATAAAAAAGACTATCATGCTCCAACTGACCTTTCATATACACAAGCTTTCTCTTAGTTTTTTTATGAAACCAAAAAATTTGATTATCTAATCAAAATAGTGATTCCAGCTTCAGGAGGCTTATTTAAGCCTATAAACGGACTTCTTCAGCCTGCACACTAGACCAGAAGTCAGGCTGGACGTAAAACCTTTCAGTTGTTCTATGAATATCTCTTACTCGAAGTATCCATTCAGGAATGCCGTCTTTACATCCATCTGTCAAACTTCAAATTCATAATATGCTGTAAGAGCCAATAAAATTTTAATCGACTTTAGCATCAATTTTGGTACAAAGGTTTCCTCTTAGTTGATCCTAGATAATTGAGGATTACCTTTCTAGAACCAATATAGGGTCTAAAATGTCTTTACCTTCTATCTGGCTCCCACTACCTCTTGTAAACTTTTTACAACAAATGAGAACAATTCCCACGGGTAGCTTAACCAAGTCCCAGACTTGATTCTAATGCATAAAGTCAATTTTTGTTTACATGGCATCTTGGTTTTTTCTCGAATTGATGTCTAACATCGTCTCCCTATAGGTCAAATGATTATTTTCTTCTACCAAGAAAACTCTGAGTTCACCTTCAAGCATCAAACATACATAATACGTGACCTAGAAATCCTTTTCGACCCATTTAGAGAGTGTACAAAAAGGTCACTGCTTAATTGAGTCTGAGTTCTTATCCTTGGTTCATTGATTTCTAGATTGACTTTACCAAGTTCAATCTTTCTATGATTCCCACGATCTATGAAAACTCTTCCTCTAGAATGATGGTATATCGAGAAACGAACACACTTCGCTTTTCTAAATCATAGAACAAGTATCCTATTAAATTCACTAGATATACAATGAACCTATACATGTTCCTCTTGGGTGTTGGTTTATCCTGGTAAGTAACTCTTACAAAAAATGATATTCTACTACGTAACTTTTACGTAAGTAGGACAACCCCAAGCCTTAACATATTTAAGAAACGACTTCCTTCCTTTCTATATCTCATATAGAATGGAAAGAACAACTTCTAATGGAACTTTGCTGAATAAGCAGCTATATTTTGAGCAGATTCTCACAGATATAGATCGGTAACACTCATTATCGATTGGACAATATCTAATAAAGTCTGACTCTTCCTCTCTAAAATATCATTATATTGTGGAGTACCCGTGACTATAATGAGTGAAAATCTCATTCTTCTTTAAACAAATGGAAAATATGTTGTTAGTGTACTCACTACATCGATTTAATCAAAGGGATGTGATGTACAATTTGGTATTTTTGATCATCTTCATGAATACATTATTCATAAACTAGTTAAGTCTTTATGGTCAAATTAGGAATTCAATCATCTTTAACCAAACGGGTTAGACATCTCACGCCTATATGACCTAAACTTATAAGCCAAGTTTCGTATCATTTAAAGATTCTAATCTATAGACATTTCTAATTTTATATAATGTCCATTTATTAACTAACATTTAACTAATAAAACATCATTCATATCACATGAATATAAGAAATTATTCCTAATATTCATACGATATCCTTTACTGTCAAGTACAGGAAGAGACATAATTTTTCGGATAATGTTTTGGATTTTATACCAATTATGCAATACAACTATTGTATTGCATATAAGAAGTAAGTCAAGCTGTCCAATAAATTGAAAGTACAGGAAATCACTATTTTCTACTCTTAACTTTACTTTTACAAACTGTTGCATTCTTGTCTCTCGTAATCCCTGTAACATATTACAGATATGAGAGGCACATGCGGTATCTTATACCCAGCGTAAGCTACTATTAGTCACCCTTTGGAAATGTCTATGTCTGTCAAACACAAACCTATAGGAGTCTTCCTAATAATTATAAAACATCTAAGGTAGTGGGATTTCCAATACCTAACCTTACTACAGTGGAAACACTTTTCATTTACATTATTCTCTTGTTGATCTTTGGATAAATGTTGTCTTTGAGGACTTATCCTAGGTTTATGCCTCATCTTCTTCTCCTCACATATCTGGTCTCACCAAATATACTTGGAGTAGAAGATGAAGCACTCTGAACAAAGAGGGTTATGCCCTCTCTATTTATATCCCCTAGAGATGAGTTATCAGAAACACCTTATAGCAAACTCTAATCAATAATAAATCCAAGATGTTTTTGAATTCAGAATATTTCTGAGATTCATCTGTCGATCGGAGTAATTTTTAGTACTCTTGAGTTGGACTGCATCAATTATGCACACCAACTGGTTCATAGTGGCCATTATACTTGATAGACCAAAATTAACGAGAGATGTAAGCAAAATAGTCATTAAATTGCTAATAGAACATTTTAAATCATGGGTATAACAATTATACATATTTCAATCTAAAACGCCCTCCCACTGTTTTACATAATCCCAATAATCTCTAAAATGGGAAGACAATAGTTTAAACTCTTTTAAACCATACAGTGGGAAGTAGTGTTGGAATTTGTGCTTACGTGTCATCTCTTTATGTATGAATATTTGTTTAATATTTATACTAGTATTATCATTTCATTAAATCACTATTTATATTTTATATATGGTAAGATGTTTGTAACGTTTCAGACATTGTACAATCTGAAAGAGTTTAGATCTGGTCTAAATGAGTTTAGATTAGTGCTAAGAATTAGCAACGTTAAGAGTTATAAATACTAAGAGTTGGCGCTGATAAGAGTTATCAGGTTATAAGAGTCAGCGATATCTAAAGAGTTAGAGCCTTATCTGAAATAGGACAAAGACCTAAGAATATATTAGTAATGACGTAGTTGTAAAGAGTTACAAATAGTGTTAGAAAATGTCATTATACAAATATATTCTCAAATATTATGTTTCTGATCTATCTTCACTAATACTGGTCTATTAGTGAATACTTTAATAAATATATAGATAGGTGTATGTCTATATCTGGATGGTCCAGATAATTAGTCTTAACAACTCATGAATTTAATAAAAGGTTGTATAGAGATACAGGTATTCAGTAAGGACTGAATACTGAACAGACTCACAAAGATCTCTAATAGACATCCCATAAAGCGTCAATAAAGGGTCTTTCAAGTTGAGTAGTATTCGTGGTCCTTTGACCTGAGTGCCATGGTGGGCTTATGAGTGATCCATCATACTTTGGTTCCACACATGTCAAAAACCTTTCATGGTCTGACCGTTAGGTGTCGCTGGGTATGGTCTAATGCTCATGGAGTCCGGTGTGCATAGATATTAGATCCATTAGCTCATTTGGGTGAGTATTATATCTTAATGCTCTAAGATTATATTTTAGGAAGTCTTATGGCCATAAGTAGTAATTCCTGGAAAAAGAGTTTAACCCTAGGGATAAATAATATTACAAAAGTGTTTAGAAATATTATTTATTAAAATACAATTCTAGAGATAAGCTTTCGGTCGGGCATATGAAGATTTGACGGTGTTGATCTATATCTCCGCTCTACCCAGATATAAATGATGGAGGGATTATATGAATATGTTATAACCTTAACTTTTATGGTCTAACGCACCGCTTTGTAATATCTGTAACGTGTGTGTGGGGCATCGTTCACGGACGTATGAAGGAGTTCTATATGACAATTCGGGCATGGACCTAGAGAGTCTCACAATATGAAGTGTACTCATTGTGTATTGGGGTAGCATAATGGATTGAATAGTTCCATCCTAAAAATTTCAGCAAATTGAAAATATATTTCAAGGTTCCTCGGATTGTGCACTTGTCTAAACTTAAATGTAAGTATATCATTTAATTAATTGATAAGAGTTATTAACTAATTAGATGTTAGCAAGTGTCATAATTTTGTTTCATGAATTGTTTTACCATGAATTCACTCATTAACCATGTTAGTAAAATCAAATAAGGTAAATATTAATTATTCAAATAGTTTTTAAATAATTAAATAAATAAAATATAATTTTATTTATTTGTTATTTTATTCCTAAATGGAAGATATAACTAATTTGAGAAACATAAATTAAATTAAATGAAGCACCATTTTGTGATTAATGGTTAATTTTATTAGACCATTACAATGGCCACCAAATATTGTTTTGGTAATTGGCCACTTAATCTAATTTTGGTGGAGCACTTGTGAAGTGTTGAGAGCACCAAATATAATTGGGTTTCATTTGGGTTAACAAGTATGTGAATCAATTTTCATATAAGAGGTGGAGAGGAAAAAGAAGAGTTAATTTTAAGAGAGTTTTTCATTGAACAAAGACTTGTGAGAAAAACTAAAGAGAAAGAAAAATAAATTCTTCTTTTTTTTTCAAGTAACATAAACCTTGTTGTTGGAGATTATATTGCTGCTTTTATAGCTTCACAATCTCACCACATTGTTGTGAACTAAAATTGAACATAAGTGCACTTCAAGGTGAGCTCAAAGTTGAAGCAAAGAAATTCGGATTTGAAATCTTCATCGAAGGTCTTTAAAGGTATGTTTTTTATATTCTTAAGTTGTTAAGAATGTAAGTTAATGTGTATATATTGATTACATGATAAATTACGCTGCAAAATTCATGTATTATGATACATATGTTTATTTTTTAATATGTACACAATCACATGCATACACCCTAAAATACATTAACAAGTAGACTCCATTGAAATTTACTTGGGCTTCATGCAGTAGCAATATTGGCCTTTATAAACCCAACAAATAGACAATATTTATCAATTGCATCTCATGCAACTCTTACCACTTGATCCTCAATACACCTTATCCTCACGCTGTACCAATATTGGGTTAATGTATTCCAGATTAATTTGTCAATAATTAAATATATGTTACTGATACTACCTTCATGGTGTAGTAATATTGGGTAATACGTTCGCATATATTTGTCTCATCTCATATTTAACCAGCATAGTTCAAGCCCAACCGACAAATCCCTCACGCTGTAGCAATATTAGAAAAAGGCTAATGTGACTCATCTAACACTATATTGACAAGACGAATCATAATAAAATATTATCTTATAATGTAATATCATTCAATCTATTAAGAGAGATTTTTTCTTTTTGTCCAAGGTCCCCATTTCATAGGGAGGGTGATTCTCAATTAATCAATTTTTCTATGCAAACACAACTAACCCCCACCAGTAAAGCTCCCATTATGGTTACCAACACAAAAAATTTAATCATGGTTTATAATGTAGACTGATAACTCTTATCATTGTATCTCATAAACCCACACATGCAAATTAATTTTGAAACATTGTTCAAAATCACTGTAGCTATGAACAGTATAAATAATGTTCATTTACTACTGTTCAAGTAAATAATATCACTGTTGCGATGCCAGGTAATCAGTGCTGCAGCTCTAGGAGGTCGAACCCCCGATGTTGTGGCGCCAGATTATCATCGCTGCAACATTGGGATGTCAAACCCCTAGCGTCGTAGCGCCCATCCTTCTGCCTTGCGACGCGAGAAGCAGAACCTTCAACACTATGACCTGGGCTAACCAGTGTTGCAGTGCCAAGTCTCTAGCACTGTGACACTAGAGGCAAAACCTCTAGCGTTGCGGCACCCATTGCACCCCCTTTTGGCATGCCCATTTCAGCACTTGAAACGCGCCATTTACACTGGGTCATTTACATCATTTCACTCAAATAACACCCAAATATCTCAAATATGGCTCTAATACCATTTTTGTTAGGATCTAATATATGTGGGTGTATGCATATGTTATAGTGTTTATTGCATATAAAATATATATCTCATACATATTTAACGCTACGTAATAATTGAATTATACAATAAATAATATATTAATATATTTAAAAGGTTAAAAAATCATCGAAACGTGTAACATTATACACGTGTATCTTGAGAGTTCGCTTGGAGACCAACTCGTTGACAGTTCTAGTCACCAACTCAGTAGGCTTGATAAGCTAAAATAACAGCTCCTAATCCAATAATAAGTTTAAGACTTAAACCTTAAGCTATGTATTTATCACTAATCAACTCTTGATTAATAAAACAACAACTTATTGCTATTTAATTGTTAGGCTATTAAAAAAAGATTATGAATCATAATTTCAACACTTTAAAATTTAAGGAAAAGAAACAATTTTTTCATCATTTTTGCTCTCCCATGGCTAGCCAGTTCTCAATTACTTCTCTCTTAGCGCGCGCACACACAATATCTCAAAATATATATGTAATAATAATAATAATATATATATATATATAAAATATAACACTTGGCCATTTTTTTTATAAAAAATATTATTATAATAAATAATAATATAAAATAAATGACAACTATATAATAATATATAATATAATAAAATAATATATTTAATATATAATAATAAAATATTATAATTATGAATTTCATTTACTTAAGGATTGAGCAAATGTGTTAGGCTAAAGAAACGGTGGGACCTTTGCTTAAGGGTTAAGAATCTGAAACAAATGCATATAAAATGAATTGATATTTACATTTTGAAGGGTTTAATGATTAGGCCACTTACAAGAGTAAAAAGACACAAGTTTATTTTTCAAAAGTTGATAAGTAAACTAGCCACTCTCTTGTTCCCAACTTAGTCAGCCTCCATCTAAGAAATAGTGAGATTATTTTAATTGTTCAATGGTTGAACGATAAGAAAATAATTTTATTTTTTTGAAATAAATTAATCTAAGTTAAAGTATTTAATTTATAATTGTGTTTAAGTATTAAATACAAATAATGTATTATAAGTTGTCATTTTAAAGACTCAAACTTATTTTATTGAGTCCTAAAATTATTTACAAGTACGTTTTAAAGCAGATTCAAGTATTGAACTATAATTTTAAAGGTTTAATATGGTGAATTCTCAATTTTTATTTTATTATTATAATAAAATATTTAAATTTAATGTGTTTATCATTTAAAAAAATTAGATTTTTGACTCCACTGCACGCTAATTTATATGTATGACATACGTATTGCTTAATGATGAACACATAGCACATATATGCACTCTAGAAAAAGCGCACTTTTTGTTCGGATATTAAGGGGTGATGTAGGATTGCAGTTAAAATGAAATTGAGTAAAAATAATAAAAATAAAAATAAGACAAAATACAAGAGTTTACGTGGTTCGATTTTTAGCTTATGTTTATGGACGAAAACAGAAGAATCTTTTACTACTAGAAATGAAGAATACAAGTATTGTAGTGTTTTAGCCTTACAATCCAAAACTCTAATACACCTAATTTTCTTAAATCACTCAAAGAATATACAACTTTAAAACTCTCTAAATTAAATTATAATGAATTACTAAACTCTCTCTTTTATAAAAAGAGTTTAACATGTAGACAACCTTAAAAGAATTATCTACCATTGTAATATTATTGGCATCATATGCCAACAAATTATTATTTAGTTGACACTATGTGTCAGCTACTAACCCTTTCAAGTTTCACACAGGTAAATAAATTTAATAAATTTTAAAGACAAAATTTATATTGTGATCAAATGAAATGAAAAAGAAAATAATAATAATATTTAAAGAGAAGAGTGGCTTTTGTATGGATTAGTACCATTAAAGAATTTAATATTGATAAAAAAAATTGAATTAAGATTAGCGGCACAATCGGTGGCATTTTTTGATTGGTTAGGTGAAGGGATACTTCAACTATAAAAGGGAAGCAAATTTCTTTATTTTCACAAATTGAAACCAAAAAGCAAGGTAGAAGCAAATTAAGTGAGAAAGAAAAAGAAAAGAGGAACAAAAAAAAGAAAGAAAAAAAGAGAGACACGAGAAGAAAAGGAAAAAAAAAATAAAGAAAGAGAAGTTGAGAGAGAGAGAGAGTAGAAATAGGATTAAAGGAAAATTTTAGAAAAATAATTTAGTTAATTAAATTTATACTTAATAATTTATTGAGTAATAATTTTATGATGTTAGAATTATGTTTTAGTTTTTATAAAAACATATGAGTACTAATAATATATTTTTATACCCTATAATATAGGAGAAGTATAAATAACTAGTAGACTTCAAATTTTCAATCCAGTATAGGATTAGCACATTTTTGTGAGCAGATACACACATACATATATAATTGATATATTTTCAATACAGTAGTTTATAATTTAATTATACGTTATCAGATTTCTTTTATCCATGATTTATTTTTTGATAGATAAATAATTATATTAAATAGTATATTCATGAATATTTTCAGAATTTATTATAGTATATTTTATAATTACGTTTGATACAGAAATATTTATTTTAAAATAATTATGCTTCCATGATATTATATAATAGTAGTTTTTGAACCATCATATGTGTATCCTCTCTTTTAATTTAGTTTGCTTTGTGTATGTGTTAGACTATTGCATTGCTCTGCTTGAGTGACGCAGTATTCCACCGAGTGAGACCATGTTCCTCCGCTCTGTCTGTGCATGAATTACTCTGGTAGATAAGACTATATTTTTTTTAGGTACAAATTTAGTATAGTTTTTGTATATATATATATATATATATATATATAATACATGTTCCTGAAGTTACGTTACATATATTTAGTTTCAAATTCAATTTTATGACAGTTTACAATATCAATACATATTTAATGTTACTCAAAATACAGTTTTATGATCTTTTTGTGATTCCAAACTTGTACATATATTAGTATTATTCTTTAGTATATTCTTATTAAAAATTTATTATTGTTAGTATATAAATCTTTATGAAGTATATAATATTTTCAGAACTATGTTTACTCGTTGAGTTATAAGTTCATCATTTTTTTTAATTTTTTTAAGTTGGCACTAGGACTCATGTAGTATGATTTATACTTCACATTTGAAGGTTTGGTCATTACACGCAGAACTCTATAAGTTGTCATATTTTGTATATTCATGTATATCTTTATGTATAATTGTGTACATGTGTACGTTTTTATTGAAGTACATAGCCTTGTTTTATTATATCTAATGAGTATAAACATGTTAGTTACATGTCATCACAAGATTTTCTTAACTTTTAAAGAGGGCTAGGATTGGGTTTTATCATTAGGTCAGGGAACCTTGAAAGAGGTTAGGGAGTTTTCATTCCTTTAGTTGTGTTAGAAAGCAGTTATTTCAATTGTTATTGGTTGTTACAACATGCAGTTACTGTAATTGTTTATAATAGTTACAATTCTTTAAGATTAGAAAATTTTGATAGGAGGCAGTTATTCCAATTACTATCGGAATAAAGAAAGTTTTAGAGATTTTTGACAGGTGAACTACTTCTTATTCGATTGCTTTAAGAAAAAGCCCTCTTAATAGATCTACTCAGTCAATATTGAATAGACCTTTGCTACAGATTAGAAGAGCGCATGCCAATTGAGAAGAAAGAAAGGAATATTGGACAGTATCGAGATGCGATCAACTTTTACCTTAATAGTGATAGAGATAGCATATCTATAGATGGCGGTAGAGCCTGAGATAGCAGGTAGTTACTGTAATTGTTATTGATAATTGCAATTTTTTAAGATTAAAAAACGTTGTATTAGGATACCGTTATTCTAATTCTTATTGAAAATAAAGAACTCTTTAGAGACTTTTGACAGGTGAACCATTTTCTATTCGATTGCCTTAACAAAAGCCCTCTTATTAAATTCGGTCAGTCAATATTAGATAGACCCTTGCTACAGATCAAATAGCACATACCAATTACAAAGAAAGAAGGGGATATTAGACATGATTGAGATGCGATCAACCTTTACCTTAGTTGTAATAAAGATAGCTTAGCTGTAGATAGGGGTAGGCCGCCCAAGAGAGATTATATATAACAATGAAGAGAATAGCTTTGATTGATTACTTACGACAGCTTATCAATGCTTGTTAGTGATGAAGTCCTTGAAACTAGAAGTTTTAAAAGTGGTCCCATGAGAGAAATGAACTTTACATACCAATATTTCAGAGTTGGTGTAATTAGGCCTTCCCTTCCGCCTGTCGTCTCCTTCCTCCTTGCTTCACTAGCATCCTTTGGTAAGAAAGTTGAATGATCTTCAAAGGGATTATTTGAGATAATTTTGATAGTAAGTATGCATCAGATCTCCCAAACAAACCATTTGGAATTCTTTAAGATTAGAAAAAAGTTGTGTTAGGAGGCAGTTATTCTAATAGTTATTAGTAGTTATAGCAGACAGTTACTGTAATTGTTATTGATAGTTGCAATTCTTCAATTCTTTAAGATTAAAAAAATTGTATTAAGAGGTAATTATTCTAATTATTATTGGTAGTTACCACAGGTAATTACTGTAATTATTATTAATAGTTGCAAGTCTTTAATGTTAAAAAATTGTAATGTAATATTTGTATCATGGCAATTCTTTAAGATTATAAACTCGTACGCAATGTAATATTTTATTATTGCAATTCTTTAAGATTAGAAAGTTGTAATATAATATTTGTATTAAAATAAAAAGAATTGTTAAGAGTTAAAAGACAACATTCCCAACTGGTTGTTACAGCAAGCAGTTACTTATATTGAAAGTTGCAGCAGTTACTGTAATTGTTATTGATAGCTGCAATTCTTTAAGATTAGAAAGTTGTAATGTAATATTTATATATATATATATATATGAGAATTGTTAAAAATTAAAAGACAACACTCCCAATAGGTAGTTACAGCAAGAGAATTGTTAAGAGTTAAAAGACAAAACTTATAATTGTTATTTATAGTTGTAATTCTTTAAGATTTGAATGTTGTGATGTAATATTTGTATTGAAAAAACAATAGTTAAAGAGTTAAAAGACAACACTTGTAATTGTTATTGATATTTACATTTCTTTAAGATTTTAAAGTTGTAATGTAATATTTGTATCAAGAGAAAAAAAAAGAATTGTTAAGAATTAAAAGACAACATTCTCAATGGTAGTTACACAGCAGATAGTTACTTGTTATTGATAGCTGCAATTCTTTAAGATTTGAATGTTGTAATGTAATATTTGTATATATATCTATATATATTTATATAAATTGTTAAGAGTTAAAAGACAGCACTCCCATCCGTCAAAAATCGATTTTGGAAAACTCATTTAGCTGATTTTTTTTCTAAAAAAGAAATTGTGGGGGAGGAATACGAATTAAATTTAAATAAGCTAAATCAATTTTTTTTTAAAATTACAAAAAATATATATACCAAATTTCTCTAAATTTGATATAAACAGGATTCAAACCTTTTTGGGGTACCTGCTTAAAAAATTTTATTAGTTGAATCAATTGATTGAGACCCACAAAATTAGACCTAATAAATTTGGAGAAATACAAATATGCATAAATTATTAGAAATGATAGTTAATCAACAAAGGATCTCTTTGACATTGACATGATTGATCATCCAAATTCTCTTAGCAAATAGATTTAATTGAAATTGAAAAACAAATCTAAGAGCTGCACATCAACCCCAGCTTTCAATAATAACAATAAGTACAATGCAACAGTTATTCTACAAAATGAAAATGATAGTGTTCATGGCCATTGAGCACAAAGTGTCTAAAATTATTGCCAATGTATGCTAACTGGAACCTCAGTTGCCTGTATCCCCATTAGTAGCTTCTTTAACAATGACCCCATTCCCTTGCACTGAATTAGCTGCAGTGCCATCATCTTTCCCATTCTCTTTGGCACAATTTTCCTGCGCTGCTTCCTCCTCGGCCTTCTTTTTGGCCTCCTCTACCTTCAACTGTGCTTCTTCTTCAACCTTCTTTCTTGCTTCCTCTTTTGTGGCCTTAAGAGCTTCAATCAAATTCTTCAAACAAGTCTCTACATCATCCTCATCAGACTTTGGCATCAAATTCTCAGCGACATCAGCAGGAGTCATATTGGTTTCAGCTAACAAACTCTCAATTTCTATAAACAATTCATGCGAGTTGATGTCTAAATAGTTGCTGGCTAGCACCTTGAATGCCTCAAAGCAACAATAAGACATCTCTATGTGCTTGTCCATCCTTCCTCTCCTGATCAGCGCTGGATCAAGCTTGTCCACATAATTAGTTGTGAACACAATAATTCTTTCTCCCCCACAAGCTGACCAAAGGCCATCGATGAAATTCAGAAGGCCTGATAATGTAACCTTACTTGTCTTGCTCTCACTCTCATCTTTGGCGTTCTTTTCAATCGGATTCTCTTCTTCTTGATCCCCATCTTTCTTCTTTTTCTCCTTGCGCTGACCAGTAAGATCAAGCGAACAATCAATATCCTCTATTACTATGATTGCTTTATTCGATGTCTCAATCAAAAGACTCCTCAGCTCTGTGTTATTCTTCACTGTGGTGAGTACAAGATCATAGACATGATAGTTCATAAAGTTGGCCATGGCAGCAATCATGGTTGATTTTCCAGTTCTTGGAGGACCATAAAGAAGATATCCTCGCTTCCACGCCTTCCCAATTTTTGCATAGTACTCTTTCCCCTCACTGAACTTCTTCAGGTCTTTCTTGATTGTATCCTTCTTCTTGGCCTCCATTGCCAATGAATCAAATGTGGCAGGATGGTCAAAAAATACATGGTTCCACTTTGTTGTTCTCCAGCCATCCCAATTCTTGCTTGGATTGTTACTGTAAAGCTTTCGCTGCCTGTTCTTCACTGTGATAGCCTTTCCTCCATCCAGCACATGATTAACATAAGACCCTGTGATAAGGTCTCGGTCACGTTTATGGAATGTGAGCTTGTAATACCTCCTCTCATCCGTAGCTGGATAAAATGAAAACGACTGTGTTCTGGGGGTATTTTTACCCAATACCCACCAAACCTTGACCCCTTTAAACTCGTCAGTAACCTCCTCTTTATCTTCCATGCTAAGAACTAAAGACTGGTTGCTATCTTTGACAAAATCAGCCTTAAACCTTACAGCACGCTTGGAGGCACTGGCGCTGAGATAATTCTGTATGGCAGAGAAGGCTTCACTGCGCTTGAGACGCCCGCCAGAGAATTCATGGAATCAAATTTCAATGTAAGGATACAAAAAATGAACCAACTTGTGGCTACATCTATCAACATAGCCCCAAAGGTGATGAGGAAAGTATTGTTTAAAAATAGCTGATACAAACATTACACTTGCCATAACTGAGCCCAGAGTAGACCAAAGTTCTCCCTGGGTCACCATTTTGCTCTACTCTCTGCTCTTTAAGAACTAGTGTTATTTGTTATGCTAATGTGGAGAAAAACATGACTATATATAGTGTGTTATGGCTTGCTGATCAAGGCTATGAAGCTACCCAACCATTGCCTAATTCTTATTTGTGAGAGTTTCCGAGTGGCTTCCAATGTAATAAGAGAAGAAATATCAGTTCAGGAGACCATAAAGACCTGAGGCTCAAGGTCATTCTCTATTATATGTTTTTCTGTCTTATATATTGTCGTCTCTTTGACTATGTTACCAACTCCACTGTACATATAATATATCAGCCTCCATTCTTGACCTCTTTCTATTTCTCCGGTAAATAAAATTTCACCTTGCATTACCAACAAAATGATGTTGATCGTCCATGAAAGTCATATGCTTAAGGGATTACAGAACGGTTCATATTTCAATCTTGAAACAGAAAATGCTTAATGATTCCCTAACAATTACCATTTACTTTGTCTGAAAAAAGATTTGTTTGGAAATATTATTTCAGAAAACAGCTAAAGTGCTTTTCAAACCTGAAAAACTTTTATGTAATAACTACTTATCAATGATTTCTTTAAAACAGCATTTAGAAAGTTTTAGAATGCAAGGTTGATCACATTCCTTCAAACCAAATTGATAGTGAATTGTGAGTATTTTTTTAACTTTTAAAACACTTCCAGTAGGCTCATGAGAAATCGCATACTTAGAATTTTACTCTTTTTTCACCTAATAAAATTATCATTGGTTATAAATAGGTATACAAGATTAAGACCAAGTCTGATGGATTCATTAAGCGATATAAAGCTCGTCTTATTATAAAAGATTTTACTCAGAAATATGAAATTGATTATGAAGAAATTTTTGCCCATGTTGCTCTCCTTACTTCTGTTCGGAGTTTGTTAACTATTGTTGTAGTTCATAATTGGACATTATTTCAGACGGATGTGAAAAATGCATTTTTTAATGGTGACCTTTTCGAAGAAGTCTATATGAAGCCTTATCCTGGTTATCCACATCCGCTAGGCACAGTCTGTAAACTTTGTCAAGCTTTATATGGCCTTAAATAAGCTTCTCGTGCCTGGTTTGCAAAATTCAGTAGCATTATTTTTCAACATGATTTTTAGTCCAGCCCCTATGACTCAATCATTTTCATTTGCAAAACAGATCGTGGTTGTGTTTTACTGCTTCATTATGTTGATGATATGATTATTACAGGTGATAATCTTATTGGTATTTCTACTCTCAAGGACTTTCTTCAACAACATTTCAAAATGAAAGATCTTAGCAACCTTAGTTATTTTCTTGGCCTTGAAGTACTATTTGACTGTATTAGGTATTATCTCTCTCAGGCTAAATATACATCCGATCTACTTGTTAAAGCTGGGTTGACAGACAATAAGACTGTCTCACTCCTTTAGAGCCTAATGTCAAACTCCAATCCTCTGATGGTACTCTTCTCAGTGATGTCACTCTCTATCGGTAGTTGGTTGGTAGTTTAGTCTACCTTACAGTTACTCACCCGAACATTGCTCATATTGTGTATGTTGTCAGGCAATTTATGGCCGCTCCTCATACCTCTCATTATATAGTGGTTATTCATATCCTACGTTATCTCAAAGGTACACTTTTTCACAGTCTCTATTTTTTGGCTCATTCTCCTCTCGTGTTACGAGCTTATACCGATGGAGATTGGGCAGGTGATCCTACGGATCAATGATCAACTACTGAATTTTGTCTTTTCTTAGGTGATTCTCTTCTTTCATGAAAAAGTAAGAAATAGACAACTACCGCTCGCTTGAGTACTAAAGCTGAGTACTGTGCTCTTTGATACTACCTAATAGATTGTTTGGCTCTATGGCTTCTTAAAGATATAGGTATTTCTCACATTGGAGCTACACCTTTTTATTGTGACAATCAGAGCACTATTCAAATTGCTCACAAAGTATTTTTTCATAACCAAACTAAGGACATTAAAACAAATTGTCACTTTGTTCAGCAATATATTTCTTAGGGAACAGTTACTCTCTACTCCATCTCCTCTGAAGATCATCATGCTGATATTTTTACCAAATCTCCACTTTCTAGTCGTTTTCAAACTCTAGTCTCCAAATTCAAGCTTACTTCTACTCCACCATCTTGAGTTTTATGGGGAGGAGATTAATGTGTAATATTGTCATTAATGTATAATATTATATTATTAATATATTTGATTTGATAATCAATTATATTAATAATATTATATTCTTATCTTTTATAATATGTACTTATTTCTTTTTATGTATAGTATTATTTTCTTGTTTTGTAATAGGTTACAGTCTATATAAAAGCTTAATTGTATAGATTTTTATTCACAATGAAATATACTCCTCTTTATATTTCTCACATAGCATATAACAAACTAACCCAATTATTATTTTTTGGTCATTACAGTTCTTATAGCACATAACAAAAATTTATATAAAAATGCTTTCTTCAGAAACAATATATATATATATATAATTGCATTCTAATAAATATAAACATAAGCTTAGGTTTGAACCATCTGAAGTTACAAACCTGATGTCAATAAGGGACCATGAAGAAAAGATGGGTTGTTGTAGCACTTTTACAAGTTCCAGAAATAGCACAAACTCAATTCAAAATATCCATAGACAATAGGAAACCAACCACTGAAACTTTACACATGGAGCTCTTGTAGAACCCAGAATGGATTAGCACTAAAAACATAACTGAAAGCCTGAATTAGTGAAAAATCATATTCAAAAGTGAATTAGAAAATAAATAAGTAAAGGGTTAGTACCAAAAACATAACTGAAAGCCTGAATTCGTGAAAAATCATATTCAAAAGTGAATTAAAAAATAAATAAGTAAACAAAATATTTATATTTCAACTTGAAGCAGACAATATTTTGTGTTGCCTTAACAACCAAAGTTCCATGCTTTTGATATAACTGTTGAAAAACTGGTACAAGATTATTGACTAATAACTTAAGCAATATAAAGAAAGGAGTTGATAGGAATCGAATAAATAAAGTTGATTAATGTCTAGAATTTATATAAGCCTACATCAGATTGATAAGCATTGAATATTTAATCTGATTTTGATTTAAAAACAACAGCTTTAGAGAATCATGGTACTAGTGTTTTATTCAAACTAAAACTTAACTAGGTAAAAATTTAAACTAAGTTAAAATTCAAAAGTTTCTAGCTCAGAAAGGATTCTCAGAAAATATCAAATTCTAATACTCCTCCTAGATATTTTTACTAAGAACTCCTAATTTGGTCCTTAAAGATTCGAATCTTGACCTTGGAAGAGCATTGGTCATAATGTCAGCAAGTTTTCCTTTTTGAGCTGCAGTGGATTAATTTGATTTCTCCAACCTTTTCAGCTTATCTATTGGTATGGAACTTAACATTTATATGTTTAGTTCTACCATGAAATACTAGATTTTTTGCGATGGCTACTGCTGTTTATTATCAACCCATATGACTGTTGCTTTTTACTGGTGTTGGTTAAGATCTCCTAAAATTTTTCTGAGCCAGATAGCCTGATTTGCAACACTAGTAGCAGAAATGTCACTACCAAAAGAGAAGACATATCCTGATGTACTTTTTGAATCAACTAAACTCCCTGCCAGTCACTATCAATAAATCCAAGTAGTTGTTCACTATCTCGTTTTTTGAACCATAGGCCAAAGTCATTGGTACCTCCGATATGTCTTAAAACTCTTATAGCAACTCCAAGATAAGTTCTATTTAATTTCTGCATAACCTGGACAATAAGCTGGCAGCATATATAATGTTAGGCCTAGTTGCAGATAAATAAAGCAAGCTACCTATAATGCTTCTATAGAGTGAAGCATCAATTCTTTCTTCCTCATTTGTTATACTTAGTTTTTCATTTATCACAAGTAGTGTGGCTATTGATTTTTCTTTGGCCAAATAAAACTTTTTCAAGATTTCAATAACATACTTCCTTTGTGAAATAAAGATCCCATCTTTTTCTTGATGGATTTCCATTCCAAGACAGTATCTTATTAATCCCAGATCAATCATCTCAAATTCAGCTTTAATCTTTATCTTAAACTGCTCAAGTGCTTTTGAATCTCCTCTTGTTACCAGAAGGTTATCTACATATAGGGAAACTATGAGCTTTACTTCACTCCCAGTCTTTAATACATACAATATTACCTCATTAAAGCTCCTGTAAAAACCTTGCTTCAGCAAATAACTATCAATCATGTTATACCAAGCTAGAAGCCTGTTTAAGTCTATACAAAGCCTTATGGAGTTTATAGACTTTTCCTTCACTACCAGGACCCTCAAACCTTTTAGGTTGATCAATGTAAATATCTTCTTCCAACAATCCATTCAAGAAGGTAGATTTTACATCCAGTTAATACATTTGCCATCCTTGTTTTGCTACAAGAGCCACCAATAATCTAATAGTGTTATGTTTAGCCACATAAGTAAATGTGTCTGCGTAATCAATGCCAGGTTGTTGTAAGTAGCCTTTTACAACCAATTTGACTTTGAACTTGTTTATAGAACCATCTTTGTTAAATTTGGTTCGATAAACCTACTTAACACCTAAGACTTATGATTCTGAGGTTTATTCAGCAATATCTAGGTTTTATTTATCTCAATCATGTTGATCTCCTCTTACATTGCATTCTTCCACTTCTCTGATTTAGCAGCTTTAGTATAGTTTACTAGTTTCAAGGTGGCTAAATTATATCTTTCATAGATTTCGCTGAGTGTTATGGTCCCCCTTATTGGAAAATCAACATCTGATTCTTCATCTAAATTATTTTCATTTTGCTTTTCTGATTCCTCTACTAGTTACGTCTTACTGATGTCAGTTATCTTCTCTTCTTTCAAGTTTCAGTGAGCTACCTCATTGAAGCTCACATTTTTGCTAATCATTATCTTTTCTGACTTTACTTTTGATTGCTTACTCCCACCAGAGTAGTTGTTCGTAGATTTATGCCTTTATGTTGCTTAAAATGTCTGTTCAGAGAAGTGTTTAAGCCTTATAGCCCTTCTTTGTTCAAATGCTTTCAATGAATTAACTAACTCTGATAAGCTCATCTTGGATAGATCTTTAGAATCTTCTAAATATGAGATTTTGGCATTAAACCTTTCAGGGACACTTACCAAACTTTCTGACAATTCTTTTGCCTGTCAACTCTTCTCTAAGCAACCTAAGTTGGTTTACAATCTTCATAAGCTTGTCTGTGTATTGCTTGATAGAATCAGTTTCTTACATCTTCAAAACCTCAAATACTTTCCAGAGATTTAGCACTTGAATTTGGGTTGTAGTATTACTGTCTTGAAACTCTTTCTTAAGCTTATCCCATGCTTGTTTAAGTGTTTCACGTGTCATAATCCTTGAAAATATTACATTAGATACTGAGGAGTGAATCCCTGACGAGGCTTTGTAATTCTTTGAGCACTCATCACTATGCTGTTTGAACTATTCCATAGTTGGATTTTGGGGCAATTGAGGTGGTTCCCTTTTAGTATCCACTGCATCCCATAGGTCGAATGCCCTTAAATAGGCTTTTATTTTGACTACCCAAATAGGATAGTTTTCACGTGTAAAATGTGGTGGTGTTAGGGCTGAGAAACTATTGGAGGCCATAGGACTTTGTTTTTTAGGAATTTTTGAAGATTAATCAGGTTAACTTTTGGAGTTTTCCTAAGTTGATATGTTGAGAAAATCAGATTGCTTAAACAAATTCATAGCCCTTAAGATCAAATAGGCTCTGATACCATGTTGAAAAACTGGGACAAAATTGTTGACTAATAACTTAAACAATATGAAGAAAGGAGGTGATAGGAATCAAAAAATAAACTTGATTAATTTCCAGAATTTATACAAGCCTACATCAGATTGATAAGCATTGAATTATCTAATCTAATTTTGATTTAAAAATAACAACTTCAGAGAATCATGGTACTAGTGTTTTATTTAAACTAAAACTTGACTAAACAAAAATTCAAACTAAATTAAAATTCAAAAGTTTATAGTTCAAAAAGGATTCTTACAAAATATCAAATTCTAACAATAACATACATGAACCATTACAGTTTGACCACAGTCTGTAAAACTAGTTCAGATAAATAAATTCTGGTATGTAATCACATTCATTAGAGTATCTCATAAGATAATATAAAAATTGGTCTTGAACTATTATGAAATTATTATAATGATATTAGAATAGGATAATGGATAAAGACAGGTTTTCAGTTGCATGTCTCTTTAAAACTTGGGCAAAGATTCCACAAAGGTTATTCTCCTATAAATAAATCAGAAGATTCGAGTATTGTTGAAGAAATATTCAGCAAAGTTCAAGAATCAAGATTAGTAACTAATTAGAGAGTAATTTAAGAAATTTCTTGAGACTCGAAGGAGAAAAAGAATTGAATGAATTTTATTAATCTTCAACGACTGTACAAGAATAAGAAATTAGGTTCTTTTATAGTACAATCAAGAGGAATGAAAAAATCAAGTTTTTGGCAGGAAAAACTAATTTTTTTAACTAACTCTTTAACAACTTTACAAATTACTTATTAAATAAAACAACATTTTATTCCAGCATCAATTTCTTACTCAACTTCTTCCTTTAATATGTGCATGATACTGATGATCTAAAATTTTATCAAACGGCTGTAATTCATCTTTATGGGATATTGTTGTATTTAATCAAATCTTTGCTGGTTGCTGATGCAATCAATCTCTTGTTTTTACCCCCTCCCCCTTAAGCTCAACTATTTGAGAATGACATTGAGCTTGTTTGCTAACTTCTGAAATTTTAAAATTAACAATGCCTTAATGAATACATCAGTAACTTGGTCCTTTAAAGGAACATATCTAATATTCGCTTTATGGCTGAACACTTTGTCCCTTATAAAATGCACATCAATTTAATGTGCTTTGTCCTATTGTGATAGATTGGGTTTGTTGCTAGTGAAACAACTCTTAGATTATCACACTATACAACTAGTACTTCATGCACATCAATCTACAACTCAAAATAATGATTGAAGCAAGTAATTTCAGCCACTACTTGTGCCCTGTACTTAGATTTAGTGCTGGACCTATATATTATTCTTTATTTTTTTTCACCATGATACTAAATTCCTTGCAAAATACACAAAATACCATTCAAAATACTTTCGATCATCAGCATCACAAGCCTAATATGCATATAAAAATGCAGTAATATTAAGAGTTTTCCTTGATTTGAAAATTATATCATTTTTCTTAGTTTCCTACAAATATCTCAAGATTCTTTTACACCACGCTCAATGATGTTTAGAAGGGCATAAAAAATATTAACTCAGCTTATTTACTAAGAATGAAATATCCAGTTTAATGAGTGTGACATATTGCAAAGCTCCAATCACGCTCCTATATAACGTATCATTTTTAAATTTATCATTTCCCTCTCTTGATAGCTTTAATCCAATGTTCATTGGAGTAGGGGAACTACTAATAGCTAACATATTTGTTTTCTTTAATAGATCGGTGATATATTTTCTCTGAGACAAATGTATATCCTGACCAAGCCTGGTTATTCCAATTCCTAGGAAGTAATTCAATTCCCCTAACTCTTTAAAAGTAAAATCTCTTTTTAACTACTCAATTACCTTCTGAACTTCTAGCTCATCATCACTAGTGGCTATGATATCATTAACATATACTAACACAATTGTTATACTAGTATAATGCCTTTCAATGAAAGCAAAAATGTCAGACTTAAAATTATAGAAACCTCAGTTGACTAAAGTAACTCTCAACTTGTCATACCAAGCCCTGAAGGCTTGCTTCAACCAATATAATGTTTTTTATAGCTTGCAGACAAATTTTTCTTGCCTTTAACAGTAAAGCCCTCAGGTTGAGACATATAAACTATTTCCAGCAAATCATCATTCAAAAAGGCATTCTTGATGTCAAGTTGTCTCAATTTCCAACCGTTGGTGACAACGAGGCTTAACACCATTTTTATTGTGCTAGCTTTTTCTACTAAACTAAAAGTTTCTGTAATATCTACCCCTAAAGTTTAGTGATAACCTTTGGCAATAAGTCTTTCTTTTTACACTTTAAGATACTGTCATCTGGGTTCTTATTAATCTAAAAGACTCACTTATTACCCACTACTTTGTTATCATCTTCCAGAGGCACTAATTTTTAGGTTTTATTTCTCAATAAAGCCTAAAATTCTTTATTTATAGCAATACTCCAGTGTGACAGCTTTAATACTTTAGAACCAATGTTTGGAGTAAATTCAGGATCACTTTCTACTTTAGCAAGGAAGATTTTAGGCTTATAAATGCTTGGTTTTGATCTTGTTACCATAGGATGTATATTGACAATAGTATTTGAAATTGGTACTAACTTATGTGATGCATCTAATGTAGAATTTTGATGAAATGATACCATGCTTGTGTGATTAGGTTGTTCTATATGTGTTTATGTTTGTGTAGTATTTATATTTGTGTTTGTGTTTGTGTTCATAAGAATAGGTGAGAAAGTAGATGATTCAAAGAAGTGACTTTCTTGTCTTTAGTGTTCACTTGGAATTACTATTCTTGGTCTTATATCAGTAATTAAGAGAAGTGTTGTAAAAACACTTGTAGGACAAAAGAATTGTTGAATAGAGCATGAGTAAGTGTCAGTTTTTAAAGTTTCATTATTTCTAGAATCAATAAATGACTTATCTAAGCTAAAAAGAAAGTCATATTCATCAAATTAAGCGTACCTTGCAATATACATTTTTCCTTTTGAAGTCATACATTAATACCCTTTGTACTAACCATTATATCTCATAAAGATACACTTTTTAGTATGAAAATTTAGTTTATGTTTATCGTAGGGTCTTAAATAAGGATAATATGCATAACCAAAGGTGCTTAGAAATTTGTAATCATATTTTTATGAAATAATAACTCAAAAGGTGATTGAAATTTTAGAACTGGTAAAAGCATTCTATTGATTAGAAAAGTAGCAGTAAAAAATACATACCACTAGTATTTGAGTGGCATTTTACTTTGTGCAAGCAAGCTACCATATGTTTATATTTTCTCTCTATTCTTTCATTTTAATGGTGTGTATAAGGGCAAGACAGTCTTTGTGTTTTACCATTTTGAGCCAAAAATGTTCCTACGCTTCTGAACTCACCCTTATAGTCAGATTTAATAGTTTTGATTTTCTTATCTAAGAGTCATTCTACATGCATCTGGTATGACAAAAATACACTTATTACTTGTAACTTCTACTGTAAAGGGTAAATTCAAGTAAACCTTGTGAAATCATCAATAAAACTTATATAGTACATATAGCCATCCCTTGACAATAAGTATGTTGGCCCCCATATATCAGTATGTATGACTTGTAAAGGGTTCTTAGTCTTTGTTTCAGATATACCAAAATGTAATTTATGATTTTTTTTTTCCAAGTTCACAAGCTGAATAGAAAGAATGAGACAAATTCTTATTCATTGATATGTGTAAATCACATCTTGATACAATATGTTTGAGTGTTTCTTTGTTTGGATGACCAAACCTTTTGTGTAATACATTAATGAATACATTTATCTTATACAAGGATTTAAGAATTTGAGCTAATTAGATCAGGTTTATTCAAAAACTCAGACTTAATTATGCTACAATCAGCAAACGAAGATATGTAAAAGCTAAAGTTTGAAGCAAGTGTCTGAGATGGCTTGAGTTTTTATAGTGATTCTAGAGGTATTTTAAGTCACCAACTGATATTGATCATTTTTAGCAATTTCTTGAATAAGAACACTCCCTTTCACATCCTTGACAACACAAAGATTCTTGTTAACAATTAGGTTATGATCAGCAGTGAGTTTAGTGATACTGATTAAATTCTTTGCCATAGATGGGACATATAAACTTGCTTTAGTTCAAGGTTTTGTGTAGTGAGTGTAAACAACATACAAGTATCAATAGTCAAAATTCTGTTAGGGTATGTGCTTACGCGCCATCCCAGTTTGTATGAATATTAAGTTTGTAATATTTATACAATGCATATTTTATTAAATCGCTGATAACTTTTATTAAATGGTAATTAAGCTTGTAACATTATAAAAATGATATGATCTGAATGAGTTCATATCTGGTTTAAAGAAGTTTAAACCATGGCTAAGAGTTAGCAAAGCTGATAGTTATAAATGCTAAGTGTTAGCAGGTTATAATACCCAGCGGGATCTAAAAAGTTAGAACCTAATCTATAATGTAACAAAGACCTGAGAATCTACTAGTAATGACAAAATTGCAAAGAGTTGCAATAGAGACTAAGAAATGTCGTTATGGAAGTATCTTCTCAAATAAAGAGTTCCTGATCTACGTTTACCAATGAGGGTCTATCGGTGAAACACATAGATTAGTGTATGTCTATAGCTGTATTGTACAAATGGTTATTCTTAGTTAACCATGAGCTTGGTTGAAGTTCATATAGACATACAGGTATTCAGTTAGGACTGGATACTGAACAGACTCATGAGGACCCCAATAGATATCCTATGAAACCGTCAAAGGAAGGTCCTCTCGAGTTGAGTAGTATTTGTGGTCCTTCGACCTGAGCGCCACGGTGAACTTGTGGGAGATCCATCATACTTTGGTTCCACGTATGTCAGAGACCTTTCATGGTCTGACCGCTACGTGTCGCTGGGTATGGTCCGATGCTCATGGAGTTCGGTGTGCGTAGATATGGGATCCGCCAGCTCACATAGATGGGTAGTATATCCGAACTTCGAGATTGTATCTTGTAAAGTCTTATGGCCGTAAGCAATTAACCTGGGAAAGGAGTTTCCTCCAGGTTCGAACATTATAGCAAAAGTGTTTGCGTAAATTGTTCATAAAGATACGAATCTGAAGATAATAAAGTGATGGATGAAATTATCGGGATTTGACGGTAATGATCTATATCCCGTTCATCCTGGATATAATGACGGAAGGATTATACGAATATGGAGTAACCTCAACATGTATGGTCTGACGCGCTGATTTGTAATATCCGTAACGTGTGCGTGGGGCATCGTTAACGGACTTGTGAAATAGTTTCATTTGACGAATCGGGCGTGGACCTAGGGAGTCCCAATATGAAATGTACTCTTTGAGCACTTGGGCAGCGTACCGTATTAAATAGTTTAATACAGTAAAATCCAGCAATTTACTAAGGTTACGTTAACTAAAGTATATGGTCAGATGGTGGGACCCACTTTAGGTTAACATGGTAACCGAGTAAGGACATAATTGTAATTTCACTTGATAATTATTTAATCGTTAAATAATTCAAATAAATAATTATTTATGTAATTGTTGAATAAATAATTTAAGTTTAACTAAGGTTAAGAGTTAACCATTTAGTTAAGTTAGATTAACTATACTTAATGGTTAAGTAAAAGTTAACCTAACCATGGTTAAGTTAGTTAACCATGGTTAAAATAATTAAATATTCTTTTAATTAACTAGAGTTAAGAGTTAACTATAGTTAGAATATTTTAATGTTAGTTTAACCTAACTAAAGTTAAGAGTTAACTATGATTAGGTTAGATTAAATTCAAATTGAAATTAAGTGAAATTAAGTGTTATGAAATGAAATTAAATTCATTTGTATAAATAAAACAAATGTAAATTAAATTGAAAAGGTTTTTGTTAAATTGATTTTGCAAAATTAGCTCAGCCATTTAACAAAGAGAGAAAAGAGAAATTGTCTTCTAATTAATGGATTCAAGAGTTGAATTCATTATTTTCTTTTAAGGCTTAAAACTAATTTAGCAAAATAGGTTTTTGATTAATTGATTAAGTGTTAATCAAAAGAAAAAATCAAGAACACAAGTTTAAGTAGTTAAACAAGTGCTGGATCAAAAGCTGTCATTCTAGATAATCAAACCCACCATTGTTGATTACTAGAATTGATCAAAGACAACATTTTGGTGGACTTCAACAATCTCCAACCAAAGGCTTCAAGGGTTATTTCTCAATCTCGTTTCTGATTAATAAATTGTGATTGTGTTTACTGCAATACATTAAGCTTCCGCTGCTTCATTATATATATGAGATATGTATAAATTGTGATTAAACACAAAACCCACATGCAAACACCCATGAATGTACAACTCCCAACAAATTCTAAGTTTACTACCATTTCCTACTAAGATAAGATCTATACCTCTATATTCAGACTTATTGATCATGCTGTTACTGTCATTAATAATATGATTGGTGGCTTTACTGTCCATGTACCACTCGTAGTCTTCATTTTTTGCTTCAAGAATTGCTGATGCTACCACATAAGCTACTACTTAGTTCTGATTATTAGGTTAAGGTTTAGCTTGTTGAATAGGTTGCTCAAATTCTTCCTTAAATCTATTCTAGAATTTAAATGCACTGTGCCTTGCCTTTAGACTTATCTAACAAATGATCTTATTCTTCCCTTGATTATTATAGTTTGGCTTTTCTCTTCCTTTTCCCTTAGGATTCTCTTATAGTTGTATCCTCCATTATAGTTTTGGTTTCCATTAAAATTCTGACAACCACTATTTCTACTTTAATTTCCTTTGAATTTTTTTGTGCTAGCAAGATTAGTTGTAATATTCCCATTATTATCTATTATAGCATTTAACATCTCAAGTCTACCTTCTTGATTGAGCATAATAGCATAAGTCTCTGCTAAGGTCAATTCATTACTTCTAATTGATACAAAAAAAGCAACTGAGTCATATTCAGGTCCTAAACCTGCTAAAAGATATGTCACCAAGTTATTCTCAGGCACTGACTTTCCTGTTATAGCCAAACTATTAGCCAAGCCTTTGAGTTTTAGATAGTACTCATTTATATTCAAAGTTCCTTTCCTTATAGTCTATAGTTGAGACATTAGTTGAGTAAGTCTAGCTAATGACTAGTTACAAAACATTTGCTATAAGTGTTTCAAAACCTCAAATGAAGGTTTCCACTGTATAACTGAGCTAAGAATTGACTCAGTCATAAAGGAGAACAACCAGCTCTTCAACATAGAGTCTTGTCTCCTCCATAGATAATACTGAGAATTTATAATAGGTAAAGCATTTGGATCTAAACTAGAAACAGCAAGATAACAATTTGCACAAGATTTCTCACTAGTTAACAATTCCTTAAGATCATTGCCTCTAGCTGAAGCTAATACCTATGATTTCCAGAGGATAAAGTAATTGTTGTCGAGCTTTACAGGATTTTGTAAATGTAAAGCTATTGCTTTGATTGATCATTTATATCTAATGTGTTTGAATGATCGAAATTCGATGAGCCATGGCTATGATACCGATAAACAAATCACAAGATTTGGGTATTGTTGAAGAAATATTCAGCAAAGTTCAAGAATCAAAGATCAGTAACTGATCAGAGAGTATTTGAAGAAATTTCTTGAGACTCAAAAGAGAAAAAGAGATGAATGAATTTTATTAATCCTCAACAATTGTACAAGAATGAGAAATTAGGGTCTTTTATAGTATAATCAAGAGCAATGAAAAAATCTAGTTTTTGGCAGAAAAAACTAATTCTTGTAACTAACTCCATAACAACTTTACAGATTACTTATTAAATAAAACAACTTTATATTCCACGTCAGCATCAATTTTTTACTCCTCTTCTTCGTTTAATACATGCGTGATACTGATGATCTGAAATTTTATCAAACAGCTGAAATTCATCATCATTATTGTTGTATTTGATCAAACCTATACTGCTTGCTAATGCATTCTATCTTTTGATCCAACTCCTCCCAGAAAGTCTTGAATCTGATGACAAATACTTCAAGACTTGGCAAGTTTGATTCTCAAGTCTTAAAAACAACTCAGTTGCATAGAAGCTAAACCATCTTGATTTTCATAAAGTGGCCTTAAACCAACAGTGGGAAAAAGAAAAATGGTCCAACTTCCATAATCAATAACTTAAAACAGGGGAGGATGAACATTGTAATTCTATCTGAATTAAAATGAATGTGAATCTAAAGTTAATAAAGTAAGAGACTAATGAGTTGACATGCATGGACTATATAACTTCACCTTCTGAACAATAATATGTTAATTAACAATGGATTACTTTGAATTTCACTAAAGCCCTTGAAAAGGAATCACTTGCTTAGATAGATAAATTGAAAAGGTAATGTAGCTAAGATAACTTTCAATAACTTAAAAATATTACAATTTGGCAGAAATTTCCTAGGGAGTATTCAAACAAAAACAAACAACGGCAATCAGCTCAGATTATGTTATTAACAATCACCACAATGCAACAGTTATTTATTCCACAAAATGAAAATGATATAATACACGTAACCACTAAGCCCAGAAGTGCCCAAGATTATGGCTAATTCATACTAGTTATGAAACCCTTTTTGCCTGTTTTCCACCAGCATTAAATATCAAATCTCCCCTCCTTTACTTTCTTTATTGATAAAACCATTCTGCTTCACTGAATTGGCTGAAGTTTCACCATCTTTCCCATTCTCTTTGACATGCTTTTCCTTCTCTTCTTTGTCTGCCTTTGAACGCGTTTCTTCTTCCTCGGTGTTCTTTTTTGCCTCCTCAGCTTTTAACTGTGCTTCTTCCTCCTCCTCTGCCTTTAACCGCGATTCTTCTTCAGCCTTCTTTCTTGTTTCCTCCTTGTCCTCTTTAAGAGCTTCAATCAAATTCTTCAAACAAGTCTCCGCATCTTCCTCATCAGACTTTGGCATCAAATTCTCTGCAACATCAGCAGGAGTCATATTGGTTTTAGCCAACAAACGTTCAGTTTCTGCGAACAATTCATGCGAGTCAATATCCAAATAGTTCCTGGCTAGAACCTTGAACGCTTCAAAGCAACAATAGGACATTTCTATATGCTTGTCCATCCTTCCTCTCCTGATCAGAGCCGGATCAAGCTTCTCGACGTAATTAGTGGTGAAAATAATAATTCTTTCTCCTCCACATGCCGACCAAATGCCATCGATGAAATTCAAAAGCCCAGATAAAGTAACCTTGCTTTCTTCGCTCTCGTTCTCTTCTTTAACCTTCTTTTTGATTGGATCTTTCCCTTCTTGATTCTTATTTTTCTCCTTTTTCTTCTCACGTTGACCAGTAAGATCAAGTGAGCAATCAATATCCTCTATAACTATGACTGACTTATTTGAGGTCTCAATTAAAAGAGACCTCAGCTCCGAATTGTCCTGGACTGTGGTAAGTTCAAGATCATAGACATCATAGTTCATAAAGTTAGCCATGGCAGCAATCATTGTCGATTTACCAGTTCCAGGAGGACCATAAAGAAGATAACCTCTCTTCCAAGCCTTTCCAATTTTCGCATAGTACTCTTTGCCCTCACTAAACTTCTTCAGGTCTTTCTTGATATCTTCCTTCTTCTTTGTCTCCATTGCTAATGTATCAAATGTGGCAGGATGCTCAAAAAATACATGGCTCCACTTTGTTGATCTCCAGCGATACCAATTCTTGCTAGGATTATTGGTAAACAGTTTTCGCTGCCGGTTCTTCACTGTGATAGCCTTTCCTCCATTCAACACATGATTAACATAAGACCCTGTGATGAGTTGTCGGTGACGTTTATGGAATGTGAGCTTGTAATATCTGCGCTCATCTGCAGCTGGATAAAATGAAAATGTTTGTGTTCTTGGAATATTCTTACCCGATACCCACCACACCTTAACACCTTTAAACTCATCTGTAACGTCCTCCTTATCATCCATGCTAAGGACTACAGACTGGCTATCTTTGACAACCTCGGCCTTAAACCTGGTAGCATGCAAAGAGGAATTGGCACTGAGGTAGGTCTGTATGGCAGAGAAGGCTTCACTGCGATTGAGACGGTCACCAGAGAATTCATGGAATGTAATATCAATGTAAGGATACACATATTGAACAAACTTGTGGCTATATCTTTCAACATAACCCCAAAGGTGACGAGGAAAGTATTGTTTAAAAATAGCTGATAAAAACATTACACTGGCAATAACTGAGCCCAAAGTGGACCACAGTTCTCCCTTAGTCATCATTTTTCTCTACTCTTTTGCTCTTTCAAAACTAGTCTTATTTGTTATGCTAGAATAGAGATAAACATGACCATATATAGTGTGTTACGGCTTGCTAATCAAGGCAATTAAGCTACTCACTCTTACCTAATTGTAAGTTTCTGAGTGGCTCCCAATGTCGATGAAAGAACAAATGTTAGTTCAAAAGACCATAAAGACCATCTTCAAATAAAAAAAGACTATCAAGACCTAAGACTCAAGGTCTTTCTTTTTCATTTGTTTTTCCGTCTTTTTTTTAATTTTTGTTGTCTTTTTCACCATGTCACCAACTCCACTGTAAATATAACATATCAGCCCCCATTGTTGACCTCTTTCTAATTCTCTACTTTGCATTACCAACAAAATGACGTTGATCGTCCATGAAAATCATATACTGACAGGATTACAGAATGGTTCACATCGCCAACTATATTACCTTTTATTTTGTCTGAAAAAGGATTTGTTTGGAAATATTGTTGCAGAAAAGAGTTCAAGTGCTTTTTGAACCGAAAAACTTCTTATCAATTATTTCTTTCAAAAAGTTTTAGAATGCATGGTTAATCACATTCTTATCAATTGAGAGTATCTTTGACAATTTTTTAAAACACTTTCAGTAGGCTGTCTTCCTTTTATCCTAGCATTTGTTAAAATTAAAAAAAAAATGTTCTTAAAATGTAGAGGACACGTAGAATGTGAAATTCTAACATCTGATAATACTTATCTCATTCATCTTAATCGTGTTATTTATGGTTTTAAAAATTTTGAATATCAAATGTTATAATCTAGAGTCTTTTTATATAACATAACAAAAATTTATATAAAAATACTTTCTTTAAAAATAATATATATATATATATATATAAGTAAATGTGTATTTACTTCATTTACTTACGTACTGTATCGCCCAACTTTGAAGTTTGTTTCCTTCATGAATGAGCCAAACGTAACCAAAGAAACTTCAACAAAAACAATTAAGGGAGTTAATAGTCAATTAAGGATGTGTGCCTGAATCAAGGAAAGCAACTGTACCCTAAGAAGAAAGAAAGAGATATTGAATTTGAACGGCCTTTAAGAGATAGGGGGTGCCACAAGCCTAAGTCCCCAACAGAGATCTTTGATATTGGTTTGGTGGACAGAGCCTAGGTCGCCAAGTTTAAGCCTCCCAATAGTGAGTTGTCGTTTATCCAATAATTCTAGTAGCACGACAAGCAGGAGCAGCAGCCAGTTCAGCATAAGAAGATGAAGCAAAGGAATTAGAATTTTTTTAAGTTAGACTTAAGTGTTTAAAGAATTTGTAATATATATATTTTATTAAATATAAGTAGTTAAAATTTATTTTTTATTATTTTTTCATTAGTCATTAACTACATTTAAAAAAAGTCCGGAGGATAGTTTTATTTTCATTGTATATGCGTTCGATTAATTAATATGAATTAATTATAATATATATTCTTTTTTTATATTTTGGGTGGTGCAAGTATCACGAATATGCGGCAAAACGCTAGCCGACAACCAACCGCACATACATGGCAGATTCGCACGAAACGACGAAGCTGGCGAGACTCCCGAAGCTGCATGTCCAGCTAGAGATGAAGACGAAGATGACCTCTTGGTGGGTAATATATATTATATTAGTAAACCCATTTGCAGTAGTTTTAATGATTATTTAAAAAAAATTGATAATAACATTCTAGAACTTTAAATTAATGCTTGGGTTATAAATGGCTTCCTGTAGCTTGAAGAAGAAGAAGAGGATCATGATGGGGCAATGAGAGGAGCAGGAGGAGGAGGAGGAGGACCTTTTGTTAGCAGTTTCGGCCAACACCAGCACCAGTTTCGGTATTATGGCCTGGCTGCTATTGACTTTAGCTCAAGGAGCTTCTTCTTCTTCATTGTTGTTATGATTATTATTAATTATATACATAAGTATAATTGCATTTTATTATTAATAATATAAACATAAGCTTGGGTTTGAATCATCTGACGTTATATACACCTGATGTCATTAAGGGACCATAGAGAAAGACAGATGGTCTTTTTTAAAAGCCTTCGCTTTTTGATAACAGATATATACATAAAACAACTCTTAATAAAGAATTATTTATTAAAATGAAAATCCAGGAGAACAAGCACAGTGCATAACCTCACAAAACATTAACCAAAACTGTGTAAGCACAAAGATGGAGAAGTTTTAAGTTACCTGCGGCTCATAAATATTGGAATTTAAGAATATATTTTAAATGAATATGTGTAAAATCAAATGTTAGAATAAGTAAAAATAGTTGAAAAAAAAAATGGAGACGAAAAAGATGTGTCCAAGCTAATTTTGGTGCTTCGACGTCAGACTAGAGCATAGACCAAAAGCATTACGGTGCTCTAGTTTTTAAAATTAAGCACCGTAGCGTTAGCTTTTGAGTGCCGTAGCACTAAGGATAAATACTACGACGAGCAAAGTTAGATTTAATAATTCTCTAAAAAGTATATACCTCTTTCATATGATATGATTTTTTAAAAAATGTATTCTATAAATATTATAGACACATTTAAAATAAAAAATTAATTTTTCTTTTTAATCTTTTATTTAAATTTTTTAATTATCAATTTTTTTTAAATTTAAAATACTTGTAGTTCAAAAACAATATTAAGTGTGCACTTAATACTTTTTTATAAATCATTAAATTTTAAAATTATTTTATTAATAAATTCATTTACATTTTTAATTATAATTATAATAAAAATAAAATAATTTAAAGACGGTGCATAACATGTATGTCTTAGACTTCAAACTTCATCGAACAATAAAAATATGCTAAAGCACTTCTAAAAGTTCAGAAGCAGCACAAACTCAGTTCAGAATATCCACAGGCAGAAGGAAACCAACTACTTAAACTTTCAGTGTGGAGCTCTCGTAGAACCCATAACTTGTTAGCAGCAAAAACATAACTAAAAGCCTGAAAAATCATATTCGGAAGTGAATTAGAAATTAAATAAATAAATAAGTTCATATTTCAATTTCAAAGCAGGAAAAAAGAAATTATGATACCTTAACAATTGGCAGTTTTATGCTTTGATCTAACACACATGAATCATTAATTGCAGTTTGATTGCAGTCTGTAAAACCAGTTTCGATAAACAAATTATGGTATATAATTGTATTTATTTGAGTATCTGAATAAGAAAAAAAAATGGTCTTGAACCATTATGAAATTATAAGGATGATATCTGAATGGAAGTATGGAACAATGGGTAAGGACAGGTTTTTAGTTGCATGTCTCCTCAAAACCTGGGCAAAGATTCTATAAAGGTTGTTCTCCTTCAGGTGCAGAATAGCAGAAATTGCTTTCTTGGTCCAACTCTTCCCAGAAAGTCTCGAATCTGACGGCAATTACTTCAATACTTCGCCGATTTGATTCTCAAGTCTTAAAAATAACTCAGTTGCACATAACAAGCTAAACCTCTAGATTTTCACAAAGTGACCCTAAATCCAACAGTGAAAAATATATGGTCCAACTTCCTTAATCGATACATAAATACAGGGGACAATGAACATTGTAATTTAGGAGTTAAAATGAATTGATGATTTCAATGAATCTAAATTTACAAACTAGGATACCGATGAGTTTTCATGCATTGCTTACTTAAATTTACCTTCTGAACTATAACATGCTAATTAACAATGGATTACTTTGACTTTCACTTGAGCCCTGGTAAAAGCATCGCTTGCTTAGATAGATAAATTGAAAAACTAATGTGGCTAAGATAACTTTCATTAACTTAATAGTATCATAATTTGGCAGAAGTTTCTTAGAAAGTATTCAAAGCAAATCAAACATTGGCCAATCAGGTCCAGATTATGTTACTAACAATCACCACAATGCAACACTTCTACAAAATGAATATGATAAAATAACCATAACCACCCGGTACATAAGTGCCCAACAGTATTGCCAATCATACTTATGAAACCTCAGTTGCCTGTATTCCATCAGCATTGAAGTTCAAGTCTCCCCTGCTTTACTTTCTTTATCAATTAAACCATTATCTTTCCACGAATTAGCTGAAGTTTTATCATCTTTCTCATTCACCTTGGCGTCCTTTTCCTTCTCTTCCTTCTCTGCCTTTGAACACGCTACTTCTTCCTCAGCCTTCTTTTTTGCCTCCTCTGCCTTTAACCGTGCTTCTTCTTCAGCCTTCTTTCTCACCTCCTCCTTGGCCTCCTTAAGAGCTTCAATCAAATTCATCAAAGAAGTCTCCACATCTTCCTCATCAGACTTTGGCATCAAATTCTCCGCAACATCAGCAGGAGTCATAGTGGTTTCAGCCAACAAACATTCAATTTCTGCAAACAATTCATAAGTGTCAATATCCAAATAGTTCCTGGCTAGCACCTTGAAGGCTTCAAAGCAACAATAGGACATTTCTATGTGCTTGTCCATCCTTCCTCTCCTGATCAGAGCCGGATCAAGCTTGTCTACATAATTAGTGGTGAAAATAATAATTCTTTCTCCTCCACAAGCTGACCAAATGCCATCAATGAAATTCAGAAGCCCGGATAAAGTAACCTTACTTTGTTTACTCTCATTCTCTTCTTTAACCTTCTTTTTTATTGGATCTGTCCCTTCTTCATTCTCATCTTTCTCCTTTTTCTTCACACATTGACCTGTAAGATCAAGCGAGCAATCAATATCCTCTATAACTATGACTGACTTATTTGAGGTCTCAATTAAAAGAGACCTCAGCTCCATATTGTCCTGGACTGTGGTAAGTTCAAGATCATAGACATCATAGTTCATAAAGTTAGCCATGGCAGCAATCATTGTCGATTTACCAGTTCCAGGAGGACCATAAAGAAGATACCCTCGCTTCCAAGCCTTTCCAATTTTTGCATAGTACTCTTTGCCTTAACTGAACTTCTTCAGGTCTTTTTTGATCTCCTCCTTCTTCTTAGCCTCCATTGCCAATGTATCAAATGTGGCAGGATGCTCAAAATTTATATGGCTCCACTTTGTTGATCTCCAGCCATGCCAATTCTTGCTAGGATTGTTACTGTACAGCTTTCTCTGCCGGTTCTTCACTCTTGTCGCCTTTCCCTCCTTCAGCACGTGATTAATATAAAATCCCGTGATGAGTTCTTGGTTACGTTTATGGAAAGTGAGCTTGTAATACCTCTTCTCATCTGCAGGTGAATAAAAAGAAAAAGAGAATTCTCTTCTGGGGGTGCGCTTCCTCAATATCCACCAAACCTTGACCCCTTCAAAGTCATCAGTAACCTCCTCTCTGTCCTCCATGCTAAGGACTAATGACTGACTATCTTTGACAACATCAGCTTTAAACCTTGTAACATTCTTGATGGCTTTGGCACTAAGATAGTTCTGTATGGCAGAGATAGCTTCATTATGCTTGAGACGCCCACCTGAAAATTCATCAAATGTAATTTCAATGTAAGGATACAGAAAACACAACAATTTGCGACTATATCTTTCTACATAGCCCCAAAGGCGAGAAGGGAAGTGTTCTTTGAAAATAGTTGATAAAACCATTAGACTCGCTATAACTGAGCCTAGAGTACCCCATAGCTCTCCCATCTTCATCATCTTGCTACACTTCCTTGCTCTTTTAGAAATATTGTTTTCTATTATATAGACACTATGTTATGCTTTCCTGATTAAGTTATAAGCTACCTAGCATTGCCTGTTATGTTTCTGGTGGCTTCCCATATAATTAAGGAGGTTGTAGTTGAGAAGATGGATAAATAAATGAAAAAAGAAATCATAAGGACCCAAATTCAAAGTCATTTTCTATTCCTTATTTTTCTGTTTTTTCTGTAGATGTCATGCAGCATGCCAATACATTCAGGGTGTAGAGTGAGCAACATTAACCCTTCATTTTTGACCTCTTATCATTTTTTTATATTTAGCAAAAGATTAAATGCTCAATCAACAACTAAAGAGTTATATCATTAAAATCAGAAATAAAAAGCATACAACAATAAAAAAAATCCAGCAACCGAAGGGCAGAAAAAACAAGCATATCCTTAGAAACCATACACCAAAATTGTGTATCCATAACAACACTATTTGCCATCCAAGCTAAAATAGCCACAGAGAGACACCCAAAAGACGTAACACACAACTCATAAGAAAGGTCCATACCCTTTCTTGAAGTTTCATAACAAAAACCAAACCAAAAGATGTAACTCTCCCTTTTATAACAGAGTCTCCCAAGAAACCACTTCTTAGCACCAAAAACGTAATAGAAGTCAATAAGATTATATTCCTCAACAATGGAAGCTCCATTGACGTAACCCAACACAAAAATTACTCATATTCCAAGGCTAACGATGTACAAACCACAAGGGGACCATGAAAAAGACGGGTTTGCAGTTGCCTGGCCTCATTCCAAAACCTGAACAAAGATTCCAATGATATCATTTTCAATCACATTCACAAGAACACAGCAAGTTTCCTTACTTGATCCCACTCTTGCAAGAAAGTCTTCAATCTCTTCAAAAAGTTCAAGTTCTGGCTCAGCAGGCTTCATTTTTAAGTCCTAAGGACAAAATTTAGTTGCATTTTAGAAGCCAAAAACACAATCAACTTACAAATTGAAAGAACAGTTACCTCTTACTCTGAATATTGAACACCATTTTCACATAGTAGAATCAAGACAGAGCAAAACTCTCTCATTCTCATTATAAAGCTTTTTCTCCATCCAAGTTTAATTGGTTGGCAATTTAGTGCTCAATGCCAATCAATATGTCAACTTTCATTGAACAAGTACAACCATTGGGTTCATTTATGTCAAATTTTTTTTTTTTTTCATTTTACTGTTCGAGCCAATTTGTGTATTAAATTAAATTCATTTTAATGGTTTAAACTTCAGATTTTAGTCACTTCCATACCCATCAAGTTAGTGGGTACATTGCAAAATAATACAATTTGAATCCTAACATAAAAAATAAATAAATAAAAGGCTGCAATTTTTAAACCTAATGTAAACTTAACAAACCTGGGATGTCATTTACCTTACCTACAATACAAAAAGAAAAATGGTATATTTTCCCCTCTACGCCAGAATTTCTCGATATAGAATTTGGATTCCATGTAAATTTCCACGCGAGAAATTCACACAATGACGAGAAATTCACAGCAATGCACGTATATATTTTCTTCTCATGCTTTTGCTTCATAAATAAATCATCATACCAGCCAGATAAAACAGGGAAAAAAATTTTAATTAATCTCATAATGAAAGCAAAAAAAATTATTTATTGTCCAATAGTAATAGCTCTCATTAAAAAGAAATTGTCAGCTCATATTTTGAGCATCGGAATAGCGTATATTGCCAATAATCAGGCATATAATCATAGAGCCATTACTGCAAAAAAAAATTTAAAAAAATATCATTTTTATATTAAAAAAATCACAAAAATGATTTGCTTAAGATGAGACCAGAGCTTGGTGAAAATTAATCGGTCACGGTTAAATCAGAAACACGGACCAAATAAGAGTATTCACCATTCTAAAGTTTACAGGAAAAAAAAATAACTAAGCTTGAGAAAAACGACAGAGAGAGAGAGAGAGAGCTTCGGCTATGGAGACAGATTCTGTTGTCGAGTTTAGAAACCGGAAAAACTGTGTCTTTGCGGTTGATTTTTCTTACATATTTATATTGAGAGCTGTAGTTTCGGGATCGTTGCTGAAACCCTAATTTGAAAACGATGCCGTTTTTGTGAAAATAAAATGCTGCGGGTGTGACAAACCTAATGGGCTCATATGGGCCGAAAAGAGGTGTAATTAAAACTAGAGGGAATCTAAATACACTCCCTGTACTGCTAAAAATCCCACATCCAGCCATTGTAACTTATCCCAAAGGGGAGTATAGTCAGGAAACGGGTAAGGTGCTTTTAGCTCAAGTGTATTTGCCATGCCATTAGCCCAACACAAGCCCTCTACGTTCTTATTTTTCTATTTATTTATTTTCTTTTTAAAAGAAAAAACATTTTGCTAGGGAAAGAGAGGTGATAACAATCTTTACCATTAATATCACAAATTTTATGTACATGTTTATTGGATGAAGTAAGCTTTCAGCATCAAATCTATGTCACATAACAACTTAAATTCAAACCAAATAAAAATGAAAGTAGATTGAGAAAATCTGGAATATATTAGAAATATCATGTTATTTAAACAACAATCAAGTAAAATTTTGACATAGTATATTTTTATTATAAAAATTGTCAATCATATTGATATGTATACTACCCTCTTTGTATTTGCAAACTTCCTCAATCGAGAAAATTATAGATAGAAAATACTATATGGAAGTATGGGCATCACTTTCACCTTCACCCCAACCAGAAGGACAAAATGTGATGATAAATTCACTTGAAGCACAATTTACCAATGGTGGAGGCATGTCATAAGCATAGCTATAATAAGCAGGACAAGCATCCTTGAAAATCTTGGAGTACAAGCTAGGCTTGCATTTGTCTGGGGTGCCAAACTCATTTCTGCAACAAAATGAGTCATTATTGAAAGCCAAGCAAGCGCTTTTGCAGGCCACAACTTGCCCATTCTTGTTCAGGACTTGGAGCTCTGGTGGGCAGCAAGTGTTCAAGTTCTTCCTGCATCCACTAATTGCACATTTGGGTGACGTTTGCCTTGCTGTCACTGTTACAGGGAGATTATAGCCATCAACCAAGCTCACATCATAAAAATTTGGCTTGCTTTTATCTGCTTGTAGTGAAATTTCAACCAATGTGGCTGGAGGTGCGCCTATTAGGCCACTGCATGCTAGCCTCCCATCACAGTCCCCAGTTTCACAAGCAGGTTTCCAATTAGAGCCAAAATTGCAGCCTGTTCTGGCCCAAATTCGACCATTCCACGACCACGGGGCGACGATGATCTGGGTTTGGCCGGAGGGAAGGTAGAAACCACCATCGGCTATCACCGGATGGCCAGCGTTAGGGGCAGTTGCTGGCCATACTGGGAAAGGGCATTTGTTGTGCACATAAAATGTGACAGTATGTGCTAGCACTTGTCCTGTTCAAAAAATCACTTTTGGTTATAACTAGGAATCATGCTAAAGTAAAAGAACAAAGACTTTATGCTCACACTTACCAGATAGCATACAATGCCAAAGCAGTGAGAGGGAAAAAGCAGCATAAAGCTTCATTGTGGCTTGTAAGTGCAATTGGGTGAAAGGGTGAAGGATTAGAAAGTGTATTTATATATGCATATTATTCTTTGATTATGCTTCAAGTTTTGATGTGGGCAATCTTTAGACAAAAGAAAAAAGATCAGCATTATCCTCTCTTTGAAGAAATATTGATAAGAAACTTAATTGAAATTTGCACTCAAAGTTTCAAAATAGTATAATGTGGAATTGCTTTGAGTGGAGGGAAATTAACACTCAAAGCCAAATGTATAATATTAGATGACCTGTGATTATCATTGGTTTTAATCAAATAAAAAAAGGATATGGTGTTTCATCATCAAAACATCATATACCCATCAAATTTCCACATACATAAAAATCATTTTCTATGCACATAAAACTAGTTTGAAGAAACATGGTAAGATCATGCTATGAATTAATATGATAATGGCAATCCCGTCTCAAATTGGTCACTCTTCTTGCGTTATTTTATTGCTATCAAGCATACTTATAATATTAAAAAAAAATCCAAAAGCTTCATATTTCATCTGTATGCAGATCAATTCTAATGATTCATGCTCTGGGTTGAAACAGAAATTTAAGTCATTTGACATAACATGAATGTCAAAGCATCAAATATTTTATCAAAGCAAACTATGTACAATGCATTAGTTTTAATCTCTCTTATTCTCTCTTTGTGCAACTATTGAGACTTTTATCTTAATCTATAACATTAATTTTATAAATTATATATTTCAAGTTGTATATTCAATAATAATATGTCAAATAATTATTAAATAATAAAATAATATAAAATTTAAAATTATTTATTACATTCGATGATTGTTTGACACATCATTATTTGGAATACCAACTTGAGATGTATAATATTATTCTTTTATAAAAACTTAAAATTTATCAAGGGCTCTTACAAATTAAAAAAACGGTTTTTTTTTTACTTAGTTAATAGATTTAATTTAGCTTATTCAATTATTTAAATTTTTTATTATTTTAATTTAATAACAATTTTAAGCCAATTTTAATTTAATAAAAAATAAATATCTTAATTTAAAATATTTTAAAAAATTAAAAATTTATTATAAATAATTTAACATTTATATTCAAATGTTAAAAAAATAACACTATAATAGCTTGTGAAATACTCACTTATTATCACCTTACAAGTCATGTATTTATCAAATATTTGCTGTTAATATTTTTATTTCGCAATAATTATGACTTTAAAGTCGCATCATCTCCATACAAAACAAATCCTAAAACCAAAAACTCAAAGATTTTTAATGAGTAAGTTCAACATAAATGAAATAAAAGCGAAAGAAAAATCAAGAGATACAATGTGGCTTGAGTCTTAATGACAAATAAAATAAAAAATAATTTGATACACAACACTATCATCTTATCCTTCTAAAACCCAGAGTAACGGTATTGGTTAATGTTGCTTTTAATATAGGCTTTTAGTTTTAGAAAATCTGAATGGCTTTTGTCCTCACCTCGTGAATTGGGTCACTCTCTCTCTCTCTCTCTCTGGCCTGTGCTTTGTTTTGTCCCCAAGCTGTAACACATTCTTGGGCACTGTAAAACTCAGAGAGAGAGAGGGAGAAGACTCAAAACCCAACTCACATTTCAAATTTGAATGCCGTTTTAACTCCCTTTTGAAGCCTCCCTTATGTCAATAAGCCCGCGTCTCTCTCGCTCACTTTGACCACCTCGGTCATACCAATACCAAACCTTGACTAGCTCAATACTTAGCTTAAAAATTGTTTATTTTAGGCATTTTATCAAACATTTAACTATTCCCTGATAAACATGGATAAGCAACAACATTGCAGCGCAATTTGTGATACTGAGTCTGTCACTAGTTGCAGTATGCATAGCATTAGTTTTTGCAGTAACAGTACTGTTTCTGGGTCTAATAATAGTGTCAGTAGCAACTTAAGCAATGCCACTGTTGAAGCGAAAAAGGATGGTGATTCTCTTGCTCATTGTGAAGAAGAGAGTGGGAAGAGCAGTTTAAGTGCTGCTGATGCAAAAGAGGCTAGTTTTAGGAACGCTTGCCTTTCAAAACCACACAAGGGCAATGACATTAAATGGGATGCAGTGCAGTGTGTGAAAAATAAAGATGGGGACTTGGGGTTAGGACATTTTAGGCTGTTGAAGAAACTTGGATGCGGTGATATAGGGAGTGTGTACTTGGCAGAGTTGAGAGACAAGGGCTGTTTGTTTGCAATGAAAGTGATGGATAAAGGTATGTTAGCTGGGAGGAAGAAGCTGATGAGAGCACAAACTGAGAGAGAGATTTTAGGCTTGTTGGATCATCCATTTTTGCCTACCCTTTATTCACATTTTGAGACTGACAAGTTTTCATGCTTGTTGATGGAGTTTTGTAGTGGTGGAGACCTTCATACCCTCCGGCAGCGACAGCCAGGCAAGCATTTTTCAGAACAAGCAACAAGGTTAGTTCTTGGTACCCGAGTTTCTTTGGGCACATGTTCTCATCAGCTTGTTCATATTTTTAATATTATAAAGTAATACTACGGATGTTGTTAATTGAGATAGGTTGTAAAGAAAAGAAGATACAATATTTCTGGAATATCTACAGAAAAATATTGTAACATATCAATTGAATCCTATAGTTCAATAATGGAAGCAATGAGGGCGAGAGGATGGTGGTTAGGATATAATTCGGTTTCAATAGTTAATATTGAACTTGAGTATAATGTTGTTCTTTTGTTGGTACAAGATAAATATATATTCTTGCAGCCCAATTAAAATCTCTGGATTCTAAGATTTTGGAGAGATAGTTGAACATCCATTTAACAGTCTTGTTGGTGCAGTTCTTCTAGCCAGTCTTCTTGATTTTATGAAAATCGTCAGTTCCAGTTTCTCTTTGCCAGTCACGTCAATTCCTTTAGTTGGAAACTTACTGCAGTAGTCTGTAGTTGTAGTTATTAAGAAGATTGGTAATTAAGTTGGAATAGCTCTTTAATTGTTGTAGATGTTGGCTTAATTCTTTGTTGATGTACACTGCCTGAAGAATATTGCCCTACTGCCTTTAGTATCATTTGAACATCCAAAGTTATGATTAATCTTCTGATGAGATTCAATTTTTTTTTCAGGTTTTATGCTTCTGAAGTGCTTGTTGCGCTTGAGTATCTTCACATGATGGGTGTGGTTTACAGAGACTTAAAGCCTGAAAATGTATTGGTGAGGGAGGATGGTCATATCATGCTCTCAGACTTTGATTTGTCATTGAGATGCTTTGTGAATCCTACACTTGTTCAGTCCAACAATGACCCGTCTTGTAGAATATCTGCATACTGTATTCAGCCATCATGCATTGATCCAGCTTGCAAATTACCCGTCTGCGTGGAGCCTTCTTGCTTACAAAAATCTTGCTTTAAGCCTCGTTTCCTTAACTCCAAGACAGCAAAGGTGAAAAGTGAAAAAACAAGTTTGACAAACTCGGATTCTCTTCCTGTACTTATTGCAGAACCAACTAGTGCCCGCTCCATGTCATTTGTAGGAACCCATGAATATTTATCTCCCGAGATAATAAGAGGAGATGGCCATGGCAGTGCTGTTGACTGGTGGACATTTGGTATTTTCTTGTATGAATTACTGCTTGGGAGGACACCATTTAAGGGTAATGGAAACAGGGAGACATTATTTAATGTTGTAGGTCAGCCCCTGAAATTTCCAGAGGGATCTTCAATAAGTTTTGCTGCTAAGGATTTGATCCGGGGTTTGCTTGTTAAAGACCCACAAAAGAGATTAGGTTTCAAAAGAGGTGCCACAGAGATTAAACAGCATCCTTTCTTTGAAAGTGTAAATTGGGCATTGATTCGCAGCACTCACCCTCCAGAAATTCCAAAACCGGTTGATCTCTCATTCTTAAACCACAAAGTGAAGTCACCCTTGCCTCAAAATGACAAGGGAGCCACAGCTACAGACTCAGATAGGTCTTCAGGTTCTTACTTGGATTTTGAATTTTTCTAATGACTTTTTCGCGGCGAAAATATACTGATTATTCTTGAGGTGTTCCTTACATTGTTGCTGTGTATTCATGTTCTCAATGAAATCTTATCCCCTTTACAAGATTTTATCATTTTCTGTATCAACATGTGTTAATGATATTTGATTCTTAAGTTTTGCTGTCTAGTGAAAATAGGCATATGAATAAGGACTATGAAATATGAATCCACTTGAAAATTTTCCTTTACTTCCTGAAAAAGAACCAAAAGTTCCAGCTACTTTATTGTGATTTTGTCTTGCCCTAATGTGGTCCTTTAATGTGGGGCTTAGGCCCTTTTCGTGGGTTTCCTTTTTGCATAATCACTCTTTGTCTAAACCATGGAATCACCCAGTTATTCTCTAAAAAACTTTATCTGCAAATTAGCTTTTGAAAAAGAACAAATTCGACGCAAGACAACTCATATTAAAGCTTTTAACAGTGGTGTAGAACTGTGGAGTTATCTGGCAATGAGGAAACGTGATGTTCCTTTCAATGTTGATCTTTTTCTTTTCTACATTGCTCTTTTTCATTTTTATTGGATTCTGCTTTGTTAAATTGTTTTTTTCTTTGCTTTTCACCAGAGAAAAGAAGAAATGAATTGCTTTATTCTTTTGCAGTGAACAGGCTTTCTTCGAGATGATACTTTCACTTTTGCTGTTGTGTTATTTCTTGGCAACAGAATGTGAAATTTGTGACATGTCCTGACTACCAAAGAATGACAATGATGCCTCCCATAAATTTGCATAAAAAAAAAAATTTAACTGGCATTGTTCCTGGAAAATTCTCTTTATTAACTGCAGGATTTTGCGTCTCCGTCCACAAACTTACTATTAGACCAACTTTAATTGAACAACATTTCACACATTGAACTTTAACATTGCTTCACAATTGTTGTTGGAATATAAGTTTTTAAAAGCTTCAATATATTTTTATATGTTCAAGAAAATTCAATCATATATGGCCTAGAGACTGTTTCTAGCTCCAGATGAAGATGCGCTTTCAAATTTGCTGTATATTAACAAATGAGTTGCATAAGCACATACATGTCCATTCAAATCATCCTTTAGCTGTACAAGAGCTCTAAGGACAGTGTCATTACAGAAGCCCATATCAGACAACTTTTTTGTCAATCCCAAGATCCATAAATTAAGTAAGAAGCTTAAATCACTGTAAAAATGGCGTACAATATCTAAGCTGCATGCCATGGAACACCCCAAGGACGCTTTCTTTCTTTGGGTCGTTTTGTATTGGGGTTTGTGGTAATAGTATGAGATAGCTGCACAGAGAGAACAAAATAGATACAGGATGAAAATATTTGGCGGGTAGTAAAGTAATATGAACTACTTTTTTTTTATCAAATGTAATATTATTAGTAAAATTATTAATATTATATTAAAAGATCACTAATATAAAAATTAAAAAATTATCAGAATATTATAATACATTAATTCATTGATATACATTTGAAACTAATCTCTTATTAAAAAAAACACAATCTAAATTTCGTATCAGAAGATTATTTCTTATTATTCTTATTATAGAGAAAGAATCTTACCCTCACATGAAAGGAATAAATTATCATCACGTAAAAAGACAAAAATTACTCTCATACAAAAAAGATAAAAACTACCATCACACGTGAGAGGTGATACAAAATACACCACCATATAATTTCATACATCATTAGATTACATATGATTACAAGTCCTCACCAAATATAAACAGCAAAGAAATAATAATCAAGTTCATGAGATCGTGGGGAGGTTTGAAACACCATCGATGTTTGCTTTCAAATTAGATCTAGGCTAAGCTTTGGCTCCTGGTGAGCAATATTATCTTGGGATGCAGTGTTGTTTGGCCTATGACGGATAGCAACGGTGACAGCTTCTAAAATCTTGCAGGAGGAGAATATAGGCAGTGGTGGCATTCGATAAAGGCTAATAGAGACATGGCTAAGGTTGGCATTGTCATGGTAAAGGTCGCAAAGGCTCAATAAAGATTGGTTGATCTTGGCAGAGGCTGGCGGCTTAGCTAAATGCTTGCATAGGTCAGTCGCCTCATGAGAAGAACCAAGAAAAAAAGGGACCCTAAAAAATAAAATAAATAAGAAAATGAGGAAAAAATAGTGAAATAAAGAGGGACCTTCTTCATTGAAGACGAAGGTATTAAGTACTTAAGAGAATGTCTAGCATTTTTAGAAAAATAAGGTAATATGAAGTACTTAAAAGTAAGAATGTTTTATTTTTAGAGAGTGAATGTTTAACATTTTAAGAAAAATACGATAATATGAAATACTTAAAAGTACATAAGATAGAAATAGGATTTTATACTGTTGAATGAAAATATTAACACTACTAAAAAAAATGAATTTTTATTGATATTATGTTATTGACACATTTTTAAATAATATTAATGAAGCGAAATGTTAATGAATTATTAATATTATTATATTAAAAAAAATTATTAATAAATTATTAATATTATTGTATTAAAAAATAAAATATCAGTAAATTAGTGATACGATAGTATCATAAAATTATTTTTTATTTTTAAAAATTAATTATAAAAAATAATTTAATTTTAAAAAATTATATAACTCTCCTAAAAACGACGTCATTTTAGATGTTATAAATTAAAAAAAAAATAAAACCTCCAAAATGACGTCGTTTTGGGGTTAAAAATTAAAAAAATAAAAATAAAATGCTTCCAACGAAAATTTATGCAAAATCAAGATCCTCAGTTTTTTTCTTCTTCAATCAATCGAGTCTTCTCTCACAGCCCCCTCCCTCAACCATCTCTCTCATAGAAAAACCCTAATCCTCTTTACTAAAATAAAAAACAATCGAAAGTGACAACCACAAACGGCAATCGGAAGTTGATATCCCCACTCTCCCGATTAGTCACCTACTTCACTTAGCCCAAATTTTTCTAATCGGCTTCATCAACCATCCAGCTTACTCAACTTTCCGACAAATTATTCGAAACTCTTAAAGTCTGTCTCGTGCTTCTTCTGTTCAGCAGCACTGCAACGATCTAGCAGGAACAGACTTCAGCCTTGTTTCGTCTCTGCATTTCAAGCCTGCAGCTCTAGAATTGCTCCAGATACTATCGTCCCCGTTCCAGTAGAAGCCGCATCGAAAACTATACCGTTTCTGGCAGCCTACATCTTGGGCTTCTCCACTAATTCTCACCCCGTTCCAGTAAGCTGCGGTTTTTCTATTACCAGGTTGTGTCTGCTTTGTGTTTCAACTTGTGATAGTCATGGACTTTAATGAAATTACTTCTAAATATACATCTCTAGACTTAGATGATGTTAGTGTACCAATAAACGAACTTTCCCAAAAAGCAGTGGTGGCTGGCGATAGGAGAATTTCCTTATCATTGGTTAGGAACATTTTGAGTCTAAATATTGTCAACCATGAGGATGGTTAATTGGACTTCGAGATAAAGTTTTGTGTTTCAACTTCATATAACCTATAGCTAAACCCTTAATTTTTTTGGTTTGAGTAATGGTTAATTGGACTTCGAGATAAAATTTTCAATTAGGTTATTTTCAAAAGTATACATGCATTTATTATATAAGAGCTTGAGTAAAAGTTTGCACTTAAAGTTTTTGAGAAATTGACTATGAGAAGGTTGGTTACTTGTGTATATCAATATTTAGTATTCAATAGGCCTAGACAAATTCAGTGATCTCTGCTGTCACATATTTATAATTATGTACATTCATGTCAGTATCAAGAAATTGACTCTGGAACTAATTAGAATGTTGTGTTGCTAGTTATGACATGGCCTTCATAGTATAAGAAAGGTTTAGAATTAGTCAAATGAAAAAGGTCTACTTAATTTATCTTGGTAGAAATCTGGACAGGCTATACTCACTTGCAGAAGATTTCAGCGTGTTCAGACCTCAAACTACTATATTTTTTCAGGTACTTTTATAGAAAAACAGAACAAAATATCTTGAAAAGAAGTTGTGTTTATGATTTTTCATTGATTTGTTTGATTTTGTTTTATTTGTAGGCAATTATATTTCTTCAATGGCAAGGAGGTTAGTGAACAACTATTAATTTACTTTTATTATTTTCTATCATCATACATTGTGGTTTGTTGCTCGAGAATTTAGAGACGTAGAATTGAATATTCTAAGTCAATGTGCTGATGTTTTGATTTAAAAACTTTTCTTCTAGTAGGAATGGTAAAATGGGCTGCAATAAGAGTTTACTTTGCGATTACATGTCTGCCCTAGATATTTTAAAAACATGGTTCCATTCCTTTATCTTTCTGTTGACATCTATTTGAACATAAGTTTTAAAATGCACATGTGTATATTTTTGTACTTTTACAGGTGAAAGAGTACAATTATTTGATTTTTGGTATTTTTGGTATAATTGCAACTATTCTATTTGTTGGTTCTACCTTAGTTGATTGATGAGAAAATTTACTTAAATGTTTTGCATATATCCTTTTTAGAAGTTGTAAGATCTGTTGGATATGAAAAAGAACATGACTTATCCAGTATGTTTCTAAAGAAAGGAAGTTACTTTATTTATAAAAAAAAAAAACTTTTGTATTTTCCACTTGTAGTCTCTATATCAAGGTACCTTTAAATCTACTTTATCTTTCAATACAGGTATATCCATTGGTGTACTTACTATCGTTCCAGACTATATATTAATTAGATTCAATAAAAGATTATGCAAAGGCCATAACAGTGGGTCACTTCTGATTATTTTCGAGGAAGAAAGATGATAAACAATGGCAGGTTTAACAAATGAGAGCATGTGCTACTCTCTCTTTATTTCTCTCTCTTTTTATTATCTAATTCCTAAAAGCAATTGATTAAATAGATAAAAGATATTAATTTTTTTTTAAAAAAGAGATAAGCTGCTTTCATAATTATTGCGAAAAATTAAGTTAATGGGTTAGGCTAGATGTTTTTATTTGATTTTGAAAGCATAATTTATAATTAAGTATTTGTTATATATTAACTCATTTTCAGCTCCATAAAATTTATTTTTTTTAAACTTTTAATATTATTAACTAAATTAAAGATATTATGAGTTCTGCTATATAAAAATAGAATTATTAAGATAATATAATATATGTTTATTAACGAAAACTCGATACTCTTCCTAAAGAAGAGATGTATTAATTTTAGAATGGAAAATCATTTCTATAATTAAGAATGTTTAAAAATTGGTGATTCAATAATTTTAGTTGGATAAGAATTGAGATGAATATCAAAGTGGAGAGTCACAAGAAGTTTAGAACGTGTGAGATACGTATGGAGAAGTCTAGGACGTGTAGGACACGAAGAGGGAAGTGAAACGGAACTTGAAAATGCGAAGAAAACGAAGAAATCGCAGGAGAAGCTACCAGTGCCGCGGTGTATAGGGCTGAGCGTCGCGACGCTCAACATAGAAGACTAGCGCCGCAGCACTGGGTCCCCAACACCGCTGGCGATCGTGAGAAGGGCCAAAGCCGCAGTGCCCAGGGATGAGTACCGCGCCGCCTAGACGTGTTAGGATGTCCGTTTTGGTTTCAGATTTCAAGTTTTGAAAAGTTTTGGACTTCCAAAACAAGTGGACTCTTACTCCAATAAAGAATAAAGTTAGTAGGCACGAAATATACCCTATATAAACACTTGTAAACCCTTGTTTAAGATTAAGCATCTAAGGTTTTAAGATGTAACCATAAGAAAGAATGGAGGAGCTAGGTAGGCACTAAGTGCGTGGTGCACTAAGGTATAACCTTTGGGGAGTGTTTTTTTCTTTAGGTTCTTTGAGTGAATAAAAGAGAAACACCATAGATCCTTTTGGCTTAGATGTTCGGGCTATTCTTGTATTCCTTGTAAAAATCTCTTATGAGGAGATACTAAGAGGTCTTTGGGAGTCATGGTGATCAATGGTAGATACTTATAGGTCTCTATGGGAGATATTAAAGGGTCTTGTGGGATCATTGATGGTGTAAGAAGATACTTAGTGATCTATTTCAATAATAAGAAGCTGGATCATAAATCCTCCGTGGACATAGGCAATTTTGGGCTGAACCACGTATATCTTGTGTGTTGTTGATTAGTTTGTTTTCTTTATCTTTATTGGTGTGTTAATCTTATGTATTCTTTCTTATGGTATCAAGTTATGGTTTTCCACTGTACATATAGTAAAAAGGGTATCAAGGTTGTGGCTTAGTTGATGTCATAGAAGTGTCAAATTGAAGTGCATGACGTGATATCCGCTACAAAGAATAACTACCTTTCTAATAAAGACGAAGAGTTCTTTCCTTACAAAGAGGGGAGAGACCACCCTCACAAAGGATCGATAAGACACTTTCACATAAGAGAGACAAAAACAGCCTCACGCAGGAGAGACACAAAATTAACTATCAAATTGCATGTATATCTTCCACTATTAAAAACCAATAATCCTTTCCAATCCCAACATCTGCCAACAACATAACCACAAAACAACAACATAATAATATAACACAATGGAGCGAGTTATTCTAAACAGTGGTGGCAAAGTGGTTGGAAAGTTGTCGATATTTGCTTTGCACCAAATCAGGTGGAGCATAATATACGATGAGCACTATTTGCTCAAATGCAGGGATTGTGCCGCACATTGGCCGGACGCGCCACATGAAATTCATTGTTTCCTGTTAAGGACCTGTGTGCAAATTTTTTAGTATTTTAAGGTTAAATCATAATATTATATTCTTTTAGAGCATATTTGTAATTTTTAAAAATTGTGGGGCTATTTTAAAATTATAATATTTTAGGGATCATTTATAATTTAAAAAAAATTTAAGGGTCACTTTATAATTATTAAAAATTAAGGGATTATTTTGTAATTAATAAAAATTTTATGGGCTAATTTATAATTACTCAAAGTTAAAAGGTCAATTTGTAATTCTTAAAAGTCTGGGGCTTAACTTATAATTAATACAAATTTAGGGACTAAGTTGTTATTAGTAAAAAAAATTGGAATTTATGGATAAGTGTGATACCTCTTGATATTATTCTGCTAATTCTATTCTACTTAAGCCGTGCTAAATGCCTAGGCTATCTCAAGGTGCTACGTTTACAGAACCTGCTTTTAGGATAGTACAAATGGTTCCTCTAGTAATTTTGAATATTTACTTCATCTACTCTTTTATAATTCTGATAAACGCTTAATTTTTGCTTCCTCTAATATTTCAGGTAATTCTTTTTAGTATTTTGACTTTGCATGTTGCAATCACATTGCTTTTGTTCCTACAATTTTCTCCTTTAAAACCTTTAATTCCTATTTACCATCTATTCAAACTGCTAATGGTTCTTTTATAGAAGTTAACCATGTTGGTCAAGTATCTTACCCTAATCTCTCTGTATCTGACACTTTTTTTTATTCCTAACCTTACATTAAATCTTTTATCTGTTAGTCAATTATGTGAACTTAGTCTTAATGTCTTATTCACTGCTTTTGGTTGTTGTATGCAGGCTGGTTGGATGCTTGGGACAGGCCGTAAAGTTAGACATCTGTATGAACTTATTTCTTTATATCTATCATTTCTATATCCTTCGTCTGCAGCATCTACCTCAGTACCTTCATTACATCTTTGGCACTCTTGTCTGGGTCATGCGTCAGTCAATCGTATCCGATCTCTAGTATCCAGTGGTCATTTAGGTATTATTTTTTATAATAAAGATGATTGTCTTACATGTTCTTTAGCTAAACAACTAGTTTTACCTTTTGATAATAGTACTACTGTCTCTCATGCTTTATTTGATCTAGTACATTCTGATATATGGAGTCCTTCTCCAAATGCCACAATGGGAGGATCTAAATATTTTTTTATCAACGATCAGAATTTACTAAAATTTACCGAGATTTTGCTTAAATGGTTAAAACTCAATTCTTATGTCCTATTAAGATTTTCTGCACTGATAATGCTATGGAGTATAGAGATTTTGATTTTCTAAATCTTTTATAGGAACATGGTACTATATGTCAAAAGTCTTGTCCTGGTACATCTCATTAAAATGGGAGAGCTGAACGTAAACACGGATATTTTTTAGAAACTACTCATACTTTTCTTATCTCTTTATTTTGTCTTAAACGTTTTTGGAAAAAAGCTGCTTTGATCGCTGTCTTTACTATTAATCATATTCCTTCTCTTGTTATAGAAAACTGTTGGTGGAGAATCTTAGGCACGTGTGAATGTATGCATGTGTAATTGTGTCTATTGCCTAACGCAGCGAAAATGTATAAATTTTGTAATAAATACAATAAATACAATATATTAATGGCATTAATATATTTATAAGAATAGAGAACTCACCAAAACTTGTAACGTTATACACGTATTTCTTAAAGTCCACATAGAGATCAACTCGCATGCAGTTATAGTCACCAACTCGGTGGGCTTAGTGAGCTAGAACAACAACTTTATATTCAGCCTGGGATTAACTTTTAATTTCCAAAATGACCGGGAGTGTGTTTATATCTCTTTCTCTAAAAGGATAAAAAATAGAGAGTTTGAAGCAATTCATAATTGCTCTAATTGGAAGCATAGAGGAATATGAAACAATTTTATTCTTTCTCCTTTTTTTTTCTTTTTTTCTTCTTATTTCTTTCTTCCTTCTCTCTCTCTATTTCTTTTCCCTCTCTCTCTCAGCCGAATTAGCCAAAATTGCTTCTCTTCTTTTTCTTTATATATATATAATATAATATAAATAATAATATAATATATATAATATAAAAAGAAATATATTTGATTATTTAACAATTAAATCATCAAAATAAAAAATAATTATTTTACCATTCATAAATAGTTACTAAGTTTACCCTTTAATGGGTCTCATTAAATTTCACACTTGGATAAACTCAATTGAGGGTCTACAATACGCTACGTGTCATAATACAATTAATAAATAATAATTATTAACTATTATTATATTTAACACTTAAATACAGATACACACGCATTCCCGTGGTAGTACTGAATATTATTGAATTAAACAATTTAATCTGGCACGCTGCCCCAGTGCACAACGAGTACACTCCATATTGTAGAACTCCCTAGGTCTTACGCCCGATTCGTCAAATGGAACTATTCTATGAGTCCATGAGCAATGCCCCACGCACACGTCACGGATATACAAATTAGTGTGTTGAACCATGCAAGCTGAGGTTACAACGCATACGTATAGTCCTTCCGCCGTGATATTCTGGATGTGCGGGGATATAGATTATCACCGTCAAATCCCCCAGTTCTCATCCATATCTAATTTCCAGACTCGTATCTTACTGAACAATATGCACAAACTCTTTTGTCATATTGTTTTACCCTGACGGAACTCTTTCCCGGGATTGATACTTGTGGCCACAAGATTTTCTGAGATATAATCTCGAAGCATATGGATATCGAACTCCCTATATGAGCTGACGGATCTCGTATCTGTACACACCGGACTCTATAAGCATCGGACCATACCCAACGACACCCAGCGGTCACACCATGAAAGGTCTGTGACATGCGTGGAACCAAAGTATAGTGGATCACTTATAAGCCCACCGTGGCACTCAGGTCAAAGAACCACGTATACTACTTAACTCGAGAGGACCCTCCATTGACGGCTTATATAGGATGTCTATCAGAGGCCCTCGTGAGTCTGTCCCATATCCAGCCCTAACTAGATACCCATATGTTAATACAAGCTCCAAGCTCTCGGTCGGCTAGGAACGACCATCTATACCCTATAAGTATGATATATGCTGATCTATATAAAGGTATCCACCGACAGACCCGCATCGGTAAAAATAGATCAGGAATAATTATTCGAGAACATACTTACGAAACTTGCATTTCTTGGCACCTGATTGCAACTCTTGCAACTATACAGTTACTGGTATATTCCCAGGTCTATGTCTCATCACAGACAAGGTTTCAACTCTTGGATCTGCTAAGTATTATAACCAGCTAACACTTAACTGTGTTAACATTTAGCAATTATATGTCTCAACGTAGCTAACTATGAGCCTTTATCTAAACTCCTTTAGATCTGATCCGAACTCTTTCAGATCTACAATATCTGTAACGTTACATACATAATATCATATAAATGGGTATTAGCGATTTAATGGGAATGTACACTTGTATAAATACACAAGTATATGTACATTCAAAGATGGCACGTAAGCACCAACCCTAACAAGAACAAGTCACCTTATGAGCGTCTTTATGTAACTCCACCTAATTACATACTCTTCAAAGTATTTGGTTATGTCTGTTTTGTTATACTTCAAAAACATAAGCACACTAAACGTGAGCCACGTACTGGATTATGTTGCTTTTTGGAATACGAGATAGAATATAAAGGTTATAAGTGTTGGGATATTATATTTAACCGTCTTCGTGTTTCTTGTCATGTAATCTTTCTTGAGAATACGATGTTTTTCTCTGTATCTAACTTCAAATTTATGTCTCCTCCTATGTCACAATTTTTTATAGATAATTCTATTGATGTTTTTCCCGATACTTCATCTACAGATATTTTTTATAAGTTTTATACAGGTGAATCTGCTGAAACAACGTTTGCTTCTGAGCTTTTTACCTCGTCTTAAGGATCTACTTTTAACATCCCTGAGGCATCCTCTATACCTTTTCTTCGTCGTTCATCTCGGGTAAGAGAACTTCCTGTTAAATTTCGTGATTATCACTGTTTCTCTATTACCCCTTTTTTATATGAGCCTCAATCCTATTCTGAGACTAATTCTAATCCTGTTTGGCAGCAAGTAATGACAGAAGAAATGCAGGCCCTTGAGAAGTCGCATACTTGAGATTTTGTTACTTTTCTATCTAATAAAACTGTCATTGGATGCAAATGGGTATACAAGATCAAGACCGAATCTGATAGATCCATTGAGCGTTATAAAGCCCGCTTTGTTGCCAAAGGCTTTACTCAAAAATATGGAATTGATTATGAAATTTTTTTTCCCCTAGTTGTTAGACTTACTTTTGTTTAAAGTTTATTAGCTGTTGTTGCAATTCGTAGTTGGACATTATTTCAGATGGATGTTAAAAATGCTTTCCTTAATGGTGATCTCACTGAAGAAGTGTATATGAAGCCTCCTCCTGGTTATCCACATTCTTCAGGCAAAATCTATAAACTTTGTCATGCTCTATATGGTCTTAAACAAGCTCCTCGTACATGGTTTGTAAAGTTTAGTAGGACTATTCTTCAGCATGGTTTTCAGTCCAGTCTTTATAACTCAGCTCTTTTTTTTTCACAAGACAGCACAAGGTTGTGTTCTCCTTCTTCTTTATGTTGATGATATGATTATCACGGGTGATGATCTTCTTGGTATTTCCACTCTCAAGAACTTTCTTTAGCAATACTTTGAAATGAAAGATCTTGACAACCTCAATTATTTCCTTGGCCTTTAAGTACTATTCGACTCTACTAGGTATTATCTTTCTCAAGCTAAATATGCATCCGATCTACGTACTAAAGCTAGGTTGATAGACAGTAAGGTTGTCTCCACTCCTCTAAAGCCTAATGTCAAACTCTGATCCTCTGATGGTACTTTTCTCAGTGATGCTACCCTCTATCATCAGTTGGTTGGTAGTTTAGATTACCTTACAGTTACTCGCCCAGACATTGCTCACGCTGTTTATGTTGTCAATCAGTTTATGGCCGCTCCTCGTACCTCTCATTATGCAGTAGTTCTTCATATCCTACGTTATCTCAAAGGTACACTTTTTCACGGTCTCTATTTTTTTGCTCACTCTCCTATCATGTTACGAGCTTATGCTGATGCGGATTGGGTGAGTGATCCTACGGATAGACGATCAACAATTGAATTTTTTTTTTTTTGGTGATTCTTTTTGTTCATGAAAAAGTAAGAAACAGACAGCTACTGCTCGCTCGAGTACTGAAGCTGAGTACCGTGCTCTTACAGATACTACCCAAGAGATTGTTTGGTTCCGCTGGCTTCTTAATGATATGGATATTTTTTATACTAGAGCTACATCTCTTTATTATGACAATCAAAGTGCTATCCAAATTGCCCACAATGATGTTTTTCATAAGTAGACTAAACATATTGAAACAGATTGTCATTTTGTTCGATAACATATTTCTTAAGACACTATCATGCTTCACTCCATCTCATCTAAGGAGCAATTTGTTGATATATTTATCAAATCTCTACTTTCTCACCGCTTTTATACTCTAATCTCCAAACTCAAGTTTACTTCTACTACACCATCTTGAGTTTAATAGAAGATATTAAGAAATTATTCTAAAATAATTTCAGAATAATGCATTTATACTCTCATACTATTTATATCTATATATATAATTAATATAAAAATTTATTTTCTATTATGTATATATCTTAAGCTTATATAAAAATTTATTTTCTACCATAAATCTTTACTTTCTCGAAGCATTCATACTCTAGTCTATAAATTTAAACTTATTTTTATTACATCATCTTTAGTTTAAAAAGAGATTTTTTATATTTCCTTACCATATATATATATATATACATTATTAATATAAAATTTTATTTTTATTATATATATATATATATGTCTTAAGTTTATATAAAAATAAAAATTATATATTATTTAATACAATAAAATATATTTTTTTATATTTTTCACAGCATCTTTCTTATGCGTAAAGTCGAGCATATTCAATTTGTCATGATACCTCTGTACGACAAAAAGTCACAACTTGTCTGCAGGTATGATTAACATTGAAATTCACATTTTGTATCAAAAAAAAATAATAAGACATTGAAATTCATATTTGAATTGATGATGAATTAATTTAATATAGCACCTCTCTTACTTTTCTTGCTAATGACCTGTTCAAATGTTCACTTTTCAACACTATCAACGATTAACTGTTCCCACATTTATCATATTGCGATGCGAGTGAACATAAATCAGTCTCAATACTCAAATCTTGCAATTTCTTCTTTTTCCATTTTCAGGAAACTCCCAGTTCTTCAAAAGAGACAACACAATGATCGTAGATTCCAAAGTCTTGGTCCTCATCATTGCAAAGCACTCGAAAACAACACAAATTTTCAAGCCTTCTGTTTTGGAAATCTCGGCGCACTCCATGCACATTCATTGATCTCATAAGCACAAACGTTTGTCACTAATCTTAAAGCTCCTCTATTTATGTAACTCAAACAACCCGAAAGCAACCTACCACAAAAGCCAATTAAGTACATACACAAATTAATAACTTGTAGTCCAAGTAACATAGAAAGCATGGCGGCCAAACTAGAAGAGATCAAATCTAGTACTACTACTAGTAATACTAGTTTCAGCTTCCCAACGGTCGACAAATGCTCGTCAAATGGACGCGAAAAAGATACCGTAGTTGCGGATATGGATGGAACCCTGCTTATAGGACGCAGTTCCTTTCCTTACTTTGCCCTAGTTGCCTACGAAGTCGGCGGCATTTTGAGGCTTCTCTTCTTGCTCCTGGCTTCCCCGTTAGCCGGATTTCTCTACTATTTCGTCTCCGAATCCGCCGGCATTCAAGTCCTCGTCTTTGCAACCTTCGCAGGGATGAAAGTTTCCAATATCGAGTCAGTGGCACGGGCAGTTTTGCCGAAATTTTACTCCAGGGACCTGCACCCGGAGACTTTGCGGGTGTTTTCATCCTGCGGGAAGAGATGCGTGCTCACGGCCAACCCTCGGGTTATGGTGGAGGCGTTCTTGAAGGATTATTTGGGAGCGGACATGGTGATGGGGACCGAGATTGATGTTTATAGAGGAAGAGCTACTGGTTTTGTGAAGAGCCCCGGATTTCTTGTGGGAAAGAACAAAGCTGATGCTTTAAAGCAGAGGTTTAGTGATACGGAAGTGCCAGATATTGGGCTTGGTGACAGAAACACTGATCATTTGTTCATGAAATTGTGCAAGGTTTGAGTTCCAAGACTACTCTTTTTTTTTTTTCTTCTGTTTAAAGGTTTTTGATTTGATTCTGAGTTTTGATATTTCATAAACATTTGGCATCACTATTATATGATCACATACGATGTCATAAGAAAGGACCTAATTATAATATCCGCATAAACATGTATTTTTTGATTTCATGAAAGCAGTTTAATCTTGTCAAACACTGTATGTAAATGTCTTATATGTGAATAGATCGCACGAGCCTTATTAATTTAACAATACTATGTATTTATTTCATCAAATTTATTATATAACAAATGAATAATTGGGAATATGCCTAAGCAAGATAAATAATGTTTTTTTTTTCATTAAAAGACTATATATATATATATTAAATTTGAATGAGTAATAGTTTATATGCGAATCAGAAGATCGTTTGTGCCTTTTAAAAAGAGAAATTATTAATTTAGTCCTAATATTTTTTGAATTACTCATTAAGTTTTTAAATTTTCTAAAATACTCAGTTAAGTCCCTCTTATTGGAAAAATAACATTTATATTTTTTAAGGACATTAAAATAAATTAATATATCTAATTATAATAAATGATTTTATATTTAATTAAATTTATCTTATTGCTGTTAAAAAGTGTACTTCAAATGTTCAATTTTTTTAACAGCAGAAATTAAACTAATTATTTAAAAAAACTTAGAGACCTAATGGATAATTCAAAGAAAACTCATGAACTAGTTAAGTTTAATTTAAACTCATGATTATGGTAATAACATTTTAAGAAATAGCTATATAATTCTTAAAATTAAATTAGAAAAAGAAGCTAAGTTTAATTTAATGTAATATTATGTAAATCATGAAGTTTATATATATACTGAATAATACTAATCAATTTCTAACCCAACTTTTTGTTAATGCAGGAGAGTTACATAGTTCCACCAAACCCTAAACTCGACCCCGTAAGCCATGACAAGTTACCAAAACCAATAGTCTTTCACGACGGTCGTCTCGTCCAAAAACCAACACCATTAATGGCATTACTAACTATCCTATGGATCCCAGTCGGCTTCCTCCTCGCCTGCCTTCGCATCGCCGTTGGCGTTCTCCTCCCGATGCCCCTCCTATACTACGTCTTCTGGGCACTCGGGGTACGCATCTACATCAAAGGCACCCCGCCGTCGCCGGCCGAAAACTCCAAAGGACAAACTGGAGTCCTCTTCGTATGCTCTCACAGAACCCTACTTGACCCCGTCTTTCTCTCTACCGCCTTAGGCCGCCCGCTCCCCGCAGTCACCTACTCCCTCTCCCGCCTCTCCGAGTTCATCTCCCCCATCAAGACCGTACGTCTAAGCCGTGATCGCGTCACCGACGCTCGCATGATCAACAAGCTCTTACAAGAAGGTGACCTAGTCATATGCCCCGAAGGAACAACGTGCAGAGAGCCGTTCTTGCTCAGATTCTCAGCTTTGTTCGCCGAGTTAACGGATGAGCTTGTCCCCGTGGCCATGGCGAATAGAATGAGCATGTTTCACGGGACAACGGCCAGAGGGTGGAAAGGGATGGACCCTTTCTACTTCTTCATGAACCCTAGCCCGGCGTATGAGGTGACGTTTTTGAATAAGTTGCCATACGAGCATACATGTAGAGCTGGAAAATCGAGCCATGAAGTTGCTAATTACATTCAGAAGACCACTGCTTCTTGCTTGTCTTACGAATGCACAAGTTTTACAAGAAAGGACAAGTATCGGGCATTGGTTGGAAATGATGGCACTGTTGTTCAAAAACCTAATAAGCTTGCACCTAACAAAATCATGGGCTGCTAGAAATGAATTTATAACTGTAACCTTTAATCACTCTTATATACAGATAGTAAAAGTAAGCATCAATGTTCTTTCTTTCCCAATTATTTTGGACATGAATTTTTTCATGCTAATATGCTCTTAGAATCTTAGTAGAGAAGAAAATAAAGATAAAGCGAAAAGCAAAAATTTGAACAAGTTTTCATGTCATATATCATTGTTAAATATACGTACGTGTATGACATTATGCTTATAATTAATTGAAAATAAAATAAATAGAGGTATATATGCACACGTGTGTGATTTACACCTTGATGATCAGTTCGAATCTTGGTGAATAACATTCTTAATTAATCTTTTACTTCAACATTAATGAAAAATGAGCATAAACAATTGGTTAAGAGTTGGTCAATTTATGATGATTGATAATGTGACCAATTAAGGTATTTTCTCTTCTTGAGTTGTATATCCATTTCTTTGTTTATATGCAAGAATGAATAAAAACAATTTGATATAAAATGAAAGGTGAAATTAATGTAATTAAGAAGAACGGGAAAAAAAAATTGTTATAGAACTCAATAGTAATCACACTTCTCAATTAGTGTCGAGGAGTGAAGTTTAAAATATGAATAATTCTAATCATCTCAAATTGTATTTTAAAAAATAATGTGTGAAATAAATATTAAATATAATAAATAATTTTTTTATAATTTACACTTTTTCACCATTTAATATTTGTTTTATATATAATTTTTTATAATATAATTTAATATGTTTAGCATTACTCTTAAAGTATTCCTTTTCTCAAATTAAGTATAAGGATGTTACATAATAACATAGTAATATATCCTTAAATTTTGGGATCTAACCTTGGGATCAAACCCAAGCCTAAAAGTGGAATCTTCGTCTCTTTAAAAAAAAATTAAATTAATTAGGGATTTACATCTTAAAATCATAGAACCAATTTATTGTCTTAAAAAATTATAAAATTTGTAGAAAAATTATTATTCCTTAAATTAAAATTTTAAATTATGGGATTCTACACAACAATTATAAAAAGAGGCCATTTCAAGAGATTCAAATAGCCAATTCTCTACTAGGGCTTTGCATGATTTTTCTCCTCTCATTTTTTGTAATGATCATGATACCTTATATTATTATTATAAAAAGATTATTGAATAATGCATGTATATGAGTCTTTAAAGCTGGGTAAAAAATAGACGTAAACTTGATATGGGTTCACATCTTTTACAAATCATGTTGTGATCAAATCTTCATATTTGAGCATCTTTAATTGATTGGTTTTAAGCATATATCGAGCTCTTTGCTCTTGTTTGATATCCATTGCTCGATAAAGAGAAAGTGATCTGTAAATTAATCAACTATATAAACACCTTTTTTTATTCTTTCATCGTGATTAATTTATTTCTTAATTTATCTAGAAAGAAGCCCACTTGCTGAATAAGGAGATGTACTAGCATATGCACATTTCTCAACAAAAAAAACCCATGATATTATGATCTCAAAGCCAAAAAAGAAATTCTTTTTCTGTTTGAACAAAAAAAACAGCCCCAAAAAATTAAGAATTAAAAGTCATTTACACAACAAACAGCCCCAAAAAATGGCGATTGAGTTAGGATAAAGGTAATCTAATAAAACAGCCCCAAAAATTTTCGTTTTCTGCTTTCAAGTTTCATTTACACAAGTACACAACAAACTCAACAGCTCCCTTGTTTTTTACACAATAACTACATGCAAAAACTCACAAATTACTCACAATATCAGGGGATCAAGCTTCAGCTGTAATGGGAGCTGTATTCAGATGACCAGCTGCGAGCCTGCGATGGGGGCTGACGAGCTGTGTTGAGACGATCAACTGCGCCGTGAGCTGTGTTGAAGTCTTGAAGATGGAAAAGAAATTTTGGTGGAGAGATGGAAGAAGAAGATGTAATTTTGGCAGTGTTGGAATTGGAGGATGATGACGACTTGGGTGGGTTGGGATTTGGGAATTAGGCTTTTACTTTTTAAATTTTCTTTTACTTTCAGTTTTAGCCGTTAAGGCCTTAAAAATAAATTTTTTTAAAAAACAATAAAAATAAAATTTTGCAAACCCAAATTTGGGCAGGTTTGCAAAATTCGAATTTGTCTTGGATTTTATAAAATAAAAATTTTGAAACTCAAATTCGTAATTTAGCTTGAATTTTTTTGAGCTAGTTTTAAATCTATATTGAGCCAGTTTTGAGGTTTTTAAATTCGAATTTAGATTCGAACTAAATTGTCATTTTAACTGAGCCATATCATTTAAGCTCTTAAGGAAATCTAATTACTTAAGTTTTCATCAAAAATTTTGAGAACCTAAACTCTACTCGAACACAATTACTTTGATATTTAAAGAGTCCAACTACTTAAGTTTTATTAAGGACTCGAGCATTTAACTTTATTCAAGGTTGAACACTCAAGCTCTCCTCGAGCCCAATCACTTAAGCTCTTTCTAAGGTTGGTAAGCTCTCATAAAAGACCACCATAAGCTCTCATATAAAACCATCATAAATCTTTATCAAGGTTGCATAAGTCATTATCAAGGTTAGAGCAGCCCTTATCGAGGTTAAATAAGCCCTTCTCGACACCACGCAAGTCATTATCACGATCGCATAAGCCTTTGTTGAGATAACATAAGCTTTTATTAAGACCGTATAAGCTATTATCAAGGCTGGTCACTATTACAACTCTACGAGATTGACCACTAAAATCTCGACGACTAAGATACAAAACTGATCGTGCACATAAAATAAATTAATTGAGCTTGACCCAAGTATAAAAATAGAATAGATCAGAGACTCATATTACCCAAACAACTTAAAACCAACCCAAAATTCAAAGGGTAAATATTATAGCCCAAGCTACAATAAAATTTTCAAGTATTAACAAGTTAATACTAAAAACTGAAGTATCCATATTTTCTCCTAGATTTTAGGGTCAAACTGAAGCCTAAAAATAAAATCCTCATCCCTTTAAAAAAATTAAATTCATTAGAAATTTACATTGTTAAAATTATGGAACAAATTTAAGTAGAAAATTATTGTCCTCAAAATCACAAAATTTATTAGAGAATTATTGTCCTTAAACTATGGAATTAAATTATGGGATTGATGAGGATTAAATATTTTTATAAAGGACTCTACCACAACAAATATAAAATAAAATTATTCTAGGAGATTCAAATGGCCAATTTCTCTCTACCAAGTGCATGATTTTTACTCCTCCTATTATTTCTTATTTATAATAGCCATGGTATTTTATATTGTTGTTGTAAGAAGATTGTTGAATAGTGCATGTGAGTGAGCTTATAAAACTCGATAAAGTGAACATAAATTTGAATTGGGTTAAAGCACTATCTATATAGTGTCCCTTTTCTATCTCTCTTCTATCTTTGATTTATTAATCTTCACAAAATTATTTATAACAAATAAAATATATTTAACTCGTTGATTTGATAATCGTTCAAATTTTCAAGTTAACAGATTTATTTTATAACTATTTTATCTTTTATCAACTAACAACTTCATATTAATAAAAAAAAATAGATAAAAGGCGAGATTAAGAGAAGATCTCTTAACCTATTTTTTTTTCTATCTTATAATTGTTATTTGTTAGGTAACAAAAGCCTTTTTTTTTCCTTTAAAAAAAGCCCTTCTTATTTCAATTTCATTTTATATTGTTTAATTAAAATGGAAGAAAACATTTTTTAAACTAAGGAAACAACTCGAAATATTTATTAGAGAAATTACTAATCATTGATTATTTATTTTTATGTAATATACTGGACTTTTTTATGGAAATTTTGGTACATGAACTTAGTTTAAAGATATCTAATTTCAATGGTTCATTTTAGATCTCTTGAGAGGGAAGCTTTGGCCGACATGTACACTAATTTTTACGAATATTGTTAAGCTTACAAAGTTAAAATATAATATTTGTATTTTAAGTGACGTGTTATTTAACACATCCTTTATTGATTGATATTTTATATTTATTATATTAATAAAAATACAAAAAGTTAATAATTACTTTAATACATGATAATCTAATATTAATAATATAACATTTAAATACAAATTTTATATTTCAATTTGAGAAAACTACCATTACTCTCCTACATTTTTTTTTATATTTACTACCCCTTTTTAAAAAATTTTAAAACTATTCATTTTCACTTTTTTTTTTGAAACATCCATTACCTCTCTTAAAACTATCATTAAAGGAAGAAAATGTTACTAAAAATGACTAACTAATAATAAATAGGAATATTATCATGAATACCTTTAAGGTATAATATAATTTTAGTAATACACACTCATTTAAAAAATGTACAATAATATTCAATTGTTAGTGAATATTTTGTGAGAGTTAACAAAATCTGTGTTAGATCACGTGAAAAGTCTAAATTGCCCTTTTAAATTTGAAAAGTAATAAAATAACAACTTTATCCTTGCAAAAAAAATGAAAATGTATAATTTTCTAGAAAAAAAAATGTAAAAATTCTCACAAATAACTCTCTAATTTTATAAATATTCTTTGTTAGCTACATTTTAATTGGCTATTCTTTATTAGCCATATAAACTATAAATGGACATATTTGTCTTTATATGCATAATATAGTATTTAACAAATGCAAACTTAATTTGAATCAATCAATCTCCAAAAATACAATTCAATACACAGAATACAACTGTAATGTATAATGGTAAGGTTTGGAAGAGATATGAGGTTGAATGGGAGAAAAATGAGATGACGGGGAGAAAAACTAGAATTGAATTACGAGTTGCATTGCGAGTCTGCAATTGTTGGCTGAGATGCGATTGTTGGGTATCTCGACCTTCACATCTCGAACCCGAAATTATTGACAAAGATGCAACCTCATTTGTTGGGCACCTCAACTAACAATCACGAGCCTGCAATTGTTGCCCAAGATGTAACTTATAGTTCAATTCTAATTTTCTTCCCCGTCACATCATTTTTCTTGCATTCAACTTCATTTCTTTTTGAAACTTTACTATTATACACCATAATTGTATTTCCATGTACTCATTTTAAAATAATCTCAAACTTCTAATAAATCTAACATTTTAAATATTTATGACAAAAATATTTTATAACTTCAAATCTATTTATTTCAAATTGAATATTGAACTATATTCTTGGAGATTGATTGGTTCAAATCAAGTTTGTATTTATTAGATTTAGCGTTTAAATATTTTGTTTAACACTGTATTTTGCATACGATGGTAAATATATCTATTTATAGTTTATTTGGCTAATAAAGAATAGTCAATTAAAATGTGACTAATAAAAAATATTTATAAAATTAGAGACTTATTTTTGAATTTTTTAAAAAAATTTAACTTTTTAATAATACAAAATTAACTTCTTTTAAAAATGCCTTTAAAAAAATTTCAAATTTTTTTCTTTAGAAAAATAATTTATTTTTTTCCTCTTATTTCTCTAGCACAATCCTGACAACCTTTTAAAGAAATTCAACAATAAAATTAAATAATCATCAAAAGATCCCTTTTTAAAAAAAAAATTAATTTCAATGACAAAATTACAAATCCTCCATAAATTAGATCACCGTCCTCACTTTCAAATTTTTTTCACGAAACGAATAAAAAATTAATAAAATTCTACAGATACCATACCAATTTTTTTACCAAACCTTTGGTCAACTTCAGCCACAAATTAACAAAATTACAAAACGTTCATAATCAATTTATAAAACCCAAATCAATTTCATAAGCCCAAATTAATTTCCAGTATATCCATCTATCATGTGCTATGAAAAACTAACAAACAAGTCGTACCTCTCATCATCAACAAACGATCTTACCAAGTAATTATTAAGAAACAGTAAAATAGTCATAATCCACATTATCAATCAAATGGGTAATAATGAATCGTTTTGTCAATGAATCTGAAATTCTGAAGTACCTAATAGAATCAAAGTGTCGATCTAAGGCATTGGACAAATTTTCTCATTACATGCATGTGTTACGTTCAATGCCAAATGTTTACTGCAAAATACACGGCTCCTCGAAAACAAAACTGATAAGCTCTCGCCAATCTTATCTCATCTGTCATCGGCACCAGGTAACACTGCTACGCTTAATAGAAGAAAAAGACTTCTATTTTGTAATCTCGTAGTTCTTTTAAGAGATTATTGCAGCATCTCTATTCTTCTGCTTTTTGGACAAACTTTTACTAAGAGCCTTTTTTTGTGTGCAAATATATCACTTCTTAAATTTTTTCCTTAATTTATTATTTTTTCAATCTCTTTTTTTTGCAATCAAATCTGTTATATTATCAGACTTAAACTTTTTTGAATTCAACAAGAGTTTAACATTATTTATTATTAAAATTTTTATGCCATACATAAGTGTAGCCATAAAGTACTTATAATTTGGAGGCAATGAGCATAATAAGATAATTATCTTATTTTTATCTTCAATTTTGATGTTAATCATTTAAAGATCTATGATTTTCTTATTGAAGGCATAAATGTAATTTTTCATTTAAGTTCCTTTAATTATAAACAACTGATACAATTTCTTCTTGACATATAGATAATTCACCAAAAATTTTGTCATATAAAGGATGTCAAATTTCTTCTAAATACCTATTATAGTATTCTCTTCAGCCACCTTTCTCAAAACTTCATCACTTAGTGACATAACTATGACACTATGGGTTTTCTTTTGAATAATTTTTTTTATCTGATTTGGATCCAAATGTTATAGATTTCTTTTCTTCGCTAGTTGTTGCTTGAGTCTCTTTAAAGGCTGAATCTAACCCTTAACTCACCATTAAAGCATTTACCTTCATCTTCTACAAATTGAAATCATTTCTCTCCATTGAACTTCTCTACCCCATACTTGTGATTTATCATAGTTGAACAACTTATGTTCTTGATACCACTAAGGAATTGATCTTGGCTCTAGTACTAGTTTGTTAAGATTTTTCAATATGCACTCTAATAATCCTAAGCGCATACAGAAAACTTCACATATAAGTAAAATAAGAATAAGAAAAGATCACACATAGAGATAAACAATTATACACAAGGCACAAAAAAGTTACGTAGTTTAGCAATAAACGCATACGTTTATGGTGGATTAAGATCATAACTTCTTTTATCAGCTCACAAAGAATTCTCAGATCATAAATATCTCTCACAAAAGATTACAAATGAATACAATAATAGATAAGCTCTTAAAGAATCTATCAGTGATTTCATTTACATATAGTACTCAAGCACTCCTATAGAACTCTCTATTGGATTAAAACTTTAATTGGTGAAAGAATCATCATAGCCAGAATCTCATGTTAAATCATCAAGAAGAATAAAATCGAAAATGTACCTAAATCTATGGAGATGCAAAAAAATTGGGGTTGATGTTTTCCACGTCTAAACCTTTTCTTTATGAGAGAAAAACTGTCGTCACTCACTGATGGAATGTAAATGAATAATACGTAGGGTTTAGACTGGGGACCTCAACCTATTATTTATAGTAGTTTATTTTATTTTGGCCCATCATAAAAATAAAATAAAAATAAAATAAAATAACTAGGTCTCTACATATTAAAACCTATACCATACGTGATACCCTAAAAGTCCAATAATAAATAAACTTTATTTGATCATTTTTAATAGGCAACAAATTAGATAACCAATAATGTATAATTAATTGATATATGTAGGTCCACCTTAATATATAATACCCAACAATCTCCCACTTGGGCCACATATGTCACTTTACAATTGTACATTATCAAATAACTTTATGAGCTTAATATTTGCTATCTTAATAAAAGACATCTCTAAACAATCTAGTCCACCAATTATACTAATATATAATCAAAGCGATCTTTATTATTTTTATTATAACTAGACCCATCAATAATCACATATATCAACATAATCAATGACATAGATCAAGCATAGATGTGTAGCATAAAAATTTCATGCAACGTGATCCTTTAATATGCCTATTTCTAATTGGTCTTACTTTATAACTCATAAGAGTTCAACAATATACTTTCAAAATTTTATACAAAACTACAATTGAAAGAATATAACTTTATTTCAGAATTTTCAATAAATAAACAAAGAGTAATACTTTAGTCTGATCAGAAAATATGTGAACCGTAAGTGAACATCAAAAAACAAGCTCCCACTATAGAAGCATATCATCAGGATGAATCATGCCTATACGAGCCACATGTTCATGAAACACCTTAGGTGGTACACTATTGGTAAGTGAATCTGCAATCATTAAGTTTGTATTGATATGTTCAATAAACACTTGAAGACTCTAAACTCTCTCTTTAGCAACAAGAAACTTGATGTTAATATGTTTTGATTTTGACGAGCTTCTGTTATTCTTAGAATATAATTCAGCGGCTTTATTATCACAATTTATTCTCAATGGTCACTCAATGCCATCGAAAATTTGTAGCCTAGTGATAAAATTTCGTAGCTATATTGCTTAATTTGATGCCTTATAGCAAGCTATAAACTCTGCTTCCATGGTGGATGAAGTTATGAATGACTGTTTGACATTCTTTCATGACACAACTCCCTCAGTCAATGAAAAAACATAACCTGAAGTGGATCTTCTGCTATCGAGATAACCAGCAAAATCGGAGTTTGAATACCCAATGATCTGATCTCTGATATATGAGCATGTAATCTTTTATTCTCTGTAGATACCGCATAACCTTTTTAACGGCTCTCCAATGATCCATTCTTGAGTTACTTAGATATTTGCCAAACATTCCAACTACATACTTAATATCTGGATGCATACAAACTTGAGCATATATGAGACTCGTTATTACCGATGTATAAGGGATATTTTTCATCTCTTTCTTCTTAATCTCATTTCTTGGGCATTGAAGCTAACTAAATTTATCACCTTTAGCAATGGGTATGTCTCATGATGCACAATTCTTCATGTCAAATCTATTAAGCACCTTATCGATATATGTCTTTTGTCATAAGCCAAGTATGCCACGAGAGCGATCTCGGTAAATTTGTATGCCCAACACAAAAGAGGTATTCCCAAAATCTTTTATTTCAAATTTATTTGAAAGAAATCTCTTGATTTTATGCAACAATTCTATATCACTGCTTGCCAATAGAATGTTATCCACATATAAGACAAGAAGAATAAATTTACTTCCACTTATCTTGTGATAAATGCATTGATCAACAGTATTTTTCTTAAAACCAAAGGAGATAATCACTTGATCAAATTTCCAATACCATTGACGAGATGATCAAAACCATAGATTGACTTCTTTAATTTGCACACCAAATATTTTGAATCTTTGGATTCAAAGTTCTCTTGTTGCAACATGTATATGGTTTATTCAATGTTGTTATTGAGAAACACCATCTTTATATCCATTCTATGTAGCTCTAAATCATAATGAGCTACAAGTGCCATAATAATTCTAAAAGATTCTTTCAATAAAATCGGAGAGAAAGTTTTTTTATAATCAACGCCTTCCTTTTAAGTGAAACCTTTTGCGACTAGAAGTGGCTTATATTTTTCGACATTGCCTTTCGAATCCTATTTGATTTTGAAAATTCATTTACAACTAATTGGTTTCGCTTCTTTAGGCAATTTGATAATATCCCAAACTTCATTGCCTTATATTAATTTCATCTCATCTTTCATGGCATCTATCCATTTCTGGGAGTTCATACTTTGTTGACTTGACTGAAAGTTATTGGATCATCTTCTAGTCCTATATCAAACTCATGTTCTTGGAGATATATGACATAATCATCTGAAACCACTGATATCCTCTCTCTGAAAGATCTTCTTAATGGCACTTCTAATTGAGGTTGTTATTGTTGCTCCTCTATATGAGTAGGAGCAAGTTCTTCAATATTAGCATAAGACATCTCAGGAACGTCTTGATTATCTGTATTTGCATCCAACATAATGACAAATGCAATCACCTGGTCATTATCAATTGCAATGTTAGGAATAGTTACATATTCCTCTTAAAAAACAATGTTCCTGAGTTTAGCACTCCCACTATATTCAATATCCTCAATGAACTTAGCATTCCCTGTCTTAAAAAATGATCTGCTTGAGGGATCATAAAACTTAAAACTCCTCGATCTCTCCAAGTATCCAACAAAGTAACAACTTATTGTTCTTGAGTTCAATTTTCTTTCATTAGGCCTGTATGGCCTAGCCTCAGCTGACAATCCCAGACATACAAATGTCTAATACTAGGCTTCTTTCTAATCCATAACTCATATGGGATTTTAGCTACTACTTTACTTGAAACTCGATTAAGGATATATACTGCAGCCTTTAAGGCTTCACCCCAAAGAGATTCTGGTAAAGAAGAATGACTTATCATACTTATAACCATATCCTTTAGGGTCCGATTTTGTCTCTTAGCTATATCATTTTGACTTAGAGTCCCTGGCATGGTGTATTGAAAAACGATGCCACATTCTTGCAAATATCTCACAAAGGGCTTGGACATTATTCACCTGATCCATCATATCTATCATAGAACTCACCACCACGGTCAGATTTAACGACTTTAATTTTCTTGCCAAACTGATTTTTAACTTCAACTTTATAGACTTTGAAAACATCCAATGATTGAGACTTCTCATGAATCAATTATAGATACTCATAATAAGAACAATCGTATATGAAAGTAATAAAAAATTATTGACCATTCCAGGAAGCCATAGGGAATGAACCACAAATACCAGTATGAATTAATTCTAAAATGTTTGAACTCTTGTTGGCACCAACTTTCTAATATTTGTTTGTTTTCCCTTAATGCGTTCAATATATATTTTAAAATCTAAAAAATCAAGAGAATTTAGAATTTCTTTTGACACAAGCCTTTGAATTTTTGTTTAGAAATGCGTCCTAAACGCTTATACCATAACATATAAGAATTCTCATTACTTAATTTACGTTTTACACCATAATTGCTTGCATGCAAGGTTTCATTAATTTATGAGGCATGAAGATCCAGTTGATATAAATTATTAACTAAAGAACTAGTACTAATAATATTTGAATTCTAAAAGAGACTGAATTTTTCATTTCCAAAAAAATAAGAGTAACTGAATTTGTCCAAGTAAGAAATAGAAATCAAATTTTGTCTAAATGACAATACATAAAATGTCTCATACAAATCTAAATAATAATCAGATTCTAGTTGTAATCTAAAATATCAAATTGCCTCAATAAGAGCCTTGTTGCCGTCACCCACATAAATGAATCTTTCAGCATCAGTTGGCGGTCGACTCCTTAGACAACCCTATATAGTCACACTTATGTTAGTAGTTGTACCCGTATCTATCCACCAAGTGTGACTTGGTACTAAAGCCAAATTAACTTCTGAACAAATAAAGTTGAGAAGTTAACCCTTTTTTTCAAGCTATTTTGCATACTTGGAACAATCTTTCTTCACATGTCCAACTTTCTTACAAAAATAACAAGGGATTTCAGTATTCTGTTTCTTTTGCACCTTAGGCTGTGAAGTTCCAATGTCTGTAGCTCTTTTCTCTTTATTATTTCATTTTCTTTTCTTGTTGGAAGCATTGTCATTAGAAGAAGTTGTTAAATGAGCACTTTCTATTTTTTCTTATTTCAATCTTTCTTCCTCTTGCACACATTGAGCAATGAGTTCATTAAGAGTCCATTTCTCTTTTTGAGTGTTATAACTGATCTTAAAAGGACTGTATTGTGTCGAAAGAGAGATCAAAACTAGGTGCAAAAGAATATCATTAGACAACTCTAACTTTAGTGCCCTTAATCTTGTAACAATATTAGACATTTCTATAATGTATTGTCTTATATTTCCTTTGCCTTTATACCTCATTGAAACAAGCTTAGACAAAATGTGCTTGTTTTGACCTTTTCATTATCAACGAATTAGTCTACTATTTGGCTTAAAAACTTTTTAGCATTTTCTTCCTTAGGCACTGAAGCCCTGATGGTATCCGGAATAGAGTGCTTCATGATCGTCAGACTCATGCGATTAGAATGTTCCTATTTTTCATAAAGTGTCATTTGTTCAGCAGTACTGCTATCAGTAGGGGCAGGAGGTTCTTCAATCCGGATTGCATAGTCCAGATCCATACACCCAAGCACAATGGTAATGTGCTCATTCCATTTTTTGAAGTTAGTATCGTTAAGCACTGGAATGTTGTTTAAGTTGGCAGATATAAAAGAAACATTTATCGTATAGAACAAATAAAAAACTCACAATCAATAACTATGTCATTTAATCATGCATTCATATACATATATGGCATAAGATATAATAAATTGGGCCATTGTAAGATACGAAGCACAACATTGCTATTTAATTTTTGGACAGAAATAACAATTTATAAATAGTACTCTAAAATCTTGGACAATAAATATTGATAATAGATCATGCCAATAATATGCCTTTCTTTAGACTGACATATTATATGCATAAAAAATACCAAAGTTTATCACATATTTACTGTCACATGTGTTTATTATTTGGCTAAAAAATAATCTTTCTTTGGGCTGATTATTTTTCGTTTAAATTTAAACACAATTATTTAATTTCTTTAACAATACTCACATATTTTAAAATAAATAAATTTGCATAAAAGAGGTCACTTTGGTGACATTTTAATTCAATTCAATTTATTTTAAAATACTGGATATTAATTTGCAGAAAATGAGAAAAAAAATAAAATTGTCAAAGTCAACAATCAAAGTCAAATCATGTCAAAATTAGGACCAGACCAAAATGGGTAGGAACCGAAGTGGTTGGGTCAGGTTAAACCTAACCTTCCCTAATTATCAAAACCCCTAATCTTTGTCCAATAATTTAAACCCAAAATGGGCTCAAATCCATCCTAACTCACTTGATTTTGCTAGTATGTTGGATATATAAAACTTGGGCCCGGTAAAATTTTTATGAGCTTTGTTAAATTAACCTGATAAAATCCTAAATTTTGTAGATATTAATTAACCAGATGTACACCACAATTAAAAAGAAATTCCATCAAATTTGATATTATCAATTTGACTTTGAATAAAATTTAACTTCATTCATTTTTCTTCTTTTTTAAAAAATTTATTTACGCATTCAATTTATTAAAAAAATCAAGAATTTAATTCTACATGCATTCAATTTGTTAAATGCATACTGAAAAATAATATTAACAATAATAATAATTATTGTATAGCATGCAATCAATCCGTAATTAATCAAAACAAAAATTGCATTAATGCATGGCAATAATCCATTGATTGCCTGAATCCATTAAAAAATTGAATGCACAATTCAATGTATCACATGGATTAACGAGCGGTGCATAACAATAACAATATATGCATTCAATTCTGTATATTAACATAACATATAAAATTAATTCAATTTGATTTCGTTCAATGCACCTTTTATTATTACGGATTTAATCTATGGAAGCACAAATCAATTCTAAATCCCATTATTATAACGAATACAAACCGTGATAATGATAAAAAAAAATAGTTTTAAAATTTTATATCTCAATTATTCAACATGAAACTGCTCTGATACCACTTATTAGATAAAAAATTTAATTGGTGAAAGACTCATCATAGCCAGAATCTCATGTTAAATCATCAAGAAGAATAAAATCGGAAATATACCTGAATCCATGAAGATACAGAAAAATTTGGATTGATACATTCTACGTCTAAACCTTTTCTTTATGAGAGAAAAAACTGTCGTCACTCACTTATGAGATGTGAATGAATAAAACGTAGGGTTCAGACTGGGAACCTTAACCTATTATTTATAGTATTTTATTTTATTTTGGCCCATCATAAAAATAAAATAAAATAATTGGGTCTCTACACATTAAATAAAGCCCATGCCATACGCAATGCCCTAAAAGTCCAATAATAAATAAGCTTTATTTGATCACTTTTAATGGGCAACAAATTAGATAGCCAATAATATACAATTAATTGATATATATAGGCCCACCTTAATATATAATACTCAACATTCTCTTTGTGTGCCTAGTACTTAAGCTCTTATTATTATCTCTCTTAAAGTTTCTTCTCTAATACTTGATTATTCTAAAGGCTTACAAGGGTTTATATAGGCTTTAGATTGTCCCTAAAAACTTTATTTTTAGTTGGAATAAGAGTCTAAACATTTAGAAAGTCCAAACTGACTTAAATTAATAAAGATAGCTTAAAATAGGAAACTACTGAAACTATGCGTCATGGTGCTACTACAATCTCGTTTTGGTGCCAAGTCACCACTAAGGTTATGCTGCAGTGCTAGATTTTTTAGTTTCGAGATGTTGAGCAGTCAACACCAAGGTGCTCAAGCCTAGGAAAGTGCCATTTGCACGTTTTGAGCCCTTCCTTTTTTTTGACTTTCTGTTTTGCTTTCTTTTTTATTTGTCCAATACGTCCTCGACCACATGACAGTTTTTTATTGGTCTTTAACTTAAAATCATACCCAAACACAATTTTAAATCATCGATTCTAACACTATATATATATAAATTTTAAATAGAAGTTCATTTTATGCCATTAAGGTAAGAAATACAAATTAATACTTATGTTGCTAAAATACTAATTACAAATTCTTAAGAGAAATTAATTTTATAAATTAAAAGAATTTTGAACAAATACATTAAAAGACTAAATAAATAAATAAAAATTATATTTTATCTTTAATTTAATTTTTTTTTTAAAGCTAGCCCAAGCCCCTTTTGGTTATTGAACATAGTAACGCACTTATGTTTGTGACTTATTCTAATTTTAAAAAAAGAAGTGATATCTTATACTTTAGTGTATCAATTATCATTTTAATAATCAACTTCCCACACTGATACCTATAAATGATAAAAATTTATAATGCACTTGTTTTTCAACTTTATGAGAGGATTCGACACCTGACAAAATTAAGTGTTAAAAAGTAAATTAATTGTAGAATACAAATACTTGTATGGTCAAATTATTCTTTCAAATTTTTTTTTTTATTTGAACAGAATAATAACTTTGCAATATTCTTACAATTATCTTATAATAATTCAGGGGTAATAATATCAGAATTTCTAAGTATTTTATATTTTTAAAATAAAGAATATATATAATAATATTAAGGACTTGTTTAATATAAATGAACAAACTATTTGCATACATACATACATATATATATATAATATTAGAATTTTGATGAAAAATTTAGGTCTTCAGTTGAAAATTTAGGACTAGAATGTATTTCCTTATTAATTAAAACATTAAGAAAAATATTTCATATATAGGCCATTCTATGATACTGGGATTAAAAAATCCTTGCATTTAGGGGTGAAACAAATTAGTTTTGGTTCGGTTCTAACGCGAACTGAACCAAAACCTGAATTGATTGGTTCCAATAAATTGGAACTATCAGTTCAAGCCCACTTAAATCAAATTGAACCGATTTGGTTCGGTTCGGTTCGGTTTAATTTTAGTTTTCTTTTGTTTTTTTTAGTATTTTTTTTTTCTGTTTGAATCGAATCAAACTTAAATCGAACTGATCAGGTCTAAGAAAACTAAACTGAACCTTAAACCAAAATTTAAATTGAATAATAATTTTCAATTCAATTCAATTCTATTTTTCGATTAATCGAACCGGTGCCTACCCCTACCTGCATTGATGCCAAAAAAGAATTTAGACTATTGATTTCATCTAATGGTTTATAGTATTTATAAAAATAAAAAATAATTTAATATTTAAAAATTTATCAAATAATTAATCGGTTACACATATTATTATTAATATCTATAAAAAAACAAAAAAATAAAACAAAATTTAAAGCATTCCATCAATTACCTTCGCACGTAAACAACTCTTGTATGCTCTCTTTGACACTTGATTCTAATTCTAAAAACATCGCAGTTAGATTATTCTCTCATTGCCCATAGTTTTGATAATTGTCTTGTTGGAAAATTGGTGATTCAACAATTTTGGTTGGACAAGAATTGAGATGAATATCAAAATTGAGAGCCACAAGAAGTCTAGAATATGTGAGACACGTATGGAGAAGTCTAAGACATGTGAGACATAAAGGAGGAAGCAAAACGGGACTCGAAGACGTGAAGGAAATGAAGAAAACGCACGGGAAGGAACTAGGGTTGAGTACCGCAGTGCCCAAACTAGAAGCCCAGCACCACATGGCCAACGCTGCAGCGTCCAAGGATAAGCACCGCAGTGCCAGAAGGTTCAGAAAGCCATTTTTTATTTGAATTTTAACTTTTGGGAAGTTTTGGACTTTCAAATCAAGTGGACTCTAACTCCAACATGGATTCTAACTCCAACAAGGAATAGGGTTTGTAGGCATGAAATACAAGTTATATAAATAATTGTAAACCCTTTATTTCAAATTAAGCATTAAGAGAGACTTTAAGAGAGATGAAGAACTGGGTAGACACTAAGTGCTTGTGTGTGCTTAGGTGGAGCCGTCGTTTGGGTGATCATTGCTCGTGGTAGAGTAAGGGTTCACTAAACATTAGGTCCTTTTGAGGGTTCTTCATTGGATTTTCCTTGTAAAATCTCTAGGGAGTTAATAAGAGAGGCTATGATCCTTAAATCCACCGTGAACGTAGGCAATTGGTCGAACCACATAAGATTATGTTGTGCTCTTTTATATTATGTTTTGGATTCTTAGTATTTTGCTTGATTAACAGGTTTTTCCGCTGCGTAAGGAGGTTAGGGTTCTAAGTTGAACTTGAAGTTCTTCGCTTCAACCTAATCTCAAGAGGGAGAAGGGCGTTCATTCCCTCAAATGTGTCTCATTTGAAAGGTTAGTCTCCTTGTTCTTTTAAAATTGCAGAAAGAAATCGAAATTAGACAATGATTTTATATTGATATATTTCTAATTTCCTTAATTTTCATCAAATAACTAAAATTAAAAATTATAAAATTATAAAGCATTTGTTTCATTTTTAATTTCATTGCTTAATTAACTTTTGTTTATGCTTTATTTAATATAATTATCTATGTTTCTAAGCTAGAGTTTATTTAGGTAAGAAAGAATTAGGGAAGATTACGAAATAATTTTTCTGTCATCTGCCCCAACTACGATGGCTAATTCTTTACATATTATTACTTTCTTGAACAATTTTTTTTTTTTGGTTGAAAATAACAGATTTCCAAACCCAAAGAAACTATAAGGAGGGATAGAGATCAATTGGACAATCTTCCATCCAGATTACATAATTTTCCACCCTTAAAGCTACTTTGGCTAATCTGTGAGCAGCTTGATTACAGGAGAAATCTACAAGCTTTACAGTTACAGCTAATTGTAAAATATCATTGACTAAACATCCTAATTTTGTCCTTTTATCCTCAGGGTTCTTCAAAAGCTTAATTACATTCCAACAATCTCATTCTAATACAGGTGGGAATAGACCTGAATCCTGGGCCAACTTGATGCCTTGACACACAGCCTTAGCCTCAATGAATTTCGCATTAAGCATCACATTCTCTGGGAAAGCCGCAAAAGCCATCACATTTCTATCGTGATATCTGATAATAATGCCAATGCCAACTTTGTTTTTTAAGTCATCTACTGCTGTATCAACATTAATTTTATAATAACCTATTAGAGGGGGAACCCAAGCTTGACGGAGGGAGGACTCAGAGTTAAATTACATATGTGTCCCAGTTCTTACTATTAGACATATAATGTTATTTATGCCTTAAAGCATGTGAAATAACATTTTATTTTATTAATAAAAGTTTATTCATACATATAATTGAGCATACATTAATGAGCCCATATTTATAAAGCTTGTGATTTATGTATTAGGCATATGATGCTAATACAGAAGGTATAGATCACAAGTTCTTTATAAATTAAATGAAGTTCACAGTCATTAATAAAAAAGGGCATTTCATTATGTAAGGTTGTAGTTTTTTTGCTTCTTATAGTGGATGATTTGCCTTGATCATCGAAGTAGAGACTTCGAGTAAAATAATTAGTGTATATGTTGCATTGAACAGGACTACTGTGAATTTTGATCAAGTTAACTAAATGTCGTAGATCTTAATTCACAAAAGTTTTAATAAGTTAATTGATCTTAATCATGAGCAGGTAATGAACTTACATTCATGCATTATATCTTTTTTGAGTTATCACGGAGTGAGATCCAAATTAAAAGGTCAAAACCTCAATAGCTTGGAGATATAATTTTATAGGTCGTAGGAACATGTATTTTCAAAATGGAATCTAATAATTAATATCCACCTAAGCTGTTTGCAGTACTTGATCATTAGAATATGTAGCTACAGTTTATTCAATAAATTATTTATTAAATAATAATATTTATTTGTAAATTTATTTACAAATATAGACATATTAAAAGTGATTATTAGAGCATTCAGTGACTTAAGGGTAAATAAGTAATTAAAGATTCAAGACATTTTTCATGGCCTAACTTTAATTATGGACATCAATTAGAGGGTCAATTAAGTAGTTATTGTTGGTCTAAAGACCAGGCCCAATTTAATTAAATTGAGTTTTAATTAAATGAGCTTTTATTTTATAACACGGGTTATTAAAGTACAGCCCTTAACTTTTAGTAAAATAGCTTGGGGTTAACTTAGAAGAATTTGTATATTATGAAATAATAAGGACTAAGCCTTCTAAGTTGGAGTTAGGAAGCCCATGGGTCTTGCAGTCCCTCTACTAGCTCAAATTCTAATCAAACTCTAATTTTTTAATCCTAATCAAATTTTAAATACTCAAAGGAGATCCTTATATATATGAGAGGTATGTATAAGAAAATGTAACCACAACCATACAGAAAAAAATTCATTTATGTATTCTTACGTGGAAAAAGAATTTAATTAATACCATTCTCTCATATTTGGGTATTAGTGATTTTAGAGATTAAGAAAGATCACGCGCCCACACACGTTGAGTTTGAAGATTGAGGATAGTAGAGAATATTGCAGCCATTTAATTCAAGATCTGTCATAGCGAAGAATTGAGATAATCTTCTATCCATATATATATAATTATAAACAAGACGATATGACTTCTGCTGCGTTTATTATTTATAAACAGAAAAATTTTATTTACCATACCAACACTTGCTGTCTTAAATGCCTCCAGGATTACAATAGCCCTTCCAGGAACTAACTTTGGCTATCTAACTTTCATCCCTAACTTCTTGTTATTTTCGGAAAACCAAATTAGCAACATAACCACTATCATCAGCTCCATCTCAGCCCTTGAACATGAATCAGCAATAAAACAGAGAAAGGGAAGAAATGCAAGTGATCCTTCTGCATTAAACTGGAAAATGGGGAAGCCTTCCAAACTTTTACAGCAGCTTTATAGCTCACCAAAGCATGAAAAGCGTATTCTTCCTGTCTCAGACAGCAGCTGCACAAGGATTTTTCTATAATATTCCTTCTAGCTAGATTCTGATTTGTGGGCAGAAGATCCTTAGATGCCCTCCAAATAAAACCCTTAATTTTAGGAGGAATATCCATATGCCACAGGGACTTCCAAAAGCTGGAATGATCCTCTTGACTTGAGGGAGAGTTAGGATATTTACTTAAGAACCCTTGCTGTCATAGTGCCATACCAGTTGATCAGCTGTTTCATTTTTGGGGATAAGAGTTTTAAGAATGACTTGAACAATATAATTTGACATCACCTGTTCTACCAGTTTTCTCATTTTCTCTTTTCAGCTTCAAAAAGAAACTGATGATATTGATGGAACCCTAATAATTGCCTTGCTATTTGGTTGTTAAAATAGTTGTTGTAAGTTTTTCGATGCAATTGCTTTTCTATAACTTTTTTTGCTGGATGTTGGCTATCTTTTAGTGCTTGCATAAATTTCTATGAAAAATTAATTTCTTAATCTCCAACTTTTTGATACATAAACTCTTATTTTCCCTCTCTTTGCTTCATTTATTGTAATATCTGTTGTTCATATGCTCATTGCAGTTCCAAACTCTATATTTCTGTCACTACTTGTAACATGAGATTTTTTTAATCTAATTATTGTTTGTCATTATTAACAACATATTTTTTCCTTTTCAATCTTATGTGGCCACAGTATTTGAAGAAATGTTCAGGAAACTACTTACCGGTCCTAAAAGCTATACTTGGAATTTGAGAATGATGTGAGTAAACGCTATGGCATATACGATTCTATTCTCTTAATTTATAAAATAGTTTGTAGAGAATAATAGAGCACAAATGAAACACTTTTATTAATACAACAAACACAAAATTTAGAAACTCTCACTCTTTCTCACTTATAACACAACACCACAACTCAACTCTCACACACTCTTTGTTGAGCTTATTATTTGCTCAACTCTCTAACACTCTAAACTCTCAACAATTGATCAAATACTTGATCAACTCCTTATTCTTAACTTGCTTGCTTGCAAAACTAAATGAGGGATGGGGGGTATTTATACTTAGTTTCAACAAACTAAAATCACACAAATAAAATAATGTAAAAATTTATTAACTACACAAGTTTATAATACTTATCTCCTTAATTATTAACTTAAAATATCTTACCTAATCTAGAAACTTCAAGAATTGGGCTTGTAAATATTTAGGCTTAATCTTGGGCTTGATGTTGTAATTAATTTAATTTAATTTGGTGTTGTAATTTTAACACTCCCCTTCAACACCAACTTCCATTATTCTAACCATGTTGAGTTGTCTTCGAAACTTTTCGAACTTATCAACACCCAAGCCTTTTGTGAACAAATCAGCCACTTGATCTTCGGTCTTAACATACAGCAACTCAATTTCTTCTTGCAGAACTTTCTCCCAGATAAAGTGATAATACACCTCCACATGCTTTGTTCTTGCATGAAAAATTAGATTTTCTGCCAAACAAATTGCTGACCGATTATCACAATATATTGACACTTTATAATCTCTTGGCTGATGTAAATCCTCCATCAATTGCATCAACCATGTACTTTCTTAAACTTTCATTGCTGCTGCTCTGTACTCAGCTTCAGTAGTTGACAATGATACAGTTGGTTGCCTTTTACTGCACCAAGAGACTGTTCCTGAACCAATCTTGAAAAAATATCCAGTGGTCGAACATCGTGTGTCATGATCGCCAGTATAGTCAGCATCACAATAGCCAACTATTTTACGATCTTGGTCTTTCTTATAGAAGAGACCATAGTCAATTGTGCCTCTCACATATCTCAATATTCGTCGAGCTGCTTCTAAGTGAGGTTTCTTAGGATTTTGCATGTATTGACTTATTACTCCAACTGCATAAGAAATGTCTGGTCGAGTCAATATCAAATAGATGAGACTTCCTACCAGTTGTCGATACATAATTCCATCTTCTAAATCATTTCCTTCATAACCGCACAACTTGGCATTGGCTTCTAATAGTGTTGAGATAGGCTTGCACTCTAGCATCCTAAACTTCTGCAATAAATCTTTGGCATATTTTTGTTGTCCTAGAAAAATCCTTTCTGCTGTCCGAGTGACTTCAAGCCTAAGGAAATGTTTAAGTTGTCCAAGCTCTTTCATCTGAAAATGAACTGCCAAATTCTCTCTTGTTCGACGAATCTCTTCTTCATAATCTCCAGCGATAATTAAGTCATCCACATATACCACCACAATTGTAAGATTCTTTTCATTAGCTTTGACGAACAAGCTCGAATTAGCTGATGCTACAGAGTAACCACCATGTGTTAGAAATTCTCCAATTTTACCATAACACGCCCTTGGAGCTTGCTTTAATCCATACAATGCCTTTCTCAATTTACACACATAATCAGGATGAAATTTGCTTTCAAATCCAATTGGTTGAATCATGTAGATCTCCCGATCTAACTCTCCATGTAGAAAAGCATTCTTTACATTCATTTGCCACAATATTCATCCTTTGCTAGCTGCCAATGCAAGTAGAACTCGTACTGTGGTGATCTTGGCTACTGGACTAAACGTTTCATCATAGTCTAGTCCATACTGTTGAGAAAATCCTCGAGCTACCAACCGAGCTTTATACCTCTCCACTGATCCATCAGGACGTCTTTTGATCTTATACACCCACTTACAAGATATAGGTTTCACATCCTTTGGCTTTGGCACTAAATCCCAAGTTTGATTTTGCTCCAACGCTATGATTTCTTCTTCCATAGCTTTAATCCATTCAGAGCTCTGTGATGCTTCTTCAAAAGTCTCAGGCTCCTTAACATTTTTCTCTTTCGCTATAGCTGCATTAGTATATTTTGGATTAGGCTTTCGTATTCTTATTGACCTTCGAGGATGAGATTGAGGGGTTGCAGGTTCTGCTCCTTCATATTTGGTTTTCGTTGTTGGTTGTTGATAAATGCCAGTTTGCCAAGAACTTTGAGTTGTCTCTTGCTCAGTTTTGTCATCACTGCTTCCATTATCAAGGTCTTCTTGGCTCGGTCGGATTTCAGCAATTTGCTCATCTATCTTTTGTTGTAGTCGTTCTTCTATTTTTTTTGAATCTGAAAGCTCATCTTTTTGTAGCGACCACCATGAAGATGCTTCATTAAACACCACATTCCTTGATGTGTAGCACCGTCCACTAGTAGGGTCACAACATTTCCATCATTTGCGCTGGTTATCATATCCAACAAAGATACACCTGATTGCTTTTTTGTCAAATTTATTTCTCAGATGATTTAGCACAAACACATAGCATATACAACCAAATACTGGAAAATGACTCATTGTAGATTTCATATCCCACAACTTTTCAAATGGTGATATGAACCCTAACCTTGGTTGAGGAAGCCTATTAATCACGTGGGCTGCAGTCTTCATTCCTTCGGCCCAAAATCTTCATGGTACATTTTTTGCGTGCAACATACTTCTACAAATCTCTGCAAGATGCCGATTCTTTCTTTCTGCAACACCATTTTGTTGTGGCGTGTTGGCACATGTGAACTGATGTCGTATCTTATTTTCTCAAAGATATTGTGAGAACTCATCAGAGGTATATTCTCCTCCATTATCTGTGCGGAGACAATGAATCTTCTTTCCGACTTCTCCTTCAGTTGTTTATTTAAATTCCTTGAACTTCAAAAAAGTATCTGATTTTTCCTTCATAAAGAAAACCCATACATACCTCGAGAAGTCATCAATAAATGTCACCATGTACCGCATACCACTAATTGATGGCTGCTTGACAGGTCCAAACACATCAGAGTGAACCAACTCCAATGGCTCCTTAGCTATAAACTTTGACTCCTCATATGGTAGTTGATGTGCCTTGCCATACTAACATCCCGCACATACTGTATCCACTCTCACATCAAGTTGAGGTAGACCCTTAAGCATTGCCTTGTTCATCATCACTTTTAGCTTATGATAACTTACATGTCCCAATCGTGCATGCCACAAATCTACTGTCTCATTTTTTCGAGTCTTATCTACATAAGCTGACTCTGCTGATAGTACATAGACTGACTCTAGTCGTCGTCCTTCCATTGTTAGTGTTCCTGTAATTTTTAAATCTTAGTACACCTTAACATCTTGTGGACCGAACAAGACATAGTGTCCAGAATATGTTAACTATGATACTGACAATAGATTCTTTTTCATGTCGAGGACATAATAGACATCTTGAAGTGTTACCTTATTAGAACTGTAACGAGGTGCAAAGACTGTGTTACCGATGTGAGCTATAGGCAATCTTGAGTTGTTGGCTGTCACTACCACGCGACTTCCTTTGTACTTAGTCATATCTTGTAGCTTTTCTTCGTCACCAGTCATATGATTTGAACATCCTGAATCGATGATCCAGTCATTTTCATAGTCAATCCGTCCATGCATTATCACTGAGAATGATAGGTCTTCTTCCTCTATAGCAACAGACGCTTTAGCATCCCACTCATCTTCACTTTTTCTTTCTGAGTTTGATGTGGCAGCATTACCCTCAGCAAACCTTTTCTTAGACCAACAATCTTTTGCCATGTGTCTTATTTTTCCATAATTGTAGCATTTTCCTTCAAACTTTTTCTTTTGGTTGGACTGACTACCATTGTCGCGAGCCTTCCATACTCCCCCTGTCTGTGAGCTACCTTCTTGGTGATAACTCTTTATCTTGTCATCATCTCTTTTAGATCCTCCACCAGCACGTCGTTTAAATCGACCTTTTCTTTTGTCGATGTAAAGTACTTCTTCATCGCATTTTAAAGAGACCCCGCCCATTTGTTTAGTAATCGCTTCTTGATCAGCAAGCAAATTTTCAAATTCAATGAGAGATGGTTGGGTTGGCCAGCCTTGTACAGCAGTAACAAAACTTCTATATTCGGGCCTCAAACTATAGATGATAATTCTTTTCATCCTAGTTTCAGCAATAGCAGCGGCAGGATCTAACTCAGATATTTCACGACACAAGAACTTTACCTTTATGAAGTATTGGTTGATCGTCATGTTGCGTTGTGCAATTGACAACAGTTCATTTTCTAGAAGCTGTAGTCGCATGTTGTTTTTCTTTGAAAAGAGTGATGCGAAAGTGTCTCATGCTTCATTTGGCGTCTTGGCCTTCTTTATGTGCTCTAACATTTCTTCTTCAACTGTGGTCTTAATGGCGAACATAGTCTTACCAATTTTTACCTTCCACTTCTTTAAAGTGGCTTCGTCTGCTGGCTGCTTCACTTCATTCCCGCCAACGACCTCCCAAAGATCTTGGCCTTGAAGGTAAGACTCCATCAACGTCGCCCATGTATTGTAATTTTGGTTGTTAAGCTTCTTGATTCCTCCAACGACTTGAAGGTCACCCATCGTGTTGGCAGTACCTTAGTAATACCAAACAAGTTTTGTCAACAAACTTGCAGAGTCACAAACTACTCACGACACACAGAAGCTCACTCACTCATAATTTCTAGAAGTCTTTTCTGATGTGGAAGATCAGTCAAAGCTGCAACCACAGAGCATACTCAGAATTCTTAGAAATCCTACAACTTGAGCAGTCCCAGACAGTCCCGCTCTAATACCAATTGTAGAGAATAATAGAGCACAAATGGAACACTTTTATTAATACAACAAACACAAAACTTACAACACAAAATTTAGAAACTCTCACTCTTTCTCACTTACAACACAACACTCACAACTCAACTCTCACACACTCTTTGTTGAGCTTATTATTTGCTCAACTCTCTAACACTCTAAACTCTCTAACACTCTAAACTCTCAACAATTAATCAAATACTTGATCAACTCTTTATTCTTAACTTGCTTGCTTGCAAAACTAAATGAGGGAGGGGGGGTATTTATATTTAGTTTCAACAAACCATAATCACACAAATAAAATAATGTAAGAATTTATTAACCACACAAGTTTATAATACTTATCTCCTTAATTATTAACTTAAAAAATCTTACATAATCTAGAAACTTCAAGAATTGGGCTTGTAAATATTTGAGCTTGATGTTGTAATTAATTTAATTTAATTTGGTGTTGTAATTTTAACATAGCCTGCTTTCGGGAAAAGTAAATAAATAATAATAAAGGTGGCCTACCCTAAACAGTGACATATTACATCTTTAGATTATATTTCTGATATGTTTGAGTTTCCATTTATAGGTACCCAAACTTGATTCGATCTTCCTAGCTAATATTACATGACATAAGCATTTGGGTAGCTCAAAATATATGCAATTTACTCCCATAGAGTTACTGTATATTAATGAGTACAGTACAATGGTGTTGATATCTTCCAAGGCTATATATCAACAAGGTTATTTTTTTAAAAGTAATTTTAATATTATTAATAAAATAAAAAATATATAAAATTTATTGTTATAAAGTAAAAAATTATTAGGACAACGTAAATATAGACATATTGATAATAGCTCGGACCTAACGCTTTTTCTATAAAGAGAATTAAAATAAACTCTATGATTAAAAATTATTTATAGATGAATTTTTTACTTTTATTGAAGACAATGATATCCTACCTTACGCTTAAGAAACGTTATCTTATTAAAGAGGATATCTATCTCACACAAAGAATAATTACACAAAAAAAATACCTCAAAAAAGAGGAGTACACACAATTCACCATTTATATAAACGTCCTTCATACAAACAAATTCAAACCATTTCAAATACTCAAACTCACAAATAATACACCCACAAAAACAACAAGATAATTAAACTATAACAATAGGTTATTTTTTGTGGTGGTGACAGAGTTTAAATACTATCGAAATTTGCTTTGCACCAGGTTGGACGGGAGCATATCTACAAAAAGTAATGATTGCTTGCGTGCAAGGGTTGAGTGTCTGGCGGTGAGTAGCTTGGCGGGCGGTTTGGACAGGTGATCGGAGGTACTCAATAGACTCTAGTGGTGACTGGACCAGAGCAAATATGAGGTTGTAAGGCCGACGGGAGCCATAGAGGTGTTCGATAAAGCAAATTCGACAGAGTTCAACTAAAAAAAGGTCGAAAAAAATAAATGGCAATCATAGAAGTTCACCGAGCCGAGGAGGCTTGTCACAAGCCAAAATTAGCCCCTCTCTACCGAAGAAGAAGAGATCGTACGAGAGGCTCTTTTGGATTTAGGGTTTCAAAATTAGCTTTAGGGTTTCAATTAATTCTTGTTTTTTCAGCCCAATAAGGCTGTATCTAATCTTTCCACTTTCATCTCAAATTATCAAGGCCTCCGGGATTCTATTGGAAACAGCATGGTCGGGAGTAGCTTACCATCTAATGCTTTACATGTTGGCCAGCCATGTAAGTTATGACTATTATTCATTTATGAACTATATGATTTAAAACTCACATTCTACTAATATATATACTAGTTACTTCTAAAACATATGTTACTTGGTTGGCATTCCTTAAACATAAGCATTTGCTAAATTACTTTATTTTATGTGTTCTAGTAATTTATGTTAAGAAGAATATGATTCCGATTCTACTCTTTAAAAAGGCATCAGCTAAGATAAGATTCTCATCTCTTCCGAAGGTCTGGCAGCTTCAACTGGTGTATCTGAGCTTTACTTATAGTTGATTATTTCTCTATTGATTTTGCTTTGAGTTAGCTTTATATATGTGTGTGTGTGTGTGTGTGTGAAGCCTTTTGTGACTGCTCTTATTTTGCTGAAACAATTGATCAGTTGCTTACTTTATGAATAGATCAATGCACACATGTATATTATGAAAGTTCTCTTAGGCTGTGTGTATATATATATACACACACAGATGGAAATTGGTAGACATTTGCAATTGTGATACTTCTTCACTATTTATTTTAACAAAAAGCAAGCATAACATCTTGCATTTACATTTTATGTAGAAGATAGAATTGAAGGATAGTATATATATTCTGTTTGTACTAGGTGTTTCTCCCTTTGCTAACCTCTATTATGTTCTGTTTACAATTATTTAGAGGCATATTCACATGAGCAAACACAAATTGTTTTGAAGATTGTTTCTGAGCTCAATGCCTCTAACATTGTCTTTGCGGAAGATCCTAAAGCTAAAAGTATTGTATATGATACTTGGAGTTACTGATTGTCAATGATTTCAAAGATTCTCTACTTTAATCATTGAAAAGTACTGTTAGTCGTGAATTTAGAGTCATTGACAACGATTTCAAAAAAATTTCTAATTTTATATTAGTTTTTAATTTTTTTTTACTATTATTGATAGAAATTTAAATTATATTTATATTACAATTTATATTTAAATTTATGACTATTTTTTAAAAAACATTATTGGTTAATTACATTCAACTCTAAATAATCTATGTTTTTTTTATATTTATATGACTAATTATTTTAATGATGGCTAATTATTTTAATTTTCTTGATATTAATAAATAATTGAATAAATTAAAATTTTAATGTACAAATATAACTTTTTTAAACAGAAATATAAGATAACTTATTATCTGTAAAAGAAGTTAATTGTTATTTATAAAAAATTAATAATGAAGATTAAAACTGCCTAATCTAATGATAATAACAAATACAATATTAATATCATAAATATTTGCACGGCATAATAGAAAAATCCTTCATATATTTATATATATATACTTAGAAACGTTTTATACATGTACTCAAAAACGTTTTTCCGCAACACGGAGCTTCCAGAAAGTGCCAAACAACAACAATTCAACAAACATGCGGAGCCATTGACATTTTGACGATAAACAAAAAACTGAAACATTGGGCGCCCACTATTTCGTTAGACCAAAAAGAGCAAAAATGGAAGAAAAATAAAATTAAATATTGTAATAACAAAAAATAAAAAAGACAATTCCGCTGAAAGAGAAGACTTTCTCCACAAAACCATAAACAACGCAAGTTGAATTGAAAACAAAATCACAATATTAAAAACAACCCACTTTCATTTTTGTTTTCTGAAATCAAAAACAGTTACTTTTTCTTAATGGGTTCGACTCATTTTCTCGCGCTTTCTCTCATTTTCTTTCTTGTTTTCCCTGATCTCTCCGGTTCGGTGAAAGTGCCGGGTTGGCTCAGCAACAAAGAAAAGTATCCGACTCTTCATGCGTATAATTTTTTTTAAACATAGATAACATTTGATCTCATTTTCTCACTTGTGTTTTTGATTTGGGTATTTTTTTTTTTTTAATCAGGAAGGAATCAGTGTTGAGGTTGAAGAGAAGTAACACTTTTGATCCAACACGTGTAACTCAGCTTTCATGGAGTCCCAGGTGGGTTTATTTTTATTTTCTAAGTAACACATTTTTCCTTTTATTTTGATTTACTTTAGCAAAATTAGTTTTTTTCCCAAGTGGGGTTTTTTATTTGTATTTAAAATTTTGTCTCTTTTTGTTGTTTTTGATTCTCCAGGGCTTTTATATATAGAGGGTTTCTATCAGATGAGGAGTGTGATCATCTTATTGAATTGGTTAGGCAATTTTTTTTTTCTTTTATTTATGCGTTTATATATTTCTAGTGTAAAAATTTCATTTTGGGTTTCCAATTTTAAGTTGTAAATTTGTTGTGCATTGGAGTTGAGGAAAAAAGTTTGGATCTTGTTCTGAAAATAGTTTCTGGGCTGCTGCAAACAATTTATTTATATGTTTTGCTTCTGATTTATGTTACTATTGTCGGTTAGGCAAAGGATAAGCTTGAGAAGTCAATGGTGGCAGATAATGAATCGGGTAAGAGTATAGAGAGTGAAGTTCGAACGAGTTCTGGCATGTTCCTTAGCAAAGCTCAGGTAAATGAATTTTTTTTCTTTTTCAATTGTGGACTTTTGTACTGATTGTGCTGCTAGTGTGAAAGTAAAAGATGCTTATTTATGTGCTAGAGTAATTTGTTTGGTGCATGCAAAGATGAGTAGAATGTTTTTCTTTCCAATGCTCTGGGTTGTGGTTTGTGAATGGTGAATACTGATCTCAAATTATAAGCAATGTAGAAGCTCTGCAGAAAATGCTGCTTATAGCTTTAGCTGAATTTTGGAGATGAACAATGTGGATTTATTAGTACCTGTTAACCATGACTGGTTTCATCTTAATGCCAATGGGTGTAAATTTTTGCAGAAAATTGTTCCTTTATTGTATACATCATTGTGAAATTTATGTTGGAGATGGCAACTGATGATAAATGCAGCAGTCGATTACATAAATAGTTCTATCTGTATTCATTTAGTTTTCTATGGTAGATGAATTTTTATAGTTGTTTCCTTTTATCACTGATTGATGTTAATTGTTTGATTGTTGAAGGATGAGATAGTTACTGGTATTGAGGCCAGGATTGCTGCATGGACCTTTCTTCCAGAAGGTATGTTGCTACAATCTTGTTGCTCATTTTTTATTTGCTAATGTATGCTAAAAGAATTTTGTTTCATCTATCTCAAACCTGGTTGTGTAATCAGAAAATGGGGAATCCATGCAAATACTGCACTATGAGCATGGTCAGAAGTATGAACCACATTTCGATTATTTTCATGACAAGGTCAATCAAGAGCTGGGTGGTCACCGAGTTGCCACAGTCTTGATGTATTTGTCTAGTGTTGAGAAGGGTGGTGAAACTGTCTTTCCAAACGCAGAGGTAATGACTGCTTGCGTCTCTATAATTCTTCATTTGCTCTTTCACTTCTTGTCCCTCCTTTTCCATTGTCTCAGTGGTTGTCAAACATACATGTGCTTCATTTATCTCTTACAGATTGCACGTCTTCTCTGTTCTGCAGGGAAAAGTGTCTCAACTAAAGGATGATAGCTGGTCTGACTGTGCTAGAAATGGCTATGCAGGTTTTCAGATGAACTCTTGCAGACCTCTTATCTGCTATGAATTGCAACTTAATCTATATGAATGTTTCTTTGCCTAATTAAACTAATTCAATCACTCCTCAAATTCTCCTTAACAATGGTATCTTTGTGAAAATCTGAAGGAAACATGAATATTTTGGTCATATGGTAGTTTTGACAGCTTTCGGTAGTTTTCTCTCCTAGCATTCCTTTTCCAGCATTCAATTGAGAACAAGATCGTGTTCTTTGGGTGAAGAGACTGGCCGGTGGTCGCTCCTACAAACATTTTTAATGCTCAATGTTTGAATGGCACTTGAGTCTTAGATTTTAGATGGGAATTTGTTGGATGTTATGTATTGTTGGATAGGAGTTTCGTTGTGTTATGGAGTTCCATTGAGAATTCCACGTGTTTCAATAAATATGGGCCATGTTGTCTTAAGATTTTGGTGGATGCAATTTATTAAGAACACATTAACATCTTACATCTTTCATGACTTGGTTTCTACATCATTTGATCATTCCTGCTTCTTGTATTGCAGATGTTCATGTTTGACCTGTTTGTTGTTCATTCTCAACTCACAATCTAAGTATTACACCATGTCTAATTTTAAAAACTAGGATACTAGATTTTGTTAGCATAAGTATTGCCTTCATGTCATGAACCATAACATCATATATACTATTTCTGGTCATTCAAATGTACAGAGTTCAGGTTTGTTTAATATAATTTTTCTTATTGTCTGATAAAGTTTTACTGCTTTTACTGCAGTAAAACCCCGGAAAGGCGATGCCTTGCTGTTCTTCAGTCTTCATCCTGATGCAACTACAGATGCAAAAAGCTTGCACGGGAGCTGCCCTGTTATTGAGGGTGAGAAATGGTCTGCCACAAAGTGGATCCATGTCAGGTCCTTTGACAAACCAACAAAGCAATCAAGAATTGATGATTGTGTTGATGAGGATATAAATTGTCCTGAATGGGCGAGGGCAGGTGAGTGTAAAAAGAACCCTCTTTATATGGTGGGATCTGCAAGTTCTCGTGGATTTTGTAGGAAGAGTTGCAAGGTTTGCTCATCATCATCGGTGTCATCATAGTAAATCATCTTTCCAGATTTTGTTCCCGGGTTCTTTACAAAGAGAGGAAGGGTAAATCCCTACAATAGTTGTATATAGCATTAAATGGTGCTGTTTGGGGGGCATGTATTATGAGATACCATAACAAATCTTTCTATGGCACAGTGATATTGTAATACAGTTAACTGTCACATAAATACTCTTGACGATTCTTATAATATTTTGGTCTGCATTTTTGAAGTCTCTACATGTATAAAACCTAAGCAAACTTTTAACAATTTATTTGTGTCAACAGTCAGTGGCAATGCAATTTCAAAGGACACTTGCAATTTGCTCTCCTTAAGGAATAAGGATTCTCAAGTACATCGATTTTGAATTTCTGATGCATTGCGTCAATATTTACCCATTGCTAAAGTGCAGCATCATTTTATTTTTATGAAATGGAATCTTTGCCCTTTCAAGAATCTTTGTGATATCAAACAGTGAATTATGAACATGTCATGAAAAATTGTCTCCTATTTTTCAGATGGAATGTGTAGGGAGAGTTATTTTCTTGATTGAATAACTTGTAATAAAAACATTTTCAATTTTAAGAGTTTAAATTTGACAGAAAAGAGAGGTTACATGTTTGAGGTTCTTATGGTTGAGAATTTTCTATTGATCTACAAAATTTTCTATCTGGAGGCATTTCAAATTGGAATCCAATATTTCTGGTCAATTATCAGTTGCATGCATTGCCTTAGGTGCATTCATTAGCTACAAAAATATGTAGCAGTCTATTTTTTGTTAAACAAATGCGTTGGTACTGGCCTTTTGGGCGTAGTTCAGATAGTTATGAATATATTTTGTGTTTGTAGTTACTTGAGTTTTAATAAAAATAAGAGGTAATAATTAGTATTTAATTGGTGAAATAGTATAAGAAAAAAAGAGCTGAGTAAAATTAAAAAGCAAGAGTTAGTATTTAGTAGAGAGTGATTAAAAATAATTAATTATTGATTTTTGGTGCCAAATTAATCAAGGGAAGCCAAATGCCACAAGAGTTGCATTATATGGAGAATAATCAAAATGGGCTTACACCAGAAAAAGAAAAAAGAACTAAAACCAAACAACTCACCCAAAATGTACCCGAATAAACTGCAAATGTGAGTGAATGTGAGCAAGCACCGGAGAGAGGAGAGAAGTAAAAATGAGCGTAATTTTGTGATGTCATATTAATCTTTTTTTTTTGGGGGGGGGGGGGGGGTTTCTAAGAAAATGAATAACAATCATGCAATTGCTGTTAATATATATATTTGGGGACCCAATTCCATGCATTTCTTGCCTCAAAGCTCACTTGTTAAACCTTCCCTTTTCCTCTCTTAAATATTCCCACACATAACGGCCTGCAAAAATCAGGTTAGATTAGACAACTTCAACGCTAAAAGTTGGCAAATAATAAACTTTTGGGATAAGACCAGTCCAAGCCTAATGTAATAAGAAAAAATATAAATAGACAAATTTATAAACATCAAATGCCGAACGTTTCCATATCAACTAGGAAGATATCCGTTTCTCTGCTTAATAGTTCACCTGCAATATAAAAATTTGAAAAACATAGTATTAAAGATATGTTCATTTAACAATTTTATTTAGATAAAAATTAAAATAAATATAAAAAATAAGAGTTACAAAAAGTTAAGAATACGTCAAACATGTTGTAAAATTTAAGATATGTGAGATATAAAGAGGAAAGTGAAACAAGACTCGAAAATACGATGGAAGTGAAGAAAAGGCGCAAAAGTTGGTGCAGGACTGAGCGCCGCAGTGCCCAAATTAGTATCCCAGCGCCGCAGAGCTAAGTTCTCAGCGTTGTGGTGCCAAAGCGGGCTGAGTTTATTTTTATTTCAAATTTTTAAGTTTTGAGAAGTTTTGAACTTTCAAAACAAGTGGACTATTACTCTAATAAAGAATAGAGTTAGTAGGTATGAAACAACCTCTATATAAATTCTTATAAACCCATTAGTTGAGATTAAGTATTAAGAGAGATTCTAAAAGAGAGAATAACTAGGTAGACACTAAGTGATTGTGTGCATTAGGGTAAAACTGTCATTTGAGTGTTCATTGCTCGTGGTAGAATAAAGATACACTAAACATTAGGTCATTTTTAAGAATTCTTCATTAAGTTTTCCTTATAAAATCTCTAGGGAATTAATAAGAGAGGTTAGGATCCTTAAATTCACCATAGACGTAAGCAATTGGTCAAACTACGTAAGTGATTGTGTTGTGCTCTTTATTATCTGTTTTAAATTCTTACTATTTTACTTGATATACAGGCTATTATACTGTACAAAGAGATTAGAGTTCAAAATTAAACTTAATTAAAATTTTTTACTTTAACATAATCTCAAAGAGAGAAAAATAATTCCTCTAACATATGAGTAATTCTAACCCACTACTACTTTTACTCGAATTTGGGTAGCCGATGATATTATACACTTCTTCTTTTTTTCTTACTAATAGCTTTTTACTTTTTTACTCTTCTTATCATTTTCTTTTTTCTTTTTATTTATGTTCAAAAATTAATCTTAAATTTGATACCACTTAAAGTAGTGTTAGTTTTAAAAAATTGACACATCAAGTTTGTATTACAATTAATACATCATTAATCATTAATTATTTTATGTTAAATAATTTTTTTTTAATTCTAGTCAATGTAGTGGTTTAGGATGAATCTTAAGGGACTCGGCTCAATTATACCTCAACCGAGCTCTAAAAAGAATATATATAATTTCTTAAGAAAATATTTTTTTTTTTTACTTTTTTAGGCATTCTGAATTTTGTATTTTACTCAAAATTCTTTCAATTTCTTAAATTAGTTTCTCCTAAAGAATTTGTTTTTATTATTTTAACAACTTAATTATTGATTTATATTTTTTATTTTAATAGGATAAAATAACATATATGTAAAATTTATTTTTATATATTTGAAGTATATTTTTCATTTTAACAACTCAGTAGGGCATCTACCTTGACTCGCCTACTAAGATCTTCCATTTCATTATAGGTGTTCTTAGTTTTCTCGCCGTATAGATGGACGTAGATATCCCAATGCCCATAACCTTCACGAGAATATGCCTCAGCTTGGTCTAATACCCTACAGTTATGTCTCATAGTTTTCAAAAGTCTATGGTGTCCAAAGTTTGCTTCTTCCAATGGATAGTTATTCTCACATTTAGCTATGGGTAAGATGTTTTTCTTTCAAGTACTGTGGATTGTGGTTTTGTGAATGGTGAATACGATTCTAAAATTATGAGCATTGTAGAAGCTCTGAAGAAAATGCTGCTAATAGCTTCGTCTGCATTTTAGAGATGAACTATGTGGATTTTTTAGTACCTGTTAATCATGACAGGTTTCATCTTAATGCTAATAGTGTAATTTTGTGTGCAAAATTGTTCCTTTATTGAATACATCATTGTAAAATTTATGTTGGAGTTTGGCAACAGATGATAGATGCAAGTAGCTAATTACAAAATAATTTGATCTGTATTTATTTAACTCTTCATGGTGGATGAAATTTCTAGTTTTTTTCCTTTAACACTTTTCAATATTAATTGTTTGATTGTTAAAGGATGAGATAGTTAATGGCATAGAGGCCATGTTTATTTTTCTTTCATAAATTATATATTGAAATTGGTGATTTAACAATTATGTATAGTTATAAATTGAAATAGATACTAAATATAGAGTTAGTAAGAAGTTTAGTACAAAAAAAATTGTGAAGAGAAAGCAAAACGAAAAATTAAAAGAATGGGTACTGTTCACACGACGAGTACTATTTACTTTGAGAGTTACATTTCACAATGGATATGGTTCATAGGGTATTGTTCATGTAGCACTATTTACATAAGTATTGTTCACACGACAACTTATATGAGTATTTTATGTTTTGACTCTTGACTTTTTTAAGTGAGATTAGGACTCTTACAAATAAATACTCTTATTTTAATTAGATTTATATATTTAGAGATTTTGTAAGCATTATATAAATTCTTGTAAACTTTTACAGATAGTTAAACATCTAAAATATTAAGATGTAAACATAAAAGAAAATAGAGGAGCTATGTAGGCATTAAGTGCAGAATGCATTGGAGTATAACCTTTGAAGGTATTTTTGTTCTTGAGTGAACAAAAAGAGTACCATAGATCCTTTTGAGAGAGGCTCGTGATATTTTTATATTCCTTAAATAAAATCTCTTATGGGGTGGAAGATACTAAAAGATCTTGTAAATATCATAGTGATCTATGGAGATACTTAGAGGTCTACAATATAAGATATTAAGAGGTCTTGTATGATTATGATGATGTAAGGAGATACTTAGTGATCTAATTAGTAAAAGAAGCGAGATCATAGATCCCCCGTGGACGTAGGTGTTTTGATTGAACCGCGTATATCTTGTATCTTGTAGTTTATTTCTTTATTATTATTGGTGTGTTAATCTTATGTATTGTTAATTATTTGTGAGTTATATCTTTCACACGAGCAAGAAATTTTTTTGGAGAATACGCTAAAAAAAACTTATTAAAATGGTTTCTCTCAGAATACGCTAATCTCATGAAAAGATTAGTGTTAAGATTGATTTCTCTCATAATTGTGACTTAGTAAATATTAAAGTGGTGTCAAATTATAGAGTACGGCTTACTTGTAAAATTCGTATTTTTCTAAATTTTGAAAATTCAAATTTTGGACAATTATCTTTACTTTTGAATTTGATAGATAATGTGATGGTATGGTTTAAGATAATGAAAAGAAAAAGGAACGGTTTTATAATTTGAAAGATCATAATTTTGGGAGCATGTTTTCTATAAAAATAAATAAATAATAATAATAAAGGAGAGAGGAAGGAGAAAATGTGGGATAGAAAGTATGTGGTTTTAAAAGAGATTGAAAAAGAGAAGGAAGGGTAAATTGGAGGAGGGAGGGATATGTATGTAAGAAAATAGAGAAGACGTAAGTTTATAGTGGTTATTAGAGAAAGGAACAACTCTAGGCAAAGAGAAGAATCTGAAGCAAACTATTTGAATGATGAGCGAAATCTTATATTCAATTTATTTTTCGTATAGTTATTATATTTTTTTAAGAAGACAGAAGTTTTGTTTTTCTAATTAATTTATTGAAACTCTACCACTTAATTATATATTATTAAACCAAGTTGTAGAATCATGATAGATGTATAACAAGATAGAAAGTTGCTCGGTGAATCCTGAAAACCGCTCGTGATTTGATTTAGCATAATAATAAATTAGATCAAATCTTAGGTTAAAGTTTTATTGCAACTGTAAAAGCTAAAATCTATAGTTATATAGTTATATATATGATTTCATTTGTTCTATAGACTATGATTATCAATTTCTGATTTGAAATTTAACAAGTAATTTAATTTGCACTCTATTTCTTTATGATAGTTAAATGCATTTGCGTAATAAATATAAACTATAGCAAAGTAGAAAATAATAATAATAAATGCACATGGTTTCAAAAACTATTTCACTTACTTTACTGCCATGTATAGATATTATTATGTGTTTTGTTCAATAAATAATTTTATCATTTTATTTATACTTTATTATTTCAAATGATTAAGTAGTGATGAATATATCTTTTGCGTATACATAACTGTACTATGTATGTTAATTTTAGCTATTTATTTAGTCTAATTATGATTCTTAATTATGTTCAGTAAATATTTATAACGTGTGTAATTTATCATTTTGCTTTTCTGAACCATAAAGATAATTTCACATGAAACTAAATGATTAAAGACCAACCATGAGAAGCAACCACGTTTTATGTTAAAAAAAAATTTATATTTTTAATGCCTACAAAATATTTATTAAAGTTTAAAATCTAGTAACCGAAGTTTTGGTTATGAAGTAATGAATTTGTCCTGAAGTATTTCTGAAGCGACCCAAGCAACCACATTGTTGATGTTGAGAAGGGTGATGAAACCGTATTTCCATTAGCAGAAGTAAATGACTGGTTGTGGCTCTGTGATTCTCCAATGCTCTTTCACTTCATTTTCCACCTTTTCCATTGTCTCTGTGGTTGTCAAACATACATGTACGTCATTTATCTCTGACAGATTGCACTTCTTTTCTGTTCTGCAGGGAAAATTGTCTCAACCAAAGGGTGATAGCTGCTGGTCTGAGTGTGCTAGAAATGGCTATCCAGGTTTTTAGTAACTCATACAAACCTCTTATCTGCTATGAATTGCAACTTGATCTATTGTTTATGTTTCTTTATGCAATTAAACTAATTCAGTCACTCCTCAAACTCTCCTCTATAATGGTGGTATCTTTGTAAAAATCTGAAGGAAACATGAATATTTTGGTCATATGGTAGCTTTGACCTTGTTGTGGCGATTCAGATTTCAGTAGTTTTCTTTCCCAGCCCTCCTTTTCCCTCTTTGATTACCTGTGAAGAAAATCATTTTATCTGGTGCATAGAGACTGGCCCATGGTGGATTCTGCAAATATTTTTAGTGCTCAATGCTTGAATGTAAGACAGAAAGGCACGAGTCTGAGTTTTTAGAAGGGACTTTCTCTTTCTGGAGTTTATGTATTGTTGTCGGGAAGGAGTTGTATTGTGTTATAGAGTTCCATTGAAAATTCCATGTGTTTTAACTATTATGTGCCATATTATCTGAAGATTTTGGTGGGTGCAATTGATTAACATCACATTAACATCTTACATCTTTCGTGACTTGGTTTCTGCGCCATTTGATCGTTCCTGCTTGTTGTGTTGTGATTTTCGTATGTTACCTATTTGTTGTTAACTCTCAACTCATGGTCTACATATTACACCATGTCTAATTTAAAAAGCCATGATACTAGATTTTATTGGCATAACAGTTGCGTTCATATGATGAACCATAACATCATATAAGGTTTGATCAATGTAATTTTTCTTATCGTCTGATAAAGTTTTACTGCTCCGACTGCAGTAAAACCCAGGAAAGGCGATGCCTTGATGTTCTTCAGTCTTCATCCTGATGCAGCTACGGATACAAAAAGCTTGCACGGGAGCTGCCCTGTCATCGAGGGTGAGAAGTGTTCTGCCACAAAGTGGATCCATGTGAAGTCCTTTGACAAATCGGTGAAGATGAAGCACTCAAGAAGTGACCATCGTGTCGATGAGGACGTACATTGTCCTGAACGGGCGAAGGCAGGTGAGTGTAAAAGGAACCCTTTTTATATGGTGGGATCTGCAAATTCTCTAGGAGTTTGTAGGAAGAGTTGCAAGGCATGCTCATCATCATCCGCTTGATCACTGGAATTCATCTTTCTAGTCTTTGCTTCCGGGTTCTTAACAAAGTGAGGATGGGACTAATCCCTTTAATAGTTGTACTTGTATGTAGCATCGAATTGTGATATTTGGGGGCATGTATTATGAGATACCATAATAAATCTTTCTATGGCAATGTGATTTGTATAACTACTAAGACATGTACTAATTTGCATTTTGTAAAATAAAGACGCTCGTACCAAAGAATTTTTTATTTTCGTAAATATCTACCCTATTTAAAAAGTGATAAAAATATAATTGATTATTGATTTCTAGCGTCAAATTATTCAAGGGAGGCCAAATGCAACAAGAGTTGCATTACTTGGAGAATAATCAAAACTAGTCCACACCAAGAAATAAATAAATAATACTTAAAAACCAAATAACTCACCCAAAATGTACCTGAATAAACTGCCAATGTGAGTGAATGTGAGCAAGCATAAGAAAGAGAAGAGAATGAGCATAATTTTGTGATGTCATGTTAAACTTTTTTTTTTATTCTAAGAAAATGAATAACAATCATGCAATTGCTGTTAATTGTGGAGACAATTCCATGCATTTCTTGCCTAACAGCTCACTTATTAAACCTTCCTTTTCCCCCTCTTAAATATTCCCACAAAAGGCCTGCAATTGCATCACCATTACATAATTCATCATCATCATCATCATCATTTTTCTCTTTTTCGCCGTCATTTTTGTTCATGGGGAGGCCTCCTTGTTGTGATAAATCGAATGTGAAGAGGGGTCTTTGGACAGCAGAAGAAGATGCAAAGTTACTTGCATATGTTGCCATTCATGGAACTGGTAACTGGACATTGGTGCCTAAGAAAGCAGGTTAGGTTACAAAGATTCTTTCCCTTGACTTATATTTTACTCTTTTTTTCCCACATTTTAAGAATTACATGTTTTGCATGCACGGAGTTTTGTTTTCAGGACTCAATAGATGTGGGAAGAGTTGCAGGCTTAGATGGACTAATTACTTGAGGCCTGACCTTAAACATGATAGCTTCACTCCCCAAGAAGAAGAGATTATAATTAATCTTCACAAAGCTATTGGTAGCAGGTGAGCTTCAAGCCATTGTGACAAAATAGGTTCAACTTTCTTTCCTAAATGGCAATTTTCTTGTATTACTGCTATATTGTAGCTGCAATCAAAATGCTGCTTTCTAATATTGTTTGTTCATTCATTTCTGCCGATTCCTTTGCTAAAATTTCCAAGCATTTTGGTCAGAAATGTACCGTGACTGAAGCAGATCTTTTGCTATTTTCGGATACTCTTCAGGATAAGTTCCATTTATTTATTTCTCTAGAAGATCTTGTGTCATATAACAAACTTTTACCTTCCAGCTTTTTGTACAACTGTCCATGCTTGTTTCCAATTTCTGTTGTTAGTGCAAGTTAAATGACTCCTCTCTCTCTTTTTCTCTCTCTTCAAACACTAAACTTGATTGCTTTTGTTGTGCAGATGGTCTCTAATTGCAAAAAGACTGCCTGGAAGAACAGACAATGATGTCAAAAACTATTGGAATACTAAGCTAAAAAAGAAGCTTTCGAAAATGGGGATTGATCCTGTAACTCACAAACCTGTTTCCCAGGTCCTTTCTGATTATGGCAACATTAGTGGCCTCTCAAACACTGCAAACCCTTTTGGTAAAAACATTAGTCAAAACTCATTCTTGTCCAAAGCAGAAACATCCTCAATCCGAAATGAACTTCAAAGTACCATGATGACCAAGCAGCCTAAGCCAGAGCTTGTCCAAGATAATTCCTCTGTTACTAGAAACCCATTTTGGGATTTAATGGCTCATCCTTTTCAACCTCCAATCCAGCCACGTTCTGAAGTCATATCTTCTTGTTCTTCATCATCTTCTAGTGCTATAACACAATTAAGCTCAGCACCACAATACTCTTATCCTTGCCAAGAATCTCAGGCTCAAATAATTATCACTTCTTCTCCCTTTAGTTGGAGTGAATTTCTTATTTGTGACCCTACTTTATCTGTGGATCTTCAGCAACAAAAACAGCAGCAGCAGCAGCATGGGCCTCCTCAGGGAATGTCATCATCAACCAACTCAACTTTGACATCAAATGAAATATCAGGGTTTAACTTTGTTAGCAGAAATGAGCATGTCTTCAACAAATTTGATCATGATCTGGGTTCTGGGGCGTTCAACCATAGAGCTAACAATGGAAATCAAGTGAACAAAAATGCCGATGCTGTTTCATCTTCTTCAACTTCAAGTTCATTTGTGGATGCTATCTTAAAGAAGGACGGTGAGATGAGTTCTCAATTGATTGAACTTCTTGATGGCTCTTTTGACTATTGAGTACTGGTATGAACATTATGGTGTTCTAATGAAGGTTCTAGCAGAATCATGCATCAATGTTCAATTTAGAGTGCTTTTTCTTCTTTTAATTTTTAAATTTTTAGCAATGTAGGAGGTGAATAATCATGAAAACTTGCGATGGTGTAGCTAATTATGTGTTTTTGGCCAGGTCATCAATAAATATATGAAAAGCAAAAAGTTGAACAATTATGAGAAATAATGAATCTTGCCAAGCAATCAAAATCAGAATAAAACTTTTTTTTTCAATAATTATTATACTGAAAAAAACACCAGAGAGGTTCACGCAGTCCATGTTTACTCCAAATTAAAGCCTAAAAAAATGCAAGGGAATTTTTGACTCAAGCTAATAATAGCATTATAAATTCCCCACAGCAATAATAAAAAAACTTGTTAGCATACAATTATAGCATTTACCAGAGCTCTAAAATTAAAGTCCTCTTGATCAAAGGACAATAAAAAAGTTTTTTTTCTGAAATGGATTCATCATCTGCTGAGATACATTGAGATCAATCACACAAAACAATCCTCAGAACCCATAACAAACCACACAATTATGGGGACAATAGTAACTTCCAAAACCAAAAAACAGTTATGTTAGTTAAAAGGAAAAAAAAAGAGTGAAAAGATCATATATCAAAGTGCTAGGAGAGAGAAGAGAAAAAGGTAAAATTCAGAAGGAAGCTAAGTGATCGTCAATGACAACATTGCAGAGGTCATCTGTTTCATTTCGGAGACAGGGCTCTTCAGGCCGGATATGGGATAATGTACATATTGGCCAGACAGTTGCTGCTGCAACATCTTCCGAGAGACGCGAGGATAAGCATCTTCAAAACGCGGAAACAAGCAGAGAGGAAGAAGAAGGGAGTGTTGTTGATTCGAGTTCAGGAGAATCTCCGGCGCATTCTAAGAGGGAAGATCAGGATCAGGCTGATAAAAAGCCTGGAGGGTGTGGCCTTTCTTCCATTTTCAGAAGATGTATTGGGCCTCCTACAGCTTAGGATCTTTCAATTCCATTCCTATTTTCACCATGTGTAAAGTTTTGATTCTGTTTGATATATCTTCATTTCTCTTTCTTCTTACCGTCTGAATCTCGTTTCTTTTAGATTTCCCTGTTAGCATTGTTGGTTAAAGGAATATGCTGATGTCATTTCTTAGCAATTTCTGGAACTTCTTTATTGAGCATGCTAATTTCATAGATAAGTAACATTAACTTATCTTGAACACATGATCAAAATTTCCTTAACCCCCCATCTTTCTATTTTTCCATTTTAACAGATTTGAAATAATCATTTATAATTGAAAAAAAATCTAGGGAACTGTGTAAGAAGTTTATACTGGCACTGTCATTTTCCAATTTATCACATACAGATTAAGTTTAATTATGAGATCTCTTAATTGCATTCCATCCCCAGATGTAAAGTGCCATTTGATTAAGATCAAGGACAATTTTCTGACCATTTTCTTGGCAGTTTAACCAATAATCCCTTCAGTTTCTTCTTTAACTTATTCTGCACCTTGTACATTTTACTCATGCTGGCTTTCATATGCTCAGTGGTTACATCATTCCCAACTTTTGGAATATGTTTTCAGAAAATTAGGCAGCTGATGTGACATACGATATGATGTAAGTTTAGCTGAATTTGATAAATTATGATTCTTTCCGGATGTAAGTTTACCAGAATTTGAAGATTTTCTTTGCTCATTTGTTATTTTTTATTCGATAATGCTTATATAGTTTGAATGGATACTTTTTATCTCAATTAATGAATGTGATATCTGATGTTTTATTATTGATTGTGTTGAATAACTATCGTGTTAATAAAAATTATATAAGGTGTGGTTAATTACCATGTTAATGAAAATTAAAAAGTTAACAACCTGATAAATAATAATTATTGATTGGTAACACATAAGTAGGAATAAAAAATATGAATCCCAACTTTGTAAACTCAAAACTACTCTTTTTATTTTATTAACCAATTACCAATCTATTGGTGTTTAGACAAACACTTAGATCAAGAGAGAATCATGGTTTGTTTAAGACAACCAACCAAATTGATTGAACAAACACTTCTCTGTTTACATAGAGAAATCTTGTTTATACAATCATGCAAATCAGCAGGCAGGGCATGCATAACAAAAGATAAATAAGTTTATCATTGTCTTGAGTAACTGAATTGTGAGAGAAAACAACAATCATATATCATTCCATAAAAATGAAGGCGCAGAGAAGAACTTTATTGCTTTCTTATTTCCATTTCTTTTCTCAATCTGACTCCACATTTTAATAATTTATCTGGAAAGGAATAAGGATTAAGGACCCCCAAGAGAAAAAACTGGAGGTTACAAAATTGACTTTCATCTTACAAAGAATCTACTTTAGAGGTTACCAAGGGGAAGGGGAAAGAAAGCCTGCGACTCTCAATCAGCTTTTTGTTGACTGAGAAACCTTATGCCGTGTAGTCAGTCCAAGGGTTCTGGAGGCTTTTGATTAGAACCCAAGTTGGCGATGATTAGAGTAGTCAATTTCATTTAATCTTATGCAACATAGCATATTCTCTGGCAGGTTTTCCGTCTTGTTTTCCTGTTTCAATATAAAAGATTGTGGTAAGGCATATATTGGATGGAAACTTGAAAGCAGAAATCAACCCTTCTGATAACAAAAGTCACCTGAAGTGTCAGGCCAAAATCCAATTTGCAAAACTTAAGTCTGTCCTGAAAAGCTGCTAATGTTTTCCTAGAGAGGTAGCTGAACCTGTGCATGTCCAGATCAATCTCGAAGTAGTTTTCTCCCTGCGAGAGTTTCCATCTTAGCACTTGAGAAACAATATAGAATGTAACAAATTTCTCAGTAGCAAACCATATCCATTTTTTCAGAAACATAATTTGTTAGAGAGAACGAGAAATAATATGTAATAAATGACTACAATTTGGAGAAGAAAATTTCAATTTACATATAAAGTAGCTAGAAAGGAACAAATTGCACGTAAGAAAATTGAATGAAATATATTTAGTGCCGTTTTAGATGGGGAAGAGAATTAAAATTATAACTGTTTTATAAACTTGTCATTCTTTGATGGCAAATAAATAAAATTTTCTCATGTCAGTGAATTTGTGAACATTAGTGTCAGCATTATTTCAATTCATCTTAATGGATTAAGAGAGAGAGAGAGAGAGAGAGAGGAGGGAAATGGGTCATGTAATCACAAGAAGTATCTTAAAGCTGAAAGAAGAATATCAACAGCATTTTTTGCATTATAGTTCATATTACTGAGTGGTAGTAAGTGCATAGGAAGTCCGAATTGTTATGATTTTAAGCAATTTGCTCATTTCTTCCTTTCGCTCTTGGTCTATGACAGCCTTGGAGGGCCGCCAAACAATACATCCATCACAGGTGAACAAAAATTCTGTCCTTCACTCTGGTAAATATTAGTGTAATTTTTCTATTCATTTAAGAAAACTTCTGACTAGCAAACTGTGTCAAAAGTGTAAGCCTGATGACCAAGAAAGACCTCAAGTATAAATGCAAACATCACTTTCTTACATAAAATAATGTGATAAAGCATATCAACAATGGTAATAGCAAAAGGAACACTATTTGAAAAGTTACAATGAAAGATTACCAAGTAAAATTCATGTTGAGGACGCGACAAAACAGGCTTTTCATTATAAGTATTCAGAATCTTCTTCTCAGTTGTGCTTAGATGAAGATCTTCTACATTTGCCAGTCTGCCCAAGATTTTCAATCTTTCCCGACAAGGAGTGATTGTATCTAAAGGGAAACTTTTGACCCTCTCCACTTCATCATTGATTATCCTCTGTCAATAGAAAAAGCACGAGATCAAGTTGGTTAATGAGCAATCAACTAATAAAGATTCACAAACTAGCTGCATCAAAATCCTGCTGTATAATGAAGTGCTCTTCTAAACCAAGAAATTTACGAACAATATCATAGAACCCATTACAAAATCTGGAGCATAAAGCTAGGGACCATCTTACATTGACATTTTCTCGGAAATGAAGTGGTAAGTCCTTTGAGTAACTCTCAGATAGCTTGAAGTACAAAACCAAACTCATCCCTTCTCCATCACTTTCACCCTGGAAGATTGCGGCAGGATATAATGGTATCTGAAGGTTAAGAAGAGATTATTATAATATTTACAATACATGCCTAATAGTTGATAAGGAAGGAAAATGATATTTCTATCATAGAATTCTGATGGTATCATTCAACTAGCAATGAGCATAATTTTGATTAACCCAAGTAAGAAAAATGCTTAATGCTAATGCAACTTGGCAAGAAAAGAACAATAGAAGTACCTGGATATTGACAATAAGAATAGAAGGTACTTCTTCAGATGAATTCATAGCAGGAAGTTCCACAAAACGAGCTATGTGATCAATTTTCCGCTGGGATGAGAAGACATCAGCTCCAAATGGACAAAAAGCAGCGTGACTAGGAGCAAAATCTTTCTTCTTGTCCCTGTAAAACGAATAAAAATAGGATTCAATAATAAATCCAGGTAGCTAGAAACAACGTACTCACACCAGAAGCATAAAAAGAAGTACATTACAAGCAACTGAAGATTAGGCACTCCATTCAACTGCAACTGGCATAACAACCATAAGTCAAATCAGAAAACAAACACTATGTTCTCACCGGAAATAGCTCTGCCCCCGGACTTTGAAAGTACTTGGCTCAACAGGCGACCAGCAATCAGACATCTTTTTCTCTAAGGGGCAATATGTAATTGAGGAACCAGCTTTCGGTCTTTGCTGAAGCACCTTGGGTGAAACTGCAACAAACAAAAACCAATACATGAGATGCTATCTAAAATCTGTGCATGACTTACAAGTTACCAATACCATTTTCACATAATCGGATATAAATCAAAAACTAGATAGACAATCATCATATAAACACCAAGAAAGAAAAGGGTGCACTCACATGCTGTTGGATTACTATGTCCTTGCTTAAATTTAAAGGAAAATTTTGAAAGTAATTTCTTCTTTGAACTTGGTGTCCGAGGACTAGACAATCTTGATTTATCATCCGAGTTCACATGAGTTGAAGCAAGACAAGGCAAGCAAGTGTCTAATTGCACAACACTCCTTGCATCAACATTTTTGTCTCTAGGTGATAAAATTGTAAGTGTAGATGCATCCTCAAAATCTGCATAATTGAAAATATATTTTTTTTAATTCCAATTCAGTCTCATACTTCAAAGAAGTGCATCAAGAATGAAAAAGAACGTTTACAAAGATACCATCATGAACACAACAATATTTTAGTGAACTGGTAAAGCTTTTTGAGTTCAAACAAAAGGTCAGGGTTCAAAGCCCTCTTATTTAATGTAAAAAAAAAAAATACATACCATCACGAACACTATAATAATCATCATCAACTTCAGACTCAAGCACTGAACAGCAATCAGACCAAGCCAAGTCTTTACTTACTGAAAAGAAGAAAAATAGAAAACACCAAATCAAAAGCAAAGATTATTCAACAATTACCCCTAATAATAATAATAAAAGCTTAAAAACAAAAACCCAGTTGAGATTAGAACTTAGAAGTGCTGATGAATTATTAGAATAACAACCACAACAACAGCAATCCCTTTTGCCACATTCACGGATCTTGTTCTTGTCAACTTTATTAAAACAAACACGGCGTCGTTTCGAGATTTTCCTTCGCTTTTTCAACTTCTTCTTTGACAAAAATCTTGAACCGCAAGCTCCCATTGCTTTGACACTCTCTCAATCTCTGCATGCAAATTCAAGCAGCAACTCTGTAATTGTATATTTTGTTTATTTAATTGGATGATATGAAAGTTCTTCGACGAGTGTTCTTGAAAGATACTCGAAACTTTCCCCTTTGACGAGTCAACGGTCAAAACTTAACGCTGATAACGCACTTTTACGACAGTTCTCACGCACACGTTTGTATGTTGATCCTACGATAGAGAGACTGCCACGTTTGCGTTTTATTTTTAGGATCCCGCACGGTCATTTTTTTTTTTTGTTTTTGATAATCCGCACGTTGTCTTTTTAAAGTGCGATGTATCTGTACTTGACACGTGTTCAAGGGTGGAAATATCTGAAAATTGGGCCTATTTGTTTGGGCATTAAGCCCATTTTACGAAAAGCTTCAGTTTCAAATTTTTGGTTGGGCCTATTGAAATGTAGCATAAAGCTTTTAAAAGTGAAATTTCAAACAAGACCAAACTTATTTATATTTTCACATATCATTACATTTTTCTGTTTAAACTTTTGTCACAACCCTTTTAGTTTTAATTTGTTAGTTTTATTTGTTTAACTTTTTTTTTTTTTAAACACTTATCTGTTTTAACAAGATTTCATACTCTAATATTATTTATTCATATTAAATTTTATTGGGGATGATTTTCGGCCTAAGAAAAAGGTCTAGCCCTCAGTTTTGAGTTTAATGTATGAGAGAGAATGGAGAAATCCGAGTACCTAAGCATATGGTTGCTAAGGGGCGAGATTATGATTGTGTTAGTGATGAACGTCTAAAATGATGCTAAGAAGTGATTGAACTATGAACTATGGTGGAATTGACTGAAGACATTTGAGGAACACAACACAACAGATGTCAAAGGCAAATGCTTGTGGGGTGATCGACGACGGTCCTCCGACATTCAAGTTAGGCAAAATTTTCTTGAAAAGTATTCTCTAGGGTTAACATGCCACAGAGAAAGTGAAAAATGTTTAGAGAGAATGTGGAGAATTTGATTTTCTAGAGAGAAGATGAATTTTGAATTTTTACCAAAAGTCTTTACTCAATTTGCATTCTAAAGACTTAACCTGCTTAGAGGATGCCAGTTGGAAAACTCCCCTCAAGAGCGACATATGACAAATTACTAGTGGCGAACAGTCTCAGTTATAAGGGGTATTTCGAGAATTTTTCATTTGAAGGGACATATGAGTCATTTTTACTTTTTGTCATATGAAATACTAGGTATAACTAAATTGGCCACTTTTAAACGTGTCAGTCTTCAGATGGTGAGGACTGAGGAGCTTTGAGGGGCATTGAGAGGTTTCTAACTCTGTCCCTTCTATATCTGGCGTGAACAATGTTTACATTGTTTACCTACCACAAACAACCTCTGTGAACAGTATCAATGGCATTAGTTGTGCCCAAAACACTAAGTCTTATTGATGTGGCTCTTAAAGGATTTCCTTATCTACTCTTATCCCATAATTTAACAACTAGTTAATGTGGCATCCAAGTGCTCATCTATTATACCTTGTTGGTGATATGGCATGAACAAGCCCATGCTGACGTGACATTTGCTCATTGGACCTTTAAGAATTCTCCCACCTAACCTTATCTTTAGATCAGATAACTAGGGTACTCATTTAGTAGGCCAGATGTTAATGACATGGCAAGACTTCAATGATGCTGACATGTGTATTGCCAATAAACCCTATGTTAACGTGGTAGGTGCTTGAGTCTGGGTGATATATCCCCTATTATCACAATTGAGTGGAGATATGCGGCATGACTTGAGCTTGACTTTATGCGTTTCATAGATCAAGTTATAAAGAACCAAATGATTTAGTTTGGGCTCAATCCTATTAAGACAATCCTCCTTAAAATAGATACTCAAAAAATTTTGGACTCAAGTATTGAAATTGACTTCTTAGTATTAGGCTGATGATCATTTTTTTTAACCCTAACAAATTCTATTATTTAAATTAAAAATTATTTAATATTTTAAAGGAGACAAATATTTTATGATATTGAATATCATATCTATACATACATTTTAATAATAAATAATTATTTATATAAATAAAATTATTTTATATAATGTATTAAATAATAAATTAATTTTTAAAATTATACTAATTTATCATTTGATAATTATTTAATATTTTAAAATAAAAATTTTAAATTTATTTGTGCAGTAAATGTGCAAAGCAATGTGCAAAGCAAGAATAGCTTGTTGTAGGTCGACTCCACTTCAACTCAGAACCCACAACAATGTCAATATCACCATCTCCAATTCTTTCTCCATCTTCACTGCGCTTCAACCCAAACACTTTCAAACTTCCACTCTTTTCCACTTCCTTTTGCAAAACCATTAATAAAAAACGATGCCCCGTCATTGTTTTCTCTTACAGTGAGCTCGAAGCATGACAAATTCAATTCATTTCTCTTTTAATTTCTTTCTTTTTTTCAAAAAAATATTTTCACTTAATATAGACTTGATTTATGTTATTGACAGAATCAGGAACTGGGTTGTCGAGTGAGGACAAGAAAGAGTTGCTGAAACAGTATGGCCTTGACCCAGACGAGTTCTTATCTGAACCGGCTCCGAAGGTGGTTCTTAAAAAGAACTTAAAGCTTGGAACTTTATGTTATTTAAGTGTGATGGGTTGTTATATACAGAGATAAATATTGAAACTTTATAAATCTTTTTTTATGTTGTTTTGTTGATAAATGATTTGTTCTGAATTGGGTTTTTGTAGAATAAAAGAAGAAAGGAACTGCAGAAGATAGGAAGAGGAGCGAAGTTGGTCCAAGATGGGGAAGCTCAGGAAGAACGAACCACGCATAGACTTCTTCAGGTGCTTGTTTTGCTTTAGTTTAGTTTTTTCATTGAGAATAGAAACGGTAGTACTTTATGAGATATTGATACGTTGATGAAAAACTTTTAGTTGAAGACAATTTTTTAGTAGCAACGGATAAATAAGGAAGAATTTTAGGGAATTTTTTGCAGTACTGAGTTGGTTATATAGTTAATATTTCATTGTCATGTTAATGTTATGAGTTTGTGATAAATCCAATTAGGATTGTTGTTCACTTTGGATTTTGTTACTAGCAATGGCAAATAAACTTAATACCAGCCAACATATTGGCTATGGTAGGTGCTTGGAGGAAAGGCTAGGAGAAAGAAGTTGCTATCTCCAAAGGGCATGGATGTGCGACCAATGATGGAAGTTGTAAAAGGTGCAGCTTTTGACATTTTGCAGGTATCATCTCCATCTCTGTCAAATGCTAATATTTGCCAGTTCTGATATTTCAATTTTCTATTCTGTTGGTGAAGAATAATTTATTACGGCGTTCTTTAGGTAGCTGGGGGCTGTCCTGCATCCTTAAGGTCTGGTCGCTGGTTAGATTTGTACAGTGGTACCGGATCTGTTGGTATAGAAGCTATCAGCCGAGGATGTTCAGAGGTACCTCTTATAATTTTGACATGATATTTTGATTCAACAAAATCATCTTCAGCTACTTCCAATATCTCCCTGGCAAGCTATGTAAATGGTATAACCTCATAAGGAAGGTTGAGACAGCCTTCTAATAAGATTTTCAATGTCTCCTTTTCTTATTTCCTGACTAAATTTCATTTTCCTTTTTTTTCTTCCTGGTATACTTCATTTAGATTTGTTTTTGTATGTTTGTGTAAATTGATAGGTGCATTTTGTTGAGATGGACCCTTGGGTTGTTTCCAATGTTCTAAAACCAAACCTGGAATGGACTGGGTTTCTTGACGTTTCAGTTATACATACTATCTGTGTTGAAAATTTCTTAGAAGGATCAGAGCAATTTGTAGGTGTGTTCTCTCTCTCTCCTTCTATCTGCTTTTGGTAATCTAATGAGATGGCTAGAAGTTTTGAGTCCCTCAACAAAGAACCCTATTTGGATGGTTACTTTGTTTTTGGCCCTTGTGTCTGATCCAGAATACTTCCTGAGGGGTGTCTTTCTCCATGATCTTTTAAGATTTCTTTTAACATCCATTGTAAGAGGAAAATAATTTAATCATCTTAGGTTACTAAAAACTGCCTTACCTCTTTAGAATATGTTTGAAGGATCATAATGGTACGGGAAATTTACAAAGTCAGCAGTTTTGTTATAAAACACGTTTATTCAGCTAAGAAGATAAAAAGCTCAATGCTATTGTATTTTTTCAGGTAAATAGAGGCTCTAGTTGATTTTGGTTACTTTTGTTGCTTACTGATTAACCTCTAGATTCTAACATACTGTCTCAATTTGTAGACTTTTTGAGGTATGAAAATATACAGTACTGCTGGTAATTTTGGGTTGCGCTTTATAATCATTGTATTGTCAGTGAATAATATTTGATCGAGTGTTCAAACACATTGTAAAATTACAAATTTTTTGATTGCTTTGTTTAATAATATAATCTGTTTTTTTTTTTGTTATAACAATTTTCTAATATCCATCACCGTCACAAATCAAACTTTGGTTGATTGTAGGTAAAGATGGCCCATTTGATTACATAAGTGTTACACCTCCATATACAGCAGTGGATTATGGAGTACTGATGGGTCAAATTTCAAAGTCAGCCTTAGTTGGAAAAGATACATTCATCGTGAGTGATGATTTCTTGTTTCTTCCAGTATTTAATATTAATATTAATATTCTTATATCCATTTGTTGTTGCCAATTTTTCCTTCATCTTCCAAATTTTGGTGGTCTAGGTAGTGGAATATCCTCTAAAAACAGATATGTTGGATTCATGCGGATGTCTTGTAAAGGTATTTATCACAACCAGTAGTTAGTTATTTACATGCTTCGGCTTTACTGAAAGATGGGAGAGAGAGAGAGAGAGAGACGATCAATGAAATTGTATGATATTATCATATAAACATCTGAAGGTTCAAATGAGGTCGTGAGGTGGCTGCTCTTTTATTGATAAGATAAAAAAAGGTTTCAGGAGCTATGAGAACTTTCTTTGCTGAAGTGGATCAAAATTTGAACATTACTCGAATTTTTTTCCTGGCAAAATGGAACAATACGATATAGCTAATGCTGCCTTAGTTTGCTAAGTCATTTGATTCTGTATATGGGACTGAAGTGATAACGGCTTTTAGTATGGATATTTGTTGATTTTATTGAAAAATGCAGATAAAGGACCGACGATTTGGTCGGACACATCTGGCTATTTATGGACCTGAGTGGGCTCAGAAGAAGAGAAAGTCAGAGAAGACGCATCCAACAGTAGTAACATAAGTTTGACTGCAAGTGTATGAGTGAAGTTGGATAGCTTGACTGGGGTTTATTAATTTAGCAGTGGATATTTTGAGTGTCTCCAAATGCTATATTGAAGTTTTTGTGTTCAGTTCTCTCAACTTTATGTCCTACTCTCGCCTCTCCACTATAGAGGACCTTTATGGTAATTTGTGGTTATTTTGGTTGCCATATCCAAAACTATCTATTGTATGGTATTAATTATTTTCATACATATTGTTTGCATTTCTGAGAAGGACATCGGGTTTTATGTTGCAGGTCAGCTAGCTTATATTTCTTGGATGCTTACTGATCATCAGGAGATTGAGTCAGACCTACAGTATCAGGCTGATTTTCTCAAGATTGTAAGAAATTTACAAACTAATATGTATTTAGTGTAGTTGATGAGTAGATCTCTGTTGCTTGTATACCTGACTTTACAATTTATTGATAATCCCAAACTCCACTGTTCCCATTATAATGCAAACTTTTGATGTCCCACTCTGGAAGGAGGAGAAATGCATTTAACTATAAAGGATGGTGTATTCCCATTTTTCTTTGAATCTTCTGAAATATACTAAGCAATGATTGAGGTCTGGTCTTCATCTGATTTCTGATAGAGTGACACTTTATGGGAGTTTGTCTGCTGAAAGATGGTCCAAGGTGTCCCAACTAACCCCACCTGCTGCCAATATCTTAAATGGCTTTCTTAAAACACATGTTCTTGCACCTAGAATTGTTTGTTTCTGTAGCATAGGATCAAAATTGGATCCTTCAAACTCAATATACCTACATATTACATGCCTTGGTTGTGCCTTCATAGAAAATCAGTTGTATTCAAAGATACTGTGCGCAAAAGTGAAATCCTGTGAAAAGAAGGGGATTTTGATTTGACAGGATATGATGGACCACCGCAAAATCAATACTTTGAGTTTAAATGAGTAATTCTGTCACTTTTTTTATTCATTTTTTTTATATATATTCTTTTTCTAGGACTAAAGGAACTTGCTTATGGAAGAAGAAACACTTGAAGTATTTGACCGCCCTACTCTAATTGGATAAGCTTACTCTGAGTGGATATTGGACTTAATATGATGGTGGATTTGTGCTAAACTTTCTTAATATTATTCAAGTTTAATGGAAAAGCAATTCGGTCTTTCTATATCCAACGATACAAGCGTCCAGCTATGAGATTGATTTGATAATTATTCTTTGGGATGCATTAAGAGCAACTTCAACTAAAATGAAGTCGGGTGGGTTTAGTTCTAATTCTTTAATGATTAGACTGGGCATTGTATTTCTTGAGTATATAGCAGTACTATGTATTACTACCTCATCCCTTACAATGTGTGATTGGCAGAGTGTAAGTAATTTGTCAAGAGATTCACCACTCTTTCCGTTAGTCTTGAAACTTCTTCTTAAGTATTCATGATGTATTTTCGAGTGCAGATTTATAGTTTGTTTACCATGTTCATGGTTTAAGACGTTCAGTTTTCCTATTATTATCCTTCTTGGGGTTCATTTGCTTGTGTTCTCTCTTTTTATGGGTCTCATTTTGATCCATTGTCGGAAATAGAAAAAAAATGTCGTTATGGGAGTTGGGACCCTATAAGTAAATTTTATTTTTTAAGAAAAATACCTCTTAGTGGGACCTAATGGTTGGGTATGCATGAACCAACTGATGAATAAAGAATTGTGACCTTTAGTGGACCTTGTATTTCCCACATAACTGAAAGAGTTACCCCACAGGTATCATTTAACTATCACTTTAGAGGGAATCCCAAACTAAAGTTCATGATTTGTTCATAAAATCATATCTAGCTCTGAAAGTGACAGTTATGCGTTCTGTCCCTCTGGAAACAATGATGAGGTGACTTTAGAAAGCAGATCTTCATATGAATATACTATTCTGAAAAAAGCTGATGTGTTGGCACTACTTTGAACCCTCTTAGAACAAAATTGATAGATTCAACTAGGCCAGCTAGAATATAGATCCATTTAATGAATGATTATAGCTCACTTTATTTTCAATGACAACAGAATATGCTTTGGGATTTCATGGCCTTGTCCACTATATGTAGATTGCTGAAGGCTTCTTATCCGTTTTCATTTCAGGGTAATTTCTTGTAATGTCAAGAGATTGCTGAACTATGTAAGGACAGTGATGAGGATTATAGTTATTATGAGAATCAATTTTTTTTCTGTCTTATGTTTGTCATGAACAGTTGATGGAGCTTAAAAGCAAGTAGTGCAATTTCTGAAGATACTACAGAGCCACTTATCTTGTTGACATAAGCATCCTTGAATCTTTCTCATTTTTCTGTATCTTGCTTGATCAATTCTTTAAATCAACAATACTGTGTAATCTTCTTATTCCTTTAAAGCTTTAAAGTTTTGTTAGATTCATTGCGTAACAATGGAGCTTGTGGGTAGTGTGATAAGCTCATCTTTTTCTGACATTATTAGATGCTCTTTTGTTTGTATGTGTCTGCTGCAGCCTGGTTCAGATGAGAAGGAATTTGATTTTTATCAAAAGAATTCACATGTTACATTCTTTTCTGCGGAACTGTGTATGGTATATTCTAAGAATGAATGGTCAATTATAATGTATTTTCCAGGTAAATTTTTTCCATTTGTGACAGATTAACAAGGGAACCAGACACCATTATTGTCACATTTTATAGCAACAGAATAAACTTAATCAAGCAAGATGAATTAAATGTTGTTGTTAGCAGTTTCTATTGTCTTTTGTTGTGTTTTCATTTTCTTTGGTGGGACTCTTGAAGCCTGTCAGCAATTTTAAAATTATTTGAAGGCATCTGTGACAGGTTGGTTTTTTTATTTGAAATGGAGTACAAGACACTTACCAGTTACCAAGCTAGAAAACCACAATTCTGGGCAAAGCTGAAATCTGCTTTTAAACCTTTTTCTTTGAATAATGATCTTATTCTGCAAGGTCATCAAATGGAGTCTTATTTGTCTGTCAGTTTCTCAAAAACATGGGGCTTAAGTAGACACTTTTTCCTTAATATGTTGATCATTTGTCTCTCATTCTGTGTCTCTACCTGGACAGAGGGAATGATCAAGAAATTGAGATCATCCTCTAGTTGAGCAAATGAGCAAATAATTGGTGCTCGAGTCCAATCCAAATTACCCCATTTGGGCACAAGGCCCTATGTCTTTGTAAAGCTTAGAATGTATTAGAGTTAGGGGAGATACTGAGGTCCCCATATGTTTGCTGCATGAAAATGCACAACTAAAATGGACCCAGTTAACAAATAAAGCAACAAGGGTAACAAACTTTTCTGTTTTATTGGTCATTCTCTCTCTTTCTCAATAGTTTTTTTCCTTTATTCTTCTCCCACCTTTAAATGAGGCCGGTTACTTCTTCCCCTCCAAGTTAAAAACATCTCAAAGTACTTGGTTTTCCCAGCTTCTCTCTTCCCTTTTCTTCTTCTGTTAACTTCTTATTTTAGAGCTCCATATGCATTTTTCTCTTCTCAACACCACCATGCTTTTCAATACTTTGTTTTCTGTTTTGAATGTTCAGCCATCGTTCTTCATTGAGAGTTCATAAGAGAAAACAGGTGACAGACATATATGGGGAGTGGTGGCGGCTGGGTTTTGAGGGCTCTATTTGGAGCTGTTGTATTTTTGGGGTTTATTTGGCTTTTGTTTGCTGGACTCTTGGCAAACCATGCAACTGCAACGACAACAGCGACAGTTTCATCAACCCAAATATTCAAGCACTGGAAGTTGATTGCAAGAGAGAAGCATCATGCTCATCGTGACATCGATCTCAATTATGCGAGCAAGAGAAGAATACCCAATGGCCCTGATCCCATTCACAACAGGTGCATATTTCCTTTTCAGTTACTCTATGTACATATTCTCTTCCATATTGTCTTGCCAAAAAAAATGTAAGATAAGAAAAAGAATCATCTTGATCTTTATAGTCCAATATTTGATGGCTTGAAACTTGCACATTAATGTGTTTATACTGATGCTTATGCAATAATACACTCTATTTTGTCTTAATTTGATCATGCCAACCCTCTCATTCCATATGACCATAATAGGATTTTTGTTTTTTCTTTCTTCTTCTTTTAGGTGGTGTGTATTGGGTGGGGGATTATTGTTAAAGGAGATGCATATGTGAAATCTTTTGTATATAATATGATATCCAGCAAGTAAAAGAGACATCATAAACTCATATCAAATTCATGGGAGCAGATAATGGTTGTTACTATTTAACTAAAGCTTCTTTGACTATCAATCTTTCTCTGATTTTGATGAGAGGTTGAAATAAAGAACATTGGGGAAAGAACAAAGAACTTGACCACTTTGAATGTGGAGGAAAAACAACAGTTTCTTTTCCTCTCCATTGGAATTCAAATAATCAAATAATTTGAGATAAAGATAAGATCTAGTGTGCATTTGAAGTACACTTTTAAAACTAATTAAACAACTACCAATTTGAACCTTGAAAGTCTTTTAGATTTGAACAGACTTCTTATCCGGAAAAAAGCTTTCACTTTGTACTTATACTACCAAGTACATTTTAGGAATAGAAATGGAAAAAAAAAAAAAAAAACATAACCAAATAAACCACTCTCAATTTGTCCCTCACTCTCATTTTTCTTTATTTTTGTTCTTCAGGAGAGCATCAAAGGCCAGACAACCACCCGGTCGAGTCTGATTGAGGAGAAGAAGCTTGAATGTACAAGGATACTTATATTTCAATGCTTTATCAACCTTGAAAAAGAAAAAAAAATAAATCAGAAGCTGAGTTGTGTCACAGTAGAAAATGTTGTTATGGCCAGAAATTGTGAGTGGAGGTTTTAGGTCTGTTTTCCAAATTTCTTCAGTTTTCTACAGCTAGTAAGTAGTAACCAGGCTACTGCAATGCTTCAATCTTTAGCTTGTAAAGTTGATTACTAGTTTAAAAGTTTTGGAGAATTTATGGCTACTGCAAGAACTGGATCAGCTTCATCTCTTGCGCCAAAAAGCCAAATTAAAAAAAAAAAAAAAAAAGTACAAGAACAAATTTTGAGGGTGACCCACAAGAATTTGCATGTCAGAGATTCGTAGGGTGGGGTTTCATTTGATCATTTTGCATTAAAAATAAATCCAGACGATAAAAGCGTGGAAAAATGGAACAATATTCGTACATTGTGTGTAGGCTTTGTTTCTTTGTAACTTGCATAATATTATCAGTGACTTAATGATTTTTCTTTTTCTTTTATTTATTGGATTTGCTTTCTTCTTTCATGCCGATGTCTGCATTGTGTTCCACGTACAACTAAAGCAATACCCATTAACTAAAGGTGCTCACTTCTCTATACTTATTTTATATTTATATATACACACGTGAAAATATAGTGAATAATACTGTTATGTATTATTGTTTTGTTAATTTATAATTGTTTTGCACAATTTATGTTATGTTAAAGAATTTTATCACATGATCATATGCACATTATATAATGGGTTATGTGATTTATTAAAATAAAATTTTAATATATATATATAGATATATATATATTGAGCACTTGTATAAATAGTAAAATTTTGTAATACATTATAAATTATATAAAAATTATAAATTAACCAAATAATAGTATGTAATGTAACTCACTCAATTATTTATATATATATATATATATATGTGTGTGTGTGTTGTTGCAAAAATTAATTTTAGCATTAATTCCTCATATAAATTAGTCTTTGCACTAGTACCACTTTGTTAAAATTTCTTTGACATGCACCTTTAATAAATCTTAAGCGAATGTGGAAGAGTTTAATCACAAGCAAATAAGAATAAGAGTAATATCACTACAAAAAATAAATAATCACACAATAAGTTATGTGGTTAAGTAATAAACACTTACGTCTACAGGATTTTAATATCTTTTATTAATTTACAAATAACAAGATTACAAAAATCTTTCTCTCAAGAGATTACTAAGGAATACAAATAAAGAGTTCTTTAAAGGATCTATTAGTACTTCTTTGAGTCACCAAAAACTCAAGCACTACTTATAGTACTCTCTTGTACATTGAGCGCTCAAGACTGTTTAACTCTCTATTTTTTCTTTTAGAGTTTCTTTCTAATGCTTTTTCAATGCTTAATGAATTCTAAGGTATTACAAGAGTTTATATAGTGTATAAAACAATTCTAACTTAATTAGACTAAGAGTCCATGCGTATAAAAGTTCAAATCTCACTTAAAGAATATATATATATATATATATTGATATTGGGCATTATGATGCTAAGGTCTAACGCCGCAGTGCTGGCACTACCTCATCGTGGCGCTGCGATGCTAGTATTTCTAGAATTTACACTGTAGCGTTGCAAAGCCATGGTCGCGGTATTGTGCCCTAAAGGTGGTTTCTCCATATTCTTCACCTATTCCTTACTTTTAACTCTCCGTTTTGCCATTTCTCGTACATCCGTCACATACCTAACTTTGTGTTGATTTCTCAACAGTTTCCAACTCAAAATCATGCTCAAACATAATTTTGAATCACTAATTCCAATAAACTCCTTATTGATTCAAATTTTTTTTTAAAAAAAACCTTCTAGGATCCATCCACTTCAATATTCTATCACTTAAAGTAATCTCTAATTAAGTCTTTATCTAGACTTAACTCATATTGGGCTCGTGATTTCTATCTCAAAAGATATGAATAATTTTGCCTATGATAGTTTTCACATTGTGATCTCTTATGTCTCTTTTAACACCACGACTATAATCATTCAATGGTTAATACTTATTCTTGCTATTAGCACATTTGCCTTGCATTCCCTTTCAACTCTTATCACTACTGTGAGCAAATCTCCTATTCTACCTTGTGGTCTGCATTCTCTCAACAACTCATATTTAATCACCTACAACCATCCCTTCAAGCACATATAGCTCCATGTGCTTCTCACCCTTCATAATCACTATAAATCCTTTCACTACTGTCAATATTCATTTTTTCTGTCTTAAATGAATACCCTTTTATCTAGTACTCCTAAGAATATTAAATTCCTCATAATTTCAAAAATATGTCTTACATTAAATAATTCTGTATTCTTTCCATTATGCATTCTCATCTTTATGTCATCAATCCCCATAACTTTACTAATTACATCATTACTTATTAATACTTTTTCTCTAGTAGATTTGTAATTGGTGAACAATAGCCTATTAGAGCATATGTAAACACTGTAGCCAAAATCTAGTATCCATTCTCTAGCGTACTTCTCACTAGAGGTTATTAATATTTCTACAACTTTCAAGTCTTTTTCATAGACTAATGCAGTGTTTCCATCCTTTTTTCTTTCTGGACAATCTCTTATCAAGTGCTCTTCTTTCTTGTAAAGATAGAACTTCTTAGATCTCTCTATTGATTGATTTTTCTTATCTTTTCTCTTGCAGCTAAACTTGTTGCACTACCAGATTCAAATCTCTTCTCTAATGTTTTTTTTAGCTCAATGAGGCTTTAACATCATATATTATTAAAGTCTCCCTATCATACATGAGTGTATCTACAAAGTGCTCATATTTTAGAGATAATTAACACAACAGGATGATGGCATTGTCTTCATCTTTGATCTTGATGCATATTGTCTCAAGATCTATGATTATCTTATTGAAGACGTCAATATAATCTCTTGTTGAAGTTTCTTTAACTATAGACAATTGCTATAACTTCTTCTTAACATATAGGCGATTCACCAAGGACTTTGTCATGTAGAGGGTGTCATGCTTCTTCCATAGGCCAATTATCGTCTTCTCTCTAACCACATTCCTTAGTATTTCATTACTCAACAATAAAACTATGATACTATGAGCTCTCTTTTGTATTGGTTCTCTATCTAACTCGGTAGGTTTCATAGGTTTCTAGTAGTTTATTGAGTTTCTTCAATGCCTGTATCTAACTCTTGACTTCCCAATAGAGTCATAACATTTACTTTCATAGATTGAAATCGTTCAGCTTGTTGAATTTTTCTATCTCATGCTTGTGAGTTGTCATGGTTAATACTACTTAGGTTTATTCTCTAACCTTGTTTTTTACACCAATTTGTTGTGGAAATTAGCCTTAACACTAATCCCCTTTAAGAATTAGTCTTTGAATTAATACCATTTTGTTGAGATTTTTTGGTGTGCACTCCGAATAAACTTTAAACGAATGTAGAAAACTTTAATCATATGCAAATAAAAATAAGAACAAGATCACCACAAAAGATAAACAATCACCCAATCAAGTTATATAGTTCAACAACAAACGCCTACATCCATAGTGGATTACAAGATTTTAGCCTCTCTTATTAGTGCACAAAGAATAAGATCACAAAGATCTCTCTCTTAAGAGATTATCAAGGAATACAAATAAAGAGCTTTCAAAGAATCTATTAGTGCTTCTTTCGTTTACTCAGAACTCGAGCACTACCTATAGCACTATCTTGCACATTTAGCACTCAAGGCTCTCTATTTTCTCTCTTGGAGCTTCTCTCTATATCTTTTCAATGCATAAGGAATTCTAAGAGTTATAAGGATTTATTTAGTTTACAAAATGTCTCTAAAAATTTAAAACCTAATTGGAGTAATAATTCATGTGTGTAGAAGTCTAAATCACACTTAAAAAAGTCAATCTGAGTTAAAAATAAATTTTTCTAATATTGGGCATTGCAATGCTAAAGTTTGATGTCGCAATACTGGCGCGACCTCTTCGTAACGTTGCAGCATTGCAAGGCTGACGTCGTGGCACCAATGTTTCTTAAATTTACGTTGTGGCATTGCAAAGTCATGGAGCGGCACTATGCCTTGGAGGTGGTTCCTCTAATTTACTCATTTCTTGTACGTCTGTCACGTACTCGACTTTGTGTAGACTCCTTATCGATTTTCAACTCAAAATCATGTTCAAACATAATTTTAAATCATTATGCTTTTACTTAATTTAAAAAGTATAACAACTAAAAATTTACAGATCCTTTTTAAATTAAGTTTTTATCTAAATTTTTATTAGTATGTGATTAGTGGTTATTTAAAAATAAATAAATTTTAATTATTCATACTTAATATAAAACACCTGTTAGAAAATTTTTAAAAACATAAAGTAAAATTTAACATAAGAGAAGATTCTATTCTTATAATATATCACTAATTACTTTTATTTGGTAATTAGTGTTGGCAATTATGATTATAAAATCACAACACTCCAATATCAATATTTCGCCAAAATTCATGTAAATTAGTCGTGAATTTTGAAGTCAATATGAGTCGAAATTCAAACTTTAGACCTTTTTTTTATTATTTCAGGAGATAACCAACCAACACCAGCAATTACATTGAAAATATATTTGAAATTAGATTTTATTAATTTGGTTGACTGATACTTTTCTCTTTCTTTCTTTTTTTTTTGAGGAAGATTCTGTTCTCATTCAAATCAAAGTAATAAATCATTTGTATTAAAAATATATACATAATTTGAAGAAGGCCGTATGTGACATATCTTATGCTTATGTTTGAAGAGTTCATGATCTTCATGTCCTTTAAATGATTATGTAACTTAAAATGCCCAGAAATGATACTATTTTTTGGCATTTGAAATCTTGAGCAATCCATGAATTTTGAGATTCATATATTGTTCACAAAGCAAAGCAAGGAGGCATGTCTGCTGCTGATTGCTTTTTCTTTCACTTTGGTTATTTTATTTTATATTTCTTTGCTTCTCTTTTCTTTTTTGTGGTTTTATTTTGAATGGTTCGAGAAGGGAGAAGCAAAGACTAGGTCCAAAGTAAATTTAGAGGAATTTTTTTTTTGGGTTGCATGGGGGAGACAGATTCTCATCTCATGCAGTGCTTTTGCTTTCAAAGTTATTTATGCCCTACTATCACACACCCCCTGCCCCAAGGCCTCACTCAGTGTTAAAGTTAGCTTTAGTGGTTAAGGGTGGTTTCTAGAAGTGCTTTGAGAAAGCAATTTTGAATAACAATGTCTTTCTTAAAAGCACTTGAAAAAGCTTCTCGGAAAAATATTTTATCAAGTGCTTCTTTAAGAAGTCCTGAGACAAGTATTACTATTACATGATAACTCAAGCAAGCTCAACTTTTCAGTTTTGGCCTATAGTTTCTCCATCATTGCTTTACCTGAACAAATTTTACTTGTTTGGATTCTGCTCATATCTTGCAAAGTCAAGTGCATTTTGTGTTGCACAGGATATGGATTGATCAAATTTGTTATGCAAAAAGCAGATAATAAAAGCAGGAATATTTAGGGTCCGTTGGGCATTGTGTTGTGGTGTTGTCGCTTTAAAATTATAACAGTTATGGAATAAAAACATTAGCTGTTATGTGACAATATGTGGGTCTTCAATCAACATTAGCTGTCAAAGCATTCAACTAAACACTTTTTAACAGTTGTGCTTCTAAAATTACAAGAATACTGTTTACTTATAAAATTTCAAGGTAGGGATTTATATACATCGGGTGCCTTACTAGATCAATGTGAGTTTTGATTTGAAAGAAACTAAAACTGAGAGTTTACCAAATAAGCCTAGGCCGAATTTGGGTAACAACAAGCGAGGTTTGTAATAAACCTAACTTAATAATAATAAGCGAACTGTGAAACTTGAATTCTTTTCGAAGAAAAAGACATGTGAAGTTTCAATTTAAAGGTTATAAATTTTAACAAACAAGCATGTAAGTCTTGGGTGAAATAATAAAAACGAGAGAATTGAAAATGCTAAAAAGTTTATATTGCGTTTGAATGAACAGTTGATAATTATTGCAATGAGAAATTAAACTTTTATATAAATTATAAAATCTTATACAAAAAATTTAATTTTATTAAAAAAAAATCTTAATAAATCGAAACTTTTTGTAATGTACAAATTTTTAAATAAGATAACACTTATTTGAACTGAATCCCTAAAATAAAAAATTTTAAATAGGATAACACTTATTTGAACTGAATCCCTAAAATAAAAATGTCCATTATACAATTTTTGAGTTGGCCTAAACAAATACTAAACAGCCCAATCCCTAAAATAGAAATGCTCATCATATAATTTTTGAGCCCGCGTATACAAATACTAAACAGACCCTTGGTATATATCTCGAGACATGCCCTAGATGTGAAGCATTTTGCTCTGAAAAACTGAAAATATAGACAGAGATGCAACTTTGCGACTGGTGATAATAGTGTACAAATGATGCTCGATTCATTTCATTAGACAAGTACTAAAATATCTGAAATTTAGAGACGAAAATGAATGTTCAGTTCAAAATGGCCATGCTTAATCTTCAATTTCAGTTTCTAACTTTATGCAACTGCTTGTTGTTGTTGTACTAACACTTTTATCTATCAGCATGAAGAAGGTTGGCGTGGACTTGGTTTTCTCGCCAAGCAGGCAACAAAAGCATTAGTATGCTTCTAAAATCAAACTACTTTGGAGCTCCATAAGTTGAGAAAGGAAATCATTCATTAAACTCCCGAGCATAGTCATATGGAGGGCTATTTAGAAATTTATTCTGTAATTTTTTGAATGGACACAAACAAAACGAGCACAGAAGAATTGGGCAACTAAATGATCTTTTATACAGATATTGGATTCTATTTCAAGCTTTTAATCCCTTTCCAATCAAATTTCTAAGGCTACAAACAGAAAGAGGAGTAGAAAAACATCTTTGAGGATTAGAAGTTTTCAAATAAACAGATTTCTAAACATCCAAGAACCTGAAATTTGGTAAGTTTATTTTATTATACAGGTAAAATAACAAATGAGGAAATGCAGCAAAATTGAAAATGAAACCATTTACATCAAGGGCCTTGAGCCTGATATAACTTACCACCAAGAAGTAGAACTTGTATTACCATTTTGTGGTGCTTTTACCAACTTTACCCCGATTCACTATCTTGCCTGTGAAAAATTAGCGGAAACTCATCGTCCCGTTCTGAGAAGCCATGTTCCTCAGCAATGCTATTCAATGACTGATAAACCTGGTACATAGACCATCTGTCCTTAGGCCTGGACACCACACAATTACATGCAATTTTCAGAAACTGCAAAATTTTCTCATCGTATCCCTTTCCCCAAAGAGCCTTGTCAATAGCATCCTTGTTTCTGCCAGAACTAGAGAGCTGATTGATCCAATCCACCAAGTTTCCCTTGTATCCTTCCTCAACAGTGCTGACTTCAAGCGGTTTTTGCCCCGTCACTAACTCCAGAAGCAAAACCCCAAGTCCATACACATCTCCCTTCAGTGAAGGAACCATTGTGCTAGAGTACTCAGGAGCTACATAACCAAATTCACCCAAGTCCCCATTGATATAACTACTCTCCTCAGATGAAGTCATAAGCCTGGCCAATCCAAAATCCATTAGCCGAGCATCAAAGTCCTCATCAACAAGAATCACATTCGAGCACATGTTCTGATGCAGGAATGGAGGTTGGCATCCGTGGTGAAGCCAAGCTAGACCTCTAGCTGCACCCAACCCAATCCTAAATCTAGTTTGCCAATCTAGTTCAGTAGTATTTCCATGCAACAAGGAATACAAAGTCCCATTGGACATGTACTTGTACACCAACAGCTTCTCCTCCTCCACAACACAAAATCCCAAAAGGGGTGCCAAATTTGGATGCCTAAGCTGTCCTAATCGATTCATCTCAGCACGAAACTGCTTCTCACTTAGCTTACAAGTATTAAGCCGCTTGACAGCTAGTGCTGACCCATCAGGAAGCAAGGCCTTGTAGGTAGTCCCTGTCCTAGTTGAACTTATAACATTTTCTGCACTAAAATTATTAGTAGCTGCCATTAAATCAGCTAATTTCACTTTAACAAGCGGCTTTTGAAACAATGAAACTTGAGCAAGCTTGTGAGACCTCAACCTTTCAGCCCAACGACTATCATCATCTCTTCCAATTCCATACCCTCTCTTCTTTCTCTTCATCCATCTCAAATGGTACCACCACCACAATCCAAATCCTAACAACAATGATGCTGCGGCACCGAAAACTCCAGCAGCAATTATTATTGCAAGATTCTTCTTGCTCAACCCCCCACACTTTGATCCTAAAGGACCCTCACAAAGTTTACTATTTCCAGCAAAATCAGCCTTATCAAATCCATTAAAGAAAGAAGGAACTGTTCCAGTAAGATCATTATTTGCAACTGAAAATTCCTTAAGCCTACCTAAATTCGATAATTGGTATGGTATAGGTCCTGATAAACGATTATTTGAAAGAATCAAAGTATTCAAATAAGTACAATTTCCAAGATCAGGTGGTATAGGACCTGAAAGATCATTATTGGAAAGATCAATAGACACTATATATGGCAACCAGTTGCATATTTGGGCAGGAATTGTACCAGACAAATGATTAGCTGAGAGATCAAGCTTCTGCATGCTCTGACAGTACTGCAAGGCCTCAGGAATTTGTCCTGACAGTTTCATTTCTCTTAATTCCAGGTTGAGTATCCGATTCTCCCTGTCATTCCAACATGAAACTCCAACAAATTTGCATAAGAAAGCGGCTGAAGAGTTTGCAAAATTCCATGAACTCAGCTTCCCCTCAGGGTCATTAAGTGAACTCTTGACACCTTCCAAGCACCTCACGTCATCTTCTGCAACAGCTGATGATACAAAATTTGAAAAGCTTATCTGGGTTGATATCAAAACAAAGAGGAAGATTCTCAGATTTCTTGTAGCATGGATTAAACCCTTCATCATGACGAACCAATAACAAAAAAAAAAGGTCAAATTCTGTGAACTAAGCACAGAAATATGATCTTGGTTCATACAATGACGTTTGCAGGACTATGAACAACTTAATGAGATGAAAGGAAAATTCTTGGCCATACACAAAAAAAATAACCAAGTTTACGCGTAAAGATATGGAATACTGACATTGACTTCAACGCCTGTGTGAGAAAATAACAATGCAATGCAATTACATGGAGACTTTGCATTATGTATCAGTTGCTTTCCGCTGTTGTGGCAAGTGCTTTTTCGGGATTTTCCAATGGTGCGAGTTTGTGAATTGTGATAGATGATTATAACATCTTTGACTGGGGATTATTAATTAAGTGCTTTTGACCAAGAAGTTGTGGACTGGTCCATGAAAAACGGGCTAGTTGGATGCAGCACTTATTGTCTATTTTTTAAGCTTAGTTTAATTAGTGATTTAATATCTATATATTATCCATGAGAATATTTGAATTCTATCCATGGGGATTTGGCTTTAGTGGACAGCCAATCAAACTTTTAGGATTTGGTTTTGCACATGATATTTACTAATATGCCGCCCATCTTCTTTTAAAAAATAATTTATATTGGAAGGTATTGGGGGTGACATCTTCATGGCCAGTTCTATTCTCCAAAGATGATGAATAGTTTCTTGCCAAAATTTAAAGATAAACTTTGATCTTCCTTTTGTCAATATACCTATATAATGGCTTCTTTCCGTTGGGTTCTTGAAGTTAGTGTTCTTAATCTTATTTGAAGTAAAATATTACAACACCATATTTTTTTATTTCATTTTTAATGTGACAATCTTAATGTTGATATTACGATCAGAGATTTATCAGAATTATATTGAGACCAATTTAGAAAGTTTATTTTTAAGATTTTTTTTTTTTTTAACATTAGTACCACTCAATATATTGAGACTCACCCAAAAATCGCGCAATACATTTAAGACTAGCCTGACAAGTATATTCTCCAAAAAAAAAAGAAGAACAAAATTATCACAATATTTATTAAGAAAATATCTTAGCCTAATTAAAAATTAAACCTTGATAAAAAAAAAGAAAAAGAAAAAGAAAAGTGCACTCAAATGCCCCCAATTACTTGTGCCACGATGCTAATGTCAAAATCTTTTGTTTGGCCAAAAGTTGTCGGTAGGAATTGGTGTGGTCAAAAGCACTTTTAAAGAAAAATGGGATATCGTGGAGCAGCCGCCTGCTGCTTTAACTGCCATAAATCTTAAGTTAGTTTTTGAATTGAAAGCAACTTCCACAAGAAAAGTTTTAAGAAAAAGGAAATATCGCCACCTCACAAGCAAAATAACACAGGACTTTGTGGGCGCTTCCACCAAAATTTTAGTGGGTTACTCACCCGGTTTTTGAAATTACAATCTTTTAAGCCTAATCCATATATACCTTCTTTCATTATTGCTGCTGGTAAAACTCTTATCCAGTTGGCCTCTGACCCATTTTAGCATGAAAATTTATTTTGTTGCCTTAAGTGCATGTCAATATGATACTACTTCACTAATTTGTCATCTAGGTAAGAAACTTTATAAGTACTTTTTTAAAAAAACATTTTATCCTAATTTGATAACGTAAATCATAAACATAATTCATTAGTAATTATATATATATTTTTTACTAATGTCAATTTTGACGGAAGCGCTTCACACAAATATAACTAATACAACAAATAAAAAAAAATTATATTATAAAAAGAATGGTAAAAGAAAGAACACAAATAATTTATGTGGCCGATAATTGCTTACGTTTACGGTAGATCAAAATCTTACTTTTTATTATTGAACTAATAAGAATTCATAAAAAAAACTCTTGAAAAGAATTCACAAAGAATCTATTTCTCTCTCTACAATGGATTACAACAATTATTTTGTCAATTGTTATTTTTGGGTATCTATGTTATAATAATGTTTTTCAAACCAAAATAAGGTCTTTATGTATCTTATATACGTCATAAGTTAACTCTAGTTCGAGTTGAAACAATAGAGTGTTTGAGAAAACTTAAGAATTCGAAACAGACTTTTAGTCGCAGTAGTAATGCGACGTTGCGGCCTCTATTTTTAACGTCTCAGTTTGGACTTGGAGTTGGATGTTGCGGCTCCAGGCTCTGTCTCGGGCACTGCGATGGTTAGCTCCCAATGTCTTAGCACCCAGTATGTTCTTCGTGCTTCTGAGCTCTTCTTGTCTTCGCACATTCTTTGCTTATCTCCTACTCATTGGCTTGACTCTAACTTTTTTTAAAGATGATTTTTAATCATCATCTTACAAAGAGAAAATGACAGATGAACCCCCTTAGTTTGGCCTATATGCCTTAAGCACCCCTTTAATTTCAGAAATACCTAAAAGACCCTCGTTCGTCAACTCCTTCTATTTGTTTTAACAAAAAAATTCCTCTAAAAATGTACAATTATAATTTTACCCATAATACTGTAAAAGTTAGTTGCAATTGACTTTTGATCTTCCTTTTTTTACTATTTGTTATTTTTATTTTTTGTAAAAAAAATCCAATTTTTCGTAGAAATTGTTATGACCATTTCTCACTTTCTCATTCATTGCAAAATTTGGTTACCACAAATTTTCACAAAATTCGGCCATTTCTATCTTTCTTATTCAATTTTTTTTTTTTTGCAACAATGATTTTAAATATGCTTATCACTATGCTAACTCAACCAAAAAAAATCTGCAATAATTTAAATCACCAAAAAAATGATCCACAACCACTAAACAATTAATACCCAAATCAAATTCTAGCTTTTCACATCTAAATTTTTTATCAATCTAAAAAATCCAAATAATTTTTTATCATTCTTATAATAGATTGGATGGAGGAGTGATTATTATAGTGGTAGATATTATTGTTTTAGGTGTGATTATGGTGGTAGTGGAGGAGGCAGTCATTTATGCACTCAGGCCAAAAATGACAAACATTAAGGAGAAATTCAAAAAATAAAATAAATTAAGTGTGGCCATGGCCATGGTGGCCATTTCTTTATGAAAAAAGAAGAAAGTATAAGAAGAGGAAGAAGAAGAGGAAAATGGAAGAAGAATAAAAAAAAAATAGAAGAAGAAATTGGAAAAGAAAAAAATGGAAGAAGAAGATGGAAATTAAAAAAAAATTAAAAAAAATAAAAATTATTAATAATGTAGTAACCAATATTCACAACCGGTAAGAATATGTATATATATATATATATAAATATACATATTTTATTTATATGTGGGTGATACTTGATTTATGTATTGTTATTAGTAGTGTTTGTATAGGTTAAGGACATACTATTAGTATTGGGTTTAATTACAAGACGTTAGATTTATTTTAGGGATCAAATTGTAATACTTTGATAGTTTTGAAGGTAAATTCGTAAATATCAAAAATTAGCCTCTTAGTATAAAAATACACTTTTGAAACCCTAATTCACTCATTTTAGTGGAACTACCTCTTTTAGAATGAGAAAAGAGAGAAAGAAAGGGGAGAGAAAGAGAAAAAGAAGAAAAAGAAGAAAAAGAAAGTTGGAATTTAAACTTAAGAGGTATATTATAACATTTTCTTAGTTTTTTGGTGTTAAATTAGTTAATTTCTTTAAGTTTTAATTTTTGAAAATATGTATAATTGAGTATTTGATGTGTATTTCGTAAGATATTGTGAGAATTGATGATGATCTATGTAGATAGCTTGATAAATCATGATGAATTACAGAATTTTTATTTGATAATCTCTTGATCCAAGAATTTTATAAATTGTTGTGATTTGATTCTGATTTTGAATTTTGAGCATATGAAATTAGACATGTTTAGGATCATCTGAGGTTTTGAATCGATTAAAAATTTCAGAAATTAGATTTTTAGTGAATTTACCAAAATGACCTTGAAATTCAGGAAGTTTTCTGTATTAACAGTATGATACAGTGACAAATAATTTTTGATCTGCTGAATAATCTTCAAAAATTACGAATTTATGTAATATGATGAGTATATATGTCTAATATGATATACTCAAAATTAAAAATTTAGATCAATGTGGTTAAATTATTATGATTTTCTAAGGAGTGTCTGCTCATTGCAGTATTTGATTAACAGATTTTTAAAGCTACAGAATAAAATAGTTTTAAAATACTTTTGGTAGTGATTTTGAAGTGAAATATTTATCATAGATTGAGATATATGTTAAGAGTAATTTTGTGATAGTTTTATAATTTTTGAGTTAGTATATGATTTTATAAAATTAGGATATTAAATACTGTTAAGTAAGTATCTTGATCCTATCAGGTTAGTAGTTTGAATTTGATGATGTTTATAGAATGGATTGTGTTGAAATTATGATATAATATTCATATATAAGAAGGATATATGAGTCAAGAATGATATATTCTAATTTTGGCGTCATTGGACATCATTTGATGTATTAGAAAATTTTGTTAAGTGTAAGTGGTCAGAATGACAGGTTTTGTAAAACCGAGTAATTAGACCAATTTGATGTGATAAATGCATTGTGTATAATTTTGTAAGCTATTTAAAGTGTTTTATGTGAATTGTGAGGCTTATAAAAAGATTAATCTCCATTGATAGGTTAAGGAGAATTAGGCCTTGTACCCGAAAGTGCTAAGAGGTAAGTATACTAGATTTTTTACTGAAACCACAATAAGCATAGTAATTGTCTATGTATGATTTTGTAAATGTGCTTAGAAATATGTTTATGTTATGTCAAAGTGTATTTGATATGAAATGTAAAGGACATATGTTTATGAATGTGAGCATTGACATTGAATATGAACATACATGTGTTTTTGAAAGTGAGCTTTCAAAATGAAATGTGTTTAACAAAGAAAGCTTTGAAGTGTAATATGTCCATGAGAAACATTTTGTATTTTGAGGATGCTTGAACTCACTGTTGACTTAATAGGCATCTTATATGATTTTTAGAGCCTTTATGTGTGGCATTTCCTTCGAGATTGGTATATGTTATGTGTTCCGTATGTAGGGAGGATCCTATTGGTACCTAAAGGAAGATTGAGTCATCACATTCGTGTGGTGGCATATTAGTGCATGTGAGAGGACTCACCGATGATCAAGGTGAGGGTTTGGCTCTTACCTTTGGGCTTGAGCATTATATATGTGTAATTTAAACCTCACTTGTACTATTTCTCTCATACGGTATGTCACCTACGAGTGACATTTGGCTCATTATGTGATATGTGATATGTAAGTCTTACTAAGTAGTAGTTAAGGGATGGTATTCCTATTATATGTTTTGAAAGAATGTGTAAGTGTTTACATGACATGTGATTTGATAAGATTATGATTTTGATTTATCACAGCATATCATACGTATGCATTGTGTACATATATGTATTTGTATTTGATATATGAAATACTAGTATGCTTATTGAGTTTTATACTCATTATTGTTTATGGTGATTTCAGGTAAATAAGGTATATGTGTGCTTAGCGAATTTGGCAAGACTTCTGCTGTTCCTTGGGTTCCCTAAGTTGTTAGGTTGCTGAGTGTTTCATTTGGAGACACGTGGGATAAGATATTTGATTTTTTCCTATTGAATAAATACTTATATATTATTTTATTGTGTGTGGTTGGATTTGGTTTAAGTTTCACCAAGTGTGGTTATGAGTTAATTTTAAGTAAGAATTTGCAATGAATATATTTTGAGTTTTCGGTAACAAAATTGCTACTGGTGACGTAGTAGAGTGTTAATCTTTGAGAAAACTCTGCGTATCTCCAGTTTACTAATTGTCCCAGTTATAATTCTGAAAGAAATTGAAATGAATATTTAAATATTGTCAATAGAAGTTTATGCTTATATGTTAGGTTATGGGTTGATTTTAGTGTTGAACTTACTAGCAACTTGCTAAGGATTCCTATGTTGAATTAAAGTTTGAATTTTTGTGTAATATTATTTATGAGTGCACATTATTAAATGAATGTAAGTGATGTCGTATGTCAGATCTTTTGAGTTTGAAGCGTGACAAATAATGAGCACTTTTAATTTATTGATGTAATCAATGTCAACATCACATCACAATAGTAGTTAAAAACTATTTTACATCACTGTTAAAAGAAATAGAAAGAATTGATAGATGAGGATCTTTTAGGTATTTTTAAAATTAGGGAGATGTTTAAGGCATATAGGTCAAACTAAAAGGGTCCATCAATCATTTTTCCTCTCACAAATTTTTTCATTTATTCAAAATTATCCATAAAGCTTTCAAGATCTTTTATTTTCGTATTACCGTCATCCTCACATAGTAGTGACTCCGGTTAAGTTTTTGTATAGGATGAACTTAATCAAAGGTAATGGCTTAGTCAATATATTAGCGAGATTTTCAGACGAAGCAATCTTCGTTAGACTTATTTTACTACTTTGAATAATCTCTCTAATGAAATGGAGTCGCACATCAATGTGTTTTGACATCTTATAAAATATTTGATGCTTGCTTAGGTGTATGACACTCTAGCTATCACAATATACTCCAGTGTCAATGTTTTTAATAGCTGTTATATCTGTGCAGATACCTTTTAACCACACAACCTCCTTAATAGCTTCACTCATAACTATATACCCCACCTACATGGTTAATAGTGCCACCATGTGCTGTAAAATCGACCTTTAGTACAAACTATACCCAAACACAGTGAATATGTACCCAGTGATTGACCTTCTCTTGTCGAGATCATTCACATAATCTGAGTTGATGTATCCTCTTACTATGTCACCTTCATTCTTCGTTCTTTTATACAGCAATCCTTACTTCGACATTCCTTTAAGATATCTAAAAATCTACTTAACTGCAAGTTAGTTATATTTTTTCAAATTTTTCATGTATTGACTTATAGCACTAACAGTTTGTGCTATATCTAGTCTCATGCAAATCATCACATACATAATGCTCCCAACGACACTAGCATATAGTACTTTACTCACCTATAGTTCACTCTTTTTGAATTCTAGCGACTGTGCTACTAAAAGTTTAAAATGCATGGTTAAAGGAGTGGAGACAGCCTTTGTATTGCACATACCAAGTTTCTTAAATATCTTGAGTATATATCTCTATTGTGACAAGAAGATAACATATCTTCTTTCCCTCACAATATTTATATCTAAAATTTTCTTTACTGCTATCAAATTGTTCATCTCAAATTCGCTATTTAACTATTTTTTCAATTAAGAGAACTCTTGTATTGAGTATGTATGAACACTATTAGGCCATTTATTTAAATGTTCGACCAACCTGTCTATGATCCAATTTTTAAAAAAAGCTAACCCATATTAGAAACAAAGTTTAACTCCGGGGAACAAAGGACTTATCCAAAATTTTAGATGTAATTTGGTAGATAATCTAACTCATCAGCCCATAGATCTCATAAATAGGCCGCTTATGTTATAAGGAGAGGGAGACAGATTAAACTTTAAGTTATATTCTAAATTTAATTGATTAATTGATGTCTTGCATGAAGAAAGATTTTTCACAAGTGAATAATTCTACTTAAATTATTATTTTTAATTAATGACTCATTAACGAATTTAAATTGTTTACTTGAGCTTAATTAAATATGAAAACTCATGCATACTTTAAAAGGAATTAAAACTCGTACACTATGAATAAAGACGATTATTTGTTCGTGCATGATTTTATTTTTGATTGATTGATTCATTGTTTAAACCATCTGTTCATACACATAATAAAATATCACAATTTAGCTTGCCTTTGCGAATAATTTACACTCTTTTTTTTGGATAATCATACTTCACATCTTTTTTTTTAAATAAACACTAACTTGAGCGTTATAATATTTTTCTTATAAGAGAACAATATATTTTCATCAATTGAAACAATACATAAGAATAATTAGATTTACCATGAAAGTTCCAAATCCGATAACTTCAATTACAAATTTGTATAATAGCCAAATCCTTGCAAATATACATCAATAAACATTTATGATTAACTAAATCATAGTTGCACATATCCTTTCAATACTTTTCTTTACTATTTTGTTTTTCTTTTTTTAAAGGTAAAAGGGGTGTGTTAAAGTATAAAAAGTTTTTATCCTATTTTCTCTCTCAAGATTGAATTTGGGCGGCTTACACAACAAACGCTTAACTTGCTATTAGACCACGCCTTGGGGGCTTACTTTTCTTACACTATAAGAAGTTAGCATGTCAAAAATTTACAAGTGGTTCGCTTTTGACACAAAGTTTTAGATTTTAATTTCACTAATGAGACTTTTTTTTTAAAATCAATAACTTGTATAAAAAATTTTAAGTTGTTCATTCAAAAAATTAATAATATGTTGATACATTTAAAAAAAAAAATTTATATAAATAATTAGAACTTTACATTTTAAAATGTGAAAATTTTCACATTACATAAAGACTTGATATTTAAAAAAAAAAAAAACTTTTGAAAATTCAAGGGAAAAATCAATCCAAAAGTGGATGCTTCTGATTATATATATTATTTGTGATTTTATTTTACAATAGCACTATATACAAATTAATAGTATAAACGCATTCGTACTAGCTAATTTTGTATATCATGGTTGAAACGATAATGTGATAATAAATGAACTAATTATATTATTTCATGTTTGTATAAATAGTATTATTTGTTATTTTATTTATTTTCATATTATAATTTTTCTTATCCATGAGTAAATTTAGACATAATATAGAGTTGCATTCAAACACCTTTGAAACCAAGAAAAAATATGGAAGTTAAAGAAGCTACTTTAACTAAAATTTGATTTTCGAAATTAAAAGGAACATAAACAAGCAAAGCTATACAATAAAATTCTTGCTACCGATAAATAAGAAAAAAAATGCTCAACCAAATGCATAAATTTTAATTTGATTTGAAATATTTAATTAAATAAATATTTCTTAACTTAACAAAGAATTATTATATCGCAAAAAAAGTATATGTCAATTTTTTATCACTGAATTATAATAATGTATCCACACATGAAAATTTAGTAAAGAAAAAAAATCAACCCAACAACCCAAATGTTGATATTTTACATCACATCATTTGTGATTTGTTTGTTTGTTTTGGTTGTTTTTATACTATAATTTTTGTTTTCCAAAAGTTAATGAATTTTTATAACACAAAGTGTTGAGAAACAAACTTAAAGTAGTGAATTTTTTTATAAAAATGTGATTCAAAATAGTGAAAAAATTGAAGAAAAAGTGAAGAGAAACTTAATAAAAATGATGGGAATCTCACCACATCTTGAGAAATGTCCCATCATTTTTTTTTATTTTATCATCATTTTCAGTCACATTCTCTTAACTTTATAGACACCTTCTCCTAAGTTTTTATTTATTAATATTTTTTATACCATAAGAAATGATATAAAAGTTACGAGAAACCAACTTTTTTATTTATTGATATTTTTTTATACCATTAGATATGATATAAAAGTTACGGAAAACCAACTTAAAGTGACTTGAATTTGATAAAACTAACAAAAATGTGATTAGAAGCGACGAGGAAGTAGTAAAAAAAGTGATAAGAAATTCACCTAAAAAAAAAAATTGAAAATGATTCTTATTTTACCCTTATGTATTTTTGCACCTCTTTCTCACAAATTATTAAATAATTTAATTCAAAATACACTTTAAAATTATTTAAAATGACTAAATTGAAATAATATAAATTAAAAATTAATAAATTTGATTAAAAATAATTAAAAAAATTATAAACAATAGATAAAATTTAGTAAAAATTACTAAAAAAAAGGTTGAGGCCACGTTTTAGTGACAGAACTACACAACCCCTTCTTACAATGTGAGGAGGGTACGAAAAATTTTGAACTATGTTAACTATTTTGATCATTGATCTCATTATTAGTGCGAGCAATTTCATCAATTTAATATATATATATATATATTAGTTGATAAATATTGATCAAATAAATTTTTACTATAAAAATTTGTAATCTTTAAATAGTAATTATTTTTAGACATTTCTAAAAAAAATTGAGAGATCCCACCACCTTTTAGTAAAAAGTAACGAGATTCTCGGCATTTCATGAAAAATGCATAATCACTTTAATTACTTTTTCATTATTTTTTTGTATATTTATTTTTAGTCATATATCGCTTTAAAAAAAATTCTTTTCATTTTTAAAAATATTTCTTATCACACTTTTTATATTTGTTATACTATTGGAATTGGTATAAAATGACACAAAAGGATGAAAAATGAACTTAAAATGATCAGAATTTAAAGCAAATATAATTCGGAGTAATAAAAATATAATTAAATATAATAGAAAGTGGTAGAAAAAGTTCCATTGATACATATTTAGTTCATTTCTACAAACTTTTAACGAGAGAACTAACAACAATATAATTCATATAACCCTTGCCTGGAGTGCATAAGAGAAAAAAATTACTATATATATATATATATATATTCATGTAAAGAAGATCAAATTGATTTGAAATTTTGAAAATTTCATGGTTAACATATTATTAAACTCAATAATTATTAATAAAAATTTGACATTAATCAAATATAATAAAAAATATGATAAAAAAATTTAAACTGTAGACATTATTAATTAAAAATCATGGTTGAGTATAATTTTTTGAGACGAGATCAATAAAGAGAAAACATGTGGTCAAAAAAATGCTAGACAGACGAAAGTAGTATGAAAATTGACTATCAAAGTATAGAGGGATTTAGGTCGTAGCACAGACCAGGTTAGTGTTTGGGGGCCATGACCTTGAGCAAACTAAGCTGCAGTGGGCTATGGCAGTGGTTGAATGCTGCAACACATGCCCGAGGCGCCAAATGTAAGATCACGGTGGCACTACGACCCCAGGAAGGTGAGGTTATGACATTAAGAGATGAGTTTCAGTCCGTTTTTCTATTTTTATGTGTTTTAGAGTTCCTTTGCATATGAGCTTCTATTCTAAGTTGATGCAGGATTTCTTAAGGCAGCAAAGAACTATATATAAACCCTAGTTTTTCCTTTGGGTTGTATGCATATACAAGAGTGCGAAATAGAAAGTTTTGAGAGCGTGAGAGAGAGCTCTGAGTGCGAGAGTGCTATATAAACCCTTGGAAACTCATTCTATTATGTATTATTTACAAATCTCTTGAATAATTCGTTGTAATCATTGAGTAATAAAAGAAGTTAGGATCCTTGATCCACCATGGACGTAAGCGATATACCGAACAACGTAAATTCTTGTACCTTGCATTATTGTTTATTTTCTTTATTTGCATAATGTGATCTTGCAATTCTTAAATACTTGTGAGCGAATTCTTCTAGGAGCGTCAATAAACTAGTATCAGAGTAAAGATTGATCTAATTATGATATCTCACAAGTATGAAGTAGAGAAGTTCAATGGGCAGAATAATTTCAATCTATTGAAAGGTAAAGGTGGTGACTTTACTAATGAGTCAAAGGCTTGATTCGGCTCTTAAAGAGACTCCTGCCATAACTAGTGATGAGAATAAGTCTAGGACATCAAGATCCATCCCTGATCGTGAATCCATTCAGAAGAAATCCTATAGTACCATTATCTTATCATTGAGTGATAAAATTTTAAAAGAGGTTACTAGAGAGAAGATTGCAATTGGTCTTTGAAAGAACTTTGATAATCTGTATATGATAAAGTTGTTAGGATTTGTGTTTACGTGCCATCATATTTTGCATGAATATTTTATTTTATAATATTTATACAGTATATTTTAGTAAATTGCTAATTTCATTAATTAAATGGTACAGTGCTTGTAACGCTACAGACATTGTATGATCTGAAAAAATTTAGATCTAACCTAAAAGAGTTTAGAGTAGAGCTAAAAGTTAGTAACATTAAGAATTATAATTGTTAACAGTTAGCACTACTAAGAGTTAGTAGGTTATAAAAGTTAACAAAATTTAAGAGTTAGGACTTTGTCTGCAATGAGATATAAACCTAAGAGTACATTAGTAATAACATAGTTGCAAGGAGTTGCAATAGGTGCTAAGAAATGTTATTATACATGTGTATTCTCAAACACAGTGTTCCTGATCTCATTCACCAATGCGGGTCTGTCAGTGATACCATTTATTATAGATTAGTGTATGACCATATCTAAATGGTTTAAATGGTTGTTCTTAGTTGACAACGGGTTTACCGGAAGCATGTATGGCACATAGTATTCAGTAAGGACTGAATATTGAACAGGCTCAACGAGGACCCTAATAGACATCCCATGAAGCCATCAATGGTATCCTCCCAAGTTGAGTAGTGTACGTGGTCCTTTGACCTGAGCACTACGGTGAACTTGTGAGTGATCCACTATGCTTTAGTTTCACATATGTCAGAGACCTTTCATGGTCTTACAGCTATGTGTCACTGGATATGGTCTGATACTTATGGAGTCTGATGTGCACAGATATGTGATCTATCAGCTTACGTGGGTAAGTTGTATATCAGGATGCTCTAAGATTGTATTTTAGAAAGACTTACAGCCATAAGCAATAAACTCAAAAAAAGAGTTTCCCACAGGGTCAAATAATATCGCAAAGGTGTTTGCGTATACTTTTATTAAGATATGTGTCTGGAGATAAGTTCACGGATGAGCGCGTGGAGATTTGACGGTATTGGTCTATATCTCTGCTCTTTCAGGATATAAATGGCAGATGAATTAGACGTATGCGCTATGACCTCAACTTGTATGGTCTACTGCACTGATTTATAATATTAGTGACGTGTGCGTGGGGTGTTGATTACGGACTCACAGAATTGTTCTATTTGACAAATTAAGCGTGGATCTAAGGAGTCCCACAATATAAAGTGTACTCGTTGTGCACTAGAACAGCGCATTGAATTAAATAATTCAATTCAGTAAATTCTAATAGACCAAACATTTGTTTCAGTATCTCTCGGGATGTGTATATACCAAGACTTAAGAGTTAAGTACATCAATTAGTTAATAATAGTTGCTGACCAATAGGATGATGACACGTGGTACATTGAAGGCCAATTATTGTTTGACTTAAAAATTATCAAAATGACCTTACTTGTTTGATAAGTAAGATCATTTTTTTATTCATTAAATTATTTATTGAATAAAATAATTATAATAATATTTGATATTATTATTTTAATCAAGTCAAACAATTATTATTTATTACATAATGCTTGTGTTTCTAATTGATTTAATATGATTAAATTAAAGAGGTGAAACAATAGTGCTCGGGCATGTAAGAGGTGATGCCAAAATGTGTTAAATAAATAAGTAAGGAAATTGTTTCTTCTCTTAGATACTAAATTTGGCAAACACACTCTAAGACATTACATGTCTTTTGCTTTAAATTGTTTAATATAAACAATTCTATCACAAGTAAAGAAACACTTAAGGATGGGCATGAGAGATTGATAAGGCTATTTAGTGTTGAACAAAAGAAGAAAGGGGTTTCTTCATTTGCTTCAAAAATCAACCACATTCAACAAATCATTCATGTATTTTGCTTTATCAATTTGTTTAATGTATACAATTCATGAAGCAAAACCAAATGGACACGTTATAAACCATACTTGTAGGACTATAGTTGTCTTATTTTAAGGAAAATGAAGCAATGTTTAAAAGAGCAAATTTTGCTCATTTCGAAAGTGTTACAAGCCCATTTTGAGAGAAAGGAAAGTGAAGTGCTAAATTTCTAAGTGTTTTGAAACATGTTCAAGAGTTGAACCTTTTTCTCTTCTTCTTCATACATGGCCGAAAATGCTACAATATATAATGAAGTCATTTTATTGTTTAAAGTATTAAACTAGAATAAAGTTATTCATTATTGTGTAGATAAGTCTTATGTTTAAGCGTTAAGCACTTAGTTTAAGTGTTAAACCCATTGTTGAAATCAAGTTGTCATTCTAGACTTTCTAAGCCCACCAAATTAGGAGCTATAATTCATAACAAGCTCATTTCAAGGCAGATACTCCGGCTCATCATATTCTAAAGGCTTGCCAAGTTAATTTTCATCAATCCCTTGTAATTTTAATTATGAGATAATATGAAAATTTTATGTATTTATCATTTAAAAAATTAGATTTTCAGACTTCCGCATGCGTACAAATATGTATATGATGCATATTTTGTAATGATGAACACATATCCGTATGTATGCACCCTAAGATAATCCACACTCACAAAAGTCTCTTATGAATCATCTATACATCAAGAAGACGTTGTATAATTTATCTATGACTGAAGGTACTTCAATTAAAGACCACATTGATACCTTCAACAAGATTATTATTGATCTTGAGATGAACGACGTCAAGATAGATGATGAAAACAAGACGATTATCTTGTTGAGTTCTCTATTAGAAAATTATAAGCATTTAATTTATACATTCCTCTATGATAGAGAGTCTTTAACACTGACTAATATTAGAACCTAGTTGAACTCGAAAGAACAAGAAAAAAGATCGGAGTCTAATACTATAGTAGTTTTAACAGTTAGGGAAAGGATTGAGAATAAAGAAAGAAAATAAAAAAAATTATTTAAAATCAGAGTCAAAGGACAAATTCAGGAAGTGTTATTGTTGCAAGAAAGAATGACACTTCATAAGAAATTGTCTAAAGAGAAAGGCCAAGATAAATGAAAAAAAATGAAGGTGATGATGCGATAGTCTATGAAGATTACTATGATATTACAGAAACCTTGGTAGTTTTATATATAAAGAATGCTAGTGAATGGATTTGATTGTACTTGAAAGAAAACAAAACAATCATTCAAAATCAGAGTCAAATGGCAAATTTAATAAGTGTTATTATTGCAAGAAAGAAGCGTACTTCATAAAGAATTGTCTAGAAAGAAAGGCTAAGATAAATGAAAAGGAAAATGAAGGTGATGACCGATAGTCTATGAAGATTACTATGATATTATAGAAACCTTGGTAGTCTTAGATAAAAAGAATGCTAGTGAGTGGATACTTAATTCTGATTGTACTTTTCATATATGTTATGATAGATCATTTTTTACCAACTATCGATCTGTTAGTGGTGGCAAAGTATTAATAGGTATGATATAGCTTTTAAAGTCATAAAAATTAGTAGTATAAGATTAAGATTGTATGATGGAAATTAGGGAATTACTCAGTGTAAGACATGTTCTTAATCATAAAAAGAACTTAGTATCCCTAAGTATGCTAAATAAAGTAAGATGTTCATTCAAAGCTAAAAAAAGAATACTAAAAGTGATTAAGAGTTCTCTAGTAGTAATAAAAGGTAAGAAGCATAACAGGTTGTATGTGTTGAATGTGAAAGTTATTTTTGGTTCAACATCTGTGACTGTTGGTGTTAAGGAGATGCAAACTAAGAAATGACATATAAAGTTAGCTCATCGAAGTGAAAGAGGTTTAAAGAAAATATATAATTTGGATATTGTTAGCAAGAAAAAGTTTCAATCACAGGGTCTTGTGGTTATTGTTTACTTGGGAAACTTAGGTAGTAAAGTATAATATAGGAAAACACAACACCAAGGCTACCATAGACAATATATATCTAGATTTTTGGAAGCCTAAGTAAATGTTCTTAGTTTAGTTAAGTCTATACAAAAACTTAACTGGAATCACCACTGTGTAATTGAGCGTGTGATGTAGTAACCAGTATCCACAATCGGTAAGAATAAGTATTTATATATATATATAATATATATGTATTTTTATTTGTATGTGGGTGATACTTAATTTATGTATTATTATTAGTAGTGTTTGTATAGGTTAAGGACATACTATTAACATTGGGTTTATTTGCAAGACTTTAGATTTATTTTAGAGACCAATTTGTAATACTTTGAAAGTTTTTGGAACAAATTTGTAAATATAAAAAATTAGCCTCTTAGTATAAAAATACACTTTTGAAATCCTAATTCACTCTTTTGGGTCGAGCTATCCCTTTAGAGAGAGAGAAGAGAGAAATAGAGGCGAGAGAAATAGAAGAAAAAGAAGAAGAAATTGGAATTTTGAATTTTAAGAGGTACATCACAACTATTTCTCAATTTATTGGTGTTAATTAAGTTAATTTCTTTAAGTTTTGATTTTTAAAAATATGTATAATTAAGGATTTGATGTGTATTTCGTAAGATATTGTGAGAATTGGTTATGATCTATGTAGATAGCTTGATAAATCATGATGAGTTGTAGAATTTCTGCTTGATAGTCTCTTGATCCAGGAATTTTATAAATTGTTGTGATTCGATTCTGATTTTGAATTTTGATTATATAAAATTAAACATGTTTAGGATCATCTAAGCCTTTGAATCGATTGAAGATTTCGAAAATTGAATTTGTAGTGAATTTACCAAAATAACCCTAAAATTCTGGAAATTTCCTGTGTGAACAGTATGATACAATGGAAAATAATTTTTGGCCTGCTGAATGATCTTCAAAAATTACAAATTTGTGGAATATCATAAGCTTATATGTCTAATATGATATACTTAGAATTGAAAATTTAGATCAATGTGGTTAAATTGTTATGATTTTCTAAGGAGTGTCCGCTCATTGCAGTATTTGATTAACAGATTTTTAAAGCTATAGAATAAAATAGTTTTAAAATACTTTTGGTAGTGATTTTGATGTGAAATATTTATCATGGATTGAGATATATGTTAAGAGTAATTTTGTGGTATTTTTATAATTTTTGAGTTAGTATATGATTTTATAAAATTAGGATATTAAATACTGTTAAGTAAGTATCTTGATCCTGTCAGGTTAGTAGTTTGAATTTGATGATGTTTATGAAATGGATTGTGTTGAAATTATGATATAATATTCATATATAAGAAGGATATATGAGTCAAGAATGATATATTCTGATTTTGGCGTAATTGGACATCATTTGATGTATTAGAAAATTTTGTTAAGTGTAAGTGGTCAGAATGACAGGTTTTGTAAAACCGAGTAATTAGACCAATTTGATGTGATAAATGCATTGTGTATAATTTTGTAAGCTATTTAAAGTGTTTTATGTGAATTATGAGGCTTATGAAAAGATTAATCTCCATTGATAGGTTAAGGAGAATTAAGCCTTGTACCCGAAAGTGCTAAGAGGTAAGTATACTAGATTTTTTACTGAAACCACAATAAGTATAGTAATTGTCTATGTATGATTTTGTAAATGTGCTTAGAAATATGTTTATGTTATGTCAAAGTGTATTTGATATGAAATGTGAAGGACATATGTTTATGAATGTGAGCATTGACATTGAATATGAACATACATGTGTTTTTGAAAGTGAGCTTTCAAAATGAAATGTGTTTAACAAAGAAAACTTTGAAGTATAATATGTCCATGAGAAACATTTTGTATTTTGAGGATGCTTGAATTCACTGTTGACTTAATAAGCATCTTATATGATTTTTAGAGCCTTTATGTGTGGCATTTCCTTCGGGATTGGTATATGTTATATGTTCCGTATGTAGGGAGGATCCTATTGGTACCTAAAGGAAGATTGAGTCATCACATTCGTATGGTGGCATATTGGTGCATGTGAGAGGACTCACCGATGATCAGGGTGAGGGTTTGGCTCTTACCTTCAGGCTTGAGCATTATATATGTGTAATTTAAACCTCACTTGTACTATTTCTCTCATACGGTATGTCACTTATAAGTGACATTTGGCTCATTATGTGATATGTGATATGTAAGTTTTACTAAGTAGTAGTTAAAGGATGGTATTCCTATTATATGTTTTGAAAGAATGTGTAAGTGCTTACATGACATGTGATTTGATAAGATTATGATTTTGATTTATCACAGCATATCATACATATGCATTGTGTACATATATATATATATTTGTATTTGATATATGAAAAACTAGTATGCTTATTGAGTTTTATACTCATTATTGTTTATGGTGATTTCAGGTAAATAAGGTATATGTGTGCTTAGCAAATTTGGCAAGACTTCTGCTGTTCCTTGGGTTCCCTAAGTTGTTAGGTTGCTGAGTGTTTCATTTGGGGACACGTGGGATAAGATATTTAATTTGTCTCAATTTTGAATAAATACTTATGTATTATATTATTGAATGAGTGTAAGTTATGTCATGTATCAGATCTTTTGGGTCTGGGGCGTGACATGTGATATAGAGAGAAAGGATATGAAAAGCTTTTTAGTGATTTTAAATCAATAAGAAAATTTGTGGAGATTGGCAATTAAAAATTATGGTTGAGTATGTTTTTTTGAGTCATGACAGATAAACAAACAACACATGGCCAAGAAAGTGTTCGACAAATGAGAGAATGATGAAAACTGAAAGTTAGAGCACGAGGGTTTGGGCCACGACACAGACCAGGTTAATGCTTAGAGACCGTAGCCTCGAGCAAACCAAGCTGCAGCATGGCCATGGTAATGGCTAAGCGCTGCGGCTCAGCCAAGGCCCGAAAACACCGCAACACCAAAAGTTGGGTTCCAACCTATTTATATATATTTTTATATTGTTTTAGAGTTCCTTTGCACCTGGACCTTTATTCTAAGTCAGTTTAAGGTTTCCTAAAGTGGTAAAAAGTTATATACAAACTCTAGTTTCGCTTTAGGGTTGTATGCATGTGCAGAGTATGAAATAGAAAGCTTTGAAAGCGTGAGAGAGAACTTTGTATAAATCATTAAAAACTCGTTCTATTATGTATTCTTTGCAAATAATTTAATTCGTTGTGGTCACTGAGTACTAAAAAAAGTTAGAATATTTACTCCACTGTAAACATAGACAATTTGTCAAATTACGTAAATTCTTGTATCTTATATGATTATTATTTTTTATATATATTTTATGTGATCTCGTAATTTTAAATATTTATGGATAAATTTTTTTTATGAACGACAACAAAAACATATTGATGATACCACAAGAAAAATAATAGAATTATTCAATCCAATTAAAAAAATTTATACTATATTGTTACTTCTTTTTATTATTTCAAATTGAAAATTCAAAATAATTTTGAGATTTTGTTTACAAAATAAGTAATAAACACAAATCCATCAAACTTCCACGTGGCTGACACATTTCAAAATTTAAAAATTGAAAAATCGTGCCATAACCGCGCGTTTTCTTTTGAACTAGAAGTTGAACCCAGACCTCATTATGAAAAACAAACATTCTGGCGTGGGCCCCACATTTTGTTGCGCGCCTAAACTCACCCAACGCCCATCGACGTCGTTTTGCCGATTACCAGCTGGAACTTTCTTTCTGCAACGGGGCCCGGATCTCCCAACAGACAAAAATCAGATTGTAATTTCGAATCGCGAGCAGGGGCAATCGAGTAATTACACCAAACAGCTTTCGGTTCTTAACATAACAGATATGGTCTGTTAAAAATTCTCTAAAACCCTCCAAAACCGAAAAAACAAAGACGTCCTTTTGTTATTTCTCTACGCATGGAAGAATCAGAGGTTTGTTTTATTTTTTTGTCATTTCTGAAATCCTTTCTCTGAAAGTGATTTTTGAAAGTGCTTTTTGGATTTTGATTTTGGTGTTTTTGTAGAAAATGGTGGCGCTGAAGAAGGCGTACGCGGACATAATTTTGAACACGGCGAAAGAGGCGGCAGCTCGAATGATAGTGTCGGAGCGCAAAGCGGTGCGTTTTGAGAAGGATCTGATTGGCACCAAAGACGAGGCACTTCGATTGCTCGTACGGTTGAAACAGATGATCGACTCAACGGTAAAATTTAAAAACACTCAAAATCGAATTTTTTTTAAAAAAAAATCTAATTTTTTTTTTATTTTGATCTAAACGTAATTAGATGGTTCAATACGATCCAGTGTTGATGGAAGTGAACCCAATTTTAAGAATTAAAGCATTTGTTTTACCTAATGTCGATTGGAGCTTGAGTTGTTATAGTTCTTAATTAGCTACTGGATTTTAGTTTCTTATGAAAGTGTTTAATTTGTGAAATGTGTAATTTTATTTTGTAAAATTTGAGTTCTTTTCTTTTCTTAATTAGCTATTGATTTGAAAGTTTTTAGTTGGGTATCATTGTTTGCTAGGTTTATTTATTTTGTTTTTTCGGAATATGATTGGCTTCTGTTGTTTTAATATTAGTTTTTACTTTGTTTCGCATGGGTGTGTTCTTCTTCACTTCAAAGATTGGCTTGGGAGCTTATTATAATTTTCAGACATGATTTTGTATGACTTGTTTACATGTATTTCAACATCAAAGTAAATTTATAATTAGTAAGCTAGAGATATCACTGTGGTCATATTGAAGAACAACATGAAGTTCACTAGGAGTTCCCGCCTTGATATACTTAGAGATATTTGGCTTTTGATTCTGCATTGACAAATTTTGCTTCTTTACAGACGAAGGAAGCTGAGGTAACATCCATGACCCAGCAAAGAAAGATCGATGAGCTTGAAGCACAGCTCAATGAGGCAGAGGATGTTATAACAGATCTAAGATCGGAGTTGAGATGGGTTAGGGATAAACTAGTGAAGGTAAGGAACAATCCGCTGCAGCCTCTGAATGGACAAATCAAAAAGGAAGATGTATATACTGACGTAAATGTGACGGTTAGGCCAATCATGCCCTCAGATTTGAACCCACAACTTGAAGCTGTGACTAGTTCTGACACGGAGAACAACCCAGTGAATCTGAGAATTTTGGATAATAGGTGCTGCAGTACAACACAAAGAAGTGAGAATTCGAGTGTTACTCCTGACTTAACCTCCACAACAATGAGAAGTAAGGAGCTTGATCTGTACAGGAATGGAGGTCCTCAGTCTCAGAGAATTAATGTGTTTGAAAGAAATTTACTGAATGTGAAATTGCCTCCATTGGGTGATAAAGATGGTCAACATACCCTAGCAAAGAATGAGTTGATGACTGAAACAAGTGATAAGGTTGTAGAAAACTGTACTGCACCCACCCCTAAACCAAAAATTGTAGACGTAATAGGGAAATCTTCTGGAGGAGAAGTAAGGAAGCCTACTAAGGTTCGCACTTCGCGAAGAAGGAAGACTCGTTTTGGGAAAGTCAAAGCTGCTGTACGCAAGTCTCGTCCTGGTCAGCCCAAGAAACGCTGTTGCTTATCTTCTCTTCCTTCCCAGTGTAAATCATACTCGGTCAATGGGAATGTTAGATCTGAGGAAAGTGCAAATACTCTACCTTCCTTCAAGGTTGTTAATACAGATAATGGAAAAAATTGTAGTGACTTCGATGAAAAATTGTTGCACAAGAGAAGCTTCAATGAAGAGGAAACTAAGATCAGTCAAAAAGGGAAAGAAAATATGAGAGTCCAAACTAGGGATGCTGCTGTTACCTCATTCCTGTCTTCTCCTGATCACCTCATCAAACCTTGTCAGCCATCTTCTGTTGTTAACTGTGGTGTGATTTATTCATTTGCGATACATGGGAATGTTAAATTTGGTGAAGATGGAATGAAGACAGCTGAGAATGAGGCTAAGATGAAGCCATTGCCCCGTTTAGATCCAGGGTTGACATTAATTAGAAGTGGTGTGAATCCTGTATCAGGATCTACAAATGTTACTGTGAGTGTTAAGGTACTTAATAAATCTAGACTTGTTCAGAAAACTGAAGAAAAGGATAAGGAGTTGAGAGATGAGTCTGCATTGGTAAAGCCAGAAAGTGATCTAGTAGAAAATTCAATGCTTATCTGTTCTGAATTGAGCCATGAGGTGCTTAATGAACCAGTACTTTCTGACTCCAAGGATGCCAAGTCAGCTGTAGAGACAGATGGATCTCCAAGGATACCAGATTGCAATAGGGTTCTTAAATACACTTTTCAGAGAAAACGCAAGAAGGAATTCCTGAGCAACTCTAGTGAAAACACTTCTCCTGACAAGACCATTGTAAAGAGAAGGGCAGCAGAGAAACAAAACGATGCACAAGATTCTGAAAAATCTACCTTGATAAATGAATCATCTAGGGACAGCCGGCGAGTGGCTCAGGTTGCCCATCAGGTTGGTTCCCTTTTCTCATTTCCCGTGTCTTAGGCTGCATCTAAAAAGGCATAACTTGCATGATTTCATGTATCGCTGAACAAATTGAATCGTGTGCCAAGGAATGCAGAAAACAGTGTGTCTATCTGAATGAAGATGAATTTGAATTAGTCAATGTTCGGTTGATAACCTGGACACTGAAACCTCAAGCCACCAGGCCCATCTCTTTGTTGAATGAGTCATTACATGAGTCTGTTACTTTTGTCTTTGTCTTTAACTACAGAATGTCGTCCTAATAATGGAAGTTTCCTTTGTGTTGTTGCAGTACATGTGATTTTTGTCTTTGTCTTTAGGCGTTTGTGGTAGTAGTGGTCCTACCTTTATGCATATAACTTTTAGTAGTAGTTAATGTAGTGGATGTGATTGTTGGTAAAAGCTCTATATAATGAGTTGTTGGCTGTAAGTTCAATGAGCAAGCTAGAACAACTGTAACATTGATTTTGAAATACAAATAATATCCTTTCTAGCAAGTTTCTAACTTGGTATTAGAGCCGTTTAAGATGGCATTAAGCTTAACAACTTAAAATGCATCACCGAATGCCACAATCCAACAAAGCAGTATGCATTTGAATTCATTTGTGTTCTCAACACTTATCAAACTCATATATTCTAACTATTTGCTATGGAAGTCTTAAGTTATACCTAGTATAAGGGCCAATGGCCTGATGAGCTTCATAGATGGAAGCAAATCATGTCTAAGGCAACAAAATATCAAGGTGGATGATGACAACACCATCATCACCACTGAAAATCCAAAATCTCAGATTTGGTTGAGACAAGACCAAAATCTGGTGAGCTGGTTACTTTCATCTCTATTTGAGGGAATGATAGGGGTAGTCATTGAATGCACTAACTCTTACCAACTCTGGACAACCCTTGAAAGTCTTTTTGCATCACATTCAAAAGCCAGAATCATACACTTGAAAAGCCTGATTTAAACTACCGAAAAGGGATCCATTACTATCACTTAGTACTATATGAAGATGAAAGGGTTAGCAGAGGCACTTAGGCGTGCAGGAAGTGCAATAACTGATTTGGTAGATTATATTCTTGGGGGATTAGGAAATGTATATGACCCTATCTATGTGAATGTCACTTCAAGGATTGAAAAACTGCCACTTATTGATGTATATGCCATGCAACTCAATCAAGAGCACAGATTGGAGCAAAACTCAGTTGAAGGTCTCTATGAAGCACCAATAAGTTGCAATGCCAACTTTACACAAATCAATTGGAATCAGAAAAAGAACTAGTAGGGAAAAGAGGAAACTTTCATGCTTCAAACTCTCTAAACAACAACTCAAATAGTGGCTATTCAAATACTGAAAATTTTAAAGGCAAAGGGAAAGTTCAAGAAGCTGACAACAAGGACTCAAATGTTGTCTGTCAAATTTGCTTCAGGCCCAAACATACTGCTACAAAATGTTAGCATAGATTCAAGAAAAACTTTGTGCCAAGGGTGATTGCAAACCATTAGCCCAGGAAAGCCTATGTAGCAGCAGCTGGAAATGAAGAAGACTCAAGCTGGTACCTTGACAGTGGGCAACCAACCGTGTAATCAATAACCTGAACAATTTGAATCTTAGAAACCAATACAAAGGCAACCAAAAGCTCACAGTAGGTAATGGTCATAACTTGCTCATTACACACATTAGTTATACTTGCCTCACCAATCTACATAATCCACACACCAAACACTTGCACTTGAATGAAGTTTTGTTTGTGCCAAATATCACTAAAAATCTCATCAAAATATTAGTCAAGGTTAATGATATTACTGTTGTGTTTAACAAGTTTCAATGTGCTGTGAAGGGCAAGAAACAGGGGAATGTGATACTTTTGAGAGTGGTTAAAGTTGGTTGATATCAATTGTAGTGTGAAACTAAGTCCTCAAATCAGTCAAGTTTATTGTCAAGTCAAGAGTCTTCAGCAAATGTTGCCTTAACAGCTACTGGTCCAAAGTCCATTTTTTCCTTTTGTTTTTGAGTTTTTTATGAGAGTTGGTCACAAAGTCTAGAGTCAAGCAAAGATATGAAATCAACATCTTGTGACCTAATCATGAATTATAAATCTTATATAGAAGACTAGGATATCCAAATGTAGTGGTTCTCAAGGAAATTCTATCCAAATGTACTACTTCTCTTAATATCAATGAAAACACTATAGTTTTCAAATTTCCTTTTTGCTCAGCATGCCAATATGGCAAATTGCATAAACTGCCATTCAAAGAAACAAAAACCAAGACCAAGAACCTTCTTGAGTTTGTTCACACTGACCTTTGAGGACCTGCTCTATTACCATTTACCAAATGATACAAATACTACATGGTCATAGTTGATGATTATACAAGTCTCACTTGGATATATCCCTTGACTAATAAGTCAGAAGCCCTAGAAACCTTTATTCACTATAAAATCCAAGTTGAGAAGTTAACTGATAATAAAATCAAAGCGATTCATAGTGACATGGAAGAAGAGTTTAGGGCTTTTGAAAATACCTAAAATTTGAAGGAATCACACACAGATATTCATGTGCTCGTACATACCACCAAAATGAGAAAATAGAAAGAAAACATAGACATTTAATAGAAACAACACTCACATTATCGGCACAAACCGATATGCCTCAGATATTGGGGGGAAGTTGTACATACTGTAGCCTATCTCATTAATAAGCTACCATCCAAAAAATTGGGAAACATTTCCCCATATGAAAATCTCTTTGGACATCCACTTGATTACTCACTAATCAAATTCTTTGGATGTGAATGCTATCTTTACTTGGAGATCATACAACAAAAACAAATTCAACTTTCACACCTTAAGATATGTCTTTATAGGGTACAACCTAAAGCATAAAAGTTATGTGTCAACATCCATATGGAAAGATTTTCATTGCAAGACATGTCATATTCAATGAAAAATCTTTCTCTTTCTATTCAAATCATGAGTTCAAGACAACTAATCAAGACACACTCATTGAGTCCAGAGTCATAGATCAGCAGGTAATCTACTTGAAAAAACCATTTGAATCAAATAATATTAGTCCATGTGTAGTTGAAAATGAACACCTCACAAGCACTGCACCAAGAACAACGAGCACCCTTAAGTCCTTGACACACTAAGAACTTAATGAAGATCATTATCCACAACACCATAAAAACCAAAACATTGAGCCACCAAACACACTAGACCAAATCTTAGCAGAGTCAAACATCCCAACAGTATCACAAAACCAAAACACTTTGTCCACTAATCACATGATCATAAGATCAAAGACTGGTGGTATATTCAAACTTAAAGTGTATATGAGCATAGAATCAAATTCTCAATCCACTTTAGAGTCAATTGAAAAAGCACTTCAAGATGAAAATAGGAAAAGAGCAGGAAAAGTAAAATGCTCTCATTAGAAGTAAAAAACATGCTTTACAAACCAAAGATGAGAATAGTGAGAAATAAATGAATCTTCAAAATTAAACACAAAACTGATGGTACAGTAGAGAGAAACAACACCAGACTTGTGGGTTAGATTTCAATGAAACTTTCAGTCCTATAGTGAAGTCATGTACAATCAGAATTGTTCTGACTTTAACCCTTATGAATAACTGGAAGTTGAAGCAAATTGACATAAACAATGCCTTCTTTAATAGTGATTTGACATAGGAAGTATACATAAATTAACTAGAAGGCTATGAAGATGCAAAGAAGTCAGAATTTGTGTGCAAGTTGAGAAAAAAACTCTATGGACTGAAAATAGGCTCTAAGGGCTTGGTTTGAGAAACTAAAGAAATCTTTAATGAGTTGGGCTTCAAGGGAACAAAGTCAGACACCTTTCTATTTATCAAGAGGGACAAAGAGGAGTTGACATTGTTGCTAGTCTATGTTGATGACATAATAATCATTGGAAGTAATGACAGAACAACACAAGAATTCATAGACAATTTGAGTAGGTGTTTTGCCCACAAGGACCTTGGAGATTTGCACTTCTTTCTTGGAATTCAAGTAACTAGATCACAAAACTCAATTTTTCTATCACAAGCTAAGTATATTATTGATCTTTTGAGCAAAACAAATATGTCAAATTGCAATGGCAGCATTACACATCTAAGTACAGGCATCAAATTGACAAAGGAGAATGGGAAGAAATTTAGTAACCTAACACTATAAAGAAGTGTCATTGGAAGCCTATAGTATGTCACACTAACCAGACCAGAACTTGCTTTTTTAGTCAACAAATTAAGTCAGTTCATGAGTAGTCTACTTGATTACATTAGATTGCTTGCAAGAGAGTCTTAAGATATCTTAAAGAAATTAGGGATTATGGCTTGGAGCTCAAGAAACCAGAAGCATTAGAACTAACTGCATTTTCTGATGTTGATTAGGGATGTGACATTGATAACAAAAGATCAGTTGGAGGCTATCTTATATTCTTAGGACAAAGCCTGATATCCTAGAGTTTAAAAAAGCAACAAGTTGTTGCTAGATCAAGTGCAGAATGAGTGTATAGAACATTGGCAAATGCAAGTGCAGAACTCACTTGGATCATGTCACTGATTCAAGAGTTAGAACTAAAAAAAACAAATCCAGTAATTTGAGCCTCATTGAGCTTAAATCCACTTTACTCTGCCAAGACTAAGCACGTAGAAATTGACATTCATTTCATAAGAGATAAAGTGAGAACTGGAGAATTGAAAATCTACTTTGTTCTTAGCCTGAACCAACTAGCTGACATTTTAACCAAGCAACTCATCTTTGATAGATTCAACCATCTGAGAAGCAAGTTTAATGTTCATCCAAGAACATTAAGCTTGAGAGGGGATGTTGAATTACGTGAAACATCAGAATTAGAAAAGCTGGACACCAAAGCCTCAAGCCATCAAGCCAATCTTTTTGTTGAATGAGTCGTCACGTGAGTCTGTCACTTTTGTCTGCCTTTAACTGCAAGATGTGGTCCTAATTATGGGAGTTTTCCTTTGTGTTGTTCTTGCAGTATATGTGACTTGTCTTTTGTCTTTATTGTTATGAGTTAGCAGTAGTAGTGGTGCTACCTTTATGCTTATAACTCTTAATAGTAGTTATGTAGTGCGTGTGATTATTAGTAGAAACTCTATATAATGAGACATTGGTTGTAAGTTTGGTGAGCAAGCTAGAACAACTATAACATTGATTTTGAAAACCAAAGAAATATCCTTTCCAGCAAATTTCTAACTTTGATAATTATAATAATTTGAAGACAGACTCGTGCCCTTTTATTTGCAAAAAATATGTGAAATCCAAGATACACAGATAATGGTTTTGAACCGATATTTGTTAATATCCAATATTGCCCAATAATGAAACTCTCCTAATCTCATCTTCTCATTCATCTTTCGTGCAGCTTATATCTTTATCTGGAAAAAGATGGTGACAGTGCAGGCGACTGTTGCGCATCTCCAACCAGGAAGAATGTTGGACATTATGGGTGCGATCTAAAAACTTCTCATCTTTTTCATGTTCTTGAGTACCTTAACCCGCCACCTCTGGCTTCATAGTATGAGATATACAACAGATATTTAGTAACTCTGCATTCCCCGATCATTCTTCTTCCATTTCCCATTAGATTCTGCTGTTTCCTGTCAGCATCCTCTAAGCTTTTAGATAGAAAAGTTATATTGGTCAATCAATTGGTATAGTTATTAGAAACCTCAATAATGGTATTAAATTGCGGCCTAATTTTATTTACTCAATATCACTGATGCTTTAGAGAGGCTAGTTTATTTTGTGTTTTGCTATAACATGTTTTATTGCTCAGATGTCCTAGGCATAGCTCGATTGATTGTGAATGTGTTTTGTGCCTATGGTCACCCAAATTCGAGTATATAGGGAATAAGGAATTAAGGATTAGTCATTGGATAAGATTTCTCATACTCATTCAAATCTTTAAAAAGCAATATATATATATATATATATATATATATATATATATATATATATTATTGCTGAGATGTTGCTGCCTCCAACAGGACATGGAAGGTCTATAAGATGCCATGAAGAAACATGAAATTTTGCTTATTTTTAGTGGCCATTTATTTATTTTTTTACCTAATCTTTTGATTTAAATGCTCAAAATTGAGAAATAATTTTTTTTTTAAAACGAAAGAAAAAGAAGGCATGGTAAGATAAAGGGTTTAATTTTGCTCCCGATTTTAGTTTAAATTTTTATTTCACAAGTAAAATACAAAAGGTCTTTCTTCAAGGATGCTTTTAAAGATAGTATTTGATTATAACTATGGAAATTAGTTTTAAATCAACAGAAAATGTTTAGAAAAAAGTTGTAATCATCTTTAAAATGTTTAATTGTACCGTACTGTAGATAAGTGTTTTCAAATTCAATCCCCTCGTGTATATTTTGAGATATATTTTCTCTTTGGATGGAGTTATTTGAACTACCAAAATATTCAGTTAACTCACTTCTTCAACAAATTCGTTATTAATTTTTTTTTAAATTTAAAATTATAATTATAAGCCAGCCATAATTATTAATATAACCTTACAAATTTAATATATTATAATAATATTAATTTTTAATAGATATTCATATAATTATTATTAAAGCGAAATAAGTTCTACAATTATTTCTCACCCGAGAATAATTATCAATTATTAATAATAATAAAATCTTTAAAACCATCCCCATATTAAATTGACAAACCTCGTTGTCTCCCCAAATTTTTTGAAAAGCCTGAAATGCACCTCCACGTTGTTATATATACAAGAAGTTAAAGTAATTGACTCTGATTGACTGCGAAAAATACCTTTTTACCCTTGATATGATGTATACTAGAAGTAAAAAGGCAAAAATGACCTTAACATAAATTTCTTATTTATTCATCTATCTCCTCTTTTTCTCATTTTCTTCTTTCATACAAAACATCTAAAATGGAAAGTATAGATTTCTCTACAAATTAACTCTAACTAACAAAAATTCACTCTATAAATTAAAATTTATCTCATAAACTACCCATTACATCAATTATGCCCACCATTTTACAAATCAAAATTAAAATAAAACAAATCTTAAATAAAAGTAAAAATGAGATATTTGATTAAAAAATAAAAAATAAAAAAAATAAAAATAAAATTTAATCATAAATGGCTAGGCAAGGTCACGTACCACCCTTGCGCGACCTTGCTCGGTCATTACATGAAACACATAAGGATATCGTATGGTTCACTTGACGGTTGTGTAAAGCCTAATGTTAATTGTATGAAGGTTGTGCAATACTATTGCATGACAATGTGAGCTTACCATAGCGGTCATTTTTTAGCCACCATTGTTGGAAGTAGGAAGAGAAAGAAGAAACACAAAGAGAGGAAAAAAAAAAAAAGATAATTTTTATATATTTTTCAAGGGTTTTTTGATATTTTACATAAGATTATAAATTAGTTTTTTTTGTTCAATTATATATATTTAATTACATTCTTACTCCTAATTTGTTAATTTTTAACAGAAAAAAGTAATCGTATCCAAAAAAAAAATTAATAATATGGGACACGTTGTAGACTTTTCAAAAATTTAGAAATGCGATGGCGATTGTTGATTTAATACGAGGCCAAGTGAAGATATCCTACGATTGACTTTTAAATGAAGCATAAAAAGTATCAAATATTATTTTATGTGTTATTTATAGTGAAAAAAGAAATAATTAATTAAAAAAGAAAAACAAATCTTAAAAAGTAAGAACAGAAATAAAAGTTCATAGAACTCGCTAAGTCTATAAGACAAATTTATGATCACTCATGTCACGCCCCAGACCCAAAAGATCCGACACACGACATCACTTACATTCATTCACTGCATGTGCACTCATAAATAATATTACACAAAATTTTCAACTTTCATTCAACACAGAAATCCTTAGCAAGTTGCTAGTAAGTTCAACACTAAAATCAACCTTAACCTAACATATAAGTATAAACTTCTCTTGACAATATTTAAACATTCATTTCAATTTCTTTCAGAATTATAGCAATTGAATTATGACTGGGACAATTATTAAACCGGAGATACGCAGAGTTTTCTCAGAGATTAACACTCTACTACGTCACCAGTAGCAACTTTGTTACCGGGAGCCCAGAATATATCCATTGCAAATTCTTACTTAAAATCATCCAATAACCACACTTTATAAAACTTAAACCAAATCCAATCCACACACAATGAAATAATACATAAGTATTTATTCAATAGGGACAAACCAAATATCCTATCCCACGTGTCCCCAAATGAAACACACAACAACCTAGCAACTTAGGGAACCCAAGGAACAGCAGAAGCCTTGCCAAATCCGCTAAGCCCACATGCACCTTATTTACCTGAAATCACCATAAACTATAATGAGTATAAAACTCAGTAAGCATACTAATTTTTCATATATCAAATACAAATACATATATGTACACAATGCATATGTATGATATGCTGTGATCAATCAAAATCATAATCTTATCAAATCACATATCATGTAAGCGCTTACACATTCTTTCAAAACACATAATAGGAATACCATCACTCAACTACTACTTAGTAGGACTTACATATCACATATCACATAATGAGCCAAATGTCACTCGTAGGTGACATACCGTATGAGAGGAATAGTACAAGTGAGGTCTTTAAATCACACATATATAACGCTTATGCCCGAAGGTAAAAGCCAAACCCTCACCCTGATCATCGGTGAGTCCTCTCACATGTACCAATACGCCACCACACGAATGTGATGACTCACACTTCCTTTAGGTACCAATAGGATCCTCCCTACATACGGAACACATAACATATACCAATCCCAAAGGAAAGGCCACACATAAAGGCTCCACAAATCACATAAAATGCCTACTAAGTTAACAGTGAGTTCAAGTACCCTCAAAACACAAAATGTTTCTCATGGACATATTACACTTCAAAGCTTTCTTTATTAAACACATTTCATTTTGAAAGCTCACTTTCAAAAACACATGTATGCCCATGCTCAATGTCAATGCTCACATTCATAAACATATGTCTTTCACATTTTATATCAAAATATACTTTGACATATCATAAACATATTCTTAACCCCATTTATAAAATCATACAAAACAATTATTATGTTTATTGTGATTCCAGTAGTAAGTCTAGTATACTTACCTCTTAGCACTTACAGCTACAAGGCTTAAATCTCCTTAACCTATCAATGGAGATCAATCCTTTTATAAGCCTCACAATTCACACAAAATACTTTAAATAGCTTACAAAATTATACACAATGCATTTATCACATCAAATTGGTCTAAATATTTGGTTTCTCAAAACCTGTCATTCTGACCACTTACACTTAACAAAAATTTCTAATACATCAAATGATGTCCAATTACTCCGAAATCAGAATATATCATTCTTGACTCATATATACTTCTTATATATGAATATTATATCAAAATTCCTACACAATCCATTCCATACACACCATCGAATCCAAACTACAAACCTGACAGGATCAAGATACTTACTAAACAGTATTCAATCTCCCAATTTTATAAAATCATATACTAACTCAAAAATTATAAAACTACCACATAATTACTCTTGACACATATCTCAGTCCATGATAAATATTTGGCTTCCAAATAACTGCCAAAAGTATTTTAAAACTATTTTATTTCATAACTTTAAAAATCTGTTAATCAAATACTACAATGAGCTGATACACTTTAGAAATTCATAACACTTCAACCACATTGATCCAAATTCTCAATTCCGAGTATATCATATTAGACATATAAAATTATCATATTCCACAAATTCGTAATTTTTAAAGATCATTCAGCAGGTCAAAAATTATTTTCCACTGTATCATACTGTTTACACAGGAAATTTCCAGAATTCCAAGGTCATTTTGGTAAATTCACTACAAATTCAATTTCCGAGATTTTCAGTCGATTCAAAGTCTCAGATGATCCTAAACATGTCTAATTTCATATACTCAAAATTCAAAACCAGAATCGAATCACAACAATTTATAAAATTCCTAGATCAAGAGGTTATCCAGCAGAAATTCCATAATTCATCATGATTTATCAAACTATCTTATAGATCATCATCAATTCTCATATGATCTTACGAAATACACAACAAATCCTCAATTATACATATTTTCAGAAATCAAAACTTAAAGGAATTAACTTAATTAATACCAATAAATTGAGAAATACGTATGATATACCTCTTGAAATTCAAATTTCTAATTTCTTCTTCTTTTTCTTCTTCTTCTCCTCTTTCTCTCTCCTCTATTTCTCTCTTCTCTCTCTTAAAATTGGTAGCTCGACCTAAAAATGGTAAATTAGGGTTTAAAAGTGTATTTTTATACTAAGAGGCTAATTTTTGATATTTACAAATTTGCCCCCAAAACTTTCAAAGTATAACAATTTGGTCCCTAAAATAAATCTAAAGTCATACAAATAAACCCAATACTAATCGTATATCCTTAACCTATAAAAATATTACTAATAACAATATATAATTCAAGTATCACCAACATACAAATAAAATACGTATATTTATACATATATAAATACTTATTCTTACCAGTCGTGGATACTGGTTACTACAATTCTCCCCTCCTTATAAGAATTTCGTCCTCGAAATTCATAACTTAAGCAAATAGATGAGGATACTTAGATCTCATTTCCTCTTCTCGTTCCCAGGTTGCCTCTTCAACTGCATGGTTTCTCCATAAAACCTTTACCAAATCAATCTTCTTAGTACGAAGAATTTGCTCCTTATTGTCCAAAATCCTAATGGGCACTTCTTCATAAGTGAGATCATCCCTAAGTTGAAGTGGCTCATAGCTTAACACATGTGAGGAGTTTGAAACATATTTTCGCAACATGGACACATGGAACACATTATGAACTCCTGATAATGATGGAGGAAGGGCAAGTCTATAAGCCACATCACCTATCCTTTCAAGGATTTCAAATGGACCAATGAATCTTGGACTCAACTTTCCTTTCTTGCCAAATCTCATGACTCCTTTCATTGGAGCAACCTTAAGAAATACTTTTTCACCCACCTTAAATTCTAGATCTTTTCTTCTATTGTCTGCATAGCTTTTCTGTCTACTCTGAGCCACTTTCATTCTTTTTCTTATCTTCTCTATAACCTCACAAGTTTGCTGGACAATCTCTGGCCCTAAAATTTTTCTTTCTCCAACTTCATCCCAATGCACAGGAGATCTACATTTTCTTCCATACAAAGCTTCATATGGGGCCATACCAATAGTTGATTGATAACTATTGTTGTATGCAAACTCCACTAATGAAAGGTGTTTGTCCCAACTACCTTTAAGGTCTAACACACATGCTCTCAACATATCTTCTAGAATTTGAATGGTCCTTTCAGATTGACCATCAGTCTGTGGGTGGAATGCAGTACTGAAGTTCAACTTTGTGCCCATGGTATTATGTAGGCTCTTCCAAAATATTGAAGTAAATCGGGGATCTCTATCAGATACAATTGACACAGGTACTCCATGAAGCCTCACAATTTCATCAACATATAATTGGGCATACCTATCCATGGAATAAGTGGTGCATATTGGAATAAAATGTGCTGATTTTGTTAGCCTATCAATAATCACCCATATGGCATTGTAGCCCTTTTGTGTACTTGGCAACCCAACTACAAAATCTATGGCTATGTGCTCCCATTTCCATTCCGGTACCAATAAAGGTTTCAATAACCCAGATGGTCTCTGATGTTCTGCCTTAACTTGCTGACATGTCAAACATTGCTCTATAAATTTTGCAATCTCTCTTTTCATATTAACCCACCAATAAATAGCTCGTAGGTCTCGATACATCTTGGTACCTCCCGGATGGACAGTATATGGTGAACTATGAGCTTCAACCAAGATCTCATTTTTCAACTCATCATTATTAGGCACACAAAGTCTACCTTCAAAATGTAGAGCTCCATCATCAAAAATAGCAAAGTTAGGCCTTTTACCCAATGAAATTTCTTCCATAATTTTCTTCAGATGCACATCATTACCTTGTGCTTCCTTAATTCTCTTAATTAGGGTAGGCTGAATGGACATACTTGCAACATAAGCCCTATCATTAGATCTTACCACTTCAATGCCAAGCTTTTCTAAATCCAACAAAATTTGCTTTTGAGTAGTCAAAAGTGCTGCCATATGTCCTGAAGATTTTCTACTCAAAGCATCTGCTACAACATTAGCTTTTCCCGGATGGTAGTTAATCACACAGTCATAATCTTTGACTAGTTCCAACCATCGACGTTGCCTCATATTTAACTCCTTTTGAGTAAAGAAGTATTTAAGACTTTTGTGATCTGTGTAAATTTCACACCTTTCTCCATAAAGATAATGCCTCCAAATTTTAAGAGCAAAAACAACTGCAGCCAACTCCAAGTCATGAGTAGGGTAATTCTGCTCATAAGTCTTTAGTTGTCGTGAGGCATATGCCACTACCTTTCCATCCTGCATTAATACACACCCAAGCCCTTTCTTGGAAGCATCACTATAAATCACAAATCCAGCAGAAGCAGAAGGGATGGTTAGTATGGGAGCAGATACTAACCGATGCTTGAGTTCTTGAAAACTTTTCTCACATTCTTCTGACCACTGAAACTTGACATTCTTTCTTGTCAATTGAGTTAAAGGTGAAGCTATCTTAGAGAATCCTTCAACAAACCGTCTATAATATCCTGCCAGCCCAAGAAAACTTCGAATTTCCCCCACATTAGTTGGTCTGGACCAATTCACCACTGCTTCAATTTTGCTTGGATCCACTGAAATTCCCTTTGAGGAAACAACATGTCCCAAGAATACCATTCGATCTAGCCAGAATTCACATTTCTTGAATTTTGCATAAAGCTGCTTCTCCCTTAACACTTGTAGGACTTTTCTTAAGTGTTCTTCATGTTCTCCCTTACTCTTAGAGTACACTAGGATGTCATCAATAAACACAATAACAAACCTATCCAAATAATCCTTGAATACTCTATTCATTAGATCCATAAAGGCAGCAGGTGCATTTGTCAACCCAAATGGCATAACAATAAACTCATAATGCCCATATCTGGTACGAAATGCAGTCTTTGGAATGTCTTCTTTCTTGATCTTCAATTGATGATAGCCAGAACGAAGATCAATTTTTGAGAATACACAAGCTCCTTGCAACTGATCGAATAAATCATCGATTCTTGGAAGTGGATATTTATTCTTTACAGTCACACGGTTCAACTCTCGATAGTCAATACATAATCTCATTGAACCATCTTTCTTCTTAACAAAAAGAACTGGAGCACCCCAAGGTGAAACACTCGGGCGAATAAACCCTTTCTCAAGCAATTCATGTAGCTGTTCCTTCAACTCTTTAAGCTCTACTGGTGCCATACGATAAGGTGTTTTAGATATAGGACCGGTTCCTGGCAGAAGTTCTATCGTGAATTCAATCTCTCGATCTGGTGGAACTCCAGGTAAATCTTCAGGGAATACATCTATAAACTCATTCACGCCTGGAACATCTTGGATTTTCATTTCTTCTTTCTTTGTATCCACTACAGTCGCTAAGAAACACTGACAACCCTTCTTAAGACTTTTCCAAGCTTGTAAAGCAGATATTACTTTTGGCAAAGAGCATAACTTAGAACCAATAAAACTAAACTCAGGCTCCCCGGGTGGTTGGAAAACAACTTCTTTCTCAAAGCATTTAACATTAGCATGGTACATAGACAACCAATCCATGCCAAATATAACATCAAAATCATACATATTCAAGATAATCAAATCTGCTTGTAGCACCTTATCTCCTATTTCAATTTTACATGATTTTACCACATTTGTAGCACACATCAAATCTCCTGAAGGAGTTGCAACACATAAATCTACACCCAAAGGTTCTGGCACAACCCCCATATTACTAACAAATGCATGTGACACAAATGAATGGGTAGAACCCGAATCAAAAAGAGCTAAACCATGCTGGCCAGATATGGAAATTGTACCTGTCACCACAGAAGGTGAATCATCTGCTTCTTTTCTGGTAAGAGCATAGACTCTTGCTTGAGCTTTCTGATCTTTCTTAAATCCTCCCTGATCATTCTTCATCTCTGGACAATCCTGAATAAAATGACCAATCTTTCTACACTTAAAACAAGCTCCACTTTTCCTGAAACACACCCCTCCATGTGGTCTCCCACATGTATCACATAATGGAAAATCCTTCTTTTCAATGTCATCATTCCTATGCCTCTTCTTTCCTTTCCACCTGTCAAACTTTTTCTGATTATTTTTAACCCAAGGTCTCTTTTCTGATCGATGATAACCCATATGTTTGGACTCAGATGGTGCTGCCAATTCTTCATCCCTTGCTAATATTTCAGCCCTCTGTAATACTGCACTGTAAGTCTGTAGATCAAGGACAGAGAGTAACCTTCTCACTTCTGGTTTAAGACCCATCTGAAACCTCTTGGCCTTACGTGCTTCTGTGTCTACTAAGTGGGGAGCAAACCTAGACAACTCCTCAAACTTCCTCTCATATTCTGTTACTGACATTTTGCCCTGAGTAAGGTGGATAAATTCTGCCTCTTTCTCATCTCTTAGGGACTGGGGAAAGTATTTTTCATTAAATACTTCCTTGAATCTTTCCCATGTTATCTTGTTCTTATCAATATTCAGTGTCCGCATGGTCATCTCCCACCAATGACTGGCTCCCTCCTTAAGCATGTAAGTGGCACAACTGACTTTATGTGAATCTGAACATTCGAGGAGGCTGAATATCTTTTCCAACTCACGGATCCACTCCTCAGCAACAAGCGGGTCTTTTGAGCCTTCAAATGATGGTGGTTGCAATTTTCTGAATTTCTCAATAACATGGAATTTATCATTATGGTCTGCTTTGGGTCGTTGTTGTTGAAGCACATTATTCACTGCTTGAACAATATTTTGGATGGTAGCAGGGTTTTCTCCTGAAGTACTCTCATTCACAGTATCAGCACTTCTAGTAATTCTTGGATTACGCCCCATCTTTTCAAAATCACAAAGATAAGTAAGTAAGATATCAAATAAATCAATATACATAAATAAGCACACATACAATCTTAAGGATTTGGCATCGGCTGGGTTCCCTTCACTAGACACATAAAGTCTACAGAATCATATCTTAGCTCTGATACCAATAAAAGCTGTCACGCCCCAGACCCAAAAGATCCGACACACGACATCACTTACATTCATTCACTGCATGTGCACTCATAAATAATATTACACAAAATTTTCAACTTTCATTCAACACAGAAATCCTTAGCAAGTTGCTAGTAAGTTCAACACTAAAATCAACCTTAACCTAACATATAAGTATAAACTTCTCTTGACAATATTTAAACATTCATTTCAATTTCTTTCAGAATTATAGCAATTGAATTATGACTGGGACAATTATTAAACCGGAGATACGCAGAGTTTTCTCAGAGATTAACACTCTACTACGTCACCAGTAGCAACTTTGTTACCGGGAGCCCAGAATATATCCATTGCAAATTCTTACTTAAAATCATCCAATAACCACACTTTATAAAACTTAAACCAAATCCAATCCACACACAATGAAATAATACATAAGTATTTATTCAATAGGGACAAACCAAATATCCTATCCCACGTGTCCCCAAATGAAACACACAACAACCTAGCAACTTAGGGAACCCAAGGAACAGCAGAAGCCTTGCCAAATCCGCTAAGCCCACATGCACCTTATTTACCTGAAATCACCATAAACTATAATGAGTATAAAACTCAGTAAGCATACTAATTTTTCATATATCAAATACAAATACATATATGTACACAATGCATATGTATGATATGCTGTGATCAATCAAAATCATAATCTTATCAAATCACATATCATGTAAGCGCTTACACATTCTTTCAAAACACATAATAGGAATACCATCACTCAACTACTACTTAGTAGGACTTACATATCACATATCACATAATGAGCCAAATGTCACTCGTAGGTGACATACCGTATGAGAGGAATAGTACAAGTGAGGTCTTTAAATCACACATATATAACGCTTATGCCCGAAGGTAAAAGCCAAACCCTCACCCTGATCATCGGTGAGTCCTCTCACATGTACCAATACGCCACCACACGAATGTGATGACTCACACTTCCTTTAGGTACCAATAGGATCCTCCCTACATACGGAACACATAACATATACCAATCCCAAAGGAAAGGCCACACATAAAGGCTCCACAAATCACATAAAATGCCTACTAAGTTAACAGTGAGTTCAAGTACCCTCAAAACACAAAATGTTTCTCATGGACATATTACACTTCAAAGCTTTCTTTATTAAACACATTTCATTTTGAAAGCTCACTTTCAAAAACACATGTATGCCCATGCTCAATGTCAATGCTCACATTCATAAACATATGTCTTTCACATTTTATATCAAAATATACTTTGACATATCATAAACATATTCTTAACCCCATTTATAAAATCATACAAAACAATTATTATGTTTATTGTGATTCCAGTAGTAAGTCTAGTATACTTACCTCTTAGCACTTACAGCTACAAGGCTTAAATCTCCTTAACCTATCAATGGAGATCAATCCTTTTATAAGCCTCACAATTCACACAAAATACTTTAAATAGCTTACAAAATTATACACAATGCATTTATCACATCAAATTGGTCTAAATATTTGGTTTCTCAAAACCTGTCATTCTGACCACTTACACTTAACAAAAATTTCTAATACATCAAATGATGTCCAATTACTCCGAAATCAGAATATATCATTCTTGACTCATATATACTTCTTATATATGAATATTATATCAAAATTCCTACACAATCCATTCCATACACACCATCGAATCCAAACTACAAACCTGACAGGATCAAGATACTTACTAAACAGTATTCAATCTCCCAATTTTATAAAATCATATACTAACTCAAAAATTATAAAACTACCACATAATTACTCTTGACACATATCTCAGTCCATGATAAATATTTGGCTTCCAAATAACTGCCAAAAGTATTTTAAAACTATTTTATTTCATAACTTTAAAAATCTGTTAATCAAATACTACAATGAGCTGATACACTTTAGAAATTCATAACACTTCAACCACATTGATCCAAATTCTCAATTCCGAGTATATCATATTAGACATATAAAATTATCATATTCCACAAATTCGTAATTTTTAAAGATCATTCAGCAGGTCAAAAATTATTTTCCACTGTATCATACTGTTTACACAGGAAATTTCCAGAATTCCAAGGTCATTTTGGTAAATTCACTACAAATTCAATTTCCGAGATTTTCAGTCGATTCAAAGTCTCAGATGATCCTAAACATGTCTAATTTCATATACTCAAAATTCAAAACCAGAATCGAATCACAACAATTTATAAAATTCCTAGATCAAGAGGTTATCCAGCAGAAATTCCATAATTCATCATGATTTATCAAACTATCTTATAGATCATCATCAATTCTCATATGATCTTACGAAATACACAACAAATCCTCAATTATACATATTTTCAGAAATCAAAACTTAAAGGAATTAACTTAATTAATACCAATAAATTGAGAAATACGTATGATATACCTCTTGAAATTCAAATTTCTAATTTCTTCTTCTTTTTCTTCTTCTTCTCCTCTTTCTCTCTCCTCTATTTCTCTCTTCTCTCTCCTCTATTTCTCTCTTCTCTCTCTTAAAATTGGTAGCTCGACCTAAAAATGATAAATTAGGGTTTAAAAGTGTATTTTTATACTAAGAGGCTAATTTTTGATATTTATAAATTTGCCCCCAAAACTTTCAAAGTATAACAATTTGGTCCCTAAAATAAATCTAAAGTCATACAAATAAACCCAATACTAATCGTATATCCTTAACCTATAAAAATATTACTAATAACAATATATAATTCAAGTATCACCAACATACAAATAAAATACGTATATTTATACATATATAAATACTTATTCTTACCAGTCGTGGATACTGGTTACTACAACTCATCACTGAAATTTAATTAGAACTTGAATAAAAACACTTCGATTCAATTAATGAAAACATAATGGGCATTCAAAATTTTAATGAAGTTAAACACTCTTGACTTAAACATAAAAAAAAAAAACTATTTTTTTTGTTAATATAGTTTGTTAATCTTAATTGGTCAGTTGAAATTATTAAATTTAGTTTTTTAAATAAATAAATTTTGATGGTGAAACAATTGTAGAATTTATTTAGTATTAAAATTTTGTGTGAGTATTTAATAAAAATTAATATTATTATAATAATTTAATTTAGTAACTTTATATTAAAAAATAAGAATAATTACACATATATTTATATAATATTTTTTTAACATAAGAAAAAGAGATTTAAGCTCGAAACCTCAAATCTTTAATTACACACAAATCTTTCGTTAAATCTTCACCACTGGTTTATTAACAAAAGTATTTAAATATTTATATTTTAATAATAAGTTTATTGAATTCTCAAGTGAGTTCAGATAACTATACCTTTTCTTTTTAATAGAAATAACCTCTATATTATTGCCTTTAGACTCGCTCCATCCTAAACTTACTTACTTGAAATGAGCTTTAAAGAATTTCATTTGTGATGAACTTGTAAATCGCAGATCATAACTTTCTTTCTTTATTTAATTATTTTTAAAAATATATATTATGATAATTATAGATGGCAAATAGGTCCTGCCATTTATAGGCGACATGGCCTATGCCATGCTTCAACATGGAACATTTAGTTATGTTGTGTTGCGCTATATGCGGCTTAGTATGCTGTGTGGCATAGGCTTATCATGGGTCGCATGTCAGCACGAGCCGACATAGCATGATCTGTGGGTTATACTTTTTTTTAAAAATATTTTAAAGTGTTTTATCGTGTTATATTTTAAAATAAATTTCTTAATAATTTATAGTTATTTTTTCTTACAAAATATTTTATATTTTTTTAATTATAATTATTTTAATTATAATAACAATTAAAATTAATAGTTATAATAACAATTAAAATTAAAATTTATATTGGATTAAAAATTAAAAATTATGTTATAATCATAATTCATAAATTCATAGTTAAAAATTTGAAATTACAATTTTATTAAAAATAAAAAATTTATTGATATTATTTAAAATTTAAAAATTATTGAAATTTGTGTTTACTGTTATTCCATTTTATATAAATATTTTATTTTATAATATTTATATAGTATATTTTATTAAATCACTAATTTCATTAATTAAATGATATAATGCTTATAACGCTACATATATTGTATGATTTGAAGGAATTGTGATCTAACCTAAAGGAGTTTAGATTAACGTTAAAGGTTAGCAATGCTGAAAATTATAATTGCTAATAGTTAGCACTACTAAGAGTTAGTAGGTTATAAAAGTCGACAAAATTTAAGAGTTAGGACCTTGTCTGTAACGGGACATAGACCTAAGAGTAATCAGTAATAACATAGTTGTAAGGAGTTGCAATAGGTGCTAAAAAAATGTTATTATGCATATGTATTCTTAAACATGATGTTCCTGATCTAATTCACCAATGCGAGTTTGTCGGTGAAACTTTTTATTATAGATCAGTATATGACCATATCTAGATGGTTTAGATGGTTGTTCTTAACTGACCATGGGCTTATCAGAAGCTCGTATTGTATACGGGTATTCAGTGAAAACTGAATACTAAACAGGGTTAATGAGAACCTCAATAGATATCCATTTGACATGAGCATGTGGGGATTTGACGGTGTTGATCTATATCCCTACTCCTCTATGATATAAATGGCGAAAAAATTACATGTATGTGTTATGACTTTAACTTGTATGGTCTACTGCGCTGATTTGTTATATCCATGACATGTGCGTGGGGCATCGATCACAGACTCACAAAATAGTTTCGTTTGACAAATAGGGCATAGACCTAAGGAGACTCGCAATAGGAAGTGTACTCATTGTGCACTGGGGCAGCATACCAAATTGAATAGTTCAATCCAATAAATTTCAGCAAACCAGACATTTGCTTCAGTTTTCCTCAGGATGTGCACGTATTAAGACTTAAGTATTAAGTGTATCAATTAGTTAATAATAGTTGTTGACCAATAAGATGATGACATGTGGCATATTATAGGCTAATTATTGTTTGATTTAAAAATTACCAAAATAACATTACTTGTTGGACAGATAAAATTGTTATTTTATTTATTAAATAAAATAATAATTATAATATTTGATATTATTTTAATCAAGTCAAACAATTATTATTTATTACAAAAATGCATGTGTTTCTAATTGATTTAATATTGACTAAATTAAAAAAAGAAGAAACACTAATATATGGGCATGTGAGAGGTGGGGTCAAAGAGTGTTATACAATAATTGAAATTGTTTCTCCTTGATTTCATAATCCGGCCAAGTTCATCAAATTATACACATGTTTTTTGATTTGTTAATTAATTGTTTATTGTAAACAATTATTTTAAGACAAAACCAAATGAGCAAGTAAAAGTAAGCCATACTTGTGAGCCATGTTATGTCTTATTGAAGGGAAAGTAAATTGAAGCAAATAAGAGCAAAATGTTTACTCATTTTTTAATAGAGACACACGGCCACTAAAAGGAGAAGTGAGAGAGAGTTTTTTTTTGTTCTTTGAGTGTTGAAAGTAAGCAAAATACACCACTTTATCATCTTGTTCATCTATTTCTTCTTGATGGTCGGATTTACTACAAGCACTAGAAATATATTTTTGTTGTTTAAATGTTAAACTTGAACAAAATAATTGATAGCTCGTAGCAGTCCAAACTAGCTTAACTGTTAAGCATTGAGTTTAAGTATTAAAATTAGGGTTTAAATATTAAACCCCTTACTGGAACTGCTATTTTAGACTACCTAAGGCCACCGAGTTGGGTACTAAAATTGAGCATGAGTACGTTTCAAGATGGGGACTCCGGCAACACAAATACAAAAGGCTTAACAAGGTGATTCTCTACAAACTCTTGTAATTTCATTTATGAAATAACATGAAAATTTTATTGTGTTTATCGCTTAGGAAATTAGATTTTTGGTCTTCCGTTGTGCACAAATAAGTATATGATGTATGTCTTTGTAGTGATGAACATAATCCTACATGTATGCACTCTAAGATAATTAACACTCATAGAAATTTGAATACAAATTCAAAAATAAAGGGCCAAATTTACATCACTATAATTACAATACATCCCAGCTAGGTTGATACTTATTGAACTAATTATCATTTACAAATTCAACCTTTGTCACTATAGTTACAATACAAATTTTTATTTCTAAATTCTAATGATCAAATCTCAAAGTTGAAAGTTCTAAAAATCTTTTATCATCTCGTCTTGCTAATTTTGCTTTCAATCATCTACATCTTTTCAATCTTTTATGCACACTAAAATCTCTAAAGTTTCTTATGCCAATTTTGATCGCTTCTCATCCAATATCATGCTCTCTATACTAAAAATAGATTTTGATGTTATAATGAACATCAGATGTGTTAATAAATATCGAGTTGTGATAGATTACACTGGATAAACCCTTTCGTCTGATTTTTACTATGACAAAATATCAAATTCTCTTTGTTGTTGTGTACTCAACATAAAAAAGTAGTCAATATTAATATATTTTTCTAAGTTATAAGCAAGAAAAATACCAGAACTACAACCTACCTTTCTTTTGCCTTTTAACAAAATAATCTAAACAACCTGATCACACATAGGTTGCTTATATTTTTCTTTTGTAGTTACAATTAATTCAAATTAATTCGCATAAAAAATAAATAATTGTGTAATAAACTAATAAATTTCATCAGAATTATAACAAAGTCCAAAGTTTAAATTTTCTGAGATTCTAGAAATTAAAACTTTTACACAAGACTAATTGATTCTATGATTTATTATGACTGGACAAATAAATAATATAAAAATTTCTCTCCTATGATTTTGGAATTTAATCTCCATAATAGTGCAAATACTGAAAAATATATAATTTTCTCTATATTTAACAAAAATATCACTAATATTATATATACGAGTCAAAGTAATAGTAGATGAAGGCTAATAGACACATGAACATGCTAACGTGACATTATAAAATACTTCTAAAAAATGCATATAGTAAAATGCAATTTCCTAACCATCATTACTTAGTGTAGTGTCTTTTATTTTATTATTAAAATAATATATAATATAATCACAAAAACTTACACAAGATTTTACCATCAAATATGTGGCATTCTAATGAGTTCTCACGTAAAGTTTGAACTTTCTGCTATCCAATCCAAAATAATTTACCCAATTTTAAAATTTTATCATCTAACAGATGATGAAGCAAAAAATATTATTACTTCTCTAACTTTTTTAATTTGAAAACTAATTCTATTCAAACCATCTTAAACAATTAATTAAGAATATGATAAAAAAATACCTCAAATAAAAAAAAAACTTGAACCACGCACATGTATTAATTGAATTAAAAATAAATTTATAACAGCTGTATTTACACTTGTATTATCAAAAGTAATACTAATAAGTTTGACAACAATATGAAATTCCTTAAAAATTTTCATTAAAGAACTAAAAATAACATTAACTGTGTTGGGATGTTCCAATTAACAAAAAAAAAAAGTAATTCTTTTTTGAAAAAAACTATGCATTATCAATATAATACAGTAACATAAATATATTCCAAATTATAGGTACCTATTCAACAATCAGAAATAACAGCAAATACTTTTTGAAATTGCGGGATTTCATCTATTTATTTTTATTTATTATCATAAATATGGTTAAAATATCATTTTTAATAGTATTTCTAAGAACATAAGAGAAGTTAGTTTGAATGTGTTCTTTCATAAATTTCTCATATTTTTTGTCTTCGATTAATGAGAGAAGTTATTCACTTGATGTATCTAACCAATCTAATACGCATTCACTACTGATTATATTGAAATAAAAAAGACTTTCTTTTAGGAGTATTTTGAACAAGTTGAGTTTGAATTGACTTCTTTGGACTATGTTTCTAAAAACATGTTTTGTCATATCAATTCAAATGTTTTATATAATGAGTTGCTTTAGCATCTAAAGTTTTATCACAAAACTCACAAATAATTTTTTCTTCAATTCTTTCAAAAGTTAGATCTGTACGATTCTCTGATGTGAAAACAATTTTAAATATTTGATATTTTTTTTCTTTTTAATTTTTTAATATTTCTAATATTTTTAATTGTGAAAGTAAATTAATTATTAAAAATTTGTGATGATGAAATTATGATATCTTCAAATTTATTTGAAATATTAAAATTGAAATTTGTCATTATATAGATAATAAAAATGTAATTAGATAAATAAAAATTAAAAAATAAATAAATAATTTGAGATAATATAATTTTTAAACAAAATTAAAATAATTTAAAAGAGAATTAAAAAAAGTTTGAATTGAGTTGAAAAAAAATTAAGAAAGTAAAGAGTGTAAAGTAATAGAGCGAGAAGTAAGGTGGCTTTACCATTGATCAACGACGAAAGCAGGCAACAAAAGGCTGTTGCACGCAGTAACTTTTTTTTAAAAATATTTTGAAAAACTTTAAAATAAAAAATAACCCATATGTGGTGCTCATAAGCACAGTCTAATGGGCTAATTGTGTCAGCAGACAGCTTCATGTAATGTCAATAAATTATATTGGTCCGAGGAGACTTATAAAATTCTTCTTTGACGTGTCAACCCAAACACAAAAATTCACATAAGCGTATTTTTCATAAACCACACCAACTCCACATCACCCATTTACACCTCCAATGATAATTGACACATTCTTTGGCATTTAAATTACTTTTTTTATCTGTTTAAAAATATATTTTTTTTTATTTTAAATAAAAATTTTAAATTTGTGTAAAACAAGATGAGAGATTTCTGTTTTTCAAGAACATCATTTGGAATTGGATTACTTTGTAATAAAAAAAATAAAAACAAAAAAATAGAATTGGAATATAAGAGAAGATGGGACATGGTGGGGTCAAATTCTGATGATACGGTGCGCAGCAAGGCGTGCTTTAATAGACCGTCACATTTCTTTCTGTTTGCTCTGTTCAAAGCAATCAGAGCTTACAGTTTCAGTTTCTTCTCTTCTGCTTTTTAAAAGCATGCGTTTACTTGGCTTAGTGCACTTTACTGCACATATTTTAAAATAAAAAAAGAAATCCAAAAAGTGAGGTAGTGATTATGTTGGATTCTTCTTCTTCTTGCTTGTTAATTAATCGGGGTCGATTTTATTACAACCAACTCGAAATAGAATTTTAATGATATGGTTCAAAAAATTTGACTTATGAAAAACAGTTTATAACCCATAAATATTTCAATCTTTTTTCATTATCTAAGATAGGATTGGGGTGTGTTTTAAAGTGCTTTTAATATTGTTAAGCATTTGTCTTTACTTTAGTAAAGTTCTCGAATTTAAATCTCCTTTTCGTATTAAAAAATATATATATTGCTAAAAGCACTTTCAAATATTCGAATAATCCAAAGCATTACTCACTAGCAATTTGCAGTGAGTGGGGTGGGCGGTGCCAGGCCTTTTGTTTAGGCGTTAAGTGTGTCTGCCCGGTGTCTAATGATGCATTTGCTCAGGAATTGCACGCCAAGACCAAACAATATGCAAACCAACAAAGCTAAAATCCTAAGTTGGGGGGGGGGGAGAGCAATCATATGGTAATAGTAAATGATTCAGTTTAAGAATCATTTTTATGTTTCCTTGTCTCCCTTATCACTTGCAATCCACTCTGATGCTTTGGTTTTGATCAGTCACGTTTCTCTGATCATCATCATCACCACTAATTTTTCCTCCCCTTTTTCTGATCATCACAGTCACAGCTGGTCCCTCACACACACACACACACACCAAAGAAGAGGATATCCAATGAAGGGCATTTTCATTTTTCAATATAAATATATATAGCATGTGTGTACATATAGCCCCATTGAGCAGCTTATTAAGTTGCCAAGTGATAATTGAAGTTGAAAATGGAAGGGAAGAAAGAGTGTGTTAAGACCAGAGAAACAAAAGAGAGAGAGTTTGGAGATGAAAGCATACACACAGTTCTGTTCACAGCAGGGACAGCTCTTTTAATGGTGGGTTTGAAAAGAGCTATCATGATGTTGTTTATTGAGCAATGGAGGTTGTGGGTGTTCTTGATTCTCAATCTTGTGCTCTTGGCTATTTTCTTCACTTCCATGCACTCAAATTCATCGAGTGAGGTCCAAAATCAAGAAAGTGGTGGTGATGACAACGTCAAAAGGAAGATCAAACAATTACAATGTGAGCGTGAGAATGAAGAAAGCAAAAGCAAAAGCAATGGCAATGTGATCAAAGTGAAGATAGAGAGATCAAAGCTGAGAAGGGACAATGAGTGTAAATTTTGTTCTGATGATGATCAAGGTGAAGCAAATTACTACAAAAGCAAAAGCAATGATAATGCAGATGATGAACAGAAGGGCAATGGAGATGATGATGATCGTGATGAATATGAGAGTGAGATGGAGGCTCCAAGGCTTTCAAAAGAAGAATTGAATGAGAGAGTGGAAGCATTCATAGCAACGTTCAGGCAGCACCTGGTTTTAGATGCACGACGAGGTCGAGAAAAAGTTTTTTCCAGACGGCAGAGGGTAAATGAGAGCTTCATCAAGCTGCAAAAGGGAACTAAGACTGGTGTTTTTGCAGGCTAATTAATTAGGATGAAATTATTAAGTACGGTGTCGAAGAATTTGTTATTGCAATTTGCCCCAATATTTTGGAGGTCAATTGGTTATTCTTTCATCCAATTATTGAGCCTTTGCTTTATCTCAGCAAATGTTTTGTAAACTTAGCTACAGCTATTGTCAATTTAACACTTCCTTTAATATGTAGCTAGATGCAGCAAATAAAGACTAACTAATTAGTTTAATTAGCAATAATAATAATAATTAAAGAAATGAAAGGAGTTAGTGGTTTTATTTATGAATAATGCTACACTTTTTAAATGTTATTTTAAATAATATATTAATTGATTATTAAATAATAAAATTGTGTAATTAGTGATTTTAAAAATTACATTATTTTATCACTCAATAATTACTTAATACAACAATTTAAAATAAAATTTTTGAGATGTTATTTAAAAAATATAACATTATTTTTTTTATTTATACTAGACTTTAATGTTAAAGAGTTAAAACTTTTTTAGTTGAGCTTTTTAAATAGAATTTTTAGAAATAGAGTTTTTTAAAATAGAATTTTTAGAAGTATAATTTTTTTTAAAAATCATTGATTATTTGATTGTCAATTATAAAAACTTTTTTGAAATATTAGATCTTTTAGTTATATATTCTTAAAAATGCTTATTTGTGATTAGATTACCAAAAAGTACACTTAATAAATTTTATATTTAAATTCTAAACAATTTAATATTTTTTATATATAAATTTAAATTTAACATGTATTTTTTCAAATTTAATTTCTTAAAACACAATAATCAAGTAAAATTAATAATAATAATCAATGAATTAATATAAATTATTATATTTGGTACAAAAATAAAAAATAAAATAATATTCTTTTGTTTAAAAATAAAAATAATCAATAAATTTTTTTGGTAAATTCATATAAAAATATGATAGTCGTAGAGATATAAAAAATTAGATATATGATGACTTTTAAGAAAATAATGATAATAAGTTAGTTGAATAAAGTTTATTTTTATTAAAGATATAATATAAAAATAAAAAAATATTATTATAGTAAATGAGACATTATATACATATTAAAAAAATTATATTTTTAAAAATTTAAAATTTAAATTTTTACAAGTAGAGACAATATAATTTTTTTAATCTTTAAAAATTATTCTTTAATTGTAACCAAATACTATAAAAAAAAAATTAAAATTCTAATTGTAAATTAGAAAGATGACTGCTCTCGTAGCCATCGCGAACTAAAAAAAAATTGAACTCTTTGTCGATGGTCATTCACTTTGGGATGAATCTGTGGCACTTCGATTTTAATAAAATCTAGCGGATGCTATGGCCCGTCAAAACCAATGGCTAAGGATGATGAGACAATCATCTCCTCCTTCATTCTCTATCTTGTACGATGTGTTTGAAAAGCCTCAAGGATGACTTAAAATAACGACGAATATGGCAATAATAAGTACGAAACCATGGATTTTGAGACTCCCGAACTTTATTTTTTGAATTTTTGGTGCTTTTCTTCTCTTATTAAGCTATGTTAAAATAATTTTAAAAAAATAAAAAGAAACAAAAAAAACAAAATTCATTTTTTATTTCAAGGCTATCATGGTCTTTTTGCTTTGAAAATATAAGGATAAATTAATTATTATGTTAGTCATAAGTAGTCTCTCCACTAAAAGAATTCAAAACACTTTCAACTAAAAGAAAACTTTAGCTGCCTCTTCAATTTCCCCATCTCCACTGAAGAGGGAGGCTTGGCCCCCTTTTTGGTGGACTCTTTATCCTTTAACTTAGAGTTTTCATCTTCTCTTTCCCTTTCCATTTATGTTTAGTTTTTGTTCTTTTTTTTTCTCATTTTCTGTCTTCTTCGTCTAACGTTCCAATCGATTTGGATCCTAACGAGTTTTCTTAGCCTCGTCGAACCTCTTCAACCCCATCGAGCATTTGTGGTCGTTGTTGTGTTCCTCGAATTCGATGAAAGCATAAAATGGCTCCTGATGAGTCTTTTCGGCATTCAGCCAAATCTTAGGGGCCTGACCGATCTTCTTGACCTATCTCGATCTTAATTAAGCTTTTATTGGCTTTAGCGTGCCTCATCAAAGGTCACCGCAATTATTTTCATCCAACATGACAGCTCCCATGGCCATCGTACTAAAAATGTTGAGAATAAAATCCTACCACAAGCTCATATAGGCATTATAGCTCCTACAAATGTTACTATTTTAAAACCACGGCTCTTATAGCTATTTGATCTTTTTTAGTTTTTTTTATAAAATTTTGATGTTAGTTTTGGTTGCGATTTTGATTAGGTTTTATTGTGTAATTTGTGGAAGATGTAAGATACCATATGGTAATGTTTGTGATACCTTTTTGTGTGAGGGTTGTTGTGTCTTACGTGGTGTATTTTAATTTTTAGAATAAGATCTTTTCGATTCAAGATCAAATAATCTTTTCATTCTTAAGAAGTTTGTATATTTTCCTCTTTCTTGAGGTCGGTGTTTTCATTTTTTGAAAGGTTCTATTTTCCCTTTTGTAAAATGATTTGTATTATTTTTTTTTTGAATGAGTCTATGTTTTCTTTTTAAGATTGACTTTTTTTTGTAAGATTTTTTTGTTATTTTTTTTTGTAAGAGTTTAGGTTTAAATATATGTTAATATGAAAATATAATATTTTATCTTAATAATTCTTTATTTATGATATTAGAGGTCCTCTAATATAACATCTTTAATATTTATCAATGATATAATATCAATATTTTTTTTTGAAAAAAAGAGAGAGTAGTCAATGGTTAACTTTAATGACACCAACTAAGCTATGCCAAAAAAAAAAATTTATCAGCTGATATTTATCATTCACGAGGAGATAAAATAAAATTAACCCTTTTTTTTTTTTATATATATGAGAAGGGGGTTTTGAATTCTAAATTAACTATATTTTTTACATCGAAAAGAGGATTCGAATTCAGAATTAATTATTTTTCTTTTTTTAAACGCAGAGACTCTTCAGTAAAAAAATAATATACTGTAAACCTTTTATCACTTAATCATTTAAATAAGTGTTTTTTTTTTCCTTTGCTTCTTGAAAATTCTATTTGTTCCTTTAGATATAGACAGCTTGTCATCTACATCTAGAAAAAGCAGCCGACTTGTCGTTCATATTTTATTATTTCAGCGCGCGACGTGTCAGCAACTACGGCAAAACAAGGAATTTCATCCCTGGTCCGTGAATTCACCTATGATTCCACGAAAAGCTCATATTTCCAACCACTTAAAAACTCACATATTTTATTTTAATGGTTTCTGAGTAAACTGACAGGGTTTTATATTTTGAAAAAATCTGAACGAATCGAGAATTAAAATTAAAATTTACAGCCCATTTATTTTTAATGTGTGTGTGTGTTTTTTTTTGAGTGAACTGAAAGGCTTTTATATTCCGAAGAAATCTAAACAAGTCATCGAGAGTTTTAAATTAAAATCTAAAGCTCATTTTATTCAAATGGGTTTTCGAGCAAACTAACAAAGCTTATATATTTCAAAGAATCTGAACAAATCCATAGTTTATATTAAAATCTTTTAATGTATTAAAGAATATAGTTTCAACAAATAATGTGAGTCACGTCGAATTTCGATGTTATCAAGTGGCCTTAATATGTTCATGTCGATGACAACATTCTAAATGGGAAATTTAACAGACTTTCGAGGTGCTTAGCTCCGAAGTTTTAAAATGTGGATCCGAATTATACAATATTTGTAAAGTTTGTTGGTTCTATATTATAGATAAAGATTATTTATTTATAGTCTAAAAAGGAGTTCTATTTTCATTCTCTTAAATTGAAATTTAATCAGAGAAGAAAGTTTTTTTTAATCAAAAATAAGAAAAAAAAATCACTATATATAAAGTTCAAATTTAAATTACTTAAATAAACCTAATTCTTCTTTATTCTCTTTAAATAGAAAGAGAAAGAGATATATAGAGAGAAAAAAAAATGACAATTTTGAAAGAAAAACTATTTTAGAGAGAGAAACAATATATAGAGAGAAAATGTATACTAGAGAATCTTTGTAATTCAATTTCCTATATTATTTTGAGATAGTGTAATACCGCACTTGTTGCTTAACTCAAGGAGTAGATATAAGTTCATAGGAACTGAATTGCTGTAAATTTCTCCTGTAGCTTGCCTTCCCCCAACATCTAAATAAAAGGCGGGCACCGAAAAAGAATCCTCTTCAAGAAAGCTTCACTTGGTAGGCATTGCCTACTTACTTGGACAATGCTCTGAACATGAAAGTGTGCAATGCCGCCCTGACATTTTATTTTTGATTTTATTTTTTTATTATCTATTATTTATTCTTGGATTTTAAATCTTGGGTTAGAGTGTGAATTTTCAACAATAATATTAGAGCACAAATTTTTAATAATGGTATCAAAGCCAAAGGCTCAAAAGATTAAAAGAAGATTTAAAAGTAATTTACCAAGAATTTAAAGAATGGTAACCACACAATTTGAGGTGAAAAAATTTAATAGGCAGAGAGATTTTGTCCTTGGCAAAAGAAGATGAAAACTTTCCTCGCTCAGTAGAAGATTGTTAAAGTCTTACTAGAGCTAAAAGAAGAATGGACTTCAATAAGTGATGAAAATGTTAGACATTTGATGTTATTTTATGCCTTTAAAGCATGTATAATAACATTTTATTAGATTAATAAAGTTTATTCATATATATAATTGAGCATACATTAATGAGATCATATTTATAAAGTATGTGATCTATGTATTAGGCATATGATGCTAATACAGAGGGTATAGATCATAAGTTCTTTATAAATTAAATCTAGTTCACAATTATTAATGAAAGTGGCATTTCATTATGTAACGTTGTAGTTTTTCTCCTTCTTATAGTGAATGATTTACCTTGATCATCGAAGTAGAAACTTCGAGTAGAAAAATTAGTGTATATGTTACATTGAACGAGACTATTGTGAATTTCAATCTGGTTAGCTAAATGTTATAGATCTTAATTCACAAAAACTTTAATAAGCTTGATTGTTCTTAATCTTGAACAGGTAATGAATTTACATTCATGAGTTGTATCTTTTGAGTTATCACGGAGTGAGATCTATAAAAACGATCAAAACCTCAAAAGCTTAGAGACATAATTTTATGAGTCGTAGGAACATATATTTATAAGATAGAATCTAATAATTAATATCCACCTAAACTATTTACAGTACTTGATCATTAAAATCTATGAGCACAGTTTATTCAATAAATTATTTATTGAATAAGAATACTTATTTGTAAATTTATTTAAAAATATAAACATATTAAAAGTGATCATTAGAGCATTCAGTGACTTATAAACAAATAAGTAATTAAAAAAGCAAGACATTTTTTTTTCAAGGCCTAACTTTAATTATGGACATCAATTAAGTGGTTATTATTGGTCTAAAGACCAAGCCCAATTTAATTTAAAGGAGTTTTAATTAAATGAGCTTTTACTTTATAACATGGGTTTCTAGAGTATAGCCATTGATTTTTAGTAGAATAACCTGGGGTTAACTTAGAAGAATTAGTATATTATGCGATAATAAGGATTATGCCTTTTAAGTTGGAGCTAGAAAGTTATGGGTCTTGTAGTTCATCTACTAGCTTAAATCCTAATCAAACTCTAATTTTCTAATCCTAATTAAATTTTAAATACCCAAAGGAGATTTCTATATTTATGGGAGGTATAGAGTAGTAAAATTATTATAACTATATAGAGAATTTTTTTTAAACGTATTTTTACGTAGAAAAAGAATTTAATTAATACAATTCTCTCAGATTTGAGTATTAGTGCTTTTAGAGATTAAGAAAAATTCACGTACCCACACACATTGAGTTTGAAGATTAAGGATAGTAGAGAAGATTGCTGTCAGTCAATTCAAGATTTATCATAACGAGAAATTAAGATAATCTTCTATCCCTATACATGTAATCATAAACAAAACAATCTGGTTCTGCTGCGTTTATTTTGATAAATAATTTTTTTTTATTTACTACCAACAGAAAATATGACATAGATGGATGAGACCACGTTTATCACCATCATCTTGCAGTTATCTAAAAGCTTAAAAGTTTGTTTATTTTTAATTCTTTATTTAGTAAAATTCTTACGAAAGAAAGATTATTTGACTTTTGGATAGGTCTCTCTAAAGTTTTAGAAGAGAAACTTGATACAATCAAGAGGATCTATACAGACTGACAAATACTGGTGAAAGAAACAATAATGAGAATTAGACAGTTATTCTTTTAAAGTCATTGCCAAATTTTTACGAGGAAGTAAAATCAGCAATTAAATATGGCAGAGAAAGTTTTACTCATAAAGATTACTTAATTACACTAAGACTAAGAAAACAAGAAATAAAAAGTGTAAAGAAAGATAATTGAGAAAACTTATTTATCAAAAAAAAAACCAATGAGAAAAGAGAAAACGGGAAATACAAAGAAAAATTCAAGTCTAAGTTAAAAACTAGTGGAAGAAAGTGCTATTTATGTGGAAAGGAGGGACACTTAAAGAGAACTATTATAAACGAATTGAAAAATTAAAAGAAAGGGTCCATATCATGCAAATGTAGTCGTAACATTTGATAGGTATGATAATTCAAATATTTTTACAGTTTCTATGGAGGAAAATTTAAAAAATTAGGTCTTAGATTTCGAATGTGCTTACTATATGAGTCCTAACAAGGACTTGTTTGATTTATATGAAAAATATGAAGAGGTAAATACTATTGAAGAATAATAATTTGTGCAAAGTGATCAGGATAAGTACAATTTTTATAAAGTTGCATGATGGAATAATAAGAGTCTTGAAAGATGTGAAATATGTTCCTGAATTTAATAAGAACCTAAATATTTGTAAGGGTTCTAGATGAATCAGGATACACTTGTAAAATTAAAAATGAACATTTGAGGATAAACAGGGGTTCTATGCTTATAATAAAGGATACTAAGCAAATTAGTTTGTATATTTTACAAGAAAGCATTGTCACTAAATATATTGTTACTGCTATTTATGTAAGGTATATTAAAACTGAGTTGTAGCATAGGAGATTAGACTACATAGGAAAACCAAGCTTGTTATAATTAGGAAAACAAGGTCTCATTGAGAATGGAAGGCTAGCTGAGTTGGAATTTTGTGACTACTAACCATTGGGAAAACAATGCAAGGTTAGTTTTAACATTACAAATTACAAAAAATATTGAGTTTTAGAATACATCTATCCTGATTTATGGGGACAATAAATATAGCAAGGTGGTAACAAGTATTTACTATCTTTGATTGATGACTACTCAAGGAAGGATTATATGAAAGTAAATTTTTCGAGAAGAACTCAGAGTAAGGTGTAGAGATCTCACCCTGAGATGAAGTTACAATCCTAAACTCTTGCTAGGAATAATATACAAACTGAACTAGAAAAAGATCCACAGCCTTAAACTGATCATGAATCAACACAAGATTAACAGACAGAAGTCCATGATAGAGATTTAAGATAGAAGTCCAAGATAGAGACTTAAGATAGAAGTTCAAGACAGAGACTTAAGATAGAGGTTCAAGATAGAAACCCAAAACTAAGGATGGTAGCAGATTGAGTTTGGGATGGATATCTTTAAACTCGCATCAGCAGCTGCTTCAAAAATAAAATATTAAATCATTCCTAAACCTGCAATCATTAATGAAACTGCTCTAGCGGATATGTACTCCTTACCAAACTTGTAATGAGTTATTCGTAGATTTTAAGTGGTTGTAAATTTATATTATAAAAAAATATAAAATCATAACATTAATTTTAAAGAAAATTCATAAAATATAACAATCAAAATCATATCATAAAATTTTAATTAAATAAAAATCTCCCATCAAAGTTAAACTTATTTTCAAGTTAGAATTAATAAAAGCAATTCATAAATAGTTAATACAAACTAGACAACATAATTAAAAATAACCTAATTAAACAAAAATACTTTTTCTTATGCTTAATTCAAGATTTAAAAACACACCTTATAAATAAATTTATATTAGTATATTATAGTTTTAGGATAAGCTAATTTGCTAATAACTAAATCAATAACATATTAAACATTAAAAAAGTGATAAAGTAAAACAAAATGACTATCAATATCAATTATATAAAGAAAATAAATAAAAAAGTTAAAAAAATCAATCCACATATTTTAAAATATTCATATTATTTATTTAAGTAATGTAATGTCAATGAGATAAGATTAAAGAGAGATCAAAATATGTCATTTGATAATGTAATAAATATTTAATGAGCGTGAACCAATAGTTTTGTAAAAGTAAAGAATCATTGTGTAACAAGTAAGTTGAGAATAATTAATAGATTGAAGAAGAGTAAAAAAATTATTATTTTAATTTTTATTTAGGGTCACAACTGAAGCAACATGGTTTGGTTTTCTTTTTAGAAAAATTAAAAAAATGTAAATAGTTGCAGATACCCTAACGATTATCGACATGATATTTTATTAAAATTATACCTGTCCCAAACTCATTGTAGATTTAATTTTGTGTACTAAACCCATTCTAAACCAGCTTTAAGTTTTACCAAATTCTTCCTACCAGGGGTGAGTTTTAGTGGGTTTGCGGGTTTACAGGCCATTTTGCCATCCCTACCTAAAACAGAAACCTAAGATAAAAGCCTAAGACAGAGACCTGAGACGGATGTCTAAAACAGAGGCCTAAAACAGAGGTTCGAGTCAATGGCTTGAGATAAAGGAGTAAGACATAGATTAGTATGTGATGTATGGTTGCAGAGATTGGTAAACTTAATTTGGTCAAATCAATAGTAACAATATTTTTGGATAATCAGTCTGCTATTCATCTTTATAAATTCCACTATATTAAGACGTTGGTTTCTAATGGACGAGTGAGGTTGGAGATGACAAGCACTGAGGAGAATTTTACTGATTTGGGAATGGAGGTATTATCCGTGAACAAGTTTAAGGTATATTTAAATTTGTTGAATATAGATAAGGGGTAAGTAGCAGAAATAAATCGAAACTGAAGAAGAAGTACTGCATTGATACAATGACTAAAATGCATTAGAACTAAATATGAATTTGTAAAGTTTATTAGTCCTACTATATTTTAGCCAAAGATTAGGTTCTTTTTCTTCTCCATTTCTGAAAAGGAGCCCTATTTCTTATTCTCTCATACTAAAACTTAATTCATGATAATGGAAAAAAAAAACCTTATTAGAATTAGAAAAGAATTCAGGTAAGAAAATCACTATATATCAGGCTCAAATTCAGATTACTTCAATGAACCTAATTCTTTTTCATTCTCTTCAGGCAAAAAAAAAAAAAGAAAAATAGAGAAAGAGAAACATAGAGAGAGAGAGAGAAAGAATGCCAGTTTAGAGAGAGAAACTATTTTATGAGGAGAAATAGCATAGAGAGAGAAGGCATGCTGGAAAATCTCTGTAATTTTATTTCTATATTATTTTAAAATATAGTACAGTACTGGACTTGTTATTCAACTCAAGGAGTGAACATAGATTCATAAGAATCGAATTATTATAAATCTCTGGTGTTTTATTTCTTTATTATCTATTGTTTATTCTTAAATTTTTTTTTTAGTTTTGAGTTAGAATGTGAATTTTTAATAGTTATATCAGAGTACAAATTTTCAATAATAGTATCAGAGTACTAATTTCCAATAACAATGTTTAATTATTATAAACATAAAAATTTACTATATAACTTGAATAAAAATGTTAAAATATACAAATATTTGTATTTGAGAATGACTTGTAAACTTAAATTGTCTTATGTAAATTATACATGATATGAGAATGATAGTTTATATTTGAATATGTTTTTAAGTTTGATGTCTACGATAATAATAACAACATATCAAATTACCTAATAATAATAATATAAAAATGATTAATTTTTTAGTTACTAAAATTTTGTTAAATTACTCAGTTAATCTTTATATATTTTTTAAATATCTCGATTAATATTTGTTATTGAAAGTAATGTTTGAGAAACACTTTTTGAGGATAAAAATAAATAAATTGGAATTTTTAATCACAATAAATAGTCTCCTATTTGATCAAATTTATCTTATTATTGCAAAAATGTAATTTAGACATTTTTTAATAGTAAAGAGTAATTAAGGTATTTAAACCAATATAAGAATTGACTAAGTAATTCAATTAAATTTTAAAGATTAAAATAATAATGATAATAATAATAATAATAATGATGATGATGATGATGATGCAAAACAACATCTATCAATTTTTCTTTCTTTTAATAATATTAGACATCCTAAATTTTATGTATGAAAAATGGTGATTAAAAATAATGTAAAAGATGGTTTTGAGTTGAGCCATATAGAAGGAGACGATTTAGAATTGAGAAGAAAGTCAAGAAAAATGAGAGATTGCCTAAGTTTGCTAATGTCAGAACCTCTAACACCGCGATGTTGGCTAGTTGGGCGCTACAGCGCTAAAGATAAAAATCCTAGCACTGCAGCATTGGCTTGGGGACATTGCAATGCCAACACCTGAAAATGCAACGCCACGATGCTAGTGATTATTCCTTTTTCGATTTTACCTCCTTTAAGAAGTTTCTGTTAGGATCAGTGCTTACGTGTCATCTCTAAATATATATATACTTGTGTATTTATACAAGTGTACATTCTTATTAAATCACTAATACAAATCTATATAATACCATGCAATGTAACGTTACAGACATTGTAGATTTAAAGGAGTTCGGATCAGATCTAAAGAAGTTTAGATAAGAGCTCATGGTTAGTCACGCTGAGAGATATAATTGTTAAATGTTAGCACAGCTAAGTGTTAGCTGGTTATAATACTCAGCAGATCCAAGAGTTGGAGCTTTGTTTGTAATAGGACATAGACTTGGGAATATATTAGTAACTGCATAGTTGCAAGAGTTGCAATCGGGTGTCAGAAAATACAAGTTGCACAAGTATGTTCTCAAATAATTGTCCCTAATCTATTTTTGCCAATGCGGGTCTATCGATGGATACCTTTTTATATAGATCAGCATATGTCGTACCTATAGGGTATAGATAGTTGTTACTAGCCGACTGTGAGTTTAGAACTCGTATTGACATATGGGTATCCAGTTAGGATTGGATATGAGACAGACTCACGAGGGCCTCTAATAGACACCCATTGTAAGCTGTCAACGGAAGGTCCTCTCGAGTTGAGTAGTATACGTGGTCCTTTGACCTGAGTGCCACGGTAAGCTTGCAAGTAATCCACCATACTTTGGTTCCACGCATGTCAAAGACCTTTCATGGTGTGACCGCTGGGTGTCGCTGTGTATAGTCCAATGCTTATAGAGTCCGGTGTGTACAGATATGGGATCTGTCAGCTCCTATATAGAGTTAGATATCCAGATGCTTCAAGACTGTATCTTAAAAAGTCTTGTGGCCATAAGGAATTATCCTGGCAAAGAGTTCTACCAGGGTGGAACAATATGGCAAAGGATTTTGCACATATTATTCAGTAAGATACAAGTCTGGAGATAGGACATGGATGAGCACTAGGGGATTTGACGATGATAATCTATATCTCCGCACATCTAGGATATCATGACGGAAGGACTATACATATGCGTTGTAACCTTAACTTGTATGGTTCAACGCGCTAATTTGTATATCCGTGACGTGTGCGTGAGGCATTGCTCACGGACTCATGGAATAGTTTCATTTGACGAATCGGACGTAGGACCTAGGAAGTCCCGCGATATGGAGTGTACTCATTGTGCACTGAGATAGTGTGCCGGATTAAATTGTTTAATCCAGCAATTCCACGAGAATACGTACGTGTCTGTATTTAAGTGTTAAATACAACAATTAGTTAGTAATTGTTATTTACTAATTGTATAAAGACACGTGGCGTATTGTCGACCCTCAGTTGAGTTTACCCAAGTGTAAAATTTGGTGGGACCCACTAGGAGGGAGACTTGGTAACGTTTTATGAGAGGCCAAATGGTTATTTCTCATTTTAATTATTTAATTGTTAAATAATCAAATATATCTCTTTTTATATTATATAATATATTATTATATTATATATATATATATATATAAAGAAAGAGAGAAAGTGAGGTGTGGTGAAAGTGTTAGGCAAAAGTTGCTCGAGAAAGAGAAAAGAAGAAATGGAGATAAAGAAGAGAAGAAGGAGAAGAAAGATGAAGAAGAAGAAGAAGAGAAAAAAAATAGGAAAAAATAAAATTGTTTCATTTTTCTCTAAGCTTCTAATTGAAGCAATACTAGATTGCTTCAAATTCTCTATTTCTTATTCTTTTGGAGAAAAGGATATAAACATACACATCGGCCATTTTAAAAATTAAGAGTTAATCTTGTGCTAGATATCAGGCTACTGTTCTAGCTCACCAAGCCCACCGAGTTAGTGACTAGAACTACACACGAGTTGGTCTCCATGCGGACTTCGAAGAAATACGTGTATAACGTTATACGTCGTAGTAAGTTCTATAACCTTTCTAATATATTAATGTCATTAATATATTTATTTATTGTGCTTATTGCATGTTTCATGCTTCCGTTGGACTTAAATTCATACATGATACGTATTTAGGCAATAGACACAATTACACATGCATACACCCATAAGTATATTAGATCCAACAGTTTCAGCTTCTTTTCAAGTGTAACTCGAATTAGGGTTTTCCTGTGATGTATAAGGCTATAAATAGGCCATTGTTTTGGCTTGAGAGACATAACTAAAAGAAAGAGTATTCATTATATTTTCAAAAGAGAGATCTTTTGTGAGTAATTAATTTAATAAAAGAGACTAAGATATTGATCTACCGTAGATATAGACAATTGCTGAACCACAAAAATCTTATGTTGTATAATTTTATTTTTGTTTTTTTTCTTCATTGATCTTATGTGAATTCCTTATTTTCAATTTATTGTGTGTGAAGAATCCTAACAAGTGGTACCAGAGCTTTAATTATGGCTACCACAAGTATGAAGTTGAGAAATTTAATTGATAGAATGACTTCAATCTATAGAAGGTCAAGGTTATAGATTTACTAGTGAGTTAAGGACTTGACTTTACCTATGAGGAGACTACAGCTTCAACTAGTGAGGAAAAAAAGCTTGAGACATTTATACTTTATCCAAATCGTGAATCCATTTAGAAGAAAGCCTGTAGCACTATAGTTCTTTCATTAAGTGATGAGATTCTGAGGGATGTTGCTAGCGAGAAGACAAAAATAGGTTTTTGATAGAAGCTCGATGACTATTATATGATATAATTTCTAACGAATTGTTTGCATATAAAGAAGAAGCTATATGAGTTATCCATGGCTGAGGGTACACCAACTAAAGACTATATTAACTTTTTCAACAAGATAATCATCGATCTTAAGATGATTGATGTTAAAATTAAAGATAAGAATAAAGCCATAATCTTGTTGAGTTCTTTGCCATCAAGTTATGAGCACTTTGTTGATACTCTCTTATATGGTAGGGAGTCATTAACAATACTAGATATCAAAGCCTCTCTAAACTCAAAAGAGTTAGGAAAAATATTAGAGACTAATATAGCAAATGGATTGATTGTAAAAGAAAGGTTCGATATAAGAAAAGAAAAGAAAATTTAAAATTTTATATCAAAGTCAAGGGGCAGAACTAAGAATTTGTTGCAAGAAAGAATGATACTTTATTAATGATTGCCTATAGAGAAAACTAAGATAAAGGATAAGAAGAAGGAAGATGATGTTGTAGTAGCTTATAAGAAAGATTACAATAGTACAGAAACCATGGTTGTCTCGTATGGAAAAATGCTAGTGAATGGATTCTTAACTCTAGCCCCACTTACCATATATGTTTGGATAAGTCTTTGTTTTATCAACTATCAACCCATTAATTAGAAAGGTATTAATAGGTAATGACATGGTCTGTCAATTCATTGGAATTAATAGCACTAGATTGAGACTACATGATAGTAAAGTGAAAGAGCTGCTGAATGTAAGACATGTTCCTAATTTAAAGAGGAACTTATTATCACTATGACAACTAGATCAAGTTGGTTGGAGACGCTGAAGGTGATTAAAGGTTCTATGGTAGTGATAAATGGTGAGAAACGCAATAATTTTTATGTGTTACTTAGAGACGCTGTCATTGGTTTTGCATCTATTAATACTATTAGTGAGAATATACAGATTAAGTTATGACATATGAGATTAGGCCACTTGAGTGAGAAATGTCTCAATGATTTATATAATCAGGGTGTTCTTGATAAGAAAAAAATTTAGCCATTGAGGTTTTGTGATTGTGTGTATGAGAAAACACATAGAGTTAAGTTCAATATTAGAGAATACAAAACCAAAGGTATATTAGATTATATATATTTAAATTTATGGGGACCTGTGTATACCACAACTCGTGATAAAGCTAAGTAGTTTTTTACGCTTATTGATGACTTTATAGAAAGTTGTAGGTGTATATATTAAAGAGTAAGGAATAAGTGTTTGAGACTTTCAATGCCTAAAAAGCACTTATGGAGGATCAAACCAGTAAGAGAGTTAAGAAACTTAGGACAAATAATGGTCTTGAGTTTTACAATATTAAGTTTGATAGATTTTGTGCTAAAAATGGCATTGTAAGACATAAAATGTGAGGTCAACATCATAATAGAATAGGCTAGCAGAAAGGATGAATAGAACATTATTTGAAAAGGTAAGATGTATGCTAACAAGAGCTAGGTTATCTAAAGCATTTTAGGGTGATGCAGTGGTCATAACAGCTTATCTAATCAATATAAATTCCTTATCAGTAATTAACTTTATGATACTAAAAGAGAGATGGTTGGATAGAATTCTAGAGTATGATCACATAAGAGTATTTGGATGATATGCTTTATACACGTCAAACAAGACAAATTAGAACTGAGAGCTTTGAAAAGAATATTCATGGAAAATCTAAATGGGGTAAATGAATACAAAGTTTGGTACATAGAGCTAAAGCCACAAAAAAAATATATCATAAGCAGAGATGTAACGCTCAATGAATCAACTATGATGGAGATTAATTAAAATACAAAAGTGAAGGAGATAACTTGTGGAAAGATAGTTTTAGCACCAGAAAATTATGAGAGTATGAGTGGAACATAAGATGAGACCTAATATGCACTTGGGTTAGCACTGTAAAGAAACAACACCGGGAGATGGACTGTAACCATTTAAAAACAAATTAAAACTCTAGAGTCAAAATTTGAAGAATACTAATTAATTAAAGATAGGTTAAGGAAAATGGTTAAACCATCAATAAGATATGCTCATACAGACTTAATTGCTTATGCCTTTAATACAGCCTATATTATTGAATATGATGAGCCTAAAATGTATAAAAAGACCATGAGAAGTATTAATAGTAAAAAGTGGTAATATAATAAAGAAGAAGAGATTAGTTTTCTTAGAAAGAATAAGACATAGAGTTAATAGCTAAACTTGAGAGTAAGAACTTAGTTAGGTATAAGTAGGTTTATAAAGCTAAAGAGGGAGTTCCCGGTGTAAAGCCTATGAGATTTAAGGCTATATTAGTTGTATAAGACTTCACTTAGAAAGAAATGAGTGATTTCTATGAGATTTTCTCTCTTGTAGTCAAACATTTATCGATATCGATTAAGATCCTACTGACTATATGTGTTAATTTGAATTTATATTTAGAGCAAATGGATGTTAAAATCCCATTTCTTTAGAGATAGTTAGAAGAAAGGATATACATCTCATTATCGTAAAGTTCTGAATAACTTGAAAAAGAGGATCATGTTTGTTTATTAAAAAAATCTTTGTATAGGTTGAAACAGTCTCTTAGATAGTGGTATAAAAATTTGATGATTTCATACTATAGTGTGGCTTTACTAGAAGTAAGTATGATGATTGTGTGTATTAAAACATTGAAAGATAACTTACACACACACAAAACTTTGTGTGGATGATATGTTGATTGCATATCAAAATAAAAGGGAGATACAAAAGTTGAATAGTGAGTTTGATATAAAAAAAAAACTTGGATTTAGCTAAGAGAATTTTAGGTATAGATAACATTAAGAACAATGGTGATATTATATTCTTGTCTTAGTAGAGGTATATATTAATGGTCCTCGATAGATTTAAAATATTTGATGCAAAGACTATATCAACTCTGTTGGCTATACATTTTAAATTATTAGCAACATAATCACCAAAAACTAAAGATAAAAATTGAAAATGCAAAAGGTACTGTATGCGGGCGCTATGGGGTGCATCATGTATACAATGATATGCACGATGCTTGATATACTTCAAGCAGTGAGCATGGTGAGTAGATATATGAATAATTTGGGCAAAGAGTATTGACTTACTGTTAAGTAAATTATAAGGTACTTGAAAGGAACGTTAGAGCATAGTCTATTGTACAAAAGTGGGAGTACAAATGGTGAGATATTAACGGGGTATATAAACTCAGATTATGCAAGTGACATTGACAAAAGAAGGTTGTTGATTGGGTTTATTTTCATAATATTGAATGTAGTATGTGTTGGAAGTTGGTTTTGTAGCATGTGGTGGCATTATCAATTATAAAAGCTAAGTATATAAATGTTAGAGAAGCTATTTAGGAGGTTAAACGATTGAAAGGTATATGTTCAAAGCTAGTAACAATGAAAAAAAGTAAAGGTTTGTGTGCATTGTAATAGTTAAAGTGTCATACATTTAAACAAATATTAAGTATTTGATGAAAGATCAAAACACATTAATGTAAGTTTACATTTTATTAGAAATATTATACAAAGTAGTAAAATTAGTTTAATGAAAATATCAATATTAAAAAATTTTACAAATATATTGATTAAACCACTACCATCAATTAAATTTAATTTGTGCAACAACTTAACTTGAATTATCGCTAAGTAAACAAGCGTGTAATGTGGAGATGACAAATTTAAGGAGGACCTTTGAAAAATTTTGAATTAAAAAAGAAATTATAAAAAATAATAATTAAAAATAATGTAAAAAATAATTGAACACCGCAACACCGAAGATAAAAATCCTAGTAACGTTGTTGTTTTCATCTACAGTGATAATGGTAGTTAAATGAAATGAACAAGACAGGTAGAGGTATCGTGCTTTTCATTTATGGTTGAGGTTGATAGACAACTACAAACACCACAATCTCATCTCATCCACTTCTCGTTAGAATGTCGCAACCTTTCGATAGCTACACCGCCACCTAATCATTATCATTATTATTACTAGTTCTATTATTATTATAATTATTATGTGCAAAAGAAGTAAAAGAAAACAATAATAATATTATAAAAAATAAAAATATGGGTCTATTATTATGCCCCAACCCAAGGATCTTCTCTTCGATTTTAATGTCTAATAAATTATGTATTTTGCACTTTATTATTTAAAATGCATAAAAAAAATTTTCATGCAGTGGGCACAATGTTAAAGAAATTAGAGCAAGAGGCACGTCCGTTAAATTTATTAAGTAGCTTTCTTGTTCAGCAACATTGAATACTAAGCATTTATTGGTCTAACAATCAAAACTGAATCATAGTATATCTAACTTAAATGGTTTTTCATCTTCTTTAATACCAAATTTAACTTCTATGTTTTTTATAAAAAAATATTCTAGTTAATCAAGTAATTAAAGATTTTTTTAAAAAAAATAAAGACAAAACTGTCAATTTCCTATTCAAAAATGCTAAAGTTGCACCACAAACACAAAATGGCAGGTACCCATTTACTGATATGGGCCATATGATCTGTACAGTCCCTTGGACGGATTGAGGAGAGTGACTCTGGCTGAGACAAGAACTTCTGAAACATACTTATTATGCATATTTAATCAAGATACCGTAAGTTGTTGCGATTGTACTTGATTTTGATCTATATCCAACTCTTTCGTCATTATTTCTTTACAGCTAGCTGCTACCATCACAGATAAATGATTTTTATTATAACATAAAATGTAAAACTTAGCACCACACCAAAAGTTCTAACTTCAATGTTTAAGGTTTTGAACTTCTTGAGCTCCATTCAATTGTTTGGTGATAACTCAATAAAGGTTCAAGTTTCATAATTGGTCAATATGGGGTATTTCTCTTTCTATGATAGAGATAAACTGAACTTTACTCTTTGAAACTAAATAACATTATGTAACTCAAATTCATATTTAAAAAACGTGCAAATGTTTGTCCTTAAATAAATTTCTGTTATGTTCTAACCTGTAAATATCATATAGCTGTAACCTTTTGTACCACAGCAAATCTCTAATCATTATCTAATAAAAAGAATGGGCGTATGATTGGATGAAGAATTGTTGGGGATGCAATAGACTCGGCCATGTCTTAATAAGCAAATGGTCCATCACTCCCATCCTATGTTTACCCTATACTATATTAGGATGTTTGACTAGTCCTTAATAATAAACTTTGTCACGTAAAAAATCAACGAGACATACGTGACCAGCACCACCACCTGTCAGCTCTAATAATAAATCAAATGATAGAAACTTGTGAGGCCTGTATCTGTTTTGGGTTACCTTTCAATTCAGACAGATTAAATTAATTACACCATGAAATATGGAGGGAAGATTCTACTTATCGTATGATCATTTTCCTAACTAATGCAAGCTATCCCTATGACTTTTCACATGCTTCTTCTATCTCTTGGTATTATCACTACAAGTATTATATTCTCTTTTTGTCTAAGTTTTGTGGGTCTGTCTCTAATTTCTTCCTTTTAGCCTCATTTTCTCTTTGGTACAAGGGCGATTGACACAATGATCCGTGACAGCAAAATCAACGTTTAGAGTAGAGTTTGAGCCATGTTTAGGGAAGAAGTTGTACAAAGATTAAGAAGTTCTCTATCTTCTTGCAATTGACTCAAATGGACAGCATTAGCAAGAACCAGAGGCCAAGATCTAGGAGGTTTTATAAGTGGTTTACAAGAAAGCACAAGAGAGCTGACCCTTATCATTTGAGTGAAGTGCCAGGTTAGCTTCTCCTTCTTTATTGCTAGCTTTTTATGGCTGATGATTTGTGTTTGGTTTGAAGTAGCTAGCCTAAGCTGCATTTTTTTTTTCAGTTGCTAGCTGCGAAGATAATATTGGCGATGATAGCATGGAAGATGTTGAAGTTAGGTCAATGGAGATGGATCCATGCACTTCCACCAATGAGTTAAAGTGAGGTTTATTTTTACAACTAATCTTTATAAGAAGTGTTAGACGCATGATTAATTGTTTCGTTTTGTACGTGTTTAAAACTTTAATCATTTTATGTTTCATTATTTCAGAATCTTTGTGGGTACTTGGAATGTAGCTGGAAGATCTCCTGTAGGAAGCTTGGCTGTAGACTTGGACGAGTGGCTAAATCTAAGGGATGCTGCGGATATTTATGTTCTTGGGTATGTGACCAGTGAAGCTTGATCATTTCATTTCATGTTCATTATCTCTATATAATCATGAACTTAAAGACTAACATCAAAATTTTTCTAATGACAGATTTCAAGAGATCGTACCATTAAAAACCCGAACAGTTATAGGAGCAGAAGACCCAACTGAAGCAACGAACTGGAATCTACTTATTGGGAAAACACTTAACAATAAGTATGGATGCCCTTGGTTGACACCTATGTTCAATAAAAATATTTCAAGTGACAACTACCATTTTGATGCTGAATCCGAAAGGAGGAGAAGTGTTAGCGGCCGTGCCAAGACTCCGAAGAAGGACTGGTCAAGAACTGAAAGTGAGAAGTTATATTGGGGCAGTAAGTACAAGCTCATGGCGAGCAAGAAAATGGTGGGAGTGTTCATAAGTGTATGGATAAAAAGGGAGTTGCTTAGGAAGTATTGCATTTCAAACGTGAAAGTTTGTTCAGTGGCTTGTGGCATCATGGGGTATTTGGGAAACAAAGGTTCAGTTTCTGTTAGCATGTCAATTGACGGAACAAGTTTTTGCTTTATAGCTGCACACTTAGCTTCTGGTGAGAAGAAAGGCGATGAAGGGCGGAGGAATCACCAAGTTTCGGAGATTTTTAGACGAACCTTATTCCCTCGATCTCCTAAAGACGATGACAATCCTCATCCGCTCACCATCTTAGGACATGAGTAAGTGGACGTTCTCTCAACAAACACAAGATTTCTTAAGTCACCTATTTAAATGGTTGCAAAATTGAAATAAGACTGCAAACTTAAATGAGGTTAAAACCTTCGTATAGGATTCTCTGGTCCTGTAAGAGCATCATATTGAATTTGAACATGATCTGAACTCAAATACTCACATTTTACCATTTCTGAACTCATTTTCTAACATCTGAATTCTATTCAACCGTCAAGCTTATCTCTTAAATTTCTAAAAGTAGACATAAGCTGTTCTATGCAATTATGCAAATAAATGAAGCGGTGCAGGAGAGTAAAATATTTGATGGAAATCTTTTAGTAATTAGAAAGCAAATATAGTTAATACTCTAAGTTGAATGTTTCTATGTTGGGCAGTAAAATATTCTGGTTCGGGGATCTCAACTATAGGTTGTGCTTGGAAGACAATTTAGCCAGACATCTGATAAAGAAGCAAGACTGGGGAGCATTGCAAGAGTTCGATCAGCTTCGGAGGGAACAAGAAGGGGGAGTATTTCAAGGTTGGAAGGAAGGGAACATTGAATTTCCTCCGACGTACAAGTATTCTTCATCAAATTGTAATCGGTACTCCGGTGGAGCTCCAAACAGATCAGGAGAAAAGCAAAGGACTCCAGCATGGTATAGTTACTAAACCATTGGACTGATAATAGAGGACCAGGATCTATGACAATAATTTTAGGATCTGGACTCCTGTAATTCCCAAATCTGAAGGCCATATATCCTGATCTAGGTTGAAAGATAGAGCATGAACTAAGTAGTCTATTTTCCTGTATTTTCAGTTTTTTACTGTTATCTTAGGAAGAATAATGCATGGATCTGGTGGCAGGTGTGACAGAATTCTATGGTATGGAAAAGGAGTAAAACAGCTCTCCTATTTTCGCAGTGAAAGTAAGTTCTCTGATCATCGGCCGGTCTCTGCCCTATTCTCTACATGGGTGGAAGTTATGAAGTCTTCAAATCCAAGAGGTATTGCATTGCAGGCCATTCTTCCAAAAATAATGCCTTCCAAACAGATTGCAAGTTCTGGCAGTCAATATATAAATCTTTTCTTAGAAACTGTAATACTAATTTATTCCTAGAATAAGAGGTTTTCAGTAAAATGAATCAGAATCCACACAAGTTCAACTTGTTGCAGAAACAATCGATGATTATATTTATACAAATGATTTTAAGATGAATATGATTATTTCAGGATCCTGCAAAAACTGATGAAGAGGCCAAATCTACATTGTTATCACTGATGGTTAAGGATATGGAATCATTACGGATACATATGAAAAATATGTAGATAAAACAGGTAGAAGTGGACAAAGATGGTCTTCGGCTAGTTATGTTGCTGCAGGCTGGCCTGTGGGGATACACTATTATCTTTAAATTTTCTTCACTTTATTTTTTCCGTAAGGATGGGGTTCCATGACTTGGAAAATAGAAAGATGGACCCCAAAGATAGAATGAAGAGTTTATCATGACAAATGTAATTATTATTTTTTGAGATATATGTCTATTCAGTCAAGAGTAATATGGAATTTCTCAGCAAAAATGTAACCATGGTTCAAGCACAGAATTTTTTCAGATATTACTAGAAATAAGCTGAAAGAATTTATATGAGAATTCAAGATGCAAAAATCAATTCATAGCAATTAGCATATTCCTTCTCACAGTTTGCATAAATTGGACACTGTAACCCTTTGCCAAAAAATGCGAACCTACCTAGACATGCAGAGCCAGTTGTGTACATATAGTTTGAATATAAGTTCAAAGATTCTGGAGACCCTCAAATGCTCATTTGTAATGCATGTTAACGTAAAAGTTCAAATGTAGCATTTACATGCAAAAAACTTACAAGAGATCAATCGGCCCTGTTTGCCTGAAGAATGCCACCCAGGGCTTCCACATTCTCTTTGTTGCAACTGGGACATATGCACCTCTTCTGCAACTCCTCACTGAGAGAAGCACATTTTTGCTCCAAAGCAGATGTCTGCTTGTTTATAGTCAAAGAGACAAATTTTCTCATTGTAAACTATGTTTACTTGGAGCAATACCTTATGAAAACTTATTTTAGACCACAAAAGCCAGCATAGCTATCCCACTGTGCCTATATTCTCTAATAACCAAAATAAGGAGTTAAAAAAATAGGAAGAAAGCAAACTTCAAACGTGAAGAAAAAATTTCAGCTATTGTTGAATTCAAGAAGCAACAAGCTTCCGGGAACTGCTAATCATTTCTTCCATCTTGGTGATCAAGCAGATAAACAAGTAAAACATAGCTTTCCTAGATAGCCTAAACAGACAACCCAGAAGAATTGCTTTAAATGGATTCATTTTTTTTTTTTTTGGAAGGTGGGAAATGTACTCTTTCGAATAATGAACTGGAGGTCATTTTCTTGAAGTGAAAGGGTCAATTTAAACTCACTGTCTATATGTTTAAAATTCTCAGAAATCATTCACCAAACAATAAATAATTACCTTTAGGAATGAACTATTTTTATTTATTCTTTTTATTCCTCGGTGCATATTTTCTCTTTGGTCCAGAAGAAAGCATGCTTAAACCATGAAATTTAAGTTGGCAGCAAACAATACTGTATTAAAAAGGATATCTTGTTAAGTTCTGCAATGATTTTGTTTCTTCCATTATTATCTCCATCAAAGATACCTTCCTTTTAAGATCAGTCAACTCCAGCTGGACCTGCAGGGGTTCCATACCATTAAATCATATCTAAGACTAAATTCACTAGGAAAATTTATATCACTGATCTTTTGAAAGAAAGGAAATTTTCTATTATCAAGTTAAAATTATATAAACCTTTAAATTACCATTATATTACTTTTTTGATGCACAGAAGACCAATTTATACCTGCTTTTGAATGTTCTCCTCTTCTAGGTATTCTTTTTCCTCTTTAGATGTTTGAGAAACTAAATCAGCCAGTGAATCCTTAAGAGTTCTTAAAGCAACTTCAGTGACTTCCTCCTTGCTGAATTCATGCTCCCCTTCTGAAATTGTAGTTAAGTAAAAGGAACTTCGTGCAATATGATAAGATCTTTATCCATGAAGAATTGAAACAAGGAGCAGATCTGCTATGATGTTCATTAGTTAGTTGAGTAGCATTATAAAGGCAATCACCTGCTGTAGTCCCAACACTATCCTCTTGCCGAAATTTGAAAGCTATAGACTTTTGGAATGTCCTAGAATAACAGGAAGTGTTAGTTACTACCCTGTACAATAGTAACTACCAGAGTGCACTCACGAGAATAGCACACACAAAGAAATCATCTAAACATGAGAAGAATTTTTTCCTATAAAGTCATGGCCATCAGTCAAAGACAGAATTTTTGCAAAGCAAACCAAGAACTTAAATGCAATGTGGTAAGACAACTTATAAACACGGTGAACTCTAAGTACAGAATATAGGTATTTGCATCAAAATTGAGGGCCCCAGAAGGTGATCTGAAAAGAAGTATCGAAGTGGAGGAAGAAAAAAGAAACAAAGAAATTGTAAACGCTAAAACTTTTATACAGTATGAGAAAATATATGAAAACTCAGATGCCAATGTGAGAGCAAAACAAAATTTAGTTAGTTATTTAACCGGCAGGAATGTCTATGTTTATACAAACGAAACAAGGAACATAATTATTTATGAAAGTACCATGATCTAAATAAGTGAGACAAACCTGATCCGATTGTTCAACTCATACATTTGGCTTGTAAATCCATCTCTGCACAGACACAAAACAGAAAAGATGACTAATCATAACTTATCTTTTTTTTTTCCTTAATTTCTCAATTCTCGGAAGAAGAAAAATCACAAATTATCACTATGATGTAAAAGAGATTATCAATTGAAATACAATTGTGTACCGTAAAGCTCCTTCTTCACTCTATACATCATCCAAGCATAGTCATTCATTCATTCAGGTTCAACAGAAATAGAACAAGTATCAGTGCAGTGAGAATAAAAATATACATAATTATACAAGTCAGTTTATATATATTAGCCTAAATCAGTACCTTAAGAATCTCCACTTGAGATCCAACAGTTGAAATTTCATCTTGTATCAAAGAAATTCTTGACTGCAATTAGTTCAAACAACAGAAAATTCAATCAAAACCAAATTAAAATTATAAAAATCAAAAGAAAAATAAAAAAGAAAATGAAAGCACACCTCTAGGGCTTGAAAGGTGGTGTTGCTTAATGCCAATTCAACCTCGTAGCCTTTAAGCTCTTGTTCAGTTGTTTCTTTGAATCGCTTGGCCTCTTCTCGCTCTGCATTTGCCGCTTCCAACTCCAATTGAAGTTCTTCGATTCGTTTCTTTAAATCAACCACTCTTCTTTCTGCAATGTGTAGACTCATTTCTATCAAATTTTAAGCCCCCGTTTGGTTGCCCAGAAAATGCAAGAAAATAAATTTTAACAAAAAACAAAACCGGATTTTTAAACCTCCGGTACTTATTATATCTACAGATATCCAAGCAAGCATTTAACTCGTTTAAAAGAACGACTCATATTATTAAAGTAACATCTCCTGTTTGCTTGCCGAGAAAATGTAAGAAAATAATTTTTTAAGAGGAAAGACAAGAGGAAAGACAAACGAGAATTTTAAACTTCCGTTACTTACTAATCTACAATTCTCCAAGCATGTATGCACTTAGTTCAATAATGCATTATAAAATTCATATTTACAAATTAATAACTCCTGTTTGGTTGCAGAAAGAATGCCGGAAACTAAGGAACAGAAAAAGGCATCAATATTTGAAACTAAATTTAGTTAGTAGTCTATACATCTCCAAGCTTGTACGCTGATCGTTTCAGTTCCTCATATCACAAAATTTCTGATATCCGTTTGATCTCCGAGAAAACGAAAGGAAATAAACGAATAAGATGCTAAAATTATAAAACTTCAATAACGTATCTTTAAATGTATAAAAACAGTTCAAATGTTTGTTCTTTGTCCAGGATTTCGTGATAGTAGCCTCCCGCTCTATTTTCTCGACATCCAAGCAAACGCATAGAGAAAGAAAAAAAGAGAAATTTCTAATCTCGGTTCGATCGCCGAGAAAATTGAAAGAAATAAAAGAGTAAGATACTCAAATTTTTGAATCTTCAATAATTTATCAGAAACATCTAACCAAATTTCAAGATCTATTTTGAACTAATAAAAAATTTCATTACGCGCAAAAACCGAGTTCAGTTCAAGTGTTTGTTCGTTGTCTAGGATGTTGATATAAAATTTTCCCGCTCTCGAGAACCAAACAGACACATTGCGAGAGAGATGCAGATTGAATACGGAGAGTCGGAGACTAACCTCCTCGAGATTTTTCAGAGGCGAAGTCGCGAATCAGAGTTAGGAGTTGCTTCTTTGGATCGGTTCCCGCCATTTCTGGCTCTCTCTCTCTCTCTCTTCGCTGCGTTTCAAATTTTGAACACTTGTTTTGAAAATGCAACTGTGGAGAAGATTTTGGATCTGATTCCTTATATACGGTGGTCCATATTTACGAGTACGAAGAAGAGAAGTACGATTGACACCCCAAGATATCTCTTACTATACCCCACTTTCTGTGCGACTCAGTAATTGCGGTGGTCGTAAAAGATGAATTTGGGGCTAAATAGTAAGACTCTACAAAGTAGTGGGTAGGGCCAGTAAGTAGCCCAATAAATGTGAAGAGGAACCAGCCCCATTTAACTTTAATATCACTTTTTTTTTTTGGAAGGACTTTAATATCACTTTCAATTATTAAATATAATGTGAATAATCTATTATCCTCTTTAAAATAAGAGAATACTCGCAATTATTAGTGTGATGTTATTCACCAAGTATTCTCATCAAGTATATTTGTAAATAATTTGGGAAAATAGTTGTTGTTCTCCTAATTTTTTTTTTCATATATAACATTTTTTTCTTTAATTTTTTTTAAAAAATTACTTAATACTCTTTTTTTTTTTGGGGAAGTAATTAGTTAATTTTTAGTATAATTTTTATTTCTCAAAAAATTCAAAAGAGAGTAATAAATAGTTTTTTTACAATTTAATAAAAATTAGTATATATATATATATATAAACTTAAGGGGGCAACAATAATTTTTCCCATAAACTTTTATATATAAAAATTAGACTCCTCACTCATGTGATTCAAACAATTACATGTTATTCACTATTATTTATTGAATATAAGTGTGATAATCAATTATGTCAACAACCAAATTTAGTTAATGCAACTTCTTATAATAAATTATTGTTCCAATTTCCTCCTTAAAACAGATTTTGTATAGTTGCATATTTTAAATTGCAAATTTGATTTATAACACAATTATTTAACTATTGCATAACTCAAAAACGACATCATTATAGTTATAATTCACATTTTTAAACATGCAGACGTTCACGCGTGTAAATAACTCTGTAACATATAGTCTCTTAGCTTGACCTAATAAACTCACAACATGATCTCTTACAACAAAAGAAATTTAAAAAACCTGTGATTGCCTGCTTTACTTTTAGACTAGTTACAATTATACAAATAAAGCACTTTTGAAAAAAGCAACAACTTTTTTTTAAAAAAAAATATATATATATATATATATATATATAAGGGGTGGGTTAGAGCTCTAACGGTTTTATCCCAAAATTAAAGTTTGGCGCTGGACAAGCAAGCAAGTCGAAGTCAAGTCACCAGGCTGCAACTCCATAAAAGCACCAACTTAGTTTGTGTGATCCTCGTCACTCTCCCAGCTAGCTAGCTAGCTAGCAATAGAAAAGACCCTTTCCAAAAGCTCATCATTAAGCCATGAAATTAAGCATGCGCACATACAGAGTTTCATATCACAATCTCTATAGCAAAACTAATTTGCCCAACAAATGCCCACACGAAAGAAATCAACCTGTTAATGTTAGTCACATCCTTATCAATATTATTGTGAATCAAATGGCCAGACACGACTTATTAGCCAGTCACATTTTTTCAGAAGAGAGATCAAAATCCCATATGACATTTCTTTTGCTTTTGTTCTTCGAATTCAGGGTTTTCAGAATTGACAAGTCGTGAAATTCAATCCCACCCGAAAAACCCGACAGAGGCTAGCACTGTGACTAGTAGTTCTTACTTGGCCGACTTGGGGAGATCTTCATCAACTTTTATTTTGCACCTTTTTTTGTTATTTAAGCAGGGAATTTTCATTTCTGTGAAGGAATGATGGGACACCGCTTAAATATATATAGAGAAAAAAATAATTAGTAAATTGCGTAGTTTATTATATAGAGAATTTTTAAATATGTATTAAAATTATATAATATATTATAAATTAATTAAAAATTATAAATTAATTAAGATAATATTATGTGACAGTGTTATTATTATATGATGAATTATATAATTTATTAAATTATTATTTTTATATATTATTGTGCTTTCTCTTATTTATTGGCAACTTCCAAATGATATATCATGGCTTGCCACTCGAAAAGAATTAGTGGGACATCATCATGGTAGAAGTAGTAAAAGATATGATTAAAGATGATGATAGTAATAACATTTTTAATTTGGTCTCTGGTTTGTAATTTATGAACACAGTATTTTTTTAGGTTTGCCCTTTGCGAACGTTCAGTGAACTGTTGCCAAATGATAAAAAATGGCATTGTTTTTTTTTTTTTGAGTTAATTATCTTGTAATGTTCTTCCAATATCAAAATAGCGTTTGAAATATATATATATATATATATATATATATGTATGTATATGTAAATTAATGCTTTATTAGCACGTGTGTTATTCTGCCGTGGATAGAACTATTATATTTCTAAGCTTTTCGTTGTTTGTTACAAATTTTTCGTTACTCGTTAAAATTTTTTCATAACATTTCTAAGTTTTTGTTACAATTCTACATATTTTTTTAAGTAAAACCTAAAAATTAGAACATGTAACTTAAAATTTGAGTGTATAACAGAAGTTTAGAACAAATAACCAAAAACTTGAAACAACTATATCATATAGTTACTAAGTTAATAAAAGAGTGCTCTAGAGTACTCTTACAGAAAAGAAAATTTAAGAACTTGCAGATATTCTAAAAAGAAATAATAATATTAATTGAATAGTTCTAAATATTCAAGATTCAAGAACATAGCTAACAAAAATTATATGAAAGGGGTGAATTTTGATGCCCCATAAAGGCATAAACCATCTCTTTCATGGTGAAAGCAGTAACATATTAAGGTGCAAAAGTAGAAGCTACAACAGTAAAAGATCTAAAAAGGTTTTTTTTTTTTTTTTGTAATGAAATTTAATCAAGAATATTGAATTATATATCGCTTCACGGCAGAAGAATAATCGTGATTCATTAGTGAAAGGGAAAATTCAAAAAGTGATCAGACAGATTGATTCAACTATATATAGTGGCCTGCAAAATTTTAAGTTCCCATACCCAATCAACCAGCAAAGGATCTCGCAGTCAAGTTGATCAACCAGCATATTCTTTTACCACGAAGTAAAAAGCAGACATGTATATATAGTTGGGTAGGATTGGGAAATGTTCAGTTTTGGAATTGAACCGATCAATTTTAAGAAATCAAAACTAATCAAACATATAGAATTGAATTGAATCGAATCGGTTCAATTTAATTTAATTTTTAAGTTTTTAACTTAAATTTTTAGTATTTTTTCTTTAATTTGAACCGAACTGAAATTAAATTAAAATCGAACTAAAATTAAATTGAAATCAAACCAATCAACTCTAAGTAGATTAAATTAAATATTAAATCGAAACCGATTGCCCACCCCTAAGTCGAGTGCAAACGTTTGCCCTTCTTTTACTAACACTAGAGATGCATCGGAATCACTTCATATATTGACACACTGAGACTCGTTTAAAATATCTGTTCTCATAAATTTATTGAAACCATTCCATACACTAACACACTAAGATTAAGCATTCTCATATATTTATTGAAACCACTCAATGCACTAACATACTCTGATTAAGCCTAAACATCTACTTTTAAACAAATGAGAGCAAAGCTCCCACAATATTAATTGAGGAAAAGTCTTGTCCTAACCAAAAATTAAACCTTAAAGAGAATGTACTCGAGACTCCAATCACTTAGGCCAAGATGCTGAATGATCAATATTAGACTTTAATTTTAATTAGATATTCTCTATATGGAATAAATTTGTACATGATTTATAAACATACTGTATATGTAGAAGCATATTTTCATAAAGATGGTTTTATTCACGTGGCAGTCATAAAATAATGCATGGCATCTGTAGTGTATATATTCGACAACACAAATGTAAAAAGAAAAAAAAAAGTATGTTTCATAAAAACATTATAATAACTTCATTATGTGTTAATATCATCACATAACTTATCAGAAATATAGTTGTGTGAATTGTATAGATGGATATTAATAGATAATCAAAACGTGTAAGGTATTATTTTTAAACTATTTTTACCTCTACAATGATGATAATCAAGATACAAATAAATTGTGTGGTAGTATATTTTCAGAATTCAATGACTATTAAATTTGTAATGGTGCACACCAATAACAAATTTCATAAGACTACAAGATAACTTAATAACAATTAATAGATTAAGAGAATAAATAAAAGAAGAATAGGTTGTTCATATATCTTAAGAGTGAGGCGTATTTTTTTATTTATAGAGGTATTTGTGCCTCCCTGAAAGGACATGATACTTTTTTAACACATCGTTTGATGTAAACACATGTCTTTTTAAAAAATCGTGACCTTAAGAAAAATTGTGTATAAGGCTATAATATTTTATTTAAATTTGTATTTTTTTTAAAAGAACACAACTTATTGAAGAGTTAAATGACTCTTTCAATAAGTCACACCCTTAGCTTTAATACCAAGCTCTTATATTATGTGTCATAGATATCAACTAAAGGAGGGATGGTAACTTGTCTGGGCCTGCAACGCTATGCCTCTTCTTTTTTTTGTTCTTTCTCTTTCTTTCCCTTCCTTTTCATTTTGTATTCTCTCTATCAAGTTTTCAATACATATATGGTTACTTTGAAATACTCTTACAATATACAACATAACTATTTATAAGACCAAAAATATTGTAGGATCCAATTCATCTATAAATAAGATAAAATTGCTCTCATATGTTAAGATTCTCTCTCTAAATTTTCCGATCATAGTTTTCAAAAATTTCTCACAAACCAAACATGTATTTTAAATGTGGAAAATTTAGTGCCTAAATATCATTTAGATTGCGTTTAATTATAAGCAATATATAAATAGAATTTAAGTAAAACGATCATTGTTCTTCTAAATTTTTTATATGTATTATTGTTTTTCAAATTTTTTAAATTAGTTATCTATTATCTCTTTTGAGGGATTATTAATTATTTTTTAGTATCATTATTTTAAAAAAAAACTTAAAAAAAATAAAGAGTAATTTTTTTAAATATATGTGTATAAATATCAAAAAAATATAGAGGAAGATTATTATTAGTGTTTTCCCTAGAATCTAGAGGGGGTTTATTTACTTGTGCCAATTATTAAATTTGGTCTCTAATAAGCACTTATTCCGTCTTTATCTCTTGCTACAATTTTTGCCTTGATATCACCACTTATTCTTGATGCAAATATTCAATTTAAGTAATAACTCATTCCATTTTCTTGATATAATGGAAATTGTTTTTTGTAAAATAGACATAGCTTGCAAGCTTAATATTGTAATTAATTAAGAATATTCTCAAATCATAATGATTTATTCATTTGTTAATGGATGGTCATTTTGTTTTTCTTTTTTCTTTCTTTTTCCTTTGCTTTTTTTAAGTTGAATTAGAATAAAGGTCCTGATAGACATATTCTAATCTCGTAGTTCCAACTTGAGAAAATGGTGTGACAAATTAATTTACAACGACAAGCTAGGCTAACTAAAGGCCATTAAAATTCTTTGAGAGCAAACAAGAGCAAATATATACTAATCAATGGCTTGAACTATTCTTCTCTCCAAAAAATCTTGAAATCCAATAATTTTTAGTACAAATTTTATTTTTATAATTTTAGAATGAATCTAAAATAAAAAGATAAAAAAATATTTTAATTTTAATAGAACTTTAGAATTTAATATCGAAAAGTCAAAAAAATAAAGATTGAACAATAAAGAAAGAAACTCTTGGGATTGACTTTTGAACTCAAGCTTTTTCTCTTTTAAACAAATCATAACTCTAAAAGCCATATCGTCACACCAAATCCTAAATCTCTCTTATTTTTTTATTACTTTCTCTCTATCTTTATCTTTTTTCATAAGACAAAAACACCTTCAGCAGCAGGATCTAATTTTATCCATGGTTGTAGGAGGACCTCTAAAACCCAATATGCATTAAGAGTAATTATCTTTAACTCAAAACTTTTTAAAAGATCCAACTGTTGTACTTAAAAAGATATATTCAGCTAGTAAACCTAACATCTCCCAAATTCCGAAGTTTACAGCATTAAAATCTACCACAGCTTTATTACATTCCAAATTGGGAAGAAGTGCTGCCGCTTCCTCTCTTTCCCATTTATAGAAAAAGAGTTGTTCCCTTAGTATCAAATAAAAAAAAGCTTTCAATAGATCATCAGCAACCACTACTATCACCAAGGAACAGTCACCAAAAGTAACAAATTAAAAGTACTTCCATTTAAGTGCTTTGGAATAGTTCCTTCACACATATTTTTTTCCCTCAACATGGGTTGCACAATCCCGCTTCTCATGCCCCACCGCAAGCAACAGTCACCAAAGATGATGTTAATAAATGAATTCTATAAGCAATCATACAGTGAAGATATCTGTACACAAGTATCAATTTTCTTTTCTGAAGCACCGACATCGATCTCTGGTTAGAACTCTACCAGAACTAACTCGATATAAAATTTTAATAACAGACTCCAAATGTTTTATCTCATAACAACTCTTTAATCTACCTTCATCAATAACAAATATATATATATTTCATATTCGTCCATCGTTGATTCCCTACTCTTTAAGTGAGCTACCACCAAATTATTAACTAAAACTCGTTCAAAAATCAATTTGACCACTTAAACTATAGAATCTATAACTTGAAATGAAATTTTTTTAATTTTAACTGTTTAAAACCTAAGAATTGTAACCATGTAAGATCATAAAAACTTGATATATTTTAAATTTTTACATTTTAAATTACAAAAAAAAAAAAACCTTATACCCTTATCAATACAATATGTATTAGTTTATCATTCAATTTAAAAGTTTGAGTTTGTCAGATTTTAAAACCTGAGATAGAATAAATCTTTAAAAAAAAGTTTAATATTAGTATTAAAAATAAGTTTTAACAATCTTTTTCACATAAAACGTAAATTTAATTTTAAAGTCGAAGACAAAGTATTTCTTTAGAGATCGAAACATAGATAACACAGAAATGACTTAAGAAATTAAGACAATGTCTCTCTTGAGATATCTGATTTTAAGGTTGAATATAGCGTATCTGTCTAGAAATTAAAACAAAAATAATAAAAACAACTTGAGAAATTAAGATAGATTGCCTTTTTAGAGACTAAAACATAAATAATAGAAATAACTCAAAAAATTAAAACAAAATATTTCTAGAAATTAACTAAAAATGAAGATATAGAAGTTTAAATTTAAGACCTTTGTTTTGAAATTATATTAACTTATCATTTAAATCAATATTTTAATTTGATAAATAAAAATTAAATATTAATATTAAAAACAAATATTAACCGTATATATAGTGTTCATATATGACACGTTAGTTGTTTCTTTAATTTATTGGCAGTGGTTACATCCATATCCAATATGATTTTATTCATTGATCTTTTGCTTGTGTGAGTTTGATGAACTAGTCATTATTGATTATTAGTAGAGCCAATTTCTTTTTTTTTTTTTGTTACGGTGTATAGAGAATTCTAGATCATAAGAAATAGAATCCTTATCCTCATTCTCATCCTCTTCTCCTATTCCTTTACTTACTCTATCTACTTCATCCTCTACTCTTACTTCTTTTACAACTCTCAAATCCACTGATGCATCCAAAATAGATCATTTGTACGAAATAACTTATCTACCTGAAGAATCCAAAATCCTTGTCAACAGACCTTCCCATAATCAACCCATACAATGCTTTTCTCAAACCCCAAAAATCCGTGTCTACTACCATAAAACATCTTGTTACTCCATCCAAACCTAAATCTAAGGAATATGTTCAAGCCACCCGGTTTGATCATTGTTTCCTTCCAGCCACAACAGAAGAACAGTTGGTTCCTCTTCAGTTTCCAACAGATCTTATCCCTCAATGGCTAAGGTAAGGATACACTCATCTTCACTTTGGAGCAGTAAGATTTGCTTTAACCTTTCATGGCAGAAAAGGCCTTGAGACTGTAGGAATGATAGCCTTACTTGATACGAGGTTTTCAACCTACAAAGAAGTATGTATTGGCACAATCCAAACCACTCTTAATACAGGAACAATGTTAATCAAAATGTACCCAAACTTTTGCATGCCAATATCTGACCCAAGTCTTACCTCAGCCCTAAAAGCCCAAATCCAGATCACAGGAGCAGTTCCAGAAACAGAAACATACATGGAAACTCTACACTATCAAATGGTGTACCGAGTCCAAAACCATGTTCTTGACTTTGGAATCCCTCATTCAAACCAAGATGCTTTGCTCATCTCTGTTGACTCCACTAAAGTCTCATCCTGTACATATGTTCCCAGACAGTTGTCAAATGAAGAACTTGTCAACCTTTTGCCAAACACCTGGATCACCAAGTATGAACAAAACCACAAACAAAGCCAAACACCAAAATCCCTACAATCAACCAGACACAACTTCTTTCAAAGAAGAGACGGCCAAACCGAAATAAGCTTTGAAAAACCCGGTCCATCTGCACCACCAAGTCCTTTTCCCACATAGTTTATGGTCCAGCCAAGTAAACTAAAAAACAAACCAGGAGACTTGCCAGCAGTCGCTTTCAACTCTGAAGGAAACCCCATTTTTCCTTTTAGAGATCCCGATGGTCATTGTTATTGGGACATTGACTGTCAGTGTCCTTCATGTCAGACAGAACCATTTTCTGATGATGAAAACTTTGAAAAAAGAAAAAGAAAAAGCCAAAGGAAGAAAACAAACTCGCAACAGATCTTAAAAGAAAGATATGATGATGGTGACCCTGATGTTGGTCTTCTTGGCGAACCCTCTGGTAAGTTTGACTACTACGTCACTTACTCAACACCAAAACCAAAGCCACTACCAAAGTCTTTTCAACCCTGTCACAAGCCAGAACCATTTCCCAAAAATAAACCAACACCACCCTCAGTACCAATTCCAGCTTACATGTTTACCCCAACAGACTTTCCTCCATTAACTCCCCAAACCAAACCAGAAGAAAATACTTTCCAACAATGGAAGGTAAAATAGCCAAATATCCGAAAACCAGATGGCTCTTATGAGCAGATAAGCCCAGCTGAAGCAGTATTGAATTGGCAATCAGAAAATGCTGTTACACAAAACCAAGTTCTAAAAAGACTTGAAGAATCCCAACAACGGATTGAAGCTAAAGTTGACACAGGCTTCAGCACTCACACAACCATTCTTGAAAAACTCCAGCTTGAAATCAAAACTCTCCATGAACATATTTGTGAGCTTATCAAACAAGGTCTTCCTTTTTCAGAACAAGAAAAAAGGATAAATCATCTCAAGATCCAGTTACAAAGTCTTGAGAATGAATTTGTTCAACCATGGAAGCCTACAGACACTCTTCCAAAGATGTCACAATCTTTCGGCACCAGTTCTTTCTCCATTTTTGGTGACAGCTCCAAGCTTATCCCAAAGAAAAAGACAAAAGAACATACCCGAAGATATGCCAGCACAAGTCGTGAAGAACCAGTTCTAAAATCCAGTACAGAGTCAACAAACCCAATCACTTCCTTCACAACAGAACCAATAATTCCACAGACAAGACTTCCAAAAGTCTCTATGCCATCTATGGCCCCACCGATGCCATAAATATTTCCACCAGCCTCCAAAGCCCAATTCATGACTCTAAACCATAAGTCACCAACTTTCTCTATTCTCAGTCATCCAACCACAACTATGTCCTCACCAAACTCTCTTTCTGACTCAGAGTCAGTTACCCAGCCTCAATTCATGAACACCCCTGTGGACCCACAGCCATCACATCCTCAAACAGAAGAATATGGTTCATCTTCTATGGATGAAACATACTCTATTTCTCGGACCCAATCAACAAGACCTGCAGAACCCTCATTTGAAAAGAAACACTGGTTTACCCTTGATGACGTTCCCCCTATCAAATGGGTTGAACGAATTTTTGAATTTCAAGCATGGTGTATAACTGAGACCCAAAAGCTAAATGAAACCATTGCAAATGTCATACACAAAGCAATTATAAGATTCCAAGGAATTCTCAAGTATTGGTATCTACATCTTGGAGATTATCGCCAAATAATGCTACAACAGGCACCCACAATTGAACAGTTCATCAACTTTATCTTTACAGAATTTGTAAGTGAAGAAGCACACTTAGTGGATAAAGTCAGAGAAGAATTTTTCAAACTAAAGTGTTGCTCATTCAAGCGAAAGGATCTTGAACTTCATTTCAAAAAGGCGGTATCTAGATACTATATGCTTGGAATAGACGATCCCAATTTAAAACAAGCATATCTGAATTCTTTTCCAGAACCATTGGGACAAGAAGCACTCAGAATCATTGAAGTTAAAGGACAAACTCTTGCAAACGCCTCAATCGGCATCATTCAAATATCCATCATGCTCGCACTTGACAAATTATGTGCACGTCACGAATTTTTCAAAGATTTTGATCATACAGAAAAAAAAATTCAAAGAGTATGTGAAAGACCAAATTTGCTGATCAAATGTTCAAAACCAAGAAACTGTAGCTGCAGTGTGAAAAAGAAACAACACTACAAAAAATACAAGTTCCAGTCTCCGTACAAGCTAAAGAAGAAACGTTTATTCTAAATTTTTAGCTATTCATTTTAATTTTTTTTGTTATATATTTCCATATACTAATCTAATTATAGAAACAACACAAAAATTGAAATATGTAATTAAGAACTTGTAATATATACACACAAAAAAACAAAATTGAGAGAAAGAACAAGTATACATAATCTGACACAATTTTTATGAATTTCTATAAAATATTTTCTAAAACATTACTACATAAATAATAAATTAATGAGTATTATTGATATTAAATTTTATCTAAAAAATATTTATAATAATAATCCTAAATTTATTTATTGGGATTGAATCATTGGAAGTTGATCTGTTTGTTGACACAGACCGTCCAATAAGTCATCAACTTTACTAGTTTATTAATTAAATAAATAATCAATACATTTGATAATTAACATTATATAAACAATAAACTCATGTTACCTCTCCATCGTGAGCAAATACGTCAATCGCTTTCCTTAAACGTTTTCTCAAAACCTCGAAGTGGGTCAGTCAAAGGGCAAAGAGATGAACCTACCAACTGAATATTAAATTTTGTCTCAGTAGCAAGTCTAGAATATTTTTCTTTAAGTTAGTTTAATTAATTAATTATTATTATTATTTTATGGAAGCTTTATAATTTAGGTGAAGTGTGTGTAAAAAAATATAAAAGTGATGTTTTTGATAATCTTAATTGTATTGTATAATATAATATCAACAGCAATTTGTATAAGATTCATGTTATTTGTTCCAAGTTTTTGGCTATTAATATGAGTGACCACAAATGACAACATTTTGTTGGTAGCAGATGGGTTGTTTTGTCATATACACGTTTACATTACTCGCTATCTTTATTGGAAGTTTTGGAATTTGTCTAACGTTTAAAGATTCAACTTGTATATCTACTCTGTAGTGAACCACTATATATGGATAATTGATAATTTTTATTTATTATTTTTTTTTACCATTTTTCATCTTCATCATCATGTTCTTCTTCTTCTTCTTCTTCTTCTTCTTCTTTTCTTTTATATATTTTCACAGGAAATAAGACTGCATTTTCTTCGAAGAGCCCTGGAATCTTCTTATCAGTTTAATATGTTTTAACATATTATGGTACATGGATATGGCTTGGAATTTACAACTAATAATCATTAAGTTTCGAAGTGATTTTTTCTTTTGGAAAACACTTTAATTTATTTATTTGGGTGTTTTTCGTTTAGGAAGCACTTTAACTAAATAAGTGACTCATTAACTAAATAATATAACTAGGTCAAACAACTTTTCTAAGACAACAGAAAACTAAATAGCACTCTTACACAACAAATTCGATGATCATGAACTTCATCACCGAGAACTTCTCATTAATAAATTATGTCCATCACTATTTTATATATATAATAATTTAATAGGTTATATAGGTAAATATACATAATACTATTTAATTACTTTATAATTTTAATATAATTTAGAATGTATTATAAACTTGTCACGTATTCAAATATTCATCGTATAATAATTACATTGCTTTCTAAAATAAAACTCTAAAGATAATAATAGTAATTATAAAGTCAATATATATTACAAGAAATTTTTTAGTTATTTGTAGAATTTTATAATAGGCAGTTGCCTTTTTTTGTAGGGAAAAAGATTTTTTTTTTTTAAAAAAAAGTGGTAACTATAACTAATCAAGAATAATTAGATATTAAACTCATTAAAAAATAATAATGGATATTAAAAGAAACACAAAAGAATAAGTAATTAGTATGAAAATTTATAAACGGTAACTGACAATTTTCGTATTTTATATGTAAAATATAAACTCTCCCTATTCTATCTTGTGGGCAACTTTTTTTTTTTAAATTTATTTTTTTGTGTGTGGTTTTAACATTATATGCACAAGTTCCAGAGCTTTGTGCATGCGACCCTGATCAATGCCGATTTTAATTCAAAGTAATAAATTTTCCATTTTTATATATGGCTCAACATTAAATTCAAAGAAAGAGATAATTAAATACTAATTTTAACAGGAAGAAATATCACATGAAGTTGATGAATTGATTCAAAGGCTAAAAATAAATAAATTTGGTTACTTTGTTAGAGGGTAATTTTGCATAATTGAGATGAGGTAAGGGATCACATCAGCAGCAAACAAAGTCTCTTTGTCATGCTTTCTCTGTTGGGACTTGCCCTAATTAGTCTAAAGTGATGACGTTAGGATAGAGGTTTTTTTTTTTGGGTTAAAAGAACATAAATAGATAAAACATTTTCATAGAACTAATCCTTTTCGGTACCGGTAAGCTCTTTACTACTAGCCGCAAATACAAATTTAATATTATATAAATTTTGGTAGAGAAATTGAGAATAAAAAATAAAATCATCTTGATTGAAAAAGAAGAAAAGACAATTTAAAAGAAGATAATTAAAAATCATGTTAAAAATAATTTGAAATCAAGCTAATGCAAAATGAAGCAAGGTAGAAGTGTAAAGATATTTGAATTGAGTGAATACTATGACGTTGAAACAAGAATGTTATCACGTAAATTTCAGTAAGTGAGTTATCTAAGAGAAAGCCCATGCATTCTGAGAGAATACCCCTGCATTCTGGCCAACGTCCTCGCATTTTGAAACCAAAGCCCATGCGCTCTCAATGGCCCAATGTTAAAAAATGAATGCCTCGGCATTAATACGACTTATTCTAAAAATAAAAAAACTTCTTAATTGGTTAAAACATCCTATTTGATTCCAACTCATATTAGGGTTAACTTAAGACATATGTAGCTATATAAAAAGGCCTTATTTTGGCTTGAATAGATAATCACAATATAGATCACCACATAAGAGCAATTATTGTAATCCTTTCTAGAGAAAAAAAGTTCTTTGTAAGAAAGTTCTTTGTGAGATCTCATTGATACTCTTTGATTCAATAAAAGAAGTAAGATCTTAATTCACTATGAACGTAGGCAATTACTAAATCACATAAATTGTTGTGTGCTTTTTTCTGCCCAACTTTGTTTATTCTCTTTTATTTTCTTAATTATTACAATATCATACTTATGTGTGTAGTGTTTTCGTCAACAAGCTGGTATTAAAGTTTGGTGTAGCAATCATGGCAGCACCCAAGTATAAAGTAGAGATATTCAACGGTGAGAATGACTTTAAATTATGAAAGGTTAAAATAATGACATTACAGCTCGGTTCTAGAGGAAATTGTAGCTCAGTTTAGCGAAGATAAGAAGCCAGTGCCATCTAAATCTGAAGTAGAGAGAAAAGACATTCAAGATATAACTCATAGTACAATCGTTCAATCATTGAGCGATGAATTTTTTAGGAAAGTTGTTGGCGAGAAAACAATTATTGTTCTTTAAAAGAAGTTAATTGATCTTCATATGACGAAGTCGTTGAAAAATTGTCTACATATAAAGAAGAAACTTTATCAATTGTCTATACCAGAAGGGACATTGATTAAAGACTATGTAGATGTCATTATCCTGTTAAGTTCCTTTTCCCAATGTTATAAGCACTTTATTAATACATTACTTTATGGCAGAGAGAGTTTAACCATGAAGAATGTGAAATTATCATTAAACTCTAAGCAATTAGGAAAGAAAATAGAGGTCAATGCAGAAGGTCTAACTACAAGAAAAATGCTTGAACAAAGAGAAAGAAAGTTTAAGAATGGTTCAAGATCAAAGTCAATGGGCAAAATAAGAAAGTGCTATTGCTGTAAGAAAAATGAACATTTTATAAAAAATTGTGCTAAGAAGAAATCCAACAAAAAGAAGGAAGTAGATGTTGTTATAGCTTATAAGGATAGTTATGATAACACAAAGGCCCTTGTCACTTCTTATAGTGAGAATTCTAATGAGTTGATTTTAGATTTTGGTCATACATTTCAGATATGCCATAATAAGTTCTTATTTACTAATTTTCAGTACATTACCAATAAAAAGGTGTTGATGGGGGAATGACATTGCTTGTTAAGTATTGGAAACTGGTAGTGTTAGACTTAGCTACATAATGGAAAAGTGAAAGAGTTGTTAGAAGTTAGATATGTTTCTGACCTTAAGAGGAACTTGATTTTTCTGGATATGTTAAACTAAACTAGAGGTTCCATCACAGCTAAAAATAGGATTATTAAAGTGTTAAAAGATTCCATAATTGTGATGAAAGGTGATAGGCATGACAGTAAGTATGTGCTTAAAGGAGATGAGTGAATGATTCTACTCATTTTCTATTGATGATCAGAATATGTAAATCAAGTTATAGTGTCTAAGGTTAGCTTACCTATGTGAAAAAAACCTAAAAAAATTATATAATCAAAAGGCATTTGGTGATGATAAGTTTCAGCAATTAGAGTTTTGTGAGCATTGTGGCTTAGAAAAGCACATAAGGTAAGGTTTAGTGCTGAAGAGCACAAAAAAAAGGACTCTTGATTATATACACTTAGATATTTAGGGGCCAACATAAACAGTTATACATAATGGGGTAAGGTACTTTCTCATGTTTATTAATGATTATTCTATGAAGTTGTGTGTGTATATGTTGAAGAAAAGGAGTAGGTGTTTGAGATATTCAAAATATGAAATGCTCTTATTGAAAAACAAATTGGCAAGAAGATAAAAAGACTAAGGACGGACATGGTCTCAAATATTACAACAAGGAGTTTGATAGATTTTGTACTAAGTATGAGATCGCAAGACACAAAACTGTAAGATCAACACTGCAATAGAATAATTTGGCAAAGAGGATAAATAGGACCTTACTTGAGGGAGTTAGATGCAAACTAACCAAAGCGGTGGTGTATAAGGTATTTTGGGGAGAGGTTGTAGTCACAAAAGCCTACCTAGTCAATAGAAGTCTTTTTTTAGTGATAGACTTTAAAACAACAAAAGAAAAGTGGTCTAAAAGCCCTTCTAAATATAATCATCTTAGAATTTTTGGTTCCCTAGCTTTCATTCATATGAAGTAAGGCAAGTTAAAACCTAGAGCCTTGAAGGGGATATTCATAGCGTATCCTGAAGGTGTAAAAGGATATAAGGTGTGGTGCAATAGGTTAAAGCCACCTAAAAGTATTATCAGTAAAGATGTGACATTCGATAAGATGACTATGTTGAGAGTTTCTCTAGAAGAAGTGAAGCAAGAGCTTGTGTTAAAGGGAGTTTTAGCATTAGAGACAGTTGAAGATGAAGTGGAATTTAAGAGAATATCTTAGATTCCTTCACATCAACACTTCAATAAGTCAACCATTGAAGTCAAATTAAAGACACTAATAAATTTTTTAAATTTCATACAAAGTCAGACTAGGACTTCTAAAATAGAACTTGAAGAATACCAACTAGCCAAAGATAGGTTAAGAAGAATGACAAAGCCACCAATAAAGGTATACTCAAACAGATTTAATTGTTCATGTCTTTAACTCTACTTTCACTCTTGAGTTTGATAAGTTTAAGACATATAGAAATGTTATAAAGATGAGAATATTGAGAAATGACAGTTAGTCATGGAGGAAGAGATTAGTTCTTTTTAAAAAAATAATACTTGAGATTTTGTGGAGATATCTCAAAGTAAGAAATTAGTTGTGTGCAAGTGAGTGTACAAAATTAAGGAAGGGATATAATAGTAGAGTGTACGAGATTTAAGACTAGGCTAGTAGAACAAGGATTCACTCAGCGTAAGGATACTAACTTTCATGAGATATTATTATTGGTAGTCAAGCACACACCTATTAGGATTTTGTTAGTCATGTGTATGAATCTTAATTTACATTTATAGCAGATGGATGTAAAAATAACTTTTCTGCATAAAAAGCTAGAGGAGAAAATATACTTGTCACAACCACAAGGTTTTAAAGAGCTCGACGTAGAGAATCATGCTTACTTGTTAAAGAAGTCATTGTATGAATTAAAGCAATCTCCTAGGCAGTGGTATAGGAGATTTGATGACTTCATGATGACTTATGAATTCAATAGGTATAATGGGTGTATGTATTTTAAGATCTTAAATAGTGAGATGAGAATGTATTTAATTCTTTATGTAGATGATATACTCATTACATATAAGAGTATGGAAGAAATACAAAAATTAAAAAGCGGTTGAATGACGAGTTTAAAATGAAGGATTTAGAAGCAACAAAGAGAATCGTTAGTATGGATATCGTGAGGAAAAGAATAAATATCATATTCTTGTCCCAACAGAAGTATATACCCAAGATACTTGAGAGATTTTGTATTTTCAATATAAAAATTGTCCTCACTCCTTTATTCATGCATTTCAAACTATCAGTAGCACAATTGCCAAAAACCGAAAATGATAAACTACATATAAGTAAAGTACCATATGGCAAATCCAAAAAAAGATCATTAGCTAGTAGTTAAGTAAATTTTGAGATATCTCAATAGAATGTCAAAGTAACATTTGTTGTATAAAAAGTCTAATAGAGAATGTGAAATGGTAAGATGATACATCAACTTAGATTATGCAATAACCTCAATAAGAGGAGCTTATTGATTGGGTATGTATTCACGATATTTGGGTATAGTGTATGCTGAAGGTTGATTCTGCAGCACGTAATGGCACTATCAACCATGGAGGTAGAGTATATAGTTGTATATGAAGCTATTAAAAAAGTTGTGTGGTTGAAAGGTATCTGTACAGAGGTAATAACTATTGAAGATATTGATACTGATATATATTGTGATAGCTAAAATGCCATGCACCTAAGTAAGCATCAAGTATTTCATCAGAGGTCTAAACATATTAATGTGCAGTTTCATTTCATTAGAGAGATACAACAAAGTGACAAGATTAGTCTAACAAAGATTTAGTCATTTGAAAATTCCTTTGATATGTTAATTAAGCCATTGGCCTCGGTTAAGTTCATCCTATGTAAGAACTTAACTGGAGTCATCTCTATGTAAGAAAGAAATATGACACGAAGATAAAAGATCTTGAAAGTTTCTTGGATGATTTTGAATCAATGAGATAATTTGTAAGAAGATGGTTAAATATCATATTACAAATGATTTGGAATTGAGCCAATGAAAAGGTGACACAAAGTGAAAGTATGAAGACTCAAACTGTGAAGACATTTGAATCGAATGAATGTCGTAGCGTCCAAAAGGGAACACCATTGCTCAAATTTCAATAAGTGGCATATGTGAATTGTTTAAGAGAAAGCCTCTACATTATAAGAGAACACCACTGCATTTTAGTTAATGCCCTTACATTTCAAAGCCATAGCCTCTGCGCTCTCAACGCCCTTGCGTTCTCAATGCTTTAGCATTTGGAAATGAATGGCCCAGCTTTAATGTGACTTGTTCCAAAAATAAAAAGACTCTTAAGTTGGTTAAAACACCCTATTTGATTCCAACATGTATTAAGGTTAACCTAGAATGTACGTAGTTATATAAAGGGCTTTATTGAATAGGTAATCACAACATAAATTACAACAAAGAGCAATTGAGAGAGCAATTATTATAATCCCTTCTAAAAAGAGAAAGATTTCTTTGTAAGTTCAATGTAAGAGAATTCTTTGTGATTTCTCATTGATTCTTTTTTATTTAATAAAAGAAGTGAAATCTTAACCTGTTGTAGATGTAAGTAATTGTCGAACCACATAAACTATTGTATGTTTTTTTCTGTTATATTTTCTTTTTTTATTATTATTACAACATCATACTTGTGTGTAGAGCATTTTCGTCAATACAATTAAATAAAATAAGAAAGTTGGAGTAATCATAATTAACTCATGGTAAAAAAAAAACATAGATAAAACAAACCAAACAAATCTTTAATTTTCTAAACACAAGAGATTTGATGATTTTTCAAATGTTAGTTGATTATTTTTTAAAATTAATCAATTCATTCTTAATAATTAGCTTTGTAAGTAGTTCATAGTTTGGCAAAGTTAACTTTACAACACACTTCTGAATGTATTTGGTATGGTTTAGTGTCAGATGCTATTACTTAGTCTGTACTTGATGATATTCTAAAATAATATATTATCTCTTTTTTTTCTATAGAAAAAAGAAAAGAAAACAGGGCAACGGTGGTTTCCCTTAAATTTGTTGCTATTTTATTTATTAGTCATATTACATTATAATGACTCTATGGTAGAGTCTCTAGATTTTCTTTTTAATTAGCTATTCTAAATTTTTGGTTATTCATTTCAAATTGTTTCTCGTATATTTTCACATACTAATCTAATTATATAACTTTTTCAGAATGCAACACAAATATTGAGACATGTAATTAAGAACTTGTAATATATAACCAAAAAACAAAATTGAGAGAAAAGAACAATTATACCAAAAAGCTAATCTTGATAGTGTTATGTTGGTATATACCCTTTCTATTAACACTATTATTGCGATATCAAATCATACTCTTCAGTTTAATATCTTTATGGCATCAATTAAGTCATATTTATAATGCTCTTTCATGGGCATACGGAAGCCATAACTCACAAATAAGTAAAAACACATACAATCAACACATTAATAAAAATAAAAAAAATAAAACAATTAACAAAACACAGGATATACGTGGTTCGGCCCATAATACCTACGTCCATGGAGGATCTATGATCCAGCTTCTATTATTGATATAGATCATTAAGTATTTTCTTACATCATCAAATGATCTCACAATACCTATAATATATCATATAGATTACTTTAGTATCTCCCATAGAGATCTCTAAATATCTACTCTTGATCACTATGAATTCCTTAAGACTTCTTAGTATCTCCTCATAAGAGATTTTTACAAAGAAAACAAAAATAAACCGGGTATCTAAGCTAAAAAGATATATAGTGCTTATTTTGTTCACTTAAGAATCAAAAGAAAATACTCCTCAAAGGTAACACCCTAACACATTACACATTTAGTGTTTACTTAACTTCTTTATTCCTTCTTATGGTATATATCTTGAATTTTTATATGCTTATTTTTCTTTTTACGTTAATAAGGCTTATATAGTAAATAAAACACCCTATCAATCATAAACATAATTGGAATAAGAGCCCAAGTATTATAGGAGTCCAAAACCCCCTAAAAGTTAAAAATTCGAAGTTGAATCGAACTTGCTCGCATCTGGCGCCACAACGCCAGTAAGAAATTCGTTCCAACGCTACAGCACTAGGCTTTCTACCTCTGACGCTACAATGCCAGCAAGAAACCTATTCCAGTGCCACAGCACTGGGCTTTCTGCCTTTGGCGTTGAGGCCTGGACAATACCCTCCGTCTTCTTCACCCTTTTTTTTGCGCTTCTAAGTTCTGCTTCGCTTCTTGCTCTTGTGTCCTACATGTTCTTGCTTCTTGTGACTCTTTTATTTAATATTATTCACAATTCTTACTTAAATAAAATTGTTGAATCACCAATATCTAACAATTATCAAGTAGTCTTACCTTATCAACCCTCTACTACAGTGTTACCTTGTTTATTCATTTACTTTATGAAAATTTCAATATGTAATTTAAAAAATTGATGTTAATAATATTGAAGCAATTAGGAGATGACAATAGTCCTAGAGTGAGTCCAATAATCATAATAAATGACATAAAATCAAATGTGGAACAACTAAGGGAAATTGACACGGTTAACCTCTTTTTGGGGGAAATGTTTTTTTTATCGTACTCAAAATTATTATATTTTATTGACCAAACATATAAAACTTTACCCATTTTACCCTTATTTGTATAATTTATAAAAATATATATTTAATTTATTATAATTATTTTAATAATTATATTTAATCAAAATTTTATTTTAACAAAAAATAATCAAAATTAATAATTTACATAAAAAATTAAATTATAAAAATAATTTAAAAAATTAATAATATTTAATTATTGATTCACGCCCTGTAGTGCGCACTATAGGGCGTACATCAGCCCACGTGGTATTTTTATTATTTTTTTTAAAAGTTATTATAAATATTATTATATAATTTATAACTTAAAAAAAGCACACATTTAATTTTTAATTAATTAATTTTTATTTTTTAATTAAATATTTTTAACGACTATTTATTAAAAAATAAATTAATTGTTTAAAAAAGTAAATTTGAATAAAAAATAATAACAAAATTTAATTAGTTTTAAATAATTAAAATAATTTTTTTTTTAATTACAATTTAGCGTTCAGAGTTTAGTGGTCACGGTTCAAGGTTAATTATTTTATTTTTTATTTTTATTTATAAATTCATTAAAAAGTAATTAATTTAAATAACACAACAATTTATAATACCCTGTAGCACTACATACCATATTAATTAATTTAAATAAATTAATTTTTTCTCTTTTTATGTTATAAATTAATTATAAAAATTTATTATAAAAATAATTTAATTAAAAAAATATTTATAATAATTTTAAAAAATAAGTAAATTAATAAATAATAAATTAATACTACAATGCACTCAGTGACTAAATATTATTAATTTTTTAAATTTTAGAATTATTTTTATAATTTAATTTTTAATGTAAATGATTATTTTTTGTAAAATAATTTATTGATTAAATTTATTTATTAAATTAATTAATTATAATAAATTAAAATATATATTTTTATAAATTATACAAATAAAGGTAAAATGAGTAAAGTGTTATATGTATGGTTGATAAAATATAAAAAAATTGAGAATAATTAAACAACATTTCTCCAAAATGAGGTCAACCACACAAATTTTCCAACAATTAAAGTCAGACTTGCCTGCATGCTATCACTAAACGTAGAACCTCAAATTTTGTAACGTTGTTTCCAACTCTTTACAATGGTAAATAAATTAAGAATAATGTTATATATTTTAAATTATATTTTAAAATATGTTAAATAATTTTAAATTTATACTATTTTATTATTTAATATATTATTATTTATAATTTTATTTGAAATATATAGCATTAGTTGTAAATTATGCCAAGGAAACACCTATAAATACGAGACCACCACCATGTTGTTTCGTGTTAGTTGACAATCTCGCCCATTTTTTTGTTATCATCTAGGTAGTCGAGGACAAAACTCTTTCGGAAGCAAGCTAGCTAACTTAGAAGGAAAGTGCTTTCAAAAAGATTAGGGTTGTTTTGTTTGCCTTTTTGCTTTTGCTTTTTCTCTTGAACGAACATGGGTGGAGAAAGAAACGTCAGCAGTGATCAGGTTGAGAAATAAAAGGGGTCATTTCGAACCATTTTCATGCATGCGGACGGTGTTGATATGTTCTTGATGGCTTTGGGGTTCATCGGAGCCGTTGGTGATGGGTTCACTCCGCCTTTGGTGTTGTTTCTAACGAGTAAATTGGTGAACAATGTCGGTGACGTATCAAGTCTCACCGTAGATATGTTCACACAAAACATTAACAAGGTTCTCTTCTCTCTTTTTGTTTATTTATTTGTTTCATGCAAAAAAGCTTGCACAGGGAAGTAAAGGCTAATAATAACTGGGGTGTTATTTGTATTTTTTTTCTTTTCTGGGCGACAGAATGCATTGCTTTTGTGTTACTTGGCTTGTGGAGGATGGGTTGCTTGTTTCCTAGGTGGGTTTTATGATTCTTAAGTTAAGAAAATATCATAACGATTCATCAAAGTTTTTATTAAATGGGTACTTAAAGTTTCTTTCTTTTTTGTTTTTGGATTTTTAGAGGGATATTGCTGGACAAGAACAGGTGAAAGGCAGGCAACAAGAATGAGAGCAAAATATTTGAAAGCAGTCTTAAGGCAAGATGTGGGATACTTTGATTTGCATGTTACAAGCCCTGGGGAGGTCATCACAAGCATTTCTAATGATAGTCTTGTGATTCAAGATGTCATCAGTGAAAAGGTTATATATCAATCAGATACCGATTTGTTTAAGAAAAAAGAAGACTAGTGCTTTTCTTTTTACGAGAAAAGTGCATTTTTGCTCCTTTTAGCCTTGAAAGTTACTTTTAATTTTCCATTTCAAAAGAAAAAGAGAGTGCTTTTAAGAGTGTTAATATCAATATAATTTTTCTTTGCTTATAAATTAACTGAGTTTGAATTTGTGACAGGTTCCAAACCTTTTTATGAACGCTTCCATATTCTTCGGTTACTACCTAGTAGGTTTCTTGATGATTTGGAAGCTAGCAATTGTTGGATTTCCCTTTGTTGTGCTTCTTATTATTCCTGGTTTGATGTATGGAAGGACTTTGATGGTATTAGCAAGGAAGATGAGAGAAGAGTATAATAAAGCTGGCACAATTGCTGAGCAAGCAATATCTTCTATAAGAACCGTGTATGCTTTCGTTGGTGAAAGCAAAACCATCAATGAATTCTCTTCAGCCTTACAAGGTTCGGTTAAATTGGGGTTAAAGCAAGGCTTGGCTAAAGGCTTGGCCATCGGCAGCAATGGAATAACATTTGCAATGTGGTCTCTCTTGGCTTATTATGGCAGCAGATTGGTCATGTATCATGGCGCTAAAGGAGGTACTGTTTTCGCTGTCGGCGCCTCCATTGCCCTGGGTGGCCTGTAAGTTCATTTTCCCTTTAAACATTCTTATATGTTATTCATAATAGTTTATGTTTATTTTCTTGTAAATTTTTATATTTGGTTTTGCATTTTTCTCAGCTGGATCATTAATGGATAATTATATTTATCATGTTCTTCTCAATCAGATCACTAGGAGCTGGTTTATCCAACCTGAAGTACTTTTCAGAAGCAATCTCAGCAGGAGAACGTATAATGAAGGTGATAAAAAGAGTCCCCAACATTGATTCAGATAACCTGGAAGGTGAAATCCTGGAAAATGTTTTGGGTGAAGTCGAATTCAAGCATGTTGAATTTGCATATCCATCAAGGCCTGAAAGCAGAATCTTCAAAGATTTCTGCCTAAAAGTTCCAGCAGGAAAGACGGTGGCCTTACTTGGTGGTAGTGGCTCAGGCAAATCAACAGTAATATCACTGTTACAAAGGTTTTATGATCCACTTGGGGGAGACATTCTCCTTGATGGAGTTGCTATTGATAAATTACAGCTCAAATGGCTGAGGTCACAAATGGGTTTGGTAAGCCAAGAGCCAGCACTGTTTGCAACAACAATAAAGGAAAACATACTGTTTGGCAAGGAAGATGCAACCATGGAAGAAGTCATTGAAGCAGCCAAAGCTTCAAATGCTCATAATTTCATTTGCCAGTTGCCTCGGCAGTACAATACCCAGGTTTGTTCTGCTTGTCGCTTAGTTAGCCATACAAATACTTGACAAGAAAACAGCATCTTCAATTATTCTGCTTCAGACAATAAAAAGGCTCGAAAGTTTTCTTGAAATATAATATATAATGCTTGTCTTATTCAAGTAACAATGCCTATGTTGCATTATTTATTGTATTGTCATGTTATTGATTTTATTAAAATCATGCATAGTATAATCAATTTTTGGCAACCAGTGATCTGGTATTCTAATCCCCCACGGCTTCTAAACTTTAATTTTGCTTCTGCAAGTTGTATTGTAATTGCTTCCCTTTCTTAAATTGAGCACCCATGTTCATATTCCTCACGACCATACATTAAAATAGTATGTGAATAAATTCTGTTCAATCCATTTTCATGTATAACATATCATAAATTTTCATGGACTTTGTCCTTTTCTTCTTGAACTATAATTAGATGTAAATATTTACTTAAAATTTATTCAACGATTTACTAGCTAAGTGCTTATATTTTACCATGACGAAACAGGTTGGTGAGAGAGGTGTTCAAATGTCAGGAGGGCAAAAGCAGAGAATAGCAATTGCAAGGGCTATAATCAAAGCGCCCAGAATCCTTCTCTTAGACGAGGCAACAAGTGCATTAGACTCTGAATCCGAGCGTGTTGTGCAAGAAGCTCTAGACAAAGCTGCTCTTGGCCGCACCACCATTGTCATCGCCCACCGTCTCTCCACCATCCGCAATGCAGATGTCATTGCCGTGGTCCAAAATGGCCAAGTCATGGAAACAGGATCCCATGACGAGCTCATACTAGACGAAAATGGCCTGTACACTTCATTGGTTCGTCTTCAACAAACTGAAAAAGAAAATACTACCCGAGAAGATATCAACTTCAATAATGCTTCTATATCAAACTTGGACGAGAACAACACCAGCAGTCGAAGATTTTCTCTCGTCAGTCGGTCAAGTTCTACCAACTCTTTTGCTCAAGACCGAGCTTCATTTGCTGGAGAACAGAGAGAAAGCAAAGATGGAGATGATAACAGCAAATTGCCCGTACCATCGTTCAGGAGATTGTTGGCTTTGAATTTACCAGAATGGAAACAAGCAGCATTGGGTTGTTTTAGTGCAATATTATTTGGTGCAGTGCAGCCAGTTTATGCATTCGCCATGGGGTCCATGATATGGGTGTTTTTCTTGACAGATCATGATGAGATTAAAGCCAAGACGAAGATTTATTCTCTGTGCTTCTTTGGGTTGTCAATATTTTCTTTGTTGATTAACATTTGTCGGCATTATAGTTTTGCATACACGTGTGAGTGCTTGACCAAGAGGATTAGAGAGAGGATGCTTTCTAAGATACTCACTTTTGAAGTTGGGTGGTTTGATCAAGATGAGAATTCCAGTGGTGCTATTTGCTCTCGACTTGCCAAAGATGCCAATGTGGTGCGTAGTAATTTCCTTATTCTTATTCTTGTGGTCCTGGAAGCACTGGGCAACTATTCTTCGAAAAGCACTTTCAAACATGTTTTGTGCTCTAACTACCCTTTTATATTTTTTGGAAGGTAAGGTCTTTGGTGGGTGACCGTACGGCTCTCCTTGTACAAACAATCCCTGCTGTAACCATAGCCTTCACTATGGGCCTAGTCATTGCTTGGAGGCTAGCGTTGGTGATGATAGCAGTTCAGCCTCTTATCATTGTATGCTTCTACGCTAGAAGAGTGCTGCTGAAAAGCATGTCGAACAAGGCCATAAAAGCCCAAGACGAAAGCAGCAAGCTTGCTGCTGAGGCCGTCTCCAATCTCAGAACCATCACTGCTTTCTGTTCCCAAGATCGAATCCTTCAAATGCTTGAAAAAGCTCAAGAAGGCCCGCGACGACAGAGTGTTGAGCAATCATGGTATGCAGGTATAGGACTTGCCTTTTCCCAGAGCCTGACTTCATGCACTTGGGCACTGGATTTCTGGTACGGTGGCAGGCTCATGGCGGATGGATACATCAATACCAAAGCCCTTTTTGAAACCTTCATGATCTTAGTGAGCACGGGTCGAGTCATAGCCGATGCCGGTAGTATGACCACGGATCTTGCTAAAGGCTCTGATGCTGTTGGTTCAGTCTTTGCTATATTGGATCGGTGTACAAAAATTGAGGCTGAAGATCCCGAAGGTTACCAACCTGAAAAAGTAACTGGTTACATAGAACTTCAGGATGTAGATTTTGCATATCCTGCTAGACCTGATGTGATGATTTTTAAAGGCTTCTCAATCAAAATTGAAGCCGGAAAATCCACGGCATTGGTTGGACAAAGTGGATCCGGTAAGTCGACGATCATCGGTCTAATCGAACGATTTTATGATCCTTTGAAAGGTGTAGTGAAGATTGATGGCCGAGACATAAGAACGTACCACCTGAGGTCACTAAGAAGACATATCGCACTTGTTAGTCAGGAGCCTACTCTTTTCGCTGGTACCATCAGAGAAAACATTAAATATGGAGCTTCGGATAAAACTGATGAATCAGAGATCATTGAGGCTGCTAAGGCAGCCAATGCTCATGATTTCATCGCCGGATTAAATGATGGTTATGACACGTGGTGTGGAGACAGAGGAGTGCAGTTATCTGGGGGCCAAAAGCAACGTATTGCAATAGCTCGCGCCATACTGAAAATCCCTACTGTGCTACTACTAGACGAGGCAACCAGTGCGCTTGATAGTCAATCGGAGAAGGTGGTCCAAGACGCACTTGAGCGTGTGATGATCGGAAGAACCAGCGTGGTGGTAGCACACAGATTAAGCACCATTCAGAATTGTGATATGATTGCTGTCTTAGATAAAGGACGAGTGGTGGAGAAAGGAACCCATCAATCTTTGTTGGCCAAAGGACCCGCAGGAGCTTACTACTCCTTGATTAGCCTTCAAAGAACCCCCCACACAAATACCACTCACACAACAACAATAGACTAAGTTTTAAATAATGAGAGATATCATTACATTGGTTTTTCTATTTTCATTTTACTTCTATTTTCTCCCATGAAAAATATGGGACTTAGCTTTTTAAACTTTTATTTGTAATAAGAAGGATTTTATCTTTGTTATGTGTAAGTGTATAAAAGAAGAATTGAGGTTTATGAACTTACAATTTCAGTATCAAATATAATGATTTTTTCCCCCAAACTTTGGGTTACTTTTACATGGATTAATTTTACCTTTCATTTTTAAGGTGTATCATATTTGGGGAGCTCATTCAAAATAGGCTAAGCAAGTTGGTAATTGGATTAGCTAATGTTGTTATAATTCTTACCCTTTATTAACCATTTATGAAGAATTAAAAAATATATATATTTTTCTAAAAAAAGAATAATGAAAAGAAAAACACTATCAAAATATTGAGTTTACTTTATACTTATGTTAATAGATAAATAATAAAATAATAATAGTATGTTTATTTTTATTTTAGAGGAGTTCTAGAATTTAAATCTCTCTCTTGTATAAAATATGTATATATTGGCCTTGCTTTAAATTGTTGAGGCAAATCTTGGACAAAGGTAAAGAAAAAGCTTCTAGTTAGACCCCACTTATATCTGTTCAAGCCCCATTACTCAATGTACTTATGCTTAGATTAGACAAATTATGGGGGTTAAGCATCACAGCTCTATTGTTTGACCAGCACGTAGTGGGCTAATTTCATTATTAGTTTGGGCTTGGGCTGGTTCTTATTTTTGCTTTGAACACAAAAGTTGATTATTATATAATTGAAGAATTGATTAAAAGAATATTTGATTGTAATTTACTCACTTACACGTTAACAGTGATTATGATGCGTGATTGAGACTCGTATTTACTATCACATTAGAATAATAAAAGAGTAATATTATATTTTTTAAATTATATTTTAAATTTTAAATTTTGAATGAGATATTAAATAATTATTAAATAAAAAAATAATATAATAAATAATTTTAAAAATTATAAAATTATTTATTCAATACTTATTTGACACTTAATTTAGAATTCAAATTTCAGATATATAATATTATTGATAACAAAAATATCGAAAAGCAAACAAATTCCTATTTGTATAAAAAAAAAAACTTATTTCTTTAACTTGATTTTTTTTCATAATAATACTATATTTATAAATTTATTCATACTACCTATATGAGATGATATGATTGATTTATTTATTATCATTTTATTATTTTACATTTATACTTTTAATTAAATTATGTCACATCAGATAATATGGATGAATTTGTATAATTATTTGTACATGTATTATTATTGTATATAAAAACTCGTTTTGAAAAGTTCAATTCAAAGTTTATTTTTAATTTTTTTTAAGGTGTTTAAATTAAATACACAAATATATTTTAGAATTTCATTAAAAATAAGTCAGAGATTTCTGTGTTTGCGCAAGCTAAAATGATGTGATACGATACAATCAAAATCCCGGATCTAAGAATGGCATAATTATAATTTAACTGTATCTGAAAACAATATTATGGCACAATGTATTAAAAATGATTAAAATTTGAAGCATCATCCTAGAGTGTCAATTCGATAATATTGTTGATTAAATTATTTTGGTTTAGGAAAGTAAATAATTTAGGAAAGACTATTTTGGTAAATTCAATCTATTGTAGTGTGCTATAATACAATTTTAAATTTTAAATTCTTCAATAACTAATAACTACACTTAGGGGTGACAATTTGTATAAACAAATCGTATTCGTATCGTATCAATATAAGATATTAATAAAAAAAATTTAAACACGAATACGATTCGTTTATTAAATGAATTAGATATTTAAATTCATATTCGATTCGTTTAATAAACGAATAATACGATACGACACGATTAAACACGTTTAAATAAATAAATCAAATTCGATTCGTTTAAAATTCGATTCATTTATAATTTTATTCGTTTAAAATTCTATTCGTTTAAAATTCTATTAGTTTACAATTCAATTCGTTTATAATACGTTAACGATGTGATTCATTAACAATTCATTTAAATGAATAATTACAATAATTACATATTTAATACATCGAATAATAAAATTATTTTAATACAATTAAAATAAAATAAAATTCATCCATTATAATTGAAAAACTAATTCATTATACATCAAATCCACTAAAATAAAATTCAAACTAATATGACAAAATACACACGTTTAAGATAGGTAATGCATATCATGGAATCAAATAAATAAAACATACTAGTCCAATCAAATTAAGAGAATAATTTTTCAAATCCCAATTTTAAGTGATAAACCTGTAAAATAAATTTTAAATTAACACTAAATATATTAGCTCTTTAAAAAATTAGTGATAAACCATTACAATATTAAATCTCTAACAATTACTTAGTATATTGAAAATGTTATAAATAAAATGAATCAATCCGCTAACGTAATCGTGCATGTTTTACAAATTATATTTTTTTCTCCATTTGATCATACGAACAAATAAATAAAGATGAAATATAAAGAAATTCAAATGGTAAGCATGAAAATGGATATGTTAATTATAAAGACATTCAAATGCTAACAACTAAAGAAACTGTAGAGACTACATAAAATAATTATCCATATTTTGTATTAATTAACTAAGATTTAGAAATATTATTAAAAATAAAGTTACGGGTATGTTAAATTTTTGACAAAAATTATAAGTTTTTATGTCATATGATCTCTAATAGATAAAAAATAAAATTCTTATTTACTTCTTTTATTTTTTTTCTAAATTACATTCATTTATAACATGTATATGTTGTAAAATAACTATAAACAACCAATCCATTAAAATTTTTAATCAATGTGATCTATCCGTACTATGATATGCAAAAAGTGTATTTAAAAAGAAGGGATGATATAGTATGCAACATTTGAATGAAAAACCAATAATAACTTCTAGCCAACACCACCTTACCTAAAAAAAAAAAAAAACTACAATTCCAACTTCAAAACATCATTCTCTTTCTCAAGACTCTTAGAATATTCTAGATCTCAGATTTACGAATATTCTCATGTACAAAATTACAAACATTCTATAATGCTAACAAAAAATTAATAGTGGAGAGCACTAGCCAATATTTGTGCCTAGAATCTCCATACTTCAGTTATACAAAAAGCAACATTGTGATAAGAAAATGAATGATCTTTCATTTTTAATAATTTATTTACAATGTTTCTAATTACAATTATCCAGCTCGTTGATCTCCTTTCTTCCAAAATCAAATAGCTTAAAAATAATTGTTATTCAAATGCTGTAGTCCTTAATTGTTTTTAACTATTATTTGGATGTTTACATCTCCATCACATAAAGGTCACAAAGCAAATGTGCATTGAATCACAAAATCGCATAAAAAATAAAATATCTCAGAATAATTAGCAGTTCCAGGAAAATAATTAATGTAAGCACTCCCTAAACACATAATGATATATTAGGATTACAAAGAAAACTCCATAAACACATAATTTCTTGCATGTTTTAGGGCATCATCAGATTACTAAAAGCATCCCAATTCTAAATTCCAAATAAGATAAAACAAAAGTTTTTCTAAACTAGCAGAAATAGGCTAAAATAAAGAACAAAGTAAACAAATGCGTACATTCTTCCCAAGTCTCTCTAGGAACGTCAAAGTTATGTGTCTACAGCATGGCAAAAGACCAAGCGGCAATGGAGAAGATGGGAAACGGCGACATGGAGTTGGCTGGCAAACGTCGGAGACTCAGAGCGACAGGGATGTGTTTGGACTTTGAAGAAGTGAAATTTAGGGTTGGCTGTGTGCATAATGGGTTTATATACAAATGATTAAGTGTGACAGGTTTCGCAATAAATTTGTAGAATAACCAATAAAATATTATCACAAATAGTAAAAATAAACAGTAAAAGTGTACAGTAACGTGTAGTAAACGAATTAGCGAATCACAAAACTCAAACACATATTCGACACGATTAATAAACGAGTAACACGAATTCGACTTATTTATTATGTTAAATTTTTTTACCCATATTCACTTAAAGTATGTCGAATTATCGTGTCATATTTCATTTTACCACTCCTAGTTACACTCATATTTTGGATCCAAAGAGTGGAAAATAATTTCCACTACACTTGTATCATGCAATCTTTCACATTTTTCTTAATTGATTAATTATTGCCAAATTTTTTATAAAAAAATAAAATATAATTTCAAAATCTTAATATATAAAGATTTATCACCTCCTACAATTTCTAGTTATACCTTCCATATCTTCTCCACTCATTTTTAGGAAGTATGAAGAAACTCTCATGCTTCTTCAATTGTAGTTACATTATTAATTTTTTCAAACCTATCATCATTTAAGTCTTGATAGATGATATTAAGAGTGGATAATTTAAATTAAAAATTAAAAAATTGAACTGAACCGTTTCGGATTGGCCGGTTTAGTTATTTTGTAACAAAAAACCGTTCGATTTTATTTTTAAAAAATCAAATCGAACTAGTTGATTTTTTCCAAATAAAAATTTAACCAAAAAAATCAAATATTTTAGTAAAATTAATTTAAATTGCCACGTGGTGTTAAATAATTAGAGAATTAAAATACAAATATAAATTTACCCACATATAATTTTTCACTAAATTAAAAATATAAAACTAAAAAATAAAAAATCTAAAATTTAAATTTATGATATAAACCCACATATAATCCCTTTATTTTATGAATATTATTAGATATTAGCATATTATTAATAAATAAAAAAATTAATTTTATCTCAAATGAAGTAAATTTTAATTATATTAATATGAAATAGGCCTAAAAATTGGGTCAAAAAATGATCTAATAATTTTTTGGATAAATAAAATAAAAAAAATCACAAAATTTTAAATAAAAAAGTCCAAAATAGAAAAATCTGAACCAGACCGAACTGAAAAAAAATTGATTTGGTTTTCCTCCCCTAAATTATTTTTTTAATTTTATATTTTTAAAAATTCGAACTGAAACCAAATTGAACTGTGCCCACCCTTAGATGATATAAAAAAAATTCTTGTCTCTCTTTCTTGCTTCCTTCAAAGCATCTTTTTGTTAGCAAAGAGATGCTCCATCTTATGACTCCTTATGACCTTTCTCTACACTTTCCTAACCATCGTGAGAGTTCATCTTAATATTATAATTAAGCTTGTTAAGTGTAAAATTTGGAAGGAGTCATCTTACTTGCTATTTTTTTTCAAGTGAAATACTGGTAGTTTTGATATCAATTTCCTATAAGAGAAAACTTAGTGTTTAAAAGATTTTAGAAAAATGAGCGTGAGGGCTCAGTCGAATCGGCTGAGCTCTTTCAAAGCTCATCTCCTATCTGGGTTCGATCCCCCCTCCTCTTAAGTGGTGCGCAAAAAATATATATTGTAACAATCTATTTTTAAAAAAAAAAGTTTTAGGAAGAGAAAAAATTAAAAGAGAGAAATATTTGTAGAGTATAACTCTTATTGAGCTCACAAATTGACTTGTTACAAAATATAAGAACTTATCCTTATATATAGTAGTAGACGAAGATTTCTACACTAACTCCTATCTAACTCATCAATCTAACTCTTAAAACAAACAACTATCATCTAATACATTTCTCATTTAATTAGATATTTTTGACATAATTTAAAAAATTATTTTAGAAAATATTATTTATACAAACTCTTATTTTGTTGTAGATTAAATTTGGATTCAGATATTTTTGAATCGAAATTAAGTTTATTTTTCAACCGAATTTCCTTGAATTTGTAATAGACATCTTTTAAAAGTTCCAATTAAACTTTGAATGAGATGATTGTTTAAATTCCAATAAGTAGATTAAATTTGGATTCAGATATTTTTGAATCAAAATTAAGTTTATTTTTCAACCGAACTTCTTGAATTTGTAATAGACATCTTTTAAAAGTTCCAATTAAAATTTGAATGAGATGATTGTGTAAATTTCAATAAGTAATTCAAGTTTAGCCAGCGAGGAAACCGAAAATGAAGATTTTGAATCTTAAAATGTACATTTTGTTAAAGTTACTAACTAAATTCATTTTATGAAATTAGAATATATTTGTTTCAATATTTATAGTACATATCAGTTGCGGTGAAATAGTTTTACATCTTATGATATAAGAGCAATATCGATAGTTGGTAGGCTTTTAGATTTTAGATTTAGATTAGGATTAATGCACTTTTACAAATGGAACTATATATATTTTTTTATAAAATTTTAATTTAGCAATTTATGATTTAATTTAGGGATGGGCATTATTCTTGAACCCGACCCAGTCTGTTTCAAAATTTTGGGTTGAAACGAGAACGAGAACAGGAATGGATTCAGGACATGTTCGAGATAAAATTTTTTGTCCCAAACAGGTCAGGTTAGAAAAATATTTGAACTCGAACAAAAATTTCCCAACCTGAACTCTTTTTTTTTTTTAAATTTCAATTAAATTTAGAATGATAATATTAAACACAACTAAATTGAAATTTGGAATAATAACATTTAACATAATTAAAATAAAAAAATTAAAATTATAATATTTAACGTAATTGAAATCGGAAAAGAATTTGAAATTATAATATTTAATGTAATTGATCTTGAAATTCATAATATTTAACATAATTGAAATCGAAACAAATTTTAAATTATAATATTTAACATATTTTAACTCAAAACTTGATTTATAATTATAACATTTAACGTAACTGAATTTAGAACGAATCGGTTTCAAACTTAATCAAATTATAACATTTAATGTAATTAAATTTCAAATAATAGCATTTAACGTAATTCAAATCTATAATATTTAACGTAATTAAAATCAAAATAATATTTCAAATTATAATATTTAACATATTTCAACTCAAAATTATATTTATAATTACAACATTTAACGTAATTGAATTTAGAACGAATCAATTTCAAAATTAATCAAATTATAATATTTAGCGTAATTGAATTTCAAATAATAGCATTTAACATAATTCAAATCCATAATATTTAATGTAATTGAAATCGAAATAATATTTTAAATTATAATATTTAACGTATTTTCAACTCGAAATTGGATTTAGAACGAATTAGTTTCAAAATTAATCAAATTATAATATTTCACATAATTTTAATTCAAATTAAATTTGGAATAATAACATTAACGTAATTGAATTTGAAATAATAATATTTAATGTAATTAAAATTAAATTAAAATTTAATTTTTTTTTTCATTTTTTAAAATTTAATTCGGAAATTTTCGACTCAACTAAATCAAAAAAGTTGTTTCAATGCCAAAAAAAAGTCAAAAATTTTCAACCCGACCCAAAAAGTGTCCCGGATGGGACATTTTTTCACATTTTGATCTGATTCAAGAATTTTCGAACCCGAAATTACCTATCCTTAATTTAATTTACGTTTTTAGATTTTTATTATCCATGATTTGATTGGTTATATTTAAAAATGCTTTTAGAATTTATTATAATAGAGTTTATGATTACGCTAAGTACAAGAATATTTAATTCATAATAATTGAATTTTTATGATATTATATACTAGTAATTTTTGAACCACCAAATATATAATTTTTCCTTTAATTTAGTTTTTTTGCGCATGCGTTAAATCAGTTTATTTTGTTTTACTTGAGCAATGCAGTATTTCATCGGGTTAGACCAAATTTTTTACTTTATTTATGTGTAAGTTACTCCATCAGGTGATGCCACGTTTTTTTTCAAGTACAAATTTAGTGTGCTTTTCAATACATATAGTATATGTTCCTAAAATTACGTTACATATATTTAGTTTCAAAATAGATTTTATGATATCAGTACACGTTTCATGTATACCAATCATGAATATGCCTACCTTGAATAAAGGCCATCTTACTCTGTGTGACTAGATTAGACATTAAGACTACTAATCTATCAAGAAAGATCTTAGTAATAATCTTAAAGAAAAAATTCACCGAAGCTATTGAGCTAAAATGATTAATTGAAACTGCATCATTCATCTCAGGAACCAGTTCTATAAAAATTGAGTTCAAGTTTGGAAATAGAAAATTCTAGCTAAAAAATTGTTGAATGCCAAAACTACATCATTTTTAATAATCTCTTAAAAATGCTGAAAGAACATACCAATAAAACCATTTGGCCCTGGAGTACTAGAAAGGTTTAATGAAAAAGTAGCCAAGCTCACTTCCTCTTTCGAATGGATAATGGTCAGGGTTTGATTATCTAAATCTGAAACAAGAGAGGGAATGTGATTACAGACCTAAGAAACTCTAGTAGTATCAACTGCTACCTCTACATATAATTCTCTATAATACTCCACAATATGGTCAGTTAGCTCATGCATATTATCACTCTAAATGTCATTAACTAGGAGCCCTTTTAGTTGCGATTTGGCTTTACGAGATTTGGCATAGTACTAAAAGAACTTGGTGCATTTGTCTTCATCCTTAAGCCATTTTAATCTAGCTCTATCACGCCAAAATGTAGCATGTATCCGTGTAGCATGAAGAACCTCTAATTTATTGCTGCCTTTGCTTCAAGCAAATCCTCTGAGGCCCCTCTCAAACCAATGTCACTTTGAACTGAAGCTAGGTCTTCTCGAGCTTTCTTTAGACTATCATGTACATTTCTAAAAATCTTATAATTTCATCTACGTAAGTGGTGTTTTAGAACTCGCAATTTTTTTGTAATCATAAATATTAGGCATCCATGAGAAGGAACTGAATTTTATGTTTTAGCTACTGTATCCTTAAAGTCCGAATGCAAAGTTCACATGGATTGGAACCTAAAAGGTTTAAGACTTGTTTTATCAGAAATCCCAAAGGAAATTCTCAGTGAAAAATGATTAGAAACTGTACGGGTGAGCACTACATAAGAAGAAGAATCATGAGTATCATGCCAAGCCGTTAAATAAAACCCTTGTCTAATTTTCTTTCAATATTACTACCAGCTACTGTTGTCCTTACCCAAATAAAAAATAATCCTAAAGAAGAAATTTCCATAAGCTCACAAGAATCAATAAATTTTTTAAAATCTGAGCACAATAATAATCTCGAAAAACCCTCTCATTGTTATTTATGGACTCCCAGAATAGTATTAAAATTACCAATTACTAACCAAGGAGACAGAAAATGATTCATATATAAGTTAGACCAAAGATCTCGTCTTTACACATACTGAGAAGCTGCATAAATAAAGGACAATATACAAACTTGAGAATCAATAGATGTTCTAACAGTAAGATGCTGAAAACTAGCTACAATAACATCTACTCCTGTTGCTAAATCACTTTTAAAAACCCACATATTTGGTAGATTGTTTCTTGTATACCTAACAAAAGAAAGATATAAGTGTTAGGGTCGATGCTTACGTGTCATCCCTGAGTGTACATATACTTGTGTATTTATACAAGTGTACATTCTCATTAAATCGCTAATACCAATTTATATGGTATTATGCATGTAATGTTACAGACATTGTAGGTCTGAAGGAGTTCAGATCAGATCTAAAGGTGTTTAGATAAGGGCTTATAGTTAGCCACACTGAGAGATATAATTGTTAAATGTTAGCACAGCTAAGTGTTAGTTGGTTATAATACTCAGCAAATCCAAGAGTTAGAACCTTGTCTATAATGGTACATAGACCTGAGAGTATAATAGTAACTGCATAGTTACAAGAGTTACAATCCGTTGCCAGAAAATGCAACTTGTGCAAGTATGTTCTCGAATAATTATCTCTGATCTATTTCTGCTGATGCTGGTCTGTCGATGGATACCCTTTATATATAGATCAATATATGTTATACCTATCGGGTATAAATGGTCATTCCTGACCGACTGTGAGCTTGGAGCTCGTATTGACATATGGGTATCCAGTTAGGACTGGATATAGGACAGACTCACGAGGACCTCTAATAGACACCAATGTAAGCTGTCAACGGAGGGTCCTCTCGAGTTGAGTAGTATACGCTGTCCTTTGACCTGAGTGCCACGATGGGCTTATAAGTGATCCATCATATTTTGATTTCATGTATGTCACAGACCTTTTATGGTGTGACCGCTGGGTGTCACTGGGTATGGTCCGATGCTTATGGAGTCCGATGAGTACAGATATGAGATCCGTCAGCTCCCATATGGAGTTTGATATTCAGATGCTTCGAGACTGTATCTCAGAAAGTCTTGTGGCCACAAGCAATCATCCCGGGAAAGAATTCCGCCAGGGTAGAACAATATGGCAAGGAGTTTGCACATATTATTCTGTGAGATACGAGTCTGGAGATAAAACATAGATGAGCACTAGGGATTTAACGGTGATAATTTATATCCCCGCACATCCAGGATATCATGACGGAAGGATTATACGTATGCGTTGTAATCTCAGCTTGTATGGTTTAACGTACTAATTTGTATATCCGTGACGTGTGCGTGGGGCATTGCTAACGGATTCACAGAATAGTTTCATTTGACAAATTGGGCGTAGGACTTAGGGAGTCCCGCCATATGAAGTATACTCGTTATGCACTGGGGCAACGTGCCAGATTAAAATGTTGATCTAGCAATATTTAGCAATACCACGGGAATACGTGTGTGTCTGTATTTAAGTGTTAAATACAACAATTAGTCAATATTTGTTATTTACTAATTGTATAATGACATGTAACACATTGTGGACCCTCGGTTGAGTTTACCCAAGTACGAGTTTGGTGGAATCCACTAGGAGGTAGACTTGATAACTATTTATGAGGGATAAAATTGTAATTTTACACTTTAATTATTTAATTGTTAAATAATTAAAATATCTCTCTTTTTATATTATATAATATATTATTTTATTTTATTATATAATATATTTTTATATTATATTTTATTATTAGATATTATATATATTAATATTATATTTTTTGGGTGCCAAATAGTTGGCACCCATTACTAATTTTATATTATATATATATATATATATAAAGAAAGAAAGAGAGAAAGAATAAAAACGTGAATGTGTGTGTTTTGAGGCCAATTTGGCCGAGAGAAGAGAAGAGAAAATAGAGAAAGAAGATCGAAGAAAGAGAAAGAAAAGGAAGAAGAAGAAAAGAAAAGAAAAAGGGGGAATGAAAAAATAAAATTGTTTTATTTTTCTCTATACTTTCAATTGAAATAATGATGGATTGCTTCAAATTCTTCATTTCTTATCATTTTGGAGAAAAGGATAAAAATACACACTGGCCATTTTTGGGGTTTAAGAGTTAAACCCAGTGCTGTGTAGAGGGCTACTGTTCTAGCTCACCAAGCCCACCGTGTTGGTGACTAGAACTGCCCGTGAGTTGTTCTCTATGCAGACTTCGAAAAAAATACATGTATAACGTTACACGTTTTGGTGAGTTCTCTATTCTATAAATATATTAATACGATTAATATATTTTATTTATTATAAAATTTATACATTTTCGCTGCGTTAGGTGATAAGGGCAAATTTGTCATATATTTTCTCATGTTTTTATTATTGATATTTTATAATTTTATGAGAATAGATGGCTATTTATGTGCATTATTGTTATTTATAGGGACTTGAATGAAATTTAAAGAAAGAACGCAAAAGGAGCGAAAACGGGGACTAAAATGCAAAGTTTTCAAATTATGAGCAAACCGATATAGACGTCGAATTGCTTTTCATTCAAGTCCCTATAAATAACAATAATGCACATAAATAGTCATCTATTCTCATAAAACCATAAAATATCAATAATAAAAACATGAGAAAATATATAACAAATTTGCCCTTATCATTAGGCAATAGACACAATTGCACATGCATACACCCACGTGCCTTAGATCCTCCGCCAACAAATGGTATCAGAGTTATTTAGGTTGTGTTTGAGTGAATTGATGCAAAAGGCCCAGTGTAAATTGCTCGTTTCAAGTGTTAAAACGGGAATGCCAAAGGGGAAGCACTGGGCACTGTAGCGCCAGCGGTGACATTTCACGCCGCGGCGGGGTACTGTTCACTTAAAAAGTAGCACATTAACAGTAAAAGTTTTTACTGTTTACAACTACAGTAAAAGACTAGTTACTGTTCATAGTTACAGAATTTTTGAACAGTGTTTCAAATTTAATTTTGCATGTGTGGATTTATGAGATGTAGTGATAAAAGTTATTAGTCTACATTATAAATCGGGGTTTATGAGATGCAGTGATAAATAGTTATCGGTCTGCATTATAAATCAGAATTAATTTTTGTATTGATAACCACAATGGGAGCCCCACTGGTGGGGGTTAGTTGTGCTTGCATAGAAAAATTAATTAATTGAGAATCACCATTCCTAGGAGTATGGAGACCATAAAAATAAAATTTCTCTTAATCAGATTGAAGAATATTATATTATAAGATAATATTTTATTCTGATCCGTCTTACCAATACGGTGTTAGACGAGTCACGTCAGTCTTGTCTCAATATTGCTACAGTGAGAAGGACTTGGTTGGTTGGGCTTGGATTATGCCGGTTAAACATGAAATGAGGTAAATTTATGTGAAAGTATTGCCCAATATTGCTATAGCATGAGGGTAGTATTGGTAGCATATATTTGATCATTGACAAGTTAATCTGGAATACACTTATCCAATATTGTTACAGCGTGATGATAAGGTGTATTTAGGATCAAGGGGTAAGAGTTGCATGAGATGCAATTGACAAGTGTTGTCTACCTGTTGGGTTTACAAAGGCCAATATTGCTACAACGTGAGACTCGAGTAAATTGCAATGGGATCTACTTCTTGCTGTATAGTTTAAAAGAGTTTAAACTATTGTCTTCCCGTTTGAGAGATTATCAGGATTATGTAAAGCAGTGGGAGGGCGTTTTAAATAAAAAAATGTATACTTTGTATACCCATGATTTAAAACATTCTATTAGTGATTTAATGAATATTTCACTTACATCTCCCGTAAGTTTGGCCTGTCAAGAATAATGGCCACTACGAATCAGTTAGTGTGTATAGTTGATGCAGTCTAACTCTAGGGTACTAGGAATTACTCTGATCGATGGATGAATCTCAGAAGTGTTATGGATTCAAAAAATTTTAGATTTATTGTTGATTAGAGTTTGCCATAAGCAATTCTGATAACACTCCTCAAGAGGATTGAGTAGAAGGGGTGCGACCATCTTTGTTTAGAGTGCTTCACCTTTTACTCCAAATATATCTAATGAGACCAGATAAGTAAGGGAGAAGATGATGAGGCAGATACCCAGTATCAATCTTCATAGGTAATATTTATCCAAAGATCAACAAGATAGAGCTTGTAGATGAAAAGTGTTTCCAATACAGTAAGGTTGGGTATTGGAAATCCCTTTACCCTAGAAGCCTTATGAATATCAGAAAGACTCCCACAAATTTGTGTTTGATACACATAGACATTTCTAAGGCATTTGATGCCAATTCAAGCTGGGTATGAGATACTGCATATCCCTCTTATATCTGTAATATGTTGCAAAGATTGAGAGAGAGACTAGAATGCAACAGATTAAAAAGTAAAGCTGAGAGTAACAAATGGTGATTTCTTGTAAGTCCAAGTTGTTGGGCAGCTTGACTTACTTCTGGTATGCAATACAATAGTTGTATTGGATAATAAGTATAATGTTTTATTAGCTGAATGTCAGTTAATAAATAGACATTATATACAATTCGAAATGTTTGTAGATTGGAATCTTTTAATCATACGGAACTATGGTATATAAGTTTAGGTCATATAGGCATGAGATGCTTATCCGTTTGGTTAAGGATGGTTGGATTCCTAATCTGACCATACTGACTTAACCAATTTATTAATAATGTATTCACTGTAATGACCAAATATACCAGAATGTACATCACATCTTTTCGATTAGATCAAGATAGTGAGTACATTAACAACAAGTTTTTTTGTTTGTTTAAGGAAGAATGAGATTCTCGCTCATTATAGTCCTCTGGGTAACCCATAACATAATGATGTTTAGGTAATGAGGAATCGGATTTTATTTGATAGTATCCGATTGATAATGAGTGTTACCGATCTATATCTATGAAAATATGCTCCAAACATAGCTGCTTAATAAATAGAGTTCCACCAGAAGTTGTTCCTTCATTTAGTATGAGATACGGAAAGGAAAGAAGTCGTATCTTAAATTAGTTAAGACTTAGAGTTATCCTGCTTACGTAAGAGTTACATAGCAGGGTATCTTATTTTGTAAGAGTTACTCAGCAAGATAAATAACACCCAAGAGGCATAAGAATAGGTTCATTAAGTATCCTATGAATAATATAAGATACTAGTTCTATGATTCAGAGAAGCGAAATGTGTTCGTTTCTCGACATACCGCTATCCTTGAGGAAGAGTTTCTCATAGATCATGGAAATCATAATAAGATTGAGCTTAGTATAGTCAATCTAGAAATCAATGGACCAAGGATAGGAACTCAGGCTCAATTAAGCAGAGGCCTTTTAGCGCATCTCCAAATGGGTCGAAAAGGATGTCTAGGTCACCTTTTAGGTATAGAAGATATCTGATAGTGAACTTGGAGTTTTCTTGGTAGAAGAAAATCATCATTGACCTATAGGGAGTTGATGTTGGACATCGATTCGAAGAGTAACAAGAAGCCATGAAAATAAAATTGACTATATGCATCAAAATCAAGTTTGGGACTTGGTTAAGCTACTTGTGGAAATTATTTTCATTGGTTGTAAAGGGTTTACAAAGGGGTAGCGGGAGCTAGATAGAAGGCAGAGACCTTCTAGGCTCTATATTGATTTTAAAAAGGTAATCTTCAATGATTTGAGATCATTCAAGAGGAAGCCTTTGAACTAATATTGATGTTAAAGTCAATTAAAATTTTATTGGCTCTTGCAGTATATTATGACTTTGTTTGGCAGGTAGATATAAGGAAGGTGTTCTGAAATGAATACCTCGAGTAAGAGATGTTTAGGGAATAGTCTGAAGGTTTTATGTCCAGCCAGACTTCTGCTTTGGTGTGCATGATAAGTCACTGGGAGTATGGTAGTCTTCTTGATGCTTTTTGTTGAAGACATATTAGTCATTGAGAATGATGTCAGTATGTTATAATCGGTCAGAAGTAACTCGTAAGAATTTCTCCATAAAGAATTTAGGAGAGACTTCTTTCATACTAAGTATCAAGCTTTATAAAGATAGAGTTAGGAAGTTGATAGCACTCTCTCAAATCATTTCACAACAATAGCATCTAAGAAATGTACAGTTTATTAACTATGAGATAGTTAACATATCTTTTAGACCTGATGTTCATTTTTCGATGAGTGTCTCTTTAGATGAAAGATGAGAGAGTTAGAATATCTAATACACCAGATGCATAAGCTCTTCAGAGCTTGATGTATGCTATGATATGTTTGAGACCTGAGATCAATTTGGCTGTAAGAGTTACAAGCCGAGTCCAGTCTGATTCAAGTGACCACCATTTGATGATAGTCAAACATATCCTAAGGTACCTAGAGGGTACAAAGGATAAGTTTCTCAAATATGGAGAAGGTAACTTATAAATGAGAAAATGCACAGAGTCAGACATCCAGTTTGGCTTAGATGATAGAGAGTTTACATTTGGGAATGTGCTTATTCTCAATAGTACTAAGTGAGTTGGAATAGCACTAAACTGGGATTCACTACTAATTCAGATTGGCGGAGCGGAAGCGGCAATGAGGGTTCGTAAGTTTATCGCTAGTTTTAGAAGAGTGTCTAGACAAGTGGATTCTATCACATAAGTTTGTGATAAACCAATGCCATAGTACAAGCCAACGTGTCAAGAGGACACCAGTACTCTAATTATGATGAAAGGAGTCTCACATGACTAGAGGGATCTTGGCTAAAGGAGATGTGATTATTTATAGAAGTGATCTATAAATAACTTAGCGGACCCACATTCTAATGTCATGACTCTTAAAGTATTTATGAAACACGTAGAGTCGATGTGTATGAGATGCATTCAGGAATGACACTAGAGCAAGTGGGAGATTGTTAGGGTCAGTGCTTACGTACCATCCCTGAATGTACATATACTTATGTATTTATACAAGTGTGCAATCTCATTAAATCGCTAATACCAATTTTTATGGTATTATGCATGTAACGTTACAGACATTGTAGGTCTGAAGAAGTTCGGATCAGATCTAAAGGTGTTTAGATAAGGGCTTATAGTTAGCCACGCTGAGAGATATAATTGCTAAATATTAGCACAGCTAAGTGTTAGTTGGTTATAATACTCAGCAAATCCAAGAGTTGGAACCTTGTCTATAATGGTACATAGACCTGAGAGTATACTAGTAACTGCATAGTTGCAAGAGTTACAATCCGATGCCAGAAAATGCAACTTGCGCAAGTATGTTCTCGAATAATTATCTCTGATCTATTTCTGCCGATGCAGGTCTATCGATGAATACCCTTTATATATAGATCAACATATGTCGTACCTATCGGGTATAAATGATGGTTCCCGACCGACTGTGAGCTTGAAGCTCGTATTGACATATGGGTATCCAGTTAGGACTGGATATAGGACAGACTCACGAGGACCTCTGATAGACGCCAATGTAAGCTGTCAACGAAGAGTCCTCTCGAGTTGAGTAGTATACGTTGTCCTTTGACCTGAGTACCACGGTGGGCTTGTAAGTGATCCATTATATTTTGGTTCCATGCATGTCATAGACCTTTTATGGTGTGACTGCTGGGTGTCACTGGGTATGGTCCGATGCTTATGGAGTCCGATGCGTACAGATATGGGATCCGTCAGCTCCCATATGGAGTTTGATATTCAGATGCTTCGAGACTGTATCTCAAAAAGTCTTGTGGCCACAAGCAATTATCCCGGGAAAGAATTCCGCCAGGGTAGAACAATATGGCAAGGAGTTTGTACATATTATTCTGTGAGATACGAGTCTGGAGATAAAACATAGATGAGCACTAGGGATTTAACGGTGATAATTTATATCCCCGCACATCCAGGATATCATGACGGAAGGATTATACGTATGCGTTGTAATCTCAGCTTGTATGGTTTAACGTGCTGATTTGTATATCTGTGACGTGTGCATGGGGCATTGCTAACGAATTCACAGAATAGTTCCATTTGACAAATTGGGCGTAGGACTTAGGGAGTCCCGCCATATGGAGTGTACTCGTTGTGCACTGGGGCAACGTGCCAGATTAAAATGTTTGATCTAGCAATATTTAGCAATACCACGGGAATACGTGTGTGTCTGTATTTAAGTATTAAATACAACAATTAATCAATAATTGTTATTTACTAATTGTATAATGACATGTAACACATTGTGGACCCTCGGTTGAGTTTACCCAAGTACGAGTTTGGTGGACCCCACTAGGGGGTAGACTTGGTAACTATTTATGAGGGATAAAATTGTGATTTTACACTTTAATTATTTATTTTTTAAATAATCAAAATATATCTCTTTTTATATTATATAATATATTATTTTATTTTATTATATAATATATTTTTATATTATATTTTATTATTAGATATTATATATTAATATTATATTTTTTGGGTGCCAAATAGTTGGCACCCATTATTAATTTTATATTATTATATATATATATTATATTATATAATAGATTATATTAATATTATATTATTATTTTATATATATTAGATATATATATATAAAGAAAGAGAGAAAGAATAAAAACGTGAACGTGTGTGTTTTGAGGCCAATTTGGCCGAGAGAAGAGAAGAGAAAATAAAGAAAGAAGAAGGAAGAAAGAGAAAGAAAAGGAAGAAGAAAAAAAAAGGGGGGGGGGAGGGGAGAAGGGAAAAATAAAATCATTTTATTTTTCTCTATGCTTTCAATTGAAATAATGATGGATTGCTTCAAATTCTTCATTTCTTATCCTTTTGGAGAAAATGATAAAAATACATATTGACCATTTTGGAGTTTAAGAGTTAAACCCAGTGCTGCGTAGATAGCTGCTGTTCTAGCTCAACAAGCCCACCGTGTTGGTGACTAGAAGTGCCTGCGAGTTGGTTTCCATGCAGATTCCGAAAAAAATACGTGTATAACGTTACACGTTTTGGTGAGTTCTCTATTCTATAAATATATTAATATGATTAATATATTGTATGTATTGTGTTTATTGTAAAATTTATACATTTTCGCTGCATTAGGCAATAAACACAATTGCACATGTATACACTCATGTGCCTTAGATCCTCCGCTAACAGTAAGGATAACCAATAACTGTTAGAAATTGAATCAAAAAATGTTGTAGGTTCACTAATAGTCACAAATTGGCTAATTCATTATGAGAATGGGAGTTGGCCACCTCTCGATGTTCCAATAGAGGATTTTTATAATTTCGGAGTAGAGTCTAAACTTTACAAGGTGTATATCACTTCAATGCCCTTTTTTCTTCGCCTTTAATCTCTTTTTGTGAGATATAACTATCTCAAAGCCATCTTCTATGATAGTTTAGTTAAAATGATAATCACTTTTTAAAGATCCTTTTTAAGTATACTCACATCATCTTTATTTTTGAACCAATAACTCCGGCCTCACGGTCATCACATCTCAATAGACTCTATTCTTTCATCACTTGTGAAACCTTTGGAGCATCATGTAAGTTATCATCCTCATCTGCATCATTGTTTCTAGTATGCATGTCCTGTATATGAGTTTTTTTTGGATTTTTTCGTAAAACACCATCATTGTCCTCACCTTTGTGATCTTTATTTTAGCCTTTCATTTTAGTTCAAGTTCCTGTTGAAGCTAACTGTCTTGTCTACGTTATTAACCCTAATAGAGTCCACATTAATCAAGTTATCTTTATTTGCTGCATAATCAGATGCTGCAGTTGAAGATGAACTTAATAAAGGAGAAGAAGCCCCAGCTAGTTTTGAATCCTTCAATGAGACTATTGTTTTATCCCTATCCTCTTTGTTTTTTTATTGAACCCTTTTTTTCACACTTTGACTAACTGCATGACCATGAATTTGGTGTCGATATTTGAAGATGTCATGCCCAATTTTACCACAACTAGAACATTTGGGTGGCAAATTTTCATAGTAAATCTTTACTTAAAAATCAAAGCCTTCTCTCTCTATAGTTAAGAATTATGGCAAAAGCCTAGAAATATCAATCTCAACAATACTCTGGCATAGAATCCATAAACTCATTCTTTAGTAGCTCTATCTAGTTGCAACAGCAAACCAACACCTCTTGCAATACCCATTATAATATTTAGGCTCCAATACTCTTAACTTAGACTATAGATTCGAATCCATATTTGAGAATTCATGTGGATTTTAGTAGATGTATGGATCAAAATCTGGCTGCCACTAATAGAGTTGAAAAGATCCCGAATTCAGCACACAAGTACCACCACCCTAAACACATTATATATCCGTAATATCTTCAAAATGAAGTACATAAAATCCTCTTAGAAGTGTGAAAAGATTCTATTTATGTGTAGAATTCTACAATTTTGAAGCCCTAATTTTAGATCATCTACCTTATAAGTTGTGAACCCTTCTTTAAAACCAATCGGCCTATGAGATTGAATTTACTTCGATTAAGTTGATTCTTGTACTCTTCTTCATCAATTTTAATACAAACCCGATCATCTTTGATATAAGGTGGTAAAACTTGTGAGGGAAGCATGACAATATTTGGAGCATTTGATAAAATTGAAGCAAATAATTTTTTTGCAAGAACCACAGGCTTCTCATTACTTATTTTCGGTTGTATCCCTTAAACTTGTCATTTTCTCCAAAAAGTTGGTCATGACAACCACTGTTGGAGTAGATAGCTGAAGAAAATAGCCACACTGTCAAATTATTTGTCTCCAAATTAGGAGCTGTAGCAACACAGGTACTGTAGCAAAAAGTACTATAACAGTCGAAAAAATTCCCAGAATAATCTCAAGCAGAAAAAAATCCCAAAATAATATCAAAATATCGACAAAAATCCCAGAATAAGCTCAATGAAAAATAAAATGAAGGCAAAGTTATAAAAAAAATTCACCAATATTGACAACCAATCTACAAACCGAATATGTAGCTACTTGAAATAACTCCCACCGAAAATTATAGAAAGCTACAAAGATGAAACTGCAGTAGCCCAAAAGAAACTGTAGCAAATCTCCAAGCTTTTAGATCTAGCAGCCCAACAATCGAAAATTCACCAACGGCACTAGAAAAAATCGGTGAAGATATAAGCTATAATAGCTAAGACAATTTGGTTACTGTAGCCTTGTTGAGAGAATAATTTTATTGTAGAAAAATGCATTTTTTTCTCTTTTCTTCATTATTAAATTATTATTAAGAATATATTATTTACAGGACATATAAATTATATAATATTTTTATATTTTGTTCACTCACTAAACCATAAATTCATCATTTTCTTATTTTTTTTCATATTTTTCCCAAGATGTTACAAAAACTTGTGCAATGTGATACAATCTTTATATTTTGAGGTTGGTCTATGACACGCATAGATGTATGAGTTGCTATATGTTGTGTATTTATATATACGTGTACATTTTTGTTAAGGCACATAGTCTCGTTATATCAAATGAAATAAGTAAAAGGTTTTATAGTCTATAGTTTTTCACAAGATCCACCTCAATTTTCGAGAAGGGTTTGAGTCGGATCCTGTTAGTTTAGTATCAAAGCACAGTTTTAGATTCTGTAGATCATGACATGATGCATACATGTTAGAGACATTTTAAAATATTTTATAAATTTTTATCATATATTGACATGGCTGACCTCACACAAAACCTATGACTTAACTGGGATCTCTCTTAGTACCAAAGAGAAAATAAAAGCCTATTAAAGAGAAGGTATCTGTCACGCCCCAGACCCAAAAGATCCGACACACGACATCACTTACATTCATTCACTGCATGTGCACTCATAAATAATATTACACAAAATTTTCAACTTTCATTCAACACAGAAATCCTTAGCAAGTTGCTAGTAAGTTCAACACTAAAATCAACCATAACCCTAACATATAAATATAAACTTCTCTTGACAATATTTAAACATTCATTTCAATTTCTTTCAGAATTATAGCAATTGAATTATGACTGGGACAATTATTAAACCGGAGATACGCAGAGTTTTCTCAGAGATTAACACTCTACTACGTCACCAGTAGCAACTTTGTTACCGGGAGCCCAGAATATATCCATTGCAAATTCTTACTTAAAATCATCCAATAACCACACTTTATAAAACTTAAACCAAATCCAATCCACACACAATGAAATAATACATAAGTATTTATTCAATAGGGACAAACCAAATATCCTATCCCACGTGTCCCCAAATGAAACACACAACAACCTAGCAACTTAGGGAACCCAAGGAACAGCGGAAGCCTTGCCAAATCCGCTAAACACACATGCACCTTATTTACCTGAAATCACCATAAACTATAATGAGTATAAAACTCAGTAAGCATACTAGTTTTTCATATATCAAATACAAATACATATATGTACACAATGCATATGTATGATATGCTGTGATCAATCAAAATTATAATCTTATCAAATCACATATCATGTAAGCGCTTACACATTCTTTCAAAACACATAATAGGAATATCATTACTCGACTACTACTTAGTAGGACTTACATATCACATATCACATAATGAGCCAAATGTCACTCGTAGGTGACATACCGTATGAGAGGAATAGTACAAGTGAGGTCTTTAAATCACACATATATAACGCTTATGCCTGAAAGTAAAAGCCAAACCCTCACCCTGATCATCGGTGAGTCCTCTCACGTGTACCAATACGCCACCACACGAATGTGATGACTCACACTTCCTTTAGGTACCAATAGGATCCTCCCTACATACGGAACACATAACATATACCAATCCCGAAGGAAAGACCACACATAAAGGCTCCACAAATCACATAAAATGCCTACTAAGTTAACAGTGAGTTCAAGTACCCTCAAATCACAAAATATTTCTCATGGACATATTACACTTCAAAAGCTTTCTTTGTTAAACGCATCTTATTTTGGAAAGCTCACTTTCAAAAACACATGTATGTCCATGCTCAATGTCAATGCTCACATTCATAAACATATATTCACATTTCATATCAAAATATACTTTGACATATCATAAACATATTCTTAACCCCATTTACAAAATCATACAAAACAATTATTATGTTTATTGTGATTCCAGTAGTAAGTCTAGTATACTTACCTCTTAACACTTTCAGCTACAAGACTTAAATCTCCTTAACCTATCAATGAAGATTAATCCTTTCATAAGCCTCACAATTCACACAAAATACTTTAAATAGCTTACAAAATTATACACAATGCATTTATCACATCAAATTGGTCTAAATACTTGGTTTCTCAAAACCTGTCATTTTGACCACTTACACTTAACAAAATTTTCTAATACATCAAATGATGTCCAATTACTCCGAAATCAGAATATATCATTCTTGACTCATATATACTTCTTATATATGAATATTATATCAAAATTCCTACACAATCAATTCCATACACACCATCGAATCCAAACTACAAACCTGACAGGATCAAGATACTTACTGAACAGTATTCAATCTCCTAATTTTATAAAATCATATACTAACTCAAAAATTATAAACCTACCACATAATTACTCTTAACACATATCTCAGTCCATGATAAATATTTCTCTTCCAAATAACTGCCAAAAATATTTTAAAACTATTTTATTCCATAGCTTTAAAAATCTGTTAATCAAATACTGTAATGAGCGGATATACTTTAGAAAATCATAACATTTCAACCACATTAATCTAAATTCTCAATTCCGAGTATATCATATTAGACATATAAACTTATCATATTCCACAAATTCGTAATTTTTGAAGATCATTCAGTAGGACAAACATTGTTCGTCACTGTATTATACTGTTTACATAGGAAATTTCCAGAATTTCAGGGTCATTTTGGTAAATTCACAAAAAATTCAATTTCTGGAATTTTGAATCAATTCAAAGTCTCAGATGATACTAAACATGTCTAATTTCATATACTCAAAATTAAAAATCAGAATCGAATCACAACAATTTATAAAATTCTTGGATCAAGAGACCATCAAGCAGAAATTCTACAATCCATCATGATTTATCAAGCTATCTTATAGATCATCATCAATTCTCAAATTATCATACGAAATACACATCAAATACTCAATTATACATATTTCCAGAAATCCAAACTTAAAGAAATTAACATAATTAACACCAATAAATTGAGAAATAGTTGTGATATACCTCTTAAAATCCAAAATTCCAATTTCTTCTTCTTTTTCTTCTTTTTCTTCTCTTTCTCTCTCCTTTATTTCTCTCTTCTCTCTCTAAAAATGGGTAGCTCGACCAAAATGAGAGAATTAGGGTTTTAAAAGTGTATTTTTATACTAAGTGGCTAATTGTTTAGTATTTACAAATTTACCCCCAAAACTTTCAAAGTATTACAATTTGGTCCCTAAAATAAATCTAAAGTCTTGCAATTAAACCCAATGCTAATAGTATCACCTTAACCTATACATACACTACTAATAACAATATATAAATCAAGTATCACCCATATACAAATAAAATACGTATATTTATATATAGAAATACTTATTCTTACTTGAATAAGAAGTTTGTTTTGAAGTGAAAGTTTTGTCCATGATATAAGTTTTAATTTTCTAGGATACCTAAACTTAATTTTTGTTTAGTAGGCACCCTTTGTATGTTGTGGACCCTTTCTGTTATGTGTGGCATTTCCTTTGGAATTGGTATATGTGATCTATTTGTTTATGCTATTGTATGTTAAGAGGAGTCTTATACGTACCATCGAGACTTATGAGTCTTCACATTCGTGTGTTGATGTATTGGTGCATGTGGGATGACTCACCGATGATCAGGGTGAGGGTTTGGCTTTTACCTTTGGGCATGAGTCTACTCTATGTGTGAAATCTAAGCCTTACTTGCATTATTTCTCTCATACAGTATGTTGCCAATGGGTGACTTTTTTGGCTCATTTTGTAAGTTATGAAAGTCATACTAAGTGATAATTAAGTGAGGGGATTCCTAGCATAAGTGAAAAAAAAATGAAAGATATGTTTTGGAATTTTGAAGAAGATTTCTTTGATTATGGCACATCATGCACACGCATTATATATATGTAATTATTTTGTTATATAAAAAACTAGTTTATTTACTGAGTTTTATACTCATTATAGTTTGTTGTGATCACCGGATGACTGAAGGATTATGCACATAGTAGATTTGGCGAAGCGTCTGCTGCCCCTTAGTTCCCTATAAGTCGTTAGGATTTTTAAGAATGGACTTTTATTAGAGTATTATTTTATTGTTAAAAAGTTTATTTTCACACTTTTGACTTTGAAGATTATTATGACTAAGTTTGATTTCTTGATTATTCATTAAATATTGAATATAAATTTTTATTGTAAATTTTAGTAAGGTGTGAATCACTCTTTTGACCTTTTCGAATTGGGGGCATGACACTTGAACTCAGATATCAAACTCAGTATAACCATATTATAGAGCATATACACCATCAGCTAGTGCTACAACTTGAGATACAGTTTGTACAAGGACAGTCTGTAGAGCTACTTTAGAGTAGTTTATAAATAAGTTTACTCAATTAGTTACAGCTACATTAGAGAGAGAGAACATAATAAATTATGACAGCCCATTTCAAAACTATATAAAAAGAGATCAGTATCTTAAATCTTACTAAACTAAATGATGATATTCACACATCACTCAACATTTTTAGAATAATTAAAAAAATGGCATTAAGTTTAGAATAATTAAAAAGAATGGTCTTGAGTGCTAAAAAAATAAGTTGTGAGAACGAATTATCTTACAACTTTATGATGAATATATTTATATAAATAAGTTGGTGAAAGAGAAGCCCAATGTTAAGGAGACAAAAGTAAAGAATTGCAATTGTTTGAGCTAAAATCAAAGCTTCATAAATTCTTCCTCTAAATGAGCCAACAAGTGCACCAGACTCTAAATTCGAGCGTGTTGTTCAAGAAGCTCTTAACAAGGCTGTCGTTAGCCGTACCATTGTTATCATCACCCATCACCTCTTCACTATCCATGGCACCGACATCATTATTCTTGTTGTACATAATGGCCAAATCATGGAAACAGGATCACACGATGAGCTGATACTATTGGTAGTTGTTAATAGATGAAAATTAGAATGAAGAAGTTGAATGAAGTGAGAGGTTGGTGGTGGTTGGCAATTAAAATAGTACTTTGGCTCTCTTATAAATAGAGGTGCCTCTCCTCCATTTCATTCATCCCATAATCCAATCTCACATCCCTTCTTATCCTCATATTTTAGAGTAAATTATTTAAGTTTATTATTATTTGTTAAGAGAGAAATGTGAGGTTGAGGTGTTTTACTTATTTTTAAGAGAGAGTAAAAATTGTTCTCTCATTGTAATTAGAGAGAGGTTGTAATCCCTATTTTCATAGTGAAATTCTTCTATACTTGCCATGTGATTTTTATCTCAATTTGTTTGAGGGTTTTCTACATAAAATTTGTGTGTTATTTATTTTCTTTCAGTTTCTCATCTCTACTTTAAGTGAAGATAATGCTTCAATTTATAAATTCTCTATAACAAGTGGTATCAGAGCTTCAGGGCTTTCAAATGAAGGTATATCATTCACGAATGTGTAATTGTTCACGTATACAATACTATTTATATATACGATACTATTCACGATAAAATAGTGGGAGCTGGTTCGAGTGAAAAGCAGATCGTAGTTAATAATATGATAGAAAAATATGAGATTAAGAAGTTCAGTAGAATAATTTTTGTTGTGGAAGATGAGAATGATGACAATCTTAAGGAAGAACCATTGCTTAGTGACAATTAGTGACAAACTAGCAAGTATGACTGATGAGAAATGGGAAGAGATAGATGAAGATGCTATTGCCAAATGTGACAATAGTAGAATAGCAATAGTATATTAGCACTCTAACTTTGGTATTTTGTTTTAATATATTAATATTTGACTATTTAATTGTATTTCTAATCTTAAATAGGTGCATGAAGGAAAATGTGTCACATAGGATCAAACAGGAGGCGATTCGGGCTAGAAACGAGCGAGATGCGCTCAAAAGACGAAAAGAGTACAGTAGGTGGCTGGGCGCCGCAGTACCCATATCATTGAATAAGCGTTGCGGCACCCGTCGACTAGTTGAAGATCTTTATTACTCGTGCCCAATGATGCCATGCTGAGCTCCCAGCACCGCAATGTCTTGTGGTCGCAAGCATAAACCTCGAAAAATAAATTTCGGAGGAATAAACAATATCACAAAAGTGTTTGTGGATATTGTTTAATGAAATATAAATCTGGAGATAAGTTCATAGTTGAGTAAATAGAGATTTGACGGTGATGATCTATATCTCTGCTCTTCAAGGATATAAATGATGGAAGGATTATACGAATATATAATAACCTCAACTTGCATGGTCTAACACGCTGATTTATAATATCCGTAACGTATGTGTGGGACATCGTTTACGGACATATGGAGGAGCTTCATATAACAAATCAGGTATGGACCTAGAGAGTCTTATAATATAAAGTGTACTCGTTGCGCACTAGGGTAACGGATTAGATTGAATTAATTCGATCCAATAAATTTTAATAAAATATAACAATTTTTTCGGGATCTCTCGGGATACGCATTTGTCAAGACTTAATTATTAAGTACATTTTTTAATTAATTAACAAAAGTTGTTAACCAATAGGATGGTGACAAATAGCAAGATCTAAGTCCTTCATTTTGTTTTATGATTTATTAATAAAATAATACAAAAATAATTTTTGGTTTATTTTATTATATTAATTAAATAATACAAAAATAGTTTTTAATTTATTTATTATATACTTTTAATGCACTAAAGATTATTATATAATTTAGTGCATTAATTTTGTTTAAAATGATTTAATATTTGGCCATTATGAATGGTGGAGGATTTCTTTATATTACATGTATTAAAGTAAGCCATTAAATAAATTTTATTCATTTTGTTTTTAATAGTTAGCCGGTCATTTCTTAGCTAATGGGTGGAACACTTCTTAATGCAATGATGATGTTTCATCTATTATAAATGTGATGAAAGCAATTAAATTTTTTATGATAAAAAAATTGAAACAAAACAAATAAAGAGAAAACAAGAATTCATTTTCATTCTTGGAAGATGAAGAATTCGGCCAAGCTAGATGGAAGGAGAGAGAGATATATATTTTTGGTCTCATTTTTTCTTTCAAGGAGTTGAAAGAATACAAGGTGAAGTTATTTTATAATTTTTTAAATTTCTACATGTTTAGAAAAATTGTAAATGACAATAGAGAATAATGATTCTTATTGTGTTAGTAAGGTGTTATTAACAAGAACAAAATAAAACTCCATCTTCCTCTCCTCTTTCATAGATGGCTAAATCATATTCATGTTTATGAAACAAGTATATGTATTCAAAGAGTTTGAATACATGTTGCTGACAATTCTAAAACTAAGCTACCATTCTAACTCCTTAATTCCACAAAAAATTATGGACTAAAATTGTTCAATATATACTTCAAGGTGAACTCTTCACATGAATTGTTAGAGAACTTGAAGATTTTGTAAAGTTACCTTCATTAGGTAAGAATTTTACATAATGTTTTTAATACATTTGTTCATCATGTGTTTTTTGTATAATAGTTATACTTATATATATATGTGATATATATATTTAAGTGCTTAAAATGAGTGTATTTATTAACATGCTTCCGTTGCATATAGTAATTTTTGAAATTACGTATACACCCGTATGTCACATACTTGATATCCAACAACTCAGTTATCTCATAACCTATAATTTCTTCAAAATTAACTTTATGCTATTCCATTAAAAGTTAAAAGTTGCATTCTAATGACCCTATTAAATAAGTAAAAGTTTATTTTAATTAATTTTTTAAACTAAATTAAGCCTAACTTTAGACTAATAATAATCATTTAATTAACCATCTAACTAATATTCATAATTAAAATTAGGCCATGAAAAAATGTCTCGCTTCTTTTATTACTTATTTATCGCTAATTTATTGAATGCTTTAATAATAATTTTTAATATGTCTATATTTATAAATAAATATTATTATTCAATAAAATATTTATTGAATAAATTGTGACTATAGATTTAAATGATCAAGTATTGCAAACAACTTAGGTGAATATCACTAAGTAGATTCCATCATGCAAAGATATGTTTCTACAACTCATGAAATTATATTTTCAAGCTATTGAGATTTTGACCATAGATTTCACTCTATGATAACTCAAAAGATATAACTTATAAATACAAGTTCATTACTTACTCAGGATTAAGGTCAATTAAACTTGTTAAAATTTTTGTGAATTAAGATCAAAGATATTTAGTTAACTAAATTAAAATTTATAATAATCCTGTTTAATATATTATATACACTAGTTTTTCTACTATAAGTATTTATTTTAATAATTAAGGTAAATTATCTATTATAAGAAGTAGAAAATTACAGTTTTTCATAATAAAATGTATTTTTTATTAATAACTATAAATAATATTTAATTTATAAAAAAACTTTTGATCTATATATTCTGTATTGACATCATATACTTAATACATAAATTACGTACTTTATAAATATGAATTCATCAATATATGTTCAATAATATATATAAATAAGATTTATTAATACAAAAATTATATATTATACATACTCTAAAGATATAAAATAACATACAAAATTTAACAATCTTCAAAGGACCCCAAATGTCATTTACGAACCATGAATTAAGTTATTTTAATAATGTATGAAATTAAATTATTTTATTTTATTTTCTTTTATTAAGTGATCTTTTAAAAAAAAATATAGGACTTAATATTACAAAAGATTGACTTTTATTTATAATTAATATAGACGTATAGAATAAGAGTGAAATCAATACACTTTGTGATTTTAATATTACAATGTATTTTATATAACTTTTGATTAACAATAGTGTTAGCATTTTCTCACTATTGTATTCATCGTTACTTTTAAATCAATCACTTTCGATTAATTTTTTTTCTTGTTTAAAAAAATTAATATATATTTTTAATTTTAAGGTGCATACATCCTATAAATTCATCCAAAATTATCAAGTTGGTAACTATATAAGCTTATAATGCTCTTGTCCTCTATTACAAAGATTTTTCTAAAAAACAAAATTATACGAACTTCTTTTTTAAAAATAATAATAATTTTTTTTTTTCATCAGGAGTTTGAAAGCATAAACCCAATTTTGTACTTAACCTTTTTTCGTTGCAAAATCTTGGTCTTAGACATAACCGTTACTAAAACAACTCTATAATTTGAACTTCATAGTATTGGGCTCAATTTAAGCAAAATTGTGGATTGGGCTTACATTTTTTTTTAATTTTACGAGGATTCAGATGCTAGAGGGTTTAACTTATTATGACTCATGAGATTAAAGATTATTTTTTTTGTTTTGGTTTATTGATTATATGAGATATAAAATTAAAAACTTGCTAAATATCTAGATCTTATATCATTGTTTTTTTTAGTAGATGTGCTTTTTTGTGCTTAATAAGATATAATTAAATTGGAATTATACTCACTTATATACAAGTAGTTTTTTTTTTTCTCTTTTGAAGTAAAACAATTGATACCCATTCATGTTTTCTTAATATTCAAATTAAACAAGTAAAGGGGTTTTAGAATTTCTTTGAAGAGAAGTTAGGGTTTTCTTTACCATCATGACATGTGTTTTTTTTTTCAATTAAATAATTATATAATTCGATTTCTCACTTTTACTAGTTGTTGGATGCAAATAGGAATCAAATCATTTGAATTCCCATTTCCCCAAACTATCTTCACATTCTTTATATCCTTTCATTCTCAAATTTCTTTAATTTTTTTTTTCTTTCTCTAGAATCATTAGTTTATACTAATAAAGTTAAATATATCAAACTCCAAACACCATTTTGATTAATTTTCCAATTAATTAACTTAGATATAAAATATTTTTTTTTAAAAAAAAAATTACGCATTACATAGTAAGAGATCAACTTACCAATCTATTATGATAATTAATCAATTTTTATTATATATTACCTCAAAAAATTAATAAAATAAAAAATAAAATCTAGTTATGTAAAAGCCCACTTGAAGCCACAATAAAAAAAAAAGTGCTTCCAAAAATTAGAATAACCTTGGCTCTCTGGCTTTCACATAATAAGTAATAACACAAACACTGTTTTCCAATTTTTGATTAGCATTCCATTTCTTCATTTCCCAAAAGTCCCACGACACTATTTCTAATTTCACCTCTTTCATATTTTTACTGTAAAAATATTATTACAATTTCGAGATTAGAAAAAAAAAAAAAGAACTGTTGTTGTTGCCTTTGTAACACGATCGAACTCTTTTGGTTCTGATACAGTGTTGTATTCTATTGTTATTTTTCATTTTTTTGAGATCTCTTGTACAATTTCGTCTGTAATCTTGTAAGTTTTTTGAGATACCCGAATAAGTTATGCGTATGGAAATGTTTTTATTAAATTTTTTTTTTGGGTTTAATTTTGACAGTCTTCGACATTTTGTTCTCGTTTTTCAGAAATGAAACGAATAAGAGAAGATGTATTCGGTGGTGGCTCCGCCGGCTCGCAATTTAAAAGGCCTTTAACTACTACTGCTGCTGCTTCTTCTCGTGGTGCCGAATCGTAAGTTTCTATTTTTCGTTTTTTTTAAGCTGTTTTTGGTGTTTTATCCAAGTGGGTTGTTTGTTGTATTGTTGCTTAAAGTTTCTCTGCTGCGTAGTTTTGAATAATCATAAAGTATTCAGTTCTTTTGTTATGTTTTATTGCTATATTGTTTGTACGATTTTTGTTATGTTTATGAGAAATGGATTTATTGGAGAAGATTATAAATTTTGGGAAAGTTGGGTGGTGCTACTTTTGTTTCAAATCTCTAGTGCCCACAGGAAATTTGCTAGGTATTAGAAGAAAATTTCAGCTGTAATTATCAAGTTTTTGCTTTTATCGTCAAGAACATTTGGGTAGTCGGAAAAGGGTGTTGTTCTTACGGAACAATATGGTATTTGAATTAGTCTTTTCTTTGGTTGGTGTAGCTATGGACAATCCCAAATGGCAGGCGTGGCAGGAGGAGGTGGAGGTGGGGGAGCAGCAGCGGAAGGGGGAGGGGGAGGTGGAGCAAGCAGGGTTGTAGGTGGAGGTGGAGGAGGAGGAATGACAGTTGGAGTTGGTACCTCACAGAAACTAACAACAAACGATGCCTTGAGCTATCTTAAGGAGGTTAAGGATATGTTTCAAGACCAAAGGGAGAAATACGACATGTTCCTTGAAGTCATGAAAGATTTCAAGGCTCAAAGGTATATTCTTTTGCTTTATTCTTATGAGTGACAAATGGAGGTGTTTCTAACTACTTGTCAAATGCAGAACCGACACTGTCGGTGTCATTGCAAGGGTGAAGGAGTTATTTAAAGGGCATAATAACTTAATTTATGGATTCAATACCTTCTTGCCCAAGGGTTATGAAATAACAATCGATGAAGATGAGGCTCCTCCAAAGAAAACGGTTGAATTTGAAGAAGCGATCACTTTTGTGAACAAAATAAAGGTGAAAGCATTATCCCATTTTGTTATTCTAGAGTGGAAATGTTGGTTTCTAGGTTCATAATTCATGAGTTTTCTTTTTACAGAAACGCTTCCAAAATGATGAACATGTCTATAAATCATTCCTAGAAATTTTGAATATGTATAGGAAGGAGCACAAGGATATAAATGAGGTCTACAGCGAGGTAATTGAATTAAGTTTTTTCTTGTTGCCTTAATGATTTACTGGGGCTCTATGTTCACGGAATCTTTTATTTTCGTAAAAGCTTTTATTTTTCTAATACTTAATTGCTCGTAGTTGTTTTTATTCAATCACTTTACAGGTTGCTGCTCTTTTTGGGGACCACCCAGATCTTCTTGAGGAATTCACTAGATTTTTACCTGATTCCTCGGCAACGTCTTTAATCAACAATGCTCCGTATGCCCAAAATTTGACACAACATGGCAATGAGCGGAGTGCTGCTACACCTGCATTCAGGCAAATAAATATGGACAAGGTAATTGCACCCCCTATCCTTTTCCTACTACTTTTCTTTCTTTTTTTTTCTTCCTTCAAATGATTCTTATGGCAAGCTACTGAGTCTAATTTTTTCAGCAATGCCGCCGGGATCGGATTATTATCCTCAATGCTGATCGTGATCTTAGTGTTGATCGTCCTGAGATGGATGATGACAAATTAGTGCTCAAAATGCAAAAGGAGCAGAGGAAACGTACAGAAAAAGAAAATAGGGATCGGAGAAACCGTGATCAAGATGATAGAGAAATTGAGCACGATAATAATAGGGACTTCAACATGCAGCATTTTCCGGACAAAAGGAAGTCTGCCAGGAAAGTTGAAGGCTTTGGAGGGAATTCTAACTTTGCTTCTTACGATGACAAAGACACCTTAAAAAGTGAGTTAATCATGCTATTTGATGAGCCAATACCAATGTATGTTCTTATACTTGTTACCCATTGCTAATATGTTGTTATATTTGTTAATGTTTTTCTTGGTAAGTTTTATTGGTCATTGTCAATGATACATTAGATGCTTTCTACTTCCAAAATATGATGCTTTGCAGAATTCTCCCCCTCTATATCATGCTATAAATACTTGTTTCGACGTGCAGGAATAGTTTGATCCTTTTCTTTCTTTTATGATAATTTACCTTTCTGTGCAATAGTAAAACTAGTCCTAAAGATATGAACTACATCTGCTTTTTCTGTTATTTTTAATTGTGTGCGTGTGGGGATATTGATACTTGGTTTGCTAGTCAATCATAAGTCAAATCTTGATGTTATTAACGAAGTCAACTCCTATTAATTCTTATATGTTTTGTGAGAATGTATATTTTAGGCAAGGGGATCAGGGTCTCTTCCATGAGCCCAAATTTGTAATCCAAGGAAAAAGACTTGTGCTTTTTTATGTGGCTTCTTATGGTGATACATAGCATGCCTGTGTGAATCAGTCTTGTTGAGTTCTAAAGTCTGCGACTTTATGTTATCTTTTTGATAAGGTTGCCTTTCAGATGTTAGTTTCTTTTAGGTTCTAAGGTTTCTCAATTACTGTGCCAGGCGTGTGCAATGAAGGGCTCATTTTCTGCGATAAAGTTAAGGAGAAGTTGTGTTCAGCTGATTACCAGGCATTCTTGAAGTGTCTAAATATTTACAGCAATGGAATCATCAAAAGGAATGATTTACAAAATTTGGTATGTGGTATGCTGTCTCTGGCAGTTAGTTGAGCATTTTAAAGTCATGCAAGATAATCTATTCGTCTTCAAGGAGGCTTTGTGGGCATATATTTGAGCATCTGCTTTTTCACAGTTTTTCCCGTTTGGGATATGTTAATTTAACCATGTTAAATGTTATAAGTTGGAATCTCATTTTGATTTCTGTGAGGGATTGGCAATCTGTAATTTTCTGTGGACTGTTAACTCTATTGGTTTTATTTTATCGAAGAGAAGAATTTTGAGGGACGAATTATACTCTATGAGATGCCTGTTCCTTCTATTATTTTATGTTAACTCCATGTCCTTTACTTTTAGGTCACTGATTTACTTGGAAAGTATCCAGATCTTATGGATGAGTTCAATCATTTCTTTGAGCGTTGTGAGAATATCGGTAACTGTTGAAAACTATCTTTTGGTTCAGTTGCTTTCTCGTGGTTTTTTTATTATGAAGGTGTTTATTATCAAGATCTTTCTTGCAGATGGGTTCCTTGCTGGTGTCATGAGTAAAAGTATGTAATTTATTTGTTTTTATTTATTTATTTATTTTGATTAACTTACAGGTATTAAGCTGCTTGATGACACCTAATTGACTGCCTCGCTGTTATATTGTGTTCTGATGTTTCTTTATTTTTTTTTTCTTTAATTGTAGAATCACTATGCAGTGATGGACATGTATCCAGATCTGTGAAGATAGAGGACAGAGATAGAGAACAGAAGCGTGAAATGGAAGGAGCTAAGGAAAAAGAGAGATACAAGGAGAAGTACTATGCAAAATCCATTCAAGAGCTTGACCTTTCTAATTGTGAACGTTGTACACCCAGCTATCGGCTTCTTCCAGCAGATGTAGGGATGTTTGATTATCTGTTGCTTATGTGCGGATTTTTATTTTGTTCAATACTGATGTGGATTTTGGTGCTTGTTATTTTGTAGTATCCAATACCTTCAGCAAGCCAGAGATCGGAACTTGGGGCTCAAGTGCTAAATGACCACTGGGTTTCTGTGACTTCCGGAAGTGAGGACTACTCCTTTAAACATATGCGTAGAAATCAGTATGAAGAGAGTTTGTTCAGATGTGAAGATGATAGGTATAGACTGCAATATAGGCTTGGACTTTTGGTATCTATTTATCTTGGCTCTCAACTTTTGTATCTGTTGCTCTTGTGGGGGTTAATATATTTATATAATGAATTTTGCCCTCTGGAGTTGTTACTATTCCCTTGCTTTGGAATGGAGCTGGATAATCGTGATTTTTTGTGATTTTCTGGCAACTGATCATGAACATCTTGTGATTTTAGGTTTGAGCTGGACATGCTGTTAGAATCTGTGAGCTCAACCTCTAAGCGTGCAGAAGAATTATTGAATAGCATCAATGAAAATAAAATCAATCTTGAGACCCCCTTCCATCTAAAAGACCACTTTACTGGTTTGTATATATGTCTGATTTAGGAATTATATTTTATTTCCTGCTGCTGTAATTTTGATTTCTTTTCTTGGTTCTACTCCTCATTTCTTTAACTTACATTGCAGCTTTAAATCTGAGGTGCATTGAGCGTTTGTATGGTGATCATGGTCTTGATGTGATGGACATTTTGTGTAAAAATCCAGCTCTTGCACTACCCGTTATCTTGACTCGCTTGAAGCAGAAACAAGAAGAGTGGAACAGGTGTCGTTCAGATTTTAACAAGGTTTGGGCTGAAATATATGCTAAAAACCATTACAAATCGCTTGATCATCGCAGCTTCTACTTTAAGCAACAAGATTCGAAGAACCTGAGCACAAAATGTAAGTTGAAATTTTATATCACATTTTCTATTGGCTGTAAATAATATAACTCTGACAAAGCAAGCATCTATATTTGATAGGCCTTGATGTGAATAATGGTACTTCAGGAGAGTTGAGTTAAAAAGAGTATTATTGTGTGTTTGAGATGTTGCATGCTGAGGATGCTTTATGCGCTCTTATGTGTTGTTTTGATATGTTGCTCTTTTCTCTAAGTTCTTGTATGATTTGCAGCTTTGGTGGCTGAAATTAGGGAGTTGAAAGAGAATAAGCAGACAGAGGATGATGTTCTTTTTGCTATTGCTGCTGGTCATAGACAACCTGTAACTCCACACCTGGAACATGAATATTCTGATATCAGTATTCATGAAGATTTGTATAAACTTGTTCAGTATTCTTGTGAAGAGATGTGCTCAACCAAAGAACAGTTGAATAAAGCTATGAAGCTTTGGACTACCTTCTTAGAGCCAATGCTTCGTGTTCGTTCTCGGCCTGGTGGTGTGGATGGTGCTGAAGATGTGGGAAAAGCTAGGCATCCTGCCAAAAATAACAGTGCATCAAGTGTAGTAGAAAGTGACGGAAGTCCTCGGGCTGATGGTATGGTAGTGAATTCTAGACAACCAAAGTCTTCTGGCAATGGAGATGAAAACACTTCAGCAAAATTAGATAATTTATGCAGGACTATGGCAAATGGGGATACTGTAACCGAAGAAAATGTTCTGAACTTAGATCGTGTCTGTAGGGATGATCCGACCTGTAGTCCTCTTCAACTAGAAAAGGAACAGAAAAATATAGATAGCACTGATAAAAGATCTGGATTTAGCATACAAGTTGCTCCTGGTGAACGAGTTGCAAATTCCAACGTATCACATGCAATTGCTGCTGAAAACAGTCATGGCAAAAATGGCATTGATGGAATGTTAGGTCCGTAAGTAGCAATCTTTGGTTCTTATTTTTTTATTGGATATTAATTGTGTTTTTTATTTCTTAACGTTACAATATACATGTATACAACTCAAATTGTGCTGCTATGTTGAGATTATTTTCAATTTTAATGGTCTGGTGCAGTTTCTGCGAGACCTTGTGATGCTTCCAATGAGGACCATAAAGCCAACTCTAGTGTTGATGCAGTACCTCCATCAGAGGTATGATTTTACAATTTGGGCAATTTTGAGATCCTAGCTGATACCTACCAGCAGGGACGAAAGGAGTCATTTCTTCTTGATTTTTGATACTGAATTGTTAGTATATGTGATACAGGGTGCTGATCTCGCAAAACCAGCTTTAGTGGAAAATGGAGTGCTAGGAGATGGTGCTAAAGGTAATAATTATCATGAAGAATCCGTTGGGCCCTCTAAAATTGAAAAAGAAGAGGGTGAGTTATCGCCCAATGGTGATTTTGAGGAAGACAATTTCGGTGTTTATGGAGATGCTGGTCTAAAGAGTTTGCCCAAGGCAAAACATGGTGTTGAAAGCAGGCAATATCAGTCTAAAATTGAAGATGGATTACATCGCCAGGATGTTGGAGGAGAAAATGATGCAGATGCTGATGACGAGGACAGTGAAAATGGTTCTGAGGCTGGTGATGATGCATCAGGTAGTGAGTCTGCAGGAGATGAGTGCTCCCACGAGGAGCATGAAGAGGAGGAAGATGCAGAACGTGATGAAATTGATGGCAAGGCTGAGAGTGAAGGTGAAGCGGATGGAATGACTGATCACCACTTTGTGGGTGGAGACGGCATGTCATTGCCACCATCAGAACGTTTTCTTTTGCCTGTTAAGCCTCTTGCGAAGTATGTGCCAGCAACTTCACTTCATGAACAAAAGAAAGATTCTCAAGTTTTTTATGGAAACGATGATTTTTATGTGCTTTTCAGGCTTCAGCAAGTAAGAAACTCATGTTGTGGATGTTTTTAAATGTTATTTAATCATTTATACTTTTCTAACTATTTTCTTTGAAATTTCCAGATTCTATATGACCGAATGCAATCAGCAAAAATCAACACAACAGGTGCTGAAGCAAAGTGGAAATCTTCTAAGGATGCTAGTTGCCCAGATCTCTATGGCAGGTGAGTCAACTCACATTTCACGTTCTCATAAAATTACTAGTCTCCCTTGCCTTTTAATTTTGGATTTACTATTATCTGTATGCTGCGCAGATTTATGACTGCTCTGTACAATTTGCTTGATGGATCTGCTGATAATGCTAAGTTTGAGGATGAATGTCGAGCTATTATAGGAAATCAATCATATGTTTTATTTACCTTGGACAAGTTACTGTATAGATTATGTAAACAGGTTTGCTTACTCTTTTAGAAGTAATTTTATTTAATAGTTTCTTTATGTTTACCTCTTTCTTCCTATGAAGGTTCTGAATTGTAGTTCTTGCTGCAGCTTCAAACTGTTGCAGCCGATGAGATGGATAATAAACTTCTTCTGTTATACGAATATGAAAAATCTCGGAAACCCAGGCAGCAAATTGATTCAGTGTATTATGAAAATGCCCGTGTCCTCCTCCATGAAGAGAATATTTATCGGATGGAATTTGTTGAGTCACTTGCACTTTTCTTTTTTCTTCCCCCTCTCTCTCCTTTTCTTTCTTGCTTTGTACATACTTACACACGCTCACCAACAGACGCTCTACAACACTGCCACTGCTTGCCTGTGGTTTTCAACTTCATTGTCCATCTTACTATTGCACTTTTTTACATGATCACTTATCGTTCTTTTTTGGTTTTTGTTGCAGTCATCTTCCCCATTTCGCATGTCTATTCAGCTTATGGACAATGTTATTGAAAAGCCGGAGGCTTTTGCAGTCTCCATGGATCCTAATTTTGCATTGTATCTGCTCAATGACTTTCTGTCTGCCTTCTCTGGCAAGAAGGAGCCCCATGGCATTGCTCTGCAGAGGTATTAACTTTACAGTTTAGATTAAGTAGTTCTTTAATTGCTTAGAGGGGCAGATAAAGGTTAAGATTCTCTTTCCCAAGTCTTTGATATTTCAAAAATTCTGTTATAGATTATTATAGAATTTTTTTGTTGCTTGAAACCATAGTACCATAGAAAGATTTTGAAATTCATCAATTAAGTAATATCTGATGTGATTCTATATTTGTACTTGCAGAAACAAGCGAAAATATTTAGGCCTTGATGAACTTTCTGCTATATGCATGGCCATGGAGGGTGCTCAATTGGTTAATGGTCTGGAGTGTAGGATTGCATGCAACTCGTACAAGGTATCCTGCTATTACATATTTTCTCTATTTGAATTTCCCTTCACCTTTGCTTCTTGGGCATTTAGATTGCTATATTTTTAATGATTGCATCTCTTCTGTTTTTTATTAACACCATTCTACCCCTTCGCAATTTGCCATCTCTTTTTTTTTCTTTTCTGATCAGTGTATTTTGCTGCAGATCACTTATGTTTTGGATACAGAAGATCTCTTCTATCGTAAGAAAGGAAGAACTTCATCCAGGGCAAGACCTTCACGCTGTAACCAGGCAAGAATGGAGCGGTTTAACAGATTCTTGTCAGCTGCATAAATTTTCCTTTTCATCTCCCTTGGGCTGCCCCACTCGAAGGTAGATTAATTTTTCCATAGTTGAAAACTGCATCTCTCTTCCTCTCATCATACCCATATTATTAAGAACTACTGATACTGCAGACTCTTTGAAGCAATCAAAATCCCAGAATGACTTCTGAGTGGCAAACCCTTCATGCACCATCATCTGAAAAGGGTGGTTACAGTTGAGGAATGTAGCATACTTGTCAAGTTATATGAACAGCATTTGAGTCATTATTCTGTAAATAGGATTGTATGATAATGATATTTTTGTAAAGATAAGTTTCGTTTTATTTTAATTTTTCTTTTTCTTTCCTTTATAGATGGGAACCGTTTCTTCCACCCATTTGCAATTCTCCTCATTCCCCATCCACCCATTTAAAATTTTTTTGATATGATTCCTACTTGTACCAACATAACAATAAAACACAAAATGTAGATGGTTTGAATTTGAACAACAAAATTGTAAGAACCCTAGTTAGCTTTTAGAATCAATTTCTTTGTTTAATACCTTTTTTTACTAATTAACCTCAAGGTTATAAGCCTTTGCGAGTTACCAAACTGCTTTACCCCACGATGAAGAGAAGAGTTGAAAACTAATGAACAAACAAGGATCTCACAATCCGAAAAAATTCGTGGGCGGGGTCAGTTTTAGAATTTGAGAATTGGTAAGTTTGCTCAGAAAAAATATAATCTATAATCTAACTATTAAGTCAGTTTATTAATTATGAATTCATTTTATGTATAATTGGATGGAATAAGGTTGAGAAATACTATACATTTTAAATAATAATGTGTTAAATAATTATTAAATAGTTAAATAATATAAATTTTAAAATTATTAATTATCTTTTTTGATTATTTCACACATTATTATTTAAAATATAAATTTGAGATATATAGTATTATTTAATAAAATTATTTGCATAGTAGCATTTGAGTGTGTTAAATGCAAAGTATTAAATTTAAATAAAAATTATATAATTAATGAGAACATAATACATAAAATTTGTTAATTATTCAAATTTAAAAGCGCAATAATAATAATCATTTGCCAAGAAAATATCATATCTAGGCCTGTGGCAAATTGTTAATGGACAAGTGGAAAGAGGCCCAAAACACATAAAGCCCGCTTTATTTTAGATAAATAAATTTGGGCTTTTAAACAAAAACATTATTAGTACTAATTAGACCCCAGTTTTTTCTTTTGAAGCCCCCAATTATTAATCAAATTTTAATTATAATTTTATTTTGAACAAAATTACTGAAAAAGACATTTCATCCTCTGAGACAATTGCGACTTGATTTTTTCTACTGTATCATTTCATCAACACATTCAAAGGAACAAACAAATTAAAAGAAATCCCTTATTATCTTCATTTGGTGTTAACCGTTAAGGCTTTGGTAATAATTCTTAGCATTTTTGGGTTTCATTTTTCTTTTTTTTGCTGCACCTTCTTGTGCTGGAAATGAGTTATCTTTATAAGAAATAGCCTTCATTACAATTAAATTTTCCATTATACTTAATTGTTGGAGTTTGTATTTTACTGAAAATGAATGTGTTGTTCTTATATTGAACAGCTGAAGAGTTGGAGTGGGAACAAGATGACAACTTTTTCTTTAAAGAGCTATAATCTACGTGGGGTACCAACTATTGTTCCTCTGCTTGCTCCAAGTTTGAGTTCTGTTGGCACTGAAATGAGCAAAGTTTTGGTTTTTTCTAGAAAAGGAAGTGTTGGGTTGTCCGTGAGTGACAAGCACTTGATGAAAGTGAGGACTCGGGCAGTGAAGTCAAAGCAAGAGGGTTTGTTGCAAACCCGGATGGGGGTTTGGGAGGACCCGGATGATGGGAGTGGAAGTGAGTATGATGATGATGATGATGAGCAAGTGGAAGAAAATGACTTGGATTTTGAGAGTGATTGGGAGAATGAAGGAAGTGGTGTTGGTGCTGCTGCTACTGTAAGTGGGGATAAGTTTATTGCAACAAAAAAGTATGAAGAGGATCTTGTGAAAGGTATTGTTGTTTCTCCTTTAAAAAAATTGTCATGCTTGTTACAGTTTGGCATCTCTTGTAGTTCTGGGATTTCATGTTCATTGTTTAAATGATAGTGGGTGTTTTTAATTCTATAGAGTTGATTCAGCTTCCATTGGGTTTTGGGAAATAAGTGTTGGATATGCTTGTAGCTAGAAGGAAGGAGATGGGGAAATTGGGTATTGGATTAGATAGGTTAGTGTTTCCTGGCAAATTCATGGACGTTAGTTTCTAATGCTTGATTGATGTGCAAAGAGTGAAAAAAGCTTATATATAATTTTCCTTCCCAGTTAGGTAAGTAGTGTGAAAGTTTGAACCATTTACTTGTTTTAATAACATGGAGAATCAGTTGATTAATCATAATGTGGAAGATGTTAATGCAGTTAATAACAGCATTGCTTTATGAATGTCAGAGCTCATGCTTATGTTTCGTTGCTCTACTGGTTTAATGTCCAAATTAAGACGTAAACATCAAGTAAATGAATCACTTGTCACTGTGGTGTTTTTTCTGCTGCATATGTTTGAATTTGTTTTCAGTTGATGGTGCGTTATTGTATTTATTCCTTAATATAGTCATAAGACATGTTTTTCTTCTATTAGTGTTTATGATTTTGCATTCTCTTTGCTTTTTGGTAAATGTCAAGTTTATTTATATGAATGTTCTTTATTCATTGCAGAGGTTGAACAGCTTTTGGAACCAGAAGAAATAGCAATTTTGCAACAGAATGCCTTTCCTGATCTGGGAAAAATTTCAACTGTAAATTGTGAATACTTAGGCTAATTCTTTTTTTTTTTAACTTACAAACCTCTATTCTTGTTAGAGTAGTCTTAGAAGGTATCAGACTAAATCTTTTTTTGGTTGACTTAGAGACCGAATTTCGATTATGAAGTTATTGTACCTGCATTATTCAGGCAAAATGGAAGCCACTGCACACTCTTGGACTATCAATGCAAATACCATTTATGGATAAGCTGCTTGACAATGGGGTTGATATAGATAGCGTTGACAAGGTATGTCCATCTACGTATCCAATGATTTTCCTTTTCTTCCTTCCTTTTTTTCCCTCTCTTTCTTTTTTTAAGCTTAAGCATTAAATCTTAGTTGATATGGTGAATCAGGATGGTCTGACTGCTCTTCATAAGGCAATTATTGGTAAAAAAGAGGCTGTAATTAGCCATCTCTTAAGAAAAGGCGCAAACCCACATGTCAAAGATCGGGTGAGAATAATTATGCCACTATAGAATTCATCCCAGCATCCTCAATGATGGATGTTAGATAATAGCAATGGGTTTTTATGTTTGTTGCGATAACAGGATGGTGCTACTCCACTTCATTATGCAGTTCAAGTTGGTGCCATGCAGACTGTGAAGTTATTAATCAAGTACAATGTTGATGTGAATGTTGCAGATAATGTAAGATTAAAACTCTAATTTTTGTGAACCCTATATAGCAGTGATCCAGCTATATTTCTTAGCTTGTTTACATCCCTTTCTTGCAGGAAGGATGGACTCCATTGCATATCGCCATACAAAGTAGAAACAGAGACATAGCAAAAGTTCTGTTAGTCAGTGGTGCTGATAAGACAAGAAAAACAAAGGTAAAGTTATAGAACTACATGTTTCAGTACAATGCTGCAATTTATGGCGATTCACTTTTTCCCCTTTCTGAATTTTGTATATTGACTTGTTAGAAATAGAATTGGTGATAGACTTCTTTGGGGAAGTAAATCTATTTATATTTATGCATTTTTCTTTAAATCTGATTAACATTGTAACAATGCTTGAAATGTGCTCCAAGCTTGTGATTTATATTGTTCTTCATGTTTTTTACTGTTATATTACGAGTTGATAAGCCAAAATTATGGTAAATGCTAAACATTTTTCTTTTCTTCATGTAGTAAAATTTAAATTTGATTATCTTTGGTACGCTGTGTTTCAGGATGGGAAAACAGCTCTAGATATGAGCTTGTGTTATGGGAAGGACTTCAAATCTTATGACCTTGCCAAGTTACTGAAGATTTTACCAGTTGAGTAAGATCCACAACAGGCAATAAGGATCCAACAACTTTGAGATGGATTTGAAGTTGAAAGAGAAACTCTTCTGAAGTGGGAACTACCTTGCATTTTAAGATGGCTTGAGTGTGTCTCCTATCATGACATTCTTTATCAGCTAATTCATCTCAACTTCCTCCCTGATAAGAGTACTTCCTACATATTCTGACTCATGCCCATATGTGTCTTCATGCCTGCTCAATTGATGTTGGCCAACTGAAAATGTACACCTTATATGTGATCAAGAGTGCATGTAGAAACATTGGTGAAATGCAGACCTTACAGAAACACTTAGATTTTGTTGGACTATTGCTATGAGCAAGCTGAGTGTGCTTCTGTAATTGTTGTGATGATATATTATAAATATGAAGGTCATGTCACTTGGATGATGTACATTAGATTCATGTGATCTCTTTTGCAAGAGAAGCTTGTATCTTTCATTCTCAATTTTGTCTTTCTTTTTTTTTTTTTTCTCTATTAAAAGTTGCAGAGCCCTTTGTCATGCTAAGAGAAATCTCAATGGACTAAATGTTCAATCTTGTTTGATAGGATTTATGCTTCTTTCTCTTCAGTTGTATGAAATTACTCCTGGATACTGGGGTAAGTTTACAACCATGCTTCATATTATTATTTATTTAATCAGTTATCTCTCCCTTAATGTGTTAATCCCATTTCCTCAAAAATGACATTGAGCTTGGTATTCAAACATAATATTCTGTCAAAATAATAAGGGCTGGGCAGTTTTTCTGGAACCGAACTTACTCGAGGGTGCCATCCAAAATTTTCAGGTTCAGTTTGGTGTTGATTGAGTCCAAATAGAAGACCTGATCGGTTCTCTTAGTTCCGAGATGGTCTCGATCAGGATTAAAGTAACTGTTTTAACAGGAGAGTCCAGTATGGTCTCGAGATGTAGTAACTAAGATAGTCCTTCGGGTTTAAATGTTTTTTTGCACCTCTGGTTTCTTATCTCTCCGATTCGCGCGGCTCTAAAGAGATAGAAAAGTAATTTGTGTAGAAGAAATATTTTCCAAAAAATGTTCTGAGATTTTCTCAGAAGGCAAACACATGAGCCACTGAAGAAGTTTAACGATTTTCTCTGTATATTAACAATGTGTGTATAAAGGCTTTTTATATATTACAAGATACATAGATTTTAAATTCTCTAATAACTACACTTGAACAACAATCTACTCATGCAAAAAAAGTGTGATCCTTAATTTACGGGAATCTGTTATCCACGTCAGCATCCATCACACACTTGTGCATATACTGCAATCTTCATCTCGTGCATCACAACTGTCATCTTGTTTGTTATTTTGTGTAATATATCTATCATCCCCCCTCAAGCTCATGTGTCGTGAAGTCATATGGAGCTTGCAAGCTAAGTACTGAAAGTGAGAGATGGGCAAAGCTTTGGTGAAGATGTTTGCCATTTGTGCTTCTGAGGGAATATACCAAACATCGATTTCTTTAGCTAACAGTTTGTCTTTAACAAAGTGCAAATCTGTTTCCAAGTGCTTCGTGCAATTGTGAAAGACTGGGTTAGCTGCACTCTTATTGTCACACCAAATAATTGGTACTTTGATGAGTGGAAGCTGAAGCTCAAAGAGTAGAGATTGCAACCAAGTGGCCTCAGCTGTAACCTAAGCAAAAGCTCTAAATTCTGACTCGGTACTGGAATGAGAGACAACTTTCTGCTTCTTTGAACTCCATGAAATCAAGTTACCCGCAAGATAAACACAATATCCTCCTATTGATTTCCTGTCATCTTCATCACAACCCCAATCTGCATCAGTAAATGCAACAATGTCTATTTGTTTTCCAGGTCTGAACAGCAGCCTGTGATCTCTAGTTCCTTATAGATATCTTAACAATCACTTACAACATTGCCAATGGATAACTGTAGGGGCTGCCAGATACTGACTTAACTTATTCACTGCATATGAAATTTCGGGTCTAGTTAAAGTTAAGTATTGTAAAGCTCCTATAATGCTTCTATATTGAGTGACATCAGAATACGCCTCCCCTTTATCTCTAGTTATTTTTTGTCCTGAACTAATTGGAGTGCCACAGCTTTTAGCAGTGATCATATGTGTTAAATGCAGTAAATCATAGACATACTTGGCCTAAGATAAGTGAATACCATTTGCAGTTTTTGTAACCTCGATGCTAAGAAAAAAATTCAGCTCACCAAGTTCTTTTAAGGAAAATTCTGTATTCAACTTACTGATAAACTGTTGCTGAGTTTTTGTATGGTCTCCTGTGATGATTATATCATCTACATATATTAGAACTATCAATATATGCTGAGAAATTTTCTTAACAAAATTAGAGTTATCTAATCTTGTGTTATAAAATTTCTAGTTGAGCATAGAGTTTCGAAGCTTGTCATACTAACTCCTGGGGGCTTGTTTGAGTCCATACAATACTTTCGTAGTTTACATACCCAAGTTTCTTTGCCTTGTACAAAGAAGCCTTTTGGTTGTTCTATAAACACAATTTCTGTCAAGTCTCTATTCAAGAATGCATTGTTGACATCTACTTGTCTTATTTTCCACCTTTTTGTGACTCCAAGGCTTAACACAACCCTTATAGTACTTACTTTTACAACAGGACTGAAAGTTTCTTTATAGTCTAGTCCTAGTGTTTGATGATATCCCTTTGCCACTAACCTAGTTTATATTTTGACACACTGCCATCTGCATTTTTCTTGACTTTGAACACCTATTTATTACCCACTATTTTGTTATCTGATGGTTTCTGCACCAAAATCCATGTTCCATTGTTTGTTAAAGCTTGAAATTCTTCCTCCATTGCTTTTCTCCAGTATGGTATGTTGAAAGCTTTTCTTGCTGTTGTTGGTGTATAGTCAGGACTGTTAAGCATATTGGCAACAAAGGTTTTGGGTTTAAAAATTCCTGCTTTACTTCTTGTAGTCATGGGATGAAGGTTTTGTGGTTTGAAGTGGTTCTTGTAAAGCAGATGCAAAGGATGATACAGGTATTTGGTTGTCAGGTTCACTTGAACTATTATTTTCAGGTGATTGAGTTTGTGTACAATCAGTGTTGGTGTTGGTGAAAGGCTAAGATATTTCTGTTGGAATATCAGAATCAACAGAGGCAGCAGTTCTTCTCGGTGATGCTATTATGGAAACTCTATCAGCTGTGCTTTGGAAAAGGTTTTCAGGGTTGTAGTACTGTATAAAGTTTTGAGAAGGATTAGTGGAAGAATTGAAACCTGTGTTTTGAGTCTGTACAGAACTGAGAGTTTTATTGAAGACTGGATCAGATAAAAAAGGGAATTCAGACTCATTGAATGTGACATGTCTAATTATGTACACTTTCCCATTTGGGTCCAAACATCTATAGCCCCTGTGTTGATGACTGTACCCTATAAACACACATTTTCTTATGTGAAAATTAAGTTTATACCTCTAATATTCTCTCAAGTATGGGTAATAAGAGCATCTTAAAATTTTCATAAATGTGTAATCAGGTTTATTGTGGAATATAAGCTCAAAATGAGACTTATACTCAGTAACTTTCAGATGCATCCTATTGATTAAGAACACTGCTGTAGTGAATGCATCCCACCAAAATTCCAAGGGTAAATCACACTATGCTAGCAAAGTGAGACCTGTCTCTACTATATGTCTATGCTTCCCCTCAACTTTTCTATTTTGGTGATGTGTATATAGACAAGATATTATATGAGTAATGCCTAATTGTTTTAAATCTTTACTCAAGGCAATGTATTCTCCACCACTATCTGTTTGTAGTGTTCTGATCTGCTTGTTCAGAAGCTTTTTCATATGTGTTTTGAAGTGTTTAAAGGTATGAGATACTTGTGATTTTAGCTATAGGAGATATATCTAACTGAATCTAGTGAAGTCATCTACAAAACATAGGTAATATCTAAAATCATCACCAAATGATATAGATGCTGGGCCCCAAACATCTGAATGTACAAGTTCTAATGGCTCAGAAGTTCTGTTAATAGAAGATTTAAAGTGCAGATGATGATGTTTCCCTAATTGACAGGTATGACAGAAATTTAATACAAAATTTTTATTACTTAAGGCTGGAACATTACATTTTACTGTAATTTTCTTTAACACATTAAGGTTTGGATGACCAAATCTTTTGTGTAAAGTATCTGCAGTTTCTTGACTATGTACAGACATTTTATTGTATGTAGCAGCAAAAGTCTTTATTGGTTTAGAAACATCACATGTTTGTATTTTACAGGGCACTTTATTGACATGATATTGAGCAAACAAGGATTCATAGACAAAGGTTCTAGTGTCTTTAGCCAGGTTTGGTGAGTGTTTAAAATCTGAGACTACCAGCTAATACAGTCCTCTTCTAGTCACCCCTCGAAGTAGATGATTCCCATTCTGATCCTTAACAATATATAAATCTTTCATGAATTCAACTCTCAAATTGTTATCTGTGACAAGCTAGAGATAATAATTAGGTTTTTGGTCATATGTGGGACATGTAATACATGCTTTAATAAAATAGATTGGTCTGTAAATTTATTCTTTAAGATGTAGTTGCCAATATGTAATATTTTCAGTCCTACTCCATTACCAACTGTGATTACTTCTTTACCTATAAACTTACCTCGATTCACCATGTTATTGGTGACATGATGTGTTGCTCCACTATCCATATACCAGCTATTGTCTCCATTGTTTTCAGCAGCAGTTGCAGGCTCAGCAATATAAATAGCAGCTGGTTGTTGATTTGCAGGTTGAACAGGAGGTTCAAACTCTTTATTAAACCTGTTCCAGCATTTGAGAGCACAATGTCTAGCTTTATAGCAGATCTGGCATACAATTTTTGAGGTATTCTTGCCTTATCCTCTATAGTTCCTTCCTTGTCCTCTTTCCTTGCCTTTATAGTTATTCTGGTAATTGAAGGTTCCAGATCCTGCTGCAGCTTTGTTATAACCCGAGGCATTCTTGTTGTTGAAGTTTCCTTTGTAATTCTACTTCATTCCAACTTGTGCAACATTAACAGTCATAGTTGCACCACCTGTAGCATTGACTAACTCCATCCTGCCTTCATGACTTAGCAGTATAGAGTAAATTTCAGCAAAACTTAGTTCCTCAATTTTTGTTGAAACAAAGACTGCCATTGGATCATACTTTGTCCCCAAACCAGCTAACATATAAGTAATAAGATCTTCATCAATTATAGGCTTCCCAGCCATGGTCAGATTATCGGCTATGGTTTTAATCTTCACATAATAGTCACTTATTGAAGAATCTCATTTCCTGATGGTTTACAGTTAAGCTCTCAACTGAGTTAGACGAGCAATCGATTGGCTTCCAAACATCTTCTCCAGATGTGACCAAATTTCAGCAGAGGTTTTACATTGTATAACTGAACTTAGAACAGATTCAGTCATTGATTAAAATAGCCAACTCATTAACATTGCATCTTGCCTTCTCTAGATTTTATATTCAGTATTTACAGCAGCTGTCGATTCAAAGATCTCACCTGAATATGCTGTAAGATAATGTGGACAGATTCTCTAACCAAGTAGGAGATCCTCAAGATCATTGCCATGAACCACATCAAGAAATTGATATTTCCATAAGAGAAAATTATTGTAATCTAGGTTGAACATCAAGAAATTGAGATTTCCACAAGAGAAAATTATTGTAATCTAGGTTGACAGATGCAGCAAAACTGAAGTTGCTACTTTGTCCACTTGCAATTGAGTTACCACCAGTATTAAAATTTGTGTAATTAGTATTATTTATGTTTAAAGAGTAGGCGTTTGTCATAATATAACTCTGATACTAAAATAGAAAAATAATTTGTGTAAAACAAATATTTTTTAAAAAATATTTTGAGATTTTCTCAGAAAACAAATACAGGAGCTATTGAAAAAGTTTAACAATTTTCTCTGTATATTAACAATATGTGTATGAAAGTTATTTATATATTACAAAATACATATATTTTGAATTCTCTAATAACTACACTTAAACAACAATCTACTCATATAAAAACGGTGTAATCCTTAATTTACCGAATCTATTATCCACGTCAGCATCCATCACACACTTGTGCATATATTGCAATCTTCATCTCGTGCATCACAGCTGTCACCTTGTCTGTTATTTTGTGTAGTATATCTATCACAAAGTCGTCTCGTATTTTCTCTTCAGTCACTCAAATGAATCATCGACAAGACAAGACTCCACTTGAATTGAAGTCCCAAAACTTTTATTTGAAATAAAGCAACTTGAACCCTTTTTCCTCGTCATGCTCTTCACTCGCTCACCTTAACTTGAGAAACTTACTTTTGAGTAATTTGAGTGGTTATTCTGAGTGTTGGATCATCAACAATGGAGAAAGACAAAGATGCTTCTTACGTTGTTAGAAAGGGAGATGTTGGCATTTACAAGACTTTAGGCCATTGCCAACTCCAGTCTTGCTTCACTGTAATTCTTTTTTTCTCTTATATTTTGCTTTATATATTTGTCTTTAGCAGCTACATGTATGTTAAATCTCTTCTGGGTTTGTGTGTGTGCTGTTTTTTTGTTAAATATAAACCATAGTTCAAGTACTCAATTTATTTTTGCTTCTAGGATTTTTTTTTTCATATAAAATATTGAACCTTTTTTGTTTTTGAAGTTCTTGAACGTAGATGAATGCGATCATTGAATCAAACATTGGATTTTTTGATGGTATGTGAATTCTCATGTTACTCCGTTTGATTTTGCTTTTGTTTGTTGATAAAAATGGAGGCTGTTTTGTTGTTATGCTATATTGTCAATTTTTTTGAGCACAAAGGTTTTATTACAATTAAGCTATTAGCCGCTGAACATTGGGAGACTGAAAGTAAAGTGGTTGCATTGCCTTTATCATTTACTTGCTGTAAATGAATCAAATGGTGTTCCATTTTCTTTATAGGTTTCTGATCCTTCAGTGACTGTGTATAAGGGCTATGGCTTATCTAAGGAGGCTGAGGAGTTTCTTGCCTCACATGGGCTTAAGAATGCTATCTGTTCTGTCAGTGCTAGTGATGATAACAATGATCTTTTCGGGAACATTGTTCCTTGCCCATTTCAGGTTAGATAATTAAGCTCTTTTATTTGTTTTACTTTGTTATTTTGGAAAGATAAATTATAAGGTTTGAAGTTGGCTATATTGGTTACAAGGGGCTTGATGATTTCTTTTGTTGTCTTGAACTTTTGCATGCTACATAGATTGTTTCATGAAATACTTGAATCATCTTTCCCCTCTGTAATTTATTGCCTGACATTTTTAAAGTTTTTACCATTGTCTAAATCTTTGTCTCCTGCCAGAAATGGAATTGAAGCATATTTTGTGTCAATATATAAACATCATGTATCATTATGACTGTGGTCAATGAATTGACCTTTTCAATTTTGACTTTATTTTGTTGAAATTTTTTATACAGCAACCAGCTTCTCGAGGGAAAGTATCTGACAAGGTTTCTCATCCAAAGAGACTGCATGAGGTACCATAGTTAAATAATCTGATAAGCTTAAATAAAACTACAAATTGCTAGGAAATTTTAGTTTGGTAGCACTGAGCTTATTGTGCATTGATCAGTAGTAGTAATTAATTCTGAGAAAACTTGTGGCTGTTGCTAATTTGTTAGTCTTGTACTTGTAGTAGTCAGAAGTTCATCACAAACAATTTGGAAGGGATACGAAGATTGTTAGGTTACAGTGAGATAACATATTATTTTATTGGAGTATTACCCATTTTCTCCTGAGTAATGAAAACAAAGTGTAATCCTGGAATTATTATTTTATGAAAATCTTGAAATTATGTTGCAATTTATTGGATTATGGATTGCTCCATCGTGTACTTTTTATAATTTGTAACCACAGGTAATGGTAACTAAGTAGTAAGTAATTCAAAATGTCTGCTTACGATCCACGTTGTTAGATGCTGGGACATATGCTTACTGTGTCATGAATAATATGCCCTTACTTTCTTTCCCTGCAGGAGGCAGTTGGCTCAACTTCATTTTCAACAAATGCTTTCAAAAAGCAATTGAATGTAGAGAACTGTATGAATGCTCAATCAGCTCCTTCTAATGTGTGAGTTACAGCCCGATTCTGCATCTCTATATTTATTTCCATAAGATGATGATTCTATATCCTTATTTGTATCTCTATATTTATTTCCATAAGATGATGATTCTATTATCCATATCTGTATCTATATCTATACTCGGTGATTCCAGAGTCTTTTTTTCAAGCCAAACTACATTGCACAGTTTCATTTTTGTCTTAATGCTGCAATAAGATAATTCATATTTCTGTCCAGCACTCCTGTATTCTCGAGTTTGATGGTGCCTCAAAAAGGAAATCCTGGACAATCTGGCGCAGGAGCGGTTTTGCGTGCTGAAGATGGCAGTATTGTATATTGTTGCTCTGATAATATGCCAAGCTTCAATGTCGTTGAACCCTTTATTGATAGGAGTTTTCTTTTATCCTAAATTCTTGTAGGTCTGTCGACTTCATGAAGGCATGGGCATGGCAACAAATAATGTTGCTGAATATCGAGCTGTAATTTTAGTGTTGAAATATACTCTTAAGAAAGGGTTTAAACACATCCATGTCCAAGGAGACCCCAAGCTTGTCTGCGTGCAGGTTTATTTTCTTTAAATTTGTTTCTAGAAGTAGAATGAGGAAGAAGGTTTTGCTGGTACAAGCACAAGTTTGTGGGACAAAGATATATTAAAAAGAGGGCTGAGTGAAAGTGCGAAAGAAAAACTGAAATTTCAATACAAATCCTTGGAGGGATCAAACGCCTGCATACTTTTTACACAAAATGTGAGCTGAATTTTCTATCGATTTGTCACGATACTTGTTTTTTTCTCTATCGTGTTTCTTTTTTGTTTTGGTGAATCTTATTGTCTTGTATTGATTACTGTAGTTATTTTCTCTATTTCGGTAATTACTTATTATTATGTTATCAATTATGAAAATTTGTCGTGAAATAGATTCAAGGCTTATGGAAGATCAATAATCAAAATTTGGCTGGCTTGTGTAAAGAGGCTAAGGAGCTCAAGGATAAGTTTTTGTCATTCCAGATCAATCATGTTTTGAGGGTATACTCTGATAATTACTTTTATACTTTAGGTTCTGTTCTATTTGCTATATTTGCAGAAATTTGGATCTGGAATTTGATGATGTATAATCATTCATTAAAGATTCTATACTCATCGCCATAGGCTCTTCAATCCATGACATAAAACACCCAAATGAACCAGGATAGTTTCTGTGTTCTAGTTGCGATGTCATCATTGGCTTACTTGTAATTCGAGGTGCTCTCAAGAAATATTAAGCGGATGATTAAAGGGTATCTTGATATTCTTAATGCACCATCTTTAAAGTATAAACCTTTGATCTATCTGTTTGTAATGACTGTTTTTCGTCCTCTCCCAAGGATTTCAACTCTGAAGCCGATGCTCAAGCAAACAAGGGTATTTGTCTCAAGGGTGAGAGCTTTTGTAACTCTACTGAAGTGTATGAATATATATAGCCCTCAAGGTGTATAATGTTTCTCATCTTTGTTGATAGTCAACAAATTTGGTCTAATACTTATGCCGATGGTCAAGTTGAAGAGGATTGCACCATGAGTAGCTCCAACTTTAAGAGGCAGGCTAAAATGTTCTTTGGATGATAAATATATTGCTAGAGATGCTGCACTTTGTTATTAACTTATTCTCTTGTGCTTATTTTCTTGCTTTGCAGGTGTAGTAGAGGGAATATATTGAACATGTTATAAGTACCATAAGCATTGGAACCAATACTTTACTAATGATTAGTAGTAGTTCTCAAGTTACCTATCTTTGCAAGCATCAAGCTCAGCAGTTGAAATTGCCACCGTTTTGTAAAGCAATTTTGGGAGCTAAATTTTTTTGTCTGGGCTCTGTGATTTTGTAATTTATCATCTAGGAATGAGTATGAAAATAGCAGAAGAAATATGATGATTACTTTTGTACTCTTGTCCTTACTCTTTATATGCAACTATTATTAGCAAATGGACTTTTTTTTAAATGGTATACTACATAAACCGATTTAAAAATAAGTAATTAAATTATTTTTTATGTAAATAAAGAGATTAGTCTATTTTCTATATAAGTGGAGATACTTAAAAAACCTAATACTTTTAAATGGATAATGTTGAGCACCAAGTACTAACTACCATGTGGTGATTTGCTATATGAGTGGCATTGGCAATTGGACTTAAATGTGCCTAATCTTTGGAATCCTCCAAGGTTGGTTCCTTCTCTGGTGTGTATATCAACACATCTCTAGTGACCCTCTAGCTATATTGATTTTATACTTTTGTTTGGATTAAAGCTCATGATTGTAATTCCTAGCCAATATGATATAACTAGTCTATTTTCTGCCTAAGAGCCTGAGAAAATAACCTCTTTTTTTTTTAAATTAAAAAATACCCTCTTAATTTTCCATGAAAAAAGGTTTTCCTATTCTATAGTAGGAAATTTTCTTTAAAATGTTCTCACTGATCATCACAAATACAAAGGTTATAAACAGGGAAAAAAGAAGAAGAAAAGCTTATTGAAACTAATACCGTTGATTATTTAAATATAAGAAATAATGGACCGCAAGATGAATTGGAAAAGACAAGAGGCAAGCAAAATTCAGGGCACAAAAAAATCTCACAACTTAAAATGTGTACAAATACTCAGACACTAGATAAATCTCTCTATGTAGTAGCGGATACTGGATAGGAATACACACTGTTTAGAATTTAGATAGATAAGTGGAAGAGTCTCCCTCTAGAAGTCTTAAGCCCAGAACAAAAAGCAACCCAAAAACATTAACTCTGCAACAAACATAATGGCAACAGTCTCATTAGCTTCAACGTTACACTCATCAACTTACAGAACCAAACTTCAACATGCCAATAAAATAGTTCCTTCTCATCCTTTGACCATACCCATTAGAAACGTCAATTTTCAGACCAAACTGGTATTGAGAAGTGGCAACAAGAAGTGGGGCTTTGATGGAATGAGAATCTTGAGGTCAGCTGAGGAAGAAACTTTAGTTACTGACCAAGAAAATGAAGCAGCAGTAGCAGAAGAAACAGTGGCGGCTGATGAGCAAGAGCAACAGCCTGTTGCTGTCCCTGTCTCTCCTTCAGACAAGCTCACCATGTACTTCCAGGTGCTGTTTCTGTATTGGTTCTTGCAAGTTACAATTGTGAACCCAGAAAGAAAAAAAGAAAAAAGAAACCTTTTTTTGGGGTTACGTGCATTTGGGTTGTGTTATAACTATTAACATGTGGTGTTTTTATCTCATTGTTATTGAAATTTGATTACTGATGCTGAAATTATGACAAGATAAGTGTTTTTTTTTCCTAGTGTATTTTAAGTGGAGGATTTCTTCTTGCAATAGCAAAGTGAAATGTTTAAACTTGTTAAATTCCAGCAATGTATGAAATATTTTGAGGGATTTGATGATTTTGACTTCATAGTTGTCATATTTGTGGAGTTCTGATTTTTCCCCTCTTTGCTTCTCTGCATTTTGGTTTTTTGGTTTATGTGTTGGGGCTTATGGATTGCATAAATGTCTTTCTTAGTTACTCCTTTTTTTTGAAAACAAATGTGGTCTTGAAGGTGCCCAAGAAATCATGATGTTGGCTTGTCTTCTTTGGTGTCTATGTTTTATAAATGTTGGCCTTTTTTAGATTACTAATGCTTGATTGTTGTGTGTATGAAGGCTGATGGAACAATGAATGAAACAGCTATTCCTGCTGTGACCAAGGCCTTAGAGGTGACATAAATTATCCTTACAACTATTTTATCTGTTAATATCTGCAATTGGGTGTGTTTTATTATTATATATTTCAAACACCTTATGTAAAGAATATGTTACTTTCACAATGACGACGATACTACCATAACGTAGCAGTGGAAAGAAAGGGCCTCTATTCCTCTTGTAAGTGAATGTTGTGTTGTGTTTTCATCAATCTTAAAATATATTATGACACTGAATGAACTTTTGTGCAAAGAGATGCAATAAAGTTGTTGATTAAAGCAAAGGGCTAAGTTGAGTTTTCCGTACTTTGTGGAAATTGATGTTGAACTGATTGTAGAACAATAAATTAACACCTGACCTAAGAAACCGGTAATCCTGCTTTCTATTAGATTAAATTCAAATTGTCATCTATTATTTGATATTAAGCAGACAAGTTAGTAATAGGTTTTTCAACTCACATGATATTGCTGAATGCCAATCCATTGGGAAATTTTAGATAACTGCTGGACTTGATCCAAATAGCTAAGTGTGTAATTTGATTAAAGCTTATTTTCTTTGGAAACGGGCATAAGCCAAAGGTCAAGCTCCTTCTGAGGAAATATAATGGAGATTCCTCAGTGATTTTGGATCTTTCAATCATTGGCGAGATAATTGTTCCATAATTTTTTCCTAATGTCAATTTCTAGTTTGATGAATAAATAGAGTGAACCAATCTTGTCTGGTCAGCTTATATATTTTGGTTTGTTTTGTTACTTTTGTTGGCAACTTTATTTGTGAGAGGGGAAATTGTTGTAATAACAGTTAAGTCATCGTCTCACATAGACAGAACTGCCATCTTTTACTTTGTGAGTTTGGTTGTTGCTTAGTCATGTGTTCTTTTGCAGGTCACCGAGGGAATCAGCGATCTTAAGGTTCAAGTCCTTGAGGGTATTGCCACTGTTGAGGTGTGTTACAGAATAGGATATTACATGTTTCTGAATGCAGTTCACTTCCCAGGAGCATGGTGTTTTTATTTATTTATTTTTTTTTGTCAATGTCTTTTTCTTGCATTAAATTTTGAGAATCATGCAAATACTCAAACCAAACTAATTTTTGATGAATACTTGACCATATTTGTCATATATTTGGGTAGAATTACTTTGTGTATCTCAAAGAGGGATATTGATACTTCTTGCTTCCAATGTGGATAATGACCCTTCTGTTCTCACTGTTCAGCTAAAGAAGCAAACAACGGTGCAAGCTACTGGAGTGGCTGCCAATTTGGTTGAGACAATGCAGGGTGCAGGTTTCAAGTTACAGACATTGAACTTGAGTTTTGACGATGAAGAGGAAGTTCTTGTCTAGATATCATTTGTTAATTTTTCAATAGTTAAAGGCAGAAGAAAAAACAAAAAGATAAAATGTGTATTTTGCATGTCCACTTTTCTCAGAAAGCAGAATCTTGGTTTTGGTTAGGCATCTACTCGAGAGAAACTGATTTTGTCTGAGCTAGTTGCGTCAATGAAACTGGATCTCATTAGTAGTCCATAATTGACATTATGCTTGAGATTGCTTGCATACAATTTGGTGAATGTTGTGCAGTGATTTTACTTTTTATAAATCATGTGTATTCACGCCTTCTTCGCATCTCACTCACTGTGTCTGTTCATTCTGCTGTTGACGAATTCATTGGTTTAAGTTGCATTGCAGGTTCCATTAAGTATAAGCTTGAACTAGCCACTGAGCTAGAAACTTGAAACTTGAAGGTTCTTCCAAATTTAGCTACATCCTTAATTTTATTCTAATTTCTTTCCATAGGCATATACCATTAAATTTCTAGTACTTGTTAGTATCCTTGTAACTTATGGTGTGGGCCAAAGCTGGTCTAATGATCACTGTACTGTTCTTGAAATATTCTCTCTTATTGCAGAGTCCATAATTTTTACTCTGGACACTGCACAAAGTAAAACTGCTAGATTAACATAAAGCACATGATGTTTTTCATTTTTTGAAATATTTTTGTGCCTTTGAAATAAAGTTTCATGCTCTATATTAGAAAATTTTCAAACTAAAATACCCTTGTGCTTCAAAATTTGTTATTTTGGTTTCTCACAAAAAAAAGAAAAAGATTTGTCTGAGGATGAATATTTGGTTTAGCTAATACTACATGGGTTAGAGTGTTTTTTTAAAAAAAAATTATTAAATTAATGTAATATTATATCATCAAATTTTTTATATAAAATTAAAAAATTATTAAGATATTGTACAGAATTAAATATATTAATTATTATTTATTAAAATTTATAATTTTTTTCATAAAAAGACATATAAATTCTCTTTAACAAGGGAATTATTTTTACTCCCGTTTAGAACCAAAAAAATGTATTTTATTAAAAATTAAAAAAAAAAGTAATTTATTTCTAAGTAGGAGGACAAAATTATCCTCTTAAAAGAGGAATAAATTAACCTCACGCATGAAGCATAAGATTTTAGTAAGAGAATTATTATACAACGAAATTGTTTAAAGGCTACTGAATTTGTTTCACACTAGATCGGGCGGAGCATGGGCTGCGTGCGCTACGCTGCTCTGGTACAGTGGCTAGATGTCTAATGGTGGTCGACTCGGTAGTGAGTCCAAAAAAGGGTCGGAATGAAAAGGAAAAAGGCAGGCGGCTAAGTTGGGTTTGGGCTGAGCGGAGGGCGATGTCGTAAGGGGCAAGAAGGGTGGCACGATACCGCGTGGACGCCGTTCAAAATCTCATCCAAACTGGACCCAGTCAGAGCACGGTCGAAGGACGGCCGGTGAGACAACCAACGGTTGATAGAGAAGCTCGGCAGTGCAGAGGAGGCTCAGCGATGGCCGAGGGATCTCAAACATCACGCAAAAGCTCGCCGACCGGAGAACATGACTCCACCTGAATCAGAACGGGAAAACAAAAACAAAATAAAGGAAAGAAGAAAAAAGAAAAATGGAAAAGCAATCTTCCGTAGAGAGGCGGAGACCCTCCGGTGGGCTATAGCGGCTGCAATTATTTAGGCTTCGAGAGCTTTTTTCTTTTGAGGGCTGGGTTTTTATTTTTTTAGGCGGTTACATTCTTTTCAAGATGACAGACACTTTACACTTTGTTTAAAGAAAAGCATTCGAGTGCGTTTTCCATCCCGGTGGAGGGCACTGGACACAGTGACAGCCCCAGTCCATTTTGCAATTGTCAGTTTCCTGTAAGAAAAAGCAAAAGAAATTCGAAAAGCTAGATAAATTTCAGCCATTTGCGTAATCTCTTTGGGATTGATGCTTGGGTGACATTAATGGGACCAATGCAGCTGTTCATGTGTGAGATTAAAGCCTTGAAGCATGAGGATCTTTCTAAGCAACACCCACCGTGATGAATCTAACTTACTGATCAATTTGGCTAGTGTTTATAGCATGTGATATCACATGTACAAAGCAAGAATAAATCCCACTGGCACTACAGAATTTTTTAAACTGTCTGGTGGGAACTGAAAACTCAAAAGCCAGTTGTAATGTTAGTCCTTTCTGCAGGCTTATACCATTTTAATACACTTCTAACACTGCTGACTGCTTTTAAATCTGTCATTAATATAACTTCAGAAAATATGTTGATTTTGTAACCAATGTAGCCATTGATTTAACTAAAGAGTTAGTATTGCTGTATTGGTCAGTTTTGAAGCTGCAAGTAAATGTAAATCTTATGACTTGCAAAGTGTAAATGAGTTCAGCTATCTATTAAACTGAGAAAGGGAATTTTCTTCTTCTGTAATGGGGTGACACGAACAATTATGATCTTTTGGTAAGATCAGTGATCAAACATGGGACAGGTCACATGCCCCCACTAAAGTCGTGGGTTTTTCTAATTGGTCAACTGAAAATAGATTACAAAGGAAGCTAGAACAGTGTATCCAAACCTATATATGTGTATTATATTAAAAGAAGTGAATCTACCAAACCAGGATATCGTGTCCCAAGAACTGTAGGACAGGCCTCGAGTGCCGGTTAATAAAATGTTATTATCCATGTGATGAGTAGCCACCAAGGGTCCAAGACCAGCTGGGAAATATCAAAATCACTTTTCAGTGTTCACCTCATCTGCGCTTTATATAATGACAAAGCTGCTTCTGCTTAAAGCACCAATCAATAGTTAGCTCCTTCAACTTTTCTTGGCTACTTCCAACTGGGTTCTGTCCTCCAATGGCTTCCAGAACAGCTCTGCTTCTGTTGGCCAATTTTCTTCTTGTCACTGCAAGAGTATGGCCATCTCTACTTATCTACATATATAGGTGCTCTTGCTTGTGCCTTGTTTTGATGTCTAAATATGCTGGATCTTTGTTCTTTTGTATGTTTCATCTAACAATGAGGAGGAATATCAGCTGGAAAAGGTATTTTGTAGACAATGTTTGTATCTCAGTACTCTTGTTTGATCGCTGATGTCGAATATGGTAGCAAATGAAATAGAAGTTCAGCTTATGCACTCAGAACTGAGCCTTCTTTTTAGAATATGTTTTATATTGTATAAAAATGGTTTCTCTTAACTATCTTTACCTTTAGGTTCATGGAATCCTACTACCATGCACCATAATTCTTTAATAAGGAGACATTATTATTGAATTTGCAGTTCTTTCATATGCTTGACTTGATTGACGAGGAGATATAGTTTGGTTAACGTTTAGTTATAGAATATCATTACTAGAAAATGGCATTCCCTTTTGGTACTTGTAGTAGCTACTAGCTACCTAGATCAGTTGTATTTGAGTTTACAAGATGATTAAGTTTCATACTTTGCCATTTGGTGCAGGATACTTACCCCAAAGCACCGGTGCCAGTAACAGTACCAGCACCAGCTCCTCCTAAGGCTCCAGTAAAGCCAACCATTCCTCTACCACCACTGAAGCCAACCATTCCTCCACCACCATCAGTTAAGCCGCCCACAACCAATCCACCACCAGCACCAGTGAGCCCTCCCAAAACAGCTCCTGCTCCCCATGTTCCTTCTCCAGCTGCTCCGCCACCAATGCCCATTGTGAGGACAAAACAAGGTAAGATAAATTATATGCTGAGTTAGCGTTTGACCCAAAAGCTTAAACATTCTAATAGTCCCCACACGTGCAATACTAATACCAAACAAACAAAAACGTGCAAATAACAAATACAAATGCATTCTCGAGCGAGATTTGAACCCAAATCATCATTGTCGAAACTGTCTATGATACTATGTTAAGTTATGCTCGACTCAAAAGCTGAGCTCAATCAATAGTATTAAGCACTCTAGCCTGTCAGAGAAAGATAAACATAAGCTCAAAATTTTTGTATGTCGTTGATTGTTCATTTTTTGACAATACTTGTGGTGCTTGCTTGTCTGGACAGATTGCATCCCACTATGTGGAGAGAGGTGCAAGAAACATTCAAGGCAGAATGTGTGTGCTAGAGCTTGCATTACATGCTGTGACAGGTGCAAATGTGTTCCTCCAGGGACTCATGGCAACAGGGAGAGGTGTGGCAAGTGCTACACTGACATGACAACCCATGGTGGCAAACCCAAGTGCCCTTGAAGTTCAAAAGAGAACCATCTGTCCAAACTTTGTGTTAGCCAAAGTTGATCTGAAATAAGTTCATTGTTAGAGTAAATGGTTGTCTAGTAACTTTATCTGTTACTACAAGCAGCTATCAGTAGGGGCATAAGGTGTTAAGCCATGGCTTGTTCTGTTGTGTCTAGTGAATTCTCCCATGTCAATCGCAGACATTAATATTTGAATTGTATCTTTGTTATTGTTAGTGAAATATTGATTCTTCTCGAGAGATATTATTGTCTTCAGTTTCTTTTTCTTTTTCAATTTTCTTTTTGAACACGGAAATCATTTTTTGCATTAATTTGTCTGAGACCAACTCAATATTTATCTTCAGTTAACTTCCTTGATCAACTTGCAATTGGTAATAATTAAAACTTTTTCACGAGGTATTTAGAGTAATGCTAAAAAATTTTAATTTGATCTTAAATCATAATTCAAAGGTAATATATCAAGTAAAAAATAGTATAAATTTAAAATTATTTATTATACTTTATATTTATTTGATATATTATTTAAAATAATATTTAACACAAAATTTTGAAATTTCTACCGTTACTCTTACAAGCACAAAAGGTAAAATTTACTACTAATAATATATTAAAAGTTCAAAATATGTAGCTTAAAAAGTTGCCTGCTGTTTCCTCATTCTTGGCCCATTAACATTTCAATATCTCTTATGCTCTTTCATTTTTCAAGACTAGACTAAGCTCTCAAAGGATTTATTAGTATTCTCTTGTACATATAATATTCAAACGCTCCTATAGCACTTTATATATGCACCTAGCACTCAAGTGCTCTCTAACTCTTTATTCTCTCTTTTAGAGTTTCTTCTCTGATACTTGATTATTTTAAAAGATTACAAGCGTTTATATGGGCTTCAAAATGTTCCTAAAATTTTTATTTTTGTTAGAATAAGAGTCTACGTGTTTAAGAAGATCAAAATTGATTTAAACTAATCAAAATGGCTTAAAATAGAAAAAAGCAAAAAAAAATAGGCCTCGCAACACTACAACGATCTCAATCACCAAGGCTACACGACAACGCTAGAGTTTTTTAGTTCGGCGTCGTGGCCTCAAGTATAAGAAAGTGCCCTTCACGCTTTTAGAGTCCTTTCTTACTTCTGACTTTTTATTTTGCTCCTTTCTTGCCTGTCTAATGTGTCATAGACCACGTGTCAACTTCTCATTGGTCTCTAACTCAAAATCATTCTCCATACTCGATTTGGAATCATCAATTCCAAAAAACCTAAAGATGGCAAATAGGTCGTACAGGGCTAGCATGGCCCACAAAAATTAGACCCAAGTCCTTTCCGATCGTGTTGGCTCAGGCATGAAAACTTAGGCCATGGCCCAGTACGATCAATTGGCATATATGACCCATAGACCTTTTTTTTTTTCATTTTTTTTTAAAAATTTAAAAAATTATAAAAGGTTGCTGTATGCAACAATAGTCAAAAAATTTTATTAAATTTTTTTTAAGACTCTTGATCAACGGTCACAAATCAACAGTTGAAATAACCATTGATCAACAATTAAGAAGGGGGTGTCTTTTTCTCACACTCAATCTCTTCTCTCCTCTTTACACTCTCTTAATCTTCTCTCAACTCAACTCAAATTATTTTAACTCTCTTTAAAAATTATATTCTCTTAAATTATTTATTTATTTTTTAAGTTTCATTTATCCAGTTACATTTTTATTATCCGTATAATCACAAGTTTCAATCTCAATGCTTTAAATAATTTTGAAGATTTTCCAACCTTATTAATAAAATTTCAAGTAGTCAATTTGCTTCCACAATTGAAAATGTTGAAAGTATTAGAAAATTAAAAAGAGGGCGAACATAAAAAATTTGAAAGTATTTCACATTGGAGAATCGTACAAGTGTAACTTCTGAAAAAAAAAATTTTAAAAAATCTATATATTTTGTGATAATGCTTTAAATGCCAAAGTGACTCACGATACCGGGTATTTGAATTGACATACCAAATTATGTTATAAGGAATACAATCTAAAGGAGGTAATTCAAACTTTACTTGGCTAAAGTGTTCTTGGAGAAAGTCTGTTTGGATTTCAATATAATCAACAGCACATACATATTGGATTAACTAAATATATTACATCAGGTAAACAACTTCTCTTATTCACCAAAGACGAAAGGTTTGAGAAATTTATAAAAAAGTACGTTCAACTTAACTGGGATCATGTTCCTCAAAATACTGTTAATAATAATATTTTGACCATATTTTTAGATAGTAAACAAAAACTAGTAGATAAAATTTCTTAATTTTGTTGGGATTTGTGCTCACGTGCCATCCTATTATTGTATAATATTTTATTTTATAATATTTATACATTATATTATATGTTAGATGGTTCAATGCTTGTGACTCTACAGACATTATATGATCTGAAGGAGTTCAGATTTAGTCTGAAGAAGTTTAGATCAATGCCAAGAGTTAGCATCACTAAAAATGATAAATGCTAAAGAGTTAGCATGTTATATTGATCAGTGAAGTCTAAGAGTTAGAATCTTGTCTGTGACGGTACAAAGACCTGAGAATACATTATTAATAACATAGTTACAAGAGTTGCAATAGGTGTTAAGAAATGTTATTATGTAGTCTATTTTCAAATTATATGTTTCTGGTCTTAATTCACCAATGCAAGTCTGATGGTGGAATCCTTTTACATAGACTAGTGTGTACTATACTTAGATGGTCTAGATGGTTGTTCTTAACTGACCATGGGTTGACTGAAAGTTCATATAATATACAGGTGTTCAGTAAGGACTGAATACTGAATAGACTCAATGAGGACCCCAATAGATATCTCATGAAGCCGTCAATGGAAGGTCCTCTCGAGTTGAGTAGTATACGTGATCCTTTGACCTGAGTACCACGATGAACTTGTAAGTGATCCATCATACTTTGATTCTGCATATATCACAGATATTTCATAGTGTGATCACTGGGTGTCACTGGGTATTGTCCGATGCTTATAGAGTCCGATGTGTACAAATATAAAATTCGTCAGCTCATATGGATGAGTTATCTATCCAGATGCTCAGAGATTGCATCTTAAAAAATCTTATGGCCATAAATGGTCTATAGTATACATAGATTAGTGTATACTATACCTAGATAGTCTAGATGGTTGTTCTTAGCTGACCATGGGTTGACTGAAAGTTCATATAACATACAGGTGTTCAGTAAGGACTGAATACTGAACAGACTCAACGAAGACCCCAATAGACATCCCATGAAGCCGTCAATGGAAGGTTCTCTCGAGTTGAGTAGTATACGTGATCCTTTGACCTGAGTACCACGATGAACTTGTAAGTGATCCATCATACTTTGGTTCTGCATATATCACAGACCTTTCATAGTGTGATCTTTGGGTGTCACTGGGTATGGTCCGATGCTTATGGAGTTCGATGTGTACAAATATAAAATTCGTCAACTCACATGAATGAGTTATCTATCCAGATGCTCAGAGATTGTATCTTAGAAAATCTTACGGCCATAAGCAATAAACCCAAGAAAGAGTTTCCCACAGAGTTAAACAATATTACAAAAATGTTTGCATATATTGTTTATTAAGATACGTGTCTGGAGATAAGTTCACGGATAAGCACATAGGAATTTAACAGTAGTAATCTCTATCCCTACTCTTCCAGGATATGATTGGCGGAAGGATTATACGTATACATTATGACCTCAACTTGTATAGTCTACTGCATTGATTTGTAATATTTGTGATGTGTGCGTGGGGCATCGATCTTGGACTCACAGAATAATTTTGTTTGACAAATCGGGAGTGGACCTAGAGAGTTCCGCAATATGAAGTGTACTCATTATGCACTGGGGCAGTGTACCGGATTGAATAGTTCGATCTAGAAAATTCTAGCAGACCAAACATTTACTTCGATTTCCCTCCGATCGTGCACGTGTCAAGACTTAAGAGTTAAGTATATTAATTAATTAATAATTAATTATTGACCAATGAGATGTTGACGCATGGCACATATAGGCTAATTATTGTTTGATTTAAAAATTACCAAAATGACCTTATTTGTTGGACAAATAATACTATTATTTTATTCATTAAAATGTTTATTGAATAAAATAATAATAATAATATATGATATTATTATTTAAATTGAAATCAAATAATTAATTTTTTTTATTTAAATTGACATGTGTTTCTACCATGATTTAATATGATTAAATTATTTGTTTAATATTTATTAAATAAAATGATAAGTATAAATGGGTGGCATTTGTTAATGGTAGGTCTTAAAATGTTTCTTAATAATGAGAAAGTGTTTTCTCATTTGACCTAGATTAAAGCCAAGTACATTTAAATAATTTTCTATTTTATTTTATTTTTATTTAGTTTATTGTAAATAATAATAAACAAAACCTAATGGAAAATATAATGAATGCCATTAGGTGAGAAAATTAAAAATAATAATAAACAAAACACTAATGGTAAATATAATGGATGCCATTAAGTGAGAAAATGAAAGAAAGTAATAAACAAATAAAAGAGCAATTAGTTGCTCAATTAATCATCAAAAATTCGTGTAAGAGGTTGAGAGAAGTGAATTTTGCTAAGTGTTAGAAAATTCTCTTAAGTGTTGAGAGCACAAAAACACAACTCTTCTATTTTTTCTCTTCCATTTTTTTTGTTACCCATACTACAAGGTAGAAACAAGGATTCGAGAGCTGAATCTTTTGCTCTGCTATTTTAGCTTTCTCAAACTCACTGTGTTGAGGAACAAGAATTGTGAATAGGTTGCTTCAAAGGTGGGTACTCTGGTTCGACCAAATACTAAAGGCTTGATAAAGTACTATTTCTCAATCTTGAAGTATTTTATATTTATGAGATAACATGTAAAATTTATTTGTGTTTATCATTATAAAATTTATATTCCGCTCATCCGTTGCGCATGTATGTATATGATATATATATTATATTTAAATGATAGATACAAACCCACATGTATATACTCTAGGTTTAAAATCACTCACAAATATCAATGAGTGTTTGCTGTTACTTCTGATTGTTAGACGAATGCCAATGATTTAGGGTATATTTTTATTACACTGCATTATATTGATAATGCATGGTTTTTACAAAAAAAAATTATTGTTTTTATGAATTGGAACATCCAGACATAGTGCATGTTATTTTTAGTGCTTTAATAAAATATTTTTGAGAAATTTTATATTGTTGAGAAATTTATTAGTATTATTTTTTATAATGCAAGAGCAAATATTGTTGCTATAGATTTATTTTTAATTCAATTAACACCTATGTCTAGTTCAAATTTTTTTAATTTAATATATTTTTGTCATATTCTTAACTTAATTGTTCAAGATGGATTGAATAAAATTAATTCTTAAATTGAAAAAAATTAGAGCTGCAATAAAATTAGTGCTTCATCATCTATTAGACGACAAGAATTTAAAATAATATTAAGTAATTTTAAATTAGATTATAAAAGATTCAAACTTGATGTAAAAACTTGTTGGAATGCCACATATATGATGGTGAAATTTTGTGTAGGTTTTAATAATTATATTAAATATTATTATAATGATAAAATGAAAGAATCTTTCCTAGGTAATGATGATTTAGAAATTACATTTTACTATATGTATTTTTTGAAAGTATTTAATAATGTCGCATTAGCATGTTCATGTGTGCATGAACCTTCATCTTTTATTTCTTTTATTCAGATATATAATATTAGTGATATTTTTGTTAATATAGAGATAATTCTATGTTTTATGATATTAACACTGTTATAGAGATTAAATTTTAAAAATATTGGAGGAAATTCTTAAATTATTTATTTATGTAGCCGTGATGGATCTCAGAATTAGTTAGTCTAATATAAGAATTTTAATTTCTAGAATCTCAAAAAATTTAAACTCTATACTATATTATAATTTTGACGAAATTTATAATTTTATCACACAAATATTATTTTTTGTGAGAATAAATTTGGATTAACTGTAATTACAGAAGAAATACATGATCGACTTGTTTATAATCATGTTGTTTGGACTATTTTGTTGAAAATGAAAAACAAAAATGTATGTTCTAGTTTCGGTATTTTTGTTGCTTATGAGTTAAAAAATATATAGATATTAATTACACTTCTATGTTGAGTTTACAACAATAAATAGAATTTGATATTTTATCATGTTAAAAATCAAATAAAAAGTTTTATCCTGTGTTATCTATTATAGATCGAGATCTATTTGTTAGGATTGATGCTTTTGTGCCATCCCTGAATGTACATATACTTGTGTATTTATATAAGTGTACGTTCCCATTAAATCACTAATACCTATTTATATGGTATTATGCATGTAATGTTGTAGACATTGTAGATCTGAAGGAGTTCGGATCAAATTTAAATGAGTTTAGATAAGAGCTCATAGTTAACCATGCTGAGAGATTAAATGTTAAATATTAGCACAGTTAAGTGTTAGTTGGTTATAATTGTTAGCATTGGTGCTTACATGCCATCTCTGAATGTACATATACTTGTGTATTTATACAAGTGTACATTCTCATTAAATCGCTAATACCAAATTATATGGTATTATGCATGTAACATTACAGACATTGTAGATCTAAATGAGTTCGGATCAGATCTAAAGGGTTTAGATAAAGGCTCATAGTTTGCCATGCTGAGACATATAATTGTCAAATGTTAGTACAGTTAAGTGTTAACTAGTTATAATACTCAGCAGATCCAAGAGTTGGAGTCTTGTCTGTAATGGGATATAGACTTGGGAATATACTAATAACTGCATAGTTGCAATCGGGTGCTAGGAAATGCATGTTGTGCAAGTATGTTCTCGAATAATAGTCCCTGATCTATTTCTACCGATGCGGGTCTATCGGTGGATGCCTTTATATATAGATCAGCATATGTCGTATCTGTCGGGTATAGATGGTCATTCCTGACCGACCATGAGCTTGGAGCTCGTATTGACATATTGGTATCCAGTTAAGACTGGATATCGGACAGACTCAAGAGGGCCTCCGATAAACATTTAATGTAAGCCATCAACGGAGGGTCCTCTCGAGTTGAGTAGTATACGTGGTCTTTTGACCTGAGTGCCACGGTGGGCTTGTAAGTGATCCACCATACTTTGGTTCCACACATGTCACAGATCTTTCATGGTGTGACCGATGGGTGTCGCTAGGTATGGTCCGATGCTTATGGAGTTCGGTACGTACAGATATGGGATCCGTCAGCTCCTATATGGAGTTTGATATTCAGATGCTTCGAGACTGTATCTCAGAAAGAGTTCCGACAAGGTCGAACAATATGGCAAAGGCTTTTGCGCATATTGTTCATTGAGATACAAGTCTGGAGATAGGAAATGAATGAGCACATGGGGATTTGACGGTGATAATTTATATCCTCGCACATCCTGGATATCATGACGGAAGGACTATACGTATGCGTTGTAACCTCAGCTTGTATGGTTCAACGTGCTGATTTGTATATCCGTGACGTGTGCGTGGGGCATTGCTCACGAACTCATGGAATAGTTCCATTTGACGAATCGGGCATAGAACCTAGGGAGTCCCGTGATATGGAGTATACTCGTTGTGCACTGGGGCAACATGCCAGATTAAATTGTTTAATCCAGCAATATTCAGCGATTCTACGGAAATACATGCGTGTCTGTATTTAAGTGTTAAATACAACAATTAGTTAATAAATGTTATTTACTAATTGTATTAGGACACGTAGCGTATTGTGGACCCTCAGTTGAGTTTATCAAAGTGTGGAATTTGGTGAGACCCACTAGAGGGTAAACTTAGTAACTATTTATGAGGAGCAAAATGGTCAACTCTGATTATTTAATTATTAAATAATCATTTTTTCTCTCTCTCCCCCTTATATATATATTATATATTATATTTTATATTATATTATATTTATATATATATATATATAAAGAAGCAAAAGAAAGAAAGAGAAGTAAGAATTGAGAAGGCCGAATTTGGCCGAGAGAGAAAGAAAGAAATGGAGAGAAAGGAAAGGAAAAGAAAAAGAAAAGAAAGAAAAAAAAAAGAAAAAAAAGGAAAGAGAGGAAAAATGAAATTGTTTCATTTTTCCCTCTACTTCTAATTGGAGTAATTATGAATTGCTCTAAGTTCTCCATTTCTTATCCTTTTGGAGAAAATGATGTAAATTCACTCCCGGCCATTTTGGGGATTAAGAGTTAATTCAAGGCTGAATATGGAGTTGCTGTTCTAGCTCACCAAGCCCACCGAGTTGGTGACTAGAACTGCACGCGAGTTGGTCTCCATACGGACTCTAAGAAAAATACGTGTATAATGTTACACGTTTGGTGAGTTCTCTAATCTTATTAATATATTAATGTGATTAATATATTTATTTATTGTGTTTATTGCAAAATTTATATTTTTGCTGCGTTAGGCAATAGATACAATTGCACATGCATACACTCATGTGCCTAGATCCTGCTGCGCCAACAAAAATACTCAGCAGATCCAAGAGTTGGAGCCTTGTCTGTAATGGGACATAGACTTGAGAATATACTAGTAATTGTATAGTTGCAATCGGGTGCCAGAAAATGCATATTGTGCAAGTATGTTCTCGAATAATTATCCCTGATCTATTTCTGCCGATGCAGGTCTGTCGGTGGATACCTTTATAATATAGATCAGCATATGTCGTACCTATAGGATATAGATAGTCGTTCCTAGCCGACTGTGAACTTGGAGCTTGTATTGACATATGGGTATCCAGTTAGAACTGGATATGAGACAGACTCACGAGGACCTCCGATAGACACTCAATGTAAGCTATCAACGGAGGGTCTTCTTGAGTTGAGTAGTATACGTAGTCCTTTGATTTGAATGCCACGGTGGGTTTGTAAGTGATCCGCCATACTTTGGTTCCACGCATGTGACATACCTTTTATGGTGTGATCGCTGGGTGTCACTGGGTATGGTCTGATGCTTATAGAGTCCGGTGCATACAGATATGAGATCCGTTAGCTCCCATATAGAGTAAGATATCCAGATGCTTCGAGACTGTATCTCAGGAAGTCTTGTGGCCACAAGCAATCATCCCAGGAAAGAGTTTCCCTAGGGTGGAACAATGTGGCAAAGGAGTTTGCGCATATTGTTCAGTGAGATACAAATTTGGAGATATGATATGGATAAGCACAAGGGGATTTGACGGTGATAATCTATATCTCCACACATCCAGGATATCATGACGGAAAGACTATACGAATGCGTTGTAACCTCAGTTTGTATGGTTCAATGCGCTGATTTGTATATTCATGACGTGTGCGTGGGGCATTGCTCACAGACTCATGGAATAGTTCCATTTAACGAATCAAACGTAGCACCTAGAGTGTCCGGCGATATGGAGTGTACTTGTTGTGCACTAGGGCAGCATGCCAGATTAAATTGTTTAATCCAACAATACCACAGGAATGCGTGCGTATTGTATTTAAGTGTTAAATATAATAATTAGTTAATAATTACTATTTATTAATTGTATTATGACACGTAGCATATTGTGGACCCTCAATTGAGTTTACCCAAATGTGTGATTTGGTGGGACCTACTAGGGGGTGAACTTGGTAACTATTCATGAGGGATAAAATGGTCATTTCTTATTTTGATTATTTAATTTTTAAATAATCAAATATCTTTCTTTTATATTATATAATATATTATTATATTTATTTTATATTATATATTATATATATATAAGGAAAAGAAAGAGAGTGATGAGAGGTGTGCAATTTGACCATTCGGTCGAAAAAGAAAAGAAAGAGAAATGGAGAAGGAGAAGAGAAAGAGGAAGAAAAAAAAAGAGGGAAAATGAAATTGTTTCATTTTTCCTATGCTTCCATTTGGAGCAATTGTGAATTGCTTCAAACTCTCAATTTCTTATCATTTTGGAGAAAAGGATATAAACACACACCTGGTCATTTTGGGGATTAAGAGTTAATCCCGGACTGAATATAGGGTTGGTGTTCTAGCTCACCAAGCCTACCGAGTTGGTGACTTGAACTGTACACGAGTTTGTCTCTATGCGGACTCCGAAGAAATACGTATATAACGTTACATGTTATGGTGAGTTCTCTAACCTTTTTAATATATTAATGTGATTAATATATTTATTTATTGTATTTAATTTATAGGCTTCCGCTGCGTTAGGCAATAGACATAATTGCACATGCATACACCTACATGTGCCTTAGATCCGCCAACACTATTAACACTTATAGTGTCCACTGCAGCATCGGAATCCACTTTTAGTATAGGGGCATGATATTGAATGAGAAGCAATTAGGATTGATATAAAAAAAAAACTTTTGAGGAATTAGTGTGTGTAAAAATTAAGAAGATGTTGATGATCGAAAGCAAAATTGGTAAGAAGAAATGGTAAAAGATTTTTAAAACTTTCAACTTTGAGATTTGATCATTAAAATTTAGAAATATAAATTCGTATCGTAACTGTTAACCAAAAAACATGATTTTTCGGGCCAACGAACTTTAAAATTATTTTGTTGTAGGAATTAGTACCTTGGATTTTGTCTAATTGGGCTTGAGGCTTCAATCTCGTTAGGCTTCTCTTCTGACATAATGGCTAAAAACTTCTACAAAATACATTGAAACTATCGTTAAGATCTCGCCGGGGTGAATTTTAGCAAAGACCCATCGATGCTTAAATCAAGTATGGGTTTTTTTGTAAGGTTGTGAGAGCAAAAAAGAATGAAATTGAAGAATGAGATAGAAGAGTCGAATACTAAAGTTATCCCCATTTTCTGTGTAGTTTTCTCTCCTTTTTATAGCATTGGTCTTTTTGAAATATTCCTTATGCTTATCTTTATCGGTGTTTGTGATTGTTTAGGCAATCTTTTTGGATTTTAGGTAAGCTCTAAATATTTTTAGGTAATCCTCTAATCTCTTAGCGTGATTTGAGAGATTCATTCTAAAAGCACTATAATTCTTATTCTTTTATAACTCTATCCCCTAAAGAGTGCTAGTTTCCTTTTTAAGCTTAATGCTTATTTAAATATTCCTTTTCAAGTCATTGGCCACTGTTCGGCTCGGCACTCTATAATGCTTGGTCTTGCTCTATTCTATTGTGTAAGAGTGATTCTGATATTTTTGCCGAGTCGATCTTTCAGCTAGCTTAAGTCATGCTTTGGTAAGCTAAGCGAGTGTCCATATATGGTATGTCTAATTATGAAATGAGTTGTTTGGTCCACAGACCTATTCAGCCTCTAAGTGGATCTAATACTTTATCTGATCTAGTATCCTTGTGTTTTACTGGCCTTGGTCGTGCAGATGTTTAGTGTAACACCCTAAATTTCACATGTATAAAATATGAGTCAAATGAAGGATACTACAAATTCTATTACAGAATCAAAGTACTATACTTCACACTTTCTATGAAAATTCATCAAATCTTTATTCATCAAACCAAAAGTTCTCAATATCTTGCCATATAAAGACAAAGATAAATCTCTAAAAATAACGCTACAGCTTTTGAACCATTCTTAGAACTTAAGGAAATCAAAACTTAAACTACTAGAGACATAATTTTCTCTTATTAAGCAATAGATAGCTTATTGATTGCCCAATTCTACTTCAAGGTAACTCACTAGGATAAAACTTAATCTGTAAAAATGTTAATGGTGAAGGGTGAGTCGTCGACTCGGTAAGTAAAACATTTATAATGTATTAGGGTTCTTGTTTGAAAGGCTGCAAGCATCTTTAAAATATCATCAATAATATCAATAAAATATTTTAATTTCAAATTTATCATAGCAAAACTCTTCAATATCATAAGTCAATATGAAAATCAATTCGATAATAATTTTTGTAAACTTTCATATAAAAAGGTAAACAGAGGTTACTCATGTCATATAGTATAACATGTACCCCCGGTGACCTGGCCAATATCAGAATCTTATAATGTCACCTGTACCCCCGGTGACCCAGCCAATAATCATTTGTAGTATACAGTTTCAGAAAGGATACCAGCTACTCTAACTCATATATATTGTCAATCGTTCAATATCATATGACTATAAACAATGAGCCAAAATATTTTCTTTAAATTTCAGATTCAGTAATTAATTTATTTCAAACATCATAACTTCAATTCTTTCATAATAGTAGTTTGCAACATTTTTATAAACATTATCCAACTAACCCAAAATTGAACCCAAATTTTGAGTTATCATGTAGATATCTATAATTTTGCAATTTGTTTAAATAGATGTTTAAAAGCTATAAACAAATCATTTATTTGAAAACTTCAAAATAATACATAAACTTTAAAGATATATTCATTCTTTGATCAAAATCAATGGAAAATAATTTAATTGGAAAATTATAAACAAGTTTTAGAAGTAATAACAAATTATAAATATCTTTAAGTATTTTCTACATTTCGAATATCACAATAATAATATTTCTTATTTGAAAACAAAATGGATACATTATGAACAAAGTTACTTACCTCAACAAAAGTCAAATACCTCAAAAAATATCTCTACTTATTCGAATACCCAAGTATCCTATTAATCAAGATAACAATTAATTATCTATCATAATCATTCTCCAACTATATATATCTCTCAATCTATAACTATCCTTCTATCTATTTTAGTATTGAACAATAAATACTCCAAAATTCGTATCTCATATTTTGTATATAGGATTCATATAAACTCTATTCTCATATATAGTAGATAAATAAAGGTTCAACATATAATTTATTTGAAATATTTGGTTTAGCAAAACTATTAAAAATAAATTAATATTTCTGCTTGACATAATCTGTCAAATAGTTTCTGTATGTGAACATAGTTCATAAAATATTTTATAGTTGTTTAAAAATTGTGAAATTAAAACTGGAATACCTAGACATATATAAAAGCCAGTATATAAAATTTCATAATTTTTGAAGATCATTTGATAGGTGAAACTATTTTCTAAATTCGGGTTTACTGTTGAAATTTCTGTTTTTCAGTATTATAGTCATTATTTTAAAAATTGATATAAAATTGAATTCTTAGAGATTTCAGTGAAACAAAATTCTTTCGAATCCTTATTGTATTAGCTTTTAAATAGTAAAAATATTGGTATAAAAATATATGTGTATAAATACAATTTATTCAAAGAATTATACATGTTGAATTCTCTATTTTTCTAAAATCTCACTTATTACATATATATAAATATATATATTCAAAAGTCAAAACTAAAGAGTTCTTGATAAAAAATCAAGACTTTAAATAATCATTATGAAGTATAATTCATTTAAAAGAATCATATTTAAAATAATTATTTAAAACGTCAATTTAATTATGGCAATACACTACTCATAAACTTAACTCATAATTTTCACATAATCTCTTCTCAATTCTATTCTACATAACCTTTTTATAAACCATTTTCATTGTCAATTCATCATAAAAACATGTTAACTAAGGATGAACCTTACATAATTATGAAAAATATAACTAAAAAAATTATAGCATGAAAATGAGAAACATACCCTGAGTAAGATTCCACTTAACACTTAACTATCTTCTTCTCATTCATTTTCAAATCAACACTTGGTTGTTCTATAGTTTAACACTCTCAACTCACATACACACTCTAGTTTTTTATTCTTAAAAATTAATTCCTATACTCTTTCTCACATAGACACCATCTATTTATAGTATCTATTTGAGTGATACATGATGATAAATTCACTCACTTATGGTGGACATGTTAGGTTTGTAAATGAGTCATCAAATTAGGTAATTATTTATTAAGTGTTTGTGTTAGGTCATATTCATCACTAAGTATAACATTATCTAAGCATACATATAAGAGTTATTGATGAATAAGTCATCAAGATAGGATCAAATTAGGTAATTATTTGCTAAGTGTTTGGTTAGGTCATATTTATTACTAAGCATAATATTATCTAAACTTATGTATAAGTTATTGATGAATGAGTCATCAAGATATGATCAAATTAAGTATTTGTTTGCTAAGTGTTTCTATTAGGTTATATTCATCATCAAGCATAACATTATTTAAGCATATGTATAAGTTATAAAATATAATTTAGAGAATGTTTATAAATCTTTAGTGTATTACATTTAGAGTTATGATCGGTGTAGTTATGAATGGTACAAGGCTAGTATTTAAACAGTTCAGACTAAATCTGATCTGATTCAATGACCAAGCAGGTTTTATGCTTGAAAGCTACTTGAGGCCCAGTTTGTCATGCCTTGTTGACTTCTACCTCCCTGGACTCTTGGGCCAGCCCATCAATAAGTTGTCTTGAGGGCATTTAGGCCTTTAGAAGTTAGGCCCTTATGGAGATTTCTAGGAAAAACAGTAACTATAATGATGTAACAATGATTGAATTTTTAAATAATAGATAGTTCAATATATGCCAACCTAGTTGGGATGTATTGTAACGATAATAATATAAATTTTACCTTTTATTTTTGTATTTGTATCCAATAATTTTAAATTTAGAATAATATTAATAAATTTTTATCTTTAATAGAATTACAATTTCAAATTTTTAATAGAGAATTTATGAATTATGATTATAAATACATTTCAAATTTTCAATCTAATATATAAATTATAATCTTAATTGTTATTACAATTATTAATTTGAATTGTTATAATAATTAAAATAATTGCAATTAAAATTTTAAAATTTTTGTAAGAAAAAAATTATATACCAATTATCAAATAATATATTTAAATTTTTTTAAAAAAAATTAAGAAATAGACACGACTTGTGGACCCGTGCCATGGTGAGCCTGTAATGGGCCCATATTAGCATAGTACACTAGATTGTATATTGTAGCTTAGCATGATATAGCTTGATAGGCCGTGCCGTTTTAGATGACCTATTTGCCACCTCTAAACAAATCTCTCATTGATTTAAAATTTCTTAAGAAATTTTTTAGGATCCATCCATTCCATGCCAACGCTCTATTACTTAGCTTTACTCCAATTAAATCTTTACATAGACTTAATTTCTCTATGGCTTATGATTTTGGTCTTTAAAGATATAAATACATCTTGCATAGGGTAGCCTTTGTATTGCGATCTCCCATGTCACTTTTGACACCATGATCACAATCTTTTTGGCTGAAACTTATTCTTGCCATCAAGCCCTTATCATATATTCTCTTTCAACCTTTATCACCTCGGTAAGCTAATCTCCAATTCTGCCTCTTGGTCTATATTCCCTCAACAACTCATGTTAAGTCAACTATAATATTCTCATCAAACATATATAGACCATAATGTTTATTACCCTTTATAATCATTATAAATCCTTTCACTACTTTTAGTATTTCTTTTTCTGTCTTGTATGAACATCCTACTTGATCTAATACTTTTAGGAATATCAAGTTCCTCCTAAATCCATAAACATGTCTATACTAAGTAACTCTCTTATTTTTTTCATCATGTAGCCTCATCCTTATACTGTCAATCTCCATGACTTTACAAGTTATATCATTACATAATAGTAATTTATTGCCCTTAATGAATCTATAATTGGTAAAACAATGACCTATTAAGGCACATATGATAATTGTAGTCAAAATCAAGTATTTATTCACCAGCATACTTTCCATTAAAAACTATCAAGGATTTTGCTATTTTGTAGTCCTCTTAACACACTATTGTAGCATATCCACCCTTATTTCTTTCTAGACAATCCCTTTATTAAGTGTCATTCTTTCTTGTAAAGATGACATTTCTTGGATCTACTCTTTGACTAATTATTTTTTTCATCTCTTTTTCTTCCAGTCAAACCTACTTCATTACTAGACTCAGATCTTTTTGCTAATTCTTTTAAGTTCAACAAGGCTTAATATCATTTATCATTAAAATATCTCTCCATACATAAGTGTATCCATAAAGTACTCATAACCTGAATTTAAAGAACACAGCAAGATTATTTCTTTGTCTTCATTCTTAATCTTGATGTCAATTGTCTCGAGATCTATGATAACCTTATTGAAGACGTCAATGTGGTCTTTAATTAAAGTTCCTTCAATTATAGACAATTGATACAATTTCTTCTTAACATACAGACGATTCGCCAAGGACTTCATTATGTAGAAGGCGTCAAACTTCTTCTAAAGACCTAATGTCATCTTTTTTTCAGCTATTTCCCTCAAAACTTCATTACTCAATGAAGGAACTATAATTCTACAGGCTTTCTTCTGAATGGTTTGTCTTTTTAGTTCAGATCCAAGTGTCATAGGATTTTTTCTCTTTGTTGGTTATTGCTTGAGTCTATTCAAGTGCTGAATCTAACACTTAATTCACTAGTAGAGCCATAACCTTCGCCTTCTACAGACTAAAATCAGTCGGTCCATTAAACTTCTCAACCTCATACTTGTGACTTATCATGGTTGAATAACCTATGTTCTTGATATATTATTTAGGTATTGACCTTGGCTCAGATACTAGTTTGTTAGGGTTTTTCAGTGTGCACTCTAAAAAACTCTAAGCACATGTGAAAGAATTTGATCACAAGTATTCAAGAATAAGAAAAAAATCACACAAAGAGATACGTGGTTCGGCAAATCTTAGTTTCTTTTATTAGTTAACAAAGAACTCTCAAATCACAAAAATTTCTCACAAAAGATTATAAAGGAATATGATAATAGACGAGCTCTCAAATGATCTATTAGTGCTTTCTTATACACATAGTACTCAAGCACTCATATGACACTCTCTTTGAATACCTAGCACTTAATCACTATCTATCTCTCTATTGTCTCTTTTGGAGTTTCTTCTCTAATGATTGATTGTTCTAAAGGGTTACAAAGATTTATATAGACTTCAAAATATCTTTAGAAATTCTATGTCTAATTAGAATAAGAGTCAATGCGTTTAAGAAGTCCAAAATCGACTTAACTAATCAAGACAGCTTAAAATAGAAAATTGTCGAAATTGGGCATCGTGGCACCACGAGCCAGTGTCATGACAGTGTTGTGATCTCAATTTGGTGCCGCACCACCACCAAGGCTGCACTATAAAGCTAGAGTTTCTAAGTTTGGTGCCACGGCGCAGAGTAGCTAGCATTACGACGCCTAAGCCTCGGACGGTGTCTCTTGCATGTTCCGAGCTCCTTCTTACTTTCTACTTTTCGTTTTGCTCCTTTCTCTTCCATCCAACGCGTCCTCGACCACATGTCAACTTTTCATTAGTTTTCAACTTAAAATCATTCTCAATACTTTATTTTAAGTTACTAATTCCAACCAAAATATTAATATAAAAAATTCAGACGTAGTTAAAGATTGATAGTGATATCATACATATGACTATAGATATATATATATCCATCAAGTAAATTTAAGGTCACAATTTATGAAGTTACAAGTTTGATGTTCATTGTTATTAATTTTGACACTTTATGCAATATTGGAATTACAACTCCATATTTGTTGAAAAATCAGTCTTTGTTTAATCTTTCACCCATAATTTTAACCCAACGAAGGGTAAAAGTAGTTTAAATTTTTGCTGTGCTGCAAATAAAAGTTGGGCATCCCTTTTGATCCCATCGGGCACAAATTGCATATTGGATAACAAGAAGGAAGTTTCCATTTCTTAGACTAAGAATCTATTGGCCTATTGACCGGACCTTTCATGCGATTTTCCTTCTTTTGCTTCCCCAAAGTACAAGTTAACGTTCTTCTAATTACATGATTTAACCCCACAAGGGAAAAAGAAGTAATATTATATTTTTCAAAGTCTTGATTCTTTGGTGTGCTGTGCAACGCCGTTTGAAAAATATAATATTACTTCTTTCATGTCTTGTTTGCTGCTGCCGACCACCGTTGGGACAGCCCACTTTTGTTTCTTGAGTTGCCACAACTTAGTAGCAGATTAGCACAGTCCTTCTCGATAATCGGTTATTGTCAACAACGTTCATGCTTTCCCGACCATTAATATTGTACACTGTCTATCACGTGTGACGGCTTATGCTTACATTGTTACACTTTTAATTGTAGTGTTTATTGTGTTAAATTTTGTGTTGGTGGTTGTTTAAAGTATGCAAAGATTGATCTCTATATTTAGTGAAGGTTATTAAGAATTTGTGGTGGTATTCTTTACTTTCTGTGCTGCTCCATTCTCAATAAATGTAAATCTCTTGTTTATAAAGAGATGATTCTTTGTAATAAGGTCGTTTATAATTTTTTTCTAGTAAGAGATTTAAATTCGAAGTACCTCAATAATTTTATCTTATATAATACTCCAATAATATATCTGATATTATATCATCAATCCTAAAATGTAACACGTATAATTTCAATAATGAAATTACATCTAGCGATAATTCAAAAGAAATGTCTTCGTTCTTTTACTTTTTATACGATGTGTCAATAATAATCACTTATTGGAAGATAAATTTTTATTACAGCATCATTTCATCCCGTTGGGAATAATTTGCATAGTGGGTAATGATAATGAAGTTTCCATTTCAAACTTAAGAAATAAGAAATGCTATTGGCTCATATGAATTTCCAGGCAATTGTGCTATTGTCGAAAGTGAAAGCTTTTTATTCCCTTCATTTTATTCAGACAATGTTAGAGCCTCAAAAGGGTAGTTCTTGCTGTTGCTTGCTGGGTTTCTAAGCATAGAAGATGAAGCAAGAGCTTTTGTAAGAGAAGAATTTACATTTTATTCTTGTTTAGTTGACTATAAAAGTGCTTTCTTTAACCTGTTTTGTTACTAAAGCAAAAATCCCATCTTGGACGGTTTTGAAGAAGGAACATCCTTTTTTTTTTTCTCTTGTTACTTGGATTTTGCTGTTGATTGCAGATTTAGCAGTGGACTGGAATTGGCAAATTGGTGGTGAATACTGGTCTTCTGCAACTTCCATGGGCTAAAATTAAAGAGCTTGACAGGGAATGGAATCAAAATGAACAAATAAGATGCCGAGTTTATCATCACCAACAACCTAACTTTGTCATCATTGCTTTTGTTACTTCACCCAGTTGTACAGAACAGCTTCTTCAAGAAGAAGAGTTGGTTCCTTCATCATCCCTTCCTCTTGACTTTCTGTGCACCAGAAGCAGTTCACCTTTCCACGTTCACAAAGCTGCAGTGACCCTTTTTGCCTCTATTTATGATCAGCTTTCTGGATTGAAAAGTCAGGTATCTTTCTGTTCTTTCCCTTGAATGTTTTATGGTTTTTCTTCCCCCTCTGAAATTTTTTCAAGATGGGATTTAATTTGATTATGGGAAATGTCTGATTGAATGATAGGACTAGTCAAATGAGATATGTTCACAATTGGCTGCTAGCTTGTTAAACATTTTGCTCATTTTTATTCTACCCAAAAAACTTGTGGGTGTAAGTTTGTTTAACTAGTAAAGCTTCTTGGATTGATACCAAGAGGTATGGGGTTCTGTCTCGCTCATACCAAGTTAGGAAAGTATTTGGTTTATATTTGATGTAATAAAAAATATTTAAAAAAATTTCTGCCTAAAGAAGTTAGATTGTAATATCTATGAATAAAAGGCCTAGAAGGAATAGTATTTGCTGATGATAATTAGGGAGGGTGTTGCTGTACCGAAGTATAGAGTACATGAAGTTTTAAATAAGTATAAATAAAATTTGACAATGTGATTAGTCAGTATGATAGTTCTTGATAATGTTATTGTAATATCTTATACCCAACACAGTAGTACACTTGGTCTTAAGACCTAAGGCCTAGGAAGAATAGTGATTGTTGATGATAGTTAAGGAGGATGATGTTGTACAGGAGAATAAGAGTAGATGAAGGGTCAGTTTGTTGTAGAAGTGTAGTCCCTTTGAAGTCACAAATATTGTGGAGTGAGTCACTAACTCTAGAGTGGAAGAAGGTGAGTGTTAAATAAACACCTAATCGTGAAGGGAAAGTAGTGTTTAACAAAACACTTTAATTGCTGTTCTTCCAAATCAAAGAAAAGCACCTCTGTACCAAACGAACCCCAAGTTTTATATTTCTGTGAATATGGTTGGCAATATGATTAGCCTGAATGATACTTCACGATAATCTATTTAATGCAGTTTGGCAATTCGATTCCGTTAATTATTACGGGAAAGTCTCTGGGAGGATCTGTTGCTTCTCTCTTCACTCTATGGCTATTAGAAAGTGTCAATCAACCAGAGGCTAAGCGCCCACTCTGCATTACTTTTGGCACGCCTCTTATTGGTGACAAAGTTCTACAAGAAGCTGTATCACAGAACTTGACATGGAATTCTTGCTTTCTTCATGTTGCTGCAAACCAAGACTTAGTACCAAGACTGTTCATTTCGCCACCCCACAATCCTAATGCTATGGAGATTGATTCCCAAGCTGTTGCTTACAAGCCTTTTGGTACATTTCTCTTATGTTCTAAATTTGGATGTACTTGTCTTGAGGTCCCCAAAGCAGTAGCCGAAGTATTGGCAGCAGTCAGCTCAGAAATAGGTAGCCGCCCCAATCCTAAAGAACCATGGCACATTGTAGATTATGGCGAGATTGTAGAGCATCTTATGTCTATTGTAAACTTCAAGGGAATTTCACAGCTGGGTGAATTCATTGGCTGTTCGCTACGTGCAGGAATAGTTTTGCAATTGGAAGCCATTGGAGTGAAGAGAAGACAGGTAACTCAATTTTGTTTTTACACCTCTCAACTTAGTTTATATTGCAAACTACCTTACTTTCATGCAAAAATGCTTTCTGTAGCATAATGAGAATTGAAATAACGATTTAATTTACCAATGTTAGAATCAAGACCTAATTTCAAGATAAATACATGTAAAACTGTTTTATAAGCGATAGAACCAATCTTTTGAATGCACTTTAGCATGTTCTTTGAAGTTTCTAAATGTCTAATTTCTGGCCACTTCATGCTATTGGTGACAGCAAACGGTTGACATCAATGTGCTGATTAGAAAGCTGGATAAATGGGAAAAGAGTTGTTTTACGAAAAGGAAGACTGTTTTTGATCCCACCAAGAAACTGAATGACATGAAGATATATATGGCCCACCTAGAATGGTACAAGAAGGTTTCCAAGACTGAAAACAAAGGTTACTACGATGCTTATAAGAACGGAACTTCAAAGAAGGACATCAATGTTATCAAGTGTAAGAGATACCTCAATAATTACTGGGAAAAAATGGTTGATGAAGCAGATAGAATGCCCAAAGAAGAGGCTGCCTTCAGGACCCGGTGGCTATATGCTGGGACAAATTACCGAAGAATGGTTGAACCACTTGACATTGGAGAGTACTACAAAGACACAGGTTGGACAGACTACAAAACTAATGGAAGGTCTAAACATTACAAGAAGTTGGAGCAATGGCTTGAGGAAGCAGGAAAACCTTCAACCAGTTCACTTGACTCAAAGAAACAAAAAGTGTCCGCTAGCTTAACAGAGGATTCTTGCTTTTGGGCACATGTGGAAGAAGCTCTGATCCAATGCAAGTTGCTGAAGAATGGGGTGGAGGTAGAGTTACGAAGAAAGAAACTGATGGAGTTTGAGGAGTATGCAGTGGAGCAGATCAAGAATTATGCAGTATCTCCGGACATTTTCTTGGACGCAATGGTGGAAAGAACACAAAGAAATTATAGGATGTTACTCTAATCCACAATTCACCAACTTCATGAAGGATGACCCTTACCAAAAGTATGTTCAAGGTTCCCTGGTTCTAAGCTGAAATATGATTATTGTTGGTAATGATTTATGCATCAAATGTAACATAGCAATGTATATAGTATATACTTCATCTCAAAATTGCCTAAGTGTTCCATTAGCATTCATATGTGAATGTGTTGAAGTGAAAGCACACAAACAAATAAAAATTTTTAAGCACATAATACTATAGAATAAGTTTATTAAAAAATAAAAATAAAAATGGGTAGAAGAAGAACATACAAAAAATTTATGTAGTTCGATAACTTGCTTACGTCCACGGTGGATTAAGATCATATTCTTCTCTTATTATGAATCACAAGACACTCACAAAATGTCTTTTACAAAAAAGATCACAAAGAAAACTCTCTCTCTCTTTTTAAGGATTTTCTCTCACAAAGAACTACAAAGATTATCATTAAGATCACAAAGATTTCTTGTTGATCACAAAGATATATTTACAAGCCAATTGATAGCCTTTATATAAGCTTTGGGGCGACCTAGGTTTACCCTATATATGTGAGAGTCGTAATAGGAAGTCTTGAAGCAAGTGACAGACGAAATAAGAAAGTTTTATTATTTCGGGATACTGTTCCTGTCTCCAGCGCCGCAGCGCTGGAATCTCATCGCCGCGGGGCTGGTGTGCCCGTCTGAGCGCCGTAGCGCTCACGCCTGGTGCGCCCTTCTTCATTTTTCGCCTCATTTCACGTCTGTCTTCGATCCATGCGCACCCTACGTACTTGGCTTGCTCTCCAAATCATATTCCGATGATTTTCAATCAATATTCTCACAAATCCTCTTCTTAATTCAAAATTATTCACAAAGCAACTCGATCTCTCATTTCTGCATCTTCGGTCACCCTCACAAAGTAGTGACTCCGGTTAAGTCCTTGCATAGGACGAACTTAACAGAGGGTAGTGGCTTAGTCAATATATCAGCAGGGTTTTTAGATGACACTATCTTTGTTAGACTAACTTCACCACCTTAGACAATCTCACGAATGTAATGGAGCCTCACATCAATGTGTTTCGACCTCTCGTGGAACACTTAATGCTTGTTTAGGTGTATAGCACTCTGGCTGTCATAATATACACCAGTGTTCCCATTTTTACTAGCCAATACCTCTACACATATGCCTTTTAACCACATGGCCTCCTTGATAGCTTCACCAACAGCTATGTACTCCGCCTCTGTGGTAGAGAGTGCAACCATATGTTATAGAACTGATTTACAACACACACTACACCCAAACACTGTGAATACGTAGCCCGTTAATGATTTTCTCTTGTCTAGATCACCTGTATAATCTGAGTCTACGTACCCTTTTACCATTTCATTTCTGCCCTCATCCCTCTTATATATCAACCCGTGATTTGACGTCCCATTGAGATATCTCAGAATCCACTTTACTGCAAGCTAGTGATCTTTTCTCGAATTTATCATGTATCTACTCACTACACTCACAGCCTGTGCTATGCCTGGTCTTGTGCAAACCATTGCATACATGATGCTCCCTATAGTACTTGCATACGGTACTTTGCTCATCTGTAGTTTCTCCTCATCGGATGTCGGCGACTGTGCTGCTAAAAGTCTGAAATGCATGGCCAAAGGAGTGGAGACAGCCTTCACGTTGGACATACCAAACTTATCTAAAATTTTGACTATATATCGTTGTTGGGACAAGAAGATAACATCTATTCTTTCCCTTACAATATCTATACCTAAAATTCTCTTTGCTGCTCCCAAATCCTTCATTTCAAACTCACCACTTAACTGCTTCTTGAGCTTCTGTATTTCTTCCATATTCTTGCATGCGATCAACATATCATTAACGTATAGAAGCAAATATATTATCTTAAAACTTATGTTCTTGAAGTACATGCATTCGTCATACTTGCTCCTACTAAAATCATAAGCCATCATAAACTCATCAAATCTCTTATACCACTGTTTAGGTGATTGTTTTAACCCGTATAATGACTTCTTTAGTAAACAAGTATGATCTTCTTTTTCGGGCTCCTCGAATCCTTGCGGTTGTGCCATGTATATCATTTCTTCAAGCTTCTCATGTAGAAAAGCTGTCTTTACATCCATCTGTTCTAGATGTAAATCAAAGTTTGCACATATGGCTAACAAAATTCTAATAGATGTGTACTTGACAACTGGAGAGAATATCTCATGAAAATCAACTATCTCTCTCTGAGTAAAACCTTGTGTTACTAACCTAGCCTTAAATCTTGTAGGCTCAATCCCCAGTATCCCCTCATTCACCTTATACATCCACTTGTACCCGACTAGCTTCTTTTGAGGTCTCTCCACCAACTTTCAGGTATTGTTCTTTCTAAGAGAACTAATTTCTTCTTCCATAGCCTGCTGTCATTCTTTCTTATTTTCACTCTTCATAGCCTTACTATATGTCTAGGCTCATCATACTCAAGAGTGTAAGCAGAATTAAAAACATGAGTAACTAAGTCTGCTTGTGCATACCTGACTGGTGGGTTAATCGTTCTCCTTAGCCTATCTCTGGCTAACTGGTACTCTTCAAGTTTCATCTCAGGAGTCCTAATCTTTCTTTGGGTGGACTTGGAGGAACTCGCCGGTGTTCTTGGTTCATCTTCAAGGATCTCTTCGTTGAAGTGTTGATCTGGGGGCATATCAGATTCTTGTTCAGGTTCTACTTCAACTTCTATTGACTCGAGTGTTAAGTCTTCTTTGAGCACAAATTTTTCTTTCTCATCTTTTTAGGAGGTTTTCAGCATCATCATCTCATCGAATGTCACATCACGACTTATGATACTCGTTGATGGTGTTAAGTCTTTACACCACACCTTGTATCCTTTCACTCATTCGGGATATCTTATGAATACCCCTTTGATAGCTCTATGTTCCAACTTCCTTTCCTTAACATGTACAAAGGCAGGACAACCAAATATTCTGATGTGGTTATACTTCAGAGGATTGCCAGACCATTTCTCTTCTTGCGTCTTGAAGTCAATTGCTGATGAGGGATTTTTATTAATCAAGTAAGCTGCAGTCGCTATAGCTTCTCCCCAGAATATCTTGGACATCTTCGCATTAGTAAGCATGCATCTAACCCTTTCAAGTAGGGTCCTGTTCATCCTCTTATGTCACGCCCCAGACCCAAAAGATCCGACACACGACATCACTTACATTCATTCACTGCATGTGCACTCATAAATAATATTACACAAAATTTTCAACTTTCATTCAACACAGAAATCCTTAGCAAGTTGCTAGTAAGTTCAACACTAAAATCAACCATAACCTAACATATAAATATAAACTTCTCTTGACAATATTTAAACATTCATTTCAATTTCTTTCAGAATTATAGCAATTGAATTATGACTGGGACAATTATTAAACCGGAGATACGCAGAGTTTTCTCAGAGATTAACACTCTACTACGTCACCAGTAGCAACTTTGTTACCGGGAGCCCAGAATATATCCATTGCAAATTCTTACTTAAAATCATCCAATAACCACACTTTATAAAACTTAAACCAAATCCAATCCACACACAATGAAATAATACATAAGTATTTATTCAATAGGGACAAACCAAATATCCTATCCCACGTGTCCCCAAATGAAACACACAACAACCTAGCAACTTAGGGAACCCAAGGAACAGCAGAAGCCTTGCCAAATCCGCTAAGCACACATGTACCTTATTTACCTGAAATCACCATAAACTATAATGAGTATAAAACTCAGTAAGCATACTAATTTTTCATATATCAAATACAAATACATATATGTACACAATGCATATGTATGATATGCTGTGATCAATCAAAATCATAATCTTATCAAATCACATATCATGTAAGCGCTTACACATTCTTTCAAAACACATAATAGGAATACCATCACTCAACTACTACTTAGTAGGACTTACATATCACATATCACATAATGAGCCAAATGTCACTCGTAGGTGACATACCGTATGAGAGGAATAGTACAAGTGAGGTCTTTAAATCACACATATATAACGCTTATGCCCGAAGGTAAAAGCCAAACCCTCACCCTGATCATCGGTGAGTCCTCTCACATGCACCAATACGCCACCACACGAATGTGATGACTCACTCTTCCTTTAGGTACCAATAGGATCCTCCCTACATACGGAACACATAACATATACCAATCCCGAAGGAAAGGCCACACATAAAGGCTCCACAAATCACATAAAATGCCTACTAAGTTAACAGTGAGTTCAAGTACCCTCAAATCACAAAATATTTCTCATGGACATATTACACTTCAAAAGCTTTCTTTGTTAAACGCATCTTATTTTGGAAAGCTCACTTTCAAAAACACATGTATGTCCATGCTCAATGTCAATGCTCACATTCATAAACATATATTCATATTTCATATCAAAATATACTTTGACATATCATAAACATATTCTTAACCCCATTTACAAAATCATACAAAACAATTATTATGTTTATTGTGATTCCAGTAGTAAGTCTAGTATACTTACCTCTTAACACTTTCAGCTACAAGGCTTAAATCTCCTTAACCTATCAATGGAGATTAATCCTTTCATAAGCCTCACAATTCACACAAAATACTTTAAATAGCTTACAAAATTATACACAATGCATTTATCACATCAAATTGGTCTAAATATTTGGTTTCTCAAAACCTGTCATTCTGACCACTTACACTTAACAAAAATTTCCAATACATCAAATGATGTCCAATTACTCCGAAATCAGAATATATCATTCTTGACTCATATATACTTCTTATATATGAATATTATATCAAAATTCCTACACAATCCATTCCATACACACCATCGAATCCAAACTACAAACTTGACAGGATCAAGATACTTACTGAACAGTATTCAATCTCCCAATTTTATAAAATCATATACTAACTCAAAAATTATAAAACTACCACATAATTACTCTTGACACATATCTCAGTCCATGATAAATATTTGGCTTCCAAATAACTGCCAAAAGTATTTTAAAACTATTTTATTTCATAACTTTAAAAATCTGTTAATCAAATACTACAATGAGCTGATAGACTTTAGAAATTCATAACACTTCAACCACATTGATCCAAATTCTCAATTCCGAGTATATCATATTAGACATATAAAATTATCATATTACACAAATTCATAATTTTTAAAGATCATTCAGCAGGTCAAAAATTATTTTCCACTGTATCATACTGTTTACACAGGAAATTTCCAGAATTCCATGGTCATTTTGGTAAATTCACTACAAATTCAATTTCCGAGATTTTCAGTCGATTCAAAGTCTCAGATGATCCTAAACATGTCTAATTTCATATACTCAAAATTCAAAACCAGAATCGAATCACAACAATTTATAAAATTCCTAGATCAAGAGGTTATCCAGCAGAAATTTCATAATTCATCATGATTTATCAAACTATCTTATAGATCATCATCAATTCTCACAACATCAAACGAAATACACATCAAATCCTTAATTATACATATTTCCAGAAATCAAAACTTAAAGAAATTAACTTAATTAACACTAATAAATTGATAATTAGTTGTGATATACCTCTAAAGATCCAAAAATTCCAATTTCTTCTTCTTTTTCTTCTTCTTCTTCTCTTTCTCTCTCTTTTATTTCTCTCTTCTCTCTCTAAAAATGGGTAGCTCGACAAAAATGAGAGAATTAGGGTTTTTAAAAGTGTATTTTTATACTAAGTGGTTAATTTTTGGTATTTACGAATTCACCCCCAAAACTTTCAAAGTATAACAATTTGGTCCCTAAAATAATTCCAAAGTCTTGCAAATAAACCCAATACTAATAGTATATCCTTAACCTATAAAAACACTACTAATAACAATATATAAATCAAGGATCACCCACATACAAATAAAATACGTATATTTATATATATAAATATACATATTCTTACCGGTTATGGATACTGGTTACTACATCTTAGCTACGTCATTCTGCTGTAGTGTTGATCTTACTGTTCTATGCCTTGCAATCCCATACTTGGCACAAAACCCATCAAACTCTCTATTGCAAAATTCGAGGCCATTGTCAGTTCTTAGCCTCTTTACCCTTTTGCCAGTCTGATGCTCAACAAGAACCTTCCAAGTCTTGAATAATTCAAAGGCTTGATCCTTGCTCTTCAACATATAGACCTACAGCTTCCTCGAATAGTCATCAATCAAGCTGAGAAAATACCTGACATCACCACGAGTAGCTGTCTGAGCTGGTCCCCAAAGATCCGAGTGTATATAGTTAAGAGTCCCCTTAGTCTTGTGCTCGCCGGTGCTGAACCTCACTCTATGTGCTTTCCCAAGCACATAATGCTCACAAAACTCTAAAGGTTGGAACTTATCTTCTCCAAACGCCTTTTGACTGAATAACTCATTTAGGTTTCTCTCACCTAAGTGTGCCAGTCTAAGATGCCACAACTTGGTTTGCATACTCTCATCATCTATAGAGAATAATGCAGAACCACTTATGACTTCACCCTTAAGCACAGAAACCCCTTTGCGCTTCTCTCCTTTCATCACCACCACGGAACCTTTCAAAACTCTTAAAATCTCTCTGTCGATACTGATGGAACACCCATTCTGGTCTAGAGTCCCTAGTGAGATCAAGTTTATCTCCAAGTCAAGAATATACCTAACATCTATCAACTCTCTCACTCGCCCATCATATAGCCTAAGTTTAATACTACCAATTTCCATCATCTGACATGCAATGTCATTACTCATTAACACCTTACCACCACTAATAGGCTGGAAATTTGTAAACCAAGACTTGTGCGGGCACATGTGAAAAGTACAATCAGAATCTAAAACCCATTGTTCAGAGTTCATACCATCAGTAGCGACGAGTGTCTCTACGCTATCATAACTATCATCATAAGCAAGCGCAGCATCCGCTTTCTTCTTGTCTTGCGCTCTCTTCTCAGGACAGTCCTTTATAAAGTGCCCCTCTTTCTTACAATAATAGCACTTCTTAGGAGTCCTAGACTTCGACCTTGAGCCTTTTTTCTTCCCATCTCTATATGAGGGCTTTCCTATTATAGATAAGCTTTTTGTAGTGCCCTTGGTCTGCTTTTCTAATAACTTTGAGTTTAATGATGATTTCACATCACTCATCGTTAAACTCTCTCTGCCGTAGAGTAGCGTATCAATAAAATTCTCATAGCTCTTAGGGAGTGAACTCAGCAGAATAATTGCTCTATCTTTATCTTTTATCTTGATGTTGATAGACTCAAGATCAAGGATGATCTTATTAAAGGCGTCTATATGATCTTTCATCGGCGTCCCCTCTGACATGGACAACTGATATAACTTCTTCTTTATATGTAATCTGTTGGCCAATGATTTCCTCATATAAAGAGAGTCAAGTTTCTTCTAAAGACCTATTGTCGTCGACTCACATGCTACTTCTCTTAGTACTTCATCGCTCAATGACAGAACGATTGTGCTATGAGCTCTTTCTTGAATGTCCCTTCTTTCTGCTTCAGCTCTGGATGACTCTAGCGTCTTCTCTTCATCACTAGATGGACCTGTAGTCTCCTCTAATGCCGAGCCAAGCCTTTGGCTCACCAACAACGCCTTCATCTTCATCTTTCACAGATTGAAGTCATTCATACCGTTGAATTTCTCTACCTCATACTTAGGTGTGGCCATGTCTGCTTAGAACCAAAGCTCTGATACCAGTTTGTTGAAGCGGAAGCACACAAACAAGCAAAATCTCCCAAGCAAATAATAATGTAGAACAAGTTTACTAAGAAATAAAAAGAAAAAGGGGTAGAAGAAGAACACACAAAGAATTTACGTGGTTCGGTAACTTGCCTACGTCCACGGTGGATCAAGATCACACTCTTCTCTTATTATGAATCACAAGACACTCACAAAGTATGCATTTTACAAGAAAGATCACAAAAAAAACTCTCTCTCTCTCTCACTCTACTGATTTTCTCTCACAAAGAACCACAAAAATGATCACTAAGATCACAAAGATTTCTTGTTGATCACAAATATGTGTTTACAAGCCAATTGATAGCTATTATATAGACTTTGGGATGACCTAGATTTACTCTATACGTGTGGGAGTCGTAATAGGGTGTCGTAATAGGGAGTCCTGAAGCAAGTGGGAGACGAAATAAGGAAATTTCCTTATTTTAGGATACTGTTCCCGTCTCCAGCGTCGCGGCGCTGGGATCTCATCGCTGCGGCGTTGGCGCGCCCATCTGAGCGCTGCGACGCTGGTCTCCTGGCGCTGCGACGCTCAGGTTCTGGAATGAGCGCCACGACGCTTATGCCTAATCGCCGCAGCCCTGGCGCTTAGTGCGCTCTTCTTTATTTTCCATCTCCTTTCACATCCGTCTTCGATCTGTGATACCTTACACACTTGGCTTACTCTTTAAATTATATTCTAATAATTTTTAATCAATATTTTTATAAAATAAATTACGAATGACCATATCAACTGGAAGCGTACCCTTTCTCTATTTCCTAGCCATTTGATTGTGTTATATATATACACTACTGTTAACATAACATTCAAAAAACCACTGCATGAAGTCCAATGTCAGTTCTCCAAATTCATTTTATAGAAGAATCTGGCTTTTTTTTTATAATTAATTTGACCTTTTGCTTGTGGGATTTCGGGGGCATATGATTATAAGCAAAAGTGGAAGCTGTTTTGTGTTGACATAATATGACCAATGAGCTGTTGATATTGAAACAGACTAGGAACCCAAACCTAAGAAGCACCACCACACCAGCTAAGCTTCAGCTTCTTCGTGTGGGAATGGGACCATCTTGCACATGCAATTAAACCACAGCCTAACACCTAGTCACTTGCTTTTTCTCTTTTCCTTTTTGGTAATTTCATTCAGCACTTAAAATTATTAAATATATTTGGAAAAATGTTGTTAATTGGTATTTTTGTGGCATTTGGGCACTTGAATATTTGCCGTCACAGATTGCCTGAAGCCTGTCTTTTTGTTTATATTCACAGAGTACTTTTGAAGATCGTTCACCGACGATCTTTTTCTTCTAACAAGATTACGCGTTTCCAGGAAAAGTCATTAATGATAATTACTACAAAGTCATTAATAATAATCATCCACATTATTATTCATTGTCCATGATTCCATGCACAATCAACGTTCAAGAAATGCATTTTCTGAAATCTATTCATTTAAATTATATATATATATATATTTCTAATAGATGTGAATTTAAATTTCAAAACCCAGAAAGCATATTCTTCAAAGCTAGCTAAAGTTTTTTTTTTAAAGTTTAAAGGGTGATATGATATCATTTGCATTTGAGAAGAAAAAGCTGAGCATGTTTCCCTTCTCTTTTTCACAATCGGTTCAATTGTTCCATCTTTTGACTTTATAAATCTAATTACACTGCTGCTATAATTGGTTGCTTTCATGTAATTTGAACTATCATCATCATTTTTTACATGTAATTCCTTTTTTTTAAATATATTTATAAATTTTTTTTTTTGTCTATAATAGCAAGTCTTTTGTGTGATTTTAGAAACTAAACTATCAAAATCAAGTTAGAAGGAGACAACATCATTTTCATCTCCAATAGCAATTGCATATACAAACTCGTTTATACCATCTGAAGAGGCATAACATAATTAAAAAAATAAATTTATAATAATAAAAACAAAAAACAAAATAAATAATACAATAATAAAGAAACTAATCATATCATATCATATTAAATAATATGAGTGAGTTTATATAATTTAGTTTTGTAGTATTATTCTTTTTATCTCTTCATATCGAATTCCAAAAATAATTTTTATCTCAATTTAAATTGTTAATAATTATTTTTTATGGGTATTGCTTAGTAAACAGATTTAAAATGTGAATCTCACTAATTTTAAACCAAAATAGAGAAATAGTTTAGTTTATATTTTATCTAATAAGTAATGCTAGTCATTTTAAATTATATCTTAAATTATATTTTAAAAAATAATGTGTTAAGTAATTATAAAATAATATAAAATTTAAAATTATTTATTATACTTAATAATTATTTGATATATTATTTTTTAATATATAATTTAGATACTTACCATTACTCTTTATTTAATAAAATAATTTTTTTTTTAAAAATTAAACCTTTTCTGCATGTAATTATTAAAAATATGAAGAAAAAAAATGAAATTAAAAGTTTTTATTAAATAGAAATATGGAAAGAATGTGGTAAAGCGTTTATTTATTAAAAAGGCCCAATAAATATTGTGTTGAAACGATCGAGATGATGATCAGAATTGCTTTGTGTGTAGAAGCAGAAGCATAGCAGGATCCTTATGATGTCCAAGTTTCATGTGAGTGACGAAATATGCGCCAAAGAAACCGTTTTGTTTCTTTTTCTACTTTATTATTATTTATTTCATTCACGAATCTACATGAAAACGCCGTCGCATAACAACCGTCTGATCTTTGACTCGTAGTGACCCCACGTCGCCATCGTATCCTCTTCATTTCCAGTTTGCTCCAACTCACCCATTTCTTTTTTTATACTTCTTCTAAAAATTATTAACAATTTTCTTTTTCAAAAAATTATATTATGTAATGTAATTAAGTTGGTCTTATAATAAAAAAAATTACTTTATTTTTTGGCCATAGTGAAAAACCCATTTCCCATCAGCTATGCTCCTTCAAAGTGCTTATGTTTGGTCCAAGAAAAAGCACTTCTTCTACTCTCTCTAGTCTCTCCTTCTGAGCTCAAAACCAAAATGGCAAAAGCACCGTCGCTACCACCGTCTCTCTGTATTCTCATCTTCTTCTCATTCCTTGCATGCCTTGCGGAGTCGAGACTCAGCATAAACTACTACTCAAAGATGTGCCCGAGATTCAACCAAATCATTTCCGACACCATCACCAACAAGCAAATCACCTCCCCCACCACCGCCCCGGCCACCCTCCGCCTCTTCTTCCACGACTGCCTCCCTAACGGCTGCGACTCCTCCATCCTCATCACCTCCACCCCCTTCAACAAGGCCGAGCGTGACGCTGACATCAACCTCTCCCTCCCCGGCGACGCCTTCGACGTCATCACCCGCGCCAAGACCGCCCTCGAGCTCGAGTGCCCCAACGTTGTGTCTTGCTCCGACATTCTGGCCGTTGCGACCCGTGATCTCGTTAAAATGGTGGGCGGTCCTTATTACAACGTGTACTTGGGTCGAAAAGATGGCAGGATTTCGAAAGCTGAGTACGTTGAAGGCAATCTGCCGAGGCCGACGATGCCCATGTCTCAGATTATCGAGATCTTCTCTAAGAGGAACTTCACGGTTCAAGAAATGGTGGCTTTGAGCGGCGCTCACACTATTGGGTTCTCTCATTGTAAAGAATTTAGCGGCAACATTCACAACTACAGCAGTGCTCAGTCTTACGACTCGCATTACAATCCGAGATTTGCTCAGGCTTTGCAGAGGGCTTGTGCTGATTATCAGAAGAACCCCACCCTGTCTGTGTTCAATGACATTATGAGTCCCAACAAGTTTGATAATTTGTATTATCAGAATCTGCCTAAAGGCTTGGGACTCTTGGAGTCGGATCATGGCTTGTTAAATGATGCAAGGACAATGCCTTTTGTTGAGTTGTATGCAAGGGATCAAGATCAATTCTTTAAGGCATTCGGTAGAGCCATGGAGAAGCTGAGTCTTTATGGAATCAAGACTGGAAGGAGGGGAGAGATTAGGCGCAGGTGTGATGCTTTTAATTAATTTAACTGATGAAAAAAAAGAGCATTGTTGTGGAGCTTGTTAGTTTCGCATTGTTCTGTGATTGTGGTGGTAAATTAAGCTGCACTTGAGGAATAGCAGATGATTTTGTTTTTAAGAATTCTTTTCTTTTTGAGGATCTGATATTATGTATACATGTTTGTACCAATTATCATATCAAGCATAATTATACATGTTTATTTAGTCGATGTTCTGGGTTACTATTAATCATTTAATTTCCTTCTTGTTCTTTAGCAATGGCCTTTTTTTTTTTTTTGGTATTTGTCAATGGTTCATCTCATCTGGGTTTATCTTGACTCTGTGCCTCATCTTATTTTTGTGTCTCGGTGTTTGTGTTGGTTTGAGTGGCAGTAAGTAATTAAGGATTCTGTATTCTGTCATTTGTCCTGGGTAATTACAGATTTGTTTTAGGAGATTGTGTTTATGGAAACAAGAGATTACATTAATTGGTTTAAATCAGGAGTAAAATATATGTTGCTTAAAAGCAAGGAAAGAGTTCTTTTTATAGAAAAAAATTTGGGAATTGGTGATGATGAATAGCTTAACTTCAGTCTTGAGCTTGAGTTTTGTCTCTTCTTCCCGTCTTGTTAAGGATTAGTTTAAAAGGTAGATAGATCTCAGGACAATCGAATAGCTAAATCCATATTTCTGAAATGGGGATTGACCATATAATATGAGACATATTTAAGAGAGAAGGTGTATAAGAAAGAAGTAAAGAACCATGGTTGATGTTTGTTATCAACTCTTTAATTTCATTATCAGTGCATATTGATATCAGACCTTCTCAAGCACAAAACATTAAAAACCCACCTCTACCATCATAACTCGTACGTTCTCAAACACGTTGCTGTCTCATTTGACTTCACCGACCTTTATTTTCACAAGGCTGCCTGTTGCCACAAGATTAAGCACTTTCTGAGTTGTTTCCTTATTCCCCAGCATGATCATTCAAGAAGTTGAAGTTCTATCTGCATACAGTGTGTTTATATGGCGATTAAGGTAATAGACGGGTTAGATTTGAGGTTGGCCAGGCCATGGCAGCCGGCTTTGTATCAATGCATTTTGGATTTCTTCACTTTACATAGCTCAAAATTTTCAGTTCTGATTAAAGAGTGCAGCAGCACAGCATGCACCAGTTTCATGTTGTCAAATTTTTGCTGGAAATATATGAGAGGCTACACAACTGGGAAGGAATATTCATTCATTCCCCCATATGATGGCCTTTTGAGTTAATTTTGTAAAACTTTACAGAGTACATGTTTTGTATTAATCACTGGCCTGCTGCCTGCAACAATAATGTTGTTGTCTAATTTGAGAAGCAAAAGTTGCTTTATATTGAAGCCGAAAGCTTTTACAATATGACCCGACCCAACTAGGCCTGGGGGCTAAGGCTTAGCACACGATTGTGAAAAGGGGATTCTTTTGAACTCTTTAACTTTTTCATTATTTATTAAGAATCAGATCCTTTCCTCTCGCTGGCGAACGCTTCGCATTCAAAGAACGCTTAAAAGAAACACTACCCAAGTTTGATTAGTAAACTTATAGATGGTTTCTGTTTCAATTAGAATTAACTTTTTAAAGTAAATAAAAATTTACATAAATTTGTAAATTTTTATTGACCCATGACATAATCAATTTATTAATAAAGTTCTTACAGTAATAAAATTATAATTATTATAACAAAAAAATAATTACCACCGAATTTCAATCTATAATTTATAATATTTTTAAACAATAAAATAATCATATTACCCCTATAATGTCAATTAAAAGACAAAATCGATGAAAGGGAAAACAATAGGATATATATGATAAGAAAGAAAGGCAAAATTGTAGTTTTTGTGATTAAAAGACAAATAATAAGGGCAAATGTAAAATAACCCAAAGACAAAAGACTATTTTTGCAAAATAAAAAAAAATAATTCAAAATCTTTTAAAAGATTGCAGAAGTCCCTTCTCGACGTTTGGCTCTGTCACTAAAGCGGGGGAGAAAAACGTCGGCAACCGCAATTTTATCAACAACACCACCGTCTCCACCAAAGGATTTGAACAATTGACTCACCGGGACTCCACAAAAGCAATTCTTCCCAATTCACTCCCATTTTTGTATCTTCCGCTTAGGTTATGGCATTTTCAGATTTGTTTTGTGTTCATGAAAACAAAAGATTATTTTCTCTCAATTTGATCTACTTAGACAATTCAAAAACACGATGAAATTAACTAGGATATATATCAGAAAACAGAAAATTGACACAAGCCCAATTGAAACAACAAGTCAACAGCTACATAGTCAAGAACACTCACACGCTCAAAATGGCAACGAAGCTCAGACACTCTAAAAGATAGAGAACGAAGCAACTACAAGAAGACCCATGAGCATAGAACTAACTGAAGCAGAGAGCGCGTAGGAACTCGAGCTCCCGGGAGCCGGCGCCGGAGCCTGAGCCTGGTCGTTTGCTCCTCCGACAGTACTTACTGAGGGCGCAGACGCATCGCCACCGGCGGCGGCGGGGGCTCCGGCGGGGGCAAGAGAGAGAGCGCAGTTGGCAGAAGAAGGAGCAGAGACTTTGCAAACGGAAGGGAGGGTCATGGCTTTGGTGACATTCAAAGCGACCCCGAGAGAAGCGCTGCTCTTAAAGGCCTCGCACAGGCACTCCGCGTTGGTCTTCAGCACCGACTTGAGCCCCGAACAGCACGACCCTTCGGGCTTGGACGTCGTGCTTCCGGCCGATACGAATGAGAGACAGTCCGCCATGTTTATCACCAAGCTCGTGCAGTCCACTCCGGAGGACGCCGGTGACGGGGCATTTGCCGCCGAGCTATGGTGGGCGCAGTGGGCGTGGTGCATCGAGAGAGCCAGCACCAGCATCGTCGTCAAGAGCAGTGATGAAGGGAGTCTTGATGCCATTTTTTTTGTGGGTGTTGATTCAGAGAAAAATGGTAAATGCTTCTGTAAGATTTTGAGGAGATAAGACTCTGGTTTTATGAGAAGAGGGCAAAGTTGAATTAAATAAATACTAGTGAGTGTCAGTTTTATTTTTTTTAATCTAAAAAAATAATTATAAATTAAACCCTTCCTCAATTCTATATATATTACTTTTTTTTTATACACTTTAAAATATATAATTAAAATTATCATAAAGATTACTTTATATCATTTACCTACACTCCATCTAAAGTATAGATTATCACTTTACATTATTTAAACACACTTTATCTAAACTATAAATTTCACTTTATATTCTTTATACATACCTCGTTCATGTTATAATATATCACTTTATATCCTTTACACATATTTTACTTAAACTATTAAAAATATCACTTCACATTATTTATGCACATAACATTTAAATTATAAAATTTTTATATTTCATAAAAATATATTATTGAGATTATTAAAAACACCACTTTACATTTTTTTACACACTTCACCCAGATTATTAAAATATTATTTTACATCTTTTGCCTGCACCCATTCATACTAAAAACATTACGTTATATGTTTTACGCACCGTATTTAATCTATTAAAAATATTACTTTATATTTTTTACGCACACCTCGTCTAAATTATAAAACTCAGTCAAACTATTAAGAACATTATTTTACATCTTTTATATTCTTTACAACTCTTTGATATTGCCAAAACTTAGAACTTCAACCTAAATCAGCCAGCCACACCCAGCTTACTGTTGAAGAAGTGCTCAAGTGCATGTATAAATTAGGTTTGAATCTCATTTTTCAATTCTATTTAAAATATTTTGCACAACAATTAAACCAACTCAATAAATTTGATTTCTTTTATTAATTGAAATAAGAGGATTGATTTATTTTCTAAACTCTTTTTGTTAAATTATTTCATTCCATTTTTAAAGATTTTGCAATATAATTAATAAATCGGAATACAATCAAAAACTTAAAATTTAATTAAAAAAAAATTGACACAATAATGAAAATAAGATAATAAAAGTTTTTGTATTGATTCCAAATTTTTAGTTTTATTTTATTTTTTATATATATTATTAACGTGTTAGATAATTATTAAATAAAAAAAATGTAATTCTTAAAATTATTTAGATGTGACAGAAAAATAAAGATAAAAGATAAAATACGGCGCCGCATGGTACGGTAACACGCTTACAATCTTCTAGAGAAAAAAATGAAAGCAACGAGAGGGCGACAGTGTGCCATGTGCGCACAGTAGTCGGCGCAATGAAGAGTCTTGTTGCCTTTTTGAAAACAAAAGTGATGATGTGAAAACAAAAGTGAGGGCACGTTAATCGCTGAATGAAATGGGGCAATGGAATGACCTTTTACGTGTCATTCATCCGATCGTTCAAGTTTCATTTCCATTGATTTGCATGGATGGTGGAGATGTGCCTCCAGACCAACCCTATATTCACTGTTTTTTTTTTTAATGGGCAACGAAATTTTTGTTAAAAAAAAAGTAAATGTATTATTAATTTTTTATTAATAAATTATTAACACAAATAACATATTAACTAGTTTAAAATTAATAAAATAAAGAGAAAGTGGTTAATTTCAATTGAGCCACCTCAAGCATTAGCAATTATTAATTTATCTTTAGTTTTATATATTTTTTGCATTATCAATATATTTTGAGAATTCATTGGCCCATTCTATTAAATTTAACTGCAGCAAAAAAAGATTTTTAAATAATTTTAATATCATTGATAAAATGAAAGATATTATAGGTATTCTACTATAAAATAGAGAATAATTGAAATAATACAAATAAGACTTACTAATGATTGTCCAGACTTGTTGCTTTTGTTTGAAAAAAAAAAAAAATAAATCTCATAATTAGAGATTATCTGTATATGAATTTTCTACTCCTATTAAAGACAAGACGAGGATATTTTATCTTACGCAAAAAAAAATTTATTTTATTAAATAAGATATTTATCTCACGTAAGAGAATAAATATACAAAAAAATCTCTAAAATGGAAGGCACACACAATTCACCATTAAAACTTATACATTCTCTAAAAATACAAATTTAAATTATTTAACCACCCAACATCATTCATAATATACCCACAAAAAACACAAAATAATAATAATAACCTGTTATATTTTATAGTGGTGATAGATGGTTGGTATACACAATTTACCATTAACTACAATAAAGTTAAAAAGGGGACATTTTTAACGTGTTAAATTTAAAATAAATAAATAGAGGTGCTTTGCTCTATACTTTTTTTTATTATTATTATTGTTATTGTTATTTATTTTCATTGTGGAACAACATTCAAATGAAGTAAAGAATTTTATGTTTTAATTATTTTATATAATATTTTAAATATATAAATTTCAAAACTAAGAACAACAACAACAACTCATACCATCAAAAGTATAAAACTAAGTGTAATATTTAGCTTTAAAAGTACTAGTTTGCGACTAAGGGTGCGTTAAGGCCTAAGGGCATTTAAAAAAGGAATAAATTGATATTTAATAATTTATTGAGGGAGTCAAATGAAATTAACCTAAAGAAGGATATGAAATGTTGGTAATGATGAATATAAATAGATCCTTTTTCTTTCCAATCATGCTCGTGCCATGCGGCGTTGATTGTTTTTTAAAATGGAGATTTGACCATATAATATAATATAAAAAAGAAAAAAAAAAGATACTTAGACTTTGATTTTTTTTAAAAATATATATAAATTTTTATTATTTTAACAAAAAAATATAAATATTTATTTTTATTATTAAAATAGACAACAATTACTATCTGACAATAATATTAATTAAATTTTTTAAAAATATTATTAAAAAATTATATCTTAGAATTCGAATATTTTTTTCTCTATAATATATATAAAGTATAAAAAAAAAAAAAAAGAGAAGCATGGTTGTATGATTGTGTTGCAAAAGCATGTATGCATATAATAATGATTAATGAAAAGATATTCTTACAGAGCCTTTAAAATTTTCAAACTTCTCGCGTCGATTTCGGAACTTTTATTTATTTTGTCAAATTTGAGAGATTTTCTATTATGCATCATCTTCTTGCATGTGTATGCTATAATTATCCCAACTGTTTTCCTACCTATTTTTAGTTTTTTTTTTTATAAAAATTATTTTTATCCTTTAACTTATAATTTAAAAGATATTTTTTTTCTAATAAAATTTTTAATATTTAATTTTATCTCAATCCATTAAATTTTTTTATCAACTTAAATTGTGAAAGAGTAAAATAATAATTCACTCAAGTAAATAATATGTGAAAACTTAATTAACTATAATGGTAAATTAGTAATTATATGTACAAAATATTATTTTCGTTCAAATTAATGAATGTTTTTAATGAATTAGAGTAAAATTAGATATTAAAAAAAATTATAAAAATAAAAATATCCCTTAAACCATACTTAAAGATAAATATGACTTTTACTCTTTTTTTAATACATATTTAAAAAAAATTTATTTATGCACAACATTTTAATTTAAAATAAGGAAAAAAAATACTTTGAAGAATTGTCTTTGAACTGTGAAATGACTCCAAACTAACACTTTAATAATACTTAGCTTAATCTACCCATTTACTTTTAATTGTTATTTATTGTATTTAATTAAAATAAATAAAAAAATATAGGGCCTTCTAAACCCTATGGTAGCTTCATCCCTAAGACAGATTGCAAAGTTTTTGATAATTGATTCAATTTCAATGTTGACCGAATTATGTTGTAATATATTAAAATGCGTAGAGTTTTGAGTTATTATATTAAGTTTAATTTTGGCTTCTTTTTAATTATGCTATAATAGAATTATTTTTCACTTCGACCAACAATATTTTAATTATATATAGTTATTAAATTATAATGTATTTGTTTTTTTATAAATATTTTGAATGGAAGAAACTTGCATAAAGCTCGAAGAGAGGGAGGATGGCCCTCCATTACAATGGTTTTCAATTCTCTTAGAACTGAGGAACTCCAAGAACACACTATATCGATATATAATGCAAGCTTTGTTAAACCGTCAAATTACATTGAACTTGGTTAGGAAGTCTTTTGGTTAACCCATTATCGTGTTAATTTCGTTAAAAATTTGGTGATTTAATAATTTTAATTGGATAAGAATTGAGATGAATAACAAAGTGAAGAGTCACAAGAAGTTTAGAACGTATGGGACACGAAGGGGGAAGCAAAACGAGACTCAAAGACGCGAAGGAAGTAAGAAAATGCAGGATAAGGGCTGCCATGGCTGAGCACTGCGGCGCCCAGGACAATAACTCAGCACCGCAGCGCTAGGTCCTCAGTGCTGTAGCGATGGGAGCGATAATGCCCAGCGCCGCGGTGCCCAGGAACGAGCGCCGCAGCGCTAGACGCGTCAAAAATCTATTTTGGTTCGAGACTTTGAGTTTTGGGAAGTTTTGGACTTCTAAAACAAGTGGACTCTTACCTCAACAGGGAATATGGTTAATAGGCACGAAATACACTCTATATAAACACTTCTAAACCCTTGATTTCAGATTAAGCATTGAGAGAGACTCTAAGAGAGGGGAAGAATTAGGTAGACATTAAGTGCTTGTGTGCGCTAGAGTGGAACCGTTGTTTAGGTGATCCTTGTTCGTGGTAGAGTAAGGGTTCACTAAACGTTTAGGTCCTTTTGAGGGTTATTCATTGGGTTTTTCTTGTAAAATCTCTAGGGAGTTATAATAAGAGAGGCTAGGATCCTTGGATCCACCGTGGACGTAGGCAATTGGCTGAACCACGTAAGATTGTGTTGTGATCTTTTATTTTCTGCTTTGAATTCTTGTTGTGTTTGCTTGATTAACAAGTTATTCTACTGCGCAATGAGGTTAGGGTTCTAGGCTAAATCTTGGGTTCTTCGCTTCAACATAACCTCTAGAGAGAGAAGGACGTTTTCACCCTCAACAAACTGGTATCAGAGCTAGAGGTTCGATAATACACACATGTAGTATTTAAACTATGGCTGCAATCAAGCAAGAAATAGAGAAGTTCAATGGGATGAATGACTTCAATCTTTGGAGGAAGAAGGTTAGGGCTTTACTAGTAAAGGAATGGCTAAACTCAGCTTTAGAGGAAGCCAGTTACTCAACTAGAGATGAGGCGACAACCTCAAAGTCCAGGCAGAAAGATTAGGACACGATTCAGAAAAAGGCTCACAACACCTTATTCCTGGCGTTGAGCGACGAAGAATTAAGGGAAGTTGGTGATGAAGAAACCGCTTTTGGGCTATGGAAGAGATTCGAGGCATTGACTTCTTGTGAAAAAGAGATTACATGAGCTGCAATGCACGAGGGAACTTCATTGAGAGCTCACATTGATGAGTTCAACAAGATCATCATAAGTCTTGAGCAACTGGGCATCAAGACTAAGGATGAAGACAAGACCATTATCCTGTTAAGTTCGTTGCCGAAGAGTTATGAGAGCTTTATGGATACGTTGCTGTATGAAAATGAGTCTTTAATGATGAATGACGTAAAGGCATCATTGAACTCAAAAGAATTGACAAAGAGATCTGAGTCCGAGAGTAGAGCAACATTGCTTGCATAAGGAAGGAAGAACAACCAATCAAAGAGGAGATCCAAGAGGTGTTTCCTTTATAATAAGGAATGACACTTTGTGAAGGATTGTCCGAAATCAAAAGGCCAAGGAGGGTGGGCTGCAATCGGTACTGAAGAAGATACCGAAGTTGTAGACGCATTGGTAGCCTCAAGGAAAAAGTACACTGGCAAATGGATATTAGATTCGGGGTGCAGCATGTATATGTGTCCTGACAGATCGATATTTACCAACTATAAAGTCAAGAGAGGTAAAGTTCTAATGGGGAATAACATAACTTGTGAGATCATGGGAGTTGGTGACATAAGGCTGAGGATGCAAGGTGGAGAAACTAGGGACTTACATGGTGTAAGACATATTCTTAAAGTGAGAAGGAACCTAATATCCCTAGGCAAGCTCGACGAGGAAGGGTATTCGGTTAGAGCAAAAAAAAGAAAACTAAGGGTAGAGAAAGAACCTATAGGGTTTGAGGGTGAGAAGCACAATAAGGGGCTCTATGTGCTTATTAGGATGGACATGAGTGGCCTAACGCAGGGTGTTCGGGCAATGCAGACCACTAGGCGACATCTAAACCGTGCTCACTGAGGTGATGAGGGTCGGAAAGGAGTGCAACGCATCCATACCCTATGCAAGGTATACGAATGCCTTTAGAGACCGAAGTCACTAGCCCGGGAAAAGTTAAGTATTGGTGGAGACTTAATTGGACTCAACTCTAGGTGATAGATTTTTGGTGTGGATCGAATCCCGAAGCTTTCTTATTTGGAAGATTTTGAATCAAGGAAGGGTTTGTTGGAAAATTGGTAATTCAACAATCTTGGTAGGACAAGAATTGAGATAAATACCAAAGTGAAGAGTCACAAGAAGTCTAGAATGTGTGGGATGCGTATGGAGAAGTCTGGGACGTGTGGGACACGAAGGGGGAAGTGAAAAGAGACTCAAAGACGCGAAGGAAGCAAGAAAACGCGGGATAAAGGCTGCCATGGCTGAGCTCCGCGGCGCCCAGGACAGTAACCCAGCGTCGCAGCACTAGATCCTCAGCGCCGTAGCGATGGGCGCGATAATGCCCAGGGCTGCGGCGCCCAGGGACAAGCGTCGCGACGCCAGACGCGTCAGAAATCTATTTTAGTTCGGGGCTTCGAGTTTTGGGAAGTTTTGGACTTCCAAAACAAGTGGACTCTTACTTCAACAAGGAATAGGGTTAGTAGGCACGAAATACACTCTATATAAACACTTGTAAACCCTTGATTTCATATTAAGCATTGAGAGAGACTCTAAGAGAGGGGAAGAACTGGGTAGACACTAAGTGCTTGTGTGCGCTAGGGTAGAACTGTTGTTTGGGTGATCATTGTTCGTGGTAGAGTAAGGGTTCACTAAACGTTTAGGTCATTTTGAGAGTTTTTCATTGAGTTTTCCTTATAAAATCTCTAGGGAGTTATAATAAGAGAGGCTAGGATCCTTGGATCCACCGTGGACGTAGGCAATTGGCTGAACCATGTAAGATTGTGTTGTGCTATTTTGTTTTCTGTTTTGGATTCTTGTTGTGTTTGCTTAATTGATAGGTTATTCCACTGCGCAAAGAGGTTAAGGTTCTAGGCTGAATCTTGAGTTCTTCGCTTCAATATAACCTCTAGAGGGAGAATGGCGTTTCCTCCCTCAATAAACCTCATGAATAATTCTAACCTGAAGATGCTGATTCCGAACACCTCTTCACTAGATGATTTAAAAGAGCTCTAATAACTCATCAAATAAATGATGCATAACCGAAATAAATAATTCGCACACGAACGTTCAATGCGAATACAAGATTATGGTCATGAAATCACATGGTTCTCTATCCCGTTTCAAGGACTTCAAATAACCAAAGAGAGTGGAGGGGTATTTTCCTCTACTAGAAAATGATGTATCCTAAGATTGACATTAATGGGAATCCATTCATGTTTGTATTTTTGAAAATTAGTGATTCAATAATTTTATATAGGTAAGAATTGAGATTAAAATCAAGAAGATAGTTACAAAAAGGCTAGGACGTGTGGGATATAAAGAGGGAAGTGAAATAAAACTCGAAGAAGTAAAAAGAGGCGAAAAAAATATGGGTGCTTGGTATAGGGCTAAGCACCATAGCACCCAGGCTAGAAGCGCGGCACCTAGTGGCAATATGCCCAGTGATGCGGCTGGCAACGGCATGACACAGTGCTAGAGTGGGGGGAGTTTGTTTCTACTTTGAGTTTTAGAAAATTTTGAACTTCTAAAACACGTGAACTCTTATTTCAACTAGGATTAAAATTTCTAATGGTGTTTTATTCTCTATATAAACCCTTCTAAATACAAAAAAAAGCTAACACATTTAAAGTTTTAAGATGTAAACCATAAGAGAGAATAGAGGAGTTAGGTAGGCACTAAGTGCGTGCTGCACTAGGGTGTAACCTTTTGAGAGTATTTCTTTTGATTATTGAGTGAACAAAAGAAACACCATAGATCTTTTTGACTAAGTGCGTGCTGCACTAGGGTGTAACCTTTTGAGAGTGTTTTCTTTTTTCCATGAGAGTGTTTTCTTTTGATTCTCGAGTAAACAAAAGAAACACTATAGATCCTTTTGACTTAAATTCTCGGGCTATTCTTATATTCTTTGTAGAAATCTCTATTAGAATTTGTGCTTACGTATCATCTTATTTCGTATTAATATTTTATTTTATAATATTTATACAATACATTTTATTAAATCGCTAATTTCATTAATTAAATGGTATAATGCCTGTAACACTACAGACATTATATGATTTAAAGGAGTTCAGATCTGGTTTAAGGGAGTTTAGAACAGCACTAAATGTTAGCAACTCTGAGAATTATAATTGCTAATAGTTAACACTATTAAAAGTTAGTAAGTTATAAAGTCAGCAAAATTTAAGAGTTAAGACTTTATCTATAACGGAACATAGACCCGGAAGTATATCAGTAATAATATAGTTATAAAGAATTGCAATAGATGCTAAGAAATATTATTATGCAAGTGTATTCTCAAATACGATGTTCTTGGTCTAATTAATCGATGTGGGTTTGTCAGTGAAACTATTTATTATAGATCTACTATGCTTTAGTTTCACATATGTCAGATACCTTTCATAGTTTGATAGCTATGTGTCGTTGGGTATGGTCCGATGCTCATAAAGTCCAGTGTGCACAGATATGAGATTCGTCAGCTCATATGGGTGAGTTGCATATCCAAATGCTTCAAGACTATGTTTTAGAAAGTCTTATGTGTTGAAATTTATGCTTATGTACGATCCCAATTTTGTATGAATATTGTATTTTCATACTTAAATGTAATAAATAAATATTTTATTAAATCACTAATTATTTTTATAAGGTAAGATGCTTGTAACATTGCAGACATTACATTGATCTGAAAGAGTTCAGATCAAGTCTAAAGAGTTAGAACCTTATTTGAAATGGGATAAAGACCTGTAAATATACTTGCAATGATATAGTTACAAATAGTTGCAAGCGTTGTTAGGAAATATTATTGTGTAAATATGTTCTTAAATTATATGTTCCTGATCTATTTTCATCAATGTAGGGTTTATCGAGTGAAACTAATTAATATACCTCTGTATATGTCTATATCTGAATAGTCTAGATGGTTAATCTTAACAAACCATGAGCTTAGTAGAAGCTCGTATAGATATGCATGTATTTAGTAAGGACTAGATATTGAACAGACTTAACGAAGACCTCCAATAGATATCTTATAAATCCGTCAATGGAGGGTGTTCTTGAGTTGAGTAGTATGCATGGTCCCTAAACCTGAGCACCATGGTGGGTTTGTGAGTAATCCACCATACTTAGGTTCCACACATGTCAGAAATCTTTCATGGTCTGACCGTTGGGTGTTGCTAGGTATGGTCTGATGCTCATGGAGTTTGGTGAGTGTAAATATGAGATCCGTCAGTCATATGGGTGAGTTAAATATCTAGATGCTTTAAAGTTGTATTCTAGAAAGTCTTATGACCATAAGCATTTAACCCTGGAAATAATTTTATGTGGAGTAAATAATATTGCAAAAGAGTAAATAATATTGTAAAAGAATTTGCGTATATTATTTATTGGAATACGAATAAAAAAAGATAAGTTTATGGTTGAGTAATAGGGGACTTAACGGTGTTGATCTATGTCTTCACTCTTTCTAGATATTAACGATTGAGGGATTGTACGAATATTGATTAACCTCAACTTGTATGGTTTAACTCGTCATTTTGTATTATCTATAACATATGTGTGTGGAGCATCGATTATAGACTTACAAAAATATTTCATGAGACAAAATGAGTGTGAACTTAGGGTGTCTCATTATATGAAGTGTACTCGTTAAGCACGTGAGTAGCGTACCAGAACGAATTGTTCGATTCAAGAAGCTTTTAAAAATATGAATTTACTTTAGGGTCTCTTGGAGAGTAATTAAGATTTAAGTGTTAAACGTAAAATTGTGTCAAGTAAGACTTGACACTTTTATTTACTTAGTATATGTTTCAAATTGTGCCAATAATTTGTATGGGTACTAAATTGAGCATTGATAGATATAACTACCATTTAAATTAAATAATTATTATTTTATTTAAATTAAATTAATAAGCCATTTATGTATTTCACTGTCTCTCAAAGAGTAGTTAAAATTTAAATGTTAAATCTAAAATTGTGCTAAATAAGACTTGGCATTTTTATCTAATTAGTATAGGCCTCAAATTGTGCCAATAATTTATATAGGTATTAAATTAGACATTGATACATATTATAATAAAATAATTATTATTTTATTATATATATATAAAATATTATTCGGCCAATGGAAAACGTTTGTTTATAAATAAATTATTTTTTAAATGAAATGAAATTTTAAGCATTTGGTGGCATCTTTTTATTGGTTAAATGAATTGAAAAATACAAATGAATTGATTTTCATTGACACAAACAATTCAACCAAGTGATTGCTTATATAGTAAGTTGTGGCAAGATACAATTCAGCCAATTAAAGTAAAATGCATTGTCATGCTTTTGTTTAAGCATGAAATGCATTAAGCCAAATCAAACCAATAAATAATAGGTGGCAAGTGAAAGCTAAATTTATTCTTAAGTATGAGGTGTCATCACTTATTAATGCATTCAGCCACTCATCATTTTACAAGCAGGAGAAGGCAATTCGACCAATTAAAGTAAAATGCATTGTCATGCTTTTGTTTAAGCATGAAATGCATTAGGCTAAATCAATTCAATAAATAAGATGTAGCAAATAAAAGCTAAATTCATTTGTCATACTTAAGATTAGCATGAGGTGTCATCACCTGTTAATGCATTTGACCACTCATCATTTTACAACCACGAGAAGGCAAATTTTAAGCTTTGTTATGCTTGTAAAATAAAGCCACGAATTAATTTTTGATTTGTTTGGATGGGTGATATTTTTAGCTATAAATATGGACACCTTAGTTCTTTTGTTATATATAAAAAGAAAAAAAAAAGTAAGAGGTTAAGTTATTTTTTGGGTATTGGAGTAAAAGAAATAAATTCAAAAGCAAAGAGTTACTTTAACTATTCTAAAAAAGAAAGCTATTATTCTAGCTTGTGAAAATCTACCACGTCCCGACTAAAATTGTTAAAAATACATTTCGAGGGTGAGTCCCCTAATCTCATTAATGTAATGAGATTAAATTAATGAGTATTAATTACGCTACGTAGCATGTAAAATATGTTATTTTTAAATTGTTTAAAATGCATATATTTACCTATAGCACAGTACATATGTACATAACACCAACAAAACTGGTATTAGAGCGTTGTGTTGTATCGTTTATACTTGTATTAGAGTGTACGTGGCATAATTTAATGTTCTCGTGCTATCGATTATGTGTTTCAAGTATTAAAAATTTTATAATCGACACGTAGCTAAAAGAGATACCGCAGCACTATGGTAGAAGCCCTAGCACCGTAGCGTGTTTAGGTTAGTTCCACAACAACAAAGGCTGGGTCTTTAATGTACCAGTTTTTGAAACTTATGAAAGTTGTTATTACGCCGGTTATTCTAAATATTTATTTTTAAATTAAGAGTTTAAAAATAAATGGTTTATTTTCTGTAATTTATAATTGTTATAAATGTGATAAATATAGTGAGCCATTTGTTTGTGCTGGTAACTACAATGGGAGCCCTACTGGTGGGGGTTAGTTGTATTTTTTAAAACAAATGTGTGATTAAGAATTACGATCTCATGAGATGGGAATAGAATTAATCAAAGAGAATAGTATACCATTATGAGATAATATTACACGTTGATCCATCTTGTTAATACAGTATTAGTCAGGTGATATCAATCTTTCCCAATATTACTAAAGTGTGAGGGATTTAGTTAGTATGATTTAGACTATGCGAGTTAAACATAAGATGAGACAAGTATATGAGAACATATTGCTCAATATTGCTAAAGCGTGAGGGTAGTATCAGTAACATATATTTGATTATTGACAAGTTAATATGAAATACATTTATCCAATATTGCTAAAGCGTGAGGATAAAGTGTATTTAGGATCAGTCATAAGAGTTGCATGAGATGCAATTGACAAGAGTTGTCTACATTTTGGATTTTACAATTGCCAATATTGCTAAAGTGTGAGGCCTGAGTAAAATGGCAGATGGATCTACTTCATGCTGTACAATTTAAAGAGTTTAAATTGGTCATTTTTTTTCCTTTTGAGAGATTTATGAGATTATGTAAAGTAGTGGGAGGGCATTTTAGATTTAAAAATGTATAATTTGATTATATCTTTAATTTAAAACAAAAATTAGCGATTCAAATATTTATTTCCGCTAATATATCTTATTTTCTCTTGTGAAGATAAAATGGCATCATCTAATCTGTTGGCACGCATATTGGATCTGAACCACTTAAAAGGCAGAAAGCTATAAAGACCGGTTGATAAATATGAGAATTGTTCTTGATTCTAAAAAAATTGAATATATGATAGATCAGTGTATACCAACAAGAATTTCTGATAAAGCCACCCAGAGGAGAGGGTGACTTATCAGAAATGTATGGATGATGATTTAAAAGTTAAATCTTACGTCCTTGTCTCTATATATGGAGGTTTATAGAGAGAACATGCTCATATGGGCGATGATTTTAACATTATGCTCTATCTGAAGGATTTGTTTGGCGACCGTCCTCAAGTTGAGGCATATAGGGTTACCAAATCGCTTTTTCTGTGTAGACTTTTTGAGGACAGTCCAGTGAGTCCTCATGTCCTCAATATGATTTCTATAATTGAGAGGTTGAAGACGATGAACATTACACTAAACAAATATCTAGAGAATAGTTTGATTTTCCAATCGCTTTCAAGGTTTTTCAAATAATTCATAATAAATTTTAATATATAAGGTATGACCCCATCTTATGCTAAACTTCATAATATATTAAAGACAGTAGAAGATGATATGAACAAAGTAGGATCATCATTCTTTGTTCAAGGTGCTTCATCTTCTATTCCTAGGGTTTCGGGGAAGCCTAAAAGAAAGAAGAAAAAGAAGGTGAAGTGGATACCCAAGATCTGTCCTCAAAGGCGACCTATATCCAAACCACAGAAGAAAAGATAAAGGAAAATATTTCCACTGTGGTGAGCAAGAACACTAGAAGAGAAATTGCCAAAAATACATTGCCTCGGTAAAGAAGACTCCTTCATATATATGTTTACCTATTATTGACATTTATTTAGCATATGATGCTAATTAGGACTGGGTATTGGATACTGCTTCTCCTTCTCACATCTGCAATATGTTACAGGATCTGAGGAAAGTTAAACTGTTGCAACAGGGAGAGATTCAGCTTTGTATTGGAAATGGACATTTCCTTCAAGTTAAGACCGTGGGACATTTTGATATACATATCTCATATAATAGATCTAAAGTGTTGTATAATTATCTTTATGTACCTAGTATTTTAAGACAGATAGTTGTCGGCGCAGTCAGATCTTAGACACGTGGGTGTATGCATGTGCAATTGTGTCTATTGCCTAACGCAGCGGAAACATAAAATTTACAATAAACAGAATAAATAAATAAATTAATCACATTAATATATTAATAAGGTTAGAGAACTCACCAAACGTGTAACATTATACACGTGTTTTTCTAGAGTCCGCATGGAGACCAACTCGTGTGCAGTTTTAGTCACCAACTCGGTGGGCTTGGTGAGTCAGAACAATAGCTTCATATTCAGCCTGGGATTAACTCTTAATCCCCAAAATGATCAGGAGTGAATTTACATTATTTTCTCCAAAAAGATAAGAAATGGAGATATGAAGCAATTCATAATTGTTCTAATTGGAAGCAAAGGGAAAAATGAAACAATTTTATTTTTTCTCTTTTTTTTTTCTTTTTCTCCCCATTTCTTCTCTTCTCCTCCCTCTCGGTCGTTTGGCCAAATTTTGCTTCTCTTCTTTCTCTCTTTCTTTCTTTATATATATATATATAATATAATATAAATAATAATAATAATATAATATAAAAGGGAGAGAGAGAGAATAATTATTTAACAATTAAATAATCATAGTGTGTCATGATTATTTTACCACTCATAAATAGTTACCAAGTTTACCCCTTAGTGGGTCTCACCAAATTCCACACTTGGGTAAACTTAACTGAGGGTCCACAATACTCTACGTGTCTTAATACAATTAGTAAATAATAATTATTAACTAATTATTGTATGTAACACTTAAATACAGACACGCACGTATTTTTGTGGTATTGCTAAATATTGCTGGATTAAACAATTTAATATGGCATACTGTCCCAGTGCACAATGAGTACACTCCATATTGCGGGACTCCCTAGGTCCTACGCCTGATTCGTTAAATGAAACTATTCCATGAGTTCGTGAGCAATGCCCCAGGCACACGTTACAGATATACAAATCAATGCGTTGAACCATACAAGCTAAGGTTACAACGCATACGTATAGTCCTTTCGTCATGATATCCTAGATGTGCGGGGATATAGATTATCACCGTTAAATCCCCTTGTGCTCATCTATGTCCTATCTTCAGACTTGTATCTCAATTAACAATATGCGCAAACTCCTTTGCCATATTATTCGACCCTGACAGAATTCTTTCCTGGGATGATTGCTTGTGGCCACAAGACTTTCTGAGATACAGTTTCGAAGCATCTGGATATCAAACTCCATATGGGAGTTGACGGATCCCATATCTATACGCACCAAACTCCATAAGCATCAGACCATACCCAGCGACACCGAGCGGTCACACCATGAAAGGTCTGTGACATGTGTGGAACCAAAGTATAATGGATCACTTACAAGCCCATCGTGGCACTCAGGTCAAAGGATCACGTATACTACTCAACTCGAGAGAACCCTCCGTTAACAGCTTACATTGAATATCTATCGGAGGCCCTCATGAGTCCGTCCCATATCCAGTCCTAACTAGATACCCATATGTCAATACGAGCTCCAAGCTCACGGCCGATCAGAAACGACCATCTATACCCAATAGGTACGATATATGCTGATCTATTTAAAAGTATCCACCGATAGACCTGCATCGATAGAAATAGATCAGGGACAATTATTCGAGAATATACTTATGCAACGTGCATTTTCTGGCACCCGATTACAACTCTTGTAATTATGTAGTTACTAGTATACTCCCAGTCTATGTCCCATTACAGACAAGGCTCCAATTCTTAGATCTGCTGAGTATTATAACCAACTAACACTTACCTGTGCTAACATTTAGCAATTATATGTCTCAGCGTGACTGACTATGAGCCCTTATCTAAACTCTTTAGATCTGATCCGAACTCCTTCAGATCTACAATGTCTATAACGTTACATGCATAATACCTTATAAACCGGTATTAGCGATTTAATGAAAATGTACACTTGTATAAATACATAAGTATATGTATATTCAGGGATGACACGTAAGCATCGGCCCTAACAATAGTATCCCTTCCTGTACTTGATAGTGAGGTTTATCATATGTATATTTCTTATGTTTATATGATATACATAATGTTTTAATATCTGATTATCAGTTAATTAATGGTTATTATGTATTGAATACAACACAAAATGTCATGAATGTACAGGTAAATGTAACAAGTAGTTCATGGACTTTAAATAAAATAAAATTGTGACCTATGAGATTAGGTCATATAGGCGTTAGATGCCTATCCTATTTGGTTAAGAATAGTTAAATACTTGATTTGAGCATAGAACCTTATCCAGTTTATGAATCATGTATTCAAGAAAAAATGACCAAATCTCTCTTTACTGATGTTGGACACAGTGCCACTGGTTTATTGAAATTTATACATAATGATATATGTGGTCCAATGAATCACGCTGCTATGGGTGAATTTTAATACTTTGCAACCTTCATCGATGATTTGTCACGATATGGTTATGTATTTCTTATGAGACACAAGTCTGAAACCTTTGAAAAGCTAAAAGAATTTAGACTTGAAGTAGAGAAACAAATTGGTATGTATGTCAAATGCCTTCGATCAGATCAAGGCAGTGAATTTTTAAATTATTTAAAAGAGAATAAAATTCTCGCTCAATATAGTCCTCTAGCTACTTCGCAACACAACGGTGTTTCAGAGATGAGGAAACGAACTTTATTAGATATGGTCCAATCGATGACGAGTTTCACTAATCTCCTTGAATATCTTTGGGGCTATGCTCTACATATTTCTGTTCATATATTAAACAGAGTTCTGTCTAAAATTGTTCCCTCCACTCCTTATGAGATATGGACTAGAAGGAATCCAAGCCTTAAATATTTTAAGATTTGGGATTGTCCTGCTTATGTAAAAGTTACACAACAGGATAAACTTGCATCCAGGGGGTACAAGTATCGGTTCATTAGTTATCCCATGAACTCAATGGGATACTAGTTTTATGATCTTGAGGAACGAAATGTGTTTGTTGCTCAGAATGCCACTTTCTAGAGAAACAGTTTCTTATAGATCATAGAGATTGTAGAAAAATTGATCTTGATAAAGTTAATCAGAATGAACTACAGATAGAACTACATGCTTAATCGAGAAAATTACATTTTACACACCTTCTACATAGGTCATATAGGATATTGAGGTAACCTGAAAGGTATGGTGTGATACCTGAAGGTACCTCTGAGATTTTCTTAGTGGAAGAAAATGATCGTTTAACCTATAGACAGACAATATTAGATATTGATTTAGGAAAAATAGTAAGATGCTATGAAATTCGAAATTGACTCTATGTATCAAAATCAAGTTTAGGACTTGGATGAGTTTTTCAAAGGAATAGTTCCTATCGGTTGTAAATAGGTTTACAAGTAGAAGCGTGGGCCCGATGGAAAGTAGAAACCTTCAAGGATCGTTTAGTAGCAAAAGGTTATACTCAACGATCAAGGATCGATTTTGAGAAAACTTTTGCACCAGTTGTAATACTTAAATCAATAAGGATATTATTGGCAATTGCTGCATACTATAACTTTGAAATTTGTCAGATGGATGTAAAGACGGCGTTCCTGAATGGATATCTCAAAAAAGAGATATTCATAAAACAACCTGAAGGTTTTGCATCTAGCTTTTCTTCTGGTCTTGTATATAAACTGAAGAAGTCTATTTATGAACTTAAGCAGGCTTTCCAAAGCTAGAATCTTCGTTTTAATGAAATAATTAAAGGGTCTGGTTTCATAAAAAATGAAGAGGCGACATGTGTGTATAAAAAGATCAATGAGAGCATAGTTATCTTCTTAATTCTTTATGTGGATGACATACTGATCATTGGAAATGATATCGGTATATTGCAGTCAGTAAAAAGTTACCTAAGTAAGAATTTCTCCATGAAAGATTTGAGAAAAACTTTCTATATATTCGGTATAAAGCTTTATAGAGATAGAGTTAAGAGGCTGATAGGACTCTCTCAATCCTCGTACATTGATAGTGTCTTAAAAAGGTATAGTTTTAGTAACTGTAAGACAGTTAATATACCTTTTAGACATGGCATTCATCTTTCGAGGAAGATGTGTTCTCAAAAGAAAGATGAGAGGGTTAGAATGTCTAATATTCTTTATGCATCAGCTGTTGAAATCTGAATGTATGCCATGATGTGTACGAGACTTGACATCAGTATAGTTGTAAGTGTTACGAGCCAGTATCAATCTGATCCAGGAGATAACCATTGGATGGCAGTCAAACATGTCCTTAAATACCTTAAGGGTACAAAGGACAAGTTTTTCATATATGAAGAAAATGATTTACAAGTAAGAGGATACACTAACTCAGACTTCCAGTCTGATTCGGATAATATAAAATCTACATTTAGATATGTGTTTATTCTTAATAGCATCGTATAAGTTGGAAGAGTGTCAAACAGGGATCCACATCAGATTCTACCACTGAGATAGAATACATTACAGCTTCAGAAGCAATAAAAGAAGCAGTGTGAATCAGGAAGTTTGTCGTAGAACTCAGTATAGTCCTAATTTCAGTGGATCCTATCCTATTATATTACAACAACAATGGAAAAAACACAGGCAAAAGAGCCTAGAGCACACCAAAGATCTAAACATGTAGAGAAACAAATACCACATTGTTAGAGAGATCTTGGCTCGAGGATATGTTATATTTTATAAAGTTGATTCTATAAATAATGTAGCGGACTCACTCACAAAGGCCTTAACTCTAAAGGTGTTTGAGAAATATGTGGAATCTCTAAGTATTAGATACCACTACGAATGGCACTAGAGCAAGTGGAAGTTGTTGAAATTTGTGCTCATATGCCATTCTAATTTTGTATGAATATTTTATTTTTATACTTATGTAATAAATAAATATTTAATTAAATCACTAATTATTTTTATAAAGTAAGATGCTTGTAACATTTCAGACATTATAGTGATCTGAAGAAGTTAAGATCAAGTCTAAAGAGTTAGAACCTTTTCTGAAATGGGATAAAGACTTGGGAATATACTTGCAATGACATAGTTGTAAATAGTTGCAAACGTTGCAAGAAAATATTATTGTGTAAATATGTTCTCAAATTATATATTCCTGATTTATTTTCATCGATGCAGGGTCTATCGAGTGGAATCAATTAATATAGATTAGTATATGTCTATATTTGAATAGTTCAGATGGTTAATCTTAGTAAACCATGAGCTTAGTGGAAGCTTGTATAGATATACATATATTTAGTAAGGACTGGATACTAAACAGACTCAAAGAAGACCTCCAATAGATATCTCATAAATTCGTCAATGGAGGGTTTTCTCAAGTTGAGTAGTATTCGTGGTCCCTAGACGTGAGCACCACGGTGGGCTTGTGAGTAATTCACTACACTTAGGTTTCATATATGTCAGAGACCTTTTATAATCTGACCACTGGGTGTAGATATGGGATCTGTCAGCTCATATAGGTGCGTTAAATATCTAGATACTCTAAGGTTGTATTCTAGGAAGTCTTATGGCCATAAACAATTAACCCGGGAAAGAGTTTCTTATGGAGTAAATAATATTGCAAAGAAATTTGTGTATATTATTTATTGGAATACAAATAAAAAGAGATAAGTTTATGGTTAAGTAATAGAAGACTTGACGATATTGATCTATGTCTCCACTCTTTCAGTATATTAATGATTGAGGGATTGTACGAATATGTATTAACCTCAACTTGTATGGTTTAACTCGCCATTTTGTATTATCCATAATGTGTATGTAGGGGGCATCGGTAATGAATTTACAGAAATATTTTGTAAGACAAAATGAGTGGGAACCTAGGGAGTCTCACTATATGAAGTGTACTCGTTGAGCACGTAGGTAGCGCACCGGATCGAATTGTTCAATCCTAGAAGTTTTTGAAGAATATAAATTAACTTTAGGGTCTCTCGGGGAGTAGCTAAAGTTTAAGTGTTAAACCTAAAATTATGTCAAGTGAGACTTGACACTTTTATCTACCTAGTATATGTCTCAAATTGTGCCAATAATTTGTATAGGTACTAAATTGAGCATTGGTAGATATAGTTACCATTTAAATATAATAATTGTTATTTTGTTTAAAATAAATTAATTAGCCACTTATTTATTTTAGAGTTTTTCGGAGAGTAGTTAATGTTTAAGTGTTAAATCTAAGATTGTGTCAAGTGAGACTTAATATGTTTATCTAACTAATTTATGTCTTAAATTGTGCCAATATTTTATATGAGTACTAAATTAGACATTGATATAAATAGTAATAAAATAGTTATTGTTTCATTATATATATATATTATTCAGCCAAATGGAAAGCATTTGTTTATATATGAATTATTTTTTAAATGAAATGAACTTTTAAGCATTTTTGTGGCATCTTTGTCATTGATGAATTATCCAAGTGTGTAGATGAGTAAAACTTAGAAATTTTTCACACACAAGTCTTTCAACTCTTTGAAAGGAAAACAAGACAAAGTTATTTTTCTCCCCCTCTCTCTCTCCCTTACTTTTGGCCGAATCCTTTTTCTTACAAGAATGAGTAAATTCTTCTTTTATCTTCATTTGTTTTGTTTCAATTATTTTACCATAAAAAACTCAATTGCTTTCACCACTTTCATAATGGATGAAATATTATCATTATTAAAAGAATTATTTCCTCCATTAGCCAAAACATGGCCTGCCACTTCAATGAAACAAAATGAATAAAATTCATTTAATTGCTTATATTAATACATGTAATATAAAGAAATCCTCTACCATTCATAATGGCCAAATATTAAATCCTTTTAAACAAAATTAATGCATTAAATTATATAATAATCTTTAGTGCATTAAAAGTATATAATAAATAAATCAAAAACTATTTTTGTATTATTTTATTAATATATCATGAAATAAAATGAAGAACTTAGATCTTGTCATTTATCACCATTCTATTAGTTAACAAATTTTGTTAACTAATTAAATGATGTACTTAACAATTAAGTCTTGACAAATGCACATCCCGAGAGATCCCGAAACAATCATTCTATTTTGCTGAAATTTATTGGATCGAATTATTCAATCCAATCCGCTATCCTAGTGCGCAACGAGTACACTTCATATTGTGAGACTCTCTAGGTCCAAATCTAATTTGTCATATGGAGCTCCTCCATACGTCCGTGAACGATGCGCCACACACACGTTACGGATATTACAAATTAGCATGTTAGAACATGCAAGTTGAGGTTATTGCATATTCGTATAATCCTTCCATCAATTTATATCCTTAAAGAGCAGAGATATAGATAATCACCGTTAAATCTCTATTTGCTCAACTATGAATTTATCTCCAGATTTATTTCATTAAACAATATCCACAAACACTTTTGTGATATTGTTTATTCCTTCGGAATATATTTTTCGAGGTTTATGCTTGCGGTCACAAGTTTTTTTGAAATACAATCTCGGAGCATCAGGATATAAACCCACTCATATGAGCTGATGGATCCCATATCTACGCACACCGGATTATATGAGCATCGAACTATACCCAGCGACACCCAACGGTCAGACCATGAAAAGTTTTTGACATGTGTGGAACCAAAGCATAGTGGATCACTCACAAGCCCACCATGACGCTCAGGTTAAAGGACTACAAATACTACTCAACTCGGAAGACCTTCCATTGACGGCTTTATGAGATGTCTATTGGATGTTTTCGTGAGTCTGTTCAATATTCAATCCTTACTGAATACCTGCATCTCTATACGAGCTTCCTACTAAGCTCATGGTTTGCTAAGATTAACCATCTGGACCATCTAAATATATACATACACTAATCTATATTAATGGGTTCCATCGATAGACCCGTATCGATGAAATTAGATTATCAACATTGTGTTTGAGAACATACTTGCATAATGACATTTTCTAACATCATTTGCAACTTCTTGCAGTTGTGTCATTACTAATATATTCTCAAGTCATTGTCTCATTTCAAATAAGGCTCTAACTCTTTAGATTTCGCTAACTATATAAACATGCTAATTCTTAACATCACTAACTCTTAACACTACTAACTCTTAGTACTTCTAACTATTAGTGCTGTTAACTCTTAACAATGATCTAAACTCCTTTAGACCAGATCTGAACTCCTTTAGATCATACAATGTCTAAAACGTTACAAGCATCTTACCATTTTAATAATAAATAATATTAACGATTTTATTAGAAATGATAATTGTATAAATATTATCATTATATATTTATACAAAATAGGATGGCATGTAAGCACAAATGACATTTTGTTTAAGAACATTGTGTTTGAGAACATACTTGCATAATGACATTTTCTAGCACCATCTGCAACTCCTTACAGCTATGTCATTACTAATATATTCTTAGGTTATTTTTTCATTTCAGACAGGGCTCTAACTCTTTAGATTTCGCTAATTATATGAACATGCTAACTCTTAGCATCACTAACTCTTAGTACTACTAACTCTTAGTATTTATAACTATTAGCATTGCTAACTCTTAGCACTGATCTAAACTCTTTTAGACTAGATCTGAACTCCTTTAGATCATACAATGTCTAAAATGTTATAAGTATCTTACCATTTAATAATAAATAATATTAACAATTTTATTAGAAATAATAATTATATAAATACTATCATTATATATTTATACATAATGGGATGACACGTAAGTACAAATCCCAACATCCACGTGACATATTATAGTCCAATTATTATTTGACTTAAAAATTACTATAATGACCTTGCTTATTTGATAAGCAAAGTGAATTAATTAAATATAAATTTGTTTTATTTTATTTAATTAATTAAGTCAAACAATGATTTAAATAAATGCATGTGTTTCAATTAAATTTAATGTGATTAAATTAATAGAGATGAAACAAAAATGCATAGCATATAAGAGGTGAGGTTAAGATGTATGTTACAAGTTAATGAAAGAATTGTTTCTTCAATTTGTTTCCTCTGATATTCGACCACCATACTCCTTATTTGTAAAAGCTTGTGTTTCTAATTAATTTAATAATCATTAAATTTACACTTGGTGAAACATAAATGCATAGGCAAAGAATTGGTGAGGCAGTGTGACTTGTAAGAGGGTGAAATTATTTCATCCATTTGCTCACAAATCCGACCAAGTTCATCATATGCCCTTTTGTTGTTTAATTATTTTAATCAATAGGAAAAACAAAAGCAAATGGCCTTGACAAGTGTTGCTAAACTTTGGTAGGCCATTTATTGATTGTAAAAAGGAAAAGCAAATGTACCAAATAAAAATAGCAATATTTGCTCATTTGAGATGATGAGGATTCGACCAAGTCTAACATGAGTGAGATAATGAAATGCTTCATTTTTTCAAGAGTTGAAAAAGTTATCTAAATGTTGGGAACACTTCAAACTTCTTCTATTTTTCTTTGTATATGGACAAATTTACTACAAGTAATAATAATATATTTTTTTGTTGTTTAAATGTTAACTTGAACAAAAGCAATTATAGCTTATAGTAGTCCAATAGTTTAAGTGTTAAGCTTTTTTTAAAGAGTTAAACTTAGATTTAAGGTGTTAATTTCTTATTGAAATAAGTTTCCATTCTAGATTACCTAAGCCTACCGAGTTGGGTATTAGAGTTGCGTATGAGTGCACTTCAAGGTGAGAACTCCGGTTGAAGCAAATTCAAAAGGCTTATAAGGTAATTCTCAAATAAACTTTATTATTTCAATTATGAGATAATTTAAAAGACTTATTGTGTTTATCATTTAGGAAACTAGATTTCCAGACTTTCGTTGTCCACAAATATGTATATGATTCATGATTTTGTAATGATGAACATAAACCTACATGTATGCACCCTAGGATAATCAACACTCACAAAATGGTATCGGAGCATATTTGAGTAAATTGGGGTGTAAATGAGTGTTAAAATTGTTGTTGGTGAAGTTCTGATGCTCAAATGGTGTATTTCAAATAGTTAAAATGGGTATACCAAGGTGGGAAGCATTGGAGCGCTGCAGTATAAAGGACTTGGCGCTGCGGTGCTATGAAGCTGGCCCTACGGCGTTGAGACCTCCAAGCCCTAGCGCCAGGTGCTGGACGTTACGGCGCTGGAGGTTTAGAAGATGGCCACCGTGGCCCTGAGGGCATTGCCTCAAAGTGCTGCAATGCTCGGAACCTAGCACGGCGCTAACAACACTTAAATTATTTTTTTTGAATTGTTTAAAATATTAATTTTAAACATGTGGGGTTTATGAGATATAGTGATAAGAGTTATTAGTCTTTATTATAAATCATGAATATTTGTCTGTGTTGGTAACTATAATTGGAACCCTTCTGGTGAGGTTAGTTGTGTTTGTATAAAAATAAATGTCTGATTGAGAATTACCTTCTCGTGAGATACGGATCAAGTCTTTATATTAAAAATATCTCTTAATCAAATTAAATAGTATCACATTATGAGATAATGTTGTATAATGATCCGTCTTGTCAATATGATGTTAGCTATGTTATATTGGTCTTTCTCAAAATTATTACAGTGTAAGAGATTTGGTCAATATAATTTAGACTATACTAGTTAAATATGAGATGAGGCAAATATATGTGAAAGTATTATCCTAGATCGCTACAGTGTGCGGGTAGTACTGATAATATATATTTGATTTTTGACAAGATAATATGAAATACACTTATCCTAGATCGTTACAATATACGGATAATGTGTATTTAGGATCATAAGTAAGAGTTGCATGAGATGCAATTAACAAGAGTTGTCTACCCATTGGGTTTACAAAGGCCTAGATCACTACAGTGTGCGACTGAAGTAAAATGCCAATAGGGTCTACTTGCCACTGTATAGTTTAAAAAAGTTTAAATTGTCATTGTCCTGTTTGAGAGATTAAAGAGACTATGTAAAGTAGTGGGAAGTTTTAAATTAAAAAATGTATATATATATTATACCTATGATCTAAAATATTTTATTAGCGATTTAATATTTTAAATATTCGCTGACATCTTTTTTTTTTTTGTCTAGCTATAATGGCTTCCAGTAATCTCTTGGCACGCATACTAGATGCACACCAACTCAAGAGTACTGATAACTTTTCTTATTGGTACATGAATCTCAGAAACATTCTGAATTCAAAAAAGTTGGGATATATTATTGACCAGAAGATACCCATGAATGTTTTTTAGGATGCCACCAAGGAAGAAAAAGTGACATATTAGAAATAGATGGATAATGATTTAAAGGTTAAATCTTATATCCTCGCCTTCATATCCACTGAGCAACAGCGGAAGCATGTTTGCATGGACAATGGTAATAGCATCATGCTCCATTTGAAGGAGCTCTTTGGTGACTGACCCTAAGTCAAGATTTATTGGGTCACCAAAGCTCTCTTTTAGGCCATACTTTCTGAGGCCAGTATAGTAAGTCCTCATGTCCTCAAGATGATAGGATTAATTGAGAGGCTTGAGACCATAAATATTTTTTTGAACAATAATGTAAGGATTAGCTTGATTCTTTAGTCGCTACCTAGGTTTGACCTGCAAGGTTTGACCTGTATTTACATTGATCTACATAATATACTCAAGACAACTCATAAGGACATGAGTAAAAAGGGCGCTGATGAACACTTGAAATTATATATTTAATAAGAGTTTTATATCATTGTTTTGTATTACTAGTGTCTTTAACCCTTCTAACTTAAGTATGTTTATAATATTGTATTTAATTAGCTTTTAACTATTTTGTGGTAGGTTTGGTAAAATGGGCATAACTTTCTACTTAAGAATTCAATTGAAGTGATTCTTGATCCTGTGAAGAGATGACTCAATAGGCTAGCATATTGTATAAGGTACAAATGGCCTAAAATAGAACTGATCTGCAATACAGGTCCAATCCAAATGGTTATCCGTATTTGACCCATAACTATAGAAATACGTATACAACAACTTAATTTAAAAAGATAAGAGACTTATCTACAACTTTAATGTTTTGAGTAACAGTTAATTTGGACCACATCAATACTAATTTATATATAAATGATGAACTTTAATTGTTATATTTGTCGGTTGGAACCTCCTTTGTGTGAGGATTTCAATTGAGTTATAAAAAAAGTTAAATATATTATTACTTCTTATGCCAAGAGTGGATCCTCTTAACCTTAACTTTTTATTTGAATTGGTTAATTGAATTAATATTTGTAAACATCTTATACTACATTAATTGTCTTTAAAGTATTTATAGTTTATAATTTTAATTCTACTTCCCTGTGGATCGACTCCGTTCTCACCGGGTTATTTATTACTTCAAAAATCTTGCACTTGGGAATAAACTCCTATATTCTGGACGTGTCAAGTTCTTAGTGCTGTTGTCGGGGAAGTGAAATTAACATTTTCTTTTTGTTTTTGTTTGTTTGTTTATTTTATTTTCATGGAAGGTTAAGCCTAACACTCTTTATTTATTAACTTTTTATTATATAATCTAACATTATTAATTTAATTTCTAACTATTTATCTAACTTTTATTTTATTGTTAGTTTTGCTTATTTTATTTATCTTTATTTAATATTTTATTTTTTTTAATTTTTTTTCTCTTATTTGTAATATTTATTGTTATTATATTATATTTTATTTCTTTCTATGAGTGGTTGGTTTCGAGATCCTAATTCTCATTATTTGGTAAAAGGTAATTTCGAAACTTCTTTTGATAATTTGTTAAATTCTCCTTCATCTTCTCATTCTTTACCAATTAACACCATGATCGAAAATCAAATTGAAGGACTCATAAACCCAGGGGACAATCAGTCCCAACATAATGACCATAATTGACCTAAGACACTTAAAGATTACATGAACCCTATACGAACTGGTGCACCATCTCGCTTAATTTTTCCTTCGGATGAAATACATTTTAATTTTAAGCCAGGCATTATCCAACCTTTACCCACTTTTCATGGCTTAGATGCAGAGAACCCTTATCTGCATCTAAGAGAATTTGAAGAAGTTTGTAACACGTATAATGACCAAAATTGTAGCATTAACACAATTTGAATTAAGCTTTTCCCTTTTTCTTTAAAAGATAAAGCTGAAACATGACTACAAAATCTTAGGCCATGATCCATTTCTTTATGGGATGAGATGCAACAAGAATTTCTAAAAACTTTTTTTCCTTCCCATAGAACAAATTCTTTTAAAAGACAAATTATCATTTTTACCCAAAAACCAAGAGAGACTCTTTACCAATGTTGGAAAAGGTATAAAGAATTACTTAATACTTATCCCCATCATGGCTTTGAAACATGAAGACTAGTCTCAAATTTCTATGAGGGCTTAACACCCTAAGTTAGGCAAATGGTAGAAATGATGTGTAATGGAACATTTGAGAACAAAGACCCAGAATAGGCAATGAACTATCTAGACTTACTAGCAGAAAATGCTCAAAATTGGGACACTGTTGGTATTTGTGAGGCATCTAGTAAAAATCAAACCACTACATCTAGTGAAGGTATGTATCATCTTAAGAAAAACCATGACCTTTAAGCCAAATTAGCATCCCTAGTTAGAAAAGTCAAAACCTTAGAACTGAAAAAGAGTGGTCAATTAAAATCTGTTCTACAAATTGTGTGTCACATTTTTGAAACCCATGATCACTCTACCAATGATTGCCCAACTTTACCTGTATTTAGAGAATGTCTCCATGAACAAGCCAATATTGTAAACACGTTCAAACTGTTAAATAATAACGCATATTCACAAAACTATAATCTTGGATGGAGAAATCACCCGAATTTTAGTTGGAGGAATGACACTCAAGCACAGGCTTTACAACCACCTTTCCAACTGCACCAAAATTTTTAAAACCATTAAGATTATGCACCATATGTCCCACCTCATAAGAAAAATCTTGAAGAAACTTTGCATGCATTCATTGAAAAGCAAGAGTCTATTAATTCTCAAAATGTTCAAACATTTGCTAATTTGCAAGAGAATTTGAAAGATACTCTTGCAAAATTTGCATCCGCACTGAACATTCATGAGAAAGAAAAATTTCCTTCTCAACCACAACCAAACCCCAAAGGTTAACATAACTCAAATACATGTAGTTCAAGAAGCCAACACATAGATCAAGTTAAAGTATTTATCACTTTTTAGAATAGTAAAATTATTAAAAAAGACATTCCTGAACCTCATGAGAACGATGAATCAATCTCTAAGGATAAAGAAAGTGTTGAACTTACACCTAATGAAGAAAACACCAAACCTTCACCTCTACTCTAATTTCCTCATGCATTAATACTAAAAAGATGAATCACAATCGTGAAAATTTTAAAATCTTCAAACAGGTAAAAGTTAATATTTCTTTACTGGATGCTATTAAACAGGTTCCTTCTTATGCAAAACTTTTGAAAGATTTATGCATAGTAAAAAGAAAATTGAATGTGAAAAAAGAAATATTTTTAGCTGAATAAGTAAGTGTCATTCCTCAGAATAATAATGCTTTGAAATATAAAGACCCTGGTTGTCTTACAATTTCATGTATTATTGAAAGTCATAAAATTGAACAAAATTTACTTGATCTTAGTGCTAGTGTGAATTTACTGCTGTATTCAGTTTATCAGCAGCTTAATTTTGGTGCGTTAAAATCAACTTCTGTAACTGTTTTGCTTACTGATATATCAATAAAAATACCAAGAGGGATAATGAAAGATGTTTTAGTTCAAGTTGATAAATTCATATATTCTGTGGATTTTATTGTCTTTGACACATAACCTGTTAAAGGATGTAATCCAATACCTGTTATTTTGGGTCGTCCATTTTTAAGAAATTCTAACGCTTTAATTAATTATAGGAATGGAGTACTGAAGCTTTCATTTGGAAACATGACATTTAAGCTAAATATTTTCAATATGTGTAAGCAGCCACATGAGGGGGAAGATGAAAGTGAAGAAGTCGACATAATTGAAACGATTATGGAGGATCATATTCAAAAAAGGAGTTCTACCGATCCCTTAGAAATGTGTTTAATAAATTCATTTTGAGTAAAATATACAATTAGATCCTTAAATCTCTGACATATTTTCTTTACTTGACTATGCAGAGGTGATTGAAAATAAAGGATAGAAACCAAAGTTTGAAGAATTAGGAGAAAATGAGGATAAACAGAATGAAATTTTAAATTTGGAGTTAAAATCTCTGCCTGAAGAAATGAAATATGCATTTCTTGGAGAGAAACAAACTTACCCGGTGGTAATCTCTTCTACACTCACAAGCAAACAAGAAGGTAAGTTGATTGAATTATTGAAAATGCATTAAAAAATGTAATCGGGTGGACTTTAAAAGACATAAACAGCATTAATCCTTTGATTTACACACATAGAATACACCTAGAGGATAATGCCAAAACTTCTCAACAACCTCAAAGGAGATTAAATCCACATATGAAAGAGGTAGTGAGAGCTGAAGTTCTCAAATTACTTAAAGTATGAATCATTTACCATATCTCAAATAGTAAGTGAGTAAGTCCTACTCAAGTAGTACTAAAAAAATATAGAATCACAGTCATTGAAAATGATAAAGGTGAGTTAATATTAACTCGAGTCTCATCTAGTTGGAGGATGTGCATAGATTATAGGAAGTTAAACTTGGCCACTAGAAAAGACCATTTTCCTTTACCATTCCTTGATCAAATTGTAGAAAATGTAGTAGGACATCCCTACTATTATTTTCTAAATGGTTATTCTAGCTATTATCAAATTTCTATAGCACTAAAAGACCAAGAAAAAACTACATTCACATGTCCTTTTGGGACTCTTGCTTTTAAAAGAATGCCCTTTGGACTTTGTAATCCCCAACAACATTTCAGAGATGTATGTTAAGCATTTTTAGTGACATGGTTGAGCATTATTTAAAAGTTTTCATGGATGATTTAACTGTGTTTGGAAAATTTTTTGATAGTTGTCTTGAAAACTTAAAAAAAAGTCTTAAAAAGATGTGAAGAAAAGAGTCTTATGTTGAATTGGAAAAAATGTCATTACATGGTTACTTCTGAAATTGTTTTAGGACATGTAGTGTCTTCTAAAGGAATTGAAGTGGATAAGGTAAAAGTCGAACTCATTACATATTTGCCTCCACAAAAAACAGTCAGAGAAGTCCAATCCTTTTTAGGACATGCTGGATTCTATAGGAGGTTCATAAAATTTTTTAGTGCTATATCTAAATCTCTTTGTAACCTTTTAGCAAAACATGTATCATTTGAGTGGATTTAAGAGTGTCAAAATTTGTTTGAAAAATTAATTGGCCTCTTAACATCTGCTCCTATCATATAATCTTCTGACTGGTCTTTACCTTTTGAGCTCATGTGTGATGCCAGTGACTACGCTGTTGGTACTGTATTGGGACAAAGAAAGGAAGGTAAATCTTATGTAATTTATTATGCAAGTAGAACTTTAAACAGTGCACAAATTAATTATACAACAATTGAAAAAGAACTACCTGCTGTAATATTAGAATTAGAAAATTTTCATTCTTACTTAATTAGTTCTTCAACTGTTGTGTTTACTGACCATGCTGCTGTAAGATACTTAATGTCAAAACAAGATGCAAAACCAAGATTGATTTGATGGATTCTATTACTTCAAGAATTTATTATCAGTATTAGGGATAAGAAGAAAGTTGAGAATGTTGTTGTAGATCACTTATCAAAACTCGCACCAGATTCATCAACAGAAATAACACCTATTAATGATTCTTTTCTCGATGAATTTTTATTTTTAACTGTTACAATGCCTTGGTATGCTAATATTGTTAATTTTCTTATAATAGGAGAAATGCCACCTCAATGGAATGCTCAAGACGAAAAGAAATTTTTTATTGAGGTAAGAAAGTTTTATTGGGATGATCCTCATATCTTTAAATATTATTGTGACTAAATATTTTGAAGATGCATACTTGACAATAAGGTAAGTGAAGTTATTGAATTTTGTCATTTTGAAACATATGAGAGATATTTCTTATTAAAGAAAACAGTTGCAAAAATCTTGCAGTGTCGATTTTATTAGCCCTCTTTATTTAAAGATACACATGTATTCTGTATAACGTGTAAAAATTGTCAAAAGTTAGGATCAATTTCAAAACGAAACATGATGCCTTTAAACTCCATTCTTGTTATTGACATATTTGATTGTTGGGGGATAGATTTCATAGGACCATTTTCGTTATCATTTGAATTTACATATATCTTAATTGCAGTAAATTATGTCTCAAAATGGATTGAGGCTATTCCATGTCGAAATAATGACCATAAAATAGTCATGAAATTTTTGAAAGAAAATATCTTAAGTCAATTTGGAATCCCTCGAGCCATTATAAGTGATGGGGGTAAGTGTTTTTATAATAGGCCATTTTAAACATTAATGAAAAAAATATGGTATTACTTATAAAGTTGCCACCCCTTATTATCCTAAGATAAGTGGACAAATTGAATTAGCAAATAGGGAGATAAAATAAATTTTAGAAAAAACTATAAACCCATATTGCAAAGATTGGTCTTTAAGACTTAATGATGCACTATGGGCTTATAGGATTGCTTTTAAAACTTTATTGGGTATGTCTCCTTATATGATAGTTTATGAAAAATCTTGTCATTTACCTGTAGAAATTGAGCATGAAGCCTACTGGGCCATTAAAACTTTTAATGCAAATCTTGATTCTATTGGACACATACGTAAATTACAAATAAATGAACTTGAAGAATTGAAAAATGATGCATATGAGAATTTAAAAATTCATAAAGCTAAAATCAAAACTTTTCATGATCAAAAAATTCAGAGAAAAATATTTGATATTGGTCAGAAGGTTTTGTTTATAATTCTCAAATTCACATATTCCCTGAAAAATTAAGATCAAGATAGAGTGACCATTTTATTGTGAAACATGTGTACTCTTATAGAACAATTGACATTGAAAATCCTAGGAATGAGAATGTGTTTAAGGTAAATAGGCAAAAACTCAAGCCGTTTCTAGAAAACCAAGCTTTTCATGAAGAATTTGTGTCCCTGTCGGACCCTTGTTACGAGACCAATTAATCTTTGTTTTACATATATATATATATATTCTTCTTTTAACTTTTTTATTTTACTTGCGGGTTAATTTAATAGTTTTGTTAAAGTTCTTTTTTGCACCCCGGTTAAGTGGCAGATAACGATACTCCGTGATATTTCAAGTCAGTTTTGTCAGTTCCCATAATTACTAATACATTCTCTTCTTCCTTTTTTTTAAAAAAATGGATGACATTCTAAGGAATTTGAAAAAGCGTTTTCCTTCATTGCCTCAAAATTTCTTAAAGAAAATTTATCAAGTAAGATATAAAAGATTAAGGTTATTAATGATTATAAATATACCTGTTGATATATGTTGGTTAATTGAAGCCAAAGTTTAACTAACAGGTGAATTTTTAGACTCATTAATTTCCTAAATGTCTGGCTTAGGGAAAAGCTCTTTTGCAAAAAATCAAAGAGCAAAATGATTAAGCGTTTGTTACAACTGTGCACGCATGGCTTGTAACACATATTGCCATGCTTTAAGAATGGTGTCTATAAATTGCGAAGATAAAATTAGGTTCATTAAGGATGGCCTGAGTAAAGAGTCTTTGGATGATATCTTAACAACTCTTGAGATGCATCGTAGTGGATATATGCATATTGTAATTCGTGAATTATGAGATATATTCCTAAAAGAACATGAGCGGTGCAGTCTCAAAAATCTGACTTTAAAAGACCCTATTTGTCAATTTATAAGAAAATTGGATAAGAAGCCTATCTTCGACCCATAGAGGGCGTTTAAGCCTTTACTAGACGTAAAACCAGAGAGAGATGTGACCCACAATCACAACTATTTGTATATATTTACTGTAACAGTTATTTTTAAAAGTTTTATATCAAACTCAAATGTCTTTTTCAACAACCAACCACCTATGTGACTTAACTTTATAACACTTTTTGGTTTTATAAATACATTGTATTATTTTTGCATATTTATACAAACTCAAAATCATTCAAGAGAGAGGGTGAGTATAATAATAGAAGGAACATCAACTTGTAAATTCACAAAAATTTGTGTCTTTTGTGGATCCATCTCTGAAAAAACTAAAAAATTTGTAGAAGCAGCAGAAACCCTTGGTAAGGTGTTAGCTGAGCGAAATATTCATTTAGTATATAGGGGAGGTAGTCTTGGATTAATAAGACGTGTGACAATCGCTGCACAAAATAAAGGCAGTCGAGTTTTAGGTATCATACCAAAAGCTCTAACTATTAGAAACATTGTAGGAAAAATAATTGGGGATGAGTTATAGGTATCATCAATGCATGAACGAATGTCTTTTATGCTTCGTAATGCTGATGCCTTCATAGCTCTACCTAGAGGTTTCAGAACATTGGAGGAAATTTTTTAAATTGTCTCATGGACATAATTGCAAATCCATGAAAAACTCATTGGTTTGTTAAATATTGATAGTTTTTATAATAGGTTGTTATTTTTTTTCCTATGCGGTAGAAAAATAGTTCGTCACGTTTGTAGCACGACAAATCTTCATTTCTACTTCAATTATTGATCAGTTACTCGACAAACTGCAAGCTTTTACATCTCTATCTGATCCAACAATAAGTCAGATAGATTGATATACTGATGACAGTGAAAAGAAATGCAAGATAGATTTAACGTTTCGTTTGTAGCCTATCTACTTTTATGTAATTTTAAGCATTTTGTGTGGCTTGTTTTATTTTGTTGCAGGTTTTATTTCTAATAAAAGATGTTTCAGGTAATATTTTTTATACTCTACTCTTTTTATATTTTGACATTGAGGACAATGTCTTAATCTGGTTGGGGGGAGGATAGTTGATATATAATATTAGTATTAATTTTTTTTTGTTATCACTTTGTTCTCTAATAATTTTTTTTTATCATGAATGGCTTGAGCAAAGGGTTCATTTATACATTCTTAAGACGCATTCTATTTCTAAAATGGTAGAGTAAAGAGTACATTACTAAACTTTTGAAACATATTCTAATTGGTTTCTTTTTAATGCATTTTATATATAATTGTTTGTTGCTTAAATTTTGGTAACTCTTGCGTAAATAAATTTGCTTTACTACCGAGGTATGATTTTGAAATTGTTTAGTTTAAATTATTTTTTCTATCTAGTTTACTAAATAATAACTTTCAAAATTATTTCTTGAGCACAATACTAAACCTTGTGGTAAGATGAATGATTCAATATATATAAGGCAAGAAAATTTTCATGTTTAAGTATATATAATCTTTTCTAAAACTCACATATCTTTTGTGAGTGAATGGAGAGGTTTGAGATAACAGCTTATAAACTTTCATTGATCTTTTAAAATAATTAATTTTTGTTTGGAATAACATTATTTAGGATGAGGAATGATTTGGTTGCTTAACTGAAGGATGAAAAAAAAATTATTATGGTGAGAAATTGTTCTTATTTTGTAATAATTCTTTATTTCTAAAAAAAAAACACATAAAAAAGCAAAAACAAAAATATATATATATAAAAGAAGTTAATTCAGTTCAATAAAGTTTTCGTTCAATTCTAGAAGACAAAAGTAATTAGGAAGCAATTTTATCACCGTACTCTTTATTCATAAAATTCGCATAAAATGATTAAAGTCCTGAAGTAAGCATGTGGAAAGAATGGTTTGACTCTAAATAATTGATTTTCCTATCTTTGAATCAATGTTAATTTATCTGTCTGTCCTTAAATGTAACATTTTCTTGAGCGATTATCTATTTTTTAACTCCATGAGTGAAATCATAACCCATTAAACAGTTATTCACATGTGAGGATATGGAGTTGAGGCTTTACTTGGAGAAAATTTTCAAGACTATATATGTTGTGGTTTATGGTAAGAAGGCTTCGCATAATTCACACATACACAATTTTGAAAGTTATTATTGAAATAACATTTATCGCGATTGTGATATTGAACTGACGTTTTGTTTGAAATACTTAGATAGTATTCAAATTTTATTTATGCTTGAATTACTAGGGGCTAGCAATAAGCTGGTTGAGGGGTGTGATGAACACTTGAATTACATATTTAATAAGGGTTTTATATCATTGTTTTGTATTACTAGTGTCTTTAACCCCTCTAACTTAAGTATGTTTACAATATTGTACTTAATTAGCTTTTAACTATTTTGTGGTAGGTTTGGTAAAATGGGCATAACTTTCAACTTAGGAATTCAATTAGAGTGATTCTTAATCCTGTGAAGAGCTGACTCAATAGGTTAACATATTGTATAGGGTATAAATGGCCTAAAATAGAACTGATCTGCAATACAGGTCCAATCCAAATGGTCATTTGTATTTGACCCATAACTATAAAAATACGTATCTAATACGTATACAACAACTTAATTTGAAAAGATAAGAGACATATCTACGACTTTGATGTTTTGAGTAATAGCTAATTCGGACCACATCAATTCCAAATTAGATAAGCAATTGGGTGCATTAATGATAATCAATGTAAATTATTTGCCATAATTCTCGACTTTTATCATTCAAGTGATTCCCTCTTCATTTGTCTCAATTTATCCATATTTTTCTATAAATAGGTAGCATGTTTATGCCCAAAAGATATAATCAGAGAATTATATTTTAGTTCAAAATCACTTGTCTTTTGTATTATCTCTTTGTAATATTATTTCTTTTGTTTATTATTGTAAAATTATGTTATCTCTTCTTCTATTTCTTTTCATTTTCTTTAATTTTATTATATCCAAGTAATTTTTTTATGTTAAGGTGAAAGGGTGAAACTCTTTACAAGGTAATACTTAACTCTTATTCATGAATTTAATGTTTTATTCTTAAGTTATGCAAATTTATATATGATGTATTTATTTTATTTGTAATATTAATATCCTTTCTTCTAAGTGGTGTATTTTAATTTATTATTGACAAATTTTATACTTTGTACAATAAATTCTTAAAACTATTTACAAGATTTGGCGTATATATCATTTCTTGTAAAGTGGGAGTCTTAATTTATTGTAGACAAATATAAAGATTGGCATAATAAATACTTGAACCCATTTATGAGATTTGGTGTATAATAATTGAAAGAAATAAATACTAATTAATATATAAATGATGATGAACTTTAATTGTTATATTTTTTGGTTGGAACCTCCTTTGTGTGAGGATTCTAATTGCGTTATAAAAAGAGTTAAATATATTATTACTTCTTATGCCAAGAGTGGATCCCCATAACCTTAACTTTTATTTGAATTGGTTAATTGAATTAATATTTGTAAATATCTTATACTGCATTAATTGTCTTTAAAGTATTTATAGTTTGTAATTTTAATTCTACTTCCCTATAGATCGACCCCGTTCTCACCGGGTTATTTATTACTTCGACAATCCTGCACTTGGGAATAAACTCCTATATTCTGGACATTTCAGGCGCGACCCTCTATGTCCATGGTACTTTATCTTCTACCCCGAGGACTTCTAAGAAGTCCAAAGAGAAAGAAAAAAAGAAGAAGGTGAAATAGACATCTAAGATGGGTCCTCAGCGACGACAGATATCTAACCCATAAGAAAGGCCAAAAGAAAAAAGAAAATGTTTCCATTGCAGTGAGGATGGGCACTAAAAAAAGAACTACCCTAAATACCTTGCCACCATAAAAAAGACTCCTTCAGGTATATGTTTACCTATTATTGACATTTCTTTAGTATTTGATGCTAGTACAAGCTGATTATTAAATACCATGTGTCTTTCTCAAATCTACAATATGTTGTAAGGTCTAGAAGTTAGATTACTACACATGGGAGAGGTACAGCTTCGAGTCAAAAATGGTGATTTCCTGTAAGTCGAGGCTGTTAGACATTTTGACTTGATTCTCTTTTGTAATAAAATTGTTGTATTATATAACTGTTATTTTTTACCCCTTATGTATCAGACAGATTATCTCCCTTCCTATACTTGACAATGAAGGGTATTATATGTATATTAGAAACTGCTCCTTATATTTATGTGATATGTTTGATGTTTGTTAGCTGAATGTTAGTTAATAAATGAAAATTATGTTTTGGATATAAATTGAAAATATTATGAATGTACAAGGTAACACTAGTAGTAATTCGGGAACTTTAAATGATATAGAATTATAGCACACTGTTTACGCTCAAAATATAACGCGGCTATCGCAGTATAGATTGAGGTGTCGATCCCACGAGGAAGCTCTTGGCAAAATAGGTTGATGAAGTAAAATATTAAAGCAGTAGTAAAGGATAATATTAATTGATTTAAGTGGATGAGATAGGATTGTTTATGATTTGAAGGAAATGTCTTATGATAATTCAAACAAGGCTTCGAGAATCACAATTATGCTTTATAAATCTACTCTACACTTTAATTCAATGCTTATAACTCAATTGAAAGTTTCACATCTCAAACAATCAACCGGAAGATAGGAAAATATAGCACATTTGATAACACATGTATTTGACATAATTAAACTCTTTGCAAGCATTAACATACATCATGTTCATTTATACAAGTTATCTAAGATCGACAATATATCACTTTGACAATATTGTAGTAAAAGATTAACTTGAATATCAAACATTTATTGCCCTTACATGTTATCCAAGATCGACAATATATCAAATTGACAATACTGCAGTTAAAGATTAACATATAAAACAATGTCACCAGTAACAATTATAGTTCACCAAGAATCACATAAGAAAAGTATGACTGAACTTATATGAGATATGAGAATTATAATCTCTGAATTTTAGAAAATAGAATAGATAAGAGTTTAATCAAAACCAAACTTACAACATTTGTAGCTCTTGACACCGAATCAAAGCATAGAAGTAGATTTATTACACATAAAAGTTCATCTCTTAGCCTTGCTAAGAACTCTAGCCTAAATTACAATACATGTTAATAAGAAGAAAATAAGAGAGAATTATCTCCTTTTAAAAATGTCCTAAGTGTCTCCTTATATAGGCAATGAATGGACATATGTCATGGATGACATCAATCTTCAATAATTTTAAACCAATAACTCATTTATCCACTTGCAGCACATTTTTGATAATGTAAATGATAGATTTAGCTTCTATAGCCGACATGAAAGTTGTAGAATTTTGACTCTTCTTTCCATAGGCACCAATTTTATGCAATTTGGATGAGTATCCAATGAGATATGAGCAAATGTTCAAAGATACATCAGAATTCAGTCAACAACCATTTTACCCACTTGCAATGCAATTTGGTCCATGATAATGGCTGATTTGGACTTTACCATCAACATACGAGTTGTTGATAGTTAAGTCAGAAATTCACAGCTTCAAGAATTATACCAATTGAGTATGTATTTTGTGAGATACGATCTAAATACGTGAGTTGGGTCAAGCTGGGCAGGAGTTATAGTCTGATTCTGTTGTATCTCAATTGTTTGGCCCATAACATGTTGGATTTGGCTTTTCCACTATTCTTCAAATTTGTGTAAGATTGAGTCATGTTGCACCAGGTTTAAGAATTTATTCATTTCAATTTCTACATTGAGAGTTATGTCCATTTTACCTAAACCTGTCCAAATAACATTCATTAATCACAATTTAAAGAGAACACTTTATTTCAAGCTAAAAATACAGAAAATACTAAAATTAGTGACATTAAATGGTGATTGAATCTCTTAACAACATGCATTTTCTTGTTTTCATCACACACATGATCTAACTATAAAATTTTACCCAGTTTGTGAATCTTGTATTCAAGAAAAAAATGACTAAATCTCTATTTATTGGTGTTGGACACCGTGCCACTAATTTATTAGAACTAGTGTATAGTGATGTATACGGTTCAATGAATCAAGCTGCAATGGATGGACTTTGATACTTTATAACTTTTATCGATGATTTGTCATGATATGGGTACGTGTTTCTTATAAAACATAAGTTAGAAATCTTTCAAAAGTTCAAAGAGTTCAGACTTGAAGTAGAGAAATAAATCGGCGTGTACGTTAAATACCTTCAATCAAATCAAGGCGATGAATACATAAGCAGTGAATTTTCTGATTATTTAAAGGAGAATGAGATTCTCGATCAGTATAGTCCTCCGGATACTCTGACATATAGTGGTATTTCGGAAAGAAAGAATCAAACTTTATTAGATATGGTTCGGTCGATGATGAGTTTTACTAATCTGTCAGAATATCTATAAGGTTACGTTCTTGATACTGCTGCTCATATATTAAATAAAGTTCCATCTAAAGCTGTTCTGGCCACTTTGCATGGGATGTTGAAAAGAAAGAAACCAAGTCTTAAGTATTTTAAGATTTGGGGTTGCTATGCTTACGTAAAAGTTACGCAACAGGATAAACTCGCACTCATGAGGTACGAGTACCTGTTCGTCAAGTATCTCAAGAATTCAATAGGATACCAATTTTATAATCTTGAGGAACGAAACGTATTTATTTCTTGATATGCCACTTTCTTAGAGAAAGAGTTTCTTATGGATCGTGTGAGTTATAGAAAAATTGAGCTTGATGAAGCCAATTAAAAACTAGAATAAACCAGATATGAAACCTCAAGCTCAATCCAACAGAATATCTTTAACACACCCTCTATATAGGCTGAAGATGATATCGAGACCACCTGCCAAGTATGTTAAGATGCCTGAAGGTGCACTTTGAGTTTTCTTAGTTGAAAAAAAATAATCATTTAACCTATAGAGAGAGGATGTTGGACATCGATTCAGAAAAATGGCAAGAAGCTATGAAATTTAAAATTGACTGAATATATCAAAATCAAGTTTGGGTCTTGGTTGAGCTTCCCAAAGGAATAGTTTCTATTGGTTGTAAATGGATTTATAAGAAGCATGGGCCTAATAGGAAGGTAGAGACCTTCAAAGCCCAACTGGTTGCAAAAGGTTATACTCAACGATCTAGGATCGATTATGAGAAAACCTTTGCACTGGTGGTGATGTTAAAGTCAATACAAATTTTATTAGCAATTGCTGTATATTATGACTTTGAGATATGACAGATTGATGTAAAGATGGTATTCTTGAATGGATATCTCGAGAAAGAGAAATATATGGAACAACTTGAAGATTTTGCATTCAACCTAATTGTTGGTCTAGTATAAAAGCTGAAGAAGTCAATTGATGGACTTAAGCAGGCTTTCAAAAGTTGGAATCGTCGTTTTGATGAAGTAATCAAAGGGTCTGGTTTCATAAAAAATGAAGAGAAACCTTATGTGTACAGAAAGGTAAGTGAAAGTATAATAGTCTTCTTAGTTTTCCATGTGGATGACATACTGGTCATTGGGAATGATATAGGTATGTTACAATCAGTTAAGAGTTATCTAAACAAGAACTTCTCCATGAAGGATTTGGCAGAAGCTTCCTATATACTGGGTATAAAGCTTTATAGAGATAGAGCTAGGAAGCTGATAGGACTCTCCCAATTATTGTACATTGACAGTGTCTTAGAAAGGTACAATTTTAATAACTATAAGACAGTTGGTGTACCTTTTAGACATGACATTCATCTTTCGAGGAGAATGTCTCCTCAGATGAAAGATGAAAGATGAAAGAGTTAGAATATCTAAAATACCATATGCATCAGCTGTAGATAGTTTGATGTATGCTATGATGTGTACTAGACCTAACATCAGCATAGCTGCAAGTGTTACTAATCAATGTCAATCTAATCTAAGTGATAGCCATTGATGGCAGTCAAACATGTCTTTAAATACCTTAAGGATACAATGTACAAGCTTATAATGTATGGAGATAGTGACTTATAAGTCAGAGGATACACAAATTCATACTTCTAGTCTGATCTGGATGATAAAAAATCTACATCTGGATATATATTCATCCTCAATGATGTCGCGGTGAGTTGGAAGAACACCAAATAGAGATCCACAGTTGATTCAATAATGGAAGCGCAATATATCACCACCTCTAAGGCAACGAAAGAAGCATTATAGATACGTAAGTTTGTCCTTGAGCTAGGAATAGTCCTAAGTTTGATGGATTCTATCCCATTATTTTACGACAATAATGGGGCCACTGCATAAGCTAAAGAGTTAAGAGCACAACAGAGATCTAAATATTTGGCGAGGAAATACCACATAATTAGATAAATCTTGTCTATGGGAGATGTAATAATTTATAAAGTTGACTCTGTAAATAATGTAGCAGACTCATTGACTAAAGTCTTAGCTCCAATGGTGATTGAAGAAACACATGGAGTTTATAGGTATTAGATACTATTATAAATATCACAAGAGCAAGTAAGAGTTTATTAGGATTTGTGCTTATGTGCCATCCTATTTTGTATTAATATTTTATTTCATAATATTTATACAGTACATTTTATTAAATCGATAATTTTATTAATTAAATAGTACAATACTTGTAATGCTGCAGACATTGTATTATTTGAAAGAGTTTAGATTAGACCATCATTAAAGGTTAGCAACGCTGAGAATTATAATTGCTAATAGTTAGCACTACTAAGAGTTAGTAGGTTATAAAATTTAATAAAATCTAAGAGTTAAGACCTTATCTGTAATGGAACATAGACCCAAGAGTATATCAATAGTAACATAGTCGTAAGGAGTTGCAATAGGTGCTAAGAAATGTTATTATATATGTGTATTCTCAAACATGATGTTCCTGGTCTAATTCATCGATGCAGATCTATCGGTGAAACTCTATAGATCAGTGTTTAACCATTTTTAGATGACCTAGATGGTTGTTCTTAGTTGATCATGGGCTTATCGGAAGCTCGTAAGACATACGAGTATTCAGTTATGACTGAATACTGAACAAGCTCAACGAGGACCCCAATAGATATCTTATGAAGCCGTCAATGGTAAGTCCTTTCAAGTTGAGTAGTGTACGTGGTCATTTGACCTGAGTGCCATATTGGGCTTATGAGTAATCCATCATACTTTGGTTTCACATATGTCAGAGACATTTTATGGTCTGACGGCTATGTGTCGTTGGGTATAGTCTGATGCTCATGAAGTTCGATGTAGGCAAATATAAGATCTGTTATCTCACATGTGTGAGTTATATATCCAGATACTTTGAGACTGTGTCTCAGAAAGTCTTATAGCCATAAGCAATCGACTTGGGAAAGAATTTTTTAAAGGGTCAAACAATATTATAAAAGTATTTGTATATATTATTTATCGAGATACGTGTCTGGAGATAAGTTCATGGATGAGCGCGTAAAAATTTGATGGTATTGATCTATATCCCCGTTACTTAGGATATAGATGGTGGAGGAATTATACGTATGCGCTATGACCTCAACTTGTATGGTCTACTGTACTGATTTGTAATATTCGTGATATATATGTGGGGCATCGATCACAGACTCACGAAATAGTTTTGTTTGACAAATTGAACGTGGGCCTAAGGAGTCCCGCAATATGAAGTGTAATCATTGTGTATTAGTGCATCGTACTTGGTTGAATAGTTCAATTCAGTAAATTCTAGTAGACCAAACATTTGCTTCAGTATCCCTCGGGATGTGTATATGTCAATACTTAATTGTTAAATACATCAATTAGTTAACAACAGTTGTTAACCAATAAGATAATGATATGTGATAAATTTTAAGCCAATTATTATTTTACTTGCAAATTACTACAATGACCTTACTAATTTGATAAGCAAAGTAAATTAATAAATGGAAAATTATTTTGTTTTATTTAATTCATTAAGTCAAACGATGATTTAAATAAATGCATGTGTTTTAATTGAATTTCATTGATTAAATTAATATAGATGAAACAAAAATGCATGAACATATAAGAGGTGGGGTCAAGATGTATTTACAAGCAAAAGAAAGAATTGTTTCTTTAATTTGTTTCCTCTCATTTGTAAAAGCATGTGTTTTAAATTAATTTAATAATGATTAAATTGACATTTAGTGAAACACAAATGCATAGGCAAAGAATTGGTAAGGTCGTGTAACCTTTGAGAGGGGGAAATTATTTCATCCATTTGCTCACAAATCCGGCCAAGTTATCACATGCCCATTTGTTGTTTGATTATTGTAATCAAATAGGAAAAACAAAAGCAAATGGCCTTGATAAGTGTTGCTAAACTTTGGTAGGCCATTTGTTGCTTGTAAGAGGGAAAAGCAAATGCACCAAATAAAAAGAGCAATATTTGATCATTTGAGATTATGAGGATTCTGCCAAATCTAAAAGAAGTGAGAGAATGAAGTTCTTTATTTTTTTAAGAGTTGAAAAAGTTATCTAAATGTTGAGAACACTTCAAACTTCTTCTCTTTTACTTTGTATATAGCCGGATTTACTACAAGCAATAATAATATGTTTTTTTTTTGTTGTTTAAACATTAAACTTGAACAAAAGCAATTATAGCTTGTAATAGTTTGATAGTTTAAGTATTAAGCTTTTGTTTAAAGAGTTAAACTTGGATTTAAGGTGTTAAATTCTTGTTGGAATAAGTTGTTATTCTAGACTACCCAAGCCCACCGAATTGGGTACTAGAATTGCTTTTAAGTGCACTTCGAGGTGGGAACTCCAGTTGAAGCAAATCCAAAAGGCTTATAAGGTAATTCTGAACAAAACTTTGTTATTTTAATTATGAGATAATTTAAAAGACTTATTTTGTTTATCATTTAGGAAATTAGATTTTTGGATTTCTGTTGCACACAAATATATATGATGCATAGTTTTGTAATGATAAACACAAACCCACATGTATGTACCCTAAGATAATCAACACTTACAATTTCTTATGAGGAGATACTAAGAGATCTTGGAGAAGTCATGATGATTAAGGATAGATACTTAGATATTGCTTTGAGAGATACTAGGGTGGTCTATAGTAGATACTATGGGTATTGTGAAATCATTGATAATGTAAGAAGATACTTAATGATCTATATCAATAAAAGAAGCTGGATCATGGATCCTTTGTGGACGTAGGCATTTTTGGGCTAAAACATATATATCTTATGTCTTATTGATTAGTTTATTTTCTTTATCTTTATTGATGTGTTGATCGTTTGTGTTCTTACTTATAGTGTGAATTATGATTTCCATTGCATATAAAGTCAAAAAGGATATCAAGATTGTGGCTTAGTTGATGACAGAAAGGTGTCAAACTGAAGAGCCTAGCTTGATCCACAACAAACTGGTATCAGAGCATAGGTTAAGTCCAGATTATAGAGTATAGGCAACAGTGTCAGATTACAGAGCAAAAGTTATCAATCATGGGACTCACAAATATAAGAGAAGAATAATGGAGAATATAGTTATCTATAAAAAGAAATGACGATAGCCTTACATGGGAGTTTTTTGGGGTAGAGATCACTCTTAAAAAGACTATCAAGAAGATGACATCATTTAGTTCCTGGTTAGAAGAATCATTCAAAATTGATACAAAATAAAGATGGTAAAAGAAGAACAATCAAGATTGAAGGTCATATCCAAAAGGTGTCTAGGGCACTTGAATGGATAGTGTTGAGAGAGAAAGACAAAGATAGAAGAAATGTGGATTTATAAGTTTTTCGGATGACTAAGCAAATGCCTAGATCACAAGAGAGCTTTTGGAGGAAGAAGTGTCTGATGGATGAACTATTTTTTAAATCTAGAGTAGCATTTTCATATAAGTTATAGAAAATCATTATTACCAATTATAGAAATATGACTTGAGGTAAGTCGTAGAGGATTAATGGAATAAGATTGAGACTAGATGGTAATAAAGTCAAATGAGGGGTTAGGTATAAGATTTTATTTATCATTTTATGAAGACCTGGTAGACTCGGGACTACTAGATCGAAATAGAGAGATTCATGGAAAACAGATGAAAGGAATATTAAATGGAAAGTAAAAAGATCGGTGAGTAATAAGCACAGAAGGAGGCTATGTGCTTAAAGAAAAGTGCTTAAATGAGATCAACATAGAGTTGTTGATTTGAAATAGACCATAAAGCAGCTTTGAATTATATCACGTTGTGGCAAAGGTCGAAAGATAATGTGTGGGAAGAGTAGTAATAGTGAGAATGTGTTTCACTATTATGAAATTATGGTAATGGTTTCTTTAAGATATAGAAGATCGCAATATTGAACTATTTTAGACATCAGCATTCCAATATCTTTGAAGACCGTAGTCGTAAGAGCCTTAGTTAAGTCTGAGATTTGACTTAGAGACAATATTAGTGAACATTAGTCAATGAGGGGTGAGATGATTAGCTTTGTGGAGAGAGATTTTGAATTAAGGAGGGGATTATTAAAAATTAGTGATTTAACAATCTTGTATGGGAAAAAATTGAGATGAATACCAAAAAGTGAGTCATAAGAAATCTAGGACGTATGAGATAAAAAGAGGGAAGCAAAACAGGACTCGAAGAAGCGAAAAGAGGCTAGAAAAACATAAGTGTTTAGTACAAGACTGAGGGTTATGATGCCCAGGGCTGAACGCTGCAGTGGCTAGTGGCAGTATACCCTGTGCCACAGCACTGGCAGCGACATGACGCAACACTATAGCTTCAGATCCTTAGTGCCGCGGCACCAGAGTGGGGGGAGTTCATTTCTACTTTGAATTTTTGAGTTTTGAAAAGTTTTGGACTTCTAAAACACAAACTTTCCAAACACGTGGACTCTTATTCTAACTAGAATTATGATTTCTAAGGGTATTTTATTCACTATATAAATGTGTCTAAATACAAGAGAAACCTAAACATCTAAAATTTCAAGATATAAACCATAAGAGAGAATAGAGGAGTTAGGTAAGCATTAAGTGCGTGGTGCATTAGAGTGTAACCTTTTGGAAGTGTTTTCTTTTGGTTGTTGAGTGAACAAAAGAAACACTATAGATCTTTTTGACTTAGATGCTCGGGTTATTCTTGTATTTCTTGTAGAAATCTCTTATTAGGAGATATTAAAAGGTCTTGGGGAAGCTATGGTAATTAAGAGTAGATACTTAAAGATCTCTATGGGAGATACTATGGTAGTCTATGAGAGAGACTAAGGTGGTCTATGGGAGATACTATGGGTATTGTGGGATCATGAATGATGTAAGAAGATACTTAGAGATTTATATCAACAAAAGAAGCTGGATCATAATTTCTCTGTGGACGTAGGCATTTTTGGACTGAACCATATATATCTTGTGTCTTATTGATTAGTTTATTTTCTTTATCTTTACTAATGTATTGATCGTTTGCGTTTTTACTTTTGATATTTTTTTAGTTAAAATTATAATTTCACCTTGTATTGTCGTAGTACGCAACAACTATTTTTTAAAATACCTTTTTGAGTGCCGAGGCTTTGAAGCCTATTTTGGCTTGGATATTTTTTTATAATGCCCTTTGCTTTTGCTTCTTTTTTTCATTGTAAAACCTTAATTTATATTAGTTTATTTAAAATATATTCATAACTATTACCAGTTTTTATTTTATTTTGCCTGCAAAAAAGAATGAACTTGTGAAATATAAATTTTTAAAAAACTCGGGCTATTAAAGAATTTGGATTTTTCAGAATAGACTATCCTTGAAGGCTGGGGTGTTCCGAAACCTTACTTGACAAGCGGAAGAGGGAAGCTTAGATACCGGTAATTGGTTCTCTCTCAGATCTGAATTGGCGTATCTTGCTAAAATTTCTTCCAAGAGCCATGAAATCTACATAAAAAAAATCTTAGAAACTATGTTTACACGTTTATAAAATCACTTGTTTACAAGTTTTATTATATACCACTTTTTGAAAGAAGAAATTTAAAAGAAAATAAAAACTAAAAATAAATCAGAAAATGTAAAACGGAAGCCCATCTCCCTCCACTTTGAAACTGACACACTTTTTCTTGTCCTTCCTTTTATTATCACAAAAATAAAAAATAAAAAAACCAAAAACAATCAATAATTTACAACTCATCTAAGAAGAATTTATTTTTTATAAAAAAAATAATAACACCAAATGCAAGACAACTGTACTCAAAACTCGGACGAGTTAACAATTGACTCGCCCCTCCCGCAACTAAGTCGGAACCGACTCCGACTTGTTAACCCTGAGTCGAGCAACTCTTCCCAATCGACATCGTCCTCCTCTTCTTCCTCCTCAGTTCTTCCTTTCATCATCTCCAACACCCTCTTTGCCAACTCCTTTGCACGTTCACTCCCCAATCTCTCCACCTTCCTCATCACCTCCGCCGTGTCTGCCGCCGCGGCTAAACCCTTGAACCTCAAACCGCCGTGACTCAGTCCATACAAAACGGTCACACAACTCTCCTGAGTTGACTCACACTGCAACTCGTCACTCCCCTTCCTCAACATATCCACCAAACACTCCACCCCACCCGAATCCAACACCGCTACCCGCCCGTCCGAGCAAGAAGTCAAGTTACCTAATATTAACAATACCCGGGTCAGCATATGACCCGACTTGATCATGCCTAATAGAACGGGAACCGACCCGAGTTTAACTAACTTGGTTCTGTTACTCTTTACGAGTGTGAGATGATACAGTGCCAATGCCGAGTCGTGACGAGTCCGCTCACTTTCCGAATGAAGCAACTGCAAGAGAGGGGGCAAGGCCCCCAATACGCCGATGGCAGTTTTGTTGTTATCGTCGAGAGCTAAGCTGAAGATGGCGCCACAAGCGTGCTCCTGAGCTTCGGCTGATCCTCCTTTCAATGCTTCAACTAGTGGCGGGACGATTCCTAATCGAACGATCTTCACTTTGTTCATCTTCTCCAATGATAAGTTCACCAAAGCTGCTACTGAGTTCACTTGGACGTAAGTGTATCTCGAGATGATCAAAGATCTTAGGGCTGAGAGTAAACGGGGAGTACAAAGAGTAACCCTAGTTTCTTCTCTCGTTCTTGTGATTCTTCTCAGTGAAACCAGAGCTTCTTCGACTTCATGCACTTGTGGGCTCTTCAATTTTGTTACAAACTCTTCTTCCAGTTCATTGGAGTTGGGGTTTAGGGTTTCGAGCTCCGAGGAAGAAGAAGAAGAGTAGCAACTTGGCCGAGTCGCGAGTTGTAAAGGCGGAGTTGACGTCGTAGCTGCTCCCAACAAGGACTCGTCTGGGCTTGAGTAGAAGTGATGAACCGGGGGCCTTGTTAAATCAGTCACAGCGTGATTGAAATTCACTGAAGGGTTCTCTTTAACACCTTGTATCAACTCTTCCTCCGAAACTACTGTAACCTTTGGTGTATGATTCTGTGAACCCATTATTGTACCGACAAGCTTCTCCGCGGATAAAAAGTCGAGAGGTTTTGGTGGGTTAACAGAATGTTTCCTGCACCAATTGAGAATGGTGGATTTAAGGGCGAGATTCGGAATCACAGTGGAGAAATCCGGTGCTGTGCCAGTGCCGGCGCCATCAACGAGAGTTGTTGGAATGAAGCCTAGGGTTTTGCAGGCGTGGACGCAGGCTCGTTCAAATGTGTGACCGGAGGAAACAATAACCGGGTCAGCCATTAAAGAGCCTGAAATTGGACAAAGAAACTCCTTCGGGGTTTGCTTCTTTGGTTGCTGCTGCTTCTGCTTCTGGTGGGATTTTGAAGAAATTGAAGAAGATGACCTGTAGAATGAGATCTTCCATTTATGCTTATTTGGAGTAGTAATATCAGTTGTACTGCTTGTCTCTGCGGCTATATAATTTGTATTTGTTGTTTCTGAGTTTTTATTATTGTCGATCATCAACCTCATCAACGCCCCATGAATCTCCATGATCTGACTCTCTCAGCGTATATTTCAATACAAACCTTTATTCAATCTTATTTTCATATGTCAATAATCAACAGCCTGAGAAAGAACAAAAATGAAAGAAATGTAGCCGTTGAAGCAGCTCCATGATTTCGGGAAAAACAGAATCGGATGTTTGGTGCTGTTGACTCGTAATAAAACTAGCTACCTGCACAGGATTTCATGAAAAAAGCTATGGAAATTCCTGAAACATAGACAGGGATAGAATCAACCAATTTTCAAGACCAGGTCATGCTCATCGAGCTAGGACTAACTAGGGCAGCAAGCGAAACCAAGAACACAGAAAGAGAGATCGAGAAGACTGAAGAGAAAAAAGCAGTTAGATTGTGTTGTGTTTTGATGATGAAATGATGATAGAGTGTTGTGAGAATGTGGGTTTCTCATTCTCTCTGGTTGAATTTGATTCAGGAAATTAATTTAGCCTACTTAGTGAAGTTTTAAAAAGTAATTAATAATTAATAAGTAATAACTAAGCTTATTCTCTACGGAACAAAAAGCATTGACCGATGCTTTTTTAAATTTTAATTAATTTGCATGCTAGCTATAGCCCATGAAAAGGGCAAATGCCAAAAATCATTAAGCAGGCAGTGAATCTACCAAGGGATCAAAGGAGAAGCCAATTAACTTGTCACCTCAAACAGTTTGTGTAAATCAATTGTTGAAAAAGCTTACATATGCATCGTCGGGAAGCCTCTAGGTAATTTAACTGTTTATTAACCCTTTTTCTTTTTAATTTGTTAGGGATAATTAAATTTTAATGCATGGTGGGTGGGTTGGTTGAAAATTGCTGCCAAAAATCTTATATCTTGTAAAAAAAATGCACCACTTCTTGTTTGTTTGTTTGTTTTCATTCTAAATTATAATTCCTGTGACAATACAGGAGAGCTTGCAGCTTCATCGATCCATCCCCCATCAATGTCAAAAACAAATTAACACCTTTCTCTTTTTTCCTTCTTCTTCTTTGCTGTGCATGAAGACAATCCCTCGTGCTCGAGCCTTGCTTTAGTCAAGATTAATTCCCAAAAGTTAAAAGCAAAAGCGATCATTCATTCGGCCGGGCTCTCATTATTATACACTCAGAATTCAATTTTTTCTTTAAAAAAAAAATTATATTTTGCATTTGCATGCATGGAAATATATAGATTGACAACTAAGCGGATCAAGAACTCCACTACCACACATCATTATTATCATTGCTTAAGAGCTAAGTTTCTGAAATGAAGAAGGTAGGTGATATCTAAATGGAGAGATGTTGTGACTTTTATTGAGTGTGTCTAGGCTGGATTTGATTCTCCTTTTTGTTTGTTCATTCAATAAAGGAATAAGGACCCCCCCCTCTCCATTTCATTCTCAATCTCACTAACACACCCCATGTTTAATTATTTTTCAGTAGCAGAATTTTCATATACTCTTTTTTCTTTTTTGGTTGCTTTGCTAGATTAAAAACCAAGGTTCTGAGAGGATGCATACTAAAAGAGTACTTCTGAATCACAATAGATCAGGGACCAGAATGATCTGCGTTTACATTAATCTTATATTTATGTCAAATAGTTTTAAAAAGTTAACTAAAGAGTGCTTATGATATGTGTCTTTACTTTCCATTTCACCAAAAAAAAAAAGAAAAGAAGCAAATGACATTTATTAATAAGATTATTTTTTTTTAAAAAAAAAGAAGATTGTAGAACTTTGATCAAATTCCAACACACACACACACATATATATATATATATATATATATATTTAAGGTATATAAAATTACTCAAATTTTAAATGATTACAATGTTACAATTTAAGATATATGTCCAACTACTTATATCTTAAATAATTACAATATTACAACTAGTACAATATCTATTCTTCAGATAAATAAAGAGACTAATCTACCTCTATATAAATAAAAAAAACTTACTAGAACTCAATACTTTGATATTGTAAATGTTCACACCAATCTCTCTTACTATATTTTTTTTTTTATCTTTTTCAAAAGTTAAAAATATTATTTTTAATTTACTAAACTTTTTATTAAAAAGTGTCTTCTATAGTTCAAATGTGCATTTTTTAAAATTTCCTTTTGTCCAAATACAAAACCGCGTGTACTTTTGAACTTAACAAAGTAATTAAGCTTCTCCATCTTTTTGTTATATAAATTAAACTTTTGAAGTGGAGCCATCAAATTAGGGTTAGTTGAATTTTGCAAGCAAGAATTTCTTTCTTTCAACAAATAATTAAGAAGTCAAAATCATAATATAACTGGGGCCAGTTTTGATGTTTGAGAACAATTATTTATTGTATTGACTATACTTTGAGCTAGCATTAAGATTTTTGACAATGCATGATGATATTGGTGCCTTTCCAAACAATTTTTGTATTATAACTTATCGAGTAATGGATTTTTTTAATGATATTTTAAATATTTTATTTAAATTGATGTGTTGAATAAATATAAATGATGAAATAGTGTTTTTTTTTAAAAATGACCTTTTATATAATTTTTTACAACTTAATAATTAATTTGACACATTATTTAAAATAAAAAAATTTAAATTATCATTTAAAAAATATAGCATTATTCTAATTTATAATCATGTATGTGAATTAATTAAACTATATAAAAGTAGAGTATTATTGACATATATGTGCACCTTTTTGTTTGTTATATACATTGAGTGAATGATTCCTCGAAAGAGACAGAAGGATTAATTAAATGCTTCGTTCTTCATATATAAATATAAACCAAGAAGAAATTGCCAATGCTTTTATAGAATTTTTTTTTTGTTATTTAATAGAATTTCTCTAAATTTAATGTGGAATGTATCTACTATGTAATACATTTGCTAAATTTTAATAAGCATTTGTCTTGTTTAATGAAGCATAGTATAAAATACATAGAATCAACTAGATGTGCCAAGATTTGACATATAAAAATAGGTAAATAAATGAACTTAATTTCTTGAGAACTTTAGTATAAGAATAATAATGCCTTTTTTTTGGGGCTTCAGTCTTTGTCTTTAATTCATAATTGTTTTCAGAAAAGGCAAAAAAGAAGAAGAAGAAAGAAAAGTAGTTCTTTAATTTTATAAGGTTATGCTCCAACTTTATGTTGAAGGGAATCAGATTCGTTATAGCTCACTTTATGTATTTAGATGTGAACGATATTTAATTAAAAAAGAAAAGAAAAAAAAATGAAAATCCATTCATCTAATATTTTATTTGAGAGAGCTTATCAGTGATCTTTCTATAATTTCTATAAAAAAAAAAAATCTCTGTAGTTTTAAAACCACCAATAATCTATTGATAATGGCTAATATTAACAAAAAAAATTAATTACCAAAAATTTCTATTAAAATAATTTTTAGTATTTTCAAAATCACAAGTGGTATGCACTCGGTTGCATTTTTTGAGTGACAATATTTGTGTATCCCTAGTCTAAAGTTAAAGGTTCAAATCTTAAAGGAGTTAGAAAGTTTCATTTTTTTTTTTTAATTATTGCAATAGTTGTAGTTTGACAATAATTTCATTTTTTTCTTTATTTTCTCTAATTATTACAAGTAATTATAATTTGATAATAATTTCATTTCTTTCAATTATTGAAAGTAATTATAGTTTAATTGTTATAATTCATTTAACAATCAATTATTGAAGGTAGTTATAATTTAACCATTATATTAATATTTATTGGTAATTATTGGAGATAGTTATAATTTGTTGAAGTTTGACTATTATAATTCATACTTATTATTGGCAATTATAATTTAACAGTTGTAATATTTATTGACAATTATAATTTGAGATATATATTTTATTATTGATAGTTATAATATGATATATTTGTATAAAAAAAATATACACGGCTGAGTTTTAGTAGTTTTAAAAAAAAATTATAAGAGTCAATTGAATTATCTTTTTATTTTTATAAGCATTTGAAAAGAATAAAACTACAAGTTTTATGAAATTTTAAAATTTATTTTCAAAAAAAAAATTACATAAAGAGGTTCAAAGTCCCTTTGTTTATGATGACGTGGCATTAGTTTTATTGGAGGAAAGTAAAGTTTCCTGACACACAAATTCAAAGTCAAACGAAAGAAATACAGCAGCCGTCTTCTTTATCTGAATTCTGAATCCGACGTGGAATCCGAACCCGAACTGCCTAGAATCATCTACCTTGTCCGAAAATCGATACGGACGAGAAACGAGTGTTTGCTTTTGGCTTTCTGTCCAAGCCAACACCAATCCCTTTACATATAAATACGTAACGTAATTTGCTCCCAACTCCAACAGAATTTCATCAAAACACACGAAAAAAGAATCAGAAAAAAATATGGAAGGAGGAACAGAAGCTTTCCCAGATTTGGGCAAACATTGCCAGCACCAAGACTGCAATCAACTCGATTTCCTCCCTTTCAAATGCGACGGCTGTCGTAAGGTGATGTACACGCGGCGACGTTGCTCATACTATTCGTGTAAAGCTTCTGATGAAATGGGTATTGATTTTTTAATGGGATGTTGTTTTGATTATATGTGCAGGTGTTTTGTTTGGAGCATAGATCATACAAGTCCCACGAGTGTACGAATTCGGACCGCAAGAGCAGGAAGGTGATTGTTTGTGAAGTTTGTTCGGTTTCAATAGAGACGACGGGCGAGTATGGAGAGAACGAGAAGATGATGTTAGAGCAGCACAAGGAGTTTGATGATTGTGATCCCAGAAAGCAGAAGAAACCCGTATGCCCTGTTAAGCGTTGCAAGGAGAAATTGACATTCTCCAACACCGCGACATGCAAGACTTGTCATTTGAAGGTTTGCTTGAAGCACAGGTTCCCTGCGGACCATTCCTGCAAGAGAGATTCATTGCTGGGAAAGAATGTTGGTGATGCTGTGGTGGGTAAGTATGGGAGATGGAATGACAAGTTTTCGGTTGCTTTGGCTTCAAGAAATGGCAAAGATTGTACCAAGAGTGATTGGAGTTCCGCGTCAACTTCCCGTAAAACTCCATCTGTTAAAGCCTATTGAAAAGCTTCACAGAGCTCCGAGTAGCAGACATATCATTTCTTTTCACCTGTGATATATAATTTTCATTATAGAAAATGGGTTTCAAACATTTTTTTTCTTTCCATTTTTCTGTTAACTATGATCCAACAATACATAAAAACAAGAGGCTGTATAGCTTATTGCATGAAAAAAAATTATCTTCCTTTTCCTTGGATGAGAATATCAAACTTTCTGGACAAAGTAGAAATCATTAATGACAAATGCGCTAGTAGGGTAATATGTATGTATAATATTCACTCAATCATTTGTCCAAATCATGTTTCACATATCAATAAAGCAGTCAATATCTCCTTTTTACACTCGAGTACAATCTTCTCAGAAAGAAGAATCCCAAAAGTGAGAAGACAATGGCAGCCCCTATCATAAATAAAATTCCGAGAGATTATACCAGTTAGTTTACTATACTATTGTATCCTTCACACATGTTCTCATAAATACAAATTGTGGAAATGCTCTTTCTTACAACCCTTTACAGTCACGCGGTTGTTGCTTTGGAGGGGGCCGAAGTGCAAGCAGAATCTTCTTCCTTGGTCCCTGCATATTAAGCGTCTCTTGTGAGGACAGATGAGTTACATTTCAAAGGCCATGCCAATGTAAAATGATGATGATACCAACTCATTTTATGGTAATCCAATAAACAACCAAGCCAGTTGTGTATTACACAATATTATACACATTTAGGATGCACATAACAACAAAAGCAATTTTAGCATGGCAAAGAAAATTGCTAAATTGAAAGTAATGGCATTAGAAAGAGATTGAAAGGACAGTACCATTGGTATCCCCAATTCTTTAAGATCCTTATCATCCATCTGCTTCAATGCAGTCATGTCCACCTACAGATAATAATAAAGGGTTGAAGAGACAGAAGTTAGCCAAGCAATTGTCCAACCGTTAACAATTTAATATGTACAAGTTAATTATTGCACAGCAAATACTACAAATAGATCAGATTACTCAAACAGAACTCCTTTGGCTTCACAGATTGACAATCGAAATTAGCAATTCCCTTGCTAAACAAGAATTACTAATCTTGTTTAGTAATGCATCCCATGCTCTGCCTTCCAGTAGTGACTGTTAAATGAAGATGTTCTATTTTTCACTGTGCTACTCTATTTACTTAGATTTATCAGAGCATTTATTAAGACCTATGCCACTCATTTTCTTAGTATAAAATTTAAGTGTACAACAAATGTGAATGAAAGTCTAGACAATTCACTACTGCCTGAAACACATTCTTATACTCACTGCCAGCTGTTGACTAATCTCAGCACATCAATGTCGAAACCTTCCTTCTTATTCTTTATTATATGCAATTAACAAATCAGATCTCGTTAATCTCGCAGAAATATAATGTAAGCTAATAATTTCCAATCAACATATAATTAAAGAAGTATCCTCAGCAAACAATGAAAAATTTATCTTTGTGCATCAAGCAAATTGAAACACGATAAAACTATAGTGGGTTACTCACTTCTTCAGCTTGAAAAACAATTGCATATTTCCCCAAATCAAGTGAATGCAATAAGCTAGCAACAGTTTGAGATTTCATAGCCTGTAGAATGGAAAAAGAACACAATAAGCACATGTATAGTAATGCTAAATCTAACCCCCAATGTACCACAAAATGATAACTTGTAGAAGTGAAGCCGCCAACCAGCTCCCCCAAAATGAGCTGATTTGGACTTAGAATTGAGGATAAAATACCATATGAGATTTTTTTGGCCTAATGGCACCAGTTGGTGCAGCTGGCATGGCAGTTGCAGATGTGGCATGAACAGCTACAGGGGCAGTCTGCCCAGAAACATCATTAACTTCTTTGCTCAAGAAGTGTCCAGCTCCTGAAACATCAGCTGCCCTTGTCACTGGTACAAAATTCCTTGGTGGTGCAAGCTCCCTAGAAGAACCAAGTCGAGATCTAAATCTCGACCTATCCATAGTTTGGGAAGTGTTATACTCTTGCAATGGCTTATCATCTAAAGTTTCTCTTGGGGGAGGTTTCCTCAAACGGCCACTTCTCTTTGGTTCAGGCACTCGCTGTATCACATTAGAATTGGCTGGTGGTAGAACAGCTTTTGACAGTTTTTCACCTAATTCCCTCTTCCTCAGCTCTTCAATACGCCTTTTCCGCATTAGCTTCAATCGGAGATCATTTTGAGCAATCCCAGAATCTTCACTCATTTCAAGGTCCCAAATTCAGTACAAATAATTTTCTCTTGGAAAATTCAAAGTGATAATATACAAAATATTAAACACACAATATTACTCATTACCATCAAAGCTATTGTAGCCAGGACCCTGGTTCAAGTGATCCACTTGCTGCCTGGAAAATGATATTCAACGTAAAGCTCAGAACACGCCCTCTTTGACACTAACACAAAATAGTATCAATTTCTCTTGACCTAGAATCAAAATTATGCCAGCTACCCAGCTGGAATTTGTAATAAAACACTTGTTACACTAGCCCTTTCTCTATTGACTAATATTACGTACTTTTATACTTTCTATTTCTCATTTTAACTTCTTGTAATGCAAATCAATAATATAATAAATAATTCCTTGTAATGCAAATCAATAATATAATCAAAATAGCCAACGATCATGTAAAAAGTGCAACAAAATTAGCATTAAACAAAAAAAAGCACAAAGAAAGTTGAGGCAAGCCTAGTAATTAGCCACTGACACCTACACCTCCACGTAAATTCCAGTCCTCCCCTCAGTGTAATATAAATCTCGAAATACAATAAAATAAATAAACTGCACCGTTTGTTTGCAGACGGAAAGCCATCAGAACCCGTAAATCGTTTGCTTCCACCTCTCTTCACCACCTGAAAAAAAGAAAAAAAAAATTGAAATCACATAAGGCAACTTAAATGTCAACCCAAGTTTGGTTTCTTAACCCAGACAAGAAAACAAAAAAATAAAAATTGGGAGAGATGTAAAGGGTACCTGGCCGGAGCGGCCAAGGGTGATGGTGAACTGGGGCTCAGACATTGTAAGATCAGGATGTTTAGGCAGAGAAGCTCAAATGACCCTATTATGTTATCTCACGATTGATAAAAGAAATTAAGTAGTGTCTCTTTAACTTTCAACTGGTGTCTGGTATCATAAAAATGAAAGTGAACCCCTTTTCTAATAATATTACATTCGCAGCTTAAAGTGACGAAAGAAAAAGGAAGAAAAAGGGGTGGGTTGGGGGGGGTGGTTTGGTGGCGGGGGAGAAGGAATTGGAATTGGAATTGTCTTGCGTTGTGCAAGAAGGAAACTATATATTCGTAAATGGCATTCTCACTTCGGCATTCCCATGTTTGAGTCTACCCAATGAATAGATCCTTGATTGGTCCAAATATATATTGTTGGCCCCTAAGCAAGTAGGCAACTTTTTTTTATTTACTTTTTCTTTCTTAGGGAAGAAGGAATTCAAACTTCCGAATTCAACAGTTGAATCCAAGAAGTGTAATTACTACTAAGTTACGTCTATCATTAATATTAAACTTTATAGTTGGAGAACTAACTTTGTAATATTATTGTGTATTTTAGGATGACATTTTAAGACATCGCTTCACATGCTAACAAACTGAATTAGCTGATTAAATCACTTATGATAGTATGAAAATAAAATAAGTAATATATTTGTCTTAATAATGCAGCGATAAAAAACTAACCGTACATCTTTATCTTCATTTTAATGAAGATCCTAAGTTTTTGTTTTTGAAGCAAAGATCCTAAGTTGAAATCCTCTTCTTTATGTAAAAAAAAAAGAGTACACATATTAAGAGTTCCTTTTCTAATCTTAGCTTTTACATGAATAATAATGTACACTTGTTAAGAGATCTATTAAAATTTAAGTAAGCTCACATCAGAAAAAGATCCTAAATCATTTGATAGACAGCAAGTCAAGAATATTTCCCTTGTAAAATTTACATCTAGGCGGAGTCTAATAAGCATAAAGAACAGGTGAAGGAAGAAGAGAGAAGATGATTCCAGATTAACATACAAATATACACACAAATGATGAATGTTGGCTGTTTTCTCTTTTCTTCCTTGGCCAAGTACACGGAATTACTGTTTAAAGAAATGAACTCAATAAGACTAATGCTTTACATATTCGCTGTTAATGCTATGATTTCATCCAAGGGGGTGAATCTTCAAAGGAAATCTTCTCTTCTTTTGGCCAAACACAAGGAGGTGACTGTTTAAATACTAGTTGTGTCATCAAATATTTGCTGTCGATGCCTTTATTTCGTCCAAGCTGATGGCCTGCATGGCAAGAAAATGTAGTTTTAAGGCAGCACAAATTTAGTTAGATTTAAATCATTCAGTGACACTTGGTATACATTTGACAATATGATTTGCGACTAATATGCTAATAGAATAGCATTACCTGATCCTGACCGGCAAAATCGTTATCTGGAGTGAGAAAGAGCATGCAGTGGCACTCCTTCCTGCAAATGCAAACATATGATTAATGTCCTCAGACAAAGCCAATATTCTTACGCCTGCTCCATTATCCCTTAATAATATAGCTTCATCTTCTAAGAATGAAGATATTTTGGCTTCAAGCTCTCAATGTATAGTATGGCACGACAATCCACTATGATAGAGTCAACATCTGAAGTCAAAGTGTTGTTCAAATATGTCAATGCAAAACATCAAGCAACATTTATCCCATATGATGCCACCCGAAGTGATCTCAAATGGCCTTGGACTTCATAGTCTTCTCATTTTTGAGGCAAGTGGTTGTATGGGCAAGTGGACAATGATTGCTAACAGGATATTAGCAGCGAAATGAGGTTATATTAGGAATACGTGCAGGAAATCTTTAGCAGCAAAAATATTGTATGGTTATAACAACAGTAAGTATTACCACAACCACGAGAAAATATACTAGCTTCTAGATTCAATATAATAAGCAAAATGTAGCACAAATGCATTTGAATAAATGAGTAAGGTATTATATAGAAAGACAATGTAACAACAAGCTTATGCAAAATGTTTCCGACAGATCTTTCACATTCAGAAATTTAACACCCAAAAAAGTAACAAGTAGAAGACTTCCATCAAGCTACCAGGAAGAAGTATTAGAAACGAGAACCAAAAGATAAAGGATAAAAAGAGTTTCAGAAAAGCATCCAGCAAGCTAATCAACCCAAAAAATACAAATAAAATCGTTCGCTGATTACAATATGTTCCACACAAGTTTAGAGTTGTAAGATACAATACCTCTCTCTCATTGGAACACATGGACAATTCCAAAAGCCTTGCTGAACTTCAGCAGTTTTGTCATCATAATGCCTGTAAAATAATGCATCCAAGCTTGAAAAGTTATAACATTATAATCTTTGATTTATCTAGCAGATCAACATAACTTCTACAGTGATATCCAACAAATGAACGTGTCTTGGAGAAAAGCAAGATTACAGGGGAAATACTAACCTACACGGACAAAGAGGTGCACCCAATGAATCTTTATGATCTGCCAATCCCTGTTCAAATTTTTCTAACATCAGTTTTTTTTTATTCATTAAATATGTAATCCTATTTATTACATTTAATGAATAAAACATCATGGTAGGTCCAACTCTTTGAGAAACAGATATAGATAAAGAAGTAAAATTCTAAATATAGATTTCATATGGTAATATAAAATTTTGAAATGAGTTTATTAGCATTCTCATCCAAAGGAAATCAAAAGTCCGCCAAGATCAGTTTCGCTATTTGGAAAATAAGGCCAACCAATGCACAAATGAACACAACTCAAAGTGATCTATTCAACTACGACAAAGCTGATTTATAAAAAGTTAGAAACAATGCAGAAGCATACATGAAAAGGAAACATATGACATTTCCTTACACCAACTTTAAAGCTACCAAACCAGCTAATACATAAAGTTCTTCCGTATAGCTAGTTGCCTTAGTGATATTTTGATTAAATTTACTAGCAGACAGAGAACACGTTAGAAAAATTAAAACACCAAAGAAGTACAGAGCTTCACACAGATGTTTTAAGCACAACATAAAGTCAAAGTCAATAACAATATACGAGAAGACAAATGTAATTAAAAGCACCAAACAATCAAAACCTTCAAGTCAAAATTTGTGAAATTTTGCAAGACAATTGACAAAACTAAGCTACAAGAGCCTCCTCACTTCAACTCAAAGTATGCTTAAACCCAAACTCAGAAATAAAACATCAGATACCAAACAAATCCCATATGCATAAAATAATTGTTCTTTTAACTACACAAATAACTCAAAAAAAGAAGAAAAAGGATACCTTAATAACAACAGAAGTAACACCTTTATCAACACAAAAATAGGTGCCGGATTTTCGGGCATATTGCTCGGAGAATTTCCTCATTATCTCCACTGACTTCTCCGATGGTTCCACTAACATAAAATTAAAGAAATTAAATACCCAATGATTATTTTCTTAAAAAAAACAAAAAAGAAAAAGAAAAATTGAAGCTTCGGGATAAAGTTTTTACCTTGTGCTCGAATTAGAGTTACTGGGCGGTGAAGGGAAATGAAACCGGGTCTGGGCGTGCTGCAGATGAAAGTTGAAACGCCGGAGCCTAACAGAGACGATGATTGAAGAGCCATGGTTGCTTGCTGGCTAGCTTACTTGTGTTATTGTCGCATATGATATGACATTACGTTTGGTTGAGTGATGTTTCGATTAAATCTTTAGGATTTTTACGTTAATAACTGTCTGCCACACAATTTACAGAATTAGAAAGCTACTCGGTTCTTCATTTTAAGAGCTGGGCCTAATCCTGGGCCTGGGCCTGGAAGCAATTAAGCAGTTTCCGGAGAGCCTTAACATAACTTGGAAATAATGAAGTTTCTTTCTCTGCAATTGTTTATGCAGTATCCTTTGCAGTCTCATAGTGTTCAACTCTGATAACAAGGCCGTCCCAGTAGCTTGGATAATAGCCCCGAGATTTGATAGTGCTGATGCACATCGATGGATGAGGGCTCTTTACAATAGAGTTCGGGCAAAAGATCCTACTTGGAAGTTGGCTGGGTTTATAGTGGATGGTCCATCAGCTGACATCCTCACTATCAGGTTTGTCTTTTATCTGAACTCGGGAAGAATGCCAAGGAGCACACCTTTACATAGTTACTCGATTAGTTTGTTTCCGACCACTAATGTTCGCGTTAGCAATTAGAGTTGTTAAGGTTTCAGTGCTTATAAATTCACAATTTTTGGCTGAGGTGCATGTCTTTTACACTTTATGGCTCTAAATTTGCTTTGACAATGTGGTTTCAAAACCATGCGAAGAATTCAATTTTTATGCTTTCTTATTTACAATGATAAGTGTGTTTAAGTTCCGAGACAAATGGCTGATATGTGTTTGGCTCTTAACTTGAACCAAGATGTAGCCTTGGACATTTTGGTTCAATGAGCATGTGGATTGCTTGTTGGCTTTGTTGCAGACTAATATAGAATTATAATTGGATATGATGTTCTCTCTGTTTGCTTAATAAATATCACTTGAACTAAGTTTTCATCATCTTTCTTGCGCTGTACTCAGGGATGTGTTTCAGTGCTCTGTGCTGATATCTTTGTGGCTTGCCCGTCATGCATGGCACAAGAACTTTGGTAAAGAGGTATTTAGAAATAGAGATGCGTGCTGAGAGTTTTAGATGACTTGGACTGGTGGTAGATGGCATCTGCAAAGGACATGGAACTGTGGCTTTGTTTGAGGATTGCATGGAAGATTTCATAGATTATTTCAAGGCAGTTTGGTACCATAGGATAGGTGGCTAACATGTCTCAACTGTACCAATGGAACAAGGCAACAAAATTGTTTTCCTTTCTTTTCAACTTTAGGGTGCTAAAGCCTTGGTTGCGGTCATTGAAGTGATGAGCCATATCTTGGTTGAACTGTAGGTCCAAAATATAGTCAACCAGAAAATCACTACCTTTGATCCATTGATATTTTTCTTTTTCTCTTTTCTGTTAAATGTCAAAGCCGTCCATTCCCTGAAATGATTAAAATTAAATGTTCTTTCTACTCTCAGGATTTTTTATCACTGCACTAAAAACTCTTCCACTTGCCAGTCAGGATACTAGTGTAACAATGGAATTTTATCACAATCAATTGAAGGTCAGGTTATTGAATGCGAGGGTTCCTGGTGTTAAGCAATGTGCTGATTGGTTGGGTGACAAGTTGGGTGCTAAAGTGCATTCCTACTTCTGGCTTGAGGAATACTCGGGCAAGGATGATTTTGCACGATACTGGAAAGATGGGTGGGTGAGTGCTTTAACTTCTTGGCGCAAAGCACTAAAGATTCCTGGATTTAATGTTGTGATTGAAGAAAGATGTGCAAAAGTTACTGGCCTGGAGATAACATATGTAGTTTGGAACCCCGGTTCACATTTTGGTTGGGTAGAGATGGGGTACTTGTGTGAGCATGTGTGTTGAAAGTAATTAAAGTCTGTCACAAACAAGGCTCTGTTATGCCTGTTAGTTTATTGCAATATAACAACACCCTGATTGACCTGCTACTCTGTTCACCCCTATGATTTTTTAATTTGTGATCATGCTGTTTCTTTAGCCGTCTCCGTACAGAAGAAGTTAAATGCATTGATAGATTTTGAAAGCAGCCAGACTACTTAGATCCCATTGAGAAACAAACCGTGGTTATCGATGAGCAATGCAGCGAACTGTAGGGATGTTCTCTACTGACCAAGATAGAGAATTAGTCAATGAGAGTCGGTGTGTGAATGAAGATGTATCATCTCCAAGCTAGAAGAATTGTGTGGATGAAAAAGATACTCCTGGTGAAACTGCAAATGATTTGAGTGGTGGGCTCACTAATCCAGTTAATTAGAATGGCATTTGTGGTGAGACTACTAAAGAAGAAATTTCTTATGCGAAGACGGATGTTGACTAGTCACCTATATTTATTTCCACCCCTGGATTAGTTTCTGTTTATCAGGTTGTCTGGTAAAGATTGCCATCAAGATTAAAGAGAGTTTTTATTTCGGATGCTGAAATTAGTCGTAATGTACATCCCAAAGATTCTTTGACTGATCAAAATGAAGCTGAAGAAGTTATATCACATAAAGATTGCCATCAAGATTTGATGGATGTGGAGCCACCGACCCTTGATATGCCTCCAACAATGGAGTTTCTGGAGCAATGTTCTGTGACTCCTCAGAATGGTGTTAGCGATGCTGCTGCTCTGGCAAGTCCAAGGTTCGACAAACAGCAGACAGGTGCTGGCAGTGTATCCGGTGATGGCTGATATTGAGTATTGATATGGCATACATGCATACATACATATATACATATATTATGATGTATAAGCTGTTCAACTCTTCTAGAGAATGACTTTTAGTTATAGCTAATGGGATCGATTAGTTGGATGGGTAAATCCAGTAACTACAGCTAGCTTTAATATCTAAGACCTGCACGTCTACATTTTTTTTTTTTTTGAAAATAAGGGACTTCATTACTAAAGGAGGACCGGAAAATTATCCAGCCAAATCTTGTTACACTTAAGAGAAATAGCCCTTTTGGCTATCTTGTGAGCTATTTCATTATAAGCTCTAGAGATATGCTTGAATTTGACTTTTGTATCTACAAAACCTCTATCTCTAATCTCCCGAATTATCCATTTTGTCTTTGTCAGTGCGGTGATCTTGCCATTAATTAGTTCTACCACTGTTTTTGCATCTGACTCAACCATCCAACTTTGAATTGCATCCTTTCCGCTACTTGCAAGGCCATTTTAATTGCTTCAGCATCTGCTCTCTCCGTGTCCTTCCAAGCATCTGTTCAAGAGGTGGCCATTGCAATTGGGGTTCCATTACAGTCTAGGAAAACAGCTCCAAGGCTTGCACAACTCTCTTTTTCACATATAGCAGCATCGGTTCTTATTTTGATTACTCCCTCTGGGAGAGCATCCGCATCCAGGGCAGCAACTTCATTTCGGCATCTGTTCTGGTCATTGTTTAGGGATGACTTGACTCCCCCTTCAGCTTTACTGGACTCCAGTTCCACCCGGGCAAGAATTCTAATTGGATCATCCATTTTGGCAGTTACAATATAGCTATTTTTGAGCTGTCAGCTACCCCATAATAACCCTGTCCTCTGTGCTGCTGTTGTCACAGGTGTGACAGTTTGGAAGAAATCCTATATTGACATATTCTGGATTCCTTAAACTAGGCTATTAAATTGAGTGATGCTCCATAGCTTCTTACTTACACCTTACCAGGGCATGAAATGCAGATTCCCTCTCCTTATTGCATGTACTTCAAATTGAGCTATCAACCACTTTTCTCTTTTGTAAGTTATCAGCTGTGGGAAGTAGGTTGGATACTGCCTTCCACAGGAAAATTTTAACCTTCAAAGGTACTGATGTACTTTAAAGGGCCTTCCACCATCTTTCCATGCCTGTTGAAGAATCTGGCTCCATGATGTGCTTCCTTCTCCAGGCTACTTGGTAACTACTCTTTATTGAATAGGTTCCTCTTTTATCAAAGTGCCAACACAAAGAATCCTCAAGCTTTGAGTTAGAAAGGGGGATTTGTAGAATTTGGGAAGCATCAGCCTTACTAAAGTTCTGCTCAATGATCTCTCTTTTCCACCTATTTTGCCGATTAATCAGTAATTCAACCCTGCTGGAATCCAATTGCTGCATAGATTTTGACTTTGTCACCTTTACCAATGAGTCATCTTAGGCCATGCTTAAGCACCTGTTTGCCCCATTGAATATTTATCCATGTATAGGAGGGGTTTGATCCCATCTTGGCTTTTAGGAAGTGTTTCTCTCTAAAATACTTAGCTTTCAATACTCTAGCTACTAATGAGTCACTATATTGAATAAGCCTTCAACTCTGCTTCCCTAGTAGAGCCTAGTTAAACACACCAGGTCTCTAAAGTGTAGCCCCTTCCTTTTATGCTCACACAACCTTCTTTAACTAGCCCAATAATTTTTCTTTCTGCCTTGATCACTCGTGCCCCACCATAACCCAGTAATTTGCCTCTGTAAGTCTTCACAGAAATTGCTTAGGAGTCTGAATATACTCATGGCATAAGTTGGGATTGCCTAGGCCAATGCTTTAATAAGGATCTTTTTATTTCTACTGAAGAGCTTTTCCTTCCAGTCACTAATTTTATTGGCAAGTCTGAGTCTGATGCCATTAAAGAATTCTCTTTTCCTCTTGCCCACTATAGAAGGGAGCCACAAGTAGGTTCATGCCTTGAGACTTATTTGACTTAAAGGGTATCTCTCATTTTTTTTTGCCTAAGTTGGATTCACATTTGGGCTAAAGAAGACGGAAGATTTTTCATAATTGAACACTTGGCCCGAGGCTTTTGCATAACACTCAAAGAGCTTTTTAAGCTTATTACACCCCTAATCAGTAGCTTGGATATAGATTAATTTGTCATCAACAAACAATATGTGAGTAGTGTATAATCCATGTTCGAACTTGATTCCTTTGATCTGACCATCCCTCCCAATTTTAGAAAGGAGAGTGGAGATTGCATCTGCACAAAAGAGGAAAAAATAAGGTGATAGAAGGGACCTTTGTCTAAGCTTCCTTTTTGCTTTGAAACATTCTATGACGATACCATTTATCAAAATAGAAAAAGAAGTGGTTGATATGCATCTTAAAATTTGGTCTACCCAATCTTTTGCAAAATTTAACTTTAGCATCACCTCTTCTAAGAACTACTATACAATTCTATCATACGTCTTACTAGTGCCTAATTAATAGCCGTCAATCCCTCTTTACCCTTCTTTTTTCACCTAATTTTATATAAACATTCATACCTCAGCACAATGTTATCACTGATTAGTCTACCTGGTATAAATGCATTCTGGTTAAGTGAAATAATGCTATGAAGGATCAACTTTAATCTATTAGCAATGGCTTTTGCAATAAACATGTAAATGACATTATACAGGTTAATTGGCTTATAATCATTTGGTTTTTAGGAGTTGGAAATTTTTGGTATCAAAACAATAAGTGTATGGTTGAGTTTTTTTTTTGGGTTACCTATCTCATTCAAGATATGCAGGCATGTTTTTATGATATCTTTCCCAATGTGCTCCTAATGCTTGTGGTAGAAGCCTGTAGAGCAGCCATCCGGGCCTGGAGCTTTGGATGGACATGATTGCCATACAGTCTTGATAATTTTCTACTTTGTGAAGGGCTTGGTCAGTTCTTAATTCATCTCTTCAATCATCAAAAGGTTGATTCCTCTTAATGCCTCCTCTCTTTGCTCCTTGGTTGGCTTGGAAGATCTAAACAAATGCAAGAAATACTCCTTTAAGATTTACTCTATGTACTGAGGATCCCCTCTCCATGTTACTTCCTCATCCAAAAAACCTTTTATTTTATTTTTCCTTCTCCTTTGACAAGCTTTAGAGTGGAAAATTTTGGTATTTTTGTCACTATCATTGAGCCAACTTGATTTTACCTTTTCTTTTTAGTAGATATCCTCTTATTGGTGCAATAAGTCAATTTCTTTTTCTAGTTAAAGAATTTTGCTCATTTCCTCAAACTGGTTATGTGTCTCTAAGGCTTTGTTCACTTTATATAACAAGTTGTCAAGCTTTCTTTTCTTGCCCTAAAACACCTCATACTCTACTTTTTTAGCTTACCCTTTCTCTCTCTGTGAGTTTTGGATTAAGTTATCAACTGGTTTTGTTGTATTAGCTCCCCTTACACGCCATCTTCACTGCAGTTGCACACTCTTCTTTGAGATTTTAAATATTTTCATTATGAAGCCTGAAGGTCACATGCATTCTTCTTAGCACTTTATACACCATCTTCTAAGCCTCAAGGACAATAAAACAGTGGTTTGAACCTATTGCTGCAATGTAGAAAACATCACTCCTACTATACAAATAATACCACCTATCATTACATAAGAAGCGGTCAAATCTTGCTGCAATGCTCAAACACTCCTTAAAACCTATATTTTCTCTCTTGTTGATGCTTTTTTGATACTTTCTACCCTAATAGCATAACAATGGTTAATATATACTTCAAAACGTCCCTAAAAGTCCTATATCTACTTAGAATAGACATTCACATGTGAAAGGAGTTCAAAACCTACTTGAAAATGTCAAATACACACTAAAATGCAAAACTAGTGTTGTAGCCCTTAGCTACTGCTAGGCTGGTATGAAGCCCCAAGGCCTGTAAAAACGTCCTTTACGTGTTCTGAGCCCATCTTTGCTTCTAGTTGTCCATTTTGCTTCAAGTCTTGTTCGTCCATTGCGTTTTAGGTCTCGTGTTGTCTCTTCATTGGTCTCGACTCAAAAAAATCATACCCACTTGATGATTTTTAAGCACTAATCTCTACATAACCAATTATTAGTACTTTTATTTTTGAAAAAAATTTATTTTATCATGCAAATATAAACTAAGCCCCTCTCTAATTTGAGTTTTAAACTCAATAGTTTTTGTATTACTACAAAAAATTTATCATTTAAACCAACTAACAACAACATCAAATATTTAAACTCTGTCAAATTATATTACTTTTGTATATGACTATATATTAGTCATAACTATTTAGCTCCTACAAAACTATCAACTTTTTTAAACGTAAGATTTTTCTTGCTCTCCTTTCATAGTTCTCTTGGAGATTCTTAAGTATTTGAATATTAGTTCCAGATTTACACCAAAGAATTTATAACATTTATATCAAGCACTTACAAGACAACATATGAAGTTTGTAATAACTGTTAATTAATGTGATTTGGATTACAATTAGTATTATGAGTTATAGTCTTATTTAACCTTTTCCATATAAAAGTTTAGTTAGGATTTATATATCTACTTAAATAAGGTAAAAGAACATATTTATATGGGTCTTTGGTTTGTTAAAAATAAAAGTTTGTAGAAATTTAAAAAAGTGTTCCCCATTCTATGTTTATTTTATTTTATTTTTTCATGGTTATGCCTAAACAACCAACATAAATTGGTATCAAAGTCAGAGATAAAAAAGATTTGCTGCAAAGAGAATTGCCATGGAAATAATAAGTTCATTAACTATAATAATTCAATATCATGTGCCTATATTTGATGGAGAAAATTATGATTCTTGTGTGTAAAAATAAAAACTTTTTTCTTCTCTCTTGATTTATGGGATTTTATAGAAGAAGGAATTGGAAAATCTAGTTCAGTAAAAGAAGAAGATCTAAAAGAAAAATTGACCGAAGATCATAAGAAATATTTAAAAGAGAAACAACAAAAAGATGCACAAACCTTTAGGAAGATTCAACAAGGCGTTTCAGGTACAATATTTTAAAGAATAATTGGTGTAAAAATAGCAAAGGAAGTGTGGGATATTCTTCAAGAAGAATTCAAAGGGAGTTTAAAGGTTAGAACTTCTAAGCTTCAAAACCTTAGAAGAGATTTCAAAAATATAAAATCAAAAGAGAATGAAACTATGCAAGAATATTCAGATAGATTTACAAAACTTAAGAATCAGATGAAAATATATGGTGAAAATAGTAAAAGCAAGAAGATTGTTGAGAAAGTTCTTATTGCCTGAAAAATTTGATCCCATTATTTCTGTGATAAAAGAAACAAAGGTTCTTTTTTATTGACAATACATGAGTTGATAGGATCTTTAAAATCTTTTGAGAGAAAATTAACGCAACGTTCTAAAATTTTTGTTAAGGGCGACATTTTAATCTAATCTTAATCAAGATAACTCTAGAGTGAAAACACAAGAAAGAGGTAGAAGAAGAGGAAGAGGAAGATGAAAGTTTAATAATAATACTCACATAGAGAGAGATTGTTGGAATAAGGGAAATCCCAATGATTTAATTATAAAATTTTGGGCACTTGCAAAAAGATTGTAGATTCAAAAATAATCAACAGGAAAGTGTTGTTGAAGAAATAAAAAAGTAAAAGAGTTTATTTTTTGCTTGTCAAAGTGCTTCTAAACAAAAAAAAAATTAATGTTTGGTTTCTTGATAATGGCTATAGTAATCATATGACTGGTGATAAATATATTTTTCTAAATATGGATACTTAAGTCACAAGTAAAGATAGGTAATGGTGCTTTGGTGCAAGTAAAAGAAAACGGCACAATTATGATTCAAACCGTAGGAACCAAATACATTTATGATATATTACTTGTTCTAGAATTGAAGCAAAATATACTTTGTGTCAGACAGTTGGTAGAATATGGATATGTTTTCAATTTGAAGCTACAATAGTTGCAATATTTTTTACCAAAAAATATAGGATGGAAGTTGTAAAGAAGATAGCCATGGTGAAATTAAAATAGAAGCTTTCCAATTATTTTCAAATATGAAGGAGATGTAGCCTTAAAGACGGAAGTAGTTGATGAATCATACTTATGCTATAGAAGATTTGGGCACTTAAATTTTTATGGACTAAAATTACTTTCTCAAAAGAATATGGTTGTGGGATTGCCAAGTAACCTAAAATATAAAGATAAAGTTTGTGAAGGGTGTGCAATTGGGAAGCACCAATGATAACATTTTCCAAAAGAAGTTGCATGGAGAGCAAAGCAAACACTTAAATTGATACACACAGATGTTTGTAAACCAATGTCTAAACCTTCTTATGGCGAAAATAAGTACTTTGTTCTTTTCATTAATTATTTTACAAGAATGACGCGGGTGTTCTTTATAGGAGAAAATTTTGAAGTTTTCTCTATCATTAAGAACTTTAAAAGTTTTGTTGAAAAATAAAGCGGAAATTACTTGAAAATTTTGAGAGTTGATAGGGGCAAAGAGTATAATTCACATCAATTTAGCAAGTTTTGTAAAAATGTAGGTGTTAAAAGACAACTCATTATTGATTATTGACACGTCTAGAATATAAGAGTTTATTCTCAGGTGCAGGATTGTTGAAGTAATATATAACCCAGTGAGAACAAGGTCAATCTATAGAGAAGTGGAATTAAAATTACAAACTATATATAATTTAAGGACAATTAAAACAGTATAAGATATTTACAAATAATAATTCAATTAACCAATTGAAATAAAAGCTAAAGTTAGGGGGATTCACTTTTGGCATATGTAATATGAATATATTCAACTCTTTTTATAACTCAATTGGAATCCTCACACAAAGGAGATTTCAATTAAAAGATATAATAATTAAAGTTCATCACAATTTATATATTAACTAGTATTATTTCTTTCAATTATTATACACCAAATCTTATAAATAGGTTCAAGTATTTATTATGCCAATATTTATATTTATCTATAATAAATCAAGACTCCCACTTTACAATAAAGGATATAAACGTCAAATCTTGTAAATAATTTTAAGAATTCATTATGCCAACTATAAAAATTATCTATAATAAATCAAGATACACTACTTTAGAAGAAAGTGTATTAATATTACAAACAAAATAAATACATCATATATAAATTTGCATAACTTAAAAATGAAACATTAAATTCATGAATAAGAGTTAAGTATATCTTATTACCTTGCCAAGAGTTTCACCCTTTTACCTTAGCATAAAGAAAATTACTTGGACATAATTAAAATAAAGAAAAAGAAAAGAAATGGAGTAAGAGATAACATGACTTTAGAATAGTAAACAAGAGAAATAATATTACAAAGAGATAATACAAAAGATAAGTGTTTTGAACTAAAATCTAACTCTCTAATTACATCATTTGGGCATAAATATGCTTTCTATTTATAGAAAAACATGGATAAATTAAGACAAATAAAGAGAGAATCATTTGGATGATAAAAGTCAAGAATAGCGGCAAATAATTTACATTGATTATCATTAATGCACCTATTTAATTATCCAATTTAGAATTGATGTGATCCCAATTAGCTGTCACTCAAAATATTAAAGTTATAGATAAATCTCTTATTTTTTCAAATTGAGTTGTCTTATATGTATTAGATATGTATTCTATAGCTATGGGCTAAATATTGATGATTGCTTGGATTGGGCCTGTACTGAAGATCAGTTCTGTTCTAGGTCATTTTCACCCTTTAAACACTCATATTTTAAATGCTTTGGGAAATACAATATATTAGTCTATTGAGTCAGTTCTTCACAAGATCAAAAATTACTTTAATTGGATTCTTATGTAGAAATTTATGCCATTTTACCGAGCCTACCACAAAATAGTTAAAAGCTAATTATTGCTAGTCCCTAACAATTCAAACATTAATAAAATTTGAACATTGCTCAAGTATTTCAAACAAAATGTCAGTTCAAGATCACAATTGCTATTAAGGCTATTTCAATCATAACTTCCAAAATTTTATGTGTGTGTGTGTGTATGTAAGAATTAAGTCGAAACCTTCTTACCACAAACTATAACATATATAGCCTTGAAAATTTTCTCTAAGTAAAGCCTAAACTTCATATCCAATTTGGAATTGATGTGATCCAAATTAGCTATCACTCAAAATATTAAAGTTATAGATAAGTCTCTTATTTTTTCAAATTGAGTTGTCTCATATGTATTAGATACGTATTTCTATAGCTATGGGCCAAATATTGATGACTGCTTGGATTGAGCCTGTACTGCAGATCAGTTCTGTTCTAGCCCATTTTCACCCTTTAAACACTCGAATTTCAAATACTTTGTAAAATACAATATATTAGCCTATTGAGTTAGTTCTTCACAGAATCAAAAATCACTTTAATTGGATTCTTATGTAGAAATTTATGCCATTTTACTGAGCCTACCACAAAATAATTACAAGCTAATTATGTATAATATTGTAAACATACTTAAGTTAGTGGGGTTAAAGACATTAGTAATATAAAATAATGATATAAAATTCTTATTAAATATATAATTTTAAGTATTCATCACACCCCGCAACTAGCTTATTGCTAGTCCCTAGCAATTCAAGCATAAATAAAATTTGAACACTGCTCAAGTATTTCAAACAAAATGTCAGTTCAAGATCACAATTGCTATTAAGGTTATTTCAATTATAATTTCCAAAATTTTGTGTCTGTGTGTATGTAAGAATTAAGTCGAAACCTTCTTACCACAAACTACAACATATATAGCCTTAAAAATTTTCTTCAAATAAAGCCTTAACTTCATATCCTTACAGGTGAATAACTGTTTAATAGGTTAGGATCTCACTTATGGAGTTGGAAAACAGATAATTGCTTAAGAACATATTACATTTAAGGACAGACAAACAAACTAACATTGATCTAAAGATAGGAAAATCAATTGTTTAGAGTCAAACCATTCTTACCACATGCTAACTTCAGGACTTTAATTATTTTATGCGAATCTTATGAATAGAGAGTCCGGTGATAAAATTGCTTCCTAATGACTTTTGTCTTCTAAAATTTAACGAAAACTTTATTGAACTGAATTGACTTCTTTTCTCTTATATATATATATATATATATATATTGCTTTTTTGTGTTTTTTGTTTTTGTTTTTGAAAGACATAAGAAATCATCACAAAATAAGAGCAATTTTTCACTGCAATACTTTTCTAAATTTTTTTTATCATCCTTCATCTAAGCAACCAAATCATTTCTCATCCAAATAATGTCATTCCAAGAAAAAAAATTAACCATTTCAAAAGATTAATGAAAGTTCATAAGTTGTTATCTCAAACATCTCCATTCACTTACAAAATATATATGAGTTTACAAACGAATATGTATACTTAAACATGAAAATTCTCTTGACTATATATATTGAATCATCCATCTTACCACAAGGCTTAGTATTATTCTCAAAAAATAATTTTAGAAGTTATTATTTAATAACCTAGATAGAAAAAATGATTTAAACTAAACAATTTCGAAATCATACCTCGACAGTAAATCAAACTTATTTACGCAAGAGTTACCAAAAACTTAAGCAACAAAAAATATACATAAAATGTATTAAAAATAAACCAATTAGAATATGTTTCAAAAGTTCAGTAATGTACTATTTACTCTATTATTTTAGAACTAGAATGCATCTCAAGAATGCATAAATAAACCTTTTATTCATGCCATCTATGAATTTTTTTTTTAAAAGAACAAAGTGATAACAAAAAACTAATTAATACTAATATTATATATCAACTATCCTCCCCCCCAACTAAATTGAGACATTGTCCTTAATGTCAAAATATAAAAAGAGTAGAGTATAGAAGATATCACCTGAAACATCTTTTATTGGAAGTAAAATCTACAACAAAATAAAACAAGCCACATAAAATACTAAAAATTACATAAAAGTAGATAGGCTACAGAAGAAGCGTCAAATTTATCTTGCATTTTTTTTACTATCATTAGTATATCAATCTATTTGACGCATTATTGGATTAGATAGAAGTGTAAATGATTCTAATTCATAGAGTAACTGATCAATAGTTGAAGCAGAAATGAGGATCTGTCGATAAGACGAACTGTTTTTCCACCGCATAGTCAAGAAAATATAACAACCCATTGTAATAATCATCAACATTTAACAAACTAATCGTTTTTTTATGAATTTACAATTGTGCCCATGAGACAATTTGAAATATTTCCTCCAATGTTCCGAAAACTCTAGGTAGAACTATGAAGGCATAAATATTTTGAAGCATAAAAGACATTCGTTCATGCATTGATGATACCTGTAACTCATCCTCAATTATTTTTCCTACAATGTTTTCAACAGCCAGAGCTTTTGGTATGATACCCAAAACTCGATTGCCTTTATTTCATGCAGCTATTGCTACACATCCCATTAATCCAAGACTACTTTCCCTATATACTAAATGAAATTGTCATTTAGCTAACATCATACCAAGGGTTTTTGCAGCTTCTACAAACTCTCTAGTTTTTTCAAGGCTAGATCCACAAACACACAAATTTATGTAAATTTATGAGTTGATGTTCTTTTCATTATTACACTCACCCTCTCTCTTAAATGATTTTGAGTTTGTATAAAGTTGCAGAAATAGTGCAATGTATTTATAGAGGCAAAAGGTGTTGTAAAGTTAAATTACATGAGTTGTTGACTTTAAATGCAAAATTTTTAAAATTGATTATAGGTGGTAGGTTGTTGAAAAAGACGTTTGAGTTTGAAATGAAACATTTAAAAATAATAGCTACAGTAAATATGTACAAATAGCTGTTATTGTGGCTCACACCTTCCATTGGTTTTATGTCCAGTAACGACTTAAACGCCTTTTATGGATTGGGGATAGGCTTCCCATCTAATTTTCGTATAAATTAGCAAACAAGGTATTTTTAAGTCAAATTCTCGAGACTGTACCGCTCATATTCTTTTAGAAATATGTTCTATAATTCATGAATTGCAATATGCACATATCCATTAGGATGCATCTTAAGAGTCAATAAATATCATCTAAAGACTCTTCACTTAAGCCATCCTTAATGAACCGAATTTTATCTTTGCGATTTATAGACACTATTCCTAAAGTGCGACAATGTGTGTTGCAAGTCATGCGTGCACACTTGTAACAAATGCTTAATCTTTTTGCTCTTCGTTTTTTTGTAAAAGAGCTTTTACCTAAGCCGAGCATGTAAGAAATTAATGAGTTTGAAAATTCACTTGTCAATCAACCTTTGGCTTCAATTAACCAATGTATATCAACAGGTATATTCATAATCATTAATAACCTTAGTCCTTCACATCTTGTTTGATAAATTTTCTTTAAAGTATTTTGAGGAATTGAAGGAAAATGCTTTTCCAAATTCTTTAGAATTTCATTCATTTTTTTAAAAAAGGAGGAAGAACAAAAGGTATCAATCATTATGAAAAACTGGCAAAACTGACTTGAAATATCACGAAGTATCGTTATCCGCCACTTAATCGGAGTGCAAAATAAAACTTTAACAAAAATACTAAATTAACCTACAAAAAATAAAATAAAACAAAGTTAGAAAAAGAATAAATACATATAAATATGTAAATATGTAAAATAAAGATTAATTAGTTCCGTAATAAGGGTCAGACAGTAACATAAATTCTTTATGAAAAGCTTGGTTTTTTAGAAATAGCTTAAGTCTTTGCCCATTTACCTTAAATACATTACCATTCTTAGAATTTTCAATGTCAACTATTTCATAAGGGTATACATGTTTCACAATAAAAGACCAACTCCATCTTGATCTTAATTTTCTAGGGAATAAGTAAAGTCGAGAATTATAGAGCAAAACCTTCTGACCAACATTAAATGTTATTCTTTGAATTTTTTGATTATGAAAAGCTTTGATTTTAGTTTTATGAATTTTTGAATTCTCATATGCATCATTTCTCAATTCTTTAAGTTCATTTATTTGTAATTTACATATTTGTCCAACAGAATCAAGATTTGCGTTGAAAATTTTAATGACCTAGTAGGCTTTATGCTTAAGTTCCACAGGTAAGTGACAAGATTTTTCATAAACTATCCTATAAGGAGACATACCTCATGAAGTTTTAAAAGTAGTTTTATAAGCCCACAGTGCATCATTAAGTCTTAAAGACCAATCTTTGTGATTTGGGCTTATAATTTTTTTTTTAAATTTGTTTTATCTCTCTATTTGCTAATTCAACTTGTCCACTTGTCTGAGAATGATAAGGGGTGACAACTTTATAAGTAATATCATATTTTTTCATTAATATTTTAAATGGCCTATTACAAAAATGCTTACTCCATCATTTATAATGGCTTGAAGGATTCCAAATCTACTTCAAATATTTTCTTTAAAAAATTTCATGATTGTTTTATGGTCATTATTTCGACATAAAATAGCCTCAATCCATTTTTAGACATAATCTACTGCGACTAAGATATACGTAAATCCAAATGATAGCAAAAATAGTCATATGAAATCTATCCTCCAATAATCAAAGATTTCAATAACAAGAATGGGGTTCAAAGGCATCTTGTTTCGTTTTGAAATAAATCCCAATTTTTGACAATTTTCACACGTTATACAAAATTCATATATATCTTTAAATAAAGTGGGCTAATAAAATTCACACTGCAAGATTTTTGAAGCTGTTTTTTTATGAGAAATGTCCACCGCATGCTTCAAAATGACAAAATTCAACAACTCTACTTACCTCATTATCAAGTATACATATTCAAAATATTTGGTCGGGATAATATTTGAAGAGATAAGGATCATCCCAATAAAACTTTTTTATCTCAGTTAAAAATTTCTTTTTGTCTTGAGCATTCCATTGAGGTGGCATTTCTCCTGTTACAAAAAAATTAATAATATTAGAATACCAAAACATTGTAATAGTAGAAAAGAAAAATTCATCGAGAAAAGAATCATTAATAGGTGTTATTTCTGTTGATGAATCTGGTGCGAGTCTTGATAAGTGATCTGCAACAATATTTTCAGCTCATTTCTTATCCTTGATAGTGATATTAAATTCTTGAAGCAATAGAATCCATTGAATCAGTCTTGGTTTTGCATCATGTTTTGACATTAAGTACCTTACAACAGTATGGTCAGTAAACACAACAGTTGAAGAACCAATTAAGTAATAATGAAATTTGTCTAATGAAAATATTACAGCAAGTAGTTCTTTTTCAGTTGTTGTGTAATTTATTTGTGTATTATTTAAAGTTCTTGCCTAATAAATTACATAGGATTTACCTTCCTTTATTTGTCCTAATACAGTACCAACAGCATAGTCACTAGCATCACACATAAGCTCAAAAGGTAAAGATCAGTCAGGAGATTGTATGATAGTAGCAGTTGTCAATAGGTCAATTAATTTTTTAAACAAATTTTGACACTCTTGAGTCCACTCAAATGATACATCTTTTGCTAAGAGGTTTAGATATAGCACTAAATTTTTTGATGAACCTCATATAGAATCCAGCATGTCCTAAAAATGATCAGACTTCTCTGACTATTTTTTGTGGAGGCAAATGTGTAATGATTTGACTTTTGCCTTATCCACTTTAATTCCTTTAGAAGATACTACATGTCCTAAAGTAATTTCAGAAGTAACCATGTAATGATATTTTTTTCGATTCAACACAAAACTCTTTTCTTTACATCTTTTTAAGACATTTTCTAAGTTTTTAAGACAATTATCAAAATAATTTTCAAACACAATTAAATCATCCATGAAACTTCTAAATAATGCTCAACCTGTCACTAAAAATGCTTAACATACATCTCTAAAATGTTGCTGGGGCATTATAAAGTCTAAAGAGTATTCTTCTAAAAGTAAAGATCCCAAAAGGGCATGTGAATGTAGTCTTTTTTTAGTCCTCTAATGCTATAAGAATTTAACAATAGCTAGAATAACCGTCTAGAAAGTAATAGTAAGGATGTCTTGCTACACTTTCTATAATTTGGTTAAGGAATGGTAAGAGAAAATGGTCTTTTCTAATGGCAAAGTTCAACTTCCTATAATCTATGCACATCCTCCAACTAGATGAGACTTGAGTTGGTATTAACTCACCTTTTTTTTTTGTTTTTAATGACTATGATTCCAGATATTTTTGGTACTACCTAAGTAAGACTTACCCACTTACTATCTGAGATAGGATAGACGATTCCTACTTCAAGTAATTTGAGAACTTGAGCTCTTACTACCTCTTTCATATGTGAATTTAATCTTTTTTTAGGTTGTTGGAAAGTTTTGGCATTATCCTCTAGGTGTATTCTATGTATACAAATCAAAGGATTAATACCGTTTATGTCTTTTAAAGTCCACTCAATTGTATTTTTATGCATTTTTAATAATTTAATTAACTTACCTTTTTGTTCGCTTATGAGTGTAGAAGAGATTACCACAAAGTAAGTTTATTTCTCTCCAAGAAATGTATATTTTAGATAGAGGTTTCAACTCCAACTTTAAAATTTCGTTATGTTTATCCTCATTTTCTTATAATTCTTCAAATTTTGATTTCCATCTTTTATTTTCATTCACTTGTATACAGTCAAGTAAAGAACATATGTCAGAAATTTTAGGATCTAATTGTATATTTGACTCAAATAAATTCATTAAACACATTTTTAAGGGATCAATAGAACTTCCTTTTTGAATATAATCCTCTATAATCGTTTCAATTGTGTCGACTTCTTCACTTTCATCCTTCCCTTCATGTGGTTGCTTACACATATTAAAAATATTGTGCTTAAGTGTCATGTTTTCAAATGAAAACTTCATTACTCCATTCCTGCAATTAATCAAAGTGCTAGAAGTTGCTAAAAATTATAGTAACCAGTATCCACAACCGGTAAGAATAAGTATTTATATATGTATAAATATACGTATTTTATTTGTATGTGGGTGATACTTGATTTATGTATTGTTATTAGTAGTATTTGTATAGGTTAAGGTTATACTATTAGCATTGGGTTTAATTGCAAGACTTTAGATTTATTTTAGGGACCAAATTGTAATACTTTGAAAGTTTTAGGGGCAAATTCATAAATACTAAAAATTTGCCTCTTAGTATAAAAATACACTTTTGAAACTCTAATTTGCTCATTTTTGGGTCGAGCTATCCCTTTAGAGAGAGAGAAGAGAGAAATAGAGAGGAGAGAAAGATAAGAAGAAGAAGAAATTGAAATTTTAAATTTTAAGAGGTATATCACACCTATTTCTCAATTTATTGATATTAATTAAGTTAATTCCTTTAAGTTTTGATTTCTGAAAATATTTATAATTGAGGATTTGATGTGTATTTCGTAAGATCTTATGAGAATTGATGATAATCTATGTAGATAGCTTGATAAATCATGATGAATTGTAGAATTTCTGTTTGATAGTCTCTTGATCCAGGAATTTTATAAATTGTTGTGATTCGATTCTGGTTTTTAATTTCAAGTATATGGAATTAGACATATTTAGGATCATCTGATACTTTAAATCAATTAAAAATTCCAGAAATTGAATTTGTTGTGAATTTACAAAAATGACCCTAAAATTCTGGAAATTTCCTGTGTGAATAGTATGATACAGTGACAAACAATTGTTTTCCTACTGAATGATCTTCAAAAATTATGAATTTGTGGAATATGATAATTTTATATGTCTAATATGATATACTCGGAATTGAGAATTTAAATCAATGGTTGAAGTGTTATGATTTTTCTAAAGAGTATCAGCTCATTGCAGTATTTGATTAACAAATATTTAAAGCTATAGAATAAAATAGTTTTAAAATACTTTTGACAGTTATTTTGGAGTGAAATATTTATCATAGATTGGAATATGTGTCAAGAGTATTCTGTGATAGTTTTATAATTTTTGAGTTAGTATATGATGTTATAAAATTAGGAGATTGAATACTGTTCAATAAGTATCTTGATCCTGCCAGGTTAGTAGTTTGGATTCGATGGTGTGTATGGAATGGATTGTGTAGGAATTTTGTTATAATATTTATATATAGGAAGGATATATGAGTCAAGAATGATATATTCTAATTTTGGAGTAATTGGACATCATTTGATGTATTAAAAAATTTTGTTAAGTGTAAGTGGTCAGAAGGATAGGTTTTGAGAAACTAAGTATTTAGACCAATTTGATGTGATAAATGTATTGTGTATAATTTTGTAAGCTATTTAAAGTATTTTGTATGAATTGTGAGGCTTATGGAAGGATTGATCTCCATTGATAGGTTAAGGAGATTTAAGCCTTGTAGCTGTAAATGTTAAGAGGTAAGTATACTAGACTTTTACTGAAATCACAATAAGCATAGTAATTGTCTATTTATGATTTTGTAAATGTGCTTAGAAATATGTTTATGTTATGCCAAAGTGTATTTGATATGAAATGTGAAATACATATGTTTATGAATATAAGCATTGACATTGAGCATGGACATACATGTGTTTTTGAAAGTGAGCTTTCAAAATGAAATGTGTTTAACAAAGAAAGCTTTTGAAGTGTAATATGTCCATGAGAAATATTTTGTGTTTTGAGGGTACTTGAACTCACTGTTAACTTAGTAGGCATTTTATGTGATTTGTAGAGCCTTTATGTGTGGCCTTTCCTTCGGGATTAGTGTATGTTATGTGTTCCGTATGTATGGAGTATCCTATTGATACCTAAAAGAAGAGTGAGTCATCACATTCGTGTGGTGGCGTATTGGTGAATGTGAGAGGACTCATCGATGATCAGGGTGAGGGTTTGGCTTTTACCTTTGGGCATGAGTATTATATATGTGTAATTTAAAGACCTCACTTGTACTATTCCTCTCATACGTATGTCACCTACTAGTGATATTTGGCTCATTATGTGATATGTGATATGTAAGTCCTACTAAGTAGTAGTTGAGTGATGGTATTCCTATTATAAGTCCTACTAAGCGCTTACATGACATGTGATTTGATAAGATTATGATTTTGATTGATCACAGCATATCATACATATGCATTGTGTACATATATGTATTTGTATTTGATATATGAAAAACTAGTATGCTTACTGAGTTTTATACTCATTGTAGTTTATGGTGATTTCAGGTAAATAAGGTACATGTGTGCTTAGCGGATTTGGCAAGGCTTCTACTGTTCCTTGGGTTCCCTAAGTTGCTAGGTTGCTGAGTGTTTTATTTGGGGACACGTGGGATAAGATATTTGATCTGTCCCTATTGAATAAATACTTATGTATTATTTTATTGTGTGTGGTTGGATTTAGTTTAAGTTTCACCACGTGTGGTTATAGATTAATTTTAAGTAAGAATTTGCAATGAATATATTCTGGACTTCTGGTAACAAAGTTGCTACTGGTGACGTAGTAGAGTGTTAATCTCTGAGAAAACTCTGCGTATCTCTGGTTTACTAATTGTCCCAATCATAATTCAATTGCTATAATTCTAAAAGAAATCGAAATGAATGTTTAAATATTATTGAATGAGTGTAAGTTATGTCATGTATCGGATCTTTTGGGTCTGGGGCGTGATAAAATTAGACGACCCAAAATAATAGGTATCAGATTACATCATTTAACAGGTTCTGTGTTCAGACAATAAAATTCACAAGATATATTAATTTATCAACTTGAACTAAAACATCTTCCACTGTCCCTCTTGGTACTTTTATTAATATATCAGTAAGTAAAAGAGTTACATAAATTAATTTTAACTCACCGAGATTGAGCTGTTGATAAATTGAATACGGCAGTAAATTCACACTAGCACTAAGATCAAGTAAGGCTTGTTCAATTTTATGACTTTCAATAATACATGAAATTGTAGGACAACCAGAGTCTTTATATTTCAAAGCATTATTGTTCTGAAAATGACACTTACTTATTCAGCTAAAAATGCTTTCTTTTTTACATTTAGTTTTCTTTTTACTATGTATAAATCCTTCAAAAATTTTGCATAAGAGGGGACCTGTTTAATAGCATCCAATAAAAGAATATTAACTTTTACCTATTTGAATATTTTAAAATTTTCAAGATTGGGATTCATGTTCTTAGTATTACGTAATGCATGAGAAAATGGGGGTGGAGTTGAGGGTTTAGTGTTTTTTTTATTAGGTATAGGTTCAACATTTTTCTTACCCTTAGAGATTGATTCATCGTTCTCATAAGGTTCAGGAATATATTTTTCAACAATTTTACCATTTCAAAGAGTGATAACCGATTTAACTTGATTCATGTGTTGGCTTTCTGAACTACATGCATTTGAGTTATGTTATCCTTTGGGGTTTAGTTGTGGTTGAGAAGAAAATTTTTCTTTCTCAAGAATGTTCAGTGTGGATGCAAATTTAGCAAAAGTATCTTTCAAATCAGTAAATGTTTGAGCATTTTGAGAATTAATAGACTCTTGCTTTTTAATAAATGCATGCAAAGTTTCTTTAAGATTTTTCTTAGGAGGTGAGACATATGGTGCATAACCTTGATGATTTTGAAATTTTTGGTGTGGTTTGAAAGGTAGTTGTGAAGCCTGTGCTTAAGTGTCATTCCTCAAACTAAAATTCGGGTGATTTCTCCATCCAGGATTGTAGTTTTGTGAATATAGGTTATTGTTTGACCGCTTGAACATGTTTAGAACATTGGCTTGTTCATAGAGATATTCCCTAAATACAGGCAAAGTTGGGCAATCATCGGTAGAGTGATCATAGGTTTCACAAATATGACACACAATTTCTTGAATAGATTTTAATTAACCACTCTTTTTCATTTCTAAGGTTTCGACTTTGCTAGCTAGGAATGCTAATTTGGCTTGAAGGTCATAGTATTCCCTAAGATGATAAATACTCCTACTAGATGTAGTGATTTAATTTTTGCTAGGTGCCTCACAAGTATTAATAGTGTCCTAATTTTGAGTATTTTCTGCTAGTAAGTTTAGATAGTTAATTACCTCTTTTGGGTCTTTGTCCTCAAATGTTTCATTACACATCATTTCTATCATTTGCTTAACTTGGGGTGTTAAGCCCTCATAGAAATTTGAGACAAATATTCATGTTTCAAAGCCATAATGGGGATAGGTATTAAGTAATTCTTTATACATTTTTCAACATTGGTAAAGGGTCTCTCCTGAATTTTGAAAAAAAAATGGTAATTTGTCTTTTGAAAGAATTTGTAGTCATGTTTTAACTTTATCTTTTAAATAAAAAGAGAAAAGCTTAAGTCGAATTGTGTTCATGCTATAATTTTGGTTATTGTACGTGTTACACACTCTTTCAAATTCTCTTAGATGTAGATAAAGGGTTCTCTGCATCTAAGCCATGAAAAGTGGATAAAAGTTAGATAATGTCTGGCTTAAAATTAAAATGTGTTGCAACCGGAGAAAAAATTAAGCAATATGGTGCACCGGTTCGTGTAGGGTTCATATAGTCTTTAAGTGTCCTAGGTCGGTTATGGTCATTATGTTGGGACTGATTGTCTCCTGGGTCTATGAGTTCCTCAATTTGATTTTCGGTCATGGTGTTAATTAGTAAAGAATGAGAAGATGAAAAAGAATCTAACAAATTATCGAAGGAAGTTCTGAAATTACCTTTCACCAAACGATGAAAATTAGGATCTCGAAACAAACCGCTCATATAAAGAAATAAAATAAAATACAATAATAATAAATAATATAAATAAGAGAAAAATAAATTTAAATATTAAACACAAGCAAATAAAATAGAAAAAACTAAAATTAAATTAAAATAAAGATAAATAATTAGAAGTTATATTAGTAATGTTAGATTAGTCAATGTTAGATTATATAATAAAAAGTTAATAAAAAAGAGTAGGAGGCTTAGTCTTCCATAAAAATAACAAGTGAATAATAAATAAAATAAAGTAAGTTAGAAGGCTTAGCCTTCCATGAAATAAAAAGTAAATAATAAATAAAATAAAACAAGTTAGGAGGCTTAGTCTTCCATGAAAATAAAATTAAAAAAATGTTAATTTCACTTCCTTGGCAACAGTGCTAAAACCTTGACACGTCCAGAATATAGGAGTGTATTTTCAAGTGCACGATTGTCGAAGTAATAAATAACCCGATGAAAACGGGGTCGATCCACAAAGAAGTGAAATTAAAATTACAAACTATATATAATTTAAGGACAATTAAAACAGTATAAGATGTTTGTAAAATAATAATTCAATTAACAAATTGAAATAAAAGCTAAAGTTAGGGGGATCCACTTTTGGCATATGTAATATGAATATATTCAACTTTTTTTATAACTCAATTGAAATCTTCACACAAAGGAGGTTTCAATTAAAAGATATAATAATTAAAGTTCATCACAATTTATATATTAACTAGTATTATTTCTTTCAATTATTATATACCAAATCTTATAAATAGGTTCAAGTATTTATTATGTCAATATTTATATTTATCTATAATAAATCAAGACTCCCACTTTACAATAAAGGATATAAACGTCAAATCTTGTAAATGATTTTAAGAATTCATTGTGCCAACTATAAAAATTGTCTATAATAAATCAAGATACACCACTTTAGAAGAAAATGTATTAATATTACAAACAAAATAAATACATCATATATAAATTTGCATAACTTAAAAATAAAATATTAAATTCATGAATAAGAGTTAAGTATATCTTATTACCTTGCCAAGAGTTTCACCCTTTTACCTTAGCATAAAGAAAATTATTTGGACATAATTAAAATAAAGAAAAAGAAAAGAAATGGAGTAAGAGATAACATGACTTTAGAATAGTAAACAAGAGAAATAATATTACAAAGAGATAATACAAAAGATAAGTGTTTTGACCTAAAATCTAGCTCTCTAATTACATCATTTGGGCATAAATATGCTTTCTATTTATAGAAAAACATGGATAAATTGAGACAAATAAAGAGGAAACCATTTGGATGATAAAAATCAAGAATTGCAGCAAATAATTTACATTGATTATCATTAATGTACCCACGTGATTATCTAATTTAGAATTGATGTAATTAAAATTAGCTATTTGTCAAAATAACAAATTTATAGATAAGTATTTCTATAGTTATAGGCCAAATATCGATGACTATTCGGACTGGGCTTGTATTGCATATCAGTTTTATTCTAAGTTATTTTTACCCTCCAAACACTCGAATTTTAAATACTTTGCAAAATACAATATGTTAGCACATTGAGTCAGCTCTTCACTGGATCAAAAATCACTCTAATTGGAATTTTAAGTAGAAAGTTATGTCTATTTTATCGAACCTACCACAAAATAGTTAAATGCTAATTATGTATAATATTGTAAACATACTTAAGTTAAGGGGGTTAAAGACACTAGTAATACAAAATAATAATATAAAATCCTTATTAAATATGTAATTTTAAGTGTTCATCAATTATACTCCACAACAAAATGGGTGTTTAGAAGAAAGAACCAAACGGTGATGGAGATGACCAAATTAATACTTCACGAAAAAAGACAACCAAAGAATTTTTGGGCAAAAGCATTATATACCACTGTATATTTAATAAATCTAGCTCTCTAATTACATCATTTGGGCATAAATATGCTTTCTATTTATAGAAAAACATGGATAAATTGAGACAAATAAAGAGGAAACCATTTGGATGATAAAAATCAAGAATTGCAGCAAATAATTTACATTGATTATCATTAATGTACCCACGTGATTATCTAATTTAGAATTGATGTAATTAAAATTAGCTATTTGTCAAAATAACAAATTTATAGATAAGTATTTCTATAGTTATAGGCCAAATATCGATGACTATTCGGACTGGGCTTGTATTGCATATCAGTTTTATTCTAAGTTATTTTTACCCTCCAAACACTCGAATTTTAAATACTTTGCAAAATACAATATGTTAGCACATTGAGTCAGCTCTTCACTGGATCAAAAATCACTCTAATTGGAATTTTAAGTAGAAAGTTATGTCTATTTTATCGAACCTACCACAAAATAGTTAAATGCTAATTATGTATAATATTGTAAACATACTTAAGTTAAGGGGGTTAAAGACACTAGTAATACAAAATAATAATATAAAATCCTTATTAAATATGTAATTTTAAGTGTTCATCAATTATACTCCACAACAAAATGGGTGTTTAGAAGAAAGAACCAAACGGTGATGGAGATGACCAAATTAATACTTCACGAAAAAAGACAACCAAAGAATTTTTGGGCAAAAGCATTATATACCACTGTATATTTAATAAATAGATATCCTATAAAGGAACTTCAAAATCAAACACTCATGAACATGGTGTAGAAGGAAGCCATCAACCAAGTATTTGAAAGTTTTTGGTTGCATTTGTTATGCACAATTTCTAAAAGAAAAGAGGCATAAACTTGATGAGGTAAATGAGAAATGTATTTTTATAGGCTATAGCTTACAATCCAAGAGCTATAGGCTTTACAGATTGAAGAATAATAAGATAATTACAAGTCATGATGTGCTATTTGATGAAAAAGTAGCATGAAATTGGGAGCATGGTAAAGTTAAAATTGATGAGGCAAATAAGAAATGTATTTTTGTAGGCTATAGCTTAAGATCCAAGAGCTATAGGCTTTACAGATTGAAGAATAACAAGATGATTACAAGTCGTGATGTGCTATTTGATGAAAAAGTAGCATAAAATTGGGAGCATGGTAAAGTTATTAAAAAAAAAGAATATTCTAGTAGAAGAAATTCTCACAAGGGCAATGAAAACAATGAAAATTCACCTCAAGCCTCTCCATTATCAACTCCATCACTAATAGCAAGTGAGTTTCCAAGTTCATCCATTTTTTTGCTATCACTAACTCCATAAAAAGTAAGGAGTTTGTGTGAAATTTATAAAGATGTAACTTTTGTATTTTTGAACCTGAAAATTTTAAAGAAGCTATGGAAGAAGAAGCCTCAAGAAAAACTATACAAAAACAAATTAAGGTTATCGAGAAAAATAAAATATGAAAGCTTGTAGAAAAGCCACGTGGGAAAGAAATTATTGGGGATGAAATGGGTTTATAGGATAAAATACAATGCCGATGGAAGTGTGTAAATAAATAAGGTGAGGCTAGTGGCTAAAGGCCACTCACAACAACTTAGTATTAACTACTATAAAACTTTTTCTCTAATTGCTCAGCTTGAAACTATAAGAACCCTCATTACCATGGCTACATAAAAAGGTTGGCTATTATACCAACTTAATGTCAAATCAACTTTTTTAAATAGAAAATTAGAAGAAGATATTTATGTTGAGCATACTCAAAGTTATGTTGTTAAGGGTAAAGAACAAAAAGTATACAAGCTTAAAAATGTTTTGTTTTGCCTAAAACAAGCACCAAAAGCTTGGTATACCTAAATTGATGGATATTTCTTAAATAAAGGATTTAAGAAAAGCAAAAGTGATCTTACCTTATATGTAAAAAGTTAAGGTATGTCAAATGTTCTTATTCTTACTCTTCATATTGGTGACTTGATTTTCACGAGGAACAATAAAAAAAATGGTTGAAGAATTCAAGAAGAAAACGATGAAAAAAATATGAGATGAGTAATATGGGTTTAACTACATTATTTTTTAGCATTAAAATTTATCAAGAAGATGGTGGTATGTTTATTTGTCAAAAGAAATATGCACAAAAAAAAATTCTAAAAAAAATGGGTATGTTTGGTGTAATGAAATAGCAACACCATTGGTGATGAATGATAAATTGAAGAAAAAATAGGGGTAAGAAAGTTTATAAGACATATTATAGAAGTTTGAATGGGAACTTATTTTATCTCACACCTACAAAACCTAACATTATATTTGCCTCAAGTTTATTATCAAGATTTTTGCATTCTCCCAGCTAATTTTATCTAGGGGAGGCAAAAGAGTGCTTAGATACTTGAAAAGCACAATACATTATAGCATTAAATATTAGAGAAATATAAATATAAAGTTGATTGGTTTTGTGATAGTAACTGGGTGGTTGTAATACTGATATGAAGAGCACCCCAGTTTATGCATTTTCTCTTGGTTCTAGCATGATTTCTTGGGCATCAAAGAAGTACCAAACCGTGACACAATTCTCTGCTAAAGTAGAATATATTTCAACATCATTGACAACTTCTCAAGCTATTTGGCTGTGAAGAATATTAGAAGATACTCAATAGAAGTAAGAAGAAGATATGGAGTTATTTTGTAATAACAAATCAATTATAACAATTGCAAAGAATTCAATTTTTCATAGCGAGCTAGACATATTACCATCAAGTATCATTTTATATAAGAAGCAATCAGTGATGGAGAGATTAAGTTCAAGTATTGCAAATCTGAAGAGCAAGTAGTTGATATATTCACTAAATCTCTCTCAAAAGAAAAGTTTCTACAACTGAAAGAGCTTTTAGGAGTTGAAGAACATTATATAAACATGGAGAATGTTAATTGATATGATTTACATTATAATTGGTACTATGAGTTCTAGTATATTTTAGACTTTCCAATGTAAAGTTTAATTATAAATAATATTCATACTTAGATAAGATAAAAATACCTATTTATATGGGTTTTTGGTTTGTTAAAAATAAAAATTAAAAGAATAAAAAAATACTCTCCATTTTTATTTTATTTTATTTTATTTTAATAATTTATACCCAAACAACTAACAATAACAATAACAAAGGTTATTATAAAAATTTTATGTGGTTTAGATTATATGCATTTTGTGTATTATGTTGCAAAAGCCAATGGCCATTTATAAAAGGTAAGTGAGATCGAAAGGTATCATCTGTAATAGATCGTTATACGAATATAATTAACTAAAGTTTTTTAAATTGTTTAATTTGATTATTAAACCATGAATATATAATAACAATGATGAGATAATGTTCAATAGATGGCTTGGCTAATGAGAGAAATATAGTTTTGGAATTGAACAATAATAATGTGATACATTTAACTGAAAGAAAAAAAAACCAGTAATAATAAAAAAGTATAAGTGATTGTGATGATGCTATAGTAGTTAAGCGTAAGTGCACCCTATCGTATTAAGTAATATAGGATTTTAAGTCTAGATATCGATCCCACAGGGACTATGCGATCTATTCTATAAATCAAGTACTAAAATTATACCTACTTAACTTTTATTAAGAAAACTAAAATCTGAAATTTATTTAACTAATTTAATTCTCTTAATTAACTAAACAAAATCAAAGAGTAGAATTCACAAATAAAGATAATCTAGGATTTTGACTCATCCTCTAGTATTTCATTAGATTCATTAACCATTTAGTTAATCCCTTAATACCAATTGATTGGCTTAGACACTAATCTCATCACAAGCCTTTGTCGATGGTCAAGTGACTATATTACACATTCTAACAATCACCTATATGTCTATGGTAATCAAATCAGAATGTAATTCATTAAGATCAAGTCTAAATTATACCATATATGCCACCTAGGTATATGTCTATCCTAGATAAAACTCATAGTTGTTACCCAATGATCATGCATTAAACTATCCTAGGCTAAACATATGAATCCCTCCGTCGAGTTTATCATGGTTCCTCAATCATCCACAATATTGATCAGGTATAATGAAAGCATTAAACACAAGATAGAATGAATCAATTATAATAATTAAGTTCATAAACTAAAAATTAACACAATCCAAATTCATACTAGGTTCACATAGTCTAACCCTAGATGAATAAATTAACCCATCATAAAACCAAATGTATCAAACCAATTCACAAAGATCAACTAGAACAAGCATATAATGATAAAGAAAGAGAAGAAAAACTAATCAAAGTGACTTCTTGATGTGCTTCTCCCTCAATCTTGGCTTGAAGCTTGAATCTTGATCTTGATTCTTCAATCTTTGACTTCGATCTTTGATCTTGTGTTGTGAATTCTCTCTCTAAGTTTTTGCCTCTTTTCTCTCTTGTTCTCTTCTCTTTTCTTCCTCCCCTTCTTACTGTTCATGGGTACTATAGCAAAATACTGTTTTTTGACACTATTCACCACCGCGGCGCTGGGTTGTGGGCACTACGGTGCTCAGCTACTATCATGGGCGTTGCGGCACCCAGCTTTGGTATCCCTTTCATATTTTGATCGTAACTTTTTCGTTTGACATCCAATTCGCCTCCCGTTTGTTCCTATGCGTCAAATTTTCCATCATGCATCTATTTATGATACAAAAACACAATTAAATAGCCAATAGTTATGATTTAGAGTAAAATATAAAATTTAGGTATAAATTATACTAGTGCTTTTACGCTCCTATCAATAAGCACTTTGATTAAGCACAGTCTTGTACTAGCTACACCTCTCAAATTATCAAGATCCTACGTTCAAATTCTCCTCTCTTTCATTACTTTATATAGCCTAATTTCACCCAATTTTGGAATTTCATGAAATTTTTGCTTCTAAATGCAACAAAAAAAATGCGGCAGATAAGAGGGATCCAAATTGAAAAAAAAAAAAAGATAATAAAATTTGGGGCTGAATTAAAGAGAAAAAAATTTCTTTAAATTTTGTTTAAAATTAAGTAGTTTGGTAATGGTAATACACATACGCTTGCCTTTACATAAATACAAAGCCATGAATAGTAATTTGCATAAGAAAAAGCTAAATCAATGTATGCTCCAAAGGCAATTAATTTAATTAGATATTTGAAGCACATGCAGTAAATATTAGCTACTGTTTGACGAAACAAGAGTTAGTTCATTCCAATATTTCGAATTGCATTACTGTATGTGTATTATTTTTTTGGTCTTTGGAGATTTGGTGATTCAACAGTATAGATAAGAATTGAGATGAATAATAAAGAGGAGAGTCACAAAAAATTTAGAATGTGTGAGACACGTATGAAAAATTCTAAGACGTGTGGAACACGAAGGGGGAATCAAAATGAGACTCAAAGATGAGAAGAAAATGCACGAAGGAGACACCAGAGCTGAGCACTGCGGAACCCAAACCAGAAGCGCAGCTATGCGGCACCAAGACCTCAGCGCTGCGGCATCGGGACCTTAGTGCCGCGGCGCTCGAGCCAAAAAATTTCTATTTTTGATCCGAATTTTGAGTTTTGGGAAGTTTTGAACTTTCAAAATAAGTGGACTCTTACTCTAACAAGGAATAAGGGGACATGATGGGAGAATTGAAACGGGACTAGAAGACGCAAAGAAAACGCGCGGAGGAGGTACCAGGGCTGAGCGCTGCAGAGCCCATACTAGAAGCTCAGCGCCGCAGTGCCAGAACCTCAGCGCCGTAGCACTTAAGCCGAAAAATTTCCATTTTTGATCCGAATTTAGAGTTTTAAACTTCTAAAATAAGTGGATTCTTACTCCAACAAGGAATAGGGTTAGTAGGCATGAAATAACCCCTATATAAATACTTGTAAACCCTTTAGTTGAGATTAAGCATTAAAGAGAGACTCTAAGAGAAGTGAGAACTGGGTAGACACTAAGTGCTTGTGTGCGCTAGGGTGAAACCATCGTTTGGGTGTTCAAATTTCGTGGTAGAGTAAGGGTACACTAAACATTAGGTTATTTTGAAGGTTTTTAATTGAGTTTTTCTTATAAAATTCTCTATGGAGTTAATAAGAGAGGTTAGGATTCTTGGATCCATCGTGGACGTAGGCAATTGGCTAAACCACGTAAGATTATGTTGTACTTTTTTATTTTCTACTTTGGATTCTTGTTATTTTGCTTGATAAACGGGTTATTTCGCTACGCATAGAGATTAGGGTTCAAGCTAGGCAATTGGCTAAACCACGTAAGATTGTATTGTACTTTTTTATTTTTTGCTTTGGATTCTTGTTATTTTGCTTGATAAACGAGTTATTTCGCTACGCATAGAGATTAGGGTTCAAGGTTGAACTTGAGGTTCTTTGCTTTAACTTAATCTCAAGAGGGATAAGGACATTTTCTCCATCAACAAATTGGTATCAGAACCAAGTTCAATAATACACACTTGAGGTATTTAAACTGTTGACTTTTTAGTCATACATATTATGTTTTGATGATAAAAAATCTCATGTTCATTGTAATATATTAATTTATTAAGCATTGAAAGGTTTAAATACATAAGTGAGGTAAACAAAGTGCAATAATAAGCACTCATGGAAACTCAAGAACATCAAGAATTCAACAAAACTGAAAGGTATATTGGAAATTATTCTGGTACTGCATGATATAGAATATTTGCACAAAATTGATTACAAAAGAAAGATAATTGTCTCAACTTTCTAAAAATTTTTACGAAAGTGAATTTAGAGTTGTTTATGAAAAGTTATGACCAAATCACTCATGCATGCTGAAGTTGAACTAAAGTGCAAAGTTTTGAGAGTTTCAAAAAATGGACTAAAATGTAAACAAATAAAAACTTTGGCAGGATCACTGTAGTAGGGGCACTGTAGCAACGGTCAAGTTATTGTAACAGTACTGTAACAACGGCTAATTTTTTGGCTCCTTATAAATACCTCACTTATTTGAAGCTCTACGCAATTTTGAAAAGCATCATATGTCAATTTGAGAGCCTCTTTGTTCTTACATCTTTATATTAGCTCATTTAGGAGTTTAAAATCATTTATATTTATTTTTATTCTTGCATTGGGTTTAGTTAAGTGTTTGTGAGAAACACTTTGAGAGGAGAGTGATTACTCTTTTGTTTTAAAGGTTTCTTGACACCTTGGAAGTCAAGTGTATTGATTCTTAGCCTTGGTTTAAGGCAAGCTAGTGGAATCCTCAAAGCGAGTTGCTTGGGCCGTAGACGTAGGCCGTGTGGAGTGCTGAATCACATAAACATCCGGGTTCCATTCTCTCTTTCCTTTACTATATTATTTATTGCAATTATTTATTATCAAATTTATTTATGTTTTAATAATTGCATAAATTATTTACATTAGTGCATTAATTTTTAAATACCCAATTCACCCCCCTCTTGGGTTGCCTATCTAGAATTTTTATTTGGTATCAGAGCCTCGTTCTCTAGAAAAAAATTTAACCGTTTTAGAAAGATCCATGGAAACTATTAGTGGACCTAGCATATATGAAGGCCAATCCACCACTAGACCTCTATTCTTTGAGGGAACCGACTATAACTATTGGAAAGCTAGAATGAGAATTTATCTTCAATCCATTAGTTATGATTTATGGCTAGTTGTTGAAAATGGACCTCATATTCCAACTAAAATTGATAGTGAGGGAAAATCTATCCCAATCTCATAATAAGTAGGATAATGATGACAAAGAAAAACTTACTCTTAATGCCAAAGCAATGAACCAACTTCTTTGTGCCGTTGATAGGAAAGAATTTAATAGAATTTCTTAATACAAATCTGTATTTGTAATTTGGCAACGTTTAGAAGTTGTTTATGAGGGAACAAATTAAATAAAAGAATCTAAAATTAGTCGACTCACTAGAGAATATGAATTGTTCAAAATGGAGTCACACGAAACTATTCATGACATGTACACACGTTTCACCACTATCATTAATTAATTAAGTTCTCTTGATAAACGCCACTCTATGAGTGAGCAAGTGCAAAAGATTCTTAGATCATTAACCAAGGAATAGAGAGCTAAAACAACATCCATCAAAGAAGTCAACGACCTCAACACATTATCACTTGATGATCTCATTGATAAGTTGATGGACTACGAAATTGAATTAAAGGATGATGAAAGAGAGGAAGAATCAAAGAAAAGAAACATCGCTTTCAAAACTATAATAAGCAAGGAAGATAATGATGATGAAAGTGATAGAGAAAATGTTATAATGTTAGCAGGTAAATTCAAAAAGTCAAATGAAAAGAAGTTTGGCAAAGAATTAAAGAGGGAAAGTAATAGATATGAAAAGCCAAAGAAGGACCACATCATTTGCTTTGAATGTAAGAAATCGGGACATAAATTTCATGAATGTCTTTTCCTCAAGAACAAGAAAGGAAAGAAGAAAGCTATGAATGTCACATGGGATGATAGTGATGGTGAATCATTGGATGAAGAATGTGAGATATCTAACCTTGCACTCATGGTCATCGAAGACGACGAATTTGATGATCTTGACGAGGTATGTGATCAATTCTCTTATAATGAATTATTAGATGTTTTTAATGAATTGCTTGAAGATTCTAAGGCAATTGGTCATAAAAATGCTATCTTGAAGAAAAAAATGTCTTATTGAAAAATGAAGTTGAAAACCTCAAAAAGGAAAATGATAATCTTAAAAGTAAAAATCTCTCTTTAAAAGAAAAGGAAAATTCTTTAAAAAGGAAAAAAGCGAATCTTGAAAAAGAACTTAAAATATCTAAAGCATGCATCCAAGAGTTAAATGAGAACTCAAAAATCAATGACATAATTTTATAAAATAAAGCCATTAAAAAAAAGTCATTGATTTACAAGAAATTATCTTAAAATTCACACATGGGCAAAAGAATTTTGAAAAATTACTTGGTTCTCAAAAATATGTGTTTGATATGGGAGGCATAGGATATAAACCATTCCTAAAGCAAAAATCCTTAAAAAATTTTTTTATAAAATCAAGTTTTAAAATAGAACCTAATTCAATTTGTCATTTTTACAATAAAAATGGTCATAAAATTTATAATTGTCCTTTCAAAATATTTAGAGTAAAATAAATTTGCGTTCCAAAAGAAACTTTTTTTACTAACATTCAAGGACCTAAAAAGATTTGGGTACCTAAAATTCATGCTTGAATCTTTTTGTAGGTAACTAAAAGGAAAATGAATAAGTAGTTTTTAGATAGTGGATGCTCAAGGCATATGACCGGAGATTCATCAAAATTCAAAAGCTTCACCAAAATCAAGAATGGCGGATATGTAACATTTGAGGATAATGACCAAGGGAAAATCCTTGGCGTAGGTAATGTTGAAAAAAACTCAACCATACTCATTGAAAATGTATTCCTTGTTGAGAATTTGAAGCATAATTTGCTTATCATTAGTCAATTGTGTGATAAAGGTTATGAAATTATTTTTGAGCTTACTTGTTGTTTTGTAATTAACATTAGTGATAATAAGATCTTGTTTATAGGAAATAGACATAATAATGTTTACACCATTGATATTGAGTGTGCATCCTCACATGATAAATGTTTCTCCGCATTACATGATGATTCTTGGTTATGGCATAAAAGACTAAGACATGCAAGCATGCATTTGATTTCTAAAATTTTCAAAAATGATCTTGTTAGAGGTCTTCCTCAATTATCTTTTGAAAAAGATAAATTTTGTTAAGCATGTCAATTTGAAAAACAAATAAAATCATCTTTTAAAAACAAAGATCACATTTCCAAAACTAGACCACTTCAATTGCTTCATTTGGACCAACTAGAGTTGTTAGCCTAGGTGGTAAGCATTATGCATTTGTGATAGTTGATGATTTCATAAGATTTACATGGGTTTTATTTTTGGTTCAAAAAGATGAAACTTTAAAAACTTTTATAAATTTTTGCAAGAAAGTTCAAATTGAAAAAGAATGTTCAATTTCATGCATTATAAGTGATCATGGTAAGGAATTTAAAACCACTCTTTTATAGATTTTTGTAATGATCATGGAATCCAACACCAATTCTCATCACCTAGAACACCTCAACAAAATAGAGTTGTTGAGAGAAAAAATAAGTGTATTCAAGAAATGGCTAGGATCATGTTGCATGATAGCTTTACCACAATATTTTTGAGTCGAAGCCGTTAACACTGCTTGTTATATATTAAATAGAGTATTGATTAGACCTAATTTGAATAAGACTCTGTATGAGCTTTGGAAAAATAGAAAACCAAACATTGGATATGTTAAAGTATTTAGTTGTAAATGTTTTATCTTGAATACTAAGGATAATACTGATAAATTTGATTCAAAATCTGATGTTGGAATCTTTCTTGGCTACTCTATGACTAGCAAAGTATTTAGAGTTTTTAAAAAAAGAACCTTGGTCATTGAGGAAACTATGCATATTATCTTTAATGAGATGAATAAATCTATTTTCAAGAATGCACAAGAAGATGAAATAGTTGAAATAGAAAATGGTGTGCACAAAGTTCAACTAGAAGAAAGCAAAAAGGATGAGCCTAATTACATTACCCTTGAAGAAAAAGAGGAGAATCAACGAAAGAAAGAAGAAGTTCAAAATGAAGAAAAAGAATGTGATAATAATGCCCAATCACTCCATAGGGCGTTGAGGTTTGCATATTCTCACCCTTTAGATAATATTATTGGTGATCTATCATATGGCATCAAAACTAGATCATCACTTAAGCACATTTGCAATAACATGGCATTTGTATCTTAAATTGAACCTAAGAACTTCCTTGAAGCCGAAAAAGATGAATATTGGATAATGGCAATGCAAGATGAGTTAAATCAATTTGAGAGAAATCAAGTTTGGACATTAGTACCTAGACCACAACATCAATCTGTAATAGGTACTAAATGGGTTTTTAAAAATAAAATGGTTGAATCTGGAATAGTTGTAGTAACCAGTATCCACGACTGGTAAGAATAAGTATTTATATATGTATAAATATACGTATTTTATTTGTATGTTGGTGATACTTGAATTATATATTGTTATTAGTAATATTTTTATAGGTTAAGGATATACGATTAGTATTGGGTTTATTTGTATGACTTTAGATTTATTTTAGGGACCAAATTGTTATACTTTGAAAGTTTTGGGGTAAATTCGTAAATACCAAAAATTAGCCACTTAGTATAAAAATACACTTTTAAAACCCTAATTCTACCATTTTTAGGTCGAGCTACCCATTTTAAGAGAGAGAAGAGAGAAATAGAGGAGAGAGAAAGAGGAGAAGAAGAAGAAAAAGAAGAAGAAATTGGAATTTTGAATTTCAAGAGGTATATCATACGTATTTCTCAATTTATTGGTATTAATTAAGTTAATTCCTTTAAGTTTTGATTTCTGAAAATATGTATAATTGAGGATTTGTTGTGTATTTCGTAAGATCATATGAGAATTGATGATGATCTATAAGATAGTTTGATAAATCATGATGAATTGTAAAATTTCTGATTGATAGTCTCTTGATCTAAGAATTTTATAAATTATTGTGAATCGATTCTGGTTTTGAATTTTGAGTATATGAAATTAGACATGTTTAGGATCATCTGAGACTTTGAATCGACTGAAAATCTCAGAAATTGAATTTGTAGTGAATTTACCAAAATGACCCTGGAATTCTGGAAATTTCCTGTGTAAACAGTATGATACAGTGGAAAATAATTTTTGACCTGCTGAATGATCTTTAAAAATTACGAATTTATGGAATATGATAATTTTATATGTCTAATATGATATACTCGGAATTGAGAATTTGGATCAATGTGGTTGAAGTGTTATGAATTTCTAAAGTGTATCAGCTCATTGTAGTATTTGATTAACAGATTTTTAAAGTTATGAAATAAAATAGTTTTAAAATACTTTTGGTAGTTATTTGGAAGCCAAATATTTATCATGGACTGAGATATGTGTCAAGAGTAATTATGTGGTAGTTTTATAATTTTTGAGTTAGTATATGATTTTATAAAATTGGGAGATTGATTACTGTTCAGTAAGTATCTTGATCATGTCAGGTTTGTAGTTTGGATTCGATAGTGTGTATGGAATGGATTGTGTAGGAATTTTGATATAATATTCATATATAAGAAGTATATATGAGTCAAGAATGATATATTCTGATTTCGGAGTAATTGGACATCATTTGATGTATTAGAAATTTTTGTTAAGTGTAAGTGGTCAGAATGACAGGTTTTGAGAAACCAAATATTTAGACCAATTTGATGTGATAAATGCATTGTGTATACTTTTGTAAGCTATTTAAAGTATTTTGTGTGAATTGTGAGGCTTATGAAAGGATTAATCTCCATTGATAGGTTAAGGAGATTTAAGCCTTGTAGCTGAAAGTGTTAAGAGGTAAGTATACTAGACTTACTACTGGAATCACAATAAACATAATTATTGTTTTGTATGATTTTGTAAATGGGGTTAAGAATATGTTTATGATATGTCAAAGTATATTTTGATATGAAATGTGAATATATGTTTATGAATGTGAGCATTGACATTGAGCATGGACATACATGTGTTTTTGAAAGTGAGCTTTCCAAAATAAGATGCGTTTAACAAAGAAAGCTTTTGAAGTGTAATTTGTCCATGAGAAATATTTTGTGATTTGAGGGTACTTGAACTCACTGTTAACTTAGTAGGCATTTTATGTGATTTGTGGAGCCTTTATGTGTGGCCTTTCCTTCGGGATTGGTATATGTTATGTGTTCCGTATGTAGGGAGGATCCTATTGGTACCTAAAGGAAGTGTGAGTCATCACATTCGTGTGGTGGCGTATTGGTACACGTGAGAGGACTCACCGATGATCAGGGTGAGGGTTTGGCTTTTACCTTCGGGCATAAGCGTTATATATGTGTGATTTAAAGACCTCACTTATACTATTCCTCTCATACAGTATGTCACCTACGAGTGACATTTGGCTCATTATGTGATATGTGATATGTAAGTCCTACTAAGTAGTAGTTGAGTGATGGTATTCCTATTATGTGTTTTGAAAGAATGTGTAAGCGCTTACATGATATGTGATTTGATAAGATTATGATTTTGATTGATCACAGCATATCATACATATGCATTGTGTACATATATGTATTTGTATTTGATATATGAAAAACTAGTATGCTTACTGAGTTTTATACTCATTATAGTTTATGGTGATTTCAGGTAAATAAGGTACATGTGTGCTTAGCGGATTTGGCAAGGCTTCTGCTGTTCCTTGGGTTCCCTAAGTTGTTAGGTTGCTAAGTGTTTCATTTGGGGACACGTGAGATAAGATATTTGATTTGTCCCTAGTGAATAAATACTTATGTATTATTTTATTGTGTGTGGTTGGATTTAGTTTAAGTTTCACCAAGTGTAGTAATGGATTGATTTTAAGTAAGAATTTGCAATGAATATATTCTGGGCTTCCGGTAATAAAGTTGCTACTGGTGACGTAGTAGAGTGTTAATCTCTGAGAAAACTCTGCGTATCTCCGGTTTACTAATTGTCCCAGTCATAATTCAATTACTATAATTCTGAAAGAAATTAAAATGAATGTTTAAGTATTATTGAATGAATATAAGTGATGTCGTGTGTCGGATCTTTTGGGTCTGGGGCGTGACAATAGTTGTTAGAAATAAGGCTAGATTAGTTGCACAAGGGTATAATCAAGAAGAGAGAATTGATTTTGATAAAACTTATGCACCTGTAGCTAGACTTGAATCCATTAGGTTATTACTTGCTTATGCATGTTATAAGAATTTCACTTTATATCGAATGGATGTGAAAAGTGCATTTTTAAAGGGTTTCATTATAGAAGAAGTTTATGTAAAACAACCTCTTGTCTTTGAAAATGAGAAGTTTCCAGATCATGTATATAGGTTGTCTAAAGCATTATATGGTTTAAAGCAAGTGCCTAGGGCATGGTATGAACGTTTAAACAAATTTCTTATTGAAAATAATTTTTTAATAGGAAAAGCTGATAACACATTATTCATTAAGCATAGGGACCATGACATACTTATTGTGCAAATTTATGTTGCTGATATCATTTTTGGATCCACTAATGAATCTTTATGTAAGGAATTTTCAATTTTTATAAACAATGAATTGGAGATAAGCATGATGGGAGAACTCAAATTTTTTCTTGGACTTCAAATCATTCAAATGAGAGATGGAATTTTCATCAATCAATCTAAATACATCAAAGATCTTCTCAAAATATTTGAATTGCAAAATGGAAAGAGTGCGTCAACTCTAATGAGCTTATCTACCAAGCTCGACAAAGATGAAAAAGGAGAAGAAATGGATATCAAGAATTATTTAATCGGCTCTCTTTTATATTTAACTGCTAGTAGACCGGATATTATGTTTAATGTATGCATATATGTAAGATTCCAATCATGTCCTAAAGTCTCACATCTAGTTGTCGTAAAATGAAGTTTTAGATATTTACATGGCACAATGAGCCTAGGGTTATGGTACTCAAAAGGCATTCAATTTAATTTCATCGGTTATTTAAATGCCAACTTTGCTGGATACAAAGTGGATAGAAAGAGCATAAGTGAGATTTGTCATTTCTTACGTCATTCACTTGTCTCATGGGCTAGTAAGAAATAAAATTCAATAGCTACGTCAACTGTCGAGGCTGAATATATTGTCGCTGGTAGTTGTTGTGCTCAAACACTTTTGATGAGACAATCTTTTAGGGACTTTGACGTTAAAATAGGAAACACTCCTATTATGTGTGACAATACAAATGCTATAAACTTGTCTAAAAATCCTATTCAACACTCTCGGACCAAACACATTGAAATTAGGCATCATTTTTTTAGGGATCATGCCCAAAATGGTGATATTACTTTGCAATTTATACCTACGGATGACCAACTGGCAAATATTTTTTCAAAACCTTTAAGTGAAGAAAGGTTCTGCAAAATTAGAGGAGAACTTAGTATGATGGAATCTCCATATTAGGAATGTTTTGCATAATTAATTATTTAATTAATATTTTTTTAAAAAAATTATTATTGACTTCATACATGTCATATTTGCATTCTTATTATATTTAAGATAAATTCATTTTTAAATTGTTTGATATACATTTAGTTGTCATAGGGGGAGCTATATCTTCTAATCATCTTGGGTATATCCTTACATCTTCAATTTTCTAAGAGGGAGATTTGTCCATGTTATATTTAGAGGGAGCATAATAATCTTATAACTTGTGAAAGATATTTTTACTTGTACTTAGAACTTGCAATTAATGACTTGAATTTTTCTTATAGGCAAGTTTTTTATGACTCACCTATTAAAAATATTAGATGCATTGTTTTGATGAAATAATATATTTTGAAATATTATTTTTAAAAGGGGGAGAAATACTTCTTAAATTGTATTTAACGTCATAAATTGTATTTAATGATAAGAGAATAATTTTTTAGTGCCATTTGTTGATGACAAAAATGGGAGAAATGTATTTTGATAATTTTGGTGTGCATATTCGATGCTTCTTGTACTAACTTTATTGAGATTTTTTTGAAGCTCTATATACACAAAGAGGAGTTATTTCATTTTGAAATTAGTTTCTCTAAAAATCTCCACTAAAGTTATCAAAATACATAAGATATTTATCATCATCAAAACTTGAGAGATTGTTGACTTTTTAGTCATACATATTGTGTTTTGATGATAACAAATCTCATGTTCATTGTAATATATTAATTTATTAAGCATTGAAAGGTTTAAATACATAAATGAGGTAAACAAAGTGCAAGAATAAGCAATCATGGAAACTTAAGAACATCAAGACTTTAACAAAACTGAAGGACATATTAGAAATTATTCTGGTACTGCATGATATAGAAGCTTTGCACAAAATTGATTACAAAAGAAAGATAATTGTTTCAGATTTCTAAAAAACTTTACGGAAGTGAATTTAGAGTTGTTTACGAAAAGTTATGGCCAAATCACTTAAGTATACTATAGTTGGACCAAAGTGCAAAGTTTTGAGAGTTTCAAAAAATAGACTAAAATATAAATAAATGAAAACTTTGCTAGGATCACTGTAGCAGGGGGCACTGCAGTAACGTTCAAGCCATTGTATCAATATTGTAGTAACGGTCAAGTTACTGTAACAGTACTATAACAACGGCTAATTTTTTGGCTCCTTATAAATACCTCACTTATTTGAAGCTCTACGCAATTTTGAAAAGCATCATATGTCAATTTGAGAGCCTCTTTGTTCTTACATCTTTATATTAGCTCATTTAGGAGTTTAAAATCATTTATATTTATTTTTATTCTTGCATTGGGTTTAGTTAAGTGTTTGTGAGAAACACTTTGAGAGGAGAGTGATTACTCTTTTGTTTTAAAGGTTTCTTGACACCTTGGAAGTCAAGTGTATTGATTCTTAGCCTTGGTTTAAGGCAAGCTAGTGGAATCCTCAAGGCGAGTTGCTTGGGCCGTAGACGTAGGCCGTGTGGAGTGCTGAATCACATAAACATCCGGGTTCCATTCTCTCTTTCCTTTACTATATTATTTATTGCAATTATTTATTATCAAATTTGTTTATGTTTTAATAATTGCATAAATTATTTACATTAGTGCATTAATTTTTAAATACCCAATTCACCCCCCTCTTGGGTTGCCTATCTAGAATTTTCATAAACCATGGCTGCAATCAAACAAGAAGTAGAGAAGTTCAATAGGATGAATAACTTCAATCTTTAAAGGAAGAAAGTTAAGGCTCTACTAGTGAAGGAAGGGCTAGATTCAGCATTGGAGGAAGCTAGCTCCTCAACTAGCGAAGGGACAACCTCAAAGTCCGGGCAGAAAGATTGAGACACGATTCAGAAAAAGGCTCATAGCACCATAATCCTAGTGTTGAGCGACGAATATTTCAGGGAAGTTGGTGATGAAGAAACTGTTTTGGGGCTATAGAAGAGTCTCGAGGCATTATATATAAAGAAGTCTCTTGTAAATATATTTCTTATAAAAAAAGAAACTACATCAGCTAACAATGCATGAAGAATCTTCATTGAGAGGTCATATTGACGAGTTCAACAAGATCATCATAAGTCTTGAGCAATTGGACATCAAAATTGAAGATGAAGATAAGGCCATAATACTGTTAAGTTCATTGCCGAAGAGCTATGAGAGCTTTATGGATACGCTGCTGTATGGTAAAGAGTCTTTAACGATGAATGATCTCAAGGCATCATTGAACTTAAAAGAATTGACAAAAAGATTTGAGTCCAAGAGTGGAGCAGCATTGCATCCATAAGGGAGAAATAACAATTAATCAAGGAAGAGATCTAAGAAGTGTTTCCTTTGTAATAAGGAATGGCACTTTGTGAAGAATTGTTTGAAATCAAAAGGCCAAGGAAGGTGGGCTGCAATCGGTACTGGGGAAGGTACCGAAGTTGTGGACACATTGGTAGCTTCAAGGGGAAAGTACGCTAGGAAATAGATACTAGATTCAAGCTGCAGCATCCATATATATCCTAACAGATCAATTTTTACCAACTACAAAGTCAAGAGAGGTAAAACTCTAATAGAGAATAACAAGACTTGTGAAATCATGAGAGTTGGTGACATAAGGCTGAGGATGTAAGGTAGAGAAACTAAGGACTTACATGGTGTAAGGCATGTTCTCAAACTTCGGAGGAACTTGATATCCCTAGGCAAGCTCGATGAGGAAGGGTATTCAGTTAGAGTAGAAAAAGAAAAACTGAAGGTAGAGAAAGGACCTATAAGGTTTGAGGGTGAGAAACACAATGGAGGGCTCTATGTGCTTACTGGGATGGCCATGAGTAGCCCAACGAGGGGTGTTGGGGTAATGCTGACCACTAGGCGACATCCAAATTGTGCTCACCGAGGTGATAAGCATCAGAAAAGAGTGCAACACAATCATACCTTATGTAAAGTGCATGAATGCCTTTGGAGACCAAAGTCACTAGCCCGAGAAAAGTTAATTCTTGAGCTCAACTCTAGGTAATAAAGTATTGGTGTGGATTAGATCCATAAGCTTTCTTATTTGGAAGATTTTGAATCAAGGAAGGATTTGTTGGAGATTTAGTGATTTAAAAATCTTGTATGGACAAGAATTGAGATGAATATCAAATAGGAGAGTCATAAAAAGTCTAGAACGTGTGGGACACGTATAGAAAATTCTAGGACAAGTGGGACACGAAAGGAGAATCGAAACGGGACTTGAAAACGAGAAAGAAATGAAGAAAACTCGCAGATGAGGTATCAAAGTTGAGCACCGTGACACCAGGACCTCAGCTCTAGAACCTTAGCGCCGCAGCGCCCGAGTCGGAAAATTTTTGTTTTTGATCCGAATTTTGAGTTTTGGAAAGTTTTAAACTTTTAAAATAAACGGACTCTTACTCCAATAAAGAATAGAATTACTATACATGAAATAACCATTATATAAACACTTGTAAACCCTTTAGTTGAAATTAAACATTAAAGAGATACTCTAAGAGAAGGGAAGAACTAGGTAGACATTAAGTACTTGTATGCGTTAGAGTGGAATCGTCGTTTGAGTGTTCATTGTTAATGGTAGAGTAACGGTACACTAAACATTAAATCATTTTAAGGGTTCTTCATTAGGTTTTTCTTGTAAATTCTCTAGGGAGTTAATAAGAGAAGTTAGGATCATTAAATTTACCGCAGATATAAGCAATTGACCGAACCACGTAAGATTGTGTTGTACTTTTTTATTTTTTACTTTAGATTCTTACTATTTTACTTGATAAACATATTATTCTGCTACGCATAAAAGTTAGAGTTCAAAGTTAAATTTAAGGTTCTTCACTTTAATCTAACCTCAAGAAAAAGTTAGAGTTCAAAGTTAAATTTAAGGTTCTTCACTTTAATCTAACCTCAAAAAGGAGAATGGTATTTCAACCCTTGTATAATTGAGGCATGATATATAAAGTTAAAGTTCAAAAATTGAACTTGAAATTTTTTACTTTAACCTAACTTGTAGAACCTAACTTGTAGAAGAATGTTTCCTCCCTCAATATGTTTTATAAATAAAATTACAAATTTAACTAAAATTCAACACTAAAGTTTAATTAAAATAAATATCCATTTTTTTAATTCGAACTTGAGATCTAAGATTTTTAGGATGTATTGTAAACTCTATTATCACCGGAGCATTTAAACAAGTGCTTTAATTAAAATAAATACTATAAAACAAAAATTGTAAAGAGTCGGTTTGTAATGATAGGAAAAGAAAAAGAAAGAAAAGTAAATTGTGCTGACATTATTATGTTTTTCATTTTTATCATAATACGACATTGACTTGGAATTAACCAAACCAAAAAAATTTCGTGTTTGATTAATTTCCACAATCTCCATCATCATAGTGGAAGAAAAGTAGAAGAAAGATGTCAAGCAACTAAATAAATATGCAATATTCAAAAAGATCAATGCATGATACATCGAGTGTACAAAATATAAGCGGTCCGAGCATATGATCTCAATTTTTCTTTTTTCTTTTGTTATTATAAATTTAGAGGAAAACAATTCCAACTCAAGAACTTAACATTAGTCTAAAAGTGTGATTAGCATTAATTTCTAAATCATAATCTCATCTTATAAGTTCAACGTATGGTGAATGTTATGCTTGTTACATGAACACCCACTGAGCATTCATGTACTTCAACAAAGTTACGAATGCAGAGAGCCCTAAAGCAAGAAAACAAAAACAAAGCTTACGTAATTTTAAGAACATACGATTTCTTTCTTTTTTTCTTTTTTTTTTTTTTGTTTAATTTGTAATCTCTACAAGGTGTCGAGGCAAAACCAGAACTACAAACCCTAATTTTAGATATGCTATAGCTATGCATATTGATTCACCAATCATGACATAACAAGGTAGATCTAAATCTTATAAACAAATTCAATAATCAGCTGGCTTGCTACTGAGGATAGAAATAGAACATGAACATAGGAAGTAAAACAAAAACTTGAAAACATGATATATATATATATATATATATAGAGAGAGAGAGAGAGAGAGAGAGAGAGAGAGAGAGCAGATCATAATAATATAACTACTCAATTGCATGTTCAAGAAAGTAGAAGCAAACCCAAAAATTATACACCCGTTATTACACACAACACAACACATAACAAGATTTAAATTAAGCATTCACGTACATAAGCAAAAAGAAAGATAAAACCAGAAGCTTCTCGGCTAATTAATTAATTAACTAACAACTTGAACATAACATCTATGACATATATTGATCATAGAGGTGAAATAAATTTGCTTGATGTAGCAAATCATCGGACCAAAGACGCTTGATTCCCCCCCTCAAAGAAGAGACCCTTCACTCGAAACCAAGAGGCAAGATAGAGCTAGCAAAGGAGATAGGGTTTCTTTTTCTTTTTTTTTCTTCTTCTTCTCCCTTTTTGTATTCCATTTTTACTTCGTTGGTGATGGTGATGGTGATGATAACGATGATGTTTGTTTGAGTTTTGCGGGTTTCTGTGGGTATAGTGGAGAAGCAATGATGATGATAATGGAGAAGGCTCAGAAGGGTAAGAGGACATGATGATTGCTGGTGGGTACAGGGCGTTGAAAGAAACAACAAAGAAGAAAAATTCATCCTAGGGTTTCTGTGCCTCTCTCTCTCTCTCTCTCTCTTTCTTTCCACCATGTCAGAAAGAGAGAGAGATGATCATTCATGACACCCAAGGCTCTTCAAAAAAGTAATATGTAATATTATATGTGAAATGAAAGTGGGCATGTGTAGCTCTAGAAGATAGTGATGAAATCAAGAGAAGGGACAATTTAAAAAATAATTTAACGCCAAGGGTAGTTGGTTTATGGCATTCATTATCTCATACCTTTTCTTCTTTTTCTTTTTAAGCCCCTCTTTATTATGATAAATTGTTGTAAAAGGAGCTTTTATGAACTTACATCATTCATCAAGACTTCATGTAATAAGTATTTAAGTTTTTACATGAAAATTTGTACAAAACCTAGGCATGAGCTAAAATCTCTTGGTCCACCAAGAGAATACTAATTAATTGTTAGATAAATTACTCAATTTAAAAACTTATTTAAAAGTCATAAGATGACGTTTAACATTAGACTTAATAATAAGTCTCTTTATGTGAAATAAAAATGTAATTTTTAATATCAAGTAGATATTTCTAAAAACAAATCCATAAACTAAAAAATTTCGTTATATAAATCACTTAAACTCAAAATTTTAAATATTAAGTGAAAACGGGAATGAAACAAATTATAACACTCATAATGACATCAACTATTAATAATTTGCTGCTATTGTTCTCTCAATTGGACAAAAATTAACCTAGAGCAATCGGGTATCCATGTTTGCAATTCAATTTGTAGAAACAACAGTAGTAACTCTAGATACATGAGGATCTCTTTTGAACAAAAACCAGACATGAAAACCATGGTGGTGGTAGTCCTTAAATCTTGTACCATATATGACCTGTCCATATTCTCTGAGTTGTGTTGCAATAGTCAAATGAAATGGTGATAAGTTCTTTCTTTTTCTGTCATCTTGTTAATTTTCTAGCTACAAGAGAGAACCCACCTCCCATATTTTCAATGGGAAAAGTGTTCAACATTCTCTGAAAATATATGCAAAGAGATTTTACTAAGTAAATAATTAATTAATTAGCACTAATATGCATGATCATTGAATTAAACATCCAAAAGCCAATAATTAATCAAGCAATGTGCAATGCATGATTAAACAGGGCACGTATTTCCAAAATAAGCTCTCAAGTAAAATTCCAAAATTTCTTCTACTACTACAATATTAGTGGAAAGACTTTGAATTTCCGAACGAGTTTAGTACTAGATATTCATCTCTTTCGATTAATAATATTGCTGCACCGATCAATTAGTACTGCATCTTAAATTCTAACTTACTATTAAAATATTTTATCTTGAAAATTAGTCTTATCAGTAAGTTCCCATATTTAGTAACAAAATTATTAATATTATTTAAGATCAAATTTTATATATCAACGGATGCAATATATGATATGTTAATAGCTGATTAGTGTTACATAACTCTACATTATAAAAAATTTTAAAAAAGTCAACAATTCTCTAATAAATTATAATCATTAATTGATAATACATCAATTAAAATTAAAGTATATATCCTAACTTTGTAAGTTTAGAATTACTCAAAAACTATATATTCTCCTATGTTATTTTTTTATTATTACTCAGTAACTTTTTTTAATATTTTGTATTTTTCTAAAAAAATATTTTATTAATTATAACATTAATATCTTAAAATTATTTTTAAAACTTGATTTTGCTTTCATATAGAGTTTTTTTTTTTTAAAGAAACAATATAAAACATTAAGGAGTTGTGTGAATAATATTAAATACTACAAAGGGTCAAATGATCGAGGGTCATAGCGTCTTCATCATATAAATAAATGAAACTACGGAGAAGGGAATAACCTGACAAATTTGAAGGACAATATATTAATTGCTATTAACTAAAAAGACATTTGGGAAGTTTGTTTTTTATTTTTTACAAATATTAAATCAAATCTTAAATGATTATAATATTACATCTCAAATATTAATTAAATAATCTTCCTAAACAATTAAAAATGAACTAACACAACCTCTTCGATAATTGAAGAGACTGTCTTAACCTTTATCAAAATTTAAATCCCTAACTTAGATCATGAGTGTACAAACTTACCTGTTATGGCAAATATTTAAATGCTTGTTTGATTTTATTTTGTTCAGAATGAAATCAAGTTTTTTAAAAGAAAAAATAGAAAATAACTCAATTAAATTAATTACTTCCAGAATGCTATATCTATAGGTAAGGAGCGAATGGATTGTAGATGAATACAATCTCTTACTTTAACAATATAATGATTTTGGTCTAGTTAATATAGTTTGAAGATGGTTAATTAACAGGATTTCTAAAAGCAAATTAATATATCAATAAAACAATTTATTAGGTGAAAAATTACCAGTTTTGCTATCAAAATATGCAGTGCCTCAATCTTCATGAACTTTATGCTCATCATCCATATGGTATGTCCATAACTAATTAACATATTACTCACAAGCTTTTTTTTTTTTTTTTTTTTTGTTATTTAAAAGTTAAAAAAACTGAAGAAATTATATGACAAACCCAGAAAGAAAGCATGAGATTGCAGATATTTTAACAAAGCAAATTTCAAGTAAGTTGTTCATGAATATGAGATGTAGATCCATTTCTTCACACACAAACTACTGAAATTAAAATAAAATAAAATAAATTTTAAAAGAAAACACATATCAAATTGCTTTGTCAAGAAAATAATTGAACATGATCTAAGAGAAAAAAAAAAAGGATAGCATATATATATATATAATTTCTCTTTCATACAAAAGGTGAACAGAACACAATCTCAGTATCTTACCATAACAACAATCTTTCTTAATGCCCTAGATAATAAGAAGTAAAAACAAGAACCACATAAACCCTAGACTAGCTAAGTAGTAGCAACAAGATATATAGACAGATCTAAAAGTACTGAAATAGAGATTAGATTTGCTTGATCTAGCTAGCAAATCATGATCATCGGACCAAGATGCTTGATTCCCCCAAGAGAGAAAGTGACTTTGATTCAAAGGAGGCCTTCACTCAAAAACCAAGAACAAACAAAAGCTCATTCATTCATTTATACATGGAAAAAAGGTGCGTGTTGAGTGAGTGGTGCCTGCTGCCTCTGCCTGCTGCGTTGAGCAGCAAATACATAATGCATGTGTCTGATCTCTTTGTTCTTCCTTTTTGTATGTGATGATGATCTTTTTTCTTTCTTTCTTTTTTTTTCTCACTTTGTTGTTGATGGTAGTCATGATGATTATGGGTTTGTGGAGAAGTTGTGGGAGCAATGATGGCGATGAAGAAGAAGCTACATGCTTGTGCTTGTGAGAGGACGCCATCATTGCTGTAGGGTTACATTTTGCCCTTTGGAAAGAAAATAAAAGGTGGAAGAAAATTCATTCAAGGCTTTTTGTGCCCTATCTCTCTCTCTCTCTCTCTCTCTCTTCTGACATCAACAGAGAGATTATCATCCTTTAATTTGAAACCCTAGACTCTTTTTTTTAATTATTTTTTTTATAACTAGATTTAATATAAATATTATATAGATGAAAAAGGAGTGCGTTTTCAGAAACCCTGAGAATTTCACAGCTTTAGTGTTGCCAATTATTTACAATGAATTATATTAACATGTTTTTTTATTTTATTTTTAATGAAAGATTGTTAAAATCTTATAAATTTTTTCTGATTTTTTTATAGTTGTATTGTAATGTAGTTGATTGCCTTTATAAACTTATAATAATACACAAATAGGTCTTAACACCTTAAGATAAATACTTTTTAATAATTTCTAAAATTTTGTTAAGAAATAAATTATCTATTATGTCTAATTGTGAATCAAAGCTATCTATTCATTGGTGTTTGTTTACAAAAATTTGGCCAGTGAATGTGGAAATTTAAATTTCGGATATTTTCAGTGTAGATATTATCAATGTGGGTAAAGGATATTTTTATCTTAATATTATGATTTAAATGATATTTTTATTTTAATAAAAATTTTAATACTTTATTTTACTCCGATCCGTTAATTATTATGTTAGTTTTAACAGTTAAATGATAAAAGAGTCATTTAATCATAAAATAAATTATACTTTGAACACATAATCTTACAAATTCTTTTTTTTTTTTAATATGTGACGCAATCTCATCAATTAATTTAATTAAATATAATTTTTTTTAAAACTTTAATAAAAAGACACGCACTATAATGTGATTAATTACTTTTTAACATATGTCAGTATGTTATTAATTTATATTTTTATTAAATAAATTTTAAAATTTTTTAAATTAATTAAAAATTAATATATATATATAGAAAAACAAAGTCGAAGTGTCGCTAAAAAATTGTAGCTAGCCAAAAAGGAGTTTAATGATGTAAAATTTAAATTTTTTTTACTATCACAGTTGTCGTATGACAGTGACAATTTTTTTAATTATTAATTATTTTATTTATTAATAATTAATCAATTATATAACAATACGTGTCCAAATTATATGGTGACACGTGTACATTCCTATATATTTTTGAAGTATGTTAATAATTGAGGTAAAATAGTAAATAATTATTAAAATTTAAATAAAAAAATAATAAATTATTATTAAAAATAAAATTTTCATTCAAATAAACAGTAAATTTTGATAGATTGAAAAAATTGGATATTAAAATTTTCATTAGGATAAAAGTGTCATCCATGCCATAATATTGGGTACATATAACCTTTGCCCTATTATACTCTCTTTATTATATTTATATTATATATATTTTAATAAATCGTAAAAATTTGAATTTATACATAACAAAAAAAATTATAAAAGCTTCTCATAGAAAAAAAATACAATACATCAGAAAATTTTAATTTATAACTCTTAATTTTAAATTTTTGTGACTTAAATTTTTATTTATTAATTTCTTGCAATTTAATAATAAATTTGCAACATTTTTTATTTTGAATTTATATCATTGAATTGCATAAAATTAAAGTATAAAATATAAGTCATAATTACAAAATAAAAAATTTTAAATTAATAAAACTCCACCTATATATCTATATATATATGTATATGTATGTATATTACACACTTTAGAGTTTAGACCATACATATTCAAAAATAAAATAAAATTCCTACCCAAAATTTGATAGAAAAAATCCATCACTTAACTCCATCCCATACAAAATTCAGAAATTAAAGCCTTGAACTCATTCCCATACATATTCTAAAATTAAATAAATTTCCTCGATAAAAAAGCCAACGTCTCTCTCTGGATGCTCGAAACACACTTTGGCTAATGTGGGGGCATATGAATAATAATTGCTTCACCTTCGAGCAGTGGGTTCAACAATGTCTCTGTATTATCTTCAATCTTTGTCAAGCAAATTTTCCCCCACATTCAATGCTGAATTGCACGTGAGAATCTGATCTATTTACAGCCAAGAACAAGGACCTCTGGTACAAATTTACACTGAAGCAATATTCATTCATACATCACTATTATCATATTATGACAGTCTTGTCTGTTCCTCGCAATGGTCAGACAAAAACAATTCTTCCTGGCTCTGTTCAGTACAGTGTACAGACAGGAAAGATTATTTTATTTTATCTTTTTTCCCGTAAAAATCTACATTAACTAAAAGCTCTTCCAAGTGATGCGATCTTTGGGTTAAAAGTAAATATAACATCATGTCAAAACAAGTTTTGCATTGTAAATCTGTCAAGGTTGGAAGCTGGAGTTTCGCTGACCCAATAATTTTACATACTCTTATCAGATCTTGTAGGTGATGGAACATTGTAGACATTCCAAACTTTTACAAGCACAAAACAGGGAGATGTTCATGTGGCATTTTCTTTTTCTTGCTTTCACAATGAAGAATTGATATAAAAATCCACTGAGCATCAACTTCTTTTAAGATGTCAACTCCCCACCTTATTCTTTCATAGAACATAGCAAAATTGTGTTGAGAGAAGTGAGTTTGAAAAGAGAGCAGTCAAGCCCTAAAGAGGAGGCTTTAGTTGTGCAACTTGAAGAGTGGGTGTGGTTATGCATGGTCATCATACCAAAATGATCATCATGCTGACAGTAGTATGTGTGATGAATTTGATATCAACGATCATCCTGAACCATCAGTGTTCCAAGATTTTCTCCTGCACAAATAAAGTGCTGTAAATAATTTAAGCCAAATCTTTCATACAAGCTCAACTTCCACCTACGAAGAAAGATATATCTTGACATGCCTAGTTGTAGAAGCATTCAGAGAGGGTCATAAACTCACTTTTATCCTGAAAGGGTTGGAAAATCTTCCTTAATTCTTTTTTTTTTTCTCTATCCCAACACCCAAAAGATAGCCATAACAAATCTTCCAATATTCTTTTTCTTCTTTCAAATGCTCAAATTATCATGTCATTGTTCACTATACTAGTTGGAATTACTGTTCACATAATTATTCACGACAACCAATTACTTTGTAATTCTTCAAGCTTGAAATTTTAAATAAATCTCAAAAAATATTTATTATGCACGAAAATTCCAAAACTTGAAACTCGTAAAACTGCCTTATGATATAGGATTCTATCATTAGAAATAGAGATTTCAATAATATTGATCTAGAACACTTACGTGATTTCTTCAATTTCTTAGATGATGCCTTCTTGGATTTTTTTTGGCATTCTTTCCCTTTCTCGGTGAAGAGATCCTTGTACTTCTGCAATATCCTCTCTTTCTCTTCCAATAAGCCCAACATTTCATACGCATCTGCCACTTTCTGCACTATTGATTTCTCTGGAGGTTTGCGATCAAAAGCTTCAAGATCCTTGAAAAGCTTTGAGACACAAATATGACAAAACCACACACATTGACTTAGTCCAATAAGATGACATATGAGTAACTCTTCTTAAAAGAGAAAAAAATTTCCACCATTTATTTCCAATAATAGTATGTGTATCTACTGCCAAAAGATGGCGTATAATAGTGAAGTTGACAGAATCAAAATACTTTATCTAATTCTGTAAAGAAAGCTCTTGATTTACATTATTTGAAAGTCAAAGCATATATTCTGGAGAATCTTTGAAAATGCCGTACTATGACTACTTAGGATCGAATAAAAACTAAAATTAAAAAATGAAAGGAACTATAGTTACATTAAAACTAAACTTGAATATCTAACAAATAGAAAAGCACACTTGAGAGCAACCCCAAATTTACAAACTAAGACCTTTTATTTATTCTACTCCCTCTAAGGGGCTACCAACTTCCTTATATAGAAACAACGAAAGCTAAAAGACAGACCTTAATAATTTTACCTTTAATTACTACAAAGACTTCAACAAAAGGTAGGGACAAGTGTCCTTGATTAGTGGTGGAGTTGGTCTGTCCTATTTTTGCTTTAAGACCTTTAAAGGGATTGAGCGTAACAAGCCAACATGTGATTCAATGAGTTGGCAGAGTCTCCCTCTTTGGTAAATAGATGTTGCTTTATCTCATTCATAGTTATCCCCTGGGAGGAGAGCCAAGTTACCAGCTAACTAATAGAAGATACGTTTTTAGGCCTATATCTTGGTTTGATGTTGAATCAAATTCTTCTACTTTTGGAAAAGCTTTAACATTATTTGAGTTTTCTTTAACAAGATGGAAAAAATCAAATTTATCCCACCATTTGACTTCGAACGAAGGAATTTAGAGACAACTTCAGTTCCAAAGATATGGGCTCTGAAGCATCATCTTCAATTGATCAACCGGTAACTCAACTCTACTCTAAAGAGATAAGTTTGAACGAGATAAAGCAACAATTCTTGTCCCTTTAAAGATAAAGGGAAATTTGTAAAAGCACCAAACTCATCGGATCACATGTTGGCTAGTTCCTCCTAGTCCCTTAAAGATCTTAAGGTAAAAGAAAGGCAGACTAACTCCACCACTAATCAAGGACATGTGTTCGTACCTTATTATGGTTTGTCTTTTAGCTTTCAACGTTTCAATATAAGGAAGTTGGTAGCCCTTCAGAGGGAGTAGAATGAAAAAAAAAGTCTTAGTTTGTAAATTTGAAAGTGCTCTCAAGTGTGCTTCTCTACTTGTAAGATATCCACGTTCTGTTTTAATATATCCAAGATCAGTTTTAATGTAAGCATAGTTCATTTCATTTCATTTTTTATTCAATCCTAAGTAGAAATGCAGATCTTAAACAGAATTTCTTAAAGAAATCTTCAATTATTGTAGTTTATGACTGATGCCCCTTTGTTTAATTTAGCTTTCCATTTTTTGACGCAAAATACATTGTGACCCTAATTTCACACATCTTTCTTTTCTATTATTAGAAAATCTTAATTAGTATAACAATAGAGATCCTGTCAGTCAAACAATTCATCAAATGCATCTGCAAAAGCAGTAACAAATCTGAAATATCATCATGTAACGACTGTAAAAAATCAGATGATATAACTGCGAATAACAAGAAGAAATTGGAATACCTCTAGCTCTTTCCAAATGAATTAACATATTAACTAAGGAATTTCTAACATGCAACTTACGAGATGCACAAGTTCATTTCTAGTCAACATGAGAATTACAGAAATAATAGATAATTGATTGATCAACATTGGAAGATTCATGAAATGATTATATTATCTGAGCAGATTTCAAAAGCATATGACTGGAGGTGCATGGATGAAAAGTATACCTTAATGAGCCTCTCCGACATACTGTTCCGATAGTATATAGAGATCATGCTTTTGCAAAACTGCCAAGGCACCGAATGGAGGTCAGTACCAATTTTCTTCTCCCAAAACTTGTGTGCTTCTTCTGCTCTGTGGTCCATATCCAAAGCTCGTACTAATTGATTATAGACTCCCATTGTAGATCCCTGTCCCTTGCTTAACATCCATTTGATCACCTAGGAATTTAAGAAGAAATGCAACTTATAAACCATCAAAGAAATATAACATCCAAGAACTGTTTTAAACATTTTCCCGGATCAAGAGCTAACTTGATAATATAACAATCAGACTTTTCCAGTTTACAAAGATTTAAAGATATGCAAACTAATGAGGCAAATGTTCTAAATTAACGACCTCTAGCTTTAAACACTGAAATTTGTTGTGAACTCGTATAAATATTGGACTATTCAAACTCTTCTAACTAGGGTGCTACAAGGTTAAACATTCAATTAAGAAGAGATCTCACTCAACAATCAATCTCATTTTGAGTTGGGTTTTTTTGCTAAGTTATGATCTTATTTTGGCCTTGAAAGATTTTTCCCTCTTTATATTGCCCATTGTTAAAACTGCACACGTGCTAGCAAATGAGAAGTTCCATTTAAAATCAATGAAAACAAATCATAAACTTATATACAGAATCTTTGCAAAACCTTAAATTCTAGCCAACAAGCAACACCAGCCATCTTGTTAAACAATCAAACTCAGCCTTAATAAACAAGGAAATCATAACCATTTTGTGGTCAATGAGCTGCCGTTTTATAGGCCAGTAACATTTTCTGTAGAATTATAAACTGACTTCACTATGCGGCCTGGCACTATGAATAGGCCATGTTTCATCAATTGTATTCTCAAATTTTCATAAAAGAATAGAGAAAGCAATACAAGCACCTATTTTACAAGGAAATAATAAGATCCTTATTTCCTTGTTGAAATATTTTTAGAATAATTTTCCATTTTAGCATTATTCCAGTATTTTGATAGGCATCAGAGTTCACAAAATACCAACAATCATTTTTCATGTGTAAATCATGTCATGCATACCCAGATTATCACATAAAACAATGCATGCACATGTGCAAAACACAATGAAAGAGAGATTTTGAATCATACCTGAACAACTCTGTGCCACTGTTGTTCCTTCTCTAGAGCAAACAATACCTTCTTAAGTGATGCAATAGGAAAGTTTTGCTCCCACGCAACCCAAGCATCAAGAGTGCCATAAACATCTTCTTTGCTGTCCTTGAGGTCAATAAGCTGCATAAACAAGGTTATGTTGTCATCCTAGTCAAAAGGTATGCAGAAAAGAAAGAACTAGTACTAACAAATTACTAAAAAAGATAATGTTGTAGGTAAATGTGCATCTATGCGTATCATCTATAAACTAACAACAATAAACCTTACTAGTACAAAAAAGATTACAAATGATAACAGTCACTAAATATGTAACAAAATGAATGAATAACATTTGAAACTTCGTATATTGATGCTTACCGTGTTTACAAGAAAATTAATTTTATCATTTCTCGAAACATTTTCCCCGATTCGACCTTTTTTCACTATGTTTGTAGCAATTTTCTCTGGATACTGATTTACAACTTGCTGGGTTTGTTGACCCTGAATTGTCACAAATCAATTTGACAATTGAAATTAACACCAAGTTAAATTATACTTTTTATCACATAGAATTTAAGAGAAATCCAGTCAGATAAACTAAGCAAAGCATTTAAATCACCTCAAATGATGACAAAGCCTTAGCTTTTCCAATTAATTGGTTAGATATTTGAATTTGTACCACTGAATTGTAGCTGGAATTTAAGGTTTGGACCCCATTAGTGCCGCCGCCGAGCCGAGCTAATCGGCTTACCTGCAAGGAAAATTTTCTTTTTTTAAAAAAAAAATGAAAATCTAAAGAAACTGAGCTATAAATACTTATAAAATGATCAGTTGTAGTCTATTGGTGCTCTACTTTTTCCCTAGGAGGTGGAAAGTATTTTTAGGAAGTTCCTATGGCATAGACATGATTCGCAGAAAAAAGGGGGCTTAGTCACTTCGGCTGACGTTTGTAATACCAAGAGGGAAGGGGGGTTAGGAATAAAATCCCTACATAATTGGAACCAAGCAGCAATTATCAAACAAACTTAGAAAACCGAGTTTCCGAGGGATCACAAAACCATTAGACTGTGGCTGGGTGTGGCGAAAACTATTAGACATGCGACCTCACGTAAAGAAGTTGTTTTGTTATGAATTGGGTAATGGATCTATCTTTCTTTTTTGGGGTGACCCATGGTTGAATGGTAAGTTTATAAGAGACAAATTCCCTCATGTCAATATTGGAGACTTCGATATGCCACGTGACGCAAAAGTCAAAGACCTTTGACGTAATGGGGCTTGGAACCTTCCAAACCCTTTGGATGAGCACACAGCTTGAACTTGGGACTATATATGTCATAACTTTTTCATTATTACTGCTAGAGAAGATAAAATAATTTGGAATGGATGCTCAAATAAGAAATTTTTAATTGCTAGTGCATGGAGGAACCCGACGAATAAAAAACCCACGGTGGGGTGGTATAGGTTACTGTGGGGGCCTCAACACATTTTGAAGCATAGTTTTATCACTTAGTTGGTATTGAAAGATCGGTAATCTACCAAAGGGAGACTGGCTAAATGGGGTCTTAACCTATCCTTCATTTGCCCACTTTGTGATAATGACAGGGAAACAGTGCAACATTTGTTCTTCCAGTGTAGTTTTATGGAGGGTGTATGAAAAAAAATATTGTTGGCCTACCAAATCAACAGATGTCCTGTCATTTAGAGAAGAGAAGTTTAGTCGGAAAACTAGAGGTAAATCCTTAATTAGCAAGATTCGAAAAATTGTTTTCTGTACCTCCATCTATTGTATCTGGCAGAAGCGTAATGGTGTTCTAACAAAAAACACCTAATGCTATGATGTCTCCTACTATATTAAAGATGTAGTATGAATTAAATGTTTGAGTACTATTTGTGAACAAAATATAGATAACATTATAACTAGTGGTGAGAAAATGCTTTTAGCTTGCTGTATTCTATGTGGTGTGGCCTTATGATCTTTTGTATTGATTGTTATCAAAAAAATTCTCTTGATTGATTACCAAAAAAAAAAAGAACTCATAAATGAGATGAACCAATCACGGCATTAACTAACTAAAATGGAGAAGGTAAGAGAAAGAGAGCTAAGAGAAACTTACGAGGTATGAGGCTGCAAGCGACGACCTCCACATTTGCAATTTGAAATTTTGTAGCTAAAAACGCTTATATCTGAATAAAAATTCGGACCAAGCAATAGCCCCCAAAAGAAAAAGAAAAAGAAAAACGTTTTGGCTTGCGCTTTCGCGTTTGCGACTGGGGTTTGGCCTTTGGGTTCGTTTGAGTGATTTTCCGGCGACTGGACGGCGCGATTTTTCGCGGCGAAGGACTGCTGATTGAGTTTGGCGTTTGGACTTGGGGACTTTGGGTTCGTTTTTTAATGTTTAGGCTTAGGAATTAGGGATTTTGTTTATTTTCGGTGTAATAAAAAAAATTAAAAAAACCAAAATATTATTTTCGGCTTAAGAATTAGGGAATTTATTTTCATTTTTCATTTTTTTTCTAAATCAAAATCCTTTTAATAATTCTAAAAAAAATTCTTTTTAATAAAATATTGCTATGTATCTTTTACCAAAAAACAATTAATAAAATATTGCTATGTATCTTTTAAATGGGACGAAAAATCTAACCCTCTAAATAATAATATTTATTTTATATCTTTATTCAAACTTAAATAATTAAAAATATATTTACGACAATTCAAACTACGCCCAAACGGCATAGTTGATAGTCAATTCTGGTGTTAATTCAAACTAATACCCGAAATAAGTCTTGAACCGATAAAACAAATCCAAACTTTTCTAAAAGCCAAAGCGAAGGAATTAATTTAGTTTAATTTTATAAAAAAACTGAAGCAAAAGAATCAATTCAATTCAATCCAATTTATTTGGTTCAATAAGCCAGCTCAGTTATGAAAATTTTTGTGGATCCCTGTTCATTATGAGCAATTGAGCATAAATCTTTTTAACAATTTGCAAAGCTAATTTGATTTACTGGATACAAAAGGATAATTTATTTTACTTTCCTTTGTAAAAAAAGGTCTATGTGATTTAACCAGAAAGCTAATCCAAGTGTGTGAATTGGGTAAGTAAATAGAAACATCATGTAAAACACAAAGTCCAACTACGTTGATGCTTTTTCAAGCAGAGGAAAACAAATCTCAGCTATGTCTTCTATACATGTACGTACAAATTTTGCATTCTAAATCTATCAAGAATGGAAGTTGGGTTTTGGCTGAATCAATAATTTAACATACTCTTATCAGATCTATGGATGAGGGGATATTGTAGAAATTCCCAACTTTACAGACATAAAACATGGAGATGTTCAAGTAAGCATTTTCTTTTTCTTGATCTAAATCCACTGAGCCATCTTCAAAGAAGTTGAAGATGTACTTCCTTACCTTGTTCTCTGATGGAAAATAGCAAAATTACGCGGAGAGTGAATTTCAAAGAGAGCATTCAAGCCCCATAGATGACCCTTAGTTGTAATTTGAAGAATGAGTTATGCATGGTCAGGGCACGCTTAGGATCATTGTGCCAATAGTAGTATGTGCACTGAATTTGGTATCACTGATGATCATGAACCATCCATATTCAAACATTTTCTCCTGCAGAAATAAAAATGGCTGAAAAATGTTCACTTTGCCATCTGCAAGCATTTTGCCGTATAATTAGTAACTGTGACACAGATGACTGAAGCCAAACCTTTGGTACAAGCTCAAATTCCACCTATGAAGGAGCCTCCTGCTCTTCATTATGTTGTAAACCGCATTCAAGTCTGATTACTGCAAGTAACTCGGGAGATCCAGCCGGCTGAGGCACAACCTCTCTGCAGACTGATGTTTTGCCTCTTGCTTTCTTCTTATTGATGTAGCTAGAATCATCACTTGCACCCTATCCCCTGTACAGTATGACTTTACTTGGCTCCTGAGAGACTAGAACTGCACCGGTTCCTTCCTGAGGAATGAAGGAAAAGATGTAATTACAGCCATTTCCTATGACACAGTACAGGGGTAAATAAAGTTTAATTTTGGCATGCAAACCTCCAGCTTTGAAACCACTTCCTGGACTGAAGTTCCTTTGGCTCTGCCTTTGACATTTACTATAGCAAAAGGATGCTTCTGAAAGTGCTCTTTGATTGTTTTTGCAACACCGGGGATAATATTGCTCCTCCCTAGTAGGTTGCAGTAGCAGAAAGACTTATATATAATTGGTAGGTTCGTATCAAATGCAGAGAAACAAAAAGGGACCAGTACTAGTTGCACGTAGCCAAAAAAGTTAAACAGGAAGTATGAAAGAGATTTTTGAAATCACCTACTGCAAGCATGGCCGATACTTCATCTTTAGAGCTTGTTTTCGCAAGAGAAGCCTTTCTTTATTGGAAAGATGTATGGATCTGGAAGCTGTCTCATTATACCTATTTCCACTCCCTATTGGAATTGATAATTCTGGTTTATTTTGGCTGATTCAAGAGATGACTCTATTGGCTCATTATCAGAAGAAGAATGGTTCACATCACCTTCAGTAGAATAGCCTATACCTTCTAGCTGAAATCCACATAAGATACATGAGATATAAATGACAAATGTACATATAAAACAGACAAAAAGAATTCAAGCTATTACCATAGAATTGTCAGGGCAAGATGCAGAGTAACTAGCTATATTCTCACTGGGAAAATCCATATTTGCAATCGCCTGCGGTTCTTTGATTAGAGATTTATGTGATGACTCAAACTCAGTTTCATAAATCTTAATCCCACTATGTTTCAAGGAGAATTCAATCTGTTTATCCTGTTGTGGGGCCTGACCATTTATTATAGCATCCATGGAAGTTGAATCAGCTCCATGTTCCTCTCTGGCCTTAAGCAATCACTTCGAATACCATTTCAGGCGTAATATACAAACAACTCCTTGTTATATCATAAATGATGCCAAATAGTAACATTTTGTACGTATGTATTGTGAGTTGCATAAACCAAAATCAGTAAAACTAATTTAGTATGTGTGTTCACTTTATAAAATCTAACTGCAAATGCCATACCTCTACATTCACTTCATAGGAACTTGGAACAACAGAAGGAGAGCATTGGCCAGAATTTTCAGTATCTGATCTCATACATTCAGCTGATGGCATATTGCTCATTTCCTCTTTGACCTACATTGTGACAAGACTCTGTGATTCCTCAAATCATGAATCTATGTTGGTGAAAAGGAGCAGAATATAAATTCAAGTCTATTCACCAATGGCAATATTGATTCATCAACTGTTCCCATAGTGTTTGCCTCCTTGTCTTTGACCTGAGTCAAAGCAGTACAGACTAAGTTATCTACATTTGATTGGGTAATATTTGCCTGAATTAGGCAATCCTATATAAAACAAAAAAAATTTAAAAGCTCACCAACTGATGTTGCAGTTTTTCTATGTTTCTAGCAAGTTCCAAAACATGTAGTTTCAAAGACTGAATCACAAAGCACAAAAGTGAATAAGAAGTTGAGTACATATCAATCTGAGCCAACTATTAATAGGATAAACTGAAAAACAAAAAAGATTTCCCTGAAGATGAGAAGTCTAAACTGAGTCACAACCCAAGCAAAATAACGTGGTTTACATGCCAGTATAGCCCATTAGTCAATACAGTCTCCTCATGATTGTGGATCTATGATTGTTCTTTTTTTTCTTTTCTTTTCTTTTCATCCTTTTATTTCGTGTGTGTGGACAAAGCAAACTATGTTATGGAGATTGTACATGTAAATATGCGCATGTTTGGGCAGTTTGCAAATTTTACCTCGCGTCGCTGAGCTTCTAAGGACCTCTTCATTGCTTCTCTTTTAGTCAGGAGTGTCTTAGGCCAAGGATGCAGGCCTTTCATATTTTTTTCCCCGATATATAATAATAGCATAACCCTTATTCACTCTCTCAACTGCTACTAAAATACCACCACTTTCAGCCTCTAAAGTTTGCGCTTCATGATAAACAGCTTCAATGATTTTCTCCTTGGATATTATCTTCACAAGTTCCCTGTATTTCCGGTGAAGATGCATGTTTTCAACTGTTCTGTCAAAAATCCTTCGTCTACCTGAGCACAAAAAGGAAACTTGATCATTAGTGCCCACTTCTAAGAGCCAGACATTTTACCATCTTTTTGTCTTAAGAAAAAATTCCTTTAGTGTGGGGGAGGACAGGAACCAGCGATTTTGGGTTAAACTATCTCAAGCAGGATGGCATAACTTACCAATTAGTAGGAATGCCTTCATTCTCAAGCCAACCTTTCTTAGCATGTATCTTTCTTCTTCAGTTATACCCTCCTTATCTTGTTCAAGTTGTTGGGGAATCTTCTTCTCCTCCAGCTCAGATAAAAGTTTCTCTGCGTTAGCTTTCTTTTCTAATGCCTGTAAATAAAAGAATGCCGTGTGTAACACAAATGACACCTCAACAAGAATTCAAGTGAACTGGAGCAGCTTATTTTGAAATTATACCATTGACAACTTGATGCTAGTCCTTCTAAGAGCTGCCTCAGCAGACTCTGATTTTTTCTGTTCTGAATGTAGAATGCTTTTCTGTTCAGTGGTACTGCAAAATTCATCTCCAGGAGACTCAATATTATTTCCAGAGTTACTCTATGTATTCCCAAGTTTTGGCTCCCCTTCATCAGCACTTGATGTACTAAACTCTATCCTTCGTTTCTCTGAAAGAAATCCATGTTTTCTGCGTTCTTCTATTGCAGAAGAAACAGCAAGCAGCAGGAAATCCTTTCCCCTGTAAAGGACAATAAATTCCTTATCCCGGGAAAGCAGAGTACCTCCAGTCAGCCACTGCAATGCAGTATTTTTTTTATTAATTATGTCTGTGAAGACATCTAAATGTGATTTTAAAAACTAAAACAACATTTTAGTACTATAGTGAGATAAATGTACTTCTAGTCTAATGAAAAAATTAATACAACAGAAGGAAGAACAAATGATAAAGTAAGAGTTTAGTAGCCAGACCCATAATTCATCAATAGAAAATAAATGAGAATGGTTTGATATAACAAGAGTTTAAAATAAATATAATCACACATTATAGCTTGTTCTTTGACAGAGTTAAATTGAAGACAGAAGTTTGGCCTGAAAGATCTAGCAAGGAGTTAGATATCTTCCAGCTTCCCAATCCACAGACTAAGATGTTAACTTTTAAGTGGATTCCCCAAACAGTTTCCAAACAAGAGATAATCCCTTGTCTAATCATGCATATAATGACTGCACAATATTAGTATTTCCCAATCTATCATTAAAAGTTAGAAATAGAAAAAGTTTTCCACAATAATTCATAGATCTCAACAGGATTCACACTAGTGGAAATTCTTAAGTATTAAAGATGAAAAAGAAAACACAAGTTGCTAATTAATACTAACCTTTAACTCTTCAGCCATCATCTCACTATTGGTGTTCTGGACTCCTCTCTTAACTGCAATCTTGGCAATCTCACATTTTTCCCATAGCTTAACTATGCCACCGGCCAATCCATGAAGTGTTCTATTTCTACCTGTTTAAAGAGGAAATCCGGCAATGTCAACCAGAATTACAAACAATGCTGAAACAGAATTTAACTCACCCAATGCAAAATGGCAGGGTAAGGGTCGACCAAGTCTCCTTAATGTGGTCATTTCATCATTTGTAAGTTTTGGCTGCACGCCAAAGGGAGGAAGGTGGAAAGGTCTCCTGTATCCCGGAACAATGGCAGGTAGTAGATCAGCATCAACAGGCTGAGGGTCATATCCCCACCAATCAGCAAACCGAGGCCCCAGTCCATCTAACAAATGGTCAGCTTCTTCTATGAGTTTGCCACAGCTAGCAGTTGAAATCTTACTTTATCTGGCGAACCAACACCATGTATTAAGGTTGGTTGCACTCTTTTGTTGGTTGGACTTGGTGCAGATGATTTTCCACCATCCATGTCAAAAAAGCATTTCCTTGTTTCATCAAGTCCTCCACTATCCACAACTTGACCAGGTGAATCATCAGAAGAAGCACTGTCAGTAGAAACTTCATCAGTCAATAAGTATGGATACTTATAATCGAGCCCTCTGTACAATATTATTTTACTTCCAGCCCTCCAAACAACCAAACCTCTAGTTTTCCTCTGGAAGTGTCCGAAATAAAAATGACATTAGAGCACAATATTTGGGGGACTCAGAGATAACACTTGCCAAACATCATATTCCAATGACAACATTATCTATTCATGATTCTATTTCAAGCAACAGTCCACGGTGTACTTAGTAAAAAGCAAGCTGAGAAATAGTTCATAGCTCATAAAAGAATTTGAAATGGTGTACATCAAGGCAGTTTGAGTGGAAGAACGAACATGAATTAATGCATAACAAGTATGCAGGAAAGACAGGTTGCATGCAGAGTTTATGCATAACCAAATCAGCAAAAGTAGTGGCAAAAAAAAGTTTAATTTTGGCCGCCGCAACTCACATCCTCCATTCTTGAGGTAGATTGAGCTGGACTAAATGTTTTGAGAAGGATGAGTGTCTTAAATATATTTGAAATTTAGAGAAATTATATAATTTTCAAACTTTTACCATCTCTATAATTAGCATTACTTCTGTAAAAATATTAATCACATTCCCCTCCAAATCATCTAAATTTAATCACAAAACCTCCTATTTACATCCAATTCATCAGACTCACACCATTTCAAATGTCAACAGACCAACAAAACAGAAAAGAAAGAAATATTTATACCTCCAACAAATCATGGGTCCTCTTCATATTCAACCTACACAAATCTTCACACACAATCTTCACCACCTCAACATTCCTCCACCTCTCATACATCCCATTTACTATCCCCTCTGTAATCCCGGTTTTCCAATTTTCAACTTCTTCTTCAACCCAATGCCGATAGTCCTCAACCTCCTCAACTCTTCTGTTGGCAACTTCAACTCTGCCAATGTTGGCACCACCTCTTTCGCCTTCTTATCATTATTCTTCTTCTCCAACCACTTTTGTCTTCCCAGTTCTTTATTCAACTCATTGTACCTAACAATAGCAGGCCCAGAACCCGGCTCCGGTACTGAGTTTTCAGGCGTGCTCCAGCTTGCATCAATAGTGTGGCCCACTCTATACTTGGGAATTTTATTCGGAAGTGGGATAAATATTTCTCCAGCGCTATCTTTTTCTCGGGTTTCAGGTTCAGGTTCAAGGTTCGAGCTTTTATCTATACTTGTTTGTTCAACAATGCCAAGACAGCGGAGCTTGTCAGCTATGCGCTGAATAGCGGATTTTGGGACGTTTTGGTTGTGGGTTTGGGAGTTGGCTTGTAGGTTTTGTGTGGCGGAGCATTTGACGAGGGAAATGCAGGGTTTTTCAGGGGGTGTCGCAGGAGGGTTAGGGTTTTGTGGGAGGTGAAGAAGGGAGATGAAGAATTTGTTAGGGTTTTTGGTGGGAGTATTGGGTTGTACTAGCATGGAGAAAGCACCATATCATGGGTGAGATTGAGAGTTCATTGTGGGTGGAGAATGAGATGAGAGATGAGACTTGAAAGCAGAAAGGCTTTGTTAGCTGGTTCTATGGATAGACGTTAAAATTTAGTTGAGGGGAAAGACCATTTATATAGCTAGCTCTTAGTCACGTGATACACACGTGTTGGAATTTGTCTGTAACCCTGCTTGTTAATTGTTATGGCTCCCAAATTTCCAATCTTTGTGGTACATCCTTTTAATTTCCAGTCTTCATGCATTATCTAATTTAACATTACCTAATTTAAAGTCTGTTCGACATACAAATGCTTCTACTTAATTATAAAAATGTAACAAACACCATTTTCATTCTACAATTAGATCACCCATCTACCAACTCTCCTCGGTAGTTCATGGGGTGCCTTTCAAACAAAGTTGGAGGAATAATTCATATATGCATATGCTATTGTGCAAACTTTTTGCTTTGCGGCTGCATATTCATCTTAAAGCAGTAACTTATCATTCTTGCTGAATTATGAGCTCCATTGTGGTATACTTATGAGACTGTACTCAGGCAACTGAACGAATCAGCACCATCCATTGGACTGAAGAAAAATGAAAATGAATTCCAAGCAGTTGATTTTTTTAGGAGCATTTGCTAACATACAAAGTCGGAGTTCAGAGAATGATAGAATCAACAGAATAATCCTTCTTAAAACAAACAACAATTTATTTCTCCAACTGTTCATGGGAATACATTGGAACATTCTTTAACATATATGAGACAAAAATATACACAATTGGTGTAGATTTATTTACAGATTATACACACAATTAGGATTTGCATCCAAGTCGACCATATAAGAGGAGCAGAGATCAGATGTATTTTGACAAAATAAAGGCAAGTTTGTTCCTGTGCATGAAACACACCCCATGTTTGGGAAAACCAAAGCATCAGCAAAGGAAAAGAAAAGTATCATTTAAGATAAAGAAACAAAATTTATTCAAATCGCTGATTGCTGATACAAAATCACATTTATTTATGCTGGTATTTCTTCCATTTCATTGTCAGACATGGTATTACTGCTTTGTTACTCACATTTTAGGTTGTAGGTACTGATCCACTGTGAGCAGTTTAGGCCCACCAAACCAATTAATCAAAAATATATCTTCGATCTCTAATTTGAAGAACTGGAAGTTGTGATCTACAGGCCAGCCTGTCAACAAAGCAAGTAAACAAACAATTAGATATCTGTTCGCTAAAACAAGGAACTAATAGCTGGTGAATCTAATATAAAAGTTTACGTGTAATTACCCTTCATCTCTGGATGCTTTGTGAACAAGGCGCTTTTAGCAAATTCTTCTTCTTTCGAATTTCCATCAACTAGCACCAACTACAAGACCAGAAGATGAATAATTAATCCAATTTAGTCCAAATCAGAAAGGTCTACAAAACATTAAAAAAAAAAATGAAACATAGTAAGGAACTAAATGAAAGTTATTATTTTCCTTCTTTTTTCTCATGCATGGGCATGGATAAACTAGTAGAGGGGAGAAGGTAATTAAATTGTACAAACACTGATCAATTTAGTTCTGCAAACTGGAAATTGCTGAACAAATATGTAACAAACAAATTCTGGGGCCAACAAATCTATAAGAGTTAATATATTTGATCCCACAACTCACCTTTCCTGTGAGTGTAATTTTTGCACAAGCAGGGTTCTCGGGGTCTCTTTTGCCACAAGTTCCAAGAGGGTATTCACTAATTGCCAGTGAAGACCTCTTGTCTTTTAATGCATTACTTGCAGTTGGATCAAGAGTTGTCAAATAGAAGTAGGGGATACCATGACCTTCATTAGGCAGTCCATCACTAAATGAAATAACATTCCTACATGAAAAATAGATAATTTTAATTAAGTTAGAAATAGCGCAGGACAGTGTGAGGATTGCATTAAATTTTCAGATTGCTACTTTTAAAGGCAAGAGCAAAAGCCAAACTTTTTGCTATATCTGTATTATCATATCGTCACTTAAAAAAAGATTTAAAATTATTTAAAAATGACAAAGGAACAGATATATAAGAAGCCATATACATATCTTATGCTATATTTCCAAGAACACTTAAAGCGAGACGTCGTTTCTTGATCTTAGAGCCTCCATATATTATGCAGAATGAGTTTGCAAGAGCTAAAGAAACAAATTTTTATCCACCTATGAATTGCCTCACAACAAGCTATAGGATTCCAATCCTTGGCCAGTACATATATACAGGACATGAAGCAATACTGCAACTACTTCCAATGAACACATTCAAAATATATGCAGCTTAAAAATGAGAGAGAATATGATAATTGAAAAAGATTGGGAAAAAAAGTTACCCGAATGGTGCTCCTCCCAAATCACTGGATATGGTACTGCAAATTCACAATGATAAACAAGCTTTATCTCAGCTTATCAAAATAAATAAATTGTTACAAGTTGCAGCAATATGATCAAGGTTGAATTATCACAAAATAGTTTCATCGGTCTACTCTAAATTGACCATCATCAATCTGCAAACTTTATATTTGTGTCCATTAAAAAAAGAGAAACTTTCATAGAAAATAAGACAACCCAACACAACTAAGTTTCATCACAACATGAAAATGGAGTTCAACAATAGCATGTTCAATAATCCAACAAAACCTTCATCGAATTCTCCGATAAGCACAAACAGAAGCAAAAAAAAAATACTCAACTTGCAATAAAATCACAAGGCACAACAGATCAACATAAGCTCAAAGAGAGTGTACAAGTTGAGGTAAAAGATCATCATACTTTAAGACCCCCCAAGAATTCTGAGAGACCAACCAACGAGCATAAGCTGCAGCATCATTGCGGTCAGGCTTTTTTGAGATTGATGACAACAAGCGACCCTCTGCAGAATCTCGTATGCCCACAACCACCAAAAAAATCAAGACCAAAGACACAACTTGTAAACAGTGAACCAGGCTTCTGTTTCTCATGTCTTCTTGTTTCTGATACAAAAGTCTATGGTGATGCTGAAGATTACTAAGAGTTACAATGTCTCTATCTATATAAAATTTTGTGGATAACTAGATACGGTACAATCAAATACTACAGGAAAGCTATTAGTTGGATTAGTTTCCCATTTCCTCCTGAAAAAGAAAAGACAGCACAACTGGTTAAAGGTGAGTTATGATTTCCTGCACCCAAGTACAATAGATGCAAGATTCTTTGTGCTTTAGTAGGTTGTACTTTTGGGGTTTGGGGTCTAGTTTTGATTGATTTTGCCATTTTGGGCAACAAGTAACATCCTTGGAAACAGATTTTGCTGAACTGGGTTGCAGCAGAACCTGGATTTTGGGTTACCACATTATGGGCTAGAGATTGTTGGTTGTCACTTAACTTGTTATGGGCTTGATGTTTAAAGTTATAATGCTCACATGGATCATCCTGCTTATAGTATTACTCTAATTCAGTTCTGATCCGACTTTGCATGAGTAAAGAACAAAAATTATAGCTGTACTTTTAGGACTATATTCACTTTAATGTTTTGTGAAATCTTATAATTATATTTTTAATAACCCTAATGTCAGTAAGAACCCAAGAGTTGTTCCTAGCCATAACTCAATAGTATTTACAAAACAGGACTCAAAGTTAAATTTTCACTTACTGAAATATAAACACATAATTGGTGAATGATAAAATAAAAATAGTTAAAAAATAAATATTAATCACTCATATTTAAGTGTTAATATGTATCAAAAAAATCATTACAAATTTAAGTAAATTTAATTTAAAAAATGGTCCTAATTCAATAATTACACCATTCTTCTAACGTTAAATACTCTCTTTCAAATTAAAAGAAGATATTGAAAAACAAAATGGATATCTAAAATTTTTAATGAAGGTTAGGATTAGCAAGTATGTTGTTTGTATTCATTCCATCTCATTTTTAAGATTTCTGTATTTTATCTATCTTTTATAAGTCAATATTTCTCAATCATAATCTTCTTATTTAGTAAAAAATTCTCGGCCTAATTTATAAATTTTGGTTAATAATTCTTGTTCTTAGTTTTTGCAAATATTATAAATTAGTTGAAACGATTTGAGTTGTTTCAAAATTTGAAAATTTATTATTCTTACAAAATTTATTTTCTTTCAAGTTATATAATAAAAAATGAAAACTCTCGACGCTCAATTTATCTATTTTTCTTAAATTATGATCCTATCTTACCTATTCCTAAAGATACTCATTATTATTTTAAGTATTTTGAAGGTTTGCAATAAGCATAGGGATAGCAATATGTGTTGGTGGATTATATCCGTGTTGTTGTGTTGATTAATTTAATAGTTTATATATATATATGTATTTGATTTGAACACATAAAATATTTTTAATCAATTGCATTAAATTCTCTAACTCAAACTCGACACTTTTAATTAATTGTTTTAAACTCTCTAATTCAAACTTGACGCATTTAATTAATTGTGTCAAAACTTGACATATTTTTCAACTAATTTATTAAATAAGTTATATTTATCTTTTCGAAGCAACATGCCTGCTTAATTTACTTAATATAAACATTTTTACAATTTTTTTCATAAATAATTTATATATATTCAGTTTATTAAACAAGTTATATTCATATTTTTTAGTAACATAGTCATTGAATTTACTTAATATATATTGTCTTTCAATATATTAAACATCTTGAGTCGTTGTCTTACTAATATAAGTAGTCACAATATAAATAATATTGTAAATAGATGATAAATCATATGCTCTCCCTCTTTTTTTGGGATTTGTTTGTGGCCTTTTTGCAGGACTACTCCGTTTTGTTGAACTGTTCCTCAATGGTTTATGTAATTAGCTGGTTTTAGCAATGTATATTAGTTATTTGGTTATGTACCAAAAACAAATATAAACCTTTTCATGAGTTTTTTTCATTTGAGTTTATATATATATATTAAAATTGAAATAAGTAAAAAATTAAAAATAAAATTTCGTAATTATTGGTTAAATTTTAAAAATATATCAACTTTGATCGTATTGCTTAAACGGGACATACAACTTTGATAATCAAAGATAAGTTCTTTTAGCATTGACATCCGAAATGGTTGGCTATTGGCCCAACTCAAGCCCAAATTGGCGGAAGGAATGGGTCAAGTAATTGTTGTCTCTGCAATGGGAACCAAAACCAATAATAAAAAATAATGTCGCGAGCGGTCAAGTTCTAGAACACAAACTCCTTTTCACCATTGACTTTGGAACAGGACGATTAACAATCTAATGACAACAAACGATAACCCGAACCTTGTTTTCTCAGAACATCAAAACCCATCTCACAATTGAACTCCACCAAATCAAAGACCTCTTCTTTTTACCTGAGAGAGATTCAATATTTGATGGGGCTTTTCACCTTCACCGCCGCTGGCGGTGGCTTCATTCTGATAGGTATCTGGGAATTTATCTGCACATCAAACTCAGCACAAATCCAGGTGACAGACCCATCTTCACCTCTCACGCATATCAATAATAATACTTCAACAGCAACAGCTGTGCATTCATCCTCCGTATATAGGGCCAATGGAGGAAGAGAAAGGCAGTATTTTTCTTTTAATTTTATCTTTGCTTTAGTTCTTTCGTTTTTGGTTATGTTAAACTCTTTGGTTTCTGTGTTTAATGCTATTGATTTGAAAGATCGAGTTGGTTCTGCTCTTCAGTTGCAAGTTCTTGCTATTGCGGCTCAGTTTTTTCTTTACTCTGTTCTTGGTTTGTTGGTGAATTTTCGGGGTTCGCTCTCTTTGCCTTCGGTGATTCTTGATTTGATCTTGCTTTTTGGTTTTGTGGAAGAATTCTTTCTTTTTTATCTGCAAAGGAAGGATACGAGTGGGATTGAGAATAGGTATTATGATCTTCTGCTTGTACCCATTTTGATATGTGTGGTTTCAACGGTTCTTGGATCGGAAGCATCGAAATCAAGATCCAATTATGCAAGATTGGCTCGTGGGATTGGGTTGATTTTGCAAGGATTTTGGTTTGTGCAGATGGGTTTGTCTTTTTACACTAGTTTGATAGCTCATGGCTGCTCTTTACATGAAAAGAGTAGAGGCAATTTTACTATAAGGTGTAAGGGACATCCAGAATATCACAGGGCAAGTGCTATTGCCACGCTTCAGTTTAATTGCCATCTTGCTTTTCTTGTGATTTTGGTTGTGGGTTTGTACTCATTGCTGGCTAAAAGAAATGGGGTTCGTAGTGATTTTTCCCAGTATAGGCCTCTTGGAGCTGAAATGCAGCAAATGGAGATTGCGAGTAATTTCACTTTGGATTCTGATGAGGATGACATTAAAGAAGAGGACAATATGGCGAAGCCTAAGGTAGAAGTGGGTGTTAATGGCTGTGGTTCTCATCAGTGAGGTAAATGATTACATCTAACGATTGTTTGTACTATGAAGCATTGTAGTTTGTTCTTTTACGACGTTGTTAGTGTAGAATGATGAGGCTGACTTTGTAATTTGAATTGCTATAATGCATATGTCCATTTTTTGAATTACTTTAAATTGTATGAGTTGACATTGTGTTTTGATATTATTTTTAATGAGATTGCGGAATTGGTGCCTTATTCTAATGCGATCTGTGTCTCAGTTTGATTCTGATTTTAAGCAACTGATTCTTGACTCACGGAAATGTTCAATTGCTCAAGATCCTGTTGAAGTTACTGATCATATTTGTTTGAAATGAAAGCTGAAAGTAATGGTCAGATGCCATTTGTGATCTTGTCGAAGGGAGTGTTGATGACAGTGCTGCTCGGTATATTTGTGTTTGTTCTGCGGATTTCTAGTTTCAGTTTTTTTTTCTTTTCTCATAATTTCATTTGGTCAAATTGTACAATTAACTGGGAACAAGTGAATCTCTGTCTATACATTCAGGGAGCAATTAGGTACTGAATAGAAACTCTTCCATGGCTTGGTACAGGCATTTGTATTTCTTTCTGCTGGCCTGGACACTGATGGGTTTATGCTATAATATCTTGCTTGCCGACAAGGAATGGCGACTGAGCAATGTTTCAGTTGTAACCCCCTGGAAACCTAAATGCATCTCTTCCTTTCATGTCGAATTTAATTATTTTCCCCATTTTATCATCAGTGACACCTTTTTTTTTTCCCAATTTCAATTGCAATGGCCTCTATAGCATTGAAATTGCATGCACAATACCATAAATAAAACTTAGGATCTCTCTGAAATTTATGGGTACTCATAGTATGTGGTTGAGACATGAGATATGTTAATGATATGCTGCTTTAACACTTGCTCTGAAAATGATGAGCTGGCATTGAAACTTTATCATGCTCTTTGGGTTGTGAATTGTGGAATGCCTAAATGTTTTGATTTTGGGATTCTTTGGCTTTGCAACCAAGAAATGAAGCAATTTAGGCTTATGCAGTAAAGGTGAAGTGATGGTCATATCATATAACTGGTGTATTTATCAGAATACATAAGCATCTAACCCATAAGCTTAGCAGCAATTTATTTGTTTGATGATTGTTAATGACAAGGACCTTATTCCTAGTTGAATTAACGAGTTAATTATTAATTAATAGTAAGAACTAATTTAACAAAATGTAATTTTTTCTTGATGAATTTACGAGCCTGGTAGGACTAGAATCAGCATATTAGTGTGTGAAAAATGCACTGAATGCATAGACCTATTACTGGACGACGCCTTTGAGTGGCAATTCACCACCTTGTGAAAAATGATTGATACGTGGCAAAATAGTTCTGACACGAGGGAGCAAGGGTAATACAAAATTAACCAAGAAAGAACCATGCGAAGGCATGTACTTAGCATATAGGAACGAGTCACGTAAAATTTATACAATACCATGTGAGAATCATGCGATAAGAAGCAAGGGAGGAGGAGCAAATTTAAGAGTTAGGGGCAAGTAGCAAAAAGCATATGACATACACGTGTGTGCTTATAGCAGAGGAGAATCACGTGTAATAAATTATTGAAAATAAAACTTAAGGATAAGTGAACCAACCTCCAAACCCAAGGCATGTTTAAATAGGCAATTTAGTCGCTCTATTTCTAAATATATTTAAATACTCTCCCTTTCCTTAGCAACTAACACTTATTTAAACAAATTATTCTAAGTTAAAATGCATAATTACTGTTTAAATACGCATATATTATAACTTCAGTTTTAATCACGTGCATGTCAGCACTAATTAATTAATTTTTTATTTATTAACCAATTTGTTGTGGTAGCTGGCATACAGTGCCAGCAATGAATTCAACCATGGTGGACTGTCCACCATGCTAAACTTTTCTTATAAATGAAAAAGTTTAACAATTTATAATTTTATTTTAAAAAAATAATATAATTTTGAGAGAATTTGTGTATTTTTTGAGTGATTTGAGAGAATTAGGTGTATTGGAATTTTGGGTTGTGAGGCTAAAATACTACAATACTTGTATTCTCCATTTTCAATAGTAAGAGATTCTTCTGTCTTCGCCTATGGACGTAGGCTAAAAGCCGAACCACGTAAACTTGTGTTTTGTCTTATTTTTTTTTTATTATTTTTCTCAATTTTGCTTTAGTTGCGACCCTGCATCACCCCTCAATTTCCTAACAAGTAGTATCAAAGCTTTTGGTTGAAGGAGGTCACTATTTACGTATATAGTTACTATTTACATATATAGTTACTATTTATACATACAGTTACTGTTCATACGTACAGTTACTATTTATATGAAACAGTGGGAGCCGATCCTGGCAGAAAGCAGTTCGTGGTGAAAAGTAATGGCGGCAAAATACGAAGTTGAGAAGTTCAATGGAGGTAATTTTATATTGTAAAAAATAAAAATAAAGGCGATTTTAAGGAAAAACAAGTGCTTAGAAGCAATAGATGAAAGGCCCGCTGGTATTACTAATGATATCAAGTGGAATGAGATTGACAGTAATACAGTTGCTGATCTGCATCTAACACTTGCTGATAAAGTGCTATCCAGTGTAGCGGAAAAGAAGACAGCAAAAGAGATCTGGGATACTCTCATAAAATTGTATGAGGTCAAATCTTTGCACAACAAGATCTTCTTAAAAGGGAGATTGTATACTCTTCGAATGGCAGAATCCACTTCAGTGACAGAGCACATCAACACGTTAAATACTATATTTTCCCAACTCACTTCCTTGGGGCATAAAATAGAGGCAGGTGAACGTGCGAAGATTTTACTTCAAAGCCTACCAGATTCGTATAATCAACTCATCATCAACTTGACGAATAATATCCTAACGGAATTCTTAGTCTTCGATGATGTTACAGCTGCTGTATTGGGAGAAGAACGAAGACGGAAAAATAAAGAAGACAAACAGGAATGTTCGCAGCAAGCAGAAGCTTTGACAATGATGAGAGGTAGATCAACAGAACGTGGCCCCAGTGGGAGTCAAAATCATAGTAGACCAAAATTCAGAAGTAAAAAGAACGTCAAATGCTACCATTGTGGCAAGAAAGGCCATCTAAAGAAGGATTGTTGGGGATTGAAGAAAAGTGCAGAGGACAAACCTCAAGGGAATATTGCAAGCACCTCAGATGATGGTGAAATTTTATACAGCGAGGCAGCAATAATTGTTGAAAGCAGAAAATGGTTCTCTGATGTATGGCTTATGGATTCTGGAGCTACATGGCACATGACCTCTAAAAGAGAATGGTTCCATCAATATGAACCTACCTCTAGAGGATCTGTATATATGGGGAACGATCATGCTTTAGAAATGACTGGAGTAGGATCCATCAAGATGAAGATGTACGATGGTACTGTTCGTATTATCCAGGATGTGCGACATGTGAAAGGCCTCAAGAAGAATCTTTTGTCATTGGGATAATTAGATAACACTGGGTGTAAGACCCAAATTGAAAATGGGATAATGAAAATTCTCAAAGGCGCGCTTGTAGTAATGAAAGCAGAAAAGGTTACTACAAATTTGTACATGCTTAATGGAGAAACACTACAGGAAGGAGATGCATCTGTTGTATCAACTAGTTCAGCAGAAGAGTCAACGATAATGTGGCATCATAAACTGGGCCATATGTCAGAACGAGGTTTGAAGATTCTCTCTGATCAAAATTTACTTCCTAGGCTCAAATCGGTTCATTTACCTTTCTATGAGCATTGTGTCACAAGTAAGTAGGACAGATTAAAGTTTAGCACATCCAGTTCTAGAAGTAAAAAAATTCTAGAATTGATCCACTCTGATGTTTGGCAAGCACCGGTGATGTCCTTAGGAGGAGCGAGATATTTTGTATCATTCATAGATGATTACTTCAGGAGATGTTGGGTGTATTCAATCAAGAAGAAGTCATATGTGTTTGAAGCTTTCAGAATATTCAGAGCGCGTGTAGAACTTGAATCAGAAAAGAAGATCAAGTGTTTAAGGACAGATAATAGAGGAGAATATACTGGTGAGAATTTTATTGCATTCTGTCAACAAGAAGGCATCAATCGGCAATTCAGCACAGCTTACACGCCTCAGTAGAATGGAGTAGCAGAGCGGATGAACAGAACCTTGTTGGAGAGAACAAGAGCTATGTTGAGAACTGCAGGTTTAGCCAAAGCATTTTGGGCAGAAACAGTCAAAACCGCATGTTATGTGGTAAATCGGTCACCATCAACAGCAATCGAGTTGAAGACATCGATGGAGATGTGGACTGGAAAACCAGTTGATTATTCTCGCATTCATACATTTGGAAGTCCTGTGTACGTGATGTATAATCCCCAAGAAACAACGAAGCTGGATCCAAAATCTAGAAAATGTCTTTTCTTAAGATATGCTGATGGAGTCAAGGGGTATCGCTTGTGGGATCCCACTACCCACAAGGTCGTTATCAGCAGAGATGTGATATTTGCAGAAGATAAACTGCAAAGGAATGATAAAGATGATAGCACAGTGAAGGAAAATTCATAGACTACAACAGTACAAATGGAAAATAATCAAGTACAAGAAGATTCAGATTCTTCTGAAGCAGCACCAGAGCATGAAGAACAAGAACCAGTAGAGTCTGAGGCTACAGATGATCGTAGATCAACTCGTGAGAGACGACCACCATCATGGCACTCGGAGTATGTCATGGAAGCTTATGTTGCATACTGCCTTCTAACAGAGGATGGAGAGCCAACAACTTTCCAGGAGGCTTCTAAAAGTCAAGATGTTTCTCTATGGATGACAGCAATGCAAGAAGAGATTGAAGCCTTGCATAAGAACAAAACATGGGAGCTGGTTGCACTACCACGTGGAAGAAAAACCATTAGAAACAAATGGGTCTACAAGATCAAACGGGATGGCAATGACCAAGTGGAGCAGAATCGTGCGAGATTGGTGGTGAAAGGTTATACTCAGAAAGAAGGTATTGACTTTAATGAGATATTTTTCCCTGTGGTTAGACTCATGATAGTCAGAATAGTCCTGGTAATGTGTGCTACATTTGACTTACATCTAGAATAGCTAGATGTGAAAACAGCTTTTCTTTATGGAGAACTTAAAGAAGAAATTTATATGCTCCAACTAGAAGGTTTTAAAGAAGAAGAAAAAGAGAACTTGGTTTGCAGGTTGAACAAATCTCTGTACAGTCTCAAACAGGCGCCGAGGTATTGGTACAAGAGATTTGATTCATATATCATCAGCTTTGGATACAACAAACTTAGTTCAGACCATTATACATACTACAAAAGGTTTGAAGATGATAATGATTTCATTATTTTACTGTTGTACGTGGATGACATGTTGGTGGCAGGCCCCAATAAAGATCGAGTCCAAGAATTAAAGGCACAGTTGGCTAGGAAATTTGATATGAAGAACTTGGGACCAGCAAACAAGATTCTAGGGATGCAAATTCACCGAGACAGAAATAACAGGAAGATTTGGTTTTCTTAGAAGAACTACTTAAAGAAAATCTTGTGGCGCTTCAACATGCAAGATTGTAAGCCAATTAGTACCCCACTTCCTGTTAATTTCAAGTTACCCTCTAAGATGTGTCCTAGCAAAGAAGTAGAGAGGAAGGAGATGTCTCGAGTATCGTATGCATCAGCAGTGGGAAGTTTAATGTTCGCTATGATTTGTACCAGACCAGACATTGCACAAGCAGTGGGAGCAGTTAGTAGATACATGGCGAATCCTAGTAGAGAGTATTAGGGTTGTGTCAGGAGGATCCTTAGATACATTAAGGGTACCTCAGATGTTGCTTTATGTTACGGAGGATCAGATTTTATTGTTAAGGGCTATGTGGATTCAGATTTTGCAGGAGACCTTGATAAAAGAAAATCCACTACTGGCTATGTGTTTAAACTTGCAGGAGGAGCTGTAAGCTGGGTTTCGAAACTGCAAACTGTTGTGGCATTATCTACAACAGAAGCAGAATACATGGCAGCTACACAAGCTTGCAAGGAAGCAATTTGGATACAAAGATTACTAGAGGAGCTCGGGCACAAGCAAGAGAAAGTTGAATTGTTTTGTGACAGTTAGAGTGCCTTGCACATTGCAAGGAATCCAGCTTTTCATTCAAGAACGAAGCACATAGGTGTTCAATATCACTTTGTTCGTGAAGTGATAGAAGATAGAAGTATGGATATGAAAAAAATTCATACAGATAATAACCTAGCAGATGTGTTGACCAAGCCCATCAATATCAACAAGTTTGTATGGTGTAGATCCTTGCATGACCTAGCAGACACGTAGGCAACATAGCTTTGGCGAAGAAGAAAAAATGGTGTGGAGACTTGATTGATTCTCAATCAAATCTCCAAGTAGGAAAAATGTTGTGGTAGCTGGCACCGTGTGCCAACTACCTAATTGCTGGCACATGGTGCCAGCAATGAATTCAACCATGGTGGACAGCCATTTCTTGGCTGTCCACCATGCTAAACTCTCCCTATAAATGAGAGAGTTTAGCGATTCATAATTTCATTCTAAAAAAATAATATAATTTTGAGAGAATTTGTGTATTCTTTGAGTGATTTGAGAGAATTGGGTGTATTGGAGTTTTTGGTTGTGAGGTTAAAACACTACAATACTTGTATTCTCTATTTTCAATAGTAAGAGATTCTTATGTCTTCGCCCGTGGACGTAGATTAAAAACCGAACCACGTAAACTTGTATTTTATCTTATTTTTATTTTTATTATTTTTTTCAATTTTACTTTAGTTGCGACCCTACATCACTCCTTAATTTTCTAACACAATTTTAAGAGGAAATTTCCCTTAATGTTTATGCAATTACCAAATTTCCCTTAAATATTACCCTTTTTTAACCGTTGAACCTACAACAGTAATATTGATGGCTATTTAAAAGTTAACAAGGAGCACATCATGAAAAATTCATATCACAACACATAATGAAGTTTACATTTTCACTTTTCAATCTAAACAATAAAAAAATTCAAAAAATTCAAAAAAATTTAAAAATATAAAAATTCAAGTTCTGTGCAACCTAAATCTAGTCTATATTTGAAAATATCTAAGTACAACCTGAATTTTGAGAATCCTTTAAAAATTTAAATTTAAATTTGAGTTAAGTAAAACTCAAATTTAAATTTAAATTTTGCATTCCTAAACTAATATGATATCTTCTTCTAATTTCAAGTATTATGGTTTTTGTCCTACAAATAATTTTTCTTCTATAGGGCACACCATACACTTTCTCTAGAAATTCATCAATTGCCCTTAATGGTAAACAACACATCGATATTATTTAACATTCTGACCAAAAATCAACAATCTCAATTAAATCTACCCTAAATCTAGAAAACAAATTACAACAACCATTGATGTCATGAAACAAAAAACAATAATGTAACAAAGAAACCTTAAAATCTATTTAAAAAGCATCCCTACAATGTTCATATATCATATATACAACAGTGTAAATGAAATTTTAAAAAAAAAAATCCATTGATGTCATGCAAACAAATAAAACCTATTCACTAACTGAGTAATTCAAAACCCAAAAAATGAACAAAGACATCAACTTTGAAAATGTAATACAATAACCACGCAAGTAAATAGGGCCATATCTTCACTCGTTCATATAATAGAAAAAATTCTAATAATAAAACAAAATAACTTAGGGCTTTTAATCATCATTACCTCAATAAGCATCTTCTACACTGAAAAATCAAATGTTAGTCGTCTTTGGCACTGTCAATTGCCGAAAAATTAAAACTTGTTGAAATTATAAAGAACAAAGTAGTGTGATGTTATCATTAGTTAATGGGAAAATGGTTTTGCTTTGCACAGTTGAAGGGGAGAGAGCACTAAAATTCATCCACTAACTAAAGGCAAGTCAGGTTGCATGTACTGTTTGTGTGACCTATCGTATCTTTTAATTAGTGTATTCTAATGATTACCTTTCTCGCCATCCAAACAGGTGTTAGTTACTAAGAAAGGAGGGTATATTTGGGTATTTTCATAATAGAGTAACTAAATTATCCATTTAGTCATATTTTAAGGGTCTATTTATACTTTTCTCTAAAACTTAAGAAAGACACCTAAAAAGGCATGTGCCAGGGAAAGAGGACTAGGAACTAATGGACCTAATTCAAGGGTGATCCAGAAAAAGTAACTAGTTCTTTTCCATAATTCATGTAATTATAAAAGAGAAACATTCGCTTTTAAAAGATACATATTAATCACGCTAAAAGCACCCATTGAAGTTTCATTTGGAGAAAGTTCTATTATTTTTTAAAAAATAAACTATTTTTTTTTCTTAAATTGATAAATTAAAATGAATGACAACAATTAGATTTTAGTATCTTGATTGATATTTTCTTATAAAAAAATCTTAATCACCACATGTAAACAATAAAAATTTAAGAATTTAAACAATAAATTCTAGACAAAAAATCATTGAAGAACTAAGTCGTATAGATGAGATGAGACAAAAGACAAGTTTATTGGTGTCTTAATAATTTTGTGGTAGTGCTAATTTGGGGTGGCATGTCGTATTTGTCTAGTGTCAAATTAAGGTAAAATGTTATTTTTAAGCAGGTATATAAACACATAGACATACAACCCGTTTATTAACTACCCTTTGTTGTCTAATTTTTGTTTTCTCTTGGCTAAATTATTATACTCCATACTTCTTTCAACTCGAATTTTTATTTTAGCCACGACATGAAATTCTAATATGCAGTTCTTAGAGGGAAAAATCTCTTAATTTATCTATCTCAATAAAATTTAAAATTGATTCAAAGAGTCAACCAAAAATATTTTATAAAACTCTTAAACTCACGAATTTAAACTACTTTTATACAATTTACAAACATAACATTAGGTTATTTCAACTAGGTTATGTGAAGTTTTGGCTATACTTGCCTTATTGCTTAAATCTAAATTGCTTTTATCTGTTAAGAAATACTATATTTCATGATAAAAATGTAACTTTTGCTGAATTTTATTGGTATATTTTCCTATTTGAACTCTAATCAAGTATATTTTCCTTTTCTTTGTTCTCAATATTTTTATGGTTTGCTTTATTGATATATGACCATTTTGATAAAAATCAGTAAAGATTCTCAAGGTTAGCACAAGTATGACAAGGCTAAATAAAATTAAAATTTGTCAACTTAAGCATAACTTAGTCAAATATCACAATTTATTATGTATCTCCAATATTAAATGTGATTTATTTTTTTTGTTTGATTTATTTTCTTATTTAAATCTATTATTTTGTATAAATTGAGCTTTGGTAAATACTAATGAACAAGACTCTCACTTATAATTTTCTCTCAATTGTCAATTTCTTCATAGTCTCAGAGTGGGTTTTAAAGTAATTTTAAGAGTCAAATAGTTTAGTTTAGAGTAGCCACCATGTCGATGATGGGTCACCATAAAGGCAATTTTGGAGAGCGGTTAGTTAGCAAAAGTAAAAATAAATACAAAATCGGTCAAATAGTGCCTTGTCACCGACCACCATGGGCTACCATCCACAATGGCAACAAGATTCATTTGAGTTGAGTGATGGTGAGTGGTGGTTTACATGGGAAGTCTTTGATTTTGGTTATAAAAAAAAAAGAGCGAGAGAAGGAAAATACAAGTATTTTTAAAAAAAAAAAACTATTAAACTAGGTTTTCTCACCTTCTTTTCTAGTATCGAGTCAAGAGGGTTGCATTGTATTGACCTATCATCAATATGGTGCATTAAAAATAATAATAAAAGGAAAGAATTCATATTGATGAGGATAATCAGAGTTTTAATTTCTCATGATATGTCTATCTCTAAAATTAAAAGAGATTTTCATTTGTTATTCAAAAAATAATATCCTTTAAAAGTTAAAAAATTTTCCTTAATAAGAGATGATAGGAATACTTTTTAAATTTGAAATATTTCATTGATAAAAATGATAAGAATGATTTTTAATTTTCTAAATGGTCAATTAGAAGAGATATTTAAAGTTGAAAATTTTTCTTAGATAAAGATCTAAATGAATACTTACTTCTTATTTAATAATAAAAAAATAAAAAATAAAGAATTTACAAATATTTCTACAAGAAGTTGAGAATCTAACAAAATTCTAACAAGTTGAGAGTCTAATAAACTTGAGAGAAGACGATAAAAATCAACAGAGATTCTCAACATTGGCACAAATATGGCAAGGCTAACTAAATTAAGAATTTATCAACTTAGCATAATTTAGTTGAATATCTCAATTTATTATGTATCCCTAATATTATATGTGATTAATTTCTTTTATTATCATTTGATTTATTTTCTTATTTAAATTTATCATTTTATATAAATTAAGCCTTAGTAAAAATTAACGAAATAAAACTATCATTTTATATTTTCATATTCTTCGCATCTTCTCAAAATACAACAGACTGTATGATTTTAAAAATGGAAACTCACTTGCAGTCCATTTTTATCATTTTTTTTAACAACTGATTATTTCGCTCCAATATTTAGAGCTGTATAAATTGGCAGAGTTGTGCACCTTTGGAAGGAAATTTCTCAAGCCAGCTGCCAAGTTTTTCAATATCTAAAAACTCTTAAAAGTATCCGAATAGGACAAATTGATGAATTTAGTACCATTCTCAGTGCCTTTTCCAAATCTTGCGCCTTTGGAAGTATCATAGTGTGACAAATTGACAAGTTTAGTGACATCCTCAACAGCGAAAAGTTTGGTGCAACTTACTAGAATAACAATAGCTGATTGCAAAATAATAGGAGAAATCATAACACAGTCAGACGATGAGCAAGTGAAGGATGACATGTAATATTCTACGTTATGATGATTATAGTCCATATTCATAAAATCTCATTAGCAGTTACAACTCCTTTGTAACTTCTCGTAACTCCCATAAACAGTTAAAATTGCGCTCAACTGTAATAATAACTATTTATAATTGTTAATCTTTAATGGAAGGGTTAAAATTAAGAGATAAATTCAGTTTTCATCTCTTTAAGTTTACAGACTCTTAATCTCAATTTTATGAGAATTTAAACACCATCATAGATGAGTTCTTAAGAGTTTAAAAGAATCAAAAGGGACGTTTAAATTTCTTGCCCAATACATATTATGTCAATGTCCAAAGATTAGTAAATTTTTGATTAAATTTTTGCATTTGATCTTATGCAAAGATTTTTTATACATAAAAGATCATGTATAAGTCTCTTATAGTTGGTACAGAGCATGTATGCCTCTGTCTTGAATGTTTGCACTATAAAAAAATATATTTTTTATAATAGTCAAATTTGATTTGATTTGAAAGTTGTTATTTTGACATTGTATAATGTAAATGAGATTAGAAATCATTAAAAGCTTGAATTTCAAGCATTTTGTAATTTGAAACACAAAATCAAAGTTAAAATGAAATATATATGGTCCAATATTTTTTAAAAAGGGATTAAATAGGTTTGAGCTGGGTCAGATATAAAGATTGAAGATGATTGATTATTTTTATTTAGACCTTCTGTATTTTATAATTTATGTTTTGACCTTAAGCCTTTTAGATATTTATAAAATACCCCTAAAGTATTTTAGTATTTATAGTTTGACCCTAAAAAGTTTTATAATTTTAAATTTACCCTATAGAATTTGGTATTCTCACTAAGTCCCCTCAACTTTTGATTAATTATAATTTAACTTCAAAACTTTTAATGATTTTCAGATAAACCCCTATATTGTTAGATATTTTCTTCTTACCCTTCAGATTTAAGTAATTATAAATTGTTTTTAAAAATTTTATGATATTTACGAATATGTCATAATTTGATACATACTTTATTTTATGTATTTATTTCATATAGTTAGTATCATTATATGCTACATATTGATTTTGTATGTATAATTTATCATTTTTTATTATGCATACAATTTGATGTTATATTCATATATATAAATGATGTTATTGTTGCATACTATTATATGAACCATTATGTAAAAAAAATGTTTAGTGATCCATATAATTTTAAATAATTAGGGAATAGCTATAGTATCTTTAATTATACAAAATTATATATTAAGTAGTTTAGGATCACATATAGAAAAATGACATTAATTGTTATAAATTATATTTATATGATTAACTAAGATAGAATATCAAATTATATTTCCTAATTTACCTACAAGGATTAGGAAAAGGAATATAATATGATAATTTTATCATAAAGGTTAATGGATTTAATTGAATTAAAACTTTAGCCCACAAACAAGTTTTATGTTACTAACTTCATAATTTTTGGATCATAATTTATATAGGTAAAATTGTTAGAATTTTTGCTTACGTGCCATCTATTACGTATAAATATTTAATTATAGTATTTATACTATTATCATTTCTAATAAAATTATTAATATTATTAAATATTAAATGGTAAGATGCTTGTAACATTTCATACATTGTATGATCTGAAAGAGTTTAGATCTGGTCTAAAGAAGTTTAAATTAGTGTCAAGTGTTAGCAACACTAAAATTTATAAGTGCTAAGAGTTAGCAATGTTAAGAGTTAGCAGGTTATAAGAGTTAATAAAATCTAAGGAGTTAAAACCTTGTCTTAAATAGGACAAAAATTTGAGAATATATTAGTAATGACGTAGTTGCAAAAAGTTACAAATAATGTTAGAAAATGTCATTATTCAAGTATATTCTCAAATACTATATTTCTAATCTAATTTAACTTATACGAGTCTATCAGTGAAACTCATCAAGATAGATCAGTGTATGTTTATATCTAGATGGTTCAGATGGTTAGTCTTAGCAAACTATGAGTTTAGTGAAAGCTTGTATAGAGATACAAGTATTCAGTGAGAACTGAGTACTGAACAGACTCACAAAAACCTCTAATAGATGTCTCATAAAGCCATAAATAGAAGGTCTTTCAAGTTGAGTAGTATTCATGGTCATTTGACTTGAGTGCCACGGTGGTCTTGTAAGTGATCCACTGTACTTTGATTCTACACATGTTAAAAACCTTTTATGATCTGACCGCTGGGTATTAATGGGTATGTTTTAATACTTATGGAGTTTGGTGTGCATAAATATGAGATTCATCAACTCATAAGAGTGAGTTGTATATCTTGATGCTCCGAGATTGTATTTCAGAAAATCTTGTAGTCACAAGCATAACCTCAGCAAAGATTTTCTGTAAAGATAAATAAAATCACAAAAGTGTTTGCGGATATTATTTTTTAAAATATAAATCTAGACATAAGTGCATGGTTGAGTAAATAGAGATTTAACGGCGATGATCTATATCTATGCTCTTCTAAGATATAAATGATGGAGAGATTATATGAATATGCTATAACCTCAACTTATATAGTCTAATACGTTGTTTTATAATATCTGTAACATATGTGTGGGACATCATTTATGGAAGTATAGAGGAGCTCTATATGACAAGCTGGGCGTAGAACTAAAGAGTCTCACAATATGAAGTGTACTCGTTGTGCACTAAAGTAGTGGACTGGATTAAAAAATTCAATTCAGTAAAATTTTAGCAAACCGGAATATTTGTTTTAGATTCTCTCAAGATATACACTTGTCATATAATGCCCGAATATTACTAAGTTTTCAATAATCTTAAATAGTAATATTAAAATACATATATATATATATATATGATATTTTTTTAATGTTATTTTTAATAACTAATGGTGAATAAATTTAGTGAAAGAAATACTAAATATAATAGATACATTGTATGATAGATACATGTTAGATTAAATGCCCTAATTTATTGTGTATATATATATATAATATTAAGATTTTTTATATATATATTTATATTATATATTTTTTATTATTAAATATATGGGTCCAGAAAATTATTATATACTATATACTATTATTTGTTTATTTTATTTAAATATGTGGGATTTATGTTTAAAAAAATAGTGAAAAAAATAAGGGGATCTTTTATGTTTACTTTATTTTATTTATTTTGTGTATTGTTTTGGGTTCGTAGGATGGAGAGAAAGGAAAAGAAAGAGAAGAAGAAGATGACGAAAGGGAAAAAAATAGAAGAAGAAAGAGACGGAGGAGAAGAAGGAGAAGAAAAAAAAAAGAAAGAGGGAGAGAAGAAAGAAAAGGAAAGAGAAGGACAAAAAATAAAAGAGGAAAATCGTGAATAGCCGAATGACTTGAAACAGAGCTAGAATCTTCTTGGCAGCGGCCTCAGCTTCTAATAAAAGACTGATGACTCGAGACACCGACTCCTTATCAATTATCAAAGATTTCACTGCACAAATTCAACATTAATCATATATTAACTCATTTTTTTTTTCAAAAAAAAAGCACAAAAAAAGAAGAAGAGAAAGAAGGAGATAGAAAAAAATGGGAGAATTTTGGGTGTGCTCTATTCTACATTTTGTGAGTAGTTTCTTTATTCAATTTGTTTAATATATTTATTTTTAATTTTATTTTTAGTTGACGTGAGAAATATGTATGTATTAATATGTATATATGTACGGGTATATATATATATATATTTCTATATATGTATTTGTGGGTATAGATGTATGTATATATGTATGTGTATATATTCAAATGTATGTATGTGTGTGGGTTTGTAGATATATATATATATATATATTATATTTTATTGGCCATAAAAATAATGTGTATGTATGTATGTATTTAATAGTGTATAAGTCATGGAATAGATAAGTATGTATGTATGTATGTATTTATGCATATCTCTATGTATGTATGTGTATGTATTATATTTTATTTGAAATAGAATTGATATATATGTATGTATGACTGTAAGTATGCATATATTTATGTGTGTATGTATGTATGTATATTATATTGTATTAGTTATGAAATTAATGTGTATGAGCCATGGAATTGATGTATATTATATATGTATATTATATTTTATTTGTTACAGAATTGACATTTATGTATGTATGTATGTGTATTATATTATATTTGTCATGAAATTGTATGTATGTCTTTATTTATGTTTTATTATCAATGGATTATGTGAGTATTTATATGTGATTAATAATTAAAAAAGAGTTTATGAAATTGGTGTGTACGTATATATATGCGGTTTAAGAAAATAAGAATGAAAATTGTAAATGGTGAGTTAATACTTTATAAATGGTGAGTTAATAGCTTTATAAATTAATTACTTAGTATTGTATTTATTTTGTTCATAATTTATTTTAGATGAATAAACATTGTGATTAATTAATTATATTTTTAAGATATGTGTTAACATGATTATGAATATGTTAAGTGTAAAAATTATTATAGTTAATATATAAATTATGTTTATAGTTTACTATAACTCATTTCATTTTGTAATTATATTAAATGTAGAGATTTTATAATTAGAATATATTATGATCCATGATAGTATATAATAGTAGAAATATGGTTAAATAATTTATGTTTAATAAGTATAAAGTATGAGATAATAAATATTTATTATTTTTTATATAATTATTTTTTAAACATATTCTATTTATTTATATTTATTTTATAAAAATGAGATGAATTGAAGTATATGAATAAATATGTAATTAGTAAAGAAAATATTATATTTGAGATAATATTTTTCATGCATCAGTAATAATTTCTGTGTACTTTGAAATTTAAAGAGTATGAGATATGATATAAAAAAATGTAAAAAGCTTATATGTTGTATAAAAGAAATGCTTTTGAAACTATTAGACTTTACCCTTCCCATTCAAATAGAGATATGAGATTCAGGTTTTTGAGGCCCATCTGTACACAAGTTTTGGGCCGCGTGTATGGATGCTTTACTCTTTGGGAGTTATTTTGCTCTATGCATGTGTAAGACGAGAATATGAGATGAGATAAAAAAGAGTACGTCCAACGCTTTATTCAAAGAGTATTTCGAGTACGATGAGGTTTCCCTCGGAGTACTAGTTTAATGTGATTTTTAGTATGAATATAATATGTGATATTTTTATATTCTTTATTTGTTTTATCATGTTCAATTAAAAAAATATATAGCAACTAGCTCTAGATATTGATACATCGGCAAAAATTTTATGATTACTAAATATACAATTTCACGATATTTTTATATTACAAGTTTTAAATCATCTTATAATATTCGTATATCTTCACGTTTGTTTATTGCATGAGTGTTTTTTTTAATGTTATTTACGAGGTACACTTTTATAAATATTTAGTTTTATCTATAAAAAAATGTATATATGTATTTCTTTTACCACGTACTGAGTCATTAGACTCATATTTTTTTCTTAAAAATTTTTTCCTCTTCAAGTATTGCAGAATTCATAGAATCCTAATGAGCCACGTTTTGCTTATGACATGCGTTTATATGTATTAATATATTTATAAGACATCTAGTTGAGGTCATGTAAAAGTATAATTTTTTATTTTTCATTGCCTTTGCCTAGTGAGTTTTAGAGAACCAAGTATATAGCTAACAATTCAAAGTCTCAGATTAGCCCTGACACTAAGGTAGGATTAAGGCGGGTCGTTTCATGTCAAAGTTTAAGTGTTAAGTATATTAATTAGTCAACAATAATAATTAACCAATGAAATGATGACACGTGACACATGACACATTATAGGTCATTTATTATTTAATTTTAAAATTACTAAAATGACATTGTTTATTAGACAAACAATGTCATTTGTTTATTTTTAAAATGTTTTAGAATAAACAAACAATATATTATATATATTATTATATTTAAAGTCAAACAATTGATTAAATAATCAAATACAATACACGTGTCTTTTGTTTATTAAATTTGATTTAATAAATATTAAAGAAATGGAAACAAATGAAAATGGATGCCATACTTTTGTGGAGCCAAATGTCTTTTGCCAAAATGAGTTATAATTCTTTCCATTTGGCTTTTATTCTCGGAAAAATGTATTCACCATTCCTAGCACATGAATTTTTGTCATTTATTTATTGTAATAAATGAAAGTGTAATTGCTTGTAAGGCCAAGTGTTGGACATTAGAAGCAAAAAAAAATGAAAGTGCATTCATTTGGTTTTTGGGTGATAGATTTGGCAAGTGTAAAATAATTGGGAACATTATTTCAATTATATGTTTCAACCACTTCAAAGAGATAAGTTTTTCATATGCTCTATACTTGGTGTATTAAGCAAAATAATGAAAAGTAAGAGAGAGTATTATTTTTGTTCTCTAAAAAAGTTGATAGAATAAACTCTTCTTCATCTTTCTCTTCTCTCATAGAAATTTGGTTTTTTTAAAAAGAAAAAAAAAATTGTTTCAATTTTGCAAGAGTTGCAAAATTTTTCAAATAACAATTTTTATTTTTCTTTAAAACAAAATCAAATTGTTTAAAGAGTTAACTAAAGAATTAAAGTGTTTAAGAGATAAACACAAAATTGCTAAAAATTATAAATTAAAGTTACTATTCTAGCTCCATAATCTCACTGGATTGTTATGGATTATAATTATTCAAGAATACACTTTAAGTTAAGCTCTACAATTAGAAAACCGAAAGACTTGTAGATTTGTAAAGCTACCTTTATTAGGTAGGTGTTCATCATTTACAATTTTGTATATTGGTTATACATATGCATACATATGATATATGTGTTTAATTTGTATTAATTGAGTGTATTTGTTAATATGTTTCCCCTGCATATTGTAAATTTTTAAAATTGTATGTACACTCATAAATTACACACTCAACTCAACAAAAATATGATATATATTTTATTATAAAGTTTTGTATAAATCTACTTGAATTAAAAATTTGGCCCACAATAAATTTTTATGTCATTTGATTCATATTTATACAACATGATTTACATGGGTAAAGCATGATAATTATTATTAGTCTCAATTTGTAATATAAGCATGTATGTTTGAGTTTGTGCACCCACAAATTATTCTGATATAAAATGTGATATTCTCGAACTAAAAGGTGATAATTATAAGGATTGGAAGGAAAGAATCCTTCTTCATTTGGGGTGTATGGATATTGACTATTCTATACAAAAAGATGAACCACTAGTCATTATTAACACCAGCACTTCAATTGATATTGCCCTTTATAAACAATGGGAGCGATCTAATTGCCTCAGTCTGATGTTTATAAAGACTAAGATCTCTGCTGGTTTACATGATTCAGTTGGTCAGCATAATAATGTCCGACCATTACTGAAGGTTATTGATGAGTAGCTTCAAACTTTAGATAAAGAACTTGCCACCACCCTAATTATAAAATTTTCATCTTTAAGGCTTACTGGTATTAGAGGTGTGCATGAGCACATTATGCAGATAAGGTACATAGTGATTCAATTAAAGACTCTTAAGGTTGAGATATCTAAGCCCTTTCTTATGCACTATTTATTGAACACCATTTAACACTGATATGGACTCTTCAAAATCTCTTACAACACATATAAGGATAAATAGTCACTTAATGAACTCATGGCTATGTGTGTTCAAGAGGAAGAGAGGTTAATGTTAGAATTAGGTGAAAGTGCTTTTATAACAACACAAGAAAGGAGCAAAGACAAAGCTAAACAAAAGAAAAATAGCAAAATGCCTATTCAGTCTCCCCAACCTGACATTAAGAAAGAATCCAAGTACTTCATCTGTAAAAGGAAGGGATACATGAAGAAGGATTCTCCAAAGTTTTAAAAATGGCTTGAAAAGAAAGGTAATCCAATCTCATTTGTTTGTTATGAATCTAATATGGTTAATGTTAATCATAACACTTAGTAGATTGATTCTGGTTCTACAATCTATATTTCGAATTTCTTACAGGGTTTGCAAAATCAAAGAAAGCTAGTGGGCAATGAACAATACATTTATTCATAAACAAGATGCATTTATAGGTGGAGGCAATTGGGACATGTTGTTTAACTTTAAGTAATGGTTTTGTTTTGTATTTAGATAAGAGATTTCTGTTTCAAAACTTGTACCTTTGGGATATTCCTTTAATTTTTCAAATGATTTGTTTAATTTATATTATAAATATAATCTTTTTGGGAATGATACATTATCTGATGGTTTATTCTGCATTGATTTACAAAACAATACCTCTTATAATGCAATGCATGTTCATACTGGCATTAAACGATGTATTATGAATAAAGATTCCTCTATTTTGTGGCATTAGAGATTGAGACATATCTCTATAGAAATGATTAAGATATTAGTAAATAATAGAGTATTCAGTACTCTGAATTTTACTAATTTTGACACTTATGTGGACTGCATTAAAGGAAAGTAGACCAACAAGTCAAAGAAAAGTGCCAAAAGGAGTTCAGGCATATTAAAGATCATACATTTGAATATTTGTAGTCCAAACATGGACTCATATAGTCAGAGATACTTTATTTCTTTCATTGATGATTACTCACGATATATGTATCTTTACTTGCTTCATAATAAAATTAAAGTATTAGATGCTTTTAAGGTATGTAAAGCTGAAGTAGAGAAACAATGCGAGAAGCAAATTAAGATCGTGAAAATTGATAAAGGGGAGAATACCATGGTAGATACACTGAGGATGGACAAGCACTTGGTCCATTTACGAAGTTTCTTCAAGATTATGGGATAGTTGCCCAATAAACTATGCTCGATTCCCCAAACCAAAATAGTGTAGCAGAAAGAAGAAACCGAACATTATTGGAAATGGTACGGAGTATGCTTAGTAGCTCCAGGCTTCCTAAATCCTTGTGGATTGAAGCTTTTAAAATAGTTGTGTATATATTGAATCGAGTTCTAACCAAGGTTATCTCAAAGATGCCATTTAAGTTATGAAAAGGTTAGAAACCGAGTTTGCGACATATACGTGTTTGGGGATGCCCATCTGAAGTAAAAGTTTACAACCCATAAGAGAAGAAGCTGGACCCTATGATCATGAGTGACTATTTCATTGGATATGCTGAGAGGTCGAAAGGTTACAGATTTTATTGTCCATCTCACAGCACTAGAATTATAGAATCGAGAAATGCAAATTTTTTTTAGAATGACTTGATCAATGGGAGTGATCAATTCACAAATATAGTTTTTGAGAAAGATCCTATAAATTCTCAACATTCTACTTCAAGTAGTAGATTGATTGTTATTCACAACATCCCTCAAGTTCAAACGGGTGTTGAATAACTAATCACTGAGATTCCATAAGCTGCTGATGATCATCCGGTAGATCAAGTTATTCTGGAATTACCAGAGATGGTTAAACAACCAGTTGAACAATAAGCCTCTCAAGAAGATGTTGGCACAATATTAAGAAGATCTATTAGAGCAAGAAGGTTAATAATTCCTAATGATTACTTTATGTTTTTGCAAGAATCTAACTATAACATTGGAGCAAAAAATGACTTTAAAACGTTTTCACAACCCATGAGTTACAATGAATCAAAATTGTGTATGATGCCATAAAAGATAAGATGAATTCTATAACATCTAACGGAGTCTGGGATCTTGTTCAGTTGCCTAATGGTATGAAAGCTATAGAATATAAATGGGTCTTTAAGACAAAGAAAGACTCATTAGGCAACATGGAGAGATATAAGGCAAGATTCATTACTAAAAGATTCACTCAAAAGGAAGGAATTGATTACACGAAGACCTTTTCTCCTTTATCTAAGAAGGATTCCCTTTATATAATTTTAGCATTAGCTGTATATTTTGATTTAAAATTGCATCAAATGGATATGAAAATGGCTTTTCTCAATAAAGATCTAGAGGATAAAGTTTACATGAAATAACCAGAAGGATTCTCCTTTAGTGATGATGAGTATTTGGTATGTAAGATTAAGAAATTCATATATGAATTAAAACAAACCTCCCGTCAGTGGTATTTAAAATTTTATAATGTCATCTCTTTATTTGAATTTGTAGAGAACATCATAGATCAATGTACATACTAAAAGGCCAATAGGAGTAAGATTTGTTTTCTTGTTTTATATGTAGATGATATTTTACTTACAACCAATGATAAGGGTTTGCTGTATGAGGTGAAATAATTTTCCTCTGAAAATTTTGACATAAAAGATATAAGTGATGCTTCTTATGTCATTGGCATTAAGATCTATAGAGATAGATTTTAAGGTATCATAGGTCTGTCTCAGGAAACTTATATCAATAAGGTTCTAAAGAGATTTTGTATAAAAAATTGTTCACCAAGTGTTCCTCCCATTGTGAAGGGTGACTGATTCAATTTGAACCACTGCCCGAAAAATAATTTTGAAAGGAAAAAAATGACTAACATTCCATATACTTTTGCTATTGGAAGTTTGATGTATGCTCAAATTTGCACCAGACCTAACATTGCATTTACTGTGAGAATGTTGGGAAGATATCAAAGTAATTCAGGTGTAGACCACTGGAGAGCTACAAAGAAAGTGATGAGGTACCTTTAGGGAACTACAAATTACATGCTTATATATAGACGAACTAATAGTTTGGAAGTAATTGGCTACTCAAATTCAGAATTCATTGGCTGTGTTAATTCACGTAAATCAATATCTGGATATATTTTATGTTAGCCAGTGGAGTTGTTGGAGGAGTGCAAAACAGACTTTAACTGCTACTTTCACTATAGGGGCTGAGTTCGTTTCCTGTTTTGAGGCTATTTAGCATTATATTTGGTTAAAGAGTTTTATTTTTTAGCTTAGAATTGTGAATTCAATTTCTAGGCTATTAAAGATATACTGCAACAATTCAACTGTTGTCTTTATGGCTAAAAATAATAAGAGTGGAAGTCAAAGTAAGCATATTAACATCAAGCATTTAATCATAAAAGAACGTGTTAAAAAAAAGAAAGTGGTCATTGAACACGTTAGTACTGAATTGATGGTTGTTGATCCTTTTACAAAAGGCATGCCACCAGTAAGATTCAAGGATCATGTAGTTAGAATGAGACTTGGTTCTATTATGTAATTTTCATTGTATGATCGGTATTATTTATGTGAAACTCATATGTGCTTGTGAGGTTTTCTCATATTTTGTGTAAATTCCTTTATTTTAAGAAAAATCATTGTTGATTGGACCAAGAATAAACATAGAGTTTATTCATTAAGTTATATTACCAAATGTGGATTAAGTTTTAAGAAATATTATAAATTGTAATACATGAAAAATAATACTCATTTTTAGAGGACTTATCACCATGTAATATTTAATTTATTTTTTAAGTATGAAAATTAATGGGTTTTGATATTATATCAAGCATATAAATCAAGTGGAAGAATATAATATTTTATGTTATTATTATGATGGTCATATGCATAAAATTCCATTAACAGTTAAGACTCTTTTGCAACTTCTTGTAACTTCCGCAAGCAGTTGAAACTGTCCTTAACTGCAATGATAATCATTCATAACTGTTAACATTTGATGGAAGGGTTAAATTAAGAGATAAATTCAATTTTGGTCCCTAAGTTTATAGACTCTTGATATCGGTTTTTTGAGAATTTAAACACCATCATAAATGAGTTCTTGAGGGCTTAGAAGAACCAAAAGGGATGTTCAAATTTGCTGCCGAATACATATTACATTATGTCAAATTTGCTGATCAAATTTGCTGCATTTGATCTTATGCAATAAGTGTTTATGTATAGAAGATCATGTATAAGTTACTTACATGACATAATCGTTTTGAATGAACTCGAGTATTTGCAGCTTCATTGTTGAACCAGCCTTAGAAGCTTTTGCTTGGGGATTTGTACTTTTGAATTTGAATCTTTGGAACAAGTAATTTTGACATAATGCCCAAAGATAATGACTTTTTCTTAGGGCGACTTGCTCTCATCAAAACTACACAAAGTGCAAGAGTCATTTCATTATCATAATGGATTTGATGATGATGAGGAATGGTATTTGGCAGACAACCTCAATACCACCATTCATCAATTGTTCCTAAAAGAAATGATATGTGCGTATTATTTGGTTCACCAAATTTTCTTCCTCGTACTGATTGCGCAATTTTTTTTCTTTTTATATTATATTAACTCTCAAATTTGATATGCATATTTACAGAATGCGTAAGAGTTCTAAAGAAGATTGAGCTTGTAATTCAATGCGGCTGCTCATTCTCCTCCAGTTGAAGAAGGCCCTTTTGTTTTGTTTGTTTGTTTGTTTGTTTTTTTTTTTTTTTGTGGAGGGCCAGTTTCCAGTTTTTACCACTTTGCGGATTTGAAAGAACTGTTTGGATTTTGTTTTATGAATTCTCTGCTCAAGAACAGGGGAGATGTTCATGTTGCATGCAAAAATACATTTTATACATATTACTATCTACAAGAAAATGTTGTGTTTGAACTTGGAATTTTTTTTCTTTTTGGCTTGGAGGAGGATTAATTATTGGTTTTCTTGTTCCTACTTTTGATATTAGTTAAAATGTGTGATATCCTTAAACTTCGCCTATCATCACCTGATTGTTTGTATTACAAGTATGGGATGTCTAGTTTTTTAGTTGAAGAACTTGAAACCGTCATTCCCTTGTAAAGCAACTCTCCATTCTCTGCAAATGTCATACTCCTTGTATTGTAGCCCATGTCATTTAAACTCGGAACATTTGCCTATAAAATAGGCAGCAATTCGGAAATAACGTACAATCCTGAATGCTCAGCCATTGACCTTGAAACTAAGATCTTAAGCTTCACGTCTAAGCAATAATCATAGCCCAGCAAATCTTTGAACAAAAGAGCTTCTGCTTCTGCCTTCGGTCACATGCGCATACACCCATCTGCTTCCGCCTCAAAAGAGCCGCATTCTGCCTCGCAGGAGTCCTTCGTTTTGTTCTCCTTAATGCAGTTTTCGGAAATGACAAATGTTAAATCCACCCTACTTATATCATAACGATCCCCAATTCAATGAAAATAAAAAGGTGATTTTATAGATACTCCTAAAAAATAACCCTAGTTTTTAAATTTTACTCCAAACATCCCTAAGGTTTTAGAATTATTCATCCATACCCTTACTGTAACAGCATTATAAAGATTCTATTAATCTTAATTATCGAGGATATTTCTATAAAACATAATATTTATGTACACATCCATAAACATCTACCAATTGCCAATAACAATATTGCTCGAATAGTTGATGTAACACCTAGGCCTAAAACCTAAGTAGATATTATTTTCTTTGCACTTCACACATGCGTCCTTCGTCTGCACATTTATTTTTGGACTTCACGCACAAGTCATTCACCTCACAAATTTGCTTTTGAGCTTCAAACAAGTGTCCTTTGTCCAAACACATCTACTTAGTTAAGAGAACTCAAGCTTTATAAGCTATCAAAAACTAAGTAGATATTATTCGCTTTATGCTTCATGCATGTGTCCTTCTCCCTTACAGATTTATTTTTGAACTTCAACATGCGTCATTCACCTCAATTTTGGGCTTCACGCAAGCGTCCTTCGTCCAAACGCATCTACTTATTTAAAAGAACCCAAGCTTTATAAACTATTAAAAGCTCATCTTCACGAGCAATGTAGGATGTGATAATCTCCATTCAATGAGCGATGTAAGGTGTGACAATCTTCTTTTTTTAAAACTTGCGTCCGTGAGGGTCAATCAATTCGCACATTAAGTCGCAAGCGTGACTCTGATACCACTTGTAATACTTGAGTTCAATAATCAAATATATATTATTTACTTTGGACTTCATGTATGCGTTCGTCACTCTTACAGATTTGCTTTTAGACTTCACACAAATGTCCTTCATTGAAAACGTGTCTACTTAGTGACGTGGGATTTGATAGTTTAATACCAACACTTTCTATATTAAGGTGATTGATTTGAATCTTCCGTTTGCATGTAGGGCAAATTTAGTTTTAACATTCACCTTAAAGTTAAGGTGCTAGGTTTAACCCTTTCCATTTATACAAAGGGTAGATATGCATAACAAATATATCTTGATCAGTTGAGATATTATAACCAATAAGTGCATATCATAAATAAATAAATATCTAGCAATCATTATTTTCTTCATATATCTTTTAATCTTCGAACAACTAGTGACAAAAGTTGGTGGCAACTTTACTCTTTTGTTTAATTTCTTTATATAAAAGTATGTAATGTGTATTTTTGAGATTAAGATCTTCTCTTTATGCAAGTTTTTTTGACAAATCTTTTAACATGTATAAGTACAGTTTTAAAATATAAACATCAACACAAAATTATATAATAATATTAATACAAATAAAAAGTTTTATTGAAACGATCCATTATGTAGTATTTTGTAAATTTTAAGTGGATCTCAAATTATTATTTTGCGATATTCATACGCTTTTATTACATAAGAAATATTATTGAAATTTTGATAAAATTTTCTCTAATTTTTTAACATACTCAAACTTATAACTCAAAGAAATCAACATTCTATAGGTTTTCTACATGTACTTGTACTTCCAAACTTCCCATTTATGATTCATAAAAAAAAATCATCATCACTTACACCTACGTAACTTATCCGTATACAACTTTTAAGAATCTAAAAAAACATCATTTATAACCTCAAATATTTGAATAATATAATATATATATATATATATATATATATATATATAATCTAATACTCTCATACAACTCAAAATAATAAGGAAAAATCTAAGAGTCTTGAACTCTACTAAATGAAAACGATACAAATGTACCCACTCAAAAATAAATTATTTCTCGCTCTATCACCCGATTTATCTTTTATATTAACTCTATTGAGCTAATTAGTTTCTACAATCTCCTGAATGAGTTGATTGACCCAGTAAGCAGATATTTGAAAATTAAAATTGTCTTTAAAACGTATGATAAGTACATAATTATACAACTTTTATAAATAGAATTTCTCTTACTATTCATTATGTAAACATAATAAAGTGCACAAATTTATCTTAATTTAAAACATATAAAGTCTCTATATAAAAATCGCTTATCATAAAAATACATTTTATAAATAAAAACTAGATCATGAATAATATAAACTGTCATAAAATCATATATATGTGTATATGTATCTAAAATATGTTATCATATCTTTTCTCAATTAATCATGATTAAACACATAAGGTATTTGAAATATCACAAACTATACTTATATTGAAAATCACATTAAACTAATACCTTGTGGGGAAATTTGTCATATTTGAAATATTCCTTGGATAAAGCACTGGACGTACTTATCTTTATCATATCTTATATCCTTATCTTATACATATGCAAAGCAAACTAACTTTCAAAGAGTAAAGTTCTCATATACACGATCCAAAATCTCGGTGTATATATAGATGAATTTCAAAAACTTAAATCTCATATCTCGATTTGAAGGAGAGGGTACAACTTAATAGTTTTAAAACCATTTCCTTTATACAACATATGAACTTATAACATATCATTATATTATATCTCATTCTCTTTAATATCAAGCCATTAGAAATCATTGCTACTGATATATAACAAATACAATCTCAAAATAGACATTTTAAGAGTCAAAACTATAGTACGAATGCTTTCTTTATAATATAATACAAATCATTTCGTGAAGTAAATCCTAATTCAAGAGAAGTTATTAGTAAATATAAATATATATTTATATATTATTAGCTATGAAACCAAGTAAATTATGTATTAAAATATATTTTTTTAAAATCATGAAGTAGAAATCATAAATATGGTTTAAGTATCCACTTATAAAACTCTTTATGTATTATCTAGTTTAACATGAAGCATCTCTTTTACAACATGGGCTATGACTTTTAAGCTTAAGACAGATTTTATATTTCTTCACCTAAATCATAAATTTTATTTTTGTGGGGATTTAAAATGATGATAATTGATAATTTAAACATATAAAATAATATAATCTGAATTTGGTCATAATTAGTAACTTAAGGTTTCTTAAAATCTTTCACTTTTGACTACTATATTCCAACTAATTTTTCTTATGTATCAATAATGTCTATTTTCTATAAAATTAAAATATATAGCTCTTGAGACATAGATTACTATCAAATCAAGTAAATTAAATTAAAAGATCCCATTCAAAATCTAAGTCATAATCAATTTTAAAACTAAATACTTGACTTCACAAAATCAGAACTCCCCTGGGTAGCCTTTAGTATTTGAATTTTATAAATTCACATATTTATTCAAAAATTATGAAATTATCTCAGACTTTTTCATGACATATATTTTAATCCATAATAAATCATTCAAAGCATATTTCTCTTTAAATATATTTAAAAACGAATTTATTTAAAATATTTTAGAATTTGTCTGTAAATTTTTAAACTGAGGTCATCTTACTTTAGAAAATCATAACAATTCAAAAATAATAAATTAAATTATTAGATTTAGATGTCATAATAGACATCTATACATATAAGTTTTCATAAAACCATAATTTTATAAAATCATTTGATAAATCAAAATCAGTTTGTCATTTGATCTTACTACAGAAACATGGAATTCTCATAATTTTGTGGACATTTTAAAAAAATTATTAAAAATTAAATTTATGGACTTTGTAGTCAATTCAAAGTTTTACATGACCATAAACATATCTAATTTAATATTTTTAGATTTCAAAACTAAAATCAAACCATAATATTTTATAAAAAATATGAACCAAGATATGGCACGAGAAAATCTAGCAATTCTTTTATGATTCCTTCACTAATTCAAATATCATCATCAATTTCATAAAATCATCATTAATTCTTAAATTTAATAAATTTATAGAAATCAAAACCTAACCAAAAAAAAATTCATACTTATTATTAAATCTACTATATTCTTGAATTTAATATTTTTGTTAGAATGTTATTTCACTAAAATACAACCACCTCTAAGCATTAAAATTATCCAAAAATCTTGCTAAAGAAATCTTTAAAAGAATATTAAATACTTATTAATTTCATAATCCCTTTTTATAGATTAACCATCAACCACACATAAACACATAAAAATATGTACAAAAAAAATAGAGTTTATAAAATAAAATCACTCAACATTTAAAATTTCTTAGCTTTTTAGTATTACGTCCCAAGTGCTCTCAAACATTTTCTCGAGCATTTAGTGCGCGACTAAGTTTGTTGGAGGCCTCTTTGACCATGGAGCGCTACATGGACCGGAGCTTTTAGATGGCCCGTTATTTGGATGGAGGATCGGGTTTGACCCGTGATTTATTATGGTAGTTCACCTTAATTAGAATTTCATAAAAGGTGTGATGACACCTAGAAATATTTTAAGGAATATTATTCCATCTTGTATGTACACTGTTAGATCGTTTAAATCTCAACCGTCAATTTTATAGAACTGCTAATATATAAAGGGGAGACCCTCACTTGTATAATTCATCTCATAGTTTTGTTTTCTCTTCAACAATATAGAAAGCATTCGTGCAAATATTTGGTGTGTTTATTTTTTTTCTCTTTGTATAATTTACTCGACTACTTAATACACAACACGTCTAAAACCATACAGTTCTAGAACGATACATAAACTAGACATCTTCCTCTGTATCCTTTTCTTTACATACTTTCTCTTCTTCTTCTCATTCGTTTCTTTCTTTTTCCTCCTTCTTCTCTTTCTTTTTCTTCTACGACTCTTCTAATCTTTCCTTTTTTTTCTTTTCTTTTTTCAACCCTTTCTTCTCTCTCTTCGTCTTCTTCTTTCTCTCTCCAATAAAATAAAATAAAACACAACACCAAACGCTCCAAATTTCAACCCTTTTAATTTTTTTCTATGGATCCCAGCTATTTAATAATAAATAAATATATAATAATATTGGTCCCACATATTTAATAACAGTAAAACAATTTCAAAAACAAATAAAATAAAATAAAAACGGGCGTTATATTCATATTATTTTGTTGATCATAAAATTATAATACAAAAATAGAAAAAGAAAAAATTATTCAAAGTTGAAAAATACAATAACTTTCTTTTTGAATTCATCTACTTTTATCATATCCGGTCGTATGGCATACGAAATCAAACTGATTTATTCTTTCACTTTAAGTAAGTAAAACTCTTAATTAATTAGCTTAATATTAATCCTCAAACATTGTATAGAGCCCTAATTCCTTGAATATCGTCTGCATGCAAACCCTTTCTCATTCCAGTAGTATTTATAGGGTAAGGGTTCTGCTTTTGAGTATGCAATGTGTATTTTTGAAATTAAGATCTTCATTTTATGTAAATTCTTCGATAAATCTTTTGATATGTATAAGTACATTATAAAAATGTAAACATTACCACTCATATATCTAACAATAACAATTAGTATAAAAAAACTTTCATATTATTTTGCGAATAAAAAACCAATACAAAAAGAAAAAAAAAATTATTCAAAGCTGAAAAATACAACTCTCTTCCTGATTTAAATCTGATCCATAATAGATGGTACGCACTGATTTATTCTTTTTCACTTTAATTAGGAAAAACTTCTAAATAATTAACTTAATATTGATCATCAAACATTATAAAGAGCTCTAATTCCTTGAATATCATCTCCGTGTAAACCCTTTGTCTCTCCAGTATTAAGATTAGGGAACATGATAGCACCCTCAACTGAGCTATGTCCGAGGCCAAGAAGATGCCCAATTTCATGCAATGCAACAGTCTCCAAATCAAATGCACCTTGTCTTGCACCCACAGCCCACTGCTCGTCTGCATCGTAATGGAATATCCCATTTGTTGGGGCAGAAGCATGAGCTAGGGTTCCGCCAGGGCCATCAAAAGGATGCCCATCTCCATGATCCCCACTGTGGAAACTGATCCTGATATCAGAATTTCTATAATCCCGCGTTTGTGAGAATCGGAAGTGAGTGTTTGCAGCCCATGTGCTGAAAGCTCGTGCAACGGGGCTGATGGCATCAGCTGGGGTTCCTGTAAGGAACGCATAAGTGAGTTGGAACTTGGAAGCTGGCCACTTAGGGTTTCCCGGAAAAAATTCATAGTGAGAGACTGCATGGAAATGGCTAGAGGCATGATGAGAATGGTGTCTTTTCTTGCCGGAACGCATTGAAGTTTTGCCATTGACAATATCTGCAACTCCACATCGAGGTGTTGTCATCTTTGCTATTGTCGTGGCATCCAAGACTCCAGTGGCTTTTAGATGGTAATTGAGCTGGTAAGTTTTGATGGCAGACTCTAAAAGCTCATCAAAATCATCGTCATCGGCATATGTTTGATTGGATACAGAATTGTTATAGTTCAAGTAACCAAACATTTCCAAATACTTTTTGAGCTCATGGACGCCTTTTACCTTATCACCTTTGTGACAACCTTGCAAATGCTTTATGAACTCAAATGGTGATGATTGTTTTTTGGGATTGGCATCTGCCAGAACTGAACGAGAGAGAAGAGAAAGGGTGACAATAAAGAGGGTAAATGAGAAGAAGGGAAAAGCTTTAGATGCCATTATTAAATAAAACGTACTGATGAACTAGAGAATAGAGAAAGTACTTTTTGATGCCCGGTGCAGAAGCCATACTTTGATGTATCTATTTATAGGCTTCTTGTGAGAATGAGAAAAGAATTCTGATTAACATTGAATAGAAATTAGGTTGAGTCTGTCGTTCCATACACGCTAGTATATATGACTTGACTTAGCAGGCCATATATATATATATATATATATATATTAATATAATATAATATAAACAACTGACCCATATTCCACACGTACGTGGAGACGAGATGACTTTGTTCTACCCACTAAATTCAAAGGTTTAAGACTGAAGCAAAAGGACCAATTTGATATTATATACATCATCGAAGCGAAGCTTTATATTGGAGATTAATCTGAATTCTAACTCACAGAAACAAGATTGCTAACTTTGATCTTGTGTCCCCCCAAAAGAAAGTCATTTGCTTGGTTTGTGAAAGGTAATATTATGAGCTGTACATGGCAGGCTATATAGTAAGTTCGTGTTCCTATATATTCCTTGATCAGAATATTTTGATCATTTTTGCTAGTTTAATTAACTAGAAAGACATGGTAATATAATGTTGCTAAAAATTGATTACTTAACTCATGGAATTTACCATTTTAGTTCTTCAATATTGGATCAATTCTTTGAAATAAACTCATGGAAATTGAGCCTTCGCCACCAAAATAGTGAAATCCGTATTTCCAACCAATTAAAAATGAAATCATGCATGTAGCATTAGAAAGTCCTATTAATATTTTTTTTTCTTTGCGAGAAATATTTGTACCAGGTTGAGCAAAAGTTTATATATATATTATGTGAAAGAATTTTACAACTATTGAAATATTGGAGGCAACTAAAAACAATAAGCAAAAGATAGAAGGGATTGTTTTCTTTAATATATTTAAAAATGTTGATATATCAAACAATTAATTTACCAATATAATAAAAATAATGTAAATCCTATATTTTGAACTCATGATCATAGCACAGAGAGAGTTAGAAAGCTCTGAACGCATAATTAGACATTTTACTACAGTTCAATTAAACCTCTTCAAAAAAGTTCGACCGCGGAAAGATGTATAGGTGTATACCTATACATATCCAAATTCCTTAGTATGAAACACAAGAGAGGGGATAATTGAGTGTTGCGCTATATGCTAAAGCAAGCTCGATAAGGGCAAGAATTAAGAAAATGAAAGAAGTATTAAATGCGTTAATTGAGCGCATCTCAAATTCGTGTTTTGTTTAATATCCTAATCTAATAGAATTAAGTGTTTAAGATTATTAATACCTTGTCAATGTTATTTAAGTTTCTTTAAGTGATCTAAAGTAATTTACATAAAAAAAAATCAACCGTAAATAAATTTAGGAAGTAAAAACTGGTATCATTGTTCATATATGCTGTTCACGTATTACTGTATACACGGTTTTGTTAGATTCTTATTTTCTTTATTTTTTTTGTTTTTAGGTTAAATTTAGAAATAAAAATACATAAATATTTATTTTTTTAATATTCTTGTTATTTATGTCATTCTATAAGAATGAACTTATTATATTTCTCGGTATCTCTTTTTAGATTTACCACGCTACATTCTCTTATTTAATTAAAAGATCCGGGACAATAAAGCTGATAAGTTGGTGAGTTCTTATCTATTAATTTGATCAATCTTAAAGGTTATTCTTGTTAGTAAGAAAGATATTTTGGTTATTGGACGATGTTCAATCCTCCCTCAAATATATTAGAGAAGCTAGTTCAGGAGAAATGCATGGCCTTAGCTAAACAAAATATTTCTGATGCGTTAAATATTCCACACTTAATATATATATATATATATGGTAATCCAACATTATTTTTCTACTCTACTTTTTATTTTGAGCTATAATTAATTTAATTTTAACCAGATTATAAATACAATTGCTTAATTACCATCGCTATCCCTTCTACATGATAATATGCTTGTCTACCATTAGGTTTTACTTAATTCCGGAAGTTTATATATATATATATATATATATTACCAAAGTCATTTGATAATTTTAAATTATTTTTATAATTAACTTTTCCTACACTACTATTTTTACCGGCAAATTACTGTTGACAGAATATAAAAGACGAATTCCATACAAATAATTAACAAATAAATCATGCAACAACTGTTCCATGTACTCCTATCAATAAAATTTACAAAAGTCACGTTGGTGTGATGAATTAGAGTATTTAATTGCAAACAAATACCATGATGCATAAAAGCAATTTAGCCTGGCTTTTGGTTCAACATTTTCCGTTGGTCCAAACAATAAGGAAACCTCCATAGAGCGAGCTGAGTTAAATAATTAAGTAAAACAGAAAACCTGAAAAAGGAGAGGAAATTGAGTGTATGGGAAATACCGAGCCACCAATAAATTTGTCTAATCACCTCATCTGCCTCAACTCAGATTTTCAATGGTTTCTATTTATCAACTCAAATTTTTGTATCATGGGAAATACCGAGCCACCGTACCATGTCGTTCAAATTTTTTATCACTGGAATATATCATAATATTCATTTTTACCCTTAAAAGATTTAAATTACTCAATTTTATTAATTTTTGTTAGACCAGTTACTATTAAATTTAATTATTAAAAGGTAAAATTGTAATTTAATAAATAAATATTCAAATATTCTGACACGTGTCAAATAATAATTTATTATTAAATTAATAAAAAAAAATTTTACTACAGTTAACTCAGTGGCAAACCACCACTGGTAGTCGGACATTGGTCGTTGATCACCAAACTCTAATGACAAAAATTATCAAAAATTTATATTATTAGACTTCATTTTTTATGATCTATAGAATAATAGGGTCATTTTTGACCCAAAAAAAATTAAAAGGTAGCTAAATATGATAGGAGGGTAGTGGTCACCGCCTTTCACAATCAAACGGGGTGACGGTGACTTGCACATCAAATGGGCCAATTTATCAAACGGCGACAGTGGTGTACGTCACCGCCACATCGTTCCATCACATGACGGCATTTGCTGTCAAACGACAATGGCCATCGCTCTCCCACTATATTTGGTTACCTTCTAGTCTTTTTTCATAATTGTGTAGATTATGTAAAATTGAGTCCAATGAATAAATTTTGATGATTTTTGTTGTTGGAGTTCGGTGGTGGCGACCAACCCAAATTTCTACTGCTGATGGAGGATTTTGTTTTTTTTTTTAAATAATTTATTTAAAAAAAAATTAAAACTTGAAAAATAAATATTAAAATTGATCTATCTAAATGTGCCACGTGTCTTTTTTTTTTTTCACTGGTTACTCATTTATTAACACGTAAAAGTAATAATTAACACTTAAATTTTAGTATGGGCAAAAGTGTTATTATACTAAAAGATGAATTTTTTTCGTTAAATTTAACAATTATTGACTAATGCAGATGGATAAAGTTGGATAATTTGAAACTTTAAAGACAAAAATAGGTATTAAACTATATTTGAAGAATAAAAATGTCTTTTTTCCGATTTTATTAAGTTCTTAATAATGTATGGAAATTAAATATATATATTCATAACCAAGGGATTCAATTAAGAAATAAGTCCTCATCAACAAGAATTAACAGAAAAAATTGACACAAGGGAACTTAATTATTTAGTAAAACGTGACAAAGCTTTGAGAATTAGGTGCTTATATTATGTTGTGATATATCTTGTTGCATTGCCTATATTATATGATACCATACCATATATGTCACGTCCCAGACCCAAAAGATCTGACACACGACATCACATACATTCATTCAATAATACTTAAACATTCATTTTAATTTCATAAGATTTATAGTAATTGAATTATGACTGGGACAATTAGTAAACCGGAGATACGCAGAGTTTTCTCAGAGATTAACACTCTACTACGTCACCAGTAGCAACTTTATTACCGGAAGCCCAGAATATATTCATTGCAAATTCTTACTTAAAATCAATCCATTACTACACTTGGTGAAACTTAAACTAAATCCAACCACACACAATAAAATAATACATAAGTATTTATTCACTAGGGACAAATCAAATCTCTTATCCCACGTGTCCCCAAATGAAACACTTAGCAACCTAACAACTTAGGAAACCCAAGGAACAGCAGAAGCCTTGCCAAATCCGCTAAGCACACATATACCTTATTTACCTGAAATCACCATAAACTATAATGAGTATAAAACTCAGTAAGCATACTAGTTTTTCATATATCAAATACAAATACATATATGTACACAATGCATATGTATGATATGCTGTGATCAATCAAAATCATAATCTTATCAAATCACATATCATGTAAGCGCTTACACATTCTTTCAAAACACATAATAGGAATACCATCACTCAACTACTACTTAGTAGGACTTACATATCACATATCACATAATGAGCCAAATGTCACTCATAGGTGACATACCGTATGAGAGGAATAGTACAAGTGAGGTCTTGAATAACACATATATAATGTTCATGCCCGAAGGTAAAAGCCAAACCCTCACCCTGATCATCAGTGAGTCCTCTCACATGCACCAATACGCCACCACACGAATGTGATGACTCACACTTCCTTTAGGTACCAATAGGATCCTCCCTACATACGGAACACATAACATATACCAATCCCAAAGGAAAGGCCATACATAAAGGTTCCACAAATCACATAAAATGCCTACTAAGTTAACAGTGAGTTCAAGTACCCTCAAAATACAAAATATTTCTCATGGACATATTACACTTCAAAAGCTTTCTTTATTAAACACATCTTATTTTGAAAGCTCACTTACAAAAACACATGTATGTCCATGCTCAATGTCAATGCTCACATTCAGAAACATATATTCACATTTCATATCAAAATATACTTTGACATAACATAAACATATTCTTAACCCCATTTGCAAAATCATACAAAACAATTACTATGTTTATTGTGATTTCAGTAAAAAGTCTAGTATACTTACCTCTTAACACTTTCAGCTACAAGGCTTAAATCTCCTTAACCTATCAATGGAGATTAATCCTTTCATAAGCCTCACAATTCACACAAAATACTTTAAATAGCTTACAAAATTATACACAATGCATTTATCACATCAAATTGGTCTAAATATTTGGTTTCTCAAAACCTGTCATTCTGACCACTTACACTTAACAAAAATTTCTAATACATCAAATGATGTTCAATTACTCCAAAATCAGAATATACCATTCTTGACTCATATATCCTTCTTATATATGAATATTATATCAAATTTCCTACACAATCCATTCCATACACACCATCGAATCCAAACTACAAACCTAACAGGATCAAGATACTTACTGAACAGTATTCAATCTCCCAATTTTATAAAATCATATACTAACTCAAAAATTATAAAACTATCACATAATTACTCTTAACACATATCTCAGTCCATGATAAATATTTCACTTCCAAATCACTGCCAAAAGTATTTTAAAACTATTTTATTCTATAACTTTAAAAATCTGTTAATCAAATATTGCAATGAGCTGATACACTTTAGAAATTCATAACACTTCAACCACATTGATCTAAATTCTCAATTCCGAGTATATCATATTAGACATATAAAATTATCATATTCCATAAATTCATAATTTTTGAAGATCATTCAGTAGGACAAAAATTATTTTTCACTGTACTATACTGTTTACACAGGAAATTTCCAGAATTTCAGGGTCATTTTGGTAAATTCACTATAAATTCGATTTCCAGAATTTTCAATCGATTCAAAGTCTCAAATGATCCTTAACATGTCTAATTTCATATACTCAAAATTCAAAACCAGAATCGAATCACAAAAATTTATAAAATTCCTAGATCAAGAGGTTATCCAGCAGAAATTCCACAATTCATCATGATTTATCAAACTATCTTATAGATCATCATCAATTCTCATATAATCTTACGAAATACACAACAAATCCTCAATTATACATATTTTCAGAAATCAAAACTTAAAGGAATTAACTTAATTAATACCAATAAATTGAGAAATACGTATGATATACCTCTTGAAATTCAAAATTCCAATTTCTTCTTCTTTTTCTTCTTCTTCTCCTCTTTCTCTCTCCTCTATTTCTCTCTTCTCTCTCTTAAAATGGGTAGCTCGACCTAAAAATGGTAAATTAGGGTTCAAAAGTGTATTTTTATACTAAGAGGCTAATTTTTGGTATTTATGAATTTGCCCCCAAAACTTTCAAAGTATAACAATTTGGTCCCTAAAATAAATCTAAAGTCTTGCAACTAAACCCAATGTTAATAGTATGACCTTAACCTATACAAACACTACTAATAACAATATATAAATCAAATATCCCCCACATATATAAATATTTATTATTACCGGTTGTAGATACTGGTTACTACAATATATGAATCTTACCCAATATAAGATACATAAGAAATCCTAACTATAAATAGTAAATCTAGAGAAAAACATCAAAAGAGAGATTTTTTTTAAAGTTCAAATGAAATATTAGAAATAATTGCATAATATTATATGATAGATTTGCTGATATATATCAAATATTTAACAAGATGCTACACAAGAATAAGATAAGATTTTTATGGCATGTCTGAACTTACTTCTCTTATAGTGGAGATACAATTAAGTCTCATTACAGAACCTATCACAAAAGGGATATCTATCTCTATTACAGACGAGGAGATCCAACCTTCATTCATGAAAAATTTTACCTTATAAAGGAGGATATCTTCCTCACAAAGGAGGATAGATGCACAAATACACCTACACAAGATATTACAAAAATATTCCTATACTTAATTACATTCATTGTTCACATCAAACCCTAATCTAACCAAAACCATCAATACACAAATAAAATTGCCACAAGAGATAAAACTAGGGATGTAGCCGGTGGTGGCACTTGCGGTGACCAAAAATAATAGATAGAGGCTGGATTCAAAAGTGGTTGAGGCAAGGCAACACACGACGGTGACTTACTGGATTCTAGCAGCAACCCAAAACAAACCAAGAAAATAGGTCAACTAAGCACGACCGCAAACCTGGAGCAGTGAAGTACAAATTGCATAAGTGCCATACTGCGTGAAACGAGCCCAGTAAAGCATGGCTTCTGATGACCTAATCGAATGAGTAATGGTTTCCGTTGATCTAGTCAGCTTCTGCAGATTGCTTGGGCTAGTCATTGGATCCAAAAAGAAACCCATTGGAAAAAGAAAAACCGCAACAAAGTAGTAAAGAAAATATTAAAAAATAGTAAAGAAAGAAAAGAAAAACATAAAGAGCACTGTGAGAGATAAGGTAAGGGGTGGTTTGTGTCCACTGAAACAGAAGCCAAAACCCCTCTCCGATGGAGATTTGATAGGGGCTATCGCTGCCTTTTTTTTAAGCTTTGAGAAGCTGGGAGGTTTTTTTTAGGTTTTTTTTATGGAGAGTTCTTCTTTTGAAATCTATAGAAAGAAAAAAAAATGAAATGCAGATTTGTCAAAATTGAAAAAAAAAATTACAAGATCATGAAGAGATATAATAAGCATTACCCAATGAAAGATGTAAAATGTCATAAAAATAAAAAAGCAAAGTCTAAGAAAGGCTAAAAAATTGAGAGACTCAAAAGAGTCAAGTTTAAAAAAAATTTCAATGAAACTAATAATTGGGAAAACGTTTGAATCCCAAATAGAGGAGAGTCCTACTAATGAACTCCCTGAATGAGAGAAAATCATAGACCAACATCCAAAAGAAAGTGCATAATAGATATTAAACTAAAGCGTGATAATGGCTCTTGCCTTGTGGTTTTTCTTCATGTCCCTTATGTTGGTGTTATGACATTTATAACGAAGTCAAATAGAAAATAAAATTTTTTTAATCTTTTTTTTATCAGATAAAAACTATTTTTATCTTAGGATCTTATGAATATATGGATTTAATGTTTAAAATAAATAAGAATAAAAAAGAAACAAAAATATAATTTAAATTCATGTTAGATTTTTTTCTACCAAAAGATTTCAAACCAAGTCTCTTGTTCTACAATAAGAGGAAGAGTGGGCTTTCAATTTTTTTTATCTAAAGGAAAAATATGTATTCTCTATACGTATGTATGTGTATTTCCTTTTTAGACTTATATTATCCTTTTAAAAATAATAAACTATTATTATTTTATTTAATAATTTAATTAATGACATTTATTAATTAAATCATTATCCTTTAAAAAAAGACTTAATTCATATAAATCACATAGAGTCCTACTCTTTTTGCTTAACGTATAATACCCAACAATTAAGCATTATTAGACTTCCAAAATAAATGGACTTATAGTCTTTTAATAAAGAAAATACTAAAATTAAAAATAAAATCTTTTTGATAATTTCAAAAATTATCCTTAATATTTTGTTTATTTAATTTTTTAAATTAAATATTTAATTATATTTAGATAAGATATTATCTATCTTAATTAATTTTATCCAAATATAAAACATACGTATTTTATTAAACTATTTTCTGGACACAAACAATTTGTGCAATAACAAAATTTATTTTAATTTGCTCACTGTAATAGCTAAAGAGGTGGTATTAGGGATTTATGGACTTACAATTTTAAGCTTCATAAATTTTTTGAATATTTAATTAATTCAATTTATTAATTTTAGTGTTATTCCACTAAAAACTTAAAATTGCACTTTTGAAATTATAAATATAATTTACTTAAAAAAAATTAAAGTAGTCCATCGATTCAATCATTACATGCAATTCAACCCTCCATAAATGGTTCATAATTAGAGATTAATCAATTATCGTTTTACCCTTTAATTACTTATTTATCATTAAGTACTATTAATTTAGAAGTGAACAGTTAATTTGTAACATTGTTATAAATTGAGAGCTCTAACTATGCAGTTTTAGAATTAACCTTTAAGAGAACTTTCTTTCTAACTTCTATTAAGAAGGAATAGATTCCATATTTGTAAATCACATTCTCAACTGCTTATCTCACCATATCACCAAAATATAAGTTTTTAGCATGTTCTTTAGACAAACCGTAACGATTATTTCAAATGACATAATGACACAAATAGGAGTTTATGATCACTCAAGATTAATGTTGATCTGCATATAATCATCAGTTGATGTTATTTAGATTCTTAATTAAAAACGGTATTTTATATAAGAATTCAAATTACGTCTGGTTTAATCCTATAAAATCATATTATATAAAGTGCCTTCACTATAATGTAACTACATTAGTGATCCAGATAAAATTACTACATTCTAAATGTAGGTGGACCGCACTAGTAATATTTAATTAAATATCTCAAATTTTAATTAATTTATTACGAACTTTTTCTGTTTATTATCCATAACTTTAATCCTCTTATATATAACAATTATATAATACGGTTATGGTCAAATAAATAAACAAGAGATTTTATAATATTTATGTCATAAAATTATGAATATTTTTCTAGTATAAAATTGTAACTTTATTAATTTCATAAATATAGTACAAGTACATGTTGTTAGGGTATTATCTCTAATAATCTCTCACTTGCCCTAAAATAGGTGATACATGTCTTTTAAACCCATGCTCTCCATATGACTCTCAAACGTCCAAGCTAGTAATGTCTTGGTGATGGGTCTGCAAGATTATTTTCTTGTTTTCAGATGCTATCTTCATGACCATCACATCACTTTTATGCACGATTTACCTGATCATAAGATACTTTCTCTTTATATGCTTTACTTTTTTATGGCTCCTGAGTTCCTTTGAATTCGACACTGCCTTACTGTTGTCACAGTAAGGAGTCAATGTTAATCTATATTTGGAACAACTTTCATATTAATGAAGAACTTCCTAAGCCATATTGCTTCTTTAACTACTTTGCAAGCTGCTATATATTTAACCTTTATGGTTAAATCAACAGTATTGGATTGTTTTACACTTCTTTAGACTATGGCTTCACTACCAAGAGTAAATATTTACCCAAACGTCAACTTTCGATTGTCTTTGTCTGATTGAAAATAAAAAACAGTATAACTAGTAGGGTTCAGGTTTCCATCTGAATACACAAGCATATAGTTTTTCATTCTCTAAAGATACTTGAGAATGTACTTTATCGCAATCCAGTGATCCAATCTGAGGTTAGATTGATAATGACTGACAATTCTTACTTCATAACAAATGTCAGGCATCGTATACAATATAGCGTATATGAAGCTACCAACTGCTGAGGTATAAGGAACCTATCTTATATCTTCTTCCTCTTGGAGGGTCTTAGGATAATACTCTCTAGAAATAACAATTCCATGTTAAGTCAGTAGTTGACCCTTAGAATTTTGCATCGAAAATCATATAAGCACTTTATCAATATATGATGCATGAGATAGTGCCAATAGTATGTTCTTATGATCTTGAATAATTTGGATCCTAAGGATATAACTTGCCTCTTTCAAATTTTTTATTTGGAAGTGCTCAGCTGGCAACTTCTTTATATTGGATAATGTTTCTACATCATTCATAATGAGTAAAAAATAAATCACATAAAGTACTAGAAAAATCATCTTTTTGTTCTTGATGTACTTGTATACACAAGGTTTATCAACATTTTTCTTGAAACCATAAGATTTATTATCTTATCAAATCATAAGTTCTAAGACCTTGAAGCTTGCTTAAGTTCATAAATAGACTTAAGCAACTTGCAAACTTTCTGCTTCTGGCTTTCTTCCATGAAACCCTCTAGTTGCACTATGTAGATGCTCTCCTAAAGATAACTATTTAAAAAGGCTATCTTGATGTCCATTTTCCATATCTTATAATCAAGACATATTACAATAGACAAGAGGATGTAAATGAATTTGAGCATGGCTACTGGCAAGAAAGTGTCCTCATAGTCAACTCACTATTTCTAGGTATAACTCTTTGCCACTAATCTTACTTTGAAATTTTTTACTTTTCCATTCATGCCTATTTTCTTCTTAAAGATCTATTTGCACCTAATAGGCCTGACATCTTCAAGTGGATCTACAAGTTCTCAGACTGAATTGGAGTACACAGACTCCATTTCTTGGTTCATGGCTTTTTGTCATTTTTTTTATCATAATCTTGCATTGCATGTTTGTATGTCAATGGATTATCTTGCCTTGTGTCGGACACAACTACTTGTGTCTTTCATTTATCTCTGTAACAAGAAGGTAGTCTCACTATCCTCATACTACGTTGAGGTTCTAAGGCAATCTAATCAGAATTTCTGGTTATCTGACTTTTTCGTTCACTAACTGTAAGTGATAAAGGTCTAATATAATCAAAAAGTATTTCCTTCAGTAAATCGTACTATAAGGTTTAAAGTTTAATATATAATCATTCTTAAATTCTCAAGAAAAGTGGCATTTGTTGATATAATCACTTTCTTTTCTTGGGGGCTATAAAATAAACTTCCTCTTGTGCCTTTAGGGTAGTCTGCAAATAGATAAACTTCTATTCGCGGTTCTAACTTTCTAGTCTTTTCTTTCAGTACATGTGCCAGACACGCTAATGCGATATTTTTATATCTTATAATTGAGTGCAAATATACATTATCATATGCAAGTAATAAATGGATTAAATAGTTGGATGTCGAATCTTCAAAGATAATTTATACTTTTTTTAACAAAGTACTAAAATTATGTATTCCTAATAATTATTTAGAAAAATAAAAATCTAAGAATGAATATAGAAAATATAAAAGCAATGATACAATGTAAAGAGATTTGGAAGATAGCAATATAGAAAAATCATAGGATTAATACTATCCCTCCATATGCTTTCTAATAATTAATCTTCTAATATTTAATTCCATTATCTTTGTTATTGATCAAGACATTAATGTATTCACAAGCATCTTCCAAGGTTATGCAAGTATACCTTAATTTATTAAATACCTATATTCTTATGGTACTTGTAATAAATTAAGATTCATTAAGATTAAGTCTTATTGATCATACATGCCAATTAGGTATATTTCTATCCTAAATTGAAACTTGTATATACAACATTGAATGTTACTCTACAATTATGCATCAAATTATCTAAGTCTAAATATCATGATTCCTGTTTCGAGTTTATAAAAAATATTACTAATTCATTCACCATATATTGGCTAGATATATTGAAACATTAAGAATAAGTAATTTAAATAATAAAAAACTAAGTTTATTAAATATTAAAAAGATATGGCAATTAAGCACACATATTGAGTTCAAGTATTAACCCTAAAAAGAAAAGTTAGTTCATGGCTACAAGAGAACAACAGTAAAAATAATAAGAAATCATGATACAATCAATGGCAAACCGATATAGACGTGGAATTGCTCTTAATTGCGTTACCTAAGGAACTCTTAATGCTGAAGAACTCTTTGAATCTATCTTTATGGCTGCTTTAATTAAACTCCTATTGCTCTCTAAGACTTGTGCTCTATATTCTTGATGTTCTTGGATGATTTTTAAAGGTTGGGGACGAATGGCCTTTTATAGGGATTGATATAAGCGTAAAAATCTCAATTCTCGTTGGATTAGGAGTCGCACTACCGCTGGGGCGCTATGCTGCTATTGCTAGGTATAAACGGCCTCACCACTAGAACGATGAGATATTGGCGTTGAAGCATTGGCCTATCGCTAGTGCGATGATGGTCTAGCGCTGAGGCGCTAGATTGCGACTTAAATAGGTCGTCTTTTCTAATTTTTTTTATTTTGATTATTGTTCCAGTATTATGGTGAAAATCCTTGTGACGCTGAGGCGAAAAATCCATATTTTGAAAACATTGCATTCTTTAAATTTCGTTCAAATCCCTATAAATAACAATAATACACATAAATAGTCATTTATTATCATAAAATAATAAAATATCAAAATAAAAACATGAAAAAATATATGACAAATATGCCCTTATCACACCCCCATATGCAAAAATGGCATAAACTAGGTTTACTACCATTCCATATCTCTAAATATGTACTTTGGATAGACTTAGAAGGTACTACATTCAAATTATAAACCGTAGTCTATAATGCATAATGTGAGTGATTTTAAACTTAGGGTGCATACATGTGGATTTTGTATCTATCATTCAAATTCACATACATATCACATATATGTGACCGCAGCGGATGAGCGAAATACTAATTTTCTAATGATAAACACAATAAGTTTTACATGTATCTCATAAATATAAATTTCAAAGGAATTAAGAATTTATTACCTTGGCAAACTTTTGGTTTTTCGTCGAACTAGAGTACCTGTCTTGAAGTAGCTGGTTCACAATTCTAGTTCTTCAACACGGTGGGCTTAGAAAAGTTAGAATAACAGCTTTTCTAAAAATGACTCAACACTTGAATCATTATTTCTACCTTATAGTATGATTAGTTAAGATGGAGATAAATGTAAGAAATGTTTTTTTTTTTGTGCTCTCAACTCTTGAGAGGTTTCTTAACACTTAACCAAAATTTTACTTCTGTCTAACTCTCCAAGCCTTGGTCGAATGATACTCACCCAAAATGAGCAATAACTTACTCTTTTATTTGTTTTCCCTTTTTTCTTTCAATGGACAATACTTGGATAAGATATAATCTATATTAATTTAATTTTTAACTAATTAATTTTATTTAAATATAAAATATATGTACTTTTAAAACTATTTTCTAAACACAAACAATTTGTGTAATAATACAATTTATTTTAATTTGTTCTCTATAATAACTAAAGAGATTGTATTGGGGACTTATAGACCTATAATTTCAAACTCTAATAAATTTTTGAATAATTAATAAAACTCTTTAATTAATTAATTTAATTTAATAATTCCAGTGTTATTTCACTAACAATTTGAAATTGCACTCTTGAAATTATAGATATAATTTACTCAAAAAACTTAAAGTAATCTATCGATTCAATCACTACATGCAATTTAACCCTCCATAGATGGTTCATAATTGATCTAGATCAATTACCATTTTACCCTTCTAATTACTTTTTTATCCTTAAGTATCATTAATTCACTAATGAACAGTTAATTTGTAACATTGTTACAAATTTAATGCTCTAACTATTTAGTTATAAAATTAACCCTTAAGAGATGGATTTCATATCAGTAAATCATATTCTCAACCGCTTATCTCACTGTGCCACCAAAATATAAGTTTTTAGTATGTTCTTCAGACAAAACGTAACAAGTATTTCAAATGATATAATAACAAAAATATGAGTCTATGACCACTCAAGATTAAAGTTGATCTGTATATGATCATCAGTTGACGTTATTTAGATTATTAATTAACAACGGTATTTTACATAAGAATTCAAACTACGTCTAGTCCAATCCTATATAATCATATTATATAAAGTGCTTCCACCATAATGTCATTATATTAGTAATCCGAATAAAATCACTACGGTCTAAATGTAGGTGAACCGCACTAGTAATAATAATTAAAGATCTTAAATTTTAATTAATTTATTACAGACTTTTTTTTGTTTATTATTCATAACTTTTATTATATTGTATATAATAATTATATATTAAGGTTATAGTTACATAAATAAAAAAATTCTGATATTTATATCATAAAATTATAAATACTTATCAAATATAAAATAACAACTTTATTAATTTCATAAAAAAAATACAAGTATATATTTTTATAGCACTATTCCTAACAAGTGCACCATCCAAAGTGGATATGTAATGTGATAAGTGAGAAGGCAGAGACATGATTGGAAATTGGATACATTAGCCAAGTGCATTATCCAAAATAAGTAGCAATGCGATAGTAGTATAAAAGATCAAATAGTTTATTCAATCACGGCTTGACCTTAAACACTATCATAACCCTGATTTGTACCATATACATCTTACCAACACACAAAAAAATCTAAAAGCATATATATATATATATATCGCCCAAAAATTATGATCAAGATGATATATACAATTTTAAATTTGTTTTAAATAAAGCTATTGAACTACAAAATTTCGGTAAAAATTATAGCTTTTAAATGATCACAATTATAATGATTTTTTTTTATTTAATGAATTCAGTTACCTCTAACATTTCATTTGAGAGTGTAAATTGCTTATAATGAAAGACGTGTAACGTGCTCAATTTGAGAGTTTAAAATGCTTTCACAGAAGATGTGTATGTGCTCAAATTTCTTATAAGATATTCTTCACTTGAAATATTACTAAGACAATGCTTCAAGCAAGATATCTTGTTTAGTTGGTAGGCGACCATGAAAATAATGCTCGAATAGGTGCATATTTTGGTGGCAAACAAGGCTAAATTTCCATGGGTTTATTCGATCAATTGATCTTTAATCAGATGAATTAAAATAATAAAATTTCATGAATATCAATCTTAATAAGAGAATTTGACAGTTCAGTCCTTGAATTTTTCTTAAATTGCCCATAAATGTTTTAAAATACTCAAATTAATTCTTCTAGAGAAGTAATCGAGCAATATCATGATTTTACTATATAGTATTTAGACCACCACACTGGTCATCATACTATTCCTCTCCACAAATTCATCAAATAATTTTCTTTTGGGGGAAGAAGATCGAAAGTTTGGTGTCCTGTTTCTATGAGTTGACTTGGGGTCAATTCTCCTATGATGAAGTTTCGAGCCTAATGTATATACAAGAATTGTCTTAGGCTAATAAAACAAATCTGATGTGACCTTAACATTCAGTTTGGGGTCTTCCCTTACATAATGACCAGATGATATATTTATCAAATTAATTTTGGTTAGAAAGTCTTTTTTTTTTTTTTGGAATAGGCCCTTTTGATTCAGTCTCATTCTTTGCGTTTGGTGGGTACATATAACAAGTCACCCGATCTCTATGTGATGAATATGGGTCAATTCTTTCTATATTTTGAGAGGAAGGTCATGTTTAATTAGACAAAATAATTAAGTATTACATGATAATGATTTATGTATGGCTTGCAAAGTAAAAGTCACACACTAGTATTGAACCGATCAAAATCCTTTCTTAATCTCATTTTTTATTTATTTATTTTATTATAACATAAAATTGATAGTTGAAATTTTTTTATCATAAATAATTAATACAAAACATGTCAAAAAATTGTAAAATTACATTAGAAGAAAATTATAATCTGCAATAGAACGATATATTCAATTACCTATAAACCAAATCAATATACATTTTTGTACAAATTCATTATTCTTTACCGAGAGAAAGGTAGTCTTTATATAGACATATAAGAAGAATTAATATATAAAATTGCGACTATAATATAATATCTAATATAAAGAAAAATATTCTAATTTCAGATATGAAATGAAAATCAAATATTACTAACGTGGGAAATTAGGAAGTTACCGGGTCAAAATTCTGTTATAAGAGATTTGTATTTTCCCGCCAGTTTTATCAAAACAGTAACCCTCTGTATTCTTATTTCAGGATCTTTTCCTTATGCTGATAGGATTAGTTAGCTATAATTAGCATTGTAACTTATTAATTTTCTGTTATGAGTGTTAACAAAATTTTCCAGAAAGTTTTCCCTTACATTTCTCTCTGTTTTAGAGCTGTTTAGCTATTTTCCAGGAAAACATTTTTCTGTTCAAACTCTTTAATTTTCGTTTTCTCACTATAAGAAACAACAACTGCGTGCTATATTCTAATTCATCAACATTATTTGACATGGCATCTAAAGCTTTTCCCCCGTTTTGGTTTTCTCTCTTTATTATCACCTTTTCTCTTCTATCTCATTCGATTCTAGCAGACGCTAATGAGAAAAACAAATCATCATCATTTGAGTTCATAGAGTATTTGCAAGGTCGTCACAAAGGTGATAAGGTCAAAGGAATCCATGAGCTCAAAAAGTATTTGGAAATGTTTGGTTACTTGAACTATAACAGTTCTATCAATCAAACGCATGCCGATGATGATGACTTTGATGAACTTTTAGAGTCTGCCATCAAAACTTACCAGCTCAATTACCATCTGAAATCCACTGGAGTCTTGAATGCCAAAACAATATCAAAGATGACAACCCCTCGATGTAGAGTTGCAGATATTGTCAATGGAACAACGTCAATGCGTTCCGGCAAGGAAAGACACCATTCTCATAATGACTCTACCCATTTCCATGCAGTCTCTCACTATGCATTTTTTCCGGAAAACCCGAAGTGGCCATCTTCCAAGTTCAATCTCACTTACGGATTCCTTCCAGAGACCCGAACTGATGCCATTAGCCCTGTTGCTAGAGCTTTTGACACATGGGCTAAAAGCACTCACTTCAGATTTTCACAAACACAGGATTACAGAAACGCCGATATCACCATCAGTTTTCACAGTCGTAATCATGGAGATGAGATTCCCTTTGATGGTCTTGGTGGAACCATAGCTCATGCTTATTCTCCACCAGATGGGAGATTACATTATGATGCAGACGAGCCATGGGCTGTGGGTGCAAGACAAGGTGCACTTGATTTGGAAACGGTTGCATTGCATGAAATTGGGCATCTTCTTGGCCTCGGACATAGCTCAGTTGAGGATGCTATCATGTATCCTTCAATTGATACTGGAGTGACAAAGGGTTTGCATGAAGATGATATTGAAGGAATTAGGGCTCTTTATAATGTTTGAATATCAATGATATTAGTTCAATATTCACATTATTTATAATGTTTGATGTCATTATACCATCATCCAATTATAAACCATAATTTCTACACTTATCTCTAATATTGTGCCGTGATATTATTTTTAAAGAGATTTTCGAATTGGTTCCTAAGCCTTTGCTTAATTATTGTTTAGGCTAGCATGCGTGGTTTAGGTATATATCTTCATGTTACATTGATTGTGCTCCGAAAATGATGAGCTGGTACTGTCTATTTTAAACATTATCATGTGCTTCAAGTTTTTCCAAGTGTGGAATATGAGTTTTAATTTTTTTTTTGGGGAAATGTTGTTAACTAGCAAGCAGTTTTTGTTGCCTAAATGTTTTGATTAGGGACTGCTTGGTTTCACAACTAAGAAATGAAAGCAATTTATGCTTAATTATGCAGTGTAGATGGAGTGATGGTTGTATCATATTGGTGATGGTTTTATTGAATAAGTTTCATCAGTTAACACTATTTTCCATTAATTCTTGATGTTGTGGACCTAGCTATTTCTTAATTCAATTCCATTTTTTGGATAAGTGTTGATGACAAGACCTATTTTCTTACTTTAATCCAGTCCAGAGTATGAATATATATATATATATATTGGTCTCTTGGCCATCAATAATTAGCAGAGAAAATTAATGGAAATAGTTTTTAAATAAATTAGAATTCTCATCTAATCAAATCTTATAATTCCTTTAAGAGATTTTTTAAAACATGTATTGTAATTTATTATGTGTAATGAATTTACATTTTATCATTATTTTATCTTTAATCATCTAAACTGTAAAAATCTTAAATGAGAATAATTGAAATTTTGAGTTTAGGGAGATGAGTTGAAGCAAGTGACAAAATTACTGTGGCTCGATAATTCCCACTAAATGGTCCTTTTATTTTGTTTTGTTATTATTATTATTTTTTCAGTTTTTCTTTTCCATACTGAATTATTTAATTTGATGTGAGTTATTTCAATGGACTAGATTCTCTTCTAATTTGATTTCTTTACCTAATTTTTTTATTAGAAATAAATATCCACCATACATAACGGATACAAAATTTGACTAATCTCATTGATCGTTTTGTCCTCCCTTATTTTCTTGGACCAACAGGAAAGGAGCCGGTGGGTTGAAGCACAAAGCTGACCTAAAATGATTTGTTAAAGAATTATAATAGCAAATATCCTTGAATTTAGGAACTAACCTCGTCTAATCAATTTTTAGCAAGATTATATTACCATCACTTGCGTTTCTAGTTAACCTAGCAGCAACGTTCAAAGTAAATATTCTGATCAAGGAATATATAGAATCACAAACTTACTGTATATAGCTTACCATGCAGGTCATAATATACCTTTCCATTGACCATACAAATAACTTTGGGAAATTGACCAGTAATTTAAGATATTTTTTTTATCGAAATTAAATTTTTTAAGTTTTATTAATCAAATACATATTACGTTAATCATTTTATCTTCATTATAATTTTAATAATTTTTTTCTTCTTTTATCTTTTATTTTATTTTTTCTTTTCTATAAATTAATTAAAAACATAAAATTTTAAATAATTAATTATGAAAAAAATTATTTATAATAACATAATAATTTTAAAAAATAATATTGTAATTAAATAATATAAATTATTTAATTAATTAAATTTTTACTTTTTTATAAATTAATTAAAAACAATTAATTTAAAAATAAGTTAAAAAGTAAAATTTAAAAAAAAATTTAAAAAAAATGCTTGTTGGGCTCGCACCCAAGCATGCGCGCAGCACAGCAAGCTTTGGCACAAGTTTTAGTTTTCTTTTTTTTTTATAAATTTAAAAAATAAAATAAATTAAAAATAATTTTTTTTGTTTTTATTAAATTAATAAAAAAATTATATTGTAATTACATAATATAAATTATTTAATTAAATAACATTTTATTTTCAATAAATTTTAAAAAATTAAAAACAAGTTAAAATAAAATAACAAATAAAGCCTTGAGGCTCATGCGTTAGGCGGACACTTAAGGCATGCGCCCCGCAAGGTTTTGCTTTGGGCCCATGAATGAGGCGTGCGCTCGACGCACAGGCTCGTAAGCTTTTTTATTTTATTTTATTTTATTTAAATATATAATATATTAAACCAAATATACTATTTTCTTTTATTTTAAGCCTCACAAATAATATCATCCTCATATTAAAAACTAGGCGTGGGCGAATGGCTGGGTTCCGGTCGACTCGGACCATCCAACGCAAAAAAATCAGGTTAAGACTGGACGGGTCCAGAAATCGGGACGGAAACTATGAGTCCCGATTGTCCCGGTCCAATCGGGACGGGACCCGATTCAGATTGGGAATGACCCATTTCGCTGTCGTCGCCGTTCTGCCACTGCTGCCGCCTGTCACTGCGTGACCTGCCTTGCAGCCTGCCACCATTCTGTCGCTGCTGCCGCCGCCTGCTTCCATTTATCCATGGCCCAGCTCAAACGGGACCCGGGACCGGTTGGGTCGGTCCCTAACCCGATCCGATCCCGGGTTGCCCACTCCTATTAAAAACTCCTCATCTTAAAAGTTTCTCTCTCAATGCAAACGCATCCCTCTTAGAAGAGATCTTAGATTTGTTTCCAATTTTGAAAATATTTCTTAAATGCGACGATATTTTGAAGATTTAGAAGAATTAACTGAAGTTGAAAACTAGTAAGTTTATTTTATTTATTTTTCAATTAGTAGTAATGTTTATATTTTATATTGAAAATGAGTGTGACAGATGAAAAATGTAATAGATGATTAAACTTGATTATAATGGGCGGTGAGTGGGAGGGCGCGTGGCTGCGCGTGGCTGCGCGTGCAGCTGTTGCTAGGGTGCCGCCTCCTGCGCGCACCAGTCTCAACAAGGCGCTCATGCGCAACAGGCGCACGCATGGTTGTGCACCACCGTGACACCACCACCAATTTTTTTTATTTTTTACTTATTTTATATTAAATATATATTTGTATATATATATAAATATTTATATATTCAGTTTTATTTTTAATTTAGTTGTATGTACAATTAAACTAAAATGACGTTGTATTTTTTCAAGTGTCGCTGATTATGTCATAAATTTTGACCATTATATGTTTTGAGAAAAGATAGGAGAGCTGTAATTATAGTATTGAAAAATATATCGGATACTAAAAATGCATATGGTAGTTCTAAAAAATATTATATATAAAGCGCTATTGAAAAGAATTTATCATCTTTTAGGAGTTGATCAGGTATATTATAAAGTAACTCTCAAGTTTGAGATTCCTTCAAGTACTATAAAGTTGAGACCCATTCCACTTGAAAATGACGAAAATGTAATATTATGGTTAAGTTTACAAAATAATATGACTACACCTGTTTGTGTAATAGTAGATACTCTAGAATTTGAAAGTAATGCAGAAGCACCCATAGAGCAAAAAAGGTTATCAGAATTCTCCTCCGATGTTCAACGAATAACGAGGCTACATATGTTATAATAGTCAGATATATAAAAATGTTAGAGTTGATCTTGGCTATGATATTGATCAAGATGTTGGATATAATGTAAGTAATAAGAAAAAAAAATGAAGAACGTTATGAGAATAATAATCATGGTTACGAGATTGATGATGATGGTAGAAATGATGATAATGAAGATGATTATGATGAGACTGGGGATGGAAATGATGATGATGAGGGTGATAATGATGATGATAATAATAATGATTATGGTAGAGAAGAAATGGTTAAGGTAGAAAATTCATTTCAGTTTCAGCCTGAAATACCACCATTTGACTTGAATATATTGAAAAAAATATCTTATACTGGGATTGGTGATGTATTTGTAAGAAAATTATATAACAACAAAGATGAAATTCATAAATTTATAAGCATGGTTGTATTGAAGAAAAAATGGAGCTTTAGAGTTTACAAATCTACCAAAGATCGTTTCGAGTTAAAATGTGATGATGACAGCTACAAGTAGAGATTACGGGCAGTGTCAACAGAAGGGCGACATTTTTTTTTATTGTAAGGCGAGTAAATACAGAGTACACTTATGTTTTGAGCAATTACGGGATGGTCACGGGCAAGCCAAGAGCCGAATTATTGCTAAAGTAATAAAAAATAAATTTACATTGGTTAATAGAAACTATAGGCCGAAAGACATTCAAGCAAACATATGTGAAGAATTTAGTGTTCAGATAACTATATTACATCTTGGCATACTAGGGAGCGTGCATTAAGATTGATAAGAGGTGCTTCAAAGGAATCGTTCAGATTGCTTCCTGTATACAGCTATGTGGATAATCACTTCAAGTATTTCTTTTTGGCATTAGGACTTACAGATTTTAATTCATCAATTCGACCGGTGATTGCAATGGACGGAACAAGGTTCCTATCTTGGTACAATATTTGTAGCTGTTTGTAAAGATGAAAACAATCAAAATTTTTCATTGGCTCGGGAATTGCTGACTCTAAAAATGAGACTTCTTGGGATTGGTTTATGGTTAAATTGCGGAGAGTTATTGTAGATCATTAGAATCTTGTCTTTATATCTAATCGACACGCCAATATTGAAAGAGCTATACGAGGTGTGTTTTCTCATGCATATCATAGGTTTTGCATCTATCATTTGAAAGAAAATTTGATGAAAAAATACAAGTTACCATCAGAAAAAGTCTAAAAAAAAGGTATACCTATTTCCCTACTTCACTGCTGCCAAAGGTTATCGTATCCCTGATTTTCAATACCAATTATACAAGATGTGACAAATAAGATCCGATGTAACGAAGTATTTAAAGGAAGAGGTTGGTACGGTGAGATGGGCCCGATCATCTGGCGCTTTTAGAAGGTACGATGTTATGACTACTAATATCGCTGAGAGCATTAATATAGTTGCAAAAGGAGGAAGAAAGCTTCCAGTGACTAATTTGGTGGAGTGAATGCAAGAGCTAACGCAATTGTGATTTTGCCATAGACGATTGGCAGTACAAAATATTTGTGGGGTACCAACTTTTTATTAACCTCTAAAGCCTTTATAATATTTTAAATTTATTAAGTATTATTAGAAGAAAAAAAAAACCAAAGTTATAAGAAAATTATATCTATTTTTTGTTGAACATAAAAGCATACCCCAACACTATCGAAGATAACGTTTATGATGTTTTCGTATAATTAGGTGTCTGTACCAAACCAATTTAGAATACGCAAAAAATAGTCTCTATTCTTGTCGGTAAACAACTCCCACACCTCATGATCGCCTTGTAGATCCATACCTGAGATGATAATAAATTCAAAAATTACAATGTTAATAAAATAAATTTTTTCATATCTTAATATGATAATAAATCGAAAAAATAGAATTACTCACCAAGAATATTTGACTAAATGAGTATAAGTTGTATGATTCCTTATCTAGAGCGCCAACTTTTTTTACATTTGCTACCTTTTTAATTGGAGTCGTGCATAAACTATTGTAGAGTACAGTCCGTACAATCGTGTTCTAAGGATAAACATTAAACTCATCTAAATTATCTACGAGACGAAGTAAAAAATATTGTATGGTTCTATTCTAATCACGTGGCATTAATAATTTATGAAATACATAAAATAGACACATTTTTACTGTATTTACACCATCGTCAAATGTAACGCTCATGAACCACAGATCCAAATCCCTGTAAGTCAACTCACTTCTACCCAAAAAATATTTATGCCATAGTCTATCACCTAACCCACTTACTACAAGATAATTCCACATCCTCAAACCAATAATCAAATAAAATTCTTGATGAGAGAATTTAATACGTCTTTTACCTATATAGAACCATAATTCTTCATATAAATTTTTAGTATTACGCGTCTTAATAAAATCTCATGTGTTAAAATACCTGAGATAAGATATCTGATACATCTAAAAAATAATCAAAATATGTGGTGCTAAATATTTATACTTGCCTCAAAGTCAATTTATTTTTTATATTTCGTATAACTCATAACTTCGAGTAAATATGTACGTTCGTTCAGTAAAAAATATTTTCGGCAATTACGTAGTCTTTTAAGACATTCTCATTTCTGAAAAAATTAAAAAAAATTATTAACATATAATATTCACAATAAAATTATCAACATATAACTAACTATTAAATCAAGATTTTTATTACAACTAACCTATATTAATATTGACAAAATAATAAAAAATATTTACATAATTATTAAATAATTTAAAATTATTAAATTAAATAATTATTAATAAACCAAAACATATATTTTTAAATTAATCTAAAAATAAAAATTATCACGTAACGCTTTGCCTTGGTACTATGTGGCAACCAACAACCCACCATCAGGCGCGCGCCACGCGGGCGTGCCCGACGGTGTGAAACGCGCCAACTGTGTTAGGCATACACAGTTGGGCGTGCGCCACTCAGGCTCGCCGGATGCGTGCCCAATGCCATGCGCCTAATGCCAATGGCAAGTGCTTCTATGTGCTTGCTATGTGAAGCACGTATAAGCACGTGCTAGTGCGTGTAAGGTAAAAAAAAGGGCCGAAATCTGTCATTTTCGACTATTTTTGATTTCACACAAATTTTTTAATTTATTTTTTATATTATATCTATACATTTTTAACAATTAAAAACAAAAACTACTCAAAATCATAAAAAAAAAATTAAATTTAAAAAATAAACTTATCAATTTTCTCCTATTTTTAATTTTTTTTCAACTTCACATTAAATAATTTAACTTCAATCTTCAAAATTTAGAGTAGATTTAACAAATTATTTAAAAGAAATTTGTTAACTGTGAGAGAGAGGGAGAGATGGAGTGTCAGTAGGTTTTTTGTTTATGAAATTAAATTTTGTTTTTTTTTTTTAAGAGTAAAGGTAAAATGATTAAAAAAAATTAAATTAAATTATTATAATTTAAATTATTTTAACTTAGTCAAAATAAATGTTTGATTGAAAGTTTTGGTCAACTTAAAAAATTTCCCAATAACTTTCTTTTGGGGGCAGAAGATCAAAGTTGGACAATAATAATCAAACAAAACTCTAAAGGTACCCTTACCTTCAGGTTAGGGACCTTCTCTTCGATAATGGCCATATAATATCAAATTGGTCCATTTGAATCAGTCTTAATTAATCCTTTGGATTTAGTGGGTAGAATAAATCACCTCGTCTCTATGTGTGGAATATGGGTCAATATATATATATATATGGCCTGCAAAGTCAAGTCATGCAGGCGTGTATCTGATGACAGACTCAACCTAATTTTTTATTCAACGTTAATCAGTATTCTGTTCTCATTCTCATAAGAAACCTATAAATATATACATCAAAGTATGGCTTCTGCACCAGGCATCAAAAGGCACTTTCTCTATTCTCTAGTTCATCAGTACTTTTTATATAACAATGGCATCTAAAGTTTTTCTCCTCTTCTCATTTACCCTCTTTATTACCACCCTTTCTCTTCTCTCTCATTCAATTCTGGCAGATGCCCATCACAAAAAACAGTCACCACCTTTTGAGTTCATCGAGCATCTGCAAGGTTGTCACAAAGGCGACAAGGTCAAAGGCATCCATGAGCTCAAAAAGTATTTGGAGATGTTTGGTTACTTGAACTATAACAATTCCGTATCCAATCAAACACATGCCGATGACGATGATTTTGATGAGCTTTTAGAGTCTGCCATCAAAACTTACCAGCTCAATTACCATCTAAAAACCACTGGAGACTTGGATGCCAAGACTATAGCAAAGATGACAACGCCTCGATGTGGAGTTGCAGATATTGTCAATGGAAAAACTTCAATGCGTTCCGGCAAGAAAAGACGCCATTCTCATCATGGCTCCACCCATTTCCATGCAGTCTCTCACTATGCATTTTTCCCGGGAAACCCTAAGTGGCCAGCTTCCAAGTTCCATCTCACTTATGCGTTCCTTCCTGGAACTCGAATTGATGCCACTAGTCCTGTAGCTCGAGCTTTCAACACATGGGCTGCAAACACTCACTTCCGATTTTCACAAACACAGGATTATAGAAATGCTGATATCACGATCAGTTTTCACAGTGGGGATCATGGAGATGGGTATCCTTTTGATGGCCGTGGCGGAACCCTAGCTCATGCTTATGCCCCAACAAATGGCAGATTCCATTACGACGCAGACGAGCTGTGGGCTGTGGGCTCAAGACAAGGTGCATTTGATTTGGAGACTGTTGCTTTGCATGAAATTGGGCATCTCCTTGGCCTTGGACATAGCTCAGTTGAAGGTGCTATCATGTACCCTACAATTAATACTGGAGAGACAAAGGGTTTGCATGGAGATGATATTCAAGGAATTAGAGTTCTTTATAATGTTTGATGATCAATATTAAGTTAATTTTAAAAGTTTTGCCTAATTAAATTGAAAAAAATAAATTAATACATACTATCTATTCAAGATAAAGCTCTAAATTAGGAAGAGAGTTATTGTATTTTTCAGCTTTGAATATATATATATATATATATATATTTTGTATTGTAATTTTATGATTAATGAAATAATATGAAATATTTTTATTTTTTTTGGTTAATATTGTTACATATTTCCGTGGTGACGTTTACATTTTAAAATTGTAATTATACATCTTAAAAGATTTGTCAAAAAAAAAAAACTCTTTCAAAAATACGTATTACACATTTTTATATAACAAAAGTGGAAAGCGCCACCAGCCGTTGTCACTAGTCATTCGAAGATTAAAATATATATAAAGAAAACAATGTTGGCTAGATATTTATATATTTAAATTTTTATGATATACACTTATTGGTTACTGTTAGAGAATATATATCAGAGAATAAATAGATGTTAGAGAATAGTTACTTAGATGACACATCTCTGTAACTTGGATAATAGGCCTGATAAGTTTGATAACTGATAAAATTATTTAGGATGAGTAATGTGATCAGGATGAGTAATCTCAATTCTTTACAACGTATACAAGATAAGGATAATCCTTATCTATGTTTAACAATTCAGCATATAATGATGTAAATGTTCTGTATATCAATATATGAGATTCCACAATTCCAACTTATCCCTTATTTCATTTTTCAACTTGGTATCTGAGTAAATACCCGATCTTGCACAAATGACCACACATATCAATCAACAAGCTCACATCTGATGACTGATCAGAACACCAACAATCCTTCCCAATCAACCAAAACAATCAGACCAATGTCATCTCCTTATCAGACAGTTTCACTACCTTAAAGCTCGATAGACAAAATTTCCTGATCTGGAAATCCTAGATCTTACTAGCCATCCGTGGCAATGGCCTTGAAAACTTTATCAATGGAAATATAAAGATACTCCACCCCATTATAGTTGCAGTGGATGAGGAAGACAATGTCACCACAACTCCAAATCCTAAGTACAGACTTTGGATGAAGCAAGACCAATTCCAAATCCTTAGTTGGATCTTGTACACCGTAACTGAAGGCTCACGATTGGCATAGTAGTCAACCGTGTCACTTTTTATGACCTATGGACTACCATAGAAAAGAAGTTTCATCTCAGTCAAAAGTAAGAATCCTACTTAGGATGCAGCTCCAAATTACTAAAAATGGTGGATTATCTGTAAGTGACTATTTCTTCAAAATGAAAATAGTTTTTGATTATTTGGCTACTGCAGGTAATTCAATATTGACCTGATTTTATATATCTAGCTAGTTTTGGCTCAGATTTTGACTTTATTATAGTTAATATAACTTCCAGGAATGAACTACCCTCTTTGTAAGAAGTTTTTACCATGCTGCTCAATCATAAAAGTACAATAGACACACTTTACCTGTGACATACAAGCCAATCTTGTTCAAGTAAACTCCAACCCTGCTCAATTTTCTCAACAAAATGGGCAGAAAAGAAACCATGGAAGAGAAGGAAATTCCTTTAGACACTGAAGCAAAAGAAAGCCACCTAGAGAAAGAAATGCATACACCAATAAAACCAGCAACAACAATCCAAAACCAACTTGCCGAATATTGTTGGTAGTGTGCCAGCTACATAATTGCTGGCACACGGTGCCAGCAATGGTGGACAACCATTTTTTGACTGTCCACCATGCTAAATAGAAGAGTTTAGCAATTCATTAGATATTGAAATTTAGAGAGAGTTTTAAAAGTTTTGAGTGATTTGAGAGAATTGGGTGTATTGAGGTTTGGGGTTGTAAGGCTAAAACACTACAATACTTGTATTCTTCATTTCTAATAGTAAAAGATTCTTCTGTCTTCGCCCGTGGACGTAGGCTAAAAGCCAAACCATGTAAACTCTTGTATTTGTCTTATTTTTATTTTCATTATTGTTCTCAATTTCACTTTAATTGTTACCCTGCATCACCCCTCAATTCCTAACAAGTGGTATCAGAGTTTCTGGTTGAAGGAGGTTACTATTCACATATATAGTTACTATTTACGTATACAGTCAATGTTTATACGTACGGGTACTATTCATGTGAAACAGTGGGAGCCGATCTTAGCAGAAAGCAATTCGTGGTGAAAAGCAATGGCGGCAAAATACGAAGTTGAGAAGTTCAATGGAGGTAATTTTATATTGTGAAAAATGAAAATAAATGCGATTTTAAGGAAAAACAAATGCTTAGAAGCAATTAATGAAAGGCCCGCTGGTATTACTAATGATATCAAGTGGAATGAGATTGACAGTAATGCAGTTGCTGATCTGCATCTAGCACTTGTTGATAATGTACTATCCAGTATGGTGGAAAAGAAGACAGCAAAAGAGATCTGGGATACTCTCATAAAATTGTATGAGGCCAAATTTTTGCACAACAAGATCTTCTTAAAAAAAAGATTGTATACTTTTTGAATGGCAGAATCCACTTTAGTGACAGAGCACATCAACACGTTAAATACTCTATTTTTTCAACTCACTTCCTTGGGGCATAAAATAGAGGCAGGTGAACTTTACTTCAAAGCCTACCAAATTTGTATGATTAACTCATCATCAACTTGACGAATAATATCCTAACGGACTTCTTAGTCTTCGATAATGTTACAGCTGCTATACTAGAAGAAGAACGAAGACGAAAAAAAAAGAAGACAAACAAGAATGTTCGCAGCAAGTAGAAGCTTTGACAATAATGAGAGGTAGATCAACAGAACGTGGCCCTAGTAGGAGTCAAAATCATGGTAGACCAAAATTTAGAAGTAAGAAGAACGTCAAGTGCTACTATTGTGGCAAGAAAGGCCATCTAAATTAGGATTGCTGGAGATTGAAGAAAAGTGCAGAGGACAAACCATAAGGGAATATTGCAAGCACCTCAGATGATGGTGAAATTTTATACAGCAAGGCAGCAACAATTGTTGAAAGCAGAAAACGATTCTCTGATGTATGGCTCATGAATTTTGGAGCTACATGGCACATGACCTCTAAGAGAGAATGGTTCCATCAATATGAACCTACCTCTGGAGGATCTGTATATATGGGGAACGATCATGCTATAAAAATTGCTGGAATAAGATCCATCAAGATGAAAATGTACGATGGTACTATTCGTATTATCCAAGAGGTGCGGCATGTGAAAGGCCTCAAGAAGAATCTTTTGTGATTGGGACAATTAGATAACACTGGGTGTAAGATCCAAATTAAAAATGGGATAATGAAAATCTCAAAGGCGCGCTTGTAGTAATGAAAGCAGAAAAGGTTACTGCAAATTTGTACATGCTTAATAGAGAAACACTGCAGGAAGGAGATTCATCTGTTGCATCAACTAGTTCAGCAGAATAGTCAACGATAATGTGGCATCGCAAACTGGGCCATATATCAGAACGAGGTTTGAAGACTTTCTCTGATAAAAATTTACTTCCTGGGCTCAAATCGGTTTATTTACCTTTCTGTGAGCATTGTGTCACAAGTAAGCAGTACAGATTAAAGTTCAGCACATCCAGTTTTAAAAGTAAAGAAATTCTAGAATTGATCCACTCTAATGTTTGGCAAGCACCTGTGATGTCCTTAGAGGGAGCTAGATATTTTGTATCATTCATAGATGATTACTCTATGAGATGTTGGGTGTATCCAATCAAGAAGAAATCATATGTGTTTGAAGCTTTCAGAATATTCAGAGCGCGGGTAGAACTTGAATCAGAAAAAAAGATCAAGTGTTTAAGGATAGATAATAAAGGAGAATACACTGGTGAGGATTTTATTGCATTCTGTCAACAAGAAGGCATCAAACGGCAATTCAGCACAGCTTACATGCCATAGCCGAATGGAGTAGCTGATGAGTATAATTTTGATACATATTATGACCTCATTTTATCTTAATAATTGTTCATTTTAAAGTAAATTCAGAGTTATTTATGCTTTGATTGTTAATTTTACAGGTTTTGATCATATTGAGATGGGAATAGAAACTAATGGAAGATATAGGGAACAAATTGGAGGCAAAAGAAAGCCACTGAAAAATGGGGACCAAAATGACAAAAATGCAAAATTGGTGTTGAACGCCCCAGCATTCGTCAATCATGAAGAACGCCCCTGCATCCGTTAATGAACGCTCCAGCGTTCACGTAACAATGAAGAACGCCCCTGTGAGGAGGACATCAACGCTGGGGTGAAATTTTAGATCTAGATCGCGATGCCCCAGCATTTACAGTGGAACGCCGCAGCACTACAGACGCCCCCGCGTTTCCTAACCAGAGCGCCCCTGCATTTGACTAAAGCTGGAGCGTTCTTCATGTAACGCCCCAACATTAGTGTCCAAGTATAAAAACATTACATTTTGCCCACTGGAGTAATTTTTCCAGACCCTTTCGAAAAACACCTAAAATTCTCTCAACCCCAACACCTTCCTAACCCAGAAACGATCCTTAATTGATAATCGAACTCCAAAATAACAATCAAACAATATTTGGGGAGAGATTACACAAGATCTTCCAAATCAAGATCATTTTGGAAGGTCAATTCGAGATCAATCCTTAAACTTGTACTTCCTTTGCTTCAATCTTTTCTGGTTTGATCCGAATTGATCTGTTTATATTATGTTTATATTTATTGTTGATCTTGATGTTATTATCATGTTAATCTAAGTTTAATATCTAGGATTATAGCCTTGACCTTAATATGATGGATTGATATATTGAAGACGATTATTATGAACTCAATTCTTGTTCAATTTGTTAGATCTTAATGCCTTTGATATACTGGCCATATGTTGAATGAATTGGTAATGATTAAATAAACTTGAAAAAGGAATTTAATTGTTAAGCCCGAGACAAATTGATACATGATCATAAAGTGGCAGTTGTGAGTTTCGATTTAGGATAAGAATATACCTAAATGATATATATGGTTAACACAACTAGTGCTTAATGAATCTTGATCTATTTAATTACCATAGGACTATAGGAGATTAATAGATCTTGGTATAATCACTTGACCATCGGAAGAGGCTCGTGGTGAGATTAGTGTTGTGACCAACAATTAAATTGAGGGAATAATAATCGAGGCGTCATTGTTTGAAAAATCATATTAAGTGATAGCTATAATCCTAGATCTTCATCATATATTGTTAAATCTGTTGTCGAATTTGATTGTTAATTATAGTTGATAACATATACAATTTTTAGTTTAAAATTTTATCAAGCAATTCTTAATAATCAATCTTTTGGATAAAAACGAGAAGATACAATTTTAGTAATTGGTTAGAAATACAACAAATTACTTGTGGGATCGACACTTTATTCATTCTATATTATGTGTTTCCGATAGCGTGCGTTTGCGCTTAATATAGAAATCATACAGCAGTAGCAGGAGCGGATGAATAGAACTTTGTTGGAGAGAATAAGAGCTATGTTGAGAACTGCAAGTTTAGCCAAGATATTTTGGGCTGAAGCAGTTGAAACCACTTGTTATGTGGTAAATCGGTCACCATCAACAGCAATCGAGTTGAAGACACCGATAGAGATGTGGACTGGGAAACCAATTGATTATTCTCTCCTGCATACATTTGGAAGTCCTGTGTACGTGATGTATAATCCCTAAGAAACAATGAAGCTGGATCCAAAATCCAGAAAATGCATTTTCTTGGGATATGCTAATGGAGTCAAAGGGTATCACTTGTGGGATCCCACTACCCACAAGGTCGTCATCAGCAGAGATGTGATATTTGCAGAAGATAAACTACAAATGAATGATAAAGATGATAGCACAGTGAAGGAAAATTCAGAGACTACAACGGTACAAATAAAAAATAATCAAGAACAAGAAAATTCAGATTCTTCTGAAGTAGCACCAGAATATAAAGAACAAGAACCAGTAGAGTCTGAGGCTACAGATGATCGTCGATCAACTCGTGAAAGATGACCACCATCATGGCACTCGGAGTATGTCATGGAGGCTCATGTTGCATATTACCTTCTAACAGAGGATGGGGAGCCAACAACTTTCTAGGAGGCTTCTGAAAGTCAAGGTGTTTCTCTATGGATGACAGCAATGCAAGAAGAAATAGAAGCCTTGCATAAAAATAAAATATGGGAGCTGGTTGCACTACCACGAGGAAGAAAAGACATTGGTAACAAATGGGTTTACAAGATCAAACGAGATGACAATGACCAAGTGTAGCGGTATCGTGCGAGATTGGTGGTGAAAGGTTATGCTCAGAAAGAAGGTATTGACTTTAATGAGATATTTTCCTCTGTGGTTCGACTCACGACGGTCAGAATAGTCTTGGTAATATGTGCTACATTTGACTTACATCTAGAGCAGCTAGATGTGAAGACAGCTTTTCTTTATGGAGATCTTGAAGAAGAAATTTATATACTCTAACCAGAAGGTTTTAAAGAAGAAGGAAAAGAGAACTTGGTTTGTAGGTTGAACAAATCTCTTTACGGTCTCAAACAGGCGTCGAGGTGTTGGTACAAGAGATTTGATTCTATATCATCAGCCTTGGATACAACAGACTTAGTTCAGACCATTGTACATACTACAAAAGGTTTGAATATGATAATAATTACATTATTTTGCTGTTGTACGTGGATGACATGTTGGTGGCAGGCCCCAACAAAGATCGAGTCTAAGAATTGAAGACACAGTTGGCTAGAGAATTTGATATGAAGGACTTGGGACCAGCAAACAAGATTCTAGGGATGCAAATTCACCGAGATAGAAATAACAGGAAGATTTGGCTTTCTCAGAATAACTACTTAAAGAAAATCTTGTGGAGCTTCAACATGCAAGATTGTAAGCCAATTAGTACCCCACTCCCCGTTAATTTCAAGTTATCATCTAAGATATGTCCTAGCAAAGAAGCAGAGAGGAAGGAGATGTCTCGAGTACCGTATGCATCAGCAGTGGGAAGTTTAATATTCGCTATGATTTGTACTAGACCAAACATTGCTCAAGCAGTGGGAGCAGTTAGTAGATACATGGTGAATCCTGGTAGAGAGCATTGGGGTTGTGTCAGGAGGATCCTTAGATACATTAAGGATACCTCAGATGTTGCTTTATGTTGCAGAGGATCAAATTTTATTGTTAAGGGCTATGTGGATATAGATTTTGCAGGAGACCTTGATAAAAGAAAATTCACTACTGGCTATGTGTTTAAACTTGCAGGAGGAGCTATAAGGTGGGTTTCGAAATTGTAAACTGTTGTGTCATTATCTACTATAGAAACAGAATACATGGCAGTTATACAAGCTTGCAATGAAGCAATTTGGATACAAAGATTACTGGAGAAGCTTGGGCACAAGTAAGAGAAAGTTGAATTATTTTGTGACAAATAGAGTACCTTGCACATTGTAAGGAATCCAGCTTTTCATTCAAGAACGAAGCACATAAGTGTTCAATATCACTTTATTCGTGAAGTGGTAGAAGATGAAAGTGTGGATATAAAAAAAAATTCATACAGATGATAACCTAGCAGATGTGTTAACCAAGCCCACTAATACCAACAAGTTTGTATGGTGCAGATCCTTACATGGCCTAGTAGATACGTAGGCAACATAACTTTGGCGAAGAAAAAAGAATGGTATAGAGACTTGATTGATTCTCAATCAAATCTCTAAGTGTGAGAAATATTGGTAGCTGGCACCGTGTGCCAGCTATATAATTGCTGGCACACGATGCCAGCAATGGTGCCAACAATGGTGGACAGCCATTTCTTAGCTGTCCACCATGCTAAACTCTCCCTATAAATGAGAGAGTTTAGCAATTCATTAGACATTGAAATTTAGAGAGAGTTTCAAAAGCTTTGAGAGATTTTTTAAGTGATTTGAGAGAATTTGGTGTATTGAGGTTTTGGGTTGTAAGGTTAAAACTCTACAATACTTGTATTCTCTATTTCTAATAGTAAGAGATTCTTCTATCTTCGCCCGTAAATGTAGGATAAATGTCGAACTACGTAAACTTTTGTTTTTGTCTTATTTTTATTTTCATTATTTTTCTCAATTTTACTTTAGTTGTGACCCTGCATCACCCCTCAATTCCTAACAAATATGTGGGAAAACATGTCATACAACAGCAAAATGCTGGCATATATTTTATGATAATTACACTAGTCCATAAATAGGAAATCAACCTTCTCTCAACAACTTATATAACTACTTGAAGACCGCACTGACCAAGGCTGGTATGTTGATCTCACAACAATTAAAAAATAGGCTATAGAAAAGTATTCGTTTGAGTCATTACATTTAATTAATTGGTTGTTGCAGCAGGTTAAAAGTTAGTATTCTTCTCTATGAACCAAATTAATAGTTTTGGTGGCTCTTAGTTAAAAAGATATACTATTCTTAATAATGCGTCTAAATTAGAGAGAAGACCTAACTTTTATACACAAAATTATAATTTCTCCACTGAACCCTCCTATAATAGACTTTAATGAAATCTAAAAATTTACATCTACTATTCAACTTGGTTTTTACACAAAAAAATGCTATAGCCTAATTTAAAAGTGATCACTAATTTATTGGACTAATTAATTAATGAACTATCCATTAACCTTTTTTTAATAAAATAAAAGGTTCAATTAATGTTAGCCCATATTTAATATAAAAAAATTTCTAACATAGATACATTATTAGAATTAAGACTTCCGGGTGACAAGAAAATTCTTGAAGAAGGTGAAGTAATGAGTTTAAGTGATGAATTCATCTGCGCTGGGACTGATAAAACAGCAACATCATGGCATTAAATCATGGCGAACATTGGAAAGTACCTGAAAATTCAAGGAAACATTGTTGATGAAATCAATGGAATTATGTAACAAGGAACAGAATGGATCAAGGAGAATGATTTACTAAGGATGCCTTATTTGAAAGTAGTGGTTCTTGAGCGCTTACGATGCCACTCGCCGGTTTACTTGCTGGCCACACCACATGTGGTGGCTAAGGATATTGAATTGAGGAGTTATCTTTTACCTAAAAGCATCTCAGTGAACTTCTGGGCGGCGGATATGGGGCGAGATCCTAATGTATGGGAAGATCCTTTGGAGTTCAAGCCTGAGAGGTTTTTGTTTGATGATGAAGTTAACAATATTGGGGGAGTGGAAAATCATTTTGAACTAACAGGAAGCAGAGAAATTAAGATTTTGCCATTTGTTGCTGGGAGGAGAACTTGTCCTGGTCTTGGTTTAGATACTCTGCATTTAGAGTATTTTGTGGCGAATTTGATTTGGCATTTTAAGTGGGTTGCTGTAGGTGTGGTGATCGAGATGTTGATTTATCAGATAAATTAGGGTTCACAGTGAGGATGAAAAATCCATTGCATTTTTGTTTAGCTCCACGAGTTAGTAATTTACATAGCTTGGCAAATAAGTAAATGAATTCCCTTTATTAATCCTTTACCATTTTCCAAACTTATTTATATGTATATTGTTTTAGGCCCAAGTTTATATGAATCATGTATAAGCTTTGATAATTATTTGGTTTAGAGCGTGTCTATGGCTTTGGGATCGTTCATCTGGGAATTTACTAACAATATTGTATGATTTAGCTTAGTTATGATGAGAGTTATAGCAGGATTCTTAAGAGTGAATTATTGGTACATGAGAATGCCAAGAATTATAACTTGCCAAGTCAATATTCAAGTCACATTTTTCTGTGTAGTTCCGAAATTTTGTAATGATTATCCTTATTTACATTTCATTATAAATAATTTCTTGTGTAAGCCTATAAAATCGATCTGATTTTTCTGGTTGAAGGATCTTTAAACATTGGGTTGATTAACATTTGTTTGTTGTATCCAAGCATGAATTCATGCAACGTGCCGATATTTTGCCGTAATGGAAAGAAAACAAGGGGAAAATAGAAAAAGAAATATGGATAAAGGAGACTTTTTTAAAGGTAACCTTTTTTTTTTAATATGAAATGAGTTTCAAATTCAAAATTTTCACTTTAATTAAAAAATAATGCACTCTAAATCTTTTTATCACATGTAATTTGCAGAGTTTATAGAGAACAAACCAATTGATGCAACTTAGCTCTTGAGAAGAGTCAGTGGCACTCACATTAAGGCACATAGAAAAACTATATGCATTATTGAAGCCCATGAGCCATCATCACCCTTTATCAGCCACGCGTTTCTATTCTCATGCATGCAGCTGAGCTTCACATTTGTTTCCAAAGATTGTACACAAACCCCCTAATTAATTAGCAACTGATCATTTGATTATATGAATTTAATTTGTTATTTCTTCACCGACTGAATAGGCCACAATTTGTTCACCAGTTATCACTGAAGAGACATTATAACATACAAAGATAAAACGGGAGGCAATTTGTTTTTATAATTAATTGTTCAATAGTGAATGCAATTTGGATTTGACAGTACTTAAAGAAGAACACACAATATATTAATTCTGACCCTGAAGAAATAAGATTAAAATAAGGGAAGATTGGTGGGAGTGGGCATGGCCCTATTTGGAAACACTTCACATGGCCTTGATATGCCACTTTCATATTTAGATTTTCTTAGTATATACACATATAACAACCAATGTCCATGTATAATGCCAGCTTAATTGATTTATTATGTACATGATCAAGATATGAAGTAATTATATTAATGCTTATGGATATAAATACATATGGTTCATATCCTACCAAGCAAAACATAATAAATGTGCCAACATAATAACTAAAATTATTGATTATTATTAAGTAATTGTGACCTTAGGATTACACTTACAAGTACCAGCAGATAGAAAAGAAGGTTGAAGATCATCGTCGATACTTTTTAATTAGACTAAATTAAAGACCGTCTTATTAATTTTAAGATAATTTCAGGTTTTATATTGCAATACGAATAACAAAATAAGATATAATAAAAGTTTATTGACTGTGACCCTTGATATTACATCAGAAGAAAGTTAAGTTAATTGAATTTTAAACTAAACTTAGAAATTAGTCTTCATAGTTGCTCAAAGTGGGTGGCATCCTATACACATATTTAACACTTCGTAATTGATGCTCACTTGTGATTGCGGCAGTAACTTACTTGTTTTCACATTAATAGTGCATGCAAAACATTCTAACTCTGGCGGCATTAGAATATGTAATAATATATATATATATATATATATATATATATATATATATATATATATAATGTAAACTATCTGCAAATAAGATAAGAGTTGAAAGTTGGATGAATTAGTCAAGAAGATCAAAACCAACCAAGAATTATAATTGTTAGGGTTTAAACTTTAACAATTTTTCATTATCGAAAGTAATATTAAAGCCCTTAAAATAAACACACAAATTTATAGTTCAATTCGAGAGTTATGTTTAGCTACTTTATTATTATTGTTATTGTGGTGGTAATCAAGAGGGAAAATTAAATTGTTGAAAAAACATCCATAGTATAACAAATATAGAGTTCCATAAAGTACGATACTAAATTATCATTTCCTTATAATATTTTTTACACACTGACCATTAATGTTTCTTATATATATAAACCACACAATATTTTTAATATAATAAAAGACAATATTAGTTAAAAAAGATGTTTTCTTTTTTAAAGACAGCTTAGTTTCATTCTCACTATATGAAATAGATAAGAACACGTATTGCAATTCTTTGAATTTTGCAAAGTACAATTTTGACTCTAATTTTTTTTATAAAATTAAGTAATTTCTTTTTTTTAAAAAAATAGACTTCTATTGATTTAACAAGTTAAGAGTACACTTTTTCAAATCTCCTCAGAAAATATGCAGCAAAAGAATAAATATTAAACAATTTCTCTATCATAACCATATAGAGGGCAATTAGTTAATGAGCTAAGCCTCAATTTAGTAATTTTTACCCTTGTAGATAGTTTATTTTTTAAAACTAACTATGTAATAAAATTATATTTAGGGATATATTGAATACCACAAATCAATTTATCCATTTAGTAATTCTTACCTTTCACGCATTAGCTATAGAGAATTACTTATTAGAGCAACCATTTCAAATTATTTTGCCCTCTTTGTTGGCTGTTAATGAGAAGTTGTGATATATATGTTAGTGTTATGTATATGTACGGCATGTTACGGGTGATTGTGTGTATTATTAAATAATTAAATAATAAATATATTATTTATATAATGCAATGAAATTAATACACATTTAAAATAATTTTATTACATTAATAAGATTAAAAAACTCACTTTTAAAGTGTATTTTAAATAATTCTAATTAGGAACGTAATAAATTTTTTTAAATTAAAATAATAACTTTTTTTTTTAAAATTATTTAAAATAACTCTTACTTTTAATTTGTTTGTCTCTCGAAATGTTTTACCACTTTTGAAATATAAGTTAACCAAAAATTAAAATTAAACTAAAAGCAATTCAATTTTTTATACTATTTAAACTCAGAGGCAACATACTATTTATAAACAACCATTGTCTATTGTTTAACCAATCAATAATGGATTGATTGCCACTTATAAAAGTATAACTAAGCAATGAATATGCTTAATTAAAATGATAGCGATATCATCAATGGATTACTGGCAAAAGTCGTCACCTTCTATTAGAATTTGAATTGAAACAAATTCAATTCATTTACTTTTATCCAATAAAAAGCAAACATATTGCCAATGAAATCAATTAAAATTATTACTTTAAACACTTTTCTATTACTTTTGATTTCATAAAGTGAAATCAAAACAAGTAGCTGAATAGTAAATTAAAAAATAATTGTTTTATTTATTTATTTATTAATATCTAATTTAGTATTTATATAAATTATTAATACAATTTAAGATATATACTAAGTAAATAAAAATGTCAAGTTTCACTTAGCGTAATTTTAATTTTAATACTTAAACTTTAACTATTCCTCGAAAGACCTCAAAATGAATAAATAGTCGAATAATTTAATTTAAATAAAATAATAATTATTTTATTTAAATAATAATTATGTCTATCTATGCTAAATTTAATATCCATACAAATTATTGACACAATTTGAGATATACACTAAGTAGATAAAAGTGTTAAGTCTTATTTGGCACAATTTTAGGTTTAACAGTTAAACCTTAACTACTTCTTAAGAGACCTTGAAATAAATTCATATTTTTCAAAAACTTCTCGGATCGAATAATTTGACCCAGTGAGTTACTTATGTGCTTAATGAGTATACTTCATATAGTGAGACTCCCTAAGTTCACACTCATTTTGTCTCACATAATATTTTTGTTTGTCCATAACTGATGCCATACACACACGTTATGGATAATACAAAATGGCGAGTTGAATCATATAAGTTGAGGTTAATCTATATTCGTACAATCCCTTATAAATATTCTGAAAGAGTGGAGACATAGATCGACACCGTCAAGTCCCTCATTACCCAACCATGAACTTATCTCTTTGATTCGTATTCCAATAAACAATATGTGTAAATTCCTTTGCGATTTTATTTATACCACAGGAAACTCTTTCTCGAGTTAAATGGTTATGGTCATAAACTTCCTGAAATATAATCTTAGAGCATCTGGATATTTAACTCACCTTTATGAGCTGACAAATCCCATATCTACATACACCGGACTCCATAAACATCGAATTACACCAAACGATTAGACCATAAAAGGTCTTTAATATATGTGGAACCAATGTATAGTGAATCACTCATAAGCCCACCATGGTGCTCAGGTCAAGAGACCACTAACACTACTCAACTCTAAAAAACCCTCTATTGACGATTTTATGGGATATCCATTGGAGGTCTTCTTTAAGTCTTGTTCAGTATCCAATCCTCACTGAATACATGTATATCTATATGAGCTTTCACTAAATTTATTGTTTGCTAAGATTAACCATTTAGACAATCTAGATATTGATATACATTGATCTATATTAATCAATTCCACTTGATAGACCATACGTTAGTGAAAATGAATCAGGAACTTATAATTATACAATATATTTACACAATGACATTTCTTAGTAATACTTGCAACTCTTTACAACTATGTTATTGCAAGTATATTCTCAGGTTTTTATCCTATTTCAAATAAGGTTCTAACTCCTTAGACCTGATTTGAACTCCTTCAGATCTATATAATGTCCGAAATGTTACAGGCATTTTACCTTAAAAGATAATTAGTGATTTAATGAAATATTTATTTATAACATAAAGTATAAAATTATAATATTTATACAAAATTGGAATGGCACATGAGTACAAATCCTAACAACTCTCACTTGCTCTAGTGCTATTCATAGTGGTATCTAATACTCTACGACTTCATGTGTTTCTCAAACACCTTTAGAGTTAAGCCCTTAATAAATGGATCCGCTACATTATTTACAGAATCAACTCTATAAAATACAATATTTTCTCGAGCCAAGATCTCTCTAACAATGTAGTATTTTCTTTCTATATGTTTAGATCTCTAGTGTACTCTTGGCTCTTTCACTTGCGCAATGGCCCTGTTGTTGTCGTAATATAATGGGATAGGATCTACTAAACTTTGGACTATACTGAGTTTTGCGACAAACTTCCTGATTCATACTGTTTCTTTTGTTACTTCTGAAGCTGCAATGTATTATGCCTCAGTAGTAAAATCTGATGTGGATCCCTATTTGACATTCTTTCAACTTATGGTTGTACCATTGAGAATAAATACATATCCAGATGTAAACTTTTTATCATTCAGATCAAACCGGAAGTCTGGATCTGTGTATCATCTTACTTGTAAGTCATTTTCTTCGTATATGAAAAACTTGTCCTTTGTATCCTTAAGGTATTTAAGGACATGTTTAACTGTCATCCAATGGCTGTCACATGTATCAGACTGATACCAACTCGTAATACTTACAGCCATACTAATATCAAATCTCGTACATATCATGACGTACATCAAGCTTCCAACAACTGATGCATAAGGAATGTTAGACATTCCAACCCTTTCATATTTCTTTTGAGGATACATCTTCTTCGAAATATGGATGTCATGTCTAAAAGGTATATTAATTGTATTATAGTTATTAAAACTGTGTTTTTTTAAGACACTATCAATGTACAAAGATTGGGAGAGTCCCATCAACCTCCTAACTCTATATCTATAAAACTTTATACCTAGTATATAGGAAGCTTCTCCCAAATATTTCATGAAGAAATTTTTACTTAGGTAATTTTTTATTAACTGTAATATACTGATGTCATTTTCAATTATCAGTATGTCATCCACCTTTTTATACACATCTGTCTCCTCTTCATTTTTTATGAAACCAAACTTTTTGATTACTTCATCAAAACGAAGATTTCAACTTTAGGAAGTCTACTTAAGTCCATAAATGGACTTTTTCAGTTTGCATACAAGACCAAAAGAAAGGCTAGATACAAAATCTTCAGGTTGTTCTATGAATATCTCTTCTTTGAGATATCCATTAAAGAATGCCGTCTTTATATTCATCTGTCAAATTTTAAAATCACAATACGCAGCAATTGCCAATAATATCATTATTGAGTTAAGTATCGTAACTGGTGCGAAAAGTTTTTCAAAATCAATCCGTGATCACAATTAGTGTCAATAATATCATGTTATAAGATGTTTGGTTAATAAAAAATAAAAAATTAAAAGTTAGCTAAAAAAATAATAATAACAAAATTTAAAAATTATTTATGAAAATTTTCCTAATTTTTAAAGGCGCGAACGCACTCAATAATTTTTTGCATGCAAGTAGCATGGGCATGCAGCTGAGCTGATGATAAATTTTAGAAGGTCACAACCTTGAGTGATAATATATTAATTGGGTTCTCAAAGAGGAGGCAATTACGCGAGTGATTTTGTCAATGAAATATTTGTACAAAGTACTTATGGAATTGATCAATGGCTTTATAACTATTTACATCGAGCTGTACAAATTTTTCACTCACATTTAAATATGGAGTAAGTCAAAGCTAAGCATTGATTATAAAAACTTTGTTGGACAAATGTAAGCCAATCGAGATAAACCTAACTATATTTAATGAGATTTATGTACTTGGCCAAAGGAGAAAACCGAAAGTTGTGGCACTGGTACATGGCTTAAGTTTCTTGCCTATTCTTTTTGGTTATTATAGAATTCAATTTTATGCAGGAAAAAATGAATGCCCGCACTGCACAGTTGCATCAGTAAAGTGGGTGCTTGATAGTTGATATATTAATGATGAAGTGGCCCGAAGTGATTTGAGTTCGTTTGAGTAATAAAATGCCAAATGGGTCGTCTCTTTCAGTTGCCGAATACTGTAAGAGTTTACGGAGCATGCAGAAAGAGCAACCATGGCTGCCTTTCAATTTTCATGCAGTAATTACGAGCAACACGCTTCACTTTTCACCTTTTGTGTAAAGAAAGGGCAATAATATACGTTGTCAAAACATGAAATATTAATATAACTCTCTCATACTTTGCTTTATTCTAGAGATCAAGGGCATTAAAGATTGTTGAAGCTTTTTTTTTATAATTATCGTCTTTAAAATTTAGTTAAATTATTCAATTAATACTTAATTGTTTTTAAAAAAAATACTTGACTTAGTTCTACATTTGAAAAAAAATAATATATGAATTGTATTTTTTAAAATAATAAGATAAATTTAATTAAATATGAGACTAATTATCATAATTAAAAATATTAATTTATTTTACTACTCTCATAAAGTGCACTTCATTTGTTATTCTTTCAAAGATAAAGACTAACTGAACTATTTAAAAAAATTTATAGACTAAATAAATAATTCAACTAAATTTCAATCACTATTTTTTAAAGAGGGGATATTTGATATTAATCGAGAAATATAGTTATTACTAAGTTATGCCCATATATAATCATCTGTTAAAATTATATTTAGGAAGCTAATATTATTAAGATATTATAACTAATAACATTTAATATGATAGCAATGTTCAAATTTTTATGCAAATTCATTTATAAATTTATATGACATGACATGATCGGATGTTTTGTTTTATTTTTATTTATTATACTGAATTATTTAATTTATTCATTTAAACATATTAAACCCTATCAGTTTGCATAAATAATTTATACGTGAAGTATTACTCATAGTAAAGGTAAATATAAAATCCCACAATTAAAAATTTTATTCGGCCAAGAAGAAACCAACCGGTGGGTTCTTCATTAATTTATTTAGATTATGAATTATGGGCATCTTAAGTAATTAATTAGTTGCCTTATATTTTCAAACACAACCATTTTAATTAATTAGTAATTAATAAACAGATTTTGAGCCATTCATACTCACACTAAAGACTCTTCCTTTATTTGGTTAGATTATCGCCTCTTAATAACCTTAAAACTAATTTCAAATTTATAGAAATTAACATCAGCATGCAATGTAAGTTACCTAAATTATTTTATAAGGAGTGTTATAAAATTTAAATTATATTTTAAATAATAATATATTAAATAATTATTTAATATATTATTATTTAAAATATAATTTAAAATACAAACTTAAAATATATAATATTAACTTTGTTTTAAAATAGCCTTCCAAATGGGTACAAATTGATAACATCATGGAAAGTTAAATTGTCAGAAAAAACTCATTTACACGTGTACATTTAGCAGAGAATAATTAAATAGCTAGCCAGTGACTGTGTGTGTTTGTTTTTGTGCTTCATTTATTTTACGAGCTTCGTTTGCACGACATTGGTATGCTGTGATCAGCAACTTCGGTTACTTATCATCTCCACGTGGTCTCTCTTATTTACAGTCCATTTAATTCAATTCAATTTCATACTCAACGAACACCGTTATTTATATTTTAGGTATTATTATCAGTACTCTTAAAGTATAATTTAATAATAATAATTTTTATAAATTTAAAAAATTAATATTTATACCTAATTTTTTATTAAAATAAACACTAATACTCAAACTTACTCTTTTATCTTTAATTTAAGGATAAAATCAACAATTTATTTAATGTTAAATTAAAATAACACATGTCAAATTTAAGTAGACATGTATCAACATATTAATAACTTGACAAATTTAAATAAAATAAAATAATAATAAAATTTAAAAAAAAATTACAGTCCATTTTCATAGCCTGAACCAAGAGGCCACTTCGGCTGTTGCTTTTTTTCTAAAATTTTATTATTATTTTTTAATATTTTTAATTATTAGATTTTCATTATTTTATTTTATTTTTTATTAATTTATAAATACTTTTAAATATTTATTTATTTTTTATTATTTTATAAATATTTTTTAATTTTTATTTATTTATTTATATTATTTTATAAATATTTTTTCTTTTTTATTTTTTTATTTTTAAATATTTATAAATATTTTCATTATTTTTATTTATTTAATATTAAATTAAAATAACACATGTCAAATTTAAGTAGACATGTATCAACATATTAATAACTTGACAAATTTAAATATTTAAATTTAAATAAAATAATATAATAATAAAATTTTAAAAAAAATTACAGTCGACCATTTTGATAGCCTAAACCAAGCGGCCACTTTGACTGTTGCTTTTTTTTTAAAATTTTAAATTATTTTTAAAATTTTATTATTATTTTTTAATATTTTTAATTATTAGATTTTCATTATTTTATTTTATTTTTTATTAATTTATAAATACTTTTAAATATTTATTTATTTTTTATTATTTTATAAATATTTTTAAATTTTTATTTATTTATATTATTTTATAAATATTTTTAAATTTTTATTTATTTCTTTATTTATATTATTTTATAAATATTTTTCTTATTTATTTTTTTATATTTAAAATTCAAACATTAAAATTTGAATAAGTTAAATTTCATTAACTATGTAAAGAGTTAAATAGTTATTTAACACTGATTAATAAAAAATTTATTAAACTTAATAAAATATTGATAACGTTTGAACATTGGTGCTTAATTTAATAAAAAAATTAAGTATAAATATCAATTTTTTAAATTTATAAATATTATTGTAAAGTATTCATAATAATATTCCTTTATATTTTTATATATATTCCAACACGTAATGTTAATACTCACGAGTCTCTCGCAGTCGGTTGATTCGTGTTTCAATATCAGTTCTTTATTTATATATATATAGAGAGCTCTGTGAATATTTGTTGAAGCTATGGAGCGAAATGAGGATGGGGAACAAGTTATGAGGAGGGTGATTGAATTGGGAAGCATTGGTAAAGAGACTCTACTTCTGGGAGGAGATGATGATGATCAACAAAAGCACTTCTATGTCAACTCGCTTTCTTCCTCTGAAATGGAGTTTCTCACTGCTCTTTGTGACACCTTCTTGCCTTCCCTCGACGTCTCGGTGCCGGCCGGTGACGATGTTGCCACTTTCTTTCGGACTTCGGCTTCCATGGCCGGAACCCCAGAACGCGTACGTATCAACTGATGTCTCAGAAGTGCTTTTGTTACTAAAAATAAAACAAAAGCACTTCTCTAAAATGATTAGATTATATGTGTGTATTTGCATTTGCAGGTAGGAGGGTTGATGAGCGAAAGATTGAAGCACCCAAAGCAGAGGTTGGTGCGTTTGAGTCTGTGGCTACTATCGACATGCATCGGGACTTTGATACTGTGTGGACGATGCAGCATTTCAAGCAAATTTCCATATGTTAACAGATTCTCAAAGTTGGCTCAGAAGCAAAGAGAAGCAGTCCTGGTTTCATGGTCTCTCAGTTACTTCTATCATTTCAAAATGCTCTACAAAGCCATCAAGCTTCTCGTTCTACTTGTCTTCTTCACTCAGGTAACTTTGATTAATTATATATAAAAAGAGAGCTCTAATTGTTTTGGCGAAAATGCTTACCTTATAATGCTTCAACATTTGACTTTAATTAAAGTTGTGTTAATTTTCTTTATAATTGTGTGTTATAAAGTGAACAATTTCCCTCGTTCGATCAAAATTAACAAAAGAGCAAAACTTTTTACAAATTATTTCTAAATATTTGTTTATCACTCAATTCAATTTAAATTAAAAGTTTAAGTAAAATGTAGACTTTAGTAAGTATGAACTAAGTAAATCCTTTATCTTATAGGTTGAAAATTAATAAATTAATTAAAAATAAAGACATGGCAGCAAGTTTGAATCAAGTGAATTCTTCGTCTCCTATTGAATATGTCTAAATTAAGTGAATCCCTAGTTATGGGCTAAAATTCAAATTTGAACCAAATAAATATTTTATTGAGTAAGTCTGAACCAAGTGAATTTCTCAGTTCGTAAGTTAAAAATTAAAAAATTAATTGAAAACAAAAATATAGGGGATAGGTCTAAACTAAGTAAACCCTCTGTCTCGTAGATTAAAAATTAAGAAATTAACTGTGACTCTGAAAACAAAAACATAAGGCAAGTTTGAATCAAGTGAATCCTCGTATCATAAGCTAAAAATTAAGAAATTAACTATAAATTTTTCATCTTGTAAAATGAAAATTGAATCCTCAAGTGAATTTCTCATATCGTAAGTTTAAAAGTCAATCCACCCTATCGTAGGCTAAAAAATATATGAGGGCAAATGTAAATTAAATAAATTTCTTATCTCATAAATTAAAAAGTGAATCCTTAAGTGAATCTCATAGGTTGAAAAAAAAGTTCAAACTCAAGACATTGACTTTGAAAACATATTAATTTATCATTCAATCAAAAAAATATAAATTAATAAGTAAAATTTAATATTAATATTAAAAATAAATATTTAATTAAAAAAAGTTTTTTTTAGATAACAATTCTCAATATGTTCCCTTTTTTTTTTCTTCTTTTTTGTTTATAAAATAGAAACCAATTAAGGATTTGAAAACGATATTAAACCGATCATGCTTAAAGAGATTATATGATATGGACAACACATTGCACATGCATCATTCAATTGCCAAATGGAATGTATATAAATTTTAGTCGTCCTTGCATGTGAAATTTAGCCAAATTCATAATTAACATCTCAGAGTACATGATATTACGATGTTTCTAAAAGTTTTGCTCTAAATAACATGTGACATTTGTTTTCTTTAAAGCAATTGAGCTGTCGACACTGTCAAGAGGATAATGGATTGTTTTAAAAATAATAGAGAGGAAAATGATAATTAAATTAAATCTGGGGGCTAATTAACAATTTTCATATAATATATGAGTTTACCCACAACAATCAAACGTCAAATTGATAATGAAATATGAACAATTAACATGATATTATTTTAAGTTTTATATTAAAAGCTCAGGTGTGTTTTGGTGGCATTTGTCAATTATATACCAAGATTTATGGTTGCTTTGAAGATAAGGATAAGTTTATGGTTGTCAATTGTCATGATCATGGACTTGGGAGGGGGGATTTTCTCTGTCTGGTGACTAAAGCTATAAGAAATTAACTTATCAAAAGGTGAAGACATCACTTATACTAATAAATTTAGCAAAAACAAAAAAAAAAAAACATTCATGGGCAGGCCTTTTATTGATGATCTGGGCTTTGGGTCAAATTATATTTGCAACCAAAGCCCAATAATTAGCCCAGAAAAGTTGTTCATGAGAATCAAAAACTTGCAAGAAAGCTAAAAAATTTATAGGCACAGAAGTGCTTTTGTGATAAAAGCTAACAATATTCAAATTTCACTTGCATATACTTGAATGCTTGCTTGTTAGCAGTTCAAATCTGAATTTTTAAATGTGCGACATGCTGTATGTTAATTACTTTTTTTTTTCTTTTTTGGTATTTATTTATATACTGTGAGCAAATTTTATGTGTGACAATGATCTCTTAATTTCAGGTAAATGAAAAGAATGGGAATCTGTCATGGAAAGCAATAGGCTACGAAGGACCAGACCCTGAGTTCAAAATCAAAACCAGGAAATCCAAAACATTGAAACAAACTAGGAATGAAAGATCTAAAGATGAAAAAAATGAACAAAAAGAAGGTGGTGATCATGAAGAAGAAGAGCTCTATGGACCTCTTTACAAAGGCCTGATTAATATGCAACAACCAAGGGACATTGTTGCTGATAGTTTGCGGCAAGTTGGGTTCCCTGTCTCGGTCAGGCATAAGATAAATGCAGCTCCAAGCATTTCTTCTCCATCTCTAGTTGCAAATGTGATGCAGTAGTTGTTGGTTCTGGCTCAGGTGGTGGGGTTATTGCTGGTGTTCTTGCAAAAGCTGGTTACAAAGTGCTTGTTTTAGACAAAGGAAGCTATTGTGCTAGAAGCAGTCTTTCACTTCTTGAAGGGAAAACAATGGATCAAATGTATTTGTCTGGTGGTTTGCTAGCAACTGATGACATGGGTTTGGTATTACTTGCAGGCTCTACTGTTGGTGGAGGATCTACTATCAATTGGTCAGCTTCTGTTAAGACCCCAGAGCATGTTGTTGATGAGTGGTGTGATGAGTACGAGCTTGAATTGTTCGACAGCACATTGTACAAGGAAGCAATGGATGTAGTCTGTGAGAAAATGGGAGTTCAATCAGAAGCTGGTGAAGAAGGATTCAACAATGAAGTTTTAAGAAGAGGATGCAAAGAATTGGGTTATCCTGTAAATAATATACCACGAAACTCGCCACTAGATCATTATTGTGGTTGATGTTGTCTTGGCTGCAAAGATGGAAGAAAGAAGGGGACTTCAGAGACATGGCTAGTGGACTTGGTGAATTCGGGTACTAGTGCAATTTTTCCTGGATGTGAGGCCATAAAAGTCCTAAGCAAGAACAAGAAAGGAAGAAATAGAAACATAGCAACTGGGGTGGCTTTTGAATTTGAATACAAAGGAGCAAAAGACATCTGCATGGTTGAATCCAAGGTGACTATTGTTGCTTGTGGAGCTTTAAGTACTCCAACTCTTTTGAAAAACAGTGGTTTGAAGAATGCTAACATTGGGAAAAACCTGCATCTTCATTCGGTGACAATGGCATGGGGCTATTTTCCGGAGACTTCAGGTGAATGGCCAGAGGAAGGCAAGAAGAGCTATGAGGGTGGGATTATGACGGCTATGTCTACAGTTGTTGCAAATTTTGACAAGTCTGGATATGGAGCAGTGATACAGACACCGGCATTGCATCCTGGTATGTTCTCAAGTTTGATGCCATGGGTTTCTGGCACAGACATTAAAATGCGGATGTGCAAGTTCTCTAGGACTGCACATATATTTGCATTGGCGAGGGATGAAGGATCAGGCATAGTAAAATCACCACACTCAATAAGATATCAAATGGAAGCTACGGATGAAGAGAACCTGAAGAAAGGACTAGAGAAAGTACTCAGGATACTGGCTGCAGCCAGAGCAGAAGAAATTGGGACACATCACTGCAAAGGGAAAACCATAAATGTAAAGAAAGCAGGCGTAGATGAGTTTGAGAGATTCATTAAAGAAGAGAGTTCGAGGGCATTAAGAGACCTGTCGACTCCTCTATGTTCAGCTCATCAAATGCAGAGTTGCAGGATGGGAATTGACCCGAAAACATCGGTAGTTAACAAGATGGGTGAGACATGGGAAGTAGAGGGATTGTATTTGGCAGATACAAGTGTTTTTCCAACTGCAATAGGTGTGAATCCTATGGTCACTGTCCAGGCTATCGCTTACTGCACTGCACACTCCGTTCTTGAAGTTCTCAGAAGAAAGAAGAGCAAGTAGTATTGATTGTCTAGGCTTTGTAATTCTGATTCTAAGTGTTGTCACTTTGAAGCATCAGCAACTTCATTGAAAAGCATAAAGGTTGTGTGACTTTCAAGTATACCTCCAATTGTAGAGCAGGAATAAATTCCTCTAATCTTCTTATGGACTCTTAAATTCTGACTCTTGAACCATTAAAACCTTGCCCAGTGCAAGATATAAAATTTAGATCATACATATCACAGGACCGGTAATTTTAAGAACAGGACAAAGTAAAGCAATTGTATCCATCATTGTTGGCTAATAATGAATAAAGGGTCACCACGGAACTTAAAAGAAAAATCTGCAGCCGCCATAAGGGAGTCCATGCCTCAATGGTGGCTGAAGAAAGAACAAGGCTAGGAAAGGTATATTTGTGGAAGAAGAATTTCGTATGCATATATATGCTTAATCAAGATGTTTCTTTTTCCCTAGAAGTTTCTACAGAGAATTAAAAAAAAAAAAGAAATTAGATTGATACTGAAAATACAATTCTCATCTTTAAAAGATGTTTCCAAGAAGTAAAATGAAAGCATCAACAACTGGGGGAACACCAAACCAAGGACAGTGATTATGCTTTAATTTTAATATTAATTATAAACTATTATTGTTCATAATTATATAAGGAACCAAGTTCCATCACAATCGGCTCCATCAGGATCTGCACTTATCTTTTCTCGATGTGATTGTCAGAATTGCAATATAGAATACATCTACCACAAAAAGGCAAATGACAGATGCAGAAAGTCTCAAAACTTAAATAAACCCAACTAAGTTCCCACCAAAAGGGACTAAAACACAACTCCAAAGCCATCAACATCTCATTCTTCTTTCTCTTTTATCTTATTCTAGAATCCCACCATTAGAGAAGTTGACTAGCTGCTGCTCTTATTAATGTAATAAGAAGAATTTAGACGTAATAGAAAAGTGGGGAAAAAAGTATCAATTAGTGTCAACTATATTCCAAAACCAACTACATAAGAGTTTGGAATGGTATCTTCCTTCAAAGCAAATGCAAGACTTCTTTGCAAGAAAGACTCGACCAAAACAAGAGAGGGACCAGCACCAGCACCAGCAATATGAATCCACCACCTTTTCTTTCTTCTTCTATCCCTTGAGTAAGTTGCAAGACTTCTTCTTCTCCTTCTCTCTTAATCCCCACCTCCATTACCACACAAGCCTATTTCCATGGAGAAGCGACACAGATACGGATTCGTGTTCATATTCTGTGTAGTCATCTCCCTCGGCCTTGTCTCTTTTGTTTCATGTTTCATTGCTGAAACCAAGAAAGCAAAGGTAATTTACAATTTCATCTTTAGTGCTAATTCTCTATGATTATACTATCTTTGTTTTCATTTCAAGCAACAGAAGAAGCAAACATTTATGTTATGGGGTGTGTTTTTGTTTTTGTTTTTGTTTTTTGGGCAGAGGAAAGATCTGAAGGTGGATGGAAAGCTGTGTTATTTGCCAGAAAGTAATGCATACGGATTTGGAATTGCAGCCTTAATCTGTCTAACGATTGCTCAGATTATTGGAAACTTGGTAATTTGCAAGAACTTTTGTTCAAGAGAGAAGACAAACTGTTGCAAGACTAAAAAACCCAGACTTGATACAGCACTTCTGATCTTATCCTGGTAAGTAAAAGTGATTGATCATTTTCTCCTGACATAGAAATTACACCATGCTAGACACTTCGAAAGGACCCCACATCGTAGGCAAATAGCTCTCAGTAGTTACCCAGAAAACAAAACTGTCGTACTCTATATCCATTTTGATGCTCTGTGATTTTCAAATTAGCTTTGATTTGTCTGTAACTGAGAACAGGTTGTCAAACAGAATGATGATGATGATATTAGGAGATGAGTCAGAATTATTATAGAAAATGGGACAGCTGTACATGTCTCAGATTCTTAAATCTGATCTGAGATTCAACGCCTGGAACTTACAAATTTAATGATATTAGAAACATGGTGTTTGATTAAAAAAAATTGGTGTTTAATGAAACAGGATCAGCTTTGGAGTTGGAGCGATTTTAATAAGCGCAGCCACGAGTATGAGCAGGAGGCAGACATATGGCAAAGGGTGGTTGGACCGAGATTGCTACCTGGTCAAAGATGGCGTGTACATCGTTTCAGGAGGGTTAGCCCTGGTGAGCCTGGGTTCAACACTGGCTGCAGCCATCGTGGAATTGAGGAAGGCCCAAGGGGAGTAAGGCCGAAGAGTCCATGCACAGGCGTGATTGACGGGTAAAACAAAATGACACAATTCACAACAAAGAGTAACAATTATTTGTTTATATACGAACAAGACAAGGAAGAGCAGAATGGGCAATCAATTTTTCCATTGATGATGGGTGGGGGAAGATAAGCAGTAGCACACTCCACCGAGAAAAAGCTACAGATGATGAAGATGGATGCTCAAGGCTTTGCTTGAAAAAGCAATACATTTGTTCTACCCACTAAACAGGTCATTAATGTTCAGAGGAATTGATATACGACAATTAAGAAAAGAAAAGAGAGGCAGAGGCAGATCAATTTTATATATATTTTCCAATAATGTTTTGTAGTCGGTGTGGATGGTGACCAATGACCAATTTCACCGCATTCAGAAATTTCAACGCAATGAAACCTTTTTCTGTTCATACTTTTTTATATTGAAGAATTTACATCTCACACCGAAAAGGCAGAAATGAATCAAATGATTGTATGATTATCGCCGTTCAATTCAACACTGGACCTAATTCTAAACGGTTTAAAGCTTTCATAGGTTCAGTGTCATGCACAACTTGTACTGAAAAAGACCAGCGATATTGCCGTCCCCAAGCCCAGAAATACTTTCACAGATCTCTCCTGTCTGGCAAATAAATCGAGACGTGAATAAAAGTATGAAGTCATGCGACTCTGAGAAAGACTTCCACAGAACTCTCCCTCAACCAACTCAGTTACTTATAAATGAACCAAAACAGTTACAACAGTACCATAGAACAGCAGCAAATACACAGGATCCACTACTCTTTTTTAACATTTCAATTTTCAAAAGAAGATACAGAAGATCAGCTTAACGCATCCCGACATTGTTCTCTACTGCACTAAAACAGGATTACATGGGTAGAACAGAACAAAACACAGGAAGTAGGTATTAAAACGTTTAACCAAGAAAATACCATCACTATTCACAATACCTCATCTAACCAAGCTAATTAGATTTTTCTCTCCTTTTTTTCACTTTTTTTTTTTTTTTTTGGGTGGGGTGGTGGTGTGATCATATAAGAGGACAACCTCACCTACAATTAGCAAATGCGATAGGCTAGCTCCAGAGCAAAAAGATTCATGAACTTGCCATCACGTTTCATTCCAATTCTTCTTACTGAACATCTCAATTGAAAAAACCCAAGATAATTCGTGCCATTTTACCTTGAGATCAGTTCTTCATAAAGCCAAAAGTTGAAAAGAAGGTAAACAGAGATGCAAGGTAGAACTGCAATGGAAAAGGACCTTTGATGAATATTCAGGTTCACGTAAGCATCAGTTATGCATGTTTCCACCATGACCCCTCCCACCATAACTGTATCCCCTCCCCCCCATCATACCAGCCCCTATAATACCCTCCTCATCCAGCACCATAACCAGCTCTATGTTGGAAGTTGCTGAAAGTCTGAAAAAAAAAAACAACAATAAGAAAAAACAAAGAAAGCATCCAAGTACAGTAGCATTGTCTCATTTAGGTATTTACTTCTCATGTGTGAAAACTACGTTAAAAGGAAGCAAACCTCAGTATCCAGCTTCATTCGCTCAGAGAAACGGTTCTGTCCATCCCTTGTTACACGGTTGAGTGTATTGCAAGAAATTGTGTCAAAGAAATCATCCTTCTTATATGCAGGCTGTGCACTAAAGCAACCAAAGCACACATCTAAGTCTATTTTGAAGCAAACATTCTTGTTCATTTGAAACTAGATAAACCAGATGACCTTCATCCATACAATCTAATACTCAGAAACAAATCCAAAAGTAGAGAAATCATATCGTGCACAAAAAATTTTAAACTTACCTTAGGATCAAAATCTTTTACCAGGCCCGTGGCCTCTTTGTTCCCCAAGCTCTGATCAGTTGCATTATCTTCAGCACTCTCAGTGTTATCCCTATGTTTTGCCTTTCCAAGATAACCCCATACTTCATCCCTTTTGAACTTCTCATTCATGGCTTCAAAATCAAATTCTTCTGTAAACTTTGAAGTTGAGTAATGTAACTGCAAAGTCAACCACACTTTAATTAGAAACTTCAGTCAGATTTTCAAAGTGTAGATATCTTATCTATTTAAAAATATTTAGCACTTCTCCCATGTGAATCCTTTATATTTATGAGAAACAGAAGGAAGTTAGCAATTACTCAAAAGTCATATATACAAACATCATAATTAACTAAGGTAATTAACCTATGACAGGTTCAGCTACAAGCTGCAGCTTTTGCTAACTTAAGATAGTGGTAGGTTTTATTTTCAAATCTTGCCTAGAAGAGCAGCGCTAGCTGCTTTTGTATTTTTCCTTTCTCTAACATTTTCAGCCACTCAAATTATCTGAAGGATTTCTCCATACAACCTTCACTTTGTCAAAGGATTCAAGCAAAGCAATCGTAAGTTTCGGAAATATATAATTAAAAATACATACAAGAATATTTTATCATCCTGGGAAAACAAGATCCAAGCAGAATGGTTTATTGAACATTTCCACAGAGCCTTAAAATGACACAAGCACCTCAGAACTGTTAATAAAAAACTGTTAAGGAAGTTACCTTACACATGGATGTAAAACAAATGAGAACAGCTGACTAGAATACAATTATTAAGAAATTAAGCTAAAAAGAATACCAATCTGTGGCGCAGGAGTTGGCAATGGCAACAATGGCGGTTGAGTTACTTGAGCAGACAAAGCAGATGGCGAATTAGATGATGTTGGTAGCACCACACCCGTATCCTTTTTGTCAGGATATATTGCCTGTGCAGAAGAAAGCACATGTGGTCTAGATGGCACTAACTGATCCGAAGTTAACAATGATGGGGGTGGTGTTAGAATGGGGCCAGAAGCAGAATCTACAAAAGATGATGCAGGATTATGCATGAACTGGGCAGGATGAGCTACTACAGGATTAGAAACAGCTTTGCGTTCAATTTGAGCTTCAGTGGTTTTTGTGTCTTGGCAAGAGGAAGGAACCAAAGACATAGTTGGATTATTAGCAGTCATATATGCAGCAGTAGATGGAAAAGATGCCTTAAAGGATGAGGAAAGCGGAATATCAGGAGTTGAACATTGTACTGGAGTAGGAGAGGATGAAAAATTAGGATGTAAAGAATTAGATGCAATTGGTGAAGACCCGTGAGCAACAAATCCAGATGTAGTTATCAACCCCGATGCTGGAGAACTGTGGAGTTCAGAAGGCTGAACTCCATTCTGCACTGTCAATATGGAAGATGAAACTGCAGATGGAGACTGGAAAGGAATAGAATTCTGTGATGACTGAAAAATATTGAGTGATGTTCCGTTATATCCTTGCCAATACATCGGCATGGAAAATGATGGTGTACCAGCATTCTGAGCAGCCTGAGGTTGATTCATGGAACTACTTGGGCTGCTGGTTGATATAAAGGCCATGCACCGGTACTCGGTCTGCTAGTCAAAGCCGGAGTATCTTTCCATGAACTAGATTCTGTCAAAGTTTTACCACCAACCGTCAAAGATGGCGGAGAATTCATAGGTACCCCAGCATATTGTGACTAAAAAGGAAAAGTGAGAAAACAAGTTAATTCCTTCTCTAACCTAAAGACTGACTAATTTCATAGATATGTCCACATGCCAATACCTGAATGATAGCAGGATCTTTGTAAATCTGCTCATCCTTCTGAGAAGGAGGAAAGGACTTAACTTCCAAATCCTGGAATGGAAAACAGATAATATGGATTAATATCCATACTTCACAAACCAATATATTTACAAAAACCAACAAGTTACTAATGTGTGTCTGTCTAATATGCCCACTCGTACTTTGCATCAACATAAGTATCTGTATCCTGGAAATGCTAAGATGTGCACTCCATGCAAATGAGTAACAATCATCATTTGATGCTTATTTGAAACTACCATAAATGCAGGGAAAGGAAAAACAAAAGGAAAAAGTAACATCTTCAAGAAAGTACAAGTAACATATAGCGGCATTCTTAAAATTAGGTCCTCATACATTAGTGAAAAATCCAAAACAAGTGGATGGATGCAATGACCAACAAGCACGCTCTGAATTACATTTATGTCGCTTCCTCGGAATAGAATGTATTCATAAACCTTATCAGACGGTGGAACTTGTGGACCATCTCTCTTTCGCCCCTCTGTACCATAAGACTTCACTGCAACATGATTCAAAAGACAACAGAGAAAAATGTCCATCGGACCCGCAAGCAATTATCTTTCTATCAAAAGCATCTATTATAAGATTTAATTACAAAGGAAGCAAGTACAAAATGGCGTACTTCCAATACAATTAAAACAACTAATTTCATGACGAATTTTCAGAATTGCATTTCGAGATCAAAGTAAAAAACCATATTATAAGTGCTTCTTGGCAAATACTTCATTGATGCTTTCGCAAAAAGCACTCAAAATGCTTCAGCATAAAGTGATTTTACTCGAAAGCACTTTAAACATTAGTAAATAATGTAACATCCAAATTCCAAGGCACTTCCTTAATACCTTCCAAAATTTAAAGCACAACAACCAAAACTAAAATTCACATTACTGTAAGCAACATTTATAATTCTCATTCTATAAACTATATATAAAATCCTCAATATAGAAAACTATGAAACAGCAACAAACGAGCTATAGAACAACAACAATAAATGAAAAACAAAAAGAAAATTATCAAACCCTAGCTTAATCTACAATGTAATTTTCGAGTCATTATACTTTTAGAAATATAAATGCAACATTAATACAGAGAATGAGAAACGCACCATTTTTTAGGCCAATGGTGGAATCATGAACTTTGAGGTGATAGAGAACTCCTTCGTAACGAATCTCGTACTTTGAAATCAAACTAATGAAGCTTCCTATATATTATTCCGGTGAATTCTTCGTATTCGGACTCGCCAATTCTCTCTTCTTACCTATTTCTATCGCCGACCAAACAAACAACCAAAAAGATAAAGCTCTTGGAAGAAAAAGGAAAAATTAGCGAGAAAGTGAAGCAAAACGACCGAAAGTTAGAAGGAAAATATTCCAATAATAGCTCCTTTTTGCTTATGTTTTGGTATTAAGTTTCTGGCGAAACGAAGCAAGGAATTTATTTGTATGTTTGTGTTTACTTTTAATTTTTGTTATTAGTTTCGGTAATTTATATAGCAAATGGTTAGGCCGATCTTATTTCACTATTGGGCCCTTCTTTTTGTTTGGGCTCACATCTTGATTGGGTCGGTGTTATTTATGGGCTCATGTACAATTTGTTTTTTTTTTTTTTACTTGGATGAGTGAAAAAAGAGTTGAATTATGGTAGTAGTAGATCGAATTTAAAACAGATATTTCAATTGCGCATTCACTTTAAAAATATAATACTAAATTATTATAAATTTAATATTTTATTATTAAATTTACTTTAAATGCATGTGTAATATTTATCAAACTCATAACCGACTTTTATAAATTTTAAGTGAATTTTTAAATTAATATAATAAAAATAAAAAATAAGTAATAATCCTATAAGACATTTTAAATAATTTTATAACACTAGTTTAAATTCAAATTACTACAAGATGTGATAGTGTTAGTTCAATTAATATAGGACATGGTCTTAAAAAGAAAGACACGCGAAATATAACCTCATAATAAAATCTCACCCAATACCATTACACTAGCAAATTATACAACGCTTTAGAATCTAGTTTATTTTCAAATATAAGTTTATCATTTTAACGACTTTAAAAATAATGAAATTTGGTCATTAAAAAAAAGTTAAAATAAATAAAAATTTACATATTTCTATAACAGACATCTATAAATTTATAATTTAAACCGCATCTATCTCAAATTTATTAAAGGTTTGAATTTTGTGTATCAAATAAACCCTAAATACAGATACCAACAAATACCCACATATGCAAATTAATTTGCCTATCTTTAATCTTCATTTCAATAAAGGTAAGATGAGCCACTACCACAACTGCAAAGTGCAACATTGTATACGTTTTAATGGGTTAGCGTATCATCTTCTCTTATTTGCTGAATTATTAGATTAATATATTAAGTAATGTCAAATTAACAATTTAATGTAAATAAATAAAAACAGATCATTAATTCATATACTAGTTCTCATGATGTATGGGGCTATAATGCGATAGTTTGTATTTTCATGCACTTTTGTGGGTTGCGTTTTCGGCACAACTCAGATAGTTTTGATTTCGTTTTACGCTTGCGAATATTTGAGTTTTAAGTAAAATAAAAAATAAAAAATAATATTTAATATGTGAGATTTTTTTATCCTATTTAAATTATAAAAAATAATAAAATTTAAAAAAAATACTTTTTGAAGTAGAGTTTATGATACGAAAAATCATTTATTTTGTTGTATTTTTTATTTAATTTTTAAAAGTAAATCTTACAACAACATGATTTTTTAAAAATAGAAAATTTAGTTTATTTTCATTTAATAGTTAAAAAAAAGAAAAGGATTAATTTTTTTTTTTGATTTTGATATTTAATTTTAAATCTTATTTTCAAACATATTTGATATGATTTTCGCGTTATTCATAAAATAATTAATTTATTGCATAATTAATAAACATTAAAAAAAATCTATTATCCAAAATTACTCGTAAACAATGGAAGCCAACAAAGCCAAGTTTTGTCTCCAGTTCTTCCTTAAAACCGAAAAAACGTGCGAAAACAGAAATCTCATCTTCCCGAGAGAGAGAGAGAGTCAGATCTAATAAATCGTATACTCACAGTGAGCTCCCCGCATCTACAAACAACCAAAACCCACACTAACAATTCAATCGGACTCACTCTGCTTAGCTTAGAGAGTGAATTCAGAAGAGGGCCTGAATTGAATTGAATTTAGTTTTGTAAGAGCAGCAAAGCTGGAGCAATTGAAGACGATTGGACGGGAGCTCGCAATGGGCTCCCAAGGCGGCGGGTTCGGTCAATCCAAGGAGTTTCTCGACCTCGTTAAATCCATCGGCGAGACCCGATCCAAGGCCGAGGAGGACCGAATCGTCATCAACGAGATCGAGACTCTCAAACGCCGAATCTCCGAGCCCGACATCCCCAAACGCAAGATGAAAGAGTACATCATCCGTCTCGTCTACGTCGAGATGCTCGGTCACGACGCCTCCTTCGGCCACATCCACGCCGTTAAAATGACCCACGACGATAATTTAGCTCTGAAACGAACTGGGTATTTGGCTGTCACTTTGTTTTTGAATGAGGATCATGATTTGATTATCTTGATTGTCAATACGATTCAGAAGGACTTGAAATCGGATAATTATTTGGTGGTTTGTGCGGCGTTGAACGCTGTTTGTAAGTTGATTAATGAGGAGACGATTCCTGCGGTTTTGCCGCAGGTCGTTGAGCTTCTGGGTCATCAAAAAGAGGCTGTGAGGAAGAAGGCGGTCATGGCGCTTCATAGATTTTATCAGAAGTCTCCATCCTCAGTTCAGCATCTTGTGTCCAATTTTCGGAAGGTGGGTGTTTAATTTCTTTGTTTTTTTTTTTGTTGGTTTTTATGAGTGATATGGGTGATGATTTTACATGTTCATTCAAAATGTAGGTGTATTTAATAAAAATTCTTTAATCGAATCTCTGTACCGAGTGTGCATTTTTAGCTTGATTTTGAACAAATAAAGCAGCTAAAGTGTTGACTCATTTTCTTTGATTTCATTACATTCCACAGCAGCTGTGAATTAAAACTACAGAATCTTGATCTCGAACATACTAATTAGTTTTTTGAATGGATATATGATAATGAAATTATGATACAGTAGTTGAAATTATTAAAACTAATTAGTTTTTGGAAGGTGGGTGTTTAATTTCTTTGTATTTTTTTTTGTTGGTTTTTATGAGTGATATGGGTGATGATTTTACATGTTCATTCAAAATGTAGGTGTATTTAATAAAAATTCTTTAATCGAATCTCTGTACCGAGTGTGCATTTTTAGCTTGATTTTGAACAAATAAAGCAGCTAAAGTGTTGACTCATTTTCTTTGATTTCATTACATTCCACAGCAGCTGTGAATTAAAACTACAGAATCTTGATCCCGAACATACTAATTAGTTTTTTGAATGGATATATGATAATGAAATTATGATACAGTAGTTGAAATTATTAAAACTAATTAGTTTTTGGAAGGTGGGTGTTTAATTTCTTTGTTTTTTTTTTGTTGGTTTTTATGAGTGATATGGGTGATGATTTTACATGTTCATTCAAAATGTAGGTGTATTTAATAAAAATTCTTTAATCGAATCTCTTACCGGGTGTGCATTTTTAGCTTGATTTTGAACAAATAAAGCAGCTAAAGTGTTGACTCATTTTCTTTGATTTCATTACATTCCACAGCAGCTGTGAATTAAAACTACAGAATCTTGATCCCGAACATACTAATTAGTTTTTTGAATGGATATATGATAATGAAATTATGATACAGTGTTTGATTTTGGCTAGTTTTAACTGATTAGTTCCTACTAGTTTTACGCCTTAAGGGCTACCTGAAGGCTTTTCCATGTGGTTCTTGATCTTTTTAACCCATGTTCTTTATATGAGTTTTCTCATATACCTAATAATATGGTTTCCTTTGTTGCAGAGGCTTTGTGATAATGATCCTGGGGTCATGGGTGCAACGCTCTGCCCTCTTTTTGATCTCATAACGATAGATGTAAATTCTTATAAGGATTTAGTAATCAGCTTTGTGAGCATTCTTAAGCAAGTAGCTGAACGTAGGTTGCCTAAGAGTTATGATTACCACCAGATGCCTGCTCCATTCATTCAGGTATGTTGCATATTTGGCTCTTATCCTTTTCCTTTTTTGCTTGATTTGGACACTTATTGAGAAAACATGCATTTTTTTTTCTTTTTCCATGGAATTAAATAGCACATTTTGTTATCTCTAATTGATGGTTGACAATCATCTATATCCTGGTTGATGTAACATGTTCCTATATACATCAACCTGGTTAAGTATTTATTGTCCCATTCAGTATAATGGATTTCTGTAATCAATTTCTTTTTGAATATTCTTCTTTGCAAGACACCAAAACAAAAAAGACAGAAAAAGAAAAAGAAAATGGAGCTGTTTTGAATGCCTAGTGAATTTCTAGGGATATTCAAAAGCATTGTTATTGAATGAAAGACTGAGCTATTAGGAAAGAATATATTACACTTTAGTTGTGTTATTTTGTTTCTCAATCTTATAATGTCTTTACTTTCCTGTGATTCTATAGATGTGTTTGCAATCATCTATATTTATCAATCTACTTTTTTTGTTGTCCCTGGAGATGTGGTTAATTCAAATCATAGTTTAATTATACAGATTAGGTTGCTGAAAATTCTGGCATTGCTGGGAAGTGGGGACAAGCAAGCTAGTGAGATGATGTATACTGTTGTAGGTGATATATTCAGGAAATGCGATTCGACGACAAATATAGGAAATGCTATTCTATATGAGTGCATATGCTGTGTTTCTTCAATCTATCCGAATCCTAAGTTATTAGAATCTGCAGCTGATGTTATTGCCAGATTTTTGAAGGTGTGCTCCTAGTGCTTCACATATGGTGATTTCTCAGGCTACTTTGGATTTCCTTGTAATGACTTGCATTTATAATATCATAAACTTGTTGGCAGAGTGATAGTCATAATCTGAAATATATGGGCATTGATGGGCTTGGTCGACTGATAAAGATAAGTCCAGAGATTGCTGAACAACACCAGTTGGCTGTCATTGATTGCTTGGAGGTGAGGGAGATTATTCTTTCAAATGCTTATGAGATTAATGTTGTTTGGTCTGTGTTCTTTCCCTTCGCTGTTTGCTTAGTTCATTTCTGTTGATGTTGCCATTATGGCTACCCAAATTTTTGTTTCAGATTTTGGGGATGTAACCATAATATAAATGTAGATATCCTTACTGTTTATTATTTTCTGATTGGCAAAATATAATCTTTTTATATTTTATTTGTTGTAGTGGCTAGGGTGTGCACTCTTTTCTTCAGAAAGAAAATTGGAATTGTATGGTTATTTTTTTTTCTTGTGATTATTACTGTTTTTGATGCACGCTGAAGAGAAAGGGGAAGGAGAAGAGTAAGAGGTCCTCAGGGCATCACGGAAGGGAGTTTTGGGAGAAATCATATACTTTCTCTTGTTTGAGTGTATATACTTATTGGGAACAGTTGTATATATGTATATGTGATGCGTGAAGGAGTTGGGAGATGTATTGCAACTTGTGTTGCTATGAGGTTTGTCATCATCAGAGAGAGGGATGGGGAAAGAAACTCTTGAACAAAACTGTTTAATTTTTTCCTCATTTTTAGGTGTTCCATTTTCTATTAAAATTTGAAGACAAATTGGGAGATGTATTGCACTTGTCTGGCTGTGAAGTTTGTCATCATTAGAGGACGGGATGGGGAAAGAAACTCTTGAACAAAATTGTTTTTTTTTTCCTTCATTTTAGGAGTTCCGTTGGCTATGTAAAATTTGATGACAAATTGGAGTATCAAATACTAATGTATATGTAAATGAAAAGCATCATTTTATGCTTATATGATTTATCTATTGCTAGTACTTATCAATCAGAAAAAGAGAAATTGTATATTGTTAGTAGATGTGCATAATTGCATTTGTGTGGGGAAACAGTGGACTGTATTATAAGCATTGGATTGGATGAGCAGTCTCACACTTCTCGTCTTTATCATTTCCCTTGCGAACCTTTTGTAATATATGGTTTCTATTTAAACTTTCTTTTGCATGTCACAGGACCCAGATGATACCCTAAAGCGAAAAACCTTTGAACTACTTTATAAAATGACCAAGTCCTCCAATGTGGAAGTGATTGTTGACCGCATGATTGATTACATGATTAGCATTAATGATAATCATTACAAAACTGAAATAGCGTCTCGGTGTGTGGAGCTAGCAGAGCAGTTTGCTCCAAGTAACCAGTGGTTTATCCAGGTAATTGCCATGTTAGCTTTTCTCTAGTTTTTTATTTTAAAGATTAGTATTTTTATATTTCAATATTCATACAAGATTAGCCATGCCTAATGTGTTTACTCCACAGACCATGAATAAGGTCTTTGAGCATGCAGGAGACCTGGTCAATATCAAGGTGGCACATAACTTGATGCGGTTGATAGCCGAAGGGTTTGGTGATGATAATGCAGATAGTCAACTGAGATCATCTGCTGTATGTTGCTTTTATGGTTTTGCATTGCTATATACGTGTCCACGTACACACACACACTTGTATATGTGTATTACATAAATGTCAAAATCTTAAATCCTAAAATGGAAATGTTGGTCTTTTAGAAATTTTGAATGATGTAGTGGAACCATGTGCCTATATATAATCTTTTAAGAACATATATTAAAGAACAGCGGACAATGATTTTCAATGTGACTAGTATAAAATTACCTCCCAACCAAAAGAAGAAAAATCTAAATAAGAGAACTTAAATAACATGTAGAGGGAAATGAACGAACTTCTAATCTTTTGAATGCCAAATATTAACACAATAATAACCTAATTCAATTACGATGAAAATTTTTATTTTACAAACTCTGATGTTATACAAGCCTGTCAGATTAGGAGTTCTGATGCTGTTTAAACAATTCTATGGTGCCTGTTAATCAGAATACAAGCTAAATGGAATGCATAGATCAATAGCTTATATTGTCTAGTATTTTTTACATTTTTCTGTTTATTAAATGCCGATTGCTTTTTGGGTTGCAGGTGGAATCATATCTGCGCATCATTGGAGAGCCAAAGCTTCCATCTGTATTTCTTCAAGTATGCCCCGTCCTATATAGTTTTCCTTTTCTTTGATCTATGGAAAAGAGAGAAAAAACATTCATGCGGTCATGTGTTGATTGTTTAAATTTTGATTTTAGGTCATATGTTGGGTCTTAGGGGAGTATGGGACTGCTGACGGAAAGTTTTCTGCTTCCTACATTACGGGAAAATTATGTGATGTTGCAGAGGCATATTCAAATGACGAAACTGTTAAGGTATCAGTAATGTTTTAGAAAAGTTATTTGGTAAAATTTACATTATAACCATGCTGGCTGGTCCATTTTAAATCTTTACTATGTTCATTTTAAACTAGAGCTTTCCCGCTTCAGATGCGATGGAATAACAGTCTGCTCTTAAAATTATTTAAATGGATTATTTGCGTGCATTGATGTACTTGTCAATTACATCTATCTATAATTTCATATGGAAGTGATTTACATGATATGCGTGTCTGCTATGTAATTAACTGTGTTTTAGGATTCTTATTGGCAACTGTTTGTATCTAGTGATGGGAGAAAAGAACTCGTTCAGGTGGTTATTCTTAAGAATAAATGCATAAGCTGTGTAGGTTTTGCTCTGTTAAAACTTAATCATTCTTTTGCTCTTCAAACAGATTCAGGCTATTATACTTTGTTTTTTTTATTCCTGTTAACTGTTTCTGGATGATCACGTGTTGGAGGAAGTATAATACATCGAAATGAAATTAGCATGCATGTGCCTTTGTATCAGTCTCTATCTCAAATTCATGAATTTGACGAAATCCTTTGCTTATCTTGAAGGCATATGCAATTACAGCACTAATTAAAATATACGCATATGAAATAGCTGCTGGAAGGAAGGTGGATATGTTGCCTGAGGTACGTTTTCTCTTCTCTACTATTGTAATGATTCCTATAGTTAATGCAGCTAATGCAAGTAATGATTCTAAGTAACATGATAAGAAAGAATAGAAGAAATATAAACTTCAGCTCAAATTCCACTAAGATAACCATGTTAGAGTATCTGTCAAGAGTTGATATTTGGTGAAACATAAAGAAACTTCATAAATTCTCCCCTTCTCCTCCATTCCTAACAATATCTATAACGAATGTATTTATCTGATTTTTAGTATATTTACTGCAGTCCTAGATTGGCTGTTACTGATGCATTTTCCTCTTGATCATATTCATCCTTGCTTTGATATATGTGTATTTGTGCCAATATTAATGGAACTTTTATTGTAGAATCTGAAGACAGTAACTATTCTTTCCTTGGGTGCAGTGTCAGTCTCTGATTGAGGAACTGTCAGCTTCCCACTCAACAGACTTGCAACAACGTGCATATGAACTCCAAGCAGTCATTGGCTTAGATGCTCATGCTGTTGAAAATATTATGCCTTCAGATGCAAGTTGCGAAGATATTGAGGTCATCTATAAATGCAGAATCTCTTTACTTTTAATTTCTGCTGGGGACCTTTCGGTTGTCAATGATTTAATCTTTGCCATTCTTCATGTGTCTTTTGTTTATTTCCCTTCTCTCTCCTCCTCCTCGTCGTATTATTATTTTGATTATCGTTTTTCCTTATTCTTGCAGCACAGTCTGCTTTGTGAAGAGCTGTGATTAAGAGTATCCATATTCTATGGAGATACTGGTTATATTATTAGTAGCTGTTATTGGTTTTGATCAGAAATGTCTTAGCTATGTTGGTCATGTTATTAAATGAATAGTTGTAGTTTATACTAACAGAAGCTGTTCCTGTTCTTTTTTCTCCTATCAGTCCTTGTAGCATGTAAGGCTCAGCATTTCCAATCCAACCAATTTCCCAATCCAGAAAACGGACCTATATGCATATTGATCTGATGATTTCTGATTCTTCGGTGAGACGTCACAGTGATGTTGAAATTAATACAAGAAAATTTAGAATAGACTATGAAGATCAATATTATAGATCAAGATGTAGGCTTGAAGGTTTACACATCAGTTATGCTTATATTCATGTCTACTCCACATCTCTAGAGAGCATAATTTGTCTATGTTCAACATGGAGGGTGGTGTAAAGGTTCCTGAAGCATGGCCAAGGTGTCACTTCTCGGTTTCCTTGCAGCATGGTTGAGTGCCTTAATTCTATTTGTGTTTATACTTTTGTTGACTAGTTTCTTGTTCTTGCTTCTTGTGTCTTGTTTTTGCTAATTTACTCGGAATTTCAACTTTTGACCTTTATCTATTCAGGTCATGTTATTGCATCACTAATTTGTCTTCGAAATTTGTTTGTGAGGGAATCTACTTTACTCGTAACAGCATGAATATATTTGATGTATGGATATAGGGAATATATAACATGCTCAATTCTGTGCTTGGCTTTTCCTAGACTATTGGTCTCCTTTTGAACTTGATCGACTCTGGTTTCCCATTTGTTGACTGTTGATTAATAATAGCATCTTTTTTCTTCTTGCAGATCGATAAAAATCTTTCATTTCTCAACGGTTTCATTCAACAGGCACTGGAAAAAGGGATTCAGCCCTATATTCCTGAGAATGAGCGCTCTGGGATGTTTAATCTTAGCAATTTTAGAAACCAAGACCAGCATGAAGCTTCAATGCATGGTCTTAGGTTTGAGGCGTATGAGCTTCCAAAGTCTTCTGTGCCATCCAGGATTCCTCCTGTTTCTCTTTCACCGGCTACTGAACTTGTTCCAGTGCCTGAGCCATCCTATCCTAGGGAGACTCAGAAGGTAGCATCTGTGTTATCTGTATCCAGTACTGATCCATCAGAATTCAAGCTACGACTTGATGGGGTTCAAAAGAAGTGGGGTAGACCAAGTTACTCGTCTGAAACATCTACCTCAAGCCCTACTCCAGAGAAAATCGTGAATGGGGTTACTAAAGTAGATGCAGCAGGCACTGTAAACTCAAAAGCACGCGACACCTCTTATGACTCAAGGAAGCCACAAGTTGAAATTCCACCAGAGAGGCAGAAGCTTGCTGCATCATTATTTGGTGGTTCATCAAAAAGTGAGAGGAGGGCATCTACAAGTGGTCATAAGGCTGGAAAGGCAAGCAGCCATGCAATGGAGAAGCCTCAGATGTCAAAAGCCTCAGATAAAACTGTGGCTGAGAAGACAATTGTTCAACCACCTCCAGACTTGCTTGACTTGGGGGAACCAACCATTGTTAGTAGTAGTACACCATCAATTGATCCATTTAAGGAATTGGAAGGGCTCCTTGACCCAACCCAAGTTCCTTCAAATGCAAATCACAGTGCAGGTGGGAGTAATAGAGCACCTGAACTTACGGCGCTATATGGAGAAACAGCTGGGAGTGGATTGAGTAGTGTTGCAAATCCTCTACTCAGTGATAAGGACGATGTCAATCTATTATCTGAGTTGTCAAATTCAACTAACAGAAATGCTCGTGTAGGTACAGCGACTACAAACCCAACCCAATTTAGTAAAGGTCCAAATGCTAAAGACTCTTTGGAGAAGGATGCTCTTGTGAGGCAGATGGGTGTGAACCCATCTAGCCAAAATCCCAACTTGTTCAAAGATTTGCTGGGGTAAATTGCAAAGACAGTTAAAATCTTAGTTTCAAGGTTAATGGCTTCATGTTCTGGTTTAAGACTTCAGATTACTGCCTATTTCATAGGCAATGTTCCAAGTTAAAGTGATATGGGTAAACAAGGAGCATGCCCTTGGAATGAACATTAACCTCCTGCACTGTCACTACAAGCTGGTAGAGGTTTGTATTTAAGAGTGCACAATATAGGTTTTGTTAGGAATTATGGACCATAGTGTGTTTACATGGGGTGTTTCCCTTGAGCAAATAAGTGCAAATCTCTGTTGTGGCACTCTGGGTTTGAGAGCAGGGGTGTAGGACCAAAGTTGTGCAAAATTGTTTACTTCCGTGCTGCATAATGTTGAGTCATATTGTTGTTATACTGTTGTATCAGTGGTTCTCTTTTAGGATTTCTTATTCCTCTTTTATTTGAATTTTTTCCTTGCAAACTCAATTATGTCTATTTGCACAGATACCTCATATTTTTGGTTGAATTTGAGATTTGAGCATCACTGTCACATCTCATGTAATTGCCTCCTTCTCAATAATGTAATCTGTTTGTTTTCATCTTGGTTCGATCACATATCCTAGTCCCTAGACAATTTTTGTTGGGTTTGTGAAAAGGGTACTTCTCTCATCTTCTTTGCTATTCTTGTAAATACATGATTGCCTGTTGTAGATTTATACCTACTTGGTTGAGCCAATACATCCTCCCAAGCAGAAAGACTTGTTTTTCAGTGCATTCGCAATTGTTTGCAATTAGAACTGTCAGACCTGAATATGTTTTAACAACCTCAACTGCTGAAGATTTGAATCAGATTTGTTTGCTGAATCAAATTATGCGCAGCCTTGATCATCATCTCCACAACTCCAACAGCCCCAAAATTCTAGTTTTGCCCAAATATTATCAAATATCACTAGGCCCCCCTACACTTTCTTCAACCTATCACATAACCGAGCGGCCCTCGCAGACTCACAATTCCGAGCCTAATTGGTCAGCAGTCTCTCCACATCACCAAATAACTCGTCTTCCAAGGCCCCCGAAGCAACTTTCTTTTCTAATATGGTTTTGTCCACACCGCCCATTCTGTAAACTCCCATCATGTTCACATAATTATCCGCTAATGCCTCCATTATAAAATAAAAATAAAAATAAAAAATTGTAAGAAACAATGTGGGGGTGCTGAGCTTGGTATCGCCATTTGTGCGGGAGTTTTAACAGAAGTTGAAAAATCATTTTATATCTGGCGTCGAATAGAAAATAGGTGGCGCGTTCAAGCACCATAGCAACATGGAGGACCTGGATGATCAACTGCGGAATCTGAGAAATAAAAAAGAGAATGGGACGAGAGATTCACGAGGACGTGAAACAATGGCTGACTGACGTGACTGTGCTCATTGAGCAGGTTGAGAATCCTACCACTGGGGTAAGGGTTCAAGGCCAAGCAAACACGCTTGTCAACATGATTGGTGTGTACGGGTGGGTGGTGTGAGCAAAACCACACTTGTCAACAATTGAATGTGGTTATTGCTGACATTTTGCAGAACCCGAACCACAAAAAGATTCTTGAAAAAATTGTTGTTATTTAGGCCTGGAATTTGGCCTACTCGAGAATGAATTCGTGAGAGCCTTTCTACTTCAAAACAGGTTGAAGAAAGGGAAGTGGGTGCTCGTCATATTAGATAATATTTGGGCAAAGACTAACTTGGAGGCTATTGGAATTCGTTTGCCTGATGACCAGAAAGGAAGCGCGCTGCCAAAATGAAGACTGCCAAGGGATATATAAAGATGAGCAGAGGAACTACAAAATTTTGCTGACGTCTAGAAGGCAGAACCTACTGTGTAACGATATAAACAATCAGAACAATTTCCCCCTTAAAAGCACAAAATCTGTTTTGAAAGATTGTAGGTTATCCAGCTACAGAGAGAAATTGTTATCAGGCAATCACAGAGAAGGTTGGAAAATGTGAAGGTTTGCCGCTTGTTGTTGCAAGGATTGCAAGTGCACTGAAAAATAGGAGTCTTCTTTACTGGAAAGGTGCCTTGGATCAGCTACCAACGTCAACCCAAATAAGCATTCCAAAAATAGACAAAAAAAAAAAGTGATATTATTAAAATTTGGTGATTTAAAATTGAGCATAATTTTAAATTGAAGATAAAAATAATAATAATAAATTAAGTATATATTGAATATACAAGAATGAGACAAAAATAAAAAGTTAAAAATAAGAATCACAAAAGAATAAGGAGACAATCTTTAAGTATGAGTGCTGCGATACTAATTACTCAATACCCCGGTACTAGAGTTAGAATACCTAGCGCTAAGCGCCAAAACAAGATTGTAAAAGTGCCATAGTATTGATTTGTGGAGCTGCAGTACTCAATTTTAATGGTTTTATATTTTAAACCGTTTTGATTAATTTGACTCAATTTTGGACTTTCTAAATGAGTAGACTCCTCCATTAGCATTGAAAAGATATGGCCTAAGCAATGTTCATCTTTAATGACTTCTTATTGTCAATGAAGTTTTCAGATATAGGAACTTCGAGAAATTACTTCCACACCCTCAAATCTTTGGAGAAATTCCATAAAAGTCTATCTTCTTCCTTTTTTAACACTTCTGAAAGCTTATTTTGGAATAAAACTGTCTTCCTACAAAAAAAAATACTTTAATACTCAAGTCAATAATAAGACAAAAAAATCGGGTGCTGTAGGTAGGAGTATTTCAGTAAACAAGTAAGAGGTTATTATTTTTTGTGTTTAAGTGCTCTCAGAGATAGCTTAAAGGCTCTTTCTTTGTGTTGTAATTTATCCCTTTTGTTATGAGAAGTTTTTATGCTTATATAGTGTTTAAAGTTCAATATGTAAGAGGATTATAGTGGCACCGTTTAACTGAAATACAATCTAATTTTTTATTTAGTGAATTAAAGTTTTCTTATAAAATAAGTTGTATAAAGATTCTCTTTCAAGTATAAGAGTAATAAATAATGCAAGAATGAATAATAATATAAGGAATAGAAATTAAAACTTTCTCAAGTTCTCCGCGTGTTTTTCTTTCTCAATTAAGAAAACACGGAGAAAGTTTGAGTTTGATTCGACCTCATCTTTTGTATTTGAATTTAAATTCCTCTACTTTAAACTTGAGGGCATCTTCGTAATTTTAACTTTGGTGGGCCTCTACTAATTTTTAATTTGAAACCTACTATTTTTGTTGTGAGTTTCAAATTCCATAATTTTGATTTTTCTCTTAATGACTTTTTAATTGGACTAGTAGGTTATGTTGGCCTTTTTTTCACTTATAAGCACAATAGATGCCTCCATATAAGTAAAGAATAAAAAACCTTTGGATTCACTTTTTCATTTAAACAGGATTTGAGACCAATTAAGAAGAGCCATGTCTCATAATTTTAAAATTCCCAATTGTCATTTCATTCATTATAATTTGTAGAAATCGTTCTCCTTAAGAAAACGTTTCTCTTTCTTCTAAGCTGACATATTGCCCACTTAATAAATTAAGGACTACTGCCCTAATTTTCTCTTCATCAAATTGAAATTTTCCTCTTTATTTTCTCAAAGCCAAGAAATCTATTCAGTCTTTTTCTTATTTTTATCACTATAAATATAGGAAAAGATATCAGTTCTCTCTTTATTAAAGAATTTAAGAAGAATTATGCCATCTTGAAAAACATCAGTGTTCAAGTTTTGCCGCTAGAAGATCTTTATAAAGAACCCTAAATGGTGATGCAAGGGGAACTCCCTTTGTTTCGAGAACACCTGAAGTGTTTTAGATTCTTTATTCCTTCTCTTATTTTAGAGTTTCTCTACGTAATCGGTCTTTCTCCCCTTCAAATTCATCCTAACATGTTCTATTTCCTTTAAGATATTTCCACCTTGAACCACATGATGAACCCTCTATACTATCATTTTACAATGTCTTCTTTACCTACAATCTTATATACCCAAAGTAAAATTATTTATTGCCACCAAGGGGTTAAAAGAAAGTTTTGAAGACTTTGAAGTGAAAAGTGCTAAATTTGAGGAGAGTGCCATTATTATAAGTAGGGATTAGTAGTCATGGCTTTCATTTGAAATGAACATGTTTTTAGGGTGTATGATTGAAAAACTACTCTTTTTTTTCCCACAAATCCCAAGGAGAGAACAATTTATAAAGAAATTCTTCTAGACTCATCCAATAAGTCACAAGCACATCCATACTTCTAAGATGCTACAAAAGTTCCAGACCTTATCCAGAGTTCACTTCCTTCCTTATGTTGTCACTCTAGATGAGGGATTATGGACGCTTACTCCACTAGACCTGAGTATTAAGGCTGGGACTCCTCATTCGATATGACGGGGTTCTGTCATAGAGTAACATGGTTAGAGTTTCTTCTTGAGAATGACCTTTTTCTTGAATGAGCTCTAAGGGATGAGGACATTTGTATCGCTCAATCTTATTGAAAAATTTTCCTAGACATCAGTAATTATTGTTCACACTATGGGAGTTCTAAGTTCGTAGATATTTTTTCCTTTCATTTTCTAATATTTTTGTTCTTTTTGGAAGCAGCTCGTGTCAATTCGGTTCGAGTATCGCTTGATGGTGAAGTTTTAGAGTTTACTGTATAAAGTCGTCCAATGAAAGTTGGGCGAAGTTTGAGAGGTACCATTTAGTTTCTTATGTGGAATCACCTATTCCTTCTCAAGATGTTCCTGTTGCTGGGGATCTAGTATACGTGAGTGTATGCATTTGTTATTGTGCCTATTGCCTAAATAGGTATCAAATACGAATTTATATGCGGCGGAAGCGTAAAATATACAATAAACACAATAATCAAATATATTAATCATATTAATATATTAGTAAGGTTGAGAACTCACTTCAACGTGTAACGTTATACACATATTTTTTCTCAGAGTCTGCATGAAGACCAACTCGTAGGCAATTCTAGTCACCAACACGGTAGGCATGGTGAGCTAGAACAACAACCCTATACGCAGCATTGAGTTTAACTCTTAAATCCCAAAATAGCTATATCATAATATTTTCATCCTTTTCTCCAAAAGGATAAGAAATGGAGAGTTTGAAGCAATCCACCATTACTTCAATTAGAACTATAAAAAAAAAATGAAACAATTTCATTTTTCCATTTTTTTTTTTCTTTTCCTTCTCTTTCTTTCTTCTTTCTTCTTCTTCTCCATTTCTCTGCTCTTTCTCTCGGCCAAAATGGCCAACAAACACCAAACTCATCTCTCTCTCTCTCTCTCTCTCTCTCTCTCTATATATATATATATATATATATCTAATATATATCAAATATTAATATAATATATTATATATATATAATAATATAATATTAATAATGGGTGCCAACTATTTGGCACCCAAAATATAATATTAATATATATAATATAATATAATATAATATAATAATATAAAAATATATTATATAATATAATAAGAGAGATATTTTGATTATTTAACAATTAATTAATTAAATTATGAAATAACTATTTTGTCCTTTATAAATAGTTACCAAGTCTACCCCTAGTGGGTCCCACCAAACCCACACTTGGATAAACTCAACTGATGGTCCACAATGTGCCACGTGTCATTATACAATTAGGTTATAATAATTATTGACTAATTATTGTATTTAACACTTAAATACGGACACGTACACATTCCCATAGTAGTGCTGAATATTGCTAGATTAAATAATTTAATCTGGCATGTTCCCCTAGTGCACAACGATGACACTCCATATCGCGGGACTCCCTAAGTCCTATGCCCGATTCCTCAAATTGAACTATTCCATGGGTCCGTGGTCAATGCCCCATGCACACGTCATGAATAAAAAAATCAATGCGTTAAACCATGTAAGTTGAGGTTACAACGCATACGTATAATTCTTCCGTCATGATATCGTGGATGTGCAGGGATATAGATCATCACCGTCAAATCCCCTTGTGCTTATCCATGTCTTATCTCCAGAGTCGTATCTCACTGAACAATATGTGCAAACTCCTTTGCCATATTGTTCTACCTTAACGGAACTCTTTCCTAGAATTAATGCTTGTGGCCACAAAACTTTTCAAGATACAATCTCGAAGCATGTGGATATCGAACTCCCTATGCGAGCTGACGGATCCCATTTCTGTACACACCGAACTTCATAAGCATCGGACCATACCCAACGGTCACACCATGAAAAGTCTGTGACATACATGGAACCAAAGTATAATGGATCACTTACAAGCCCACCATGGCACTTAGGTCAAAGGATTATGTATACTACTCAACTCGAGAGGACCCTCTGTTGACGGCTTATATAGGGTGTCTATAAGAGACCTTCGTGAGTCTGTTCCATATCCAGTTCTAACTAGATACCCATATGTCAATACGAGCTCTAAGCTCATGGTCGGCTAGGAACGACCATCTATACCCTATAAGTACGACATATGCTGATCTATATTAAAGTATCCACCGACATACCCGCATCGGCAGAAATAGATCAGGGATAATTATTCGAGAATATACTTGCGCAACTGGCATTTTCTGGCACCCGATTGCAACTCTTGCAACTATACAATTACTAGTATATTCCCAAGTCTATGTCCCATTACAAACAAGGCTCTAACTCTTGGATCTGCTGAGTATTATAACTAGCTAACACTTAACTGTACTAACATTTAGCATTTATATCTCTCAGCGTAACTAATTATGAGCTCTTATCTAAACTCCTTTAGATCTGATCTAAACATCTTCAAATCGTACAATGTCTATAACGTTACATTATATAGTACCATATTAATAGGTATTAACAATTTAATGAGAATGTACACTTGTATAAATACACAAGTATATGTACATTCAGAGATGGCACGTAAACATCGACCCTAACAGTTCTTGGCCCACTTAAGTCAACAACGCAAGACGAAGAAGGTAAATATGTCTCTTTTTGCATATTTATTCTATTTTGAGCCTTTTTGTTCATTTATAACATTTATTTCTTTAGCTCTTCAATCATTTATGGAGAAGTTTCCTAATGTATTATCAATCTATTTCCTCCATGAAACCTAGGACTAAAATGAAAGAAACCAGCAGCGAGGTTGAGGTTTCTCCAAAACAAGTTAAAGTTGGGGGAAAAGACATCCACTAGTGACATTCATGCTTAGTCAGTGGTTCCTATGGTCTAAATACATGTTGATTCTCTTGTTGTGGAGGTTTTGGGAATCTCAGTGTCTACTAATTCTCAAATTTTAGATGTTTTAATCACTGTGAATCTTAAAGAGGTTCGCTTGTATTCTAATGATGGCTTCGTTATGCCTTCTTTCGAGGATTCACATAGGGACGAAGACTGTATAAGGTTCACGGAAGTTCCAACTCGTGAAGAGATTCCTTAAGGCATACAAGGTGGTTTAGAATTTTCAAGAGGAAGTGAATGCAAATTTGCTTGTCGGAGCAATGGGTGAGTCTGTTACAGAATCTTCTGCTCCTTGTGAATGTATTTCAACCTTTAGGTTTTTTGTTGTCTTCATTTTTTTAAAGATTCTAACTCTTATAGTTTCTACTCTTGTAGGGTGTCCCTTTGTATATGATGTTTCAGACTCAAAAGAGATTGCTCCTATTGCAGACGTGGAAACGAAAAGAGGGGAGTTACAGAGCGACAACAACTCTGGGTTTACTCGTAATGTTGAGGCTGATGAGTTCGTGCCTTACTTTCTGAAGAAAAGTACCAGAGAATATGTACAAGACAATACTATTCTTCAACTGGATAGGGAGAGTTCTACAGTTGTTGTAGAGGGCTTATTTACCCGTGCAAACTTAAAGATAATGCCTCCTGGACTCAGTGCTGAGGCGTGGTCTCGAATTAGTGATGTGTATCATTTAGGGTAATGATTCAATTTGTTTGTTGTTTCTTTTTGGTTTCGTATCTGTTTTCTCTTTTTCATCTTTTCTATTTTTCTATTTTTTCTATTTATCATGCAATCAGTACATGATAGCCGCTTTATAGTTAAGGAATTTTGACGAGAGGTGCTTAAGGCAGATAAAAAGATCAAGTGTCTAAAAAAACTAGTAGCGAAGAAGAATGAAAAGAAGAATTTCCTCAAAGACAATAACTTAGTACTTCATTCTAACCTAATCTTGCTAGAGAAAGAGAACAAAATTCTATAATCTGAGATAGAGGAACTTTGTAGGGGTTCTCAATTATAGTAGGAGTTTAAAATATTGTCCATGAAAGTATGCTATGCATAGGGTGAGTGTGTACATTTTAATTTTAATTTACATATCACACATACATAATATACGTAGCAGAATATAAATAACACATCTCATTGCACTAATAAGATAAAAAGAGAACTCACCTGTAAACATGCTTTAACAATTCTAGTCAAGGATGTAGTGGAAATCTTTAAGCTAAAATGATAGCCTTTTATCTCAGCAAGACTTGTTAAAGTAACTCTTGCTTCTTTTGACTCTCGGCCAATAAACTAACTTATTAATCTATTTAGTAACTCTTATTAACTAGCTATATAAATTACCTTTAACTCCTTTATATAACAATTGATAAAGGCACGCTTTATATAGCCTTTGGCGCCACCCAATTCAACCAATAAAACTATAATTGGTGGTCAATTTCCATAAGCATGATAATGCTTCTATTCGGCCACATTATACTTGTAAATATTAGGCTTAGTGAAAAGTGAATGTGTTGATCAAATGGAAAGAAAAATTAGTGGCAAGAAGCTTTTATATGTAAGCCACCTCATGCTTGGTTAATTAAGCATGGCAAGGCCTTGTTTACTTTAAATGAAATATGGCCAGCATATGCTTATTTACTATGCCTGACAAATTATTTAGCAAGAAAAATCCATTTGTTTAAAGAATTATATTTTGGTTGAATTCAATTTCAATTGGTGACAAATGAATTGTCATTTATATGTCACGTCATGCCATTACAAATTAATGGCATGAAATATGGTAGCCAATAAAATGGATAAAGTGGTAAGTCCTACTTCTTAACTTTTTAGACTTAACACTTAAACCTGTTGGGTGTGTTATGCTATGGGTGAATGTGTGCATTTTAAATAATTTAATAATACATATCACATATGCAATACAACAGAATTAATACACATTAAAATAATATCATTATACTAATAAGATTAGGGGACTCACCCTTGAAGCGTGTTTTGAACAATTCTAGTTAGAGACATGGTAGGTTTCTTCAAGCTAGAATGGTAACTTTCCTTTTTCAGAACTATTTAAAGCAACTATTGCTTCTAACTTTTATTTCTTTCTCTTAGATGGTTTTATTTTCTGTGTTAACACTTAACACATTCGAGCAAGCATATTCTCTAAAGCTCACAAATCACTTTTTATAATGAGACTCCCTCGGTTCATATTCATTTTGTCTTATAAAAAATTTCTATAACTCCATAACTAATGCCCTCTCCATACACACACATTATGGATAATATAAAATGACGAGTTGAACCATACAAGTTGAGGTTAATCCATATTAGTACAATCTTTTCGTCATTGATATCCTAGAAGAGCAGAAACATAGATCAATGCCATCAAGTCTCCTATTGCTCAATCATAAACTTATCTATTCAATTCATATTCTAATAAAAAATATCTGCAAACTCTTTTGCTATATTATTTATATCACGGGAAACTCTTTCCTGGGTTTAATGCTTATGGCCATATGACTTCTTGGAATAAAACTTTAAAGTATCTGGATATTTGACTTACCTATATGAACTGATGGATTTCATGTCTACACATATCGGACTCTATAAGTATCAGATCATACCTAGTGACACCCAACAGTCAGACTATAAAAAAAATTTGATATGTGTGAAACCTTAGTATGGTGGATACCTCATAAGCCCATCGTGGTGCTTAGGTCAAAAGACTACGAATACTACTTAACTCGAGAATACCCTTCACTGACGAATTTATGAGATATTTATTAGAGGTCTTCATTGAGTCTTGTTCAGTATCCAGTTCTCACTGAATACTTGTATATCTACACGAGCTTTGATTAAACTTACGGTCTGCTAAGATTAACCATTTAGACAATTCAGATATAGATATATACTGATCTATATCAATCTATTCTACTCGATAAACCATACATCAATGAAAATAGACCAAGAACATATATTTCAAGAATTTACTTACACAATGACATTTCTTAGCAATGCTTGCAATTCTTTGCAACTATGTCATTGTAAACATATTCCCAGGTCTCTATCCCATTTCAAATAAGATTCTAACTCCTTAGACGTGATCTAAACTCCTTCTTCAAATCTATTCAATGTCCAAAATATTGCAATCATCTTACCTTATTAAAGTAATTAGTGATTTAAAAAAATATTTATTTATTGCATAAATATAAAATTATAATATTCATAAAAAATTGAGATGGCAGATGAGTACAAATCCTAACAATTCTCATTTGCTCTAAAGCCATATATAGTGGTGTCTAATACCTAATGACTCAACATGTTTCTCAAACACCTTTGGAGTTAAGGCCTTAGTGAATGGGTCCACTACATTATTTATAGAATCAACTTTATAAAATACAACATCCCCTCGAGCCAATATCTCTCTAACAATGCGGTATTTTCTCTCCACATGTTTAGATTTGTGGTGTACTCATGGCTCTTACGCCAGTGCAATGTTGTTGTTGCAATATAATAGAATAAGATCCACTGAACTTGGGACTATACTGAGTTCTACAACAAACTTCCTAATTCACACTGCTTCTTTTGCTACTTCTAAAGCTGCAATATATTCTGCCTCAATGGTAGAATCTGTTGTAAATCTTTGTTTGACACTCTTCTAACTTATGACGACGCCATTAAGAATAAACACATATCTAAATATAAACTTTTTTATCATCCGGATCAGACTGAAAGTATGAATCAGTGTATTCTCTTACCTGTAAATCATTTTCTCCGTATATGAGAAATTTAGCTTTTGTACCCTTAAGGTATTTAAGGTCATGTTTGACTGTCATTCAATGGTTGTCACCTAAATCAGACTGGTACTGACTCATAACACTTACATCCATACTAATATCAAGTCTCATAGACATCATGATATACATTAAGCTTCCAACAGATGATACATAATGAATGCTAGGCATTTTAACCCTCTCATCTTCCTTCTGAGGACACATCTTCCTTGAAAGATAAATGTCATGTCAAAAAGGTACATTAACTGTCTTACAGTTACTAAAATTATACCTTTTCAAGACACTACCAATGTACGAAGATTGGGAAAGTCCTATCAACCTACTAGCTCTATCTTTATAAAGCTTTATACCCAGTATATAGAATGTCTCTCCTAAATCTTTCATGGAAAAATTCTTACTAAGGTATCTTTTTATTGATTGTAACATACCGATATTATTCCCAATGATCCATATGTCATCCACATAAAGCATTAAGAAGATAATTACCTCTTTATACACACATGCCTCATCTTTATTTTTTATAAAACCAAACCCTCTTATTACCTCTTCAAAATAAAGATTCCAGCTTCGGGGAGCCTGCTTAAGTCTATAAATGGAATTCTTCAGTTTGCATAAAAGACCAAAAGAAAGGCTGGATGCAAAACCTTCAGGCTATTCTATGAATATCTCTTCTTTAAGATATCCCTTCAGAAATGTGGTCTTTACATCCATCTGCCAAATTTTAAAGTCATAGTATGCAGCAATTGCTAATAATATCCTTATTGACTTAAGCATCGCAACTAGTGTAAAGGTTTCCTCAAAATCGATCCCTGATCTTTGAGTATAATCTTTTTTCTACCAAATGGGCCTTGAAAGTCTATACCTTTCCATCAAGCCTATGCTGCTGCTTTTAAACCCGTTTACAACCGATAGGAATTATTTTTTTTTAGAAGCTCAACCAAGTCCCAGATTTGGTTTTGATGTATAAAGTCAATTTCAGATTTTATGGCATCTTGCCATTTTCCCAAATCAATATCTAATATTACCTCTCTGTAGGTTAAAGGATCATTTTCATCTACTAAGAAAACCTCAGAGGTACCTTTAGGTATCATATCATATCTTTCAGGTTGTCTCGATATCTTTTGTGACCTACGTAGAGGGTGTATAAAAGGTTATTTGCTCGATTGAACCTGTGGTTCTATCTGTGGTTCATTCTGATTAACTTCATCTAGATCAATATTTCTATAATCTCCACGATCCATGAGAAACTATTTCTTTAAGAAAGTGGCATTCCGAGTAATAAACACATTTCGCTCCTAAAGATCATAAAATCGGTATCCCATTGAGTTAATGGGATAACAATTGAACCGATACTTGTACCCCCTGGGTGTAAGTTTATCCTGTTGTGTAATTTTTTTACATAAAGAGGATAGCCTCAAATATTAAAATATTTAAGACTCAGATTCCTTTCAGTGCATATCTTATAGGGAGTAGAGGAAACGACTTTGAATGGAACTTTGTTCAATATATGAGCAGTAATTTGTAGAGTATAGCTCCAAAGATATTCAGGAATATCGATGAAGCTCATCATCGATCAGACTATATCTAATAAAGTCCAATTCCTCCTCTCCAAAACATTATTATGCTGCGGAGTAGCTGGAGGACTATACTGAGCGAAAATTCTATTCTCATTTAAATAATTCATAAATTCATTGCCTATGTATTCTTCGCCTCGATCTGATCGAAAGTATTTGACATACATACTAGTTTTTTTCTCTACTTCAAGTCTAAATTCCTTGAACTTTTCAAAGGTTTCAAACTTGTGTCTCATAAGAAATGCATAACCATATCGTGATAAATCATCGATGAAGTTACAAAGTATTGAAATCTACCCATAACAGCGTGATTCATTAGACCACATACACCATTATGTATTAGTTCTAATAAACCAGTAGCACTGTATCTAACACCAGTAAAAGAAGATTTGGTCATTTTTTCTTGAATACATGATTCATAAACTGGATAAGGTTTTATGGTCAAATCAAGTATTCATCCATCCTTAACCAGATGGGATAGACATCTAACACCTATATGACCTAATCTCATATGCTATAATTCTATTTCATTTAAAATTCCTGAACTACTAGCTTTATTCACCTATACATTCATGACATTTTGTGTTGCATTCAATATATAATGACTACTAATTAACTAACAATCAGCTATCAAAACATTATGCATATCATATAAACATAAGGAACGATTTTGTGTGTGTGTGTATGTATATATATATATATATATATATATATATATGATAAACCTCATTGTCAAGTACAAGAAGGGATATTATCTGTCTCAAAATACAAGATATATAAAGACAATTATACAACACTATAGTTCTATTACATGAGAGATGTAGATCAAAATGTCCTACAGCCTCGACTTGAAGGAAATCTTCATTTCTAACACGAAACTGAATCCCTCTCGACTATAACAGTCTAACTTTTCTCAAACCCTGCAATATATTACAGATGTACGAAAGAAAAGTAGTATCCAATCCCCATTCAGAATTAGCATCATATGCTAAAGAAATGTTAATAATAGGTAAACATATACCTGAGGGATTCTTCTTTACTGAGACAAGATATTCTAACAATTTCTTTTTCAGTGTCCTTCTTCGCCACAATGAAAACACTTTTTTCTTTCTTTCTTTCTTCTGTGGTTTGGATATAGGTCGCCTTTGAAGACCAATCCTAGGTGTCTGCCTCACTTTCTTTTTTAATTCCTTTATGCTTCCTAAAAGCCTTAGGAATAGAAGATGAAGCACCCTGAACAAATAGGGACAATCCTACCTTGTTCATGTCCTCTTCTGCTGTCTTCATATATTATGAAGTTCAGCATAAAAATGGGTCATTGCTTATATATTAAAATTCATTATGAACTGTCTGAAAGACCCCAAAAGCAACTGAAGAATCAAACTATTCTCTAGATATTTGTTTAATGTAATGTTCATCATCTCCAACCTCTCGATTATAGAAATTATATTGAGGACATGAGACTGACTAGATTGCCTTAGAAAGTTTACACTAAAAAAGAGATTTAGCAACCTTATATGCCTTAACCTGAGGACGATCACCAAATAGCTCTTTCAGATATAGCATAATGCTAAAAGCATCACCTCTATGAGCATGCGCTCTCTGTAAACCTATAGACATAAAGGCAGGGATATAAGATTTAACTGTTAAATCATCATTCAGTCATTTCTGATAAGTTGCTCTCTCCTCTGGGGTGGTTGCATCAGAAATTCCTGTAGGTATACGCTGATCTATCACATATCCAAGTTTTTCAGAATCAAGAATAATTCTCAGATTCATCAATCAGTCTTTATAGTTTTCTGCGCCTTTAAGTTGGTTCGCATCCAATATGCGTGCCAATGGATTAGATGAGTCAATTATATTTTCGCAAGAGAAAATAAAAGATGTTAAAGGAAAATATATATTTCAATTGCTAATTTTCGTTTTAAATTAAGGATATAATCAAATTATACATTTTTAAGTCTAAAACACTCTCCCACTGCTTTATATAATCCCTTAAATGTCTCAAAAAGGGAAAACGACAATTTAAATTCTTTAAATTGTATAGCAGGAAGTAGATCTCATTAGCATTTTACTTCAGCCTCACGCTTTAGCAATATTAGCCATTGTAAAATCTAAAAAGTAGATAACTCTTGTCAATTGCACCTCATGCAACTTTTATAATTGATCCTAAATACACCTTATCCTTACGCTTTAGCAATATTAAATAAGTGTATTTCAGATTAACTAGTCAATAATCAAATATATGTTACTGATACTACCCTCACGCTTTAGCAATATTTAGCAATATATTCATATATATATTTACCTCATCTCATGTTTAATTAGCATAGTCTAAATCACATCGACCAAATCTCTCACGCTTTAGTTATATTGGGAACGACCGATATGACCTGAATAATACAGTATTAACAAGATGGATTAACATGTAATATTATCTTATAATGGTACGCAATTCAATCTGATTAAGAGAGATTACTAAATTTTATCCTCATTTCATGAGACTGTGATTCTCAATCACATTTATTTTGTGCAAACATAACTAACCCCTACCAGTAGGGAAAACATAACTAACCTCATTGTGATTACCAGCACAAACAAATGGCCCATAATCTTATATTGCATTTATAATAATTATAAATAGCAAAAAAAAATATTTTTAAACACTTTAAAAAAAAACATTTGGATTAAATGACATAATTACGGCTTTCTAAAGTTCTAGGAATTGTAACATTAAAGGCCCAACCTTCGGTGTCGCAAAACCAACCTAAATGCGTTGCAGTGCTAGGCATCCCTTTCAGTTATGTCCTGATTATGAATTTTTACAACACTTGAAACACATAATCAATAGCACTGACAAAATCCAATTACGTAGCGTACACTCTAAATCTATGCATAAACAGCACACAATACAACACTCTGATACTAATTTTGTTGGGTGCTATGTACGTCGTGCTACAGGTAAATGTGTGTATTTTAAATAATTTAATAATAGCATATCACGTATGCAATACAACATAATTAATACACATTAAAATAATCTCATTACACTAATGAAATTAGGGGACTCACATTTGAAGTGTGCTTTGAACAATTCTAATTGGGGACGTGGTAGGCTTTCTCAAGTTAGAATGGTAGCTTTCCTTTTTAAAAATTTTTAAAGCAACTCTTGCTTCTGACTTTTATTTCTTTCTCTCGGATGGTTTTATTTCAATAAGTCCATAACCGATGCCCCTTACACACACATTATGGATAATACAAAATGGTGAGTTGAACCAAACAAGTTGAGATTAATCCATATTACTACAATCCCTTCGTCATTGATATCCTAAAAGAGCGAAAACATAGATCAACACCGTCAAGTCCCTTATTGCTCAACCATAAACTTATCTCTTCAATTTATATTCTGATAAAAAAAATATCCGCAAACTCCTTTGCGATATTGTTTATACCACGGAAAACTCTTTCCTGGGTTTAATGCTTATGGCCATATGACCTCCTAGAACAAAACCTTAGAGCATCTAGATATTTGACTTACCCATATGAGCTAATGGATCTCATATCTACATGCACTGGACTCTATAAGCATTAAATCATACTCAGCGACACCCAGTTGTCAGACCATAAAAGCTCTATGACATGTGTGAAACCTTAGTATGGTTGATCACTCACAAGCCTACCGTGGTGCTCATGTTAAAAGATCATGAATACTACTTAACTCGAGAAGACCCTCCACTGACGGATTTATGGAATATCTATTAGAAGTCTTTATTGAGTCTTGTTAAGTATCAAATTCTCACTAAATACCTGTATATCTATACGAGCTTTGACTAAGAGCATAGTCTACTAAGGTTAATAATTTGGCCAATCCATATATAGATATATAGATCTATATTAATCAGCTCCACTTGATAGACCCTGCATCAGTAAAAATATATCAAGAATATACATTTCGAGAATATACTTACACAATGACATTTCTTATCAATGCTTGCAACTCTTTACAATTATGTCATTGCAAGCATATTCTCAGATCTCTGTCCTATTTAAGACAAGGTTCTAACTCTTTAGACTTGATCTGAACTTCTTTAGATCTATACAATGTCTAAAATATTGCAATCATCTTACCTTAATAAAGTAATTAGGATTTAATGAAATATTTATTTATTACATAAATATAAAATTACAATATTCATACAAAATTGAAATAACACATGAGAATAAATCCCAACAAAATTTTATCAGCTTTCTGAGAGACCTTAAAATAATTTGTACTTTTTAAGAACTTCTCAGATCGAACCATTCGATTTAGCGCTCTACTCTAGTGCTAAACGAGTACACTTCATATAGTAAGACTCAATAGTTTACACATGTTTATCTTACGAAACTCTTCCGTAAGTACATAAACAATGCCCTACACATATGTTATGTAAATAATAATATGGCACTTTAAACCATATAAGTTAAAGTTAATACATATTTGAAAGTACTCTATGCATGCCTATAGAACTTTAATCTATGTCTATGAACATTGGTATTCCTCTTCTTTGACTTCCATAGCTCCATACAAAATTTTTGTAGACACGGTCTCATCTTCCTTGATTTGAGTCTTATCGAAAATATTTTAATCTTAGACCGAAATATTGCACCTCGTTGGCCGGTATCAATTTGTCTCTTTATTATCTTGCCATGCCCCTTCTTCTTTTTTAACTTGCACAGTTTTGTATGAGTTTATAGTTGAAGGGCTTCCATTAATTTTACTTTAAGAGGTGGTGGTGGATCTTCAGGTATTACCATATCAACCTAGAAACATTGAGACATATTATTAGAAAATTGATGATGTTTAAGGCTCTTCTCTTGGATTCTTTATGGGAAAGGTGGTTGTAGAATATAGGGATTGTCTTTGCTTTAAAGTGCCACTAATTCCTTTTCTTCTATAGTTGACTCATCTTCTTTTATCTTTGTTGCTCTATCATAGTTCACCTTAATTTGAGACATTTTAACGGCTGTTGGTAATTCTTGTTCAGCCCTTAAGGTGATTGCTTGACATTGCTCTTTATTTTCTATTGGATTCACCTCTGTGTTATTGGTCAATGGGTATTGTGGATGATTTTTTTTTATGATGTGGCTATTTGGCTCACTTGCATCTCTAACGTTCTTAAAGAGACTTCTTCTTTTGAATGAGGTCATCTGTCTGTTTCATGTATTGCATAAACATCTCCTCTAGGCCTAGTTTTTCTTTAATCTACTGTTGAGATTGTGTTGGCATGCTATGAGGGTCTATCCTATCTGAATTATAGAAGTTGGTGTAGGGATTATGCTTCTATACTTGATAGTTATCCATATAGTGCATAGGCTCCATACATTGGCCATTTAAATGGTTCTCACCATAAAAATCATAAGTGATGGGTTGTCTCTTAATAGCATTAGCTCTAATGGCATCTAATTTTTTTGTCAATAGGTTGATTTGTGTAGCTAGTGAGATAAGTGCCCTTTCATTATATATGTTTGTAATTCTTCTTGGGGTTGTTCTCTCTACTGGCCATTGATAACTATTGGATGTTATCTCCTCTAGCAGGTCATATGCTTCGTCAGTTGACTTGTTCATTAGTGCTCCACCTACTGTGGCATTTATTATAACCCTTAATTGCCCCATTAAGCCGTTATAGAATGTCTGCACAAGTAACCACTTTGAAATCCCATGATGTGGACATCTCTTCAGCATGTCTTTATACCGTTCCCATGCTTCATAAAGTGTTTCTGAGTCATACTGTATAAAAGAAGTGTTGTCATTTCTCATCTTTGCTGTCTTGGCCAGTGGAAAGATTTTAGATAGAAATTTCTAGGTCAAGTCATCCTATATTGTAATTGATCCTGATAGTAGTGACATCAACTAACTCTTTGCCCTGTCTCGAAGTAAAAAAGAAAATTGTCGTAATCGTACTGCATCATATAAGACTCCATTGTATTTGAACAAATCTCAAATCTCTAGAAAATTTATAATATGCTCATTCGAATCATCGCATGGATGTCCACTAAACTGAATTGAGTCTTTCAACATTCAAATTATTTCCGGCTGAATTTCAAAGTAATTAACATTTATTGTTGGTCAGCATATGTTGAGTTGAATGCTGCTAATCGTAGGGATTGAATAATCTCTCAAAGATCTATGTTCTCCCACTTACTGCTGAAACTGAAATTGATAAGCCATGATATAGCTCTAAAATGTATCCTAAAAAAACAAAACTAAAAAGAATTGAAAAACAATTGTACAAAAAATAAAATAGGACTTATATGAAAAATAAAAAAAAATTATGAATTAAAAATAAGAAATATTGGTATTAATATTGGCGAAAATAAAATATTATCCCCGGTAACGACGCCAAAACTTTGATGCAATATTTCTATATCTTAAAATTAAGTGCAAGTATACACTATCGTAACAAGTAATAAAAGAACTTATAAAGTCAGATGTCGAACCCACAGGGATAATTTTTATTTTCTACCAAGTACTAAAATTATATCTTTCTTGTAATTATTCAGAAAAATCAAATCTTAATTTTGTAATAAATTTAAGTAAAATAAGAGTGCGGAAAATAAATGACACAACCCAAATAAAATAAAAAAATAGTAATATAGAGAAAGTTTAGAGTTAATTACTACCCTTCAATATGTTTTCTATAGATTAATCATTTTAATATTTAAATCCCTTAATTCTTATTATTGGCCAAGACACTAATGTATTCACAAGCCTCTCCCAAGGTCATACAAGTATATGCTAATTTACTAAATACCTATATTCTTATGGTATTTGTAATAAATTAAGATTCATTAAGAACAAGTCTTATTGACCATACATGCCAATTAGGTATATTTCTATCCTAATTCAAAACTTATATATGCAACATAAAATGTTACTCTACAATCATGCATCAAATTATTTAGGTCTAAATACAATGATGCCTCTTCCGAGTTTATCAAAGTATTTTCAAAGCAATTATAACATTGATTAGATATAATGAAGCATTAAGAATAAATAATTTGAATAATGAAGAACTGAGTTCAAATAAATATTAAAAAGATTCAACAATTAAACTCACATATTGAGTTAAAAAAATAGCCCTAGAAAATAAATTTAACTCATGATAACAAGAGAATTATGGCTGAAAAATAAAATAAATATAATACAACCAAAAGCAAACAAATATAGACATCAATTTGTAGTTGGTTGATATGCCAAAGATTCGCCAATAATTTTTTGCTTCCTTGAATTGCCTTTACTTCTCTTTCTAAAAATTACTCTTTTTCAATATGTTGTGGCTCTAAGAACTCTAAGTTGTGTGTTCTTTGAAGTCTGAAATAAGAGGCCTTTATATAGGGATTGATTGGAGTCTTTAAGTTGTATTTATTTTAGGTTTAGGAAAAATCACATTGTTCACTGCTACAGCGAACACTGATCATCGTTGGGGCAAAAGTACTATAGCATGAAATACTGTTCACTTGGTGCTGTAGCGAAACGTCTTGAGCGCTGGAATTGTTGTTGGGGCGAAATATTGCTCACTGCTTCAGTGATGTACTGTATCAAATTACTATTCCCCGAGTATTATTGCGATTACTGTAGCATTTTATGTTTTATCTTTTTTCTTAAATTTTCATCCCTAATTGCTCAATTGACTCCAAACCTACAAAATAACAATTAAACATATAAAAAAACCTAATATACTTATTAAAATGAGCAATTAATCAAGTTAAATGGGTAAAAATAATAGATATAATTTACGCTTATCAGAGGTCATTCTTGAGAAATTGTCGAATGTCGTATTACTTGAAAGGATGTGACATCCTCCTAGGGAATTTTTGAGTTGCACTTTTCAGAGTCTTTCTAAGGAAGCTCTAATATTGGTGCTAATTGAAAGGGTACGAGGTGCTTCTAGGGGAGCTTTGATATTGGTGCTTTATAGAAGGGCACGAGGTCCAACCAGGAGAGCCTTAATATTGGTGCTTTCTAAAAGGATACACAGTCCTTCAAGAAAAAGCTTTTGATACTGGTGCTTCCTGGAAGGGTACGAAGTCCTTCTCAGAAAGCTCTGATATTGGTGATTTCTGGAAGAATACGCGATCCTTCTAGTGAAACTCTGATACTGGCGCTTTCTGGAAGGGTGCATGGTCCTTCTAGGGAAGCTTTGATCGTAGTACTTTTCCTAGAAGGATATAAAGTCTTTCTAAGGAATTTTCAGTAATATTGTGGATGTTTTTGGCCATATCCACAAACGGTGTGGAGGATTACTTTTGCTTGTCTCCTCGTAACAGTGTTTAGATGATTGCCTTTTGTCTGTCTCCTAGTAATGATATTTGGAGGATTGCTTTTGGCAACCTCTTTGCAACGGCATTTAAAGGATTACTTTTAGTCGCCTCTTCATAACGACGTTTGAAGGATTACTTTTGGTTGTCTCTTCATAACAGAATGAAAGATTTCTTTTAGCCATCTTCTCGTAACAACGTTGAACCATATTTTTCATGTTTTGATCTTATTAATCCTTACACATAAGTCATAGTCTTATTGTTGTTATCAGTAATATGACAATATTAAATTCGATGTTTTATATACAATATGGGAAAAACAATGTCTAAGATATGGGAAAAAGAAATAAAAAGAGAAAGGAAGTCATACATAGAACTTCTTTAACTTTGATATATTCTAGGGAGTCAGAATCAAGTTTCCATCTATGTTTTGTAAAAAGAAAGCGCCTTTATTTAACTTCATCATGATTTTGTAGGGACCTTCTTATGTTTCTTCCATCTTACTAGCATTATATTCTTTGTTAATGTCAAGTGCCTCTCATAACATGAGGTTGCCTGCATTAAGCTTACGCTTCTTGATTTTACTATCGTAATGTCTATTTATTTTTGCTTTATAAGCTGCTATATGAATCGTTGCGATTTCTCTAGCTTCATCTATCAAATCATTTACCATGGACAAGGCTTCTTCATTAAGTTTTAGTTGTACGGTTATCATTCTTAAGGTTAGGATGAATGCTTCCATGGAAGTATTGCTTCTTGTTAGGGTTGTGCCTACATGCCATCCTAATTTTATATGAATATTTTATATCTATATATATTAGATTTTGTTATATTGCTAATTATCTTTTAATTATATGGTTTAATGCTTGTTATGCTACAGAATTTTTTTTATCTGAAGGAGTTCAGATACAGTCTAAAAGAGTTTACAATGGTGCTAAGATTTAGCAAATATTCCAAGAGTTGGAACATTGTCTGTAACAGGACAAAGAGCTTAGAATATGTAATAATGATATAGTTGCAAGAGTTGCAATAAGTTGCTAGGATGTGTCATTATGCAAGCATGTTCTCAAATACATAGTTCCTAATCATTTTCTATTAACGCAGGTCTATTAGTAGATCCTATTAATTTACATAGATCAATGTATGTCTATATCTATAGGGTATAGTTGATTGTTCCTAGCTGACCAGGATATTGGAGATTGTATAGGCATACAGGTATTCAGTTAGGACTGAGTACTGAACAAATTCATGAGGACCCAATAGACATCCTATGTTGCCGTCAATAGAAGGTTTCTCGAGTTGAGTAGTATACGTAGTCCTCTGACCTAAGCACCACGGTAGGCTTGTGAGTGATCTATCATGCTTTAGTTCCACGCATGTCGGAGACCTTTCATGATCTGACTGATGGGTGTCGCTGGGTATGGTTCGATGCTCATGGAGTTTGGTGCATGTAGATATGGGATCCATCAGCTCTCATAGGGAGTGATATATGTAGATGCTCTAAGATAGTATCTCAAGAAAGTCTTATGCCCATAAGCAGTTAACCCGGAAAGGTGTTTCCACGAGGTTAAACAATATAACAAGGAGTTTTGTTCGTATTGTACTATTGAGATACCATTATGGAGATAGGTTTATGGATGAGCATATGGAGATTTGACGGTGTGGATCTATGTCCCTACACATCCGAGATATATATGATAGAAAGACTATACGTATACGTTGTAACCTCAACTTGGATGGTTCAACGTGTCGATTTGTAATATTCGTGACATGTATATGGGGCATGGCTCACGGACTTATGAAATAGTTCCATTTGATGAATCGGGCATGGACCTAGAGAGTTCTGTGATATAGAGTGTACTCGTGATGCACGGGAGCAGAGTACTAGATTAAATTGTTTAATCCAGTAATATCCAAAGTAACCACAAAAATGCCTACATGTGCGTATTTAAGTGTTAAATACAATAATTTATCAATAATTGTTATTCACTAATTGTAAAGTGACACGTGAAGTATTGTGAACCATCAGTTGAGTTACCCAAGTATGAGATTTTATGGGACCTGTAAAGAGGTATACTTGATAACTATTCATGAGGGGTAAAATAGTTATTTCACACATTGATTATTTAAATATTAAATAATTAAATATCTCTAATAAAATATAATATTTTATTTATAATAATATAATATATATAATGCATAATAGTTGTCGTGCATTATATATATAATATTATTATTTTCTTTTTATTTTATTATTTTTTTGCCAATAATGCATGCTTTATTATTATTATATTATGATAATATTACTTTATTGCATTTAAGAGATATATGTGTGAAATTAGAAACGGAAATGAGAGAGTGAAATTTAAACAAAAAAAAAAGGAAGGGTTATTTTCCTTACCATTTCTGTTTCTTGCTCTCAAGAAAGAAGAAGCAATTGATGCTTCTATTTTTTCTTCTTCATTAATGTGAGAAAGAAAGAGCAAAAGGTTGAACCGCCCATTTGGGATTAAGAGTTAATCCTACGTTAGACTCAAGAGCTGCTGTTTTAGATTATTAAGCCCACCACGTTGATAATTAGAACTGAGAACGAGCATATCTCCAGGCGGACTTCAGAGGAATACGTATAAAACGTTACACGTACTGGTAATTTCTCAATTTTATCATTTATATAATAATTTGATTAATATATATTTAGTGTATTTATTGTTTATTTTAAAATTTTACTGCGCTAAATATGTATTAGATACGTATTTTGTAATAAACACACAAGCACATGCATACACCCATACACAGTTGATCCTCTACACTTCTGTCCCAAACACTAGAGAGTACGGCGAGGTCCTTATTGACCTATTCTCCATGGTTTTGTAGGCACAAAGTACTCCTAGAAGTTCCTTGAGCCATCTACCATTTTTTCGTTTTAGTCTTTTCTATAACATTGCAAAAATTGTTCGATTAGAGATTTTAGCCTGCCCATTCCCTTATGAATATCTGCAATATGAGAAACGATGCTATATCTTAAATTTACTACAAAAAGAAGTTACAATTATGCTTACAAATTGCTTTCCATTGTTAGACACTATTGTCAGAGGTATGCCAAATCTAGTGATAATATTCTTCCAAATGAAGTATTTTACTTTAATTCCAATAAGATTGTTATAAGTCTCTGCTTCTACCTATTTACCGAAGTAATCGGTAGCCAATAGGACAAATTGCTTCCCTCGGGCTCCTGTTAGGAGGGGTGCTACAATATCCATGCCTTATTAAATGAATGGCCAGGGAATGGATACTATATTGAGGTCATTGGCGAGCTTGTGGATAATTTGGCATGTTTCTAGCATCTTTCACATCTCTTGACGTATTATATGGCGTCTCTTTTGATTGATGGCCAGAAATATCCTTGCTACATCACTTTGTGAGCTATGATCCTGACACTTGAATGGTTTCCACACGACCCTTCATGTATTTCCACCATAATTTGGTGACTTTCCTTAGTTAGTATGCATCTCATGTAGATGCCCGAAAAGGACCTCATGTACAAATGGTCATTGATGAAGGGAACCTATCGATAGAACAAATGGTCATTGATGAAAGGAACCTATCAATAGAACAAATGGTCATTGATCAGGATAAATCTTCTTATCTTCTGGAAGCTTTTCCTCTTTTAGAAATTTGATATAAAGAGTCATCTAGTTTGTCTTGGTTGTAATTTTAAGTGTTTGTTCTATTAGTAGGATCCCTTCATCTTTGTTTTTGGTTCTGATTTTTTCCCATTCTGTTAAAAGAATTATTCTAACCAAAGTAGAGTTTGCAGACGAGGCTTCTTTTGTTAGCTTGTCTGCCTCCATATTTTCTTCTCCTGGGATCTGTTCGAGGGTGATATTTTAAAAATCAGATGCGAACTATTTTGCTAAGTTTAAAAGCTTCATCATCGTCTTTTCTTTTGTGGTGTAGTCTTCATTCCATTGGGATGTAATAAGTGTGAAGTTAATTATTATAGCTAAGCTTTTGATTGAGAATGACCGCACTATTTTTATTCCTTCGATCAGGGCCTTATACTCGACTTTATTGTTAGATATGGGGGTTTGGAGCTTTACGAGGTGTTAAAGTATCAATTCATCAAGGTTGCGTAGATGCACTTTGAGTTTTACCCCCTTGTTGTTAGATGCCCTATCGATATACATTATCAAAGTCTTTATGACTTATTTAGAATGTGGAAGTAAAAAATCATCTAATGCTTCAAGTTCACACCAGAGTATGAAGTTGGCAAGAGTTTGTCCCTTTATAGTTGTACATGGTAGGAGGTTTATATCCAAGTAAATAAGACTCATGGCTATCTTTATGACTCATCCTAAAGTGTTTGGCCTGGATAAGATTTGTTTGATCGAGTGGAAAGTATACATGACAATTGGGTGTGCTTTGAAGTAATGGCGGAGCTTTGTTTTCCATTAATAAGTGCTAGAATGAGTTTCTTTGCTGCTAAATAACAAGTTTCGAGATCTATAAGAGCTTTGCTTATGTAAAATATATGTTTTTGTTGTTTCTCTTCTTCCCTTGCCAAAGTTGTATGACACATCTAGAATATAGGAGTTTATTCCTAAGTGCAGGATTGTCGAAGTAATAAATAATCCAGTGAGAACGAGGTCGAACCACAGGGAAGTGAAATTAAAATTACAAACTATAAATACTTTAAAGATAATTAATGCAGTATAAGATGTTTGTAAATATTAATTCAATTATCCAATTAAAATAAAAATCTAAGGTTAGGAGGACCCACTCTTGGCATATGAGGTAAAAATATATTCAACTCTTTTTATAACTCAATTGAAATCCTCACACGAAGGAGGTCTCAACCAAAAGATATAACAATTAAAGTTCGTCACCATTTATATATTAACTAGTATTTATTTATTTCAATTATTATACACCAAATCTTATAAATGGGTTCAAGTATTTATTATGTTAATCTTTATATTTGTCTACAATAAATCAAGACTCTCACTATACAAGAAAAGGTATTTACGCAAAATCTTGTAAATAGTTTCAAGAATTTAATGTGCCAACTATAAAAATTGTCTATAATAAATCAAGAGGCACCACTTTAGAAGAAATGATATTAATATTACAAACAAAATAAATACATCATATATAAATTTGTATAACTTAAAAATGAGGCATTAAATTCATAAATAAGAGTTAAGTATATCTTATTATCTTGCCAAGAGTTTCACCCTTTCACTTTAGTATAAAGAAATTACTTGGACATAATAAAACTAAAGGAAAAAAAAAAGAAATGGAAGAAGATATAATATGACTTTACAATAATAAACAAGAGAAATAATATTACAAAGAGATAATACAAAAGACAAGTGTTTTGAACTAAAATCTAACTCTCTAATTACATCCTTTAGGCATATCGATAAATTGAGACAAATAAAGAGGGAACCACTTGGATGATAAAAGTCAAGAATTGTGACAAATAATTTACATTGATTATCATTAATACACCTATTTGATTACTAATTTGAAATTGATGTGATCTGAATTAGCTGTCACTCAAAAGATCAAAATTGCAGATAAGTCTTATATCTTTTCAAATTGAGTTTTCTCATACATATTAGATACGTATTTCTATAGTTATGGGCCAAATACTGATGACTGTTCAGACTGGGCCTGTACTGCAGATCAATTCTATTCTAGGCTAATTTCACCCTCTAAATGCTCAAATTTCAAATGCTTTATAATACAATATATTATCCCATTGAGTCAGCTCTTCACAAGATCAAGAATTACTCCAATTAGATCCTTAGGTAGAAACTTATGTCCATTTTACCAAATCTATCACAAAATAGTTAAAAGCTAATTAAGTACAATATTATAAACATAGTTAAATTAAGGGGGTTAAAGACACTAATAATACAAAAAAATATTGATGTAAAACCCTTATTAAATATGTAATTTCAAGTGTTCATCACACTCACCAACCAGCTTATTGCTAGTCCCTAGCAATTCAAGCATAAATAAAATTTGAACACTACCTAAGTATTCAAAAAAAAACGTCAGTTCAAGATCACAATCGCTATAAAGGTTATTTCAATCATAACTTCTAAAATTGTGTGTATGTGAATTAAGCCGAAACTTTCTTACCAAAAATCACAACATATATAGCCTTGAAAAAAAATTTCAAGTAAAAGCCTCAACTGCATATTCTTACAAGTGAATAACTTATTTAATGGGTTAGGATTTCACTATGGAGTTGGAAAATAGATAATTGCTCAAGAAAATGTTACATTTAAGGACAGACAAATAATTTGACATTGATCCAAAGATAGAAAAATTAATTATTTAGAGCCAAACCATTCTTTTTACATGCTCGCTTTAGAAATTTAATTATTTTATACGAATCTTACAAATAAAGAGTTTAGTGATAAAATTGATTCCTAATGACTTTTGTCTTCTAAAATTGAATGAAAACTTTATTGAACTAAATTGACTTTTGGTTATACTATTTTTTTTTTTTTTTTGCGTTTATGTTTGTTTTTATTTTTTTTTAAGACATAAGGAATCATTACAAAATAAGAGCAATTTATCACCATAATACCTTTTCAATTTTTTTTATCATCCTTTAGCTAAACAACCAAATCACTCCTCACCCCAAATAATATCATTCCAAACAAAAATTAACCATTTTAAAAAATCAATAAAAGTTCGTAAGCTGTTATCTCAAACCTCTCCATTCACTCATAAAAGATATGTGAGTTTAGGAAAAAAATATATTTATAATTAAATATGAAAATTCTCTTGGATATATATATATATATTGAATTATCCATCTTACCACAAGGTTTAGTATTGTTCTCAAGAAATAATTTCAAAAGTTATTCTTTAGTAACCTAAATAGAAAAAGTGATTTAAACTAAACAATTTTGAAATCATATATCGATAGCAAAGCAAACTTATTTACGCAAGAGTTTACCAAAAACTTAAGTAACAAACATAAAATGCATTAAAAATAAATCAATTAGAATGTGTTTCAAAAGTTCAGTAATGGACTATTTACTCTGCTATTGTAGAACTAAAATGTGTTTCAAGAATGCATAAATAAACCTTTTACTCACGCCATTTATGATTTAAAAAAAAATTTCTTTAGAGAACAAAGTGATAACAAAAATAAATAAATAACACTAACATTATTTATCAACTATTCTCCCCCCAACCAGATTGAGACATTGTCCTCAATGTCAAAATATAGAAAGAGTAAAGTTTAGAAGATATCACCTGAAACATCTTTTATTAAAAATAAAATCTACAACAAAATAAAACAAGTCACACAAAATGCTTAAAATTACAAAAAGGTAGATAGGCTACAGACGAAGTGTCAAATCTATCTTGCGTTTTTTTTTACTGTCATCAGTATACCAATCTATCTAACACATTGCTAGATCCAATAGAAGTGTAAAAGATTATAGTTCATCGAGTAATTGATCAATAGTTGAAGTAGAAATGAGGATCTATTATGCTACAGATGAGACGAACAATTTTTCCACCGCATAGTAAAGAAAAGATAATAACTCATTATAAAAACCATCAACATTTAACAAACCAATGAGTTTTTGGTGGATTTGCAATTGTGCCCATGAGATAATTTAAATATTTTTCTCCAAAGTTCCAAAACCTCCAGGTAAAGCTATGAAGGCATCAACATTCCAAAGTATAAAAAACATTCGTTTATACATTGATGATACCTGTAACTCATCCTCAATTATTTTTCCTACAATATTCCCAACAGCCAGAGCTTTTAGTATGATACCCAAAACTCGATTGCCTTTATTTTGTGCAGTTGTTGCCACATATTCCATTAATCTAAGACTGCCTCTCTCATATACTAAATGAATTTTTCGTTCAGCTAACATCACCAAGGATTTCTACTGCTTCTATAAACTTTCTAGTTTTTCCAGGGTTGGGTCCACAAAAGACATAATTTTTTGTGAATTTACAAGTTGATGTTCATTTCATTATTACACTCACTCTCTCTCTTGAATGATTTTGAGTTTGTATGAAGATGCAGAAATAATGCAATGTATTTATAGAGCAAAAATGTGTTGTAAAGCTAAGTCACATGGGTTGTTGGCTTTAAATACAAAATTTTTAAAATTGATTATTAGTGGTTGGTTGTTGAAAAAGATGTTTGAGTTTAAAATGAAACATTTAAAAGTAACAGCTACAGTAAATATGTACAAGTAGTTGTGATTATGGCTCGCATCTTCCTCTAGTTTTACATCCAGTAACAGTTAAACGCCCTATATGGATCGGGGATAAGCGTCTCATCCAATTTTCTTATAAATTGGCAAACAGGGACTTTTAAAGTTAGATTCCCGAGATTATACCGCTCATGTTCTTTTAGGAATATGTCTCATAATTCACTAATTGCAATATGCACATATCTACTAGGATGCATCTCAAGAGTCGATAAGATATCATATAAAGACTCCTTACTCACGACATCCTTAATGAACTTAATTTTATTTTCGCGATTTATAGACACCATTCCTAAAGTATGGCAACATGTGTTGCAAGTCATGAGTGCACACTTATAAGAAACGCTTAATTATTTTGCTCTTTATTTTTTTGTAAAAGAGCTTTTACCTAAGCCGGGCATGTAGGAAATTAATGAGTCTAAAAATTCACCTGTCAATTAAACTTTGGCTTCAATTAACCAATGTACACCAACAGGTATATTCATAATCATTAATAACCTTAATCTTTCACATCTTGCTTGATAAATTTTCTTTAAAGCATTTTGAGGTAATGAGGGAAAACACTTTTTTAAATTCTTTAAAAGTCATCCATTTTTTTTTTTTAGAAGAGGAAAAAAAGAAGGTATCAGTAATTATGAAAAACTTAAAAAATTGACTTAAAAGTAATTGAACTTTGGCTTCAATTAACCAATGTACACCAACAGGTATATTCATAATCATTAATAACCTTAATCTTTCACATCTTGCTTGGTAAATTTTCTTTAAAGCATTTTGAGGTAATGAGGGAAAACACTTTTTTAAATTCTTTAAAAGTCATCCATTTTTAATTTTTTTTTTAGAAGAGGAAAAAAAGAAGGTATCAGTAATTATGAAAAACTTAAAAAATTGACTTGAAATGTCACGGAATACCATTATCCGTCACTTAACCGGGGTGCAAAATAAAACTTTAACAAAAATACTAAATTAACCTATAAGTAAAAACAAAAAAATAAAGTTAGAAGAAGAATAAATATATAAAACGAAGATTAATTGGTCTTATAACAAGGGTTAGACAGGGACACAAATTTTTCATGAAAAGCTTGATTTTTTTAGAAATGGCTTAAGTCTTTGCCTATTTACCTTAAACACATTACCATTCTTAAAATTTTCAATGTCAATTATTCCATAAGGGTATACATATTTAACAATAAAAAGACCACTCCATCTTAATCTTAATTTTTCAAGGAATAAGTGAAATCAAGAATTATAAGCAAAATCTTCTGACCAACATCAAATGTTTTTCTTTGAATTTTTTTATTATGAAAAGCTTTGATTTTAGCTTTATGAATTTTTGAATTCTCATATGCATCATTTCTCAATTCTTCAAGTTCATTTATTTGTAATTTATGTATCTGTTCAGCAGAATCAAGATTTGTATTGAAAGATTTAATGGCCCGGTAAGCTTTATGTTCAAGTTCCACAAATAAGTGACAAGGTTTTTCATAGACTATCCTATAAGGAGACATACCTAATGAAGTTTTAAAAGCAGTTCTATAAGCCTACAATGCACCATTAAGTCTTAAAGACCAATATTTGCAATTTGGGTTTACAATTTTTTCTAAAATTTGTTTTATCTTCCTATTTACTAATTCAACTTGTCCACTTGTTTGAGGATGATAGAGGTGACAACTTTATGAGTAATACCATATTTTTTCATTAATGTTTCAAATGGCCTATTAAAAAAATGCTTACCCACATCACTTATAATGGCTCGAAGGATTCTAAATCGACTCAAGATATTTTCTTTCAAAAATCTCATGACTGTTTTATGATCATTATTTCGACATGGAATAGCCTTATTCCATTTTGAGACATAATCTACTGCGACAAATATATACGTAAATCCAAATGATAGCGAAAATGGTCCCATAAAATCTATCCCCCAGCAATCAAATATTTCAATAACAAGAATGTGGTTCAAAGGCATCATGTTTCGTTTTAAAATAAATTCAATTTTTGACAATTTTCACATTTATACAAAATGCATGTGTATTTTTGAATAAAGTGAGCCAATAAAATTCACACTGCAAGATTTTTGCAGCTATTTTATTTTATGAGAAATGTCCCCCACATGCTTCAGAATGACAAAATTCAACAACTTTACTTACCTCATTGTCGGGTATACATCTTCGAAATATTTGGTCGGGATAATACTTGAACATTCCATTGAGGTGGCATTTCTCCTATTACAAGAAAATTAACAATATTAGCATACAAAGGCATTGTAACAGTAGAAAATAAAAATTTATCAGAAAAATAATCATTAATAGATGTTATTTCTGTTGATGAATCTAGTGTGAGTCTTGATAAGTGATCTGCAATAACATTCTCAAGTCCCTTCTTATCTTTAATAGTAATATAAAATTCTTGAAGTAATAGAATCCATCTAATCAGTCTTGGTTTTTTATAAGGGCAAATTTGTCATATATTTTCTCATATTTTTATTATTGATATTTTATGGTTTTATGAGAATAGATGGCTATTTATGTGCATTATTATTATTATTTATATGTGCATTATGCAAAGTTTTCAAAGTATGTGTCCATCACCCCAGCACCACGAGTATTACCGCCTCAGCTCTGGAATAGTGATCGAAATAAGAAAAATGACTTGTTTAAGTCACATCTGGCGCCCTAACGTCAAACATTCACCGCGTCAGCGACGGAACAGAGTCCCAGCGCCATCAACACACCGCTCCAGCGGTGAAGCCTTTTTCACGCGTCGCCCCAGCGGTAGCGCGATTCCTAATTCGACGAGAATTGAGATTTTCAAGCTCATATCAATCCCTATAAAAAGTCATTCGTTCCCAGCCTTTAAGAATAATCCAAGACAAACCTAGAGCAATTCAAGAACACTAAGAATACAGAGCACGAGTCTTGGAGAGTAATAGGAGTTTAATTAAAGCAACTTTAGGGAGAGATTCAAGGCGTTCTTCGGCATCAAGAGTTCTTAGGCAACACAATCAAGATAAATTCGACGTCTATATCGGTTTGCTATTGATTGTAACATGATTTATTATTATTTTTACTGTTGTTCTCTTGTAGCCATGAGCTAAACTTATTTTCTAGGGTTAAAACTTGAACTCAATATGTGTGCTTAATTGCCATATCTTTTGAATATTTAATAAACTTAGTTCTTTGATATTTAAATTACTTGATTTTAATGCTTCAATATATCTGGCCAATATATGGTGAATGAGTTGGTAATATTGTTGATAAACTCGGAAGAGGAATCATAATATTTAGACCTAGGTAATTTGATGCATGATTGTAGAGTAACATTCAATGCTGCATATGCAAGTTTCAATTTAAGATAGGAATATATCTAATTGGCATGTATGATCAATAAGACCTAATCTTAATGAATCTTAATTTATTACAAGTACCATAGGAATATAGGTATTTGATAAATTAAGGTATACTTGCATGACCTTGGAAGAGGCTTGTGAATATATTAGTGTCTTGATTAATAACAAAGACTAAATGAGTTAAATATTAGAAGATTAATTATTAGAAAGCATATTGAGGGATAGTATTAATCCTAGGTTTTCTCTATATTGCTATTAACTAAATCTCTTTGCATTGTGTTTTTGCCTTTATATTTTCTACATTCATTCTTAGATTATTATTTATCTGAATAATTATTAGGAAGATATCATTTTAGTAATTGGTTAAAAAGAAGAAATTATCTATGTGGGTTTGACATCCGACTTATTTAGTCTCTTTGTTACTTATATACGATAGTGTATACTTGCACTTAATTTAAGATATAGAATTATCGCATCAATTTTACATCCTGTTTTGACATTAAGTACCATACAGCAGCATGGTCAGTAAACACAACAGTTGAATAACCAATTAAGTAAGAACTAAATTTGTCTAATGCAAATATTATAGCAAGTAGTTCTTTTTCAATTATTGTGTAATTCACTTATGCATTGTTTAAAGTTCTACTCACGTAATAAATTACATAGGATTTACCTTCTTTTCTTTATTCCAATACAACACTAACAACGTAGTCACTAGCATCACACATAAGCTTAAAAGGTAAAGACCAGTTAAGAAATTGTATGATATGAGCAGATGTTAAGAGCTCAATTAATTTTTCAAATAAATTTTGACACTTTTGAGTCCACTCAAATGATACATTGTTTGCTAAAAGGTTACAAAGAGGTTTAGATATAGCACTAAAAAGTTTTATGAACCTCCTATAGTTACCAACATGTCCTAAAAATGATCTGACTTCTCTGACTATTTTTTGTGGAGGCAAATGTGTAATGAGTTCGACTTTTACCTTATCCACTTCAATTCCTTTAGAAGACACTACATGTCTCAAAACAATTCTAAAAGTAACCATGTAATAACATTTTTTCCAATTCAACACAAGACTCTTTTCTTCACATCTTTTTAAGACATTTTTTAAATTTTTAAGACAATTATCAAAAGATATTTCAAACACAATTAAATCATCCATGAAAACTTCTAAATAATACTCAATCATGTCACTAAAAATGCTTAACATATATCTCTGAAAATGTTGTTGGGGCATTACAAAGTCCAAAGGGCATTCTTTTAAAAGCAAAGGTCTTAAAAGGGCATATGAATGTAGGATTCTTTTAAAAAAAAGTCCAAAGGGCATTCTCCATCTAGGATTGTAGTTTTGTGAATATGGATTTTTGTTTGACCACTTGAACGTGTTTAGAACATTGACTTGTTCATAGAAACATTCCCTAAATACAGGCAAAGTTGGGCAATCATTAGTAGAGTGATCATGGGTTTCACAAATGTGACACATAATTTCTTAAACAGATTTTAATTGACCACTCATTTTTATTTCAAGGTTTCGAATTTTCTAGTTAAGGATGCTAATTTGGCTTGAAGGTCATGATCTTCCCTAAAATGATAACTACCCCTACTAGATGTAGTAGTTTGAGTTTTGTTAGGGGCCTCACAGGTACCAGCAATGTCGTAATTTTGAGCATTTTCTACTAGTAAATCTAGATAATTCATTGCCTCTTCTGAGTCTTTGTCCTCAAATGTTCTATTACACATCATTTTTACCATTTGCCTAACTTGGGGTGTTAAGCCCTCATATAAATTTGAGACTAGTCTCCATGTTTCAAAGTCATGCTAGGGATAGGTATTAAGTAATTCTTTATACATTTTCCAACATTGGTAAAGGGTCTTTCCTAATTTTTGAGCAAAAGTGGTAATTTATCTTTTGAAAGAATTTGTTCTATAGGAAGGAAAAAATAATTTAGGAATTGTTGTTGCATCTCATCCCAAAAAGAAATAGATCCTGGCCTAAGATTTTGTAACCATGTTTTAGCTTTATTTTTTAAATAAATAGAAAAAAGGTTAAGTCAAATTGCGTTTATACTATAATTTTGGTCATTATACGTACTACACACTTTTTCAAATTCTCTTAAATGTAAATAAGGGTTCTATGCATTTAAGCTATGAAAAGTGGGTAAAAGTTGGATAATGTCTGGATTAACATTAAAATGTGTTGTATTTGGAGGAAAAATTAAGCAAGATGGTGCACCAGTTCGTGTAGGGTTCATGTAGTCTCTAAGTGTTCTAAGTCGGTTATGGTCATTATATTAGGACTGATTGTCCCCTGGGTTTATGAGTCCCTCAATTTGATTTTCAGTTATGGTGTTAATTGGTAAAGAATGAGAATATGAAGGAGAATCCAACAATTTATCAAAGAAAGTTTCAAAATTATCTTTCACCAAACGATGAGAATTAGAATCTCGAAACCAACTACTCATATAAAGAAATAAAATACAATACAATAACAATAAATAATACAAATAAGAGAAAATAAAATAAAATATTAAACATAAGTAAATAAAATAGGCAAAACTAAAATTAAAATAAAATAAAGATAAATAATTAGAAGTTAGATTAGTAATGTTAGATTAGTCATTGTTAGATTATATAATAAAAAAGTTAATAAATAAAGAGTAAGAGACTTAACCTTCCATGAAAATAATAAGCGAATAATAAATAAAGTAAAATAAGTTAGGAAACTTAGCCTTCCATGAAAATAAAATAAAAAAAAATTGTTAATTACACTTTTTCGACAACGGTGCCAAAAACTTGACACGTCCAGAATATAAGAGTTTATTCCTAAATATAGGATTGTCGAAGTAATAAATAACTCGGTGAGAACAGGGTCGATCCACAGGGAAGTAATTAAAATTATAAATTATAAATACTTTAAAAATAATTAATGCAGTATAAGATGTTTACAAATATTAATTCAATTAACCAATTAAAATAAAAACTAAGGTTGGAGGGGTTCACTATAGTATATAAAGTAAGAATATATTCAACTCTTTTTATAACTCAATTGGAATCATCACATGAAGGAAGTTCTAACTGGAAGAAAGGGTTCAATTAACCAATTAAAGTTCGTCACCATTTATATATTAATTAGTATTTATTTCTTTCAATTATTATACACAAAATCTTATAAATAGGTTCAAGTATTTATTATGCCAATTTTTATATTTGTCTACAATAAATTAAAACTCACACTTTATAAGAAAATGTATATATGCCAAATCTTGTAAATGGTTTTAAGAATCTATTTTGCCAACTACAAAAACTATATATAATAAATTAAGAGGCACCACTTTAGAAGAAAGAGTATTAATATTACAAACAAAATAAATACATCATATATAAATTTGCATAACTTAAAAATGAAGTATTAAATTCATGAATAAGAATTAAGTATATCTTATTACCTTACCAAGAGTTTCACCATTTTACCTTGACATAAAGAAAGTTACTTGGACATAATAAAACTAAAAAAAAAAAAAATAAAAGAAATGGAAGAAGAGATAACATAACTTTATAATAGTAAACAATAGAAATAATATTACAAAGAGATAATATATAAGATAAATATTTTGAACTAAAATCTAGCTCTCTAATTACATCCTTTAGGCATAAATATACTACTTATTTATAAAAACAAATATGGATAAATTGAGACAAATGAAGAAGGAACCACTTGGATGATAAAAGTTAAGAATAGTAGCAAATAATTTATTCGTTGTACGTATTAGATACGTATTTCTATAGTTATGGGCCAAATACTGATGACTATTCGAACTAGGCCTGTACTGCATATCAGTTCTATTCTAGGCCATTTTCACCCTCTAAAGGTTCGAATTTTAAATACTTTATGAAATATAATATGTTAATCCATTAAGTTAGCTCTTCACATGATTAAGAATCACTCTAATTGGATTCTTAAATAGAAAGTTTTTTTCATTTTACCAAACCTACCACAAAATAGTTAAAAACTAATTAGGTACAATTTTGTAAACATACTTAAGTTAGTGGGGTTAAAGACACTAGTAATACAAAACAATGATGTAAAACCTTTATTAAATATGTAATTTCAAGTGTTCATCGTTGTACTGACCATTTCAGTAGATACGACCAGGTAAAGGTATAAAGTCTCATTGAGAAGTGGTGTCGAGAGTATCAAAAGGCTTTTAAGATATTTTTGATTATCTGCAAAACATCTGTCTGAGTTAGGCCTCAGTGGTCTCTCATCCTTGCTTTCAGAGCCTGGAAGAATGGTCTGTATATGTCTAACATTTTTTAGATAAATTGGTTCAAAGCTGCGATTCTTTTTATTAATGTTTGGATTTTTTTAGGGGTACAATGATCTATATATATAACTCATTCTCAAACGGTATGAGGCATTTTGGAGAGACATAAGAACAAAACTATGCGTGTTTAGTCCTAAAATAAATAATATCATAAGGTATGAAAATGGAGTATTCCAAAATGAACAATATCATAATGTATAAAAGTAGGCTTAGGCCGGATTGAGACATTATAGTTTATACTATTAGAGTTGAATTATATGTTTTTTTCCTTCAAATGGCATACTCCTGGTATTGTAACAAATGTCGCTTTTAACTTGGAACATTGCCTATGAAATAGAACCCTGAATGCAAAGCCATTGGCCTCGAAACTAAGGTCTTAAACTTCATGTGTTAGCAATAATCTAGTTCTAGCCTCGATAAATCTTTAAACAAGTTAGTATTTTCCATTTTAACTATATTTGGTCTCACTCGCACCCATTTGCTTCTGCCTCACAAGTCATAAAAGCATCATTCTCAAACTCAAAGGAGTCTTCACTTTGTTATCCTTGATATAGTGATGTTTCAGAAGCATCACTAATCACAATGTAAAGAAAAATGAATATGTTTAAACTAAAGTTGTGTTTACACATTGTGTTGGAAATTGGTGATTCAACAATTTTATATGGGCAACAATTAAAATGAATATCAAAAAGAGAGTTATTATGAAGTTAAGTACGCATTGGGTATACAAATGAGGAGCAAAACAGAAAACCAAAAGAATGGGGTACTGTTCATGCAGTGACACTGTTCATGGTGAGCACTATTGCGCGCGACATCGGGAGTACTGTTCATGGTGGGTACTGTTCAACGTAGTTATTGTTCACGTGCGGGTATTATTCACGCAATAACTTTGAGGTATTTTCTATTTTGACTCAATTGACTTCTTTAAGTAGGATTAGGACTCTTACAAGTAAGAACTCTTATTCCAACAAGGTTTAGGGTTTCTAAGGGTATTTTATTCACTATATAAACCCTTCTAAACATAAGAGAAAGACAAGCATCTAAAGTTTCAATATGTAACCATAAGAGAGAATAGAGGAACTAGGTAGGCACTAAGTGCGTAGTGTACTAAGGTGTAACATTTGAGGAGTATTTTCTTTTAGTTTTTGAGTGAACAAAAGAAACACTATAGATCTTTTTAGCTTATATGCTCGGGCTATTCTTGTATTCCTTGTAAAAATCTCTTATGAAGAGATACTAAGAGGTCTTGCGGAGTCATGGTGGTCAATGATAGTTACTTAAAGATCTCTATAGCATATACTAAGGGGTCTTGTGGGATCATTGATAATGTAAGAAAATACTTAGTGATCAATATCAATAATAAAAAGTTGGATCATAGATCCTTCGTGGACGTAGGCAATTTTGAGCCAAACCACATATATCTTATGTTTTGTTGATTGGTTTGTTTTCTTTATCTTTATTGGTGTGTTAATCTTATATGTTCTTACTTATGGTGTGAGTTATGATTTTTCGTTGCGCATAGAACAAAATGGGTATTAAAGCTGTGGCTTAGTTGATGCTATATAGGTGTAAAACTGAAAAGCATGATTTAATATCCGTAACAAACTAGTATCAGAGCTTAGGTTGAAATACATATTATAGAAGACTATCAAAAAGATGGTGTCATCTAGGTCCTAGTTAAAAGAATCATTCAGATTGAACACAAAATAAAGATAATAAAAGAAGAACAATCAAGATTGAATAATAAATCTAAAAAGTGTCTAGGGCACTTGAAGGAATAATCTTTAGAAAAAGACAAAAATAGAAGGAAGATAGATTTACAAGTTTATTAAATAACTAAGCAAATACCTTAATTACATGAAATTTTTTAAAAGAATAAATATCCGATGAATGAATTATTTTTGAGATCTAAAATAATATTTTCATATAATTTATAAAAAAATTATTATTTATCAATTAAAGAAATATGACTTATAATAAATTATACAAATTAGTAGAATAATATTAAAATTACATGATAAAAGAGAGATTAGGTATGAAATTTTATTCTTTGTCTCGTAAAGATCTAATGAATTCAAGACGGTTAATTAATGTTATAAAAATGTTAAACTAAAGAATATGATTTAATATCTGCAACACGCTCTAAACGAGATATATATGTCTCCATCATCTTAATATCATGCACTTTGAAAACATATCAGAACACTGAAGTAAAAGCCGAAACAGACCCAAAGAAGATGATGGCAGAAAATCCGGGCGGGCATAACCCTTTGAAAGCGCATCTCTTTTGCTTGGCCTAATTCATTCCCAGTGACGGGGTTGTCTGGCTCACTGGCTTGGCTACCTGTTCAATGAACTCATTCACATCAGTCAGCCATTGATCAATCCTCTGTTTCTCCCTTTCTCGTTTAGTTCCCAGCTTCCCCACGTGATTTTTCAAATCGTCGATGTAACTCTGGTACTATCCTGTCCAATGGTTTGATATAATGACTTTGCAACTTCTGCTACAGTGCTAGAACAGGCAGCAATACCAATCTCTGCAGGCTGCAGCCATTGCCTGCGTTTCTCATATATAATTCCTCTTTTAATAGTTTACAAACTAATGATAATTACATCATTGAGAAAGAAAGCAACAGATTAACATTATCTACAAATCAATGCTGCATGCTTACTTTGCTGTGTTCTTTTTTTTTGGGCCCATATTTCACTATTAAATTAATTTTGTGGTGAGATTAATTCCCTTCTCTTCTTATGTTGTTGTTTTGGGTTTTAAGAGTCTTGTGTTTCTTGACTGGAATCCACTTATCGCTAATCTACTCAGTGTCACTGCCAATTGCCAAAGCTCCTATTGTACTGGGGGCGCTTGAAAAGGAACATCCAATTTGATTGTTATGTTAGCCCAAATAGAATGTAGGCCCGGCTCATTATTAAAATAAATAAATAATTAATTAAAAGCTGTTATTAAATTAAATAACTTCACTCACTCTTGTAACTGTGCTGACTGCTGACTGCTCCTGTCTTCTCTTTTCTCTGGCGCTCGTTTGCGTTTTACTTTTTGCGTCAAATGGAGAAAACGGGTCGTGGAATCGGGTCGAAACAGTCGGATCTCAACAAATCCTTTAAACTCGCAATTCGTTCTCTTCTCACCACCTGCTCCAGAGATGTAACTTTTCACTTTCTCTCTCTCTACTAACAATTGAGTTTCAACTTTCAATTCTAAATTAGTTCCCGCCGAATTTTATTTTATTTTATTTTTTCTTATTTGCTGATAATTTAAATTTGTTTCCATTTTACGCCAAAATAATAATAATAATTATTATTAATTAAAAATTACTACAGGAATTTAGCAAAGCATTTAGTGGCTTTACTAGCTCTGAGCAAGACTGTCTCCACCGCTTATTTATCCAGGTCTGCTCTCTTTGTAAATTTATCTTCTTTACACTCAAGTTTTGATTTTTTTAGTAAAAAATTGAATTTTGAACTAATGGGTTTATGATTTGGTGTTCAAACTTTCAGGTTATTACCTCTTTGCATGAAAATATAGTGGTATTATTTCAACCTTACTTTTTTTTAACATTTCTGTTAAACAATGCAAGTGTTTTTTTTTTCCTTCTAAAAATTGTACTTGCTATGATTAATTTATTCAATGAATGTGTTGTAATGAGTCTTAGGTTGCAACTGTAACTGTAAACAATTCAAATTACTGCTCTGCTCTTTTGTTGCTAGATTGAAGGAATTGTTTGCTTTTGTTTGATTATGTAAAATTTCAATTTTCTTCTCTTTGTCCTGTTTTAGCTATGTGGGAAACTCATCTGAACTATATTTATGGTTCAAACGGAAGTGACAAAAATGGGTGTTCACTTCTTTTATTTTTCCCCTGCATATGAGTGTGGAAATGTATACTGAACTTCTTGTTGTTTATCTATTCCTGTGTCATTCCTAATAATGCATGAGCTACGTGGAATGAACAGCATTGTTGTCATTTTAACTTTTGTTTTGTGCTACACAAATCAAAACTGAAAGTTAAGTAATCTGGTGTGAGTCCAACTCTAGTATATATACTCGTTGGAAAACTGTTTCCTGGTGAAATTGGATAAATTATTCATTTTTTTTCCGTTAAATTCTAATGTTGTCTCTTTGCATATTACAGGATGAGTTTGAGTCTTTATGCCTTGAAACACAGGTATTTTTTTTTAAAGCTATAACCACTTTATTGTTTTCTTATCATATTATTTTGCATGGATCTGTGCCTAGATTTGTCCCTAACGGTGAGATACATCCTGCCTTGTATAACGGGACATTGGCCCTTTAGAAGAGGATCTATAATTCTAAAGTATGTAGAAGTGTTTTGCATTGCTCATTGCATGATAGTTGCTGATGTATTGTCATACTAAATTATATTCACCTTTGCAGGTGGGAGCTGCTCTTGATACCCTAGAGCAACTTGTGGAAGAACAAAGTCTGGATCCTTTCTTTTCAGATAAGTAGGGATTTTAGTCCCTTGGTTATAAGTCAGTTGTTTTTGCAATGACCTTTTCTCAATCTGTTTAGGAGATGGTGTTGGCCTACTCCATAAAAATGATAATAAGGAATAGAGAATAGGAATTAAAAACAGAGAACCATAGATGCAGTAACTGCTGAAATCATGTACTTCTATGCTCTCATTATTCGTACTCTTGATTGAGTTGCCGTAATGACCTTATAACAACATCTAGGACTATCCAATACCCTTGTTTTGTGCTGGAACTGGGCTATATGGCCTTGGATTTCTACTTGATTAATTTGCATTTTATCCTATATGTTTCAAGTTCTGTGTGCATGACTTATTTCAATTGCTGTAACTTACATGCAGGACAAATGTAATGGAGGTTGCATGTGATCTATCAGCAGCGAAGAAGAATGAGATCCGCTACTTGACTAGTATGCTGGAAAGGGTGAGTAACATGGACAAGTCCACCGATTTTGTCCTTTTTGAAAGTTAATTTTATCAGAGTTTTCTACTTTCAAGGGTTGATTTATCATGCATTCATACACTTAAGTGCAGAAAATGATTGAATCATCTATTCTTTGATTGGTTGAAGACGTTTTGGGTCGACCAAGTGTTGGAGATCTCTCTTTTTTTTTCCTTCTAATTGAGGACCAATTCGTGTATTGTATTAGTAAACTACTGCAGCTGAAATCTAGATTAAGGTTTTACAAACTCATTTTTTCTTTTTCTTCTCGCCATTTATGGAGTTCTTATAGTTGTTATTCTCCTTTTTGTTTCAAAATTTCTTCTTTACCTTTGGAAACAAGCAACTGGCATATTTGATGCGGTCCAGAAAGTGCAATTCAGAAACCATCAGGGCTCGCTCATGATGATTCCCAATCAATTCTAGCTTGAGTCAATTGTACTTCTACTTCCTTGAAGTTAGAATGTTTCTCGTTAAATTTTATATATGCTTTTGTTAATTTTCATAGGATAATTCTGTAGTTGCTGGCATGGGCTTGAGTTGTGTGCCAAGGTCTTATCTAGATTTTAGTAGTTTTAGATTCTGCATAGCAATGCTTCTCTTCTGCTGACAGATCATTATCCCATTTTATTTGTTAGGTTGAAGAACAAAATTGCCTCATCCGAGCACGTGTTGAACTACTTAAGAAAGGAAGACAAGATTTTTCCGGCATGGCAGATGTAGTTAAGAAGGTATGATACTCATTGTTACTGTGAATTATTTCTCTGTTTCCCTTTGAATTAAAAAGATAATAACAACAATGAAAAGAGAACATTTTGTTGAAGTGTGCTTCCAAGAGATACGTTTGCTGGTTAATTTAAGTGGTAAAAATGATATCCTGTGTTCATTTATCTTGCAAATTTTACAGTTGAGAAGTGGGATCTCAAACTACACAAGCAGCAGTAATGGCTCCATGATCTGTAATTAGTGGGGCAAATGCATCTTGCACCACAGTAGTTACATGCTGAAACTTTTGTTCGATTGTGCCCAAATATACATACTAAAAGATTAAACCTTTCACTTTGTGTGGTGAGTACTTTCTGCCCTCCCACTGAGAATCCACTAGTGCTAGTTGTAGTGTCCTTGTTAATCATGTAATAGGTACTCTGGTATAACAAAAGTTGATCATGATTGGGTCAGTACTTTCTATTGTTTCTTTAATCACAATTGAGAATTTGAGGATCGTGTTGTTACTTATCTTACCAGCTGTAAAATCACTTTTGGCTAAACAATCAAACTTCAAACATCCATCTTTATTGAAATATCATATGTATAAGCTTTTGATACGAAGCCATCCTATTCCTACCTTCAACTTACATGGAGCTTAATAGGTCCAGTCAGACTTCTTTTTGCCAGCTTTATGTTCTTTTGGTTATGCATGAGTATCATCGTCCACAAGCATACAGTGATATATCTCCTATAAATATAGATGTGATAATTTCGACCTGACTAGCAACAACTAATAGCAAACCCGTATGATCTTATTTAGGGAAGTTGATGGGATTATCGATTACTAATTCTAGTACTTAACGAAATTCTATTCCATCCCATAAAATGATTTGCCTGTCTAAACAACCCAGCTCTTGTGTTTGTCTTTTGTCGAAGCTCACCAGAATTTCCCCAAAACAGAAGGCAGAGCAGCTCATGAGTAGCTGGCAATGAGTTGGATTGAAAAGACCAGTTTCTGTTTTGGTGGGGACGTGACAAAACAAGTCTTTGTACATCAAATTTATAATATTATTCATCTTGTGAATGAAATATCAAATACCATAACAGAAACTTGCCCCACTTGACTAGAGATTGCATACCCACATGAAAGCTAATTTCTCATGACTTACTTTTCTTCCATGATCCATACACTTAAGAGTAAAAGGCTAGGCAAGATGCATCTCCGAAATTCGTTTCAATGCACTGCCACCAGCAAATTCTCTTGCCTAACCAATATCTGTTAGGTATAGTGGTGTTTTTATTTAATTTTAGAAGCACCGCAGTTAAAGAATTTAATATTTTCACTTGACAATGAATGCTTCCATTTTATAATAGTTATGACTACAAAATCGCAAAATTGTAATACTAAACTAACTCTCAATTCCTATCAAATTGCTCTAACCTTCTCTCCTGTGTTTGTATTGACTTAAAACTCATGTTGTTTCATGTATTTTAAAGTTATTAATCTATTAATACTTACATTCAAACAACAATCTAGGCAAGTTTAAGTTATTGAGTAGGACACAGTTCAAAATTCTAAGTTTAAAAGGAATCAAATTATTTCTTATTAAATTTAGAGAAAAGGCGATGGGACTTGAACCTTATTTCCAAACTAATTTGAATTTACCCAAAATTCAGTAGAAATGCGGGATCATTTAACTGCTGAACTATGAGCTTTGGCACTAAAGGTGAATTTGATTATGAAAATACATGCAAAACAAAATGTTTGTTGAAGTTGACTTTCTTTATATAAAATAAAATAGAAGTGATGTGGAGCCTTGTAGTAATAGACTGGTGACGGCTTCTTGCTTGCAGGTGTAATCTTTGACCTTCAAAAAAATATTCATTTATTATCTAGGCCACTGCCACGCTATAGGGACAGATGTGCCATTGAGATTTAATTTTCCATTTTTTTAATAAAAAAAAGAAAAAAAAAAGAAAAGTAAATAAATTAGTAGAGAAGCATAACTAGAAGAGGAGAAACAAAAGGAAACAAACAGTAGGAAAAGAATTAAATTTTTTTGGTTTATAGTTCAGAAAATAGAGGGTCATATAGTTAAATGACTGAAACCCCATTTTAATTAGTCCCTTCTAATAACAAGTCAACTTCATTCCTGACATTATCATCCTAACATAATAATAATAATAATAATATTATTATTATTTTGAAAGAAATGCCCATCTGTTCATGAATCTCAGTTTCAACTTACACATTTTTATCAAGACAAATTTCTCAGTTGCAATTTGACATTTATGAAAGATACCACCAACTACATAAATGATGATGATGATGAATACAGTTGAATGATCAAAGTATTTCATCTACCCATGCTTGAATAATTAATTGGAATTCTTTTGTTTCTTCTCAAATGCAGACGTTTACACATTTTTTCTTTTTTAATCTTAAAATCGAGCAAATAACTCCTAGTACGAAAAGATTTTGAGAACTTCAAAGTTTAGTGTCCGTGGAGAACATCTTAGATAAGAATTAGTATTAGGATGGATTGAATTTGGAAACAACCAAGATGTTTTTGGGACAAATCTAAGAATCTGTCAACCGTAACATCAAGAGTTTGAATGAAGGACACGTGTTTTTGCTATGAAAATTAAGTATCCAAGTCAGCAATCTGGCTAAGATTTTCAAGTTATTTGAAGTCAACAGGAGAAGTTGTAGTTGTTGTTGTTGCCCCTTGTTTGATGGTGATTTTAAGTGATTACCTATTCAAATGATTACATAATGAGGGGATTAAGTGTAGCATTTTCATTGATTCTCTGTGTGTTTTGGGACTTGCTTGCTAAACACGTTTTTTTAAATTTCGGCCAGAAATTATTTAAATCAATGCCAGCTCCTTTGCTCTGCTGCGGGCTGTTAAATATGACTAATTTTGTGATCAGTCCTCTGATGAGAGTGACATGGATGACCACTCATTCAACTTCTTGTAAGCATTCTTGATCAATAAAATCCTGGAAAAACTTGGAGAATTGAAAAACCTAGTAATTTTTTGTTGTAGTATTCTGCCTTTAGCACAAATTTTATTTAGGTATTAGTCTTACTGATTTCCTTTATTAGAGTTTTTACGCCTCTTAATATCTCTTGATTCCGTATTTAGTATCATAATCTTATACATTTTGTAAAGAATTTCATTTACAAATAAAATAAAAATAAATAAAATCAATCATAAAATAGAGATAACAATCAATCACATAAGGTATAAGAATATAAATTGTTCGACAACAAATGCCTACGTTTATTATGAATCACCAGATTCTTGCTTCCTTTATTCAATTTTCTTGTATACGAAGAACCCACACAAAAGAAATCGAATGAATACAATAAAAGACGAGCTCATAAAAGATTTATCCAATACTTTCTTATGTTTATGACCAACTCTTAAGTATTTCATAACACTCTTTTGAGTTTATGCATAATGTCAAAGCTGTCCCAATCTTCTATTCTCTCTCCTATTTTTGTATATTTTATTGTATAAATTACAAGAGTATATATAAGCTTTACATTGCTTCTAAGAACTTATTTCTTGTTAGAATAAAAATCTACGCATAAAAGAAGTCTAAAACTGATTAAAACACGCTTAAAAATATAAAACGTGGGTTTTTTAAATTGAGTGCCACAGTGCCGGTGCTACTATTGAGTGGCATTGCAGCGCTAGTGTGAGCAACAAGTGGTATTATGGCTCCAAGACCTGGAATCGGGCTCTCCTTGTACATTTTTGTCCCTCCTAACTTTCGACTCTTCATTTTCATCCTTTTTTAATTCGTTCAATAAATATTTTACCTCATATTCAACTCTTTCTTAATTTCTAACTCAAAAACAAACTTAACCTTAATTTTAAACTACCAAAATCTCAACATTTTCTTATGGAAGTAATTGGAGAATGAAGTGACCTTATAATTTTTGGTTGAATAAGGGTCTATTTAGACTGCTATGAAAAAAAACTAACTGCTGAATATGAAAAAAAAAAAAAATAGGTGTTTGATAAACACGTGATTGCGAAGTGAATGTTGCATTAACTGGACACTCTGATATGCTCTTAAAATACGACAAAAGCGTATCAATAGCTTACGGATCCAAAAACCCAGAAGCATTTTGGATAGATTTTTCCTTTGAAAGTACTGGGAGAATTACAGGAAATGATTTAAAACATCTGCCAAAGTTACCATAAATTCTGCTTAATTATAACGTGTTTGTTCCAATCTTTCTACTTTGAACTATTGAAAACTCAAGACTAGTAATTTACTAATATTATTCTAATGCACGCAACGAACAGCTGTCTAAATCTTATGAAAAGTAAGAGAATTTGCTTGATATGCCTTGAATGTGTAGCCTTTTTAATTCAAATACTTGATTTGTCAATGCATGTTTGGAATAAGGGGAAGCACAGTGCTTCATCTACTTAATTTGACAAATTCAGAAGTGTCATGCTTGATGGAGATTTTGCATTTTGCAGTAAAACTTGAATGATTCACAGGGTCAAGTTCTTGAAATTATGAATAGAAATTAAAGAATAATACAAATAATTAGTCAAAAGTTATGTAGAGACTAGAGAATAAGAATTTGACCATTGAGCTTTTCATTTATTTTGGCCTTGCGGCACTTGATATTTATAAACAGTTACAGGAAAAAAAAACTCCCCTAATTTGGGGATCAAACCACTTACATTTACTTATCTAACTGCATCTGAAATTTCCACCCTAATAAATCTAAAAAAAATTAACACAATTTGCTTGAAATATTTTTTTTTTGCTCTTTTTTTTTTTCTTTTGAGCGGTATTTAGACTCTTCTGTACAGTTAAGTTTCCTTTTTGTATACTAATCTTTAAAATCTCTTCCTTTTTGTCACTTTTGACAAAGAGGAACAAAAGGAGCTTTGTCTCACTTTATCAACAATTTCTCTTCTGCTCTACATTCAGGGGTAAATGAGTAAAATAATATCTTTTTTCTTCTTTATCATCACTCTTTGCTTTCTGTAATTAGAAAGTGTTATCTGTTGTGGGTTGAAGTTGGTTTCAGCACTTGGTCCTCTTTGGATTTGCTATTTGCTATTATTATGACTTCTGGGCTAATCTGATGGGCAAGCCATTCTGAGGAAGTGCAAAAGGGCCATATTGGATTCCATTATTTGTGCCCACCGTTGTCCATCTGCAATAACACCAAAAAAAAAAAAGAACTGCCCATGTCAGCAAAAAAAAAAAAGTAAAAATGCCCAACAAAATTTTCCATTTTTAGCAAACTTAAAACTTTATCTCAACATCATGACTGAAAAATGGTGACGAAGTGTAAGCAAAGACTGTTAAATCAAAGTTCACCAACCTGTACTTTGTGGTCAGATGATGGAGAATAACCATAATTTCTAGCTTGGCTAACGCATTCCCAGGACATGAATGGGTCCCAATGCCAAATGGCATAAATGTATTTGGCTTTGGAGCTACCTGTTTATTCATTAGAAAAATGAAAGAGTTGAAATTAAGCCACCTTATGGAAATGGAATCAATAAAAATATTATCATAATCTAATTTTTTTTTTTACCTCAAATCTTGATAGATCAAACTTTTCAGGATCTGGAAAGATTTCAGGGCTGTGGTGTATGTTTCTGAAAAGAGGTAAAACTTTCCACCCTTTTGGTATGAGATATCCTGAAAAAAAAAAGGTTTTAACAGAGCAAAAAGTTTATCAGCAGAAGAAAACAAGAAGAAATATTACAGAAAATCAATCTCAATCCTGACAAAAAAAATGCCAAGGTAACTGTTATTATTTTCTGTCGGAGATTTTGGGATGTGAGGTAATTGAGTACCGACCTTCAAATTCAACATCTTCCACAGCTTCTCTGAAAGTAAAAGATAAGATTGAAGCAACTCGGAGAGTCTCCTGAATCACCCTTGAAGTTATTGGCATCTTCTTGGTATCTGCCCAAGTCAGAAGTTTCTCCTCACCACACTCTTCTTTACTCTTTATTATGGCCTCTTGCTCTTCCTGTAAAGCCAAAGCCACCACAAAACCAACCCCATTAGTCACTAGACACTGCAATAAAATAATCATCTTCTGTCATCATATAATATTAAATTACCCCACTTGGGTTTTGCTAAAATTATATTTTTTTTTCAACAAAAATAGTCAAATTGAGATCTTTTTGTAAGCAAAGATTGGGAGTTCTTACGGTGACAGATTGTAGGACACTGGGGTTTTCTCCAAGGTATTTGACAATCCATGTCAACACGCTTGCTGTTGTGTCCCTAGCGGCAAAGATAACACCAATTATGTTATCAGCAATTTGTTCATCGGTGAGGCCTTCTTTGTCACCCATGAAAGATCCAAGCAAGTCACTGTGGGCATCAAGCTTCATCTGTCTCCTCGTTGTGATGATTCTGGCCAAAATCTGGGCCAGTTCCTTCCTTGCTTTCATTGATTTGTGGAAGAGTGTTCCTGGTAGATTGATGGGCATTGAATTGTATCCCTTTTCAAGAATGTAGTAACACCTCTTCAGATCTTCCCTGTAAAGCATTTCATCCTTTCCGAATATGGATAGTAGTGCAACATTGAATGTGTACTACAAGAAGAAACAACGTGACTTGATCAGTAAAAGATGTTTAAATCAATGAAAAATCTGAAATTAGTAAATACCTATTTTGAGTTAGATAATGTTTGTTCGATAAATTTGGATAAAAGTTTTCAATCAGCAAACAGAAAAAGAGAGGGATGAAAACAGAGGAGCCCGTTCCTGCTCTGTTTTTTTGCTCTGCTTTTTCTGCTCTGTTTTAATAAAGAAACAAGGCGGTAGGAGATGGGGAAACTCACTGTTTTCATCTCTTGGAAAGTGTTGATCAACCTTCCCTCACATGATTGGAGTGAATCTTTAGCTATGGACTCAATGTCCGAGACGATGTTTTTGATTGCTTCGGGCATGAAAGCACGAAGAACAAGCTTCCTCAGCTTGGTGTGATACTCTCCTTGGTGAAAGAATATGGCTTGTTTGCCTAACATCCTTTCTTTGCTAGCTGGGAATGTTGGCTTGAAGAGATGAGCTCTGGTTACAAGCACAAATTTTGCAGCTTCCGGGCTTGAAATCATAACACAAGGACATTCCAATATGTGAGTCTTGAAGATAGAACCATACCTATAACACACACAACAAATAAAAATGAAACACATAAGTAACCATTGAACCAGAAAGAACCCATATACAATTTGCAAAATGAAAAACATGATTTGTGGTATTAACCTCTTCACTTTAGAGGCAAAGAACACATTTGGGTTTTGAGAATAGAGTTGGAAGGTCTCTCCAATATAAGGCCAACCCATGGTGCCAGGAGGGAGAGGCAGTTTCATGCCAATTGAGGAGATAAATTTGCGGAGTAAGTGGAAGAGATAGATGAAGCAGATGGAGGCAAAAGAGAATAAAAACAAGGAAGTGAAATCCATGCTCACAAACTTTCTTTGTTGTTGTTGTAATAAGAAGTAGAAGGAGTAGTTAAGTGATACAGAACTTGTGTTGTGTGAAGAAAACAAGCGAACAAGGGGTATATATAGGCTTACTGGCTTTAAGCAAAAACAAGAAGGAAATAAAGGAGAAAGTGCTTTGCAAATACAGCTTGAATACCACACACGGAATCTCCCTCCAGCTCATTTCATGCACTTCCTACTTACAAAATTTATAGAGAGAGAAAGCACGTGTCAAGAAGCTTTGCATAAAGAGAGAAGAGAGAGAGAGAGAGTTTTGAGATTTTGACCCAGAGACTAAAGAGATCAATGAAAAGGAAATTGGCCCTTAAGCAAGACAAAAGGGGAGTTCTGTGACTTCAATTAGCTCCATCCGTACTCTTTGTTTGGCCTTTTTTTTTTATTGTTGCTTCTACGATACTAGTAATTTAGTAGTATTAGTATAAATACTTTTTTTTAATCATCTACCATAATCTTTTTTGCCAAACCCATCTAAATCTCACTTTTAATATTCCCTCGATATGGGTTAATTTGAAAACGACAATCTAAAATTCGATAAAATTACATGTTTTTATATCAAAGTAGAATGTAATTAGTGGATTTTTTTTATAAATTTTTTTTTCTTTTCCTAATCTTGAATATGTTTTAGTAACAAGTTGAATGGTTTGTGTTTTGTGATTGTCGATTCCTAACTTATTTTGTTTATAGTGACATAAAAACCTTCCACATTGACAAGTCAACCTTGGGACATATGGCAAAAAATGCAAGCGGTTTGCGGATAAAAGACGGGACCCTGTATTAAATAGTAGCCCTACCTTAAAATAATTGATTAAATTTTGAGACTTTTCTCTTCAAATTCCATATGGTCAAGATCATCTCGTGTGATTAATTCAAATTAACTAGAAGCAACATTTTCCCATTCCATTTAATTTCTACAAGTCGAGAATTGTTTACTTTTCCATGGGAAACCACCTAGCAATTCATGAAACTAACTTCTGTTGTGTTTTTGAAATATGGAGTAAGAAAACTATTTTCTTATTGCATTTTTGCATATGTAGTAAGAAAATACCAAATGAGCCCAACATATAGTTTTCCATTTCAAATATGAATTCACACACCAAATAGTAATTAAAAGTACTCATAGTAATTTGTTTTTATTATAGATAATGCATGATTATGTAATTGTGCAAATCCCAATTAATGTATGATAATTAGTATAATTAATGGGTAAGATTATGAGATGTTAATTGCTAAATGTATGTGACGTGCTTCATGCAATGTGTATGTTCATCTAATGTGTGTGCCCTAAATTATTAGTTTATATCATAAGATTATGAAGTGATCATCATATCTATTTCTTTTTCACATATTTTCTATGGACTTGCCATTACTACACACCAATAGCATTTTTGCACAAGAAATACAAATTATAATAACTATTTTTAGATATTAGAAATATAATTAACTGTATAATTTTACTGTGAATAAAAAATTGTACAATGAAAGTCTTTATATAAACTTTAACCTATTACAAAATAGAAAAATAACACTAAACATGAAAGAAAATAATTACAGATTATAAAATATCAAAATATTATATTATTAATATGATTGATATCATATCAAATGTATTAATAATATAGTATCACACATTAATAACAATATCACATATTAATACCTCATCCCCCCTAAACTTAAGATGGTGGAGTAAAAGTACACTTGAGTTTGGAGACTAAAATTTGAAAACGATCAAGAAGTGGAGATTAGTGTAGTTATCAGCAGATTGATCTTCAGAAGTGATGAAGTGGAGAGTAACTATTCCCTGAGAAATATGTTGCCGAACAAAGTGACAATCTGTTTCAATGTGCTTAGTCCGCTCATAAAAAAATTATTGTGAGCAATTTGAATGACACTCTAATTGTCACAATAAAGAAGTGTAACTTTAATGTGAGAAATACCCATATCTTCAAAAAGTTGGCGGAGCCAAATAATCTCTTAGGTATCAGTAAGAGCACGATACTCAACCTCGGTACTAGAAAGAACAATAGCTATTTGCTTCTTACTTTTTTATGAAAGAAGAGAATCACCTAAGAAAAGAAAAAATTTCGTAGTCGATTATCGATCCGTAGGATCACCCACCCAATCTACATCAGCATAAGCTCGTAACACGAAAAAAGAATGAGCTAAAAAATAGAGACCATAAAAAAATGTACCTTTTAGATAATGTATGATATAAAGACTATTGCATAATGAGAAGTATGAGGAGCGACCATAAATTACTGACTAAACATGAACAATATGAGCAATGTCTGGAAAAGTAAAAATGAGATAGACCAAACTACCAACTAACTGACGATAAATGGTGACATCACTAAGAAGAGTACAATTAGATGATCAAAGTTTGGTATTAGGCTCTAGAGGAATATAGGCAATCTTACTGTCTGTCAAGCCAGCTTGATTAAGTAGATCTGATGCATTTAGCTTGTAAGAGATAATACCCAATAGAGTCGGACAGTATTTCAAGGCCAAAGAAATAACTAAGGGTGCCAAGATCTTTCATTTCAAAATATTGCTGAAGAAAGTCCATGATAGTAGAAATACCAATAAGATCATCACCTGTGATAATCATATCATCAATATAAAGAAGCAGTATAACACAACCACGATTTGTTCTACGGATGCAAAGGGTTGAGTCATAGAGGCTGGACTGAAAATCATGTTGAGAAATAGTGCTACTGAATTTTACAAATCAGGCACGAGGTGCTTATTTAAGACCATATAAAGCTTGACGAAGTTTTCAGACCTTACTTAGGGATATGGATAACCAGAAGGAGGCTTTATATAGATTGCTTCAGAAAGATCACCATTAAGAAAAATATTTTTTACATCCATCAGAAATAATATCCAACTATGAACTGCAACAACAGCTAACAAACTCCGAACAGAAATAAATCGAGCAACATGCGTAAAATTTTCTTCATAATCAATTTCATATTCTTGAGTAAAACCTTTTGCAACAAGATGAGCTTTATATCGCTCAATGGACCCATCAGACTTAGTATTGATATTGTACACCCATTTACAACCAATGACAGTTTTATTAGGTGGAAGAAGAACAAAATCTCAAGTATGTAATTTTTCAAGAGTCTGCAATTATTCTGTTATTATTTACTGCCATACAGGATTAGCACTAGCCTTAGAATATGAGTGAGGTTCATAAAACGAAAGAGCAGTAGAAAAATAATGATAATCACGAAGTTTAACAAGAAGTTCTTTTACCCGAAAAGGTACAAAAGAGGTCTTAAGGATGTCAAGAGCAGATCCTTCAGATGAGGTAGAAGGCTCAGAATCAGGCATCGTATCTGTAGACTCACTTGTATGAAACTCAGAAGAAGTATTTGTAAGTGAAGTATAGGGAAAAAGATCAATAGAATTATCTGTAAAAAAGTTGTGAAATAGAAGGAGACACAAAATTAAAGTTAGATACAGAAAAAAATATTTTATACTCGAGAAACACTACATGACGAGAAATACGAAGGCAGTTAGATATTAGATTACCACTCAACCCTAAAAGTTTAAGCTAATAGATGAAGGTCTAATTTTAGTATTAAAGACAAGTCTTTAACAGTCATCCTCATGTGAAACATGGATTCGAATAGGCTTCAGCCTGAACTATAGTGGATCCTCTGTCTTATAAAAACTAAGAAATTAACTGAAAATAAAGATATGAGAGCTCGAACTCAAGATCTTGATTCTAATACCATATTAAAAATATAATAAACTGTATATTTTCACTGTGAATTAAAAACTGTACAATGGAAGTCTTTATATAAGTTTTAGCCTATTACAAAATATAAAAATAACACTATACATGAAAAGAAATAATTACAGATTCTAAAATGTAAGAATATTATATTATTAATATGATTGATATCATATCAAATATATTAGTAATATAATATCACACATTAATAACAATATCACACATTAATATTAAACATTTTATTAATAATTTAATTACCTATATGGGAGTAAAAACATTTAAAAAAAAAACAATTCAAACTACCTAACCTTGATTGTGAATCTTATACAAAATGAAAGTATCTTTAATTAGCACTCTCTAGGATTTTTCCCAAATTGTGCATGTGATGATAAGGTTGACGTAGTTGCATCTGTATTTGTTTACATATAAGATTGATCAATTAAAACATTTTGACTTCCAATAAAATGTATCGATCATATAGATAAGATAATGACTCAAGCAATGCCGTATATGGTTCACAAATCAGAAACAATATCCCCATGCAAATGTGTCCCTGGAAAATGAATCAAGGAAGAAAAATATTAATATATATAAATAAGAAAATTAATAAAAATTCTTAGGTAGAGATAATGTCAAATTGATGGTAATGGCTTCAAATAAATTAATGATGCATTCCCAATTTTATGCATTAACAAAGAGAAAATGTAGACAATCAATGGCTATGCTTATTTTAGGGTTTGAATTTGTCATTGACTTAAAAATTTAGATTATTAAATAATATTTTCTAATCGTGTATATATATATATATAAAAGATCCATCCAAATTCTATTTGATATAAAACATAATATTTTTTTTCAACCAATCACATGACACTTTAAATTAATAACAAACACCCAACTCATAACACTATACACCTATTTATAAACTCACAAAATTTGGATGATCATATACATACATTAAAATATATATATTTAATAAAATTAATTATTATAATAATTAAATATCTCAAATTTTTTATCTTCCATAATAAATTATTTATTTCAAAATTTTATTTTATTTTTAAATGAATAAAATATATAATGAAAAATCAAAAACTTGCATACAACAACGACAAAATTAAAACAAGCAGGGTTTTAAGATCATTATATGGTACCATTGTTAAATGGAGATATCTAATTAATTCACAACCTCAATATTATTTACGATAGATTACAAAATCGTGTAATATATTTAGGTGCTAATGAGAATAAAATTATATATAGGGTTGGAAAACTTTAGAAGATAGGAGGTGAAGTGCATTATTGGATTAATTATATTGCGTAGGTCATAAATAGACAAGTTCAAGATGAGTATGCAGACAAGTAATTGTTTACGTCTTTGAAATGAAATTTCATTTATATCAAGTATGATAAATAATCAAATTTCATAATATCAATAATGTTTCACTTTCACCCAACTACAATTTTTGGCCTCTTCAAACTTTGATGGCTTCACTTCGGAAACTCATTTGGGATTGCAGATTCGATATATATAAGTATAAAATTAATTAATTAATTGTAAGAATGTGTTTTGAGAAAAGACTTGTGATAATTCTTAGTTTTTAATTACAAATGGGCGTTGAACTTGTTTTTGATGAGCAAATGCTTCAAGATCTCTCCACATTTACAATTAAACGCAGCTGACTTTGTATTATAAATCAAACAAATATGAATTGATCAAATACAAAACGATTGACTCTTTTAATTGGTTGACAATTAATAATTATATTTATAATATTAACCCTTTAAAAAAAACAAAAGAAAAACATTGTCACCTCCTTTAAAGTCCCCATGCATGCATTATAATCACAACCCAAATTGAGGTTTTAATTATTTTCTTTTTTTTTTATTGTTTCCATCTTTTTTTTTTCTTGTTTAAAAAATATATTATGGGAGAAGTGTAAAAATTCAAAACTTTAATATTAGTCAAGAAAAAAAAAGATTATAGTAAACTTTGCTTGTCACTATGTTATTTATTATTTCTACTAATCATTTAAACGAGACTAATAATATAATTAGAAATTTCTATGTAAAATTGTAAATTCCTTCGATATAATTTCAGACATTATTGTTTTTAGATTTGATTAATTAGCATTTAGGTATAAATAAACTCATAATTTATTAAGAATTGTACTACACATACAAATACAAATTTATTTTTACAAATTGATGTGACAAAATAATATTAAATGAAAGAAATAAATAAGTTAAAGTAATAAATTAGAATAAAAGATATGATAATAATATTATTTAACTCACCAAATCATACCATGTCACATCAATTTGTATAGGTGAGTTTGTATAAATGGTCTGTATATATAGTTATTTATTAAACAATACATTTTCATATTATATTAAAGATAATCACAATATATGCACAAGTTTAAATCTAATTGCATAAAATGTGAGGTTGTGTTCCCATTATACTAAATTACCAATGCACCTAGTGTTGTAATTGTAGAAATTTTCTTAAATTAGAAAGATAAAGAATACACAATAAATAAATAAAAACACATATCAAATATTGTTGAATTATGTTATGGCGCTTGGCCTTTTACCTTTGGTTGCCCAACCTCTAAGCACCTAATTAAACAATCATCAAAATTAATTAGTTCATAACATAATCCACCTCCCCATAATTAATTACTTCATTATAATAAAACTATAATGACCAAAAGACTTGTTTTACTTTAACAAATTAATATATACTTTTTTTTAAATGTGATTGTTAAAGTTATTGATAATAACAGCAAACAGAAAACTTTTTTTAAAAAAAATTTCAGTTAACTTAGGACTTATTATAATATTTGATTGAGGTTGATGGTAAGCTTTGGTGCATTTTTGGCTTAAATAATGGAGACTCCTAAATCATTTTTACTCTCTCTTTTATAAAAATTGCTAAGACTTTGCTCCTCCAAGTAAATGTCTCCACGTTTGCAATAATTGATGCTATACAAAAGCACAAAAAGAGTTGTCAATCTTTAACCAAAACAAAAAGTTTTACCAAATTAACAATACTAATCAATTAGTTCCAGCTCTATCTTTATATTTTTCTTTTCGACCACTCCATGGCTTCACTAATTATTTGATAATTATCGTTAAACTGTAGATTTTATAAATATCAAACAAGACTTTTTTGCTATAGATAATTAGTTGGGTTTGCTGATATTAGATATTTAGAGGAAATTAATTATACGGAATGAAAACTTGGAAACATGGCCAATTATATATCAAATCATTGATCAAATCTTTATTAGTAAATTTATATTTATATAATTAATTTTAATTTAATTAATAATATAATTCATTATATGATGGGTATCTAAACACGTGACAATAATTTTATAGTACATTATAAATAATAAAAAAGTATTATTTTAGTCCCTAATTTTATGAATATATACAAACTTAATATTTACTTTTTTAATATATACTATATTAATCTCCATAGGAACAAAAATAATAGTTTTTTAAGGATGAAATTAGTAATAAAAAATATGTCAAGGACTAATATGGTATATATTAAAAAAAATAAAAACTATGTTGATATATTTCTACAAACTCAAAAACCAAAATGACATTTTTCTTAAATAATATTAAAGTTGTAATTTAATCGGACAGTGGTATCTAATAATATTGCTTATTATTATGTGAGCAACATCATTTACTAAATCATTACTATCTATCTGTATAAATAAAGAGGATTTAAATTAATTCAAAGTAATTTGAGTAAAATGAAGGTTAATGAACTTCAATTAAGCCAAAAGTTTATGAAACTAGATGCCAACACCATCTACTCTTCATGATATTGACAATTAACTTCATCTTCTCTTCTCTTTTGTACGACTTCTGAACAAAGAAAACATATACAAATACGATATATAAAAGCATATATATGTATATACATTTAATAAAGTGGAGTCTCATTGCCATGAATGGAGGAGCAGCAGCAAAGCAGCAAGCACCTAACTTTCTGTAAAGATTAATGCAGACGATGGCCATTTGTAGCAGAAACAAATAATAATTGGAACAGGTAATGAACTGGTACAACAGCAAAGACACCTGTACGTACTAAAATCCCCCCACCACCAAACCCTTTTTCTATGTATCCCAATCCCATGCATATACATATATTCAATAATTCAATATATTGCTAAACAAAATTAAATTTGTTTACATATGCAACCATTGCATGATTGATTTTCGTGTGTCGTCGTACGTGTGCCAAATATATTTTTATTTTTATTATGTCATATCACTAGTGAGTGCATGATCATGATTTGTTTATTCTAATGTTGAGTGATCATATTAATCACAAAATTTTGCTACGGGCTCCGTCCCGCACTCTTGAGGAGAGGCTCTTTCAACCCTAACGTCGATTTTATTGTGAAAGTCGATTTGCGTGATGCGTTTGTGCTGGATAATAGTTGACATATCCAATATGTATAAAGAAAGAGAGAGTATATATTTCATATAATTAAACTGAGAAGAAGAAAAAAAGAAAAGAAGAGAGCAGGCTAGATGTTAATTCTGAAAGTGCATGCACGAACAGGGGGGTTGGGGTCCCCATTTCTAGTCCCTCCCATCAGTCATCATCGTCATCAACATCGTCTTCTTCTTCTTCTCTACAAATTGATACAAAAACACGCTTTGCATTTGCATGTTGTTGTGGCCGTGTTCCCAAGCTTCTGGGTATGTCCACGCGTTTATAATTTTTGTTCTTGGGGGTGGCCAGCTCCTCTTTTACAGGACCATTAATTTACCCTCATCCCCCTTCTTCTAGAGTTTCCATTGTCTCTTTCCCCTCATCCCCTACTTAGTCTTATATTCATATCTATGAAAATAATATTCAACTCATTCCCTTCTTGTTTTTTTTAGTAATACTCATTTATATTTTTATTGTTTTAAATTATTCAAAATTTTACCTATAGAAAGTGATGGGACAAATTAAAGATCCTTGTATGAAGAAGCCAGAGATTAGAAAGGTTATGATATTATATTGACATGTATATAGAAGAAAAACAACAAGAAGAAGAAGAAAAAAATCCTCATAAGCTAAACATGTACACATGGATAAACATTCATATAATTAGTCAACTCTCATCTCTTTTACGAGTCATTTCTTACGAATATTTGATCCCTCAAAAGATGAAAGATGATGAACTAATCTCGGTTTCATTTTCAATATGCTTTGGCCGCATAAATTTCTTTTCATTTGTCATTTTCACCTTAAAGGAAAAAAAAAATTTGTTAGTAGCCCCTTTCAATTCTTTAGCCTTTTAATCTCCCACTTACACATTACATCATCCCTTAGGTCACGATTCGAACAAGACAAGAAGAATTAGTTACATTTACAATCAATTGATTATCACTTCCAAATTATTTATAATAAAGAAAAAGAGATAAAAATCACACATTTTTACTATTAGGTTAAAAAGAAAAGAGACCCACCCCGAAAAGAACAATTAGCAAAAGTGTGTGCTTGTTGCAAGCGAGGTCACCAGTTCAATTTTGGACACCGCCTCATTCCATCTTGGACTTGCACTGAGCCGTTGGAGCTCTTTGATGAGCCCGTATTGAAGTAAAGGATCTGGCGGTGATTGCTGAGCTAATCCCTCCGGGTTTATCCTGCTCGATGGTCGGGCTCCGCTGAGTAAGGGTTCGTCATTAAAAAAAAGGAGAAAAACTTTGGAGAATGAAGTCTCCTTAAACCCTCGAATGAAGTCTCCTTAAACCCTCGAGGCATAAAATGACAATAGCTTAGCTATAGCATGTGATAAATTGACAAAATCTTCCCAATAATTCTGCCTAGGGACTAGGAGCCTATCATTGAAAGAAACCTGCTGATATGGCAGTGCCATTTGACAATCTGGCTCTAATTTCATATCATGGAGGGCTATTACTATTACTATTACTATTACTATTGCTCAACTCAAACCCTAGGAAATTTAAAGGACAAAATACCCTAACTAGAGCAAAAGATTAGTTAGCTAATTAATGTATACAAGTGTCACGATTTGGGATGTAATGGGTTTTGAGTTTTTAATTTAATTGTTATCAACGTGATTTGATTTAATTTGATGGGTTTTGAGTTGTTAATTAATGGGTTGACTTTGGAAGGGTCAAATTGTCCCAATGCAGTTTATAACACGCTGGCTTACCTTACATTATAGCTGTGAAGATAAGATTTTCTTACTTAAAAATTCGAAGTTGTTAATATTTTACTCATAAACTTTAGCCCCTCCATGCCTCCTAGGTTTCTAAATCGGCAAAATTTTATAATTATTTGGCAAAGTATGCAACTTTGTTATATGTGAGAAGATCAACAATTTTTTGTTAAAAAAAGTTGGATACAGATCTGTAGGAATTAGAATTTAACACGTAAAAAATTTTGGTGTATTAATTTATTATCTATATGCTTATCATCAGGATCGACTTGATCGATGCTGCAGCAAAGCTTTAGCACATCCAATCTTAAATTTGCCATTTTGTTTTTTTGTTTTTTTCCATCAGCACTTTTCACATCCCAACTTCTTTGCAAAACAAGGTACCGTTTTCTAGTATTATGACCAGTAATTCTTTTTATATATAAAAATTAATATGGCATTATATTGTTTAAATAATAGAAGAATTAAAGTATAGAAACAAAAATAAAATAACAATATGAAACATGTGCCAAAGATATGAATTTATAAGAATTTATATAAAGATTTTATACGTGTAGAAGAAAATTTAAGAGATCATTTGTACTAAAGGATAAAAATTGTTTCGGCAATCACATTCATTAGGTAAATTAAAGATTTTGGATCTAAAATTATATAACGATGTGTAATTTCAAAATGATTTTGTATTTATTAAAGAAATATGACAATCAAGCCTTGTTATATTTGTATAATTATTATTTATATTTTATAATTAATACGTTATATTTTATAATTAATACGTTATATTTTATTTTTTTATTATATTTTTATTTCTTTGCTTATATCAATTTAAAATTAATATAAAAATTTGTTACGTAACAGTTGAAATATAATGTAATATAGAAAAAAAAAGTAGTCTTTAGAGTTCTTTTGTTTCTCTCTAATTTTCTATTGATTTTATCTTTTTTCACGGGATATTAAAACTATGATTTTTTCATTGTCTTTTTATTAAGCCAAAACTTGCCAGAATGTTTTTGAGAACTCGTCAAAAATTCACTAGATTTTTGTCGAAAAGTCATTGGAAGTTCGCCAGAATTTTTTGTGATAAAGGCTTACAATGTAATAGTTGAAATATAATGTAATTTAATAAAAATATAGTCTTTAAAATTTTTTAGTTTCTCTCTAATTTTTTACTGCATTTATTTTTTTTTCACATGGTATCAGAATTGTAGTTCTTTTTACTATCTTTTTGTTTAGTCGAAACTTGCCAGAAATTTTCAGAAACTCATCGAAAGTCTACCGAAGTTTCGCCAAAAATTCACCGAAAGTTTGCCGAAGTTTTTCGTGATTGACACCGCCTAGCCCAAGATGTTTAGAAATTGTCGACCATTCGAATCTCACCAAAATCACATCGATCGAATACCAAAATAGTGCACACGTGTTAGTCAAACCTCTCTACCGCTGTTACCTTCCAACTTAGATCTCAACCGTTTTTCGGTGAGTGAATGTGCAACGCTTAGCCTATCATACTCAGAATTGACCAGCAATTTTAACAGCACTAAAATCGCGTCAATTTTCCACTAGACATGCTAGCATAAGCTGCTCAACTACTCTGTCTTTCGCTGCCATCTGTCTCAAATCTTGATCATTTTTCGGCGCATTTTCTCTCACCTTTAGCACTATTCAATTTCTCATCGCAGATCTATTGATCTATGGTGTCTCTTTTCTCGATTGGCCATTCGATTTGCAATAAAAGTCTCTTTACAAATATTTTCAAGTTGTTGTAGTGTCAGTTTATAAACTTTATAGAATTCGAGGCCATTTTGCAATTATATATTTTTTTGGGGTCATTTTAAAATTTATTTAAAGTTTTGGTGTCTTTTTATAATTTGATAAAATTTTGAATTTTTATGTATTTTTAAGAATTTTAGGGGTCAGTATGTGATTTACAAGAGCTTTTAGAGTTATTTTATCATTTAGATAAGTTTGCGGTTATTTTATAATTTTTATTTTTTCTAAGGTGATTCTGCCTTTATTTGTCTAGGGTCTTTCTGTAATTTCTGGTCACATTTGGGTAGTAGTTGTCTCTCAATATACTTGCACTCACAATGGTTGATTTCTTATTTTTTATCAATGTATTTGCACTCGCAGTGGTTGACCTTATTGTCACTCTCTGACAATATTACTTCAATTCCACAATGGTATTCTCTTGCCGACAATAATTGTCTTTCTCTAACAATGGTTGCTTCTTTTCAATAGTGAGTATCATTCGCCGACAACAGCTGTATCTTAATGTGCACTATCACAACTAAAAATTTTCCTTTTCAAACTCAAGTTTATGCAATCTTGAGTTTAAAGGAGATGTTAAAGAAATATGAAAATAAAATCTTACCATATTTGTATAATTATCATTTATATTTTATAATTAATATGTTATATTTTAATTTCTTATTATCTTTTATTTCCTTATTTATGTCAATATGAAGCTTATATAAAAATTTATTATATAATAGTTGAAATAGAACGTAAAATAATAAAAAAAAAATAGTCTTGAATTTTCTAATTTTTCTCTAATTTTCTATTACTTTTATCTCTTCTCATAATATTGAGTTATATATAGTACAATATAACTCTAAAGTCGATTATTTTTTAAACCGAGGATGGGATTATATTGGAAAAATGATTTTATAGCATAATAACACCACCTATTCGAATATTATAACTATTAAAAAGATTATTTAAAGAGAATTATCAATATTTTGAGGTACCAAATTTTTTTAATGTGATAGATTGTCTTCTTCTTCCTCCTTTATATATGGACTGAATTAGTAGTTGAAAACAGTCCTCATCAGAGCACAAAAACCATCCTAATAATTAAAAAAAAAATTCTTAATACATGGATAGTTGTTATAACCTAATCATATTATAAGTTGAAAGTAAAATAATAAAGAAAAAGACCCTCAACACAAAATACCATCAACAATGAAAATGACCCTTTTGGAAAGATTAATCATTCTAGGGCAACTAGGGTAACCATTTCATCAATATTTCAATTGTAGTCTTGGCTTTTCTGGAGTGTTAATTAATCAATTCTTTATAGATGGGGTTGTTAGTTGGTTATAGCCAGATACATATATATATATATATATAATATATTTATAAAGAAACTGTTCTTATTATTAATAATAATTAATAGTTGGTTAATAGCAAACGAAATGAAGATCACTTTTTTGAGTGTAAATAGATCATCAACAGTTGTTGGATTGGATTGGCAAAGTCAAGTCATCACCGAAAGAAAATTGGTTCCAGCTATCATTTATGTTTGTTGTTGCAATTTTGTTTGAGATATAGAGAGAAAGAGATGTGCCACTAGTAGTATATATAATAGAAGTGCGACAAATTGATGTGGACATTCACTTAAGAATTTTGTAGCAAATTAATTGTTTGGACTAATTCATGGGATTTCCATATTAGCATTATATGTTATGTACGATATGCAAAAGCTAAAAAGATTTGCGTTTCATCATAATAAAGTGCAAAGATTCTCCTCCTCTCTTAATCTACATCTGTGGATACACCACATTCAAAATCCATCTGTCGTAAGTTCATTAACCTTTTCTTTTCTTTTCTTTTCTTTTCTAGATATCGCACCCAGCAACTTGGCAAATAATAGGGGATATGAAGAAACTCGTGAATGGTATAGTTTTATTATTAATATTATACACGACTCTTCAATAAAATCAAGTTATCTATGCATGTGTATGTATACACATTCTTTCAACAGTTATTTTGTTCTTTATTTTTGTTAAATTAAATCTAATTTATTTTTTTTTATTTTGTTCTTTATTTTTGTTGAATTAATTCTAATTTATTTTTTTAAAAAAAGACTTAAATTATTCTATTTGAGTGGGATTAGAATATTTCTAAATTAATAATTTTATTGTAAGATTTTTTTTATTAAATGTAAAGTTTAAATTATATAAGGATTATGAAGATAAGTTAATAAAGAGTTAGATATTACTTACTATATATAAAAAAAACTAGAAGATCAATAAAAAAAAATTATAAGAAAAAAACTATGCGAGGGATCATGTAAAAAATATTTAGAGGACTATTGTATTTTATTTTATAAGATTATAATAAATTATTCTCTCAATGTAACTAAAATTAGAGTAAACAACGTTAAATTTTTTATATTATTTGTGTAATTTATTATTTTTAATATTTGATGTACTTCTACTATATTTTTTAATCAAATTATAAGAGATAAAATACTAACAAGTGATATGTTGAATTGGTGATTAAAAATCATGTGTTGATTGAAATTGAATCGATGGCTAATTCGAAGACAAATTTGAAGTTGAAATGAAGTCAGAAAAATAGTTGAAAGGGTCAGAAACTCAATGGAATAGTATTTGGGAAGTGCAGAAAACAGGGAAAAAAATTTCAGGTGTGAGCGCCGAGGCATTGGCAAAGGCATTGGCCAATCCCCCTGCGCTGGCAAAGGCATTGGCAATGCCTTGGCATTAGCCGGAGCGCCACTTCCCGAATGGGCATAAGTTGCCCACGCCGCTGCATTGGTTTGAGCACCACAGCGTTCGTGCTATTCTATATATACTCCTTCTATTTTTAGGATTTGAGAGAGAAGAAGTAAGAAAAGTGAAGGGGCCGAAATATAAAGAAAATACATTGTTCAAATGTGTATTTTGATCATTTGAGCTCCATTTCTCTCACTTGTAATCCTTGTAATCCCAAGTATCAATAAAGAGGCTCAGATCCTTGATCCACCATGGACGTAGGCGTATTTGGCCGAACCATGTATAATTTGTGTTGTGGTATGTTCGTATTTTTTTGCTATTTCTATGTATTATATCACGCCCCAGACCCAAAAGATCTGACACACGACATCACTTACATTCATTCAATAATGTGCACTCATAAATAATATTACATAAAATTTCAAACTTTAATTTCACATAAGAATTCTTAGCAAGTTGCTAGTAAGTTCAGCACTAAAAATCAACTCATAACCTAACTTGGTTAAACTTAAACTAAATTCAATCACACATAATAAAATAATACCTAAGTATTTATTCAATAGGGACAAATCAAATATCTTATCCCACGTGTCCCCAAATGAAACACTCAGCAACCTAGCAACTTAGGGAACCCAAGGAACAGTAGAAGCCTTGCCAAATCCGCTAAGCACACATGTACCTTATTTACCTGAAATCACCATAAACTATAATGAGTATAAAACTCAGTAAGCATACTAGTTTTTCATATATCAAAATACAAATACATATATGTGCACAATACATATGTATGATATGCTGTGATAAATTAAAATCAAAATCTTATCAAATCACATGTCATGTAAGCGCTTACACATTCTTTCAAAACATATAATAGGAATACCATCACTCAACTACTATTTAGTAGGACTTACACATCACATATCACATAATGAGTCAAATGTCACTCGTATGTGATATACCGTATGAGAGGAATAGTACAAGTGAGGTTTAAATTACACATATATAATGCTCAAGCCCGAAGGTAAGAGCCAAACCCTCACCTTGATCATCAATGAGTCCTCTCACATGTACTAATACGCCACCACACGAATGTAATGAATCAATCTTCCTTTAGGTACCAATAGGATCCTTCCTACATATGGAACACATAACATATACCAATTCTGAAAGAAAGGCCACACATAAAGGCTCCACAAATCACATAAGATGCCTACTAAGTCAACAGTGAGTTCAAGCATCCTCAAAACACAAAATTTTTCTCATTGACATATTACACTTCAAAGCTTTCTTTGTTAAACACATTTCATTTTGAAAGCTCACTTTGAAAAAATACATGTATGTCCATGCTCAATGTTAATGCTCACATTCATAAACATATGTCTTTCACATTTCATATCAAATACACTTCGACATATCATAAAGGTATTTTTAAGCACATTTACAAAATCATACATAGACAATTATTATGCTTATTGTGATTTCAGTAAAAAGTCTAGTATACTTACCTCTTAGCACTTTCAGGTACAAGGCTTAAATCTCCTTAACCTATCAATAGAGATTAATCATTTCATAAGCCTCACAATTCACACAAAATACTTTAAATAGCTTACAAAATTATATACAATGCATTTATCACATCAAATTGGTCTAAATACTTGGTTTCTCAAAACCTGTCATTCTGAACACTTACACTTAACAAAATTTTCTAATACATCAAATGATGTCCAATTACTCCAAAATCAGAATATATCATTCTTGACTCATATATCCTTCTTATATATGAATATTATATCAAAATTCCTACACAATCCATTCCATACACACCATCGAATCCAAACTACTAACCTGACAGGTTCAAGATACTTACTGAACAGTATTCAATCTCCCAATTTTATAAAATTATATACTAACGCAAAAATTATAAAAATACTACATAATTACTCTTAGCACATATCTAAATTCATGATAAATATTTCACTTCAAAATCACTGCCAAAAGTATTTTAAAACTATTTTATTCTATAGCTTTAAAAATATATTAATCAAATACTGCAATGAGCTAACACTCTTTAGAAAATCATAACAATTTAACCACATTGATCTAACTTCTCAATTTTGAGTATATTCTATTAGACATATAAAATTATCATATTACACAAATTTGTAATTTTTGAAGATCATTCAGTAGGCCAAAAATTGTTTGCCACTGTATCATACTGTTCACACAGGAAATTTCTAAAATTTCAAGGTCATTTTGGTAAATTCACTATAAATTCAATTTCTTGAATTTTCAATCGATTCAAAGTCTCAGATAATTCTAAACATGTCTAATTTAATATACTCAAAATTCAATACCAGAATCGAATCACAACAATTTATTAAATTTCTGGATCAAGAAACTATCAAATAGAAATTCTGCAATTCATTATGATTTATCAAGCTCTCTACATAGATCATCATCAATTCTCACAATATCTTATGAAATACACATCAAATACTCAATTATACATATTTTCAGAAATCAAAAATTAAAGGAATTAACTTAATTAACACCAATAAATTGAGAAATGGTTGTAATATACCTCTTAAAATCTAAAATTCCAATTTCTTCTTCTTTTTTTTCTTCTTCTTCTCTTTCTCTCCCCCTTTCTTTCTCTCTTTTCTCACTCTAAAAGGGATAGCTTAACCAAAATGAGAGAATTAGGGTTTCAAAAGTGTATTTTTATATTAAGAGGCTAATTTTTTGTATTTACAAATTTGCCCCTAAAACTTTCAAAGTATTACAATTTGATCCCTAAAATAAATCTAAAGTCTTGCAAATAAACCTAATGCTAATAGTATATCCTTAACCTATACAAACACTGATAATAATAATATATAAATCAAGTATCACCCACATATAAATAAAATACGTATATATATATATATATAAATACTTATTCTTACCGGTTGTGGATATTGGGTACTACATATTATCTATGGGATTGATCTTCTAATTCGTTGGGTTGCTTCATACTTGTGATATATTGTTGTGTATTGCAATATATTGGTGTGGTTGGGTGTTTGGCTATCAACTTCGGTATTGGGGCTTAGTGTTTGATTCCTAATACGTATATGTTGGGCATTATTTCCACTTAAACAATACGATAGTTGCTATTGTGTTCGTAATTATCTTTGTGCAATTGATAGCGGATTAATAGTATTAGGGTTGTTTGTATTTGGTGTTGTAAGTGAGGGTTTATACACCAACAAACTGGTATCAGAGCATATTGTACGACTTTGATATAATTATGGCATCCCGAAAGTATGATGTTGAGAAATTTACCGGGCGTAATAATTTTAATTTGTAGAAGGTTAAGATGATGGCTTTGTTAGAGTGTTTAGGACTTGAATCAGCCCTAAATGATACCTCTAGTCTAAGTGAGAAGTCTACAACATCTGCGAGTGACCTTGATCTGCAAATGATCTATAGAAAAGCTCGGAGTGAGATAATTCTATCATTAGGTAATGAAGTGTTGAGGGAGGTTGGTAAAGAGAAAAATGCTCTTGGTCTTTAGAAGAAGCTTAATAGTTTGTATATGACGAAGTCGTTAACAAATCGTCTATACGTCAAGAAGAGGTTGTTTCAGTTGTCTATGGCTGAGGGGACTTCGGTTAACGACCACATGAATATTTTCAACAAGATTATCATTGATCTTGAGACCATAGATTTGAAGATCAGTAAGGAAGATAAAGCATTAATCTTATTGAGTTCACTACCTCCGAGTTATGAACATTTTGTTGACACATTCATGTATGGCAGAGAGACTTTAACGGTTTCAGATGTTAAAGTCTCGTTGAATTCCAAGGAATTAACCTGAAGATCAGAGTCTTCAAGTAGTGCAGCTGGATTGACTGCAATGGGGAAGACTGTTGGTAGAAATGCATGGCAGAAAGGTGGTTCAGGATCGGAACTTGGATGGAAATCCAGGAAGTGTTACTTTTGCAGAAAGGAAGGGCACTTGTTAAGGGATTGTCTTGAGAGGAGAGCCAAAATGTAAGGAAAAAGACCAGAAGCTGATGCTGCAATAGCCTATGAGTTAGACTACGAAATTGTAGAGGTATTGGTGGCTTCAGATGGTAAAATAGTTGGTGAATGGATACTTGACTCTGGTTGCAATTTCCACATTTGTCATGACAAGTCCTTATTTGCCGATTATCGTCCCATTGATGGTAATGTATTGGTGAGCGGTGATATAACTTGTAAAGTTATGGGAATTGGTAGTGTGAGGATGAAATTGCATGATGGGAAGATTAGGGAAGTGCAGAATGTAAGTATGTTCCTAATCTTAAGAGTAACTTGATTTCCCTAGGTATGCTAGATCAAGTAGGATGCTCATTCAAAGCTGAGAATTGATTACTAACAGTAGCAAGAGGGATGGTTACTGTTATGCAGGGTGAGAAGCGCAATGGTCTATTTGTGCTTGTTGGAAATGCTGTAAGAACATGTGTTGTTGATGAGTATGTCAAGTTAGATTCAACATGTATTGTTGACAGAATGCAGTCCGAGAGTAAGTCAGCATGTGTTGTTGAGAGATTGCATTCCGACTCTTTTGCATGTGTTGCTGTTGAGGGGGGGCATAGAAAGAGGCAACATCTTAGTGATACTCACCGGAGTGGTGAAGGTCGGAAGGAAATGGCTAGTAAGGAAGTTGTTGGCAAGCATAAGTTACAGCCACCGAGGCATTGTGGTCTATGTGTCATGAGTTGTAGGAAAGATCACAATCAAACTAACTTACATTTGAAGCATTCGTACTTGTGAAGGCCTAAATCACTGAAGACAAAAGAGTTAAATTTGAGTGATTTAACTAGATCACCGCTAAGTAATTGAGTGTGTGATGTAGTGGATGGATCCCGATTAGTCTCTTTGGAGATTTTGAATCAAGGAGGGAATTTGTTGAATTGGTGATTCAAAATCATGTGTTAATTGAAATTGAATCGAGGACCAATTTGAGGACAAATTTGAAGTTGAAATGAAGCCCAAAAAATAGTTGAAAGGGGTCGGAAACTCAATGAAATAGTATTTAGAAAGTGCAAAAAATAGGAAAAAAATTTCCAGTTGTGAACGTCGCGGCATTGGAAGGCATTGGCCAATGCCCCGGCGCTGGCAAAGGCATTAGCCGGGGCGCCACTTCCCGAATGGGCATAAGTTGCCCACGCCGCGGCATTGGTTTGAGTGCTACGGCGCTCGTGCTATTCTATATATACTCCTTTTATTTTTAGGGTTTGAGAGAGAGAAAGTGAGGGGGCCGAAATACAAAGAAAATACATTATTCAAATGTGTATTTTAATCCTTTGAGCTCTATTTCTCTCACTTGTAATCTTTGTAATCTTAAGTATCAATAAAGAAACTCGGATCCTTGATCCACCGTGGACGTAGGCGTATTTGGCCGAATCACATATACTTTGTGTTGTGGTATGTTCGTATTATTTTGTTATTTTTACGTATTATCTATCTGATTGATTTTCTAATTCGTTGAGTTGCTTCATACTTATAATATATTATTGTGTATTACAATATATTGGTGTGGTTGGGTGTTTGGCTATCAACTTTGGTATTGGAGCTTAGTGTTTGATTCCTAATACGTATATGTTAGGTTTTATTTTCACTTTTCTTTTATTTAGATTGATAGCAAATTAATAATATTAAAATTGTTTGTATTTAATAATCTAAATGAGGATTTATACACCAACATGGTATCATAGTAAATTAACCATTATTATTATATACAAGACAAAGAAAGGGTTTCTGTCTTAAACTTTTCTTTTATTTAGATTTGAATTGTTGTTTTTGCTTCATGTTTTAGTTGAGGGGGTAAAAGAATGATATTTTGCCATGGTTACAAGGAAAAACCCTAAAACAGATTCAGTATGAAGATTGTTGTACTCTAATTCTACTTAAACCCACAAAAAATATCAGCACTGCACATGCAGTAGCAGTACTCTGAGAAAGATTTGATTTTCCTTTTTTAGGTTTGAAGGAAGATTATTCATAATATATGAATAGAAAGTTTCTGTTGACTGACTGATCACCGGATGCACCAAGTAATTAGAAATTCATTTTGATTACTTTGACTGGAATAATTCCATGTTCTCTCAATTATATATTATGGCCGTCTTTATCCATGCATCAAAATGCCGCCATTGCTTTGGCTCTGTGAATATATACATATAATCATAACAAATAATACACAAAATCACCTTATATATGAACCATCGAATTTGCCTAATCACTTTTTCTAATTTTGTGTCAAAAAGTGGGAGATTCAATTGTCTAAAATTCAAATAACGAACAGCAACCACAGACTCACAGACAGGAGTACTGTGAGAGGCAAAATAAATAACATAATTATTCTCTTGATCCCTCCCTGATCAAATCATCAATAAATTGTGGAATTTGATCACACACATTTTAGGATATATATCGTGTATTAAATGCATGTAGACTCTTGGGGTAGCTGTATACGTGCGTGTATATATATATATATATATATATATATATATATATATATCCAGTGGGCTGAAGAAAAACCACGGAAACAAAACCAGGGACAGTCTTTTCCAGTTTGCTACAAATTGATGATGACGATGCCATTGCTAGTTGGTTTGGTAATTGGAGTCAAGATAAGTTTCAACTTTTTGAAGCTTCGTCATGGTTGGCTGGGTCGTCTCTTTTGGTCTCTTTTGCTACAATTATTATTATTTTTTTGAATAGTTTGCTACAATTATTATTATTATTATTATTGCTTTATTTGTTCTTAATATGCCGTCAATCTGTGTGTATTTACATCATTTTAATTAGCTTCTAATATGTATATTATAATGAATTAATGTTATTACTGTGTGTTTATGTAATAATATGTTATATCTTCTTTTAATTAATTATTCTGAATGAGACAATATGAGATGGCATGGGGGAATGAATTGAGTGGAAAATTTTATAAAAACAAACCATATCCTTTTCCTACCCCACTTTGTATAATTTCTTTTTTGTTTGTTTATTTTAAGCGATGCCCTCTATGCAACTTTTGGGGTGGATACCACTTACTTCAAAACCATTCTATATATTGTGACGTAAGAATTCTTTTTTAGGTGTGCTTTTACTCTCTAGAGAAATGCACCTAAAAAAAAGTAAAAAAGAAAAAAAAGAATACACCGACTTAAAAAAGTAATATTAAATATTTTAAATTATATTTTAAAAAATAATAATTTAAATAAAAATTAAGTGAAATGATTAAAAATTTTAAAATTATTTTATAATTCAATAACTATTTAATATATATTTTTTAAATATAATTTGAAATATCCCCATTACTCGTAATATAAATATGCATACCATGTTTTGACGTATAGCATTTTATATGCATACATGGAGACCATGCAACTGTAGGCACGTGCTTGGCTTTGATTTGGGGGAAGTACGTACACATGAACGTACGTAATGTGTACATGACATTCGTCGATAAATTAACATTAGTAAAAGGATTAATTACATAATAAAATAATTGATTAAAAGGAGGCCGAGGGAAGGGCATCAACCTCTATAAAAAAAAAATTCGTACAGTACGAGTGGGCAATTCGAGGAAGCATCAATCCATGCATATGCTTTTTTGAGTTTGAGGTAAATACAAAAGGAGATATTACTAAATTAAATTAAATTAATATTCCTATGAGATAAGTCAAAACCAGACAAAGCCAGTTGGATCGAGGTAGGGCATATTGACAATCTATACATTAATCATGCTTTAAATTAATTCATTCGTTAAAAACAGATTTAATGTTAAACAAGTCAGGGTATGAGTCAGATTTGACTAGATTAGGGTTTTTTACAATCGAAAAGCTTAATTTGCATAATAATAACAGACAAAAAATTTCAATTAAGCATGTCCTGTAGTGTCTAATAATTTAGTTTTAAGTTATTGGGTTTTGCATCATATTTGCTTGCGAATGACTTCAATGCCACCCAATCCATGACAAGGGGAAGCTGTTCCTGGAGGAATATTGGGTTTTTGGGTGTATAATATTAACATATATAATAAAATATGTAACACAATTGGCTAGCTATTATGGTGATTCATTAAACCACCTTAGATAAGTTATATCATTTATATAGGATCAAGATCAAGAGTGATGGTATTAGATCCTAGAAAGCAATTTTGAGATAATAAATAATCAAGATATGCTTAGAAATATGATGTTAAAAGTCTAACAAATTCTAAATTGAAAATACATTTTTATTTGTTATGAATATAGGTTTGGCGGGGATTTTTTTTTTCAATGCAATAAATGACAAATTATTTTGTTCATAATTATATATAAATAAATTATTTTAATTTCTTATTTTAATAAACTCAAATTGAATGGATACAATCTTTTTTATTATCTTCAATCTTTAAACTTACATGAATACGTAGATATTTCTTTAACCTTCAAATTTACACGTTACTAAATTTAAGAAAACAAAAGTAATCTAACTCTTTTTCTATATAAGAATACATAAAAAAATTATTTTTCTTATTGTATTTTTATTACTCTCTACCTCTCATGTATGTAAGAATTTCTTTTGGGCATTTAGAGTTTAAGTAAGATTAAAAATTCAGAGTTTGATTAGGATTTAAGCTAGTAGAGATATTGTAAATCCCATCTATTTTCTAGTTACAACTTAAAAAGCGCAATCCAGCCATCTCATAACTTATTAGTTCTTTTAAATTAATCTCAAACTATTCTACTAAAAATAAGTTGCACTCTAATAACTCATATTAATAAACAAAAGCATATTTAATTAAAAGTATTTTGATTTAATTAGATCTTTGACTTTTAGACTAATAATAACTATTTAATTAACCTTTTACTTGATGTCCGTAATTAAAGTTAGTTATGAAAAAATGTATTGTCTTTTTAATTATTTATTTACCCCAAATCTATTGAATGCTTTAATGATTATTTTTTAATATATCTATATTTATAAATAAATTTATAATTAAATATTATTATTCGATAAACAATTTATGAATAAACTATAGTTGCATATTCAAATGATTAAGCCTTGTAAATAGCTTATGTGAACATTATTTATTAAATTCTATCTTGTAAATATATATTCATACGATCTATAAAATTATATCTTCAAGTTATCGAAGTTTTGATTGTTTATATGAATCTTACTTTTCGATAACTCAAAAGGTACAATACATGAATTTAAGTTCATTACTTATTCATAACTAAGGTGAATTAAATTTATTAGAACTTTTGTAAATTAAGATTATTGACGCTTAATTAACTATATTAAAATTCACAGCAGTTCCATTTAATATATTATATATATTATTTTTTCTACTCAAAATCTCTACTTTCATAATCAAGATAAATTATCTATTATAAGAAGTAAAAAAAATTATTACCTTACATAATAAAATACTATTTTTATTAATAATTGTAAATAATATTTAATTTATAAAAAAATTATAATTTATACTTTTTACATTAGTATTATATACCTAATATATAAATATTATACTTTGTAAATATAAACTTATTAATGTATGTTTAAATGAATGTATAAATAAATTTATTAATCAAATAAAAAGCTACTATACATATTTTAAAGTCACAGAATACCGTGACATATATATAGCAATATAAATATAATTCGGTCAATGTCCAAAAGTGTGTGACTTTTTTTTTTTAAAGTGAAAAGTTTAGTGGAATTTACTACAACCAAATTGGGAAATCAAATTTTTGGTCTTTAATTTTATTTTTTTTGGTATAACCATCTACGCAATTAGTATATGATATATCTTTAGGATAATAAAGAGAATAGCATTACGTTATGCATGATATATATATATATATATATATAATCTCTTTTATTTTATTTTTTGTCTTTGTGATAAATTCATCTTTGTTCTTTCAAAATTATTGAAAGGTTAAAAAAAGAGTAGTCTTTTTTCACAAGTTAACATAAATTGAAATTTATATCTAAAAAAAATGAGAATATAAAAGTTTAATTATATCTTGAATTGTGTTGCTCATTTAGAGAAAATAAGAAAGAAAGAGGGTCTCTCATGAAAGTTATTTCTATTTTTAATAAATTAATAATGTTAAATGTATAATGTAACATCCACAAGTATAATTATAATAAAAATTAAAAAATTATTAATTATTAATTAATAACACGTCATTTTAAATAGTTTATTTTCATATCACAACTAGTTGTTTTCCACCTAACCTAGAGTAGGTAGGAGTAGAACTTAATTTGATCTCTTTTGTACTAGACAATTTTGTTTTAATAATTTTTGAATTATTGTACCGGGACAAATCTTAGAACTAGAAAGCTGAGTTATAATTTCCCGTAAACCCAAGAAAAAAAAAAGGGAGGGGAAAAAAGTCGAAAGTTTTCTTGGATTTAGTTTTGACTTTTTGTATTGGTTCTTCCAAATGTGCAAATATTGACTTTGAATTCATGAGGATATAATCAATTCATTTTGTGTTTCCTTCATGCCAATCATATGTCAAACCCAATTATTAACTACAATGAAATCAATACCATGCACATGCATGCATATCTACCCACCATTTATGTTCTATTCAATTAAGAAAGAAAATTAAAAGAAAATATGTAGGTCTATCATGAAAGCTTTGTGATTAAACTACTTAATAGTTGACATAAATTCCTGTAATTACAGAACTTATGTAGATTTTTATCTAACCATATTCTGCTTCTTCCATTATCCAATAAATATGATCTCACGGGGCAGCAATATTCAATGAAAAAGGAACAAAATGGCAAAGAAATTAAGTCTTTGAAACGGCAAAAATTAATAATTAATGTGATTAGAGTCTTTTTTTTTTTTAAGTGTAGATGTCCGCATATTTATAAAATGCAGACGTCACTTATATTATATTATTTCGTATAAATCAAAATGATGTTGTTTTATAATTATGGTTTCTTCCGATGTAATTAATATACAACACTATGATTAATTAATTAGACCATGTACATTGCGAGGATTATTGTAAATTCTGAACAATTTTCTAGAGGTAATTCAGGACAAAATTGATTAAATTCCATACAACTCAAAATCCTGTCTACAATGGTACTCATATCAGGTCTAGCTTCAGAATTTTCAACAAGAGCAGAGTTAGCTACATCCACCATCACTCTTAATTGCTCTAAATTTGCATCTCCACTGAGTTTTGGATCCCACAACATTTGAGCCAAAGCCTCAAAATCGTCAATTTTCCTGCAATCTTCAGTCCATTCTGCTAGTGTCACTAAACCTTAAATTGTTTTGTCATGAGCTCTAGAAGCAGCACTCCAAGGCTATAGACATCAATTTTTGGTGATACAAGGCCCGTTTTAAGGTAACTGGTGTCAACATAACCAAATGAGCCCTTGATACTTGTGGGAGTTGGTGATGATTGTGACCTATTTCTGTCATCGTGGCCTAACTTGCTCAGCCCAAAATCTGCGAGCTTTGCATGGTTGTTGTCAATTAAGAGGATGTTGAGAGACTTGATATCATATCTCTGTGGATTATGGGTGGGTCTGCTTGTGAACAGAGATAATCTAGAGCTCTAGCAATATCAATGGCAACGCTCATACGATTTGACCATGACAAGACTCCTAAAGATTGGCCATAGTGTGTGTGTGTGTGCATCCTGTCAAACAGGCTCTTGTTTGGAAAGTATTCAAGTAGTAAAAGTAGCTCACCTGCTTACAGTATATATAAGTAAAAATACCTGTAGTTAATCACATTTCACATACATTAACTTCAAAGAATTAGTTTCAAATGCGTGACAATTGTGTGGAGATATGGTAATATTATTTTTTACATACTTATCATTTATCATTGAATCAAAAATAATTCATTAAAAAATTATATATATATATATATAAAGATATTTTTGTCTTTAGAGTTTAACTTAATTCTCAATTTTGTCTCACAAATTTTAAAAAATTTAATTTTATCCTAATTCGTTAGTTTAATTCTGTTAAAATTAACAAAAAATATCTTTTAATAGTATATTGATAAATTTATCCTCCTTTATATGTTAGTTTGATATGGTAATGTAAGTACACTATATAATGTATATATGCCAAATTTTAATAAGTTTAAAAAAAGTAAAAAACACATGATATGCTGTAATAGGTTGAATAAAATAAATAAATAAATAGGGTAGCAGAACAGTGGCTGCCATCGTCGGTGGCCTACCGGCCGCTGGTTACCAATTGCTATTTGACTCAAAATTAATATCATTGGACTCAAAATTTTATAATTTACGCAATGGTGAGATTTGTTTTAACAACAGAGTACTATAAATGTGCCAAAAGCAGGAAAGAATATGGTGATTAGCGGTGGCCACTACTGTTCGCCATCGAACGGTGGGGCGGTGGCGTGCACCGCTCCAACCATTGAACAGATCGGCGGCGAACAACGATGGCCCCTGCCCACCACCACGAGTTGGCGGTCACTAATGAATGGCTGGCGCTCACCACTGCTCCCCCGTTCAATGGCGATAGCAGTGACCGTCGCTAACCACTATGTTCTTCCTCACTTTTGACACATTTACAGTGCTCCGTTATTAAAAAAAATTCACCATCGCGAAGATCACAAAAATTTGAGTCTAATGATATTAATTTTGAGTTAAATCATAATTGATTATCGGCGGCTGGTCGGCCACCGACGACGGTAGCCACTGTTCAACTACCCCCTTTATTTATTTATTTTATTCAACCTATTATAGCATGTCATGTGTCTTTTATTTTTTTTTTAAACTTATTAAAATTTGACACGTGTATATTGTATAGTGTACTTATATCACCATATCAAATTAACATATAAATGAAGGAAAAATTATCAATATACTGTTAAAAGATATATTTGTCAATTCTAACAGAATGAAACTAACGGATTAGAACAAAATTAAATTTTTTAAAATTTGTGAGATAAAATTGAGAATTATATCAAACCTTTAAGGTAAAAATATCATTATTCCATATATAAATATATATATTTATATTTATAAACTCAAAATCTAATTAGTTTTTATCCCAACGGGCCGCGCCTGTAGGCTATAACACAAGGCTACTGAAACATAAATAATTTGGTGCATGTCAAGTTAAACTTATTAACCCTTACGAGAAACTTGGACTTTATATAGATAAGAAATCAAAGCCCAGGTTCAAGAGTGGGGCTATTGACACTCATCTAAAACTCTTATAAAATACCTTTCCCCAACAATGCTGGCAGAAAAATTGATGGAATATCATAGCATTGCTAAGTTTATAAAGCCATCAAACATATGCATACAGCATAGTTCTTTATTTCCCCTTATCTCTTTTCTAGAACGCTTCAGGCATTGTCAAATTTAAAATTCTTTTGTTCCTCAGGCATTTATTGAAACAAGTTACTTTTCATAATTGGTGCTTCATGGTTTGGGAACCTTTTGTTTTTTTCCATCGACTCAACAACACGATCTGTGCTGGTGATTCTCATGCACGTAAGAAAAGCAGAAAAAAAAAATTATTTTAGATCACGAAATTAGGGTTTACCTTTCTCCAAGTAGAAACTCAACAATCCCACCAAATTTGGATGAGAAATCCTAAGCAAAACCGAGACTTCATCAAGGAAAATCTTTCTGCTGCCACCTCTTTCCTCCATGACTCTCTTCACAGCACCAAATCTTCCATCTCCAAGCTCTGCCAGATACACAAACGACGTCGCTCCAAACCCAATCCGAATGCTGAAATCTCCAGTAGCCATTTTCAGCTCTTCAAGAGCATAAGTTCTAATAAACACCAGCACTGCAACATATACTACTATGTATTTGTTTTGAAGTCATATCTTCATCTTCTTGTACCACTTTTGGGAATGTAATAAGCTTGCCTGAGCTCCTAAGGTACCCCACCAACTTCCGCAAAATTGCGGTGAGAAGGATTACCAGCAGAATTGCACCAAGAATCCATAGATTTTTTTTTTTCGATTTGTGGAGAATCCAAGGAACCGCATCATGATGATGATCAATGTATTATGAATTAATTAATTTCTTGTTCTTCAAGAACCTTTTTTCTTTTGTATGATAACGATTAATTTATGTCTTAATTTGTACCAAGCTACTAGAAAATGAGATGATAGAGATACAAGTTTGGTGAAGGTGAAGAAGATAAAAATTTCCAAGATTCATTGCTTTGGAATTTAGCATGGAAAAATGGGAGCGAAAAGAACTCAAATGTGTCCTTACATGCATGGGAAAATTAAAATCACAAGACAAGGGTCTCTAATCTGTCATTAAATTTTTGTCCATATTATGATCAATAAATAAAATATAATTCATGCCATGGTTAATTATGTTAATTTTTGAGCGATAAGGAGAAAAAAAAATCCTAGCTTTCTCTCATCCCTCTCAGAAAGTAATACCAATTTTCTTACTTTCTTTCACCAGAAATAGGGTTTTATTTTTTTAACTATCTTTCTAGTGAAAATCACTATTTTTTCACTTCTTTATTTCTCTTTCCTTGGCTTTTATCATTTAATCTTATTGATAATAAAATTTTCACTTAAATTAGTAGTTTTTAGTGATCACGTCTTAATTCGAATTAATTAATTATTTTCAAACATCCAGATCTTAATATGAATTAAATCTCTAGCTCTCTATGATTTTTTTCCTTTAGTTAATAATAATATTTTTTTTTCATATATGAAACTTTATTTATTTATTTATTTAGATTTGACAGTTTAAAGAAAATCTGGTACAGTATTATTTAAAAGAATCAAACGTTGATGATGGGGGACGACTTGAAAGAGTAATGAGGTTATTTTCCATAAAATTTGATTTGTTATTTCGTAATGGAGATTGTTAATATCTTTGTGCAAAAAGCTATTTCCATATACTTGTATTGTTCTATTTGATTTTTTAAATTATTTATTGTCAAATTTTTTTTTTTAATTTTTTTATTTGGGTTGTAAAGTTGTTTTATTTTACTTTTGAATGAAATTATTGTTTACCCTTTAAAAAATTATATGAATTTTCTATAGTTTTAAATATATATAGACACGTATATACACAAGTGGTTACAACTTACAAAGCTCTAAAATTCTATATGAATGAAGGTCGACAAATGTTCGACAAATGTTAGGTTTGATTGACCAAGAGAAATATTAGTACGAATAATGGTATACCTTTTAAATAATTTTTAAAATTTTTTATTTTAAATGATACATCAAATAATTATTGAATAATAAAATAATTTAATAAATAATTTTAAAAATTATATTATTTTATCTTTCAATAATTATTTAACATATTAATTTAAAATATTATTTAAAAAATATTGACATATATCCTCACATTTGTAAATAATTCTAAGATTTCAAATTTCGGCTTCATCTACACTATTGTTCACAAAAAACTCATTAATCAATAATCATGCTCCCAATAACTTAATCCTATCCATTTCTACCAAAACACAACCCATATTTATTGCAAGCCCAATCCAATAATTGCCTGGCCCAAGTGAGTTATCAGTCGGATCAACCCAACTCTGGATTTTGAATTTTGGTCGACGTACCAAAATAAAATGAAGACAATAAAATAAAAGAAGAAGAAAAAATTAGGTGGCATTATTTCTTTTTATTTTCTCTGTCTCTGACAAATCTTGTCGACCAAGTAAAAAATGGAATCTTTTTTTTAAAAGGTAAGTTGGTAATGTATAATAAATGACAAATCATCGGAAAATAATCATCGTGCACCCAGTATCCGACCATGTGATCACATTTCATTTTTCATAAATATTTTAAAAATTAATTTGATCAAAGTTAAGTTATTGGATAATGGTAATGGATGAATAGAATAAGACTCCACTAAAACAAAATAACTTGAGTTATTGTTTGGTTTTGAATTTGATCATAAATAATAATAAAAATCAATATTCAATTTTGTTATAAAGTAAAAATAAAATGGAGAGGGAAATTGAGACAGGTTATATTAGTTGACTTCCTAGGCTCGCTGGGGCTGCTGCCCCTTTTCTGCATGCATGTATCAAAAATTCAAAATTATATTTAAGAAAAAGGAAATCTAAAAAAAAAAGGAAATTCTCCAAAAAGCCCAAGCTTTTGACAGTCCTCCCTGGATTCTGATTTCAGAACTCAATTCATTCATTCATTCACATATTATTGAAAAGGACCTGAGCAATAACAAACAATTTCATACTCGAGACACAGAGTTGTTGTCTCAATCCAATAGTAATGAAGATGAGAACTTGATTGAAAATTTTTGTATAAAAAAAAAGACAAAAATGGGTGGATGGAGAAATTGGTACCACGACTTGGTGAATTCGAAGCCATTGTTCCTGACGATCTATGCAACTGTGATTATTGGAATTGTTGTTTCAACTTTTTATGTCTTCTCCGCCGCTTACTCCTCCAACTCTCCCTCCTCCGCCGCCTCCACCAACTGGCTCTCTTCTCCCGCTTCTGTTTCACGTTCGTTTTTCCTATCTTTTTTTTTATTACTATTACGTTTGACCCAGTTGATGTTTTGATTGTTCTTTTTTTTTTTTCTTTTGTTAATTTGGCGCTTCCATGATGTGTTTTCGTATGTTTTAGCAAATGGGTTCGAGCTGAAATTTTGTTGCTTGAGCTTTAAGCTGACTTTCGATCATAAAACGGCTCAGTAATTGTGAATTTTCATTGAGTAGATAATGATCAATTTAGAGAAACAAATAGTGATGCAAATGGCTCAATGTCTTGTTTTGTTTGTTTGTTTTTTTTTCTTTTTTCTGTAGCATCTAAAGTTTGACTTTCGAAGCAGGACTAAGTAGTCATGTTTGTGCTTGTTATGATAGCGACTCTGAGATACAATTGCTCTTTCTGTGATCAAATTTGATATTTGTTCATGATGCTGCATTGTGTTTTCTGATAAATTGGTCACTCTAGCTAGTAGCTGTATGGGCAAGAAACCATGTAATCTAGCATTCTTTGTAGCTCGGTGAGGAGTTAAAAGAAGAAAAAAGAGGGTAGTTAATGCTTCCATAAATAATAATGGGTATCTGCTTGGCATTTTCACTTCATTTTTCTCTAGGATTCTGCCTCTATACATCAAAATTGCACCGCATTTTTTATTTATTCTTCTCTATCTCTCTCTGATTGATCAATCTCCATTTCCATGTACATTTTCTCCAGTTGCAGATTCTTCTCACATCAATGTAGCACCAAATTCTTCCCAAACAATAGCAACGGTGGGTGCAATGCCACCTCCTGCATCTCAGCCTACAAGAAAACAGGTGAAACCTATATGGGAGGTTCCAAAAACCAAAAAAATGCCACCTTTGAAGACCTTCCAACTGACAAAAGAACTGGTTGGGCAAAGGGTGAAAGATAATGTTATAATAATGACTTTTGGGAATTATGCATTCATGGATTTCATCCTGACGTGGGTTAAACACTTAACTGATCTGGGGCTTTCAAATCTTCTGGTTGGTAAGTTATCTCGTAGGAAGTCTACGCACGTAATTTGCTTACAAGTTGTACTTAAAGAGTGTGACAAAATGTAGCTCAAAAATGGAATTGGAATATTTGTTAATACAGGTGCTATGGACACCAAGCTTGTGGAGGCTTTGTATTGGAAAGGTGTTCCAGTTTTTGATATGGGCAGCCATATGAGCACATTAGATGTAGGCTGGGGATCACCGACATTTCATAAAATGGGAAGAGAAAAAGCTATTTTGATAGACTCAGTCATCCCTTTCGGTTTTGAGCTCTTGATGTGTGATACAGATATGGTCTGGTTGAAGGTACTGACCCAAGAATGTTGATGGATTGTTTGGGATCAAGCTCTTCTTTATTTGTTGCATAATGTTTGCTTTGTTTTGACTGATTGATCTCCTGCTGTTGAATATGAATTCATCTTCTAAATATTAATTTTATGTTTGGAAAGTTGGGGTTTGGTGATAATTTGGTGCAAATTTTGAAATTCAGTGGTCAAAGCCCTATAAGTTGGCTTCTTCTTGTTAACTAATTTGATGTTCTATTTATTTGGGGAAAGAAATAGGAGAATATCCCGAGTATGCTCTAATTCTAACAATATATACAAAATATTGTGACAAAACAGCCAAGCATAACTGAATTTTTATGCACCTCCAAGCAATGAGTTGAATCCTTTCACCTTCAGTAATCCATATTGCATGGTTTTGTGTGATAAACAAATGATAGCTGAGTTTTTTTTGCACCTCCAAGCAATTAGTTGAATCCTTTCACCTTCAGTAATTCATATTGCATGGTTTTATGTGATAAACAAATGATATGTGCTGTAAATCCTTTTCCTCCTTTATATCTTGTCATTTTGCCTTTCTGTGTTTTATATCCCACAGCTTTTATGGATAATTTATATTATCTCTGTGATTTTTTTCATCGGCACCTTCAGAAGGTTTATTGGTGAAATTTATTATCTTGCCTGCTTTGCTTCTGTGACAGAATCCACTTCCATATCTTGCTCGTTACCCTGATGCAGACATCTTAACTTCAAGCGATCAAGTCACCCCCACAGTTGTTGATGATGGGTTGGACCTTTGGCAAGAAGGTAAAGATTAATTAGCTATCAAAGATTTTACATTTAGGTCCAGTTTTTTATTTTAAGTCGTGGAGTTCAACTCTCTCTCTCGCTCATTGCTTATAAAAATGTCAGGCCTATTCATTCTTTTCCATATCTCATGTTTAAATCAAGCAGATGGCTGTCATGCATGATAGTACTAATGTTATACATCAGTTTGTAAAAGATTCAGTGCTGATATTTGTTTCACCTTGACAGTTGGAGCCGCATACAACGTTGGAATATTTCACTGGCGACCAACGGAGTCTGCAAAGAAATTGGCAAAAGAATGGAAAGAAATGCTTCTCGCTGATGACAAGATATGGGATCAAAATGGATTCAATGATCTTGTACGGAGTCAGTTAGGGCCATCTGTTTTTGGAAGCAGACTTGCATATGCTTATGATGGAAATTTAAAGCTGGGAGTTCTGCCCGCTAGTATCTTTTGTAGTGGTCATACTTATTTTGTCCAGGTAAGATGTATATATTAGTGTTCTATAATTTCTGATTTTGCCTCAACCTGTTTTACCATGGATTCTAGATTTTCAGTCCTTTTCTTGTGTTCTTTTGAGTAATTATTAATCAAACTTAAGGCAGAATCTACTGTATGTCATGATTTTTTAAGTCTGGATGCTTTATTGGCAGGCTACGTATCAACAACTGAGGTTGGAGGCATATGCTGTGCATACCACATTCCAGTATGCAGGCACTGATGGAAAGCGTCATCGACTGCGGGAAGCCATGGTTTTTTATGATCCACCAGAATATTATGATGCACCAGGTAATACTATTCCAGTGTTTTATGTTCGTGAACTAGATCTGTTGTATCTTCCGTAGTGGCCTTTTCTCATCCTAACTGATGGAGACTTATCTTCCATCAAATATTTCCACAATCTATGTGACCTAAATTTGTACCAAAGCTGAAACTTTAAAATTGTCGTAGAGACATACTGATGTGTGCTTCTGTGGATTTCTCTCTCACTTCTTTTCTTGTTCTATGTTTTGGAAATATTTCCTTTCAAGAATATGGCTGGAATTAAATTTCTTTGGGGAACTTATGCAGGAGGTTTCTTGTCATTTAACCCATCTATTCCAAAGAGCTTGTTATTAAAGGGGGAGCATAATCTGGAATCTCACTTTTCTCTGGTTAATTACCAAGTATGCATGTGTTGACCCAATTTTTCTATCTTTGCCAATTCTTTAGATAGTTATGTTGCATTGCTTAATTTATGGTCTCGACATATTTTTCTTTCCAGATAAAACAGATAAGGACAGCACTGGCTATTGCTTCATTGTTGAATCGTACATTGGTGAGAACAACTGAAATGTTATTATGTTCATATTTGGTGATAGCTTTGAGAATGATACTTTTTCCATGGCAGATAAACTAAACTGTTTTGGTTTTCACAGTCATTCATGTAATATAAGAATGAGACTTTTACAGCAATCAGTTTCTTGTTTACTTTGAACTATTCTTTATAAAAATGGACACTTTATTGTTACAAGTTTAAAAGATAGGGAAACTATACTTTCAGCAAATAATTTCTCGGAGCTTTAACAGTTTATTAACTTATTATAATACTAGTTATGAGAAGTCACTACTGCAATCAGATTAATTGATTAGTGTATGCTGCAAAGAAGTTTTTCAATCAATGAGGTCAATCGTTATAGTGAAATAAACCAAACCAAGTCATAATCTTTTTTTCGCTTCTCTAAAATCGTTAGTCATCTTCAAGTTCTCTATTCATCTATCTTGGGTGTGCAAAAAAGTTCATAATATTTTTTTAATCCCACACTAAAAAAAGCATGCATAATATATTATCTAGTGCTAGTTGGTCTGCTTTGGGCCTAGCCCACATAGTGCTTTTGGATTTCACTGAAAAAGCCATATACCGGTTGAGAAAAGGCTTTACATATATAGTCTAGTAACTTTATCTCACGAGGCAATTGGGATTCTAATACTAAACTCTCACCTCATCCATCTTGGACTTATCTATGGCTTCAGGAGTGTTGGATCTTGGGTGTTTCATTTTCCACAAGTTGTATATTATAATCAATCGTGTGAGGATATCCTTTTGGAAGACAGTAATGGCAATGATAAGAATATCTCTGACACATGAAAAATCATTTTAAGAGTGAGCCATTAGAGTCCATCTTTCTAAATGGCTATTCAGCATGGGCACAATAGGATGTACACAGATATGGTGATATACTGACCTATACAATTGATTAAATTTCCTAGTTGCATTTGCCACTGTTTATGAGCTTTGTATTCTGATCACCTTTTTGTTCTTTTTGGTGTTGTTTAGGTCATGCCACCACTGTGGTGCAGGTTGGATAGGCTATGGTTTGCACATCCTGGAGTTCTAGTGGGTACTATGACTAGACAGCCTTTCCTCTGCCCTTTGGACCATGTATTTGAGGTATTTATATTTTGTTAAAGCAGATTGTTGGACATGTCATACATCTTTCTTATTAAGCAAGATCATTTCAGAGTTTTTGTGTGAAAAACTGTTCGTTCAACAATTAAAATAACTAACTATTGAGCAGCTTTCTTCCTGGAATTAAGCAAACTTCGCATGCATCTCTTGATATTGGAAATATCCAACTGGTGGTTCATGTGCTTGTCATTCTATTGTAAACATTAAAAACTGTTTGAGTAGATAGCTAGCTATCATTGGTGATGGACTAATCACTTTTATGTCTTTCCAATAAACTTGAACTAGGTTCAACTCTTTTGGGTGGAGCTTTCTTTCCTCTAGTTCTCAGAGTGCAAGTAGTCTTTTAAACACCTTCAGGAATTTTTTTTCTCATTATCAATTTTCATTCTTTGCTCAATGCTTTAGTGTTTTTGATGAAGTTCAGAAACTGGCTGATGAAATTGTCTATTTGCCATAGTTCGTTAATACAAGTATTCTGGTAGAGTTTAAATGGTTTATTTTTATTGTACAAAAACAACAATGTTTTGTTTTCTACCTTCTTGCTTTTTTTTGGTTGAAATGTATATGATATTCTGTGTATATTTATAATTAATATCATAGAATATCATAGAATAGGAAATAGATTGATAACTTTATAATTAGGATTGATTGACCTTTTAAATAAAAATGCTAGCTTTACCTATGTAATGTTGTACTTCTTCATTATCAATACAGACAAGAATTCTTCTTTCTCTCTATTTCTTTACATGGTATCAGAGTCAACTCTTGGCTTTTGTTTTGTCTTTTTCGGCAAGGTCACCTGCCATTTTCCGGTCATCGTGCTCTCCTCGTTCTGGTGATTGTGCCCTCAGTTGTAGTAATTCTCGGTGACTTGCCATACCTAAGAGATCGTCATCAAACGCGCTGTCACGCACCGGCAACCTAGGAGGTTGTTGTTTCCGGCCACTGTCACCGATCTATCTCTCCGGCAACCGTGAATTCTCACCGCCACCACCAACTACCTCAGACCACGCCGGCGACCTATTTTATGGCAACCTAACTTCCATCGGCCACTGGAAGCGCCTCCGCGCGCCGTCCAGAAACTCTCGGCCATCGGACATCGATCTACTTCTCCGGCACGCGTGAGTTCTCACCGTTGGTGCCATTGTCTTTAGATGACGCCAACAAGCAAAACCCAGCCGTCACTATCACTCACCGGTCGACGCCGTCATCGTCGCTGGAAAATCGCCATTGTCGCCGCAAAACTGCTCCTGGTTGTCACTTGCTATTCTTCTTCCTCCTTCCTCCTCTGATTATAAGTCAATATGACTACTGAGAGCTCTAACACAGACAAGCAACCTCTATTCGTGACTTTCATTGGTGCCGACTACGAGGAATACCTTAAATACTAAGCGGCTAAGCAGTCAACCTCTTCCATTGCCTTTGTTGCACATACTGGTAAGTCGGTTGCTTGTCTTATGCAGTCCTCCTCTTTAGGACCTTGGGTCCTTGACTCTGGTGCCTCTGATCACATTTCTGGTAACCTTCAATTACTTTCTCATACTTCTATATTTAAGTCATTGCCATTTGTCACATTAGCTAATGGTTCCATAACTACTGTTCAAGCAGTTGTTCGAGCACATCCTCTTCTTTTCTTACCTTTAGAATCTATTCTTTATATACCGCATTGTCCTTTTAATTTTATCTCTGTCAGTAAACTCACTCGCTCTTTAAACTATGCAATCACTTTTGTTAATGACTCTGTTCTTATATAGGATCGTAGTACGGGACAGATGATTGGTGAAGGTCGTGAGTCATAAGGGCTCTATCATCTGAGTATTCCTCAACCATCTGTTGCATGCATTGTCACTGAATCACCAACACTTCTTCATAATTGTCTGGGATGCATTGTCATTGAATCACCAACACTTTTTTATAATTGTCTGGGACATCCAAATCTATTAAAACTTCAAAAAATGGTTTTAGGTCCTCTAGTTTATCATCTTTTAATTGTGAGTCTTGTTAGCTTGGAAAATACTCTTGTGGATCATTTTCAAAGCATGTTAATAATCAGGCTGCATCCTTTTTTGAATTAGTTCATTCCGATGTTTGGGGTCTTAGTCGAGTTTCGTTTGTTTTAGGTTTTAAATACTTTGTTACGTTTATTGATGATTATTCGCGTTGCACTTAGTTATTTTTAATGAAAGATAACTTTGAATTATTTTTCATTTTTGAATCTTTCTGTGATGAAATTAAGATATAATTCTCTACTACTATTCGTATATTGTGTAGTGATAATGCACGTAAATATTTTTCTATTCTTTTTACTAAATTTATGTTTTCTCAAGGTTTCTTACATCAGTCTTCCTGTGTCTATACTCTACAACAAAATGGAGTTGCCGAGCTTAAAAACAGACATCTCATTGAAACTGTCCACACTTTACTTATACATAATAATGTTCCTCTCCGTTTTTGGGCTGATGCTGTTCTTATTGCTTGCTTTTTGATAAATCGAATGCCCTCCTCCGTGTTACAACATCACGTCTCTCATTCTGTTCTGTATCTTGGTCAACCATTGTTTCCTCTTCCACCACTTGTCTTTGGTTGCACATGTTTTGTCCATGTCTTCTCTCATGGTCAAGATAAATTATCCTCTCGGTCCATCAAATGTATTTTTCTTGGCTCCTCACGTCTTCAAAAAGGATATAAGTGTTATTCTCTTGACACCCGATATCATTTCCTTTCTACTGATATCACATTTTTCGAGTCTTCTCCTTTTTTTTATTCCTTTACTTCAAAAAATATATCCATTGCAGAGGCTCTTCCAGTTCTTTTTATCATTCATAATATTCCTCTTCCTGAGTCAAACAATGAACCTGTCTCTGTCCCATAGTATGATCCTCTCACAAAAAATTCACCCTCTCCGACTCGGGATAGTCTTGTTCCTTTTGATCCTGCAGATGCTGACAGTGATACCGCTCTTGAGGCTCTTAAGGTTCTCGTTGACTCACTTCCTATTCTAGATTCCTCTCCTACTAGGTCCTATCACCTGCTGACCAATTTCCAATTGTTGTTCGTAAATATATACGCTCCACTCACAACCCTCATCCTATATACAACTTTCTTAGTTATCATTGATTATCTTCATCATACTATGCCTTTGTATCTACTGTATCTTCTGTCTCTGTCCTTACCACTCTCCGTGATGCTCTTTCACATCCTGGGTGGTGTCAAACAATGGTTGAGGAAATGACTGCTTTGCACAATAATGGTAGATGGGAATTAGTCAAGTTGTCCCCCAGCCACTCCATCGTTGGTTGTTGATGGATTTATACTATCAAGGTTGGACCCAATGGTTAGGTTGATCGGTTGAAAGCAAGTTTGGTTGCTAAGGGGTACATTGAGACTTATGGCTTTGATTATTATGAGACTTTCTCACTTGTGGACAAAATGTCATCTGTTCGGTTGTTTTTATCTATGACTGCTATTTGCCAATGGCCTTTGCACCAGCTCAACATAAAAAATGTGTTTCTTCATAGTGAACTTCAGGAAGAAATCTATATGGAGCAACTGTCTAGCTTGTTGCTCAAGGTGAGTCTGGTTTGATATGTAAACTTCTCCACTCCTTATATGGTTTAAAATAGTATCCTCGTACTTGGTTTGGTCGTTTCAGTACGGTTATCCAGGAATTTGGCATGATTCAAAGTAAGTTAAATTACTCTGTTTTCTATAGGCATACATCACAAGGACACAAGATATATCTGGTAGTCTACGTTGACGATATTGTCATTATAGGAAGTGATCAGGATGGTATTAAGCATTTGAAAAATCACCTGTTCAATCATTTTCAAACTAAAGATTTGGGATTGCTTATATACTTTCTTAGTATAAAGGTTGCTCAGTCAAGCTCTGGGATTGGATCTTCCAGAGAAAGTATGCTTTGGATATTCTAGAAGAAATGGGGATGTTGGACTGTAGACCCGTAGACTCTCTCATGGATCTTAATACTAAACTCTTACCTGGACAAGGGAAGTCTCTTGCAGATCTTGGGAGATATTGGAGACTAATTGGTAAGCTTAATTATCTCACCATCACATGGCTTGATATTTCCTTTTCGGTCAGTGTTGTCAGTCAGTTTTTACAATCTCCATGTAATAGTCATTGGGATGCAGTTATTCGAATCTTACGGTATATCAAGGGAGCATCAGAAAAAGGTTTTCTATATGAGAATAAGGGTCATACACAGATAGTCGGATATTCAGATGCTAATTGGGCAAGTTCTCCATCAGATAGATGTTTTACTACTGAGTATTGTGTTCTTATTGGAGGAAACCTTGTATCATAGAAAAGTAAGAAGCAAGAAGTTGTCAGGTCAACCACAGAAGCAGAATATCGTGCTATGGCCTTAGCAACATGTGAGTTTATATGGTTGAAATAGTTATCTAAGAATTGAAATTTGCAGGCATATCACAAATGAAGTTACTTTGTGATAATCAAGCTGCACTTTACATTTCATCCAACCCTGTATTTCATTAAAGGACTAAGCATATAGAGATTGATTGTCACTTTATTCAAGAGAAAATATTGTCTGGCTATATTTCCACAAGTCATGTTTGCTTAAACGACCAGCTAACAGACATCTTTATTAAATCTCTCAGGGGTCCTCGAATTGATTTTATTTGTAACAAGTTTTATTCATATAATTTATATGCTCCAACTTAAGGAGGAGTGTTGAAATGTATATGGTATTTTGTGTATATTTATGGTTAATATCATAGAATAGGAAATAGATTGATAACCTTACAATTAGGATTGATTGACCTTCCAAATAGGAATGCTAGCTTTACCTATATAATGTTGTACTTTCTTCATTATCAATACATACAAGAATTCTTCTTTCTCTCTATTTCTTTACACTTTTCCTTTTTTTTTTTTCTATATTGGTTGCCTCACAACTCTTAGAAGTATGCAATGTACTGCAGGTAAATGTCATGCTGCAACAACTGCCAGCAGAGGAATTTGGCCCTGGAATTGGTATCAGAGAGTACTCACTTTTTGACAATCCATTAATGCCTAAACAGGTAATAGAGACCAGCTTCGTATAGATCAGAGTTTTGGCTATGTTTGCTGTCATTTAATGGAGCTTCTTGCTTTCAATATTTTTTTCAGGTGAAAGAGTCGTGGCTGGAAGTTCAACTTTGTGAATATGAATCAGATGATTGTCAAGCATCAAGCAACAGGACTTCACAGGGAATACTTAGGTTTCCGAAACATAGCAATGAAGAAACGGTATTGTCGATCTTTTACAATTTTGTGCTTATTATTATCCTTTTAACGTATTGGGATATGGCGAAGGCAAAACCAAACATATATTTGTTGAAAGTGAACTTTCAGTAAATTTTATGTTTTATATTTAGGAGCATGGATCGTTTAGAAGTCAAAACCATGGGACTTGGGTGCATTAGAGGATTGTTGTAACACATGCCATATGTAATTGTTTGAAACACTTCACTCTATTGGTTTCTTGGCCTTGGGTTTCTTTAGGCTACCAATTAACCATTTCACCTGGCGAAAATGTGAAAAGAGATAATAAAAAGCATTTGGACTAGGGTAGTTTCCTGTTCAAGGAGAATGGGACTTAGAATCTAGAATCACGGCTTTCAAAATAGATCCTTCTGAACCTACTTCCTTAATATATTGATCGTTTGTTGAAGCCCTAATAAGTATTCATTTTAAAGAATTTTCATTTTAAGCACACGTCCACAATGAACCAACACACTATTAGCATTTTGATTTTTGTTTCTGTTCCATGATATGCAATTACAGTCAGTACTTTCAGGATATATCCATGCGCTGCAACGCTGAATATTTCAACAGAAAATCTACTCATGAAGATTTTTTGTGATTTCTGGTTGGATACCTAGAGAAGTGAAAATAGCCCCCTTTTTCCTAATCAATATTGGCCTGCCATGAAGATAAAATTTGTAATGAGCCTCAGATGGTGAGCCATGCTTAGCTCACCAGCAATTTCTGAGACCAAGCTTGAGTTGGTTTTGGTTTGACTTGATTCGATAAAGGAAAAGACTTGATTGAATACATCTTTTCTTTGGTATGAAAAATCCATGCATTTAGAGGGAGACATTGCATGCTATGAGCTATATAAAAGCCTTTTAAGGACAAAACCAGGCGAGATGCCAATACCATAATAAAATCAGAGTCTACGTTTAATTCTACAAACCTCCTTATTTCTGATTTTGTCTATATGAAGAAACTTTGTATTTCTGATTCTCCAGTAAAGTAGGGAATTTGTGTGAACTTTTTATTTCTGATTCTCTAGCAAAGTAGAAAACTTGTTTGAGCACACACCCCAGTTTTACACTTTGTACCAACTCTACTATCTAATTTTTGCTTGAAGTTTACTCTCTATGTTGGTATCTGTGATAGCATCTATTCATCCTTAGTTTCTCAATTTAATTATGCCACCCTTGTCTTCCACACACTATTGAGCTTTATGCATATTTAAGTTGTTCAACTTACTACATCCTATCTGAGATATCAAATGTTACTCTTGGTATCCAGTTCAAGACAGTTTTCTCCTTGTTCAAGGATATCAAAGTCATCCATTTCTCTTCAATGGGAGATGCTTTCCTTGGTTTCACTGACAAGGTAAGTTTGTTTCTCCACTTTGTTGACTTCATATTATAATATCATCAGAACTGATAGAAACTCTGGTTTTTCTATGCTGATATAATGTGGAATGTATACTCAGACTAGAGAAGAGAGATTCAGGAGTCGTGTGAAGCGTTATGTTGGTATATGGTGCTGCATGGAGGACCACACTCCTGGACACATTTATTATGACATGTACTGGGATGAGAAACCTGATTGGAAACCGATCCCACCACAGAAGCTAGAGGATGATCACCCGCCATGGTGAGGTTTAAGTAATATCAAAACCGATATTTAAAACTGTACTAACAGATAGGGGAGAACTGAAGAAGGATAGAAGGCCCACAGCTGGTTTAGTTCCTAAAGAGATGGTTAACCCAAGAAGCTTGTATTTGAATGTGTATATGGAAAGAGAGTTGTATCAATATTTATAGACCATTTTTCGTTCTTTGGAATAGAGAAAAGCCAGATGTATTTTGTTTTCAGTTTCCCTTTTTGGTGGAACATCATAAAAATTTTTGACTCGTTGAATTTTTCGGCAATATAAACGTCATGATTCACATATGAGGATGACATCAACTTTAATTCATTGGCTGTCATTAGCGTATCTCTAACTGGATGATCATTATGATGCAGATTTAGAAATGTACGTTATATCTAATCAGTTGAATAAGTAGTTTCGTTTTTTTTTTAAAGTAAATCCTGAAGAGGAACTGCATGCAAGAGATTTGAACCTGTCGGTTAAGTATCGGGGAAGTGCGTTAAGCTACGCTTCATCATCTGATCACTTACGACTTGTGCACAAATCATAAACTTTAGCTTATAATGCACTTGGGAAAGGGAAAATACGTGTTGTGTTTGATTGTAACTAGTATCTTGTATGTGGACTTGGATGCTCTCTTAATTTAACATTTTTACTAACATAGAGTTGAAAGTGTATCTCAAGGTCCTTAAAAGAATAAAATAATATTGAGGGAGGATCTTAATTTCTTGCGCATGCGGAGTAATAGACTACAAAACACAACCCGCAGAAACCCAGTTCACCTTTATACCGCGAAATGAGGCCAACCTCAGGTAATCAACTCATCATCCACATAGATGCATTTCTATGCAGCAGTGAAGTACCCAAAAGCCCATGGGAATAAGAGCAAGTGAGCAGCAGCAGCTAAAGAAACATCGTCCTCCCTCATGCTCAGACTGAGACAGTCGCCATCTTTGTATCATACATGCACATTTAGAGCTATTAACTATGTCTCTTACATTGCTCATAGAAAAACACAAAAATCCCATCTCACCCATCAATTAATATCCTCTTATCTCCAAAACTCATAATGTTTAAGCACTTCGTTCATCTGATTTTTGCACTTTTCATCAAACGTCGACGAAATGCCACAGAGAAATCAACATCCACAGCTACCCACATGGACTTTGTTCTTGGTCTTCTTAAATCTACAATGCAAGACTTGATGTCCTGACTGTTCATTGCTTGGCCCTCAAGGTAGGTTTTCTTGCCCACTTGCCAACTTCCACCTCCCTCCTTACAGCTTACTCTAGAGTCGGTTATTTTGATTCTTCACAGGCTTTGTTTAATGAAATTTGTAATAAAGATATGGTCATTTGGAACGCTATGATTACTGTGTGTGTTGAAAATCAGCATGTTGGTGCGGCGTTGCATTTATATGTTCAGATGATTGAAGAGGGAATTAAATTTGATTACACAACGCTTTTGATTGTAGTGTCGGCCTTATCCCACATGAATTGCTTGAAACTAGGAAGGGTTGTTCACTGTTTGTTCATAAAGGCTGGGTTGCTTTCAGATTCTAGTCTATGTAATTCACTCCTATATATGTATGCAAAATGCGGCGACTTTAACTCTTCAGAGTATATATTTGTTGGGATGCATGGTAGAGACATCGTGACTTGGAATACAATACTAAGCGGTTCTCTTCATAACAATCATCCTGAGAAGTCCTTGTTGTGCTTTAGGGAAATGATTTGGTCTGGAGACAAGCTGATAATGTGACTTTGTCATCTGCTATGGCAGCATCTGCTTGTCTAGGAAAGTTGAATCATGGTCAAGTCATTCATGCATGCGGAACTAAGTTGGGGTATGAGAACAGCTCTTATATTTCAGTTGCCAATTCACTCTTTTTATCGTCTTCAGTGTGTAGATACCAAGGCTGCAGAAACTGTGGTTTGGAGTATGACGTATAAGGATGTTGTTTCGAGGAATGCAATGATTGACGGATTTGCTTTGAACGGAAAGAAAGAAAAAGCATTTGATCTTCTGTATGAAATGCAGTTGATGAGGTCCGTTGAACCTGATATAGCCACTGTAAAAGACTTGGTCTCATAGAATACGATGATCTCTGGGTACAGCCAAAATGGATATGCAGAAAAGGCTCAATATTTATTCAAGGAAATGCTCTGTTTTTGTTCACAGTTCAGCTTGTCAACTCTGTTGGCGATTCTTCCATCTTGTGATTCCCCTGGATGCCTCAAGTTTGGTAAATCAAATCACTGTTGGCAGCTAAAGTTTGGATTTTCAAACAATACTCTTGCGGTCAATGCCCTATGCACATGTATATCAATTTTGGAGACTTGGTACCTGCTTTCTTATTGCTACAGAGAATATCTCACGTAGGGGACACGTCTTGTTGGAACACTGTGATTGCTGCTTGCAGGCAGAATGGCCATTTTCATGAAGCTTTTGGAACTTTCAAATCAATGAGACAGAAACCAAATGCTAGCCACGATTCAGTAACTCTTGTCAATGCCATATTAGCATGTGGAAATCTTGAGCTGGCCTTTGAGGGGAAATCTCTTCACGGGCTTGCTCTAAAATCTTTGATGGAATCGAATACTCATGTACAGAATGCATTAATCACCATGTACGGCAGATACAGGGACATTGAGAGTGCTAGAATAGTGTTTGAATTGAGCTCCAATGGCAATTTATGTTCATGGAATTGCACGATCTCTGCATTATCTCAGAATAAGGCTGAAATAAGAGGCCTTGAACTATTTCGCTGTCTTGAGTTTGAACCAATTGAGATCACCACACTTAGCATTCTCTCTGCTTGTACTCAATCAGGAGTTCTAAGACACGGGAAACAAATACATGGTCATGTCTTTCGCTTGGAATACCAGGAAAACTCTTTTATATCTGCAGCTCTTCTGGATATGTACAGCAGCTGTGGAAGATTAGACATTGCTTGCCAAATCTTTGAAAATTCAAGGGAAAAGTCTATTGCAGCTGGGAATTCTATGATTTCAGCATATGGCTACCGCCTACCATAGCAAAGGCAGAAAAGCAATCCAACTATTTCATGAAATGTGCAATTCTACCAAAAGCACTTTGATTAGTCTTTTGTCAGCTTGTAGGCATTCAGGCCTTGTGGGCGGAGGTCTATGGTATTACAACATATGTTGGAGGTAGGGATGACAAAAATATTTGTAAACCTACAAATTCGCTAAAATTTGTTTAAATTAGAATGAATTTTGTAAGGTTTAAAATAGGTTTAATATAACAAATTAAAATCAGCAACAAATTTAGGACGGATACAGATTCGATAAAAAATACGCAGATACTTGTTGCAGGTATCTACTACCCGCAAATATTATGTTTTTATAATTTTTTTTAAATAATCACTTTTAAAATTAATTGTTTATAAATTTACATTATAATTTATAAGCATGTTTTTATTCAAATACTATTTATAAATAATAAATTTTATTATATATTAGAATACAACATTACAAATTTTAGTTATATATTTTAATATTGTAATGCAAAATAAGTCGTAATATAATCATAAATTATAAATTATTTATTACAAACTTACAAAATGATTCATTGACATTAAAAAGTTGTCATATAATTATTAATTTCAAATACTAAACTTACATAATTATAGTCTAGTTAAATAGAATTAACATTATATTGATTCCATATTAATAGAAAGTACTAACCAACTAAATATTGATATTTGGTTTAAGTGTCACTATTTGTTGAACAGGGCAACCTCGACATCTTAAAATAGTTAATGACTATTTATACTAATATTAAATTAATATTAATGAATATTGTATATTCAATTAAATTTAATTACAATTACACTACAGACTAATTAAAATATTAAAAAAATTAAATAAAAATAAAAATATAACATAATTTTATTAGTTACATCTGTAAAAATAAATATTTTTTTATTATATTATTTTAAAACTAACTTCAAATATGCGAATAACCCATTACAAGTTTAATAATAATTATTAGAGTGCATTCAATAATAAAACTCTAAACTCACAATAAATTTAAAAAAAAATTAGTATTTTATTCTTTTAAGTAAATATAGATACGGATTTAAGAACATACATCTCAAACTTGGTTTGCTGCATCTCTAATTAGAAGAATATGAAGAACCTGTTAGCAAGCATCATGCGTGCATTGTTGGCATGCTGGGTCGATCTGGTAAACTTCAAGAAGCCTATGAATTCATCAAGCATATACCAAGCCAACCTAAACTTGGTGTTTGGGGAGGCATGCCAAGTGCCTGCAACTCTCACAGAGATGTCAAGATGGGGAAAAAAGTTGCAGTAACTTCTCTTTGAATTGGAACCTGAAAATGTTGAATTATACATTTCATTGTCTAATATGTATGTTGCTTCCGGAAGATGGAAAGATTCAGTGGAATAAAGGAAATAATTGACAAAAAAAAATTTAAGACGGCAGGTTACAGTCTCATTGATGTTGGCTTCGGGTGAAGCTGTCAGATATTTCGACAGCATTGAGTTGTACAAGATATTTATACCTAATGACTTCTCACATCCATCTATATTATATTATTCATAACTGAACTTTGATTTATATCCAGTTTTTCATCTTCAGAAAAAAAAACATACAGAATTTTGCTATTTCAGTCAATCCAATTCCAGAGCTCTAACTTCATACCATCAGATATTAGATTTTTCAATAAATTAGCACCTAAAGCGGCAAAAGGGGCAAAGAGAACAAATAAGCATTTTTTAAAAAAAAAAAATCTTGTAACTATAAGGTAGAACTGTCAAATACTAAATTCAAAAATTACAAAAACAAGCATCTGGCTCAGTGACTCGGTCTCACAACATTGTCATACCTCCAATTTGTTAAACACATCCAGATTCACTCGCCTAATGCCGTAACCAAAAATTGGTGAAAACAGAGCAAAATACAGTGAAAAATGTACTAAAGCAGCAACTGTAAATGGCCTGAGAACTCGTTCAAACATTCTTCATGCACAAGGAGCCAGTTCATTTGTTCACATATCTTCAGAGATTTAGAAGAGATCCCATGCTAAGCCTGCATTGATGCCTCTTAACTTCTGCAGAACTACCAACAGAAAATACATTCGAAATTCCAGTCAATCTCTTGGTGCCTCCAGAAAGCACATTCAGATAACCAAATTAAGTAAACCTGGCAATCATTATTTCAATCATCCAGGTAATAGTATGACCCAGCAGCTTTTTGGTCCCTGTCTTTGGTGGAGTCCAATTTGTTGATTCTTGGTCGGTAATTCGTTGGATCCCGCCTAAATGTTATATCTAGATGCTGCATGAAGTGCAAGAACACATAATAGTGAGTACTATATCATATGTGCAGGTGTATACATGGGAAGAGAGAGAGTACAGAAGATGAGAAGTCAGTCCTGAGATATTCCAGTGTGTAAGGAACACTTCCACAAGATAATTTTAAAGAAGTCCTAATAACAATCATACAATTGAGACTAATTCTCATATGCATAGGAAAAGTATATAAATAAAGGAAAATAGTTAACGAAACTCACAGATAAGAAAAGATTCATTCCAGTCAACAATGATTGAGGAGAATTTGCAATACAATCCACCGAAGGCTTTCCCTCATACACAATAACTCTATCTGCCAGATAAGTAGCCATTATAAAATCATGCTCGACCACAAATGCAGTTTTCTTCGCATGCAGGATAAACCTCTTAATGACTTTTGAAGCAACAATACGCTGCTCAGAATCAAGATATGCACTAGGTTCATCAATCAGATAAATGTCTGCAGGCTGCATGAAAAGCAAACAGTGTTATTAGACCATACCAATATAACAAAAATAATCGAAATTGTTTGAGTTGACATCAAGCATCACTTGGATTCTAGTGAGACTATCACGAATCCAATCATCGTTTGTGTAACAGAAACTACTAATAAAAATCTTGCATGAATCCCTCTGAACCGATTCCAAACAGAAACTTCCCCCATGCAACACCATTTAGACAATGAAAGAAAAATTTTGCCACATATAATGTGACAAATGTTTTATTAAACAAATACACTCACAAACATTAAGCCAGGTAAGATTTTTTTTTTGCATAAATAGACAGGTGAAAAATTGCAGAAAAGCTAAAGTGGTAATGAAACAGTAAAACTTCATATGACAAGTTTTTGGCAACAAATAGCAACTCCAACTTTAGAACACCAGTACAATAATCTACATATCCATATATGATTGTAAGCCTGTACCTAACCATAACCTTCTACCTTTTGTCTTCAATTAAGCTAAATTTTACCTTCCCAAGGCACAGGCATAACGCAACTCTTTGCAATTCTCCGCCAGAGAGATTCACAACTTCTTGATCCATCAATTGTTCAATAAGAAGAGGCTTCATCACATCTGACACAAACTGTGGATGGGTATATGAATCCCGTATTTTTTGATGTAGCAAGTGTCTGACTGTAGACTGAAATTTGGGACTGATCTTCTGAGGTTTGTAAGAGACATTAAACTCGGGTATCTCCACATCAGAGCCTTCTACAGTATCAGGTTTCACTAAACCAGCCTACAGATTTAGTGGAAAGATTGGTTACTAATTTGTTCAGGGGGGTGAAATTCATGACCGAAACAGCCATCTAGCACAAAGGACAAAATTAAATGAAATGAAACAATACCAGCATTCTGATGAAGGTTGTCTTTCCCGTTCCATTCTCACCCAACATTACAATAATCTGTGAATCGGTAAATTCACCCTCAAGGACGCGAAGCTTAAAATTGCCTTGAGTTTTAGACATGGTGGGATACTTGTATCGTGCATATGACTGAATTTCTTCGGCACTTTCTTGTGGAGTCTCAGCAACCTAGAAAAGCAGAGAAGTAAATGACAAAGGACATCTAAAATAGAAATACAGCTACAAAGTAACTGGTATACCTTGAAGGTCAAAGATTCATCACGAAACCGTAGATTTTCAGTAGGTACAAATCCAGCCAAGAAAATATTAATTCCTTCTCTGACAGAGAAAGGAAGAGTAACAACACCATATGCACCAGGTTTCCCATATAAGCAGCAGATGAAATCGGACAGGTAATCCAGAACACTGAGATCATGCTCCACAACAATGACATAGCTGAAACACAAAATGTAGATAACGTAATTACCATGAAATACCTAGTAGCAAGAAAAAGCCTCTTAAGACCTAGAAATTAAGAAACTAGAAACAAAACCTGTTAGGCCTGAGCAGAGATCGGACAACTTGGGCAGCTTTAAGCCTCTGCTTCACATCAAGATAACTTGAAGGTTCATCAAACATATAGATCTCTGCATTCTGTATGGCAACTACGGCAATAGCAAATCTCTGGAGCTCTCCACCAGATAAATCCCCAACATTACGGTCTATAACTTGATTCAGGTCAAGATCCGCACAAAGTTCTGCCTTCATATCTCTCTCGTCTTTTTGGTCAAGTACCTGCCCCACATTGCCTTGAACTGCTTTTGGAATGTGATCGACATATTGAGGCTTGATAATAGCCTATTAAATTCAAAACATATCTTTAGTAGAAACAAAAGGAAGCAATATAACAATAGTCAAACAGAAAATAAAAGTTACCTAAACAATGAAGGAAATTGTAACTTAAATACATACACAACTTGAAGATTTTAGCAGGAATAACACACCCAAGTAGGTAAATCAATCACAAATATTGATTTCCAACTTCCCTTTTTAGCATCATACCTCTGTTTGATTTGCCAATTGTTTTTTTCATGTCTGGTCCAATCCCAGTTATTCAACCATTAGGAACTAACAAAAGTACCACCTTGAACTAATATAGGAATAAATACTTAACAAACACCTCAAAACATGGGCAAACAAAAGGTACCTTCAGATTGTCTTCTAAAATGCGAGTGAAATAATTCTGCAACTCAGAACCTCGAAAGTAGGTCAAAATTTCCTGCCAATCTGGAGGGTTCTGCAAAAATGAGAACTCAGCAATGTAAATATCATATGTATGTCAAGGGGCAATAAGAGATATAACATTTCAGTGTATTACATTGAAACGGCCCAAATTAGGCTTCAGTTTCCCCGCTAAAATCTTAAGTGCAGTTGATTTCCCAATACCATTTGTTCCAACCAAGCCAAGCACTTGCCCAGGCCTTGGGACTGGTAACCTGTATTAATAATATCCAGCCGTCTCAAAATAAAATAAAATAAAAACAATATCCTAACATCTCCCAGAAAGAACGGCTGAACTAACCTGTGTAATTTAAAAGTGTTGGGGCCATAACGATGAGTTGTATCTTTATTCAAATCCTTTGGCAAGTTGATGATCTGGATTGCTTCAAATGGACATTTCTGCACAGAAAGAGAAAATCAATAATCAGAACATGAACTGAAAGTAAAATAGGGGGAGAAAAAGACGAAGCAGAACCTGAATTTGATTTACAAACCTTAACACAGATACCACATCCAATGCACAACTCCTCAGAGATAAAAGCAATCCTTGACGTAGAGGTAACCTCAATACACAATTTCCCTGCAGATAAACCAATTTTTTAGAGTAAATTCTTAGGCTGATCATGTAAGCAAAATTACATGCAAAATCCCGTTAAATCAATATAAACCCGCGTGCATCTCAATTAAGTTTGTATCAATCGATCAAAAGCCAGCAGAGGCATTACAACAAGAAAATCATGAAAATCATTGAAGAAACATTCAAAATAGAAAATTGCCAGCTTTTATCATTAAACCTTTAAAAACCCAGATACCAATTACAACCAAAAAATTTAATTATTATTTTTTTAAGAAAAAAAAAAAGAAGCAATCCGATCGATTAAAAACGCACCGGTTTTAACAACGGGGCAACTCTTCTTGCATTCCTGACGACACTTCTTGGGCTTGCATCGGTCGGAGCTCACTATCGCTATACGCGTCAAGCGGTCCGCCATCTCTCGTCCCTTTTCTTTCTGTTAAAAAAAAAAAAAAACAATTCCCCCAAAGTTCGATTAATAAACGGACCGTTTCAATAACAAGATCGATTAATAGTGATGAGATTAGAGAGGACTTGAGAGCAAAGTACCTTTCAATCGAAGAGAGAGACGTATGCTGGAACGCTCTCTCGGGCTCTTGTGGATGGTGAAAGCGTAGTGCCCACGCACGTATTGTATTGTGAAAAAGTTCCCTGCTTGCAAGTTTCAGTGTTAGGGTTTTGTTTCTCCATTCACTAATTCAACTGGATCCGATCCAAGTCGGTTTTGCTCAAGTGGGCCTAGTCTATTTGGGCCTATTGTTTCAGCCCATCCTCAGGTCATACGAAAAGAAACTGTTTTCTTGAAAAATATATATAAATAAGAAATGAAATTTTATAGAACAAGATGCATTTTTATTTTTCAGAGAAAAGTGATAAAAAAATATTTGATACTAATATCCGAAACAATCTTTCGTAGGGCAAAACAAATTTAGAAAAATTGATCTTACTTTTTGCTAAAAAGAAAAAAAGAGTAGAAAGAACTGAACTGTGCAAGTAAGTGGAGGGTGCTGACTTTTTCTCTCGGTGCAAGTTAGCCTTTGCTAACGTACGCCGAGCTCCCCAGAAAAGAAGAAATACAGTGCCTCGTCCTTAGCTTCACGTCTCCAATCAACAACCAATTCTACCCTGGTTACTTCTGCGATCCCGATGACAAAGGATGATGCAGCGGCTGCCGAAATCCCGACGATGGAACTAAACGTGATCGAAGATGCAGCTCACGAACTCTTCGCTGGATCCTTGCGATCTCCGTCCGATTCTGGTGTTCCCTCATCGTCTGCTGCTCCCTACAAATTGATGGTTGGATCGAAGTTTTCTATCGCTGAAAATGGCAACACCTCTATGGCTGCTATTGCTGGTTCTATGGTTAATGGAAATAGGCTGAATTATTGTGGAGATTTGTGAGGTAGCTGAAGCTGGATTGGTTTCTAATGGGAATGGTCATGACATTGGCGGTGTTAAACTGCTAAGGTGGAAAACAAACATACTGAACAAGCTCCTGACAAATCGTAGATCTCTCTATTTTCTAGTAATCGGAATTAAAGATCTTGAAATGAATTGAAGTTTGTTCCGCCAGTAATTTCTAATGGCTAGAAAGTGATTAAATTTCATTCTAAGGAACTCATCGAAGGAGAGCAAAAATGGAAGTATGCTCTGATTGGATGTATGTATGAACAATCTCCAAGACTCCAATGATTGCAATCCTTTATGATTAATTGATGGAAATGGTATAGCTTGATCTCTGTTCATTCTATTAAGGATAGATTAGTTTTGTTCAATTTCGATAATGAATATGGGCAAAAAAAAGGCTTTTGAAGATGGACTTACTTTTGATAAATGCCCTTTAATTGTTCAAGTTTGAAAGTTTAGAATGGAAATAGTTATGGCCAGTATTTGGTTGGTGCCAATTTGGGTACGATTCTTAAGATTGTCGTGAAAATTTTGGAGTACCTCTATATTAAGTTGAATTGTTAGCTCTCTAGGTACTCTAAAATATAACGACCAATGCACCTTGAACAAATAAAATTAGCTTATATAAGAATCTTAATTGAGATGGATGGGGCAGGCTAATTGTCGCCTATGATGATCTTAGAGGATGAAATGAAAAATACTATAATGAAAAAGGTGATTTATGAATGGAAATTGACTATTTGCTTTAAATGCAAACAATTTGGTTATGATAGACAAAATTATGTAAAAGATCATCATGTAAAATTATGTAAAACAAGTGTGGAAAGTGAAAAGATATTGTTAAGAATACGTCAGGTGGGAATGAAGTTACTTCTTCCCATCAGGGAAGTTTCAATGAAACCCATAATTAAGAAGAATTGAGGGTGGAACTATAAATTGAAAGGAAAATTGAGAGATACAAAAGGAAAAAAAAAAGAATTAATTTTAATGGGAGTGGGTCAAATGGAATCAAGGTAATGGAAAAGTTCAACTTAAGAAAAACTATTGCCTTAACGCATAAGGTAAGAATCATTTGTGAGGGCCGACGTGCCTCAAGGACTTCGAAATCCCCTAATAAAGGAAAATGATCTCTAGCTCAAACATTAGGAATCTCCATAATCCAATCAAACAATTAGATGTGAGAGCTCTGATTAAGAAGAAAAAAAATTATGTCTTTTAAAACTATTAGAAACACGTGTAAAATAAAGAAAACATTGAAATAGTCTAAAGAAGATTGGCTCTAAAAGATAGGAAGTTGGAAACTAATTCAAAATATCTAGATATAGGGAGAATTTGTATTACATTTAATCCTGCTATATGCTATATGATTGTATTGAAAAAAAAATACATTGGCAGTTCATCTATTGTAAAGTGCAAATTGATGATAAGGAATTTTTTTGGACTTTTGTCTATGGAGCATCCTCTATTAAGGATACAGAGATCCTCTGGCATGATTTTAACTCTGGTCTAGTAACCAACCAAACTTCTTAATTGATTCAAGGGGATTTCAATAATATTCTCAGCAGTACTGACAGAATTGGAGGCCAATGTATTAGTGACGGCATGGTGGACCCTTTTAAAGATTGGCTCTTAAGACTTGATCTATTTGAATTGAAAAATCATAAATGTCACTACACATGGTATAATAATCAGCTAAGGGTCTAACATATATAAAGAAAAATTGATTAGGCCTTTATTAATGGGAAGTGGCTAGATATATGAGAGATGTCTGAGAATGAAGTATTACCAGCGGGCATTTTTGACCATTCTCCACTTATGGTGACTATTACTCCGGCTGCTCTTATTAGTAGAGTTCCTTTTAAGGTTTTTTAATGCTTGGTGCTCTCATACTCAGTTTCTTTGTTGTGATGGAAGAGTTTGAAAGATTGAGGTTTGGGGTTTTCTAATGTTCCAAGTCTGGTTTAAACTCAAACTCTTAAAGGCTGAACTAAGGAAGCTCAATAATGAATGCTTTTTTAATATCTCTACAAAAATTACAGATAGAAAGGCAATGCTGGATTCTTTGCAGATCAGACTAGTGCAAGAGCCCTTTAATCAAGTACTGCAGGATGAGGAAAGATGTGTATATTAGGAACTTCAAAAACTCATTTTTATAGAGGAAAGATTTATTAGACAGAAATATAAAATTCACTGGGTTCAACTTGGGGACTTGAATTCTAAGTACTTTCATAATATGGTTGAACAGAGAAGAGCCCATAACAAAATTACTTCAATCACATTTTAAAATGAGGAACATACTCAAGATCCTAATACTATTAAAAATGTTATAGTAGATTATTATAGGAACTTGTTGGGGGAAAGATATTGGTTATAGAGTGCCCATCCAAAAGAGAGTCATAGATGCTAGCCTTAAGCTAAAGTTGAAGATAAAGAGATGCTTAGTGCCTTAGTCTCTACCTATGAAGTCAAGGAAGCTACGTTTAGTATTAATGGTGACAAAGCTCTGAGACCAGATGGCTAGAATAGCCTATTTTATCAACAAAGAAAACAATCTGGCATATTATAGACCAAGAAGTTACTGACCCTGTGCAACACTTCTTCGCCATAGGTCAATTCTTTAAACTTATTAATGCCACTGCTATCACTATTGTTCCTAAAGTGCCTACCCCTTATGGTTAAGGGGATTACAGACCAATAATATGTTGTACTGTTCTTTATAAATATATTACCAAAATTATTACGTTTAGATTGAGGCAAGTTATGGACTATTTGGTTAATCCTCATCAATCGACTTTTATCCCTTATAGGAAGATAATTGATAAAATTCTCTTAGCTCACAAATTGGTGATTGGATATGACAGGTCATCTAGAGTTCCAAGATATGCTCTTAAAATATATTTATGAAAGGCCTATGATTCTTTATCTTGGGATTATCTTGAGGAAGTGTTGATAGGATTTAATTTTCCCTACTTTTTTATTCACCTAATTATATGTTGTGTGTGATCTAGCATGTTTTCTATGATGGTGAATAGCAACAAAGAGGGGTTTTTCCCAGGGAAGAAAGGTCTGAAGCAAGGTGATCCCATGTCCCTTTTATTGTTTGTCCTTGCAATAGAGGACTTTAGTAGGAGCTTGAGTTGTATTCCTAAAAATCAGTTTACCTTTCATAAAGGGTGCAAGAGAATGAAGCTGAACCATTTGATCTTTGTTGATGATTTGTTTCCTTTTCTCTCATGGTGATATAAACTCTATTAGCTAATTTAAGAAAATCTTAGATGACTTTTATTTAACCTCTGATTTGTAACTTAATATGAGTAAGAGTATTATCTTCTTTGGTAATGTCCTTATTCATACTAAGGAGGCTATATTACAGCTTATGTAGTTCTAACCTAGGGTATTGCATGTTTTCCTTATCTTTGGTAGACTCAAGAAAGATGTATGCCAAGACCTGATTAGTAAGATGACCACAAGAATCTCTAGTTGGACAGTTAAGTTTATGAGCTATGCAGGTTGGCTAAAATTGACTAATTCTATTCTAATAAGTGTTGGGATTTGTGCTTACGTGCCATCCCATAATGTATAAATATATAGTGATAGTATTTATACAATTATTATTTCTAATAAAATCGTTAATATTATTTATTATTAAATGGTAAGATGCTTGTAACGTTTCAGACATTGTATGATCTGAAAGAGTTCAGATCTGGTCTAAAAGAGTTCAGATCTGGTCTAAAAGAGTTTAGACCAGGGCTAAGAGTTAGCAACGCTAATAGTTATAAATACTAAGAATTAGTGGTACTAAGAGTTAGTAATTTTATAAGAATTAGCGAATTCTAAGGAGTTAGGGCCTTATCTGGAATAGGATAATGACCTGAGAATATATTAGTAATGACATAGCTGCAATGAGTTGCAGATGGTGCTAAGAAATGTCATTATATAAGTATGTTCTCAAACATAATATTCCTGATCTAATTTCATCGATGCGGATCTATCGGTGGAACCCATTAATATAGATTTGTGTATGTCTATATCTAGATGGTCCAGATGGTTAGTCTTAGCAAACTATTTAGTAGGAAGCTCATATAGAGATGCAGGTATTCAGTAAGGACTGGATATTGAACAGACTTACGAAGACATCCAATAGACATCTCATAAAGCCGTCAATGAAAGGTCTTCCAAGTTGAGTAGTATTTGTGGTCCTTTGACCTGAGCGCCATGGTAGGCTTGTGAGTGATCCACTATGCTTTGATTCCACACATGTCAGAAACCTTTCATGGTCTGGCCGCTGGGTGTTGCTGGGTATGGTCCGATGCTCATAGAGTTCGGTGTGCGTAGATATGGGATCCGTCAGCTCATATGAGTGGGTTGTATATCCTGATGCTCCAAGATTGTATTTCAGAAAGTCTTGTGGCCGCAAGCATAAACCTCGAAAAAGATATTCCGAAGGAATAAACAATATCACAAAAGTGTTTATGGATATTGTTTAATGAAATATAAATCTAGAGATAAGTTAATGGTTGAGCAAATAAGAGATTTGACGATAATGATCTATATCCCTGCTCTTCAAGGATATAAATGATGGAAGGATTATACGAATATGTAATAACTTCAACTTGCATAGTCTAACACGCTAATTTGTAATATCCGTAACGTGTGTTGGATATTATTCATGGACGTATGGAGGAGCTGTATATGACAAATTAGGTGTGGACCTAGAGAGTCTCACAATGTGAAGTGTACTCGTTGCACACTGGGGTACCGGATTAGATTGAATAGTTCGATCCAATAAATTTCAGCAAAATAGAACGATTGTTTCGGGATCCCTCGAATTGTACATTTATCAAGACTTAATTATTAAGTACATCATTGAATTAATTAACAAGGGTTGTTAATTAATAGAATATTGATAAGTGGCAAAATTTGTTCCATGATTTGATTTTACATTTTTACCATTTAACTATGGTAGTAAAATTTAGTAAGGTAAAAAGTAATTATTCAAAATTATTTTGAATAATTAAATTATATATTGTTATTATATTATTAGATAATATTATAATATATATAGATCATGACATTGTATTTTAATACAATGGGAGGCTTAGATGTTGGCCATTTAATTACCCATTATAATTAAAATAATTATATTTGTTAGGTAAAGATTAATTTAGGTGGCCATTATTCTAGTGCTTGGTTTAATTAATTCTAAGTGGGAGACCAACAATAAAATTGATGGAGCCCTTCATTTTGTTTATTTTTGTTTAATCAAAGTGTTGAATAAACAAAATGAATTTTTGGCAAAACAAATGAATTGAATTCATTTCTTGCAAGAAGAAGATTTTGGACAAGCAAGATGGAGAAAGAGATAGAGACATTTTTGGTCTCAATTTTTCTTTCAAGGAGTTGAAAAAATACAAAGTGAAGTTATTTTGTAATTTTTCAAATTTCTACATGCTTAGAAAATTTGTAAATTAAAATAGAGAAAAATGATTCTTGTTATATTAGAAAGGAGTTATTAACAAGAACAAGAGAAAACTTCATCTTCCTCTCCTCTTCCATGGATGGCTAAATAATGTTCATGTTTATGAAAGAAAAATTGTATTCAAAAGAGTTTGAATACAAGTGCCGAAAATTCTAAACACCAAGCTACCATTCTAGCTCCTTAATCCCACAAAAAGTTATGGACTAGAATTGTTCAACATATACTTCAAGGTGAGCTCTTCACATGGATTATTGAAGGACTTGAAGAATTTGTAAAGCTGCCTTCATTAGGTGAGTATTTTACATTATGTTTTTAGTACAATATTGTTCATCATATATATTTTGTATAATTGTTATACTTGTTCATATATGTGATACAATTGTTCATCAAGTTTATAAATTGTATAATTGTTATACTTATACATATATGTTGAAATTGTTAAAAATGGTGTATTTTTGTAACATGCTTCTGCTGCGCATATAGTAATTTTTGAAATTACGTATACACTCGGATTATCACACACTCGATAATACAACACCCAAGAATAAGTATGAATGTCTACTGGTGTTCTATGTTTGTCCTTCTCAAGACAGTACTCAAAGAATTCGAAGGCAAGTGCAGAAAATTCTTATAGCATGAAAATGACCTATAAAAATTGGTGGTATGGTCGCCTAGTCTGATGTTTACAAGGATAAAAAAAAAATACGATCTTGGCATAAAAGCCTTACACACTTAGAACCTAACAACTATCACCAAACATATTTGAGATCTTTTAGTTGTTAAAATATCTTTATAGGGTAGATGGGTGAGGGAAAATAAACTTAGAAGGCTTAAATTTTGGGGTATTATCAAACCAATGGACTGTAGCTGGGTATGGAGGAAACTTCTAGAAAACATAAATCAAATAAAAAAACTGTTTAGTTATGAGTTAGGGAACGACGAATCATTCTTCTTTTGATAAGGTCCATGGTTGAACGGAGAGTCAATCATTGATAAATTTCCTCTTGTAAACATCAGAGCGTTCGATGTTCCCTTCAATCCAAATGTCAAAGACCTTTGGCCAAATAGAACTTGAAACCTTCCTAATCCTTTAGATGATCACACTGCTGGTACTTGGGAGTACATCTGTAATAATTTTTCAATTACTGCTATCAGAAAGGACAAGATATCTTGGGCTGCAGACTCTAATAAACAATTTTCAATTGCTAGTGCATTGAGGTCCTTAAAGGATACAAGTCCTAAGATTGGGTGGTATAAATTGTTATGGGGTTCTCAGCACATTCCTAAACACAATTTTATAATTTGGCTTGCTTTGAAGGACAGGCTATATACCAAGGAGAAAATTGTCAAATGGGGCCTCGCCCTTTCAGCAGACTACCTCTTTTGTAGACAAGATAATGAAATAATTTAACATCTATTCTTTCAGTGTAGCTTCTCTGTGAGTATTTGGCAAAAATTTCTTTTTTCTTGTCATATCAATCGCCACCCATTCACTTGGCAAAGAGAGATTTCTTTTTTCTATCAAAAAATTACAAGCAAATCCATCCTGTTCAAGATCTGAAGGATTGCTTTTTGTGCAATCGTTTACTTCATATGGCGGGAGCGCAACAAGGTAGTGTTTCAAAATAAAAGCCCTTCTGCTAATTCTATCTTTTAGGATATTAAAAATGTGGTATGAATTAGATATCTAAGTGTTATAAATGTCTAAAGTATAAATCACATAGCAAATAGATGGTGAAATTTGTATCCAATTTTCTCTCAAGAATTTGTGTTATTTTTGTGTATCTGACTCATAGACATTTGTAACTTGCTGGTTTTAGCAATAATATTACATTTTAGTTATTTATCCAAAAAAATGAATAGAAATATATATATATTTTTGACATGGAAGAATTTTTTATCCAAAAGATTATTTTGGACCTAAATTTTCAATACAATTTCCATATGTTTATAGAACTATTATGGATTCGTAATGAAACATGTTAATAATAATTTATGTTTACAATTATCCTCATCAATCATTATGAATAAAATGTTATGAAAGTCAATAAAAATATAGGAAAAATATTATTTTAGTCCCTAATTTTATAAGTAAATACTAACTTAGTTCTCACTTGTCTAATATATACTATGTTAGTCCTTATATGGATGAAAATAATAATTATTCAAGAATGAAAATGATAATAAAAAATTATTAAAAACATCTCTGTAGGGACTAACATGGTATATATTTGAGAATTAAAGATTAGATTGATATATATCTATAAAATCAAGAACTAAAATAACATTTCTAAAAAAAAGTATAATTAAATGTAGGCCATAGAAAAAATGTTTTACCTATTTAATTACTTATTTATCTATAAGTCACTGAATGCTTTAATAATCACTTTTAATATGTTTATATTTGTAAATAAATTTATAAATAAATATTATTATTCAATAAATAATTTATTGAATAAATTGTGGCTACAAATTTAAATGATCAAATACTACAAACAGTTTAAATGCCCATTATTTATTAGATTTCATCTTGCAAATATATGTTCCTACAACTCATGAAATTATATCTTCAAGATATTGAGGATTTGACTGTTTATATGGATCTCACTCTGTGATAACTCAAAAGATATAACGCATAAATATAAGTTCATTATTTGCCCAAAATTAAGATCAATCAAGCTTATCAAACCTTTGTGAATTAAGGTCTACAACATTTAGTTAACCAGATCAAAATTCACAGTAGTCTTATTCAACCTAACATATATACTGGTTTTTCTACTTGAAGTCCCTACTTCGATGATCAAGGTAAATTATCCACTATAAGAAAGCAGAAAAACTATAACCTTATATAATGAAATGCCCTTTTACATTAATGGTTGTGAACATGATTTAATTTATAAAGAACTTGTAATTTATAACTTCCGTATTAGCATCATATGCGTATTACGTAGATCACATACTTTATAAATATGGACTCATCAATGTATACTCAATTATATGTATGGATAAAATTTTATCAAGCAAATAGAATGTTATTTCATATACTTTAAAGGCATAAAATAACATTATATGTCTAACAAGAAGAAAGGCAGATAATGTATATAAATATAATATGAAACACCAAATTACAACTGTTCACCCAAGAAATCTCAATAAAGGTGCACCTCCTAAAGGTCTAAGAGACCAACCCTTCAAGATAATTCTTTATGGGCCAGCCTTGAAGGCCCAAGCCCAAACAGTAAAAATCACCAGGGCATGACAGAACCGGACATCATGATAAACTTCAGGTATGAAACCTGCTCAGTCGCTCAGACCGGGTTTAGTCAAAGCCGCTTATACACTAGCCTTGCATACTTACAACCGAGTTTACCAGAGTCATAACCTTCTACGCGATTGATGCGATATTTTTATATCTTATAATTAAGCACAAGTATACGCTATCGTAACAAGTAATAAAGGGACTTATAAAGTCAAATGTCGAACCCATATGGATAATTTTTATTTTCTACCAAGTACTAAAATTATATATTTCTTATAATTATTCAAAAAAATCAAATCTTAATTTTGCAATAAATTTGAATAAAATAAAAGTGCAGAAAATAAATGATACAACTTAAATAAAATAAGAAAATAGCAATATAGAGAAAGCTTATGGTTAATTATTATCTTTTAATATGGTTTCTAAAGATTAATCCTTTTAATATTTATATCCCTCAATTCTTATTATTGGTCAAGACACTAATATATTCACAAGCCTCTTCCAAGGTCATGCAAGTATATCCTAATTTACCAAATACCTATATTCCTATGGTACTTGTAATAAATAAAGATTCATTAAGAATAAGTCTTATTGACCATACATGCCAATTAGGTATATTCCTATCCTAATTCGAAACTTACATATGCAACATTGAATGTTACTCTATAATCATGCATCAAATTATTTAGGTCTAAATACAATGATGCCTCTTCCGAGTTTATCAAAGTATTACTAAAACAATCACAATATTGATCAGATATAATGAGCATTAAGAACAAATAATTTGAATAATGAAGAATTGAGTTCAAATAAATATTAAAAAGATCCAACAATTAAGCTCACATATTGAGTTCAAGTAATAACACTAGAAAATAAATTTAACTCATGATAATAAGAGAATTATAGCTGAAAAATAAAATAAACATGATACAACCAAAAGCAAACCAATATAGACGTCAATTCGCATTTGGCTGATACGCCAAAGATTCGCCAATAATCTCTTACTTCCTTAAATTGCCCTTGCTTCTCTCACTAAAAATTACTCTTCTTCAATGTGTTGTGGCTCTAAGAGCCCTAAGTTGTGTGTTCCCTGAGGTATGAAACGAGTGGCCTTTATATAGGAATTGATTAGAGTCTTGGAGTTATATTTCTTTTAGGATTAGAAAAATTGCACTGTTCACCGCTGCTACGATCACTGTTCATCACTGGGGCGACAGCACTGTAGCACAAATACTGGTCACAGGACACTGTTCATGCGTTACTGTTCTAAGGGCACTGTAGCGATACTGTAGCATTTATGTTTTCTCTTATTTTTCTTGGATTTTCATCCCCAATTATTCTATTGACTCCAAACCTACAAAATAACAATTAAACATATAAAAAGTCTAATATTCTTATTAAAATGAGCAATTAATTAAGTTAAGGGAGTGAAAATAATAGATATAATTTACGCTTATCAACAACCAAGACGAACAGAACATAAAGGAAACCAACTCGATAATAGTAGCAAACCTACCCAGAACCGAGCAGCTTATACTCCGATCAAGTATTACCATAAAAATATATACATATCTATCTACTCAATCTATAGAAACAATACTTAGGTGAGGCTAGAATTCCGCCCGTTATAAAAAGTACCATTTTAGTAAAGAATGTTGAATTGCTCTCACAACAGAAATAACCGAGCATGAACTATCAGTCTTAATATAAGAAAGACAAAAAAGGAAATCAACGTTATAAAGTAAATAGAATTATAAGGAAAGAGGAACCATAGTGCCTTTAGGAAAGAATCCCACAAACCACGCCAAGAAATGAAAGGATAATCCAAAATAATCAAGACTTACTTGAAACTAAATACTTACCTAAAACAACCATAATACCGATGAAGATAAGTATAAGGAATATTCCCAGAAGACCAATACTATAAATAGATGAGAAAATTACATAGAAGATAGAGACAACTTTCGGTATTCGAGTACTTCTTACTCTTTTTCAGATTTGTTCTTTCAAACCTTACAAAAACAACTCTATATGACTTAAGTATTAAAGAGTTTTCATCGAAACCCACCCCGGTGAGACCTTAACAATAATTTTAGTATTTGTAGGTGTTCTGTCATCATAGCGAAGTTTGAAGTTTTAGGCTCAGTTAGACGAAGCCCAATATACTAATTCTTGTAACAAAACAAATTCAAAGCTCGTTGGCCTGAGAAATCATTTTTTTTGGTCAAACAGTTTTGGCGTCGTCTGTGCGAATCAAGACAAAAAACTTTGTCAAAGGTATACCATTATAAGACAAATGGAAAAACATTCATCCACCAGCCAAAATTCTCTTATAAAACAACAAATAAATATGAGTAGGAATAGAGCTCGTGTAACTCATCCACCAAATCCACTAGAGAGTACGTTGCTGATAGAAATGCAGGTGGAGTTGCTGATGTTAAGGGAAAAAAAGGAGAAGAGCTAAGACAACTTATGGTTGAGCTAATAAAAAATAAGGGAATAAGAGAATAAGAAGCAAGAAATAGTGGTAAAAGAGAGTCACAAGCTATAAAGGTTCAAATCCAAGAGCAGCTGGAACAAAGATATAGATAAAAAACCCTACGTGACCTGGTCGGGGTAGTAAGACACCATCAGATGACTCTTGAGAGAGAGGCATCACAGGTTGGAGATTCTGACTCAATAATGAGAAAAAAGCTACAAACCGAACAACCCAACAATACTAAGCCATCATTAGAAGATAAAGTTTGTAATCTAGAAGAAAGGCTAAAAACTTTTCTAAAGGAGAATGAGAAGGAGGAGCAGCCTCCCCTAAAAAAGACTGAAAATGAAAGAAGATCTCCGTTGACAGACGAGCTGAGGGACATGGAGCTCTCAAACGGGTTCAGACTACCGAGCCTTCCAATTTATTGGGGAGTTACTGACCTCAATCATTATGTGGACTATGTTACCGACCTGCTCTTAATTGTAAGACTAAAATAAGACCAGAAGTGTAGGCTTTTTCACATGAACATAGAGGGACCAGCTTTTCTTTGGTACATAGGGTTAAAGTAGCAGAGTATCTCATCGCACCATAAGCTGACCGATAAATTTTCTTAGCACTTTTAGGGTTCCTGTGAGGAATCTAAAAACCCGAGGCAACTAAAACAGGTTAAACAGGGTTAGAATGAAAGTCTAAAAGATTTTGTTCAGAGATCTCACAAAGAAGTGACATCACTGGGAGCCACTGACCAGCCCATCGCCTTAGTGGCTCTTAAGTTAGGGCTAAAGCTAAATAAGTTCTTGTACTACCTGTCCGAGAGCAACATTCTTAACTATGTAGTAGCATACAACACGACACAAAAATACATCGCTATAGAGGAAGAAGAAAAAACAAAAAGATCTATCACCGACCCTCTAGAGGATATATCCGATCAAGAGAGAATGAAAGATATGGTAGAAATGAGAGACCCTTATCCCCTACTCAGAAATATCAGATGGTGAATAATGACTACCGATCCCAACTAAGGGAAACTTCACGAACTAGCATAATGAGCCTAATACATGAAGAAATAATGGATAGAATATGTTTCATACCTATCATTACCCTGAGTGCCTAAAAGTCCTAAAAATCCCAAGGAGCGCCCAACAGAAGAGAGAAGGATAGCTTAGGTAGAAAATTTCCTTCCTTTGCCATACCGCTGGAGGATGTTTATGAGGCGATCAAGAATAGAGGTTTGCTTAATAAGAATCTCAAAAGTAAAGAAGCAGAATAATGGACGAATATGAAAAGCTAGTGTGATTTTCACAGAAATATAAGGCATTCTATAGGAGAATGTTTGGAGTTAAAAAAACAAGTGGATGCACTAATAAGGAATGGCTATCTCAGAGAATTCCAAGCAGAAAAATAGCGTGATCCACCCACAAATTGCCCCATTGAGTCAAACCCTAATCTTGCTATGATTATATATATTAGGCCCACACTAGTGGGAGATTCCAACAGACAGAGAAAAAATTATTCCAAGTATTTAATAGTAGCACATCAAGTCATGTGCAACACACCATTGACAAAAAACTAAGATTGTAGCAAGAAGTAGTGATCATGTTCACCGAAGAAGATGCTTAGGGGGTAAGTTATCCTCATGATGATGCATTGGTAATAAAAGTGCGAGTAACTGGCGAAAAAATCAACTGGGTGTTTGTCGATCTAGGCAGTTCGATCGACATCATTTTTAAAGATACCCTAAATGAGATGAAAATTAAAAACCTACACATAAAAAGAACCCAAACATCTTTACAATGCTTCGAAGAAAGATATGTAGTACTGGTTGAGCTAGTAGCCCTTCCTCTGACCATAGGGTAGAAGTTGTATGAGAAAACAATGATGACAAAGTTTGTGGTGGTCAATCAACCCTTATCGTATAAAATTCTCCTCATGTGACCTTTTACGGAGAACACAAATGCGGTTCTATCCATCTATTATTTAAAGCTCAAGTTTTCAGCTGAAAAAAGGACATGAGTGGTATCTGGAGATCAAAAAATGGCCATGAGCTGCTATGCAGTATCTGCAAAGAAAGCCTTTTGCATTTCCACTATTAATCTAAGGGAAAAAAGAATCAAGTCACCTGAATCAGTAGAAGAGTTGTAACTAGTGTGGGTCAAAACTAGGGAGCTAAAAAAGACAGTTAAAATTGGATCCCAATTAGAACATGGTGTTAGAGAAGAGTTGGTCGAACTAGTCTTGGAATTTTCAGATATCTTTGCTTGATCCCATAAAAATATGCTTGGAATAGATCCTACCTTGGCCTCTCATAAGTTGGCCATAAACCCTACTTTTTGTCCAATTAAATAGAAGATAAGAGTATTAATTCAGGAGCAGAACAAGGCTGTAGCAGCTAAAGTTGAAAAGTTATTAATAGCTGGTTTTATCAGAGAAGTCTATTATTCCAACTGGCTAGAAAACATAGTAATGGTGAAAAAAGCCAATGAGAAATAGAGAATGTGTGTGGACTTTACTGACTTGAACAAGGCATGCCTGAAGGATAGCTTTTTGCTTCCCAAGATCGATCAGCTCGTCGATGCTACAGTTGGGCACGAGCTACTCAGCTTATTAGATGCTTTTTTGGTTACAATTAGATTCCAATATTTCCTCCTGACCAGAGAAAACATCTTTTATCATTCACCAAGAAGTATATTGCTATAAAGTAATACTGTTCTGATTGAAGAATGCTGAGCTATTTACCTCATCAACAGAAACATAAAGGTGTATATTGATGACATAATAGCAAAATCCATGACAACTGAGGACCTTGATTAAGAATTGAGAGAAGTCTTTGAAATATTGAGGAAAACATAATGACGCTGAACTGAGAAAAATGTGCTTTCCAAGTAAAATAAAAAAAAAATCTTGGGTTTCATGGCCAATAAGAGTGGAATAAAAGCCAATTCAGACAAAGTTCGAGCCATTCTAGAGATGAAATCCTCTAGCACAGTCAAAGAGATTCAATAACTTACGGGGAGAGTTACGGCTCTGAACAAGTTTATCTCCCGAGACACAGATAAGTGCTTTAAGTTTTTCCAAGTAATAAAAAGAAAAGATGAGAATCGGTGGAGCACAGAGTACGAGCAAACCTTTCTGCAATTCAAGGCTTATCCCTCCAAGCCTATTCATCTTGCTGTTCTAACCTAAGGTGACGAACTTATGCTTTATTTAAGAGTTTTTGACCGAGCAGTAAGCTCAGTATTGGTCAAAGAAGAGGAAGGAATTCAGAGACCAGTATATCACATCAACAAGGCCTTTACTTACCCGAAGAGCAGGTATCCTATTTTTGAGAAATTGGCTTTTGCCTTAATAGTATCAGGAGGAAGCTGTAGCCTTACTTCCAAGCCCACACAATCATTATTCTTATCAACTAGCCATTAAGGCAAATCTTATTGGATATCGAGTGTGTGACATATGAGTGTATACGTAATTTCAAAAATTACTATATGCAGCGGAAGCATGTTAATAAATACACTCATTTTAACAATTAACCACATATATATCACATATGTATACATAAGTATAACAATTATACAAATTTAAACATGAAGAATAATATTGTATTATAACATAATGTAAAACACTTACTTAATGAAGGTAGCTTTACAAATTCTTCAAGTCCTCTAACAATTCATGTAAAGAGCTCACCTTGAAGTATATGTTGAACAATTCTAATCCATAACTTTTGGTGGGATTAAGGAGCTAGAATGGTAGCTTAGTTTTAGAATTTTCAACAACATGTATTCAAACTCTTTTGAATACAAGTTTGTTTCTTAAATAGAGATGGTAAATATTTTATATGTAACTCTTGTATTAATTAGAAATATTTAACATACAACTCTTGCATATTTCTTAGAAATAATTTCTACATAATAATTATTTTGAACAACTCTTTTCAAGAATAATTATCTTTTTCTCTATTTTTATTTCATTCATTTTTGGCCATCCATTAGAAAAGAAGATGAAGAGAAGTTTGTTTATTTTTCTAACACTTAAAAGAACAAAACTCAAAAACTCTCTCTTCCTCCCATTGCCGAATTCTTTCTCAAAATTGAATGAATGAATTCAATTGTTTTGCTAAAATTCATTTTGTTTATTCAACACTTTAATTAAACAAAAGGAAGTGTTCCACCAATTTTATTGTTGGTCTCCCACTTAGGATTAATTAAACCAAGCACTAGAATAATGACCATCTAAATTAATCTTTACTTAACAAGTATAATTACTTTAATTATAATGGCCAACATCTAGGCTCCTCGTTGTATTAAAGTACAATGCCATAATCTATATATATTATTATATTATCTAAAAATATAATAATAATATATAATTTAATTATTCAAAATAATTTTGAATAATTACTTTTTACCTTGCTAATTTTTTACTTATAAGGTTAAATGGTAAAAAGGTAAAATCAAATTATTGAACAAATTTTGCCATTTGTCAATATTCTATTAATTAACAACCCTTATTAATTAATTAAGTGATGTATTTAACAATTAAGTCTTGACAAATGTACAATTCGAGGGATCCCGAAATAATCGTTCTATTTTGCTAAAATTTATTGGATCGAATTAATTCAATCCAATCCGCTACCCCAGTGCTCAATGAGTACATTTTATATTGTAAGACTCTCTAGATCCACACCTAATTTATCATATGGAGCTCCGCCGTATGTCTGTGAACGATGCCCCACACATACGTTCGGATATTACAAATTAGCATGTTAGACCATACAAGTTGAGGTTATTACATATTCGTATAATCCTTCCATCATTTATATCTTTGAAAAGCAAAGATATAGATCATCACTGTTAAATCTCTATTTGCTCAATTATGAACTTATCTCCAGATTTATATTTTATTAAATAATATCCACAAACACTTTTGTGATATTGTTTATTCCTCCGGAATATATTTTTTGAGGTTTATGCTTGCGGCCACAAGACTTTCTGAAATACAATCTTGGAGCATCAAGATATACAACCCATTCATATGAGCTAATGGATCCCATATCTATGCACACCGGACTCCATGAGCATCAGACCATACCCAACAACACCCAACGGTCAGACCATGAAAGGTTTCTGACATGTGTGAAACTAAAGTATGATAGATCACTCACAAGCCCACCGTAACGCTCAGGTAAAAGGATCACAAATACTACTCAACTTAGAAGACCTTCCATTAACGGCTTTATGAGATATTTATTAGATGTCTTCGTGAGTCTGTTCAATATCCAGTCCTTACTGAATACCTGCATCTTTATACGAGCTTCCTACTAAACTCATGGTTTGTTAAGACTAACCATCTGGACCATCCAGATATAGACATACACTAATCTATATTAATGGGTTCCACCGAAAGACCCGCATCGATTAAATTAGATCAGGAACATTATGTTTGAGAACATACTTGCATAATGACATTTTCTAGCACCATCTGCAACTCCTTGCAACTATGCTAATATATTCTCAGGTCATTGTCCCATTTCAGACAAGGCTCTAACTCCTTAGATTTCGCTAATTTTTATAAACTTACTAACTCTTAGTACCACTAACTCTTAGTGTTTATAACTATTAGCGTTGCTAACTTTTAGCGTTGGTTTAAACTCCTTTAGACTAAATCTAAACTCTTTCAAATCATACAATGTCTAAAATATTACAACCATCTTACCATTTAATAATAAATAATATTAACGATTTTATTAGAAATAATAATTGTATAAATAGTATCACTATATATTTATACATTATGGGATGGCATGTAAGCACAAATTCCAACAAATCTTACATACGCTAGATTTATCTGGTCGGTTGGTTAAGCGAGCCATGGAGCTTAGCGAGTTTGACATACAGTTTAAACTCTGAACAACTATTAAGGGGTTGGCTCTAGCCGATTTCGTAACTGAATGCACAAATGGTGATACCAAAATTGAAGGATCAAAACCACAAACTTCATATCAGCAAACTCCAAATAAAAGCATGGTACGGTTACTCTATATAGATGGGGCATCTAACCTATAAGGGTGTGGAGCAGAAATCGTTCTTATTATCCCAGAAGGAGATGAAGTTAGTTATACTATACGCTTTGGGTTTAAAGTTTCTAACAATGAAGCAAAATATAAAGCTCTTCTAGCCGGATTGAGGGTGGCTCGGGCACTACTAGTAAAGGAAGTACTAGTAAAAAGTGACTCTCAACTGATAGTGAACTAAGTGAATGGAAACTTTGAAGCTCGGAAAGAGAAAATGATGGCCTACTTAGTTAAAGTAAGGAGTTGGATTGACCGATTTAATGAAGTAAAAGTGGAGCTAATCCCAAGATGTGAGAACCACTAAGTGGATGTCATAGCACGAATGGCCTCGAGTGAAGAAGCTTGGTTGCCCCGAACAGTTCCTGTTGAATTCATTCCTGAATGCAGCATACAAGAAGAGGAGCAGGTTATGCAGATTGACTCAGGTATTAGATGAATGGATTCGATCAGAGATTATATACAGAATTAGTCTCTTCCAACTGATAAAAAAGAAGCCCGCATATTAAATGCTGAGAAGTTAAATACTTGATAACTGAAGGAGTTTTATACACACGAGGCTTCTCTTATCCATACATGAGATTCGTGGGACCATAGGAAGTAGAACAAATTCTTAGAGAGATTCATGAAGGGATTTACGGCAATCACTTAGGAATAAAGGCATTAGCTTATAAAGTATTTTAAACAGGGAACTATTGGCCAACTACTCTTCAGGATGTTAGAAACTTGGTTAAACATTGCGATGCCTGCCAAAGATTCGCCAATAAGATTTAAGCACCATCTGAAAAGTTGACTACAATGACTAGTGACACGTCAAGAATATAGAAGTTATTCCCAAGTGCAGGATTGTCGAAGTAATAAATAACCCGATGAGAATGGGATCGATCCACATGGAAGTAGAATTAAAATTACAAATTATAAATACTTTAAAGATAATTAATGTAGTATAAGATGTTTATAAATATTATTTCAATTAACCAATTCAAATAAAAAGCTAAGGTTATGGGGATTCACTCTTGGCATAAGAAGTAAGAATATATTTAATTTTTTTTCTTCTATAACTCAATTGGAATCCTCACACAAAGGAGGTTCCAACCGGAAAATATAACAATTAAAGTTCATCATCATTTATATATTGATTAGTATTTATTTCTTTCAATTATTATACACCAAATCTTATAAATGGGTTCAAGTATTTATTATGCTAATCTTTATATTTGTCTACAATAAATCAAGACTCCCACTTTACAAGAAAGGTTATATAAACCAAATCTTGTAAATGGTTTCAAGAATTTATTGTGTCAAGTATTAAGTTTGTCAATAATAAATCAAGAATCACCACTTTAGAAGAAAATATATTAATTCTACAAACAAAATAAATACATCATATATAAATTTGCATAACTTAAAAATGAAGCATTAAATTCATGAATAAATATTAAACATATCTTATTACCTTACCAAGAGCTTCACCCTTTCACCTTAGCTTAAACAAAATTATTTGGACATAATAAAACTAAATAAAAAGAAAAGAAATGGAAGAAGAAATAACATGACTTAATAGTAAACAAGAGAAATAATAGTACAAGGAAATAGATACAAAGGAAAAGTATTTTGAACTAAATTCTAACTTTCTAATTACATCCTTTAGGCATAAACAAGCCACCTATTTATAGAAAAGCATGGATAAATCGAGACAAATTTGGAGGGAACCACTTGGTTGATGAAAGTCAAGAATGGTGGCAAGATAATTTGCATTCATTATCACTAGGGCACCCACTTGATTATCCAATTTGGAATTGATGTGATCCGAATTAGCTGTCACTCAAAACATAAAAGTTGTAGATAAGTATCTTATCTTTCCAAATTGAGTTATCTCATACGTATTAGATATGTATTTCTATAGTTATGAGTCAAATACTGATAACTGTTCAAACTGAGCCTGTACTGCAGATCAATTCTGTTCTAGGCCAATTTTCACCCTTTAAACACTCGAATTTCCAATGCTTTGTGAAATACAATATGTTAGCCCATTGAGTCAGCTCTGCACAGGATCAAGAATCACCTCAATTGGATCTTTAGGTAGAAAGTTATGCCCATTTTACCAAACCTGCCACAAAATAGTTATAAGATAATTAAGTACAATATTGTAAACATACTTAAGTTAAGAAAATTAAATACACTAGTAATACAAAACAATCATGTAAAACTATTATTAAATGTGTAATTTCAAGTGTTCATCAACTAGACCTTAACCATTCGCTTAATAAGGGCTTGACTTGATAGGGCTCTTACCCTAAGGAAAGAGATCTTGCAAATGTGTAGTCGTGATGGTCAACTACTTCTCTAAGAGCATTAAGGCCTAGCCATTATAAAAAATAATCAAAAAGAATGTATAGGACTTTATGTGGAGAAATGTGATGCGCCGGTACAAAATTTCTCACACCATTATTACTGATCATGGGAAGCAATTCTACAATAATGGCTTTAAGAACTTCTACAAATAGTTAGGAGTACAACTGTTATTCGCATCATTGGCTCATCCTAAGACCAATGGCTAGATAGAATCTTTCAACAAAGCAATTAAGAAGTTGCTCAAGAAAATATTGACATCTCAGAAAGAGAAGATGGGTAGAAGAGCTTCCAAAGGTACTCTGGGTACTACGGACCACTAGTAAAACCCCAACCAGTGAAGCTATTCTCGTTTGCTTTGGTTGTGAAGTAGTGATTCCAGCTGAGATCGGAATTCCAACGTACAAGGTACTACACTTCTCTGAAATGTCCAATAACAAATTGATTAAAGGATAACTGGATTCAATCAAACAGCTAAGAGAGAAAGCTTAAATTTGGGTAGTCACCTATTAGCAGAAGGTCGCAGATATTACAACAAGAGAGTCAAGTAAGGGAATTCAATGAAGGTGACTTAGTACTGGGAAGAGTCGTGCTTAATACAAAGAATTTAGCAAATAGAGTTCTTAGGCCAACCTAAAAGGCCTATACAAAGTTACCATATGCATCAGGGGAGCCTATGAACTCAAAGGGATAGATGGACGAGCCATGAGAAAATCGTAGAATGCTGAGCTACTGAAGAAATATTATTCTTAGTTTCTATTTTTATGCATCACATTTTTATGCATTACGCACTTGCTGTGTAAGGATATTATTTTTTAATAAAAATTTTACTTCCTTACATGTACCTCTATATGAATGGCTATTCAAAATCTAGCTAAATGATCATTAATATCTGTAAATTAAATATTGAAGAACAATGCCTTTAAAGATACCATATGGGGATGAGACTTATGAGGTTACGCACAAACTATTGGACAGGGTAACTCTCTCAGAGTAGAACTCTATAGACATGTAGCATATACATCATAGAGGGCGGCACTAATAAGGTCAACCACAGACCACCGGGTAGGGTAACACTCTCAGAGGAGAACTATACAAAGATACAGCTATGAAGATATTAAAGAATATCACGCCATAGGGGGCCGCACTCATGAGGTTACCCATAAACCATCGAACAGGGTAATGCTCTTAGAAGACAACCTTATGGACGTACAATATATACTTTGTAGGGGGTGGCACTCATGAGGTTACCCACAGACCATCGAATAAGGAAATGCTTTTAAAGGAGAACCTTACAAAGATACAATTATAAAGACATTAAATAATAACACGCCATAAGAGGGTGGCACTCATGAGGTTACCCACAAACCACCGAACAGGATAATGCTATCAGAAGAGTGCCTTATGGACGTGAATCGTATACTTCATAGGGCCCAGCACTTATAAGGTTACCCATAAAATATCGAATAGGGTAATGCTCTTAGAGAAGAACCATACAGCTATAAAGACATTAAAAAATAACACGTCATAGGGGGGGTAGCACTTATGAGGTTACCCATAGACCATGGACAGAGTAACGCTATTAGCTGAGAACCCTATAGACGTGCAGTGTATACTTTTTAGGAGGGTGGCACTTATGAGGTTACCTATAGACTACCAGATAGGGTAACGCTTTCAAAAGAGAACTTTACGAAGATATAGCTATGAAGACATTGAAGAAAAACACGTCATAGAGGGGCGGTACTCATTAGGTTACCTACAGACCACCGGACAGGGTAACGCTCTTAGATGAGAACCTTATAGATGTGCAGCACCAAAAAAGAGGCTGGCTAGAGTTACTATAAAATGACCAGGTATTTTCAACAGAATTTAGAAAATAACCAAATATTGAAAAATATATATACTGGCTAGCTCAATAATAATCTCATCGGTACAATTTTACGTTGATATTTACTCGAGCCACCTCGACTTATATTTTGATAATTTCATCACTTATACATCATCTTGCTCTGTTCAACTTTGATTAATCAGCACGATATAAAGGGATTATTATCTTATCCGACTAACATAATTTGCTCTAAGTATTGGAGAAACTATTATAGGATGCTCATAAACGTTATACTTTATTAAATGTTGAATAGGATCACATATTTTTACACTTTAGAATGTTATGAAAGAATAGGTGTCGGTCTATATCAACATTCATCAAGGCATATACAAAAAGAATGAGCTCATAAAGTCATCTCAAGACAAGTTATCAAAATTGCGCTAGTATTAATCAAAATGAGAAATTACAAAGTCTAAATACAAAAAAAAGATAGAAAAGGAAAAACATTGGCTCATGCTACTAGAGCAGTATGAGTAGGCTCCAGATCAATCACAATGGCTACTTCCATATCAATGCCGACTAGAGAAGGGTTGACTTGAACATGAGGGTTTACTTAAATAACATCCACTAGTCCCGAAGGCTGAGTAAGAGTAGAATCAGAAGAAGCTTGGGCCTGATTGGTTGAAGGAGCAGCTGTCTGGGCCTCATTTAAAGAAGCAGTAGCCTCAACATTAGCAGGAGCAGCAACAACAGAAGCAAGCTCAGCTACTTCAACAATATCAGGGTCTCGGGAGGTCTCACCTTCCAGGGATAACCCCATAGTGGCTAAGTCCCACATCCACTAGAGGTCGATATCCGGATAATTCTCTTCAAAAAAATTGATCAACCTCTGAAAGCCCTTCATCTGGCTTGGAAAAAATCTTCTTCATGATCACCAGACCAGGAACTTCGCTAACAGACCAAGAACTTCACTGACCTTCAATTTGAGTGGTTAAGTTGTTCCTAATCTGCTTGACCAGCTCTCTCTCCATTTGCGCTGTAGTGAGTTGTCTCTCTAGTTCATCATTTTGGTTCATGAGCTCAGCAACATGACTCTCAGTTATTGTTAGGGAGTTGGCAAATTCCTGTTTAGCCAACCTCTTCTAGCACTCTAGTTTGGAGACCTTGCATTTCGCCTCAGCTTGACCGATCTCTAAACTTTCAATGCAAACAGCCAACTATTGTGCCCTATTCTGTCTCGATTGGCCTCTCTTTTAGCTTGCATAGCCTTTTGCCTCGCCTGTGCTAAGATTTCCTTAGCTCAGTGAGATCAAGCCACCATCCCCAAAATCTTAGTTCGGAATTGAGAAAAAAGGTATCAGACTGAAAAAATGAAAAAAAAGTCAGAATTTAAAAAATAAGAGTATATCACAATAACGTAGAAGGAGAGAGAGAGAGAGAGAGAAAGAGAGAGAGAGAGAGAGAGAGAGAGAGAGAGCTTACATTAATGACGGATCCTACAGTAATATGAAACTCAATGATAGGGTCCAAAGAAGAAGCCTAACCTACCCAGGTCAAGTTCAAGTATTTCTTCACCTCTTTCATCACAGGCGACAAGAAGCTTAGATGTTCTCTCATCTCTGGGAATAGAATAGATGGAGAGACCAGCAAGTGAGACATATTCCATGATAGAGGTTCTACATTACTTCATAAACTTGATGCCCTCATAGGCCAAACAGACGAGGGGTTTGCATTGAAGAACGAGTTAGAGAACTTTGCCCTCTCCCCTGCACCTGAGAAGATTGACCTTGTACTTGAGGGAGACCCGAAGAGGCTACTTATCCTCTTTATTGGGAACTAGTTAGGACTTGCTCCCTACCCGAAGTAGGGTGGCTTAAGACTCTTTTTTGTTGGGGGCTTAATTGATCCCTGCCAGCTTGGATGATTGGCCCGCGTCCATGAATAGAGCCCATGCTGTAACCCTTTTCTTCAAGGCTGAACAGAAGCCCTATAGCATTATCAGAGTTAATATCACCCCGACCTTTGGAAGACGTACCAAAGCTATCTATAGGGCTCATTTTCCTCTTCTCATTACCTCTTTGTTCAGACATTCCTACATATGCCACATAAGTTAATAAAGAACGAGGAATAAAAAGAGCAAAGTTAAAGAAAAATATTACTTACTGCGAACATGAAGATCTCAGGGAACAAAGAAAACCAGGCCTAATTGAATAAGGTTGGCCGGTGAGAGAATGTCCTGAACAAGACAGATATGAGCAAGGGCAATTGTAATCCAAGTACGTTTACTCTCGAAAATGTCAAAGTTAATGGCCTAAGTCACTATAATACACCAAATAATTAAAAGAACAGAAAAGGAAAAAAGAGTAAAAGTACAAAGAAAAGAATAAGAAGAAAACCTGCATTTAAAGAAAAGCCAATAGGAATGACCCAATTTCCCCATCTCTTCTTGGGGATTACTCTCCCCTACTCTCCCTTAGTAAAGAACCATTCCTCCTTTTAATCCTTAATTGAAAAGGGATGACCAAGGATGCGATTTTGAAGGCTGTGGAAGGAGTGATAATAAAAGCCTCTTTGACTTCTAGCATTAGTCATAAAGTGGTATAGACGGAACAACTCCTAAAAATGTGAGGGAGACAACCTTGCCCTTGCCTAAAAGATGAACAGACCAGCTAAAACCCTATAAAAGTTAGGGCCTAGTTAGGAAGAAGTTACACCTAAACAGATCATCTTAGCAAAGTATTGCTGCATAGGACGTCTGAGGTCTAACCTCAAAAACTCTATATAGATGGCTACCTTCATCTCTATAGGGTTGCTCAAAAAGTCATCTAGGGAAGACAACCTAAAGGTGACCAATTCAGGGATATTGTAAGCGGACCTAATGAATTCCAAGTCGGCTTTATCTAAGTTGGACATCTGGTATTTAACATCCACCTCGAACTCTACGGGTTCTATATCTTGACCCGGGTTCTTAGGGTTATCTTTTGGGTCATCTATAATAATAGAGACTAGCTTGGCCTTAGTAATCATAACAAGGGAAGAAGAGGGCACGTCACTAGCTAAGGTGGATGCCCCTCCACTATTACTGGCCCCACTAGTTCTTCTGACAAGTGAGACCTTAGAGCTGATATCTTCTTTTTCCCCAGCCATATTAATAACAAAAAGCCTTAAACTTAAGTTTCTCCTACTAGAAGCCAAAAAATAAAGCTTTTGCTAAAACTAAAAATGACACACGAGGGTAAGGATAAAACAATCATACCTAAAAAGGAAAAAGAAAACAAGAATAAGAATATGAAAAGGATATGAACACACTAGAAAGAAAGGGAAAACGACAATAAAAACCAAAAATAGAAATCCAGAAATAGAGATATGATTATATATATATAGGGTAAAAAATAACTAAAAAACCTACTCACAATAACTAAAAGACTAAATCAAGAAAAAAATAAGAGAAGAAAAAGAGTCACCAGGTGAAAGCGCAGAAATCAGAAAAAAAAAAATATAGAACGATGATTATTGAAGAATGCTGAAAGAATGCCCATATAAAGAAATGAGAACTAGAAGAAACAAAGTGCCAAAACAAAGTAAAAAAGAAAATGAATCAAAAGGCAGCTTTTTATAGCCATCAGGGTTGAAGAGCCACAACCGTTCAGATAGAATAAATGGATGAGATCATAAGGTAAAATCAAAGGATGCCTCCTTAGCAGAACAACGCGACATCTCGGATTCCTAAAGTATTTAATGCACATTTTTTAAAATATTTTAATCTAGCCCGTTTATTTTAAAATTTCAATAGATTAGATCATCTCAATCGCCCAAATGTCACTTAGAAATAGAAAAGACGTGACGTTCTGGTTTTAATTACCTTTAGCTATATGATCAAAGGTGAGATCAACGGCAACGATTAGTTTTAACGCCTAAGACGTCATTTCATACAGATCGAGGATGACATTTTAAAATCCTTATCATAATTACTTGACAAAATCAAAATACGAAGAAATAACTTTAATAGTATAAACCTTAGACATAACCATTGACTCAAAATTATAATCCAAGCAACTACAACAATGGAACAAATTTAGTATCTCCACATAGTACCATTGTCAAAATCAAAGCAGTTATAAGAAGAAGACCTATTTGGTTCTGCTTAATTAACATCTTAAGATAGATCAGAAGTGCTTTCAAATACATAAACCCGAACAGGTCCAAGTAAACTCTCAAAGAATGAAGGTTTCGAGCAGGTATAGGTATAAGAATGAAGATTCCCAGCGAGTATAATACAAAAAATAGAGTTTTCAATTTTGAATAAATTAAAACTAGAAATTAGTGGACCTCTGTTCCTATTAGAAATCTCAATAAAGGTGCAACTCCTAGAGGCCCAAGAGACCAACCCTCAAAGATAATCCTTTATGGGCTAGCCTCGAAGGCCAAACCTAAGGCAGTAAAAATCACCACGGCATGACAGAACCAAGCCTCAAGATAAACTTCAGGCATGAAACCTACTTGGCACTAGGGTCGGTTTTAGTCTAAGCTGCTTATACACCAGTCTTGCATACTTACGACTGATCTGACCAGAGTTATAAACTTTTACACAACCAAGACGAATAGAAAATAAAAAAAAACTGGCTCGGTAACAGTAACAGATCTATTTAGAACCTAGCGGCTTATACTTCGATCAGGTACTATCGCAAGAACAGATACATAGGCATCTACTCAGTACACAGAAACAATACTTAGATGAGACTAGAATCTAGCATATTATAAGAAGGACTAGCTTAATAAAGAATGTCGAACCGCTCTCACAACAAAAATAGCTGAACAGGAACTATTATTTTTAATATGGAAAAGACAAAAGAGAAAACTAACGTTATAAAGGAAATAGAATTGTAGGGGAAGAAACATTATGGTGCCTTTAGGAAAGAATCCTACAAACTACGCCAAAAGATCAGAGGATAACCCAAAATAATCAAGACTTACCCAAAACAATCACAACACCGACGAAAATAAACATATGAATATTCCTAGAAGACCAATGCTATAAATAAGTTAAAAAAACTATATAGAAGATAGAGATAACTTTTAGTATTCGAGTTCGTCCTACTCATTTTTAGATTTGTACTTTTTAAACCTCACTAAAATCGCCCTATCTGACTTAAGCATCAGAGAGTCTTTACTGAAACCCACCCCGGCGAGGCCTTAATGACAATTTCAGTGTTTTACAGGTGTTCTACCATTATAGCGAAGTTCGGAGTTATAGGCCCAGCTAGACGGAGCCCAATGAACTGATTCTCGCAACAAAATAAATTCAAAATTTATTGGCCTGAGAAACCATTTTTTTTTGTCAACAACAACAATATAAAAAACCTATAGCAAGATGTATCAGAAAGAACATGTCTTGATTATTTAGTTAATTAACAAAATTGAGAATGATCAGCTCAGCTATTAATGTAATACTGGAGTGCATAAACAATCATCATAATCATCACTTGTGCTTCTTGAACTTGCCACGGTGGTGCTTGCCTTTTTTGAACTTACCATGCTTGTGCTTCTCGTGTTTGAACTTTCCCCATAGTTCTCGTATCCATGCCATCCTGGGTGTACGCCATAACCATAAGCACCAGCCGCTGCTGCCATCATTGCACCTACGTATAAACAACATCAACTTTGTGCATGTCATTAAAATTAATTAAAAACAACATCAGCAACTTTGATTTAATTGTATAGGTTTTGTTTGATATAAAACATGTCGTGACTTGAAGCCATGACTGTTGATGCTATGGAATAAAAGTAGTATTTATCAAATATTTTAGCTATTGTAAGTATAAACATAAACTCAATATATTGTAAGTAGAAACAACAACTGATGAACCAGGATAACCCATTGATGGGTAACTGATAGGTGCAGCTCTGGGAGGATAGCCAAGTGTTAGTGGGTAGTAGCCACGTGGAGGAACACCATAACTATGGGGATATGCTCCCAGTGGGGGAACGATGTTAGATTTTACAGGATTTGAGCACCCACACCTTTGATACCAATTGTTGAAACAATGGAGCACAAATGGAATACTTTTATTAATACACTAAACACAAACACTTACAATACAAATTTTAAAAACTCTCACTCTTCCTCACTTACAACATAACACTTATAACTCAACACGCACACTCCTTGTTGAGCTTATTACTTGCTCAAGTCTCAATACTTAACACTTGATCAAGTTTTTGAATACTTGATCACTTCCTTTCACTTGATCAAGTTTCTTAACACTTGATCATTCTTATCACTAGATCAAGTTCTTTTCACTTGATACCTAAACCAAATGAGGAATGGGGTATTTATACTTATTGTCACTAAATATAAACCACACGAATTAAATATTCTAAAAATGTATTAACCATATAATTTTTCATACTTATCCCTTCAAAAACATATCTCTACCTACCTTGAATATATCTAGAACTTGGGCTTGGGCTTGGGCTTGGGCTTTAGTTCTAGAATCCTCCAAATCTTAGGCTTAACCATTAGTTTTAGAATCCTCTATATCTTAGGCTTGGGCTTTAATTCTAGATTGCTCTATGTTTTGGGCTTGGGCCTTGAACATAGAATGTTCCATGTATCGGGCTTGGGCCTTAAAGTATTAAATTTTATTATGGGCCTAAAGTTGGTTTTGCAATTTTTAATACTCTCATTCAACACTAACTTTCTTTCTGTTGCAACATTTCTCTTCTTTTTTTCTTCAGTCTTTAGCGGAACAAAACTTTTCTCTTTTCTTTAAGTATTTTTTCATACTCCTCTAAAGTTGTCACCTTATCCTTGGACTCATCTTCTAGCTCTTTTATAGGATTCCTTTTTTTAGTATTTGCAATAATTTCATCTTCAGCAAATTTCTTAACACATGTGTTGTTCTTAGGTCCTTTGACATTTAAGGCAATTTCATTCTTTAAAATTCTCCAATTACTGTGACCAGGCCCTTCATGTTTATAGTTCAAGTACTTCTTTTTAGAGACACCACCATAAAACACCACTACTTGTGTACGTTTATTCAACTTCTTTAATTTTACAAGAGCCTTGCCCTTTTTATCTCTCGCTTGTTCTTTCTTTGCCTTTTGATGTTGCTTTACATGTTCCTTGCTACCACTTGTTTCGAACATAGGTACCACAGATTCTTTTATTTTCTTTCCTTGAGACTCAACCTTTTTAGTAGCCTAATTACCATATTTATTATTGCTAAACTCTTTCAGTTTAGGAGCTTCAACTCTCGGTGTACCTATTGTAACATTAGTAGCAACAACTTCATTTTTTATCGCTTGCTTACATAATACCACATCTTCTTTAGTAGCTTCAAACCCATTACACAGCAACTTGATCTTGAAGCTTTTCCATGGTGGAATTGGCCTTTTCTTGAAAATTCATGGCCAATCTTGTTATGTACTAGCGCAACTCTCAATAGATAAGTCAATGAGGGAGCGCAATTCGTCTCCTCAAGTATAAAGGTTCACCTCGACCTTCTATACTTGCTGCTCTAACTCTCAATGACAATCTATTGCCTTTTCCACAACACCACAAAGCTTATCCATGCTTATGTGATTTGGACATCCTGAGTCAATAGTTCAATCATTTTCAGTCACTCAATTCATAAATTATTGCTGAGAGTGATAAGTCTTCCTCCACTAAAGCGATTGATGCTTCAACATCCCACTCTTCTTCGTAGTTCTTTTCTGTGTTTGAGGTGGCAGAGTTATCTTTAGCATACTTTTTCTTGGACCAACAATCTTTTGCCATGTGGCTTATTTTTCTACAATTATAACATTTCCCTTCAAACCTTTTCATTTGGCACTGACTACCATCGCAGCGAGTCCTCCACTCTCTTTTTATCTGTGAACTACCTTTTTTTATGACTCTTTATCTTATCATCATCTCTTTTAGATCATCCACTAGCACATCGTTTAAATCAGCATTTCCTTTTGTTGACATAGAGTGCCTCTTCATCGTTTTTTAATGAGACCTCATCCATTTGCTTGACAATCATTTCCTAATCAACAAGCAAATTTTCAAATTCAACCAAGGATGATTGGATTGGCCAACCTTGTACAGCAAGTAACAAAGCTTCTATACTCAGGCCTCAGACCATAAATGATAATTCTTTTCATTCTTGATTCAATAATAGCAATGGCAGGATCTAACTCAGATATTTCACTTTGTGAAGTATTGGTTGATTGTCATGTTGCAATGTGTAATTAACAAAAGTTCATTCTTAAGAAGCTACAATCGCGTGTTATTTTTCTTTGAGAAGAGTGATGCAAAAGTGTCTCATGCTTCTTTCGGCATCTTCGCCTTCTTTATATGCTCTAACATCTCTTCTTCAACTGTGGTCTTAATGGCGAACATAGTCTTATCAACTTTCACCTTTGATTTTTTCAAAGTGGCTTCGTCTATTGGCTGCTTCACTTTATTCCCACCAACGACCTCCCAAAGATCTTGGCCTTAAAGATAAGACTCCCTCAACGTCGCCCATGTATTGTAATTTTAGTTGTTGAGATTCTTAATTCCTTCAACTATTTGAAGGTCACCTATCGTGTTAGTAAGACTTCAATAAAGCTGAATAAGCTTGATCTCAAATTGCAAGCTTGTAGAGTTCTAAACTCTTCATAACTCAAATAAATCTTCACCAAGGTCAATTTTTGACTGTCTCGCTGTTACTCTTAACAACTCTTCTACCAGCACCATAATAATAATGCCTACGTGTTTGTTTATATGAATTATATACCAAGAAAGTTCTCAGAAAAGACTAGAGTGGCCACAACGGTCCTACTTAAAATTCAGACTTCTTAAGAAATATTAGTCTTTTTGACAGAACTTTCCTAGACATGCATAATTCATATAACTACACTAATCTTTGATAATAGTACCGTATATTTAAACAGTACCCGTATGAACAGTTCTGTGTGAGCAGTAAGCATGTGAACAATACTTCGACTACCGTTCTACACCCCGAATAATTTGGCTATGATACCAATTGTTAGATTTTTCAGAATCCGAGCACCTATAGCTTTAATACCAATTGTTGAAAATAATATAGCACAAATGGAACACTTTTATTAATACACTAAACTCAAACCCTTACAATACAAATTTTACAAACTCTCACACTTCCTCACTTACAACATAACACTTATAATTCAACACTCACACTTCTTATTGAGCTTATTACTTGCTCAATTTTTTAATAACTCTCAATACTCAACACTTGATCAAGTTCTTTAAATACTTGATCACTTCCTCTCACTTGATCACTTCCTCTCACTTGATCACTCTTATTACTTGATACCTAAATTAAATAAGGAAGGGAGTATTTATACTTGTTATCACTAAATCTAAACCACACAAATTAAATATTTTAAAAATTTACTAACCATACAAATTTTTATACTTATCTCTTCTAAAAATTATCTTCACCTACCTTAAATATTTTTAAAACTTGAACTTGGGTTTTGATTTTAGAATCTTTCAAATCTTGGGTTTGAGCTTTAATTCTAAAATCTTCTATTTCTTTGGCTTAGGCCTTAATTTTAGATTACTCAATATTTTGAGTTTGGGCTTTAAATTTAAAATGTTTCATGTATTAAGTTTGAGCCTTAAAGCATTAAATTTTATTATGGGCTTAAAGTTAATATTATAATTTTTAAAAGCACCAGCGTAGGACCACCAGCGTAACTTAAAGCTCCGTAACCGTATGCCCCACCCCTATCGGTTGTCTGCTTAGGATTATGATCACTACGACCACCACTTTCTATGTTTAATTTTCTGAACCCCCCCAAAATTTTAACGGAACCTAAACCCTATGACATCCATTTTTCCTTCAACTACTATGAATTAACTATTCACCCTCACCAAGACGCCAACACCACAAACAGCCTCAGAACCTGAATCCATCTCCAAGTCAACGTCATGGTCAACGACCTCCCTGATTCCACCCCAATACATGAACACTACACCCTCAGACCCACAAGCATCAAGACCACAAACAGAAGTTCATGAACCAGATTCCTCCATGGACGAGGCAAAAACTCCCATGCGGAGATGGGCTCAATCATCACGACCAGATAACACAGAAAAAATACTGGCTGACTCTCGATGACGTCAGCCCTCATAAATGGGTTGATTGCATTTTTGAGTTCCAAGCATGGTGCTTAACTGAGCAACAAAAAGCTGGGGTTACCATCCATGAAGTCATACAAAAGGCCATTGATTTCAAGGAATACTAAAATACTAGTACCTCAATTTGGGAGAATATAAACAACGCATGCTACAACAAAATGATTCAATCGAACAATTCATTGGCATTTCATTTAATGAATTTGTCGGAGAAGAAGGCCAGATAACAGAGAAAGCTCGCGAAGAATTCTTTAAGATTAAGTGTTGCTCATACAAACGAAAAGATCTTGAATTACATTTCAAAAAAGCTACAGCCAGATACTACATTTTGAGAATTAATGACCCTAATCTGAAACAAGCTTATCTTAATTCAGTCCCGGAACCATTGGGATAAGAGGCTCTAAGACTCATTGATTCAAAGAATAAAAATTTGCAGAATTCCTCTATAGGAGTGATCCAACAGGCAGTCTTATCAGCTCTAGACAAGTTATGTGCACGCCATAAATTCTTCAAAGATTTTGATCTCACGGGCAAAAGAATTCAAAAGGCTTGTGAACGACGTGATTTACAGATTAAATATCCAGGAAAAGAATGCTCTTGCATAACTCAAAAAAAGCACCATCATTGGAAGTTCAAAATCCAACAACCATTCTCTTGGCCACCCAGGTCTAAGAAGAGATTTTTTCGAAGAAAATTAGCTTTTTCGAAAAAAAGGAACAAATGTTTTATTTGTGGGCAAAAGGGACATTTTGCAAAACAGTGTCCTGAGAAAGATAAAAGGAAAAAAATGATGTCGGCCATCAGCGCCATTGCAAAAGACGAACCTATTAATTTAGACCTAGAATCTCTTTTGTCTGAACAAAGCTATGAGGACAGTGACACAATCATTGTTTACTTAGAATCCGAATCAGAATCCACTTCAAGCTCTATCTTGGAGTCATTAAAAATCCAAACAGAACCATCATAGTCACCCATACCATCCAAGCCACTACACATAATATCCGTCCCGATGTTAGAACTCCAGCTATACCCATCTAAATACAGTAAGCCAATCAAAGTAATTGGACTACTTGACACTGGCGTTGCAGCTTCAATCCTCAACCTAATCATCCTTCCCGAGTTATACTGGAAACCCTATCACCAAACCTTCCGAACAGCCAATGATGAATTATTTATTGTATCCATGATCAGTAAGATAATTTATCTACAGTTCTTTCCAAACCTCAAAATCTGACATAAACTATTAGGCTCGGACCTCCCAGAAAAAGACCTGATCATAGGCTTTGATTTGATCCAAAAACTCTTAGAAAAGAAAGTTTTTACCAAGCCCAATGAATTAAAATTCAAAGCCCATTTTTTACCATGGTCAACCATTCTAAACTATTTTTCCATCACCCATCTAAATGCTGTCTTTGAACAAATCAAAAATCACTCTGCGTTAAACAGTCACTCTGAATTCCTCCTTAAATGTCCCTACCCGTTGTGAAAAAACCAAGAATATTTTGTCCGACTACCTTTCCACATGAATGAAAATATCAACCCAACGAAAGCTAGCCACCCTGGCATGCCACCAGACCATGTTGACATAGCCAACTCAGAACTCACACAACTGTTACAAGAGGGATTTATTGAACCCACTTCCTCACAGTAGGCCTGCCAAGCCTTCTACGTCAATAAACGCAGCGAGCAAATTAGGGAAAAATTAAGATTGGTCATTAATTATCAACCTTTAAACTCTTTTCTGTGGGATGATAAGTTTCCTCTACCCAACAAGCAGACGCTATTCTCAAGGATTGCACAAGCAAAGGTGTTTTCGAAATTTGACTTAAAGACGGGATTCTGGCAATTAGGTTTTCACTCTGATGACCGATACAAAATAGGATTCTACACACCTCACCACCACTACCAGTGGATCATCCTACCTTTCGGACTAAAGATTGCTCCATCTCTTTTTCAAAAAACGATGATGAAAATCTTTGAACCAATTCAAGACCAGGCCCTCATCCACATAGATGATATTCTGCTTTTCTTGAAAAACGTTAATGAACACTATGATCTCCTTTTGAGATTTGGCAGCATTCTACAAGAAAAGAGCATCATGATCTCACCCACCAAGTGCCACGCAGCTCTTGAAGAAATAGATTTTCTGGGGATGCGAATAAAGAATGGACAATACGAACTTCAACCCCACATTGCAGAACAGCTAACTAGATTCCCTGACGACAACTTGACAAAAACTCAAATCCAACAATTCCTTGGCATTGTAAATTACATGTCGGATTTCATACAACATCTCTCACAGATCACGAAGCCCCTATTTCACATGCTAAAAAAGAATCCTTTACAGTGGCAACAGCAACAGACGTCAGCTGTAAAACTGCTCAAAGAAAAAGCAACAAATCTGCCTCCTTTACAGATCTCATCACATGGAAAGAGAATCCTACAGACAGATGCAAGTGACTACCATTGAGGAGCCATCCTCCTAGAAGAAACCAATGAAAAAAGACAAATTTGCGGCTACAAAAGTGGAGCCTTTTCAGACTCAGAACTCCACTACCACAGCACCTTTAAAGAAATATTGGCAGTAAAACGGGCAATTGAAAATTTTGAATTTCACTTGATTGGACACAAATATATGGTCGAACTAGACATGTCGACATTTTCTCACATACTGAAGTTCAAACAGAAATGCATTCCAAACCAGCAATTGCTAAGGTGGCAACAGTGGTTCTCTAATTTCTCATTTGAAGCAAAACACATCAAGGGCAAGGACAACACAGTGGCAGACTTCCTCTCCCGCAACCCTATAAATACCGACAATCCACTCACTAACCACATCACTACCAAACACACGATCAAAAGGCCAAAACACAAATTCTATTTCACCATCCTCCTGATTGCAGCCTCCTCGTCCTCTGCCTTCTCCCCCGCTGTTCCTCTAAAACCTTTCATTATCCATCCACCGGTCCCGTTTGCTCCTCCAGAATTTGAAGAACGAATCAAGACCAGAATCATCAGGTCAAACCCCACTGAACTCATAAGACAGTACACCATCCAAGCTGTTGAAGAAAACAGATGAAGCACTCTAGGCACCCCACTATTCAACCTAACCTACCCATTTTTCTACCTATTCACTGTCACCCCTTTCGAAGTCTGGTCCAAAAGTGTTCTTTACCTGTTATGGTACTTGTTGGGTTCATACACCATTGCAATGGAATTCCCTATCTTGAAGACGAAAAAATGGCTCAAAATAGTCTCGTCTAGCCACGATGCAATCACATTCTTACAATGATTTTTTTCCCCGTGAACAATGGCTAGTCAAGTTCAAAATGCTAATACATCAACACAGTCAATCAAGAATGCCACCAAGAAGATTTCATATCATCATTCTCTTCTAACGTAAGAGAGTGATTATATCTGATCATGAGGTGCATTACTATTCTATCGTCGAGGACTACTTTATGTTTTCATACCCCCTACATCTGTTCTGGGATAACCACAGAGCAGAAATGAGAGAACTAGAAAGAGTCCTTGCAGAAAAAAAATCAGATCATCCCACCAGCCGTATGAATAGACCCTGAAGACTATGCCCATTGGGAAACCACAGATGAAGACTTCTTATATAGACTCCAACAAGCATCCAACATCCACAAACACAGATAGAGTGAACAACACCAACGCTACACCCAACAGTACTACCAGTACAACCGAGCTAGGATTGATCACGAAAACTCTCCTCCCATAACCATCCCATCAGAACCCTATGAGACAAACACACAGATGCATGATGCCCCACCTACCCTTGCAGAACTACCAGACTTATCCCTCTCCCTGTACCAAGATGCTCAACCCCCACTTATCGAGTCACAAGCTCAACAAGAAGCAAGACTGTTATCCTGTGAGTTAGCCTCACAAGAAGCCGAAATTCATGATGAAAGCAATGACGACATCAAACTTCTGAAAGAATTCATGAAAGAATATGAAAGTAGACTGGCCAAGCGTACCTGGAAATAGTTCAATGATGACAGAAGCCCCAATGGATCCAGCTGATCAAGCTTCAGAACCTAAGCCACGTGATAAAAATAGTCTTTGTGCTCACAATTATCATGTGGCCCAACATTATGTTTCTTTTACGCGTGTCCGTTATTAAGCAAAAGTTTGTTCCTTTTTTTTAAAGTTATTTTCCTTATATGGTGGTCTGCGTGCCGCGTCAAAAGCTAGTTTCTTTGTTTGTATTCGGAGTCCCAAACTATATAAAGCCACTCCTTTCTTTTGTAAAGGATCATCTAGAAAAAGAAAATAAAAACTCTGATTTTTATTATCCTATGAGTTTCTAAATCTTCCTCCAGTAATTCTCTAAAGTCTCTCTTAAGTATAAAAGACATAAAATGAGTTGATCATTTTCTAAGTTTAAAAAAAACTTACCCAATCAAGTATGCTCTACAGTTGCCATTTCTTAAGGGATCCTCTGTATCAGAAAGACTGAAATATATAAAAAAAAATAATTTTATTTTAATTTACAATTTTCGGTTTCAAATCCTGTTCATGAGTTGTCATTACGTTATGTAAAAAGTTAGGCAACGTAAACCTGCTAAGACAAAGGACCGTTTAAAGTATTATGCCATAGCATACCTCATAACTAATTAAACTCCTCCGCTATCAATTAATGGTTGTTACTGTAAAAGTGATGATTAGTTTCACTGACAAATGAACGAGATTTGAAAGCTTACACCTACACATGTACTTACATTTTTAGAGAGGTTGGGTGCTGATTGTGGCAGAGATGCTATTCTGGGGCGATGAATGCGATGCCACATCTGTGAAGCGTAATTACGCATCCAAGCATGCAGGGTGGCGCTTATCATGAACCATACTTTACAAGTCTCTGTGTCAACTCTTGCTATTCACTTGGGTGTTGCCGGAAATATCTCTCATGAAATTATAAGAAAGTTATGTTCTTCTGATGAAATTACAAGAAATTACATGCATGGCATTGCCATGTTACTTCGTACATTGAACATGTACATGCTCAAAATGTTCTTCTTTCACGTCCTGACTTAATGGTCGGCTTCCAATTTTGAAGCAAATATCAATTTGCGCTCTGCAATCTTTTGTGTTTGTTGGTGTCACTCGAACTACAATCCAAGCTTCACAAATAGAAACTCTTGTATAACCATATCTCAATTTCGTGATGGTGGCGGTTTGGAGAAGGATGGTATCATAAAATTTGGACATGCAAAGTAGTTTAAAACTTTTAGTTCAATATAATATAATCTCTTATGGATTTAATTATTTGAAAACTGAAAACAGCATGAGAAGAGAAGTTACCCAGTAAAGAAAAGAAATATAAAAAGAATGTGGCAGGGGATCTCCCATCCCATGCCTTTGTTGAGCACTTGGTTGTTCTGGGAGAAACAATTATGAGCAGCAGATGTCCCTAATCAAAACATGCAATGTTGAACAAGCTACTAGTATTAATCGCTTGCATTTTGATTATGCATGGCATTCAACTGCTCCAACACAAATTATTCAAACTATTAGTTTCAGTGACAGATTGATTCAAACGGGCAAGACCCCATTGAATTTCCATGACCTGCGTATGCTGTACCAATAATCAAATAATCCACCTGAGAGGGGATATTCAACACTAGCCATCTTGGGCCAAACCAACCTGAAGTTTTAAATTGATCATATGGGTATAACTATGACAAGACGCGAGACAAAAAGAAATATCATTTCTTTTACCTACCACTGAATAATTCATACAAACTGTCAAATTGAGCACTCTTAAATATTAAAGAAGGCAACTGTAAAATTCATTGCCAGTTCTACACATCCTCCTTTAAAGGAGATCAAGATTTAAATCAGCAAAACCTCAAAGCAGCTTCTAGCTCCTTCTCATCCTCACAATTATATCCCAACAAATACGCTCGTGCTGTCATAGATCATAAGAAATGAGATGCTTGGCAATGAATTTATGAAACCAAAACAGTCAATCATGAAAAAAATGCAAATTTCATCAGATGCAAGAAACACCCATACCAAAGCGGCCAGACCCCATGAAAGGCTCCGCCTCATCCATCACACCCGCTTGTTGGTCCTAAAATTGTGACGAACATTATAAAACAAATCAGAATAAATTGAAAAAAGGAGAAAAAAAGACCCCACTAACCTAACCTACACAGTGGTCCTAAAAATGGGTCATATACATGTTTATTAAAGATGAATGAAACCACAGTAATAGCATAAAGCTAAAAAGAGTGATTTTTTGCCAACCGCTTGGGTGGTTGGAGAGAGGAGCATGCACACCAGGTTGCATATAAATTCATTTACTGGTGAACGAAGGAAAATTAATATCACATTTCGACAGTCAATCCCAGAATAAGCATGTGCTGTCATGGTTAGCTAATAAAGTTTCCCAAAGAAGTTTACTATACATGCATACATGACTTATAGCCAACTAAGAGCAACCAGTTTCAACATACACTATGCCCAGCAGAAAATAAGCACCTATATAATGGGCTTTTGTTCTATTTATAGGTCACAGTAAGGTAATTTTTTATTGTTAAAGTTGTTTCAAAGCATAAACTCTGCTAGAGAACCAATTTAGAATATAAAATGCTCATTAGCCTATGCTTTTTATTATCAATTAAATGGGAAATAAAATCTACAAAGTGATACAATAATAATGGAAAAGACAACTTAAGCTCTTTCCCTTCACTAATTAGGAAAATATAAGATGTCCTCGATTTTCCATTCTCTCTCATAGGGTCCAGTCCAATAATAGATCAACATCATCAGCAGCCCATTTTTTGGCCTCAACAAAAGCCGTGTCTACTCAGGCTTCTCTTATCACAGGAGGTTATGAACAGCAGTCTACCAAACTTTTGGGAATTATCATCAATATGCACAGCACTGAATCAAAGGTTAAGAGCCAAATATTCTGACAAAGTACACCTCACAGTGAACAACTTAAACCATATTGTTTTATAATTCAAAACTTGTAGAGAGACAAAGTGGACAGAAGACTTTATTACAAGAAAACAATGAAGGTGCAGAAAACTTCTACTCACAGAATCTTGTTCTGTTTCATCAGGAGACATCAAACATTCAAAGCAACGGCCAGAAATTTTACAGACCAAAATCCCATCTTTGGGGTCTAGAGCAACCTCTCTGCATGTATCATCACAAACTGGCAGCATAAAAAAGACAATTAGCCATTGCATTCTACAAGATAAGTTCTTAACATATTGCAGGTAAGCACATAAAACGGTTGCCACAGTTAATAGTGTTTCCTACCATGAACATATCCAGTCTTCTCACAAACAAACACATTACCAATTTGGTGGTAAGTACACATTTCTCCGGAACAAGCATGGTCAGTGACCAAGTTATCAGATAAACCCCGACTGCTTTTCCACATAGAAACTTGATCACCAACTGTCTTGTCAAGAATTACACGATCATCCTTCACCTTAACATCACAAAAATAAGTAATTAAGTAGAAACAAAAAAGAATACTATGGTTACAAGGATGCCTCTTTTTTGTGATTTGCTTTCTTTGTATTTTCTTTTTCTTGACTTTAAGCGTGCACGTGTTCTAAAAGAAGCAGTCAAAATATAAACCAATATGTATTGCTCAAGCATAAGCACCAATGTATAAGCATCTCAAAACTAAACATCAGAGAAAGTCAATCAACCCTTCACTTATTATTCCCTAACAAAAAATGACCATTAAAAACAGCCACCAGCAAACCAATTGCAAAGATAGATACCAACATGCAAAAACCAGTTAAAAATTTGAGTACATTTAGGAACATGGGACATACATGCTTCCACACCAAAGCACATTCATACGTGCATTTAGGCAGATAAATGATGCAGAAAGAAAGCCTCTGGAAATCCATTTGTGCAAAAGAACACACTCTTACAAGTAACAGTTCATAGCTCTGTCTTCCCCATCCAAATTGAAGTAACGAGTGAAAAGCATAAGACATAAACTACTAAGGGTGTAGTTATCCAAAATACGTAACATTATAAGGTTAGAATAATCAATCATAAGGAAAATCTACAAACTTGAAATGCCAATCCAGTATGCATACATTTTTTAATAAAATACTCTTTGTGTTCAGATAGTAGTATCATATGTTACCTGTGAAGGAAGAGGTGCTTGGCTTCTTTTTGCAGCTTGCATTTGGATATAGTACTCTTTAAACTCAGTGGGGCAATTTCTTACAAGTTCAACCATGTCTTCCTCATCACGCTGTAAAATAAGTAAGTATTTGCTTAAAATTGCTGTCTACACCACCTTTAGCACTTAAGTATTTAATAAAGAATATCACTGTAATGTAAACATCCTTAGAGTATATTTCAAAATACATTGCATGTTCCAAGTCCAAGAATGCTAATATATGCAATTCCAATAAGCATTTAAACCCAAAATTAAACAGGTATCCTTATTAATGCCTTGTCTAAAGGAAGACTTGACCACAGTACCATTGGACACAACAACAATAACATTGTCTTGAGCTCAGTTCTTCTTAGAAGAAGAAAGGTATAATTATATTACCTCCATAAAAAAGAATTTTTTTCAAGTAAGAGACCCTATAATACGTGGCGATTGCTCCTTTCAATAAGCATTTTTTCAAGTATTATAAAAAAAATGTTTTCCCAGGAAATTGTTATACAGAAAGCTTAATACCAATATTGTTAGAAACGCATCCCTAACAGGAAAAAGCAATCACAAAACCCACTAAATAATCATGGAATGATGTCCAAGTGCCATTGCACAACACTTTAACATTTTCGGTTTTGCATCGAAAATAAGCTCGAGGTAAAGTAAAATGAAAAAGACTAAAGGGTTCTCTCCCAGATTATCTGAACATAAACAGAAAAGGGACATAACAATTGAAGATAGCCATTAAAAAGATACCTGAATATAAAGCTTTTTCCAAGCAGAAACTCGTAAATTCTTGTTATGCGGCAAGATACCCCATCGCATACAGTACCTGCCCAAATCCAAAAACAAGCATGTAGCATAAGCGCATTATAATATGTGAAGTCCAAATTGAACATGAAGGAACACTTTTTTTTTCATGAAAAAATATCTTAAACATTGACTTTTTCTCTCGGCGCTAGTTAGTGTGCTAACGTACGCCATTTCTCCATGGCGAAGAAAAAGCACAACAAATCGTCTCCTTCACAATTACAATCTGAGGTTCAAATCTTCAGTAATCTTAGTTTTGATCTAGAAATAGCTGGGACTAAGGCTTTGGCTACTGATCTTGAGTGCGAGATTGTTTCTGAGTATACTGGAACTGCTCCTAACCATAATTCGGTATAGAAAGATTTGGAAATTGAGGTTTCTGGAGGAATTACGAGGCTAATATTGAGGATTCTGTAAGATTGATCAAGATTAAATTGGAAATCTCGAAGGGCATACTGGGAATGACCAGGTTAAACCTTGGGTTTCTTTGTTCTCTAGCAACTGCAATTGCAATTGCAATCGCAATCCTAGATGTAATCTGCATTATATTGCTCCAAGGATTTATGATGGGCAAAAGATTGTGAAGTGTCACTCTAATGAAATCCTTAAGGAAGAATAGCGGTGGAAATTTGCACTGATTGGTTGTATAATGGGGGACAGCAACACAACAGCCCATGTGATGAGAAACTTCCAAGAGCCTACAACTACATTTATTGGTGTGGTTAACAGTTTGATAATTAGTCTTGAAGTAAAATTTAGTATTGGTAGTTGTTAGTAGTTTTCATTAATTGTTTTATAATAAATGCTAATATCTAAATGCTTAGTTGTTGGTACTAGTTGGTAGTTAGTAGTTGCAAGTTGTCATTGATTGCTGTAATAAATGCTAGAAATCCCAATAGATCTCTATAAATACATAAGAGATAAGGGGGAAAGCATTCAAGCTTTGTAATTTCAAAACTCAAGTATTAAGAAACTTTACTTTTGAATTGGTATTCTACCATTTTCAATTTGCGTTTTTGTTAAACGATATCAACAACTTTCGTCTTCATGAACGAAATCACGACCTATCAACGCTTATCCTGCGTCAGGTGGTATCAGAGCCTTGTGTCACGACCCGATTTCTCGAAACCGTGCGGCCTTAGACACTTGCTAGTGCTAAGCAGCCTACAAGACCCCAATAACCAAAGAAAGAGATGAAGAAGAAGCACACCAAGTGTTTGAGAGAATGCTCTCGTATTTTATTACTAAAGAGAGATTACAAAGCTATACACTTACAAGCTAAGAGTATTTCTACAATTTGGAGGATGGTTTCTCAAATGAGAACTCCACCTATTTATAGCTAAAGCTATATACAATGGACGGCTAGGATTAACTCTAATCCAAGGGTCCAAATCTAAAGAGGAGAATATGCTAAGGAATATTCCAAAAGATGCCAACTACCAAAAGTATATCCAAAGGAATATGCCTTTTCTAGATAACTCCCCCACCTACCACACACATGTGGCATTAACCCAAATCCATTGGGCCTTCTAGAATCTTCAACCCATGTAACACATCATGGGCCAAAACCCCTCTTGGTGGCCTTGTCGCACGCCAAATACTCGAGTAATTGCTTGAGAATATTTGGGGCGTGACACTTGTCTTGAGATGGCAAGCCCTAGTGACTTGAACGGAGATCGTTTGAATGCGTTCGAACAAAGAATGGAAGCATGTATGGCAGAATTGCAGAAATGCATGGCAGCATTAATTGAACTAGTTATGAGTTCAATAGTTAATGATCCAGTACAACAAGAATACATGGCTGCAAGGAGAAGACCACGTAGACAGTCACAATCTGCACCGATTAATGTCAATTTGATGGAAGAAGCTGAAGATGAGCTTGAGGTTAGACCACGAACAAGAGGAGCAGCCATGGGTGCACGAAGAAGGCTTAATCGTTTTACCCCTCCAGTTGGTGATTTCGGAGAATAAGAAATCGAGGGAGAATTTGATGGTGAGTTTCTGCCAAAAGGAAGACAACAACGTCAACATGATGACTCTTACAAGGTAAAAGCTGATTTGCCTACTTTTAATAGTGCTACTGATATAGAACAGTTTTTAGATTGGGAATATGAGGTAGAAAGTTTCTTTGAAATTATGAATGTAACTCCAGAACGTAAAGTAGCTTTAGTGGCCTACAAACTACGTGGGGGTGCAAGTGCTTAGCGGCAACGCCATCAAGAAGGTCAAAGATCAAAAGGACTGCCACCTATCCGTCATTGGCACCAAATGAAAACACTTTTAAGGGGGCGTTTTCTACCATTAGATTATGAACAAACTTTTTTTCAACAGTTCCAAAATTGCATCCAAGAAACTCGTTCTGTTTCAGCTTATACAGAAGAGTTTTTAAGGTTGCAAGTTAGGTGCAACTTGACGGAAACGGAGTATCAGCAAGTAGCTAGTGTCACGGACCTTTTCGAGAACCGTGCGACCTTAGACGCGTTGCGTGCTAAGTAGTCGAGAAAACCACACAAAGAGAAGAAAAACACACACACCAAGTGTTTGCACGAATGCTCTCTATATTGCTGAAGAGAAAACAAGCTATGAGATGAATTATACAAGTGAGGGTCTCCCCTTTATGTACTAACAGCCCTATACAATCAATGGCTGAGATCTAAACAATTTAACGGTGTACATACAAGATGGAGAATTATGCTCTAGAATATTCTTAGATGCCATCATACATTCTATGAAATTCTAATCAAGGTTAACAACCCTAATAAGTCGCGGGCCAAAGTCGATTCTCCATCCCAAACAGTGGGCCTTCTAGAAGCTTCGGTTCACGTAGCGCTCCATAGTCCAAGAGACCTCCAGCAGGCTTAGTCGCGCACCAAGTGCTCAAGAAAATGCTTGAAAGCACTTAAGGCGTGACACTAGGTATGCAACGGGTTGAGTTATGGAATCCAAAATAGGTTGGCCATGCAACAAATATGTTCAATAGATCAAGCACAAAACTTGGCATTAAGGGCTGAGAGACTTAACAAAAACCAAGAGGTATCCAAGGGCACCACCTTATTCCAGAATTGAACTAAATACTAAGCCTACCTATACTACATTTGAGAGCAAGCTTATAGAGTTAAGGGTAAAGAGGTAAGCAAAAGGAAACCTGAGACAAAAGGGAAGGTAGTGGATAGTTCAAAGAGTATTAAATGTTTTAAATGTAATGAGATAGGACACAGATCTAATGATTGTCTTAGACGCAAATTTGCCAATGTCACCCAACGCGAGCCTGAGGAGGACTATGATGAACAAGAAACAGCAGAGGAGAATGGTGACTTCGAAGTAGCTGAAGAAGACGGTGAGGAAGTCGTATGCATTGTAAGGAGGTTGCTATACACTCCAAAACAACCTGATGAGACACAACGCAACGCAAACACATCTTTGAAGGTAAATGCACTGTGGCTAACAAAGTGTGTAAATTTGTAATTGATAGTTGTAGTTGTGAGAATCTAGTTTCACAAAGCCTTGTTGAGCATCTTAAACTTAAAACACAACCACATCCAGCCCCGTACCGTATTGGTTGGATAAAGAAGGGACCTAGCATGAAAATTACACAACAATGCTATTTACCATTATCTTTGGGAAAGACTTACAAATCTGAAGTTCTTTGTGATGTTGTGGAGATGGATGTATATCATGTGTTACTAGGCAAGCCGTGGCAGTTTGATGTTGATGCAACTCACAAGGAGAGGGACAACACGTATACCTTCACTTAGAATCACAAGTGGATAGTTGTGGTTCCAAACCAACAAGAGAACACTTCGTCAAAAATGGAGGAGAAGACATTATTATCCATGGCTTTTAGAGCAAATGAGTTTGTGAAGGACATGAAAAGTGTCAAAACATGTGTTTTTCTAATAGTGAAGGGAATAAAGGAACCCATGCAATTGACACCTAAAGAGATTCAAGGCTTATTGGCAGAATTTGTTGATGTAATGGCAAAACCGACATAGTTGCCTCTAATGTGAGATATTCAATATCGCATTGATTTTGTTCCTGGAGCTAGCTTGCCAAATCTGCCCCATTATCGTATGAGTCCAAAAGAACATGACTATCCACATACATCCTCCAACTCCAACTCCAAAAAAGGATGGAAGTTGGAGGATGTATGTGGATAGTCATGCTATCAATAAAATAACCATAAAGTACCGGTTTCACATCCCTAGACTTGCTTGATCAGTTGAGTGGTGTTAAAGTATTCACCAAGATAGATCTACGAAGTGGATATCACCAAATCAGAATTCGTGTGGGAGACGAATGGAAGACAACTTTTAAAACAAAAGATGGGCTATATGAATGGCTAGTCATGCCATTTGAGTTGTCTAATGCACCAAGTACATTCATGCACCTCATGACCCAGGTACTTAAACCTTTTTTATCCCGCTTTGTTGTTGTCTATTTTGATGATATTTTGATTTATAGTAAAAATGTAGAAAAGCACCTTGATCATATTAGGCAAGTTCTAGTTGTGTTGAAAAAGAATGAGCTGTTTGTAAACTTAAAAAAATTTGTATTTTTAACAAACAGATCAGTATTCCTTGGATTTGTTATTAGTAAGGGAATTCATATGGATGAAGAAAAGGTGAAGGTTATTAGAGAATGGCCAAAACCGAAGACTATAACTAATGTAAGGAGTTTTCATGGCCTAGCAACTTTCTATCGCAAGTTCGTTAAAAATTTCAGTACCATTGTGGCACCCATTACCGATTGCTTGAAAAAATGACAATTTCAATGGAAAGAAGTTGTTAGTCGTAGCTTTGAATTGATCAAGGAGAAATTGACTACAATACTTATTCTATCTTTGCCCGCCTTTGCCAAAACTTTCGAAATTGAATGTAACACAAGCGGGATTGGCATAGGAGCTGTTCTTTCACAAGAATGAAGGCCTATTGCATTCTTTCGCGAGAAGTTAAGTAAAACAAGACAAAAGTGGTCAGCATATCAACAAGAACTCTATGCTATGTTTCGTGCTCTAAAGACGTAGGAAGCATATCTTTTGCCTAAAGAATTCGTTGTCTACTCCGACCAGCAATCTCTCAAGCACTTTCGAGGGCAAAAGCATGTTGATTGTATGTTGTCTAGATGGGCAATTTATCTTGAAATATTCAATTGTGTCATTGTTCATAAATCTGGAATTACTAACCGAGTGGCAGACGCTCTAAGTCGTCGCCCTACTCTACTTGTTACCATTTCCACTGAAGTTCCAAGTTTCAAACAACTCAAGGAACTATATGAGAATGATGAAGATTTTGGTGATGTATGGACTAAGTACCTAATGACACAAACCTTAGGTGAATATTTGGTCCAAAATGGATATTTGTTCAAAAGGAGCAGATTGTGCATTCCAAGGTGCTCATTACGTAATAACTTGCTAAGAAAAATGCATTCTAGTGACTTGAGCGGCCACATGGGTAGAGACAAGACCATAACTAGTTTGGAGGAACGTTACTACTGGCCACAAATTAAAAGAGATGCTAGAAAGTTTGTGCAAAGGTATCCAACTTGTCAAACAAATGAGGGGCAGTCACAAAACACAGGTTTGTACATGCCTTTGCCTATTTCTAATGCACCTTGGGATGACATCTCTATGGACTTTGTATTTGGTTTACCAAGGACCCAGAGGGGCAATGATGCCGTATTTGTGGTGGTTAATCGATTTTCTAAAATATCACACTTTCTTCCATGTCGTAAGACAACAGATGCACATTATGTAGCCAAACTATTCTTTTAAGAAGTTGTTCGTTTACATGGTGTACCACTTTCCATCACTTTAGATAGGGACAACAAATTCTTGCAACCTTTTGGCTAACTTTATGGAAAAGGTTTGGGACTACATTGAAATTTGCTAGCACATCACATCCCCAAACCGATGGCTAAACAGAAGTGGTACACCGTTATTTGGAAAATCTGATTAGCTGCATATGTGGAAACAATAAGGGACAATGGGACTTTACTTTGGCACAAGCTGAGTTTGCTTAGAATAACTCAGTTAATCGTTCCATCGAAAGAAGTACTTTCTCTATTGTTTATACTAAAATTCCAAAGCATGTTGTGGACCTAATCAAACTTCCTTCTACTGCAAGTTCTAGTGTAACTGCGTTTACTTTAACAAATACCTATTCAAAGATATTCTAAGAGGTGCATCACAATCCTTGGAGGAGAATAACCTCAAATACAAGGCAGCTATAAACAAGCATCAACAACATCAAATGTTTGAGGTGGGCGATAATGTGATGGTACACTTACGTAAGGAGAGGCTACCTACAGGAGTTTATGGCAAACTAAGGCAGAAACGTTATGGTCCTTTTAAAGTTTTGAAGAGGATCAATGACAATGCATATGTGATAGACCTATCCAACGACATGGGCATATCAAAAACTTTCAATATAGCAGATATCTCCACCTATCATCCTGAAGGCAACCTATATGGTCACTCGAGGACGAATTTTTTTTAAGTGGAGAAGAATGATGGAGGACAGCAACATAACAACTACATTTATTGGTGTGGTTAACAGTTTGATAATTAGTCTTGAAGTAAAATTCAGTATTGGTAGTTGTTGGTAATTTTCATTAATTGTTTTGTAATAATGCTGGTATCTAAATGTCTTAGTTGTTGGTAGTAATTAGTAGTTAGTAGTTGCAAGTTGTCATTAATTGTTGTAATAAATGCTAAAAATCCCACTAAGTCTCTATAAATACATAAGAGATGAAGGGGAAAGCATTCAAGCTTGGTAATTTCAAAACTCAAGTATTAAGAAACTTTACTTTTGAATTGGTATTCTACCATTTTTAATTTGCGTTTTTGTTGAACGATATCAACAACTTTCGTCTTCGTGAATGAAATCACGACCCATCAGCGCTTGTCCTGCGTCATTGTATATATGGGCTTACTCAATTTTATCAATTGCAAGCTTTTGTGATGAATCGAAGGAAACAATATGGTTTAATTTCTATTCATGTCATTAAACCTGGATTATTCTTGTTCAATTTTGAGAATGAATATGGATAAAAGGATGTTCTAGAAGATGGGCCAATCACATTTGATAAACGTCCTCTTATTGTGAAGATATGGAAACCTAGAAAGGTTATGGACATTTTCAGCATTCAATCTGTGCCTATTTGGGTACAAACTTCTAGGATTGCCATGGGAGTTTTGGAGCCTTTTCATGTTAAGTCGAATTGCTAGTTCTTTGAGTGTGCCCAAGTACTATGATTAGTGTACTTTGAATAAATCTAAATTGGCTTACGCTTGTGTTTTAATTGAAATGGATGTGAGGGGTGAGTTTCTACCTATTGTGACTTTGGAAGATGAGATGGGAACTACTGTGTTGCAGGATGTTGATTATGAATGGAAGCCAACTATTTGTACTAAATGCAAACAATTTGGTCATGAGGCACACAACTGTAAGACAGAGAATAAGAGTAAGCAATTGTGGTAAGTGAAAGGCTCTTCTCAGAATGGTCATACTATGAATGAAGCAACTACCTCACAACAAGGAACTTCTATTGGGGTTTCTAAGCCTGCTATTGAATTATTAGAGACTAAGAAGGTGAATTCTGAGATACCACAGAATTCAAAAAGGAATTGGAGTGTTGTAGCTAAAGCCAAGGCTAAAGTTACTAAGGAAGGAGTGACTACTTCTAAGAATGTGGTGCCAACGCTTAATAACTTTCAGGCTTTAAGCTCTAAAGAACATCAAGCAGTGGAGAGATTCAATATGAGGAAGACTATTGCTTTAGCCCATGATGTAGGAATTATTGGTGAGCGCTTCAAACCCCCCAAACAGGGGGAAATGATCTCAAGCTAGAACATTCGAGGTCTTTAAGACCCCTACAAACAATCAGAGGTGAGAGCTTTTATTAAAAAGAAAAAGTTATATCTTCTTCGATTGCTAGATACAAAGGTGAAAAAGAAAATATTAATAAAGTTTGGGGTAAATTGGTTTTAAGAGATTGGAAGCTTAAGAGTAATTCTGACTGCATTGATATAGGCAGGATCTGGATTGTATATAATCTTGCTAGGTGTAATGTTGTTCTTGGAAAGCACTGTCAATTTAAGCACTTTAAAGTGGAGATTGATGACATTGAGTTCTACCGGACTCTTGTTTATGGGGCTTCTGCTACCAATGACAGAGAGGTTCTTTGGCGAAATCTTTATGATGATATTGATTAATACTCAAATTCCTTGGCTGATACAAGGGGATTTTAATAATGCTCTTAGTAACAGTGATAGAATTGAAGGCCAGTGGGTTAATGAGACTATGATAGATTTGTTTAAAGACTAGATCTCTGGGTTAGAACTGTTTGAATTATAAAAACCATGGATGTAGGTACACATAGTATAATTATCAGAATAGGGACCAGAGAATTTGGAGAAAAATTGATTGGGCATTTGTTAATGAGAAATGACTGGATAAGCAAGATACGTCTGAGTGTGAAGTGTTAACAGCAAGAGTCTCTGATCACTCCCGACTAATGGTGTCTATCACTAGGACTCTTAGAGGTAAAATTTCTTTTTCAGTTTTTTTTAATGTCGGGTGCTCCCACCCTTACTTTATCCAATTTGTTAAAAGGATATGGTAAAGACAGATTCAAGGCTCCCCAAGGTATAGAGTCTAGTCCAAAGTTAAACTTTTAAAGGTTGAACTGAGGGAACTCAACAAAGAGAGTTTTTCTGATGTCTCTTAAAAGATTGCAGATTGAAGGATAGTGCTAGATTTTCCAAAGTAGCTTGGCTTTGGATCCCTTTAACCAATCACTGCAAGATGAGGAAAGATGTGTTTTTCAACATTTAAGAAAGCTCCTTCTCACAGAAGACAGCCTTACTAGGCAAGAATTCAATGGGTCCAGCTAGGGGACTCAAATTCTAGATATTTTCATTAAGGGTGGGCAAAGTGTTTCGTTGGCCTGGAAGGATTAGGAAGCCCAATCCTAGATATTTGGCTATGATGAACATTGAGGATGGAAGACTAGTTCAGCATGGACTAGTTCAAGATACTAACTTGAAGATGGGAGCTATTCAAAAGGGTGACAGTTGTCTTCAGGAAGCAAGTTGTTAGACGTGGGGTTAGAAAGATTGTAGGAGAGATTTTTGAGAGATTGTTGAGATTATTTAGGAAGTAACCGTTGTATTGTTTTCCTTTAAAATAAGTCTTGGGATATAGGAAGTAGGAGGAGGAAAATAACCTGTACTGTGGTATTTAACTCCAACCCAGTTCAGAAACTTATCTTGCAATTGTTGAGTTCTAATTTAATTAGTCTTGTTGAGCCTTAACAACTTGGTATCAGAGCCGCAACAAGGTCCTAGGTCACGCGATGGGCACCAACAAGGAAATACTCGACCGGTTGGAAGTAGAACTTCACGAAATGCGGGAGATGATGCAGCGATCGGCAATTGAGATTGGGGAAACGCGGGTTCAGATGCACGGAATGGAAGGTAAGCTGAAAGAAGTCCTTGACTCATTATCGGGGATTCGGGTTTCATGGGAAAAATCCGTTCCAAGTCAAGGAGAGCAAGGATCTTCGTCACTCCAAAGAGGGACTAACCGAGAGGAAGGCTATCACCAACATACACGGTTCATCAAAATGGACTTTCCAAAATTCTCAGGTGGAGATCCCACAGAATGGCTGAGCCGAGCTTCGCAATATTTTGAATTCCAGGACACGGACGAGGGAAGGAAGGTCGCACTAGCATCTTTCCATCTAGAAGGAGAGGCCAACCAATGGTGGCAGTGGCTTAAGCGGGTGCAGAGGGACGAAGGAATAGAAGTTACCTGGAGGGCTTTCGAAAGGGAGATTATGACTCATTTTGGTCCTTCAGGATATGAGTGCTTTGATGAGGCCTTATCTCGAGTTAAGCAAACTGGCACCCTCAGAGACTACCAATGTGAGTTTGTAAGATTAGCTAACCGAGTGATAGGATGGCCCCAATCAGCTCTTGTGGGAACATTCTTGGGAGGATTACGAGATGAAATTGCAGATGAGGTCCGAATGGCTAGACCACAGTCACTGCGAGAAACTATTGGGGTAGATAGAATGAAGGACGATCAGCTAGCAAAAAGACGGAGGCAAAGGAGGCTAGATATGGGACGAACTGCAATGCAACCCCAACGTTTGCTAACTGCCACGGCAACTGCACCAGCTGCACTGCCTAATAAGACTGAGGAAGCACCAGTTAAACGTATATCGTGGGAAGAAATGCAGCGATGAAGGGAGAAAGGGCTCTGCTTTAATTGTAATGAACGTTTCACTCCCGGCCATTAGTGCAAGGCTCCTCAACTATTTTTGATCGAAGGAGAAGACGAAGAAGAGGAGGACCCGAGTAGTCATATCCCAATTTCAAACACTACAACAATGGAATGGGAACAGAATGGAAACGCAGAACAAGCAGAAATCACCCTCTATGCTTTCTCGGGATGGAAAGTACCCCGTACTATGAAATTGCAGGCGCATATTAACAAGCAACCTGTTATTGTGCTAGTTGATAGTGGCTCCAGCCACAACTTTATTAGTGATCGCATTGCCCGTCATCTTCACTTACCAATCATCTCCACTGATAAGTTTAATGTGAAAATTACAGATGGAGGGCAACTTTCGTGTCATGAGAAGCATGAGGCGGTTCAAATAGAGATTCAAGGGGTTCCTATAGTCGTTACATTATTTTCTATTCCTCTGCAAGGGATGGACATGGTCTTGGGGATTCAATGGCTGGTGGAATTGGGACCAGTCTTATGTGATTGGCATAATCTCACAATGAAGTTTAAATGGCTTGGAAAACCTACAGTGTTGCATGGCCTCAAGGACTCAAGTTCCATGGAAATTTCAATGCAATCTCTTGAGAAGGAGTTGGATGGTGGAGGGACTCTTTTTGCTATACTCATGAAAGAAATGGAAAGCAGTAAAAAAGAAAAAAGAATGGGCTCCACAAGACATTAACCAATTGTTAACCGAATTTGCTCCACTATTTGAGGAACCTCGCTCATTACCCCCTTCCAGAGAAGTGGACCACCGAATTCAACTAAAAGGAGTCTCTTCCATTAATGTACGCCCTTACAGATATGCACACTTTCAAAAGAACGAGATTGAACGTCAAGTATCTGAGATGTTGCAGAGTGGGATCATACGCCTTAGCCACAGTCTTTTCTCTTCACCGATTCTTCTAGTAAAAAAAAAGATAGTTCATGGCGATTCTGTACAGACTACAGAGCACTAAATGAAGTCACCATCAAGGATCACTTCCTTATTCCAACGGTAGACGACATGATAGATGAATTACATAGGGCCAAATAGTTTACCAAGTTGGATCTTCGAGCTGGATACCACCAAATTAGGGTCCATCCTCATGATGTGCACAAGACGGCGTTTAGAACACATAATGGGCATTATGAATACTTGGTCATGCCTTTCGGGCTGTGTAATGCGCCTTCAACTTTCCAAGCAACCATGAACGCTATATTCAAGTCATTACTGCGTAAGTATGTTCTTGTTTTTTTTTATGACATCCTAATATATAGCCGTTCCTGGGAGGCGCACCTTGAGCACATCCGGGCTGTCTTCACCATTCTACAAGGGCAGCAATTTTTTTTGAAATATTCTAAGTGTGCATTCGGCCAAGTCAAGATAGAATATCTAGGGCATCTCATATCTAATGAAGGGGTACAGGTGGATGACAGCAAAATTGTGGCTATGAAAAATTGGCCAAAGCCTAATAACGTGACTGAGCTACGAGGATTTTTGGGACTGACCGGATACTATCGGAAATTTGTTTGCAATTATGGCACCATTGCAGCACCCTTAACACAGTTATTAAAAAAGGGACAATTCCAGTGGGATGAGAAGGCGGAGAAAGCATTTCAAGCAAAGTAGCAATGTCTACGACTCCAGTATTAGCTATTCCTAATTTTAATGAAATTTTCATCATTGAAACGGATGCCTCAGATGCAGGAATCGGGACTGTTTTATCTCAGCAGGGACGCCCTATAGCATATTTAAGCCGAGCTTTAGGTCCAAGAAAACAATCATGGCCAATTTATTCAAAAGAAATGTTGGCAATCCTTGAAGCTGTTCGTTGTTGGAGGCCGTATCTCTTGGGAAGAAAATTTCAGATTCTTACAGATCAACGAAGCTTGAGTTTCTTTATGGAACAGCGAGTGGCAACTCCTGAGCAACAAAAGTGGGTCACCAAACTACTGGGGTATGAGTATGAAATCAAATACAGACCAGGCAGAGAGAATAATGCAGCTGATTCACTGTCAAGGGAAGGAGGGGCGCCAATTTTGTGGGCTATCTCTAATCCAGAATTTGCCATATGGGACAAATTGAGAAGAACAGTTGAAAACAGCCCATGGATCCGAAAGGTAAGGAATCGCATGGAGTCTGAATCTGAAAAGATGTGGTTATAGGTGGAAAGATGGGTTGTTGTGGTTCAAAGGACGAGTTATTGTCCCACCTGAATTATCTCTGAGAAAACGCCTTCTGCAAGAATTCCATGATAGCAAGACAAGCGGCCACTCTGGGGTACTCAGAACTTGGAAACGACTTGCCCAAAATTTCCATTGGGACGGTATGAAAAGAGATGTGCAAAAATACGTGGCAGCTTGCGATGTATGCCAACGCAACAAGGCTGATTCTCGAACACCTGCCGGCCTCCTACAACCACTTCCGGTACCCTCGCAAGTATTGGGAAAATGTCTCTATGGATTTCATAGACGGTTTACCAAATTCTAATGGAAAGAATGCTATATATGGTGGTAGTAGATCGGCTGACAAAGTATGCTCATTTCATTGAATTAGTCATCCCTTCACGGCTAAAATAATAGCAGAGGTATATATGGATAATGTGGCTCGACTTCATGGAATCCCGCGGACTATCCTTAGTGACCGAGACGCTATATTTACCAGTAACTTTTGGCGAGAATTCTTCAAGCTACAGGGAATGCAGCTCAAGATGACTTCAACGTATCATCCCGAAACAGATGGGCAAACAGAGGTGGTAAACCAAAGCCTTCAATAGTATCTTTGTTGTATGACTAGCCAAGCACCAAAGAAATGGAGTACTCATCTTCCTTGGGCAGAGTTCTGGTATAACACTACATTCTATAGTGCCACTGGACTAACTCCATTCCAAGCCCTGTATGGGAGACCACCACCAACCATTACTCAATATTTGACAGGAAGTGCCGTTGTGCAAGACGTGGACAAAGGGCTGAGTGATCGGGATGAGTTGTTAAAACAACTCAAGCAGAATTAGGAGAAGGCTAGAAATCGCATGAAACAACAAGCGGATAGCCATCGTAGGGATGAAAAGTTCAATGTCGATGATTGGGTCTCCTTGGAGCTACAACCTTTCAGACAACAATCTGTGTTTAGAAGGGCCAATCAAAAGCTTGCTAGCAAGTACTTTGGGCCTTATCGGGTTTTAAAAAAAATTAGGAGCAGTAGCTTATAAATTGGAGTTGCCTAAGGGTTCTAAAATACATCAGGTGTTCCATGTGTCTTGCCTAAAAAAACGGTTAGAAGAAGGAGTAGCCCCTAATAGCACAGTGCCACCTGTTTCGAAGGAAGGAATTTTGGTGCTTGAACCACTAGCAGTAAAAGATTATCGATGGGTAAAACAAGGACAGAAGCTACAGGAAGAGGCATTGGTCCTCTGGAAACATTTGCCTAAAGAAGAAGCTACGTGGGAACCAGTGATTCAGCTAAAGAATCAGTTCCCTTACTTCGACCTTGAGGGCAAGGTCGAAATTCCAGGGGCGGCAAATGATAGGCCTGGAAGGATTAGGAAGCCTAATCCTAGATATTTGGCTATGATGAACATTGAGGATGGAAGACTAGTTCAAGATACTGACTTGAAGATGGGAGCTATTCAAATGGGTGACAATTGTCTTCAGGAAGCAAGTTGTTAGACGTGGGGTTAGAAAGATTGTAGGAGAGATTTTTGAGAGATTGTTGAGATTATTTAGGAAGTAACCATTGTAGATCGGGAATTCTCGAATTAAATTTTTTAAAAAAATAAAAAAAATTCAAATTTAATTTGGATTTCAATTACGTTAAATATTATTATTTCAAATTCAATTTGAATTTAATTTACGTGAAATATTATAATTTGATTAATTTTGAAATCGATTCGTTCTAAATCAAATCACGTTAAATGTTGTAATTATAAATCCGATTTTGAGTTGAATTATGTTAAATATTATAATTTAAAATATTGTTTCGATTTCAATTACGTTAAATATTATATATTTGAATTACCTTAAATGCTATTATTTGAAATTTAATTACGTGAAATGTTATAATTTGATTAATTTTGAAATCGATTCGTTCTAAATCCAATTACGTTAAATGTTGTAATTATAAATCCAATTTCGACTTGAAATACATTAAATATTATAATTTGAAATATGTTTTTGATTTCAATTATGTTAAATATTATAGATTTGAATTACGTTAAATGTTATAATATGATTAATTTTGATATTCATTTATATCAAAATATATTTACATACATTCTCTTCTGATATGAGATTTTTAGTTTGCGCTAAAATTTTCATCATAAACAATCACTATTTGGAAACTCACTGTAATGACGCGTTTATATGATTTCGAGTTCCAAAAACTCCTCAAGTCATAAAAACATATGTGGCTAGTGATTTTTTCCCTTTTGCTAATTCTTTGTTATAAAAAATTGCCCAAAATATGATACATATAATTTATAAAAGGAAACTCTAGTTCTAGATATAATACCCTCGCTAATTAATTTGTAACCTGAACACAAGGGAATGAGTTTTTAAGGTGGAATATCAGTCGCTATTTGCAAGCAATTTATAGAATAAACAATTCATGTAGGTATTATGTTTTTGTTTTTTAAAAAATTAAAATTAAAAAAAAGGGTTTGGGTCGGGAAATTCCCGTTCAGGTTTGGGAATTTCCCGAACCCAACCCAACCTGTTCGGGACAAAATTCTGTCCCGAACTCATTCACATTCTTGTCCTGACCTAAACTTTTGAGACGGGTAGGGTCGGGTCAAGAATGGGAATAATGCCTACCCTTAATTTTCATAATATGGGGAAGCAAAGAAGGGCTAGAAATAAAATTGCTTCAATTGTGGATCATAATGGTGACATTATGAAGGATCTTGAGGATATTAAAAGCACTAAAGTTAATTATTATAAAGGCTTGTTAAGGTTTGCTACTGGTAGAAGAATGTCTATCAAAAAGAAAATCATAGATTTAGGCCCTAAGCTACTGGATGAAGAAAGGACTATGCTCTATGCACCTGTGTTTGACCAAGTGAGAGAAGCAATTTTCAATATAAATGGGGATAAATCCCTCGGTCCTGATGGATACAATAGCTTTTTCTTTCAAAAAAGCTAGAATGTAGTTGGCAAAGATGTGACTAAAGCTGTGCAACACTTCTTTTCTACAGGTCAACTCTTTGAACCTATCAATGCCACTGCTATTACTATCATACCTAAGGTGCCTAACCCTCATGGACTAAGGGACGATAGACCAATAACATATTATATTGTTTTGTATAAGTGAATTACCAAGGTAATGACATTTGGATTAAGAAAAGTCCTCGATTCTTTGGTCTGCCCCAGTCAATCAGCTTTTATTTCCCACCAAAAAATAGCTGATAATGTACTCTTGGCTCATGAATTAATGAGGGGATATGATAGAAAGGGTGGGGTACCTAGCTGTGCTCTTAAAATTGATTTGAGAAAGGCTTATGATTCAATTTCTTGGGATTTTTTAGAGGAGGCATTGATGGAACTCAACTTTCCTTCTTCTTTCATAAGGCTAATCATGTGTTGTGTTAGGTCAAGCATGTTCTTTGTAGTTGTTAATTGCAACCTTGAGGGGTTTTTTCTAGGAAAGAAAAGAGTGAGATAAGAGGACCCTATGCCCCCTTGTTATTTGTATTGGTAATGGAATACCTTAGTAGGAGTTTGAGATGCATTCCTGAAGATCGATTTATTTTTCATAAAGGATGTAAGAGAATGAAGCTGAACCACTTGATTTTTGCTGATGACCTACTGTTTTTATTCTCTTATGGTGATATAAGATCTGTTTCCCAATTCAAAAAAGTTCTAGATGAATTATATTTGGTCTTTGGTTTGCAACTTAATGAGAGTAAAAGTTCCATCTTCTTTGGAAGTGTTCCTGAAGCTTGGCAGCATACACAATTTCAGCTTGGTGCTTTGCCTGTCAAATACTTAGGTGTCCCTCTACTGTGCGGAAGCCTAAAGAAAGAGCACTGCTAGCACTTGATTAGAAGGATGATAGCAAGAATTTCCAGCTGGGCAGTTAAATTCCTTTCTTATGCAGGTCGTTTACAGTTGATTAATCCTAACAAGTATGAATGTTTATTAGTGTTCTATTTTTATACTTCTAAAGGCGGTAAATAAAGAAGTGGAAGTTATGTGTAGAAAGTTTCTATGGCAGGGGAATGAATCGCATAGAAAAGGAGGTTCGGTACCATGGCCTGATGTATGCAAGGAAAGACGTGAAGGGGGCTTGGGCAATAAATTTCTGCAAATTTAAAATCAAGCAGCTGTCACTAAATACATTTGGGAAATACTCACTGTTAAAACTTCCATATGGGCTAAATGGGGAATTGATAATAAACTTAGAAGGGTAAGTTTTTGGGGTATTACGAAAACCATGAACTGCAGTTGGATATGGAGGAAGCTTTTGCAACTAAGGGGCCAAGTGAAGAGGCTATTTTGCTATAAGTTGGGAGATGATGCAGCCTTCTACTTTTGGTTTGACCCGTGACCGAATGGGGAATCAATATAGATAAGTTTCCTAATGTGAAAATTAGTGACTCTAATGTACCGCGTGATGCTAAAGTAAATGATCTTTGATGCAATGGGAACTGAAGCTTGCCTGATCCCTTGGATGGGCACACTGCTCATGCTTGGAAGTACATTAAAAAATAATATTACTATTTATGCTGCTGGGGAAGACAGGATTACTGGGACTGAGAGTTCTACTGGACAATTTTCAATTGCTAGTGTTTGGAGAACCATGAAAGGTGAAGAAATTAAGGTCGGTTGGTTGGTATCAATTAGTTTGGGGTGCTCAGCACATCCCTAGGCACAACTTTATTACATGGTTGACATTGAAGGATTGGCTGAATACAAGGAAGGGAATAGCTAAGTGGTGCCCTATTTCATCATCATCAACTGACTGCCCATTCTGTTGTAAAGACATAGAATCAGTGCAGTATCTATTTTTCCAATGTGGCCTTTCTGAGAATATATGGCAAAAAGTATTGATGGCTTGTCAGATCTCTAGACGACCTAGCATTTAGAGAAGGGAAATCTTCTTTTACAGGAAAGCTAGAGGCAAATCCCTTCTAAGTAAGGTTCCAAGGATTGCACTCTATGCTACTATCTATTTCCTCTAGCAGGAATGCAATCAGGTGGTTTTTCAGCAGAAAAGGCCTAACGCTAATAATGTTTTTCAGTGTATTAAAAATGCTGTGTGAAGTAGAGGTCTCAGTGCTGTAAGTGGTCATTGTGTAGATAATATTGTAAATAAGTGGTGAGTTGTTGATTTGTTTCCTAAACCTGTCTCCAGGTGTTCTGCTGATTTGTTTCCTGGTCCTGTTTCTAGGTGTCCTTTCTGTGTTGTCTGGTTCTTTAACTAGTTGTAGTTAGCTGGATTAAGCAATAAAATTCTCTCTTTTCGGTTGTTTACCAAAAAAAAAAAAAAAATTCATCCATTGCATCAGTCAAGAGCTATAAGAGAAAAATAATAGAAAATTAAAGACTTACAGGCGACGCCATAAGGACTCATCAGAAGCAGCAGAATTCAAGAATCTACAAACCAGCGAACACGACATAAGATCCTGACGTATTCAAAATCAAAACTTTATAAGACAAAAAGGGTAACGAAACAAACAAACAACAAATGATTAGCGAAACATGATTCAAAATTATTGAAATAAACCTCAGAAGAGAGGAATTTGAGTATATGTGGGAACAGCTCCGGAGGAATCTTGCTGAAAATTCCAGTCTCAATTCTCCTGGGATGAGCCGGAATTTCGCTTTTGCTATCCGAGGTTGAACATTTCTCTAAACGCAATTTCTTCTGGTTCGGTTCCTCTACCTCCTTCAATTTCTTCTCTTCCTAATCACAAAACAAGAAAACAAATGATATCGAAAATGAAATAACATAATTACGATGATTGATTAAGATGTGTAAAACCTCAGAATCGGAAACTTGAGAGAGGACTTCGGATTCGAGGAACTGAGCCAAGGTCTCGTCTTCGTCGTCTGATATCGTCATAGAACCTGTATTTGGATCGTAAGGTTTCCGGCGGTGCGGCGGCCGGAATTTGGTTTTCTATTTTTATCAGGTGAATTAAAAAAAATGCAGCCAAACAAACAGTACGTAATCATACGAGGATGGAGCAAATAGACTCAGATGATGGACGGTGTAGATCGGTACCTTGGTTTCGGGCCCCACCTAATACTGTCTTATCCGAATTTCCAAGTCTAAAAAATATCTTCCTATTATTTACCGGATTTCTAACCATTGGATTGTAATTTTTAAGCAATCACACGGTTGACGTCAATTACTTGCAACCATTACTTTTGGTTTCGTATCCGGTCTCTAAACTTGTTTTAATCGACAGTGAAGCAAAAAATGGAAATTTTTATAAAATTATTTTTAATTATTAAAATAAATATTTTAATAATTTAAGTATTATAATTAAAATAATATTTAATATATTTATTATTAATTAATATTATATAATTATCACATTAATAAAAATTAAAAAATTTAATTAATTAATAAATAATAATAATTAATTAGTAACACCTAAGTTGTAACACATGTAATTTGCTTTCCTGCAACTTCCACTAAAAATTTGCCCAACAACTGTAGGTGAACCAAGATGGTTCGCATTTGCCATCAGCATTTTCTAGGATGTGCTCATAAATCATAGAAACTTCATGGCTAACCCACCAAGTAAAAGTTGGAAATACATCCATCTGGACCATCCCAGAACGAAAAATTAGATGTCTTAGCACAGTTATCAGAACAATTTCCACATCATGACTCGGGGCTTTGTAAGTTCTCACCATTAACTAAATCTACGATTATGGGTTTATCTGTAAGCACTAAGTACCCATAAGTGAGTATTTCAAGAAAAAAAAAAAACACCCACGAGTGAGATAACAAAAGGTTCTTCTAAATGAAGGATTAAAGAACCAAGAAAAGATCAGGCAGACTTCATAAAATGCTGGGACAGCAATCTGGCAACCTCCAGGAAGCCAACAGTGTCTTTTCCGTTGAAAATAGTCTTCAACTTCTCATCACACTGGATCTCCTTCTTGTTTGCAGGATTCTGCAAAGCATTGTAGCCATGTCATGCAAAGGAAGATTATTATAACATAATACCTAACAGTTCAGACAAGAATACATGATTAACAAATAACAACACCAAAAATGGTAGACATTCCAAAGAAGATCATGTTTGTAAAGATCAAACACTTTTCTCAATAAAATATGCTCATGATAACAAGTGAGATATTTAACCATATTTTCTAGCGAACTTGTTTTGCCCACAATTACTAGCTTGACCAAAGGAGGAAAAAAAAATAATGAAGAAAGTTAACAAACACTTGTGACAATTTTGATAGATTCCTAGATATCAACCTTACACAACTTGGTCACCACTAATAACTGGGCCAATAAAATGTCATTAGACCTTAAATAATTTTATAAACTTCAGAGGGAAAAGAAAGGAAGAAGTATGTACTGCGTTCTTCTACTTTTAACATTGATTATTTTACTTTTTAGAGTTTTTATTTCCTCTCTTTATAGATAATTCTGAAACAAGAAACTGTGATGAAACTTGCATATTTCTAAGATTTCCAACAACCATATCAAGAACAATTAGACTTACCATTAAGAAAATATTGACGTTTATGATTATAAGAAATATTAGATATATAGAGTGGTAATGATCATATTTAAACATTAAAAAATCGAACTACTTTCCTCAACTAGTGCAGTTCTATCCCGAGTCATTGTTTTAAGTAAGTGACTGAGTTCTTAATTTTAGAGCTCTTAACCACTACAAATGAGTAGATACATTTTCTTTAGTATTTGGCCTTAATACAATTCCAATAAAATGAATCAGAGTTAAATTGTTATTCCCTAACAACAAACTAATTTACTTTTATTATGATTATTATTTTTTAAAAAAAATGAAGTCAGCATGAGCATCAGTATCTGTTATACAATAGCATAATAGCAGCATGTAAGTGATGTAAGAGAAGAACAAAGCTTAAGTAGTAACTGAAGCGAAATAGACAAAGATATTTGAGAAAGGCAAAAACTTGAGTAAAGAAGGACGAACCTGAAGGTTGTGGAGTTTGATGTACTGCCAGATTTTCTTGACAGCGTCGGAGCGGGAGACTTCGTTGAATCCAAGAAACTTGCCCAGTTCTGGAGAGACAGGAACCACTTTCATTATCCCCTTTTGGGCTTTGTCGCCGCTGGCCGCCGATGCTGAAGACGACTTGGCTGCTGCCATCAAATATGCCCTGCATCCTCCAAATACCCTTGACGCCATTTGCTTTGCTTCTTTGAGTTTTTGTATTTGCCGGCTAGGTAAAAGCTAAAACCCTAGTAAATGGGGTTTATTTAACAATGATTCAACGCGTCACAATGCAACCAATCCTTAAATGCCCCCAGACCACCTACATTTGAAAAAAAAAATCAGACCGGGCTAATGTTGTTGAGATCCAAATGACTACATTACCCTTCTGAAAAGAGTGAGCAAACAAGATTTTTATTGTGTATATCATGTTGTGTCGTTCTGATTTTCCCCCAGGAAAAGGTTTTTTTGATGTTACACTAAGAATCTTCATTCAAATATTATTTGTCATTGACTTTAAAAGACTAGTTTAGAATTTTAACTTCAAGCTTTGGCTTGCAATCGGCTATAATCATCACGCAATCCACCGTTAGCAAGTCCGTGATTTTGATCAATGATTTAGTTATCATCTCCGGACATTATCAAGTGTAAAATATCCCATTGAACACATATGTTTAATGGACGGATAAAGCATTGGAACTGCATGTCAAGCTTGCCTATAATTTTCTCTGTAACACAATAATGGAACAAGTTGAAAAACAACACAAGGGACTACAAAAAGTTATAAAAACCACCAGCCTGGAAAAATAACACATCTCAAACATAACGTTCATGCCATGACTTCAGCAATTCTCATTGTAAATATTCAAACCATGCTCCGAATATTGTAACTATGAGTTCAAACCAAAATGCCATGAAGAAACATTATTCAGTTTCTATAACAAATTCTGACTACACCACAGTTCTAATGGCAGCAAAGTGGTCAAAAAAACCCAAGCTAACCATCAGCCAGTTTTCACAAATTGTCCAGACAGCAATTTGGCAATCTCCGGAATCCTAATTCTGTCTTTCCCCGACAATATAGACCTCAACTTCTCCTCACCAAGAAGGTCCTTTTTCATTCCAGGGTTCTGCAAGATATCATAGACGTGTCATGCCACTGGACATAAATGAAACACAGCAAAGGAAGAGAATATGGATTTCTTACATAACAAAAAACAAGATTTCCACGTTTCAAACCTTCCACAATTAGGTGAGAAAGTGAATAATGGTGGAGTCAACGTGGAATGTTTAGTTAGAAATAAACCTGTTTCATGCCAGTAGCTTTCAACAAGTCATTGCACCAACTTGTATGTTGAATGCTATGTAAATCACTATGTAGATCAAATATGTTGAGAATAGTGAGAAACCTAATGATCTACCCATACTTGTAGTGGGCATTCAACATTATTTGGATTTATGAAGTTAAAAATGAATACGACATATTAAATGCATTTAGTGCAAGCTCATGGGATTAATTATGTATTAGAATCAACTAAGCAAGCAAATTAAGCAACTTATCCATGCTTACTGCAGATGTACGAATACAAATATACAACAATTACAATGGCAGGAATTTAAACAAGAAGAAAGGCCTAATGGAAGCGCTAACTAGAATAGCTGGTTAACCTCTTGTAGTTTGACTAGAAGTTTCTAAACTCTAATATAAGTCGCGCTGAATTGGGGTTATGGTTTGAGTTGGGGGGATTAAGGAAAAAGGGTAAAGATTTTGCAATAGATATAGACAATGCAACAAAACTAAAATGGTTTTTGTTGGTTCTGTAGTTGGAAAAGATCGTATAGATGGATACTAATAGATTTTTGTAGTCAAGGCGTGCAAAGTACTAGCCTTAAACTATTTCTACCCCCACAATAATGATAATCAAGGTGCAAATGAGTTGTATGGTTGTATAGTTTCAGGATTCAATTACTATTGAATTTGTAATAGTGCACATCAATTACAAATTCTATAAGACTACAAGATAACTTGATGAGAGTTAATAGATGGAGAGAATCAAAAAGAAAGAATAGGTTGTTCGTATATTTTTTTTAAGTAAAGTGTGTTTCTTTTATTTATAGAGGTATTTGTGCCGTCCTAGAAGGACACAATACCTTTTCAGATCAACACATCAATTGGTGTAAATACATGTCTTTTCAAATAGTCATGACTTTAAGAAGAGTTGTCTACCTTTCCATAAATTCATAACCTTTGATTCAAATTGGTGTCTTTCCAAAAGAACACAACTTATTAAAGAGTTAAATAACTCTTCCAATAAGTCATACCTTCAGCTCTAATACCAAGCCTTTATATTAGGTGCCATGGGTATCAACAAAAGAAGGGGTGGCGGCCCGTCTAGGCGTTGCGGCACCCAACCATAGACGTTGCGGCGCCCAGTCCTAGACCCCTTTTCTCTTTTTTTTTCTTCCTCTTTCCCCTCCTTTTCACTTTGTCCTCTCTATCCATCAAGTCTTCAACATATATATGGTTAATTTGAAATACTCTTACAATATCCAACAATCCCCCACATACTTCAAATAAACCATATTATTATATCAACTCCACATCAAAGTGGAATTTAACTTATATAAATTGGTGCTCTTCCAAATTATGAACCAACCATTGATCAAGTAATTGTAACTTACGAAAACTAGGTAAAACCAAGTTTCTATGAACCTATATTCCTTTGTTGTAAGACAGAGGATTAAGTGATCAAGTTAAATTCTTAATCTTGATTATGTCCTGCAGTTTGGCACTTTACCGGCCATGTACTTTCCTAACTTCATGAGTGCTCTAGAGATATCTGCCTAGCTCTTATAGGAACTAGTCCAGTTCCACACTCATATGGGTGACACTCCATCAAATGTGTTCTGCAAGTAGACACACCACCCATCTATAAAAGGCTATAGAGTTCATTAAGAGACTAACTCAACCTTTTACCACTGCAAATGTACTACCTAACTATAGGGAAGGACTCACAAGTATAATCAATAGTACAATTAGACAACAAATGACTTGTTCTTATCCTTATGAACCTACTTTATGGGATCTTCAATCACATAAGTAGGGTTACCATCACTCTTGTCTATTACTTTAGGCAGAAGTCTCATCCCCCTCGACTTCTTTTTCACTAATATCCTATTTAGTGGTTTTGTCAGAGGATTGGCCAAATTCATCTCTGACTTCACAAAATTTAGGCTCGCCACCCCAGATTCTAGCAACTGCTTAACAATTTCATGTCGTAAACGAATATGTCTACTCTTTGCGTTGTATATTTCACTATTTGCTCTAATTATAGCAACTAGACATATCAATTGATTGCAATAGAGTTAGAAGAATGAGAATTAAAGGGAAGATCATATATGAGTGTCCTCAATCACTCAGCTTCAGAACAAGCCTTTTCCAAAGCTATTAATTCTGATTCCATGGTAGATTGTGCAATACAAGTTTGCTTAGTGGATTTTCAACATATAGCACATCCACCTAAAGTGAACACATATCTACTAGTTGACTTCACTTCATTAGATTTTGAGATCCAATTAGCATCACTATAATCTTCTATCATAGGTTATAATCTACCATATATTAGAACATAATTTTTTATACCCTTTAGATATTTAGCAACTCAATCCAAAGCATTCCAATGTTCTTTACCAGGGTTATGAGTGTATCTACTCGATCTCCCTATAGCGTATAGTGTATCTACTCGATCTCCCTATAGCGTATACTATATCAAGCCTTATACTATTCATTAAATACATGAAACTATCAATAATTTGAGCATAACGGGCTTAATTTTCACTATGTTCATTATTCTTGCAAAGTTTGATACTAGCATCATAAGGTATTGCCACCGATTTATATTCTAAGTATCCAAACTTCTTTAAGAATTTTTTAACATAGTATTTTTGAGATAAAGATAGGCCACTATGGAATTTTATTATCTTAATTCCAAAAATAACATTAGCCTCTCCTATATCTTTCATATCAAACTTAGTTGATAGAAATTTTTTAGTCTCATTGATTACTTCCATACTAAGACTGAATATTAGCATATCATCCACATAAAAACATATTATGACATAACTTTTGATATCAAAGGTTTTATAATACACACATTTATCAGAATCATTAATTATAAAACCATAAAACAAAGCTTTGTCAAACTTCTCATGCCACTGTTTTGGTGTTTGTTTCAAACCATATAATGATTTTATTTGCATACTTTATGCTCTGAACCAACACTAATACAACCTTCCGGTTATTCTATATAAATCTCCTCTTCTAAATCACTATTTAGAAAAATAATTTTTACATTCATTTGATGAATATACCAATCATGGATTGCAATTAAGACAACCAAAACTCTAACGGATGTGATTTTAGTTACAGGAGTATAAGTATCAAAGTAATCTAAGTCTTTCTTTTGAGTAAACCCTTTGACAACTAATCTTGCTTTAAACTTTTCAATTGTTCCATCAGCCCTTATCTTTCTTTTAAAGATCCATTTACAATCGATGGGCTTGGAATCAGAAGCCAAATCAACTATGTCTCATACATTATTACTCATAATGAAGTTGATTTCATCATTAATTGCCTCTCTCTATAAAATAGCATCAAGAGAAGACATTGCCTCACTATATGTCTTGGAGTTCTCTTCTATAAGAAAGATATAGAAGTCATCACCAAAATTAGTAGTTGTTCTCATTCTTTTACTTCTTCTAAATTCATTGTTAGAGCTCTCAGGAGGATCATTATTTATATCAACAATGTTTTGGGTTTAACTTTCTTAGAAAATAGTTTCAAAAAACTCTACATTTTTAAATTCTATGATAATATTTGCATCAAACAAATTAATGGTATCTTCTCATATCAAGAATTTATAAGTAGCACTATTTGGGGAATATCCTATAAGCATACAATCAACCGTCTTAGGTCTCATTCTTTTTTTTTAGGATCCGAAATTAAGACCTTAACAAGATAATCCCACACTTTAAGATATGAAAGATTAGGTGAATGACCTTTCCATAACTCATAGGGTGTTATTCTAATTTTCTTATATGGAACACGGTTTTGTATATGGCAAGCAGTCAAAATTGCTTTTCCCTACAAGTTCATAGGTGCACCAAATTTAAAAACGTACAATTCATTATATCCTTTAAAGTTCTATTTTTTCTTTCAGCTACTTCATTAGATTCAAAAGAATAAGGAGGCATCACTTCATGTATAATTTCATTGTCCTCACAATAGAAATTAAACATCTTTGACATATATTCTCCACTTTTATCTGTTCTTAAGCTTTTAATTTTCTTTCCTAGTTGATTCTCAACTTCTTATTTATAGATTCAGAACTTGTCATATGACTCATTTTTATTTCTCAAAAGATATAATTTAGTACACCTTGAAAAATCATCTATAAAAATAATAACTTTTGATTTAAATTGGTGTTTTTTCAAAGAAACACAACTTATTGAAGAGTTAAATGACTCTTCCAATAAATCACACCTTCAGCTTTAATATCAAGCTCTTATATTAGATGCCATGGGTATCAACAAAAGGAGAGGTGGCAGCCCATCTGGGCATTGCGGCGCCCATGTTTTGTTTGGAGTGTTGTAGCGCCCAACGCCCAGTCCTGGCCCATTTTCTCTTTCTTTTTCTTTTTTTCCCTCCTTTTCACTTTGTCCTCTCTCTCTCCATCGAGTCTTTAACATATATATGGTTAATTTAAAATACTCTTACAATATCTAACAATTTTTTCCATCACGAGTCAGAGATTCTAACATCCTAAAAGCATAACACCTCCAGTGAACATACTTTTCATTACAGTAATTCAGAAGAAAAAAAAACCTTTAATATCATCTAATTTTCACCATCTAAATAATGCTTTGAGCTTATTGTAGTTAAAATAAACAGTACCATAAGCGTAGACACGGGAAAAGGTAATCAAAACATTCTGTTAAGATTATCGAACTATTGGAAGTGGTAGCATCATAAAATGGTGGCACGCAACAGGGTTTCGTAAAATCAAACGATATCCAATCTAGTAGACAAATGATTGAAAAAAGAGACCTGGCGATTGTTGAGTTTGATGAACTTGGAGATCATTCTGGCAGTTTCGGAATAAGAAGGCTCAGGGATATTAAGGAACTTGCCCAACTCAAAAGAAGGGGAAGGCGCAACGGCGGCTTTGGTTTTTATATTTGCCTTTGCCTTTAGCTTTCGAAGAAGAAAAGGCAGCAGCTTGGAATTTAGGGGCACCACCATTATGTTAGGAAATTGAGGGGTGATGCAGGGTCGCAGCTAAAGCAAAATTGAGAAAAATTAATGAAAATAAAAATAAGACAAAACACAAGTTTACGTGGTTCGGCTTTTAGCCTACGTCCACGGGTGAAGACAGAAGAATCCTTTACTATTAGTAATGGAGAATACAAGTATTGTAGTGTTTTAGCCTTACAACCCAAAATCCCAATACACTCAATTCTCTCAAATCACTCAAAAACTCTCTCAAAGCTTTAGAAACTCTCTCTAATTTGCAATGTTAAATGAATTGCTAAACTCTCCCATTTATAGGGAGATTTTAGCATGGTGGACAGCCAAGAAATGGCTGTCCACCCTTGCTAAAAAAATTACTGGCACCGTGTGCCAGCAATTATGTAGCTGGCACACGGTGCTAGCTACTAGCATTTCTCCCACTTGGAGATTTGATTGAGAATTAATCAATTCTCCACACCATTCTTTCTTCTTCGCCAAAGACATGTTGCCTACGTGTCTACTAGGCCATGCAAGGATCTGCACCATACAAACTTGTTGGTATTGGTGTGCTTGGTCAATACATCTGCTAGGTTATCATCTGTATGAATTTTTTTAATATCCACACTTCCATCTTCTACCACTTCACGAACAAAGTGATATTGAACACCTATGTGCTTCGTTTTTGAATGAAAAATTGGATTCCTTGCAATGTACAATGCACTCTGACTGTCACAAAACAATTCAACTTTCTCTTACTTGTGCCCGAGCTCCTCCAGTAATCTTTGTATCCAAATTGCTTCCTTGCAAGCTTATGTAGCTGCCATGTATTCTGCTTCTGTAGTAGATAATGCCACAACAGTTTGCAATTTCGAAACCCAGCTTACAGCTCCTCTTGCAAGTTTAAACACATAGCTAGTAGTGGATTTTCTTTTATCAAGGTCTCCTGCAAAATCTGAATCCACATAGCCCTTAACAATAAAATCTTATCCTTCGTAACATAAAGCAACATCTGAGGTACCCTTAATGTATCTAAGGATCCTCCTGACATAACCCCAATGCTCTCTACCCGGATTCGCCATGTATCTATTAACTGCTCCTACTGCTTGTGCAATGTCTGGTCTGGTACAAATCATAACGAACATTAAACTTCTCACTGCTGATGCATACGGTACTCGAGACATCCCCTTCCTCTCTGCTTCTTTGCTAGGACACATATTAGAGGATAACTTGAAATTAACAGGGAGTGGGGTACTAATTGACTTACAATCTTGCATGTTGAAATGCCACAAGATTTTCTTTAAGTAGTTTTTCTGAGAAAGCCAAATCTTCCTGTTATTTCTGTCTCGGTGAATTTGCATCCCTAGAATCTTGTTTGCTGGTCCTAAGTCCTTCATATCAAATTCCCTAGCCAACTGTGCCTTCAATTCTTGGACTCGATCTTTGTTGAGGCCTGCCACCAACATGTCATCCACGTACAACAGTAAAATAATGAAATCATTATCATCTTCAAACCTTTTGTAGTATGTACAATGGTCTGAACTAAGTCTGTTGTATCCAAGACTGATGATATAGGAATCAAATCTCTTGTATCAACACCTCGGCGCCTGTTTGAGACCGTACAAAGATTTGTTCAACCTGCAAACCAAGTTCTCTTTTCCTTCTTCTTTAAAACCTTCTAGTTGGAGCATATAAATTTCTTCTTCAAGTTCTCCATGAAGAAAAGCTGTCTTCACATCTAGCTGCTCTAGATGTAAGTCAAATGTAGCACACATTGTCAGGACTATTCTGACTGTCGTGAGTCGAACTACAGAGGAAAATATCTCATTAAAGTCAATACCTTTTTTCTGAGCATAACCTTTCACCACTAATCTTGCACGATACCGCTCCACTTGGTCATTACCATCTCATTTGATCTTGTAGACCCATTTGTTACCAATGGCTTTTCTTCCACGTGGTAGTGCAACCAGCTCTCATATTTTGTTCTTATGCAAGGCTTCAATTTCTTCTTGCATTGCTGTCATCCATAAAGAAACATCTTGACTTTTAGAAGCCTCCTGGAAAGTTGTTGGCTCACCATCCTCTGTTAGAAGACAGTATGCAACATGAGCCTCCATGACATACTCCAAGTGCCACGCTAGTGGTCGTCTCTCACGAGTTGATCGACGATCATCTGTAGCCTCAGACTCTACTGGTTCTTGTTCTTCATGCTCTGGTGCTGCTTCAGAAGAATCTGAATCTTCTTGTACTTGATTATTTTCCATTTGTACTGTTGTAGTCTCTGGATTTTCTTTCACTGTGCTATCATCTTTATCATTCCTTTGCAGTTTATCTTCTGCAAATATCACATCTCTGCTGATGACGACCTTGTGGGTAGTGGGATCCCACAGGCGATACCCCTTGACTCCATCAGCATATCCCAAGAAAAGGCATTTTCTGGATTTGGATCCAGCTTCGTTGTTTCTTGGGGATTATACATCACGTACACAGGACTTCCAAATGTATGAAGGTGAGAGTAATCAACTGGTTTTCCAGTCCACATCTCCATCGGTGTCTTCAACTCGATTGCTGTTGATGGTGACCAATTTACCATATAACAGGTGGTTTTGACTGCTTCTGCCCAAAATGCTTTGGCTAAACCTACAGTTCTCAACATAGCTCTTGTTCTCTCCAACAAGGTTCTGTTCATCCGCTCTGCTACTCCATTCTGCTGAGGCGTGTAAGCTGTGCTGAATTGCCGCTTGATGCCTTCTTGTTGACAGAATGCAATAAAATCCTCACCAATATATTCTCCTCTATTATCTGTCCTTAAACACTTGATCTTCTTTTCTGATTCAAGTTCTACCCGCGCTCTGAATATTCTGAAAGCTTCAAACACATATGAGTTCTTCTTGATTGGATATACCCAACATCTCATGGAGTAATTATCTACGAATGATACAAAATATCTCGCTCCTCCCAAAAACATCATCGGTGCTTGCCAAACATCAGAGTGGATCAATTCTAGAATTTCTTTACTTCTAGAACTGGATGTGTTGAACTTTAATTTGTACTGCTTACTTGTGACACAGTGCTCACAGAAAGGTAAATGAACCGATTTGAGCCTAGGAAGTAAATTTTGATCAGAGAGAATCTTTAAACCTTGTTCTGACATATGGCCCAGTTTGTGATGCCACATTATCGTTGACTCTTCTGCTGAACTAGTTGATGCAACAGATGCATCTCCTTCCTACAATGTTTCTCCATTAAGCATGTACAAATTTGCAGCAACTTTTTTTGCCTTCATTATTACAAGCGCGCCTTTGAGAATTTTCATTATCCCATTTTCAATTTGGGTCTTACACCTAGTGTTATCTAATTGTCCCAATGACAAAAGATTCTTCTTGAGGCCTTTCACATGTCGCACCTCCTCGATAATACGAACAGTACCATCGTACATCTTTATCTTGATGGATCCTATTCTAGCGATTTCTAAAGCATGATCATTCCCCATATATACAGATCCTCCAGAGGTAGGTTCATATTGATAGAACCATTCTCTCTTAGAGGTCATGTGCCATGTAGCTCCTAAATCCATGAGCCATACATCAGAGAACCGTTTTCTGCTTTCAACAACTGTTGCTGCCTCGCTGTATAAAATTTCACCATCATCTGAGGTGCTTGCAATATTCCCTTGCGGTTTGTCCTCTGCACTTTTCTTCAATCCCCAGCAATCCTTCTTCAGATGGACTTTCTTGCCACAATGATAGCACTTGACGTTCTTCTTACTTCTGGATTTTGGTCTACCTTGATTTTGACTTCCACTAGGGCCACGTTCTGTTGATCTACCTCTCATCATTGTCAAAACTTCTGCTTGCTGCAAACATTCCTGTTTGTCTTCTTTATTTTTCTGTTTTCGTTCTTCTCCCAGTACAGCAGCTGTAACATCATCGAAGACTAAGAAGTCCGATAGGATATTATTCGTCAAGTTGATGATGAGTTGATCATACGAATCTGGTAGGCTTTGAAGTAGAATCTCCGCACGTTCACCTGCCTCTATTTTATGCCCCAAAGAAGTGAGTTGAAAAAATAGAGTATTTAACGTGTTGATATGCTCTGTCACTGAAGTGGATTCTGTCATTCGAAGAGTGTACAATCTCCTTTTTAAGAAGATCTTGTTGTACAGAGATTTAGCCTCATACAATTTAATGAGAGTATCTCAGATCTCTTTTGTTGTCTTTTTTTCTGCTACACTGGATAGCACGTTATCAGCAAGTGCTAGATGCAGATCAGCAACTGCATTACCGTCAATCTCATTCTAATTGATATCATCAGTGATACCAGCAGGCCTTTCATTAATCGCTTCTAAGCACTTATTTTTTTTTCTTAAAATCGCCTTTATTTTTATTTTCCACAATGTAAAATTATCTCCATTGAATTTCTCAACTTCGTATTTTGCCGCCATTGCTTTTCACCACGAACTGCTTTCTGCTAGGATCGGCTCCCACTGTTTTCACGTGAATAGTAACTATACGTATGAACAGTAATTGTATACGTGAATAGTGACCTCTTTCAATTAAAAACTTTGATACCACTTGTTAGAAATTTGAAGGGTGATGTAGGGTCGCAGTTAAAGCAAAATTGAGAAAAATTAATGAAAATAAAAATAAAACAAAACACAAGTTTACGTGGTTCGGCTTTTAGCCTGTGTCCACGGGCGAAGACAGAAGAATCCCTTACTATTAGAAATGAAGAATACAAGTATTGTAGTGTTTTAGTCTTACAATCCAAAACTTCAATATACCCAATTCTCTCAAATCACTCAAAAACTCTCTCAAAACTTTAGAAACTCTCTTTAATTTATAATGTTAAATGAATTATTAAACTCTCCCCATTATAAAAAAAGTTTATCCTTATTGAAAAATTGCTGGCACCGTGTGCCAGCAATTATAGTGTGCCAGCTACATAATTGCTGGCACACGGTGCCAGCTACCAGCACCTTCACTGCTGCCATTGCTGTTTTGCCTCCTCCTCTTGCCGCCATCTTCTGACCTGACCTTTTGTCGAACACGTTCTTTGCTTCAATTTGATTTGCCTTTTAGTTTAACAAACGTTCTAAACTCGTAAAGCACTCATAATTATAAAACTAATGTGCTTTATATATTTTTTGTGATAATAACCGACAACCGGTCAAGGGGCATCTTCGTGTGATATTATGTTTTTTTTTTCTTATCTGCTTTTTATTTTAATAATTAATTTCGGATTTACTTTCGGGAAGATCCTACAGAAATAGTAAATCAGAAAACCAATATATATATATATATATATAAAGTATATTCACTTGCAACTTGTTATTGTACAAAAAAAATGCACCGAAACCTTGTACAAATTCCCTTCCCCGCCATCAGAGAAGTAAAGAGCCGCCGAATTGAACACATGCAGCCCCTTGTGAAACAGCGGATATTCTCATGTTTAACAAGGCATCATCTGCATTATCTGTACCTTTTTCAATCAAATTGTTAGGATCCAAATCAATGAAAATTTCATTACCTATGGACACAACATTCAGATAAAAATGAAATTCTCCTCCCCTGAGCACAGATGAATGCTATACTAAATAATCTGATTTTCGTGTCAATCACCAACACTTGCCCTTATCCACCAAGAGGCAGAGGATTCTAAATACTATAGTACAAGTTAAGCAACATACAAAGGCCCTCTCAGACAATGACGTTTGTTATGCATCCATGTATACATAGACAACAACCCAACAAAGAAAAATGATAGCTCCCTCGGCTTCTTCATCTCATGGCTTGCCCTATAATCTCATCATCGTGATGTAGACTTCAACTGATCATATAACTATTAGTAATGCCAGTGCAGTTTGCTTCTACGATGTTCAATGGAGTCAGAATGTCCACACGAACTCTAATTAGGATACTTGTGTCTGCTCTTCTTATTTGGAGTCAGAATGTCCACACGAACTCTAATTAGGATAATTGTGTCTGCTCTTCTTATTTCTATGACGCCTATCTAAGTCATCTGCAGATGTATAAGAATGCTTGTGCCAGCTCTTTTCTCTTCTCTGACGCCTCTCAGTTTCAGAATCTTCAGATGAATGCGGATGCTTATTTCTGCTTACATGATGCCTGTCAGCCTCATATTGTGATGAAAAAGAATGCTTTTGCCTGCTACTTTTACTTCTATAATGCCTATCAGAGTCTGAATCTTCAGACTGATAAGAATGCTTTTGCCTGCTTTTCTTACTTCTACAGTTCCTCTCTGAATCAGAATCTTCAGATGAATGAGAATGCTTTTGCCTGCTCCTTTTACTTCTATGATGCCTGTCAGAATCAGAATCTTCAAATGAATAATAGTGCTTGTGTCTGTTTTTTGTAGGATGCCTTTGTGATTCTGAATCATCAGATGAACTTGATTTGAAATGGTTTCTCTGCCTTCTCTTCTTAAGTTTCTTCCCCTTTGCCCTCCTGACTTCACCGTCAGAAGGTGAAGACAACCAATCTTCAGAATCTCTTAATTCTCTACTGCTCGGTGATGACTGCCTCTTTTGTTTACTTTTCTTTCTGGACTTCTTTTTAGGTTTACTTGACAAGCTGGTCAACAAGTCAGGTACATTGTCCCCAGCAAGAAACCCTAAATTTTGGGAGGGAAGCGATAAGTATAATGCCTTGTTCAATTATATATGATGAGAGGGGAAAAAACAGTTAAGGTATCAGTGATTAAAAAGAGCAATTACCCCCATATTCATCAAATATGTCCTCAGCAACTATCTGCTGATTGGGATCATTGGGTTTAAACCCTCCACGAGGAGGACTAAAATTTCCTGGTTGTCGCTTCAGCTCCCACTTAAGAGGCTGCGAGGAAGTAAAAAGCATCAGCAAGCAGGCAGTACTCCACTTTGTCAGGAAAGGGCAGAATGCAAGCAAATTGAATTGAAGGAAAGAATATATATGTGCTTAGAGCTTTAAACACAAAGTTGCTTTTTGGCAACCTCAACATCTGATTCTACAGGTTAGTAGCTAAATTGTCATGCATATTCATAATTAGAGATTTCAATTCTGTTCATAGGTTTGTTATATGATTGTTACCCATAAGCATTCTTCTGCTATTTCCAGCACTGCACATAAGAATAAACATATGCATAATCATAATTAGAGATTTGTCAGGCATACTCAGGCCAGAGGTTAATTTGTCATGCATAGTCATAATTAGAGATTTCAATTCTGTTCATGGGTTTGTTATATGATTGATACACAAACATTCTTCTGCGATCATAATCACTACTTTTAGCTCCAGCACCACACATCCACCGTATAAGATAGCAATTAAGAATCTACAAACAAGTTCACTAATTAGAAATCAAGTCTGGAGTTTTCAAGAATAACTCTAATATCAAGGTTAGGTCATAAACCTGCACTTAATCTCCACACAACAACAAAGAAATAATACATACCTCACTACTAGGATCTACGTGAGCCATGATAGCAGTCAAGGGGTCGTCTCTTCTCAATCGACTCTCTTCGTTAGGCATTATTGCATCCTTCAATGGACATTCACGATCACCACTTTGGTGGCCATAATTTCCACATCTTAAACATTTCACATTTCTCACTTCAACACCAAATGGTTTTACCCTTGCAGGAACACCTGTCTCTAGCCTGGTGATTATTTAAAGCAAATGCAACTGAGACATCACTACAACACTACAGCATGTGGAATAATGCTGCAGAAATAATATCCATAGAAGACAACCAATTCAAAAACACGCCATTGACATTGGAACTTTTGGCGGAACCAACCTAGTTTAGTAGCATGTATGAGCAGTTTCTTATCTCCCACCTCGATCAATGGTGTCAAATAAGCAGCTACAAATAAATATTAATCAATTATGCCCCACTTTTCTGCTAATAAACACTTTGAATCTGTTGACGCAAACTCCAACATTGTTTCATCAAGTCATGTTTTACATTGTTTCTTTCTAATGTAACCCTCACACAATTTTGTTTTTCTTTTGCTATTTATGTTTATGGCTTATGATCAGTAAGATTTGAGGTTCAACCTACGAATACCCATCACAACCCTTAAGCATTTTATCTCTAAAGCAATGACTTAAATTTCATAACATACAGAAACAGATGAAATAACATAGATTAGAATTTCTCCAACAACAAGCATTGAAGCTATATATATATATATATATATATATATTATAAGACAGCTTAAATCTACTATGGCAATGATTTCTCACCATAGTTCTATTGAAGGTACACAGCAGCATAAACAAACAAATGATTCAACTTAAGCTTTCAACCGTAAGAAAATACCAAAATATTTCATTGGACAATGCAATTCCTGGTCATATGCTAAGCAGCAGATTCCTAAATCTCAAACAAATTACTGGTAACAAAATTCATCAGGATCAGGAAGCATGTTATGTGCTCTTCAACCAGGGATATTACATAACAAATGCATCTAAGCAGTAATCAAACATACCGTGGAGCGTTTTTAAGGACTTCAAACTCTTCTTCTGTTGGTAAAGGACGCCCAAAAACATCTTTTGGCCTTGGTTTCTTCTTTTCTTCGCCTGCAGGCTTAGACTCTGGTTGCCTAGAACACAATAAAATGACTGCTTAACTTCTCTTTCATAAAAATCAGTTGCAAAGAAATTATCACAAGCTGACACATTATTCCAAATTCCAAAATTTAAAGGCAAGAAGTAGTAGTAATAACCATACATTGCAGTAGTAGCCTGTTCACGAGAAGGGTCAGCCTGTCCCTGCTTCTTCCTCTCATCTTCAAGCTCCGCAGCCTTAGCACTCTCAGCATTATAACCCGGTGGCCGAACATACATAAAGCTAACAGCTTGCATCGTCTCCATCTGCCCCAAATCAATAGAGTAACAATTTAACCTCCCCTACGACTACAACAAATAAAATTTTCATCTGGGTTTTTAAAATAAACGGTTTACATGTTTTTGTAATATAGATGAATTATCTATTGGACGAAGTTGCTCACATTACGGTGAGCGACAAGGCCACTTTGCGCTATTTGGTTAATTTACGGTACAGCTGCTTACTGCGGAGCTACGAAGCCCAATCGATTAATATATATAGAAATAGTACCTTCTCCTTGTCTTTCTTGGAAATCAGAGCTGTCTGACGGAAGAACTCCTGCTCTTGAGCATACTAAAAGAAAAGAGAAAGAAAACAGTAATTAAAAGAGAACTGATGAAATGAAGAGGCAAACTATAGTAAATAACAATAATAATAAATACTTCGCGGGCGACTTCTTGGGTACGGTTTTGGCGCTGGGAATGCAACTGTTCGGCGATCCATTTACGACGTTGATTAGGGTAAGAGAGCGGATGCCATGGCTTCTGGTTGAGATACGAATGGCTCCAAGCTGTTCCTGCTTTCGTCTTGTAATCAACTTCACTTGTTGATTCTGTCGTCGACGGTTTCTTCAATCTCCTGCCCACTCCTCCTTCCTCTCCCTCCATCGTTCTTCCTTCCTATGAACGACGATTTTGATTCTGATCACGAAAATGGAATTGTTCTCCGTCTCTGTGCGTGTTTATTTCGTTTGTTTAATAGAAGAAAAAACAAAAGCCCTATTAGAAAAGGCCCAACCTTTGGGCTTTTACTTTTAGTTATCGTATCACAAGTTATAACCCAAGGTTTGGTGATTTATGAGTCGGGCTGGAGCAAAGGCAATTCTTGGCCTTTCTTAGTTTGATCCGCTTAACCGTTCTCATTCTGTGGACTGTCGTTTCGTGAATACTTATGAAAGAAGCTGGACTAGATGATCCTGGCTGGCGCCACATTCTTACGAATGCTTATCCTAGAATAAAAATTATAGGGTGGGCAAAAAGAATCCAATCGATCAAATTGATCTCATAAGTTGGTTTTTAATCGATTTTATTTATTTATAATTGAGTGGTTCTATTCATTTCTGAGATTGAAAAAATAAATTTAAAAAAAAAATACGATAAAAATCAAATCAAATCAATTTGATTCTTTTTATTAAAATGAGTCTAATTTCATTTTGTTGAAAATGAATTGGTTTGAGAATTGATCAAAAATAACAAAATATCCGCCCCTAAAATATTTAGTGAGTTTTGATATGAGTAAATAACTAATATTATTTAATACAGTATTCTTTGAATCAATGACAATTGCTAAACTTGTTGGTATTTACATCAAAGCCCACCTGTTATTCATATGCGCAAGCTTTCAAAATCTTATAATTTGAGCTCAATAAAAAATTGCTATGTGAAAATATGGATCTTCTAAGGATATTGAAAATAAGTCAACCAAGTTAATTTTTAAATAATAAGTTAGATGTGATAAGGGTTAATTTTTAAACAATAAGTTAGATGTCATAAGTGTATCATGTGATTGAGAGAAAAAAATACCATATCTCATATTAAATAAAAATTAAATACATCTTAGATATTTATATATATATATATATAATAGATAAGCAATATATAATAAACTATTTTTTTTAATCAATTAATAAACATGCAACCCTACTCACTTGGCCTTTTTGTCGAGTTGAGCCTTGGAGGTGAGTCTTAGCTATGCAATTGCAATTTGCAACAACAAGCAGCATCACACGCATCATGCAAGCTTCGACAACATTATTCCCATGCAAAATAATATCTCATCAATTACGTTATATTGTTCTTCATTTCGAAACACTAATAAAATTAATAACACGTTGCAGTTAGATAAGTTCTCCAGTCGTCGTTTTCTATTTGCAGATTGGTTTCTTTTTGAATATATTACTTGTTTTTTCTGATTCGCATGCACATGCTGAGAAGATTGTGGATCATCGGCTAACAACTTTATTCTCCCTTTGTAGAAAAGGAAAAGAAAAAAGGTTCATTTTTATCAACTTGTGGTAAATTATTGTACAGTGCAGAAAAGGTTTCTTCTGGTCTTTCCCAAACAGTTCAATACTATTTTCTCAACAACTAGTTAAGCCATTAGATCATATACTTATGGCTTTGCTATATAATTATACCAAGTTATAATCATATTCATTAAATCTTTGAATAAGTTGTTATATATATATATTCGTTAGTGCGCCAACCAATTAATTAAGTGTTATAAGTAGTACCGTATCATTCAACTTCACGTAATATTATAAAGGAGAAAAGGACTTGGAAAGGATGCAAATTTCTGGTCCTTTCCCATTATTTCTTCGGAATAGTGAATTGTGGTATTGACAAGTGTCATTTCTTCTTTAATTAATTTACATTGTTCCACCTTACTTCAGTGATTTTCCATGTATCCACCCATGCACTTCAGCTTCCTTTGAGTTTAGGCAATTCTGTGACTCCTTGAGGATGTATAATAATAACTTAGCCTGTTGGAATAATAATTACGGTGTGCTTGGGAATTTGGTCTTAATTATCTAATCTTTTCTGGTCTGGTTTCATATGCTTCTTTTCTTTTGATTCTTGATATATTTAACATCGGTTCCTTTTTATATCAATATTGATGATATTGGAATACATCTCCACATGGTTTGGCATAATTCTACTGGAAATATCCATACTGGGTGTTCACGACTTGCTTTTGACCAGAACATATCAAAGTGAAAAAAAAAGAATGATTTATTTTGTTCTCTACTTAAATCTCTTATCTATAGTGAAAGTAATAAATAACAAAATAAAAGTGAAGTGAATCATAATGATTCTTTATTCTCTTCTTTTGAATCACTGTCTGGTGCTAACTAAATCATTCAAATTTTTTTTTTGTGGGGAGTGCTTTCTTTTCCTTTTTCTTCATTATTGCAATTGCAGGAAACTATTAAACTAAAGCAACTTTTGGTTTGAGAAGCCCCAGCGCCCCCACAAAGGTCCAGAATTCAGTTCTGAAGAAGATCAATTAGTGGCATTCAAGGTTTGGTTGTTATCTTTTGTCTTTCCTGCAATCTGAAATACACATCTACTTTTCTTTCTTATTCTATTTCTATATATACATACGAAGTTATTTTTATAAATACGTATAGATTTTGTTTTAGTCAACAACATAATTCATCGCATGATCTAATAAGAGTTTTATTCCATATTTTACAGCAGTGGCAGCAACCGAGCGATATTGTAATTTTGTTGAGAAGCGAGCAATTGTTCGTTATTTCTTTGAACTCCAAGAGATAGGATTGCAATCCAAGTAAATAAGATAAGCACTGGTAGGAGTATAGTCATTCTTGTCACCTGCCTAATCAGCATAAAAAAAAGCATATGGTAATAAAAGAGATCGCCGAGAGAGGAGAAAACCATAAGTGGATGTCCCATAGAGAAACCGCAATAGACGCTTCACAGCATCCAGTGGTCATTGGTGGGGCAGTCCATAAATTGAGACAATTTGTTCACCACATAGGCAATGTCAGGCCGTGTGAGCGACAAGTACTGCAAACTGCCAACTACTGTCTGGTATTCAGACGGATTTGAAAGAGTTGTGACTGAGTAAAGATCAAGGGTTAAAGTAGTAGCAAGTGGAGTAGCAACTAGCTTTGCATCGATCATGCGTTTGCGAGCGAAAAGATCCATGATGTAACAACATTGAAAGAGAAGCAAGCTATGCGGATGGGAAGTAACTTCAACTCTAAGAGATGAGAGGACCAAGATCCTTGAGAGAGAAGTGCTAAGCAAGGAGTATAATGAAGTTCTGCACAACCCCATTATTGCCATTGATAATAATAACGTCATTAATATAAACAAGAAGATAGATCATGGTACCATTGGTGTTGAAGACAAAAAGCAAGGAGTCTATATGAGAGTTGACAAAACCAAAGGAGACAAAAAAATTTGGCATAACTCGTGATACCAAGCCCATGAGGCTTGTTTAAGACCATAAATAGCTTTATGTAATTTACAAGATAATGAGGACCAGCACGATCAATGAATCCCTATGGCTAAGCCATAAATACATCCTCAGTAAGGCAGTATTAGAGAAATGGTTTGTTCACATCAAGTTGACGAAGTGACCAACCATTAAGTAATTGCAAGACTGAGAACAAGATGAATAGTGGTGGGCTTGACAATAGGATTGAATGCATTATAATAATCAATTCTAAGACGTTGTTGAAGTCCTTTTACAACCAAGTGTGCTTTGTACCTATCAATAAAACGATTAGGTATACATTTAATACGAAAAATCCACTTATACCAACTAAATTCTGAGTGGGAGCTGAGGGAATAAGTTCCCATATTCCATTCTAAATAAGAGTATCATACTTTGCTAACATGGCTTGACATCACTTTGGATCATTAATGGCCTCAGTGACTATGTTGGGTTCAAGATCAGAGTGAGTGACAAGTTGAGCATGAAGATTAAGTTTATTGATTAGCTTATGAACATTGTTCTTTAATCGAGTAATAATAACATGAACATTTGGTTCAACATGCATAAGAGGTGGGGGTTGGGCTTAGGTAAGGTGCCGAGTTTGATCAGTGATGGAAGAATTTATAGGCATCAATTGGGTGGGGCTAGGTGTAATAAAAGTGAGCACATAGTAGAGGCAGGATATGCATAAAAGAGTAGTTCCGTGACAGGCAAAGAGAGCATAGGTAGGCTTGGAGATGATGTAATTGAGGGCAAAAATAGAGACTAAAGTGAAAACAAATGAGAGAAAGTGTCAAATAAGGGACGAGGAAGATGAAGGAGAAGAGAAGAAAAAAGGAAGATGTTTTTAACAAACTTGACATAACAAGATGTATAGATTTTAGAAGAAAAAGATTCAAGACATAAGTAAGCAATTTGAGTGAGACAGTAACTAAGAACGACAACAGAGGAAAACGTGGAGTAAGTTTATTAGAAGAATACATGAAAATTTTAGAGATTGAGAGATTGAAAAGAAAGAATTTGGACAAGAATTGTGTATTGCTATACATCATAATACAAAGAGTAAGTTTTCATTATAGTGTTATTCCTATGTTGAAAAATGAAAAATCTAAACTAGGTAATTATATATAAAAAGAAAATACACCAAAAAAATAATTGAGAACATTTGACCTAAAATCAATTAAAGAGAAAATTATTTGATTTGTCTCATCTTTAACAAATCAAATAATTTGTTTCATCTTTAATAAATTATTTGATTTGTTTCCTCTTCTAACACTCCTCCTTAAGTTGGAGAGTGAATGTTAAGGACTCCCAACTTGCAAAGTAGAAAGAATAAAGCATCTTGATCTAATGGCTTAGTGAAAAAGTCGGCAACTTATTTTTCACTTTCTATGAAAGAAGTCTTAAGCTCCTTTTTTGTATTCGTTCACGGACTATATCACAATCTATCTCAATATGTTTTGTCCTTTCATAAAAGATAGGGTTGGCTGAATTGTAAATTGCCATTTAGTTGTCACAAAAGAGTTGAGCTAATTCTGAGTGAGATACTTGCAAATCTTTTAATAAGTACCTTAACCAAGTTAATTCATAAGTAATTAATACCATGGACTTATATTCAAATTCTGCTGAGGACCATGATACTGTGACTTATTTCTTGCTTTTCTATGAAATCGGTATATTATTAAGAAAAATATAATAATCAGTAATTGATCGTCGTGTATCTGGACATCTAGTCCAATCTGTATCACAGAAGCTTGTCAACTGTAACTTTTCATGTGAAGAAAATAAAAGACCATGTCTCGGAGCATTTTTTATGTACCGTAATACCCAATGTGCTGCTTCGAGATGTGGTTTTTTGTGTTGTTGCATAAACTGACTAAGTGTGTTGACTGAGTAAGTAATGTGTGGTCTAGTGATAGTACGATAAATCAACTTTCTAATCAACCTGCGATAGTTACTTGGATTATTAAGTAACTCCCTTTTATTAAAAGCAATCTTGAGATTTTGTTCAGTAGAAAACTTTGCAGGTTTGGCACTTAGAAGTCCAACCTTCTTTAGTATGTCAAATGCGTATTTTCATTGGTTGATAGAAATTCCTACTTTGGATCTAGCAATATCATTTTTTCATTGATGCCGGTGATGATCATATCTTTGACATAAGGAAGGATAACAATGAGAGAATTATCATTAATCTTAGTGAATAAAAAATAGTTTGCCTGTGATTGGAGGAAACTAAATTTTTGGATGGCATTAAGAAAATTGGGAAACTAACTCTGTGAGACTTGCTTCAATCCGTAGAGAGATTTATGGAGTTGACAAACTAAGTATTTTTTCTATTGTCAACAAAAACCCAGGGGAGGAGTCATGTAGACCTCTTTAGTCAAATCCTCATGGAAAAAAAAAGCATTTTGAACATTCAACTAATAAAGATGCCAATGACAAATAGAAACAATGGCCAAAAGACACCCAAAAGTAGTTAACTTAGTTATAAGAGAAAATGTTTCAGTGTAGTCAATACCTTCACATTGAGTAAACCCTTTAATTACAATACGAGCTTTATAATACTTAATTGAACAATTAGAGTTGTATTTGATTTTGTAGACCTATCTGCAACCAATGGGTCGGTGGCCAGAAGGTAATGGGACCATGCTCCAAGTATAGTTTGCTTCAAGGGCTAAGATTTCTTCATTCATAGCGGCCACCCATATAGATTGTGGCAAGCTTGTTTATATATTTCTAATTCAACCATGTGAGAAACAGCATTGATAAAAATTCTAATATAAATGAGAGAGATAGATGTATAAGAAATACCTTGAAATTGGATGGCGCATGCCAAATATAGTTGAAGAAGAAGAAAGACCTAGAGTGAAAAGTTTGGAATGATTTATCTCATAATCTTAGAGATGGGTTGAAAGCTTTGTGGGGCGAGAAGAACGTTAAGGTAGATAAGAATCAGAGAGAATTTTGGATTTAGGTAAAACTGGGGTATTTTGGATTAGCTATTGGGTACTGGCAGAAATGGCATCATTATGGGGAATGATTGACACTAGAGTGTTAGAAATATGAATGCCAGTGCTGCAGTATGGAGTGGGTGGCGCTGCGGCACTGATGTTCTGAAATGGCTCTTGAATTTATGTTCTATCAAATAGTAAAGGTAGGGTTGGTATGTCAATGTGGTCATCAAGGTTTTGAATTGGAGTGGTTGAATATGGGAATGTGAATTCATGAAATACTACATCACGAGAGATCAAGGTTTGATGGGACTAGAGGTTATAGACACAGTAACTCTTTTGATTAAGTGGATAACTAAGAAATATGCATTTTTGGGCTCGAATATCAAATTTATGATTTAGTTTAAGGTTGGTAACGTAACATAAACACTCGACGGTGTATATATGAAAGTATACTAGGATTTCATGTAAATTTAATGATATGGTGTTTGGCTGGATAAGATGGGTGTTGGAAGGCAGTTGATTAGGTAGCAGGCTGTTTCTAAACTCTCCCTTCAAAATTGCAAAGGTAGATTAGCTTGAAAATAAAGTGAATGACTCATATTTAAGAGATTTTTATGCTTACACTCTACAATTGACAGGACCCGACCCGAGCCCTCCTCAAGAATCAAGGCGGATCCTGTGATGACATGAGACTAACATACTCTTTACTCATACATTTGATACAACGAGGCTACCTGCCTCAACAAAAGTGTACATGTGTACTCCAATATACATAAAGATTTATAATACATAGGCTAAGACACTCATGGAGCTATGCGTGTTGTGGGCCAACCTCAAAATGTGATGATTGTATCACACAGCATGAATTCCGGTGACAACCTGAGAAAAATAGAAAAAATAGAACAAAAATGGTAAGCTTGTGGCTCAGTGAGTAGACATAATCAGAAAATATTATATACTTTATATGTATTGTACACGTATAAATTTGTAAAATAAGATAATCATGAAACTGTATACTGAGTAGTCAATAAACTTGTACTGAAAGTATAAGCTGTCATAAAATCTGTGCTAAAACTAAAATTATAACATAATACTAGGAATCTGAAAGTCTGAAAGCATAAACTATCATAAAATCTATTATCAAGCTGAATATATGTAACATAGCTCTGGAAACATATACTACATATACATTGAAAACTATACCAAACTTGTACCCAGGGAAAAATTGATCTAGCCTGACAGAGTAACTTACGCACAGGCAGAGCAGAGGATCTGAGCTGGTCTAATCCAGCGGAATGTTACATCGCTCGGGTAGAGTAAATTAAATTGGTCTAATGCATACGCAGAGCAACTACATTAAAGAGGAGGGTACGTATATAGTGGTTCAAAAACTACTACTATATAATATCATGAAAGGTTCTAAAATAAATATTTCTGTACTGAACGTAATCATAAACTATACGATAATAAATTCTAAAATATTTCTGAATATACTAAATAGCATAAATATTTATCTATCTAAAATAAATCATAACTAAATCTGATAACGCGTAATTTAATTATAAACGGTTGTATTAAAAACATATAAAATATATATAGTTATCTACTCACAAAAGTGCGTTAATCCTGAGCTGGATTTGAATTCTGTGATCAACCCGCTATTGGCACACCTCCTATATCATAGGGTATAAAAATATATCATTAGTACCGATATGTAATATAAGTATTAAGGTATAAATATTCTAACATCGTAAAACTGTTATTCGCTGAAACACTGATATAAATCTAACTACCCAAATTGATTTCCTGAAATTTATTCTTTATTACTTTTCCTGAATTCTTTTTTTTCCCTTCTCTTTCTCTTTATCTTTATTCTCGGTTTCTTTTTCTTCCATTCTCCTTTTTTTTCTTTTCCTTTTCTTTTTCTCTTTTTTCTTTCTTTTTTCTTTCAGTTTTGCTTTTTCTTCTACCAATTTAAATAAAGCAAAATGAAATAAACAAGTATATATACTTGCTCATCAAGCAACACGATTGCCTTGTTTGTTTATTTATTCTTTTGCTCTTTTTTTTTTGCCACTAAGATCCTAAAAAATAAGACACGTGTATTACAATTCATTTCCCCTTATAAAAATTTCGTCCTCAAAATTCATGTACCTATCTGAAACAAATAAGGATACTAAACTCTCATCTGGTCCTCTCGCTCCAATGTAACCTCTTCCACTACATGATTCCTCCATAGGACTTTAACTAGTGAAATAATCTTATTACGTAGTACTTGCTGGCGATAGTCCATTATCTGAACAGGTTCCTCGCCATAAGTCAAGTCTGTCCTCAACTGGACTGGCTAAGTATCTAGAATGTGAGAAGGGTCAGTTATATACTTTCGCAACATAGAAACATGAAATACATCATGAATGCGTGACAACTTATGTGGTAATGCTAAGCGGTACGTAACCACACCAACCCTTTTTAGAATCTCATATGGCCTAATATATCTAGGACTTAATTTTTTTCTGTTTCTCAAAATGAAGCACACCCTTCCATTGTGAGATCCGTAAGAAAACTCTATCTCCTACTGCAAACTCAAGCTGTCTACGGCATTTATCTACATAACTCTTCTGTCTGTCTTAAGCTGTCTTGAGCCACCTTGAGTCTGTCTCTGATAATACTGATATTCTCACTAGTAGTTTGGATAATCTTTGGACCCAATATTTTTCTTTCTCCAACCTCATCCCAGCAAACTGGAGTTCTGCATTTTCTTCCATATAAAGCCTCATACGACACCATTTGAATGCTAGACTGATAAATATTATTATATGCAAACTCCATCAATGGTAAATAATTATTCCAATTACCCTTAAGCTACAACATACAAGCTCTAGGCATATCCTCTAATATCTGTATAGTTCTCTCCGACTGCCCATCTGTCTGAGGATGAAAAGTTATACTAAAATTTAGCTTAGTGCCTAAGGCCTTCTATAAGCTATGCCAAAATCTAGAAGTGAATCGAGGGTCTCTATCTGATACTATGGACACGGGAGCCCAATATAACTGTTCAATCTCACTCATATATAAATGAGTTAGCCTATCTAATGAGTATAAAATCTTATAAGGCAGAAAATGAGCAGACTTTATGAGTTGATCAACAATCACCCAAATACCATCATGACCCATTCGAGTACAAGGAAGCCCAACAACAAAGTCCATGGTGATATGTTCTCACTTCTATTCAGGAACTGGAAGTGGTTGAGATAATCCTGCAGGCCTTTGATGTTCTGCCTTAACCTGCTGACAAATCAGGTAGTGAGATACAAACTTTGTAATCTCTCTTTTCATACCTTGCCACCAGTAATGTTCTCTTAGAGTATGATACATTTTAGTGCTGCCAGGATACATAGCATAAGCTGAGCTGTGAGCTTCTTCTAAAATCTGCTTCTTTAACTCTGAGTTATTCGGAATACAAAGCCTGTTACCCATAACTAATATCCTATCAACTTTTAATGTTAAATCAGTTCGCATTCTATTCTTTACTTCTTGCTTAAGTTTAACTAAATTAGGATCCTGATCTTACATCTCTCGAATCTGATCAATCAATACAAGCCTAACTTGAAAATGTGCTAGAAGAACTCCAAACTCATTTACAGACAATTCAACCCTCATAGACCTTAACTCAACTAACAATGAAAGATAGGTCACCTTCAAATAAGTTATAGAGCTAGAAGACTTCCTACTGAGTGCATCTGTTACCACATTCCCTTACTTGGATGATAATCAATCGTACTAGTCATAATCTTTTATTAGCTCTAACCATCTCCGTTGTCTCAAATTCAGATCTTTCTGTGTGAACAAATACTTCAAACTTTTGTGATCAGTGAAGATTTGACATGTAACACCATATAAACAATGTCTTCAAATCTTCAAGGTGAATACTACTGCTGCCAATTCTAAATCATGAGTTGGATAACTCAACTCATTCTTCTTAAGCTGCCTAGAAGCATAAGCTATCACCTTACCAGGTTGCATCAATACACAATCTAATCCTTGTCTAGAAGCATCACTGTAAATTATAAATCCTTCGGTGCCAGATGAAAGAGTGAGAACAGAAGTTGAAGTCAATCTCTTTTTAAGTTCTTGAAAACTACGTTCATATTCATCATTCCACACAAACTTTACATTTTTTCTAGTCAACTTTGTAAGCGGTGTAGCAATTTTAGAGAAGTCTTTAACAAATCTTTGATAATAACCTACTAGACCGAGAAAACTTCTAATTTCTATCACACTAACTAGTCACTCCCAATTTACCACAGCTTTAATTTTCTGAGGATCCACATAAATTCCATCTACTGAGATCACATGGCCTAGAAATGTAATTTTATCTAGCCAGAACTGACATTTGCTGAACTTAGCATATAACTGTGTGTTCCTCAAAATCTATAACATTATCCTTAAATGCTCTGCATGCTCCTCTGTACTCCGTGAATATATAAGAATATCATCAATAAAAACTATAACAAATTGATCAAGATAGGGACGAAATACCCTATTCATAAGGTCCATGAATGCAGTTGGAGCATTAGTCAACTCAAATGGCATTACTAAAAACTCATAATGCCTATATCGAGTTCTGAAGGCAGTCTTAGACACATCAGTATCTCTGATCTTTAACTGATGATACCCTGATCGTAGATATATCTTTGAGAAAATCTTTGCACCCTGTAACTGATCAAATAAATCATCAATACGAGGAAGTGGGTACTTGTTGCGTATAGTGACTTTATTTAGCTCATAATAATCAATGTATACCCTTAAAGTTCTATTTTTCTTTTTAACAAACAATACCGATGCTCCCCATGGCGATACACTAGGTCTGATGAAATCATTATCAACCAATTCTTGTAACTGAGTCTTCAATTCTTTTAACTCTGAGGGGGCTATTCTGTATGGTGCTTAGGAGATAAAAGTTGTGCCTGGAACCAAATCAATACCAAAATCAATCTCTTTATCTGGTAGTAAGCCTAAAAGATTTTCAGAAAATACATCTGAAAAATCTTTGACCACCGAAATATCTTCTAATTTAGCCCCATTGACTCTGGTATCAATAACATGTGCCAAATAGGCTGGACATCATTTTCTGAGCAACCGTTTATCTGTTATAGCAGATATATTACATAATGGAAGAATTCGTCGTTCTCCACAAACAATAATATCAGGATCTCCATCTCTTCTAAATATAACCTCCTTTCGAAAATAGTTTATAGTAACATGGTGATTAGCTAACCAATTCATCCCAAGTATTGCATCAAAATCATATATATCAAAAGAAATTAAATCTGCTACCATCTTACTACTACCCACTTTGATAACATAACCCCCAAATACATTCTCAGCCAATAATGATTCTCCAACTGGTGTGGCTACCACTAAGCTACAATCTAGGGGTTTTAACACTCTATTCACATGCACAGCAAAAATAAAAAAAATAAAAGAATGCGTAGAACCTGAATCAATTAAAATATGGGCCTCTCGACCAAAAATAGTTAGCATACCTGTAACAACATCAGGGGTAGCCTGTGCCTTTTGTTAAGTTAAAGAAAATACACGTGCCTGGCTACGAGGTTGACCTGACTGACCCCTCTATGGATCTCTACTAGCTCCTAAAGCTCTAGGTTGTACACCAGTACTAGAGATAGGCTCTTTTGTCTGAGATCCTCTATGTTTCTGAATATTGCCACTGCCACCTTAAAAACCTTGAGAAGCTGTACTCTGTACTAAGCTGTTACTTCGAAGAAGATGAGGGTAATCTCTCCTTAAATGTCCAACTTGTTCACAATAGTAACAACCTCTAAAACTTCTTAGACACTGTCACTCATGACTCTTTCCATAAATGGAACACTGATGGTACCTTCTCATGCTAGCGCTACTATTTAACTGGTTATCACCCCGAGGCCTCTGACTCCATATGTTACTTTCAACAGATGGAGGTAGAAAACTCTAACTAGAACTCTGTCTTTGTCCTCTTGATAGCATAAGGCTCTGACCATACCGTTGTCTATCAGAATACCCTGTATGGGATGTCTATCCTCTAGGTGCTCTACTACTACTTGATCTACAAACTGACCAATTATGGCCTGGTCTCTGCTTAATAACTAGGTTATAGTTGCCTCTACTTGGCTTCTCTCAACTCTCATTGCAGCCCCTACTAACTCACTGAAATCATTGTGCCCCATGGTTGTAATTATTTTCCTGATATTGCTTCTAAGGCACTATTTAAATTTCTTACATTTATCCATCTCATTCTGTATTGCATATGAAGCGAATCTCGATAACTCTATAAAATGATTCTTATACTCCTCCACTGTCATTAATCCATGTTCTAGCTCAAAGAACTTACTAGCCTGGATGTCTTGGTAAACCATAGGAAAGAATTTAACATTAAATTCTTTACAAAAATCAACCCAACTAATCACCCCTCCATATCTACGTGATACTGATCTCCACCAGTGGTATGCCCCACCCTCAAGTAAAAATGTAGTAAAAGAAATCATCTCATCATTAGTACATCTTATAACATCAAATATCCGTTCTATTATGGTCAACCATGACTCTGTATCAGCTGGCTCTGTAGTGCCTGAAAAATTCTCTGCCCCTAAACCACGAATACGCTCTATTGTGTTCTCTCTTCTTGGTTGTCCTTTTGTCTCTCCACTGCAACTGTAACTAACTGAGTCAGTCTATCTATGGATTGCTCTAAGGCAAGTTTATCAGGCTATCCCTATATAGGCTGTATCACAGGTTGTGGCAATAACTGAGGGTGTATCCCCTCTACAATAGGATTAGGTTGAGTTTGAGGTATGGGTACAAAGGGAACCAACTCAGCTACTTCCTCTTTAATAAGTTCCTCCCTTCTATCTGATACTAAGGAAGCTCCTAGTTTAGCCATAAGTTTCATGCGAGGTCGGCCACGTGGACGCATGATAAAAATCTATAAAATACAACAAATCGTTAATGACATATCTAACATACATGTATCATGTATTAGTTTACAAAATTTAAAACCATGCTCTAATACCAAATTAATAGGACCCGACCCGAGCCCTCCTCAAGAATCGAGGCGGATCCTGCGATGACATGGGACTAACATACTCTTTACTCATACATTTGATACAACGAGGCTACCTGCCTCAACAAAAGTGTACATGTGTACTCCAATATATATAAAGATTTACAATACGTAGACTAAGACATTTATGTAACTATGCATGTTGTGGGCTAACCTTAAAATATGATGACTGTATCACACTGCACGAATTCTGGTGACAACTTGAGAAAAATAGAAAAAATGATGAGCTTGTGGCTCAGTGAGTAGACATAATCAGAAAATATTATATACTTTACATGTATTGTACACGTATAAATCTGTAAGATAAAATAATTATGAAACTATATGCTGAGTAGTCAATAAACTTGTACTGAAAGTATGAGCTGTCATAAAATCTGTGCTAAAGCTAAAATTATAACATAATCCTGGGAATCTGAAAGTTTGAAAGTGTAAACTATCATAAAATCTATTATCAAGCTGAATATATATAACATAGCTTTGGAAACATATACTACATATACATTGAAAACCATATCAAACTTGTACCCAGGAAAAAACTGGTCTAGCCTGATGGAGTAACTCACGCACAGGCAGAGCGGGGGATCTGAGCTAGTCTAATCCGACAGAATGTTATATCGCTTGGATAGAGCAAACTAAACTGGTCTAATGCATGCGCAGAGCAACTACATCAAAGGGGAGGGTACGCATATGGTGGTTCAAAAACTACAACTATATAATATCATGAAAGCACAATTGTCCTAAAATAAATATTTCTGTACTGAACATAATCATAAACTATACGATAATAAATTCTAAAATATTTCTGAATATACTAAATAGCATAAATATTTATCTGTCTAAAATAAATCATGACTAAATCTGATAACGCGTAATTTAATTATAAACGGTTGTATTAAAAATATATAAAATATATATATAGTTATCCACTCACAAAAGTGCATTAATTCTGAGCTGGATTTGGATTCTGTAATCTACCCGCTATCGGCACACCTCCTATATCATAGGGTGTAAAAATATATCATTAGTACTGATATGTAATATAAATATTGAGATATAAATATTCTAACATCATAGAACTATTATCCGCTGAAACACTGGGTATAAATCTAACTGCCCAAATTGATTTCCTGAAATTTCTCCTTTATTACTTTTTTTGAATTCTTTTTCTTTTCCTTTTCTTTTTCTTTCTCTTTCTCTTTCTTCTCGGTTTCTTTTTCTTCCTTTCTCCATTTTTTCTTCTTTCTTCTATTTTTCCTTTTCTCTATTTTTTCTTTCGGTTTTGCTTCTTCTTCTACCAATTTGAATAAAGCAAAATGAAATAAACAAGTATATATACTTGCTCATCAAGCGGCATCGATTGCCTTGTTTGTTTATTTATTCTTTTGCTCTTTTTGTTGTCACTAAGATCCTAAAAAATAAGACACGTTATTACAACAACTCTGTTTTGTTAGGGTGTGTATAGGCAAGTATGTTAGAAAGAGGTACCATTATCTGTAAGAAAAAAAAGCTTGCAAAGATAAAAGTCTTTTACATTGTCAGAATGTAAAGCTTTAATCGCACAATGAAATTGAGTTTCGACCCATAAAAAATGACTTTATCCGTGATTGGGGTTCAAATTTAAAACTCATCAAATGTATATAGGTATAACGAGAATAATCATCAACAATGGATAAGAAATAATAGGTTCCTAAATGAGAAGTAATTTTATGAAGTCCCAAAATATTACAATGGATTAATTCAAGAGGTGCACTAGTACATATGAAACTACTAGAAAATGATAAACGAGTTTGGTTAGCTAAATTACAAACACCACAAAATAAAGTAAAATCAAAAGAGATTTCTGAGTTAGTTTTGGAGAGTGTTTAAAAGAGTGCAATGAAGGGATGACCCAATCGTTGATGACAAAGTGGTGTTTGACTGGCTTCGAGATAGTATAAACCATTAAGCTGCTTCCCTAGGCCAATCGTCGTTTTCATAGCCATATCCGGAACCACATAAAAATCAGGATAAATCGTTATACTACAGCCCAATGCTTAAGTAATTTTACCAACTAATAACTTATTAACTCTAAATTTTGGTACATAAAGAACATCATTTAGAGTGATATTATCCAAAAACTTTGTTGTCCTAACACACTCAATTTTAGCTTAGCCTCAATTTGGTAACTGAACAAAATTATGAGAAAGAGTTGTCTTATGCAATATTGGTTGAACATTAAAAATATGGTCAGTAGCCCCACTGTCAATAATCCACTCAGTATGTGATGGAAATTTAATATTATAAAAAAAAGGTGAGCTAATACCTGTAATGTTTACAAAAGGCAAATTGTTACCATTATCCTTTCGAAACAGAGCTTTGAGTTGATTGTATTCTTCGGAGTGAAAGTGGTGTTGGTAAAACTTTGTCTCTTGGATTCTTCCTCGGTCGTCGAGTTATTGACATTAGGCTTCTTTCCTATTTACCATGTTATTTGTGTCTAGGTGGAAAACCATGGAGAAAGTAGTAACGATCAATGGTGTTGTTGTCTTTTTAATAATGAGTACAACTTTTTTTTTTAATGTTCGCTCTTTGGTTTTTGAAAATTTTGAAATTTGCATTGCAACATGACTGGCTCTATCTCTTTGAATGACTACTTCAATTTGTATCTCTTATTAGAGTATCAAAGCATGAACCTCGCGTGTATCTGGGAGACGACTCATAATGAGAATTGAATCTCGCACGCTGGCATAAGATTCATTTAATCCCATCAAGAACTACATGACCATTTCTTTTTCTTCTCGTTCAATAAGGCCTTTTAGATCCCCTACAAGTACAAGAAATTGGATCATGATAGGAAGCCAACTCATTTCAAAGTTACTTCGTTTTGGTGTAATAAACTAAAACAGACAAAGACCCTTGTTGTTGTTCAATAATTTCTTGTCAAATTTAATAGATTCGAGAATCATTCCCTTCAAAGAACCTATCTTTCAAGTCGTCCCAAACTTCGTTTACAGTTTCTACATAAATAATACTTCCTGCAATATTAGAATGAATAGAACTCAAAATCCAAGATCATACCATATCATTGCATCGTTGCCACATCGAAAACTTAGGGTTGTATTGAGGTGGTGCTTGTATCATCTTGTTGATGAATTCAATTTTGTTCTTAACATTTAGAGCTATACGCATCACATGGATCTATTGTCCATAATTGTCTCCTTCAAGTGCTTTGGTAACCAAAACTAGATTCGGATAATCTAATGATATATGGTGAAGGCATTTATATTGTCAGCAACTTTTTCTGCCATTATCTTAGTAAATTCCTCCTTCTTTATTCCCAAATTAGCGGAAGTCATGTAAAAAAAACCTAGGACTCAAGGCAATGACACGGTTTACAAGCACTGTTCACGATAATTACTATTTATAAGCACTATTTGTGAGACTGTTCACAATGGCTACTATTTATAAGGCACTATTTTGTGACAATTTTTACGGTATTATTTATGGGTACTATTTAAGACATTGTTCACACAGTAAAGAAAGAAAAAATAACTCAGAAATAGCTCTGATATCATGAAAATTTGAGAGATTAAAAAAAATAATTTAGACAAGAATTGTGTATTACTGTACCTCAAAACACAAAGAGTAAACTTTATATTTATAGTGCTATTCCTATGTTGAAAAAGAAAAAAACTAAATTAGGTAATTACATATAAAAATAAAATACACCTAAAAGGTAATTGAAAATATTTGACCTAAAATTAATTAAAGAGAAAATTATTTGATTTATTTCCTAAATCAATTAATTTGTTTCTTTTTTAATAAATTATTTAATTTATTTTCTCTTTTAACAATATAAATATAATCTGGGATAACATAAATACCCAAAACACGAAAGCTTTGACTAATTAGGCGAGAACTGGAATAATTTGACATAAAGAGAGGAAAGTTAGAGTGTGGGAGTTGACATATGATTAACAAAATACATTGTAATGACAAAGGCATATGATTAATAGAACAAAGGCATGGATGTATGGGAGAGAAGAGATAAACCAGTTTCAATGATATAATGATGGTGGAGAAGCGAGATGGAAAATTTCCTGAGAGGCAAGGTAGGATGAAAGTGCTTGATATTCCCCAATTGTCAGAAGATAATGTGATAATTTTCTGATTAAAGAATTTTTCAACAATTGATTAAAATCGGATGAAAACATCATGGACCTAAGATTTATGTCGAAGAGGATAAAACCAAATATATTAAGTAAAATGATCGATAAATATAACATAATATTTGAAATTATCAATGGAATAAAATGGTGAAGTCCACACTTCAAAGAAAATGATTTGGAGAGGAAAAGAGGATGTAAGAGTAGAAACAGAAAAAGGTAACTATGACTTTTATGGCATTGACATGCATTACAATTTGAAAGATAAAGATAAAGGACTTGATAATTCTAAATTGAAAATCGAAACAAGATGCCCAAGGATAGAAGATGACAAATGTCCTAATGTATGATGCCATTCGGACGACGTGTTCTTGACACTAGAAAATGTAACTAAAGAATACGATTTGGACTTGGAGAAGACCGACCACTCATACACACCATCTTTAGTCTAACCCTACAAAGCCTTCTTGCGTAGATTCTTCACAAAAAAAATAAGAGGGTTAAGAATTCAACAGAGACATTATTCAATGTACAAAATTAAGAGATAGAGATAAGTTATGCATGTTAGGGACAAAAGTACGTTTTGTAAAGAGAAAATATGAGGAGTGGAGAGAAAAGTGGAATCGGTGTGGGTGATAAGAAGACTCGAGCAATCGCCAATCATAATGTCATCAGAACCGTCATATGGAGTATAGAGAGATAGATTACTGAAGTCAATGGTGACATGATGCGATGCACTGCTATCAAGAAGCCAACGAGAGTTGTCAAGAGCATAGTAGTGACAAGATGTGCTGGTGGTTGCCATTGTTGCGAGGGTTGGTTCTGCAATTATTGGTGAGGACGAGGTTGCCACGGATATTGTGGTCGATGAGTTGGAGTGGAACTTCGAGTCAATGGCAATAACTGATAAAGAGGACAATGCTACGATATGTCCTTGTGATCTACAATCCTGACATTTACCTAGATAAGGACGAGGAGGATGGCGATCAACTTGAGAGGTGGCACAAAAGGCAGTGCATGGAATGATGCTCACGACGGTTGAGGGGGACCTGATCGGTTGCTTCCGAAATAAGGACGACTGGTTGTAAGGTTTTTGGAAGCAGGTAATGGTGAAGAGGTGCACTGATTGGTATGTAACGAAAGCTCTTTATTAATCAAAATTTTTCAGAAGTTCACATCAAAGGAAATTAGTGTCTCACGGCCTTCAATAGCATCAACAATAGATTTGTATTCATCATCAAGTCCATCGACAATCTTTTCAATAAGGTCTTCGTCATCTAAGGGTTTGCCGAGAAGAGCAAGTTCGTCGGCATGTATCTTTATAAATTACATGTATTTGGTGATCGTTTGAGAGCTTTAGTGGCAGTTGTTCCTTAATCTGTATAATGTGGCCCCAAGAAGGACGTAAATAAATAGTGGCAAGGGTAGTCCACGCTTCATGAGATATTTTGGTCTGTTAGATGAGTGGAATAACAAACGAAGTGAGAGAGCTAAGGCACCAAAAATTAATGTCCTAATGCGTCCAAGTGTGGTATTCTGAGTTTGGTGCAGTAGTATTATTTGCCGTGATAGTAGCTAGTGGGCATGGATGAGATCTATTAATAAATTTGTGGAGATCATAGCCAATGAAAACTGCTCCAATTTAAAGTTTTCAGGAAAGGTCATTTGGTGGAGGTAAGTTTGATGATATTTTGACTGGAGATATTAAGGAGGGTGAGAGGTTTGTTGGGTTCTTAGGTATTCGGGAGGTTGACTTGAACAGTTTCAGCCATGTGGTGGTGGGGTATTTAAGATTTGGGGAAGAATAAAAGAAGAAGAGATAGCCCAGAAAGGTTTTGATACCATTATAAGAATAACAGATGAGAAAATATTGCCTTTCGTTTTTCATTGAGAAATTAAATATAAATAGAGGAGTTTTACGAAAGCAATCATAATCTCAAAATAAAACTAACCAGATAATCTTGACTTAATCAAATTCTAAATCTAAATAATTACAACTTAATCAAATCCTAGATATAGATAATTACAAATTCAAATTTTAAACTAAAAACGATGACCATTGCTAACTATGTCCTTCGTTATGATCAACATCTGAACATATAATAAAATTTTATAACACGCTATAAATAATACTGAAATTTTGAGTTAACCAAATAGGGACATGTAATACTGTTACTATTTACGATGAACTATGTAATTTATTAGATGATTTTTCTATACATACATAACATATATATAGAATATAGAATATTTATAGAGTTCAAATTGCTATAAATTTATTCTGAAATTAAAACTATAGAATATTCATTGACCTCAGATTGCTATAAATTTATTCTGATATTAAAACTTGGGAGTTAGCTGGGATTATTTGAACTGTAACAAAAAGGGTTAATACAACAACTTCAGACAAGTTGATTAAAATCTCACATGATTTCCCATCTAATTAAAACCTAACATTATTGCTCAGTTGAAGAAGGAGAAAACTCTTCAAAAAGTGTCACATTTGACATGGAATCTGAGCTATATATGCTAATTAAATTTACCTCTACCGCACTCGACGCAGTGCCAAATAAGCAAGCAGTCGATAACCCACCAACATCAAGGCCATAGCAAACACATCTGTCCACAAATGGTTCATACCCATTGATTTCACAGAAGGAACATCTCCAACCCGGCACAACACTCCCTTTGAGCACTCATAATAATCGTCCTCGTTGTATTGAACCGCAAGTAGAAGCCTGTAACAGTAGTAGCTATAGCTCAAATACTTTAGCCACACTATGAAGGGCGGGATTTGTTGAACGTAGAATCCTCCAGCCATTAGGAAAATAAAAGTTATAACCGACGCCAAAGTAGTGGCTTGCTTTACGTCCATGAGAATGGCTCCAATGGCTAAGCCAAGACTTTGAGCAACGAGGACTGAGTAAAGAACGACCAGTAATGATAGGATGAAAGCAGCAGGATCAGCTTTAAGGCCACTCATCCAATATATTATCAAAACAAATGCAGTTGGAAGTACTAGCTCCAGTGGCAGGTCTCCGAATGTTCTGGCTAAGAAGTAAGAGGAAAGTCGATACATTCCAGATGATCTTTCCTTTATTAGCATAGTCCTTTCTTGAGGAAATGTAAAAACTGCATTGTAGAGTGGATAGAATGCCCAGAACACAGAGAAGAAAAAGAGCAACGAAATCTGCATCCAAGAGGAAAGCCTCATTTAGATTGAGTCTATTAGAAATCAAGGGTAAAGAGTTTAGTTTAGTGTTGTCCAATCTTGTTTGCATTGGATATATCGACTGAATAACTAGTTAGATTGCGAAACCTTGGAATTAAGTACTGCCTGCATTATAGTCTTCCAAACGAATGTGCTTATCATCTATTCCAGTGATAAATGGGAAGAACTCTTACTCGGTCTTGAATGCGAGAAGTTGGGGTGTGCCACCACAGGAGTCCACCAAGTGTCGAAACAGTGAGAACTTGGAAAATTCTAAGGTTGTTGAAGGCTTCAAACTTCCTCTCCTTCACCCCCCTCCGGAGCAGCACTTTGAACTGATCCCACCAGCTTGTGCACCACTGCTCTGCTTTTCTGGTATTTCCTGTATCAATTCAGACACAGTACTTCACATCAGCTGAAAACTAGACGAAAAGGAGGCATTTTGAACTTGAAGGATGGTTAGAGCTGAGGTAAAAAGGGGGTGAGATAATTACTTGCTGAAGCATCTTTGGCAGAGTTACTGCTATTGGCAACCGAGTTTTCAAGCTCAGCTTTTAATTTTGCAGAAATGTTCTTCTCATATGCAGATTTGAGAGCTTCCCTCACCGATTTCTGATCTTTTTCCATGTTCTCACCTTGTTCATTTTGCTTGAAATCAGGGCTTATTCCTGCAATTTTAGGGTTTTCCATCATTGTATAGATTAATGAAAAGACGATGTAACATTTTGAGATATACAGGATAGAACTACAACTTCATACAGCACTTGTATGCATGCGCTAAATTTCTTGCTTGCACGTGTGTGTGAATTTACATTTATAGATATGAAGATGAGTCCAGAGTTTCAAATAGTAAGTAAAGCAAACTGATAATGGAGATGTTTAGGTATGTCATATGTAGGATCCCATTATATTCCATTTACATAATGGCACAAGCACCATTGTCAGTATATCCTCGTCTCAAGTTAAAGAAACAGAAGAGAGAGGATGCAAGAAATGATGAGTTTAATAAAAGCAAAGCTTCCCCCTCACCACATATAAATCCTTCAGTTTTGAATATATTTGAAAACTGAAATGGAAGTAAATTAAATAAACAAAAAGCTAACTAATTACCATTGGCAAGATCGAGTAAGAGATCAGCCGGATTGACAGACATGGATGTAGAAAAACCAATGGAGGAAAAATATTCCAAGGCTGTAGATGCAGGACCATGGTAGATGGAGCTGCCTTCAGAGAGCAAAATTACTTTATCAAACATGTGATAGAGTCTGCTGGATGGCTGGTGAATTGTGGTGATGATGGTTCGGCCTCCATTTGCAAGGCGTTTGATAGTTGTCAAGATTCTGAGAGCTGTGGTTGAGTCCAAACCTGAGGTTGGCTCATCTAGCAATAACAAGCAAGGATTGATTAGCATTTCTTGAGCTATACTCACTCTCTTTTTCTCCCCTCCTGATATTCCTCTCACCAGTGGCCCCCCGATCATGCTATTGCGGCACTTGGTTAATCCCAGCTCCGCGATGACTTGCTCCACATGCTGGACTTTCTGATTCCTTGTCAAGCTGCTGGGTAGTCTCAGAAGTGCAGTGAAGACAAGTGTTTCAGTGACAGTGAGATGTGGGTACAAAATGTCACTCTGTGCAACAAATCCTGTTCTTCTCTTTATGGAACCTGAAAAAGGCTGGTCATTGTACGTGATTTTGCCAGATAATTTTCCATTAAGACGACCTCCAAGAGCACTGAGAAGAGTGGTCTTGCCACTTCCGGATGGACCTAACATAGCCAGTACTTCTCCTGGGCAAACCATTCCCGTTATTCCATTCAATATAGTCTTCTCTTTCGAGCCCCATGTTCCCCCCCAGCAAATTCCTCTCTGCTCCAATTTCACCTTGTACCCCACCTCCTCAAACTGCAAAGAAACACACCCCAAGAAAGAAAAAATCAATAAACATGCACAACTAAGCTATTTTCTTATGTTAAAAGAATTGTAAGAGATACAAAATCATCTACTTTAAGATCACAAGGAGAGAGAGACCTTCAGAGTTATAGGGCGCAAGGAGAGATGGTGACCAGCAGCTGGTTGTGATTTTGGTTGTACAGAAAACGGATGGACAGTCTTGTTCTGGGACTCAGCCAGATCTTCCATTACCAGATTATGGCTGCCATTTTCTAGCCTTGATTCTGTGCAGTTGAGGGGCGGCATGGCTAAAATGAAATGATTTATGTTATTGCTGTTTTAGTACTACTACTAGAGTGGTGGTGGTGCCGGGGTGGTGGTGAATGATGATTGGGAGAAGGGAGAAGTTTAAGGAGTTCCCTTTATAAAACTTGGTCTTGGCTTCCCAGAAAGAACAAGAGAGCACATAAATATATAGTAGAAGCTTAGAGTTAAATACATCATAGAGACGAGGATTTGTTCTGTGTGTCAAAGCTCCATGGTGGGCTCCCACCTTCTTTCCCTTAAAATTATTCCAACACCAACTATATCTTAACCATTGTTAATTAATTTATATATATACTAATCTATCTTTTCCTAAATTCGCTTTTATCAGCATCTCTCCCACTGCCATGTTTTCTATTGTAACCTTAGAATGCATGGATTTGCTATGCAGCTGAGATCAAATTATAACAATTGGAAAGTGATATATATATATATATATGCCACTGGTACAAAACTGGGTATCAGCAGATGGAAGTAGCCAAGAATGGCTAAGCAATATTAGCAGCAACTGCCATATTATGAGTTTCAACTTACAAGCATATATATACATATATATATATATATATATTTTTCTTGTGCTTGTATTTTTTGGATTGTGTTCATGTAGAGTTGGAGCAAAAAGAAAAGGGAAAATATAAAAAGAAAGAAGCAAGTTGCTGAGTGTTGCCTAATAGACAATTGTAGTGCTTCCCACCATTATTTCACAAGAAGCATATGATATTACCTAGATTATATATGAAAGGGAGTGGGAGATCCATAAAGCTCAGCTATATGAATGTAGAAATAAATTAAGGTTTCTAAGTCATAACCCATTTTTGTTTGTGTTTTGTATTATTAGTTTTCATACATCATTTATTATATTTGTTATTTATGTATACAAAGCACTTTATACACATTTATATCCTCCCTGCATGTGAAAAATTGAGTACTGCCTACCTAGAAAATAATGATTATGTTTCCCACTATTTCACACTGACATATTTCTATTCTGCCGTACACATACTCTACAATTTTGATTCCTATTTATATAAATTAAAATTAAAATAATATTAAAAAAACTTCAAAAAAATATCCTCTGCATATTGTTCTTCTTCTTGATTTGCTTTTAATTACTAATTTGGTCGTCATTTTCAGGAGTCTTCTTCTAGACTGGGAGAATTTTACTCAAAATCTGGTTAATAAGCTGTGATGTGATTGATCTTGACTGCAATGCAGTCTCCATAGCCTGTTTGCAAAATGTGTACAAAATGCTGGAAAATTTTCAACCTCGTGATCAATTTGTACGTGAGAACATGGAACACAGTAGTCAATGATCAACAAGTGTCTATATATATATATATATCAAAATCCGTGGACTATAACAGTTATTTGATTTATCCTAACTAGGGAAGGGGTAAAAAAATATATTCTATTTGAACTATTAGTATATGAAAAAAAAACCCTTCATATGCTCTCTCGTTTGCATGTATATGCGTGCGAGCTTAATTATCTTATATATTTGTTTGTTACTCGCTTCGTTCTTTTCCCTATTCCCTTCATTTTCTTTGAGAAAAGCTAAACCTTATTAAATAATATCAAACGGGAAACATGCATCTTTTTTTAAATAAAAAAATTTATTTATTTGAGCGAGCTCTAATACCTATGCAGCTTTTGCTTCATTGCTTTGACTCTGCTCATCTTTCACTGTGAAAATGTAAATTGAAATGGAAGTGTTCCAGCTGGTTGTATATCTTAACATGTGAATTTGATTATGTAACCCTCGTACTGTATAAATTCATTAAAGCATGCATGCACTTGTATTATATATAATAACAAACTAAAGAAGAGAAGTTAGGGTTATTTTCAGATACTTTCTAGTATTATTTCGTAGGACGACAATGACATGATAACTTTTGTGTACTGCATTTTGCATGCATGCTTTTTTAGGACCAATTTCAAGCATTGAAGCTTAAAAAGAAGATGCATATATAAGATAAGAAACCGAACGAAATCAAAACAAAAAAATATCTCAAAATTCTTCCCGTAGATTCTGTGCTTGCGCGACCATCCATATGAAGTATTCTTTTCATCTTTAAAATTTTTCTCAACACTGATTTTTCCCCATATTCTTAAATATCTAAGCAAAAGCTGCTGCAAGCTTCTTCTTGTCAATTGTCACCTCCAATTTTCCTCTTTCGGCATGCATGCAGATTCGATTTCTCGTACAAAGTCAAAAACTAAAACTAACAATTAATAGAATTTCATCCAAACTTGTGTAACGGCAATTGTTGCGTTAGATTTACGTGACATGGTATATTCATGTTCATATCTCTCTCTATTAGCAAGAATATAATTTAATTCACTCTTCTTCTTTATAGCTGTTGAAGAATAATATTCTCAAAAGCAAAGAGATTGAGGGGGGAGGGCCTGGTTTTGAAGAAACTAAAGCTATAATGTCTTTAATAGAGAAAGCAAAATTATATACTAAAGATGAAATGTATTGTCCAAAAGACTTTGTAGTGAATGGGTGCTTTTCCTTGTAAAGCCATATATAACTGATTCTTTTTATTTATTCTCCTTTTTGGACTGCTGTTGGTTGATGATTTTTCACTGTAGTTTTCAACATTCGTATCACCGAAATTCGATCTGACCATTTTATCACTATCATAATTATTGCTTGTTATTATTTAATTATTTATATCTCTAATTGATGTTCATAGAGGCTAGGCAAAGGTTAGACTTTTCTTTCTATATATTTTTATATTATTATAAGCTGAATAAGAGAGAAAAAATGATTAAAGGAAGAAACCATCAATCTGATTCCAATTTCTGTCCATAAAATATAAATATATTTCTTTCAGCAGAGCACTAAGAGAAAAGAAAATGTGTAAATGGAGGGTCCGAGTGGAACCAGCCTTTTCTGATCATATATGGTTGAAGAAGACTTGAAAAGAGTTTTTGGCTACTTGACAATAATATTAATGGGTGCGCATCATTTTTTAGTGCACCCCTTTTCTGCTTCCCAACTTGCATATATAATATGTAGTCAACTTCATCATCGTGATAGTTTTTCATTATATATAATTATATATATATATATATATGCTAATCTACTACTGCTTTCTCACATATTCCTTTGCTCTTCAATAATTTTTTTCTATCTCTCTCTCTATGTATATATAAACTATATAGCCGGCTAGTTCCCTTTTGCATTTCCCCTCTCTCATTTTGGTATTCTTATCCCAATAGTCAATCGATAACTCTAGGTGTAAGCATATGTTGTTAGAAATTTAATCTAATCATAATTCATAATATTACAAGATACATAATTATGGATTAATATCATATATGAATAAAATGATACAATAATTAAAAAATAATTTATCAAAAACATACTCATTTGTACCATTGTCGTTGATTGATTATCGTAACGAACTAAAAGCTAGTATTTTTTCTGTGATCTAGATTAATAATTTTGATAACTCTCAATGGAATGAACGTACCATTCTCAAAAGGTTGGGTCTAGATTAAAGAGAGAACCTTTCTTTTATACATAAAATTAGAGTTTTCCACTAAGCCCTCCCATAATAGGTTTTAATGACACCCAAAAACCCACACTTATCACTAAAATGCTAATAGAGAAAAATACTTATATAAGCATAAGAATTCAATATATAAGAATCAATTGTATTATCATAAAAGCTCCCCTTTGGGCAGAGTATATAATAAATAACTATTCTTTAAGTATGAAGATCAATAAAATATAAAAAAATTTGTTGATCTAAAAATCCATCCCTTTTGGATAAATTGACCTTTAAACTTATATATTTTCTCCAATAATAATGAAATAAATAAGTCTTCAAAATTCATTCCCTTTGAGCAAATAAATTTATTTGATTATTTATCTCAAAAAACATTCTTTATGCTGTTTAAATTAATTTGCACAATAACCCCTTTGGGCAGGCAATTGTATAAATTAATTTTTTAAAAATTTCCATCAACAAAGTAGGAAGTTAATAAAAATCTTGCAAAATTTTGATGATTAAACCACTTTTGTGAAATAACCTCAACAATTCACAAGCAACGTTCTAAAATTGGGAGAATTAAAAAACATTGCCTAGACAACTGTGCATGCTTACCAAAAAATTATTTTTCTTCTAATTAAAATACATAAACAAGTAACAATTAGCTAAATAACTATTTTTCATCCTTAAAAAATAAAATAAATTATTTTAAAAATAAGGGATGAAAAATGGAGATCAATAAAAAAAATGAGAGCCAAAACAGGCCTCGAATAGGCCCGCATATGTCCCACGTGTGTGGGCCTTGCATGCTTTGGTTGGAGGTCATCTTTAACCACCAGTCGAATAAGGTCAGTTCTGTAATACGGGTCTTTCAACTTGGTTCTAACCTGTGAGCATAAAACCCTTTAAAATTTGTATTTTTGGTTTGGATTTTGAGGACTTTTGTAGATCCTTTCAATTTTAACATATCTAGCAATTTAATCTCTAAAATAACAGGCTAATACATGCTAAATTTGAAGAACAAGATCCGAATTTTTACCTTTAATGGCAAATTCAAATTTTCATGATATTACAATAATTGAGTCAAAATTTTATATGAGCTTTGATCTTTATGTAACTTCTAATCTTTCTAGAACAATTAATTGTATAAAAATACTCTCAATCTTGCTCACTTTAAAGAATAAATTTGGGTTTTTTTAGGTTTTATATTGCTCATGGTTGAAATTAAAATTCGAAATTCTCTCAAATTACACAACCAAATTAGAGATATAAGATATATTTAAAGTGTGAATCAAGATGAATAAAAGTTCAATGTTTTCATGATTAATCAAAAACTAAAAATACATGAAATTATGGCTACAAGATTTGGTCGAAAATAATAAAAGTAAAAATAAGAAATTTCTATCCATTGAATCATGTATATTGGTCTAATAACACATGTTAAAATTTTAGTTCAACCAAGATCCATAATATAACAATATACATAATTATTGATTAATACCATACATGAATAAAAGAACACAACAATTGAAAAATAGTTATTGAAAACATACTCGTTTGTGCCATTATCGTTGATTAATTATTATAGTAGATTAAAAGTTAATTTTCCTCTCTATGATCTAGATTAACAATTTTGGTGGCTTTCAAAGGGAAGCACGTATTGTTCTCAAAAAGTTAAGTCTAGATTAGAGAGGGGAACTAACTTTTATACAAAAAAAAGTAGGGTTTTCCACTGAGTCTTCCTATAACGGGCATCAATAAGACTCAAAAACTCATACTTGCTACTAAACTGGGTTCTATATAAAAACAGCTACAACCTAATTCAAAAGTGATCACTAATTTATTGAATTGATTAATTAGTGTACTACCTATTAACTCATTTTTATTATTAAAAACAATTTAATTAATGTTGGCCCATAAATAAATTTTCTAACATATGTCATAGGAGATGATAATGAAGTTATTCCTATATATATATATATATATATATATATAATATGGAGAAAATTAAAATAAGAAAAGATAAATTTTACTTTTGTTCATATATGTCTTTGAAAGGCTTTATTTATAGATAAATTTGAAAGAAGAAAAGGAAGGAAATAAATACATATAATTACATAACTTTTGGAATATTTGACTAATTATAATTGATTGACACAATTAATTGTATTTTCTATTTCCTTTTCAACAAATCATTTTTGAAGATTTGCATATGATATTAAGAATCAATCATAATTCTTATTATCTTCCATCAAGTCAATGATGAAAAAAATTTAAAATCTCAGTTTGATATTGTGAATTCTAATTGCAAGCTTTCTTGTAATCTTATTATAAGATTTTCCTTAAATCTTGTTATTAGAGTTTTTCAATGATATTGTCATGGATTATTTTTTTCTATAGTCATGTCACAGATTTTTCTTCCTATGAATATGTCATAAGAATTTCGTATAAACTTGTCTAGGAAATTTTCCAACTCCAAGGATGTTTTTTTAATATCCCTTATTGTGAATTACTTTCTTTCTCTTTTATTCTTCTCTCTCTTTTTGTTTTAAACACACATAAAAACTAATCAAATATGCTCCGAGACTATTTTTATAGTGGCCTATAATCACATGGTATTTGTACTAATTTAAACACCTAGAAGACTCTCAAAATGAATTCAAACTTACTCTCGCACCATAAAGAAAATAATGATATGAAGAAAATTAAAATAAAAAAAATATAACTTTCACTCTTATTCATGTGAACTTTGGAAAGGCTTTGTTTATACATAAAATTGAAAGAGGAAAAGGAAAGAAAGAAAGAAATATAATTGCATATATATATAAATATATATATAATTAATCTAGTGAACTACATAACTCATTATATGGTGAGCTTTTAGATATATTACAGAATTTTGTAGCACATTATAAACGGTGCAAAAGTTATAAAAAATTATGAATTTATTAGACAGTGATATATGACAATGTTGTTCACCATATGATGAGTTACTTATCCCATTAGATCATGTATGTATGTATATATATATATATAATTGATCTAGTGGATTACGTAGCTCACTATATGATGAGCTCTTAAACACATAGAAGGATTTTGTAACATATTGTAAATTATGTAAAAATTGTGAATTTACAAGATAATGGCATGTGACAATGTTGTTCATCATATGATAAGTTACATAACCCACTAGATTATATATATATATATATAGAATCTCTTTATTTCACATTAAATTTGCTAATATTGTTGTTTACTGTTATATAATATATATGACCAACTCGATTGATTCTTCTCGATCCGTCGATCAATTACTCCAAAGAAGTTTACTCTAGCTAGATAATGAAATGTTGTAGCTATCATTATAATCAAACAGAAAAATATCCCTTAATGCTGTGTTGACTACATTTATTCCATAACTATGTGCATGCGGCAACTAGAAGTTTTCTAGTGGAACGAACAGCTCTTTTTTATATCTATATCCTCACACTGAGAAGGGCAAGAACCTCTAGGCTCTTATAAGATCGCATTTACCGATTCTTTAGATATAGTGAATATCTAAGGGAATGAGATAAAAATAAATAAGTTGAGAGAAGGTGATTAGAGTTAATGATGATGAAGTTCAACTTCACCTCACCATATCGAGGACGAGAGATGCCATTATGATTTTGTTTACAAGTGTATATACATAAAAGACATCATAAATAATTTTGAATCACAAATGACTCCCTTTTCTTAAACTTTGTCTTTGTCACCCATTTGATTACATATTGTATATAGATAAAGTAGTGAACATTAATGAGAATAATGAGGAGAAAACTATGGAAAAAGTGGTCATTTATATGCATTTAAATGTTTGATCAAATAAAATAACTATGTAAAGTGGGACAGTTCGTAACTGTAAGTTGTCATAGAGTGAGTTTATGAATAGAGTTGGGAAGTCGACAAGTGGCACGCACTCCCGGTTTCTAGTGGGGGAAATTGCTGTCGTATTTTTGGTCTCACTCTCACCGATTTTGCGTTTACACAATCAAATCATTTGGTGGAGGGGCTATAGCTTAGCCTATTTAATATAATATGATATAATATAAGGACCCATATCTCCACTCCCACTCATTATTTGTGATCATAATGAAATTAATAATGAGAAACGGGAAATGTGTTTCCTTTTCTTGCTCTCTAAATTCTTTGTCTTTCGTGGTTTAGTCTTTGAGAGCTCTATCTCAGTTTTTCTCATTATAATTGTTTCTTTAACAACCTTAATTTGTTGTTGACCCCTCCACACTTGTTAGTTAATTATTGTTAATCACCCCCATCCCATCCTCCTCCCCCCCTTCTTCTCTCTCTCAAAAAAAATTTTTATTGCGACTTGTGATCGAGTTTTTATATACCGTAATTGGTATTGAATATATATGATTCCCTGTTTACTATGAGGAACAAATGTTCCTAGATGTTTTGTTATTTCGATCTCAAGATGGGGTGGTAGTTGATTTGCTATTAAATTGAGTTAGATTGTGGATGAGATTAGAACAAGAGTGAGACATATTTAATGGGTCTGACTATCATATCATATCATGCTTTGTCCACCGCAAATCGTCCACGCTTATTGTTTTTGATATGATATGATCATACAAATACGCGTGAAGGGTAAAATCTTTATGGGGTTACATCAATGTGATATATATGATATGCGCATGTTCATGATGTTGATTTAACAGTACTCCAATGCTTATGGTGGAAGACCACTTTATTTTCTTTTATTGATGAAGATAGACTCACCAACACCAAACTGATCTTAATTGCCTTAATTAGCTAAGTATTTATATGTATAATATCTACTCAACTGACATTAATTAAATTATCCTCAACTACATTGTAATTAATGTCAAAAAAGTTTATCAGATCGAATTATTAAATAATGATGGTGTGTAAGACTTGGGAAATTGTAAATTGTTATAATTAATTAATGACAATTTGTAACTTAAGTTGCATGCCCACAAAGGAGATTAATTCACAGAGAGAAAGGTGAGAGATGATTTTTTTTTTTAAAAAAAAAGTGTTAAGGAAGAGAAAAGGAGTCTAAAACAACATCATTAAAAAAAATATGTATTTTGGTGGTTAGAGACGTTGATTTAAAATTCCTTCTAGATACATCATATATATACTTCTTTATATTTGCATTTTTATTCTATTCTTCAACCCCAAGCCTCTTTGGGTGTTCACTGGGTTAACTAGATATTATTCTTAATTGGAAAGATGTTTTTTCATATGATGCAATGCTAACATCCATATGGTTTTTTAAACTAGCAGAAGTTTCCACTCTTGGGTTATAAAGCCAATAAGTTTCATTAATTAAAGTAGCAATATGAGAACCTTAATTGTGAGCCATGAAAAAGCATGGCCGAGATATGGAACAAAAAAAAGAGAAAGTGATGAAACAGAAAGAGGATAAAGAAATGGTCACATGATGATGAGAACACAAGTGATATGAAGGTAAGAGATCTCCAAAAGTGATTGGAAATGATAACCATGTTATGTTATATTCATTGCTAACTAGCCATTGTTTTCCTAGTAACGAGAAAAAAAAAACCTAATCCTAGATGGGAATGTGTGTCATGTGTGGATGGATATGCTGCTCATTAATATTCAATATAAAATCGAACATATTGAAACAGTCTCAATCGATGGATCTCTTTTTATGATATACAGGGAGTATGTGATTCACATTAGGCACCCATGTGACTGATACCAAACAATATGTCACAGCAATGCCAATATAAATATATGATATCTAGAAAGAAAGCAAAAAAAATGAAAGAGAATCATATTGTGTGTTTATATATATATATATATATATATACATATATATACATATAGACAATCTCATTAGTGGAGATGATGTGGAGGAGGAGGATGACATGTAAGCAATGATATAAAATAAAAAATAAATAATGCAAAAAAGCAAGCAGTGCAAGCTTTGTTTGTTTTTAAGATTTTATGTAGCTAGAGACAGCAGAACCCACACACATCCACGCGTGTGCCCTCTTGTATGTTTATGATTCTTTGCTTTAGTTGTACTCCCAACACATACCCATTTCATCATCACCATCACCATCCATCAATTCTTATTTTAATATTTGTATAATCATATTGAGAGAGAGAGAGAGAGAGAGTCCTGTTAATTACTTTACTTGGTCGTTATTAATGTTGAATGTTGATAGGTTGGGTTTGTGTAGTAATAGGATAAGTGATCAGCTGAGATGGATCGATATATCGAATGCAGCTAGCAAGCAAGCTCTTAGGTTTGTTGTAAGTGGAAGAAATATGATAATAGAAAAATCATTATGTGGCTTGAAAATCTTTTGTGATGATGATCGTATAATGCATAGTTTTATATACAACTTAGTAAGCACGCGCAATGGCTAAGCCTTAATTCTCATTCTCACGTAAGCATGATCACTCAAAATAACTTCAATTTTGGTTCATATATATGTTATCCTCATTTGTTATATGCCTCCTTTTAGTTAATTTGGCTTCTATATATATAGCTTTCCAATTGTATGAACCTCCACCTTTACATCATCAACAACAATGATCCTAATATATATATATATATATAATTAGCGATTTAGTAATTCAACAATTTTATTTACATAAGAATTGTGAAAAAATTTAAAGATGTGAGTCATAAAAAGTTTAAAACATATGAAATACGCATGAGAAAGTTTTAGACGTATGAGACACAAAGAGAGAGGCAAAACGAGACTTGAAGACGCAAAAAGAGGCGAAAAAAATTTGAAACTCAATACAAGGTTGAGTACTGCGGCGCCCAATCCAGCATGTCTAGCGCTTCGACACCGGAAGTTCAGCGCTGGCCGTGGCATGACCCAGCACTGTAGCGCCAGAGCAAGAAGAGTTTATTTTTATTATGTATTTCTCAATTTTGAAAAGTTTTGAACTTCTAAAACACGTAGACTTTTATTTAAATTAGGATTAGGGTTAGTAGGCAAGAAATAACCATTATATAAACCCTTGTAAATCTTTTAGTTTGAAATCAAATATTAAGAGAGACTCTAAGAGATGGAAAAACTAAGTAGACACTTAGTGCTTGTGTGCGCTAGAGTGCAACCATTGTTTGAGTGTTCATTATTTGTGGGAGAGTAAAGATACACTGAATATTAGATCCTTTTAAGTGTTCTTCATTGTGTTTTCTTGTAAATTCTCTAGGGAGTTTATAAGAGAGGTTAGGATCCTTGGATCTACCGTAGACGTAGGCAATTAGCCGAACCACGTAAGTGATTGTGTTGTGCTCTTGATTATCTGCTTTATATTCTTGCTATTTTTATTTGATATCTAGATTATTTTATTGTGAAAAAAGGTTAGGTTCTTCGCTTTAACCTAATCTCATTGGGAGAAGGGCGATTCCTCTAACAAACTGGTATCAAAGCCAGGCTTGATAATACACATTAGAGGTATTTAAACCATGACTACAATCAAACAAGAAATATAAAAGTTTAATGGAATGAATGACTTTAATCCTTGAAGGAAGAAAGTTATGGCTCTACTAGTGAAGGAAGGTATAGACTCAGCATTAGAGGAAGCCAGTTCCTCAATTAGAGGAGGGATGACAACCTCAAAGTCTGAGGAGAAATATTGTAACATGATTCAGAAGAAGGCTCATAATACTATAATCTTGGCGTTGAGTAACGAAGTATTAAGGGAAGTCGGTGAGGAAGAAACCACTTTGAGACTATGAAAGAGACTCGAGGCATTATACATAAAGAAGTCTTTTTGCAAATAGACTTCTTGTGAAGAAGAAATTGTATCAGTTAATTATGCATGAGGGATTTTCATTGAGAGCTCATGTTGATGAGTTCAACATGATCATTATAAGTCTTGAGCAATTGGGCTTCAAGACTAAGGATGAAAATAAGGCCATAATTCTATTAAGTTTGTTGCCAAAGAGCTATGAGAGCTTTGTGGATACACTGTTGTATGGTAAGGAATGCTTAATGATGAATGATGTCAATGCATCTTTGAAATCAAAAGAATTTACAAAGAGAATTGAATTCAAGAGTGGAGCAATATTACTTGCATAAGAGAAGAAGAACAACCAATCAAAGAAGAGATCCAAAAAATGTTTCCTTTATTATAAGGAATGACACTTAATGAAAGATTGTATTATATTAAAATATAAGGATGGATGTGCTATTATTGGTAGTCTTGGGGAAGATAGTGAAGTTGTAAACACGCTGGTAGTCTCAAGAGAAAAGTACCCTGAAAAATAGATATTAAATTCGGGGTGTAGCGTTCATATATGTCCCGACAAATTGTTGTTTACCAACTACAAAACTAAGAGAGGTAAAACTCTAATGGGGAATGATATGACTTATGAGACCAAGAGAGTTGGTGACATAAGACCGATGATGCAAGGTAGAAAAACTATGGACTTATATAGTGTAAAGCATGTTTCTAATCCAAGGAGGAGCTGGATATCCTTAGGAAAGCTCGATGAGGAGTAGTATTCAGTTAGAGCGAAAAAAGAAAAAAATAATAGTAGAAAAAAGATCTATAAGGTTTGAGGGTGAGAAGCATAATGAGAGAGCTTTATGTGCTTAATAGGATAGCTATGAGTGGCCTAACGCGGAGTGTTGGGGTAATGAAAACCGCTAGGCAACATCTAAACTATGTTCACTGAGGTGATGAGGGTTAGAAAGGAGTGCAATACATCAATACCTAATGCAAGGTACACAAATGCCTTTGGAGACCAAAGTCACTAGTCCGGGAAAGTTAAATCTTGGTGAAGACTTAACTGGACTCAACTCTAAGTGATAGAGTATTGGTGTGGATCGAATCCATAAGTCTTCTTATATGGAGATTTTGAATTAAGAAATGGTTTATTGGAGATTTGGTGATTCAACAATCTTGTTTGGACAAGAATTTTGAAGAATATCAAATAGGAGAGTCACAAAAAGTCTAAAACGTGTGGAATACGTATAAAAAAAAGTCTAAAACGTGTAGGATACGAAGAGGGAGGCAAAACGAGACTAAAAAATATGAAAAGAGGCAAGAAAACGCAGAGCTCGGTGCAGGCCTAAGTGTTCTTCATTATTTTTTTTTTTGTAAATTCTCTGAAGAGTTAATAAAAGAGGTTAAGATCTTTGAATCCACTGTGAATGTAGGTAATTGGCCAAATCACGTAAATAATTGTATTGTACTCTTAATTATTTACTTTATATTCTTGTTATTTTTATTTGATATCTAGATTATTTTGTTTTACAAAAATATTAAATTATTCACTTTAATCTAATTGCACCAAAAAAAATACCGAATCTTTTAATATATATATATATATATAACTTGCTAAGTTCGTTCTAATCACATTGAACAAAGGAAATTAACTGTTTTTAAGGGCAAAATGCTCAGCTTTAGAGTTAATTAATTATTTAATTCTATAGAAACTATATGTTACTTTGTTATTTTTCGTATTACCCATTTATCTCTTTCATGATCAGAATATTAATATTTTAATAAAGTTCATTTCAGAATTGATTTATTAACGTTAAGAGAGTTTTTTTTAAAAAAAAAAAGAAAAAGAAAATAAATGAGTAATAAAAGAAACGACATAGAGATAAATGGTCGATGCCTTTATTAATTATCAGGGTTACTTAACTTATTGGGTTTTATTTATCAGTATATGTACATGGTCATGGCATGATTGGAACTGAAGGGCGGGAACTGTCTTTATATTTTGATAACAGTTGGACCGTGGTGAAATAAATAAATAAAAAATAAATGGTTCAATCTTATATAAACTCTTTAGTTATTGTATATACCATCTCATAATAATCACTCTTTAGCCTAAATCTACACAGATGTGCCAAGTGCTATAGGCCTAGCTAGGATCAAAATGATGGCATGGCTTTTATGGATTTGGTTAAGATTTAAAATTAATTTGATGTCCAATATATGTATAGGTATAGGAATATGAATATAGAGATAATGGATATAATAATTGGAACAATGATAGATTCTGCAGCTTATGCGGAATGGTGGGCACTTTGAATAGGTTATAGGCCATTTCTTATTGCATGCACACAAAGCCACTATAATTACCTTTTTTTTTTTTTATGAATTAAGTTTCCTTACAACATATAATTAGTTCCTTATGTTTGATATATCATTATAGTTCCATGTGCAAAGTTGCCTTTTTACTCCTATTTTGTCAACAAATGATTCATTGGATGTGACTAACATGCTAAAAGCTTATTAGCTTACCTAATAAAATTAGTTTATGAACATGTCCAAAAAAAAAAAAGAAAGGTTTATAAATTAAATAATACAAATAAATTCTTTTATTTTATATAACATTGATTAAGTGTGCAACGTTACTCATTTTATGGTGTATAATTTAAAAAAACAGTCATCGGTGAAATTCTTTTACAAGTTAGTTTTAATTAATATGCTAACACATTAGATAATATTATGATGTATTAAAAATTATTGTATTAAACAGTATAATTTATATATAAAGTACTAACTGCGTGGTTAGGCAATACTTCTACTGATAAAAGTTGGATTTATAGTATGATCAATTGTATAATATATTAACTTCATCTGTTATATATCAACTTTGATAAAATGACTGATTATTTATGTTCTCTTCACCTCTTAAACCCTTGTTTAGGGTTCCATGCCATGTTATTATGGGCCTGAATCCGATAAAGATAGAATAGTCCATGATAGTACTTGAAGAAAGATACTAGATGTTGTTATGGTCCTCAAGGAAATGAGCATTCTGAGAAAATGCTACGAGGCCCAACTGTTCCTATAAGTCCAGCCCATCAGACAAGAAAGACGAGAAAGAAAGAAAGAAAGTGCAGAAGAGAGGAGAAGAGTGAAGAGATCGCAGGCCAGAACCAGAGTCGGAGAAATGGGAACGTTGGGATTGGCGCCAGGGCTATCGCGGAAGCTGAAGAAGGTGCTGGAATCAAGAACAGAAACTCCAGATCTATTGGCTTCTCTCAAAACGCTCTCGACTTTCTACAATGACAACACTCCTCAGGCTCGTCGCAACCTCAGATCCACCATCGAGAAGCGCTCTCTCTCCATCAATCTCGATTTCCTCCACGCCTCCCATTCCGCTCAACAAGTGCGTCCTCTCTGTCTCTCTCTCTTTCTTTTTGCTTCTTGTTCCTTGTTGTTTAATTAATTAATTATCATTTCTATTATGCTCTTAGGCCTTGGATCGAGTTGAAGAGGAGGTTGATTCGCTTGCTGAATGCTGTGACAGGTATCGTTTGTCTAAGACTTTTATAAACTTTGAATCCATTTTCATGCTCATAGAAATGCTTCAATTTGAGTGAACTCACCACCATTTGAGATTCAATTCTAGTCATGTCTGTTTATGATTCGTAATAGCTGCAAATGCTTCTTTTCTTCTAATACGCGAGATCTCTGACTATAATTAACAGGAAATGAAAAGATTCTTGAGTGATCAAAAGAGAGAAATGATTATAAAACCGAGTCAAGCATTTAAGCCTTGGCACCGGCAGTAGTTGCTGGAACTTATGTTATGGTGCCTTTCCTAATACTAATTGTCTTGTCCTGTGTTATGTTTAGATGCCTCTTGGTAGTGTGTAAAGAAAAGGAATCCTTGTTCGATATTTGATTCATCTTGTACCTTCACAGGATTGAGAAGGCATTGAACAGTTGTAATGCTACGACCGGAAATATCATTGAAACAACAGAGAGACTCAAACGGGAACTTGAAGTGAATACGCAAAGACAGGAGATTGTTTCGTGCTTCCTCCGTGATTATCAGCTCTCTAATGAAGAGGTCTAATCTTAAACTTTTAGTTTTGTATTAACATGACTCCTGCTGCTTTGTTCTAGCACATATTATACTTGAATTACTCTATTCATTCATGAGAAGGCATTTGTTTATATTGTTTGTAGATCAATGCTTTGAGAGATGAGGACCTGAATGAATATTTCTTTAAGGCACTTTCACATGTTCAAGAAATTCATGCTAACTGCAAAGTACTCTTGAGGACACATCACCAGGTAAAATTTCTTTTTCTCTTTACGATGTCGGACAACTTTGAAAATAAGGAATTTACATATAGGGGTTTAAGGTTTGAGGTTTGCTGATGGTGAAAACTAGAAGAATCATAAAGTAATGTGTTGAATGGTGAACAGTAACTTGACTTTTGCAAATCTGAGTAGTTCTAGCATAAATAGGTAAGCACATGCAGATGGCTATTATTTATAAAACAACAAAATTAAGAACCCTTTTGTGATAAAACTTAGACTCATTTTTACCCAGTGAACTCTAACAATATTGAAAATCAAAGACTTACCAATTTTAAAACTGGATAAGCAGCCTATAAAGGCTTTGTTATTTGATAAGAAACTTTCTCTGAAACCAGATCAGCTTCTTTGCTGTTGTAAGACCTATGGCCTTAGTTCCAGGCTTTTGAATAGGACAAATCTTCTAATGCCATATCACATGTTATCCCATTTGTCTCTTTGTAACAAGGATAGATCACATCTATGGATGTTGTGTTATATAGCATTTTTACATTTGGACATTATATTTCCTTCGCAAAAAGTTTATATGACTCTTATATGCTAATTTCAAACTGAAAAGAGTCCAAGATTTGTTGTGTTTGTTTGGCTTCTTCCCAATCTTTTTGCATTGTGATTTACTGAATGAATGATGAAAATTGTCATTCACTTGAGGACTCCTTACAGCGTGCAGGTTTGGAGCTGATGGATATGATGGCTGTGTACCAAGAAGGTGCCTACGAGCGCCTTTGCAGGTAAATCTATATTGTGATGGCTGTTCATGCAGTATGTTTTATAAATTGCTTATATATGCACTGGTATGCTTCTTAGAGCTTGGGCTAGACTTTTCCGGTGAGCAATCTGAAGGCACATTTACTATTTTGTCTTTTCTTTCAGCCCCACTTGCATTGAGGTCTATTACTTTACAAGCTAATGATTTCCAGATACAAACTTCTAGATGGCTTTTTTATTTCCTTTATTTTTAAAAAAAAATCATAATTGCTTAATTGAATAATTTTTTTTTTACATTTATTTTCTCTGGTGGTGTCTAAAATATTATAATTTCTTAACTTAAGAATTTTATGCGACCGATTTATTGGGGTGGTGTCTGAACAAGTTAATTATATATATATATACTTTGTGAAGAAAAAACTACAATTTCTTAACTTGAGAATTTTATGTGACATTTATTTACATGGTTGGTGTCTGAACAAGTTATTATATATACACTTTGTTCCTTTCTTTTAGGTGGGTCCAGGCAGAGTGTAGGAAACTGGGTGACACTGAGAATCCTGAAGTTGGTGAGCTTTTGAAAACAGCAGTTCGCTGCCTCAAGGAGAGGCCTGTGCTTTTCAAGTATTGTGCAGAAGAGGTGATTCTATTCAATTCTAAGCTTAGTAAAAATAACTAGTTCATGGTACACACCTGCTGGTTTTAATAGGAGCTTGTTGTATATCACTTCACTGCTTATACAGGTGGCGAATATGAGGCATAATGCATTATTTAGAAGATTTATAAGTGCTCTTACGCGTGGAGGGCCTGGCGGAATGCCAAGACCTATAGAAGTGCATGCTCATGATCCCTTACGATATGTTGGAGACATGCTGGGGTGGTTACATCAGGTGTGACACAAAGATGTTTTTGGTTGGATTTAACTTCTGGGCTTGTGATATTAGTGATTACTTTTCATCCTATGTTGTTAATTATTTATCATATTTCAACTGTATGTTGCCTCTAAGCAGGCATTGGCGTCTGAACGTGAGCTTGTCCTTGGGTTACTTGATCCAGATGCAGCATTAGATACTGGGTTAACTGGCCGCCGATCACCCAAGAGTGAGAATGATTCTGGAAAGACAGATTCAGACCTCACATTTGTTCTGGATAGAATTTTTGAAGGAGTTTGCCGGCCATTTAAAGTGAGAGTTGAACAAGTTTTGCAGTCTCAACCTAGTCTTATAATTGCATATAAACTCAGTAATACCCTGGAGTTTTACAGCTACACTGTGAGTCAAGCACTATTCCTCCTTTTGCAATTCCAGGGGTCTCCTATGCTCTATATCTCTTAACTTCTGTTGTTTTTGTCTAGATCTCAGATTTACTGGGGAAAGAAACAGCTCTATGTAATACGCTTTGGGTGCTCAAGGATGCAGCTCAAAAAACATTTTTTGATATTTTGAAAGTTAGAGGAGAAAAGCTTTTACGTTATCCTCCCCTTGTTGCTGTTGATCTTTCTCCACCACCAGCAGTGAGGGATGGAGTCTCTGTACTGCTTGAAATAATTGAGACCCATAACAGTACTATGGTTCCCACTTCAAGCAAAAAGCCTGCTTTTGATCTAGTTTTATCTGCTTTGCTTGATCCTATTATTCAGGTTTGTTTGTGTTTGATATTAATATTCTCAGTTGCGTTGTATTTATTGGTAAAGTACTTCTGGCCAAATGATGCTGAAAAATTATGAAATATTGCTTATGATTGTGAGTATCTTGACTCTACGAACAAATATTGCTTAAGGAAGTTGGATAAAGAGGTTTTATTACAACCATTTGGAGAGTAACATTGGTTGAGCCAATCTGTGCTAGATATGGGCTAAATAAAGTCAGCTCTTTGTAAAACTCGATTCAGATTTTAATCCATTCTGATAGGTAGTTTATTCTGTCCTGAATGAAGTAATTTAGGTAAAAATGAGATCAAATTCATTCGTTCCAATTGTTGCAGATGTGTGAACAAGCAGCTGAAGCGCATAAGTCGAAGGGAGGTGGACATTCATCAAGAAGAAGTAGAATGAGTTCTGACTCTGGTCATGTCAATAAATCACCGGTTGATGCAATCTTGTCGAATAGCAGCTCTACGACATCCACACAGGTTTTTCTTATGCCTGTTTCCTTGTTCTCTCTATATGTTACTGCTTTTCAGTCTTAAATTTTCTGTGCCAATTATAGGATGTTGTTAGCTATTATTAAATTTTGATTCTTTGTAGATAGATTGTTGCAAATATTTTCAGCCATACTTGTAGAAGCCTGATGTAGAAATATGATGCAGTTCAAGAATCACAAGAATTCCTAATTAAATTAGAGTTTATTATTTTTAGGAATGTCTTAATTAGTTTGAGTTCTATTTTAAATTATTTTTCTTTTTAATATTTTTTTAGTTTAGTAGTTATTATTTGAGTCGTATTCCTAATTCAATAGGAAGTTTTATTTGAGTAGGTTTAGGATAATTAATGGTTAGTATAAATATGTGTCTTTTGTAACATTAGAATTAACTTGTTATTTTGATTATTCAGTTATAGTTGTTCTTGTTATTTTTTGGTATTCGTCGAATCAACGAGATCTAACGTCCTAAATTCGCGGGTATTCTCAAAATCAACACGAGTTTAGTTTATTCTTTATTCCGGGCATTCTTAGACTAAATGGAATATCGAATCTATCCTTTCATCTATCTTTCCGCTGTATCAAAATAGCAAGGTTCTTGCACTGTGAATGCTTGTCATCTTCCACCATGTGATGCCTATGAAATTGGCTAGTGTAGTAGCAATTAATTTGGTTTAATTGTTTGGATTATTGTGACAAAATTCTCCTGACCTTTGAAGAATCCCCAATTATTTTCTGTGTTGATTGAAGCAGATTAGTTAACAACATAACAAGTAGATGTGCGACAAATAATTTATTCCAAGTAGTTGCAAACTAAGCATGAATCCTTCTTTGCTATTTATATGTAAGATCTAAAGGAATCAAAGGCTTAAATCTGTGTATTAATCCTTAGTTCTTACTAGTTTTTGTATCCTTGATCCCCTCCATGCTTTTTTGCAGAGTAATGAGACACCTTCTAAGATCTTCCTCATCAACTGCTTGTGTGCCATCCAACAACCATTGATTGGTCATGAAGTTGCTGCTGAATATGTGAAGAACCTTGGATCAATGATAGACAATCACATGCGTGTTCTTGTGGATAAAGAAGTTGATGCCATCTTAAGAAGATGTGGGTTGCTGCAGAAGATGCATTACTTCCATAGTTCACTTAGCAAGGAGGCTAGCAATGCAGTTGCTGGGCCCCCATTAGCTGAGATAGAAGAGACTTCTCCAGCATTCCTTTCAGAGTCTTTAAAGGCTTTCTTTGGGCTTATTTTGGGAAGTGAGAGTTCTCTACCTGAGTTTGAGTTGATGCAGGTTCCAAAATTGCGTTCTGAAGCTTGTATCCAGGTGGCCAGGTCACTTGCGGAAGCTTATGAGCTTATTTACAAGGCAATTATGGCTCCCGATAATGCCTATCCTGATCCAAGGTCCCTAGCCAGGCATCCTCCAGATCAGATAAGGACCATTTTGGGAATATGAAGTTGTGAAGATTTTATTTTTGGGATCTACATGGTTTATCTTTATTTCTTTTTTCTTTTGGTTTTTATTTAATAGAAAGGTCTTCAATAACAGTTTCAAAGATATATTTGTGTATCTTCAAGCGGAAAATGATGGCTCATAGATGAGTTGCTTTTTAGGCGAACAGATAAATTTTGCAAAAACTGGAAAGCAAATGTTGCTCTGTATTGAGGCACTTTTTCAAGAATAGAGAAGACTACTGTTTCATTGAATTGGCTTCCTTTTACAGCCCTAATATTATGTATATATACAGCTATGATTGTACATGTCACAAGCAGAAGTAATGATTACAAAATAATGATTTAGAGAATAAAAAATGGTTGTGATTTCCTTCACGTCAGCTGTGTGCAAAGATGCTCATGAACAATGTTGTATTCTTCTTTATTTTGTTGTGTAGTGTAATTGATTTTGTTCCATTTATTTCTTTATGTGTCAGTTGAGTTGTCTTTGATTATGCCAGCTTAGAACCTTCATTGTTGACACCCCCCCTTCAAGCTTAACCATCTGCTATGATGTTAAGCTTGTTCTTCAGTTTATCAAATCTTTCTGCTGGCAGTGCTTTTGTCATTGTGTCTGCAATTTGGTTCTCGGATAGAATGTACTCAATTTCTAATTCACCATTTGCTATCTTGTCTCGAATAAAATGCACATCAATTTCGATGTGCTTTGTCTTTCCATGGAAGATTGGATTTGCAACCAATGATGCTGCACTTGTGTTATCACACCAGTTTTTTGGTTTTGAACTCAGCTTTAGATTCAACTCAGAGAGCAGTGAGCATATCCAGGTTAGCTCTGCACTTGTGTGAGCCAAGGCCCTGTACTCTGATTCTGCACTACTTCTTGCAACCACTTTCTGTTTTTTGGAATTCCATGACACTAAATTTTCACAAAGGAAGATGTTGTACCCATTGATTGACTTTCTGTCATCACTATCAGCTGCCCAGTCTGCATCCGAGAAGGCAGTCAGTTCAAGTTTTCCATTTGATGAGAAATAAAGTCCATGATTGGAGGTGTTTTGGAGATATCTCAGAATTCTTTTGCTTCCCAACCAGTGCTCTTGCTGTGGTCTCTTTAAAAATTGACTTAGCTTGTTTACACTGTAAGCAATTTCTGGTCTGGTTAAAGTGACATACTGCAGTGCACCAATTACACTCCTATAGAGTGTATTGTCATTGAAGTCTTTGTCTTCTTCTCTCGTGTATCTGATACTGGTACTCATGGGAGTAGCTGATCCTTTGCAAGCTGACATTCCTGTTCTTTTTAACAAATCAAGGATATACTTAGTTTGACTTAAGTGCATTCTTTCTTCATTTCTCTTCACCTCAATTCCAAGGAAATAGCTAAGAGATCCTAAGATCTTTAGAGAGAACTTGTTGCTTAAGTTCTTCATTATAGTTTCCACTAGTTGCTCATCATTTCCAGTGATGAGTATATAATCTACATATACTAGAAGGATGACTAAGCTACTTCTTTCTTTGAGAATGAATAGAGAAGTATCTGATTTTGAGTTCACAAATCTCCAATTTAGCAAAGTTTTCTTGAGCTTTTCATACCAGGCTCTTGGAGCCTGTTTCGGTCCATACAAAGCCTTATTGAGTCTACAAATGTGGTCTGCTTTGCTCTTGTCAATGAATCCTTCAGGTTGTGAAATGTAGACTTCTTCCAGTAGATCTCCATTGAGGAATGCATTGTTAATGTCTACCTGCTTGATCTCTGAGCTTGCACTCCTTTGTTTGGCCCAAGTCCTTTTTGTCCATTGTAGTTCTGGATATTTGGAAACCTTCTCTGGTTCCTATAGTTTCCATTTCCCTTTGAGGCTAGGTTTGCTTCAAAATTTCCTATTTCATGTGCATTTCTTTCAAGTCGATTTTCATAACTTAAAAGATCAACATAAACATCATCAAGGGTCATATCTCCTAACCTTGATGTGATATTTACTGTCATTGGATCAAAACTGAAGCCCAATCCCTCGAGAATATATTGAGCTAGGTCTTCATCACTGACTGGTTTTCCAGTCATGGCCAAACTCCCTGCAAGCTTTTTCATCTTGTTGTAGTACTCAGCAATACTTAGGTTTCCTTTCTTTGATGTGCTGAGTTGTCTCCTGATTTCAATGAGTCTAGCCTTCGATTGTGAACAATACATCCTCTCTATAGCTTTCCATAGTTGAAAGGAGCTTGTACATTCAGTTATTGCACAGATTACTTCCTTATTGAGAGTTGACAGTAGCCAACTTAGGAGGAGCTGATATTGTCTTCTCCAGGTGGTATAGTGAGGATTGCTGACAATGATTCTGCCTTGGTTCTCTCCTACTATAACCATAGATCTGGTTAGAGGTGTCACAGCTTCATCGATATAATCCTCTAGATCATTTCTCCGAATAAATGGAAGCACTTGAGTCTTCCAGATTACATAGTTATTTTTGTCAAGTTTGGTGCTGACAGTAAATGTGAGATTGTTTGGTATTTGGCTAGAGGTTTGATTTCTCGATGAGTTTTGATTTTCTGTTTCTACTGTTCCTATGTCATGAGATGTATTGATATTGGCAATTGCCCTCAGACCTTACTTGCTCTGATACCAAGATAAATTTTGCAGAAATTAGAAAGCAAATGTTGCTCTGTATTGAGGAACTTTTTCAAGAACAGAGAAGACTACTGTTTCATTGAATTGGCTTCCTTTTACAGCTCTAATATTATGTATATATATAGCTATGATTGTACACGTCACAAACAAAAGTAATGATTACAAAATAATGATTTAGAGAATAAAAAATAGTTGTGATTTCCTTCACGTCAACTGTGTGCAAAGATGCTCATGAACAATGTTATATTCTTTTCTATTTTGTTGTGTAGTGTAATTGATTTTGTTTCATTTATTTCTTTATGTGTTAGCTGAATTGTCCTTGATTATGTCAGCTCAAAACCTCCATTGTTGACTCGAACACAGATAGAGAATAATGTATTTTCTTTTGTGTTTGAACTATTTTTTGCTGCCAATGTAATAATAATCAATAATGCAATGTGAATTTTGTTTAGGTTAATATAGTTTGCTGATGGGTAGGAGTTTTTCCTATGGTTGTAGCCTATGCGGATTGAAGGGAAATAGAGCATAAAATTCAAATCTCAATGAACCGTTTGAGATGTGAATTTACTAAGCTCTTCAGAAAATGGAGATCGTCTCCGATTATGTTATAATCTAAAATCAAGAGCACTAGCTGGTACCGAGAGCAATAAACAGTAAAACTAATTTGCGTTCAATACAAAAGAACGTTGCTGGGTCAAAGATGCGTGTTTGGTGACAAGACGTGACAACTGACAACACTTGTAAGTTTGGTGAAGTGAATTTGATTAAGTCGAAACGATGAATTGAAAACATTTGTTTGCTTCCAACAATTATTCTCTTTCCTGATCTAATTAAAAGCACCGGCAACGAACGCTTTGGCGTCGTTTGGAAGTAAAACAAGGCAAGGAGGGAGAGGGACCCCAGTTAGGGGAAAAAAAGAAAAGCTGTCTGAATCAGAATTAATATACAGAAGCTCCGAAACCAGCAATCGATTAATTTTTTTCCTTGGAAATGAAGCACAGCACACACACTAACACTCACACATATTATTATTATCTTCTTATTCACTCCCATGACATGATATTATCCTATTCTTTACAATAATCAAAAGCACCAAACAAATAAACAAGAACCCTCTGTAACAGATTGATGGCGGCAGAAACAGTGTTAGCCGGAGGAGGAGGAGGAGGAGGAGGTGGGTCGTTGTCGTTGACAGAGAGAGAGGCATGGAGAGCACATGGGGCGATGGCTTTGGTGCAGTTGTTCTACGGAGGATATCATGTTATTACGAAAGTAGCCCTCAATGTTGGAGTCAACCAGCTCGTCTTCTGTGTCTTTCGTGATCTTCTTGCTCTCTCCATTCTTGCCCCCATCGCCTATATTCGTGAAAAGTAAATTCTTTCTCTTCATCCTATCAAAATTTTAGAGTCTGTGTTCCTTTCTTTTAGTCGCCAATTGACTTACTTGACCATTTCTGTGACTCTGGATTTTTATACAAATTAATCAACTTTCAGGTTTTAACCATAAAATTTGCAACTTTAGTGTTGATGTTTAGCTTTTTCTTATACTATGGTCTGAGAAGTGGTCGTGTCAATGGGAAAATTTGTACAGTTTGATTGCACTGTTGGATTTAGAATATTCCTCCAACTGCGATTCAACTTCTCTTTCACTATACCTGGTTGTAGGATCTGCCTCTAAATCGATATTATAAGTTGTATGTGTATTCTAGTATGAATGAAATTTCATATGCCCACATCCATATTCATTTTTTTTAGGGTAGGAAAAGACAAGATTTGATTGTTCAAGTGCCATCATCACCAATTCCATGCTTTTAACTGCAGGTTCTTGTTCAATGAGTTTTTCTTTCAATATTTTAGGAAGGTCCATCTTTGTTTATCTGCTCTTATAATCATGTTACCCTTGTTGCTGCATTTATAATGTTATGATGTTTGTGGTAAATACCCCAAAATAGGGAATAATAATTAGAGCCTTCAGCTATATCCTTTTTGTTCCATTAATATATAGCTGATGAAATGAATGTTTGGAATTGTGATGGATTGTCAAATAAGCACTTTGAGAATCCACCACCCAAAATATATATAGTAAAAATTTTAACTTTAGATTTCATTACAAAATTAGTTTATTTCAGAACCAACTTCTTAGATAATCACTTCTGAAAACTTTTACCAAAGATAGTCTGGGTGGTGGATTCTCAAATAAGCACTTCTTTGAGAATCCACCACAATCCCAAACTTGCACGAAGTCAACATCTTATTTATTATTCATGCTTCTATCCTTCTGTATCTTACGATATGTTTGCGTCTATATTCTTTTCTAGATTTAGTTGTAAAAATGGATATGGTACTTAATTATTGCCTAAACATATTCCTGACAACTTATGTATAGCTTATGATACAAAAAGTCGGCATCTTGAAATATTCTTGTTTCCTTTTTGTAGAAGAACCTGTCTACCTATGACTAAGCGCCTGTACATGTCTTTCTTCTTTCTTGGATTAACTGGGTAAGTCTTTCTTCTGCAAAGATGCATTGTTACCAGGTTGCCCATGGCTTCCTAACATTCTGTTGGAAATTTTATCTGGTTATATAGCTAATTTTAATACACTTGATTAGCATATTTGGGAACCAGCTTTTGTTTCTTATTGGTCTTAGCTACACCAATCCCACTTATGCTGCTGCCATACAACCTTCTATTCCAGTGTTCACATTTCTCTTTGCTGTAATAATTGGGTGAGTGAGAAATTTCTACCTATCCCTCTATTCATAGATGTATCATGTTGGATGTTGCTCGTTCAATATCATTTATGAACTTGTTCATGCAGTACAGAAAGAGTGAATTTGTTGAGACCTGAAGGTCAAGCAAAGGTTGGAGGCACCCTCGTCTGTGTTTCTGGTGCCATATTAATGGTTCTATTCCGTGGCCCAGCTTTGTTTGGATACAGTAACCAAGACTTTATAGTACAAAGTGAAATAAGTGCAAGGGGTCAACCAGAGCCTTCTGGATGGCTCGTGTCTAGTTTTCTAGATATTGGACTTGATCATTGGCACCTGGGAGTTTTATGCTTAATAGGGAATTGTATGTGCATGTCTGCTTTTCTAGCCATTCAGGTACTGGATTATATAGTTAACTTTTAAATGAGAACGAAAATTTCTTTTCTGAAGTGAAAGTATACAAATTAGATGAGAATAATTTCTATGCTTAGATAATGTTCTTTGTGCCTTTTTTTTTTTTCTTTTGTGTTTGCTAAATTGTTTCATTTGCTTATTTACCATCATGTAATTGCTTCAAATTCATAGATTATGTAGATAAGAATTTGGCTTATCCTGATGAGATTTAAGGCATATAATTTCCATAAGTGGCACATAAAAGGATTGGGAATGTGGTGATTGGTCATAACAGAGAATCTCCATGTCTTACACCAGTCAAAGAAGTCCATGACTGTTTGAATGGTGGCAGTAAGTAGTTTAAGACTATCTAAGGAATAAAAATTCCAGGATTATATACTGTGTGGTTGAATAAATAAGGAAAACTCACCATCCTCCCAATTCTTGTATAGCACCTGCTTACTTTGATATCTCAATAGTTATATAGCAGTTGTGTTTCTTTTTTCCTTTTGGCATTGTGTCAATCAGCATAATGAATTAATAATATTAAGGGTTCAGATATTTTTAATAGATTCTAAGCCATTTTTAGTCTGATCCCTTCTGTTTTAAGACCTAAGATTATAATTAGACTAGCTGTTCATTGACCACGTTTCGCCTAGGTAGATTTTTATGAAAAGTTTCTATAGATTTCCAGAGTAGGCGATTATCTACAGTGTTCCATGGAGCTCAACTATTAATGTATTGCATGTGTAATTCTTAAAGCTTCTTCCTGCATGTGTAACTAGTGGATGTTTGTCTACTGCTTTTGGACATGATGCGTATCTTCAATACTCAATTTCCTTTGCAGTTTTCATGAGTGGACTTTGGAAGCAAGTACATTGGTTTTAGAAAGTGAAGCTTTGTCTGTCCTTGTCCTGCCTGCCGCTAGTGACTTTTTCAAGAAAGCAGTTCTTGCATTAGTGAATGTAGGGTTGCATTGCCATTTTTCTGCTCTCTGTATTCTTTACCATAAAAAAATAGGTTGTTGAATGGCATACAGCTTTAACCTTGTTTTCCTGAATCATTTTACGGAAGTTTGGATGATACTGTATAAATTTAGTCCTCTTAAGTTCTACCGTCTTTTATGTATGTGCAGCTTTTATATTTGACTTACTACTAAATTTTGCTAAGCGCTTTGTTGTGTTTCCTGATAATTCTGCGCAGATCTTCTGCTTGAGCTACTATTAAATTTGTTACGTGTTTTTATCTCGTTGGAGATTATATCCTTTTGATATTTAATTTCTTATGGTAAAATTTTCAGGCACCAGTTTTAAGGAAGTATCCTGCCAGCCTCTCTGTTACAGCATATTCATATTTTTTTGGTGCTGTTTTGATGGTATTAACAGCATTCTTTATGACCAATGAATCAACAGAGTGGAGTTTGACACAGTCTGAGTTGTTTGCAGTCATATATGCAGTAAGTTTCTGGATTTGTTGATACATTAATTTTTCTGTTACAGCAGCTACCATTTTGAGAGGTGAGTATATCAAGCTGTGAGAAGTTGTTTGGTAGTAGCTTCTCAACTTTTGGGCAAAGTAGTTTTCCTGGAGGCAGTGATCCTGCTACTGGGAGAGGAATTCCTTCCTCACTTCATGGGCATAACAATCTATTGTAGTGTTCCATCGCCTTATATGTAAGGCAGGGTTGTGATTTTCTCTTCTTGCTTTGGAGTATCATTTTCTTCTTGTGTTTGTTGATAAGAATTGTGTCGTCATAAATTTTAGCACTCCTTAATTGTATGTGTAGTTAGTGTTGATTATGGTTGTTTTACTTCAGTTTTTTATTTTGTGGAAGCAGAGACTATCTAATCTAGTAAGTGATTAGGGTGTTTAATAGTTATTTATCTATAAAAGATTTTAGCCACTTGTAATGACCTGTATTCATGTGTTTGAAACAAAGAAATGCTTAAGAAAAATTCTTCATGCTTTTATAGGGAACTGTTGCATCTGCCATAAATTATGGACTCGTGACATGGTCCAATAAGATATTGGGTCCAGCTTTGGTTGCACTCTACAATCCACTTCAACCTGCAGCATCAGCCATCCTGTCAAAAATTTTCCTTGGAAGCCCTATTTATTTGGGAAGGTTCTACTCCTATCTATCATTCTCTACTTGGTTGACCTTGAATTTAATATATGTGCTTGTATGCATGCACCGTATTTTTCTTTATTGGATTACTATAGTTTATCAAATATCCTTTTGAAATTCAAATTGTGCTCTCCCTGAGCTACAGCGCATCAAAGCTGGTGGAGCTTACCTGGTCTTGTTCACTTGTGGACACAGTGTTTTAGGTGGATGTCTAATTATTGCGGGTCTCTATTTGGTAACTTGGGCATCTTTTAGAGAAAGACAAGCTGTCCCTGGGATTGTTGCTCATGTCACTTCTGAACCACTCATCCACAAAGACAAGGACAAAAACACGTCGATTAACAAGACTCCTTACCAGAGAGGAGGACATGCCTTCTCATCAAAATAAAGGGATTAGGCAAACATACGAGTTTTGATGTAAAGTTATCATTACTCGCAAATTTGACCTGTTATTTAAAGTTACCCTTTATGCAGAGAATTGGCATTTCATATCGTTTCTTTATTCACCAAATATATTTCTCTTATTAAACAAAGTCAATAGAAAGGATGGTATTTCAGTCTCTCGTCAAATGGTCCATCCTTTTGTTACGAGAAGATACATTTTTTCATCTATTCATTTGCTCAGATTTTACGAAACCATTCACCCTCAAATGTGATTATCTAGATAATGACTTTACTTGGCTAATTGAAGCAGTTACTGAGCATTTTCTAGGAAAATAAAAGCTATATGCTATTGCAAATCTAGTTATTTTGCACTCTCTTTCTTAGGGAAATAAAATACAATCATACAAACCCAAAATCTTAAAAGTTAAAAAGGCAAATAGAAATGAATTGATTTTTATATTTAATAAGATGAAGCTGAAATTTGACGATTGATTTATGATGAAACTATTTGAAGAGCGTTGTGCGGTTCTGATTCTATAAGATGGTGAGAGAGGAAACAGAAACAAGCATGACAAAAGATAGCTGAGCGACAGTTTATAACTCCCCTCCCATTCGAATATCATGTATGGATGAGATTTGATTTTAGATTTTCTTATGCAACATAACGAGCAGAATGATTCAAGGTGAGCCAGTGGCTCTATTTATAGTTACAAGTCTGATTATCCATTTAAACAGCTCAGGCTTATATCTGAAAAGCAAGAGCAGACAGAACAACAAACAGTAATTTGTTTTTCACTTCTGTTAGAAAACGAAATGACCTTTACTGCAAAACAACACAAAAGAATCGCATGGACAATTAAAACCCTTTGCTGATTGTAAGTTTGTGTCAGACCAAAAGATGAATTGAAAGCATTTGTTACCTTCCAATATCTATTCAGTTTAGCTTGTCTAATTAAACTATTGAATTGGTGTTGATGTAAAAGAGGAAGTATAGGACCCAATTTAGGAGAAAGTGAAGTAAAAGACATAACAAAAATTATTAATAAAATCAGAAGTTCCAAAACCATTAATCTATTTCAGTCACCATTATCTTTGTATGGTTTTGTAAATGAAGCGCTCACCCCACAGATGCCATGATAATATCTTAAGTCCTGCATTCTTATTCTTTGAAGCATAACAACAACAGAAACATCACCTAAACAAACTAACCATAACAGACTGAAGGAGGCAGCAGCAACAGCAGCAACAACGTTAAGGTATATTGACTCTAAGTCGTTTAAGAGTATTAGAGGAATATCATATGCAGCGAGATATAGTAAATAACAACTTTAATCCCTGTTGTAATACCCCGTGACCACTTTTTGAGGTGAAAGAGTTATAATAACTATATGTGCATAGTAAGTGAACTTATATATTTATGCTTATTCTAAGATGTTCATGTTGTACAATATTATGAAGAAAGAATTTTTTATTTTATTAATGATTTGTTTATTTTTTAAAATATGAATATATTATCAAGTTAGATATTGAACTTGATATAAGTAGGGATGACAAAAAGGTTTGAATTCGAAAAACTCGAAGTCCAACCTGAAAAAATTTGGGTTTCTATTCGAATTCAAATTCAGATTTTTTTTTATTTAAAAAAAATTCTAAATTAATTCATAATCTTTAGTATATATGAATCTAACAATTACTTTACAAGTAAATGCCCAAAAAGTTTAAATTTAACCTAATTTAAAAAAAAAATTGTAACAAAGATAAAAAAATACATATTAAACTATAAATACAAATTATATGTGTCACTTATACAGATTATACATATTAAACTATAAATTATGTCACTTATACAGATTATACATATTAAATTATAAATACAAATTATAAAATACAAACTACAAATACAAATTTAACAGTTGTTTTATAAAATAAATATTCTAAAAGTTTAAATTTTATTAAAATAATAAAAAAATTGAAAAATTAAAAAAAAAATGAGTTTAACTCGAATCTAGCCTGGCTCAAAAAATTTTGGGCTAAACTCAAACTCCAAATCCCAAAAAAAAAAAAAAAATCAAAACCAAATCCAAATTAAGCAAAACCCAAATTTAAATCTAAATTTTACCATCCCTAGTTGTAAGTTAGATTTGGACTTACATGAGCTCATTGATATTAAACCTAAATACATGTGTTATAAGTTAAAATTGGCATTTTTGGGCTCAATGAGACTAAGCCCAAATCGTATGCTATAATTTGGATTAAGGGTTAGTATGACAAAAAGAGTACATATTAGATTGGATTGGATTGGATTGATCAATTCAATAAAGGGTAAAGGGATACATTTTTTAGCATTATATAAACTCCATTTTTCTAGCAACTCTAGCCAGACCCATCTAGATCTTTCTAAACTTAAAGAGAAAGAGAGAGAAAGAGAAGAAGAGAGAACAAAGAGGATTTGTGTTATATAGAAGTTTTGAGAATCAAAAAAGTATTTTTATAACTTTGTCTTTAATCTTTGTATTTGTTATGTGATTTTGTAGAGCTATAATTTTTGAAAACTTGATAAATTGAGGATTTAATGATGACTTTATGAGATATATTAATTATTGAGGATGATTAAACAGATAAGATGATGAATTATGACAGACCAGCAAAATTATTGTATGACCATAGATCAGTTCATAATTTTTGTAAAATATTTTATTGTGATTTTTAATCTGAGTTTTTAATCCATGAAACTAGACATCCTATTGAACATATAGAACTTTGATTCATTTGAAAAATTCATAAACCCGAGTTTGGTGATTTTCTAAAATGACCCTAAAATTTTGAGAATCTCTTATTTCTATAGTATGATCAGATGATGAACTGAGTTTGATCTATCAAATCATCTTCAAAAATTATAGATTTCTAAAAAATGATAATTTTACATATCTAGTATATCATATCAAATTTGAGAATTTAAATCATTAGTGTCGAATTATTTTGATTTTTCTAAAAAGAATGGTCTCAATGCAGGATTTTGTTTGATAGATTCTGGAAGTCTTGAAAAGAAATCGTTTTAAAATATTTCCTCAATGAATTTACCTATGAATAATTTATTATAGATTAAGATTGTTATGAGTATTTCTAAGGTAGTTTCATAATTTTTTAGCAAACATGATTTTATCAAATTCAAATATTAAAAGCTACTCAATAGATATTCTAATTTGACCAAGTTAATGATTTAGTTTTAAGAATGATTATGACTTGGATTTTGAAAGGGATAAAATCTGGTTTACTTGATTTAATAATGATTTAGTTCTCAAGAGTAATATAGTTTGATTCTATGGTAAATAGACCTTATTTGATAGATAAGAAAAATCAATTAGATAATAGTGGTAAAAATTAGAAGGTTTTAAGAAATCTTAAGTTTGAAATTATGATCTAATTTCGGATTTATATTACTTTATAAGTTTGAATTTTTAATTTTCATTATTTTAGGACTCTATAGAGACAAGCTTTATGATTTAGGTCAAGAATTGTAAAATTTGCCTCGAGCTCACAATTCAAAACCCTATTGTAGAAAAGACTCTTCACGATGAACTAGATAAATGGACAAGGAGTTTGTGAGTGGATACTTAAACTAATTTTATGACTTCTACTTTATGATTTTAGAAAAATATATTTTAAAGCATCATAAGCATGTTTTTTTATAGCTAATAATATGTATATTTTTCCTTGATGATCATTTATCTTGAATTATATTTAGACTTGAGATAACATTTTTCATGTATTAGCAGTAATGGTTTCTTTAAGTGGTTTGAGATTTAAAAAGTATGAGATATGATATAATGAAATGTTATAAGTTCATAGTTGTATAAAAGAAATAGTTTTAAAACCACTAGGCTATTCCCTCTCCTATTCAGATAGAGATATGAGATTTAAGTTTTTGGAGTCCGTCTGTATATACACATAAGCTTTAGATAGTGTGTATGTACGCTTTACTATTTTGGAGTCAGTTTACTTTGCGCATGCATACGATAAGGATATGAGATGAGTACATCAAATGCTCTATTCAATGGACATTTCGAGTATGATGAGATTTTCCTGTAGGTACTAGTATAGTATTATTATTTTTTTGTATAAATAGTAATATATGATATTTTAAAAATCAAATGTGTTTAATCATACTTAGTTAAGAAAATGTATGCCCGTAGATTTTAGATACTTTTACTCAAGTACATAGTTTATGATAATTTATATTATTCATTATTAAACTATTATTGTATTTAGAGATTGAAAAATGCATTTTCTTTGGTATACGATTTTACACAAAGATCTTATATATTTTAAGTAAAGATCATTTTATGCACTTTAATTATTTTTTTCTAATGACTAGTAAGATAAATGTTATTTTTGTGTTTATCATATGCTTTTAAAATTGTTTCAATTTTTAAATCACATCCACTCATTCGGTCAATTGACTCACCCTATTTTTTATTAAACTTTCTCCCTTAGGAGATTGTAAGAATTAATCAACTCAATGGAGATTAAGCCTAGAAGTTAAACCAGACAATAGTACGAGAAGTCATTATTTTTGAGTTGGTATATTTATGTAGTTGTAATAGAGTTCATGAGTTGAGAACTATTTAACCTTGTGTATTCGATGTTAGAAGTATAATTTGAACTATTGATATAATAATGTTTAATTTGTGAAAGATGAGTATTGTTCCTATCAAAGGTAAAGAATAGTAAGCTAGAAGTTTTGGATAATTATTTGTTGATATGTGATGAGCTATATATTGAAAGTGGATAAATTATGATAGGTAAAGAAACTCTATCGAATTGTTGGAAAAAAAATCTATTAGTTTTAATGATTAGGTCATTTTTTAGAGAGAGATAATTTAGGACTTGTTCCAAATTTTGAGGGAACTTGAGGCAGGTCATCTCACCTGCTTCTCGAGATATCTCTTTTGTTATATGGAAGTTCCTTGTTTTCAATTTTCTTTCTTTATAGTATTGTGTTAATCATCCTAATAATGTTAAGGGTTCAAAAGTTTTAAAAAGATTTTATGCCATTTTTTAGAACATCTTCAGAAGTCCAACCCTTTCTGCCAATAAATTAAAATGATCTTTTAAACTAGAATGATATATAATGTAGTCGAATCAATTTCCTCAATTTTTTAAAGTTCCTTTAACTAATTTTAAAATTATACTAAAACAAGTGCATGATTTAAGCCCACAAACTGAGTTGTGAGTAATCTTAATTTTTAGTTTAAAATTGAAGTTTGAGTTCTCTTTTATGTATGAATTTGGATAGTTTTGTCTGAATTTTAAAAGAGAGTCGATTTTTTTTTAAAGTAAATTTATATAAATTTTAGTGAAGTAGTTTTGATATTTTCTAATCTAAATTTATAGGTGATAAAAATGTCTAATTTTTTAATATTATTCCTTCTTTTATAGCCTTTATTTTTCTTTTCAAAATTATCCCCAACTAAACTCAAAATTACAAAAATGCCATTAGTTAGAAATAGTGACATTTGATTGGTTCAAAAATTTTAAGAACTATTCATAACTAAACTAAATAAAAATCTAGTTTAAATCTAACTAATTCTAATAAATTCTATTTTAAAATGTTAGCAAAATCTCATTGGTCAAAATGTTAGAAAGGTCTTAATAACATAGGTTTTAATTCCATGCAAAACACTTATACCATATTAACACTTTTCTAACCAATTAAATTCTGTCATTTCTTTGACTAATAAATTTAATTAAAATAAATAAAAATTTTAGGTTATGACAAAACTATTTTGAGGCAAATACACTGCTTTAGAAAAACATATGGTTTTGTTTGTCCTTGTCCTAATTACCACCAACTACTTTTGGAGTTTTCAGAAGCAGTTTATACATTAGTGATTGTAGAGTTGCATTATCAATTCTTTTGCTTTCTGTACTTTTTGTTAGGGTCGGTGCTTACATACCATCCCTGAATGTATAAATACTTGTGTATTTATACAAGTGTACATTCCCATTAAATTGATAATATCCATTTATATAGTATTATGCATGTAACGTTACAAACATTGTACGATCTGAAGGAGTTTAGGTCAGATCTAAAAAAGTTTAGATAAAGGCCTACAATTAATCACGCGAAGACATATGATTGTTAAATATTAGCACAGTTAAGTGTTAGCTAGTTATAATACTCAGCAAATCCAAGAGTTGGAGCCTTGTCTGTAATGGAATATAGACCTGGGAATATACTAGTAACTGTATAATTGTAAGAGTTGCAATCGGGTGCCAGAAAATGCTAGTTACGCAAGTATGTTCTTGAATAATTGTCCCTAATCTATTTCTGTCGATGCGGGTTTGTCGGTAGATACTTTTAATATAGATTAGCATATGTAGTACCTATAAGGTATAGATGGTCGTTCTTAGTTGACTGTGAGCTTGGAGCTCGTATTGACATATGGGTATTCATTTAGGACTGGATATGGGACAGACCCATGAGGGCCTCCGATAGACATCCTATATAAGCCATCAACGGAGGGTCCTCTCGAGTTGAATAGTATACGTGGTCTTTTGACCTGAGTGCCACGGTGGGCTTATAAGTGATCCACCATACTTTGGTTCCACGCATGTCACAAACCTTTCATGGTGTGACCGTTGGGTATGATTTGATGCTTATGGAGTCTGGTGTGTACAGATATAGGATCCGTCAGCTCGCATAGGGAGTTAGATATCCAGATGCTTCGAGACTGTATCTTGAAAAATCTTATGGCTACAAGTATCAATCCCCGGAAAGAGTTCCGCTAAGGTAGAATAATATGACAAAAGAGTTTGTACATATTGTTCAGTGAGATACAAGTATGGAGATAAGATATGGATGAGCACTAGGGGATTTGACGGTGATAATCTATATCCCTGCACATCCAGGATATTATGACGGAAGGACAATACGTATGCGTTGTAACCTCAACTTGTATAGTTCAATGCGCTGACTCATATATCCGTGACGTCTGTGTAGGGTATAGCTCACGGCCTCATAGAATAGTTCCATTTGATCAATCAGGCGTAAGACCTAGGGAGTTCGCAATATGGAGTGTACTCGTTGTGCACTGGGGCAGCATGCCGGATTAAATTATTTAATCCAGCAATATTCAGCATTACCACGGGAATACGTGCGTGTCTGTATTTAAGTGTTAAATACAAAAAATTAGTTAATAATTGTTATTTACTAATTGTATTAGGACACGTAACGTATTGTGGACCCTCAGTTGAGTTTACCCAAGTGTGAAATTTAGTGGGACCCACTAAGGGGTAGACTTGGTAACTATTTATGAAAGGCAAAATGATCATTTCACACTGTGATTATTTAATTATTAAATAATCATTCTCTCTCATTATTATATTATATTTTATTATATAATAATATATATTATTATTATATTTGGGTGCCAAATAGTTGGCACCCATTATATTATTATTTATATTATATAATATAATATTTTATTTTATTTTATATATATATAAAGAGAAAGAGAGAAAGAAGGAGTGTGTGTGTGTGTGGCCATTTGGTCGAGAAAAAGAAAGAGAAGTGGAGAAGGAAAAGAAAGAAAAGAAGGAGAAGAAGAAGAAAAAAAAATAGGGAAAAATGAAACTGTTTCATTTTTCTCTATGCTTCTAATTGAAGCAATGGTAGATTACTTCAAAATCTCCATTTTTTATCCTTTTGGAGAAAATGATGAAAAACACACACCGACCATTTTGGAGTTTAAGAGTTAAATCTGATGCTACGTATAGGGCTACTGTTCTAGCTCACCAAGCCCACCTTGTTGGTGCCTAGAACTGCCCACGAGTTAGTCTCCATGCAGACTTCAAAAAAATACATGTATAACGTTACACGTTGAAGTGAGTTCTCTATCCTATAAATATATTAAAGTGATTAATATATTTTAATTATTATATTTATTGTAATATTACTTCCGTCAGACTTAAATATGTATTTATGCAATAGACATAATAGCACATGCATACACCCACGTGCCTTAGATTCTCGCCAACACTTTTTACCATACAATAGATTTGTTGAATGCCATAAAGCTTTAACCTTGTTTTACTGAATCATTTTATGGAATTTTAGATGATACTATATACTTTTTTTCCTCTTGAGTCCTATCATCTGTTATGTATGTGCAACTTTTATATTTGACTTACTACTAAGTTCTTCTTAAGTTATGATGTATTTCTTGATAGTTTTTACTCACATCTTCTGTTCGATCAATGGTATCATAATTTTGCACATTTTATCTCCTTGAACAATGTATTCTTCTAATGTTTAACTTTTTGTGGCTAAATTTCTAAGCATCGATTTTAAGGAAATATCCTGCCACCCTCATTTTTATATCATATTCATACTTCTTTGGTGCTATATTGGTTGGAACAATAGCATTCTTTAAGTCAATAGATTGGAGTTTGTCTGAATTATTTGTAGTCATATATGCAGTAAGTTTCTGGATGTTATGGATTCATTATTTTGATGTTACAGCAGTTACCATTTGAGTAATAAGTATATCTAGCTTAGAGAAGTTGTATGGTAGTAATACTTCTCAATCTTTTTGGAAAATTTAGTTTTCCTGGATGTAAGTCGGGGTGGTTATGTCCTCACTATATGGGATAATGATTAGAATTGTTTTAAGTTATAAATTATAAGGCTCTTTAATCATAGGTGTAATTAGTGTTGATTATCATTGTTTTACTCAAGTTTTGAATTTGTGGAAGTAGAAATTATCTAGTTTAAGAAGTGATTGAAGTGCTGAATACTCTTTTATCTATAAAAGTTTACCTGCTTGTAGTGACTTGTATTTATGTGTTTAAAATAAAGAAATGCTTAAAAAAATTTCTCCATAGCTTTGCCACAGAACTATTGCATCTACCATCAATTATGAATTCTTAACATGGTTTAATAAAATCTTGACATGGTTTAATAAAATCTTGGTACCGACATTGGTTGCATTATATATAGAGATTTAGGGAGAAGAGAAAATATTACATTATATTTCATTAATATATACTTGAATATATATAGAAAATAAATCAATTTGAACTAAAAAAAAAGAAATTCGAATAAGTCAATTTAAACTAAATAATAAAATTAGAATTTTGATTTATCTTGATTCCTTATTATGCCCCCGTAAGATGGAGCTCCAAGAGAAGAGTCTAATCTTATTTTTTAGGTAAGATAGAGCTCTAGAAAGAGAGTCCAATCTCATTTTTTTAGGTAAGATAGAGTTCTAATAGGAGAGTCTAATTTTATTCTTCAAGCAAGATGGGACTTTGGGAGGAGAGTCAAATCTTGTTCTTCAGGAAGAAAAATTAAGTGCATGAAAGAGGTTTAGTGAGGGCTTTACGACGATTAGAGTTAACAGTGATGCAATACTAGTAATGTAGATAAAAAAAAGGTTATGGTAGCATCTATGCTAATTGTGATAAAGACTATTGAGAAAGGTTAAAGCACTTGCTGCTGAACAGGAGTATATAATCATTGTTCATTTGACAAAATGGTAATAAACTGTTAAAAAAATATAAACACAAATTCTTTATCATTGGTGATTCTCCTTCATTGGAAAGAGTATCAAAAGCAAAAAAATAATCACATAGGGGAGAGAGATATATAGAGAAAAAAAAAATTAAAGATAAGAAAGGAAGTCAGAGACTAGTTTAAGTTGTTGAGCTTGAAGGATTTTGAAACTAGAAGAAGAAGAATAAAGTAATCAAAAGGAAAAGAATTTTTTTGGGAATTAAAGGAAAACCCTTAAAATAAAACTTGTTTAGGAATAAAAAAAATGAAACTCTCAAAAGAAAGAACAAATAAAAGATTTATTTGGGAGTAGAAGAGAGTTAAACCTTAAAATAAAACAGAAAAGTAAAAGTCATATTTGAAAATAGAAGAGGGTTAACCCTTAAATAAAGCAGAAATAAAATATATGTTTGGAAATATAAAGAAATTAACTTTTAAATAGAGTAAAAAAATAAAAAGACTTGTTGAGAATAAAAGGAGAAAGAGAGAGAGTTTATAGGAGTTTAACCTCGTAATAGAACAAAGTAATCTATAAAGATAGAGAGAGAATGTATGTTTTTCTTTGAGAGAATTGTTAGTGGTGATGATGATAAAGGATTGGCTAGGTTCTTTTGTTAATTGTGAAAGATAATTTAGTTATTTGTGGCAGCTTGTTTAACACAACGGAATTAAATATAACATGGAGATATATACATACCTTTCGATGTTTCCACAATAAATTTGATGAATTGAAGCAAGGCCAAGTATAATTCACTATGAATTATACTAATGTTCACAACCTAATTTACTAATGTTTTTCTATGTTTGTAGAGAATCATTTTCTGTGAAAATCTTTCTATCTTTAATCTTGAAATACCCTCATCTATTTATAGAACCGAGATGTTTCCTTAAAGAGGCACCATGCCTCTTGATAAAAGGTATGCCCATTCTAATGGTAACATGTCCATTAGGAGGGGTATTTGATAAATGGATTTTAGGTTGTCCCATCATGGACGATCTTGTCGGCGGAGGATCTTAGGTAAGTAGGTGTATGCATGTGCAATTGTGTCTATTGCCTAACGCAGTGAAAATGTATAAATTTTACAATAAATACAATAAATAAATATATTAATCACATTAATATATTAATAAGGTTAGATAACTCACTAAACGTGTAATGTTATACACGTATTTTTTTTGGAGTCCGTATGGAGACCAACTCGTGTGCAGTTCTAGTCACCAACTCGGTAGGCTTGGTGAGCTAGAACAGCAGCTTCATATTCAACCTGGGATTAACTCTTAATCCTCAAAATGGTTAGAAGTGAGTTTACATCATTTTCTCTAAAAGGATAAGAAATGGAGATTTGAAGCAATTCATAATTGCTCTAATTGGAAGGATAGAGAAAAATGAAACAATTTCATTTTTTCTCTCAACCTTTTTTTTTTTCCTCTTCTTCTTTTTCTTCTCTTCTTCCTTTCCTTTCTCTCCCTAGGCCATTTCGCCAAATTCTTCAATTCTTCTCTCTTTCTTTCTTTCTTTATATATATATATATATATAAAATATAAAATAATAATATTAAATATTATATAATATAATATAAAAAGAAAGATATTTGATTATTTAACAATAAATAATCAAAATGAGAAATGACTATTTTGCCCCTCATAAATAGTTACCAAGTTTACCCCTTAGTGGGTCCCATCAAATCCTACACTTGGGTAAACTCAACTAAGGGTCTACAATATGCCACATGTCCTAATACAATTAGTAAATAATAATTATTAACTAATTTTTTTGTATTTAACACTTAAATACAGATATGCACGCATTCCTGTGGTAATGTTGAATATTGCTGGATTAAACAATTTAATCCGGCACGCTGCCCCAGTGCACAACGAGTACACTCCATATCGAGGGACTCCCTAGGTCCTACGCCCAATTCATCAAATGGAACTATTCCATGATTCCGTGAGCTATGCCCCACAAACACGTCACGGATATATGAGTCAGCGCGTTGAACCATACAGGCTGAGGTTACAACGCATATGTATAGTCCTTCTGTCATGATATCCTGGATGTGCAGGGATATAGATTATCACCATCAACTCCCCTAGTGCTCATCCATATCTTATCTTCAGACTTGTACTTCACTGAACAATATGTGCAAACTCTTTTGTCATATTATTCTACCTTGATGGAACTCTTTTCCGGGATTGATACTTGTGGCCACAAGATTTTTTGAGATACAGTCTCAAAGTATCTAGATATCAAACTCCCTATAATAGCTGACAGATCCCGTATCTATATGCACTTACAAGCCCACTGTGGCACTCAGGTCAAAGGACCACGTATACTACTCAACTCGAGAGGACCCTCCATGATAGCTTATATAGGGTCTCTATCGAAGGCCCTCGTGTGTTTGTCCCATATCCAGTCTTAACTGAATACCCATATATCAATACGAGCTCCAAGCTCACAGTCGGTCAGGAACAACCATCTATACCTGATAGGTACGACATATGCTGATCTATATATAAAAGTATCCACCGACAAACCCGCATTGGCAGAAATAGATCAGGGATAATTATTCGAGAACATACTTACGCAACTTGCATTTTCTGGCACCCGATTGCAACTATACAATTACTAGTATATTCCTAGATCTATATCTCATTACAGACAAGGCTTTAACTCTTGAATTTGCTGAGTATTATAACCAGCTAACACTTAGCTGTGCTAACATTTAGCAATTATATGTCTCAGGATGGCTGACTATGAGCTATTATCTAAACGCTTTGGATTTGATTCGAACTCCTTCAGATTTACAATGTCTGTAACGTTACATGCATAATACCATATAAATAGGTATTAGCGATTTAATAAGAATGTACACTTGTATAAATACATAAATATATGTACATTCAGGGATGACACGTAAGCACCGACCCTAACAGATCTAACCCAAATTTTAACATCTCTCACTTGCATATGACGGGTTCCAACCCCATTGCGAGATTCTTTACAATCAAGATACAAACATTATTTTCATACCAGTAAATAAGTCGTGTGACTTAACGAATGAACCTATATTTCTGGAGTTTTACTATACATCTGTTAGGAATAACATAGTAGCTTTAACCTTTAAAATAACATTATTAAATGTTAATCAATAATACTCACAGTGCTATAGACTTTTCCTTTTAAAACATAATTACATCTTCAATCCCTAAAACATTTATGTTAAATTATATCATCTTACTATATATCTATAATTAAGTCAAACTACTCTCAAGTAACAAGATTAGTCGGCCAATGGACGCATCGAACAAAAGTCTTCCTTTTTCACTCAAAATTTATCATTCATGCTTAGCTACTTTTCTGGATATGCTCTATAGACCGTATTATCCATAGCCATAAGTTATATTCCAAGATAGTAAGTACCAAGCATAAACCATAAATAGTAGGAAAAAGTTCTAAGGGTACTATCATGAGGATAAATTGTATCCTCGAGATCTCATATAGTGGAGAAGTAAGGATCCATTCTTCACTATCTCTTAGTCGAACTTAGTACACATGGTATGAATCATATGCTATAGTGTTTATTATTTTGTAAATGTCATTAAAACACTATATAGATCTTGGTTCAGGAATTACCAAGTGCTTAACCTGAGCTCTCCAAGTTCTCGCATTTAGCAGGTTATAACTGAAAACTCATATCTAGCTTTCATAGGTCATTTGGATATGGGTAATTCAAATCAATTGTATACTTATGTACAACCTCATCTTATTCTATTTGAGGTGACAAATCTAACATTATGTCTCATCTCTACTTGCTATCTCAGTGTTAAAGGTGATTGCTCGTATGAAAGAGCCAATCTCTGACCTGAGTGACATCTTTAGTAGAGTTTTAAACAGTGATATATGATGAGTATATCTTATGAACATGATGATAACAAATATGATAATACATAACATTTATTTGCATTTATTCAATTTGTACAATGTACAAGCTCAATTATTTTTCAAAATAAACAAACTAAACTCTACATAATCCAAGGAAATTCACATGTCCAAGAAAAACATTTCTTAGAATTAGCTTAGTAAGGGGATTAACTACCATGTGATGCGTAGATATGTATTGTGTCAATACTTCAAGCTTAGTAATGATGTCTTTAATGTAGTTGTATTTTGTATCTATGTGTTTGGTTCTTCTATGGTATTTGGGATCTTTTGTAAAGGCAATGGCTGCCTGATTATTACAATAAACTGTAATGGCTTTATTACAGTCATTTTAGAATCCAAAATTTTTAAGAAATCTCTTCAACCAAACAGCTTCTTGTACAACAACCTAACAAGCTATAAATTCAGCTTCCATTATTGACAATGCTATGCAAGTTTACTTCTTATTATTCCATGAAATAGCCCATTTGTTGAGTAAAAAAGCATAACCCAATGTGGATTTTCTTTGATCAAGGTCACCTCTATAATTTACGTCTAAGTAACTAGTAAGATACAATTTTGATCCTTGATAACATAAACATTAATCTATAGTTCCTTTAAGATACCTTAAAATCTTTTTCATAGCTTTCCAATGCTCTCATCTAGGATTCGATTGATACTGACTAACAAGCCTGATAGCAAAACGTATATCTGGGTGAGTACACATTATAGCATACATAAGACTTCCAACAGCACTAGAATATGGTACAATGGACATTTCTTTTTGTTTTTGTGGATTCTTAGGGCATATATTAAAACTCAAAGCCTCGGCTTTTGAAACAGGAGTATCCACAGGCTTATAATTATATATACAGAAGCATTTGATAATATTTTGGATGTAATTCTCTTGTGAAAGAGCCAAAAATTATTTGAATGATCTCTTTTAATTTTGAATCCAATATATAGTCACTCTCACCTATATCTTTCATATCAAAATTTATGGATAGCTATCATTTGATGGACATTACAAACTCTATGTCAGTTCCTGCTATTAAAATGTCATCAACATAAAGAGATAGAATTACAAACTTGTCTCCAGACTTTTTAATATAAACACAATGGTCTTCTTCAATCATTTTGAAATCATAAGTTAGAATAGCCTTATGAAATCTAAGGTACCATTATCTGGATGACTGTTTTAGGCCATAAATTAATCTCTGGAGCTTGCAAACTTTGCGCATTTATCCTTTAACAATAAAGCTGCAGGTTGTTCTATGTAGATTTCTTTATCTAGCTCTCGATTAAGAAAATATATTTTTACATCTATTTGATGTAATTCTAAATATAAATGTGCAACAATAGCTAGGATTAGACGAATTGAGGTAAACCTAAAATAGGAGAAAAAATTTCCTCGTAGTCTATACTTTTTTGTTGAGTATATCTTTTCGCCACTAACTGAGCTTTGTATCTATCAATTAAACCATCCGCCTTACGTTTTATTTTGAGAATCCATTTATTCCTAATGGCTTTATGTCCAGGCATTAAATCAACCAAACTCCAAACTTGGTTTGCTCTTATTTATTCTATTTTCTCTTTTAAAGCATTCCTCCACTTTTCCTTGGTAGGGTACTCATGAGACTCTCTAATTATTTTGGGCTCATCATCATCATCTGGAGTGATAATATAAGCCTTATTTTCAATTGAGAAATGCCTTTTAGGAGTTTTTGAATGTTCACTCATTCGCAATAAAGAGTTATTGCTTTTACTAATCGAAATTGGCTCAGAACTGATATTATCTCCCCCTCAATTAAGATGGTGGAAGCAATTCTTATGTGCTCCTATTATTGATAATAGGGTTAGATATCATCTTTTGAGTTCCAACTAATTATTGACTCTTACTAACCTCTTCATTATCTACCATATCAAATAGATGATTATCCTTATCAATATTTTCTTTTGAAGGAATGTGGTCTTCAATAAAAGTGACATCGTGGGACTCAATTTCTGTTAGCCTTCCATCCGTATCCTTACCTATAAATACATAACCTTTTGAATTTTCAATGTATATAATAAAGATACATTTCTTTCCTCTTGGTTATAATTGACCATATTTGTGGGAAGAATCCAGAATGTATGTTGTACATCCCTATTGATGCAAATCATTCAAGTTGGGTTTTCTGCCAGTCCATAATTCATAAGATATAGAGGAAATAGATTTTGAAGATACACGATTAAGCACAAAGGCTGTAGTTAGCAAAGCATCTCCCTAATAATGAATTAGAAGGTTAGTTTGAGCCATCATTGACCAAACCATCTCAAGCAAGGTTCTATTTCTATGCTCTGCAACACCATTTTGTTGTGGCATTCTAGGAATTGTCAATTCCCTTATAATACCTTTTTTTCACACAATTCCTTAAATTGTTTAGATAGATACTCTCTCTCTCAATCAATTTGTAGAGTTTTCACTTGCTTGTCTAATTGATTCTTAACCTCATTTAAATATTTTATGAAACAATTTAATACTTTAAATTTATGGGAGATCAAATAGACATGACTATATCGAGTGTAGTCATCTATAAAGATAATAAAATATGAAGCTCCATGCTTTACTCTAACATTCATTAACCCACAGATGTTAGAATGGATTAGTTGTAGAGGAAATTTAGCTCTAGTGCCTTTACCAAATGATTTTTTAGTAGCTTTTCCTTATAAACAAAATTCATATATAGACAATTCAAATTTTTATTTGGTTTTAATAGACCATCACGAGTAAGTTTATTCATTTTATCTTGCTCAATATGCCCTAATCTAGCATGCCACAAATAAGCATCCATATCATTATTGCTAGATTTTATGAATAAAGAAAAACATACATTACAATTATCATAATATTCTGTGTTCAACACAATAAAACCATATATAGTGAACCCACAACCATAATAAGTAATGTTATGTGAAATCTTAACACAGTCATCTTGAAAATAAAAACTATATCGTAATTTTAATAGGGCTACCACAAAGACCAAATTTTGTCGAATATTAAGAGCATAGAGGACATCATGTAAGTATAAGATCCAACTTTCTTGTAAATCTAATTTTCATGGGCCAATCCTTTTAACGTCAACTCTTGAATTATTTTCCACATAAATCCACTTCGTTCCACTTAGGATTCGACGAAATTCCATAAATGCATTTCTGCCTCTAACTATGTGATTCGTGGCTCCTGAGTCTACAGTCCACATAGGATGCGATTTAGTGAGTAATATCGTACTAGAAATAAAAATTTCAAAAACAAAACATTCATTATAAGAATTAAGACAAGACAATACCTTCTTAGGCTCAGTGTATTCATGAGCATAGTGGCCTAAGTTGCTATAATTATAACAAGTCACTTTGGTTTTGTCTTTGTTGCCATCGCGTTTACTTCGGTGCTTATATTGTTTGTTTCCTTGCTCTGGTCCTTGACTGGTCTCAACAGCCTTGCCTTTGCCCTTCTATTTACCAGAATGACTTTTGCACTTGAAGCCAGAAGCCTTGTTGAAATTGAACTTTGCCACATAAGCTTGAGCATTTGGTTTTGCAACCTCAAGACTCTCATCCTCTAGTTTCAAATGGTGCGTAATATCATAAATGGTCTTAATGCTATTGTTGTGAGTTATATTAACTTTTATATGTTCCCAGCTAGCGGGTAGAGACCGAATAACAACTTAAATTTGATGTTCATCAGTGAGGTTATGCCCCATAGATTTTAATTCCATGATCATGTTTGACATGTCCCTTAAATATTGTTTCATCGTCTTATTAAGGAGCTTCTTGTACGTGTCAAACTTAATGGTCAGCTGTCTAAGTTTGGTGACTGACGTCCCTCCAAACGTTTCTCGCAAAACAACCCACATAGCATGAGCAGTTAGATACTGCTGATACTCATAACTAGGTCATCATTCATGGAACTAATAAGAATTTCGCTTGTAGTAGAATCCTTTTTTTTTCAGGCATTATATGCAATCATCTTGCACTTAAATTGCGTGTTGTTAGCATTTTCCTCATCAACTTTGGGCTCATTCACCGCATTATTAATAGCCTCCAAAACCTCTTTCTCATTAAGGATATAGTGAAATTTCAAACGCCATATGTTATAGTTATCACCATTCAATTTTTCACCCTTATTTAATCTAGCTACGATGTTCTTTGAGGCCATTAGGCATAACTACAAAGGACAATATATGAATGCAAGATTAATTCATTATGTTGATATAGACATCACAAGTTGCAATTTCAAATTAAGTCAACAAAATTTTTTATAGAAATTAAGTGAGAAAGTTCATTACGTTCCTAATCATCAACTTAATTCAAATGTTAAATTTCTTTTAACTTAATTTAAATCGCGACTTATAAGTTTTAAATGAGAATTCACTTTAGAATTCTACCAATCTTAGCCCATGTTATGAACTTAACATCATAACTATTGTAATACACAAACAAATATTTACATATAATAAAATAATTACATTACAATATAAAATGAAGAAAAGTGAAATACTTAATATTAATTAGTATACATTTTCTTCATTTTCACTATATATGTATTTAATTTTCCTTGTAATAGATTCTTCTAACTTATTATTATCCATAATATTTGGTACCATTTTAGTAATCCAAAGAAATTTAGAGACTAAAAATCTAGGAGTTCTAAGACTATAGTTATAGCTTAAAATCGAGGTCCTTTTCAAGTTTTTTCAAGTATTTTTTTTTAGAAACAAGGAGACTAATGTTTCATAATCATTAGTCTTTCTTCTAATAATTCTTTAAGATTATTTGGGGGTAAATTAGAACTCCTACTATCCTTCTCTACCCAAATGCTTTCTAGGCTTTTAAATTTTCAAGTAATGTATCATATAAACCTTGAAATTTTCTCTAGTCATCTAACATATCTTTTTATGTGTTATTTCTTGAAACATGTCATTGACATTCTTAATATGCTCAATAAGTGTATGCTCAGTTTTCATCCTATATTCTGTGAGATTCTCTTTTAATTTTTTAAGCTATTGTATGTCTTCTCTAATTCTTGCAATACAAAGAGTACATAAACGTATAGGAGTTTTGTTAGGAATTCTCTTTTTCCTTCTCAACTTCCTATAAATGTATAGTCTTTGCATTCTTCTTAAGCGAGACATATTTTCTTGATAAAAATAATAAGCAAAAAAATCATAGGTTATTAGGTTATAATCTCAAGCATAGATATACAGCTAAAATAATAGCTGAGCATATAGTTAAAAAGAAACATCATGTGCCTCCCACTGAACCTCAACTCCCTTCAAAATAATTTTTGAAATAAGTATAAATTTTTTAGAATTTATTTTCATCTACAATAATTTAAATTCAATTTTTTATTCTTTAAATACTGATAAATTCAAAATAAATTATTTATATTCTTAAAAATTAATTTTAATTTACCAAAAAATAGAAAAATAAAATTAGGATTCCAATGGTGGTGGCGGTGTAAAAAATCGCTGCCTGCGGACGTCTCACGCACCTCCACGCCTTGCCTGTGTGCATTTTGGTGGGAGGAGGACATTGCGCTGGATTACAGCTAGTGTAGTGGCGTGTAAAACACACCGTGGGTGGCGCGTGTAATCTACGCTTCGCCGATTTTATGTATTTTTCGTCTCCGTATTTTGTCTGCTCCCCATTTTTACATGTCATGAGTTTTATGGTACAATTTATTTTTAAATTGGAGATCTTTAGGGTCATATTTGGACAACAATCAAAGGTTGAGAGAGTGTGTTTCAAGTTGCCTACTTTGCAAATTCATAATTTTTTGTATGTTTGTTCAAATTCTATGTTCTATATACCAATTTAAAGCTTGCAATGCATACTATATGCATGTATAAATTGTATTTCATAATTCGCAATATATAAAACAGAATTGTATTCCAAAGTTACTATCATAATTATGTTCCTTATCAAAAAAAAAAAAAAAAGCTTTTTCTAAAAATCAAAATCAACGAAAATCATGGGAAACATCTTAAAGGCTCTTATATCAATATTTAACACAATGAAATTAAATATAGCATGGATAGATATACATATTTTTTTGATGTTTCTACAATGAATTTGATGAATTGAAGTAAAGCCAAATATAATTCACTAAGAATTATATTAATGTTCACAACTCAAATCACTAATATTTTTTTATGTTTGTAGAGAATCATTTTTTTGGTGAAAATCTTTGTCTTTAATCTTGAAACACCATTTTCTATTTATAGAGGTGAGATGTCTCCCTAAAGAGATATTGTGCTTATTGATAAAAGGCATACCCCTTCTAATGGTAAGATGTCCATTAAGAGGGGTATTTGATAAATGGATTTAGGTTGACCCATCACGGGCAACCCGACCAAAATTCTAACACAACCATAATTGAAGAAGGAAGGATGAGAATAATTGTTGATTAAGGCATTAGTTATTGTTTATGATATTGTCCTCGCATTGTTCACGGGTGCTGTTTAAAGTTATTGTTCACACGAAGGAAGAAGCATATTAAGGAAGAAAATTAAATATGGTATTAAAAAATTCGTTAGAGCTTAAAATTTAAAAGAAAATAGAAAAAAAATAAAGAATTAATCATGAATTCATTTTAGTTACTGCATATCAACCATTGTTTAGGCGTACACGCGGCTTTGCATGGCCACTGCGCAGCGGCTTAGTAAAGGCGAAGAAAAAGATTATTTCGTTAGAGACTCTAATACTGTAAAAGTTTAGAGAAGAGAAAATATTGTATTATATTTTCATTAATAAATGCTTGAATATATATAAAGTCGAATTATAAAACAAAATAGATAAATTTAAAAAAAAATGAATCTAATAAAATTTAAAAAGTTAAATGCTACAAGGATACGAATTTATCTAAAAAATATATTTTAAATTAAATAATTAAATAAAAATAAATCAATTTAAATTAAATAATTAAATTGAAATATGTTTATTTCTTATCACTTTACAATCCACTTCAACCTTGAGCATCTTACTGTCAAGATTTTTCCTTGGAAGCCCTATTTATATGGGAAGGTCTGCTCCAATTCCTATCCATCCATTATTTACTTCTTGGTTGACCATGAATTTCATATATGTACTTGCATAACACCATGCTTTTCTTTGTTGGATTAGTGTAGTACACGTTCAATTTTTAAAATATCCTTCAATTTGGTTTTGTCGTCTTCTTGAGCTTGTTGTAGCACCAGAGCTACAGTGACTGTGAGCTTACTTGGTGTTTGTTTTGGACATCTGGTCTGGACAGTGTTTTAGGGGGAAAGTCTAATTATTGGTCACTAGGGCATCCTATAGAGAAACACAAGCTGCCTGATTGATGCTCATGTAACTCAGGTCGCCGACCTCTCATTCACAAAGATACATCAGTTAGCAAGACTCCTAATGAGAGAAGTCATATATGTTTTCTGATCATAATCAAGAGGTAAAACAACACATAATGATATTTTTGTGTTATGTTAAAGATATCAATAGAGGGACAGTGTCTTTATCCTCAGGTGGACCATCATTTTCTTGTGATAAATTCTTTGACCTATTTATTTGCTCAGATTTTACGAAACCATCCCCATTCCCATAAATATGATCATCTAGATGACTTTGCCGGGCAAATTCAAGTAGTTACCAAGCCTTTGCCAGGACAGATTTCCCGTTTCCTGCTAGCATGTAACAAAAAGGCAAAGTGGACAGGCCTTGAAATTTTCTTGTGTTGCAATGAACATATAAAGTTGTATAGCTATTCTTGAACGCAAGGCAGATATGATGAGTTGACTCGTATATATTAAAAATGATCAAATGAAGCTGAAATTCGAAGCTGAATTATGATTGAGTGACGATGACACTATTTGAGAGAGTTTTGCGGTTTCTAAATATTCTATTCCAGTCTCATAGTAAATGAATTAAATGCAAAAAAAAAAAAAAAAAAATCCAAACAGAAACAAGCTGAATATACGAGTCATAACTCCCATCCCAAATATAATAAGATCTGGTCTTAGATTTTCTTACCCAACTTTGTGAAGATTTTACTACTTGAATTGGTCGATTTGGTAAGGATAAACACCATCCGAGATAACTACTAAAGAGAATAACTTTTCGAAAAGAAATAATTAGAAAATAAAAGAAAAAAAGAAATGTATTTTGTAAATTACATTTCTAATAACATGGATGTGACAGCAAGTCAACCCTAGATAGTAGTTTAGTGTGAAAATATTAGAAAAATTGTCTTAATGTTTTAAGATATGATTATAAGTTATTGTAGTAGTAATTATATTTTTGCAAAGTTGGGTTATATATTTTGTATTTATCTAATATGTTATTAATTAATAATTATTATATATTAATTAATTGTTAATTTTTTTAATTTTATATTAATATAACAATTATAGAACACCAAATAATAGTGAATATGTGTGAATACCATATCAATTACAAATTTTGTATTTTTACTTTATAAGTATAAGAGTATTGGATAATTAATATTTTAAAAAATAATTGTAAATATTTTAAATTATAATTTTAAATTAATAATTAAATAAAAATTATTAAATATAAAATAATATAATAAATAATTTTAAAATTTACATTATTTTATTTTTAAGATATTATATTTTACGTACAATTTTCAAACGTACCGGATAGAGCTCGGAGCAGTTCTGATCCAAAATGAATACAAATCAGCAAGAAAGAAGAAAAAAAAAAATTGGGAAAACACACATAAAGAAAGTAGGACCCACAAATAGAAGAAAAATGGAAAAATAAAAACTAACAATAACATAACATTAACAGAGGAACAAACAAGGAAGGGAGTTGAGGTAGACCCTGTCTGAGTCTCTCTCCTCGTTTTCGTCAGATCTGAAAAATGTTAACAAATCTCAGGTCACTGAGAGGAGAAGGACAACCAACACCCACCCCCACAACAGATCCCTCACTCCACTCTATCAAAACTAACAAACAACCCCACTTTTCTTTTTCCCACTCTGTCTTCACTTTCTACTGTAAGTATTCTTCTTCTCAACTTTTTTTCTTAATTTCTTTAAAAAATTTATGTTTCTCTTCTTCGTTTTAAAGTTTTTCTGTTTCTCCACCTTTTATGGTTTTATGGGTTGGTAGGTTTTTAGGATTATCATCACTTCTTAACTGCTTGTTAACATTCAGCTCATCTTCACATTTGACGATCAGAATTCAGAATCATCTGTTTACCGATTTGTGAATGCGTTCCCTATTACTAATCTATCAAATGAATCCAGTGTCACAAAACAATAACAACCCATGATCCAAAATCATATTTTTTTTTCTCGTAACTCCTCGAATGATCATCTTCGAGTTTCTTATGATGTCTGTGAGATGTCAAAGATGAAGTAAAGATTGGGACTTAAAGATCAATTATTTAGCACAGTACTGTCTCTTTATGTTTCTCTCTCGCCAGTTGCTTCAAACTTGGATAGAATTTGTTTTTGAAATTTCTACTTTTATGGACTTATGTTTAACAGTAAGGATTGTCAGATTATGTAATTGACTTATTGGATTCTGGCCCGGAATTTTTATGTGCAGGATTTGTTAAAGTTGATACCTTGTATTTGATTCATCACCAATAGACCATACTTGAAACGTATGCAAGCTCGTTTTTCCTTGTCCTGGCTCCTTGCAGTGCACCTGTAATGTTGAAAGGAGGCACCTAAGCTAATTCATTCATTCAGCAACAGACAATTGCGTGTGATGTGAAATTATCAACATTTTGGTGGAATATTCTGCTGCACAAGATGGTCTTCAGAAGAATTGCAGAAGTAATCTCTGCTGCATCAAGCCGTATTTCAGCACCACAGTCTTCTTCAGCTCCATATGTATCATCAGGATTGTCTCCTGAAGTCAGTTCTGCTCATCAGTTTGGTTTTGCTAACTCTGGACAAAAGGACAATCTGCGACTCTCCTCATCTCTTCAAGATTTTTCAGCTTATTGTAAATTTGATTCAGATGAAGGTGATCTTCATCTTGCATATGATAGGTATGCTAAACAACCTAACCTCTTATTAAGAGACAATGTGGGATCAAGTTTTTCAAAGGAAAAGGCATTGCCTGGTGGAACCCCGTTTATGCGCAGGAAGTGGGTACGAATTTTCATGGTTCTCTTGAGCCTATTATTATTGGCTTTCTTAGTTTTTATGGCTTCAATGTATATTTATTCTAATTGGTATCAAGGAGGGTCAAAATTCTATGTTGTTCTTGATTGTGGAAGTACTGGAACTCGAGTTTATGTGTATCAGGCATCTATGAATCACAAGAAAGACAGTAGTTTTCCTATCTTGATGACATCATTAACAGAAGGTCTTTCTAGAAAATCTAGTTTACGGAGCGGACGTGCTTATGATCGAATGGAGACCGAGCCTGGGTTTGATAAGTTGGTGCACAATATATCCGGCTTGAGGGCTGCTATAAAGCCTCTTTTACAGTGGGCAGAGAGACAAATTCCTGAGCATGCGCATAAGATGACCTCCCTCTTCGTTTATGCTACAGCTGGGGTACGGAGGTTGCCAACCTCTGATTCAAAATGGTTGCTAGACAATGCTTGGTCCATTCTTAAAAAAGGTTCACCTTTCTTGTGTCAGAGAGATTGGGTTAAGATAATTAGTGGCACAGAGGAAGCTTACTATGGATGGACGGCCTTGAACTATCGCGAAGGTATGTTAGGGGCCATACCAAAGAAAGCAACATTTGGTGCACTTGACTTGGGCGGTTCATCACTGCAGGTTACATTTGAGAGTGAGAAAAACAAGCATAACCAGAGTAACTTAAACCTAAGGATTGGGGCAGTTAACCATCATCTCAATGCCTACTCTCTCTCAGGATATGGTTTAAATGATGCATTTGACAAGTCTGTGGTTAAGCTTTTAAAGAAGATTCCTGATGTCACAAAGGAAGACTTAGTTAATGGTAAAATAGAAATGAAGCATCCTTGCTTGCAGTCTGGGTACAAGGAACAATACATCTGCTCACATTGTGCCTCTAGTCAAGAAGAAAGTGGAAGTCCTGTGGTTGGAGAAAAAAAATTGGGTAAGGGTGGAAAATCAGGAACTACTGTGCTGCTAACCGGTGCACCTAACTGGGAAGAATGCAGTGCACTTGCCAAAATTGTTGTCAATTTGTCTGAATGGTCAAACCTAAGCCCAGGAATGGATTGTGATATGAAACCTTGTGCTCTTCCTGATAGTTTTCCTCGCCCTTATGGCCAATTCTATGCTATGTCGGGCTTTTTTGTTGTGTATCGATTTTTTAATCTGACTTCAGAAGCTTCACTTGATGATGTGCTGGAAAAAGGTCGGGTGTTCTGTGAAAAAACTTGGGAAGTCGCGAGAAGCAGTGTTCCGCCACAGCCCTTTATCGAACAATATTGTTTTAGGTCACCATATATTGTCTCATTGTTAAGAGATGGCTTGCACATCACTGATAACAAAATCACTGTTGGTTCTGGAAGTATTACTTGGACACTTGGGGTTGCTCTGCTGGAAGCTGGGAAAACATTTTCAACTAGATTGGGAATTCACAGATATGAAATACTTCAAATGAAGATAAATCCTATTCTTCTAATTGCCATTTTCTTCATTTCGTTGATTCTGCTAGTTTGTGCATTATCATGTCTCAATTGGATGCCAAGATTTTTCCGGCGGTCTTATCTTCCATTATTCAGACATAACAGTGCATCGACCACATCTGTTCTTAATATCCCATCTCCTTTCCGGTTGCAGCGTTGGAGTCCTATTAATTCTGGTAAGCTCTTTAAAACACTGTTGGATGTTCAGGATTGTCTATTCAGCAAGTTTTATTGTGTTGGTGTCTATTTATTAGCTTGTTGTAAATTGGTTTCCTTTGTTCAATATCTTAAGGCAATGGCAACTGTGGTTTTGTAGGGGATGGAAGAGTTAAGATGCCACTGAGTCCAACAGTTGCAGGCTCCCAGCAAAGATCATTTGGCTTGGGACATGGTCTCGGAGGCAGCAGCATCGAGCTCATGGAATCTTCGTTATACCCATCAACTAGTGGTGTTTCGCATAGTTATTCTTCAAATAGCTTGGGGCAAATGCAATTTGACAGTAGTAGCATGGGTACTTTCTGGTCGCCTCACAGAAGTCAGATGCGTCTTCAAAGTAGGAGATCACAATCTCGAGAAGACCTTAATTCTTCGCTGGCTGATGCACATATGGTGAAGGTTTAGGGGATGCTCTCTATGAAGTTTTGGTATGGTCATTCCTTCTCCTAGTTACAATTTTTTTTGGGTCCAAATACAGAGAAAAAGGTCACTCAAAATATCCTTTTTTTCCCTTGCCTTATCCATTTAATTGTAGGCATTCTTTTTGTATCACACAGAACTGCAGTTTAAAAGTAAATTGACACAGGTTATAGTCCTTTCAACTCTTCTGAATGTCAGATGTGTTACTAGCTGTTCCATTTCTGGAAAAGGAAGATGGTGAATTTGCATATATAAATTGATTTTCTCATGGTTATAGAGCCTTCACTGTACTCACACACCAATGACAGATCTCTGCTGTGGTAATTGAAGGGACTAAAAACACTCACCAAAGAAAGAAAAAGTTTGATCTTGTAACTCCCATCAGAATGTTGGGGACCCACCTAAATGGAAATTCTACTTAGCAGCTATGGTGATTGAAACTCTCATCAGCATTCCACATTTTCGTTTTTCTTATTTTAGGCCTTTTTTTTTCTCGTGAAGCAATGTAAAATTTTTATCATTTCATATTTTATACTTGATCCTTAATGTAGTCCATTACATTCATTTTGTGAATGTTCCCCCCATTACAGCGGTCAATATGAAAGACACGATGAGCTGGTCTTATCATTATTCCAACAGATCTTGCTCAGCAGGGATTCCAGGCATCCTTGGAAATTTCCCAATTAACATGAGTTCCCACTCCTCGAGATTCTGAGCTATGGCTATTGCCCTGTCACTGGCTAAGTGATCATTCTTTGTCACTTCTATGCCTCAAAATGACTTGATGCCCCAACATCTTTAATCAGGGCAGCTCCGATTACCACATTTCTGTTAAGCATATCTCTATATGGTAGCTTAGGTCAATTATTTTATTTAAGTTATAACTTTTTCTGGACAATGTTGTAGCAACTTGACTGGAATAAGTTGGCACTTTGAGAATTTTGCCATGAAGTGACAGAAAATATGATTAGGTAAACAATTAAAGCATTTCAAAGAAATCGCTTCATAATTAGAACACGTTTAGTCAATGTCCTTTTATCAGGCAGGATTTTCCCAGAATTGAAATTCTGTTGGAGGAAGCTCATCATAGGAGCTAAGTTAATAGAGAGTGCGCGTTCCGGATCTAGAGATGTTGCAGTGGAGGGTTTATCAAATTATTGTTGAAAGCCGCACATACGCATGCATCTATGCAACCAGAATACGGAACAGTTAATCACAGAAGCTCTTTGGCCAGCAGCATGCCAGTTAATGCAATAAGCATAGCACCTCATGATCAGTCTTTAATCCTCATATTTGAAGATATTCTAGGGAAAAAATGAATCCTCTTTGCTATGCAAGAATAAGAACAAGTTTATGCCCGAGTATTTTGACCCTACGTTTGACAGCTGTTACCCATTCGTCAAACTTTAAAGGCAAACAAAAGGTACAAGGTAAATATATATAAAGAAAAGGAAATAGAAGATTTCTCTCTATATTTATATAGGCATCTTCTATGAGTACAAAGGCTGCCAATGAAGTAATCATTTGTCTAACATCTAGATTAACAGTTCTCGTTTCAAAAAAAAAATGATGAACAGTTCTACCATTCCTAAAACAGAAATTAAACTCTGAGAAATAATTTTGCAACTCAATTCTGAAGGAGAGCACGGACCATCTATATAATGGATGAATGATGCGTCAATGCTAAGTTTTTCTCTTATCAATTACTACCCCAATTAAACTTTTTAGCTAGCTTGAAAAAGAGAAAACATTTACAAGGGATGACTAGTTTAACAAATACAAAGTGTCAACATCTCAATGATTTTGACCATGATCTCCAAGGCATTTCATTTGCTGGCTCAGGGAAAGCCATGTAATTGATCGCACCATAAAACATAATTTATCTCGTATCAGCTTGCAGTTGAAGACTACATAACCAGGACGAATCCTATTAGCTAAAGGTCTTGCAATAAGACTGTCAGTGACCCAACCCACTGATGCACTGTCACTTATGACATGATTATATTCCTTTTGCACATACTCCAGAGATATTTGTAGTCTTCCACCTGGTCTACAGTCGGTAGAGACACTTCTTTCTACTATTCCTGCATTTCTTTCCAACCAGTAGAGATAACTCACTTGGAACAATGACTTCAGCATGTCATGGGGTAAGCACTTTGTTTAAGCACAACCTGATCAAAGCAAGTAATTCAATTAGAATAACAAAGAAAATTTACATTAGTTTTCCAACTTTCGTGCCTCTAGAATAGGAAAGGACGACATATATAACAATCTTTACTGTTAATTCATTCTTTCAATTAAAGGGCAACGTAAAGTTACTCTTTGGGACTCATTGCTTTACATTTTTCTTTGAAAAATAAAATAAATTAGAAGTGAAGGAATTATACTTTCCGAATATGGCCTTAGAATTTATTGAATCACTGGATATCTGCTTTGCCATCACAATAACACCCTGAAATGACAGGATGTTCTTCCAATCATTAGGGACTAAGACTTCTTTCATAAATAAATTTAATGGTTTAGTTAAAAAAAATGGACTTTTTGTGAGAGTATACTAATCATTTGGATAGGATAGATTAAACTTTAGATTTCTCCTGGAACAAAGTATCCAACTATTCTTAGTTCTGATGGCAAAGATCAATCATGGAATCTAATGCGACCCATGAGCTTGACAACTTAATAAACAAAACAAAAAAGTTAATAGTCAAATTTAAGGACATGATGAGATGCAAAGGAGAAGTTATTTACACAGAATTTCCTGTGATTCTCAGTCAAAATGTAGCCTTTCATTTTTATACAAATCAAATAATGCAAGAACATCCTCCTTATTGCTGATAACATCACTGAGCTTTGACCCAAGCTGTAGCCTCAGCTCAATTTCAACTGCAGCGTCCTTAGCTTCCGGAGATAAGACAACTGATTGTGCCTGAAAAATATTCACTAACAAGAATCAGATTTGAAAGTTAATAATACCACTACAATAGTCAGAATCCTATAATTTTCCAAACATCACAATCTCTATTTCTAATCACCGAGTAGTTGAGTGTCGTGGATGGATATGATTATGGTTAAATAGATAAATGCCCAGGTCCGATCTATTTCCCTAACCTCTGGGGCAGGAGTAAGATACTGTTCAGATGAGTGAGTTGTAATATTTAATCACACCTTGTGGTGAACCCATTGTCCAGGCTCTTGCCTGCCATCAAGCTACTAGCAAAAATCAAGGACCTCAATTCACAAATGAGTGACAATGATGCACATTTTAATGAGATCAAAACTAGAACTACAACCAGGCAAGCTATATATCCCTCTCTTGATTAGGCCTGTTATGAGCCTAGACGCTGCAAAGTGGTGATTTTGCAATTTTCAGTCTCTAAACTAAATGCACCTATACTATTACTTAAACAGATTTCTATGCTTTCGTGAGGAAGGAGAAAATAAAACGCCAGCAATGCACCCAGACATATATGTATCATCCTTCCAGAACATTTTGAAATGAAAGCCATCAATAGATTTCTTCAGGTTGTCAATTCTCAAATCTACAATTCTCTCACACTCTCACTTCCTCCTCCCTCCTTACCCTCCACAATTGCTAATCACTACTCAACATCATAATTATTACCAAAAAATCTTATGAGAGCTTTGATATGTTATTTCTTTCTTTACCAATCAATTAAAACTTGTAAAACATATTAGAACTGCAGACTTATAAACTTTGAGAAAGATGCCCAAGACTTTCGCCTAACAACAAAGTTCATCTGAAATTCTTCAGACAAGTCTAGTGGGTCAACAGAGTTGCATTTGTCTATGAGAAACAAACCTGTAGGTTTTCTGATCATAAAGGATGTTTACCTTTCATAATCCTATATTCTCCAGGATTGAAGCATTAACAACAAAGGAAAGAAAAAGAGAAAGTAGCTTACTTTGTTTGCAAGCTTTATAATAAGAAAATGTAAAGCTGGAAAAAGTAGTTCCTCATCGTTGACTTCTTTAACAGGAGGAGCTTGGCCACTGAGGAGATGTTCACTGAAAACTAAACCTATTATAACAGGAATATCATAATGAACAACAAAAAAAGAACTCCACAATAGTAATGATGATGAAGATGTTATAATGATTTGAGTTATAAGGCCTAGATGAAATGATATCACACAGGTATTAATTTTCATTCATCAGGGGTTAATCATACAAGTATTTCACCCATTATCTGAAACAATTCAACAAAACATTCCTCTCAAATGGTAATAAGAGCATTACTACAATACTTCTTCAACCCCCAACTCAAAACCAAAACCAAAACCAAAAAAGATAAGGGAGGAGATTTACTTGCACGGTAGGGATTTAAAGTCCTTTGTTCAATGGACTGATATGACTTCAGATTACAGAACATATGGATCCCAGTCACAGCACTGAAGGAAGCAAGAGCAAGAGGCGCAGATGAGCCTATGTGGTTAGCCAATGCTATACCAAGCATGATACCAATAGCTTTGCTCACCATTCCTTGAGCTTCGACTTTAGCAATTACCTAATTAATAATTCCTCTAGAGAAGATATACTAGTAGACCAAGGTAATTTAATAAATGCAAGTATCACAATAGAATTTAACTCAAAATAGCAAGAACTACTTTTCACCTCGGCAAAGTTCCTCTGAGCAGCAAAACCAGCATAGAAGCAGCTCCTTGTAGCAGCCTGTGAATTAATGAGTATCAACTTTCAATAAACTTACATCATATATTGGGTCAATCTGAGATGAAAACAGTGGGACATCATGACATTCTCAGACAAGAGAAGTGTTCAAAAAGCAGCTAAAACTGAACAGTGAATGCAATAACAACAGTGGGACATCATGACATTCTCAGACAAGAGAAGTGTTCAAAAAGCAGCTAAAACTGAACAGTGAATGCAATAACAACTTAAGAATATAATTAGCATAAATATGCTCCATCATAATATCATTCCTGTTTACTAAAATCTGTGTTTATATTGGGAAATTCTAAAAAGACAAGATTTTTATTTGTAGCAATTACAATGTTGACAATAATATCCCAGGTAGTGGGAAAAAATAAACTTCAAATTAGGATGCGAAAATTCCAAGGTCCAGTGAGCAGTGAAATTATCACTGTAATATAGTCACATGAAGCTTAATTTGATTTGTTTTAGCAATAATATAATTCAGTTTCCTCGTCTGTTTAACCTAAAGCACAAAAGTATAACAGCTATCATCTAGAATGGCTAATGCAAATCCAACTGGGTAAATACACCTGAACCACCTAATAACTAAAAACAAAAATGAAATAGGAAATTTTCTCAATTTTATTTTGCAACAACATCATAGTACGTAGTGTAATAGAACCCTGCCTTTGCATAATGAAGTATAAAACATAAAAGTACTAGTTATAACAAACACCAATTATGTATCACCTTAATGAGAGGGGGTATTAACACTGACATTGAGGTTTACACAAATAACACTGTTATGGCGGTTATTAAATTAATTACACTGTTCCTCTTTTATCTAACCTCCGTTATCTTTTTTGTTTGCACTGTTATTGTTTTTTCTTTTTAATTTAAATTGTCTTCTTTTTTAATTATTTTATTTTATTTTTATTTTTTTCCTTTCCTTTACTTTTTATTTTTTTTTGTTTTATTGTATTACAAATAAATAAATAATTTTTTATTTATTTAATAAATTATATAAATAATAATTAAATAAATATTTTATTAATTATTATAATAAAATATTATTACATAACTATCATAATGAACTATAAACTATAATGAAATAAGAGACTCAAATTAATTAATATTTAATTAAGAGAAATATCATTATAGTTATTTCATAATTATTAATATTTGATATTAATATTCCAAATTAATTAATATTTTACATTATAATTAATATTTCCATTATAATAAACTATAAACTACAATGAATTAATATTTGAGTCTCTCTTATTATCATAATCACATTCTTGTTATTTGTTAATTGAACTAAATAGTTTTTAGTTGAACAATCATTCCCTTCAAACCAAATTTGAGTTAGGCTTCTAACATAAGAATGAATGTAGTTTCTAAGATACAAAATAAGAAAATGCTACCATATGATATTGTATTTGTATAATCCATTAAGTTTTTTTTATTATTGTATTTTTTAAGTTCTATTCTAAGTTTTCGAGTTTTTTAAAAATTATAATTAACACATAAATTAGCATAAAGAATAAAAAAATCAGACATTTAATCAAAAACTTTACAACGTGTAATAAAAAATTAAGTGTAGGTGTACAATTTTAGTAGTTATACTTTAGACAGACACAAATACTTGACAATTTTATTGAATGTCTAAGTTGACAAAATTAACTTACCAAAATATAATATTTAAGTTTATATATATATGGGGGCATAGTTTGAGTGGTTTCTAAAGTATATTGTATTATTTATTTTATTAAATCAAATTATAGTATTAATTTATCACAACGTGCGCGAGATACACTCAATGACATGTAGCACACAAGACATGCATATGTTGCATGCCACGCGGCCGCACATGCACGCTTATATATAGATCGAGCGCGACACACATTACACGAAATATATATTTTTATTTTATTATTAATAATTAATTATAAATAAGAATAAGTTTTATTTATTTACTTAATCATTAAAAAAATGAAATTATTTTTTATTATTTAATAATTAATAATTATTTATTTAATTCATTAAATAAAAAATTATTTATTTATTTGTAATGCATAAAGAAAACAAAAAGAAAATAAAAAGAAAAGGAAAAAAATAAAAACAAAATAAAACAATTAAAATTAAGACAATTCAAATTATAAACAAAAAAAAACAATAACAATGTAAACGAAAAAAGTAACTGACAATAGGTAGGGGGAACAGTGTAATTAATTTAATAGCTGCCATAACAGTGTTATTTGTGTAAACCTCAGGGGGTGACAGTGTTAATACCCCGAATGAGAGCAGCTGCTGAGCGTCCAGCTCCAGCAGCAGCACTAATGATAACGAAAAGTTGTGGGAAGGCAGGAGTCAACATCTCCAATCCAAAGGCAGTGCTTTCCAAAAGATCAACAAACAACCTCCACCATTGGGATTAACATCGAAATGCCTCCCAAAATTGAACAACATAATTTTGCTAAGATATTAAATTCCATCTTTAAGTACCCAATTTATGGTAGCTGCCATTGGAATAGCTCATTTACCCAATCCGACTGCATAAAGCAATGTCTATAAAAATACAATTAAAAAAAATGATTGCCGATTGTTTGAAGAATGTTTCAAATTGGACTTTGATGGAATACCTGGGTGGCAAGAACACCACTAATTTGGTTGGTAATATAAAGTGTATTTGTTGAGCTTTAAGGTAGCACATTGAATAATTCGATTCAATAAATTCTAGCAAAATAAAATAATTATTTTGGGATCTCTCAGATGTGCATTTGTCAAGACTTAATTGTTAAGTACATCATCGAATTAATTAATAAAAGTTTTTAATTAATAGGATGTTGACAAGACACAATTTGATCCATGATTTGATTTTACCTTAGTTTTACTATTTAATATTGATAGTAAAAACTAGTAAGTTAAAAAGTAATTATTTGAAATTATTTTAAATAATTAAATTAGATATTATTATTATATTATTAGATAATATGATAATATATTAATCATGGCTATTCTATTTTAATATAATGAGGGGTCTAGAGTTGGCCATTAATTTACCTAATATGATTAAAATAATAATATTTGTTAGATAATAATTTGTTTAGGTGGTCATTATTCTAGTGCTTAATAAATTAATCTTAAGTGGTAGACCAACAATTAAATTGGTGGAGCACTTATTTTTATTTAATCAAAAAATGTTGAATAACAAAAAT